>OY728125.1:1333557310-1343557310 GCA_963277665.1 Viscum album | reverse complement strand
TACATATACACCATGTATTTAAAATAAAAAATAGACACTTTTAGATGTTGAGCTCAAAATCTATGAATATTAATAAATATAAAAAATTATTTTCTTCTAAAACATTTTTTGTCAAAATTCCCATTACCAATCGATTTTATTTCCCTCAAAATCCATTAAGTCCCTTAATTGAAAAATTAGTGAGGCTATTGATCAATTAAATTAGATTCTTGCTCACATGTTTCATGGGATTCATCACTATTCTGTAATAATTATTGAACCAAAGGGATAGAGTTTCACCTCATCACATTCATCTTATGTTCAAGAATTTTAATAGTTGTTCCCTCCAGTAAACATTAAATTATATTTATCAATTCTATCACAATAATCAGTCACACTATCAAATATTCACCAACTTTATTTAACATAGAGTGGACTGAAATTTCCTAACATATAATGCATCAAAAGGATCTATCCTTAATTAAGAATCATAAAAATTGACATAAGAAAACTCAACAAATGATATACGGCTAGTATAAAATCCCACAAAATCCACAAAATAAGCATAAATAAAACTGTCTGAAATTTTGATCTCTCTCTGTGTGACCATAAATTTATGATTTAAATTTTATTCTGATATTTAGTCGAAACCCTTATATACTATTTAATATCATTTTAAAATTGGGAGGTGAATAATGAATCACTATAAAAAATTATCATAGAAGGAACAAAGTCTAATTTCATAATCTAATGCATATATAGATTTCCTAGATCTCTGGCCATTAAACTAACATTAATTAGAATACAATAAGGTGATATATTTATCATATTGATAATTATGAAAAATGTAATTCATTTTATAAGGAGATCTAGGAAATATATTGATAATATCCAAGGATATATCTTTCCACTTCTTTTTTAGTATGGGTAAGGGTTAGAGAATTTAAATATGCTTCTGATTTTATTTCCTCACTTGAAAATCGTTTTTTCACTTAGAAACATATTTGAAAAAACCCTTCCCATTTTAGTCCCCAAAAAATGGAATTTGATAACATAGTAAATCTTGGATGAAGTTGGATAAACGTTCGACATGAAATGTTGGTAATCCTTCATCAATACATTCCTCAAATAAAATTAAACCATTAAAGGATTCCAATAGTGAAAATCACCATTAAAAGAAATATATTATTCATCATCATTCTCCATAATGTTTAAATTTCTTCTAAAACACATAAATTTAGGATATAATACAATATTTTAATGGATAAACTTATGAAAATTGGGATTGATTTATACATTTTATAAGAATATGAACCCCTTCTACACTTTAACCATTAAATTCCAATTAATAAAAAGACTCATATGTTTTCATTTATTACTATATTCATTAACGGCATGGGCTAGAAATTTTGTAATTAGAGAATAAAAAATTACATTTTATTATCATGAATTATAAATGAGTTTGAAATCATTCATATAAAGATTTTACACTTGTCACCTATGTTTGTGATTTAGGTATTTATGTGGTAATATGTATTCCATAATCTTGGGGTAAATGTAAATCATTAAATTGTCACAAAATAAATTGTTTTTATTACACTTCAATGCATCAATAATTTATACAAATGTGAGATCCTAGGATGGGTTGTTTTTCATATAATGTTGAATCTGGGAAGAACCATACACCACCACAATATTATTTTACATAATTATAACTGAAAATGAAACCTAATTAATTTCAATAGATAATATTTAATTATAGAGAAATAGGTAAAATTTCAACCAATTTCGATAAAAACCTTATTTCAATCTCATCCAAATATATTTTACATTCAGGAAAACTAATTTATTTCACCGTGTTAACGTAAAAGAGGCTAAATTATCTTAAAATATGGAGAAATAATTCATAAATTATCAGTAATATGTATATACAACTAAGATTATTCTTATTTTAAAGATAATATTTAGAGTTTCCATGGAATAATATATTAATAATATTTAGGATTTAATGAAATAGCATACTCAGAAATTATATTCCCTAAGAATTTCACTTGATGTATCTATTACTAGTACATAAATAACATTATATACAAGATACAATCATGAAAAATAATAATATTATATTTAAATAATTCACATTTTACTCTTTCTTCAAATGAAAAATAATATCATCATGAATAACATAGAAAATTTATTATTATTTTTATTGAAGATTAAATTTATAACCCTCATAAACACCAAATGATAATTGGTCAAAAAATAATAATAAGATATTTATAATTACCATATATACAATAGAAAGTAGACATGAGAATTTTATATCCATTCATTCCCAATTGATGTCACCAATAACTGAGATCATTATTAGAAAAACGAATTTCGACTTTTAATTGATCAAAATGGTCTTAAATAATGGGAAAAGGATACATATTACTATCTTTAAATTAATATATTTTTTATCATTAAAAAGGAATATAAACTAATAAAAATTCTTTATAAATAATAAAGTATCTATCGATGGATTCATGAACAGTTGAATAAATCCTTTAGCCCTCAGACTGTCTAGTTAAACCATCAAGACCTTCAATTCCATGGGAACCATATGAAAATAGTGTAATGTTACAAGAATCATCCTTGATATAATATTAATATAAATCTTCAATTACTAATCTTGTAGTAACCCAATGAATTCATCGAAGAAAACATCAGACATATACCTTACCACCTGGAGATGTCAATTACATATGATATATCATCTTGATTCCACAAATGGGAAACCACCAAGAACTAAAACTCAATAGATATGATTTAATGACCTAAAATATCAAATTAAATAAAACATGAATTAAATAAGATACTAGTAGTGTTAGATTATAGTTTATTTTAAAAAAATTAATTTAGATTAAATATCCTATATTTGAGGATTATTTTATGTATGCTTTGGGAATGTTTAGAGAATTTCAGTTTGTTAGTGTAATTCATTAACTTTAGAGAGGTGGTGTTGCTACTATATTATAACAGAAACCCGAAGAACTCAGTGGTGAGGCAGACTGTACCCAAAACTATAATAAGAGTTGAAAACCCCACACATGAAACATCATCTCACTAATAGATTGGAAATGGGTGGATAACTAGCCACTAAGTAATTTTTTTAATGACACAACAAAAATAGTGGTTTTAAGATATATTTTTAAATGGGGATTGAGGTTTTTTAATGATTTAAAAAAAACCCCTTCAATGGTCTTCCACACTAACTATTCTAAACAAGGGAATGCTTCCCCTCTTTCCCTTCCATTTACACTCCACTTCCACCATCTGTCAATGTTTTTTTGTGCTTGTTCTGACATTCCAATGAAATTTAAACCCATTTATTATTTCTAAATTATTATTTTACACAAATTAAATATATTTCATTGAAATTTATGTTAGGGACTGATCATTTCATCTAATAGATCAGTTTGAAAACATTGTTGGATGATATGGTTATTTGTTTTTGTGGCTAAAAAAATTGAATGTTGAATAATGTAACGTGTTTATAATTTTTTTGATAAATTCAATGTTCATTAACCCTTGTGAAATTTATTATATAGTAAAATAATTATAACATATAGAATGATTAATTTTCAATTTTTATTTTATTAAAGTGGATTTAGATGATGGAGTGGTAATAACAGTGTCTATAAGTCTAGAAGAAGTCAGATCATATGTAGAAAATTCAAAACAAATATTTAAAATTCTTGAAGATGGATGTTTGGAGACACTAATTACTAATAGAAGTGCCAATTTTTGAGTCACATTTTGTGTAATCATTTTTCATGAGGTATACATAAGGGTTATTTTGAATTATATGTATGGATAATTCAAAAAAAATATCAATAATCATGTATTATTCAGTATAAAGATGTGTTAATGTGTTTGATGACTTTGATAGAGTAAAGTAATGCCAAGGATCAGATATAAAAGTTAATAATCTTTGAAAATATTAGAAGTTGATGATACTAGTTTCAATTTAAACAGCACATATTAAAATATATATTGGTCACATTTTTTAAAGAAATTTTTTTCATTTTAATAACCTTCTATTACTTTAATAAAATTATTTTCATCATTATCCGGATGAATTTGTACTTATTAAGATCCATGTAAAATATGTGTGTTATTATTATAGTTTCTTTATTTTACGTAATTTTTATTCTATAATCAATTTTATAGTTTATTATGTCAAAGTCCCAATGCAAATTTCAAGTGATTAGTTATTATATTATGGACACATTATGTACATAATTTATTTTTTACTCTAATGTTATGATGTATATATATAGTTTGTATGTTTAAGAATATAACTTCTATTAATTTGTGTTTTTATAGACCCAAATAGTGGCATCATAGCTAAGTTGTAGTGTATCTATATTATAAGGCACTAAAAAAGTTGATTCAATATTCAGTTAATTATAATTATTCTACAGTCTTATTTGTAGAAGAAATATAGAAATATTTTCATGATCCCTCTTATATGTTTTTGATAATGTGGGAAGTGATTGATGCAAAAATAAATAGAATTTTATTGGGGTAAAGTTTGGGTAGAAAAGTTTTAGCATATGGGTTTTGTATTCAAGAATATGTATATAGAAAAATATATTTTATTGAAGGATATTGATCGTATGTAGATTGGAACCAATTTAGAAGAGATGAAGAAGGAAATATTAGAAGGGATGTATAAAAAAGTGATTGTAATTATTCAGAGGTATTTATCATAGAACATATATTATAAAATCTATGAAGAGATAATGGATTCAGAACATATAAAGATACTTCCTAATATGTATAATAATCCAACTATAATAAAAATGATAATCTTATTGAGGACATTATTATATATGAGAATTTATGATGGAAATATTAAATCATAACATTTAAATTACATATATATTATAAAGAGTTAGTTAGAATAGTTAAAGAATGATATTTTAGATCTAGTTTGGGAATTCATGTAACGATTATCACTCCAAGAGTCTTGGGATGTGATTGTTTATACAATGAGTAACTTGAGGGGAAAGTTGAAATTAGTGATTGAGGTTTCTGAGAAATAATTAAGAATGGATAGATTTATATGATGAAGATTTATATTTTATTAATTCATGTATTTATTGTGAAAGGTAAGAGATAGTCTACTATACAAAAGAGCCATAATAAAGGTAAATGAAGAAGAATTATAAGGGAAATTAGCTCAATTGATGGATGTGTCTTATGTTTGTATTTTGGGATGAAATTTTATAACAAGAAATATTGTTAGTAGTGAAGAGGTAATTTTCGAAGATTTTATTCCTGAAGTGAATTAACAAATTACGATTTAGAATATATGATTGGTAAGATGCTAAGTGTAACTTGTTCAATTAATTATTAAATAATATTATTTGGAGTTTCTTTTCACTCAAAATCCATGATAATGAGTTTGAGTTATTATACTTCTGAATGATTCAAAAAATGTACATATTGTGGATGATGAAACGTCTGAGTTAATAAAAAAATGCAATGTATAAATCTATCAATATATTTAAAGATTCATATAATTTAAAATATCGTGGAAAATACTAATATTGATGTAGAATTTGATCTCAATATGGTACTTTGATGAATCAGATTTGTTACGATATTTATATAAGGATCATATAAAATTTTAGGTGTTTCCATAGTGTTGGATAGTAGAATAAAAGAGAAATAATATATATGTTGAGTGTTTCAAAATGTGTAATTAATTCTAGAAAAATAGCCCCGAAAATTTATGGCATTAATGATTTGTTCACATAAGTGATAAAAGAATGAAAATATTTTATGTTTAAGGAATGATGAAGATTCGACTTATGGAGTATAAAACATGTGAAGATTAAATTACAGGGAAGTAGTAGAAGGTTTCATTTCAAACTGAAGTTATGATGCCCAAGATCAAAAGTTATATCAAGTTCATATATTTATATGGGGGTCAAATATAGTTTATTCACATGGAGGTTCACCTTACTATGTTAAATTTATCAATTATGTTACCCAAAAATTGCTATTATTTTTTCTCAAGCATAGGTATGAAATTTTTGGTGGATTTTTTCAATAGTTATCCACAGTGGAAAAGAATACATAAAGGAAACTAAAATATTTTTTCTCTAACAACATTGAGGAATATGAAAGTGAGGAATTATGAATGTCTGATTGGTCTAAGGTAATATCGATTGAGAATATTGTAATAGTTACTCTAGAAAAAAATAGATTGACAGATAAGATAAATCAAAATTTTATAAAAAAGTATATGACCATGAAGAATCACACTGGTTTTCCATAAAATATTTACTCGGAGTTTTTGAGTTATTAAACCAGCTTGATTAATATAATTTTATCCTCTCTTTTGGGGTAATAACATTCATAAACAAGTTGGTCTAGAGAAAATATTAAAATTTCCCATCTTATGGACTTTGGTTCACTCATCTATATCAATGTTGTTTTTAATGGAAGGAAAATGTTATAATCTATGTTCCTAGAAAAATTATTACACACCTTAAGATTCTAAAAATAAATATATTCTCAATAGAATACAAGACACAAACAAAAACCTTAAACAAAAAACAATATAAAATTATTTTAAATATAAATGTTATAACCTAGCCATAAAATTTGATGGTCTCAATAATATTAACTAATTTATGATATATATATATTTATAAATTTCCTACTCAATATAAATTTTTTGATAATTTTTTAGTAAATAATCAATAATATTTTAGTAAAGCATGTTTCTTCTTAAAAAATATGCTTTCAACCAAAATATTTTTATTACTTTTTGAGAGAAAGTATTATAATTAATCTTCTGATATTTTATAAAATTAATTTTATAAAATTGAAAATATTATTGAAATAATCATATCGAAATTTACATAGAATTAAATTTTGGGAATTTTAGGAAAATATTGGTTTTTAGTGAATAAAGAAAAATATTTCAATTTTTGTGAATATGTTATTTATTTATAGTTAATTATTTAATTTAAAAGTAAAATTATGTTTTGAATATGGTTTATAGTTAAATAATTATTACTTATTAATAATTAATCTATTTAATTTAATTTTTATCTACTTTATATTGAATTTTAGTTTATTTTTTTTATTGGGTTTTAAAAACACATTTTTATAAAAACTATTATAATGTTAATAATGATTATCTATTTTAATTAATTTTTGAATCCACTAATATAGAATAACATAAATTAAATATATATATATATATATATATATTATATATAAATAAATATTACTTTAATTTCATATAATTATTATTACTGGTCAATTAGTTAATATAAAATCATTTTTTCTTGAAAGGTACTCTTCTTGAAACCCCTCTTTTTGTTGTCGCAACTGGGGGTTTAATTTAAAATTAAATTATGCCAATTATATTAATTGAATTTTATAAAATGGATTTAATTTTTGGAAATATAATAATTTATATTTTATAATAAGTTTAAATTATATTTTTAATATAATTAATAATGAAAATAGTAAAAATCTTTTACCGAAATTAAGGTAAAAATATATTTATTGGGGGTTAAACTAAAATGAAAAGTGTTTAAGTTCCATAAAATTTCTATAGAATCTATTTTATGGAAATATTTATACCTTATAATTTATAATTATGAATTATGGTCCACTTTAGAGCCTTGTGGTATGTAAAAATCATGGGTATGACTTTTTCATTTCTAAAATTAGATGTGTGCCCCTAAACTCACATATAAAATCAAATCCACTTTACAGTCCTAGTCACACATAAAAAAACTTTTCAATTGTAAAAATTCTATAAAAAATTATTCATTAAATCCCAACCCATATCCTAGAATCCTTTTTAATCATTAATACATCCTAATAAAGACTTTGATGCTAAACTAAGAAGACTTTTCAAAGAAGATATGTCATGCGTATCTGAGGGTTTTTATTTTATATCATCTTACACATACTTAAAGGGTCCATAAATTTTACTAAAAAAATAAAAAAATCATCTAAAATATAATTATATGTCAATATTTTAATGTTATAAACTAAATACATATCAACTTTTAACAAATGAGAAACAGAATCACCATTCATGTATAGGAAAAACTATCACCTCGTGAACATTGTCATTCGTTTTTCATCATCACATCTCACAGCTTATTGTAATGATGGATTTAACATTCATATATATATATATATATATGATATTTTATACTTAAATCCCTAAAAAATTCCATAATCCTTTGTTTTATCATAAATCATTCATATGAAAGAATTTGGTGGTACCCAAAAGAGAATTTTCAAAGAAGATATATCATGTGTATCGGAGGGTTTTTATTTTATATCTTCTTACACTACCTTAAAGGGTTTGTAAATTATACTAATATAATAAAACAATTATCTAAAATATAATTATATGTCAATATTTTAATGGAATAAACTAAATTCATATCAACTTTTACAGAATGAGAAAAAAATCATCATTCATGTGTATGATAGACGACCACCTCGTTAAGAGTGTCATTCATTTTTCTTCATCTCCTCTCACAGATTATTGTAATGATTGATTTAATGTATATATATGTATATATTATTTTAAACTTATTTATACTTATGGAATTATGATATCATATATAATGTTTTACATTAAATTTAGTGGGGGATATGATAACATCGCTAATGTGTAAATCCGACAACCACACAAAGTGATGTGGTCCAATTTTCAATAACGCTTTACATAAATGGAAATAAGGATAGTTATATTGAATTATTATGATATATTTGATATTTTAATTATATTAATAACATGTATATCATTATGAAAATATAATATATCAATTTTTATCTCGCCATCCCAGTCACTGAAAAATGATAACGTAATTCGTTCTTAGTTATTGACTACTACCTCTAGGAAGTGATGTTATTATGATATCATCAGAATACCAGAAGGATTAAATATATAATTATAATTAAAGGAAATATATTATCTTTAAGATATTATTATCACTATTTAATTATAAAACAATACATTTTTTCTATCTATAATGTTCATTGAAAAAATGGAAACGTTACTCATGCATATGTACGACCCATCGTCTCCATGATTTTAACATAGTTCATTTTTCATAACCAAAAATCGTAGTTAATTTTAAAATAGTAATTAATGTATAAATATTTTAATTATTTCATGATTTATATTCTGAATATTTTGAGAAACTAACTTTTCTGACCATAGTCTACCTACCCTTGTCATTTTTGATAAATAATCACTATATACTCAAAACTTATGAAGTGAACTTAAATGAACAACTAAATCTATAAATAATGATAAAATAAAAAATAAAATGAGTAATACAATTTAAAAAGGTTCTTAATAATTTAATTTATTTAAATATTTTTTTTAATCGGGATGATAACGAACATACGAGATGAGTTAGACTGAAGGTAAGGGACTTCGTCTCAATTTCATGACATTGAGTAATATTTTAATGTCACGAAACAAATTTCATTTATATAGTGTATAAAATTTCCATTATACATTTAAAATCATGAATCATTCAAACATAATGGCATTTTATGTTTCAATTTCAATTAATTCATTCAAATGAATTTGAATTGAATGTTACCATATGGTAAATAATATCATAAAAAATTTTAAATTCATTGGGTTATATAAAATTTTAATTATCATTGATATTATATGATTATCTATATATTTAATTTTATTTTATTATGTTTTCGTTCTAAATTTTAATGTAGATTTAGATTTTCAACACATAATCAATTTAATTAAAAAAACTCACTTTAATGTTTTGATTATTATATGGGTAGCTCATCTCCAATTTTCTTCTTTGGAAAATATTGTATGTTATACAGCTAACTTATTTTATGAGGTTTATATAAATCCCATTTGAATTTTTATATCATAAATATCCTTATTTTACTTATATTTAATGTACCATTTTATGTTATTCATTCGTGGGGCTTACGATTGTAATGTTTCCAAAGTTTAAATTCATTTATATTACAATATCTTTTATTTCGGGATTGTTTATTATCAAGGATACATTGGACAATATCATAAGATACTATTTTCTTGAATATAATCTATTTATTCTACACTATTTTTGAATTTGGATACCATTTTTATTTCCATTTCATCCCTTAATGATAAAATAAACTTCAATAATCCCATTTCAATGTGATATTGATATTGTATTTAATCATAGACCATCTATCATTATCATCCATATAAATTTTCAATAAAATTTGTTTAAAATGTTCATCCATAAAAACAAATGATTTCATAAATATATTTTTCAATATATAAGACCCCCCTTTTAAAGACTTTAAAAATGTTATTTTTTTACATTTTTAAAATGGGCTTGTTTGAATCCCTTTACGAGTTGTTTAAATTGAATTTTTATTTTTTACATTTACCTACTAGATGAATTTTCATTCCCTAATGACCATTAATATTTTTAATGATTCCTTTTTATGTTTTAGTAATAACATTTTAGGAAATTTATTTTTTAAAGTTTTTTGAGATTTTTTATTTTTTAAAATTGATTTTCAAAATAAATGGCTATTTTCCTCCAAAATGTTGTAATATCCTTTTTAATTGTATTTAAATTCATAAAATAACAAAACTATAATAGAGATTTCACTACATTGTGGAGATGTTGAACAAACACCATCCTTATTCTTTTTCTAGATGAATTATTATATTTTCATGGAACCCATTTATTTTCTAGAGGTTAATCAAGAAATGAAAGATCATTAATTATTATTATGTTTGAAAAGTAATGGATTTTAAAGATTTCATTCATGAACGATACTTGGATATTTTTGATGATTAATAGGTGAACCTGATACAGACTGTAAAACGTTTTAGACTACATTATAGCTCATGTGTGATCTTGATATAGCTAATATAATGGGTGTTCCGAGATAATGTTAGGTAAGACCGATATAGTTTTTATGATTAGTGCCCCTAGAAACAATCCAATGCATTCAGTAATGTCCGGATTCATTATAGGAAAGAAAGGGCTGTTTTGGATGGTTTAAATCATGGATTCAAATAAGATCCAGTTATTTATAATATTGTATTATAATGGGTTATGGAGATAATTTCCCAATATACAAACAAATTTTTTTATTCTTTTTTTTGGGGTTTTAAGGATTTATTTAATTAACATTTAAATCACATGACAAATTATTATTTATTATTATGGCTCATACCTTTCATAAATATTTATGCGATGTTACATTATTTCTGATCTAGGTGTTTATGTGTATGAATATTATTATCTACATGCTCATGAACATTGATTATGTCATTATACTTGTATTCTTATCTTATTCTCACTGATTAAATTCAACTATTAATTGTTATATTTATCCTTAAAGGCAATTTATCCTCACCCTTAATATGTTTCCTTTTACATATGTTATCGAGAATGATGTTTAATAAATTTTTCTTGAAGGTTATTATATGGATGAGGATAGTCACTTTATAGGGAATATTAACAACTTGGTATGTTGGGAAAAATTATCCTTTGAATTCAAGGCTATTATTTATGTAATATTTCATCCTAATTATATAAAACTATAAACATCAATGTTCTGTGTATATTTATGTTATCCAACATTTTATTTTTAGTATTATGTTTTTTATGGTGAAAATTTAATCACCTTTATCAAAAATAAACCAAGAAATGTAAAGATAATGTTTTTAGCATTGGATCTGTGAGTACAGGTTCAAGGCTGTAATAGTTTGTATCAGAGGAAGGAATAGATAAATTTCGAGATTAAAATATTTTTATTTGAGGATATCTTATTTTTTATGGATTCCATCGTCGATTTACATGTTTAAAGTTTATAATACGGTCAAATTCATAGACACCACTTTAAGGTTTTATGAGACGAGATCATAGAGTGATTAATAAAGATTTTGGAGACATTTTATTATGTTGAAGTATATGTAAATATTTGGTTAATTGCTAAGAAATCTTTTTAAATTTTTTGGACATAGTTTTTTAGGTATTCATAAAATTTTGTATTTATATTATATTGGTTATTGTGGTTATTATAGGAACACATGTTTTTTCATATAAAAAACCATGAGATGAAAATAAGATTCGATGACTAAGTGATTAATTTTATTTCAAAATAGTATTTATCTATTTTTCAGCAAGGAATCTTAAATTTCTGACACAATACCTGAGGTAATTTTTTTTAATTCTAAGATAATTTTTGAATTATTTAGTTTTATCTTTCAACATTTCTATTTAATTGGGGAAATTAATGTATTATTTCATAAAACAAAAGTTTTCTAATTTTTGGAATTATAATACCATTTAACAGCCATATTTGTTTTTGTTAATTTATAAATATAGTTATAATACTTTTTATTTCATTTGACAATTATTTGATCGTTTAAAAATTTTATTTTTAGTTATTCAAGCATTACAAAATTCTGTTTGAATACTCATTGTTTGAATAAAATGACGAGATGCTGGGAAGAATTGATTTATGGATGTTGTCTTACATGTCAAGCAAAAATATTCTTATTGTGGTATGAAATTTTAAAACTACAGGAAAATAATATTTAAAATGATATGTTATCATATTACCTTTGTAAAAAATTAATCAATAGTCTTTTTAAACATAAAGTATTTATTTTTTTCAGGATGTTTAATTTATCATGATTATTATCTATCTTTTGATTAATGATCTATGTATCTCTGTATAGTTATTTGGGAATTATTATATTGTAAAATTTATATATCTTCACTTCCAACCAATTTTTTACTACTTGAATTCATAGTTATGAAATATTTAACATTACCTCTACAATTCCATTTCACTCTTATTAATAGAATGTTTTGTTAACCCTTTTTATGATATTGGTTTTCAAAAAAATAATATGAAAATGTAAAACCCTAATTTACATAAAGTTAAAAATGTAAGGTCTAAATTTTTGAAATGTGGGGATATTGTAATAACATGATATTTAAAAAATTGAAACCATGTTTGATAGCGTACAAGACATGAATAACAAAGCTTAATTGAACCATAAAATATTACTATTTATAATATGATTTTTATAAACTAACAATTAAATTGGTGGGTATGAATTGAAGGAAATAATATAAGATATATATATATATATATATATACTTCTCACTCTTAAAAAATTTATTGAAAAATTATTTGTAAAAAATAAATCAATTTTTAGTAATTTAATTTCATTCTAAAAAAATATGTTTTCTTCAAAAAATATTTATATTTCTTATTATGATAAAATATTATAATTATTTTATAGATATTTTAGGTAATTAATTTGATTACACTATTTTTTTTTTAATAATATTATCAAGATTAACCTGGGTTGATATTTTGTCATTGTTTGGAAAATATTAATTTTTTATTGAATATTGAAAATTACTGATTTTATTTAGTAAAAATGACATTTCTTTTAACTAAATTAAGAAATTTAAAATTACAATTATGTTATTAATGTGGTTTAATAAAATTTAATTATTATTTTTTTATATTTAATCTAATTAATTACATTTGAATAATATTTATATTATTTTTTATTATAAGTTTATATTTTGTTTTAAAGATGCATTTTTTGATAACGATTTTAATGTTCATAATTTTAATCTACTTTAATTTACATAAAATACCCCTAATGAATAATATTTTACACTAAAAATATAAATTATTTATTTATAAATTTAAATTTAAATTCATATAATTATTTCTTCAGGCTATAATGTAAATAAAAAAACATTTTTTCATAAAAAATACACTACTTGAAACCCAATTTTATCGTTGAATATATGAGTTTAATTTTAAACCAAATTTTTAAAATATTGAAAATTGAATTCAGTAAAACGGATTAAATATTTGGAATCATTATAATTTATATTTAATAATTAGTTCATCTTAAATTTTTTCATAACAAATAGTGAAAACAATAAAAACCCTTTACCACATTTAGTGTAAAAACGAATTTACTGTGGGTTAAACAAAAAAGATATTAGTTGAAATGGACCAAAACCATGTATAAAATTTATTTTATGGAAATAATAAAACATTATCATGTTTAATTTTTGGTATTGGTTCCTTTTAAATCTGTATTTCTTGTCAAAATTGTGAGTATCACTTTTTCTTTTCAAAAATTACAACTGTTCCACTCACCTCACTAATAAAAGGCCATCCTTTTCCTATAATATTAAACCATCAAATCAATTTTTTATTAGAAAATAAAAAAGAAATTTTTTTAATAAATTATCTACACACATTATATAATGCTTGTTTTGATCATAAATTCATCCTAAAAAGGTTTTTGTTCTAAACTAAGGAGGTTTTCTAAAGAATATTTATCGTGCTTAGTCGAGTGTTTTTATTTTATTTATTCATCCTCCTTCTTGAAAAATTAATCAATTATACTAATATAATTAAAATAGTGTTTTTCAAATAATAAAATATTATTATTTTAATTCAATATGCTATATCTATTTCCTATTCCATCAAATGGGAAACAAAATTATCATTCATCTCTATCGTGGAATGCCACCTTGTTAACCGATGCCATTCATTTTTCATCATCTCCTTTAATACCTTATTATAATGATTGATTTAAAGTATATATATTGTGATATTTGTAATATATTTATAATTATATATTTACTATATCACATATTCCTTTTTTTACTTTCCATTACATGGGGGGTATGAGAACGTCACTCGTGTGTACGACAAACAACCGCTTCGAAAAGTGAAGTGATTCATTTTTCACAATGGATTTACATGGAAGGTAATAATGATAATTGTATTGAATATAAGTGATATATATTATATAATTATGAGTTTAATGAGATATTTATAATAATTAAAAAAATAACATATCAGATTCTTTCTTACCTTTTCAATAACTGAGAAATGATAATATCATTCATGTGTATGTGTGGACAACATCCTCCACTAAACGTTGTGGTTATTTTTAATCATCACATCTTATGGATGTTATATGTAAGTATATATAAAGTAAAAATTTGGTATTTATGATACTATGATCATTTTTAATGATATAATAATGCATACATAATTTCAATAATGATCTTTGAAAAAATAGAAATATTACTCATGCGCACATATCACGTACCATCTTTATGATTGAAAATAATTTAGTTTCTCATATCCATCATTCATGATTTTTTTTAAAAATATAATTTATGTATAAATAAGATAATTATTTCATAATTATTATACCAGATATGTTTAATTATTGACCACTTTGACCATATTCAACATACCATAGTAATTTTTCACATATAAGACGACACTGTCAAAGCATCCAAAGTGTTCATATATGATTAACTAATTTTTAATTTCTTGGTAAAATATAAAATAAATGGAAAAATAAACCATAAAAATGTTCTTAATCATGTAATTAATTATCATAAAATTTTTATTTTTGAAGATAAAACACATATGTGACAAGTTGATTTCAAGGCAAGGGAATTCATCTAAATTTTCCTTTAGTGAGGCATATTTTAATTTCCTAAACCTAATGTTTTATATGGTTTATATAAAACAAATTTTACATGTAATATCATCATATTTTCATTAATTATTATTGATTATGTTTCAATTTTAATTATTTCATCCAAGGGGATATGACTTGATTGTTACAAAGTGGTATATAATTTCATAACTCAAATTATTTTTAGTGTGTACTATTACTCATTCATTATATTTGTTATTCTAAGATTTTGTATGTAATTAATTTTTATTATAGAATGTTTATTTCCATTTTTTTAAAGATCTAAATTTTATGCTCATAATCAATTCATTGATTAATTTTCACTTCATTGAATTGATCATTATATGGGCTTCTCATTTAAATTTTTCTTCTTTGGGATATATACTATGTTATACGCCTAACATATTTTTTGAGGTGTATATAATTCAAATTTTATATTTTATATGATCAAATTAATTATGTATTTTATATTTAATATATCATTTGAAGTTATTATTTCATGGGTATTATGATTAAAAAGTTACCAAGGACAATAAGGCTTTATTTTGAAATCACATTCTTTCAGGACTGTTCATGTTCAAGGTTCCATTGAATGGAATCATATGATCATATTTTCTTGAACCACATATCATTATTCTCCAATAAATATAAATGTTTTAATCATATTTTATTTCATTTTCCTCTATTATTGATTAAAAAAAATCAAGAAAGGAATGTGTAATTGATATTGATCATGTATTTCCTTTTATATCATCCATCTTTCTATTCCATATCTATTTGTTTCTAAAATGATATCAAAGAATTTATTTTATAAAAATTATTTATTTAGTACTCTATTTTGGATGATATTTGACCTTCATTTAAAAGTTATTAAATGGAAATTTATTATCATTTTCCTAATGGGTCACATTGACTCCTTTATCAAGATGTTTGAAAATTATTTTTATTTAAAACATTTACATCATGAAATAATTTTCATGATTTCATGAAAATTGTAAATTTTAAATATTCATTTTTATTTTTCAAGGGTTATTTTCAAATTAAATGGATTTAAAAATATTTTGTTATTTTTTTGTTTTAAAAATTTATTTTCAAAATTTAAATGTTGTTTTACTCAAGAAAATTTTAATGACCTTTTAATGGTATTGTAATTCAAAATCAACAACAAAATATTTATGTTACAAAAACTCCACTATTGACATGTAGTATTGATAAATTTTTTATTCATTATGTAGATGTATTTTGAGATTTTCATATAAATCATTTATTTTCCATATGTTAATCGACCTATGAATGAAAATTGATTATTGTTATGATTGAAAAGTAATGGATTTTAAAAATTATGTTCCTAAAAGGTACTTTGAGATTATTGATGATGAACGGGTGAGCCCAATATGGATTGTATAAAGTGTTTTACCACATTATAGGTCAAAGATATTAATGGTATAACTTATACTTTTGGTTACCCCAGATACCGCATGGTGACCTTGATACAGCTTACAAAATTAGTGAGAGAGAATAACACTCAAATGAATTAGGTAACGTTCCTTAAATTTAAAACCTAGAAAGAGGGAGTTATCACTGGCTTCTCCAATAGATTTCAGTAGGATACTAATATATCAGAAACATGTTTATAATGTGTTTTTAAGATAATGTTTTAGATACCAACAATTTTTTTTATTCTTGTTATGTCTTTGTATTGATTTTATTGATCTAAATCTAAGTCACATGTTCATGTTTATTGATTTTTATATCCCATTCCATTCATAACATATTATGAAAAGTTATATTTTTTATACAAGTATTTATTTGTAACAATATTAATATGTTATTCTCATTAACATAGATTATGTCATCATACCCAGATTCTCATATTATTCCCACTCATGACAAACAATTATTAACACTTATGTTTACCAAATAGAGTAATTAATCTCATCCTTATTATTATTCATTTTACTTTGGTTATCAAGAAGGATGTTGAATAAATTATTTCTCCAACCTTATTATATGAATGATTAATATTACTTAATATGGAATATGAAAAGTTGGGTATAATGTGAAAATAAACCCTTGAATTCATTTTTATTATTTATGAAAGTGTTTTTATTAATTATCTATGACTATAAACCTAAACGGTCCTTGGGTATGTATGTGGAAAAATATTTCCTTTTGATTTTGTATGATTTAGATTGTTAAAATTGGGTCACCTTCATCTATATCATAGATAGAAATGTAAAAATATATTCTTTAGAAATAGATTTGGGATTGTGGGTTCATGGATGTTATAATTCTTTACAGGGTATTATGATGAGTTATTTTTTATTTTTTATTTTGGGGAAATAAATTATTAATGTTCATTAAATGAAAGAATTATATCATAAATGAAGAGATATTTTGTAAATATTAGAACCAAGAAGAATTTGTAGATGAGATAAAATTTTCATGACCAATTGATTTTTGAATTAATATATGTGTTTATCTTATAGGTTTTATAGAAATTTCAACGATTAATATTGTTCTAAAAAAACTTGACTATCTAGACAAAATTCATCAAGGAATTTTTTTTAAATATTTTTCCCATGTAGAAAATAAGTGGTAAGATTAGGGATTGTGGAAGCTCAATGAATACTCATGAAAGGTGATATTCCATAAGAAGTTGTTCTACAGGAGATGAGCTGAATAATGAGTTATATAGGAATAACTTAATTTTATGCAAAGTACATAGAAATGGAAGTAACATTAAATACATGATTCATATAAATTATGGAGAAGCTAAATATCTATAATATAATATATTATTGAGTGAATAAAATAGATGGATTCAACCATGATAAATAAAATTAATTCCATATATGTTTCTAGGACACTTGAGAAAAAACAAAACCTTCTGGGAGGATGGTAATTTAGAATAAATGGGATTATTTTCTAAATAAATAAGTCTATGGTAGAAGTCGATATAAGGATGGTCATGTCATGAAGGGGTTTTTGTAAATGGAAGGTATATTTTTTTGATATATGTTATATGGTTTTTAAACGCATGAATTTTATGATAGGGATCAATATAGTTTCCATTGAAGGGATATATATATATATAATAGATGGTTATGAAATACACATTTCATCAAAGTAAATTAGATGAATAGATTTAAATAGAGTATCGAGAAGGTTTCATGGATAAATTGAAAATAACAATCTATTATAAAATCTAAAATAAATCCTTTATGGGTTAAGTAAGAACTGAAGTACTAGAACTTCAAATTGAACTCCATTATAGTGGAATAAACCTTCATCTATAGTAATATAGATCATATCTATTATATAATAGAATATTTTATGGTAGTTTATTAATATAATTTATTAATATGGATGAAATAATAATTTCTAGAGTAGAAATGGAATGGATCGGTGAGTTGAAGAATGAATTTCCGAGATGTTTTGAGATGGAATATTGTGGTCTAGAAAAATAGTTTTTATGGATATGGATTATAAGGTACTTAATGTCTAGAACACTGTTCCAAAAATAGTTTGAAAAGATCTTAATGTTGGATAAATTTTCATAAATTTCCAAGGAATAACAAATCACTTCTCCCTCAACAAAAATTTATAGATCAGTAAAGAGAATGGTCCTAGAATAGAAGAAGCGTAAAATACTTGAAAATGATCTTTTTCTATCAACACTAACAATCATTATGTTTTACATGGTTTGTATAATTATTGGAATTATAGAAGTATTGAGAGTTGTTAGTAGGTTCATGGATAATCATGGAATTGAACCCTGGGAATAGTTAATGTGGGTCTGTATGTACCTAAAAGATTATATAATTCTGTTGCCCTATCCCTCCCACTATTTTAGAACATAAATTACTATATATGGGTTTTTATATTTATTCATTAAGGGAGATACAAACACTAAAAAATTCAATACTGTATATTTGTTTACATAGAATGGAATAACTATGAGTTAGATGCAAAAACTCTAACTAGTATTTACAATTTCAACCATAGAATATGAATTTTCTATAGTTATGGAAGGTGGTATGAAGTTGATTTGGATGAAGGGGTTGTTAATGGAAGTTAGAGGAAGATAGACTAATGAGGTGAAATTTTTAAATCATAAAGTGCATTTCAGTTCTTTATCAATTTTACATTTCAATATAGGATAATTTATATTCAATTGAAATATCACTTCATTTGGATGTGGTTGGAGGATAATTTTTTGGATTTATAGAAGATAGATGGAGTTAAAAATATGGGACCTCAGTTGAACAAAGTAATATTCTAGGTTAATTTGGGTCTATGTTTTTCCTTAGTCATGATTGGATGACCATGAAATTGTTTGAGGAAACATGAGGTTATAATGGATGTTGTAGAGTTAAAGGGTTTTTTATATAATAATAGACGACTTATTGGAGAAGCATTAAAAAAATATAACATTGGATAAGGCTAGTTTTTTTTTTGTAAACCATTTTATTCATATTTTTTTTATTAAATAAATTGTAAATTTGAATGAATAATTTTCAAAATAAAATAGAGATGGTAGTGAAAAAATGATTAATTTCATAAGTTTAGAAGAAGGTAGAACAAAATTAGTGACTTCAAGAGCAATTTTGATGATTCTCTATTGTGTAAGTACCTATTTGGGATGGATTTTTATAAGAGAAATTTTATGTGTTACATAATGAGGAAGACACTAAAGATTAGTGGGAATTAACTAAAAGGGGTGAGTTTTAGTTAATTAAATTCAATTTTAGATTTGTTTTTAAAACAACCATATTCATTGATTAAAGGTACTTTTAGACCACTATTATACACTCTAATGAAAACGTATAATATGAATAATTTATTTCATGTTTAACAACTCGAAATTCACAGTTATTCCTTAGAATGATCCAGATTCTACACATATTATACACTTCTCTAGTTTCATCATATAGAATATAAATGAGTAGTGTTTTTCCTTGAAATCATGTTACAAAATAGTCCCTCTACTGTTTAAACTCTATCCACATTGGTAAAAATAATTAGAAATTAATTTTAACAATAAGAGAGTCTTAAACCAAAAAATACTATCATTGAGTTGTATTATTTATATTTTTCTTTTTCTTTAGCTACATGCATATCTATAACCCTCTTATTCATCCTCTATTACTGTATTATTAGTTTTTATTTCAGTACATAATTATTATAATCACTCCATAGTACTAAATATAATTCTTTTCATATGAAGAGAAATATTCACAGTTAAATTAAAATTTCAAATTAAATTTTAGAAATTAGATTTTTTTTAATAAAAATTAAATCCAAATCCAATGAATTGTAAAATACCAGTCTGTAACAACGTCAAATTAAAAATCAAAATCAAATTTCCTTGAGTTAACTACCTACATTTTTTATAAAATTCATATGATTCAATTATCAGACCTATGACTATCCCAAACATTTAAGTCTTCTCAGACATAATTTTGGTGTTCATAGGATGAGTCTGTCTACTATCTATGTAATTCAAATCAAACATTACTAATTTCAAATATTTATTTTTAAAATATTTTTTATGTCCACTAAAATCAAATCTTGTTTAATTTATAACTCTATTTGTACTATATAAAATACTTTTATGATATCATATAATGTCTCTTATTGATGAATTAAAATACTCTTACATTTTACTTTTTCCAATGAAATTAATTTTACGAATTTTCGATGGAGCATGACATAAGTTCAAAATAAATATTATGAATTTTCGACTCTACAAAATTTTAATATATATTCTTTATATTTACTCTATTACTAAGTATAATACTCTTGTGAAAATAAGGTGGATTTATATGATTTCCAAATATCGGTTCTAGTCACTAGAGATACCTTCATGCATATTGAGAAATCAATTTAATTCTAATATTTCTTTAAACTCTAGCTTATAGTTTCCCAAACTAATAGAGTAAAATGAAACTTATATTTTTTATACTTAGTAAATTTTGGGATCTAGATCCTCACAACTCAAAAAACCTCCCACATATTTCCAAACACATCCAATCATATTCAATTTTTTAATCGTTATCACCTAACATAATAATCATAATTATATTCCAGTCTCAATATGACTTATCCATTAAAAATGGATTTGATTTTCCACCTAAACAATAATCTGACTTGATATTCCATTGGATTGTGGGGTATTCCCAATCCCCAAAGGATACAAAATATTGATTTTGAATAATAAGAAACAACGTTGGAATTATTTGTTAATCAAATTAATGTTAACCCATGAATATATCATTTATTGAAAAAATGTCATGTACCATCCAAAAAATGTATTTCCATGAAATATAAATAAATCATAACAAAAATAAAAAATACAAACCAAATGATTAATAACCATTGATAATGATTCAACCGATTTTTATAAATATATCACATCATCCATAAACAATAAAATATATAAAGGGATTAATAAAAATATTAAATGAAACTAAAATAAGATACATGGATGGTTATATTGGATGATACATTATCATACCTTAAATAAAACAAATGAACTGAACCCAATGAAAACACTCTACAATATTTGGTTTTCTCACTACATCACAACTCACCCTTAATCATCCCAAATAACACAATCCTAATCCACCGAAAAACCTAGAACCTACTATATATATATATATATATATATGAGTGAGCTACATAACCCATTATATTTCCACCCAAAATATCAAAGCAACCAATTTTATATTAAATTCCATAAATTCAAGATTGAACATAATCTTGAACAAGATTTTTCATATGGGAAGACATATGTCAATAAATATTAACTAGTTCAATTATTCATTTCAAAACCAATGAAAAAATATTAAAAGTAATCCAATAATTGTAGGTATAAAATCATACTTAAAACCCCACACCCTTATTTAAAGAACACACCATTAAACACCCATTTATAAAAAGATTTTATGGTAAGTCAAATAATACATTTATACTTATTTAAAAACTTACCTCAAATTATATTTTCAGAAATATTGAAAAATAAGTATCAACATAAAAAATAAGTGCACATATGTAGGCACCACAATATCAAAGTCACAATGTTAATAGAAATAAATACCAATTCCATGTTTCTTGGAAATCAAGAAATATTTAGGGGATACAAACAAATAAAGGGAGAGAAACACCTAAAAACATCGAATTGGATCCTAGCTTATGGGAAACATTGTACGAATCATGTAATAAAGACTTTAATTGGTGATGATGATCCTAGTTCATCACTAATGAATATATCCATGTATATAGTAGTCGCGATGAACTATATTTTAATACAACCTTCTGGGGGTAAATTTCTACACAGGGCCATAATACATTCCACTATAATTTTTGATCTAATCAACTCAATTTAGCAAATAAACACTCCTTAGTCAATTCACAATCTATTTTAAGAATAAAATCTAATCATGGTAATGTAATAATTATTAGAATTTCTATGACACCAATAAAGTTGGTGAGAATACAAGACAAAATAAGATAAAGTTTAAATCCAATTTAATTTTATTTCAAGAAATTACTCATCTCACATTTAGAACCCTCACATAAAATAGTCTCTGAGATACAACATCATGTATCCACATACATGTAACAAAACCAATAATAAGAAGAAATAAATTCATAAGGGGCATATGGATGGTGTCATAACATTCAAAAAATCTATTTATCATAAGTCCACAAACTATAACTTTCAAATTAATCTCTAAATTCCATGATACCTCACACAATTAAAAATATTATTTCAAAAAACTTGAAAAAAACCATATTGAGATTTATTAATCATGCATTTTGAACTCCACACTTACCATAAACCATCATCAAAAACATAAAATCCATTCACTATTTTCAAAATATTACTCACATGGTCAATAATTCTTATTATTAATTAAATTATATTTCTTTAAATTTAAAATAATTTACTTAGAATCCATTTGGATAATAACATCCATTTATTACCTCTAACTAGTATCATAAAACCCATTAAAATTAGTTAAATACTTTAAAAATACTATTATAATTTTGTAAAACACATGGCATGGAATCTCATTCCAAGAAAAGGGTTATAACCGCATTGAAATAAACTATTGTCCCTCCTAGAACATGTATATAGTCATGATTTAAAATTTATACCATTTTAGAACACTAAATAAGCCAATGGAATATAATATAACATGATTGTATAGTATCTCATACAACTACATTATGGTATACCCATCACCTTCCAAGATGAAGGCTAAACAAAGAAAGAATCCATCCTATCCAAAAGCTAAATTTAGAAATCCAAAAGATAGAGCTATCCCAAACCATTAGTTACACACATAAATAAGAATATGGTTATATGGAGAATTAAACAATAATAGAAATATAAAAAGTGATTGGAGAGGATAAGAGGAGAAAAATAGAGATGAAATACTGTTAAAATCTATTGTTATTTGAAGGAGAGTTTACAAAATTGAATAAACAAGGTGGTTTTATATTGTTCTTATGATCCAACAGAATATATGAGAAAATAGATATATGCTAATTGTGAGTGTGACTAAAATTAATTAAAATATTTCTGTAAAATATCAAAAAAGTTAATATCTAGGGATACAACATGGCTTTTCTAGAAGATTTTTCAATACTTGTGCCAACTATGCACCCTTCAATAGATATACTGAGTCTCCCTAACTATATTCCCGTATAAAATTGAAACATAAAAAAATTTAATTGGGGAATAACTGAGTTTTCATTAATCATTTAGGTTAACTATCTGACACCCAAAAACACAATAATTTATAAACTATATTCTAAAAAACATCCAAAAATCAACAAACCCCTAAAAAAATAAAATAATATAAAATAGTTATAAAAATAACATTGAGGTTTTACAATTCCCCCCATGGTGATACTTTTTCCATAAATTTTCTAGATCATGTAAATTTCCATGAATTGTGGATATTATGAATTTCAAAGATGTGTTCTTAATGAAGACCCATGTGAAGAAGTACAAGAAGACTAAATCAAACACTCAAATAAAATGATATCTCCTCATATAATAAGTGGAATCCTAAAATGAAATTCTAAATCCAAAATAACGATCCAAACTCCCACCAATGAATAAGAGGTCTATGGAAATTGATACAAAACATTTGTCTACCCACCATTTAAAATTTATCTACAATGGTGGAAAAATAAACATAATACTTTCCATGAAAAGTGAATTCCCCAAAATAAAAACAACCCTTAACTAAGAAAAAATAATCAAAATATTTCTCCAGAAATTAAAAACCATAAATAACAACCTTAAAAGAACAAAATAATAACTATTCTAAGTAATATCACCTAAATTATAAAAGTTGACATCATTAAATTGAAGATATCCTATAATTCATCAGATAAAAACAATCAATCTTTTTTAATATTCCACATTGTTTTAACCCTTGGGTCATGAGCAATATATAATGGTAAATTAGGTTCATTATTATAGAACACAATCCCAAAGTGATCCAAAAAAAATCAATAGTGATTCTCTCATTGATGTACACAAAGACTCATACACCTGGATTTGATACTAAAACATATTCATAAAAAACTGGATTTGATAACAACTTAAACAACCCAACATTAACCATTGATAATTATAATATCAATATGAAACATTGAGTCACATACATACCTCTATCCTTTTAGGTGTAATGTTTTAGAGCTTCATAAAAAAAGTATTTACATAATTAAACATATTTCTTTCTCATCAAAGGATAATTTTTTCCATTTATAACCATATTTAATTCTTTTATAAGGAGAAAAAACCTCTCACATAAAATTATCCACCCATGATAGACATATAAACATATGTAACGTAATATAAATAATTATAACCTTGGGAAATTGAATCATAGGAATGGGTGAGATAAATTTATCTATGAGGATAAACATAAATGATATCAATTAGTGATCATAAGAGAGTATAAGATATGAAAATGTAATTATAACATGAACATAATTTCAAAATGTCACACATAATCGGTCAAATATCCTTAATTAGGAATCAAATAGAAAATAAGTTTTATAATAAAATAATTAATTTTTAAGAGTGTATAATCATCAACAAGAAACTCATGAGCCATGAGAAAAAAACAAAAGAATAAGAAACACATTTTTCTAAAACAAATAAGCTTAAAAAATCATTTCCTTAGTTAAGTATCACTACCAAGACTATAATAGCCTATGAAGTCCCATAATGGATTGTATTCACACCCCATCCCATCGTTTATTTATCCATGGGTCACTACTAAGACTATCAAAGTGAACATATTCCCTTAATTATGATGGAACAATCCTCAGTATAATCCACATTATCTCATGAAATAACAATATTTACCCAATATAATGGATATATTTAGTGGACCTAGACATCACATAATTAAAACCATACACATGTGTACCAATAGGTCATAAAAAATTCATATAATAATAAAATCATAACACCAAAAAATAAATGTTTTTCATAAATATTTACTCATTACATAATCTATAACACCCTGAGATTTTGTGAAATAATAGTTTTTAATTAATTTAATCTTTTTGATATTTTTCATTTCACACAAAAATGAAAATAATTTATTATATATTAAATAATATTTATTGGATTATTTTATATGAAATGTAATGTTATCCTTTCACTAAAAATAACATAATTTTTAGCTTGAATTGCACGGAAAACTATTGTTATCATACGTTACACGGAAGACTATCTTTCCATGATGGCTTACGTAACATGCATGACCGAGTGCTATAGAACAATAATATATAATTAAAAATCGTAATATTTTATATAATAATTTAAAAAATATACATTATGTTTATGTTTATTAATAACATTGACCAAATTATTAAAATACATGGTAAAATTTATTAGTTGAAAAGTAAATAAAAATTATTATGAGAACCAATTGAATATAAAAGGAACGTGTTTATAGAAAACAATTTGATGCAAACAATGCCATTTCATCATAATATAATAAATAAATAAAAGTTATTGAATGATATTCATGTAATAAATATATTATATATCCAAAAATATATTTTTTATATTCATCAAATATGTTTGATGATCAAGTGATACGAACAAACCTCATTTCAAACATAAAAACAAATATTTTAATGAAGTTTCTTTTATCGCCGATTAATGGAGAACCAATTTTAAATACAATTTTCGATCATTTTAATATATTTTAGTTCATAATGTAATTTTTATTTCAAATAAGAACATAAAAATTAGTTTAGGGTGAACATTTTTATTTTTCTATGATGTTTCATATTTTGATGAATAGTGAATAATACTGAATTTTAATTCAAAAATAATTTTTAATAAAATTTTTTATATGGTTACATTATATTTTTAAATGATTTTCACGTTTACATAGATTAATTTTTTATTAAATAATATAATTTATTTAATTTTAATCAACATCTCATTGAAATTGAATATAAAAATACCGCAAACGGTTGAACATTTTAAATTAAAAACCCTCATTTTCATCCCGTCAGATGGATTAAACTTAATTTAACTTCCACCACTTATATGATTAGAATTTGGAAAAATGGATTCCATGTTTTTAATATGAAAAAATTATAATGTATAAATATTTCATCATATGTTTTGGAAAAATTATTATTGAACATAATTAAAATTAATTACAATGATTAATGAAAAATTATGCTTTACAAGGGAATAAACCATAATGTTAAGGCCCCAAATAACCACGAAACTTGTAAAATACCCATTATATGGAAATATTTAGTCCATTAAGCTTATAAAATTTAATTTGGGGAGTTTTTTGTGACTTTATTTAGTAAAAAACAATGGTATATATAACTTGTTTTAAAAAATACCAAATATGTCCTTTCCCATCCCTATAAAAGGCCACCACCACTACCCCTTAATCACACAATAAAAAAAATAGGTTAATCTATGATATACCCAATAAAATTCCTAAATTCCCACATTCCTACTTTAATCCTCCCTCTAAGTAGAAATAAATCCAATGATTCCCTTTGGTGAAAACCAAAATGAGTAACCTAAATAAGAGCTAACATCCTTCCCCAAGCTCCATTAATCATATTTTCATTATCCACCCCTAAAATATTCATATTAAATTATTATATAGAAAAAATGTATCCTCAATAAACTAATATGATTTTTATTCTAAGGTTTTTACCTAATCATACACACACATCCGTCTAATGGGTAATGAACATATTGTATATGTGTACAATGAAGTATTTCCCCACGAAATGTTGCTTATTCATTCTTCATTTACTACCTCTATTAGAGGGAATTATTATGAAAAATTTATTTACATATAATATATATGATAGCTAATATTTATTTAATCTACTTTAATTATTTTAAAATAGATATCCTTACACTTTACATTTTGTGATAATATGATAATTTTGTTTGTGGGTTTGTGGACTACCAAACCCTCAATGTGATGAGATTCATTCACACATGAAATGGAACGTGTTTAGGATGGGTTATCTAAAGATACATGATATATATTATATAAAAATTATACTATAATAATGATATATATTCCTATATATATACATATGTGTCTCTCTTTCTTTCAATATGACAATAAAATGGAAAAACGTTCATGTGTACATACAACACACCATCTCCCTAAACGATGTATTCCATTTCATACATATAGGTTATATAAATTATTATAATAAAAAAATATTCAATATAAATGATTTTTATATCATGTTTAAAATCTTGAAATCATTATATATGTATATGAACAATTTATAAAATAAATTAATATACATGTGAAAAACAAAGAGAATATTACCCTCACTGAAACCCTAACATAAAATTATTAATAAATTGATAATATAAAGTCATAATAAAACCATATATTGTATTAGATATAAAAATATGTTTATATGATATATTTATAAAAACTTATATAAATTATACATGAAATTTTTATGGTTATGATGACTGTCAATACAGATGGTGGGAAAATTTCCACACACTTTTTTTTGAGAGATTCAGGCCTTGTTCACTACACATTTCATTTGTGTGGTTTTTATACTACCAATTTTTGAATTATATTAATATTAATATTAAATATATTTTTATTTACATATCCATTCTATGATCTTTCTTTCATGGGGTTATGGTTTCAAAAGTTACCAAATCAGTAAGACAATTTTCTCTCAATTTCCCTTCACTGAGACACATATTTTTTTATGCAACAACACAATTTTTTAAGGTTTATATGCTTCTATTTAACAATTAATTTCATTAATATCCTAAATTTAATGATATTTTAAGCTTCATGTAATTTTATTTTCCAATATGGGGACTATGATCCAATGATTCAAATTGGTAAGAGATTATTGAAACCATCTCATCATTTATTGATATTATTTATGATTATTCTTTAATTGATGAAATATTAGGATCCATATCTCAATATATTATATAAAGTATCTTAGTAACCAATTATTCATGTTATATTCAAGTAATTGTACCATTTTTTATATATTTTACACATAATATGATTGATAATGTGTTTTTAATAAAGTCCAACTCTACCTCTCTATTTAGTTATAAATCTATGTTCCTTCAAAACCATATTTTTGAAAAGGATTCCAAATATGTTATAATATTCTCCTATATTATTTAAAATAAATTTTTATCGATGTTTTACATAAAAAAATATTTTTTTAAATAACTTTTTTATCAATTTTTGATCGAGGCACATTTCTAATCTTTTTCAGCGAAAATGGAATGTTTGGAATGTAAATATTTAACCCACCACCATGAATATCATTCCATTAAAACTAATTTTATAAGATTATTTTTGTAATATTATTATTTTTACTAATTTTTTGTAAATTTTTTGTTGTGAAATTAATATCAAAAAAAATTCATAATTTTTTCAAGATTATTTTATAAGTTTCTAGGAAAAAAGAGTTTTCAAAAAAATTTCATGCTACATTCATTTGTTTTCAAAGAAAATGATTTTATATAATTTTTATGTTTCATTAATAAAATTTCATGTAAAATGGTTTTGAATTTTTTTTCACAATTTCATTATATGGTTTTGAAGTATTTTCAAAGAAATTGTTTTCAATATGTTTTTAGTATATCATTATATGTTTTCGAATTATTTTAAATTAAATGGTTTTCAAAAATATTTGAATATTAAATTATAATTTCTCATGATGTTTTTAAAGGAAAAGTTTTTCAAAACGATTTCAAATCATCCGTTATAAGTTCTCAAATTTATTTTTGTAAATTATTTTCAAAAGGTTGTGTCTTTTAAAAAATCGTCTTCCAAATAAGAAAGGATATTTTCTTTTTGAAATTTATTTAAAATTAATTTAATAATCCTTTCCAATCTAAGATGACATACATTGGTGTCACTCATTTCTTTCAGGAGAAATGTTTTTTGGTTTCCGGATACATTATTTCTCATAATGGGTTATGTTTGGATGACATGATGATTATGAATCGTGCTTCACTATCACATGTTATATTCTATTGAATTTCACATCTTTTCATGGGTTATGGTTTTGATGAAATGATTATGAAACAATTTTATTTTTTCACATGTTATGATATGATTATATATTTAGGATTCCCATTTCATTTCATGGGTTATGTGACGATTTTTAATGATCTTGGGGCACATGTTACTGTGATATTAAAATGATATGTGTGGAACATATTCTTACCTCCACTGAATTTGGTAAAGATTTGTATCTCATGAGATAGACTATGATGGTATTGGGAGTGGTCCTTGACTACTAAGATGGCCATGAGAGTGAACTATGACTACCAATATGGTATGATTATTGAACATATGCTACTAATATGGACATGTTAAAGAACCATGACTTCCAATATGGAATTAAAAGTGAACCTATGATACATATATGGGATTAGAAGTATTTAAATGACTAACTTCGAAATCATTTTATGTGATTATGTTTTTTCTAATGTTTTATGTCTTATTCCTATGTTATGATTTCATGCCTTATGTTATTTAATTAAATATGAATCATGTCTTATGAACTACAAATATTTATGAATTTATTTAATTTTGTGATCTTTGATATGTCGTTTGTCATCTTCTAATGTCATGATCATGTTATCATACCCCTATTCTCAGGTCTATATTCAAATGTATCCTTGGTTTACCGTTATTTAGTATCTGATACCACCATTTTTTATCTTTCCTTCGATAGGATATGAAGATTTATTTCTTGTATTATATGTATAAGAGGGGATTTAGACATGGAGAACCTAGTGGGATGTAATCTATATCACTAATGTACCAGTGATTACAATTCCATGTTACCAAAGGCACTAAACTAATATAGTCATTGGGTGTATCTTTGTATAATGTTTTATATATTATGAAAAAATTGGTATAAAATCTATATATGTTAATACTAGGTCGTTATAGTTGGTATCATAGTGATGGTTTAGTTAACCTTTAGAAACTAAGATGATAAAACTTTAGTGAGATCCCTATGTATACATTAAATGATATGTCTAGGGAAGTCATTAAGGATAGGTATAATAATAAGTTAACCTTTAGAAAAATAAGCTATAATTTTGGAAAATGATAGAGCTATAGTATTCCTATAAATAAATCATTATCTCGATACAATATTCAAATGTAGTTCGATAATAGATGTACCTATGCGTAACAACTCCAACAAGGTGTGTCGTGCCTAAATCGGCGTAACCTAATACATGACAATGATCCTTAATATGCACATATTTTTACCATCCATGGGGATAGGTATTCGAAATTCTCAAACTCTATAGGAACCATAATGATGGATGTAAATGGAATTTGGATATTCATAACATGGGAAAAACCAGATGTGTCATAGTTTAAGAATGGTTTGATAATTTAGACTGCACATAAGTGGTTTTAATGATCGTGTGTTTTCTCACCATGATAATTGCTTATTACTCAATTATTCCTAGTTTTAGTCAATGGAGGGAACCATATAGAACTAGATTAACATTTAGTAATATGGATAATCTGTTGAGGATGAGTCAAATGGGTTGATAAATCGAGTAAAGTATGTTTTGATCATTCTTATCATTTTTGAAGGAACATGGTCAATAATGTGTACATTAACCGACTCTAGAACTTACCAAGGAAGGTAGGAATGGATTTCATTGATAATTGTGTTTATGGATATCATAGAGGAAAGATAATTTTCTTTCCTTTTACTCTAGAATGTAGAAAGAATCAACAAAGTGAATGTATTACAGAAATAACAATGTGTTTTGACTATAAAAAATAAGGACACAAAGCATGTAACTACAATAGAGTGATATAGGGTTATATGAAAGAATTATTGGGAAGATAGGCCTCCCTAAGACATCATCAACAATAAAATTTGTTATATGTGGAATGAATGGTTATTATGCAAATCTATTTCCTAAGGGGAAGGATCTCGAAGAGAATCAGTATAGTGGTACAGGTAATGGTTATATTTCTGATAATGACGAGACTACATATGAAATGTGAATGGAACGATATACTAAATAATAGGGTGTGGTAGTCTTATTAAGGATTATTTTTTAAGTGGAATAATCAATGTTTCTATGTATTTTTATTCAAAAATTATGTTAATTAAAGGATGAATTTTACAAGGATTGTTTTGTTTATGTTTTTCTATTGGTATTTACAAGTTTATGTTGAATATTTATAATCGACTTATAATGAGATTTAATGACAAGGTGATATTATGAATAAGGTAATATAACCCCTAAAATGTTTTTTATGGTTAGATAATGTTTCCTAGAGAAAGATATGTGGGATGAAAAAAAATTGTATGTTACTGATTACCATAGAACTAAATTTAGACTTGTTAATGGATGTATAATAATATCATCGATTAAGTTTAAAACATTTTTGGACATAAATAATAGATCTAATATACATATAAATAAGTAAACATTAATATTTCTAATAAGGATTTATGGTAATTCCGGAATTTTCCATGTCTGAAGAAAATACTTGATGAATTTATTCACATGGTCAGAATGTAACAACCAAGATCTATTTTATAATGTATAGGGGATCAATGTAATGTTAATTTAATGAACTTATTTATATTGTTTTGGATTTTAATTATTCTGAAGGATTATAATGTTAACCATTCATGAAATGCTTATACTAAATTGTAGATGAAGTATTTCTGTATTGAGAATATTTTTAAAACATAGGTTTAAATTCAATTTAGTTATTATCCTTATTTCAAGGATGTCCAATATATTTATTTTGGAAATTATGGAAGTGTGGTTTTAGAAAAGAAATTAATGTATCCTGGGTGACATTCATTCACGTCTAGAACGGCTGAAGGTCTTGAACCCATGACCAAAGGAATATAAATGTTTCACACCTACAACTGACCTATGTGATGTCCTGATTAATTTGAAATTATTTTTCTGTAAAATAATATTAATGGTTAACTATTAGAAATAATATTTATGTTTAGAGATTAATTTATTAACCATGTTGATTTTGAATAATAATTAGAGACAAATAGTTAAACATTTAATTCTTCTTTGGGCCTTAAGATCTACTAAAATGGAAGTTTAGTACTTAAGGTAAAAAAGGAAAATGTCTAAACATCCATTTCATGAAGGAATAGATGAATTAGAAACAGACAGAAGAAATATTAAAGATTGAATTTATAGAAATATAGAAATATTTATATTTCTTTATATTATTGGCCAAAAAAGAATTACTCAATGTTATGAAAATGACAAAAATAATGTTTTCCTAATACTTTAAATTTGACTGAATCGATTAACTTTTAAATCATTAAAGTTCCATGAATTTGAATATGTAAACATTTCATTTACCATTCAATTGTTTTTGAATTGTGACCTAAATCACTCCCTAAGAATATTTATGCTCTTTATCCAAGTCTATGCTTTCACTTTCCACCTATGTTCTCCAATTTGGAATCCTAGTTTTATGTTGTATCGTGTAACCATTGGGTTTCCTACATTCTCTTTTTAAAGGATGTTTTATGATTTATTTTTATGATTTTTGTTTTTATGAAAGGAAATTTAAAGTAATAAAAATTTTATAACATCGAATAATTTTGAGGGAAAAAATATTTTAAGGGGGTTTAATGTCACACCACGCGATTTTTTGAAATATATATTTTTATTTAATTTAATGTTTTCGATATTTTTCATTTCACACAACACTAAAAATATATTATTTTATACATGATAAATTTTTTTGGATTATGTTATAACCATTTAAAAGTTATTCATTCACTACACACAAAATAATTTGTACCTTGATTTACACGAAAAACTATGGTTAGATTCTGTGAAAATCAAGACGGACTTTCCTCTTTGGCATGTGTTACATGCATGGCTGAGTGTTACTGCAAAATAATATATTAACAAAAATATTACTATTTAATATAATAATATATAACCTAGTCATTAATATGATTTTTTTAATATTGTTAACTAACTTATGGAAAGAAATGGTTGAATTAATTAGGTATAAATTATTTAAAAATTAATATAAAAACCAATTGAATATGAAGGGTATTGTTTTATAGAAAAAATATTTTTATGCTCACAATGATATTGTTCCCTAATAAATTAAATTAATTATAGTAGGTTAGTGATATTAAGTTATTATATATTATATATATAATAAAATATTTTTGATATTCATCTAATAAATTTGATAATCATAAGACAAGAACAAACCAAATTTCATACATAAAAACCTATTTTTTAATTGAGGAAATTTTAATTCCTTTTAATGGAGAACCTATTTTAAATCAAATTCGTGGATATTTTATATATATTATTTTTCAAAATAACCATGAAGTATGAAACTGAATCAAAAAAATTAGGTTATGGTGAATTTTTGGTATTTGTTTCCCTGATGTTTCATATTTTGTTGAATAGTCATAAATACTGAATTTCAGTTCAAAGCTTATTTTTAATCTAATTTAGTTATATTGATAAATTAAATTATTAATTTGTTAAAAAGATTAATTATTATTAATTTTTATCAACTAATTCAATGTAGTTTATTGGAAACAATTACACATTGAAATTGAATATAAAATCATTGCAAAATTTTGAGCATTTTTAATTACAAAACTATATTATCGTCTAGTCTGCAAGATTAAATTTAAACTAATTTGTGAAACTCATGTGTTTTTAATTTATCAAAATTTATTACATATTTTTAATTATAATAATTTATAATCTATAATATGGCCAACCATGTCTTTTTACCAAATATGTTTTAGCGAATGAAATTAAAATTAATTACTATTATTAAGGGAAAATTAAGATCAACAAGGGAATACACTATAATACTATGTAACCAAATGACATATAGATTTGTAAAATAGCCATTGGCTAGATATTATTATGAAATTATTCTTAAAATTTTATTTTTAGGGGTTTTTGATGACTTTTTATGTAAAACAAGGGTGCACCTAACTTGTTTTAAAAAATATCATATGAGTCCTTTACCTTCACTATAAAAGGCCAACACCCCCTTCCTCACCCATCGCAAACCACATATATATGTACATGATATTACCAATAAAAAAGTAAAATACCCAGCCCTCCAAATTCGATGCATCCCTTAGGGAAGAATGTAATCCAAGGAATCCCTTTGGGGAAAACCAAAAGGAGTTACCCAAAGAAGAGATAACATCATCCCTCAAGATCCTTTTTATTATTTTCATTATCCTCCCCTCCAATATCATTATTGTAGGATAATAAAATAAATTAGTATAATTATTATACTATGATGTTTTTATGCTATGTTTTCTGTCAACACTTACACACACATCCATGTAATTGGTAATAAACATCATGTTTATGTGTATGATGAACTATCACCTCACGAAATGATGATTGATTTTTCTAACATTACCACCTAAAATGGTGGTAATTATGAAGTAAAATGTTTATATATATAATATATATGATATTTATTATGTATTTATTCTTATTTAATTCTTTTACAGCACATACCATTATACTTTCCTATTTTTATAAATGTGATAATTTCTTTTGAGGAAGTGTTGTCAACCGCCCCTTAAGCAATGTGATTCACTCTCTATTTAAATGAGATGGGTTATAGATGGGTTTAATAAACATATATAAAATATATGACAAAATAATTATATTATAATAATGATATATATTCATAAATTTCTCTCTTTCTTTCAATAAAAAAAATAAAATGAAAACAATGTTCATGCATATATACGACCAATCGTCTCTATGAACTGTGTATTCCATTTCATATTTATATATTATATATATTATTATAATACACATATAATTAATATAAATAATATTTATATCATGGTTTATAATATGAAAATTATTATACAGGTATAATGACCAAATATAGAATAAATTAAGACACATGTGAAAAACAATGTGAATATTACCTAAAGTGAATACATAACATTTAATTGTTAATAAGAGGAAAATATAAAGTCATAATTAAATAGTATATGCTATTATATATAATAATATGTTTATTTTATAGATTATAATCATCTTATATGTATTATATAGTTATTTTTTATGAGTATACTGTGATTCAAGACATAGGGTAAGGGAATTTCATTTCACTATATATTTTCGTGAGATTCATGCCTTATTCACCTCTCATTTAATTCGTGTGGAGTTTATAATTACCATTAATTTATTCTATTAATATTAATATTATATATATAGGTATTTACATATCTATTATTTTATATTTATTTCATGGAGTCAATTTTTAAAGTGTTACCAAATCGATAAGGCAATTTTGTCTCAAATTGACTTCTTTGAGACACATGATTTATTATGAAAAAAACATTCTTTTTCAATGTGTATATACTAACATACGACTGTTGGATCATAATATATATTTATATGTATATTATATGGCACAATACAAGAGGTGGTGAATTATATGTTTAAAAAACAATGTATTTCAAACAGTTACGAAAAAACATAGTTTAAGAAGTCCTAAACTAATAAAATTTAAAATAACTACAATTAAATGTGTTGGTATCAGATCCAATATTTATAATACGATATAATACTATAATTAATTTAAAAAATTTATTCTAATTGAATATAATGACAAAAGTAATATTAATAAAAAATATTCTACCAAACAGCGTATAGAATCTATTAATACATTATATATCAAAAGGATCATAATTTAAATAATTACAATTTAAATAGATATGTAAAAGAAGATGAAGAAATACAATTCCATATCTAATACAAAAAATAGTGGAATGTAAAATTATTACAATTATTTTATCCCAATGATAATGGAATCCTTTCATATAGGATAAAATGTATTTCTTTCCACCACCTTGGTATGCCCTTGATTCAATGATCAGCACGTCTGTCTTTCTAACTCCAAAATCCCTTGATTTTATACGTAATCGGTACTGCTATCATTCAAACACTTGAAATCCCTCAATACAATGATCGGTCACACTGTCTACCTACCCCCGACTGAACTATATCATTATCACCAGATCGGTCGCACTAGGAAAAACAAAGAACATACTGGAAAACAAAAAGTAAGAACAAGCCATTCACATTTTATAAATCCAAGGATTTCACAAGAAGCAAGAGATATGTCCCAGCATTTCTCTCTAGACCATTATAGAATAAAAGGTTGATTAAAATATTTCTTTTGGTTTCTAATGATCTCCTATTTATAGGCTTCAGTTTCCAATGGTCATATTTTCTCAAACAGTCATATTTTTCTAAAAAACAGAGGGACTTGGACATATGGCATTGTAATGATCATATTGAAATAGAAACAAGACTACATTTTGGTAAATTTACAACTAACTCCTTGACATCATTTTTTAATATATATATATATATATAAAAATAATAACCTGAGTACGATTGATATGGAATAAGTTTTTTGATAAAAAGAATAAATTCACACTTGATATAAAAGTAAAACATGTGTAAAATTAATATTAATTAGTGAAATGTATCAATATGATGAAATTTGAGTAAAATTAATAATGTGTGATCAATGAACATAGTTATTATGGTATGTAGATTCAATACGATTCATTGATAAATTCTGTACGATAGAAAGAGTCAGTATGATTGACAGAGTCAGTACGATAGACAGAGTCTTTACGGTTGACAATGAAATACATTCAAAGTAAAAAATTTATTTAAGAATAGAGTATAAAAATATTTGTGATTTAAAAAACAAAATACATAATAGTCAAAATAATACTTTTGATGTAACAATTTTCACCTATTTGGAAATAAAAAAACCCCAATGTAAACTAGAAAAGAAATACTTATCTCCCCTCAGTTATACGAACTATTCTAAATATGAAAATGAATACAAATAACTCCCCCTTAGGTAGAGACTTTCCTAAGTATTGTATTCGAATATATTCCTTTATTTAGTTGTATACATTTTAGTAAAACATTAAGAATACTACCCCTTTGAAAAACATTATTTCTTTTATAAAAAAAACTCTGCTTTACAATTTACAAAAAGAATGGGATATTGTCTACTTTCATGAAAATGTTAGAGAAAAAAATACAAAACAATGGAAATGGAAACATACAATTTATTATACTATCAAAATATTAGAGAAATTGAATGAACAACCAATAAATAAAGATACAAAAAATATTATTTATTTCTCTTTATTTTTCATTCATTATCAACTCGTGGAGGATAGAATGTAGTGTCATTTTCTCTTTTTTCTCAACTATGATAGAATCTTCCTGGGATTTGACAAGATCTTGTTTTCCTGCAAAAAGTTGATCTTATTTTTTATAGTTTTTTCTTACACCCCAATCACTTCTTCAAGTGTATCGACTCTATTGTGCATATGCATGTTTTATTCAATCCAAAAAGTGTTTTGTTTCTTTAACAAAACTATTTCATATTGGAAAGATAAATCATTCAATAAGTATTACTAGAAACCATTAATCCTTTCTTAAAAATATTTTACTGAAGTAATATTAGCTCTATGGGTTTATAAATACAGTTCAACCTATCAATATATTCTTTTAGATTATTATTAAAAGCAATCCAAAGATCACTTTAAATCCTACTTAATTCTTCAATTGATTCTTCATGTTCATTTACTGAGCATTCTATTTTGAAAGACCATTTAGTTATCTTGTTTCATGACTTATTTTGAGAAATAAAACTATCACACAAATAATTTAGATCAACCTCTATTGTTCTTAATCTAATTCTGAGATCTCATAGTGATCTAAATTTATTCCTTTGATTATCTATAATGAAATCAATTTCTCATTCAATTCTAAGAAATTAAAGAATAGTCTTCTCAAATCATCTCAGAACACGAACAATGTAATCTATTTTATTCAAATAAATTGTTTGTTCTATATCAGTATCATTATTGTATGATTCAAGTTCATTGGATCGGCTCGAGTCTTCAACATGTTTTTTTCCTTTTCTTTTTAATTTTTCCTTGTGAACTCTTACTTCTTATTTGTCATATCTTTATTCTTTGACTTTTTCACTGATGAAAATTAATTTCTTAGTATGATTACTTGGAGCCATTTTCTTATGTAGAGAAGGAGTCATTACTAATTAAGATTCTAAGGATTGAATTGGTGTATGATCGGCATGAGAATTCAGTTTTATTCTTTCAGATGTCTTTTTAAGATAATATTCATCTATAATATTATTATATCATTGAATATATTCTAAAATAATATCTTCTTACACTTCATCACTTTCCTGAAGATATTTCGCTATTTTTTCTCTTTTTCTTTCACTGGATAAGTATGTAAAATCAGTTCTTATTGAACTTATTCTATCAGTTGAGAACATGCAAACTGAAACCCTTTTAGGATTTTAAAAACATTCAAATAATGAGATTTCTTTTTAAATGAATATTCTTTTTCTTCTCATTCTATATAGTATCTTCTACCCTTCTCTTTTCGGCTATAGTATTAGTTGGATCAAGAAAACATTTATGATCACCTTCCATTCTCCACTTTGCTAAAACCTCTTTACTGTATTTGGTTTTCTTCATTTAATTTTCATGGATTTGAGGATCTGAATTTTGGGAAGTAATAACTATTGGAGATGATTCTATTATAATTGGTGCTAATTGATTTGGTTACAATTGATTTGCTTCTGATTCAACTAAATCATCATTAATTAAGAGTTTTGATTCTTCATCAAAACAAACAATCATTTTCTTCAACGTATTCTTACTTATCCAAGAAGGCTTCAGCTCTTTCAATTTTCCTTTCATAGGAATATAAAAAACTGCAAACATTCATGAATTAACTTTTTGAGAATAGATGGATACATGATAATATGATACCTGATCTCTCCAGACATTAAATTCTTGATAGTTTTGAAAATGTAACCAATGAGATTTACCTTTCTCATGTTTGTAAGATAATCTAACAAAAATATGTCAGAGATGTTAGGAGTTTCTCTATCCCCTTTCCTGGGAATTAGAAACCCTTGCATCAAAAGGACAACAATCCAGTTGTCTAGGGATAAATAATCTACTTTCATTTTCTCCACATTTATAAGAAATAATGATTTTTAAATTCTTTCTTTACTAAATGTACCTACTTATTCACTTATTTTATGATAAATACAAAATGATTCTCCTTCTATAGGAACATTGATGAAATGTTCTATTAGTTTTATAGACATAGAAAATTTTATATCATTCAATGAAAAGTTAATAATCATATTCTTATCAAAAGACAGCGTATTGTAGAATTGTCTAGCATCTTCAAAAAGAATCAAGTCTTGAGATATGGGTTTCCCAACCCAAAGATGATCTCATAATTGAAATAAAATAAGACTCTTGCTTGTTGAATGATAACTATCAAACAAATATGGAGAAACTAGCCTTTCCCTAATGAAATATATCTCTAAAAAATTTATTGAAGACATTTCTCCATTAGTTTTGGAAGAATACTCTGATGTAAAGATGATTGAAAAAAGAAAATATTATACCGAGTCTTAAAGAGGAGGGGCAGAGCTTCGTCGAGAAATATGAAAAAAATGGTGTGGGTTTGAAGATGGGTGTCCTATATTTATAGGTGAATTTTGATGACCATTTGTAATCTACAGTTGAGATTAAAAAATAAAGTATCCCATGTTGCTGAATAAAAGAGACATTTTTAAAATAAATTAAAAAAACATAAAAATGAGAAAAAATAACATGAAAGAAAGGAAATATAAAAAGAAAAGAGATGGTATTGGTCGGAGATTTCAAGCATGTTGTTGGTTTCATAGTATTATGAAAGTTAAGATATAATAAAATATAGATAAATTTAGTTTATATAATGAAAATAAAATACAATCAAACATCAAATTGATGAAAATAAAAGTGAATACTATCAGTTGTTAGATCGATGGAAAACAAACAAATTCAATCTGATGGAAAACAAATTCATTACCATCGGTTGTCAAGATGATGGAAAACAATATCATTAACATTGATTGTCAAGTGGATGGAAAAAATTATTGTTACCATAGGTTTTCAAGACGATGGAAAAAAAGTCATTACCGTAGGATCTTAAGATGATGGAAAACAATGTCATTACCATAGGTTGTCAAGCTGATGGAAAACCAAAGCATTACCATTAGTTGTTAAGATGTTAAAAAACAACGTCATTACCATTGGTTGTCAATCCAATTGAAAAAAAGTCATTACCATAGGATGTCAAGCCGATGGAAAACAAATTCATTACCATAGGTTGCCAATTCAATGGAAAACAAAGTCGTTACAATAGGTTGTCAAGCGGATGGAAAAAAAAGTAACTACCATTGGTTGTCAAGCCGATGGAAGATAATGTCATTACCATTGCTTTTCAAGATGATGGAAAAAAGTCATTTCCATATATTGTCAATCCAATGGAAAACGAATTCATTACCCTTGACAATCACGCAGATGGAAAACATAATCATTACCATAGGTTCTCAAGCCGATAAATAAAAAACAGAATGTCAAAATGATAAATAAAAAATTATAACATCCAAATAAAAATGCAACCAAATGACATAACTAGAGAAACAAAAAAATGTAACTAATCATAAAGAATTAGGGTGAAATGAAATATATAATATGAAACAAAATAATATAAAATAGGTTGGACAAAGAGAAAAATACAATTGTTATCCTCTTGGAATATGAGTGTCTCAATGTATAAAGGCATCTAAAAATTGCATGTAGATGTTAATGACTATTTTAGTGTAATCATTCCTAGATTCTGTTTAATAAATTGAAATCTATTAGAAGTTAATGGTTTTGTAAAAATGTTACCCCATTGTTTTTGCATTCCGATAAATTGTAAAATAATATCTCTTTTTTGTGTGTGATCCCTAAGAATGTGAAACCTAATATCTATGTGTTTTCCACGTGGTTTATGTAATGGGTTTTTACCAAGAGATATGGAACTAGTATTATTATATAGTATTTTAGTTTTTTTAAAACTCTTTCCATAGTCAGTGAGAGTGTGTTGCATCCACGACACTTGAGAACAACAACTTCTAGCTGCTACATATTCATCTTCAGCTGTGGAAAGTGATACTGAGTGTTGTTTCATGCATGACCAGGATCCAATGAATCTTCAACAAGATGACTTGTTCTGGATGTACTGTTTGTATCCATTCTAAAACCACTGATGTCATCATCTGAAAAATATTTCAAAAAAATTCCAGAAGAATAAAAAAGGCATAAATCTAAAGTTCCTTTTAAATAGAGGAAAATAATTTTCATATCTTTTAAATGGGATTATTTTGTATTTGATTGATATCTTGAAAATAATAATACCGAAAACATTTGGTATGTATGACTAGATTTCATGTACAAAAAACTTCTTATCATACCTCTAAAATTTGTTTGATCCACTAGTTTCCCAGCTTCACCAAGATCAATTGTATTTGAGGTACTGATTGGAGTGTTAATACCTTAAGTGTTTTCAAATGAATACTTTTAAAGTAAGTATTTGATAAACTTATGTTGAGATATATAGGTTCCTTCTGGGTTTTGAGCGATTTGAAAACATTTAAATAACGTTAACTGACCCATCATACTCATTTCAAATAATGATTTCATTAGATTCGTAAAAGAATCGGTTATAGATTGCTATGTCGATTTGAATATAATGTCATCAACATAGATTTGATCAGTATAAACATTAATATTTTACATTTTCAAAAAAATATTTGGATCCACCATACATTTTTCATAAATGATTTTTAAAATAAATCTATAAATTCTATAATATCATGCTCTAGGAGCTTGTTTAAGGCCATATAAAGCCTTACTATATTTAGAAACATGATTAGGATTTTTTAAATCTACAAAAATAGAAGTTTGTTAAATAAAAACTTCTTATTTCACAAAACCAATAAGAAAAGCCCATTTTACATCCATTGGACATAGATTGAAATTGAAGTATTCTTCAAAGGCTTATGGAATACGAATACATTCAAGTATACCTACCAGAGCAAAGGTTTCTTCATAGTCTATTCCCTATTTTTGATTATAGCCATTAGAAAAAATTCATGCATTATTTCATACAATGACTCCATTTTCATCACATTTGATTATGAAAACCCATTTTAAACCAATTAGAGTTAATTATTTAGGCCTTTAAACCAATTTTGAGACTTTATTCCTTTCAAATTTATTTAGTTCATCTTGCATTGCTTTAATCCAATCTTCATCACCTAATTCCATTCGTGGAGTTTTAGATTCAAATTGAGATAGAAATCATGGTGTACTCTTTCATTTATTAAGTAATTTCATTTCCTTATAGGTTTATTTTCAAAACCAATGATATTATCATTGGGATGATTTCAAAGAAACAATTGATTTGGGTTTTGTAAAACATGTCCATCAACATAAGATAGAATGTCTTCTGGGCTAAAACATTCAGAGAAATTTTATTGAGTATATCCTTTTTAAGAAGTGTTTTAAATCATAGGATGATAATGAGTTTTTGAAAATACATCAGTTTATGTAGCTAATGATTGTTTAAAATAAAGGGTTCAGTTTCATTAAAATTAATATGCACTATTTCTTCAACATTACAATAGCTTTTCATAAAAACTCTATAATCCTTAGAAGTTGTGGATTAACCTACGAAGATTCCTTCATCAGATTTGGGTACTAATTTATGTAAATTGTATTTTGTATTCAATATGAAGACTTTTCATCCAAATTATCTGATTTATAAAACATTAAGTTTTTATCCAGTCGACAATTCATAAGGTGTTTTATTAAGAAATGGTCTAGTTAAAATCAAATTTATAGTATAACATGCAGTACTAACAACTTCAACATAGAAATTATTAGAAATTATGTATTCAATCATCATGGTTCTTGTCATTTACTAAATAATATAATTTCTTTTATCAACCACACCGTTTTTAGGGGTTCATGGAGCCCAATGGTTGTGAGTCATACCATTCTTACTACAAAAAGTTTCAAATTTTTTTTTTTGAAATTCACCAACATGATCACTATGAATAGTTATCATTGGTTTGTTTTTCTCATTTTTAACATGGGATATGATGGTTTTGAAATAGAAAAATGCATCAGATTTCACTGTTAGAAAACAGACCCATGTAAATCTAGTGTAGTAATCAACTAAAACGAATACATAGTATTTACCTCCAATGCTTCCAGTTTGTGTAGGACCGAAAATATCCATGTTCATTAACTATAATGAATTATAATATGAAACTTCATTGATTTATTTAATGCTATTTTTATGTTTCTTTATATATTTACAAGGATCAGAATGTTTTGAATAATTATACCTATGATCAGGTAGATCCATAACAATTATGTTATTTGAATGTATACAAAGGTTTCTAAAGTTAAAAGGTACTAAAATTCTATTCTATAACCAGGATTGGTCTTCCATTGCACTTAAGTAAGGTAAGTCATGGCTCCTATGGTCTTCTATGTTAATTGTGTATACATTCTCATTCCTATGGGCATAAAGATTAAATTCATCCTTGGAATTGGTAACTAAACTCCTATAATTCTTCATATTCCCTACGTAACCATCATAACATAATTGTCTTATGCTAATAAGGATGTTCTTAAGACATTTGGAAAACAAAAAATTTGAAATTAAATCTTTACCAAGGAAAAAAATATTACTTATACCAATAATCATTCCACGAGCTTTGTATTTGATGGAAAATTTTCAACCTTTTAATTCCATAATCTTTTCAAGGAAGTATTTTTTTTCTAGGTATGTGTCAAGAAAAACCCCTATCCATTTACCAAATGTTCTGGTTGTTGGTTCACTTCTTGCTTTCATGAAAAAGAAACAATTAGTTTTTCAGAACCCAAACTTCTGTGGATCTAGAAATGTTAGATAAAAGAATTTTGGGTATCCAAAGTTGTTTTAAAAAACATGATTTATGATAAAAAAACGATTGAGTTATATTAAGATAACATTTTTTTTCTCAATGTTCACCACATTGACATTTAGTTCAGAATGGGGTACTTTGAGGAACAAATCAGTTATTAATAAAAACCCATTTATAATGAGAATATCCAAATCCAAAATGAGTCCTTAATGGTTGAATTTGAGAATACATCTTGCCAAAATTTTCCTTACCTAAGGTAAAATATTATAGGCACTTCCATAAGAAAAATATTTATAAATTTAGTTTAACAACCATGTTTTTATCCTGAGAAACATTAGTTTTTGAACAAGTGATAGCCTATAAAATATTTTTCTTTGAAATTACATATTCATGATCCTTAGAAACTTTATTATTTTTAGAATTAACTTCCTCATGGTGTATTGTAATTAATTTAAAATCAACAGTTTTATTATCATGTTCTTTTGAACGATATGATATTTTGTTAGTAATAGAAATTATTCTAGAATTTTCCTTGTCAAGATTTTTCTTGAGTTTGGAGTTTTCATTCTCAAGTAGTTTAGAAAATTGGGATACTTCTTCAAAATAAAGTAAATATTATTCTACTAAGGAGAATTCTTCATTCAAAGAATAATTTTTCTCATCAGGGTGATTTTAATTTAAAGAAACATTTGTAAGAGATTTAGTATTGTGAACCCTATCCATGAAACAATGATTTTCAATAGGTAGTCTACCTATAAGTCCTATATTCCATTGTACAGAAGATTCATATTCTGAATAATCATCGGATGAATCACCACCATAAGCACTATATGTATCATTTTACTTCAATAAATTATTAGTATTTGACATGTAATACTTTTTATTATTCCTTTTCGAATGTTTTTCCTTCCATTCTTTTCTTTTTTAGTAATGGAAAATCTGGCCATACATGACCTACACTTTTTCATTCATAACAAGTGACCTCAAAATATTTCTTTTCCTTCCTATATTTTCTTTCGATTCTGTATTGAAACAATTTATTACCTATAATATTGATCATCCTATAAGAAAAATTTTCCAACTCATTCTCAAATTATTCACTATTACATGATTCATATATAACAACAACTTTCTTATATTTGGATATTCTCACCCTTTCTGGTGTCTCAGCTTTGGTTGCAGTAGTAAAATCTACACATTCATTATCCTTCTTATTATTATTGAAATCAGTGTCTCTTTTCATTATTTTTTCCTACTGAAGAATAGTTCTAAATAACTCATCCAGAGTAATTAGAGTAACTTTCCAGTTTTCATCATTAACTATCCTTTTCAATTACAATTCATTTGGAATTATATGAACTATCTTGTCCATAAGTGCTTCATAATTAATAACATTTTTACCCATTTATTTTAAACTATTGAAGATTTTCATAAATCTTTATTGCACCTTACATACTAGTTCTCAATAAGGAAAAATTACCCATGATATTATTCTCAAAGAATTGATCTTCCTCTTTCTATAATGTTAAATTAATCAAAATGTGTGACTTCCAATTTCATCAAAATACATTTGGATCCTTCAAATGATGATATCTGATTATATATATTTCTAGTCATAAAACATAACCATGTATTGTGTACCTTGTAATTCAATTGATATTCTTACTTCTCTTGATTGGTGAAAGTAATAACATCTTTGTTTGGGATTTTGTAACCTCATGTAAGAATAATAAATTTTCCTACTCTAGTATTAATAACAAAGGTCTTCATTTGATATCTATAGTAATCATAATCATTCCCATCATAAATGAGTAGTCTAGTTGAATTTAGGATATCAATTTATCCAATATTCATTCCATCTATCTTATAAAACAATATGTTTGAACTCCACACGTTAATGTAGTAAGTAGTTATAAACAAAAGGATAGTAATATAAATACAATTGTTTTGTCAGAAGAAATATAACATGTAATAAAATACATTCGATCCCTTCTCTGATACCAATTATTGGATCATAGTATAGATGCATATGTATATTAAATGGCAAATACCAGAGGGGTGAATTTTAAAATTAAAAAACTCTGTATTTTATACACTTAAGAAAGAACTTTGTTTAAGAGGTCTTAAAATAATACAATCCACAAACAATATAATTGATTGTGATGGTCTTGGATCTAATAGATGAAATATGATGAAATATTATAAGTAGTGATAAAAGATTGTATTCTAACTTAATTCAGTGATTTGAGTAATATATATCAAAAATATTCTACAATACAACATATTGAATATATTAATAAAATATGTATACAAATAATTGTAATTGAAATAATTAAAATTGAAATGATTATGAAAATATGGACGAAACAATGCAATTCTCTTTCTAATACAAACAACAGTGGAAAGTAAAATTATTACAATTATTTTAGTCCAAAGACAAGGGTATAATTTCACCATGGATAAAAGGTTTATCCTACCACCACTTTGTTATTCCCTCTATACGATGATCATCACATCCGTATTTTTATCCCTACAAGCCCTCGATTTTATAGTTGATCAGTACCTCTTTCATTCAAACACTTGACATCCCCTGATATAAAGATTCGTCACCCCTCCAACATATCCCCGAAAACCCTTGATCGTTATCACCTGATCGGTCTCACAAGGGAAAAATGTACATACATGAATACAAAAACTAAGAACAAGTCGTACAAGTTTTTTAATATCCAAATCTTTCGTAGGAAGCAAGAGAGACGTCTCAACATATCTCTCCATAACATGATAGAAGACAAAGTTGATCAAAGGTTTTCTCCCTATTTCAAATAACCTCCTATTTATAGTCATCAAGTTCCAATAGACATATTTTATCCAATGGTCATATTTTTCTAAAACACATAGAGGGACTTGGACACCTGACATTGTAACAGTCATATTGAAATAGAATACATGACATTGTTTTGATTAGTTTATAACTTACTCCATGACATCCATTGGGATTAAAAAAGGTATATAAAAATGATAACTTATGTATGATTTATATAGAACAAGTTTTTTGATAAAAAGAATAAAATCATATAGGATATAAAATTAAAACATTTGTATGATTAATATTAATTACTGCAATGTATTAATATGATGAAAAGTGAGTACAATGAACATTGAGGGTACAATGAACATAGTATGTATGGTAGGCATAGTAAGTAAAATTGATATACATAGTCAGTACGATAGACAGATTCAAAATTATTGACAAAGTCAGTATGATAGAAAGATTTAGTACGATTGGGAAGAACAATATTCAATGTAAAAAATAAATTTCAGAATAGAGTATAAAATAAATTGTGATTTCTTAAACCAAAGACATTAAAGTCAAAAGAAGACTTTTGACTTAAAAATGAAATTTTATATCATGAATATACATTTTTTCATGAGATTTTAAGATTAATTTAATTTAATTTTCTATTCATGGGGAGTATGATTCAATTTTACCAAATTTTAAGAGCTTATTGAAACAATCTTATCGTTTATCGAGATAGTTTATAATTATGAATTAATTAATGAAATATTAGAATCCATATTTCAATAAAACTCGTGATGTTTCATAGCCTATTGTTATTCATGTTATATTCCAGTAATGGTGCCAATTTTTTCTTCCTTTGGTACATTATATGATCAAGAAAGTGTTTTATAAAATTTCATATTTACCTCTCTCTTCAGTCAGAAATCTGGGTTCCTTAAAAACCACATTTTCTAAATGATTTCAAACAATATTATTCTATTACCTAATAATATTTAAATTAAATGGTTAACCATTTAATAACATAAAATGGTGTTTTAAAAAACGTTATTCTAGTAATTTTTTGATAGAGGAACTTTCTAATATTTTTACAGTGCAAAAAAGAATGTTTAGAATGTACAGATTTAACCTACTACCATGACCATCCATTTAAGTATCTATTACATGATTAAAAAGGTATTTTTTCTATAATTTTTACCCTAATATTCTATATATTTAATTTTTTAATGTTTATTTCAATAAAATAGTTTTTAAAATCTTTATATGATTATTTTATTTGTTTTAAGGGAAGAAAATGGGATTCAAAAAATTTTAAAGCTTCTTTCATATGTTTTCATAGAAAATGGTTTTCCAAAATTTACAATATCATTTCATAAGTATTCAAGTAAAAATTATTTCATTTTTTCCATGTTTTATTTATATGTTTTAGAGTTATTTTCCAATAATTGGATTTTAAAACTTTTTCAGGCTTCCATTATATTTTTTTAATGTATTTTTAATGAAATTTTTTTCAAAACAGTTTCATGATTTCAAAATAATGTTTTGTGAATTTTTAGAATGAAATGGTTTTCAGAATGTTTTCATGGATTCCATTATATTTTTTCATGTTTATTTTCATGAAATTTTATTTTAATAGGTTTTATGTTTTATTAAAACAATTTCCAACAAGAAATAATATTTTCATTATAAAAAAAATTTAATATATCTTTCAAAATTACTTCCCATCTAAGATGAAATCCTTTGGTGGTCTCCTACATTTTGGGGAAAATTATTAAATTATTCTATCCATATAATTTATTTGAATGGATTATGTTTTTATAGTACGATGTTTATGAAATTTTTTTTCTCTTTCACAAGTTATATTATTTTGAAACCCACAAATTTTATGAGTTATGGTTTTGGTGAAATGATTATGAAACCTAAAACGTTTTCCATAGGTTATGATATGATTACATGTTTATGAAACCCCATTCATTTCATGGGTCGTGATATGATTTTTATTGATATTTTTTGAACATTTATGTATTATTTCACTATGATATTGGTGGAACCTATATCCCCTACCAATAATTTAGAAAATATTTATATCTCATGAGATAGAATAATATGGACTAGGGTGGAAAACATGACTATTATAATGGCCATAAGATTGAACAATGGAACCCAATATGGTGTGAGGAGTGAAATCATGTTACTAATATGTCTATGGGAGTGAACCTTGACTACCAAGATGTTATGGGGAGTGAACCAATGCCACTAATATGTCCTTTACAGTCATTCCTTTACTACTATGGAAATCATCGTCTTTTCTAATTTGTTGTCCACAATTCCATGTCTTATACCTATGTTATGATTTTATGTGTTTTGTTATTTATTTCCATATGATTAATGTATTATGAAATTCCATGATTTATCTCATGATTCATGTTTATGATCTTTGATGTGCTTAGTGTGATAATATAATTTTATGACCATGTCATCTTAGACATATTCTCATGTTTATGATTACATGTCTCCCTTGATTACCCTTACTGAGAATATGAGATAGCCCCTTTTTATTTTTTCTTCCCTAGTTTATGTTGATATATTTCATTTATGATACGTATAAGAGGGGTTATAGGAATGGAGAACCTAGTGGGTAATAATGTATCTCACTAATGTACCAGTGCTTATATTTCCATTTTCCAAATGCACTAGACTAATATGGTGTTTGGGAGTCTGTTTGTATAATGTATTATGTATTCCACAAAAGTGAGGTAATTACTATTTACGTTAAGGCTGGTTAATTATATAATAACAAGAAATATATTGAAATAAAATGGATGGTATCATAATATAATATCCCCAGTGAAGCATAAGTGACATCCTAGGATTTAACATAAATTAAAAATACCTTTAAAAGATCATTTTATCAATTCTTTAAAAATATGAAAGAAATTATTTTACTTTAGTATAATTGAAAAAAAATTTATAGAAAATGTAGAATTATATTTCCATTGAAAATAACCATGGATAATGGTAAACTAATATTCATAAAAAGTAATAGTTATATTGGAGGGAAATTTTGATTACACTATATATTCTAAAATTAATATTCTTTTCCTAATTATTTAAAAAAAATTAATTATTTGGAAAACATTTAAAAAAAATTGATTGTTATAAAATAAAATCAAATGTTATTGTGGATTCCTTGAAATAATAACTTTATTTTAAAAAATTACATGCTTTTAAAATACTTTAATTAATATGGACTTGGAAGAAAATGATTCCCAACAGAAAGGTTAAATAATGTCAAATTATTATAATATATATTATTAAATTTTTTAAAAAAAGATTCAAAATGGAAATAAGAATACAAAAACCTAGAAAAAATTAAATTAGAAGAAAATATATGGTGTTTAAAATATAAGGATTATACAAATTCCCTTATGGGATGTTTAACATAGAAATCTTGAAAATAAATGAGAATGAAATGTAAACCCTTACTACTTATGTAACTTCAGAATCATTAACCATTTGAAATAATTGGCATGAAATATGACATTATAAACTTAGAATATGAATAAATTAATTAAATAATATATCAAATAGTTAGTTTATACACCATAAAAACACAAATATATTCATATAATGAAAAATGTCAATATGAAATAGTAATGATATGAAGAATCCTTTGAGTTTTTATAATACCTTAATCAAATTCACATAAAATGTAAAACCTCATATGAATTTTTAAATACCAATAATTTCATGAAAGTAACCGTAAAATAAATTCATTGTCAATATATAAATTAGATAAAAGATACGAGTGGATAATATTGTATATGCCTCATTGAAATAAATGTGAGATGAAAAACCCTTAACCTATGACCTAAATTTCTTCATATGTGCTATTAACCACTATTATAAAAAAATTATATAATACGAATTTATACATGAATATATTAATACTTATATTAAAATATATGATTCAATTATAATTGATAAATATAATTTTACAAATAATTACTCATTAAAATTATAATTATTCTTGCTCACAATACCCATTGACTAAAACACTCTGGTAAATTAAATTGCTAAGGGATATAAACAGAAAAAAAAATACATGTGTAACTATGATTAATGTGGCCATATTATTTAGGAACATGTTCTAATTATTCAATGGTTTCTTGAACAGGTCTTGAATCAAGTTCTTTATTTATGTAGGGGTTTTCTGGACTTTCAATGAATCATCATGCCTTAAGTCAATTTTTTCATATTTGTCCTGCAATATCATGTACAACCCTAAGAAATCTTAATCTGGGACATTGAGGATCCATGAACCACAAAAATAAACATAAAATCACAATCCAACGATGATATAAAATAGAAAACCTAAATTAATATTAAAATCCCTACTAAAAATGGAAACATGAGGGTAGGAATGGAAAAGATGTTGTGGTACTCTCCCTATACCTACCCCAAATCCCTACTATTTGTATCTCCAATCAACCAAGTACCTAAAAAATAAGATATAATTTATGAAAAATAAACTATTCTATGATCTCTGGATTTGATACCATATGCAATGAACCAAACCATATTTTCACCTGAATTAACATATAACCTGATCCACCGCTAGACCAAAATGAGATCTATATCCTCATGGGATAAAAACTAGTTCCCAAACATCATAAAAATTTTCTAGGGAATAATTTCACTCTTAATTAAATTTTAACCAAAAAATAAATCATTTTCAATCAATCTAACATGAACAGTACTAAATTTGGACATCCATGAAATACCAAGTAAGTATTAAAAAAATAAACAAACAAAATGATTCATATATATTTATAATGATTTGACCCATTTGGATAAATTTACAAAATCATCTACAGAAAAAAATAGGGCATGGTATAACAAGATATAATAAATGAAATAGAGAATATACAAGGATGTAAATATTATTTCATACATTTTCAAACAAAAATATAACAAAAAAACATCCTAAACCCAACCTAATGAAATATTTTACTACAAACCACATCCCAACACACCCTTCCCCAAACAAAATAACAGAAACCTAATCTAGATGTAATATTAAGACATTATATATATAGGGTGATATTTACATCCTCGTAGGTCTTGAAACACTAAGTCAATGGAATATATTTCATCTTAAATTACATAAATGTTGGTTTTAATATAATTAAGAAATATTATTATAACATGGGATGACATAATGAAAAAATTACTACTATTTATGTTGATCATTATAAAAATAATGAAAAAACCTTTTAAAAAATACCATGAATTCCATTTATAAAAGTGTACATAAAACCTCACATGCAAATTTAAAAGGATTTACATTAAAACTCATTAAAATGGGAGAGTCAAGAGTTTCAAAAAATAATAATTCATTCAAATTTCATACCAAAACATTCAAGAAAACCCTTAGGGAAATAATAAAATTATATTAGAAAGAACAAACTGTTCAAAACACATTAATAAAATAGTTTGAATGAAAATAAAACCACAAATTTATCTTTATTTTAAAATTTTATTCCAAATGAATTTATATATTTTTTGAAATAGATGACACTACATAAGGAATATATATCCACAAATAGGTAGAAAAAAATCATTTTCACTTGATAAGGAGAAATAAATAACAAATCCAAATTTTCTAAGTAATCACGAAATACACATGGGATAAGGATAAATGAACTTAGATAATTCCTTAAGAAATACTGAATAGAATCCTAATATCATAGGAAATAACCTCATAATCATGTAATTAATAATAGAAATGGTAATTTGGTCCCTTGGATGGTACATATGAAGAAGTCTGTATCCCTAATTTTCATATCAAACTGTCTGAGAGTAAAACCTCTTGATGTCACATAAATACCATGGAAAAAACACTTCTAAATACACCCAACAGTATAACCAAATATTTTTAGAATATCCATATTCCCTATAAATGAATTAGTATATTTTAGGTATAATAGTTTTCTATTACATCTAATAAATACTAGGATTTCCACTACATCAATCAAGGTTTTAATAAAATAATCCAACACAAGATTGATGAACTAATAATTTAAAAAATAATTCAAACAATTCCTTATATAATGTATATTTCACTTATACAAAAAACATACATTATCTTGTCTCCACATATATGAAACACCAACCATAAAATAATTTAAAATACACTAGGTGCATAAGGAGGTCACATAATAACCATACAAACTAATTATCATATTCTACCCAAAAAACATTTTCAAAAAATCTTGTGATTCCAAGATAACTCAACCCTTATTAAATATCATTTCAGTCAACCCTTGAAAACAAACTATAAATAAATCACATAAAAACGATTAGTAACTCCACTCATCCATTTGAAAAACATTTTAAATGTTTAAATGAATTCTTAAGTATCAAAATATGACTCACATTGTCAAACAATACCCTTCATATAAAAACACAAGTTGAAATGGAGGCTTTCCCAACACTTTTATGTCAACGATTTGAAAAAATAGTTGGTATACTAGTTTTAGATCAACCATTCCCAATGAATTAACAAACCAATGGTATCCTATATTAAGAATCAAACATTCCAAATATTTTGAGTAAACCATTGGGAAGGAATTCATTTTTATAATTTATACCAAGGGTTTTTTGAAACCATTGTGATCATTTCCCCCCAAACAGACAACTGATCTAGTTCCCCCATCCGTGTGATTGTAGCCCTACACCAAAGCTCTACTGAAGCTATCTCTTTACCATAGGCTACCAAACTCCTTCCACCTGATATAACCATCTTCAATCAGGAAATGTTTTAGTTATACACTTCAAATCTATAAGTGTTTCCTTAGTTTTAATTATCTACATCTGTATTTGTTGTTTTTTGTTTTGATTTTTCCTAAATTAGAGGTCCATGAGGTTTGTGTCATGGCATTCCCAATAAGTGCACTTTGTTTTTTTCTTTCTTATTGTTCTATACATAATGTATTGTGATTATGTGATTCACTTTTATTTGAAGTCATCGTAGCTATTGTTTCTGTGTATATTTAGTGAACTATATGAACTAACAGAGGTGCTAGTGAGATGTATCGACACTCAAATATGGTAATGGGTTGGTATATTAATATTGTTTCATGGTAGGTAATGGTATATGTGTGGTTCGTGTGAAGTTATTGGGATTTTTGGGGGTAGAAGAGAAGTTCGTTTCCCATTTTTTAGTGGGGTGATTTGGTAGTTTCAATGGACTTTTTTTAAGTTAAAAATTGGATTTGGATTTTTTTTATTTATAGTTTGTGTTCAAGAAATAATGGGAAGGGTAATGATATTGATGTTGAATTGGTTGTTGGTTGGGTGATGGATTTAAATTGTGATGTTGGTTTGATTGGGTATTGGTAATCTTCATGGTATTATATGGGTATTGCCTCCCCTAAACACCCCCACCAACACCCACCCTAGACACCCCACCACCTAGACACCCCCACCACCTTGTACACCCATAGACCCCCCCATTAGACAGCCGACCACCCACCTGCATACCCCCACCCCCTAGAACTCAAATTGGACAATCCTCCGTACCCCCTACACACCCCCACCGCCCGAGACACCCCAACCTCCTGGACTACCCCCACCCATAGAAACCCCAACATATGGACACCCCCACCCCCTAGACACCCCACCCCCTGGACACCCCTCACCCCTGGACACCCCCACCCCTCCCCCTAGACACCCCACACCCCTGGACAGCCACCACCCCTAGACACCCCCACCCCTTGGACAACACTACCCCCTTGACACCCCCACCCCCCTTGACAGCCCCCACCCCTGGACACCCACAACCCCTGGGAAAGCCCCCCACACCTGGATAACCTCACCCCCAAGACACCACCCACTCCTTGGAAACGCCCACCCCATAGACACCCACTGGACACCCCCACCCCAGGACACCCCACCCCATAGACATCCCACCCACCTTCTAGACACACCAGACCTATGGGAAACCACCCTAAGATAGCACCACATCCCCTGGACACCCTGACCCCCTTGGACACCACCCACACCCGGACAGACCCCACCCCTTGGAGAGCCCCCCTGGACACCACCCCACCCACGAGACACCCCACCCCTAGACACCCCACCCCCTTGGACACCTCACCCCCTAGACACCCCCACCCCTCTGGAAACCCCCCCCCCCCCCCACCCCCCCCGGACACCACCCACTGCATGGATACCCCACCCCATGGACACCACCCACACCCTAGATTGCACCAACCCCCTAGACAGCCGCCCTGGACACCAACCCACCCCCTAGACACCCCCACCCCTGGGACACCCCCACCCCCTTTGATATCCCCCACCCCCAGGATATCCCCACCCATGGACATCCCACCCCTTGGATACCCCACCCCTTCTCGGACACCACACCATCCCCTAATGACCCCCACACCCTTAGAAATGTCCCACCCCATGGAAAGACACCCTGGACACCACCCACCCCTATAATCCCCCACCCCCTAGACCCTCCATCCCCTTGGAAAACCCCCACCCCATAGACATCCCCCACCACCTGGACAACCCCACCCCTGGTCACCCCCACCCCCCGGACACCCCCACCCCTGGACACCACCACCATTGGACATCCCCCATCTCCCCCAGACACCCCCACCACCTTGGATATCCCCCACCTGGACACAACCCCACCCCCCTAGACACCCCACCCCCCGGACACCCCCACCCCGTGGACAAACCCTCCACACCCTAGACAGCCCCACTGGGACACCACCCAACCCCCTGGAAAGGCACCACCCCCGGGACACCCCTACCCTGCTGGACAACCCCCACCCCTAGACATCTCTCCCATCCACTAGACACCCCACCCCCTTAGAAATCCCCCACCCCCAGGATGACCCCCTTGGACACCACCCCACACCTTAGACAACCCCACACCCCTTGGACACCCACACCCACTTTGATAGCCCCTAGCCCCTGGACACTCCAACCCCAAGCACACCCCCACCCCTTGGACACTCCTACCCCTTGGACAACCCCAAACCCTTGGACACCCCCACCCCCATGGTTTGGACCCACTCCTAGACATCCCCTCACAATTAATACGTTGACTATGGGTATTTGGTGTTATGAAATCTACCAACTTTTAAAAATATTTCCATTTTTTAGCATTAATAAATTATTTAAAATTTATCTTTACAAATTATACATATATGATGAATGAATTCACTTTTTAATATCTATAATAGTGTTCTATTAGGTGCATGGTCTCCTCTTTTATGTGATAAAAGAAATAAAATTGCAAAACACATTTCCACACAAATTTAGGCACACATAACTGAATTAGTATATTTTTAAATTATTTTAATAATAATGTATCAACCAAGGAATAGTTTATTACATCAACTTGAATCCCCTTCCTTTATGGATATCTAAATTGGGGATAGATTATCCCATTTATAAAATAAATTTCAATCTCATCATTTGAAATATCCATGTACATTGAATCATGCTTCTTTTCTTCATGGAACCTTCAAATTATGACACCAAATCATCATAGTTCAATTTAATATTTCTTGGATCCTAATAAATATGTATGAATATGATATTTCAATCCCTAGGGACCTTTTTAAAAAAAATTTATATTAAACATAAATATTTTTGAATTGATTTCAACGAAGTGAATTATAACATTTTTTTATAGAATGTATATAAGTTGGATGTATGAAACCGATCAGATCTCAAGAAAATTTCAAAATAATTTGGAGTTATTTTTAGATTTTTCATTTTCTGATGCTTCAGATAGTGGTCTAATAAACTTCCCATGTTACAATTGTGTTGGAAGACCTTGGTTGATCTGTTATGAAGTCAACTACAACATAACTTAATATGGTTTTCAAGCAGACTACTATGCACGGTATCTCAGTGGGGATAAAATGAAATCTCAAATTGTTGATGATCCAAATTAGAGCACTGGATTGGAGAATTTTATATATGATTGGTTTCTATTTATTCTTCATCATTAAAAAAGGATTCTGAACATGGAAGACTTCAATATGAGCACACATGATGCATCTAATAAAAATGATGATGTTTTCTGGGTGAAAAAAATTAATGATGCCGCCATGACTCCAGTATATCGACAATGTGGTAAAATTAAAAAATTGGAATTTTTAATCTGATTATTTCATTAGAATACAATGTATGGAATATCTAATACTACCATTTATTGCATTCTTACCTTCTAGAAGGACTTACATCAAAATGATGATGATATTACCTCAATCCATTATATGTCCTGAAAGTTAGTTGACGAACATGGATTTTTAGGAAAAAAATTATTGCTTATCCAAAAGATTTTACTTTATTTTCGTAGAAAACTGTAGAAATAAATGATTATAGAAATTTCTGAACAACCCACTAGAAGATGAAAGATTATGGAACATCCTCCCATGTTCCACGGAAAGTAATATGGCACATTCAATTGATCCCTAGACACAAAAATCTTTTTATGTATGATGAAATATCAATAAAAATTTAATGGAATCATACTAAGATAATAAATAATAATGATGAGTTGGTTCACCCTACAGAAGGATTTGCAGGGTAGAGATTTAATGCTTGATATCCTGATTTTGCAGCTGACGTGGGTAATGGGAGGCAGGGTCATTCAAGTGACCATTTTAATCTGTTATGGTTACACATTATTTATCGCTTTCAAATTACTTCCATATTTTACTTAAAATGTAGGAAATTCAACCAATTGAAGCGAGGTGACATAAAAAGATGATGGACAATAATCGTCTCATGGATGAGATGTGCATTCCACCACTAGTGCATGTAGTGAATATTTTATTTAAAATATATATTTTTAAATAATATATAATTTCATGTGATCAATTTTGTTAATCATTTTTGAAGGATCCACCGATTAAGGGAAAATTGTTTGATGAGAATCCAAGTAGGGGTCCCAGTACTTAGGGTGTTCGTATGAGGGGGTGGTATGGGAACTATGAGATCTGGTTGGCATACTCGATTAGACCCTCCCCTCTCACTGACAAACAATATATCCCAAATTCTAATCATGGTGTGTCCTTAGGGACACATGGGATATTTAGGCCTCCCATGTTTTCACAACCATATACATCTGAGTCTCCTCACATATCTTTACCATATTCGATGATGATTCACACTCCCCATCCATCCTTCAGTCTGCCATCCGTTGCATCTTCTTTTACTAAAACTTCCTTCTTGTCGAGCGTATATATTCCATCGTAACCGAAATATGCTCTACCATAGTCTATCCTTAAGAATAATACACTGGGACACACTCCACCTATATAGGGTGTTCCTTCAGTTTCTATAGGTCCAGCGGTGCCCATTGATTAGACTTCCAAAGGTTTATTTATATAACACTATTAAACTTGTATACCATTATATATTTTCATTATACATGTATTGATAGAATATTAGTATTTAGTTCATAACAGATACATATTCTGACTGGATTTTTGGAATAGGGAATACACACATGTGTGCTGTGTGGAAAAACTACACGTAGTTGATGGTGGACTACAATGAATACAATCAATCTATTGGATAAACAGGGTTGCAATGTCAGAGTTTGTTTGAGTATATTTCCAAATACTCTGACATCATTCTTGTCATCCAACTCTCATAGAGAGAGTTTCCAAATGAAGTCAATGATACTGCTTGAGAATATATATGGGTACAAAACTATTGTATTTTATGTAATATATTATTTTTGTATTTATATGAATTAATATTTTTTTGTTATCTTCGGTTTAAGTTCCCCGATGGTGAGGGTGAACAACTACTATGTCTAAAGGATTTTGGTGAAATTTGGATATACTATAATTAAAAGTTTTATATTGGTTGGTGTGCTAGAGTTGGCACATATTTAGTTGTAGTACCTGTCATGGATGATCTTCCAATAGAACAATATCAGTAAACGATTACTCATTAGACAACTATCCATTTTAAGGTATTAATCATATTTGAGGTATTTAAATAAAATATTTCATGTTTTCCATTAATAATATCTTTTGTATTAATTAATTTTATTTTGGAATCATCTTGAAGAAACAAAAAAACATCGATGAAAAATATACCTCCCCACATTCGGACATACTAGGATGTCATATCATGAGAGGAAGAATGTATGAAAATTGTTTATAATTTTTCATTATGACTTTCACATTATATTGTTTCCACCATAATTTATTGTATTTGTAATGTTTTAATATATATTTAGTTATGAAATTAATTATTCGTTTCCTATTTTTAATTATGGTTTCTTACATTAAATGTCATTGCAGAGAGAAACATTGAATATTGAGGGATGTGTGCCTTGAGGAAAACTGTTTTTCTCAAGTAGTAGGAAGAAATAATGAAGTACGGTTAACGAATCGTCATAGAAGCAGATTCTAAGTTTAAATTTGTTGATTTTAATTTTCAATATCTATTTTCTAACTTAAAAATATATTTATATTAGTAATAGGATACTTTAGAGTCCATTGATGCCTGATAACATGACAATTTGGGGCCAAATGATCACTAATGTCAGATGATGCGAGATTACCATCTAGTAGAGTACACTGTCGACATGGGAAGAGTATTGTATCGAAGATGTATTAGACCTCTATAGGTACGAGTAGTAATGGAACTTAATTCTATGAGGTTATGGTACATGTAGAATAGCCCGATGAAAGGGCCACAGAGACAACCAAATAGGCTACTAAGGAAAAAATTGCATTTATGAAACTGAGGGATGTTTTCGGTCCAACACATCCACCAGGGTACAAAAAAAATTTGTGGACTATATGATGTCAATGAATTAGGATAAATTTCTAGTGTTGGTCGAGATGATGACATTCTTATAAATGAAGATGGTGAGGAGGGGGCTGACGTGGAGTCTGAGGTAGAGGAGGTGGGCGAGGAGGAGGCCAAGGTTGTGTATAAGGGTGAGGAAGAGGGAATTGAGGAGGGTGGGGACGATGATGGGGAAGAAGATGAGGATGGGGATGAGGTGGATTGTGACGATGATGATAGTGATGGTGATGTAAAACATATTGATCGGTTATATTTATGACTGATATTACTAACATTTGATATTTGATGATTTGTTGTGCCTGATTATATGTGTGATCAGGTTGGTGACATTATCATTATTTCCTTATCTATAAATAAAAAAATCAACTTGATGATTTTATATGACTAAATTTATGTGAGAGTGATTCAACCTTCCCCTAGATAGACCACCCCCTTGGATAGCCCCCCCCCCATGGATATCACCCCCCTGGACACCTCTATGGATAGCCCCCTAGACACCCCACCCCCAAGACTGCCCCCCCCCCAGACACCCCACCCCCTTGGATACCCCCCACACCACCAAAAACATTGTCATCCCCTAGAAATCCCCACCCCCTAGACAACATTTGGATATACCCCCCCCCCCCCATGCACACCCCCTTGACACCACAGCCCCTGGACATCCCCCACCCCCTGGACACCCCCTCCCCCCGGGACACCACACCACCCATGGACACCACCCCACCCCATGGACTACCGCACCCCCTGAACACCCCCACCCTCGGACACCCCCACCCCAAGACATCCCCACCCGCTTGGACATCTCTTACACCCCCCGGAACACCCCCTAGACACCCCACCCCCTTGACCACCCCCACCCATGGACACAACCACCCATAAAAACCCCAACCCCCATGGATAGCTCACACCCCTGGACATCCCACTACCCACCGTGGACACCCCAAACCCCATGGAAAATACCCCCCCACCCTTGGACACCCCCACCCCGGACACCCCCAACTCCTAGACACCCCCCCCCCCCACACACTTGGACGTCCACCATCCTGTGGACATCCCCCATACCTCCCCCACAACCTTTCCCAACCCCTTGTACAACACCCACACCTCTTAGACACCCCACCCCCTTGGACATCCCCCAAACTCCCTGGAAGGCCCCCACCACCATGGGTACCCCCAACCCCATAGACACACCCATGTATGTGTTATTCATTCATAATTCAGAAGTGTTCAATTGAGAATTAAATTATTAATTCTATATTGTATAGGGTAATTGTGATATCAATTTAATTCTCAATTGGAAGGTGGCTATGGGATTGTAGAGGGCGAGGTAGGTTGGACTGCTACTGAAATTACGCCAAGGCTATACCAATAGTTGTAAACCGATGGTATATATTTGAAAGGTAACTTTCCAAGGTTTTACATAAAACCATTCGTCAAACTATATAACAACATTTAGTAAACCATTGGTAAAGACCCTTTAATCAGTATTCACCAATATTTTTAGGAAAAATATTGGTAATGGATTATTCCAATGGTTTTGAAAATGTAAAAATAGATCTAAAATTCCATACTCTCCAATGAGTATCAACTATTTGTATAAAAATATACCGACGGTTAGATGAAACCATTGGTATATTCTGCATTACTAATCCATATACCAATGGTTATACTATAATCATCGTTATATGTATATCCCAACAGCTAACTAGCCAAACGTTTGAGCAACTGTTGTTAAAGATTATACCAACAGTTTCCATGCCATTAGCAACGGTTTCAAACCGTTGGTATAAGTCATGTTTCCGAAAGTGAAACCATCTTAAATATTTAAAAACTATAATTGGAAATATTTTTTTGTATAACAACAATTTAAAACCTTAAACTAGTGGCAAAACCCCTTTAAAATAATTTATATACACTAAACAACCACTTATAATTTTCAGAAAATCATGGTCTAGAATCCCATTTGATGATAAGGGTTAAAGAAATATTGAAATCAACTTTAGTCTCACATGGGATATACAAATATTTATTATTTGAATTGGATGACATTTTAGAAAAAAAAATTCCAGAAATAAAATTAAATATGAAGGAAATGAAACACCTACCTTAAATTGAGTAGAAACACATCACATTCTATAGATAATGCCAAACTAATCAAGAATATATCCCCTCTAATCATAAAAATACAAAATCCCAATTATAAAACCATCCAAAATTTCTAATAACACTTTCATAGTGAATATGGGTTCTAGAAAGAATGAATACCCAAGGGGAAAGTAAAAAAGAGATAATTTAGGATAAGAGATGAAATTTAGAGGAAAAATACCATGATAATCTCTAGAGATTCGATGTACAGTTCCCAAATAAAAGGAAGAGGAAGTTTGAAGATCCTCATTGAGCTTTAAAGGACTAACCACATGAATGGGGGAGGAGCCGGGTGATAGTGAAAGAAATTATAGAGGGTGTTACAATAACACCAAAATTATAAAATTTGGGAAGGTCACACAATTTGTCAAACTATCTGCCAACTATGAATCCATCATTGGACACACTTTTACACCCAACAAAAATTCCTCTTAGATCCCACATAGTTCGAATAACCATGAAAAAGTCCACATTAAAAAACTACAATACTATCACATTGGAACAACATGGTATCCCCAAGCCATTTTAAACAAAAGAATCTCCAAAATTTCTAAACTATAACCTCAAAAAATATAAAACTACAAACACACCGAAAAAAACATATAACATAAAACAATTAAATGAATTAATATAGTGGTGTTATAATAAACATATTCAATTATTATTTAACTTTACGTCTTTTTTAGATTCTGAACAAAATAAACTCTTTTTGGGTTACAATAGTCACCTCCTATGAATTATTTTGGAAACCATTGAACATAACTCTATCAAAATAAAAATACACATCATTGAATCAATATTACATAATTATATTCATACATGTGAACAATCAGTGCTAAAAATAAAAATATTCAATAATAAAATATGTTTTTCCATAAAAATTATCCAACTTCTACTCTTTCATGGATTTGGAGACCACTTCATATCAAATGAGAATAGATATTTTTAAACATTAACAATATTTCCTTTGAACCTGTATAAAATATGTTCATAAAAACATGATCACTAAACTTGTTATAAAAATTCACCTAAAAACCCAACAACTTAAACCTAATAAAAAATCTATCTAAATACATGATGCTTAAAAATAAGATATATACAACCTATTATTTTAAAAACATATCTTTTTATTATACCTTATTTGAATGTTCAACTCATTTATTTACAAATCATGGAAAAATATAAAAATATATATTTATCTTGTGCCACTCCACATTTGGGAAAACCAATCCAAAGAACATGTGAAAGAGGGGGAAGATTCACCATTCCATAACATTGGGTAGAATGAGGTTCAAATCTTGTCATTAAACTTAATATTGAGATATATACTTTTTTTTGGACAGAAATCCCTCAATGTTTCATATCATTGTTTTTGGGGTGATTGTGTTCATCGACAAAGCCATATGACCTTGTTTCAGTACAGTTTGTATTACTGCAAAAGATAATTAATGTGGGACACTTTCCCATTATTTTAAAATATATTGGGAAAAAAATTGAGTGTTTTTTATAGTAAATTACGTTTCTCTATAATGGATTTCACAAACCTCAAAGTGTGGTGTTTGCGGACTGCATAGTAGTGTAGTAGTGCTATGTAGACAATAAATGAGGTATGTGGAACCATGAAGGATGTCATGTGTACTATGAAAATCGTAGATCATGAAACAGAAACCTCATTGAACACTACAAGAAATGTAAAGGAGGTGTGACATTTTTTGGTCGAACGTGGTGTTTTTGTGGTTCCATGAATGATTTATTGCACACCACTAACTGCTCAAAAGAATGAAAAAATGTTGTACCATAACTGAGTTCTAGGTATTAGTGATTATCATGTTTTTTTGGTTTTATATTCATATATAAAGGACCATAATAAAATAATTTGGTAGATATAAAAATAAAATATTTAAGATCATCTCTCAAAGAATTTGGTGATGTCCAAAGTGGTTTATGAGGGAATAATTCCACGAAGGAAGTGGTTGATGATGTAGTGATTCTGTGAAGAAGAAACTGGTTTGAAAAGGATAATTATTTAAATAATAAATCCATTTTCCAAGAAGGATTTTATGAAAGCATAATATAAAAAGAATCAATGTATTTCAAGGTATCAAAGTTCTTCAATGCAGATGGGGTCCATAAAGAATTGGTTGCATGTAAAGCCATACTCCACACGGTGCATGATAGTTCATAGAGGATGAAATATAGTTTATAGAGGGTGAAGGGAAGATCACAAAGGGACTAAAATATTACACAAAATAAATTTCTAAAAACTAATAGTACATAGAATAGTTTATTTCATATAACATTTGAAAACAAGACTTCATTCTATACTCATATATATTGAAACAATTTTGAGATGATTTAAAAAAAACTCGATATTCTTCTAGAGGAGTAGTGAGAACTCTTTAGTTCAAAGAATAATGATATTTCAAATTGTTATTGGCTGTAAACCATGAGGTACAGTGAGCCTACTCTGATCATTGTAATGGCGGTGAGCCTGGGTAGAGAAATGATCTTTCCTGAACCATTTCTTTGTAGTGAGAATTAGTGAATTTGTAACTTTGACACATTTCCATAGTATTCTCCTTATATTTAGACCTATGTGGGAGAATAATTTAAAATTATTATGTCTCATGCATTCTATTCATAAATTTCTATAAAAAATAGAGAGAAGAATGTTTTTTAATGGTGAAACATTGGTCTGAATGGGATGGTTTTTTTAATCTATCATATCCTAATTAAAACCAACTCTCAGGGTATTTAACCTAGTTGGGAAAACCATTTAGTTGTTTATTGAGGAAATATGTTATTTCTAACCTTATAAAAAAAATTCTAGACATAATACATTTCTCTTGATAAGGACCTCGATGTAGTGATATTTTCAACAATGTTATTTATTTTAGAATAGCGAAATAGATTTTTTTATTGATTGATATAAATTTGATTATAATATTCAATAAAAATCATAATCTTCCTTAACACCTTGAGATGTTCTAATTGAGTCATAATCCTTATCAATTGGGTTGTAGCTTAATTTTTAGCCACATATTCTGATATATTTGTACTCAAGTTCATTGTGATTTTTTTTACATTCCAAAATAAAAACCTTTTACTCATAAAGTAAACACCACTAAATGTTGATCTTACATCATATAAATTTACATTTCAATATACATATATAAATCCAAATTTTTTTATAATTACACTGTAATCATATTTTAGTCCTTTTTTATTGTAACTATAACTTATCTAGTACTTATCTATGTTGAAATGAAATGTGTCTCTGTTGGTGGATTTTAATACCAAACACCTAATGTGTTAATATATAAAATATTAAGACTTTCTAATATCATGTATACAAAAATTCAATTAGCTTTCATAATTTTCATGATTCAAATTCTTTTCCATTTTCATATATATATATTTTGGTTATATGTGATATTTGTGTACAAACCAGCCATGATTCCTTTTTGTAAAATTTCTTCATATGTTCTTGAGCATATTTCATTAGATAAATAAAGATATGGTCATCCTCTTGAAAAAAATTTAAGCCCTAATTTTTCTCATTTCTGGATTCATGTCCATTGAAAAAACATCTTTATCTATAAATGAAATTCTTCAGAAATGATTTATTTTTTTCCAAAAATTTATATTTTCTAAAAGGAAAATAATAATAAGTGCTAACTTTTTTCCACCATTAATATAAATGTTTTTAACCACTATTTTTTTGTTGAAATTAATCATCTTCATGAATGTATCCAACATAGAATACCATGCTCTTGTGTATTTTTTAACACATATAGATCCTTAGTTAATAAAAAAATTAATATTCACAAATTCTGAATCCATAGAGTTAATCAATGTACAATTCCTCTTACAAATATATATTTGGTAAAGAATACATGAATTAAACTTGAAAAATAATATATTTCCTTTTTTATAATCGAAATAAATATTCTAAATATCTGTAGCATAGAAAGTCGTGTGATTTTATCATTAAATGAAATTCCTTCAACTTACACATAATCTTTGAACAAAATTGTTCTCATGTTTCTTATAAATTTTCATATTTCATTTAGTTTGATTCAAAACACCCAATTTTTTCCATTACTATTTTTATTTTTTGGATTGGCTACCAACTCCCTTGATTCATTCACCTCAATCTGATTTAATGATTTATTAATATCATCAATAAAATTTTGATTATCTAATATCTCTTTCACATATCTTTGTTCAAAATTAAAAAATATTGAGTTATGTATTGTTGTTGTGAATGTTATAATAGTATAAACATATTATCCTCGTTCTATAATAATAAGATCTCTATAGTATTTATTATCGATGGATGATATGATATGGGTTGATATTAACCACTAGAAATTTTTGAATCGTTAACTTTATAGTTTAGTTCTTCTGAACTCAAATTATTTTCATAATATTTATCAGAATTTTCACAAAAATAGCTTCATATTCAAGTTTAGAAAATTATTCTTATCCCATTATTTATTTATTTTATTAGTTTATCACCATTAAAATATTAATTTGAAAAATATTCATTGGAAATTTCTAGTAACACTGGGATCTGATTCCATTTGAAAGATAACCGAGGTTGATCCAATCAAATCCTATTTGTTGAAACTTTACAATATTTACACCTATAATTTTGATAATATATGGTCATCCAAACACACTTAAGTATTTAGAACACAGTTTCTTCTTGATAAACTACTTGTATAATGACATATTTAAATTTGTTTTGTACAAATAATTATATTTTATATGAAAAGGTGCACCAATTTATTGTCTCAATAAATTTTAATAATTTCCATTCTCGATCAGCATGGAATGAGATATATATACCTGCATTATTTTATTTTATTTAGAAACCCGTTTTTTTTGTGGTAAATCGGGCTCATGATGAATATCATTATTTTCAAAATATGCATACAATATTCCACTTGTATATTCTGGTCCTTTTTCTATCCAAATATTTATCAGTAATAAATAACACTCTTTAGCACTCTATAAAGAAATATTGAACATTTTGAGATCATCTAAATCGTTATTCATAAATTTAAAAAATTTAATATGATAAAATTAATAAATAATGAAAATTAAATATGACTATATCCATGCTTATTTATTCTTTATAATACCAAAAATGTATAAATGAGTAAGATCCAACGGATGATATATTTGAATTTCAACCATTTTTTGTAAATATTTAACAATATCCCCCTTTTAACATGTAGATAAAAACTAGTTTACTCTGTCAGATCAGCATACACACATCACGAACATTATCTCCTTGGGTGAGACTTCATATGTTATTTTGGATGAGATAACCCATCATTCGATTCGGTAATTGTTTTTCACTTTCACTATTAGGTATCATTAATTTTAAAAATAAAAAACCTGAAAAAGTTTATACTTGTTAAATATCCTTATGTCAATAAAAATTAATATTTTATAATCTTAACTAATAAACCATATTTACAAAAAAATCATTATTTATTTAATCACAATGTTGTAATACACTTAAAATATTTTTTTTATCTTATCAAAATATAAATTAGTATTGGAATTTGACTTATTATTTTAAATAACTACATATAGAAATCCATTAATTTTAGGAGACTCCTCATTTCCAAATATAACATAGTCTTCCATTAACTTATTACGGACCCTAAAATCAATAAATCTTATATTATATGCGAAGAAAATCAACATTCCAAAATAAACGTGCATTCACATTTAGATTCTTCACGTGAAGCTTCAATAATAAAATCCATTTCCATAACTTTGTTATCATTTTTATAAGAATTTTGATAATTTTAATTAATACCCAATTGTATGGTAGTATTCTGATATAATCATTAGTAAATTTCTCATGAAGGTTATATCTTCTAGAAACCTTTTTTATTTATTGAAATTTGGATTAAACCTTCAGTCTAGAATTTTAAATTTTCTTCTATAATTTTATCTTTTAGGATGAATAATTCCCCCACTAAAAATTCATCTTATAAAATTTATAGGCTCATAAAAATATTTTAAATTAAACCAAAAACTTTTTAAGTTGTTCTTAAATAATTAACATTTTCAAAAATTAAAATAAAATTTATATTTTTCTATAAAATTGTGGTTTTAACCTAATGCTGATAGTCACATTTGAATTATTCCATGGCTATTTAATTTTCAATGCCTTTTGTGAACCAAAATTTTCATGGACTCCCAATATGTACTTCTTTGTTCTAGAAATTATTATATGTTTTTAATGACATCTATTTTAGTAGTTTCTACGTTCATAATAGTGTTACCAAAATTTATGTAATTATGAGAATCGTAGTGTTTTGTGATAAAAATGAATTTAATCTTATATGACTTCAGATTATAATTTCTAAAAAAAATTAAAAGATATTTTTCATCCATTGAGTGTTTTATTTACTAGTAAACTTAATTCTCGTCATTATGTGAATCATCAATATCTTTTATAACATTTTTATTTTAACTTCTACTATATGGATAGATTTATTAAATATATATTTTTATATACCAAATTCCTTTTTTCATTGATAATATAAAATTATATAGGTCCAAGTCCCCTATCATAAATTTATATCCTTTAATCCATTTAGGTTTTTGAGTTCTTTTTTTCAACTAGAAACTTCTTGATGTCAATATTCTTAGTAGTCTATGTCTCTTTATCAATATAAGAAAAATATATTAAATAGAATGTTGTCTATATTTCTTTAAAATTTTAATATCCTTATTCTATTTTTGAGATCATTGAAAACCATTAATTGGTTTCTCACTTAATGATAAATTTCATTTCTATTTTTATTCACTCCATACATCACTATATTAATCACATCGGAACTCTTCCTCATTCACATTAGAAATAAATAGAGTTTTGTCAACATAACTTGATGTGTCAAATTCCTATTATACCTAACTATTTTCATAATATTTAATATTTGATATATATATATATATAATTAAATTTAAATAATTATTTACCCTTACCTTTTGAATAAAATAGCATTTTATCAAATTTTGTGGCTTTCATCTTAAAGGATCCTAATATCCACTAACTTATTCTTTTTTAAACATTGTTTGGTTCGCTAAAAACTTTCAATTGGATCCACACTTGAAAATGTTCAGTGTAATATTCAATTTAAATCTAAATTTTGTTATTATATTATTTTATTAAATGGGTAAAATTTTTACAAAAATTTACTTCAACATCTTTTTTTATCCTTCAATAAATACATATTTCTATCACTTTTTCTATTGTAATGATTAAACAAATTTTCTTTTAATATTTATTCTTATATTTTATTAAACATAATTTTTGTATATCATATGAAGTAATAATTATATTTATATTTTCTAATGGGTACGCATATCATGGTTTTCATTACCCACAAATTTTTCCTCAAACATATTTAGAAAAACATAGAGTCTCTTCCCAAAAACCATTAAATATTTCAAATTTTTACTAAAAACCATAATAAATTCCACAATTTACTTTACTACTATAACTAATTCAACAATAGTTACATCATCAAGTATTTTAATATATTAAAATTCTAATATCCAATGATTTATTTCATATTTATTTTACTTTTTATTTCTTTCATAAATATTTTATAAACTATCCCTTAGGCCTTTAAAGTTGTGATCCCTTATACCTTCTGAAAATAATTCAATTAAAGTGATGAAAAAAATAAAATTCTAAGCATGAACGTAGTAGAAGGTTCAACCTAAGGTATAAACTAACTATTTTGATACTCAAGTATATCCAAACTGATATGTAATAAATAAGAAAACATCCAATATTTCTAAATGAAATATTTTACCCATAAAAATTGAAAATTCTATTTAAGTTAATTTAATTTAAAATTTCTATCTTCAAAATAAGAATTTATCAAAAAAACGAACAAAAATTGATTAATTATTTCTCTTCAATCATATAATAACTATTTTTTGATGTAATATGAACGCTATAATAGCCCTTGAAAAGGAATCCACACTATTATTCAGAGTTAACCAAGGGAGAATCAATAAATTTAATTATTTTTAAGTATATTATTAAAAACAATTTTTCACATATTAAAATTTCTTTTAGACCATTTTTTCGCACTCAAATGAACAAAAACATTTCTAAATAGATCCACATGGTTCACTCTTAAAATTAATTTATTTTACCTTGAAAGCTCATGAATCAGTAGATATCATACAATTCACTAGATTCATCATGTCGAATACAAAAAAAGTAGTATTTATTTTTAATACCTTGTTAGACAATATTCTCTAGTATATTCAATGTTCTTTATAAATGATAATAATATTTGAATATTTATTTTAATAGCAATAGATTACTTAGATGATTACTACTTCCATCGAGTTATATTAATGATGTTTGTTATTTATCTTATTTTAGTAACCCTACATAATGTTTATTCTTCATCCCATTCCAAAAAATTAATTATTCATCATCAGCTATTAATATTTATATTTTTTCAACTTTTGAAAATAAAATTATTTTCATAAAAATTAATACTCACATTGAAATATAAATTCTAATTTCAAAATTCAAATTTTATCTTCCTTCAATCATAATTAACTTCTTCTCTAGAACAACAGAAAGTACCATTGTAAAAAAACAATAAAAAATTCAAAATTTAGATAGCTAAATAGCCAAGCAATCTTAAATTCCATTGATTCAAATATGAATATTTTGATTATCCCTAACTTTTAAATCAACTTAGTTTTAATTATTTTTCCATATGATGTTTCTAGTTATGATCTATGTTATCCAGATTAATAGATATCTCTTTTAAATAGTTATTACTAAACTAATCATTATCCTCTTGAAACTATTTTTTTTTTCTGAGTATGGGACCCTCATTATACTATATAAATGACTCTTATGAAATCTCGAAAACACTTTTATACATGATTTAATTGAAGAATAATGTTTGCATTTTCCACTAAAAAATCATTCATGGAGTCTGGATTGAATATTATGCACACAAATAATACTCTGGTAAATTTTATACTTTTCTAAATTTAATGATACAATCATTAGTTATACCCATATGATGAGTAAAAAATACTCTTAGTAATATATAGTCTATTTACACATTTTTTAAAAATCATGTTTTATATCTCTAGTTTCCTTATTTCATATTGGAATATATCTTTACCTTGTTGATTTTTATTGACTTTATCATAGATTAGTAAATATGAATATATTATAATGAATCTTATAATTCTAAGAAAAAAATAATTTTATAATATTAAACTACTCAACTCAGAAACCCACAAGAATAATTAAAAACACTTCAAAACATCATCCAATCACATGTAATTTATTTAGAAGAGTTCATCTCACATCATAATCATTTTTTGTGTGAGTTTGAATTTGATTGTAGTATTAAAAACATAATAGAATATAATTACAATATATAATTCATTTATAGTTTCACTTTTTATTTTTATTTTCATCACAAAAAACACCCCTAGGGCCACAAAAATAACCCAAAGGGTCACAAGGACTTCAAATATTAATAAAATCTCCATCCATGGTCTCAAAAAGTAAGGTGTTTTTTTGTTTTCATGAGGAATGAATAAGGGTTCATCAAAATTATAAGGAAGGATAACTATTGATGTATTCAAAATTATTCACTATTCACCATATAGATGAGTTAAGGCGGTGGATGACTTTGATTAAGTTAATTGGTACATGTGAAAATCAAATCTATGTTTTTATACTCTTCATAACATATTATAAGTCATTGATACAAGTCACACATACTAAGACCTACATTAAATGTTAATATTGGAAAAGTTTTTTTATGAACCAATTGAAATTGTTGTAATCTTCATTTCCTTTAATAAATATGATTCAAGAATTCCCCTTTGAAAGTATGACTTAGTCCGAAGCTCATAATATAGCTATATTTTTATTTACCTTTATTTGTTTCTCAACATTTGTTATCTGAATATTATTTTATTCTTTTTATGTGAGTGTCATGAAATTTTTCTAGTGTGAATTGTATTAATTCTTCTTTAAATATGTTTTTATCTGAGTCCTTCTTGTCAATGAAATTGTAAATATTTATTTATATTTCTAAATTCATGAATGTTAACATCTTGTGATCAATGTTTCACTAGACCTTAGTTGTAAATCACATACTGAGTTTTTTTTGGAATTTCCTTAATTCATCTTTTAATAAATGAACCATTAGGTGTCATATCATAAGGATTTTGTTTATATAATTCTTGAGAGTAATCCTTGAGTGCTTAATGTGTCATTACTCAATTTTCTATCATATTGGTGTTGCTGGGTGATTTATTGGAGAATATGTTTTTTTTGAGTTTTTATGAGAAAATAATTATCAGTGCCTATAATTAATTATTTGTGATTAGTTATAGGCGGCAATAGATTAGGATCCTAATCATGATCGGTGGGATCTTGAGAACTAGATGGATAAATGTATACAATGGATGGGTAAATTCCAAAACGAGGTATGTTTTCCACAATTTATTAATCCATGAATATTGTGTGTGTGTTTTTTTGTGTAATTTGATATGTATTCAAGGAAGATTCATGTCATGGTGACGTGTGGAAATTGATGAAGTACCTGGAGTGTTTGTCATTTTATGATAAATTGGTAAAACCTATTTTAATTGAAATTAACATTACATTCACAAAAAAATAGTACTCACATCAACTAGAGATCGTCCCTCTTTGAGATTCATGAGTTTAGTATTGATAAAAACACCAAATTAGTGTAGTAATGGTATATATCAAACAAGAGTTCTAGGTTAGTCTGTAGGGACAGTGTAATGGTTTCCCAGTGGGAGAGGGTTGTGTAATCAATAAACCATTTATTTCATTTACATACTATTAATGGATCATATGAGGGTAAAGGTGTGATATTAGGGACATATTTTGATAAACATAGTGATGATTAGATAATTTATTGTTCATTTTATAGTTTTTCCCAATTATGAATGGTCGTTTTTCTTTTACGTAGTTCAAATGTCTTGATACAGTATGGTGTATCATATTATGATTGCCCACATGGAGTTGATTATAGAGTTGGAATTCCACAGTTAGTTTTCCTAAGGCTGTTGGGGTGTGTTATATTCTTAGGTCTATCTTATGGGATGAGTATTCACCGTTTCTACGAGTATGGAATGGTTTAGAGATTTATTTTATTTTATATGATAGAGATAAATTCCATGTTGAGAATAGAATAGGATAAACAATTGTTTAGTTGGGTTTGACTTAAAAGTTAAGGTATAGATAAGTTGGGTAATGGATTAATGTTTGGGTGATAAATATGTTACTGATAATTAGATGAATAGGTAGTTTCAGGTTTGATGAGGCTTGTAGTTATAGTTTCATTGGGATATGTTTGTTAGTATGATGCATTGATTGGATTAGGGTATGAGATACATAGATACTTCTATATATAGTTGAGGGATATGATTTGGATGTTTGATTATTTGGGATTATATGTTTTTACTAAATTTATTTAGATGTAGGAAAAATAGTTGTCATACAGGATAACTTGTATGGGTCTTTTGTTACATTTTTCAGATACAGTAGGGATGAGAGTGAGATGTGGTGCATCAAAGTTATATTTTCCAACTATGCTAGATGTAATATGAAAATATGTGAGCCATGGTAACACATGGTGGATTTCATTCCCATCAAAATTCATTGTGACAATAGTCATTTTTATTAAACATGAGCATAAAAAGGTAAGATTGAGTGCAATGGTAGCTTGATTAGTATATGGAAGCTTGACTTTTCTGTTTCCAGTTGAGTGTTATGACTTAGTTTCTATCTATTTAGAGGAACTGATACATATATACATTTCTATCTTGTAGGAGGACTATTGTAGGTAGTCTATTGATTTTCATAGTCACATATGGAACATGAACTTTAATGGATGTGAACCCCTTACATTTTAGATACAAGTACGTGAAATCATTTGGTGATGGGGTTAGAGTATGAGTAGTCTGTATGTAGGGGATTTTGTTTCATAGAATGGTGGAGGAATGAAATATAGATAGATTATATATTATTATTTTATTTATTTTTCTTATATCATACTATATGTATGAGTAACACACTATGGTAAATCCTATTTTTTAATACTGATGTATTTTGAGAATATATATCATATTGAGATGATGCGCATTATATTATTGTTATTCTTATACTTCCATTATACTTTTTTATACTTCATATTAATGGTTTTTATTTTCTTTATATATTTCTATTATATTATTATGATACTGATGCCATAGTCTACACATTTTATATATTATACCCTCCCCACTTGACAATGAGCTTTGGCATATAAGGAGGTGCACTTGGGGTCATGTGGTGTCACATGTCTCAACCAATGCTTGTGTGACTAAATACGAGGAATTGAAAATCGTATTAGAGCCCCATTATCATTCATTTTAAGATTTTGGAACATGTTAGAAGAATATAATACTTCTTAGAATCCAAGATGAACACCCATACTATATATTGTGAACACTTGTACTGTGTAATTATATGTTACCAAGGTTATTCCATTTTAGTTATTGTTTGTTGTTATGTTTAGGTTATTTTTTATTGTAGAATTATTTTTATTTTATAACATTATTTTATCTGGTGAATGGGGTGTAAATAGGGATGTATATATTTCATTATACTTGTTACATAGGTTCATAAGAACGTTCATATTATAATGTTTGATTAGAAAACCATATATTCTAAAGAGGTTTTAGAAAAACAAATATAGAATATTTCTTAAAAAACGATTTTGGAATGATGTTTTTAATTAATTATATGATAGTGAAAAATTATTTAGTGCTTTCAAGAACAAGTTATTTGGGGAATGTTAATTCACTAAATCCTATATGTCTGTTTTCTAGATGATTCAACATGGTGATGATTTTGTATGTATATGTTGTATGATGAGAACACATAAATGGGTGAGAAAGGCATTTAATTTCTTGGGTATGGTTAGATGAAGGTTGGGGTATAACGAGTATGATTCAACACAGGTAGTTTAGTCCATGAGTATAGTGTATTATAGGATCCGTGGATATAATATGTTTTGATATAGGTATGGAATGACTAGACTGATTTAAAACACAATACTCATTAGAGTAATTCATGTAGAGTTCCTACATAATTCTAGAGAATAAAGTCACAGTGAGTGCATAAATGGCGATAAATGAGTTTTGTTTATGTATCATGGTTAAATCTGAACAAGGTTGATTAGTCCATTGAACCTAGTTATAGATAAATGGGAATCATGGTACCATGTGTCATGTGTAATAAAGTGGTATTGAATAATCATGTGATCATATGCATATGAGGAATGACTGATTAGAATATGTATGGTTAGTAATTCTCAAATTAAATGGAGTAAATTGAGTTTGGAAGGGTGTGGGGGGGGGGTTAAGACTTATATTTGGTGCGTTATTTTTCATCCCATGATTGAAAAATAATGTGTAGTGTTGTTACAATTATTGTATATAGAAATTAAGGGATGTTAACTTTACTAATAAATAGTGTAATCAGTTGATGGAATATGAAAATACTTGATCTGAATATTTGTATGTTTTTTATGTTTAGTGTGTTATTGTTTTTACAAATCTAGGAAAAGATATAAATGGCATGGAAATCCAAGATGATGGCTTGAGGTGATAAATCAATGCTAGCCACAAAGATGTAATATTGGGCTATAAATTATCCATGGAAAGTATAATTAACTAGAAATGGGATAAAAAAGTATTATGATAACCATTTGTTGATATGAGAAATGATAGTGGTGTATAAACCTCCAAGTTAGTTAAAATATTAAGATAACACACTTAACATGTGTTCTCAAAATGTGTGATTGGTAAATCATTTCTAGATAACCATCGAGTGAGTATTCTAGTATTTATGTGTTATGTATAAGTGGAAGTCACTCATGGAATATCAAGTGAGTATTAAGAGTCTATAATAGTTATTATCTAGTGGAACTACCCTCATAGAGAGTATATTATAGATTAATTGTAACTTTAGACATGTTTTCAAAAAGGGTGACTGTTAATGGATGGTATTAGTTTGATTTCCATATAAATCCTACCAAATAATCAGAGGGATTATTAGAAGATAAGTACTGGATTGTAATTTTAAATTTAGGGATGAATATATTTATTTTTAAATGATATTGATAGTTATGGGTTCTATAACTTAAAGGAATTGAAGGATGAAGAGATTTCTTAGTCAAAGTGAGTTGAGATATCAACAATACCATGAATGTGTCTCCGTAGGGAGGTATATATTTTAATATATATTTTTTATAAAAGGTAGATCTAGTTTCATGGGGTTACTAATTAATATCCAATGGGTTCAGATATGTGGTATTATAGGTGTCTATAGGGACTCGATTAGAATGATGGTTGATGGTGACAGTTGATGGTCGAGAGTGTCAGACGGTGGCTTCTTGGAGTTTCCAAATATCACGAGACCGAAGAATTGTTTACATATAGAATAATCATTGAGCTATAATTATAAAATATCTTATATTAGGATCCACAAGGACATTCTTCACATATAAATATTAGTATAAGTGGGTCAAAGACTATTGAAATTATACTTTTTGGGGATCTAAAGTAATTACATGGAGGTTTGACCATTGGGGTTGAATTAAAGATGCTTTCACATGATTATGGGTAAATGTAAATTATTTAGTTGGGGATAGAAAACCTAAGTATTTTATGGTTTATTTATCATGGGGGATTTTAAAAAAATGAAAATTTTTATAATTTACTCGAAATAATCTTACAGTTATAGTGTGCGGAAACTAATGAGATGTAATTTATAATGAATGTATTGAGCGTGAATATGTGTAGAGAATATTAATTCTCATGATCAGAGTATATTTATACATTTATTTAATTATGATTATTCATGTGGTTGTCCAATTTCTATAAAAATAAAAATAGTAGGGTGCCTATGACCATTCGACATGGGTTAAACTACTCATTTTGGGTAGTGGAGTAACATGGGACATTAACAATAACTATTAGATTTCAGAATTTTATTAGTATTTCATAAAACTATGTGACTATGATATAAAAATTTATGAATCTAGAGGTATCAATTGAGGCAATACAAGTCTATATTTGGGAAAATTTTAATGGAAGCCGGTATAATAGGGTATCAAATAACACTGCTCATGTGTGATCATGTGTTGTGAGAGAAAATTTGAATAAAACATGAAGCTAAAACATGAAATATATATTTTAAATATTATATTTGGATTATTTTGGATAAATTTTATTTTTTTGGATTCATTTAGGGGGTGACATGGTTGTATCCAATGGGTGATTATTTGAAAGGGGGAAGAACGCAGGTTTTGGTGATAAAAGTGGTCCACTTGATACGAATGAGGATATTTATCAGGAATAAAATTATGAATTTTGGGGATATTATAATTACACGTGCTATTAATGTTTGGTAAAATAGATGGAAACTGTACTCTAATGGAATTAAAGTTAGGTCTATTTTGAAATTTTAAACTTTGATTAATGTTTTTAGGGTTGATGAATAATTTGAAGATTTTTTGGTTGTGTTTTTATAATTTGGATTCAATTGATGGAATTATTATATTTTTTAAGGTAGTATTGTTAATATAAGGAAATAAATGCCATTAGGCACTCAAGGGTGAGGAAATGGTTAACGTATTCCATTCTAGGGTGGAAAACATCTAGATGAGCTATCGACCAATTAGTGGTTCCAAACATGGTAGCCAGCATGATACTAAGTACTTAGTAGTAGATTGGGATATATTATAGAGGTAAAGTTTTGGGGTTATTATAAAAAATATATACATCTATAAGGATTTTTTTACAATAATTATCCTGAACCAGGGGTCAATTCCCTTATTCCCCTCTCATTTCCCTTACATTCCTCCATCGATCGAAGGCGTATAATTATTTTGTAATAATGAGAAAAACAATATTAATCATTATTACTCTGATAATAATATTATTTTATATAAACACGGGGGATTCTCTGTTTTTTTCTTATTAACATTTAATGACGAGGAACATGCATCATCAATCAATGTTTTGATAAAAGTAAATTTAAGGGGAATTTTTTATGTTCTTATCAATTTTCATCCATAATAATAATAAATTTTTTATCATATAATAGGTATTTTGTAAACGGAAGTGTTGAGAAAATCCATGAGTCGTTAGCATGTCGTTGGTTCAGTTTCCATGTTTTTGGCACTATTATATGAGTTTTTGGAGATTATATCTATTTGAATTGATTTAAAAACTCAATTATAAATTTTTATAACTAATTAATTATTCTTGTTGGTACATGAAAATAACTCACAAGATTGATGATACTATTCATTAGATTGAGGAATGGTAGTATAAGAATTAATAAAGGATGCGTAACACCAAAAATGTTGTAGGTGGTACCAAAATTTAGTATGTAATGTATATTTCATATGGTTGTGTGTAATGTGATATATATATGTGAGGAATACTAGAGTCAAGGTTAATATAGTGGGTACTATGAGGGATTAGGTGTTTATAATAATAAGGTAAATCCTATTTGAAATGAAGTTTACTTCTATTTAAAATAGAATATTCTTGGCTTCATTTGGATGTTTTGTATACTTATGATGCCCGATTGGATAATTATTAAGGATAATAAATGGGTCTTGGAGAGAAAAAATTGAATAAGTGGTCTAGATTAGTTCTTGTGGATGATATAAAGGCTTCTAAGTTGTTTAATGTTGAGTGATTGATGGATTGATGATGAGATATTGATGTTAGTTATAAACCTCGTGAGAGTTATTGTTTGAGGCTAGGGCCTTAGGATGATCATATTAGTGGGGATTGGCTTTCTATTCTTGGGTTAGATTTTTATAGTTGGTTAGGATCAATGATGTTTCTCAGAGGATATTCAAGGGTTACATTAGAGTATGGCACATTAATATTTGATGGACCACATAGAGTGGACCATGGAGTTAAAATCCCATGACACTCTTTCCAAAGGGGCTTAGGGAGTTCCATAAAATTAAGGGAACCCTATAGGTTAATCAGTCACTAATGTAGTGAATGAGGAATGGTATAGTTAATGAGTTGGTACTTTTTGTCTAATAATAATATCATACCAAGAGTGATATAGAACAATTCATTATTTAACTAGGATTAAATAAGGATTCTAGGTATGGATTATTCTAGTTGTGGCCTACAGTCTATGTGATTAATTTAGGGATGATCATTAAAAGGATGAGTGGTTCGATGTTTAGTTTGGATGAGGGTTACTGTGTCAATGGGAGATGAACATTAACTATGGTTTAGGACTGAATCATGTTATGAGATATATAGATCTATCTATATATCACTGATAGATATGATAGGGTTATATGATACAAAGGGATTGTGTGTTCTTTGTAGAATTTTTTGATATAGAAAAACCAATTGTGATACATGTGAAAGGAAGAGTCGCGATCTGTGTGACCAACAAGAGGGGGGTATGAAAAAATGGTGTACATTTTCTATGATTTATTCTATAAAATAATTTTCATATCTGGTGAGAGAGATATGAATAAACTGAAAAATAACTTATAATCACACCCAATTGAACTCATAAAATTACAAGGTTTGCTACTCAATAAGTGAATCTAGTCATTCGAATGATCTGAAAAAGATATTATATCATGCATTTGAATAGAGAAATATCCATTTTGGTTTGAAATAAGAAGGAAATATCAATCACTTGTGTTTCACTATAGTCCCTTGACAATGCATTTTCTCCTCACACATATAATATGAGATGATAAATTATGATAAAATGGAATGAACCTTATCCAACATGGCTCAGATCATTGTCACATATATACTTTAATTCATCAATCATTACCTTATATAATTACAAACATATTCTTATTTGATTTAATCCATATTATTGAGAATGAATCATTCCTTATATTTTTCTTACTACCTTCTACATAGTTTCCTAATTACTCACATTCCTGACCTATAAAAAAATTAAGATATATATCATGAAACCGTAGCTACCACTTCCCTTTCTTCATTCATTAAATATTTATGAAACGACATAACTATGTTTGAATTAAAATTATCATAATTATCTGATCTATCCTTTATAATAACTTCAATAAAAAATCATCCATAATTTTTTTAATAGTATATTAACATGATTAAATATTGAATACTTTTCATCCTTATTTTAACATGCATTTCATCCACATTAAATTAAGTCATAGGCATTAATAAATGAATTGTATAGTGATGGGAATGAACTATATTTATTCTTGGAATTATTCCCCTTGAATAACATGGAAAACAAACCTCATTAATTCCATGATAATTTCATAATCCACCGGATGAATTTATCATTAGTATTTTCATGCAAGAAGAATGATATATTATCATTTGTACAAAGTATAATTATTAAAATAATAGATTCTTCTAATTTTTCTTCAAACAAAACTGAACACCTCTTCCAGAAACAAAACTTCATGATAAACTCAACCAATATATCATCTTTTTTAATGTGAAAACTGATATAACTAACACATAATTATCTATATATTTTATTTTGTTAACATTAAAAGTATTATTGGAAATATCTTCTTTATTATTTTTCCGTTCATGATCCATGAATATCCTTTAAAATTTTATGATTGTATGTATCATGATACTTAATCATTTTTATATCACCTTATATTACATCACTATATTTTTTGATTTTGTATTATATTCTTCTTGTGGTATCTTGTTACAATGTTTGGTTTCTTAATGCCAATGTGCGGTTTCTCAACCCATTCATGTGGTAACAATATTCCAACATGTGGTTACATGGTCCCTTCATACAGTCACTTGACCCTATATGTGTTTGATCCTTTTAAAATGTGTGTTTTCTCTACCATTCATGTGGGAACTAGACTCATTATGCGATCAATCTATTCACAATATGAGGACACTCGACACTTTTTGTGTTCACTTAACCCTTCATAAAATCAATTCATTTCCATCACATGTCTAATCATGAATATAAATGGTCAAATAACTTCAAATCATAAATGAATAATGAAATACAACTTTCATTAAATAAATATTTATATATTGATATCATAATATAACACCATAGTTACTTCTAAATCCTATTCACTAGCTTCTACATGAATCAATTTTTTTTTTGAAACCTCTTGTTCTCAACAGTCACCCCATTTATATTTTGTTTGCAACCAAGTAAAAATATTAATGACCCACTAAAACTCAATAAATGGACCACTATCCATCAATTCTAATTATACATAAGAAATATTGATGTAGGAAACAATAATCCATAAAAAATAAATAAATCAAGTCTATAAATCTATGATCTATAACCAATTTTTCATCACTATATCTTCATAATCGAAACTGAACTAAACTATTAAGAAATATTTTTAACGTCCTGGTTCTGGGTGCCACCCAGAGGCACCCCGTACCCGGTTGTTCACATTGCCTCAATCTCATTTCCCCGAACGCTAAAGGCTACTGACTAGTAGCGAGGGCCTTGGGTGTGATGGAGGGGAAACAATGCCCTCATTGGCAGAGTACAAAGGGGAAGTAAAAACACATAATAGCGAAAACATAAATATCAAACAGTTGTAAATAACAGAAGACTGATAAAGAACTACTTGAGTAAAATATAAAATATGATGTGTGATACATATATGTCTAGGAAAACAGCCAAAAAAGTCACAATGATGAATACAGTACTAAACCAGAGTACAAAAGGAAAACAGGTGAGCAAATCCTTAGCATCACAAGCCTCGACTTGGTCCCATGCTCCCCACCTCCAATGCAATCAAGTACCTGAAGCCGAAAGGTGTTTTCCCTTTTCTATACCTACAGAAATATAATCTGTTTGGACCCAAAAGCATGACCCAAACAGGGTGTGAGACTAAATCCCAGTAGGCAACCACCATGAGGTATGTGCCTAACAGTCTGTGAACACATAGTAGGTAAAATTACTGAAAGCAGTAAACTCGAAAGTAATCTATTGTAAACAATCCACAATTTCAAGCATTTAATTTACAAACAAGTAAGCATCCATTCAATAAAGTAGAACAAATAGGTAACCCTCTGTGTATTTCTCACAACCTAACCCCTATGGTTTAACCAACAAGTACCAGTAACCATCTGGGAGGCACACACAGTCTCACCCCTCTTGTTTAGATAAAGAATAGACTCTTTAGGGAAGAACTCACCGTCAATTCCCCCTATAGTCTCATATCGTACTAAAAGCGCTCTGGAGAAGCACACAACTTATCATTCCCTATGTGGTCTGCGTCGAGGAACTATAGACACTCTAAGGAAGAACTAAACGTCAATTCCCTCTGTGGTCTCGCATCATATTATAAAGGCACTCTGGAGAAGCCCTTACTTCCATTCTCCCTATAGTCTACTACACTAGGTTCCCACAACCCTGTGTAAATTCAACAATCATAGCATATCATAAAATCCAGAGTAAAACTCAATAACTACTTTTATATCATTCCATAACATAACAGAATATCATAGTACTAGGAACACCATCATATAACACTAGTCATGGAAATGGAAACAACATCCAAACAGGAAAACTAGACCCAGTGGTCAAATACAAGAAAAACATGCATGGAAAATACATTCAAAGAATAGAAAAATACCCTATTTAAAATCAATAACATCTACTCATGAATACAAGCAAAGTAGGAAAACAACAGGGGAAAAACAGTAAACACGCAATACCCCATTCAAGGGTATTGGTGGAATTTGAACATAATACTCAATATTTCCAACAAAAGGCACAAACCACATACCTAGATGTTATGAGATTGATATACTTGAACCACATGGAATGAATCACCATAGAATGATGAAGATCTACAAAAACGTCTAAAACATTCAAACCACAAAAAATTGGAAAAGAGAAGGGATTCTGAAACGATGCTCTAGGAAAAGAGAGAACTCACAGTTGCAATTCCAACACACTCGCTGGTGTTCGAATCGGAGAACGGATAGAGGTTCAGGGGATCGTTGAAGATCTATGGCTGCGTGGAGCTGTCGGACGAAGATGAACTAAAAGAAGTCAATTATGGCAATTAGACGTGACCCTAGTTTGTTTAATGAAATGAAAGAAAGTACTCAACGTGTACTTTTGGAGTTCATGGATTTTACTCACCTTTTCCATACACATCTTTAGGTGGCCTCCATGTCACACCTACAGTGTTGTGTGTGTGGACAAGACATGGCCCACACACGGCCTCTAGCGGCATCGAAGTACATGGCGTGTACACATAATTTACACGGCATGTACATTGAAAATTTATAGATTTTCCTCTTTTCCTAAAAAATGACAAGAAAATGAAAAACATACCTGAAAAGAATATGTGGGTTCTTACAAAGTTCCCCCCTTAAAGAAATCCATCCCCAAATTTCCCTAGCGCGGTGTGGAAGAAGAAACCCCAAACAGCTCCGGCCATTGTGCTTTCACATCGGCCTCCCTCTCCCAAGTCGCGTCTGGTACCCACCCATCCTGCCATATCACTCATACAAGAGGAAAATACTATCCACAGATAACCTTTTTACTATGATCAACAATCTGGATCGGATGCTCCTCGAATGATGCATCCACTTCAAGATCATCCTCCGCGGGTTGAAAGAAATGATACGGGTTTGAAAAGTATCGTCGGAGCAAGGAAACGTGAAAAATTTCGTGCATCACTCAGTACCTCTGAGGTAACTGCATACGATAGGCAACCATCACAACTCTCTCCAACAACTCAAACGGCCCGATGTACCTTGGTGAAAGCATACTATGTCTCCTAATCCTCCTGTTCCCCAACCTCTGTGTGGCACGTAGGAAAACATGATCCCCATCCTCGAACTCCAGAGGTCATCTCTGCTTATCAGCATAAGACTTCTGACAAGACTGTGTAGTATCTATCCTATCCTGAATCAACTATATCTGCTCTGTAGTCTACTGAACAAGACGAGGTCCTAGGAAAGCTGTCTCTCCTACCTCCAGCCAACATAAGGGTGATCAGAATGTCCTTCCAAACAAAGCGTCATAAGTTTCCATCTAAATAGTTCCTTTAAAACTATTGTTGTAGGAAAACTCCACAAGAGGTATATGCTTCTCCCAAGAACCTCCAAAATCAAGGATGCATGCTCGAAGCATGTCCTCAAGCACCTGAATCATATGCTTGGACTGGCCATCTGTCTAGGGATGGTATGTTGTACTCAAAAGCACATGTGTAACCAAAGCTTTCTGATGCCCCTTCCAGACCCGAGAAGTAAAACATGTATCCCTCTCTGAAACGATGGAGTGTGGAACTCCATAAAAACGTACAATCTAATGGATGTACAATCATCCCAGCTTTCCAACACTGAAGGTCTCCATAACTAGCAAGAAGTGAGTGACCTTCATAAGCCTCTCAATGAAAACCCAAAATGAGTCATTCCCTCGAGGAGATCTTGGTACCCTTATCACAAAATCCAACATGGCATCGTTCCAATTCAACTCAATAATGGGTAAATGTTTTAAAAAGCATTGTTGGTTGTTGATGCTCTGCTTTCACCTGCTGACAAGTGGAACACCTCATGATGAAACCAGCAACATCCCTATTCATATCTGGCCACCAATACTAATGGTGTAGGTCTCGATACATATTTGTAACACCAGGATGAATTTCCAAAACTATGGAATGAAAATCCGGCATCAATTCCTTGCGTATATCTTTTGGCACCCATACACATCCATGGAAATAAAAGATCTCATCCTAACCTATGTTCCACCTAGGAATAAGTTCCTCTCCTGACACACTCTCCTGTAAGACTAGGCCATCAGAAACTGATAGATTCTTTATTCGATCTCGGTCAAGTAGCATAGAGGTAACAGGTACAGAAGAAAGAAACATCTGCCCCTGTCTATCGTGCACCTATAGATACATCTCAGAGTACAGAGTCATAATCATCCACTCACTATTGGCCTCTGAACTTCCTATATCAGATTCCTCCTGCTCAACGCATCAGCCACTGTGTTTCACTTTCCCGACGTATAGAAAATCTCAAAATCGAAGGACTAAAGGTACTCAACGTACCTTCACTATCTCAAATTCAGATCACGTATAGTGAATATGTACTTGAGACTCTTGTGATCGGTGAAAACCAAAAAGTGATCACCCAGTAGATAATGTCTCCAACAGCGTAGGGAATGTATAACAACTGCCAACTACAGATCGTGCATCTGGTAATTCCTCTCATGTGGCCTTATCTACCGAGACCCATATGCAATGAATCCATCTCCCTACATAAGCATAACTCCCAGCCCGATACTTAAAGCATAATAGTAAACAGTGTAGATCCTGCCCTACTCTGGAAGGACTAGTATCAGTACTGAATTCTACCTCTCTTTAAGCTCTTGAAAGGATGACATACAAGAATCTGACCATATGAACTTTTTCCCCTTCTTAGCAAGACCAGTAAGTGGTGCTTCTAAGCACTAAATATCCAAGATGAAACGTCTATAGTATCCATGAATCCATAGAAAACTCCTCACCTCAAATAAGTTCTTCGACAGCTCCCTGGAAACTACAGCTCTCACATTCTCTTGGTCTACTGATACTCATGTCTCTGAAATAACGTGACCCAAGAAGTGAATCTGGTTATTCCAAAAGTGGCATTTTAAGAGCATAGCATAGAACTAATGCTACCTCTGTGTACTCAAAACAATATCATGATGAGTATCATGGTCATGTCGAGTGTGATAGTACAAAATGATATTATCCACGAAGACCCCCATTAAAGAGTCCATGTATGGATGGAACACTCGGTTCATCAGTTCCATAAAAAATGCAGGAATGTTTTTGAGACTGAACGGTATAACCATATACTCATATAGACCATACCTTATATGGAATGTTGTAAGTGGTATATCAGATGGTCTAACGTGAAACTGATGATAATCAGACCACAAATCGATCTTTGAGAAATCTTGGGCTCCTCGAAACTGATCAAAGAGGTCATAAATCCTTGGCAAGTGATATCAATTCTTGACCATCAACTGGTTCAACTTCTCATAATCCACACATAGCCTAAGAGTACCATCTTCCTTATTCACGAATAGGACAGGCAAACCCCAAGGGGAAGTACTGGGTTGGATGAAACCCTTGGCATGTAACTCATCCAACTGCTTCTTGAGCTCCTGCAATTCAGGTGTATCAATCCTATAAGAAGGAATGGAAACCGGTTCAACTCCTGGAATGAGCTCAAAAGAAAAATCTATCTCACAATCTGGAAGAAAACATGAAAAGTCCTCTGGAAAGACATCCATGAAATGATCCACCACTGGAGGAAAGTCTAACAGTGAAGTCCCCTGGTCATCCAGATACAGACTGAAAATCTGATATGTAAAACCACCTAGACCATAATGCTTGGTCCTTATCTACTCCCCTAGATATCCCACTCTCCTCGATGAAGAAATTATCCAACCTCTAGTGATATGAAGATCACCCTATGGCGATAACTGTCGACGACTACCTAGAAGGGAACTAGATAGTCCATTCTGAGAATAATATCATAGCCTGTAATCTCTAGGACCTAGAGATCTCCAAGGAAGTGGCACCCACCAACCTCAAGGGGGCACTCCTTGCACTGACGTACACTAGATGTTCTTGTCCCCAACGGAGTGTCCAGTGTCAAAATATCAGTAGAAGAAAAACTTATAGATCCCAAGGATCTCCTCAATAGTGACTGATATAAAGCTATGTGTAGCTCCAGTATCTAAAAGAGTATACGATAAAACCGAGGCAACTAGGATCGTACCTAAAACTATAGAGGGGTTGTGATCCTGCTCCTGATGTGTCTGTTCCACTGCAACATTCGAGCCAGCTCTGTGGCCCTATGACCTTGCATAACTACTCTGAGGTGTTCCACCCTACTGTCACTGATGGAATGATGACTGAACACTATAGAAGAGACCCCCTACTTGGAATGAATGGCCGGAATAACATCAGTTCCTAGATTGGTGAGAAACTGGCGGTGATACTCATGTGCAAGGAGTCATAGATGAACCCTTGCCACCAGATGATGGTGAGAAAACTGACAGAAATGTTGATGGTGTCCTAGCTTGCCGCAATATCGGCACTCCACTGGGACTCTCTGGAACTGAGGCCTTATATTCCCTACCCTTCCACACTGGTACAATACCACCTGACTACCTAAATATGCATACCACATACTCAGATCTCCCAGTGTAGTCTCCCTGCGGCACGTCCGACTATCAGCAGGAGGAGCACCAACTCTGGATTTCTAGCCACCATGGATGACAAACCCAAATTCCCTCAGATTTTGCTCTGTGATCAGTGCCTGGTTGAAGATAGAAGCAATGTAAGTCAACTTAAAGAAATTCACATGAGATCGGATATCCTGTCTAAGGCCATCCTTAAACTTCCTTGCAAGAAATAACTCATCTCCTCTCAAGAGGGGTGTGAAATGCAGAAGCTCGATGAAATGATATGAGTAATACATAACCAATAGGGTACCCTGCTCAATGCTCATAAACCCATGGGCATGATCGACGCTCAAGGCCTCCTGATTGAAGTAGTCATAAAAGATGCGCTAAAACTCATCACACGCCATAACCTGCTGATGACCCGTCAGTGAGATCACATCCCACCACCTCTTGGTGGAGTCTCGTATCATGTAGGTAGTGAGCCTAACCCACCTTTCTGGAGGCCTCTAAAGATACTCAATGATTGTCATCATGGATTCTATCCATGACTCTGTAGCCTGAGGTCCTCTTTCCTCTGAGAAGGTGGGAGGATTCTGCTGTTGGAAAACCCATGTCAAGTCTTCCATAGTCGAGGAAGGAGGTGGTACTCCCTAGAAAGTCTTCATCATACTCAGATAGCCTTCCCTAAACTGTGCATCAGTGCTTGTAACTGGTATCACTGCTGGTTTTAAAGCTGGCACAAAAGTAGGATCTGCGGGAAGCCCCTGATAAGCCATATCTGGCATCTGATCACTGCCCTACAACTGGCGGACAACCAGAGGACGTCTTGGTGGTATGAATCTGAAATTTCAAACACACACCTTAGATTCAAGATTATCAATGACTAAAAGCAGAAATGACAAGAAAGGAATTGAATAATGAAATATTTCATGTTTTATAAAACATGACTACACGGCGTGTACTTTTACTGCATGACGTGTTCCATTAGGTCATTCACATGGGAGTGTAATTCAGTTAAAATTGGTCGTGTAACAAACCAAACAGATGGCATGTTATCCTAACACATGGCGTGTACCTGAATCCTCTACCCCTACCCGAGTCCTTCTACATGGCTAAGCCACACGGATCTCCCAAGACAAGACTACAGGACATTTTCTCAGCAGACACGACGTGTACTAGACAAGATTCATCTAACCTATGTTGTTAGTGACATGGTAACACACATGGCTCAAACCACACAGAGTGTTCCTGACACACACGTCATGTACGAGAAAGGATAACACCAGCCCGTGTTGTTTGTGACATGGCCGAGTACCTAGTTCAGACTACACAACATGTTCAAGGTAGACATGACGTATATAAGAAGAGACTCCATCGACCATGTTGTTAACTACATGGCCGAAATACTAGTATTACCCTACATGGCATACACAATCGGTATATGTTGTGTTCCCATGAGATTTTCCATATCCCATGTCTCTTCCCACATAACATGTGGCATGGTTAGAGAATACACGACGTGTATAAAAGGTACATGACGTGTACTTATGAAAAAAATTTCTTCCGGAACAGATGATCATCTCGCATGTAGTCAAAGCTACACGGTGTGTATTATGGGTTTTTCTGGATAGTAGGCCTTAAAAAATACTCTGGAGCCCATAAAGAACTGAAACAAACACTGAAAGTTCCATATTCCGATTCACAAGGGCCCATACTCCCTGCAGATCAAAATTTGGCATCTCAATCTAGTTATGAACAAGGTAAACAAGTCAATGCTCTACCAAATTCCGGTCCATGAGGGCCCATAATGCCTCAAGAACAAATTTTTGGAATTCATTCAAACAAAACCTTTCCTCAATCAATGCTCTAGCAAGAAGAAGATATTTTTATCAAGGCATCTATCACAACAACATGCATTTTATACACAACATATATCACAACAACATGAAATTGCCAATGAATCCTAGATGACCTAGTACGAATGCATGACATGTGATTTCTAGCAAGTGGCAATATGATGCATGGGATGGAATACCCTCATATCATCGGGTTGCGACAAAAATAGAACCACAATAACATTAATGGAAACATCACAAAACATGTGAATCACCCAACGATGAAATCAAATTAACTGTAAAATTGCAAACCAAAAAAGTTGAAATAAACAAGGTAGTTTGGATTTTCCCTCTACACGAGTTAGCGACTCCCAGACACAGCTTATTTCCATGTACCTATTCCATCATATCCCTATAAATAGTCTCTAAATAGTGAATCAAAGGAAAACAAGTCCCCTAATACCACTTTGTAACATCCCGGTTCTTGGAGCCACCCAGAGGCACCCCATTGGCAGAGTACCCGGCAGAAGTAAAAACACAAAATAGCGGAAACTGTAAATATCCAATAACCGTAAATAAACGAAGACTGATAAAGAACAACTGGAGAAAAATATACATAAATGATTCATGATAAATATATGTCTAGGAAAATATCCAAACAAGTTAAAATGTTTAATACATTACTAAACCAATGTACAAATGGAAAATAGGTGGGCAACTCCTCACCATCACAAGCCACGGCTTGGTCCCAAGCTCCCCAGCTCCAATGCAATCGCTTACCTAAAGCCGAAGGGAGATTTCCCTTATCTATACTTGCAGTAATATAATATTTTTGGGCACACAATAATGTCCCAAACATTGTGTGAGACTAAATCTCGGTAGGCAACCACCACGAGGACTATTCCTAACATTAAATGAATTCATGGCAGGTAAAAGTACAAAAACCAGTAAACAGGAAAGTACTCAACAGTAAACAATCCACATTTTCTAACATTTAATTTACAATCAAGTAAGAAACCACTCAAGAAATTAGAACAAATAGGTAACCCTCTGGATAGTTCTCACATCCTAACCCCTATGGTTCAACCAACAAGTACTAGAAACCCTCTGGGAGAAACACATAGTCTCACCCCTCTGGTTATGCTAAATAATAGACTCTCTGGGGAAGCACTCACCGTCAATTCCCCTTATAGTCTTTTATCATACTAAAGGCGCTCTGGGGAAGAACTCAAAATCTCCTCCAATGTGGCCCATATCGAGGAACTACATACACTATAAGGAAGCACTCAACGTCAATTCCCCCTATCGTCTCACATCGTATTATAAAGACACTCTGGAGAAGCCCTTACATCCATTCTCCATGTGGTCTACTACACTAGGTTCCCACAACCCTGTGTAAAGTCATCAACCATAGAATCACGTAATGGCCAACATAAACCTCAATAACTACTTGGCTAGCATTCTACAGCATAACAGCATATCAGAGCAATATGCACACCATCCTAAAATACTAGGCATGGAAAAGAAAACAGCATCCGAACAGGAAAACTAGACCCAAAAGTAAAATACAGGAAAAATATGCATCGGCAATACATCCAAATCATAACAAAATACCCTATTTTCAATCAATAACCTCCACTCATGCATACAAGAAAATCATGAAAATAGTAGGGGAAAACAGTAAACACCAATATCCAGTTCAAGGGTATCGGTGGAATTTTCACATAATACTCAAGGCTTCCTACAGAAAGGTACAAACCACCTACATTGATGTTAGGAGATTGATATACATGAACCACGTTTCTTGAATCACCTTAGAACATTAAAGGTCTATAAAAACGTCTAAAACGTTCAACCCATGATAACTTGGAAAATAGAAGGAATTTGGAAACGATTCTCTATGAGAAGAGATAACTCACCGCTGCGATTCCAACGCACTCACCTATGTTCGAATCAGAGGATGGATGGAGGTTTGAGGGCTCATTGAAGATCTGTGGCTGCTCATTACTCTCTGATGAAGACGACATAAAAGAAGTCGATTCTGATGATTAGACGCAATCCCGGTCCATTTAATGAAAAAAAATGTACACAGCATGTACTTTTGGAGTACATAGCGTGTAATCACCTTTTACATACTCCACTTTAGGCGGCCTCCATGTCACCCCTACATGCCCATGTGTGTGTCCATGACACGGCCCGCACACTGCCTCTAGCGGCATCGAAGTACACGGTGTTTCCTCATAAAGTACACGACGTGTAAATTGAAAATGTCCAGATTTTCCTCTTTTCCTCAAATAAGGACCAGAAAAGGAAAAACATACCTTAAAAGCTGATTTGGTTTCTTACCAGATTTAATGCATCAACATCAATAAATTATATAAATAGTTTACATATGTTGACATCAAAGCCTTTTACGTTGAAAACTCTCCCAAAATATATTTTCTCCCTAAATAGTTAAATAATTTTTCAATGGACATATTCATATTTTCATATTTCTACCACTTAGAAAACGTTATTTAAAGACCAGAATGAATAGTGGACATTTCTCACATACCTTATCCTCGAATGGTGTGACTTTGAATAATGATAATCATCCTCAATTTATAAATGTAACATTTGGTAATGGTTTAGTGAAAATATGAGACACATGTTTTCTTATACAAACAAAAACCATTTTTATATCATTTTTTTAACCAATTTTCTAAATGAAATGAAATGAAATATCAATTTTCTTGATCCTTTAATACTAAGTTAGGTTCCTTGATAATATTTTAGAATTTTCATTAACACATTCCAAGAGAAGTTGGAACATCAAATCAATCCTCAAATTTTTCAACATTGTATTCATACATAATATCTCTATTAAGGATTGTGTTGTGGCCACAAATATTTATTTATGAATTATTAAATTAATATATATTTTCTTATAAGATTTTTGATAAACACAACTATCTTTAAGAGGTAAAACTTCATCAGATGATGACCTCTTATCACTAATAAAACATGGACAATATACATCAACATAAATAATTGGACAAGATTCCATTTTCCATCATATAACAATACAAAATATTTTTTTCCTCTTATTTATATTAAAATCATCTTCTTATAATTGGAAAGAGTCTCACTTTGTTAAATTTGATACCTATAACAAAGTGTATCATCATACACAATATGTATCCTCGATGTTATGTCGTAAAAAAGATTTCTAATTATCTTCTGAAATTACTTTTGATCATATTCTTCTGCCTGATAATATTAGGATAAATTAGTTCCCACTGGATGTTCTGTGGACATGGTATTTTAATTACACATTTTAAATCCTCTCAAGTGTTACATATATAATTTCTCATAATATTGAAAAATATGTCATTTCTCATTGGAAAATTGAAAGGAAAAAATATATTTCATTTCTCTAAGAATATAAATCTCAAATAACTCCTTAATCTAATCATAAGAATTCTCACAAATTTATTCATCATTCCCAAAAAATATTATGTAATATAAAAAAACAATAACATGAATTCATTCCAATTTTTAATATTTTATGTTTATATTGTTTCCAAATTTTCCTCTTCCACTGTTTAGATTCTAAAAATATGTTTCTATAGTATAATGTCAAGATCTCAACGTTTCTCCCCCAATGCTGGGCATTATTTAACACACAAAAATAATATATATTTTATCTAAGAATGAAACCACATCGGTTCTAAATATATACCTCCCCTTGCAATTAAAAATTTTGGAAATTGGACTGCAGATCGGAAAGCGAGGTCGATTTCTTCCTATCAACTGATCAAGTTTTCGGTGCTATGCTAATGTGTATAGTACCACTTGGGTCGAATCCTTAGTGAAGATACTTTTTAATAGTAAATTGTTTTTAGTTTATTGTATTCTGACTAAGGGGTTTGTTTGTAGAGTTTATGGAATGATTGATCGATTAATATTGATTTAAAAAATTGATAAAGAGTGAGGTGAGTTCATTATTTGGAAGTTAAGTTAGTGATATCCTTAAACATTGTTTTATACTACATTTAAATTAACACCCATTTTAGAAGATAACATTGATTGTAATTCCAAAGTGTTAAGGCTTTAATCCAAGTAGTAACTTATCTTAGGGTTCTAATATCAATCAGATCTTTTTGATGGTAGTGTATTTATGGTTCCAAAAATTTAGGGAATCTCAAGAGGGGGGGTGAATTGAGTTCCTACTTAAAATTTTGGTTAATGACCTTATATTAAAGATTACACAAATTTTGAAAATGGCCCAGTCAATTAAAGAAGTAGAGTTATAGATATATAATTGGTCAACAGGATTCTCAAAGGGTGAATAGTCCATGGATGAATTTGTGTAAAACAGTTCCTCAACTTTTGAAACAATTTTACTCAATTAAACACACAGACAAACATTCAAAAACTACCTATAAAAGTGAATGCAAAAACGGTTTGGTGTTTCAGTAATAAGTAGTGGAAAATAGATAATACAGAGTACAACAAGATATAGTGCACAGAAAAGTTAAACTAGAGGATCAACCTCAAGCCGAGACTTAATCCTCTCCAATTAGTGATCACCTGCAACCAAGCAATTTAATTTAAAAAACACGATACACAACATGTATCGGGATTCACAATAGATTAAAAAACTATCTAGGTTTTACACCCTCTACCATAGTTCTTCGTGGGAATGAAAAACTATAAAGACAACACACGACCTCTTCTATAGTTTTATGTGGGAAAACAAGGAGTAAGAGAATCTTGATGTGAGGATTTCTATATCCTCTAGTTCTAGAATAAGAGACAGTGTATATGAAACAAATAATCACATCTCAGGGATGTAAAAAAATAAAATTGTAGAGAATTTATGATGAGATTGAGTTTAGAAGGCTTTATGTGTTTGCAGTTCATCTCTTAACACCTTGAAGTGAAGAATTTGATGTTTTTGTCCTTCTCTGGAAGTTTTCTCTAAAACAGAGTGTCGCAACTCCTGGTCGTGTCATTCAAAAATTGAGTGTTCTACTTCTTATGATGATCGGGATTTGATGAAGTACTGATGGTAGAATAGAGTTTGTCCTCAAATGATCTTTGTGGGGCTTTTGGGTTCTTAGTGCATGTGCTAGATGGGTTGTCTTTGATCTAGTGAGTATGTTTCTTCATATGCTCAGATGTGACTCTATTTCACTCAATATTCACACCTTCCTCTTTTTATTCTTTTATATTTGAGGTCCAAAATAGGTATAAGTACATCACATACGATGTTTATCGTACCTCATAATGTCCCCAAATACGGTATCTCAATATGTCTACAATATGCATCAATAAATTCCAGATGCATTGATGTTAGAAAATATAACCATTAGAATAATATTAAGAATTTGACCCATTATAGAGTAGAAGAGTATGGTATACTGGTAACGGTTTACTTCATAATGGTAGGCATAAAAAATAAGTGCACATCAGCAGAATTCATCAGTAACCTCTCTAATGGTATCCTTCAATCAATAAATCTCCATCGGTAACCTTTAATTGATAATTCCCCAGTGGTAACCCTGTAGCCTTGCATTGGTGACCTTTAGATCAGTGACCTTTTCATCAGTGACCTTTGCATCTGTGACCTTTTCACTTGGTGAAATTTTGCACTGTGAGATTTAAACAGGAGAGCAGTGAGATTAAACGTACATAGTTATCATTTTGATATAAACATTATTTTGTCATAAATGATTATCATGTAAGAGAAACATAAGTAACATATAAGTAAAACATGATTTTGAATTATCAAAACATGATTTTTACATTATCAAAACATGATTTGGGATTATCAAAATAGGTGTGTCCAACAATATCCCCCTTTTTAATAATCACAAATTATGTCACTATTTTATAAATTAATTTTTAACCACATTTCCTGATATCTTTAGAGGTGTGTATAGTAACATTTTAAACATACATATTAAGGAAAAGTATAGATAGTATATATATATATAATTGATCAGAAAACTTAAAAAGAATCGCCACCATTATGTTTATGTACATTAAAACTTAAACATCACTTATTTAGTCTCTCCCCCGTTCGGTAACATTGAGATATAATTTTGAGATTCATGATTAAATATTTCCACCCCTTTGTGATTAAAAAATACAGGAGGATAAAAAAATAGTATTTTCCAGTAATGAATCAAAAGTACAATAATTTTTTTAACAAATATCCCTACCAACTAAGAAATCCCAAATTAAATCCACATCAGAAATGTCCAATGGTGATTTGTATTTGGAAGTGGAGGGAGAAGGTTTTGAAGATAGAGGGACATGCCTAGGGATGGTAGTCAGGAGCGCAGGAGGAGCTGCAATAGAAGAATCAATAGACTGACAGTGAGTAGATTTATGAGGAATGGTGGGGGTCAAGCTTCTGATAGCCTGTGCAAGAGTCATCAATGGTGCAATACTGGCAGATCCTGAGTCACCTGAGGTAGAAGGAAAAGCTGGAGGAACAATGATGGGAGTGGAGTCCACATGGGGGAAGGGAAAAAAGAAGATTTCTGAAATCCATAATAATACTTCCCCCTCTTTCCATGGCTGAAATAAAATCATCATTATTCTCCATAAATTTCTCCAAGGTAGGAGTCAACTCTTTAAGCCTGCTGACATGATCTTTAAATGCTGAGTGATAGTTAGAATCCTCATGTTCTCCAACATTAACTTGAACTGATCATCCATCTGATTATTAGTGTATACCCAGTTTAGTAGATATAAAATTTTTCCTTTATCGCCTTATGATCTTGAGCAGCCTCCCTTAGATAATTTCCCTCACGATTATGAATTTCACTAGTAGTGGAAATAAATTGAGTAATAGACTAAGGATATGAGGGACTAATACAAGATAACATCTCAAATTATTCTCTAACAACTGACCTGAAGTATTCTAGATCTACAAGAGGAGAGGCTGAAGATAATGTAAATGCACACAGAGGTTCCATATTGAAATCTACATTCTCCTTAAAAGATTTAGTCAGCCCACTGATCAATCTCTTCAAATAATCATCTTGGCCACTCAGATGTGTCTCCATGGACTTAAAGCCCTCAAATAGAGTGACCATTTTCTGAAACACAGTTTTAATATATCTAATCTCTTTTTCCACCTAAACCCTTGAAAGAAAATAGGAGTACAGTCTAGCAAGAGACTGCTTCATGGATTCCATAGAATCAGGCAATGTTTTGATCTGATCCTTAGAGTCCTTTACCTCCTCTAGCAGAATGGAGTGAGATATAGAGACTATCATTTCCACTACAGAATTGAGAACTTCTTGATTGTGAGTCCTTACCCTCTCTAATCGAATAAATTTCTCATCAAAGTGGATCTTCATATCCGATTTCATTGATTCCAAATCATCATTCTTCACGTAGTCATGAGGAAAAATAACCACTGGATGCACAATAGTGGTTTATAAAATAGTAGGAATGGGAGGACTTCTGATTGGCTGGTCATCCTCATATTCTCCATAATCTAAGCCTAACACCACAAATCCATGGTCTTTTGACCAATATTCTATTCCAAGACCGACAACAACTGATCCTGTGGAAAAAGGTTCCATCCCCTCACTTAGAGCATTCTCCTGGTCAACCATATCCATCACCACCATACCTCCTTGAAAAACCTCATCAAAATGAGGGTCCGCTACCAGTTCTTCAACTGAATCTTCAACCACTTCCAATGTAATTCTAGCATCAACTGAATCAAAAACCTCTTCATCTACAACTTCAACCATTTTTGTATTCCCTATCAAGGGACCGAGAGTAAGACATTCTTCTCCACTTACATCAACAGCTATCTTAAAGTCATCATGAAAAAATTCAGGGTTCTAATAATCATCTAAGGTCCCTCTAATGTCTCTTAATATATTTTTTCCCCTTCTTCCTCACTGTTCTCTTCATCATAACTGTCCCTTTGAATAATCTCCCTTTTTGGCAATATCCTTGGTGGGATAAGTTAACCAAACGATACAGAATTAGTACGTGAATTGGATGGAATGTTTGGATAACTTTTATCATATATAGGAGATTCCTCTCTATTTTGAACAACATCAGCTTCTTCTTGGTCATCAGAATATGTAGGCTCTACTTCACCAGGATTTAGAGCAGGATCTCTCTTATCCATAGGCCTAGTAGGATGAGTGACATGATTGAATTCTTCATATAACTTTCCTTCATCATGTACCCATTTTTTATTCCTAGGGTTCCAATTCATCTTCATCAACATGCAAATAATCGTTTTAATGTAGAAATTGTCACTTACTAAAAATGTTTCCTCCTTTTCTCTAGAAAATCCTTTCACCTTCCACATCAATGATATCAGTCTCGCATGAAATAATGCATTGGATTTTGAACTAGTATTTGTCATATCCTCCAATAGAATCATCAAAATCCTACATAAAGTTATCTTATGTCCATGTTTCAATAGATATAAAAGAAATAAATCCTAAAATTTAAATATAGCAATGTCCCCTATTCTGGGGTTGAGGTCATGCTGAACAAATTTAAACAGTAGCTTGTCTTCTCCTTCCATCTCATCAACAATGATTTTCCTAGGATTTGCACTCCCTATTAGTTCAGATAAGGATTCATCAAAACAAAATAACTCAGTTATGGGAGGCACCACCCCTGAGTAGTAGTCATAAATCCCTTCATGTGTCACTATCAGACACTCAGTCCATTCAATAGAAAAAAAGATTACACTTACTCCATTTACCCTTGAAGGAATTCTGCTCTCATCCTTAGTGTTTTCGAATTTCAGAAACTCATAAAAAACATTAACTAACATTGAAAAATATGGTCCCTTGTTGTTTTTAAAGTATTCAACCCAACCTTGAGCTTCAAATGCCTTCATCGCTAAAGATCTGATCATCCACAACCCTTCGAAACTGAGCTCTTTTTTCAACTACGATTTCTCTGTTTGATAGATGAGTGTTGATCGACTTTTACACAACATTGCTTCCACTACTCAACTCTAAGGGTGGTCTCTTTGGATTCTGTGCATCACCTTCATCAATGACCCACAGTCTCTTCACTCTTGTCTTGCGTTCTGAAGCGGTCTGAGGGTTTCAGAAGTGCGTTAGGTTCTGAGGTTAGGGAGAATGAGATTATGGAGAGAATTTGAGGTGGATCAAAATGTCATATGATCGTTAAATTTTATCATTTAGGGATCGAAAAAATAAGTAAAATAGAAAGTGTTTCAACCTCTGGTAGAAAGAAAAAGTGATTTCCTAGAAAAAATCGACTATTTTTAAGGTGTTATTGGTGAGGTTCTATCGGGGAGGTTCCAAACGGTGAGGTTTCTTTCGAGGAAGTTCCTAATGGTTGTGTTTCTATCAGTGAGGTTCCTAATGGTGAGGTTTCTATCAGTGAGTTTTCTATCGGTGAGGTTCCTAACGGTGAGGTTTCTATCATTGTGGTTCTTAATAGTGAGGTTCTAAACAGTGAGGTTTCTGTTGGTTAACAATTTATCATACCTAACTCATCTTGGATGTAATTTATACTCTCAGAATTAATAGGCATTGTGAATATATCTGCCAATTTATGTTCAGTTCCAATGAATTCAAGATTGACCTCACCTCCTTGATAATAACCTATCAATAAGTGATGTTTTTCATAAATGTGATTTGACCTATAATGAGATACTAGATTTTTAGAGATGTTAATAGGACTTGTTTTATCACACTTTACAAAGACATGTTTTAATTGATATCCAATGTCTAGTAAAGTGTGTATCATCTACAGAATTTGAGCACAAAAAATACCATTAGATATATATATGCAGCTTTGGTAGTAGATAATGTAACAAAATTATGTTTCTTACTACACCATGATACTAGTGACTTGCCTTAAATGTGATATGTTCCAAAGGTTCTCTTTCTATCTAACTAGCAACCAGAAGAATCAGAATCCGAAAAACTTATTAAATCAAATGATTGTCCTCTTGGATAAAATAGTACTTAGTTTATAGTAAACTTGAGATATTTGAAAATCCTCTTAACAGAAGATAAATGAGACTCTTTAGGATTGGTTTAAATGAAAGCACACATTCATACAATGAACATAATATCAGGTCTGCTAGTAGTAAGATAGATCATACTTCCAATCAAACATCTATAATTGGTTTGGCCCACTAGTTTACTAGTTTCATTAGCATCCAACTTACAAGTGGTACTCATAGGTGTATCACTACCTTTATTGCAGTCTAAACCAATACTTTTCAACTAATCCTTGGTATATTTTCTCTGATTTAAAACAATACCATTTTTATTTTGAAAAATTTGAAATCCAAGGAAATTTTTTTTCCCTTATTAAAATCATTTCAAATTCATCTATCATCATTTTTGAGGTATCAATACATAAATAATTTTTAGACGATACAAAAATAATGGCATGTACATAAATATGTACTATTAAAACATCTTCATAAATCTTTTTAATAAAAAGGGTAGGATCTGCTATTCAATAAGTAAAACATTTTGAAATAAGGAAAGAACTAAGTCTATCATACCAAGATCATGGAGCTTATTTCAGACTATATATTAATAGAATGTTTAAAATCATGATTTAAAAAATGGGGTTTTGTAACACTAGGCTATAGTTCAGAAAATAAATCTTGATCTAAGTACCCATTTAAAAATTCACTTTTGACATCCATTTGATAAAGTTTGAAATTATAATGAGCTGCAAAAACAAGAAATATCTTAATGAATTCTAGTCTAGATATAGGTGAAAAAATTTCCCAATAGTCTATTCCTTCTTCTTGACTATATCCTTATGCAACTATTCTATACTTATTTCTATCTATGTTTCCAGATTCTTCAACTTTATTTCTAAATACACATTTAGTGCCTATTTGTCAACATGTCATTAGGTCTTTCTACTAATCCCCAAACCTTGATTCATTCAAAATAATTTAATTCTTCTTGAATAGTTATCACCCAAAATTCATTATTTATTGCATCATCAAAAATATTAGGTTCAAGATGCGTAAGAAAGGCTTGATGTTCAACCAGGTTTCTCAGAGAAACTCTAGTTTTGTTCCTCTATTAAAATAATCTACTAAAACATATAATGGATGATTCTTGACTGTTCTAATACCTCTAGAAAGTGTTTAACTAGACTCCTCATGAATTTATATAGGTCCAGATTCATCTTGCTCAGATTCTGGAGAATTTCCAGAACTGGTTGTTTTCACTAAGGGCTCACTCTCTTTATCATTTAGGTCCCGAAGTGACATATCTTCCTCAAGGAGTTCAACAGAGGTTTTGGGTTCATGTGGATCAAGCTCATCAAGTTTGACATTAACTGATTCTTCCACACACTTGGTTATCTTATTAAATATTCAATAGGCTTTACTAGATATTTAGTAGCCTAGGAAAATTCTTTCATCACTTTTGGAAGCAAACTTTTCATGATTTTCCTTAGTGTTAAGGATGAATACTTTGCAACCAAAAACTCTAATGTAATTATCCTTAAGATTACTATTATTCTAGAGCTCATAATGGGTCTTTTTAATAATAGGTCTAATTAAGTCTATATTGATAATGTAACAAGATGTATTAACAGCTTTATCCCAAAATTAGGTATGTAGATTATACTTATTAAGCATAGTCTGGGAAATTTCATGATGTGTCCTATTCCTTCTTTCTAAAACTCCATTCTGTTGGGGTGATCTAGGAGTAGAGAAATTGTGAGTATTTCCATTTTGGGAGAAAAAAATATTCAAATTCTTGATTTTCAAACCCACGGCCATGATCACTTTTCAAGGTCATAATTCTAAGTACACTAATATTTTCTATAAACATGGAATATTTAATGAAGTACGAACATTCTCTACTTTAGTGAGCTAGAAAATATACCCAAGTATATCTAGAAAAATCAGCTAAAAAAACATAATCATAGTTCTTCCCATTTAAAAATGAAACTCTAGATGGTCTAAACAAATCCATGCGAATCAACTCAAGCGGTTGAGATGTAGAAACTTCATTCTTTGGTTTGAATGAAACCTTGTGTTTTTTCCCATTTGACAAGGATTCCAATCTATGTTAAGTGGGAATTCTAATTTATGTAAGTCTCTAACTAAACCTTTCCTAGTTAGTTTCTTAAGTGATTGTACATTGCAGTGTCTTAATCTTCCATGCCATAACCATGATTCCTTATGAAAAGCATTGAAACATGAAACATTTTTCATTGCTAAATAATTTTAATCAACAACATATACATTTTCATTTCTAAGAGCAGTAATTATTAAATCATTTTTAGAACTAAAAACATTGCATGCATCATTTTCAATTTTAACATTAAAACCATCATCACATAAATGAGAGATGCTTAGTAAATTGTACATTAACCTATCAACAAAAAGTACTTTGGAAATTAATAAAGTATTAGGGTTACCAATTTGGCCTAATATGATGATCTTCCCTTTTTCATTACCACTAAACGTCACATATACACCATAAACATTAATTAGTATCATTAAGAATGGGTAGTCTCATATCATGTGTCTTCAACATCCATTGTCCATGTACCATAGAGTTTTATAGGAGATCGTTAAAAACATGCCTGCAAAATAGATTAGGTGTAGGGTAACTTTGGTACCCAAATTTACATGGGTCCAGAGAGGTAAGCATGTAAAACATTACAAACCCATAATTTTCTCACAGAATTCCTATAATGAACAGATATTTTTTGAGACATAAAAACATTTTTTGATCCTTCAGAGGATTTTTTTACAAAATATAGTTCAGAACATGAACTAGCAGTGAACTATACAGATTTTGGAACAAATTTATTCCTAATAAATCTTCTCTGTCCTGGATGATAACGTATAATAGTTGTGTATTTTGGAGAAATATATTTTCCCAGTAACTGAGTCAAGGTATCTCAACCTATAATAAACTTATCAAGATCTAATTTTAACTTCTAATTGGATAATTTGTGTTTAGTATTTTGTTTAACAACTGAGCACATTTTTCATTTTCAATATTTAGATCAGACATATAATTGACATTTAAAGCATGTTGTCTTTTCATTAATTTATATTTATCTTTGAGTTCATTAAAGGTGTCCTTAAGCACTCCATAGTACTCAAGTAGTCCACCCTTAGTCATATTTTCATCATTGTTTGATTAAATTTCATTCTTAGAGTTGTAAACATTATGTACAAGAGAATTGGGTGTTACCTCAGATGTTTCTGTCATGAAACATAGGTTTTCATGTTTTTTCTTTTCAATATAAGATTTTTCAGATCCACTTGAGCTATCTTCTGAGGCACTCCTCATAGATTTCACATATTTTTGTATCATTTTCCTATGCCTTCATAATTTTTCTTAAATTTAATCTTGGGGAAATTAGAATTCACACAACCATTTCATTTACACTCATAATAGACTCTAACATTTCGGTTATCATTCCATTTTCTGTTCATTTTACACTGTCCTTTATTATCATACCTGTTTTATAGTTCAACTTTCTAAAGAACTCTTTCTTATGGTAGAACTTATTTATTCTCATAGCAAGAAGAGAGATCTCATCATCTCTGTCAGAATCTCATTATTCACTGGTGGAAGTGTCTATAAGAGCTTGAGAATTTTATTTATCCTTGTTCTATGAGGTAGAACTCTTGAATGCTACAGATTTCTTTCTTGGTTCTCCATATGCATCATGATTTACCTTAAGCTCTTTTTCATACATTTTAAGCCTTCCAATTAGTTATTTCACTGGTATCATTCCAATGTCACAAGATTCTCAAGTAGAAACAGAAGTTCCTCTCCATTTTTCATGTAGGAATCGAATAAATCTCATAATATTATACTTAATGTCAACTAGTTTTCCATGCAGACTCATGGAATTCACTATTTCATTAAACCTGAGATACATTTCCGAGATAGGTTCATCAAGCTTCATCTTAAAATTATCATATTTAATAGTATAAGTATTTAATCTCATTTATTTAACATTGGTTGTTCCCTCATTAGAATAAACTAAAGTATCCCAAATTTCATATGCAGTTTTACATGCATATATTCTATTGAATTCTTTATCACATAGAGGATAATACAATACATTCGTTGCTTTACAATTATTATTATATGGAGCTTTAGTTAGATGATACCATGTGTCCCTAGCAGTAATAGGTAATACATTTGGTTCTTCAATTGTGTCCCATATTTCTGGTCCAATGCACTCTAGATACATTTTCATTTTTAATTTCCTTTGAGCATTTCTATTTCCATTAAAGAAAGGTGGCATGTTAGTAGTAGTACCCTCAACTCAGTTATCTATCCTTAACTATAATGGTAATGAAATGAAAATTTAGATATGATAGAAATTTTAAAATCCTTAAGATACAACTAAAATCATAGTTAATGAATTTAGCATGTTTCAAAACCTTCAGGTAATAGTAATGAATACTAAACTAACAATCCTATGATACCAAATGATGGTCGGTGTGGAATCTAAAGAGGGGGGGGGGGTTAATAGAGTTTATACATAATTTTTTTTAAATACACTATCTCAATGATCCCGTAAATTCTTAAAATGGCCGAGTTTATTACCAAAGTATAGATATAGATGTTTAATTGGTCAATATTTTTCTCAAAAGGGGATTATTCCTCAGTTGAATTCATGTAAAAAACTTATTCAACTTTTGAAACAAGTTTAATGAATTAAACACATACACACACTTACCATATCTAAGGATCAAAGTGAATGAAAAACGGTTTAATGATTTTGCAATAATCATCTAAAAATAGATAAAATAGAGTATAACAAAATATAGTGCACAGAAAGGATAAAAAAGAGGTTCAGCCTCAAGTCGAGACTTAATCCTCTCCACTTAGTGATCACCTACCACCACGTAGTTTAAATTAATAATCATGATACATATCCCGTATCAGGCTTTACAATAGTTTTTATAAATTTTCCAGGGTTTACACCCTCTACCACAGTTTTTCATGGAAATGACAAACCACACAAATCAAACAAGGAATCCTCCATAGTTATACGTGGGAAAACAAGGTGTAAAAGAAGTTTTATGTGAGAATTTTTGTATCCTTTATTTCTAGAATAGGAGATAGTGTGTATGACACAAATACACACTTCTTAGAGATTTAAAACAAAATAACACAATAGAGAATATATGATGAGATTGAGTTTAGAAGGCTTTATGTGTTTTTAATTCAGATATTGCCTCTTCTAAGGGACGAATTTGATGTTCAATTCATTCTCTAAAAAGTTGTCACCAAAACAGTGTGTCACAATTCTAGGTTCTAGATTTCATAAATTTAGTTTTATAATTCTTGTGTTGATCACGAGTTGATGAAGTACATATGGTAGAAGAGATTTTTTCCTCAAATGATCATCGTGGGGATTGTGGGTTCTCAGTGTAAGTGATGGATGGTTCATCTTTGATCAAGAGAGTCAGTTTCTTGATAGGTTCATACGTTCTTCTATTCCTCTCTATATTCACACCGGCCTCTTTTTATTTTTTTATATTTGAGGTCTGACAATATGTATAATTACATCATGTGCGATCATTATTGTAACTCATAATGTACCCATATACAGTCTCTCGATATATCCACAATGTACATTATATAATGTCAGAACCAATAAATATAGGATGTATTACTGTTATAATAAACATAAGAATTTGGAAAACTATGGAGTAGAAGTGTATGGTAGACTAGTAATGGTAGCCTCCACAACGGTAGGCTTCCACAATAAGTGCACATCGTCAACAGTCATTAGTAACATATATAATGGTAAACATCCATTAATAACTCTCCATCAGTAACCTTCAACTGCTATCTCTCCATTGATAACTTTCTCAACAGTAGCCTTGCATCAGTGACCCTTTCATTGTTTCCCTTTGCATCAATGACCCCTTGCATCAGTGACCTTTGCATCAGTGATATTTTCATTGGTGACATTTGAATCGATGGTCATTGCATTGGTGACCTCTACATTGATGACCTTTTCTTCCGTGACCTTTTCATCAATGACCCTTGAATCAGTGACCTTTTCTCTTAAAGCAATTTTGCACTATGAGATTTTAATAGGAGAGTAGTGCGATTAAACATATATAGTTATCATTATTATATAAACATGATTTTCACATTAATCGTTATCATGTTAGAGAAATATACTTACCATATAAATAAAACATGATTTGGAATTATCAAAACATAATTTTGGGATTATCTTAACATGATTTGGGATTATCAAAGCAGGTGAGTCCAATAGTTACATATATAACTTTTCTTAATAAAGAAAAATATGTCATTTCTCCTTGGAAACATGAATGGAAATAAAATATATCAATTCTCCTAGAATATAAATCTCAAATAACATCTTAATATCATTATAAGAATTCTAAAAAATTTATTCTTCATTCCCAAGAAATATTAGGCCATGTAAAAAACACTAACAAGAAGAGATTCCAATTTATAATATTTAATGTTTATATTGTTTCCAAATTTTCCTTTTAAACTATTCAACTTATTGAAATAATTTACCATATTATAATGTCAAGATCTCAATGTTTATCCCCCCATATTGGGAATTATTTAACACACAAAAATAAGTTCTACTTTATCTATGAAACAAACCCCATGGGTTCTCAATATATACCCCATCTCCTAACTAACAATTAAGGAAAGTGGACTAGAAATATGAATGCGAGGGCAATTGTCTCCTATCGACCAATCAAGGTTTCAGTTCTCTAACAATATGTATACCAACAGTTGAGTCGAATCCTCAGTGATGATAGTTTTTAATAGTAAATTATTTTAGTTGATTATATTCTGATTTTGGGGTTTGTTTGCAGAGCTTATGAAATGATTGATTGATAAATATTGATTTAAAAAATTGATAATTATTTGGGTGAGTTCAATATTAGGATGTTATGCTTCTGATTTCTTTCAGATTTTCATTATATTGCATTTAAATTAACACCCACTTTATGAGATAATGTTGATTGGAATTTATAAGTGTTAAAGCTTTAATCCAAGCCTTAACTTGTATAAAGGTGATAATATGAATAAGTGCTTATTGAACGTAGTGTATTTTTGGTTCCAATAATCCATGGAAACCACACGTTAAAAAAATAATGTCATTAATCCCTAAAATTCTATTTTTAACAAACACAATGTCAATTTAATGAATATCAACCAAGAAAATGCTCTCAATCACTTAACATCCCCAAATTATAACTCACATCAATGATAGATTTGCTCATCCAATATTTTGGCCAATAATCTGGTTTTAATTTTTATGATGATGAATTATAAATAAATGAAAAATAAAGGGATAAGAAAATAGTTATGCGTCGAACACAAACATACAAACAGAGATGGGAAATTAATACTAACATTAGATTGAATGATAAATCACAATAAGGGAAGGGGATTCAAATGTATTTAAACTATTTTAAGACCAAAAATGTTGTCTAATAGAAGGTGGATGAAAATAATCGATGATGAAGAAGAAAATTTCATTGAAATAGAATTACAAAAACAAAGACTTACAAGATTACAATAATGAAGAACACAAAAAAATGAAAACAAAGAGAGGAGAAATGGTATCTCAAGAGAAAACAAGATTATGGAAGGTCCTCCCAAGCCTTTGGAAAGGCTTTGGTCATGAAAATTGATTCCCCTCTATTATGAGATGCCAACAATTTTGAAATGAGAGAAGGGGATGTATTTATAGCACATGGTGGTTGACTGTATGCATTCCAAAACTAACCCTCCACTTGGATCAACGATTTGGACATCTAGAAATCTTACTCTTGAGATATCTCCTTCTTTAAAGTTTTAGAAATTATTTTTTTCTAAAAACTCTCAAAATATGGAGGCATTTGGTGGTATGGAACCAATGTAATGCCGGTATTCCTAAACAATGTTAAACTTCCCATTTCTATCCATTCTTTTTCAATAGACAACATGTGAATGGATTTTTTAATATTAAGATTCCTTCAAATAAGAATTATTTTTTCAATAATGTTAGCCACAAAAATCTACTATTTCACATGGAAAAATCTCATCTTTCATTTCGAATAGATCAGAATAAGTGTCATGAATATTGTACTTATTTTAATTCCCATCCAAAATGGTGGGATGGGTATGAATGAATCTGTTGGTCCTATTGGCGTTGGAGTTGGGCACTGATATTTATATAAAAGACTCTATACATTATCCCCTGAGTGTTTTAAGAGAATTGATGAATTTTCTCTTCTGGATTGATCATAGTAATTCAATATTTTTGGATGGTCCAATTTCATTATAGATTTTGGGGGCCTTCTTGTGTGATCAAAATGACCATTCAAATGGATTAATTGGCCCCAGATTCCTTCTAATGAAATGTTTTATATTAAATGTGGAATCCTAAATAACAAGAACCATTCAATTTTGATTAATAATGCGACAGTTATATATAAAATAGTAAACTGACTAAAATGTAATACTTGTAAAAATGCTCAAAAATTATATTTGGTTTTAAAACATTTATATTTCACTCAAATTATGAGAATTTCATATAAAATTAGTAAAGGGAGTATATTATAAGTCATGAAAATATTAGTGACATCAAATCCCCTATACATAGTATTGTGAATTTCCTTATATACAACAAATATAAAAAATCATAACTGAATCAATTTTTACTCACCATCATATATTAAAATTTTGTTTTCCCCAATCATGGGATGTTATGATAATATCCCTAATCCATATTTAATTACACCACAATTTTTTATAGAAACAATGTTAAAAAAACAAATTCCTTCTTTCATGCTCAATTTCAGAAATGGAAAGTGGTGGCACATAGAACATAATCCTATCAAGATACTAAAAATAATTTATGGAGTTTCACTCATTCACCAACCAAAAGTAAAAATTTTAGAGTTTGCAAGAGCTATCAGATTCCACTCCCTATCCAAAGTTCTAAAAAAAGGAAGAGATGTTTTTAGAGTTTTTTCAGTGGCTATGGGACAGAAGGAAGATGAAATCCGAATGATAGGAAAAATGGGGTAATACATCTGCATGGGTAATACAATTCAGAATTGTTTTTGGAAATGAAACATGGAAGGAAATAGAAACACATATTTACAAGGGAATGAAAATGTGAAATAAGACACAAAAGAGGAATGGAATATGGCGTGAATGAGAAGATGGAAAATTTAAAAAACACAAAACATCTCCCAATGACATAAGAATACAATGCAAGTGTTATTTTTCCTTTTTTGGGTATTTTTTCGTATTTTTTTGAAAGATGATCTTGAAAAAAATCTCACACTCATTTAAAAAACCATGATTGATGTCCTCAGAAAAATAATTGTAACAGTTATAATAATATTAAAGGTTGAGGAAGAGTGATTTTTGACATACCGAAGACACAACCCATTTTCGTTTCATTTTTTTTATTTTTTATGGTTTTTTGAACACATATTAGTGACATCTGTATAATACAAACATATGTACATTACAAAACCCCACTAAAGGACAACTTCTCCCCCACACATAAATTGATTCTTTCCCTCAAGCATGTGATAAAATGGTGAAAATAATCAAAAGGGTACAAAAATAGAAATCCTTCCCCTAACGCTTAAATTTCAAAAATTTATGCAATTAAAATATATGTTGATATTGGGTGGGTTAGGGTATTATTATTGTAATGTGTCTGACAAAGAAAAGGTTTTCATAGGCTCGAAGGGGCCTTCAAAAGGAGGATTAAGGTATGGTTAATGGGAGTCTATTTTTATATTATAATTCTGATGGGGTTTAGAAAATGCCTCCATTATATTAATTCAACCTAATGTAGGAAATTTAGTTCGAAGGTCAACAATATCAACACACACAAATGGGGGTGAAAACATACATCTTGAAAAGATGGAAAAATGAACCCTTATCATGAAATATAATTTTTCCCCACATTTGGGGAAAATCATTTTACAAATAAAAAATTGAGCATTCAAAATTTGTTGGTTTTTAAAAAATATTATTTATCCAAATTTATGAAGAAACCACAAAATTTTTGAGATGAAACCATGTCTTTTGACTCTCCAAAATTGTTGGACAAAATTTAAAAATTGGAAGGTGAGTTAGCATGACTATTTATTTTTCATATTATTATTATTTTTTGTTTTTTTAATTTTTTATAAAAACACACTCACCGAAAAGTGGAAGAGTAATTAAAAAAATGTTATGAGGAAAGTAGTAAAAAAACAAAATCAGAAGGATGGAGGAAAAAGAAGAAAGAGAGTGAGAGAAATAGAAAAGTGGAGTTATAGGGAAAGAGGTTCCCCCTGGTTCGGATTTGATGGGTTTCCATCTCCATCTAGTGGCGAGTTAACTACAGAAGTTGTGGATTTTATGGATGTCGATGTGGTACTAGGATTGTGTTTAATCTCATGGTGATGCTTTAACCGATTTCCATTAACTATGAATGCCATTTTGGAAGAGGGGTCTTGGACTTGAACTGCACCAAATGGGTAAACATGAGAAACAATAAAAGGACCTTCCCAATGAGAATTAAGTTTACCTGGGATAAGAGGAAATAAAGTGTTGGAGAGGAATACCCGATCACCTTCATGGATTAACTTTGGTAGGATGTGTTTTTCTTGGAGTACTTTAGCTTTTTCTTTTTACAGATTGGAATTCTCATAAGAATCAAGTCGAACCTCCTCTAGTTCTGCTAATTACATCGATTTTTATTCACCAGATTTTCCTCAATAACAATTATAGTTTTTCACATCCCAAAAAGACTTATTTTAGATTTCAATTGGAAAATGACATGCTTTACCAAAAACTATCCTAAAAGGAGACATCCCAATGGGTGTTTTACTTGCAGTTTGATAAGCCCAATGTGCTCACCATGTTTTTCAGGCCATTTTTTTCTGGGGGGTTATACAATTCTCTGAAGAACTCTTTTTTTGACATATATATTAGAATTTTCAACCCTTCCATTTGTTTGGGAGTGTTAGGAAGTTGATGTTTTATATAAAACATCATTATTTTTCAAAATAGATTCCATGATTTTATTAAAAAAAATGGGTTCCTAAGTCACTGATCAATGCACGGGGTGTGCCAAATCGGTGGAAGATGTGTGTCTTTAAAAACTAACTAACAATAAGTGAATTATAATTTCTATTTGATTTATCCTCGACCCACCTGTAAACATAATCAACCACAGGAAGAGTGTATGAGAATCCATTGGAATGGGGGAATGGTCCCACGAAATCGAGGCCCCAAACATCGAAGTTCTCATAGAAAATTAAAAGCTTTCGGTGCATTTTGTTTCTCTTTGAAATTGTTCCAAACATTTGGCAAGTGGGACATGATTTACATAACTCATGTGATTCGTTGAAGTGTAAAGGCTAGAAGAATCTAGAGTCATGAACCATTCGGGAGGTCCTTTGTGGTTAAAAGTGGCCACCTCCAGGAAGTGAGTGACAAAATTCTAAGATGTAGGAATGTTTATCTACATCAACACATCTCTTAATTACCATTTCATCCCCACCGTACCAAAGGTTATTATCTTTCAACAAATAGTATTTTGAATTACTTTTCAACTTTATTTTTTATTATTATGAAACATTTTTAGGGAAAACTCCAAAAATAAAGAAATTTAAAATTGCAGTATACCATGGAATTTTTGTAGTCAGATATGAAATGTGCTCAGTGGGGAATTCAAGATCAATTATTTCTGAAAGATAAGATTTATAAATTCAACTTAGGTGATTTACCATATGGTTTTATTTTCCTGATCTATCATTGATTTCAAGTTAAAAATATTTGAGAATTAGGATCCATCTTATTAGCCTTAGTTTGGAATCACTTTTCTTTAGTTAAAACATTATAGAAGAATTATCGATGAAGATGATGACTTTGGCACATAATAAATAGGGAAAAACTTTTTTTAATTAAAAAAAATGTTAAAAGTTATTATTCAGTGACTGTGTAGTTACAATGAGTTTCATCAAATGTTTTTGTGGCATAATAAATGACATGAGGAATGTTTTCACTTCTTTGTCCAAGAATAGCCCCAATGGAACTATTAGAAGAATCACACATCAACTCAAATGGTAAGATACAATCTGAGAGTTGGATTAGCGGGGTAGATGTAAGTGTAGTTTTGAGTTCAATTAAATCTCTCTTGAAAACCACATCGAAATGGAATGTGACACCATGTTGGAGCAACCGAGTGAGTTGGGGGGGGAAATTATACTAATGTTATTGAGGAATCGACGATGGAAACCAGCACGAACTATGAATGAATGGATGTCTCGAACAGAGTTGAGTTCGGGAATTTATTGGATCAGTTCAATTTTGACAGGATCAACATCAGTACACTCTTTTGAAACTATGTTCCCTTGGACAATCCCATTTGCAACCATGAAGTGAAATTTTTCAAAATTTAACGTAAGGTTGCACTTGAAACACATTTGATGTACTAGATATAGTGAATTCAATTAAGATTCAATTGAATCGCCATAAATGGTAAATTCATCCATGAAGACTTCCATGTAGTGTTAAATGAATTCAGAAAAGATGCTCATCATTCACCTCTAGAATGTTGCTGAAACATTGCAAAGTCCAAAAGGAATTCTCTTATATGCATATGATCCAAAAGGGGCAAGTGAAAGTAGTCTTTTCATGGTCATGAGGTGCGATTGAGATTTGTAAGTTGTCAGTGTATCCATATGGAAAGAAATAGTGTGACTTTCCAGTAATCATTCTAGAGTTTGATCATGGAATAGAAGAGGATAGTGATCTTTTCTTGTTTCAACATTCAATTTTTGGTAGTCGATGAACACACGCCATTTTTTCTTCACTCATGTTGTGACTACCTCTCTAAGTTCATTTATGACATCAATTATCCCACATTTCTTAGGTACAACATGAGTAGTACTAACCCATTCACTATTGGAAATTGGGTATACAATATCATATTGAAGAAGATTGGTGATATTTTCCCTAACTACCTCATGTATGAGTGGATTGAGTCTTCTTTGTGGTTGTCTAATTGGTTTGGATGATTCCTCAAAATGGATGTGATGAATTCAAATGGTAGGGTTGATTCCTGGTATGTCTTATATAGTCCAAACTAAGGCCTTTTTGTTTTCCTATAACACTTGAACAAGTTTGGAATCCTCATTTTAAGTAAGTGAAGCAGAAATAATGACATGATAAGAGTGATCATGGAAAATGAGTGCATATTTTAGGTGTTCAAGAAGAGGTTTCAGAACAGTCAATTCATTCATTTGTGGGTTAGACAACTCAGGAATGGTGGATGGGACTTCAGTTTCTTTAGATTAATTTTCCTTTATAATTCCAAAAGAGGAGAAGTAGAGATCAGAGTTGATGTGGGATTTAAGATATTTTTCAAGTTTTTCTAGATTGATGGAGTCTATGAATGAAATGTCCACATAAACTACACAATTTATGACATGGTTAATCGTGGTGTAGATTTCACAAGATTACCTCTCATTATAACATGATAAATATGATGTAATGAGGTTCAATTGACTCTCAGAATTGTCCTCAAGAATGTAGATTTATAATGTAGAGTGATTCTCATATGGGTATCTCATGGATTGGAAAATTATATACTTGACCAGTTAGTCCCCAAATTCCATGGATAAGATTCTTTAATGGACATCAATATGGGTTCTCACTATCATTAGGAATTGTATTCCTAGAATTATGGGAGACAGAGAAGAGTTCATCTAACCTCTCATGTCAAGGGCCTAGAAATCAGTGGGGAAGATAAGATCATTCACTCGGACAAGGACATACTCAATTATTTCCTTAGGATTGGCTGTGATTCAATTGTCCAACTGGATGAAAAAACTCAATATATGTACGGGACCTAGACCAAATTTAGAGAATATGGATTTGAGCATGAAATTAATTGAGGCTCCTAGGTCTATGAGTGCATCGTCCCTATTGGAACATCCAATTTGGCATGTAACCGTAAATTTTCATAGATCTTTACACTTTATGGGAATAGACTGCTGGGTGGAAACATTTTTGAAGGTCCTTAGTTGCCTCTTGTGGGATCACAATTCCTTATGAAGCGTGGCATACATTGGGACATGTTTTATGGAATCTAATATGGTAATGTTGACTTCAACATGTCTAAACTTGTCGACCATTTCAGGATCGGGTTCAAAGGACTTATTTGGATTATAAATGGCTTAAGGAAAAGGAATTGGGTTCCTAAGTGGAATGGAAGGAGGTTATTGAATGACTTCAGGTTCTTTTTCAGGTTTCATTTTATTTTCATTTTCTTGGTCAACATTCAAATGGGGGTTGGAGGACTTATCTTAAGACATATATATTGGCTTATCTGATCTAAGGGAAATTTTAGTTTCATTACCCTTAGGGTTGGGTAATTGTTGAGATGGGAGTTGGGAAGAATGGGTTGGTTGTAACGAATCGAAATTTTGAATAAATCTTGTTTCCTAATTTTATGTGTTATTTTATTTTCTTTTTTATACTTAATAAAAATGTTTCATTTGATAACATGAGTATAATTAAAATGAGACCATTGGGTTTTGACTGTTATATGACCATTGGTCAATATGACCCCTGGAAACTAAACGTTTTGATTATTGTCTCTAAATACAAGTAATATTGGTTAATTATTATAAAATGAAGATTCGATGGCCTCACCAAGTAGTCTTGGACCGATCGAAGCCCATCTAACAGAACTTGAGAAGGAGGTAGCACCACTGGGCTTTGCTCGGGACCAAACCCAAGCCGAACATCATCATGTGAAGCTATAACATAATCACCTTTATGAGAAGTTCAAACTGATAGAAATTACTACTCGTGCGATGTTAGCCGAGCCTCCCTCAGATTATCTCACCTTAGCACACCTTACACTTAGGTCCAATGCTGGTGTGATAAGTGGCTATGTAAGGAGACCGTAACTGCCTTGTGTAATCCTTTGTTTTAAATAAAAATTGGAATTTCTTCTTATGATGATGTTTATGAATTTTCAAATGACCGGATAAATATAGTATGCATATTTTTGATGAATTTTAGAAAAAGGATATTTTAATAATGTTTATGTAAACCTTAAATAATTGAAAATGTGTAATGAGATTCAAAAAATGGCCTTCTACAATTATGCTCAGTACGAAATTTGGAGTCTGATAAGATCAACTTAATTTTTGATTAATAGTAAATTATGAATAGTGATTTTATGATTAGGATTAGTAATGTGTCCAAATGTATTAGTAATCTCACTTAAAGAATGTATTAATATAATCTAGGCACCTTGATTATGTAATGTGATTCAATAAAATGGTTAAATAACGATTTCATAAATTATTATTCAAGTATTAGTTTTTTCAAGTGAATAGTGTTTTTTAATTAAAAATTAAATTAAAAATATTTAAAAAATTATTTTTATAAAATGGATTTCTTTTTTGAACTCAGAGCACCGATATTATGTTATGGTAATTTTTGGGGCTTTTCTGAAAAAAAATGAATTTTCGATGAATAGTGTATTTATTTAAAAAATAAATTAAAAATATTTAGAAAATTATTTTTATAAAATGGAGTTCATTTTTGAAATCAGAGAATTGATATTAGGTAAGGTGAAATTTTGGGATTATTCTGAAAATGTTGAATTTTCGATGAATAGGGAAAATACAGTTTTTAACTTACGGGTGTTTAATGACATCATTAAATTATGTATTAAGTATCTAATCAATATGTTCGACTTATTAGTAGTAAGATAAGGTATTAGGTGTCCCAAGTGGCCAATACCATTGGAAAATACCATGGGAAAGCCCATGGTTTTTCCAAAACCACTAATGAGGTGTCACTTGGCCATTAATGCCTTGTCCCCTAACTTTCCCTATAAATACCAAGCCATCCTCTCATCCATTCGACTCCCCACTCTCCCCCAACGAAGTTATGGTCTCATTACCTCCCAAGGAGTCCTCCCAAGGTTCCATCAAGGCCTCAAGGTCCCAACCTTTGAGTTTTAAGAGTTACGTTTTAAGGTAAGGGATCTGATCTCTCTCATTCTTTTCAAGAAATCTCTTTTATATAATTTCTTTTATGCTCCATGTTCTTATTTAAAGGGTGTTCTTTTATACTAATCTTACTTCCCTTTTCATGTTCACATAATTAGAGATCCCCTCTTAATATCATTATTTCGTTTTATTAAGTTTTAAGTGGCGTCGTTAGGCAGCCGAAATTTTTGTAACGGATTCTTTCTCCCTTCTCATTTTCAAGATCTATTTTCATGTAATGTATTTCAAGTTACTTTTTATTATGTTGGGGTATGATCTCTAAATTTATCATACTGATCCATTATGATCATATGATGAGATATCCCATTTGATCTCTTCAATTCAGTATTTTGATGTTTTAAGTGGCGCCGTTAGGCTGCCGAATTTTTAAGTGGTTCTTCACCCTTCTCGTTTTGAAGTTCTACTTTCATGTCAATTATTTCAAGTTCCTTTTTGTTATTTTGGGGTATTATCTCTATATTTATCATAATTATATTTTTTTATTATATGATGAGAGACCCCATTTGATCTCTTCAATTCAGTATTTTTAATTTTTAAGTGGCGTCGTTAGGCTGCCGAATTTTTAAGTGGTTCTTCACCCTTCTCGTTTTGAAGTTCTACTTTAATGTCAATTCGTTCAAGTTCCTTTTTGTTATGTTGGGGTATGATCACTATATCTATCATACAGATCTTTTATTACCATATTATGAGATACCACATTTGATCTCTTTAATTCAGTATTCTGAAGTTTAAGTGGCGTCATTAGGCAGCTAAATTTTTAAGTGGTCCTTGCACCTTTCTCCCTTTTCAAAGTTCTAATTCCATGTCAAGTCTTGCATGTTCCTTTTTATTATGTTGGGGTATGGTCTCTATATCTATCATACTGATCTTTTATGTTCATATGATGAGAGACCTTATTTTATCTCATCAATTCATTTTTGGTTGAAGTTTATGTAACGATGTTTGGCTGCCGAATTTTCATAAGAGAAATCTTATTTTTGTCTTCCTTTCATGTTCGTCATTTCATATGGTATATTTTCAAATTTCATTACGATGTTCATAAATACCTTATATTTTGTCCCTCTACTGTTTTATGGGTCATTTATGAATGTTTGACCCATGTCCCCTCTCTTTTCAATGTTTTCTAAAAACCTTGTAACATAGCCGTTATGCTGCAGATTTTTTGTCTCAAAATGTCTCTCTCTTTTTTCTAAAGATATTTTATTTTATTAAGTGAATACAAAAAGCTCTACCTTCTATATGGGTATACACATATATACCAAGATTTTATATTTTAAATTCTTGGATTTACATACATGAAACCCGCTTTCCCTTTTCGTGGGTCTAAAGTGACGTAAAGATCATGTCTTTAAAGCAGTTTTTAAAACGTTATGATTATGAAATGAAACCCATTTATTTTATGCTATATGGGTTATTTATGAAATGTTTTATGATTATATATGTGTCTAAAATGATAATAAAGGCAAATTTAATTGTGCGCCCTGATAGCGCTTCAATGCATTGGGTAATGTTGTAACCACTAGAGATTACAATTTTCACGATATCTTGGTGAATAACCTTGGTAATTTTCAAATGACACCTTGGGGATGGACCTTGGTGATATGTTCATGATTGTCTATATTAAATTTTTCAGCCACATCTTCATGTTATGAAAAATGATATTTTTATTATGATATGCCTCATGATTTCTTTCTCATGCCTTAATGTTCTTTTCATGACCTTATTGAAATATCTCAAGTTCACATGTAAAATGTTTCTCTTGTTTCCCTTACTGGGCCTTCTGCTCACCCTTTCTTTTGATGTATGTCCCCATGTTATGAGATGCAGTAATGAACCTAGGATGAACATGAGGAGAAGCCTTTCAAGTTTTTAAGAAGAATATTTTATTTTTTCATGTTTAATGTTCCTGGTTTCCAAGACACTAAACCTTAAAGATCCTCGGTTTTGTAAAATGTAATGAAAGATTATGTGATAAAATGGCGGGATGTTATAGTTGGTGTCAAATGATGGTTTAGTTATTTTTGGAAATTAGGATATGAAAACTCTAGGAAGAACCCTATAGAAAAGTTTAAATATAGGAAATCTTCCTAGTATTTTGGTGAGTATTGAGTAAGGGGTTGCCAAGAAAATATATCCATGTCTGGATACGAGGAGGTAGAGGTGGCTCGAGCACAGATGTACATAGGGGTAAAACCCGAAAACACCGCTTTGATCTAGACTCGAACGGGAACTGGTACACGACAACGGGCCTTGCCGCACTCTTGGTTACGACACTCCTGGGGGATATGTTTTGGTAAATTCATAAGCTTAGTATGAACCATTGTGAAGGGAACGAAGATAAAATATAATTAAGATTCACATAAGAATATATGATCATGGATAACCTAGATGGGAACCTAGGGGATCACAAGTTAGGGTATTCTTTTCTTCTACATGTAATCCTTATATGCTTTAAGTCCCTTTTCATGATTATTGGCTAAGTATTTAAGCCCCTAATTATACGTTCTCTTCTTAGTTAATTGTGGGAAATGGAAGAACATGTCCCAATAACCAATGTGATAGGAAATGTGACGATTTCCGTTTTAATATGACAGAGATGATTAGGGGATTAAAAGATGATTATTATTTTGGAAGACGTTCACTATTTTGGGGACCCTATATGATCGAGGTAAATAGATTACTACGGTATTTTCATTGAGGAGTAAGGTTGACTTATATTTTGAAGAATCAATGAATTTAAGGTGGACTTATAGTAATTTAGGTTACTTATGGGAATGATTAACCTATCTTGGGTAAAATATGTTTAGGTTAGCTACTTTTGTTATAAGATGTTAGGAGTGGTTGATGTTGTTTGGAGATAAACAATGAATTTTATTTTGGAAGACTATGTTATCAAATCCTTCTTTTATTTGGGTTTCAATCTTAGATTTGTTTATTTTGAGGGATTTTTAGAACCGTTATTTATGGAATGGACTATGATGAACTTTGGCTAGTACCATAGAAATTTGAAGATTTAGAAGTAGTTTCCATTCCTATGGGATTATTTCTTTTTGAATAGTTGTTTTACCTTACCCTTTCTATTTTTGGGATAATTTTTAAAGATAGAAGAAATAGATAGTTAATCTTTTGTGGATTATGTGATTCTATAGAAGATGATTCTTGTGTTTTGATGAGACCAAGTAGTTTTGAATGCTCATAGTTTGGAGAAAAGATTCGTTTTGGGTAGAAACTTATTAAAGGATGAAACTTTACATGAAAGTAGGTATATTTTCTTATATTTGGTTCTATGTAGTAAATTAATTCCTTAAAATTATGAAATGGAACGTAAAACAAAAATGTTGTTGGTTTACGTTTCCTACTAGGTAATCAAAGACCATTTACACACATCATAAGTTTGGGATTTTCTTATGGTTGACTTTCTCCTAATCATGTTTTCTATCACTCTCCCCAAGAACATGACCCTTTGTTTTTTCTTCCATGTCCATGTTTTCCTACATGGAATCCTAGTATGGGTTAACTCAGGTGACCATTTTACTTCCCTTTATATCTTTTAAAGTAATAGTTTTACTGACTCTTTTTCCGATGTTGGACTTTCAATGAAATTTCAAAACCCAATTTTAAAAATTGCGAGGACGCAATTTCTTAAGAGGGGAAGATTGTAATGACCCAAAATTTTAAATAAATCTTGTTTTCTAATTTTATGTGTTAATTTATTTTCTTTTTAATACTCAACAAAAAATTTTCATTTGATAACATGAGTATAATTAAAATGAGACCATTGGGTTTTGACTGTTATATTACCATTGGTCAATATGACCCCTGGAAACTAAAAGTTTTGATTATTTTCTCTAAATACAATTAATCTTGGTTAATTATTATAGAAAGAAGATTCGATGGCCTCACCCAGTAGTCTTGGACCGATCGAAGCCCATCTAACAGAACGTGTGAAGGAGGTAGCACCACTGGGCTTTTCTCTGGACCCAACCCAAGACGAACTTCATCGTGTGAAGCTAGAACGGAATTTCCTTTGCGGGAAGTTCAAAATGATATAAATTACTACTCGTGCGATGTTAGCCGAGCCTCCCTCAGATTCTCTCACCTTAGCACACCTTACACTTCGGTCCTACGCTGGTGTGATGAGGGGCTATATAAGGAGACCGTAACTGCCTTGTGTAATCCTTTGTTTTAAATAAAAATTTGGATTTCTTCTTATGATGAAGTTTATGAATTTTCAAATGACCGAGTAAATATAGTATGAATATTTTTGATGAATTTTAGAAAAAGGATATTTTAAAAATGTATATGTAAACCTTAAATAATAAAAAATGTGTAATGATATTCAAAAAATGGTCTTTTAAAATTATGCTCAGTATGAAATTTAGAGTCTAATAAGATCAACTTAATTTTTGATGAATATTAAATTATGAATAGTGATTTTATGATTAGGATTAGTACTGTGTCCAAATGGATTAGTAATCTCACTTAAAGAAAGTATTAATATAATCTAGGCACCTAGATTAAGTAATGTGATTCAATAAAATGGTTAAATAACGATTTCATAAATTATTATTCAAGTATTAGTTTTTTCAAGTGAATAGTCTTTTTTTATTATAAATTAAATTGAAAATATTTAAAAAATTATTTTTATAAAATGGATTTATTTTTTGAACTCAGAGCACCGATATTATGTTATTGTAATTTTTGGGGTTTTTCTGAAAAAAATGAATTTTCAGTGAATAGTGTATTTATTTAAAAAATAAATTAAAAATATTTAGAAAATTATTTTTATAAAATGGAGTTCATTTTTGTAATCAGGGCATTGATATTTCGTTAAGGTGAAATTTTGGGATTATTCTGAAAAAGTTGAATTTTCGATGAATAGTGAAAATACAGTTTTTAAGTTACGAGTGTTTAATGACATCATTAAATGATGTATTAAGTATCTAATAAATATGGTCGGCTTATTAATAGTAAGATAAGGTATTAGGTGTCCGAATTGGACAATACCATGGGCAAGCCCATGGTTTTGCCAAAACCACTAATGAGGTGTCCCTTGGCCATTAATGCCTTGTCCCCTCACTTGCCCTATAAATATCAAGCCATCCTCTCATCCATTCGACTCCCCACTCTCCCCAACAAATTTCGGGTCTCATTACCTCCCAAGGAGTCCTCCCAAGGTGCCCTCAAGCCCTCAAGGTCCCAACCGTTGAGTTTTAAGAGTTACGTTTTAAGGTAAGGGATCTGATCTCTCTCTTTCTTTTCAAGAAATCTCTTTTATGTAATTTCTTTTATGCTCCATGTTCTTATGTTAAAATGTGTTCTTTTATACTCCTCTTACTTCCCTTTTCATGTTCAAATAATGATAGATCCCCTATTACTCTCATTATTTCGTTTTATGATGTTTTAAGTGGCGTCGTTAGGCTGCCAAAATGTTTGTAACAGATTCTTTCTCCCTTCTCATTTTTCAAGATCTATTTTCATGTAAAGTATTTCAAGTTACTTTTTATTATGTTGGGGTATGATATCTAAATTTATCATACGGATCTTTTATGATCATATGATGAGATACCCCATTTGATCTCTTCAATTCAGTATTTTGATGTTTTAAGTGGCGCAGTTAGGCTGCCGAATTTTTAAGTGGTTCTTCACCCTTCTCGTTTTGAAGTTCAACTTTCATGTAAATTCTTTCAAGTTACTTTTTTTATGTTGGGGTATGATCTCTATATTTATCATACTGATCTTTTATGATCATATGATGAGAGACCCCATTTGATCTCTTCAATTTAGTATTTTGATGTTTTAAGTGGCGTCGTTAGGCTGCCAAATTTTTAAGTGGTTCTTCACTCTTCTCAATTTGAAGTTCTACTTTAATGTCAATTCTTTGAAGTTCATTTTTTTTATGTTGGGGTATGATATCTATATCTATCATACTGATCTTTTATTATCATATGATGAGAGACCCCATTTGATCTCTTCAATTCAGTATTTTGAAGTTTAAGTGGCATCGTTAGGCTGCTAAATTTTTAAGTGGTCCTTGCACCTTTCTCCCTTTTCAAAGTTCTAATTCCATGTCAAGTCTTGCAAGTTACTTTTTATTATGTTGGGGTATGATCTCTATATCTATCATAATTATATTTTATGTTAATATTATGAGAGACCCTATTTGATCTCATCAATTCATTTTTGGTTGAAGTTTATGTAACGCTATTAGGCTGCCGAATTTTCATAAGAGAAATCTTATTTTTGTCTTCCTTTCATGTTCTTCATTTCATATGGTATATTTTCATATTTCATTACCATGTTCTTAAATCCCTTATATTCTGTCCCTATACTATTTTATGGGTCATTTATGAATGTTTCACCCATGTCACCTCTCTTTTCAATGTTTTCTAAAAACCTTGTAACATAGCCGTTATGCTGCAGAATTTTCGTCTCAAAATGTCTCTCTATTTTTTATAAAGATATTTTATTTTATTAAGTTAATACTCAAATCTCTACCTTCTATATGGGTATTCACATATATACCAAGATGTTCTATTTTAAATTCTGGGATTTACATACATGAAACCCACTTTACCTTTTCGTGGGTTTAAAGTGACGTAAAGATCATGTCTTTAAAGCAGTTTTTAAAATGATATGATTATGAAATGAAACCCATTTATTTTATGCTATATGGGTTATTTATGAAATTTTTGAGGATTATATATGTGGCTCACATGATAATAAATGCAATTTTAAGGGTGAGCCCTGATAGCGCTCCAATGCATTGGGTAATGATGTAACCACTAGAGATTACAATTTTCACGATATCTTGGTGAATAACCTTGGTAATTTTCAAATGAAACCTTGGGGATGGACCTTGGTGATATGTTCATGATTGTCTATATTAAATGTTTCAGCCACATCTTTAAGTTATGAAAAAATGTTATTTTTATTATGATATGCCTCGTGATTTCTTTCTCATGCCTTAATGTTCTTTTCATGAACTTATTGAAGTATCTCAAGTTCACATGTAAAATGTTTCTCTTGTTTCCCTTACTAGGCCTTCTGCTCACCCTTTCTTTTGATGTATGTCCCTAGGTTATGAGATGCAGTAATGAACCTAGGATGAACATGAGGAGAATCCTTTCAAGTGTTTAAGAAGAATCTTTTATGTTTTCATGTTTAATGTTCATGGTTTCCAAGACACTAATCCTTAAAGATCCTCGGTTTTGTAAAATGTAATGAAAGATTATGTGATAAAAAGGTGGGATGTTATATTAGTATCTACTGACTATGGTGGGATGAAAGATGAATTATTTAGGATTCAATGTTTTTAAGGCTAGAACGAGTGAAAGAGGCATGATATTCAACTATACTTTCCTATGTTTTATTTGAGGAAGAGTCTTTTGCCGGATTGGGATTTCCTTGATTTTAGTTCATGGGAAAGAAATTTTATTTGTTTGGGAATTGAGATGGATCACAAGGATAGTTTAAGCATGTAGGAGAAGGATAAGGATTTCTTATTTTTTGTTGAGGAACAAACAAATATGGTTGTTGTAAATTAAAAACACCTAGATCATTTTATATCTAGTTTGGGTTTTGAGAAGGGAATTGAGGGACGAGGTTTCCATACCTTATTCCTTTGGTATAAGAAGACGCGAAGGGCTCAAAGTGAGGTTGGTTAAAGGTTATAATGAACTAACCTGATAGTATAGGGTTTGTGTTCTACTGTGCATAGGCTGTATTGAGTTCCATTGGTCCAGATGAATCAGAAGGATCATCTTGAAGTTGTGGGTAGGTGTCTATTGGATGAGTTGCAGAGTTGCAGATTCCATAGTTTTTTGACAGGTCTAGGAAACATTGATTGTGGAGAAGATGAGGTTGGGGCTTTGGAAGCCACAACTAGTGGTCGCACAATACCTATAAGATAACTAATCCACTCGATCATCTTGTTGAGCTCTATCGATTAACTATCATTTGCTTGTTTGACTTAATAATCTGCTCGAGTATGGAATTATTGTGTATATGCAGCCATGTTTTTTTATGATATCTCTTGCAGCTGTAGGAGTTTTATCAATAAGAACGCACCCACTTGCAGCATCAATTAGGGTTCTCTCCCTAGCCAATAAACCCTCTTATAAGTATTAGATCAAGAGTTTGTCAGGGATTTGGTGGTGTGGGCAGGTTGCAACTAACTTTTTGATCCTCTACCAGTACTAACGGATTGCTTCATTTGGGAATTGACGAATACCACTTATTACCTTTTAGATAAAATTAGTATGATAATTAGGAAAGAACATCCCTAAGAAGAGTCCCGTCATGTCATTCTATGTGGTTATGGAACCAGGATGGTGGTTGTAAAGCCATGACATAGTAGAGTCAGCAAGGGAGAAAGGGAATGCTCGATGTTTGATTTGTTCCTCAGAAACCCCTTGAGGCTTCATGGTAGAGCACACCACTTGAAACTATTTAAGGTAGTGATGTGGATCCTCATCGTCTATCCCGTGAAAAATATTGTAGAGGATGAAACAAACCTGATTTGAGTTTAAAGTCCACCTCTATGTTTGGATATTGAATACCAAGAGGTTGGTAATTCATACCTGGGGCAGTAATTTCTTTAAGTGTTTGTTCCCTATGATTGACCATATCTAATTCAATTGGTTGGACAAGGACAATTTCATGAATGAGTTGATTATCTCTTATGTTCCTCTAATGTTGGTGAATTGTTCACTCAATTTATGTAACGAACCAAAATTTTATATAAATCTTATTTCCTAATTTTGTGTGTTATTTTCATACTCAAAAAAACTGTTTCATTTGATAACATTAGTATAATTAAAATGAGACCGTTGGGTTTCGACTATTATATGACCATTGGTAAATATGACCATTGAAAACTAAATGTTGCGGTTATTTTTTCTAAATACAAGTGATCTTGGATAATTAATATAGAAAGAATATTTGATGGCCTCATACAGTAGTATCAGGCCAATCGAAGCTCATATAACAGAACTTGGGAAGGAGGTAGCACCACTGGGCTTTGCGTTGGACCAAACCAAAGCCGAACTTCATCGTGTGAAGCTAGAATGGAATCGCCTTCGCTAGAAGATCAAACTGATAGAAATTACTACTCATGTTATGTTGGCCGAGCCGCCCTCTAATTCTCTCTCCTTAGCACACCTTACACTTAAGTCCTATATTGGGGTTATAAGGGGCTATGTAAGGAGACCGTAACTCCTTCGTGTAATCCTTTGAGATAAATAAAATTGTTTTTTCTTCTTATGGTGACTTTTTTTAATTTTTAAATCTCCGGATAAATGTAGGATGTATATTATAGATGAATTTGAAAATAAATATATTTTAAAATATATTTGTAAACCATAAATAATTAATGATGTGTAATGATTTTCGAAAAATGGTCTTCTGCAAATGTGTTCAGTATGAAATTGGGAGCCTAATAAGATCAACGTAATTTTTGGTGAATTGTAATTTATGAATTGTGATTTTATGCTTAGGATTAGTAATGTGACCAAATGGATTAGTAATCTCACATTATGGAATGTATTAATATAATATAGGCACATTGATTAAGTAATGTGATTCAATAAAATTGGTAAATAACTGCTTCAGAAATTATTAGTCAAGTATTAGTTTTTTCGGGTGAATATTGTTTTTTAATTAAAAATTAAATTTAAAATAATTAGAAAATTATTTTTATAAAATTGACATTATTTTTTAATTCAGAACATCGATATTCTACTAAGATATTTTTTGTGGATTTTTCTGAAAAAAAGGAATTTTCGGTGAATAGTGTTATTATTTAAAAATTAAATTAAAAATATTTAGAAAATTATTTTTATAAAATGGCGTTTATTTTTGAATTCAATGCACTGATATTATTTTAAGGTAAAATTTTGAGAGTTTTCTGAAAATGTTGAATTTTTAGTGAATAGTAAAAATTCAGTTTTACGGTTTCGGTATGTTTAATGACATCATATAGGCATCATGATGATGTCATGAGATATTTGAAGGGATGGTCTACTAAAGTGGATGATTTATTTTTTTAGGGGTCCCATGTTGCCTAACACCTTGGGGAATACCATGGGCAAGCCCATGGTTTTGCCAATACCACAAATGAGGTGTCCCTTGGCCATTAATGCCTTGTCCCCTTGCTTTCCATATAAATACCAATCCATTATCTCATCATTTCGACTCCAAAATAATCCTCAACGATTTTATGGTCTCCTTACCTCCCAAGGAGTCCTCCCAAGGTTCCCCCAAGCCCTAAAGGTCCCATCATTTGAGTTTAAAGAGTTACGTTTTACGGTAAGGGATCCTACCTCTCTTTTTCTTTCCAAGTACTCTCTTTCATGACATATCTTTTATTCTCTGTGTTCATATGTTGGAGGATGTTCTTTTATATTCATCCTCCTATCCTTTTTATTTTCATATGATGAGAGACCCCCTCTTTCTCTCATAAATTCATTTTAAGAATGTTTAACTGGCACCGTTTGGCTACCAAATTTTTGTAAAGGATTCTTTCACCCTTCTCATTTTCACGATCTATTTTCATGTCAAGTCTTTCATGTTACTTTTTATTATGTTGGGGTATTATATCTATATCTATCATACTGATATTTTAGGTTCATATGATGAGAGACCCTATTTGATTGCGTCAATTCATTTTTTTTATGTTTTAAGTGACGTTATTAGGCTGCCGAATTTTCATAAGAGAAATCTTATTTTTGTCTTCCTTCCACTTTTTACACTTCAAATGGTATGTATTTCAAATATCATTAACATGTTCTTATATAAATTATATTATATCCCTATATTGTTTTATGGATCATTTATTAGTGTGTGACCCATGTCCCCTTTCTTTTCAATATTTTATAAAACCCTGTAACATTTCTGTTATACTGCATAATTTTTGTCTCAAAATGTCACTCTCTTTTTAAAAAATTATTTTTTTTATTAAGTGAATACTCAATGTTATTTCTTCTATATGGATATTCAAATTTATATCAAAATGTTCTATTTTAATTCAGGGACTTACATACATGAAACCCGCTTTCCTTTTTCTGTGGGATCAGAGTGACATAAAGATCATGTCTTTAAAGCGGTTTTTAAAATGTTATGATTATGAAATGAAACCCTTTTATTTTATGATATATGGTTTATTAATGAAATTTTTGATGATGATATATGTTGCTCACATGATAATAAAGTTAAATTTAAGGGTGCGCCCAGATAGTGCTCCAATGCATTAGGTAAAGACTTAATCTCTAGAGATGACCATTTTTAACGATACCTTGGTGAATAATAATGGTAATTTTTAATTTACCCTAGGGAATGGACCTTGGTTAAAATGAAATGATTGTCTATGTTAAATGTTCTAGCCACATATTCATGTTATAAAATATGTGATTTTTAATTATGATATGCCTCATGATTTCTTTCTCATGCCTTAAAGTTCTTTTCATGACTTTATTGATGTATCTCAAGCTCACATGTTAAATGTTTCCCTTATTTCCCTTACTAGGCCATTTGCTCATCGTTTCTTTTGGTGTATTCCCCCAGGTTATGAGATGATTTAATGAACATAGGATGAACAAATGAAGAATCATTTTAAGTGTTTAAGAATAATGTTTTGTGTTGTCATGTATTAAGTTCCTGGTTTCCAAGACACTAAACCTTAAAGATCCTCGGTTTTGTATAATGTAAAGAAAGTTTATGTGATAAAAAGGGGGGATGCTATAATTTCAAGGTCAATAAAATCCAAGGGATTTCATGGGAGGATATGGGGCTTTAAGTTTGCTTTTAGAAGAATGTGTGCGACTATTTTTTCATTGTGTTTTTTTCAATTTGTTTTAAATTTTGTGTATTTTTGTTATTGTACAATCACTAGAAAATAAAAACTAATTAATTGAACCATCCCCTTAAACAATTCCATTTGAAATCATGATCTATAGTCACCTATCTACTGGTCAAAGTTCCCATGCTCTGCTAATGTGTATAATAGCACTGGGGTCGAATCCTCACTGATGATAATATTTAATAGTCGATTGTCTTTAGTTGATTGTATTCTTATTGGGGGGTTTGTTTGCAGAGCATATAAAATAATTTATTGATTAATATTGATTTAATAAATAGATAATTGTTGGTGTGAGTTCCTTATTATGGATTCAATCTTGTGATATCCTTGATATTTTCATTAAATTTCATTTAAATTCACTCCCACTTAACAATATAATGTTGATTGGAATTCCAAAATGTTAAGGCTTTAATCCAAGCCTTAACTTATCTTACGGTTATAATAATTGTTTTAGCTTGTTGATGGTAGTTTATTTATGGTTCCAATAATCCATGGGAACCATACATTAAATAAATCATTTCATTAATCCACGAAATTTTAAGTTTAACAAATAGAACATTAATTTAAAGAATATCCATCATGAAAATGCTCTCATTCACTTAACATCCCCTAATTATAGCTCACCCCAATGGTAGATTTACCCAGATTTTGTTTTGGTTAAAAATATATTTTTAATTTTTATGATGATGAATTATAAATATAGGAAAAATAAAGGGATAAGAAAAGAGTTGTGCATAGAACACACACACACTAACAGTGAAGGGAATTAAATACAAACACTAGATTGAATGAGAAAGAAGAATAAGGGAAGGGGATTCAAATGTATTTAAAATATTATTTCGACCAAAAATATTATTTAATAAAAGTTGGATAATAGTAATAGATTATGAAGATGAAGATTTCATTAAAATTGAATTACAAAAACAAAGACTTACATGATTACAACAAAGAAGATCACAAAAGTAAATGAAAACAAAGAGATGAGGAAGTGTCTCTCAAGTGAAAACATGAGTATAGAAGGTCCTCCCCAGAATTTGGAAAGTCTTTGGTCATGCCAATTGATGCTCCTCTATTCTGAAAAGCCAAAAAATTTGAAAGGAGAGGAGGCGATGTATTTTTAGGCCACGGTGGTTGACTGTTTTCATTCCAAAACTACCCCTCCACTCGGATAAATGATTTGGACATCCAGATAGCTGAATCTAGAGATATCTCCTGCTTCAATGTTTTCGATAATAATGTTCTCAAACTAATCAAAAAAATTATAGGAATCTGGACATATGGAGCCAATGTTATAGGGGTTTTCATAAACAATCTTAAACTGTCTATTTCTTTCCATGATTTTTCTATAGCCAATATGTGAATGGATTTTTGAATAGGATGATGTCTTCAAATACAATTTATTTCTTCAAAAACATCTTCCATCTATATATACAATTTCTCAATAAACCATCTCTACTTGATTTTATTAATATATCATGAGACAAGTCATGAATACTCTAATTATTTTATTTCCCAGTCAGAAAGGTGGGCGGAGATTAAATGAATCAGTTGGGACCACTGTATTTGGATTTGGGACTTGAAATATTTATCCAAGGCTCCTTAAATTGACCCCATAACGATTTAGGATAATGAAAGAATTTTCAATTCAATATTGGGCCTTGTAATTAAATCATTATGGATGGTCTAGTTTCTTTATAGATTTTGTTGGCCTACTTGTGTGATCCATATGACCCTACAAATAGAATAATTGGACCAAGATTCCTTCTAATGAAAGGTTTTATATTGAATTTGGAGTCCTAAAAAAGAACCATTAAATTTAGATCAGTATGGTGATAGTTTTAAATAAAATAATAAACTAACTCAATTGGAATACTTCTAAAAATGCTCAAAAATTATATTTAGTATTAAAACATTAATATTTCACACAAATTATGAACATTTCAAATAAAATAGGTAATGGGACTATATAATAAGTAATGAAAATATAAATGACATAATTTTCCATTTAAAATATCACATTCTTCCTTTGAACCATAAAATATAGAATTATTCTAGTGGTTTTAAGCCACGATATTGGTTCAAAGTCTCAAAAAAATATACTCCATAAAAATGAGCATAGAATATTCCAAGATTCCATTTTATATTTATCACCCCATCATCCTATATTTTAATATTGTTTCAGGACACCAAATTGTTCATGATGGAATTGTTTTATTTAGGATTTCATAACTACTCATACAATTCATTCATATCCATTTATTACATTCCTCAGTCGTTGAATCAACCAATTATGGAGTACATTTTATAACATTATGATATATTGTATCAATAATTGAAAACAAAGTGGTACAAACTATCCTCAAAGTTATTCTCATTTGAACCTATTAACTACGATATCTAATGATATTTATTTTTCTGCACTTGATTCTTCATCCGTGTATGAGATGATTACAATTCTACATCATCACTTGAAATGAATGGATCAATATATTTATTAAATATAGCTATATATAATCATTTATATTAGAAAATTTAACATGTTTTTTAATTGGACCCGCTTCACCATCACATCCTCTTATAGATATTACTGACTGTGATAACATTCAATCAAATGTTTTCGCACTTTTACATCAGAAAAATCATGAAGTCTTCAAATTTCCATTGTTATAAAATGTGTATCCTCTAAAATTCATTGAGTATCCCAGGAATATTCCATTAAATAAAATTTGATATAGTTTTAAAATATTTTAACATTTTATTTAGATATTATATGGTCTTTTAAATAACCTTAATTATATTAAACATGGGGTATTCTTATAATAAATCTAATAGAGAGATATTTGTTTACACTCCGAGTTTTAAAATCAGGAACATCATGTGCAATAGTGTGAATGATAAGTAACAATAGGTTTAGAAGAGAAAATTACACCCCAATACATTATGATATATTTATTATTAAATAAATTCAATCACTTAGAAAGCATACGATTCACAGAAAATCAAGTTTAAATGAAACATGATACTCTTTTAAAATATTACTCTATAAACATGACAATTATAACCTAGAAGTATATTTACAATGTCTGAATATGAATTACTATATTATGAAAATTATTTGGTTTACACATGTATAAAATTTATTCAATGTTTACCTATTTATAAAAAATAAAATAGGATATATTTTAATGAAAATGATTTTTTTATGAAAATCTATATTTTATTCTTAAACGAGGTTTAGTCGCACTTTTTTCACATAATACAAAATTAATTTTTAAAATTGTAATAAAATATAATTTCCAATTTTTTTTTTCAAATCAACATATTGATATTAACTTATTGTGATGTTTTTATATATTTTTCATATATATTATTTTTACTCTGAATAGTGAAAAATATCAATTTTTATAAGTGTCATTTTAAATAAATTAAGGCCAATTTGTTTAAATTTGATTTAGAATTAATATAATTACTATTAAGTTTTATTTAATCTAAATAAATAAATTTAGATCATATTTTTTACTTTATTATAGTAAAATATCATTTTTAATATTTAAAACACTTTTTTCTAAAAATTATTTTAATGTATATAATTTTTATCCATTTTAAAAAATTAAAATAACAAAAATAAAGAGTTATTATAAATTATTTTATTTAAAATATAAAAAATTTAATAATTTAAATTAATATAATTATTATTAATTTCATTTAGTTAATATGTGATCATCTTTTCCAAACAAATGTGTTTCTTAAAAAAGAGTTTTTCAACTCATCTTCGAGTTTAATTTTAAATTAAATACCACCAATTATCAAGATGAAATTGGGAAAATAGAACATATATTTTTATTCATTGTAATTCATAATATACAACATGGTAAACTTATTTTTTACCAAAATGAATAGTGAAAATAGTAAAAATTATTTATTGCGGTTACGGTAAAAATGGGATTTCAATGGGATAAACAAAAATGATATGGGTTAAAAATGACCAAATAATTGTCTAATTAAAAATATATGGTAATATTGAGACCCCATGTATTATATTTGTTTTTAAAATGTTCTATTTTAATGCATTTTGGAATGAGAAACTGTTGGTTGGAATTCTTTCATTTCAAAAATTCCATCTGCATCCTCTCCCACACTTATAAAAGCACACAACCTCTCATATTATTTACACACATGAAAAACCTATTGATTAAGACCTTACCTATCCAAATAGCATACTTAATTACCACCCCACATCTTATAATACATGGTTTGATCATAATTCCATCCAAGGAATGCTTTTGGTGCAAACCAATAGAAGTTGTATGAAGAATCGGTAATATCTTTAATAAATATTTCATCCTCCATATGACAACACTGCTTTTATTACACACATAATCTTGATATATTACATAAAATGTTCACCTCATACAACATTGAATATCGAGAGGTCTTTTTTATTTGGTTCTTAAGATCATTACATAACAACTTAAAACATAGAACACAAAAAATCATTAAAAACTATGTTTACATGACCACTACATTCCATAGTACATATCATTTCATGGGATAACTTGAGGACACACATAAGAAAATGACGAGCTATATAGCCCAGTAAGGGAGTAAAAAATGAATCACTACTAGAAAGATGATCTTTCCCAACACTTCTATACCAACGGTTTGTAAAAACCATTGGTATAGCTACCATTTCCCAACGGTTCACCAAAACCGTTGGGAAAGGGTCTTATTTCCCTCCCCTTTCCCAACGGTTCATCAAAACCGTTGGGAAAGAGTCCTCTTTCCCAACGGTTCACCAAAACCGTTGGGAAAGGGTCTTATTTCCCTCCTCTTTCCCAACGGTTCATCAAAACTGTTGGGAAAGGGTCTTCTTTCCCTCCTCTTTCCCAACAGTTCACCAAAACCGTTGGGAAAGGGAGGGGGAAAATCAACCTTCGGCCAACATAGATTTCAAGCCACCCAAACATATCCCAACGGTTTTAAAAACCATTGGGAAAGGGTAATCCCACCCTAACCTATCCCAATGGTTTTTAAAACCGTTGGGAAAGGGCTATCCCAACGGTTTTGAAAACCGTTGGGATAGGTTCTTTAATTTTTTTCCAGATCTACTAACCGAGAACATTATATGAATCAAAATTTTAAATAATTATGATAATACATATATATATTTATGAAATTATGTTTAAAAAGTGATGTTATCTTAGTGGTTAAGTCGTTCGATTATAAACGAGGGGTCCTGGGATCAAATCCCAGCGGATGTTTTATTTTTGGATTTTATATACCAACGGTTCCATTACCGTTGGTATAGATTTCCTATTACCTATACCAACGGTTTCCAAAACCGTTGATATAGGTCTATACAAACGGTTTTTTGAAAACCGTTGGTATAGACCTATCCCAACGGCTTACTTGGCTACGGTTCTCCAAACCGTTGGTATAGGCTATACCAACGGTTTGGAGGCCTATACGAACGGTTCCAAACCGTTGGTAAAGGTTAGTTTTCCAGTAGTGAATAACATGAAGATTAAAATATATGTTATGAAATAGGCATATCAATGGAGATAAAGAGAAACATGAATATAAATGAATTGTATAAAATGATTATCGTATCATAGAAATGTGGCAACAACACTTAACATGGAATTATTATGAGCCAATGATGATTTCACATGGAGCATGAGTAAACCCTTATTACACATGAAGCATTAGTAAACCCTCATTTCAAATAAATTAGAATGAGTCAACACTCATTCCACATGACATATCATGATACTATACATTACCCAATGCATTGGAGCACTATCTGAGAACACCCTTCTTACTCATTTTATTTCATGCATAATAGTGCCACATGGATCATATAATATAAAATCAATCAATATAATAAATTATTAAACAATTTTGTAATGTGAAATAAATACATTAATTTACCCTTCAATATGTATATGTGCATATAGGTTAATACCCTTGATAGTGACATGGATAAGGTATTCACTACCCAATGATCATGGCTTGAAAAAAAAGGTGCAATTTCAGCAGCATAACAGCATGACATAAGGATTCATAAAAATGTTTGATGAGATTGAAAGGGGTGTATCATCATATGTTCATGAAATTATCTGTATGTGGAGTCAAATAGATATATGTCCCAATATAGGTAATGAAATTTATAATCATAATACAAAATAATTTCTTTACTGTAAATGCAGAGAGAGAAATTCACTAAGGAATTTTGGCATTATAACAGATATATATGGAAGGAACCGATAAAAGAGAAATGATTATCTCATCATTCAAACATAAATAACACAATATAGTGGTGGTTGGAAATCATACCCCATCATTTATAATTGAAAATAAAAGGGAATTGAAATATTAAGAAACTTGGATAAAATTAGAAATGAAGGATTCCCTTACATAGAAGTGTGATCCCAAAAGCATGGGAGAGGATTGAGAGAGGATTCATGGGAGATTGGGTAACATTTGGAGGATTATAGAGAGGGGAGGGAAGGGGTTGGTATAACACCAAAGGATTTGTGTGAATAGGAAGTGGGAGCTTGGGAGGTATTATATAGGAAAGGAGATGAAATTAATTATTAATTTTGTTTAGGAAACCTCACATTAAACTAATCAAAACCTAAAACCAAAGACCATGGTTTTTTACCCTGGTTTTTTCAAAAGGGTTGTGGAAAAAATATTTTATAATTCCAATGGAAGAAATTCTTAAAATAATTGGGGTTCTTATGTGTAGGTGAGTCACACTCTCAAGGGAAACAATTTAAAAATATAAAATGTTTTATAAGGCTTGGAGGGTCCTCTAAAGATATGTAAAATAAATCAAACAAAACAAAAATCAAATTATTTTAGTTTTAAAACATATATTGGCCAAAAATAATGTTTATATTATTTTATTACATCACTATTTAATCATTATGATGTCATAAAACACATTATGTATTTCAGCATTATTTAATTTTTACCCCAAAAATAGACTCCCTCAGAAACATATGATAAATTCACCATTGGATAATTTTTACATCTTGATTCCAAAAATAATATTAATTTTATATCAATAACTTTATAAATATTTGAATTCTCATTTTAAAATAAAAACACACATTTATAAAAAAATCATTGATCCTGACAAAAAGAACTTTCAAACCATATCAAAAATTACAATTGTATTCATAAAAATTATACAATCATTTATATTTAATAAAAAGAAATTTATTAGTAATAATATTTTATTAAAATAATATTTAATTAAAATTTCATTAATTCATAAAAATAGATTACTTCATTGAATATTATCTAAAAATACTATTTGTTCTCTAAAAACTATTTTCAGTGTAACAATACTAAAAAGAATGTATATTCTCTATACATGAATAATGTACATAATTCTAGTACTATGGTTTTGTTATATAACCCTTTAAAACACCCATATAAAACAATAGTTTGAGGCGCGCGATGGTGACAGACTCCTGGGGTGGCTCATAAAACATCTCTTGAGTGGTAATCTCTATCAACTTTCGCTTCCCTCCTAGGCGGTTCTGCTCAATCTTAATGTATTCAAAATTGGATTGGTAATGTTCAAGAGAGAAGCCTAATGATTCCACCTACTTTCTGAGCACTATAAAATGTGATTCATATGGGGAAAGTCTACTAGATGAGGTCATCACTTACTATGTCTGAGTAAATTGGATTTGTTAAAGCCCTTTATTTATACTAATCTTGTGATCATTGTTCAATGACTATATTATCAGTGGTCACAATTCTTAACGCTATATTAAAATCCAAAACATAAAACCAAATAAGTTCATATGTTTTACATAACCATAATAAGACATTAAAATAGACCCTGATTAATTCTCATTAATGAATTTTAGGGTCGTTACAATAATCCTCCCTTAAGAAATTTTTCCCCTAAATTTTCATTTTACATTCATAGCCATAAAAAGGTGCAGGTACTTTTCCTTCACTTTCTCGACAACAACATCATTCTTTGTTATTATAATTCCCTTCTTGCTGAAAGGGATTATGCGTCATACTGGTACCTCGTGATATTTTCAAAATAATCTACTTCCTCTTCCCATAAACACCCCATGCGTCTTTCTTTATATCGATGGAAGCATCGATAAGTCATTATGAATGAATTACTTATATTTAATTTTGAAATATATTCTTGAACTAGTTTTATATGAAATCATCTTACTAATTCATCTTCCAATATTTAAAAATATTATTTTTTAAATTATATTTGGTGTTTCCCCAAAGACAAAAATAAATAATTTGATACATATAGGATACTCGGAGCTCTCCCCTCTATTCTAGCGTATATAAAATCATTTTTTTCTTCATAATTTTCAAATAAAGGGATGAATTTGAAAATACTCTGATAGTACTTTCCATGCTTATCATGGTAAGAATGCTGAGAGTTCAATATTCACCAATAGACTGTACATGATCCTTGAAAGAATCATGCAATATTAGAGGTATTGGATTCCATATAATGTTGTTTATAGGTAACATGGACATTTGAAAATGTTTTAATGTAATTTGAGCATGACTTCATAATGATATTTCTGAGTAGTTCTTTGGGTAGAGAGAGAAGAGTTTTTCATTATCTTCCCACTTCCATATTTTAGCGATGAAAAAGGAAGAAAATTATAGGATTTGAATACTTAGTTATGGATCATAAAAAGAAAACATTGGTCATAAAAGAAAAAAGATGTAAAGTATTAAAATATCTTAACTTGTGACTCCTTAGGAATAAATCTAGGTTATTCTAGATATATTTCTAAACAGACTAAGCTTGTTAATTTTCCAATACAAATTTCCCAGGTGTTCCATTACCATGAGTGCAGCAAGGCCCATTTTCGTGTACCATGATACCCCGGGTCAAGACCGAAACTCTTTATAGGAGTTTTCACCCTTCTGTACATCTGTGCTAGAGCCGCCTCTACCTGCATGTATATAGATAGGGATGTATTTTCTTGATAAACCACTTACTCAATACTCACCTAAATGTAGGTATTTTTTTATTATACTTAGTCTTTTTTTAAGGATTTCACTAGGGGTTTCTAATCCTAATCCCAAGAAATAACTGAACCTATCCTCTCATACCAACTATGATAACCTTGCTTTTATTATGCACTAAAACATGATTTATTACATAAACTCTTCAATTGATACAACATGTAATGTCAAGAGGTATAGTATATTTGGGGATTAGGATCATTACATAACAACTTAAAACATACAACACAACATCTTATTGAAAACTACCTTTACATGACCACAACATTCCCTCGTACTTATCATTGCATTGGATAACCTGAGAAAATGCATAAGAAAAGGGTGAGCTATAAAGCCCATTAAGGGAGTAAAAAAGGTATAACCTGAAGATTACAATACATGTTAGGAAATAGCCATATCAATAGATCTCTAGAGAAACATGAAGACAGATTCATGGAATAGAATTATTATAATAACATGGAAATGGGGTAACAACACATAACATGGAATTAACATGAGCCAAGAATCATTGCACATGGAGCATGAGTAAACCCTCACTGCACATGAAGCATGAGTAAAAACACATTTCACTAGAATTATCAAGATTTCAAACTCATTTCACATGAAATATCGTGATACTATACATTAACCAATGAATTAGAGCACTATCAAGGTGCACCCTTCTTAAAAATTTAATTTCATGCATAAGTGTGCCACATTGATCATATAACATGGAATCAATGAACATAATAAGTTATTACAAAATTAACTAATGTTGAATAAATACATTAATCTACCATTAAATATGTATTTGTGAATAAAATAGAATACCTTTGATAGAGACAGGGGTATGGTATTCACTACACAATGATCTTTTCTTAAAAAAACATGTTGCCATTTTGGCAGCATAACAGCGTGAAATAAAGAATCATAAAAATGGTTGATAAGAGACAAAGGGGTGTCTCATTATATGTTCATGATATTTAATGTAAGGGGAGTCATATAGAAACCTATCCCAATATATGTAATGATATTTATATTCATAATACAAAATAATTGCTTGAATATAAATGAGGAGAGAGAAATTCCTTATGGAATTTCGACATGGTAACAGGTATATATGGAAGGCACCGATGAGAGAGAAAGGGGTATCTAATCATTAAAACAAAGAGAATAAAGTATAGGGGTGGGGAAAATCATACCCAAACATTTATAATTGAAAATAAAAGGGCATAACAATATTAAGAATCACGGATAAAATGAGAAAGGAAGGAATCCCTTACATGGAAGTGTGATCCCAAAAGCATGGAAGAGGCTTGAGAGAAGCTTCATAGGGGCTCAAGACACCTTGGGATAATTATAGATAGAGGAAGGCAGGTTTTTTTCGAACTCAAAAGGTTTTGAGTGAAGAGGAAGTGGGAGATTGGGTCGGTTTATATAGGAAAGAAAAAGGAATTCTTTATTATTTAGGTTTGAGACACCTCACATTAAACTTATCATAACCACAAACGATCCCATGGTTTTTTCCCATAGTTTTTAAAAAATTGGAGTAGAAAACAATATTTTATTAGGATAATGGACGAATTTCTTATCATAATAGGGTTTCATATGTTTATGTGAGTCACACTCTCATGGAATACAATTTTAAAATATAAAATGTTTTATAAGGCTTGGAGGGTCCACTAAATCATTGTAAAATAAATGAAACAAACACATCATCACATTTAATTAATAGTAAAACATATATTGGATGAAAATAATGTTTATAGTATTTCATTACATCACTATTGGGTCATTATGATGTCATAAAACACATTATATATTTAAACAATATTTAATTTTTACCCAAAAATTCTACTGTCTTAGAAAATGATGAAAAATTCACCATTGGATAATTTTGAAATCTTGATTCAAAAAATAAAATTCATTTTATCTATATAATTTCTAAATATGTGAATTATCACTTTTAAAAAACGTAACATTTATGGAAAATTAATAGGTTTTGACAAAAACATCTTGCTAACCTTAATAAAAATTACAATTTTATTCATAAAAATTATATGATCATTTATATTTAATAAAATGTAATTAAATAATAATAATTTTTTAATAAAATATTATTTAATTCAAAAATACATTAATTCATCAAAATATATTACTTAGTTGAATATTAACTAAAAATACTATTTGTGCTTAAAAAATTATTTACAAAGTAATAACAATAAAAAGAATGTATATTCTCGATACAAGAATAATATACATAATCATAGTACTAGGGTCTTATTACATAACCCCTTAAAACTACTGCATAATTCCTTAGGGTAAGGTGCATGATGGTGGTAAACTCTTGTGGTGGATCGGATAACATTGCTCGAGTGATAATCTCTATCAACTTCCACTTCTCTGATAGGTGGTTCCGCTCAAGCATAACGTATTCAAGCTCATCTTGGGCTTGGCCAAGAGCTAAGCCTAATGACACCACCTATGTTCTGAACACTGTAAAATGGGCTTCGTATGGAGAAAGTATACTAGATTATGTCATCACATCCTTTGTCTAAGTAAATTTGATTTGTTAAAGCCCTATATTTACACTAATCATGTGATAATTATTCAAGATCTATATTTGAAACAGTAACTATTCTTAATGGTATTTTAAAATCTAAAACATAGAACCAAATAAGTTCATACATGTTAAAAAACCATAAGAAGACATTTAAATAGACTAAGAGTAATTTCCATTATTGAATTTTTGGATTGTTACACTCCACCTCCTCCGAATATTATTGAACAATGATTAAATAATTAACTAATTATATGATATATAATTAGATTTTGAAATTATAAAGTCATTATATACAACCATATCCAACTCTATAGAATGGTAGATGAAATCATTGATCGTGTGTATGATGGTATACTTCCCCATGAACCGTGTAATTTGTTTTCCTTCTTCTCATTTCATTACTAGATATAATGATATATATAATGATTTTATATTAAATATATGATATATTTATACTTATATAAATATGAAATCATAAATACATTCTTATGTTCTATTTTGTATGAAATACGATATCAATGCTCAGGTGTATGATATACTACCACATCACAAAGAGATTTGATTCAATTCCTATAATGCTTTAAATGGAATGTAATAAATGAATAATTAAAAAAATATATGTGATATATATGAAATGAAATGTATTATATAAAATTAATATGAAATCCACATCCATAAGCATTCAACCATTAAGGTAATGATAATATCACTCATCTGTACATATATCATATCGTCTCAATATAGCGAGGTTAATCATTCTCTATGTTAAATATTAAATAATGATTACAATTATGTATCTAATGAAAACAGTGATATTTAAAACATTAATATAATTCTTGAGATGATGTAACTATATCCTATTTTCAATAAATATAAAATTCCAGAAAAAACATATGTGATAAAACAATGCAATTAACACCCAATCCAATACTGGTAATTAAATATTATTAACAGATGTGTAATAAGATGTTATAAAAGGACAATATATGTTTCATCAAAACATTTTATGAAATAAATAATTAAAATTAATTTAAAATTATTTGTTATAATTTGTTACACTAAATTCCCAATTTATGTTTCCTTATACGCAACACCATGTTTATATTGTGTTTCAGAAAACATCGAGTTTCTTTGATAATTTGTGTTACACATAAGGTCCACTCTTACCAAAAAGATTCCTAGTAATATTTTTATTTAAAAACATTGTTTTCTCTTAAAAATTTTAATTACATAAATGAATATTATTAAATAAATTATAAAAATATTGTTTACAATTTCTAATTAAATTAATTCTTTTGTGTCTAATTATTTAAGAATGAAAACAAACCTATTTTTAAAATAAAAGGAAATGTTTTTTTTTGGAAAAGAATTTTGCTGTTAAGAAGAATGTTTTATACCAATAAATTATTTAATTGTTTTTTAATATATTATTTACATTTATATATAATATATTCAATATAATTTTTAAAATTCATATTGTATGTTTTACAGGAAATAGATAAAAACAAACCCACCATTGAATGGCACAATTATTTTAAAAATAAATTCTAACAACTTTATAAATTCTATTTTATGTAATTTTTTTTAAGAGAAATTTAAAATTTGGATTAGTTATTGTTATTGTTCTTCTTAAGAAGAATCATTTTATGATGAATTGTGAAAATACAAAATTTTAACTGAAACACACTTTTTCTATAAATAATTTATAATGTAAAATTTTATTTTTAAATGGTTTTAAAGAATTATTTTTCAAATTTTACATATTTTAATCCAAATTATTTAATTCATATATTTTTTATATTAAATTTATTTATAAAAACCCAGTACAACTTTGAACATTTTCACTTCTCAAAACCTGCTTTCACATCCCACTTTTGTGGGATTAAAATTAATGTAAATTCTAAAAAATATATGAATTAAATTGGAAAAATGGATTCCATATTTTGAATGAAAATAATTAATGATATATAATAATAATTAAATTTTTGCAACAATTACTAGTGAAAATATTTAAAATTATTTAAACTAATTAATGTTAAAATGCAGTTTTCCATATTACATATGTTTATATTAAAATTAATTTTACACACACATAGGATTTTATTCAATGAGTTGTAAAAAATATTTTGAATTAATGGGTCTCATTTATATATTAAATAACTTTATCCTTATAAGATTAATTTATTAATTACTAAGTTCAATTTAAATTTATAAGTCACCTCTCCAAAAACATTAATGATCAAATTCCGTAAACTTATAGAATATGGAATAACTTGACAGATTTTTTGTTGATTATATGTGTTGGAGTTATTTAATTACACATTAATCCTTAACCTCAATTATTTTTCAATTTCAGAGCCCATGAGGTAATGGAGGCATCTCAATAGTGTTCTCCTTTTGGTATTTACAAAATTTTCACACCACCCCTGCTATAAACAGAAATTTACTCTCCCAATTTATTCAAACCTCTAAATACATTTGGATTGAAAAAAAACCTACCAAAAATGAACTCCCAATTTCCATCCTCTCATCTTAGAAGTATCAAATTGGGATAAAATTCTACCACATAATCCCTTTGGTGAAAACCAAATGGGGATACACTACGATGAGGTAACATTCATCAACAAATGTTTTATTTCTTTTTCTTCAAAAAAAAATCAATTATTATTATGAAATGATTATAAAATAAACCAATAATCATAAATTTTATAATATGATTTTTATTGATATTACATACACCCAAAAAAACATGAACAAAATATTTTATGAAATCACCATTAATTTGTATGAAAGACTACCAACTCCTGAAACAACGTTGTTCATTTTTCCATTACCACCTCCCATGGTTAGGAATATTGATGGAAATAATATTTATTGTTGATATTTATGATATTCATAACATAATTATACATATGGATATAGTATATCATATACAACATTTTAAAATTTTATATCATTGGGGGTATTATAGCATTGCTAATTTTTTCAGTGAACAACCGCCTCACGAAGAGATGCTAATATTATTTCACTAAATTGTTACATGGAAGGTAGTAAGGGTAACTATAATGAATATATTTTATATAATTGAAATTTTTATGATATTCATTAAATGTACATATTTCTGTAAATATAGTTTTTTTTAATTTATTACCTTTTCGAACACTAGAAAAGTGATATCTTCCTTCGTCGATGTGTGGATTACTACCTCCTCAAAGCAATGTCGTTACTTTTAAATAATAAGAATGATATATTTAATAAAATTTAATTAAAATATATGTTATCTATTATATAATTTTAAAAATATAAATACATATTTTACTTAACTTCTTTCTATAATGGTCATTGGAAAAATAGAAACGTTACTAATGTGTACGTACAACCAACCAACTTTATGATCATAATGTTTGTTAATTTTTAATAAGAACAACTAATAATTAATTTTAAAAGTATAAATGATATAAATATATGATATTTATTTCATTATTGTTATTATATTTATTTTAAATATTGACTACATGGATCTTAGTAGACCTACCAATGTCAGTTTTGACATACAAGCTGAATATGGTTGAAACATACGACTTAAATTTAGTCAATTATGTAATAATATAAAACATGATAATAAGGGAAATAAATTTTAAAATATAATTTTATAAATTTATAATGAATTTTAATAAATAACATATGTTTATTATTTAGGAATATAAATTACAAGTATGACGAATCAGACCCAATGTAAGGTTTAGTTCACATCACCCTTTTATTTTTAGGAAATACATGCCATATTCACCACATAATTTAGTTGTGTGGGGTATATAATTCCCATGAATATATCATATTATTATTATATATAAAATTTTTGGTCATTTACATGTCCATTTTATGATATCTCTTTCATGGGATTTACATTTTCCAAGATACCATAGCAGTGATGAATTTTTGTCTCTATTTTACTTCTTTAAGACTTATACCTTATTATACACATATATTGTTTTATAAGGCTGATATATTAAAACTATTACATGTAAGAGCATGAATATATTTACTCTCATGAAATTTAATTTTTCATTGAAATTAATTCATGGGTTTTACATTTTAATGTAACAAAAGTTGTAAAATATTCATGTTACAATCTCCTAGTTTATTGTTATTGTTTGTGATGAAGTCTCAAATGCCGAAATACTTTGATATACATCTGTATAAGTCAAAAAAAATTCTTATAATATATTTATTTCATGATAATAAATTTTGTACATTATTTTTACCCTCTTTATATGCCCAATAGTTAAAATTAATGTTATTATGAAAAAATAGTTTTTTGATTGAAAAATGGTTTTCTACCAAAATAATGATTTATAAAAGGTTTTCAATTTTTTACAAAGTGTTCATAAAAATATGAAATTATAATTTACACAGGAACTATTTTAAATGATTTTGAAAATCAATCATTATAATCTTTCATCGTTATTTTCAAATAAACTGATTTTCTAAATGTTTTATGTTTTAAAAATTTATTAACAAAATGAAAAGAATATTTTCTTCATGAATGTTTTTGGTGGGATTTAATGGTACTTTAATTCATAAACATCAATAACCCTTATTGTTAGTTATCTTAAACTGCAGATATTTGGGATCAATAAAATCCCCATTCCATCTCTGGATGAATTAATATTTTTTTAAAGTGATTAAAATGAATCCATTTCTCTCCCAAGGGATAACAATGTTTTAATGATATTGTTATGGAACCCATTTCTTTTCAATGATTTGATCATTTTTCAAAAAAAATTAGGGAAATTTTTTATTTTTATGGTTTAATCTAGTGATAAAAGGAATAATTGTTGTTTCAATAAGTTTTATTCGTGGTACGATTTGTGGAAATCCTATGTGATGGGGAGTCCTAGATATTACTAGGTATGTCCGTTATAACATAAATAGTGGGGTAGCCTAAATTGGGTTCGGTGAGCCTATTATTAATTGAATGAAGGGTTATCCCAGATAGTTATCCAATTAATTGGGTAATGTTACTATTTAATAATATGAATGATTGAGGTATTTACCAATTTTATTCTCCTAAAAATATAAATGGGATTATTTTCCTTAGGATATGGTTTACTAATGGGTTAATAGATTGATTTTCCAAGTAACCAAAATGGGATTTAATTTCTTGTTATGTGTTATAATTTTTCTCAAGATCAATATAGATATCACATAGCTCAAGGTTATTGATTATAATGATTGTTGTATTTCTATGATTTCATATTTTATTTTCTAGGTATTGATCAAATTGAGTTTTATTATGATTAACTAATGAACACTGATTATGTCTTCATACCTATATGAACATCTTATTCTCATTGATGGCATACAATTTATAATGATTTTTTACCATTAAAATGAATTTGATCTCAACATCCTTATGTTTACTTTTTCACAGGTTATAAATAACAAGGTTGAATAATTTTTATATATAATGGTTTTACAAGGATGTTGTTGATTCCCTACTGTGAAATAAGAAAAACTAATTTAAATATGAGAAATGTCTATTTAATGATATGGGTACCATTTATATAGGAATTTCCATAATAATATATTACTTTAATCCTAATAATTATAATATAATTTCAGTGATCCATGTTTTCCTTTTTATGTTGTAAGGATTTGATTGAATAAAATTATGTTACAATTATCCGTACCATAGCCAAAAATTTAAAAATAATGAATTCAACATATGATCTGGGCGTGTGGGTCTTGGGATATAATAGCATCAACCAATGGTTGGTTTATATATCTTTATAGATTATGATGTTTTAATATAAGGATATGTTAAGATTTATAGATACTATTAAAGGATTTTATGATTGAGAACGATCAGATGTTTAATTTATAAGACTCACTATTTTAGGGTTTTATGTTGTAAAAATTATGTTGTTGTTAATGAAATTTTTGAAGAATATTTTTGGGTTGAGGTATTTGTAACCACTAGTATCAACATTAATTTTTATATTGGAATTAATATATTAGTATTAATGAAGAAAAGGGGACAATTATTATGCTAGGTTATAACACATCATAGTCGGAAAGACCATGGTTCTTAAACCTATGACCGAAAGATGATAAGGGTTTCAAACATACCACAATCCAACAAGATTCCTGATTCAGTATAAAATTTCATAAAAGTAAAGATTATGTTAGTTTATGAAACATATGGGATTGTATTTGAGGAATAAAAATTGATATTTGAAGAATATATAATCATGTTCTTCTAATCATTGGGTTTCGATCTTAGTCAATAAATGGTTGAAGAATTTTATTTCTAGTAACATATCGAATGATTTGGTTTAAACTTTGGGTTTTATTTTTTTATAATAAAGAATCTTATGATTTATAACTAATTTTGGGAATTAGCAGACCATGTTCAAACTATATTGGTTTTGTAAATTTCTAATAATAGGAGGAATTTCTTGACTATCCATTTTGTTATTATGGGGTCAATAAAAGTGGATTATATTGAATCAAGCATTAAAAATTTAGCTTAAATACTCATAATTTGGAGATAAAGATGTGATTGTCGTTGATATTGATTAAAGAATGAAATTCAAATCATCATGTTAGTATATTGCCATATTTTCTCAGTTTATATTATGAAAAAATCTTTTCACTTTTGGAAAAGGATCCTAAAATAAAATATTTCCTTATTAAAATCATTTCTGATGATACAATGAACTTTGACACACCTATCCGGCTTGTTTTTTTCCTTTTAATTTCATTCATCTCCACCAAATTCTATATCACCCTCTATGATACCATGGTAATTAGTTTTACCTTCCAAATCCATATTTCAATTTCCCACCAATGCCCCCCCTATGGTGAGTCCTAGTTATGTGTACATTTGGTGATCATTATGTTTCCCGGTTCTCAATTTTATTGTATTTTTTCTTCATTTAAATTATATGATGTAAGTTTTAATAATGGAATTATAAAAATTTTAGTCCTTTTTTACCATGATTATTTTTTAGATAGAAATTAATTTTATGGGGCTAGGATGTATCATCCCGAGATTTTATGAAATATATTATTTCAAAGTTTTTTATAATTCTTTGGTAGCATTTTTTACTTGAAATATAGATTTTATCTTGTGTTATATAAAACAAAAATATTATCTTAAATTGAAAGTAACATTGAGTTTCTTTAACAAATTGTGTAACATACATGGTCCAGTCGTACTATAAAAAAATATACTATTAATATTATAATTTATCATCAATCTTGTCACCTAGCCACTAAAACAGAATGGAATTAATATTATTAAATAGATGATCAATATATAGTTAATTTTTTTTAATATAATTATTTGTAAAAAAATAACTAAAAATGACTATAAAACACTTTTGGAAATAAAATAAAATCTTTTACAGAAAAACAAATTTAATGAACACAAATGTGTTTTATTCAAATAAATTAAACAATCCACTCTTTTTTTGGATTATATAAACTATTTATATATATAATATTAAATATATTATTTAGCATTAATCTTATGTGTTTTCTAGATAAGATTTAAGAGTAAATCAATTTTTTACATAGAAAATATATTTTTCTAAAAGGTAGTTTTAACTCCATTTTTAGTGGAAATATTATAAAAATAAATATTGAAATATTAATAAATTTATATTTTATAAAATAAAATTTATTTCATAAATATAAATTTCAAAATTATTTAGTGTTGAATTTTAGGTTTTTTTTCAATGAATTATTTTTTATGAGTAGTTATAATTACTGAATTTTAATTTAAAACTATCATTTCATATAAAATAATTTATAATTATATATTATATTTGTAATTGATGGTAAAGTTAAATTATTTCAATTTCCCAACTATTAATACCATTTTGGATATTTTAATCTTTTTATATTAAATATATATATATAAACATAGTAATCATTTGAACATTTTCACTTCTACGAACCAAATTTCTCGTCCTGTCTAGGGGAATAATTTTTAATTAAATTATTCCACTTCAATGAATTGATTTGAGGAAAAAAGGATTACATATTTGGAATAAAAATAATTTATATAATTTAATAAGTAATAATTAATTTTTTTTCTATATTTATTAGTGAAAATAATTAACTATAATCAACATAATTAATCGTAAAATGGGGTTTTGGGCGTCACCTGCATTTTTAATAAAATTAACTTTTCACACACATAGTATTTTTATTTATGGAAATGGGCATAATATTTATAATAATTGGGTAGGTATTATCAAATAAATATATTTTATTATATAATCATAGTGGATAAATTACCAAGGTAAACGGAGAGATATAAGTCATTGTTGGTGAAAATTATAGAGATAAAAAATTTGTAAACTTAATTACTAACAAATAAAATGACAAAAATATATTTAAATTTTGAGTTGGAGGTTGATATAGTCAAATTATTCCCTAAAATCCATTATGGTTCATTTTTTGAGTCACATGCGGTAATGAAGAACTCCAAATAGTTTTTACCTTTTTGGTATTTATAAGAATACCACTCCCCTCCACAATAAAATTGTATTCACTCTCTCTACTTATTCAAACCTATAAATACAATTTTCCTAACCAAAAAAAATGAAAAAACCACATAACAAATCCACAATCTCATCATATAACCCTCATTTTGGTCATAAATCCATCTAAATAATTCATTTTGTGCAATCCAAAAGCGGATTCCTGAGGAAGAGGTAGCATTCATGAACAAATGTTTTTTTTCATACTTCTTCCTCAAAAACCTATTATTATTATTATAAATTTATTATATAATAACATCAGTATCCTCAATATATTAATATTTTTTGTGATATTTTGATATCTTAAACCCACACACACTTTTATCAAATGGGTTATGAAATCATTATTTGTGTGTACAACGTATTACGGTCTCGTGAAACTATGTTGTTCATTTTTACATTACCATATCTCATGGTTGGGAATAATGATGGAAATAATTCTTATATATCATATTTATGATATTAAAAAAATAATTATTCCACTTTAGTAATATAATATTTAAAAACTTTTACATTTAATACCGTTGTAGATAAGATAATGTCGCTCATGTGTACGGTGGACTATCACATCATGAAGTCATCTAAAGCGTTTTTCACTATAAATTTTCATGGAATTTAATAAGGGTAAATATAATGAATATATATTATACCAAGGAAATAACTATTACATTAATGACATAAATATACTTATTTAAATATAATATATATGTTTCATTATTACCTTATCACACATAAAAAACGTGATAATGTCATTCGTAGACGTGTGGACTTCCTTCTCCTCAAAGTGATGTGATTCATTTTACATAAAAATGATATATAAAATTATATATAATGAAATTATAAGGAATTTATAATATAATTATTATTATTTAATTATAAAATATACTTAACTTTTTTCAACAATGATTATTGTAATACAGACACATTAATTAAGAGTATGTAAGACCAACTATCTCCATGATAGTAACATTAGTTCTTTTTTCATAACCATATTTCATGATTGGTTTTAAAATTCTAATTTACGTATACATATGGTAATTATTTCCTGATTAATATTCTTTGTAATTTTTTAATAATGATCCCATCGACTTTAGTTGAACTACGAATGTCAGTTTTAAAACATAAGCCGAATATGGTAAAAATATTCATCTCAAAATTTATCAATTATGTACGTATATATAAAATGACAATAAGTAAAATAAAATTAATAACATAGTTAAAAAAAGTTCTCAAGAAATTGTAAAAATAATATAGTTTTATTATTTATAAATATAATTAACAAGCATGATGAATAAAATTTAACGTAATGGTTTTTTTCTCATATCACTTTTATTTTTTAAAGATAAATACCATATTAACAACTTATTTTAATTATGTGGTGTATATAAATTAAATGAATTAATTTTATTATTATTATCCATAAATTTTTGGTTATTAACTATTCCATTTTAGTATATATATTTCATGGGGTTTACTGTTTCAAATATACTATAGTAGTAATGGAATTTTTTAAAAACAAATTTCAGACTTATGTCGTGTTATATACCAATATTATTTTATAAGGTGTATATAATAACATTTTGATATTTAATATCATAAATAAATTTATTATAATAATATATTATTTTTATTTTAAATTCTTTCAGGGGTTTTATGATTCCATTTTACCAAAGTGGTAACAGTTTTATATTACAATATCATTGTTAACAGAGATTGTTTCTGATTCTATATCAAATATTTAAATATTATGATATAAAATTGAATAATTATATAGTGTTTATTTTCCTATATTTATGTCATGCAATTATTTTCAAACCTTATTATTCTTATATTTATGTACTCAATAGTTCAAAAAAAATTGTCATTTCGACCAAAAAGATATTTTCATCCATTTTTTTCTAAACATTTTTAACAAAATTTATGAAAGTGTTTTACTAATTCTAAAATTATATTTTCGAAATAAAATGTTTTAAATGAATTTTAAAATCATCCTTTATAGTATTTCAAGGTTATATTAAAATAAATTGATTTTCTAAACATTTTATATTTTAAAATTTTATTTTCAAAACGAGAAGTATATTTTCCTCATGAATGCTTCTAATAATACTTTTATTGTATTTCAAGTTATAAAAATAAAAACCACTTATTTTTTAATTATCATTTACTATGTATATTTCGTATTATTACCATCCTATGTATTTCTATAAAGTATTAATCTAGTTTCTAAGAGATTTTTATGAAACTAATTTCTTTTGAATGGGTTAATCATGTTTTCAAGACACTATTATGAAACCCATTTATTTATCATCGGTTGATAATGTTTCAATATGATTGTTTTGGATCCCATTTATTTTCCTATGGTTAATCATGTTATTAATGGAATGGGGTTTTTTCAATGTGTTTTATTCATTTTGTGGTACTCAGAAATCATATATAATGTGATGGCCCATATGGCATCAGGTGAGCCCATAACAGCTTAGATGATGGGGTGGCCCTGATAGCTCTTGGTGAGGATATTAATTGTTAAAAAACCTATTCATGTAGATAGAACTCTAATTCATTTGATAATTTTCCTTGTATTAACAAGACAAAATAATAGAGTCTCCAAAGGGTTTCTCTTATGGATTTAATTGGTATTATGTCACTTCTAACACATGATATATATGGGTTATGAAAGTGATGCTCCATGTTATCAAAAATGGTTTTATTTTATTTTGTGGTCTATAATATTTCTGATAATTGATATTTACCTCATATGAATCAGGATTATTTATTTTTATAATGGTTTCCTTTTCTATGTTTTTGTATTTGATGATCCAGGTATTGATGGGTATGAGTTATTTTATGATTCTCTCAAGTAATTTTATTATGTCATCATATAAATTTGTAATTATTATGATAATTGAAGAAATTCAATTGATAATTATTATTTTTATGCTCTCTGAGCATTTAAACTACCCTTAATAATATTTTATGTTACTTAGGTTACAAATAATATGGTTGATTGATTTAGGTCTATTTCTGGTGAGGGAATCATGGAATCCCATTGTGGTATGATTGATTGTTGGGGTCTGAATATTACAAAGTCATTTGAATCAGGTTAACCATTTTTAACTCACACCCACTTGTGACAGGTCTATTTCTAATGGGGTTGGTTTGTGGAATTAGAAACACGCAATAGTTCTCATATCATTGATTATTGATGAACATACATTCCAATAGTATTCACTCATTGGGTGTCTTGTACAATGATACTTAAGAACTCAAATTGGTCATGAGGATGAGAAGTTAGGATAATCAAATCCTTTTGTGGGAAACTATTAAATATTTCAGGGCACTATTATAGATTTATTATATGTTCATGAATCCATTGTTCATTTCCAAATAAAACTTATACTACCCTAAATTAATGCTCTATTATAAGAATTCCCGGGTTCATAATCATATGTATGCATACGAGGTTCTCAATTGATTGGGATCTATGCATGTTTCAATGTTTTTCTTTCAATGTTTCCCTTTTATGAATTTATTAGAGATTATTTGGCCGCTTATTAAGATGATGATAATTTTGAAAAGCATAGTGAGGAGCACTATATTCTTCTTTAATCGTTAGAGACAAAATCTATCTTAATATCAGGATCTGAAACATATAATTGTAATCATATATATATCTACGAAAAGAATTAGAACCTACATAGCTTGGTGCCACTAAATATGAAAAATGACTATTTAATTTCCGGTGATGAGGACAAAAACCATGCATTTTAACTTCATGGAATAATTAAATCAATGAAAAAGGTTCCTGGGAAATTATGTTGAGGGACATATGCTATAGTGGCCTGGGGGGACTTGTAATAGATATAGTCTCCCATGTTCAGTCAGGATCACACTTGGTATGCAATCAAATATGGATGGTGATGAAAGGAACATAGAAGGAATGGGTCCCTTAAGGATGGATATGACCTATTGGTAATGTGGCTTAGTGAACAATAGGGTGAATTTGGGAGTTGTGTTTATACCTAATGAAGGCTTCCTATGTGTCCCATTTAGTTGAAAATCAATGCTCCTCTACATTAATATGGGTTGAGGAATATTCCAAAATGGATGCCCATTTGAGTGAGTATGGATGGGGATGACACCAAATGGATGGACTATTGGAAATGATGAATGGGGATAATACACAATAGCCAAACCCCTTGAGGTTTGTTATCATATAGATTTCATGATCTCCATTATCCTCTAAGCATGCACGAGTCATTCTTGGTGTAGGAAAAAAGAGGATTCAATATATTTGACGATCACACGATCCACTTTTTCAACTTCTAAAAGAATGATATATCCCAAAGGTAGAGGGATATGGATTTTAATGTATGCATACCCTATTTTATTTTTGTAACCACAATATTCACATCTTATGATCTATTTAGATACGACTCGACTAGTTAAACAAGAGCAAGAGTGCCGCCTCTTGCAAGAAAAAATTGTGGAATACTCTAGGAGGTATGTCATGAGACTCATTCATTGGTAATAATGGTGGATAAGAAAATGTTCCCTAAATGGAGGGGAAAGAATGATCCCACCTCCCCCTTACTAGAATTGGTGGGTCCATGTGATCGCCTTTAAGTTCATGACTGATATTACCCTAGGAATATCGACTTAAAGATATTTTGAATGTATTCTATTTCAAGGAGGTTACCAACAGACCTCCACTATCCATTGGTATATATATTTAATAGGACATGATGTTGAGTATAGCGATATGATCATACAAATCATGTGAATTATGATGATACATTGGATAGATACCATTAGTAGAGTTCGAAGAGGGGCCAAGTGAGGCCCAAATGTACGATGGAAGAATGTAATTCGAGATGGAGAGAAGACAACCCTTGGATTCATCATTCAATGTATCATGTTTTTATGTTTTATGGGGTTCCCTCCATGTATAGTGGTACTATGTGGGTGAGGGTACCATACATTAATCATTTTACTATAAAGACCTTTATTCTAAAAAACATTTTTCTATTCGAGGATGGGTTCCTCACATATAGTGTTTTGTAATGATGGATTGATTTCCTCTTCCATAGTTTTTTGTTACATGGAATACAGAACCCTTGATGTATATTTCTACTATGTGGTATGGTGGACCAGAAAGGGTCCACGCACATAGTCTCCAAGGAATGGTGTCTATAGGGGGGTTTTCAGTTTTTATATGGACATATGAATTTAATTTATTTATTTATGTTCTATAGTGGGTTTACCTACTAAGAATATATGGGTCTCTCCAAGTCATCTTCTATGTCTCCAATATTGCATATCTATTTTGGATATATCATTGGTATTTTATAGTCGAGAAGAGTAACTTGCTATTGGGATAGCTAGTCATCTATGGGGGGTCATGATGATTTTTTTTTGTAGCAGACCTAGGATGACACAGAATCCCTAGAATGATTTCATTTATAGTGGACATAAATTAATACCCAAAACCTAAAATAATTATTATCATGTTCAGGATTCCATACAGAGTGTTGGGAAGCCACTCTGAGAAAGGATCCATATGATGAAAGTTTCTAAGAATCCATGTCCTATTTTCAAAAAATCATCCTTAAAAATTTTACATAAACATTTTCTTGGGTTCATTTTACCCATTACCAAATTCATGTATTGATTTTCTTATTTCATATTGAATTTTTTATGACCCAAAAAAATCCCTACATCAGAATGGGCTCTAATTAGGCCAAATAGTAAGCTATTTTGATGAAGGTATTTTTCCCTTTTGGTTTGATTTTTTGTTATACATACCCAAGATAGATAAAGCCAACCTAATGTTATCCAGATCATATCTCTTGGACGGGTGAAAGAATAATTACAATCTCAGTAAATCTAGAGCAATATTGTTTTGAAGAAATATCATTCAAGGATCTAGTTTTTTCTAATCCATGGGACCCAATGAGCATAGTTTTGACTATTTCTAGGGATTTAGGAAAATCCCTACAGAAATTGTGTCATTTATTATACCGCCCTAATTTTCCCCATGAATACTATGGTGTGGGTTTAGTAGGACATATTTAAATTTTATTAGGTTTTTCTTGTTAGGTTTTCAACCTACCCTATAATCTGTATTTTTCTTTTGATTACTCATTTTTTTCCTAAATTATGCAATGCATAGATTTAGAGAGTTGTGACTAGAGTTTTATCCAGGGTCCCCTTTGTGGGTTTTCAACCTTGAGAGTATTGGGTCACTTTTTCTAGGTAGTTTAATGTCTAGAAAGTCAACATAATTTTAATGGTATTTTAGGTCAACATCATTGACTGTGAATTACGGGTTTATGGCCCCACTATGGCTTACTAGACAAGAATGTTCTAATATATTTCAGAGATGAATGAAGGATATTTAAACCCTAGTTTTGTGATTTCTGAATCCAAGACATGATATGGGACAAGTACGTAAGTAGAAAACAGAATAAATAGTTTCCTGCATGATGTTGTCGGGCTTACAGGGATAGGAAAGGTCTCTCATTAAGATTAACTTTTCCTCCTTAGCTCATATTTTTTGTCGGAGACTTATACGGATCCTAATGGGACATATTATGCATATTTAGAAAATGAATTCCTCATGAAACTAACTATCCATTTTTACGGCCTAGTTTCTATTGAAAATTGGGATTTCTCAGGACCATGAACGGTGTCTTGTCAATGGAATGATGTCTAAAAATAATGAGAGAATCTGAATCATCACTTTACATGAATGAGAATCCACTCCTACAAAATGTTTTCTTGTGTATAATATGTATAGAGAGTGGTTTATATTTGTGATAAAATACAAGGATATATACCATGTAGTTTAACATCATACTAGGATGTTAAAATGATACAATTTAGGGTCACTTAGATTTGAATTAGGGATAAATATTTTCCCTTTTTAGGGAAATCTATAAAATAATATTCCATCATCATCAGGCATGTCGGGGGAATGTTTTAATCTATAATATAGGGGTATATTAGTCCAAATAATGATATGAAATTGAAACATCTATGGGGAATATTAATATATAAAAGGCTACTCATGAGGATGAATTTACCTGTGGTTGATAGACCTTTTTTGTGGGTGACTTATACAGGTCTAATTAAGTCATATTGTGCATAGTCAAAAAACGGATTCCTTCTGAAACTGCATTTACATTTTTGAAGGAAGGGGAGGTTTTTGGAGATTCAAAATTCCCAAAAAAATCATATATTGGTTTTCAAAGGAATGTTCCTAAATATGAAAGGATCATTTCATGTCAAAATTTCTTGAGAATGGTTATCAACGTTTTCCTCGTGTTTCCCTGACGAAAATGTTGGAAGGAATTTTTTTTACATATGGTCCTATGACATAAGGTTTTAAAATCACTATGTATCTCATCAAAATTATTCTCATTCTATACCTATTTCTGGTATGGTTTCCCCACACATCAATTTAACTCTTCTGTGGAAAAGGGGACATTTATTTTGAATACGGGATCAAAAGTGTTGTGAGACATGAATTGGACCCTCTAATATATATATTGATCATGTATAGTAGATAAGAGAATTTTTTTTTGTTCTTGATGAACTAGTATATAAAATCCATGTGTCACTATACATCCCATCAAACAAAGAATACAACCATATATAATTCTGTTGTGAAACCTACCTGTGCAGTTGTGACTGATACACAGGGAAAGGGGGACAATTTATAGGTTATGTATGGACATATAATTGATGATTCCAGTGTCACTAAATATCCCATGACAGTAAGAATCAATACATATAAAGATCATATAAATTAGGTAGTTTAGTTTGATTTTGAGAGCACACGAGTCAAAAGGTTTTACATCATGCGGTAAGGCAGAAATGGTGCCTTTTGATTTCAGGTCAAACTACAATGACCAGGTTTTACAGAAATTATGAGTAACAAAAGGAACATCAATATTGGATATCATGACATTCCACATATGTGAGGGGGAAGGAAAATGGAAACTATTATTACATGGGTTCTTTGATCATGATAAATTATATGCTAAAAAATATAATTGGGGATTATAGAGATTGAAGAGGCCTCTCTTGGGGATTGATTTTCATTTGGATTAAATTATTTTTGTGTGGGAGACTTATGAAAAAAAACTAGGGATAATTTGAGGAGTCCAATAATTGTTTCTACAAGGCACTGACCCTCTAACTCTAATGGCTAGAAAAATATTGCAAGGATTCAAAATATCATAGGACACAATGTATGATAAATGGAATAAATGTGTCTAAATACATATGAAAAATTATACTATTATTGGACATATAATGTGATGTTTCCTACAAATATATTCCTCATATGTAAGGGGAATGTTTATTCTTCCATGATATATCCCTAAAAAAGGAAAAAAACATTAATATATCTTGTATATATATTTATTTATATGAAAGAGATCAAAAAAATCATTACCCCGTAGATGGGAGTAGGACATATGTTCTTGGCATCCCTATCTATGTCATTAATGTGATAATAAATCCTCACATAGTTCTATAGGTACAAGGTAGTTTGATTTAATGCGATAAGGACACCCAACATGTATTTTAATATCATACAGTATGGAGGTTGGTTACTATATGTGAAAAGAAAATATTACGAATGGACATGAGATTAAATATCTGGGTGTCATATATATCCTGTGATGGTATGAGTCAAGATATATATAGTTCTAAAACTAGATTGAATAGTGTATTTTAACATCATGAGGTAACAAAATATTGTGTTCCTTTTAAGGTCTTGCAACTTGGACCATTATAACCCTAATGTGAATTGATACACCTTGAAAATGTGAGTAATCAATTACCAAAAATCCAAATCCCATGAGAGGTATGATTGGTGTGTGATAGAAGGGGTGGGAAAAGATTATTCTACCACACATTGGTGAAAAATATGGGAATCTGGATTTGGTGGTGGATGGAATATGATGTAAGATTCAAACACTTATTTGTATCTCAATAGGGTGAGAACAAATACATACATAGTTATAAAAATTGAACCTTATTATGGCATGAATCATACATTAGGATGGAAAATTTTCCAAAGTGATATTGATTATTGCATCTAGAATTGGGATTAGTGATGTGGGATTTAATACATATCCTTTGTAGATATAAATCAAGGAACACATAGTTGTAAATGGAAACTATCTATGAAGTTCTGATCCATACAGAAATGGGATAATTTTTCAAATTATTATATCAATAATTATGGATAGACCTAGGATTGGAGATCTGCACATCACTACATATCATGTGTTGACAAGAATCATGAAACATATTATTTACAACATGCTACACTAAAAAGATAAGTATCATGTGAATAGAGAGGGAGAATATTACCTGAAATGGAAAATGTAAATGGAAGTACCCTCTTATAATTCCCATGAGTTGATTTTATTTTTATAAAGGGAGGGGGAATGTTCCATATATCACAAATGATTCTATGACACAGGGTCTTGGTGTCACTACATATCTCATTGGAATGGAAGTTAAGCCACATATAGTTCTTGAGGAACCATGTGGTTTATGGTTTTCAAATAAAGAAATTAATCATGTTGATTAACATCTTTTGGTATGGATGTTGGTCACTCGAAGGAGAAATATGATAGTATTGTGGCTAGTAAAAAGAGTAGAGATCCAGATATCACTACGTATCTTGTGATTTAATTAATCAAACTGCACGAATTTATTGGAGAATATATTCCCTATATGGATTTGAATATCACAATGGGATATGGTAATTTCATCATTCTTTCATACGAAACCAGCTCATGTGTGGTAAATCATCGGTGAGATGATGATTCCTAAGTATATTAACATCTATAGGTTTGGATGTTTTTTCCTCTTAGTATATTTTCTTACAACACGCATGTTGTGTCTATATTTTTTAGGTGATGTGATAATGATCAGCTGATCAATTTACCCTTGGGTAGCCAATGCATCTTATCATGTGGTTTAATGTCATGCAGTTAGGATTATGGTTTATCTTAATTATGGAAAATTTTATTCTGTGGACCAAAAATCAACATAATCCTAACGTGAAAAGATAACTTCAGTCCAAATTCATGAGTAAAAATCATCTTATAAAGGGGTTATATTTTTAGAAAGGCATACTACAAGAGGTATAGGAATCACAGTTTATCATGTGACAACATGAATCCAGACACACATGGTTCATGTACATGGAATGGTAGATGACTGGTGCCAGAAGAAATGTCCTATCTTGGGGGGACAATACGGTGACATATTGTTTAACACAGTATAATGAGGAAACTAGTGTCATGTAGTTTATTGCATAGCGATATGTAAAATGTTGTAATCTATATTAAGGCCATGAAACAAAGTCCAGCTGCAAATTTAATTTCTTGCACTAGAGAATATTTACCATGTTGTTTAACATTATGTGATTAGTTTAATGATGCTATATAGTTTAATGTCACAATAGAAGTTATTTAGGGTCACACATTAAATTTTATAGTGACATGGACCATGTTTTAGGATTTTTATAGTCTTGTACCGATGACTATTTACACCATTTAAAATTTTATAGTAGGGTTGTATTACCACATATTTTAACATCAAGATATTAGGATGATGTGTTTTGTGATTACATGAAATAATTCTTCAGGAAAATGGTATTTGTGGGAGAAATGGTAAGCTCTAATTCACTTGAAATAAAAAAATACACCCCATTGTAGTTGAACTTTTTTATGGTGTAAGGTCCCTCTAATTTGGTTCCAACTTCGAAGGTTTCTTTTCGAGTGTCATCGGAGTCCTGAGGACCAATACCATCACTCCCTCGAGGAAATTTCAGTGGAAAACCTTTTTATTGAAGGCTATTGTGATATGGTTTTTGTTGAATTCCAAATGATATATTGTATAAAATCTCTTCTCATATATTCATTACAATTAATTCGTCTATTTATAAGATTGTTCATCTATGGATAACTGATCCCATATGGAAACGTAGAGTGAGGGAAATTGAACATTGATGTTCAGAAGCCCCTATATCCTGTATACTAATGGGTATGATATCTCTTATGTAGTGGTGTGGGTCATGGTATGATAATCCCAAATGTCATACATGATCTCACAAAAATAAGACTATTAATCCATATCCACAAACTTTTGGAATATATTTGATAGGGTCATTTTTAGACCACTATCTATCAGTTAACCACTACGAGGTAGTGAGAAGAATAGTTGGACTTGATGTCACACTCATAATATAGGGTCTCTAATTTAGTAGGATAGAAATTGGTTTCATGGTCCATTTTTATTATATGAGGGAAACCATATATGATGATTATGTTCGATTTCATGAATGTAATGATCTTCTATTTGATGACTTCTTTGACTGGTACAACTTAATCTCACTTATAGAATAAGTTTTTTGTAGAAAGAATGTACTTGAACTATTTGGTGGTAGCGGGAGGATATGGTCCCAAAAAATCCATTTCCCATATGGAAATTTTCAAGGATTTTTTTTATCTGTAAAAAAACACATGAGGTTAGTGCTGGAATCTTGCATGAACTTGGCAGGAAAGATAACTCTTGGTATATTTTGTGCAATATTTTGTCAAAGTGGTCTGGTAGTACCCAAGACTTAGGATTCTATTTCATGTATTGACTCCTTTATGGTGAACTCTGTAGGAAACGGTGTGAACTTCCTTCTTTAAAATATCTATTTATTCTCCATCAATTAACCTGAGAAGGACACCATCAATCCACATCTTATAGAGGAATTTTTTATTATACATGTTATCATATATAACAATGTTGATTCCAAATATTCTAATTTTCTCCCTCCCTACTCTATCTAGTTAGACAACTCAATACTAAAGTTAGTCTATAATGGGTGTCATAATGTTGGGGGTAGGATGATACAATTTACGTATGAGAGTATTCTAATTGATATTTTTTCCCATGAACTAAAGGTTAGACCATCAGACAATGTTCAATGCTAGTGACTATTTCATACTAGTTTGGATCTTCTAGATCCATGGCTTCATTTTCTAGAGCATCTTTCTGGGAATTTTGTGACCATTGGACTTGATTGAATTTCGAATCCAATCAATGTTTAGTAATTGAACATGGTTTATAAGGGGATTATTTATTCCATGTTTATGGAATAATCCTATTTGGCCTTCTTGATAACTAATTCTCAATCACATTTTATATTCTAGCGGTTCACATATACAAGAATAGAAAGCTATATCACTATAATGAATGATTGATATTCTTCATTATATTTTATGACTCCTTCTAACAATATGAATGAGTATGGTATGACTACCTTTGATAGAGATATCTTGTCAACTACCAGCCTAACATTTTGGATCATGGGGTCCTCTATCATTTTCAATTGTTCGATTATGTATGAACCATAAAAGTACATATCCCATATCTTGGGTCCCTATTTAATAGATAATACCTCTTCATAGGCTAATTTAATTTCCAAGGAATTTATTTTTTCGGATGGATTCTATACTAGGAATAATACTAATGCGTAAACTTTTATCACTTTTTGAGGAATGAATGGAAAGTAAAATTACAACAGTATTACCACCCACTGTGACAGACTACTGGTAAAAATTGAATGATTGATAAAGTATTTGAGTGGGTCGTTATAAGAGACCAAAAAGACCTCATGATGCTACAGGTATTGCCTTAGTTTCTTAACCACTAAAAATAGCACTAGACAACCCTTATCTATATCTGAATATGTATTCTCAACATAGATCATGGTGCAGTTTAGCTAATAAAGTCATTTTTTACATACATTTTACTTTTTTGAATGAGTAAGGTCCCTAGTGAACACTCTAAGGATGTGACATACACAATAAGTGGACTTCCTTTGATATGTGGAATCAACACCATTGTAATCCAATTATGTTTCTTGATAATATCATATTCTTATTGAAAATCATTGTTCCACTTATATGAAACCCCCCTTTTCATCATACTTCTATAGGGATGAAAATTTCCTACAAGGTCGGCCATAAAGAGCTAGATATAGCCCAACTATCATTGATGTACTCCAAAATATTTTTGGTTTTGAGGATGTGACATTATAAGTATAGCCTTTGTATTCTTAATGTCAACATCGATGCCATGATAGATTATGATGAAGTCGTGGAATTTCTACTTGATAATGATGAAAGAAAATTTCAAGGGGTTTTTTCTTCAGGTTGTGCTATCACAATTAATTGAAGACAATTTCACAACCCACTTGGTGGTCAGATCACAATCAAGATTTAATCCCCAAATCATAAACAATGAATTCGATAAAGCTTTCCATTAAGAGTTTTATGATGTGATGCAAGGCATTTTGGTACATAGCACCAACATTATTTAAGATAATGGTTGTTACTTCATACCGTATACTCCCTGGGGGGATGAAAGAGGTCAATTCTTCTTCTTATCGGTCCATTGATATTTGATCGTATCCTAAATAGTAATCCATAGAGGAGACGTCCTGATATCTTGTTGTAGCATAAATCAGTAGTTGGGGGATAAGGTATGGGAAATCTTTATTTAGGTAAAACTAGATGAGATATATGGAATCGATTATGAAATTTATTTTCTTATACTTCTTTCTTAAAGGGACTACATTATCTATCCATTTTGGATATTGGACCTCTCAAATGAAGTTGGATTTGATGGGATTATCAAATCTAGCATACTGTTTTGGAATCACGTGTCAGTTTCTTCCTTTTGGAAACCTGTTTATATCCATGATGGTCCTCGGATGAGCATTGGTGGTAAGTGGCCACCTCAAGGATAATTCCTGACTTCTCTTTTTAATTCCAAGTGAAGACAACCCAAATATTATTTGGTAAGGAGGTATGTTCATCTCGTTCTCTAGATTATGTGGATGTACTAATTAATTTTGGTCATGTATATTCTTCTATAACCAAATTAGTTTTTTTATTTTATCAATGGTGGTAGAGATGACCTCCTAAAATACTAGAGGTGCATCACTAAGGTCCTCTAAATCCTCTTTTTTTACTCATTTTACTTATCTTATTCCATTTGGGGATAAAGTAGTTAGATAAGATCTCTTTTGTTTGGAGAGGATTCGATATGTTGACATTAAAAATATGTAGTTACTTTAAATGACCAAACTAATAGTGTGATATTTCCATGAAACTCTATAGAGTATGGAGTGAGGGATGGAGAAGTATTGCCTTCATCCACTTTGGGTGATTTGAAAACCTATTTTGCCTCAGTTGGTGATGAAGGGATTTCTTAGGGCTCTGGGGATATAACGAAGGCATGTTTATCTAAAATTTATTATTATTTTTTTGAGAGTCAAGATAATTTTCCATACTGATGGTCTTAGTGGTCATAATATAATTAATGAATACCGTTAAATGTGTGTCTATGTTTTGACTCATATACTCGACCTAATTGATGGTGACACATATTATTCAATGAGAAATTTTAAGGAGATAGATGGGATCATTTTGAGACCATTCCATGTGGTGACCCAAGAATCACCATCATCTAGGGGTTATTTCCCTTCACTCGAATAGAATCATGCATCAATATAATGGAACTCAAAGGATTCAAATTAGGATTTATCAGTGTGAAACATCTCAATTCATCCATTAATTATATATTTGATGAAATGATGGTATGAAAAGGGTATTTACTCATGTTAATGAAACCAACAACATAATTAATATATTTAAATTTCAATATATTTCAAAATGACCATAAATTATGATTCTTATATACAATTTACAAATTGATCCCTGTCATTTATTTTTCATTTTGTATTTTCTCGGTTTTTTCTAAGTTGTGTAGTGTCGAAGTAGAAGGTTCTAGAATAATTTAGTGTATCCCACTTAGAAAAGTGGTAAAATAATAATAATATTAACTTTAAATCCATTTTCAATGAAATTTATTTAGAAATTAACATTAGTTATTTTTTGGACATGTAAAAGTGTCTAGTGTGTCCCAATATATTGGTTTGTTCATCTGGATATATGAACTAGAAAACAATGTGACAATACCCATGATTTATTTATATATAATAGACATCAAAAATATTAAAATTGTATTTAAAATACTATGTTCTTATAAAATCCTCTTTTATTTCATTCTTAAGGACTTTCTATATGATTAGGGACTCCATGATTGAAAACTTAGCATGTACCAAGGCTAACAGTTTCAAGAAACCATACTTTTCAGATAATGTAAAAAACATCACAATATGGGGATTATTTATCAAACACAGTATAAATTATTATGTTCTTGAATTATATGGTATATCCCTCTCAATTGGATTAGTAGGTTCTCCAATCTTTGGTGGGTTAGGTCGAATAGGCATGCATTCCCTCTGAGGCTGGTCTAACACAAGCCCCCCTCTGATTGATATTATAAATTGATCGAGTCACAATGACTTTTAGAATATTTAGTGAGATTTCATAATACTTTTGGAATACATAAAGATATCTTCTATGTGTTTCTAAAACTTCAATAGTCTTAGTAGGGAAGTGTCTAGAATTAAGTTTCTTACAGTGATTGCGCCTTACCAAATATCCTCGACTCTGGAGTCCTGTTCCAATGATTCCCCAATAGGGTGAATGGAATTTAGGTTTATATCCATAATCATAATTAACATAGTGATTCATAAATGAATGGTACTAATAGAATCTATAATTAACTCATCATCTAATGAGGAGATTATATGGCTGACATTTTCTAGTGGTGCAATTTGGTGTGGTTGTGCTCATTGTTTAAAATTTGAAGGATTAAAGTTTTAGAGGGTGAGAAGAAACATTTTCATTGATGTAGGTTCATCATCATGAATATTATCCCCACATTTCAATTCATTCCACTTTCTAAATGGCTTGATTCTAGATGATTTTAGTGTCAATGGAGCCGGTTGTGTTGCATTGAAAGCAGTTGGGGTCATAGTTTGTTGTTTTAACTAATCTTGGAGAAACCAATGATTTCGTTTCATTATAATTGATTCATAAAACTATGTAATTATATTTCAATATTCTAACCACTTATTATCACTCACATTATTACTTAGGGGTTGTAGTAGATATAAAAACTACTTGTTTTGTTAGATTTCCAAACATTATTTTCCCATAATCCTCCATTTTTGGTAGTGTCTCCTTGAAGATGAAGAATACATGAATGGAATGCCTCGCTGTCCTATGAATGGTGCAGTGATCTAGACGTTCATCAATACCTACATGGCCTAGACTATGGGTTTTGGCATAAATATTAATTCATTGTCTATAGTGGCTATAAGTTTGCTACGAACATTATTGTCTCGGAATGAATAATCATTGTTCCTTCTCCCCAAATTTTTTTTCTCCTAGGTACCCTCCACCTATCCTAGTGATCCATGTATTTCTATTGAATTTAAGGTGCTAAATCATGATACAGGGCGGGTTTTTAAGTTTGGGCCAATGTAGAGGCTATCTTAAGTTTTAAGGTTTCCACCTCCACCTTTTCTTACCATTTTCCTTAGACTAGTGAAGTCAATTAAGATTTGATCTTAGTCTATTGAATGGAATAATATATTCATTTGGAAATGGTGGTGAAATTATGAAACCCAGCTATATATTTCACAAGGATGGGCAGTGGTCGATGTTCTCAATGGAGATTCTCTCTAAAAAGTGAGTGTAGATCTTCTTGGTGAAGAGACAGGTTCATGGAGTTGGTAATCCATTTCCAAATGGAAATTAAATATGAAAATCCATCATTATATCTATATATAAAATTAAATAGGTTAAGTATTGTGGGTTTTTATAGAATTGATGTCAACAGAAAGACGAACAACTAATGAATGTCTTCCCGTCCCATGATTAACTAAGCAGGGAAACTGGAATACCATACAAAGTATGACCCTTTCAAGGTTCACCTGGAGAATCATTCACTACATATTATTGATCAAGATTTCCCATCATGGGATTTAAATGGTATTAAAAGTGCATTAGATATAGTTCTGGGTCTCTTGATCCATTAAATATAATAATCATATGACTCCTAAAATTCAGGAGGGGTGGGATGTCATCCAGACATTCAGGGTAAGGTTTCTGTTCTAATTGTATTGGTTCATGCCCCTCCTCAACAACATCCAACCACTATACTAATCTCTCAATGTTTTCAAGAATTAAGTGATGAATATTGGATTGAAAAGGTTCTTGGATAGGTACAATAATGGGAAGGATCACATGTTCTAGTTCTGCCATAATTTTTGGAAGATATCTGATCAAGTATGTTTTAGGAGGGTTTTCTAAAATCAATTCTAGTTGTTTCCCTAATGGCGGAAAATTTGGATATTACCCCATGATTGAGTTTAGGTGAACCTAAGTTCTTGGTGTGGATTAGGATGGATGTCCTTGCCATACATCAATAATAAGGATAAATCCTGGTTGTTGAGTTACACCTATTAGATGTGTCAATTAAGGCTCTTCCCATGGAGAATTTTTGTAGTAATTCCACCTCAAATAAATTTATCATTAAATCACCTAAATTCATTCAAATCATCATTTGGAAGAGACAATCCTTATTCGAGCATAGGGAGCTCTTCCTCCTTGAGGAGACGAGGTGGGTTTTGTATAACCTTTCCTTTAACTTTTTTCTTTAGTATTGTTTATATAAAGAGGATGTAAGAGATGGGTGAAGGGGGTTGCCAAATTTATAAAGACTTTATAGTTTTGGGTATATACACCTCCTTTTTGTATCTCTGTGTGAGTCACATTCCATATGGAACAATCCTCTACTTCTTCTTCTGCATTTGCATCCTTTTTTGTTCCATTTACTAAATTTAAATCCATGAAATTTACTAATTAAAAATTAATTTTATGCATCATACATGATAAAAAATTATATGAGGGAGGTTTTTACCATTTTATGGTCCTCTCCCTTCTTCTTTGGGATCCTCTTAGAGCTTTGGGACAAAAATTAAATCATATGGAACCTCCATGAAACCTAGTTGCACGTTTCCCTTTTGGGGAAAATTTGGCAATAATATGAGTTGAACTAAGAGAGATTATATTTTTTATATTCCTTATATGGTAAAATACTGATTTCTATCTAAGGGAAGGTTGATCAAAAAATTACCCCAACTATATGAGTTGGGGTTGCTCCCGTTCAATGTTAATTTTTCCTCGTGCAGAGTTTGTCTATCTTGGAGGGCCATTTTATGTTAAAAATTATTCTATCCCTATGGTATTTGGTTGATTGTGTAATGTGCCAGATGCTACTACTAACAATTATCTCTTTATTATCGTCATCCTTGTTCAGCTGTGAGCTGATAACAATGCTGAGTATGCATGAAAACTATATTATTATGAGTGAATTAGCAATTCATGATGATTTAATTCCCTTTTGTGTGAATCCATTTTATTATTCTCAATGTCCTAGTTTTGGAAATTTTTATGATTGTATGATCTAGTCAAGACTCATGATTTAATGACACATTCAAGGACTAATCATTCTGAGGGTGACATCATTACTAAACAGTTTCCTTTCTTAATGGATACCTTGGAGTAATTATATTTCATGATACCATTTCCAATGAGTTTCTCTAGATGAGGCATTGGTTTTAATGGATAGCTCTGTGTTCCCCCATACCATGATTGGAACACCATATAGGGAATAAATAATTATATGATTCAACTCTGTAATAGAATTAAGGAATTATAATGTAATATCTTTTTTCCACATTAATTATTTTGGTCACCACATAGATGGGAAGGATTCCAAGTAGATTTTACAATGAATCTCTCCCATTTTTTCTACATGGTCTGCATACCAATTGTATGAAAATAATTTTTCTTTCAGGATGTAGATATTTTTATAGAGATTAAAATGGATGTTTTATATGAATTCATTAGACAATGCTTCTGGAATGTTGAAATGAGAAGTGGATGAGGGAAAAAACATGAGGGGTATATCATCACTATCTAATTTTCTTCTCATGAGGAGCGTATCATTTTTTCAACTTCTTGGTATAACTACAATTGATTAAACCAACACAAGGACTTGTTAATTTTTTTAGAAGAAGTGGGTCAAGTGTAGGTCTTGTAAGTATGTAAATTGTTTAGATGTTTTTAGTATGATAACAATTTCACCAATCTATATCTTTACTGAGAAAGGATTTCACTTTTCGTTGATAAGGTATCTAGCGTGATTGGACCCATCCTTAAATGTTCCTAATAATATGAAGCCTTTCTCATATTTAACTCTGAAAGTGGGTGAAATTCATATTAAAATGAAATGTTAATATGGGGAAAATCTTTCTAGTGGAATCTATCATGGGGAGGGCAACCATTATAGCTCGATGTTCTTCTATAGGTATAATTTTTAAAGAACATTATTTTAATAAGACCTTTAGGTAGGAAAATTATCCAGGGGAGGTTCTACTTTCTAAAATGAAAAGTTTTTGTGTGTAGGAACTTCATAATGGATGGAACTGATAGGTCAGAATATACAAATTAACACAGGGGGAATTGTGTCTTCCACAATTCTGGATTTTGGCATACACTCCTATTTATACAGATATGTAGTGTTTACATATGTAAAATTAATCTTCATAAGATTAACCGAAATAAATAAAACAACTTTTTATAGTGTTTTGGGGAATAATAATCACATAGTCTACTCTACCATTCACTCTATCAACGATATTGGTAAACATAACTAAAATGGTCCTACTATAACATGACCATGAATTTACAATTGAGTGATGTCAGTTGAAATGTTTACAATAAGAATAATAACAATGTATTCTTGTTCTATAATAGAGAACCAGATATCCACAACATTGATCTAGAAGGTTATAATCCATTATAACTGAGTATGAAGAGTTGAAACTCAAATAAATAAAATATTGATTTAAAAGTTTCATGTTGATCATCACAATTACAACAAAAAACAACAGACAATAGTTTTATAATCTTCTTCAGAAAATAACATCTTCATGAATAAAATAGTTTGATGATATCATTATTGAAAAATTATCTTAAATAAGGTTATAACTAAATGGTATTAGTAACTCGGGGATGAAATGTGTAGACATTTAAAATCGTAGACTCTTTAGAAAATAATAAAGATTTGATCATTCGTTGTAGTAGCACTGTAGAAGATAATTTCAATAATGATGTCACATATGTGAATCACTAATCAAACATATATTTTAAAAGAGATAATCTAAAGTAATATATTGAACAGATAGTTTAATTTGGCATTCCAGATTCAATAGAATATCCCAATTGATCTTTGAAATTCAAATTACAATTGTCCAGGAGAGTAATAACTTCCCTTAGGAACATTAGTGGTTTTCTCTAAGGAATAAGGTGCTTTTGAAACAATCATAATGATCCTTGAATCAGTCTTCAATTCTCACTCATTCATTATACCAATCCCATATTGAAACTGAGTCATAAAAACATCACAATGGTAAACATAATGTGGGGTTGAAATATGTAGCGTAGGGTTCCTTCATATAGAGTAGAGTTACTACCAACATATTGTTCATTAACAATACTTTCATCTTCACATAACGAAGGGAACAAAAGTAACATATGGATGATAATTCATATGTTCACCTTGTTATAATAATATCGAAAAATGTTGCATCGATTATTCATACATTCAAAATCAAAAATATAGGGTTGATGAATAGTAATACCAACATCCAATGTAGGGTTTCTAATCCATATGCTTGTTGATTCTAGAAACATAAGGATATCGATTAAAATGAAAACTATTTAGCATAATGTAGGGTTGATACCATATTCCAAAATTATATTTTAAGCATAATGTTTTTATTATGATCCATATAATCATTTTCTAAACATAGGGTTTGAAACAGTGTCTCTAGAGTAATTATTATAATGTTATGTTCTTTTAACCAAGATATAAATTCCAACAAATTCACACAAGAAAAATTCATTGGAAAACAAACTGGGGAATTTTTTAACATAAAAATCACCATAAATTATTATGTATTGTTGGGACAATACATTCCCAACAATATCACCATTTTTTAGGATTAAAAAACCCATAAAATAATTAATAATATAAATTAACGAAAATATAGGATTTTTTTTAAATAAATAGATAAATAAAATACTTTTATTTCTTAGTATTACATCAAAAATATTTTTTAAAATAAAATGAAATGTTTTGGATTGAAACTATTCATCTCCACGGATTAAAATATTCTCCCCTTATTCCATAAAAATAATATCCCCTTCCTTAAAAATATTATACCCCTTTTTGTGATATAAATAACACAGTTTGAAAAAATAAATGATATAAATAATAGTTAATATGGAACTGAACTATAGACAAATAGCTATTTTTGTTGGTATAAGAGAAATATATTAAGGATTTTTAGGGAAATAATGATATTAAATAATAGAAAATAAATATCTAAAAGAATAATCTAAATTTACTTTATAATGAATTAAAATATTTTGAAATATAGTACAATCCACAACAAATGAAGAGTTTCTTCAAAATAATGGGCTATAATCAAAATCTCCAGAGGAAGAAGGTGTTGTAGGATGACGAATGGCTTTTAAAACACAATTAATATCAATGTTTTTTAGAAACAAGATCTGAAAATTATTGTTGATGATTTTGACCACTATTGAATAATGTTCATCGAATCATGACCAATTTTTAGATTCTCAACCAAATTAACCTTTATTATCTCATTCACAATTTCCACTGGATGAATTAATGAAGATTACTTTTCCTCAACATGATTAAGCACTAAACCCAACCAGGATTCATTAGAATTAAGTTGACATACCAGATTCCTTTGATTTTATAACAGAACACTTACTAGATTGTTGTCACACTAGAGAGTGTGTATTCTGTCCTTGTAATTAGCAAGCACTGAAGTAATAGAATCAAATATTTTGACTATATTTTGAAGATTCTATTTATTGGGTGTTGATTCTTGATTACTTTCCATAAGAAATTGAAATTATCTCCATATCATCACCTTAATCTCATAGATATTTGTCTTATTGACAGATTCATCTTTAAAAAATTAAACTCTCTTGAAATTTTTTGAATAAAATCTTGAAGGTCACCAACATAAATATGATTTTTATTGAATTGCCTTAGATTGTGATTCTCAGCCTCAAACTCAGATGTTAGCATTGATTAACTTTGGTACTCTTCAAACTTCTTTGTCCCAACATCCAATTTTGGTATAAGAAACATGTTATGAGCCTCCAATAGATTATCATTATAACCAAGGCATCAACATAAGAATTATATGGTTTGGGATATTGAGTGCTAGGGTCAAAGATATTATCATGGTCATGAAAATATACCATGTCCAAACATGGTTATTCGATATAAAAAATTTGTCTCATAAGGAAGATCCTCGAATAGCTTCAGAATTTGGAATAATGAGGGAATATTTTTTAGGATCAGATATATCTTCCCAGTGATGGTCTTGACTACAACATTGTTTCTCAACATGATAAATAACAAGAGTCTCATGATCTTATCTAATATCTGTTTTATCCACATTCTCTAGATTGTCAACTAAAAGTCTTATTCTCTAAACATCAGTTTCTTCTAGCCTTGACTTGCCTTCATCACCATGACTCTAATGGATAGATCAAATTGAGGAATTCATCCTCCCCCCAAGAAGTTGTGAACAACCTCTATTGTTTTTCCACACCAACACACATGATGATATTTCAAGTGTTGATCAAAAAAACCCCCAACTTCTTTTCAATCCCATCATTTAAAACATTGATGTGATGACATGTTTTACCAAAAAAATAGATCAACAATTTTTCTTATTCGTCACAAAAAAAAAATTATCCTTCCATATGGATTTTATCCCATCATAGAATCCTTTTGGATGTAATGGATTAAAAACCTTCTTAGAAATCAATTTAAATTGAACTTGATATGGATCAAGAACAATAATAGGATATACATGTCAGGATACATCACTTTCTCTAGCCAAAATCCCCTTGGAAAAATTATATATTGAATAAATCTCATCATAACTTTGCAATTAGAAGTAAGATCATTTATCATTAATTTATTGATAGATCTCATTACAAACATGAAAAGGAGAATGAAAGATAATTTCATTTCAATTAACAATATTCCTGAAATAAAACTGAAACTTTACCTTATAGGGAAAACACAATATCTTATCCATTTCCATATAAGAAAGTTTAAATTCAGTATCGTTAATCGTTGATACAATAGTATCTTCCTCGAATGTGAGACTGAATGAACCAATTCTCTAAAACTCATTTAATTCAATTTCATATACCGACTTCATGTTTTCTTCTCCAAAATCATAATCTATACCTTGAAATTTTATTGGTTCCTTGATAGAAACATTTCTAGAATCCAAATAATCTATATTGATTACATTTCCTTTGAAAACAATTCAAGGATTCCCTGATGTGTAAACAAAGGTGTCTATCCCATATTCTTCTTGTATTTGAATGGTTTAAATCTATGAAGGTTTCTATAATAAAGGTAGTTATGGTTTAGGGTTTCGATAAAAAATAATTGAATGAAAGATGGAGATACTCTATAAACTAAAGATGTCTAAAGGTAAAGAGAAGGATAAGATAAATAATTTTCTCGCACTAATGGAGGATGTACTCATTATGTTAATAATTTGAAAATAAAAATAACAGAAAATTATATTAAAATATAACTAAAATCTAAATAAATAAAATAAGTAATGATAAAATATTATTAAAATCATATAGAATGGATAAAATATTATCATAGATATATAATAAATTTAAAAAAACATTCTGTTAGATTTAAATAATCATAACATCAAATTTATAAAATCAAAATATTCAATGGGAAGTGGTTTAGTAAAAATTTAATCTAATTAATATTTGGTATTAAAAATTGTCAATGGTATATCATTTTTATGGATATGGTCACTTGGAAAATGATTCATTATATCAATTTTATTTGTCCAAGAATGACTTATAATATTTTTTGAAATTTTTATTTTATTAGTATTATCACATAAAAAAGGTATACTATTAATATTATTTCCGAAGTCTAGTAGGGTGTTTCTCATCCATAGAACATGGGGATAAAAACTACATATAGACACATATTCTTTATTAGTGGTTGATAGGGAAACTAAGTGTTGTTTCATACTAGTCCATGATACTAACTGTTTTTCAAATAAGTGACATGTTCCTTAGCTACTTTTTCTATCTAATATAAAAATTCCAAAATCACCATCTGAATATGAAATTAAATTAAAATCATATGTTTTATTTGTAATGAATAGACTGAAAAATAGTTCCTTTTAAAGACTTAATTTATTTGACAGTAATTAGATGATATTATTTTGGATTGTATTGAGATATAGCACAAAAACATATAGAAAACACAATTTCTAATCTACTAACAGTAAGATATAACAATATACCAATGATACCTCTATATATCTTGTTGTCCACTGGATTTCCAGCTTCTTCCAAGTCATGTATTATATTGGTACACATGGGAGTTATATATGTATTTTTTTTTTAAAGTTAAATTTTTTTTAGTAAATAAATAATATATTTACATTAATTTAAAACCATTCCACGATCTTTAGGATAAATATGAAATCCTAAAAATTAATTAATTTATCCCATAAAACTCATTTAAAATTATTTTTTCATCAGTTTTTAAATATACTTACAAAGAGTTTTATTAATTGAAACAAAAATAACATCAACATAAATTTTATATATTAAAATATTAGAGGAAATAGTTTTCTTAAATAGTATTAAATCTTCCAATCCAATTGTAAATCTAACATTTCAAAATAAAAAAGCATATTATTTTATACCAATCTCTATGTTGTTGTTTTAGGCCATAGATAAATTTATTAAGTTTAAAAATAGAATTTTTCTTTTTAGGATTTTCAAAACCAATGGGTTGTTCAACATAAAATTCCTCCAATAAATAACCATTTGAAAATGAATATTTAACATCCATCTAATATAATTTAAATTTAATATAAGATAAACATGCAAAAAAGGTTCTAATTTCTTATCATATAGAAACAGGGGAAAAGGTCTCATCATAATCTATAACTTTGTCATGGTTATACCCTCTAGCTACTATCCTAGATTTATTTCTGGTAATAATCCCTTGAGTATCCTTATTATTTATAAAGACACACTTAGTTCTTAAAATTTGATAATTGGATGGTCTCTTTATTAATTCTCAATTTTCATTCCTTTTAAATTGGTCTTCCTCTTCATGAATTCCTAAAATCCAACAATTATATCATAATACTTCCTTGGTAGGCATAGTTTCTAATATATATAAAAAGTTAGATAATTCATCGTGGTGTCCTACAGTTATTGTGTTTATATTTCCTATATTTAGGTCTCTGATAATAGCTTCCAAAGGATGGTTATTTTGTGTCCTAGACTATATAGGAATGTCACTTTTAGGTTCATTAGTATTATGTTCATCATAATAGGACTTAACTTTATTAATATCATTTTCAAACTTTCTTTTAGAGGTTTCAAGTTTCATGTTTTAAAACGATTCAGTAACTTTACCATTTTGATCATTTTCTCTAATAAAAGGTTTGTTTTAACAAACTGCACATGAACTGATTCTTATGAAATCCATGACTTTTTTTAGACACACTATAATCTTTATAAGTATAATAATATCCCAAAAAATATTCCTTCATCATCCTTTCGATCGAACATAATATGTTCGTCCTTAGTATTCAATATATAAACCATGCATCGAAAATCTTCAATGTATTTTACATATGGTTTTCTGTTATTCCAAAGTTCTAATGGTGTTATTTTGAAAATAGGCCTTATTAAAAATCAATTCATGATATTGATGATTTTTCTTATAAGTTATACCAAAATATTCATAGGAAACTATACGCATTCTGCATAGTCCTTACCATTTCATGAATATTTCTATTTCTCCATTCGACTATTACAATTTTTGATGTGTTATTTTTGAATGGAATGTGTGTTTAATACAATAATTTAAGTAAAATGAATTAAATTATTTATGCTAAAATTCTCCACCATGTCCACTTTTTTAATGAAATTATTTTAAAACCTATTCTTTTTGAATAATTTTTTAGAAAAATTAACCAAACTAATAACTTCCCCTTTGAGTTGTAGGAAAAACCCATGTAAATATAGAATATTCATCAAATTAAACATAGATACATAATTTACCCACAAAACATTCTACTCTTGATGATCCAAAAAAATCCTCATGGATATGTTGTAAATATTTTTATTATATTTTTTTTAATATATTTGAAAAAATATTTGTGTTGTTTTCCAACGTCGCATGAATCATAGAATCTATCATTTTTAAATATAAGACTAAAAAAGCTGAAAGTAAATATTTCATAGATAATTTATGTTATGAATATATATTTTAGATTACAAGTCTTATAATCCAAATCTGTGAATCATTTTTCATAATAGTTAAAAAATTTACATTTGGTTTACACAAGGAATTCAAATCTATTGCATAAACATTATCAGTTCTAGGTGAAATATATTTAAAAAACATAACTTTTAAGATAGATCAAGAATTGTAAGAAAAATAAACACAAAGTCCATCAACAAAGAGTTGAGAGATAATTATGATATTTTTCATTAACCCTTTCAAATATAGTACTCCATTGATTGAGATAGTCATTGTATCTCCAACAGTTCCAACTCAAAAAAATTCCTTTGGAATTGTCACCAAATGTGTCTATTCCTCCATTTATTTAAGTCAGTGTATGAATGTTTGTTGAGTCTCCAATAATATTACTAGAAAAACCATTATCAATATACAATATCATTTTTCTATTCATGTGACATGTTTCCTAGAAAATTATTTAAGAAAATTTTGTTTTCGTACCCATATTTTCATGCGGTGTGAAATAATGATCTAGGAACCCATATATGCATTTATTTTTATATAATTCATATCATTTTCTTCAGATAAACATTTAAAAATAATTTTTTTTTAATACTACTAATTTGAGTAATTTTTAAATAAAAATTATTAGTGACTTTTCTTTTTTATCAACAATAATAACAGGTCACATTTTTTGTTTTAGAAACAAAACATTTTAATTTTTTTTGAATTTTCACCCTTTCTTCCAATTCCAAATCCTTCAATTTTAATGATATTTTTTCCAATAATTTAGTTCAACAGTTTCAATACTTTCATAAAAGTGACTAAAATACTTGTGTTAGATTATATTTCTCTATAAAATTCATCAATCATTTTATCATGATCAACACAGTTTGAGGTAGATGAGTTAAATTATTCAATTAACTATTGATGTTGATTTAGCAGGGTATCTCTTTCACCTAAAATAGAAATATGAATATTTTCAGTGAATTTTTATTCATTAATAAGGAATAATATTTTTCTTTTAACATAGAACTGTAGGATTCCAATTTTTTATTTGAGCTACTACTAGTATCAGAATAAGAATAGTCATAAGTTGGTACCTTTTCCTCTTCAGAGATGAAGCCAAATATGGCTTTTAGATTTGATTTCTCATTCTCAAAATGAATGTTTGTGGGGATTATTATGACATCAAAAACAAATCATGTAGCACTCATTTCTATATTTCCTCTGTTCCAATAATCAGTATTCTTTTTATACTTGTTTTCAAGACTTTTCTTTTCATCTTTCTACAATGGAAAATCATGTTTAAAATGAACTAATTTATTACATTCATAGTATAGAAATTATCTTGGTTCTTATACATCATATTTAAAAGATTTTATAAATACTCTTTTCTTCATGTAAATATTGCTTAAAATTATGGCTAGCTGATCCAATTCCATTTTAGAAGATACGGAATCTGAATTTTTCTCTTCTTTGACATTTTTATTTTCTCTTGTGTAATGATTATAATATTTCACCTCCAGTGTAGTATTTTCCTTCTTCACTATAATTTTATGATATTCAGATTTATACTGAAATTCTTCTTCACACACCATAGGGGTCTCAATTAGTTCTTTCATTTGAAGATCATTGATAAGGGATGATGGACTAATAGAAATAGATATGTCATTCCATTTTAAGGTATTACACTTAGTACATTCATGGCATGATCATATTTTTAATGGGTCCTCCTAAGGTAGTTATGATGTGGACAATTTCTATAAGCCTTCCAAATATTTTCATGATGCTTTCTGAATAAAAAATTCTTATGTTGTAACATTTTAGTTTTGATGTTGCATACCTCATATATATATCATTATCTATTTTACCATAAAAAATAACCATAGGTTTCCACATTTCATAGGAAGTCGGACATTGTGATACACGATTGAATTCATCTTGTCCAACGCCACATATACTAGCATTCATCTCATTTGAATTGAATTCATACTCAACTTTTGTTTCAAAAATCCAAGTTTATAGTTTCTTAGGATTCTTTTAAGGAGTAATGATTTTTGAGTATATTTTGAACCCAATATTTCTCATATAGATAATCATTATTTATTTATATCTTCTGTAATTTTAACCGTTAAAATATGGAGTCAATATTATAGACATTACTTCTTTAGATCATCCATTTCCATATTTGTATTGACATTATAATTTTGTCTTGGAACAGATTTAATCAATGGTGTCCTCTATGATACCATTTATTAATTAAGAATACAAAAAGTAACATTAGAGGTGCTGAATTGTGTATTTTAAATAATATTCCACAATTTTTTCATTAGACACCCACTTTGATTTATACATATAATAATTTTTTACTTCTAAAAAATGAATATGCAGCAAATTAGAAGAATAATGAACAAAATGTTTTAGAGTGTTTTAGGGTACAATGTTCCCCTAGTCCACTCTACCAATCACTCTCTTTGCAAGATTGGTAAATTTAACTAGAATGATCCTCTTATCAAAAGTCCTTGAATTCCCAACTAAGTGAAGGTGGATGATACGTTTATAACAAGACTAATAATAAATCAGTATGGTTCAATAATAGAGAACCTGATATCCATTTCATAGACCGATAAACTGAAACTCCATCATAATGGAGTATGAGTATTTGAATATTTTATAAATAAAAAGATTAATTTAAAAGGCCCAAGATGATCTTTATAGTTTCAGCATCAGGAAACATACAATTAGCGGTTCTTCTTCTTCAGAACAGAATATATTCATAAAATGAAATAGTCTAATGTGATCCTTGTTGAGAAAAGATCTCTAATAATATTTCAACTAAATAGTAGTAGTAACTTGAGGTTTATATATATAGAACATTAAATGTGTAGACTATTTTAAAAATAACATAGTTTTGATCATTCTTTGCAGTAGAACAGTAAATATTAATTTCAATAATGTTGTAGCATATGTGAATCTCTTATGACACACATATTTTTTATGAGATACTTCGAAGGAGTATATATAAATAATATCTTTCTTTTATACTCATGATTCAAAATAATAGGTTCATTCACTTTGGAAATTCCATCATAACGTAATCCCTACCAAAAAAATTGGATATCATTTCCTCATTAGAAAAGTGAAACCATGTAAATCATAGAAACATGATACTTGAAACATAAACATGTGAAATAATGTCATCTTAGATGAAAACGGTTTTGATAAAACACTTGAAATGAATTCTTGTGGAAAATATCCTTTTTTCTTCAAAATCATTTTCTTTTCACAAAATGTCATGAAATTTTAAAAGAAAAGGATTTTATTGAAAATATTCATGAAATATTTTGGATTAAGCTTCATGAAAATAAGGCTTTATAAAACCCTAAAAAAATCCTTTCATGTCGTATACGTTAAAAAACATTCTTCTCGTACTTTTCTCGGAAAAGTCAAAAAGTACCTTGTAGGGTAAATAAAAGAAAGAATCCTTCTATAACATGGGGTAAAATTCAAAATGGATAAAAATGACTTTAAACATACATTAATACACTTTTATAAAACATGGGCATGGATGATATAAATAACCCCAGTAAATACTTACGAATAAGCAATCTCGGATTAAAATGAGATTTGAAAAATTATCCCTTACCTTAGATCCAATATGCTTCATACGTTTCCGAACCTCCTGTATAATGATTTAAATAATGTCATTGAATTATTATAGAATCCTATTCATTGTTATTATAGCATATATGGTTCACTTATGACTTTATATTACCCGTTTTTCATAAATTCTTTGTTAAAGAGCGTTTTGGGTAAAATTGTTTCATTTGTTGTCTGTGTTTTGACTTGTAATTATTCATGTGATTACTTAGATCATGATTAATTAATTCCATAATATAAAAAATTATTTATATAATATATATATTCAGAATATACATATATATAATAGATCGATAAACGGAAAGAAACACACTGGTCATGGAGACGGTAGGCCGTACGTACGCATGAACGTTGTTTTCGTTTCCTCATTGAACTAATTGGATAACATACATATATATTTACATAAATCCAGTATCATTATTATTTCATATATTTCATGATTACTTATTATATATACTTTATAATAATTCATTAATGGTTAATCATTGAGAATGAATCTCATCACGTCATGGAGATGTTATTCCGTATGTACGCACGAGCGATGATATCGTTCCCATGATCGTGGAATTTTATTGGAGTGTAATTATATTTTTACAGAATCAATATCACTTTACAATAATCATATATAGTTATTATTTACACCATTATACCCATCCAAGTAAGGTGGTGATGGAAAATAGATTACACCACGGCGTGGAGACCGTATTCTTTATGTACACACGCGCGGTGATTTCATTTTCCGTAGGATGGATAAATAGTGAAATAGGTTTGTTTCATAATTTTAATAACATATCAGTATATGAGTGATACTTATGTTATTACTTCATAATGAAACAACCTAAGAAGAAGAAGTGTAAGAAGAAATAAAGTATAAATAATCGGTAACGGACATTACCTCTTCTTTGAAGCGCCTCTTTGAGACCTCCTCTTATGGCACTAAAATTGGTCTTTGAAGAAGACCAGGACCTCTAGGATGTTTCTAGGGAAGTGGAGAAGAGAACTTGGAAGGGTTTGGCCGAGCATGAAGGCTCAATGAGGTGTGATGAAGATAGGGAGGAGGTTTCGTTTTATAAGGGAGGAGAGGGGTACCTTTGGAAAAAGTAACCATATTATTTTATTATAATGTCATATTTGGTTTTAAATATCTCCAAATTGATATATTTCGAATCTAAGGCGGGGATGGGATGAAATACTCTCATCCAATAGAATTTAGACAAGTTCAGGTCATTATATTATCCTTATCGTTTTGGTTTAACTCTTAGTTAATTAGATTGACATTTACCATGTCACTTTGTATTTTTATATTATATAGTTAATAAACATACCATATAAATCCAAGCGACCCAAAATTGGTCCCTTAATGATACACCTATCATGATATAAGTATCTTGGCCAAACCTTAGATTTTTAGGAATATAATAACAATTAATTATATAAAATTTGTTTTAAAAACTATTTTATGTCAATTTTGACACTATTTGGTAATTGATTTTTGTGAAACTTATAACGGAATGATAAGTTCGAACAAAGTTAATTAAATAAATACTAACTTGTCATATTAACATATAAAATAATTATAATTCATAAAAAGTCCCAAATTACATTTATTTGTGTATTTATAACATCAATTATGTCAATATTTCATTAATAAGATAATTACTACATCATCATTGTGTCATAAATAAATTAAAATATTTTAAGTCTAAAAATTAAAAATAAAATACCATTATGTAGGAAATATTTTTAGCTTTCTAATGAATATTTTTAGTCGAATTTATCTTATTTATAACCCAATATTAAAAATTATTTAGTTATTAAACTTTGATTTTAATTATTTAAACCCCTATTCAAATAACTTAATAATAAATGTCCTAATCTAATCCAAGTGGGCGTAAACGGTCATATTTTATCCCTAAGGTTGGTTTTGGCCGAATTACAATTATCCAATAGAATTAGGATATGTGTTAGGGTAATAATAATATCATTTTTACCCTTAATTGCCTTATTTACTTTTAACCGTGGTTAAAAAAAAGTAAAAAGTTACTATTCACCAAAAATTATTTTTATCTCATTGAACCACATTTTAGTACTTGATATTAACTGTGTCTCTCGGATTTTTGAAATTCCACTCACAGATGTGGTAAAATTATGTTTTATGAAAAATTCAGTTTTTTTTAACTACTACTTAGTGGTTCCACTATTCATCAAAAAATGAAAGATTCCAGAAAAATACCAAAAATTGGGCCTAAGCTATATTGGATATTATGAATTCAAAAATGATGTCTATTTAACCAAATTCAAGACATATCTGTTGCATTAATTAATTTAAAAATTAATTTCCATCTTCAAAACAAATAGTGTGTTTTTAAGAGATAATAACTATCAAAAGATTGACACTTGTTTATGTCTGTTTTAAATGTAAATTTACATCCAATAACCATAATTGTATTAAATTGTAAAAATATATTCTAAATATTCTTTAAAACCAATCAAATTAATATTTTATCCCTATTAATTATTTTGATTAAAAAGCTGTTTTTAATTAAAATTTAGTAATTTTCACTATTCATCAGAATATGAATGTTATCCGAAAAGTACCAAAATTTCACCCTAATCTAATTTCGATATTCAGAATCCAAAAATTAAGTCCATTTTGAGAGATAAAATTTATAAAATTTTAAAAAGTGGGTATTACTATTCATAACGGCTAGTTCATAATAATATTATAATAACATCTCGTTTAGTGAAACTCGGTATTGCGTACTACACACCCTATCGGGGAAGGTCTCAATTTCGTGTAATGCAAGGCAAGTCAGGGATGTGTGTTGTGCAAGATCCTTTTGGTGTAGCATACAACACAATACATTAATGAAATTAAAATGAATATTTTTCATAAAATCTTGGGGTGTTACATTCTACCCCACTTAAAATGAATTTCTCCCTCGAAATTCGTTGGGGTTATAAATGGTTTACTACTCAAAAGGTTATTTAATAGAAACCCACATCGTAAAAAGGAATACCAAAACTTGGCTTTAAAAACTAAAGTATGAAACTTAACTTTTACCCAAATTAACTCATCACTCGGTTTCCACGTAGGAGAACATAGGTGAGAATATGGATATGGAAGAAAAATCTAAACATCATGTTCTGATGGAGAGTGGTAGAGAACAGGGCTATGAAAAAGACAACAATCACAAAGCCATAGATTTGTGATGATATAAGGTACCATCTGATTCATCGGATATAAGGACACTATGACAACATTTTTGGTTTTCACGATCATTTCTCTAATGTTGAATAATTTTCGAATCAAAATAAATACATACTTGATTTTGGTATAACCTCACCGTTTTTTGTGCCTTGAACAATTTCCACTTCATCTCTTAAAGAAATGAAGTTGAATTTGTCATTCATGATGTGTTAGCAGATCATGTGATAGAATAATGAGTCATTCCATCTGTCTCAATCAAAAGGTTAACAAAAGTTATTAAATATACATAAGTCTATTAATCGTATATGGTTCCTAAAATGGACTTATAATTCATATCTCATACCACTTAAAAAAAATTAAAACTAATTTATACTAACCAAGGACATCATGTAGACCAGTGGTAGGCGATAAAGTCTGGTCGCACATCGATTGTGGGTTCGATTCCCACAGCCTTGTCTGACGCGATGGGATGTCGCCCGTCCTGCAGGTTGTCCATTTTCTAAAGCTACATTACTATAATATCCCATCAATAACATCGAAAAATGTTCTATCCTTAAACAATACTAACTTATGTCCAACATAATCCATTCCAATCTTTAGGCTTATCCATAATATTGCAGTCTATTCTCATATTATAGTGAAGACGATTACCAGAGATTTCATATAAAAATAATGTTAATACCATCGTTGATCCCCATATATCATAAGATATGTCTTGTGGGTCACATTCCGAACATTCTAAGGCCTTATTAATGTATTCTCTTGAAAAATTAATACCCATTGAATCTTAGTGAAAACATGAGTGCTGTCAAAAGTTATCTCTTTCCACATACCAAAACCCCATAATTCTATATACTCAAAACATGATCTAACTATTTCATTATATCAGTCATGAGCCCATGAATACTGTCAAACATTTCATTTTCTCCTTATCCCTTCATTATGTGCATGTCATCTTCTTTCCAAAAATATCTCAATCACTTTTCATGGTTACCGGTACCCTAAAATTATTGAAAACCACAATAGACCAACACATAAATATTCCACGATACTGTATACAACATTATTTTGGAATCCCATTACATTAACACTTAATCATTACAAAACATCATTGCCATACTCAACATCACAAATAGTGATCGCATGAGACTTCCCTTTATCCTTTGCCTAAAGAGGTTTCTCACATTGATCATCATTAACCCGTGGATTAGGGAATTTATTAGCATAATGCCGCATTTCCTTGCACTTGAATAATTGAAGTGTTGGTAGTGCGTTATCTGCAGTCTTTTCTTTATTCACATCATTAGCAACCCTTTTTCCATTACATCGAAACTCAGCTGCTCTATGACCTTCTTTTCCACACTTAAAACATTTTCTAGTCCCTTTAAGACAATCTCCACCATGCTTCATTCCACACATTGACCATAAGGAAACATTCATCTTCTTTTCACCATTATTCTGTGATTTCACCTTGAACTCCATCTTTTGTTTCTTGTCAAATCCATGAGATGGATATGTTACAGTAACTTCCAGTTCTACCTTCATAGCACAACACACAATTTCTTCATAGCTACTGAAGTCTCTTATATCTAATTCCCTTCAAAGACATTGTTTTAATCCATTGAAAAATCGATCAACTTTACTTTCAGGTTGGATGATAATGCCAGATGCATACCTTGCAAGTCTTCTAAAATTCACTTCGTATATACCAACAGATTCATCATCCTTCTGCTTAAGCTCAAGAAACTCATTTTCCATCTTTGTTCGAAGAATATTAGGGAAGTACTTACTGAAAAACAAGTTCTTGAACTTGTCCCATTCCATGGACTCAATTTCATCTTCATGCCTCGTATTCTTGATAAGATTCCACCATTGATCAGCATCACCTTCCAATTGATATACTCCTAAGATGACTTTATCATGATCAGAACATTGTAGAATTGAAAATATATTTTCAGTAGTATTGATCCATTGTTTAGCCACTGAGGGATCATAAGACCCACTCAATGGAGGTGGATGCAGCCTCATGAAGGATTCAACAGAATGTTGCTCCTTTCTTGGCTCATTTTGAAGTCCAGAATGATTCATAGCTTGTGTATGTATAAAAATAAGATTGTGCACTCTATCTCCCATGACATTGGTTTGGTTAGGAGGAAAATCATTGCATTGTCCATTACATTGATCAACCCGGTTCCATCGGGTTCCATCCATCGTCTAAAACCCAAAAATAATAGTGTGCGAGGCAAATACCATGCTAGGGAAGACAACATAGTAAAGGGGGAGTATCCTCATAATCTAAAATCTTAGGTTAAATTCTAAGATCATTACCATAGTTCTTGAACTATATCCTATATGTATACTTACCCTTAGGGAAATCCCTAAACATACCTTAGAAATATATCTATGGATCTCACTAACGTTTTCGCATCCTAGTTTCCAAAGTTTGACTAAACCTTTCCTCTGATACCAACTGTAGAGACCCGAAGCTTGACGTACATGGAAATGACATTACTTTTGAGGAATACTTAATACATAACCAAAAAAAGACACACAAGGATCGTAATAGTTTAGTGTCTTTGGAAACTCGGAATATAATCTTCTAATCATGGTTAAAGATCTTCAACATCTCCATTAATGATCTTCCCCTTTTGTTTTATTACCTAAAACCTTTCTTTAAATCGTAGGGAAAATAAAACATATAAAGGGTGAGCTCAAATGCTCAGTAAGGGTAAGCATAGAGAACATAAAACAATCCTTAGAAATTTGAATGTAAAAAAATGAGCATAAAATCTAAACATCAAAATATTGAGAAATGACATAAAACATGGAAGTAAGTAAGGCATAGATCATGAAGAAACATTAATCATGATAAATTATCATTGGAATAAAACATGTAATTGTGGAAACCATTAAGCACATGATATGATTTCCATAGTAGCCAAGGAATTTCTGCCAAGAAAATCTTAGTGGACAAAGTCCCTTTCTGAATCGAGTTCACTCCTCGTTTCAGTCCTGTAACACTGAACCGGATTAAAATACCGTTCCAGCCATGTCTATCTCATGAGATATAAAATCTTTACCCAATGCATTGGAGGGAGATATAGGTCCCACCCATCTCATATTGAAATCATTCTTTCGTGTGCCACAATATAAACATAAATCATTCATCATAACCCAAGAATAAAATAGGTTTCATAAACACCATTCCATCATAATGTAATCCATACAAAAAAAATTGGATATCATTTCCTCATTAGAAAAGTGAAACCATGTAAATCATAGATACATGATACTTGAAACATACACATGTGAAATAATTTCATCTTAGATGAAAACGGTTTTGATAATACACTTGAAATGAATTCTTGAGGAAAATATCCTTTTTTCTTTAAAATAATTTTCTTTTCACAAAATGTCATGCAATTTTAAAAGAAAAGGATTTTATTGAAAATAGTCATGAAATCTTTTGGAGGAAGCTTCATGAAAATAAGGCTTTATAAAACCATAAAAAAATCCTTTCATGTTGTATACGTTAAAAAAACATTCTTCTCATACTTTTGTCGGAAAAGTCAAAAAGTACCTTGTAGGGTAAATAAAAGAATGATTCCTTCCATACCATGTGGTAAAAGTCAAAATAGATAAAAAGTACTTTAAACATACATGAATACACTTTTATAAAACATGGAAATGGATGATATAAATAACCCTAGTAAATACTTACGAATAACCAATCTCGGATAAAAATGAGATTTGCGAAATTATCCATTACCTTAGGTCCGATATGATTCTTACGTATCCGAACCTCCTATATAATGATTTAAATAATGTCATTGACTTATTACAGAATCATATTCATTGTTATTATAGCATATATGTTTCACTTATGACTTTATATTACCCGTTCTTTCGTAAATTCTATGTTAAAGAGCATTTTGGGTAAAATCGTTTCATTTGCCGTCCGTGTTTTGACTTGTAATTTTATATGTGATTACATAGATCATGATTACTTAATTCAAGAATATAAAACATTATTTATATATACTATATATACAGAATATACATATATATAATAGATCGATAAATGGAAAGAAATACACCGTTCATGGAGACAGTACATCGTACGTACGCATGAACGTTGTTTTTGTTTCCTCATTGAATTAATTGGATAACATACATATATATATACATAAATCCAGTATCATTATTATGTCATATAATTCTTATTTCTTATTATATATACCTTATAATCAATCATGAATGGTTAATCATTGAGAATGAATCTCATCGCGTCGGGGAGACGATATTCCGTACGTAAGCACGAATGATGATATCGTTCCCATGATTGTCGAATTTTATTGGAGTGTATTTATATTCTTAAATAATCAATAAAACATTACAATAATCATATAAAGTTTTTATTTACACCATTATACTCATCCATTTAAGGTGGTGGTGGAAAATGGATTACACCACGGCGTGGAGACGGTATTCCGTATCTACGCACATGCTGTGATTTCGTTTTCTGTAGGATTGATAGATGGTGAAATAAGGTTGTTTCATACATTTAATAACATATCAGTATATGATTTATACTTATGTAATTACTTCATAATGAAACAACCTAAGAAGAATAAGTGGAAGAAGAAATAAAGTTGAAAGAATTGGTAGCGTACATTACCTCTTCTTTGAAGCTCCTATTTGAGACCTCCTCTTAGGGCACTAAAATTGGTCTTTGAAGAAAACCAGGACCTCTAAGATGTTTCTAGGGAAGTGGGGAAGATAAATTGTCAGGGTTTGGCCGAGCTTGAAGGCTCAATGTGGTGTGGGGAAGAGAGAGAGGTGGTTCCCTTTTATAAGGGAGGAGAGGGTCACCTTTGGAAAAAGTAAACATATTATTTTATTATAAAGTCATATTTGGTTTTAAATAGCTCCAAATTGATATATTTCGAAGCTAAGTTGGGTATGGGTCGAAATCCTCTCATCCAATATAATTTAGACATGTTTAGGTCATTATATTATCCTTATCTTTTAGTTTTCACTCTCAATTAATTAGATTGACATTTACCATGTCACTTTGTATTTTTATAATATATAGTTAATAAACAAACCATATACATCCAAGCGACCCCAAAGTGGTCAATTAATGATACACCTATCATTATATAAGTATCTTTTCCGGATCTTAGATTTTTAGGAATGTAATAACAATTAATAATATAATATTTTTTTTAAAAAAAAAATTTATGTCAATTTTGACAGTATTTGGTAATTGATTTTTGTGAAAATTATAACAGAATGATAAGTTCGAAAAAAGTTAAATAAATAAATAATAACATTTCATATTAACATATAAAATTATTTTTATTCATAAAAAGTATCAAATTGCATTTATTTGGGTATTTATAACATCAATTATGTCAATATTTCATTAATAAGATAATTACTGCATCATCATTGTGTCATAAATATATTAAAATATTTTAAGTCTAAAAAGTACAAATAAAATACAATTATGTAGGAAATCTATTTATATTTCTAATTAATATATATAGTAGAATTTATTTTATGTATATCCCTATATTAAAAACGATTTAGTTATTAAACATTGATTTTAAGGATTTTAACCCTTCTTTAAATAACTTAATAATAAATGTCCTAATCTAATCCAAGTGGGCCTAAAAGGTCATATTTTATTCCTAAGGTCGGTTTTGGACGAATTACACTTATCCAATAGAAATAGGACATATTTTAGGGTAATAATAATATCATTTTTACCCTTAATTCCCCTATTTACTTTTAATCGTGGTAAAAAAAAGTAAAAAGTTACTATTAACTAAAAATTATTTTCATCTCATTATACCACATTTTAGTCCTTGATATTAACCGTGTCTCTTGAATATTTTAAATTCCACTCACAGAAGCGGTAAAATTATGTTTTATGGAAAAATCAGTTTTTTAACAACCACTTAGTGGTTTCACTATTAATCAAAAAATGAAAGTTTCCAGAAAAATACCAATAATTTTTCCTAAGCTATATTTGATATTATGAATTCAAAAATCATGTCTATTTTAAAAAATTCAAAACATAACAGTTGCATTATTTAATTTAAAAATTAATTCCTTCCGTCAAAACAAATAGCGTGTTCTTATGAGATAATAACTATCAAAAGATTGACACTTGTTTATGTCTGGTTTAGATGTGAAATTACATCCAATGACCAACATTGTATTAAATTGTAAAAATATATTCTAAATATTCTTTAAAACCACTCAAATTAATAATTTTTTACTATTATTTATTTTTATTAAAAAGTTGTTTTTAATTAAAATTTAGTAATTTTAACTATTCATCAGAATATGAATGTTATCCGAAAAGTACCAAAATTTCACCCTAAGCTAATTTCGATATTCCAAATCCAAAAATAAAGTCCAGTTTGAAAGATAAAATTTATAAAATTTCAAAAAGTGGGTATTACTATTCATACCGGCTAGTTCATAATAATATTATAATAATATATCATTTAGTGAAACTCGGTATTACGTACTACACACGCTATCGAGGAAGGTCGTGATTGTGTGTAATGGAAGGCAATTCAGGGATGCATGTTGTGAAAGCTCCTTGTGGTGTAGTGTACAACACAAGACATTAATGAAATTAAAATGAATATTTTTCATAAAATCTCGGGGTGTTACACCAGCAGTGTGACGATGTACCAATTCCAATATAAGTTCACTACTGATTACAAGTTTAAAGAGGTCTCACTGCGCTCATGGTTTAGAACCACTCACAATTTTGAGAACTCACTACTCTCTCAACTGATCTGAGCTCACTTCTTCTTCAGAAGATCCACTCACAGTTTATAGACCTGTAGGTCTCTTCATTACCCATAATGAATGAATCCTTCACTATATGTAGATTATCTATTGATGTAAAACGTTAAAACACTGATGAATACTCATTTTCCCTTGAACACTGGGCATAACCTTTGTAATGTACCTTCTCAAAGCACCTTACTGCACGAAGCTCCCAATTTCGCGAAGCTCAAACATGCCTTCGCGAAGCTCCTTCTTTATTGCAAAGATCAAGCACCCCTTTGTGAAGCTCCTTCCATTTCACGAAGCTCAATACATCATAGATATCAGGCCGTCATGAAGCTCATGTTATCACCGAGTATATTCGCTTGCAAAGCTCACTGATCCAATGCAGAGCACACAACTTTTGCGGACGTAGAATAGCCACCGTGAAGCTCCTTCCTTTTGCAAAGCACACTGCCTTCCTGAACATCTATTTTGAGCTGAGATAAAAATATTTTCTTCGAAAAATCTCTTATTCTATTGAGGGGGTCGAGGCTTATTTATAGTAGATTCAACTGACCCTCGAACCTTCCTCACGAAGTCAGCTCCATGTTATCACAAATTGTGAAGCTCTGAAATTCCCGCTAAAATTTATCAATATTGCGATGAAACAAATCAATTTTCTGATCATGGAGCTCGTCGTAATGGCGAAGAGTTCCAACAATTTCTTCATGCCTTCATCGCGAAGCTCCACTCACAATGACTACCGCCACAATTCTCTTCAACGCTTCCGTTCGTGAAGCTTGTCGTAATCGCAAGGAATAACATTCAACATTCTTCTGGTCATTGAAAAATCCAAACCATGAAGCCTATATTCTCGAAACCCATTATTTTTCTATATTTAAATTTTATATTTAGGTAAATAACTATTTCTCAATGCTCACTAAATTCCAAATTTTTCACCTCTAAAATTTGGCTAACACTAGAAAACGGAAAAACCTTGTATCTGTTATTTTATACCGCCTTTAGATTTTCCATTACTTTGTCATGGTTCATTTTCCACAAGGATTGTCAACAACATCTAAAAAACATGACAATTTACAATGGAAACCAGATTTTTCAACAAACACAGTCAACCCAAAAATGATGCAATGTTACCTTGACAGATTTTTTTCCCAACATGACCTTCACAACTACTACTACAACTTTTTTTAATTTGGTAATGGATCAGATGGATATTGAACCACCACTGGTAGATGTGTAATGAAATCAATAAATAAAACATCTAGTAGAAAAGGGTTATGAGTTTTCTATTAATTTTCCGTTATAATTTTGTGTGATTTCTATTTAGGCGCTCTATTGCAGGCAATTGGGTCCCCTTACTCGATGTGGGAACCTTAATATACGGGTGCCTAATCAAGTGGATCTTTTGTTTCTACTAGGATATGCCAATAGGAATATATAATTATGGTAGATATATATGTCTATGATGGAAATTCCACTAGATTATAATACAGAACACCCATTGGAATATGTATTTGTGGCTAATACCATTATCCATTTGTCATAGAAAATTGTCGATGACCTCATGGAATATAGTTGGGATGTAATGACCCAAACTTTAATCAATATAATCTCACAATTATTATTATAATTTCATATATTATAAATCACGGAAAATAAGTTAGATAAGAAAATACGATCATTATAAGTAATTATTGAATGAAATAAAGGTTATTTTTAGAAACTAAGGAACTTTTACTGATGGAATAGTAACATAACCATTGGAATAGTAGCATGACCATTTGGAATAGAAATCTTCCGAGTATAATAGTAATTTAACATTTGAAATTACAAATAAAATTTAGGGACCATATGAATGAAAATATGTTAGATTTATTTCATGTCATTTATAAATAAATGTTTTTGAAATGATAAATTAATTGTTGGTATTTTTGAAAGTGAGGAATATTTATTTATAATTTAATAATTAATTTAATAATTTAAAATAAAATATATTTATTTAAAATGTATTCATAAATTAATATATAATTGTCTTATGAATATAAAATAATTTTATGGCACCTTAATTAATTTTATAAAGTGTTATAAAATGATTTTTAATTTAAAATATGTATTTTTCATGTAAATGATGATTTTAATTTAAAAATAATTTTATAATATTTATAAAATTATTTTTATAGAATGGATTTCATTTTTGAATAATACACATAAAACATGTTTAGAGTAATTTTTTTAGATTTTTCTGACATATTTGAATTTTTGGTGAATAGAAAAATACGATAATTTACAGTATATATACATTATAAGTTAAAAAACCATTCCATAAGTTATGGAATATTTAAGGGACATAATCTCTTATAATATTTCAATTTTTACAGTATATATTCATGTAATCATCACTATTTTCTATCTTTTTGAAAATAGTAAACTAATGAAAAAAATAACGAGAAAACCCCCCTCCCCACCACTATAAATACCACAATCACCACCACATTTGTTTACAACTATCAATATATTATATTTTAAAATATTATTCTCATGTATCTTCCAAATCCCATCCCCCATGTATATAATCCCTTTTTCTCATCATAATACCAAAAAATTTAGCCTAATGATGTTCTCATGGAGGGGATATTTAAGAGGTAATATCTTATTGCATTTTCATTTAATTTCTTTTAATTTAATTTTCTTTTATTATTCTATCCTCACATCCTATATAAAAATATTCATGATAAATCTAATAGAATTTATTTATTGGAATTACATCATTTTAATTTAATATCCATCATCAAACTCATTTCTCTCTCTGTCTCTCCCTCTTATTCTAAATATTAAATTATCACACGTGATGTGTCAATTTACCAATATAGTGGAAGATGAATTTTAATTTTCTTTAAAAACAATCAATAAAGTTCATAAAACAACAATAATTGTTGTTGTATAATTTTAAATATATTTTATAACCCTTTTTATGTTTTGGAATAAAGATAATTACATAATTCAAAATGATAGAATAAATCGGGTTTGTTGTGATAAAAATCTGCGAAAGTTAACCCAAATGGTTTTGATTAATTATATATCTAGTGATTCAACATCATTAATTTTAACAAAATGATATATATGACCATATAAAAATCTATGTTTTTCTTAACAACTTTAATTCTCAATTCGATATAAATATATCCATTCTACATAAATTTCATAGAGTTATATTCATTTAAATAGATCATGAAAACCTAGAAAACGATCACTTCCAGACGATGCAATTAAACCAAATAATGCATATAAAAAACCATAAATGTAATTTATAAAACTATAAAGAATAAAAATAATTTATTAATGGTTCTTTATTTTTTAATTAGTGCATATAATTTTATCATCCTGATTATTAAATAGAAGAGATCATTTAGACATAATGTAAGGGGATTATCAATCCCAACTCTTTTACATTAGGTATTTCCGATTTCACTCCATTTTTCTTATGGATATTCCATTAATGTCAATTAAATATCATTTCTATATCCTTAAAGTTTATTTTCTATATATACAAGCTTCTAATTTGATTTTATGATAAAATGGAATATTTTTCCAAAAGAACTCTTGTTTTTAAAAGCACATGTTTTACGTCTCTTGATGTTGTTTCTTATTCACTCAAGATGTAATATTCTTATAACATGTATGTTATTACATTTCTATTTTGTGAAAACAAATGTTTACACATTAAATATTTATTTATGAGACCCATTTCCTTTATATGTGTTATTTAATGTCCATGATTGATATATGTTCCATGTGGCATGCATGTTAATGCAAATGTAATGATGTGATGGGTGTGCCTGGAATAATACAGTGAAATGTTAATATTATGATGTTATAATTTCATGTGAAATTATATAGAGATCCAATTCATATGGTAATGTGAATAATATCATGGGTTAAAAATGAAATATTCATGAACATAATGTTCTCTATGTTCACAACTATGTGGGGTAGTTTACAACTAAGACATGATGTTTCATTTTTATACATTTCCACACTCCATGAATTTATTTAATATTCCTTATCATAGTTATGATTATGATGTTAGGATGAAAATTATGATCACCCCATATAATATTGATTAACTTTCTTATTATTCCTCTTACTGTGATTTTATCTCACCCCATTCATTGACGTATATTCATAGGTGATCAATTATACTAAAGTGAACACAAGGAATATAAGAATATAGGTAATATAGAATTAAATAATTTGATGAGTTTTATTTTTAATATATTAATTATGTTCCTAAATTTCCCATGAAACAAATGCTTTGGATCCTGGTTGTGAAATGCTTCAATGTGGTTTATCTTTAAAATGATGTAATAAGTTATTTACAAATAGTGGTGTCTGGATGTTATTAATATTTTCATATCTTTTAACATACTACATTTACTGATTTTATATGAAATTTTCATAATTTGTGTGAAATATTAATGTTTAAATATTAAATATAATTTTTGAGCACTATTTGAATTTATCCGGATTCAAGTCTGTTTAATGTATTAACAATAACGATCACCATACTTATCCAAATTGAATTATTCTTGTTTTGTAGGGTTCTAATTCAAATTAAAAAATTTCATTAGAAGTCACCTTTAGAAAATTCATCCATTTAAAGGGTCATATGCACCACACAAGAAGGCCCAAGGAAACTGTGAAGAAACTGGACCATAAATGAATGTTGAATTACTGGGCTCAATCCAGAAGTCCAAATACCTTAATTCCCCTCCCATGCTCAGAGGACATTTCAAGGAGTTGATGATAAAAATTTCAGAACCCAATGACAAATACAAGAGGCCCAACGGATGCATTGAAGTCCATCCCACCATTCTGGACGAGAATTAAAAACAACACACTAATATTGAAATTTTTCTTGATGTAGACATCCATTCGAGATGAGCATTTGCATTCCTAAATAAGAGATTCTGGGAGACAACTTTGTTGAAGAAATGAATTTTATTTGAGGGAATATTCATATTCAAAACTCATTCACATTATGGAAATTGAAAAAGTCTGTATTGAAATGGACAGATCATAATGGTTTACTAAAACCGCCATTACTTTGGCTCAATAAGTCCAATGGACGCCCAATGTTCATAGTAGACAGAAGACCTTTTTTTCTACAACGTTGAAGAAGGATATGTCTCATGATTTGGCTGTCTGGATGTCCATATCGATGAGCCAAGTGGAGGGTATTTCTGGAATATAAACAGTCCACCACCTTGGGCCATAAATACATCCCCTCCTCTCCTTTCAAAAGGGTTGGAATTTCAGAAGAGAGGGGAACATATTGGCACGACCAAAGACTTTCCAAAAGCTTGGGAGGATCTTACATACTCATGTTTTCAATTGGGAGACCTTTCCACCTCTCTATGTTTTCACTTACTTTCGTGTTCTTCATTTTTGTAATTTTGTAAGTCCTTTCTTTTGTAATTTTGTTTTAATGAAAGTTTTTTCTTCAATATATATTATTCTCATCCACCTTCTGTAGTTTAATATTTATGTTCTTAATATAGTATAAATTCTGTTTAATCTCCTTTCCTTATTTTTCTTCCTCATTCAATCGAAAATCTGTTTTTAATTATCATCATCGTTCGTGTGTGTGTCTGTGTGTTCGATGCAAAAATCTTTTCTTATCCCTTTCTTTATCTTATCTTCTTAATTTATCATCATAATAATTATAACCAGATTAGTAATAATTTTAATGGATGGGTAAATCTTTAAATGGGTTGAGTTATAATTTAGGTATGTTAAGTGATTGAGAGCTTTTGCTCGACGAATGTTCTTTAAATTAATATTGTTTATGTTGAACTTTATATTTCACGGATTAATGACATGTTTTGTTTAATATGTGGATTCCATGGATTATTGGAACCACAAATACACTACCATAAACAAATAATGGTAATTATTAGAAATCTAATTTAAGTTACGGCTTGGATTAAAGCTTTAACACTTGGAAATTCCGATCAAAATCATCTTGTGACATGGGTGTTAATTTAATGCAATATAAAGCAAAGCTCAAGGATATCACAAGCTTAACTACCTAATGATGAACTCACCCAAATCTTTATCAATTTGTTAAATCAAACATCATCCATAAATTATTTCGTAAGCTCTGCAAACAAACCCCCCGATCATTAACAATTTGTTAAATAAATCATAATCAATTAGTCATTTCAATTAAGCTCTGCAAAAAAACCCCCCAATCAGAATACAATCAACTAAAAAACGACTATTTAAAAGTATCTTCACCGAGGATTCGACCCGAGTGCTGCTATACACATTAGAAGAGTACCGAAACTTTGACCGGTCGATAGGCAATAATCGGATGTGCATTTCAAATGGTGCCGTTTCCGGGGATGATGCTTTAATTATTCGTTAGTTTCTAGTTATTGTAATAAAAAACCAAAAAAAACAAAAATTTAAATATAAATTAAAAAAAGACACAATGAAAAACCCATCTTCCTCTTTCTTCCAAAATCTCTATGAATGCCTCGTATCCTTCCAACCAATCCTTCAGATTTGTTTGACCCTGAAATTGAGCGAAGACTTCGCCAACTTAGGAGGAACATAAGAAATAATCAACTCATTCAAGAACCAGTCCTCATCCAACCAGTTGAATTTGAAATGGCCAATCCTAGGGAACAAACAATTAAAAAACATGTTTCCCCTGATATGAATTACCATCCTCTTGGAATTCAATATCCAAACATAGAAGCTGACTTCGAACTCAAATCAGGTTTGATTCATCTTCTCCCTCATTTACATGGGCTAGCTGGTGAGGATCTGAATCTCCACCTTAAAGAGTTCCAAGTGGTGTGATCTACCATGAAGCCTCAAGGGGTTTCCGATGAACAAATCAAACTCCGAGAATTCCCTTTCTCCCTAGATGAAACAGCCAAGACATGGCTTTAATACCTACCTCCTGGTTCCATAACCACATGGAATGACATGAAGCGACTTTTCTTAGAAAAATTCTTTCCTGCTTCTCGTACTGCTTCTATCTGAAACGAAATAAGTGGTATTCATCAATTCCCAAGTGAATCACTCCATGAGTACTGGGAGAGGTACAAAATTCTTGTGGAAACCTGCCCACATCACCAAATCCTTGACCAACTCTTGATCCAATACTTCTATGCGGGGTTATTGGAAATGGAGAGAACTCTCATAGATGCTGCAAGTGGCGGTGCTCTTGTTGATAAAACTCCTATAGCTGCAAGAGATCTCATAAGTAACATGGCTCCAAACACACAACAATTTCATACATGAGTACAAGCTCAAGTAAAACAAGCCCAAGATAATCAATCAATTGATCTGAACAAGATGACCGAGTGGATGAGTGAACTTACAGGTCTTGTGCGACAACTAGCTGTGGATACCAAATCCCCAACGTCGTCTTTTCCGCAATCAATGTTTCTTGGACCTATCAAAAAATGTGGAATCTGTAACTCTCTATCTCATCCAACTGACACATGTCCACAACTTCAAGAGGATCAATCCGATTCATCTGGTCCAATGGAGATCAATGCAGCATATCGTCAGCAGAACACCAACCCTCAACTATCAGGTCAGATTGGTAGAAACATCAACCAACCTCACTCTGAAGCCTTCTCTTCTTCTTATAACCAAGGAATTAGGTATAGTAATCCCATATCTCATCCCCCTCAATTCCCTCCTCAAAACCAAAACCAGTTCCAATATGGTCAAGGTGTTGGTAACTTCCAACAACCTTATCCTTTTCTTCCTCAACCTCAATGGAACAATCCTCCTCCTGGATTCCATTATCCTAGTGAGCCTCCCCAATTCCAAAACCAATAAAATTGCTTTCCCAATAACCAAAATCAAGGAAATCCCATTCTGGGACAAGAATATTCTTCCAAGAAACCATGGGAATGTGCTGTTGAAGATATTTCCTCTTTCACCTGTTCTAGACTTAAGAACATTGAAACCCAAATCGGTCAACTTGAATCACACCTTATTCAGCAGCAATCATCCAATTCTTCCCAACTCCCAGCTCAACCATTACCCAACCCCAAGGGTAATGTAAGTGAAATTACACTTAGATCGGGAAAGCAACATTCTATGCCTCATGATAAGTCCTCTACACCTCCTTTGAATGTTGACCTAGAAAATTCAAATAAAAATAAACATGAAATGGAACCTGAAACCATTCCCTCACCTCCTTCATTTCCACTTAGGAACCCAATTCCTTTTCCACAAGCCATTTCTAAACCAAGGATGTCCTTTCAACCTGATCCTGAAATGCTTGACATGTTTAGACGTGTTGAAGTCAACATTCCCCTCTTAGATTCCATAAAACAAATTCCTAAGTATGCCAAGTTTCTCAAGGAGTTGTGTACCCACAAGAGGCAAATTAGGACCTTCGAAAATGTATCCACCCAGAAGTCTATTCCCATAAGGTGAAAAGATCCAGGGACCTTTACGGTTCCATGCCAAATTGGATGTTCAACCATTGATGATGCACTCATTGACCTAGGAGCCTCAATTAATGTCATGCCCAAATCCATATTCTCCAACATTGGTCTAGGTCCCTTACATCCAACAGGTGTTGTCATTTAGTTAACCAATCGAAGCACAGCCAGTCCTGAGGTAATAATTGAGGATGTCCTTGTCCGAGTCAATGATCTTATCTTCCCTGCTGATTTCTATGTTCTTGACATGGAAGGTGAGACGAACTCTTCTCGATATCCTCTAATTCTAGGAAGACCATTCCCCATGACTGTGAGAACCAAGATTTATGTCCATTCAGGCATCTTATCATTGGAATTCGGTGACCAACTGGTCAAGTTCAACATTTTCCAAGCCATGTGATACCCATATGAGGATAACTCGGCATTCTCAATCTATGCTTCTAAGGACACTTCTAAGAGTCAATTGAACCCCATTCCATCATGTTCATACTATTCTGAAGAGATAGGATCTTGTGAAATATGCACTAGGATTAACCAAGTCATAAATGGTGAAGTTGTTGTGGACCTTTCATTCATAGACTCTATCAATTTAAAGTATCTTGAAAACACTCTTGAATCGCATATCAACACTGATCAAAACTGCTCCACCTTGGACAGTATTGGGAAAAATGAATCTGAAGCAACTGAAGTCCCATCCTTCATTTTTGAGTTTCGTAACCCAAAAAATGAATGATTAGACTAATCTGAAACCTCTTCCTGCACACCTGAAATATTCATTCCCCTTCCAATATCACTCATATCCTGTCATTATCTCTTCCACACATACTGAAACCGTGGAGTCCAAACATGTTCAAGTGTTAGAGGAAACAAAAGGCCTTAGGTTGGACCCTAGATGACATAACAAGAATCAACCCTCCTCTTTGCGTGCATCACATCCATCTTGAGGAATCATCCAAACCAATTAGACAACCGCAAAGAAGACTCAATCCACTCATCCTTGAGGTATTTAGGGAAGAGATCACCAAGCTTCTTTAAGCTGGTATTATCTACCCAATTTCTGATAGTGAATGGGTTAGTCCAATTCAAGTTGTACCTAAAAAGGTAGGGATAACTGTTGTCACAAATGAACATGGAGAGGTAGTCAAAACTCGAGTGAAGAAAAAATGGCGTGTGTGCATCGACTATAGTAAATTCAATGTTGAAACAAGAAAAGATCACTACCCTCTTCCATTCCTTGATCAAATGCTGGAACGATTAGTCGGAAAGTCACACTATTTCTTTCTTGATGGATACACTGGCTACTTCCAAATCCCAATCCGACCTCAGGACCAAGAAAAGAATAAATTCATATGCCCCTTTGGAACATATGCATATAAAAGAATTCCTTTTTGACTTTTAAATTCTCCTGCAACATTCCAGAGGTGTATGATGAGTATTTTTCTGAATTCATTGAACACTGCATGGAAGTATTCATGGATGACTTCACCATTTATGGAAAGTCATTTGAATCTTGTTTGAATTCACTCTCTCTAGTCCTCCAAAAGTGTGTCAACTGCAACATTGTGTTAAATTTTGAAAAAATTCACTTCATGGTTGCAAATGGGATTGTTCTAGGGAACATCGTTTCAAAATATGGTTTTGAAGTTGATACAGCCAAAATTGAAGTGATCCAATCACTTCCGAAACCCACTTCTATTCGAGACATCCATTCATTCCTCATTCATGCTGGTTTCTATCGGATATTCATCCATAACTTCAGTAGGATTTCCCTCCCACTCACTCGGTTGCTACAAAAAGATGTCACCTTCCATTTTGATGTGGTTTTCAAGAGAGCCTTCATTGAACTCAAAACTTATCTTACATCTACCCAGATAATCCAACCCCCAGATTGGTATTTACACTTTGAGTTAATGTGTGATGATTCTGATAGAGTCGTTGGGGCTGTTCTTGGTCAATGAAGAGAAATAATTACTCATGTCATCTATTATACCTCAAAAACATTGGATGAAACTCAATCTCACTACACTGTCACTGAAAAGGATCTTTTAGCAGTGGTTTTTGCCTTAGATAAATTTCGGCCCTACCTCTTAGGTTCCAAAATCATAATCTTCATAGACCATTCTACTATAATGTTCGTGCTTAAGAAAAGTTATTCCAAATCGAGGCTAATAAGATGGATCCTAATTCTCCAAGAGTTTGACCTTGAAATAAAAGATAGACCTAGAAAAGAAAACCATGTGGCTGATCACTTGAGTAGAATTTCTAATTATTCTCATTCTGAAATCATTGATCCTAAATTACCCACTGAGAACCTTTCATCTCTTACTCCTAAGTTACCATATTATGCCCCAATTTTAAATTACTTGGTTTCTGGTGTTTTTCCTGAAATTTTTTCAAAATAACAAAAAATGAAGTTGAAAAGTGATTGAAAATACTATTTTTGGGAAGAAAATAATCTTTGGAAAACTGGGGCTGACATGGTAATAAGGAGATGTGTCGATGAAAATGAACATTCTTCTATATTAGAATTCTGTCACTCACTTCCCAGAGGTGGCCACATTGGACCAAAAAGGACCTCCCAAAAGGTCCTAGAATCTAGATTCTTCTATCTTTCACTCTTCAAGGACTCACATGAGTTTTGTCAATCATGTCCCACTTTCCAAAAGTTTGGCACAATCTCCAAAAGAAATGAAATTCCCCAAAATTCATTAATCTTTTGTGAAATCATAGATGTTTGGGGCATCAATTTCATGGGATCATTTCCCCCTTCCAATGGATTCTCATACATCATTCTTGGGGATGATTATGTTTCTATGTGGGTTGAGGCCAAACCCACTATAAAGGATGATTCACATACAGTTAGTGAGTTCCTAAATACACACATATTCCATAGATTTGGCACACCTCGTGCCTTGATAAGTGACTTAGGAACCCATTTTTGTAATAAAACCATGGAATATCATTTGAAAAAGAATGGGATTGTTCATAAAACTTCAACTGCATATCACCCCCAAACAAATGGCATTGTTGAACTTTCTAATAGAGAAGTGAAAAGAGTACTTGAGAGAACTGTCAATCCCACCAGAAAATACTGTCCTAAGAGACTTGGTGAAACCCTTTGGGCTTATCGAACTGCCTATAAAACACCCATTAGGATGTCTCCTTATTGGCTAGTTTGGGTAAAGCATGTCACTTACCAGTTGAAATCCAACATAAGTCTTTTTGGGCTGTGAGAACCAGTAATTTTGATTGTGAAAAATCTTGTAATGAAATATTGTTGCAATTGGCTTAACTGGAGGAGCTTCAACATGAATCCTATGAGAATTCCAATCTATACAAAGAGAAGGATAATGTACTCCATGAAAAACACAACCTGAGAAAGTTATTTCTTGAAGTTGAAAAGGTAACGCTCTTCAATTCTCGATTCCGACTTCACCCAGGTAAGCTTAATTATCATTGGGAAGGTCCTTTTGTTATTACTAATGTTTACCCATTTAGTGCAGTGCAAGTCAAAGACCCCTCTTCCAAAAGGACATTCACGGTTAATGGACATCGATTAAAGCATCAATATGAGAGGACACACAATCCTGGATCATCATCTACTTCCATTGGATTCCCAAATTCTCCAGTCAACCCACCACCGGATGGAGACGACGACCACCAAATCTAAACTAGGGGGCACCTCTTTCCCTTTAACTCTCTCTCTCTCTATATTTTCCTATCTCTACATCTTTCTTCTTTTCCACCTCTCTTTAATTTTTTTTACCACTTTCATTATCATAACCTATCTTTTTCACTTTCACTTTTGTGTGGGTGTATCTTTATAAAAAAAAAATATATAAAAACCTAAAAAACTAAAAAAACCAAGAAAACAGTCACTTAAAAAAATACAAAAAAATTAAAGAGTCATTCTTACACACCATCGAGTTTTGAAATTTTGTCCAACCATTTTGGAGAGTTAAGAGACATTTTTTCATGTAAAAAATTTTGTATTTTCATCATGACTTTGGATATAGAATTTTGTGTCAAAATTAACAAATACTGAATGCTCAATTTTTTATTTGGAAAATGCTTTTCTCGAAACATGATGAACAACATTTTCTTTCAGGCCAAGGCCACGTATGGCCATCTTTTCAAAATGTGTGTTTTCACCCCCATTTGTGAGTCTTGAGTTTGTGGACATTCGAGCTAAATTTCCTACTTTAGTGTGCATTAATATGATAGAGGCATTGTTTTGAACCACATGAGAATCACAATAGCCAAATAGCCTCCCATTTCCCTTACATTAATCCTCCATTTGAAAGCCCCTTCGAGCCTATGAAAACCTTTACATTGATATCCAAATTACATTCCCAATACCTTTTCCCACCCAATATCAACATGGATTTTCATTGCATATTTTTTTTTGAAATTTAAGTGTGGGGGGAATGGATTTCATTGTTTGGGTACCCTATTATTGATTTTCAACGAGTTATCATCTGCTTGAGGGGAAGGATCCATTTTAGTTTGGGGGAGAGGTTTCCATTCAGTGTGTTTTGTGGAATTTAATGTACTTCAATTTATGTAATTTTGTAAATGATATATGACAAGTGTTCAAAAAAATAAAAAATGATGCAAAATATCAAAAAATATTTTTGCAATACTTGGTTGTGTCTTGGGTAGGTCAAAAATCACTCCTTATCAACCTTTTATCTTGTTATAACTATTAAAATTATTGTCGTGAGGATATCAAACATGGGTTGGGATATGATTGTGAGATCTGTTTCAAGGTCAACTTTTGAAAAAACAAATAAAAAAAAGAAAAAAAGAACATTTGTATTATATTATTATATCATTGGGAGAAGATTTGTGGTTTGTAAATATTTCAACTTCCCATCCCCTTCATATTTTCTTCATCTATTGTGTCTTTCTTCACACAATCATTGCATTGTAAATATGTGTTTTCATTTCCTTCCATGTTTTATTTAAAAAAAATGTGCATTTCTTTTTTTATGTTGGTGTTTTACCCCTCTTCTTCTCTCATGGACATTATATTTCTACCGTAGCATAGTCACAAAAAACCCTTTAAAAACACCTCTTGATTCTTTTTCACTTTGGATAGGGATTGTAATATGAGATCTCTTTTCAAACTCTAAGATTTTCACTTTTGGTTGGTGAAAGAGTGAACCTCCATAAATGAATTTTATCATCTTGAGAGGTCTGAGTTTAGAGTGTCCACATTTTCCATTTCTAAATTTGAGCATGAAAAAATGAATTAGATTTGGAACATTTTTTCTATAAAAACTTGTGGTGGAATTCAAAATGGATAACTGAAATAGTCTAAACCTCCCTTGATTGTAGAAAACAAAATTTTAATATTTGTTGGTGAGTAAAAATGATCTTTGTCATGTTTTTATATTTGTTGCAAATGAGGACATAAAAAAGACTAAGTGTGGGGGAGTTTATGTTATTAATATTTTCATATCTTTTTACATACTCCCTTTTCTGATTTTATATAAAATGTTCATAATTTGTGTGAAATATTAATCTTTAAATATTAAATATAATTTTTGAGCACTATTTGAATTTATCAAGATTCAAGTATGTTTAATGTTTTAACAATAACGATAACCCTATTTATCCAAATTGCATTATTCTTGTTTTTTAGGGTTTCCAATTCCAATTAAAACATTTCATTAGAAGTAACCTTTGGCAATTGCGTCCATTTAAAGGGTCATAAGGACCACACAAGAAGGCCCAAGGAAACTGTGAAAAAACTGGACCATATATGAATGTTGAATTACTGGGCACAATCCAGAAGTCCAAATACTGTAATTCCCATCTAAAGTTCGGTGGACATTTTAAGGAGTCCATGATAAAAATTTCAGAACCCAATCACAAATACAAGGGGCCCAACTGATGCATTGAATTCCATCCCACCATTCTGGACGGAAATTAAAAACAGCACACTAATATTGAAATTTCGCCTGATGTAGACATCCATTCGAGATGAGCTTTTTCAGTATGAAATAGGATATTTGGACGGACAACTTTGTTGAAGAAATTAGTTTTATTTGAGGGCATATTATTATTCAAAACCCATTCACATTATGGAATTCGAAAACTTCTGTATGGAAATGGACAGATCATAACTTTTTACTAAAACCGCCATAACTTTGGCTCAATAAGTCCAATGGCCGCCAAATTTTCACAGTAGACAGCAGACATTATTTCCTACAACTTTAAATAAGGGTACGTCTCATGTTTCGGGTGTATGGATGTTCATATTGGCAAGCCAAGTGGAGGGGTATTTCTGGAATATAAACAGTCCACCACCTTGGGCTATAAATACATCCCCTCCTCTCCTTTCAAAAGGGTTGGTATTTCAGAAGAGAGGAGAACATATTGGAATGACCAAAGCCTTGCCAAAGTCTTGGGAGGATCTTCCATACTCATGTTTTCACTTGATATATCTTTCCTCCTCTCTTTATTTTCACATACTTTCGTGTTCTTCATTTTTGTAATTTTGTAAGTCCTTTCTTTTGTAATTTTGTTTTAATGCAAGTTTCTTCTTCAATATATCTTATTCTCATCCACCTTATGTATTTTAATATTTATGTTCTTAAAATTGTTTAAATTAAGTTGAATATCATTTCCTCATTTTGCTTCATCATTCAATATAATGACCATATTAATTATCATCATCGTTCGTGTGTGTGTGTGTGTTCGACGCAAAAATATTATCTTATCCCTTTCATTATCTTATATTCTTAATTTATCATCATAATCATTACTACCAGATTAGTAATAATTTTAATGTCTGGTTAAATCATTAATTAGGGTGAGTTATAATTTTGGTATGTTAAGTGATTGAGATATTTTGCTTGTGGAATGTTCATTAAATTAATATTGTGTATGTTGAACATTATATGTCATGGATTAATGACATGTTTTGTTTAATATGTGGATTCCATGGATTATTGGAACCACAAATACACTACCATAAACAAGTAACGTTAATGATTAGAAACCTATGTTAAGTTACAGTTTGAATTAATGCTTTAACACTTTGGAATTCTGATCAAAATCATCTTGTGACATGGGTGTTAATTTAATAAAATATAAAGAAAATCTCAAGGATATCACAAGATTAAATACCTAATGATGAACTCACCCCAATATTTATCAATTTGTTAAATAAAACATCATCCATAAATTATTTCATAAGCTCTACAAACAAATCCCCCAATCATTATCAATTTGTTAAATAAATCATAATCAATTAGTCATTTCAATTACGCTCTGCAAAAAAAACCCCCCAATCAGAATGCAATAAACTAAAAACAAATGACTATTTCAAAGTATCATTGCCGAGGATTCGACCCGAGTGCTTCTATAAACATTATCAGAGCACTAGAACATTTACCGGTCGATAGGCGACAATTGGTCGTGCGTTTCATGTCCCTTTGATTAGTTTCAAGGATCAATTTATTTAATTTGGGAATTAGAATTAGGGAACGTCAGTTTAACCCTTAGTTTAAGACTATGAAAATAAAATAACCCAATAAGATTTGTTTTAAAAAAATTAAACATAACAATCCCACAAGATAATCCTTATAGCTAATTTCCCAAAGGAATAAATTATTCATGAATTTTCAACTATTGTTTTGTTACAATATTTTTTATTTTAGAAAATGGTGGTTATTAAGGAAAACTAGGCCAGCAACCCGTGTGTGGGACAATGTAGTGATTTATTGAAAGAACTCCCCAATACCTTAGAGGGAGGAGTTAAAAATATCATGGAAGTTCTTACCGAACTCTTATTATGACCAATAACCTGAATAATTTAGAACATCCTTCTTCACGTAACATAGAGAAGCTCGCTATAGAGTATTTTATAAGACAATGAACATCAACATTTAGTGGATATTCTGATCCACTAGTAATGAAACAATTTTTCAAATCAATTGAAAATATCTATTCTGTTCTTCATGGTTACAAGACATAGAAGGTGAATATTTTTTTTATCATCTAGATGGAGAGGTCATATAATGGTGGGAGTTGATTAAGAACACCAAGAAAATTGAAGAAATTGATGTGATGAAGTGGTAATATTTTTTGTAAATGTTTCATAACAAGTATTTTCCTTAAACGCTTTGTAAAATTATGGAGAGAGAATTCATAGGGATGATAAAAAATGAATTTGAATCTATCATGGAATAAGAATAAAATTACATTAGGCATGAAAGTTACACTTCTATTTTTTGTTATCAAAAAATGATTGAAAAACTCATATATTCATTAGTGGTTTAAAACCACACCTTTTTAGGCTATAGAAATTAGAGACATTGGGAGTTATGAATATATTGTTTGATTTGATATCAATTTAAAGACATATGTCATAGAATGGTCCCTGGACTATAGTCATTCGCAATTTAATACGGAGTTTTAATCTTGTGGATCCCATGAAATTTTTTTGGATGAAATATCAACCACTCAAATGTAAACAATGTGAGAAGAAGAATCATAGAATCTATGTCAAAGGGGTGGGGAAATGATATATGTGTGGGAGATAATTCCACCAAACTCATGAATGTAAAATAGACATAAAGAAGATATATGATATAATTGAGTAATGGGGAGAACCACCAATATTCCAATGCTATATGTATATCGATAAAGGACACTATGAAATCTAGTGCACTAAACCTCGAGTATTCAAGGGTAATTAGCATCATCAGCAACTAAATCCAATGTAATAAGGGAAGGATTATTCTATCACTAATGATGATGTGGGAATCAAAATGAAGTCATACAAGGTACAGGTAATATTCAGTTAAGAATTGGAAAACACATATTTGATTCTAGTTATATGATTTCTTTTGTATCATGCATGTTTTCCAGAACTATTGAATCGAACCCTTGAATCCTTGATGTAGATATATTTGAAAAAAACCAAGTGGTGTGATCACTGCAACCCATGTGCAAGACTCTTCTCCTATTGGGTTGTGTGTGAATATTCTCCACAAATTTCTCATGATATTTCCTTTTGTGGAATTCTACTCTATACTGGGGTTGGATTTTCTCTTGTTATATAGAGAACAAATCAATTTTCATAGAAAGGAATTATCATTTCATATTCCAAACCATGACATGCTCTTCTAAAAATTCATTGATGATCATGAATGTCATTTAAAAAGTGCACAAATAGTGTGGGTGGTGATTTTCTATGAAGAATCATACCATTCTCAAATAGTTAATAAAATAGTATGTATCTACCTAGGGGAATTTTCCATTATGAGGGAATATAGTCATTTGTTTCCCAAAGAATTACCCAGAGATCCCCTAGATTCTATGGTAGAGTTATCAATGGAACTCTTACACATAGAAAATCCTATCTTAAAATTCCACTATAGGATGGTCTTGAATGAATTAGAGGAGTTAAAGAACTAACAGTAAGAGAATTTACGAAATGGTTTCAAACTCCATAGTGCATAGCCTTGAGGTGTGCTAGTGAACATTGTAAAGAAAAAGGATTGGATCAATGTGGATGTGTATTGGCTACTGAGAGCTCAAAAATATCACCATAAAGTATAAGTATCCCCTTCTATTGATTGAAAACTTGTCTGATAATTTTGGCGAGTTTATAACTTATGAACGGTGGATCACCATTCAATATATCATCATATAAATGTGAATAAGGAAGTTATATAGAAGACTGAATTCAATATAAGGTATGTAAATGATGAGTTTATGGTTATTCACATAGGACATACAAATTCCTCAGAAATCATTATGGATATGTTGAATCGATTCTTTAGGAATTTGATGAAAAAGTTGGTAGTGTTTATCTATTATATTATCATATACTATAAGATAAATGAGGAACATTAAGAAAATTTAAGTCTTATTTTAGTATGGTTCTATCGCCATTTTTGGAAACATTACACACAATTCTCAATTCCACTATCTCTGTTAACAAGGAAAGGGGAAAATTATGTATTAATAGAAGAATGTGAGGAATGTTTCAAAAAGCTAAAGAGAAGGTGAATTAATTCCCCTGTAATCACTTTAATGAATAATGGATAATGTTTTGTGATATATAGTGGTTTTTAAAGAACTTTTTGTGTTGGGTACTCACGGAAAATGATAATGTGATAGTCTACACATCACAATATTTGTTTATCCATGATCAGAACTACTCGATGCATGATCTAGAGCTAGGGACTATGATTTTTACCTTGAAAATCTGGTCGCACTACCTCTATGGGGAGAAATGTGATATATATACTGATAAAAAGATCTGAAATTTTTTATTCACATAAAAGGGTATCAAAATATATTAATGATGATGGTTAAATCTAATCAAAGACTATGATTTTACTATTCACAATCATCTTGGGAAGTAAAACAAGGTAGTTGATTCTCTTAGTAGGAAAGAAAATAAAACACAATCCATGATCTGAATTAAGAAATAACAAATATTCTTTTATAATCAAATGTTGGATTTGGAAATCATAAGTGAATGTAATACATCCTACCTCTCCCAAATTATTTCACACACATATTTTCAAGAGAAGATCTAGGAGGCACAATGGGATGATCTATAGATTCAAAAGAAGGATAATGTAGTAATGGAATGGATGATTCAATAAATCCATATCTATGATGATGGTGTGGTTCGGTTTGGAAAAATACATTGAGTTCCATCATCACTGGAGATAAATAAGGTGATATTAAATAATTCAAACAACTAAAATTTCTCTTTCCATATTTCTAGCAACTAGATGTATCGTGATATCTAAGAAAATTTTTTGTGGGACAACATGAAGAAGGATATTTCAGAATATATCTCATGTTTCTTGATATTTCATTAAATTAATGAAGAGTGACATAATTCCAATGGTGTGACGTAAACATTTTCTATAACCTTGTGAAAATGGCATAATTTCATTATATATGTTGTTACTGTTCTCCTGAAGACATCCAATAGAAACAATGTGACATGGGTTGTGGTGGACTAACTCACCAAGACATCCTACATTATAATTATTTGGGAAGATCTATCTATTGAGAAACATGGTAAGATATATGTGATGGATGTGGTGAGAGTTTATGTGGTTCCACTCTCAATTGTATCTGACTATGATCCATGGTTCATATCAAAATTTTGTAGGAGTCTTCAACATACCTTGTGCACTGAATTGAATTTCCACATGACCCATCACCCCCAAACTAATGGATAATATGAAAGGACTCATCAGAAACTTGTATAAACTATAATATCCTTCTCAATGAAATTTAAATGAAATGGGATCAACATCAACCATTGGTTAATTTTTCATACATCTACAGCTTCCACTTGAGTATTCAGATGGCTCCATATAAAGCTCTATATGGAAAATGATCTAATACTTTAAACTTTTGGGAAGAATTTGGTGGTCAAAAGCTGCTTGGAACAAATATTTTTTAAGGGATTATTGAGAAGGTTCAATCCATCCAAAAAAATATCAAATATACTCGTATTCATCAATGATCATTATTGACAACCGTTAAATGGAATTGGAGTTTCAAATTAGAGATAAATTATTTCCTCAAATATCACCATGGAAGAGATTCATAAGGCATGGAAAGAAATGGATTCTTATCCTAAGGTAAATTGACCACTTTTACATCATTGATATCTATGGAGAATTGGCCTATCGACATTAGCTTCACCTTAATATGGATCAAATTCACTATGTGTTCCTTGTATCCCTCTAGAGAAAGTAGATACCAGATCCCCCATTTGTACTAAACTCATAGGTGGTATAGTTGGAAGATGATATCTCTTATGAGAAGAATATGGTAATGGTTTTTTACTATAGGGATAAGGTTCTTCACAAAAAAATACAACCGACATAGTCAAATTGTTTTGGAGTAACCATAAGTACAAAGAATTGACTTGGGAACTAGTTGAGGTGATGTAGTAGAATTACCCTCATCTATTTAGGTAAAAATAATTTTTATGGAAAAATTTCAACAGGGGAGAATAATGTAACAACCCAAACATTTATCAATTTAATTTCACCCTTATTATAATAATATATTATTTTATAATTCATATAAAATAAAAAAGTAACACAATACGATATTTATAAATGATTAATGAATGAAATAATAGGTATCTCTAGAAATTAATTAACTTATACCAATGGAAAAGTAACTTGACCGTTGGAGTAGTAACCTGACCCATAAAAATAGTGATACATCCAATAGAAATGTAACTTTACATTTTAATGTACTGGTAAATTTTAGGAATATTATGAATGAAAATATAATATATTTATTTCATGACATAATTAAAGAAATATTTTAAAAATGTTAAATTATGTGTTGGTGTTTTGTTAAGCATTAAATTTTTAATTACAATTTTATATTTACTTTAATAATTTAAAATGAAATATATTTTAATTAAATATATTCATAAATTAATTTTTCATTATATTATTATTTGAATATAATTTTATGAGACTTTAATTAATATTTCAACATGTTACAAAATCAGTTATAATTTTTAAATATTTATTTTTCAAATAATTGATGATTTTAATTAAAAATTAAATTTTTTATATTTATACTATTATATTCAAATAAAAGAGTTAATAAAAAAATTATACACATATCTAAATTTTTTGGTTGATTTTTTCTATTTTTTCATAAATTCGTGAATTTTTTTGTGAATTGCAAAATATGGTAATTTATGGTATATATAATTTATAAGTTTAATACACTATTAATTATGTAATCATTGATGTAAGCACCATAATATAAAATTAAAATTTCTATTTAATGTATTTATAAATTAAATCATGACTATTTCTTATCTTGTGGAAAAATAAATAACCAATCAATAAATTAATGTGAAAACACCCCTCTCCTCCGCTACAAATACCAACCCACACCATCTCTTTTACTCACACCACTCAGGACTTTATCCATGTAAAACATATGCTCATATAGCTTAGAAAACTCCTCCCCCACTTCCTATAGACCTTTTTATCATCAAACTAAATAAACATTTTCTCTATAGATTTTCTCAATGAAGATATATTTAATAGGTAAAGTCCGCTTCTTTTTCATTTAATTTATTTAATTTTTCTATCCCCAAATCTTCTATATAAATTTTAATTATTACTATAATATCTCATATATATTATAATTATATCATATTAATGGTATAACCTCATAAATTTTTTTTCGCTCTCCATTTTTTTATAATAATGAAATATTCTCATGTGATGTGTCAATTTACCGACATCGTAGATGATGCATTTTCATTTTCCGTTTAAACATTATTTTTTATTCATAAAATCACTATAATTTTAGGTAAATAATATAAAATATATTTCATAATCCTTTTTATTTTATGTGACTATAATATTTTCAGGATACTAAATGCTAAAACAAATCATGTTTGTTGTGATAAAAAACAACAAAAATTAACCCAAATGATTATCATTAACAATTTATGTAATGATTCATTCTCATCAAATTTAACAAAATTATATATATTACCATTTAAAATTATATATATTAATTAATAACTTATATTTTCAATTTTGGATAATTGTACCCATTCTAAAAAAACTCTTATACTCATATTCAAGTAAATAGATCATGAAAACCAAGAAAACCGAAACTCATAAAAGATGAAATTAAACTATATAACTCATAAAAAATATACCTTAATAAAAATAATTTATAAAATTACCTATATTTTTTAAATAATGAATTTAATTTTATTATTCAAGATGTTAAAAATAAGAGATAATTTATACATATAATTATAGGATTCTTGAACCCAATAGTCTTCCATTGGGTTTTCCAAATTTCACTCCATTTTCAGTATGGATGTTCCATTAATGTACCTCAAATATCATTTATTTTCAATCCCTTTTCATTTATTGATACATATTCTTCTAATATTATTTTATGGAAAAAGAAAATATTTTTCCAAAAACACTCTTAAATCTAAAAACACATGTTTTACATATCATGTTTTTTATTCTTCTTCACTAAAGATGAATGATTCTAATAAAAAGTATGTTATTCCCTTTTTATTTTGGGAAAAAAATTATCCGTGAAGGTTTTTTATATGATAAAACTTTAATTTATGTGGGTTATATTACATCCATAATTGATATACATTCAATGTGGCATGCATGATAACGTAAATGTTATGATGTGATGGGTGTACCCAAGAATTATATAATGTATTGTGTATGATATGATGTGACAGGTGTTCCCAGAATTATATAGTGAACTAATGAATTGGAAAATGTGAATAATATCATGATAAAAAGTGAAATATATGTGAACATAGTTTTTGATTTGTTCAAAAATATGTGTGGTATATGACCAATAAGAAATTTTGTTTCATTATTTATGTATTTCCACATTTCACATCCTGTAATGATTATGATGATGATTTTATGATAATGAATTTGATATCCTCATGTAATTTCTTTCACATTATTATATATCTTCCTACTGGGTTTTTTTTCTCAACCCTTTTGTTGATGTATATTATTAGCCGATTACATGTACTGATGTGAACACAAGTGAAAATCAGAAGCTATAGAATAATGAATTAAATACATTTTTATATTTTATTATGTAAATGTTATTCATGATTCTAATTTTTCGAAGATACTAAACCTTTGAATCCTAGTTTTGTCATTATTTTATGTTGTTTTTCTTTATAATGGTTTAATAAGTAATGTAATAAAAGTAGGGTTGCTTTAAGGGATTCATGTTTTATCTTAAGTGACCATATCATTGGGTGGATGAGTCACCCCACTTAATATGGCGTGGTAATTGGAAATGATGCAAGTTATTTCCACTAACTTCATTACATATTAGAATCTTGGTAGGATATGGCCCGAGATTGATGTAAAATTCTCCATAATTTTTAGACATGTAGAGAGATATCCTTGGCATGAGTGGGGATATATGCCCAACCTAGTGTTCCAGAAAGGATATGTGACTACTCATATCATCCATTTCCTTCCAGTAAATACCATTAGTCCTCCTGCATAGGGTCCAAGAATTGAATCTTCCCCTACATTACAAATGGGATACACCAGCTTCCTTCTACAAATGTAATAGTATTTGTATGGAGGGATTTATATGAATGAGAATGAATTTACATCTTCTCATAAATTTCCACCACATTGGACCAATGATAATTATATTTATCCATATAATGTTTCATTTGATTATGGTATGATTTCATACAAGACATGAGAGACTGATATTAATGACAATGAATTTGTATCTGATTGTAGTTTGCTGCTATATTTGACCAACAGACTTCTTGAGTAGGAACATGGATAATGGCCTATTTCAGATTTGTTGATCATCTTCTTCTATGAGGATCCCTGGGGACCGGGGTCTGTAAGAATTCAGCTGAGGCCATGGGGTGGTATCCTATTCATGGTGAGAAAATTGGGCCACACAACATTGGCATCAATTAATACTAAATGGGTCCCTTGGGTGTGATCCATGCACTGCTGGGACAATATCTCTAGATACAGAACAACCAGTATCATTATAGTAATGGATGAATTTTTATCACATTTAGAGGATAGGATCTCAAAACAGATTAAGATGACTATTGGGCCATCAGGTTCTAGGCCAAAATTCGTCACTGGCTATAATCTAGAAGGGATTTACTAGCCGGAGGGACTCCCGAGCTACATCCATGTTTGGGAGAGTAACATTCTCATGGAACTTTTAGAATAATTAATTTTGAATCAAATTTTTAATTATATGGATTAGAAAGGGAATCCCATATTTGGTTGAGGACCTGACCTATTCTGTGGTTGAGGTGCCTGTGTCTGAGAACTTTTGTGATGAAATTGGATTGAAGAGTGTTTTGGTGATAAGTTCCTACAATATATGGAAGGAACACAAAAATGAATTCCAAATCATTTTAGAATCTTTATAAACGTACACTAGTGGAAATAATTTCTTAGTTTGGAAGTATTGCAATTTGAGATCAAAAGGGGAAGGATGATAACTAACACAACTACCTTGGTTATGGATTTACATCATGTTTACCATTTTATTTTTGATGTGGGAATTATGTAAACCCTTTCTGTTACGATTTATTATATAGGGTTTTAATTTTTCACAGTAATTCATATTAGGTTTGCCATTATTACCTTGCACCCAGTAGTGATGGGTTAGTATTAAATAGGGATGGTTCATGGAACCATAATCATCCAATGACTGTCGTATATGTTATGACACATGGACATACATTCGAATGGAATTCGCTCATTGGGTAACATGAATAATGATACTTAAGAACTCACATTGGCCAAGAGAATGTGTTTTAGGGATCATCCAAAACCTTTTGGGGAGAACTATTTCATATTATGGGACTCACTTATAGAATTAAGAAATGTTTTCATATCTTTTTCTTTTTAACATTTAGTAGACCGATCGCCCTTAATTATTGATCAGTTCTACGAATGCATGGGTTAAGAATCATCTATATGAGTTTGTGGTTCTTAATTGATGTGGGAATAATTACGTAGAAGATGTTCTCCATTAAGGGTGACCATTTACGAACAAAATAGATGATATTTGGTTTCTCATTAGGATGATGTCATTTTTTAACCACGTTGTGAGGTTCTCTGGAATTTACTATTATCCAAGGTGATAGAAGTTGGTTTGATTTTTAGATCAAAATTTTATAATTGTATACTTATGTATTATTATAAAATTAATCAAAAACCACATTGTAAAATGCCTCTTAACAGGACATAAAACATTTTATTATAATATGATGAGGACTAAACTATGGTCTTTATCTTTATGTAGCAAGAACATCTCTATGGAAGGTGACTAGAAAAGGATGGTGTGAAACATACATTGAGGTGGCCCAAGGGAAATGGAAGAGATGTAGTCTCCCATGTGGGTGAATGATCACACTAGGGATGAGAACCAATTATGATGATTATTAAATGGACTCAAATGGAAGATGGCCCTATGGTTTAGATATTATTTGACTTGGAATTTTGAGCGGAGAACATTCGGGTGGATTTGGGTGATGGATTTGGACCTTAGGGAGGCTTCCCACATATCATGGTTAATTGGAAGCTAGATACCATGTAGTTCAAAATGGGTTTGGGATTGTACCGAACATGAGTCCCATTTATGTGTGTGTGGTTGGTGATTACACAGAATGAGAGATCTAATAGAAAAGAAGATTTGGGATTTTACCTAATATTATGACCACATGAGGTTTCGAATCGTGAAAATTTGATTATATCCACTTACGTATAATCCCACATGAGTCATGCTCGATGTAAGAAACAAGAAGAATTAGTATATATGAAGATTACATGTTCCACCTTTTCATTCTTAGATGGATGTTGGATCCAAAATGAATTGTAGGAGGGATTTGAATGTTCACATATCCTCTATTATTTTGGATAATAGGATAGTAACACATGACGATCTATTTGTATATGGACCGAGTACGAAATAAGTAGCAATAGTGACACCACATGCAAGAAAGACTAGAAAATTACTCTAGGAGGTATTCCCTCTAATGGGTTACCTAGGAAGAAATTAGGTTAAACAACTACACCTTAAAGGGAAACCCATGTGTGATCCTCCATCTCCCCACCAAAAATGGTGTGTTTCATGTGAGAAATTCTATGGTTTGGACCCTCAATACCATTGAAATGTAGATTTTAAGACATTTTGAGGGACTACATTTTCATGGAGACTACCAACGAGAATCCACATACCATGGGAATGTAGACATGAGAGGACACAAAAATGTGTCTAATAATCTGATAATATATATCATATGGAATTGGAAATGTACGTTTCCTAATGTTGTTAGACTGGTTCATGGAGGGGTCAATATGGGGCCGAATGGTATGACAGAAGGAAGTAATGGGAGCATGAGAGTATAACTACCTATCATGCCCCATTTTGTATAACACATTACTATGTGGGATGGGGTTTTGTCTACATATCATTATGTAACATGGGTGAGGTTACCATCTGTGGTGTATTGTGTTATCCGAACATTGGTTCTATGCATGAAGCATTTTTCTCTGTGAGGCTTGGTTTTTTCCATGTAGCATTTTTCTACACAGGCTCATGTTCTTCCCGCGTTGCATTTTTCTATACAGAGTAGGGATCCCAATTCATAGTTAGTTACAACTTAGGGTGTTTTAACGCAATGAATCGTTCTATTATGCTCTAGATAATGGTGTTTGCAGAGATATCATGGCTTTAAATACAACCAGATGAATTTAGTTTCTTCCTTAATATTTTAATGTATGTTTAATTCCAAGGAATGGATGGATATCTCCCAATTCATATATGTGTCTCAAAAAATTACCCCTTTTTTCTTCATTCCTCTTAGGGTTTTTACATAGAAGTGGAGTACCATGCTACTAGGATGGCTGATCATCTGTGTTGGGCTACGAGGCATTCATTTATAAAGCCTAGAGAGGACAGCCATGCATGTAAACAATTTAGTCTCAAGGGTTGAAAATCACCTCCCATGACCAAAAAATTTATTTTCATTTTTTGGATGCCATGAAAATTGGTGGGGTACCACATGGAGTGACAATCCACATTGAGAAATTTTCTACATGAAATCCATGTCCTCCTTCTCGACTTTTCATCATTAAACAATTTTCTCAAATGTTAACTTGATTTTATTTTACTGTATACCAAATTCAAGGAATCCATTTCTCCATTAATGTTGAGTTTTTTTGGACCCAAAAATATATATAAGGTATTTGACAAGGTTGATTTTTGATGACCGAATGTTAAATAAGAAAAGATTCTTTAAATTTGAGAAAATTTTATTCGATGACTTGGGAATTGTTTATATAGGGGTTTTCATAATTCCCTATAACTCTAAACAAAAAATTCCATGAGAATATAAGTGATCAATGATTTCCTTTATTATGTTTTATGTTTTTATGGGAAATAATTAGTTCACTATTATTTTAGTCATTACAAGAAATTTAAGGTTCATGATTTTAGCAAAGGATACGAGAGTGAAAATCATGGGATCTTGTAATATATAATATTATAAATATTTATATGGTTAAATTTTATGTTAATAACATGTCAAAAATATTTTTATAGTAGTTTAAAGGGTTATTAAGTAAATTGAATAATAAGGTAATGAGTTTCCCATAAAAATTTATATTTTTTCTATTATAAGTCTACATAATTGATTTTGTTTTTCCAAGATTATGTGTGAAATAAAAATTTATTTCCATATGTTTTAATTACTCGTATACATGTGTGGATATAAATTTTCTACACATAATTACTTCATTTACTAACTCTCATATAAATGATATATTCTTTTTAAGGGATTCATTTCAATCATCCTTCTTTGAGACACATGTAATCTTATTTATGAAATTTTTTTTAATGGTGTATATAAATCAGCTATACATACTATATAATGAATCCTTCCAAATTAATTATTTTTATTTTAAAATTATTATACTTCATTCATGGGCTGTTATTATTTTAAATATTCCAAAGAGAGAAAGGGTTCAGGTTTTAATCTTATTTTAATTCATATCTCGTATTCTTCAATTTCCATTGAAGAAAATTATTTCAAAATTGAGATAGAAACAATTTTAATTTTATTATATTCTTGTTATTCTTGAGTTTTTCATGTATTTGTACCATTGTTTCTCCCTTTTTTACATAAAATGACTGTGAAAATGTTTTTATAAAAATCCACCTTCTTTTCACTTTTTAGTAAAAATCCATATTTCTTTAGAATTATTATTTAAAAAAGCTAAAGAATGATTTACTATGACTATTTAAAGTAATTATTACCAATAATTTGACTTTCATATAATAATTTTAAAGGAATATTCCTATAATTGTTTGAAAAAGTGACATTTTGGATTTTATTATAATATTTGAAATGAATATTTTTTTGTGTATTTAGAATGAATGGAACTTTTCTGCCACAATAAACACACAATGTTTTTAAATCCTACTTTTATTATTCAAATATTATTTCAAAAAAATGTTTTGTTAAATTTTTATAAACTATTTATATTTTAAATATTTTTTTAAATAGGAAGGATATTTTTTTCATGAAATTTTAAAAGTGATTGTTAAAAATCAATTTCAATATAATATGAAATCCTTTGATGTTACTCAAAGTGAAAAAGTTATTTTCCTCTATAATTATTTTTAATATTTTTAAATGTATATTTATTTGTGGAAAAAATCATTGATGTTTTAGATTGATTATGAATTATGTACATCTGTCTCTTGCATGTATACCTAGTTTATTTTCCCATCTTTTTTGGAGTAATACATGCATTGTGATCATTTCTCAAAATAATTCAATATGAAATTTACATTTATTATGATATGATGTATGATATGGTTACCCATTTTCATTAAATGGGTAATTTTTATTTCAATAATTACCATTGATTTCCTTTATGAGACACACATATATCATGAACATGTTATGATGGGGGTGCCTTGATATCACTCCAATGCATAGGGTAATGTTATAGTCTCATGGGAATTCATTTATGGGATTATAGAGTAAAACTAATCTGTTATGTGTATTTTTTTTCCTATGATATTATCTAGGTAATATTCCTTAAATAATGATAATGTTATGTTATATGATTCTTCCACATTTTCTGTGATACAATGTTTTTATGATACTAAGAATTTTATGTCAGGCTTCCATTTGATTACTAAAGTGCCTCCTCTTTTAATATATCATGTTATATCTATGAAACACATGTTAGGTTTCCTTATCATATTTACTCACTTAATGGGATTTATAGATCTCATATTTCCTTCATGTAATTCCTAGGTTTTCCAATGTATATTTAACAAAAAAAATTCATTTAAAAAATCACAATGGAAAATAAAATAAGTATTCTATTTATTAGTTTTCTTCAATGTATTATGAATATAGTCTTCTATATGCTACATGCCTTTATGATATATGGGTAGTAATTATTGGATATTTATGATTAAGAATAATGTAAGAATATATAGAAAATGAATGGTTCACTATAGTTGGTACCCATGAAAAGTTATAGTTACCCTTTCATAACTTGTATGATAATTCAGTAGTGAGAATCAATAGGATAAGTTGAAGGATTGGTTTAATAATAACATTATGTAAATGAAAATATCCTAGAATTTTAGATAAATATAGAGAGATTGGATTTCATTAAATTAAATACATTTTTGGATACTAAATGTAGACATGGTTCTTGAATAAAAGTGAATGGGGGTAATAAATCTGAAAAGAACCATGGGAATAACCTAGTGTGTACCCTATACATGAAAACGTGCCTTTCTATGAACTTGGTTTGACACTCTTGGGGGATATTCTATGGAAATTCAAAAACCCTTTAGGAACCATCATGAATAATTTGAATATAGGATGATTATGAATAACCTATGTTAAACCTATGATTCCATATACCAAAAAGAAGGTGTCTTTATTTAGACATTCTATAAATGATTATTCATGATTATTCTTTTTTCCATAATAATTATTATTGATAATAATATTCATTGTTATTTTTTCAATTGATGTAACCTGAAGGAATCCTAGAAATATTGATTATGAAGAAAAAATTAGTGGTAATGGAATAAAAATTTCATTTTATTAAATATTAATAAAATAAAGGCACAAGGAAGAAAAACACATTAAGGAGGCCGGAAGTCATAGAGACCAAGAACCACTTGTTGAATAACATCCCAACACTCAAGAGGATGTGATCCTAAGCTATCAATGATAACCAGATTCTTAGTCTCATTTCCCAACTGAGCAATGGAATAAGGTGAAAAGTTGGATTCTCTCCAAAATTGATTAACATTATCCTCAAAATTAGTCTCTATATAACACCAACAAACCAAATAATCCAGCTCACAGGACACAGAAAGTCTCCCTTGTATAAATCTCATAAGAACATTGAAGTATGGCTCCATCACTTCCACTTTAAGACCATACTTTATATAGATTGTTATAACTTTTAATAGAGACTTCACCTATCCACCTAAGGATGATCTGGCCCCATAGAAATTACCAAACCCTATAAGAAATAGTCCTTGATAATCTTGAAGGACCCCCACCTCTCATAATACCTCCCATGGGAGATGCATCCACATTCAACTTCAAGACACCCAGCGAGGGTATCCACTTTATCTAGCAGCCCTCCTTCCTATAAGGCATGCTAGATAATCTGAATTGATTTCATGACATCATTGAAATCTGAATACCATTAAGGATTTCTCTAATTTTTAAGAGATGAGATATTAAGCACATATGTAGGAAAGGGTAAGTCTTGATATAGCCCAGCTGAACCAGGTTGCGCGCCTCCCTTATAATCTAGAAAATTCAAGACAAAATGATTTCATGAGTCTTGTATTTCGAGGACCTTCAATTCACACCTTAGTACCAGGACTCTAGGAATCCCTAAATCAATGGATTCTAATTATCAATACAAGGATGTGGTGAGAATAGGGAAAAATAATAGTGAGTCCAGTTGATGTGAATGAAAAAATGAAGGATAGATTCAGTTTTAGGATTCTCACAATAGAAGAAGTGTGACCCCATGGTAATCCCCTTCCTTTGGATGTTTTAGTTTGTTTATACTCGTTATTCCTTATTCACCAAATAAATATGTTCATAGTTATAGGAATCTCCTTACACGATGTCAAATTGTACCACTAATCATGAGGAATCTCTATATGCCTAAGATCTCTGTAATCCTTAGAGGTAAACTTTCCAGAAGATCAATGCGTGAAGAAACAACTATCCGCCTCTTCGTCTAAAATAATAACTTCATAAACCATAACCTACTCAAGGGGGTGAGAACAGTGTGAATGAAACTAGGGATATTGTTGGCCTCATTGAAAGTGATCTATCGGTGAGGATAACTAGGAAATTCCAGATTCTCACCCGCCTAGTTAACCTTCATAAGTTAACCTATCCTTTTCCAATGATCCATTTAGCATAGTCGAAGAGGATATCCAGATGGGAGGCAATAAATCACACCATGTAGGAGAGTCGAGTACCTCCACTATACATCTACCAGTGCACACCGTAACTCCTTACAACCATTGGGCTTCCAGGCATCATATGGCCAGACCTTTGGTCGATGGAGGAGTGGGCCTTTAGGATATCGGTGAACCAATGCATAAAATGTCGGGCTGTCTGGATTGGGATGTTATTATTGTAGAATCATTATGGGAAACGTGGATGGAATGATATTTTTACTATGCTGAATTAGATGTCAGGGAATGTGATAAAGAGCATGATCTGTGAGAGATTCTGAACAATTAAAAATACAATGGGATATACTTTTAAAAATATTCATGTGTCAGTGAACATAGAGGAAATAAAAATCATCCCCATACATGACAATAATTTAGGGTAATAACCTAGAATATTATTTCAATTTGAGGGGGATATGTTTTCCACATTGAAATGGAAGTCATAGAGCATAAAATTACTACATAATTCGATGAACTCTATGTGGTTAACATGGCAATTATTTGAGTTAAGGATCTACAATATTGGTTATCCCCATGAGAACAGAATGATTTATGTTATACAAAAATATGAGGTGATTTATTTACGTATGGGAATACTATAATTATTTTGTAGAAGTATTGTTATAAATTTATTTTATATATATGAATTTTGAAACTTCTAATGATCATTCATCAGTAGTTTTTATTTAAGGATTTTAAAGAATATTTTTAATGGTAACAATGACTTTTAAATTTTATTTAATTGTTTGGTTATATGTTAGGGATAACAATATTTTGTATAGAAAACCTTAGTGGTTAAAAAATTATTTGATTATTAATTTTATTTCAAGGATGTTCATCATATTTTTGGGAATATTATAAGAATTATATTAATATAGATTTAGAATAAAAGAAAACCAATAAGTTAGTTGACAACCAATGAAATCTGGAAAGGCCATGTGGCCTAAACCCAAAACCGAATGCTGAAATGGTTGTATCACTTACCACTAGCATATGTGATGTTTTGGTTAGTATAAATTTTTTTACATTGATTGTTTGAATGTTAAATACATTTGTTGATTTTGGGATACATTATATGTGATCAATACAATTGTTTTTGGGGTGACTAATGGTATTTTGGGAGATGTTTTATTGGGTTATTTATATATAACCTTTTCATTTAACATAGGGGATTATATAGGAAAAATTAATTGTTTTATTCAATAAGTTGAAATGGTAAGATATAACCATTAAGGTTAACAACATATTTCATGTTGAGGTTATTGGTGTTATTTGGATATATTGTAAGATATTTAAGGAATGATATATATTAAATATTTGGTTTTATTATTTAATTTTGGAGATTAATAGATTCACATTCATTTTTTCGCAAACCAACCCAGTTCAACCCATAACCGACCACCCAAGTCGATCAATGGTATAGCCCGAAGGGTGTTCCTGATCCCCAAAGGATGGAAACTAGTTATGAGCATCAACATAGTACACAAAGTGAATTATTTCTCCCGATAAATATGTAATGAAAGAAAAAGAGTTGAAGATTAACTAGAAACCCAATACATTAATGAAACTAAACTATTTATAATTTATATATGAAATTGAAAATAAAACCACGATATATGAAACAACAAACTGGACCATAGGACTACACCATCACTAAGTGATCTCATGGGCCACTCTCCTACACATGATCAACTATCACCCCAGGTGTCCATACTCAAGCTGAAACCTACACTATGGTTAAAAACAGATAAGAACTATAGGTGTGAGTATTAATACACTATAAGCTATCCCGATAATCAATTTCCCAATTATTTTCATTAAAATAAAATAAAAATCAAATTAAATTTTGGACTACTATCTATAAAAATATTATTTTCTACACATTTTACTAAAATAAAAAGTACAAGACATTACCCTTAATCATTGAAAAATTCAATTTCAATCTATTAGCATGACCTTATCAATTTAAAAAGGGAAGTGGTGATTTCATTTTCAGTTTTCAAAATGTAGATTAAAACGCTATTTTTTATTTAAATATTCCAAAAACATTTTGATACCAACCCATCACTTCCAAGAACACACTATGCAACATGACACAATGATGATCATATAACAAGGTATATTTAAATAAAACACATTTATCACATTCATCAATGCAAGAAACTATGATTGAATAGACATAGGTGAGCCCAAGAGATCTAGAAAATCCAGAAATACAAATAAATGGGACCCTCACTCTATTGAATGCCGCATACGATGAAATAAAAAACACCCAAATTCCTGGCCACCCGAACATAGGACAAACTAAGGGAACCAATCCCATAGTAATAAACCCAGATATATCTACCCACTATGTGCCACTTATCAGTATGTTAATTACTAGTACGGAAATCATTCTAAAAAATTCATTCAACATACCAATTTACTATGTATCGCGTATATAATGGGGGTGGTCCAACCGATGTCAGATTATGATCCAATAACCATATATAAATAATTCTAATTCACAACAAGCCTCACCCTATGTCTCCCTAAGGACTAATCTCATTCCTTAGATGAAATTGAACAAAAAGTTATTGGAATCACCTGTTTTGATAATCCCAAATCATGTTTCATTTATATTATAATTATGTTTCATTAGATTGTATCATATAAAAATTATGTATTTTCAATCTCACTATTCTATTCCATATGTATATAGTGAAAATTTTCTATATGTAAAAGGTCACCGGTTGAGTCTATTGGTGGATTGTTACTACTATAGGTTACCAATAGAGGTTACCACTGGAAGGTTACCACTCGAGGTTACCACAGGAGGTTACCATTGAGAAACCTTATTGTTGAGTTATCAATACGAGTCAACTGCTCAAAGGCTATTGTGGTAGAGTTACCACTAAAGGTTACTGCTACAAGGTCACTGATGTGAAGCCTACCGATGAAGCCTAATGATGAAGCCTACCAATGAAACCCACAGTTGTGAAAGATACCATTGAGAAGGATACCACTACCAGTTTACTGATACCTATTCTTCTACTCCATACTTTGTCAATTTTAATTTTATTATTCTAACACTCATTTTTGGTAAATTTAATGATTATGATATTAATTCATTCTGATTCTAGAAATATCAAGAGACTATATCTGGAAAAAGTATGATGTATGAGGAGTACTTCATGGGTTTATATCATTCCTATTGTTGGACCTAAAATATTAAATAGAAGACCAAGCTAATGAAGACAAGTATAAGAAAATAACTTCACGTGCTAGCTCTGAAGAAAAAGAAGAACACAACAACACTTACAATATATACCCAAGAGCTTTTCCAAGAAAATTTGGCAGAATAAATTCAGGACTACCTTCTTTGATTCCTCGAATCTATATCAAACCATGAAATATAAAACTTCAGTACCTTAAAGTTAGAACCTGGTGTTGCGACACTCTATTTTGGGGACTACTTCTATAGAAGTACTCAAACTGAAATTTAATCACTCTAAGAAGTAAATAGAAGAACTAAAAAATTAGATCATTCTGAACTCAATCATTATAAAATTAGCTTTATTATGTTATTTATCTTACATTTCTATGAAGTAAGTCTTTGTATGTTACACACACACTATTTCATTATCTTCAACTGGATGATACTGAAAATCCTCACACAAAACATTCATTGTATTTTTGTTTCTCACGTCTGACTATGGAAGAGGTCATCTATGTAAGAACCCGGGTCTTGAGCCTATACAACTTTGAAATTTTCATAATGTTATTCCAGATCATGAATTTTAGATGGCGTGTGATTCCGAGCCCTGGTGTGGTCAGAATTAAATTTTATGTTCATTTACACTAGACACGCCAACAAAACAGAATAAATCCTAAATAGTTGTTATGATGGGAAAAAAGGGAAACATTGAGTCTAGAGCGTGTTGTTTACCCTAGGAGGGGTATAACATTCGCGGGCGTGGCCCTTCTGTGGAAAACGCCACCAGGGGTGTTTTCATAATTTAGCGACCCCAGGCGTGAACTTTATATCTTCTGAACGGAGGCTCAGATTAAAATTTTGAGACCACCGTTGCACTCAGAATGTACTTTGGACCCTAGGGGCGGCTTAACCTCTACTACGTCGAGTGTTCGGGTATGGGTCATACCGGTGGGTTTTTAAGACTTAATTAATTTTTAATAAAGTTTTCTACTTCTACCCATTCTCCCCCTTCTTCCCCTTATCATTCCCTGGTGGATCCCTCTCAACAAGATCTTCTCCTCTCCTCTACCTCTCCAAGGCGGCGTGGTGCTATGGAAAACCGTTTTTTGAAGCTACGAGCTATGCCCAACGAGGTAGGAGGCTACGTTTTTCGTTTTTGATTTTCAGCATCATCCATGAATTAAATTTCTTTCATCGAATATCTGTCAAATTCCTGAGAAAGGGCCATATTTTCACAGGGCTCGATTCGAGATTCCCAACGATCCTTTCAGATCTAATTTTTCAAGTCATGGGGTGTCTGGGGTGATCCCGGGAAGTTTTCCGGCCATTTTCTCCTTTTTTTTGGCTAGTTTCAGGCAGTCTGGGATTGTGGTCGGTGGCGGCGCGGCTCCAAGGCCATGGCGGCTTCGCGGGGTTCGGCGGGTTCTAGGAGGAGGTAGCTTCGCACAACGTGGAGGCCTCCAGGCGGCGGCAGCTTCGCGGGGCGCGGTGGGCACCAGGTGACGGTGGGCAGAGGATGTTGATGAGTGTAGACCGGGGGTCGCGGCGTGCAACCCCATGGGGGAGACAGAGGCTTACCTTCGGCAGGTCTCCACACTGACCAACAACTGTCCACGAAGGCCGGACGATGCGGTGGACCACGGGTCCGTGGCTGGGTCGTGCAGTTGAGTCGCGGGCTGGTGCTACGAGCTGGGCTGGCCGTACAGGGCTAGTCCAGCCCAAAGGGGTTCTTCCCCCCGACTTCGGACACCCATAACATCCACTATGAGTGTCTATTTTGCGTGCCTTTTATGGCAGTGAAATCCACAGATCCATAGAATTTTTTTGTGATAGTTTCAAGAATTTCCAATTTCCGAGACGAGGGTTCGGTGGTGTGGAGCCTTCATTAAGTACTACGCCGAGATTCTTTCTTTGGATAGTGTGAAACCATCCAAATTATGTTTAAGGAAACATAAATGGTGTTGTGACCCTGGCATCGAGACAAATTGGTCCAGGGTTTTTTCAGGCGTTGAAGTCAGAGTTGAGGCGTGGACCCCAAGGGTCGTATTTTAAGATTTGTGTAGCGTTTTGTGACCTTTTCATCATACATCTATTTGGTACAAATGAGTAGTCGTTTTGGAGTTTTTTAGAGCATCATGATGGTGCAGTTCTCCTGACCTCTTTCGGGACCGGGGTTTGGGCCCCCTGAGACGTCGTATTGGCATAAAGAGGCGTTGAGTAACTATTTTTTGGGAGACTGTTTCCAGCGAGTAAGTTTTCTATCTCATGTGTTTTTCCTTGAGGATTATAACATTGTAATCTATTCTGGTGAGAGGAGCCTTTTTGAGATATCATTAAATGTGGAAACTTGAAAGGGTGTTGGTCGGAGGTTTCTTTGACACACTCCGACCCAACGCACGGTCGCGATGTTAGCGACACCCAGTGATGGCGTGGGCTGCACGATGTTATCGGACCAGTTCTGGGTTTACCCTCTATCCGAGCTGGGTAGTGGGTTACCCATTGACCTTAGGGTTTACCCTCCTGCGGCATTGGGCAAAGGGTTATCCCTTGTTTTTAGTGTTTACTCTCTAGCAGGGCTGTGCAGTGGTTCACCTGATGACCTTTTAGGGATTACCCTCCAGCAGTACTGGGCAGTGGGTCACCCGATGACCTATTGGGGTTTATCCTCCAGCTGGGCTGGGTAGTGGGTTACCCGAAGATGAATTATTTCAAACTTATCCCTTATGATGTGGCTTGTCCGTGGATTTTTCTCTATGGTTACCGGAGCGAGACTTTTGGTGGTGCAGTTTAGCGATGTGGCAGCTTTGACATGTGGGACTATTGGGCATCAGTGATGGATACCCTTAGAACTATTGGTGACTTACCCTGGGATGAGAATGGAGATGGAGATCCCCTTAAGAACTCATTCGGGGTTTTTTGAGAATATATATATACCCTACTTTTTTCCACTATTTGGGTCTATTTACTCTCCTTCTAGGAGGGGCGAAGACACATGGGTATGCCACGTGTTTTTCGTGTCTAGATCCCCTTGGTTGGGATGAGTCTACTTCCTTTCTTTTCCAAGGTTATGCTACACTCTCTATATTGTACTCTTACTTTGTTATGTCTATAGTTTACCGTTTAGTACATCCTTTGTTTCCCCCTCGTGCTTTGGGGGTATCCTACATGTATCCTTATACTCACCCATGCTTGGGCTTTCCCGCACCTGGTGTGCCCTTCCAGATGACATACAGGTCGATCGAGACGACAGAGGATCATAGAGTACCCATGATCATGGGTTGTGTTCATTGGACATAGTAGGACATTCAGGTGTGAGACTCACCAGCTATTTACTTTTGTTTACCTGTTTCCGGGATGTGGCACCCTTCGGGTTGGGCGCGTTTTTTTCCCTTTTTATGTTCAGTATCTGTCTGTACTTTTTCGTAAATTAATTTTTCCTATTTAGAGGATGATGCATGATTGTGGATGGTTTATAGTTGTTCTTCATTTGGTTTTCTTTTTTACTCTGCACTTCTGTATTGATTGGGTTGTGTGTGTGTGTGTTTATAGGTACTTAGGCAAAGGCCTCACTGATATTGTTATGCCTTTGGCACTTGTTTCCAGCCCCTGGCCTATAGAGGTGGGATTGGGGTAATTGTGGCTCAAGACCAGTAGGGTCGGGTCATGAAAAAGTGGTATCAATGGTGGTTCATTCCTTGGGGCTTTGTTCAAGCATCCATAAAAAGGAATTGGTTGGGATTTAGGGTAATAGTGTCGACGTGTCTTGCGAGCGACTCTTAGGATATGGAGGCTAGTGATGGTATGAGAAGCCGACTTATCCATTTACCAGGACCCTGATAACATGTTGTTGACTCGGCACATTGAGACACTTGTTGCAGGGAACATTGGAACATGCAACCGATAGGATTGATTCTATGATGTCCTTGTTGATTCCGATCCACTTTGTGATTATTGTTATATATATATATATATATATATATATTCTTATTTGACCGTGGTAATCCTTGATAATTTTTAGGATTCCCCCATGACATCAGCAAGCCAGGTTACCCTCTCCAGTTCATGATGATGACATAGCGAGCGACGAGGTGTCAGTTTAGGGACCCTCACGTGATCCCCTTCCGCCATGTGCTTCAACTGTTTCTCCTCCACTGGAGGAGAGGCAGTTAGTACTGGCAGTAGAGGCCGAGGTTGAGAACGGGATGAGTGCACTCCGAGACTTTCAACATTAGCGACCGAAGAAGTTACGTGGAGACCCGGATCCCCAGGTAGCGAAGGTCTGGTTAGAGTATGTGGACCAACTTTTCAGGCTGGTATAGACACCAGCGGACCAGATGGTAGCCCAAGATGCCAGCCTTTTCCACAGGATTTCCGGGTGTTAGTGGGGGTTGGTTACGCAGGCCCATGACGAGTCGTCTCTCATGTGGAATAGCTTCCAACAGCTCTTCTGGGAGGATTAATCCCCCTCTTGTTTATGCTGCCTTCGGATTCAAGAGCTTCTGGAGCTGAAGCAGGGGGATGACCATGGCGCATTACTCGACCATGATTATCGATCTGACATGCTACTCGTAGGATATGATCATAGATAGTTACTTTCGGGCATGGAAGTTTGAGTAGGGTCTTTGCAGGGAGATCTGTGCTAGTGTAGTTCCCATGTGCATCCCTACTTATTCTGGGTTGCTAGAGTGGGCGCTTGTGATAGAGAGGTTCATGAATGAGGGATGCCATCTGGCAGGGCCTAGCAGTGGCCGCTTCAGAGCAGATTCTTCAGTAATAGGCAGGCAGTAGAGGGCAGAACCTCAGTCAAGGAGACCATTCCATGAACAGGATCAGTGGTAGGGTTGTACACCGTAGTGGCACTGTAGAGAACCGGGGTATTAATGAGAGAGTTGGTGTTATGCCTGTGACAGACAAGGTCACCTAGAACAGGACTTCCTTAACAGGTGTACTGAGCATCCATGGTGGGCAGTGGGTGCACCATAGTGGTAGAGGCAGCGCTATGACTAGGGATCTCCCAGGCGAGGTTAGGATGGTCCTTAGGGAGGTGGCGCAGGCAGAGCAGCAGGACCTGGAGTTCTGAGAAGACTTTTCAAAGTTCTTCCATAGCCACCACTGAGCGGCCCATGCCAGGCTTTGGGATATTGTGGTAGGGGCCACATGTAGCTTCAGGCCATTGGTGTTCGTCACCCCCAGCACACGTGATGGTCCAAGGTACACTTTATGTTTACTATACACTTACTTGTGTACTAGTAGAAAAAGGCACCAGCCACTCCTTTATTTTGCTGCAATTGGTACGGGAGTTGGAGCTTCTAGTAGAGGAACTGATACCTACACTTAGCATCGAGGATCCTACGGGAAGTGCCTCACTGGTGACCTTTATCTGCAGAAAGTGCGAACTGTCATTCGTAGGAGAGAGTTTCACGTGGGACCTACTTATCATCATGATGGAACCTTATGACTTCATCCTGGGCATGGATTGGATGTCTATGGTTCACTTCCAGATCAACTTTCTTCACAGACGAGTGAGAGGTGTGCACACTGATGGGATGAGGTTCACTATTCTTGGTGAAAGAGACATCATGGTAGAGCAGACGGGTACACTGAGTAAGAGACCACGACCATTTTCTCACCAGTTGGTTAGCATGGCTCTCGAATAAGTTGACTCTACAGGAAATTGGATCCCTACCATTGTAGAGGACAACATGGACGTCTTTCCTGAGGATGTTACGAGGCTACCTCTGAGGCGAGAGGTGGATTTCTGCATTGACTTGCAGCCAGAGACTGCCCTGATATCATGTGCAGCATATCGTATGGCACGCACATAGCTTTGGGAGCTACAACTTCAGTTGGAGGACCTTCGTGAGAAGGGATTCATTGGGCCTGTGTGTCCCCCAGGGCAGCTCCGGTTTTGTTTGTGAAAAGGCAGATGGGATGTCTGCAGCTTTGTGTGGATTATCGTCACCTGAATCCAGACATGATAAATAACAAGTACCCATTGTCAAGGATCGATGAACTCTTATACTAGTTGAGAGGTGTGATGCGGTTCTCCAAGATTGATTTTCAATCTGGATACCACCATTTCTGGGTTCGTGAGGCTGACATCCCAAATATGGATTTCCTTTGTCGATATGGGAATTACGAGTTTCTGGTGATTCCACTTGGAGTGGCGAATGGCCCCACCAATTTCATGTCATTGATGAACCAGATCTTCCAGCCGTACATGGACCGGTTAGTTTTTGTCTTTATTGATGACATACTAATCTACTCTATGATGGAGGTGGAGCAAGCGGAGCATTTGAGGATGGTCCTAGACCTACTCCGAGAGCACCAACTGTATGGGAAACTCTCGAAGTGTCAGTTCTAGATTCATGAGGTTACATTATTGGGGAATGTCATTATGGTGTAGGGATTGGTTGTAGATGACACAAAGTTAAATTCAGTGCTTTCTTGGGATCCACCTAAGAATGTGTTAGAGGTGAGTAGCTTTCTTGGTCTGGCAGGGTATTACAGGAGGTTTGTGGAAGATTTCTCTAGGATTTCTACCCCTTTGAACGCATTGACACAGAAGGGAAGATAGTTCACCTGGACTGATCAGTTCACGAAGGCCTTCGAGGAGTTGAGACATAAGCTAACTAGTGCTCCAGTGTTGAGGCTTCTAGAGGAGGGCGTTGATTTCGTAGTGTTCTGCGATGCTTCCGGAGCTGGGCTCGGGTGTGTGCTGATGTAGTAGCGGGCATTGATTGTATATGGGTCGAGGCAGTTGAGGCCCCATGAACAGAATTATATGACTCACAAATTGGAGCTAGAAGCGGTGGTCTTCTCCTTGAGGATATGGAGGCACTACCTTCTAGGTGAGCGTTTTGTGGTCTACTCAAACAACCAGAGCCTCAAGTACATCTTCACTCAGTGGGATTTGAATCTGATGCAGAGGTGCTGGTTGGAGTTTCTGCAGGACTATGATTTTGAGATAGTCTACACTCTAGGGAAGGGAAACATAGTAGAATATTCTCTTAGCAGGAAGTCCTAGGCTCGGTTAGTGAAGGAATCTTCAGAGTAGTTTCCTTCCCTACGGATGACCATGGTGGAGCACGAGGGTAAGACTTTTTTGCAGTCAATGGTTTTGAATCCTTCGTCCCTTGAGCGTGTTAGTGATTCGCAGCTGGGGGATGTCGACAGCAAGGTACTGTGTGATCAGATATCCACGAGCAATGCACCAAATGGGTATTCTGAAGGACGTAATAACAAGATCTTGTTCCAGGGGTCAGCTGTAGTATTATTGGATATGTGGGAGGTAGTGATGTGGTAGTTCCACACTTCTACATTGGCTATACATCCCAGTGTAGGGAAGATGTATTGAGACATTCAGCGGTATTTTTGGTGGTCTGGCATGAAGCAGAGCGTAGCTGAGTTCATTTCTCGGTGTCTTACCTGTCAGTAGGTGAAGGCGGAGCATCAGGTTCTGGAAGGGTTGTTGGAGCCCCTTGATATCCCAGAGTGGAAGTGGGATGGAATATCTAAGGACTTTGTCACACGGATCCCACACAAAACTAAGGGCCATGATTCCATTTGGGTGATAGTGGACCGAATCATAAAGTCGGCACACTTCTTTTCCATCAGGGAGTAGAGCTCGGTGGAGAGTTTGCGGTAGCTGTACATTCGGGAGATCATCCGCCTTCATGGAGTACCCTCGACGATCATCTCCGACCCTGACACATTGTTTACGTCGTGATTGTGGCGAGGCCTGCAGGAGGCATTCGGGACCCACTTGCGAATGAATACAGATTTTCACCCCCAGATGGACGGGTAGACTGAGCGTGCTATCCAGGTGTTGGAGGATATGATCAGGGTGTGCATGTTAGAATTTGGGATGCGTTTGGAGGATCAACTACCCTTTGTGGAGTTAGCGTACAATAACAGTTACCACTCTACGATCAGCATGAAGCCTTTTGAGGCCCTTTACAGGAGACCCTGCAGGTCACCATTGTGATGGACGGAGGTTGGGGAGACCTCCCTCTTGGGCCCAGAGTTGGTACAGGTGATGACGTAGAACGTTCAGGTATCCGTGAGCAGATGAGGATGGATCAAAGCAGACAGAAGTCCTATGCAGATCGTCATCAAAGGCCTTTAGATTTCGAGTAGGGGGACCATGTATTATTGATATTCTCTCTCTAGTGTGGTATACGTAGGATTGGCCGGGGTGGAAAGCTATCCATGATGCTCATTAGGCCCTATGATGTCATGCGTAGGGTCGGTGAGGTTGCCTACCATCTTGCTCTACCCCCACAGCTGGAGAGGGTGCATGACGTCAGCCTTGTGTCGTAGGTGACTAAATACGTGCACGACCCCATGCATGTTATCGACTAGGGAGATATAGACATCGATGATGGAGCCACCTTTTTAGAGCACCTGGTGGTGATTGAAGACTGGCAGGAGCAGACACTGTGTGGATGGACCATTCCTTTTGTTCGTGTGCTTAGCAACACGGGAGGGTGTGGTAGAGCACCTGGGAATGGGAGAGCCATATGAGGGCCCAATATCCTGAGTTGTTTTTGTAGCATTTTTTTAGAAGAAAAATATGAGGGAGGGAATGATTTCAGAACCCGGGATTGGAGACTATAATACTCTGAAATTTTCTTAAGGTTATTCCAGAGCAGGGCATTCAGACGGCGTGTGATTCTGAGTCCCAGTGTGACCAGAGTTACATTTTAAGTGTGTTCACACTAGACACACCCAATAAATAGAATAACTCATAAACAGTTGATCATATGGGAAACCAGATGGAACTGTTGAGTCTGGAGTTTGCCTTTTACCCTAGGAGGGGTATAAATTTCACGGTTGTGACCCTTCTGTGGAAAACGCCACAGGGGGCATTTTTGTAATTTAGCTGCCCCAGGCGCAAACTTTATAACTTCTGAATGGAGGATCAGATTATAATTTAGACACCACATTTGTGCTCAGAACGTGGTTTTTACGCTAGGGGTGGCTTAACCTCGACCCCGTCGATAGTTCGGGTATGGGGCCAACTGATGGGGGTTAAAGACTTTAATTAATTGGTAATTAAGTTTTCTACTTAAAACCATCCTCCCCCCTCTTCCCCAAAGCATTCCCTGGAAGATCCCTCTCAATAAGCACTTCTCCTCTCCTCCACCTCTTTAAGGTGGCATGGTGCTCTAGCGAATCGTTCGTGAAGCTACGGCCTATACCGAACGATGTAGGAGGTTACGTTTTTTGTTTTTGATTTTCCGCATCATCCATGAATTAAATTTCTTGCATCAAATTGCTGTCAAATTCTCGAGTGAGGTCCATATTTGCAGAGGGCTCGATTTGAGCTTCCCAATGATCCTTTTAGATCGAATTTTTTGAGTCTTGTGGTGTCCGGGGTGACCCCGGGATGTTTTTCGGCCGTTTTCTCCTTTTTTCGGCAAATTTAAGGAGGTCCGGGATGGCGGTCGGTGATGGTACAGCTCCCAGGCGGTCGTGGCTTTACACAGCATGGTGGTCCCCAAGCGTGGGTGGCGGCTTTGCGCGCCATGGCGGGATCCAGGCGGCAGCGGCTTCACGTGGCGTGGCAGGCTCTAGGTGCAGGCAGGCGGAGGTCGTCGACGACGGTGGACCGGGGCCCGCGGCGCATGACCCCATGAGGGAGACCGAGACCCACCTTTGGGGGGTCTCCATGCGGACCAGTGACCCGCCATGAGGTCCAGTCAGTGCGGTTGACCATGGGCCCGCATCCGGGCCATGCGGCTGACCTGCGGGCTGGCGCGGGCTAACCCAGGCCGGGCGGACCGGCTGGACCGGGCTGGTCCAGCCCAAAGGGGTTTGTCCCCTCATCTTCGGACTAACGTTACATCCACTATGGCTGTCCATTTTTCATGCCATCTGTGTAAGTGAAATCCTCAGCTAGAGATGATGTTTTTGTGATGGTCTCGGGAATTTCCAATTCAGGAGACGAGCATTCGGTGGTACGGCACGCTCGTTAAGTTTTATGCCATGATTTATTTCTTTGGATGGTGCGAACAAATCCAGAGTCTGTTTAAGGCACTGTCAGTGGAATTTTGACCCTGGCTTTGAGACGAAGTGGTCTGGGGTGGTTTAAGGTGTTGAAGTCGGAGTTGAGGCGTGGGCCCCATGGGCCATCTTTTATGTTGTGAGCAGTGTTTTGTGACTTTTCATCAGACGTTCATTTTGGGCGAATGAGTAGTCATTTTGGCATGTGTTTTCAAGAGCATCGCGATGGTGCAGTTCTCCCAACCACTTTTGGGATCGAGGTGTGGGCCCCATGAGATGCAGTATGGTCATAAAGCAACGATGAGTAACGTTTTCATCAGGAGTCTATTTCCAGCGAGTAAGTAGTCAACCTCACATGTTTTTTCATGAGGATTACAACGGTGTGATCTGTTCGGGTGAGCAGATCCTCTTTTGAGATCTCATTAAATGTGGACTCATGAAAGGGTGTTGGTCAGAGGTTTCTTTTACACCCTCAAATCCAACACAACATCACAATTTTTGAGACACCCAGTGATTGTGCGGGCATCACGAAGTTATCAGACTAGTTCCGGGTTTACCCCCCAGCAGGGATGGGCAGTGGGTTACCCATTGACCATGGGTTTTACACTCTAGAAGGGCTAGGAAGTGGGTTACCCATTGATTTTAGGGTTTACCCACCAGAAGGGCTGGCCAGTGGGTCACTCGAAGACCTTTTATTGTTTAGCCTCCAGCAGTAATGGGGTTTGGGTCACCCGATGACCTTTTGGGATTTACCCTCCAGTTGGGCTGGATAGTGGGTTACCCGACGATGACTTCTTTCAGACTCAGCCCTTCCGATGAGGCTAGTCAGTGGATTTTTATCCATTGTTGTAGGAGTGGGACTTTTGGTCGTACAGTTTAGCGATATGGGAGCTTTGACATGTGGGACTATTGGGAATCAGTGATGGATATCCTTAGAACTGTTGGCGACTTATCCTGGGATGAGCTTGGATATAGAGATCCCCTTACACACACGTTCAGGTTCATTGTTGAGAATATAAATATATATGTACCCTACTTTCGTTCCAAATTCTTGGGTCCAGTTACTCTCCTTCTAGGAAGGGTGAAGACATGCATGGTATGCCACATGCTTTCTGTGTCTATCTCCCCTTGTATAGGACGTGTCTACTTCCTTTCTTTTTTGGGTTGAGATGCACTCTATCTATTATAATCTAACTTTATTCTATCTATCATTTACTGTTTAGTACCATCTTTTCTTCACCCTCAAGATTTCGGGGCTTCCTACATAGTATCCTTATACTCACCCCTGTTTGGGCTTTCCCCGCACTTAGTGTGCCCTTGGAGACGATGGGCAGGTTGATCGAGACTACAGAGGAGCGTAGAGGACACAAGATCTTGGTCTATATTTAGTGGACGTAGTAGGAAATTTAGGTGTGAGACTCACTAGCTGTTGACTTTCGTTTACCTGTTGCTTGGTTGTGGCCCCTTTCAGGTTGGGAACATGTTTTTCCCCTTTTTCTGTTCAGTATCTGTCAGTAGTTTTCAACACTTTACTTTTTCCAATTTAGAGGTCGATGCATGACTGTTGTTGGGTTATATTTGTTTGTCATTTAATTTTCTTTTTTACTCTACACTTCTACATTGAGTGGGCTATGTGTGTATGTGTACAGGTACTTAGGCAAAGGACTCCCCGAGATTGTTATGCCTTCGGCGCTTGTCGCTAGCCCCTGGCCTATGGAGGCGGGCATGGGTTAGTTGTAGCTCAAGACTGGTAGGGTTGGGTCATGACAGTGTGTGGTCTGGTTGTGTGTTTCTTCCATGCAGAATTGTGGTAGAGGTTGTGAGATCTGGACAATTTGTGAACACCATTGTAATGTTCGATACAGGATGTGTATCATGTTTATCATTAATATAAACTACTTGGTGGAAGGTGAACACCAAGTGAAGAGAATAATGTCTAGACTTCAGAATGAACCACTTTTTTTTAATTTTTTTATTTCTATATTTTCTAATACTCATTTTTGGATTTTCGCTACTTATTATTTCAAAAATAGAAAACTATTTTACATTAACTCTAACAGTTAGTTTTGGTCAGTGTGTATATGTGTTTAATTCAGTAAACCTGTTTCAAAAGTTGGATTAGTGTATTACACTGATTCAACTAAGTACTAACCAACCTTTAAGAGTCTTATTGACCAATTTAACATTTATATCTCTTTTTTATTAATTAATTTGGCTGTTTCAGATTGGGGGATTTTTATCATAATGTTTTTAACCGAAATTTTAAGTAGGAACTCAATTTACCCCCTCATCTATTTCCACCCCAACCAATATTTGGTTTTATAGGGATGTTTTTTTCTACCATCAGAACTATTTTTCATGATTTTCAAATTCCATTCATCTATGATTTGATTTTTATCTTAATGATCTTAAAATTTCTATCATATCTAAATTTTGAGTTCCTTAAATTCTAATTATATATATATAATCTACTTGAGGGTGCAGCAACTAAAAATCCATCTTTTATTAATGATTATAACTATGTTCAATGGAAATTGAAAATTAAAATGTATCTAGAGAGAATGGGTCCAAAAATCTAGGACACAACTGAAGAACAACATGAATTACCTATTACTACTAGGACACACGGTCTCAGTTGACTAAAGATACATAGAAAAATAAATTTAATTTAATTAATACATTAAACTGTTCTTTAGGTGATAAATAATTCAATAGAATATATCATTTAAAACTGCAGATGAAATTTGTTATACAATGACCATTTCCCATGAGGGAACAACCAATGTTAAATAAATGAGATTAAATAATTACACTATTAAATATGATAATTTTAAAATAAATCTTGATGAGACTATCTCTGAAATTTATCTAAAGTTAAATTAAATAGTAAATATCATGAGTCTTCTTGGGGAACCAGTGGACAACAAGGATCAGATTATGAGGTTTCTTCTATATCTACCTGACAGATTGAGAAGAACTTTTGTTTCTATTTGAGATTCCTAGGACATACGCTAGATACTAGTGAAGTTTCTAGTTGGAAAAATTATTATATATAAAGAAGAGATTAAGGTGAATAAATAATCATATGAAGAACCAAGGATGAAATCTGTATAATTCATGACTGCTACCTTAAAGAGCTAAGACAAGGAAAAATTTCATGTTACTTTAGATAGTTCCACCAATGAAGATTCAGATTCAAACAGTGATGATGAGATGAATCATATTGCTAGAAGATTAAAAAAGTTCCATAGAAAGAAGAAGTTATTTAAAAATTCAAACAATAATGGAACGTGTGATAGTAATGGACAATGAAAAAAGGACAGAAAATGGAATGACAACAAAAATGACATAATCTACTATGTGTGTAAATGAAATGTTCATGTTATGGTTGATTTCCCCAAGATGAAATTTAATAAGAAATATAGACAATGGAAAGTGATATAAAAAGGCTTTGAAAGCTACTTAGAGTTTATAAAAAGACATCTCCAGTGAATATGAGACTTCTGATACTAAAAATAACAATCATGTAAACCTCTGTTTCAGTATAGAAACATCTGGGGTAACACCTAATAATCTTATACATAATTCTTTTCGTTTTAGGAATGAAAGTGAGTCTAATAATGATGAAAATATTACTAATGATGAATTGTTTGAAAACCATGGAATGATTGAGGATACATTTAATGAACTGAAGGATAAATATAATTTATTGAAAGGAAAACATGCTTTAAATGCCAATTATTAGTCTGATTTGGATATTGAAAAAAATATGCTTAGCGGTTAAAATAAAATACAAAACATAAATTGTAAAATGAGAAAAAAAATAGATCTTGAGAAGTTTATGGCTGGTAGGAGTACCTTGATTCAGTTTATATGGAAACAAATTGCTCTTAAATACATGACTGGTATAAGATATCAACTAGGATAGAGAAGGATTATTAAGAACAAATTTTTTTTGAAACATGGACAGTTTACTAGTAGTTCATGTTCTTGACTATCTCTTCAAAAACAATTTTATAAAGGAAATCACAAATTTTTTATGTATCAAAACATGAATTTCAATTATAGGAAGACTATAAGAATAATATGGGTTTCCAATGCATTACTTTCTAACCTCTATGGAGCCAAGAAAATCTATGTACCAATGTCACCCTATTCTTAATCTGTTTTACAAGAAAATTGACTAAAGAGCTCTTGTAAAACCCTATAGTATCGGACAGTGGATGTTCAATACATATGACAGGAGACTATTCATGCTTTAAGATCCTAATCAATGTTGATGGTGGACATGTTACATTTAGGGATAATTCTATAGGAAATATAATTGTCTTAGGAAAATTTGTTAATCCTAATAATATATTAATTTCAAAAGTACTTTTTGTTGATGGGTTAAAGTACAATCTACTTAGTATCTCTCAGTTGTGTGATGAAAGATTTAATGTTACGTTGGAAAAAGATTCATGCAATATTTTTAGTTATAAAAATAATTTAATTTTAATTTCTATTAGAAATGAGAATATATATTTCATTTATTTACATTCTTTAGCAATGAAAAATGTTTCTTTTTTTAATGATTTTTATATGGAATATTGGTTATGCAACAGAAGATTATAAGACTTCAATGTGCACTCAATTAAGTAACTAACTAGGAAATTTTTAGTTAGAGACTTACATAAATTTGAATTTCCACTTAACAAAGTTTGTAATCCTTTTAAAAACGAAAAACTACACAACGATTCATTCAATCCGAAGATAAAAGTTTCATATATTCTACAACTTGAGTTGGTTCACATGGATTTGTTTAGACCATCAAGAGTATCAAATTCAAATGGGGAGCACTATATCTATATTCATGTAGAAAAATTTCTTGGATACACTTTGGTATACTTTATAGCTCACAAAAGTTAAGCCTATTATTATATCATAAAATATTCTATGTCTTTAGAAATCATAGTGGACATAGAATTAATCCCTTGGGAAGTGATAATGTCCATTAGTTTGAAAATAAGGAGTTTGTATCTTTTTTCTCACATAAATGCTATAATCACAATTTACCTTCTCCTAAAACACCTAAAAATGTAGTTATAGAAATAAGAAATAGGAAAATTCAAGAGATTTCTCAGACTATGCTTAATGAAGATAACATGCCTATATATTTTTGGGATGAAGCTACTAATACACCTTGTTACATAATCAAAAGAGTTTTAATTAGACCATTTTATAAGTAGAACCCTTATGAGCTATGGAACAATAGAAAACCAAAGGTTAATTACATTATAGTTTTTACTTGCAATGTCATTATTATTAACACTAGGGACAATCTGGGAAAATTTTCTTCCAAAGGTGATGAAGAAATTTTCCTAGGATACTCAATATCTAGTAAAGCCTACAGACTATTCAATAAGAGAACCGAATGTGTTGATTAATTAATTCCGGTGAAATTTTAGGATACTGATCCACATCAACCTAGAAACACACTTTAATATATTCAAGAGGATATGTCAATTTGGGAAAATAATGATAAAAATAGATACCCATAGTGAAAAAAATAGTTCTGAAAATTTTCTAGAATCTGAGCCTGTTGAATCTGAATCTATAGACAACCAAGAGAAGTGTAGTCCAACCCTTTTTATAGGTATTATAAATATCAATAATCATTCTTTAGATGTTTTACTATGTGATCTAAATAGAGTGACACAAACTAGAGCTTCTCTGGGAAACCAAGTTGAACATCAAGATTTTCTTTCACCATTTGAACCTATAAATATTTATGATGATTTCAATGATTCATTTTTGTTGATAGATGTGCAAGAAGAATTAAATATATTTTAAAGAAGAAACTTTTGGGAATTAGTGGAAATAACTAAGCACACTATGACCATAGGCACTAAATGGGTGTTAGAAACAAAGCTGAAAAGTCTAAAAATATAATAAGAAACAAGGCTTGATTGGTTGTAAAAGGATATAGTTAAGAAGAAGGAATAGACTATGAGGAAACCCTTTTACATGTATCTAGATTTGAATCTATTAGGATAATACATGCTTATACGGCTCATCTGAATTTCAAAAATTATCAAATCGTTTTTAAAAGTGAATTTCTAAATGTGTATATAGTCGAGGATCTATTTGTTGATCAACACTAGGATTTACAAATCCCCATTTTTAAAATCATGTTTTTGAACATTCTAATGTTTTATATGCTCTAAAACAATTCCAAAAACATGGATTGACAGGCGTAGTCCTTTTGTTATTTCAAAAGGTTTTACTAAACGAATAGTTGTTCCTACTTATTTTATTAAAAGGAATTAAAAAGATTTTTTTAATAGTAGAAATTTATATAGATGACATTATTTTTGGATCTTCTTAATATTAATTATTTAATTATTTTTCTAGGATAATTCAAGATGAATTTGAAAGGTGTTTAATGGGTGAAAATAAATTTTTCCTTGGATTTCAATTTTTTTTTAAAAAATGGAATTTTTTCAAATCAATGTAAATATACTAAGGATATTTTGAAATGTTTTGGTTTGGATTGTAAGAATGGTAGTGATACACCTATGAGTACCACCTATAATTTGGATGCTGATGAAACTAGTAAACAAGTGGATCAAAACAATTATAGGGGTATTGTTGGGAGTTTGATATAACTTACTACTAGATAACCTGATATTGTATTCAGTGTATGCATGTGTGCTCATTTTCATGACAATCCCAATGAATCTCATTTAACTGTTGTCTAAAAGATTTTTAAATATCTCATGTATAATATTAACTTAGGGAAATTTTATGTCGGGGGAAAATCATTTTAGTTGATAAGTTATTCCGATGCTGACATTCTTGGTTGCATGTTATATAGAAAAAGAATCTTTGGAACACGTCACATTTTGGGAAAGTCACTAGTATGACGGTGTTGTATGAAATAGAATTCTATTGCATTATCCACACTTGAATCTGAATATATAGTTATCAATAGTTGTTGTGCTCAAATTATATGGATGAAACACACTTTACTTGACTATGAATATCAATTAAAACATGTATTTATATATTTTGACAACCAAATTTATATTAACATCTTTAAAAATCCATTATCGCATGCTAGGACAATGTACATTGATGTGAGACATAACTTTTTGAGAGATCATTATCAAAGAGGTGAAATCGGTTTTGAATTCATTGGCACTGAACATCAACTGGATGATATATTCTCAAAGCCTTTGGACTATAAGAGTTTAAATTACATCAACCATGAGTTCGGTTTGAAAAAAAAAATTAGTTTAGAAATCCTCACCATTGAACCTCACTATTTGGACACCTTAAACGTCAAACATCACCATTAGGAAACCTCACCGTTGAACCTTACCATTAGGACACCTCACCGTTGAACCTCACCTTTAGGACACCGCACTATTAAACCTCTCCGTTATGACACCTCACCATCGAACCAACTGTTAGGACACCTCACCATTGAACATCACTGTTTGGAAACCTCACCGTTGAACTCCACCGCTAGGGCACCACACCGTTGAAACTCACCAATAGGAAACCTCACAATTGAACCTCACCCTTAGGACACATCACTATTTGACCTCACTATTAGACATCACCATTGGACCTCACCGTTGGACCTCACCAATAGACCTCACTATTAGACCCTTAACGTTACATGACATTACTGATAGGTATTGGTCATAGTGTTTTTCTACTGAAATCTGAAACATTTTAGATTTATTTATTTCATTGACTTGATTTTTTCTCGATCCCTAACTGAAAAAACTAGATGAAATCCACATTACGATCCACATTAATCTTCCCTTATCCTCTTAATCTCAAATCCTTGAACCTAACCTTCTACTAAAATCTATGAACTGCATATGATAGTAATGGAAATACTAAAGAGACTGATGATTGGTGATGAAGGAGACTCACCAAACCCTAAGAGACTTCAATCCGAGTCTAGTGGTGGAAGAAATGTTGTAAAAAATATGATCAATCCACATTTCTCGAAGAGGAAAATCATGGTATAAAAGGAATTATGTTCTAAATGGTTGATGTCGAGCATGTCTCTTTTGCTAAAGGCACATATATCTCAAGATTGTATAGAATGTGTTTTCAATGAATAATGGACCATATAATCCAAATCTAGTCAATGATTTTTATAATATTCTGAAGATCTAAAAGAAGAGGACAAAAACCATATGTCTTCAATGGTAAATGGACTATGTGTGAGCTTCTCTTCTGTTGAATGTCATGAATGATTAAGAGTCCCATATGAAGGCATATTTGAAAACTACTCTATAGTGTTTCCTCCCAGGAATTATTATTTCTGCTATGAAAGGACTTTGTTCAATATGACAGGGGATGGAATCCCTAGAAAGGTAATTGCGGCTGAGATGGATGGGAAAACAGATTACTATTTAGATTTTTCTAACATGTCTTGAGTCCTAAGATAGGGGAATTCACTACTATGATGTATCAAGACATATTTTTGTTTTATCTGTTGAAGCAAGGATAGATGATAAATAATTATAGGTTGTTGATGGTCGAGTTTGAGGATATGACTAGGAAAGGATCCAAGTCAAATGTTTAATTTTTTACCAAGTTGATATCGATGATGTTGAAAGTGAATGGAGTTGCTGGAAATAAGAAAGAAGTCATAGTTGTAAGGGAAGACATCTTCATTCCCAAAATGTATTCCATGTTTATGAATATAAAATGAAATCCTTGGAAAAGGATATGTGTGATTGATGAGGCAACGATATGTGAGGAATTAAATCCTAATAATAATACTACAAGGACAAAGAATAAAAGAGATTCCGGTTTAAAACCTAATGAAGTATAGGCATTGCACTCAACTGAAGAGGAGGTGGTGGTTGTTGTTCAAGAAAGAGAGGATTCTCCTATAGATGACCAGAGTGATCCTGACCATCCAGCTAGCCCCCATGTTGGTACAGTCTCATTTGGAGAGCGTAGTCCAAGATAGATATTAACAAGAAGATAGACTGACCTAAGGGACAATGTAATGAGGAATCCACTAATTAATAAAGAGAAGATAATGTCGTAAGATACATTACTGTGGGAGAGGCCCCAGATGAGGAAGATGAATTTGAATCTGATTGTGAGGAGTTTAAGACAATTTTTGATGAATGTGAAGAATAAAGCTTATGTCATAGTCCTTTGATAAGACAAAAAGTAATGGTCGGGATTGAAAAGGAAAAGGATGTTGAATTGGTTGGGGATGTAATTTCAATGTCATTTATTAAAGATTCTATAGAAGAGGTAGTAGTAGAAACTCTTGCTGGTTCAGTTGATAAAGGATGACTGGTAGAGGAGATTGTCATTTTCAAAGAGGATTCTCCCAGTGTGGGGTGGAACCTGTTGCCATAGGTTCAGTTTCTGTTTTTCATGAGATAGAATATTGGTCAGAAAAACTTGTATTCATTGATTTGGACTTAGACTGTGATGATTCTGAAGATGAAAACCCTACAATAATCCACCTAGTTCATTCTTTTTCAGAGATCACTATAGTGGAACCAGTGGTTCTTCTACCTCAGGATTATGTGAAGCAGGATGACTTAGAGTTATTAAAATAAGATTTAAAGTGGTACTTTTATTATACATACATAGATTTAGGGAGAATAGTGGTTCTTAATATAGAGATAGTGGAATCTACATTGGAAATATTAATCTATACCTTTTAATCCAATTTTTTACATGAAGTGAAGGAATTTCAAAATCATGTTAGAACCTTGAAAAAATATATGGAGTCTATGAAACTATTGACTATGAGTTTAGACTCATATATAGCTTCAAAATATCAAGTGGAAAAATAACTTCAGTATGTTAAGAGTGTTTTTCATTATATGGTCACTATGTTTTAGGACTTTAAAAAGCCTATGAAGACACATGTGAGTGGTCAAGATTATAATGTGAAGAGGTTGATCAGTGGATTGATGATGTATATTAAAGGGATAATGGATTTTACCATGGCACCTATGTCTGCATCTACATCCTCATCATCCTCTCCTCATGTTGATCTTAAATCCCTCAGATCAGTTGATAGAGATGAAATAGAGAACCTCTTGGGTGCAATTACCTCATACCCTCAGTCTATGACTCATGTTATTTCGACTACCCGAGAGACTAAAAATATTGTTGGAGATTACTTTAGGGAGGCTTCCCAAGATCAAAAACCATCAATGAAAAGGTAGACTTCTATTATAAATGGTTTTACACTAAGCATTAGATGTATTGTCACTTCATGTTGCTATTGGAGAACTTCTAGATCCTACCTGTCACTCATGATTTTAAGGATCAAGTTAGTAGGCATAGAGAGTTGACTCCTGCTTCAAAAAAGTTCATGGATAATAAGAATTAATCCATCTCTACTATGGAAAGATGAGGACAAATCTTTATGGATTTCAACAATATCCTATTACTATTTCTCAATGTCGATTATACTCCTATTATTGTCCCTCTAACCTTAACTTCTCCCTCAGCTTCATCAGGATATAACAGTGCTTCCCCTTTCATGACTCCTCTATAGGCCATCAGAATTTTTACTCTTATGATTCCTCAGAGATCGGCTCATTATTGGTATACTGATGCTTCTTTAGTAGCTCCTCGTACCTTGATTACTATTATACCTTGGTCTGTCCCTACATCTTATGACCCAGACTCATTAGCTCCCAAATGAAAATATCACTTGGAAATATCTAATTTGGGTTGAATGTGGGATATCTTAGTTGATAGAGATAACTGTAATCTTTTAGTATATTTCACTCTTATCTAATTAATACAAAAATCTACTTCTATCTGGTTTTGTCTTATTGTGTTTTTTCTAATCAAAAAGGGGGATAAAATTTAAGATTGGAGCCCTTCAATATATGAAATTACTATAAATATATATTCTAATACATAATATATGTATATTTACACTACTAAAGAGAATAGAAAATGTGCATAACCCATATTCGATAATACTTAAATATAAATTTCACTGACATAAATTTTGGTTATCAAAAAGGGAGATATTATGGGACTCACCTATTGTGATAATCCCAAATCATGTTCCATTTATATGATAATTAAATTTCATTAGTTTATATCAGATAACAATTACTTATTTTCAATCTCACTATTCTCATGCTTAAGTTTACAGTGCAAAATTTATCTATGTAAAAGGCCACCAGTTGAGTCAACTGCTAGATAGTTACTACTAGAGGTTACCTCTAGAGGTTACTTCTAGAGGTTACCATGAGATGGTTACTACTATAGGTTACCTCTATAGGTTTCCAATGATAAACTTCATGCTGATTAATCAATATGAGTCTACTGCTCAAAGGCTACTATTGTAGAGTTACTACTAATGGTTTCTGCTACATGGTCACTAATGTAAAGCCTACCGATGAATCCTACTGATGAAGCCTACTGATGAAACCTACATTTTCGAATTCTACTGTTGATAAAGATATCTCAACCAGTATACTAATATCTACATTTCAAATCCATATTTTCTCAATTTTATTATGATTGTTCTAACGGTCATATTTAGTAAATCTAATTTTTATAACATTAATTAATTGTGACTGTAGACATATAAAGAGACCGTATCTAGAGATAGTACGAGTTACGAAGATAACCACATGAGTTTTTACCATTTATATTTTCGGACCTGAAATATAAAATAGAATTCTGATCTAGAGAAGAAATGTATAATTGAGGAACATTACGCGTTAGCTCTGAAGAATAATATGAACGCACTAGCACTTACACAATGAACCCAAGAGCTTAAAGAAGATCATTTGGGAGAAAAAATTCAAAACTGACTTCTGTGCTTCATATAATATATTTCAAACCACGATTCATAACACTTCAGTACCTTGAAGATAGAACATGGAGTTGCGACACTCTGTTTTGGATAATACTTCCAAAGGAGTTGAACAACAATTTCTTCACAACAAGGTGTCATGAGCTAAACTACAATCACATAGTGCCTTATAAACACAATATTTATAAGATTAGCTCTATTGTGTTCCTTATATTACATTCCTGGGTAGTGTGTTTCTTTCTATTTCAAACACACTGTCTCCTGTGCTTAAACTGGAGGAAACTGAAATTCCTCACACAAATCATTCCTTGTTTTTTTGTTTCTCATGTGTGACTGTGGAAGAGGCTGTGTGTGGCTAGGTTGTGTGTTTTTTCAACAAAGAACTGTGGTAGAGGTTGTGAGACTAGGATAGTTTTCAAAAACTATTGTAAATCCTGATACAGGCTTTGTATCATGTTTATTTTTAATATAAACTCCTCAGAGGTAGGTGATCACCAAGTGGAGAGGATTATGTCTTCTCTTGAGACTAAACATCAAGATTAATTTGGTTGTGTACAATATTTTGTATTACTCTGTTTTCCTATTATCTACTATTTATAATTTCACAAATAGAAAACCATATTACATTAACTCTAATAGTTGGTTTTATTTAGCGTGTATATGTGTTTAATATAGTAAACCTGTTTCAAAAGTTGGATAACTATTTTACACTGATTCAAATAAGAACTAATCAACCATTGAGAAACCTATTGAACAATTGAACATTTATATCTCTACTTCGTTAATTAACAGGGATGTTTCAAATTGGTTTATTTTTATCATAATGATTTAATATAAATTTTAAGTAGGAACTCAATTGAAATCCCTCTTGAGTTTCCACCCCGACCAACATAAGGGTTCCGAATGAGGAACCCTAAGAATGGACAACAAGGATTCCAAAATGTGGTCATCCAATCCATTGTTCATTTAAAAATCATCAGAAACATCCAGTGAAGGTTTTAATCACAATCATTTTCTTCATTTTCACAAAGTTTCCAAATATGCCTTTAAGAATTTCTCACAAAACCAACATTCATCAAATATATGAATCAACTTTTCAAAAGGGGTGTAAACACACCATTTACTATTTACAATGAATTTAAAAAATTATCTTAAGACATTAACATTACCCTTTGAAAACAATCCATTTTTACCAAATCCCAAATGATCCATTAAATACATTCCCAAACATGCTTACAACCAATAATCAATTCTTTATAAAACCCAAAATTAATTGGGGAACCCATAAATGTCTCCCAAGAAATCTTTAAACATATTAACAATACATTTAAAAATATAATATAATATTTTAAGATCATAAATTACCCAGAAATGCAAACTTGGCTTTTAATCAAGCTCTTGGTGTGTGCAATATACAAAAGCAATTATATTCATAAAAACAAGGCTTAAAACACCATTTCACACCAAAATATTGATCCAAGGGTCATAAATAAATATTTATAAATGAAAAAAAGGTATGAAATTGATTAATCTACTGGTTATTAAATTTTAAATTAAAGTGCATGGGAAAACCTACCTCATATCAATGGAGGAACAACTACACAACACTAAAAAACTCTAAAAAGGTTCAAAAAACCTAGATCTATGAAGATAAAACATTAATGAGAAAATCTCCCTCCGTAATTTAAGGGAAACCAAAAACATGAGCCAAATTAAACATATGAGAAGATAAAGCCAAAAATAAAGGGGAGTATAACGAAGAGGAAGATGTGATAAGGGGATTTCCTCGAGGGATCCAACCAAAACCTGAATTATTCCCCCTTGTAATAACACTAGATGGAGGTGGGTGGCTTGGGGAAGAGGGGAGAGGCATCATAGGGAAGAACGAACCCAAATGGTGAGAAATGGAGGGGTTCCGATTAAAATTCCAAATGGGTTATATTTAGAAAACCCCAAAAATTAATAATTGGGAAATTTGCATGGTTAGGTCGAACTATTTAACAAACCGTGTAGTAACCGTGAAATATCCACTAACCATGGATGAAATGGACACATAGTTAACATGGAATATATCACATAGTTTTCCCAACCATGTGGAAGATGTGTTGTAGGTTTTCTATCTTTCCACTTGGTTTCCTAGACAGGACACATCGTTGGCACTAACTCTCTGACAACCATGCACCATGGTCTGTCACGACCAATACACCATGGAGTCTACAAAAACAATTTCAAAAAGAGGAAAGTATCATCAATGAGGGAAAATCTAGATAAATAATGATAAGTAAACACTTCAAATCATAACACCCATCACACCAGAAACCCAAGATATGAATCCAAATTCCCACTAAACCAGACCATCAGCCAAAACATGAAGAACTGAGTGTGATAGTTCTCCCGACCATTAATGGTTTCTTCCCCTGAAAATCCATTAAACCTTTTAGTGAACTGATGAACACCTAATGATTCCAAATCAACATGATCCAACCACTTAGTCAAATGACACATCACTAACCACTAATGTAAATCAACCCTATTTCCCAAAATGAAAAAAACCCACAACAACTTCCCAACAACAACAAAAAGGATCAGATTACCACATCCCTATCAATTCCAAACCCAGAAAGTTGGTAATCTACCATGAAACCTAATGCTCACCGAAACTGAAAAAGAAACTAAGAAATCAATGTCTTTTAAAGAAGAAACATCAACTGGATCAATTAAACCCAAACCAACATAACTCACAAAAGACAATGAATTCGCGGGGGGCCAGAACTAAATCCCCACGATTAGGGAAAAAATAGAATATAATAAATTCTTAATTAAATTTACACTAAACCTAAAGTGGGTCTCCACACCATTAAGACCAATATATGAATGGCGAAACGTATCATTAACATGGAACATACATAAGAATCTCCCACATAAGTCAAGCATACTCCCTTAAAAAATCCCACCAACAAAATATTGGAGAAAAACTATGAATACAAAAGCTACCCACACCAAAATGGAGGGTACATGAACTAAAAAAAATCCCACACATACAATATAACCCCACCTCATGGGCTAGGAGGGATGAGACCAAATGAATGGATCAACTACCCAACACTCAACCCTTACAGACAAAAAGAAAAACAAGATTGAACCTAATTCCTATGGGTGGTCCAAATGAGGGTATTGATTGGGAACTCACATAATAGGAAGAACATTCATATAAATAGTTTGATAGGTATGTCCACCACTCTCTACGAAACTAGAGTGATTTCCCAGCTACAAATAAACCATAATAGAAACACTATAACATATTCACAAAAATGGTGGAGGCACAAACTTTACCAGACTTCTTAAACCTCTGACATAACTAACTATGTGCTAGCTTCACTTCGGGACCTATGGCTAGATCGTTGATTAATGAAATAAATACTACCTCATAAACAGGAGCTAATAATCACATAACAAAAACATATTCTTTCATTTCCACATGAATCCACATAACACCCATAAGAAGAAACAATGGACTATGACACACCATAGAACTCACTTCCTTAAAAACACACCCTTTACCCAAAAAAGAACTCAGAGATACACACCACCATTTTATCTCACATTGAACAAGGAGATGAATTAATGAAAAACATGGAAAAGCACAGAAAACATCACCGAATGACACTACTATAAATGAGATAATTTTCATGACAAGAAAACATTTTTGATTTGGACCAAAAAAATATGTATTCCAATAAATGGGAAAGGTAATCCATCAAAGAGGTGGATTTATCTTTTGAAACCCACAAATGAAATATTTAGGTTTATCAACTAGAGAGCTTTCCAACAAGGAAACACCTATAAGCACACCACAATATCCTTCATATCCCCTCGAGGTAAAACATAAGGAGGTATGGATACCCAAAAATCAAGAGATCTTTCAAATCCATCTCTTGAACCAAAACCCACATGAAAGAAAAACATTCTCAAAAGGAAAGATACCCAAAGACCTCCAAGAAATTTTAATAAACCCTCTAGGCAGTGCTCTAAAATTGATCCAACAACATGATTTAATCCTAAGACACAACATGGTTATCACTTCTAAATCACAAGGAAGAATAAACAATAAAAAAACTTCTAGTACATAGGATAAACTATACACATAACCAATGGTCTACAAAAAAATACAATTTCCATATTAATCCACTTTTAAATAACATTAAAAATAAAACATGGTGGGTTTTCACACTAACTAATGGTGTTTCATCGACTCTCACTCACATGAACATTTCCATGCCCCCCAGAGCACCCATCCACCATGAAATACTAGGAATCTATTCATATTATCATATAAAACCATGCATGTGAGAACCCATGACAACACTAAATGCTAAAACAAAACAACATCATCTTCCAAACCAATTAATTTAGACCATTTTAAGAATCCTAACCCATCCAAAGGCTCACTAACCATTATTTTAATAATAAAATTTTCTTATTTCCCATAACACAAGATTTTATCATACTGTAAAATGAAATCCCACATAATTTTGTCAAAAATACATTTCGTTTCATTTAAAATAATTTCCAAAAAATCATAAAATCTCATTCATTTTACATTTAAAATATGCTTCAAAGAAAAAATTACCTTTCAAACCAACATTTTCCATTTTATAAAACTCATCAAATCTACTTTTCATAGTCCTCTATCCAAAAAGGCAAACTCAATTGAAATTTAAAAAAACATCTTCATAAAAACACCAACTATTCAAAACTAATTTCCAAAACCATTTCATTTGACCGAAACACGTAAAAAAATCACATTCCTACATTTCCAGAACCCGCCTTAGACTAATTCATGCTTTCCAAACAAATTATATCAATAAACCATATGTTTAGATTAAAGAATGCCAATAACATTAAACATTATTTATCTTACTAAAAGTTTGGTTTTACAAAAACCCATCAATATACAAAATTTTTTAATGTAAATTATTATAATACATTTTTACTTATAAAAACTTTCCTATTAAATGAAAATATATTCCCATAATTGTTCAACAAGTATTTTCAAAACAATTTTTCAGAACACAAGAAGATTCAAGGACACCCAAAAAATGGAATTAGTATTGGTGAGAGACTTGACCATATGGTTGGAGGAGATATGAAAAACAAACCACCCACACATGGATCCTCATACGACCATTCCCTGGGACCCACATATATTTTCATGCACTTTGAGCTTAGAGAGACCACTAGCCCAACTCCTAATTTATAACCCAGTCACCAGACAATCCATAATAACCATGAAACTAACAAAACAAATCATTCAAAGGCAGCCCTTGGATCAGAATGAGTAAGTGATTTAGATGGTATTCACACACTACCCCTTGAGTCTTAAAAATATAAATCCATATACCTTGATATCCCTAGGTAATAAATAGTGCTCTAAAAAGCATGGCCTGCTAAGAGATGAAATTCCATGATACCATTTTTTCACTAACAAACCCTCATTAGCCTTGAATCAGTCACCAGATCCGATATGTGGAATGGCCCGGAGGGAGTTCTCGATCCCCATAGGCTAGAAACTGGTATTGAGAATCAATAGAGTACCCAAAAAAATTGATTTATCCATATAAATAGGTAATGAAAGATAAACTAAAGAGGATACCCAATATGACCTATACTTAAATGAAACGAAACTTATTATGATTTATACAATGAATTGAAAATAAAACAAGTCTACATAGAAAACTTCACTTGACCAGAAGACTAAACCATCTCCATGCAACCTAATGCGTCACTCTCCAACATAAGATCGACTATCTCCAGAGGAGACCAAACACAAGCTGAAACCTGCACAATGGATAAAAATATAAATGAATTATAGTTGTGGGTATCAAAACTCAATAGGCCTACCATATAATATATTTCCCAATGAAATAACATTATACTAAAAGAATCATCAATTTCATGTTTGAAATACAGTCAATAAAATTATGCTTTTAATACATTTTACAAAAAAAAAGTACAACATGTTTCCCTTAATAATTTCCAAAACCAATTTCATTATATTATCATTATGTTAACATTTTAAAAATGGAATTGATGATTTCATAATAAATTTTCACCATGGAGGGTAAAAATATATTTTCTGTTAAAACAATTTTCATAAAACTTGTTGAAAACTACACATCACTTCCCTAAAAACACTATAGAAGAAGAAACCATGATGATCATATAATAATGGTAGTTTAAATAACTAAAAAATTTCATATTCATCATTATAAGAAACAAAGAGACAACAAACCAAGGAAAACCCAGGAGATTCAGAATAATCAATAATATAAAAATACATGAGACCCCATACATAGTAACATGAAACACATAATGAAATAAAAAATTCCAAAACACATGTCCACTCGAACTTAGTACAAACTAAGGGGCCCAATCCCATAGTAATAAGCCCAAATATATCCACCTACTATGGTCCAATGGTCAGTACGTGAACTACCAGTGGGACAATAATTCTCAAAAAATTCAATAAATATTCCATGATACCATCCATCATGTATATAATGAGGTTTAACCAATTGATGTTAGTCCAGAATCCCATAAAAACATATAAATAATAATAATTCATAACATGCCTCACCCCGAGTCAACCCACAACCTAATCTCATACCCTATAATAAATAGTACCCAAAGGGGTTTTGACCATGGAACCCTAATAATGGATCATAAGGATTCTAAAAAGAGGAAATAATATCCATTACTCATGTACAAGGCATGAGAAATATCTCTTATTTGTTTTTATAATAAACACTTTCATCATTTTCACAATGTTTCCAAAGGGGCATTTAAGCATTTCTCACTAAACCAAAATTCATCAATGATACGATACCACATTTCATAAGGGGGTAGAAACACAATTTATCATTTAACAATAATTTAAAAAGTCCCTCAAAACATTCATGTTTCACTTTAAAAACAAATCATTTTTTTTGAAATTCCAAATGATCCATTTACCGATAATACTTGAAAAAATATGATAAAAACCAATACACATTTCTATACAAAACCCAAAATTAAGGGAGAAACCAAAACAAGGAACTAAATACAATCTTTAACATGTTACCAACACATTTAAAATATAATCCATTAATTTCGTATAACAAATCACCCACAAAATCCAACCACATATTTAATCAAACACTTAGTGTGTGCTATCAACCAAAACAAATCTACTCATAAAAACATGGCTTAAAACTATAGTTAGAAACCAAAAAATTGATTCAAGGATCATTAATAAATATTTATAAATTAAATATGGTTTGAAGAGAATTAAAATAATGATTCCTAAATTATAAAATAAATTTCAATAGATTTTTTACCTTAGATCCATGGAGGGACAATAAAACACCACAAAAAACACTATACAATGGTTCCAAAATCATAGATCTATGAAGAGAAACCCTTAATGAGACAAACTCAAAAAAAATCTAAGGGAATCCAAAATACTAGGTCAATATAACCATAATAGAAGAGAAAAATAAGAGCTAACAAGAGGAGAATGAAGAGGGAGATGAGAGGAGGGGTTTACCTTGAGTAATCCCACCAAACCCTTGAATATTTACCCATGTAATTACCCTAGATGGATGTATGAAGCTTGAAGAATAGGAGAGAGGTTACAAGGTTTTAAATTAACTAAATTTTATAGAATGTGTGTGTTTTGGATTGAAATAATTTAGAGGGTATACTTAGAAAAGATAAAAAATAAAAAACTGGGCATTTATCATGGTTAGGCTGCATAGTTTAACCAACCATGTGGTAACGACAAAATATCCACACCCCACAGATGAAACAACTAAATCGATACTTGGAAATCTACTACTTGGTTTTCCACTTTATGTTGCAGCCATCCAATAGGATTTGTAAAGTAATGCATGATTCCTAGACTGTCTTAATGGCTAGCACTGACCGTGAGCCAACCGTACACCATGGTCTACCAAGGACAGACTTCCTTGGTTTCCCTAATAAAAATTCCAAATGATCCAAGGATCAACCAATTGGAAAAAACTAGACAAATAAATACAAGGAAACAATTTAGCAGGTAACACTCATTACACCTAGAACCTATGAAAAACCAAGACATTCCCACCAAACCAGAGCATCGAAAAAAACTAGAAGATTCATGTTTTAAATTGATAGTATTAGATTACACTGAGATAATAATTTTTTTAATAATGATAGGTGGAATATATTCTTCTTATTTAACATATTTTATGATCTATTAAAATTTAATTTTAGCACTTCATTCATTTTAAAAAATTCATATTGGATATTCATTCCATAAAGTAGAGATGAAATATAATGTGAATTATTAATAACCAAAGAATCTAATTGTTTTTATGAAATGGAAATATATCAATTAAGTGTATTTTTGGTTCTCGAAAGAATTATTCAACTTTGGGGAAATGATCCTGAAATAAAAAATATATTCTATTACATTCATGTACGATGAATAAATGGCCTCTTAATTGATTATATATTTTTAGATTTGTAATTTGTAATGTTTTCTTGATAACTATATTTATTTTGAGAAATGACTTTTATCACTCTTCATAATTATAAACACTTTTCTTCCAAGTTCACATCTTCACTTTCAACCAATGTTATCCTGTTTGGAAAACTAATATGTTTCATTCCATATGAACTTCAAAATCATCTTTCCCAATTATCAAGGTGATGATTTATAAACTCTTTTTTAGGATACGGGTTTAGAACACAAGTATTTTCAAATATAAATTCCTTGATTATCGATATCAAAATTAATTTCCAAGGGAACAATTTATTTAAGGGGTAAAATGTGACATCCTGATATTTTAAAAGTGGAAAATCATGACCAATAGCCTGAATAATATGAATCACAAGGATTATTAGAAAATATATTACCCTCATAATAAAACATATAGTTATTTCTATATTAATTCATTACCATTGATAACTTGAGATGCATACAACACCAAGTTTAACAGAAACATGATACATTTTTAAAATATTATTCTATATATAATACCATTATTACAAGGACATTAAATTTTTTGGTATGAATAGAACTAAGGAAATTATGATAATTATATGGTTTGAAAAGGAATAAAATGAATTAAATTGTTACCCATTTTATAAAAATTATATAATAACCATTTTAATAAACACGAAATGTTTTCTGAAAAAACTCTATTTTATCTAAATGGTGTTTTAGTCGTGCTTTTATCAAATAATTTAAAATACATTTCTGATAATTTTTTAGAATTTATTCATAAAAATGAATCATGGTTGAAATAATACTATCCATATTATCTTCTGGTGATATTTTGGAATTTTTCAGAAAATATTAATTTTTCAGTGAAAAGTGAAAAATACTGACGTTTAAAAAATTATCACTTATTTTTAATAAATTATGCCCCATTATTATTTTAATTTGATTTATAATTAACATAATTGTTATTTATTTATAATAAATTCAAATAATTATATTTAAAACCCCTTATACTATATTTAATATAAGTTTATTTTTATTTTTTAAAACACGTTGGTTTGAAAAGCTGTTTTAATGGGTATAATTTTTATCCATTTCAAATAACTAGAATAAATCATAATCATAAATGATTTAAAATTATATTATAGTATTTATAAATATAAAAATTATTTAAAATAAATATTATTATTATTAATTTTTAAAGAGTTTATAAGAGGCCACCATTTCCATAAAAATTCATTTCATAAAAATCTGTTCTTTCGAGACATCTTCTGGATTAATTTAAAATTTAATTAATGTGAAATATATTATTTTATTTTTATAAAATGTATTACATATTTGGAATTAGTATAATGTATGTTATAAATTAAGGTAATTTGAAAATTTGACCATAATTAATTGAGAAAACTTAAAAATTATATAATGTATTTAAGATTAAATTATATTTATTGGGGGTGAAACTAAAAATAGAAGGGTTAAAATTTCCCCAAAACATGTAAAATTCCAATTTTATGGACATATCTAGTCTTCATATTATATTTTTATAAAATGGTAAATTTTTTTCTTTTGGAATGAGAAAAATGTGGATGTAATTATTTCATTTTAAAATTCCAAGGTTATCCTCTCCCCCAATTATAAAAGGTCTCCCATCTCCTATACTTTACAAATTTCCAAAACCCTTTGGTTAGGAAAATAAATCATAAAACTAATTCCATAATTACCTCCCATCATCATATAATCCTTATTTTGATCAAAAATCCAACCTAGGAAGTATTTTTTTCTAACCAATAGATGTTTTCAGAAGAAGAGGTAACATTCATAACCCTGTTTTCTTATTTCATCAACCAAAAAATAAAATATTGTTAAAAAATTATGATGCAACAACCTAATAAAAGTATATATAATTATATTCAATATTTTTAATTTAATTACCTAAAACCATCCCATCCTACCTCAATTATAAATGTAACTATTGATAGTGTGTGTGATGGACAATCCCCTAGAAAACCTATACAAATTTTATCCCATTGCCGCTTCACATAAATGGATTAAATTATTTGTATAATTATTATAAATTATATTTATAATATAATTATAAATCAGGAATCATATTTTCATATATACCCTCTTACATTCCATTTTTTTTGGAAATAAGATAATGTCATTCATGTGTACAACAAAATGCAACCTAGTGAAGAGATGTGATTTGTTTTTCGCTAATGGTTTACATAGAAGATAATAAATGAATAAATTAATGAATATATGTGATATGTATGAAATTTTATTAATTATATAAATTAATATATTGTTCTATTACAAACCCTTTCACCCATTATAGAAGTGATAATGTCACTCACGTGTACTTCCGACCTAATGTCTCCATGAAGCGATGTGATTCATTCTCCATGGTTGAAATTAAATAATTATTATGAATATGAATCTACTAAAAAGAATATGTATAAAATTTATATCATTTTTTATGTCGAAACAATATCCAATATTCAATATTTTGAACTTACACAATAGAAAATGCTTTATAAAATATGCCAATTAAATCTTGAACAAATGGTAATAAAGAAATATTATTTATGAATTAATAATAAGATGTAATAAAAGGATCATATATGGTACTATAAACACTAATTTGGTCCCTATTTTAGTTAATAATAGGTCAAAAACCCATATACATGTGGTTATAGAGTTCTCAACAAAAGTGAAGCACAATTTAAGGGGTTTCTTAACGCAATTTTGATTTATTGGATTATATTTTAGCATCATTGATTATGTTATTCCATCATTTTGTGTGAAGTAAAGTTTTAATGATTTATATTTTATATCAAATTTTAATAGTGTGGATATAAAATTTTTAAAAACAATTAAATCATTTATTAACTCTAAAATTAATAATACAAACATTTTATGTGTCTCTCCCAAAGTTCATTCTTTGATTGAAAAGTTCTCTTATACACTAAATTTCATATAAATGGTATATATACTAAACTATTACATAATATATAGTTAATACTTTATAATTTATATTTTTCATGTTACAATCTTTCAACTCAATTCATCAGAAGTTAATATTCAATAAATGACAAAGAGGTAAGGGTTTATTTATCAGTCACATTTTAATTGGGATTGCTTATTCTTTAATTATCGTTGATGGAAATTATTTTATAATTTTATAATAAATAATTTTAACATTATTATCCTATTTTTATTATATAATATTTCAAATAATAATATTATTTTTATCCTGTTAATACATAAAATCATTTATATAACATTTTTAAGAAAACAAAACTCATTAAATCTCTTCAGTCAGAAATTATTTTTCCTCCCAATCTATATTTGATAAAAATGTATTTAATTTTTTTAATAATATTATTTATTGTGATATTTACCCTGAAGTTTGTTTTATATTTTATTATTAAAATGAATCTATTTTATTTTTCCAAATAAGGTATTTTTTTTTATTTTTTAAAAAACAAGTGAGGTGAATAATTTTTTGAATGCACCAAGAATAAATGATTATTTTCCACTGTTTTGACCACACAATGTTTTAATTATTTATTTTTTAATTGAAATGTTTTTTAAAATAATAGTTACATTAATTTTAGAAAAATTTTCAGGAGTTTAAATAGGTTTTTTCAAAATTTTAAAGATATATTCCACAATAAATTTTCAATGTAAAATTTGAAAATCATTTTCCATTTAAAATGACCTTCAATGATGGTACTAAATGTGTAAAAGTTATATTCACTAATAATGGTTTTTAATATAATTAAAATTTTCATTAATAGTAGTAAACTATGATTATATGCATTTATTTTTAATTATGTGCATATGTCTATCACATATATTTCTAGTTTATTCTCTCTTCCTTTGATAGAGAAACAAATGCCTTGTGATCATATCCCAAATTCATTAATTATAAAATCCTTTTTTATTATGATATTTCACAAGATCATGTAACCAATTTTCTTTAAACGGGTAATTATTATTTAATACATTAGGTTTGATTTTATTTTATTTGACCACGTTGATCATGGAAATGTTTTGATGGGTGTGCCCAGATAAAGCTCCAATGAATTGGGTAATGTAATATTTTCATGAGACATCATATATGGAATTATGGAGTTAACTTAATTCATTATAATACATTTCCTTCCAAGTGATATTGTCTAAGAATTCATCCTTGACTCATGTTTCTATCATGTTATCTGTTTCTTCAAAACATTGTAAGCTACCATGATTTTATGATTCCATGTTGTTTATGTTATGGTTCCATATGATTACTAGTGGCCCTTCTCTTTTATGATATCATGTTATATATTGGACTCAAATGTTATATTTCCTTATCAAGATTATTCCATTACTGGGATTTCTATATCACATATTTCTTTCATATATTTTGCATGCTATCTAATTCAGTTTTAGGGTCTTTAATGTATTTAGGATCTCAAAATTAAAAATAATATAAGGACATCGTGTTTTAGTTTCTTCATATGTATTATTAACAAAATTTTCCAAATACACTAGGCCTTTACGATCATTTGGGTGTATTTATTAGATACTTAGGATTTAGAATCATCTAATAATAGTGGTAAAATCCATGAGTAAGTAGAGAAATGATTGAATTTGGTCAATAAAAAAATAATTTTTAATTTTTTCTCCTATATGAATCAATTTTCTCCAAATGAATGAAGAAATTTCATGTTCAATCAATATAGTTCAATCCATCTCAAGAATAATTAATTTCCTTAATTAAACCACGCAAATTTATTTTGTATTATACTGTTCAATAATAACAATATCATATAGGGAAATATGTTTCTTACATAAATATTACATAAAATTAGATGTTTATTCAATACATAACATTAAATACCTTCCAAAATCCTATTGTATTTGTTTTCATGGAAAATTTGTAGCATAAACAAATTTTTTATAATAGATCTAAATTATATCTATATACGTTCTTTATATCTTTCACCCTTACTATACATATCATTTCTCAAATGTTTCTTCCTAACCTATGGAAATAAAACATAAGAAAGGGTGAGATCAGATTCTTAGTATGTGCAAAAAATGGATATATTAAAGAATAAATGAACCTGACATGAGAATTAGGGTATAAGAACATGATCTTAACATTTAAAAACAATTAATTTAAAATAATATATCATAATATTGAGTCTTGGTATCATGTTTTGTAGTTTATAAGCCCTGAATCACAATATAATCAATGAAAAAGATCCTTGAGGGTATATAATTGGAACAATACATAACTCGATGGCTTAAAAATAATCATAGAATATAATTTCGTTAGTCAAATATCTTATTCAGGATTGTTATAGTTTACTTGGTTCCCTCCACATTCTATCATATCATATGTAATGGTTCACTCCAAATATTTTCATTGGGCAAAGAGTCCTTTACTGAACAATGTTCACTATGTATTATAGTCCTTATTATCTTATGAAATACCCCTCTTTACCCATTTCATTGGAGGGATATGTAATAGTATCCCCAATAATTTCATAGTAATAATCCATTTATACGGATATCATAATTTCATAAATCATTCATCATATATCATCACTTATTAAATGCAAATGTTTTCATTAACATTTCTTGATTTCATCTTAACATAACATGTAGAATATAAATTAGTATTATAAACATCTCAAATAAAAATAACTAACCATATAGATGAAGAATAATGATAGTATCATATAATAGTATACCTAGTGAAACATAAGTAACCTATAAAAACCAATATATAAAAAATTTCCTTTAAAAGATCAATATAATTTTTTTTTTGAAAAATAACATTGTCTATTTTGAAATCTAATATTTGAAATAAAAAATGTTCTAAATTTTTTTTGAAAAGAAATTGTTTGAAAATATCCTTAGAAAATGGTAAAGTAATATTAAAATCATTGATTATTTGGTGTGGATGTAATTCTAATTAATTTTGAGTATAATAGAACAATTATTCATTTCAATTTTTAGGTAAAATGTAAACAGTTTCTCAATCAAAAAATGAAATTAATATGACTTTGGAACATATATTATAAAAATTAAAACATTGGTTTAAATAATTTAAACAATCATTGAATAATATTCGAACTTGTTTTTGAAAAACATTAATTAAATTATAACCAAGGAAGAAAAATATTTCTGACCAAATAGTAATATATATTGATTTCATTAAAAAGTATTTATAATCATCAATAATTAATGTGAGGAAAATGAAAGGAAAACATTTATTAAATATAAATTATCTTATGATAATAAAATATAATAGTATTTATCATATAAAGAGAAATAAATTTCCTTAATGTAAATTAATGTTTAAATAATCATGAAAAAATTTGGATTGAAACATAAATACCTTACCTCTTAGATAACAATCAAATTTATAATTCTTGAAAGGGAGAAAATTAGATGGATATGTATATCACCATAATTTTCATGATAATAATAATAAAATAAATTCATAGGAAGTATATAAACAATTTAAAATATATCAGTTGTGAATGTGACATATTTATCATGAAAATAAAACTGGGAGGAAAATCCCTTTTGTATAGATGGAATTTCATTGAATGCTCTTTAAAATTTGGTATAATATATATAATTTTTTTTAAATTCCTATAAATATGAATATAAATACATTTAATATCATATATTATCCACTAAAAAAATTTTAATACGAAATTTTTAACAACTCCTTATTAAAATATTCATTTTCAAGAGTAAACTGCATAATTGTTTCTGGAGAATTTAAGAATAGTAGTTCTCATAATTTTATTTTTATCATTGTTCATCATATCGAAAATTCTAACAATTATATAAATATCATATATATTCATTTTATGTATATATATAGAGTTTTTTATAAAAGTTAAAGGTAGAAAAATGAATAACATTATTCATTGAAATTGAAGGCCATACTTATGCATTAACATTGTTTGTACTTGGTGAAGGATAAAATGAATGAAATGTAAATTATAATTATTATATCACACACACAAACAGAAACACACGAACACACACACATATATATATATATAGGTTACATAATTATTAAATATACCCATATTACCATCTATATAAAGATGAAACGAAGAAAATCACATCGTTTTGTGGAGATGGTAGTCCACATGTGTGCACAGACAACATTATCAGTTTTGATTTTTTTTTAAGGTTAAAGGGTTTATATGAAATTCTAATTAGATAAGACTAATTGTTTAATACATATCATATATAAACAATAATCACATCATAATAACCATCCACGAAAAATGGATATGAAAAAAGAATGGTAATGCTTCATCGAGGTGGTAGTCTACACGAATGCACAAGTGAAACTTTTAATTTTTATTTGATTGAAACGATTGTGGATAATGGTAGTTACTCAAATAATATAAAATTTTAGTATATTTATTATCATTAGTTTATAATTTTATGATGAAAAACATATATTCAGCGAAGGTATAAGAAGAAACAAATTAAGAGAGTTCGGGTAGGAAGATTGCATATTCTTCTATCAGCCTCCTTTAGATTTCATCTTACGAACCCTTATAATGGTCAATGTAGTGCAAAAATCATGTAATTCATCAATAAACAATTAGAGAATATAATTTTTAAGTGTTTGGTAGTGCTATATGGCTAAATGTGTGGTAATGAAAATAGAGAGGGGTGTCCTTTTTATAAGAGATGGAAATGGAACACATGGGATTAATAAAAAGATTAAAATATAATTAAATATTTATTAATGAAGATGATTCCAAATGTCCAGATATTTGAATAAGATGGGTAAAAATTATAAAATTAATAATCTAAGGAAATTTACATTGGGCGTTTTTATATTTAAACAATACTTTCAGTTTTCCCCCTTTGTTGAATGATTTTAATTGTAACTCCGGTGATGAATTTTTTGTCTAAAATGGTTATAATTTCATTTATAAGTTAATAACTATCTCAAAAATGTATAGGGTATAGAATTTTTTACCAATTTTCATAATAATTTTTTTGAAATATTTTTTGGAATTTTAATTAATTTAATAAAATATTAATAACCTAAAATATCATTAATATCATTTCAGAAACCATAATTTAAAATTTTATTTCAATACATAAAGATAGTTATGAAATATAAATCTAAAACCATAAGTTGTATATGGAATTTTATATTTGTCCTTGAATTTGTTGGGACATAATAATTCACCCAAATTGTATTAATTTTAATATTTTTAAAATAATTTATTTTATTTTTTATTAAATGAACAAATAACGTGTCAGTGTTGCATAAGTATTTATGGTAATTATTTAATAATAAAAAGAAAAACAAATTAAAATGATAAATATAATTAATTATTATTTTAAATAGTAATTTAGAAAAAGTTATCCACTATTAACCATTATGTAAATGTTTTTGAGATTTAAAGTAAAGAGTGTGACATTTAGTAAATTTCATTACAAAAAAATAATATTAATTTTATTATGAAGGTAAAATGCCACCAAAATGAAATATATTACAATTTACGGTGTTTTGGGTACAATATATTCAATAAATGAAATAAAATAATGTGTTCTATTGATTTTTTGTCCTTACCTCATGCATTTAACCCCAATTAACCCAATTTTCCATTAGTTAGGTGACACATATTTACCATTGTCACTATTCATAGTGACAAAAAATAAAAGGGAAATATTTACCAAATAAGAATAATATTATTTGAAATATGGTAAGAATTTTTCAATGCTAAATTTTCATATGTTCTAGAAATGAATTTGAATATTAATATGTAAAACACAATGGAAAATAATCAGAAAACGAGTTTATAAGCATAAAAACAAACTAATATAAAAATTGTGAATATTTAAGAATAAAATGGAATAAAAAATATTATTATATATAAAAATTATAATATCTAAATTTATGATCAAATCCATAATATGTGAGGACATTTAAATTAATATATTTAATTAAAATAAAGGATAATATTTAAAAAATTTTATTTTTAACTATTCACTAAAAGATCAATGATTTCAAAAAATAATCCAAAATTCACAAAAAAGTAATTATGGATTTAAATTTTTTTTATAGTTATATTTATAAAGGTGCTATATATTTATTATCATATCGAAGCACAAAATTATATAAAATCAATTTTAAATGAAATATATTTTTGAAATATAATACTACATTTCTAAAAATTAAGTGCATTATATTTTTTTATCAAATAATACATGTTAATTATGTAAAAAAAATTATAAACATATTTCACAAGGTGATTAATCATATTTATGTGTACTAGTTAAATATAAATGTTCTAATATATCATGATTCATTTTAATGATGACGTTGGACGTCATGAAAACTATCCAATAATTACAATTTACTTGTAGAGAAATATATTCTAAAATCCAAGGGTGTTATATTATAGACAACTTAAATAAATTTTCCCCTCATATTTTTTTACCCTAGTAAAAAATATATAAATTTTATATGTACATTTTTTTAAAACCCACATCGTGAACAGGTCTAATAAAACTACCTCTATACAGGTATGTGATAAATGTTTATGATACCTGAAATAACACATAATTATATATTCAGAAAGTGAGAACATTGGTAAGAAGTTAAAGTATATACATTTTGGAGGAAACTAACCACCAAGGTATATTATAGAGAGATATAAAACATTGTTATTTGAATGTCAATGAACATGACAAATAAATTTGAAATGGGGTAAAAGACCAATAATTTTTTAGAAATGATGTTAAAGGCAGAAAATATTTTTTTTCATGATATTTTTGACATATTTGAAGGATTATTTTACCACCATGATAGTGTACATAATAATATATAATCACATTATTTAATTCTATTTTATAAAAATAATTTCAATTTTTAGTAGCATGTTAATAAATTTCACTTCTATCTCATCACTTATTCAAAAATTGGATATTCAAGATGAATTATTTCATTCATAGATCACTAAAATATACATTTGATGAATCATAGGAATCAGAAGTAATTCGTTATTCCTCCCAATATATTCCAAAACCGAAATAGTTAGCATTAATAATCAAATATGGATAAATACAATACATTAATTTGTAAAACCCCAATAATAATACTCAATGTTCAAACTAATCCATTTCATGGATAGTTAACCTTTAGAATCATACAAAATATGTCTGACCAAATTGAAAACCCAAAATCATAAATATTTTTTTGAATTTTTTTCTAAGACGCACATTAATAGTTATAATGAAAACATTAAGTATATCATATTTCAATGTAAAAAACATTTTAATACATTGATTCTCTCTAAACATGCTAATAATATGAATTACCATGTAACATCAATGAAAAACTACATACTTCAAAAAATTAATATATTCTTAATTACTAAAATTATATAACTGAATATTGATTATATTTCATAAATACCTAAAATTAAATAAACAAAATCAATGATGACAAAAATTACATTTCCCTAAAACATCTATCATTTTTAAATGTTACCAATACTCTCCCATTTACATTATATATATCCATAATAACTCTATCAGAAGTAAAAAAAAATTAAATCAACATCAGTAACATATTAACGGTTATATTTTCCTTAATCTTGCGTTCTCAAAAACAATGACCTTAAAACTAAATAAATTTTATTGGTTATCTATACCATTTAACATATGTTTTCATATACTTAAATAAAAACCACTGTTGAATAATCCTTAGATGTTTCATTATTCTAATAACCCATATATCATTGATATAACACATATACTACATAATATTTAACTACCAATACCTTTACTAATAAATACTTTCACATCAATGTTTTTCATATCATAATTCCTTCTTTGGTTTTGGAGTTAAAACATGAATCGTGTAATTAACTCAGACATGTCCTAAGTATCCCACAAATATGACATAGAATTCACCAGAAATTCATTACTTTATGGCCTTTATTTTAGCATAATGATCATCTACTCTTTTTTGATACATCCTCCTATGTTCTCTGGCCCATATTCTTAATATGTAAATTATTAAACTTTCATTCCTATATGGTCTTTAACGCATAAGAATTTATAGAAGTAAACATTCTTGTTATTTGACATGTTTGAAAGTCATCAATTTTTATGTTATATATAAAGTATCATGTTAGATCATTAGATATAATTATAAGTTTTCTCCTCCAAATTCAATTTCCTATTAGTTTTATAGGTGTAAAACCATTCAATTTTCTATCATATTCCCCATTATCTTGAATCCTATGAGTTCTAGCAATTTTAGAAAACCAAAAACCATAGTGTGATAAAAAATCATCATTGTAAAAGATCATTAAATTTTATTTATATAAATTATAAATCATGAAAACTTATCTCCAATACATGACACCATTGTCTTAACCATAGTCTTACTTGTTTATTATTTATTAAAATTATTTACAGGGGTTCATAAATAAAATGTGAATTTACCCAAGAATAACCCATGAGATTTTGAATCCAAGAACGTAGTAAGGGTGTACTAGACTTATTCTAGAATGATAACTGAAATATATTAACCAACTCTTTTATGGTATATTAAACCTAGATTAATCTATTACAAATCCATTTACACTTTAATTTATAGACATAGATGAATTTCTATTAAAACTATATAATCTATATCCTATTGAAACATATATTTTTTATTTTCTAATTATTTATATGACCTCGGTGTTTACTAATTATCTAAAATATTAATCTATAATAATTTTCCAAACCATACTCTGATACCAACTATATTGACCAATATTTTTCATATAGAATCATTACATATTATTAATTGAATAATTAGTACATAAAATTATGATATTTTTTAGAATCGTATTGGTTTAATGTATTTTGAATCTTAGATACATAGAATTGATTAATATGAAATCTAAATAATCAATTCATATGTTCTTCATAAGTTGTATCCTTCTTTTACATATCATACATAAATGATTTTTCCATAAACATGGGTGAAGAATCTTAAGAAAGGGTGTGTTCAGAAGCCTAGTAGGGGTGATTAAGTGAGATATCAATGATCACTTATACATTGCTTGAGTATAATGGTATGAGAACTCTGTCATTACATTAGAATACTATACCCTATATATTTTATATCAAAATCTTGAGTCATGATTTTAATCATGGCATTTCATAATACATGAATTATAATGTAACTAAATAACATGTTCCCTAAGTGAAAAACATTTTCATAATACATATGTTTTTAAAATACACATAATCCTAGAATATCATTTCCTTAGTCATAAATAATTTCCATTAATTTATAGTGAAATGGGTTCACTCCCCATTCCATCATATCATAAGTCTAGGCTCACTACTTATACTAGAATAATTAACATTATCCCTTACTAAACTTGGATAAAACCCCATTATTATCATTATTATCTCAAGATATATCCATATTTAATGAATTCACTTTAGTGATATATAATCATGGTTCTACCTGTTAAATAATTATAATCCATTAATTTGTATTCTATAAGATCATAAATCATAAATCATATATAACTAATCATGGAAAAGAGAGTAGTTTCATAAATTTTTTAACATACCATAAAAATATAATAAGTTTATAATGAATAAGATTTATAAATATATAATAATAATAATAATAATAATAATAAATATAATGAATTTATAAGGATGGAATCGTAGAATCATATACCTAGTGAAACATATGTACAATCAATGATTGTCATCATAGATGAAAATTTAATTTCATTATCTGGAATATTTATTTTGATAAAGAAAATTTTAATTTTAAAATCACTTCTTCAAATTATAAAAAATTAAAAAATTGCATTGAAATCATATACTATTAAAAAAACTAAAGAAAATTCTTAAATATTATTCAAAACATTGAGTGGAAATGATGGTGAGATATTATTTTCATTCCATTTATATTACAACAATATTCCATTGCATTATTTTGATAAAATTCAAAAATTTCCACATTCATAAATCTACAAGAAGATTACAATGAAAAAAATTAATAAAAAATATGTAAAAATGAATTCAAAAAATCATAAGATAATATGAAAAATCATTCTTGAAAATTTCTAAAGAAAACATGGTCATGAAAAAAAATATTTCTGATCAAATAGTAAAATATTGTCAGTTTTCCTTTAAAAAGTTAATATTATCTCTTGACTATAAAATCATATTAAAATAAAATTAAAGTATGTAAGACAAATAAATTACTAAATGTGAATTAAAATTAAAATTATTTATTATATAAGGATCATAAAATTTCCTTAATATAAATAGAATCATAAAAATACTTATTAAAATGGGAATCAAACATTAATCCCTTACCACTTTGGTGACATTTGAATTAAAGTCGCATGAATGATAGAACCTTAAATGAATATTTATATACTAATAACATTAATTACAAGCACATTAACATCATGTATAATAAATTTAAAATTATTATAATTATATAAAATGTAAATTTTCAAAATTTTAATATCAAATATCATCAAACCATTTCATTTTTACACTCATTAGATAAAAAATCATTATTAACATCATCGATTCCAAGTATTGGCTTTTCCAATATTTTATGAGAATTTGGGTTTGGTAATTTAGTTCCTTGTATGTTGAAAATTATAAACTCATATATATATAATGATTATAATGATATAAATACAAAAATATTCATTATATATATATCTATATTCATCTACGAAGGTTAGAGAGTTAAATATAAATTAAACCAACCATGTGGCTGGTAAGACTAATGTACGCATGAATGATGCTTTCATTTTTTGATGAATGAAAGAAAGGTAAATAATAATTCACCATTTTGGAATAATTATTAAATACATATAATATATTAATTAATCATGTAATTATTACGATCAAGATCAAGTGTATATGAAACATGAATCATATTGCTTCATAGTAGGGGTTGTCTATATATTTTCACAAGAGGTGTTATTGTTTTCCAACAGATTAGAAGGATAGGGGATAAATATGAAATTATAATTATAGAATAAAAATTATATATTAAATATCATATATTAACCCATAATAATAACCATACATGAATTATGGGGATGGAAAATGGATTGTATCACTATATAAAGGTGGTAGTCTACACGTATGCACATGTGACATATTGACATCACATTTGATGGAATAATGGATGAATAATTGTAGTTAAATAATCATAATAAAATATCAGTATATTTTGGATACTAAATTTATTAATTTTTTATGAATACCATAGATTTAGATTTGCTATACGAAGAAATAAATTGAGTGATTTTAGGCAGAAAGATTACATCTTCTTCAATAGGCCTCCTTTATATCCTTCTTAAGGACCCCTAAAATAGTCATTAATGAATACAAAAACCACTAATTTAGGAATAAGGAATTTAATAATACAATATTCATGGTTTTTCTAAAATATATTCCCCAAATTGGTGAAATGAAAATAGATAAAGGGTGTCGTTTTTAAGAGATGGAAAAGACTGACATTTTTAATGGTTGGGGCCAATGCCTTATCTATTATTAAAGCTTATAAAAGACCTCTTTAACATGGTATAGGGAGACCCATTACATAGCACAAATGCCCAGTGGTCATTTATCCCATTATATGGCCCGTACGCCCAAAGTTTGGGCCCAAGGCCCATTCTGTGAATAGTAATGCTACAGTACAGGAAAGGTTAGACATGAAACTACTAAAAAGTTTAAAATATAAGTAAGTTATTCCAATGAAAAATGGTTCCAAACGAAAATATATTTAAATAAATAGATATAAAAAATTGAAATATAAAATTAATTATAATTTTAGATAGTTTTTTTTCTATTTTTCACCATATCATTTGGTTTATCCCCTACATTAACTAATTTTAACGTTAATTGTGGTAACAACCTTTTCAATTTTAAAGGGTTATAATTTTACTTATAAGTTAAAAATTATATCATAAATGGAAAGGGGATAAATTTTAAAACATTTAGAATCTTAATTTTTATCTTTAAGTATTTTTATTATTTAAAAATCATTAAATAAAATACTATTTGACATAAAATATCATTAATTTCATTTCAGATATTTCTCAGCTAATTTTATATTATAGATGTCAATATATATTTTGAATTAAATATGATCAATTAACACATACCTAAAATGTTATAATTATATAAAAACACACTGAGAATAATAATTCACAAAAAACAATATTACTTTTAAGATATTTAAAATTAATTATTATATTTTTTCATTAATTGATTAAATAATATGTTTGAGTTACATTATAATTTAAGGAAATTAATCAATCACTAAATATTATAAGTAAATATACCAGATAAATACATAATTATTTAGTCAAATAAAAATATATAACTGAATTTATCCCCATTTTATTTTATGAAAAAAATTTAGAGATATTAAATTCAAGAGGGTGTGATTTTGGAATTTTCATCATATAAATTAACATAAATTTCAATATCAAGGGAAAATGGCACCACTCCATATATGAAAATTTGAGAATTATATTTTCAATATTTTTTATCCAATGAAATAAAATAATGTTTTTGGTTTATTCCGAGAATATTTCTCATGTTTTAACCCTGTTTTACCCATTTTACACTTACAGATGTGACAAATGCTTACCATGGTTACTATTCATAATGACCAAAAAATCAAAAATACATATTTTTAAAAAATTAAAACTAATATTTCCAAAATTTGGTTTGAATTTTTCTATATTAAATCTCTATAAGTGGATGAAATAAACATAAATGAAATATTTTAAATGTTGATTAGATACAAGTTTCAAAAAAATGGATTTTAAGAATAAAAATATACTTATATTGAAATCATGATAATTTATATTTAAAATGGAATTATATAGATTATTAGAAATTAAATATTTCATATTTATCATTAAATAAAAATAAAAATATATAATGTGGCCTTTAAATTACTTGATTTAATAAAAATAAATGATAATATGTGAAATATATATTTTTCACTATTCCTAAATAAATAAATCCTTTTAGAAAAATCACACAATTTCCTCACAGGATAATTATGATATTATGAATTCAAAAGTGGTGTAATTTTTATCATATTAAATTTCAGATGTGGGTACAAATTAATTATAATATTAACTAACAAAATACAATAAATGCATTTTCTAAAAGAAATCAAAATTTGAAACATAAAGCAAGAATACTAAAAACAAGAGTAATTATATATTAAAAAATATATAGTACATTGAAATCATATATATATATATATATCATAATATGGTTAATCATATCCATACTTTTGAATTTAATGTTTGTTATATAATATACCATGTTTCATTTTTAGATTGGTACTGCATGTCAATAAAGCAACCAAACACTTAAAATTTATTTAAAGAGAACTATATTATAATATGGAATGGTTTGATAATAATTAATAAAATTGTTCTCATTATAACCATAAAAATTTCCATTTGTGTTTTTAGTGTCATTATCAATTCATATCAACTTTATTAGAGTAGCCACATTCATTTTTTATAACTTTTCTAGAAAATTTTAAACAACTTGAGAGCCTATGATTTGTGATAACAAATACATGAAATATGAGTGAAGTAAAAATAATGGAAATAAAATACATATCTTTATTTTTTAGTGTATTATCATGTCCCCACAGATTTTAGAAGGAGTAATCTATATGGGATGAGATATATGTATCTCAACCATAATTTATTAAGAATATTAGAATTGTCATTTTTTTGAATAAGGAAAAATACTAATATTTGTTTATTTTCATATTAGGGACAACTAAAACACACCATCAATCAGTTAACTAACTAATATTTTTATAGAAAAAATGTCCAAGAATTTTATGTCATAATTTTTTTCTTTATTCATAATCATATAATAGAAATTATGTATATCATCAACTTGGATTAGGATCAACTTGGTCTTCTCTCCTCTTATTACAAAATTCCCATATTGAAGAGTTTTCAGAATAAAATAATAGCCTCTAAATATAAATTCACACTATTCATCACAGAGATATGAAATAATTAAAATTATGAGTTACAATCAATCAAAATATGAGATACATAGGGACCACAATTTCAGTATTTCAATAATAAAACAACTAAAACATTTTGTTAAATGATACACATAAATTCTAAAACTCCTTGTTCTTTAATTATATTCTTTCAAAATTTTTGAAAACATCACACCTCTATTCATGTGTGAATAAAATTTACACTTCGTTTTCCATTGTTCTTCTCTTTTTGAAGCATTGAGTTCTATTTCTACTATATGTTATTTCTCTTTTCCATATTATTTCACTTCATGGTTTTGAATTGTTTCAGAAAAAAATTATTGAATATATATAATTACATAGATTCTTTTTTTAATATTTATACTCTATTAACACATCTCAAAACCTATTTCATTATGTTCTAAAAAGTTCTCAATCTTCATGTTATATTTTTTTATTGTATTTGAGTTTACCTTCTTTGAGTGATCTTATTACCCTTAATTTAAAGACCCATAAATTCCATTGAAATTTTTTTCTTAATTTTCTTTGTAATTTTACAAGAACGCAGTTTCTTACGGCGCCTGATTCCGAGGCCCGGTGTGACCGGAATCAATTTCCGAAGTTTGGCTCGGGTACGTTCAGTGAACGAACGAGCGGGTTTTTCTAACTTTTGAACCGGTGCTCGGAATCGAATTCTGAGGGCACCGATGGAATGGCAGCGCCGGTTTTTGCTTAGAAACGCCTTTTTCGGAGTTGCGTTTGCTCGGGTGTGGTTTTAAATTTTCGGGCTTAAGGATAAGAAATAAAATAATTGTACGACAAACTTTATTTTATTTCACTTAAGCCGCTTTGAAGCCACTTAAAGCAGCTTAAGATGAGTTGTTTCGGATAGGGTGCTATCCAAAAATATCATACACTCTTGGTAGGATATTTGTGAGGTGGGACCCGCACGAGCCCCACCGTTTCTTTTCCGCTAAGTAAAGCACCTGCGAAACCCTTCATTATGAAAGTCAACTGACGCGTTTTCTTAATTTCTTAACGCACCAATTAATTGGTCGGTTTTCTTCGTTGAATTAATTGGGCGGTTTATTTCGTTGAATTAATTCTACGAATTAATGGGTCGTTACTTATCTCTTTATTCGTTTCTTAACCGGTTTGAAATCCGTTGGCGTAGTAATAAAATAAGACCAAAGCCGCATCTTGAGGATTTCACGTTGGGAGGCCTTTGACAGAATTCTTTGTGCCTTCATCCTCCTTCGCGAAGAACGTGAAGAACGAGAAGAATGCGAAGAACGCTGTCACCCTCGTAGAATGACGACACTTCTTCTGAGACGTTCTTCCCCGCAACGATCTCTGATCACCAACTGCTTGAGGTTGGAGATTTCGGGTTTCTTTTAAATCTTCTTTGTGGTTTATAACAACACATGGATTTAATCGATATAATTAAATCTTCATGTTCATGAACCTCGCAGTTCGTCGACGCGTCACCTTCCGCGATGATGTGACGCCCTTCCGCGACGACGTGACGCCCTTCCGCGACGACGTGGAGCCTTTACGCGACGCGACGATCGCCTCCTTCCGCGGCGATCAAATCCGCGAAGAACGCCCGTGCGACGACTTGACGAGGTAGGGGTTGTTGTGAATATTTTATATTCCCATGAACGTTTCTTTAATATTAATGAACCGGGTTCATATGAACAATTTTAATTTATTAAAATTGTTGTTTTATGTGTTAAATAATTCTCCCATTGTTATTAACTAACGCGGAGGGTGCAGGCCAAACGAACACGGCCCGACAACCCTCCGCCGTTCTTCGTGGTTGTGCGGATTTGGCGGGCGATGGAAAAACGTGACGCAAGGGCGATTTGATGATCCTGCAGTGAAGAACGGAACCCGGGAAGAACAATGGCGCAGACGGGAAGGAAAACGGACCACCAGAGCAACTCCTATGGCCCGTGGAAGCTGCCGGCGGCGCGGGTCGCCGGCGCGGCGGCGCCCCGGCGCGTCGCCGGACAGGGCCGCCCCGGCTTCAGCCGCGGCGGCGGTGGCCAGCGGACCCGCGGCCGCGCGGGTCCGACCCTCACGCACGGGACGCGGGTATGCCGCGTCCCTTGACTCCAGCGCGGCCCTTCGAGGGCCGCGGCTTCTTCCAACTCGCGGGGTCGGCGCCCCGCGGCTGCTGCGTTGCTCGGCTGCTCAGCCGAGCCGAGTCGGGCCGGCCGGCCATGCCGGGCCGCGCTCTGGCTGGGCTGGACCGGGTCGGGTCTACCCGGTTCGGCGGACCCAGGGGGGTCGGGCCGGGTCGGCCCGGGCCCAGACCCCCCGTCTTCGGACCATATTCGGTCTTTTGCCGGTAACTTGAGCTACAGGCCTCCAAACGACGTGTCGTCAGCGGAAACATGATCCTTGGATCGAGACGGTCGTTTCGGTATATTGCACTCAAGGTTTCTGAATACTTTGTGTTCAGCCGGGTTGGTTCATCCACGAAACCAACCGGGACCTCGGAGCGGAAACACTCGTATCATGAGCTCCGAACGTCCGATTGACGTGCCGTCGACTATGTGGGATTCCTCTAAGGGAGACGGATCTTTTGGCTTACTTCTCTCGAGGTTTGGACGCAGTTGGAGTACGGTCGGGTTGGTTTTAACTTAAAAACTAACAGGGCCCCCGGGACGAAAAAGCCAATAACTTCCAAACCGGGCGTCCGATTGATGCGCCGTCTATTGAGTTTCATTCCTGTTGACGATACGGAACTTTTGGCATCCTTCGCCCGAGATTTGGATACAGTTGGATGGTGGCCAGGTTGGATCGCACCCGAAATCCAACTGGGCCCCTCGAACGGAAAAGCTGATATCTTTCAGACTGGATGTCCGTTTGACGAACCGTCAACGTGGTTGGTGATCACGTTGAGAAAAGGTCCCTATGAGTATACCATATGAGAGTTCGGGGTATAGTTGGGTTACGGCCGGGATTGGTTCTCTCACGAAACTGACCGGGCCCCTGGGATGAAAAGGCTAGAAGCTCACAGACCGGGCGTCCGATTGACGCGCCGTCTGTTGCGTTGAGACCCCTATGATGAGGCGGTCCATTGAGATACTTATTCATGGGACTTTGAGATACTTGGAGTATCGACCTGTAGCTCGTGGAGCGGACCCTCCCGGAGACGATCATGTGGAGTACGGAGACCGTGTAGCCGACTGAGACCTAACGACTGCTTGAACGACTCGACTTGGGGTGAGTCGACTAGCACAGTGGACGAAGCACTACTTGTGAAGTGCAGACCCATGACGGACGGAGCACTACCTGTGTGATAGTGCAGACCCGCGGTACTCGTCCGAAGAGTACCTCAGCAGGCTACTTGGGGGTGTGCACTACTATGTTTGGGTGACATTCCTCAGCGGGAAGCACTACTGTGTCTGGGTGGCTGACCCGCGGTACTCGACAGGAGGATTACCTCAGCAGTCTTAGGTTAGTGAGCGTTACCTCGAAGTCATGACAGGACCACTGTACACTCCAGAGATGGAGCTCTTTAGCAGTTACGGTTTCGATAATGAAAATCATGTTTGAGCTGAGACTTTTGACCTTTTTGTTTACCTCATTATTGTGATGGGTCACTTGTTAACTTAGGTATATGTATGGGCATATACCTGGGTAGTGGTTATCCGTTGATTTCATGATCCTTGTGTTTCCTCATGTTTGAGATGGGTTACTTGATAACTTAGGCATATGTATGGGCATATACCTAAGTAGAGGTTATCTGTTGAGATCTTCTTTGTGGTTATCCTTGTTGGTTTAGTGAGACCTTGAGGGTCTCGGGGTCCCTACTGAGTATCGTTATACTCACCCCTACACGGGCTATGCCCGCACCTCGTTGTGTTGGTTGCAGATGACAGGCAGTGCTGATGGAGGCCGAGTGTTCGAGGACTGGACGGTACCCGGAGGTGGACTACACGACGAGTCAGTACCCGGAGGTGGACTACACGACAAGTCAGTACCCGGAGGTGACCTACACGACGAGAATACACACGGAGGAGGTTGACGGACGAGAGCGTGGAGGAGGCTATCCGTACCTACCCTTCAGGTAGGATCCGTGGTGGACGACCAGGAGCTGCGCCATCTGTACCTACCCTTCAGGTAGGATCCGAGGAGGATGACCCAGGAGCCGCTTCCGTCCTTCCAGCTGTTATCTTTTCTGTTATACTTGTTCAGTTTTATTTGTACTTTCTTTTGGGTTTGTATTCTGGCCCATTTACTTTTCAGCACTTCTCTTCTACTTAGTTTTTACTTTCTCCACTTGCTTACTCTGTGGTGCTTGTTTTCTTTTATAAAGGAAATGCCTTCCCAGTTATCGGGATTTACGCCTTGGGTGCTAGTCGCAAGCCCCTGGCCTATGGAAGGCGGGCTTGGGGTAGTCACGGCACGGGCCCCGAGGACGGGTCGTGACAAATTGGTATCAAAGGAGTTCGGTTCTACCGCGGAACTTATAACTCTGATGTTTCTTTCTGTGAAGAAATAGTGTTAAGAGTACCGAGTGTGGTTTTCAGTTCAGGGAGTCCAGTGTTGGTGTGGGCGGCCGACGTATCCATACACCAGGACCCTGACAATTGATTTCCGACATTGTTCACAAAAACACTGATTGCGTGTGTGTTTTCCAGACGTTTTATTTAAATGTCAGCTCAAACCAGGTCAACTCACCAGGGATAATCTTTTACCGTGTCACGATGTTTCTTCCAGGATTCCTTTTCACGGACGACCAGCTGGAGCCCGGAGGGATGTGCGTGCTGACAGCCTGTCGAGCGACAAGGCTTCGGTACAGGGCCCTCTTGCTGTTGAGGCACCAGCGGAGGCACCAGCGGTACTACCATACGTTGGGCCACCGATGCCACCAGTCCCAGCAGTAGGCGATGCACGCCACTTGAGTGCGCTGCACGAGTTCCAGCGCCAGAGGCCACCCAGGTTCTGGGGAGAGACGGACCCGCAGGCGGCTGAGGATTGGCTGGAGTCTGTGGTGAGAGTCTTCAGGATAGTGGGGACGCCGACATACCTCATAGTGATCTTTGCTGCCAGCCTTCTTCAGGCAGTAGCAGGCAGGTGGTGGAGCCACTTGTTCCAGTTTTGCAACGGGATGGCCTTCTCATGGGAAGACTTCGAGACCTTCTTCAGGGTGGAGTTTGTGCCAGTAGCTCTACATCCCGAGCGTGTACAAGAACTTCTGCCTTTGCCGCATGATTTTCGATCAGTATCCGAGTCATCTGTGGGCAGTAGACAGATGATGCAGAGGTCCAGGACGACCAGACCAGCAGTTGGCCGATCTCGGGCTTTAAGACCGGTGGTGCGAGGCACCTGGGGTGGGTTCAGAGCCAGGCGTGCCAGAAACAGGCTGTGTTACTCTTGCGGCGGAAAGGGTCATCTGGCACGTGACTGTCCGACTCCTCGTACAGTTGATCCGCAGGCTTTGTAGGAGCCACCGAGGCAGAAACATCGACAAGTGCTTGAGCAACAGCCAAGCAGTGGACAAGGTAGTAGATCTCCAGGAGCATGTGGACAGAGAGGAACTTCTGGATACGTCCTTTGTACTTCTAGTTCCATTTTGTTGTTGTATTTGTGTCTTTGTATTATGAGATGCAATAATAAAAACACACTTATCTTTGTTTGCTTTCCTGTCCTTTTGTTTGGTTGATAGTGAGTGGCCCCAGTTAAAACTGTTGACTTGACCCTCACTTTCGAGATTTATACTGTACGAGACCCAGTGACCTCACACTAATGCCGACAGTGTGACTCGACCCTTGGAGGCGAGAGTGACAGTTGGATCTCTTGGTTGTTACGTCGAGGCCTTACGACGTCATCCATGGCATGAATGCATCATTCATGTTAGGATTGACTGTATTAGTCAACGAATGTGGTTCATCCAGGGGATGAGACCAGATTTCTCTTATCGGTAAAGGAGAAATCATAACAGCTCTTGTGAGACTAAAGAAGGTCCAGGTCATCCAAAAGCGGATGAAGACTGTACAGTGCAGTAAGAAACAAGAAACTGGTGCCCGTCTTAGAGACTCTGGCGTGTTAAATGTTTCATGAAGTCGAAGCTTTAAGGATAGATGAGTCTGCGAAGCAGCAGACATGGAGGCAGAGCTAGGAGAGCAGTATGAGGTGGTGTACATCTTAACATTCTATAACCACCCGCCTTAGTTATCCCCGCTAGGCTCAAGGAGCTGGAGGGTGGTGGAAGAGTGTGGCTGCGTGCGGTCAAGGAATGTGACCCAATGGCTCTAGAAAGGATTCAAGGGACAGTCTATGTCCACTACTAGTTGTTGTAGTAACGGACGTCAATATGAATCATTCCATGCTTTCACAAATCTTGTTCCAGACCTAGAGTTTCCGGTAAGCCGTGGACTTGACCCTCACGTCTGGAGATACCTTGGGAGGAGACTCGATGATCACACTTACGCCGACGGTGTGGTCGGACCCTCGAGGCAAGAGTTTTGGTTGGAATCTCTTGGTGGTAGCGTTGAGGCCTTATGACGTTAGTTTAAGTATGGAATGGCCAATAACTCTTCATACTCAAATTGACGGTTTTAGGAAAACGTCGGGATGGGTTTTCCTTGGTCGGTGAAAAGGAAACCCTAGGCAGCACGGGATAAACTCTTTCACAGGAGGGTGCGACTAATCACTCTTGAGTCATTCAACCATACCATCGTGGCAGTGGTCTTTTGCGTTTCAGTTTTAATAGAAAATGGAGACCTCTGGAGGTCGAGGATGACAACCACGTCTTCTTACGAGTCTCACCTCGACGAGGTTTATGGAGATATGGCCAGGGAGGCAAGTTATCTCCGAGGTTTAACGGGCCTTTCTAGGTCCTCAGCTGGGTAGGCGAGGTGGTTTACCGCTTGACCCATCCACCTCAGTTTCACTAGGTGCACGATGTTTTCCAGGTATCTCAACTGAGGAGATACATGCCCGACCCTTCGCCTATCATCGACCATGAGGAGCAGGACAATGGCGATGGGGTAACTTCCACGGAGGTTCTAGTGAGGATGAAGGATCGACAGGAGCTGATCTTACGGGGACGAACGATTCCTTTGGTACACTTTCTTTGGAAGCACGGGAACCTCCAGGTGAGCACATGGGAGCGGAAGGATCAGATGCATGCTCAGTACCGACGTTGTATCCCTAAGTTTGTGGTGAAGCTTTACAGGGACGTAAAGCCCTGGGGTGGGAGTAATGTAAAGACCTGTAAATTCCAATGAATTTTTTTTCTTAATTTTCTTTGGAATTTTACAAGAACGCAGTTTCTGACGGCGCCTGATTCCGAGGCCCTGTGTTCCCGGAATAAATTTCCGAAGTTTGGCTCTGGTACGTTCAGTGAATGAAAGAGTGGGTTTTTCTAACTTTTGAACCGGTGCTCGGAATCGAATTCCGAGGGCACCGATGGAATCGCAGCACCAGTTTTTGCTTAAAAACGCCTCTTCCGGAGTTGCGTTTGCTCGGGTGTGGTTTTAAATTTTCCGGCTTAAGGTTAAGAAATAAAATAATTGTACGACAAACATTATTTTATTTCACTTAAGACGCTTTGAAGCAACTTAAAGTAGCTTAAGCTGAGTTGTTTCGGATAGAGTGATATCCAAAAATATCCTACCCTCTTGGTAGGATATTTGTGAGGTGGGACCCGCACGAGCCCCACCGTTTCTTTTCCTCTAAGTAAAGCACCCCCAAAAACCCGTCATTATGAAAGTCAACTGACGTGTTTTCTTAATTTCTTAACGCACCAATTAATTGGGCAGTTTTCTTCATTGAATTAATTGGGCGGTTTATTTCATTGAATTAATTCTACGAATTAATGGGTTGTTACTTATCTCTTTATTCGTTTCTTAACCGGTTTGAAATCCGTTGGCGAAGTAATAAAATAAGACCAACGCCACATCTTGAGGATTTCATGTTGGGAGGCCTTTGATAGAATTCTTTGTGCCTTCATCCACCTTCGCGAAGAATGCGAAGAACGCGAAGAACGTGAAGAACGCCGTCACCCTCGGAGATTGACGACACTTCTTCCAAGATGTTCTTCCCCGCAACGATATCCGATCACCAACTGCTTGAGGTAGGATATTTCGAGTTTCTTTTCAATCTTCTTTGTGGTTTATAACAACACATGGATTTAATCGATATAATTAAATCTTCATGTTCTTGAACCTCGCAGTTCGTCGACGCATCACCTTCCGCGACGACGAGACACCCTTCCGTGAAGACGCGACACCTTTCCGCGACGCGATGATCACCTCCTTCTGCGGTGATCAAATCCGCGAAGAACGCGCGTGCGACGACTTGACAAGGTTGGGGTTGCTGTGAATATTTTATATTCCCGTGAATGTTTCTTTAAAATTAAAGAACCGGGTTCATATGAACAATTTTAATTTATTAAAATTGTTGTTTCATGTGTTTAATAATTCTCCCGTTGTTATTAACTAATGCGGAGGGTGCGGGCCAAACGAACACAGCCCGACAACCCTCCGTCATTCTTCGTGGTTGTGCGGATTTGGCGGGCGATGGAAAAACGCGACGCAAGGGAAATTTGATGATCCCGCGGTGAAGAACAGAACCCAGGAGGAACAACGGCGCAGACGGGCCGCGCCCTAGCCGGGCTGGACCGGGTCCAGCCGGGATGGATCGGGTCGGGTCGACCCGGTTCGGCGGACCCAGGGGGGTCGGGCTGGGTAGGGCCGGGCCCAGACCCCCCGGCTTCGGACCATTTTCGGTCTTTTTCCCCTAACATGAACTACGGGCCTCTGAACGACACGCCGTCAGCGGCAATGCGATCCTCGGATCGAGACGGTCGTTTCGGTATATCGCACTCAAGGTTTCGGAATACTTTGGGTTCAGCCGGGTTGGTTCATCCACGAAACCAACCGGGCCCTCGGAGCGGAAACGCTCATATCTTGAGCTCCGGACGTCCGATTGACGTGCCGTCGACTTTGTGGGATTCCTCTAAGGGATACAGATCTTTTGGCTTACTCCGCTTGAGTTTTGGACACAGTTGGAGTACGGTCGGGTTGGTTTTAACTTAAAAACCAACCAGGCCCCCGGGACGAAAAAGCCAATAACATCCTGATCGGGCGTCCGATTGACGCGCCGTCTGTTGCGTTGCGTTCCTGTTGACGAAACAAAACTTTTGGCATCCTTCGCCCGAGATTTGGATACAGTTGGATGGTGGCCAGGTTGGATCACACCCGAAATCCAACCGGGCCCCTGGAACGGAAAAGCTGATATCTTTCAGACTGGACGTCCGTTTGACGAACCGTCAGCGGCGTTGGTGATCTCGTTGAGAAAAGGTCCCTATGAGTATACCCTATGAGAGTTCGGGGTACAGTTGAGTTATGGTCGGGATTGGTTCGCTCACGAAACCAACCGGGCCCCATGGATGAAAAGGCTAGAAGCTCACAGACCGGGCGTCTGATTGACGCGCCGTCTGTTGCGTTGAGACCCCTATGACGAGGCATTCCTTTGAGATACTTCTTCGTGGGACTTTGAGATACTTGGATTATGGAACTGTATCTCGTGGAGCGGACCCTCCCGGAGACTAGCATGCGGAGTACGGAGACCATGTAGCCGACTAAGACCTAACAACTGCTTGAACGACTCGACTTGGAGTGAGTCGACTAGCCCAGTGGAAGGAGCACTACTTGTGAGGTGCAGACCCATGGCGGACAGAGCACTACCTGTGTGACAGTGCAGACCCGTGGTACTCGTCCGGAGAGTACATCAGCAGGCTACTTGGGGGTGTGCACTACTGTGTTTGGGTGACATACCTCGGCGGGATGCACTACTGTGTCTTGGTGGCTAACCCGCGGTACTCGACAGGAGGAGTACCTCAGCAGTCTTAGGTTAGTGAGTGTTACCTCGGAGTCATGACAGGACCATTGTACACTCCAGAGACGGAGCTCTTCAGCAGTTACGGTTTCGATAATGAAAATCCTGGTTTGAGCTGAGACTTTTGACCTTTGTGTTTACCTCATGATTGAGATGGGTCACTTGTTAACTTAGGTATATGTATGGGAATATACCTGGGTAGTGGTTATCCGTTGATTTCATGATCCTTGTGTTTCCTCATGTTTGAGATGGGTTACTTGATAACTTAGGCATATGTATGGGCATATACCAAAGTAGAGGTTATCTGTTGAGATATTATTTATGGTTATCCTTGTTGGTTTAGTGAGACCTTGAGGGTCTCGGGGTCCCTACTGAGTATCGTTATACTCACCCCTGCACGGGCTATGCCCGCACCTTGTTGTGTTGGTTGCAGACGACTGGCAGTGTTGAAGGAGGCCGAGTGTTCGAGGACTGGACCGTACCCGGAGGTGGACTACATGATGAGTCAGTACCCGGAGGTGGACTACACGACGAGTCAGTACCTGGAGGTGGACTACACGACGAGACGACACACGGAGGAGGTTGATGGACGAGAGCATGGAGGAGGCTATCTGTACCTACCCTTCAGGTAGGATCCATGGTGGACGACCAGGAGCTGCGCCATCTGTACCTACCCTTCAGGTAGGATCTGAGGAGGACGACCCAAGAGCCGCTTCCGTCCTTCCAGCTGTTATCTTTTCTATTGTACTTGTTCAGTTGTAGTTTTACTTTCTTTTGGGTTTGTATTCTGGCCCATTTACTTTTCAGCACTTCTCTTGTACTTAGTTTTTACTTTCTCCGCTTGCTTACTCTGTGGTGCTTTTTTTCTTTTATAAAGGCAATGCCTTCCCAGTTATCGGGATTTATGCCTTGGGTGCTAGTAGCCAGCCCCTGGCCTATGGAAGGCGGGTTTGGGGTAGTCACGGTACGGGCCCCGAGGACGGGTCGTGACACATAAAATATACCTCTAATACCTATTGGATACATTGTTGTATTAATTATTGAATCATCACATTTTCACTATATTTTCAAAGGTTCTACAAAACCATAAATATCTTTATATGTCATATTTTCCATTGTAACTTTCATTATTTCCAGAACTCTGTATATATATTGTAATATATTTATGACCATAATTCATGGAAAATGTTTTGTGAATGAAGAAATTTGTTGTATCATAAAAAATTATTATTAATGTTATATTTTTCTCCTCCGTAGATTATTTTTTTTCTATAATAGTTATTTCTTCAAATTTTGATTTATTAGAAATTCCAAAATTCTAAAATTTTTATGTTTCTTCTACATTCTTGGTCCTCTAAGATTTATTATACTCATAAGACACCCTAGCAAATTCATAAACATTGTTATTAAAATTTTTGGATGATATTTTTTGATCATTATATAATCTACAATTTTTATTGATTTCAACAAAATCAAGATGTGAATTTTTTAAGATTAATATTTTTTGTACACTTAAACCAGTTTCTGTTAAACTATTAAAAATTCTTTATCATTCTCCTTTAATAATTCCACAATATTTATGTTAACATCTTTCTCTTCATCAATTAACTAATTCAGGTTATAGATATCTTTCAATTAAGTAAAATTTTCTTATTTATGTATTGTTTATTTATTTTTAAATGGTAAAACATAATTATTTAACCTCTTGTTGTCTTTATATAGATATATTATTATCAAGACACATATAATAAATCATAATTTTACAAAGAAATCCATATGATTTTATTATTATTTTTCTTGTTCTATATGGTTTGTAATTTGGTCACTAGAAATTCTATTATCATTCAATTTTTCTATAATAATCATCTTAACACATTTATCACCTAAAATATCAACAAAAACATTTTCACAATCACTATATTTTTCATATTTAGAAATAAAAGTTTCATTTCATGTTTTAATTTTTTTAATCCATCCAGTTGAATATGAATTTGATTTTCTAGGTTTATTATTTAGTGGTCTTCTTTTCCATATATATTATTCATAACTATCTTCATCTTCCTTAAGTATTGGAATTTTTTTTGAAAACATAAAATCGATCCATTTTCTAATTATATAAGTGGTCACATTCAATTACATTTACCTTTGAACATTTCCAAATTTCATGAAAACATGAAAATTAATTCATCAAAATTAGTTTTGAATTCATATTATGTATCATAATAATTATCACGACCCGTCCTCGGGGCCCGTGTCATGACTACCCCAAGCCCGTCTTCCATAGGCCAGGGGCTGGCGACTAGCACCAAAGGCGTAAAATCCCGATAACTGGGAAGCCATTTCCTTTATAAAAGAAAACAAGAACCACAGAGTACAAGCGGAAACAAAACACTAAGTACAAAATAAAAGATGAAAAGTAAATGGGCCAGAATACAAACCCAAAAGAAAGTACGACTACAACTGAAAAAGGTACAACAGTAAAAAAGACAAACAGCTGGAAGAAGGAAGAAGCTCCTGGGTCGTTCTCCTCGGATCCTACCTGAAGGGTAGGTATAGATATCGCAGCTCCTGGTCGTCCACCACGGATCCTACCTGAAGGGTAGGTACAGATAGCCTCCTCCACGCTCTCATCCATCAACCTCCTCTGTGAGATCTCACGTCGTGTATTCCACCTCCGGGTACTGGCTCGTTGTGTAGTCCACCTCCGGGTACTGTCCAGTCCTCGAACAATCGGCCTCCGTTAGCACTGCCCGTCGTCTGCAACCAACACAACGAGGTGCGGGCATAGCCCGTGCAGGGGTGAGTATAATGATACTCAGTAGGCACCCCGAGACACTCAAGGTCTCACTAAAACCAACAAGGTTAACCACAAAAAAGATCTCAACAGATAACCTCTACTTAGGTATATACCCATATATATACCTAAGTTATCAAATAACCCATCTCAATCATGAGGAAACACAAGGATTGTGAAACCAACGGATGACCACTACCCAGGTATATACCCATACATATACCTAAGTTATCATGTGACCCATCTCAATCATGAGGTATACACAATGGTTAAAAGTCTCAGCTCAAACCATGATTTTCATTATCGAAACCGTAACTGCTGAAGAGCTCCGTCTCTGGAGTGTACAGTGGTCCTGTCACGACTCCGAGGTACTGCTCACTAACCTAAGACTGCTAATGTACTCTTTCTGTCGAGTACTGTGGGTTTGCGGCCAACTACCGGGCGCTCTGTCTGCTGAGGGTCTGTCGCCAAATACCGGGCGCTCCCACTAATAGCCTACAGAGGTACTCCTCCTGTCGAGTACTGCGGGTTTGTGGCCAACTACTGGGCGCTCCGTCCGCTGTGGGTCTGTCGCCAAATACCCGGCGCTTCGTCCACTAGGCTAGTCGACTCACTCTAAGTCGAGTCGGTCAAGCAGTCATCAGGTCTCAGCCGGCTACACGGTCTCCATACTCCGCACGATCGTCTCCGGGAGGGTCCGCTCCACGAGCTACTGGTCGATACTCCAAGTATCACAAAGTCCCGCAGAGAAGTATCTCAAAGGACCACCTCGTCATAGGGGTCTCAACGCAACAGACGGCGCGTCAATCGGATGCCCGGTCTGTGAGTTATTAGCCTTTTCGTCCCAGGGGCCCGGTTGGTTTCGTGTGCGAACCAATCTGGCCGTAACTCAACTATACCCCAAACACTCATAGGGTATACTCATAGGGACCGTTTCTCAACGAGATCACCAACGCCGCTGACGGTTCGTCAAACGAACGTTCTGTCAGAAAGGTATCAGCTTTTCCGTTCCAGGGGCCCGGTTGGATTTCGGTGCGATCCAACCTGGCCACTATCCATCTGCATCCAAATCTCGGCGAAGGATTCCAAAAGTTCTGTATCATCAACAGGAACTCAACGCAACAGACGGCGCGTCAATCGGACGCCCGGTCTGAGAGTTATTGGCTTTTTCGTTCCAGGGGCCCGGTTGATTTTGTGAGCGAACCAACCCGACCGCACTCCGTCGGCATCCAAACCTCGAGCGGATTAAGCCAAAAGATCCGTCTCACTTAGAGTCATTCAACAAAACAGACGGCGCGTCAATCGGATTCCCGGTCTGTTATTTATTGGCCTTTCTGTCTCACACCCACCCTAGGAAACTTCCCAGGAGGTCACCCATCCCGATCACTACTCTAGGCCAAGCACGCTTAACTATGGAGTTTTAACCACATAGGCTCCCGAAAAGGAAGGTTCACCTTGAGTATATTATACCGAAACGACAGTCTCGATCCAAGGATCGCGTTGCCACTGACGGCGAGTCGTTTGGAGGCCCATAGCCCAAGATACGGGAATTTGACCGAAAGTGGTCCGAAACTGGGGGTCTGGGCCCGGGCCGACCTCCCCCCCTGGGTCGGCCGAACCGGGTCGACCCGCCCCAGGCGGCGACCCGGCCCGGCCGCCGGCGCGGCGGCGCTGGCCGGTGCGGCGGCGCGGTCCGGCGCGACGGCGCGGTCCGGCACGGCGGCGCGGACCGGCACGGCGGCACGGCCTGGGCGCCGTTCGGGTGCCGCGCGAGGGGGGCAAAGCCCCCCCCCCTTTGAGAATCGCAGCCCCTTAATTGGGGCCGCTTTTGAGACCCGGCCGGGGGAAATTAATTCCCCCGGTCTCCACTGTCCGGCTGGCCCGCACTGGCCGGCCGGTTTCGCCAGCAAGGACCGGCGATGGCCTGTCCTTCCTTCGCCAACACCGGCGGCCCGGTGCCGGCCGTCGGTCATCTTGCTCCAACGCGGCCCAGAACTGGCCGCGGCCTATGCCGTCTGGCGCGATGCGACGACATCGCTTCCCTCCACCGCGGCCCCGCTCCAGCCGCGGCGCCTTTGACTTTCTTCGACGCGACGCGACGGCGTCGCGTTCTGGGGTTTCTTTCCACGGCGCGGCGCGACGGCGTCGCGCAATAATTTTTGCGCGATTCCCGCGTGGTGAGACGACACCACGCCATCCCGTTCCATCCGCAAGGAAACAATTATGAACATAGGAGGGGGGTTCGGCCGTGTTGGTGCGGTCCGGGCCCCCCTCTCGTTAGACAATAACATTTAATCCTTTATCCTCGAAGTTCGATATTCTAGAATCAGGATTGGAAAATAAATAAATAAAATATCAACAATCCCCTACCTCGGATTCAAGTGCGGAGCACGCCAATCATGCCACGGAAGACTAGCGTCGCGGAGGTCGGGCGTCGCGGAAATCGAATGTCATTTCCGTTGACGTCGAGGTGCGTCCGAAGAGGTACGTCGCTGGAGAAGCTTCGTAAGCTGACAGGGATAGTCCGAGGAGGAAACGACGTCTCCTTTCGTTGACACGGAAGAAGATCGAAGAAGCGGTGTTGTCGATCTTCGGAAACACACCGGCTACGAAGAAGAGAAGCGACGTTCTTCGTCGGAGCTTAAGTGTTCTTCGTGTTCTTCGTCATGGTTGAAGAAGATGGAGAGAGCTTCTCAAAATCTCTCAAGGTGGCAAAGGAGACCAACCCAAAATAAAATAAGCTTAAGCCTTATTTTATTTACACAACTAAACATTTGAATTTCAAAAGATAAGAAATGAACCATTAATTCGTAGAATTAATTCAACGAAAGAAACAGCTCATTTAATTTACGGAATAAACCACCCAATTAAATGGTCTGTTAAGAATTTAAGAAAACGCGTCAGTTGAATTTCATAAAGACGGGTTTTCACAGGTGTGTTACTTAGCGGAAAGAAACGGCGGGGCTTGTGCGGGCCCCCTCACAAATATCCTACCAAGAGGGTAGGATATTTCTGGATAGTACACTATCCGATTCAACTCAGATTAAGCGGCTTTTATGTGGCTTCAAGTGGCTTCCAAGTGGCTTAAGTGAAATAAAATAAAGTTGTCGCAAAATTATTTTATTTCTTAACTTTAAGCCCGAAAATTAAAAACCACACCCGAGCAAACGCAACTCCGGAAGAGGCATTTCTAAGAAATTATCGGCGCTGCGATTCCATCGGTACCCTCAGAATTCGATTCCGAGCACCGGTTCAAAAGTTAGAAAAACCCGCTCGTCCGTTTACTGAACGCACCCGAGCTAAACTTCGGATATTGATTCCGGGCACACTGGGCCTCGGAATTAGGCGCCGTCAAAAACCGTGTTCTTGTAATATTACAAAGAAAATTAAGAAAAAAATTTCCTTGGAATTTACGGGTCTTTACATTACTCCCACCACAGGGCTTTACGTCCCCGTAAAGCTTCACCACAAACTTAGGGAAACAAAGCGGTACTGAGCACGCATCTGAGCCTTCCACTCCCATGTGCTCACCTGGAGGTTCCCGCGCTGCCAATGAAAGTGCACAAGAGGAATCAGCCGTCCTCCTAGGATCCGCTCCTGTCGATCCTCGATCCCTACAGGAACCTCCGTAGAAGACACTCATCGCCACCGTCCAGCTCCTCATCGTCGATGATATGCGAAGGGGTCGAGCACGTATCTCCTCAGTTGGGATACGTGGAAAACGTCGTGCACCTAGTGCAACTGATGTGGATTGGCCAAGCAGTAAACCACCTCGCCTACCCAGCTGAGGACCTCGAAAGTTCCGTTGAACCACAGAGATAACTTGCCTCCCTGGACACATCTCCGTAAACCTTGTCGAGGTGAGACCTGTAAGAAGACGTGGTCGTCATCCTCGAACTCCAGAGGTATCCATTTCTGTTAGAACTGAAACTCAAACGACTGTTGCTACGAGGGTAAGGTTGACCGACTCAAGAGTGATCGGTCGCACCCTCCTATGCAAGAGTTACCCTGCACTGCCTGAGGTTTCCTTTTCCGCCGACCAAGGAAAACCCATCCCGACATTTTCCTAAAACCGTCAATTTGAGTATGAACAGTTATTGCCCATTCCATACTCAAACTAACGTCGTAAGGCCTCGACGCTGCCACCAATAGATTCCAACCAGAACTCTCGCCTCGAGGGTCTGACCACACTGTCGGCGTAAGTGTGATTATCGAGTCTCCTCCCAAGGTATCTCCAGACGTGAGGGTCAAGTCCACGACTTACGGGAAACTCTAGGTCAAGATTTGTGAAAGCGAGGAATGATTCATATCGACGTCTGTTACTACAGATGCTAGTAGTGGACACATACTGTCCCTTGAATCATTTCTAGAGCCATTGGTTCACAATGCTTGACCGCATGCATCCGCACTCTTCCTCCGCCCTCCAGCTCCCTGAGCCTGGCGGGAATAACTAAGGCGTGTGGTTGTACCATGATAGGATTTACACCACCTCATGCTGCTCTCCTAGCTCTGCCTCCATGTCTGCTGCTTCACAGACTCATCTCTATTTAAAGCTTCCTCTTTTTGAAACATTTAACACGCCCATGTCTCTAAGACTGGCACCGGTTTCCTGTTTCTTAATGCACTGTGCAGTCATCATCCGCTCCGGGATGAACTGCACCTCCTTTAGTCTCACAAGAACTGCTATGATTTCTTCTTTGCCGATAAGAGAAATCTGGTCTCACCCCCTGGATGAACCACATTCGTTGCCTAATAAAGTCAATCCTGACATAAATGATGCATTCATGCCATGGATGACGTCATAAGGCCTTGATGTAACTACCAAGAGATCCAACTGTCACTGTCGCCTCCAAGGGTCGAGTCACACTGCCGGCATCAGTGTGAGGTCACCGGGTCTCCTCCAGTAGAAATCTCGAAAGTGAGGGTCAAGTCAACAGTTTAACCGGGACCACTCAGTATCAACCAAACAAAAAGGACAGGAAAGCAACCATCACAAGATAAATGCCTTTTTATTATTGCAGCTCATAATACAAAGACACGAATACAAAAGCAACATGGAACTAGAAGTACAAAGGACGTATCCACTAGTTCTGCTCCTGTCCACCTGCTCCCGGAGCTCTACTGCCTTGTCCACTGCTCGGCTGTTGCTCAAGCACCCGCCGCGGCTTCTGTCTCGGTGGCTCCTCCAACACCCGCTGATCAACCGTGCCAGGGGTCGTACAGTCACGTTCCATGTGACCCTTTCCGCCGCATGAGTAACACAACCTTCTTCTGGCACGCCTAACTCTGTTTCCACCCCGGGTGCCCCGCACCACCGGTCCTAAAACCCGAGATCTTCTAACTGCTAGTCTGGTCCTCCTAGACCTCTGAATCATCTGTCTACTACCAACAAATGACTCGGCTACTGATCGAAAATCACGCGGCAAAGGAAGAAGCTCCTGTACACGCTCGGGGTGTAGAGATACTGGCACAAACGCCACCCTGAAGAAGGTCTCGATGTCTTCCCAAGAGAAGTTCATCCCGTCACAAAACTGAAACAAGTGGCTCCACAACCTGCTTGTTGCTGCCTGAAAAAGGTTGGTAGAAAAGATCACCATGATGTCTGCTGGCGTCCCCATTAGCCTTAGGACTCTCACCACAGCCTCCAGCCAAACCTCAGCCGCCTGCGGGTCCATCTCTCCCCGGAACCTGGGTGGCCTCTGGCACTGGAACTCGTGCAGTCCGCTCAAGCATCGTGCATCGCCTACTTCTGGGGCCGGTGGCATCTGTGGCCCAACGGGTAGCAGTACCGCTGGTGCCTCAACTACAAGAGGGCCCTGTACCGAATCCTCATCGCTCGACAGGCTGTCAGCACGTACATCCCTCTGGGATCTAGCTGGTCGTGTGTGAAAAGGCATCCTGAAAGAAACATCCTGACACGGTCAAACGATTATACCTGGTGAGCTGACCTGGTTTGAGCTGTTTTAAGGGAAAACCTTTGAAAACACACACTGAATCAGTGTTTTCTTGCACAATGTCGGAAATCAGTTGTCAGGGTCCTGGTGTATGGATATGTCGGCCGCCCGCACCAACACTGGACTCCCTGAACTGAAATCCACACTCGGTACTCTTAACACTATTGCTTCACATAATGAAAAAGTCAGAGTCATAAGTTCTGCGGTAGAACCAAACTCCTCTGATACCAATTTGTCACGACCCGTCCTCGGGGCCCGTGTCGTGACTACCCCAAGCCCGTCTTCCATAGGCCAGGGGCTGGCGACTAGCACCAAAGGCGTAAAATCCCGATAACTGGGAAGGCATTTCCTTTATAAAAGAAAACAAGCACCACAGAGTACAAGAGGAAACAAAACACTAAGTACAAAAGAAAAGCATAAAAATAAATGGGCCAGAAAACAAACCCAAAAGAATGTACGACTACAACTGAACAAGGTACAACAACAAAAAGACAAATAGTTTGAAGAAGGAAGTATCTCCTGGGTCGTCCTCCTCGAATCCTACCTGAACGGTAGGTACAGATATCGCAGCTCCTGGTCGTCCACCACAAATCCTACCTGAAGGGTAGGTACAGATAGCCTCCTCCACGCTCTTGTCCGTCAACATCCTCTGTGAGAAGTCACGTCGTGTAGTCCACCTCCGGGTACTAGCTCGTTGTGTAGTCCACCTCCGGGTACTGTCCAGTCCCCGAACACTCGGCCTCCGTCAGCACTGCCCGTCGTCTGCAACCAACACAACGAGGTGCGGGCATAGCCCGTGCAGGGGTGAGTATAACGATACTCAGTAGGGACCCCGATATCCTCAAGGTCTCACTAAAACCCACAAGGATAACCACAAAGAAGATCTCAACAGATAAACTCTACTTAGGTATATGCCCATACATATACCTAAGTTATCAAGTAACCCATCTCAATCATGAGGAAACACAAGGATTGTGAAATCAACGGATGACCACTACCCAGGTATATGCCCATACATATACCTAAGTTATCAAGTGACCCATCTCAATCATGAGGTATACACAAAGGTCAAAAGTCTCAGCTCAAACCAGGATATTCATTATCGAAACCGTAACTGCTGAAGAGCTCCGTCTCTGGAGTGTACAGTGGTCCTGTCACGACTCCGAGGTACTGCTCAATAACCTAAGACTGCTGAGGTACTCCTCCTGTCGAGTACTGCGGGTTTGCGGCCAACTACCGGGCGCTCCGTCCGCTGAGGGTCTCTCGCCAAATACTGGGCGCTCCCACTAATAGCCTACAGAGGTACTCCTCCTGTCGAGTACCGCGGGTTTGTGGCCAACTACCGGGCGCTCCGTCCGCTGTGGGTGTCGCCAAATACCGGGCGCTCCGTCCACTGGGCTAGTCGACTCACTCCAAGTCGAGTAAGTCAAGCAGTCGTCAGGTCTCAGCCGGCTACATGGTCTCCGTACTCTGCACGCTCATCTTCGGGAGGGTCCGCTCCACGAGCTACTGGTCGATACTCCAAGTATCACAAAGTCCGGCAAAGAAGTATCTCAAAGGACCACCTCGTCATAGGGGTCTCAATGCAACAGACGGCGCGTCAATCCTACGCCCGGTCTGTGAGTTTTTAGCCTTTTCGTCCCAGGGGCCCGGTTGGTTTCGTGTGCGAACCAATCCGGCCGTAACTCAACTATACCCCGAACACTCATAGGGTATACTCATAGGGACCATTTCTCAACGAGATCACCAATGCCGCAGACGGTTCGTCAAACGAACGTTCTGTTAGAAAGGTATCAGCTTTTCCGTTCCAGGGGCCTGGTTGGATTTCGGTGCAATCCAACCCAGCCACTATCCATCTGCATTCAAATCTCGGCGAAGGATGCCAAAAGTTTCGTATCATCAACAGGAACTCAACGCAACAGACGGCGCGTCAATCAGATGCCCGGTCTGAGAGTTATTGGCTTTTTCGTTCCAGGGGCCCGGTTGATTTTGTGAGAGAACCAAACCGACCGCACTCCGTCGGCATCCAAACCTCGAGCGGAGTAAGCCAAAAGATCCGTCTCACTTAGAGGAATTCAACGAAACAGACGGCGCGTCAATCGGACGCCCGATCTGTTACTTATTGGTATTTCTGTCTCACACCCACCCTGGGAAACTTCCCAGGAGGTCACCCATCCTGATCACTACTTTAGGCCAAGCATGCTTAACTATTGAGTTTTATCCACGTAGGCTCCCGAAAAGGAAGGTGCACCTTGAGTATAGTATACCGAAACGACCGTCTCGATCCAAGGATCGCGTTGCCGCTGACGGCGAGTCGTTTGGAGGCCCGTAGCCCAAGGTACGGGCTTTTGACCGAAAGTGGTCCGAAACTGGGGGTCTGGGCCCGGGCCGAGCCGGGCCGACCCCCCTGGGTCGGCCGAACCGGGTCGACCCGCCCCAGGCGGCGACCCGGCCCGATGACCCGGCCCAGCCGGCGGCGCAGTCCGGCGCGACGGCGCGGACCGGCATAGCGGCGCGGCCTAGGCGTCGTTCGGGTGCCGCGCGCGGGGGCAAAGCCCCCCCCCCCTTTGAGAACCGCGACCCCTTAATTGGGGCCTCTTTTGAGACCTGGCCGGGGGAAATTAATTCCCCCGGTCTCCACCGGCCGGCCGGCCCGCACAGGCCGGCCGGTTTCGCCAGCAAGGACCGGCGACGGCCGTTCCTTCCTTCGCCGACACCGGAGGCCCGGTGCTTGACGCCGGTCATCTTGCTCCGCCGCGGCCTAGAACCGGCTGTGGCCTATGCCGTTCGGCGCGATGCGACGACATCGCTTCCCTCCTCCGCGGCCCCGCTCCGGCCGCGACGCCTTTGACTTTCTTCGACTCGACGCGACAACGTCACGTTGTTGGATTTCTTTCCATGGTGTGGCGCGACGGCGCCGCGCAATAATTGCCGTGCGATTCCCGCATGGTGCGACGGAACCACTCCATCCCGTTCCATCCGCAAGGAAACAATTATGAACATAGGAGGGGGGTTCGGCCATGTTGGTGCGGTCCGGGCCCCCTCTCGTTAGACAATAACATTTAGTCCTTTATCCTCGAAGTTCGACATTCTAGAATCATGAATGGAAATTAAATAAATAAAATATCAACAATCCCATACCTCGGATTCAAGTGCGGAGCACGCCAATCAAGCCGCGGAAGACTAGCGTCGCGGAGGTCGGGCGTCTTGGAAATCGAACGTCGTTTCCGTTGACGTCGAGGTGCGTCCGAAGAGGTACGTCGCTGGAGAAGCTTCGTAAGCTGACGGAGATAGTCCGAGGAGGAAACGACGTCTCCTTTCGTTGACACGGGAAGAAGATCGATGAAGCGGCGTCGTCGATCTTCGGAAACACACCGGCTACGAAGAAGAGAAGCGGCGTTCTTCGTCGGAGCTTAAGTGTTCTTCGTGTTCTTCATCAAGGTTGAAGAATATGGAGAGAGCTTCTCAAAATCTCTCAAGGTGGCAATGGAGACCAACACAAAAATAAAATAAGCTTAAGCCTTATTTTATTTACACAACTAAACATTTGAATTTCAAAAGATAAGAAACAAACCATTAATTCATAGAATTAATTCAACGAAAGAAACAACTCATTTAATTTACGAAATAAACCACCCAATTAAATGGTCTGTAAAGAATTTAAGAAAACGCTTCCGTTGTCTTTCATAAAGACGGGTTTTCGCGGGTGCGTTACTTAGTGGAAAGAATTGGCGGGGCTCGTGCGGGCCCCACCTCACAAATATCCTACCAAGAGGGTAGGATATTTCTGGATAGTAACCTATCTGATTCAACTCAGATTAAGCCGCTTTTAAGTGGCTTCAAGTGGCTTCCAAGTGGCTTAAGTGAAATAAAATAAAGTTGTCGCAAAATTATTTTATTTCTTATCTTTAAGCACGAAAATTAAAAACCACACCCAAGCAAACGCAACTCCGGAAGAGGCGTTTCTAAGCAATTACCAGCGCTGCGATTCCATCGGTGCCCTCAGAATTCGATTATGAGCACCGGTTCAAAAGTTAGAAAAACCCGCTCGTCCGTTCACTGAACGTACCCAAGCCAAACTTCGGAAATTGATTCCGGGCACACCGGGCATCGGAATCAGGCACCATCAGAAACTGCGTTCTTGTAAAATTCCAAAGAAAATTAAGAAAAAACTTTCCTTGGAATTTACGGGTCTTTACAATAATTGAGTAATTTATCATTATAATAATTATTTGAATTTTCTTTCTTGGTGGATTTAATTAAGTTTTTATGATCATATTTTCCCTTTAATTTTAAATAAAATCCATTTTTAAATCTCTAATATAAAAATAATACTAAGAAAATAATCTAGAGAAACTGTTTTAGGATCTCTACCTTCTATTGAAAAAACAATACAATAAAATCTATTAGGAAGAATTATCAATATATTTTCCTTAAATTTTTGAGTGTTTTAATTTTTCTCCAAGTATTCTTATTGGCCATAAAATATCATTAAACATTGTAAAAAAACCAAAATATATTCAACTTATCCCATTTTAGAAAATTAAAATTTAAATATAAAAAAAATTTAACATAGTTTTATTGTATTTTATGTTCCATTGAAAAATATTCTGAAATTTATCCTAGATTTATTTAGTTGTTAAAATTCCATTAAATAGAAATAATTCACTTTTTGAAAGAGTGGGAAGGATTTATTTTTTGGATCATCAGTCATTATCAAGATTCCTTGTTTCTTTATCTATTAAGGGATAACCCTCAGCATGAGTAGTAAAACAATATACAATGGCTTCCAACACATTATATCCAATTTATAAATGATAGGGTAGCATTTTTTCCTTCAAGATATTATACTTTTTCCCATCTAATATAGGAATACACATTAAATTAACTGAATTATGATCCTCAATGGAAATTTTATTCATATCGAACACTCAAACATATTATAGTAAATAAAGTAACATCCATTTGATTCCAATTCAAAGGACCAATTTAGATCTCTATCACCACTGGTCGGGTGGGGGGGGGTAAGTCCATTTTTTCATTATTTTATGGGTATTTCCTCAAAAATTACTTCAACTCTGGTCAATGAGAGATGAAAATACTTAAAAACCATATAAGCACACCTTGAGGAACACAATAAATAACATGGTTTACTCAATAACAGTAGATAATCCTCATCATAGCTTGGAAACAATCTCTAATGAAAACCCCCACTAGAAAACAATTCTTTATAGTTCATTGTAAGAAGTGTAATCCATCACTTTTATTTTACTTCAGTCCCTTAACTATAAATATTCTCCATAAATATATAATATAATAAACTGCTTTTAAAAAAATTGTATAAACTATATCCAATGGGCTTTAAAAGTCATAACTTTTTTAATTAAATTCTTTATTGGTTCACTTATGTATGTTAGAAATTATTTTTCTTTATTAGCATACACCAAAAAATAATCTCACTCCATATTATTTTCTCTATCTTCTTCTTAGTTTTATATAATCCCACATTCTTGAAATATTAAAAATATAATGAATAAATCATACAATGATAGTACCCTCATTAATTTATTCATTATTAAAAGATTTAAGAAATTGAGTAAATAATTCCAAATTATAATTACCAAAATTCTTGGATCTCAAATTCATACTAAATTCAACAATAAAACACCCCCATAAATTTTTTTAACTATATGAAAACATGTATAAATACTATAGAATCACTATACATCATTAAAATTTAATTTATTCTAAATTAAATCACATCATAATAGTCAATACATAAATTTTATAGTCACAACATCACATATAATTTATTCATGGAATTCGTCCTCATAAAAGAATAAAAGCATACCTCTTTCTATCATTGAAAGTTTCAAAATCGACCACATGAATAAATACATCATATATAAATTCATATAGTTTGATATGTCATCCTTCATATGGGAAATACAGCTTCTATTAATAATTTCATCCAAATTATTTTTAAAATTCATCAAACACCACTTCTAAAAGGAGAACATTTGGGGAAAATTTAGCTATTATACCGTCATATTATTAATAGTAATTATATGAGCATAACACTTTTCTATACATATTTTCTACATTTCACTTTTCAAATTTCACTAGATATCACTTAATTCTACCATACTTCATCATCTTCTGAGAGACACATTTGTAAGAATCATGTTAAGCTTTATCATGATATTTATTCATTACAAGATTACCATAATTTTTATAACCAGAATTTATTATTCATATATTATATTCTTAATTTGTTATCATTTTAAAACATAAGGATAATCTATTAGAAAATGTTGTCACTCGACCCATTCATACCATTTAACTATTCCACCATATAGAATTTAAGGCACTTCATGTAGTCAAATGATCATTTAGGCATTCGATCCATTTACAACATGCAACAATCGACCCATCATGTGGTCACTAGACCCTTCCTGTAGCTAATTCATCACAACATGTAGTAAATCCACCATTTATGTGATCTTTGAACACTTTATGTAGTCATTACATTACCATCATAAGGTGGATATTAAACACATGACAGTAGTGACATAAAAATAATGTGATAAGGCGAAGACTCATTCATTATGAAGTCCCAGTGATCAAGGAAGGATGATTAATACATGAAGATGCATTGGGCCATTTGGCTATGTTCTTAGGCTATATAGACACGGGACTTTGGGCATTGTAATGGTTTTCCCACTATACAGATAGTAAAGATATATTTTATATAGTAATAAAAAAGATTATTCAACCCCAATTTTATAAAAAAATACTACACTATAATCTATTTTAGTTCCTATTCTCTAGCTTGTTCAGTAATCATAATGAAATTTGAAACCTCTTATTCAAGACACAATAGGAAATTGTACTGTTCTTCACCAAAATTATTTTTCTGAAGGGGGAAAAATGTGTCATGTAATCTCAGATCAGTCTTTCTTGAAATTATTTAAAAGAAGGAGGATAATTTGTGAGCAATGGCAGATCATATTATCATTTCTAAATTCATTCAGATAAAAAATACTTCAAATTGGGACATTGTACATCAACACTGGTTGTGATTTTTTTGTACCTCATATTAGTATTTCTCTACATAATTTTGATATATGAGGACGGGATGTGAGTTGTGGTACATCTTATTGGCCCTTGGAAACAATATTTAGATATTTATGGATTAGTAGTCATTCATTCAACCTCGTTGTATTCATTCCTATTTATATATGATATAAAATGGTTGATGGTGATCCATAATACATTAATGGTGGTTTCATTTTCTATCCAAATACATGTTACGACCAATGTTTCTTATTGACACTAATTGAGGAATGTAAGGTCCAACATCATTAATGATAAAAAAACACCGAGAATCTAGAATTATACATTTCTTTTAGGGTTTTATGTGTTTATTTTTCAATTTTACATGACCTAATATAAAAATATATATATACATGTTTGTATGTATGTGTGTTTGATGGTATATTTAGGGGAACTGTAGATGGAGACATATAGGTTTCATGATCACACCGTGAACATGAACTCTTGTGGATGATCATCCCATATTTTGGAGATATTTTTTAGGGGATGGTATAGTGTTCTAGTCAGAAATAGAGTTTTTGGGAAGGGATTTGAGCTAGTTTCGATGTTAGGATAATGATTTTGTTAGTATCAATCTTAGTGATTTTTTTAATTTTTTTTAATATCATTCCATGTGTATGATTAATCCATTGAGGGAAATACTATATTTTATGACTGATGTATGATGAGGATAGATTCTATATTAATACATATTTTTGTATTACTGTTATGAATAAATTTTCACTAAAATTTCATATTTAATTTTGATGGATGGGTAAGAATTTAATTATTTTCTACTATTGTATGGATATTATAATGAGGGTATTTTCCTCCCAGTTGTATGATGAAACCCGAAAAACTCTATTATATCCATATTTATATGGAGGATTGTACCATTGTCTATATAGATTCGCATTATATAGAACCCCTTTTGGGTGAATCTATTTGAGGTGTTACATTCAGGATGAGAAGATCTAACCAAATTTTACCCAAGTTCCCATTCCTTCAAAAAATATGGATGTACATCAAAAAGACCTTCACCAACTTTGAATGTTAAAAATAAATGAATAATCTAAATTCCATCATCCAATACTTTCATAGTATGATATTAAATATGTCCATTTCATGAAAAAAGAAATTCCATTATAATGAAATTTACAAAATCATTATTTTTCAAAAGGGACATCTAAAAACATTATCATTATGTGATAGGGGAGTAAATATGTCCCTCACATATTTCATATGTTATGATAAAAAATCAAATAAATCCATAATCTATGTAGGGATTAAATTGGGAATGGTTGTGATATTAAATAATGAAAAAGCTATAGGAAATCAAATATTAAAGGTACCTCAAGCAGTGGTCGATCTAGATTTTAATATAGTGGGAACATACTCATCCAAAAATAATCACCCATATTTAGGGTATATATGAGATTTTATATTTAATTTAGATTCAATAATTAGTAAACTCAAACCATATGAATAATCACTCTTACCTATTTATTTTTTTAAGGAATAAATCATGTATCGTTCAATGCATCGTACTACATCGAGTATCCCATTAGAACTAAAAAATCCATACTACCTTTGTGTATAGGATAAACTCTATTTTTTAATATGAACTAGATGTCCACCTGAATGAATTGTCTTTAGCGTAAATATTTAGGGTTTCTAGGATCTTTAAAATAGTAACATAAAAAATATTTATTCCTTATAGGTGCAAAAGAATTCGTATAAGATGACTACTTAGTGATACACCTATTTTTTCACACAAACTAATCAAACATCCTATTATTTCAAAAAATGACATAATCAATACATCTTAGGTAATAATAAGTACCACCCATTATTTAAAATCCTTCCAAGTTTATTTTAACCAAAATAACCTTATTATAAACCACTTTATAAGTAGGTCGAAAAAAAACAAATATGGTTTAATATAAGGGTGAAATATACATTAAAAATAAAAATATTATATTTTACATTGGGGAGATGATTTAGAGAGATTTTCATAGGCTTAATATAGTTAGTTTCTTACTCCTAGACTATCTAATTATTAAGGACCAATATTTTTATAAATGAAATTTCTTTTTCAAATAATTAAATTCGTTATTACGTAATGTTGATATAGGAATAACATACACTATTTTTTTAATTTAGACTTCTATAAGTTATATCATGTCATATTTAAAAGAACTTAAATAATCAGAAACATTGATAATATATATGTTGATCGGAGTGGATACTCAAGAGTGGGTGAATTGATTTCCAATTAAAATGTTTGTTAAAAATATTTCTCTTAAAATACCGCTATTTTAAAACCTAAAAAACTGTATTGATTTTATGCATGGTGTAAATGTTCAATTAGTTTCTCAAATATTGATTAGGTCTTAGTTAATTTAATCAGAAGATTAAATTATCTTTGGATCAAACTTACTGTTTCACAATAAGTATAAACAATTACTAATTTAACTATAAAAGTGAATTTAAAACAAATTGTATTTCAAAGTAATTAGCAGTGGAATATAAAATATATATAGTATAATTTAGACTTAATCTAATATGCATAGAAGATATAAACAAGAGGTTAAGCCTCAAGCTGAGACTTAGTCCTCTCAAATAATTTATATAAATTAGATCCAGACCCTGAATCGCGGTAAAAAACAGTGAAAAGTCTGTCCAAGTACTAAGACCTCTACCACGGTTCTTCGTGGGAAAAAAACAACATCACAAAGGCTGTCCAGGTCTTATATGACCTCTTCCAAAATTCACAGTGGGATATAATAATGTGTAAGAAGTTTGGAGTTAGGAATTAGTATCCCCCAGTTCAGTCCAGGAGTCAGTGTGTAAATACATCACACACTTCTCAAAAAGTTAATGAATGAAACACAGTAGACCTAAACAGATAGAGATGATTTTAGAGTGCTCTGTGTGTTGTGAGTGAAGCTCTGGACTCCTTCTATTGATGTAAATGAAGCTCTGAGTCCATCTCTGATTTTTGTTTGAAAAACAGAGGGTCCTTTTCATCATGTTCAATTTTATCAGCTTGAGTTCATGAAGAGATTATTATAGTTCTTCACTCCTTGACTAAGGTGTATCTTTTGTTCTCCTCTAGAATGAATGTATTCGTGTATGTCCAGTGTTTTTCCAGTATGAGTATATCCATTCTTTTCTTTGGGAATGCAACACTTTCCAACGATATTCATCCCTTGGGTTTTCACACACTTCACGTGCCTCCTTAGTTTTAATCTCCCTGGCTTTTTTCCTTCCTTTTATAGCGTTCAAATCCGGTAAAAGTAAATGATTACCTTTTTACAGGTATGAGTTACAGTTCCCTGAAAAGCCAAAAACTATCATTAAATAACATTAATTACATTAAAATCATCAAATATTACTTTTGTTTCATAAATAAATAATAATATTAAAAAAAGTAGAGTTTAGGAATCAATGATAAGTATTTCATCAGTAGCCATCTGTCGGTAGGTGTGTAGCAGTGGAATTTTTATAGCAGTGAGCTCCTATCAGTAGCACTTTGTCCTTATACCAATAGCTCCTTGTTTCGGTAGCTGTTACTCTGTGTATTAGTAGCTCTATATACCGGTGACTCCTTATATCGGTAGCTTGTTTGTTCTAGTAGTAACTCACTTGTATAGGTAGCTTGGTGTATCAATGATTTTCCTTATTAGTGAACTTTGTATTAGTAGCTTGTGCATACCTGTAGATCCGTTCTGTACCAGTGAATTGTATATCGGTAGACTTATGCATACCGGTAGACTTGTTCTATCGGTAGCTCAGCTTTTATCAGTAGCTCTCCGTATTGGTGAACTTGATCTATCAGTGTCTTGTCCTCACCGGTGGACTTATACATACCGGTAGCTCTACATATTGGTGACTATGTCTATCGGTAGACTAAGTACTGGTAGAGCTGTTTGTCTGTATCAGTAGCTATAAGCATATAAGTGACTTAACACTTATCTATTTTATGAAAAACATATCTGGTTGAGTTAGAATTATTTCAAAGGTCATATAAACATAGATAAACATTAATTAACACATTTCAAAGACTGTTTTAATATTATTATCAAATACAATGTAATATATTGAAAGAATTAATATATAGATAATCATTAATTGTGATTATTAAATTATGTGAAAGCATAATTGGGATTATCAAAACAGGTGAGGTCAACAATCTCCCCCTTTTTGATAATCACAACTTATGATATTATAATCCCAATATAATTAGTATTGTATCAAAGGATAGTGCATTATTTAAAATTGTATCAGATAAAACAATGTATTATAAAGCATATATAGCAAAGATAAAATATAAAAAATGCATCAGAGGAAAATAAATTAAACTCATAAAAGATAGTATTTATACCACTTTCTCGTAAAAGTTATTATTCCCAGATATGTTTCCCTTAGATAATATTTCTCCGGCTTTGTGATAATCAAAAAGTGCGACAAGAAGGGAAAAACACATGATAAGAGAAGTAATAATGAGGAAAATAAAGTAAGATCATATAAATTCTTTGGAGCCAATAGATTACAAAGAGAAAAAGAAATGAAACAAAAAGAAATATAGTTGATTCTAATGAAAAAATCTGAGCCACTAATCAATCCACATCCTCAGCATTAGATTTCCCCGTGGGATCATAAGAAGATTCAGGTGAGGTGGATGCATGTGAAGGCTTAAGAATTATAGAGATGATAAGAGGTGGCTGAGCTACAGAAACTGTTCCTGGTCTTTACTGTGTAGCTCTCTAAGTGATCATAGGAGTAAGGCTTCTGATAGCTTGGACTAGAGTCATCTGAATAGGATATGTAGTAGAAGTAGATGCAGGCAAATTTGGAGGTATAATAACTGGCCAGAAATCAACATGCAAGAAGGGTAACATATAATTTCTGAAATCCATAATAATTCCTCCTCCTTTCTCCATAGAAAAAATGAAATCATCCTTTTTCTCCATAAATTTGTCCAGTGTTGGAGTTAGTTCTCTTAGCTTTCTTACTTTCTCTCTTAAGGCTTGACTTACAGTAGGTAACTTCATGTTTTCTAACATAAGTTGGAAATTATTATTGATTTGATGCATGGTGTAAATACTTTGGAAATAATAATCTACCTTGTCTTTCACTTCTTTTTGAGAGGCAGAAGATTCTCTCATATAGTCTTGGACTATCTTCATTATATCTCTAGTGGTATCTCTATTAGAAATCACCACTTTTCTCAGATTAGATGAGTCCACAGAGCCACTAGTTGATGCTGAACTAGGCTCCACCTTCATCACATCTCTAATCTGATCCAAATCCACTGAAGGTATAGAAGGAAGAGAACCCATAGAGAATGTTAATGTTTCCTTGAAATTTTTGGTCAATCCAGTGATAATATTTTTCACTTGGGAATCCTAGGTGCTGGCATGATCTTTCATGGAGTTTTTAAATCACTCAAAGGCTGATACCGTTTGGCTCACAATAATTTTGACATAATATAAGTCTCCTTCTACTTGAGGTCTACAAATCATATATGATTCTGAAGAGATAATTGGTATCTTTAGAACATCAGAATATTCTTCCAGTCTAGATACCTGATTCTGGCAGGCGGTAACTTCATCCACTATCTCTGCCACAAAGGTAGAGACATTACAGCCAAGAGAGAGTTCAAATTACTTTTCCAAATTTCTAATCTCTTCAATAAAGAAGTGCTTTAACTCGGAAACAGAGGCACTAAAAGTCTCTTTTAGCTCGTTCTTTAAGGATTCAAGAACATCCCTAGTGATCATATCATTAGATGCAACCACAACAGGTGATCTGTGAGGTACTATACTGGCCACAGAGTTATTCATAATCAATTGAATAGATTACTCCAGTGAAGCTTCCATTTTCCTTATTTCTTCCAAAAAACTGATATTGAGATCAGACTTGAGATTATCCAGATCATGCATTCTAACCACATATTTAGGTAATAACTCAGTCTGAATATCATAATTGATTTTTGGTCTATTAAGGGATGCCTCATTATCAAAATCTGGACAATCCAATCCACAAACCACAAAACCAGGAACTTATTCCCAATCGTCAATTTCAACTGCCACCGAAACACTGCCAAACCGGATTGGATGCTCCCCCTCAACTGGTGCATCATCTTGTACAACAAAAGAATTCTCAACAGGTCATTCTTCCTTAGAATAATCATCTACAATCAACTCCATGTCTACAATAGCAAGAGGCTCTTCTAGATTAGGCACATTTCCTTCCATCTCTCCCACTACATCCTTAACAAGCACAACTGAGCTTCCAATCAATAGACCCGGCCTCAAGAAAATAGAATCAGAGGCTTCAGATTCATTCTCTATTTCTTCTTCATTCTCAGGGGCTGGGTGGTCTTCCTTATCAATAGGTGTTTCTTCTTTTAATAAATTTTCCTTTCTTGAAGATATAATTTTAGCATCAGGACTTGGGGGGAAAGTCAAGATCCCTTCCACCAGCTATAGAAGTCTCCTCTTGACCAGTATCATCACAATACTCAGGTTCTTTATCATCAGGTCCTAGACCTAGATCCCTGATATCCTTAGTCCTTGAAGGATGATCCACAGGATTGAACTTATCATATAGATTCTTATCACCATTAACCCACACTATTCTCCATGGATTCTATTTTATCTTCATGTATTTTCAAACTGTGTTTGAGATACAAAAACTATTCCTTACTACCACTGTCTCATCTTGAGACTCAGCTACCCCTTTCACATTGATCATAACTGAGATCAACATTGAAAAGAATAAGGAATTGGTTCTTGATTTTGGCCTGGTCATATCCACCATTTGAATCATTAGTAATCTGCACAGATTCACTTTTACACAATTTCTCAAGAGATGTAACAGATAGATATCCTGATATATTAAATTCGCAAAGTCCCCCCTCCTTGGAATTAAAACATGCTGAAAATACATGAACAACAATATGTTCTCTCCGTCCATTTCAGCAACCAACACCTATCTTTTCTTGCCACTTCCTGTGATCTCCTCTAAGGTAGTCTCATATTAAAATATATCGCTTGTATGTGGTACTGATTTTGAAAAATATCCAGACACACCTTCGTGTGGAACCTTCAGGCATTCAGCCCATTCAACATATGAAAAAGATATTTCCTTTCTATTCACATGTGAAATCATTCAATTCTCATGTTCTGAATTATCAAATCTTAAAAACTCATAGAACTGTTTCACCAGCTTCGGATATTAGGGGCCATTGTTGTTCAAAAATAATTCTACCCACTTCTTATCTTCCAGCACCTCAATAACTAACGATCTACTAGACAACAGACATTCCACGCATAGCTCTTTTTCGATCACAATAACTCTATTTTGTAAATACGTGTTCACTGGTCGCCTTCCCGACCTTTTTCTACTAACATTGCTACTAGCTTCTAGCTCTGTCTTCAACTTCTTTGCATTCGTCTCTTCAAAGGCCTCTTTAATAGTGGAGAGTTTGGTTTTTCCATCTCTGGTTTGAGAAACATAGGGTTTTAGAGAGATTCAAGAGCTAAGGATTGAGGGTAATGAAAAGGTTTGGTGGATTGGAAAGTAACTTATGACTTAGTTTTATCATTTATGAATCATTAATAATTAAAATATAAAAAGTAATGTATAAATGATACAGATACTGGTGCTAGGAAGAAGTTTAAAATAGCGCATACTTATCAGTAGGTTATATCAGTGAGAATTCCTAATCGGTGAAGTATATCTGTGAGGTATCACATCAGTGAGGTATCACATTGTTGAGGTACATCGGTGAGGTATCTACAGATCAAGTTTAATCATTCCTATCTCATGTCTAATGTATCTTAACCTATCCGACATAATGGTTTGGTGAAAATGTCCACTAATTAATGTTCAATACCTATAAATTCAAGAGTAATATCACCTTTTTGGTAGTGGTCTCTCGTGAAATGGTGCCTTAAATCAATGTGTTTGGTCCTAGAGTGAGACACATAGTTCCTTGAAATTTTAATTGCATTTTTGTTATCACGGTTAATAAAAACATGCTTAAAATCATATCCACAGTCCAAAAGAGTGTGTTTCATCCACAGAATTTGTGCACAGCAACTACCAGCATCTATATACTATGCTTCGATAGTAGATAAATCTACTGAATTTTATTTCATACTACACCAAGATACTAAGGATCTTCCCAATAAATAACATTTTCCAGATGTGCTTTTTCTATACAACTTGCAACCAGAAATGTCAGCATCTGAATAACTCATTAATTCAAATGATTGTCCTTTTGGATAAAACAAACCCAAATTTGCAGTATGTTTAAGATATTTAAAAATTCTTTTAACAGCATGAAAATGAGATTTTTTTAGATTATCTTGAAATCTTTCACACATACACACACTAAACATAATATCTGGTTGACTAGCAGTAAGGTAGATTAATCTTCCAATCATACCTCTATAATTGGTTTGATCCACTAGTTTCCCAGTTTCATATGCATCCAATTTACAGGAAATACTCATAAGAGTATAACTTTTCTTAATACTATCCAACCCAAAAAGTTTTAAAAGATCCTTTGTGTATTTACTTTGATTGAAAATAATACCATTTTCATTTTGAAAAACCTGATATCCATGAAAATATTTGAGTTCTCCCATTATACTCATTTCAAATTCATTATGCATAATCCTTGAAACATCAGTACATAAATAATGTTTAAAATATCCAAAAAGAATATCATCAACATAGATTTTCACTATCAAGACATCTTTATAAATTCTTTTTATAAAAAGAGTTGGGTCAAGAATCCATTTAGTAAAACCTTTTGAAATAAAAAAATAACTAAGTCTATCATACCATGCTCGTAGAGCTTGTTTCAGACCCTATAAAGCTTTAGACAGTTTGAAAACCTGATTTGGGAAATGGGGATTGGTAAATCAAGGTGGTTGTTCAAAAAAAACATCTTCAATTATATAACCATTTAGAAAAGAACTTTTAACATTGATTTGATATTACTTGAAATTCAGATGAGCAGCATAGGTAAGTAAGATCCTAATAGCCTCTAATATAGCTACAGGGGAAAAGGTTTCATCATATTCTATTCCATCCTCTTGATTATACCCTTGTGTAACTAGCATCGCTTTGTTTCTAAATATATTTCCAAATTCATCAACTTTGTTTCTAAAAAACCCATTTAGTTCCTATGATCAAAGTGTCCTTAGGTCTTTCCACTAAATCTCAGACATTGTTTCATTCAAATTTTTTTAATTCTTCTCTCATAGCCATTACACAAAATTCATCATTGATTGCATCATTAATATTTTTCAGTTCTAGCTGTGAAGGAAAGGCTTGATGATCAACCTGGTTACTTAAGGAAGCTATGGTCTGTGTACCTCTATCAATATTACCAAGAACATCATCTAAAGGATTATTATTTAGAATCCTAGTTGATCTAGTAAAGGTAGGACTAAAAATTTCAGGCTCTTAACTATGTTCGGGTTTTATAGAAGCAGATTCTGGAATATGTCTACAACTAGATGTCATTACAACAGGGTCATTGGTTTTATCATTAAGGTCCAGAATAGACAGATTTTCTTCAAGATTTTCTAGAGAAGACATAGGTTCATGTGGACCAGTTTCATCATAATTGATATGAACAGATTCTTATACATAATTGGTTCTTTTATTAAAGACTCTATAGGCTTTTCTAGTTAAATAATAACCAAGAAAAATTCCTTGATCACTTTGAGAAGCAAACTTGTCAAGATTATCATTTGTATTGAGAATAAAGACTTTGCAACCAAAAACTCCAAAGTAACTAACATTCGATTTCCTATTATTCCACAACTCATAACAGGTCTTCTTGAGAACGGGTCTAATGGTGACTCTATTAATAATATAATAGGGTGTATTTATAACTTCATCCCAAAAATAAATAGGCAGGTCATACTCATTAAGCATAGTTCCTGAAATCTCTTGAATGGTTCTATTTCTCTTTTCTACTACACCATTATGCTGAGGTTCCCTAGGGGAAGAAAAGATGGGAGTATAGCCATTATGTGAGCAATAAGATTCAAACTCATGATTTTCAAACCCACTACCATGGTCAGTTCTCAAGGTCTTAATCATAAGCCCACTAAGGTTTTCTACAGACTTAGAGTATTTAATAAAGTAAGAACAAGATTCACTTTTGGGTGATAAGAAGTATACCCAAGTATATCTAGAAAAGTCATCTACTAAGACATAAACATAGTTCTTCCTATTTAAACTAGAAACTATAGAAGTTCCAAACAAATCCATGTGAACCAACTTGAGAGGTTGAGAAGTTGAAACTTCTTTCTTTGATTTAAAAAAAATTATGTTGCTATCCCTTTTGACAGGGATTACAAAGATTATCAGCTGGGATCTAGAGTTTGGGTAGGTCTCTAACTAAGTTCTTCCTAGTTAATTTTATAAATGAATGGATGTTGCAATGTCTTAATATTCGGTTCCAAAGACATGATTATTTATGAAAACAATTTATAAAGTAACATTTTTTTACTAAATAATTTAAATCAACTGCATATAAATTTTTATTTCTCAAAGCAGAAAATACTAAAAAAATTTGGAATTAAAGACATTACAAGAATAATTTTCAAATTTAACATTAAAAACATCATTAAAAATTTGATAGATACTTAACAAATTTTACTTAAGTCCTTCAACAAATAAAACATTAGAAATTAAAACTGAATTACTATTACCAATCTAGCCCAGACTGATGATCTTTCCTCTAGAGTTATCACTAATGGTGACATGGCCTCCGTCAACTTTGATTAAACTCTTGAAGCATGATTAATATCCAGTCATATGCCTTGAACATCCACTGTCCACGTACCATACCTTCTTGTGAGAACTTTTCAAGAATATTTCCTACAAAATAGGTTTAGATGGAAAATGATTTTGGTACCCAGATCATCTTGGGTCTAGAAAGGTTATCAATCAATGCTTTAGGTACCCAAATTTGTCTTATGGGTCTCAAATGACTTACTGAATCAATAGATTTTTAAATATAAACATTATTTGATCTATAACCATATGAGTAACTAGTTAAGGCATATAGATTTCCAGAACTAGAACTAGCAGCATTCTCTCCCGATTTTGGAATAAATATAGTTTTAGTAAACTGTCTCTTTCTAAGATGATAGCCTATACAATTGGTATATTTTAGTGCCACTTGTTTTCCTAAAATTTGTGTAATAGTATCTTTTCCATTTGTTAATTTTTCTAAGTCCTATCTTAATTTCTCATTGGACAATTTCTGTTCTGTATTTTCCTTAAGAAATTGAGTATTCTTTACCATTTCTATATCAAGTGTAGATTTACAGAGCTGGTCAAAGCATACTGTTTTTTCAAGATCTTATATTTGTCTTTCAATTCATTACATGTCTCTTATATCATATTAAAGTATTCAATTAACTCTCTATTAGAAATATTTTCAGATTCAGAATCAGAATCAACTCTAGAAAAATATGAATTTAAAGCAGGAGTGTCCAGTGTTACCTCATATGTGTTTGTCATAAAACAGATGTTAGGACAATTCTCTTCAGAGTCAGAAACATCAGATTCACTTGTGATATCTTCTAGAGCACTCAAGGTAGCTTTTATAGCTTTCTTGTACTTATTGTCCTTGTAATCATGTTTCATTTTGATCTTCAATTTTGGACTGTCTTATTTTACATGTCTTTTCCTTTTGCATTCATAGCAGACAATTTCATCATTTTTATCAGGCCTCTTCCAGTCCTTCTTCCAATGAACTTTGTAATCATATCATTATTTGTAATTTGATTTTATGAATAATTTATTCTTCCTATAAAACTTATTAAATCTTATTTTATTTGAGCCATCTCTGCATCACTATTATATGCACTCTCATCACTGCTTGAACTATCACTTTCACATTGAATTTTTCATTAGTCTTTACTCGTTAAAGCATATGTCTTGAGGGCTGCTGACTTTTTCCTTGGTTCATCATCCTCTTCTTTGTTAACCTTCATCTCTTCCTCATACATCATTAGCTTACCAATCAATTCCTTAACAAAAATTTTGATGATGTCACACGATTTTATAATGGAAAAAGATGTGCCTCTCCATCTTTTGGGTAGACATATTAATATCTTCATTATCTGCTCCATTGTAGGGACAACTTCTCCAAGTGAGCTCATAGTATTGACAATCTCATTGAACCTGAGATACATGTCGGAAATAGGCTCATCAGGATTCATTTTAAAATTATCATATTTAATAGTATAGTTGTTCAGTATCATTTCTTTGACATTGGTTGTTCCCTCATGGGAAATAGTCAAAGTGTCCCTGATTTCATAAGCAGTTCTACAAGTAGATATGTGATTGAATTCTTCATCTCCTAAAGCACAGTACAAGGAATTCATATCATTACAACTATTATTGTGAGAAGATTTAATTGGTTCTTCCCAAGTTGTTTTATCAGTTTCTAGAATATTATATGGAGTTTCTATAAAAGTCCAGATATCAAATCCAATACTTTCTAATTGAATTTTCATTTTAAGCTTCCACTGGGCATAATTTGTACCATTAAAGATTGGTTTCCGATTGGTAGCATCACCATATAATCTTTTATCCATATATAGAGTTTAGAAAAGATATTTAATGATATAAAATTTAGAACTAACATAAATTAATGTTATTTAAGATACAACTAAAATCACAGTTGAAAATAAAGTGTTTCGAAAAACATTGATAAACAAAATTATTCCATTAATGCCAAATGTTGGTCAGAGTGGATACTCAATAGGGGGATGAATTGACTTCCAATTAAAATTTACGTTAATAAGTTTTCTCTTAAAATCCACCTATTTAAAAACATGTCAAACTGTAGTAAATTTATACAGAGTGTAAATGTTCAATTATTTTCTCAATGATTGATTAGGTCTCCGTTAATTTAATCATATGATTAAATTAACATTTGAAACTAACTTACTAGTTCACAATAAGTATAAACACATGCTAATTTAACAATCAATGTAAATTTAAAACAAATTTTATTTCAATGTAATTAAAAGTGGAATATAAAATATATATAGTATACTTTAGACATAATTTACGATACACAGTAGATATAACAAAGAGGTTCAGTCTCAAGACGAGACTTAGTCCTCTCAAATAATTTATATAAATTTGATCCACACCCTGGATCGAGGTAAAAAATAGTGAAAAGACTTTCCAGGAACTAAGACCTCTACCACAGTTCTTTGTGGGAAAACAAAACAACAGCACACAGGCTATCCCAGTCTTACTTGACCACTTCCACAATTCATAGTGGGATATAGTAATGTGTAAGAAGTTTGGAGTGATGATTTAGTATCCTCTAGTTCATTCCACGAGTTAGTGTGTAAATACAACACACACTTCTCAAAAATTAAATGAATGAACCACGGTAGAGATAAATAGATAGAGATGAGTTTAGAGTGCTCTTTGTGTTGTGAGTGAAGCTCTGGACTCCTTGGATTGATGAAAATGAAGCAATGAGTCCATCTATTGTTTTTTTATGAAAAACATAGGGTCATTTTCATCAAGTTCAATTTTATCAGCTTGAGTGCATGAAGATCTCATTGTAGTTCTTCGCTCTTTTACTAAGGTGCAGCTTGTGTTCTCTTCTAGAATGAATCGCTTCGTGTATGTCCAGTGTTCTTCTAGTATGAATGTTTCCTTTCTTTTCTGTGTGAATGAACCACTTTCCAATAGTATTCAACCCTTTCTTTTTCACACACTTCATGTGCCTCTTTAGTTGTATTCTTCCTGGACATTTTCCTTCTTTTTATAGCATTCAGCTCCGATAAAAAAAATGATTACCTTTTTAAAGGTACGAGGTACGGTTCCCTGACATGCCAAAAACTATCATTTAATAACATTAATTACATTAAAATCATCAAAAATTACCATTGCTTGACAAATAAATAATATTGACAAAAGTAGAGTTTTGGAATCAGTGATAAGTCTTTCATTAGTATCCTTCTTTCGGTAGATGTGTAGCGGTGGACATTGTATAGTAGTGAGCTCCTATCTGTAGCTCTTTGTCCATGTACCGATATCTCCTTGTATCAGTAGAAGCTACTCCGTGTATAAGTAGCTCTATATACCAGTGACTCCTTATATTGGTAGCTTGTTTGTTATAGCAGTAACTCGCTTGTATCGGTATCTTGGTGTATCAGTGACTGTCTGTATCGGTGAACTTTTTATCAGTATCTTGTGCATACCGGTAGCTCCATTCTATACCAGTGACGTGTATATCAGTAGAGTTATGCATACCGGTAGACTTGATCTATCGGTAGCCCTCTGTATCGGTGAACATGATCTATCAGTGTCCTGTGCTTACTGGTGGACTTATATATACCTGTAGCTCTGCGTATCGGTGACTATGTCTATCGGTAGACTAAGTACCGGTAGATCTGTTTGTCTATATTAGTAGCTATAAGCATATCAGTGACTTAACACTTATCTGTTTTATGAAAAACATATCCAATTGAGTTAGAATTATGTCAAAGGTCATATAAACATAGATAAACATTGATAAAAATATTTCAAATACTATTTTAATATTATTATCAAATAAAATGTCATAGATTGAAATACTTAATATATATATATATACATTAATTGTGATTATTAAATTATGTGAAATCATAATTGGGATTATCAAAACAGGCGAGGCCAACAATATAAATTATATATTAACTATTAAGATTATTATATATTTAGTCTTTGGATAATGTGAAATTGATATAGATAGAAGATGTGATGACTTCAACCAGTAGGTTCATACTCGATGAATCCAATTTACCTGTACTCCCAAGGTAGATGGAATCACTAGAATTTTACGTTTACCATTCCCAAGAAGAGATTCAAAAACTAGTTTCTATGTGAATCCTTTTATCGGTGATGTTCATGCTTATAAGACGATGACCCAACCCATGTTTACATAACCACCCCAACAAATTTTCACCATCACACTCCTTACCCTTAAGTAAAGCACTGTGGTAATAAGTGTTTTTGTATCTAACAGCCAACATTAGGAATTAGTTTTTTTTTAAAATATTGTACATATTTATTTCTTTCTATTATTAATTTATAAATTATTATGTAAAGAGTTTGATAAAAAAATAGATTTTGATATGAAGAAACTCGAATTATTTTTTATAAATATATTGTTTCAATTAAGACACTATTTTTGATGAATTTAATAATTTATAAAATAAATTTTACATTAAATAAATATTATTTTTAAATCATTTTTAAATACATATCAATGATAATATAGTTTTATGACGTTAAATGAAATTTTCAAAAGGGGTTGAAAAGTTTGTTGTCATAAAAATTCAAATTTTCCAATAAATGGGGAACATTGCTTGAAATGTCTAAATTTTCCAATAAAAATATAATTTGGAAAATGGTATTTTAAATTTTATATAAACTCATTGAAATTAAAAAATGGTGAATTTTTCATTATTTTATGATATATTTTAGTTTTTGGGTAAAAACTAAGAACATTATAACTATTAAATATGTATTACGACATCAAAAAATCCATAATGTAATGTAATTTTTTTTATAAATAGTATAAATTTGAAAAATTATTTTTTATATTTAAAATAATTTATTTTTTATGTAATTTGATTAATTTTAAAAAACCATAATGAATCCTCCAAAACCTATATTATATTTTAATATTTTTTTAAAATCATTATGAATATTACTTGCTTCCTCATCACCAGTGGTAAAATTTTAATTAATTTGGTTAATAGTGTTATAAAATAATTCAAAATACTCAAATTTTGTAGAAATAATGGGAATATAATTTGTTAATATTTTAGGTATTCCTTACATAATCCTATAGAGTCCAAAACCTATGTTATATTTTTTTTAAAATTCCCCTACTATTTATAAAAAACCCACCAAACCTCCAATAACTCTTCACTAAAAACCGTTATATCATGAATTTAATATGAACTTACGCCACCATATCCCTTAAAATGTGTCTCTATACTCTTATGAATATCCTTACATTATTTTAGAATCCCCCTATCAAGGTAAGGGGTCAAATAAATCTCTTATTTACTCAAGAATGTTATTTATATCATGCATTTTGATTTCAATTTTTTCATAATGGAATATGTTTCTAAAAATCCCCCTTACTACCCTTAATATTTCAAAGTTATTATATTCTGATTTCACTTTTATTAAACCCTTCATGTAATCCTTATATACCATTATTATGTGGTAGAAATTATCCTCATATTTTCAATGTGAAAAATTTGTATAGTGAATGCCCATCCCCATTTCCACTCATTGGTATTAACATAGACATACCTATAATTCATTTATTAAAGAATTAAATTATGTAGCCTTCACTCCTTAATCATGGGGTTAAAATTTATGATATATTTTCATATTTTCTATCGTATTTTTGGTACACTTACACATGTATATTATGTTAATGTGACAAGGGAACCAAGGAACATATAGCCCACCAATTCATTCAGCATGATTTTTTATTTCATGATATTCCTTGTATGTTTTATAGTATTTTATCCTAGGAACACTATGTTATTATTTTTTGGTGTTTATCCTTTATATATGAATATGATATCATGTTTTATAGTGTTTCTATGTTCCTGTTTTTCCTTTATATTATCACGTTATGTTATGCCTCATTGTTCATGATTATGCTTCCCACCCCTCTTATGTAACCTTGATTTTTCTCTTGGATCACATATTTTCATTATCTTATACTATTCCTAGTTTATTACAATACTAGGATTTATAGGTTATCCATTTATCGTTTACATCGTTGGGTTATCTCATGTAGTTTTAGAAAAGAGAAGTATTTTAAGGGTATGTTGTAGTGTTTATAATTGTATTTGAGTTCATGTTATTGAACTGTCAACAAAGTTTCCAAAATAAAAATGCCTCATTATCTTATATTGTTGTATTATTTGTAACATTGGGTAATAAATCATGAATTAATGTGTATTAAAATACAGGTTTTCTTAATTTGTATCATAGAAAAATCTTGTTATTTTTGGGATTAGGATTATAAAATTCTTGTGGAAGCCTTAGGGATATGACTAAATATAAGAAAACATTAATAAATATTTTTAATGTATTGAATCCGTTTTTTTTTCAATAAATTACATCCCTATTCAGACATTACAAGTGGTTGTTTCTATCAAAAAGTTGTAGACAGGGGTAATAACCCAGAAAATAACACATTAGGAAAGAATCTATTGTTTCTTGGTGTAAAATAACAGGCTTTGCTATGAAAATCGTTTCACAATCCTTACAGATATTACTGGGTAAATTCACACTATCTATAAAATCCATTATGAATAAAAATAACATATGCCATTATATTTGTAAATAGGTGATGGATAACTTAGATTGAAACCTATAATTTTATAGGATAATGAATATGTTTCATTCATGAGTTATCCAATTAATGTTAATATAAGGACCCAACTGTAAACATTATATAATCTTGAATTATGTTAATAATTCACATAGAGGATCATTTCAAGTGTATAGATTTAATGAATTAGGTCATAACATATAAATAACAACTTGAATATTACATATAGACACATTTACAAAGTATCTATTTTTTTATAAAATAAAAACTCTTAAAAATATCCATGTCTAGTTCCATGTATTAGACATCATGACTTTTTGTTGATCCCAACCTTGACCCTATTCATCTTTAAATCCTACGAAAAACATTACAAAAAAACTTGAGATGAGTATAAAAACTCAGTAAGGGTAATAAAACAAGGAAAGAAAACATTAGTATATTAAAACATACAAGTCAATGAAATCATTCTTATTAATCATTAACATACCACAGAGGATAATAAGATTTGTGAATAACACTTGTAAATCAAAAAACATAAAGGTAACTTGTGGCCTACGTAACATACATACATTGTAGCATTCACAACTACATAGGGAGTTACATTTGAAATACACATAAAAGTATATTCCGTAAATATATTAGCAGAAACATTAATGTATACCTCTATCATTTTACCCAATGCATTGGAGATCTATCATGTTCTTACCCACCCTTGGTTTATCACAGATCCACCTGTATAAATAAACAATGCCGAATAGCCATAACATATTCACAACACATAAAAGAAAGATAACATTTAAACATTACAATCAGAATATATCTTTTAAATATGTTGACATAATCAATACATTATCAAAACCATTTCCAATACCAAATAATGTAAAAAGAGTATATGGTATTTATTTTCCTTTTAAAAAACATTATGGCTTTTTAAGGATGCCAATGATCAAATAATGCTCTCAACGGTGGAATGGCCGTTGTCATCGCATACGTTTAAAAGAAACATTATTTTTTTCATTTACTAAAAATCTTGTAGAAAATGTTTACCTTTCAATAACATGAAATTTCCAAGTTGTTTATACACCATATAAAGGAATGATATTTATAAATCAAAATACGCCTCAATGAAAGGTGATTGAGACATTGTCCCTTACCTCATGTCTGAATTGACTCATTCATTCTTTAATCTAATGAATAATAAAATAAAGACAATTTCTTCATGATTAATAATTTTTTTGAAGTTTATTATTCCTTTTATATCACTTATTACCATGTGATAAATATTATGTAATCATTTAAGTTAATAACAGCCATTTTGTCGATATTTGTTACATGAGGCAAAAACGAACATCTTATAATTACAAGTTGTCCATTTCGTAAATATTAAATTATCTATAGAATGATATTCATTATTTAGATATCATATATATCATATAAATCTTATATACATATGTATTTATAATAGTACATAACATTTGGAGATAAGAAATGAAATACACCGTTCATGGAGACGGTAAGCCATATGTACACATGAACACTAAATTCGTTTCTATTTTGTATTTTAATGGAATAAAAACATAAAGATACATAGTTATATTATAATTATATTATAAGATAATACATATTATTTCTGTAACTCCATCCTTTATACATTCCACATTCGGAATGATCGAGTCATATCACTTTGAGGGGGCAATAGTCTGTACTTCCTGAAATGAAATTATCACGTTTACCCATTTTGGAAACAATAAATGTATGATAAAAACAAAAAATAAATTTATTTAGAGAAAATATAAATTTAATATATTTCACATATAAATATAGTTCCATTATAATGACCACCATTAGAGGTGGTTGGAAATATTATAATAATCATCATTTCGTGAGGCAGTAGTTCATCGTCTATGGTAACAGTATGTTCGTATCAATTAGATGGATGTGTGTGGAAGTTTAGTTCCAATAAATCCCATAAAACAGCCTAGTATATTTGAGATATTGGTGTTGTTATTGAAAAATTAATAAATATAGTTTTGGGGTAGGAGAAGTAAAATAAAAGAAATGAACTTAAGGGAAGACGTTACCTTTAAATCGGGTATCTACCTTTGGTTTGAACCAAAATGTTTACATGAATTGCATTATTCCTATTGGAAGGTTTCTAACAAGAATATAGGGATGTAATGAGATTAATTAGGTTGACAAAGGATGATCCATAGAGCTTTAGATGTGTGAGTAATGGGTTAGATGTGATGGCTTTTTATAAGGATGAGGATGGGCTCTTTAGGAATGTTTGTAAATGTTATTTTATTATATAATGATTTTAGGTTTATAAAGATCCAAATATTATTTAATTTGAAGATATGGTGTATATTTGTCTAAATAAAATCATCAAATAAGAATTGGACAAGTTTTTTATATTTTTGTAAATTTTATAATCTCATTTATTTAAATCATTCATTAATAAGGAAATCACTGCATCATCATTGTGTCATAGATAATTTTTTATATGATGTCTAAAATTTATAAATAAAATACGATTATGTAGTAAATATTTTTATACTTCTAAATAATATTTATATTCAATGATATAACTGATATAACCCAATGTAAATATTGATTTACTAAAGGAGATATGTTTATGTCATTTTTGTCTTTAATTTAAATTAATTAATATAATGTGTCATTATCACTTATAAGTGGCTCCATGGGTTCCCAAAATCATCCCAAGGATTCCCAGGGTTAAACATGTATCAACCAATAGGATTAAGACACTTGTTATGGGTATTTAATATTATTATAATAATATTTTTTACCCTTATTTACCAGATGCACCCTTTAACCATGGTAAATAAAATATATACTAAAGTAAATATTCATAATAATATAAAAATAAAAGTTACCTATTTACACAATTTGGACCTAATGATTCCAAATTTCTAATAAACATTTTCAAAATCAAAATATATAAGTGAAAAAAATTAATTTAAAATTAATTCTTGTTGTCAAAACAAAATGAGTGTTTTTTAGAAATAATAACTATCAAAAGATTGGCACTTGTTTATGTCCAATTTCATAATGAAATTAATTCCAATGACCAAAATTGGATTAAATGGTAAACATAAAATCTAATTACAATTTAAACAAAATTGAAAAGATAATATAACAATATAAATAAATTATATGAAAATGTAGTTTTTAATTAAAATACAATATTTTACATTGTTCATTAAAAAATAATCATTATCAGAAAAATACACAAATTTCTTCAAAAGTAAATTTTGATGTCTTGATTCTAAATAGGAATATTATTTTTTAAAATATAACATATAAAAGTGACAAAAAATAGATTTAAAAATGGTTTTCCATCAAAAGGTGGAAAATTAGTTTTTAAAGAATATTAGAGTATTAATGGTTAAAATTGGATTCCTTCTTATTTTATACCTCTGAATTTTTAGTGGATAAATGTTAAAACATTTAAAAAATTTATAATCATATTTTAGTTATTTCTATTCATTCTCAACAATAAAACGAATATGAGTTAAGTACCATTTAAAATAATATTATATTATTTTTTTCAGTATGACTCAACCTTGTGTGCAACAGGGGATTTAAAATAAACTCATTGTTTCATGCCAGGTATGCCATAGAACATAGAATCCCCCATAAAGTAAAATTAATATTTAATTCAAAAATATTAATAAATATAAAAATGTCATATTCTATATTTACATAGGATGTTACATCATTCCCCCTATTAGAAATTGTGTCCTCACAATTTTATTCATTTTTTAAATAAATGGGGGTATTTATACCTCATAACATTCTCAAATTCTCAAGTTGCCTCTACAACCATATAATTTTTTCACAAAACCTTTACCGGGTGAATTAACTTATTCTGCAACACCTACTCTCCACGGCCAGGAATCTGGACTGGTTATTCCTCAAAAAAGGTATTTTCATCCAACTAACTACCTCTAGAATCAAAAAATGAAATGGATCTGGAATATACTTTTTCAACATTAAAACATGAAATAAATTGTGTACCTTGGATAAAAATTTACTTAAATCCACTATGTAGGCAACAGATCCAACTTTCTCAAGGAATTCATAGGGTCCAATGAACCTTGACTCAGCTTTCCCATCTTACCAAAACAAGTCACATTTTTCCATTGACAATCTTTGAGAAAGACATGATAACCTACCTCGAATGAAATATCTTTCCAACAGATATCCGCATAACTTTTCTACATGCTCTAAGATATTCACATGTTCTTCCTAATCAACTAATATTTTTCATTTATCACTTTAACCAAATCTGGTCCCATCAGTTTCCATTCACTTACTTAATCCGAAAAAGATGGGGTTCGACATCTCTTTCCATACAATGCCTCAAATGGATCCATCTGTATACTGGAATGAAAAATGATATTATATGAATAATAAACCAAAGGAATATGTTGGTCCCATCTTCCTAGGTAATCCATTGAACATGCTTGTAGAATATCCACCTAGGTCTGAATTTTTTGATTTGATTGCACATCTAATTGAGGATGAAAAGTTATAATAAAATTTAATTCAGTACCCAATGACTTCTAAAGTCCTTTACAAAAGCTTGAAGTAATCTTGCGATTACGATTAGATAACCTAGAGAGGGGAACTCTAGGAAACCTGACTATCACTTTAACATACAACCAAGAAATTTGATTTAGAGGAAAAGTATCTCAAATAGGAAGGATGTAAGTAGATTTAGTCAATCAATAAAAAATATCCTATATTTCATTATTACTTCGAGATGTCTTCAGTAATACCACAAAGAATTCCATTGATATATTTTCCTTTTTCCTCTCTAGCACTAGTAAAGGCTGACGCATCCCTTTCAGTTACTTCCACTCTACTTTAACCTATTGAAAAGTCAAACCCTTTAAAGTAAATTCTGCCAAATATCTTTTCATTGAACCCCACTAGTAATACTATTGATGATCTATGTACATCATAGTACTAACAGGATAAACTAAGAATGGAGAAAAATGATATTTACATAATAACTCTTTCATAATCTGGGAATCACAAGGCACCCATAATATCATTCAAAATCCCCAATCAAAATCATTATCAAAGTTAAAATCAGAAAACATACCCATATGAACCAACTCTACCTTTTTCAACAACTCACTGTCTTCCCTCTGCGTTTTCTTAATTCTGTCTGCTAGGGGTGATTCACTAACACCTAAAACAAAATAGAGATATTTACACCACATACAACTTCTATGATAATTTTCATCAAATCATTAATCCAATTATCTTGTTCCAAATGTAAAAAAGGTTAATGTAGAATTAATTTTTTTGACTCAAAGCATCAACCACATTATTTTCCTTTCATGGATGGTATTGAATTGTGCAATCATAATCCTATATTAATTCTAGCCGTCTACTCTATCAAATTTTCAATTCATTAAGAGTATGAATGTAATTTAAACTTATGTGGTCAGTATATATTTTACATTTTACACCATACAGATGAAGCCTCCAAATTTTTAAATCAAAAACAACATATGTTAATTTCAAATACTAGGTAGGGTAATTTAACTCAAGAGGTTTCAAATGAGGTGGAGAACAACAAATTACATGATCATTCTACATTTGGACACTACCAAGTCCTTTAAATGAAGAATTACTATTGATAACAAGCTCAGCATTTCAGGAAGGCAGTACCAAAATTGGGGCATTCACCAATCTTCCATTCAATTCGTGAAAAAATAATCACATTATTTTTTCCAAATTAACAATAATCAATTTTGAGTTCACATAGTAATTGGTATAGATAACCGTGAAAACCATTCAACCAACCTTAGTTAATAACCTTCTAAACCAAGAAAGCTATGGATCTCTGTAATATTTGTGGGTCTTGACCATTCTTCAACAACTTTTGATTTAGCAGGATCAACTGTTATGCCATTTTTTTTGAAACAATGTGACCATGGAATGAAATTTGTTGAAACCAAAACTATCACATTATAATTTTATCATACAGTTTCTTTTCTTTTAAGGGTTGTAAGACAACCATTAAACGGCTATAATTTTTCTCTTTATTTTGGGAATAAACCAAAATATCCTCAATGAACACATCCCCAAACATATTTAGGAACTCACATAAATTCTATTCATAATATCCATGAATACAGTAGGTCACCATTTTAATACAAAAGGACTAACCACAAATTAATAATGGCCATATCTAGTATAAAACACAGTCTTTGTAATGTATGCTTCCTTTACTTTCAACATATGGTACCCATACCTCAAGTAACTTTTCAAAAAATATTGAGCTCTCTAAAGATAATCAAACAAATCATCGATATGATGAATGGGATAATTGTTCATACTATTGATGTTATTCAATGATCTTTAATCAATGAAATTTCTCACTAAACCATCTTTCCTTTTAACAAACAAGGCTGGATAACCCCATTGTGATATACCTGGTCAAATGAATCCTTTATCTAATAACTCATGCAATTGATTCTTTTAATCTGAAAGTTCAATTTGAGCCATTCAATAAAGTAGTTTTGAAATTGGTTTAGCATTAGGAACTAAGTCAACAAAAAATTCAACTTTTCGACTAGGTATCATATCAGGATACTCATCAGAAAAAATACCAAGATACCCAATTACCACTAGAACATCCTTAATATGAACAGTTCCTTTGTTTTCAACAATATGTCCAAGGTAACAATAATTTACATCTTTCACTAGTTTCTCAGCTTCCTAATATGTTGTGAAGAGTAATGGTTCATTCTTGTACCCAAACTGAAATTAATTTTGTAACACCCCAAGCTTCTATGGTACGCCCCTCTTTGAATAATAGAGCAGCGTGTGTTGTACGCAACCTCGAGTTCCAACACACCGCGACCAATAAAAGTAGCAGTTATGAATAGTAATACCCAATTTTTTATGTTATAAAAATTTTGTATTTCAAAATGGACTTCATTTTTGGATTCAGAATATCAAAATTAGCCTATGTTGAATTTTTTGTATTTTTCTAAGAACTTCCAATTTTTGATGAATAGTGAAAAATACTTAAAAACAAATTTTTTAATCAAAATAATTTATAGTGATAAATTATAAAAATGAGTGGTTATAAAGTGTAATTAGAATATATTTTTACCATTTTATCCAATGTTGGTCATTATAATTAATTTCACTTTGAAATTTGACATAAACAATTTTCAATCTTTTGATTGATATTCGTTCTTAAAAACATGCTATTTGTTGTGACAGTGGGAATTAATTATTAAATTAATTAATTCAACATAAATGTTTTTAATTTTTTAAAACAGACATCATTTTTTAATTAAGAATATCCAATATAGCTTAGAGTTAATTTGCGGTGTTGTTCTGAAAAACTTCGATTTTTGATGAATAATGAAACCACAAAGTGGTAGTTAAAAAACTGATTTTACATTTAAATGAAATTTTACCACCTCTGTGATTTGAATTTCGAAAATCCTACATACATCATTTTCATTAGAAAGTAAAATTTGGTTTAATTGGATTAAAATAATTTTTGGTGAATAGTAACTTTTAAGTTCTATTAATCACAATTAAAGGTAGGTAGTGAAATTTATGGTAAAAATGATATTATAAAAATATGAAAATATCCTGAAACATGTCCTACACTTATTTGATGAGTCATGGCCGACCAATAAAATCCATGGGACAACCTGGGGACCCCATGGAGCCACTTCGGTAAGAAAATGACATTAATAACTTTTTATTTAAAGTAAAAATAAAATTGTCACAAACATGTGTTGTTTTACTAAAACAATTATTACATGGGGTTATATAAGTTTAAATTTCAACTATAAATATTCATTTTAAAGATAAATGTATTTACTAAATCATGGTAATTTTTTTATAATGTTTAGGAATTAAATATATAAATTTATTTATAACACCATGATGATGCATCGATTACCTCATTAATGAACTTTTTAAATAAAATGAAACGATAATGTCAAATATAAGACATACACATGTCAAATACCTACTGGATGGGTAGATTTATAACCCCTATCACCATATGCTCTAAATATATAATTTTTGGACCTCTAAAATCCGAAAAGCATTCCATAATAATGTAATATTTCATGACTTTCCAAGAGTGCCCCTCTTTTCCTCTTATAAAAGGCCCCCACCACTACCACCTTATTCACACCTTCAAGCCATTTCACTCATCCAAACACTACCCAAATACTCTCTCAACATCCCTCTCTTATTCCTATAAGCCTCACTTTGGGCAGAATGCTTCCCATGGATGCCTTTGGCTCAAATCAAAAAGAGTTACCCGATTTTAAGGTAATATCTTCTCTTATGTTATTTTGTTTTATTTTGCTTCTACAACCCCTTAAACTCTTTTTATTTAATTCTTTTGTAACAACACCAGTATCTTCAATATACTATGATGTTTTTATGAGAAGGATTTTATTTACACTTACACACACCTTAGTCTAATGGTTAAAGAACATACTGTTTATGTGGTTGGCGACTTTCTGCCTCACGAAATGATGATTGTTCAATCGTCTTTAAACACCTCTCATGGTGGCCATTAAGATGTCACTATATTTAAATATGATATATATTATGTTTATGTTTTCCTTATGATTCTGTATTTCTAATTTATGGAATACCTTTATGATTTCCATTATGGGTAAACGCGATATTTTAATTTTAGGAAGTGTGGAATACCGCCCCCTCAAAGGGATTTGAATCGTTAATGCCATATGTGGGATGTATAAAGGATTGAGTAAATGATATTATATATGATATTATACTGGAATTATAATATAACTTTATATCATTATGATTTCATTCCATTAAATATGAAATAGAAATGAAAGTAGCGTTCATGCATACGTACAACTTACCGTCTCCATGAACGGTGCATTTCATTTCTTACCTCTAAATGTTACGTAATATTATGAATGAATGTATATACTGTATATATATGATATATATGATATCTAAATCTTGAATATAATTCTGGATATAATGGATATTCTACCACATAAACAGCTTGTAATTATATGATGTTTATTTTTGACTCAAGTACCAATGATTGACAAAACGACCGTTATTAACTTAAATAATTACATAATTTCCATAACATGGTAATAAGTGATATAAAAGGAATAATTAACTTGAAAAAGGTTCTTAATAAATTATAAATTAACTCTAGTTTATTATTCAGGATGTTAAAGAATGATCAAATCAAGTAAAACACGAGGTAAGGGAACTTCTTAACCCAATTTCTATTTTTTGGGTTAGTCTCCTACTTTCAAATTATGTCATGATATTATTATATAATATCTTGTATTTGTAATTTCATTATGTGTACTTATAGTGAATACACATAATAGATTTATTTTATTTTAAAAAAATGATCTTTGTAAGGGACTTCGTCTCAATCTCCATTCTTTGAGGCATATTTTTTTTATACACAAATTTCTTCTATACGGTGTATGAACCCCTTTGTCTTTTAATTTTAGTCAAAAGGAATATTTTTATACGATGAGTTTTACTAAATGAAATATAGGAGTGTTTTTATTGTCATATGTATGCGGCGACAATGACTTCTCCGCCGCTGTGACAATTATTTGAGTTTCGGCTTCGTCTACAAGCCATAACTTTTTTTAAATGAAAAATAAAGACCAAGTTTTAATTTTCTTTTATTTTGGTCTTGAAAATGGTTTTGATAATGTTTTTATTATATCAACGTGTTATATTGATATCTTGTGGCTGAAATGTGGAAATGTTATGTTCCCTTGATGCATGTTTTATGAGATATGATTATGTTATGGTTTATGATATGTTTAAACTTGTTCATATGAGGAATTAATTAGACTTAATAAGTGACGGCTGGAGCCTGATACAACTCCTTGATGCATCGAAATGTCTCATGAGACAAACTAGTGTCTTGGAACGAGGCCTTGAAAAAATCTTATTTGTAGTCTTGGCACGAGGCCTTGGCTACGTGGTTATGATAATCTGGCATTATGTATTCCATCATTGTGAAGATGGTTATTGATATTGCATTTTATTATTCGTCCAGTAGAATATCCATGTGAATAAATAAATGTATTTTTTTCATTTTATTTTGCCATATTATGCTGAAGTTAATTTTTAAAAGGATTTTGTTTAGTTATACATTTCCTTAAATGTTTATGTTTATTTATGAAAGCTTCCTCTATATTGTTATCCTTACTGAGCATCTGACCTCACCCCTTTCAATGTTTTAATTCTTCCAGGATGTGAATAAGTATTTTATGAATGACCTGAAGGAATAATATGAGGGGATTTGAAGATAATATGTTGTTGTAGATTTGTATTACTTTATGATGTAATGTAAAACTTATTAATGTATCTAGTGTTTCAAGGATACTAAACTAATCAGTATTTCGAGACTTGATCTTTGTGATCATGCCAATGTTACGTAATAATTCACCAACTCTGGGTAACTGGGGTCGGGGCATTACTATTGGTATCAGAGGAAGTTTAGTAATAACCTTGGAAGCTAGATTTATATAAACTCTAATTAGAGCACATATCCCTAAGATAGACTTTGATGATTAGAATATATGAACTTCCTAGATTTTTTGTATTATAGAGATTTTATGAGTTTTCTGAGCAATACATCCATGTCTGGATACGAGCAGGTAGAGGTGGCTCTGGCACAGATGTACCTAGGGGTAAAACCCAAAAACACCGCTTTGAGCTAGAATCGAAAGGGAACTGGTACAGGAAAACGGGCCTTACTGCACTCTTGGTTACGACACTCCCGGGGGATATGCATAGGATAATTCTCATTTTCTTTACAAACCATTATGAAGGGTTTATGATTATATAATTCCTCAATGAAAACATTTTTATGATTATGGATTATATCCATAAATAGTTCAATTTATGTTAACTGTTTTCAAGTTTTTTATTATGTATTCTGATTCATAAACTAATCTAGTTTATGCCATTGTTTAGAAATGGAACCTAGTGGAAGGAATGGAAACTGTATCAATGCATGCACTCAATTGTAGGGATTTCCCTCCTGCTTAAAATAATTACAGTGGAGCTGGAGATAGAACTGGTGCTGATCAACTTATCACCATACTGGGACAACTCACTCAGGATATGAATAATAACCGTACTCGTATGGAGCACCCTGATCCGCAATTTGGAGGATCAATGTCAGACCTCTTCATGAGGCAACAACTGCCAACATTTAATGGGGGGTAAAAATCCATTGGTCGATGAGCAATGGATAACTCCTTTGAGAAAATATTACACGCCTTTGGGAGTAGTGAAAGGGAGAAGGTTGTCATGGTAGTTTACCGCCTGACTGGAGATGTCGATCAATGGTGGTCGCTGATTCGAAACACAAAGGAAGATAAAGAAGTATCAAGTATTAAATGGAGGGATTTTAAGGAAATTTTCATAGAAGAATACTTTCCACATGACCATCAAGCAGATATGGAAAGGCAATTTCTGAGTCTGAGGCAGAAGGAGGATGAGAATGTCGCAAAGTATGAGGCCAACATTACAAGGTTATCAAGACATGCTGCAGATTATATATGTAACCCAAGAAGTAATATTGATCGTTTATTTTATGGGTTAAATCCATTTCTCCATTGAGCATTAGTATCACAATATTTCCCAACATACGAAGATATAGTCCCAAGTGCTATCCAGACCGAAAAGGAATTCTCTAAGTCTTATGACAACAAAGTAAAGAAAGAGAAGAAGAGAATGGTGGAACAAGAGACAAATAAAGGGAAAAATGTAAAGAAGGATTTTCCGTTATGTGATAATTGTGGGAATAATCACCCTGGTACATGCCTAAAAGGAATGAGAGTTTGTTATAAATGTGGAGAAAAAGGTCACCAGGCTCGTGATTGCAAGGAAAAGAAAGAGGCTATCAATGTTGAATGCTACAATTGTAGAGAAATGGGGCATTATGCAAATGAATGTCCTAATCGTCAAGGAAACATACCTTAGAAAAGGTCAAGAGATCAAGGACAATCTTATGCTGTTACTACAGTTGATGTGGAATAATTAATGTTTTGGTTCTTTTGGACTCAAGGATTATATTCTGGTTATAAGAATAAGGTGATATATATAAGGACTGTACTGCAGTACTATTTGTTTTCATTAATGTTTTAATATGGTGAAGGTAATAATATTTTTATATGTGACAATAAGATAAACTTTACTTTGTTTGAGGAATCTGATGATATAATTGATTTTGGAATTTAGAGACCTTTTAGAGAAAGTATGGATGGAGGTATTTTGAATAACTATAAAGGTTGGAATGTATTAAGTTGAACATTGGATAGTATTGTTTAAGGTTAAAACATTTATGAAGATTATTTTTGGAATATTATAATACTATATTTTTAGGAAAAGGATAACCTTTAGGTTGGGGGATGACCCATCGCGTCGGACAAAGCTTTAGGAATCGAACCCACAACCATAGTGCGACATGCCTTTATTACCTACCACGAGCCTACAGGAAGTCCATGGTTATTACAAAAAAGTTTTCCTAATCTAAATGGTATGTGTTAATATTTCGAACCTTATACAATTATGATAAATAGAATATTTTTGAGTTTTGTTACCTTTTGGAGTGAAAGATGGGTTTGTGGTAAAAATTTATTAAAGAATGAAAGTATATATGACAAGTAAGTATATTTTCTTACGTTCTTAGTAAATATCCTAAATAAATTCCTCAACTTCATGAAATGTAACTTATAACAAAAATGTTTTCGGTGAACTTTTATAATTGGGGAATCAATGACTGTTTAACCAATCACAAGTTTGTGATTTTCTTGTAGTTAACTTTCTCCTAATCCTGTTTTATACAACTCTCCATCATACCTTTATGGTTTGTTTTTCCTCCATATCCAAATGTTCATAGAATCATAGTATGGGCTACCTCGGGTGACCTCTATACTTTCTATGTTTCTTTTAAAGTTATATTTTTATTAACATTATTTTTGTTGTGGGTTTTCTAGAATGGTATTTTATATTTTCAACCTTTTATTTTCGAAGAAAAATTTTAAATTTCAAGGACGCAATTTATTGAAGGAGGGGAGAATGTGACACCCCAATCTTCCATGGCACGCTCCTCTTTAAATAATAGAGTAGCGTGTGTTGTACACAACCTCGAGTTCTAACACACCGCGACCAATAAAAGTAGTAGTTATGAATAGTAATACCCACTTTATGAAATTATATAAATTTTATATTTCAAAATGGACATCATTTTTGGATTCGGAATATCGAAATTAGCCTATGTTTAATTTTTGGAATTTTTCTGAGAACTTCCAATTTTGATGAATAGTGAAAAATACTTAAAAACAACTTTTTTAATCAAAATAATTTATAGTGATAAATTATACAATTTATTGGTTCTAAAATGTAATTATAACACATTTTTACCATTTTATCCAATGGTGGTCAATAGAATTAATTTCACTTTGAAATTGGACATAAACAATTGTCAATCTTTTGAATGATAATCATTCTTAAAAACATGTTATTTGTTGTGACAGCGGGAATTAATTATTAAATTAATTAATTCAACTTATATGTTTTTAATTTTTTAAAATAAACATCATTTTTTAATTAGGAATTTCAAATATAGCTTAGGGTTAATAATTGGTGTTGTTCTGAAAAACTTCGATTTTTGATGAATAGTGAAACCACTAAGTGGTAGTTAAAAAACTGATTTTTCGTTTAAATGAAATTTTACCACCTCTGTGATTTGAATTTCCAAAATCCGACTTACATCATTTTCACTAGGAACTAAAATGTGGTTCAATGGGATTAAAATAATTTTTGGTCAATAGTAACTTTTAACTTCTATTAATCACGATTAAAGGTAGTTAGTGAAATATAAGGTAAAAATGATATTATAAAAATTTGAAAATATCCATAAACTTTCCCTACACTTATTTGATGAGTCATGGACGAACAATATAATTATTGGGTCAACTTGGGGACCCCATGGAGCCACTTTGGTAAGACAATGACATTAATAACTTTTTATTTAAAGTAAAAATAAAATTGTCACAAACATGTGTTGTTTTACTAAAACAATTATTACATGGGGTTATATACGTTAAAAATTAGACTATAAATATTAATTGGAAATCTAAAAAGATTTCCTACATCATGGTAATTTTTTTTTAATTTTTAGGAATTAAATATATAAATTTATTTATCACACCATGATGATGCATCGATTACCTCATTAATGAACTTTTTAAATAAAATGAAAAGATAATATAAAATATAAGACATACACTTGTCAAAGAGCTTTTTAATGGGTATATTTATAACCCTTATCACCTTATACTAGAAATATATAATTTTTGGACCTCTAAAATTCGAAGAGCATTTCATAATAATGTAATATTTCTTGACATTCCAAGAGTGCCCCTCTTCTCCTCTTATAAAAGTCCCCCACCAGTACCACCTTATTCACACCATCAAGCCATTTGGTTCGGCCCAACTCAGCCCAAATACTCTCTAAAATTCCCTCTTGTACTCTTATAAGCCTCACTTTGGGCAGAATGCTTCCCAATGATGCCTTTGGATCAAATTAAAAAGAGTTACCCGATTTTAAGGTAATGTCTTCTCTTATGTTATTTTGTTTTATTTTGCTTCTCTAACCCCTTAAACTCTTTTTATTTCTTTATTTTGTAACAAAACCAGTATCTAAAATATACAAGAATGTTGTTATAAGAAGTATTTGATTTACACTTACACACACATTCTTCGAATGGTTAAAGAACATACTATTTCTGTGGTTGGAGAATTTCTGCCTCACGAAACGATTATTGTTTAATATTATTTAAACACCTCTCATGGTGGACATTAAGATGACACTATATTTATATATGATATATATTATGTTTTTTCCTTATTCTTCTGTATTTATAATTTATGGCATACCTTTATGATTTCCATTATGGGTAAACGCGATAATTTCATTTTAGGAAGTGTGGAATACCGCCCCCTCAAAGTTATTTGAATCGTTAATGCCATCTGTGGGATGTATAATGGATGGAGTAAATGATATTATATATGATATTATACTGTAATTATAATATACCTTTATAACATCATGATTTCATTCCATTAAATATGAAATAGAAATGAAAGTAACGTTCATGCGTACGTACGACTTACCGTCTCCATGAACGGTGCATTTCATTTCTTACCCCTAAATGTTACACAATATTATGAATGAATGTATATACTGGATATATATGATATATATGATATCTACATCAAGAATATAATTCTGGAGATAATGGATATTATACCACGTAAACAACATGTAATTATAAGAAGTTTATTTTTGACTCATGTACCAAAGATCGACAAAACATCCGTTATTAACTTAAATAATTACATAATATTCATACCATGGTAATAAGTGATATAAAAGGAATAATGAAATTTAAAAATGTTCGTAATAAATTAAAAAGTAACTCTAGTTTATTATTCAGGAGGTTAAAGAACGATCAAGTCAAGTCAGACACGAGGTAAGGGAACTTCTTAACCCAATTTCTATTCTTTGGGTTAATCTCCTACTTTAAAATCATGTCACGATATTATTATGTAATATCTTATATTTTTTACTTTATTTATGTGTACTTATATTTAATACACATAGTAGATTTATTTTATTTTAAAAAAATAATCTCTGTAAGGGACTTTGTCTCAATCTCCATTCATTGAGGCATATTTTGTTTTATACACAAATTTCTTCTATACGGTGTATAAACCCCTTTGAATTTTATGTTTATTTAAAAGTAATATTTTTATATGATGTGTTTTACTAAATGACAAAAAGGAATGTTTTTCTTGTCAAACGTATGTGGTGACAACAACTTCTCCACCGTCGTGACCATTATTTGAGTTTCAGCTTCCTCTACAAGCCATAACATTTTTTAAATGAAAAATAAATACTATGTTTTAATATTCTTTTATTCTGGTCTTGAAAATGTTTTTGATAATGTTTTTATTATATCAATGTTTTGTATTGATATCATGTGATTGAAATGTGGAAATGTTATGTTTCCTTTATGCATGTTTTATGTGATACAATTATGTTATGGTTTATGATATGTTTAGACATGTTCATATGAGGAATGCATTGCACTTAATAAGTGACGGGTGGAGCTCTCTATAGCTCCTCGATGCATCGGCAGGACTCATGAGACAAAATAGTGCCTTGGCACGAGGCCTTGACAAAATATTATTTGTAGTCTTGGCATGAGGCATGGGCTACATGGTTATGATAGTCTGGCATTATGAATTCCATCATTATGAAAGTGGTTATTGATAGTGCATGTGATTATTCGGCCAGTAGAATATCCATGTGAATAAGTAAATGGAATTATTTCATTTTATTTTTCCATATTATGCTGAAGTTCAGGTTAAAAAGGCTTTTGTTTAGTTATACATTTCCATAAATGTTTATGTTTATTTATGAAAGCTTCTTCTATATTGTTATCCTTACTGAGCATCTGAGTTCACCCCTTTCAATGTTTTAATTTTTCCAGGATGTGAAGAAGTATTTTATGAATGACCTGAAGGGATAATATGAGGGGATATGTATAACGACCCATACTTTACAGACATGGTTATTATGTCAAAATTGAATCATACTTATTATAATATATAACAAAACCATGAAAGGACCGTATAGGTATAGTGTCTTTAGAAACTGGGAAACATAAACAACTGGTTCATAAATCATCTACGTTGTCTCCAATTTATTTCATCATATCTAGAGTCCCTTTTTGGCATTTCCTACTTAATATCCTTCTTCCTGACCTAGGTAAAAGAAAACATACAAAAGGGTGACCTCAAATTCTCAGTATGGGTAAAAAAAAAGAAATATCAAACATATCATATTCATAAGAACATAACATTTAAAAAATCTTATCCTGCAAAAGAGATCATAACATGGGATAAATCATATAAGTGAAATGTAATTCCAATAATCATAACATAAAACATGAATCTTTGTGGCATACACACATAATCATAGAAAATCATTTCTTAGTAGTCAAGACTCATTTCCAAGACTATCTTAGCGGACAAAGTCCATTTCTGAACCGAGTTCATTCGTCGTTTCAGTCCTGTTTCACTGAACCTGTTTAACCTGTCGTTCCAGCCATGTCTATCAAATGAGATATAAATCTTTACCCAATGCATTGGAGGGAGATATAGGTCCCACCCATATCATAATGATACCATTCTTATGTGTGCCACAAAATCATAAATCATACATCATTTCATAACCCATGTAACAAAAATGTGATTCTTAAAATCGCGACATCATAAAACAATTCATATAAGACAAATGAATTCATAAAAATAATTCCATCACAACATAATCAAATCAATGTAATAATAGGGATAGAAACAGAACCCTCTATTATCTTAGATGGAAAATAATTTTGATAAAACACTTGAACTCCATTCTTGAAGAAAATATCATTTCTACTTCAAATTTTTTTTCCTTTCTTAACATGTCCTAAAATTTTAATCTAAAAGAAGTTGATTAAAAATAAAATTGAAAACTTTTAAAGGAATCTTCTTGGAAATAATTTTTTAAAATCCATTCATGCTGTATAAGTTAAAAAACATTCTTCCCGTACTTTGGCTGGAAAAGTCAAAATTACCTCGTACAAAAAACGACAAAAGATTCATTTCATAGATTTTACTAAAAACTCACCAAAGGGTAAAATTGGATTTAAAAAATTGTAGGTGGATGGAAATAATATTACATATTGAGGAAACATGGATGTGGATGCTAAAACACAACCCATTAAATTCCAATGTATAAACAATATTGGATAAAAATGAGATTGTAAGATTTTCCTTTACCTTAGGTCCGATTTGTTTCGTAAGTGTCCGAACCTCCTGTATAATGATTTAGATAATGTAATTGACTTATTAAATAATCATACTTATTTTTATGATATCATATATGGTCATATTATTAGCTTTTTATTAGTAATATTTCATTGCTACTTGTTATTCGGGTGTTTATTGCTTTATGTTAGTATGTGTGTTTTGTCGAATAAATTCTTGTTCATATTTTTAGGTAATATACACATCATTTAAATAATTTTATTAGTCTAATATATGTCATATTTATTCATTAAATTAATTTATATAATCATTATGCAATGAAGATCATGTAGAACGAGTCACATCACATCGTGGAGACGGTATTCCGTACGTACGCACGACTGATGATATCGTTCCCATGATTGTGGAATTTTATTGGAGTGTATGTATACTATTTAAGAATCAATATCACATTAAAATAATCATATATAGTCATTATTTACACCATTATACTCTTCCATGTAAGGTGGTGGTGGAAAATAGATTACACCACGACGTGGAGATGGTATTCTGTACGTACGCACGCGTGGTGATTTCATTTTCCGTAGGATGGACAGATGGTGAAATAGGGTTGTTTGATACTTATAATAACATATCAGTAAATGATTGAAACTTATTTTATTAATTAATAATGAAAAAAATAAATAATATGAAGTAGAAGAAGAAATAATGTTGAAAGAATCGATAACAGACATTACCTCTTATTTGAATCACCTCTTTGAGACCTCCTTTTAGGGCACTAAAATTGGTCTTTGAAGAAGACCGGAACCTCTAGGATGTTTCTAGGGATGTGTAGAAGAGAATATGTCAGGGTTTGGATGAGAATTAATGCTCAATGTGGTGTGAGGAATAGAGGGAGGATGTTCCCTTTTATAAGGGAGGAGAGGGGCACCTTTAGAAATATAAGAAATATTAGTTTATATTAAATCCCACCCCGACATAAAAACTTACAAAATGACTCATATCCAAATATTAGATGAGATACGGTTGTAAGCTCCTCAACCAATAAAATTTATACATTTTAGTAATTTATTTTAAACATTATCAACTTGATTTATCCTTATTTATCAATTTAATTTTATTTATGGTAATAATATTCAAAATTTAAAATTATTATAAATAATTACATATGTGTTGTGAATTTTCCATAATTTGAAAATTTATGACATTGTAGACCATATAAGTTTTAATTTATAATTTTTAAATATTTTTTTGATTCCTAAACAATTTTATAATATGTTATTTTTATAAAATAACAATAGTTTCAATTTTGACACTGTTCATTTATTTGAATTTAAATAAAATATATACAGAATATATGTACAAAATAAAAGCATTAATAGATTAATAAAATGACATATGTATCAATAAAATTAGTGGATAACATTAAATAGTTCATATAATATTTATATTAATATTTTTAAAACCATTTATTTGATATTATAATTAATAAAATAATTTCAACATCACTATTGTGTCATAATTAATGATAATTATTTAATCCCTAAAAATGCTAAATAAATTCATATGATGATGATAATTGTATTATATTTCTGGAGACTATTCATGTTTGATGTTTCATTATGTTTATCACTAAATTAAAATTATTATACTTATAAGGTTTAAGAAAGTGACATGTTGTCACTTTCATTAGTTTTAATAATAATTAAATTATTTTCACGGACAAAAGTCTATTAAATGAATCTAATCCGATCCTTAAGTGATATGTATCGACTTTTAGTTATCCAATAAGATTTTGGAAGGTGTTAGTGTAATTTTATAATCTTATATTTACCTTTAATTACCTGATTTACCTTTAACTACGGTAAATAAAATTTACCGTCGTTACTATTCATAATGCCCAAAAATAAAAAGTAGCCTATTAACATAATTTGGACCCACTTATTCCTAATATGGAATCCATTTTTTAAAAATTCAAAACACATAAGTTGCAGTAATTAATTTAAAATTAATCCCGTTGTTAAGAAAACGGGTTTTAGAAGTTAAAACATTGCCAAAGATTGAAATGTTTTTACATATGAATTCAATGTGAAATTAATGATAATGACATAAATTATATTAAATGGTAAAAATATATTCTATATATACATTAAAACCATTCAATATTATAATTTAACCTTATAAATTATCTCAATGAAAAAAATTTGTTTTTAATTAAAAATTAGTGTATTTTTACTATTCATCAAAATATGAAAGTTATCAGAAAAATATGAAAAATTTATCCAAAGTAAATTTTTATATCCGGATTCCAAAGAAGAATTTTATTTTGTCAAATTGAACTTATAAACATGTCAAAAACTAGATTTAATGTGGGTGTGCCCTCAAAAGGCGGCAAAACTGCATTTTTTTTAAAAACATTTATTTTACCCGAAAAATTTATTTTGTTCTCATAACATGTTCTATAAAATGTGTAAGATGGATAATAATGTTATAAAATTCAAAATGTAGTTAATACTATTCATAACAGTTAGTCCACAATAATATATCGTTGTTTAGTGAAACCCGGTATTGCGTACTACACACACTATCGAGGAATGTCGTGATTGCGTGTAATTCAAGCCAACTCAGTATTGTGTGTTGTCAAAGAATCCATTGGTGTTGCGTATAACAAAATACATAAAAACATTCTAATAAAATCTCAGGGTGTTACATTCTACCCCCCATAAAATGAATTTTGCCCTCGAAATTTGTCACTTCATTACAAATAGATGAGGATACCTCTCCCTCATCATATCTTCAAGTTCCCATGTAGCTTCTTCTAATTGGTGTTTCCTCCATAAAACTTTCACCAAGCGAGTGGTCTTGTTCCGTAGGAATTTTTCGCTATGATCCAGAATCTCTATCGGTTGTTCTTCATAAGAAAGATCTTTCTCCAGCGGTACAACTTCTGATCTGAGTACATGTGAAGGATCGGGTATGTACTTTCTCAGGAGAGATATATGGAACACATCGTGAACTTGAGAGAGATTTGGTGGAAGCGCAAATTGGTAAGATACATTCCCAACATGATCCAGTATTTCGAAAGGACCAATATACCTAGGGCTCATCTTTCCCTTCTTTCCAAATCTCATTACTCTATTCCAAGGAGATATTCGTAAGAACACCTTATCACCCACTTCAAACTCCAGGTCTTTTCTTTGGTTGTCGGAATAACTTTTCTGTCGACTCTGAGCTGCTCTTATGTGTTTTTGAATAGATCTGACCTTTTTTTCCATCTCATCAATAAGATCAGGTCCTAATAGATTTCTTTCCCCAACATCATCCCAGCAAGTTGGAGTCCTGCATTTCATTCCACAGAGAGTTTCATAAGGATCAAATTGACTATTGGAGTGAAAGCTATTATTATAAGAAAATTACACCAAAGATAGGTGTTGATCCCAACCACCTTTGAAATCGATGGTGTAAGGTCTCAACATATCTTCTAGAGTTTGAATTTTCCTATCATACTGACCGTCGGTCTGAGGATGATAAGCAGTGCTGAAACCCAACTATGTATCCAGAGTATGCTGAATACTTCTCCAGAACTTTGAGGTAAACCTCAGATCCCGATCAGATAAAATAGAAAGTGGTACTCCATGCAATCTTACCACTTCTTTTACATATATCATGGCAATCTGATCAAGGGAAAAATCTTCTCTAATAGCAATGAAGTGTGCTGACTTCGTAAGATGATCAACTATAACCCAGATATCATTATCGCATTTGGATGTTTTAGGAGGTCCAGTGACAAAGTCCATAGTGATGTTTTCCCATTTCCATTCTGTTATGGGTAATGGTTGTAACATCCCCTTAAACTTTTGTCTCTCAGCTTTAACTTGCTGACAAACCAAGCCAAGAGAGACATATTCAACAATATCTCTTTTCATGCCATCCCACCAGAAGTACTCTTTCAGGTCCCTATACATGTTTGTACTTCCAGGATGAATAGAAAATGAAGAACTATGAGCCTCGTCCAGTAGCACCTTTTTAAATTCTGGTATGGGAGGAACACAAAACCGATTCCTTAAACTTATTATCCCATCATAATCAAGGTTGAATTCAGGAACATTTCTCACCTTCTTTTGTAACTCAACATCCTCTTTCTGTGCCTCTTTAATATTCACGTTTATAGATGGTTGAACATTCATTTGAGAAAGATACTATTTTTACATTTCCATTATAATTCCAAGATCCATCCTTTGTAAATCCATAAATATTGGTTCTTTTGTGATCCTCATCATGGATAAGCTAGCATGCCCTTGTCAACATATTGCGTCTGCTACCTTGTTTGCTTTCCCAGGGTGGTAATGAATTGAGCAGTCGTAATCCTTAATCAGCTCCAACCATCTTATTTGATTCATATTCAACTACTTTTGTGTGAAAATATACTTTAATCTTTTATGATCAGTATAAATATCACACCTTTCACCATAAAGGTAATGCCTCCAAATCATTAATGCAAAGATTACCACAGCTAACTCTAAATCATGAGTTGGGTAATTTTTATCATGGATTTTCAAATGTCGTGAGGCATAAGCTATCACCATATCATTTTGCATGAGAACACACCCCATTCCTTTATTGGATGCATCACTATAGATCACAATCCATTCTCTACTGCAAGGTAGTTTGAGCATTGGTGCACTGGCTAACCTTCTTTTTAGCTCTTTGAAATTATCTTCACATTCCTCCTTCCAAACAAACATAACTCTTTTCCGAGTCAACTTGGTGGGTGGGTTAGATAACCGTGAAAAATATTTCACAAAACATTGGTAGTATCCAGCCAAACCAAGAAAACATCGGATGTTAGTTACTGTTGTTGGTCTCGACCACCTTTCGATTACCTCTGTTTTTGCTGGATCCATAGATATCCCCATTTTTGAGATTATGTGACCCAAAAATGCATCTTTTTGAAGCCAAAATTCACACATGGTAAATTTAGAATAAAGATTCTCCTTTCATAGGGTCTTTAATACCATTCTCAAGTGATCTTCATGTTCTTCCTTCCTCTTTGAATAGACAAGAATATCATCTATAAAGTCTACCACAAACTGATCAAGATAGTCTCTAAAGACTCTGTTCATCAGATCTATGAATATAGAAGGGGCATTAGTAAGACCAAATGGCATCACTATAAATTCATAGTGTCCATACCTTGTACGGAAATATGTCTTTGTTATATCCTCCCTTTTGACCCTTAATTGATGATACCCTGAATGAAGATGAATCTTGGAAAAGTATTGAGCTCCACGTAGTTAGTCAAATAGGTCATCATGCATGGGAGAGAATATCTTTTCTAGATATTGATCTTGTTATGTTCTCAATAATCAATGCAGAGTCTCATTGATCCATCTTTCTTCTTGAAAAACAGAACAGGTGCTCCCCACGGTGACACACTAGGGTGTATGAATCCTTTATCAAGATTCTCTTGGAGTTGTTTCTTCAATTCCTGCAACTCAATTGGGGCCATTCTATAAGGTGTCTTTGAAATAGGAAGAGCATCCGGTATGAGTTCTATTGAAAACTAAAATTCACGATTTGGTGGAAGACCTGGCAATTCCTCTAGAAAGACATCATCTAATTCCCATACAATGGGAATATTATTAATCGTGAGTTTCTCTCCATCCATTTGAGATAAATAACCTTCATTTAGTGGAATCAAGACCCATAAGATGGAAGAAATTTCCACTGGATGGTTATGTTCATCCTTGCATCAATAGACGATCATAGATTGATTTGGAATATGAAATGTGACTTCCCTTCTTTGGAAATTGATATGAGCTCCATATAAAGAAAGACAATCCATGCCAAGAATCACATCAAATTCCACTATAGGAAGGATCACAAGATTTGCAGGAATCACTTTCCCACAAACATCAATCGGAGAAGAATTGTAAACTTTTGATGCGACTGTTGTGCCATTAAGAGTTGTCACAGCCAACTCAGCATCTAATTGTCGAGGTAATACGGCGATACCCTTAGAAAATTCTTTATAAATAAAAGAGTGGGTGGATCTAGAATCAAATAAAACATTTTCTACTTTATAGTGGTTGGTAAGTGTACCTCTCACCACTTCGTTGTCGTACTCCACATTGTCGATAGTAATTGCATGTGACTTTCCATTTTTCTTGGCCTTAAGAGTTTGTTGACATCGATCATCATTATCAACCCTTGGATTTGGGAATTGATTGGCATAATGCCCCATCTCCTTGCACATGAAAAATTGAAGTGTAGTAGATTAATTATGTGTATCCATTCCATTGTTTACATCATTAGACATCTTCTTCCCATTATTTCGACATTTAATTTCCAGATGAACTTCTTTTCCACACTTATAACATTTCCTTTTCCCCTTAAGACAATTTCCTCCATGTTTCTTTCGAAACATTGAGGATAAGGGAAAACTCATCTTCTTTTTAGTGTGGTCTTTAGATTTTCCATTGAGTTCCATTTTCCTCTTCTTATCAAACCCATGTGACTGATGGGTTACACCAATCTCCATCTCAACCGTGAGAGCACATCGAACAATTTCATCATAGATATTGAATTCCCTTATGGCTAACGCCCTTCAACGACTTGGTCTTAAGACACTAAAGAATCGATCGATCTTACTCTCAGGTTGGACAATAATTTTGGAAGCATACCTTGCATGTCTTGTAAAATTTGCTTCGTAGGTACCAACGGATTTATCATCCTTTTTCTTCAGTTCAAGAATCTCCTTCTCCATCTTTGTTTGAAGAATACGAGGGAAATACTTATTGAAAAATAAGTTCTTGAACTTGTCCTATTCCATGGAATCAATTTCATCCCTTTTCCTCATATTCTTAATAAGATTCCACCATTGATCAGCATCACCATCCAAAAGATATAATGCTAAGATGACTTTATAATGTTCAAAACATTGATGAACTGAAAATATATTTTCAGTGGTACTGATCCATTGTTTAGCCACTAATGGATCATAAGACCCACTGAGTGAAGGTGGATGCTGCCTCATTAAGGATTCAACAGAATGTTACTCCTTCCTTTTCTCATTTGGAAGTCCTGCATGATTCATAGCTTGAGAATGTTGTGTGAGCATGGCTAAAAGATTATGCATTCCAGCTCCCATAACGTTTGGTTGCTCAGGGGGACAATCATCTCACTGCCTATCGCATTCCGCATTAATACGGTTCTTTCGGGTTCCATCCATTGACTAAAACCAAGAATAATAGTATGAGGAACACTAATTATAATAGGAAAACCACATAATTAAGAATAAAAATTTACACTTAAGGTCTTATCATAGGTTTTTTATGGACATTTCTAAAACACTAAGATTGTGTTATATGCTTAGACATATCCTTAGGTTTTTACTATGGATTTCACATCCTAGTTTCCAAAGATTGACTATACCTTTCCTCTGATACCAACTATAACGACCCATACTTTACATACATGGTTATTAATTCGAAATTAAAGTATACTTATTACAACATATAACAAAACCATGAAAGGACCGTATAGGTATAGTGTCTTTATAAACTGGGAAACATAAACAACTAGTTCATAAATCATCTACGTTGTCTCCTATTTATTTCATCATATCTAGAGTCCTTTTTTGGAATATCCTACTTAATAATCTTCTTCCTGACCAAGGGAAAATAAAACATAAAAAGGGTTATCTCAAATGCTCAGTAAGGGTAAACAAAATAAATATCAAACATATCATATTCATAACAACATAGCATTTTGAAAATCTTATCCTGTAAAAGAGATCATAAGATGGGATAAATCAAAGAAGTGAAATGTAATTCCAATAATCATAACATAAAACATGAATCTTTGTGGCATACACACATAATCATAGAAAATAATTTCTTAGTAGTCAAGACTCATTTCCAAGACTATCTTAGCGGACAAAGTCCATTTCTGAACCGAGTTCACTCATCGTTTCAGTCCTGTTTCACTGAACCGGTTTAACCTGTCGTTCCAGCCATGTCTATCAAATGAGATATAAATATTTACCCAATGAATTGGAGGGAGATATAGGTCCCACCCATCTCATAATGATACCATTCTTATGTGTGCCAGAAAATCATAAATCATACATCATTTCATAACCCATGTAACAAAAATGTGATTCTTAAAATCGCGACATCATAAAACAATTCATATAAGACAAATGAATTCATAAAAATAATTCCATCACAACATAATCAATTCAATGTAATAATAAGGATAGAAACATAACCCTATATTATCTTATATGGAAAATAATTTTGATAAAACACTTGAACTCCATTCTTGAGGAAAATATCCTTTCTACTTCAAAAACATTTTTCCTTTCTTAACATGTCCTAAAATTTTAAACTAAAAGAAGTTGATTAAAACTAAACTTGAAAACTTGTAAAGGAAGCTTCTTGGAAATAATGTTTTAAAAATCCATTCATTCCATATAAGTTAAAAAAACATTCTTCCAGTACTTTGGCCGGAAAAGTCAAAAGTACCTCGTACGAAAAACAACAAAAGATTCCTTTCATATCTTATACTAAAAAATCACGGAAGGGTAAAATTGGATTTAAAGAAATGTAGGTGGATAGAAATAATATTAAATATTGAGGAAATATGGATGTGGATGATAAAACACACCCCAGTAAATACCAATGTATAAACAATCTCGGATAAAAATGAGATTGTGAGATTTTCCCTTACCTTAGGTCTGATTTGCTTCGTAAGTGTCCGAACTTTTTGAATAATAATTTAAATAATGTCATAGACTTATTCCATAATGATACTTCTTTTTATGATATCATATATGGTCATATTCTTAGCTTTTTATTAGTAATATTTCGTTGCTAATTGTTATTCGAGTGTTTATTGCTTTATGTTCGTATGTGTGTTTTGTCGAATAAATTCTTATTCGTCTTTTTAGGTTATATAAACCTCATTTCCAGAATGGTATTAGTGTAATATATATCATATTTATTAATTCAATTCATTTATATAATCATTATGAAATGAAGATCATGTAGAACGAGTCGCATCACATCATGGAGATGGTATTCCGTACGTACGCACAAGCGATGATATCATTCCAATGATTGTGTAATTGTAATAGAGTGTATGTATACTATTTCAGAATAGATATAAATTTACAATAATCAAATTTAGTCATTATTTACACCATTATACCCATCCATGTAAGGTGGTAGTGGAAAATAGATTACACCACGGCGTGGAGACGGTATTCCGTACCTACACATGCGCGGTGATTTTGTTTTCCGTAGGATGGATAGATGGTGAAATAGGGTTGTTTCATACCTATAATAACATATCCGTATATGAGTGATAATGATGTTATTACTTCATAATGAAAAAACTAAAGAAGAAGAAGTAGAAGAAGAAATAAAATTGAAAGAATCGGTAATGGACATTACCTCTTCTTTGAAGCACATCTTTGAGACCTCATTCTAGGGCACTGAAATTGGTCTTTGAAGAAGACACAAACCTCTATGATGTTTCTAGGGAAGTTTAGAAGAGAATTTGGCAGGGGTTGTCCGAGCTTGAATGCTCAATGTAGTGTGAGGAAGAGAGGGAGGAGGTTCCCTTTTATAATGGAGGAGAGGGGTACCTTTGGAAATACAAGAAATATTAGTTTATATTAAATCCCAAACCCACTTAAAAACTTCTAAAATGGCTAATATCAGAATATTACATGCGATAGGGTTGTAATATCAACAACCAATAAAAATTAGACATGTTAGGAATTTATTTTAAGCATTATAAACTTGATTTATCCTTATTTATCAATTTAATTTTATTTGTGGTAATAATATTCTAAATTTAACATTATTATAAATAATTACATATGTGTTGTGAATTTTCCATAATTTGACAATTAATGACATTTTAGACCATATATATTTTAATTTATAATTTTTAAATATTTTCGTGATTTTTAATCAATTTAATAATATGTTATTTTTATAAAATAACAATAGTGTCAGTTTTGACACTATTTATTTATTTGAGTTTAAATAAAATATATACAGAAGATATGTTCGAACTAAAATAATTAATAGATTAATAAAATGTCATATGTATCTATAAAATTAGTTGAGAACAATAAATGGTTAATATAATATTTATTTTAATATTTTTAAAACAATTTATTTGATATTTTAATTAATCAAATAATTTCAACATCACTATTGTGTCATAATTAATGATATTTATTTAATCCCTAAAAATTCTAAATAAATTCATATTATGTAGATAATTGTATTATATTTCTGGAGACTATTCAGGTTCGATGTTTCATTAAGTTTGTCACTAAATTAAAATAATTATACTTATAAAATTTAAGAAAGTGACATGTTCTCACTTTCATTGGTTTTAATAATAATTAAATTATTTTCATGGAAAAAAGTCCATTAAATGAATCTAATCCGACCCTTAGGTGATATGGATCTACTTTTAGTCATCCAATAGGATTTTGGAAGGTGTTAGGGTAATTTTATAATATTATATTTACCCTTAATTACCCAATTTACCTTTAATTATGGTAAATAAAATTTACCGTAGTTACTATTCATAATGCCAAAAAATAAAAAGTAGCCTATTAACATAATTTGGACCCACTGATTCCAAATATGGAATAAATTTTTCAAAATTCAAGACACATAAGTTTCAGTAATTAATTTAAAATTAATCCCATTGTTAAGAAAACGGGTTTTAGAAGTTAAAACATTGCCAAAGATTAAAATGTTTTTACCTATGAATTCAATGTGAAATTAATGCTAATGAAACAAATTATATTAAATAGTAAAAATATATTCTATTTATAATTTAAAACCAATAATATTATAATTTAACTATATAAATTATCTCAATGAAAAAAAGTTGTTTTTAATTAAAAATTAGCGTATTTTTACGATTAATCAAAATATGAAAGTTATCAGAAAAATATCAAAAATTTATCCAAAGTAAATTTTTATATACTGATTCCAAAGAAGAATTTTATTTTGTCAAATTGATCTTCTAAAAATGTCAAAAACTAGATTTACTATGGGTGCCCCATCAAAAGGCGGCAAAACTGCATTTTTTTGAAAAATACTTATTTTATCTGAAAAATTTATTTTGTTCTCCTAACATGTTCTAGAAAATGTGTAAGAAGAATAATAATGTTATAAAATTTAAAATGCAGTTAATACTATTCATAACGTCTAGTCGATAATAATATATCATTGTTTATTGAAACCCAGTATTGCGTACTACACACGCTATCGAGGAAGGCCACGATTGCGTGTAATGCAAACCAAGTCAGTATTGTGTGTTGTGAAAGATTCCATTGGTGTTGCATATAACATAAGACATAAAAAAAATATTTCTCATAAAATATCATGGTGTTACAATATGAAGACAAGATTTTGTTTTACTTTTGTATTTCTTTATGACGTAATGTAGAACTTATGAATGTATCTAGTGTTTCATGGCTATAAAACTAATCGGTCTTTCGAGACATGATCTTTGTGATAATTCCACTGTTACATAATAATGCACCGACTCTGGGTAACTGGGGTCGGGGCGTTAGAAATTTGAAAAATAAACATCTTTATATCTATAGTGAATCTTAGCATGGTAAAAGGAAATCTAATCCATACCCAAAATAAGATCAAACTCTACTAGAGTCCAGACAGTAAGGTTTGCAGGTAGATTCTTTCCGCACACATGGACATGAATGTTCTTATAATTTCATTGTGTCAAAATTTCATCCCAATGTTTTTACCATAATATCATTATTCATATCTTAAGATGGAATTACAAATTTAATAGAAAATTTCTAAGAAATAAAAGAAAGTGTAGACCCTGATTCCAACAACACATTGGCATAATTTTAATAAAAAAATAGTTTACCTAATATGAATTCATTATATGGCCCAATATATTCTGATGTAGTTACAAAGGATTTAATAACCCATTTTTTATTGTTGTCTGGCTGCTTTCCCTCAGTTGAGCCCTTTGTTGGAGTCTCATTTTCACAATGACCCATTTAATTCCACATAATGCATTTTACTTACTATAAATCAGATTTTGTCTTACCATTAATTGATTTTTTCAGTGCAATTACAGGCTATATTCCCCACTTTACCACATCTTTATCACTTACAAGAATTAAAAAGACATTCCCCACCAGGATTTTTTGCCACAATTTTCACAGACTATAAAGTTATTTTTCTTACCATAAATATTTTAAAAAGAGTTCTTCACTTTAATCGGCCACCTCAACCTCTTATTTAGTTTTTTTTCAAAGAACACATGATCATCAGAAAACTACATTTCCACCTTCTCCGCACATCGAACAAGTTTTTCATAACTTTTTAACTCAAGATAAGATAAAGTCCATTGATACTTTGGATTTAATCCCGAGTAAAAACCAATAGATTTTACTATTATGATATCGTATGCTGTTAATATCATACCTTTCTAGTCGATTGAATTTTTCTTCATAAGTAGCCACTGAGTAATCTTCCTACCTAAATTACATGAATTTTATTCCATCATAAGTCGAACAACCTTAGGAAAATATTTCTCAGGAAACATACTTTTGAATTCAACCCAATCAAGAGCTTCAATCTCCCCACTATCTCAGATATTCATCACCATCGAACACCACTGATCTCTATCACCTTAAAAATGGTAAACAAAAAAACTAGACTTTTGATGTTATGAATATCCAATGATATCAAAAATATTCTACAATGCATTATTCCACCCTTTAGCGAGAATAGGGTCAGAGGATTCTCTAAATGATGGGAGATGTTTCCTGATGAAATTCTCCAGTGATGATGTGTTCTTCTACGGTTGATATGGATGATCTCATGCATGGATACCGCCACCATTTATATCCTAAGTCAACTATTCCATTACTACAACAAACTTTTCAATTCTGATTACGACTATCTCAGGTTGTTGATTTGGAAGGTTGTCTTCCTCTTGATGTCATCCCATTATAGCTACCATGTTTCCTCTGCAGAAAACCATTCTAACAAAAAAATATCTTAGGAGAAGCAATAGGGTAATCTGTAAATGATATTTCATTAACATAAATTAATTTATGGATATTAATTTAATAATACAATAAATCATAAAATTTTCTAAACTAACCTTTGATACCAACTATAAGGACCCGACTTAAACATTACATAATATTTAATTATGTTAGTTTTTCACATCAAGGATCTTTTCATTTTTATAGATTTATAGAATTAGGTCATAGCATATACATAAGAACTTGAATATTACATGTAGAAACTTCTGCACCGTATCCATTTTTTTAATAAAATAAAAATTCATGAAAAAATAGCCATGTCTAGTTCCATGTTTTAGGCAACATGACTTTTCTATGATCCCATCCTCAACCGTATTCATATTTATGTCCAATGAAAAACATTTCCCAAAAACATGGGATGACCATAAAAAAGGAGAGTAAGGGTTATAAAAAAGGAAAGAAAACATTAGTCCATTAATACATACTAGTATTTGAAATCATACATTTCAATCATTAACAAACCACACAAGATCATAAGATTCATGAATAAAATGTGGAAATCATAAATCATAAAGGTAACTTGTGGAAAACATAACATTCTAACATTGTAGCCTTCATAGCTATATAGGGAGTTAAATTTGGAATACGCATCATAGTATATTTATTAAATATAATAGGAGGAACATTAATTTCTACCTCCATCAAGTAACCCAAGGCATTGAAGAGAAATATCCTACTCACCTACCCTCCATTTATCATAGAACAACTTGTACACATAGACAATTCCAAAGAACTGTAACATTTTCACAACACATAAAACAAACATAATAGAAAGATAAAATTTCCAAATTGAAATAAAAATATTTCATTTAAATATATTGTCATAATTAGTCCATTGTCAAAATGATTTCCAAAAACAAATACTTAAAAATAGTATATGGTGGCTATTTTCCTTTAAAATAACATTATGACTTGTTAAGGATGCCAAAGATCAAATAATGCTCGCGGTGGAGGAAAGGAAATTGTCACCACACATGTTAAAAAGAAATATTCTTTTTTCATTTAAAAAAATATTTCAAATAAAAATATTCCCTTTGAATGAAATGAGAATTCAAAGGTCTTTATACACTGTATAAATAAAGTGGTGTGTAAATGAAAATATGCCTCAATGAAAGGTGATTGAGACGAAGTCCCTTACATTGTGTTAGACTTGACTCGTTAGTTATTTAATATTTTGAATAATAAAATATATTTAATTTATACTTGCATAAGCACCATTTTCATGTTTATTAATCATTTTATATCAATTATTACCATGTTATAAACATTCTGTAATCATTTAAGTTAATAACATTCATTTTTTTGATACTTGGTACATGAGTCAAAAATGATCTTACTATAATCAGAAGATGTAAAATTGATCAAAATTACCTTATATATAGATTTATATGCATGATTTAGATATCACATATACCATATATATCCAGTCTATATATATGTATGTATAACAGTTCATAACATTTCGAGATATGAAATGAAATGCACTGTTCATGGAGACGGTAAGCCGTACGTACGCATGAACTCTACTTTCATTTATATTTCGTATTTTAATGGAATAAAAACATAATGAATCATCGGTATATTATAAATAAAGTATAATATCATATATATAATTTTGGTAACAATATCTTTTATATGATCCACATATTTCATGAAAAGGTCACATAACTTTGAGGGCAAGGTAGTCCGCACATCCTCAAATGAAATTATCATGTTTACCCATTATGAAAACCATAAAGGTATTCAATAAATGAAAAACATTGAAGTATAAAGACAATATAAATATAATATATATCCCATAAAAATAACGTTCCATTGTATTGTACACCATGATATGGGGTTGGATATATTAGAACAATCATCATTTCGTGAGGCAGTAGTTCGTCATCCACAGAAACAGAATGTTCGCTTCCATTAGATGGAGGTGTGTGGTACTGTAGTTCTAATAACACTCATAACAAAAAAAAATTATATTTATTATATAGGTGTTGTTATAAAATAAAGGAATAAAGATATTTTAGGTGGTTGGAGATGTGAAATAAAAGAAAAGAACTTAAGAAAGAAATTACCTTTAAATCATGTTTCTCCCTTTGGTTTGAACCAAAAGGATTACTTGAAATGCCTTTTTCCCAAGGGATGGATTCTAGGATTAGGAGAGGTATGTTTATAGCATAACTTTCTAGATTTTGGATGAGCAAATGGGATTTAGATTTGTGAGTAAGGGGATAGATGTAATGGAAGTTAATAAGTGGGAGGAGGGGCACTTTAAGAATGTTTGAAAATATTATTTTATTATATTTTTATTTTTGGTTTATAAAAGTCAAAAACTTATTAAATTATAAGATATGGTGTATATAAGTTGAAATAAATTCATCCAATACTAATTGGAATGGCTTTGGATATTTTGTTAAATACTATAATCTCATTTGTTTAAATCATCCAGTAATATAGTAATCACTACATCATTGTTGGGTCATAAATAAATTTATTTATATTATTTCTAATAATTATAAATAAAATACCACGATATAGAAAATGTTTTTATATTTCAAATTTATATTTATAGTCTAATATATAACATATATAACCCCATGTAAAAATTTATTTACTAAAAGATATTGGATTAAGTCATTTTTGTCTTAATTTAAATTAATTAATATAAACTATCATTACCACTCCTAAGTGGCTCCATGGGTTCTCAAAATTGTCCCATGAATACCCATGGTCCGAAATGTATCAACCAATAGGATTAGGACACATATTAGGGAAATATAATATTATTATGATAACAATTTTTTATCCTTATTTAACAGATTAATCCTTTAACTATGGTAAATAAAATATTAACTAAACTAAATATTAATAAGATCTAAAAATAAAAGTTTCCTATTTTAATAATTTGGACATTATTATTGAAAATATGGATTTCATTTTTCCAAAATTCAAACACAAGAGTGGAATAAAGTAATTTAAAATTAACTCACGTTGTCAAAATAAAAAGTATTTTTTAGGAAATAATAACTATCAAAATATTAACACTTGTTTTGGTCCAATTTCAAAGCGAAATTACATCCAATGACCAAAATTGGATTAAATGGTAAAAATTTAATCTAATTACTTTTTAAAACGCACTATAAAGTTAATAAAACCATATAAATAAATTATAATGAAAGGCATTTTTGAATTAAAATACAATGTTTTACACTCTTCATTAAAAAATGAACATCATCAAAAAAATTAGTGAAATTTTATCAAAAATAAATTTTGATTCCCTGATTCTAGAGAATAAAATTATTTTGTCAAATAAAACATATAAAATGTGAAAATATATATTTAAAAATGGTTCCCCATCAAAAGGTGATAAATCGATACATTAAAGAATATTAGAGTATTTATGCTTAAAAATGGATTTTTTTTCTTATTTTAACCCTCTAAAAATTATTGGATAAATGTAAAAACATTTAACAAGATATATAATCATATTGTATGTAGTTATGTTTATTCCCACTAATATAAAAAATATAATTTAACTGCCTTTTAATATAATATTATATTATTATATTTCAGTATGACTCAGCCTTATGTGCTACATGAGACTTCAAAGATACTCATTGTTTTGTGTTAGGTACGCCATTAAAAATAGAATCCCATTTAAAGTAAAATTAATATTTAATTCAAAAATATTAATATCTATGAAAACATGTTATTGTTTATTTACATGGGATGTTACAGTTAATGGTTTATTGTTTGTTCTTTTAATTGTTTACAACTTTTCATCCATAATTCTATATTGTTTTTGTAAATGGATTAAAATAGGGGAATAGAGTCAACAACCAATGTAATGGGATATATAATAACTATCCAACTGTTATTTCTAACATGATGTGGTATAAAATAATATGTCTTGAGATTATTACAAACATTCTATCCAAAAGTAAAATAATCAATTGACACATAGTCGAGTCTCAAAACACATTAAAGAAGGATGAATGTCCTACATAAATCCCAATGATAAATGTAGTAATTGAAAGATTAATAAATTTCTTATGTGTCTAAATTGTGTAAAGTTGAACCAAGGGAAATGATACCACATAATTTAACGATATTTTGTGTTTGAAAACCATGGCATAAAGCAGCTAATTTTCAATGGAAAAGGAAGAATTCATAAAAAATTATGTAAGAATATAAAGATCAATCAAAAGTTCCATTAACAGTTCTATGTTATAAATTTGAGGAAATTAGGATTTATCATGGATAATTCTATATTCCAGGGAACAATGATGATGATGTGAACCAACAATATATATTCACAATGGAAAAAGGAATGACATATTCTAATACGGTTCATAATATTTTATGTACACATAAATTATACTTTGAAGTCTTGTATTTATTTTCTTATTTAAATCCATTCCACAATATAATATCTTGTATTTTTTCTATGAAGATCAAGTAACCATCCATAGTGATTTCATATCATAGGGAAAAAAATTCTATGATTTGTATGACAAGATAAATTTATTTGGAAAGATTTTCATTAAAATATTATCATTCTCCCATTATTTGAATTTTATTTTATCCGAATTATGAATTTTTTTTCCTTTTATAGAGATTAAATGACTATATAAGAGAAGGAATTAACCATATATACAATGAATCACCCTATGATTATATACAAGTGTATGAGGAGGATAGACCTCCTTTGGAATTATCTTCTCAATCATGGATATTATTTCCTTATCAGAAAGTGTCTCTAGATAAAATTGTACAAACTATGAAAATAGAATCCCTGATGAAATGCCCATATTGAGATATTATGTTCATTAAATAATGTCCATAGACTTCCTCCAATACTAGAGAGTGAGTTCTCAGTTAAACTTATTCTTGGTGAAATTAACCTTAATTGGGAAATCTATCACTAGAAATATAATATATGTGGATCATTCAAGAAAAGGAAAACGAATGAAGGGAAAAAAACATATATAAAAGAAATACATTGTTTCATTAGATAATATGGATACTTTTCTCAATTTTTTAGAAATATATAATGATTTTCAATCTCACTATCCAAGATAAATTGGAAAGGTGTGATGTTTTTTCAGAATAATGAATGTTAAGAGATATCTGAAGAGTTAAATAAAAGGATAGTCATAGAAAGTTTTCTCATATTACCCACACGTGGGTAAGGATATTGAAACTACAATGATGCATCAAAAAAAGTATGGGTTCGTTTACTCATTAAATTTGAAAACCCGGGAGCATATTCCTCCTTCCAATTAATGACCCATGAGTATAAATAAAGAATAAAAATTCTGAAATTTTCTATTGTGATATTTGTAACAATGATTATGAAACATTACATATACAAGGATAAGTTTTACATATTATGGATAATAAAATCAACAATTTGGTTTTCAAAAAAAGAATATCAATGTGAACCAATAGAGATGGTTAGAGATGATAAAGGATTCTGATTTTTAATCCATTATCTTCCATGAAAATTGAACAAAGTGGAAGCTACTATGAGTATAAAGGATCATGTAACCCTATCCATGATGATGCTTTCAAGGGATATAATAATTTTTTATATGAAATGTATTTAATTGGGAATGATAAAATATATTAATCCTATCATTCTTAAATATCATCTCAACCATATATTATTGGGAGGATAAAAGAGGCCAATAGAGATGATGATATGCTATAGAAAATGTTAATGAATATTATATTGTTTGAACATGATAAAGATAGAGTTACAAAGTTAGGATAACTGAGATATTTCCCATAAAAACCTGAACTAAATAGGGTACTACTAGATGATATACACAACTAGTACTTCTCTATTCATCTAGGAAGCACTATGATGAATTGATATCTCAAAAAAACTTCTTCTTGGATAACACAAAGGGATATATAGTATAATTTCTATCACGAGGCTTGGTATTCCAAAAATTAATTTAAGAACGAACTAATTCTAAGTGTATGATTAGAAAATATCCCAAAACATTATGGAAATATGAAAACATGACCATGTATTTTGTCACAGGACTCTCCAGTAACACTAAAGGTATTGACTCCACCTGGGTGTTTGCTGATCTCTCTATAAAGTCATCACATTTTAATTCAATCACAGAGTATATCCATCTAAAAAAACTCATGAATATATACATAAAGGATTTGGTATTACTATATGGATTTACAATCTCTATTTTATATGATAAGGTTCTACGGTTTACCACATGGTTTTAGAGAAGCTTTCAGCAATGATTAGACATAGTGTTGAGTTTTAATTAAGATTCCCCCATTATATGACTAGACAGTCTTAAAGGCCCATTCAAATAGTAGAGTATATTCTAATATCATGTTCAATGGATTTATATGGATGTTGGGATCATATCCTTACACTATTATAGTTATCATAAAACCATTTTATCTATTATATAATTAAAATGGAACCTTATGGGTCTCTGTATGGGGATAGGTGTCAGACTATGAAATTATTGTATAAATCTGGAAATAGGAAGGTCGTGTTACCTAATCATTTCCTTGAGATGATAGTAAATGATCAAACCAATCTACCTCATAAGATATCTACCCTATGTTTATAGAACATATATATCAGAAATTGATGATTAGACTTGCTATTTTAGTTTGAGTATAAAATTTTCCTTTCAAATAGATTAGAGGAAGAATGACATGGGGTATGGGAATTAGGGAATACTTGGTTAAAGATACATCATCCCCCTTGAGATCCTTGATCACATCAGAGTGGTGGGCTATCTACTAGAAATCTTAGATAATCTTTCACAAGTAAATTATGTGTTCAATTTATCCTTCTTGATGAACTACATACATGACCCAAAATATATACTAAATCTAGAGTTTGAACCAATGAAAGATGATCTTTCATGTGAGGAGGAACCGATGCAGATATTAGACAATAGAGAAAAATTTCTACAAAACAAGACAACTCAACTGGTCAATGTGTTGTGGAAGAACAATAAGATTGACGAAGAAATATGGGAACCATTAGAGTCTATCAATCAAAAATAACCACATCCATTTTAGTGAATGAAATAAAAAATAATGGGTGATATTTCTAAATGATGGAAATAGTAATGACCTGAAGTTCTCTAAATGAAATTACCTTTTCAAATGAATACGTTTTGTATAAATTAATTTAATTATTGAAAAAACCATGTAATACATTGGTTATTTTTTTCAATTACAGGTTATCTCATGTAGTATTAAAAAAACCAATATGAATAATAACTTATGATAACATATACATTTTTCAGTGACTGTTAATATTAGTACATATTTAAGGTTATTATAAGGTTTTCTTGACATGATGGGAATAAGCGATGACCTCAGCCGGTAGGATCAAACAGTATAAGTATCATTAAATATAACTCTCAATATAGGTATAATCACTCAAATTTCTCATGAACAAGATCAAGATGATATTAAAAATCTAAATAATTAGTGAAACTATTAATGGGATAATTTCATGTTTGTTGAGGTCTTGGACCAATCAATTTTCATAGAACCACCTTAAGAAAGTGTCAATATTTCACTCCTAACCCTTAACGAATCCCTATTGTAATAAGTGGATATATATATATAAACTAATGGTATGAATTTTTAAATTTTTAAATTATTTAAAATAATGAAAATATTTATCCATTTTTATTGTTACTATATAAATGCTTAAATAACGAGTTAGATAAAAAATTAATTTTGATATTATAAAACTCGAATTGTATTTCTGAGAAATATATAATTTCAGTCAAAACAATATTTTTGATAAATTCATGATATTTTGAAATAAATCTTATTTTAGTAAAATATTATTATTGAATAATATTTTATTGAATATAAATGTTAATATAATTCAATAAATCCAAATTTAATTTTTATAAGTGTTAGAAAACATTTATTTTTGAAAAAACCCAAATTTTTTTATTAATGTGTAACATTGATTTAAATATTTAAATTTTTATATTTAGATATTTATTTTGATATAATAAATATTGTTTTTTAAATTAGGATTTTGAAAATTTCCAATGTGGATTTTTTATAATTTTAGGAAATAATCATTCTTTTGGGTTAAAATAAAATATGACATAAATATAGGGTAAGTATTATGGCATCATGAATTACCTTAAATGATGTAATAAATACTATAAAGTGTATTCACGACCCAAATTATGTATTCCCTTTAAAATAATCTATATTTGAATTTATTTTAATAATATTATGAACCATTAATGAATCATCCACAACATATAATATATTTTATGGTTTTAAAATTTATTATTTATTAACTTGTCTCACCTATTCATCACAAATTGTATTGTTTTAATGATTACAGTTCATAGATTTATAAAATAATGAAAAACAAACCTCCATTATAGAAACCATTGTAAATACCATGGGACTGTTTTTTAATAACATTGACATATAGTGTCCAAATGCAATATTATTTTAATTAATAAATAATTACAATCTATTTTGATATAAAAACCCACCTATTATCTCATTCCAAATCACTCAAATCCCTTGGAGTAGAAATTTACTATTAACAAACATATTTATACACTCAGAATGTTTCCCAATGTTCTTTAGATGATCCTCCCAATCATTTTTAAAAACCCTCTTAGGGTAAGGGATCCTCTCCTTCCCCACTTTTTTCAATAACTTATCCAATACTATGCTTTTTTATTTCCAATTTATCATGTTGGGATTTGTTTTAGACATACATGTAAGTGTACATATGACTTCCAACTGATGAGATACACCTTTCATTCTCAATAACCCCCTTCATGAATTTTTATGTACCCACATTCTGATTCTGAAATTATCCATCAACATTCCTTACTAAACACATGTGTAGTGTATTCTGATCCCCATATCCACTCAGGTTATTCACGTATATATACATATCTTTCATTAATTAGGGTTTTCTGGGTATATAACAACCGATACATGATCATGGGGTCATAATTTATGAAATATTTTCTAATGTGGAATGCTGTATGTAGTGAACTAATGCATGTACATGATAATAATGTGAGGGGTGGGCCAAAAATTTTACAACCCACCAATTAATGTTTTAATGTTTTTATCTCATTAATTTTAATTTATGGTGAACATTAAGTTATCCTAAGCACAATATGGTTTGACTAATTAATGGTAAGCCTTAAATTATGAATACAATGTCATGTTTTCTATTGTTTCCACCTTCCCATGTTACCTTTGTGTTTTCTTGTTATATCATTCATCATTGTTCAAGATTATTTTTCTCACCACTCTTATGTTTCTATAATAATTATATTTTATCACATATATTTCCTTACATCATGCCATTTCTCGTTTATTACCTTACTAATATTTATAGCTCTCCGTTTTCTTATATATGACCCCAAGTTATCCCATGTTATTTTAGAAGATAAAAGGAATTTTAATGGAATTTTTTGAAGTTTTAAATAATATCATTTTATACATGTTCATTTTATTTTTTATTTAACTAATTTCCCAAATACATTGGGCCTAACCATATTCTAGTCTTGGAATATGGTTACCTTTATGTAATAACTAATTAATTATTGTATATTAAAACAATGGTTGAAAAATAATTAGTCCTCTAATGTCCTAACAACATCCCTGAGTTTCAAAAATCACAGTCTCATTGAAAAACATCATAATAATCATTATTTTTTATTTCCTTCCATGATAAATTCTCATGAAGTTAATATCGGTATATAGACTCCCACAAATTTGGATTTGGGCCCTTAATAGTAAAGGTGATACAATTCAACATAGACATCTCTATGGTTTCATGGAAATATTATATCCTTATGATCATCTCCTTTCATTTATATACATCTTGGGGGTCACTATTTACATTAAAAAATTAATATAGTTCTAGAGAAATTTCAGATATTAATATCTTTATTGAGCTAGGATTGTTTCAAAATACCTTCACATTACCCGTAAATTTTGAATATCTTCTTCAATTATAATTTGACTATAAATAGAATTTACCAATGGAAGAATAGCTACTAAGTCCCTATAACTCTTCAAAGGGAATATTTTAGGTGGAATAACTCAATAAATTTCATAAAAAATGAAACTTTATCAAAAAGTAATTTGACAATATTACAACTATATAAAACAACATAAATCAAATCACATTAAACAAAATCATGTCATTATTGTAAAAAAATTCATTAAATCATCTCAAAAAAGTTATAAATCATAATTGAATTAGTATATAAATGAGGAGGAAAAACTATAGGAAATAAAGAAGGATTCTCAAAATTAATGGTTGAGGTAGAACAGTCAGGGGATAATCAATATATTCATGAAAAAACTTGTGGAGTTAAAAGAGTGTTGTTCATAAAACCATTTCATTGTCTGTATCCCATATATGACAATAAAAAATCCTAGAAATTATTCCACTATTAAGCCCAAAACTGGAAATTTCTCAATAGTATGCATAAATGGTTTATATAAAATAGAATATAGCTAATTTAAATCAAAATAGTTTAAAATAAATGATAAGTATGAACCAAAATAAATATAAAAATGTATTATATGAAATGGAATATCATCCCCATCATGAAAAGTGATTTCTAGAAAATAAATCATAACATATAACTTGATTTTAAATAATCTTATATTTTTTCAACTTATTTCATTAATGACAAAATAAAATTAGGGAACCAATACAATTTTTTAAATAACCCAACCTAGGTCATTTTATACTAAATCCATAGCCATCTCTCTACAATCCCTAAATAACATTCCCAATCACTATAGGTTGGAAATAAGCTCTATGGTCATAAAACTTATATATATTATAGGATTTTACCTTATTTTTAATTAAATAAAATAGTTATTCCCAGTGTAAATTATACATCACCATCTTAAATAGTGTATAAGACACACATATTAAATAATAGATATGATGAATAATGTCACCCAAATATGGTATAATAATTTTAAAAGAAGTAATATATAATAAACTATAAAACATATCAACATCAATATATTTAATGTCATCAAACGAAATATATAACAAGTTTATCACATTAGTATATAATAAAATATCAATCAATGAATGGAATTAATGATATAGAAAGAGAACAGTTTTGAATATTTAATAAAAAATAGACAAAAAATCAAAATTCATCCCATCTCCAAGTACCAGGTTATAATGCTAAACTTATACCCTCTTATAAAACCAACATGATGCTAATAATCCTCCACTACATCCATGTGGATAATTTCTTTTACCTATATCATATTAAGTGAAGTTTACATACATAATATGTTTTTATATACAGTGTTATCAATAATTATAATAGGATAGAATCCATGATATTTAAAATTAATTTTTGATGAATAGAGGAAAAATTGAATGTTTAAAAATAACTAACAAAATTAAACATTTATTTAATTGAAATAAAAAAAGATAAACCAAGTTTTTATCAAAACATTAAAAATAAAAATATTACATAAATACACAAGAAGACAAATCTATAACTATGGTAAATCATAAAAGGAAACAACCATAATTAAGTATCTCTTATGAAGGTATTCACACATAGGTTCCCATGGGGATAATCTAAAAATATTTACTCATGAAACAATCACATTATCATCTTTATGATATCCTAACCATATAAAAACCATTAAGTAACACGACCTCACTAGGATCCACTCCCTATCTAGTGCATCATTTAATCCATGGGAACTAAAAGTATATAATCTCATTACATTAAAATTATTCAATAATTTTCCACTTAACAGCACAATGTTTCCCCCGATGTTTATTAATATAAAATAAATATGATTTTCTTTTAAAAAATCACACCTCACCAAGAAAAACTCCAAATAAGATTCCACACTTTAATTTTCATTTGTAATTCAACGTGATATAATTCCAAAATGCATCAAAAAAATGAGGTGAATCAAAATTGGGTATAAAGAAACCATATTTTCTTTACGATGAACCCAAAATCCTTTAAATTTTGAAAATTTAATAAATATAAACAAATTTCCATTATAAAATAAATTATTTCCTATATGTTCAATAAAAATTCAATTATACTTGAAAAAATCATATTCAATATTTAATGAATCAATTATTGCATGAAAATAATTATAGAGAAGAATTAAAAAAAACATCAAAATTCCAATTCATACTATATTTAGATTATGAAAATATCTTGAAAAAATTAGAATATATATTTAATATATAATTTATATAAAGGAAAACTCACTTTACAGAATATGAACTTATGGATTTTCCAATAGGATTGAAATATATAGAACGATCTAACAATACATGGGGAAATTATTGATAAATGGTGTTATGTCATCAAGTGAATTAGGTAAATGTCTTTATAAGGATAATTAATAACCTATAATTTTGAAAACCCATATATATTTTATCTTAAAAGGAACCCCTATTAAAATCTAAAAATACATGGAACAATAGTTGAAAGGGATGATGAAGAGGTATAATTAAATGATGAAATATATACATATATTAAATAATATCCAATAATTCATGAATATTCAATAAATATGTAAATATAAGGATTTAATATAGTTTGATCCATTCTATGGATGACTCTTTAATGTGGGAGGTTAAAAATAAGAGTGGAAACACAAAATATGGATTAAAAAATATTAAAATATCAATTTGATTATTGAAATTCATTGCTTCAATAAAGGTCACTAGGGCCCTGAAAGGAGCTATGAAAACATCATTAGTTCATGTTTTATGAACATTACACTCAATTTTCATGGTCCATCCAAAATATAATTACAACCATTCATTCTGAATTTTTTTTATAATCATATTATTTATAAATCCAAAGTGAAAAAAATTAATTAATTAAAATTTATTGATTTTTATTACGTTATAGCAACATCGTAGGTTTATTAATTTTGGTATTTCTATGGTATGGATTAAAGGTAAATAAATATATTATTATATGGAGGATTATCCCACTATAGATATTTATGAAAATTAAACCACATAATATAATTTCAATAATGGGAGGTTTTACAGAATATGGGGAACTACTTGGACCAATTGCATTAAAGTATTTTTATTGAATATGGTTAAGATTTAGTAATAAAAATAAATGGTAATTAAATATAAATTTTAAATTAGTTTTATAAATGGTTTAGAAAAAATGACTAAGGGAGGTAAAAATGTACAACACAAGATTGTTGAACCATTAACTTATTTCATATACTGAGACATAGCTCATAAAGGGTTAAAGAATTAGTTGAGGTATTTCATATTGGGTAGATATTTTATATATGAATATATGATGAAATTAAACAATGTAAATATTTCATGGATGCATATAAAAATAAAACATATATTGTTATGGATTTTGGTTTCAAAGGGGTAGAAGGTTTGAAATTGGATGAAAACAAACTATAATATGGAATATTATATACTTCATAGAGTTATTAATGGTTTAATTTTTTTAATAAGTGAAAATAAAACACCATTTGGATTAATATATATATATATATATATATATACTGTATGATAAAATTAATAATAAATTAAATTATCCACTTGATGAATATGAAGAACCAAGCATGACATGGATAGTGGAAAACTAATACATGGTGGGATGAATGGACTGTATAGATCATAGGTTTATAATAAATATATTCATATTATTCTTAATCAAATTTCAAGAGGTATGATGATAATGTATATGATGAACTACTAAATACAATATAATGATGACTATGCTTTTACTAACTTATAGAAAGGTGGAAAATACCAGAAGATGATTAGAAGATAGTCTCAATTAATATCATTGACAACTATAAAGTATTTCATGAAATGGAAAATCATTAAAGTAATGCATATTAAATATTAATAAGTATTATCAAATAAAATATATAAATTTAAAAAAGGTTCTGAATTTATTGAATATATGATTGTGATGATATGTGATTCCTTGGAAACATGTTGATGTAGTATAGAGAATAACATATGATGGATTCAATAAAGGGACTAATAGATAATATACTTAATTATATCATAATATTATATATATCAATATGTTATATGGAAATAAGGTTAAAATAATAAGTTAACTAAATATCACGTTACATTGTATTAGAAGACATGAGGATATCACATCCCTTGATAGAGTTTTATATATCTAATCTTATCATAAAGAGATACTTCTATATAAGTATTTGTTATTATAACCAATCCTCTACAATTTAAAACCATGATAGTAGGAGATCATGAAAAAAATTAAATTATATTAGTCAATAATATATATTTTTATGAATTGGAAATGTTTTCTATGATTAATCAACCATAATAGATAGTTATGGTGAAGATTAATGTCCTTGATAGTAAATGTATAGAGTTACCTAATAATATTTCTCAATGATATATAAAATAATAAATAGAATTTTAGAATTTATATATAGAAGTTTGATCAATTTAAAATGATTTATTTATGCTTATAAATGAGATACAAATATTTTCTTTTTGTTGATTTGTACTCCAAAAATATTTAAATGACGCTTTTACATTGAAATTAATCTTCTTGAATATATATTTTTAAAACGAGTCAATAGAGTCATACGACATAATTAATTTTTGAAAACTCCATTGGACTAGCTTATCATGGTAGTTGAATATAGAGGAGTCTATGTATTGAAAAAATTGGATAATAAATAGGATTCTATATATATTATCCTAAGATATGATGAACATCATAGATAATAACAGTAGATAAACATTGCATGCAGCAGGATCATAAATAATATCAGAGAGGTAACATAGGTCACGATTTAATTGAATACATGTATAATACTATATGGAAAGGATTATTTTAAAATATTTTATGAGATGTGTATATTGTTATGGATATATCTCCATCATCATTGAATGAAAGTATGAAGGATTATTATCTAAAAAAGCTATATCATGGAAAAAATGATTGATATAATTATTCATATTACAATTATTTTCATTGAAACAAAAATTTGACTAATTATATCACATGCAAGGATATTATATTCAATAAGAATTGATATATAAGAACTATGAGCCATGATATGTCATATTATGGGCCAAAACATTTTCCATTTGGATTTTACAGATATATATAAAGATAAAGAGTAAATGTAGAATGTGATATTTAAGTAATAACATCCTTATTAAAGATATTTTAACTATGACACGTGATGATATCATATATAATATAAAGTGATAGTGTAACATAGACGATAAAAAATATTACAACACTAATAAATTTGATATCAGATATGAAGGTGTGTTAAAAAATCCAATAACTATATGAATGCAGGTAAAAAAACTAGAAAATAATGCATCATGGGGACGCTACCCCATGACTCGTGAACCAAATTGATATCACATAAAATAATAATAATATATTAGTATATTTGAACTAGAGGAAATGTTGAGCTTAAAATTTTGATTGTGAATAATATATGTAGTGATATATATATATATATATATATCAAGTCATAAGATTAATTTGTATTTTTCATTTATATAGGATATTGATGCGTTAAATTGAATATTATATAATCAAGGATTATAAAATGAAAATTGGAAAATGGAAAATGTTATGAATGACATATATGTTCAATAAATTCATTATAATGGCCACATATACAAAATACAACAATGTAATGATTATAGGTTACCTAAATTAAGTTCATGTACAATGATAATATAATATCGAAAGTAATGGAGCTTTATATTATAAAATATATTTTAAAATAATGTTGAATAAAAACCTTCATTCATGGAGAGGGAATGGTTATTGAAACATGTTTATCATTAATTTTTTATTAGTAATATATGTTTCTCTATATTTTATGTTGTATATCAATGTCTAGTTTATAGGGAATAAATATTATATAATAAAGGATTGTAAAATTAATGGAGTCATTGGGTAATTAAATACTACATAATCAATGATTGAGTGTTATATAATCATGTAGGAAAAAAGTAATTCAATGAATATTAAGTAGAGAAGCAGATTGTATGATCACTATGGAGAAGTTATTTTTTTATTAATGTAATGAAGGAACCATGTGATAGATGATGACTAAACAATAAGATATTGGTTTAATTTATGTTTAGGTAGAAGAACAAGTTCAATAAAGATAAAATTTCCAAGAGATAAAAACTCATCCTGGATGATGAAGATGATGATATATGAAATAAAACAAAGGTGGGAAAATATTATTGTGAGTTTTCAATGATTTGAGGTGGAACCAATAAATTTGGTGGGTGGGCAATTTGTGAAGATATCACTATAGTGGGGTTTGGTTTAGGGTATGAAGAAATAGTATAAATGAAAGGAGAATGCATTTAGTGTATATTTGAGAAGAATACACTGTGAAATTTATTATACACATACCAAGTGTGTAAGAAAAGATATAGTGTAGATATATTATATATCCAATTACAATTCAATGTCTGTATATAAATAAGAAGAGGAAGAACATTTCAAATTTGATAAATACATGTGAATCATGACTAAGAGGGGTTAATATATTGATAAATATTGGAGAACCTTTCCAAGGGTGACTTGTTTATTTTTATAATTATCATATTTTAATGTTAGTAGGAGAAATAATTCGTTATATAAGTTAAGTATATCCATATAACAATCATTATATATGCCATGGAAGTTACCACAAAAAATTATAAAAAATCACTAGTTATATTGATCTATAAGAGGTACATAGTTCTCTCTCTATCTATCTTCCACCTTGGATGTATTTCCAATTGGGTAAACAATCTAAATACAAAATGATATATTTATTATCATCATGTTTGTAATTTTTCAATGCATGACGCTTAGGAAGAATGAGTATTCAATAAGTGAGTATTTAAATTTAACATCTTCACTAAGAGGTCAAGATATAGACGGTATGTAGAGGGTAAATAATTTATTATTATTTAACATAATATAAGATGATCTCCCCTAGACTCACTACTCCTAGTTCATCTCGTTATTATTTTTCAAACTATAACTCTTTTTCATTATAACAATGAAAGATCAAAATTTCTTCCATGGTTTCCTAAATATTATATCTTATCCTTCACTATTCATAATCACATGTCGCTCACATCTTCAAGTTTAAACATCATTAATTACTCTTCAATATTTTATTTTCTCAATTCCATAACAATTTGGGGGTTTCAATAATTCAAAATATACTATAATATATAATTCAAATTTATTCTAATTTAAATTGACTCCAACTATATATATATATTTTTGGATCAAAATATTGATTTATTCTCTAACAATCCATTTAATATTATCTATCTTATCAAAAAAACTTAAACCAAATTTATTATAATTTTTAAAACTTTTATTCCACACATATACAAATAAATTATAATAAATAAAATAAATCATATAATTTAGTGGTTTAAATGAAGGATTTTTATGATATCATGATGCCCAAAATAAAATGAATGAAATTAAAAACCCCAACAACAAGATAAATTTGGAGAGGAAATAGTAAAATTAATTAAAAATTAGAAAAATCATAAGTCACTATTTTAATTCATTATTTCTTCATCGGTGATGTTGGTGGAGTCCTATTAGTGACTGCAAAATTGGTACTCACCTCTATAGGATTCCATCGACAAAATTATATTTCCAAATTCATTAATATGGCTTTATTTAAGTCCAAAAATTTTGAATAATCTTTAATGTGTTTATGTTATAAGAAAAAAGACACCACACATTTCATTAATTTAGAATAAACTAATGTTTCAAAATGAATCTCTTAAACTCCATTTAAATTATCTTTTTTATTGAATGAATGTGTTTTTTCATAATTCTTATGTTCTGAATATCATGAAATAAATAAACATTTTGATTTCATCCATGGTAATGTCTATAGCTATTACGATATTTATTAATTTATAATTAAACATATTTAATATTCTATTAATCATCATTAAATTAGCACAAAATGTTCCATAATTCTAAAATATAATGATAATAATTATAAGATAAGTGGATAAAAGATATATCATTTAATTCATAATGAATACTATGACATGAAAAAACCCATTCCATAAATAAAAAATGTAATGGTGACTTTAAAAAACATGGTTTTATGAAATTGTATATATATAAATAATATATACCAATTTCACTAAATCATATTAAAATTTTTGAAAAAAATCACAAGCCTTTAAAAATCCATAAAAAATTCTTTAGATAGTATTAGTATAAAAAATGACCCCAATTTTTAGTGAAACTCAATGAAAAAATTAATCCTTATTCAATGGTTTACCATTGGTCCTTATCAGTCTTCATGGAGTTGAAAAGAAGTATGAATTCAAAAATCCATTATTGGATTAAATTAATATACTTTTTTAAAATGGAATTTATAAATAAACTATAAACAAGTATGAATTATGTCTGTCAAACACACTCATATCTTTATATGACTACTTCCACTACCAGATGTATCTATACAAACAACATGGCTTATTATATAATTTAATTATCAATTACATTTAGTATAGCCACATAGAAGGATATATGTCAATATAGAATATGCCAACTAAAAAACTGTTGTTTATTTCGACAATACTAAAATGAATGATTAGATCAGTGTAGACATTATAAGGGCAGAGGTGAATAAGGTGTTTCTTATTTTTACTAAATTTATTTAGCAATATTTTTACACCATGTAATTTAAAATTTTTTATGGTTAGTGAAAATGTATCTTTAATCTTTTAACCTAGAATGTAATTCCTATATGTAGTGCAATATAAAAAGTAAAATAAATACTCCCAATTTACATGTATGGGTAAAATGTCATAATATATTCCTTGTCATCTCTGGTTGAGTAAATTATTATCCACTATTAACTATTTTATATATACAAGTGGATTTGGATAGGTAACATCATAAAATCATTACACTATCCCACTCCCACAAATAATCCCACTATGTTTACAACAACATTCTTCACATAATACTTCTCACTACATTTAAACAATAATCAAAACATCTCACAATAATCTCCTAAAATAACCTAAATCTATTAGGTTACAATGAATTCAACCATGTATATGAATTTTTTTCTTTTTGAAATCCTTGGAATTTGATCACCAACATTTCAAAGGAAGAATAAACATTATTATGATAGATCTCATTCATCTCACATGGATTCTTATAATGCTAATTTTTTTAAGAAAACTAAAAAACACAATCTATAGATTTATATTAGCATCCCAATGCTTCAAAAGAAATTGTTCAATTGGATTTCTCCCTCCTACATCTTCGATAGGGTTGACTATAACTAATAATAAAATTATAAAATAGAATAATCTGTCTACATGTTCTCCTTATTATCAATTCATCAACTCACCTAAACTAAACTCTTATTGATGGAAAAATTCAGCTTCATCTTTCATCATTGAAAACTAGGGATCTTCTTTATCATAATCATATCAACTTCCCTTTTTTATACATTGAGTGTTCTTCCATATTATTCAGTGTAATCAGGCTCTGGGATTCATTATAAATACATCTCATTAATTTTTTTATAAATAAGTGACATGAATATATTTTTAAATATTAAAAAATAGAAAATCCCATCAAATATATTATTGATAATGATTTGATTAATTTTCCCAACATCTTTTAAATGGGGTTTCGACCACCATATCATTTAATATTACAATAAAAAATAAATTAGATGAGTCAATACATTCACAAATGTTATTTTTTCAATAAATGGCTATTTCCCATAGAATATTAAGAGGTCACTTTATTTTTCTCATCTATGATATTTCATAATTTTCCAAGGCTAAATTTAGAATTCAAGATTCTTCCAGAAGGCTCTAGGAATTTACATTATCTTAATATTCATATAAAAATATTCAACTCAAGTCCTCAACACAAATTTTAAATCGAATTCATATAAATGATAAAAAACACATTTTATATATGACTCAGAAATATTATTGGCACTATTTTAGCTATAATTGATTTCTTATGTCTTTTTAATGAATCTAATCTCAAAATAGACAAATAAAATACAATATTTGGGAGTCTCCATCAATTCATAACTTTTATGATGTGGTTATTATTTATCTGGTGTGGTATCCTATAGATTATACTATAATGTTTTTTCTTCACAGACTAATACTAAAATTGAACATTTCATACCTCAAAATCAATCCATTATAGGATTATAACTTCAAAAAATAATAATGATTGTATCATGTTGTACATTCCATATATTATCATTATTAATTTCCACTATATTATGGAATGTATCCATTAACTTTTCAATCAATACATCTAAACTATATCGATCACTTTGATCATTTTTGAATGATTGAAGATAAATTTATTTTATTTTATTCTGGCTCAAATAACCCAATTATTTTCATATTTTTTATATTTAAATCCATTTGGAAAAATCATTTAATTGAAAATTTGGATTTTTTTTCTTTAAATAATTAAATCCAGATATATAATTTTTCAGGGGAAATATATTGAAAATTTTGATAATTATGGATGATATATTTTTGGAACATAAAACCACTAGTCCTTGATGAATTACACCGATTAAATGATTACTCTCATTGGGAACTACATTCACCTTTATCTCAAAGTATTACAGCTCAATGGAGATATGATGGGTCTCAAAATAATTATGATTATCAAAAATATTTATATTCTAAAAAACATCATATGGTTCTTGATTTCTTCCTCTAAATACGTAGTATGGGCTATAAAAAGACTAAAAATTCATAAAATTCCTTAATTTCAGACATGAATCACATCCACATTCCTCTTGGATTAGTTTATCTTCTTAAAACATCATCAATGTTATTTAGACACTAATTCAAATATCATTCAACTTCTAGAACCATTGGATGGTTTCATAAATAATCACATCTTTTTGAAATCCTCATCCATAAATCCATGAATAGTTGAAACAAAATATTGGGTATTTAATCATTATGATGTCTAACATCATCCTCATGATTCTATACATTGAAAATATGCACCTCTATACTTAGGTATGCATGGATTTATTTCCCCCAGCTCTATAAATTTTTATCTCCCATTCAAGATAACATTAACCTTTATAATAATCATATCAAAAGAAATATACAAATTTATAACACATCATCCATGTTATAGACTATTTTTATATATTTGATATCAAATTTCTATTAACACATTAATTGCCATTATAAAAATCATCTAATATTATAGGCTTCCCATTGAACATATGTTTCTAAATTTTCTAAGGAATTTAGTACTTCAATTATTTATTTCCAACTCGTGAACCATTATTCAAGTTCATGTGAAATGGTCGTTAAATCTATTCTACTTTACCTATAATTCACGAGAAACATCTACTTCATAAAATAGGGTGATACACTTATGAATTCCCCTTACAAATCCACATTCATTAACTTTCACATTGTATATTAATTGAAAATACAAGAATATCAACATTATATCCACATGGTTACATTGATAATATTTATTGAATTTTTTATGTGTCATACTTTTAAGTAGACGAGAACATCACATACGAATCAACAATGAATAAACAAGCATTTAATGTGTCTAATGATATTAAAATACTAGATTTCATAATATCAACATAAGATTATTAATCCCATAATGGTTAAGAAAACACTACCTCTTGATAAAAATTGCACTCATCCACCTTTTGATTAACTAGACCTCAATGTTATTTATGAAATAAATCAATATATATATTTTCAAATGTGTGGTGATTTTTAAACCACATTAAATAGAGATTGATATAAATCATACACCCCAAGTATATCAATAAGAATATATATGAAATTCAATGTGATATAATTTAATGATCTATTCTAGCTAAAACATAACACATATTATCTTATGTATCAACTAATTATCACATACGTGAATCTACATAATCTAATATTAACGTATCATCAAAATACATAATACTACAAGTAGAATATTTTTCTAGGAAATATTAAAGTTAAATTTTTAGGGGGTATTTATCATTATACTTTCGTATAAAATAAACAACACACATGAATAAATGACATGTAAAAATTTAATTTATTACATAATTATGATTTATTTATATTCATAAAAATTTATTAGATCAATTATTATATATATATAATGCAGAATGATTCAATTTTCAATGTATATTTTCTCAATGATAATGAATTTATCCAGGGGTGTGATATATTATCCTCTATAACCGACAATTATATCATTACATTAAAACTATCAGTTATTTTATAAATGATATAATATTTTAAATTAATGTGTCTAGTCCTTTTAAGATACTATGGCTCTTTAAACCACATAATTGATCCTTTCCTATCATAATATAGCCCAATTACTCAAAATATGATATGAATCACTCTATGCTTAGTGAAAAAATATTAATCCAAACTATATCTTCTAGAGAATATGACACATGGATATAATCTATCTCTATTGTTATGTCACTCATCATGGGCAGTTTGGAACTCCTCAGAATAATATCTTCATAATTGAGAAAAAAAAATCCAAATTTTGATATTTAATGAACTTTTTTACTTTTGAAACTAGCATTAGTGTTACCTATTTACGTAATTTTTTCTCACCTCTAAATTCTAATAACATATCCTTTTCTATCCTTAAATGCTGGAAGATAATATATTTTTTAATTTTGGGATATCCACGAAGATTTTATTGTTTTTAATTAATTATTCTCCAATAATATGAGATATAGGGTCGAGTACACAACCTGAAATATATAACAGATATAATTACCATATAATTTGGAATCTTATTCATGTGTATCCATTATAAATAATTATACATACATTGTGACATCATAAGACTCACACATTGTGACATTGGAAAATACACCTTCATGGAGTTCTCCATGTTAAATATATTTATATAAATAAAAATGTATATTTTTTTAACTCAAACCAAGTAACATATTTAATATATTTTCATAAATCTTTATAGCTACTATATGGTATATTTTACCAATTTCTTTAATTAAAAATAAATTTTCCTACTATTAATTTAAATAATTAAATTTTGGGATATAAAATTTAAGAATAAGTATTTCATGCATGTACAACACTAGAAATAATAAAACACTCCTACAAACATGGTTGATGGAATAACACTTTTCCATGGTCTTGGTGAAACCAAATTTATTTATTTCTTCTTTAAACTAGACGTTACATATGAAAACTATTTCCTCATATGGACTGTGAATTTTAGGAATAATTTTAATTTTTTATCCTAGAGTTTTGGTCTCGATTCAAATCAGAAATACGAGGAATCTAAAGTCTTATATGGTGGTTTTCAATTTGAAATGAGGTATTGGGGGTGTCTTTTATGCATGGGTGGATTAATGTGATATGATGATGTGGCCCCTTTGTTGAAATTCAGTATAGGTAGAAGGAAACAACTTGACATAATGTTTACATTGCAATATTCCTTTATAATGACCAAGGGTCCAGTCATGTTATAACCAAGGGATTCATAGAATAATGAGTTTTTTAGAATTTTGAGAAGTAAAGGACACCTATATGGATGTAACACAATGAATGTGGTGTCAAAAAATGATGAAGATTATTATAAATATTCTAAGGGTACTTACATATTTTACCATTTAAATTTTTTTTTGTCCTGATATCTTGGACATGTCGCAACCCTTGATTCACATAGTGAATGTGTATATATGATGAGTCATAATGACCTCATAGTGTAGAGAATGAGGGGATATGACATGATGAAGAATCCATATTACAAGGAAACAGGTTTTTTAGGAGGTAAAAATGAAATTCGATAGACCATGTTGTGATGGGGACTGTTCGGGTGTGAAGCCCCTCTATTTTGTGTGTTCAACATAGTTCAAGGTGGTTCCATGTGGTACTAGGGGTTCATGAGGGTAGTATTATACATTATATGGGTCATTCCAAGACCCCTATGTTATGAAATAACATGGATGAATGGAATTACTTTTAAAAATTTGATTTTCCATCTTTTTACTATAATGGTTTTAGTTTTTTTTTCAAGGGAGACCAGAGGAGGCTATTTTTTCCATACAATCCTCTCATATTTCCCTTGTTTATAACCCATGGTGTGGGGTGGCTAAAATTTTGTTTAAATTGGGTTATGTGGTGAAATATTTTATTTCTCACTTATTTATTTCCCCCCTTCCTGGCCCTCTAATTTTGGTTCAATTTAGGATAGGATTTTGTTCCAATTACAACACTACATAGTGGAATCAGGGGAGGATGATATGAATTTCCCATAGTATGGATATATGGTGTCACAATTGAATGACTAAACATCATGTTATACAATTGAATAGTATGTATGTTTGTATATATATATTTACATAGGTTTCCATTACAATTTCTTAAATCTTCTATTTAATCGGTGACACATGTAAAAGATTTTCTCTGGATTAATTATGAGTGCATGTATGTAGTTGAACACACAAAATTTCACATGGTTTCAACTATAATATGTTCCCTGGTGATATTTTGGGAAATAATTCCTGATTTATTTAATTGAATAATTAATAATTAATTTTAATAATTAATTGAATTTCAAATTTTTGCAGGAGTTAGGACCATTGGAATTGATGCGAGGATCTGACTAGATTGGGTAGTGGTTGAGATTTAATTAAAAGATAATAATGCTAACTTGTACGGTGGTACCTATATAAATATCTATGGTATATACATGTTATAATATGAATTTGATATATTTTATCACCATTGATGGTGATGAAATTTTTTTTGATGTATTTTCCCTATAAAATAAAACTTATATGGATGAATGTTGGAAGAAAGGGAAACTAAACTCCCAATGGCATTGTAATGATAACGAGATTGATGAAGGATGAGGGATTCATTATAAATGAATTATTTGAGATATATAAAACCCTTATAAGAATATATTAAGGTAAATTAATGAACATAGTGTCCCTCATATAGGTTTCCTTAGACACGTCTTTATATGAGAGCACATTAGACTAAGATGGTTGGCCTAGGAAGGACCTCACAAGACCATTAAGATACCATATAGCCTTTGTGATAGTAGATTAGATATTGAGGAGATTTAATCTCCACACTAACACATGTTTCCCGCCATTTGTATACCTTAGATATATTAATGGTAGGTTGAGTTAGTGGATCAACCTAGGATGTCTTTAGAAGAGAGAAATAACATTAGTAATCCCACTTGAGTGATTTTGATGTGATTTTTACTAGGTGGGTTGTGTGGCCTTGATATTATTATAATTATAGGGAGGTTAATTATTCCCTATTATATATATGATATTATTTAGTCAATATGAATAATTATGAGATCAGGGTTACGTCTGTGGTTTCTCCAGTTCCATGTTCTCCTTAGTGTGGATTTCTACATGGAAGAAATATTATTTATTCTGAGTGTCAGCATAGAAACTCAAATCAGGGGTTTGAAATGATATGGATTTATTGTTTAGATTATGTTATTAACTAAAGAGTCAAACCTTGCCTTTCTGTTATGGGATTGGGTGGAAGGGAAACCTGATGGTTGAATATATTTGATATCTTCCCATGTGTAAATTAGATTCTTGATATCTAATTTGAGATTCTATGTTTTCCTATTATATGATATTTTTCATAATGAAACTATATGGAATTCCTTTGTTATTACCAATTATTTCATATTTCTTCCAATATATAACGTTTAATATTTCAGGTGGTTGTATATAATCATTTCCACATTATCTTAGTGGGGTGAGTTTATTTTATATGTTCTTATAGAGGAGGTAAAATATTTCCTAGATGATTGTGGGAATACCAATATATTTAAATGATATGCTTTTTCTTAGTAGGGAATGGTAATTCCACATAGAGTCTAGATGATCTGTTTCATGGAAGGGGTGAGGCGCCCCCATAGTTTTCATATTACACTACTTGTTTTATGGATGAGTGAGTGGACCAATGAGTTCCTGTATCCGAGTTACTTGTTTCCTTGTGGATATAGGTTATGAACATGGTTTCTAGAAGAGTTAAATTCTGTTTCTTGGAAAAGTGTGTATATTTACATGGCTTCTAAATCATTGTATATGATCATTGGCACTCTAATAATGTTTGTGGAAGGTATGGTCGATCATGTGTGTCAAGCTAAAAACTGATGGAAAAAGGATTATTTTATTATTAGTATGATTTTATGTTATAATATAATAATATCACATGTGCATAAATTGATTTATTGGTTAGCTTAGTGACCCTTTAGTGGTTCCCTACCAAATTTTACTCACACTCTTCATTGGTAGAAAAAGTCACATGGGTACCTAATAAAAAATTACTATTCATATGATCGAATAGGGAATGCGCTTAGTTATTCATGATTAAGTAGGATAGATACAATGGGTTGAAATATTAGGAGAACATGAAGCTCTTGATTAGTAGAAGATATCACTCTATGTTTTTTTGGTTTTTTAAGGTTTTATCCAAGTGGGTGACAAATTATAATGTGTTACCGTATTCCACCACATTAAAATTTTTTATATATTTTGTTTCTTAATGAGTATTCAAACTATGATTAATTGTTATGAATGATGCCTTGTCTATTTACTATTTTGGTGATACTATGATATACGGGTATAGTCTCCCAATATTAAAACTTTAGAACCTCAATAATTTTTGGATGACACTCGTGCAGAGGTAGGTGCACACTAGGGTTTATATCACCTCAAAAAAACACTCTAGTTAGTGGTTCACGACTGAAAAGGCATTAATATGCTGTTTAAATGATTTTTTTTTCTTTTTCTAAATTTGTGGGATATTGTAGATAGTGAATATGAAAATTTAGTCACTTGTGATGGACCTCATATTAATGAATCAAGAAAAATATTTTAAGGGTATGTGAATGTTATGTGTGATATGATATTTCTCTTCTGGGTTTTCATTAATATGATTGATATTTTCATTCAATTATATTATGTATTTATGATTATTATCTTTGGTTTCCTCTCTCAACTCATTGTAAAGAGGACTATGTTCATGAATCACTTCTAGAATGTAGTATTCACATGAATTTTTTGTTCATGCGTGTTATTGGTGTCACTAATGATATTGGTATGAACAACATAAATAGTGTATTCTAATAAAATGATTTATTTGAATTCTACATAGTTAAACCATGTTATATTTATCATGATTACAGGTGTTTTAGAACTTAAAGAGGGATTATCTCTGATTATTATTATAAAATACCTTTATGTATATTATGTTTAGTGTCCCATAATTTGTGGGTACATGAATTGTTTTTGATCAGGATGAACAGCTTGCATGTGATTGTAACAAACACTGGTTAGTTTATTTGTCAACAATGATCTATGTGTTGTTTTTTTTATATCTTGATAGTGAAATTTTTCTTTACATAACCATTATTATATGATTTTTCTCAATATTAATCATTATAACATGATGTCATTATATGCTATTAAATTGGATCATAATCCTCAAAGGGTGATGTATTATAAGAATATTCCTTGTGAGGATTATTTCCTTTTAGTGACTGATGGTTGGGATTTTGATGATTGATATATATATATATATATATGTATTATAATCATTGAGTGGGTTTATTGGGTTTAAATTTCCTTGTAATATTTAATACTGGGCACAAGACGTATCCCAATGGGTTATTACCATTGTTGGAAACCCTTGTGCTTTTAAGGGGAAGCTCAATACATTGTTGATTTGAATGATATGATGTAGTAACATGATTTTTTTCTACTATTCATGGGATGAGTATTATATATGAGATTAACTTTTGAGGGGGTTATCATAGACTAGTGAATTTACATTATTGTGTAAATTCTAAACTTTTATAACCTGGTTTGTGTATTTTATATAGGATCACTTAGATGCATCATGATTATGATTTTAGATGTCTTTATTGATTATTTTATAGATTTTTATCCAAGATAAGTGATTCAAGGAGGTATAGAATGTGTGTTTGTGCTTCTGTTTTTATAATAACATCCTGATGGTAGTTAATCTTATGTTATGCCCTGATTTGAGTGAGGTATTAGGCTTGGAAAAAAATAATCTAGGAGGCACTTATGGATAGATAAGATTGACATATAGTCAATATGATTAGTGGTTAGGTGCATGGGATTAGGTTTGATTTTATTCCACTCATGGGATCATGATTTAGGTTATGGATTTATGACCAACCATGTGAGATATGATGACAAATAGTTTTGATGAAATCCTTATGATCTTGGTTTCATGGGGTTATGATGGAAATTTGGAATGGAACCCAATGATATGACAATGAAACCGTAGATATATGGTGTTAGGGGAATCAAAATTTTGAGTGTGTCATAGGAGAAGTGGTACATGTATGATGTGGGAACCAATTATGGTTAAACTATAGGAGTTGTATATGGGAATCCATATGGTGGGATCTGACCATTGTCCATTTGAGGGAAGGACCCTTTATATTGATAAAAATTTAAACAATTCCAAGGATAATGTTATTGGTGTGCCAAGAATAGGTTTCAATTGATGTTTGGTGTTTGTTATTAGGTATGAGAGATATAGCCACAACTATTTATTAAGTATGGCAATGAATAGAGTTTGTTCAATGGAAGTGTGACCCTTGTGTAGGTAGGGTTGTGTGTATGATGAGAACAAACATTAAAAATTTGTGGTGGAATTAGGATTATGATATATAAGTGAATCCACTTTTATATTGTTCCTTAATGAATAAATTAATTGAGTTTTTTATGAGACATTATATGGATTCTAGAAACTAGAATCTAGCTTACGATAGATTTGACATAACAAGGGAGTGATTTAGAGTGAATATGTGTTAGTACTTTAGAGAGGAGTAAGGCAGTGGATTTGATTGGATGGGAAAAAACTATAGAATTACACAAATCTTTGGGTTTGGACATCAGTGTTGGTGTTTATATTTTGTAATGAATTAAATTTGGATATAATTATCAAGACCAACTGATGAGATACCACATCAGTGGGTGTGACTGAGTATTTCTGGGATATGTTATCCATATGTGGCCCGAAAAATATTTTTCATGGGATGGAGTGTGTTGAGATGGAAAGTATTTTGGTAATTCCATTATGTCACTACAAATACATTTTTAGCAACAAATTATGATGGTGGGGAGAACTAATAATCAAAATTGATCCTAATTGGGTGGGTCTTATGGTCGGTAGAATCCTGATCTTCGAGGAAGAATAGTTAGTGACACCATGGGGTATAAAGGTTTATGAGTGTCATTGAGAACCATCTCAATATTGATGGTGTTAATAAGTGTCTAGATTAAATTTTAATTTATAATATTCCTTGTTTTAGTAGATACACAGTAGTAGCTCATTTATAGTTCTAGGATATTTATTAGTGAATTTATTTGGAATTGGAAAACCTAAAAGGATATGATTAATGGTTGAAAAGAAATTCCATGGATTCATTGGGATGTGATGTGATATGGTGGGGAGGGTGAATATCCCAGTGTCTTTTTCAAGTTTTGAATTATGGGAGGAATTTTAAATGATCATCTCAAAGTTTAATTTTATTTATTCTAAATCATATAAGAATTCAGAGTGTTGTAATGTCCGAGAAATATGGGTTTGGATATAAATGAAGGACTGGTAGTAGTCTTGGGAACTAATATGGTTGACAGAGTGAGGATGGTATAAAATCGATTTTAGAAGTTTAACAGTAGTAATAAGGCCATGTTTCATCCCATAGGTCACTCCATGATGGGCCTTTATATAGGATGAAAGTTATTTGTGATGAGGAAATCTACAAAGAGGCTATGGGATTTGTAAAATGTGACTTTTTTTATTTAGTAATGTTATAAAAAACATATGTATAATTCATGGAATTAAGGAGGTTTTCCTCCATGAAAATTACACTTATGATGATTTTGAGAAATATTAAAGAAGATTTATTTTGACATTTTTTAGTTTTGGGTTCTTGGAACCCCCATTCAGTATTCCACGTTATGAATTCCTACCATGGGTAATTCATTAGTGCATTTTGATGTGGAGAAAGGGGTATCAACATGAATAATGATATCCATGCTATGTAATTTGGGTTCTGAGGTGGTGGCACTGTATGTTAGGAGGCCATGCAGTGTTGGGGGTTGTTTTTGTCGGTAGAACCTCTATTTAGGGTGTCGTTCAGGAGGTGATAATATTGGTATTGGGTGAGGTGTCGCACGGCGATCCCCTTTTCAAACATTTATTTATCGGATAGTTAGTTTTATAAGTTTTAATTTCTTTCACTTTTTCATTGGCGTGATTAGGTATTGGGACACAAGGAAGATGGGAGGAGACCATTTTGGTTGAACACTCTTTTATACATTTTATCCTTCATTATTCACGGAATGTGGTGGATTTTTTTCTTTTTATGCTAATATAATTTAATTAAATATGGTTTTTTATTTATTATAAGAACCATAAAGAATTCTCTAATGTCTGTGAACTTGGGTAAGATATGGCACCCATTCCATAAGATCTTGATATAATTTGAGAAGGATGATTGATATTTTTCTCTGGGGGATAAGAGATGTCCTAGGGGGATGAAAGAAATGTTTTTTTCATTCATAATTTTATAGTTATGTCACCATGATTAATTTTATTTTCTTTTCAATTTATGTTGAGAAATTTATTTTTTGAATTGGTGATGGGTGATGTAGATTTTTTGTGTCTTATGTATAGGTGTATGTCAGGAGTGGAAAACATCATATTGCTCAATGTATTAGAAAGAATAATTTTCTTAATAACATTTTATGTAATTAATAATAGTATAATTAATTTTAATAGTTAATTATAAATTTCTATATTTAATTTAATTTCATGTTTTATATTGGTTTCAGACCTTAAGAGGTTATGTGCGGCTTGGATGAGGGAAGGAGATGAACAATATTTGATTAAAAGGAAATTAAATTTTTTGAGGTAGGTAGTTCCAAAAAAATCAATTGTTTATACATATTTTCATATTCATGTGATATGGGGTATCACCACTTGTGGAGATATTATTTTGGTTTAAATTATTTTTTTCATTAAAATAAAATTATTATGGTTAGACATAAGTGCCAAAAAACATGAAATTTTTTTGAGCACAGTCTCGATGCCTTAGTCATTAATGTTCAAGGGATTGATTATAAAATGTATTCATTAAAATATTTGGACATGTGCGTGTATATCGTAAAATGTATTTAAGGAATGTAGTATCCCCGTCATAGGTTACCTTAGATACATCCTTATAGTGGGTATTATGGGACTAAGATGGTTATCATGAGAAGGCCCTAGTGAGACCATTGAGATACCTTGTAACCTTCAAGATAATTGATTAGAGTCTGGGCTGAGTGATAATCTCCCACAGGCCTGGGAATCCACCTATTATTATACCATCTGTAGTGTTATGGAAGGTCAGTTGAACATATTTTCGAAGTATGGTTTGGGAAGTGATATGGGTATTAATCCATCTCTCAAGAAAGAGGAAAATGTAGTTTTTCTATGTGGCCCAAAAGGGATTGACATGATTATTATGATACAGAAGGATGTTATTCCCAATTAGAGATTACATAAGGTTTAGAGATAAAAATTGGAAATATAATATATTATATTGTTTATATATGATGTTCATACCTAGGGGACATTGGTGTGTTCTATATTATCATTTTTACATTAGAGAGTGTTAGTACATGGAATAGGGTATTATCTTTTTAGGTTCTCACTTTCAAACCCAAAACCATTGTGGTGATTCTTATATAGATTCAATCACATTATTAGCTCATTAACATGGCATACTTACCTTTGTTATGTGCTTTGGGTTATGAAGGGTGTCAAAATATATAGTTATATATATGTAAGAAGTAGTGGGGTAGATATTTTCCCTAATATTCTTGATATGAGATTATTATGATGCTTATGATCTGGTTTTATTCATTCTGAAACTATATAGAATTATTAGGTTGATACAAGGGATTAAAAATTTATTCAACAATGGAGTTCCTAGGTTTTTACCAGGGAAATAATGATCATACCAACTATTTCGTAGTAAGCTGTGGGAATGAATTTGAGCATCAAAATGGGGATAATTATTTATACAATGGGTGTCTAAATGATATTGAGTATCTATATGATATATATTTTTTGTATTGGTGAGACACACACTTGAGTTTTTGGATGATTTTTTTCCATAAAGGGTGGAGTCACCCCACCCCAGTTTTTAGACAATGCTACTTGTTTCATGGAAGGGGGAGTTTTCATTCGATTTTTCAGGCGATGTGTTACTTTTTTCCTTGTGTGAAGAGATATAGACCATTGGTATTATAGGATGGTACTTATGATTCCTAGTAAATATCATGTACTCCATTAAGTTCAAGATGATAAAATATTGTTAGAGACACTATAAAATTTGGCATCAAAAGTATGGTAAATCTCTAGTTTTATGTTAGATCCTTGGGATAAGAAAAGATTAATTCATTTTGTTTCCACATTTTATTATATTCTGGGAATATTATATGCTCATACAGTACGATGCTGCCTATGTTAGTGGCCCTGTTGAGGGACCCCTATTACGTTTTAATATCTCTATTATAAGGAAATCATGTAACTTGTGTACCTAAGGGGGCCTAACTATTCATATTTTATTAATATGAAACTCAGGGAAAAATTTAGTTCCTATTGTTTATTTATTATGATTATTTTTAATTTGTTTTGACCTATTTTCATGACTAATTGTGATATATTACTGTATGATTCCACATTAAAATCATTATATCATTGTTTCTTATTGATTATGCGCAATCTAATTATTTATTATAGATGAAAACTAATCTATTTAACATTATAATGATAACTATGATGTGAGTGTATTAAATCTCCATAGAAATAACTTGGAACCTCTTTGTCAATTGAATAAATATTGAATATGGGGAGGCACAATTTATGAAACATAACACCCTCAAATGAGGAACCTATTAGTAGTTCATGCACAATTGGATGTAACAGTACAACTCTATGAATCTTGCATTCATATATAAAAGGAAAATTATAACAAACTTATCCTTTGAATACCATTGAGTTCATAAGAATTTTTAGGTTTTATAATATATAAATTATCAAAAAAATTCTCATTAATTATATTTCCCATCCATTTGATACATCAAATAATCATAGTAATATATATTATTAAAAAAATATCTGAATATTATTTATTATAATTCTCAGAAGAAAAATTTCTCCATAGTTAATACGTTTAATTTTAATATCCTTTTATCACAAAATAATATTTCTAATTATAAAATTTTCCATCAAAGAATATTTTGGTATAGAAATCCCACATATACCCAAAGTATGTCACCTCTAGTATATTATCAAATTTATATACATTTATTTTATACATGGAGTCCATCTAATATTTCATATCCACTGACAATTTAATGGACATTAAACTCTTAATGTAATCATGGTATTTAGTAATTAGATATTTTATAAAAAAAATTTCATCATTATTATCCATAATAAATCCATATCTACCAAGATCATAATTAATAATACAAACCCATTAAGGTGTTTCCCTAACAAGAATCAGTTATTCTTCCATAACACTATATGGGGTCATCGTATGTTTTGTCATAGAAACTATTTATATATGCCGATTTTTAACTTTCTGATGTTCAATTTTATATTTATTGACTCTTTTAGTGATAAATCAATTTTCAATGAAAATTATAGTATATTCCACCGATAAATTGTGTCAGATTTTTTCATCAAAACGTGATCCCCTAGTTTCACTATGATAAATAAAAATTAATTAAAATTTACATAGTATATAATATAATATGGAAACAAGAGTTGCAAACATTATTTTTTACCTAAATTACTATAAAAAGAAAAGATGGATCCGTCAAAATATATATATTATTTAGTGTATTTATGATTTATTTATACATAATAATATTCATAATTACTAAAAAAGTTTTCTAAATTGATTCCAAAAATTGATATAAAAACATCACACGTGTTCATTATTGATTGAAAAATGTATAAAAAGGTACGAATAATACTCTTTTATACATTAAATTATATTATTACAGGAGGAGTATGTTTTGAAACAATTCTCTAATCTCTCAAATGATAAATACATTACATGATGAAGTATTTACTACCACAATCTAATCAAAACAACATAATATTTTTTGTAAATGAAATTTGTACTCTAGTTTTTAATTCATTTAAATTTTAAACGGTTTAAACCTTTTTCACATAAGAAAAACATTACTATTAACAACAAATTCAAATTTTACAATTAAAATTTACATATATACATGTATTAATTGGTCCCCATACACCACTATATATTTATTCTAAAACTCAATTATCCCTATCACATTATCCTATAAAATGATCTCGGGTCATTTTTACAAAAAAATAATATTTTTTATAAAAAAGTAATATTAAAATGTTTCAATTAATCCAGCACTATAATATCATTTAATGTGTTTGTTAATTATATTTATAAGGTAAAAACGGTAAATATTAGTTGTGTTAAAATAAAATTCCATGAATATTATATCTTTAATGTTAGTGATTTATATAAATTTGAATGAAAACAATTAAAATTTATCCCATTATAAGAGTAAATTAGAGGAAAGGAATGTAAAATAAAAATAAAATAACAAAAGGATTTTTGTAGTTTGAAAATTATTTATACATCTTGGAAAAGGTAGGAAAAATTCTCAAATATTCATAAAAAAAATTACAGGGCACACACACAAGGTTACAAACTCTACAATTAAGATAATCTCAGAAGGAAACATAGTTCTACAATAACCCATGTTTCTAGGATTCATGATCAGCACTTTATTACATGTAATTACTATACCCAAGTAAGTAAAGTCTACACTACTATAGTACCCACTATCGGTATCTCCAGTCAACTCTTCTATATTTGGTCATATCTACTATAGTACATCCAAAATTAGAGATGCCGTGATTTTTCCCCTAAACCCTTAGCAAGGGGGGTGGGTTAGTCCCATGGAACCCCAAAATCCTCCCCATAAATGTTGAAGCATGATATGTTTTATACTAGTGTTTAGTATATGAAGCTTTCACTTGGACCAACATCATACAATAGATTATTATCATCCCTTCCCACAATATATTATATTATACCTATATATATAATGTTTAAATCATTTACCATATTGCCAAATTTATAAAAAATAGCATTCATGATTATAAAAAAAATATTGTTCTTAGTCCAAAACCCCCCCTCTTATCCAAAAATGGAAGATAAATCAAATTTATAATTTTAAATGAGAAAAAATAATATAAAGAAAATCTATAATTAATCCACTTGGTAGTTTTAGAAAATATGTGCCTACCTAAAATGCATAGAACAATTAATTATTTCAAACAAGTATATATAAATCACTTTTATGAAATTGAACACTAACTACCTTTTTAATCATTAACACAAATATTTGATGAAAAACTGATATCCAATACCAATGTGTTGTAATTAGAGAAAGTAATGTATATGACATTCACACCATTATTCTTATAATTATTATCCTTGAGAAACATATCAAACTCGTATACTAATCCATTTCACTATAGTTATAACCTATAATAAATCTAATATTTTCATCATGATTAATACCATTATCTATAGAAACACGTATTAATTGCATTCAAAAACAATTTTATTAAATATTCTCACATTAAAATTACGAATCCATATATCGTGTTTATTAGTAGTACATGATCCATATTTCACTAAATATTTACTTTTGTGTTTCTCAAAATATTTATATATTTAGTAAGACATTAATTACAGTATTACCATACATTAATCTTAGATATATAGTTAAAAAAACATTACCTAATTTATCATATGAATTATCAAAATCCCATTCCATTGGGAAGATAAATATATAATGTTCAAACAGTTATGCATAAAATAAATTTAAAAATAAAATATAGGATATTAATACTATTAGGGTCTCCCATACACTAAATTACATAAAAAATTTAATCCCACGGTAACCAAATTTGGCATGACCTACTCTATTAAGAATCAGGGGTCGTAAAATGTGTTTACTTTTGATTTAATATAAAAGATTTTATTTTGTGATGTTTTCTCTATATCAAATTTTCCATATACATATCATTTATAACATTATACCTCATTCAATACCATAATGAATTAATGATTTAAAAAAAATTATATCCTCTTCCTCAGAATAAATTAATATGGCTTAATAGTATTAATATGAAAAACCATATACAACTATTGACTAGTTTTTTAATGTATTAAAACAAAATATAATTATATAAATTTTTTTATAAATTTACCTCATGTACAATGTATATAAACCATTTTCATATTAATTTTTAAAATAATCTGTACCCAAAATACACATAATATAATTTATAGAGTGACAATTAGGAAACGCCCAACATAAAAAATTGGTTATTTAATAAATGTATAGTCGGATGTATGGAACAAAGTTACCCTGTATATATATTAATACCCTAGAGGGACCTTAACTACAATACAATAAAAATCCCTAGGATGTAAAATAATAATCAATCATTATTATTATGTTTATAACTAACTACAAAATCATAGTCCTTTAAAAAAATTAAATAAATCAAATGTCCTACCTAAAATATATTTTTTCAATGAATTATCATTAGATAGTATAACTTAAAAAACATCGAGGACTTCTATAAACAAATAATTGATATTTTTTAGTGGTATATTGATTTTATGTGTCCCGTATCGGCTCATGACATTTAATTAACTAAAATATCATTTTCAAAATCCCATTTTATTAGAAAAATATATGTTTTTTAATCGTAATAAATTTTAAGATGTTATTATCTCAAAGGATATACATTACACCATTGCGTGTTACATTTTTTGGCATGTTGAATTTAACTAAGGAATTTAATTCTCATCAACCGTGACCATTTATTAAGAAATAAAATTCATGGAAAACATGATTTAAAGGTGAATTATTATTTTTAAATAAAAATCATAGTGTGTTTCCATAAATACTCTATTTTGGTGAATATTAATCTAAACCATGTAATTTTTACATACACCATGTATTTTTAGAAAAAGATTATAAGGATTCCATATTTATATCATTATCTTATAGATTCATCATTTTGGATTTCTAGAATACCACTAATGGGTTGTTTAATACATCTATATACTAAAAATATATCCAAATAAAACAAAAAACTCAACCAAAATATCAATTGGTAAAGAAAAAGTAAATTAAAATATATAAATTACAAGGAATACCTCAAAACTATTCTTTATTAACATGTGATCAATCTGGTTGATGTAAAACATTAATTGATAATAAAATTTACCCTCACCTCTATAGAAATACCCCAAATATATTGCATAACTGAACAATTCAGTGGGATATTATTAAACTTCAATGATATCCTAGAATCACACATAGATTACTTAGTGGAGAAGAATTAGACAGCGATTCAACATAATTGATAATAAAATACTATATTAAAATAAGGTTTCTAAACTATCTTTAATTATAATTCTTTCAATTTATAATGGTATTTATTTTTAAATAAAATGTTTTATATAATAAGAATGAGGAAAACCTTTATATTTATATTATTATAATATTCTCAATGGTCACACCATCTATTTAGTGATTATTCAACTTTAATATCATTCAGAAAATAGTCAAAATATTATAACATGATATTATTTAAATCTCAAGATAAATGATAATTTTTATAGTAGATGTTTCCAAATGATATCTAATACTATTCACGATGAAATTTCTATAGTAGGGATCAAAAAAATTACATATGATAAAGCATGTTGTTGTGGGTTTCATCAGATAATATGTGACACATAACTATGTCATTGTTCTATGTTTAATTTTATTATTTCGTGTATTTATTTTATATCTGAGAGTTTTAAGAGTTATAGTTTTGAATATTTAATAAATACGGAATGAAACTGGACAAATGGTTAGTACATCATCAGTAATAACTATGCACTAAAATAAAGATGATTGGGAATGATTTTTCAAATGGAATAGACATGGTTAACCAACAATTATCTAAGAAATCCATCAATACATGATATATAAGATAATGTAGCATAGTTTATTCATAGTTAATAGAAATTTTAAATTTTAATTTTATGTAGGGAGAGTTCCATCATAGTGGATACCACAATGATTCATGAATGGTTTCATAAAAGCTTTAGCTGAACCATGAGACCTTTTAGAAATCGAAAATTATTAAATTACACATATACCCTTATATATTTTTCTCTTCTTTTGGATACTCCTAGCCAATTTTAATACCCTAAAATATCTTATTGCCATGGATCTACTGCATCAAGATCCCATGGTTATTGTTTAAATTTCTAGTCAATATCTTCATGGTAACTCTTTATTTTCATTCATTTTTCTTCTTTAACTTTGTTATTCTACTTAATTATTCCATGGTTCATTATTAATTTCCAACCATAAGGGATTTGAAGAAAAAGAATAATATTTATGGTTTTGTAAATGTTGTTTTTATCTCCTAGGGATTTTGAATTTCCTCTCATAACCTCACTTAATATTATTATTTAACGGATTAATGATTCCATTGATTAAGGTAGGTGTATATATACACTGGAAATTATTTCAGAATTCTTTAGGTTCTTAATCTTTGAAACATATTTCCCTAGATACATAAATGTAATTTAAGATATCTAGCTTTACATTATAGATGAACATTAAAATGTTACATTTATTTACTATTTAAATATAGGGGAGATTTAATAATTTATGTGTATATTAACTCCAATTATAATTTATCAAAAAAATTCATGATAAATTTTCAATAATGGATTTCTATAAAAGAAATTACTCATTAAATATTTTTTGATCTAAACATGATTTTTAATGATTGGTGTTTCTTGTTTTATAATTTATATTTATTTTTATAGGATTTTATTATTCTATAGTAATTTATTAGTGTATATGTTTACAAATTTTCATAATGATTTTGTGTCATTTTTGTTTTGACTGGATTTTAAATAGATTCAAACACATAATTAAATTAGGTTATACATATTTATTTATCTTAAATGGTTTTTTTTGAATTAAACTCTTCCCACAATACCAAAATCCAATTTTCAATGTAAATATAATTTTTTTCATTATCTAAAGTAACACCCTTGAAGTGAATATCACTTTGGTTGTGACTTGTTTGATTATGGAAATATTTTTATGTGATTGATTTATTATTTAATATCTTTAATGAAAGGGGTTGTTTTGTGATGGTTGAATGGAGGTGAGATATTAGATTTACATGGTGTATATATTTGATTGTATACTATGATACAATAATGCTATACTATAATGTGATACAATAATTATATATTATAATTTGACACCTCACATATTTTAGAAAAATTCATGGGAACCATTGGTAAACTAAGTGGTAAATTGAGAGGCAATAGCTGTACGCAAAAATATTACCCCATATATATTACTCCCTATTAGAGTTATTTAAATAGATATAAGTAGTTGATAGAAATTAAATAATCTATTTTTTCGAAGGATGATAATAGATACCTGCATTTTGTTCCACCGAATTACATCTATGTTGTAACCTTAGTTCTTAAGGCAGTTTCCTATGATGAGTATTAGGATTTATTTTTCAACAATGACTTATTGAACAAATCGTCTACATGATTTATTTGTTTTATTATATTTTTGATTTAATGGATAATTAATGTTTGAGCTCTGATGTTATAAAATCATATTTTATATTTTTAATGAGTATTTTCATGATCATTCTTAGAGTGTTGTATTTATAATGATCCTTCTTTTCCTTCTGTATGTTTTGACAAGTATCGAAAGGATTCGAAATATAGGGGTGGATTATTTAAAAAATCATTCATTCTAAACATACACTTTAAAAACACATCATGGTTAATTTGAGTGTTATTATTTTCTATAGTGGGATTTTAAATGTTGATCAAGGATAGTTTTTGTGTTTTTAGAGGTGTTGTGTTTTGAAAAACGATCCTCTGAATTTTTAATTTCATTCCAAATATGTGAAAAACATAATTTCATTACATTTAAAATTGTTTTTTGGGTTTCCCTTAAATAATGAATTGTACATATTATTCATGATTTTAACTAGGATTATCTAACTCCATATATACTCATTTTGGTTAGTATTTTGTTTTAATTTATTTCATTGGTATACATATTTTGACATCTATTTTCAGTTTGGAACTCTATATATCCTATGATAATATTTTTGATATTGATAAAAAATGTGGAATTATATTCACATAATGATATCTTAGTCAATACGTAGGGAACTCTGCATCAATTGGATCATTTTCTGTATCATCCTCTTAAACCTTCTTCTATTTTTATTGTTTCCAATTATAGATTATAAATATTTTATAAATAATTTATATTTTTATTTCATTTTCTTTGTAAACAGTATTATGATATTTATTAATTTTGTGCCCTATTTTATATCCTTATATTTTAAACTATTTGTTTATTTCCCATGATTATCCAACATATTGATATATAATTCCATATTCCTTGATGTGGTATGTTACGTGGTTTACATAATTTTTTGGGTTAATACATTTGGAAATGTTTTATTTGATACTTTTGAAATTTCCTAAAGCCTATTTAAATAAATAACTTACTTCACTCCTCGTGGAATGTCAATTTCAATATCATGTATTGTTGAAAAAGGCAATTCCATTACATAATAGTTCAATAATTTTGTTCATATATAAAAAAATCTATTAATGAGCATATCAATATCATTTTAATAATATTATATGAATATTATAACTATCAAATAAGTAGTATTACTAAATAATATTCCCTCCTTAAATGAGATATTCTATTACTATGCTTTTCATTCTAACTCATTAAGGGACTACTGGTTATGCCTACACAATAATAATTAAAATTTAATCCTTGATTGAATTTCATTCTAACTTATCGTAAGTAATAAAACCAATGACCATTTAAGAAGCTAAAACTTTTATATGAAACACGATATAAGTAAAATTATATAAATTATTTTGTTGTGTATCTTAGTGCATACGTCCTAATGTTATTCCAGTATTTTTGTCATAGGTGTATGTTTTATCATGTAATGTATAATAACAACAATAATTTATCATTAATTTATCATTTCCTTTCATTGAACATAATAGATTATATGATAAAAACACTATATTATATGTCTTCCAAAATTATCCATCATTTATGATCATTATATTGCAATGTGATGACATGGTAAGGTTGGTATGATTATGATCAATAATATTGATATACACCAAATTACTCTTAGGATATCAGTTAGTGATCATATATCTAGATTTACCCACTTAATGTACATTACATTGATTGTTATATTGATGTCTCTTTTTTTAATGTAAAAATATCTATTAGATACATTGAATTAAGAATTTTAAATAGGTTCTATATGTGTGATATTTTTTACATTTTAGCTATCTAAAATATGTTGAGAATATTAGTTAATTGAATGTGATTGGGTGTGATATTAATCAAGTGGACAGATTTCATTAACCATGATAGGATTTGTTTTCACATATGATTGTTTTTGACATCTTGGCCCAAATTTGAGTTTTGAAATAGTTTCCTCATAAACATTGAATGATAATTATTTTTGATACAATTATATACATGTAGTGACCATATGAATTGAAAAAATGTGATAAGTTATGTAACACCCCATTATTTTAGTTTGTTTTTTTCCTTTGAAATAAATTCAACTTGTTCAATAGATTGTGATATATAAAACAATGAACTAATGTAAATAATGGTTTATAAAATAAAATAAAAAGAAACACATTGAAATATATTTCTACAAAAAGTAATTATAAAAGTAAATTATTCTTTTAAATTTAAAATATTTAAATAGAAATAGAAAATATTTTTTGGGAATTATGTATTTTAGATTAAATAATAAATTTTAGATAATAATACAAAAAAGGATGTAATTATTAGTATATTTATTTATTAAAAATAATTGAATATGTATATTTAACTACTAAAAGTATAACATAAAATTGTTATCTAATACCAAAAATACTTTGTTTAAAAACATTATATTTCATATATATTATATATATATTTATTAAAAATATAAATATAAATAATTTAAAATATAAAATGTATAAAATAAAAATAATTTTTAGATTTATAATATGTAAATTTGAAATAGGTAATCTGTTAGTATTTTAATTATTTTTTTCATTTTTAGTTGAATAGTACAAAAATACTGATTCTAAGAAAATACAACAAATTTTAGAGCATCATCAAGATGTAAACATAAAATTATTTTTTTAAATTATTTTTTCTAAAACAAATGATATATTTATGGAGTAAAATAATACAATTTTAAAAAATTATATTTAACTTTTCAACAACTAACTAAAAGTTTGGAATGTGGGTTATATTTCATTTTAACAATATGATATTTTAAAAATTTCCAATAATTAATTATTCTTAGTGACTCATTTTTTTCATATTTTTAATTTAAAAAAATTATTCATTTTTTAATCATACACTAATAAATTTATTTTTTATTCCTAATATACTTTATATTTATGTAAATTCAGTTTACACATAAAAATTATATTTTTCCTAAAACAGTTTTCTTTATGTTATGCGTACTTATTATAATAACTTTGTAACTGCTTTAAAAATTAAATATTTTAATTTTGTTTTAATATTTTGAATGATTTTATTATAATTATTTAATATGGTATGTTAAATTTTTTGACATAAAATTAAGATACCTGTGTAAGAATTTGTCACCACGGTGAAGGTTAAAATACACTAAAATGGTTAAAATAAGTGGTAGGGCCGAAAATATCCCAAAAACACACACACACACATATATTATTTTTAATGTAAATATTTAATCCACTTTCTTGTATATGAAATTGAATTATTTCTTCTCCACATTACTTTGAGAGTTATATTTAATTTATTTAATGTTATTATAATTCAAAAAATAATCACGCCTTTAAATGGAACGTACTATCCCCAACAAAAAACTATTATATAAAACATTCTCTTTAATACCTACCAATTATAAATGGAACATAATATTTTATCTCTTATGGGAATCCCAAAACTGAAAAATATTTCCAAAATAACAGTTTTCTATCAGTTTCTTCAAGAAATTATACAAACTCTCAATCGAATTAATATCTTCTTCTTGATATTTCTTCTATAGCATGTTCATATACACCTTCTTAAATATGATTAATATATATCATAAAATTTTTATTTATCATGAATAATAAATAAAATTATTATTGTTATTATTAAATAGTATGTTATTACCCATTGAGTTGTTATAATTCTAGTTTGATTAGGTACATTTTTCCATCTACATGATCAATGTTATAATGATTACGTCATGAATGAATATAAAAATTTGTATGATTGTATCATTGTGTGAAATTAATGATTTTAATATGTTTTAATGATTTTATTAATGGTTATATATATATTTATATTACATAATAAAATCAATTATATTTTTTGGAATTAAAATGTCTAAATAGAATGAATTTTAACCATTCCCTGAGATCCATGAATAGAAGCTCCATGAAATAGATATAGTAATATATAAATATAAATATATTATTCCTTTTCGTGAAAATCAAAAAGGTTATGATTCCATGAACATGACTTAAGGACCAAAACCGAAAAATGAAGCATATAAGGGAAATAGAATGATTAAGACCATAAAATTATATTTAACAATAAAATTTTTAAATATATGTATTACGAAATTTATAATTTATTATAAAAGTAAAAATAAAAATAAATAAAGTTCTTATTAATATGTATAATTATTCCAAATTTATTATACATGGAATCTCGAATGGTTCATACTAATTAGATGTCCGAAGTAAGTGTTTTATGGTCTTGATTTTAATTCCTTATGACTTTTTCCATAATTTTCCCCATGTTTCTGCATATATGGTTTTATTTTTACTAAATGACTCATAAATGTGTTATAATATGTTTTTTCTTTAACTCATAGTTTTTGAACATCTAAATCATGTTCTTTCATTCAATGTTTTTTTTATTTTTATGTTATCAAAATCCATAAGTGTGTCTTAGATGATTTTTTCTCTTTGAGAAACGTTTTTAAATATGCAGTTATTTTACTTTATATCATGTATCTACTAAATATCTTAAATTATATATTATGCTTCTATCATTATTCATGAAATTTAATGTTTTATTACCATCTTTTCCTTCAATTGTTTTTGGAGAAAATTGTTAGTGAGAAGTAGATATTATTAGTCACATTTTTCCTTATTTCACTCCCATTTAATCACATGAAAATGTTTTCATTTATATAGTGTATTTAACTAATTATTGAAATATTATAGCATGATTATATTTTATTGATTTTATTTGTTGTTCCATTTAATTTTTTTATTTCAATGTATTATTATTTAAAAAATGGAAAATGGTTTTATTTAATGGCTTTACAATAAAGTTTTTGAGATTTTACCTCAATAATTTTCCACTTTGTGCATTTTAATAATGTATTTCGAAAAAAATTATTCTATATAATTATATTATTACGTTTTTAAATATATTTTAAGTTATTTACAAGTGTATTTGAAATAATCATATTAATGTTTTACATACGGGTTATATTTGTTTAATAAATTATGGATAGAATTTTTCTTAACATTTACCACATGAAAACATTTCACACCATTATGGACCATTTTTTATCAATAGTAATTTTAAATAATGAATTATGTTTAAAAGAAATTGACATTAATTTATTGTAATAGTTTTTTTATTTTTTCCGAAAGAAAATGAAATTTTATCCTATTTTCAAATAATATTTATATTTCATTAAAAAATATTATAATTTCTTAACATGCATTAATAGATTTAATGATGTAATGGGGATTTAATATAATGATTATATCCATCTTATTTCTTTGGATGGATTAGAAAGATGTTTTAAGGATATTTTCATGACACCATTTTCAATCTCACGTGATAATTATTCTATAATGGAAGGGTGAATTCTATTATAATATAATTTAATACATATGTATAGTTTATCACAATGTGATGGATTGGTCACTTATAGTTCACCAATGAATTTCATTACATTTTATATCTCATGATATTGAAGGGGTACATTGGTGGTTATACCATGCCCAAGGGTGCACGAGTGGTTATCCCGAGCCAAAGAAGGTATATATGTGGTTAGCTTGAGCTTAATATAATTTGGGAAAGATTTTATCCTAAGCCATATATGTTTAATTACTTTGTATTTATCATTTAAATGTGATATTATTCATACACTTATGTTTATTCCACACTCGTATGCCACATATTGAATGCAATATTTTCATGGCTGAATATTTTTTACATATGTATCATGTTTATACAAAAATATTTATGCCCATACTTGATGATTTTTGATTCATCTATGATTATCCTATTCTTTTTAATTTCACTTTTATTAGTTTACCATACCCATATAATCATCTTATGAACACTTATGTTGTTCTATTGTTAATTCTTATATTTTCATTTACTTTGAATTTAATGTTATCCATCTTATGCATCGATTTTATTAGGTTATGAGGAATGATATTATGTAATATTTTTTTTAGAAGGATATAATTTTTATAGATTTTACTTAGAGATGTTGAGTAATTTTTTTAAAATAATAAATTATTGGTTAATTTGGAAAATTTTCAACTCATAGGGAATTACATGATATTTTTTAGTTAATGGGTATCCCTAATCATCTAAAACACTAAAACCAAAAGGTGACATGTACAAATGTGATTACATCTAGATTATTGTTATTGTAATTATAAATTTCTAAATTTAGTTTTCTTCATTTGGTTTTAAAGCATATATATAAAGGGTATGTTTTTTACATAAGATCTTGGTTTATGGGTCCGGGCATCTAGGTTAGTATCATATCAATGTTTGGTTTTTTACTAATTTAGAAATTACTCATAATAGAATATAATATAATAATAAATTTGTATTAAAAAAGTGACTTTTGAGAAACCTAAAATCACATTGGATTAAAGAGGGTCTCATAATTAGAAATATATTAGGATTTATTTTCCTTACAAGGTGATTAGTTACTATAAATTTTTATTGATACTCTCACAGAGTAATTTGGTTTTTGATTATGGATAGAACCATGAGGAATAATGATAACAATGAATATTATGTGAGATACCATGGTTGATCTCATGACAAAAAATCAAATTGAATACAGAATTTGAAATCATGCGACTATTACCGTACAATTCTTTAAATATATTGAAAATAATGAGATCCATATTGAAATTATAAATGATCAAATGAACAACTCATCGTTGACTCTTTTATATAAACATCTACCATCCTTTAGTGGTGCTATTATGGAACAAGTTTCAAATCAGCGGATTTTCATGATAGAAAACATATTTCAAATCTTTAACGCTAAAACATGAAATAATAGTAATATCAATGTATTATTTAGATGTTTAATTATAATAGTAGGGGAAAATTGTCAGGAATACAAATAATGAGTTGTAAATTGACTCTATGGGATGGGTAGATATTAAAAAGTCAATTTTGCATACAATACATTCCTCAATCCCTTGACACTATGATGGAGAGATAATTTATAGAGAAAAAACAAAAGGAAAATGAATCCATTGGTAATAAATAATTAATATTTACATTAATTACATGGTATGCTTTTTATTTTTATTTTTTCAAACTAATTTTTTAAAATAATATTTGGCTCCATAGCTATCAGAACTTGAAACACCGATATATTAGAAAATTAGAAAATAATTTAATAATATTATTATTTAAATTTAATAATTATCAATTAGAGTTTGTGTTGGTGGGATTAAATAGGATTAAAACCATTATAAAATAGTTTTATAATATCCTAAATCAATAAAAAAGTATGGATCAACTCTTAAAAAATAAGGACTCAATATTTATTAAATTCATTTTTCGATTCAAAAATAGGTTTTCATAATAATTGAATTTTATTTTTATTTGGGAGTGGATATTATAATTAATTTCTAAAATAATTAGATAATTTATTTTACAAAAATCATATTAATTTTTTAAATCTACATATGAAAATTGTTTTAAAGTTAAATATTTGTGTTTTTCTTAGAAGATTGATTTTTAGTTAATAGTTAAAAATAAGATATTATAGAAAAATATACTCTTTAATTTATTTATAGAGTTGATTTTATTTGAAATTGTTTTAAAATTTAATTACATAATTTTTATTAAATATAATTCAATTAATTTAATTCTAACAGTCATTATATTTAAATTTGGTGTAATGAAATTTTATTCCTAAAAATGTATTTTTTGAGAAAATCATTTTCATCACATTTTGAAATAATATTTTAAATGAAATATATGAAAATATAGCTATTAAATTTGATAAAATGGATTCCATATATGGAATAATAATTTATAAATTTTATAATTAGGTAAATATGGTTTTTTTTCAAAATAAATAGTAACTATTGTAAATAGTTTTCGCATTTGTAAGGATAAATTGGTTAATTGAAGTAAAAAATTATGTGATAAATCTATAAAATTTTATCAAATAGCTACCTTATTTCTATTTTATGGTTTTATTTTTTCCACAATCATCCAATATTTTATGATATAGAAACATGGTTCCAATATTTACCAAAATTACGTTAATATTATTTTATGTAAATAATATATTAAAAATTTCACTATCTATGTTTAAATAAATCAAATATTTATTCAAAGTAAAAAAAGATTTTATATCTAGATATTAATCGTTTTATTAAATTTGAATGAGTTTTTTGAAATAAATTTATTTTTAATTTTTAGTAATAAAATACTTTCCATAAATTCTTACACAAAGATAGCACATTAATAGTTCAAATAATAGAAAAATAAAATAAATAATTTAAATTATTAAAATGTATTAAATTTTGGATGAATTAATATGATTCATTAATTTTTTAAATATATATAATATATTATTTATGTTTTAATTTTTTAATTTTAACTCCTTATGTATCTTGTTCTCATTACAGACAATCTATGTGAATAGTCTCAAAAATGAATTTAACAGTATCTTATAATAAATAATTTTCAATTAAAATCACTAAAAATTATAAAATCTCATAAATAGAAAATTTAAATGGATATGTTATACAATTTCACCCTTCTAAAAATTTTTAGATAATTTTTGGCTTATAAAAAAACTAATAACCCTGTAGTATTGAAAAAATGGGTTCCACGATTCATGTTAAAAAATTTTAACGAAGGGGATAAACAAAAGGATAAGGGTTTTAATGATATATTAAACTATATAAATTTCAATTAATTGAATGTATTTAAATATATAACAATATTTTCGCTTATTTTTTGGAAATTTGGTTCCACCTTATCATAAAAAATAATTTTTTATATTTGAATATTTAAAGTAATTCTATGTGTTTCCTCTCGTTCACTATTAAAAACATATATTATCTTCTACAAACATTATGATGCTATTAAATTTACTAATATGAAATCAATCATTTCATATAATCACTCCCCATGTTATATATTCATTTTTTTGATCAAAATACTATCCTTTCAAAATTAAGATGTAAGATAAGTGAGTTTTCTGAATGAATAGGTATGAATTTTGGCCATGTACATTAAATTTTATTTCTTCATCCATATTCCCTAAACATATTTAATACACCATAACATTACTAATAATTTATTATAAATATAATTATATGTTATTATCATGAATTAATTAAAAAATTCCCCCTTTCCATCAATTAGTAATTGAATATATTTCTCATGCTTAAATGTGGACTACCACCTCGATGTAGTGATATGATTCATTTTATATCATCATATTAAAAGATGTTTATAATAATGAATTTAAAAAATATGGTTTACATTCCATATTCAATAAATGTTATGAATACTATGGAAGTATGATAAAAATGAAAATATTGGCACATACAAGTTGAATATTTTATGAAAAATAAAAATGTTACCAAAAGAAAATGACATTTTAAAAAAATAATTATTAAAAACTAATTGTTTAAATTATATAATTGAAATATATAAGGTATTATGGTAATAATATGGTTATCATTTAAAATTATAGTAAATTCAAATTTATTATTCCATATGTTTGAGTTCTATTGTGTTAGGATAGACTTGAGGTAAGGGTTTCTCCTCTCACTTTAATTTTTGTGACATATATCTTCCATTCACTGATTGTTTAATTTTTGACGTATATATACATCACCTGATTGTATTATTTGAAATTATAATTAAAATTTTTTGTTTTTGAATATATATATAATTATCTTTTTTTTCTTCTGTTATAGATTTATAGATTATCAAAATATTTTAGGTTTCTTCATCTCATTACTATTTGATAGAGATATTTTTTATGTGATTCACCTATTTATGTTTATGAGGTGTATATAATTCAAATTTTAAAGGTTATATAATTTATACATCTTAATTAAATGTATTTTATTTTTCCTTTGAAGTGATTTCTTTCATGGTGGTATGAAATTAATATTTACCATAGAGGTATGGGTATTATATTATAATCTCAATTTTATCAGGATTGTTTATACTTAAACTTAAAATGAGGAAATAATATTATCTATCTATAATAAATATTAAATATTTTATTAATTTATTTTAAATATATATATATTAAAACTTTTACATTAATTTTCCTCCCTTCATACTCTCAATATGCTATAACAATCTTTTAAAGGAAAACTGACTTTTTTACTATTCGGTTAAGAATATTTTTCTTCAATGAAATCATTTAATTTAAAATGATTTCCAAAATCTTTTTTATATCATAAAATGTTTTTATAAATTCATTTTTAACTATGTTTTAATTTATACAATTTTTAAAGGAACCTTTTTTTCATTTTCCAAACATGGTACTTTTGAATTTTTATCAAAAATGATATAGGAATCATCGGTTTTATAAAGAAAACCTGAAAGATATTTTTCACTATCATGACCATGAAATGATTTGTGGAATGCTTTACATGTGTACATATTTCATTTTAGAGAAAAGAAATTCTTAAATAATATTTTTTATAATTTAAATAAGATATTTAAATAATAAAAAGGTAATTTTCCAAAAGAAATACCCCTCGTGATTTATTAAAATAATGTTTCATGAATGATATTATAATTTTTGGATAAATATTAATCTTTGGGTATATGATTATATGATAAAATCATTATAATTTACCTGTATTTTTTATGATTATGATGATGAAATATATATCAAACCAATATTCATTTCCACTGGTAAAGATAATATAACTGATTAGTGTTTTCATGATATTGTGGCATGTATATGAATTTATTATGATTATATAACTGAAGGGTACATTTTATCCCTTCCGTGCCTTGATAAATGATTAATTTATTTTGATATTAAAGGGTACATGGGAGGATATCTCAATCCTAAAAAAGGTTACATGATTGATTAAACCCATCAAAAAAGATTTTATAGAATAGGTAATCTCAATCCCAATAGAGGGGACGTAGAAGGTTACCCTATACAATAAGAAGAAACAGGGTTGGTTATACCACACATATCATATAATTACGTTACTAGTGGATATCCTTGAAAAAAAGTGTAAATTATTATGATTGAGTTATAATTTACGATACTCTTTTATTATATGGTCATATTTTTATTATATGTTCTCATGGATCATGAATTTTGATTCTCTTATAATCTATGTCTTATTAATTACATTTATATATGCCAACATTCATGATTATGATCTTTGAATTTCCAGGTATGATTTCAAAATGATAAAATTTTATTCTTATACCCTTATTCCCATGTAATTATTAAATAATCATTTATATCTCTATTATTTACCCTTATTGAGCATCTAGGATCCATAATTATTTTTTTCTTTTTCCCTAATATTTGAATAATTGGTTTAATTAGAATATGTAAAATAAGGGTAAATGTTTTAGAGAACTAAGTGGGATATGATGTAGAAATTTTGTATTACTATTTTTTATATATCCTTGTTTCAAAATACTTGAATCATTTATGTTTTTTTCATGGATCACTTTTATATATAATAAATATTTATATAAAATTATAAAATATTTATGTATAAAAAGTTTGGGTTACTATTGTTGGTAATAGTGAAATGATTTTTAATATATCATAACTAGGATGAATAAAAATTTGTGAGAGGCTTATGTACAATACTAATAATAAGATAGCATCCCATGTTATGGTTATGAAACAAGATTCATTTTCCAAGAAAATAAAAGACTGCCTAAATATTGGAAAGTGGATGTGGTTGTGGAACATATGCATCTCTATGTAACAACTTTCAATGGGGGTGGACTGAGTATTAACTCAATATCCAATGGTTCGAGATGACTGTGTCTAAGATTGCACACATGAAAAAACACTCAGAGGGTATATTATTGGGTAAAATAACATTTTATTAATGAAATATTATGATCAATGAGATTATAAAAAAATGGAAACATATAATCTACCAAAATGATATGGGATAATCTTAGTGTTGTAGGACGACAATTCAACTGTTAAAATTTTGTTTAATTGAATATATAACAATTTTTAGTATATATGTTATGGGATTTAAATATAATTAGTGATATTTTAGAAAACATCAATGGGAATACCACTATATGGTTTTATATGTGTTTTTGTGAAAAAATTATATGAGTAATAATAATTTTATATTTTTTGGAAATATTTTTAGAATTATTGATAAAATTAATGGTTAATATGAATTTTGTTATGTTGACAAAATTATAGTTATTTGGGATAAAAGCGTTATTACTTATTGAGAACATATTTTTATCTTATAGATAACCATAAAATTAGAAATTGATTTTCTGAATAAGTGGTTAATATTATTTTTATATAAGTAGACAATATTGGGATCGTTATATTAATAAAGAAAACATAATTTAAGGAATAGAGATTGAGTTAATTCATGGATGCATATAATACATGATTATAATGATTCATGTTATTTTAGAAAAATATTAACATCTTTTAAGAGAATATATGATCATAGATTGTTTTTTTTATTATGTGACATCAAAACATACACTATGTTTGTTGTGTATAAATGATCAAGTTACTATTTGAAAAAATACTTTTTCAAATAATTCAAATTTTCTGTTTTTAAATTTGTTCAAACATATTTTTCGAGTAGCATAAATGTTAACTCTTTATGGAATGGTTTATATTGAACTTTGGGTGTTATAGTTTACATATTAGATCTTAATTTAGTATTTCACCCGATAAATATTTATTAATATTAGATAATTTGTTCATAACATATTGTATTTGGTAAATAGATCAGCACATTATTATTTAATTTTCATTCAATGATTGACCTTATGATCTATTAAAATGAAATTTTATTTCTTCAATAAAAAAAATTCATCTTCGATATTAACTTCTTTGAGTAAGAGATGATGTGAAAATTGACCAAATAATGACCAAAGGATGAAATTATTATTATTAAATTGATATAATGAAATTATGTATATTTATCTTGTTAACTATATTGATTCTAATAGTATCCATAAAATTTTGTAAGTGGGTCATGAAATAATAATTCTATTCTTTTACCTTTATTTCAAATGAATTATTTCTCTTTTCAACCCTCATTGATTTATTGTTTTTCTGTAAAAACATGTTATTTTAAAAGATGGAGTTCATGTTCAATAGTGTGCACGACACCCTAAAACAATATTATAATAGTATATAACATCATGATTGTTTATGATATATTTTTATTGTGAAATAATCTATCTATTTGAAATCTTGTGATGCATGTTGTACCTAGGTTAAATGACACATGATTCTATTTTGAAATAAAATGAATTAAAAATGACCCTTATTACTTAGACACTATATTGTCTTCTATGAATATTAATGACTAGATAATGAAATTTTTATGATTTACAAATGAATAAAATAAATTAAATGGTAATGTATATATTATAAAAAATTAACAATCATTTGAAAGAAAGAGAAATAGTTTCTATAAGTATGAATATTTCTAAATAATGGTTCGGTCATGATTTGCACACATAATTTAAAATTAAATTCTACCATTTTTAGAAAAAAATTATTTTATAAAATGAACATAATTTTTTGAAATTTAATTTCAAGATTTATATTTTCAGTAATGTCTTATTATTTTCAAAAAAGAATATATGTTTTATTAATAGTAAAAATATAATTTTATTATTAAAAATTATCTGTTTGTTAAAATTATTTGGAATGATAAATTACATTTTAAATTATTTTTAATGTATAATAGTTATATTATATTATAATTTATATAATGTATTTCATTGGAATAAATTTCATATTGAACTATGATATTAAAACTTTTTAAACATTTTAATGGTTTTCTTTGGAAAAACATTCTTTTTGATGATTCTATAGGTTTGATTTTAAATTAAATTCTAGAAAATTAGTGAATTGAATTTAAAAAATGTATGAAATATTTCTACTTTTTATAATTAATATTATCTAATAATTTCAACTTAAAATTTTCACCACAATTAATAGGAACAATAGTAAAAATTAATCACACCACTTAAGGAAAAACAAGATTTTCTGAGGTTTTGATCTAAAAATATAAGGTTAAAATTTTTCTGAAACATTATCAATATTAATTTGTATCCATATTAAAACATTATAATTAATGATAATTAAAAAATATGGATCCTTGAGGAAAGTGAAAAATATGGATATAATATTTCTTTCAAAATTCCATTTGTATCCACTCTCCCACTTATAGAAGGACACCCCTATCCTCTCCTATTAACACATCCAAAAACATTTGGTTCCGACATTAACTACGCAAAGGCCTTCAATAATACTATAAAAAACACCATGATTCCTCAGTTTTATCATAAATACAACCAATGAATGATTTTCATGTAAACCTAACGACGTCATTTAAAGAGGAGGAAACATTCTTAAATAAGTATTTTTATTTTATTTATTTGTAAAACTCCTTAAAATACTATTAAATTATTAGAATATAATAAAAAATTTATATCCCAAATAATTATATATTAAAATTTTAAATATGTAACCCATATTAATCTCCACTTCCATCAAAATAAAAAAAGTCGATCGTGTGTACGATGCACTACGACCTCGTGAATTGATGTAATTAATATTTCATAAACACCTTTAACTAATTTATATAATTGTTTATTTAAAATATATATATCATATTAATTAAATTTATAAACTTCTTGATTTATAATATTACCTATATCTCTTACCATCCAACCAATTGTAAAAAAATAACATTTCTTGGGTGTACGATGAACTACCGCCTCACGAACTAATGTGATGTGTTTTCACATTTTATTTTAATTCGATTGTAATAAATATAGATTAAATAAATATATTTTATGTTTATAAAACAATAACACCTATTTAAATTTTATATCATAAATACCTTTTTTTCTTTCAATCAGTGGGAGATATGATAACATTGCTCGTTTGTAAAGAAAATTGCTTCCTTACGAAGCGGTGTGAGTAGTTTTTCAAAAATTATTTACATAGAAGTTAATTAGGATAAATTTAATTAATATATATGAAATATGACATGTAATAAATATTATTTAAAACTGGATATAGTAATTACCTTCCTTTCATTCCACCCATAGTGAAAATTAGAAACAACGTTCATATTTATGTTTGGCATACCATCTCTATTAACAGTGTAATCCGCTTTCTATATCTAAATTTTATAGATTATAATAAATAAAAATATAATTAATGTAAATATATTATATATTTTTACATGTATTAATATTATTTATATGATGGAACAATGATAAATGTAAAATGATGGAAATTATTGAAGCAAAATATATTGGAAAAATGAAGCAATTATTACATAAAATAGTTATTCCCTTAATTAATTATTAATTAGTGGTTGATAACATTATACAATTAAATCTAATATGATATGGGACAAATTATCATGGTTATTTAATTATTTTATTTTCATAATACTATATTTATTATATACAAATTTCATACACATACTAAGGAATTTGAACCTGAGGTAAGGGTATCTCATCTCACTTTTACTTTTGTAATACATATGCCATATTTATGACTTATTCATTTTTATAATGTATATAAAATCCCTTCTTATATTTCATGTAATTAATCCATTTATATTAATTGTATCTAATGTTTCATTTAAAGTAATTATCTCATTGTGCATATAATTTAAAATTTACCTAAGTTATAATGATTTATTATACTACCTAATCATTATTTAGGATTATCTATATTTCACTCTCCCTTAGGGAAATTATTATATATATATATAAATATTCATCATTATATATTTTATTCTACCTTTTTTAGTCATTAATTATTTTTTGTAATATTTACATTTTCCCTCTCCTTGGTACATAAGATGAATGAAAAAATATTTTTAAAGAAAATCTAACTTAATTTCTCTCTTATGTCAGAAATCATTTTTCATCAAAAAAGATCTGTAAAAATGTTTTGAAAATTTTCATAACCTTATATAAATGATTTATGTCAAAATTATTAATGAGATTGAAGTTTTAAAATGTTTTAAAGGAATATTCTTACCATTCTACAAACTATGCCAATTTTTCTTTTACATAAAATGTTAAAGAAATCATTATTTAAATTTCTATAGAATGAATGTAATTTCCCACCATCATGACCAATAATTTTTTTATTTGTTAATTGATAAGAATAAAATATTGTTTCCAAAAAACATTTTTTTCAATATATTTTTTAAACTTATAGTTATATAATATTTTTCATTGTGAAAAGATTATTTTTACAAAAAAATATCAATGATGTTTATATGGAATTTATCTCCATAGACTACATATACCCATTATTGTAATTATAATACCATGGGTATCTGTTATATTGATACCATATTTATTATTTATACATATTTATTATGATCAATTTTACTTCAGACACACAATTTTAATACCATTCCATTTATTACCCAAGATTGTTAATGATTATTTTTATTGATTGGGGTAAGTATTAACATTTCATTTGTTAGTTTTCCATTAGACATTTTTATGTTGAATATGTTTATTCCACCTCATATGAGAAATGAAATTTAAATATTATGTGTTGGGTGGGGCCTATAATTACATTCCCCCTTGATGCATCGATATGTCTCATGATAAAAAATAGTTTTCCAAATTAAAATGGGTTTCATCAATAGATTTAAACTGTCTTCTAAAATGATACGATAATATTTTTTTCCTCAAATTATGCATACCCTTATTATGAATGCAATTATTAATGTCCATGTGATTATTAATTTTTTTATAATATCCATGGAAATGATACAAGATTGTATGATCACTTATATTGAATTATTTGATCATCATTCATTCCTACTATATATGAATGAGTAATAATTGAAATGAAATGTGCTTCAGTTATTTACCTTGAAATATTGATTAATCTAGTTTATTCATGATAGATTCAAAACTATGCATTCACTTACTAAGAATATAATCTCACCCCTTTGTTCTACATAATTTTCTCTATGGTACCAGGATGTGTTTTCTAATTGATGTACTATGGTACACTAAGGGGAATAATGACATTATCAATGAAAATAATATGATAATTTTAACATTTAAAATGAAATGTAAATTTCAGTTACGTATATATTTAACCAAAAATTTTAAAATATTCAACCATTCCAGATGCAATTCACTGTATCCTAGACCATTTTATCATAATAAACAAAAACTTGAGGCTAATCGGGTCGAGATATTTATACATATGTTTAATAGATTTCTTGTAACAATGTTCTATATCACAATATATTAGTCAATAGATGTTAATTTTCTCAACCATTTCTATAATTTACATTCCCTCAGATATTATACTAAATGGTGAACCAATTTATGTGTTATTTGTTTGGGAACAAATATGTTTCCAAGGTCCCCTTTTCAAAGGACGTTTTATTATAGTTTTTTATATTTGGCCTCAATAATAATTATATTTTAACATTTTAAACCTTTAAAAAAAGAGATAAAATTGAGAGGACTTGGTTTATTATATTTTGTACATGGATAAAACAACATAGAAAGTAAATTTAAAATAATAATAAACTCAATATATTTTTTGACACGAATCCCCGATATTTAAGAGATTTGCGATGTACAATAAAATTATTATTATTTAAATATGGAAACTATAACCGAGCCATAAAATTTAGGAGAATTAATAGATGTATAATAATTATTGATTACATGTATAAATATAATAATAAATGAAAATATATTTATTATGTCATATAATAAATGCATACTATTTTTAGTAAAGTCATTTATTTCTTCAACCCTGTGTTTTCTTTTAAAATTGTTTTTTTTGTATTCAGGATCAAATATTAAAATTAGTTACACAATATTTTGGAAATTTTATTTCATTAAATGGATATCATATTTGAAATACATATATAAAAAATATATTATGGTGATATTTTGGGATCCATCTGAAATTATAGATTTTCAACGAATGATGAAAAATATTAATTTTATTAAAAACAGTCATTTTTTCATTTATTTGTAAAGTTAAATTTTTTAATTATATTTAAATTTTCATTAGATTATTTTAATTAAATATAATCTATTGAATTTCCTTGAAATTGACATAATGATTAATTTTTTTATGAAAAGATATTAATATTTTAAATTTTAAATTTTTTAGAAAACCACTTTCCTCGTGTTTTGATGTTTTCATTTAAATGTAATTTATTCCAATTATAGGTATTGAATTAGATTAAATGATATTCATATTTTTAATCAAAATTCCCAAATTTATAAAATTTGGAGGCATTCATTTGGGCATAAAGAATAGAAACTGTTGTAAATATTTATCACCCCATTAAGGGTAAATTGGGTAATTAAGGTTAAACAAATGTGATGATGATTTAAACTTATATATAGCTTGAATTATTTCTAATTTATGACTGTATTTAGACAATTATAATCCAATATTTTGTTATATTTATTCTTATTCAAATTTCTATTTATTAATATCCTAAATATTATTATATGTGAAGAAACAAATCCATAATGCCACCCACATTTTTTAAAAACTCTAATTTTTTTCGTATGGATAAAAATTGTTTATTTTTTATTTATAAATATTTATATTACATATTAAATAATTTTGTATCACGTTAATTTGTTTTTTATTATTTATTTATACAATAATTATCATTAATTCTATAACAAAACTAACACATAACTTGTTCAAATTATAGAAAAACCCAACAATGAATTTTAAAACTATTAAATGTAATACGATTTGGATGAATTATTTTGTTAAATAATTTTTTAGAGAAATATAAAATATTAGTGATTAGCCAATATTTTTATTTGAATTCCATTTATATCATTTTGTCATTAAATTAAAACTATATAAATAGTCGCACAAATGAATTAAATTGTATATTATATAAAATAATATTTTTTAAATGATTTTCAATTAGTAATAATATTATCATTAGCCATGTCAATGGGATATAGTTAAAAATTTCGTCCCTAAACAGTTTTTGAGAAATTTTTTACGTTGAATGTAAATTTTTTTTCCCTTATTACTGAAAAAAAATGTTACCATAGTTAAGGTTAAAATTTGTTAATGAAGGGGTTAAACTGAAAGATAATGTTCCAAATGATACATAAAATTTTTAAAATATTATTTGCTGAATGTATATAAACCATAAAGTCATTTATACTTTAAAATGATAGATATTCCTCCAGTATTCACATGAGAAATAATATACGATATTTAAATACTACAAGTAATTCCAAGTGTGTACTTTCCTTCACTCTAAAATGAAAACACATATCCTTTATTCTCCACACTTAATGAGCATCATATATTAGAAGAACCCTATCCATATACTTTCCTAACATCTCTCCCCATGTCTTATAGTTTCTTTTTTTTTCTTATAATAATATCCATTCATGGATTAAGGGGTAACCCAAATGAGGTTTATCAATTAGGTATCACACATAACTATGTACTTTCAATTTATATATTCTAAAACTATTGAATCCATTATAACAAGACTACACGATTATCTTTAATATAAATAAATTTTAATATAATGATAGAATAACCATTTTCCTTCCCCTTTCCATAAAATGTAATTTCAATGTTTCCCTTGTTTGAACTTTTTGGACTACCACCTCTACATAGAGATATGATTCATATTTCATTATCAAATTTCATGGAAGTTAAAAATAACAGATTTTAAATATATATATATATATATTTATATGTTATTAATTATTTGAAGATGATATAACCATTATAAAACAAAAAAATTGTAACTTTTAAACTTAATAATTCATGTATATGAAATAGTTATCACCAAAAAATGACAATTTTATTAAATAATAATTAATAACCAGGTGTTGAAATTTTTTAACTCAAACATTTATGGAATTACGGTTCATAATATGTATTTTGAAAATAATATTAATAAATATAAATTTAGTAAACACGATTTTAGAGTGATTATGAATCAAGACATACTTGAGGTAAGGGGTTCTCATCCCACATTCACATTTGTTAGACATAATACAAATTCACCACTTTTTTTATATTAGTGGTATATATACATCCCATGAATTAATATTGACATTCCATTAATGAAAATCGTGGGAATATAAAAATCTATATGAAGATGTATCTTTCATGAGGTTTATATTAATAAATTAAAAAAGTTATAATGTTACTTCATCTCAGTATTATTTCATTGAGACATGCTTAATGTGATACACCTATTTATGCTTATGAGGTGTATATTCTTACCATTATACATTTTATAACTTTGTCCCCTCTTAATTTATATTATTTAATGATTCATTTTATGTAATTTATTTCATGGTGGTAATGAATGAAAAGTTACCAAAGAATTTATAGTATTATGTTATAATATAATCTTCTATAGAAATCGTTTACACATAAACTTCCAGCAATGAAATTAAAGGATATATCTCTATAAAATATTATGTAATTTCTTTTTCTATGTTTATTTTTTTATATTTAATATTTTCCATTAATTTTCCTCTATTTACATAATCCAGATATAGAAATGATATATTGAAGGGAATTTTTTTTTGTTTTTATTCGAACTGGAAAAGTTTTCATAGATGTATTTATTTTGTTAAAATGATTTAAATAATATTTCACTATAATACTTTGATATTTAAATAAATTTTTATATATTATTAAATAACTATAAATATTTTTAAAAGTTGGTTTCTTATTTTATCATAATGATATCCTTTTGAATTTTTTTCTTAAATTGGGAAATTAATATTGGTTTAAATGTAAGTGACATTTAGGTAATTTCCCACCACAATAATAACTCAATGATTTGTAGCTTTCATTAAAATTTTCCATATTTATTTTCATAAAAAATTACCTTTTGTTTGTTAACTATTTTATTTTTAAATAAGTGATTTCAAATTTTACAATATATTTTCCTCATGAAATGTTTTAGGGATTTTTTAAAGGGATTTATCAACTATGATAACAAACATTGATGTCACATTTGGTTCACTGGGGTTATGATACTATGACACAAACTTTATTTTTTTCATTTGTTGTTTTATGTTTATGATGATGTAATTTTGATGAAACCCAACTTCTTTTCCATAGGATAGGTTATGATAATTGATAAAATTTTTAATGATAGTTTCACATATATATTAAGAGAATACGATTATTTTTTGAGTGGTTCTATTAAATACCTCCATTTTATTGAGTATATAGTAATGTTTTATATGATCAAAGTGTCTGAGGGAGGATATGAAGAGACCATAATATGGTGCATGAGTAGTTATCCTATTCCCAATTATGATCATATGATAGACCATCCAAAGACTATAAGATGGTACAAAGTAGTTTATCACATTCTTGAAGAAGTTATAAAACTTTTTTTCCCAATCCTAGCATATGGTGAATTTATTTGTGGGTAGCCATGACCAAATATATATATTAATGTTATTATGAAACACTTTATTCTAATATTTTTAGACATGTTCATATTATTATCAGATATTATCATCACTCATGAATTTTTATTCTCATATGATTCATGTCTTATTACATCCATCATTTATGACGACACACATGATTATAATCTATGAGTTTCATAGTATGATTTTAAAGTGTTAATATAATGTTATCACAACATTATTCTCATTCCAATCATAAATAATTATTCATATATCCATTTCTTATGATTATTAATCATATAAGATACACAATTATTTTGCTTCATTTTCCCTAGGAATTGGAGAATTTTTTAATGTATAAGATGTATATGTATGGTTGTAGATTTGATTAACTATGTGGGAGATGATGGAGAATTTTTTTGAAAAAGTTATTAATGTATCCAAGTTTCCAAAGACACCAAAACATTATGGATATAGTGAATATAATAATGACATATAGTAAATATTAATCAAATAAGATGTAAAATTTATGCATGAAATGTCTGGGTCACTATAGTTGGCATCAAATCTAGGTTTAATTATTTTAGGAAACTATAATGTGAAATACTTTTTAAGAAACGTTATTATAATAATAAGAATATGGTATCATCAAATGTTAAGGTAAATAATGGAGTGTATCTTTCATAGAAAATTCATCCCTGTTTGGATACTATGATGTGTATGCAATTATGGAACAAAGGCATCTAGGGTAATAACATTGAATGGGGAGTATATTGATTTGACTATATCATCACAGATGCATCATGAGTTAGCTTAAGACTTCACGTATTTCTCAAATTCCATGATTTATATTCTTGGATTAATTTAAATTTTATTTATGAAACATTTTTATAAATGTTTTGATAGAACATATTGATATCTAAGATATGATATAGTGATGTGAGACAAACATAATGTGTCATGGGATAATAGGTATAATTTTTATCACATATTCCCCTTATTATTTTTTATGTGATTGGAGTTTATGATTATTACTGATATTTTGGGAGATATTTATTGTAATGAAACAATTTGGTTTAATATCTTTTTTAGTGAAAAGGTTTATTTTATAAATAATGTGTTTATATTTTTTAGACACAAGTTTATATTTATTTGTAACCTTTAGAGAAATTATGATATTTCATTTTGATAGAACTATTGTAAAGTGGGATAAAATATTTATTTAATTTTGATAATATATTTTCATCATATAGATTGCCATATTATTTGGAAGTGATTTTTGGAACTAATGGATTTGTGTTATTTTCGAAAAGGTACACTATATTGGGAACAATATATGATTAAGGTAAAACAAATTTTACGAAAAAAATATTGAGTTACTTTGTAGAGGAATATATGATCATTTTGGGGTTTTATAGAGATTCTATTAATTATGGGAAAGTATTGACATATTTTATTAAAATATACATTCATTGTATTTATATGTTTATTATGTTACATTATGTGATAGATTTTTTTGTATAAAAATGGTTCCGTTTATCATTGAAAAAAACATGTGTTGAAATATTTTGTTTTTTAGGTGCTGAATTTGGGTGGACTTATATTAGAGGAGTCATAATTTTACCTATTTTTGGTGTGGTATTTGTTGAATTATTTTTATTATTTTTTATGATTTATATATTAACATATTATTTCATCATATTAATGTTTATAAAAATTGGAAACTTATGTTAACCTTTTTTTTGAAAATATCTACTGAAAGAATAAATGAATTTAAAATATTTTATGGATATTATGATTCATTAAATGTTATATTTAGTTCATCAAGTATGAAATATTCCTCATGGAAATTAATTTATTTGATTAAGAGTTGAAGTAGAAATTGATCAAAGCAATACCAAAGGTTGCAATTTTTCATATGAAAAAAAATCACATATGAATGTTTTCATGTTTTCTGTATCTTGATATTAAAACAATACAATAGAATCATGAAATGTATATTGAATTAAAAATTTAATTATTTAAAAAAAATTATGAAGAATTTATAGTATTTTATCCCCTTAGTGATTTTTGGTTTTGTGTTCATTAACATTGTCATGACCATTTTATTTTTCACTCTCAATTTTCCATAGATGTTATTTTTCTCCTTGATTAATATATTTTAACTTCCTTACAAATGTTTTATTAGTTGGGGAATTCATTATGTATTATTTTTGAAAACTATTATGTTTCCAACTTCCCCATTTCAAAGGATGTTTTTATTGACCGTTTATAATGTATGGGTATTCAACAAAGTATTTTCAAATATTTAACCACTAATGAATAAGATAATAAAGTGATGATGGAATTTATCAAATAGGGTTTGAAAAAGTAACACTCAAAAAATGTATTTCCAAAAATTAATGATATCAATAGCATGCTTAACCTTCAACACCAATATTTAAGTGAATTATGGCATACATTAAAAATATTATTATTTTAATATGTCCATTATAACCCACCTGTTTAATTATTGGGAATGAATTAGAGTAACTACATTATAAAAAATATGTATTAAGGTCCTACTGAATAAAAATATACTGATTAATTCTATGAAAATATGTGATCAATTTTTAGTAAAATCAATTTATTCTTTAAAAATATATTTTCTTCCAAAAATGGGTTTTATTAAATTTATGATTGAATAGTATAATTATTTTTAAAAAAATTTCAAGATTATATTTTATAAAAAATATATCATTTTTCAAAACATTATATGATAATTATATTTTAGTTGTTTTATGGGGTTTTTTAATATTAATTTATATGTGAATGGTGAAAATACACATTTTTTTGAAAATTGTCTTTTTTATGTATTTTTAGAGTCCCTTTTTTTTGAATGGGTTTATAAATTTCATTATAATTTTTTTATTAAATATAATCTAATGAATTTTTTATAGTATTTTCTATACTTTGTTTTTGAATAAAATCATTTTTATAATTGAAAATACATACTTCTAGAAAATATTTTTCCCTTTCAGTTTTATGGGATTATTTTAAAATTAATTTCTACCAGTTATAGGTATTGAATTTTATAAAATGGATTAAATATTTGGTATCAAATTATTAAATTTTTCTAAATATGTTAACTTTATTTTTAGTCAGAATTAATAGCAAACATGTTAAATATTATTAATGTCGGTATGGGTAAATCAGGAAATTAAGGATAAAAAGAATCTGAAATTGTTTCAAAAAATCTATCTAAAACATGTATTATAAATATATGATGATTTTATTTTTAATATTATCATTGTACATACAATTATATGGAAACATGGATCTATTTTGTTTTTGATAATTATCATAATATTATTTTATATAAAATATAAATCCAAAATTTCACTCTATTTGTTTTAATATGTAAAATATTTATTCATATAGAAATACTATTTTTTGTTTTATTATATATTGTTATATTAAATATAAATTAAATTTTTTAATTAAGTTAATTTAATATTAATTTTGGGTGACAAAATAAATACAATAAATTTTTTCAAATTAAAAACACATTACTTGTTAAATAATAAAAAAATTAAATAAATAATTTTCTAAATATTAAAAGCAATACAATTTTGATGACTGATTTTGTTCTAGGGGTTTATTATATGAATAATACCAATTAGTGATGTTTTAATTTTTTTTTAATTTTAATTTCATTTCTATCTTGTTGTATTTAATATAAAACTACATGAATTATCAAGACCTGACCTAAGGCGGTGATTGGGGCATATTTTCCCAAATCCATCCAACAAATTCCAGGGGTGGAGAGGAAAAAAATGAATAATTCCACACTACTATAAATATGCCAAATATTCATGAACCACTAATATGAAAAACGTACAGTAGTGTATATTGGAATTAAAAAAAAGGAAATACATTCCCAAACTAGAACTACATACCAACATCAATAAACTAGAATAGATAAATCAACTGAGGGAACCCAGCTATTGTATCCCATGCATTGACCACTATAAGTATTCCAAGATCCCCATACCCCTATGATAATATGAAATCACATTTAACTTGTACGCCATCTGAAAAAGGTACAACAAATGTTGGGAGAATCCCATGCTTTGGTGAGTACAAACATACCAAGTTTAATTCCTTAAAAAGAATGATGGGGATGTATTAAGAGATACAACTTAAGAGGGTAGCAGTTTATAGAACATGGGACAAAACAAATTACAGTTCAACACAAAAAGGAGTGAAAGTGAACTAATCAAAACCTAAGGGGCTCAACACGGTGAGAATAAGAACATCTCATTGATTCTTTGCTACATATAAATGAGAGTTGAACCATCTATCCACAAGAAGCTAACCATTTTAATCCTGTGGAATGCAATGCGTGTATTCACCTCTCCTAGAAGGATAGTAACTATATCCTAGGATTTGAAACAGATGTAGGATATATATATGCTCAATCAAAATAGTTGAAACTAGAGAGTAATGGGATATCCCTCTCACAGCTCAGCCTAAGAAGATGAGTAGCCAACAGTTCCATGTAATGTCTATATGTGATGCCTAGAACCTCACACATCCAACCAAGGAACAAAAGTCAAATGTAATCAATCATCATACCTTGATATTATCTTCTATTGGAAGCACTAACTCACCCAAATGATTTCATGTCACATCACAAGGAAGTGTCTTAGTGGAGAAAATGTACCTCTTTCTCATCAGTATAATGGTAGATATAACCATGCCTTGTCACTATGTTTCTCCGTCGAGGAGTCACATGTTTTAGAATAGATCACATTCCCAGATAAGATATGAGGTTCCTACTCTGGTAGTCATCAAGGAACACCAATTCCTTATCCTACTAGAGGGTACCACTCAGGAAAGACATTAGGGAAATCCACTGCACAGTTATATTAGATGATAATTTTGGAAAGTCATCAGAAAATGCCGATTTCCTACCCAGTTGGAGGGCTACGCCTACAATATGTCATTAGGGAACATCATTACCCTGCCCTGCTAGTTGGTAATCTTCTAATATCGAGGAACTCCACTTCCGAATCATATTGGAGGTTAACTCGTAAAGATCATCAGGGAACAAAAGTTCCCATTATAGAAGGAGGGTAAGACCAATTCTTCCATCATTGAATGTCACTACCGATCATAGAAAGAGGGAAAGCCTATTACTACCATCCCATAATTCTACTTCCCTTCTCGTCTGTAGAGTTATCCTAGTACTGCATTGGTGAATCTTTGTGATCATTGTTGTCATCAGGTGTCTACTCATCTTGTGCCAAAATTAGAAAATTTCACATCATATATTAGAAACTGCTTCTGATGGAACTGTCATTTTCTACACAATCAAACACTCAGTATAGGAATCTCGTGGGCCAATATTTGAGTTCAAACGAAGGACATATAGAGGTTTGAATATTTATTAGAGTAAATGATGTAATACAAGGTGCGTGAGGGGACCAACACAACATGTGGTCCCTCTTAACATTATTATTGTGTCTCTGGTTAGTAAATGAGTCTCATCCAAGTAGGGGTATACACCATGTAGATAGACAACATGATGAGTCCCACCTATCTATTGATCGGTCATGCCAGCTGGCATTGCCGGTGTACTCGAACCACATGTCCATGTTCCATGGTTTACGGTGGGTGGGTCCACATGAGATGGTTCCTATGTTTTCAACCAATGTATATGTATTTATACATGGAATACCAGTTTATGTGACCCAGCACATTGGAGGTCCAATTGCAGAGGGTGTAAATGTTGTGTGAGGCCAAACTACATGTTTTGTCGTCCTTATCTTCACCTAAACCCTAGCGTCACAATTGAGGGAGGCTACACCCATGTGTTATTCATCTTACATGTCATTTAGATATGATTTTTCAATAATATTTGGGTTTTTAGATGTCATTGCTTAAGCTTTGGAACTAGTTAAACAACTTTATATGCCACCACAATAACATCAGAGTACTTTGGATCTAGTAAAAAATTTCCCTCATCGGCTATCATTCACCCGAAATCCACCACTAGAATGATCAACGGTTTTGTTCATCATCCCCCCAGCTATCCATTCATACCATGATAATTAGTATCTATATATTTATCTTTTCCATCCATTATTTGGGACCATTCTAGATTTGTTCTCTACACCCAAATATGATGACATTTCATCGATCCGCTACAAACCAGGGAACCCAATCGAGCTTAGGTTGCCCAACAGCTATCAAACCAGGCACCACGGAGTTCCACTAGAAAATAATGCAAAGAACAGATACCAGATAAGACAAATAAAAAAGGTTTTAAATGTATCTGGAGAAGATTTACTTTCCCTTGATTAAAATGAGGTATCAGGGTAGCACAATAAAAATTTTCAATTAGTGAAGATTCATGGAAATAGGATATATCATTTCAATTAATTTAATCTAACTTCTTAAATCATCAAAACATCTTTACTACCTCTTGATTGGACAATTCATAGATATATATTCCACTCTCCAATAAATTTTGGGGATGCTTTCGTATTCATTACACTTCGATCCCCTAGGATTCGAAGGTTTCACATTTGTCTCCAATAGAAGAGTGGAGGAGTTGTCGATATAGTATGGGGGAATATTGATGTAAACCCTAACCAGATACCCCTAATGTCATGTTGATAAGATTTTTATTAGTTAAAATGGTAAATAATCAATTAATTCACTTAACACTCCGCCAAAGAGTGAGGGGTATGTACAATTTGTAGTGACTCATTTTCTGTTGCGCCAAGGGAAAACATTGCATTCTAAACCTAGCCAAGGTTTCATATTTAGGATTTGATCAACCATATAAGTGTTATCCCATTTTCATTAATTAACTATATGTCATCAATATTAAATATAATAAATTTTTTATAAAATTAATCCTTGGAACACGAGGCCTTAGAATTGCATATCTTCTTAATGACCTTCTCTGGAAATATATATAAAAATACTTAAATGTTTTAAAAGGAAATAGCCAAAGAACCCATACCTGAGTGGTAAGGGCTCCTTCTTGGAATCCAAGAGACCCAGGTTCAAAACTGAGTGGAGGAAAATTTCGGGTTTACTGTAGTAGTTACTGTAGTAGTTACTATTTGGTACTATAGCAGCCGGAACTATTCACCTAATTTGGGCCTTCGGGCCAACTGTTTGTGCCTATGGGTCTCAAGGGCCTTAGGGTCATCAAAGGCCTTCAGGGAACAGGGCCTTCGGGCCACAAAAAGACAATGGTGTAACCCAGTTCACACAGAACAAGCCCAAGAAGAGGATCAGCGAAACAAAGTGTAAAAACAACAAAATGTAGAGCTAACTAGATTGGAAGAATGAGAGGGTATGGTTGCCACCATCGGGACCAGGAACTGTGCATATTTGTACGAGGCAATGCTAGCCGATCAACAATGCAAGGTGGGAATCTAGGTGATCAAATGACGCGGAAGCTGGGGAGGGGCAGTTCAAGTGGGCTGGCCTGTGGGTCATGTGTTGGGCATGTTATACCTCTGGGCCTTTAGATCATGTGTTGCAAGTCATTCGGGCCATGTGCCTTGGGCATATGGGTCATGTGTGGGTTCCTCTTCAACCCTTAAAAGGGGGATTATCCATAATAAAATAAAATGAAATATTTGTGTCTCTACATCATTCCCACATATATTTTCATCCTAAAAAAAGAACTTACGATACTGATTTCACATCTTTCTCTCACACTCCTTGGAACTCTCATTTACATTTCCATGCATCCAAAAAATAAAAATGAAAGGGATGGTCCATCCTCACGTGGTATACTCATGTCGGTCCACAATCACCACTGGATTCTCCACAATGGTGTATTAATCCTCAATGTATAGCTCACCCTAGTTAATGACATGTGTAAGTTCAGGCACATATTTCCTTAGTAGTGACTCATAGAACATGTTGTGAACCCACTCTAGCTATGAGGGTAGGGAGAGGCGGTAGGAAAACTCTTAAATCCTTTTCACAATCTCGAACGGACTGATGAACGTCAGGGATAACTTTCCCCCAAAACAAAACTTTTTCATTCCACATCACGGAGAGACTATCAAGAAGATATTTTCTACCTACTCAAAGTCTAGGGGTATATTAATGTTATCTTTATATGATTTATGTCTGCTCTGGGATTTTTCCATCGACTCATGGATGACATGTACATTCTCCATAGTCACCTCCACCATCTCCTATCCCATAAGAGATGACTCTCAAATCTCTATCTAGCGTAAGGGTAAACTATAAGGTCTCAAATATAGGGCCACTAAATTTTGTATTACACTGGAATATTGGTAGCTATTTTTTTACAAAAACTCTAAAAAAGGCAGGTGATCCACCCACCTCTGGCCGAAATCAAACACACAATCCCTCAACATATCATCTAACAATTATATAGTGTGTTCGGTATGTCCATTAGTATGGGGTTGAAAGGTTTCACTCATCAACAATTGGGTCCCGAATACCTCCAACATTCCTCTCTACAGTCGTTACATAAAAAACACATCAAGATAATAGACAATCATTTTTGGTACATTGTGAAGGAATATGATCTACCGAACATATATCTTCCCCAAACACTCAATTGTGCTCCACTCCCCAATGGTAAAGAAGCACTCTGACTTCGTGAGTTGGTCTAAAACCATCTAGAAACCAACATGGTTCTTCACTATGAACAGAACCACTACGACGATGTCCATGTATATGTCATCGCACTTACACATTGGGATCTCAAGAGGCTGTAACAAACCCTCAATAAAATAGTGCTCATATTTCACATGCGGATAGATGAGGCAATGTGGGATGAACTCAACTATGCTTCATCACATGTCGGACCACCAAAACTATGGCTGAAAGTCATTTTACATCTTCCCCACATTGGCCTGTATATCTATGGGAGAAGTGTTGAACTCCAACATTAGCTCACCCCACATCACCACTAGAATCAAAGTTCTCCCCTTAAACTAGTTCTCATAGATCAATCCATCAAAATACCCATCTGGGGCATCGCTTATAGATATATGATCTCAACGAATATCATATTAGATATCTCCCAATTGGGACTCTCTCACATGCTGTGGAGTAAAGGATACAACACCTTCCATCGAAGAAATGTTGTACCCTTCTATTATTCCAGGGCCAACTATATAGAAGCTAACTACTCCAAAACATTCTGTACTAAGCGAGCCTGAGACTTCTTACTAAGGTAATATTATACCATGTTTTCCATTCATTGAGTATAGACTAACACAAATTCATAGTCTTACAGGAACTCCATCAAGGGTCTCCATATCATGTTCAGTTATCTCTAAGTGATGATATACTAAAGGCTCCAATGGTCTGGGTAAACTACAAATCTATCTTCCAGAAGGTAGTGACACTACATCCACAAGGAGAATAATATCACTTCTAGCTCAATGTCAGGAGACATGTTGTTCATCTCATGGGATCTCACCTACCAAGCCACATATGCGATAACTGCTGGTTGTTGCATCAAAACGCAATCAAGCCCAAATTTTGAGGAATCACAATAGACCATGAACTCCACTCCTTCCTCTAGAAGCATAAATAATTGATTTCTATTCATCAACTATCTCAACACTTAAAAGGATCTATAACACTACTATAACCAGGTAAAAATATGTCCCTTCCCTATCAAAGCAGTCAAAGGGGCTGTAATTCTAGTGATGTTTACCATAAATCACATATTTTACCCTATCAACCTAAGAAAACTCTACACCTCTGATACATAATTGGGTTGTTCCCATGAAATAACTACAATGATATTTTCTCAATACATATAAAAACCCTATTCAAAAATAAAATTTCCAAGTAATTGAACCTCATTTATCCAGAAATTGCACTTCATGAGATTTCTTTAAAGATGGTACTCAGAAAGTAAATCCAGTTCCACACATAAGTGATATGGTTATTCCTCCTCTTGTTGAATAGTATATGATTATATCAACAATCACATGAAAAAAATTGATCCATGTTTGGTTGTAAGACCACATTCATCACAGACATAATGATGGTAGTGTAATATTTGACACCAAAGGGAATCACTAAGAACACATATTGTCAATAATGAAATTAGAAAGCCAACTTTGGAATATCATCCTTACGAACCTCCAACTGCTGGTAGATAGACTAGAGATCTATCATGGAGAACCATCTCATACATCTCAATTGATCTAAGTGGTCGTCAATCCTCAACAAGAGGTACATGTTATATGTCATCGTTTTTTTTGATCTGACGATAATCTACACAAATACACATGCTCCCATCTTCTTTCTCACAAATAGAACAGTAGATACCATGGGGGACACACTAGGTCTGATGAAACATTTCTCACAAGGGTCCTCCAGTTGAAACTGTATCTCTCAAAGATCTGTAGGTTCCACGTGATGTGGTAAAGAATATATTGGGGTATTACCCTGTTGAAACTCAATGTAAAAATCCATCACCAACTTCAGAGGTAGTCCCTAAATGTATTTGGGAAGAAATATATATAGTCCTTCACAATTAAATGAACCTATATTCTTGAATATTTTTCTTCACCATGGGATAATTTTTACACGTAATGGGTAATAGTTCGCAACCTTATTCTGGCATCACCCTCTTTTCCTTATATTGGGTATATTTCAACGAAATAAGTGATCCTCTACCCATCAGCACATTGTCATCTGACTAGCCTTTGTTGGCAGTTAATCTATTCTGAAACCAAGGAATAAAAATTCATTCCCATATTTATGTCATATGGTTCTTTGATGATGACCAAAAAGTCCCACATGAACCTATCTCTTCAATGTGATACCATACACTTCCAATATATGAAAGATATAGAGAATGCCTTCCCTATAAGAAACTCAAGACCAAGATGTTGTTATAATGTATCTAATAGGATATATATCTCTCAAAAAAGGATCCTGGAGATAAAATAATGAATAAAACATGTATCTACTATTATTGAATCAAAATTATATTAAACACATATCATACCTTGGATCATCTTGTGCTTCGTAGGATCATAAATGTTAAATGATTATAGCTATCGATGGCCTCGACCACCAGCTCCAAAAGCAGTACCTGAGTCACCTAGTGGTGGTGGAAAAAGGACCCCATACCATCATCCCCCACCTATAACTCCTCTAGTTCATCTTCCATATCTGCCTCCCTATAGATTGCACTGATCACGATGATGTCACTACCATGATGATCCATCTACTATCTCTCTGTGAGGATCATCTCGTATGGTCATGAAGTCTCATATAATGTGACATTTCCCCTAAAATGAATAGAACCATCCCTCCAAGGGATTCTATGGTGCTTTGTGTTTCCCTTGCACTATATGATCACATACATGATTTTTCTCAGGGATGGGTCACCTGTTCCAAGATCTTTGGTTCCTTGCAGCTGATATAGATGAATCGACCCATTAAAACCTTCTACTAGCTCCAAATATCTGCTGTCCCGATTTTAGAATGATCAGTATCACAAGTCTCCAATTTAGCAGCCATCATAGGTGGGGATACACAAGGTACTACACATGCTCAGATCTTTATGAAAATTCCATGCACTAACTTCCATGGTTAGAAGTATCCTTCTCAAATCATCTTGAGAGAGTAGTGTGTACAGTTTGTGAACCTAGATTTCTACTCTTTCATTTACACCCCTCCTTGTGGAACCTATAGAATCTTAAAGATCTGAAGAGAGTGTAATTAGGAGGGGTAGTATTCCAAATGAAGTAGTTATGGGAAGTCATCTTACGAGAGTGTCGACTCATCATGCATCTGGTTTTACAAAGATCCGACTATTACCAACTTCTTCATGGAAAATATTGGCTGACACAGCCACCATCAGATCTATCAGGGTCCAAATAATCTTAATGATAAATACTAACAACTCTAGAAAATCCTATGCTGCTGGATGATCTAGGTCACCATGGAACCTCAGTGGTCTCCGATGCTGGATCTAACAGAGTGTGCTTTGGCAGTGCATATCCTCTGCTAACAGTACTGGGAAAATATACTTCTCAATAGGTGGAGATGATACTACCTACCCACATGGAGTATAAGTAATGTGAGATGGGCCTCAAATTGAGCAATCATTTCTTACATGGTAATCATCAAGAACTGGAGGTGCTATCCTAGCTGGATGTTTCCATAGAGGCATCCTAAAACTTATCAAGGTGTAACATGGTCGTATGAGAATATAAATATATATCACCAAAAATGTGGAGCTGACTCAATAAGGATAGTTAAATTCTTGATCATATATGATTCATGTACCATTGATCCCTCTAACAAATTTCTAGGCATGACGAGTCGACAAGATGGTAGTCAAGGTACTAGTGTATGGCTACATTGGTTGCCACACAATCATTGGAATCCCTATACTGATATCTATACTAGTGAAAAATTAACACAGCTTCCCTAAACAAAACATAATTGGTTTTAGGGAAATTTTTGAACCACATCCAACGGGTTGAACATCATATGATATCATTCTTCCATGACCCATCCCATGTAGGGGATCGAGCCAAAACTACCCCAAAACCACCTTTTTAGGCCTAGTGGTGGAAAAAAGAACCAAGGGCACACTAAACATGGGGAGTCCTTTTCCAAAATAAAATTCATACTCACGCACACTACTATCTCATTGAAAAATTTCATGGGGAAAGAAATAAACAGTGCAACACTGTGATAAATATTACAAATATACAAGAACCACTAAACAGCATGACGAAAGTTAGTGTATACTAAAAAGAAAAAAGTCAAATACATGCCCAAACAAGAATCAAGTCCCAATCTATCAAATCTGGAAAGAGTAAGTTGCTGATAGAGCCTAGATATTTTTATCCCAAGCATTGATAACTATATGCAGTCCAATCACCCCATATTTCTAAGATCCTCTGAAATCACGACTGAACTTTATGCTTTCTACAAAATAAATGACATGTGTTGTGTGAATCCCATGTAGGGATGAGTATATTCATACACCGTAGAACACCGAAAAATGGTGAATGGGGATAAGTAATACATACAACTGAAAAGGGAATCCATAGATAGAATATGATACAATATTATTGTACAGTTCCACCCAACAAAAGTGTTAAAGTGAACTTATCCAAACAAAAGTGTCTTGACATGGTGATAAGATAAACTTCTCATTGAATATTCACTACATATAGTAGGATAGTGGGATCATCTATCTAGGAGAACAAAAACAAGGAATGGACATGGAATACCCCATACATCATTGCCTCTCCTAGAAAGACAGTATCTATACCTAAGGATTGGGTAATAAAGATATATATATACATAGTCTAATAATGAAAAATGAGAGAGAAGGGGGGTCTCTATGTCATAGCTCAGCCCATGAAGATGAGTATCAAACATTTACAAGGAAAAGTCCATCTGCGATGTCCTCATTTGTCTTCCCAGGGAACACAAGTAAAATGGAATCAATACCCACACCTTGATACTATCCTCTTCGGGTGGCACTGAATCACCCTTATGGGTTTAAGTTGCATCATAATGATGTGCATTTGTGGAGAAAGCATCCATATTCTTAATTAGTATAATGGTTCGTCAAACCATGCCTCAAAAATATTCCACATAGTCGAGGTGTCACTGGATTTAGAAATGTATCTTGTTCCCTAGAATAATAGGAGGGTGCTACTCTATTTTTCATCGATGAACACCACTTCTCATTCCTACTATAGGGTACCACTAAGGAAGGTCATTGGGGAACCACACTGCCCAGTTCAACTAAAGGGTAAGACCAATAAGCGATCAAGTAATCAACACTATTTATCCTAGCGAGAGGGTTACACCTAGAAGTTGTCATTAAGGAACTCTAGTTCTCATCCCTACTAGAGGGTATGTCCAGAATGATGAGGAAGTTCACATCCCTGTGCTACTAGAGGGTAACTCGAAATGATCATCAGGTAATTCCAATATCGAGCCTAGCTAGAGGGTATGACTAGTACTACCATCGTTGAAATCACATTTCCATCCTAGGTGGATGTTAATACTCGATCATCTATCAAGGAACACCACTACAAAAAATAGCTGGAGGGTCAGCTTGATACTACTCCATAGAATCTGTGATTTCATTTCCATAAACGGGTGTCACCTTGTTACATGAAAAACCCAAAATATTTCACATCGTATCTCGAAATCTGATTTTGTGGGAAACATCCCATTATACATGGGAAAAAACATGGGAATTTCATCTCATAGGTCAATATCAGAATTCAAATGAAAGATATACAGAGGTTTGAAGATCGCTAGGAAGAGCTCAATTAATAAACAACATGTGAGAGGAACCACATGGTGTGAGGTCCTTCTTCACTACCTTACCATGTATCTGGTAGGTACATGGGTATCATACATGAAGGGGTACATGTTGTGTAGGTGGACTACACATCATTTCCCACCTGTCCTAGGACCGGGCTGTTCCTGTTGGTTGTGTTCGTGTAGTTGGACCCCATGTTTGTGTACTTTGGTACACATCTTGGGGTTACACCTAGGATCATGCCCGTGTATCCAACCCGTATTAGTGTATTTCCAAAAGACTCTCATCTATGTAACCCATCATATGATATGTAAAACCAGGATTGGTGTACATGGTGTGTGATTCCAAACAACACACCATGTCAACCATATCTTCTCCCAAATCCTAGTTGTTTCACTGAGGGGGGATACATTTCAGGTGTTCTTCATCCCACACAATGTGTGGTATAGATTTTCAATAATCATCTATTCTTAACGTATCATCATTTGAAAGTCATATCTAGTGAAACTTCTTTATATACCAACATTATTCCTTCCTAGTCCTTTATATCTATCAACGAATCGTTCTTTTCGATCATAAGTCACCAGGAATCAGCCACTGAAATTATCAACGGTTTCTTTTTTTGTGTTGATTTCATCCATCTATTCAAAAAATTATATTATTCCTCCAAATCCACTGATCCCCCATCCATTCATTATGAGGATTCTATATCTATGCTTCACTCCCAAATCAATTTATGTTTCTTCGATCCGCAACAAACTCGGGCACCCAATCGAGCTCATGTTTCTAGGTAACTATCGAATTGGGAACAATGGGGTTCTAATGGAGAAGAATGTGAAGAGTGGTTATTGGATAAGAATATGATTTTTTTTTAAATTTTCTTCGCCAAGCATTCTTGCGGGGTGAACAATAATGGGGCACCGTGGTGAGAGGAAGAAATAAAAAATTGAATAAATTTCAATAACGGGGCATATTCAGTGTTTTCAATCAGTATAGATCCATGAAAATAGGATGGATCAAGAAAATTATTTTAATTTAAATTATTAAATCACCGAAATATGATTCAAAAAAATTTTTTGGATCCTTATCTTTTGAATAAAGTTCTTAAAAATGAATTTGGGGGAAGACATTTCATTCATCGCACTTCAACCTTCTTTGATTTGAATGTTTGTCATTCTTCACCAACATAAGAGGGTAAGATATATCTTCGGTGTATAGGGTAAATAAGAAGTTAAACCTTTCAAAATACCACTAATTATATATTTATAAGCTTTTAGCTAAGTTAAATGGAAACGATTCAAATAATTTACATAACACACTGCCGAAAAGTGTGGGTTCTAAACATCATGTGATGAATTATTAAATGTCACGCATATGGTAAAAACTATGTTCCAAACCCGATTGTGGTAATAGATTTTTAATCTGATCAACTGTTGAAGAGTTATCTCATTTTCATTAATAAACCATGCATGTTCAATATAAAATATTTTTAATATTTGAATAAAATTAATTACAGCCACACCTATCCTAGAAATTGGCCGCTGCAACAGTTCCTAGCATTGGAAATTTATATATAAATATTTCAATGTCTTACATTGGAAAAATTGGGTCTCTGCATGAATAGTTTAAAAAATGGATTTTATGGTATCTTATGTAAAATCCTATTTTATTACATTATTTCCAATTTGAAAAAAAAATCATTTTATCTTTCCAAAAGAATGTGATATTATTGAAAATTTTAGTAATCGACCATTTTCTTTCAAATTTTTACCTTATATGAAAATTTATAACTCTTCAGTGTTGAAAATTGTGTTACCAAATTTATTGTTCAAATTTGTTAGAAAGGGGGTTAAAACCAATGAAAGAGATTGAAATGGATCATACACCTATCAAAATTTTATTGGTTGAAGTTACTTAACCAAAAATAATATCATTTATATCGTATTTTTAAAACATTTATCCACTTTTACATGTGGAATAGTATATTATATTTACATATTTGAAGTAATTCCATGTGTGTCCATTATTTCACAAAAAATGACACCCCATATACTCTCTTATTTAAACTTTATGAAACTATTATCTCAGAAAATAATTATCCAAATGCTTTCATAACATCCATCCCCATATTCTAGATGTCCTTTTTGATTAGAATACCATAATTAAGAGGATTAAGGTTTATGTTAAAGGTGGATTCTCAATGAACATGTAAAACTATTAACTGAGTACTATCCCTATTGTGTTTTTTATACATTATATGAACATATTGTGTCTATAATAACATGATAAAATCAATATATAAAATCTACCAAGTTGTTATTAGGATTACATAAAAATAATTTTCACCTCATTTCAACCAAATGGAATTTGGAATTATCATTCATGCGTAAATGCAGATTACCATTTCCACATAGCAACATGATTAATTTTTCATCACTATCATTCCTGTATGTTTAGAATAATTTATTTGATAAAAATATAAGAATTTTATTATATAATAAAATTTTTATATATGATTGACCAAGATCAATTTACAAGGATCAAAACTACAGAACCACATTTTCATGAATAAAAAAACACATAACAATTGGGAAACCATTTATAATATTTAATAATTAATAAATGGGTGTTGAAATTTTATAAGTGAAACATATTTGGAATTGTGGTTTTGAATATTGTTTTTCATTGAATTATTATTAATTTAAATTTATTATACATGATTTTATCTATCATAAAATGTAAGACATAATTTAGGTATGTGTTAATCATATCACTTTTATTATTTTGAGTCATATGGCATATTCATTACTTGTTTCGTATGTTTATTTTACAAACATTCAATGAATTTATTTTATAATAATGTTATGGGAAATTAATTATATAAAAAACCATATTATTTTCTATCTTTAGTGATGTTTTTATTTCGTGATTACCAATGTTGTAAGGGTTCATCATCTCAATATTGACTAATTGAGACATCCTTAATGTAATGCACCTATTTATGTATATGATGTGTATACACATACATGTTTAGATTATATATCATGGATCTCTATTAATTCACTTTTTTTAAATTTTCATTTTATGGTATTTCTTTCATGGGGGCTATGAATAAAAATTTTCCTAAGCGGTAATGGATTTTAAAAATAGAATCATTTTTACGCAGATTTTTTATACATAAATTTCCCACTGTCAAATTATATGACCTATATCTCAAAAAAAATCTTTTATTATCCTTTTTGTATTTTTATGGATTAAATTTTTTCCTTTCATTTTCCCATCTATATGAACACAAGATACTTAATGAATATTTTGAAGCAAAACCCACATCTTTTACTATTCGGTAGATTATTATTTTCTTCCAGGTCCATATTTTCTATAAATAGTGTTCAAGAATGATTTCCCTATTCTATAGTGATTTTATAAATCAATTTTTTCAAATGATTTAATTGTTAAAAGTGTTTAATATGAATCTTTTTTTTTCAAATGATGAACTTTTTAATTTTTATCGAAAATCTGAAAGGAATAATTTTTAGAATACATGACATGAATAAAACTTACTATAGTATTTAATGGAAAATTCATTAAATATTCCATTAAAATTTCCCATTGACATTTTTATATAAAATTTTTTCCTTAATATTTTTAAAATTTTAATATTTTATATACGTGATTCACAAATGAAAATGTTATTTTCCTTACAAACAGTTTTATTCATATTTTAAAATAATTTTTATCGATAATAGCATCCATTATTATTTCTTATTATTTACTAGGAACATAATTATATGAGATCATTATTATTCTTTATATGTATGATATTTTATTAGGATAATTAAATATTGATAAAACAAATTTTATTTTCCATGGGTTATGTTATAATGGATGATAAACGTTTTCCTGATTATCTATCATATATTTTAATGGATAATGACTATGTGATGGGAGGGTATTTTATAGAATTATAATTAATTGATAAATTATTAATGTTTTATAATCCCATATGTAATGTAGGAGGTTATCCCAAAACAAAAATAGGGTACATGGGAGTTTATCCCAATCCAAAAATAGGTTACAAGAGAGGTTATCCCAATCCCAAAATAGGGTACACATGAAGTTATACAAAGCCCAATGTCAAAACAAATGTGGTTATCCCAAGCCTAACATATAATTAATGCTTTTATGGGTATCCTTGATATAAAATTTATATTATTATGATTATGACATAATTTGTTCTACTCTTTTTTGACTTGTTCATATTAATATGAAATTTCTAGATGGATAATGATTTTTTATTCTCCTACAATTCATATCTTATAAAATATCAATATTTATACCATGACTCATGATTATTATCTATGAATTTCTAAGTATATTTTCTAAATGTTATGATCATGTTATCATACCCATATGTTTACTTTATTCTTAAATTTTCATTGATACCCCATAGTTTACCCTTAATAAACATCTGATATTATTGTTTACTAGGTTTACTTTTATCAAGGATACAAATAATGCTTTTAAGATGATAGGTCTATGAATTGTTCATGTTTTGTAGAAATAAGTTGGATATTATATAGAATTTTTATGTACAATTTGTTTATGTATCCAGGTTTCTATAGAGACTAAACCATTAAGGTTTTATCATGGATCAAAAAGATCAATAATGAATATTCAACTAATAATATGTAAGATTTATTTTTGTAATGGTTTTTCTTGATAATAATTTACCCTAAACATCAAATCAACCATTTCATTAGTTTCATGAAACAAAATATCTAAAATTTATTGTCTATAATTCACATTAGTGGTTATGAAGTCATTGTTTAATGAACACTCATGGTAGTAATAAAAATTTGTAAACATCAATCATTCTCTATATTTTGGGGTTAAGAAACAAAAATTGGGTTTTCTCGAAACTATGAAAATAATAAAACCTATGGAAGTAAGATAAAAATAATTAATTTATAAATATTTTTTGGAAGAATCATGGGAGAAACTGTGTCCACATAAAAATATAAATTTTGTAAGTATGTAAGACAAGGCTATTGAGAAAATGTATACTTATTACATATGTAAAGGTCACCTAATGAAATGGATGAAATTAAATGTTATCCCAAAACACTACCCCCACAGCAATGATTCAATTTAATGTTGTATGATCACTATGACAATCACAACATTAAACCATGGGATAATGCTAAAAATCAATTCCATCAACCTCTTAATCTAAGGGGAAAGGGAAATAATATGCAGTAACAATTTCCAATGTGGTCCATGAAAAAAAATGTGGATTATATATATATTTATCATAAATACAAGAATTACTAATTTCATCGTTCATTCACATTTCAACAACTATTTTATAACTATATTAATATTCTATGGGTATCACAACAACACCTCAATGAATATATATTAAATTATTGTTAAAAATTCTATGCGTACAAAGATTGAATAAAAAGTATATAAATACTTTCCAATTGTTGTTCTAGGGAATTAACTTCATATAAATAATGTTAATATCCATATATTTTAATTTTGTAATATTTGTGGTCAGATTTTCTCTCCCATTATAGATTCCATAACAACTTACGAGGTATGTAAGTAACATATCATTTCTCATATCGACAAATGATTGTCTATATGTGAGAGGATGTCTATGAACTCCTAATGAAACTCACATATATTATATGAGTCTACTTAACTTATAATGAAAGGTATTTATCTGAATTGGTTTCTTAGAAACAAAACATTTAATATATTTATATTGTGTGAGAATATTTTGATGTATTTCATCAAAATTTTCCTATTTATTCCTTGAATCGTGATGTTTTTTTCAATAGAACTAGTAACCAATTCTATTACTTTCTAATATAAAGTTTATTCAATGAATGATATTTTGATATAGGTAATGAAGAAGAGAATACAGGGTAACCTAGAAAATAGATTAATATTCAACAATTCTTTAAGAGGGGTTCACTAGCTCTTTTAGTAAATAAGAAATACGATTCAATGAGTATACTCATAGATTATCATTAAGATTAAAAATTAATATCAATAATAAGTATCCAGTATCCCATACGGATGATTAGTATGATCAACTGTGAGGGGTTAAATTCTTTTCAAATATTGATATTTAATTTGGATATTATCAAGTAATTGTAAATTGGGAGGACATATAAAAGATCATATTACATATGCGGTATGGAAACCAAAAATATCCATTGATTCCATTTTAGAAATAAAATTCTCATGCTATATTCTTGTATTTAATGAATAAAGTATTCAATTATTATCTCACATAATTTTTTGTACTATTTATATATGATATTATAATATATTTGAGGATTAATGTATATTTCATAGATCATCTAAGGATTGAATTGACTACCATTGGGAAGGATAAACTATATTCCAAATTTATAATGTGTGGAGTTTCATGGTATAACATCTCATTCTAGGACCATATAATAAAAATATTGGGAATATATTTTAATCCTTCAAGGATGTAGGTTATTACAAAAATGGACTAAAACAATCAATATTATTTAGATCAATAGTATTCATATATTTGATAGATATTTTCAAATAAATATATGAATTTTTTAGGGTAATCAAATCCATTAACCAAGATAACATAAAAGGGATCCAATTAAATTTTGAGTGGTCAATGTGATGATAATTACAGGTATCTCATGAAAATATTGATACCATAAACTATAGTCACATTACCATGTTATGGATAAGGTCTTAAAATATAAAGTGATTTATAAAATATTTTATTGATATGTTTCCTCATCAAAAATCTAATACTAGTAGAATATTCCTCTTTCAAATTTAGGTTTCATTATTAAAATTACCTGACTCGTGATTCGGATCCAATAATAGTTTTGTTCTTTTAAATATATGAATATTATATCTATTTGGTGAATAGTGTGATATATATACTGATTATGAAATTTTATTTTATATATTAACATATATAATGATAAATTTGAACCAACGGATATGGTTGGAGTTGATCAATGATTGTGATTAATTATTCCATTGGCACCGTAGGAAGTTAGAAAAGGTGGCCAAAGCACTGATTTGGAATTATGATCATACATTATTTATGATGAGGAATGAAAAATATACAATTTTAATTTATTTTTAGTGGATGGATCTAGAAATAATAAGGAAAGGGGATAAGTATTACATTTCTCAAATGAAATATCAACCATTTATCCATATTAAGATAAAAAAGTCGTAGAAGGATGATATAGAGAAAGAAAAGAATATATGGAATATTACAATGTTCAATTGTGATAAGGATGAAATAATATTGTTTTAGGCCAAAATATAAGTTACATTAATACTAAAATTGATGATTGAGCTACTAAATACTGTTAATACTTGACTATTCTATATCCAACCCAAAATAAAAAATATGTATATAGATCCGAATAATAAATTAAATTGGGAAATGGTGAAGTAAGGTATTGTGGAGTATGTATTTCGATTCCTAGTATGTTAAAAATTAATTACGAATGTTATATGTAATGTCCCACCCACACCCATTGAATATGGAATAGTTGTAAGAGTTACTTAACCTTAGCTGAATTCCTCAAGACACCAAATCCAAGAAATAAATTTTTATGGATTCATTATGAATTGAGTAAACATTTTCCCCTTTTCAATTAAATAACTGATACATGTATCCAATATCTCAAAAATCACTATGTGATGCTTGAGAATAATGTGATACAACTCTATGTAATACCAACTGACCACAATACCAAACTACATCTATTGGCCATATCAGAATACATAATTGAAACTAAAAACCAACAAAACCAAAAGATAAAATTGATTTCAAAAAGTAACTCCACATAATCTGAAAGATAAAACTCACCAATCCCTTCCTATGGTAACATGATGAATGATAATATAAATGAGATAACATGCCTTCGATTGTGTCATGGAATACAATATCTGTAATTTAACCAATGTTCCCATGTAGGGGGTGAGTATAAAACAAACTAGATATTCCCCTATGACTTCCCTACCAAGGACACTAGGATAGAACAATTTAGCACATTTAGGTAAAACAATTTATATAAAACAATTTAAAATGGTTTCCCTAAAAAATAAAAAAATTCTAAGGAAAATAGTTTTCTTTGAAAAAAAAAGAAATTGAAAAAATTTCTCAAAAACGATTTTGAATAACCCATACCATTTTTGAAAACCATACACAAAGATACAAATGTGTATTGTTACAATTGGTAATGGAAAATACTTTCCATACTCCATCGCTTTGATGGTGGTACGTCATGACTATTATCAATCACATTCCACTCGCACCCATCCATTTATTCCAAAAACCATTTCAAATTTTTTTGTATTATTTAAAAAACATTATAACAATTTTTTCATGTATTAAAACAAAATTAACATTGAAATCATCATTTTAAAATCATGAAAACAAATTATATTTTCACTAAAAACCCAATTTCTAAAAACCATAACTAAATATCGTTTCCAAAATCATTTCACGTGAATATCACAATTCAAAACATGAACATTAAACCATTTGAAACCAATATTTTGATATTTAATAATCCTAATCAAGATTGAATCCACCATACTCACAAACATAGGTGACAATTATGAAGGGAAACATTATTCATCTATATAAGTTTATACCCAAAAACTCTCCTTAGATATTTATCTCTATCATCGTAACTACCATATCTAATCACGATTATAATAACACACTATGAATATATAACCAATTGATTAGATACATGATTCCAATAGAGATAATAAGAATAAATCTAAAGAAAACCACAAATAATGAGTAGTTACCAAGAAATCTGGGCCTCCAACCCCCCATGATTCTCTAATGTATCACCCCCTTTATTAAGTGTAAAAGTCTCCACATCCTCTTGGAGAAGTGGAATTCTTGATAGGGTGTGTTTGGGGGACAAATTAATTAAGGGAAAATATATATTGGATCGTCAATTTTTGAATATAGTTTTCAATGATGCATGGTGGGGGAACACAATTAGGCAACCCACGAGAAAACTTAACTCCAACCTCTATCTCTTAACACCCCTCACTTAGTTAGATTTCATAGTTATACAAAACATTTTACAACCATGTCGACCCCATCTATTCAACATCAAATGGATTCGTATGGGTACCTGCATGGTTTGTCCAAACAATGCACCAACTCTGAACATACCTTGTTACCCCATTTCTCACTTGCATAGTTTCCGGGAGGTGTTGAATGATTTATACTAACCATCATCAAATCCTAAACATACATAAATACCCAAAAAATACACTCCAAAACTCATCCAAACTATCCTAATTTTAAATGACTTATAGTATATACTTAAAATACATGAATAAAAGGTTAATTACCAAAAAAAGGGGTGATAAATTATCCCAATCATTTCCCATTCTATAGATAAATAGTAGAAACGATCACAATACTGAAAGTGTTCAGGCCATTGAGTAACCATTTCATTCTCACATTCACACATTTCATCCGGAATATGACCACGATGCTATAAAAACCATAATGGATCAATGCATTTATCATTTAATACATTATCTTAGCTATCCACATTCCACACTAAATCATGAAGCAACATAAAAACTAGACCTTGGTCAATGTGATCCCATCAAATCCCATGGTAAGTCTCAGTTTTACACTTCTTCATCTAATATATATGAAACACATTAGGAATTTTAATGAACCTTTTTGGAGAAGGTCATCGATATTCCACCTCAACAACACAATACAATTCCTCAAAAGTGCATATGTATCATTGAGATAAATTGATCTTATTTTCAAAATGACAATTTCCATGAGTTGGAGACATTCATAACAACACATGATTATTCACCTCAATTGTAAAAGGAACTAAATGATGATTATCATATGATTTCTAAAAATATAGTTTTTCTCCATCCTTCACATGATCATATAAATACTCTTCATTGTCTCTTACATAAGGCTTGGTCAAACTAGTGATGTCTCACTTGTTTCCACCAATAAAAGTGGAGAATGATATGGACACCCACACAATGCTACAAATGATCCATATATACCGATACCAAATAACTGTTGTTATACTAGAACTTTACTAATGAATTATACTCGTCCCACTAAACACTAAAACCCATTAAACAAGCCCTATGCCTATCCTCTAAAGATTGTATCGTCCACTTTGATTTTACATCAATCAGATAATAATATACGGTACTCATAGTCAACAGAGTCCTAATAGATTTCTGTAGGTATTTTCAAAAAAAAAGACAGAAGCAGTTGATATCTATCAGAAACTATCAAAACTTGTAAACCATGCCTCTTTATGACTTCTAAAATATATATTTTAGATATGTCCTCAGTTGTATGAGCTTCACAAATAGGGATGAAATGGGATGACCTTATGAGATGATACACTATCACCCTTATAGCCACAATTTTCCAAACCATTTTTGGGAGACGTGTCACAAAATACATAGCCATCTACTACCAGATTGGAATAGGAAAAGCTAAAGACTATAACATACCAGTATTCCAGTGGTGATCTTCCTGAACCTGCTAAAATGTGTAGAATTTCTAAATGAACTAAACCACTTTTCTTTTCATACCTACCCACCCAATTTTTTTAAAATTACCTAAAAATATTTTTTATTCCATGATGAAAAACCCTTCTCAAATAGTGGAAATAATGAAGAATTTTTTCCTGAAAATCCATGGGTAAGATCAATTGACCTCTAAACCACAATACCTATCCTCTTTTTAGTATCAATCCCTCAATGGTGTCCATACTATGTAGTTTTGAGCTCATATAATCAAATTATAAATTAGGTTTTTTCCTCCATAAATATATTGACCAAATTAGGAACAAAAGAAATCAGAATGAAAACCCCAACAATACCATGGTATTTACAATCCAATTTCTTATAATCTATCCCCATTATTATCTACTATTGATCTGAAGCTTCTTTTTTATATGACAATATTAATAAATAGTTAATTAATCTTCCACCAAATGACCAATACTTAATGTATCCATAATATAAATGAAAAAAAAATTAAGATAATAAATTAATATTATTTTTGATATATTAAAATATATTTGTTGAAAAAATTGTTTCCAGATAGTATGATTGGATAAAACTATGAATTTCTCACCATGAAGGTAATGAATCCATGTTCTCAAAGCAGTGACTATAGAAAAATAATTTTAAATATAGTTTTGAGTAGTTACTCCGATGGAACCTTAAAAATTGTGATCCATAAGAAACAACATTGTCACATTCAATTAGAACACATCCTAACCTTGACCCCTAAGATTCACAATACACCACATAAATCTATCATGATTCTGAAAATATCAGTGTCTAAACTGATGTAAGAAAATAATTATTCTCTTGAGAAGACATAAAATTCACTATCAAATTGAAATAGAAATTTTTCTTCATTAAGGATATAATTAGTGAGGTTATTAAAGAAAAATCAGAAAAAAAGCAATAGTAATAAGCAATGAAGACAAGGAAACTGCATATCTCAAAGGAATTCATTAACTGGTTCTAATAGATCACATAATATAACATTTATAGATCCATAGAAATAGATTTCTATAGATTATATGGCCAAGGAAACCTATATCTTGTATACAAAAACCACACATTGATTTTTTTCATAGAAACGATCATCACATAAAATTTGAAAAATTGTCTCCAGGTGGTGGTCATGCTCATCCATTTTCCTAGAACACGCCATTATTTCATACACAAACACCACCACAAAATGATCCAGATAACTATGAAATATAATATTAATTAATTATGTAAATACTAATAGTGAATTCTCAATAATTATAGTTATAAACAAATACTTGTAATGGATATAACTACTCGTGAATTCATTCTTTTTAAAAACCTTTTTCGAACCCGCAATTGGTGATATCCCAAATGTAATAAAATTTCATAAAACCACTGGGATACCCTCAATTGATTGAGAATATAAAAAATTCATAGAAGATGTTACAAATTATTTATCATAACATGGTCAACCTTATTATAATATATACACAACCGACGAGTTCAAACATCCTTTTTCACAAACAAAATGTGTTCTTCCAACATAGACATACTGGGCTAAAAGAACCATTTTTCATTCTAAATCCTGAAACTAGAAATTTTGTACCCTTAGTTCTATTTCATCCATAAAATAATATAGAAGTGATATAGTATTGATCCTTAGTCAGAGATCAGTCAAAAACCCAAATTATTTATTTAGTTGAAACCATGAGAATTTTTCCAAAAAGACATTCATAAACTGATATATAATTTCTAGAAAACCATTTTCCCTGATCCCTTCCACTGATTCCATGGTCAATGCAGAAAAATGGTTTGATATACTTCAAACTGATGGTTCTTATTATCTTGATTCACGTTCCATTACATTGTGATCTCCTCCAAATGGATTTTTGATTCCATCATCTTCATAAAAATAACCCTTTATTTGTAACATTTGATGTCAAATTTGAAACATTTCAACCAATACATTCCTGGGATTATGACATATATATCCTTCTCGAGAACAATTAAATCCAATATTAATTAAGACCCATCAACATTTATAGAACATGCTTTTCACATAATTTTTGATATTCTCATTTATCCATATGAGTTTGATGTTTCATAACAAAAGGAATCATCTCAATAAGTAAAACTAGACGATCAACAATAAGAGAAGTAATATAATAATGTTATTAATCCATTTTAAATAAATTTTTCGTAGGATTATAATTAAAAATAATCATACCAACCACTGTAGATCATATATCTTGGTCATTGAAAACCACGTACTCAGCCCCATGCAACTTCCTACTCACTGGACTTTCCACTTTGTTACCCTATTAATATTTTATTGTCTAAGGAGTCATGGTATTCCTAGAATCACCATGGAATGATCAGTTCTTTTGATGATAATTATTTTTCCTCCATAATCTTTCCAAAGTATAGGATGTATGTAAAACATGATATGTGCCCCTAGCACCCGACCATAGTGAAATGATACAACCGTGATAAATATTTCCTATATGGTTTCAATTATGGTAGGATCTTGGTGGTTTCATAAAAACTCACATCATGTGATCCAATGAACCACATTAAAAACGTCATGTATTACTCTTAGGTTTAGGAGGAATATTAAATAATCTAACAAACTAATTATGAGTCATTATACTACCTTTAAAATAGGATTCCCTCTTTTGATTATTCTTATCATTACATTTCCCACCAGTTCTCATATGTGTCAATATTCTTCCTCGACCCATAGTTCCTAAATTGTCTCTTTGTTCCTTTTTCACTCCATTAACCATATCACTCTAATCCATATATAAAGAAATGAAAATCTTTGAGAAAATATTTTAGCATAATGCTCATTAAATAATGTACCTTAAGGGATGAAATTGTAGAATCATTAGGAAAAAAGTAGACTAAATTCCTTAATTATGCCACACACTATCTCACTGTGATGTTCTCCTACTTCACGATTAAAATTTTGATCATTCTGGAAATCCTAAATGTGCAAGTCTAGAATTATTTGTTGACAAAAACTATTCAAAATAAACCAATGAAATGTGTTGGTTTAATTTAGCATGAATCGATAAATCCCACCACTGGGATGAAATATCCTCCATCATTTATGTTTCTAAACTGACTTTTAGCTCAGTTGGAGTGCCCAGGAAATCAAATATTTTATTACTCCTATATGGGCATGTAATGTTTTAGACCCTCCTGGTTTATCGCTTTTCCATATTTCTGGTGGTTGGCACACCCTGGGCCTATCAGGTCTGGATCCTAAGGGCGGCTTCTCGGTGGCATGATGTCATCGCAGTGTCAATCATCGGTGACACCAATTGGTGTGTCACTAATAATTTTGAAACCGATCAGTGATTCACTAATCATTTTTACACCAATCGGTGGGGAACCTATTAGTGTGTGATCGATCGGAGCCAGTGGGGCATGTCAGGTTTTTCTTCCCCATTTTTTCCATAACGCCACTTTTATGCCCTTTTATCCTTTTTAAAGTTGTTTATGGTCGTTTTTAGCCCCATAAACAATATATTAAATCCCTATGGGTGGGGTTACCATTAACAGACCCAGTGGTTATCCCTGTTATGTGTTTTCCTCCACTTAAATGAAATAATTTAATTCACAGCTATAATTCCACTTCTACAATGAAAAATTAAATAACAATTATTCCCATAATGTGTAAACACCCAACTGCATGGTGAAAACTTGATTCACTTTAATGTTTCTCAAGATATTGATATCCTATAATTCCATGATTTCACTCTTTATATCTCACTATTATTTCTTTCTTCTTATTCATGGCTGGGTTTGTTCTTCACCTTGGTGTGTTAGGAGTCCCCTTCCTGAGGCGAGTGGTGCGCATGTGTTATAGCATTTCTCGTTCATTCTTGGAGTCCTAGGAGTTCCTCCCCTACTTGTCACACATCCCAGTTATTGGCCCGAGGAGAAAAAAATTTGATCATTGATCCTCAAATAGGTTTTTTCCTTAGTCTCTCTTCACTATGTATCATGCGGGGTAGTTATGCTATTATTTCTGCAAGGATGGATAAAACCAAACCTTAATGAATATGATAAATGTACTTTTAATGAATGAATGGGGTTGTGATCGATGTTTCTTCTGTACACTTTATCCTTGATTTTTTTGTTGATTTTACGAGCTTATGCCCACTGTAAATCATTGTCTTTGGTGGTCTTTTCTTGTGAACTAATGAACCTCTGTTTTTCTGGACATTTATATGATTGAATGGTTGTAGCATGAAAATTGGTAATCCTATAAACTCGATTGATTGAATGAATTCCCAATGAATATGAATACTTGTGTTATCACACCACTTGACCAAATTGAATGAAGGAACTGAATAAATGGCATATTCAAATTTGAAAACTCCCTTGCTCTATTTTGGTGATGTTTATGGTAGATGCTTGGGAAGCGATGTGGATGGGTATAAGATCCTCTATTATAGTGCAGTTGTTAATTTTGGATCATAGGCAATGTAGGGCCATATGGTGGTGCTTGTTTTTGTTCTAGAAAATTGAGGAATATCACATATCCCTTTTGTTGTTGTGAATTTACAAGAGAACCATGTGTAAATGCTTAAATTAATGTTTGTATGTTTTCCTTTCCTTGGATTCTGTCTATGCATGTTATTTTCCTAGTAGTGAAGAACTACTTTAATGGAATCACATGAATATGAAAATAATAGTGGGTTCAATGGGGAACTGGTTTCTAGGAATAAGTTGTGACCTGATCGAGGGTGTTGTTTATTTTTATGAATGAATAGTATCGAGGGTGTCTGTGTATAGGCTGTTTTTGGAACCGCTAGGCTGGGTTGAGTTCTTGTTACCCACAAGGATAATTTAGTTTTTATGTTTCTTATTCACGCCCCAACCATGTTTAGCACATAGTGGTAAACACCCCAATTTCCTAGGGGATTGTGTTTTTTCCAACACTTCTATGAGTGGCTGGTTATTAGCTCCTTTTATGATCCCTTTCCTGAGTAGCCCAAGACTCTTCGAGAAGCCTATGATAGCCTCAGATCCATTATATCCATATACTCTTCCGGTAGGGTACATGGTGGTGGTTGGCCCAGGAGTGTGAGGGTAGGTGGCTTCCCAACAATCTATGGGATGATTTCCAAGTGTCTTTAGGGCTGGCAGTAGTTTTTTGGACCCAGGTGTTTGCGGGCATGGTCAATTTTGGTTTTTGTGTCCTAAGTGTTTGTGGGAAGGGTGTGAGGTTTTGATATCCTAGGTGTGTGTGGGTGGGGTGTGGCAGTGGGCTGCAGTGAAAATGGCAGGAGAGGTTTGACACGTGGGATGTTTTCAATAACCAGTGGGAAATTGGTGCGGGGTACCCAAATATCGATGTGATATTAATATTACTTCTTTGACTTGTGTTATTTGGGGAGTGTTTCTTTTTGAGGTTTTGGTGGATAGTTTTCCTTGATAGGTGTTTTTTTATCTCATATATTATTCTACTAGGCCTTAGAATGCCTCCCCTCTTGTGCACAAGAGATTTTGGTTTCCCCTACTGAGTATACATGTATACTCAACCTATGTATATAAAAACATTTTGGTTTCCAAGATCACATCAGGGATCGTGCATGACCATATTAGCTCGGATTGTGGGATAGTTGTATTTGCTGTTTTTTATTTCATTTTTAATTTCTTTTGGGGTTTTCTTGTACTTTGTTTGCATTTACTCTTGGAACACGCATATGGGAATGGTTGGTTTTGGATTTACTTTTACCTCTAGTTTCGATGTAGTTTGGGATTTAATATCTTATCTTCTAATCCTACTAAAAAATGATAATTCCTTCCATTTTGTGCGTAATTTAATACCCTTGCTTCAAGTTTCCACTCTAGGACCTATTGAAGGAAGGTTTCGGGGGTCATCATCTCTCCTTTAACATGAGGAAGGAAGTGTTTGGAAATCCACTGTCTCTTCCCTCATCATGACGAAGGCAGATCATGATGGAATGGTATCAGAGGAGGTCGAGAGATACGATGGAGTCCAGGGTTTGGCAGAGTAGGAATTTTATGGGATGGTAGGACAATAATTTTAGGTAATCATGGTTCGTGAAATATTCCAGGGAAAACAGGCTAGGAAATGGTATTTTAGGGGCCCCCACGATCCGATTCAAGGACTCTTGGCCTACCAAACGACCATGTGAGGCTACACTAATTATAGGGTAGAGACCTTATGAAAGGTACACGCATCATAATGACTTGCGTTATTGGGTTTCATGGGTATTTTGGGGATTTAATATGAATAAGAAGTCTATGAGAATTTAAAAGTAATTATATACACTACTTGGGCTTAGGCATTCCTGGTTTACCATGTAGTTATGGCACCCAAACGACGACCATGAGTTGTGCGGGAGATCGTGGCCTAGGAGGCTGTCTTGGCTGATCTGTAGAGGGCTGCTTGAGAGGAAAAGGATGACCAGTGGTAGAGGACGCACTGTGGCTTTCAAAGGTAGGCCCTTGGGATATACGAGGTAAGCCTCTAAGACATAGAGATAGAGAGCTGGCTCAATAAGCTAGTGATAGATTTTAGCTTGATTTGGGCTCTGATGGAGTACTGGGTTCCTCTAGCTATAATCCAGATGTGAGGAACAGCACAACAATGGTGGAACCTGTACCTTGGGAAGAATAGGGAGGTAGAGGTTGAGTGGACTGACATTAAGAAGGAGTTTCATGTAGAATTCCTCTCTTCAATGATGAAGGCTAAGAAGAGGCAAAATCTGCTCTCCCTCGAGCACGGGAGCATGTCAGTGAGGGAGCTGGGGATCAAGTTCAAAGATATCCTTCATTTCCCATATACCCTTTTCCGGATGAGTAGTCTTGGGTGAGACGTATAGAGGAGGTACTCCGACCATCTCTTCAATATGATATTACTCCCTTCACCCTACCTACATACATGGAGGGTCAAAAGTAGGCTGAAGTGGTGGAGAGGATTCACATGCTTGGAGGTATGCTGTGAAAGGGAAGCCATTTGGGATCATCAAAGGGGAATGCAGTTAGAAGCATTCCTCCTGCGTTAGGGCCTTCTAGGTTTCGACCAGTGGGGAGAAGACCAAAATAGTTTGAATTTCGATCGCCTGGTCCTCGCCCTTTCCTTGCGGGCCCAGGACCAAGGTGCTTCATCTATGGGAGTCTTGGGCACCTTCAGAATCAGTGCTCATATAGAGTGTAGTAAAATGTGGGTGGGAAGTTTCAACGCCTACCTCAGTAGTTGTAGCTTCTAGCTAAGCCCATTTAGCAGTAGCAGTAGCTGGGACAACAAGCTCCCACTTCTCCATGAGCTGGCATAGCGGGAGGAGGGAAAACCCAGAGTGCTCCTCGAGGACCTTGATGAGGGCATGGTCGGGGAGGTAGTTGATAGTAGATAGGCAGAACAGGTGGGCGTGCGCAGTTGCATGTTTATGTGGAAGCAGTTCCAGTAGGGCCGAAAGTCATTCTACATTTGATCAGCATGTTTAGTACACTTACATATGCCTTGTTTGAAATAGGAGCTTCACACTCTTTTTTTGAAATCAGTATGTCCAGTGCTCTGGGTTTATATGCTGAGAGATTTACAGTCCCCCTATTGTTTAGTATGCTAATCGTAGGTCAGAGTGACTTGTTTTATGTTTACCGAATGTTTAGACTGATGATAGGGCCACATCAGTCTAGTATGTATCTTCTACTGTTGCAGATACAACAATATGATGTCATCCTATGAATTTAATGGCTATTTTTTGTACACACTGTTATCACCAATTTCCAATGAAGATTTGTTTTATCTTATGAGGATGGACAGTGTGTGACTTTCACCGGCGATCGGCATTTCCAAAACGGAAACCGGTTGGTGGAACCCCTCCTTTCCCTGTTAGATGAGTTGTCAATGGTTTCAGCAGATACAGATATAGTGGAAGTCACAAGGATCGTCAGTTAGTTCATGGACGTCTTTCATATAGAAGTGGTGACTCTACCCCATTGACGTGATGTTGAATTTGGGATTGAAATGTAACCTGGTGCCCGTCCGATCTCAAGGGCCCCATAACGGATTAAACCTTCTGAGTTGCAGGAGTTGCAGATTCAGATTTATGAATTGAGGAAGAAGGGTTTTTTCTGACCTAGCATGTCACCATGGCGTGATCTGTTCTTGTTCACAAAAAAGGAATATGGTGGTCTTAGGGTGTGCATAGACTGACAGAGACTGAATCAGGTATCATTCAAGAACCATTACGCTCTACCAATGATAGACGATCTCATTGAATAGCTTAGAGGATAAAGGTGGTTCTCTAAGATCGTTCTACGGTCTGGGTATCATCAGATAAGCATGAAGGACAATGATATCCTGAAGACTGCTATCAGGTGTAGGTATGGCCACTTTGAGTTCAACGTCATGTCGTTCGGTGTTATGAACAGACCTGCTATGTTCATGGGGCTCATGAACTCTGTTTTCTGTGATTTTTTGGATTTGTTCATCATTGTGTTCATTGATTACATTTTTATCAACTCAAGATCAGAGGAGGAGTATATTAACCACCTCTGAATAGTCTTAGAAATCCATTGACACCACCAACTCTATGGGAAGTTGTCCAAGTGTAGGTTCATGACACGAGAAGTTCATTTCCTTGGACATGTCGTGTCTCAACACGGGGTAGCAGTTGACCCGTCATAGGTTGAAGCAGTTGTTTCATGGGAATCACCCAAGAATGTGAAAAGGGGTCGTAGATTTCGGGTTCTGGAAGGCTATTATCGGAGGGTTGTACCTAAATTTTCTCGAGTTGAATCTCCCTTGATAGCTTTGACTTGAATGGACCAAGCCTTTGTATGGAGTGAGCAGTGTCGGGAAGCTTTCAGCTACCTAAATGAATGGTTATTCATCACTCCAGAGCTCCGGTTTATGGAGGAAGGGGTATTGTAAGAGTTATTTTGTGATTCTTCTGGACTTGGCCTAGGGTGTGTTCTATTGTAGTAGCAGGGAGTGATATCTTATGGTTCTAGGTAGTTATATCCTCTTGAGCATAATTATGCTGCCGATGACCTAGAATTTTCCGCATTAGTGTTCGTATTGAAGTTGTGACGGCATTACCTCATCACGGAGAACATTGTGGTATTCACGGATCACAAGAGTTTGAGGCCTATCTTTACCCAGTAGGACCTGAACATGGAACAACAATGGTGGGTGGAGTTTCTATATGACTACAACTTTGAGATCCATTACACTAAATGTAAGTGGAACGTTGTGGATGATGCCTAGAGAAGGAAGTCATGAAAGTAATCTATTCAGGAATCTGTGGATTCTTGGAAGGTAATGGAGAAGTTGGCTACCCTAAACCTGAATTCAAGGTTGGATGGTTGTAGAGGTTGTCTATTTCAAATGATAGTGAATTCCTCAATGTTTTGATAGGTGGAGTAGTCTAATTGGGAGACATAGAGAGTGATGTGATGCACAATCTGGTTAACCAAGGCAATGCTCTGGAAGTGTGGTCAGAAGATGGTCAGAATAATATTTTTTTAGGGATTTTGTTTGTCCTAGAGGCTATGTGGGAAGAGGTTCTCCATGAATTCCATAACTCACTCGTAGTGGTACACCATGGAGTTTCCAATGTGTATCAAGGACTGAGAGAAGAGTTCTTGTTGCCCGGGGTGAAGTGGCCAGTGGCAGAGTTTGTGGCATGGTTCCTGGTGTGTCCAGTAGGAGAAGGCTGAAAACCGCATCCCAGGAGGTTGGTTGTAGCCTTTAGATGTCCCCAAGTGGAAATGAGATAACATATCAATGGATTCTGTTACACGACTACACAGGTTTCAAGGGGGTTGTGATGTTATCTGGGTAGTGGTAGACAGATTGGTGAAATCAGCTCACTTCCTGGTGATCAAGGAGTAGAGTTCGGTGAATTCCATAGCACAGATATATGTGGATGAGGTGGTGTGGATGCATTGAGTTCTGAGGTCCCTAGTCTTAGATAGGGATTCCTAGTTCACCTCACGAGTCTTGAGGGGATTACAACATGCTTTTGGCGCCCGACTATGCCTTAACATAGCTATCCACCTCCAAAAAGATTGGCAGATAGGGTGAACCATCCAGACATTTGAGGAAATACTACGAGCATGTGTTTTGGACTTCGGGGGATCATAGGAATGACATTTAACCTTATTAGTGTTTTCCTACAATAATATCTATCACTCCACTATTGGCATGGAACCGTTTGAATCCTTGTATGAAAGGTTATGTCATTCACCCATGTGCTGGACTGAGGTTGGAGTGGCTGGTGTTCGTGGCCCGGAGGTAGTGTAGATCTCAATAGAGAAGGTTCAGTTGGTGAGTGAGAGGATGAAGGCAGCCTGGGAAAGGAAGAAGTCGTATGTCGTTCAAAGGAGTTGGCCCTTGGAGTTTGAGGTTGGAAACCAAGTGTTCTTGAATGTTTCCCCTTGATGTGGGTAGTGATGTTTTGGTAAGGTGATACAGTTCTCTCCTAGGTTTATTGAGCCTTTCAATGTGTTGGGGCGAGTCGGAGATGCAGAATATCAACTGTTGTTTCCACCTCAGTTGGAAAGGATCCATGATGTTTTCGACATCTCCCTTCTTCATTGATATCTACATGGTGGATCCCTTGTGATTTACTGGGTAGACTGGGATATTGGAGATGATTCTACGTTCGTGGAGCGACCAGTGAAGATTGATGATCGAATGGAGAAAGTGCTTCATGGATCAACCATCCATTTGGTACATGTGTTGTGGAGGCATAGTGGCCTTAATGAGAGTACTTGGGAGTGAGAATCTCGAATGCACACCCAGTACCCAATGCTATTTTCAGTTTCCATTTCCGAGCCTTCCTTGTTGTTCTAGTTATTATGACCTACTATGATGTAATGCTGACCTTTTTGGTTTATAAATTTTTTTGTTTCCTTACCGTGTGAATGTTGTGAAAGGACCTGATATGTGGGGAAGGGAGGACATGATCCCTAATCAAGACACATTAATGTAAATGTGATTAAAACCGTGCGGGCGATTCAGTGTCACCCAAAGTAGATAGTTTCTTAACATGGAGGAAAGAACTCCCTGATCCTTGTGTTGGGAAAATATGATCTTGGGTTTGATATGGCTATTTGGGGTAGTTTATCCCTAAGATTTATCTTTTGAGGTGGATGTTCAGACCCCTCTCTTCTCTTTTGGTCAAGATTTGATTCTTGAGGAAGATAATAGTACGAGAGGTATCTAATATAATGGCCCTAACCCTCCTGGTCCATCGCTTTTCCAAATTTCTGGTGTTTGGCACACCCTGGGCCCATCAGGTTCGGATCCTAAGGGTGGTGTCTCGGTGTCAGGATGCCATTGTAGTGTCAACAATCGGTGACACTAATCGGTGCTAGTGGGGCTTGTCAGGTTTTTCTTCCTCAATATTTCTTTTAACGCCACTTTCATGCCCTTTTAACCTTTTAAAAGTTGTTCATGGTGGTTTTTATTCCTATAAAAAATATTTTGAATCCCTATGGGTGGGGCGACCCTTAAAGACCCAATGTGTATCCCTTTTACGTGTTTTCTTCCATTTAAATGAAATCATTTAACTCACTGCTTTAGTGCCCCCTCTCCAATGAAAAATTAAATAACAATTAATCCCATCGTGTGTAACCACCCACCCGATTGGTGAAACCATGATCCTATTTAATGCCACTCAAGATATTGATATCCTCGAATTCCATGATTTCACTCTTTATATATCACTATAATTCCATTATTCTTCTTCTTGGCTGGGATCTTTCTTCCCCTTGGAGAATTTTAAATCCCCTTCTCGAGGCGAGTGTTGTGCCTATACTGTAGCATTTCCTGCTCGTTTATGGAGTCCCAAGTGTTCCTCCCCTACAAGTTGTGTGTCCTAGTTATTGGCCCGAAGAGAAAAACATCGATCATTGATCATAATGTAGGATTTTTCTATAATCTCTCTTTACTGTGTATCATGCGGGGTAGGTATGCTATTGTTTCTGTGAGGATTGATGAAACCAATCCATAATGATGATAATAAATGGACTTTTAATGAATGAAGGTGGTGCGATATATGTTTATTATGTACACTTTATCATTGATTTTTTGTTGTGAATTTTATGGGCTTATTCCCACTGAAAATCATGGTTGTTGGTGGTATTTATTGTGCAATAATGATCCCATGATTTTCTGGTTATTTATTTTATTGAATGGCTGCAACATGGAAACTGGTAAATCACCTAGACTCGGTTGATTAAATGGATTACTAATGAATAAGAATCCTTGTGTGATCACCCTTGTTAACCAAATAGAAAGTCAAAACTTAATGAATGGTATATTCGAATTTCAAAACTCCCTTGCTTTGTTCTGGTGATGTTTACAGTTGATGCTTCGGAAGCGATGTTGATGGGGATGGGATCCTCTATTGTGGTGCTGATGTTGGTTTTGGATCTGAGGCAGTGTGAGGCCATATGGGGGGGGGCTTGGTTTGGTTCCAGTACATTGAGGGATCTCACATATCCCTTTTGTCGTTCTGAATTTACAAGGTAACCAGGTGTGAATGCTTAGATTGTTGTTTGGATATTTTCCATTCCTTGGCTTGTGGATATGCATGTTAGTTACCTAGTAGTGAAGTACTACATTAATGGAATCACTTGAATATTAAAACAAGAGTGGTTTCAATGGAGAATTTGTTTCTGGGAATAAGTTGTGACTTGATAGGGGGAGTTGTGTCTTTTTATGAATGAATAGTAACATGGGTGTTTGTGTATAGGTTGGTTTTGGAATCCCAAGTCTGGGATGAGTTCTTATTACTTACATGTATAATTTAGTTTTTATCTTTCTTATTCGTGCCCCGCCAAAGTTGAGCACTTCGTGCCGAACACCCCCATTTCATGGGGGAGGGTATTTTTCCCAACACTTCTATGAGTTTCTGGTTATTATATCCTTTTCGTCTCCCTTTCATGAGTAGCCCAAGACTCTTTGGGCAGTTTGTGATGACCTGAGGTCCATTATAGCCCAGAATCTTTGAGCATGGTACGTGGTGGTGGTTGGACCAGGTTTGTGCAGGAAAGTGGTTTCCGAAGTTCCTTTGGGATGAGGACCAGGTGTCTTCAGGCATGAAAGTAGTTGTTCGGTCCCGGGTGTGTGTGATTGTGGTTAAGTTTTGTTTTTGTGGACCAGGTTCTTGTGGGCAAGATATGCGGTTGTGATAGCCCAGGTGTGTGCGGGAGGGGTGTGGCAGTGGGACTGTGGTGAGAATGGCTGGATATTTTTGACGCGCAGGATGTCTTCAATAACTAGTGGGAAAGTGGCATAGGGTACTCAAATATTGATGTCCTATTTCTATTACTTATTTAACTTTCATTATTTGGGAAGAGTTACTTGGTGATATTTGGGAGTATTGTTTTCCTTGCTAGGTGTTTTGGTTATCACTTAATTTTTATTCCACAGGGCATTATAATGCCTCCACCCTTGTACAAGAGATCTTTTGGTTTCCCCTACTGAGTATACATACCCTATGTATATAATCTAAATCCATGTTTTCATGGGGACATTAGGGATCGGGCGGGACTGAACAAACTCAATCCTTGTGACAGTTGCCGATGTCATTTTTCATTTAATTGTTACTTTCCTTAGGGGTTTTCTTTTACTTTTGTAGAATTTACTTTTGGAACATCCATATGGGAATCGTTGGGTTTGGCTTTACTTTTACCTCCATTTTCGGTGATGTTTGGGATTTACTCTCATATCTCCCAATCCTATTAAATAAAATTCAAAAAAATGGTAATGCCTTCCATTTTGTGCATAATTCAATACCCTTCGTGCTATTCTCCACTCCAGGACCTATTGAATGTGGGTTTTGGGTGTTGTTATATCTCTTTCAACTTGTGGAAGGAAGGGTTCGTCCATCCATTGTCCTTTCCCTCATCTTAGTGAAGGTGGGTCGTGACAGGGAACACCTCTTCATTATTTGGTAATAATGTCTCCTAAAATTGGGATTATTCAATTTATAGAACTCAACGGAATTTCCCACTAGACCTCTTTTATTCCGCATGTTCCCTCTATCCATAGCTTGGAATTCTTGGAAAATATTGTAAAAAATATATTGGTTCACCTTTGGATCAGGTCCAACCTATTGGTCATGTATTGTATCAAACATACTATTTAATTTATGATGACATTGATGATCACAAATAACCAAATTTAATTCTAATGATGTTTTCTTAAGGGATTTTTTTAGGGATTTAAATTTTGGTTACCAAAATTTAACCTTACTAAAATTACTTGGGAAACACTATTTCAAATAATATGTTTAGAAAATTAGTGTATGGTTAATCAACCTAACATTATACAGGAAAGATAACACTTTTTTATGGTATGCACCCTATGTTATGCATAATAGTTTGTTTTTAGATCAACCTTTTTATATTTAGAGAATCCACATGCATATGGACCAACTACCCGACATTGGAAGTTGGTATTACTATTCATCAACCTTACATATGGGAATTTGATCATCTGGTTAATCAATGCTACATTGAGGATATTTTACTAAAAATGTGAACATATATATTACCATCCCTATGCTAATTTTATTCCCTACATTATGTGAAGATGAAAATATGGTTAGTGAACCGTATATTTGTTGGAACCCAACACTACACGAAGGAACCCTACACAATGCAGTTCAATCCTGCATTGTGTATACAACAATGAAGTTTTTAAGAATCATTTTAAATCCATGAAAGTTGAAACAATTAGGTTACAAACAAATACCGATTCAGGGATCATTATGATTATTTCAAAGAACTGTATTCATCATAGAAAATCATTCATGTTCTTAAGGGAAGTAATGACTCCCCTAGTGAATTTCGAATATGAATTTCTGCAGTCAATATGGATATTCATCATGATCTAGATTTCCAATGAAATCTATCTATTATATATATTCCATCAATGTATATCTTAAAATATATTTGTGTGATAATAGATTCACATATGTGAATATATTATTGAATTTAGCATTTATAGTGATCCTACAATGAATGATCAATTCGAAAAGAATCTAAATGTTGAAAATATAAATTTCAATATTTTACTTCTATATGATTACTACTGATTTTTAGTTTCTACCTATTGGAAGATCAGTTTTGAAATAAGGATATTTTCAAACTGTTTCATTCTTGTAGATATTATTTTTTGGAGAAGATGATCCATCAATTTTCACTTACTTTCTACTACAACAGTGAAGAACTAATTTAAATGATGAAATCGATCTTTAGATTTATTTTGGATTCAACCGCTCATACTCAATTGTGGTGGAGTATTAAATTCTCAATCAAATATGTTGATATAATAATCCTTATCAAATAACCCGAGGTCATTGTTATTAGACTTGTAGTAATGTTTTCAATTTCCAGTACTCAGTTGTGAATTAAAGGTCATGTGACAACAAGGCAATTCTAGTGAAATTTACCAAGATCGTAGGGGGAGTGATTGGAAGAGTGTAATATGGAATTTTTGTACCCCAAAACACTATAAAAAGATATGATATTTATTTTATTTTATCCATTGTAAATTATTTTTACAAAAGTAAACACTATATATCTGCATAAATCACATCGAGTGTTAAAATCCATAATTGTGGATTATTTTTTAAAAGACACCATTCACTGCCCCTTATGTTACATTGCGTATTCCAACATAACAAGTGGTATCAAATGGATTATTTTGGAAAAATCTATACCATGATACAACTATAATTTCTATAAAAATATGGAAATAACTGATCTGAGAGAAGGAATGTCAGTGGAACGTGCTCCATACATTAATGGTGAAAACTATGGCTGTAGGGAATCTAAAATTAATAACTATCTGAATATTTTTGTATTCAATGTATAATAAAAAATTAGTACTTTATATATAAATCCCAGGAAACCAGAAACATTGACTTTTGATAGAGAAGTTGATTATTATATCAGTTATAAATGATTGAATGATATTATTTTTGGTCTTGGACCAGATGAATTCAATCTTGTATCCCAATGTACAACATCTTATGAAATGTGGAAAACTATAGAAACTAATTATGAAAAGATAAATAATGTTATAAATACAAGTTATGATTAATCAAATCAGAAATTTTACACCATTTGAATTTTATATGGATAAATAATCATGCAGATGAGTGAATGTATTACATAAATTATTAAAAATATAATATCCTTAGGATAAATCATCAAATGATATTACCAAGCCTTGAATGTACTCAGAGTACTACCATAAAAATGGAATATAATATCTACTAATATTAACTAAACATCACCGATCAAGAATATTCAATGAAATAACTAATTGGGGAACTGATAATGTGTGAAGCTTAAATGCACATTAAATCTAAAGATCATTAAATTATAGTGACGAAGGAAAATACAGCTCTGATAGTATCATCTCAGAAGTATAATTGAAGAACATCACAAAATTATTATTTATTAGAATTTAGATTCCCCATATTATGAAATGGAACTAGAATTTTCCCCAAAAAATATTATTAAATTATACAAGAACAAAATAGGATTCCGAAAATCCATTAGGAATAATGATATAGAAATAAGAGAGGTTTGATTTTATGAATGTAATAAATTGGGTCATATTAGACCTGATTGTCCTCAACTAAAATATGAAACAAATATGTCAAAAAATATATATTAAAAATTTTTTGTTTATGAGAACAAAATAAATAGAAATATGAAAGCTACATAGAGTTTAAATGAAGACGAAAACAACCCCTCAATGACTAATTCAGAGGAAGAGAAATCAAATATAAATTCAACCATGTGATACATGGTTGAAGAGAAAAAGGTAAAAAATTAATACTCCTAATATTATGAAACTAATAGTTTCTAAATGATAAATTGTCTACCTACTATTATATTTTTGAATAAAAATATGATTCTTTATTAATGAATCATATGTCAATGAAAAACGTTCATATTAATTTTTTTTGAATAAGATACCATGTTATAAATAGATCAAGATTTATTTAAAAAATTAAATTCCTCTTCAACAAATAATTTCATTCACAAAAATAGAATCAAGAATTATTGAATAAACAGAATTCCAATTAAATTAATACTCTTGTTTTCAAAAAAGGCTAAAATAACTTTAATGATATTCTTGGAAACAATTTCATTAAAAAGAATATATTTGGAATATAATGTATGGGTGAGAAGTAAAAATTGTATAAAAATTGTTTTGTTCCTAATTCTAAAAATACTACATGTTATCGATATGGAAAAAGGCTATGTTATTAATAATTTATATTCAAAAACTACTAAAATTAGTGGTATTAAAGGATAATTTATTTCCAAACGTTTTATAATACTTTTGATATTTGATATAGAAAAATAATTATCATACGGGCTAATAGATCATTTCTCTCTAACACTACATGACCCATGAATATCTGGGTACCAAAAAAAATTGTTTAGTTACTTTATCAAGAAAAATTCCATAGATAAAGAAAATACATATGGTCTATAAGAAGTGTACATTTCATTAATATGAGGGGATACTCAATAAACGTTCACTAACTGACTTAGGTTGATGGGGGACTAGTCACTTTTGGTGACAATGCCAACGAAAAAATATTTTGAGTTGGAAATGATATAGATCCAAATACTATCTCAATCAAAAAAATATATTATGTCCAAGGGATAAAGAAATATGTGATAACTATCTAACAACTATATGATTATGGATTTTTTTATAACAATTCACGAACTGTCTCTAAAGATAAGTTTCTTAACTTTTGAGCACCTATAACTGATAATGTTTATAACATAGATTTGAATCCATTATGTAAAAAATTGAATTATTTAACTACTAAGATAGTTGAATATGGTATTTGGTGTAGAAGAATTGGGCACTAGAATATATAAAATTTACATAAATTATCTAAGGAATAAGTAGTTTTTGATTTGTCAGGTATTATGTTTAACAATGACGGATTCTTTGATCTATTCCAAATTATCAAGAAACCCAAATCTTTTTTCAAATATATCAACACAATTGCTATATGTAAACCATTATTACATATCCATATGTATTTTGTGGACCATAAATAGTGGAATGTTTTTCTAGTAAATTATATTCCTATGATTTAGTTGTTTATTATTCTATATTTACTTGGGTCCATTTTATAAATCTCAAAAGTTAATTTTTTAATGTTTTTGAATGTTTCTGTAAAAATATTCAAAATGAAAATTTTTTTAAAATAATTTCATTAGGAATTGATCATGGTGGAAAATTGGATAACAATGAATTTAAACATATTTACCCAAATCACGGTCTTAAAAAAACCTTCTCCAGACAAAGAACACCTCATCAAAATAAACTTTTTTAGAGGAAAAATAGAACTATTCAAGAAATGGTAAGATTTATGCTGAATAAATATAGTCTTCTTACCTATAATTGGGATTAAGCTGTAAAAAAATAAAAATATATCATGAATAGAGGTTTGATAAAGAATATTTTCATAAGGAACCCCAATGAATGTTGGAATAACAGAAAACCTAAAGTAAATTAATTTATTTTTTTTTATACAAAGGGTATATCATGAATACTAAGTATAACCTTGGTATGTTAAATCCCAAAATGGATGATGGAATACTTTTGGAATGTTTTCTACCTTTAATGTTTATAAAGTTTTTATTAAAAAGTAAGGGGTTATTAAAGAATCAGTTCAAGTGATATTTAATTAAACAGAACCTTTTATTAAAGTGAATGATCGGGTGAATCATGTCACTAACTCTATTTTCGACATAAGTCTTGAAACCCCTAAAATGGGTTTGAAAATAATATTAATAAAAATCATTTCAATTTAGAAGAACGTGATACTAAATATCTTGAAAATTTCTTACCTATACAGTCTATAAAAATAAAGAAACATCCTCTTGAAAATGTTATAGGAGACCTAGACACATGAATTAGAACTAGAAGATATTTTGAATATCTAGATGAATTGTATTCCATTATATGTTATTTAGAAACTACATCTATAGAGGATGAATTATAAGGCAATAGATGGATGTTCTAAATGAAGGAATAACTAAACTATTTGGAAAGGAATAATGTTTGGCAACTAGAATAAAGACCATCGAATTGTCCAGTGATAGGAAATAGTTGGGTCTTTATAATTAAATTGTTTGATAAAAGTATCATGAAAAAAATAAACCAATATTAATAGCTAAATGATATAATCAAGAAAAACGATTAGATTATAAAGAGTCATTTTCCCCTATATTTAGAATATCTCTGAAAATAATCCATTTATCATATGCATATTATATGAATTTTAAATTATATCAGATGGATTTCAAGTATACCATTTTAAATTATTATTTAAGGGAGGTATTTTATATTGAAAAACCCCCTAGTTATGAAAATTCTAAAATACCAGACACTATTTTTAATCATACTAAAGATATCAATGGCCTTAATCAAGCACTTAGATCTATGTGTGAAAATTTGAGTTCATTTCTTTTAAAAAAAGGGATTTATTTTTGGATTGGTTTATCCAACACTTTTTGGAAAATCCATTTCATCTATCATTTTAAAAGTAAATATTTATGTTGATGATGTTATTTTGGGTATAAACAATATAATTATTTTTAATGATTTTTCAAAATTAATGTAAAAAATAATTTTAATTGAGTATTTTGGGCGAATGATTTTTTTAATCCAAATTTATAAATATGAATATTGAAGTTTTTTAAATTATAGTAAATATATTATTTACTTATTAATAAAAGTTTGGACATAAAAAACAAGACATATAAAATAATCTTATGTGTCAATATAAATCATTATTTGGATGAAACTAGAAAACCCCTACAAAAAACATACAAAGAGATATGATTAGTAGTTTGTTATATAATACTTATAAAAATCTAGACATTATGTTTTCAAAAATTTTATGTGCTAGATTTCAATGACATCCAAAAGAATCCCATATTAATACAAATAAAATAATTTTTAGATATTTAGAAGGAATTTTTTTTCAATATCATCAATACCCCAAAACATAAAATTTTAATTTAATAGCATATTAATATGTTGATTTTGGAGTTTTTAGATTTGGTAGAAAAAGTAGATTAGGAACCCGTTACATTTTAGGAAAATATTTAGTATCATAGTCTTCTAAGAAACAACACTCGGTTTCGTTGTCAACCACTGAATCATATTATGTGTGTGTTGTATATTGGTGGGCATATATTCTGTTGATGAAAATAATACTATACTGTACTTTAGTCTAAATTTTAATAGTATACAAATTTTTTGTGATAATACTAGTAAAATAAATATTTCCAAAAAAAATATTATAAGTCATTCTAGTACTAAGATCATTGATATAAGGCATAATTTTCTAAGAGATCATGTCCTTAAAAAGGATATATCTTTAGATTTTGGAAATATTGAATAACAATTGTTTTATATTTTTACTAAACCAATTTTAAGTGAAATTTTAGATTTTATTAAGGGGCATTTAGAATTATTTAATTTTAAATAAATAAATTATTTAATACTAATCTATCTATTTATATTTTAAGTATTATATATTATGTATATAACATTTTATCATTATTTATATTATATAGATGAATTTTAGTTATATTTTAAAAATAATTTTATTTTTCATTTTTTTTCAAATTAAAAACATTATGAGTACATTCAAAATCGGTGGGAGAAAACTGTTCGCCTTATATCAGTCTCTTTCTCATATACTACACATCCCTTCAATTTACCAAGTATCTCTCTCTCTATTTATATATTCTATTTTTCAAAACCATAAACCTTAAAATATATTAAACATTTAAACCTTAAAATATGGAAATTTCTAGAGGATATAAAGATGTTTAGTTGGATGTTGTTGCACATATGTCTAGGAAAGACTAAAAAGTGATCTGAGTAAAGGTAATCTATTTCGATTATATAGATTCTACAAATCTTTCACAAAATGAGTCAATAATATTTCACGGTTTGTATTATTCTTTTATATAAGATAACACACCTTTAATATATGAAATTTATGTAATAGAGTTTTTTATGAATTCTTCGTTCAACATTAGACTCAATAAAGATACCATTATCTATATGTTTAATGATACTAAACATTCATTATCTTATGTGGTCATGGAGGAGTTATTACGTTGTACCCATGATGGGGAGTTCTAGTTTGATTTAAGAAATATATGCAATGGTTAACATTTGTTAGTGGATATTTTGTTTTCATTGTTTGGAATGAGAACAATCAAGAAAATAAAAATGAATGATCATACTCCTAACTTCCATGTAATGGTTAAATTCATTCAATATGGGATTCTAAAAGAAGTGTTGAGCTTGAAAAATCCATATTTCCTAATATGTATATCATGTTTTTATTTTTGAATCACATCCAGTTCAATTTATTTCAGATTATGGTAATGTATTTAAATTATTTCATCCAAAAATATGCCAAGATAGGTTATTATCCATATGGGAAGATCATTTCATTTTTTATATGATGAAAAATAAAAATTATTAATATGTTTTTTCAAAAACATGTCTTCAAAACAAGGTCTTAAAAGATGGGACAACTATGAAGTTAGAATTTTTATGGATAAATTAATTCAACTATCTCTTTCATGTTTGTGTAGAACAATAATAAAGGGCATTGAGAGATTTTTAGGGTGAGAAAGGAATGATTCATTCAGTTTTCTCTATGAGATAAAGACCCGATGATGAGGAAGAATCAAGCCCAAAAATACATATTGTATAGAGAAGAAGTATTCTAGTTTCCAATATAGAGACTATGGATGAAGAAATAGAAGAAGTTGTACATGAGGATCCAATGGTTGAACATGTGAGGAAAAGGATCAGAGTTAAGATCATCAATGGGAAGATATCCATGATCCAGTAACTCAATATATTATTTTCCATGATTCTAAAGCTTCTGTAGGATCTTATTTAATAGAATGATCAGTTGATAATGAATTCCTAATTTTTTCCTTGATATAATTTCATAAACTGGATGATATCCTTGACCCTGGCACTCAAACTTCATTATATTCTGATTCTGGTATTGAAGCATTAGTTAAAAATTTAAATCTATTATTGGATAATAATTTTTTTTTCATAGACAAAATTGGAAGGTGAGAACAAGTTCTTTGAAGAGTTAAAAAGTTTGATAGTGCCATGGTCTATGTTTGAAGCTACAAAGATTCATTTAAGGCATGTGAAAGAAAATATTTTTTCTATTAGAGTCCTTCGAGAGTTTATCATCAAAATTTATAGAGAGTTAAATGTATTGGGAGATTAATCTGTTTAGATGTCGGATTTTGTTGAGATTAAGCTAATGATTGGGGATAATTTCAATATCCCATGGAAATCAATCTAGGGTCAACCTATTCTCAATAGACACCCTCAGAAATGATCAAAAAATTTGAAGCTATAACTTTAGTGATGGATGATTTCAATGATAGACTACAAACTCTTCAGTGTGACAGTACTCCTTTTAGTGTTCTGTTAAAAAATTGAAAATCATATAGTTAGACAACTATTTTAAATTGAATCCTGGTTTGTATTCATTCTTAATCATGTTACTGTTATGTTTACCTAATTCATTCTATCAAAGGGTGGAGTGAGTGAGTTTATGATGTTTCATTTGATTGAGATTCTAAAAATTGGTCAAGATTAAAATAATCTTCTTCAACAGTGATTATAAATATTCAAAACACATTTTGATTGCTTTTTTCTAACGATCGTTGATCTTAATGGTGATGTCCAAGACATTACTTATCCTGCTTCACTTTATTCCTCTAGCAATTCTGATCAGAGCCCCTCATTTGGAATTTAAACATTCATTGGCTATGGATTGTACTCTATTTTCAAAACATTACAATACATTTTAAATTCAATTTCATTGATTCTCATTTAGGTTTAATCATTTTTATTTAGGTTAAATACTTAACTAAAAATCCTAAATTTATTTCACTTATCAATTTTATTATAATATATTCATTTATGGTTCAGAGCTACATTGACTGTGGTTTATATCATTTATTATTTCAAAATATTTTTTTGATATCACAAGAAGGGAGAAAATTTATGGATGGCGAGAAAATATATAAGGAAAAAAATATATAGAGAATTTCCATAAATAAAATGGGGATATGAGGGTTAATTTTTGAAAAAAAAATTCATTTTTACAGAATCCAATTTTTTTTGAAATAATAATATGAAATTGAAATATTTTTTATATCTATATTGATGTCAAAATCCTATATTTTAATTAAGTTATGTTATGAATTTTGTTATGGGTTGTGTGATCATGGAAAAGGGGAATATTGTTGGGACTATACTGTCTCAATAATACTCAATAATTAATGATGATTTTGATTCTCACAAATAAACTAGATCTTTTTCTTATTATGTTTTATTGAGAGAGTTTTCATGAATTTATATCTGGGTTAAAGGAATTTATCATTATGAGAATTACATTGGAAACATTGTATCAAACCCAGCATTCATAAAAAGAGAATATGGTTTATGAAACTTATGTTACACTGAAAAGTTAACACTTTCATATGGTATCTTCCTTATGTTATGAAACATAGATTAATTTTTTATTGGAATCCTTATGTTTTGTGAATAAACAAGAATAGGGATCTGCAACCCATTGTTGGATGTTTGTATAACAATTCCCTAACCCTATGTTTTTGAGAATGAAAATATGGTTATTCATTTCTATGTTCATGATATTTTTCTAAAATGGGTGAATGAATGGATTATCATCCATATGATACTTTTATTCCCCACATTACATGAATATTAATGTATGGTTAAGGAACCATGTGTTTGTAAGAAACATACTCTACGCAAAAGAACCCTACACGGCGTAGTTCCACACTACGTTGTGATTACCACAGTGATATCTTTATATAGTTTTTACAATATGATATTATTGCAATGATCGAGTCTAAATTGATGACTAATTCAAGGATAATTCTGATTATTTCAAAGAAATGTATTCATTTGAGAAAATAACTCAAGTTTTAAATAGAAGTTAGGACTCCCTTGGTCCATTAGAATTTGAATTTTCAAGATCAATAAGTTTATTTTTTTTATTTTGGAATATATAATCAAGTTATCTATTCTATATACAATGTTAGAGTATCTATTCAAATATATGTGTGTGATAAGTGATTCATAAATGAGAATGTATTATTTAAATTTTCCTTTATATCATTTTTGTAAAAAAAAGTGATTCTAAAAGAAGATAAACATTAGATATATACATCTTTCATCTTTTATTGATGTTATATTTCTACTACTATTTAGTTTCAAGATTATTGAATACCATTTTTAAAATAACTATCACTTTAGACTTTTTCATTTCTCAAGATATTATTTTCCAAATAATAACATACATGAATTGTTCGTTTCATGCTTCTACAACTATGAAGGTCAAATTGATCCTTTGAAATAAATATTTTGATTTATTGAAGTTTCAACTGCCGATACACAGTTGTGGTGAAGTATCAACTTATTGATCTAAGATATGGATATTAAATTTCTTATTAATGAACCATAAGTAATTGTTATTATTCATATTATAAATGTGTCAACTACCTGCACTGAGCTGTTAATTCATGATCTTTTGATTAGAATACCATTCTAGTGAAATTTACCAAGCTCACAGAGACAGTGATTGGCACAGTGTACTAGGGAATAATTATGCCACAAACCACTACACAAATTCATTTTCATTATTTCTATTTATTCACAGGATATTATTTTCAAAATATTAATCACTACATATCCTTATAAATCAATGTGGGTGTAAAAATCCATAGTTATATATGATTTAAAAAATCAAAATTCACCCCTATTGTGTTACTTTGTATATTCTGAACTTCCACAACCATATTCATAGTAGCGAATTCTTGTTCATTTATTCTATTCCAAATTGGTGATATTGTTATAACCAAAATAAAATCTTATTTAGTCTCACTCTATAGTAATATAAAGATTCAAAATTTCAATTCTTTTAAACATGTGATACATATCAGAATGCGCCTTTCCAAAATTCCACATTTTCTATTTCTAAACCATTTTTTTAAGATTCCACTTTGTTTTTTGGAAAAGCAAACAACATTCAACTTCTTTAAAATATCAACATTTTACTCCAAATCATAAATAATTTCTCAAACTGTTATATCAACCACTAATACTAATTAATTAGTATCAATTAATCTAAATATCTTTTCATCGGATTAACCCATGTTGATTAGGTTATAACTCCTTGAAGTGTCTAAAAACACTTTTGTACCCAAATACATACTAAAAAAATGTTCACCATAAATATTTTATCTATTCTTCTTCATTCTATAAATTTAAAATTCCAACAATCTTATTCTTTGCTAGCATCCAAACTCACAGAAAAAAATTCTAATACTATTGTCCGCAAAGTGAAAGACGGGCCCACCAAGACTGATACCATTTGTAACGTTCCATCCCTTAATTATTAGATTAGGAAAAGGAAGATGTGTTACTTTCCCTTAGGTTCCATACGGATGACACCAAAATATGGAAATTAATATCAAAGGCATCATTATTAATTGGGGGATTATTTTCTCATGATTAAAAATAACTACAACAAGTATCCAATAACTAAACAGTAACTATATAATGCATGAGAATAATGTAATACATTTCAAAGTAATAATAACTTGAAAAAATACCAAACCAAAACACTAAACCATTTCAAAATAGAAATAGGGAACAAAAAACCTACCAAACCCAAAGTGAGCTCAGACTTTTGGAAGATACTCCCTATATGTTCCAAGATCAGTTTCACAATGAATCACTATAGAAATGAGATAACTTTTCTTTACTTGTGTCCTGATATAAAATATCTGCAAGTGAAATAATGTGTCCATGTGGGGGTGATTATAAAACATAGTTAGTAGTTCCAAATACCTTCCTTACTCATGACTCTAGGATAGAACAACTAAATTTTTTTACATAAAACCATTTGAATAAAAAATTTAAATAGTTTATCTCAAAACAAAAAAATTCCTAATACATTTTTTTCTCTATTTAATGAAACCCAATAAGCCATTAAACCCATTAATAAAATTCCATTGGGAATAAACGATTCCATTTCAAAAAATAACAACCACAAACACTGAAGATCAGTGTAACCATTTTCGATGGAACATCACGTCCATACATCTTTCCATTGAAGGTGGTACTTCATAACCATTATCCATTCCATTAAACTCATTCCAAACCATTTACTCCAAAAATAATGCCTAGATAATTATTCCAAAACCATTTAAATAGGATATTTTTTGTTTTTGGAAAAACATTCCAACTAATTTTCAACAAATTAAAACCAAACAAAAATTTTAGAATCATTATTTCTAAATATTGAAACAAACTACAAATTAAAATAAATCAACCAATTTCAGCAAACCATCACTAAAAATGTTTTTAAAAAACATTTAAAACAAATATAATAGTTAAAAATAATAAAACCATCCATTTAAAATCAGTCCTTCATGTTAAAATAATATTAGTTGATAGTGATTCCATCTACATTGTAATCTTTGGAAAAATGAAGAATGACACAAAACACCTCATCAAACCTGGATAAAACTCTAAAAACCCACATTAGATATAGTTCTTTATCATAAAAATAGTAATATAACATCATTATTAGAATCACACACCATGGATCAATTCCCATGTTGTAACACCCCAAGCTTCCATGGTATGCTTCTCTTTGAATAATACAATAGCGTGTGTTGTACGCAACTTCGAGTTCTAACACACACCACAACCAATCAAACTAGCTGTTATGAATAGTAATATATAATTTTTGAAATTTTATAAATTTGATCTTTCAAAATGGACTTCATTTTTGGATTTGGAATATTGAATTTAGCCTAGGGTAAAATTTTGGAACTTTTCGGATAACTTTTATATTTTGATGAATAGTGAAAAATACTAAACTTTAATTAAAAACAAATTTTTTAATAAAAATAATTAATAGTGATAAATTATACCATTTATTGGTTTTAAATTATAATTAGAATATAATTTTAGCATTTTATCCCATGGTGGTCATTAGAATTAATTTCCCTTTGAAATTGGACATAAACAATTGTCAATCTTTTGATTGATATTGTTTTTTTAAAAACACGCAATTTGTTTTGACAACAGGAATTAATTATAAAATTAATTAATTCAACTTATATGTTTGGAATTTTTTAAAATAGACATCATTTTTGAATTAATAATATCAATTATATATTAGGGTGAAATTTTGGTATTTTTCTGCAAAACATTAAGTTTTGATGAATAGTGAAACCACTACGTGGTAGTTTAAAAACTAATTTTTCATGTAAATGAAACATTACCACTTCTGTGTATTGAATTTTGAAAATCCGACATACATGGTTTTCATTAGGAAGCAAAATGTGGTTCAATGAGATGAAAATAATTTTTGGTGAATAGTAACTTTTAAGTTTTATTATTCACGATTAAAGGTAATTAGTGAAATTTGAGGTAAAAATGATATTATAAAAATATGAAAATATCTTCACTCTTGTCCTACCCTTATTGGATGATTCATGGAAGACCAATAAAATCCATGGTTCAACTTGGAGACCCCATGGAGCCACTTGGGTAAGAAAATGACATTAATAACTTTTTATTTAAAGTAAAAATAAAATTGTCACATTCATGTGTTGTTTTACTAAAAAAATTATTACATGGGGTTATATAAGATATTTTTTCGTCTATAAATATTAATTGGAAATCTAAAAAGATTTCCTAAATGATGATATTTTTTTATAATTTTTCAACATTAAATAAATTTAATTGTTTATGACACTATGATGATGCATCGATTACCTCATTAATTAATGATATAAATAAAATGAAAAGTTAATGTAAAATCTAAGACTTACAGTTATCAAAAACCTATTGTATGAGTATATGTCGAACCCTTATCACCTTATCCAATAAATATATAATTATGGGACTTTTAAAAGCCGAAACACATTATATAATAATGTAACATTTCATGACTTTCCAAGAGTGCCCCTCCTCTCCTCTTATAAATGGCCCCCACCTCTACCACCATATTAACACCTTAAAGCAATTTGGCTCAGCCAAAATCTGAACAAAAACCCTCCCAACATCCCTATCTTACTCCTAGAAGCCTCAATTTGGGCAGTAGTTTTCCCAAGGAAGCCTTTGGTGCAAATCAAAAAGCATTACCCGATTTTAAGGTATTGTCCTCTCTTATGTTCTTTTGTTTTATTTTGCTTATACAACCCCTAAACTCTTTTTATTCCTATATTTTATAACAACACCAGTATCTTCAATATAATAGTATGTTTTTATGAAATGTATTTTATTTACAATTACACACACCTCCGTGTAATGGTTAAAGAACATTTTGTTTCTGTGGTTGGCGAATTACTGCATCACGAAATGATGATTGTTCAATATTCTTTTAACACCTTTCATGGTATCCATTAAGATGACACTATATTTATATATGATATATATTATGTTTATGTTTTCCTTAATATTATCTATTTTTTATTTATGGAATAAATTTATGGTTTCCATTATGGGTAAACGCGGTATCTTCATTTTTGGAAGTGCGGACTACCACCCCCTCAAAGTGATGTGATTCGTTAATCCCATATGTGGGACATATAAAGGATGGAATTAATGATATTATATATTATATTATACTGGAATTATAATATACCTTTATAACATGATGATTTCATTCCATTAAATATGAAATAGAAATGAAAGTAGCGTTCATCCGTACGTATGGCTTACCGTCTCCATGAACGGTGCATTTCATTTCGTACCTCTAAATTTTATGTAATATTATAAAAGCATATATATACTGAATATATATGATATATATAATATCCACATCATGAATATAATTCTGGATATAATGGATATTTTACAACATAAACAACTTGTAATTATAAGAAGTTTATTTTTGACTCAAGTACCAAAGATCGACAAAACGACCGTTATTAACTTAAATAATTACCTAATGTTCATAACATGGTAATAAGTGATATAAAAGGAATAATGACTTTGAAAAAGGTTCTTAAGAAATTATAAATTAACTCTAGTTTATTATTCAGGAGGTTAAATAACGGTCGAGTCAAGTCAGACATGAGGTAAGGGACTTCGTCTCAATCTCCTCTCATTGAGGCATATTTTGTTTTATATAGAACTTTCTTTTATACGGTGTATAAAACCCTTTGAATTTTATTTTAATTCAAAAGGAATGTTTTTTATAGGATGCGTTTTACTAAACGAAAAAAGGCAATTTTTTTGCCATATGTATGCGGCGACAATGACTTCTCCGTCGTTGTGACCATCATTTGAGTTTCTGCTTCCTCTACAAGCCATAATTTTTTTAAATGAAAAATTAATACCATGTTTTAATTTTCTTTTATTTTGGTATTGAAAATGGTATTGAATTTTTTTTATTATATCAATGTGTTTTATTGATATCTTGTCTTTAAAATGTGGAAATGTTATATTTTCTTTATGCATGTTTTATCTCATACGATTATGTTATGATTTATGATATGTTTAAACCTGTTCATATGAGGAATGCATTAGACTTAATAAGTGACGGGTGGAGCCCGCTATAGCTCCTCGATGCATCAGTAGGTCTAATGAGACAAACTAGTGTCTTGGCACGAGGCCTTGGATACGTGGTTATGATAGTCAGGCATTATGAATTCCATCATTATGAAAGTGGTTATTGATATTGCATGTGATTATTTGACTAATAGAATATCCATGTGAAAAAGTAAATGTAATTATTTAATTTTTCCATATTATGCTGAAATTAATGTTTAAAAGGCTTTTGTTTTAGTTATACATTGCCTTAAATATTTATGTTTATTTATGAATGTTTTCACTTTATTGTTATACTTACTGAGCATCTGAGCTCACCCCTTTCTATGTTCTATTTTTCCCAGGATGTGAAGAAATATTTTATGACTGACTTGCAGGGATAGTCTAAAGGGGATATGAGTGTTGACTATGGAGACTATATAATTTAGTTTTTCACTTTATGATGTAATGTAACATATATTAATGTATCTGGTGTTTCCAAGGCTCAAAACTAAGTGGTCTATCAAGACTTGATATTTTGTGATCATTCCAATGTTACATAATAATTCACCAACTCTGGGTAACTGGGGTTGGGGCGTTATAGTTGGTATCAGAGGCAGTTTAGTACTAATCTTGGAAACCAGATTTTGATAAACTCTGATTAGAGCACATAGCCCTAAGATAGACTTTGATGATTAGTATAGAAGAACTTCCTAGAATTTTGGAATTATAGAGATTTTGTGAGTTTTCCGAGCAATATATCCCTGTCTAGATACGAGCAGGTAGAGGCGGCTCTGGCACAGATGTACCTAGGGGTAAATCCCGAAAACACCGCTTTGAGCTAGACTCGAACTGGAACTGGTGCACAACAATGGGCCTTGCTGCACTCTTGCTTACGACACTCCCGGGGGATATGCTTAGGATAAATATCATTTTCATTACAAACCACTATGAATTGTTTATGACTATATACTTCCTAAAAGAAAACATTTTTATGATTATGCATTATATCCATAAATAGATCAATTTATGTTAAGTGTTTTGAAAGTTTGTTATTATGTATTTTGATTCATAACATAATCTAGTTTATGCTAGTGTTTAGAAATGGCGCTTAGTGGAAGGAATGGAAACAGTATCAATACACACACTCCATGTAGGTATTGACCTCCTGCTCAAGATAATTATAGTGGAGCTGGTGATACAACTGGAGCTGATCAACTTATCACTATTATGGGACAACTCACTCATGTTATGAATAATAACCTTACTCATATAGAGCACCCTGATCCGCAACGTGGAGTATCAATGTTAGATCATTTAATGAGGCATCAACTTCCAACATTTAATGGGGGTACAAATCCATTACTATTTGAGCAATGGATAAACTCCTCAGAGAAAATATTCCATGCCTTGGGGTGTAGCGAAAGGGAGAAAGTTGTCATGGAAGTTTACCACCTCACTGGAGATGCTGATCAATGGTGTTCACTGATTCAAAACACAAAGGAAGATGAAGAAGTATCAAGTATGGAATGGAGGGAGTTTAAGGAAATTTTCTTAGAAAAATACTTTCCACATGACAATAGAGCGGATATGGAAAGACAATTTCTGAGTATACGGCAGAAGGAGAATGAGAATGTCGTAAATTTTGAGGCTAACATTACAAGGTTAGCGAGGCATGGTGCAGATTATATATGTAACCCAAGAAGTAAGTTTGAACGTTTCTTTGATTGGTTAAAACCATTTCTCCGTCGAGCATTAGTCTCACAAACCTTCTCGTCGTACGAAGATATTATCTCAATGTTCTATCAAGACGGAAAATGAATTCTCTAAGTCTTATGACTTTAAAGCAAATAAATAGAAGAAGAGATCTTCTGGTCAATTTGGAAATGGAAATAAGGGGAAGAAGGGAAAAGTTGAATATCAGTCATGCAGTAAATGTGGGACGAAACACCCCGGTACTTGCTTGAAGGGAATGTGAGTCTATTACAAGTGCGGTGAAAAAGGCCACCAAGTTCATGATTGTAAGGGAAAGACATTTGATGTCAATTTGGAATGCTATAATTGTAGAGATATGGGACATTATGCAAATGAATTTTCTAAGTGTCAGGGGAACTTACATCAATAGAGGCCAAGGGATTAAGGCCAAGCTTATGCTATCACTACTGCTGAGGTTGAAGCACCGAAAGATGTTGTGGCTGGTAATTTAATGGTTTCCTCAAGTTTAGCAAATGACTTATTTGATTCTGGATCATCTCATTATATCATATCTTCCCAGTTTTCTAAGAAAATTAGATATTTCCAATTTTATTTAACAAGATAATTGTCAGTCAAAACTCCTAAGGGAAGTATCATTGAAAAAACGTTTTGTGAATCATCCCCCATAAGAGCACATAAATGTTCATTATCCGCTGATCTCATTTCCATTACTATGATTGAGTTTGATATAATCCTTGATATGGATTGGATATTGGACTATGATGTGAAAATTTATTATAAGAAGAAGGAGGTTATGATTTTTGATCTTTAGATCACAATCATCAACACCTAATTGTTATTTAGATCCACCCCCAATAGCTCAACTAAATTAAATTATTGGGGATGAAGAGAATGAAATGACTGAGGGCGAGGAAAGGAATGTTCAAATAGAGTATGTATCTATTGTGAGAGAATATGTATATGTGTTTAAAGAAGAATTACCTTGACATCATCCAGAATGAGATGTTGAGTTTTCCATTGTGTTAATTTCTGGATCAAGCCCTATATCGAAGACCCCTTATAGAATGGCCACTATGGATATAGTTGAACTAAATAAACAACTACAAGAATTGAGTAATAAGGGATTTATTCGCCCTAGTTTTTCTCCATGGGGAGCCCTTGTCCTTTTTGTTAAGAATAATGATGGATCTATGAGGTTGTGCATTGACTACAGAGAGATCAATGTTATAAAAATAAAGAACAAGTATCCCCTACCATGCATGGATGATTTATTTGAACAACTGCATGCTGCTCAATACTTTTCAAAGATTGACCTTCGATCTAGATACCATTAGTTATTTGTGAAGAAGGAAGACATTCCGAAGACAACATTTCGAACAAGGTACGGGCATTACGTGTTTACAGTAATGCCTTTTTGATTGACTAATGCACCCTCTATATTCATGAATATAATTAATAGTGTTTTCAAGAAATATCTTGATGATTTTGTGGTGGTATTTATTGAAGATATCTAGGTACACTCCAAAATCTACGAATATCATTAAAATCACTTGCGCATTATCCAGAAGACACTTAGAAGACATGAATTATATGGGAAGTTTAGAAAGTGTGAATTCTGGCTTCAGGATATTTCTTTTCTTTCCATATTGTATCTAAGGATGAAATTTCATTTGATCTTTCTATGTCCAAGGAAATCCAACAATGGCCAGAACCGATGAGTATAACCGAGGTATGCAGTTTTATTGGTTTGGCAGGTTATTATCGATGTTTTATCTAGACTTTTTCCCGATTGGCAAACCCATTAACGAAGCTCACACGTAAAGGGGTTAAATTTGTCTGGCAAAAAGAGTGTGAAGAGTGTTTTGATGAACTGAAGAGAAGTTTAGTCAATGCTCTTATATTGACCCTACCATCGGGGAATGATGGGTTCGTTATTTATAGTGATGCATCAATGAAAGGATTCGGTTGTGTCCTTATGCAGAATGATAGGGTTATTGCCTATGCATCACGACAGCTAAAAATTCATGAGCAGAACTATCCTACCAATGATCTTGAGTCAGCAGATGTGATCTGTGATTTGAAGATATAGAGACACTACCTATATGGTAAAAATTGTGATATTTATACTGATCACAAGAGTTTGAAGTATATTTTCTCATAAAGAAAACTCAACATGAAGCAAAGGAGATGGATTGAACTACTCAAGGATTATGATTTCACGATACACTATCACTTGGGGAAGGAAAATAAGGTGGAAGACACTTTGACTAGAAAGGATCATTATGTTTTGAACAAGATGAAAGTTAAAAAGGATCCTATACACATGGATCTAGTAAAGATGGATATGGTAATCACCATGGAATGTGAAACATCAATGCTTTTTTCAAATGGTTTCCAAACCATCATTACTAGAAAAGACAAATAGTTCTCAGACTGGTGATGGAGAGTTTCAAAGGAAGATTGAAGCTGTGAATGATGGGAAATTGAGTGACTTTGTGTATGAAGTTGGAATTTTGATGTTTGGGAAGAGACTTTGTGTTCCCGATATATCTGGTCTAAAAATAGAATTGTTGTATGATTCTCATAGTTCCAATTTCTCTATACACCTTGGAAGCACCAAAATGTATAGAGATTTGAAGGAACATTTTTGGTGGGACAACATGAAGAGGGAGATTGCCGATTTTGTGTCAAGATGTATGGTTTGTCAACAAGTGAAAGCTGGACGGCAACAACCTGGAAGAGTATTGTAACCTCTTCCCATACCTGAGTGGAAATGGGATAATATCACAATGGAATTTGTCGTGGGACTACCAAAGACTCCTAGAAAGAATGACGTAATATAGGTAATTGTTGATCGTCTTACGAAGTCAGCACATTTTCTTGCTATAAGAGGAGATCTACCACTTGAACGTCTTACAAGACTATATACTAATGACGTTGTGAGAATTCATGGAGTACCCCTATCGATTATCTCAGATCGTGATCCCCATTTTATATCAAGATTCTGGAAAAGTATTCTGAAGGCCTAGGATACTGAACTTCTTTTGAGCACTGTTTACCACCCTCAAACAGATGGACAATCAGAACGAACTATTCAAACCTTAGAGGACATGATGCGATCATGCTCACTTGACTTTCAGGGTATGCGGGATCAATATTTACCTCTGGTAGAACTTTCCTATAAAAATAGATTTCATTCAAGTATTCGGATGGCACCATATGAAGTGTTATACGGAAAGAGATGTCGCACACCAACCTGTTGGGATGAAGTTGGTGAAAGAAAACATGTAGGCCCAGAACTGGTGGAGGAAACTATTGAAAATGCCAAGGTAATCCAAACCCACATCAAAGCAAATCAATGTAGGTAGAAGAGCTATGCTGACAACTGAAGGAAGGATTTGGAATTTCAGGTAGGAGATCATGTTTTCATGAAGGTATATCCATGGAAGGGAGTTATACGTTTTGGTAAGAATGGTAAATTGAGTCCCAGGTACATTATACCCTTCGAAATTTTAGAACGAATTGGGGATGTAGCTTACCATTTGGAAATGCCGCCAAGTCTCTCCAAATTTCACGATGTGTTCCACGTATCACTGTTGAGAAAATACATGCCTGACCCAACGCATGTACTCACCTATGAGGAATTAGAACTGGAACCCGATCTGTCTTATTGCGAAGAGCCTGTCAGGATTCTTGATATAAGTGAACAAGTGCTGAGAAACTGGACTACTCATCTGGTAAAAGTTCTATGGCGAAACCATAAGATGGAAGATGCAACATGGGAACCCGAGGAACTTATGATGAAGGGTCACCCGAATTTTTTTATATAGTGATATTATAAGAAATTTAGAGGATGAAATTATTTGTAGGAGGGGAGAATGTAACACCCAAAGGTTCCACAATACACTTCTCTTTGAATAATACAGTAGCGTGTATTGTACGCAACTTCGAGTTCTAACACACACCACAACCAATCAAACAACCTGTTATGAATAATAATAACTAATTTTTGAAATTTTATAAATTTTATCATTCAAAATGGACTTCATTTTTGGATTCAGAATATCTAATTTAGACTAGGGTGAAATTTTATAATTTTTCTGAAAAACTTCAATTCTTGATGAATAGTGAAACCACTAAGTGGTAGTTTAAAATCTAATTTTTCATGTAAATGAAACACTACCAAATATATGTATTGAATATCCAAAATCCAACATATATGGTTTTCATTAGGAAGAAAAATGTGGTTCAATGAGATGAAAATAATTTTTGGTGAATAGTAACTTTTATGTTTTATTAATCACAATTAAAGGTAATTAGTGAAAATTTAGGTAAAAATGATATTATAAAAATATGAAAATATCATGAAACTTATCCTACCCTTATTGGATGAGTCATGGCTGACCAATAAAATCCATGGGTCAACATGGAGACCCCATGGAGCTACTTGGGTTAGAAAATGACATTAATAACCTTTTATTTAATGTAAAAACAAAATTGCCACAAACATGTGTTGTTTTACTAAAACACTTATTAAATGTGGTTATATAAGTTAAAATTCCTACTATAAATATTAATTGGAAATATAAAAAGATTTCCTACATCAGGATATTTTTTTCTATATTTTATAGACATTAAATAAATTTTTTTTTATGACACTATGATGATGCAGCAATTACCTCATTAATTAACGATTTAAATAAAATGAAAATATAGCGTAAAATATAAAATATACACTTTTCAAAAACCTATTGTATGAGTATATTTCTAACCCTTATCAGCTTATCCACGAAATATATAATTTTGGGACCATTAAAATCTGAAACGCATTATATAATAATGTAACATTTCATGACTTTCCAAGAGTGCCCCTCCTCTATTCTTATAAAATCCCCCACCTCTACCACCTTATTCACACCATCAAGCCATTTGGACCAGTCAAACTCTGCCAAAATACTCTCACAACTTCCCTATATTACTCCCAGAAGCCTCAATTTGGGCAGAAGTCTTCCCAAGGAAGCCTTTGACTCAAATCAAAAAGAGTTACCCGATTTTAAGGTAATGTCTTCTCTTATGATCTTTTGTTTTATTTTTCTTCTCCAACCCCCTAAACTCATTTTATTCCTATATTTTGTAACAACACTAGTATCTTAAATATACAATTATGTTGTTATGAGATGTATTTGATTTAAAATTACACACACCTCCGTCTAATGGATAAAGAACATACTGTTTCTGTGGTTGGAGAATTACTGAATCACGAAACGATGATTGTTCAATCTTCATTTAACACCCTTCATGGTGGCCATTTAGATGTCACTATATTTATATATGATATATATTATGTTTATGTTTTCCTTATTATTATTTATTTTAAATTTTTGGCATACCTAATAGTATCCATTATGGGTAAACGCGATATCTTCATTTTAGGAAGTGCGGACTACCGCCCCCACAAAGTGATTTGATTCTTTAATGCCATATGTGGGATGTATAAGGGATAGATTTAATGATATTATATATTATATTATACTATATTTATAATATACATTTATATCATTATGATTTCATTCCATTAAATTTGAAATAGAAATGAAAGTAGCATTCATGCGTACGTATGACTTACTGTCTCCATGAAGAATGCATTTCATTTCTTACCTCTAAATGTTATGTAATATTATAAATAAATATATATACTGGATATATATGATATATATGATATCTACATAATTAATATAATTCAGGATATAATGGATATGTTACCACATGAACAACATGTAATTATAAGAAATTGATTTTTTACTCAAGTACCAAAGATCGAAAAAACGACCATTATTAACTTAAATAATTACCTAATGTTCATAACATGGTAATAAGTGATATAAAAAGAATAATGAACTTGAAAAAGGTTCTTAAGAAATTATAAATTATCTCTAGTTTGTTATTCAGGAGGTTAAATAACGGTCGAGTATGGTCGGACATGAGGTAAGGGACTTCATCTCAATATCCTCTCATTGAGGCATATTTTGTTTTATACAGAACTTTATTTTATACGGTGTATAAACCCCCTTTTACTGTTACGTTTATTCAAAAGAAATATTTTTATATGAAGTGTTTTACTAAATGAAAAAAGGGAATTTTTTTTCTGTGCATATGCGACAACAATGACTTTTCTGTCGTTGTGACCACTATTTGAGTTTCGACTTCCTCTATAAGCCATAACTTTTTTTAAATGAAAAATAAATACCAAGTTTTAATTTTCTTTTATTTTGGTATTGATAATGGTTTTGACAGTGTTTTTGTTATATCAATGTGTTGTATTGATATCTTGTTATTGAAATGTGGAAATGTTATATTTACTTTATGCATGTTTTATGTGATACGATTATGTTATGGTTTATGATATGTTTAAACCTGTTCATATGAGGAATGAATTGGACATAATAAGTGATGGGAGGAGACCTCTATAGATCCTCGATGCATCGGTAGGTCTCATGAGACAAACTAGTGTCTTGGAACGAGGCCTTAACAAAATCTTATTTGTAGTCTTGGCATGAGGAATTGGCTACGTGGTTATTATAGTCTGGAATTATGTATTCCATCATTATTAAAGTGATTATTGATATTGCATGTGATTATTTGACTAGTAGAATATCCATGTGAATAAGTAAATTTAATTATTTAATTTTTCCATATTATACTGAAATTCAAGTTTAAAAGGCTTTTGTTTTAGTTATACATTGCCTTAAATGTTTATCTTTATTTATGAATGTTTTCACTGTATTATTATACATACTGAGCATCAGAGCTCACCCCTTTCTATGTTCTATTTTTCCCAGGATATGAAGAAAAATTTTATGACTGACCTGCAGGGATAGTCTAAAGGGAATATGAATGTGGACTATGGAGACAATTTTGTTGTATTTTTTCACATTATAATGTAATGTAACATTTATGAATATATCTAGTGTTTCCAAGGATACTAAACTAATCAGTCTTTCGAGACTTGATCTTCGGTGATCATGCCAATGGTACATAATAATGCACCGACTCTGGTTAATTAGGGTCAGGGAGTTACACATGTAATTAGATAAATTATTCTATGTGAGAGAAGAATATTAAAATTAAGGGAAACCACTAAAAATGATCAAATACTAAAGAATCTAGTCCTCCAATGCACCCAATTACACTAAGAGATCATTCCCGGATCATGGGGAACAGTCTCCATATCATTTTGGACAAGTGGTATTCATGATAGGATATATTTATATGATAAAATAACCATTAAGTAGAAAATCCATATTATATCTAGAATTTTTACGTCTTGTTTTTGACGTTGCACAATTAGGGTGCTTGGTTATGACAATCATATACAAACCATGTGACATCCACTACATCTAAAACTATCACACGTTTTTATTGATAGTATTGAAAAACCATACACCAACCACTCTACACTCATCATTGAAATGTCACATGGTTTCACATGAGTTGATGCACCGTTTTCAAAATTGTGCACCTTCCTAGTGACTCATGTTCTTCCATGCACAATTTCATGGAGATTATCCCTGATTTCTACTAACTTTTCTAAAACTATTGACGTACATGAAAGATGAAAAAAATATTCCAAAATGTTTCCTAACCTTTCCAAACATAACCCAATAACATTATATACATAAAATCAAAAATAAATTGTTAATTTACTAAAACTGAGGGTTCTATAGTAAAAGTCTAAGGGGTTGATAAAAACATCATCCATGATTATATATAAATCTTAAAATGACACCATGGTGTTGAATATAAAATAAATGAATACATCCAAATAAAATTATTTATTTTGGTTTGTAGTCGAATACCTGATGAATTCAACTAATTTAATTTTTTTAATGAATATTTATCATATAATCAACTTTCCATGATATAAATTATAGAATCAGTAAGATAGTATAGAATATTGAAATTAGTTTTATTTGATTGGGTTGCAATTTTTACTTCAATTTGTAATATAAGTCCCAAAAAAGAATTAAAAATTATGTTAATATGTATCACTTTATATCATCTTCAGATTGATCATCATTTTGAGAGAAATTTTTATACCTTAGAAGACATGATAAGATCATGTTTAATGGATATTAAATGTAGATAGGATCAATACCTTCCATTGGTTCAGTTCACATATAACATGTTCGTATATTATATAATTCATGTGGAATCATATGATTCTCTATATGGTAAGTGGTGGAGAGATTTGACATGTTTTATGAAATTGGAGAGTAAAAGTTATTGGGACAAAATCTGGATCATGTTATATCCAAAAAGATTCTAATCAGTAAACATCACATTAAAACATGAAAAAGATGATATAAAATCTACCAAAATTATAATTTTTTAAAGATGGTGTTTAAATTTTGAGAAAAATTCATCCATTTAAAATTCCATTGGATGAAGGTTATTAAATTTAAAAATAAGGGAATATTTAGCATTTGGTACATTGTAACTTTTGAAATCCCCAGTCTTATGGGAGTAACAAATTATCATTTTTCACATATAATCATCCTATCCTAAGTCCTTGATATTTTCCATTAATCGCTTTTTATGAAGTGCATTTGTGACCCTTCACATGCACTAAACTCAGAGGTTCTAAATCTAGATCATAATATTTCCTCTAATAATAAACCGGTAAAACTCATTTATCATCGGTATAAAGTAATAAAAAACTAAACTAATCACTTGGTTAAGGTACCATGGAGGAATAAAAATATTAAGGAAGTAATATGGGAACCTAAGGATGTAATTTGGTATAATGATCCTTATCATTTCATCAAAGTATCATAATTTCAAGATAAAAGATCTTTTAATGGGGTACAATTGATCAGACACTAATTTCAATTTCTGTCTATATTTGGGATAAGTTCAATGTGTTCGATAGATTATGATTAATGAAACACTAAAATTATGAAAATAACTCATTAGAAAATACAAAATGAATCACATTACTTTCTTTTGGATAAAACATATTTAACAAAATAAATAAAGTTTTAAAGCATTTCAAAAATCTGAAACTATTTTGGTAACAAAATTGTTTTTTTAATTATAATTGTTTGAAAAATAGGTTACTTTTGAATTTTAATATGATTAATTATTTTAATTATTATTAAAATCAATAAATAGGATCAAATAATTAATTAATTAATTATAAGAAGTGAATATTCAATTATTCAGAGATAAATATTTTTTAAAAAACATTTTTTATTATAAGTTTTTCTATTTAAATCTTATATTTATATATGTTATAATTTAAATTTGATAAAAATAAAATAATTTTTGTATTCAAAATATCTAAATTAACTTAGTTTGAATTTTTATGATTTTTTTTGAAATGGATGATTTTTAGGAGAATAGTTAAAAATATCATTTTTAAAATTACCACATTTTTTTTAACATTATCATTATATAAACATGGATTGAAATATTTAAAAAATATTTTATTAGAATATATGTATTTAAGAAGTAAAATTATTGTTTTTTAAAAATGTGCTGAATTTTTAAACTAATGCATAAATTTTTGGAACCAACATTTTATTTTATCATAACAAAACTATTTTTTTTTCTTTTCATTAAATTAAGTATTTAATGTGATACATTTTTTTGATATATTTAAACTTAAATACATAAATTTTATTTTAACATTAGGAAATAAATATCATGTGATTCAATACTATAAATTATTTTGGTTTATATTTATTTTATGTTAAAACAATATTTTTTCTAAAAATTGTTCTCTTGTGTCATGTGCACATACATAAGATTAATTTTTAAAAATATAGAAATTTAATATTTTAAAAATATTTTCAAATTTATAATCATTAAAAAAAATTTAAATAGTTTTTGTTTTTTATTTAGGAAAAAATAGTTTTCACTATTGAAGATGTTCACCATGATGAATGTTAAAATAATGTAAAATGATTAAAAATATATAATAAGGAAACAAATATAGCTAAAAAATTATATCTATTTGATTTGATTAGGGTACTATCGACTATGAAACCTCATTTATGAATTTTTTATAGTTTTTTGCTACTTAAAATATAGAATAACATGTCTTTTTTCTAATGTTATGTGTATTTACAACATTGACATCCCTCCCACATTTAAAAGGTCCCATCCTCTCCCCACGATAAACCAAAAAATTACTTTTATTTTACCTTGAATATATACCAATACTACCTCCCTCATAAGCATATGTGACTTTTGTGAACCCATGGTCCCAGTAATATGGTTTAAACCTCTCTTTTCTAATAGGTTATTCACGAATAAATTAAATATCTCAAATTAAAAAAGAAATTTCCTATATATTATTCATATAAATATTATTCATCCACTAATTTCTAAATATATTTTATCACATTAATATATATATATATAACCTCTTATAAAGGTGATGTTATCATTATTAAATTCCATGTAATTTCTCATTTAGTAATAATAATACACTATTGCATCGGACTGTTTTAGAACATACATGATTGGTGTTATATTTTTAACTCATTAACGAGTAAGTAATATTTTATTATTATATTAGTATTTAAAATAATTTAATTTAATAAGTTTTAATGAATTTTTATTTCTTGCATACATATTTTTATTCATCAATAAAATCAATTATTTTTATTGAATCTAAATTTCATTAAAATGATTGTTAAATAATTGAATTTGAATCATCAACATAAGATCCATGAAATAGATACGGTAAACTAGAACAACAACAAAAAATACTCTTTGAAAAATATATAATATTTGGTGAATCCATGAACATAAATCTATGAATAGAACTCTTAAACCAAAGCATGTAAGAGAACCATAATAAAATACAACTGAATGTTAATTTTAATACTAATGAATTATTATATGGGAAATTAGGAATTATAAATATATGATACAATTCATGAAAACAATTAATAGAATTATCATTAATATTAATAATAATCCTAAATTTATTAAATAGTGAATTTAGAGTGCATCAAACTAAGCATACTTTTGAGGCAAGAGTTTGTTGTTCTTAGTTTCAATTCACTAAGATACGATTCATATCATTCGTCTGGTTTTCATATATATTACATTATTTTGATTCATTTTATGATGATGCAATTATAAATTTTTTCTATAACTAATTTGAATTAAAAACATAAATATTGCAATTTATTTCCATTATTTTTGAATTTTGTGTTATAAAATTCATATGCATCTCTCACATAAAAATTTCATTCATAGAGATTTTTATTGAAATAAGAAATTATTTTCTTAAATATATTAACTATATAACATTAAATAACATGATTCCCTCTTTATTTAGGGTATTTAATATTTTATTTCAAAATATACCCTTCAATGTTTACCCAAGCTGTAATGTTTCATCATCTCAATTTTACTTCATTGATACATGCTCCATTTTATTCATCATTATTAATTTATATCTTATATAAACATACACTATGTCATGTTAGATCAGGTTTCTACTTACATCATTATATTTAAATTCACATTTCATGTCGTTTAATTTAATACACTTTTATTTTGAAAATCCAAAAATATTTTTATATAAAAACATATATTTATTGGTATTGATGACTTTTAATTAATTATTTTTCCCCCATTTACAAATTATTTATTTTATTTAAATAATATTCTACTATATTTCATAATGTCATTTTATATTATTTTTATATTTTAATAAATTTTTATAATGGCACCTTCATAACATATTCAATATGGGTCCAATTTAAATTTATTTAAGAAATGGGGAAAGATATTGTTTTTCTAACATTTACCACTTGTCCACATTTTCCAATCATAATAAAAATTACTAATTTTTAATTATATTTTATAGTTTTCTATATTTTAAAAATTAAATCCTCTTTACATTTTCTATGAGTTTTCATTTTTAAAAATTCACCAAATAAAAATTAATTCCTTCTTATTTTTCATAGAATATTTTAAATAATTTTAAAAAATAATTTTCATCCATGTCAACATATTTTAATGATTTTTATGGTTCACTAGGGATATAATAAAATGATACCGCCCAAATTCTTTCTCTGAATGGATTATGATTATTTTTAATGATATTTTCATGAATATAATTTCTTTCTCATATATGAATTATGCTATGAAGGAATGAAAAATGGTTTTGTCATATTATGGAATAAATATATATAGATTATCTTTATGTGATATGTGGGTAATTTATATTCATCCAATACATTAGCCACTATTTTATATTTCGTGGGATCAATGGGGTTAATAAGTGGAATACTAAATCCCAAGGGTACTTGGGTGGTTATCCAAATACTGATAAGTAAAACAAGAGGCTAACCTAATCATAATATACATTGGTAAGGATGTTATCCTAGCACAATATTTGAGTAATTTCTTGGGTTTTATCTTTTATGTGTGTTATGGATCTTATGATTATGATTATTACACACTCCTAGGACACATCCTAATGTATAGGTTATAATGGATCAAAATTATATACTTACAACTCAGTTTTCTTCCCAAAACATTATTCCTTGATTTAATGATTTATGATTCCTGTAATATTTGGTCTTATTATCCTATGTTTTTTCATTTCTCTCTGATTATGTTTTCACTCCCATATGATCATCTAACTCTCATTTGCAGTTTTGACTATTTACTCTTATGTCCATCCTTACTAATCATTTGATTTCATTCAACATATGTTTCCATCTCATTAGGTTATAAATAATCACACTATTTATGAAATTTATAGATGGGTTTAATTTATGGATAATTTTTTGGATGATATTATAGACCATGTGTAAAATAATGAATTCTTAGTCTTGTGGGAAAAAAGTTAGTTAAAAGGGAATGACATGGGTTTTTCAAAATAATGGTTTTTACTAATTCTGAAATACTATAAACCTAAAATTTCTTCACTATGTAAGTGATTCAATTGTTTTAATTGAAATTATTACTATGGATGGTTAAATTTGGGTTCTTTATCATGGTATACAAGCTAGTATCAAAATAAAATGAGTGTATCACTATATTTTGGTGTATAGGTCTTTTGAAACATAGAATGTATGGGGTATACATTTTCTATGTTGTGATTAATAATAATTTCTGGGAAAAATACATTTTACAATTAGGCATGTGATGTATTATATTACACCCAAACCCATTATAAACATGGGAAATTTTTATTTCTCAATATATATATCACACGTAGTTAATAATTCTGAAATAAATTCATAATTAGTTTTAACATTAAAAATTACACATACGTATTCACATAAGAAAATGTTAATTTTGTATTTTTTTTGAAAAATATGAATTTTAGCATGTATTTAAAGAAATATGATAATTATAATCATAAATATGATTAATTATTTCTTTATTAGAAATATTTAATTAAATTATCATTATTAAGCTAAATAATTAATGTGAATTTATAATATACATAATTACTTAATTATTTTTTCAAATACATAAAAATGGGGGGATGAAAAATACAAAATATTATTTAGTCTTGGGCGTGATATAATCGGTTTACAAGGTCAATTTAATGAGAAACCTTCATAGGGATATCTAAATAGTCTATTTATGAACCTTTATTAATATTTGAAACACATTAAGAGTCTCTATATCCACCTCCCATGGTAGCTTAACACCTAAAACATTTTTGAGAATGATATAATGCTGTAATTGACAATAAGAGGTACATTATTACACTGCCATCCGTTTTTTGTATTATAAATATAATAGAGTGATTTTATAATCTTTTTTTCTATTTTGGGAAAGAGAATGGTGTGCTTATATTCATCTAATTATCTTCATCCAATAGAGTAACCATAATTACATCATCTGATAGGTTCTATAGTGTTCTTATCACCCATCCTTCTCATGTTTTCTATTATAGTGTCTTGAATCACTTCGATATGATGCGTAATATTACTAGGTATTATATATTAACATTATAAATTGATATTGAATGATGATTGTATTTCATAATTAAATCTTTATTTAAAACATCAAATCCTTTCCAAAAAAGTTATTTATATTTTGTTATATTATTTTTGTGTTATTTATTTATTTAGTATGTTCATGGATGAGTTTTATTATATTATTTTTATTCCCATTGATATTATGATTATTAAAACATTTTATTATGTACATCAAACCTTTTGGTCGAATAAAACACAAGTATAATCTGACATCATAAAAACCAAACTCCATAGAAAGACTGCGGATATAGTGTTTTATAGGACTAGCTATGAAAAATTAATTTGGAATTCACATTTAACTCATTCATTTATTTTATAACTAATTGAATCCCATGAAAACATAACCTATTAATTCTTACATTCACAAAATTTATGAATACACCAACTAGCCTATACCCTAGTGGTAGAGGCTCCTGATTGGCATCCAAAAGACCCAGGATCAAATCCGAGAAGGGACTAATATTCAGGGTAATGTAGCAGCACTATAGTAGAAGCAGACTATAGCGGTGGCAACAATGTAGCAGCCCAGGTACTGTAGCAGTATTATTTGCCGAGGGGCTCTTTTGGCCAAAAAAATTGGGCTTTCAAGATTTGTAATCAGGCCACTTGGCCTTGGGCCTTCGGGCTATGTAATGGGTCTCCCTCTACCATGTCTAAAGAAGTATTTTCTTTAAATAATATATGAGGCTTCGACCCCATCCATTTAAAATACATTTATGAATAGGGAAAAAATAAAGAGTACATTACTAATATTATAATTATTCCCATAAAAATTTTGTTAAATTTTAAACAACATGATATTGTGATAATAAAACAATATCAAAAATTAATAAATAATGTTATACATTTTATAATCATTGTACTCAATCACAATCTATTGGTATTTCATGACAATGGATGAAACTTAGGATACATTATTAATATCATTGTTACTATGTTTAACTATATAAAAGGTAAAAAAAATATGATACCAATTAAATATAATCCTATATTTATAAATTATAATATAATGGGTCTTATCCTATATTCGATGGGGATCCTTGTATTTTAACAAAATTAATAATGTATCACTCCAAAAGCATGACGAGAGCCTTGAGACAAACATTATGTAATTATTAATTTCTATCATGTTCATTTATTTTTGTAAAAGGAACCATTATGATGAGATATTTGGAAATATTTCTTCCTGTATGATTCCATGAGATTAAAAAAGATATGGGATAGAAAATTTTCTTTCCCTATATGATATAATGCATTCAATTATATGTCTATATTATATTTCTCATTAATTTGTATAAATATTTAATCTATCAATATTATCATGTACTCTATCTTTATATCTTGAATAAGGGTTCTAATTATTTTGACCCCATAGTATTCCCATTCAAAAAATTAAAAAAAAATTATGTCCAAAAAATATCTAATATTTTAAAATATTTAACATAAAGTTATCTTTAATGATAAATCCACAAACTATTTTTGGGAAAAAATAAAAAACATTATTCTCATGATTTTATCCTTTACAGAATTGATTATAATTAAAGACAAATTGATAAATAGGTAGAAACATATATGGACATGTAACTCTTGTTATCATGCGTATTCTTTATAAACGATTCAATTTCAATTCCTTATTTCTTGATTAAAGATTAGTTTGATGTACTTATATGATAATTAGTACCATGATAAATTATGTTAACAATAATAAAACATAATAATGTGATAATAATAGAAAATAATAAATTAAAAAATAATATTATACGTGATAAAATAAATGTATTAAATAAATAATAAAATGAATGGTTGTTAGGAAATAATTTCCAACACTCCAAGTTATAGTAATACCAATATCCAATTTATGAAATACATAGAGGTTATATGTTTGTATTGTGTTTCAATTTCCCTAATGGGTTGGTTAAAATACCATTTATATTTTATTCATGATAAATATTCATGAATCACCATGCTATACGATCTCTTAAATAAAACTATATTATTAAATGACGTATTTTGATTTTATGTGATGTTAACATTTTAGTTCAATTTTACTAACATTTTTTATCACTTTTTTGTATAAAATATATTAAAAAATATCCATGATGTAAAGGACATAATATAATTTTTTTATGAAATTATTTATAAAAACACACTCTATATATGAATTAAAATTTATAATGCATTAGTACATAGTTACAAAATAAAACATTATTGTTTTCTTATAACTTTTTAATCTGATTATATTTTGATTAATTCTATACACAAACATATATAGTGACCATAACCCGATATTTGGATGTTGAATAAATTATATAATATTATAAAAAGTTTTTATTCACCCTATATATCAATTTTGTATCATTAAACATTGAATAACACTTTTTTGTATTTGTAATAATAGTGTACTGTCATTAATTGTGATTATAATGATATTTATACCTTATGGAAAAAGTATACAAAGTAGTCGGATTTGTTAGCAGTATAACATATACCATGGATCATATAAAATAATATAGTATACCATTGATTTATTTCATTTGTTAATCTTAAGTAGAATATCAATTATTGAAAATTTATTTCTATGTATCATTTATATAGACATATAATTAATCTCCTTTATATTAAATCAGTTAACTATTTCAATATTGTACTTATTAATATTTTTCTCTGAAATCATCAAAAAAATCACTATATATAATTATTTCTAAAAAGAATATTTCTATTATTAATTGCATTATAACGAAAATATTACCAAGACAACCATATGTAAATGATACTGTGGGATTAGAATTTCAATTCAGAAATATTCCTTTTAATATATAATAGAAGATATAAAACTTCTCACCCACTTATCTAATACTATATATAGGTACCATCATTATTTTTTATTAGACTAATCTCTTTCTATTCATTATATAATTAAGGATAATGACTCCAAAAATCATCTTCAAGACCATTAATGGACTTTATAACATCTGTGAAATTTTAAATGTAAGGTCGTTAGATAAATAAACTACAGTTTTAATATTAGTAACCCATATTTTTAATATTCCAAATAAATATTTTTATATTTTAATGAAATTAAATTTTTTAAAATGGTTTTCATTTATAAAATAAATTTAAAGTGGATATATATTTTTTAATGTGTTAAATCATTTATATTAATGATATAATGTTTTTAAAATAAATATTTGGAATTAAAAATGAAAAAGTATTTATTTTTTACTCCAAATACATATTTATAACGTTATCTAAGTATGTTATCAACATTGAATATGTTAAATTTACGATATTTCTGTAACACCCCAAGCTTCCACCATACATTTCTCTATGAGTAATGCAATATCTTGTGTCGTACGCACAATGGAGTTTTAACACACCACGAACAATAAAACCAGACGTTATGAATATTAAAACCCTCTTTTGGAAACTTTATAAATTTATTTATTCAAAATGGACATTATTTTTGGATTAGGAATATCAAAATTAGCTTAGGGTGAATTTTTGGTAATTTTCTCAAAACATTCATTCATTTATTAATAGTGAAAACCCATGTGTTATTATTTAGAATTTCTTTTTTTTACAAAAATTAGTTATTGTATTTAAAATTTATTTCAGGTCAAAATAGATACATAATACCTATATATGTTCAACGTAATTCATTGGATTAATTATATATTAATATTGGATATATAATTTTTTTTTGAACTTTTAACATCTTTTACCCTCAATCTAAGCACTTTTGAAAATTTGCATAAAACATAATTTTACTGCTTCTATAAATTGAATATCAAAAAACTGAGTGACAAGGTTGAAATTAGTATGTAAAATTTGGTACAACATGGTGAAAATATTTTTTTGGTGAATAATAACTTTTGAATTTTATTACCACAGTTAAAAGTAAACAACGTATTTGATGGTTAAAATGATATTATATTTAACCTAACACTTGTCCTGATTCTATTAGAAAAGTGTATTTCAAAAAAATAAACCTTAGGAATAAAATATGATCCTTTTGGTTCACTTGGAATCAATTAAAACATTTATTATTATTTTATTTAAATATTACTTAAAAGTGTACAATTCAAATTTTAATAAAAACAAAATATTTAAAATAGGATTATACATAAGTTAAATTAGACTATAAATATTTATTAGAAAGATAAAAGTATTTCCAACATATTAATATTTTATTTATAATTTTATAACATTATATGAGTAAATTTATTTAGGACTAAATGATGATGCAGTAATCACCTTATTATTGAATGATTAAAATAATTGATATAATAAATATTAAAATAATTTTAAATTTAGACTTTTTATGTATTCAAAGAATTTTCAAGGTTAATATGACATGTTATGGTTGATTAAATTAATTTTTTTCAAAATGATAAAGTTTTTATGAATTTCAAAAAAACAAAATAATAAATAATGTCAATATTGACATAAATGTGTATTTTAAAACATATACTATTTTATTAATTTAAATAATATTTATAAAAATATATGAGTTGGAAAAATGACATAGATAAAGTTGTATATATATCAATAATGAACCACTATGGGTTATGTTGTCTTTTTATAGTAAGTTTTTTAAACATTTATTATAAAAATACAAGAATACATGGTATAGTCAAACTATTTATCTAAGAGTTAAATCTAAAAAAGAAGAATACAATGGTGACCTAATCCTATATAAAACCTATTGGTAGAGATTTTTTTGGCCCATATCCACCTTATCCTCAAAAAAAATCTTTTCAGAGCCATTATAATCCGAATACGATTGTATTATAAATTAATATTTCTAGCATTTCTTAAAGGGACCTTCAACTCTCTTATAAAAGGGTACTGAACCTTCTCTTCAAATCATACCTCCAAATCCATTTTTCTCGGCCATATTCTTCCCATATATCATTACAACTACATTAACATTAATCTAGAGTCCTTATGTAGATCATAAATCCATCCTATGTTGACCTCTTGATCAAATCAAAAGCAAGAACCCGAAGAAGAAGTAATAATATCATCACCTCTTTCAAAGTTCGTTTCTTCATCCACTTCTTATTTCATTGATGTTTCCATTCCAAAATAATAACTCCAAAACCTTATATATAGTATTATATTATTATAAATATTGTACAACCAAATTTATTATTCTATTCATCCTATGAATGACAATGTCACCATATGTGCGTACGTGCGACTTACCGTCTCCACGTTATGGTGTAGTTTTTTATTCCACACTTCATTATTTGGATTGATATAATAATGAGTATAATTGATGTAAATAATAAATATAACATGTTAATGATTCGTTATGTGTGATATAATATCCAATTACATACGATTTCACCAGAAATAGAATGATATTTTCGCTCGTGCGTACAAACAGATTATCGTATCCATGAACGCGATTAGATCTATTCCCCCATTGTAACCATTCAGGATTTATTTTAATTTATGAATAAAAATAATGATTAAGAAAAAAATATAATTCTGTATTGAATAAAATATGTTCTATCCATATCAAACATGTCTTATGTAACAAAACATATAAAGGAAAATGAATCAGTTAACACCCGAAACATTGATACTACAAAAATATTATTGACCTAAAAATATTAGATGATCATATATATTATCATATTTATATATATGGTTATTTTATAATTTAATAACAGTAATTTATTTATTATACAGAAGGATAATGTACCATTAACCATGTAAAAGTACAAGTTAAATGTTAATTCTACTATCTCTTCATTATTTGTAGTTGTTTATACGTGAGTATCTAATGGGACCTCTTTATCATCCACATCTGTGTTTCTTAAAAATTTATTTCAAATTTTTTTTCTAAGTCCTAGTATAAGGGTTAATTTCAGTTATACATTGGATTGGCTTAAAAAAATATGTTTATTAAGGAATCTTTTTGGTGTTTTCAAAACAAAGCCCTTTACGACCTTTTCAACAAAATTAAGGAAATAATGATTTCTAACTTATATGGTGAGTGCTAATATTTTATGCTTTCATAAAACCTTCAATGCTTCCCCTATAGCCGTATTATAATATTTTAAAAATAAATGATTTCTTTTATAATTACGTGACTTTTAAATGAATTAAAAATGGAATGAGATATCTCTCTCAAACAGTTTTTATTTCATTTATTTCAACATCCTTTGATGTATTTCACACATGTTTGAAGTTTACTTGTTATGATACAATCATCAATATTTTATTGAATGTTTTGTGATATTCTTCACTATGTATGTGTAATTTTTATGCTATTTATGGTTTATGGTTAAAGTATTAAATTTTTTTATTCTAGTTTAAATATGAATGGTTATGTCATGTTTCATCCTTTTCATATGAGAAATGCATTGAACAGAGTTTGTGAAGGGTAGAGCCCGCAATAGCTTCTCGATGAATCGGTAGGTTTCATGGGATAAACTAGTGTCTTGGAACAAGGCCTTGACAAAATCTTATTTGTATTATTGGCACGAGGCTGTGAATGTGTTGTTATGATGTTCGAAATTATGCATTCCATCATTATGAAATTGGCTATCGATATTACATGTTATTATTAGACTAGTGGAATATACATGTGAATATGTAAATGAATTAGTAGATTGATCTTTTCCATATTATTTTTAAATTTAAAAATAAAATTATTTTGTTTTAGTATTATACATTTCCTTAATTTTTTTTTCTTATTTATGACAGTTTGTACTATATTGTTATCCATACTAAGCATCTGAGATCACCCATTTTATGTTTTATTTTTCCCAGGATGTGAAGAAGTATATTCTGTAAAGACTAAGAATATTTTCCATTATTTTTTTAATTATATAGATTTATTTAGAGACTGTTAAATCTAACGACGTGTGATTCTGAGGCCCATAGTGCCTGGAATGATCCGTCAATGTTTTGTTAAACATTAAACAATGCACGTAAGCAGTTTTCTAGTAAAATTTGAATAACTCTTAAATGGTTTCCTAGATTAGAAATCTGAGGGCGCTGTAGTGCTCAGGTAGGCAGTTTACCCTAGGCGCGATGTCAGTTTAGTTGGCGTGGGCCTTTAGTGGGAAAACCTGAAATGGAATAATAGTAAATAAAGTAATAAAATATTTGTTTTTATTTTTCAAATACTTATAACTCACAAATGGTAACTCAAATTGGAAATCTAATACCACCGATGAGCTCATGAGACAATGATTTCCTTATAATAATAATTACAATGGCCAATGCGGGTAACTAGTGAAACGTAGTTTTTGGATGTAAATAAAATAATTAAGTGGCATTTATTTTGTTGTAAAATCAGTAACTTCTAAACAGTTACTCAAATTGAAAATCTGAGAGAACCATTGGGTTTGTTGGGGTGTGTTCTCCTTCGTTGGAGCAAAACCGTGACTGGTCTGGGTCAATGGTGAACACTAATAAATTATTCGTAAATTTTTGGGTACATTTAGCTAATTCGAGGGCAGTGTTTTCTAACTTCTGAACCATTTCTCAGAATAAAAATCAAAGGGCACCATTGAATATGTAGTGTCAGGATTTTCTTAATGGAGGATTTACATTAACCCCAGTAGGTCCAGAGTTAATGTTATTTTTTGTAACTTTTTAAAATAAATTAAATGAAATAATTTTATTATTTTATTTCATATCCTCTAAACAACAAGTAATGAGGTGGGTCCAGTGACATATCAATCCAATAAATTGATTAACCTACCAACCCTAGGTAACAAAATTGTTGGGGAATTAGGAAGCATCCTAAATAACTAGACCTTTATATTCTAATGTCGTTACATACCCTCCCCCTCCCCTATATATATGGATCTTGGGGAGGAGTATCAGCACAGTTTCACCAAGAAATGAAGTGATGAAAGAGAACTATAATTCCAGACCCTTAAAAGATGGAGCTGATCCCAGCGGTAGGTGATGGGTGACACAGAACCCTGAACTCGAGGAGAACATGTGTGAGACGTTGTTAGAATCCTGTTGTGGGAACGAAGAACACCGACTCACCTTCATGCGCAGGAATTTTTCCAACGATTCATGGTAGGGGGTTTATTCATTTAAATTTAATTAAAATATTTCCTCTACCATGTTCTTGAAAATATTACGAAGAACGCAGGTCAAACGACAAATGGGTTGATTCAAGAATCATTCGTTTTGAAAGAGGTTATTATGGGGTATCCTTGTGGGTTTTTATCATTGTTTAATACAAGATTTTGTTAAAACCTTTTTTATTGTCCTGTTTATCAATAGATAATGCGGAGGGAACATTAATAAGGAGCCCTGACTAAACCCTCCACAACTTTCTTACCATTGTGCCTTCCCTGGAAGACCATCGGTGTGACCACACCAACCAGTTATGAACTAGGGGACATTCAAACAGATGCCGCTAGAAGAGGCCGCGAAATAGAGCCACATCGGACATCAGAGTAGTCCACACTAGCCTTTTGTGGTGGATGTGAGGCACACCGTCATGCACCACTAGTGTTCAAAGGGTCCGCGACTCGTTAGCAGTGACAGACGTAGAAGGTGGCCGACTGCGGAAGGGAAGGGCGGTGCCTCGTTGTGCACCGCCAGGGAACAAGAGACCACAACCAAAGCTGTGGTTGAAGAGGCATAACATGCACCTATGGAGGGTGCCACAGGGACCAACCGATTCCCACATGGTTCTGCCACATTAATGGTTAAAAGGAAATTGGGCGTTCATGATCTTAGTGGAGAAACTCCCCCGAGCCGCCTAGCGAAAGCACCACAGACCGTGCCGTTTTCCGTCGAACAACCCTCCAGCGGGCTACCACCCGTGGGATGAATCGCCTGCCCAATGTGCCACCGCTCGCGGGCCGGGATGCACCCCACCAAGGTATGGGCCGCCCCTTTGTAGTCTCCTTCCTCAATGGGCTTGTCCGCCCTTTTGGGCATCCCCTTTTTGCAGGCCAGGCCAGTCCTCATTCAAGTGGTCCAAGACTGCAACAGCCCATCCCAGACCGGGTGCGGAGGGGTTAGTCGGACTGGGTTGGACTGGTCCTAGGCCCAACTGGGCCCAGAAACACTGAAAGGGCCTCATCTCGAGAACAAGAAATATTTTTGATGAACTGTCTATGGCATTGGGATACATGGAGTGGGACAGTCCTTTTAACATACTCCATAAGAGTTTTGAGAAAACATGGAGTACTTTCGGGTTGGATCGCACCTGAATCAAGTCGGGCCCTCCACACTGAAATTACAAAAACCCACAAACCAAACATATGGTTGATTGACCCCCTCTTTTGTTGGATCCCTTATGACATGACAGATCATCAGGTTACTTATTTGTGAGACTTCATGTTGGTTGAAAAATAACTGATGGCTTTTGGAGTCGTTATTCCAAGAATAAAACATATGAAACCCTATGAATGGCTGAGACCTGACGACTGCTGACATTTCTACTCAGAGTGACTCGATGGACAAAAAAACCAATGGGGAGGTGCACATCACTAGTACATGGTGGGGGAGTGGCTCTGTGTGACCCGGTCGACTCACGGTACGCGATTGGGAAGAGTACCTCCGCAATTCAAGGTTAGTGGGAAGCGCCTCTATGTGATGCGAAAGGCCCGTTGTAATCTATAAAGGAAGAGTTCTCTAGTAGCCAAGTTGTTCGATGTTGTCACTGAGAATTTATGTTATCACTAGGCGTAGAGAATATGTGGCTAACTAAAAGTATTCATAGTGATCTTGTGTGGGAATGAATCATATCATGTTTCTCTGAGTTGCATACTTGGTTTGAGCTGATCATATAATTAAGCTACTTCTATTAATTTGTGATTTTTTATTGAGATACAGCCTTTTGGATTTTCTGAGAGTAATTATGACAGTCCTTTGGGGGTCTCAGGGTCCCTACTGAGTATCTTTATACTCACACATGCACAGGCTTCACCCGCACCTTGTTGTGTCTTGTACAGACGACGAGCAGCTTGGATAAAGATTGATGGACCTAGGACTAGGCGGTACGCGGAGGAGACAGGCAGACATGGAGTGCTGAGGAGAAGATCTATACCTATCGTTTCAATACGATCCTCAGAGTATGACTCATTTTTTATTTTCCATTTTCCAGTTATATTTTTCCTTTCAGTTGTACTCATACTTTAAGTTGGGCTTGTATTCCGGACCCTCTTACTTTCAACGCTCCTTTTTTACTAGAGTAGTTTAATTCACAGTTGCTTCAGGTTGTATTCTCAAACCGTGTGTTAGTATAGGTTTAAACCCAATTCCTTCCATTTTATAATTAATATGCCTTTCGGTTCTAGTCGATAGCCCCTAGCCTTGGAAGGCGGGCTTGGGGGTGTCCGGACATGGGCCCTAGGGGACTGGTCGTGGCAAAGTGGTATCATAGGAGTTCGGTTCTACCCAAGAAAATGGACTCTGATATTTTCTGTGAAGTTATAGTGTGGAGTTTTTTTAGTGTGATTTTCAGTTTGGGAAGTCTAATATTGGTGGGGTGGCCGACATATCCATTCAACAGGACCCTCAATTCTGATATCCGAATCAGTGCACAAAAACACCGATTGCATGTTTTTTTAAAGCTTCCTTTTTGATATCATTAATCAGCTCACCTGGTATAATTTATTGATCCTGGAACACCTGTCTTAATTTAGGATTCTACCACACAGACAACTATATAGGATTCATGAGAGAGTATGTGATGATGGCCCACCAAGCTATGAGGCTTCTGTGCATGGCCCTCTTACAGCATTGGCATCATCAGGTGGTATACCAGCAGCACCACTACCCGTTGGGCAGCTGTTACCACCAGCTGCACTAGTAGAGGATTCACGCCGATTGAGCACATTACACTAGTTCCAGCGGAAGAGGCCTCTGAAGTTCTGCAGCGAGATGGAACCACATGCTACTGAGGACTGGATAGAGACTATGGCCAGAGTGTTCTGCTTGGATGGGAAACCAGCGGATTTTTTGGTGATCCTAGAAACCAACCTTTTTTAGGAAGAAAGAGAGAGATAATGGAGACTGATTCTCTAGATACACGATGAGGAGACCCTTATCTGGGCAGACATTTAGGGCCTTTTTTAGGATAGAGTTTTTCCCAGTGACCTTATGCTCTATGCGTATATATGTGCTGCTGCAGTTACATCCGGTCAACATAACATTGGCCCGGTACTCGGCGAGGTTCACTGATCTCACCCGCTACTCCACTGACATGGTACATAACCCCTTTTTCATGGATCGTACCTTTGAGGAGGGTATCTGACGGGTGATCAGAGCATATATAGTATCACTTATCATACCGACATTGGCTGGGGTGCTAGAGAAAGTGCTATTGTTTGAGAGCTTCCTAGCTGAACAGGAACCAACTACGAGTGTAATGCCCTGACCCCAGTTACCTAGAGTCGGTGCATTATTACATAACATTGGAATGATCACAAAGGATTAGGTCTCGAAATACAGATTAGTTTATTAGTCTTGGAAACACTAGATATATTCATAAGTCTTACATTACATCATAAGGTAAAAAAACTAAAACAACATCTTGTCTTCATATCCCCTCATACTATCCCTCCAGGTCATTCATAAATTACTTCTTCACATCCTGGAAAAAATAAAACATTGAAAGGGGTGAGATCAAATGCTCAGTAAGGATAACAATATAGCAGAAGCTTTCATAGATAAGCATAAACACTTAAAGCAATTTATAACTAAAACACAATCCTTTTAAACTTGAACTTCGGCATAATATGGAAAATATAAAATGAAATAATTCCATTTACTTATTAACATGGATATTCTACTATTAGAACAATAACATGCAATATCAATAACCACTTTCATAATTATGGAATGCATAATTCCAGACTATCATAACCACATAGCCAAGGCCTCATGCCAATACTACAAATAAGATTTTTCCAAGGCCTTGTGCTAAGACACTAGTTTCTCTCATGAGACCTTCCGATGCATCGAGGAGCTATAGCGGGCTCCACCCATCACTTACTAAGTCCAATTCATTCCTTATATGAAAAGTTTTAAACATAACATAAACATGTCAATACTTTATCCACAAACCATGAATGGTATAAAAATAGCACATCCACAGTCAAACATAACTCATTCGATACAATATGGAAGATTGTATTGTACCATATTAACCTCAATCGAAAATGATGAAGTATATTGACATATATGAAAGTAATCATCAAAACAATTAGAGTGAAATATCCCCCTTTTTCTTGAAATCATTTAAAAGTCACACTATTTGTCAAGAATCCATTTAGAATAGATTTTAGAATCAAAGTGTCCCATACAACTTTGAAACTTTTAAAAGGAATTTTGATTTTAAAACATTAATGTCCATATAAATAAATCCTTAAAAGCATTTTTAAAACATGGACATTAATGAGAAAGATTTAGAATAATCAATCTTTAAAACACATAAAAATGTATATTAGTTAGAGTTTCTAACCAAAAGTGAGACACTTGAATACAAATAATTGAGGCAATCAAAACATCATAATATCATGAGAATAAAGGGATTAATGATATACTATGTCAAAGTACATTATATAAACCATATAAAAGTGATTTGGTGTATAACAACAAAGAAGTCTCAATGGAATGTAAATTGAGATGAATTCTCTTATAAAGAAAATATCCTTAGGTTAAGGATAAATAAACGACATAATTATGTGTGACAAATATAAATACACTCAATATGATTGGATATTTAGTGTAAATCAATCAGATGACATTCACACATATTCTTTTAAAAACAACACCAATGAATTGGATATTTAACTCAACAAATGGTGATTGAGTTAAAATTAATCTAATCAAGTTCATACCGATGACTTGGGAATTTATCAATGGAGTGATTATGTGTAAAAAAATATATCAACAGAAAGGGGAGTGGAAATTAGGACATAATCAAATGAATAGTGATTCTACACATAATCTTGGAGTAAAATAATCAATGATGTATGCGTAATGCCGAATGAGTAGAAATTGAAATTTCAAATTACCTTATTGATTTTGTAACATACAAAACATACAACCATGAAAGAAGGATCATAAAATGATGATGTAAATATACATGAATTAAAGTATATTACACAATGAATACTAACATGGGCAGTACACACACCACATGTAATAACTAAGTGGTGAACAATGGAATTCTCATGGAATTAAAAGTGTGATAAGAAACCCCTTACTTTGTACTTTTTCCTTGGTCGAGGGTAGGTTAACCTCATGTATAATGGTGAAATAATTTTTATTGAATTATAAAAGGATCATATGCATTAATATGATATCATATATGATCTTTTAACATTGATTTGTTAATAATATCTTAGAATTATCATCATTTCGGGTGTTAACGGGTTCATTTTAATTTATATTCTTTGTTATTTGATCCATATTTGATACTAATGGGATGTATATTATTCATATCCATAATGATGTCAAATCTTTAAACATTATTTTTAATCATTAAATGAGAATTAGTCTTGAATGGATACGATGGAGAATTAATCTCATCGCGTTCATGGAGACGGTAGTCCGTACGTACGCACGAGCGACAATATTATTATTTTGATATTAAAATAATATTTAATTGGATGGTATATCATATATACAGAATCATTATCATTTTATATTTATTATTTACATGAATTACACATCATTATTATACCCATCCAAATAATAATGTTTTGAATAACAATTACACCACGACGTGGAGACGGTAAGCCATACGTATGCACGTATGGTGACATGTCATTAAAAGGATGGATAGAATACTGAAATATGGTTGTAACATGTTTATAATAACATAAAAGCATATATAATATACTGGAGTTTTTATTTTATAATGGTAATAACAAATAACGAAGAAGTGGAAGAAGAAAGGAATTTGAAAAAGGGTGGTGAAATCGTTACCTCTTCTTCGGGTTCTTCTTTTGATTAGATCAAAAGGGCTCCTTAGGTTTATTTCTGGCTAGAGGAATGCCTCTAGGATTAAGTTGGGGAAGTTTATAGAGTATTTCGGAAGGGTTTGGCCGATCCAAAAGGCTTTGAAGGTGTGAATTAATGAGAAGGGGGAGTTACCTTTTATAAGAGTGGTGATGGGAACCTTTGAAAAAGCTAGAAATATTATTTTATAATAAATTCATATTCGGTTTATAATGGCTCCAATGTGGATTATTTAAAGGTTAATGTGGGTAAAGGTTGAAAACCACTCAACCAATACGATTTAGATTGGTTTGGGTTATAATATTAACCTTATCTATAAGTATTAACTCTTAGTTAATTAGTTTCACTTTTACAATGTCTCCTTGTATTTTTATATTATATGGTTAATAAACATACTATATACATCCAACCGACCGCAAAGTGGTACATTAATGATACAAATATCATGATATATGTTTATTGGACGAACCATAGATTTTTAGGAATTTAATATCAATTAATAATATAATATTTGTTTTAAAAACACTTTTATGTCAATTTTGACACTATATGGAAAATTGATTTTTGTGAAAATCATAACAGAATGATTACTTCGAAAAAAGTTATTTATATTATTCCTAACATGTCATATTAACTTATAAAATTAGATTAATTCATAAAAAGTCTCACATTATATTTATTTGGGTATTTATAATATCAATTATTTTAATTTTTCACTATTATGGTAATTACTGCATCATCATTGGGTCATAAATAAATTAAATTATTTAATGTATAAAAATTATAACTAAACTACCATTATGTAGGAAATCTTAGTATCTTTATAATTAATATTTATAGTCGAAAATCCAACATATATAACCCTTGGTAAAAATAGTTTTTCTAAAAGACATATGCTTATGTTATTTATGTATTGTTTTAACTTAATTAAAATAAAGTGTCCCTATAACCTACAAGTGGTTCCATGAGGTCCCAAAATCGTCCCAAAGATGCCCATGGTCGGAAATGTATCCAACAATAAGGTTAGGACACGTTTTAGGGTAATTTAGTGTTATTATAAAGTTATTTTTTAACCCTTATTTACCGGATTTATCCATTAACCATGGTAAATAAAATATTTACCAAAGTAATTTATTCAAAATGTCTAAAAATAAAAGATACCAATTTACACAATTTGGAATCCTGATTCTAAATATGGATTTCATTTTTCCAAATTCAAAACACATAAGTTGCAGAAATTAATGTAAAATTAATTCCAGCTATCAAAACAAAAAGCTTGTTTTTACGATATAATAACTATCAAAAGATTGATACTTGTTTATGTTCGGTTTAATGGTCAAATTATGTCCAATGACCAAAATTGTATTAAATGGTAAAAATATATTCTAAATATACATTAAAACCACTCATATTCATAACTTATCATTATTAATTATTTTGATTAAAAAATTGTTTTTAATTAAAAGTCATTAATTTTTACTATTCATCAAAATATGAAAGTTATCCGAAAAGTACACAAATTTCACCCTAAGCTAATTTCGATTTAAAAATCCAAAAATAAAGTCCATTTTTAAAGATAAAATGTATAAAATTTCAAAAAGTAGGTATTAGTATTCATAATGACTAGTTTGATTGGTTGCGGGGAGTGTTAGAACTCGATGTTGCATACAACACACACCATTGCATTATTCAAAGGGAAACGTTCTGTGAAATCATGGGGTGTTACATTATCCCCTCCATCAATAAATTATGTCCTCGTAATTTTTTCTTAAAATTGAGCTTGAGAATATAATGGAAAATCCCACAACGGAAAAAGATTCAATAAAACTATCACTTTAATAGAAAGGAAGAGAGGTATAAAGGTCACCCAAGATAACCCATACTAGGATTCCATGTAGGAAAACATGGATAAGGATGATAAAATATGTGTTATGTTCTGATGGAGAGGGATATAAAACATGATCAGGAGAATGTTAACAATTAGAAAATCACAAACTTGTGTTGGGACAAACGGTCATTAGTCTCCCAGTCAGAAAAGTAAACAGACAACATTTTTTTTTATTTAAGTTACATTACATAAGGACGAAGAATTCATTTATGATATTTAATATGAACATAAATAGATATACTTACTTTTTATGTAGAGTTTCATTCTTTAAAAAATATTTACCACTAACTCATTTTTTCGAACAATGGGTATTCAAGAAGACTTGGTAACAATTGAAGAGCTATAATATACTTCTATAGAAATACACGATCCACGTAGGATAAACTATATATTTACCTTGTCTTTTGAGATTAATAAAAACCAAAATGGTTAGTATAATATCTGATGATCCCCCAAATGGATATTCCATTAATGAAAAAAACACTAATCATAATTTCTAAAATTAAACCATCAATACCCCAAAGTTAAATAAATACCATTCAATAATCAATTGTCCTTAAAATCCTTCAATATAATCCAACTTAATATTGATACCCAAAACTTATAAGAATTTCTTCTTCCACATTAAATTGTATCTCCAAATGACATTAATTACTCTTAAAGTCACATACTTAAAAGTAATAAACCTAATCATTTCCATAAATAACCCAAATCACTATAAATAAAATATAGAAACATAGATAAAAACCCACCATTACTCCTCAAATGAAATCCCAAACTAATCTGTTTTCCTAGGGCATATAGTGTTCACAACAAAGCGAAAAACTTCGAAAATAACATTTATCACTTAATCACCAAATCATTTTCCTATACTAAGGGTATTCATTTGATAAGACATAAGATTCCAAATAAAATTATTATTGATCAATAAAATCATTTAACTAAAAATAATACTCCCACAAACCAGGTACTTCACGTAGTCCAGTGGTAGGCGATAAATACCAATCGCACTTTGGTTGTGGGTTCGATTCCTACAGCTTTGTCAGACGCGACGGGTTGTCACACGGTCTGTATGTTGTCCTTTTTCAAAAACTATATTTTATAACATCACCAAAATGAGATAAATTTCTTAAAATGACCATAACATAATTTAACCACAAATATTATCTCATACCATGCATTTTCATCCCAAATTATAATAACTTATAATTGCCTCAAACCCAACGATCATATACAATCAAATGGTTATTTATAACAATATCCACAAGAGAAAAGATAATTCTTCCTCAAATATCATTCTCACATGGAAAACTGAAGGGTTAAAAATACAAGAGAAAATTATTCCAATGTAAACCCATCAACAAGAAGCACTAATACCTTTTAAACATTTCTCCAACAATTTATTTCCACATATCTAGTTCTTTGACCAAGAAAATATCCTATAGAATAGGGAATTCACTTGGGTAATGGACAGGTCCCCTACATTTACGGAAAATGACTGTAAATGGACTCTTGGGACCCTTTTTATCTTCTTCCATAGTACTCTTCATTTTTCTTCGGCAATTCTTCACTTTATTTCCTTCCTTCCCTCACGTAAAGCATTTATTTGTCCCATTGAGACACATTCCTAGGTGTATCCTTCCACATTTACTGCATGATGGAAATTGAGGATTTCTTTCTCCATGGTCTCCACTACTGGAGCTCTTATCATTAATCACCTTTCTCTTCTTTGTTGAGTCCAGGAATTTGTTAATATATATTGTGGATAATATTTTTGGAAAACTGATTTGGCATAAAGATGATATCTTTAATGACTACGAACATTCCATTTTGTTTCTCATTGCCACCACTGTTCCCACCTTGTACATCATTCTCAAAGTCACTATGAATTCCTTTGAATCCAGCCATTGACTAAAACCAGAAAGCATTGTGTGAGTAAAAGTAGTAAAAAAATCATTTAGAGATTAACATGTCACCATATTCTCAATTTGAAACACATTAGGATTAACCAAGGTCATATACTCTCATATTATATATATAATACTTCAAATCGGTTTGTAAAGAAAATGTAAATTATCCTAAGTATATCCCCCGAGAGTGTCATAACCAAGAGTGAAGAAAGGCCGTTGTCATGCACCAGTTCTCGTTCGATTCTAGCTCAAAGCGGTGTTTTCGGGTTTTACCCATAGGTACATATGTTCCAGAGCCTCCTCTACCTGCTCGTATCCATGCAGGGATGTATTGCTCGAAAAACTCAACAAATCTCTACAATACAAAAATTCTAGAAATTTATTCAATACTAATCCCCAATGTTCATCTTATTTCTACGTGCTCTAATCAGAGATTATCTAAATCTAGCTTCCAAGGACTGTACTGAACTTCCTCTGATACCAACTGTAACACCCTGACCCCAGTTACCCAGAGTCAGTGCATTATTACATAACATTGGAATGATCACAAAGGATCAAGTGTCGAAAGACCGATTAGTTTAGTAGTCTTGGAAACACTAGATATATTCATAAGTCTGACATTACATCATAAGGTAAAAAACTACTACAACATCTTTTCTTCATATCCCCTCATACTATCCCTGCAGGTCATTCATAAATTAATTTTTCACATCCTGGGAAAAATAAAACATTGAAATGGGTGAGCTCAGATGCTAAGTAAGGACAAAAATATAGCATAAGCTTTCATAGATAAGCATAAACACTTAAAGCAATTTATAACTAAAACAAAATCCTTCTAAAAATTAACTTCAGAATAATATGGAAAAGATAAAATGAAATAATGCCATTTAATTATACACATTGATATTCTACTAGTCGAACAATCACATGCAATATCAATAAACACTTTCATAATGATGGAATGCATAATTCTAGACTATCATAACCAAATAACCAAGGCCTCATGCCAAGACTAAAAATAAAATTTTTCCAAGGCCTTGTGCCAAGATACTAGTTTGTATCATGAGACCTACTGATACATTGAGGAGATATAGAGGGCTCCACCAGTCACTTACTAAGTCCAATGCATTCCTCATAAGAAAAGTTTTAAACATAATATAAACATTTCAATACTTTATCCACAAACCATGAATGGTATAAAAATAGCACATCCACAGTCAAAAATAACTCATTCGATACAATATGGAAGATTGTATTGTATCATATTAACCTCAATCATGAGTGATGAAGGATATTGACATAGATGAAAATAATCATCAAAACAATTAGAGTGAAATATCCCCCTTTTTCTTGAAATCATTTAAAAGTCACACTATTTGTCAAGAATCCATTTAGAATAGATTTTAGAATCAAAGTGTACCATACAACTTTGAAACTTTTAAAAGGAATTTTGATTTTAAAACTATAATGTCCATATAAATAAAACCTTAAAATCATTTTTAAAACATGGACATTAATGAGAAATATTTAGAATAATCAATCTTTAAAACACTTAAAAATGTATTTTAGGTAGAGTTTCTAACCAAAAGAGAGACACTTGAATAAAAATAATTGTGGTAATAAAAACATTATAATATCATGATAATAAAGGGATTCAAGATATACTATGTCAATGTACATTATATACATCATATAAAAGTGATTTTTTGTATAACAACAAATAAGTCTCAATGGAATGTAAATTGAGATGAATTCTCTTATAATGACCATATATTTAGGTAAAGGATAAATCAACAACATAATTATGTGTGAAATATATAAATACACACAATATTATTGGATATTTAGTGTAAATCAATCAGATTACATTCACACATATTCTTGTAAAAACAACACCAATGAATTGGATATTTATCTCAACAAATGGAGATTGAGTTAAAATTACTCTTATCAAGTTCATACCGATGACTTGAGAATTTATAAATGGAGTGATTATGTGTATAAAAATTATATCCACAGAAAGGGGAGTGGAAATTATGACATAATAAAATTAATAGTGATTCTACACATAATCTTGGAGTAAAATAATCAATGAAGTATGCGTAAAGCCGAATGAGTGGAAATTGAAATTTCAAATTCCCTTATTGATTTGGTAACATACGAAACATACACCCATGAAAGCAGTATCATACAATGATGATGTAAATATACATGAATTAAAGTATATTACACAATGAATACAAACATGGGCAGTACACACACCACATGAAATAAATAAGTGGTGAACAATGGAATTCTCACGGAATTAAAAGTGAGATAAGAAACCCCTTACTTTGTACTTTTTCCTTGGTCAAGGGTAGGATAACCTCTTTTATAATGGTGAAATAATTGTAATTTAATTATAAAGGAATCATATGCATTAATATGATATCATATATGATCTTTTAACATTGATTTATTAATAATATCTTCGAATTATCATCGTTTCAGGTGTTAACGGGTTCATTTTCCATTATATTCTTTGTTATTTGAGCCATATTTGATACTAATGGGATGTATATAATTCATATCCATAATGATTTCAAATCATTAAACATTATTTTTAATCATTAAATGAGAATTAGTCTTGAATGGATACGATGGAGAATTAATCTCATCGTGTTCGTGGAGACGGTAGTCCGTACGTACGCACGAGCGACAATATCATTATTTTGATATTAAAATAATATTTAATTGGATGGTATATCATATATAAAGAATAATTATCATGTTATATTTATTATTTAAATGAATTAAACATCATTATTTTACCCATCAAATTAATAATGTTTTGAATAACAATTACACCATGACGTGGAGACGGTAAGCCGTACGTACACACGTATGGTGACATGTCATTCAAAGGATGGATAGAATAGTGTAATATGGTTTTACCATGTTTATAATAACATCATATTATATATAATATACTGGAGTTATTATTTGATAATGGTAATAAAAAATAATCAAGAAGTGGAAGTAGAATGGAACTTGAGAAAGGGTGGTGAAATCATTACCTCTTCTTCAGGTTTTCCCTTTTGATTTGATCAAAAGGGATAAATAGGTTGGATTTATGACTAATGTAAGGCCTCTAGGATGACGTTAGAGAATTTGAGAGAGTATTTGGTCAGGGGTTGACCGATCCAATAGGCTTTGAAGGATTTAATTATTGAGAAGGGGGAGTGCCCTTTTATAAAAGGGGTGAGGGGCACCTTTGTAAAAGCTAGAAATATTATTTTATAATAAATTAATATTCGGTTTATAATGGCTCCAAAGTGGATTATTTAAAGGTTAAGGTGGGGAAAGGTCGAAAACAATTCAAAAAATAGGATTTAGACTAGTTTGGGTTACTATATTAACCTTATCATTAAGTATTAACTCTTAGTTAATTAGTATCACATTTACAACGTCTCTTTGTATTGTTATAATATATGGTTAATAAACTTACTATATACATCCAACCGACCCCCAAGTGGTCCATTAATGATACACCCATCATGATATAAGTCTCTTGGACGAACCATATATATTTAGGAATTTAATATCAATTAATAATAAAATATTGTTTTAAAAACTCTTTTATGTCACGTTTGACACTATTTGAAAAATTGATTTTTTGTGAAAATCATAACAGAATGATTAATTCGTAAAAATTAAATTAAATCATTCCTAACTTGTCATATTTACTTAGAAAATTAGTGTAATTAATAAAAAGTCTAAAATTATATTTATTTGGGTATTTATAATATAAATTATTTTAATTTTTCACTATTATGGTAATTACTACATCATCATTGGGTCATAAATAAATTAAATTATTTAATGTATAAAAATTATAACTAAAATAACATTTTGTAGGAAATATGTTTATGTTTCTAATGAAAAATTATAGTCAAAAATCCAACATATATAACCCTTTGTAAAAATTGATTTGCTAAAAGATATATGCTTATATCATTTTTGTATTTGATTGAACTTAATTAAAATAAAGTGTCCCTATCACCTACAAGTGGCTCCATGGGGTCCCAAAATCGACCCAAAGAAGCCCATGGTCGGAAATATATCCACCAATATGTTTAGGACACGTTTTAGTGTAATTTAGTATTATTATAATGTTATTTTTTAACCCTTATTTACCAGATTTACCCATTAACCATGGTAAATAAAATATTTACCGAAGTAATTTATTCAAAATGTCTAAAAATAAAAGTTACCAATTTAAACAATTTGGAAATCCTGATTCCAAATATGGAATCCATTTTTCCAAATTCAAAACATAGAATTGGCAGAAATTAATTTAAAATTAATTCCCGCTTTCAAAACAAAAAGCGTTTTTTTAAGATATAATAACTATCAAAAGATTGATACTTGTTTATATTTGGTTTAATTGTCAAATTATTTCCCATGACCAAGATTGTATTAAATGGTAAAAATATATTCTAAATATACTTTAAAACCACTCAAATTCATAACATATCATTATTAATTATATTGATTAAAAAAGTTATTTTTAATTAAAATTTAGTAATTTTCACTATTCATCAAAATATTAAAGTTATCCAAAAAGTACAAAAATTTCACCCTAAGCTAATTTCGATATTACGAATCCTAAAATAAATTCCATTTTTAATGATAAAATTTATAAAATTTCAAAAAGTAGTCATTACTATTCATAACGGCTAGTTTGATTGGTTGCGGTGTGTGTTAGAACTCGATGTTGCGTATAACACACGCCATTGAATTATTTGAAGGGAAACATACCGTGGAAGCATGTGGTGTTACAATGACTACCCCCACTAGACTTTAGGTAATAGAGTCATCTGCATTAGGACACAAAAAGAAGGAACATAGGTACTAGAAGAGTATACAGTTTGGTCGATGACCCTGGGATGCAGGATCAGTGGTGCGAGGTTAACAAGGCATAGGAAGACATGTGATGGACTCACAATGTTACACGTGCGGCGGGCAGGGTCACAAGGCTCTCTACTGCCCGACCAGCCATATAGATAACCAAAAGACTATCGAGGGACTGCCGAGGAAGCTTAAGAGGTTCGAGTGAGGAGGTCCATAGGGAAGCGGATGTGGAAGAGGAACTGTTCATGTAGCAGGCAGTTGGTGGTGTTCCGAGGTCCTACAACCACCACCGCCCGGTGGTCCACCCTGACCACGGAGAGCAATGGGACACGGATGATCTCTGCTCCAGGAAGCTGAGGCCTACGACCATGGTTCTTCAAAGGTGATTATAGGTATGATCTGTGTCTACTCAACCTTAGGTGCAGTACATATAAACACATGTTTCATTCATCCTATTATTTATCCGAACCTCGTTCGGAGCATGGAGATTTCAGTGGAGTCGTTGGCTCGATCCTCATGGCTAGAGACTCCAATGAGAGTAGATTCAACAATTAAACACTGGTGTAGGCAGTTTGATATTACTGTAGCAGGCGAGAGCTTCAGCTAGGATCTCCAAGTAGCAGTGTTGAGGATTTATGGCATCATCACGGGTATGGACTAGATATCCACAGTCAATTCATAGATTTATTATATTTGGATCAAAGAGTGATGTGTCCGCGCCGATGGAACTGGGTTTTCCTTCACCAGAGAGAAATGAACCATTGCAGCATTTAATGGACTTATCCAAGAGAGGGTGTAGCATATTACTCTTTATATGGATAGCCTTACCATCAGAGAAGATGATGTTGAGAGTCTGAGATATCCTGTAGTGGTGGACCAGTATGTTGATGTCTTTCCTAATGACATTCACAGACTACCTCTACATAGAGCGGTAGAATTTTACATTGACATGTACCTCAAGACGTCACCTATACCTACACCAGCATATCAGATGCCTCCCGTGGAGCTTTTTGATGTACAGATAACGTTAGAGGACATGTAGGAAAAGGGGTTTATAATACCCTGTGTTTCTCCATGGGCATCCACGATTCTGTTCACCAAGAAGGTAGATTGGATTTTGATAATCAGTGTGGACTACCGGCGCATGAACCAGGTGACCTTTATGAACATGTATCAACTTCCGTGGATTGATGATCTTTTCGATCAGCTGATGGGAGATTGTTTGTTTTCTAAGATAGACCTCAGATCAGTCTATCATCAGCTCTGGATACGAGACGAGGATGTGTGGAAGATGGACTTCAGATGTCAGTATGGCCATTATGAGTTCTTGGTTATTCCTTTTGGTGTGATCAACTCCCCAACAGTGTTCATTCGACTCATGAACAAGATCTTTCAGACATAACTCAATCGCTTCGTGGTGGTTCTCATTGATAACAAGTTGGTATACTCAACGATAGATGGGGATCTTGCTTATCATCTGTAGGTAGTACTATATACACTCCAAGAGATCCAACTAATGGGAAACTCATGAAATTTTAGTTCTAGATACGAGAGGTCCACTTTCTAGGAAACCTTATCTCAGAGGCTAGAGTTGCATTGGATCCAGTGAAGATAGAGGTTGTGCTTTCTTGGATGTAACCCAGGTGCGTGACATATGTGCAATGTTTCTTGGGGTTGTCCAGGTACTACTAGAGGATCATGCCTAAATTTTCCAGAGTTGCGTCACCCTTTTTATCATTGATTTTGAAAGGGAAGCCCTTTTTATGGATGGAGGGATGCCATCATAGTTTCCAGATTATGAGGCAGAGACTGATGAGTTCCCCCCATATTGTGGATACCAAAAGAGGGTGTTGGGTATGTAGTCTACTACGACGCATCAAGGACTGGGTTTGGGTGTGTCTTGATGTTGGGGAGAGCAGTGATTGGTTATGGATCATGAATGCTGAGACATCATGAACAGAACTGTTCCCCCAATGACCTGGATTTAGTAGCAGTGGTATTATCCTTGATGATGTGGCGACATTACATGATGGGTGAACACATTATAGTCTACTCTGATCACAAGAGTCTCAGGTCTATCTTCTATCAGAAGGATGTGATCCTGAGATATCTGCAGTGACTAGAGTTCCTCCAGGACTATGACTTTCAGAAAGTCTATACTCCTAGGAAGGGGAATGTGGTAGGAGATGCACATAGTAGGAAGTATGGTCTGTAGTTGCTGAGTGAGGTGAGAGATCAACTAACAACGTTGCAAATATCGTTAATGGATAGAGATAGAGCAATATACCTCCAGTCAATGACAGACACTCCCACACTCCATCAGCGAGCAAGGGAGGTACATCTGGGGGACGACGACTATGAGGTTTGATGTGCTCAGATATCCTAAGGGTATGCCCCTGATGGATTTTCATAAGGTGGGGAGCCAGTCATCCAATTCAGAGGATGTACCATGGTACCAATAGTTCTATGAGAGGAGGTGTTGAGGGAGATCCATATGTCCCCTCTGGCGTAACTCCTAGTGTGTCAATGATGTACCAGGACCTCCGACATCAGCACTGGTGGCCATGGATGGGGAAAGCAGTAGGAGATTTTGTTTCATGATGCCTCACTTGTCAGCAAGGGATGGCCCAATATGGGGTTCTAGCCATATTATCATAGGCACTAGAGACACCAGAGTGGAAGTGGGATGGGATCTCCATGGACTTTGTGACATGGAGTCCACGAACATCTAGGGAACATGATTTTATCTGGGTGATTTTTGACCGACTCACGAAGTCGGACCACATCAAACCTATAAGAGATTAGGGTCCTATAGAGGGATTTGGATACCTCTACATGCAAAATATTTTGTGACTTCATGGTGTTCCATCAACAATCTCCATTGACCGTTCCACATGTTTCACATCCCGGTTGTGAAAGGTATTACATGAGGCATTCAGGACATAGCTACGTTTGAGCACCTCCTTCAATCCTCAGACAGATGGTCTGATGGAGCATACTATTTAGACGCTAGGGGATATGCAACGTGCATGCATCCTAGATTTTGGCCATAGTTGGGTGGATCACTTGAACTTGGTAGAGTTTTCATTCAACAACCGTTATCACTCCAACATCCTGATGTCACAATTCGAAGCCCTATACGGTCAACCCTGTAGATAACCTTTATAGTGGATAGACTCAGGGGAGTCAGCACTTATGGATCCGGAGTTGGTATGAGCTACCACTGAGAAGGTGTCGACCATCCAGGAGTGGATGAAGATGGAGAACACTGGAGTTCCAAAAGGGGGACAACATTTTCCAGCGAGTCTCTCCTTGACGGGGACTACAGAGATTTGGCCAGGGCAGCAAGTTATCAACGAGGTTTATCAGGCCATTTATGATACTTCATAGGAGGGGCGAGTTGGAAAAACACTTGAAACATCCAACGCAGTTGGAACAGCTGCATGAAGTATTCCACGTATCCCACGTGAGGAGATACTTTCACGACCCATCTCACGTCATCGACCATGGGGAGATGGATTTAGACAATTGGTGATGTTTATGGAGGTTCCAGTAGAGATTGAGGATCGATATGAGCAGGCCCTTCATGGGCGGTCGATACCACTGGTGCATGTTCGCTAGCATCACGAGAACCTCTAGGAGAGCACATGAGATTGGTAAGCTCAGAGTCAGGCTCAGTACCCCCATTTATTTTCTAAGTCTACGTTGTGGATTTCAGGGACAAAAATACCTAAGGTGGGGAGAATATAAACACCCAGATTTTTTTCCATGTAATTTTTTAAAATTATATGATATTTTTTTGAGACCACGAAATTTGATGGCCTGTGATTCTGAGGCCTGGAGTTCATGGAATGATCCCTTGATGTTTTTTTAGATATTAAATAGTGTGCGTTAGAAGTATTCCTGAAAATGTGGAAAAACTATTTAATGGTTTCCACAGATTGAAAATATGAGGGAACCATTACACTCAGGATAGTGGGTTTACCCTAGGAGCGACTTATGTTTAGTCGGGACAGTACTCCAATGAGAAAAACCAAAAATGTCATAACTGTAAATGAAATAATTAAATAAAATTAATTTATTTTTAAATACTTATAACTCACGGACAGTAACGCGGATTGAAAATAAAAGACCACCGCTGAACTCGATATGTTATTCTTTCCTTAGGATAATACTATCATTGGTTGTAACGGGCCACCAGTGAAAGTTATTTTTTTCCCGTAAATAAAATAATTAAGTGGAAATAATTTTATTGTAAATTACATAACATCAAAATGGTAACTTGGATTCAAAATCCGAGAGTACTATTGATTTTGTTGAGGGTATTTTCTTCTTAGTCAAATCCTAAGACAGACTAGAGTTGGTCAAGGGTGAACAATAACAATTTAATGAACTTTTTTGTGTACTTTCAGTAAACACATGAGTATGATTTTTTAACTTCTAAACTGTTTCCCGGATTAAAAATTTGAGGGCACCATTAAATCCGTAGCATCAGGATTCGCTTATGGGAGGATTTACTTTGACCATAGTTGGTCCAGGGAAAAAGTTTTGTTTTGCGACTTTTTAAAAGAACTGAAATGAAATAATTTTATTATTTTATTTCATATCCGCCAACAGACAGATAAAGGGGTGGGTTGAGTGACGTGTCAAGCCAATAACATGGCTTGACCTTCAAACCCTTAGTAACTATGTGATTGGGGAATTAGGAATCTTCCTAAATGATGAATCCTATTAAATTCTAACATCGTTACTTACCATGCCCCACTTCTATATTTATGGAGCTTGGGGAGGGTTATCGGCACAGATTATCCATGTAACAAAGTGACGAAATATCACCACAATGTAGGACACTTGGAAGATGAAGATGATCCCAACAGGAGGTGATGGGGGAAACCGATCCACGAACCATAGGACGACATATGAGCAGCGTCGTTATATTCCAATTGCGGGAATGAAGAAAACTGACCCACCTTCAAGGGAAGACATTTCTTTGATGATTCCAGGTAAGAGGTTTATTCATTTATGTTTCCTTAATAGATTCCATATTCCTTGTTCTTGAAAATAATATGAAAAACGTGGTTCAACCGCCAATATGGTTGATCCGCGAATCATTTGTTTTGTGGGAGGCTGATATAGGGTATCCTTGTGGGGTTTTTGTTGTTGTCCAATACAAGAAATTGTTAAACCCATTTTTATCCTCTCTTTGATCATGAGCTAACATCGAGGGCGCTACCCTAATGAGCTTGGCTTGAACCTTCCCTAACTTTGTTACCCTTGATCCTTCCATGGAAGACTTCCGGCACAGAAACACCAACCAGCTACGAAGGGGATGCCACAACAACGCACGCTGCTAGAGGAGGCCGCAGAATGAAGCCGCAACAGACATCAGAGCGGCCGACACTGGCCTGCTGCAAAAGAGGTGTATCTTTTTATCACCTGACGCTGGTGTGCAAAGGGGTCACGGTTCGTCAGTTGCAGAAGAATGAGAAGGTCGTAGACACATCAGGCGACCATAGAAGGGTAGTGGGACATGCCGTCAGTGAGTAAGAGACAGCGGCCAAAGCTGCAACAGAGGTGGCAGAACCCGACCCTATGGTGGGATCAGCGGTGACCGGTTGGCCCCCACATGGTGACGCCGCTTATTATTCTGAATGACCAAAGTCCGTTCGACTTCTTGGGGAAGCGTCTCCACCAAGCCGCCTGGAGGAAGTACTGAGGGTCGTGCCCTTTGTGTCTAGAATGCCCTCCAATGGGCCACCGCCCAGTGGGATGATTCGCACGCCATCGGCCGGGTCGCGCCCGCCGGCGGGCCGGGCCACCCCTTTGTGGGCCCATCCCAATATTGGTCGGCCCGCCCTTGTGGGCCACAGCTTTTTGCAGGGTAGGTCGGACTTTAGACTAGCATTCCGTGTAGGCCCGACTAGGTCGGACCTGACCCGGGCCAAACCGAGACCAGAAACACTTAGAGGAATTTATCTCAAGAACCGGATGTCTATTTGATGAACCGTCTAATGAGATCGAATCCATGGAGATAGATAGTCCTTTTGACTTACTCCGTGAGAGTTTTTGAGAAACATGGCGTAAGGCAAGGTTGGATCGCACCCGAATCTAACCGGGCCTGTGGCATTAAAATGCCAATAACGCACAGACCGAGCGTCGGATTGACGCACCTTCTATTGCGTTGAAACCTTTGTGACATGATGGATCATTGGTTTAATTCATTATAGGACTTAGTGCTTGTTGAAATATGAAAAATGGATTAGGGAGAAATTATCCCAAGCACGCTACGTACAGAACCCTACGACTGGTTAAGAGCTAACAACTATTGACTTTTTGACTTGGAGTGACTAAAGGACCACGATACACAATGGGGAAGGAGTACCTCAACAGGATAAAATGGATAGAGGCCACAATACGTGATGTGGAGGAGTACCTTAGTAGGCCATAGTGGGTGACCAGCTCTGTGAGACCCAACAAACCCACGAAACGCAATGGGGAGAAGTACCACAGTAGTTCAAGGATAGTGTGATGTGCCTCTGTGTGACGTGGCAGTCCCACTATACATGATATAGGAGGAGTTCTCCAGCATCTGATGTGTTCAACATTGTGACCAGGAATGTCACTTGTTCCTAGGCCTAGATAAACATTTTCTGTCTATCAACATTCATAGCGATCCTATGACGGTCAACATCGTATCCTATTTCAATGAGTTGTATACCAGGTTTGAGTAGAGAAAATAATTTTGATATGTCTATCTATTAGTGAATTATTATTTAACTCAATACTTGTGGTTTTCCTTGTGGAATTATGAGAGACCTTCGGGGGTATCAGGGTCCCTACAAAGTATTGTTATACTTACCCCTACACGAGCTTCTCCTGTACATTATTGTGTCTTGTGCAGACGACGAGCAGCTGGGCTTTGGCTTGAGGGTGGCAGGACTAGGCGGTACACAGAGGAGACAGGCAGACGTGGAGTGTTGAAGAGTCAATATATACCTACCCTTCATATAGGATCCTTGGAGGACAACTTTGTAGTGGTTTTCCCTTTTTTAGTTGTATTATTCCTTTCATTTCTACTCGTACTTTCATAAGGACATGTATTCCGTCCCCTTTTACTTTCAGCACTCCTTTTTACTAAAGTAGTATACATCAAAGTTGCTTCTGGGTATGTTCTAGGACCTTTTGTTTATACAGGTTTAAAGGCAATGCCTTCCCTGTTTAGGTAATAAGCCTTTCGGTGCTAGTCTCCATCCTCGAGACTATGATAGGTGTGCTGGGGGTAGTCATCGAATGGGCCCCAGGGAATGGGTCATGACATATTATGATTGACCTACAAGGATAGTCTAATGGAGATGGATGTGTTAATAGGAGACACAATTTTTTTCTTCAATTAATAATGTAATGTAATAATTATGTTTGTATCTAGTACTTACAAGGATACTAAATTGATTGGTAATTCGGGATTTGACCCCTTGTGATCATGTTGATGTTATGTAACAATGCACCAACTCTGGGTAACTAGGGTGAGGGAATTAAAATTCCTATTAAAGTATTTTTAGTACAATCCTTAGAAGATATATTTAGAAAAAATCAGATTAGAGAAAATTATAATATGATAGACTTTGAAGATTAGTATAGAAATACATTCTATATTTGGGTAATGTAGGTATTTTGTGTATTTTCCAAGAAATACACCCTTGTATGGATGCAAGTAGGTAGAGGTGGCTCTAGAAAAAATGTACCTAGGAGTGAAAACTATGCTAAAGAGTTTTGGGCATGACCTGAGGTATCCTGGTACACAACAATGGGCCTTGCTGCACTCTTTGTTAAGGCATTCCCCAGGAATATGATTTGGATAATTGACATATTCTTTACAACCCATTATAAATGGTTTATGAATAAATACTTCCTAAAAGAATTTTTTTATGATTATGGATTATATGCATAAACTGTTCAATTTATGTTAGGTATTTTACATGTTTGGAATTATGTATTACGATTCGTAAACTAATCTACTCTATGCCATTGTTTAGAAATAACGCTTATTGGATGGAATAGAAATCATATTAAAACACTTAATCCATGATAGGAGTTAACTCCAACTAAGATAATTATAGTGGAAATGGTGATTCAACTTTTGCGGAAAAACTTATTACCTTACTGGGACAACTCACTCCGGTTATGAATAATATCCTTACCAGTAGGGTGCACCATAATCCAAGACATGAAGGATCAATGTTAGACCACTTCATGAAGAAACAACCACAAACATTCAATTGGAATACAAATCCATTTTGTAGTTGAGAAATGGATATGTTCCATAGTGAAAATATTTCATGATTTGGGGAGTAGAGAAAGTGAAAAAGTTGTCATGGAAGATTATTGCCTCATTGGAGATGCAGATCAATGGTGGTCATTAATTCAAAACACAAAAGTAGAAGAAAAATTATCAAATATGGAATGGATGGTGTTTGAAGAGATTTTCATAGAAAAATATTTTCCTTGTGACAATCAAGTCGATGAGGAAAGACAATTTTTGAGTCTGAGGAAAAAAGGAGGATGAGAATGCCACAAAGTATGAGTCTAACATTAAAATGTTAGCAAGGCATGAATGATATTGTATACATAATCCATGGTGTAATTATGATCAGTTCTTCGATGGGTTAAAACCATTTCTCCACTGAGAATTACTCTCACAATACTTCTCATTGTACAAAGATATCTTCTCATGTGTTATGAGGACAGAAAATGAATTCCCTAAGTCATATGACATTAATGAAAAGCAAGAGAAGAAATGAACTATTACACCCTCTGAAATGGAAATAAGGGGAAGACAAAAAATGTTTAACTTCCATCCTATTGTAAATGATGGAAGAAACACCCTAGTAGTTTCTTGAAGGTAATGTGATTCTTTTACAAGTGTGGTGAAAAAGGCCAAAAATCTCATGATTGCAAGGGAAAGAGAGAGGCTGTCAATGTTGAGTGCTAAAATTTTAGAGAAATTGGGAATTATGAAAATGAATATCGTAAGTGTTAGGGTAACTTACTTCAAAAAAGGCCAAGGGAGAAAGGACAAGCTTATGTGATCACTACTACTAAGGTTGAAGCTTCGACTAACATGATGGCATGTAATTTAATGGTTTCTTCAAATTTAGACAATGCTTTATTTGATTGTAGATCATCACATTGTTTCATATCTTCCCAGTTTTCTATGAAAATTAGATATTTCAAATTTTATTTAACAAGTGTGTTTTTAGTCAAAACACCTAAGAGAAGTATCATTGCAATATTGTTATGGGAATTATTTCCCATTAGGGCATATAAATTGTTTTTATCTACTGATCTCATCATTATATATATGATTTGATTTTATATAATCCTTGGTATGGATTTCCTTTCTGACCATGATGCGAAAATATATTGTAAGAAGAAGGAGGTTACAATTTTTTTTGATGATAAGAAGTACCATATATTTTGAGCAGAAACGTCACAAACTGATTCTTATCTAGATCCACCCCCTGTAGCACTAAAAAATTGAATTATTGGGGTAGAAGAGAGTGAAATAACTATGGGTGGGAAAAAGATTATTAAAATATAGGACGCACCTATTTTGCATGAATATGTTGATTTAATTACAGAGGATTTACCTAGACATCCTATAGAACGAGAAATTGAGTTTTCTATTGATTTAATTCCTGGTTCAAGGCCCTTATAGATGACCCCTTATTGAATGGAAACTATGTAATTAGTGGAACTAATGAATAAAATAGAGGAATTGAGTAATAAGCGATTCATTTTACCTAGTGTTTCTCTATGGGGATCCCCTGTTATTTTTTTAAGAAGAAATATGGATCTATGATGTTGTGCATTGACTATAGGGAGATCAATGCTATAAAAATAAATAACATGTATCCCATACCATACATTGGTGATTTATTAGATCAAATAAACAGTGATCAATATTTTTTAAAGATTGACATTCGATCCGGATATCATTAGTTCTTTTTGAAGAAAGAAATCATTCCAAAAATAGCATTTTGAACCAGATACGGGCATTAAGAGTTTACAGTAATGCCTTTTGGGATGACTAATTCATCATCTTTCTTCATGTTTCTAAGGAATAGAGTTTTCAAGGAATATCTTGATGACGTTGTAGTTATTTTATTATTGACAATATGGTATACTCAAAATTCTAGAAATATCATGAATATAACTTGGCACTATTCAAACAAACTCTCTGAAGAAATGAATTATATGGGAAGTTTAGCAAGTGTGAATTATATCTTTAGGAAATATCATTTCTTGGATATATTTTCTCTAAGGATGGAATCTTTGTCGATATTTCAAAGATCAGGTAAATCCATGAATGGCTATCACTAACAAGTATATCTAAGGTACACAGTTTTATAGTTTTAGTAGGTTATTATCAATGTTTTGTCTTGAATTATTCCCGATTGTAAATCCCATTAACCAAATCACATGTAAATGGGTTAAATTTGTTTGGGAATAGAGTGTAACGAACATTTTGAAGTACTGAATAGAATATTAGTTAGTGCTAATATATTGAATCTACCATCGGGGAATAATTGGGTTGTTTTTTATAGTGTTGCTTCAAAGAATGGACTTCGTTATGTCCTTATGTCGAATGATAGAGCTATTTCTTATGCATCTAGAAGCATTAAATTAATGAAAAAAACTATCCCACTAATGACCCTGAGTTAAAAACTATAATATTTTATTTCAATATATAGTGACACAATCTCTGTGGTAACATAATATGAGATATTTACCGATCATAAGAGTTTGAAGTATATTTTCTCACAGAATGAACGCAACATTAGGAAAAGTCGATGGCTTGAACTACTCAAGGATTATGATTTCACTATACACTACCACATGGTTTAGGAAAATAAGGTTGAAGATTATTTGGGATGAAATGATCATGGATTTTTCAACAACATGAAAGTTGAAAGGGATCCTATTTTCATGGATATAGTAAGTATGTATATAATAATAATCATGAATATTGAGTCATCAATACCTTTTCAAATATTTTCCAAACCAACTTTATTATACAGGATAAAAATTTATCATACTGGTGATGATGAGTTTTAAAATAAAATTAAATCTGTGAATAATGGGAGAATGATTGACATCGTATGTGAAGATGGAATTTTGAAAATTTGGAAGAGACTTTGTGTTCTTGATATACTTGATGAAAAAAGGGAATTGTTGGTTGATGCTCATAGATCCAATTTCTCTATACACCCTGGTAGCACTAACATTTATAGATATTTGATGAAATGTTTTTGATGGGAAAACATGAAGAGGGAGATAGCTGATTATGTGTCAAGATGTATGGTTTGACAATAGGTTTAGGATAGAAGACAACATCCAAGAGGAGTCATGAAACCTCTTCCTATATATTAGAGGAAATAGAATGATATTACGATGGACTTTGTTATAGGGATACAAAATACTCCAAGAAGGATTGATGCAGTATGGTTCATTGTTGATCATATTACAAAGATAACACATTTTCTTTCAATAAGAGAAGATTTACCAATTGATTTTTTAGCAAGACTATATGTTAATAATGATGTAAGACTTCATGGGATACCGATATAAATTGTTTCTGATCGTGATACTCATTTTACATACATATTCGGGAAAAGTAATCAAAAATTCCTAGATACTGAACTTCATTTCAAAACTACCTACCACCATCAAACTGATAGACAATCATAACAATCTATTCAAACCATAGAAGAAATGTTGAGATCTTGATCAATTTACTTTCAAGGTATGTGGGATCAGAATTTACCTCTAGAAGAATTTTCCTATAACAGTAGCTTCTATTCATGTATATGGACGGCACCATATGAAGCGTTATATGGAAGGAGATGTTTCACACCGACATTTTTGGATGATTTGGGGGAAAGAAAACTTGTAGGCCCAGAACTTGTTGATGAAACAATGGAAAATCTTAAGATTATCTAAACCCACATCAAATCATCTCTATATAGGAAAAATAGATAAGCCGATAACTGAAGGAAGGATTTATAATTTCAAGTAAGAGATCATTTTTTCATACTGGTATATCCATGGAAGGGTGTTTTACGATTCATTAAGAATGGTAAATTGAGACCTGGGTACATAAGACCTTTCTAAATTCTAGAACGAATTGTAGTTATAGCTTACAGTTTAGCAATACCACCATGTATCTCCAATGTCCATGATGTTCTACAAGTATCACTGTTGAGGAAACACATGCTCGACCCAACACATGTACTCACTTATGAAGAAATAGAACCGGAACCCGATCTATCATATTGTGAAGAGACGTCAAGATTTTTGATTCCAGATAACAACTGTTGACAAAATAGACGACCTGTCTTGTAAAAGTTTTATAGAGAAACCATAATATGGAAGAGGTAACATGGGATCCCAAGAAAGTTATGATGAAGAACCATCTGAAAATTTTTATGCAGTAGTATTCTAGATATTTCTAGGATGAAATTATTTGAATGAAGGAAGAATGCGACACCCTAAGCTTCCACGATACGTTTCATTTTGAATAGTATAATAGCTTGTAATGTACACACATTAGAGTTTTAGCACACCATGACCAATAAAACTAGGCTTTATGAATAGTAATACCAAATTTTTTGAATTATATAATTTTTTAAAAATGTTCTTTATTTTTGGACTCAGAATATCAAAATTATCATTGGTCGAAATTTTGGTATTTTTTCTAAAAAAAATTCATTTATTGATGAATAATGAAAAACATTTCGTTAGTGTTTAAAATAGAATTTTTATTTAAATATATAGTTGAATTATTTAAATTTATTTTAGGTAAAAATATATACATAATTCCTCTATATGTTCAATATAATTCATTAGAGTCATTTTATAATAAGATTAGTTATATAAAATTTTATTAAACTTTTATCCTCTTTTACCCACCTTCTATGAACATTTTCAAATTTGCATAAAACCTAATTTTATAGCTTATATGAATCGTATTTCAAAATTCCAAGAGACACAGGTGACATGGGTAAGTAATATTTTGTTAATAGGATGAAAATATTTTTGGGTGAATAATAGATTTTGAATTTTCTTTATCATGGTTAAAATAAAATAAAATAATTAATGATAAAAATGAAATTATAATTACCATAAAAATGCCTTAATTTAATTGGATTGGTCTATTTTGATCAAAATCAAATTTAGGAATAAAATATGTTTCTTTCGGTCCATGTAGAATAGATTTGGAAATTTTTTTATTATTTTATTTAAAGAAAAGTTAAAAGTGTTAAATTCAAATTTTTATAACTAAAACAATTATAATATTGGGTTATACATAAGATAAATTCAACTATAAATATTCATTATAAATCTAAATATATTTCCTACATATTGGTATTTTATTTATAATTTTTAGACATTAAATAATTAAATTTATTTTTGACATAATGATGATGTAGTAATTACCTTATTATCGAATGAATAAAATAATTGATATTATAAATATTAAAATAATTGTAAATTAAGACTATTTATGTATGAAAACAATTTTCTAGAATACTATGACATGTTAGGGTAGATGAAATTATTTTTTTAAAATGATAATTTGTTTATGAATTTCAAAAAACCATATACTAAATTGTGTCAAAATTAACATAAATGTGTTTTTTAAATCAAATACTATATTATTAATTGATATAATATTTAAAAAAATATAGTTTTAGGAAAAAGGATGTATATAAGGATATATATATCAATAAATAACCACTATAGGTTTTCTTCTATTTTAATTTTATGTTTATTGACAATTTATTATAATAATAGAAGAATACATGGTAAAAGTTAAACTATTTAACTAAGAGATAAATCCAAAATGAATTGTTAATATGGTGACCTAAACCTGTCTAAAACATATTGGTTGAGAGGTTTCTGACCCATACCCAACTTATCCTTTAAATAAATCTTTTTGAACCATTATAAACAAAAAATGATTGTATAATAAACTAATATTTTAAGCATTTCCTAAAGTGACCTTCACCTCTCTTATAAAAGGTTACATCCCCTTCTCTCAAAATCACACCTCTAATGAAATTTTCCTCGACCAAACCCACTAAAATATCCTCCAAAAAACCCTCAATTAAACCTATAGGCATTACTTTAATTATAAATCTATCCTAAGGATCCCTTTTGGTCAAATACAATAGAAGCACCCGATGAAGAGGTAATAATTTCATCAACTCTTTCAAAGATCCTTTCTTCTTCCACTTCCTCTTACATTATAGTTTCCATAACAAAATAACAAATCCAGTACCTTCAAAATACGTTGATATTATTATAAAGATTGTATGACTGTATTCATTATTCTATCCTTCTTATGAATAACAAAGTCCCCATACGTGCGTACGTAAGTCTTACCGTCTCCACATCGTGGTGTAGTGTGTTAATCAAAACATCATCATTTGGATGGGTATAATAATTTGAATAATTGATATAAATAATAAATATAACATGTTAATAAATATTGATATATTTTATACAATCCAATTACACTCTATTTTACCATTAGTAGAATGTTATTGTTGCTTGTGCGTCAGAACAGATTAACGTCTCCATGAACGCGATGAGATTCATTCCCCATTTTAACCATTCAAGAATAATTTTTATATTATGAATAAAAATAACGTTTAAACACTTTATAACATTATAAAAATGAGTCAAATACATCCTATCAATATCAAAAATGACTTAAATAACAAAACATATAAAGGAAAATGAATCAGTTAACATTCAAAACAATGATACTGCTGAAATATTATTAACAAAGAAATATTATAAGATCCTATATAATATCATATTTATGTATATGGTTCTTGTATAATTTAATAACAATGGTTTAACAATTATACAAGAGGTTAAATTACCCTCCACCTAGTAAAATTACACGGTAAGCGTTAATTATACAATCTCATCACTATCCAATGTTATTTATACATGGGTATCTACTAGGGATTTTTATCCACGGTTAGAATGGCCCGAAGGCCTTCATTTTTTATTATTTATGATAATCCACCTTTCATGGGGTGAGGTGGAACTCTTAAAATTCCCGAAGGCATAGATATAATTACATGACCTGTTGGTCTTAGAGGGAATCAATCAGACAAGACTACATGGAACCGATCCTCCCTAGCATATGTCATAATATCAACAATCCACCTATGAAGGGATGGTCGGCTATCTGTCCAATGAAATGTTTCACATTCCTAGTACCTATGGAAAATGAATACCCTCTCTTTCATCCAAATCTGGTTAGTTCTTCTCTAGTGAATGTGCTTGCCCTGAATCCTCATCTGAAGCCTTGTTCCCTGTAGTCAAACTGGTACATCTGAATTCAAGGGGCCCATAGGAAATGGGGTGTCCCTCTGAAGGACTTGAGATTCAACAAGGCCGAAGGGCTTGGGTTGCTCGAAATACTTGGAGGACCCGAGGCCCAAACTGGTGTCCCAAAATCCCAAATGGATGAATAGTTCTGGAAGATATAGTACCTGCTACAGTACATCTATTGTACAACTACAACAACCAATAAATACACCTCCACCTAGATTTAATCACGTGTGTCAAGGATGCAACTACAATGTTTCATAATTATATGTTTCATAACATTTTTATTATTTCCTAGTCTATGGGTTATAATAATTTATTCCCTTGTTTTAATTTTTATATAATGTTTATAAAGGAATCTTTCCACATTTTTCCAAACAAGGTCCTTTAAGACCATTTCAAAAAAATTAAGGAAATAAATTTTTTTAAACGTATATGGTGTGTGAAACAATTTTCCGCTATAATAACACCTTCAAAGCATCCGATACAAAAATATAAGATTATTTTAAAAATAAATGTTTTCTTTTATATTTACATGTCTTTCAATTAATTTCAAAATAGAAAGAGATATTTCTCTAAAAGAGTGTTGATTTCATCTATGTAAACATCCTTTGATAAGTTTTACAATTGTTCAAATCTGATTTTGAATATATAATATTCCATATTTTATTTATTTTTTTGGGATATTTTTTTACTATGGATGTGTTATTTTTATACCATTCATTGTTTATGGTTATGTTATTAACTTTTCGTATTCTATTTTTATTAGAAATGATAATGTTAGGGTTCATCATTTTCATATAAGGAATGGATTGGACATAGTAAGTGACAGGTGGATCCCGCTATAAATCCATGATGCATCGGTAGGTCTCATGAGACTAACTAGCGTCTTTGCACAAGGCCATTAAAAAATCTTATTTGTAGTCTTGGCACGAGACCTTCAATAAGTGGTTATGATGTCTGGGGTTATGCATTCCATCATTATAAAATTTTCTATTGAAATTACATGTGATTATTTTACTAGTAGAATATAAATGTGAATAATTAAATGGAATAATTTGATTTATACTTGCCATGTCATGCTTAAGTGTAAGTTAAAAAGGCTTGTGTTTTAGTCTTATACACTGCCTTAAATTTTAATGCTTATTTATGAATGTTTCCACTATATTGTTATCTTTACTGAGCACCTGATCTCGCCCCATTATATGTTTGATTTGTCCCAATATGTGAAGAATTATATTATGACTGACCCACATATATAGTATACGGTAGATGAATGTGTTAAAATGAGACACAATGTTGTGGTTTTTCAATTCATAATGTAATTTAAAAAATTTGTTTGTATCTAATACTTCCAAAGAAACTAAAATGATCGTTCTTCCGGTATTGGTTCCCTTGTGATCATGCCTATGTTATGTTATAATACACTGACTCTAGGTTTCATGGGTTAGGGATTTACAATTGATATTATCTTTTCGTTGGAATTAGTATCATGTGATTTCATCTATGTACTAAAAATTTGGAAAACAAATAATTTTTTGAAATATGTGATTCCCTAATCAATATCAAATTTCATATTTTTGATTAAAATACATTGATGGTATGGAGATGCACTATGTTGAAATGTTTATTTTCTAGAATTATGCATTCCATACCAACAATATCATTTATATAGAATAAATAAATTCACAATTTTATTTTGTTATATGTCAGATAAGAAACAAAAAGACTAATTTAAATTATTTCAATGATGTTATACTAATGACCTATACTGATATAATATGTCGGGGTTGGTGAAAAATTGTGTTCCAAAGGTAGTAGATCTGAAATCACTTTATTTTTTGAGCTTGAATCATTATCATATACTCAAGGAAATGATTTATATATTTAAAGGGATGTTTTTAAGATTTATGTATAGGTTTAAAATACCATAACCATGTTTTTTGGGATCATTTAAATGATTTTGTTTCAACATCTTTCCACTAAAAAAATGGTGGAGGCTGCTAATGTTCTGGTTAACAAGACAGTAACCACTAGAGACTGTACATTAATTATGAAGGGGGGCTATGTAAACCTTTTTCAACCAATTAATGTAATAATGATTACAACAAATTTTTAGTGGGGTTTTTTAATACCAACTTAAGCGGGTGGTAGATTTGGGACTTGGGGGGGTTTCTTTTCAAACCTGTATGGGTTTTTGGGTTATTTAGATGCTGTTAGAGAGGGGGATCACCCCTATATGGATAATTCCTTCCAAATTATCCCCCGTTCATATTTTTAATTTTTAGTGGTGTTCTATATTTATCAATGTTGGTCTTCTATAATCATCCTACTTTCTTTTTTCTCATTATCCATTAATAATTCTAGAGATTTGTTTCTATAGATTTGATATTGATTCCAAAGAAGAATGGATGAATTAGGTCCATGTGATAGAGATATCAAATTAAGGTAGAAAAAGATGAAAATGGTGGATGATCACATATGGTTTCACACATATTTGGGGGTTTTATTCCACTAAATGATTTTTTCATTATATTTTCATAAATTTTTAAAAATGTTGTATTAATTGAGATGAGTATTTCGGGATTTTTTCATCATAGTTTGATAATATTATTGAAGATGGATCAATCTAAATTTTTTAATGTTTAAATGTTAATGTATTTCGAGATAGGTTTTTCCATGGTTGTTTATTAATGAATAAATGTTTTTTTAATATGTAAATTAATTATAAATTTGATGAACTTAAATTTCTGGCCCCATATAATAATAATATTTTTTGGGAAAAGATGATTATTTATGATATATTTGAATAGTTTGGAAAAGATATGTATTCATGTTTTAACTCATTAATTGAGTGAGGTGGTACCCAATATTACCTCTTTATATGTATTTTTATATATTCCTTATATTTTAAGTGTCTGTATGTTTATGTTGGTGACCCCACATTGACTCTGGGGTGAGTTTTATTCCATTATATGGGGAAATATTGATTGGATAAACACTTATTATGAAAATTGTTATCCACGTTTAATTATTAAGCCATCGGTGACTATATTTTCTGTATTGGATGCTCGAATAAAGTGTGGCTGGAACCAAAGTTTGGTGTCCATCATTGAAAAATATCTACAGTGACCAGGGGAGGTTGGGTTCAATACATGATTCCTAATTAATGTAATAAAAGTAATGCCTAAAGATTATCCAAATGTTGTCCACATGGTATGCAAGAAAAGTCAATTATGTGAGGATGAGTTCGAATAGAAATAAATGTTAATCTATTTTATTTTATACCAGTAGAAATGGACTCTCAAGAACACTATAGAACCTCCACACCATACGTAAAAACATATGGTAATTGATGGCCATGTATCTTGGGGGAAGTGGTAAATTACATATATAATGAAATAGTGGGGTTTGTATATTTCCCTAACTAGAGTTGAGTTACTTTAATGGTGAACTTTATGTTTTTGTTAGGATAGTGACTCATGTTTTAGTTTGGATTATTGTTAATATATACCTTATACATGACCTTTTTACGATGATTAAAAACTATTAGATGACTCTTGGAAGATGGTTAATATGTATGAGATATTTATTAATTTGTGTTATCCCATCAAGAGGTGAAAATATAGTCTAAATGCATGGGTGAATATAACTTTGAATTTATTTATTTAAATAAAAATTTACTAAATTAGAGAAGATTAAATAAAATATGTGAAATATTTGAGAAAATGAAATTGTAAAAATCATAAAATGAACAAGAGAATATAAATTTATAGTAGGTTATATCAAGGTATCATATATTTATACTTCATAATTTCATTAAGTTCAAAATATAATTTTGATACAATATAACATTGATCCATTTATAGAGGAACTAAAACATCCAAAAACACTACCTTTTATGGGTACATGGAGAACATATTCTATTAAAGGACATACCAAACATGTAAATACTTTTTTACATAATTCAAGAAAAACCTTTGTGTTCTAATATATTTATCCAATCAACATAACCCTTAAACATACTTTTGAGTTGTAGCATAATCGATTGTGAGACATGTTACCAATCGTTTTGAACAATACACCACCAAACTATATAGAAAAAATAAAATAAACTAAATTTGTTATTGAAATATTGAAATCATTACTATGTAGTGATAGTGTAGAATAGGTTTAATCAACCCTTCTATATTTATGATGATTATTTAATATTTGGTTCAAGCATCAAGAAAAAATATTGAATCAATATAGTAAGAAGGAAGTTGCGTAAGAAATATTTAGTACTTTAGTAGAAAAGGAATATGGTGACATGTATCTCCCTTTAAAGAGTGTTTAATCATTTATTTTTATAAAAATATTATCTAAAAGTAAGATAAATAACTCCATGAATATAATCACATGGCTGTATCATAAAATGTAATAAAAATGTACCATAGAAAAAAAATATAAACATTGAAACCATATCATTACATTTCTGTAGAAATGTTTCACTTGTAAAAAAACATGTATGGTTACATAAAAAAATATTTTTAATCTTCATTACATATAATGATTATCATTGATATGTATTTTAATCTTTAGTATAACTAAAACATAAACCATAAAATATTACAATAAATCAAAATAATAAAACTCTATGAAAAAATATTCTAATAATGAATTCCAAAATAAAAGCATAGTTATTTTTAAATATCAGCATAAGTATTTTTTAGTGTGTATAAGCATCATTTGAATTGTTTTTAAAAAATAGTTGAAATTTTCATAATCCTCATTCAATAATAAAAAAAATTCATATACATCATTATAACCATGAAAAAAATATAAGCATGAAACCTATAAGAATGACCATAATTTTGTTATTAATTTCAAAAATAATGAAATATACCATTGGTTGAAAATATTATAAGTATAATTTTCATCCATGAGAATAATTTTAAGATGAATGTATGAAATCAAATATGACATTGGGGTTTTCATGACATGAATGATTTATGTAATTTCATAAAACATTTCCTAAAATTAAAAACTAATTTTTTTAGAAATTTAAATTTTCAAATGAGTTGGAAACATTTTGTATGACTTTTTTATTTTTTAAGAAACAATTAATATTAAAAAATAACCAAAAAATTAAAACAATTTATTATCAATTGATAAAATTATCAGAATATTAATGTAAGGAATTTCAATGTTCAAAACATAAAGAAACAAACTAAAAAAATAAGAAACATCCCAATAATGAAAAATTACACTGATAATCTCCACCATTTTGGAAAATAAAAAAATGATTTTGATTTCAAAAAAACTATGCCTTTTTGAAATTTATAGAAATCTAAACCAAACATTGAAAATTTATTTATTAATTATTTCCATTGTAACATTAAAATAACAATCATTTCAAAATAAGTAAATAGTTTTTTAAAATAGTTGAGTTAATGTATTATGAACCCAATAATATTGAAGCCCAATAATAAATTCATATTTTATAACCTTCATATTCCAGTAATTAAAAAATATCAAATAAATAATTATTTAAATAATAAATCAGATCCATAGTAAAAATGTATTCTTAAATCAAATATATTAAGAATTAGAAACTCCCTCAATTTAGTCCTTAATAAAATGGTAGAAAACTACATTCTTAACATAATATTAATCTAAAATCCCTTCAATATTTGGGTGAAAAAAATTATTTTTATAATATATTTCAGCCTATATTTGACAGTATTAAAATATTTACAAACATGAGAATAATGATACAATAGGAAGTTTAATTAAAACTATAAATTTGGGAAATTTTGAAAATATATTTTATAATTTTTCTAAATTCAATAATGGAAATTAAATCTGAATAAAGTCATCTATTCTAGAATAATGATGAAATATAGTTAAAAAACTCAGGCACCTTCTATATAAAATAGACCCACATAAATAAGATATAAAAAATTAAATGATAATAAAATAATTTTAAAAATATTTTAAAATTAAAAAATAGTGAATTATTAAACATATACCAATAAACATGGAAATAAAACATAGAAAACATTTTCACTGGCTATAATAAAAGATTATTTTTCAGATTTAAGAACACTCCAACATAAAATTTAACTAAAAAAATAAAGGGTGGGTAAGATGAGCATAAATATGTAGACACATGTAAATGTAGACCATATTAGGTCTAATAGGATATTAGTAAGATCCATTTCGTTTCCAATCTGCACAAGGAATTAAATATTTAACATTTGAAAAATATATAGAATGATATAATCCATTATATGACAAAATGATTAAACAAATTATAAAGAGAAATAAAAGACATAATTAGCAATTAAAACATACTTATAACATATAACTTATGATATTCAATCATCTTATCTTTTTATAATTTTATTTTTGAAAATATCAGGTAATAACACATTTAAACAAATGTAGTTCAAATTTACATACATCAACCATGTTTTGAAATATACTAAACATATCTCCATTTTTATTTCCAATATTATGTAAATATAACTGTTCTTTAAAATACTCGTCCCCATCCGCTATTTTTCAATTTTTCATTGGAATAACTAATATATTCTCAAAACCTTGTTTTTATGTAGTTTTTTTCAAACATTTATTTCCATTTTCATGTTTAGAAACATCATCAAACAAAATTTTTATTTCATCTATAAAATCTTACTCATTTTTAAGAGTAGAAACTTTTTTACTTTTTTAATTTACATAACAATGTTTTTATTTTTTTTAAAGTCATAAAATGATCTTTTTACAATTTCTTATTCATTTTTTAATGTTTTTTAATATTCAAATGATATTTTTCAAAAATTTAATTTAAATAATTGATTTTTTTTAATAAGAATCGGTATCAAAAGATGAAAAGAAAATTAAAAATTATAATTAACAGCAACATTAGAAACAATTCCCATTAAATGAAAATTGGTTGTATTTTTCAAATCAACAAAGAATAAAAATTTTACATAATAACATTTTCTAAAAAGCTCCAGGATAAAAGTTTTCATATCACTATTATAATCCCCCCATAAATCAAGTTAATTTTTGTAACTTTAACCTTCCATTATTTAGTTTTTTTCATTCGTATTATAGTTCTTATATTTACATAAATTCTTTAGCTCCATACAGTCTGACATAAGTAGTCTTTTATTTATATACTCACAATAAGTATGTTCAGAAACAATATTATTTTTACTAGTATCAACATTAATCATTAAATATTTCTTTTACTTCTTCTACCATATTTCCTTAAAACATTTTAACTTACATGAGTCCTTTGATATACGTTGCATTTTAGTTCAACTCATCTCTTGTTTCGGCACTAGTTGAACAATCAATTTCTTTAGAAGATTAGTAAGAAATATGTTTATATTATTTAATATCTATACCCTTATTTTTTTCTCGATCTGTATTATCATTATCCTTCATCTATAGTTCATATTTATTTATAGATCTTTTGAGTTCATCCATGTTATAATCTTCCAATTAATTAATTTCTTCAATAGAAACATTCCTAGAGTGCCACCATTTATCTAAGGATAAAATTATTATTTTGATTATAACACCTTCCTTTATGGTATGTCCACGAGAAACAAAATTGGTCTTGATTTTGGTAAATCTATTCTGAATCATTCTAGTTATTTGAAGACAAAACAAGAAAAACTATTGAAATTCATCCCTTTTAATACCTAACTTTTTTATCTATAGTTTATTGGTTCCAGAATGAGTTACTATCAATGTTATCTAAATGTCCAGAACAATTTTACAAGATTAAATATGGATATAAAAAATTATACATAAAGATACATAAAGGAAATTCAAAACATAATATTTTTAAACAATATTAATAGAATCAATTTTAGTTAATTTATCATGTTCAACCCCATTTATTTTTATTAGTCTATCCATTATAGTCTAATATTTAATTCCAATATTTTTCAAAATACCTCTATTTTTAATTCCAATATCCATAGACTCTACCATTACATTTAGGTTTCTTAAGGGGATTCAAAAATACATTTTCATTAATTTATATTATATAGAAAATAGATATTCCTTTAATAGTTTTTAGGTAAATGGTTTAGGTTTGTAGAAAATAAATAATAATTAAATATATTATAATGTGAAAATTATCTTGTAACTCAATGCTCTGAAACCATTTTTTAGTTGAATGATAAATAATAAAATTCCCTAGAGTTGGATGAATACAACATATAAATAAAATAAGAAAATAAATTACATTATAGTATTAGAAAAAAATGATACTATAGTATATAATCCATGAAAATTGATTGTGTAGTTTTTAAGAAGTTATTTTAGATGAGCGAAAAAATAATAGAAACACCATTATTTATAGTAGTTTTGATATCAAGATCCTATATACACTCTTCAAAAACTCTCCAACTCATTGAGGGAAGGGTTAACTACTATTATATATATACTTCTAAAAGTAATGGAGCCAACCTAAAACACTATATTTTATAGGTTTCAGAGGAACCATGTATATTACATGATAATATAAAAAAATCACTACATTTTACATGGATAAAAAACATATATTATATTACTAATTTTTTATTGTGTTATAATTTCCAAGGAAATACTTTTAAGGGGAGGAAGAACCATGATTGAGTTTTATTTCAACCTGTTACAAACATTACACCAGAAAACTATACAACATAGTTACAAATATTATGATTAAACTAGATATTTAAGAACGTTTAAATGATGGTGTAGAATTTTTTTCCTTGTCACCTTTTTATTGATGAGGGAATTTGAAAATTTAGGTGTACTATTAAAGCACACAATTTCAAATTGTTAGTGTGTGAAAAATATTAAAAAATAAATATTTATGACATTAGTGTAAAATGAACGATGTCTCATGTATTCAACTTTCTCAAATATTTAAACCATTATTTTTAAAGATATGTTTTACAATGGATAGATTATGTATTCCATGAATATCATCACATTATATTCTTGAAAACTAATCATGTATTTTGATGATAAAAAATTAAACACATATAAATTATGTAATTAATAATGTATTAATGTTTTATGATTATTCTTAAATTAATTCCTACATTTTTTCCTTTAACAAATATTTATATTCATATTTGAAAATAATCATCAAAATTAATATTTGTTTAATAAATTTATATAATATATTAAATATAAAATATATTATTTTAGTTAAAAATATCTCAACAATAGGAAAAAAGTGCATCAAAATTCTTTTAAAATGATTAGAATATGTTTGTAAGAATTAATGACAGTATCATTTTTAGTGTCCATAAACATAATTTGAATTTTTCCTAATAATAATTCTTGTGTTATCATTAATAATGTGTAAAAATCATTCCTATATAACATTATAATCATGAAAATCATGTAATCAAGAAAATCTAATCACCTGAAATCAATGTACACATGAATTTCAACAAGAATGGAATCAACCATTGAATAAAAATACCATAATATTTATTTTAATTCATAGTGGTGATTTTGATAAATATGCATGGAACAATTTATGATTGGAATTTATTATTAATTCAAATCTATAGAGGAATTCATAAAAAAATTCATAAGACTTTTAAAACTCATTTCATAATATTTTGAAAATTTCTCATGACTTTGAAACAGAAAATATGAGATAAAAAATATTGTATGAATTTTTTCCTTTTATAAAAACTAATAAATTTAACTAAATTTTGAGAAATTATAATTTCATATTTATATAATTAATAAACTATCAATTTGTGATATTTTAATATTCAAAACATCAAAACAAACAAACTAATAGACCAACAAACTCCCCAATAATCAGTCTTCTCTCTAACATTGCTAAGGGAGGTCGATCTTGATGATTGATTCCATGGTATGCAATATTGCAGGTTTGGACAATGTAGTGAGTACATGAATTTTTATGGAACATTGAATATGATAACAAGTAATTCACCATGGTTATATTGATGTTATAATTATGAAATTTTTAGAACAATAATTCTTTCACCATTATTTATAATATTTTTGGGGTGATAGATCCTTCCCCCTTATTATAGATATTAGGTGATATATAATACATAGTATGTTATTTATATTGTGATAAATCATTCAAGAATGATATGTTGTTTAGTTATACATTTTCAACCAAGGATAGTGTTTTTGGTGATATATTGTTCACCATCGGTAATGCGATAGTGATGTTTCAATCATTATATAATTTAATATATGATACATCCTTATATATATTATTTAATTGGGTGATATACCATTTCCCCTTATCTATATATATAGTGATATATCATTTTCCATAGATGAAAAATCATCCACCTAATGAATGCTAGAAATACCCCATTTATCCCAATTATTAAAAATTAATGTTATATATCATTGAAAATGTGATACCACATTTTCTATTTTATCTAGCACATTGATAAATTATTTAATAGGGGAAACATTAATTTCCCTATTCATATTATTTTTATACATCATTCACCTAGATATAGGTAATTTACCCATAGTGATAGTATCATATTTTTACGTCATAAAAAAATTGATTTCGTGTTCATAATTATTCATAGTACAGTGATATATTATTCACTTGGTGATAATTGAATACATTTTGTTTTGTTATGATTATATATAATTCACCAGATTTTTTATTATTATTAAGAGTGATAAATTATCATCTCTTTTTATACATAAAAACTATAGAATCATAATCTCATTCTAGCATAGGTGGTATAAGGCCCCATCCATAAACATTACTTAATCTTCAGTTATTACAAGATTACACATTGAGGATCTTTTCAGGTTTAGAGTTTTAGAGAATTTGATCATAAATCATGCATTACATTCCACATTTAAAAAATGTGGTTACATAAAAGATATTATTCATTTTTTGACATCAACGGAAACATATTTAAAACAAAACAGGGATTCTTTTATGACACTTCCTTGACACAATCATCACATTATATACCTTTCCCTTGACATGTGAAAATTATTTCAAAAACTTGGTATGAGATTAAAAATCTCAGTAAGGGATATAAAAATACGGAAAGGAAACATTATTACATGTATACATAAGAATCAATGAAATAATACTTTACTCATAAAACATATCCACTTTAACATACCTCATGAAATCATAAGATTTATGAATAACTCATAGAAATTATAATACATAAAGGTAACTTGAGGCATTCATAACACTCTTACGTAGGGAGTAACCCTCAAGGGTACATTTGGAATAACCATCACAATATATTCCCTAAATCACTTCGGAGAAACCTTAACGTTTAACCCCATCACGTTACCCAATTCATTGGAGAGATATATCGGGCTTAACCGCCCTTAGTTTATCACGGAACCACCCGTCTTCATAACAATTCCCAAGAACCATAACATAATCGTATCACATAAAATATGCATAAAAGAAACACAAAATTTCAACATTTCAATCACAAGATATCAATATAACACATTTATATAATAAAAACATTATGAAAACCATTTTCAATACAAAAAAAAAAGAAAAGTAAAACATGGTATTTATATTTCATTTAAAAAAAGTTATGGCTTGTAGAGGAAGCCGAAACTCAAATAATGGTCACGACGGGGGAGAAGTCGTTGTCGCCGCATTCATACGACAAAAAAAAATTCCTTTTTCCGTTTAGTAAAAAACATCGTATAAAAATGATTCCTTTTGAATAAACTTAAAATTCAAAGGGGTTTATACACCGTATAAAAGAAAGTTGTGTATAAAACAAAACATGCCTCAATGAAAGGAGATTGAGACGAAGTCACATACCTCAGGTCCGACTAGACATGATCATTCATTAACCATCTGTATATTAAACTTGAGTTAATTTATACTTTCTTAAGAACCATTTTAATGTTAATTATTCCTTTTATATTACTTATTAATATGTTATTAACACTATGTAATTATTTAAGTTAATAATGGTCGTTTTGTCGATCATTGTCACTTGAGTCAAAAATAAAATCTTTATAATTACAACTTGTTCATGTGGTAAAATATCCATTATATCCAGAATTATATTCATGATTTAGATATCATATATATCATATATATCCACTATATACATTCATTTATAATATTACATAACATTTAGAGATAAAAAATGAAATGCAACGTTCATGGAGACGGTAAGCCCTATGTACGCATGAACGTTACTTTCATTTCTATTTCGTAATTAATGGAATTGAATCATAATGATATAAAGGTATATTATAATTCCAATATAATATCATATATAATATCATTAACTCCATTCTTTATATGTCCCACATATGAAATTAACGAATCAAATCACTTTGAGGGGGCGGTAGTCCGCACTTTCAAAAATGAAGATATCGTGTTTACCCATAATGGAAACAATAAAGCTATGCCATAAATGAAAAATACATAATATTAAGGAAAAAATTAAAATATTATATATCATATATGAATATAGTGACATCTTAATGGCTACCTTTGAATGTGTTAGAACAATATTGAACAATCATCGTTTCGTGAGGCATAATTTCGCCATCCACGAAAATAGTATGCTCTTTAACCATTAGATGTAGGTGTGTGTAAGTGTAGCTTGAATAATTATTATAACAACATCCTAGTATATTGAAGATACTGATATCATTACAAACTAAATTAATAAAAATAGTTTAGGGTGTTGGATAAGGAAAATAAAACAAAAGAACATTAGAGAAGTCTTTACCTTTAAATCGCGTAACTCGTCTTGGTTTGAACCAAAAGGGTTTCATGAAGAGCTTTCTGTCTAAGGTAAGGCTTCTAAGATGAAGATAGGGATGTGGAGAGATAAAATTATCAGATATTGGCAAACAAAATGGCTTGAGAAGTGTGGGTAAGGAGGTAGAGGTGGGGGCCTTTTATAAGAGTAGAGGAGGGGCACTCTTGAAATGTTATAAAAAGTTACTTTATATTGAAATGTGTTTCTGATTTTAAAGGTCCCACATTGATATATTTCTAGGATAAGGTGATAAGGGCTATAAGCATACTCATCCAATTGGTCTTTGACATTTGTAAGTCTTATATTTTACATTATCTTTTCATCTTATTTAAATCGTTCATTAATGAGGTAATCGTTGCATCATCATGATGTCATAAATAATTTAATTTATTTAATGTCTAAAAATTATAAAGAAAATACTATGATTTATAAATATTTATAGATTTCAAATGAATATTTATAGTCTAAGATATCATTTACACAGACCAAACTGAAAATGGTTTACTCGGGTGACACATTCTTTTGTGATATTCTCCTTTCTTTAAAAATAAAATGATAAAGTGTCACTTTCACACAAAAGTGATTCCATGGTGTCCCTATGTTTGGAAAAAGGCATACCATGGTCGTCCATGACAAAACCAGTAGAATTAGGACACATTTTGGAGTCATTTTTTATTAGTATGATATTATTTTACAATCCTTAACTACCTGATTACTAATTAATCAATATAATTAAAGATAATTACCGTCGTTACTATTCATAATGTCCAAAAACAAAAGTCTTAATTACATAACTTGGAACATCTGATTCCAAATATGGAATTAATTTTTCCAAATTCCAAACATAAAAATTTCAATAATGAATTTCAAAATAATTTCCGTTGTCAAAACAAATAGCGGGTTTTTTTGAAACAATTTCTATCAAATTATTGACAATAGTTTATGTCCAATTTCAAAGTGAAATTAATTCCTATGACCAAAATTGTATTAAATGGTAAAAATATATTCAAATTACACTTTAAAACCAATTAAAAAGATAATCTAACCATATAATTAAATTAGATGAAAAATCAGTTTTGATGTAAAATGCAGTAATTTTCACTATTCATTAAAAAATGAACATTGTCAGAAAAATACAAAATATTTATCCAAATTAAATTTGAATGTATCAATCATAAATAATAAGTTTATTTTGACAAATAAATATTATAAAATTTTCAAAATATATATTTAAAAAATGGTTCTCCATCAAAAGGCGGTAAAACAATCTTTTAAAAAAATTAGAGAATTATATGATTAAGATTGGATTTATTCTCATTTTAAGCCTCTAAAACACTATCTAATTCATAAATAGACATAGATAAGAATATCTATTTTTCATTACTTACTTGGGATGTTACATCCTTCCCCTTATAGAAAATTGCACCCCCACACTTTATTTACTTATCGAATAAGTGGGGTATTTTTCCCTCATTGCATTTTCAGATTCCCATGTTGCCTCTTCACTCATGTGGTTTTTCCACAAGACCTTTACGTGATTAATAACCTTATTCTGCAACACTTTCTCTTTATGGTCAAGAATCTGGACCAGTTTTTCTTCAGAAGATAGATTCTTTTCCATGTGAACTACCTCTGGACTCAAAACAAGAGATGGATCTGGCAAGTACTTCCTTAACATTGAAACATGAAAAACATTGTGTAGATGAGATAAACTCTGAGGTAAAGACACTCAGTATTCAACTGATCCATCTCACTCCATAATTTCATATATTCTAATGAACCTTGGACCCATCTTTCCTTTCTTACCAAATCTTATAACACTTTTCCATGGTGATACTTTGAGAAAAACATGATCACCTACCTCAAAAGAGAGATCCTTCCTCCTGTTGTTCGCATAACTCTTCTGCCTACTCTGAGCTGTTCTCATGTGTCTCTGTATCAGCTGAACATTTTCTGCCAACTCTTCTACCAATTTTGGTTCCATCAACTTCTTTTTACCCACTTCATCCGAGAAAGCTAGAGTTCGACACTGCTTCCCATATAATGTCTCAAATGGTGCCATCTGTATACTGGAATGAAAACTATTATTATAAAAAAACTCAACCAATGAATGATGTTGGTCCCAACATCCCTAATAATCCATCGAACAAGAACGTAGCATATCCTTCAATGTCTGAATTGTTCATTCTGAATACCCATCTGATTGAGGATGAAAAGATGTACTAAAATTTATTTCAGTACCCAATGACTTCTGAAGGAATTTCCAAAAGATCGAAGTAATCCTGGGATCATTATCAGATACAATGGAGATAGGAACTCCATGTAACCTTACTATCACTTTAAGATACAAATGATAATGTTTATCTATAGAAAAAGTATCTCGTATAGAAAGGAAATGTGCAGATTTAGTCAAGTGATCAACAATAACCCAGATTGCATTAATACCTCGATGTGTCTTCGGAAATCCCACAATGAAGTCCATGTATATATTCTCACATTTCCACTCTGGCACTGGTAAAGGTTGAAGAATCCCATTCGGTAACTTCCGCTCTTCTTTAACATTTTGACAAGTCAAATAAATCACAGTAAAATCAGCAATATCTCTTTTCATATTGTCCCACCAGTAACACTCCCGAATATCTCTATACATCTTAGTACTGCCTGGATGAGCTGAAAGTGGAGAACTATGAGCTTCACATAACAACTCTATATTCAACTGTGAATCACAAGGCATACACAATCTCTTTCAAAATCTAAAAACACAGTCATTTTCAATGTTGAATTCAGGAAACATACCCTTCTGAACAAACACTACCTTTTTCTGCAACTCACTATCTTGCTTCAGTGCTTGCTTAATTCTGTCTAATAGAGAATATTTCACTGATACCTAAAAAAAATATGAGAACATCCTACACCAACTACTTCTATGCTAATGTTCATCAAGTCCATATCCAAAGGATCATGTTCCAAATGCAACATTGTTAATGAAGCATTACTTTTTCAACACAAAGCATCATCCACATTATTTGATTTTCCCAGATGGTAATGAATTGTATAATCATAATCTTTAATTAATTCTAGCCATCTCCTATGTCTCATGTTCAATTATTTCTAAGTGAATATATACATTTATCTTTTTTGATCAGTATATATTTCACACTTTAATCAATACAAATGATGCCTCCATATTTTTAAAGCGAAAACAACAGTAGCTAATTCCAAATCATGTGGAGGGTAATTTACCTCATGAGTTTTCAACTGACGTGAAGCATAAGAAATTATTTGATCATTCTGAATTAGGACTCAACCAAGTCCTTTCAATAAAGAATCATTGTAGATAAAAAACTCACCATTTCTGGAAGGTAGTGCCAAAACTGGAGCATTCAACAATATTCTTTTCAACTCCTGAAAAAAATCATCACATGCTTTTGTCCAGATAAACTTCACACCCTTCCGAGTTAGCTTAGTCATTAGACTGGATAACCGGGAAAAATTTATAACAAACCATTGGTAATAGCCTGCCAAACCTAGGAAGCTGCGAATCTCGGTTACATTTGTGGGTCTTGGCCATTCATCCACTACCTTTGTTTTTGCAGGATCAAAATTTATGCCATCTTTAGAAATAATGTGTCCAAGGAAAGAAATTTGTTGCAACCAAAACTCACACTTGCTGAATTTCCCATACAATTACTTTTCATTTAAGGTTATCAAAATAACCCTTAAATGACTTTCATGCTCCTCTTTACTTTTAGAAAACAACAAAATATAATCAATGTAAACAACCGCAGAATTATCCAAGAACTCATGGAAAACTCTATTCATAAGGTCCATGAATATAGTAGGTGCATTGGTTAGCCCAAAAGGCATAACTAAAAATTCATAATGGCCATATCATGTACAAAATGTGGTCTTCAGAATATCTACTTCTTTTACCTTCAACTGATGGTACCCCGATCTCAGGTTAATCTTTGAAAAATACTGGGCTCCCGTAGCTGATCAAACAAATCATCAATATGAATCAAAGGATATTTATTATTAATAGTGATTTTATTCAAGGCTCTATAATCAATGCAATGTCTCATTGGACCATCTTTATTTTAAACTAATAAAATAGGAGCACCCCATGGTGATGTGCTAGGTCGAATGAAACCATTCTCTAAAAAATATTACAATTGACCCTTTAACTCTAAAAGTTCAATTTGAGCCATTCGATAAAGGGGTTTTGAAATTGTCTTACCATCAGGAACTAAGTCAAAAGTAAATTAAACTTCCCGATCTGGTATTATTCCAGGAAACTCATCAGGAAAAACATCAGGATAATCATTTAGCACTGGCACATCATTAATCTGAATAGTTCCATTGTTTTCAACAATATGTACAAGGTAACATTCATTTCCATCTTTTACAAGTTTGTCGTCCTCTTGATATGTTATCAACAATAAGGGTTCATTCTTGTACACAAACTAAAAGTATTTCTGAAAAGAAACTTCTTTAGCTCTACATTCAATCTTAGCATGGTAAACAGAGATCCAATCTATTCCCAGGAAAACATCAAACTCTACTAGAGGTAAAATAATAAGGTTTTCAAGTAGGTTCTTTCCACGGATAAGAATAGGATGATTCTTATAAATTATTTTTTCCTCAAAATTTCCCCCAGGTGTTTTTACCAAAAGTTCAGGAGTCATTTCTTGAGATAAGATTCCCAATTTACAAGAAATGTTTTCAGAGATGAATGAATATGTAGACCCCGAATCAAACAACACTCTGGCATAATATGAAAAAACAAACAATGTACCTGATACCACTTCATTTTACGGAAAAACATCTACTGAAATAGTTGCAAAGGATTTCATCACTCCATTTTTCTTGTATTCTGACTGCTTCCCATCACTCGAGCTCTTTGTCGGAAACTCGTTTGCATAGTGACCCATCTCATTGCACTTAAAACATTTCACTAACTGTAAATCAAATTTGGTTTTACCATCACCGTGATCTTTTTCAGTGGAATCACAAGCCTTATGTCCCATCTAACCCCATCAGTAGCACTTTCCAGAATTCATAATACATTCCCCATCATGCCTTTTACCACATTTATCACAAACTGGAAACATAGTTTTCTTACCATCGGACCTTTTTGAAGAATTCTTCCTTTTCTCTTTCCACCTAGGTCTCCTCTTCTATTGGTTTTTATAGGACACTTGATCGTTGGAAAACTTCATTTCCACCTTCTCAACACATTGAAAAAGCTTTTCATAACTCTTGAACTCGCAAGAAGCTAAATCCCTTCAATATTTTAGCTTTAATTCTGAGTAAAAAAGATTGATTTTACTATCAAGGTATCAGATAAAATTTGGAGCATACCTAGCTAATCGAGTGAACCTCTCTTCATAAGTATCCACTGAGTCGTCCTCTTGACTCAATTCATAGAATTTTTTTTCCATCTTAAGTTGAATAGAATTAGGAAAATACTTCTCTAGAAACATACATTTGAATTCATCCCAGTCGAGAGCATCAATCTCATCAGCGTCCCTGATATTTTTGACCATCGACCACCAATGATCTGCTTCACCCTCATAATGGTAAATAGAAAGACTAACCATTTGATTGTCTGAACACACCATTACATCGATAATATTCTCCAGTGATTTAATCCACCCTTTAGATAGCACATGGTCATATGATCCTTTGAATGATGGGGGATGTTGCCTCATGAAATGTTCCACCCCTGACATGTTCTTCTGTGGTTGATCTGGCTGATCTCGTGCATAGATACCACCACAATTTATCGCTTGAGTCAACTACACCATTACTGCAAAAAACTATTCTGTTCCATTTCTGAACATCTCAGGATGCTGATTTGGAAGTTCATTTCCTCATGTATGCATTCCTAGCATTGCTTGCCTATTTCCACTGCAAAAAACCATTCTGAACATACATATCTTTGATGAAGCAACATGGTAATCTTCAAATTATATATCATTACAAAAAAATATTTTTAGACAATCATTTAATAGAATTATTACTCTTAAAGTTATATAAACCGACCTCTGATACCAACTATTAGGCCCCAGCCTTAAACATTACTTAATCCTGAGTTATTACAAGATTACACAATGAGGGTCTTTTAAGGTTTACAGTTTTAGAGAATTAGATCATAAATCATTCATTACATTCCATATTTAAACAAAGTGGTTACATAAAAGATAATATTCATTTTCACCATCAATGGAAACATATTTAAAACAAAACATGGATTATTTCATGACACTTCCTTGACACTATCATCACATCTTGTACCTTTCCCTTGACCTGTGAGAATCATTTCTAAAACTACGGATGAGCATAAAAATCTCAGTAAGGGATATAAAAATACTGAAAGGAAACATTGGTACATGTATACATAAGAATCAATGAAATAATAATTTACCCATAAAACATAATCCTGTTAATATACCTCATGAAATCAAAAGATTTATGAATAACTCATAGAAATCATTATACATAAAGGTAACCGGAGGCATTCATAACATTCTTATGTAGGGAGTAACCCTCATGGTTGAATTTGGAATACCCATCACAGTATATTCCCTAAATCCTTTCGAAGAAACGTTAACGTTTAACCCCTTTGTGTTACCCAATGCATTTGAGAGCTATATCAGGCTCACCTACCCTTAGTTTATCACAGAACCACCCGTCTCCATACCAATTCCTAAGAACCATAACATAATCGTATCACATAAAACATGTATAAAGGAATCATAAAATTTCCACATTTCAATCAGAAGATATCAATACAACACATTGATATAATAAAAACATTATGAAAACCATTTTCAATACCAAAATAAATGAAAAGTAAAACATGTTATTTATTTTTCATTTTTTAAAAAAAATTTATTGCTTGTAGAGGAAGACGAAACTCAAATAATGGTCACGGTAGTGGAGAAGTCGTTGTCACCGCATACGTACGACAAAAAAACATTCCATTGGTCATTTAGTAAAAATCTTTGTAAAAAAAATTTTCCTTTTGAATAAACGTAAAAGTAAAACGGGTTTATACATCGTATAAAATAAAGTTGTGTATAAAAAAAATATGCCTCAATGAAAGGAGATTGAGACGAAGTCCCATACCTCGGGTCCAACTTGACATGATCATCCTTTAACCTCCCGAATAATAAACATGAGATAATTTATACTTGCTTAAGAACCTTTTTCAATTTCATTATTCCTTTTATATCACTTATTACAATATTATGAACACTATGTAATTATTTAAGTTAATAATGGTCGTTTTGTCGATCATTGGTACTTGAGTAAAAAATAAACTCTTTATAATTACAAGTTGTTCTTGTGGTAAAATATCAATTATATACAGAATTATATTCATGACGTAGATATCATATATATCATATATATCCAGTATATACATGCATTTATAATATTACATAACATTAAGAGGTAAGAAATGAAATGCACCATTCATGGAGACGGTAAGCCGTACGTACGGATGAACTCTAATATCATTTCTATTTCCTATTTAATGGAGTTGAATCATAATGATATAAAGGTATATTATAATTCTATTATAATATCATATATAATATCATTAACTCCATCCTTTATATGTCCCACATATGGCATTAACGAATCAAATCACTTTGAGGAGGTGGTAGTCCGCACTTCCAAAAATGAAGATACCACGTTTGCCCATAATGGAAACCATAAATGTATTACATAAATGAAAAATACAGAAGCTTAAGGAAAACATAAACATATTATATATAATATATAAATATAGTGACATCTTTATGGCCACCTTTGAAGGTGTTAGAAGAATATTGAACAATCGTCATTTCGTGAGGCAAAAATTCTCCATCCACAAAAACAATATGCTCTTTAACCATTAGATGTAGGTGTGTGTAAGTGTAGATTTAATACTTATTATAACAACATCCTAGTATATTTAAGATACTGGTGTTGTTACAAAATAAATTAATAAAAAGATTTTAGGGGGTTGGAAAAGGAAAATAAAACAAAAGAACATTAGAGAATTCTTTACCTTTAAATCGGGCAACTCCTCTTGGTTTGAACCAAAAGGGTTTCTTGAAGAGATTTCTGCCTAAGGTAAGGCTTCTAGGATGAATATAGAGATTTGGAGAGATAAGATGATAATATCTTGGCTGATCCAATGGCTTGAGATATGTGGGTTAGGAGGTAGAGGTGGGGGCCTTTTATAAGAGGAGAGGAGGGGCACTCTTGTAATGTTATAAAATGTTACTTTATATTGAAATGTGTTTCGAAATTTAAAGGTCCCAAATTGATATATTTTGAGGGTAAGGTGATAAGGGTTAGAAATACACTCATCCAATGGGTCTTTTACAGGTGTAAGTCTTAGATTTTACATTATCTTTTAATTTTATTTAAATCGTTCATTAATGAGGTAATCGCTGCATCATCAAGATGTCATAAATAATTTAATTTATTTAATGTCTAAAAATTATATAAAAATAATATGGTGTAGTGAATTTTTTAAGATTTACAATGAATAGTTATAGTCTAAGAGATCATTTACACAGACAAAACTAAAAATGTTTTACTCGGGTGATACATTCTTTAGTGATATTCTCCTTTCTTTAAAAATAAAATGATAAAGTGTCACTTTCACCCAAAAGTGATTCCATGGGGTCCCTATGTTTGGAACAAGGAATCCCATGGTTGGACATGACACAACCTGTAGCATTAGGAAACATGTTGGGAACATTTATTATTATTATGATATTATTTTATTAACCTTAACTACCTGATTACTAATAAATCAAGATAAATAAAGATAATTACCGACGTTATTATTCATAATGTCAAAAAAAAAAGAGTCATAATTAAAATATTTGGATCTTATGATTCCAAATATGGAATCAATTTTACCAAATTACAAACATTGAAATTTCAATAATGAATTTAAAAATAATTCCCATTGTGAAAACAAATAGAGGGTTTTTTGTAACAATTTCTATCAAAAGTTTCACAATTGTTTATGTCCAATTTCAAAGTGAAATTAATTCTAATGACCAAAATTGGATTAAATGGTAAAAATATATTATAATTACCCTTTTAAACCATTTAAAAAGATAATATAACCATATAATGAAATTAGATGAAAAGGCAGTTTTGATGTAAAATGCAGTATTTTTCATTATTCATTTAAAATGAACATTTTCAGAAAAATACCAAAAATTTATCAAAAGTAAATTTAAATGTTCCAATCATTAAGAATAAGTTTATTTTGACAAATATATCATATAAAATTTTCAAAATCTATATTTAAAAAATGGTTTTCTATCAAAAGGCTGTAAAACAATATTTTAAAAATATTAGAGAATTCTATGCTTAAGATTGGATATATTCTCATTTTAAGCCTCTAAACACTATATAATTCATAAATAGACATAGATAAGAATATTTATTATTCATTAATTACTTGGAATGTTATAGGTTGACATAATATTTATTATACTATCAGGGAAGCATCTTGGGTACCTCTTGTATAATAAGTGCATTGCATGTGACGTTTACAACTTCCTTTCATAATGTATGGGTAGACACATAGATACTAGTTTTTATAAGTTAAATAATTTGTGGTGACTTTCTCTGTTTTATACTAATATTTTCATTATAACATTAGATCATATGAATATCTTAAGGTCAACATATAGGCTAGGGTGACAACACTAGAATATGTGAGTGGGAAGGAGATCCTCAATAGGGATATTGGTATAGGTATATGTTAATATAGATGAAAGTGTTTGGGTTCCATTTGTATTCTTATTCATTTCATTTATTGTATATGGTCATCCATTTGGGATATCTATATCTGATGTATAACCATGTTATTTTCATGAGTACCTTTTTAAAGCATATTTTTTTGAATTTAATAATGTTCAGTTTTCCACTATAAATCTATTTGATGTACTATATTGATTATATGATTATGAATGTTGGTTTTATTCATAAATAATTTCATGATGATACTAGAGAGTATTACCTCCCCATGTGGTTGACCAGAAACTCATTTTTATATAGAATCATCTAGTTTTAAGAAATACAAAGTTGAGGTCCTTTAGTATCCAATGGGTCGAAAGTGTTTAGGAAGACATTGTTTTGGATGTAAAAAAGAGGTATTAGTTATTTATTTATTATTTTTAACATTTTTTATATTATTTATGGTGTAAAAATGGTGAGAAATTTGGATAAATATTTTTCTTGTTCCTATAAAAGATACACATTATTTGAAGCCCAAGTTATCTTTGGGTCAATAATCGTGTTCAAGAATTTCACTATTATAACTGAGCTATTTTTCTTTCTAAAATATATGTTATTCTAGGATATTAAATTATAGGTTTTATAAAGTCACTGATTTGAATGTGCAGTAATTTTATGACCCATAATTAGAATTTTTGATTCGAATTATATTCATATACTTGATTATGATTGATAATCTTTTCATGAAAGGAATGATTGGCCATTAAAAGTCACAATATAAATTTATAAATTTTTCTCCATTGTAATATATTTGTGTAATTTTACATTCCAATACCTATAGGCATTGGTTATATTATCACTATTCCACTAGGAATGGTTATGTGAATTTATATACATTCAATAATTGGACTGAGAGAATGTTTGATGGTTTTCGAGTATTCCTATATTATTTGTGACCCTAATATTATACGGTTCATAACGATTAATATGTTGTGTTTCATGTTACATAACATTCCTTTTTTACATTGATTGAAATATTCATTACTATAACACCATTTATGTTGTTATGTGTGTCATTATGATCATAACATAGTATTTCTTTGTGAAAGTGGAAAATAACATTTGATCATATCCATATGATGGAGTGATGGTAGCTGGGTTGAATTGTTTTTTGAGGTCGAACCATGAGATATACTAAATGGGATGTTACATATATATGTATATGGTCATCCAAATATGTAGGAACACATTTTGTATGTGTGATATGACACATGACTTTAATGAGTCGGGTTAATTGGTAGAGTAGTCGAGAACTATTACTATTATTATGAATGATGTTTTTGATATTTGCAGGAACCCTTAGAGGGAGGGATTAACCCATGAATGTGGATTCCATAGATATGGGAAGGTTTAGTAAATAATTTGGAAGATAGAGGAGACACATGGGTCAGGTGAGATCATGTATCCAGATACAACAGGGATTCCACTAGATATTCATGGAAATAAGAGGAAATATAGTACTTCTTAGGATCTTTCTAAAAATAATAATGAAAAATCTATTTCTTTTTAGGAGAATAATCCATGGATTGATGGGATATTAATCATAGTTTCATGGGAATATGAGTTTCATATACCGTATCTTGTGTGTACATTTGTTTTTTTTAAATCAAGATAAAATAATTGAAATTATGCATCATTATGGGAATGGTTTTGTAGTATTTATCATGAAGAAAAAATAACAGAGTGTGGTTTTCAATGACTATATGAAAATTTTAGATGAAATTAAAAATGGTCAATTTTTCTAAGGTGAGAAAACAATGTGGATAGATACTATGAACATTGAATGTAATATTGTACTTTTTGATGAGATTGGTTTTTGTAAAACATCAAGGATATATAAATTTTCATATGAGTATCATTTGATTCCTAGTAAAGGGTCACAATGATTAAGTATAATGGAATGTAGTTTCCTGAACGACTTTTGAGCTTATAGTTTTGGATAATCTGATACATGTGTTTGGTTTCATGATACTTAAATAGTTTAAAATACCTTGAGGGGTACCAATATGTCATGCTGGTGATGATTAATCCATGTTTACCAAACTAGATGTGGCTAGATCATATGATTTTGGGTGAATAAATGGATGATTAATTTTAGATTGTGATTTTCTATTAGATAACCAATTTAAAGGTTTGTGAAACCTCATTGATCAATAATTATCTATGAGAGTTAGTAATTATAATTCATTTTCATGAAAGGTTGAGGGTAGGTGTAACTCTTTTTATGGTGATGTGTTGACTCACCAATGAGAATAAGTAGACTAAGGATGAATAGTGAAGGACATGACGTCTGAATAGTATTATTATGTTATGAATAAGGGGTTATGATAATTTTTATTATGTTGAGATGGTTAACATTATCAGTGTGAGATAAAAACACATATGTAATGTAAATATTAGTTATCTGATTGATGAATTTAGTAGAACAATGAGGGTTTGAGTAGCTTTTTATGATTAGTGATTAATTGAGGAGTTTTTAGACATTTATAAGTTAGGAACAAATAGGACTAGAAATAATCTAGTGGAATCTGGTAGATTAGATAGTGTATTTGAACATGATAGTCATGTGATAGTGAGTGAGGTCATTTTCATTGGATTTTTGTTTGTCAACACCTGTGTTATATAAATGGACCATCAATGTGACTGGTAGTCATGTTCCACGAACGGGAAGGTCATAGGCCTTATAGGAATGCTTGTGTAAATGGTCAAAAAAATGATACAAGAATGTATCATGAGTATATGTGTTCCACTAATGTTGGATTATGATTATGTTTCTTTTTCAATTGATGACAAGGGAAATAATATAATTTAGAGACAAATAAAGGATTTTTTGTTAAAAAACATATATAAATTGATTTTTATGGATTAAGGTAGTAACACGTGTGGTAAATCCCGATCGGTGATTGTTGAGATTTCACATCGGTTATTAGATATAAATAGCCATGTTATGTCTAATGTATAAAAAATACCATGATTTGGGCATCAATCTATGATTATTATTCAGAGACTTCCCATTTTGTAGGTAAAAACTCTGCATGGTGGGTTCCAGTATGGTGGGATGACTTGGGGAATGTTTGAAAAAAATAAAGTAGTATAGTGATAAGGATTGATAATGTTGACAATCATTTTCTGTGCATTCATTGGTTTTATGGAGTCTGGTATTTTGAGATAAAATGAGCACTGATCCTGACATTTATAATTACAGACTAAATTATTTTGAGAATACTCATGTGTAGTGCCATGATAAGAATGATGAAGTATTGATAATGATCATATTCATTTAAAGTATGACATCAATGAAATGACTATTAATGAATATATTTATAATTTTTGAATCCTTATGGAGATTGTGGAGAATGTTTCCATGATAGTGGGTGGTTATATAAGGACCTAGCCTTAAAAATTACATAATCTAGCTAATTCAACTCGATATCAATTTTATACCCCCTATGATATTTTTATTTTAGATTTTTAGAGTGCTAGGACATAACACTTACATATTAACCTATATCCCTAGAAAGTGAGTACCACTAAAACAATATCCATTTCTTCTAATTCATAAAATGTTTAACAAAAAACTACAACATTATTTCTTTGAAAAATAATCATGACTTTTAACATGACTTTTTTTTCTGTTAAATATCCTTGTAACCCATGAAAAACATTTAAAAACATGGGATAAGAAAAAAATATTAGTTAGGGATATAAAAAGAAGGAAAAAAACCATTAGTCCATGAATACTTATAAACATATGAAATCATTTTCACAATGACATAATTCCCACCAACATATATACATAATTTTTGAAACACAAAGACTCCCATAAAAACAGATAACATATATAAAGTCATATATGTATCATGTCGAATTAATTACTTATATTTTAACCCTCGAGTCTGCCTTATCTTCTGTAACCCCCAGCTTCCTTACAATGTAACATTCACTGCCCCCTTATGGTGTAACCATCACAGTTATAGTTGGAGTTACCATACAGATGACCACCAACTTACACATGCCTAATTAATTGGAGGGATATATAGGTACAACTCTAATTTATAAAAAAATTACCATGAACCATATCATAATCATAAAACATTAACAATTTCGTAAAAACATTTCTTTTTAATTTCATATAATCGATATTTAAATTCGGATTTTTTATGTAAAGTCCTTTACAAATATCACATAATTGATGTGATAATTAATAAAATTAATGTAATATGTGTATATATTGTAAATAAACATAATAAAACACAATATAAACAAAAACAAATTACAAAAATAGTCTTATTACAATATAATCAATGAATTAGAAGAATAACCCAAAGAATGGAAATTGGTTTAAGAATTCCTTTACATCACGTTGTTCTTACATAAAACAAGTTTAAACCACCTGTATAATTGTTAAAATTATAGTATTAATATTTTAAAGTAATAATATAATGTTTATAACACCTTATGTCATCAATTTATAACATCTTTAAAATCTTTTATTAACAATATTTTCTTATTTACATTGTTTTAGGTGGGTGCTTTACATGATTTCCATGGTCGGTTTGAAAAATATTTTCTTGTATAATGGAAGGAAAACACCATTAGTGGAATGAAATAGTATAAATAGGTTTATTGAATATTAAATTATGGAAACAATCATTTTCGTTATATTGTATAAGGAAGAATCATGAGATAAATTACTAGTGATATCTGTCTAGATCATTTTGGCGGTTCTTCAATAATCGCAACTAGTTTCATTATAAAATTTAATATCATGAATATATATTAATTTTGAATCAAAAATTGGTTATATTATACACTTTAAATTCTGTTTAAACCTTTGAAATAGTTTGACAACCATATTTCATGGAGGTAATGTAAATTTAAACACTTCATCCACGATTTTGGTAAATCAACACATCACAGATAACATTTTTATTTTATGAATAAAATTAATAGGAGAGGAAGAATGATGATGAATTTTTTCATAAACAAGATATAAATATATAAAATATTAAATAATATATATTTAATCCCCCTTTGATAAGGGGAGGTGAATAGAGTTTAAGAAAATAATATAATTAAAAAGAGAACACATGAACATGATAGAGGATTTTTACCTCTTGATCTCTTCTCTCCTTGATATCCTTCATAAAGCCATTGGTATTGAAATTTTGGTGAAACCAGTATTTTGTGTATTTGGGGAAGATACTTGGTAAGGGAATTGGTTTGAATTTATAAAATTTAAAAAAATTATGTGGTGTGAGAGGAAGAAGGTGGGGTGTGGGTGGTATTTATAGTGGCTGAGATGAGGGTTTTTTCATTAATTTAATAATTAGTTTAATATTTTGGATCAATAATATGAATAATATTGTTGCATGTGACCCAAAAAAGGAACAACACTGTTTGATTTCAAAAAAATGGTTATTACATAGTCTATTATGCTAGTAATAGTGTATCTGACATATAATGTATATATATAGTAAATTACTGTATTTCACTATTCATAAGAAATTCATGTATTTTAGAAAAATCCCAAAAATTCACCCTATCTTTTTTTTCTATGTGTAAAATTAAAATATTCACTCTATATTATCAATATAATTTTATAATTATTTTTAATTTAATTTATAATGATATCAATGTTTATTTTGTAAAATAACAATTTTGAAAGAATAACTAATTTATTAATGCATTGAAAAATTAATCAAGATATCATAAAATTATCTTATAACCAGATGAAAGTAAAATATTAAAATAAAATTAAATTTTATGAAAGTAAATTTAATATAAATTATTTAGTTAACCATAAGATTGTAATTAAATATTTATTACTTACAAAAATATCAACACTTATATAATGATCATAGTTTCACTTATAAGATGCCTTTTTATTATACATTCATTTGTGAGGTTATTATTAGTTTTTCAACTTTATATTCATAATGGCCATGTATCAATTCATAATGGTTGAATTACTATTCATAATGGTATGTAACTATTCTATAAAAATTACATTTTTTCTATCAGACTCTAAACAATATACATATAGCAACTGTGGTTGTTTTTTTTTAAATTCAAATCATTGAAGAAGAAAAATTACATTTAACAGATATTTTATAGATTTATCCTTAAAACAATGTTTCATTATTTAGAGACTCAGGGGTTCATTTTCTTCAATTTATTTTTTAAAAATTTGGGTGTTACATTTTCCTCAACTTCTAGAAATTTTTCCCTCACTATTTTGTTGGCTTATTAAACAAGTGTGGGTTCATTTCCATCGTAGTATTTTCATATTACCATGTTTCTTTTTCAACAATGTTGTCACTCCATTATATTTTTCCTAGTGGATTAAATTATTTTGAAATAATTGTTCAATGTGACCAAGAATCTGAACAATTTTGTCTTTAATAGAAAATTTCTCTTCCAACTATAGTGCTTCTGGGCTCAAAATAAGAGATGAATCTAACACAAAATTTCAATACATTGAAACATGAAATGAATTGTGTACCTACGATAAACTCCTAGGAAAATATACTTGGTAAGAAACTATTCAAACTACTTCCAAGATTTCATATGGTCCAATGAACCATGGATATAGCATTATGTTCATACCAAACTGCATAAAAATTTTCCATGGAGAGTTTATAAGAAAAACATGACAAGCTACCTCAGAAGTAATTTATTTACTTTGATTATATGTATAAATTACCTTCCTGATCTAACCTGTCCTCATGTGTTTCTGGATAATGTTCAATTTCTCAGCCACTTACTCTACTAATTCGCGTCTCATCAACTTCTTTTCCCGGACTTCATCCAAATAGTTTTTAGTTTGACAGAACTTAACATATAATTCATCAAAAAGGCTCAATCATTATACTAGAATGAAAATTGTTATTCTAAGAAAACAAAAATAAAGAGATATGTTGATCCCAACAACCCTAGTAGTTCATTTAACAAGATCAAATCATATCATCCCATTTCTGATACTTTTTCTCGGTCTGTCTATTAGATTCAGGATAAAAAGTAGTTCTGAAATTTTATTATATTCTCAATGAATTCTAGAAGGCCTTTCCAAAATATTGAAGTGAACCTAAGATCATGGTCAGATTCAATGGAAAGAGTAACTCCATGTAACTATAAAATAACATTGAGGTACATTTTTGAAAGATAATACAAATAAATTGTATCTTAAATTGGAAGGAAATGTGTTGATTTATATATCCGATCAATAATAATCCAAATCACCTTGATACCTCAACAAGTCTTTCATATTCCCACAACGAAGTCCGTGGATATATTTTCCAACATTCAATCTGGAACTGGAAAATGTTGAAGAATCCCCTTTGGTAGTCATCACTTCACATTAAACTGTTGACATGTCAATGATTTCATTGTAAAATCAGTAATAGCTCTTTTCTTTCCATCCTAATAGTAATATCCTCCAAGGACTTTTTACATCTAATAACATCCAATATTAACAGAAAATGGATAAATATGAGCATCAATCAAATATTATTTCTTCCATTTTAATGAAAAGGAACACATAATATTTTTTCTAAATAGTAATAGACAATCATTATTGATGTTAAATTTTGGAAACTTACCCTACTTAAGCAATTCATCGTTTTTCTGTAAATCCATGTCTACCTTCTAGGCTTGCCAAATTCTTTCTAAAAAATTATACTTCACTAAGACAGGAAACATAATAGAGGAATTTCCTACACCAATAAATTCAAATCCAAAATTCATTAAATCCTTAATCAAGGGGTCATGTTCCAAAAAAAATAGTTAATGATTCTAATTGTTTTGAGATCAATGAATCTGCCTCTTTATTTTGTTTTCTATGATGGTAATTGATCCTGAAATCAGAATCCATTACCAATTCAATCCATACTCTTTAACTAATGTTTAATTACTTTTGAGTGAATATATACATCCTGATTTTATTGTCAGTATATATTTTACATTTGTCTCCATATAAATGATATCTCTAAACATTCTAAGAAAAAACCACAGATGTTAATTACAAATAATGGGTGGGTTAATTAATCACGTGAGGTTACAGTTTTCTGAAGTTTAATAAATTACCTGATCATTCTAAATCAGAACACATGTAATTATGTTTAAAGAAGCATCACGATAGACGAAAATCATACCATTTTGGGAGGGAAGGGCCAAAATTGGATTATTCACCAATATCTTCTTCTGTTTCTAAAAATAAAAACCACAGTATTCTATCAAAACACATGTTTATCCCTTTTGTGTAAGATTTGTTAGCGAGCTATATAACCATGTAATTTTTATAAAAAACTATTGGTAATAACATGGTAATCCACAAAACTATGAATCTCTGTAACATTTTCAGTTCTTGTCCATTCACCAGGTACTTTTTTTGGGGAAATAACTATTATTCTATGCATAATTAAAATTTTCCAAAGAAAGAAAATCTGTTGAAACCAAAAATTAAATTTCATAAATTTTCAATAATTGTTTTAATCAAGATCTTTCAAGAAAATACATAAATTATCTTCATGTTTCTCAAATTTTTTTTAAAATTTCAAAATGTCATCAATAAAATAAACATTAAAATAATCTAAATATTCACGGAATACTATATTCATAAGGTCTGTGAATTCAAAAGGGTAATTTTTCAAAAGAAAATTATAATAATAAAATCACAATAAATTTAATTTTTTGGTTTACTTATTTTTACACAATGCCATGTTAAGCATGCAATACAGATAATAATGAGTTGGCTTTAATTACACACATGACCCAGTTTTACCGTACAACAACATATTAATAAAATATTATTATTTAATATGATATATAAACTATCCATTAAATTAAATATTATGATTAGTGTTAACTATATTTGTATGTTTATTTTTTCCATATAATTTTTACATTCACCATATGTTTTTATTAGAAATAATATATAAACAAATTCAGTTTTGGATATAATTAAAAATTTTCAAAATAGGATATTTTCCCACATTTTGATGGAGAACCCATTTAAAATAAAATATTTGATACTTTTATATATTAAATTTTATATATTAAACTTGTTCGTTTGAATTGGGACATCAAAATTTATTTTGGATAATTTTTTTGTTTTTTTCTGATAACTTTCAATATTTGGATTAATATTGAAAGATACTAAATTTTAATTGAATTGTTTTTAATTGAAATAATTTATAGTGTTAAATTATTAATATGAATGGTTTTAAAGAACAATTATATTATATTTTTATAAAATAATATAATGCACATCATTATAATTATTTTCACATTAAAATTTGATATAAACACATGTAAATATTTTGATGGTTTTTACTTTTGAGAAACCCATTTCCTCTTTTGAAAATTTAGGATTAATTATAAAATCAGTCATGAATCATTTGTAATTTAAATTTCATAAAATTGAATCTATATTCTGAATTATAGTTTCCAAATTATTTTAATTTGATACTTTTGTTTTTGTGCACTGTGAATAGAAACATTAGTAAATGTTTTACCACGATTAAGGGTAAATCAGGTAAATAACTATTAAATAAATATTATAAATTACCTTAACTCCTACAAAAATTCGATTAGACGAATAAATTTTACCCTTATCAACTATGGTTTGAAATGGAATCACTTAATGGCAACATTCTCTTGAATATGATACAAATATTATTGAAATCAATGAATGTGACCAAATGTTACACTCTCATTCTATATAAGTATAATAATTTTAATATATGGAAAAACATGAGATAACATATAATATAGGTAGTATATGGAAATCAAAAATAACTACCTACATTTTAAAAATTTATTAATAATTTTTAGTGATTAAATATTTACCATTAATGAGGACACGATAGTGATATAGAAATTATTTCATTAATTGAAATATCAAATAAATGGATTTAAAAATATTAAATGAAATATAATTTGAATCAATTATGGTGAAACATGAATTTTATAGATTAATATGACATGTAATTAGTATATATAATGTTTTGGGTTGAATTTATCTTCAATTTGGCTTCTATTTAATGTCAAATAAATAAATAGTCTCAAAATTGACATTATTAATATTTTATAGAAGATTAATTTTATTTAATTATTTAAAAATTGAACAAATATTTAGAAATTAAAAAGTTGACATTATAAGGTCTAAAATTTCATAAAGTTTCCAATAATGGAAAATTTACACCACATAAGTAAATATTTATAACCTTTTTATATGTATAATATTATTAATTTAATTAAAATTAAATAGATTAAATACGGATAAATCTAACTGATAAGGTTTAAAATAAAATTAAAACATTTATAAATTTTTTTGGACGATAATATTTTGATCCTTAATAATATTATATAAAAAAATAATACACATGGGATACATTTTAATTTAAAAATTTATTTATATTAATTTAATAGTTTTGCTATTTCCAGAGGTTCTGCCTCTTTTAAAAAAGGGAAAATCTCCTTATGTAATCACAATACTAAATACATTTGGCTCGGCCAGAGCCTACCAATTTACTCTCTCAACATCCATCAATTCATCATAGAGGCAACACATTGGGTTGGAATCCATCCTCTGGTGTCCTTTTTTCCATTCCAAATAAAGATACCTCAAAAGAGGAGGTTAACACACCGTCAACTAAAATAAAGTTAAATGCAAGGGTAAATTTCACAATATCATTATTATCATAGATTTAAAATACTTAATTATCTACATGGAAATCATTATCATCCTTGTCTACGATTCTTAAAATTTAATACAATATATTATTGGAATTTTTTAAAGACATTTCCCCCTATTTTACTTTTTAAAAAACATTTTTAAAGGAATATTTCGTTCATTTTCAAATTGATGTGCTTTATAACCATTTCATATAACTCTGGAATGACTATTTTTTTAACTTATATAGTGAAAGTTGATATTTTCGACCATTATGACGACTTATAATTTTGAATCATTCCTTACATGATTCCACGGTTAATTTAATTTTTTATAAATTGCATGTGATTTTGAATGGTTTCATAGTAAAAAATAGATATTTCTTTCAAAAAGTATAAATGATTTTTTATAATATTTTCATCTATTTCAACATCTATCAAAGTATTTTATTATTAATTGATTTTGATATTGTATTATACACTATTAGGTAATGTATTGAATGTTTTATGATATTTTTCACTGTGGATGTCCTATTTTGATACAATTCTTGGTTTATGGTTAATGTATTACCATTTCGTATGCAGGTTTTAATTAGAATGTTTATGATATTTTTAACCCTTTTCATAAATTTTTTTATTGGAAATTGTAATTGACGGGAATAGTCCTCCATATCCCATAGATGCATAAGTTGGACTCATGAAACAAACTGGATATGCACATGGTAGGGCTTTGGCAATTTATTTTCAGATATGGATTTGGATAAGGCCTTAACCATTTATTCCTAGATTTCATGGACAGGGCCAAGATGGTATGTTTCAGATGTATCGAATTATGCATTACCTCATTATTAGAGTATTTATTAATATTACATGTGATTATTCAACAAGTAAAATATCAATGTGGATGTTAAAATGGAATTATTTGATGTATTATTTTCATATTATGTTCATGTTTATGTTTTAAAGGATTGTGTTTCAGTTTTATAATTTCTATAGTGTTTATGGTTATTTACTAGGGCTTCCACTTTATTATTTAACTTTACTGAGTATCAGAGCTCACCCCCTTTATATGTTTTAGTTTCCTAGGATTCCAGGATGTGTTTTATGATTGATATAAAGGGATAATCTAGAATAATAATGGAATTCTCTAAGAAGGGACTTTGTTGGATATTATGTTTTCAATTTTAATGAATGGTTCGTGTATGAAATAAATTTTCCAAGAATTCTAAACTTATTGGTCCTCCAGGACATGATTCCTTGTAATCATTCAAATGTACTAAAATAATGCACCATCTCCAGACATATGGGGCCGAGACATTATATAAAGGATGGTGTGCACACCGTATCAAACAATGCATTAGAAAAATATGATTAATCAAACAAATTACCTGATACCAATTTATTAGATTGCCCAAAATATCCTAATGTAGTCAAAAAGGATATCACTACACCTTTCTGATTATAGTTTGGAATATTTGCATCATTCAGATCTTTATCTGCCCATGTATTTGTGTCATGATCAATCTCAACACAATTGAAACAATTTATATTTTGCTTATCAGTACTACTCTTATGATCATTTACATTACAATCTTAAGCCATATGTCCAAAAAAACCACATTAAAAACACTTCCCATTTTTGGTAAGGCATTCCCCAGGTGCTTTTTACCATAATTTTCACAAACCATAATTTGAACATTCTTACCATAATATTTCATTAACTGATTTTTACCGATTTCTTCCCATCTGGACCTGTTCTTCTATTTATTTTTAAAGTACAAATGATCATTAGAAAACTCCATTTCTACCCTCAAAATATAGTAGAATAAATTTTCATAACATTTGAACACACATGATGAAAATTCCCTTCAATGTTATGGCTTCAATCCAAAGTCAAAATATTTGATTTTTCTATCCTTATCTAGAATTTGATTTAAAGCATACCTCACATGTAAGGTGATGTTTTCAACATACACATGCATTTAATATCCCTAATTTTACTTTAATTCAAGAAACTTATTCTTCATCCTATTTCATACAACAATAGGAAAAAGAACTCACAGAAAATACTTTTAAATTCATCCCACTCTATGGAATCAATATAATTTCTATCTCTAATATTATCGATCATTGAACACCACCGATCAGATTTACCATCAAAAAAATAAATGGAAGGATTGAAATTTTATTATCTAAACATTCCCTAACATCAAATATCATTTCAAGGTATTTAACCCATCCTTCAGTCACTTTTGGGTCATAAAATCCTCGAGAAGAAGGAGGGTGCTTCCTCATAATGTTCTATTATCATCATGTTCCATTGTGGTAGCTCTGCCTGTTCTATCACATGGATCACACCGCCATTTATTACAAGTATCAGATATTCCATTACTATCACAATCATCTTGGTTCTAATTCACATCATTCCTTATAACAACCCAAGACTTTGTAGTATGTTATTTCTTCAAAGAAATTCAATAACTTGCACTACACGCAACACCGGTTTCAAGCGCACCACGACTTACCAAACTCACCATTCAAAAGCGGTTATGAATAGTATTAATTAAATTTTGAACTTTATTTAATCCTTATAATATTATAATCCATATTTGAGTTTCTTAGACATAATGTAAGTACAAATTCATTTTTCTAGAAAAAGGAAGTATTTTTCAGAAAATGCAATTTCACCGCCTTTTGAGGGAAAACCATTTTTAAATCCAATACATGAAACTTTTATAATTCCAATATGACAAAATAAACTTCTTAATTAATATCAGGAAATAAAAATTTCGTTTTTATAAATTTTTGGTATTTTCCAGATAACTTTCTTATTTTGGTGAATAGTGAAAAATACTAAATTTTAATTAAAAACAACTTTATTAATAAAAATAATTTATAGTGTTAAATTATAAATTTTAATTTTTTGGAAGTATAAATAGATAATATTTTTACCTTTTAAACCAATGCTGGTCATTGTATGAAATTTCACTTTGAAGTTGGACATAAACAGGTGTCAATCTTTTGATTGATATTGTTTCATAAAAATACGCCTTTTGGGTTTGATAACAGGAATTAATTTGAAATTAATAAATGAAACTTCTATATTTTGAATTTGGTAAAATGCACTTCATTTTTTAATTCGGGATATCAAAATTATCTTAGGGAGAAATTTCGGTAAACATTTAATTTTTCACGAATATTGAAAAACACCGATTTATAGTTTAAAACTGAATTTTTAATAAAATAATTATTATTTTATTTAAATTAATTTATGTCAAAATAGATATATAATTCCTATATAAGATCAATTTAATTATTTATAGTCATTTTATAATAATTTTATATATATAGAAATATTATTGAACTTTTCACCGTCTTTTACCCACCTCCTAGGAGAATTTTCAAATTCACATAAAATTTAATTTCACAGCTTCTTTGAGTTGAATTTCGAAAATCCGAGAAACACGATTAATATTAAGGAGTAACATGTTGTTCAGTAAGATAAAAATATTTTTTGCTGAATAGTAACTTTTGATTTTATTTACCGCGCTTAAAGGTAAATATGGTAATTCAAGGTAAAAAGCATATTATAATAATTAAAAATAAACTTAACACATGTCCTAACCTTATTGGATGAGTAATGGACAACAATAGTTATCATTGAGTCTATTTTGGGACCCCATGGGGCCACTTAGTAAGGAAAATGACACTTTAGATTAATTAATTTAATGTAAAGGAAAAATTGACAAAATCAAAAACCTTTTAGTAATTAAATTTTATAGGGTGTTATATAAGTAATATTTTTTAATATAAATATTAATTGGAAGGCTAAAGAGATTTCCTACATTAGGTAATTTTTTTTATTAATTTTAGACATTGAATAAATTAAATTTTTATGACACAATAATGATGTCGTATTTACATCACTAATAAATGATTTAAATAAATTAGATTATAAATATTAAAATAATATTCAAAACATGAACAATTCTTATTGGATGATTTTATTTCGACCATGAGTCTTCTTATCTTAAACCCAATTGATTTTTGACCTTTAGAAACAGAATATCATTATATAATAAAATAATTTTTTCACACATTACTAAAGAGCCCCTCCCCCCTTTATAAAAGGAGACCAATTCTAACCAATTCCTCACACCTCTCAATCATTTAGTCTCATCCAAACTCTGAAAAATTAAGCTCCCAACATCCGTATTCTCCTCCTAGAATCCTTACCTTAGGCATAAGGCACATCAATATATCATTTTGGTTCAAACCAAAGGAAGTTACACAAATTAAAGGTAACAATTTCTCTTAACTTCTTTTCTTTTATTTTACATCTAAATCCCATAAACTCTTTTTATTCCATTATTTTATAACAAAAACAGTATCAAAAATATACTAGGATGTTGTTATGAGAAGGATTACAATTACACTTACTCACACCTACATCTAATGGGCGATGAACATAATGTTTCTGCGCATGGGAAACTAACGCCTCAGGAAACAATTATTGTTCAATTACCTCAAACCAACTCTCATGGTGGCCATTGTGATGGAACTGTATTTATATATAATATATATTATTTTTATGTTTTCTTAATGATTCTGTATTTTTCTTTTAAATCTCACCTTAATGGATTCCATTATGGTTTAACGCGATAATTTCATTTGAGGATGTGCGGACTACCGCCCCCTCAATGTGATATGACTCGTTAATACAATATGTTGGACATATAAAGGATGGATTTAATGATATTATATATGATATTATATTGGAATTATAATATACATATATATCATTATGTTTTAATTCCATTAAAATAATAAATAGAAATGGAAGTAGCGTTCATACGTTCATACGACCTACCGTCTCCATGAACGGTGCATCTCATTTCTTACCCCAAAATGATATGTACTATTATAAATACATGTATATACTCGATATATATGATATATATGATATCTAAATCATTAATATCATTCTGAATATATTGAACATTTGACCATATGAACAACTTGTAACTATAAGGTGTTCATTTTTTACTCAAGTGCCAAATGTCGACAAAATGAGCATTATTAACCTAAATGACTACATAATGTTTATAACATGGTAATAATTGACATAAAAGAAATAATAAACATGAAAAATGTTCTTAAAAAATTATAAATTAACATTAGTTTATTATTCATGATACTAAAGAATGAACGGGCCATCTTGGACACGAGGTAAGGGGTTTCTTATCTCACTTTTATTTCTGTGAGATTTCAATTATTCATCACGTATTTATTGCATGTGGTGTATTGTGTGCTTCCATTTGATATATATTATCATGATTATTTTTATATTAATGATATTTTGTGATTCATTTGCTTGTTATTGACTATTGTTCATTCGACTCGATTGATTACAACGAGGTAAGGGTTAATTTTACAATCTCTTTATTATCCGAGGTTGTTTTTACATAAGTATATACTGAGACCTATTTATCATCCACATCCATGATTCATAAAATAGTTTTCAATGGGGTTATTTTAAGGGAATTTTTACTAAAACATCATTTTAAATGTTTTAAATATTTATTATTCTAAATTGTTCTCATTAATGTCCATGTTTTCAAAATTGTTTTTAAGGATTTATTTATGTGGACACGAATGTTTTTAAAATAGTAATTTCTTTGAAATGTTTCAAAGTGGTATGGGACCCTTTGATTCAGAAATTTCATTAAATGTCTTCCTATTTAAATTATGTGACTTTTAAATGTTTTCACAAAAAATAGATATTTCTCTCAAAGAGTATTAAAAATCATTTTCATCTATGACAGTATCCTTTAATGGATTTTAAACTTGTTTAAAGTTGATTTATTATGATAAAAATTTTCCATATTGTATTAATGGTTTTGTGATATGTTTGACTATGGATGTGTTATTTTGTTACCATTCATGTTTTATGGTTAAAGTATTTACATTTTGTATGCTAGTTTTAATACGAATATTTAGGATATGTTTAAACCTTTTCATATGAGTAATGTATTAGACATAGTAAGTGACGGGTGGAACCCGCTATAGCTCATCGATGAATCAGTTGGTCTCATTAGACAACTAGACATGGAATTGGCCGAGGCCCTTTCCCAATTTGATATATGGTTTTGGCTAAGGCCTTAATCATTTTTAGATTTCTTGGCTGAGGCTTTGGAAAAATGATTCAGAATGTCCGGCATTATACATTCCCTCGCTATGAAAATAATATTAATGCTTCATGTGGTCATTAGACTAGTAGAATACCCATGATTATGATTTATTATGGCATTATTTACACAACTCATATAACTTCCATAAAAGTATTAATGTTTATTATTGGTAAATGCATGTTTTTTCAATTATTCACACACTTAATATTTATGGTACCTTCTTCAGTATTGCTTACCCTTACTGAGCGTTTCAGCTCACCCCTTTCTATGTATTATTTTTTCCAGAATTCCAAGAAGTGTATTGTGATTGACATGCAGGGTTATGTTAAGGGAATAATGGCATTATCAAATAAAAATATATGTTGTTTTGTATTTTATAAAGTGTAATGTAACAATCATGTATGTAATCAATTTTCCTAGACTAATAAAACAATCGGTCCTTCGGGAATTGATTCCTTCAAATCAAGCCAATGTTCTGTAATAATGCAATGACTCTGGGTAACTATGGTCGGGGTGTTACAGTTGGTATCAGAGGAAGTTTAACAATAACCATGGAATCTAGATTTAGATAAACTTTAATTATAGCACATTGTCCTTTGATGGACTTTGAGGAGTATTATAGAAGAACATCCTAGAATTTTGGTAATGTAGATGATTTTGTGAGTTTTACAAGCAAATACATCCTTGTCTTGATAGGAGGAGGTAGAGGTGGATCTAGCACGGATGTACATAGGGGTAAAACCCAAAAACAACACATTGAGCTAGACTCAAACGGGAACTGGTGCATGACAACAGGTCTTGCTGCACTCTTGGTTACGACACTCCTAGCGGATATGTTTAGGACAATTCTTGTTTTCTTTAAAAACCATGATGAAGGGTTTATGAGTATATATATCCTAAAATAAATCATTTATGTGATTATGTATTATATCCATAAACTATTAAATTTACGTTAGGTATTTCACATGTTTTGAATTATGAATTTTGATTCATAAACTGATATAGTGTATTCCATTGTTTAGAAATGGTGCCCAGTAGAAGGAATGAGAACTCCAACAATATGTACGATCCAAAGAGTAAGAAGGGTCATATAATTCATTCTATTAAGTTAACATTTAGAAGGGAAATAGTCTCCCATCTATTCTCAACATATGAAGAAATAATATCATGTGAATTATCAAAGTCCTATGGATTTGAATGGAAGCAAGACAAGAAAAGGATTGTAGAGAGAAATATAGATAATGGGAATAGGGGAATGAAGTATTTTCCAATATGTAATAAATGTGGAAATAATCACCTAGGTAAATACTATATGGAAATGGGAATTTGTTATAAGTGTTGAAAAAAAGGAAACCATGTACGTGATTTCAAGGGTAGGAAAAGGTTTTCAAATGTAAAATGATTCATCTTCAAGGTGTTGAGACACTACCAAAATCAATGTCCTAGTCATAAGAGTATTCCCCAAATGATGCAATTGGATAATAATCAAGTTATGATACTACCACAGTTGAGGAGGAATGATTAGAGTTCTTATGATTTTATTAAATAATTATTTCATTTGACTGCTGTATCAATGATTTACTGGTGATAATTATTATGTAGTATATAAGGATTGTACTGAAGTACTATTTCATTAAGGACTTGAGATTGTGTGGAACCACGAAAAGTGACTCAATAGTAGATTCAATTTTTTGGAAATATATGGTTGAGGGAAGGATAAACCATAATATGTATTCTGATACTGAGGTAGTGATTTTGGAATAATACATATTTGATTTGGATAAATTTTATTGGATATTCTTGACTACCTTGAAATTGATTAATGATTTGTATATTCCATCATTGTTTGAGTTTACAAAATCTTGGGATGGAAGAATTATATCCAGTATTCTATAAGGAATAGGGGAGCATGAATGTAATCAATAATGTTTTATAGTAATTCAAGATGTTACAGTGTTTTAAAAGAATAAATGATGAAGGTTTTCACATGTTATTACATGGCAAAAAGGATCTTCATTGTGTTTACCTTCCTTATAAATCTTGGACTACGAGTTTAAACAGAATTATTTTTGGTAATTCAGGTTTGAGATTATTTTTGGACTACCATAAAAAGGACAAGCCGAAGGTCGGGCGGCAACCCGTCGCGACTGGCAAGGCCGCGAGACTTGAACTGAAAACTGAAGGGCAACAAAACTGTATCACCTACCATTGGTCCACGTGATGTAATGGATTAAATAATTTAGTCTTTTTAAAAATGTCTGGTTGTTTAATTATAAATTCATTTTTTTGAACCCTATACGAATAAGATAAATAGAATATTTTGTTAAGTTCTATTATATTTTAGAGTGAAAGATGAGTTTGTGGTAGAAATTAGTTAAATGATGGAACTATACTTGTCAAGTATATATATAATTATTCTCTTGTTCTATGAAGAAATTAATTCTTAATCATTAGGAATGGGATCTTAAAAATAATTTTTTTATCCTAATACCTTATGTTGTTTTGAACCGATGATATTTTAAATCATAATAGATTGATGGATTTGAGGCCCTCAATTCTATAATTGTTTGTGACTGATGACTTCAATCAATCCCAATAAATATTTACATTTTTCCTCCAATTATGTGTCTCTAATTTCCACCAATGTTCTCCTAATCAAGATCATAATTTGGTGGTGACTTTTTTATTCCCCTTTTCCTATTATTAAGACTAAATTTTCTTAACCCAATTTCCGATGTGGGTTTTCCCACAAAGGTATTTTATATTTTCAACCTTCTATTTTCAAAGAAAACTTTCAAATTGAGAGGATGCAATTTATTTTAAGAGGGAATAATGTAGCACCCCAAGACTTCATAGTACGTTATTTCTTCAAAGTAAATCAATAACTTGCACTACACACAACCCTGAGTTGAAGCGCACAACGACTTACCAAACTAGCCGTTCAAAAGTGGTTATGAATAGTATTAACTGAATTTGTAACTTTATGTACTCCTTATAACTTTAGAATCCATATTATGAGTTTCTTAGACATAATGTATGAACAAAATCAATTTTTTAGATAAAGGAAGTATTTTTCAGAAAATGAAATTTTACCGCCTTTTGAGGGAAAACCATTTTTAAATCCAATATTTGACACTTTTATATTATCAATTTGACAAAATAGACTTCTTCTTTAGAATCGGGAGATAAAAATGTAGTTTTTATAAATTTTTGGTATTTTTCTGACAACTTTCATATTTTGGTGAATAGTGAAAAATACTAAATTTTAATTAAAAAAAACTTTTCTAATCGAAATAATTTATAGTATTAAATTATAAATTTTAATGGTTTTGAAGTATAAATAGATTATATTTTTACCTTTTAACCCAATTTTGTTCATTGTAATTAATTTCACATTGAAGATGGATATAAACAAGTGTCAATCTTTTGATAGATATTGTTTCTTAAAAATACGCCTTTTGGTTTTGATAAGGGGAGTTAATTTTAAATTAATAAATGAAACTTCTATGTTTTTAATTTGGTAAAATGGACATTATTTTTTAATTTGGGATATCAAAATTATCTTATGGTGAATTTTCAGTATTTTTCTAAAAACATTAAATTTTTGACGAATAGTGAAAAACATTGAGTTATAGTTTAAAACGGAATTTTTATTAAAACAATTATTTATTTTATTTAAATTAATTTATTTAAAAATAGATATATAATGCCTATATAAGTTTAATGTAATCCATTGGAGTCAGTTTATAATAATTTTAGATATATAGAAATTTTATTGAACTTTTCACCATCTTTTACTCACATCATAGGAGAATTTTCAAATTAACATAAAACATAATTTTACCACTTCTGTGAGTTGAATTTCGAAAATCGGAGAGACACGATTAATATCAAGGAGTAAAATGTGGTTTAATAAGATAAAAATAAATTTTTGGGAATAGTAACTTTTGACTTTTATTTACCGCAATTAAAGGTAAATAGGGTAATTTTAGGTAAAAAGAATATTGTAATAATTCAAAATTAACTTTACACATGTCCTAAAATTAGTGGATGAGTAATGAACGACCACGGAAATCATTGCGTCAATTTTGGGACCCCATGGAGCCACTTATTAATTATATTGACACTTTATATTAATTAATTTTATGTAAAGGCAAAATTGACAAAAACAAAAACCTCTTAGTAATTAATTTTTATAGGGTGTTATATAAGTAATATTTTTTACTATAAATATTCATTGGAAATATAAAAAGTGTGTCTAAATCATTGTATTTTTCTTATTCTTTTTAGAAATTGAATAAATTAAATTATTTATGACACAATAATGATGCAGTATTTACCTCATTAATAAATGATTAAAATAATTTAGATTATAAATATTAAAATAATATAAAAAACAAGTAAAATCCTTATTGGATGATTTTACATCGACCATGAGTCATCTTATCTTCAACCATAATGATTTTGGGACCTTTAGAAACAGAATATCATCATATAATAAAATAATATTTTCACACTTTCCTAAATAGCCCCTCCTGCCCCATATAAAAGGAGACCACATATAACCAATTCCTCACACCTATGAAGCCTTTAGGATCATCCAAACCCTATAAAGATAAAATACCTACATCCATATTCTCCACCTAGAAGCCTTACTTTTGGAAGAATTCACTTCCAGATGTCCTTTTTGTTCAAACCAAAGGAAGTTACCCAAATAGAGGGTAATAGTTTCTCTTAACTTATTTTCTTTTATTTTATTTCTCCAACCCCTAAAATCATTTTATTACTTTATATTATAACAACACAATTATCCTGAATATACTAATATGTTGTTATTAGAAGGATTATAATTACACTTACTCACTCCTCCATCTAATTGGTGAAGAGCATAATGTTTCTATGGATGGAAAAGTAACACCTCAAGAAACGATGATTGTTCAATTACCTCCAATCGCCTCTCATGGTGGCTATTGTGATGGAACTATATTTATATATGATATATATTATTTTTATGTTTTATTCATGCTTCTGTATATTTATTTTATAGCATTCATTAATGGTTTTCATTATGGTTAAATACGATAATTTCATTTGAGGAAGTGCGGACTACCGCCCCCTCAATGTGATATGACTCATTAATACCATATGTTGGACATATAAGGGATGGATTTAATGATATTATATATGATATTATATTTTAATTATAATATAACTTTGTATCGTTATGTTTTAATTCCATTAAAAAAAGAAATAGAAATGAAAGTATCGTTCATGCGTACGTACGACCTACCGTTTCAATGATCGGTGCATTTCATTTCATTCCCCAAAATTATATGTACTAATATAAATACATGTATATAATGGATATATATGATATATCTATTATCTAAATCATGAATATCATTCTTCATATAATGAACTTTTGACCATATTAACAACTTTTAACTATAAGGTGTTCATTTTTGACTCAAGTGCCAAATATCGACAAAATGAACATTATTAACTTAAATGATTAAATAATGTTTATAACATTTTAATAAGTGACATAAAAGGAATAATAAACTTGAAAAAGGTTCTTATTCAAGTATAAATTATCTTTAGTTTATTATTCATGATATTAAAGAACTAACGGGTCAAGTCAGACACGATGTAAGGGGTTTCTAATCTCACTTTTAATACCCTGATATTTCCATTATTCACCACTTATTTATTACATGTGGTGTATTGTGTACATCCATTTGATATATATTACCATGATTAATTTTATATTCATGATATTTTGTGATTCATTTGGTTGTTATTGTTTATTTTTCATATTCCTCGATTGATTACAACGAGGTAAGGGTTAATTTCACAATCTCTTTATTATCCGAGGTTGTTTTTATGTAAGTATCTATTGGGACCTCTTTATAATCCACCGCCATGTTTCATAAAAGAGTTTTCAAAGGGATTTTTTAAGGTAATTTTTACTAAAACATCATTTTAAATCTTTTAAATATTTATTCTTCTAAATCATTCTCATTAATGTCCATGTTTTCAAAATGGTTTTAAGGATTTATTTATGTGGACATGAATGTTTTTAAAATGGTAATTCCTTTGAAAAGTTTCAAAGTGGTATGGGACACTTTGATTCAAAAATGTCTTTAAATTTCTTCATTTTTAAATTGTGTGACTTTTAAATGTTTTAAGAAAAATGTATTTTTCTCTCAAAGAGTATTGAAAATCATTTTCATCTATGTCAGCATCCATTAATGGATTTTAAACTTGTTTGAAGTTGATTTATTATGGTACAAATCTTTCATGGTTTATTGAAGGTTTTGTGATATGTTTGACTGTGAATGAGATAATTTTATACCATTCATGATTTGTGGTTAAAGTACTGACATTTCGTATGTTATTTTTAATATGAATGTTTATGATGTGTTTAAACCTTTTCATATGATGAATTTATTGGACATATTAAATAATGGGTGGAGCCCGCTATAGCTCCTCGATGCATCGGAAGGTCTCATGAGACAACTAGACATGGAATTGGCCGACGCCCTTTCCCAATTTGATATATAGTTTTGGTCGAGGCCATAATCATTTATAGACGTCTTGGCCGAGGCCTTGACAAAATGTTTCAGAATGTTAGCCATTATACATTCCCTCAGTATGAAAATAATATTGATGGTTCATGTGGTCATTAGACTAGTAGAATACCCATTATTATGTTTTATTATGGAATTATTTACTCATCTCATATTCCTGCCATAAAAGTATTCATGTTTATTATTGGTAAAGGCATGTGTTTTAAATTATTCACCATTATTAATATTTATGTTACCTTCTGCTGTATTTCTAACCCTCACTGATCTTTGATCTCACTGCTTTCTATGTTTTATTTTTCCTAGGATTCCAAAAAGTTTATTTTGACTGATATGCAGGGTCAAGCTACGGGAACAATGGCATTCTCAAAGAACTATCTATGTTGTGTTTTATGTTATAAAGTGTAATGTAACATTCATTCATGTAATCTATTTTCCATGACTGGTAAATCGATCGGTCCTTCGGAAAATGATTCATTGTAATCATGCCAATTTTATGTAATAATGCATCGAATCTGGGTAACTGGGGTCGGGGTGTTACATTCCTAGTTGTGGATTCAGAATGATATCATCATCTCAGCTACTTCCATGTTCACCTTCCTTGTTTCTTCCATAGAAAGCCATTATGACAAAACATATCTTAGATTAAGAAAAATGGTAATCATTAGATTATATAACATTTCAACATAAAAATAAAGTAAGATCATTTATTTTATTCTATTAACTTCATACTAACTCCAAAATTTATATAAATCATTCTCTAATACAAACTATAAGGACCCAACCTTAAACATTATATAATCTAGGTAATTAAAATATATTTCAATTATTTATATTCTAAAATATATTTTTATTTAAGTGTATTAGTAATTTATGACTTAAATCATACACATCTTCCTAAAAAAGAGAATGTGGGTATCACTAAAACAATATCCACATCTTCCAAAACATAATTTTTTTTACAAAAAATAACATCAATATTTTTTAAAAAATAAACATAACATTTACATTAACTTCTTTATCTCTGTTAAACATCGTTATAACATATAGAAATCATATTAAAACATTTTATTAGCATAAAAATATTAGTAAGGGATATAAAAAGAAAGAAAAAACTATTTGTCCAGGAATACTTATAAACATATGAAATCATTTTCACAAAGACATAATTATCAACCATATATATATACAAACGTTTTAAAACATGAAATTTTCCATAAAACAATTGGGAAAATATATTAAACCACAAAGTTATCATGTTTAATTAATTACATATATTGTAACACTCATAGATACAATATGATTTATTAGTCTCACAGCTACCTTACAAGGTAACCCTTACGACTACCTTATGGTGTAACCATCAATGTTACATTTGGAGTAACCATATGGAGGACATCCCAATTACCCATAAATATTGAATTGGATGGAGATATAAGACCATTAATTCATTATAAACAATTACCAAAAACAGAACATAACAATAAAAATTGAATAATTTCATAAAAAAATTACATTTCAATTTCCTAAAACTGAATTTTAAAAATGTTTTTATAAGAAAATTCCTTTTAAATTATCATATAATTTATGTGAGTGTTCATATAATGAATGGAATGTGTGAATAAACTATATAAAAAAATTATAAAACATAATATTAATAAAATTACACTACATTAATATTATTTGTACCATATAATCAATGAAGTAGAAGGGTAACCAGAAGAATGGAAATTTAGTTACGATTTCCCATTATATTGTGTTTTTCTGGCATTAAACTTGATTAGACCCCCAATTTAATGGTTAAAAGGGTGTTATTAGTATCTTAGAGAAACAAAATAATGTTTATAACACCTTATATGATTATTTTATAACATCTTTCAACACATTTATAAATAATATTATGTTATTTCCATTGTTTCGGCTGTGTTCTTTACATGATTTCCATGGTCGGTCCGTAATGGATATTATTTTTTAATGGAGGAGAAACTATACTAGTATAATGAAATCATGTTAATATGATTCCTTAAAATTATATGACTTCATAAATAATATTTTTTATAATTTATGGGGATGAATCATTAGATAAATCATTTGTGTAATGTGATTAGATCATTTTTGTGGTTCTTCAGTAATCAGAAAATAGTTTCTTTATATAATTTAATATAATAAAAATATGATAATTTGTGATGATAAAAGAGGTTATATAATACACATTTCAATAGTTTTAAACCATTAAAATGGTTTTACAACTAGATTTTAAGGATGTATGGAAAATTGAAAACACATCATCTACAATTTTTGTAAATAGACACATCACGAACAATGTTATTGTATATTGAATAATAGGATGTGAGTAATAATGATGAGGAATGTTACCAAAAACATGAAAAAAAATACTGAATATATATAATATTGGAGCTTTCAAGCCTCCTGGATAAGGGGATGTGATGATATTCCATGAAATGAAAATAATTGAAAAGAAAACATAATAAAATTAAAGCGGATTTTTTTCCTCTTGATATCTTCTCGCTAAGATCTTCAATAAGGACATCAGATATTGGGAAGAGCCTTGGGAAGGACATCAATGTTGGGATGATCCTTGGGATGATAATTGGGTACAATTTAGATAATTCTCAAAGCATTATTGGTGTGAGAGGAAGATGGGGGTGAGTTTGTTATTTATATTAGAGGAGAGAAGGCGGTTTCCATTATTTAATTCCATTGTTTAATTTTTTTCACAAGATAATGAATAGTATTTTTTCTTGTGTACCTAAATAGTAAATATAACATATTATTCTTAACCAAGGGTGCTTTTATCAGCCATGATGATAGTAATAGTTTGTTTAAAAACTAATGTATATATAAATTAAATTAATCTGTTACAAAATTTATAAATAAATTCACGAATTTCAGAAAAAAACTCAAAATTCACCATAACAATTTTTAATCTATATAATTCAAAAAATGTATAGCATTTTAGAAAAATTATTTTATAAATATATTTCATTCTATATTTAAAAAATATATATTTTAGGAAAAAATAACAATTTCAAAATTATAACTCATTTAATAACACCTTGAAATGTAATGAAGCCCCCATAAAATTATCAAATAACCATTAGAAAATGAAATAATAATTTATTATTACATTGTTTGAAAATTACATTTCATTTAAATTATTTTATTAATCTTAAAATTTTAATAAAATAATAATGACATAAAAACTACTAACACTAATATAATGATTGTATTTTCACTTATATGATGCTTTTTTATTATACATTAATTGGAGTTGTTAGTACTAAATTTTTCATTTTATTATCTATAAGGGTAATATTACTTTTCATAATGTTAGCATTACTATTTAGATGGGTAGGTAACTATTCACCTAAGATAATTTATTCTTATAAGAATCCAAATAACAAAATGATCGTAAAAATTTATGTCCATTTTTTGAAATTCTAATCATATGAGCAACAAAATTATATTTTACAACTAGTTTGTAACAATATCCATAAAACAAAGTGTCATTTTGTAGGAACTCTGTGTTTAGTGTATTTCAATTTATTTTTATATCAGTAGGGTGTTACAGGATCCTTGGGTTTCCAATGGTAGTTAGTGTTTTAGGGTACAATCTATGACATTTAAAGTGTGATTAAGGTTGAATAATTTAAAATTAATAGATACAAATTATTCAAGGTCCAAATTACATATTTATCATAGTTGATTATGATCTATATACAGTTTTCATAGTTTATATGGATCAGATGTTGTGATGACACAACCATGGCAATAAAAAGATCAATAATTTTAATGTGCATTAGCTTTGATGAATAATTTGTTAATGAATTATACATGAGGATAATTTTATTGGACACGATGTTTTAAGATGGAATAGATTGTAATGATTTTCATTGGTATGGGATGGTGGAGTTAGAGAACAAATGAGTTTCAAATATATGTAAATCAAGGGTAATTTTAATTTATGAATATAGATCATGATGTAGAATTCATGGATGAATTTAAAATATTTATTAAGATGTTATTCATATGGTTTTTTTGGTTTAAAAGGCCCTAATTATTTTTTGGGACTATTTTGAAGATTTATGGTTGAGTTGGTTTCAGTTTTATCCCATCAAAACATTGGTGGAGGCCACCAGTTATCTAGTACGCTAGATAGTGGACATTGGCCAACCCTTTATAATATTGGTGCTAGCCCAATGGTTCCTTGGAGTACCACCACATGTTTAATTTCCCTAAATGGGGTTCTTATGATGATACCTAACATCCACTTATATGGGGCCATTTATGCAATTTTAAGGTTGGGTGATTTATTTCAAAACCCTTATCTATATGGGTGTTCATCAGCCTCCTATATAGATGGAGTTATTATTACTTTGGTTCCTATATTTTCAGCTCTCAATTTGTGGCAGTTGGTGTTGTTTTATACATTGATCATTTTTATTTCTCCATTATTTCCATACTTCCCTCAACCAATATATCCTTCACTAATTTCAATGTTTTAAATCTATGGTTTTAGTAGTGCATATACCCAATCATAATTTAATTCGTTCGATGTGATAGGGATTTCACAATTAGATATAATAGGAGGGAATGGAGGAATATTTTATGTGGTTTCAAGTGTTTTCTGGAGAGGTAAACAATTACGTGGTTTTTAATTTCATTTCAATGACTTTAATAGAATTTAATGATTATCTGATATAAGTATTTGGTATTTTCTTTCATAGTAGGTTTCAATATAAGGTATTTGTAGATCAAACTCCAATAATTGAAGAACCTATGGGAATCAGTCACCATATAGGTTCTACCTCGATTATTCATAATTTAATAAAAGTTATTTTACTATGTAAATTAATTATATTTTGGTTACAATTAATTATACAATCCTAAAATTATGGGAGAGTGTATAATAGAGAGCTATGTGTTTGTTATATTCTATGTAATGGGCATACAGTGTCCAGTTAGACTCTTAGAGAGGGTTCATGTTTTACAAATGTATCCCTTAGTCATCAATTGATGTGTTGGCTTTGTGGGAGGAATGATTAATGAGGGATTGGTATAAGGGTAGGGTGTTAATTATTTAGAAATGATAATGGAGACTAAGAGAGTTTTTTATTGACATGTTATCCTCAATGAAAGTAATGGTTAAATAAAATCCTATAGATTTTTTAGATATTTCAATCACAGTTTGTGAGAATAAATAGATATGTGTGGATATCATAGAATGGAAATAAATATTATTTAATTAATTATTTACATGATAGATCAAAATATCTAGACTATGATTGGTCCTTAAAACCATATGTGTTGATCATGTTCCCACCGATGGACATGTCGACTTAAAAAAGTAGTGAGTTACATAGGGAATGGAATAGCGAGGGGTTTCGTTATACCTAAATAGAGTTTTAGGCCATTATGATGAATTGGGTGCTATTTGATAATAGGTACTACCATTTTTTTTTTAGATAAGTGTGTGGTATCCCATGAGATGTGACCTTTCTATAGTTATTTCCCACTATATCATCACCCTTATGAGATGGATATGTTTTATGGGATCTTAAATTTGGTCATGGAAACCTTTGTGAGACATGTGTGCCTAGGTATATTCCATCTTGGGTGTAGCTGTCTTATTGAGTCTATTGGGTTTAGTGGAACTACTTATTGAATGATAACTCATATATGGTTATGTTGATGTTATGATCGTGTATGTGTTTACGATAACATTTATTTACTTTTATTAATTATTTTCATTATAATAATAGATTATTCACCCTATTTTATTATGTTTGGTGATATATATTTAATATTATTTTATTTATATGATGGTAAATCATTCACCGATGATATTCTATTTGGTGGATGATCATCCTCCTTGGATAAAGATGTCAATGATGTATCATTTTCCATGGATAATTTAATGGTTATGAAAAATTAACATTATGAATTAGTCAATGATATATCATTCACTAATTTATTGAATTAGATGATATAAAAGTCACCATCATTTATGTATATAGTGATATATCATTCACCATAGATTATATATTATTCAATAAAAATATGTTAGAGTCACGATGTTCTTCCTATTTGTTAATAGAATGGTAGATACATTATTCAGTACAAGATATATTGTTTTCTGTTATTTATAGCACAATGATACTTCATTAAATAGGATATAAATCATTTTGTCATATCATTATTGAAATGATGAACTATCTAATGATATATGTGTTATTTTCACAATTTTAGAGTAGTATGGTTATAAAACATTCATCAAGTAATTACTCATTCAGAATTGTTGTCAGTACAATGACATATGATTCACTAAGTAATCCCTCATTCACATTTATTATTAGTATGCAAATATACAATTCACCAGTTCTATTATTATTATGTGGAGTGATTAATTATTTTGTCACATGATACATACATATTTTGAGATAATCAACCCAATACAAAACATTCCAACGTAGGTTTGACTCACCATTAACGTAGCCTCTTGTGTACACATTATACAACAAATGGGTTTCATGTTATTCATACAAAAAACATTTCATTTAGTACATGAATTCAAATACATACTAGTTTTTATTAGGGACAATGTTGATAGAGGAATGATGAGGTTTAGGCTCACATATTTTATTATCACATTGGTGTGTGGTGTTATTAAGGTTGACATAATGGTTAGGGTGATGAGCCTTGTACAAGTGTGCAGGTATATGGAGATCAAAGAAGGAAAAATGATAGATCCAATGTAATGATGAGGATAATGGTTGGGTATATTTTTGTTTTTAATTTCATTCATGTGTTGCATATGGTTTTACCAATGGGTTGTCTTGGAATAGAATATTGTTGTGTGAGATAGATGAGAATATTTTTTATGGAATGGATTTGTCTACTTATTTTTTGTGTGATTTCGACTATAAAACCATTTAATGAACTCTAATATTGAAATTATTATTGATATGGATGTTACACTCTATTACTATTATAATGAAAATAGAGTGTATAGTTTTTCAATAAGGTGTTTCAAACCCTTATTTATAGTCGACAAACTCTAGCATGTGGGGTTGTTTTATTGAGGTCATGTAGTACCATGCATCTTATATCATCTTATTTAATCCAAGATAGGGTAGTTACAATGACAGTATGGTTAATATTTTGAGCCAAATATTAGGATTATTCAATGATTAAATTAATTTAAACTAAATTAAACTATAAATAAATGGGTAGAGTAAAAGGTACCTAGAAAATCACAAAGTCAATTACGTGAAATATAAATTGGTTAAGCAATGTTCGTTTTCACTCGACTGATTAATTCATTATATATAAATAGAATTATTAAGGGTTAATTAATGATTATATAAAATTTATTAACAAAATAATAGGGAAAAAATGAATAATTTGAAATTCAAATTAATAAATTTGTGACTTTATTTTCATCCAACAAGTACTATAAATTTTACTTAATTCTTTATCATATTTTTTATTTATTATTGGAAATTATATTTTGTTACTAAAACATCAAAGATTATAATACTAGGATTATTATACGTAATACAGAATAAGTGATAACTACTTACTCAATGAAGATGTATTGGGTGGGAATTTATTTTGTAAGGTGATAGGTAAACATATTACTGAGATAAAATTATCAATGAATTTTGAGAAATGGAGTATATACTAGGGCAATTATAGTACCATAAAACTACTAAAAAGTCATTACACTAGGGATAAAATAAGAGGAGAGTATTTGTGATCACTTCGATACCATTGCCCTATAAACCATCTATAACACTACTTTTTAGTTTCTTGAAATAAAAACACATTAATATCACTACTTATCAACACAATAATATTCAATGTAAATTTGAGTTTCTATCATCGACAACTAACTACAATTTTTATAATAATTATACAGACTTTAACATTTTTCTTTGTATTTCTTAGTTAAAAATTTAATATAATCCCATTTGAAAATATAAAAGTATAATATTATTCCAAATTATCTATTATCAAATTTTTTATTTGTTTTTCTATTGATATATATTTTTTTATTATTTATTTTTCATCCACATATAACAATGACAAAACCATAAAATAATTTTAATCACCTTAAATCACTCTTCAGAAGGGTAGAAACTTGAGAAAATTCTTATTATCAAGGATTTCCTTTTGATATTTTCTCTAACTAATATTAGTATAATATCTAAATATATACCCATAATAATAATATTGAAGAAACATTAATAGTTATATTATCATGTTATAATGATGAAAAATAACATTAATAGAAAATAAATTAGAAAACTCATTTGAACTGTTTATCATTTTAGTTTTTAGATGTTATAAAAATTAAATATATGTTTTATTCTACCCATATAACTCTACGTGATTCTTATAAAATCATTAGAAAAAAAATAAATAAATTAAATTAAATTTATTGTTTTTTCCTCCATGATAAGTTTTAGATTAAAAAAATTTCTTATGTATAAATTTATATAAAATAAGATAAATATGAATGATTTATAACCTAAATCCAATTTGGTTTTACACATTTCATATAAATAATGTTAGGGTTAACCATAGAATACGAATATCATAAAAAACTATGTCTGTCAAACTATAAATCGGTGAAATAAATACTCTTAAAAATTAATCATTAATAGTTTAACACATCAATATATTATGTGTATAATTGATTAAAATGTTTTTATTAGATTTTAAAGAGTTCAATATTTATAACACTCAATAGATTGGTGGGAAATTAATGAAAAATAAGGTTTTTAACACCATAATTATATTTCACATTGGGAATATGATAAACTCAGATACCATTTTAATTTTAATATTTAGGGAAATATATATTTATTAATATTTATGGTATTCTTCATCGATTTGGATATAAAAACCCCAATATTAATGCTCTCATTCTCTTTTCTAATTTTTCTTATGAGGAACTATAACATTGTTAGTGTTTAACAGATTCAATAAATTAATGAAATGATTATATATCTTTTGGATTACCAATGGATGTAAAATACTTATAGTTAGTTCTTATGGTGTTCATGAAACACATAACAAGGAAGAATGAATGAGGCTACCATGAGTATATTGTTTACCTATTCATTATTTAATTTATCTAAAAAACCTACCTATATATATTGGCTTGATGTTTTTATTATTTTCAATTAAATTTATGACATTTAATTTCCAATAAAATTAAAATGGGTTATTTTATCCATTCCATAAATATTTGTATTAATTTAGAATTTTTTGTTAAATTAGAAGAATAAAAATTCATATTGAAAAAATCAAGAATATTTGATGATATATATTGACATGAATTCTGTTTGTTGGTTGATTTTATTGTAAAATTATTTAAAATAATATACATACAATATGATATAAATATAAACAACGATTCTGTAAAATAAATCACAACATCATATTTATGATTTCATATGTAATATATGATTTGAGTTAGTAATAAACATGTTTTTTATCATATCGTATAAAAAATTAAGATAATTTTTTTATAATACACAATTTTTTTGGGTGATATCACATATTATATGGATTATGACTCCATGTTACTCTAAAATAGAAAAAATTCAATATTTTATATAATAAAATTTTGATACATTCTATATATATCAAAATTATGTTCCCATGTGAGGTATTTATTCATTATATTATTTATCCATCATAGAAATATATTTTTATGATGAATATTCATGATATTAATATAACCAATAACAAATAAATTTTTTACTCATGCACTCTATATTTTATACGCCACTTATTATGATGAGTTCAGTTTTCTTCTATGGAGTTGTCTGTTTTTAGTTATTAATTTAGATTAAAATAAAACATGTTGAAAATAAATTTTATTTTTATCATTGTATTTATAATGATTGTATTTTCTCACATGATTTTTTTATAACATGATTCATTCCTTTGAGATATATTTTCCTATCATCAAAAAATGAATAATCTATAATGTGTATGAAGACATTATTTTTATATTCTTTCCACCGAGTGTGCTCCAACATGTTGTCATAACAAAATATTCACACATTCCAATGGTAGGTAGCCCCCATCACCATGTTAGTGTTCATGGATCATTGATAAAAATGGGATAATGGTATTTTGGTTCTCCTTCTATGGATTACATTGTGAATATCATTTCCTAGTACAAGTAACCCACAATGATTTGAGTCATGTTTATAAAACTCATTACAAGAACCATATTGAGGTGGGTAATGGTTAATTACACTACTTATGAATTAATATGTTATAAACCAGCATTCAGGGTAGATAGTATCATTGGATTAAAGTATGATTTTTTAATAAAAATAACTTAAATGGGGGGGGGGTTGAAACTATTTTAAGAAAATAAAATAATTTAATCAATTTAAGTGTATAAAAAAGAGTGGATTTTGGAAATATGAGATAAAGGTGTCATTGTGATTTCACTAGGCACATTTCATGATTATTGTTATTAGATATTCATTTATGCTTGGAGTAATTATTTGGTTGAAATTATTTGTAATCCAGATGAATTTTGATAATTTTATTTCAGTGTTTAAAGAACCAAAACATGACATGACAATCATATTGAAATGGTTCAACACTCACTCATGAAATAATATCCTCCAAAAAATATTTAAATCTCAAGACACTGGGTATGAAAATGATTCTTTTGTTTTCCAGTTTGATCAACACAAGTCACACTCACAAAATCTCACACCAATCAGTTATATTATAAGGGGGAATAAATCTCAAGCATCAAAACAATCATTCAAATTTTACAGAATGTAAGATTGATTGATTTAACTATTTTTACACCAAAATTACACCATACCGGGAGCTAATATAAGAATTTTAACTCCTATGACATGTTTGTATCTCCCACACAATGAACTCCCACAATTTAGCATGAAATTGAGAGGAAGAGAAATTGGGTGGATATCCTTTTTCATCCATGAGCCCCTGTGAGGATAGGTTCCTCTATAACATATAATATAGGGATTAGACTCCTTTATATCTCACAATTGGCATCACTTCAATCATTGGTCGAACTTATAAATTTGTTGCCCGAGGTCCAATTTTATAGGCAATGTTGATGGTGGTTTTGGGGACACAGATTTCTTAATACCAATTTTCCCATGGTTTTCCACATTTAGACAGTCTTATACTCTATAGTGTAAATTAAAATGTTTTTACCCATATATTTAATATCTCCACATAGTTTTTGGTATCATCGTGTGGCCGACAGCTCGAGTTGTGGCTGAGATACAACAGACCAGTTTTGACATTGTGAAAATTCGGAGGCTTGGATAGATCTGTTAGGATAGGACGCCTAATGGATGAATTGGGAATGCATTTATTCCAAAGAGTTATATCAAACTGAATTTTGGTTCCATACCAAAAAATAAATCCAAATTTAATGCACTAATTAGTTGGAATGTGTGGTTGAGTCCACTAGTGTGTTTGAATATGTCACAGTTTTCCCATTTTCTTGATCATCATAATAGGACCTCTAAATCACCTCCACCAAAAATCTAATTATTAAAATAAGCAATATTTAACTTTTTAATAGTGAATAATTAATTTAAAATTTTATTATTTTTAAAATTTTAATTAAAAAACTAGTTTAACATAGTGGTGTTAGGGTGAAAATGAAAAAGTGAGGTGCAGTGTGATCACACCCCCACACCTAAACATTTTCCCTCTTGAGAAAAATCACATTTCACAAAATTATACATGATAATATTGTAAACATCATGATGATTTAACATTCCGTGAAAATTTAATTCCTGATAGAAAATTGAACAAATAAAAAATCAAATTGGGGAGTTATTCAGAGTGATCATGGAAAAATATGATACAAAAATGGTATCAAAATGTAATTCCATGAGTTGAAAGATACCAATCAGTGAAAATAACTCAAACAGTTAATCATGTCACTAATTTTCTATGTATGTGTTTGACAACCATTTTATGCTATTATTTCCACTTACTATTGAGTAAATATATATTTCTTTAGAAAAATGCTTCTTACACGATCCTTTCCACCGAACCTTCCCAACATCCATTGCATCCAATTTCAAGACCTACTCACTTATAAATTCCTAGAAGTTAAATAGTAATCTCCTGACCATGATTTCACCATATGTTGTACATTTGATCTATCCCCAAAATATTTTTTTATAGTGTGCAATAGTCAGATAACAGGTACACACACGAAGGTCAATATAGTATAGTAATGAAATAAATCGGATAAGTAATGAACATATGGAAAAATCATTATCTAAGGTGGATAAAAATTAAACTATCTTATATTTACCTTTATTAAGTATGAAATTTTCAAACATCGTTGTTGGGTAGAAAGATGTGTGCAGAAATTAAGTAACATAATTTAAATTTAAAATACTCACACAAAGGGTACCATTTTTATACAAGTTGTAGAAATGATACAAAAATTTATATCATTTCTAAAAAATGCTAATATCAAGTTAATGTTACTCCATACTATTGAATTCAATATGAAATGCACATTTCATCATATTTTTTTCAATGCTAAAACGACATGAAATATAGAAATTATTCAAAAATATTCAATGACGTAAATGATTAAGTAGGATACATGTTCCATGATTAAGTGTGTATAAAAAAAACAATCCAAAAAAGTTAGGGGATAGGGGAGGCGTTTAAATACTATTCATCAAGTGAAAAAATATAAAAATAAATACGTATGATGAAAATTCTTAACTAACCTAGGAATTTACCAATCCCTCAACACCTTGAGTTTACCGTTTTCACACTGTATTAAAAATAAATATGGGATATAAGGATAAAACCTGGTTGGTGTCATTGGTAATATGATTCTTGAACCTGGATTTCCTCCACTAGGGACTTCGTAAGGGCCTCATGAAAGATCATAATTCATGGCCCATTGATTATAATGTTTTTTTGGTTTTATCATTTTTAAACTGAACAATAGAAAATGAATAAAAATTAGTTAAAGTGTATGGTTCAAACCAGAGGGAACTATGATTACCTGGATGAAACATTATCCTTGAATTATAAAGGAGGACCTTCTTCTCAATGTGGACTTGATGATAAAGGATTAGACAGTCATGGAAATCCCTAGATCACTATTTATAAATTTGTGAGTTCTCTTATGAATATCTTGTCATTTTTTCCAGCTCTATAATCAATAACATGTTTTGATATACTACACCAGAAAGACTAAAATATCATTTTCTTATGGAATAATAGGCACATTGCTCTATCTTAACAGGTAGACGACAACTCTTTACAAACAAAAGATTATAAGGTTCCATTCCAATGGGTGTTTTAATGGTTGTTATATAGTCCCATAATAAATCATCTAGTGTAATACTACAATATTTTATGTTGTGTTGAACCATTTTTTATGAAATTTTTTACCTCTATATTAGACAGTTCAGTTAGACCATTAGTCTATAGGTGATATGCAGTAGCCACATGATGCTCGAACCCATACTGAAACAAAATAGATTACATTTTTCGGTTATAGAAATGAGAAACTTGGTCAATTATGATGATCCCAGGTAATACAAAATAGAAAAAAAATTGGTTTCTCAATAATTACACAACAATATTGGAATAATCCATTCATTTATTGTGTGATTCTACCCATTTTAACACAAAATCCACTGCAAGAAAAAATTTAAAAGTTCCCAAATTAAATGTTGAATGAACCCATAAATCCAATTATCCAAACATCAAAAATATCATCAAAGATAAATTGATTTTGTGGCATTTAATTTATTTTTGATACATTACACATTAATTGATAGTAATGAAAATATTTACAGATATCATTGGAATCCTAAAATGTGTCCGAAAAAAGTGACTAGAATCCGGACCCTTGTGATCATTTAATTGGGGACCAAAGTGGACCCCATAAGAAAGAGTGTGAAAGAACCAAAGTACAGACTAAAACTCACTATCATGAACACAACACCTAAGTAATTGGTCACTTCATGTGCAACAATGGTAGGGTGCATCCCAAATATACCAATGAGACTCATATTTTAAACAGGCATCTTTATTTTGTGGAAATCTGTAGGAATACAAGATGATTCCAAATAATAGAATATTTCGTATATTAAGGAATAAAATATTTCACTCCGTACAATTTCTAATCATGGAACATGGGATTTGTGGGGATACAGAGGGAAAATTCAATGTACAAAATATGGTTATATCCTATTGATATGGCCAAAAACCACATTATAAGATCTATTTATTATCCTTAATTTCTAAATTAAATTCTTAAAGATGGAGCATCCAACGAATGAGACATAGTTTGGCTTTTAAATTTTTAAGGAGATACTGGGGGATGTATGGTCTAAACACACAATGACTTTGGTCCCCAAATGGTATGGCCAAAATTTATCCAATGAAAATAATGGAATGAAATTATATTCAATGTTGTGGTGTAGTTTACATGGGCATGGTCCAATGTATTGGAGCCTAGGAAATGGCATATGGAGATCGGTCAACCTATTGTGATAAGATATCCCCAACTACATAGTTATAGGCATAACACACGAGCTGAAATGGAAAATCACAATGAGTTGGTTGGATTATCGTGGGTGTTGTGATACTCCAATAAAATTTGTTAAGAAATCCTAACATTCATTATCAAAAACAATTTTTTATTTCCTGAGTTAGTATAGCATCCCGCCATTTTATAACATAAACTTTCATTACATTACACACAACTGAGGATCTTTAAGGTTTAGTGTCCTGGAAACCAGGAACATAATACATGAAAACAACATAAAGAATTCTTCTTAAACACTTGAAAGGATTCTCCTTAAGTTCATCCTAGGTTCATTACTGCATCTCATAACCTGGGGACATACATCAAAAGAAAGGGTGAGCAGAAGGCCCAGTAAGGGAAACAAGAGGAACATTTTACATGTGAACTTGATATACTTCAATAAGGACATGAAAAGAACTTTAAGGTATGAGAAAGAAAATCATGAGGCATTTTATAATAAAAACAACATTTTCCATAACTTGATGATGTGGCTACATCATTTAACATAGACAATCATGAACATATCACCAAGGTCCATCCCCAAGGTGTCATTTGAAAATTACCAAGGTTATTCACCAAGGTATCGTGAAAATTGTAATATCTAGTGGTTACATCATTACCCAATGCATTGGAGCACTATTAGGGCGCACCCTTAAATTTTCCTTTATTATCATGTGAGCCACATATATCATCATCAAACATTTAATAAATAACCCACATAGCATAAAATAAATGGGTTTCATTTCATAATCATAACGTTTTAAAAACTACTTTAAAGACATGATCTTTACGTCACATTAAACCCACGGAAAGGGAAAGCGGGTCTCATGTATGTAAATACCAGAATTTAAAATGGAACATTTTGATATATATGTTAATACCCTTGTAGGAATAAGAGCTTTGAGTATTCAATTTATAACATAAAATAATTTTTGAGAAAAGAGAGAGGCATTTTGAGGGAAAAATTCTGCAGCATAACCGCTAAGTTTTGGGGTTTTAGAAAACATTGAAATGAGAGGGGACATGGGTCACCCACTCATAAATGATCCATAAAACAGTAGGGTGAAAGAATAAGAAGGACATATGGACATGGTAATTAAATTTTAGGTACATACCATTTGAAATGAAAAACATGGAAGGAAAAAAAAGATTAGATTTCTCTTATGAAAATTCAGCAGCCTTACGGCGTCACTTAACTTCAAAAGAAAATGATTTGACAAGATCAAATAGGGTCCCTCATCATATGATCATAATAGATCAGTATTATAGATATAGAGATCATACCCCAACATAATAAAAAGGAACTTGAAAGACTTGACATCAAAATCGAACTTGAAAAATGAGAAGGGTGAAGGAATCCCTTAAAAATTCTGCAGCCTAACGGCGTCACTTAAACATTCATAAAACGAAATGATGAGAGTAAGAGGGGATCTCTCATCATATAAACATTAAAGGGAAGTAATAGGAATATAAAATAACATCCTATCACATAAAAACATGGAGCATAAAAGGAATGACATAAAAGAGATTAAATGAAAAGAAAGAGAGGGGTCAGATCCCTTACCTTAAAACGTGACTCTTGAAACTCAAAGGATTGGACCTTGAGGGCTTGTGGGCACCTTGGGAGGACTCCTTGGAAGGTAAGAAGACCAGAACGTCGTTGGGGGAGAGTTGGGAGTGAAAACTAAAGGAGGAAAGGGTGGGTATTTATAGGGAATGTGAGGGGACAAAGCATTAATGGCCAAGGGACACCTCACTAGTGGTTTTGGAAAAACCATGGGCTTACCCATGGTATTTGCCCATGGTATTGGCCACTTGGGACACCTCACACCTTATCTTACTATTCATAATTCTACCATATTTAATATATACTTAATACATCATTTAATGATGTCATTAAACACCCGTAACTTAAAAACTAAACTTTCACTATTCACCGAAAATTCAACTTTCTCAGGATAATCCCAAAATTTCACCTTAACCAAATATCAATTCTATGATTTCAAAAATGAACTCCATTTTATAAAAATAATTTTCTAAATATTTTTAATTTTATTTTTAAATAAATACACTATTCACCGAAAATTCATTTTTTCAGAAAAATCCCCAAAAATTACCATAACATAATATCGATGCTCTGAGTTCAAAAATAAAGTCATTTTTATAAAAATAATTTTCTAATTATTTTTAATTAAATTTTTTAATTAAAAAACACTATTCATCCGAAAAAACTAATACTTGAATAATAATTTATGAAACCGTTATTTACCCATTTTATTGAATCACATTACTTAATCAAGGTGCCTAGATTATTTTAAAACTTTCTTTAAGTGAGATTACTAATCCATTTGGTCACATTACTAATCCTAAGCGTAAAATCACTATTCACTATTTACTATTCATCAAAAATTAAGTTGATCTTATTAGACTCCAAATTCCTTAATGAACACTTTTGTAGAAGACCATTTTTTGAAAATCATTACACATCATTAGTTATTTAGGGTTTACATAAATATTTCAAAATATCCCTTTTTCAAAATTCATAAATAAAATACATTCTAAAATTATCCTGAAATTTGAAATTTCACAAACATCACTAAAGGAAGAAATCTCAATTTATTCACCCGAAGGGATTACACAAGGGAACTAGGGTCTCGTCACATAGCCCCTTATAACACGGCATAAGACCTGAGTGTAAGGTGTGCTATGGTGAGAGAATCTGAGGGAGGCTCAGATAACATTGCCCTAGTAGTAATCTCTACTAACTTGAACATCTCCCGCAGGTGTTTTCGTTCAAGCTTGACACGCTGGAGTTCGGCTTGGGCTTGGTCCAAAGCGAAGCCCACAGATGCTACCTCCTTCCCAAGCTCTGATAAGTGGGCTTCATAAGGGTCGAGTCTACTGGATGAAGCCATCGACTCCTCTATCTGCATTAACCATTAACATCTTATTAAATCAATAAGAGTAAGTTAATATACTATTCAAGAAGATTGGGTCGTTACAGTTATATGGATAGGGGGAGTGAAATATTAGTAAATTTAGTAATGAAGTGACAATAAAATCTAGCATGACATAGGAATGACAACACATCCTCTACATTTTTTGGGAATAGTAGGGAAGAAATGACATCGAAATTAGATTTATGAACATGGATAGCATCCCATGAATAAAATTCCCAATATGATACCTTGTCACACCATGAAATTTATTATCTCATAATTTAATATGAGCTTCATCACAGTACATTGACATTGTACTGAATTATTACTACTCACGTATTCATCATTTTTTTTCCACAAATAGTGAAATCATCCAAGAATACATCCCCGAATTTCTCCATGTAAACCGAGAAAATAAAAACCATGCATCATTAGAGGGTAACTAGAGCATTGAAGAAACCAAATGGAATCCTCCTGTAGGAAAATGTGTTAAAGGTGAATATAAATTTTTTCCTTACCCGATCATCATGAAGAAATATGGATTTGAAAGTATCTAGAATAAAAATCAAGGGAATAGTAGAGGGGATTCCCTGCTATCCTCTCCAACATCAGACCAACAAATGATAATGGGAAAAAGTTCTTCTTAGTGTGTTGGTTTAGTTAGTTGTAGTCTATACAAACATGCAAACTATTCTAAAAATGAGTTTGAACCAATTAATTGTTTTTATTTTTAATTAGTGTAAGATCAATTTTTATAGGAACTACTTGAACATGACATACCCATTTAATTTTAAAGATGGGGTAAATGATTATAATAGCCAATAACTGTTTAAACTCTTTTTTAACGACAGCAAGGAGGGTTGGGTTGAGTAGGAATTGTGACTTCCACATAGGTTTACCCTCATAAATTAAAAATATTTAATTTGTGTAAATTTATTGGATAATTCTATGAATAAGAGCAAGTGTGTATCCCAAAGCTTGTTTATACTCTCTCAAAAGGTCAAGTAGTTTCATTTCATGGTATGGACGTATTGAAATATCAATGATGATATGAAGCATGTTTCCATTCTCCAGATAAGAATATTTTAAATCTTAAGGCTATTGTTTCTGTTTTAATTTTGGTGGATTTTGGTTTTATGGGATTGAATGTGAAAGTGGTAGGTCAATGATATAATATAATTGTTCAATGGTAACATCCTCAAATGAGGAATGAGATTTTACAAGATTATTAGTATCATCGATGTTCATTAAATCCTTAGTGTTCATGAAATTATCAATTAACAAACATGCAAGACATTTTTCTATCCCATTAAAAAAATTTATGAATGTTTCATTTACTATCATTTAAATAAATGATGAAAACACAAAAATGAGATCAGGGGAATGAAAAAGAATAGTTTTCAGGGGAATGATGTACATATATAGAGTTAAAACAGAGAGAGAGAGTAATGTTTTTCAAAGGGGCAGTTCAGGGCATCCTGGATATTGATGTGCAAAATGAAACCACCAAACTTCATAGATAATGTACCATTGTGGACATTAATTATGGTTTTGAAGTTTTTAGGAAAGATCTTCCCAACATAATCGGGAAATTTCCATTAATCCTAACATCTTCTAGTGAATGAATATAAAAATCAGTAGGAAAAATTAAATATTACGCCCTCACAACAATATTCTAAAATACACCAAAAGTTTCTATTGTAGTCTTATTTTTTAATTGAAAAAATTTACAATGGGATTCAATTACCAAATCTCTAATGAAGTGTTAATAGAGTGAGTCATTACGTTAATAGAAGCATCCAAATCAAGCATAGCATGGGAATAGGGAAATCCCCAATGGTGCATGAAATTGAGAATGTTCTAGAATAGTTACATTTCATGTGTAGTGATGGTTTTTTTAATGGTAAGACATTGCTCCAAAATATGACCGTCAAATCACCATTATGCTCCCTTCGGTGTGTACACATCTCATTCAATAACATGGCATATCATGGAATTTTTTTCACGGCATTAATCAATGGATTGTTAAATAGAACATTTTTCAAAGTTTCAAATATCTTTTTATCTTCTTTACTGTCCTTTTGTTACTAGTTTTGGTGGACCTTTAGGGAAGTGGAAGAGGAATAGTTGGGCTAGGTGACTCATCGATAGACACATTCATTCCTCTGTAGGGACTTCTCTAAGGAAACATCTTTCAACATTTGGACTAATTTCAATGATTGGGGTTTTGTTTTCCTTACGACGAGATGAATTTAATGGAGGGTTTATTTTCCATCCTTGTTGATTTACACACCTAAGGGATATGGAAATAACGTTTCCCTTATCCATAGGGTTGACAAGTGGTTGACATTGTATTTTACCCAAGCCGTGACCATAGATTTCCCCAATTGAGTTTTCTAGTTGGAATAATTGGGTTTTAGGTCTTTAATGGGTTACATTTGTGGTTTTTTTTTGGAATTATAGACTGTTTGGAGACATTTTTCCATCATTTCTTCTAGGATAGGCTCAAATTTTGAAGGGGTTTGTTGGAAGGACCTTTTCTATGGTTGAGGATTTCCAGTTGTTATTAGTAGATTACTACTCTAGACTGGTTGGTTAAATGGTTGTTGAGGTTGGTTTGAATACCTCCCTTCCCTATATTATTGGTTTTCTTTCATAACAGGTTTGGATGGACAATATGGTTTTTTCCGAAAGGGTTGGTTTTGGGGGAATCTGGGAATGACTAACTCACAACACTTAGATGTTTATCTCTATTGGAAGAAATGGTTAGAATAGAGGGTGTCCGAATAACATATATAGAAATGGATGAGAGGAGGAGATTTTAATTTCTCATGGAAAATAGTAATATATAGAATAACGGTACTGAATTCATCAAAATTTCTGTCCACTTTCTTCTAGAATTTTGTACTCTGCAACTAATGGACAATTTGAATGGGTACACTGGACTACGATCTGAATTATTGAGTGATATAATTCATGTAATCAATATGGATTATTATAACAATAGAGGTATTATGAACTAGTACAAAACATGTAGTAGCATCAATTAGGAATCGATCTATTGGAATCAAACCTTTATAAGAATACTATATTAAATTTTGATCACATATTTAGTGGTGTAAGAAACATTAAAAATGCCTTTTTAATATTGACAGTATTCATGATGTTTTTACCCTTGTTATTTCGATATACAACATATTTTTTCTATATAGATGTTGTTCTAGATGGGGGGAAGTATTTTTCATGAAAACTGAATTTCATGTATGCCCAACCACTAATTTTTGAAATTACACTGTAAATCCAATATTTCTTAGTATGATTAAATGAAAAATGGAATTCCTTATAATTTATTATTTATTCATCCATATTACTAGGTCTTACATTTGATAATATATAGAGAAATAATTTTAAATTCTTATTTGGATCTTCTCTAGTGAGTCCATGGAATCTTGGTAATAAATTAATTAAACTGGTTTTATGTTTGAAATTGGGTGTCTCTCCATGAATTTAAAAAAATCTGGTTTAGATATCATCATCTAGTGAGGTTATTTCATTTAGTTTTTTATTATTTTTATCCATGATATGAATGTTTCATTCAGTTTTCATGTTTGTACAAGAAGAAGAAGAATAAGGATAATGAATAATTTTAAGATGTGATGTGCCCACCATCAAAGAGTTCTCTTATGTGTAATGGTGTCACTGATGTAGTATACACTCTATTTCAGGCTGAAAAGATATAAGTCACCCAAAGTAAAACACATCATGCATAGAACCATTGGAAGATTAATATATCATAAGTAATCTAAAAAATACGTACGGAAATATGAAAATTAATTTCTACAAAATTAACAATTTTTTTTTATAAAAACACACTCTAAAAACAAATGTCCTCCCTAGAAATAGTGGCAAAATTTGATAACATTGTCCAAAAACTTAACTTTTTATTATCTTTTTAAAGTTGATTTATAGTCTTTGGAAGACCCTAGTTTTTCAATCAAGGAGTTTTTATAGGTTTAGAGTATGTGTTTTAAATAAAAATTAATAAAATATGTTGGTGTTTATGGAAACTATGAAAAAAAATAACTTAATTTAAAGCGTTTAATAGTTGAAAACCATGTAGATTTTAAAAATGTTAGATGAATGGGTCATTGTGTTTTCACTACACACATTTCAAGTTCAATTTTCTTAGACATTCACTTTGTTTTGTACTAATTATTTGGTTTATAGTAATTTGAATCTTGACTAATTCCTATGATTTTATTTGAATGCTTTAATAACAAAAACATGAAATTATAATAATATTTAAAAGTTAAAGATATTATGCATAGAATAAGAGAATCCAAATAAGACTAAAATCTCAAAATGTTTGGTATAAAAATTATTCTTATGTTGTCCAATCGAAAGAATACGGGTCATACACTCAAATCCTCACTCCAATCAGTTATAAATTAACATAAAATCAATCGCATGAATCAATAAAATAATTCAAATAAAAAGTAATATCAGATACATAAAAATAAATGTGTAAATACCAAAATCACTCTGAGACTTTAGATACTTGAGTTTGGCCATGTCTCTCTTTGGAATATTTTTATATTTATTTCTAGGGCTAGGTGCAGAGAAGACATTCCATTTTTATGTCCGGTATTCCATGAACAGATTTTATAAAAATATTGAGTATTAAAATAATGATGTCCGGTGTTCCATTTTGATGTCTGTAACCTGCCATTTACCCTAGGTGGTGTAAAACTTTTGCAGCTGCAGACCATTTTTGGAAAACATTATCAAGGGTGCTTTTGTAAATAAATAAATTAAATTTATCTTGGATTCCAGATCAAATAACTCTTAAATGGAGTCTCAGAAAAAAAAAATTGTGACCGCAATTGGTTCAGGAACGTCATGTTTACCTTGGGTGTGATGTATGTTTGGTCGGCACTGGGTGTCATGTTGGGGTGTACCGGGGTGTTAAGAGGATATTGTTTTATTAAAAAAATAAAAAAAATCTTCTACCAACCACTCTTATTCCACCCATGGATTGAATTTTAGAAATCCATACCATTCTGCATCCTCAACAATGAACCATGTTCCGGAGGTGCTTCAAGAAGCCTTTTTCGACGATGATCATCCCCAGATCGAGAATACGCGCGTCGCGAGTGTCGTTCTATACCCGGAGGGACGTCGTTTCACCAGTTTTAATCATGTTAACCATGTTTGTGATTCTTTTTTTGATCAAATCTCATCTAGGTTGTGTAATTGGGGTGTCTTGCTTCCCTTTAACAAGTCTCAGATCGATTTTTTGAAAACTATAGTTGTCTCGGTGGTCTGTAGAAGTTCCCACATTGTTCTATCAATGGACAAAAAATGGAAGTAGTTAGTGCTATTTTTTTTGGAGAGGGTGTTTTCTAATTTTGGTGGTAGGTTCTAGAGGTGACTGGGCCATGGGCTTTGGGATGGTGTGGTTGGGGTGGGCTGAGCGAGTCGGTCCATCCATAATAGGTCGGGGTCTTTAAACACTCGCAACTCTTAAACTAGGTATCTGATTTAGGGGATGCATGCAGCTACCTAACTTGTGGGTTGAGATAGAACTATTGAGACTTTTTTTTGGAAATTATGTACTTTTATTGAGGCCCAGTGAAATGAAACATCAAATTTTAAAAATAATAACATAATTATTATTATTTGGGGAATCTTGTATCTTCCATATCTCCTGTGTCTAAAATTGGAATGACGTTCCATAAGTGGTGTTATGACCCTAAATTTAATGCAGATGTTTCGATACCAATATTGGTATATTAAACTATAATCAATTTGTGATCCCCAATAGTCTCCTTTTCGGTATCTAAAGAGAAATGTGACTTTTTCATCAGGTGTCTATTTCAGATCAATGAATAATTGATCTCATGTGTTATTCTGAGAGGAAAAAAAATGGTGGGATGTTTAGGTTGTGTTCATTGAATGAGGAACAAGCCCCAAAATTACCCATTTAGGGCTGTTGTTCTATTTTTATTGGGTATCCTTTTAGGGAAAATAAGCTTCCATTCCTATGTGTTTTTCCATGATGAACACCATCTTGGTCAGAGTTCGAGCTTGGGAGGTGTGGTGTGAAAAAAGATAGCATAAAAGTTTTATGGGTTAGTGAAACCATGATCATAATGGTTGATTGCATCCCTCTAGTTCTTATGTTGTGAGGGTTTTTATTATTACGTTCTTAGAAGAGGTTTGTGATCCCCTCGATATGATGAGCTTAGATGTGGAAGTAACATCCATCTTGTGAGGCCGAGGATGGATCTTCCAGCTTATCATTTCTCTAGACCAGGTTCTTGGTATCATTGTTTCCAAATCTACATGGGTGGTGATACCGTATCTTGATGAACATATCTATAGGGTGTCATTGAATCTTTGAGTATAAGAACGCCTATGCATCGGGTGATGAATGTAGTGTTGATGAATCATCAGTAATAAGATCCCCTACTTAGTGTGTTGTTTTGGTAAGGTTTTTGTTATCACTAGTACAATCTAATACATTTTGAGTGACACCATATAGGGTTTTCGGCATTATTGTGACTACCAATACATAGTCAAAGATCCTATATCTAAGTGACATGATCTGTAGAATTCCAGATTTGGTTGTGGTATCCCCCATTGGATCCTACGATTAATCCCCTATCTAAAAGATCATGGAGTTACTAAACCAGGTTATAGTATCCCCTAGTGTTCTCTAGGAGTGATCCCATCTCAAATGAGTTTTTTGTTTTTACTGGGTTTCAATGTGACTTTCTTAACGATTATGTTCAAATATCATGTTCTCTCATCTCAGACATCAGGTATGGATGGTTTATATCATATGGATGAGTGTATCATGGTATGGATCAACTATTGGAGTGTGATTTTTGTGGATTTCGTTATATCCTAAAGTAGGAAACTATCACTAGCGATGAGGTTAGATCCTCTGAAAGCTTGACTCCTGAGATGAGTATATCTGGTGTTCTTTATGGGTTTTAATTGTGGTGTTTTCATGTATTAGATGACAGACCCGATGGCATGAGATGATTGATCGGGTTTTGCTGATGATGGGCTCAAAATGTTGTTTCATTTTTATTTGGGCTACCTCTAGGTAGGATGAATGGACTGTTTCCCTTCAGTTTCTCCTTTTAATTTCGGAATTTTTGGGTCACCTACTACATAAATTTATACTGACCCCAACTCCATATTTTCCCCCACATCTCTTTTGTCTTATGCAGATCACAGTCTGTTCAATGTATTCCCACAAGGACTCAGAGTGGGTGGAACGTACTGATCTAGACTGACTAGGGTTTTCACCATTGTTAGGCTGAGGATCATACCAATATTTTTTTTATAATGATCCCCTACTTTCAAAGATTGTTGGATGCTTTTATAATTTTTCTTTTTTTGGGACCTGTATTTGACCATTTTTTCTATTTCTACTATACTCTGGTTTGTAATAGTCTTATGCGTGAATTTTTTTTCATTCTAGTATATATATCTACAATTTTTCCAGGATGTTTATGTGGGTTCATGTGTACAGGTATCATAGGCTATGGAATCCAAAGTGTGTGATATCATACTGTATGATAGTTTCGAGCCCCTGGCCTATCAGTGGTGGGATTGGGGTATTTCCACTAGAGCCCAGTTGGGGTACGTTGTGACAGAGTGGTATGAAAGTATGTTCCACCATTGTGACCTCATATCATATTTTTCCTAGATTATAGATTGGTTTGGGTTGCATAGCGAAAATGATAGCATCTATCAAGTTTGAATTTCATGCTAGGGACTCTAGTGTTGGTGCGGCAGCTGACCTATCCATTCCCTAGGACTCTGATATCATACCATTCAACATGGTACATTTGGACAATAGTTAGATGAAAATAGAGGAACATCAATCTTATTGGACTGGGTTTTGGGTTTTCCTTGACCTTCTTTAGTCATCTCCCCAGATACGCTCTTTGATTGTGGTCCTTCATGAAGTTATTTCATGATGCCTCTATGGAAATAGCTAGATAGGTCACTGTAGTGGGATTTTAGTGATGATATCTCATATGTTGAGGCCTTAGAACATGTAACTAGTTCTGAGGCTGGGATGCCTAGTGGTCCTCCAGTTGAGCCACCATCTTTCGGGGAAATTGTTATGCCAGTAGTGCAGTATGAGGATGCACACCGGTTATGTGCACTACATGAGTTCCATAGGTAGTGGTCAGTGTGTTTTGTGGATGATCTATACCTCTAGATAGTTTATTTCTAGCTTGAGGCAGTGACCAATGTTTTCCTACTAGTGAGGGGACCTCATGATCAGAAGGTGTTCCTAGCGGAGAGCCTTATTCATGGTTCGAAAGGGAACTGGTGGAGTCTTGGGACCTAGAACCACGATGAAGAGATTCTCACCTAAGATAAGTTTGAGTGGATCATCAGGGTGGGGTTAAATCAAACCATGCTTAGTTCGGTTCATATCCAGGAGCTTTTACAGCTTCGGTATGTGATAAAGACCATGAAAGATTACTCAATGAGGTTCACATACCTGTCCTGTTACACCCTAAATATGGTTTTGGATCTATTCTTCCAGGCATGAACCTTTGACCATGTATTGCACAAGGAGGTCCAGGTGTTGATGGTGACATTATAACTTAACACCTATACTAGATTATTTAAGGGAAAATTGATGGTGGAGAGCTTTATGGTGGCCCAGGTAGGTGGATTGGTAGATGGTCGCCGTTGGAAGGCTCAAGGGTCTATACATGTGGGATGATTCAAGAGGATACCCTAGGATAGATTATATAATGCTTAGGGATCTTAGGGATCTCATGACAGTTTTGGTCAGCTACAGGAGATTCAGTGTTTTTATTTTGATGGATGAGGAAATATTTTAAGGTATTATCTATGTTGATGTGTGGCTGAGAGGGAGATGGTCGATGGACCACCTTGTTAGAGGATTCATTTTGAGCATAATGGTCCATAGGGAAGTAGATGTGTCATAGGAGTGGTTGTAGCTGTGGGAGGTGGTAGGAATCTTGAATTTCTACCACCACGACCCGTAGGTGGTTATCGGCAGGCTCGTCGTTCTGGTTTATAGGGGTGAGGAAAAATACCGGACGTTGACGCCTTCGACCCAGAGGTTCCATTTATGGATAGATACACACTCTGTGTCCTTTCTAAATTCTCTAGTAGTTTTGATAGTCACTGTTAGGAGGTAGTATTTCTAGTCTATTTCTTGCTTGAAGTTTGTTCAGAGTGACACATGGCGCTGGTGAGACCTTGTGTTGGTGTTTTTTATGGGATTTTCATGCGTGAGGAAGATGGATACTTACCCCACTTAGACGCATTTTTTTCATGAATAAACCTATGATAGAGAGTCACTGCCACCCAAAGCAGATAGTGTCAAGGTGTGGTGGAGGAGTTACTATGACTTGTGTGTTTGGGGTGGGGTTTTGTTTTGGATGTTGTGCGAAGGGACTGGTAATACCCGAGGTGTGTACTTGGAAAGCCCAATAATTTTTCATTTTTAGCTTCAAGTGTTCTCAGAAAGCTTGGTACATAACTCATTTGAGGATGTCGTGGTGTGGTTCGATGAGGATATAGAATCACATAAAAGAGGTACACCTTCCCCTCAGAGATCTATTCTTTAGACAAAATGTATAAACCATGTGGGTGAGTCAGTTTCACCCAAAGAAGATTGTATCGAGGTGCGGTGGATGAGTCTCGTTGAATTTAGTGTTCAGAGTGGTTTTTTAGGTACATAGATCAGGTTAGTGAGGAGGCATTCCACTAGGCCATATGTCTTTAGGGGACCTACACTTAGTGTTTTCCCACATGTCACAGTAGAGGGACATGTTCCCATTTTCATGATGTCAACTAGGGATGATCTGGACATGAGTGTGGCATTGGGTTCCCCAGAGTATGTGCTCATTTATAGCATGGGAACCCTTACTTGTTTTGTTGTTTTTTACTAAACTAACTGGAATGGGAGAATAAATTGAAAGTATAATTTCTTTCCTTATGTCCATAATTTTGGTTTTCTAAGATGAAGAGTTTTAAGGTGATAAGGAATTAGTGACTCGGTTTTGTCCCCATCATAGGTTGTAATATTTCTATATATTTTTTCAGATATAGGCACTGAGATTGAATGCCATTCGGAGGCTCAGTGTTCCTGAAAAAATTTTATAAATATATTATGTCTATTTACAATCCTCAAATGAATAAAATTCCTTATCACATTACTGGTATCTCAGATCAAAAATATGAAGCCATAGTTGAATCCAAAGTTTGCTGTTTACCCAAGGTGGGGAACATGATTTTTATGTCGGGCCTTTTTTGGAAAAAATTATTGAGGGAATTTTTTAAAATAAAATAAATTAATTTATTTCAGACGTCGGATTGAATAACTCTTAAAAGAAGGATTACATTGAGTTTATGGGACTATGTTAGGGTCTGTAATGTTGTGATTACCCTAGGCGCGTTATAAGTTTTGTTGGCATCAGGTGTCAGGTAGGGGTGTACCAGGGTGTTAAGAGGATATAGTTTTATTAGAAAAGTAGAAAAAATCCTCTCCCCCTCTCTTATTCCCCCTTTGGTGGACATGGCGGATTGACCTCCCCTTCCCCTTCCTCTTCGAATAATCATGTTTAGGTGGTGACACCAAAATCCATTTTCGATGACAATCATCACCAGATCGAGAATCGATGGGTTGGGGGAGTTTTTTAACACTCTAAGAATCATTTTCCCTCCATGTGGTGGAAGAATTTGTTTTATAACCGAGATTACCTTATTTAGGATTCATTTTTGATAAAATTTTCATGAAGGCTATGTATATATGGTCTTGAGATTTCCATAATAGGTCTTAAATCGATTATGGAACTACCGAAGTGGTCTCGGTTGTCTATGGATGTTCTGGCGGTTATCTAAAGATGGACCGACTACGAAAGGAGGAGGCACTGAAGTTCCTAGCATGGAAGGGGTGGTTTCCAGAGGTGGAGGAGGGTTTTGGGGATGGAGTAGTAGTGGCCGAGGGGCAGCATAATGGAGGCCACAATGTGGCATGGAAGATGGCTGGTAGACTGGTGGCTACAGGGCTGTGGGCCGTGGGCTTGGGGGGTTGGGTAGACCAGAGTAGGCCGGTCCATTCAAAGTAGGTTCGGGGACTTTAAACTCCCATAAATCCTAAACCGGGTGTCCAATTCATGTTCCATATATGGAAACATGACCCATGGGTCAAGGTTGATCTTATAAGGCCCTTTTGTTGAATTTATGTCTCGGGCATGAGGCTCGGTGACACGAAACGTCCAATTACAATAACAATAATATAATAATTATTATTTAGAAAATCATGTATCTGACAATTCTCATGTGTCCGATATCTTATTGACACATCATCAGTGGATTTGTGACCATAAATTTAATGAAAATTTTTCAAAACCATTTTTCAAAATCATAAACTGAAATTGAAGTGCATGCGCCACGATGGTCATTTTGGTCATCTATGATGAAATGTGATGTTTTCTCTAGGTGTGTATTTTCTATGAATGAATAGTTGATACCTTGTGTTTTTTTAAAAGTATTAAAATGGTGTGATGTGTATGGGGTGTCTCAGGATCAATTGTGGGCCCCAAAATGTCTAGTTTGGTCTCGTTATGCCCTTTTGACTAATTATCCAATTTGGGTATTTAAACCGCATATCCTATGTGTTTTTTCACATAGAATGTGATGGTGGAAATGATTTGTGTTTAGGATTAATGGTTTGTAAGAGATATCATAAGGCACTCATAGGTCAATGATTCCGTGATTGGTAGGGTTGAGTTCCCCCCATTCCTTATGCTATGAGTATTTTCAGTATTACTTTCTCAATATAATATTTTTATCCCCTGGATAGGATGATATATGATAGAGTAGTTTAATCCCTCCAGTGAGGACAAGGCATGATCCAGTAGCTTAAAATTTTCCTAGATTGGGTTTACGGAGTCAATCGGACCAACTCTACATGAGCAGTGATCCAATATCTTACAGGACAACCGTGTATGGTTTTGTGTCATATGTAGGTAAAATATCCACTATGTAGTACGAGATGATAGTAGGGCTGCAGTATCATCGGTTATACGATCTCCAATTTAGTGTGTGGTTTAGGTTGGGTTTGTGGTATTTTCGGTAGGATCCACTACATCATCAGTGATACAATAGTGGGTTTTTGGCATCATCATGATAAACTTTACCTGGGTGATGATCCTCTATCTGAGTGACGTGATTAAGAGAACATCAGATTGGATTGGGGTATCCACAAGATAATCATAGGAGTGATACCTTATCTAAGAGATATTCGTGTAACCGGATCGAGATCAAGTATCCCCGGTGGTCCATAAGAATGATCACCTATCCAAGGAGTTTTGTGTTTTCATTGAGTTCATGCGTGATGTTATTATCTTTGATGTTTGATGAGATTGTACTCTTAGATGGACTATCAGGCATGACTGGGTTTTTTGAGATGTGGTTCATCTCCAGGATGAGTGTCACCAGAGATTACTCACCTATTAGAGTGTTATTTTTGAGGTTTTCTTTAGATCCTGGTGTAAGAACCTATCACTGGTGGTGATTTCAGAACCTCATAAGGCTTGGATCCTGAGATGTGTAAATAAGGTGTTCCTTCTAGGTTTTCTTTGTGGTTTTTTTACATCTTGGATAACATAACATACGGGTTTATATGACTAGTCTTGTTTTTTATATGATGTTTTGAATGATTTTCTCCTTCTTTCGGGTTCCCTCTGACTAGGATGAGCGAATTGTTTCCTTTCAGTTTCTCCTTTTCTTTTGGGGGTTTTTGGGGCACCAATAGAGTATCTCTTTACTGACCCATTCATGGGATTTTCCCACAAATGTATTGTGTCTTGTGAAGACCAAAGTACTTTCAATGGAGTCCCAAGAGGACCTAGAGTAGGAAGATATTAGTGAGTTGGATTGATGTAGGTCTTCACCATAGCTTGGAAAAGGATTGTATCAGAGGGTGTTTATAGTAATACCCTATTTTAGAGAAATTGGGACACTTTTATAGTTTTTATTTAGGTTGGAGCTATATTTTCTTCTTTCGTAATTCTTTTGTACTCTGGTTTGGGATTGTTGTGTGTAATAGCCTACTCGACCCTGGTCTCCACCGCCTTGCCTAGTAGAGGAGAGCATGAGGAGTCATTTATTAATCCACATTGGGTTCGGTCATGATAAATCCAATGGATATTATATTCATCATAAATCCATTGACATGTGGGTAATTTTATCTCAATGAACACCCTCTGTTTAGACCGATATTGAGTGGATGAGAAAGCTCAGGTAGATCTCCTTCTTCTTCCTTGATCCCCCTATGAGGATTGGGGCCTCAAAAATATCTAATATGATAAAAAGACTCATCTGGACCTCCATAATGGCATCACATCACTCTTTGGTCAAACATAAAAACATGGTTCCCAAGGATCCATTTTATAGGCTATATTGAGGGTGGTTATTGTCACATCTATTTCTTAATACCATTTTTTCCATGGCTTTCAACATTCAGAAAGTCCTATCATGCTTTTGAAAAATCAAAAACGTTGTTTCCCCACATATTCACTATTCTCCACCGAATTTTGGGCATCATTTTGTGTCATGAAAATTGTTTTCTAGATGAAACATTGCACGCCACTTTTAACTTCATCTATATTTAGTGGCTTGGACCAATTACTTTAAATGGACCACTTAATGGATGGATTGGGCTTGATTTTCATCATATGAATTTTATCCCACTGAATTTGGGGTAATTCTAAAAAATATCATTCTAATTTGACTCACGACTGAGTATAAATGTGCAGTCAAGTCCACATGTGTTCATGGATCATGTGCATTTTGGCCCATTTTTCAAGAACATCATTATGTTACCTCCAAATCACCCCTAAAATTCAATTATCAAAACATGTAACATTTACCTCTTAACATTGATAAACAAAAAACAATTGAATCAATCATGATGTGAATTTTTTTATCATTTTTATATTTTTCAATACAAAACTATTTTAACTCTGTGGTGTAACAGTGAAAATGAAATAGTGAATCGTGGTGCAACCCAAGAATCAAACGTTTTAAACATTTTGAATACCATGTTTATTATATGGGGTGTAGATTCTTCATTAGGTTAATGTTTTAATATATATTGGGGATGTGTAGGTCTCAATTTTAACATCTTCTAAGGACTGATCTCCCCCAACCATAACATCTTGTGGGAATAGTTTGGTCCCATGTTTACTATCATCAGGGGATATATTGATCATCGGTTTATCCTCTAATGGGGAGATATTATTTGTAGGTTTAACATTTTATAGTAATATTTAGGTTCCAATTGTAACATGTTTTTAGGAGATTTGGGTCACATGTCTAACATGTTATTGGGATAGGTGGGTGGCTTGTTTAAGGCCTTTTGGGGATAGATTGGTCATGTGTTTAACTTATGATTGTGATATAATGGTCATAGGTTTGACCACGTGTAGGGATAGGTAGGTTAGGTTTTGGTTTCCCAATGGGTAAATTATGACACCATAAAGTTGTTGTTTTTAGGAAAGGGATGGATAAATGATGGGAATATAGAGGTGTCCGGACTGAACCTTATAGAGTTGTCCCATGTTTTTTGATATGTTGAGATTTATGCAAAGGAAGATATCCGATATTTTCTAGGGTGTTTTTATTAAACCTCATGGAGCTGTCTTACATTCCTTTTTAGGAGATATGCATAAAATCAATGTAGTTCGATTCCCCAATTTATGTTAACATGAAGAAACCAATCAATAAATTATAACATCATGTGATAAAGATTCTTACATTACTGAAGGATAAGTCACAAGAGATAGTGTAACGATTATTCATATAGTCTACTAATTCACTTCTTGGAATATTGATGTTATGATTGGGGATTACATGTAGAAGCTACTTGGATGTCTACTATGTCTATTACATAGGGAATCCAAGGTTTTTATAGGAATATTACATAGTTTAACATCAGGTTCAAGGACCTCTTATATGGATCTTATGAATTGATCCTCCCAATGGTATTCCATGTTCATTACATGGGGAATCCCATGTTTTTTGAATAGGATAAGACCATATTTTAACATCAAGGGAATGGATATTGTGTTTGGGTATTACACGTTGATATGCCCCAAGGCATCCTGTGTGTTTTATGTAGGGAATACCATTTTATTTTGATGGGGTAAAGCCATTGTTTAACTTCATGTGAAATTATGTTGTAGGCAAGGATTATTTATTGAGCTTCTTAATTGAGACATTAGTTTATTAAAATGGGAATAACATGTTTATGACATAGCTAAATAACATATTTTAACATCATTCCAATTGAAATTGTGTCTGGGGAATACATATTTTACTACTCAATGGAATCCTATGTGTACTACACATGTAATCCCTTGTTCATTGAATAAGGGAAGGTTGTAGGATTACATCATATTGAGGTATTTTTTGTTAATGGATTATGCATTGATACACCCGCTATTTCTTCATTAGATCGAAGCATTAGAGAGTCTTGAATAGATTATGGTTTGGGGAGTATTATTTTGGATTAATCCTAAGGATGAGTCACATGGATACTAGATTTGTTCCATCTCAAGATCATTTCATGAGGAATATTATGTTTTATGTACAAGGCATTTCTTTTTTGTCATGTAATGCATCATATGATTTTCATATAAGGTATACTATAGTTTATCATCATGTGGTGAGGATGATGGATGTTGTCTCATGATCATAACATGAGACATCTTACGCTAGACTCAAAATGCGTCTCATTATTTCCACATGAGGCGTCCTATATTTTCCAAATATAGTATCATATATTTCTAACATCATGTACTTAGGACTAATTTGAAGAAGATGTATATAAATGGCTAGTATATGACTTTTTCTTGGGTGGACATTTATACTTCAATAAAGAATTGGAGTTAGGTGATGCTGTTTTAGAAATTTCATGAGGGGTATTTCTGTATCGCCCAGACCCCAGTTACCCAGAGTCGGTGCATTATTACATAACATTGGCATGATCACAAGAAAGATCAAATCTCTAAAGACCTATTAGTTTAGTATCCTTGGAAACACTAGATATATTCATAAAGTTTTACATTACATCATAAAATGAAAACTAAAAAAATATAGTCTCCATAGTCCACACTCTTATCCCCTCATACTATCCCTACAGGTCATTCATAAGTTACTTCTTCACATCCTGGGAAAAATAAAACCTAGAAAATGGGTGAGATCAAATGCCCAGTAAGGATAACAATATAGTAGAAACTTTCATAAATAAGAATAAACATTTACGGCAATGTATAACTAAAACAAAATACTTTTAAACATGAAATTCAACATAGTATGGAAAAAATAAAATGAAATAATGGAATTTTACATATTCACATGGATATTCTACTAATCTAATAATCACATGCTATATCAATAACCACTTTCATAATGATGGAATGCATAATGCCAGACTATCATAACAACATAGCAAAGCCATCGTGTCAAGATTACAAATAAGATTTTGTCAAGACCTTGTGCCAAGACACTAGTTTGTCTCAGGAGATTTACCAATGCATCTAGGAGCTATAACGGGCTCCACCCGTCACATATTAAGTCCAATGCATTCCTCATATGAACATGTTTAAACATAACATAAACATTCGTATTAAAACTAGCATACAAAATGTCAATACTTTCTCCATAAACCATGAATGGTATAAAAATAACACATCCACAGTCAAACATATCACAAAACCTTCAATACAATATAGAAGGTTTGTCTCATAATAAATCAATTTCAAATAAGCGTAAAATCTATCAAAGGATGTTGACATAGATGAAATCAAAACTCTTTTTAGAGAAATATCTCTTAATATTTTGAAATCATTTAAGAGTAATATATTTATAAAATAAAACATTTTCTTTGAAAATATTCTTATAAGATTGTAAGGGAAGCTTCGACGATTTTATAATGGCCGAAAATAGCCTCACCCACCATATAAGTTAAAAAAACATTCTTACCTTAATTCTGTCGAAAAGGTTAAAAAGCACCTTGTTTGGAAAACGACGGAAAGATTCCTTTATAAACATCTTATAAAAGACAAACAATGGTATATATGACTTTAAACCATATTCAGTAATATATTAAGAATTTTTTGAAATACATTTTTTAGAAACATGGATGTGGATGATAAAGAGGTCCCAGTAGATAATTACGTATAAACAACCTCGGATAATGAAGAGATTATGAAATAAACCCTTATCTTGTACTTTTCCTTCGTTGGGGTAGGTTAACCTCCTGTATAATGGTGAAATAATTGTTATTAAATTATAAAAGAATAATTTACATTAATATGATATCATATATGATCTTTTAACATTGATTTGTTAATAATATCTTAGTATTATCGTCAATTCAGGTGTTGAATTACTCGTTTTCCTTTATATTATTTGTTACGCAAGCCATGTTTGTTATGGATAGGGTGTATCTTATTCATATACAGAATTATATCAAGTCCTTAAAAATTATTTTTAATCATAAAATGAGAATTATACTTGAATGGATACGATGGAGAATGAATCTCATCGCGTTCGTGGAGACGGTAGTCCGTACGTACGCACGTATGGTGGCATGCCATTCAAAGGATGGATATAATACTGAATATGGTTGTACCATATTTATAATAATATTACAGTATATAGGAGATACTGAATTCATTATTTTAGAATGGGAACAACAAAGAAAGAAGAAGTGGAAGAAGAAAGGAACTAGAAAATGGGTGGTGAAATCATTACCTCTTCTTCGGGTTCTTCCTTTTGATTTGATCAAAAGGGCTCTATAGGATGGATTTCTGATCAAACTAAGTCCTCTAGGATGTAGTTAGTGATGTTTAGAGAGTATTTGGGCAGAGTTTGGCCAATTAAAATTGGTTTGAAGGTGTGAGTTAATGAGATGGGGGAGTTCCCTTTTATAAGAGGGGTGAGGGGCACCTTTGGAAAAGCAAGAAATATTATTTTATAATAAATTCATATTCGGTTTATGATGGCTCCAAAGTAGATTATTTAAATTTTAAGGTCGGGATAGGTTGAAAACCACTCAACCAATAGTATTTAGACAGGGTTGGGTTACAATATTGACCTTATCATTATGTATTAACTCTTAGTTAATTAGTTTCACTTTACAATGTCTCTTTGTATTTTTATATTATCTGGTTATTAAACTTACTATATATATCCAAGAGACCCCCAAGTGGTCTATTAATGATACACCTATCATGATATAAGTCTCTTGTCTGATCCTTAGATTTTGAAGAATTTAATATCAATTAATAATATAATATTTGTTTTAAAAACTATTTTATGTCAATTTTGACACTATTTGGAAAATTGATTTTTGTGAAAATCATAACAGAATGATTACTTCGAACAAAGTTAATTAAATCATTATTAACATGTAATATTAACCTATTAAATTAGTTTAATTCATAAAACGTCTCAAACTATATTTATTTGGGTATTTATAATATCAATTATTATAAATTTTCACTATTTTGGTAATTACTGCATCATCATTGTGTCATAAATGAATTAACTTATTTAATGTCTAAAAATTATAAATAAAATATAATTATGTAGAAAATATTTTTTTCTTTCTAATGAATATTTATAATCTAATTTATCTTATGTTTAACCCTATATTTAAAATGTTTTAGTTAATAAACTTTGATTTTAACTCTTTTAACTCTTCTTTGAATTAACTAATAATAAATTTCCTAATCTAATCCCAGTGGACCTAAATGATAATATTTTATTCCTAAGGTTTTTTTCGGTCGAGATACACTTGTCCTATAGAATTAGGACATGTTTTAGGGTAATATTAATATCGGTTTTACCTTTAATTACCCTATTTACTTTTAACTATGGTAAATAAAAGAAAAAAGTTACTATTCACAAAAAATTATTTTTATCTCATTGAACCACATTTTACCTCTTGATATTAACTGTGTCTCTCAGATTTTTGAAATTCCACTCAAAGAAGCGGTAAAATTCTGTTTTATGAAAAATTCAGTTTTTTAACTACCACTTAGTGGTTTCACTATTCATAAAAATTGATGTTTTTCAGAAAAATACCAAAAAATTACCCTAGGCTAATTTCGATATTCCGAATACAAAAATGATGTCCATTTCGAAAAATAAAATCTATAAATTTCAAAATGTGTGTATTACTATTCATAACAGCAAGTATGATTGGTTGTGGTTTGTTAGAACTCGATGTTGCGTACAACACACGCTATTGCATTATTCAAAGAGAAGCGTACCGTAGAAGCTTGGGGTGTTACGTTCTCCCATCCTTCAAATAATTTCGTCCTCGAAATTTCTAGAATACTACCACATGAAAAGACTCGGGTGGTTCTTCATCATAAGTTCCTCGGGTTCCCACATTTCCTCTTCCATCTTATGGTTTCTCCACAAGTCTTTTACTAGACGAGTCGTCCGGTTTCTCAGAACTTGTTCTCTCATATCAAGAATCATGACAGGCTATTTGCAATAAGATAGATCGGGTTCCAGTTCTAATTCCTCATAGGTGAGTATATGCGTTGGCTCAGGCATGTATTTCCTCAATAGTGATACGTGGAACACATCGTGAACTTTGGAGATATTTGGCGGCATTGTGAAACGTTAAGCTACAGCCCCAATTCGTTCTTGAATTTCGAAAGGTCCGATGTACCTGGGACTCAATTTACCTTTCTTACCAAAATGTATGACTCCCTTCCATGGAGATACCTTCAGGAAAACATGATCACCGACTTGAAATTCCAAATCCTTCCTTTGATTATCGACATAGCTCTTCTGCCTACTTTGAGCTGCTTTGATATGGTTTTGGATTACCTTCACCTGTTCCATTGTTTCCTCCACCAGTTATAGGCCTCCAAGATTTCTTTCACCAACATCATCCCAAAAGGTTTGTGTGCGACATCTTTTTCCGTATAACGCTTCATATGGTGCCATCTGAATAATCAAATGGAAGGTATTTTTATAGGAAAATTCTACCAGAGGTAAATATTGATCCTACATACCCTGAAAGTCAAGTGTGCAGGATCTCAACATGTCTTCTATGGTTTGAATAATTTGTTCTGATTGTCCATCTGTTTGAGGGTGGTGGGAAATGCTCAAATGAAGTTCAGTATCCAAGTCTTTCTAATGAATTTTCTAGAATCTGGAAGTAAAACGGGGATCACGATCAAAAACAATCGATAGGGGTACTCCATGAAGTTTCACAACTTCATTAATATACTGTCTTACTAGTCGTTCAAGTGGTAAATCTTCCCTTATAGTAAGAAAATGTGATGACTTGTTAAGATGATCAACAATGACCCATATTTAATCATTTCTTCTAGGAGACTTTGGTAGCCCCATGACAAAATCCATCGTAATATTGTCCCATTTCCACTCTGGTATGGTAAGAGGTTGCATGACTCCTCCGGGTTGTTGCCTTCCAGCTTTCACTTGTTGAAAAACCATACATCTTGATACAAAATCCGCAATCTCCCTCTTCATGTTGTCCCACCAAAAATATTCCCTCAAATCTCTATACATTTTGGTTCTCCCAGGGTGTATATAGAAATTTTAACTATGAGGATCATCCATCAATTCCCTTTTTAGATCATGTATATCGGGAATGCAATGTATCTTCCCAAATTTAAAAATTCCATCTTCAAACACAAAGTCTCTCAATCTCCCATCATTCAAAGGATTAATCTTCTTTTGAAATTCTTCATCATCGGTCTGGGAAATCTTAATCCTTTATAGTAAATATGTTTTCGCAACCATTTGAAAAAGAATTGATGTTTCACATTCCCTGGTTATTCCCATGTCCATCTTCACTAGATCCATGAAAATTTGATCCCTTTCATTTCTCATATTGTTCAAAGCACCATGATCTTTTCTTCTCAAAGCATCTTCCACCTTGTTTGTCTTCCCCGGGTGGTAGTGTATCGTGCAATCATAATCCTTCAGTAATTCAAGTCATCTCCATTGCCTCATGTTGAGTTCTTTTTGTGAGAAAATATACTTCAAACACTTGTGATCAGTATAAATCTCAAATTTTTTACTATAGAGGTTGTGCCTCCATATCTTCAAAGCAAAGATCACAGCTGCTGACTCGAGATCATGAGTAGGATAGTTTTGTTCATGAATTTTCAACTGTCGTGATGCATAGGCAATAACCCTATCATTTTTCATAAGGACGCAACCAAGTACTTTCTTCGATGCATCACTATAAATAACGAACACATCATTCCCCAATGGTAGAGTCAATATAAGAGAATTTCCTAATCTTCTCTTCAGTTCATCGAAACATTCTTCACACTCTTTTGTCCAAAAAAATTTAACTCCTTTTCCCGTGAGCTTCGTTAATGGGTTAGCTAATCAGGAAACATTCTAGACGAAACGTCGATAATAACCTACCAAACCAATAAAACTGCGTACCTTAGTTATACTCATAATTGCTGGCCATTATTGGATTGCCTTGTTTTTAAAAGGATCAACAGAGATTAAATCTTTAGAGACAATATGGAAAAGAAAAAAAATCTCCTAAAGCTAGAATTCACACTTTCTAAACTTCCTATGTAATTCTTGTCTTCTCAGATTTTTCAGGATAATGTGCAAGTGATTTTCATGATCTTCGTAGCTTTTTGAGTTTACCAAGATATCATCAACAAATACCACCACAAATTCATCGAGATATTCCTTGAAAACACTATTCATTAGATCCATGAATACATAGGGTTCATTATTCAATCCAAAAGGCATTACTGTAAACTCGTAATGCCCTTACCTGGTTCGAAATGCTATCTTCGGAATGTATTCCTTCTTCACACACAACTGATGGTATCCAGATCGAAGGTCAATCTTTGAAAAGTATTGAGCTCTATGCAGTTGGTCAAATAAATCATCATTGTGAGGTCGGGGATACTTGTTCATTATTGTTATAGCATTGATCTTTTTGTATTCAATACATAACCTCATAGATCCATCCTTCTTTTTAACAAAAAGAACAGGGCCTCCCCATAGATAAACACTTGGGCGAATAAATCCCTTATTACTAAATTATTCTAGTTGTTTCTTTAGATCAAAAAATTCTAAAGTGGCCATTCTATAAGGGGTATTTTATATAGGCCTTGATCCAGGAATTAAATCAATAGAAAACTCAACTTCTCATTCTGGCGGATGTTCATGTAAATCATCCAGAAACACATCTACATATTCTTTCACAGCAGGTACATCCTCTATTTGAACATTCCTTTCCTCACCCATAGTCATTTCATTATTTTCCTCCCCAATAATTGAATTTTTTGAGCTATAGGGGGTGGATCTAGATAATAATTAGGTGGTGACGATTCTGCTCTAAAGATAAGGTGTTCCTTATCATCATCATCAAAAATCGTAACCTCCTTCTTCTTACAATAAATCTTCACATCATGGTCCGAACGCCAGTCCATACCGAGGATTATATCAAAATCAATCATATATATGATGATGAGATCAGTAGATACAGAACATTTATGTGCTCTAATGGGGACTGATTCAAAAAAATTTGTTGCAATTATACTTCCCATAAGAGTTTTAACTGAAAACCCCCTTATTAAATCAAATTGGAAATATCTAATTTTCTAAGAAAACTGGGAAGATATGAAACAATGTGATGATCTAGAATCAAATATTGCATTTTCTTAACTTGAGGAAGCCATTTAATTACCTGCCACCACGTCTTTCGGAGCTTCTACTTCAGTAGTAGTGATAACATAAGCTTGGCCTTGATCCCTTGGCATTTTCTGAGGTAAGTTCCCCAAACGCTTACGACATTCATTTGCATAATGTACCATCTCCCTGCAATGGTAGCACTGAACATCGGTGGCTTCCTTCTTCCCATTTCAATCATGAGCTTGGTGGCATTTTTCACCACACTTGTAACAGACACCCATTACCTTCAAGCAAGTACCAGGGTGTTTCATCCCACATTTACCATAGGATGGATATTCAACCTTTCCCTTCTTCCACTTATTTCCATTCCCAGATTGATCATCAGATCTTTTCTTCTCTTGCTTTTCTTTAAAGTCATAAGACTTAGAGAATTCTTTCTCTGTCTTCATAGCACATGAGACAATGTCTTCGTACGATGAGAAGGATTTTGAGACTAATGCTCGATGGAGAAATAATTTTAACCCATCAAAGAAACGATCAATCTTACTTCTTGGGTTACGTATATAATCTCCAGTATACTTTTCTAACCTTGTAAAGCTAGCCTCATACTTTGTGACATTCTCATCCTCCTTTTTTCTTAGACACATGAATTGTATTTCCATATCTGCTCTATGGTCATGAGGAAAGTATTTTTCTAAGAACAGATCTTTGAAATCCCTCAATTCCATATTTGATACTTCATCATCCTCCTTCGTGTTTTGAATCAATTAACACCATTGATCAGTATCTCCAGTGAGGTGGTAAACGGTCATGATAACTTTTTCCCTTTCACTACTCCCAAAATCCTGAAATATTTTCTCTATGGTATTTATCCATTACTCAGATACTAATGGATTTTTACTCCCATTGAATGTTGGTGGTTGATGCCTCATAAAGAGATCTAACACTGATCCTCCACGTTGTGGATCAGGGTGCTCCATATGGGTAAGGTTATTATTCATAATCTGAGTGACTTGTCCCAGTATGGTGATTATCTGATCGGCACTAGTTGCATCACCAGCTCCACTATAATTATCTTGAACAGGAGGGCAATCCCTACATAGAGTGCGTGCATTGATATGGTTTCCATTTCTTCCACTAGGCGCCATTTCTAAACAATGGCCTAAACTAGATCAGTTTATGAATCAAAATACATAATTACATACTTATAAAACACTTAACATAAATTGAACTATTTATGGAAATAATCGATAATCATAAAAATGTTTTCTTTGAAAAAGTATATACTTATAAACCCTTCATAATGATTTGTAATGAAAATGAGAGTTATCCTAAGCATATCCCCCAGGAGTGTCGTAACCAAGAGTGCATCAAGGCCCGTTGTTGGGCACCAGTTCCTGTTCGAGTCTAGCTCAAAGTGGTGTTTTTTGGTTTTACCCCTAGGTACATCTGTGCCAGAGCCACCTCTACCTGCTCGTATCCAGACAGGGATGTATTGCTTGTAAAACTCACAAAATCTCTACAATACCAAAATTCTAGGAAGTTCTTCTATACTAATCATAAAATCCCATCTTAAATCTATGGGCTCTAATCAGAGATTATATAAATATACCTTCCAAGGATTGTACTAAACTTCCTCTTATACCAACTATAATGCCCCGACCCCAGTTACCTAGAGTTGGGGCATTATTACATAACATTGGCATGATCATAAGAAAGATCAAATCTCGAAAGACCGAATAGTTTAGTAGCACTGGAAACACTAGATATATTCATAATGTTTTACATTACATCATAAAATGAAAACTACAACAATATAGGATCCATAGTCCACACTCTTATCCCCTCATACTATCCCTACAGGACATTCATAAATTACATCTTCACATCCTGGGAAAAATAAAACATAGAAAAGGGGTGAGCTCAAATGCCCAGTAAGGATAACAATATAGCGGAAACATTCATAAATAAGAATAAACATTTATAGCAATGTATAAGTAAAAAAAAAGCCTTTTAATCTTGAACTTGAACACGGTATGATAAAAATAAATTGAAATAATTCCATTTACTTATTCACATGGATATTCTACTAATAGAATAATCCCATGCAATAACAATAACCACTTTCATAATGATGGAATGCATAATTCCAGAATATCATAACCACATAGCCAAGGCCTCGTGCCAAGACTACAAATAATATTTTTCCAAGGCCTTGTGCCAAGACACTAGTTTGTATCATGAGACCTACCAATGCATCGAGGAGCTATAGCGGGCTCCACCCATCACATATTAAGTCCAATGCATTGCTCATATGAACATGTTTAAACATAACATAAACATTCGTATTAAAACTAGCATACGAAATGTCAATACTTTCTCCATAAACCATTAATGGTATAAAAATAACACATACATAGTCAAACATCTCACAAAACCTTCAATACAATATAGAAGTTTTGTATCATAATAAATCAACTTCAAATAAGCTTAAAATCCATCAAAGGATGTTGACATAGATGAAATCAAAACTCTTTTTAGAGAAATACCTCTTTCTATTTTGAAATCATTTAAGAGTCATATAATTTTGAAATAAATAAATATCTTTGAAAATATTCTTATAAGCTTGTAAGGTAAGCTTAGATGATTTTATAACGGCCGATAATAGCTGCACCTGCCGTATAAGTTAAAAAAATATTCTTACCTTAATTCTGTCGAAAAGGTTAAAAAGAACCTTGTTTGGAAAATGACGGAAAGTTTTCTTTATAAACTTCTTATAAAATTCAAAATAAGGGTATAAATGAATTTAACCCATATTCTTTAAAATTGTAAGAATGTTTTGAAATACAATTTTAAGAAACATGGATGTAGATGATAAAGATGTTCTTGTAGATAAATACGTATAAACAACCTCAGATAATGAAGAGATTGTGAAATAAACCCTTAACATGTACTTTTCCTTGGTTGGGGTAGGTTAACCTCATGTATAATGGTGAAATAATTGTTATTAAATTATAAAATAATAATTTACATTAATATGATATCATATATTATCTTTTAACCTTGATTTGTCAACAATATCATAGTATTATCGTCAATTCGAATGTTAACTTACTCGTTTTCCTTTATATTCTTGGTTATGTAAGACATGTTTGTTATGGATAGGTTGTATCTTATTCATATCCAGAATTATATCAAGTTTTTAAACATTATTTTTAATCATCAAATGAGAATTATACTTGAATGGATGCGATGGAGACTGAATCTCATCTCATTCGTGGAGACGGTAGTCCATACGTACGCACGTATGGTGACATGCCATTCAAAGGATGGATAGAATACTGAATATGGTTGTACCATATTTATAATAATATTACCGTATATAGGAGATACGGGATTCATTATTTTACAATGGGAATAACAAAGAAAGAAGAAGTGGAAGAAGAAAGGAACTTGAATAGGGGTGGTGAAATCATTACTTCTTCTTCGGGCTCTTCCTTTTGATTTGATCCAAAGGGCTCCTTAGGATAGTTTTATGATCAAACTAAGGCCTCTAGGTTGTAGTGAATGAATTTGAGAGAGTATTTAGTAGGAGTTTGGCTGATCCAAATGGCTTTGAAGGTGTGAATTAATGAGAAGGGGGAGTTCCCTTTTTTAAGAGGGTTGAGGGGCACCTTTGGAAAAGCCAGAAATATTATTTTATAATAAATTCATATCCGGTTTATAATGGCTCCAAAGTGGGTTATTTAAGATAGGTCGAAAACCACTCAACCAATAGGATTTATACAGGTTTGGGTTACTATATTAACCTTATCATTAAGTATTATCTCTTAGTTAATTAGTTTCACTTTTACAATGTCTCTTTGAATATTTATATTATATGGTTAATAAACATACTATATATATCCAAGAGACCCCCAAGTGGTCCATTAATATTACACCTATCATGATATAAGTCTATTGGCCTATCCTTAGATTTTTTAGTAATTTAATATCAATTAATAATATAATATTTGTTTTAAAAACTCATTTATGTCAATTTTGACACTATTTGGAAAATTGATTTTTGTGAAAATTATAACAGAATGATTAAATCAAAGAAATCTAATTAATTCATTTATAACATGTCATATTAACCTAGAAAATTAGTCTAATTCATAAAAAGTCTCATATTATATTTATTTGGGTATTTATAATATCAATTATTTTAATTTTTCACTATTATGGTAATTACTGCATCATCATTGTGTCATAAATAAATTAAATTATTTAATGTCTACAAATTATAAATAAAATATCATTTTGTATGAAATCATTTTATCTTTCTAATTAATATTTATAATCTAACTTATCTTATGTGTAGCCCTATATGAAAAATATTTTAGTAAATAAACATTGATTTTAACTCTTTTAACTCTTCTTCGAATTAAATAATAATAAATGTCCTAATCTAATCCAAGTAAACCTAAATGATAATATTTTATTCCTAAGGTTGTTTTTGGTCGAGATACAATGGTCCAATAGAATTAGGACATGTCTTAAGGTAATATTAATATCATTTTTACCCTTAATTACCCTATTTACTTTTAATCGTGGTAAATAAAAGAAAACATTTACTATTCACCAAAAATTATTTTCATCTCATTGAACCAAATTTAACTCCTTGATATTAACCGTGTCTCTCGGATTTTTGAAATTCCACTCACAGAAATGGTTAAATTATGTTTTACGAAAAATTCAATTTTTTAACTACCACATAGAGGTTTCACTATTCATAAAAAAAAAATGAAGTTTTTTAGAAAAATACCAAAAATTCACCCTAGGCTAATTTCGATAGTATGAATCCAAAAATGAAGTCCATTTTGAAAAATAAAATTTATAAATTTCTAAAAATGGGTATTACTATTCATAACAGCTAGTTTGATTGGTTGTGGTGTGTTTGAACTCGATGTTACGTACAACACACGTTATTGAATTATTCAAAGAGAAGCATACCGTAGAAGCTTCGGGTGTTACCATTTCAACTCAAGGAACCTAATGAAACCAAGGAGATAATATCATCTCATATAATAGGAAAGGGACCCATATGCATATATTGACTCAAGTTATTTTAAGGCACCATAAGGAGAAGGTAATGTCATAGTAATACTCGAGATGGGAGGTGGGGTTGTATATGTTGCAACCCAAAATTTCATTGACATGGTCTAGAAGGCTTGTAGTGGGACTGCCTATTTTTCATTTGGGTAATAGATGGTAGTTAAAGGAATGAACTAGAGACCTAGGACCTCATCCCTTCTATAATGCCGAGAGGGTGTGAGGAGGTGCATCCTACATGGTATTGAACAATGAGAATCTGTTCGAACACTATTCATGAATACATACATTATTTTTCCAAAACAATGCACTATATCTAACAAGTGTGCATTATGTTGTCCAACTATTGGTATTAAATAAAAAAGTATTTATCAAGAGGCATCAAATTGAAGAATGATTTTTCGGTAATAATATATTCCACAATATTCATGTTTCATGAAAATATTTTTGTGAAATTTTTTGAACATAGTGAAAATATTCAATCCCTATAGAGAAGGATGTGTGAAAACATATTAAGAAGAAGTCTATGAACTACTAAACATTACTAGGTAATTTTGCTCATGTTTTAGATTTTAGTGTTTTATGAAGAAAAAAACCCTATATTCTCATACAAGAGATATGAAATTTCAATCCATGAATCTATCCTAAAAAATTATGGTGTGGGACCAGGTTTGTAGGCCTATTTTTGTTGTGAAACGTTTGGTAGTGTTTTACAATACCAGGGGTTTTTTAAAAATGGTTTTCTGTAGGCCATATATTGTATGGGTGGATATTTTTCATTTAAATTCACCTTCATCATGTAACACAATTTTAATAATTTTAAAGGGTTTCACTAACTCATTCAAATTATTACACAATTATTTCATATCACCAAAATTTTCATAACTAATATGTTTCATAAGTATAACTTTTAATGGGTATAACTTTTGATATTTAACACTATATGGGGTCCAAAACCAATAAAATTAAATCATAAAAAATTAAATTTTCTACTATATTTAATTAATAAGAATTTGGTGCATTGGATTATCAATATTTTAGTCACAACGCCAATATTTTGGGATTGTTTGAAATTCTAAATATGTTTGAAAATATTTCATGTGTGGGAAGCGGAAATCTTATGTTTATCATTGAAACAAGATTCCGAGAATTAGAAAAATTAAATGTGTGTTTTGGGATGGGTATTATGTCATGAGAGGCGTCTCAAGATCATTTTTTAGTAAATAAAGTAGTGTTATTCGACTGTTCAACTCTATAGGATATATATTAGGGTGAATAGTTGACACATAATTAGTTTTAACCATGTGTCACAACAATGATTCCTATTTTATTTAGGTACATGGATTGTGTAAATGATATAAAAATACATGAAATAAATTTGACCTCGAGTGGATGTTTCCCTCATTTTAAAACCCTAAACCCAAGGAAACATGATCATGTTATATGTATTCAAATAATTACAGAGTTGGACTGCATGGGATTCACCCTATTTCTCTAAACTCTCATCCTACAAGAAATGTGTTTCCATTCATGTGTAGATAGTTATCATGATATTTAAAAATATGTGGCCAAACCCTATTCTCCATTAAAAAATTGTATATTAATGAATACACTATAATTCCTAGAAAATTTTTCTTCCTTTTATTATCCTCAAACTACACAATTTCCCCCACTATTTTATCTTTCCACTTGGATCTCCTATAAAAATAGAGAAATCTCTCAACACATGGATTATATAAAACACTGTAATTCAAGTGTGATCACCCTCAGTATGAAAATAAATCAAATTTATTCATTTATATTTATATATGAGATGCTATTTCAATATGAGTTTTATTTTTATTTGTTGAAGGATTTTTTGTTTTATCAAAATCCCTCATATAGATAATGTATAATCATGAGAATAAATTAGTGAATCATAAATGGTATAATGAAAGTGGTATATGATATTTCCATCAATGTCTCATCATTTATAACTTGTAAATATTTCCACAAATACTGAATCTTTATCACATTACTTCAAAAAAGTTTAATTATAAATTTAAATTTCTTAAAATATAAACATGTTGTTCAATATACCCTTTAATATGGTTGGTGGTCAATTACCTCAACTATAAACACCAACTAATTTGATTTCAATTAAATGGTCTTGAATTTCTTTTTCTGCATATTATTATGACACCACAGATGGTGTGTCGAACTTTTCACTTGTTATTGGAATATGTATGTGAATTATGTGATTAGTTAATATGATTAATGACTCTTGGACTCCTACGTATTTTATTATTAAAATAAAAAATCAAATATAATAATTGGGAATCGTTAATAGAGATGGATAAGATACTAGATTATGCTTATTTTTATGATTTGAAATTATAAATGGAATGGAAACAAACATATCCCTTTTTTTAATCACTTGAATGTTATATGTAAAATAAAACTAATTAATTTAATAACCCATGTAGATGGGAAGGATTTCATCCTAAATTTAAATGATTAAATTAATTAATTTAAATATAAATTTTAAGACAATGTCACAAAGACTTTGTTTAATTATGAAGTACAAGAATGAAAATTATTATGATTATGAAAACATGAATAATTATAATATTATGTTAGATTGTGGTAATAGGCCAGGAATTAACATAAAGTATAGGTATTACTTATGAGATACATGGAATCCCATTGTGGTTTTCTATGTATGGGACCATGGGATTCCAAAGACTCATTGATACATCGTCTATGTGAAAGACAACTATTGAATTCATTATTTTACTTATGAATGTGAATTACAAGGATTAGCATCAAGGGTTCACCAATATTTATGGAGTTTAAATTTAATTAATTTGATGACCCTCCTTAGATTAATATTTAAGTTATATGTCACCTTGGATTATTGTTTAGGATCCTTTATGTCTCCCACTAAAGAAATGTATGACATGATCCTGGGGATCATGTAGCACTTCCCCCATTGAGGTGAAATGAAAAGGGTAAAAACCTATGGATTTCACTGAGTATATAAAATAAAATTAATGAATAATATTAATAAATAGGTGATACACGGGTTCCTGATATGGAATACCTCCGATGGGATCAATGGAAAAGTGAAATTATATTATACAAGTTTACTATTTCAATTTCACTAAATTATTAAATCACAATGCCATGAAACATATCAAACATTATATGTTTATCTCTATATATGGGCTCCTCGGTTGTATCGATGAATTCCTAACATTATTAATATAAATGAAAATGTAAAATACCCAAAGATAGTTCATCAATGGCTGAAATAGGTATAGTCAGAATGGATCCTATGAGGAGCCATAGTTGACATCATTTTTATTCATTTTACTGCATTATTTTTGATATACCTACATAATGTCATCTTTATTATCTCTAACTACATAGTTTTAGACACCAATGGTGGATTATTGTAGAGTTTTACTAACACCCTGTTCAGGCCGCTGATTGGTTCCCGAACAAATCTTCTAACTATAGGTTAAGTCATAGATCATCCATCTTTGTTGTTGAATCTATGGGTTATGATGTTTCATGTGAGTAGATATTTCTCATTACTCAAGGTTCCATAAAGAATTTTAGTATTTAATTTATTTATAATTTTTTGGTCTATCCAAATTGTGTATTTTAATTTCATCATTATGAACATCCAGTATTTGTAGCTCAATGTGTTCAATAATGGATATTTATTTTCAAATCCGTAGGGTTTAAATTCATTATTGGATTATAATATGATATATGTTTCAATGTATAAATTATTCATTATTCTTATACTTTTATTACAGATCCTGGGGGCATAGTCTCCCCACTATAACTCAATTAAACAATCATTTGTATGATCTCATGGTTTATCATGAGGTATAAATCTCTTGAATTTTAGTTTAATTCTTTGTTGTTAGACTAATAGAAGTTCCTAATGAGGTCACATGTTATTCAAGGGGTGTATGGGTTATTTATAGTGCATAATAGCATGATTTTTAGAAATAATAGCTAGTTCACATTGTTAGTAGAAATCATGTGGGGTGGTATAGGGGTCTTTTTAGGGCCATATGCTAATGCTAGCCATCTGAAATTTTCAGTATAGACTAAAATAATATTTTGATCATAGTTCTCCCAAACTGTGCAGATGGACCATGTGAGAGGGCTTCTTTAATAGAGAATGGTGCACAATTGGTGCATGTTTTGCCAAAGTGCATGAAAGCATTTCAACACATATTTTAAATGGGAAATGACTATTTTGGAGCCACTTATAATTTTGCATCAAAACTGTCTTCTATTTCTCTTTTCTAGAATGTATGGGTTCATTCCTCCTCCTATTTGAGATTCATAAGCCATTATGGTAGGATTTCATCCCATTTATCTACAAAAAATCCAATTCAATATCCATTCATCACACCAAATGAGCGCTGATGAGTTATTCATTCCTCCTAAACATTTCATTGTTATCCATGATATCAAATACACTGTTTTAGTTATAGATATTATTCCCTATTTCCAATGTTTTCATCTATTCCTTCTCTTTCTCATGATTTCTATCGAATCATTGGTCGACACTCGATGATTTTTGTACCATTGGAATATGGTTGGTGCTATATACCCTTTACCATAAATAATAGTTGTTTTGAATATTATATTTAATTATTCCACATGATGGACATTCCATATGTTTCACCTAAAATAAATTAATTCCATGTTTAAATTTTTATAACTTTATTAGGTTTTCTAATTAGTACCAAGTGTTTCAAATAGGCCATTAACCTCAACCCGGGCCACCCATGAGGTGTGTTTAAGAATATTCACATGATTTGATACCCCATTGGGAGTGTGTGAGAGCTCTCCATCATAGTAAGACCCTCAATGAATTTAAATTTGATATTAAGAGAGGTTTAATGACTCATTTTCATGTGATTACATATTTTAAATTTTTTATTTGGATTGAATGGAAATGGTGGAATGATTTTTATGAACTCATGTCCATTGTATGATTATTTAAATGGGTTGGGAAATGAATTATGAAATGGGTTCAATGGTAAAGGGAATAATTAATAAATGACCATTGATAATAATTTTGAGAACTAAATTCAATTCCATGGAAATTTATACACCATTGATTCAAGATGATATTTTATACACAAAATATTTATACTCTAGGTATATAGATTACATGGGATGTCGTAGAAATTGAAAATATTTGGATCTGGCTATTATTATTTACAATTGATTTCATAGAATATGTCATAGTGGATAACTTTAAAAAATTTCTCTATGGATATGACCATGTAATCCAAAGTCATCGACTACTATAGATGTTGTATTTTTTATAGTTGACCCTATTATGGGTTCATGAACATAGTTAGTGAAACATATTGTTTTACTCATATTTTATCACACGTTATAGTTATCCTATGTTTATAGTTTTTTCATTATAGTGAGCCCAATTGGATAGAAAATATTACTCCTCTTAATTCATTTATTTTACTATTATATATAGAACAACGCTTCTATATATATAGATAGACAAGACATGTTGTAGAAACTATTGGTGGGGGTCTAATAAGCGTTATATCACACCCTATTTGGGCAACTGTTGGGTAATTAGGTACACTTAATGGATATAGGTTAGGAACATGTAAATTGACTACTTTATAATGCTTGATTTATTATGCATAGGACATGAGGAGAACATGATTGATCTAGGCTCATTAAGATTTCTAGAGATAGTGATTGTTGGAATTTTATTACTCTGATACATGTTTTTTATAGGATTCTTGATTCCATGTATTTCATAAAATTTTTAAAAGATGCATCGCGTGTTTATCACACTATAAATTTCACTATTTGGGTACTAATTATTATTTTTGTCATATAGATTTATTTTTTAGTTTATTTTTTATATTTTTATTCTTATTGTTTGTAAAATTTTTATATATTTGTTTTACTCTGATCCTGAGCCTCTTTTCATCCCAAAGTACCACATTAGACCCTCATTTCAAATAGACAAACTATGAAATATAGAGACGTGGACTTGAGTCTATTTGGCCCGCTGTCTCAAAGAATCATGTAGTCATTCCCAGGCCGCGTTTTTAGTGGTATAAAATCCATTTCTTTCATTCCTTTTCCCGACATACTATTTGGGATCACATAAAGTATAAATTATAATTTTTTGAAATTTGGTAAAGATCTATTCTGTGGATTTTCTAATGGAGGTACAAGAAAAATCCAAAGTTCCTAGGATGGGATTTTTGGTTTTATATTTATCCAATTATAGTTGATTTGATTCCACCATTGTCTAGTGTTCATGGTATGTGATGTTAAAAATATTTTGATTAAGTAATTTCATTTTTCCATTGAATAGATATGGATGGGAATCATTGATCATGAATCATTTTTGGAACCTTCTTGAATTCAAATTTCAAACTTATACTATTCCATATAGGATACATTAATTGACACCCTAAACTTTTATATGAGTTTCTTGTGTTCTATACTTTTTCTTGATGAACTTTTCTTATAGAAAATTAACAAACATAATTGGTACCTAAATTTCATGTATAAACCTAAATGGTGTTTTCTCTATAGGCTATAACATACAGACTATGTATTAAATTATGGGAAGTTGATTTTTGGGTTGTTGGATTCATGGAATGGAACATGTTATGGTTGAGATTCATTGGACTCAACTCATTGGTTTATAAATTGTATAATTCCTTATAGGTTGGAAGTGGGGATACATTTTTTTTCTAAAATTTAAAGAGAAAATAAATATAAATAATAATATAAATGAAGTTTAAATTATGAAATGGAATATCACTGTTAAATGGATTATCCAATTGTAATTGACATTATATATACCGAGACTTGTGCTATGTAATAGAGTGATTTACATAGACCTAGATTTACAGTTGGAAGTTGGATGTTACTCTGGTGTTTTCTTTTCAAATTTTCATTTTTCGTAGTCATAGATATTAGAGTTTGTATAGGGTTGTGGTATTTTTATAGGAAGTCTTGTATTTATACTATGTTTCTATTTGAGACCTAGTTGTTACCAAACCTTGACTAAGGTGGGAACATGGAATTTGTAGATATATATCACTATGATGGCCTCCAGGAATGTTCCAGGAGGGTGACAACAACCACACTCCAGAGGTGGTGAGACATGGGAAACAAGTATAGCATACAATAATTAAACATGTAGAACGACCAATATTTACTGATATTGGTGTTGATGTCAAGTTCTGACAAGTTATCTTGTGCCTTTTGTTGACCTTTTATGGATCCTCGCATGCTAACTCAAAAATAGAAGATCTAATATGTGTGTTTGAGTAGCAGATTACTCCCATGTTTTTTGGCGATGAAATTCAATAGGTTAATGGGCTATTACATGAGAATATATCTTCATTTTTTGAGCATTTGGAGACGCCTCATAAGAGTTGACAGAAAATTGCTACACATATTCATTGGTGATCCACCAAGAATTGGTGGGATTTTCAGAAATAGGATGATAGGAATCATTATATGGTTTGAAGGGTGTTTAGATCAGTATTTTATGATTTCTCCTTTCTTAATACTTTCGGATATGAACATGCCAGTGTGTTTATGCATCATAAATAGGGTACAATGACTGTTACAGAGTATTCATATCTCTTTACAGATCTTCAGTGGTTTGTGTATGTGTAACTTGTTTTTGAGACATCTATGGTGATACATATTAATAAAGGTCTAAATAATTCCATATGGTCATTGGTGAACATGATTCGGTGAAATACTATTACTGAGATTGTTAGTCAGTTATTTATTACAGAGTATAACCTGAGGGAACCTAGAGGCCCAGAGCAGGATAGTGTGGCCTCTCCTCCCAATGCTTTAGTGACAGTATGTAGGAATCATCATTATGAGAAATCATGTTGGGGAAATACAATCCAAAGTTTGAGTGATAGTAATATAGTATTCTATAATTACTGTGGAATGAAGGGACACATGGGGAGCCATTGTGATAGAGACCCCATCATGTGATTAACTAGTAGTAGGCTGTTCCACCTATAGTGTTTTTATAGTACCTTCCCTCAGACAACTATTGATATGGGGTCAATAACAACTCTAGGTTTATGAGTGTGTTTCTCGGCTATGTTTCATTTTTGGAACTGGAATACTACCGATCAGTCACACCGATAAGGTGTTAAGGGTTGGGGGAGATAGACACTAGTTGAACCACGATAAAATAGTTGGTTTTCTCAAGGTAGTTAGGATATTTATTATAAAAAATATTGAGGAATGATATTTTCCTAAAAACCTATACCTGAGAAAGAAAAACACCGATTTGTCTAAATTGAGAGGTATGTTCTTAGTAGACTCCAATTAAGTACATTCTATTTTCAATATATGTGCATAAAATTATTATACAATTTTTCCTGTTGTGGAGAACATTGGGATCATTTTTCAATTTTACGATGGCGTTAGGCAAATTATACTTCCTTTCGGGTTTGATCGTGGACTGTATGTCAGTGAAAGGAGTTATCCCTTGAGGTAGTTAGGTTTCATATTATGGAAGACCTCCATTAAATTGATATTTCAAGGTTTCACATCATTATCAGGATGGATTGGTTAGCTTTCATTTAGGAATATGTTTATTTCTATCATCAATGGGAGACCTTCAGCACTAGAGGATAAGGTTTTTATTCAAGAGGAAGAATGTAATGTCTTCTAATGTGGAGATTGAACATAGAAACATGGGATAGGTAGGGACATTGCACAAACTTCTATCTAGATTATCAGGGATCACATTAGGAATATTTCCCTCTAGTGTTTGATTGTTTTAAGGATGATTTCTATAATAAATTTCTGGATTAGCTATTGAGATAGTGGTGGAGTTTTACATCGATCTAGTGATAGGATATACACTAGTATGCATACCTCACTATAGGATTGATACTATTAAGTTTTAAGAGCTCAAGAGGATGCTAGAGGACTTGGAAGTAAAGGAGTCTATGCAACCCAATACCTATCTTTTGGGTGCACCGATTCATTTTGAAGACAAGTATGAGAGAACCATTAGGAAAATTGTGAATTATTGGAAATTGAATGAGTTTAAATTATGGGAAGGTATCCATTTACATATATAAATTAACTTTATAATGGCTCCAAGAATCTCGGTTGTTATTGAATAATGATATGATATTGGGATATCATCCAGTAATTTTTCTGAAACGATAAAAAATCATTCAATCTTGCATAGAAGGTATGACTTATATTCCTATCTGTTTATTATTTCCAGTCTAATAAATGCACCAATAGTTCTTATAGGATTGATGAACTATGTTTTTTATCTTTATTTTTATTTTTTCAAGTTATATTCAAGGATGATATAATTTCATATTTTCACCATCGATGTGACCATTCCAAACATCTTCATATCATTTTGGATACAGAATTATACAATCATTTATTTGATAATATCACAATGTAACACTTATAGATGGATATGATTAAATTCATGGAACATTTTTTCTCAAATATAGAAGTATTAGTTGACTAAGAGAAGCTGAGAGTTTCATTTTCTTCAGAGAAGCCAAAGAATTTATTTGATATATGGATTTTCTGAAGGATAAAAGGATTATAAAATGATTTAATTTAGGAGTAATAAGTTTTAGAAGAACCTTTAAATGGATTAAATATGAATGGTGTGAATTTTATATGGTTATAATTTTTTGATACTGCCATTCAGGAGAGGGATGGTTGACTGTATTTAGCTCCATTCCTGATTCTTTTAGAGCAGGAAGAAGCTTCTATACATATTATGTTTCATCAAATATAAAGATATGAGAAGTTATTATATAAGAGGATAAATTCATATCTTTTGGGTCTCAATAGTTGTGGCCACATAAGAGGAAATACCAGATAAATGATCTCATGTTAGAAATTTTTTAACAATCCTTACACTGTTGGATGACTAATTTACTGCGAGAGCATTTTGGGTGGTACACGGACCAGAAATACTAAGGGAATATTTACAAAACATAACATGATTCTTTGAAAATGAAGGTGGGTTGAATACCTTTTCACCTTTGACATTGATCTTGATTATATTCATGGGAAGGGAAATAAAGTTGCCAATGCACTGAGCAGGAGGACTCATATATAAAAAATTCTGGATGCCAGTTATGTGTGGATGAATATAACCATGTTTTTTGAGGTGCACAAGTAGATTCATGATGGTTTTGGGTATGATTTAATATCATCCTTAGGATTTAATTATACACTTATAGGTTCTTTGAGGATTTGGAAATTATCAAATTTTTAAGGATTGGTCCTATGGGAAAACATGGGAGGTGAGGACCCACCACTAGGTTAGACTATTGATGTGGATTAAATTCCACATATTCATGGCTGTGTTTGGGTTCTAGTAAATATAAACTAGGATATAATATGATATTTTCATAAATCATCATGGGATTTACATCCTGACATAACCAAGTTGAATCAGAATTTATGCCACCAATATTGTTGGCCGAGTATGAAACATGAGATAGTTTGTTTTTCCTAAGGTGATCAACTTGTCAGCTGGTGAAGGGGGAACACTAGTGACCAATGAGGATTTTATAGTATTTTTACATTCCTAAGTGGAAGAGGAATGATTTGGTGATGATTTTAATGAAAGGGATATTGAGGACACCTTGTGGCTGTGAAGTTGTATGGGTTGTTGTTAATAGGATCATGGAGGTCTACAACATCTTACCGATCAGGGACACATTTTCAATAAACAATATTGGGAGAATTTATGTACATGATATTTTGTGCTTTCATGGAGTACCTCATACCATTGTATCTGATTAGGAAGCTGTTTTTAAATCATGGTTTTGGAATGGATTCCCAAAGAAATTGAGAACACATGTTCTTCATAGAACATCATACCATCCTTATACAAATGGCCTGTCATAGAACAAAATAAAGGTTCAAGAGGACATTATTAGCGCATGATTCATCCATTTTCGGGGCCCATGGGCGATTCATAAACCCAATGTTGAATTATCATAAAATAATTACTATCAGTAGACTATGAATATGAAATATTTTATGGCATTATAAATTAGTCTAGGAAAACATCCACTATTCTAGTTATAGGTAAGAGATGTTGTGTTTCTCAGACCACATATCATATATGTGACTTTAGATAAGGTTCAGTTCATTAGAATGTTAATGGCTATTGCATAGTCCAGAATAAAATCATTCACTAATCTCTATTGATGAACTATCAATTTTTTAGTTTGCAGTTAGGTATTTTTATGCATCTCTTAGTGTCTAGGGAACAAACAGATTCAGATATAGGGTAACCTTACACGGTGATATGTCAGGACATTAATAATTATAGAGATAGTTGGTTTGGTATCCTATTAGATGTAGTTACCTTAGAGGTACCAAGCCATTCATATTGTATTATATGTATCTTAGCCATGTATTGATAACTCAAACCCATATAATAGTCTTCCTTAAGATGAGGTAGAGTGATATGAAAATGAATTCATGCACATGAATAATGTTTATATTTTTTATAGGATAAAATTTTTCTCTGAGGCTGGTTTGTTCTTCTAGTAAGTGTTTTAGGGAAGAATGAATATGTGTAGGATGGGACATAGTAGTGGTAGGTTGATGTACATGCTCAATTGTTGAAATTTTTCATAGATTATATTTGACCACCCTTGGAAGAGAAATTTGGTAATGAATATCATTAATAGGTGATGCTTTTATGTTCTTGTATTTTTCTATGATGTATTTATTTATTGAATATAATTTTTTCCCCTAATGATAAAGCCTAATGTGTTCATGTAATTTTCATTTGTGTTAATGAATTTTCCAGATCATGGAGGGTTGATTTTTTTGAAAATAAAGCTATGTAACATGGTAAGATTAAACAGTGTGACCGAGGCTACATGGTTAGGAGTAACTATGTGTAGTGGCATAGATGTTAGTACAATGATGCATGGTTTGATGAAAATGTGTAGTTAGGGCCACATGTAGAAGTGAAACAGATGAAATTTTTAAGAGATTCTAAAAGCTTAGTTTTCACAAGTTTCCCTAAAAATGCAACTAAATTGTGTGAGGGGGTTCTTGAAAATGGAAGGGAATAATTTAGGAGCATGGTTTGTCAAACAATGAAACCAAATTATGAAACCCGTATTTAAATGTGGAAATGGCCATTTTGGCCCTCTTATAATTTTATCTCACCTATCACATATCTTTCTCATTTCTAGTATACTAGGGGACTTTTCCTCCACATGTTTGAGATTATTTAGCCTTGAAGGTTGTCTTTTTTCTTGTTTTTACATCCTTACTCTGATTGAAGTGTTGTTTCTCTCAATGAATCAAAATCGATGACTTATTCTTTCCTTTTACACAATTAGTTGTATTCATTCATATTGAATGTGATTTTTTGGTGAAATATAATATTCCTTATTTATAATTTTTTAATCGTTATTCATTTTTCTCCTAATCTAAACTGAATCAGTGGTTAATACGTGACCTATGTCCTACTACAGGTATACGATAGGTTGTATATACCGTTTCATGGAATGTATCGTTATTTCATAACTACTTTCTATTGTTCCCCCATCCATATTTTTCTAGATTTTAACATATATTAAATGAATTCCTTGTTTATATTTTCAGAACCTAGTTAGGTTTCCCACTTGATACCATGTGTTGGTTAGAGGATATCATCCTCATCCTGAACCACCTGTGTGATGTATTTTTGTATCAGTCCAAGATTTACCACCTCATTGTCTATGTGTGAGAGGTCAGCATAAAAGTGGGTGCCTTGATGAATTTAAATGTTATATTATGAGTGGGTTTGTTCCTCCATTCCATGTGATTACATGATTTTGAATATATCAAATAGATTTAATAATAATTATGGAATGTGTTAGATGAACTAATAGATTTTGTTGTATTTCAAAGGGGTTATTAAATGAATTATTAAATTGGTTAAATGGTAAAATGAATTGGTAATAAATAAAACATGATTTTACTTATGTAAAATAAATTTCATTCAATTAAATGTCTATTAAAAGGATTTGAGATGATAATAAATGAAATTTACATTTTTAATCCATGAATCCAGATTACAAGGGATACCATTGACATTACCACTAATTAGATAAGACTATTGGGTCTAACAATTGATTATAAAGAATAAGATCTTGAGGATGCGTTGGACATTTACACTCCCTGGATCTAGCCATGGAGGACTAAAACTTGATCACTTGACATCGGTCGTAGTGGAAGTTATCTTATTTATTGTTGAGAACAATTATGCGTGATCTAACAATATTTTTACATTAGATAGTATCACTCTTATTTTATCATACTTTATATTTATCTAATGTTTATTATTTTATGTAAATAGTGATCCTTTTTTGGATTGATAGCATTACTCACACTTATGAATTTATATAATAGTTATATATATCAATATTCTTGTGATTATATACAGAGTATGAAATTTTTATAGACACCCTTGGTGGTGTCCCAATAAGTGTTATCTCACACCTTTTTTAGGCTATCGTTGTGTACATGAAACGAATTCAAGTATGTTGGTAAGGACTGGGAAAATCTACTAATTTACCATGATTCTTTGATACTTCTGATGAGGAGGGATGAACTAGACTGAGTAGAGATCATGATTATTTCTAGAGATAGTAATTTATTTTCATTTATAATTTGATAAATGTATTTTATTTTATGGCCGATTCCATGCATTTACATTCAATTTTTATTGATACATGTCATGTTTTTAAATTATATATGAAAAATTCTCCGGTATTGATTATTATTATTGTCATCCTGGTGTATATTTCTTTAATGATTTATATTATGCTTCAACATGTTTCTTCACATGTGATACCATTACATTACTATGAACACGATGGTTTAATCTCCCAAAAGTATCACCATATAACCTTACTACAAGATGCAAACATCTAGGGTATGAAGAGGCACACTTGAGGCCATGTGGCCCACTTGATGGGAGAATTATATTGTGGTTTCTGGGTAGGGACGTTAAATCATTTCTTATCTCATCATATAGCCTATAAAGATGTGTGCTTGAGGCTATGTCACCAACTAAATTAAGGAATCATATTAGTTATTATCTGTGTAGAATGATATAATGGGTAATCAATGAAATCATTTTATTTAGTACTATTTTTATATTATAAAATAGATAATGAATGTTTCAACACTTGTTGAAAAGCTTGTTTCTATGTTTTTTCAACCCACACAAGTGGGTAAGATAAAGGTTCATAGGATGGAAATATTATTCATGATGGTTCATTATTATAGTTTATAATTATTTCACATTGAGTGATTGATAGAATTTTTTTCTGGTAATATATTTTTGAGATTAACCTGTTGGAATGGAATGGAAATGGATCATATTTATCCATTCATCATAATAGTTATGTAGATATTTTCATTTCATGAGTTTTCCATGTCATGCAGATTTCATTATTTGATTTTATTACATTTGATTTATGTTAATTGACTATAATATATGTGATTTTAATCATGTTTATATGGGACTATTGAGATAATTAATTGGTTAATTAATGATTCTGATTCAACTAAATTTGAATTTTCCCACAGAAATTGTTTGTGGCCCCTTAACTAACCAATTATGTAATTTTTTTCCATGAATCAATTCTTGAAAGGGGTGTAATGTTAAATGTTTTATTTAAATGGATATCAATTAAAATTTATAATGTGTATGGGCCTATAAAAATTTGTAATGGTGATATATATATTTGATCAATCGAAATGGTTGGCTGTAGTTAAATTAAATATTAATTGAAACATATAATTTTTTGGACTTTAAAACACGGGAATGTACAGAACATCTAACTAAAACTTGATATGTAAATCTATAAAAGATAAAATATTTTTTTTCCATAAATGAAATAGTTTTTAAATATTAAATTGGAGAACATAGATGTATCATTAAAATTCTAGGAAATTAAAATGTTTAAAAAAGTCAAGTTATTTCTTATAGTGGTGAGTTAAAGGGTCTGCGCATTTTATCTTATAAAATCTTTTAGCTTTATTATTTTTTAATTTTACCTATATAACTAAATCCTCATATTCTTAATGCATCCCTTATAAGTGAGTTTTATCATTTTATGCCAATGAGATTACCCTTAGGATTTTGTGTTAAAATTATTAAGAATTTATTATTAATGGATTTCATATAAATGAGATAGCAATTGTAATTTATAGAGTGTTTACTCCGTGAATTGGGAATGGATTCCCACATCACTGAACTGTGGTTGTTATTATAGGACCCATGTAGGTCACATTTATCCTCATATTCATAGGGAATAACTCCTTGGGTACATAAATGTGACAATGTGCTATTTATTTAATGTTTCTATATTTAGTTATATGATGTTTTATATAAATAAATGGTTGAATTTTACATGATCAACCCCCTTACAAATATTTAAGGATCTATTGTTTTATTTTGAGATTTATTAATATGGGGATTTGATAAATAATATTATAGCCACAACATAAAAAGTTTTTACTGAGTATCTTGTGATTGAACTTTTCTTTAACTATACTGGATCTAATAATTAATTGACAAATCAATGTTTAAAGGGAAATTAAAAGACAATTTTCATAATTCAGCATGTTTCAAGATAAATAATGTAATTACAAAGGTTTTCCATTATAAACTGTACTTGATATCCCTTATATATGATATAACATAATTAATTTAATAAATATATATCTATAAATTCTTCAAAATGAATCCATGTAGAGTTTTTTAATCCTAGTCCCTCATTTAGAGTTGTATTTTATATATTTCAATGAATTTTTCCTTCAGGAAGAATGTGAGTCTTATCATGGATAGTTTATTATTTCTTCATAGGTTATGTTGGAAATATAGTCTAGGAAATAAGGACTATTTAATTATTTGGTTGTGAACTAATTTTAGGATTGATTCATTTTATAAGTAAGGTTCTATCCGGATTGAGGCAGTGGCATCATAAATTATAGAATTTATAAATTCTTATAAAGGGTTTTAGATGTGTGGTGTAATTTGGGTTTTTTATCACATGTGGGACTATTAATGATGAGTTGAAACTCTCTTGGTAAATGGATAGTTTTCTAGTAAGTTATTACTTGTTACAGATATGAGAATGTTATTATTACCTAGAACAATGGGTTATAAATTCCAATGAGCATGTTCAATCGCCTAGATGATCCTGTGATATTTTCTCTATTCTAATATATGAATTGAATGGTAATCATCTAGTTTATAGTCATGTGTGATATTATGACATTAAAATATGTAGTTTCGTTGTTAATGTAAATTAAAATATATTTTAATAATGATATATCTATTTTTCTATCATCATATCACACATTTTTATATGTGATGCCAGACGAGTTAAGATGGGATTTGTTCAATCACATACTATTTGAAAGAGAATTTTTTTCATACACATTAAACTCTACGGTTTCATTATTTATTCAAATGATTATTTAGGAGTTGAAGTATAATTTCATCAGTTATATCTTTAGTAGATTGACAAGGACATTGAAATTTCATTTTGGGCATTGTAGCATTGAGGACAAAATCATGAAGTTGGGTTTTCTCTATGATTCAAGATGACGTTATAAAAAGGATTATCTACAATAACACTACCAATATTGATTAGTGTTATAATTTTTGTTGGATGTTGATGACATGTGTGAATGTCACATTGGAGGAAAGTCACCCATGATTCTATGATTGAGAATGTTCTAACATTGTGATAAGAGGACGGTTTCATATCTCATAATGTTAGTGCTTCCCATTATTATTTTGGCCATGTACATGGACCACATTCACAGGTGATGGAGAATATCCCGAAGATGAGTTCCTAATATCTATAAAATGAAGACTATGAAACACATAAAGTGGTTAAAATCACATCAGCTATGAGGAGAGATCCCATCCATGTTGAGGGACTGCAACAATAATAGACTATTTGGAAATAATTATAGAGACTTATAGAACATGGTGAACGGGAAATATTTTGATTTCAACTGTCGAATGAGACGATTAGTTGCTAAATATAATGTTTGATTTTGGAATGATTTTGGATGCTAGATTTAGATCTTTTCTAAGTGAGAGATCCATGGTATATGATGGATCTATTGAATATAAATTCTTACAATGAGTAAAAAACAATTTTGTTGGATACGTAACTAAACAGAGATATAAATTTTGAGTTGACGTTGACTATAGTGGTTATGATGAAGGATCGTGGGTACTTTTATATTTAATGAGATTTGATTGGGAATTTGTATTTAATTGTTATATGATAATATGTACATTCCCATTGGAAGGATATTTTGAAGGTGATATGAGGATCCCATGTTTGAGTTATGTTTAACATGACTATTGTGTTTTGGGGAGTGAACATTATAATTGCACCATAAGGGTATAAAAATGGAATTAGGGCATGAGGTGGTTGACCCATGGTCAAACCTAGTCACACCTCATCTAGATACATGATTTTAGATTTTATTTAAAGAAATTTATATCATGTTTTGATTAAACATGGATTTGGAAGATCTATACATGAATATTAATGAATTTTCTTGTAGATACCATATTTATTATTATGTGGATCGGGAACATGTTATATATATAATCACATTGTACTATTAGGTTCGCGATGATCATAAACAATATCTTGACATCATATTATGTATTCTAGTAGAGAATCATCTATATTCCAATATATCTAAGGAAAATGGTTTTTATGAAAGAAAAAATATACTCATTGGGAGTTTCTCATATGAAGACATGTAAGGAGATCCTCTTGGTGTGGTGACAACTCTTGGATATTAGACATAAGATTATTGAAAAATATAGATTGTTCATTGGATAGTCATTTCACATTTCATATTCTATTAGATAAAAAACATTCACTACTGGATTGTACAATGAAATCCATGTACTAGTGTAGATACATAATTAGATGAAGTTTGAGTTAGAGAATTAGGGTCACATTATCTTGTGACAATGAGAAGTTGTTTTATTGGGATTTTGAAACAATATATATTCTATTTCAAGGTAAAAAATCAGTCAGGATATGTCAAATGAATCTGGGTAAGGGTTTCATTGGGTATTCATGAAATGATCTTAGGGCGCAATGGATTAAAGGAAATAACAACTCGTTTGGACACATCAACTATTAATTTTGAGTACTTTATAAATAGTCATCCAGATATGTTTGAACTTATGTGTCCTCATGATGTTATATGTGTCCATAGAGGATCTAATTTAAAGACTCCATTGGAATTAAATGGTTGTATTGAAAATGGATTTTAAGAAATTTCAGGGATGAGATGGTGAGATGAATTAAATATGGTCGACTAAAGATAAAGCATTTCAATAAAATCCATGACCTAAGGTAGTGTACTCAAATGTAATAATGTGAATTTAATTGAGAATATATCCAATATAATTATAAGGATGCTAATGAAGTATTTCTATCGGAAATTATTATGGTGGTAGTAATGTGTCATGAAATTCACCATTAAATGCTAAAAAAATATATCAAGGATCACAAAATTATAGTTGATGAAAGGGAAAATTAAGAAATTAGGACTTATGTTATATAGGACTAAATAATAAATTTACTAACATTTATATAGTTTTTATAAGATTTGTCTCTAGTTTTATCATTTTAATCATTTAATGGTACTTGGAGGCTTATTGGGTGTCTGGAAACACCGCCTGAAATATCGTGTAAGAAATTCAGACATAGGTAGGTCTAGTGTTGTTTTAATGTTCACCAAGCCTTATTAAAGATTATATGATCTATGATGGAGAGGTTATAAGATAATGGTTTTTGGATGGGTTGAAATTATTATGGAATTATAAATGTTTGGTTTGGTATGCAGACCAAATCTTAATCTGATCATGGGTTTAAAATTCCTAGCACGATAACTCTTAAATGTTTTGTTTTGAATTAGTTTAAGGTAGAATAAGTGTCATAGAATCTTGAATGTGTTTTGGGGTGGTTCTTTTCTAAATTTTAATTCTAGGAGAGATATCCTTTGTCACACTATTAACACTAACCATGCATCTCAACCAAGTGATGTAATTTGTTGAGGGATACAATTTGAATAAACTGTGAAGCATGTCCTATAAATCCACGAACCCAAAAGTGGAAGGCACACAATTTTCAAAATTGTGCACCTAAGCCCCATGGTTTTTTCAGATGCCTATAGCTAATTATAGAGGTAGACTACATGGGATGTGTATGGTTTTCCTAACCATACAATAGATGTCAGACGGGGTTCCCCACTTGGATTGTATTTGTGCATGGTCATTTCATGGTTTTAAAACCATGAAACCAATCCAAGAAAAACATTAGAAAGTGTGAAATTAATAATATTTACCTTATTCCATTAACATTTTCTCTCACTTTTCTTTTCCACAACCTATATAGTAGCCCCTTAGTTTGAAATCACCTTGAATATCCTCCTAGAATGGTGGTACATCCCTTATCCAAATTTAGATTCATATAATCTCACCAATTTTTAATCATCCTCAACAAGACTATGAATAATATTTATTATATTCTTTTTTTATCATGTTGTATCAGATTATTTTTTTCATGTGAGATCATTTTGTATATTTTCATGGAATATTTCTAATTTTTAGATATCTCACAATTTTAGCACAAATCGATGCCCAAGATTTTAATATTGAAGCATCATTGGTATAAGTCATATTTTCATTGAATTTTTAGTCAATTATTTTCATCTATAACTTTTATCCATTATGCCACACACAGGATGATTCACATGTTGTAGAAAAAATATTAATTATTAATTCAAATTTAATAGACAACAATTGTGATGTTGAATAGACACTTTTATATGTTTTGTGGCTACTAACCTCAACTATATCCACCAACTAATTTCTTTTTACTAAATACTATTCATTTTCATTTTCTTTTTATTATTAATCCATACATTTCGATGTGTTTAGTTTTCCATTTCGTAGTAGATGTAGTATGTGAATTAAATAACATGTTAAAATGTCAAATACTTTTTGGGGCCATATTAATTGTCTAATTTAAATTTAATATGGGTTGAATTAAATGGGAATGGTGAAATGAGATATATAAGATCTGGGATTATACTTATTCAATATATTTTAATTGATTAATGGAATGGAAACTATCATGGACCTTTTATTTATCACTTGCAAGTGATATGTCAAATAGAAATAATAAAATTCCTAACCCACTAAGGTGGTAAATATTTTCAATTTAATTGAAATTATTAAATTGATTTAATAGAAATTTGAATGACAAGACTATGTCTTATAGTTGTTCTTTAATTATGATGTATGATCATGGAAATTATTTTGATTATGGGAACATGACTAATTTTTTTATCATATTTTATTAAGGTTATATAAATTGAATTATCTTTCAGGTTATGACTAAGCTAAGTGATGCATGTACTCTCATTTTATATTCTGGTGTACGGAGTTGTAGGAATCCACTAATTCATTTATGGGTCAACCTCATGAAATAGAAAACATGGATTCAGTCTATGTCTTATTATTTTGAAATACACAACATTGAACAGAGGGAACACAGAAAATTCTAGAAATTGAAATTATTTTCTTATAATATCCTTGGATTCAACAAGATGTTATAGACTTCCTTGGATTATTCCATAGGTTGTTGTCGTGTCTCTCGCTAAGGATATCTACGAAAAGATCCACAGGATTTGGTAGAACATCCTCTTTTGAGGTTAATAACAAGGTTAAACCCCTTTGGATTTCAACAAACATATAAGAATAAAATTAATGAATCTATAGATCCATGGGTGATACATGGCTTCCGGATATAGAGTGTCTTGGACATTCTCATTGTATTAGTGGAATGGTATTATAATTTATTACTATTTTAATTGTTGTAAATTTCTAATTCATAATTCCATTAAACATGTAGATCATTATATGATCAAATATATATATGGATTCCTTGGTTTTATTCATCACGTCCCAACTTTATAATAATAAAGTAAAATGTAAAATTCTTATATCCTCTATTGGTTTGGAAAAAAACGTTTATAATTTTCAAGGATCATATGGGGATCCTAAGATAGAATGGTTTATATTTAATTTTACTATATTACTTTTGATCCATATTCTACCATATAATTCTAGATTCACTAACAATAATGAATTAGACACCACTTGTTCTGTCCCACTGAGTTTTACACACATCATATCCAGGACAATGATATGTACATAGATAGATATCCTTGTTTATAGTTTGGTATTATGTCATGGTAATTTGATGTTATATATCTGGTATATAGCATCAAATAGGATTAGTGGCTGAGCTGATACTCATAATGACTTTCATAGATGGATTCCATTATTTATTTTCATTATTATAGGCATGATTCATGTATTACATTCAATATAGTTAATACCTTGTCTTTATGGATTAATATGTTCATGCATGGTTATTTATTTGGAAGTTCTCGAGTTATCAATTTATTATTTCATTATCATAAATTATTATTGGATTGTGAGTCCTTTAAAAAACTACATGTACCTTGATTATATGTATATTTGATTATATGAATATTAAAATCATTTTATTAAAAAAAATTCATTGTTTTTCATGAAATTTATTTAATAATTTTTTGTAGTATATACTAATTTGATAAGGTCCTAGTAGTACCCCTATTTGATATGAACCTTGAAGTTTGATTCCTATAAAACTTAATATTGTTTTACAATCATATAAAATACTATGAACACACTCATAGTATATATACTATCATGTGTGAGTACTTGTAAGATTATGAGATATCTTTTCATGATGTTCACACTTGGTGATCTCTATGACGGGATATTATGATAATACAACATCCGTTAGGAAGTATGTATATATTGGTTCCATAAAATATTCCAATTTTCTAGTGTGTGTGTGTAATGGTCCATTGAATTTAATATTATTATAAATACTTGGTAAAACTCATATACATAGAAGTATTTTGTAAACAATGAAGAAAATATTTCATGGATAAGGTCTATATGTCGTGTGTTTCATGAGTAACATGTTATTAATGGATAAGTCATTGACATATATTTTTATTTTTTATCTTTATTGAAGCTGATATCTCAACCAATCGAATTGGATAGAATGATCGCCCTAATTTATATGCCTATTGTAATGTCCCGGCCCAACTCACCATCAAACCGGTGGCCGGACCAGTCGCCATATGGCCTCAAGCACATCTCCCCGGATGTTAGAGGCTGCCGACTAGGAGCGAGGGTCTTGGAAGGTGATAGTGAGGAGACTATACCCTCATATCAGAGTATCACAACTGTATTATCAGAGTAAATAACATTCAATAGCAGAAGAAATAATAGATAAACACTGAACAATAGCCGCGGAAGAAAAATAGTGATCATTTATATAAAAGGTGGCCAAAGTCAGTTTACAATGCATGCATGTAAAAATGATGATACATTTATGAAAGCAGTAAACAATACCGCATGCTTACAATACAATGTAAAAGAATAAAGAAAAGACAGCAAGGCCCGAAGGGTGTTCTCCTAAGCATCCCAAGATCCTGCTCGGTCCTTTTCTCATATCCCTGGGTCCAAGCAACATAGCAACCAACCTAGGTCCTGCAACAAGAATGGTCTACTCGGGTAACCTAGTGCAATGGCGGCCAAAGTGGGGTGTGAGATATAAATCTCCGTAGTCCGGCACCACCAGTGTGAAACCGAATCTAGACAGTGTAATATTAATTAATGTAGTAAGAAGGTATAAGAAGATTCAATAAATAGAACAATATAGAATAACAACACCCGGCCAGGTTCCCTAAGGACACCCGAAGGCTGTACTAGCTTCTGGTCATTTCCGTTAAAGTAACTCGATCATGTTACCATATATTAATATATAAGCATTTAAATCATAGATGGTGTGGGGTAAGAATTCCTCCCACCCATTAATATGATTATAGGACATGAGAAAAGATTTCCTCTCATCCCTATAGGTCAATTGGAAAGGGGTATAAATGCCTCCCTTTCATACACGTATCGAGATTAGCGGGCACAGGGTAGGAATGCCTCTCATCCGGATAAGTCAACTGGAAAGGGTTATAAATGGATCCCTTCTATAAATGTACAGTGGTCACATCTGGCGTGGGGTAGACATGCCTCCCACCCATACTCAAGTAAGATGGCATAGGATATGCATGCCTCCCATCCATAATTGTTCAAAGTAGATGGCATGGGGTATGAATTCCTCCCATACATAACCACACTCATTCGTTGTTTGCATTATGTTACAATGCATAAGGCAGTACCTCATATGCATTTCAAACAGACATTCCACATTCACAAACACCCATAATCAATTATGGTACTCATTCACAGTCATAACAATAAACACTATGGTCATTCTCTAACCCTCTCTAGTGTGCTATTCAGTTATACCATCATTCATACTTATCAAACAACACATAAGGCATTACCTCTTATGCGCTCAAATTAACCATATCAAATTCACAACCCAACCCAATAAACTATGACATTCATCGCACTTTCCCTATTCAAGGTCATTATATCCAATTTTCCGAAACATGGAAAATTGGGCAAGGGTTCCCCCTTAGGGTCATCCCATCTAGTTGCCTAAACCTGACATGATGATTAATAATACAAGCATCAAAGTCATTTCACATAGTTTCCACCATCTCATTTAATCCATTCTAATCAAATTCATTTTACCCCATTATCTCAAGGGAAATTACAGTCCAAGGGTTCAAGTGGAAAGTGAGGCGTTATGGCAACATAGCATTTTCCCACATGGCCAAATTCAACAAAGAAGAAACAAGCGGCCAAACATACCATTCAGTAATTATTATAAAGGCACGGAAAACCAGGAAAGATTAGATGTCTACTTCATACTTTTTATCTTGAAGATAGTTCACCCCTGATCAAGGAGTTTTATTATTAAATTGTTAGTATAGTTAGCAAGAAACCCTTTTTATCTTGTTCCTGCAATTCACATGGTTTTCATAGAAGCATTTACTCAAGACTAACTTGCAGAATTAATGTACTAAGGCAGTGCATAAATTAACTCATTTAAACATCACTTTAAATAAAAAGGTAGGAGAGGGACCCTACCCCAAGTTGGATCTATCCGTCCACTATGGATCTTGGTTCTTTCTAACTAAAGCTACCGCTGCTGCTCCCCCACGAGACTTATGTGATTTCACATACGTATAAGGACACCTAGCCTCTATGAACACGCTCCGTGTGGCCATGAGCGTGCAAAAGAGGATCCTTACACATATTCTTATACACATATGCCTATCTCCGCTCACCTGTACATGCTTTTTTATATATGCAATGGGGAAAACTATCCTCATACGTGTATATTCGCTGCCATGCAAGAATATATGCATATCAAGGGAACCCACGTTTATAAAATTACGTACCTATGCCTATGCAAGAGAGTCGCCTAGAATTTGGCGACCCGAAACCACACCAAAACATCCGATGCACTATAAGATTAATCCAACGAACCTTAAAACACATAAAGACACTAATTTGGGATATGCGAAACCAACCAGAATATAAACCCTTACCGCGATCCCAAGCCGGCAGTTCGAAATCACCGCAATCTGCTACGCCTTCAACGACAGACCTAGAATATCACCCAAAGGAGTCCCAACGGACCCTTCGCATCAACCTAGAACAAGAGAAACAAGGATGAATGTGGAATGAAAAACCAATCCCCAAACTGGGGTTCGGCTGAACGGGATTAGGGCGAGGGAGAAGCCTAAAATCGGCCATGGAAGGAGAGGGATGGAGGGGAGTGACTTACCATGGAGATTTGAAGAATAAATAGCCATGAAAAAAGGAGTGGAGGTCCGGACGCGGGAGGGATCGCGTGAGACCGAGGCGCCATGGGAGGAGGGGGGTACATGCAGGTATGGCCGAGAGGAGAGGGGATAGGAGTGTTTAGCTTAGGTTTTATTTTAATATTATTTTCAAACCATTTAATATATTTTAAAAACCCAAACAATGTACGATGCACGGTTTAACCCGCACGATTTGACAAACTTTGCACAAACCGTGTCGCACCCCACTGGACACCCAGGGCACCCCGCAATGGCTGGCCGCACAGTTTGGGGAAACCGTGCACAGGACGTGCGGACTCCTCTGCCTCCTTATTTTAGGCCGCACAGTTTGGGCCGCACGGTTTGGGAACCAGTGGGCCAACCGTGCGCCTTCTGTTATTCATTAAAAACCATCCTCCTTCGGGTACGACGCACCTGGAACACCTTGATCCACTGGGGACACTTAACGAGCATTCACCCCTATCCAAAAACCTTAAAATGGTGGTTGAAACCCTTTGGAACCGCATTCCAAATCCTGGTTCTAAAAACGATCAGTTCATTAATTGAAAAAGTTCAATTTCCCCGACTTTTTAACCCGGTTCAAAATACGGGTCATTACACCTATGAATTAATGGCTCGTTTAATTTAGATAGTCATTGAAAACTACATCAAGAATATAGGTTTCTCACATAGATATGCATTCATCGTGATGAGATATTATAACAGAAATATTATATTATATTTTTAGAACTCGTATGTGGTTTTCATAATGGTGATTTTCAGTTATTTCCCTTGGGTTCATAGACTAGTTTGAAGTATGTAATCTTGGACCCTAGGAATTCTTTCTTAATGCAAACGAGAAATAATCCTAGTGGTTTACATAATATGTTTTTCTATAGATACCCATTAAATTATTTTTAAATTTAATTTGAAAAATAGATATTATTCTCAAGACTAGGCAATAATGGAATTCACATTGTGCTAATTAAAAATATTTATTGAGGGATAAAATATTTAATATTTATTCAGATGTTCAATAAATTATAGACGAGCTCAAATGGTCCAAGAAAGTGTTTTCTAACAAATATTATCTACTAATACAATTAAATAATATTGTTATTACACAAGACGACATTCACTAATAAATAAGAATAATAAAATATTATTTTCACTATTATTATGAGACATAGGGATTATTAATGGTAATAATATTTTTAATGGAAGGGATTAATTTTAATAATTTTTTTAACCTAAAGTCATGATCTATATTTAGTTAGTAGTATTCTATGAAAATTGTAATGAAAATATAATAATTGTGCATAATTAAACAATATCTAGAGTCCTTGTTTTCTCTCCCTCTCAAGAACAAAAAATGAAAGAGATATTCATTCATGGTCGAATGATAAAAATTCATCATGAATAATGAAAGATAATAAATTTGATGAATTAGCACCTTGAAATTTACTGGTGTTTCTTGAAGATCAATTTCGAATGTGTGGATCACATGTAGAGGGATACTACCCCTGGATCCTCACATCACAACAATGGATTTACAAGAAGGGCCTTTCAGAAGATCAACATCTTCAATGATGAAAGGATCCCATGAAATGGTATTTATTTTCTTTAGATATAAATAATTAATTTATAAATTTAACATAGAAAGATTCTATATAATTGTAATGTGAAATATTATTTCTAGAAATTTTTAATATATCACTCACAACCGGTGATTATTCTATACCCCAAACCATCATGTGGTATCAAAGATGGTCACATAATAAATTTGTCACTATTTATTTGTTTTTATATCTATAAAAATCATATATGAATGTTTTTTATTCAAATTATTCATTCATTAATAACATTTAGAATAACTTGTTGGTTAATATACTAACCATGTTTTCTAAATGTTTCATTTTTTAAGGGTCTAATAATAGATGTAAAACAACCATAGATTCCGTTTGGAAGTTCCAATGATGGGTTAAATAAATCTAGGTTACAAGGAATATAGTCTATCATGGCCCGTCCTAATGGGGTTCATGTCGTGACTCCCCTCGTCCATCTCTAATAGGCATGGGGTTGGTGACTAGCGTTGAATAGGCATATCTCTATCATGCGATGCATTTCATAAGTACTTATACACATGAAAATATCTCCATGACACAAATACTAAAATGTATAAACAACTAAGGAACAAAATTCAGGCATACCACTAAACCCAAACAATAGAGTACGATAGGAATCTAAATTACAGTAATGTAAAATGGACCAGATTACAAACCCACTAAAAGAAAGAGACTACAAACTATAATGTCCTACATGTACACAAAATAGGTACATGAAATGATTCTCAAAATTATAAGAAAACCTAAGCCTTCACGAACTTTCCATGCTCTATCAGGTCCTAGTCCGCCCTAGACTCCATCAAAATATTGCTTGACTACAGAAAACATTACACGTGCGTGCAAACCCTATGCAAGGGATAGTATAGAAATACTCAGTAGGATAGCCTGAATCAACAAAGAAGGAAAAAAAGTAAGTTACAATCCGCTATACAAAATATATTTCCACAATACATATAACAATAATATAAAGATATAATCAAATATAGACCCATAGTCTAGAGGTAGGTCACAACTATCACAAACCATCACTAAGGATTCAGTCCAAAGACTCCAAAATGCACTCATAAGGGAGAACACAATCATGAGTCTGATTACAATAACAAAATCTTCTTGAGATGTATTATTCCACAAGAACCTTTATGAGAGAGATACAATGATTTATCTTAAGTTACAATGTGATACAGTAGTTCAGAGAGAACACACTCCACGAGTGGGTATGGATATAATAGACAGATGATGATGACGACCAGGACCGTTGGGTGATACTGCAACTCATCTGGATCCAAAATCTATATAGAGGATCAAAACATGGTAGTATTGGTCACTCTAATAACAATACTCTAACTTTTGTACATGAATTGATATAGGATTATGCTCTCGGCCTCTTAGAGGGGATTTCAACTACTTTGTCTAGAAAGTCATGTTGAAGGGATTATAGTCATGTGAATAGGAAAAAAATACCAACTATCCTTTAGGGGAATATGAAAGGGAACCAAAACTAACAAAACATGTCCATGATATGGTGTAAAATATATTAAGTCCATATAATATGGGGTATAAAACATGTAGCAGGGTCACACATTTTTTCCCTTGACCTCGAGCACTACTCTTGTTCGACAACCCTTGTCATCAAGAAAATGTCGCGTAAAAACAGTGTAAACAGTGTGTAGAATGGTCACATGTTGTGTCCTTGCATCCAAGTTCAACCTATGTAGTATGTCAATGTTCCATTATACGGTTTGAACCCCCGTTTTCATGCCTGGGTATCAGTACATTGGGTAACCCAGGCATGTGGTCCAGTTCTGGCCATGTGGTGGGGTACATGGCACATAGACAAGTCATGTACTCCATTCTATGTCCATGTACCTCATGATATACATGAAAAGTCTAAAATAGGGACCCAAATTCCATGTGACAGGGTTCAAACATAGTGTGATACATTTTTTCTTCCGGTTTCCCTAGCCATTGGCGAGTAGAGGTCACATGCTATGTTCTGTGGAATTTTCTAGAAACCCTGGTTCACACTCCCTCAACTCCTCTGCTTCTCAAACCATAAATTTTGTTAACCCATGGTTAGAAAACTCAAGATTCCTGTTCGTCTACTCCCACCATCACTGAATTGGAATGATTCTGGCCACGAATCAACTCGAAAAAAGACCATTGTAATAATTTATTTCGAATATAGAACAAGATTTCCACACCCATCATCAATCAATTCATTTCTGTAACCACTGTCTCTCATCCTTTAAGTCCTACCAATTCCAAATATTTAATTTGATATTGTGTTCCATGAAACGAATGGTTAATGATCATTTTTATTGTAAACCATGATGAGCATGAAGAACACGAAGAACATGATGAATTTTGGGGGAGAAAAAAACATTGAACAACCAAAGGAATGAACCTCAGCCATTGTTTTTTCAATCCTCGATGAATTCTGTAAGAATGACCAGGATAATAAAATAGTATAATAAACCAAAACATATCACAATAAAAACCTTCCACAAAAATGATCGAACCACGGGTCATCTTGTAAATGGGTTGATCCACATTCATCATTAATTTTATGAATGATGAAATGAGTAATTGAAATAAAATTCCCTACCCGGTGTTTGGATATACATTTGATGAAAATGGTTGTGTTGGAATCATCTAAGGGATCCTCCCACTCCGCGGGTGAAACCATCCACGATATGCTCAATCCATCATTGCTATCTAGAGAAATTAATTCTCATTATATCACAGGTATAGTAGTGATTCTTGGTGACACTGGAATAATTATAAACTCAAATAAGATCAAAATACATTGCCACACCATAATAAAATATTTTCATTATTTTTTTAATTATCATTACGTCCTAAAAACTAACTTTCATGGATGACCTGCTCTGGTAGATATTACATCTTTCCTAGAGATTCTCTGGCTACCACCATACATGCACTAAGGGAATATCTCATCCAAGAAAGTTCCTTTCATACAGATTTTTGATATCTACTCGGTTCTCATAAAAGTTTATTCCATTATCAATTTTTATCTTTTTCTAGTCAATGATATGTGATTGGCCATGCATGTACCCTCTATGTTGTGATACATGAATTAAATCATGTACCTAGTCCATCTACGGTGGGGGGGGGATAGCTAAGAGATTTACCACCTCAAAAATCATATTTACTATCTCAAAAGGGTTGAAAAACCTCAGAGGTAACATTTCACCAATAAAAAATATATGTATCCCACACTAAGGTGAAGCTGGAAGGAAGATATCACCTCCTTCCTCATACTCCAATGTTATCTAATTTCTATCTGCATAAGAATTATGATAGATATGTGTGGTCTTTATCCTATCTTGTGTTATCTTCACCATCTTAGTTGTTAATCACCCCAACCCCAGTCCCATGATCACTAACTCAAATGGTTAAGTCTAGAAAAGTGGAGACCTATAGGGTCACCCATACAGAGCCCAAAATAGTGTCACACCAATGGTAGAATGACATCTATTATTGTACATGAACTCCAACAGAAGGAGGTGATCCTACCAACTATGACCAATGTCCAAGATGTAATCCCGCAACATGTCCACTTGGAAATGAATAGTCCACTCAGTCTGTGCGACCATCTATGAATGGAACACTACGATCAAGCAAAATTGAGGCACAAATGCCTCCTATAATCCCTTCAATAATATTTATGTGAAATAAGCATAAAAATAAAAAACTACGACAAATGGGACTCCATGTTATTAGACTATCTCTTGAATGTAGAGGTGTTTGATGCTTTCTAATGAACTCTAATAATGTATATGTAGGAAGTGACTTGAATTGGTGAGTTATTCAATGATATAGTAAATGGATTTGTGTCCCCTAAAGATATATGGTAAAACCATCATGGTGTCCTTTTATATCCCTCCCCACTTCCATTATATAACATCTAGGGGTTGAGTGAAATCTACGGGAACCTGCTGCTCAACATTCACTTTGTTAGATGGTATGTATGAGTATGATATACTCTATAATACCAAATGTAGGATCGAATTAAGAATGATATTCTAAGATACAAGAGGGGGGTGAATTGTACATTTTAAAAATTCCTTTGGAACTTTTAAGGATGTTTATGTTTAACAGGGTTAAATAAGATATTTCACGAGACCTTTATAAGTTAAAAATAGAAGCAAGATTTTGAAAAAGTGATTCTGGGAATGAAACTTATCAAAAGCCTACAAGGATGAACATTCTAAACAATAAAAAATACAGCAAAAAACATGTAACAAAAACAACTAACAATAGTAAGCCTTTTAATCCAAATATAAGGGTATCCAACAACCTTAGATAAATGTCCCTTGATTTATAATTTCAAGAAATTATGTATTTCCCACACTAGGGTAAGCCCTCAAAACGAAGATCAGAGTCTGTCTTGCTATCCCCACAAGCCCTAAACAATCTGGTACTCAAGGCCTATATCTTACTCAGTAAGGAAGTCCTCAACTTCATGGTGTTGGAACCAATGTATTCTTATCCCTTGAAGCCCTCGATTGTACTCAGCAAAAATCAGAGTCACATGAAGAAAAATCTGCACAAGGGAAAGTTTGGACAAGCAGTTCAAACTTGCTTCACGAATATTGAGAGTTGATAAGAGCTGCTCTCTCTAGAAACCACTTTAGGATGTTCTGAGAATCAAAAATTACAAAAGAATCAAACACTTTCAAATGAGATCATATTTATAGGAGAAGATCCAACGGTCTACTACCTCCTCCAATGGTCATATTCTTCCTTGAATTTTGGAGGGACCTGTACACGTGTCACTCAAAAAACTGTTTTTCAATAACTGAAATCACGACATAATTTTTTTAATAAAACATGTGTAAGCACAACTAAACTGATATTCGGAATGGAGGAAAATAAAAGTTCGAAATGGAAAAGGTTAAAGTTCAGAGTGTAAGTAAAAATGAATTCGGAGTCTATAACTTAAGAATATTTAGATCTTGTTTTGTAGGATTTCGGAACATGAATTCTGTAGAAATCCTGAGTCTGAATATCAATGAAATTTGATATTTGGTTTCACTAGAATTCGGAACAAGAACATACAATGTTCAGAGACAATTTTCATGAGAATTCGGAGTCATAACTCATCAGAGTTTGGAGTCTGAATTCATTGAACTTGGAGTCAGAAGGTAGGGATGTTTGTAACGATAATTTGGAGTCAAACTTTACATAAGTTCGTTATCAGAATTCGGATTTGAACATTACATAAGTTCGTAAAAAGAATTCGGAGTCGAACTTTACATGAGTTCGTAATCATAATTCGGTGTCGAACTTTACATAAGTTCGTAATCAAAATTCAGAGTTGAACATTACATAAGTTCATAATCAGAATTCAGAGTCAAACTTTACATAAGTTCGTAATCAGAATTCGATGACTTAAAAAGAATACCTTATATCTAAGTATTATATGATTCCGAGGCTGTAGACTACAATCCGAATTTCACACTTAGACAAATTTATGATATGATCAGTGAAATATGGGCAAGGGTAAATTTCCTTGGGGAAGGAAATTATCCATATAGAAGTAAAACAGAGGAAAAATAAGATTTTCTTTAAAATAATGTGTTTGTGATTTTCAAAACAAGAGGAATGGTAAAGTCTTAAGGAAGCCTTAATGACTTAACAATCTCCCACTTACATGAAGGAATAGAAAATTCATAAGGAAAACCTTATTGAATCAACAATATTCCCCTTTTTGGAAAGAACAAACATCCTTACGAAAAAGAATGCAAGGACTTTGAATAAATTTCTAGACATTGAAATTAAAACATATCTCCCTTTGTTTATGGACAATGGTGAATACGAATATCTATCCCTTAATCTTTGAAACTAAAAGGATCGTATTCTTGATTTCTGGAATGAGAAATTTTATTTCAATGTTGAAATCTTCATAATGAGAACTCCCCTTACTTAAGAATAGTTCTTCTTTACTTCGAAATATTTCTTCTCCCATTTATATTTTTCATCTCTTCTTTAGAATTCATTTTCCTTCTTCCCCATTGTGATTTTCAAAAAGATTTGAGGGAATGGAAAAATACATAAAGTACCTTAAACATTAGTAAGACATACAGACAAAACAGGTGACGATAATTCCATTAAGATTGATTGTATTAGTAGAAGGCAAAAATACAATAAAAGATCAGAATGGTCTATTTTGTTTCTTTTTTCCTTGGGCATTAACATCTTGACAATGGTCTTCAACATCATCAACTCTTTATGATCTTCCTCAGCTTTCTTTTATAATGCCTTTATCCTGTCTTCCTGAGCTTTCAAGACCTCTGCCTGAGCCTTCATGGCCTCTTCTTGAGCCTTCAGCAATTCGTCTTTCCTGAAAATATTTTCTTGTATCTCGCTCTGATAATACTTCTCTGATTTCAAGCTTCGAAAAATATAGCTCAGTTTTCCATTCATATATTTTACATCCTGAATCTGAGAACTTTTCTCTAAACATAGCTTTTCCTGAAAATCATTTGAAAGATTCTTCATCTTGGAATGCTCGGCATCAAAATCTTCTTTCACATCATTCTGTAATTGAACATGCTCTCTTGGATCTTCACCAATACCTTTCGATCAAATTGTTATTTTCATACAAGACTTCTTTTGGACTTCATAATCGATATGGAAATTTTTTAAATCTTCCTCAACATTCACACATATGTCCATCACCATAGATACGAATTCTGATTTCTGATTCATGGAGTGCTGAAGCATCTGACATATGGACTCTATTGCTAGAAAGTTCTATATGGTATCTATCAGTTTCTTCAGAGGCTGGACCACAAAATAATGCCCTAAGGAAGATGATTCTGAATCTGAAAACTTTCTAGGATATGGTTCCTCTTTGATTTCTACCAGCTTCCTCTTAGAAGAGACTCCCACTTCCTTTTTAACATATAATGTATTTTGTTGGGGTGTATATAACCACATGCATACCCTAGTCAACATTTAGTATAGCTTCCTCTTCGGGAGATTCTTGTTCACTCTTAGATAACTGAACTATCTTGTCTTTATAAAATTTATCCTTCTCTTCTCCAGCTTCAACATCCTCGGGATGAATAAAGTCTTGATTATGACTCTCTTCCTCAGTTGGATTATTCACTTCTTCATCAACCTTCTCATCATATGCGATTGTTGCCAATTTAGAAGATATTTCTTGAGAAGTCTGGATCAAGAATTTATCGAATGAAGTTCCCTTATCTTGATATTGTTTAACATGTCTAATTACATCATCAGAACCACTAATTTTCTCATCTTGCTGAATTTTCTCCACATCGTCTTTCTCAACTTCCTTCTCTTTGGTATTTTCCAGAGTCTTCTTACCTGGAGTCTCAGGTAATTGTTCCACCTGGAAAGTCTTCGGAACTAGAATATTTTCAGAATCTCTTTTAGCATCCCTCAGAAGGGATTGAAAAAATTCGGCTTCTGTAATTTTCTTCTTCAGCTTCTTCTCTTCATCCTGATTCCCTAACTCATCAGTAGCATTATCTATCAAGACCATAGCCTTAGAAGGATCCAAACCGAACTAAATATCCTGTACTTTTCTAGTCTTCTTATCCTCCCATCACATTTCTATGAATTCATCAGGCTAGGATTTTTTATTCTTAGGTTTAGGAGGTGCGGATTGAGCTTCCTTAGATTTAGGGGTTTTATCTTGAGATTTAACTTCCTTGACCTTTCTATTCTTACTAACCTTCTTCTATGGCACATATTTCTCAAAATTCTTCATATTGGGGTTTTCCTCCTCATCTGATAGATCAAAAATTCTCCTGATTCTTTGGAAAAACCTGCTTTCATCCTCTTTAGCATGTCATCACTGATCAGAATGACCTTGCAATTTCTTGGCTTTCAGCTACATGGGATCTTGAAATAATCAAGACACCGAACTGTCCACATTGAGAGCAATGCTAGATATATAATGATCTGAGCTCTAAGATTTACATTCTTCATGTTCTGAATGGTAATGAGGATATGTCTCGTTAAATTAACCTTCCCGAGGTTTACCAAAAAATATAGGATATACATATCACTCTTCTAGATTTATTCTTATCTACCTTCCATTGAACAATATATCCTTGCACCCAGAGCTGTTGGATCTGGTTATTGGTTGGAAGATGAGAAATATTCTATGAAGTGTCAATATCAGAGAGTCTGAGAGTTTTCATACCCTCTACTTTGATAAAGCTTCCATGATCTTCTGGAAACTTGTCTGAACAAAACTCAGCCTCTCTTTCATAAGGAATTCCAATCAAGATGGCCTCCTTGGCATATGATAAATCATATGTCTTCCCATTTCTTTTGAAGGAGAACTTATCCCTTCCAACTTCCTTGAAAAAACTCACTGACTCATAAAACTCTAGGAGTATGTCCAGATACACCACTTCTTGAGCTCATGTTTTAGAAATGGCTACATCTTCCCATCCATTTATCTTAATGTTCATGGAAATCAGAGAGTGGTACTTGTTGAAGAAAATTGGGTGAACCAACATCTCCCAATATATCTGCCACTCTGAGATTGTCTTGACTGAAGACATATCCCGGGAAGGAACTTATACAGACATTCGGACTTGAGTACTTTCTGAAGAGTTCGGAACGAGCTGAAGTAGAGGGTTAGTGCTTTGAGACGCAAAACCTTGATTACCGATGTGGGAAAACCCTTGAGGGTCTCTTTATATTGGTGATGGAAGTGGCATTTCAACTTCCAAAAACCAATCTAATGGTGGAGAAATCTTTAGATCTGATCTGACGGTTGAAATAATTTCCCAAAGGAAGATTTGAGTGAATATGATCTTTTAAGTTTTTGAAAGAAAACATTCGGATTTAAGAAATCCTCAATCTGGGAAATTTTAAAAACAAAAGAAAATAACACCAATGAAATAATGGCTATGAAAAAACATAATAAGGCAATCATACCTTTCAGATTGCTAGGAATATTATTCGTAATAGGTGATATTATTCTTAGACAAATTAACATGACTACAAAAATGAAACTTATTAAGAAAAATCGACTACAATTATTTTTGAGTATGAAAAAGTTTGTTATGACAATTTCATTATGAAAAATTTTCATTTCATAAATTTTAGTTCAGAAAATTTTGATTACGAAAATTCAATGTTCGAAGAATTCTATTACAAAAACCTGAGTTCTGGAAATTTCATTGCGAAAATTTAAGGTCCGAAGAATTCCATTATGAAAACTATAGTTCTGAATATATCCATTATGAAAATTTCTCATTACGAAAATTTCCATTTCGAAAATTTTGAAAACCCACCTACGAGAAAAAAAATGAATACATTATTGTGAAATTTTTTGAATGGATTAAATAACAGAAGTACTCCCCCTGTGAAAAGGAGTTTATTACTGTAAGGATAATGGTTCAACAAGAAGTTATTGAGGAGGATTACCTTACGATAATCATTCCTAACTTCTGTTTAATGTATTAAAATCTATCAAAGGGTGATGATTTTTTGAAATTGTTGCCAATTTGACCTTGCATTCTGATGAATTGTAGAATTATATCTCTTTTTTGTGTGTGATCCATATGAAAGTGATGCCTAATATCTATGTGCTTTTCCTGAGAGTGATGTGCAGGGGTTTTACTAAAGGAAAATGGAACTTCTGTTATCACACAAAATTTGAGTCTTAGTAAAACTCAATCCATAGTCTATGAGTGTGTGTTGCATCCACAATACTTGAGCACAACAACTTCCAGCTGCTACATATTCATCTTCAGCAGTGGAGAGTGCTACTGACTGTTGCTTCTTGAAAGACTAGGAAACTAATGAATCTCCTAAGAAATAAAAAGTCCTGGATGTACTCTTTCTATCCATTATACATCCACCAAAGTCAACATCTGAAAAAATATTTAAAACAAAATCATTTCCAGAAGTGTAAAATAGTCTTAAATCCATGTTTCTCTTTAAGTAGCGAAAAATTATTTTCACTGCCTTTAAATTAGATTCCATAGGATTGGATTAATATCTTGCACATATGAATTCTAAAAACATTATGTATGTTCAACTAGCTTTCATGTAATGTAGAATTCCTATCATACCTCTAAAATATGTTTGATCTACTAGTTTCCCAGCCTCGTCAAGATCAAGTGTGTTTGAGGTACCAATGGGAGTACTTATACTCTTAGTGTTTTCATAACCATACTTTTTAAGGACTTTAATATAATTATGTTGGGTATGTATATTCCTTCTGGTTTTTGAGAAATCCGACAACCGAGGAAAATTTTTAACTCACCCATCATACTCATTTCAAACTCAAATTTCATTAGATTCGCAAAGGAATTAGTTAAAGATTGCTGAGTTGAACCAAAAATAACATCCTTAACAAAAATTTGAACAATTAAATTTTTTTTCTTGTCATTCTTTATAAAATTTTTTGGATCTGTATATCCCATAACATAGTTATTTTGAAGAAAAAATCATGTAAGTCTATCATACCAAGCTTGAGGGGGATTTTTTAAGGCCATACAAAGCATTGGTATGTTTAAAAACATGATCAGGATATTTTTTATCTTCAAAGTCATGAGTTTGTTCAACAAAAAATTCCTTTTGAATATAACCATTAAGGAAAGTGCATTTCACATCCATTTGAAAAGTTTGAAATTGAAGAATGCTGCAATGGAAAGAAAAATATGAATAGATTCAATTGTAGGTACTGGAGCATAGGTTTCTTCATAGTCTATTCATTCTTGTTGATTATAGCCTTTAGCAACTAATCTTGATTTATTTCAAACAATAACTCCATTTTCATCACACTTATTTCTGAAGACCCATTTTACTCCAACAACAGAATATTCCATAGGGATTTCAACTAAGGTCCATACTTTATTCCTTTCGAATTCATTTTGTTCATCTTGAATGGCTTTAATCTAATCATCATCTCCTAAAGCTCCATGAGTGATTTTTGGTTCTGATTGGGAAAGGAATGCTATATTTTCTACTTCATTTATTAAGGAACCTCTAGTCCTTATCAGTTGATTCACATAACCAATGATACTATCACTAGGATGATTCATAAGAAATGAATTATTTGGATTTTGTAAAACCAGTTCATCAACATAAGGTAGGAAATCATCTCGTGTACATGTTCCAGAAGTGTCTTCTTGATCATTTTCCTTATCAGAAGTTTTTTCTTTCAAAGGTTGATAATCAATTTTTGAAAACACATCTAATGATGTTGGTTGGGGTTGTCTAAAAACAAAAGGATCAGTTTCTTCAAATTTGACATGTACTGTTTCTTCAACAATACATGTGTTTTTGTTTAAAACTATATAAGCCTTAGATGTTGTGGAGTAGCCTAGAAAAATTCCTTCATCATATTTTGGTGCAAATTTGTGTAAGTTATCATTAGTATTCAGAATGAATATCTTGCGTGCAAAAACCATAATGTAGGAATGTCTAGGTTTTCTACTTTTCCATAACTAATAATGAGTTTTATTAAGAAAAAGGCCTAATAAAAACACGACTTATAGTATAAAAATTAGTACATACATCTTCTGCCCAAATTGTTTGGCTACAGAATACTCACTCAACATGGTTCTAGTTATCTGTTGAAGTATTCAATTTCTTCTTTCAACAACACCATTTTGTTGAGGTGTTCTGGGTTCTGAAAAGTTGTGAGTAATACATTTTCTACTAAAAAAATTTTCATAATCAGAATTTTGAAATTCTCTTCCATGATCATTATGGATAGTTTTTAATGGAAGGTTTTTCTCATTTTTGACTAGAGGCTCTAAAATTTTCAAATAAGAAAAATCATCAGACTTCTTTGATAGAAAATAGTCTCATATAAATCTAGTGTAATCATCAACCAAGATAAATACATAGTATTTCCCCCCAATGCTTCCAGTTTTTGTAGGACCAAAAAGATCCTTATTCACTAGCTGTAATGCATCAGTGGTTGTAACTTCACCAATTGATTTTAAACATGATTTATGTTTTTTACATATTGATAAGGTTCAAATACTTTTGAAGAATCAAATATATGCTCTCGTAGATCCTTAACTAGTCTTTTCTTCGAAAGTTTGCATAAGTTCCTTAGGTTACAGTGTCCTAACCTTCTATGCCACAACCAAAAGTGATCTTCCATTGTACTAAGGCAAGGTAAGTCGTGTCTCCTAAGGTCTTCAATGTTTAGTGTATAAACATTCTCTTTCCTATGGGCAGAAACAATAAACTATTCCTTGGAATTGTGTACTAAACACTTATCATTCATAAAATTTACAAGGTATCCTTCATCACATAATTGACTTATTCTGATGAGATTGTGCTTATGACCCTTAACAAATAAAACAATTGAAATCAAAGTTTTTCCAAGAAGAACGATGTTACCTATACCAATAATTTCACCCTGAGCATTATCTCTGAATGTTAATTTTCTTCCTTTCGTTTTGATAACAATTTCAATATATTCATTGTTACAAGCCATATTTCGGGGACATCCACTATCCATATACCAGGTATTGTTGTTGGTACTTTCCCTAATTTCTTGAAAATAAGAAAAAGTTAGGTTTTCAGAATCCAGACTTGCATGGATCCTGAAATCTCAGAAAGTAAAATTTTGGGAACCCACATCTTCTTAGAAAAATAAGATTTATGAAAACCAAAATATTGGGTTTTATTTAACGAACAATTCATTTCCTAGTGACTACCACATTGACACTTTGTGCAGAATGGGGCACTTTGAGGAACAAAGTAGTTGTTACTAAAAATCATTTTAGAACTTTTATATCCAAAACCAGTAGTATTCCTTCGAGGTCAGATTTGTGAATACATTTTATCAAAATTTTCATTACCTAGGGTAATGTTTGACAAACACTTCTTCAAGGAAAATATTTCAAATTTGAGTTTTATAACAAGTTTCTTGTCTTCAAAAACATTGAATTTTGAACTACATCTTGGCTTGAAAATATTTTTCTTAGAAATTACGTTTTCTAGATCTTTGGAAAGTTTATTCTTCTCAAAACTTACTTCCTCACACTTTTTTTTGAAATACTTTCAAAATCAGCATTTTTCGTATCAAGATCTTTAGGAATTTATGATTTTTTTAGTAAAAATAGTATTCCTTCAATTTTCCTTATGCAGTTATTTTATGAGTTTTGAATTCTCATTTTAAAGGAGTCTAGCAATCCTAGAAACTTCTACATATGTAGGTAATGTATTATCTTCATAAGAAGAAGATTCTTCATTCAAAGAGTTATAATATTTACTATCATTACAATTCAAAGAACCATTGTTCATTGATTCAGAATTGTGTACCTTTGCCATCAAGAAATGATTATCAATTGGTATCCGGGCTATAAGACGAATATTCTTCTGTATATAAGATTCATAATCAAGAGATTCATCTGAAGAGTCTCCACCACTGGCACTCCATGTGTCTTTGGCTTTCAACACTTCTGTAGCTTTAAACTTGTAATACCTCTTTATTTTTTTCTCAGAATTCCTTTCCTTTCACTCTTTTCTCTTGAGCATAGGGAAATCAGGTATAATGTGTCCAACTCCCTTACATTCATAGAATCTAACTTATGAATATTTCTAGTGTTTCCCTTCCTTCTTCTTATATTTGGATTGAATGTTCCTCTGTCCTCAATCTTGTTCATCCTTCAAGAAAGGTTTTCAAATTCATTTTCTGAGGATTCACTTCCACTGGATTCGGAATGTATGACAACATTCTATGATATAGATCTGGTCACACTCTCAGGAGTCTTAGCTTTCATGTGGTTTGATGTAGTAGTAAAAGCTACACTGTCATTTCCATTCTTCTTCACAATATCAGCATCTCTCTCCATTCTCGTCCCATGCTGATGAAGTGTTCCAAATAGCTCATATAGGGTAATCTGAGTAACCTTACTATTTTCATCAATTTATGTCCTTTTATATTCCCATTCATTCGTCATGATGTCAATGATATTTTCAACAAGAGCTTCATCATCTAATCCTTTCTCACCCATTGATGGTAAACTATTCACTTTAGTCATTTATATGTATTGTACTTTGCATATGGATTCACCATAGGGAAAACTAAAACCAGGATATTCAGCTCTAATCATGGATCTTCTAGTCTCGATTACTTTGTAAGTTCCAATTTGAGTAACTTCAAGTTTCTTCCATATAAAATTTTCTGCTTCACAAGAAGAAAATTGGCTATATATATTTCTAGTCATTGAGCATAGTAAAGTATTGCGTACCTTATAGTTCAGTAGGTAATCATGATTTTCTTGATTTTAAAAGGAACATACCACATTATTATGGATCTTGTATCCACCAGTAATCAAAAAAAAATCAACCCCAGTGTTGATAAATAATTTCTTCATACGATCTCTCCAATATTCGTAATCATTACCTTCAAAAATAGGTGGTCAGGTTGGATTGAGATTGTCTGTGGAACCAACATTGATTCCTACCATCTTTAAGAAATAGTATTTCCACAAAACATGTTATTAGAAAAAGTTTGTAAACAAGGAAATATATTCTAAGAAAAAAGAATATTTAACAAGAGTATCTCTTGGAAAAATAATGAATCTGAACTATGAGTCCGAAAAACATATTCCGAAAAATATTAATCCGGAAAATGTTATTCCGAAAAATCATATTCTGAGAAATATCTTTTGAACATAATCATGAGATTAAATCATATTGTACTGAAAGTACTGATTCCAATTATTTAATTGGGGTAGGGTCTGAGGTTTCCATCCTCTGATACCAATTTCTAAATGGTATGTCAGAGTATGATATACTCTATAATACAAAATGTCGGATAGAATTAAGAATAAGATTCTCATATACAAGAGGGGGGGGGGGGTGAATTGTACCTTTTAAAAATTACTTTGTAAATTTTAAATATGGTTATTTTTAACAAGGTTAAACAAGGTAAACCACACGACCTATATAAGTTCTAAAGAATTTATAGATTCCGGAAAAGTGATTCCAGGAATCAAACTTATCAAAAGTCTACAAAGATGAAGATTCTACCTTAAAGCGTATAGAATATAACTAAATCAGAGTACAAGAGTGGGGAAGTATTAGATAGTACACATTCTTCAATATTACAAAATGCAGCGGAAAAACATGAAACAAAAAAAGGTAACAATCGTAAGTCTTTTAACACAAAAAGAAGGGTATCCAACAGCCTTGGATACAGGTCCCTTGATTTATAACATCAAGAAAGTTTGTCTTACCCACACTACGGTAAGACCTGGATATAAAGATCGGAGTCTATCTTGTTATCCCTAAAAGCCCTCAAATATCAGGTAGTCGGCACCTCTTTCTTCCTTAGCAAGGAAGTACTCAAATTGATGGTGTTGGAACCTCTGCCTTCCTATCCCCGGAATCCCTCGATTGTACATAGCAACAATTAGAGCCGCACGAAGCAAAATATGCTCAAGGAAAAGTTTGAACAATCAGTTCAATCATTCTGCATGAAGCGTGAGAGTTTATAAGAGCCTCTCTCTCTAGAAATCAAATCAGGAAGTTTTGAGTATCAAAAATTCCAAAATCATTGAACACTTTCAAATGAGCTCTTATTTATAGGTGAAGCTCCAACGGTCGGCTCCCTCCTCCAAAGGAAATATTTTTCCTTGAATTTCGGAGGGACCTGTACACGTGTCACTCAAAAAACGGTTAGTCAATAACTGAAATCACGACAGAGTTTTGTAATAAAACAACTGTAAGCATAACTAAACTGATATTCAGAGTGGAGGTAAATAAAAGTTCAGAATGGAAAAGGTTAAATTTCACAGTGTAAGTAAAAATGAATTCAGAGTCTATAACTTAAGAATATTTTGATTCTGTTTTGTAGGAATTCAGAACCTGAATTATATAGAAATCCTGAGTCTGAATTTCAAGTAAATTTGGAGTCTGGTTTCACTATAATTCCGAAATAGAACATACAAAGTTACGATTTAATGTTCATGAGAATTCAGAGTCGTAACTCATCAGAGTTCGGAGTCTGGATTCAGAGAACCCCGAGTCAGAACTTAGGGAAGTTCGTAACTAGAAGTCAGAGTCGAACATTACTATAAGTTTGTAATCATTATTCAGAGTCGAAAATTACATAATTTCGTAATGAGAATTCAAAGTCGAACTTTACATAAGTTCGTAATCAGAATTCGGGGTCGAACTTTACATAAGTTTGTAATCAGAATTCCGAGACGAAATTTACATAAGTTCATAATCAGAATTCGGAGTCGAACATTACATATGTTTGTAATCAGAACTCCAATTCTTAAATAGAATACATTATATCTAATTATTATATTATTTCCAAGATTTGGACTACAATCCTAATTTTTTTCATAGACAAATTTCTGATATGATCAATGAAATCTGGGCAAGGGTAAATTTCCTTGGGGAAGGAAATTTTCTTTATAGAAGTAAAACATGGGTAAAATAAGATTTTCCTTACAATAACGTGTTTGTGATTTTCAAAACAAGAGGAATGGTAAAGTCATAAGGACACCTTACTGACTTAACAATCTCCCCCTTACAGGAAGGAATGGAAAATTCAAAAGTAAAGACTTATTGACTCAACACACTTACTGAAAAGTCAGGCATTGAGAAGCAAACTTTGTAACTCCATTCATCATTACCAACAACTAGAATTGACATTGGTGGTCCTAGTATATCCTTTCCACTCTTGTATGTACCTCCAAAGAGTATGTATGAAAATCCCTTAAATCCTCCTCCTATAACTCCCACAGTACTATTGTGCAACCTCTAAAAAAGGATTTTGTGCTTCACACCTTTTAAATATCCATCATGTGAATTGTATATAGACATCTGAGCACATTGGGTCTCATAGTTGGTATCCCCGATCTGTGCCACCCTAACACTATATAATAGTGGAGGGTTGGAAACCATTTACTAGAGGTATGTTGCATTATCTCCGTCCATTTAGGATAAGTATAACGAGTCAATCATCAATGATTCCTCATTCAACGACAACGACTAGATGTCCTGCTGATATCATCTACGACCACGTTCCCCTTCATTGGAGTGCTGATAAATTAAAATTCATAATCTTAGAGGAAATATATCTTTATCCTTTATCAAATGTTCTGATTCTTCTTGAGAAAATATATATTTGAGACTCTTGTGGCCAAAGTAGACGACAAATAGCGTTCCCATCCAGAAGTGTCGCCACATCATAATTTTTAGACAACTGATTTCCACTAAAGCTCATGGGTTTTTTACTTCATCTCATGTAGTTTAATCATGAATGATCCATAGGAAATCACGAATTTCCTCTTCTTCAGGACACAACTATGTATGTTCCCTATTTCATTGAAGAACACTACCTACTTGACATCCTCCTCCAACAATATCAGGATCAAGGAACTCGTCAAACTCTACCTCAACAGCTGAAAATCCAACTAAGAATTCTCTGTCTACAAGAAAGGATACCCCTTTTGAGTGAATTATATCATATAAGTTGTAATACTTTATAAGTTAGGGTTGAATCTCTAGTAATATCCTTTCAGCCCATGGAATCATTATACCTTTATCAGCCACTAATTTGGATCATATGCTAACACTACCTCAACCATGGCGGGGTCCACTTCTAATCCATCTGCTGATATAACAAGTCCCAAAAAGTGGACCACCTGAAACAAGAACTAGAACTTCATGGGTTTCCACTAAAGAAATTTCTTTCAGAGTAAGTCCAAAATCATCTAAAGGTATCTTTCATGCTCCTCCAATGATGCTAAGTACACATTGATATCATCAATGAAGACAACCATGATCTAGTATAATTAATGCTAAAATATCTAGTTCAAGAGTCCTATGAATACTAATAAGGAATTCGTCACACCAATTGGAACCACCAAGTACTCACATTGACTATAACAACATCAGAAAAATTTCTTCAGTATATCCTCATCTCGTACTCACATAAAGTGATATCCTGATCAATGGTCAACCTTCAAGAACCATAATTCCCATCTCAAATGATATAATAGGTCACTGAACCTCTGTAGTGGAATTTTTTTCTTCATGGCCACCTTGTTCATGCACTAGAAGTCCACACATAACCTCATGCTCTTTTATTCCATTTTGATAAACAAAACTGGGGCCACACAGGGTGGAATAGTAGGTCTCATAAATTCATTCCTCTAGTCTTCTATATACAATCTCATCTTGTGAATCTAGGTGAGAGCCTTCTGATTTTTTTCTAATGATATTGGTGCATTACCGGGGGAACCCCAATACAAAAGTAAATTTACTAACATGAAATAAATACTAGAACATCTTATCAAAATATGTCCTCATACTCTGCCACTACAGTTGGCAACTGGAAGCTCAGAAAATCTACTACTCTGAGGGTAAGGCTAGCAAACTCATGAGTGACCGGATACACCCTCCTACGAGTGAGACCATTTTGTGATTCTTAGGTTTCTCTTTTTCCTACAAATGAAAACCGCATTCCATCATTGGGTAAACACCACACCCTTTGTTTAAAGCAGTCAGTTACAGAATGGATCGAATAAAACCAATCCATACCAAGAATAAAATCATAAGGCCTCCAAAATGATAATAAGATATTAAAACTGAACCTCTAGCCTCTAAGTGTAATTTCACAATACCATGAAAGGTGTGTGATCATGGAGTCTCCACCATTATGTGTATCCAAGTGTAAGGGTCAAGTAAACTGTTTTACCAGAACCTCAATGTCTCGTACAAGTTAAGTGTGAGAAAATAATTACTGGAAACTATTTCTATAAATAAAATTTCCATGGTTTATAATTCACAAGTCGTACCTCAGATCATCCTTGCATCCCCTGGGTAGTATACCTTGATCACATGTAGCGGCACCTTCCCCTGTCCTCTAGCTCCCAGTGTCTGGAATAGACCATCTAAGGGTGGTGGTGGTAGTATGTCATAATTTCATCCTCCTCCTATAGCTTTCCTAGCTCCTCTTCCTCATCCTCCGCCTAGCTGATATGCATACTCCACCCATTTCTTCTACCTTGGTTTTCTATCCACAATCCACTTAATAATAGTTCTACGGGATTGGAAATATCTTGTGAGATGTTACCTACTATGGTATGTGTAACATCATATCTCCCTAGGTTATCTAAATCCAACATGAGAGCCATGAACCATATATCACCTATCCTAGTACCACCTATAACATCTTCTATATCCAGATCCCTATGTCCGATGTTTTCTCCCTGCTACTGAGGTCTCTAAGACGGTCCTCTTTCTAGTGACTATCACTGGCTATATCTAATCAACACAGAAGCTATCAACCACCAATTCTTTCTCGAGAAATCCAACATAGGTAAGAATTCATAGAGGTATAACACTAGCTTGGATGTCCTAATGTGGACCTCGCTCGATGATCTGAGCCCTAAAGTAATGATCGTTGACCATATCATTTGAGTACCTAGAGAGGATGGTGATCCTCGATTAGTTGTCAGCCACCATCATGCTTCCCTAAAAGAGATGATGAAGCTCATGTATAATCTCTTCTCTTACCATAACTAGAGAGAACTCCTCCTTAAATAGACTCTCAAACTCTCTGCATGATAGAGTCACCTCTTCATGATTCTATGTAGTAAAACCCCACTATATCTCTACTAATACCTAAAGAAGGCTTTCTGCTAGGATCACCAACGAGTTAACTGGTGTCCTCACTAGAAGAAAATCTATGGCCACCACCTCCAGCCACTCAACTGCATATGGGTTGGGATCACCATAGAACCTAAGGGGTATTTGTCTCTAAAACTCAGGGAGTGATGTTAGCTTATGTTCCTCATCTGCAGGTACTGCAGGTACAATGTGCAGCTCCACGGGTGGTGGTATAGCTAGTGTCGCACCAGGAGTTAACACCTAGGGAACTATACCCTATATCCATGACTCGTCATATCAGGGGTCATCCTCATGATTGAGCTTCTATTTCCTATATGGTATGCATCTCAGAGGCATCTCATATGAGAAAAAAGATATACCACATTAATGAGTATATCTAGAATTCGGAATCAGGAAGAACAAGGAAACAAAACCCATTTATATATGATGGATCTACCATTATTTTCCCTATAACCAGGGTCATCGTGTATCTAGTTGAAAAGAAGGTTATCAAATTCACGGTCTATTGATTTATTGGCCGATCACACTAGCATTAGAGTCCCTGACCAGAAATCCAAATTCGAAACACTCAATACTATTTTTGTAAACAAATATAACTGAATATTGGTCATAGGGTAGAATAGACCACCTCTGATCCCACTTTATCATGACCCGTCCTTGGGGGAACCATGCTGCAACTCCCCAAAACCACCTACAATAGGCCACAGACTTCTGACTAGCCCTAGTTAGTCATATCAATAACATGAGAGGCATTTCCTAAGTACATATAAACATGCACACAAATGCAACCCAAAAATGAAGAAATGAAAAAACCACAACGGAGCAAAATAAATGCGTACCAATAAAATAAAAAAATAAGATTATGATAAGAAACTAATGTACTATAAAGTAAACTGGGCTAGAATACTATCCCATAAAAAGAAAGAGTATGAATGATAGAATTTACAACATGTAAGAGAAAGAGGTACTTATCCTGCTACTCAAAGTCATAGGAACACCTCACTTTGCGTGAACTCCTAAATCATAGTCTAGTCCTAGTCCAACATAGACATCATCAACAGGTTTCTCAAATATACAAAACATGAGATGTTCAAGAAATGACTGTGCATGGGTGAGTTTAAAATACTCTGTATGAGACCCCAAAAAAATAATGAAATTCAAAAGGAAGATACAATCACCTCTAAGAAATATATGCCTACAAAAACCTATAATATTAATATCCATGTATACGAAAACCTAGACCAATATTCTAGAGGTAAGTCACAAGTACCACATTCCATTGCTGGGGATTTAGACTGAAGATTCCATGAAAAATTAATCTGGGTGACCACACTCTTGCATTTGATCGCACTGATGATATCTTCTCAATAAGAACTACACATCAATAATCTTCATGTGAAAGATAAACTAATATATTTGATGAGATAATACAAAACTATTTTTAGGATAACTCACTCAGTGAGTGGGGAAGATCATGATACACATATGATGATCACTTCGAGGGCCATGGGGTGATATCACAACTCATTCGGAACTACTCCCTTTGTATATGGTCAACTTCCTATAGGTTTGGTCACTAAAATAGCATGACACTACATATTGTACAATAATGGATAAGGGATCCTTCTCTAGGCCTCTCTATGGGGAATCCAATTACTATTTCCAGAATGTTCTACTAAAGGGATCATTCTCTAGTGAATTGAAAATGATACCTATTGTCCTTTAGTGGAATGATAAAGGGAACCAAACATAATGAATCTTTTCCAAGATATATTTGAAATGTTATTAAATTTATGTAAGAAGGGGAACACAGTGTGTAGTAAGGTCACACACCATGTCCCTTGACCCCAGGTACAACTTGTGTTCAATGAATTGTTTCATCAGAACATGTCGTGTAAAAATAGAGTAAATGACATGTAGAGGGGTCAAATTTCATGTCCATACTTATAGGTTCCACCCATTTACTATTTCAATATTCCAATACATTGTTTCAATCCCCATTCATCTACCCTTGTACAATTACAGGGGGTGACACATACATCCGGTCTGGGTTTGGCGATGTGGTGGGGGTTCCCACCATGTAGGAAATTTGTGTACTCTACCCTATGTCTTTGTACCTCATAAGATATATTCTGAGTCTCAAGGTGGTCCCCACACACCATTTGATATGGGTCACTTGCCATGTGATTGTTTCATGCCTCCCAAAATCCTAGCCACTACAAAGTGGGGGCCACAAGCCGTATAGTTCGGAATACATGCTGTGTTTAATTAAAATTTTTCAAGAACAATTTTTTTTTCTCCATCATCTCCTTCGATACTATAACTATCATTTCCATCAAATAATTTTCCGAAATAATGATATCTTGGGACGTTTTGTCCCTCCATCACTAAATCAGTTTGATTAGGTCTGTAAATCAAGTCGGAAAACAAGATCATTATCGTTCATAATTTTCAAAGTAGAATGAGAAATCATCACCCACAATCGTTCGATCCACTACAAAAACCACAGTCACACCATCATTGAGTTGTATTGATTCAAGATCATTAAATTCAGATATTTGTGTTTTCAAATGAATGCACATCAACCTTTTGTTCATTAACCATGAAGAACACAAAAAATGAGAAGAATGTGAAGAATTTCAGTGGAGAAAAAAAACATGGAACAACCCTTGAATTTACCTTTTTTTGTTCATTTAATCCACAGTCCATTCTGTATAAATGATAAAGATGTCAGAATAGTATAATCATCCCCATATTCCTGCAATCAAAACCTCCGGTGAGAATGATTGAAACGCATGTCAACCTTTTCCGTGGGTTGATCGACATTCGTCATTAATTCTAGAATGTGGAATTAAGTAATTGAATTAATGTTCCCTACCTCAATTTTGGATAGATCACTAATGAGAATGATTGTGTTTAAATCATATATGAGATCCTCCAAATCTACAAGAAAAATGATCCTTGATCAGGTTGATCTGTTTTCGTAGTTGAGAGAAATTCCTTATCCATGTTTCATAGGAATTTGACAGGTATGGTGATGACCCTGGATTACTGAAAAACTATAATAAAAATAAAACAAGTCACTACGTCGAAATAAAATATTTTTATTGAATATATTATTACTGATACCTCTAAAAATTGACATTCACAACCAACCTATTTCAGTTGATGTTAGACCTCTCTTCTGGTAAAATCTCTACAAGGAATGAAATAGCACCTATGGATTTTTGATTCGGGAATCCATTTAGATGTTATTCAAATTATTTAGGAAAACAAATCATGCATGATCTTTAATATATTTAATAAATTTGAAATATTTTTTATGGACACACCATGATTTTGAATCAAACTTTGTCTCAACGCCTAGTCTCGAATTATTCATATATAATATTTAAAAATAATGCACTGGAAAATCTGAGTCATTACATAGTCGGAGTACAAACCATGTACCAATGTGAATGACACCTAGATCATTCAATGGAGACACAAAATTTTGATCATTTAATTACATGTTGTTCATTTATTAAACCTCGCATGTAGACTAGTCTAACCTATCACATGAGATTTAAAATTACACAACATGTAGCTGGAGGATGTGCAATGGAGTCTGCATGGGTTTATGACATAAATCATGAAATCTATGTGCTCAATTTACGTTTTCAAACAACATGAGATTATAATACCGTATAATATAAAATATACATGATCAGTATGTAGTGTATGCCCAGTGTAGTTCATCATTCCCCCCCAACTAAAATACACACTGATCCATTTGGAGAGAACAATGGACACAAAACATAAGACAAAAAAGACATGTATATGGATTGTAAACACAATGTGTTATACCTGAGATAGTTTGATAAACCGTTTCATTTATCTAAAAAATAAATCAAATATATGGAACGTATCTAGAATGCGCACATCGTGTAGTCTTGATGAGTTAACATTCCGAATCCCCAGGTTTGTAACCAAGATACACGACAACCATGATTCACAATGGGTAGCGGTATAACACACACATTATAGTCTCCTATTTAACGGATGATTTAAATTAAAAAAAATTATCATTTGTACTGTTAAATCCATATTTTATTTATTTCTATCTATTTTTTTGGAAAATTTAATAATTGTTTAAAAATAATAATTGGTCAATTAATTTATGGTAATAATATGTAGAAATTGGTTCATCAATTTATTGACCATTATTTTAATAATTAATTTGATCTCAATGATTAATCATATAGTCATTAAAATAAAATATAATTATTAAGTAAATTAACCAGTTAATGTAATAATGAATGTAAAAGAAATGAATGATAACTTATTTACATTTTACTATCCATTGTATGTATGATGGTTCATTGGATTGATCAATATCAACGTATGAATTATAATTTATTTAATTTCATATATTTCACAATCTTTATAAATAAATTATTAAATTAATTTCTCACATGTGTGTCGTACCCCCTCTATTATTTTGTAGGACCTTCAACTCGATGGTTATTTACACAATCACCTTTAACAAATCATTTTTACCCTCATTTGAATGTGAGAAAAAATAATTATAATTAGTAGTGTTTTACAAGGATATGGGAGGCAGTTCAAGTTGAAACCACAATAATGCTAACACTAGTTTTACACAGATAGATAGGTAGAATATTGTAACTCATGTCTAGACATATAATATGAGTTACTTCTTAAAGGACAATTGTTTATTTAATATCCTCTCATTAAATCAATCGTTATATGTTTCCATGAACATTTCATTTAATTAATTTTTTATTTATAAAAATTCATTATTAAATTTATGGATTAAATATTAAAAAAACATAAGTGAATGAACTAATGTGAAGAGGAGAAATTTAATTAAATGGATTATACATAAATGTTTTTTCCTACATGGTTAATTAGTTTAGTAAAATACACTTATTTTTAATAAAAAATTTAGTGGATAAAAATGAATAAATTTATGTATAATAAAATAAAATAAATTGGATTTATATTATTCCAGACTACACCTTCAATTACACTATGGTTAATGAGACAATATAACTAAGTGTTTTCCTAGAAACTATATGGAAATATATTTTTTTGGGAGTTCTCATGAGGGTTTTGGGTTAAATTAACAGAAAATGTATTGAATTTAAGAGATAAAGTCTATTAAAAAATATATGGTTGTGTGTTTCATTAAAACCAAAGTTTGAATTTTTGGATTAGGGATTCCGCTCAATAAATCATAGAGGTGTATGCCCATAGATTGAAAAACCAACAACCTAAAACATTATTATGTTTCATGACAAAAACCTAAACATTAAGAAAGATAATATGAGTCCTAACCCCTAGAATGTACTAAAATGTAAAAAATAACAGTTAAATTGTAAGGGATATTGAGAAATCATAAAATCATGGCAGATTTTATAAAAAAACTATTTATTATTTCTCAAAAACATTGTAATCAAGAAAATTACTAATAACAGGCTCACATATTTTTATAATTAAATGTATTTTTCATCATTTAAACCATCCCATCGATCTATATATGATAAATATAATCTAATCATTGGATGTAACTTCTTGGATTGGTTTATATGCTTTTAGATAGTGCTGCAACTTGAACAAACATTTGACATCTTAGAATCCTTAATGCATGATCTTATTTCCAAGGAGGTGAGTCATGTAGAGTTCCTTGTCTACAAAACAATTTGAGTTACACAGTAAAAATTTTATTTTTTATTTTTTCATATATTTCTTGTGAACTCATGAAGTCCCATGATTATATGGATGAATTTGGAATTTTTGAGAACCTTTATGGTTTATACCAAGATGGAGATAGAAAAGAATGGTTTGAAAAATCAATAGAACTCATTCAGAGTAATCCTATTGAGGGCGTTCTATCTTGTCCTCATGTAGTCATTTTCTTTAAATATAATGAGTTTCAAGAGGTTAATATTTTTAATCTCCCCAACAAACAATGTACTGATAATATTTGGTGTTACTCCATTGATACTTGTCATGTGTTGTTGTTAATTTTAATATGAAAATATTCTGATGTCTCTTATATTTCTTCTAACTATTCTTCACCAAGTGGTTAAGGAGATGAAGTGAACAAATCCATTAGTACTTATGGTGAACAAAGGGAATTGAAATGTAAAGATATGTGACCCTAACTATTCTTAACTCCTATCCATGAAGTGTATAAACATGTTGAATGAAATGGAACATTATTTTGTCTCCATCTCATGTGAAAATATGGGACACTAGAAGAAAACCCACCCCTACCAAAAGAAGGAAAGGTATACTTCAGGTGGGTTTGTTATCAAATGAAATTTGTCTATTTATAAAAATTGGGTATTATATAGTGTTCTTGGTGTTCCCATATTTATTTAAATACAATAACAATGTAGAATCAAAATTATTGACTGAGGGGAGGTAGATCTATGAGCATCCATGAAATAAAGAAATTCCATTTCCGCTATTTGGAACTGCCACTGCATATTGATGACTAGAATTAGTGTGGTTTTATTGTTTTTATTATGTTCCTTCAGTTACCGAAAAAATTATTTCGTTATATAGACATGATATGGATTGTTTTATCTTACAGCTTTGAAACAAATGTCCCTTATTTATATAAAGATATAATTTTTTATTATAAAGAACATTTTAATAAATACATTTCAATTTAATATTACACAATCCAATTAATGGTACTCAATATAAACTTTTCTTCACTTGAATCATACCACACCAAACTATGGAATCACTAAAAATGTCATGTAAATGAAAATGAAAATAATAAATTAATCCCATATTTAAATTTATATTACATTAAACAAACAATAATTAGTATATATCATCCATTTTTATAAGGAAAAATTACAGAATCCAAATTTATTGGAAAAGAAAAAAGTGCTAAAGTGATTCTAGAATTAATTCATACCAAGTTGTGTGGGCCATTTCATCTTAAAGGAAGGAGAAGGTACTCATTCTTCATATCTTATATTGGCGACTATCGAAGACATGGATATATATACTTGAATAGTTATAAGTCAAATCTATATGATAAATTTAAAGAATACTATATTAAAGTTTAGAACCATTATGGGGTGATGATTGAGAAACTCCACTCTGAACATGGTGGAGAATATCGTAATCAAGACTTTATTGATTATTTATAGGAGTATAGGATTCTATCCTAACTCACTCCTCCTTAGACGCCTCAATGGAATGGTGTAAGAGAGTGGAGGTACCATAATTGGTTTGACATTGTGGGATCAATGATGAGTCATTCGAGTCTTTAAATATCATTTTGTGGATGTGCATTAAAACGTCATCACAAAACCTAAAATGATTTCAATATAATGATATAGTGTGTATAGAATAAGAATTATGGAATGGAATTAAACTCATATTTCCTTACATCTATGGGGTTGTGAGGAATTAGTGAAGGCCACTTCAGGAAACATGATCCCACCCAAATAAAAAATGTGTAACTTTATAGGATATCACAAACAATGGGATAATACATATGAAATACATCAGAAAAAATTATTGTGGATGATATAAGACTGACGTTACATAAAAGGGGGAACATATTTAATAGATATGGTGGGAGTGAAAGAGACAATGATGAAGTCTTGGCACAAGATATATTTGAGTTGGCATAGGAACAGATTCTACAAAGCCCTGTGGAAGGAGAATTTGTTTCCTAGACACAAGTACTGTTTTAGAGTACGAGACATGTGAGAGAACTATAATGTTATGATTTTCAAGTTACAAAGGATGGTGAATATTTATTAGTTAACAATAATGAACATCTGACCTTGAAGGAAGTAGTAAGTGTAATAAAATTTTATGACTGGGGTAAAGACCTGAATTATGAAACAGATTCCATGTACCAAAACCAAGTTAGTATTTAGTTATACCATCCAATGTATATAAGTACCTTTGGTTGATAATGGGTATTGAAGAAGATACAATAAAAGGAAGGAAAATTCAGTATCTATAAAATATTAATTGTCAGAAAGGGTTTTAAATTATGGAAGGCATAGACTATAATGATAATTTTTCACTAGTTGTGATGCTGAAATAAATTATTATTCTTCTTCAAATTATAAATTTCCTTAAATATGAGATATTTCAAATGGAATTAAAAACATAGTTCCCTAATTTGAACCTTCATGAAGATGCCTATATGACACAACCTTAAGATACTTTGTTTATAAAGGATTCCAACAAGATATGAAAATAATAAAAATACATTTATGGATTATAGAAAAATATTAGTTCATGGAAAATTTATTTTGATGAAGTAGTAATGGTTTTTGGTTTCATAAAAGAATAATTCTGGCATTTTTTTATAAAAATTGATATTGAGACTACTGTCATTTTCTTAAGGTCTGGTTGGATAAATTCTCCCCAATGAAGGACGTAGGTGAGACACCATACAGTGGTTTGGATAAATATCCAAAATGATAGATCCAAGAGGATCCTAGGCCTATGTACCGGTATATATAATGAAAATATACTAAATAGGATTAGTATTTAACAATACAAGACGTGACGTTTTCTATCATCACATACAATCCAATGGATATATAGATGCTAATTTAAAAGAATATCATGATGCCTAAAATTATCAAATGGGATACATCATCAAATTTAATGGATGTTATGTGATCTAGATGATCTCAATGTATTCCATGGTTGAATATTATACAATACATTTCTAGTATATTGAGGCTTTTAAGATAGCTAAATAAATAGTATGGATACAAAACAACATATAAGTACATGACATGTGACCTATTAATAATGATCTTATCAAACTCTATTGGGATAATACTACAGTAGTGGATCACACAATGATGATATGGTCATGTTTGAAGATGTAGAAAATAATATGAAAGTATCATCTATTGAGGGTGTTATCATAGAGATGTGAGGTTCTATTGGGAAATTCTTAAATTTAAGACTACATGCTGGACCCATTCACTAAATTCCTCACTCAATAAATCAATATTATTATGTGATTACTAGAATATTGAAAGGTGTTGGAGGTTTTTTCTATTCCATGTAGGTGTTTTATGAGCTGTTGTCTTAAGACCAATTGTGTTTACATTAATTACATGTAAATTAAACGATTCAAATGTTAATAAAATCTTACTAAGTGTTGTTCATTTTTGTTCCTGAATTTAATGTAATAACATATAAGAACATATATTTCATTGATAAGTTCATATTATACATCATATATGATGATAATATTAAAGTGATATGATATTATAATTCCATATATTTATATGGTATGATAACAAACTATGATAAGAAACATTGTGTATAAACATTCATGTGCGAGTACTCGTAAGTACATGATACTTATTCTTATGAATTCTATATTTGTTAGTCAAAAATATGAGATATTATGAGCATAGACCATCCAGTAAGATTTCTAAATATTTTGGTGTCATCCGATATTCGTATCTGAAGGCATTTGTAATCGTACTTGGACATAAACATTATTATTAATGCATGTTACGACTCATGTACATAGACGTATTTCATAAACCATGGTGATAAATGATAATGGTGAAGTTGGTTATATTGGGTGAGTTAAGAGTAACCTATAATTAATGGGTAACATAAGGAATTATTTTCCCCTCCATCATTTATTATGTTGATACCTGAACCATTTTATTTGAATAGACATATATCCCTAAATTCCATTTCTATGGTGAAATGACTTGTTTATTTCATATAATAACAAAATATGTATCGAACATATCAGTGTGTGAGAGATATGTTCAGCCTTATTCATGAGATATTGTGACAACCATATTATATTACATAGTGAGTGTTCATATGTGGTTGTCATCATTACAACATTAAATAATTTCAATTTCATTCTGTGACCCATTTCTAAATCGTAACCCTGGAAATTATGAAATTCCACCGAATTCCAATTATAAATAATCATATACATTCACTCACTAAGTGTCCCTTTTTGAGGAAAAAATTATATTTGAATTTAATCAATATAATAAATATTATTATCAAGAATAAAGAGTAATTTTATTCTCATTTAGTTGAATAAAATATTTAGTGAGGAAAATAATATTAAATATTTATCAATATGATTAATAAATTATAGAGAAGTTCAAATGGACCAAAAACATTCCCAGTGATAAAAATTAATTAACAAGATGGTTAATTAACATTGGTTATTTTGAAATTTAGTGCACACCAATTATTAATAATATGTCTATTATTATTTTTATTATTATGAGACATGGGGTTTACAAAGGTTGTAATATTTTTTCTGGGATGACATGCAATTAAAGTATATAAAAGCCTAAACTATAGCACTATAAATGGATGGTTATGTCTACTATGTGAAATTTACATAAAATAGAGAACCATCCTACATAATGAAATTCTCTCTCAATTATTCATTCTCTCACCCTCTCAAGAACGAGAAACAAATGGAAGATTCTTTCATGACCAAGGGAAGAACGATCAACAGAAACAATGCCAGACAATTTATTCGATGTGTTAGCACCCAAAAATTGATTATTGTATCTTTAGGATGAAATGAACATGTTTATATAACTACTAGATGGATTCTACCCTTAGATCCACACATCAAAAAAATGGTAACCTGGAATATGTCATTCCAATGATCAACATAATCAATGAAGAAAGGATCATAATATTAGGTTTTTTATTAAGATATAAATACATTAATTATAGATTTAATCTATAATGATCCTTTATTGGGATTCCTTGTCATATTTTATAAAAGTGTCTGTTAAATATATCTTCCACCATCAACACTTCCGTTGAACCCAAAACCATTGGCTATACCATATGTTGTCAATATAATTCAATATTACTACATTTTTTTACAAATCCACATGGTACAGTCTCCCCATTGTACATTCATCAGATCCTCTATAATAGTCAACATCCTCTAGTGTATGGAGATACACATTTGATGCCATGTTGTCAACCACCTCGCAGTACCATATCATTGTCAATCGGCCTAGGATATGAAATATTGTAATCAGAATTATATAGAAAGAATTATTTAGTATTCATAAACTATAAATTCCATCACGATTTAATATTAATATTGTTTATATTTTTTGAAAATCATGCATGCATTTAAAAAAATCAATATATAGCCCTTGAATAGTAAAAATGTCGAACGTATTAATGAAGAATCATGTATCAATCACAAATTTCTCTCAGAATAAGTCCACTTGGGGCACGATCAATATACATCAAATGAAATATACTGATAAATTTAGCTCCATCATGATTTTCAACCATAAAAAAATAATTATATAAACATTGTAACATGTTAGTTTTTTTATTCCACATATTGAATCCCATCTTTTCTCTTCATTTCTCTCATTTATAATGTTCATTATTAAATTTTTAGGTTTTATTTAAATATTTTGTATTTTGTTTGATTTTAATATATTAAAATGTTCAGAAGATACCTAATTTTTTTCATTTGAATTATTCATGTAAATTTGATTTAGAAAACATTGAAAATACTCATGTCTATATGTTTTTATAAAATATTAAAGTTTTTTATAATTAATGTATGTTGAACTGTAATATATATTAGTTTAAGATTATTTTTATTAAATATTAATATTTTTAAAATTAGAATACATTCAAAAATTAATATAAATTAGTATATATATAATGTTATAAATTATAGTAATTATGTGAAATTTCAAAATGTATTATTTTTTAAAATATTATCTTTTACATATTTTCATAATAAATTATAATATATTTTAAATGATTTTTATTAATAAATATTCTTAATTAATATATAATAATATATATAAAAATATAATGAAAATAATTATTAAGTAATAAAAAATAATATTTCTATTTAAACATTCAACACATTTATATTATAAACTAATGGGGATTAATAACATAAATATTTAAAAGTTAATATGTTATTATATAAAAATTAAAATGTGAATATAAAAAATTTATGAAAGAATTTATTATACTTACTATTATTTACCTTTTTAATTAATAAAATAAAATAATTTCAATGTAAAATAATGATTATAATAAACATAATATAAGAATATTTTCAAAATTAAAATGCAAGTATTTAAAAAAAGTTCAAAGCATTACAATTTCAATGTGAACACAAAATGAAAATATTTTATTAATATTAAAATATAACAGTTTCTAATGAAAAGAAAGAAATAAAATTAAATATTATATTTATGGAATCAATAAATAATTCAATTGTATTTTTATGAAATATTAGTTATTAAATATATTTTGATAGGGATAATTAAAAACTCCAAAATGAAAATAAGTATGGGATGATTTTAAATCATATTAAACATTTCAATAAATATGAATTGTTTTAAAATTACGAGTTAAAAAATATAACTAATTAAAAATAATTGAATAATTTTTTAAAAAAAGTGGAAAGTATTTATTTCCATATCAATTCCTTATATTTATTAAAAAAATATAGTTATCATTAATGTTAATAAAATCGCTATTATAAGATGAAGTGTTAAGTATTTTATTTACATGTGACAAGAGTTTGTGTAAATTAATATACACTGAATATTTTCTCAATATCTTGTCACTTGAGTTACAATATATGACGCTTCATTTGATAATATTGAATTTCTTACCTTATATAAAAAATTATCTTCCCAAAATAATTTAGATAAAATACTTCAAAAAATGTGTTTCTAATAATCAATAATTTTATTCAAATGTTTATAATAATTTATGTTTTTAAACATGTAATATTTTATCAATTAAAAATTATTCGCATTATTGACCTGATTTAAAATTATTCAAAACCATTTTTAATTTCTCATCATTTAATATAGATTATAAAAATATGTTCAATAATAAAATTTAAATATTAAAAAAATTAAATATTTATAGAGTATGTATTTATCATTGGTTTATTAGTTTAATTTTTAAATATTTGTATTTTAATTATAAATATTTATATTATGTTACTGTGATTATTTATTTTAATAATTATGGATTATTTAAAAAATAAATAATATTCAAAATAGAATCTAATATCTTTTATATGATCACAGTTCAAAATTTCATAAAAATCAAAATATTTCCTTTCTAAATCTGGAATATGTAGTTAATATTAAAAAATATCAATAATTTTTGTCATCAAATACATAAATTAATTCAAAATTGACAATTAAGTGTTTGTCCAGTAGTAGTCATCTCAATAGATATAAATATTTTGATGTTGTTGGAGTTCATTTATTATGGTGTGTCGTTCAATTATATTATATTTTATTATATCAACACAGTCCATGTCCTTCAGAAGAAAATTTAGATTTTATAGTTTCCAATATTTCATGATTTAAAAATTTAATACACAAGATCATTAGACTATAATTTCAAAAACAATGAACAACTAAATGATGATAAAATTTATAATTTTCAATCAACACAATTTCATTTCACGTTGAAAGACAATAATGATTCAATATATCATGAATGAAGGACTATTAAATTAAAAATTTATACAATGTATAGGGTTGTTAAATCAGATATTGGATTATATAATGGTTTTATTAATTGATCACAAGGATTGGATAAATCACTGTTTGGAGTTATAAATATGATTCCAAAACAATTATGAATATAAAAAACGATTCTTCATAATTTGTGAATCATTAATCAAAATAACCATAGATGTTCAAATGGTTACATCTTATATTATAGTGATTACAAATATTTAGTTAATTATTGAAAATATGGATAGTAGTTGTATTGAGAAATGTGTCATGAAAATAATAAACCTATTATTATTAAATAGTTGAAGAATTTTTTTATTACATAGATATTATAAAATTCTTCTTATTTATCATCACAAAATTATTTATGATGTGGAATATATTCAATATTTTATTTAATTATTGATTAAATTACCTTTTTTTTGTGATCATTTTCAAAGATAATCTCCAATTCCAAAGCCATTATTAGTCAATAATGGTAGAAAATGTATATTCATTATACTATTACAAGGCAGGGTCTCATTTATTATTTTTTCAGAGACTAATAAAATTTTGACTATCCCCTACTATATTTTACTTTTCAAACTCGTAAGGTTCATTCTTGTCTTTTATATGTCTTTTCCTTTTTCAGTTTATGTTAATCAATATTCTTTTTCACCTTTTATCATAACTCTATACTACATACCTCAGCGAATGTTAAAGAATATGGAATATATTTATTTTAAATAATTAATTCTATTCTATCTAGAAAATAATATTGATAAGTATTTCAATTACTTTTTAGTTTTATAAAAAATTGTTTTTCTAGATATAAATTTTGTTCATAAATTGGAATTTTTTCTTTCAGATGTTTGTAAGGGGTAAACTGTCATTTGTCTTAGATGATGGCCTAAAATATTTTTTCTGACCAATCCATTGATCCATGAATTAGGTTCTTACACTGGGATATGCAATTTTTTGAATTACTAAGCCATTCAGATTTAGATAATTAATTGATAATTATTAAATAAATAAATAATTAATTAATTATTCACACACATTTTCAAAGTGATATATTTTGAATGGAACATCGTGTTGAGACTATTTCTCCAAACTTGAGTCAATAATGGATAGTTTTTACAATTTCAGTTGTAATGTCAGGTCATGCGATGGGGCCACCATGAGCCACATTTTCATTTTACATTTTTTAATTTCTCTTTCTTTTCATTTTATTTTTCTTTTTTTCTACTCTCATTTCATCTACCATATTTCCACTATGCGACTCTTATTTCATGTGCACGAAAGATGGTTCTAGAGGAAGATAGTTAGAGAGATTCGTAAAGGGAGATACCATGGTATAAAAATAGAGGTGCCGTTGTGGAGTTCAAGCGGAACTAGATCAGTGTATTGTAGCCATAGATCACTCAAACAGGGGAAGCTTCATAGGATTCATCTTAAAGGTTGTTCATTATTATAATTTTCAGTAAATTTTTATATATTTTCAATTTCATGTTTTAAAGTCTTTGTATGACTTAATAAGACCCCAGTTGGGTCGATCAATAGCTTTTGAGGATAAAATGTGGGTTCTGGGTGATTTGTGAGGTTTTTTGTTCGAAGATCCACATCTCCCAACATGTTGTTCGATAACACAAACCGAGTGTTCTTCCCATATGTGGGTGATGATCATGTTGAACTAGAAAAGTGTATACCGAATACACACAATGTACCGAAACTCAATTGTGTAACCAAGAAACTGACCAAACAACTAGAGTAAGGGAATATGTTCATCAAGAGAACATGGCCAAAAATGATGAGGGTTACACTCTATCTAAATTCATAAAATAAGAAAAATTGCTTGTTCAGGCTGGGTGAGAAACATGGTATGATACCATGTGATGGGTAGACGCCGTGTACCTGATTCAAACACTATGCACTAGGGTTTTCATTGTCCATGTCCAGCTAGACAACAAACCCATGTGGGAATTCAATGGTCAATTTTTTGTACTGGGGTATACATTTAATTTACTTCCCTCTTGATACATGTTTAATGTTTTTTGTATCATTATTATTTGGTATCGGAATTGGACACATGAGTATCCTATTTTGATTATATTTTTATGTAGCTTGAAATGATCAAAAACTTTAGTTGATTTTAGAAACTCGAAGGAAATTTCAACATTTTCCTAATGCATAGGGTTTTCCTCTGGAAATAATTTCTAGCTATATACAAAGAGTTGGATCCTTTCATCTGAAATGAGCCATGAGATAATTTTATTGACCTGTCCATTTTTCAAAAAACTATTTATGATGTATCCCTAGAAAGATTTTCCCTTCTGGAATAGAATTCCTTGAGAATCGTAATTTCCTCGGACCCCTATTGGATACCACTACCTATCATGGACAAAGATAATCTCATATAGGATGAATCTATTTTATTACTATTATTGAGTGTCCCATGATGTACAACATTTCCTAGGTACTTTTCCAACGATACTTTGTAGGATGACTCTATTTTTTACCATTTAATAATCCCTTGATGGTTTCCTCTTATTTTCATCAAATCTAAGGATCCCATGTAGGATGAATTTTCTATTTTTAATATGGTGGGTCCCAATTGGTACCATGATGTTTGAATGACATTGACATATCTTATCATCATTGATTATATATTTTATCAGGTATTACTATAGAATCCATGTCGAATGTGAAAGATATGGGTTATGGTAGTAGTGGATCGATTATGCTTTCAACCACCCTCACTAATTATTTATGTGTTAAATTGATTAATATTGATGTATCGATAAATACCATAGGTACTTCCAATTGGGTGGATGAGGATTTAGACATGACACTTCCTTTATTCTTTGGGATGTGAAGATGTACTTCCTAGGATCCATGTCATCTATTCATTGGAGTTCCTATACATAATTATTGGGACATATATTCCTAGCCCACATACATATGATATTAGGATTTCCAAACATTGTTTAATGGATTTGGATATTATGCATTTTTCTTATAGGATTGTTATATGTAGTACCTACATTATGGATTCAATGCCCTATACATTTGCGATTTAGAATCCAATTTCTTGGGAAATGACATCAATGACATAATTTATTTAATGTTATGGTTAATGTTAAAGGATGTCAAAGTTATCATTGGGATTCAACCCTGATAAGGGATACAATGGGGGGTTTCTGAGAGTGTTCCTTTAACCAGTCTTATAATAGTCTCTCTAGGAATTTCTATTATACTTTCATTCCATTATAATCTGAAGGATGTTGGGTGGTTTTATTTAATCCAATTAGTAGGACCTTGATAAGATCCCAGATGATGGGAATTACCTCCTTGGATGATTCCTAGGATAATCCCTTGGATAGGTTGATGGACCACTACAGATACTTTCTAGACGTTTCTGGGAGTGGGTGGTTGCACCATTTATTTAATGATTTTGTGTTGATATAATGGATCTAGAGAATATTCCTTACATATCTCATATGGGTGTTCAGATTTGGGATTATTTGAGTTACATTGTTTTGATTCTAGATGGACATAGACATGGGAATCATATATCATAGTGAATTAATATGGATTGTGTAGTATGACATCTAACTCAATTCCACATTTATATGACTACATTTTGATATAAAAAATCCAATATTATAGTGATTATAGGTGAGTAAAAATGAACCAAGGGTTAGGTCATTTACCCACCTATGTTAACATTTCTCACTTATAGACATATATGGATATGGAAGAAGATGTTTTTTTATTGGGATTATATACCCAAGAACTGACTTAATTTTACACATCTTGAGTTGTCCAAAATCTAGAATAATTCCTTTATTATAGGATTACCATATGATCGGTGTCATGGACACAAGGAGTGGTTGTAATTGGATCAAGTTAATTTCCTCCAAAACAATATATATATATATATATATATGGGAGTATGTATATATTTATACACACACAAACACACACACACACATATATATATTATGAAATTTTCATAGATACATTTTCTTCTTGGGCAGAAGCAAGTATTGTTGATCGAGATAATGGTATCGAGGATCAGGTGTGGGTTATTTATTTTATTAATTTCATTATCATTTGAAGCTATGTAACATTTGGGCTAAGCCTGTTTCATGGTCATTTACTTATGATAATAGATTTATAGGTTCATCATCATTGAGACAAATTAAAATTATTCCTCTTACCTATACATGAACCTCCATGTGTGTGAAGATATTATGTTTTCTTTTCAGGGAGAGAATTTATTTAATTATGTATAGGGATTAGTACAAGAGATTCATGATTTTTTGGAGGATCGAATGTGGGTTTTTTTATCATGATTGAGTCACTCGACAGTGTCTTGGGGACGGGGTATATGGTCTATCTCAGAGTTTCTTATATTGCCCTACACATTGTTTCAGTTTCATTTATGTAATCCTTCATGTATGGTCGACCCACTGGGTGACCTGTGTTGTTTGAATTACATGGATGTTTTGGATTTTATATAATTCCATTAATTATTATATGATGTTCTATTTTATTTTTTAAATTTCTTCCACATTTTATTTATTTCCAATGATTAATAATATGTAGATATTTCCATGGTTGATTACTCTAATATGAGTGCATAGTGTCACAATGGACTCAACCTAGGACCTTGATTCTAGTCAGAATACTCTTGAATAGGGAGATGCATGGTTGATGACTTTTTTAGAAACAACGTAGAGAATAGAATTATTATCAACTAGGATGAGACATTACAAAGTGGTACCAGTGGTTATTATTTTCATTTTGATTTACTATTTTTGATAAGTTAGACAATCATTATTAGGAATCTATATGAACCACTAATGATTATCATACAAGTGCATTGAGAACACATGTTATAGTAATACGTAATTGTTTCCAAGGATATGGGATTGTTGTTATGATTTGTGATGTTATAGATTTATATGAATGTTTCATTGAGAAAAATACATGTATGTAGATGTTATATGTCACAACCCATCCTTGGGGCCTGTGCCATGACTACCCCAAGCCTGACTTCCATAGGCCAGGGGCGGGGGTCTAGCACCAAAGTCATAAATCCCTTAGATAGGAAGGCATTGCCTTTAATAAAAGTAAACACACACAATTAGAGTACACAACTGGAAGCAAAACAATAAGCAATACTATATGATGAAGAAGTGATGGAATGTAATAGGGGTTGTAAATAGAAGCCCAACAGTAAAGTACATGTACAAATGAAAACAAGTACAACTGAAGGAAAGTAAAGCAGCTAATGGGTTGTCCTACGGGGTTCCTACCTAAAGGGTAGGTACATATGGACTCCTCAGCACTCCACGTATGTCAGTCCACTCCGTGCACCATCACTCCGAGTGGTCCACCTCCAGGTACCGTCCAGTCCTTCTACTCTCTTCATAATTCAGCGTTGTTTATCGTCTGTATCCAGCACAACATGGTGCGGGCATATCCCATGTTGGGGTGAGTATAATGATACTCATTAGGGACCCCGATACCCTCAAGGTCTCACCAAATCCAACAAGGATAAACCACAAAGTATGAAATCAACAGATAACCGTTACTTAGGTATATATCCATACATATAAATAAGTTATCTTGTTACCCATCTCTATCATGAGTAAATCATTAATGTCAATGACTCAGCTCAAAATGAGGATTTTGATCTAGGTGTGGTAACATGTAACACTCATAGTCAAACTGTTGAAACCTCGGCTGGTGGTGTACTCTTCCTCTAAAGTGTAATGTGGGACTGCCGCATCATAGAGAGGCACATCCCACTATCCTTTACTGCTATGGTACTCTTTCTGTCTAGTACCATGGGTTTACTGTGTCACACAGAGGCACTCCCCACTATAGGTATGCTACGTCCCACAGAGGTGCTCCCCCTAATAGCCTGTTGAGGTACTCCTCCTATCGAGTACCATGGGTCTATTGTGTCACATATAGGCGCTCCCCAATGTGGGTCTTCCACGACACATAGAGGTGATTCCAATATGGCTAGTCGAAACACACCGAGTCGAAAGGTCAGTAGTCCTCAGCTCTCAGCTAGCAACTAGGTCTATGTACTCCACTCGCTCGTCTCCGGGAGGGTCCGCTACATGAGTAACTGGTCGATAATCTAAATTTCACTAAGTCCCATGAATAAGTATCTCAAAGGTCCGCCTCGTCATAGGGTTCTCAATGCAACAGACGGTGCGTCAATGAGACACCTGGTCTGTGAGTTATTAGCATTTCCGTTCTAGGGGACATGTTGGTTTTTAGGTTCAAACCAAACCAACCATAACCCAACTATGTACAAACCAAGATTGGGGTATTCCACAGGAACCATATTTCTCTATTCTTTCCGCCATTGTAGACGGCTCTTCGATCAGACACTCGTAGTCCATGATATGGGTGAAAGAGTGAAAACATGCCAAAGTGGGTCCAGGTCCGGTCCGACCCAGTCGGACTGACCTGGCCCGACTGTAGTCCAGATCTAAAGTCTGACCCGGTCCGCAGGTCCAACCTCCTTCGAGAGGGTGGTCGAGCCTGAGGGTGAGACCCGGCCCAAGGGCTCGGCCCAGCCCCAGGGCGGCCCACCCCGAGGGTGGCCCGGCGGGCTGGCCGGCCTGCGTGGCCTAGATGGCCAGCGTTGCCCTACTAGATTTCTCGCATGGCCAAGCTCGCCACACATGGGGGGGGGGGGGGGTGTCGTGCACCCTTCTTGTCAAATGGAACCTGCGTTAAGCACTGGTTCTGAAGCCGTAAGACCTAGGAGGGTCCCGCCTTTTTTGGCTAGCCGAGTGGCCAGTCAGTTTTGCACCACCAGCAGCCGACCTGACATTGGACGCCCCTTCAACTCCTCTGCGGCCCGCCCTGGCCGTGGTTCGGCCCCTCTGGCATGGAGCAGCGCGATAGTGCCACGCCCCTCCACAGCAGCCCGACCTGTAAGGGGACCCCTTATCATCCGCAGGGAACAGCGGTGCCATGCCATTTCCGCTAACCGGCAGCCTTGCACCGCCGGTTTCCTTGCGGCCGGCCTGGCGCCGGCCACCGTTGCTCCGCCTCAGTCGTCAAAAATGAGAAAACTCAAGGGTGGGGGGTCGGTCTATATTCATGCGGTACGATCCCTCCATGTTATGTTGATATCAATTGGAAAATCTCAATCCATAAAATGAACGACGTAAAACAGGAACAAAATTCAACTCAAATCCCCTACCTCGTATGACAATGAACGTTGACAAATTCACAGAAACCCGTCGTCGATTCATCAATGTCGGAAGAGGAAGAGGATATCAGTCGTTGTTGGATAAGCGTTCGGAGGTGACGAATTCAATGATGGCATTCCACGCGGTCGACCCCTTTCCCTTTGGCACAGTTGAAGATCGAGGAAGATGTATGTCGTTCTTCATCAGAATATATTTCTCCAATGGTCTTCCATGTTCTTCCAATGATCCGCAAATGAATAGATTCCAACCAAAATTAAATAGTAGCTTTTTCTATTATTTAATTGTGTGCATGAATTCAAAATAATTCAAATGGTGTCAATTAATTAAATGAACAAGTTCAATTAATAAATTGTGAGGGTTGGAACATTTTATTAGCAGAGAATCTCAATGGTTTATCCACTTAATTGGGGGTTCCATTGGGTTACAACCCCCGGGTGGTCCCCACCAAAGATATCCTCCCAATAGAGGTTATGTGCAGGTAGGACCCACCACCATCACCTCTCATGGTAGGTTATGGTGTGGTGGCCTCTACCTCTAACCTCCCCTTGGATATTTTAACGGCCAAAATAAAAATAAGATACACTTATTTTTATTTAACATTATTCATAAAAACACTAAAAACTAACATCAATTCTTGACCAACTTCCGTCGAGGTGAAAGTCTTCTTAAGAGAATATTGGTGCAGCGAGTTCAATGTTTCCCATAGATTTCAATTCCGATAAATGGTTCAAATGTAATAAAAGGCCGCTCATACGTTTACTGAAATTACCCTAAAAAAACATTATAAATTAATTCTGGAAACACCGAGCCTTAGAATCAAGTGTCGTAAATTTTCACAGACTCGTAAAATTCCCATGTATTTAAAAAATAAATTCCACCGAATTTCCATGTCTTTACATTCTCCTCGCCTTAGGGATTTACATCCATGTATTCTATAACTCGAACTAAGGAAACAAATGGGGGTACTGAGCACGCATCTGAGCCTCCCGCTACCATGTGCTCTCCTGGATCTTCCTGTGCTTCCAGCGAAAGCGCACAAGAGGTATCGACCATCCACACAGGACCCGCTCATGTAGATCCTCAATCTCTACTGGAACCTCCGTCAATGTTTCCTCGTAATCGATGTCCAAATCCTCGTGGTTGATGATGTGGGGTGGGTTGTGCACGTATCTCCTCAGCTGAGATCCGTGGAATACGTCATGCACCCGGTGCAATTGAGGTGGAAGAGCTAAGCGGTAAGACACCTCACATACTCTTCTAAGGAATTGGAAAGGTCCAATGAAATGTGAAGATAACTTTCCACCTTGAACGAATCTCCGTAGACCTTCTCTAGGTGAGACCTGTAGAAAGACGTGGTCGCCATCCTCAAACTCCAGAGGTCTCTGCCTTTTGTCAGCATATGACTTATTCCTGGAATGTGAAGACTTCATCTGCTCCTGGATGATATGCACCTTCTCTATGGTAGCGCGTACCATCTCTGGTTCCACTAGTGTTGACTCCCCTAGGAAATTCTAGCACATTGGTGATCTCCAAGGTCGACCATACAAGGCCTCAAAAGGTGCCATACCGATGGTGTAGTGAAAGATTTTGTTGTAGAAAAACTCAAACAAAGGTAAGTGGTCCTCCCAACTGATACCGAAGTCGAGGAAACAATCATGGATCTTTTCCTTGAGAGTATAGATGGTCCTCTCAGTCTGACCATCTGTATGAGGATGGAAGGTGGTGCTCAAGTGAAACTATGTCCTGAAAGCCTCCCGCAACCCCTTCCATAGCTAGGAAGTAAACCGTTCACCACAGTCGGAGACAATAGATGAAGGTACTCCATGGAAATTCACAATATCTTATATATAAAGGCATCCAAATCTCTTTACGGAGCCCTGATCTCAGATCAGTAGGAAGTGGGCCGACTTCGTGAGTCGGTCGTTGGTCACCCAAATCGAATCATGACTCCTGGATGTACATGGAAGACCTATCACAAAGTCCATGGATATCCCACCCCACATCCACTCTGGGACCACTAAGGGATAAACCAAGCATGCTGGTACCTAGGGCTCCTCCTTCACTTGCTATAATGTGAGGAACTGTGAGACAAACACAGCTACTTTCTTCTTCATACCTAGGCACCAGTTCTGTCGTCGAAGGTCCTAATACATCTTCGGCACACATGGGTGTACTGCTAGAGGGGGCGTGTGTAACTCCCTCAACACTTCCTCCTGAAGTGCTACTGGTATGATAGTACATCCTTGAAGAGGCTGACATGCTCCCCACCTTCATAAAATTAATCAGGTTCCTACCATGTGGATATCTGAGCACGTCGTGTCTCGCAATCAGTGTCCCCATGTTGTGCTTCCCTAACTCACTAAAGGAGTGGGGGAGTGACCGTAAGAGACTGTAGGAATGTTTTTCCATCCCTAACAACAAAGGATATCTATAAGGTAGCCAACTTCTATGTCAAATCTCATAGCAGCTGAATACCAGTCCTTCTTCTGAGAACATCTACAACAATATTCCCCTTTCCAAGAGTATAGACTATCTCGAAGTCATAATCCTAGAGGAACTCAATCCAATTACGCTATCTCAGGTTCATGTCCTTATGAGAGAATATATACCTGAGACTCTTTTGATCAGAGTACACAGTACAATGTTAACCCATCAGAGAGTGCTTCCACATCTTTAAGGTGAAGATCACTGCAACTAACTCTAGGTTATGTGTACCGTAGTGTTTCTCGTGTTGTCTCAACTAACGAGAACCACATGTGATCACTGATCGCTCCTACATCAGGACACACCCATGTCCAGTCCCTTATGCATATCCGTAAACTACGTACCCTACACCCTCCTCTAGAAGACTCAAGATGGGGGAACTAGTCATCCTCTGCCTCATCTCCTAAAAGCTCTGCTGGAATCTCACCGACCACACGAAGGGTTTCCCCTTCTTCGTCAAGGATGATAGTGGTGCTGAAACTCTGGATAAGTCAGGAATGAATTTCCAGTAGTATCCATCCAATCCTAGGAAACAATGTACCTCCATCACACTCCTAAGTGGCTCCCAAGAAAGTATCGCCTCAATCTTCACTATATGTACTGCAACTCTAGCCTCCGAGATGACGTTTCCCAAGAAGTGATCCTCTCAAATCCAAAACTTGAAGTTTTATAGGTAACCACAAATCTAGTTCTCTAGGAGTGTATCCAGTTCTACCTGCAAATTTTTGGCATGATCCTCCTCAGTAGTCGAGTAGATCAGAATGTCGTCGATGAAGACTACAACAAAGTGGTCGAGGTAAGTCTAGAAGATCCTGTTCATGAGACACATGAACACTGCTGGTGTTTTGGTTATGCCGAAAGGAATAACCTGGAACTTGTAGTGGCTGTTCCGACACCTGATGGCCATCTTCTGCACATCCTCATCTCAAACTCTACGCTGGTGATGGACTGATCTGAGTTCAATCTTTGAGAACACCGTTCTTCCTTGAGCTGATCAAAGAGGTCGTCAATCCTCGGGGGTGGGTACATGTTCATCACGGTCACCTGGTTCAGGAGACAGTAGTCAACATAAAGCCTTAATCTCCCATCCACCTTCTTGGTGAATAGAATAGGGGTTGCCTAGGATGATACACTGGGCCGGATGAATACCTTCCCCCATAAGTCCTCCAGTTTTACACAAAGCTCATGATGCTCAGCGGGAGCCATCTGATATGATAGAGTAGATATCGATGGCATACCGGGGTACATGTCAATATAGAATTCCACCTCTCTATGTGGAAGTAGTCCTGGAACATCATGAGGGAAAACATCTGCGTACTAGTCCACCACTACATGTTAAGTCAGACTCTCCACATCAACTGCTCCAAGGGTAAGGGAAGCCAAATGTTGAGTGATCAGCTGCACAATCCTCCAAGTAAGTCTGTCTTGTGCTGCAATGGCTCCCTTATCACTGGTGAAGGTGAACCCAGTCCCATCCATGCAGAGAGACTAACATTTTCGACTAATACAGTCAATCTATGCATGGACTATAGATAACCAATCCATACCCAAGGTGACATCGTAAGGCCTCTACGCCATTACAAGGAGATATCAGCCGAAGCTCTCACCTCCTAGAGTGATCTCACACTATCGACACCAGTGCGTAATCATAATGTATACTCTTATAGAAGTCTCAAGCCGTAAGGACACGGCCAATGTCTCCATCAGAATCTCCGAGATCCGAACGTGGGTAGTAGAAATGAAAGAGTGAGGGGACTTCTATCTATAAGAACTGCAGCAAAGGTGGAGTAGACATAGATATTAACTCAAATAATCTTTGGAGCTCCATGGTCATAGGCCTCAGCTACCTGAAGATGAGCTCACCCTTCTCCACCCCCTCCCTATGGTCGGGGTGGACCTCCTGGTGGTGGTAGCGGTAGCACCTCGTAACGTCTCCCACCGCCAGTTGCTCGACCATCTCCTCTTCCATGTCCAACTATGCCTTGCGGACGACCTCGATCAAACCTCTTCCTCTACCTAAGAGGTCCCCCAACTGTCTGCGGATCATCTGAACAGTGGGTTGGACAGTCATGAGCCATGTGACCCTACCCACCGCATGAGTAGCGCTGTCTTCTCCGGGCATATAAGTCACTACCCCAGGTACCGCCAACAATTTATCCAGATTCATGCGGTCATCCACCCATGGGTCTACTCCTCTTGGAAATCTGCATCATCTATCTACTGCCAACTACAGAAGACTCAACTAAAAGTCGACTAGTGGTGGGTCTCGATTCTGGTGACTGCTTAGCAAGGAAAATCTCCACTAGGAGGGCCCTCTCTAACACCCCCTCCAATGTCAGGATGCTGAGGGATATCATCAATGCCCTGATATCTCACCTGAGCCCCTACTCGAAGGTACGGGCGCTAAGGAATGGGCCCCGCTCCATATTTGTGGAGTAGCACGAGAGGTTGGTGATTCTCGCTGAGTACTATGCTACTATCATGCTTCCCTACTACATATGAAGTAGCTCCTTTATCCACACCGCTCATAGAGTCACTGGAACAATCTCTGCCAGGAATAGGCTCTCAAAATATGTCTAGAGTAGTGTCGGCTCGTCGTGCACCTGGAGTATCAGGCGCCACTATCTACCTACGGATGCATGATGGAGACTCACTGCAAGGATCACCATGAGGTCTGATGGTGTCCCTACCAGCCTTAAGACTCTCACCACAGCCTACAGCCAATCCTCACCTGCCTGTGGGTCAGTCTCTCCCCGGAACCTGGGTGGCCTCTGGAACTGGAACTAATCCAATGTGCTCAAGTAGCGAGCATCATCTACTGATGGGGCTAGTGGCATCGGTGGCCCAACGGAATGTGGTACCGTTGGTGCCTCTGCTAGTAAATGGCCCTGCACTGAGGACTCATTGCTCAATGGGTTGTTAAAGCGCACAACTCTCGGGGCTCTATGGGGAGGCATCTTGAAAGACAAATATGCGACACAGTTAAAATATTATACCTAGTGAGCTGAACTAGTTGAGATGACTTAAGAAATATTTTGAAAACACATAGGTAATCATTTTTTTTGTGCACTAAGTTGTAAATCATTAGTCAGGGTCCTGGTGTGTGGATACATCGGCCACCCGCACCAACACTGGATTCCCTGAACTAAAAACCACACTTAGTACCCTTAACACAATTGCTTCACAGAAAATAATGATCAGAGTCCAATGTTCTGCGGTAGAACCTACCCTTATGATACCAATTTGTCATGACCCGTTCTCGGGGCTCGTTCCATGACTTCCTGAAGCCCACCTTCCATAGGCAAGGGGTTGGAGACTAGAGCCAAAGGCGTAAATCCCTAAGGTGGGAAGAAATTTCCATTACAAGAAGTAAACACACACAATCCGAGTACACAACTGGAAGCAAAACAATAAGCAATACTGTATATAGAAGAAGTGATGAAAAGTAAAAGGGGCTAGAAATATAATCCCAATAGTAAAGTACATGTACAACTAAAAACAAGTACAACTGAAAGCAAGTAAAGTAGCTACTGGGTCTTCATATGGGGTTCCTATATGAAGTGTAGGTACATATATCCTCCTCAGCACTCCACGTTCATTCGTCCACTCTGTGCACCCTCACTCCGAGTGGTCCACCTCCGGGTACCATCCAGTCCATCTACTCTCTACCTCAGTCAGCATTGTCTGTCATCTGCAACCAATTCAACGAGGTTTGGGCATATCCCTTGTGGGGGGTAAGTATAACGATACCCAGTAGGGACACTGAGACCCTCAAGGTCTCAAAAAATCCAACATGGATAATCCATAAAGTATGAAATCAATGGATAACCATTACATAGGTATATTTCTATACATATACCTATGTTATCTTGTAACCCAACTCAATCATGAGTAAATCACTAATATCATTGACTCAGCTCAAAATTTGAATTTTGTTCTAGGGGTGGAAACGTGTAACACTCTCAGTCAAACTGTCAAAACCTCAGTTGGTGGTGTACTCATCCTCTAAACAGTAATGTGGACCTGAAACATCACACAGAGGTGCTTCCCACTATCCTAGACTGATGTGGTACTCCTCCTGTTGAGTACCGTGGGTCTGTTGTGTAACACCCCAAGATTTCATAGTGTGTTATTTCTTCAAAATAATTCAATAACTTGCACTACAGGCAACACCGAGTTCAATCACACCTTGACTTACAAAAAAACCATTAAAAGAGGTCATGAATAGTATTAACTAAATTTTAAACTTTATATAATCCTTATAATTTTAGAATCCATATTATGAGTTTCTTAGTCATAATGCAAGAACAAATTCATTTTCAGTATTGCACTTTTATCAAATTTTAATAGTGAAAACTTTTTAAATACAATATTTTAAACTTTTTGACTAAATGGAGACATCAAAAAAATTTAAAATGAAACATCCCATGCTTCCACGGTATGATTTCCTTTGAATAAAACAGTAGCGTGTGTTGTACGCAACTTCGAGTTTTAACACACACCACAACCGATCAAACTAGCCATTATGAATAGTAATACCTACTTTTTAAAATTATATATATTTTATATTTCAAAATGGACTTCATTTTTGGATTCGTAATATCTAATTTAGCCTAAGGTGAAATTTTAGTACTTTTCGGATAACATTCATATATTGATGAATAGTGAAAATTACTAAATTTTAATTAAAAACAACTTTTTTAATCAAAATAATTAATAGTGATAAATTATGAATTTTAGTAGTTTTAAAGTATATTTAAAATATATTTTAACCATTTAATATAATGTTGGTCATTGGACATAATTTTACAATTAAACCGAACATAAACAAGTGTCAATCTTTTGATAGTTATTATCTCTTAAAAACACGCTTTTTGTTTTGAAAGCGGGAATTAATTTTAAATTAATTTCTGCCACTTCCGTGTTTTGAATTTAGGAAAATGGATTCCATATTTGGAATCAGGATGTTCAAATTGTGTAAATAGATAACTTTTATTTTTAGACATTTTGAATAATTACTGCGGTAAATATTTTATTTACCATGGTTAAGGGTAAATCTGGTAAATAAGGGTTAAAAAATAATATTATAATAATACTAAATTACCCTAACACATGTCTTAACCCTATTGGTTAATACAAGGTCGACCATGGGCATCTTTGGGTCGATTTTGGGACCCCATGGATCCACTTGTAAGTGATAATGACACTTTATTTTAAATAAGTTAAAATGAATACAAAAATGACACAAGCATATATCTTTTAGAAAAACAATTTTTAAATAGGGTTATATATGTTGGATTTTAGATTATAAATATTCATTAGAAAGATAAAACGATTTCCTACATAATGATATTTTATTTATAATTTTTAAACATTAAATAATATATTTTATTTATGACACAATGATGATGCAATAATTACTATAATAGTGAAAAATTAAAATAATTGATATTATAAATACACAAATAAATATAATAAGAAACTTTTAATGAATTAAACTAATTTTATAGGATAATATGATATATTAGGATTGATTTAATTGACTATTTCCTAAGTAATAAATCTGTTATGAGTTTCACAAAAATCAACTATTGAATAGTGTCAAAATTGACATAAAAGAGTTTTTGAAACAAATATTATATTATTAATTGATATTAAATTCCTAAAAATCTAAGGTTCGTCCAAGAGACTTATATCATGATAGTTTCATCATTAATGGACCACTTGGGGGTCGTGTGGATTTATATAGTAAGTTTATTAACCATATTATATAAAAATACAAAGAGACATTGTAAAAGTGAAACTAATTAACTTAGAGTTAATACTTAAAGATAAGGTTAATATAAGTACCCAAACCTGTCTAAATTCTATTAGTTGAGTTGTGTTCGACCCATAACCACCTTAACCTTTGAATAGTCATCTTTGGAGCTATTATAAACCGAATATGAATTTGTTATAAATTAATATTTCTAGCTTTTCCAAAGGTGCCCCTCACCCCTCTTATAAAAAGGCACTCCTCCTTCTCATTCCTTCACACCTTCAAAGCCTTTTGGTTCGGCCAAACTCTGCCCAAATACTCTTCCAACTTCCCTCACTACAACCTAGGGGCCTTAGTTTGATCAGAAAGCCAACCTAAGGATCCCTTTTGATCAAATCAAAAGGAAGAACCCGAAGAAGAGGTAATGATTTCACCACCCTTTTCTAAGTTCATCTCTTCTTCCACTTCTTCTCCCTTTGTTGTTACCATTCTAAAATAATAAATGCAGTATCATATATATAATGTGATTTTATTATAAATATGGTACAACCACATTCAGTATTCTATCCACCCTTTGAATAACATGTCACCATACGTGCGTACGTACGGCTTACCGTCTCCACGTCGTGGTGTAATTGTTATTCAATATAATATTATTTGATTGGGTATAATAATGATGTGTAACTCATGTAAATAATAAATATAACATGTTAATGATTATTTATATATGATATACCATCCATTTATATATTATTTTAATATCAAAAGAATGATATTGTCGCTCGTGCATACGTACGGACTACCGTCTCCACGAACGCGATGAGATTCATTCTCCATCGTATCCATTCAAGTATAATTATCATTTGATGAATTAAAAATGATTTTTAAGGAATTGATATCATTCTGGATATGAATAATATAAAACCTATCCTTTACAAACAAGTCCTATGTAACAAAACATATAAAATAAAACAAGTAGGTTAACACCCGAAACAACGATAATACTAAGATATTATTATCAAATCAATATTAAAAGATCATATATGATATCATATTAATGTATATGATTATTGTATAATTTAATAACAATTATTTCACCATTATACAGGAGGTTAACCTACCCCAACCAAGGAAAAGTACAAGGTAAGGGTTATTTCACAATCTCTTCATTATCCGAGGTTGTTTATATGTAATAATCTACTGGGATCTCTTTATCATCCACATCCATGTTTTCTTAAAAATGTATTTCAAAACATTTTTTATTATTTACAAGAATATGGGTTAAATTCTTTTATACCCTTGGTTGACTTGTTATAAGATTTTTATGAAGGAATCTTTCCGTCGTTTTCAAAACAAGGCCCTTTTTAACCTTTTTGACAGAATTAAGGTAAGAATGTTTTTTTTAACTTATACGGAGGGTGCGGCTATTTTCCGCCATTAAAAAATCTTCAAAGCTTCCCTTACAAGCTTATAAGAATATTTTCAAAGAAAATGTTTTATTTTATATGGATCTTAAATGATTTCAAAATAAAAGGAGATATTTCTTTAAAAAGAATATTGATTTCATCTATGTCAACATCCTTTGATGGATTTTAAGATTATTTGAAGTTGATTTATTATGATACAAAATTTATATATTGTATTGAAGGTTTTGTGATATGTTTGACTGTGTATGTGCTATGTTTATACCATTCATAGTTTATGGTGAAATTATTGACATTTCGTATGCTAGTTTTAATACGAATGTTTATGTTATGTTTAAACCTTTTCATATGGGAATGCATTGGACTTAGTAAGTGACGGGTGGAGCCCGCTATAGCTCCTCGATGCATCGGTAGGTCTCATGAGAAAAACTAGTGTCTTGGAACAAGGCCTTGACAAAATCTTATTTTTAGTCTTGGCACGAGGCCTTGGCTATGTGGTTATGATAGTCTGGCATTATGCATTCCAACATTATGAAAGTGGTTAGTGATTTTGCATGTGATTATTATATTAGTAGAATATCCATGTGAATGAGTAAATGGAATTATTTCATTTTATTTATGCCATACAATGTTTAAAGTTCAAGTTTGAAAGGCTGTTGTTTTAGTTATACATTGCCTTAAATGTTTATTCTTATTTATGAAAGTTTTCGCTATATTGTTATCCTTACTGGGCATTTGAGCTCACCCCTTTTCTATGTTTTATTTTTCCCAGGAAGTGAAGAAGTAAATTATGAATGACCTGTTGGGATATTATGTGGGGATATGAGTGTGGATTATGGAGACAATATGTTTTTGTAGTAGTTTTTAATTTTATGATGTAATGTAAGACTTATGAATATATCTAGTGTTTCCAAGACTACTAAACCAATCGGTCTTTCGAGATTTGATCTTTCTTGTGATCATACCAATGTTATGTAATAATGCACCGACTCTGGGTAACTGGGGTCGGGGCGTTACAGTTGGTATCAGAGGAAGTTTAGTACAAACCTTGGAAGCTAGATTTAGATAAACTCTGATTAGAGCACGTAGACCTAAGATGAACTTTGAGGATTAGTATAGAAGAACATCCTAGAATTTTGGTATTGTAGGGATTTTGTGAGTTTTCCGAGCAATACATCCCTGTCTGGATACGAGCAGGTAGAGGCGGCTCTGGCACAGATGTACCTAGGGGTAAAACCCGAAAACACCGCTTTGAGCTAGACTCGAACGGGAACTGGTGCACGACAACGGGCCTTGCTGCACTTTTGGTTACGACACTCCCGGGGGATATGCTTAGGATAACTCTCATTTTCTTTACAAATCATTATGAAGGGTTTATGAGTATATACTTCCTCAAAGAAAATATTTTTTATGATTATGGATTATATCCATAAATAGTTTAATTTATGTTAAGTGTTATATAAGTATGGGATTATGTATTTTGATTCATAAACTAATCCAGTGTATTCCATTGTTTAGAAATGGTGCCTAGTAGAAGGAATGAGAACTCCAGCAATGCACATGATCCAAAGAGAAGGAAGGATCATATCATTCACGGTCTTAAGCTAGAATTTATAAGAGAAATAGTCTCCCATGTATTATCATCATATGAAGAAATAATATCATGTGTTGATAAGATAAGTAAAGAGTTTACTGAGTCCTATGGCTTTGAAGGGAAGCAAGAGAAGAAAAGGATAGAAGAGAGAAAGATGGATAAAGGGAAGAGGGAAAAGTAGAATTTTCCCATATGTGGTAACTGTGGAAAGAAACACCCTGAAACTTGCCTCAAAGGAATGTGAGTTTGTTATAAGTGTGGAGGAAAAGGGCACATAGTACGTCACTGCAAGGGTAAGAAAATGGTTTCAAATGTACAATGCTTCATTTGCAAGGAGTTTGGACACTATGCGAACCTATGCCCCAGTCATCAGACTATGCCGCAAATGATGCTATTGGATAATAATCAAGTTATGATACTACCACAGATGAAGAGGAATGATTAGAGTTCTTATGTTGATTATGTCAATTGAGTGTTGTATCAGCAATGTACTTGTTATAATAATTATGGAGTATATAAGGATTTTACCACAGTACTATTTCATTTAGGACTTGAGATTGTGTGGAACAAAGAAAAGTGACTCAATAGCAGGATAAATTTTTGGAAAATATATGGTTGAGAGAATGATAATCCATAATATGGTTCTGATACCGAGTTAGTGATTTTAGAATAATACATGATTGATTTGGATAAATTATATTGGATATTCTTGACTACCTTGAAACTGATTAATGATTTGTATATTCCATCAGTTTTTGGGGTTTAAAACATTTTTGGATTGATGAAGTATATCCAGCATTCTATATGGAATAAGGGATCATGAATGTAATCAATAAGGAATATGGAAATTCAGGATGTTTCAGTGTATTAAAAGAATACAAGATGAAGGTATTCATATGCTATTACGGGGTAAAAAGGATCTATATTATGTTTACCTTCCTTATAAATGTTGGACTGTGACTTTGGAAAGAAGTATTTTAGATAGTTCTATTTTGGATTATTTTGGATTTCCATAAAAGGACAACCCGGAGGTCGGGCGGCAACCCGTCGCGTCCGGCAAGGCTGCGAGACTTGAACCCGCAACCGAAGGGAGATAAGGGTGTATCACCTACCACTGTCCCATGAGATGTCCTGGATTAAATAATGTAGTTTTTTCTAAAATATCTGGTAGATAAATTATAAATTCATTTATTTTGGAACCCTATACGAATAGTATAAATAGAAAAAAAATTACATTCTATTATCTTTTAGAGTGAAAGATGAGTTTGTGGTAGAAATTTATTAATGGATAAAACTCTAATTATAAAGTATGTATATCTCCTTATGATCTTATCCAATCTCATAAATAAATTCCTCAACATTAATAAAAGAAACATAGAACAAAAATGTTGTCCTAGATGGTACCTTAAATCATCACTAATTTATGGATTTGGGATTGTTGTCCTTTTCATAGCCATGTTCTCTACCACTCTCCATCAGATAATTGATGGTTAGATTTCTCTTCCATATCCATAATTTCCAACATAGAACCCTAATATGTGTTATTTTCGGTAATCTTCATACTTTCCACTCTTTATTTTAAATAGAGGCCTCATTAATTCATTTTTCGATGTGGGATTTCAACTAAGATATTTTGAAACGTCAAAAATGTGTTATCCCAATACCCTATATTTTGTTGAACCGATGGTACTTCAAATCATCATAGATTGATGAGTTTAAGGACCTCAATTTTATAATTGTTTGTGATTGATGACCTAAATCACTACCTATAAATATTTACGTTTTTTCCTCCAATTATATGTCTCTAATTACCACCAATGTTATCCTAATCGAGACCATAATTCGATGGTGACCCTTTCATTTCTCTTTTCCTCATATTAAGACTAAATTTTAGTAACCCAATTTCCGATGTGGATTTTCTCACAAATATATTTTCTATTTTCAACCTTTTATTTTCGAAGAACAATTTCAAATTTCAAGGACGCAATTTATTGAAGGAGGGGAGAATGTAACACCCCAAGATTTCATAGTGTGTGATTTCTTCAAAATAATTCAATAACTTGCACTACACGCAACATCGAGTTCAATCACACCTTGAATTACAAAAAAAAGCCATTAAAATAGGTCATGAATAGTATTAACTAAATTTTAATCTTTATATAATCCTTATAATTTTAGAATCCATATTATGAGTTTCTTAGTCATAATGCAAGAACAGATTCATTTTCAGTATTGAACTTTTATCAACTTTTAATACTGAAAACTTTTTAAATACAATATTTTAAATTTTTTTACTAAATGGAGACATAAAAAAAATTTAAAATGAAACATCCCAAGCTTCCACGGTATGATTTCCTTTGAATAAAACAGTAGCGTGTGTTGTACGCAACTTCGAGTTTTAACACACACCACAACCGATCAAACTAGCCTTTATGAATAGTAATACCTACTTTTTAAAATTATATATATTTTATATTTCAAAATGGACTTCATTTTTGGATTCTGAATATCTAATTTAGCCTAAGGTGAAATTTTGGTACTTTTCGGATAACTTTCATATTTTGATGAATAGTGAAAATTACTAAATTTTAATTAAAAACAACTTTTTAAATCAAAATAATTAATAGTGATAAATTATGAATTTTAGTAGTTTTAAAGTATATTTAGAATATATTTTTACCATTTAATATAATGTTGGTCATTGGACATAATTTTACAATTAAACCGAACATAAACAAGTGTCAATCTTTTGATAGTTATTATCTCTTAAAAACACGCTTTTTGTTTTGACAGCGGGAATTAATTTTAAATTAATTTCTGCCACTTCTGTGTTTTGAATTTAGGAAAATGGATTCCATATTTGGAATCAGGATGTTCAAATTGTGTCAAAAGGTAACATTTATTTTCAGACATTTTGAATAATTACTGCGGTAAATATTTTATTTACCATGGTTAAGGGTAAATCCGGTAAATAAGGGTTAAAAAATAATATTATAATAATACTAAATTACCCTAAAACGTGTCTTAACCCTATTGGTTGATACATGGTCGACCATGGGCATCTTTGGGTCGATTTTGGGACCCCATGGATCCACTTGTAAGTGATAATGACACTTTATTTTAATTAAGTTAAAATGAATACAAAAATGACACAAGCATATATCTTTTAGAAAAACAATTTTTAAATAGGGTTATATATGTTGTCTTTTCGATTATAAATATTCATTAGAAAGATAAAAAGATTTCCTAAATAATGATATTTTCTTTATAATTTTTAGACATTATATAATTTATTTTATTTATGACACAATGATGATGTAGTAATTACTATAATAGTGAAAAATTAAAATAATTGATATTATAAATACCCAAATAAATATAATATGAGACTTTTAATGAATTAAACTAATTTTATAGGATAATATTATATATTAGGATTGATTTAATTGACTTTTTTCGAAGTAATCAATCTGTTATTAGTTTCACAAAAATCAACTATTGAATAGTGTCAAAATTGATATAAAAGAGTTCTTAAAACAAATATTATATTATTAATTGATATTAAATTCCTAAAAATCTAAGGTTCGGGCAAGAGACTTATATCATGATAGGTTCGTCATTAATGGACCACTAGGGGGTCTCTTGGATGTATATAGTAATCTTATTAACCATATTATATAAAAATACAAAGAGACATTGTAAAAGTGAAACTAATTAACTTAGAGTTAATACTTAATGATATGGTTAATATAAGTACCCAAACCTGTCTAAATTCTATTGGTTGAGTTGTTTTAGACCCATACCCACCTTAACCTTTGAATAGTCAACTTTTGAGCTATTAGAAACCGAATATGAATTTATTATAAATTAATATTTCTAGCTTTTCCAAAGGTGCCCCTCACCCCTCTTATAAAAAGGCACTCATCCTTCTCATTTATTCACACCTTCAAAGCCTTTTGTTTGGGCCAAACTCTGCCCAAATACTCTCCCAACTTCCCTAAATACAACCTAGGGGCATTATTTTGATCAGAAAGAAAACCTAAGGATCCCTTTTGATCAAATCAAAAGGAAGAACCCGAAGAAGAGGTAATGATTTCACCACCCTTTTCTAAGTTCATTTCTTCTTCCACTTCTTCTTCCTTTGTTGTTACCATTCTAAAATAATAAATCCAGTATCATATATATACTGTGATGTTATTATAAATATGGTACAACCATATTAAGTATTCTATCCACCCTTTGAATAACATGTCACCATACGTGCGTACGTACATCTTACCGTCTCCACGTCGTGGTGTAATTGTTATTCAATATAATATTATTTGGATGGGTATAATAATGATGTGTAACTCATGTAAATAATAAATATAACATGTTAATGATTCTGTATATATGATATAACATCCATTTATATGTTATTTTAATATCAAAAGAATGATATTGTCGCTCGTGCGTACGTACGGACTACCGTCTCCACGAACGCGATGAGATTCATTCTCCATCGTATCCATTCAAGTATAATTATCATTTGATGATTTAAAAATGATGTTTAAGGACTTTATATCATTCTGGATATGAATAATATAAAACCTATCATTTACAAACATGTCTTACGTAACAAAACATATAAAATAAAATAAGTAAGTTAACACCCGAAACAACGATAATACTAAGATATTATTATCAAATCAATATTAAAAGATCATATATGATATCATATTAATGTATATGATTATTGTATAATTTAATAACAATTAGTTCACCATTATACAGGAGGTTAACCTACCCCAACCAAGGAAAAGTACACGGTAAGGGTTATTTCACAATCTCTTCATTATCCAAGGTTGTTTATATGTAATAATCTACTGGGATCTCTTTATCATCCACATCCATGTTTTCTTAAAAATGTATTTCAAAACATTTTTTATTATTTACAAGAATATGGGTTGAAGTCATTTATACCCTTGGTTGACTTGTTATAATAGGTTTATGAAGGAATCTTTCCGTCGTTTTCAAAACAAGGTCCTTTTTAACCTTTTCGACAGAATTAAGGTAAGAATGTTTTTTTTAACTTATACGGCGGGTGCGGCTATTTTCCGCCGTTATAAAATATTCAAAGCTTCCCTTCCAAGCTTATAAGAATATTTTCAAAGAAAATGTTTTATTTTATATGGATCTTAAATGATTTCAAAATAAAAGGAGATATTTCTTTAAAAAGAATATTTATTTCATCTATGTCAACATCCTTTGATGGATTTTAAGATTATTTGAAGTTGATTTATTATGATACAAAACTTTTATATTGTATTTATGGTTTTGTGATATGTTTGACTATGGATGTGCTATTTTTATACCATTCATAGTTTATGCTGAAATTATTGACATTTCGTACGCTAGTTTTAATACAAATGTTTATGTTATGTTTAAACCTTTTCATATGGGAATGCATTGGAGTTAGTAAGTGACGGGTGGAGCCCGCTATAGCTCCTCGATGCATCGGTAGGTCTCATGAGACAAACTAGTGTCTTGGCACAAGGCCTTGACAAAATCTTATTTGTAGTCTTGGCATGAGGCCTTGGCTATGTGGTTATGATAGTCTGGCATTATGCATTCCAACATTATGAAAGTGGTTAGTGATTTTGCATGTGATTATTCGATTAGTAGAATATCCATGTGAATGAGTAAATGGAATTATTTCATTATATTTATGCCATACAACGTTGAAAGTTCAAGTTTGAAAGGCTATTGTTTTAGTTATACATTGCCTTAAATGTTTATTCTTATTTATGAAAGTTTCCGCTATATTGTTATCCTTACTGGGCATTTGAGCTCACCCCTTTTCTATGTTTTATTTTTCCCAGGAAGTGAAGAAGTAAATTATGAATGACCTGCATGGATATTATGTGGGGATATGAGTGTGGATTATGGAGACAATATGTTTTTGTAGTAGTTTTTCATTTTATTATGTAATGTAAGACTTATGAATATATCTAGTGTTTCCAAGACTACTAAACCAATCGGTCTTTCGATATTTGATCTTTCTTGTGATCATACCAATGTTATGTAATAATTCACCGACTCTGGGTAACTGGGGTCGGGGCGTTACATGTTGTGTCACACAGAGGTGCTCTCCACTGTGGGTCGGCCGCATCACACGAAGGCACTACCCCTCATATCCTTCTTAGGTACTCATCCTATCGAGTATTTTGGGTCTTCTACATCACATAGAGTTGCTCCCAAATGTGGGTCTACAAAATCACACAGAGTTGCTTCCCACTAGGCTAGTCTAAACACTCTGAGTTGAAAGGTTAGCAGTCGTCAGGTCTCACCCAGCTACTAGGTCTCCATACTCCGCTCGCTCATCTCCGGGAGGATCTGATCCATGAGCTAATGGCCAATACTCCAACTATCAAAAATTACCATTTAGAAGTATCTCAAAGTTCTGCCTCGTGATAGTGGTCTCAACGGAATAGAAAGTGCGTCAATAGGTCACCCGGTCTTTGAGTTATTGGGATTTCCATTCCAGGGTCCCTGTTGGTTTTTAGGTTCAATCCAACCTGACCATAACCCAAATGTCTCCAAACCTCGACTGGGGTATTCCAAACACATTTTCTCTCTCTAAGATTTCCATCGCCGCAAACGGTTCGTCGATCAGACACCCGTAGGCCAAGATATTGGAGAAAATGTAAAAACAGGCCAAAGTGGTTCGATGTCCAGTCTGACCAAGTCTGATTGACCTTCCCCTACATGGGTCCGGATCCGGAGTCTGACCAAGTCCGAGGGGATGGATCAGCCTAAGGGCAGCTCGGCGGGCTGGCGGCTAGCATGGCCCTGCCGGCGGGCTGGCCCGTGTGGCCCGACAGGCAGGCTCAAATGGCATGGCTGGCTGGCCCGTGTGGCCCGGCTCGGCACGCATGGGGGGGGGGGTTGCTGTGCCACCCCTTATTGTTGAACAGAACCAGTGCTATGATATGGTGCGGAAGTCATGGAATCCAGGAGGGTCATGCCTTGTCCGGCTAGCCGAGCAACCAGCTGGTTCTGCACCACCAGCGGCCGGCCTAACACCGGCCGCCCGTTCACCTCCAATGATGCTCGCCCTGGTCATGGCTCCACTACACCACGCAGTGCATGGGCGTCATGCCCCTTCACCATGGCCCACTGTTTCCGTGACTCTACACCTCCTGCGTGGTGCGATTGCGCCGTGCCCATCCCCTGCAGCCAGGCCTGGCCGCGCCCCCATTCTCATCCGTGCGGCACGGCGTTGCCGCACACTTTAGGCTACCCCTCATTCTTCTGCCGCTGGTTTCTAGGAGGCCGGCCTGATTATGGCCATTTTTCCTTCGACTCCATCATCAAAAATTGTGAAAAATTAAAGGGAGAGGGTAGGGCCATGTTCATGCGGTCTGAGCCCTCCATGTTATGTTGACATCAATTGGAAAATCTCAATCCATAAATTGAATGACGTACAATGGGAACAAAAATCAACTCAAATCCCCTACCTTGTATGATGATGATCGTTGATGAAGTCGCAGAAAGGCGATGTCAATTCGTTAATGTCGGAAGAGGAATAGGATATCATTCATTGGAAGATAAGCGTTTGGAGGTGACAAAGTCGAAGACGGTGTTCCTCTTGGTCGACCCCTTCTCATTCGGCACGGTTGAAGATCGAGGAATATGTTCGTTATTCTTTGTTGGAAGATATTTATCCAAGGGTCTTCCATGTTCTTGAAAAGCTCCATAAAATGAATAGTTGACAACAAAAATGAAATAATAGATTTTTCTATTATTTAATTGTTGGCATGAATTCAAAACATTTAAAAAGTATTCAATTAATTAAATAAAAGAGTTCAATTAAATAATTGTGACGGTTGGCACATTTAATTAGTGGGGGAAGATCAAGGGTTTCACCACTTAATTAGGGGTTCTAAAGGGTTACAACCCGCGGGTGGTCCCCAACAAAGATATCCTCCCAAGGGAGGTCATGTGTGGGTGGGACCCACCACCATAACCTCTCATGGATGGTTATGGTGTGGTGGCCTCTAACTCTAACCTCCCCTTGGAGATTTTAACCTTCAAAATAAAAATAATCTACACTAATTTTTATATAACTTTATTCGTAAAAACTCCAAAAACTAACTTCCATTTACGACAAACTACCATCGAGGTGAAAGTCTTATTAAGCGAATATCGGCACTGTGAGATCAACTTTTCCTTCAAATTTCAATTCCGAGCACCGGTTCAAACGTTATAAAATCTCGCTCGTACGTTTAATGAATGTACCCAAAAAAACATCAGAAATTGATTCCGGGCACACCAGGCCTCAGAATCAAGCACCGTAAATTTTTGCGGACTCGTAAAATTCCAATTTTTTTAAAATAATTTCCACAGGATTTCCGGGTTTTTACATTATAATTTGTTATGGATTTGTAGATATTGGCCAATTGAAAAGAGTCCAGGGATTGGATTATAATCTTGATAGGAAATAGGAAGATACATCTGATGTATCATATTGATATTGTAATATTTCATGGTATAACCCTTATAGTCTGTTATTGTCATGAATAATAGATATCATTTGTTTAATGTGTAAAAAAATGCAAATAGTTTTTCCCCGTAAATGGTTTTTTTTGGAATTCTACTTATTTTGAATGACTTTAATATATATTTGAATTTTAGGGATGGAAATATAGTTATATATTATGATGTTTTATGTTGTGGATGATGGCTTTGTCCATGTGAACGAGAGGTGTAGTGACCCTATATGGTCGATAAGGCATGATGTGGAAATAACCCTTATAGGGTGTTGTTTTTTATAATGAATTATTTAAACTAACAATAAGAAACTATAAAATGATTTAGTAAATAGATTGTAATGAAATTATACTTAACAGATCATATTTGTGGATATCTAATCAGATTGTGGTGTATTAAGCTGATAAGTACCATGATTATTCTCAGGAACAGTACCTCGAATGGGAATTACTTTATACAGATTCTTTGAGAGTTTTAGTTAAATATCTATTCAAAATTGTCATAATGACCTCCATGTTGTAGTCTTTATGAATTTTCATGGATTTTATTAATACATTTTAGTCTATTTCAATAATTTTAACCCTCATATGTCACTATAGTATTTTGACTCCCTTTGAGAGGTTTTATTTTTTGGGCATGGTTGTTAGACATTGTGACCCATTTGTGAGACATGATGTATATGGATAAGAAGGAGACCTATAGACCCTTGGTTTTGACACATAACCATGTAGATTAATGTTTTTTTGATTTATGGAAACCTGTAAATGGTGTTGTCTCGAGTTTATGATTCTATTTTAGGGAATAATATTTGTTGTATGATCATTATAAGACCAATCCAAAGTAAGTTTTCTGGTTTTCCAATATAGGCATAATGATGCATGATTTTTGAAAACCCACCTAGGGTGCTTAATTTTTTTCAAGAATATATTTTATAGATCGTAATGTTTAGGTTCTACGACCCATTTTATAGTGTTTATATTTTTTCTGATGTAGTTAGAGTGTTAGTAGATACTAAAGATTGGAATGAAAATTTGATGGTGGGTTTTCAGGGGATAAATTATCGCACATACAAGGTCTCGGATTTAAAAGAATATATCAATGGGAGATTTTTTATTAATGATATTGAAATTTAGTATAAAATGGGCATCTTATCAATTTAATGGATGTATCATAGAAGTAGGATTCAGGTGATGATTTTACGCAGAAGTTAGGAATGGATAATTTAAATCTTATAATCGGTGAGTTGATATTTGTGAGGAGAGGACCGATAGTTTCAATAACTCATCATTGTTATGGTTTTCATAAGATTTATTGTTAATTGAAAAATATTCCAATGTGGTAAAGTAGACACTATTGATAAATTAGGGGTCATTAGGTAGTTGACTTTTTTTTGACATAGAAACACATTTTCTGGAGATGTGGTGTCAGGAGTTTGGTGATGGAAAGTTCAGCCTGCTTGATGTGACCATGGATCGAGCTCTCTATAGATTAATTTTGATAGATTAATATTTCACTCCTTTTTAGAGATGTTCATGATCTATATTAACACAACATTCAGTTTTTTGAGAGATAATAAGCTCCACGCCAAGCTTCTTTTCATCATTTTTAATATCATTCATTGTTTGATAAAGAAACCCATTGATGTTATGATTTAGGAATGATATAAGGTAATCCATATATTGGGGGGTTCACTATTAGTATTTTGAGGGTGGTGACCCCCATTTTTAGTTGAAATCATACATTTTATATGGTATCCATTCATTGAAATCAGTTACGGTTGATGTTGTGATGTGATGAAAAAGATAATACTATGGCATGGAGTACAACATTGGTTGCAATTAAATGTATCCCATGTATGAGATTTATACACTATATGAGAATGGTCATTAGATGGTAAATATAGAATAGTTGGGCATATTTTTGGGAAGATAGCATGGCAATTAGTTTTTCCACCACATATTATTAAGGTTGAGAAGGATTGTGGCTTGGAGACTCTAAGAACTAGAGTTTTTACAGACTTTAATATTGAGTAGGAAATGGATTTTTTTAATTCAAGTTCATATAGTTGAAAAAAATTTCATTTTCACCCCACTAATATTACTATAGACAAATTTTTAACTACCTGGTTTTTTGAAAAATTATGTGTTTACATGAGGAAATGAGTTTGGTGATATTTCAAGCCCATCAAATTAAAATAGAATAGTAAAAATTAATAGATATTTAATTAAATATTAAATTATTCACATAATTTTTTTAAAGGATATTATTTGAAAATATTATCAGATTGAGATTGCATCTATGATAATGAGTACAGAATGGGGAGTTTTTCCTAAGTGATACATATTGTCTTGGTGGGCACTATTGCCAACCTGAACCCCTTTCTCTTTTTTTTCTTTTTCATGTTTTTATTCATTATCCCATGTTTTATTACATACACACCTGTTATAGGAATCTTATTTCACATGAACAAGATATAAGGGGATTGTGAAAGAAATAGTTTGGTGGAGAAGAAGGGAGGTACCACTGTAGAGCTCGAGAGGAGATGGATAGTCGTATCCTAGCTTTGGTTCATGGGAATTGATGAATATTTGGTGAATTACATCCAATAATTTAAAAATTTTAATATTTTCCTAAAATACCCGTATATTTACAATTTTTTGATTTATTTTCGTCCTATAACTTCTTAGACCCCTTGCGGGGTGACTTATATAATTTGAGGAGAAAACAATGGTTTTAGGAAATTTGTTGTGTCTCTCATTCTGAAATCCCGATCACAAGACATGTAGTTCATGAAAAAACACCCAGTGTTCTAATTATTTCGAGAAGATGATATTTTAGAAGTACACATCATTTATAAGCTATAATAACCTTGTACTAGGACTCAACCTTATCATTGAGTATCATAACAAATTTCTCATGTAAGGGAACATGAACATGTAGAAAACATGGCCACACCCCATATGTGTTGCACACCATGTAGAGATAAATGTATAGAAAAAATAAATTTTTACTATAATTGTTGAACATTGGAAGGTAACCACATATGGTACACAAAATGTACATGAGTCACCTGTCTTTAGAATTGGTTTTTACATGCCATTAATGGGTAGACAACATGCCTAGGAGAAGATTCAAGAGTACATGTTGTATACAAGGGGATAAACATTGTGTAGTACCCTCTTGCTACACTTTGATATTTTTTCATTTATTTTCACCCATGATTCATAATTAGACACAATATTTGCCAATTTTTAGTATCTTTATTTGAATACTAGATAATTAATCCATTGATGGGATTTTCATAATCCTTGGTTTTGTTATGGGCCATTTCCAAAAATGTTTTTTCGTCCATAGGTATTTGAATCATGTTGTATTCTAAATGTAAGCCCCTTTGATTTGAGATGATTCATGAGCTATCTTTCTTAGCTGAATTCTTTTTATCTTTCCACATGAAGACTTATTCCTTGAGATATGTGACATACTTCCCCAAGAAGCCTTGAGATTAGTTAATTTTGATGGTAAATTATAGGATTACTCTACTTATCTTTATCATAGGGGAACCCCAACATGATTCATATATATTATCACTATTTCAAATTGTCCCATTAAGGAAACAATTTATATTATACTATTCCTAGGATCTTGTTTTATATGCCTTTATTTTCGTACCCATACAGGATCCAATGTTGGATTCCTCCTTTTACCATTACTGATGAAGACCAAAAGAATGACGACACTTCTGTGTAATGAATAACATGATAGAGTGGGTACCATGACATTTTACTGACCCTAATATAGTAAGGAGTCTTTGGGTAGAGATGGTAGAGGGTGTAATATTAGAACCGATTCTGATATTGTATGTTCTGGGGAAATGGATATATTGGGGAATTTAGGTGTTGAAACTGCCCCGCTCATTATTTATGCATTCAATTGACTATTGCTGATGTGGTGATGATTATCATATGCGAAACCTGGTGGGTAGCTGCAATGTTTGATGTGATTATTATTTTATTCTTTTGGATTCCCACACATACATCCCTCGATCCATCTTATACATTCATTGGGATACCCGTACATTCTACCTGAGACCTATCTTTTGAGCCCTCTTACTTATTCTGCTGGGATATCTAGAAATACTTCATGAGATCTGACTATCAATCCTTACTATAAAGTGATTTCCATACATGCTACATTAAATCCTTTTTCCAATCCTTAATCTAATGGAATTCAAAGAGTAACGTCCTAATATCCATATTTCATGAAACCTTAATTTAACGTTATGCTCATAGTAACTAGAAAATGAATTTTCACTAGGATTATTCCTTTAACATGGATATTAATGATGGATTGTTAGAGTGTCTTCCCATCCACTTTTATACTAGGTATATCTAGGAATGGATAATATGATCGTATTCTAGATGATAAAAAGGAATTCTTTGTGGGTGGATTTCCCATGAGCAGTAGGATGTTGATGAGCTCCCAATTGATGGACATGGTTTCCCTATTTGATGTCTTTGATACACCCTATGATCAGTGGGTGCAATTGTATAAATACTCATCATACTTTTCATAGAATTGGATGTTGATCCATTTATTGAATTATTTCATGTAGATATATCATATCAATATATTATTCACTACATATCTGTAAAGGGACAACCCATAAGGTATTATACGAGTTTCAATGTTTTGTTTGCCTATGGAGAGAGACATGGGAATCAAACACTGTTCTGGATTTCAAATGAATTGAGTAGTATAACACCTTTATATAATATAAATTTACATGATTGTCTATCGGTATATGAAATCCTTTATTATATTTGTTAGTGGTGAGTACGGATGATCCCAGGGTTATGAGATATATCCTACCAAAGTGATGTTTCATGCTAAGATACATGTGTTGTTATGGTCAATGTAGGTATTATCGATAGAGATTATGAACCTTGAGAAAAAATCAATTATACATGGCTTGTATTGTATGAATCCATCTCAATTATTTTTTCACAGGATATCCAGATGTTCTGGGTAATGTACCTGAGGATCAGCTATGGTTGAGTCATGTTAATTTTCACCATAATTAGATATATATATATATATATATATATATTTATGAGAAAATATATATATATATATAAACAACAATATATATACATGAGGGTACTTTTCTAAGAGATATTTACTACTTCTGTTGAAGCAGGTATGGTCGGACCGAATCATGGAACCAAGGATTAGTTTTGGATTATTTAAGTTATTTTTATCTATATAATTTCTAGTTGTGTATTAACTAGGGTGAACATATTTCTCAAGAATGAACATATGAATGTATATTTACAGTTTCATCATTGGGGTTTCCTAGTACATTTATTTCTCAACCCTATATGTGAAACTTATTGTGCTTGCAGACCTTATGTCTACTTTTCATGTGGAGCACATATCGCAAGATTGACATGAATAGGGCCCAGAGTTGCACGGTTGGGCTGATCTGCTCATGATGATTCTTTTTATTAGGATAGAGAATTAGGGTAATTTTAGGGAGACCTAGTATGTGGTCTAACTCGATGATTTTAGTGAAACCCTATAGTATATTTTAGTTTGTTTTATGATGTCCATCATTTGTGGTCATCCCAATGCATGATTGGTGCTGAATGTATGAATTGTATTTCTATGATTTTAGAGAATTTTATTTATTATTACAGCATGTCATATTTGAGTTTATTTATTGTTTCATCACTCTAGTTTTTTACTATTTTGGATGATATCTTGATATTTTTCCTATTGTTCACTTTGATATGAGGTAATATTCTATCAATAGACATAGACTAGAACATCACCTGTAGTTGGAAACCACTAGAATATAGAGGGTTATTCTTAAATAACTATGTTTAACTAGCTTATAGACCAATTTTATTGGAATCTTGGTCAAAATGATATAGTAAATGTGTTAAAATAATCATGAAATTATGGTATAACTATATATGAATATTCTTTATAATAAAATATTTCTTTAAGAGTGCCTTTTTTCAATAATTAGTCTATTTTCAACATTAGATACATTAACTTCTTTGAGTACACATTTTCTTAAATAATATATGTATTTTCTAGATGATAATAAAACATTCATGCTAGTTAATGGAAGAAACCATTTTTTACTATCAATACATGTTACATTATGATGAACATTAATTACATTGATATAAAAAAATATCATAAATTGAATAATAAAATAATATATTTCCCTATCAATTATCTCATGTATTTATGTAAACCCAACTATTTCTTCATTTACTAGTTTTATTTTCTGTCCAATTGAAAACATAGAAATATTGATGGTTTTAGAGATATCAAAATTATTATAATGCGTCTTTTTGTGTTTTATATACTGATGTGAGTTTATATCCTATAAAAAATATAAATGTATAGTATATTCAGAAAATTTGTTTCAATAATGTATTCTATAACATGATAAGAAATTGTATAAAAAATTTACCATCAATGCATGGTCAGATGTTGACCACATTTTAGGGATCCAAAAATAAAATTATTTGAAAATTATATATAATTATTATTCATGAATCCAAATTTATATTATTCGCATTATAATGAAAATAATTTGTTATTATGTCAGGGGATATAAAATTTTAGGTTACCAGATATATAATACTCTAATATATCTTTTTGTGATATAAATTATCATGCCACTCGATTAAAAAGACATAATTGTTATGTCACAATGGGATGACTACTGTCTGTTTCTCTTAATGAATTTTTCATTTCAATAATGTGGTATTTTGTCACTTAAATATAATATTTCTTTTGGAAATTGTAACATTAGACAACGTGATAATGAAAATGTTTAGATATATTCTATAAATTTGATGGAATATTTATTTTAACCACATATTATAGAGTAAAATATTTAATATTACACTTTCCATACAATTAATATTTCGTAGGGACTATACAATTTATTTGGATGTTCCCATTTGAGATATATATATATATATAATGAAACTTTTTATTCGAAAAAGTATTAGTTGAAGGACCAATTATAAAAAAATATTTATAGAATGAAATTTCATAATTTTACACATATTATTTTCAACATGAATATGATTTTAAACACAATATAATGATCAATGATATGGATAGTTTAGATGGATAACAAGTAATTCCTTTCATGTATTTTATAATTTTACTTGATATCAATGGTGAAAATGAATGTTAGATTTTACATGAGATATAATAAATAACTCATATATTTTTCTACTCAATTGTTTATAAATGACAAGATTTTTAATGTAATTTATAAAATTATATGTTTTTTTATAATCATTTTTTAAAATTTATGTATATTATTTGGATTCCCAATTATTCAACACTAATATTAAGAAATATTTCCGAGAAATCAGATTAGAAAATTTACATTCATAAATAGTAAATCAATCATCGGTTTATTATAGTAAATTTTAAATAATATTTTTAGAGATTTCATAACATATAAATAGAAATAACATTAATTTTTTTTCATTGAGAAAACCACTATATAAATTTATTTAATGTTATAATATTTATTTTATTAATGGATTCAAACATTAAATATGCAGATATGTATAGTAAAATAAATTAATAATTAATTTTTTAACAAGTAAATCCTCAAAAATGTAAGAAAATTTGAATTTTGTGGTGATTTAGATGAAAAAATTTAGTTTCTATAATAAGGATAAAATTATAAAACAATTTTATCTGTGTCATTTTTTATTCTGGGAAATGGTTGAACATTCATCCATTGCATAAAGTTGTTGACATAATAATTAAATCCCATATTACCTCAAATGGACCACTAATGATTGAACATCAATCACATAATGATTATTATTTAAATTATTTTTTTATATGTGATACTGAATCAATTGGTTGTTTGTAACAAAAATGAAATATCTTGAATATTTGTTTATTAAAAATTAAAGTGGTTATATATAGTCAAATAGTATTGAAATTAAATCAATAGAAATAATAAAATACATATATTTATCAATGATTTAGTGATGTTACTAGTGAGCATTTTCAAATAAGGGTAGATGGTTATAACATTTAGATGTTTTATTTTTTATTGTCTCCTTAAACAAAATCATGTTTTCTTAATTACAAGGATATATGGGATTTATTTTTTTAAATGTATTAATGGTTTTTATGTATTTTGGAAACAATTATTAATGTTTTTTAGACGATAATATTTATTTGTTTAAAATTACATTAAATTTCATGTTTGGACTGGTCATAACACGTTCGAAAAGTATCATATAGTTTCATAGGACAAAAAAGTAATCAAATACTGTTAATTTTCATTTTAGTTGTTTTTACTGTTCTCACATAAATAAATCACATAGGCATGTGTCCCACAAATATAATTCAAATTGTCGATTCTCGCATATAGCAAATGTACTATTAACCAGGTTCAATATTTTCATAAAATTGGATATCTTCTCTGTATTGACCTTAACATGGGATAATGGACTATGAATAATGTGTTTATTATTGTGTCTTAAAGATGAAAAAAATATCTAAATTTCATTAGAATAAATAATACTTTATATAAATCATTATAATTATAGAAATTAAGTTAAATTTTCTACATATTTTCAATCTGAAATATGTTTTTTAAAGAAATATTTTTCAAACATTTTGATTATATCATGAAATATGAAAGTCTAATTAAAGATATTATTAATTAAATGGAATGATAAGAAGATTTTAAAAATATAATTGTACTGTACGTAATGTTTATTATTCCATTTTGAATTTTTTTTTCATGAATCATATTGTATATATCATGATATCTATAGTTTTTATAATTTTTCTATATCATTTTTTGGAATATGTAATGAATTTCCTTACATGATGAATCACTTACGTCTTTCAGCTACAACAATACCAAGCATAAATCACCTATGTTAACCCCCTATGAAACAAAGCTACATGAATCACCAATGTAAATACAATACATGTATTTTTATTTCTGGTTTTTTGATTTTCTATAAAACACTCAAAAATCTAGAAATGTTCTCTCTTTTATGTCATATTTTATATTTTAAATAACTATTATTTTTTCATGGTAAAATTACTGTTATATTTATTATATAATTACATTTAAACTATTTAGATTACATGAAAACATTTTTTTATATTATTTTATGATGAATTAATTGAGATTATCAAGGGTCCATGTGTACAAGGATATTGAAGATAAAATTTCAAAGTTGAGATATTTAATTTCATTCCAAATGAATTTTTAAGAGTCAATCTATTTTATTAAAATTGAGTAAATATAGTACATTATTAATTAGTATTAATTTATATATTAAATGTTCAAATATATTCATTTGTGTACTTGTTTTGTTTTATATAACAACAATATGAAGCTTCGTAAATACTATTTTCCTTTATAAATGACATACACATAGAATATCATCTAGGATAAAGGCATGAAAAACTCTGATGTTGTTTGTTAATGTGGTATGGATTATTCATTCACCAAGAAAATAAAACATTCAATGGTATTATTATTTTAAAATTTATATTAATAAAGAAACTCTATATATAATGTTTCACGAACAAGTGATGAAAATAATCATAAGGTTAAAGATGCTTTATAACTATATAAAACTATATATTTTGGTTGTCATATACTACTCGCAACCAAACATAAAATCGGTTGATCCTTTACTAATGGATAATATCACTTCTTCATCAACACCCAGATACTATAACTATTCATATATTTTTTCCTTATACTTATTCTTATTATTTTTCTTATTTTGTAACTGTAAAGGGTTATACTACCCATTAAATTGTTGGATTGTGGGTTTTGACCCCCCCAAAAAAAGTTTGGCATTTGGTTGTGGCTCTTGAAAAAAATAGAAAACTACTGTGATTGTTCCAACAAGGGCCAAAAAGGCATGAAATATTTGTATTACACCTATAATAGAAAAAGTATTTATAATCTATTTTTAACTCTAGGTTGGAAAAATTAATTTTAAGATTCAGTTATATAGGTTATAGTTAGTGGATCCTCTCTCAGTTTCTGAGAGGGCTGAATGGTGGAGTATAATTATATTGATCTGAACCACTATAAAAATATAATCCATTAATTTATATTAATTTTATTCTAGATTAAAGTTATAACTTGAATAAATCACATATAATCATTTATTTTTCTTAAAATACCAACTCACCCCCTCTTTGAAATTTTTCCCTAAAAACACTATAATAACATTAAATATCAAATGAGGTTCCCTATCTCTATATTTATATTATCTATGCTTATATATTTCTAACCTAAAATTAAATGAAAAAAAGACATGTTTAATATTGAATGGAGTGGCTCAAATGATGTAGAGATGATATAATAACCACGATATTTTGGTGTTACAAATTTATGATATTAGAGATACTGAATAGAATATTTCTTGAAGCAGTCACACATAGATCACATAAAAAATATTTCTAATCTAGACAATCCATATGAAGGTAAACTAGAATATTTAGTTGGAAAAGTGGTGGTCATGAGTGTTTAAAATTACAAGGTGATTAATATTTTATATTGAAATTTAATAATAAAGTATATAGTATGTTGTAGCATGTAAAATTCCCATGACATATGAAAAGTTCTTTATTATGAATATATTGGCTTAGATAAGAATATTTTTACTAATATGGGAATGTTATGATCTAAATATAAATAACTTTTAGTCAGCGAGGATGAAATATTAAATATAATATTCAATAGATTTACTATTATTGTAAATGATACATGTTCTTTAGAAGAGACACATTAAAATCATTTTCGTATTGAACGCATTCATAGAGAGATTAATAAGACGTGGAATGTTAAAAACGGTTATATTGATGCATGTAAAATAATTAAAGAACATACACTTGATGATATTTTAGATTTATTATTATAATTTTAACTAGAGAAAAAAATAATTTTTTAAATTAATGTTCAAAAAAGAATGGCATTTAATTTTAAACAAAATTTTATACTTTCACTTAAAATAATGATTTTCAAAGTATTAATAGTAGTTATGAAATGTACATTTCAAAAGGAAAATATATAATGTAGAAATGTTATTCAAGGAGTTCCCAGAAATACTATCCAAATGATGATCAAAAGGGGAAAAATACTGCTAATTGTATTTATAATGATACCCAATATAGAATTTTTTATCAGTGTTCGAAAAGGGTGAACCTTAAGGATAACTTTCTTGGAGTAAAGAATGGAAAAAATGATGTAATAAAAGATTGAAAATAAAGAAATGGGATCTGGATGGAGTCTTATAAAGGATTCATGTATTGTTGGAGAATATGGTTATGAAAAATGTGTTTAAATCTTTTCTATAATGGATTCATCAAATATATTAATTTAATCAACTTATTATTCATCTTCTAAATTGTAATATAAAAACCCACTGTTGAATTATTCTTAATGAAGATTATATACAAGAATATAAAGTTGAAAAGTCACTAGATTATACAAGAACATTTAGATAAAACATCACGAAATTCTCAAAGAGGGTGAAAATATGAATAAATATTCTTATTATGACATACAATTTCTCAATAACATATATATAATGGAAATGAATATTTTAAAAAATAAATCCTTATAATGGATAAATTAAAAGGTTGAGTTTATTTTATTTATATGTATCATGAATTTGAAATTGTGATGTTATTCATAAAGGGAATAAAAGTATAAAAAATGAAATTGATTGTTTAATGTCAAATATTCCCTTTTTATCATGTAATAAAAATCATTTTAAAATGATGATTTTTAGTACAATGGAATAAATAACCAGTAACTCTTATGATAAGTACTATCCTGAAATATAAAATAGATTCATTGTTAAAATCATTAATTGAACTACATATAATGTGTCTTTGAAAGATGTCATATAAAATTTCATTATTCTAATGAGTGTTAATTGATATATCTAGAATCACTTAGATATACTAAGTATTTTAATTTATTGATTTTTATCATCGACATTCTCTATTCATAAATGTTTGACAAATGTCTAGATTACTAATATTTAAAAATCTAATCGCATTGGAACCACATTTTTATTGGTACCAAAGATTTATGAAATCATTTTTTTGTATGAACCATGTCTTAGGAGTATATAAATTGATAATTGGAACATGGAATGTGAATTCAGAAAACACAAGAATATTCATATTTCTAATTTTTTATCATTAATTAAATGTGACAGATGTAATGTTATATTTAATTATAATTAAAAAGGAAATTTAATTATTTTGGTGAGGTTGGAATTTGTAATTATATTATCATTATTTGTAATGTTATATTTTTTGAATGATTAAAAAAAATAATTTAATAACTATTTAACTACTATATTTTGATCGAATGTTTTTCAAATTTCAGAATGATTAATTCACTATTTTAAAGGAAAAATATTTTTTGTTTTATATATATAGAAAAGTAAACATTTGTTCAATTAATTTTACTAAATTAAATTAAAAATGTAAAATGATTAAATTATGTAAAATCAGACAAAATTTTGTGTCGTATGAGGTTGTAACATGATAATTTCAAGATGTTGCACATGTTTTCCAAGAACTAAAATGTTTTGAAACTATAGAAACTAAATGTGAACATCACCTTTGTACATTATGTTTTTGTGAAATTTAAACAACATTAAACCAGCTTCATGTCTGTTAAAAATTAAAAAACTATAGGTCCTCTTGATCTAATTCATATAGATTTCTTTTTTCCTCTTAAACCAGCAAGTTTATGATGTTAATGATTTTTTTTGTTATTATTGATGATTTTACAAGAAATATATCATTTTACATTTTTACCAATAAAAATAAAACATTATTTAAGTTTATTAATTTTTGTAAACTGTTTCAAAATGAGAAAATAAAATTAAATAAATCAACATAAATAGACCATTGAATTGAATTACAAAATCTGTAATTTATTTTGTCTAGTGAAGAAAACAAGTATATTAATATTTTTTATCCCTAGGAACACCACAAGACAATGGGGTTGTTGAAATAAAAAATAAAACACATTAAGAAATGGATAGAATCATGTTAAATAAATAAAATTTTCCAAAATATTTATCAGAATAACATTTGAATACTAATTGTTATGTATATAATATAGTTATTTTTAGAAACTTGTTTAAAATATATAATTTATATCCATCGAAAGGAAATGAATCCTAAATTTTGATATTTTAGGGTCTCTAGTTATAGATTATCCATATGAAATACTGAGGATACTTAACAAAAACTATATATAAAGTAAAATGAATGATGTTTTTTGGATATTTAAATAATAATAATTCATACATAGTATACAATAAAAGAGTTTATGTTGTTGAAGAAATAATTTATACAAAGTGAGATGAAAATATTTGAATATTAGTGATAATGATTTTGATCAAATTGATAAAAAATATAGAAACATTATTTTTAAGAGGATGTTAATCATGAAAAAGATGCATATATTTGGGGGTGTGGGGATATTTTATCTCAATTAGAACCTACCTATGAAAAATTATGAATGACTCATAGAGATCTCCCCATATAAAAGGTGATTGTTAATGTCGAATCAAAACATAAAATGATAAAATATTCTATGAATTCTTGTGCATATAATGCTTTTATTTATAATTTTCTATCCAATAATATTTTTGATTTTTTATGTGATTCTAAAAGGATTCTTTCAATGGAAGATGAATTACATCAATTTACTTGGAATACTGTGTGGGCTTTAGTAGTACTAGTTGAACATTCTCTTGACATAGTAAATAAATGGATATTAATAAACAAGCATGATGAATATGGAAGTATTATTAATAAAAATATAAATATTTGTATCACAGATATATTATAAAGATGTGGGAATTATTTATTAATAAACTTTTTTACATATTTCTAGGTTATATGAAAATATGATTTGATTTACATTTTCTTTTTTTTCATGCATTTACATTATTTGAAATTGATGTCAAAACCACTTTCCTAAATGGTTATATTTCATGATAAGTATATGTGATTCATCCCCTATTATTGGAAATTATATAAATCTATATCAGGCATTAATTTTTTTTATGTAATTATATGGTTTGAAACAAGTTCCTAGAGCATGGAATAAAAGTCTCACTAAATTTCTTCTAATTTTTGTTTTCAGAAAGTAAAGGTTGATCATAAATTTTTTATTAAGAAATGTAATGATGATATTTTAATTGTATAAATTCATGCTGACATTAATATTTGTATATTTAAATGAAAATATTTGATATGGATTTTTTGAATTGCTGACTTTTTTATTTGATATGAGTATGATGGGGTAATTGAAATTCTTCCCTAGTATACAAATTTATCTATGATATGAATATATATTTAAATGTAAATATAATTATTCTAAATAATTAGTTATGTGAATTGGTTTATAGTATTCTAAAATTAAAAAAACTCTCATGAATGCTAACTGAATGTTTGATTTAAAAAAATCCAGAAGATCTATTAAGGATGAAACATATAGTTTTATGGTTAGTTATTAATTATTTTTAACAACTTCTAGGAAAGATTTAATTATATTAGATTATATGTGATTATATATATCATATTGAACCTAATTAAATTCAAATTAAATCCATTAATAATATTATTAAATATGTAAAAAGTTATATGAATCTATGTTTTTGTTTCCATGTAAAAACAAATTTTGATTTGATAATATATTAATTTCATATTTTGGTAGATGCAAGAAAAAACTAATGACCACATTAAGAATGTTTCATTTAATTGGGGAATCTTTTGTTTCATGTGATTAAATGTAATTAAAATATGTCTCTCTTTAAACTGTTAAATTTTATGATTTAACTAAATCAACATGTTATGCTCAATATTTATGGATTAAGAAGGTTTTTTATAATTTTTGTTTTAATTTTGATAACATATATTTTTTATGTGACAATAATTATGATATTCATATTTCTAAAAATACCATAAAATAATATATAACTATAAATATTGACGTTAAAATTCACTTTCTTAGAGATCATGTTAAAAAACTGAAATATTAATCAATAAATTATATATATTAAAAACCAATATTATAATATATTTACTAATCCCCTATAATTTATCAAAATTTACAAAATATTGTCTGAAAATGGAATAATATATACTTAAATAAACTTTTTTATTAATGAATTTGGGTTGATTTTTTACATGTTTATATGCAGAAAGTTTCAGATTTTCATGAAATCTATGAGATTAGGAATCATTTTTTCAGATTACTATTTCTCACTATCTGTACATATGGTATTATTATATTATTGTTTAAATAGTAATCATATATACTATACGATGTTAAATTAAATTATTATTTTATTATTTTTGATATATTTATATTTTATAAAAGGCTTCTCATTATTTTTCAAAGAATTCCTATAAAATATCTAAAAAATTTAAAGTGGATCCTAGACTCTTGATTAAAATATATATGTTTAGAAAAGTTATTTATAATTTTTTTTATTTTTTATTGTGAAATATAATATATTAAATAAGTAGATGAAGAAAATTCATCATTTCAAAGAGACAATAATTTATCTATTCAATCCATATGTTATAACAATTTCAAAATGGGGGAGATGTTTTCAAACTATACATGATTTTTCAATTATAAAAATGGGTGTAATATTAAGTTCATCCTTGAACAATATTATGTATTGAATATTTATATATCATAATATTTCTCTACTAAAAATAACATTATAATTCATGTTTTTATTGGTCATAAATTGTATACTAGTTTCGTATATTGTTCATTCATTAAATAAGTCAAATAGAAGATTTAAATATCATTTTTAGATTTTGTTTTTTTTCTGTTCCCACATAGCCAATTCACATTAAAAATTGTTCAACATAGATGATTTAAGAACCTTATTCTCCAATATAACCAATTTACTATTCATCACATAGCTGATTTTTCAAAATGTCATACATTCTATATTTTGACCAAAATACAGAACTAAGAACTCCAAATTATGTGATTATTATTGAATGGAATGAAGAAAAAACATATAAATTTCATTAGAAGACATCAAAACCTGAATATATTTCTATAATTATATAAGTTTTATTTATGTTACAATATATTTTTAGACTGAAACTTGTTGTTTTTTAGAACTTTTATTTTATAGTATTTGAATGTATCTTGAGATATCAATGTATGATTAATATTATTATTAATTATATATAATAATAATGATTTTTTTAAACATAATTCAATTGTATATAGAGATGATTATTCCATTTTGATGGTCTGTTATACGTATTAAATTTTATATGTCAGGTTGTATAGAGTTGTCACAATTCAGTTATGCCAATTTGTTTTTGATATATGATGAATTCACTTTCATGGTGAATCAATTATGTGATTTTCATACATAAATAACCTATGTAAATCACCTATGTAATTCCCTTATCAAAATCACATACAAAATAACCCTATATAAATCCCCGATGTGTATTTTATCATATTTTTTTATTTTATATCGGATATTCTAAAATCATGAAATATTCCATATTTTACATTATATGATATTTTTCAATTTGAGGTATGTTTATCATGGATAAAATTTGTATTTTAATTTAATTATGACTACTTAGTAATTTTGTAAAACCCATTACAATATGATTTATACTTAAAATGATAAATTAATGGATATTCTCATGAGTCCAAGAATGCATGGTTATTCACATTGAAGTTTTGAACATGATATATTTAAATTCAAAATGAATGAATAATGAAGATTCATTGTCGATTCTTAAAAGGGTGTATTTAGAAAAAATAAATACATATTAATAAATGATATATTAAATTTTCTAATGGGTTCCACTTTAAATTTGTTTGGATTTACAGAAGATAATGATGAAATTTTATAACTGTATTTCATTTATAAATGATATACATGAAGAATATAATATGGGAATAGGAATAGAAAAATCTAAAGTAGTTCATTGATGTTTCATGAAGGATTATTACATATATAAAATAAAACATTCATTAGTCTTCATATATTAACTTTCTATTAATAATGAAAATTTATATAGATATGGAAGAACAACTATGAAAAAATGAAGAGGAAAAGGATATTTTTGAAATGTATAGTGAATCATTTATCTACTGATCACATACTAATCCAATCAAATCTAGAAATAATTAGTTCCTTCGCTAATGGTGATGTCACAACTCCCTCTACACTCAGATAAATGAAATGTTCATATGGTTTTGTGGTTCTACATCGTATTATTATTCTTATGTGTCTGTAATTTTAAAGGGTTATACTACCCACATAAAGGTAGTATTGTGTGTTGTGACCCCCAAAAAAACAGTGTCATTGGGTTGTTCTATTAGGGATAAAAGTAAAAAATTATGTTTTTTCCTCTTTGGGTTAAAAATCATGATGTATTGGGTGTGATCATCCAAGGGAAGAAATATTTTCAATTTGGTTGTGAATCTATGTGGGACTAAGTAATAGTATGATTACAATGTATTGGTAATATGGGGTTTAATATTTATCATATTATGAAATGAGTGATTAGAGTAGGATCACTTATTTATGAACCACAACAAAAATATCATGTCTTCTTTTTCCATAATTTTTTATTTCAATATATTTATAACTATGATATATCCTAATAATTTGTTAACATTTTTTAAAAGGAAACTTCACCCATATTTGATATTTTTCCATCTTAAATCAGGACCAACAATATTTTTTAATAAATTTTGAATGATAAAAAATATTTATAGTAAATATGTAATGTTAAAGAATGATGATCATCAGGAATATTAAGATGATGACAAATATGATGAAAAATATGAATATAAATAATGGTGTGTTACATGTAAATACAATCATGATTTATTTTTGAGAAAATATTAACATTTCTAAATTAAAAAGTCTATTTTATTGATTAAATAAAAAAGTAACAATAATATGAAAGGATATTTTTAATTATAATTATTACGAAAATAGGGAAACAATCATCAAGTACATTATTTCACCTTAGCATATCAGGAGTGGTGACTCATTTATTTGCAAGACCATCAGATAAATAATTTGATTCATGTTATGTATGGGGGATGATATAATTCATTTATGAGATAATATACCTGAATTTGTTCTATATTCAAGTCTATTTATAAGATAAATGAATGATATCATCCCTTAAATATTGAACAATGGTCTTAGAGTCACATTCCAGTAACAAGTTTATGTAAACTCGCCGATATGGAATTATTATGGAATTGATAATACCAAGTATTTAATCATGATTCAAGGTAAAAATAACACATGGTCCATAAATACAAACCACAATGTCCCCAAAATGATTTAAAAAAACTGCACCATAACAAGAATGAAAAGGATTTCATTTTTATGCACCTTCTGTTTTTCATTTAATTCTTCCATGAAATGAGATAATACACATATCTTCAAAGGTTCCAAAGGGAGTGTGATAATTACAAGCTGTAATACCCTGTGTTTTTATGAGAAATATTTTTTTATGTATTATGTTATGCGCAACACCAAAGGAATCTTTCACAACACACAATACTGTCTTGGATTGTGTTTCACTCAAGATAAACCTTCCTCAATAGGTTGCGTTGTACGTAATACCGAGTTTCACTAAACGATGTTATGTTATTAGAATATTATATAATCTAGCCGTTATGAATATTAATACACACTTTTTGAAATTTTATAAATTTTATCTTTCAAAATGGACTTCATTTTTGAATTCAGAATATCGAAAATAAATTTGGATGAATTTTTGGTATTTTTCTGAAAACATTCAATTTTTGACGAATCGTGAAAAACATTGAGTTATAGTTTAAAATGGGATTTTGGTTTCAATAATTATTTATTTTATTTAAACTTATTTTATATCAAATTAGATACATAATAAATATATAAGTTCAATTTAATTCATTAGAGTCATTTTTATAATAATTTTAGATATATAAAAATCTTATTGATCTTTTTACCGTCTTTTACACACCTCCTAAAAGAATTTGCAAAATTACATAAAACATAACTTTACTTCTTTTTTGAGTAGAATTTAAAAATTCTGAGATACACGGTTGATATCAGGAATTAGAAAATGGGGTTCAATAAGATAAAAATAATTTTTCAGTTAATAGTAAAATTTTACTTTTATTCACCATGTTTAAAAGTAAATAGGGTAATTAATGGTAACAATAATATTATTATTACCCTAACACATGTACTAATTCTATTGGATAAGTGTAGTTAGACCAAATACAACCATAGGAATAAAATATGACCATTTATGTCCACTTGGAATAGATTAGGACATTTATTATTATTTAAATCAAAGAACAGTTAAAAGAGTAAAAATCAATGATTAATATGTAAAACAATTTTAATATAGGGTTATAAATAAGAAAAATTAGACTATAAATATTCATTACAAATATAAAAAGATTTCGGAATAAATGGTATTTCATTTATTATTTTTAGACATTAAATAAATTAATTTATTTATAACACAATGATGATGTAGATAATTCTTAATTTATGAAATATTAACATAATTGATGTTATAAATACCCAAATAAATGTAATTTGAGACTTTTAATGAATTAAAATAATTTTCTAGGTTAATATAACATATTAGGGTTTTTTATAAGAATTTTTTTCGAAGTAATAATGCTGTTATGAATTAAAAAAAATACCAAATAGTTTCTAAATTGACATAAAAGAGTTTTTAAAAAATATATTATATTATTAATTGTTATTCTATTCCTAAAATATCTAACTATTGGCCAAAAAGAATTATATAATAATATATATGACATTAATGAACAAATTGGGGTTTGATTGGAAGTTTATAGTATGTTAATTAACCATATACCTTAAGAATATAAGAAGTCATGGTAAAAGATAAATTATTTAACATAGAGTTAAATCTAAATGATAAGGTTAAAATGGTAACCTAAACTTGTCGAAAATATATTGGTTGAGAGGATATCGAACCGTCGCCACCCTAGACTCAAAATAAGACAATTTTGATCCATAATAAACCGGATATGTCTTTATTATGAAATAATATTTAATGTTTTTCGTAAGGTGCCCCTCTCCTCCCTTATAAAAGGGAACCTCCTCTCTCTCCACTTTACAACATTTTGAGCCTTCAATCTCAGACAAACTCTGACCATTTCCCTTCTACACTTCCCTATAAACATACTAGAGGATTTGGTTTTCTTCAAAGACCAGATTTAGTGTCCTAAGAAGAGGTTTTGAAGAGGCGTGTCGAAGAAGATATAATATCCTTTACCGATTATTTCACATTTATTTCTTCTTCTACTTCCTCTTATTTATTTGTTTCATTATAAAGTAATAAAATCAGTATCACTCAAATTCTGATATGTTATTATAAAAATGAAACAACCCTATTTCACCTTCTATCCATCCTATAGAAAACGAAATCATCGCGCGTGTGTACGTACGGAATACCGTCTCCACACCATGGTGTAATATATTTTTCCACAAACACCTTACTCGGATGGGTATAATGGTGTATAGAATAACTATATATGGTTATTATGACATGATAAGAATTCTATGATATTCTATAATACACTTAAAAACAATTCCACAATCATGGGAATGATATCATCGCTCGTGTGTACGTACATCTTACCATCTCCACGTTGTGATGTGACTCGTTCTACCTGATCTCCATTAAATAAGGATTGTATATATGAATTGAATGAATAAATATGATATATATTAAACTAATACTATTATTTTAGATGAGTTATCTATAACCTATAAATAGGAATAATAATTTATTCGACAAAACATGCATAAGAACATAAAGCAATGAACACACGAATAACAAGTAGCAATGAAATATTACTAATAAGAAGAAAATAATATGAACATATATGATATTATAACAATGAATATAATTCTTTAATAAGTCAATGAAATTATTTAAATCATTATACAGGAGGTTCAGATACGTAGGAAGCATATCAGACCTATGGTAAGGGAAAATTTTGCAATCATAATTTTTTCCTGAGATTGTTAATACTTTGGTATTTACTGGGGAATATTAATCATCCAAATCTATGTTTCCTAAAAATTTTATATTATTTATTTCCTACTACAATTCTTTAAATGAAATTTTAATTATTGGTGGAATTTAGTAAATTATATGAAATGAATATTTCGTCATTTTCAGTAAGAGATACTTTTTTACTTTTCCGGTCAAAGTATGAGAAGAAAGTTCTTTAACTTATACAGAATGAATGGATTTTTATGATTTAATAGAATATTATTTCCATGAATCATCTTTTACAAGTTTTCATGTTTATTTTTAATTAACTTTTTTTAGTTTAAAATTTTATGACAAGTTAATAAAGGAAAAAAAAATTGAAGTAGAAATGATATTTTCTACCAGAATGGAGTTCAAGTGTTTTATAAAAATTATTTTCCATCTAAGATAATATAGGGTTCTGTTTCAATCCCTATTGTTACATTGATTTGAGTATGTTATGATGTAATTATTTTTATGAAGTCCTTTTATCTTATTTGGATCATGTTCTGATGGCATGATGTTTAAAAATCCTATTTTTATTACATTGGTTATGCTATGATATATGATTTATCATTTTGTAGCACACAAAAGAATCATTTCATTATGAGAGGGGTTGGACCAATATCTATGTCCAATGAAATGGGTAAAGATTTATATCTCATGATATAGACATGGATGGAACGACAAGTAAATCTGGATCAGGGATACAGGACTGAAACGAGATGTGAACTCGGTTCATAAATGGACTTTGTCCACTATAATATTCTTGGTAATGAGTCTTGACTAATATGAAATGATTTTATATGATTATGTGTGTATTCCAAAAAGATTCATGTTTTAGGTTTTGATTTTTGGGATTACATTTTACTACTTTTATTTATCCTATGTTATGATATTATGATCACTTTTACAGGTTATGATTTTTAAAATGTTATGTTCTAATGAATATGATATGATTGATATTTCCTTTGTTTACCCTTGCTGAGAATTTGAGCTCACCCATTTGTATGTTTTGTTTTCCCAATGCCAAGAAGAAGGGTATTATGTAGGATATTCCAAAAGGGACTCTAGCTATGATGAAATAAATGGGAGACAATGTAAATGCTTTATGAACCAGTTTTTTATGTTTCCCAGTTTCTAAAGAAACTATACCTATACGGTCCTATCATGGTATTGTTATATGTTGTAGTAGGTATGCTTCAATTCTAATTTAATAACAATGTATGTAAAGTATGGGTTGTTAAAGTTGGTATCAGAGGAATGGTATAGTCAACGTTTGGAAACTAAGATGTGAAAGCCTTAGTAAGAACCCTAAGGATATGTCTAAGCATAGAACACAATATTAGTGTTTTAGAAATGTCCATGAATAACTTATAATAAGACCTAAAGTGTGATGTTTTATTCTATAATATGTGTTTTTTCCATCAGTATTGGTGTTTCTCACACTATTCTTATTTGTTTTATTAAATGGCTGGAACCCAAAAGAACCGTGTTAATGCTGGATGCGAAGGGAAATGCAATGATTGTCCCCCCAAGCAACCAAAAATTATGGGAGATGGAATGAAAAATCTTGTACCCATGATCACACAACTTTCTCAAGCTATGAATCATGAAGGACATCCAATGGAGAAAATGAAGGATCAACATTGTGTTGAATCCTTAATGAGGCAGTGTCCACCCTTATTTAGCGGGTCTAATAATCCATCAGTGGCTAACCAACGGATCATTACCACTGAAAATATATTTTCAGTTCTTCAATGTTCTGAACATCGTAAAGTTATCTTAGAAGTATATCATTTGGAAGGTTAAGCTAATTAATGGTAGAATCTTATCGAGAATATGATGCAAAGAGAAGAAATTGAGTCCATGGAATGTGATTAGTTCAAGAACATATTTTTTAATAAGTACATCCATAGTATTCTTCAAACAATGATGGAGAATGAGTTTCTTGAACTAAAGCCAAATGATGATGAATCTGTTGGTACCTACGAAGCAATTTTTACAAGACTTGCAAGGTATGCTTCTGGAATTATTATCCAACCTTAGAGTAAGATTGATCGATTCATTAGTTGTTTAAAACCAAGTCTTCGAAGGGCGTTACCCCTAAGATACTTCAATAGCTATGAGGAAATTGTTCAATGTGATTTCAAGGTTGAGATGGATATTGGAGTAACCTATCAGTCATATGGGTTTTATATGGAGAGGAAAATGAAAGTTAAAAGGAAATCTAATGACCAAACTGAAAAGAATATGAGTTATCCCTTATGCTCAAAGTGTGGAAAGAAACATGGAGGAAATTGTCTTAAAGGGACAAGTAAATGTTTCAAATGTGGAAAATAAGGTCATCGGGCATTTGAATTCTGTAATGTTTGGAAAAAGACTTCTAGTCATGCGAACAATGAAAAGGCTACACAGAATGCACCTCCTACAATTCAATGTTACAAGTGCAAGGAAATGGGGAATTTTGCTAATCTATTCCCTAATCCAAGGGTTGTTGATGATGATCGACATAAACAAACTCTTAAGGCGAAAGACAAAGGAAATTCAAATGCAATTCTTATCGGCGATGTGGAGTACAATAGTAAAGTGGTAAAAGGTACACTTACCATCCAATCTAAAGTAGCAAATGATTCATTTGATTATGGATCCACCCACTAGGTTATTTATGAATAATTTTCTAAGGGTATCACCGTACTACCTCAACAATTAGCTGTTGAGTTAGCTGTGACAAATTCTAATGGAACAATGGTTTCATCAAATGTTTATAATTCTTCTCCAATTGAATTTTGTGGAAATTTTCTTCCTTAAAATCTTGTGATCCTTCCTATATTATAATTTTATGTGATTCTTGGAATGGATTGGCTTTCTGTATGTGGAGCTCAAATCGATTTCAAAATAAGGGAAGTCACATTTCATATTCCTTATCAATCTATGAGCACCTATCGATGCAGGGATGAATATAAAATTCCAGTGGAAATTTCATCCGTCATATGGGTCTTGATTCTAATAAAAGATTGTTATTTATCTCAAATGGTTGGAGTGAAACTCATGATTAAGAATATTTTTATTGTATGAGAGTTTGATGACATCTTTCCAGAGGAATTGGCAGGTCTTCCACCAAATCGTGAAGTTGATTTTTCAATAGAACTCAAACTGGATGCTACGCCCATTTCAAAGACACCTTATAGAATGGTCACAATTGAGTTACATGAATTGAAGAAGAAACTCCAAGAGAATCTTGATAAGGGATTCATATGCCCTATTGCTTCACCTTAGCGTGCACCTGTTTTGTTTGTTAAGAAGAAAGATGGATCAGTGAGACTCTGCATTGATTATTGAGAACATAACACGATATATATCAATAACAAATATCATCTCCCATGCATTGATGACTTATTTGACCAACTACGTGGAGCTCAATAATTTTAAAAGATTGATCTTCATTCAGGAATTCATCAATTAAGGTTCTAGAGGGAGGATATACCAAAGATGGATTTCCATATAAGGTATGGACACTATGAATCTATAGTGATGCCATTTGGCCTTACTAATAGCCCTGCTATCTTCATGGATCTAATGAATAGAGACTTTAGAGACTATCTTGATCAGTTTTTGTTAGTCTTTATATAGGATATTCTTGTCAATTCAAATAGAAATTAAGAACATGAAGATCAATTGAGAATTGTATTAAAGACCCTAAGAAAGAAGAATCGTTATTCCAAATTTACCAAGTGTGATTTTAGGCTTCAAAAAGTTTCATTTTTGGGTCAATTAATCCAAAAAAGGGGATATCTGTGGATCTAGCATAAATAGAGGTTATTGAAAGATGGTCGAGACCAACAATAGTAACTGATATCTGATGTTTTCTTGGTTTGGATTGATATTATTGATGTTTTGAGAATGATTTTTCATTATTATCTAATCCACTCAACAGGTTAAATTGAAAATGAGTTAAGTTCATTTGGATGGAGGAGTGTGAAGAGAATTTCAAGGAGTTAAAAAAAAGGTTATCCAGTGCACCTGTGCTCATACAGCCATGTATTGGAGAAAGGTTTGTGATCTATAGTGATGCATCCAATAAGGGATTGGGGTGTGTTCTCTTTCAAAATGATATGGTGGTAACTTATGCCTCATGAAAGTTGAAAATCTATGAGAAAAATTACCCAACTCATGATTTTGAATTTTCTGCGGTAATCTTTGCATTAATGATTTGGTGTCATTATCATTATGGTGAAAGGTGTGATATTTATACTGATCATAAAAGTTTATTGTATATTTTCACACAAAAGGAGATGAATATGCACCAAAGAATATGGTTGGAGAAAATTAAGGATTACAACATCTCAATTCATTACCACCCTGGGATAGAAAACAAGGTGACAGAAACATTAAGTCGACAAGACCATGCTAGCTTATCCATGATGAGGATCACAAAAGATCCAATATTTATGGATTTACAATGGATGGATCTTGGAATTATAATGGAAGGGGAAAATATTATCTTTCTCAAATGAATGTTCATCCATCTATACATGTAAATATTAAGGAGGCACCGAAAGAAGATGTAGAGTTACAAAATAGGGTGAGAAATGTTCCTAAATTCCACAATTATTATGATGAAATAATAAGGTTCATGAATTGGGTTTGTGTTCCTCCCATCCCAGAATTAAAGAAGTAAATATTGGATGAAGCTCATAGTTCTTCATTTTCTATTCACCCTGGAAGCACGAAAATGTATAGGGACCTCATGGACTACTTCTGGAAGGATAGAATGAAAAGAGTTGTTGCTAAATATGTCTCTCGATGCATGGTTTATCAGCAAGTTAAAGCTGAGAGATAGAAGTCTAAGGGGATATTACAACCATTACCCATAACAAAATTTAAATGGGGAAACATCGCTATGGACATTGACACTGGACTTCCTAAAACATCCAAAAGAAATAATTCTATTTGGGTTATAGTTTATCGTCTTATAATGTCAGCACACTTCATTGCTATTAGAGAAGACTTCTCTCTTGATCAGCATTCCAGGATATATGTGAAGGAAGTGGTAAGATTGTATGGAGTACCACTTTACATTATATCAGATCGAGATCCGAGGTTTAACTCAACATTTTGGAAATGTCTTCCTCATACTCGAGATACAGAGTTGTGTTTCAGAACTACTTATCATCCTTGGATAGACGGTCAGTCTGAGAGAAAATTCAAAATCCAGAAGACATGTTCAGAGCTTTCTCTATGGATTTCAAAGGTGGTTGGGATCAACACCTACCTTTGGTGGAATTTTCTTATAATAATATCTTTCACTCCAGTATTTAGATGGCTCCTTATGAAGATCTCTATAGAATGAAATGTAGAACTCAAACTTGCTGGGATGAATTTGGGGAAAGAAAGCTATTAGGACCTGATCTTGTTGATGAGATGGAAGAAAAGGTCAGATCTAATCAACAACACGTAAGAGCAGCTCAGTGTTGAAAAAAAATTTGTGCTTACAACTGAAGAAAAGACCTAGAGTTTGAAGTGGGTGATAAAGTGTTCTTACGAATATCTCTATGGAAGAGAGTAATAAGATCTGTAAGGAAGTGTAAGCTGAGCCCTTGGTATATTGGTCCTTTTGAAATACTGGATCGTGTTGGGAAGGTAGCTTACTTATTGGTGCTTCCACCGTATCTCTCTCATGTTCATGATGTGTTCCATGTATCTCTCTTTATAATGTACATACCTGATCCATCACATGTACTAAGCTCAGATGTTGTACCGCTGGAGTAAGATCTTTCTTATGAAGAACAACCGATTGAGATTATGGATCGTAGCGAAAAAGGTCTACGAAACAAGACCACTGACATGGTTAAAGTTTTATCTAGGAACCACCAATTAGTATAATCTATATGTGAAATTGAGGATATGATGAGGGAGTTTTATCCCCATATGTTTGTTATGATGTGACGAATTTCGAGGGTGAAATTCTTTTTAAGGGGGGGTTGAATGAAACACCCCGAGATTTTAAGAGAAATATTTTTTTTATGTATTATATTATATGCAACAACAAAGGAATCTTTCACTACACACAACACTGTCTTGGCTTGCGTTGCACGCAAGCGCAACCTTCCTCGATAACATGCTTTGAAATCATTACTGAGATTCACTAACCGACAATATGTTATTAACATATTATATAAACTAGCAATTATGAATAGTATTATCCACTTTTTGAAATTTGATAAATTTTAACATTCAAAATGGACATCATTTTTGGATTCAGGATATCGAAACTAGCTTAGGGTTATTTTTTTTGTATTTTTCTGAAAACATTCAGTTTTTGATGAATAGTGAAAAACACTAAGTTATAGTTTACAAAGGAATTTTTATTTCAATAATTATTTGTTTATTTTAACGTATTTTTGGTCAAAATAGATACATAATGCCTATATAAGTTCAATTTAATTCATTGGAGTCATTTTATAATAATTTTAGATATATAAAAATCTTTTTGAACTTTTTACCGTCTTTACCCACCTCCAAGGAAAATTTTCAAAATTATATAAAACATAATTTTATCACTTTTGTGAGTGGAGTTTCAAAAATCCATGAAAAATGGTTGATATTAGTAATTAAAATGTGGTTCAATAAGATAATTTTTTTTCTGAATAATAACTTTTTACTTTTATTCACCATGGTTAAAAGTAAATAGGGTAATTAAGGGTAAAATGATATTATTATTATAATAACAGATGTCCTAATTCTATTGGATAAGTTTAATTCGACCAAAAACAAACTTAGTAATAAAATATGACCATTTAGTTCCACATGGATTAGATTAGGACATTTATTATTATTTAATTCAAAGAAGAGTTAAAAGATTTAAAATCAATGTTTAATAAGTAAAACATTTTTAATATAGGGTTATCAATAAGATAAATTCGACTGTAAAAATTCATTAGAAATATAAAATGATTTCCTACATAATGGTATTTTATTTATGATTTTTAGACATTAAATAATTTAATTTATTTATGACACAAAGATGATGCAATAATTATCTTATTATTGGAATATTAACATAATTAAAGTTATAAATACCCAAATAAATTTAATTTGAGACTTTTTATGAATTACACTAATTTTATAGGTTAATATAACATATTAGGGTTAGTTATATGAATTTTTTTCGAAGTAATAATGCTGTTATAAATATAACAAAAACAAAATACTAAGTAGTGTCAAAATTGACATAAAAGGGTTTTTGAAACAAATATCATATTATTAATTGTTATTCGGTTCCTAAATATCTATGTTTCAGAAAAAATACTTATATAATAATATATATGACATTAATCAACCAATTGGGGTTCTGTAGAAAGTTTATAGAATGTTTGTTAACCATATAGTGTAAAAATACAAGAAGACACGGTAAAAGTTAAATTATTTAACTTATAGTTAAATCTAAATGATAAGGTTAAAATGGTAACCTAAACATATCTAAAACCTATTGGTTGAGAATATTTCGACCCATCCCCACCCTATCCTTGAAATAAGTCACTTTGGATCCATTAAAAACCTAATATGACTTTATTATAAAATAGTATTTTATGTTTTTCTGAAGGTGCCCCTCTCCTCCCTTATAAAAGGGCACCTCATCCCTCTCCACATTAAAACATTTTGAGCCTTCAATATCGGACATAACTAGTCCATTTTACTTCTACACTTCCCTAAAAACACACTAGAGGTTCTGGTCTTCTTCAAATACCAACTTTAGTGTGCTAAGAGGAGGTTTAGAAGAGGCGTGTGGAAGAATAGGTAATATCCGTTATAGATTATTTCACATTTATTTCTTCTTCTACTTAATCTTCTTTATTTTTTTCATTATAAAGTAATAAAATAAGTATAAATAATATATTTATATAATATTATAAAAATGAAACTACCCTATTTAACCTTCTATCCATTCTATATAAAATGAAATCACCACGCGTGCGTACGTATGGAATAACGTCTCCGGGCCGTGGTGTAATATTTTTTTTGCAACACCGCCATACTTGGATGGGTATAATGGTGAAAAGAATAATTATATATGTTTATTAGGATATGATACTAAATCTTATATATTATATGATCCACTTCAATACAATTCCACGATCATTGTAATGATAGCATCGCTCGTCAGTACGTATGACTTACCGTCTCCACGATGTGATGTGACTAATTCTACATGATCTCTATTGAATAAGGATTATATAAATGAATTGAATGAATAAATATGATATATATTACACTAATAACATTCTTTAAATGAGGTATCTATAACCTAAAAAGATTAATAAGGATTTATTTGACAAAACATGCATAAGAACATAAAGCAGAGAACACCCAAATAACATGTAGCAATGAAATATTCCTAATAAGAAGATAAGAATATGACCATATATGATATGGTAACAAAGAATATAATTATGTAATAATTCAATGACATTATTTAAATCATTATACATGAGGTTTCCATACATACGAAGCATATCAGACCTAAGGTATGAGAAAATATCAAAATCTCAATTTCTATCCGAGATTGTTTTTACTTCGAAATTTACCGGAGCGTATTTATCATCCACATACATGTTTCCTCAATATTTAATATAATCTCTATCGTACAAAAATTTCTTAAATCCAATTTTACCTATTGGTGAATTTTAGTAAAATATATGAAAGGAATCTTTTTTCGTTTTCAATACGAGATACTTTCTGAATTTTCCAAACAAAGTACGAGAAGAATATTTTTTTAACTTATACAGCATGAATGGATTTTTATGATTTCATAGAACATTATTTCCATGAAGCATCCTTTACATGTTTCGAAGATTATTTTTAATTAAATTCTTTTCGTTTAAAATTGAATGACATGTTAAGAAATGAAAAAAAAATTGAAGTAGAAATAAAGTTTTCCTCAAGAATGGAGTTTATGTGTTTTATCCAAATTATTTTCCATCTAAGATATTATAGTATTCTATTTCTATAACTATTTTTACATTGATTAGATTATGTTACGATGGAACTATTTTTATTAAGTCCTTTTATCTTATATGGATTATGTTATGATGGCATGTTTTTTAAAAATACCATTTTTATTATGTGCGTTATGCTATGATATATGATTTATGACTTTATGGAACACATAATAATGGTTTCATTATGAGATGGGTGGCACCTATATCTCCCTCCAATTAATTGGGTAATGATTTATATCTCCTTAGATAGACATGGTTGGAATGGAAATTTAATATGGTTCAGGGATACAGGACTGGAACGAAGAGTGAAGTCAGTTCAGAAATGGACTTTGTCTATGACAGTCTTGGAAATGAGTCTTAACTAATATGAATAATGATTATGTGTGTATTACAAAATGTTTCATGTTTTATGATATGATTTTTGGGATTACATTTCACCACTATGATTTACCCCATGTTATGATATTATGATCTCTTTTGAAGGTTATGATTTTAAAAATGTTATGTTCTTATAAATATGATATGATTGATATTTCCTTTGTTTACCCTTACTGAGAAATTGAGCTCACCCTTTTGTATATTTTTTCCCCAGATCAGGAAGAAGGGAATTAAGTAGGATATTCCAAAAGGGACTCTAGATATAATTAAATAAACGGGAGGCAATGTAGATTCTTTATGAACCAATTGTTTATGTTTCCTAGTTTCTAAAGACACTATACCTATACGGTCCTATCATGGTTTAGTTATATGTTTTCATAATTATGCTTTAATTTTGAAGTAATAACAATGTATGTAATGTATGGGTTGTTATACAAGAAATTCAAAAAAATTTAATTATAGAAAAATAATGAATATAGTTTTCAAAAAAACATTTTGAATTTCATTTGATTATTTCATATAATTGAATATACTAGGGAGAGTCAACTGTAAATTGAAATCCTCACACTTGTTAATCATTTTATTCTGAATATTAAAAAAGTAAATAATCACTTATAAGATGGAGACATGAAAAAGATTGTGTATTTTCTGTGAAATAGTTAGAGAGAGGTATACAAAATAATGTTGCTAATTGATAAGAGCATGGGGATTCTTAATTTTAGAATAATATTTTAATATAATCCACAATACAAGATCAGTTAAACACTCTCAGAATAGATTATCAATTTCTTCACTATTTTGGATATATAGTTTAAAACTAGACCAAATAATAATTCCCACACTGTATACAAAATAATTATTATGGATTTTATAATACATAATTCTCTAGGAAAAAAATAATATTGATGGCAGGATAAAATATTTGTTAATGGATTTATCACATGATTTAATTGTTAATTAATTATATCAATATAAAAATATTTACTTTAAAGTCTTCCATTATGGGGTATATTTCAAAATAATAAAAATACCCACCATTCACAAAATCATAATTTAAAACCAAATTCTTAACCTCAAGAGGAATAAAAACCATGGGAATATATAAGTTTTCTTCAATAGTTATATCTGTATCAAAATAAGATTCATGAGACATAATGTAGTTCAAAAGAGGAATACTGACATAATTAACTATCTAAATTTTCAAATAATAATCATGTTATTCTAACCAGATAGAGATAAAAAGATATAAGGTAGAAGTAATTCATTAAATGTCGTAAAACAAAAGAATCTAAATATTTAAAAAATACCAATTTTATGCATTTTTTAAAACATAATTCAACAAGGTGAGTGATTCTGACATATAATTAATAAGCAATGCCATAAAATTATCTTGAAATGAATCATTGAATTTGAATATATTTTTAATTCCAGGTCCACCATGGTTAATAGTCTTACAACATTTATAATTATAAATCATTACCTATTTTGTCTTGGGAATGATTCCACTCTAGATAAAGTTATTCATATAAATATACTTACTTCTAAAAAAGGTTATTATATATTTTAGACCATAACAGAGTAAAACAATTTTGAGATGATCACAGATTTTACTAATCCATCTCTCCAATCCATCAAGAGAGTTTTAACATTCCATGAAGGTAAATGATTTCTTACCTGGATAATAATATGAGTGAAATGTATGATAAATGGTTTCCCCAAAACATAAGAACACAAAAACATATAATATTAATTACATATTCTCTAATTCTTAATTCAAAAATTATATCAATTTTTATATAATATTTTTTTACAAAATAAAAAATGTAATTCTCCCAACTAATTTCCTAAACATAGACATTGTCATGATTTATAAGTTCAATTTTATTGTTCTTAATAATTAATTTTTCATATTTTTTTAAAAAAATTTCTTCACCATCATAGTATAAATGTGTTGGAGATCTATGATTTATGATTTCTATGATTAACTTGAATTTTTTATACTACTATCCAAAATAATAAATAACCTTATTAAATATTGTTTAGAAATAGAGAAATTGATGGTTGAAGTAGGATCATTTTTTAATACCTCTAGTAAATTTAAAATATCCCTCAAGTGATACATAAGTAATCACTAAAATATGTGATGATCAAAAAATAATGTGAACCCAATTGATTATGGGGTTATCAAAGCCAAATATATAAAAATGTACATATTAAGCCCCAATATAATGTATCTAATGATTTTTAACATCGATTTAAACAGTAATGTTACCTCCCCTGATGGTATTTCTTTGAATATTGATTCACTATGATATAGTAATAAGTCAATATTTATATTTTCTTCCTCTGATATAACCAAATTCATTTTATGAAAAACTTCTATTTTTAATACACGATAGTTTATATGGAATAATTTCAACAATATTTTCATAAAAAGTTTTGAAAAGTGCTTCTGGTCTGAAAATATGTATATCATTAGCATTGGGAAAATTAGGAATATGTGAAATAAATTTTTCATTAAGAACATTTGTTAATTTTACGCCTATGAAAAAGTGTCTGATAATTCTGGATACATCACAATAAATAATATCCCAAAAAAACAGAATGATGAAATTCATAAAACAATAAAGGCTAGGTGAGCTACCATGTTTTAATCCAACGGAATCATCCTGAATATCAAAATCCTAGGGAATAGAAATAAGGCATGAATTTTCCATTGAAGTGGAAAGTCTAAGAATGAGATCTTCCATCAGATCAATACAAGTAATATGACCATTAAGGAGATCATTATAGAAAGAAACAACAGGAAAAACTAGTTCATCTATATTTTCAAGTGTTTTACCATTATCATTGAGAATTATAAAAGGATTATGAATCATTATAATGTTTTGTATAGAGTAAAAACTTGGTATTTTTATCACCTTACTTGACCTATTTGACATTAAAATCACCACATTTAATGCATTCTAATTCCACCATTATTGAAGTAAATTAAAATTTATATTATTTAAAATTGTCTTTAATATATTTTATTAATCAATTTTATGAATATATATTATAAAATTATTGTCTCATTTATTCCTATTTTTCATCTGTTTGGAAATTGAATTATTGAGGAACTATTTTTATACTTCTTTTTTACTATTGAATTTGGTCACCATCAATATAAATGATCATATTTTTTACCATTTGATGTTATTTAAATAAATATTATTTATTATTTCCATTATCCTATATTTAATTTATAACGGATTTTAAAAAAAATTATTGGATCTATATAATCATATTGAGGATTCTAGAAAACCCTTTATAAGGGATTCATGAATGCGTGATCATTTTCAAAAGTATTTTCACAATATTTGGTGGGTAATTTAATAAATATATTCCTTGACTACTTATAATGGTTATTTTGAATCACATAAACTTGACTATATTTCGTCATTGGAATGGTAGGTTGTGAACATATTGTGATGAAAAAAATTCAATAAGTGATCATATATAGGTTAACATTGTTTGGTATAGTAGGATGTGAATCAGATAATTGAGAGTTTGAGATTAAAATTATACTATAGGTCTACATCAATTCTCAATTTAATGTATCATTTTTTGTTACACATTAATTATTTTATAATAGGCATTGATGTCCAAATGTTAATATAAAATTTATTTACTCCATGAAAGATCATTTTTTATGGAATTTGATGTGTAAGTGAGGATGTAAACTGAACAAACTAATGGAGAATTTAACGGAGAGTGATAGAAATGAATATGGTTGATTATTTTAATTATAAACATCTATTAATTTATTTTTAAATTATATTTTATTTGTAAACATTGGTGGGTGCCATTAGAGTCAAAGTCTCACAAGAAAGAGATATTGGGTTAGGCATAAGAGAAGGAAGATAATTTCTAATGCTCAATGCATTGACACTTTGAGGATGAGGCATGGATCTATGTGATCCATTCAAGGATAGTCTTGGTAAATAGTATTATTTTTAGATTAACACCAATAAATTATTACGATATTATAGTGATTTCATTATTACCAACCATAAAAGGAATTCGTATGGTATCATCACCATTTTATAATAAACTTTTTGAGAAGTGGTTAATATCTCAACATGAGATTATTCAAATTTTTACTAGAGATTGATAAGTGAAAAATAAATTTCAATTAAAACATATTGAAACAAATATTTAATAGATATGATGAGTGATAAGAGGTGAAGGGATGATGTTTTCTACAATGTTATTTCATAATGTTGTTTTAGTTGTTTATACACCTCTCCTTACTCTATAATGACCTTTTAGGAGTCATTATACTATAAAGTGATTATATAAAAAATATATATTTGTTACTAAGTTTTTAATTATGTATTTTTAACTTTATTAATGAATATTATTTTCAATGGATTATATGAAGTGAATATAATATTATCTAAAATTTCTAGAAAACCATTTATAAATGGTATATACATGATGAATAATTCTATTTAAAATTTTATTTATGAAAAAAAATAATTTATTTGGAAAGGAATGATATATAATATATTTCAATTTTTTGATCTGTTTTATAAATAATAACTTCTTAACTAATCATTGGGGACAATTTCAATTAATTTTTCTCCATATATCTAATAATAATATATCTCTTATTATTTTTTATTCCCGATCACAAATAATCACAATTTTAAATGATTTAATAAAATATATACATAGAATCATATTACATAAGAGGAAATTAGTAATTGAAAACGACATATTGGTATATGTAATCCATCATAATTACCTATAAATCTTATTTTTCCACAATTATATGTATTTATATTTATCAACCATATAGTATGGTGTCATGTAATGAAATATTATGTTTTTTTGCGAATGATTTTAAGATATGTTATATACCTTTTTTCAATATGATATGAATTTGAAGAGTTCAATAACACAACATGAGAAAAAATTATTTTTCATGTATTTTTTATTTTAAATTCATTTTTTTAAAATTTACGTATTTTATTAGTAGTTTTATTATATTATTTTCATGGATGATTAATAAATTCTTATTATAAAGTGAAATAACTATGAGTTTTATATTAAATATTTATAATATATTTAATACTATTTTTATGAATCTTTCATATTTATTCCCCACATTAAAAATATTTACCAACATAAGAACACATTAATTAAAAAATACCAAAAATTTTTGGGAAGATAAAATATTTATCTAATGTGGATAAATTTTAGGGAATTTAATGAAATATGTAGCATCTAATATAATTTAATTATTCACATTTTGAGTCTTGAAGCATATATATTAACTTAGGTATAAAATACAAATTCAAATTCCTTTTAGTAATAAATTTTATGGGTATTAGTTATTATTTAACATATAATTTATTCATATATATTGTTCATATTTATTACACGAATAAGTAAATTCAATATATATTTCTTACATTGATTATAAGAATTTTTAAATTCAAATCTATATGAAATTATGTTTTTATGATCCAATTACTATGTGTTCATAAATACCTTATTGAAATTTTGAAAGGGTTATTTTTATTCCCCTTAAATGATTCATAAATTTAAATATTTTCTATTTTAAACATTTTTATTCTCTAACTAATATTTTTAGTAGATTATTTTAAAGTTCATATTATAAATTTAATGGAGTTTCATGCTAGGTATTAAATTTTATTAAGTTTAGGTCAACTAAAATTATAGATTCATTTATTATAATTATAGTTTAAGCGTCTGTTATATAGTACTAAATATCTAGATTCAAACCCATTTACTACAACATTAATTCCCCTTATGTACATATCGTTCGACAATGGTGATTTAATGAAGACATATCAGAATTCTAGGGGATTAATATATACCTGTAAAAGTGAATGACTATAATCAATCACATTATACATACCTAAAAGGAACTTTTTCTGTATGATGTTATAATTTACTATAATATTGTTTTACAGACTATTTTCATATTATTGTTTTGGCAATGATGATTAATATTATAATTACATCCATTAAGAAAATATATAAATCAATTTTTTTGAAGATATAGGTGGTGTTAAGAAGGTGTTTCGAACAAGTTAATTTGGATAAATCTGTATTTAATTCATTAAATTAATTTAAATAAGAATTTTTTAGTACCCAATAATTATATGTCACACACTTTTATATGGAATCCATCATACAATTTTCACTGAAATAACATATGTTAGGATTGGGAAATAGAGTATCTACGTGTAGGGTGAAGATTTAAATTGGATTCCAATGTTCCATATGATTTCTCACATACCAAGGAATAAAAAATCAAAAAAAAAATATACCACCCTGATGATAAGGTGTTGGAATACAAAAACTATTAGTAGGACATGATTTTCATATAGTTTGGAAAAATAGGTTGTTGAACTATAAGTCTCGTTTTATTGTTATTTTGGATAAATGTTTCCACTAAAACACTCTAATTGGGTAAAAATTATTTCCATAGGTGTTGTTTGTTTTATAGGATACTTTTCAACTACAATTGGATCACAAAGAGATATACTAGTCAAAAGTAACTTCTATTTTATATAGGGATTTATATTACCATTATTGGGAAATTTACATAATGAAGGAGTGAAATATTTGTTGAAAGATCAATCATTTGTGGCGCATACAACATTGGAGTAATCATTATGGTGATCCTTTGTGGGCCCATAAAATTATCTAACCCTATAGAATATTTTTTAAGAGATGAAATAGATTTCCTTTTTTTTCATGTATGGTTGAATTAGATGACTCTTCAGGACAAATCTTTCATTAAAGAAACATATCCTTACATATAAGTATATTAGGAGAGATCTCTTATATAACATCCAACTAACCCTTATCTATCAATTTTTATCACCTTATAATTGATCCTTTAGGGTCAAAAAATACTCTCATATGTAAGATTATTCTTTGTGGAGACAAAAAACTGATTCTTTGTGATCATGTAAACATTTTGCAACATTTATTCTATTCATTTTGGGGAAAACTGTTTTGTGATTAACCTATAAATAACATGGAAAAATATTTAAAAAATAAAAAAAAATATTCATTAATGTTAATGGTTTTTAATGAGTTTAAATTGGATAATCACCCAATTTTTGAACTATTCTTAAGAATAAATCCATTAGAAAATTCCCACACGTAACTTCCTTGTCCAATCTGGAGAGGGTGGACCATCTATGTTTTTCACAACAATTGCATTCCAATAAAATAACTTAACCATGACTCATTTACAATATCCTTAATGAACGATTTATACATGACATATTTTTATAGGGATCGTCACTTATATATTAAACCACAAATATCCATGATGTAGGTCATGTATTTCCTTCATTGAGGGATACTCACATAAATATTTTCTAAATTTGGTGTCTTATACTATTTTACATTGGAGAACCATACCCCCTTGATGATAAGTTCAATATTATAAAAACACAACACATTATAAAGTGATTTTCCTTATATTAAAAAATGGTATACTTACACATATTATTAGACCAATCGTAACCAACTTTTCGAAGTCTACTACTTTGACACCCAACCTAACCATCCTATGTTATATCCCATGGTTCTTTAATGCAATCTACGATGGGATAAATAATAAAATACATCCTCATCCCATTATATTAACTTTTAATTTCCATCACTAAAACATGTAATAAAGAGAGAGAAAAATCATTATATTATTTTGTACAGGATTAGCATAATTTTTTCATTCATCGCAACAGCCCCATACTTGATCTCATATAATTCCTTGATAAAATATAATACTATTTTCCCCTCAAATCCATTGATTTGAGACTATCCTATTAGTTATCCATGTAATAATTGATAGAATATTATCCTTTTATTATTCATATAGTCTTTTGTTTGAGATTCCATCCATGAAAATACAAACACCTTGAGTATGGATTATATTCTTGAGTAATGGAAATACACTCACCCAGTTCATATGTCATGTTAACCCAAAATGGTCCTCTCAATTATTAAGTCTCACACAAAACCATTTCTATGAATCTTTTTCATAGTATTCCACTCACTGTGGCTTTAAACTACCTCAATGTGTTCATGGTAGAAAGATCATAAATGACACCATGATATTTCTTGTCACAAGACCTTAAAAGGTATGATGTGTTTTGATAAATGGAACAGAACTATATGGGATCTAATTCCCTTAAAAGGACTATATTGGATTATCTTTTCACGATATTGGTCTCAACTCTATAACATATCCACCCACCTTTCATAGTGGTCAAGTTCCTCTCTTGATGGTGTCAGTTCTTGAGAGCCTTTATATATAGATATAAATTATAATGTAAAAAATAGAATGATTTAATTAGAGACAATATAATTACTATATATAGTTCCCTCTTAAATTTATGTAATGACCCAGTAAATTATAATAACGTTTTGTTAGGAAGGAAACACAAACACAAAAATAATCTATATCAGATCCATGAAATGAGAAATAAAACCCCTTTGAATATGATATAACCTCCCATCCTATAGTTGGAAAAAGGTTTCATCATCCCATAATATGGTGATCAAGAGGCTTCCCAATATATGAAAGATATAATGTTATGTGAGACTCAAAATAAATAAAATGGTATTTTTAAGAAAATAAACCTGTATGAAATAGAATGTTGAACTCGGCATTAATATTTTACTAAAAAATAAGTTTACTAACCATGATTACTAGTTTTAGATTCTGTGTTGACGTGTTTTTTATTTTCCCTCAGAGTATTAATGGATTACATGATGAAGATATCAAGATACACTAAGATCTCATAACATTCTTGGAAAAATATCACAACAATGAGGTTTTCCGTTACCCTATAGTTAATGGAGCATCAATCATATATTTATTTCACCACTAAAACTCTCTCAAAAATAAATCACCAACATACAATTTCACCTACAAAAAACATAGTGTGAATGAAAATGAATGAAATGGTGAAAGGTCTCCTCCATGAATGAATAATTAACACCTTTTAAGCAACCCATGCTAATTTAGAGGATTTAGAGACACAAAGTTAAACACTACATCGAAAAGTCATTATGGAATATGTTCCCCCAAATTTAACATCCAAACAATTTTGGAGACACTTCATAATGTTAGTAAATCCCAATTTATATCTTAGAGAGTGGGTGGAGGATATCAACATTGTCATAAAAATTATTCTGAATCTTTTTAAGAGGGATTCTATTAAACCTATTATCATCATTGATATGTGACCCCAAATCTATATAAAAATACTAAAAAATAAATTTTATCCCTAATCACCCATATTAGGGAGCTTATAAGGGGATATATTTAGTGGTCGATAAGTATTGACTCTTAAAATTAGGTCTATATCATTGTAACATCCACCAACTATTAAGACAGTTAATGTATGCCAATAGTGGAAAAGGGATAATTCATGATCACTATTACCCAAAATATGCATACTAAATTGAATATTATCATGTTAACTACTTCAATTTCCCCCTCATTAATGAGGGGGAGCATTAACCCATATAGAGGTCACTACACTAGTATCCCAATACATCCAAAACAAAGTAAGATATAACACCAAGAATTGAGGGGAGATATAACTATAATAGAAATAACCCATGGATAAACTGGAGCATTGGTTTGAAGACATTTTAAAACCCACTACCATTTCCATTATCATTCATTTGGAAGATATTCTACCAGATTACATATATAACTCCTCTATGGAAATATAAGTTTCTTTTAATAGCTTTAAAACTACAAATTGTCATCACTATTTAACCACTAATGTTGTATAATAAGAAACTCTAAAATAAAATGATAAAATGGATGTATATATTGATAATTATAAACGTGTGGATTTACATGATGACTGAGTATATACCTGACATGAACGTCTATCCCTTAGTTTTGGATCAAATCATACTATTCCAATATTTACGGCTTGATGGTATAGTTAAAATAAAAATTCCAAACATCTGACCACATCCACAAACTTCCAATAACTTATTGATGGTGATACCATTTTAGTGTAAGAGAGGATTTCTTATTTCATTTAATAAATAAAAAATCATGAATATGTTAATACTTAATTGATCGGGGGTAACAAACCCAATATGTATGATATTTTTGTTAAAGAATCTATGCCACCTTCAGTTGAACTTCTTAATATGAGGGTATTTCAAGACGAAGAAATGAATAATTGAATCACCATATTAATTTGATATTACATTAGTTAGCTCATTTTACAGCTGTAATGATTAATTATTAATAGATACATCTACTAGAGTAATATAAATCTCCCCTCTCAAAAAATAATCATGGTATTTTATGAATTATCAGATGAACATACTACTTAAATGGATGCTATGGAAGGATGATGTGCACTAAATTGTTTTGGGTGAACGTAATATCCAATGTTGGTTTATTTTCATCTTCTTCCACTAAACATTGAGAATTCAAAAATCTCCAAATATGATGAGATGTAGGATCTATAGATATATTTCGCACTTTTTGTGTCCTTATATAACCTAATGTACGGATCCATGGACCAACAAGAGGCATCCAAATGAAAATTAATGGTGTATTACTTAACATTTCTCACATTATATTGGTATAATAATCTTATTTTGGGACTAAAATTAGTTTATAATTTCACGGTAAACAATTCCTCTACCAATTAATATTTAAATTAATAAGGAAATTATCCTTCAACTCATTAATTTTATGAAACCGTGGAATGATTGATTCACAATTTCATAACCTTAATGAATGGAATGAACTACTATTTTTAAATTCGTAGTCCACAGAAAAAATTACATGATATCATGGTAGAGACCATATAGGATGAGTTTTATAACACTCTCATATCCCTAAATAACCCTTGTGGGTTCTAATTGTTTGCGACTATATTAAAATGTGTAGAGGATTACATTTAAGTTACCAAGATAGAACCACATAAAACACCACTCTCATAGATATTGATGTTAAGGAAAATGTAAGTTGATGATGTTACCCTCATGAAGATATTGTTGAAGTGACGTAACATTAAAGGTAGCATGAACAATGTAGATTACATCCATAATAATTAAGATATTATTTAATTCATCTCTATATTAGTGAAAACCCTAATCACATTCATGGAAATCAAGAGTCCATATGATGTAGGGAAGAATGGTTACCAAACTCTATTATTGTACCATCACATACTGGGAAACATGATCTATTAATGGTTTTTATTCATACATATGAAACAATGTATGGTTAATGGTGGTCTCGTACCATGGAACAATCCCATGATTTATGTCAAATATGTGTTATCCATTCATTCTATTGGACAATAATAGTGGGAAAATTCGTTACATTTGTATATAGGAATTTTTCGTGAATGATTTGTCTAATGAATATAAAATTCCATTCATTCCATCATCATGCAATTATTGAATCAACTATTCATGACCCAAATTCCCTTTGAAAATATGACTACACCACCACCTACTTCAAAATATCTTTAAATTTGATAATGGTAGTATAAGAAATAAACTGATATAGAGGATTCCATTAGTAATATTGAAAATGTATAAAATATAATGGAATATATAACACCATAAATGGGATTATATAAACCATACCACCAAATGAGACCATTAAGATCATCATAAAAAATGAGACCATAAGAACCATCCCATGGAACAATACATTGAAAACGACCATATTAAATGAGATTGTGGGAACAATCCCACAAAAAATTATTCACTTATCAAGTGGAACATCTTTTAGAACTATCATATCAAATGAGATACTCTTCATATGAGGTGCATCAATTATCCACTATTAATTTTATTAATGTGTTGAATAAGAATTATTTGAAATAGGATTTTTATAAAATAGACTCCTCTATTTCTATTATCATGGTATCAATTAGGTGTGAATAATTTCCACATGGTCATTTTCAGTTCACTTTTGATAGATAAAATCATACACCCACATAATCATATGAGGATCAAATGATTTCTCCATCATCTTCAAATATAATTAGAGAATAAGTTCTTTGTGATACCCTAACAAGGCCTCAATCATTATTCCATAATCCAATGGATCCCTTATAATATTATATTGATATAGGTTGTTCCTAACTTCAAAGGATGATGTAGCTATTAGGTTTCCCATTTGGGCTCCCATCATCAATCACATATAATGACATTGGGTAAAGAAAGGGTGTTTTCTTATCTTCTTCATGTTATCCCCATAAAATAGTAAAATCCAACTATTGTAAGGAATATTGTATCCAATTATAATGGAAAAATAATGATAATTGATTGAAATTACATATATTATCTAATATTTCCTTATAATGAAATATTAGACTTTTGAATTCATTGGTTCACCACACAGTGATATATGTTAGTCCATAGGTTGTAGGGATTTTTCAAAATTTTCATTCCATAATAATGTATATTTTAGACATTGTTCGACCTCAGAGATCACCCTCAGTACATAAGGGATACGATTTTCTCTAGTCTAAGGGTGACACAAAATATTTTACAATCCTCATTATATTCAACATCATCCCCGCATATTGATCTTTATTAAGGAACCACCACTCATATCTCAAATAAATTATGTTCCCATACCGATCATGAAATATATGCAATACACGGGAAACAATTTTTACGTCCTAGAATATGTAGATATGATAAGTAAAATTCTTTGAAACCCAACAATTTTTCCATTTTATTCACCAATTCCTTGGATAATAAGTTCATTGATCTTATAGGAATCAATAGGTGCATGGTGGAAAATTTTAGAGATGTCGATAATTAATATACCTATCAAAAAAATTAAGGATATTAAATTGGAAGGAGAAATAGAAAGATGAGGGGATAATGAATTTAGTGACATAAAAATATAAACTTTATCCAACTGATACTATTAAGAAGAACAAAAAAATGTATTGAATAATCGATGTTTTCTATCTGTAATGAAATGTAAAACAGTTCATATTAAATTTCCATGATAATATAGAGCCATACATCATCTATTCTTTGGGGAATAAACTTATTTAGATTATAAGGATGAATTGATATAAGGATTATATTTTTAATGACTATCCCAATTAATATCCATATATGAATTTTTAGATATAAAATATATGGGTTTTTACTTAATGATTGGTTTCACAGAAATATTAATGGATGAAAAATAGTGTTGAAGAATCCTAATATGCATTAAAGATGCATATGAGTCATTATTACTGTAATAATAACGTATCATGCATGAAGAAATAAATCAAATTCATGATGTACAAGATGTATGATGTAGAACAACCTGAAAACAATCCCTAGTTTTAAGTCCATAAAACTACATGGTGGGATGCCCTTGTAACATGTCCTTAAATTTTGTGGTACATGGTCTATCCCTTAAAACATTAATTTTTTTGAAGTTATTATCATAGATGACCTAAAACTATGTGACAAAATTTCCCATTGGGATCCATTATCATAGGCCCCACAATTATTAATTTGTAGATTTAATATCAATGTGTAAATCTAGAACTAATCATACAAGTGATAATTCTTCCTAAAACAATGACTAATATTCCTCATATATTAGGTTGATACTTAACACCATTTCTTGTGATGTTTTATTTATCCTCATTTTAAATTAGTTTATATTAATTTTTCATATACAGATGTTTCAACATATGATGGTGTAACTAAACGTTATCCAAAACCCTTTTTGAAGTATCCTCTTCCACGCATCCTACTTCATGCCTTTTATTATTTAATACATTTTCACCAAATATCATTGAGTCAAAATTCATATATTTGGGAAGTCAAAAAACCATGATATGGGATTGTCCTCCATAAACACAAAACCTTGTATTTTCCTCTTGGTTTCCCTATTAATGAAATTGATAATCTCTTAATTGATTTATCTGAATTGACTATCCTCGGAATGATTGGACAATTACATAATTTATATTTAGTATAAAATTAACTCCTATGATATGTTTTTTCTCTTGAAAGTGAGCCACTAAAAATATATACACTTAGTTTAAAATGTTTTTTCATGGTTTCTCCATTACAAAAAGTCATTAAATTACCGATAGTCGATATTTAATTATTATTTTTTTAGAAATTTGAAGATGTGATTTAATTCATCCATGCCCACTATGATCAAAATGATTATAGAAATATCTATATATTTTTTACCCAAGTTTATTAAGAAATTATTGACAAGGATGTAATTCATATGATCATAAACTATATGATACTTTAGTAAAAGAATAGGACATGAACATATAATTACCCAGGGGGCATCATATATGACCATAAATTTTTTGATATTTGTCTATTTTTTGTGACATGAAATTTTGAAATTTTACCTTATGTAATATGGATATCATTGTTAGACTTATCTGTCATAGATTATTTGATGGATATAGTTGTGTCTTCTACCCCTAATACCTTGGTTCACCAAACATGTGAGAAAATTTACCCAATATAAGTACCATGTGTGTCAAGAATACAATTTCAACTAAATACATAGTGATTCATAAATCTATAAGCCTTGGCATAACCAAAATCCACAATTCCATTTCAGAATGTACCATAGTGATAAGACTTTTACCATATCATTTTCGGTTAAATATGCTATTATATCAAAAAAGAACACATGCATTTCTCCAATTATCTCTTATAGATGATCGAGATATATATAGAGGCGTCCTTCATAGAACTATGTATGTATAGATTCCTATTATCATATGTTATATTGTGATGCCCATATATCTTTTTATAGGATGACTCAAATTTTTTTCTTCCCATATAATCCTTTCTTTGATCCTACTTTATGAATTATTTAATTAATGTCGTATTTTTTCTAATGGTTTGGGACTAATATAAAATCAACATATAAAAATTACTATATACTTATTTATTCCAATTACCGTATGATACATAGTGAAGGATGGATCCCCAATTATCATCATAGGTGAAAATGTCCTAAATAGAAATATCTCTCAAGTGTATGGTATCTTCATTCACATTAGTTCATTAAATATTTGACTATACAATGGAATGGAATAAATTATATACAATAATTAATTGTTCATTTTTTATTACAATGGGATATTTGGAGATTCATGGATCTCCTAAAATTGTATTGATCATGAATTTTCAACTCTTTCAATTGTCATTTTCAATATATGGTTTATATTCCACCAACTCTTGTGAGATCTAGCCACATGTCCCCCTCTATAGGGTTCCTCCCTTATTATATTCAAATTTCACCTATGCATGAGCCATATCTATATAAAGGGCATTGTAGAACTTTACATTTTCCAAGAACAATGAACATAAATTTAACATTCCTCCCTTACATGTATTATATACTAATATGGTCCCTTTCCTAAATCATATCTGGTTATCGCTTTATCTATATGGATAAAAAAACAACACGGCTTATGGTCTATGGAATATGAGAAGAAAGTATAATTATTTTTCATTGAGTGATTCTATATATGTATTGGGATATAAATTCACATCATGTTTTCATTACCCTTATTGTTATGTAGACTTTATCACATTTGTTTCAAATATGTGTTCCTCAAACATAAAAAATGATTTTTAATGTTGTCCAACAATAAATAATAGATTAATTGGTAAAATTTTCAAGTATTTAAAAAATAAAATAAACAAATTGTACTTTTCTAGTTTCAAACCGATAGGGGAAATGAGAAAATTCATTTATATTCTCACTAAGACTTCCAATTTCATAGATAAAAATAAGAGAGTACGAAACATAAAAAATGACCTAAATTATTAACACATCAGAAAACCATTTATGGATTCTTGAGAAAAAATCGCGTTTCCATGACACAATCCATCCAACTTCAATGATTGGTAAAAGTTTAGATCAAGTGAATCATGCAAATGGATAGAAATACATGCGAGTTTAAAATCCTCGACCCCTAGATCTATGAAGAGTTTAAATCCTCACATGATATTAGATCATGTTTTACGATTTTTTCATAGATTTTGGAATAAGAACAACTTAAGATGACATAATTCATTTTTTGATTGAAAATAAATACCGGGAAAGATGAGAAAAAATCAGGTTGTGTCCCAATAATCATGCCCATTCATGGATTAGGAAATAGATTGTGAACAAATAAAAGACACAGAACATTTAGGGACTAACACATTGTCCGATAAAAATCTATACTATACTATCTTGAGTAATTGGTCTAGGAAATAATTATAATTGATATTTTTTCCTCTATATAAGATTTCGAAAATTTCAATGGGATTATTTTTATTCCTGACATGGTAGGTTATTCACAATGACAAGGCCCTTTATATTAGATGATCATAAACTAAAGAAAAATTCCTGATATATCTCTTCACCTTGATATTGATTTTAACACATATTGAAATAACTTTTAGGGTGTTCAAAACCTTATTAAAAATTATTTTCTATATAATCATATTTCGTACCTTTGATGTCTAATAATCACCAAACCACATCAATGATTTGGGAATGACTATTTGGTATCCCAAAAACCTTGAGCATATCCTATTTATTCCCTCATTCATTGAAATGATATTTAGTGTATTTGATTCAAAATACAGACACATATGATTGGAAATTACTTTTGTGATAGATATCTGGACTTCCAACAGGATGCATGTTTTCATCCTAATGGGAAGACCTCATAACCCGATGAACTATTTTTTTGCTGTAAAATGTTAAATTATACCCACTTGTTTTTATTTTCCAATGACATAAAAATTATTATGTTATTATTTACACATTTCATAACTCAACTATTCAATTGGATCGAAATACCCATGATGTTAAAAAATCATAAATCATACCCATTGAAATAGAGTTATTACAAAATTATTCTTATGTAACCATTTATGTTGTCGTATAAGTTTTATGTGAAGAACATGATGGCATGAGTTGATACTCTCACTATAGATGCCCAAATTCAATAAGTTGATATTCTGGTCAATGTAAATTTCCTTCAAGTACATGGTCTTCGTCACATGATGTTAAACTATATAACATATGGTTTATCTTTTGAAACCATAATTCCATTAGAGTGTTATGTTCTATATGACATATTTCATTTTTTTGTGAGATATATTTATGTATGAATTCATTGAATATGGGATAACTAATTAACATTGGATTTTATTCATCTATCTTTAACTAGGGAATTCATTCATTCCATTTAACTTCCCATCACATATACATCAGTTATTTATAAAGAATATCATTCAAGGACTATGATCAGATTGATTCATTTTCTCATTACATATTTAGTGATTATTAGATAACTTATATAAAACCGAAAAATAAATTTTATATAAAAAACAATCATATTTTATGTTCTCCAAATTAATGATAGGTTATCTACATCATCCCTAAACCATGATATCATATAATAAAACTTGTATCTCTTATCCTATATAAAACATTGAACATTATTTTATTTCTTGTCAGATATCAAAATTAAAATGCCAAATAAAATTCTATAGGTTGATTGATACCTATTCTAATAGAATATTTAGTGATATTAAAATATAATATTGTGGATCAAACTAAAAATTATTATTTCATTCCATTCTTCTAAATATGTTATCATTGGGGTCCACTCATTCACGCTAGTATTTCCTCAATTAACCCTCTATAAGGACAATGACATGCTCAATTTTAAAATTCCTATTTGAAACCTCAAAATACTATAACTGAATATTCCTCTCCGGGAGATGAAAATTTTTCTTCCAATATCCTCCTGATATTAATACGAAGTCACTATGTCGAGATCATACTCATGGGAATTCAATGGAATTGATTTGATTATTCATATTGAAAAATTAAAATCCATTAGTTAATATCATCCTCTAGATAATATAAAATCCTTGGGATGATATTCTAATCATCTCTATCAAACAAAATTGAGTTGATATTATTTACTATGAATTATAAAAGCCTTGAGTTGAGATTATAATATTGGTGAAAACCCTCTTATTGAGCCTAATCTAGGAACCTAACAAATTTCAAAAGAATCTGGATATATTACTTATATTAAAAATGAATTATATTTTTTTCATTATAAATTAATCCATTACTAAGGGGAATTTTTGGAACAATTTTTTACCATATTTTTTTATGAGGAATCTTTTATATAGTGATCCATTAGATTACCCTAGTCCATATTGGGAAGAAGTGTACCGCCATTCTTGGTGAAGATGAAAATGGTATCATCATATGAGTTATGATTTTTCATTCATCATGCGTTAATGATTATTTAAATTCATTTGGAAGCCTGGTCATGTTGTGATGAGGACTTTCAACTAAGAATAGGCTACTTATTTTATATATTTATGATAAATAAGTTATAGATAATTGAAAAAATATATTTTTCTTTGAAACACAATTTTCCATAAAAAAACACACACTATAGATGAACCATATAACAAATGGTATTGTTCATATGACAATATTTAATTTTACTTCTCTTTGTGTCCATTTTAACACATGAATGAGTTGTTAAGTATATTTTAATTTTGAATATATTTTTAGAATATAGGTGGAATTTTCACACTGATAAAATATCATATATAATGGAAGAATATCCATTCAGAGTGTATATAGAATTTGAGATTTAAAAATATCAATCCTATATCGTTATATAACATCCTCATAATGGTCAAAAAGTTGTACTATTGTATCTTGTTCGAAATACATAATAATTATGAATCTATATTTGAGAATGATAATCTTGACCCAATTTTTTCCAATCAAAGCATAGACTATAAAATAAAAACATTGGATAACTTATATACATTGTGACAATTTAGTTTTTGTGTTTTGTAGAATTATGACAAACCCTTATATAATAATATGAATTCAAGTGAGAAATTTTCTCTCCAAAACCTTAATTTTCTATCACACATTATCTCTATATCATTATCCAATTTCAAACATTCTAGAAATTTGTTATTTAACCTCATAATTTATAACCCAATAAAATAAAACATAAGAAGGATGAACTCAAAAACTTAGTAAGGGTAGTCATAATAATTAAAAATTGAATATATTTAGAGAACACTATAAGATAATAATATTTTGAGAACTTATTCAAATAAATAAGAGAAATCATTACCATCAAAATTTCCCCACACTGGATGAACCACTGGGGTTGGAAGAATGTTTTATTTTTTTGGAATTATCATTATTTGAAATTCATATTCTCAAACATGTTAAGGTTCATAACTACATAATTATTTCTCACAATATCACCTCATGTGTTTTTGTAATATAATAGAGATAAAAACCCAATATTTACGAGGTTTAAAAAATAAATCCTACACCATTATACATTGGATAGACTCCCCAATATAGATTCTATAATATCAAACATGTGGTTGCATCCACAAACAATCCCAGTTTAACTAATAATGATTTAAACTGTATTACATCAATTTCAAAATCAAATTAATGTATTTTATACTTCTTTTAGGATAATCCACCAATAGATGAAAATTATTCCATATATTGGGAATTATTCTACCACAAACATGGATGACCAGGTCTGCATAAGTAAAATTATTCAAGGTCTTCAATATCTTCATGTAGCATGTATGCGGGCCTTGAAACTCTTATCAGATCCCGAATGATTTGATTCCCTCAATATTTGATTACTCATGTGTGTATCCTTTAGTAACCCCTTTCATAATTTCTCTTTCATTCAGAGATACATTGGGGTATCACATTCTCTTATATCAATCAATAGTATAAAAAATAGTTCTCTTTATCAAATTAAATCATCATCACAAGAATACATTATTTATTATAAAAAGAAAAAATTGATAAATATGAATAGAATTTTTGTCACAGTAATTGTTTCCAAAGTTTATGGAATTACCCTAATCATAAACAACATGTTATTTCCCCACATAAATTTGGTAATTAAATCCCAAAGTAACGCCTTATTGTTTCTGGATATAATATCACGTAAAATTTCTGAAAATATTTCATAATAAAAATGCTCACTGAAAAACACAACACGCTCAAGTAATATTCTACTTCTTCACATGACTTATGGTCATAAATAATAATCGATCATTATTTTATATAAAAATAATTATCCTTAATCATGTTTTTATTCCTTGAAAGATTATAATAATTTCATCACCATAAATCATTCATTAATGAATTATTACTATTAGTACTATTTCAGGACCCATAACCCATATTAATTACTCATATTAGATATACATTTCATTTATGTATTCTAATTACTTCATAAATTGGTAAATTAATTACTACATTATTATAAAATATTAATCTAAATAATTCAATTAACATAAAATAGATTCTTTTTATACAAATCATTATTTATGGAATATATATTATCAAAAACAATTAAAATAAACATGGTATGTCTATTTTTTTGTGCATCTATGACACACAAGAATCATGATTGTAACGTGTGACCTATACATGGATTAAATGTAATATTAAATCCTGAAGATTAACCTAGTCATCACATTCTTATTCAAATGAATATTGAAACAAAATCTCTATGAACTGATTACTCTTTCATAAATAGTTATACAATATTGTTTGAACTCTATACTTCCTATCAATGCTTGGATAATTCTATATTTATTTCTATAATCTATTTTAATTAATTCCACTAACATTGAACTCATGAATGGTAATATTGATCTAATTTATTCAATTTCTCATACAAGAACAAAAACAATGTTTTTCATTTTGAACAAGTTTCATACAATATCTATTCATCGCAATAGATATTTAAATTTAGTGAATCATTTGATTGGAATATTAAAAAACATATAGTGGAATCATATCATACTAATGATGTATGTAGTTCATAACTCATGTGGTCTGATCAGGTTAACCATGATCAATCTATAGTAAGCATGTTCAATCGATCAGTAAATAGTTATACTATAGATAATTAATTTGGTGTGCAGTCCATCCTTTTAATATGGTCAATCCACCTAGGTGTGATTGATCCAATTAATTCATGCTGTCACTTGAAGAAAAAATGGGGTAAACCTTCTAGGAATGGTTAATCTGTGATAACTCATAGTGTCACATTCAATGTTTTTCTCTAGAATATTTGTGAGAAAGAAGACTCTATTCGATGTGATTGGGTGTAAGGGATAAAATAGATCAGGAGACCATGATTATATGAATAAGTTTTTAATTATTGTCAACTATACACTACAATATATTTATCTAACATCGCATTCATCTATGGTTTATCGTTACTTAATAATTAAAATTATCCTCTACTTGTTCAATATAGGTAATTTGGTCTTCTTCGGGACACTAATACCACACACCCATGGTGTGGACTATATAGTGTTCACTTTTCACATACATAGCACCATAATGTTCTCTCTCAAGCCTACCCATACAAGATATTAGAATCAATACCATCCTTCCAACTCAGTTTTTCCTTTCATGATGGATCATAGGTGGGGATCTATTCTCTTATATGTGTGGTTTAGATGGCCTTTATGGATTTTATGGTCTTCCAATTTTTATTTAAAATAAACCCTTATATCATTATTTATTAATCATGAAAAATAATATTTTTTTCATGGTCGTCATTATTTCCACTTCATCATATTATAAACATAAATTCATCATTTAAAAATCATAGACATTAGAAAATAACTCATTAGTGAACAAAAATAAACATGGATTACTTCTCAATCGTGAAATCAAATTACATTATTTGAATCTATATAAAATATTCAATAATATTTAACTCATTTTAATGATATTTAACTTATATGTAATCATTTAATACAAATTTGACACTTAATTGGGAAAAAGATCCCCCCCCATCATATTTTGTTTACAAAAACAACACGCATTAAAAAATTCAATATATGATTCTATCTTATATTCTTCCAATTGTTGAAAATAATATGAAAATAATATATGTGGATCTTCTCATCTCATAAATTTTCCCAAAACATGTTCTCTCACATTATATGATCATACCATGGATGCTTATGAGAGTGGAATGATATCACATAGTTCTCATAAAAAATTACCTTTTGATAGTCAACTCTTTATATATCTGGGAAAACCTCATGCTGAAAAAATAAAGATATATCCATTTTTTTAATTCTTCCATAAACTACCATTAACGTGAAGTCATTCTTAGAAATTATCAACTCCCAAATTTAGTACATATACGATAAATTATTTAAAATGAAATGTGAAATATGCCCATATATCACCTAAATCTAAAAATAGTTAATACCCAAGACAAGAAACTCACATTTTCTATCTTGATTAGATAACATAACCCCACCTAACAATTGAATTTAATACAATCATAAAAAATGGTTGTAAATGTGATTATTATACTTTAGCCCCTATGTTTTGAGGGCTATCCTGAAATTCCAAATTTACTAGAAATGAAATATTGATAGCTAACCCACAACTTAATTCCCCATAAAGGGAGTTATTCATTATATTCAACTTCATAGAATTTAGTATAATCCATGAGATACAATATATATATGTTTTCTAGAAGAGAAAACACAAAATATGTCCATTAATTCAAGGTATGAATGATCCAAACTTATAAAATTACAACGAATAATTATGGAATTGTGCGTATGGAAAAAATATAATTCATTCCATGAGATTATTTTCAACATTGTTCATTCCATCCATCTAATATTAGAAATATATATTTTTGTATGAAATATCATTCCATTTTTTGTCTCTTATGTTGAATATATTCTTGAAATTAATCTTTATATGTATTATCTTTTCCCACTTTATTCTTATGAATGTTCATGATTACAATCCTACATATAATTTTTACCAATTCTCATTTCACCTTCATAATAAAATTTTTAAACTTTATCCTCTACACATTCTTGTTGATTTATCCAATTGTTTAGATAATTTTATTTGAATTGGATAAGTTACCTGGAACTCATTCCTAAAATACACTATATTCTCAAAATCGTCATTTGACTTAACACATATTTTATTTTGAAGCATTTTCCCTTTAATCCCAAACTGAACCTTTTCTTCCAAACCTATTTCATTTATATTGTAACCATGTGACCTTCCAAAATAAATCTTCCACAAACATAATATAGAATCTATAAAAAAAATTAGATACAAATTGTCAAGATATTATTACAGTTTTTCTATGATATATTTCCTTATATTATCATTGGAACTCGTCCTTAGCTCTGTCATATTTCTAGGTAAATCCATATTTAAAAATTTATATTACTCTTTATGTCCATGCTTCACTAAAAACAATTGAAACCCTTGGATATCTATTCTTCCAGATTGGTTTTTGATCTCTCCAGATTTTTATTATTGTGGTACAATTGAAAACCAAGACTCATGTTTCATGGGGGGTCCTTCTAAGGATATTCTTTATGACAATTGATTTGTAATATTTTCACTCAGATTTCCTGGACCAACCTTGTATAGGGTTGTGTTCATGAAAAGTACTATGTTTTATAATATAAATGACATGAAATATAAAATTGTCAAATTTTACATGATTATTGGGAAACTTTATCTCAGCATGATGAGAAGATTAGCTGATAACGTACAATGATTTATTAATGACTTATATGGCTACTTTTAAAGTCATGATTAACTTTGACAGATAACTCTTGTGTTCAATAAAAACATATTCTTATTTTTAAATCATATTCTTGTCAAGGTCACTTACCATGTTTTCAAGATCAGGGGCCATTAATTTATACCGATTGATAACATCAACATAGTATGCATCCTTTTAAATTTTAACTACCTTCTCAGAAATCAAGATTAAAATTTCATTCAAAAAAATTTTTATTTTTCTTTCTAGAACTATCGCATCTATCCCATTCAGAATTATCGTATGTCATTATGATTTCAATCATATCATGTAATTTTTTTCCATTATCACTACTGCTTGATGAAAAAGATATATGGTTTAGATGATAAATGAATCAAAATACATTACCTAAATAACAATATGGTGATTAATCATTATTTTTCTTTCTCATTAAATTATAATTCTTATTTATGAGGTGATTCTAATTATTCATTCCATATTTATGCCTCTGAGGTCTCTCATAATTTCGTTATTATTTTTATTCTTTAACATTATTCCATGATTTTTTTCTCCAAATGAATTGAGACACTGATATTGTAACACATCAGTTCTTTAATACTCTATCTATTACACTTTACCATTTATAATCATTTTGATATATGAGAAACAATTTAATAAAATTCATTATCATCCTTATCAATATCTAATACACTTGAATCAGAATTCACTTATTCTTAATCTTTCAGTTTTATTATTGCTTCAAATGACATTTAATTATTTTTATTTTTTATAGATCAATCTTTACTCATATATTAAGCTATGATAATTTTGTGTAGTTCATTAAGAGATAAATTCAATCTTTCTACAAGTGTAATTTTTTTTAATGAAACAAATCTGTAAAATTATTCAATAATTTTTTTGATATTGATATACTAATAAAACCATTCAACAAATCCTCTAATGTTTCCAACTATCTCATTAAATATATTAAAATTTCCAACAATATTTTATTCATCAATATTTTTATTTCCTTAAATGAGCTCATATAATCTTGTAGATTGGTTCCATAGATTTGAAATTACCTTCATAACAACATTGATGCTTGTCTCTGTTCTCCTTGTAAATATATTTTCCGCAAATCTTTTTGTATACCATCTCTGATAGAGTCATCAAGATGCAATTCTGTGCTCTTACATATAACTATATATTTCAATTATCTACTTGCTTTATAGTATCATCATCCAAAATGGTTTGAAAACACACTATTACAACATCTATCAATTCTTATCCAAGTGATAAGAGGTAGAGTAACGTCATATTCTTCTAATTATGATAAATATTCTCATAAAAATTGTTAAATAATCAGCTATTTTTTGATTTGTTATTCAATATTTCTATAAATATTTATAGGATATATAGAGGTAACCCTTATTTAATACAAATTTATGTTCCCGAGGATGGATGTGTGAATTAGTGGTTTCTTGTCAAGACATATATAGAATGAAAATTTAACCTCTTAATCATTTCAAGGTTCTCAATATGATGAAAAATATCTCCCAATATCCCGTAATTTTCATTTTCAATATAAGTTAGATAAAAATATATAATATATATTGATTGAAATAAATTCATACTCATTATTTCATTGAATAGAACCCAAACACAAATTATTCACTATAGAACATGTGATTACAAGTACATGCCATCCATGTATGTTAAATTTAGAGTCCCATTGTGTTTATACACTTCTAAAATCCAGTATAAGAATTATTCACTTCTCCATGGACAATCATTAACTAAAAATATTTTCATCCATCTTGATTATAGACATCCTCCACAAGTATACATGATCAGGTTTTCATATATTTAATTCATGGTGGTCATAAATAGCCCTATGTGACATGTATTTTAGTCTTGAAACTCTTTTTATATCATTAAAGGATCTTATTATGTCAATATAAAAACACTCATATGTGTCTCATTTAGGAACTCATTATTTTTTCTCTCTTCCTACAATGACCAAATTTTTTTATATAAAATCCCATTTGTGATTATATTAAATGACCTATTATGGTTATAGAGAACAAAAAATATTTTGTTTTATAAAACCTATCATATTTAAAATAACATTAAGTATCATAATAAATTATAATATAAAAATTGAATTGTAATCGCATGATTTATATAAATATAGGGTCATGATAAATTTTATTGACTCATACAAAATAAGTAATGGCCTCAACCATTGGGATCATAGACTATGATGCCCATTTATGAGATATTGTTAGCAATATATCATCTCTTAGAATTTACATTTTCCACGATGAAGCTAAAACCCAACAATAAAACCTTGAAAATACCTATTTACAGAAGATGTTCAAGCCCCTTGAGATCACAAACCAAAATAGGTATGTCGAACCACCACATGATACTCTCACCATCATGAACTTAAACCTCATGTAATTCTATGGTGAATAAAGGGATTTGTAATAAGGCATTAAATATATTAATATTCATATTGTATATAATAATTAATATCTTTATTTCAATTTTCATTACATTGTAAATGATTTTTATTTTGATGCAATAAGACCCGAATATTTTTGTTGGGTAATATAAAATTTTAAATAGGAAAATCGTTTATGATAAATTATTTAATTTAAAAAATAAATGATAAATTAATAAATTATTTAAATGAAATATTAATAATTATATTTAAATTATAATATATTTTTTTATGAAGTGAAATGTAATTTTTATAAGAGTTCAAAAAAATTATTTTAAAAAAATCCTCCATCTCCAAAAATGTCATTTCTTATTTTAAAAGATAAAATTATAATATATAGAAATTATTTTATAAAATAAATATAGTTTTTAGTCATGACATAAAAATTAACCAATTGTGTATTATTCATAATTTTTGAAGACATTCAAATTTTCATGTAAAAATTAAATATTATATAAATATACTGGGTGTATCATGACATCATGATGACCCAAAAGTGTTGTAATTAATATTATAAAGGGTATTTTTGATCAAATATACGTGTCAAATAAAAAATGGGTATTTTGATTTTATTTTATTAATTTAATAAATCATTAATGAATCCACCCAAACCAACATTATATTATAAGGGATTTAAATCAATTATTTATAAACTGAACTCACTTAAATATAATCAGGGATAAAATATAATTAATTTAAGTCCATTTAAATATAAAACAAATAAATAAAATACTATTTTGTAGAAACCATGGGAAAACATGATTGTATGATATAAATTTTCAATTATATTATTATATAGAATCAAAAACACATGTTTGGGAAATAATAATAAATTCCCCTATCTTTTCCTATATAATACCATACAATATCCCATTCATCTTCACTCAAAGTGATTTTATAATTTTATTAATCTTCCATATCATACCTAGATTCCTGGAAAGGATCCCCAAACTATTATGAATATCCTTCGGCGCTTTTGGACTCACCCAGTCAATGTATGAAATCCCTTATTTCTCTTCTTTATACAAGAACAATATTTATTTAATGCACATTTTCGAGAAATTACCAATGATGGTATATGATCTTCCAAATATATCATACTTTCAATATTATTTAAAATAGAGTATTGAAATGTATCACTATATTTATTCCCTCCCACGATTCATATGTACCTTAATTATGCTATAAAATTATCCTATAATTTTTTCGTGCCATGTTTTTATTTATGAATCCTATTGTATTATTCAAATTATTTCCTAATTTTTATTTTGTTCGAATTTCTTAAATATCCATCATAATTTTCTTTTTATTTTGAAGTGATTAGATGCCCCTTTATCTCTTTTTGAACAATTTTATGACTCTATGTATTGTCATCACACATCCAATATGTCCTTGTGATTTTCGAAGCTGAAAATTTGTGTGGTGTATACTCGTATCCATTTCCTCTCAAGGGAGTAAACCTAGTTTTACCCATACTTATTTTATTAGAGACCCCATGAATTATACATAGAATATGTAATTTTTGGATTGAATGTGATTAAATATGTTTAATGTTATATGATCTATGTATAACACTTATCCATGTACATGATATTATTATGATGGGTGCACCCAGATAGAGTATCTAAACATTGTGTAGTGTTGTAGTCTTATGATATTCCAAGTATGGTGTATAGGAGGTTATCGAAACACATTTTTTTATGATGCCTTGGTTTTTATCCATGACATGTACTTATGAAGTCATGTTTAATGTTTTTCCAATTTTTCATGTTTCCATTATGTTATCATGTTATATCATGCCTCTTTTCTCATGTTTATGATTCTCAACCCCTTATGTTCATTAAAAATGTATATTGTTTGTCATGTAATAATTTTACAATGTTATAATATTAATATCACCTTACTAGTATTTATAGATCACCCCTTTCTTATATATATCCCTATATTTTCTTATGTAATTTTAAGAAGGATTGAATCTTAATACCATGTTCAATAAGTTTTCAATAATATTGATATATCCCCTATTTTTAAGTTGTTATGTAATTTACCTAACTATAAAAAACACAATAATTGTCCATATTATGGGTTGTATTATGTGTATTCCCACATAATAGATCATGAAATGTTGGTTTATAAAGATAAGGGGTTTCATAGTTGGTAACAGAGGAAAGTCTCGTTATTTTTGGGATTAGGTTTACAAAACTATATAAAAATTTAAGGATAATACTATTTGTAGGAAAACTTCTAGACGTGTTATTAAATTATATAGTTAGTTTAGTCCAATAATACAAAACCCAGGTCAGGATACTAAATATGGATGTGGATTTGGGAGAGAGATTCTATGGGGTAAAAATCCTAAAAAGGGTCTAATGAGTTGTATTTGATCATCACCCTATCATGCCAACATGCCTTACTACACATCTCTTTAGACACTTCTGATAGATATTCCTTTTAATTTCATAGTATCATTATGAACAACTATTAATGTAATAAGTATTCCAAAAATAGTATATGTTAGCAAATAGGTCATGGACAACATTGATTTGAGATGAGAAATTTCTAAATCAAGGAAATAAATGTCGTTGGTATATTATTCCTTTAATTTTATTAGAATTTCATTATTTTTTTAATACTTTAAAACTAATCATCCTTAATTTCCCCTTTATTCTATAAAATGTATTGATAAAGGAATTAATTGAGTAAAAACACAATGTTAGGTAAAATGTAATTATTGGTCAAACTTTATGTCTAACACGACGTGAGATCAAGTAATATGTTTTTATTATTATTTAAAACCAGCTATCAAAGACCATTATTAACAACTAGACCATAGTTTAATTTCCAAAGATGTTAAATAATATCAAGATGAAATATCAAGGAAGTTATTCAGATAAAAATTTTTAGAGAATGAAGGCCTAATTTTTTTTTGAATTTTTTCGAAAGAATGCACTATGGGAAATGTCACAAAAGAACTCTGTGACGTTTTGTAGTGAAACGTCAGGGCATAAATTATCCTATTTCCTTGAAAATATTAATAATGTGGTATACTGGAATAAATTTAATTCTAAGGTACTATATATAGTTCTTTTTCGGAAACAAGGGGATGTTGAGAAATATCTAAGCATGTTATCTATTCGGAGGACTAACAAGCATGACGAGCATAAAAATATCCAAGACTAATGGAATAATGAATGAATTATATTAATATAGATCACGATGACCTGTTTTCATGTTACCAATACATCATAATTGTGTATTTCATGTTGTATTTCAATACATTCCATATTACCAGATAACCTTTTCAAAGAACATCAGGACACCACTTGAAATTTTTCCATATCATTGGGGTACACTTTTATGATTATTTTATTATAAGATAAGGTTTTTTAAAATGATCTTTTGAAAAAAAAATTATCAGTATCCCTTTATATGAATAGGATTTTACCCTAGTTTTTGAATGGGTTTTCTATTATAAATCTGACATAAATTTTTGCGATTACTAATTCACCCTTGTACCATGAATCGCCCTTATATTCAATAATAGTGCAGGAATATGATGAATGTTATTTGGTATCATCATCTAAAGTGTGGATATTATTTCCCCATGAGATAGTTTAAATTTCTAAAATGATTTATACTAAGTAAAATATCATATGTTAAATCATTCTCATTATTAGGGAATGATGGATGTGTTTCCTAAAGAATATTTTGGTATCCTTCATAAAAGAGTGGTTTATTTCTCAATCAAACTTATTCCAGGGTCAGTAAACCTTAATAGGATGTGTAATCATGAGAAAAGGGATATTTATAAATAGTTAAAAATAGATGAAATTTAAGGGTGTCAAAGAATAACCATTATGACATAAATAAAAAGTTTTCATATATTAGCTTGGTACTATATCAAGTTAGTGACAATTTTATTATGATTTTCATTATTTCTAACCATGATAACTCAGAAAGGACTCGTGTTTGTTTGGAATAATTAATGGGGATATCGATTCTAGGAATTGAAAATGATACATTTTAGTACACCTATAATTATGTTACCCACATTTTCCAAACTTTTTTTAAAATACAATGATTCTTAGAATAAGGGATTTAGATGTATATCAATGTTGAATGAAAAAGTGATAGACAATTCCTCAATGAAATTGAATTTTCATAAATAAAATTACCAATAAAATTATCAATTGATTAGTGTATTAATATTCATGTTGAAATTATAGTGGCATTATCTCATTAGGGATAAGTGATAAATATATATATATATATATATATCATAAGAGGCTCATCTTTATATTCTCACCAGAAAAGATGAATATGAAAAAAATAAGATGGTTAGAGCTGATTAGTGACTTTGATTGCTCATTATATTACCATCCTGAAAAATAAAATAAATTGGAAGACACTATATATACAAAGGATTCATAAATTTTTTTTTTCAGTATAAATGAGAAAGATATTAAATTCTCATAATTGAAAATGATGGACATGAGATTCTAAAAGGAACATCATAAATCATTTTAGAAATGATTTCTCAAATATCTATTGTGTAGAAGGAAAAGGGTGATCCAAAATACAATGAAGAAATAATAAATTATTTTGAAGTTATAATTAATGAGAAATAATCTAAGTAAAACTTTAATGATGAAGGAGTTGTATGATTTTGGTAATGATTAGGTGTAATATCAAATCCATAGTTAAATAGATATATGTTGGATGATGCACATTGCTCAGCCTTCTTCATCATTCTAGGGAGAAGAAATATATATTTAGATTATGGAGAGAACTATTTTTGGGTAATATGACAAAGGCTATTGTAGAATATACAACAATGTGTCTTCTATATCCAAAAATGAGGTTTGGAATGAAAAAATACAAGGTGGTGATGCAACTATTACCCATACCCACATGGAAATGGGAAACCATGAACATGAATGTTTTCACTGGAATTATGAATAGATCGAGATTAAATAATTATATATGTGTTTTTCTGGTTCTTTTGACAAATAATTCTATCTTACTTGAAATTTTAGTGGACTTCCCACTGAATCAACTTTCAAGGATATACATCAGGGAAGTGGTGTGGATTCTAGAACACCATTATCGATTGTATGTGACCTATATCCAAGATTTCACTCAATTTTTTGGAAGAGTATCCAATATTTTATAAATGTTGAGTTTAACTCTATAATGGATTATCAAACTCTAACTGACATGAACTTTTAGTGGACAATCTAAACCCTCGAGGAAATGTTGATAGCATGCTCGATGGAATTTAAAAGAGGATGAGATCATCATTTTCCTTTGTTCGAGTTCTCATTAAATAATTGTTTCCAATAAAGAATCCAAGTTTCTCCCAATTATTACCTTCATGGGAGGTGGTGTAGAACACCTACATACTGGGACGAGGCTGCTGAACACAAATAGTTGGAACCTAAAATGCCCATGTAAATGGTAGAAATTGTTTCAACCATTCATTAGTGCATTAGGGATGTTCAGAGTCGAAATAATATCTATGCTAACATTTATCGAAGGGACATGGGGTTTTATGTTAGACATAAGTTATTCCCCAATATATCTAATTGGAATTAATAAATGATATTTGGGTAGAAATGAGTGATTACTCTATGAAATATCGGTCCCCTTGAAATCAATGATTATATTTGAATGATGGCCTATCGACCAGCACTCCCACCTATCCTATCTCAAGTACATGACCTGTAACATGTACCCATCTTAAATAAGTAAATACTTTTTCCATTACATGTGATAAATCTATATTATATACCATTAAATAATGGTTATCATATGAAGAGTAGTTGTTGAGGATATTAGACTGTAGAAATAATATTTTATGGAATAATATATTTCAACTTATCAAAGTACAATGGAGAAACAATGACATTGAAGATGTGATGGGGGAACTTAATGAGGTGATGAATCAAAATTAACTTCATTTTTTAGTGTGTGATATGAAAATTTCTTGGGTGATATTTTTTAAGGGAGGAACATTGAAATGACCTGTTCATTTCAAAATAAAATTACCTTTGTGATTAAATTAAATGTCTTATTATGTTTATAAAAAAATATTCACTTATTTGGTCTTATTATATCCTCTCAGATTTAAAAGAATATTTGGAATCATATGCATTAAAGAAATATCCCATTAACAGTGATAAAATGAATATTATACATATATGGTTTTTATGAACCCAACTGATAAGGATATAAAACAAAATGGCCTCATCTAGTAAGATGATACCATATATAGCCCATTTATCATAGATTTCAATGGAGATACCATAATTGATGTTTTCACATTAGTATGAAAACTCCATAATCTAACAACTAAAGCAAGGGGAAACCCATTAATAGGAGATTTCAAAGATCAGCAAGACTAGGACCCATTCCATTTATGTATATCCCAACCATAAAAATATCACTATCACATAACATTCTCTCAAAGAGTTTTTTTGTCATAATAAAGGGATATCTATAATTATCCTAATAACATGAATTTGTATATTTTATAAAAATGAATATATATAATAATTATTATCTTTACTCTGTGAATGATTTAATTTTTTATGCTATAAAACCAAAATTGTATTTTTGTGTAATTTTCAATTAAAATTATGAAATTCCTTCTTGATAAATTAATAATTTTTTTATATAAATTATATATTAATAAAATAATAAAATTTCATAATATTTAATAAGAATATATGTTAATATAGTTTTTATGGAATAAAATTTAATTATTATATGGATTTAAAAATTGTTATTGTCGAGAAAAGTGTCATTTAACAGTAAATAATGATTCTTATTTTAGAAGTGAAAATAAAAATATTTATAAAACTATTTTAATGAAATTCAAATTATTTTTGGAATCCTAATATCAAATTTATCCAAGGATTAATCTTTCAATATTTTATGAGTGAATATATATTAGGGGTAATAATTAAATAATATATAAATGTATAGTGTGTATTATGACATCATAATGACCCAAAGAGATGTAATAAATTATATAAATGGTATCCATGACCATGTATAAGTTTCCCCTTAAAAATAATGTGTTTTTTTATAATTTTATTAGTTTTATAAATCCATTATGAATAATCTAAATCATATAAAATATATTAAGGTTTAAAAATATTTCCTTATTAACATGACTCACTTCCACATCTCTAAGGGTAATATTTAATTTCATTAATTCATTTAAAATATATATTAAATATATTACTCCTCCTATTAATAAATCATTTTAATAAACAATTGTATGGTCTGTATTTTTAATTACATTATTTTATAAATTCCAAAACCTAATCATAGGAAATAATAAATAGATCCTCTCAATTTACCTATATAAACCCACCTTGGATCCCCTTAATATTCTCTAAAAAACCTAGTTGTGCATACTTAAACATCCATATCATCTATATGTTTCTCAAAAATTTCCCTTAATGTCTCATTAAGATCTTTAAAATCTTTTGCAATCACCCTCTCAAGGTAAGGGACCCTCCCTTTCTGCCCATTATTCAAACACAATATTTATTTAATTAACATTGTATTCCAATTACTTTTTATAGTATATGATATTTGAAATACCACTTACATACCATATTATTTCCATGTGATGATTAACCACATTAAATCTCATTAATCCCTCTCATTATTCATTTTGTACCTCTATTACGCTACCTAAATTATACTGTGAATATTTCATGCTATGTTTTTATCCATGAACCCTCCTTGTATTATTCCTTTTAATTTAAAAATTTTCAAGTTTCATTATATACTAATATATCTATAATACTATCAGTTTTGACTTCCATGTGATGAAAGAAAAATTTCCCTCTCATTGAACCATTTTTTTGAGTCTTCATGTACTGTCCTTATGCAGTATAAATGTCACCATGGTTTTGCAAGGAATTCTTTTTACGGTTTTTACACATACCAATTTCCACTCATGTGTGTTCACCGAGAAATAAATAAAATTTATTTATTTCATAAATAAACCTATTAAAAGTATAATACATATTTTCGGAAATAAATTTAATGAAATATGTTCTTATGTTATAAGATATATGTGGAACACTTATTTCTGTACATGATATGATTGTGATTGGTGCACCAAGATAGTCCTCTAATGAATTGAGAAATGTTTTATTCCCATTAAATTCCATGTATAGTTAATGGAAGGTTATCCTAAAAACATTATGTTATGATTTTTTAACCTCAACATATGCTTATTAATTAATGTTTAATGTTTTTGTCACTTTCCCATGTTTCCATTATGTTATCATGTTATTTTATACATTAGTGATAATATTTAAGACTCTCAACCCTTTTATTACCCATTTTAATTCCTATTGTATAACATATAATATGTTCTTCATGTAATTATTTTTTTATTCCCTTAATGGGTATTATTTATCAACCCTTTCTTATATATATCCCTAGGTTATACCAAGTAGTTTTTAAAAGGATGAAATATTATGGCATGTTAAGGATGATTAAAATAATTCCACTGTACAAATTGTTTTTTGGATGTTATTTAATGTACCTAAGTACTCATGGAAACATGTATTATCAATATTTTTTTGTTTTATTATGTGTATTCATATCTAATTAAAAATGAATTAATTTCTAATAAAGACAATTGTCATTATACATTCATTCATAAATAAATTTTTATATTGGATACTCTTATATTATCTTGTAATATGCACCCATGTTATAACTTATCACATTAAATACTCATCACCTTCATATTTAATTTATATCCACAATAATAATATAATGAATATGACCCTAATCATTATCATATTAATTATTTCCTTAATTCGTGGATATACCATGATCATCAATAAAGTTAAATTAAATAATTTAATTTGGTAAACAAATCCCAAATTATCTACTCAAAAATTATTGAAATAATTTTATTTTAAATATCCTGGAATAAATCATCATATATGTTTCCATTAAAATACTCTGATGGATCATCTCTTCTTCCCCATCTTTATGCAACTTACATTTATAAAAAACAATGGCTCATTATTTTCTATATAAATTATGATCATGTATTATATATAAATCTAGAATAATAGCCTAGAGTCAGTGTTTACATTATTTAATTTTCACTTGATTAATTTTTTCTCATCCCTAAGGACTATATAGTATAATAGTCTTGGAAAACTAATATTTACTGAAAATCCCACATTACAACTGAAAACCTAAAATACAACATAGTATTTTCTTTTAGAATGAAATTATTTCCATTAGTATATATCTATATAGAAATAATAATATACTTCTTAGAATCCTAGGGAAAAGAATCATAAGAAATGGGTTAGCTCAGATGATCATTAAGGGTATGCATACTTTGGGAGCTAACCCATTTTAAATAAAAAATAAAAAATTTGGATGAAGTATACAATAATAAAATAATCCATATATAATTCCCTAAATGTTGGGGATGTATCCATTAATAACATAAAAATATAAATAATCACATGTATAATAATAATTACTTTTATAATGATTGAATCCATACTAGAAGACATCATAAACATATAATCACGACCTTTTTCAAAGGCATCAAATATAAATGGATAAGCCAATAGAAAAATACGCAAATTTTTCTTCATCATCAGACCTACCAAATTCCATTAGTTGATATAGAAGGATCTTTATAACACATACTCATTCCAATGTATTCTCAATATGATAGGGGTGAAACATAATCATCATTAACAATATTATTAAGAGACAACTATAAAAAAATGATAATAATTTTCCCAATAAACAAACATAATCATAATATATCGACAGTAATGTAGTGAATTGTATCAAAAAAATAAATCCCCATTAAAGAATTGTTTTTCCAAAATATTGATGACATGGGTGAACATAAATTAAAAGGTAAAATATGATAATTTCTTTAGGAACATATGATATTAACATTGAAATAAATAATTTTTTTTCTGAAATACATCCTGAATATTAATGAAATTATTTTTTTGAAAACAAATTTGTAATATTTTTTATTTAATCATCAAGGACATAAGTGTTTATAATGAAACATATTTTTTACAAACCGCATAAGTAAAAAAATCATCCCTCACATAGTTTTTAAAAATGTAAAAAGATACTCATTCTATAAATGGAATAAGGAATAATTTTAAACTATTTTTATAAAAAATTAAAAAAAATTAAAAAAGTATTAAAAAATATATTTCTAATGTTAAAAATATCCATTTATTAATTTTAAGGATAATAAGGACACATAATAATGTGATTCCAAAAAATTTTAGCAAAACAATCTCAGTGTTCTATAAAAAATCATTTTCATATCTTGAGAATATAGAGGGGACATTAAAAGGAATTATTTTTTTAATAGGTTTAACAAGGGGGGATAAATTATATTGAGTTAAATATATAAATATAAACTAACTTTATGGACACATGATTTTTGTTTTAATTTTTTTAAATAAATGTGTGAAATAATCTAAAATAATTACTATAATTTAAAAAATATAAATCATATATTTATAATATATATTTATACATTAAATCTATCCATATAAAAATCTATTTAACAATGAAATAAATATAATATCACATCGATTTTTGGAGGCAGTAGACCACAAGTATGTAAGAGAACTGCCATCATTTTCCAAAGGATGGGATGGTAATATTGAAAGTGTGATAATATAATTATTGAATAATAAATATGTAGTGACTATTAAATTTATATATTAAATCCATCATTATATCTATCTATGAGAGTAAGAGATGGATAAAATATTACATCGGTTCAAGAGGAGGTTATCTTCCATAGGCAAGATCGATGGTATCATTTCAAAATTAAGGGATGACGAGATAAATATACGGTATTTCCTTAACATAAAAAAATATTATTTAATTTAATGTACTTATGTAATTATATTATAATGTATTAATAATATTGTAATAAGGCATAAGAAGAAATAAAACAGAAACAAGTGGTTAAGAGATATAGATCTTCCCTAGAAAAAAATTTAGGATTATACCTCCACCATTTATAGGATGGTTTTTAAATAAATCCAAAAATATATTTCATTCTTTCTGTAATGACCCATATTTACCTAGGCCATTCGTTTGTGAAAATCTAGTGCTTTTTGTGTTCTTGGAGGTTATAGTGGTTTTTTCGTGAGTTTTCCAAAAATCTAGTTTCACCAAACGATTTCTCCAAAAGGGTGGCATTGAAATGGTGGCACACCACTATGGTGGCACCATAATGGTGGAACCCAAAGGGAGGAACTGTAATAGTGGATTCGTGATGGTGGCACCATGATGGTCGTGCACCAAAATTGTGTATCACCATTTTCCAAATTTCATGTTTCTTGATTTTTTCCATCCCCCTTATGTTTTATTTAACGTAAAATGAGTTTAAATAATTATTTGAAAAATTTTATGGGTGTTTTAGTGGATATTAATTATATATATAATATTATATTTTTTTGGGTACTTTGAGATGTTCATATCGCGTGATCTTGACCAGGATCTCATGATATTGACTTTGGAAACTGTTCTTCATTTATTATAGGATCTAGCTCTTCATAGTTAGGGTATTCCCTTCCTAACATGTTTTAATTCACTCTTGGTGTGCCAAAATCATTTCTCTCTAGATGAGACATGTTCCTATGCTAGATCCCCATGCTTCTCTATTTTCATAGAATTTCCATCTGGTCACGTGTTCCCCTATTTTGGATCTAATAGGATTTTTGGTCACTTATTATCTCACCTATTAATTATACTACCTATATTTAATTATAAATCTTATGGGGTGGGTGTTCTAATGAGTCCTTATAAAGAGATGGTGAATACTATTCTTAAACTATTTACAAATAAAGGGGAATATAATGGTTAAAAGACAACATGGGTCTATGAAATAAAAACAAGTGATCGATGATGGTACACATGATGTATTAATTTTTATCCAAGAACTGGTTTTGAATTATATGGGATATAAGTCCATCTAAAAATCATGGATTTTGTGGTCTTTTCATGCGCACTGGTGGTGTTCTATATTTTTTTCGGACACTTGTGTAAATGGTCAAAAATGAAATCAACTAATTCATATATAATTAGTTAAATAAATGGATTCCCCAAGATCACACCTATTCTGTGATAAACTCTATTAATTAATGTCCAATTAAAGAACCTCTCTCACTAAATCTAAATGTTCTTGGTTAAATGGTGTGTATCTGTTATATGTTTCATTGGGTTTTGTACTTTGTGGGTGTTGTGTGGAGTGGATGTTGGTACCCTTGTCATGTGTATGAGAGGTGGATAGAGGCGTTGGTCCTGTGAATGGGGAAGGGTATGTTTTGGTAGAGGGGCTACTATTTGGTGGGTTGTTCTTGTGGGGTTCTTCCTGGATGGTATATATGGTGTGACATGTTTTTAGGATGAATGACTGATTTATTGTTGAATTGATTCACTTATTATCTAGTAGGACTGAATATGGGCAGTGGTTGGGGGTAGGGCTACATGACTTGGTTGTGTCGTGACTTCAAGTTTATAGGCGGACCATGTGTGGTATTGTTTTGAAGCAGGGAATCAATGTTCTAGTTGTTAAAGCATGATTGAGTAGAATAAATTTAAAGAATGAAAGATGGAAGTGGATTAATGGGATTCTAGGAAATGATTATGTGAAATGGGACTGTAGGATGGCTGTTTTCTATTAGTTTTTATGAATGGGTGTTAAAATGGAAATTCAATAAATTGGTCCCTACTTCCTTTTTTTCCTTGGTATTGTTTAGTGGCCTTTAACTTATGAAAAAAATTGTAGATGTTGTGATTGTTAATTTCCAAGGTAGTTCTGGAATAAATTAAAGTGAAACCATAAATTAATTAATGGTAAGATATTAAATGAAAAAGGAGTTGGGTGTATGCTTTGGCAGTGGACGTTTTTGTGGTTGTTCATATTGGGGTTGCGAAAAATGTGGTTCTGGTGGACTAGGTGTTCATTTTGGGACATGCAGGTTGGGAAGAGTTTTTTTTCACTTATATATATAAATTTTAGTTCCTCATTATTTGTATATGAACTCCACCATTTTTGAGAATTATTTGTAGAATACCTCTATTTCATGGGGGAGAGTGTCCTTCCCCACATCCCAGTGGGAGGATGAATGATCAGTTAATGACTTTCTTCCTCGCTCCCTCTTCTGGGTTATTACCCCTTGAGTGTATCCGGGTAAGATGTAATGGATTGAGGTTGACCATATTATAGGATCCTTTAGGATGGTTTTATTATATATGAGGGAACCTATGAGTTTGTGGGCTAGGAATGTATTCCCAAGTGTCTTCGAGATGAGGACTAGGTGTCTTTGGTCCAGAGGTGAGGATGTTGTGGCCTAGGTGTTTGTGGGTGAGATGTGTGGTGTGGTTGTGGGCTAGGTGTCTGTAGGTCATATTATGTGTGTAATTTGAGGACTAGGTGTGTGTGGTCTGGTTGTGGTAGTGGGAATGAAATTTGAAAGAGTGGTATAATCAAGACGTTAGCCGTTTGTAAGGAGTAACTAACCAGTTTGAATGTTTTGCATGGTACCCAAATATCGATGTTCACAAACTACTACTTTACTTAAGATGAAAGTTTTAGTGAGTGTTCCTTGGTGTGGTAGGGATATTTAGTTCTCCTTGGATGGATCTTTGAGGCTATACTATTATCTCACAGGGGAATTAGTATATTCCCCCACTTGTTCAGGAGTATCTTCAGTTTTCCTACAAAGTATATATGTATACTAACCCTTTTTTTTGAAAACTAATTTTTCCGATTTCCAAGAGGACATTGAGGACCATTCTAGACATTACTAGCTTGGTTGTTAGTATCGTTGAGGTGATGATACATAGTTTATAACATTTAGTACATTATTTGGGGATTTGGTTGTACTTCGTCACATTTTATGTCTAAATCAGGCATGAGTTTGATTTTGGTTTCCTTTATATATATTTCTGGTGTTTTTTGGGATTTTTTAACTATTATATCCAAATACAATTTTAATTAAAAATGATATTTCATCCATTTTTGTGAGATTTTATTCTGTTGGTGCTAGTATCCCTTCTGGGGAATTTTAATTGAAAGACTCAAGGGTCGTTATCTCTACTTCATCTTTAGAAAGGAAGGGAGAGATACTTTTCTATCCCTTCCCTCATCTTGAGGAAGGTCAGTCCTGACAGAAAAGTAGAAGTGGTGATGATGGAGGAATAGGGTGGAGTTCAGAGTTAGGAACTGTGAGGATTTCATGGGATTGTTGGTTAACAGAATTTGGAATTTTTTTTTCATGAAATAGACCAAGGAAGATCATCTATGACATGAGAATTTAGGCCCCACTATGATCTGATGCAAGGACTCTAGACCAAATTAATGACAATGTGAGGCTACACTGATTATAGAGTGGAGTACCTATGAAAGTTACATGCATCATAATGGCTTATGTTCTAGTGCGTCTTGGGGGTTTTGGGAAATTAATTTAAAAAATGATTTAAAAATAAATCTTAAAAGAATATTTCATACTACTCAGGGTTAGGAGTTCCGTGTATACCTTTTCAACTATGGAAACCTAATTTTTCACTCATGTGTTATGAGCTGTTGATGCCCAAAAGGATGAATTGATTGACCAGTAGAGGTCCGATCGAGTCGAGGAAGATGAATTGTGCCAAGAGACCCTTCTGGTTTTCCAGAAGTAGACCAAGGAATAGTATGATGGTAATGTTTACGACATAGCGATCGAGGGTTGGATTGAGGAGTTGAGAATCTCTTTAACTATGATCTATTCCACAAATGGAGTACTAGGCATCTCTGGATGTGATCTAGATGAGACGAGAGGCTTTTCATTAGTGTATTATTTACCTCAGGGAGAGGAAAGAGATAGATGTGTTATGGGATGACATTGATAAACGAGTTTTGGTTAGAGTTTCTTTTCCCGAAAATGAAGGCCTAGAAGAGGCAATAGCTTCTCTCCCTCGCGAAGGGGAGTATATTGATGATAAAATTGGTGATCATGTTCAAGGATATCCAAATGTTTCCTCCAGATCTATTTCTGGTGGAGGAGTCCTGAGTGAGATGCTTGTAGGACGCACTCCATCCTTCTTTTCACTATGTCATCACTCTCTTTACTCTACCCACTTATTTAAGATGTTTAGTAGAATGATGAATATGGGAAGATGATCCACTCCTTGGGATGTGAAATATGAGAGGGGATCCACCCTTGTTCATAAAAGTGGAAGGCAATCAAAAACATGTATCTGGAATAAGGGCCTTCGAGATTTTGGCCAGTGGGGGTTGAACATAGCAGTTCTAGATCCAATCTTTTTGTCATCACCCATTCTACATGGGCTCGGGACCAAGAATATTTTACTATAGGGGACATGGAAAACATAGGGGATGGATTCCAGTTCGAGCTCAGTGTATTGGGGGTGGGATGAACTAGTGCCTACCTCAGCAGTAGGAGTTATTGGTCAGACCGTTCCAATAGCTGGGGAAGCAGGCTCTCGATCCATCGAGGGAAGACAGAGTTGGAGGAGGATGACTCCAAGGTGCTTCTCAAGGAACTCAAATAGGGTATTGTTAAGGTGGCAGTCAATAGTATAGGGTTAGAATATATTGGTGTGAGAAGTTGCATGTCGTCGTGGTAGAAATTCTTATGGGGCCAGATTTTTTTGATGTACGATCAGCATGTTTAGTACTCTTGTTTTTTTTGTTTGATTCATGATCATCACTATTTTTGTTGCACCTAATATAGGACATGCCTTGGGACTGGACATAGTTATACTCTCTGTGCCTCTAGTGTTGAGCATGCTATAGTTTGACCAATATATTTGATTTTTTAGGGATGTAGACTGATGTTAGGACCACACAAATCTAGTTGGGATCTTATTATGCTATAGATGAAGCCATACAATGTCATAAATGGAATTGATTAGTTGTTCTATATGGATACCTTTATCGACTAATTCTGTATGATATTTGGGATTTTATATATGGATGTATAGTGTGTAGCTTTTGTTGGCGAGCACATTCATCAGGAGGGAAGTAAACATGTGGATCCTATTATTTCTATGTTATCCATTCTATTAGATGGGTTGATGGGTGCTGAGATGGTGTTGGTTCAGGGAGTTTTCAGGGAGTTCTTGAATGTTTTCCCAAAATAGGATTTGATTCTAGAACCTAGATTTTATGTTTAGTTCAAAATATACATGAAACTCGATGGCCATTTGATTTCAATGGCTCCCTGTCAAATGATGCCTTCTGAGTTGCGGAAGATTCAGATCCAAGATGATGAATTGATGAAAAAAGATTTTATCTGGCTGGGTGTTTCTCCTTGGGGTGCTCTAATCTTTTTCATGAAAAATGAAGATGGTGGATTGAGGCTGTGTACAGACTACCAAAAACTAAATCTGGTAACTATCAAAAACTTTTAACCTCTCCAGAGAAAATAAGTTTTTTTAGACCAGTTAATGGTAGAAAGTTGGTTCAATAAGATAGATTTGTGGTATGGATGACAACAATTGAGGACGATGGAGGGTGACATCTCGAATATTTCATTTTGGTGCTATTATGGGCACTTCATGAACGTGGTCATGCCTTTGGGTGAAACAAATGAAACAGTTGGGTTAATAGGGCTCATGAAATCTTTCTTCAACAAGTTTTTGGAATGGTTCCTTATTGTGTTCATCAATGATATTCGGATTTACTAAAACATGGAAGAGGATCACATTGAGCACCACATGACCGTCTTGGAGGTCCTCCGACACCATCACCTCTATGGTATTTTTTCAAATGAAATTTATGAAGATGATATGTGCACTTACATGACCATGTGGTGTCTCAGTGATGGATAGAAGTGGAACCCTCAACGGATGAGGTAGTTTTTACATGGCTAGCACATAAGAACATGGAAGTGTTTCACAGCTTCCTGGGTATATTGGGATATTATCAGAGGTTCGTAACCAAATTTTACCATACTGAAGTTCCATTGACATCATTGACTAGGAAGGACTAGGACTTTGTGTGGAGTGAGAAGTGTTAGGTACCTTTCAGCTACATAAAAGATAAGGTTTTTATTTCTTCATTGCTTTAGCTTCCACAAGAAGGGGTGACCAATGAATAATTTTGTGAATCTTCCTCTTTAGGCATAGGATGTTTGTTAATACAGCAATGAGGAGTGATCTCTTATGGTTCTAGAAAGGTATGTCCCCAGGAACATAACTATGACACACGTGATTTGAATCTTTCAACGGTCATAGTGACGTTGTAGTTGTGGTGACATTACCTCATTGGGGAGTTCTTTCTTATATTCATGGATCATAAGATATTGAGGTATATCTTCTCATAGTGAGACAAGAACTTACTGCATCGATGGTGGATGGAGTTTCTTAAGGAGTACGACATTGAGATTTCTTACACCTCAAGAAAGGGGAACACAGTGTTTGATTATTTTAGTAGGAAGTTGTAAAAGGATGTAGTTCTGGAAACGAAGGATGCATGGATGGAAATGGAGGATTTGGCCTCTTTGCACAAATATGTGAGAGTTAATGGTGGTAGAGCCTATCCTTTTCAGAGGAAATTGCAGTTTTCCTTGGTATAGAAGGTGGAGGTGTCTTGGTGGTGAGACCCAAAAACTGAAGTGATGTGGGATCGCACAGTCCAAGGTGATGAGCTAGAGGGATGGTCATAGGATAGTCTTAATCATATGTTGTTACATGGGAAGCAATTTTTCATAGTGGAAATACATGAGGGAGTTATCTTTCAGTTCCATAACACACCCCTGGAGGTGCATCCAGAAGTTTATAAAATGTACAATGGCATGAGGGAACATTTTTAGTGGCTAGGAGTGTAGCGGGAAGTAGTGGAGTTTGTGGCCCAGTGCCTATCTTGTCATCAGATAAATGCTGAAAATCATGCTCGCAGTGTTTGGTTTCATCCCTTAGACATTCCTGAGTGGATGTTGACGACATCTTGATGAATTTCATCACAAGATTATCTGGGAATTAGGGAGGATGAGAGGCTCTTTGTGTAGTGGGGGATTGGTTTATGAAATCCTCCCTCATCTTAGTGATTAATGATTCAAGCACAATGGATGTATAATCATAGAGGCTTGTGGATGAGGTTGTACAGATTCATAGAGTTCCAAGATACATTATCTCATATTAGGATACATGTTTTATGTCACTATTTTGTTGAATATTGAAGCATGCCTTTGGAAATCAGTTATTCCCCAACAATTCTTTCCACCATAAGATGGATGTATAGATAGAGAAGACTATACATATGTTGGTGGAAATGTATAGGCATGTGTTCTGTACTTTAGTGGGACTTTCATGTGATGTTTTACCTGGGTATAGTTTTCTTAAAATAAAATATATCACCCTATAGTTGGAATGGCTCCATTAGAAACACTATATAAGAGGTTGTGTCATTCACCCTTGTGATGGAAAGAGGTTGGAGAGATAGTTGTTCATGCTTCGAAAGTATTGTAGAGTATGACATAGAAGGTGGAGCTTGTTTTTGAAAGGATAAAGGGAGCACAAGACTAATATAATTCAAATTCTGATCCATGGAGGATTCCTTTGGAGTTTAATTTTGGGGACCATGTATTCTGTATGATTTCTCTTCACGTGAAAGGCATAGTTTTGATATAGTGTGCAAGATATCTCCTAGGTTCATTGGAAATTTTTTGGTTTTTGGATGATTTGGTGTGGTGGCATATCAGTTAGAGATTCCACCACGGTGGGAGATGCTTCATGAAGACTTCAATGTCTCTAACCTCTGTCAGTAACTACAATATAACTCCCACATCATAGAATGTGGAGAGTTGGATATTTAGGATGATAGAACATTTTGGGAGTGACTAGTAAGAATATAAGAACATAATGTGACAGTGATTCCATTAAAGACCATTCCATTAGTTCGTGTGTTATGGAGGCATAGTGGCCTCGAGGAGAGTACTTGGAAATGAGAGGCACAAATGTGTGCCCAGAACTCAGAGTTGTTCTGAATTTTTTCTATTGAGTATTTCTTTATACTATTCTTATGATGTAATTCATGAACATTTTCATTATCATATGTGTTGTTCCCATGTTCAATGATTTTTCTGGAATGTCCCTACATGTGGGTAGGTGAGAACATAATCCCTAATTAAGACTCAATAATGAGTTTGTGATTGAACCCATGCAGGCAAGTCAGTTATAAAAAAAGTAGATAATATCTTGACATGTTCGAAGGGACTCCCTTATCTATATGTCTGAGAAGTGGGGCCTTAGTGATTGTACATTTGTTTATGACATATATGTGAAGGTGGTGTTCTTGGATGTTAGAGTTTTCACCCTAGTATTCAAACAACACAAGGTAGTTTGTCTTTGAGAGGTATCTTACATGATGTCTGTCCAGACCAGTATTTTGCTGATTTAGGTTTTAAATTATTGGGGATTATATTGGATTGGGAGGTATATTATGTAAAGAACCAAATTTCCCCAAGCCTTTACTATGTAAAAATTTAGAGCATGTGGTGTTCTACGAGGTCATAGCGATTTGCTTTAGGAGTTTTCCAAAAATCCAGCTTCACCTAATGGTTTCACCAAAATAGTGTCACCACAATGGGTGCACAATGAATCAATGGAACCGTAATGATGGCACACCAAATAAAATGCATCATGAAAGTGTCACACCAAAACAGTGATTCACCCTTTTCAAAATTTCCAGTTTCCTAAGTATTTCTAGATTCCCCCACATAGATTTTATTTGACATAAAAAAAGTTTAAAGACTTGTTTGTTTGTTTTCAAGGGGGATTCAGTGGATGTTAATTATATTAGTAATATCATAATGTTCTAGGATCTTTTTGATATTCATACCGTGTGGTCTTGAACACGATCCCAGGACAATAAATTTTGAAAATATTTTTTATTAATATATTATCTGGATATTCAAAATTGGGATATTAACTTCAGAGTGTGTTTCTATTCCCTATTTATCTGCCTTGTACCTTCCTATCTAGAAGAGTCATGTGCATGTGGGGGAGCCCCATACTTCTCAGTTTTCTTGGAGCATCATGCAGCTTGCGTGACCCAATGTTATGGCTCAAAGCAGAGTTTAAGTCTCTTGTTGTTTCATATAGGGATTCATCTACCTCGAATTAGTTGTGAATCATGTGGGGTGGGTGTACTATTGATTCGTTGTGAAGAATAGGTGAATAATTATATTTAATGAGTAAACAATAATGGGGAATATGATGATTAAAAGATTATAGGGGTCAAATAAATAATGGTAGGGAAGTGATGATGTTATGCATGCGGTTTTAATTATTATCCATGTACCATGTTTTTAACTTTATGAGATATAAGGACATATAAAAATCATGGTCATTAGTGGTCTTTTCTTGTGCACTGGTGGTATTATGTATTTTTTTTGATTCTTTGGTAAATGGTCGTAATGTGAAATCATCCTAATCATGTATAATTGGTTAAAAAATTGATGCCTCATGATCAAACCAATTATGTGATCACTCCTGTTATTTAAAATATAATTAAAGAACCCCTCTTTCTAAATCTGAATATTATTTTCTAAAAGGTGTGGTTGTGTGATGTGTTTAGTTGGATTATGAAAATCATGGGGGTTACTTGGAGTTGTTTTTGGTACCCTAGTTAAGGGTACAAGAGGTGGATAGATGGGTCTATCATATGAATAGTGAAGGGTATGTTTGTTCAGCAGGGCTACTATTTGGTACTATTTTTTTGGGGCTTTGTGTATACGGTGGTACAAGAGGTGTGATAGAATTTCAGGTTGAGAGACTGATTTATTGTGGAATGGATGGACTTGTTATGTTGTGGGAGTACAACTAGACACTGGTTGGGAAGTAGTGATTCATGACTAGGTTGTGACGTGACTTCATGTATATAGGTGTGTCGGGTGTGGTGTTGTTGTGCATTTGGGATATTGAATTTTAGTGGTGAGAGAATTATTTAGTGGGATAACATTGAATAAAAATAGTTGGGAGTGGATAAATTTGTTCCTGGGAAAGTAGGGTGTCTGGTGGGATTGCAGGCTGTTTTTTTCAACTTTTTTTATGAATGTGTTTAAAAATGTAAATTCCTTATCATGGTCGCAGCTTATTTGTTTATCTTGGAAATGTATAGTGGCCATTATTCTTCTGAAAATGGTTGTATATTTTTTTGTTAGTTTATACGGGTATTTATGGAATAAGTTAAATTAAATCCCTAAATAATTGATTGGAATGTGGTTAAATGAAATAGGTGTTGGGTTTTTGCTTTGGTTTTTTTATTTTTGTGTGGTTGTGCATATAGGGGTAGCAGAAAAAGTGGTTTTGGTGTTTTAGTTGTTTGTTTTGTGACCCATTGGTTGGGTTGAGGTTTTCTTACATATATGTATAAATTATAGTTTGTTGTGATTTGTATACTCACCACACCCATGATGATAACAATGAGCCTAAAAACCCCATTTCATGGTGTAGGGTGTATTTCCCAACATCGTGGTGGGGGATAGGTGGATGGGTATTGACATTCTTCCTCCCACCCTATATCGGTTCTTACTGCTTGAATTTATCTGATCAGGTTGTAATGCCTTGAGGTTTACAATAGTACAAGATCCTTTTGTAGGTTTTGTTGTGGATGAGGGGACCATGTGTTTTGGGCTTAAATTTTTTTTCCATGTTTCTTAGGAATGAGGCCCAGGTGTCTTCATGTGATAGGCATGGATGTTGTGGCCTAGGTGCCTATGGGCGGGATGTGTGGTGTGGTTGTGGCCCAAGTGTCTTCGGGTTAAATTTTGTGTGTAGATTGATTCCTTAGAGTGTGTGAGCATGATTTTGAAGTGGGAATACATTGTTTAAGAGTGGTAGCATCTAGAAGTCATTTGTTAAGAATGAGAGGCTTACCAGTGGGAAAGTGGTGTGTTGTTTACATATGTCTATGTTCTTATACTAATACTGTACATTACTTATGTTATTTGATGAGTGTGCCTTTGTGAGACTGGGTTTGATATTTATCATTGGTAGGTTCGTTGATGTTCAACTATTCTCTCACTAAGGCATTAGTACATTCCCCCACTTGTGTCTGGGTAGATTTAGTTTTCCTATTGGGAATACTTGTTTACTCACCCAATGTTTGTAAAACGTTTTTCTCAGGTTTTATAGTGGACTTTGAAGAGTATGGTGGAATTTTCCTGCTCATGCACTAGTAGAGTTTCATTGGTGATTCTTAGATTCTTTCATTTGGTAAATTCTATGGTTATATGTTTGTACTTGGTCACCGTTTCCATTTAAATCTTACACGGGTTTGAATAGTGATTCCTTTATTTAATCATCTTGTATTGTTTGGGATTTTTACCATCTTATCTTTCGATGTTGTTTTTATTAAAATGTGTAATGCCTCGCAATCAGTTTTAGTGGATGATTTAACTCAGTCCCTTTCAGATAGTGGAACCACGTAAGGAAATACCCTTCCATGAGTGGCTTTGAAGAGGGATTACCTGTTCATGTGTAGGCTCGGTGCACAGCAGAGCCACATTAGTACCTCACGTAGGTTTATCTTGTGGGTACCCCACATAGGCCATACCAAAGTCTAAAGAAGAAAAAAATGATTCACATAGGGGAAAAAAATCTTATTCTAGCTTTGAATTGTGAAATAAATTCAAAATTTTTTATCCCATCAAATAATCTATTCTTTTCTATTTTAAGAGAGCTACTTGAGATAATTTGAGGGATCTGGATGAAGGAGCTATGCAATGGGAGATTCAAGAAGTCTTTCAAATTTTTAATTTTTCAAATATGGAGATGAAGGGCATTGTTTATAGGAAAAGAGGGGGGACGGTCGAAAGAAATATGTTGGAGTAGGTCCCCCATGAATCCATTCAGCATAGATCCATCACGTAGACATACATAAAGTATATCTCTTCATATTTCCACTACGTAGGTCTTGAACACATGTTTGTATCGCAGGTCCTCGAAAATTTGTCTTGCTTTTTAATTCATAAAGCTTAATCATGAGATATTGAAATATCTAGGGGAAATATTCAGAGAATGTATGTCTTCCTAAAGAGTTTCAACAACCCCACCACCCCCACCCCTTAGGATAGATCCCACTAGAAAGAGGGTCGAGTCGTGAGGTAAGATTCTAGGGAAAAACTATGAAGTAATTGATGACCCGCACAGGTTTTCAACATAGCTATTTCACTAGGCATGGTGCATAGCTATTTTTAGAAGGCATTCTATGTAGTTCTACAAATTTCTAAAAATAGGTCTGTTCCTTTTGACTTTTCTTCACCCGAGTGTATAGATTTTCCATTCTCCTTATGTAGCCTTTTTATCCAGCCTTTTCACATTGTGATTTTACTTATTTTCGTTTGAAATTTTCTGAAGGGGAAAACATTTTAGCGGGGGAACTATGTGTGGGGACTTCATCAAATGATTTATGCTAGATCCCTTGTCAAATGACCTATACTGGTGACCTCATCAATAAACCTACGTGAAGAATTTCCATTTCCAAATTTTTAGATTTATTAATGTTGAAATTTTAATTTTTAAGTAAAATTTCTAACCTAATAGTTGGACATTGGTAATTCATTTCTATAAAATGTCTCACATGATAACCTCTAGTGATGAAGCAATGGCTTGTCAAACTGAGATGATAAATAGCGTTGGAACAGACTATTGTGGAATTGTTTAGAGTAATCTTCCTAGAATATAGAAATGATTAATTCCATATCAATATGAATACCCATGAAGTAAATATCTTCGAATGTATGGACATGGTATTTAACAAGATTCCCACATTCCATCCATTAATATGCATTTTCCAAATAATTAGTTTCTTCAATACTCCAATTGTGATTACATTAATATTATTGTAAGGGGTATGCCAATTTATGAGGTAATAGTCCCTATTGGATGCATCCTATATCATAGTTGTTGTAATCTTGATATAGAATGTCATGTTGTAGATACGTGGACACATTTCAATGATTCAACCATTCATTCTTCACAAATATATCAATCTAATTGTTGGAAGGAAGACTAGGATCTTCTTTCTGGAGGAGGTGTTAAACATAAATGGATGTGGGCATTTTGGGTACGCCATACATATATAGAATTTTGAATGAAGCTATTAGATGTTTAAATTTTTGAATCATTCTGGTTGGTAAAAAATTATGTTTATAAAAATTACATCATTATTGAATTTTTGAGTGGTTGGAGTCCACAAAAAATTCCTTCCACCTAATTTTGGGTGTAATGGGCATCAATTTATGGGATATTTACCAAATAGTTTGGTTTCAATTCTAATGTAAATGTATGATGAGTTTATTCCACCAGTGAAAACATGGGGTGGAGTTACTAGGAAACCAAAATTGGCTCATGAATTACTCAAAATAGAATTTAAATTTTCTATAGTTAAGAAATATATTCATTTCAGAGTATGGATGGATGCCTTTTTAGAACCAATTACAGATAAAGGTCCCTCCTGTGGATGTCCTACAGTTGGTCCTTCTGTAGATAATAGGGGTAGTTTAGGCACATATTGGACCACGTTGGAGAGATGTGACTACAATCACTTGGGATATAAATTCAAATATGATATTGATGCAATGGTACACATAGCCAGATTCCTTGCCATGTGGCTAAGAATTTTATTTATTATAGTCCATGTGTCTAGAGGAAGTGTAAGGCCATGTAATTTTTTCATCACAACTAAATTTGTAGATAGAAAGTATATTGGGTTAACAACTCTTGTAGTGGCATGAATTTATTATTCTGTACTGCATCTATAAAATGGGAATGATCCCTTGAGACTTGAAGGGCCATTCGATGTGTATTGGGGATGGTTTGCAACACACTTATTTTCCATTCTCGGTGGAAAAGTTTTTTATAGTCCCCAATGGTTTATTAAACACATGTTTATAGAAGGTTATTGCTATCCATCCTCTCAAATTATGATTGATGTAGTGCTAAGGGAATTGAATGAATCAAGAGAATTCAGCTTCATTCCTTTTAGTAACCCATCAACTTGAATATTTATTGATGAAGTTAGGAAGAGAATTAGGGTATAGGGTCTTACATTATGGAATTCATAGATAGTGAATTATTGACTAGGATTGAAGGTGAATTTATATTTGATGATTACATTCCCTATAGGTTTTCTCTCCAATTTAGATGTCTTAAAATGTCAAACATTTTTCATCCCACGTATGTTAACCCTGAGAAAACTCCATTTGAAGCGAGCCAATTTTGGATTTTGATGGCATTAAAGACTTCCAAATTATCAATAACATAACCTCCATCAAATGCATCAATCAGATTAGAATATTGATATTCCAAATCTTATGCTTCTTCATTCCCTCATGGACCTTCACAAAAGGAATATACTAGGTGGAAGCCGTAATGACTATTGTGCATATTAATTGTGGTATGAATTCTAATTTTAAAGATGATATTAGACTTCGTGAGATTCAGATCCTTCAAAATGTCTCCATAGAAGGTATTCCGAGATAAATAGGGATAAAGAAGCAATACCTCAGGAACCATGACAATCCAGCCACCACCATGAAAAAGAGATCCCCATCCCATCTATTGACCTTTCTGAAGAAGAAGAAGAGAGGTATGAAGAGACTCACTAGATAGACGTTTTTGATTATTTTTCATAGCAATCCCTACCAAGAATGAATTATATGTGGTCGTCATCTATTCAATTTTGTGATAGTTTGACTGATAAACCTAGGGACACATGGTCATTTCTCCAACATGGACTTTGGATACTGGACAAAGGTGACATTAAGGCACCTTTTGATTATCATCTAGATAATAACCTAGATGAATTACATGAGTATATTATAGAGTTGAAAACCATTATATATGCATCTTATGAACAAATTACTTATTTTAAATGAGCTTCCAAGACAATGGAACTAGAAATATATGAAGGGATAATTTTTAATCCTGATGAGGAATGGAACATTTATGTTTATACTATGAACATATTTTTATTTTCTTTTATCTTAAGCCTACTTTTCCATTCACCATTATTAATCATGATGTGATTGAATTTTTGCAGCTTGAATGCAGGGAAACAACCTCCATACAGGTTCTCAGGTCACCAAGGAATGGTCTTATAGGTTCTCCCATCGATACAGTTAACGATCCTCTCAAGTCTCCAAAACATTATCATGGAGCGAGAATCATTACTGGGGTAATAGCGATAGACAATGCTCATCCATTACCTTAGTTTTCTCCTACCCAGTAAATTGTTTCAATTTCCATCAAACTTTTAAATGGAAATAGAAAATGGCGATGAGACTAGTTCGAAGTGTACATCGAAGAAGTACGTATTTAAATATCCATCTATCATTATAAAATTCTTGATAAACTTTGGTAATCATGTTTATCCTCTCGCATGATCTGTATCTCTCTCATATCTATAGTTATTAAGAGTTGAACCCTCATGATAGTAAAAATAATCTTCTTGGGAAACAAGAGTTAATGTTGATGAATCTATTACATTTATTGATAAGACATCAAATGGTGCAACTGTATCTTCTCCTATTTCAATTCAGGGAGAGAAATTCCATGGTAATGTCAAATAAAGTTCACTTGAATATTAAATTATGTTCATATATTCTTCTCCTCAATATATCCTTTATCATTTAACCTTGTAATGAATCCTACAATAATCATTGCTGGTATTCTTATTACTCTGGAATGAAGGAACGAAGATCTCGGGCTGTCACAAGTAGATACTAGTGTTGATCAAAACCTGAAAATATTTTATTTTGTTGTAATAGTTATAGAAATGATAGAAAATAATTTCAGAGGATCCAATTTTGGCATCAATCAACATTTTTTGGATACCTTAAATGGTGTGGATGCTATAAAATTCTAAGCTGCATACACTAAAATGATGGATGCCCTTAATCCAAACATTGATATTCCAGGTTCCATGAAGGAGTTTGGGGACATTCATGTGGAACTAAAAGGTCATAAATTCTAATTTGTGTATTTTCCATACATAACTGTTCTTATTTTACTTCATAGTTCACATAAAATTTCAACTTATGATGCTTTGTCTGCAGAAAATGTTGCAAAGGCCTTTCAATAAAGGTTCATTCCACTCTATCCTTCTTTTTATAATACTGGAGAAATACTAACTGATGAACCAATGTTGAGATACCTTCTTGTTCCATCAATTATGAATAATGGGGAAAATCATGACAATACCACCCCTTAAGAAAAAACTGCTCAAATTACTGAGGATGAGAATACTAGGGATGGGTCCAATTAATCTTCCCACTTTTTATTGGGTAAATGTTACTGGTTGTCTAAATCATGCTCTATTTATTCCATTCTTTTGTGACTGAACATGATATTGATTCATTATTTAGTGATATCATCTCCCACACCTATATTGGAAGGTGAAGATTCGGTGTTGGCTCAAGCATCAGTAGAAGGTGAAACATCTACTATTCCAAGAGGAGTAGACCAACGTACCTCAGTAATTGATTTATGTCTAGAGTACATTTTATCCCATGATAGTGACTCAGATTTTGATTTATATATTCAATTTTATCTTTGAATTTTACAAAATAAGGCATAGAAACATATATGGAACATAATTGCCGAGATGACTTTGGGTGAGAACCTATCCCATTTTGGAAAAATCCCAGCACTAATCAGTAGAATGGGATTTGGTGGGTTTAATTATCGACCAGTCTATAATACAAAGAATGAGACCATTCACCCAAGGGAGCTAGAACATAGGACACAATAAGATCTTGAAGATACTAAAAATATATTAATATTGGGAGCTTCCCTCTACAATATGTGAGAAAGTGTACATTCATAAAAAGTCATCGATCAAATTATTCCAAAAAATTAATGATTCAACAATAGAGCTAATATATATTCAACAGTAGATGGACGTTGTTTATATATAAATCATGAAATTGAAATGTTTTTGAGAGAACCCCAATTGAAATGGATAACTTCTATTTCAATAGCCAATGAAGCACTTTTTTACACCAAATAGGCTAATGTATGTTATCTCTCTCAACGTCAACAAGTGGTTCATAGGGATCATGAGGCCATTCAATAATTGAAGAGTCATGCTGAATGTTTATTTTTACACATGACAGAGAGGCTCCATTCATTGTATTTCTCCCTGATTTTGTCATATAAATGAATGTAATTTTTTCTCAAATCATATATGTCTTGATTATTTCTTTTTTTAATTTAAATATCAAAGGTGATGGTGATAAAAAAATTTAGACATCAAAGCATTATGTCAGATAATCATAACTACAATAATAAGAATGGCGGTGCTCAAAATTTTCGTTTTATGTCTATGGGCCTAACGAGAATACTTTTATTTTTACTAGGATTATATAGAAAAACCACACAAACAATGTATCTCTTGAATTTTTATTCCTCAATTTTTCATAAACAATAAAAAATGTATATTTAGTTAACTAAGACTTGAAATTTATTTTCTATTTATCCCTTTGAGAGATTCAAATCCATTATGTTCCATGTCTCTTTTTGAATGAGGTTTATATTCATGGTAGTTGAACTAAAAAAATATAATGTTTATGGTTAAAGAACTTTGACAATAAATTTTAAAATTAGATCCAAAACATTGATCAGTGGCTAATAATTGTTGTAATATTCTATAAATACAACAAAGGGGAATCATGAATCACCATTATTGTGGACAACAAATCAAAAACATGTATAATCATAAAATAGGATTATTTTAAGAACAATGTTAGGATTATTTGATGAACTGATTAAAGGGGATATATTATGTAGGTCCTACATGTGAATATATTGCATGACCAAAAATGGTATTTTTGAATGATATAACCCTTTTGTAGGCAACATATATAAGGTAAACTTGGGGTGCGTACTGCATAGTCGGGTAAATGTTCTCTCCAGAATTTAAAATTTAATTTTTTTCAAACTAAGGAAAATAAGATATTGGTGACTCAAGACTACAAGGGGTGGTATTTATTAGGAAAGTGATTTTAAAAATAAATAGTTTTCTATGATGAAATATTTTATGAATTGTAAAACCACATATACACAAATTTGGTGTATGAGTAATGGTTAAAATTTTCCAAAATGTGGAATTTATGATATCATGCTTTGCAATTTTAGGTCATCCAATGAGGATATAGTACTATGTAGTTTTAATTCATGTCGTGAGGATGTTGTATAGTGTAATTTTTAGTCATCCAGTGAGGACATTGGATGAATATAATTCAAGGTTTTTTTAACTTTTACCAAATATATGAGACTATCGAATTTGACGAACCAATTATGGGGGTTGTATTATGCAGGGCCAACTAGGGAATATACTACATATCCAAATTTTGGCATCTTTTGACTGACAAATCAGTTGTGTGGGAAACATATGAAGGGCCACCTAAGGGCAGAAACATCATATTCAAGGAAAAGAGATTTCAAATGCTAGAAATTCTATATATAAAAACCGAATAATGTTTATGGAGATTTGATTTTTCTCAATACAGATTTTGGTTTATGGATAAAGGTATCTAAATATATAAAGAGTATTTACAATCCGAATTCCTAATGAATCCGAGGAATATGATTTTTAAGAACGTCTAAACCCAAGGTAAGAATTATGATGTTTGTAGTTTCGGGTCATTTTACAAGGACCAAATATTAAAAAGATATATGATATCTATTTAAATGATGCAATTTTAATTCATATTTTGTGATCACATGGAGAGGGAAATGTGTAAACAGTGGTCTTGAAGACTTTCAGAGTGAGAGAAGGGTAATTGGAAAAATATACATTGATGTCTACATGAATATACAGATTCTTATATGTGGTCATCAATGTTTTATTGGGACATAAAATGCGTTTACCAAGAATGATGTTACCATTTGTTGACAAACCCGACATGGGGGTTGTATTATGGAAGTCTGACTATTGCATATGTTGCATATCCAAATAGATAAATCTTTTGACTGATAGGCATGTTACGTAGGCAACATAAGAAAGGCCACCTAGAGGAATGTACTGCATATTCCGTCAAACGATTTCTTAGAAGTCAAAAAATATATCACAAAAAACCTTAATAATGATTATACAGATCTAACAATATTCATGATTAAGAGTGTGAAAAATGAAATGGGTAAATCTCAATGCACAAGAAAAATATGTGAATGGATATTGGCCATGAGTATGGTGTCTCATACATAGATCTTGTAGAGACCCGAAGCCTGATGCACTTGGACATTACATTACTTTTGCAGAATACTTAATACATAACAAAAACAGACACACAAGGACCGTAATAGTTTAGTGTCTTTGGAAACTTGGAACGTAATGTTCTAATCGTGGTGAAAGATCTTCAACATCTCCCATAAAGATATTCCACTTTTTGTTTCCTTACCTAAAACCTTTTTTTAATCCTGGGGGAAAATAAAACATAAAAAGGGTGATCTCAAATGCTCAGTAAGGGTAATCATGGATAAAATAAAGCATACCATATACATTTGAACTTAAAAACATGAACATAATGTTTAAACCTCAAAATCTTGAGCAACGACATAAAACATGGAAGTACATAAGGCATAGATCCTAATGGAACATAAATTATGATAAAATAGCATGGGAATAAAGCATGTGATTATGGAAACCATTAAGCACATGATATGATTTTCATAGTAGCCAAGGCATTGCTGCCAAGACCATCATAGTGGACAAAGTCCCTTTCTGAATCGAGTTCACTCCTTGTTCCAGTCCTGTATTACTGAACCAGATTAACTTATCATTCCAGCCATGTCTATCTCATGATATATAAATCTTTACCCAATGCATTGGAGGGAGATATAGGTCCCACCCATCTCATAATGAAATCATTCTTACATGTTCCACAAAATAAACATACATCATTCATAATAACCCAATAAATAAAATGGGTTTCATAATCATCATCCCATCATCACATAATCCATATAAAAGAAATGGATATCATTACATAATAAGAAAAGTGAAACCATGTAAATCATAAGGACATGATACTTGAAACATTCACATATGAAATAATGTCGTCTTAGATGAAAAATGGTTTTGATAAAACACTTGAAATGAATTCTTGAGAAAAATATCCATTTATCTTCAAAATCAAACTCTTTTCACAAAATCTCATGCAATTTTAAAAGAAGATGATTTTTTTGGAAATTTTCATGAAATATTTTGGAGGAAGCTTCATGAAAATAAGGCTTCATAAAACCATAAATAATCATTTAATGCCGTATAAGCTAAAAAAAATTATCCTCATACTTTTTCGGAAAAGTCAAAAAGTAACTCATAACATAAAAAAAAAGATTCCTTACATACCATGTAGTAAAATAAAAAATGGGTAAAAAGGACATTAAACATACATAAAAACACTTTTATAAAACATGGACTTGGATGATAACAATAACCCCAGTAAATACTAACTTATAAGCAATCTCGGATAAAGATGATATTTGCAAAATTATCCCTTAACTTAGGTCTGATATGCTTCGTACGTATCCAATCCTCCTGTATAATGATTTAAATAATTTCATTGACTTATTACAGAATCATATTCATTGTTATTATTTCATATATGGTTCACTTGTGACTTTATATTACCCGTTCTTATGTAAATTCATGTAAAAGTAGCGTTTTGGGTAAAATCGTTTCATTTATTGTTCGTGTTTTAACTTGTAATTATTTATATGATTACATAGATCATGATTACGTACATCCAGAATGTAAAAAATGATTTCTATATAATATATATTCATAATATAAATATATATAATAGATCTATAAATGGAAATAAATACATCATTCATGGAGACGGTAGGTCGTACGTACGCATGAACGCTGTTTTCGTTTCCTTATTCAATTGAATGGAATTAAGTAGATGAAGTAAATATATATATATGAATAAATCCAGTAGAATTATTATTTCATATATTTCATTATTACTTATTATATATACTTTATAATCATTCTTGAGTGGTTAACATGGAGAGTGAATCTCATCACGTCGTGGAGACGGTACTCCGTACGTACGCACGAGCGATGATATCATTCCCATGATCGTGGAATTGAATTAAAGTGTATGTATAATATTATAGAATCAATATCACTTTACAATAATCATATATATTCATTACTTTCACCATTATACCCATCCATGTAAGGTGGTGGTGTAAAATAGATTACACCATGGTGTGGAGATGGTATTCCGTACGTACGCACGCGCAGTGATTTCGTTTCCCGTAGGATGGATAAATGGTGAAATATGGTTGTTTAATACTTCTAATAACATATAAGTATATTAGTGATACTGATGATATTATATCATAATGAAAAAATTTAAAAAGTATAAGTGGAAGAAGAAATAATTTTGAATGAATCGGTAACGGACATTACCAAAATCCCAAAAATTATATATACTCAAACCACAATATCACTTAGTCCTTATATCAGTCAGGAGTTCATGAATACAATCAAACATCTCAGTGTCTTCTTATCCCTTCATTATGCGCATATCATCTACATTCCAAAAATATCTGAATAACTTTTGCAGTTACTGGTACCATTCATCATACACTTTCAAAACTTAAGGAAAGACAACAGTGTAACAATCCTTAGATGTCTCTTTATTCCATAGTACCATGAGATTACTTATACAACATTACTCTTGATAAAAATGTAATCATTCCACTACTTTCTTAAACCATTGACCGAGCTTGAACAATTCTTTCACATCACATATCATTTGTAGTCTCTTCATCATCATCCACATAAGTACTACTCATATGACCATGATGATTCCCATTATGAGATTTTACTTTAAGGCATTGGTTTTCATAATTCTCGTACATTCCACATTTAAAACACTTAACCATTGTTGATGTCTTAGAAATACCATTATCCTTGTCCAAGGTGTTAACTAAACCTTTTCCTTTACAATTACTAGCTTTGTGTCCTTCTTTTCCACACCCGAAGCATCATCCTGTTCCTTTGAAACATTCTCCCTGATGCATCTTCCCACATGATTTACATAAGGGGAATTGAACTTTCTTTCCTCTATGATCATCATGAAACTACATCTTTCTCTCATTAGCTGAGTTAGAAAACATGCCAAAGTTTAGATTATGGGTCATATTATGTGATTGCTGACTAGGCATAATAATGATATGTGGACCTTCAGATCCAATTTCATTTGGTTTCTCATTAAGAATATCATTCCATTTTCCATCATATCCTTCATTATCTTGAATCATCATGTTTCCAGTCATTTTATAAAACCCAAAAACAATAGTGTGAGAGGAAAAAATCATGCAAGGAAAACAACATAATAACAGGGAAGTACCTTCAACATCTAACATCTTAGGTTTAATTCTAAGATCTTTAGCGCAATTCTAAGACTATAACCTATGCGTATACTTAACCTTAGGGACATCCCTAGACATACCTTAGAAATATCTCTAGGGATCTCACTAAATTTTTCGCATCCTAGTTTCCAAAGGTTAACTAATCCTTTCCTCTGATACCAACTGTAGAGAACCGAAGCCTAATACTCATGGAAATTACATTACTTTTGCAGAATACTTAATACATAACAAAAATAGACACACAATGATCGTAATAGTTTAGTGTCTTTGGAAACATGGAACGTAGTCTTCTAATCGAGGTGAAGGATCTTCAACATCTCCCATAAATATCTTCCACATTTTGTTTCCTTACCTAAAACCTTTCTTTTAATCCTGGGGGAAAATAAAACATAAAAAGGGTGAGCTCAATTGCTCGGTAAAGGTATGTATGGATAAAATAAAACATACCATATAAATTTGAACATAAAAACATGAACATAATGATTAAACATAAAAATCTTGAGCAATGACATAAAACATAGAAGTACATAAGGAATATATCATAATGGATCATAAATCATGATAAAATAGTATGGGAATAAAACATGTGATTTTGGAAACCATTTATCACATGACATTATTTCCATAGTAGCCAAGGCATTGCTGCCAAGACCATCTTAGTGGACAAAGTCACTTTCTGAATCAAGTTCACTCCTCGTTCCAGTCCTGTATTACTGAACCGGATTAACTTACCATTCTAGCCATGTCTATCTCATGAGATATAAATCTTTACCCAATGAAATGGAGGGAGATATAAGTCCCACCCATCTCATAATGAAATCATTCTTACGTGTGCCAAAAAATAAACATACATCATTCATAATAACCCAATAAATAAAATGGGTTTCATAAAAATCATCCCAACATCACATAATCCATATAAAAGAAATGGATATCATTTCATAATAAGAAAATTGAAACCATGTAAATCATATAGACATGATACTTGAAACATACACATATGAAATAATGTCGTCTTAGATGAAAAATGGTTTTGATAAAACACTTGAAATGAATTCTTGAAGAAAATATCTATTCTTCTTCAAAATAATTCTCTTTTCACAAAATGTCATGCAATTTTAAAAGAAATGGATTTTTTTGAAAATTATCATGATATATTTTGGATGAACCTTCATGAAAATAAGTCTTTATAAAACCGTAAAAAATCCTTTAATGCTGTATAAGTTAAAAAAACACTCTCCTCGTACTTTTTTCGGAAAAGTCAAAAAGTACATCGTAATATAAACAAAAGAAAGATTCCTTACATACCATGTAGTAAAAGAAAAAATGGGTAAAAAGGAAATTAAACATAAATAAAAGCACATTTAGAAAACATGGACTTGTATGATAACAATAACCCGAGTAAATACTTATGTATAATCAATCTCGGATAAAAATGAGATTTGCAAAATTATCCCTTACCTTAGGTCCGATATACTTCGTACGTATCAAAACCTCCTGTATAATGATTTAAATAATGTCATTGACTTATTACAGAATCATATTCATTGTTATTATAACATATATGGTTCACTTATGACTTTATATTACCCGTTATTTTGTAAATTCATGTTAAAGTAGCATTTTGGGTAAAATCGTTTCATTTTTCGTTCGTGTTTTAACTTGTAATTATTTATATGATTACTTAGATCATGATTACTTACATCCAGAATGTAAAACATGATTTATATATAATATATATTAAGAATATACATATATATAATAGGTCGATAAATGGAAAGAAATACATCGTTCATGGAGACGGTCGGCCGTATGTACCCATGAATGTTGTTTTTGTTTCCTTATTGAATTGAATGAAATTAAGTAGAGGAAATAAATATATATATATACATAAATCCAGTAGAATTATTATGTCATAAATTTCATTATTGTTTATTATATATACTCTATAATCATTCTTTAATGGTTAACATGGAGAGTGAATCTTATCGCGTCGTGGAGACGGTAGTCCGTACATACGCACGAGCGATGATATCATTTCCAAGATCGTGGAATTGTATTAAAGTGTATGTACAATATTACAGAATCAATATCACTTTACAATAATCATATATATTCATTACGTTCACCATTATAACCATCCATGTAAGGTGGTGGTGGAAAATAGATTACACCAAGGTGTGGAGACGGTATTCTGTACGTACGCACGCGCGATGATTTCGTTTCCCGTAGGATGGATAGAAGGTGAAATATGGTTTTTTAATACTTATAATAACATATCAGTATATTAGTGATACTGATTATATTATCTCATAACTAAACAATTAAAAAAGAATAAGTGGAAGAAGAAATAAAGTTGAAAAAATCGGTAACGGACATTAGCTCTTCTTTGAAGCGCCTCTTTGAGACCTCCTCTTAGGGAACTAAAACTGGTCTTTGAAAAAGACCGGGAACTCTAGGATGTTTCTAGGGAAGTGGAGAAGTGAATTTGGTAGGGTTTGGCCGAGTTTGAAGGCTCAAAGTGGTGTGAGGAAGAGAGGGAGGAGGTGCCCTTTTATAAGGGAGGAGAGGGGCACCTTTGGAAATATAAGAAATATTATTTTATATTAAATCCTAACCCCACTTAAAAACATCCAAAATGACTCATATCAAAATATTAGATGAGATAGAGTCGTAATATCTTCATCCAATAAAATTTAGACATGTTAGAAAATTATTTTAAACATTATCAACTTGATTTATCCTTATTTATCAATTTAATTTTATTTGTGGTAATAATATTCTAAATTTTAAATTATTATAAATAATTACATATGTGTTATGAATTTTCCATAATTTGATACTTTATGGAATTTTTGACCATAAAAAGTTTAATTTTTAATTTTTAAATAATTTTGTAAATTTTAAACAATTTTATAATAAGTTATTTTTATAAAATAACAATAGTGTCAATTTTGACACTATTCATTTATTTGAATTTAAATAAAATATATACAGAAAATATGTTCGAACTAAAATCTTTAATAGATTCATAAAATGTCATATGTATCTAGAAAATTATTGGAGCACATTAAATAGTTCATATAATATTTATTTTAATACTTGTAATATCATTTATTTGATATTTTAATTAATAAAATAATTTCAACATCACTATTGTGTCATACATAATGATAATTATTTAATCCCTAAAATTTCAAAATAAATTTCTATGATGTAGATAACTGTATTAGATTTCTTGGGACTATTATGTTTCGATGTTTAATTAATTTTATCACTAAAGTAAAATTATTATACTTATAATATTTAAGAAAGTGACATGTTGTCACTTTCTTTGGTTTTAATAATAATTAAATTATTTTCATGGAAAAAAGTCCATTAAATGAATCTAATCCGACCCTTAGGTGATATCGGTCAACTTTTAGTCATCAAATAGGATTTTGGCAGGTGTTAGGGTAATTTTATAATCTTATATTTACCCTTAATTACCCGATTTACCTTTAACTATGGTAAATAAAATTTATCGTAGTTAATATTCATAATCCCCAAAAATAAAAATTAGCTTATTAACATAATTTGGACGCACTGATTCCAAATATGGAATCCATTTTTCCAAATTCAATACACATTAAAATTAATCCCGTTTTCGACAGAAAACGGGTTTTTGGTTAAAACATTGCAAAAGATTGAATTGATTTAACATACGAATTCAAGGTAAAATAAATTCTAATTACATACATTATATTAAATGGTAAAAATATATTATATATAAACATTAAAACCATTCATTATTATAATTTAACCATATAAATTATTATGATAAAAAAGATGTTTTTAATTAAAATATAGCGTGTTTTTACTATTCATTAAAATATGAAAGTTATCATAAAAATATCAAAACATTATCCAATGTAAATTATTATATCATTATTCAAAAGAATAAGTTTATTTTGTAAAATTCAACCTATAAACATGTCAAAAACCAGATTTAATGAGGGTGCGCCATCAAAAGGAGGCAAAACACCATTTTTTTAAAAATACTTATTTTACCCGAAAAATTTATTTTGTTCACATACCATGTTCTAGAAAATGTGTAAGATGAATTAATAATGTTATAAAATTAAAAATGTAGTTAATACTATTTAGAACAGCTATTTCCTAATAATATTATAAGCATATATCATTGTTTAGTGAAACCTGATATTGCGTACAACACACGCTATCGAGGAAAGTCGTGATTGCATGTAATTCAAGACAAGTCAGGGTTCCGTGTTGTGCAAGACTCATTTTTTGTTGAGTTTAAAAAATTCCAACCATATTTCATTTATAAATTGAATATATATACATATATACACTCAATGTTGCGTAGAATAACTACAATCAAACAAACTTGAAATTGTGTGTAACATGATCCAAGATTAGTTTTGCGTATACAGCATGCTAATACAGTGTTGCGTATAGCGCAAGATAATCTTGGTGTAGCGTACAAAAAAAGATATTAAAAGAATATATCTTATAAAATCTCGGGGGGTTACATTATACCCCCCTTAAAATGAATTTTTCCTTCGAAATTCGTCGGGGTTATAAATGGTTTAACACTTGAATGTTTCATTAGTAGAAACCCACATCGTAAAAAGGGAATAACAAAAACATAATTTTTAAAAATAAAGTATGAAATGTAACGATTACCCAAAGAAACTCATCACTAGGATTCTATATAGGAGAACATAGGTGAAAATATGGATATGGAAGGAAAATATAACCATCAGGTTCTGATGGAGAGTGGTAGAGAACATCGCTATGAAAAATCCATCAATCAAAAAGCCATAGATTTGTGATTATCTATGGTGCCATCTTATTAATCGGATATAAGGGCACTATGACAACATATTTTCGTATTCAAGATCATTTCCCTAAAGTTGAATAAATTGGAATTAGAATAAATACTTTCTTTATTTTGGTACAATCTGACCATTGGTCGTTCCATGGACAATTTCCACTTAATCTCTTAATGAATTGAAGTTGAATTTTTAATTCGCGATGTGTTAGCAGATCATATGATAGAATGAAAGGTCATTCCATCTTTATCAAACAAATTTTTTTGAAAAATCTATTAAATAAATGTAAGTCCATATATATTGAGATTAATCATATACAATTCCAAAAATTAACTTATACATCATATATCATACCGCTTAATAAAATAAAACTAGTTTCTACTAACCAGGGACTTCCTGTAGGCCATTGGTAGGCGATAAAGGCCTGTCGCTCTTCGGTTGTGGGTTTGATTCCCAAAGCCTTGTCCGACGCGATGTGTTGTCGCCCGTTCTGTAGGTTGTCCTTCTTCTAAAACTACATTACTATAACATCCCATCAATAATATAGATAAATGTTATATCCTTAAACAATACTAACTTATGTACAACATAATCCATTCCAATCTTTAGGCTTATCTAAAATACTTCGGTCCATGCTCATAGTATAAAGAAAATTATTATTTGAAATTTCACATAACAATCATGTGAATGCCATCATTTATCCCCCATATATCATAAGATATATCTTGTTTGTCAAATTACAAACATGTGAATACCTTAATCATGTATTCTCCTGAAGAATGAATACCCATTGAACCTTAGTGAAAACATAAATGTTGTTAAATTTTAACACTTTCTACGTACCAAAATCACAAAAATTATATATACTCAATCCACAATATCACTTAGTCCTTATATCATTCATGAGTTCATGAATACAATCAAACTTCTCATTATCTTCTTATCCCTTAATTATGTGCATATCATCTACATTCCAAAAATATCTGAATAACTTTTGCGGTTACCGGTAACATTCATCATACACTTTCAAAACATAAGGAAAGATAACTATGTAACAATCCTCAGATTTCTCTTTATTCCATAATACCATGAGATTACTTATACAAAATTACTCTTGATAAACATGTAATCATTCCACTACCTTCTTAGACCATTGACCGAGCTTGAACAATTCTTTCACTTCATATATCATTTGTAGTCTCTTCATCCTCATCCACATAAATACTACCCATATGACCATGATGATTCTCTTTATGAGATTTTCCTTTAAGGGTTTGGTTTTCATAATGCACGTACATTCCACATTTAAAACACTTAACCGTTGTTGATGTCTTAGCAATACAATTATCCTTGTCCATGGTGTTAACTGAACCTTTTCCATTACAATTACTAGCTTTGTGTCCTTCTTTTCCACACCCAAAGCATCTTCATGTTCCTTTGAAACATTCTCCCCAATGCCTCTTCCCACATGATTTACATGATGGGAATTGAACTTTCTTTCCTCTATGATCATCATGAAACTCCATCGTTCTCTTATTAGCTGAGTCAAGAATCTTGCCAAAGTTGAGATTATTGATCATATTATGAGATTGATGATTAGGCATAATAATGATATGTGGACCTTCAGATCCAATTTCATTTGGTTTCTCATGAATAATATCATTCCATTCTCCATAATATCCTCCATTATCGTGAATCTTCCTGTTTCCAGTCATTTTCAAAAACCCAAAAAGAATAGTGTGAGAGGAAAAAATCATGATAGGAAAACAACATAATAACGGGGCAATATCTTCAACATCTAACATCTTAGGTTTAATTCTAAGATCTTTAGTGCAATTCTAGGACTATAACCTATAGGTATACTTAACCTTAGGGAATCCCTAGACGTACCTTAGAAATATCTCTAGGGATCTCCCTAAAGTTTTCGCATCCATGTTTCCAAAGGTTACCTAAACCTTTCCTCCGATACCAACTGTAGAGACCCGAAGCCTGACGCCCATGGACATTACATTACTTTTGCGGAATACTTAATACACTACAAAAACAGACACACAAGGATCGTAATAGTTTAATGTCTTTGGAAACTTGGAACGTAATCTTCTAATCGTGGTGAAAGATCTTCAACATCTCCCATAAAGATCTTCCACTTTTTGTTTCCTTACCTAAAACCTTTCTTTTAATCCTGGGGGAAAATAAAACATAAAAAGGGTGAGATAAAATGCTCAGTAAAGGTAATCATGGATAAAATAAAACATACCAAATAAATTTGAACTTAAAAACATGAACATAATGTTTAAACATCAAAATCTTGAGCAACGACATAAAACATGGAAGTACATACGGAATAGATCACAATGGAACATAAATCATGATAAAATAGCATGGGAATAAAACATGTGATCATGGAAACCTTTAAGAACATGATATGATTTCCATAGTAGCCAAGTCATTTCTTCCAAGACCATCTTAGTGGAAAAAGTCCCTTTCTGAATCGAGTTTACTCCTCATTCCAGTCCTGTATTACTAAACCATATTAACTTACCATTCCAGCCATGTCTATCTCATGAGATATAAATCATTACCCAATACATTGGAGGGAGATATATGTCCCACCCATCTCATAATTAAATCATTCTTACATGTGCCGCAAAATAAACATACATCATTCATAATAACCCAATAAATAAAATGGGTTTCATAAACATCATCCCATCTTCACATAATCCATATAAAAGAAATGGATATCATTTCATAATAAGAAAAGTAAAACCATGTAAATCATAGAGATATGATACTTGAAACATACACATATGAAATAATGTCGTCATAGATGAAAAATGGTTTTGATAAAACACTTGAAATGAATTCTTGAGGAAAATATCCCCTCTACTTCAAAATCATTCTCTTTTCACAAAATGTCATGCAATTTTAAAAGAAAAGGAATTTTTTTGAATATTGTTATGAAATATTTTGGAGTAATATTCATGAAAATAAGGCTTTATAAAACCATAAAAAATCCTTTAATGCCGTATAAGATAAAAAAACATTATCCTCATACTATTGTCGGAAAAGTAAAAAAGTACCTCGTAACATAAACAAAAGAAATATTCCTTAAATACCATGTAGTAAAAGACAAAATGGGTTAAAAGGACATTAAACATACATAAAAACACTTTTAGAAAACATGAACTAGGATGATAACAATAACCCTAGTAAATACTTACGTATAAGAAATCTCGGATAAAAATGAGATTTTCAAAATTATCCCTTACCTTAGATCCGATATGCTTTGTACGTATCCAAACCTCCTGTATAATGATTTAAATAATGTCCTTGGGTAAAATCGTTTCATTTGTCGTTCGTGTTTTAACTTGAAATTATTCATATGATTACTTAGATCATGATTACTGACATCCAAAATGTAAAACATGATTTATATATAATATATATTCAGAATGTACATATATATAATAGATCGATAAATGGAATGAAATACATCGTTCATAGAGATGGTAGTTCGTATGTACACATGAACGCTGTTTTCATTTCCTTATTTAATTGAATGGAATTAAGTAGATGAAATAAATAAATATATATATATATACATAAATCCAGTAGCATTATTATTTCATATATTTCATGATTACTTATTATATATACTTTATAATCATTCTTGAATGGTTATCATGGAGAGTGAATCTCATCGCGTCGTGGAGACGGTAGTCCGTACAAACGCATGAGCGATGATATCATTCCCAAGATCGTGGAATTGTATTAAAGTGTCTATATAATATTACAGAATCAATATAACTTTTCAATAATCAAATATATTCATTAATTTCACCATTATACCCATCCAAGTAAGGTGGTGGTGGAAAATAGATTACACCACGGCGTGGAGACGGTATTTCGTACGTACGCACGAGCGGTGATTTCGTTTCCCATAGGATGGATAGATGGTGAAATATGATTTTTTAATAATTATAATAACATATCAGTATATTACTGATACTGATGTTATTATCTCATAATGAAACAATTAAAAAAGAATAATTGGGAAAATAAATAAAGTTGAAAGAATCTGTAACGGACATTAACTCTTCTTTGAAGCGTCGCTTTGAGACATCCTCTTAGGGCACTAAAATTGTTCTTTGAAGAAGACCAGGACCTCTAATATATTTCTAGGGAATTGGAGAAGATAATTTTGTAGGGGTTTGCCTATCTTTAAGGCTCAATGTGGTGTGAGGAAGAGAGGGAGGATGAGCCCTTTTATAAGGGGGGAGAGGGGCACCTTTGGAAATATAAGAAATATTAGTTTACATTAAATCCCAACCCCACATAAAAACTTCTAAAATGACTCATATACAAATATTAGATGATATAGGTTTGTAATATATTCATCCAATAAAATTTAGACATGTTAGGAATTTATTTTAAACATTATCAACTTGATTTATCCTTATTTATCATTTTAATTTTATTTGTGGTAATAATATTCTAAATTTTAAATTATTATAAATAATTACGTATGTGTTGTCAATTTTCCATAATTTGACACTGTATGACATTGTCGACCATATAAATTTTAACGTATAATTTTTAAATATTTTTGTTATTTTTAAACAATTTTTTAATATGTTATTTTTCTAAAATAACAATAGTGTCAATTTTGACACTATTCATTTATTTGAATTTAAATAAATTATATGCAGAAAATATGTTCAAACTAAAAGCATTAATAGATTCATAAAATTCCATATGTATCTAGAAAATTAGTGGAGCACATTAAATTGTTCATATAATATTTATTTGTATATTTTTAAAATCATTTATTTGATATTTTAATTAATAAAATAATTTCGACATCACTATTGTGTCATACTTAATGATAAATATTTAATCCTTAAAATTTCTAAATAAATTCCTATGATGTAGATAATTGTATTAGATTTCTGGAAACTATTCATGTTCGATGTTCCATTAAGTTTATCACTAAATTAAAATTATTATACTTATAAGATTTAAGAAAGTGACATATTGTCACATTCTTTGGTTTTAATAATAATTAAATTAAATTCATGGAAAAAAGTCCTTTAAATGAATCTAATATGACCCTTAGGTGACATGGGTCTAATTTTAGTCATCCAATAGGATTTTTGCAGGTGTTAGGGTAATTTTATAATCTTATATTTACCCTTAATTAACCGATTTACCTTTAACTAAGGTAAATAAAATTTACCGTAGTTACTATTCATAATGCCCAAAAATAAAAAGTAGCTTATTAACATAATTTGGACCCAATGATTAAAAATAGGGAATCCATTTTTCAAAATTCAATACACAAAAGTTGAAGAAATTAAATTAAAATTAATCCCGTTGTCGAAAGAAAACGAGTTTTTGGTTAAAACATTGCAAAAGATTGATTTGATTTAACCTATGAATTCAAGGTAAAATCAATTTTAATGATATAAATTATATTAAATGGTAAAAATATATTCTATTTATACTTTAAAACCATTAATTATTATAATTTAACCATATAAATTATTATGATAAAAAAATTTGTTTTTAATTAAAATATAGCGTGTTTTTACTATTCATTAAAATATGAATGTTATCAGAAAAATATCAAAACATTATCCAATGTAAATTTTTATATCCTGATTCAAAATAAGAAGTTTATTTTTTAAAATTCAACCTATAAAAATTTCAAATACAAGATCTAATGTGTGTGCGCCATCAAAAGGCGGCAAAACAACATTTTTTGAAAAATACTTATTTTACCTGAAAATTTTATTTTGTTCTCATAGCATGTTCTAGAAAATGTGTAAGATGAAATAATAATGTTATAAAATTCAAAATGTAGTTAATACTATTCATAACGTCTAGTTCATAGTAATATTATAACCATATATCATTGTTTAGTGAAACCTGATATTGCGTACAACACACACTATCGAGGAAAGTCGCGATTACGTGAAATTCAATCCAAGTCAGGGTTGCATGTTGTGCAGGAATCCTTTGATGTTGCATTTAACAAAATCCAACCATATTTCATTTATACATTGAATATATATACTTATATACACTCAATGCTACATAGAATAACTACTATCAAACAAACTTGAAATTGTGTGTAACATGATCCAAGATTAGTTTTGCGTATATTGCAAGCTAATACGGTGTTGCGTATAGCGCAAGATAATCATGGTGTAGCTTACAACAGAAGATATGAAAAGAATATATCTTATAAAATCTTGGGGTGTTACAGATCTGTCTCATATATAAAATGGTGACATTCTTGTTTCCTTGGTGGGATATCTATGGATAGAACCTAAATAAAGACACCCACATAGATTCTTAATTACATGTCGAAGAGAGATAAAAATGTATCTCATGGATGAGACGAGGAGCTAAGTCCTAGAATTCACTATATATCTCAATGGAAAGAGAATCTTCTCAAATATAGTTCATTGTGTGCTTTTAATTTTAATGGCATGTTTCAAAGACATTATGATGTATTTTTTATGGTCATACAACGAGGGCATGAGGTGATTCTAATGTAAAAAGAGAATATTGTTGATGGACCAGAGGATTGAACCTGGGTGTCACTACATATCTTATATAGATTAGAATCAAGTTAGAAATTGTTCTTTGAACACTTCCTATGTTGGTTTTATTCATACACAGGGAATAAAGGGGGTGTGTTTTTATGTGGTGGTGGATGGGCCCAATATTTGAGATCTAGTCATCTCTATGTATCCCATTGATAATGAGAATCAAGACAAACGTAGTCCATGAAACTATCATTTCCCACACTGATTGAGTTTGATGTGAGAGACCAGGGCTTTTATCACATTCTAAAATAATGGTTAAACATAAAACAAAAAATAGTGTTTATATCAAACCATATATCCAAAAACTGTATTATTTATAGATCTGATTCATTTACCTGAAAATGAAAGGGAAATTATATTTTTTGTAGTTGTGGATAGTCCCAAGATGAGAGATCCAGGCGTCACTACGTATCTCATTGAATATGATAATCTAGCCACATGTAGTCCTTGAAATGTGTCCCCAATGTAGATTTGATTCATATATATGGAGAAATGGAACTCATGCTCTATGAAAAAGTATCAATGATGTTAATGATGATTGCATATGGAATCTCTTAATGTACAAATATAGAAGATGATGACCATACAATTTAATGTCGTGTATAGAGGACAAATGATGTCATACAGTTTAACATTTTGTTACAAGGATAAATATGAATCTCATTTCATCATCATGAAGAATGTATGCTTATGGTTGTTATCAAGTTTAATGTATTGGAACTAGGAATTTGTGTTGTCTAGTTTAGAGTCATGTAGCGAGAGCATATGATGATGTACTGTTACACAAAGTACATCTTCAAGAATCTCGTATTGGATGGAGTTGTAATAAGTTCTTTGTCCATTTAAATTTGGGATCACGAACCATTTAAGTATACCTTATGTATGGAATAAGGTTCATTCCAATTTGGATCATTCATTAAGGGATTCTTTCCTAGTGACATTTGAGTCTTGAGGAACAACACCAATTATCCTTGATTAAATGAGAGGAGGCGAGCTTTCTTATTAAAATACCATGTTATACTATTCTGATAGACTTTTATATGAGGAAATTTATGTAGTATATTTTCACCTAATAGTTCCATCTCATCCAATTGTTTCTGATACTTTTCATTAGTAGATAACTAATCACATTTTGCAACTCGGTGTAAAGGCAGTTGAATTTGATTTGTCAAATCTGTTTCCATTCCGTACAATAACGAGTGTGGAGTTTCCTGAGTGGTAGTATGTGTAGTAGTCTTATAAGGCAACAATCCAAGAAAATTTTAATCATGAAAGGATTTCTTATCTTTATCCACCATTTTTTGTAGGATATTTGATAGGGTTTTATTGAAAGAATTTATTTTCACATTGGTCACTTCATGAAAGCGAGCTAAACTGTTGGCTTTGATATCATGATCCTTATTTAACTTATTTACCTCATCAAGATTTAAATTAGAGCCATTGTCTATTAAAATAGAATGAGGGACACAAAATCTGGTGACAATGTATACTTTGAGATAACTAACAATGATTTTGGGTCTAGCTTCCTTGAGAGGTATTTCCTCATCCCATTTGGATAAGAATACATTAACAGTAAGAATATACATGAACTACTTAGTTGTAGCTAGAGGAAAAGGACTCACTACATCCATTCCCCATGTAGAATATGTCCAGGTGTATTTAGTTGTGTGTCACAACTCCGAGGGATGATGGATGAAGTTGGCATGCACTTGGCAGGGATGACATTTCATGTTGAAATCTGTGCAATCCTACGTCACTAAAGGCCATAAGTACACAAGACTTAATAATTGATCAGAAAGCCAATTCCTAGATGGGTGAGCACCAAAAAATCATCCATATACTTCTTTCAGGACAACTGCAACTTATTCTACGTTAATATAGCCTAAGAGGATCCCATAAAATCCTCATTTGTAGAGGATCTTCTAGTGATCTAGACTATCATAAAGAGTGAAATTTGCCACTCGTCATCAGATCTATTATTTATCATCACTATTTGGAGGAAGTACTCTATTTTTAAGGTATTATATGATGGGTGGCATCTATCATGTGGTATGACCATATGTATTAGAAATATGGATAATTTCATTAATATCGTCAATTCTAGTTTGAACTAATGGTGATACCACATGATGATGGGAAATATTGATGATTGTTTCATCCAAGTTTGGATATTCCAGAGATGTAAATTCATTTTCCAATGGATCATATTAGGCATTTTTCTATTGTGGGGCCTATGAAAACTTTGGATCTGAGGGAAATTTAACCATTAAACCTTTGAGATAATCACACAAATTGATTAAATCTTATTTTATGATAGCATAACCCCCATTTATTTTATTGATTTATAACTCTGAATAAACTTTCACTTTTAGGTGGTTCACGTGTACTTAGAGTGCTAATTCTAGGCATGTGATGAGGGAATGCAATTCTAATTCTGTGTTGGTATCGCCTTCTGGTAATAAGATTGAATATGGAATCATTGCCTTATCTATGAAGATAAGTACAATTGTTATCCCATCTTTGTTAAGTTTAGGATATTCCATTCTCTTCACCGTTAGACATCTAGAAGCACCATCAATGTATATTTACCATATTTGCGGATTTTCCTGAATAGATAAGACCTCTTGATTAGTAATATTAGTATTAAATGATGTATCTTTTGCAGATAGGTGTTTAGCAAGGAAATCTGCCAAGGCATGACCTATTATTTCTTTCTGAGGAACTAATTGTATATCAAATTGTAACAAAATAACTACCCCACCATGCCATATGTATTGTAAGCATAGGATGGATGTAGATAAATTTGAGTGAGTTATTGAGAGATATCAATTGGACCTCATGATGTTGCATGTAGTGTGTAAATTTATATTCTGAAAACATTAATGCCAGAAATAAATTTTCAATACATAAATATCGAGTATTTATGGCATGTAATGTTCTACTAAGATTGTGAATTCTATTTTCATTCCCAAACGCATTATTTTGGAAAGGGAAGGCACATAGTTATCGCTTTAATTCTTCTACAAAGAGAATAAGTGGATTTTCTTCAATTAGTGGCATTAATACTGATGGAATCAAGATAAATTTCATAAGGGTATCAAATTCCACTTGGTAGACTTCTGTCCACTTATATGTTACTCCCTTGTCTGTTAATATGGTGAAGGGTAAACACATTCCTGTGAAATTTGTGCTAAACCATAGAATGTAGGCCAAGTGTCCACAATTTCCTTTTAATTCTTTCAAATTTTATGGAGGGGACTTGCGAAGGATATTTTTTTCTTCTTAGGATCAAATTCGATGACATGATGGTGTAAATTGAAGATAAAGAATTTCAATGAGGTTTCCCTGAAATCACATTTCAAGGGATTTACCTTCAAATTATATAGCCAAGGTTTACTGAATATGGTATCCCAAACAGTTAGGTTATCAGAACGTTTCCTGGATTTAACTATTATATCATCCTCATAACATTTGAATAATTTTCTTAAGGGTTTTATGACATGGTGCAAAACACATTGATATGTTTAACCTACATTCATTGAGACAATATGAATTACTCAATAGAAAAACACACCTTCAGGGTATATAAAAGATGTAGACTCATCATCCTCTATGTCCATTCAGATTTTTTTGTACTCAAAGTATCCATCTATGAAGGATAGATATTAATAGCCAGTTGTTGCATCAATTAATGGTTCTATAATCCGAACTAGATTCTCATCTTTGGGACAATTCTAGATATGATCTCTAAAATCAATGGAAACTCTAATTTTCCTATTCTTATTTTTCAAAGGGAAAAATTTGACCAATTCTTTGGATATAGTAACACCCTGAAAAATTTATCTATTATATGCTTATTGACTTTAGCTTCAGTTTTAGAGGAATGAGTTCGGTTTGTTTTTCATATTGTCTACATGATTCCTCGATATTCTTCTAGAAATCCCATGGATTGGGTAGATACATCAGGATTAAGTCTTGTAATTTTTGTAATGTTCCATGAAAATATATCTTTATGTTGCTTTACAAATAATTTATACATCGATTTTTATTAATAATTTATGGTCAAACTAATTAGAATGTTTTGTGGATCATCTTTTGTACCTAGATTTATTTCTCTGAGCTCATCCACAGTGGTGGAGAAACCTTTCTCAAATGCTTGAAGATAGTATATAATTTATTCTTCATCATCCATATATTTCATTTCATATATTTTACATGAATAGTCGGTGATTAAGAAAAACATTCAAATCTAGTGGAGGATTCAATATTTGATCTTCTTGAAGAAGAAGAAAACATTTCTGACCCTACTGATAAGGAAGGGTCTTCTTGGATTATTGAAGAGGTGATGATGGTTTGTTAACCAACATTATTGTCTTTTTAGAGTATTTTGACATCTTTTTCTAGCCCTATTGATGATGCAGAGACTTGTAGAAGTTAAATTGATGAAATGAATACATTTTTGTTTAATCGTTCACAACTCCTTGGTAAATCAACAATTTATCTCATTTTTTTAGGCTCAATTACAAAAATTGACATTATGTAAGTCACTAGATTATTGCTCATATTTCGTTATATCCTTTCAGTTTCATTTATAGGAAACACATAATCATTAATAAAATGCTTGAATTGGTTAGGTGGGATCTTTTCTAGGACATTAATAGAATTGATTCTTGTTACATATTTTTCCACAGACTGCATTTCCTTTGTGAAATAGAATTTTACTTCAATATACATAGATTCACCCATTTTGAATGAGGCATTTTCACCATACAATTTTACAATTTGACCACTGAAGCCTTACTTGAGACATTAATGATATATTGAAGGAATGGTTTCATGTTGATGTAGAGAAGGCCTTTGAATCAAAATGATGAAGGATGTATCCAGATAGAAAACCATGAAATCGGAATTAGACACAAGATACCCTAATTGAGTTATGAGTGTAATCTCTTCTGGAGGTTCTTTATCATTCCTTCCCTGACATTCAAACATTAATGTGGAAGGAGATAAGTCTGATTCAGTAAGGCCCTATAGATGAAGTGTACAGATGCGAATGAGGATGACTCCTAATCTATTATTAGTGAAGGATCTCCAGATGTCTATATCATTAACCCTTCCAGATAGATACAATGGAATTATTTTTCAATGCTCTAAAACACCTTCATCTTCATCTATAAAATATATAACTATATGACATTTTATAGGATCATTATCTACATAGTAAACTTTATCAGCAACAACCTCGATCTCATAATCTTGAGGACATGAAAATTCTATAATAAGTGCCTCTCGAAGATCTTTTGACAGATTTATGGCATCCAATATTGACAAATCTATCCAGTACGTGGGATAATTATTTCTAATCATCGTACTTCTAGTCTAGAGTTCTGCATTTTCCAATATTGATATGTAGTTTTTCAAGTGCCTTGGAAGTTGATGCTCCTGATGTAGATATACCCTATATCAGGGCAGAAGCTGTAAATAATTATGATTTTTTGTAAATTAGACTAACTAAGTTGACATACTTTCATATTTGATGATGGTGTAACCTCTAATCGCTCCTCCAAAGTAATTATGCTAGGACAGATCCAGTCATGAGTGGGAGAATGTTATTGTTTTCAAATGGCTAACCGAAAGGCTCTACCATGATTTCCACCAAATAAACAGTTCGCTAATGGGTAGGGTTAAAATAGTGGTTTCTATCATTCCTATATCCTCCCATTTATCCTTGACCTTGGATTCTTCCCCTAGTACCCTAGTTAGGTACATAGAATTTGGGTTCATTATAAACCAGAATTATCATTACAATAGAGATATATTATGTGGGTAATGTTACCAGAACCAACGATCAATTACTCATCTGATGAACATTCTCCTTGATGGGTCGATTTTGGTATTTCCAATTGGAATCATAGTACCCATTCTTTTGAAATATATTGCATGAATTATAGCAGAGTGAAGGACAAATTTGACAATGACATGAACTCATCTTCTTCTAAATACTATTTGTGCTTCTGATCACATCACTTCTTTGAGGACTGACCTTTGGAGGAATGATATTTTGATGAAGGTGTTTTTTCTATTGTGAATGTGGAATAATAAACAATATGTTATTTCAACTATGTTTACATAATGGAATTAGTTTTATTGATCATTTTCCTGGTCATCCAATCATCATACAAATGCACACTTTTTATTACGACTTCCTCCCACTCACTTTCTTTCTCTTGGTCAGTAGCAGTAACACATGCTACTTGGGTTAATGAACTTTTCAGTTTCAATAGTCCATAGTCTACCATACCTTTTAGAACCTCTTTAAAAAACACTATTTAATGGGATACCCCAACATTTGGTGAAATGGTCAATAATTTGAAATATCTTGGTCTACTTCTTTATTTGGTATCGATGGCCTCGGAAACTGAACCAATTTGTTCTCCATGGATAAAATGAAGTTACTGAAAACCGATTCATTTTGACAAGAACAAATTTTTTCACTAACTTTTAAAACTATATCTCACTTATGACACTTTTATTATCTTGATGAGGCGGTCATTTTTGCTGATTCTCGGGAGATGGATCCCTTCAGTATAATAATGGTTAGGAATTGGAAGCAGGTATAGGTGATGGACTGAGTGTGACTATATCAGTCTCCTCTTTCGCTATTGTCCTTCCAGGAGCATATGGAATTACACATGATTTATCTTTAGTTTCTATAATTGTATCCTACACCTATTGGGTGATTGAAGAATGGTCTAGAAACCATCATATGTATTTCAAAGGGATCAATGGTGTGTGTAACTCATCAGGCATATTTTCCACAAAAAATGGTAGAAACTCTTTTAGATAGAGTTATAGATTTAAGAAATATGTTAATCCTTTCCAGGGATCAATTAAATATGAAAATCATTCATTTTATCTCTGTTTGTAATTTTTATGATCAGAAACTATTGTCTTTGGCCGCGTTGAGCTGAATTGAATAATGAATTTTTGACATAGTTCTTCCCATCAAGTAATTGAACAATACTACAAAATTGTATACCAAAAAAAGTTTTCTTCTATAATGATTTCCAAAATCGTATGATATTTACTACTTATTGTTTTTAGGGGTCCATATCATGGGATCACAATGAGAAACAAAATGTGATAAGTGTTTCTTCAGATCTCATGAACCATTAATGATTAGTCATGTTGTATTCAAATCATTTGGTGGGGGACGGATCAAATCCACCCATTTAGGTTATGCTTTCTTTTATAGATGTACAAAAACATGACATTCATCCATAGATTCCAATTGTGTTTTTAAGGCCCCAATTATTTTCATAATAATTTTGTGAATATATGAATGAGATGGGACCTGTATAGGAACCACATCAGGAGATTGAACCAGTGAAATGACTTGAAAACCCACTTGTGGTGGTGATGGTATTAGTCTTGTATAACCCATGGGGGATTCCTAAAAGGTGCTATTTGATCATACCCTTGCTGGGTATCCAATGGAGGGAATTCATTTTCTATATTTGTAGTTGAAACATATCCTCTTTCATATAGGATGTTAAAGTTGGGGATCAGCCTGGGTAGTATGTCTAACAGAAATGATTTTTCAAAGTAATGATGTATTGAGTCTTTTCAACCATTCATTTCCACTTATTGTTGGGGAAATCATTCATCAAGAGAAATAGATTGACCTTATGTAGTGAAAAAGTAATATGTGATCTGACTTTTACCATTCCCCTTGTTAGATACCTTTCGAAGGGGTGCGAGTAAGTTATTTGATGGCATACCTAGAATCTGGGGAAGCCTTGGATTTTAGGTACATACTCTACCTTCATTTACTTATGTCTATACTGTTTTATGGATAAGAACTTTATCTTCTAACTTTCCTGAACAAGACACATTCCCTAGAGAATCTTCTATAATTGTATTAATGAATCTCAGTTACTCATAATGGATTGATGGAATTATGTTAGTATCATTTTATGATTTCCTTCTTTTGTATCATTCATGAGACTATGTTCTTTTATACACTGAATCCTCAGGAAATTTTTTTAGGGATAATTACTTGAATGAAATCCTTGGATAGTTCAGTTGTGTGTTCACTTTATGGATTCTTCCATAATCGGGAGAATATTTACTTCCATTGAGGAGGGGATTATAGGTGTAAAAAAACCACATCCTTACAGGCTGGATTTGTTACTATTCTTTATCTTCATCAAACGTTCAAATGTTTTTTATTGAATTCGAATGAATAATTAAACAATATCCATTACCTATAGGCTGGGGTGGCTATTGAACTAATGTAAATGAGATTCATGCAACTTCTCTTATGATTTTTTAAATTTTGGTCTAAACATTGGCAGGTCCTATCATGTAGCAACCATTCAAATCACTATTTTTGGAAGAATGTTGTGCTATTTCAGAAATTTGAGCCACCTAATGACTGGAATCCTCTAAGGTGTAGGTTTTCTTAACATTGTTATATTCTTGATGAGAAAGTATCTCATCATCATGTTTTTTTCGACTAACTTTGATGAGAGCTATTCGATTCCTGTTCTTGAGCATATTCATTTTTTATTGAAAAGGTAGAGGGTATACCTCTTTTTATTAAAAGTGAAAAAAAGATAGAACCAAGGACGAAGGATGGAAAAATAGGAAAACCCAAAACAAAAAACTATTTGTTTATCTTTTTCAGAAGTCTCTCAGTTAGCCTTCGTTCCTTTTCTCTAATTGCATCCAACTCTACTATTCCACACCCTCGTCCCAGAAATCTCGATCTCCCTCTACATACACATTCCTTTCTCAATAGAGATTGAATTCGTTCAAAAAGTGTCTTAGAATTATTGCTATCTGAGGCCCATCTATCCTCTTTTTCTTCCATATGGTTTTCAGGTGAAGCCTCTTTTGTCCCTGACATCTTCAATTCTTCTTCAATCGGTAGGTCAACCACCATTGAGGAAACAATTGGGGGATGTGTCTTCTTGTAAGTAACAATATGGAATCCTTTTTTATCAATAATTGGCTTTGAAAAGAATTAAAATCCTTAGAGATGACCGGGGGGTCAGATTCTAATGTTTGTTTACCTCTTTGATTCACCGAGGAAACCATTCTTTCCTGTAATAGTTGTTGATAAACATAAAAATATTCTTCATCTTCTATTACATGATATTTTCCTTTTATAGGATCATTAACATGGTGAACATTTTACTCTTAGTAGAAATTTAAACCCAAGAATTTTTCTTCTTTTCAGAGATGGAACCACATGCCTGGGGAGAGTCAGGGCGGTCACCCTTTTTATCAACATTAGAAGCCTCTTCATGAGAAGCCTATTTCACCCCTTTCTCAGGAGTATTATCAACATCTCCCAAGTCATTCAAACTCATACAAAAGTATTTTCCATCCTCATGAAACAATTGTGGGTCATTTTTCAAAGAAGAGGTAGTTTTGTTCTTTTTGAAACAAATATTCACGTTATGACCATGCACCGCACAGAAGAAGAAAACTATAGAATGTCGACAAGAAGATAAGTCATGACCAATAACATTGTATTCATTGCATAATTTAGGAATTTTTTTCATAAACGACCCTCAACTCAATAATATCATCATCATTTTCAAGAATCACCTTGTCAACAAGATTCTAACCTAGCTCAACCTCAAATATAAACCTAGAAAAGCTTAAAAAGAGGGCAATATCTGTTTCCTTATCAATTTTAATTGGGATACCATTGGATAAGGCAATATCATACGAAATTTTATGATGTCATAGTATCCATTTTAACCCATAAACTCTTACCCATATTTAGGTAGTAGTGTTACCATCCTCCAAAGGATTGAACTTTTTATCCCATTCTCGCAAGTGAATAATTCCCGGTTTGAGGGAAATATAACCAAAGCCTTATGCTCAAACATTAAATTCAGCCACGGGGAATAACATATGATAGTATCCCTGACCAAGAGATATAGACTTCCAAGTTGAGAAACCCCAAATCAATGAGATACGTTCCTTTAGTTCATCAAATTTCATAGGTAGTGGACTTTTAGGAAGGAAAAGTTGAGAAATAATTGAGAACTCACCCATTTTAATCCATTCGAAGACCGCAATGGGATCCAATTTAATGTGCACAATATTTCCTTTTCTTTGAATCGAAGAATCCATTCCACCTTTGAGACATGAAAAGGAGTCGGCACCACTTCCCTCCTTGTGAACTACTGTACCATCTGTAATTTGATCAAGATTACCTGCTCCGAGATGAGCATATACATGATTACACACAAAATATGTTGATTGTATATGGCCATGGGAAATAACATTACATGAGAATAATTTGGTCTGAATTTCTGATTTGGGAGTACAATGAAATGAGATACTCAGTGTGCACCCCATCCTCTTATATGATGACCATATTGGGTAATAAAAATTAACTATCATAACCTATTTAGTGCATCAAGGAATGCACACTTAAGGGTTCTCTACTGCTTTTCATCCTTTGGAAGTCCAGAAACTAGGATAGATTCTATGTCTATATGGCATTAAAACCTTATATTACCTTTACATTCCTTTTATTTTCATCAAATGGTAATATTTTGGTTTTCAAATGATTAATATTCTTCCATAAGTTAAGGTGGATTTCAGGAATGCAATCTTCAGAAATAAATAATGGAATGTTGTATTGAGAGTTTTCGAAGGCCCAGAACATGAATAGAACACACATTTAGCCAATTACTTTCTCATGTTCAATATGTCTTCAGCATCTTTGGATAGACGATGGTCCCCATGGTCTGACCAAAGTGGACACTTATCGAATTTTTTATTAAAATCAATGCAATCTATTTAATTTTCCTCTACAAAATTAAAAGGTAAATGACATATGGGAGGATTAGAATATGGTGGTCACCTTATGATGTCATCAGATTGAAAAATTATTTCACCTATTAATAACAAGGCATCATACATGACTAGACTTAAGTTGGAATGTTCCTTGAGATAAGGGGGATTTGTTCTTACTACATTTTCTATTATGTAATTATCTTGACAATGGAAAACACTACTATGGAGAGAACATTCTCTGTGAATTCCATCATGGAAAGAATCACCATGGTTAATTACAACAATGGATAAATCATCCTGATCCTTGGTCTCTTGGCCACACAGAGGGTTTCTGTGGATTTAATCTAGAGATAGGCTATCTAGATTTACCAAATTCTCATTAGGAATGCCTTTGTGATGGATTTCTTGATGGAGAACATCAGAATTTTTTCTACCAATCCCATTATTTGGTTATAGGAGGGTAGGATCTTGAGTTTCAATCGATAAATGTATGAGGTCTTCATGAAATACAACATTAAGAGGAGAGAGATCATAGATTGGATATTGATTTTTCAAATACACTTGGAGGGAAATCTACTTGGATTCTATTTTACCTGTTGTTAGAGACACTATCTATAAGAAGTGGTTATGATGGGTAGGTCAACATGGCTTCCATAGAGTGGAGAACAAAATGTACTAATTATATCCAATTGGAAATGGTGTATGTTCCCGATCCGGTTATCCTTATGATATGATGGAGTATTCCCTGAAACCCTCCTAGTCTAGAATATAGGTTTGTATCTACTTTAGGATGGCATGTCGATGTGTAATTTTAGCTATGGGGATAATGTTATTTGTCTGTTCCAATCGTACTTTTTATGTTTCTATTATGATATTCTAGGATGGTTCAAGAATATATGCAGCAATTTGTGTCTGAACATTTTCCATTGATAAAATATATTTGGTGACTTTGGTGTCCGAAATGAGAATATATGTCCATTAAATATCTAGAGTAGGTGTGTGTTCCTTCCCTTATACTCATTTTTCTATTAGTGGATACTGACAGTACTAATGTATGGGGGAAGAGAGTTGAGTCTACCCCATGTTTGTCATCAGAGCATTCCGACTACCATCTCCCGGTGCAGCCAAAGGAGACATTTCTCATTTTTTTATGAATGCTGGATGGTGTATATTCTAAATTTCAATTTCCCAATGAGCATGGATTATAGATTTGTCACAATGCTGACAAACGAGAGTTCCGGTAGAATTTTTGAGTGTAAGGAAGTGTTTGTTCATTCTTACTAGTTTCCAATAAATTTCATTGGTGTAATTTCATGAATGCAGTTAGACCAACATATTTATTTGATGATAGTATTTAAATAGTTATATGTTCTTATTAATGGTAGTCCACTAGATTTAACTAGATGGACTGGTGGGTTGCTTCCAGACGAGTCTGCTAGCCACCAGAAGTGGAAAAAATGGGTGAATGTTCCCATTTGTTGTTTTCTATAAATATAGGTTGATGGACTTCTCTGGAGGGGGTAAAGGTAAGAATATTATCCCTATTTTCCTGAATTTTTCCTGGTGGTTTTGTCTTACACACCTGGGTTTGAGTGACCTAGGATGAACGACCAGAGGAAACACCCCCATCATGTGGGGAGTTTACTGCAACATGATTCTGCTAATAATAATTTTTTGTCGGAGTCCCCAAGAAGGACCCCTGTATCTTTGAGTTGAGGCCATAAGTGACCTCTTGATCCACCTCCCAGTAGTATGAGATAGAATGATTAATATTTTTTGGAGATAAGAACCCAAAACAGTTGAAGACGGTGGTTGGCACCATCTTCTTCATGACCATCATCCATCGTTAACCAGACGATCGAGAGTTTTTGTTAACTTGGAGAGCCTCTCGGAATGAATCTATGGTTGGGATAGAACCATGTAGAAATTATTCTTATACCATCACATTAGAGAACCAACATTTAAGATTTTATGTTGGTTCTAAAATCCTTCCAATAAAAGAGGATCCAACATGAGCATCGACCAGGGAATTCACTGGTGGAAATGTAAAGGAAGCCATTTTGAGTGAAGGGTGTTCTGAGAAACCATGTGGAGAAACAAAAAATTATATTAAACCAAAATCTTTTATATTTATACATACATGATTGAATCATTCATCTGTCCTTCCATTATCAATTAATAGGGTCATTACAGGTGGTTATCATCATTATATTGGTTATGGATTCAATTTGGGTTCACCATTTTTTCATAGTCCCTTGGAACGTTTGTTCTGGATAAGAATCACGTTTTTCAGGTAGTTTCCATTGGATTTATTTATGAAACCAGAATCATCCAACAGTTCCTTATCCAAAATGGACCTGCATTCCAAAGTTAGGAGGTTGTTGAGTTTAATCTTATGATACATAAAAATATGCATTGGTTGAGGGGATGGGAGGTTAGACTCTTCACAGCCTTTTAGGGGGAATTATTGTCTTCTTGGGGACTATCTTATATATTTGATATATTTTCATTATTCATTGTAAATTAATGAAGTATAGCATAGGGTTCCCTTGGAATTTTCAATCAAATAGTTTCATGTCTAAAATTTAGATTCATCAGTATGCATTTGTTATTAATAAATTGTATACTCTCATATACTATTTAGAGATTTTGTGACCATCATTATGCTGATACTGGTTTTTAAGCATCCTAGTGGGACACTCTATAACTTATTGTCTTCCAGGGAGATGAATTTTTTTATTAATGTTGGGATCAACCCCATAAATGGGATACCTATGTATAATTGTGAAAGGAATAAGAACCCTTATAGTTCAATGCAGCTTAATGGGACACATCATACCTTTTATGGTCATCTGATAACAACACAACTGTATAGTTTATTATCCTTTCATATGGAAATCTATGTGAAAGGTTCTTGGTCAATGTTTTGGTGGGAATTATGCCTAATAATCCCAAGGAACATGGAACGATTATGAGTTTTCCTATTATATTAGATCCTTTTGGGAATATGGACCATGAAAAACCAGGTTTATTTGAAGTGTTGGGTTTGAACCTTAGGGAGGATTCCTACATATCCCACATGGATGATAATAAAATCCCACGTCGTTTGATGAATCTTATAGGAGAGTATAATCTTTTAAAATAAATGAGTTTTTGATTATTATTTAGAAAAGGAGGCATTTTTATAGATGAAATGAAATTGAGATCAGCCCTTAAAAAGGCTTCTTACATATCCCAACTATAGTGGGAATCCGAGTTCTCATAGTTCAAGAGGATTAATGTTTGTTGAAATGTTTTGAACATGAAAAATCTCTAAGTCCACATGATCCATGCTCAGTGTGAAAATAGAGATTATATCAATGATTCAACAATAGAACCCACACGTTTCCTTCTTTGATGGTGGAAGAAGGTGCGCCTATGATGGCTAGGGTGGGAAAGGAAGAGGCAACCGTGGAATAGGGTGAGGTGATGATCCTCCCATATATTTTTTTTACATTTGAAAGAGTACAATGTTATGATGATAGGAAGGTGAAGGAAGTAGATAGGTGAAAGACTACAACCATATACTGAGAAAGTTATGGGATTACAACATGATGGGTTCCCTAGTGGATCCCAACAGAGGAGGGAGACGTATCCATGCTTAAATGGAAAAGAAAGTGTGTTCCGGACACTCCTAATTGGGAATAGGAGGCTCCAAGTCTTAGAGAGGAAATGAGTAGGACAAAACCCAAACCCTAATCCTATAGTCAGGGATCTCTCCAACATTTTACATGGGAGAAAGGTTCATGTGACTACCAATATACAATCCCACAGACACTCCATGAATCCTTACCCCATTGTAAAACAAATTTGGGAAACATCTAAATGTAGATATACAAACCCAAATAGGATACATGCTAATGTTTCTTTCCCATTGGTCTGATAAGGCATGAGTTTTTAGTGGAGTATTCTACATAGTCCATTTTAGATAAGGTAATCAAGACGGAAATTATCTTCCATGAGTGTCTTTGAAGAGGGTTTAAATGTTGATGTGTAGGCATTGTGCACAGATGTTCCACATAGGTACCCTGTGTATGTGTGTCGCGTGGTTACCCCATGTAGAGTGCTGCATAGGCCATAATCATGACTGAAGAAGAATAAAATTATTCACATAGGGGAACCAATCCTATGAAAGCATCGAAAAATTAATGGCTTTAAAACATTATTATCTGATTTAATTATATCTTCTATCACTTTTTTTAGAGAGTAACCAGAGACAATTTAAGGGATCTGGTTGAAAGATCTACACAATGAGAGCATCAGGAAGTCTTTCAACTTTTTCAGTTGTCGAAAGAGGATCCCAAGGATCTATTTTTTAGGCAAGGAGGGGGATGTTCAAAGGAAATGTGCTTGAGTAGGGTGGTCCTAAAACCATTCCACATACCCCCTCCACATATTCATACACAATGTATACCACCACATAAGTCCTCTGTTTAGGTATGTCATGGTGGTTTGCCATAAAGGTCATCAAAAATTTCTCTTGCCTTCTAGTTCTTGGAGCATCATCTTGAGATTTTGAAATATCTATTGGACATCTGAAAATTCTTTTCTTCTTAAGGCGTGTCAACAATAACTTATTCCACCACCATTAAAAAAACTTCATCCACAAAATTTTTATATCATGTTGTGTAATTCAACCGATTAATATTTTAAAAATCCTTTATTTGATACCTATATTTTAAAAATGGTTAAAAAAATAATTTTTATTTAATAAATTTATATACAATGAATCATAAAAATATTTTGAAATAGGATAACATAATGATAATGGAAAATATAGAGATATAAGAGAAAAATAATTTATAAATATTGATATAAAGTGACACAAATCCACAATCATAAGAAAATGAATGATCTTTATAATTTCAATGACCAAAAAACCATAAATTATTGACGGGCAAAAAATACAATGAATGAAAATGAAAAGAATGAAATAAAGGAAAATTTTCATTATTTTGATTTTTTTAACAAAAGGTGAGGAATCCTTTTAACTATTAAACAAATAAAATGATAATATAAACATACTTTATTGAAATTAATTCACAAATGATGTTTCATTATTAGGTTTTGTGTATCCATTAGCTTCCACCTATATCTCAAACCATATTTCAAAAAATAAAATTCTAATATGAATATTTATTATGCCTAAATCATTTAATTTGGCCAAAAATAGATTGCATGATCTATAAAATAAGGATATGTTATTACTCATATACTTTGTAAAAATGAATCGAAAGCACAAGATATGATAATACCCAAAATGTTCAAACCCTCATATTAAGAAAAAAATTATGTCCAAAAATCATGAATAATACCAAAGTTCAAATTAAATAAATCCCTAAATAAAAAACCTCTATATCAATTAACATCAATAATCTCAACATTAAAAAATGTTTTAATTTAAAATGTTTTCTCATACCACTCAAATTATATTCCTATAAATTTAATAATTTTTTTGGAAATATTTCATCACTTTAAAGATAATGGTTACATATACCTCATCCCAATTAACTAATTTAATAAATATTATTAATAATAGTAAAATATCATTCCTCAAAATAAAAAAGGGATGTTTGTTACTTTTATATAACAATCATCATTAAACTCATCTACCCCTGATGTTGTCCTTAACAATAATGTTACCTTAGCATTAATGTTTTATAGTATTTAAAGTTCACTAAATCGTATGTCAACACCAATTATTTTATCCCAATTCAATTAATCTTGTATATTATGGTAAAAACATAATCATTACAATTCTATATTTGATAGTAATAAATTTGACCTAATTTTAGCCATAAATATTACACTGCCTGAAAAAGGAAAAAGGGATCACTTTTATATCCTAGGAAATTTAGGTTTAGAGTTCTAAAAAAATATTAAAAATACTAAGATAACAATACTCAAATACTTATGTGTGGATTTTCCAACTATACTATGATTATATCATTCTAATATAAGTCTTTGTAATTTCCAATATAAAATCCTTCTAGACCCATCATACTTAACATATTTATTTATAACCTGGTAAAAAGTAATATAGGATGGGTGATATCAAATTATCAGTAATGGTAAGCATATGTTTTGAAAATTAAATTTCATTGGTGAGCATAGGATGACCATAAGGGTATTAGAAAATATTCAATTTGAAAAATTGTTAAATAAGAGATTCCAAAACCACAAAATATTGGTTCATTTAAAATGTGACTTTGTATAAATTTTTTTTGAAATGTGATTCATATGTGTCAAATTCATGGTCCATGTAAAAATAATAATTTATCAAAAGAAAAATTTAAAAAATTTAAAATCACAATGAATCTGTGTTGGAAACATGGAATGTCCAACATTCATCACGGAATCTATGATCTACATAATTCTCATATAATATAAGATAATCCTATAATTTTTAAAATTCATTATCTATTAGGGTTATTTTATAATTAGTTAACTCTTTTATTTCATTATATTAACATAATATCAGTTAAAAATGCCAGTTAAACAAATTCATTAGAGGTATATTACATATGCTCCTAACATTTTTATAACCTCATGACTTGTCCTTAGTCTATGATATGAAAAATCATTGGTGGTTTGTAAAGGATCCATTCATCAATCATCCCAAAATATGTACAATAAAATTAGATTTATGAAAACATTTATAGGCATTAAACTTATAATATAACACCCTTGAAAATACCCATAATTGTGTTTTAGCATAATTAAACAATAGAAAATAAACACATTGAATGAAAATTAATTTTATAAAATTCATATTATATCGAAGGAAATAATAAGGATGTTATAATTTGAAAATATCCCTATTGGATCATAGGAAAACAAAAAAGATATTTAAATTGATGACAAAAATATAAAAGAACATTTTTGAATGAAAATTGAAAATAGATAAAATATCCTTTTATTTTGATAATATCTTATAAAAATATCAATAATATTGAGGAAAATATTTTATTTTAAAATAATAATACAAAATAATAATGTAATATTCAAATAAAATAATTTTTATGATGGTCAAAAAATAAATTCATTTGGTAAATGTTCAAACAAAGATCATTTTCCCACATCTTGTAAAAACATAAAGTAACCTGTTTAGAAAAAAAAATATTATTACATATAAAAAAATGATATATAAATTCAAATATAATTGAAAATAGTTTTTGAAAATAATTTATTCATAGCAGAGAACATTATTTAAATCATTTTTAAAAAAATGGACATTGAATAAAGAAGATTTTCAACCCCAAAAATAAATATGGTTTGTTTTAAATTAAAAAACATTTTATTTTATATCATTGTGTAAAAAATAGGATAATAAAAGGAAATAATGTAATAATTATAACATAGAAGTGCGTCAGAGAAAATATTTTGTCCAAAAAAATAAGACCATCTAATTTCCCCCAAAGGAACCTTGAACATAAATAATCATGAAAATAAATTATAATGTAACCTAAATCATTCACGGCGTTGGAATCATTTGAATAAAAATTCGTTGAATTAAATAATATGATATAGATATTTAAATACCCTGAAATAATGAAATTAATATTTGAAAATGCATTCATGTGTAAATAAGTACAATATACAAAGAATCAGAGTGTGCGACATGAAACGTGTCCGAATAAAATGATATTGATAAAAATAAAAACTTTACAATGATAAAAACATAGGATGTGATTATTAATCTATGAAGGTAAAATTTGATCATATATAAATATAGAAAAAAAATGTGAAAACATTAATGATCATGTAATGCATAATCATATAATATTATCCATAATGATAAAAATAAAGAAAAATAAAAATTGTGTAAATTAATAAATGATTCAAATTAATTAATTAATTACCAAATGGAACGCGCAGCCAATGATCGTGATATCTGAAAACCCTATGATACCTATTCTAGGTCACTGATAGTGTAAAAATTTCATTCTAGACACACATGTGGTCTCATATTTCAGATATGAGATTCTATTTATGAGTTATACAATTTTATTTAAGAAAATGCACATGCATAAAATACAATATATAAAATATTTTTATAAAATTAATTATGGGAACACTGGGCCACAGAATTGCACATAGTCTCAATTCCTAGCTTCTAAAATACATATTGAACTATTTTATTATCTTGAAAGGAATTAATGTGTGTCTATATCATTCCCTACTTAAATACTTTCATCATAAAAATATAAAACTGTGAAAAAAATCACGGTATATTGAGCCTAAATCTATCTCTCCCACTCAAAGGATATCCCCTACACACTCCTGGGATTCCATAACACATGAACCAAGGGGATGGTTCACTAACACACGGTCCTTTGTTGTCGATCCTTGAGTACCACCAGGTTCTTAGCAAAAGTGGATCGATCCTTAATGTATAGCATCCCCCATCAATAATGTGTGTGGGGGTCATGCTTATACCTCTTCAATTGCAACACATTAAAGACATAATGAACCTTCTCCAACTTTGGGAGTAGGTCAAGTGATTGTGAAACCTTGGAAACTCTCTATAAAATCTTTAACAACTCGATATACCCTTGAGATAGCTTTCCTCCCCAGCCGAATCACCACAATAATGATCCATAGGAGACTGCCTGAAAAACATGATCTCCTTGATCAAACTATACGTCCTATGACACCAACCTATGTAAAATTTAAGCCGTATCCGGGTCATCCTCATCTTCTCATGGATTGCATGTATATTCTCCCTCATCTATTGAACCATATCATGACCCACAAGAGATGCCTCATTGATCATTTTCCAACACAAAATTGACCATAAGTGTCACCCATATAGGTCCTTGAATGTTTTCATGAAGATATTAGAGTGGTATATATTGTTGTACAAGAAATCTACCAAGCGAAAGCAATCCTTCTAGATCCATTAAATATTGACCAAATAATACTATAGTATATCCTCTAACACATGGATAGTGAAATTAGTTTTCCCATATTTATTGGGGTGAAATTCTGTACTCATCCGCACATAGGTCCTATATTCCTCTTGCATGCCTCTACATAATGGGGATGTGAACTACACAACATGATAAGATACAATAGTTGAGGGAAACCCAAGAAGGTGAAGTAGATCACAAATGTACATCAGCCCCTGACATTCCAAAAAACTCTACTCCTATATAAAAAGGAAGTATTATGAATTTGTGAGTGGGTCAACTATCATTTAGATGGAATCAATGAAAATTCCTCTTTTTGGAATCGCTATCACAATGTCCCTATATATTTAGAATATCATTCACTTCGGGATCTCAAGGGGTTGTAACCATCTTGCTAGAACCCGGTTCTTAGACATCACTTACTGAAAGGTGAGGAACCGTGAAAATAAATCATAAATTCACTATATCATGTCGAACAACCAAAACCACCACTAATGGTGTATTTACTTCTTCCCCTAACAAGTATGTATCTCCCAATGATAAGTATGGAAAACTCTCATCAACCCATCCAATATCACGACTGGGACCACCATTTTTCTCTAGAAAAGGATGAGATGATTTTGTCCTTCATAACATCCATCTAGTTATTGTCATATGGATATCTAGTTATGTAAGACCTCACAATCGATGTCCCCAATTGGTACTCTCACACTAAAATACGATCTATAGGAGTCCACACCCTTGACTGAAGAAAATTTTCACCCTCCTCCTCCACATGGGTATGTTTTATGGAAGACAACTACTTAGAAGCCTCTTACAGTAAACAATTCATGGAATTCATAATATGGGAGTACTCTAAAACATTTCATTTCCATGGATTATAGACAATCTTCATGTCATTTTCCTGTAACAACCCCAAACAACTCCCCTCTCTCATGTTCAAGTCTCTCCACATGTAGACGATCCTACGGCTCTGATGGTCTATGTAAACCATGAAGATTTCTACCATAATATAGTATCTCCACATCCTCCTGGAGAAGACTACCAAATCAAGATCAAGTTCAGGGGTTAAAAAGTTCTAATGGTGAGCTCCAACCTACCTCATCCCATATGTGATAACGTTTTTACTTCTAAATCAACATAAAGTAGACCTCATATTTGGATGCATAACAATAAACAATGTACTCCACTACCATCATTGGTAGTCTCAATGAAAGAAAACTTATTATCCTCAAAAAACTCTTCAATGTCCCTAAAGGGATACACAATAGAGGTAAAAAATACCCTTTCAACAACAAAGAGTTCAATGTGGGTGAAATCCTAGAAAAATACACCACAAACGACACATAGTACCCTTCCACGCCAAAAAATCTATGAACATTTAACAATATATTCCATGGATCCCAAGAATGAACTACATCGATCTTCAGTTTTCCAGGAATAAACCATGGAAAAGAATGAAATACACTAGTAATTAATCATTGTGAATAAAAAACTGGAACTTTGAGAGGTTTTCATAATGTTAGTGCTCCAGATAAAATAGAACCATCCTTATATGTTATTCATGCCCCTCCTCTGATGTGGAGTATATGAGTATTTATTCAATGAAAGAAACCTAACATTGTCAACATATATAATGAAAATGTAGTTCATAAATTCCATAAACACATAGGGGGAATTCATTACACCAAATAGAAGAACCTAGAACATATATTTTCTATAGAGGAATATGAATGCCAACTTTGAAATATTATCATTGAGAACCCTCACATGGTTGTATCTAGACCTGATATATTTCTTTGAAATCCAACTCCCACATCATAATTTATCAAAGAGGTCAAAATTATTAAGTTAGGGGTACTTTATCATTATTGATTCTAGATTGAGTGATGATGATCCATGCACATATTTAGGATATTGTCCCTATTTTTTCTGAAAATAAGGGAGCTTCTTCTAGGAGGGACACATAGGGCCAAGTGAAACCCATTTCTCAAATGTCCTCCAACTATTAAAATTTCTCTTGGAGCTATATATATGAAATTTGAGATTCTGAGAAGATATCATAGTTTTCCATGGATGAATATCAATAGAAAATGGAATTTCTATCCTTGGAGGTAGTCCTGGAATGTTATTGGGGATGGGGTCTATAGAATCCTCCATGACTTAAGGAATACATTTTATTTAATATCATAATGCACCAAGGGATATACTTTTGAAATTATGGGTTATGGGTTTCATCATGCAGCTAACAAAACCCACTCACCCAACCATGTGATCTTTCTTTCCCATAATTTATAATTTCATTCAATCAGTGTGAAGGAGTCTGAGTACACTACAATGATTTACAATCTGTGATCATATTTTTGAAAAATAATACACACCCAAGATAAAGACACGTGGTTCCATTATGATGACAAAAATATCCCACATAATTTTCAATTGGCCAATATAGTTTTCTCAATTATTTTAGAAAAAACATATAGGATTAGTGTTCCTTTTAGGAACCTCAATAAAATACTATTAGTATAGTTCCAGAATTTAAAGATACATGTCATTCACTATGAGTAAATAGATGATGGAATTAATGTAACATGATTATACAGATATGGAATAAAGAGTGGAATAAACTAAAATAACACCTTTGATCATATCATGGGTTACTACACTGTAAGACTCTATATAATGTAGCTAACTATGGAACCGACCCCCAGCTCCCTGAGCCAGATGTGGGTGGCATGGTGGGGGTGGTGGAATGATTAATAGCGTCACCCACCACCCAAAACTCTAACTCATGGTAGTCCACTTACTCCTCCCTGGGGCCTTCCTATCCCTTATGGGGAGATCCTTGATCATAATGATACTCTTCTATGGTGGTTTGTCTAATAATGTTTTTTGGGATCCTCAATTTTTTGGGTTGAAAAATAACCTGCCATGTAACCAAACCCATCAAAATATTAACACATAACCCTTATGGTATTATTTGGTCCTTTATGATTTATATGTTCAATAAGACCATGTTCTTGAATCTATTCATGAGGATGTCTCCTACATCGAGATCCCATTTACTCCCACCCCCAGTATTTTGTAGACGACATCCCCTATAATGCCCAGTTCCATATCCAGTAGCATGGTTTCCCATGATAGTAAGATCTATATCAATAGGGACATCTCTAATAACCCAAAATGGTGGGAATGTAAAGTAAAAACACATAAAAAAACCACTCTGCGGGGTCCCTAATCAAACATATGTGATTAGATGTATCAATCCTTAATAATGTCTTAGGATATCTGTGTATGGTCTGAGAACCTAGTTGCATTCTCCAAAACTGTTATTTCACTATGATATAGACATAGAGGCTCCTAAATCTCAACCAAGATAAAATAGGATGGGTAACACTCCCCCTGAAAAAACTACTTTAAGTTAGGACATGAGAGCTTCAACTCATCATTCATCTGGGAAAAAATACTCCACCAGTTCACTAATACATCGTGGGAAAAGTTAGATGCCAAGGAAACTACAAGATCATTATGTGACAGGATAAGACCAAATATATAGACCACAAAATTTAGAAAATACACTTATACCCATGGATTTGTATCACCTTAGAACAGCAATAGCCTCCAGCATTGGAACTCACAGAGACTGCTAATACAACCTTCCTATTTTACCTACTCCGATTAAAGGATATGCTGCTCGATAGATATGGGATATTATATCTATCGACCTGATGGAAAGATCTTATGTGATTGAATATAAACTATTGACTCATCAGTCATCTAAATTTCATCATGATCTGGAACTAGTAACTATGCATGCTCTCATCATGGAGGCATCCTAGAAATTTAGTCAAGATGCAACATGGTAGGATTAATATATATATATATAACTATGAGATTAATCAAGGACATTCAAATTCTCAATACTATTTGATTCATTTATTATTCATCCCTTAAACCAATTACATGGTACACCTAGAAAACAAGAAGGTTTTCAATGTCCGAGTGAAATGATATGTTAGCCATGCATATCATATATGTGTTAACTAGAAACATAACCTCACTCGAGACACTTTGAATCTATTTCCCTAAATCCCAACCAAATCCACATAAGGGGATTTAATGAAACAATATACGAAGGAATCAAATAATTAGATACTAATTTTTTATAACCCGACCCAACCGAATTATGATACTAAACAACCAAAACCCACTTCCATAATCCATGATTGTAAACAAGAAATTAAGTCATAACAAAAATTTGAGGCTTTTTTCTAATTTACCATCATGTACACACCTTACCATCTCAACAAATAAGTGTAGAGGAATAATAAAAGAAAAGTATCCAACAAATAGAATGATAAGCGTACATAAAAAAATTCTTGTCTTCACTAGAGGACATTAGTGGAAACCAAATATTAACTGGAAAAATGTACACCCACCATGATTGACTCCCCAATCATTAAAAAAATTTAATTTAAAAGTATTGTGATATCTCTACTCTAGATATCCACGGTAATACAAACTCATGTTTTCCAATTCACCTAGTGCCCCTAAGAACCACTATAGTCATTATCAGCTAGTCCTTCATCTATATAAGATACAACATGTGTGGTTAAATACAATATAGGGATGAGTATATATATTCCCAGTAAAACACCATGAAATTAAAAGGGGGTGCGTGAGGTAAAAGACACAACTAGAATATATAGTATGCTGATCAAAAAAATAAAGGGAGAGAAAATGATCCAGAAACATGGTTACAAATATATATATATATATATATATATTCTCAAATCATGGAAACCCAAATGAGAGGTAAAGACATATCCATCTCATAACCCATATATGGAAAGATAGACCACAATTCAAAAATTCAATCAATGATTACAATCATATCATATGTATTTCATAATAATTCACCACATAGAGGCCCAGACATCACCACTGTGTTGTATTATCGAGGGGGGAAAATACCTAATTGGATGGCCCATTCCCTGATGCAATATTTTGGCTCCAAAAAATATGTATCTATTGGGTACCCACACTCAGATGTAATACGGGGGTTCTACTCTGTATGTAGAGGAAATATGACGTAGTATATTTGGGGGGTTCCTCTCTTGTTTCATAAGTACCCTCTCCCTATATGATATGGGTATAATTCGGTAGATAGATGCCATATTCCCTAGTCTACCAGGGGGTTCCACATAGGAGTCATGAAACGTCATTCTAAATCCAACCAGGGTTGTCAATTTGGTAGGATGATGACTCACGCCCTAGTCTATTAGAGGGTTTCCACAGTGGTGTCACAAATCCACGTGAATATATGATAGGGTTATTACATGGTAGATATAATAAATATACCTTAATCTGTTAGGGAGGTTCCACTTTTGTGTTACAAGAATCAATGCCATTTCCAGTAGGGGAAACCACTTGATATATAAAGGAGTCACACCCTGGTTCATCAGTGGGTTCTAGTATAGTGTCACAAGGACCCAAAACCTATCTAATTGGCCGTACCACTTTCTAAATAGATCGATAATTAATGGGTATATTAGTAGCGTTCCACTCTTGTGTCATGAGGACCAATGCCCTACCAGATTGGGGTTACCACATGGTACATAGAGTACATGGGCCCTGGCTTTTCAAGGGGGATCCACTCTGGTGTCTCTGGTGATCCTATTCCCAATTACTTCAATTGTCATGTTTCTCCAAAGAATGATTAAATCCATAAAATTATCCCAATTCGTATAAATATTTTCTATGGGGTCCACCATTTTATCCTACAAGTAAAAATCTCAGTATAGTCTACATGTAGCCCAAATTAGGATTCCAAATGTAGGAGATATGGGAACATGAAATTTCCGCCAAAAGGAAGAGTGGAGTACAATATGATTGAGGGGATACACATGGTGGGTGGAACTATTCCATCACTTAGTTGTGTCATTGATGGTAAACCATTTTCTAACCATGTAACCATACATGTTGTGTGGATGGTAAACACTACATGTACGATCCACCTGAGGTCTTGCCCATTCTCTCTGGCCATATATATATAATTTTTTTGGGCCAGTGTATATTGAAAAATGACATGTTGTTGGCCATAGCCATCCCCTTATACACTTATAGAAAACAATGAGTAATCAAATGTTGTTTCAACGGGAATATGGGGTTCCCACACAACATGTGAAACTTATCTCATTCGACTCCCTATCCACTATATCCTGGTTCCCAAAGACTATGTGTTCTTCAAAATACATGGCACGTAGTCTATGTTTTCTCAGATTGATAGATCTGGTCTCGATGCTTCAGATCCATTGTCCTCACATTATATTTCATTCTTCTATCTACCAGTAATCGATGGATCTTTCCTATGTTCTATGTTTCCATCACTTTCATGGATAAAAATAAGACTTCTATTTATTTTTATGAGAGTATAATGAACCACCTCACACTATCGCTCCATGGTTTATTCCACTCAGTATCATAATCCCAAAACAATAACTCAACACCCATTATGAAATGTTTCTTTGTAAAATTCATCCTTGATCACTGATCCGCTCATCACCATTGAAACCAATATGGATATGAGGTTCTGATTGGGATTGGTATCACTATGTAATGTAAAATTGTGACCCCATGATCCCATGACGACTAGTTAATAGAATTTGTTGATGAAAGAAACACAAATAAAAGTCCAACAAACATTGTCCAAGAATTATTATTCAAAGAATTAAATTGTGGTATTTGGGGTTTTAAAACATTTGGATAATCAATTTAATTTTAAATCATGGTTGCATGACAAGTCCAACAATTTTCCGAGAAAAAATAAAGTGCTGATCATGCTCAATAAATTAAACCAAATGAGGAGGAAAACAAAAATTATGATTACTGCATAGAAATTGGATCAGTTTTCATTGAAGAATTTTTTTTCTAATGATTGAATGAAGAAATTATGTTTGATGCACTTCAATCAGCCTCTTTCCCGACACATTTCAACATAATTTATAGATTCACTAATGGTAGAGAGAATGAAACAATATTGAATGACCCATGGTCTATCTAGATGAACCTAGAATATTTTCAATAATGGTGTATTTATAGTCAAATCACAAATTAGTGTAATTAGTGAATTAATTAAAAAATGTTTTAATTCAAAAACCAAATGCACTGCCAATGGTCTTGATACACGAACACCCTTTGATGACCAATTTTAGGTTCCACCTGGTGTAAAAATCATGTTCTATACTCAACAGTGGTCTCATATATTTTATCAAAAATTTAATTTAATATTCAAACCATTTTATTTAAGAAACTGCATGTTCAACATAAAAAATATATTTAATATTTCTATAAATTTATTTACAAGAACCCCATTCCTCAAAGTCACTTGTTGTCTCAAAACCTAGCTCATAAAATATATGTATAAATATTTCAATGAAATATAAGGAAAAATAGTTCCTTTTAGTTTCCTAGAAGGAACAAATGGATTTTAGTGTTTTTGGATAAGATTCATGAGAACCCAAAATAGAAATACTATAATGTGATGTTAACTCATTAGTTCTTTGAAAACACTATATTTTTAATCAATTTTTATGAGTGTGCTTCCCCAAAATAGGAAAATTAATATTAATGGAATATGAAAACATGTTCACCATTCATATTAATTTCATGTGAAATATAATTTAGATTTATGATTTAAAATATCTACGATTTAAAATAGGTCTCTAACCAAGCACTTTTTATTATATTTTCCTCTTAAAACAATGAACCTAGGTTGATGTGTTGGTTTGGTCTCTAAATGTAGATATAAACTATGAATAATTGTTAAGGATATTAGATGCTACTATTATTCCTTAAATAATTGAGTGATTCTTTATAAAAAATAAAATTCAGGGAGTTGATTTCATGTAGTGATGTAGTGCTATTTTAAAATTCATTTCTTAGTTGTTCATATCAACATTAATGGTAATGAAGTATATTTTAATCATAAATGTGGAATAATGTTTCACTAAAAAAATTCTATCATGAAACATATAATTTTTATCATGCATAAGGATGGATGGGATATCATAAAAGGGTTTTTAGGATTAAATGACTAGTGAGAAGTGTTGTGGGTTCTCTAACACTCATTGGATTCCTAGTAAATTTAGATTCCTCAAACAAAATGGGATCTCAATGTAATGGTAGTAGAGGAATGAGTTGTTATGATATTTCCCTATTTAATTGTGAAGGGTGATAAGGTTTGGAGTAATGTCTCAAATTAAACCTATGATTAAGAAATCTATTGTGATTGAGAATACTATAGCTAAATATGAAGCATCCTTTACTTATATTTCAGGTAAGTTACATATAGAATCATATATAGTAGTTTATTTATTTCAAAAAAAAATTATGGCTCTCATTTATCTCTACTCATGTTATGGATTTATTAAACCTTCCAAAAAAAATTATTCTATATGTGATTGAAATATATAGACCTCTATAATGGGTGTGTGGATTTCAATGTCCTTCATGTCTCAATATTATGAAATATGTGAGAAACACATATTAATTTTTTTATTGATATATACCAATTTGATATTTTTCAGGGAGTTTATAAGTTGGTTTCCAATAATATCTATATATATTTTTATCTGTAGAGGGTGAGCTTTAACAGCCTCAATAAAAGATTAGTTTTTTCATAGGAAAGTGGGACGTGAGGAAAATTTTGAAAGTGCCTCATTAGCTAGAGGATGAAATATTAGTTTTTCTGATTTTGATCTCTTGTAGTGTAGTCTTATAAAATGGTAAACATTAATGAGATTCATATTATTGTCAATGAAATTTCTGATATATTTCTAGATGATTTATAAGGGCTTCCCCCAATAAGAGATGTCAATTTATCAATTGTTATGGTTTTAATGATAGATTTGAAATCCTTTCCATCAGATCAAATGTCACTAGCTAAAATACTTGGGTTGAAAATTCACACTTCAATCTTTTAAGATAAATTATTTTTTATCCCACTTTATCTCTTTGGGACACACATCCATTATTTGATATGAATGAAGATGAAACTCTTCACTTATGCAATTATTTATAATGTAAAATCACGTGACTATCAAATAAAATATTCCATAACATTAATTGATGAAATCATTGATCAATTATATGGGTTGATATGGATCTAAATTATTGATCATCATTCAAGACACCACAATCTCCACTGAATAGATATTTATATTCCCAATGTATCTTTTATATGATTGTATTGAATTGTTTTTTAAAATTTTAATATATTCAGTCTTATAAATGATCATTTTGTATTAATAGACCTAAAAAATATATATTTCACTGAGAAATCCTCTATTTCATCATGGGGTTCATTTATGATGTCTTTTTTTTACTATAATACCCAGTATGAGCATGATAACCATTTATAAATGGACTTTGGAACACTCTATGACCCCCTTATTTTTGAAAACCTATTAAAGAAATACTTCTCAATCAAGGAGGTAATATTTTCGGTCCATGTGGTGTATGAATATGGAATATGAGTTTATATTAAGGATTTAAAATAATTTATGTCTTGGTTTTAGTGGGTTACAACCAACTATTTGGGTAATATTTCATATAGATCAAATCTCTTTTGATAAATCTCACATAAAAGGTAGTGATATCACTATCAGTCGATGAATATACAACTTCCATTGATGAGTTAATGTGGAATTTAATGTCCCACTATGACAATTTAGTTCACAAGAATTCTATTGTTGAAATATTTCATAACACACAACACATATCATTAATCAAAAAATGATATTCCACACAAAAATTATTATTTATATGTGAAAACCATAACATTGCCATTAATTTTCAGGTATGAATAGTAATAAAAAATTATAATTTTTTTTATAAAGTTGTATATAATGAATGTAAGTTGGATACTTCATAATAAAAAAGTACTCAACTTTTATTAAATTCATTTTACACTTCAAAAGGATGTTTTCTTATAAAATGTTTTTATTTCATTTTGTGTGCAGTAATATTCAGTAATTGATACAATTTATTTAAAATTATATTTCAAGAAGTGAATTTTATATTTTGAATTTTCATGACAATATTTTCTTAGGGTGAAATTTTGGGGGTTTTCTAAATCTTTAATTTTTAAGTAAATAGGGACCAATATTGATTTCTATTAAAGTATCATTTAATTTTATTAAATTAATAAATTTAGAACCCCCATATTTTTTAAACAATTATATTAATATAAATAATGAAACCTTAAATTAAACTATAAATAATTTAATTAATTACATGTTAAACAAATTAAACAACATTTTTTAATAATTTGTTTTTTGGCTTAGGAACACATTTTTCTAAAAATATTTCTTCATCGCATTTTACACATTTTTATAAGAGGTGATTACTTCTAATAAAATTAATTTAACAATTAAAAAATGTATTATATATATGGAATCATGATTTTTGTATTTGCTAAATTTAATACTTGAATTTTTTTTCATTGTGAATAGTAATCATGGTAAAGCTTTGTCGACAAGGGTAAGGGTAAATCAATTAACTAACATTAAAAATAATGTGAAAAATCTTAAAAACATATCTAACTATAGAATTTATTTTATTTTATGATATTATTTCAACCATAATCATCCAGTGTTTTGTTATATGAAAACATATTATAATTTTTCTTTAATAATTACCCAACTATAAGTTTATGTAAAGAATAAATATGAATTTTCACTATCTTTAATTAAATTTCCCTGGAATATTATCATAGAGTTAAAAATAATATATAATCAGTTATACATGGTTATTTTTAATATGTATAAAATATTTTTATGATTATAATTTACTTTCATTTTAGAGATATTATAATTTCATGGAATGCTTACAAAATGCTTTTTCAAGTGGTGAGAAAAATATACTAAGTGATTTTAAAAATAGTAGAAGAAAAATGATTAGATGAATTATGGTGTATCATTAAATTTATTTGAAAAAAATAATTTGTGATTATGGTAATATGACTTTATACTTGAAATTCATTTTTTTAATTAATAAAATTAATATTGAATTAAATGTATAGTCCAAAAATGACATTAATGATATTTTAAATTAAATAATATTTTATTAAATGAATTAAAAATCTATTTTTTTAGTGTAGGACTTTTGTAATGAAAAATTGAAAACAATTTAACACATTGGAAATTTTTTAGAACATTTTCTTCTAAAAAGTAATCTGATGACCCTTAATGGAAAAAACATTTTACACCATGATTAAGGTTGAAAAGTGTTAGTGAAAGGGTTCATCCAGAATGATAATGTTTACAATGACCCAAAATAAAATATAAATATTATTTCCAAATGATATTTCAACCATTTCTTCTTTTTCATCAAATACTTGACCATTTGTATGTATTTTACCTCATAAAGTCTTAAATTATATTTAAATCCATTATATAATTCAATGTGTATGCTCTCCTAACATATAAAAGGACACGTCCAGTCTCCATTATTCATAAAGTTTTAGACATAATGGTCTATTTAATAAAATAAAGTCCTAGATTTCTTATGGTAGTCTTAAATATTAAAGTATCTCCCATGTACAACCTATGAATACTTCAGTTATTAGCCAAAGTAGGTTTTTTAATGATTAGGTACTTGTCTTACCTGACCCTTTTAATAATTATTAATTATTATAAATCCTCAATATCTATTGTAAAAATACTAAAATTGTAACTCCATCATTAAACATAAATCTAGTTGTTAATATGTGAATGCGACAATAATTTTACACCTCAATTCCATCCTCTATTTAATGAAACATTTCTCAAGAGTACTTCTGCACAAATATATCCATATAGAGGTGTAATTCATTTCTCATCACCGCTTTACATGGATGGTAGTAAATATAAAAATAATGAATATATATTTTATTTATGAAATAATTATGATTCTATAAGTATAAGACATTTTCTACCATCTTATCCTTCAACCAATTAATAAATTATAATTTTAATGATGTTTTTGGGTGAATGACCAACTCAATGAAATAATATTATTCATTTTTCATGTTAACAATTAGTGCATGATTATCAATAAGTATATGATAAATATATCTTATATTTATATCCATATTGAAATTATATAGATAATGAATCCTTAATCACCATTCAAGGAGCATAACATCTAAATCGATAGATACATGAAAAATGAAGAGTAAACTCCAAAAATGTTAATGATAATTAATGATTGTTAATGAATGGGTGATAAAATGTAATTATATAACCTTCTATTTTATAATAATTTTGGAAATAATTTTTTATTTATGTATAGTAATTTTTATTTACTATAATAGAGGTTGAAATCACTTATGATGTAAGATAGTCCCGATGAAAGGGTTTTTTCCCACACTTATTTTTGGTGAGGTGTATGCAATATTCACCACTTTATTCATTCATGTGATGTATATACTACCCATTTTACATGATATATAATTAGTAAATTTATATTAATTTTATTTAAATTATCATTTATTATTATTTATGTCATGGAGGTTATGTTTCAAGAAGTTACCAAATCATTAAGGATTTATTTCAAAATCCAATCCTTAATAAAGATTTATTATTTGTATGTTTCTTTCGTGGGAATAATATGATATTTATATCAAAAACACAATTTATTTTATTATAAATTAGTTATTTCTATAAATTATGATTTTTTTCATTCGTTAATTTGTTATAAAAAGTAATCAAATTATCATATACTGAAAGATGTTCTTTTTAAAAAAGGTGTTAATACAATATATGTTTTAACATATACTACAGAAATTAATTTTCCTTCCATCATTACTACTCATGTACAATAATTTTATTTTACATGTTTTTAGTGTTATTTTTAGATAAATGTTTACCCTAATATTCTAAATATTTTTTATATTTTCAATTTGTGAATTTAAAATTAAAATGGAATTTTCTTCAAGAAATATTATAATGACCATTGAATATTATTTTCATATATCCCAAAAATCATTCATCAAAATTATTATATAACTGTGATATGAAATAATTATACCATCTACCATATTTATATGAGTTTGTTATGATCATGTTTTTCTACTTATTGAATAGGGAAAAAATTCATTTCTTCTGCTATTTTTTAAATATTAATGTTTATAATGATTATGTATTGTATTATTTTTTATTTATTTTATATAATGAATGAATAATAATTGGTATGTAACATGAGAGGCCTATTATAACCCATTTATTCATAGGTATATCTCTTGATACAAACAATCTTGGGTATTTTCTCTATGACATACATATTTATATTTGGTGTTTTTAACGAATCCATGATGGAATGATTATGATGTATAACATATGAATTTTTTCTGTATAAAACAATTTATTATAATCAATGTGATTATTCATTTTTATAATTCATCCATATATATAATCCCATTTAATGATATTAGTTATATGTAATATTTAATTAAAATGTTTTTCATATTATTATTGTTTATTTACTTTTTTGAAATATCCAATTTTATGATTTCCCTTATTTATAATTTGAGTTCACCATTTATTAAGTTTTAATTTCCCTAGATTACCACAAATTGATTTATGAATGATTTTAGGGATATAATAGTAATAAGGATAAAATTATCACTAGAATTTTATGATGTATTTCATGTATAAAATATAATTTAAGAATCATTTATATTTATGGTCTCCTGAGTCTTCAAAATTTTTCAAGACATCATGACAAGATCCCTAGTATGAAATTACAATGTATTAAGATAACCATTGAATATGATTTACTAGAGCAAATGATTCATAGTAGTTATCGATGTATATATAGTATACCCCTTATGAACTACATTTTGGAAATCATTGAACAGAGAACACTACCCTATGAAAAAAATCCCTTGGTAAGACAATGTATATGATAACATGATAAAATTTTAGATATTTATAGATTGGGTGGTTACCTATAAAATGAATCTTCATAAAGATAATATAATGTGGGTCTAATATTGAACACCTAGATAGAAACTTATGAGGGGACATTCTTGGTTTCACTCAATTGTTCTTTATAAACCATCATGATGAATGAGAGGAAATGAACTACGGAAACCTATGATTTTAAATAGTGAAATGGGATAATCCTAAAGTCTTCTGGGTTGAAAATTATATTGATGAACATATTTTCAATGTAATAAATACATCTTTTTAGGGTTCATGTGGTGGGAGTTTATGATAATTAAATATATTTTGGGTGAAATTTATTATAATACATCTTTTTTTAAGTATTTGCCTTAGGGAAATGTTATTTTGAGGAAGAATGATTTTGTATTTATTTTTACAAAAGATGAATTGTATTGATATCCACTAGTTTTAATATGATATTTTTGTTTTAATAATGTTAACTTGGATAAAAGGGTTATTTTATTTTTTGAACATATGTTTTATTTTATAGATACTCATGATATTGAAAATTCATTTAGTTATTAAGTGATAAAAACAATTCTATAACAAGAATATCATATAATTAGAGAAGGATATATGATTAAGGTATATTGATTATTATTTTATTGGATTGGAATTCATTTGAGGAATAGATATTTGGTAAACTTTTTGAGGCATATATATTTTTATTGTTGATTTACACTGACATAGGTTATTTATAGAAGAAATGATAGTATTTGGGAGAATATTTTATTACATTATATACATATTGATTTGAAAATAATGTTTTTTCATGATAAATTTTATGATTATCTTAGAATAATAGTTAGTCAAATCATTAATATTTTGGAATGAATTTCGTCTGATATATTTTTGAACTATTAAAAAGAAATGTATTTATGTAATGATTTAAATTTAACCTTGGTTGTTATTTTTTAGGAATTTATGATTAATATATTATATCTCTATATAATGATTTATTCATAATGGATATCATCGCATCTTGTGAAAAAACTATTTGTTTTAGGATAATGGAGAGAAATATGATGAATATTTTTTTAACCCATATGTGGATCATATGATCCATTTAAATTTAATTATTATTTGTCATTAATGATATTCTTAAATATGGATTTAATAGTGTAATATATTAAATATATTTGAAAATTTATCAATCTAGAAATAAAGGATGAAATTTTTCTTATGAAATTATAAGAAATCAAATAGTAATGTTTCTTATAATATATATATTATTAGTAAAATAATACATCGACATTAGTAAAATGACATGGAATTAAAAAAATTATCATTTTAACCACTTTTTTGAAGAATTTTTTTTAATATTAATACATTATATTTTTATTGTGTTGTAGTCATAAATTTTATCCAGATCATGTTATCTATTACTCTATTTAATTATTTAAGCATTAAAATCATCCACCACATTAATTCATAGTAATGTTAACCTTATATAAGAACTATATTATGGGTTATATTTTGAAACCCTTATGTTACCGAAGTCCATCTTTTAATTTATGTTTTATTATCCCAGCATATGTTGTGAGATTTCATCAAAGGTATCTTCCAATATTGATCTTTTGATGACCAATCTAAAAATTATGAGGATATAATTTGAATAATGTTGTGGGGGGAATGTAGAACCATGATAATTTTTTATGAGATTAATATTCTTGATTTATTATTTGAGGCATAACAATGATATTTATAAGAGGGGCTACATACTAAAAAATATTATTTTTTTTCTTAAAATTGTAACATAGATGCTAAATTGGAGGTATGAAGATAAAAAAAATATTATTGTAAAATATTTAATAATTATTAATATAATTAGAATTTATGTATAAAACTCGAAATTTTTTGTTGAAATGATTATTATCCTCTATAGTTTCTTAATTTTCAACACTGATATTTCAGTGAATTGTCATATTTCATAAAAATTGTATTATATAAATGTATGTGCTGTAAAACTACTGTTAAATTGGAATTTATGAATATTAATAACCACATTTTAAAAAAACTATTCATTTTATATATAATTCAAATCTATTGTCTAATTCATCATAAAAAAATAATCAATTTTCAATAATGTAAATTTATGGTTAAAAAATACGTTTTCATTAAAAATGGTTTTATCAGTTTTCATGAGTAAATATTATAAATAATTTATTCTAATTTGTTGTATATTTATTTATAAAAAGGATATAATTTTTTTTATTCTAATTTCAAAATTAGCTCAGGTTGAAATTTTGGATTTTTTTGAATTTATTAATTTTTCATTGAATAGTGAAATATAAATATTAAATTTAAAACTAATTCATTCATTCATGTAATTAAAAAAAATTATTTTCTATAGAATTATTCTAAAACATCCTCAGATATTTTTTATTATAAATTATATAAATAATTTCTTTATAATCATCATTATGGAAAAAATGTCTATAAAACATTTTTTTACCTAAAAATTCTATTTTTTTTAAAAAACATTGTTTTCCATTGTGTTTTTTATGCTTAATTTAAATAAAATTTCAATAAATTATTGGTATTTTTTAAAAAAATTATATGAAAATATTTGAGATAGTACTAGTAATATTTTCATATTCAAGTGCTAAGACGGTCCATGATTCCCAGGCTCAGTTAGCTCAGAATTGAAATTTCAATAATACAAAATATATTGAAATCATGCATGACCAGTTTTCTAATAAAGTGGAGTAACTCGAAAATAGAGGAGTGTATGTGAAATACGAGTCCTCCTTTGAGTTGGAAACAAGGGCTTTACCATAGTTGTTACATAAACATTATGTGAATTTGGAGTTCATTTGTGCGCCTTCTTGGATAGATAAATGATTAAATAAATAAATTGTTTATTGAAAATATTAAATAAATCCAAAACCTATGAATCATAAAAAAAATATATTTTTATGAAAAATTAAAAGGTTTTTCCTCATAACGATAAATATTTAATGATATTTTTGGAGATGATCATTTGCAGATGACAAAAAATCAGAGGATCAGATCAATACCGTTTCGATCATATACTCTAATAGAGTTTATAGATTCCACCACTGGCTATGATGAACGATTGTTATTCATTAAAAAATGATAAAAACAATTTAGTATGTTTTTATGTGTATTTTCCCCATTTATTATCCCATGATGAAAAAAATCAACTCCACCAACATGATGATAAAATGGTCAATCATGATTGAGGGTTTGAGATTATTTTCTTCATCAGATTGAGGAATTGTTTTGTTTGAATATAATTACTTTAAATTCATTATACTAATAGATTAATATTAGGAAAACACAAACTTGGTCATTTTATATTTATATTTGGGTTTTTAATGGATTTCTTCTCTGATTATTTGCACATTCATCAATGAAAATTCCATTTACCTATGTCTCGGCAAAAACCCAATATATTGTTGTTTTCTGATTGTAACATGGTGAAATGAATCAATACCATGGGTGTAGTTTATGATTGAGGTATGATGATGGTGATATGAAAACGATAAAGGATTCATAGAAAGTTTTCAATTTTATTGTAGGTTTTGGATTTTGGTGATGATACATATTGATGTTGGTGATTTTCGAGTAGGGGATGTGGCCAAAATATGGCCATCGGTGGAGATGATAACGTTCAAGCCCAAACCCGTAATTAATTGGAATTATTTGTTGCTAAATAAGTAGATTGTGGAATGGGATTTGAAACATTTAATAGAATAGAAATTTTTTTGAATCATACATTCAATGTCCTATAATCCTGAGATACACAATATGTGCGACCCCTTTCTATGACATAAGTGTTTTCAAAGAGAATAAAAGATCAAACACCATGTTACCCAACCCATTGACTCACCATTTCCCAATGGGTACATAGGAATATATATATTTAATTTCATAATCCGTAAACTCCAATATGAGTAGTTATATATGGGGGGATCCATGCACTCAGATAGAACCATGTACAAGAACATGACTAGGTGTATAATTGCATGAACCGATGAACATGAGAAAGTGAAGCCAACACACTATATGTTTTCATGACCACTACACACCATGTACTAAAATGGGACATTCAATATATCTGGCAGTTTGAATTTCATGTGATATGTTAAGAGACATGTTGAACATTGGTGGAAAGTAGAAATAGTATACCCCTACAACTCATCGTGTACTCCCTCTAAGGTTATATGGAACCCTTTGTTTCCTCTGTTTAGACCAGGATCAATTGAGTGAGATTCCATGGTCATATACCATTAGGTTATAATGATAGATTACACCCATATCATAGTATTATGATATCCTATATTGGTTTAGTATCAAATAGAGTTTTGCGTATCCCCCTATGGGAATGGAGAGGATCTTATATTATTACTAGGTGGAGTTCATGGTATTAGTGGGAAATACATGCATGGGGTATCGATCCACTATACATAAGGAAAATATAATAGGATTTGACTCATCTTATAAGGGTCATGTGTGTCATACCATACTTGTATGATGATATCATAATATATCCAATGAGTGCATCTTTTAGGTACATAACAATAAAAAATTCTTAGATGAGTGCCTTCAGTGAAAACATAACTACTGGAGTTACTTCTCTTGGAAATATCCTTACCTCGATGTGTCACACAATATCATACGTTTGGAATTTTTTGAGTCCATTTCAGACTGATTGTCTATTATCAGTATATATGTGTTATTGTATTATTATTATTATTATTATATGACTTCTCTTTATGAAATATGAATTTTTATTTCTATGTGTCCTATATTGTATTTTTAGAAACACTACTTCATGGTATTTTCATTCACATTTCATGTCTTATAAAGATGAAATGTTATTTGACTTTTCCTTTTGAGGATCTAGATTAAAAATATTTTTTGATTGGGATTGGTTATTCTAGGTGTTTATAGAGTGTTTCATTTCATTAAATTACCCTACTTCTAGGAATTTTGGCCAACTTTTTAGTTTTGGTTGGTCTTATGTTTATGCTTTTATCTCTTTACAGTAATTATTATCATACTCTATTGCGGGATAGATGTTATACATTAATTTCTAACTGTTTTTTTACTTTCTCTGAATTATATGGGCATGGATAAATGTTCTTGTGTATATGTATGTTATGATAATGCCTAACATGTGTGTAATATTCCTACTCTGCACTGGTCTCCATATCTGGGCCAATTTAAGGTAGGCTTGGGGTAGTAACATTGAAATTATCTCTAGGTAGTACGAACCTAGTGGTTTTGTTTCAAATATTGAATTTTAGAAAATAGTTTCCATATTTTAATTTATCCTTTCCAAATTTTCTAAATGGTTCAAAATTGTTTGATCATTAACAATTGTAACGGTGGTAAATATTTATCACCTTAGTAACCATAAATCGATTAAATAAGGTTAAAAATAAGATTACTTGGAAATAAAAATTTATATAAAACATAGATTATTTATATTGTATTTTTTATTTTTGACTATCCTCCTAAAATATTCCATTTTGTAGAACCTTGTATATATTTTTATTTCATAATGAACATAATGTTGTTTTAAGTAAATAATAAATCCAAAATTTCACTCTCTTTGTTTTAGTAAATATAATTTTTTTTCATTAGGATATAAATAGGATGTGTTCAGTTATAAATGGTTATTTAAGTTACTGAAAAAATATTTTTATCAGGGTAATTTATTTTATATATCTAGTGATTGAATAATTTCATTACATTTTTACGTAATGCTGAATCAATTCTTATTCATTTAGGTAAAATATCATGTTAATTGTTTTAAAAAATTATATGCTGTAAAATTTAGATTATTTTTTTGTTTATTGAATTTTTTTATAAATATAACATATTATTTATTTCTTAAAATTTATATTCTAATTAAATAACTATCTATTATTATTATTTAAAGACAATGCAAATTTTTCTAAAAATGAATTTAATGGTATATTATATTAAATATTATTTTATTTAATGATTTAAAATTCATAAAAATAGTATATTTAGATAAGTGAATTAGATACGGTCTATAATTTAAACCATTTTTCATATATGGATTAACTTACCTTTTCTAGTAAATTTGTTTTCCTCTAATGATTATATAACATTGATATCATAGTAATATTCAAAAGGGTTAATGATGGGGGTTAAAACTAAGAGACAATGAGGAAAAAATTACCTAAACTAGTCCAATTTTTTTATGTGTGGATGTTGACTCGTATGTATCCTATAAAATAAATAATTCAATTTGGTTTCATTTGAACATGAAATGTAATTTATAATAACATTATAATTTTTTTGTAATTCTATGGGTGGCCCTCCATTCACTTATAAAATGAAATACATTTATCCTTTCTTACCACACATTTCGAGAATACTTTTTGGGAAAACAATTTCCAAAATCACATCATAGAATCCATCTAAATGTATTATAGTTTTAGTTCTAATGAAAAGACTAATCACATATAGTTTAAGGTTAAATAAAAATATATTACATTATAAAAATGTATATGTTCTAGTCGACATATTTCAAGTATATTACTTCATTTAAATCACTAAAATATTATGTAACCATTATGATATAATAAAATATATACCATATAATATGATTTTCACATGATTAAAGTAAAACCAATTTTCTTATTCTTCTTCTTCCTATGATAAATAAAACAATTTCTCATGTGTGAGTTCCAATTACATCCTCCAAGAAGCATTGTGTTTTATTTTTCATAAACAAATAAAAATGATGGTTATTATGATTGATTTAATTAATATATATATGTATGTGTTATATTAATTACCTAATTACCATTCTTTAAATATGAAATATTGTCTATTTTTATGTTTCCATCCATTTAAAAATGATAATTTCATTAATGTGTGTGAGTGTATTTCCACCTCCACGAAGTGATGTGATTACTTTTTCATGTACGCCTTACATGGATGGTTAAAAAATTGAATTGAATTTATAAATTTTTTTATCATGTTAATAATATTATTTTGGATATAATAATATAATTACCCCTTTTCCCATTGTCATCCTACCCAACTCATATTGTAATTACTAATTGAACATCGTAAAAACACTTGATGTTGACCTAAATGATAAAGTAATTAAACATAAAAATAAAATGAATGAAATTAATTGTATAATGATAATTTAATATTCCTATAATTTTTCCAAATAAATAAATTAATAAAATATTATTAGTATATTATTTTTAAATGAAATACTTTGAGACTTTGGACTTGAGGAAAGGGATTTATTTTAATCACTTTCAATTTATTGGGTAAAAATTATACTTAATTTCCTATATTATGATTTAGTTATATGTCAAATTACCTATCATTATATTATGTCAAATTTATACTTTTTTATGTGTTTTTAAAATTTATACACAAAATTGCCTTAATAGATCATTCATATATCAATGATAATATCATTATAAGGACTAATCATCTCAATATTATTTTTTGAGACATGATTTTTATTACGCACCTACTTTCTTGAATAAGGGGTATACGATACCTATTGAGATATTATATCACGAATGAATAACTATTAATTATTTTTGAGGTCCTTTTGAAGTTATATATTTCATAATATATTTTCCCGAATGTTATAATGGTTTCAATGGATTTCATGATCCCAATTTTAATTCTTTGACACATAATTCATGTTATTCACCATGATTCATTTTAGATGTTGTAATTAAGACCCACTGATTTTTTTTAAATATTATTTCAGGTAATTCATTGGTTTTATATAACCATTTTATGTTCAAAATATAATTGATTTTATTCATGCATTTCACATGATAAAAGATTTTCTCATCTCAAACATCCTTCGAGATAAGGTTTGATTAATGCACGTATATTTATTTATATAATGTATATACTGAATAGTAAAATGGGAAATAATGAATCCATTTATATGAATGATATTTTATATTCCTTATTGTGTAATTTATTTCAAATAGGTTTTAGGTTTTAAGGGATAATAATTGTTTTCAGAACATTGATTTAATGTGTTTAATGAAATTTAACCAATATCCTTAGAAAAGTTATTTATCGCATTTAAAAAAAGTTATTTTATATATATGATTTTTTTGAGAATTTTTTTTATGATAATTGTCCTTCTTTTACATGTTTATGAAAACATAATTTTTTAATGTTTTCCACATGCGTCACTTTTGACTCTCCTTAAAAAAGATTGAAATGAACGCATATTTTTAACATTTACGACATGAACATATTTCCTCACCACTCAAAATATTAGTATTTTTTAATCATAAATTAGATGCATCCATTATTATTTTAAAATAATATTTTCTAAAAAAATTATTTTTCTTTTTTTAGGGTTGGAAAACCAAATAGTATTTTAAAATCTTTTCCATGAAATTTTTTAATTTTTTTGAGGGTTTTTTGTCTCTGTCAACATCCTCAGTTAAATAATATGCTATGCTGAGGATATGATAATATCATAACATTCAATTAATTTAAAATAATAGTTTATAGAGATTTTATAAAGATATTTTATGGAAACCCGTTTCTATTTCACTGATATATCAATCTATGAATGTTTTGAAAAAATTGAATAATCACTGTGTTTTTCTTAATGGCATGGTACATGATCACTATTAATGAATTATGGAGTGGGGAGTAAACCCAAATCCCAAGTGTATATTGTATGAATATGATATGTTATTTTTTATAGCCAAATAATTCATTGGGTAATGATATAGAGTTAGATTGGAAAATGTTACTCCTAAGAGATGATGAGGTTATATTACACCTAAGACATGACATACATAATTTATTAAAATTTACTAGTAATAGATAATAGAGTATACCAATTAAAGGTTACTCTTAATAGATATGATAATTATCCGTCTCTATAATTATGAGATGAATGTTTTATGTTTTGTGATTCCAACAAAAAATTTCAATGCTTTCTATGAGTTCTATATAATTATTTTCTCGAGTATTGTTTCCCCATGGATCATGATTGTTGAATTTTTTGACTATTGTATTTTGTGAAAACATTATTCTATATGTTGTGATGCATGATCAATTTTTTTATGGGTATTAAATCTCTTATTTTATGCTCTATCATTCTGATTATGTCAGCACAACCTTTTGTTAATTTTATACACAAATATGACATGAAAATTTTAATGATTATGTATACCCTTAATGAGTGTTTGACCTCACCATTATTATGTTAACCATTTCCCTTTGCGATGAAGAAATATATTTTATGAATTATGTCTCGAAAGGTTTCTTGTGTGACGAATATTATGGGATATGTTAAATAAATATACTGAAATAAGTAAAATTCTGTATAATAGAAAAAAACATCACTTGAAACGTTGGTATTGTTTTTATATGAATTTTTATTATTTATCTAAACTATAAAACTAAATAGAAATTTTGTATACTAATGAATCACTATTTATGTTTGATTTTTTCTGAATAATGATATCTGGTAATGTTTATCGATTTATATGAAAATAATGCAATGATTATTTTTTTAGCAACAAATACCGGACTTCATGGATGATTTATCATATTTGGTATCAAAGGTAGGGTTGAGGCAGATTTAAAGACTCTGATGTTTTCATGTATGTTTAGATTAAGACATATGGTTTATATCATGGGATTATAACTTTTCGAGATAATCATATGTACAATGTAGAAAATAATATTTTTAAAGACATAAGTGATTATACATTAAGGTGACTAAAATATTTTGTTCTATTTTTTGTAGGATTATTCAATGTTGTAATTATAGTCTATTGGATATTTTTTAACTGTATCATCTGAAAAGTGGTTTTTTATAAATTAATAATTTTTTATAATTATGAAAATTTATGGATAATATTTCTGGTTAGTAACTAACATTGATTAATTTTATTTTGGTGATGTTCTGTTTGTTGTATAATTATATTAAAAATCATGTTATTTAAAAAAAATTATATTTGTTATGGTTTAGAAATTTGTTGAATGATCTATGTGACACCTTAGGTATTATTTTCGATGTTAGGTATGTTAATGTGTTAAATCTACATATAATGGTTTATTTGGTTATTATTTTAGGATTTGTAAACCATTTTGGTTTTAGTAATGAAATAATGAATAGTTTTTATCATTTTAAATACATCATGGTCAATCAGAAGTTGATTATAGTGCATCATGAATTAATTATATTTTCAATAAATTTGGAGTGAATTATTCCATAAATGTTAACCCTAATTGAAACATTTAACCAATGAATAAAATTGTGTTTATGGGTTTTATGGAAATCAAGTATGTATATTTCTTTTATATTCTTTGTCTTGATAGTATGTAAATTCCAGATCTCAAGGAAAAGAATATTAAAAATGTATTATGTTAATACAATCGTTTATATGGATTTATTTTATTTTAATACCTTATTGGTTTATGGTTTTGGGGTTATTAACCCTTTTATGATCATTTTCCCTATTACTATATTATTCATTAGAAGTAATTTTTTCTCTTCTATACCAATATTTTCATTTGTTCGGATATTTTTCTTATATTGGAAACCAATTATGTATTATTCCATGTGAACATCATATGTAACTATTTCTTTTTTCAGAAGAATTTTTTATTATTCATTTCATAATTTTGATTTAAAAATAAGTAATTTGTATATATTAAAAAGGGTTCTCCTTTTAGTATCATGTGTTTTAAGTTCCACTATTGTGGATTTATTTCATAAAAAAGATTGAAACCTTTTTTATCGTGAATGAGATTTAATAACAAGGATGTAAATTCACTAAATGGGATTGAATTTATGAAGAAAAAATCTGATTAAAATATTTTTATTCTTCATATCTATTCTAAAATGAAACAATGATATTTAACTGAATTAAGATATATTATAAAAACAATATTATATAAATGTGATCCTTATAACCATGGATTAAAATTTAATGGTTTTATTTGTAATAAAAAATTAATAAAAAAAATGTATAAATATTTTATATATTGAATTTTTATTGTTTAAATCAAAAACAAATCAACAACCAAATTTTCATTAAATCCATTTTATAAATCAAAAATATGTTTTTTTATAAAAAATTTATTCTTATTTTTGTGATTGAATATTATAATTAATCTCTACTATGTATATACATTTTATTTAATAATCTTTATGTCATTTATTAAATTAATATGTAAAAATTAGCATAATGTAATGTTTTTTTTCTTATTTTCATAAAAATATTAATTTTCCGAAGTATAGTAAAACATACTAATTTTATAGTATACTATATATTCCATTCATGTATTTAAAAGGTCCAATATTTATTTTAATTTATTATAAAATTTAAATTGTTTCTTTTTAGTTTAAATAACAGAATTAATGTCATTAGAATCAATATTGTTCTTCATTTTGATAAAAAAATATTTTTATACATAAGCTTGCAATTTTTAGGGAAACTATTTTTCATCTTGGTTTGTAGGATTATTATGAAAGTAATTTCATAAAATTAAATGGATTTATTTTATAAAATTTATTCAATATTTTGAATGATGGTGTTTTTTATGTTGTTTGATTGAACTTTTTTAATTATGGAATATAAATGTGGTAAAAAAATTTAATCTCGATAATGGTTTCTAAATCATATTTAACTTTTTCTTTTATGGAAAAATATTATGGTGAAGGAATATTTTATGTAGCTAACATGTTTTATAAGAATATGTGTCCTTTTTCTTAATTTTTTGTTTAAAAAATTATTGATATATATTCATACAATATGTAATTAAGTTTAGTTAAAATTATAAAAATATAAACATCTAATATACAGGTTCATCAAAAAATTTAGCAACAAATTTAACAAAAAAAAAATTATCTACTGATAATATTATCATTTTATATATTTTAATTTACTATAATAAATAATAAAAAATATTATTCATATGTAAATTATATTTTAAATAAAATGTTATATGTATAGATTTAAAGTTTTATCACTAAAATATATATATTATATTTAATAATAAAATGATATATAATCTAGTTATTATATTTTTATATAATAAATATAAAATTTTCTATTATAAAAGTAATGAAAATATAAAATTTATTTGAAAAAAAAACATGCTCAGTTATAATTACAAATGTGTTTAATCATCATCATGCTCTAGGATAATTTACACGAAACCGTATCAAAATTCATCTCTAACATATTCTCCTCACATGTCACTTCCCAATATTGGTTCACAATAGTGGTGGGGTCCACAATTTTGGTAAACAACATCCTCTACAACATGAAATACTCTTCTTTCATGTTCTATGTGACTAAACAAACCATGAGTCTCAAATTCAACCTTTTTTTCTTATGTTAGATAACTAAAAATTAAATCTATGGTGGCCATAAGAACCCAAATCCCACACATTTGATTCACCTCCATGGATAAATCAATGGAATCCACCTATTGAATTCACAATTATTCATTAAATTGTCACAATGTTAGTGGTCACCTATATTATTCAACATTGGTTGAATGAAGATGGTTTGAGTCCAATATGTTTAATAATATCATTTCTTTTTTTACCAACTTTATAAAATGCCAAACATACCAAATTGAAATATGATTAACAGTTTTATAATAAAAATATGAACAAAAATACATCAATGAACTTAAGAAAAAAATTACTTCAATAATCCTATCCACGTTCTTGAAAGTACCATCTAATTAATGAATAATTAAGGAAAAAAATTATATAGTGATTTTAATTAAGAATTTTTGGAAAATGCATTCAATGATAAAAATATTTAAGAGAATTTTAATACTCTCAAATTGGAAGATAGTGTGATAATTATTAAATAAATAAAATTTGATATCATTAATCTAATAGGATACTTAGTGTTATTCATATTTCTATTAAACATAACAATTCAAAGTATCATGTTGGAATGGGATTGGAAGGTGATCACCACTAAAAACCTAATGTATTATTTTAAAAATATATGTAACCATGATTCATTAAATTAAAATTTTACTTATTTTATAGTGAAATGTATGTCGTATATATTACATAAAATTGTGGGATTTAAATAATTATAGATTATATAAATCTAACTTGCACACATAGTATCATATACTAAAAAATTATTACAACTATAAATGATGCATACCTAATAGAATACATGACTCCAGAAAGTTGATGTTGATGATAAGAGAAAACTAAAGATGATATATGGTTTTATGATTCCAATACTACAATCACTAAAACCATTCATGAATTACAATTTAATGTTTGGAGTAGGATAAATTAAAAATATTAATTTGAACCAGAGTTATGATATTAAAGAAGACATTCCCTATTTTTAATTTTCTATAAGTGGGATTTATATAATAATACACTTAAAAACATGAATTATTGAATTAATATTAATGAATTTTTTCCTATTTATTTAATTAATATGATTTATATGATCGGAATAAATTTTTTAGAAATGATACTTACTGAAAATATAGGAATAATTATACCTTCATCATAAAGATAATTCATTATGGTATTAATGCTTCAGGATTTTATTATATAAATAGTTATATTATATATATTTTTAAAAGGGAATCCAAATAGTGGAAAACTACACTCAAAAGGGATATATCCATTTTTTTACAGTTGATAAAATGATTTGATTGGTTAAAATGATTTAGAATTTTCAATGAATAAAATAACTGTCCATTGGTTTTTAAATAGCTAACATGATTGATTTAAAAACCAATATAGATGTACCCAAAAACCAAATCAACTTACTTAATTAAATTTTTTTTATATAAAAAAAGAACCATGTATAAAAATGTATTTTGTTCTGTAAAAAAGTACCAATATATACAAATGAAGACCTCCTCCATGAATTCTAGTAACAAACTGTATTCCAAATACAAAACAAATATAATTCCAAATGCCCAATATAAACATCAATGAAACTTCAAATGAAAAATATCATATCTATTATAGATTATACACAATAAATAATACAAACACCTTTGGAAAACCAACACATCATAATTTATTGACCAAATTAGGATAATAATTATCAAGATTATAATCATATGTCTTAAAATTGGGATATATACACTTTAATGATATATTTTTGAATGAATTATTATCGAGATCACATCATTTTAATTATAGAATAATATAGGAAAAAATCATGAACAAACATTAAATAAGAAATTAAAAATACAAAAAATGACTAGTCTATAGTGAATTTAAAAGATATGAATACCATAAATATGTTCTTACATACTATTTCAAATAACAAAATTAAAAATGTTAAAAAATCCATTATTAAAAATTCATTTACCACACAAATTATACAATAAATAATTTATAATAAAGCTATGATAAATGGCAAGTAAATGTTATATTTTCGTCATTCTATTAATAAATGGAAATATTTTTTTTACTCTAAACCAAAATTTGAAGTCAAAACGTGTCTTAAACATAAAAACAACCTTAGTTATCATGAATATCACAAAAAAATTCCTTAAATATGGAAGATAAAAGTATCAATAATAACCCATAGATAGATTTTGGAACTATAATATTTCAATTACAATAGTGATAGACAGAGCACACACAAATTTGGATACAAAGAAATAGAATTTTTAATTGATGTATTACATCTTTATAAGATAAATGTAAATTATAACTATATATTATACCAAAAAATATGATTAAAAATAAATATTAAATCATTCAATATTTATCTACTAAAATTTTGACGAACACCAATGTTATTACATTTAATGTAATATTACCAAGCATCTCTATCAACTACAAATTATCTTATAAGACGAATAATCATAATATATAAATTAATTTGTTAAATAATGTAATTTGAGATAATTATAATAAATATTAAATTAAAATAATGTAATATTCATCTATATGAATGTTTATAGATTTTTTAAATAAGTTATTAGAATGATGTTTGGATTAATGTGAACTAATTAAATGGTTTTTGGACTATTTATTTTTGTTTAAATTTAGGATAACCAATATTGATAACTCCACATATGTATTATAAAATATTTATTATTATGTTATGCTGGTAGTTCATTGATTATGGAAGCGTTTTTCTACTATATATTACATTGTGTGAGATAGTTAGTATAGAAAAAAATATAATGGGTTTAGGTGAAAATTATGATATTAATGGAGAATATATTTAAGAAATCATTATATTTTGTGTCACATAAAAGGGAAAGATAATATCCTATATATTAATTCATAATATTCCATGTTTATTTTTTACAACGAAATCATATTTTTCATTGGAGGAAAATTTCCTAAAACTAATGTGTAGAGAAAAATAAAATATAGTCATTATAGTATGGAATTTCATACATAAAAAAGGCATATTATTATGAGTGATGTTAATACTATGATAATTGTCTAGAAGAAATAATACATTTTTAATTGGTGATATCATTTCCTATAACAATATATTACCACTTATAACTAGTAAAGTATCATCTTCTATTATAGTTTTATAAAATAATTTTTTGATTTATTACATAATGATATAATATTTTATATTCTAATAAAATATTAAAGTTGTATTATTTCAATGTTTTTATATTCTATGATAATGAATGGGTCATAATAAAACCACACAAATCTATTTATTGAAATAATTCCCAATATACAATTTAATAAATTATAAATTGGAAGGTTGTTTTTTATTTTGATCCCTTATTCATATGAAATCCAATATTTTATTATTATAGAATTTGTAAAGTGGATAGATGAATTTATATAATCTTATAAGTGGGATTAAATGTGTACTCTTCACACACACACACATATGTATATATCAAATCATGGGGTACACTAATTGTCATATTTTAAGAAGTTTACATAGTAAATAGAGATATTTTATTTTTCTTCAGTATTATATTGGATAAATAATATTCTATTTATCAATGTCTAAATATTGTAATTATATTATGAATGGGTATTATAATATGTTTCAATGGAGCCATGTTTTCTATGTTGTATTTAATAATAAAACATAACATCCTATAAGTTAGGGGGTGTAGTTTCGATCAAAAAAGAAAGAATTAGTTTTATATGATTGTATTTATTGTAATCTAAAACATATATATGGCATCGAATCTGCTATTCGAATAAGGGAAACTTCTATAATTGAAAGGATTCTATATTGGAAAAAGATTAATATAAAAGATATGACAGTGCAATGTAAAAAAAGTGTGTTTGAGGAAAATAAGAAAGATATACAAATATGAAATATATTATACTATGTATTGTATGAAATTTTCTTCTCAAGACATATTTTTTGGGTCCTAGACATGGAGGTCCATTTCATATTTCAGAAATTCATGATTTATCTTTCTTTAACCAAGGTTTAAATTCACATTTTATTTCATCATAATATATTTTAAACACCTAAAATTGTCAATTTATCCTTATAAAAAAACAATCATTACCTGGAGAATGAAATTTTTTCAATCGTTTTTGCTAAACTAATATTTTTACATAACCCATATCACATGTTAATTCAAATATGTAAGCATAATTATATTTCAGGAATGAAATCACTCCTATTTTAAAAACACTTATCACAAGTTAAAAACATAATAATCACTCTTCGTTAAAAATCACTTACCAAATCCAATATATCTATTACTATATTTCAATATAAATTTTAGTAAATATAATTAGTTTATATATTTATTTAGGGTAGAAAATTTAATTGAACAAAATACTTCTCAAGTATTATACAACACTATTAACGACTCTTGTATAATATATTCTCATAAAAACATAATGATTTTTATTATCAGATCTCACATATAGATAAATATTTTTACATGTTAATCCATATCATAAAATATTAAAAAAATGAATCAAAAATTTATAATGGAATAATATTAGGGAGATCATTTAATTGATAAAATCATATGTATGGAAATTCATAACTTAAGAATTCCTCTCCTATATACTTACATCCTTACAACAACATTTTAAAATTTCCATTATTTATGAAATTCTAGAGTTGATGTGATTTAGATAGGGGTTTAAGGGGAAAATTCAGGATATTTTATCATCAAACATAAATATCGCATAAGGATTTTAAAAATGGTTCAAGAAAAAAAATTAGCAGTTCGAGTTAAAAAAATGGTTATGATTGAATTTATTGAAATAGATGTTATGAAGAATATATGAGTCCAATATTCGGAAACAAATAAAAAAAAAATTTCCACCAAAAAAATAGATTTCCTTTTAATTATTACATGTTAATTTAGAAATATTGAATAGTAGATTTTTGCCTCATGTTTTGTGGGAAAACTACTGTTATTTTTTTAATGAGATATACTCCATTAAATGATGAATATAAAAAAATAATAGACTAATTGACTAGGTAAAACACAAAATTAATACATGTAATTATTGAAATAAACATAATACATCAATCCAGATAGAGAGACTATCATCAATAAACAAGGTAGTTGGAGGATGAAACGCAAGAAGGCACGTGTCTGTAAAATGTGTTTGGATGAGAAGTTATATCGATGATATCCCGTATTATTTAGGGTTTTTATGATTTGTAACATTATCTTACTAGTTTGGGTACATAGTAACAGTTCCACTCTATATAATATCAACTATTTATTATTTTTAGGGGTTCCCACATCTGGAATTATGGCCATTTAGAAAATAAAAAATTATTGTTTAGGGAAAACTCTAGAATTTTCAATTTATATAGAAAAATAATAAAAATAATTCCACATAAAAAGTTATTAAAAATATCATAATACAGGAAACTAAAAACTGATAATGAGAAAATATGGGTTAGGCTATATACAGGATGGGTGACATAGGGAATATTTTTTAGTACACTTTTTCTTGGACCAATATTAAAGTCTCATTGATTTTAACTACAATAAATACAAGACAAAATTATTAGGAAAAAAAATTATTTAAATGAAATGAATTATATATTATAATAAAAAAATAATGATATTAATTAAAAAATTCTATATAAAATAAAAAACCCATATAAATAAAAGTTATAGTATATAAAAGAGATTAACCAATTAACATTTTCATATATAGAAAACATATAAACGTTAAAGTATTAAAAATTAAACCACCCTCACTGTAAAATGGTTCTATATCATAAATATTAATACATTAATATTAATAATACTGGCTATCATGTATTTAGAAAAAAAGTGATAAAATTTAAATAGGTTTTTAACAAAATTCATCTATCTAAAACTGTTTCATTAAATTGTTGAAATAGAACTCATTATTGGGAGACTAAAAATTTTCATGAATTTAAGGATTCCCACAAAAACATAATTATGTATTGACTAAAAAATTAACTGGTCATGGAAATTTAAATAATATACTAATCATAAAATAGTACCATTGTTTGTTATGTTGATTTTAATATGTTAGAATCTATATAAGAAAATAATGTATCTCCAACATGTATATCATGGTGAGTGCAGATAACAATAAATTTTTATTCATTCCCTTCAATGTAATATTTCAAAGAGTAATTTTTGGTTCAGAATTTTTTTAATACTATTTAACATTTAAATTAATATATTTGGTATCCATTAATACAAAAAAATATTTAAAATATCATAGAATATAGAGATACTGAAAAATTCGACAAAAAAAATATTTAAAATAATTTTTGTAAAGATATGGAGATATCTTATATAAAAATTAAACCACACTACCATATAAATAACAAACCCTGAAATAATGAAGATGTTATTCTATTTATATGGTGAAATATGGGAATTAATATTCAATAATTTTGATTCAATGAAATTGTTCAGTGACTCTGTATAAGTGATGTAACTATATGATGTGAAGGGAATCAAGGTGGTAGATTATTCATTAATTAATATATAAATTGAAAACAACATGGTTTTGACCCTATATTACCTATGTAAAAGATGGTCCAAATATATGATGGTTATGAAATCATCAGTATATAACTAGAGTGTCTTTTGAGAAGTGTGAAATTATCAAAATAAAAAAATATAAACAAAAATAAAAAGTAATAAAAATAATTCCTTTTTAATTTCATGGATATACTAACTACATTCTATTTCATACCTAGGATTCACATTATTTCAATTCCTCAAACCATGATGAGAAAAAATGTAGACTTGTGGTCTATAACATGTAATAATTTAATATTAATTGAGTTTTTCTCCATTTTATTCCCAATATCATGATTTTATAGATGAATGTGGAAATCATCAATATAAATTTGTGGACACGATTTGGGATACGGTAGAGAATCAATGGTTTGGGGGATGAGTCCATGTGATTGAAATGAACATAGAATCTTAGTGTAGCATCTTCCAAGGGAGATAGCTAGAGTGTATATGTGGTTATGGTTGACATGAAATGATGGGAGGTGAGACCACATATGGAAAACATGAATTGGAGAAGGAATTTGTTTTTATATATTTATTATTATTGTTTTTGTATTTTTTTACTTATGAGGACATTTTTCAAAAATATAATCATATAATATATTTGACCACAAATAAAATATATCATAGATATAATTTAGGATTTATATCAAATAGAATATATATAAGAATAGATTTTCAATCACTTATAATTATTTAGTTATATTTTTTGTTAATAGATACTTAATTTTTTATTATTAAATTAACACATTTTCTTATAATATTTTAATTTCAATTTATAAAAAATAATTTTTTTAATAAACGTGTCTAACTGATATTAATAATTTTTTTATTTAAATTTTTATTTTCGACTTACTAAATATAGAGACATAATTATTTGTTGAAATAATTGGAAATAATGATTATAAATAATATATTTACATTAGGGTAAAAAATAGTTGGTATTAATATTTTAAGTAAGAAATTAAATTATAGTTAAAATAATTATTGTAATTAAATAGATAATGAAAAAAATATTTTTATGTAAAATATAATGTTCATCCGTATATTTAATTTCAAAAAAATAATTATATTAGTTGGAATTGTAAATTTTTAGCATCATATATAATATTTTTTCATTAAATTTATGTTGGTATAAGTCATTTAATTGTAGTGGGTAAATAATGGAATAATAGTAAAAATTAATGAGAGGAGGCTTTAAAATATATATATAACCTTATTAATTTCTATTTATTGATATATATTTTTTGAATTTTTGTTCAATATTTTAATATATGGAACCTATATTCAAATTTTCATTTATAATTAGTTTAATATTAGTTTTATGTAAACAATAAATCCAAAATGTCAATCTTCTTTCTTTAATAACTATATTATTTGTTCATTAGGATAAATGGTATTTATTTTCAATTATATATGGTTATTTTAGATATTATATAATATTTGTATCACAGGAATTTATTTTAAAATTTTAGTGATCTTATAATTTACAGAAATTCTTATACAAAATCGACATAATTATTTCTCATGTAAGATAAAAATATGCTAAATAGTTTAAATAAAAATAAAGGAAATGAAATGGATCAATTATTATATTATTTGAATTTCATAGAAAAATATAACATATTAGTTATGTTTTGGATGTTTACATTTGTATTAAATTACTATATTTATTTAATTAAATTCAAACAATTTGAATATTTATCCAAATTAATTTAATTGTATATTAGGTTAAATAATATTTTATAAATGATTTAAAATTCTTACCATTATTATTTTATTCTATGTTAATGTAATATTTTATTGATATTCATAAATTAACAATAAATGCAACACTTTTCCTTTTATTATAAAATTTATGATAACTATAGTGTAAAAAATACTGATTGCATTGTAATAAAAATGATCATTAAAATTTGTATAAAACCTATAGATATGGGTACAAAAATGAGCTAATATTGACAAAATTTTATTATATGAGTTAATATTAATTCACTATAATAAATTTCTCTAAATATATCATTTTGTACTACTTCAACATGAATGTTATGTATATTATTTTAATACTTTATGTAATTCAAAGTGCACTCATCCCCTAATTTGTAAAATGGGGCCTCCTATATTATCTTCCTCATAGATTTTGAGCACTATATCTCATCCAATACAAAATCAAAGGTCTAGAAAATATCTTACCCCATGTCTGAGTGATCAAGTTTTCTTTGAAAGACAAAACAAAAAATCTTATAATGTCACTAGTGGAAAAATGGCTTTTATCATCATGGTTTCAACGTTAGTTATTTAATAAAAAATACTACAACGATTTATGTAAAATGATTCTATAAAAAAACAATGTAAAAACTCTTCTTATTTGGGTTTTATATTTGTTTTCATATAAATGTAGATAAAAAATTTCACAATTGGTTTTAAAATCACATATATATATATAACCAATGCTAAAACCATTTAACATTTCTTTTAAAAAATGATTATATTTATAACAGATATTAAAATCAAAATATGAGATGTGTTTTAACAATGGTTATTTTTATATCAGATGTTAAAAGTATATTTTGAAATTCATATATTTTTTGTTTCAATTTATTTGTTGCAACCATTTCAAATTTTAATGTCCCGCAAAAAAATTAATACTTCACTGCCAAAATATATTTTTATCTGCATTCCATAACATCTAAATCTATTTTATTAAATATTTTTGAACTATTTGATTCACATAAAATTTTTATCACATCTATATTTGATTAATTGTACATGGTATTTATTCTTTTCATTTAATTTATTTATTATTTTCTCCAATAAGTGAATATATTATTGATAATTTTTCTTATAATGAAGATGACTTCATCTAATCTAGTTCCAAAATAAATCTTATAAAATAGATTCAACAACCAATTGTAAAAATTACTAATCAATCCCTATTGTTTTTCCACATAATCTATTACTATAAAGATAAGTCAAAAATGAAAAATAAATATTTTGATATAAAGAAAACTACAAAAATAAATGAAACTATGTTAAAGCTCCAGCTCTGCTATTTTTTGTCAATTTTTTTTCAACATTTATCAATTTCTGTTACCCAAGATTTCTTTTAAGCATGTAGAATGTATTAATGTTTTAAAAAAAATTCATGACTCCAAAAACGTTGGTTTATTTAATAAATAACATTAAATGTAACTTTGGACCTCAGATTTCAAAATATCAGTTGTTAAAACATTATCAGGTTACTTCTGTCCGCGGTCCTTAAAATTAACAAAGTAAACAAAATCCCCAAAAATAAATATTTAAACATTGATTTATAAAACAATATGATGAAAATAATACTTGTAACATAATCTTTAGTTACATAACATATAACCATTGTTAATTTTTTTACCACAACAGTTCAATAAAATGTAGTTACACGATTAGAAGGAATAAGTCATAATCGATGATTTTCAATTTTATTTTTTCTTACACCTACATCATATATAATTATATCATTTTAATATAATAACGTCAGTATATTCCATATACTAAAATTTTATTACAAGGAAAACCCATTTTTCATATCATTTCCATCCTATTGGAAATCAAAACATCGATTGTGTGTACATGTGGATTACCACCTCCACAAAGTTATGTGTATAATTTTTCATTTCCACCTCAAAATGATGGTTATTATGATTTAGATAAATAATATATTTTAGATAAATGAAATAATTTAAATTTTCCTAGCTGAAATATCATCTACATTATTACCATTCCATTAATTGAAATGTGATAACGTCATTCAAGTGTACGTGAGGACTAGTACCTCAAAAAATAAATTAGAGTCATTTTTTATGTACACCATTGTCATATTGTTATAAATTTTTATTTAATAAATTTAAAATATAATCATTTCACGATAACTATTGCATATATTATAGATAAATGATCCATTTTACCGAGATAAATATACCAATATCAATATAAAATTATAAAATAAACATCCCCAAAAACCCATCCATGGTTTTAACTAAATAATTTTTTGAAATATGACATGAAAATAAAGGAAATAACTATTTTACCGATAAAATAATAAATTGGAAAATTTCATAGTCAAGAAAATATTTACTATCAGTTTATTATATTGGAGTCAATGTACATACCTATAATGTTTGGAATCATGGTAATGTGAATTTTAAATTAATTTCCACTCATTGGGTTGTCAATATAGTTAATTGAATATATTATGAAATTATTACTTATGAAATTACATTTTATTGTATTATTTTTTGTCCACAAGTTTATGGGGTTTTAATGTTGTTACAAACAATTACCTAAATAAATAATTTTAAGTCCAGTATTATGATATTTGTAAGCATTACTAATCTAAATATCATTTCATTATGAAATCATTCATATTATGCCACTACATTCTTTTATAATAGGAATATGATACATATCAAAATATTTTAACATAAATGAGTATTATATCGTAATATTTAATGATACATTTAATTTATATCTTTCATGTTATATAGATTAAAATTTTATAAAATTCAGAAGATATTTCCAGGCCTCAATAAATTATTTTCAACATAATTTATGTTTTGGAAATTTTTTTATTTTATATAGAATACTTAATTTACCAATATATATTATCAAGTCGTCTTGGGCCAAAGGTGATGATATTAGATCGTGGGGTGGCCTGGTGAATCGCCTCAGATGTCTTGGATTGGACATGAAAAGCTGGGTGAGCTCGAGACCCGATGTTGCCCAAGGTATTGATAAGCTCAGGATCGAAGTCGACAGATTGGAAGATTCTCTCCAGAACTGTTGGGATGAGAATGCGTTCATTATTCTGTGTAATAAAAATAATCTCTTGGGTAAGAGGCTTATTTCTTTGGAGAGGGATTTCAAACAAAGGTCTCGGATCCGATGGCTTAAGGAAGGGGATCGAAACAGTGCTTTCTTCCATGCTTGCATTAAAGAGAGGAGAAGTTCAAAGATCAACCTGAGAATGGAAAATGGAGACTACACTTCAGATGTGAAATCTGCGGGGATGATTGTTATGGATCACTTTGAGAAGATCTTTGCAGGGGAGTCTACGGCTTCCTTCGAGAGGGGGTTTCACGCTTCGGAGGACTTTTTCAGCCTTATTCCCTCAACGGTTAGCCATGAGGATAATTCTACTCTCCCCTCTATTCCTTTGGCCGAGGAGATCCGGATGGTTGTCATGAAAATGCCCCAGGACAGCGCACCTAGTCCTGATGGTTTCCCAGCCAGCGTTTTCAGTTTCACATGGGAGATTGTTGGTCAGCTTGTTGTGGAGTCGATCCAGGACTTTTTCAAGGGTGGTTCGCTCACTAGGGGAATTTCTGCATCTAGACTGATTCTTGTTCCAAAAATTAAGGATCCTACTCTCATTAGCCAGTACAGTCCTATCTTTCGTTGCAATTTTGCTGATAAAATTCTTGTCTCTGTTATTTTTAGTAGGCTGGATAAGGTTCTCCCACGTCTAGTCTCAATGGAACAACATGGCTTCATCAAGGGTAGGAAGATTCAGGGTGCGGTGGGCATTGCTAATGAATTGGTTCAGGACAACAACGGGAAATCGGTTGGTCATAATGTCATCTTCCAAGTTGATATGAACAAGGCGTATGACACGCTGGAATGGAGCTTCATCATACGGGTCATGCGGAACTTTGGGTTCAGCGAGGTTTTTTGTGATATTTGCTTTAGATGTTACTCTTCCCCGTGGCTTTCCGTTGCTTTAATGGGAAAGACCTTTGGTTTCTTCAAGACTGTACGCGGTGTTCGTCAATGGGATCCCTTGTCCCTGCTTCTTTTTGTTATCGCCCAAGATTCACTCTCAAGAAACTTGAAGCATAGGGTGGACACCGGTCTCATGATTCCCTTCCGGGGGAGGAATGGTGTTGTCATTTCTCATCTTATGTTTGCGGATGATATTCTGATTTTTATCAATGGCAGGAAGAGATCTTTGAAGTCTCTCATAGACTCCCTTTCCTCTTACGGGAAATGGAGCGGGCAGTGCGTCAACCTCGCTAAAAGTCATTTCTTCACTTTTGATAAATCCCCAGCTTCAAGCTTAAAGTAATTCCAGAAAACTCTGGGTTGTTGTAGGCGGCCATTTCTTATATTATATCTTGGGGTTATGATCTCCTGTGGCCACGTTAATAAGATTCATTTCTCTATGATTCTTGATCGTATACTCGACAGAATATACAATTGGAAAAATAAGCTCTTCTCCATTGGCGGACGGATTACGTTGATTAGCAGTGTACTCATGTCCATTACCATGCACGTGTTTTCTGTGATCCATCCTTCTAAGGGTATGGTGGAGAGGATGGAAATCATCCTCAACTCCTTCCCGTGGGATGCCAAGGAGTAGGGAAGGTTTCACTGGGCTTCTTGGAGACGTCTTTCCAGATCAGTGGAGGTAGGCGGTGTTGGCTTACGTGATATACAGGGTACACTCCAAAGTTTGCAGGCACGTCTCGCTCGGGATATTATCGTCGAGGAATCGCTGTGGGCGAAATTCTTTAAATCACGTTACCCGGGGCTTGAAGCAATGGGTCTTTACAGCTCCACGAGGCTGGAAAGATTAATGTTCTCACTCATCGACACTTTGTCAGGTCATGCGAGGTGGGTCATCAGTGCTGGAAATATCAATTTTTGGGATAGGAACTGGTCGGGGGAACCCCTGCGTTACCCCGGATGCCCTTCCCTAGATATTAACTTCAGTAATTCATGCGATGATTTCGACTTGATAAATACCTCTTTGAATGATAACCAAATGTCTGTGTTCAAGAATATTGTCATGAGTGATGAACCCAACAAATGCTGCTTCTCGGCATCTAGCTCAGGGAGGTTCTCCTCACAAGGTTTCAGGAGTATCGTCTAGGGAAGTAGCATCTCCAATGATTGGGCTCCAGTGCTCTGGTGCAAAGATATTCCTATTAGAATGAATTTCCTTCTCTGGAGGATCAGAAACAGAGCGTTACCTACGGAGGACAGCGTTCAACTCTGGGGTGTTAATTTGGCCTCGAGGTGCTTCTGTTGCACCAATCACATGTGCGAAACGGAGAAACATATGTTCTTTCAGAGTCAATGGGCACTGCATCTTTGGTCCCTTTTCACGTATGATCCATGCAGAGGAGTTGGAGAATTCTCACTACAGGATTATGTGGAGTGCTGGTTTTCCGGTGCGGGGGCTTCTGAACAGAAACGGCTGGTTAGAACAATCATCCTTGTGTCTCTGTGTTGGGTTCTTTGGGAGGCACATATCCAGGTTCGAAGAGGTGAGATTCGGACATTGCTGTTTCTACAGGTTAGCCTCAAGTCTCTAATTTTTTAGATTGCTTCTCAGATAAGAGGCGGAGCGATGACTACTGCGATTAACAACCTTCTTCATCGCCCCTGTTTAAAAAAAGAGTGGTCAGTGGGTTAAATGACATCCGCCGGTTAAGGGACTTAAGCTTAACATTGATGGGTCATGAATGGGTGGGATCATGAGGGGGGAGGCATGCTACGGGATTCCTCTGGATCAGTTCTCGTCGCCTTCAGTGCATATTATGGGCCTGGCAACTCCTTGTGTGCTGAAGTGTAGGCACTGGTCTCGGGTCTGTTGGTATGCAGAAGGCTGAAGATGGTCGTTTCCGAAATCGAAACGGACTCGGATACCCTCTTGAAGATTATGAAAGGGTCGTGTGGGGTTTCGTGGGAACCCACGTACTTTATCAGAAGGTTGGGAATCCCACTTGGAGTTCATCTGTCTCACAGCTGGAGGGAGGCTAAATTCGCAGCAGATTCCCTTCCCCGCTTGGGTAGAAGTGATGACACTCTCATCCCCTATAACTATCCCCTCTCTCCCCCTGCAGAATGTGCCTCCTTTGTGTTTGGGGATGTTCTCGGGCTTCATCATTTCCGCCCCCCTTGAGGGGTCTTCCTTCCTTTATTTCTTTTTGAATAAAAAATGAACGACTACTACTACTACTATTACACATGTTCTAAGGGGTTTTGGTCTCAAGCATCATTATTTGGGACATGTTTTGGTTAATTCACCTATATTCATTTATATAGTATATATATATATATATATAATTGACATATAATATCATGAATATTTGTATACTTGTGTTATTTTATGTCCCATCCATTTTTCATTCCTTCAATGGCTTTTTTAGATTCCCATAAATGGGTTGTATTCAGATATATTACTTTAATGATTTTAAATACTTTTAATCAAATTCGTTCTCTTTGACTTATTATGATGATTTTATTTTCTAATAAAAAATGATTTCATGAATTTAATTTCCATAATATTAGAATTTATTTTAAAATAATTATAAAAGAATGTTTACTAATGTTTTCAGTATGGGTCACATTTGAATTTATTTATAAACTTTTTAGAAGAAATTTTATTATCAAATTTTTTGAAATTAATGAATTTCCACATAGTAATAACTATTATTTTTTAAAATTTTATTTCTTTTAGGATACTATTATTATTTTGATATAAAATCTATTTCTAAATATATTTTTTGGAATATTTATTTTTTAAAGGTATAGAAAGAATAAGATATTATTACACCAAAATATATTAAAGCATAACATTATGGTATATATTGTATATTAAATATACCATATTGTTTAGAAGATTATTCAACACCATGATAGATTATAATATATTTATTATTAAATAAATTCAACTTATTTTATATCATACGATACAAGAAACACCATGTCTAAAAAAATTTGATACTTTATTAATATATTGTTACTTAAACACGACCATTATAACATAAACATTAAAATTGTATGTACGAATAAAAATAAATAAATTATGAAAATTATATTATTTATAAATTTATAAAATAAATTCAATTTATATATATTGATTATTAATAAAATAATAATAATTTAGTCGAAAAAGAAATATATTCTGAAAATTTTTATATCTCTAAAAGGATGTTCACTTGTAGATTGCACAAATATTTTGATCTTAAATTTTAATAATTTTATAAAATTTATCTTAAAATGTGAAAATTATTTATTTATCAGAAATCAGATATCAACTTATGGTCCAATTTGTGATTTTTTAGATTATATTAATTTTTCTTCGAATAATGAAAAATAATGATTTTATTATATTCTTAAATAATTATATAAAATTATTTCTCATTAATATTAATATTTTATTTTAATTTTTACTAATACATATTTATTCGAATTAATATCATTTTAATCAAAATTATGAGATTATTGAATAATTTTTTTATTAGTAAATAAAATAATTTCGTTCGGAAATTTGTATCAAAGTGAATAATGTTTTGACATTTTTAATAATTAAAATAACACATAATATGATATGAATTGAAATAAATTTTTTTATCATATATCATCATATACTAATTTAAATTCATTTAGTTACTATAAAATATTATATGGTTAATATGTGATCATCTTTTAAACAAATTTCTAGAAAACAGTTTTTAACACATTTTTGGGTCTTATTTTATAATAAATTCATCCAATTATGTGTGATGAAATTTATGGAATTTATGGAATATTTTAATCATTGAACATTATATTATCTAATATCGTAAACATAATTTTTACTATAATGAATAGTGGAAATAATAAAAAATATTTACCCCGATTAATGTAAAAACAGGTTTATCCTGGGTTAAGATAAACATAAAAAGAATTAAAATGACCCAAAACATTCCATATTCCTATTTCATGATAATATATATACCATATTGACTATAATTATTGAAAATAGTCAAATTTTATTTATTTTAGAATGACTAAAATATGGTTGAAATTATTTCTTTTAAAAAATTTCAGGTGTGTCTTCTCCCCCACATATAAAAGGCTATATGATATCCTCTTCTTTAAGGACTTATAAAACAAATTTTTTAGTAATTTAATTTCCCAAATAACTTATTTAATTCCCACCCTAATGTTATATTCGTCTTTTAAATGCAACATATAATGGATTTGGACCCAAACCAAAAAATGTTGTCTGAATAAGAGGTAACATCCTTAACTGAGCATTTTATTATTTTTTCATATTCCTTAGCCTTAAAAATTATTAAACCATGATGAAATAATATCTCCAATATATTACATATAGTGAGATTTTTTTATGTTAATGAATTATAATGATATCAACCTCTGCTAAATGTTAAATGATACACTTGATCATGTGTATGGCAGACTACTACCTCGTGAACTGACGTAATTCGTTTCCCATCATCGATTCTCAATGCAGGTAAAAATGAACAATATAATTTTTACAAATGATATTTATAATATAATATTATATATTTAATTCTAATACAATATATACCTTCTTACATTCAATTTCATATGGAATACAATAATGTTGCTCATCTGTGCGATAGGATATCGCCTCACAAAGTGATGTGATTCATTTGGTTACTATCTCTTTACATAGAAGTTACAAAGTGTTAATATGATGTTTATATAAGATATTAATGGAAATTTAACATTTACATAAAATAAAAACATTTTATACGATTTTCCTGTAAAATCCATTGAATAAATGACAATTTAAGTCATGTCTATGTTGGACTACTGCATATCAATGTGATGTGATTCATTTTTTCACTGACAATTTATAAAAATGATAATAAAATATTAATTTAATAAATATATGTTATATAAAATACATGATATAGATTAATTAAAATTCATTTTCAATCCACCTCTTTACCCTTTCACCCATCAAGGAAATGATAACATTTCTCGTGTGTATGTACGACCTACCGTCTCCCAGAACCGATGTGATTCATTCTATATTTTAAAAAATCAATAAATGTTATAAATATGTATATAAATAAAAATATAATATTTATACCATTAATATAATTATATAGATTATGTCATAATAACCTATGATCAATATCTGAAACATTCATTAAGAAACATGTATGATAAAACAAAGCAATTAACACCTAAACAAATAGTGGTAATGAAAAATAATTAATGAATGTGAAATAAGTTTTTATAAAATGATAATACATGATATTATAAATAATACATTGATAATATTTTAAAAACCACTGAAATTATTTATATGAGAGATCATAAACTGATAGAATTAAGTAAGGGTTTTTTTTAATAAATTTCCATTTACAAGGTTATAGGACTACTTCGTTGATTATATTATTCCAAAATTATGTGTCAAATGAATTTTAATTTATTTATATTATATAAACATAGTTATAGTTTAGGATCTATATTTTCTTCACAAAATCACCACATTTATTACCTATCACCTCAATGATAAAATCTTTTCAAGGGATTCATCTCAAACTTTCTTCTTTGAGACACATCCTCTTTTATGCTCTTAATTTATTTTTGATTTTTGCATATACATCAGTATTAAAAAATATATCATGAATACTTCCTACATCATTATATTTTAATTTTAAATTCTTCCAAATCATTAATCGGATGTTATAAATAAATTTTACCATACTGGTATGGGTTTTTGTTTCAATATCATTTTAATAGATATTTGTTATGCTTAAATTTTTATTAAAGGAAACTATGTGATATTTTTGTGATAATCCCCTTTAGTTTTCTTCTTGAATAATTAATCAAGAGTTTTTCATTTAGTATTTCCTTTTTACTCTATGTTTTACTTAAAATTTTAGGGAAAATAGTTTTAATAATGTCCAAATTCATTTCTATCATTGGTAAAAAATCATTCATCTTCCAAATCATTGTGATAAAAATATTTTTCAAAAAATGTATTAATGTTATCTTCTAAATTCATTTTTACCCATAACAAGAATTTTAAAAATATTTCAAAGGTAATGTTCTTGTTTTTCCCAAAACAATGTACTTTTCTAATTTTCCCAAAAAAACTTAAAGGAATCAATGTTTCTTATCATATTTATCATGAATGTAACTCTCCAAAAATAATGACCATCCATTATTAAATATATCCCTTTTTATGTTTCAAAAGTTATTTTCAAAAAAAATTATTTAATTATTGAAAATGTTTTAGGTTTTAAATATATTTTTTTTCAAAATAAAGATGATGTTTTCCTCAGTAAATGTTCAAAATGATCATTCAAAATGATTTTCTATCTATGATGTTATCATTTGTTTTTACTCAATGAGAAATGATTATTCCACTAAAAAAATTATTTTTAAATTCTTTTTATCAATTACAAAAACATTATATTTACTGAAATTCAATTAAATTAAATATTTTTCACTCTATCATATATACAAAGCATATTATATATTCCTTTATGGGGTAATACATTCATTTCAATCATTTAAAAAATGAATTCATTACCTAATATAATTTTAATATGATATGAATTAAGATTATACAACCCATTTTCTTTTAGTGGTTAATTATTATGTTATGAATAATTATAAATTTCATTAATTCTTTACGTCGATACCATGAATAGGTTATGATGGGTGCATTGGGATATTTCTCTAATGTAATGGATAATGTTTTGGTCTCATGAGAAGTCATTTATTGGATAACTGAGTAAACCTAATCCATTGCGGGACATCATCTACCATGTGATATTATAGTGGTAGTTATCATTGACTCATGTTTATTTTATACTGTATATTTCTACAACATTTCATATTCCATCTCTATCTTATGATTCCATGTTCCGAATATTATGATTCCATGTGATTACCCAGCAGATATACATTTTATGATATCATGTTATACCTTCCATTCATATGTTATGTTTCCATATCCTGATAATTCCACTACTATAGTTTTTAAAACCTATTTCTTTATGTAAAATAAAGGTTATCTGATGAATATTTATATTATTTATTAGATTATATGGTATCAGTATGGAATATAAAATAATGAGTTCATGTTTTCTGTATTTAGATGATAGGATTTCCAAGACAATGTAAATTTATTGTCCTTGTATTGTATTAATTGAAATTTATTTTCGGTAATCATGTAATAATTTATGAAAAATAAATGAGTTTCCATATCTTGTATCATTGGAACAGAATAGATAAACACTGGATCTAGGAAGAGAAAACCATAGAGAGAAACCTAGGTATTAATCTAAGGATAATTCTAATGTCAATAATTAGTATATAAAATAACATATAATTTTGGTGAATTAAAGAGAATGTTCAATTTTATGAGTTACATGACTATCTAAATAGTAAAAGTGGACATAGTTCTTGAAAATATATTACTAGAGGTAATAACATTGAATTGAACCACCGGTCTTGACTTAACCATTAGCTGGTACATGAAAATAGTCCTTTCTGCACACTTGGATTGGAACTCCCAAGGGATATTGTTTAGAAATTTGAAAAAACATTACTAACCGGCATAAAGGATTTGAATAGATGATAATTATGAATTACATAAGATAATACAAAGGTGTATCACACTGAAAAAAAGTTACCATGATATGGATATCCTATAAATAATTTTTCATGATAATATGGTTTCATAATATGATTATTATAACATAATGTATTCTTAATGGTTTTATTATATTGTAGGAAGTATGAAGAATTTCGATATCACTAAATGTGATGGATAATTATGTGAATATGAGTATCCAAATTGGATGATTAATGGAGTGAAAGGTATTGTGATTATTCCTAAGAATATGTCATGATATATGATTAGCAACACAAACTTTGGAGAGATTCATAACATGTCAAATAAGACGATGATGATTTTTAATGAAAGATAGAAAGATAATGAACATTGTGTAAATAAGATTCATCTTCCTTATTGTCAAGAAGGTGGGAATATGATCAAATAATAATATATAAAATTTATGGGAAGATGTTTTTTATGTTAAAATAGAGGTCATTGAACAATGAATTACCATGAAAATTGTTGTCTTATATGTGGTGGACTTGGAAATTATGTAATCTAATTCCCAAAAGTATGGGTTATAACATAGAATAAGGAAGGAATTATGTTTTACCTAATCATTCATGTAAATGGGATAAAGTATTTATATTATGATTCAATAATTAACCTATAGAAGTATTTTTACCGTTGGTATATTGTTTATAACAACCATGAAATTTCTATGGATTTTGTTAATTTGAAAAACATATATGTCTTCTGATTTTATTAACACAATAGATATGTACATAATCACTATTTTATGAGTTAATGTTTAATAATAAGTCCAATTTGCTAGAAACACACTATATGGTTTTATTTTATTTTATTTTAAGGTGACTAATGTTATTTTTGGAGACGTTTAATTCAGTTTATGTTTTTATAACCTTTTGGATAAACCTAAAATATTATTTAAGAATAATTATATTACTTTTTTAGATTTAAGATGATAGGATTTAGGGATAACATATAATGGAATGGATTATATTACACATTCTTTTGAGTCATTACAGATTAATGTATTTAATTAGATATCTTCTTATAACCAATTTTTCAATAGAAAATCCTGAGGGAGAACTTGTTATTATTTTGAGAATTATGTGATAAGATAAAAGTTAATTTTAGTAAATTAGTAATAAAAATTTAATATTAAAAACTCATTGTTTGGAGAAAAATATGAAATTATTATTTTAATTTATTAAATGATCAAATTATACTTTTGGGGTAAGTATAATTTATTATGTTCATAGTCTATATGGTAAAGTCATTTCTTAACACTATGAAAAATAATCATGAAAAAAATATTATTTTCATATTACCTTCAAATTTGGGGAATCAATGATCATTTAACTCATCATAGAATTATGTTATTATTTTCCATAAATTCATATTAACCTACAACATAATTATTATCAATTATTTCTATCACTCAGTAGAATTATTTATTCTTTTCATCCATATCCATATATTCAATTTCCATCATTGTTCCCCTCTTTGAAAACCTAGTACTTGTTATTACAGATGAAATTCAAACATCTGTTTCTATCGTAAAAATTATTTGTTTTGTTATCCCTTTTTATGATGTGTGTTTAAAATAAATTTATTTTTTAATATCAAAACCATGATCACTTAGATCAAGATTAAATAACGAGTATGCAATGTTTTTAAAGGGGCAGAATATAACACCCTATGATTTTTTAAAAATAAATTAATGTTTGATAATATATATGACATGAAACACCATGAACTGAATAGAATGTGACACCGTAAGACATTAAGATATATTTATTATTTAATAAATTAATTCTCATTGATAGCTTGTGATACACACAACAACACGTCTAAATGAAAGACAATACACTATTAAAATATTTTTTTTGAATGATGACCACTATAAAAAAACCAGGAAATGGTAGGTATTAATAGGAATCAAAAAATGTTAAAAATTATATTTTTAATATATTTATAATATAAATTAAATGGTTATTTTCTGATTATAATTAAAATTATAACCATTTCAATGGACAAAAATGTTTCATGAAGACATGTAATTTTCTAAATGGTGATTTAGTAGGACATGTTGTAGGTAATGAAAGATTAATATTTAATAATTATGTAATATTTATTTTATGAAATGAACATATTTTATTTAAAATTATCATATTGATATTAACGTATAGCAAAATTGTCATAATTTTCTAAATATAATAAGTTTTCAGTGAATAATGAAAAATACAGAAATTTTAAAGGTTGTCATTTTTTTTAAAAATTAGGTTCCATAATTATAATAATATAATTTATAATTAAAACATTTAATATTTAGTCTTATTAATTACATTTATGAAATTATTATTTCAGATTCTAAAAAAAGTTTATTTTTTGGGATTTAAATTACTTTTTTCATTATAAACTATTTTAAATTGAAAAATATTTCTCCTTATTATGTAATTAAAATAACCAATAAGAAGGAATTATATAAATTATATTTTGATATCATATACCTATAAATATGAAATTAAATTAAATTAATTATTATTATTTTTTATAATGTAAATATTAGATAAACTTTCCATTGAAAAATGCATTTCTAGAAAAAATGTTTTTCAATGCGTCTTTGAGTTTTATTTTAAATTAAATTCTTCCAATTATGTGAGTTTAATTTGAATATATAGATTCAAAATGTGGAATGAATGCAATTTAATTTGTTTAATATTTTATATATAATGAATTATAATAATGAATACTGAAACCAGAAATATTATTTACCATGGTTAGTGTTAAAACGAGTTTAATAGGGGTTAAAATAAAAAGACAAGGTTTTGAAAGACATAAAGCATAAATATTTCCTATATTATGGTCATATTTTTAAGATATATATTATAAGAATATAATATTATACATTTTTCCTTTTATCATGAAAAAAATGTGAGCATAATTAATTTTTTTCGAAAATTTCATTCATGTTCTCCCCACCCACCACAACACACTTATAAAAGCACAAACCCTCAAATATATTTTAAACACATATAAAAATATTTGGATAGTACATTATCACACCAATTTACTTCCTTACATATAAACCCTAATCATATGAGCCTTTTTTGGTCAATAATTCATCCTAGATTGGCTTTTAGTTTAAACCAAAAGAGTTTGTCCAATGAATAGGGAACACACATAATCAAGCAGTTTATATTATATCTTCAGACAAATCAATAAAATATTTTTTTTAAATCGATGATATAAAGATCTCATATTATTAAATATAATTTTATTTTTTTATGTTTTGTAAATGACCAAATACTTCTCCTCCTCCCTCAAATAGGAAAATGGAACTGTTGATCGTGTGTACGGAAGACTACCGCTTCACGAACCGATGTAATTCATTTTCCATAAGCAGTTATCATTTATGGATATAATTTTGTAGATAATGTTTTTAAATATATATTTATTATATAATTATAAATCTATTATTATAACGTCAAATATACCTTCTTAATTTACATTTCATAGGGAATGTAATAATGTCACTAATGTGTACGTCGGACTACAACTTCAGAATGTGATGTGATTTTTTTATATAAATATTACATGGAAGGTAATAATGATTTATTTAAGGTTGATATATAATATTTATTACATATTAATCATTACTTATAGGAAATATATCTTATAATTTCTTACCATTGTATCAATTGAATAAACGATAATGTTGTTCATGTGTACGATGATCTACCTTCTCACGAAGAGATGTGATTTGTTTTTTCACTAAATAATTACATGGAATGTAACAAATGATAAATTTTAATAAAATATGTCTTATATATGACATTCTATTGATTTTTTAATATTAATATACAATTAAATTCATTAAATATTCTCCTAAAAAGGAAATTATAACATCGCTCATGTGTTTGCATGACATTACTTCTCCGCAAAGTGATGATATTCATTAGCTATGTTCAAAATATAATTATCAGTAAAAATATAAATATATTAAAATAAGTGATATATGTAAATATATAATTACTGATATTATGTAACTATAAACTATGTTCAAGATCTGTAACATTCATGAAAAATCCTAGAGGAGAAAACAAGGCAAGTAACACCCAAACCTATAGTGATAATGAATGATTATTAATAAATGAAAAATTAGATGTTATAAAAGGATCTTATATGGTATTATAAATAATTATATGGTTCTAGTATAAGTTAATAATTATTATTAAAAATGTAAATATTTCTAAATAGAAACAACTAAATGGAAGACAACGTAAGGTATTTTCTAACTCAATTTCAATTCATTGGTTTATATGACTACTATGTTGATTATATTATACCAAAATTACGAGTAAAGTTAATTTTGAATTTTTTATTTTTTATTTACCCTTATCAATATTTTGATGTGTTTTTTATAAATAATCACTACATTTATTAACACTCACCTCAATTACATGATCTTTGTAAGGGTTTCACCACAATATTTATCGTTTTAGACACTTGTTCGTTTATAATAATAATTTTGTTTGAATGGTTTATATACTAAATATATACGTAATATATCATGAATACCTCCAAAATCATGATATTATATTTTACAATTCATTTAATTCATTCATCATATTTTATGATTTATAAGATACAAGTGCGTAAGGGTTTATGTTTCAATCTCATTTTAATCAAGAATACATTTTCTTGAATTTCCCATGAAGGAAATTATTTTATAATAGTCTAAAAAACTAAGTAATTTAATTATCAGATGGTTATTCATGATGTTTTAATTTAATATTACCATTTATTCAATTCATTGCTTAAATGTTTAGGTAAATTTATTTTAAGAAAACCCCACTTCATTTCTTTCTTTGGTTGAAAATCCTTTTTCTTGTTCCAAATCCATGATTTCAAAAAATGTATTATCATTTTTTTAATATGATTGTTTAATTTATTTTTTTAACCATAATTTTATTTCAACAATGTTTTTAAAAAAATATTCATATTATTTTCTGAGAATTTTACCTTTTAATTTTTATAACCAAAATATGGAATGATTCATAATATTTTAACGTATTATACATGAATGGAAAAATTCAACCACCCTTACCACATAATGTTTTAATGTTTCAATTTATTTCAAATGTTATTTAAAAAATATTTACTACATGATTCTGTTTTATATTTTAATTAAGTTTATCACAAATTGAACTGATATTAACCTTACGAAATGTTGAACTTGATCATTCAAAATTAATTTCCAATTAAGATGACACTGTTTGATGATACACAGAGTGAATTTTTTTCCCTAATGAATATTTTTAATATTTTTTTCAAAAAATAAAAAATCCATTTAGGTTATATAATTATTCTTATTTCTGTATATATATGTCTCTCACATATATACCTAGTTTATTTTTTAATATCACGTACATCATAGTGGTATGTACTCATTTAAATTTTGGTTTACATCACTTTAATTTGGTGAATAGAATATATGTTAAAAAACTATGGATTCTGCTTCCTAAGAGAACACAACTCATGAGTAGCCTGAATTTTCAAGCATTTGGACTGTTGCATCCTCTATACTATGATCTCCTACTGTTTCCCCAGTCCGCCCATCCTCGCTCTTTGGATACGTGGCGGCCATCCCCTCACCTCCGACCATGTTGACTGTAGTATGGCCTTCAGAGGGACTGGTCCATCCACTCATACTTCAACCCTCCTCCTCGATCCTTATTCCTCATATGGATCATGTGGTCGCTGCCTCCTCTTTAGAGCCCCTGGCAAGGTTCGTTCAAAGATGTTCTTTGTGGATCGATGAAAAATGCCCCCTGTCCTACTTCAATGAGTTTATGGTTCTGTCCCCAAAGTATTCATGCAAATATGGATTTCTATCCCTAGATTGTTTGGTGATGGCCTTTTCTAAGGTGGAGGCATGCTTGATGTGGTCTATGGTTTCCCGCTTTTGTTTTGTGAATCCCCATAGTGTTGTTCCACTGCATTATCCACTTATGGAGACTCCAGTTCTCAGTTACAACCTCATCAATTCACTTGAATTCCTTCTTCCTTGTTTGGGACTCATAGGAAGACTTCCTCTATATGTGGGGTAGTTTACCTCAATCCTTTGGGTGATGGAGTTTTAGTCATCCTCATTGGTCGTGAAATGATCACAGAGATAAGGAAAATCTGCTTTTTGTGGTTTGGTTCCACCTTAGGTGGATCCCACTACCATTTCATAATGGTCAGTTCCTATAGGCAATAGGTGAATCCCTTGGAGGTTTCCTATGCTCGGATATCCAAATCACATTCCGCACAAATGTCTTGGTAGATCTATTATGTGTGAATACGCACACATATCATCCTACACAAAGTATGTTCATTCTCCGGGTTCAGGATGTATATTGTTGTAGTTAGTAGATGTTTTACCCTGTCATCCCCGGATTCTGCTCCCTCTCCCTTCTTCAGTGTCACTCTCCAGAGGGCTGTAGAAGACATAAAATATAGGGCTGGAAAATTCCCCTAAGGATTCAAACCATAGTGATAGGTAGAAGGCCTCTTCCAGGTATCCACCTCCTAAAGTGCCTCGAATGAAAGGGAATGATTCTGGTGGAACTACAAGGAAGGTTCCTCTATCCGATCCTAACATGATGTCTCAGATTACCTTACCTTATCTTAGAGAATTGGTGGTGAGCAACTAGGAGATAGTCCCATACATACCAAGAGGAGTGCACGCACTCCAGGTTGGTCCAACCATACCCTAAACCCCTGACTTCATGTACCTAAAATCTTGTGCCTGAAGGAGCACATTATAGTCTTTCTACCAAAGTCCTCATGATTATTGGCCCTATCGGTCCATCCCTCATTCACTTGTAAATATTATAATATACGATGAAACCTATAAAGCGATCGTCCTACTAATTCTATCCCTAAGAAGGATCAATCACATGAGGTGATCATCCAGTGTTCCAAAGAGACAGAGAGAACTCCCTCTCTTAATCCAAAGGTCTTCTAGCCACCCAGCTCCATTACCCTTTGTTTTAGTTTCTCCCACTAGAAGAGAGCTCCCCAAACAAGAGAGACTATTCCCGTGTTCATAATCAAGGAACCTAAAGGAGAATCAAACCACTCTTTTCAAGATGTCCACCTGCTATGGAGCCAACGCTATGGCCATCTACTTTGAATGATTATTTTTTTATGAAACTCTTGAGGCCTTGGTGCTAGGGTCAAGTCCGAATTTATCTCTTCTACAATTATAAAACACAAGGCCACAATTGTAGCCACCAATGAGCATAAGTAGAACCATAACAAAATTAATGATTATTCTTGGAATCTTTGGTTGTAGGGCTCCCTACACGTCGACCCCTCCAACAATCACGTCATAATTTTTGGCACAAGGACTACTCTATTGATCTAATCCATGTTGTGAATCAATTCATCACTCCCATGGATAACAAATGTGATATATCATTCCTCATGATGGTTGTGTATTGAATTTGTGACCCTCACCAAAGGGAAACTTTATTGAGTGAGCTAAATTCTATCGATCAAGATAACTATCCATGGTTTGTTGTGGGTGTATTCAATGTGTTCTATTTTCGTAAAGAAAGGAAAGGAAGAGGCCATTTCCCAAGGAAAGATAGTTGGGAGTTTTCTCACATCATCTCTAGGAAAGGCCTCATCAACAATGGATTCTTATGTGATTGCATCACCTGGTGCAACAACTATCGGGGGCCAAATCACTCATGGATTTTGCTGGACAGGTGCATGGAAAACATAAAATTGACGACCATGTTCTCTAATACCATGGTGATCCATTTGGTACAATGGGTATATGACCAATATCCATTGTTGGTTTCTATCTCTTTTGGGTAGGTTTACCAATAATTTTTTTTTCTACCAATAATGGGTTGAATGACCATGGTATTAGTACATGGTTAGTGAGATTAGGAACAAGTCCTTGAAAAGTAACCCCTGGGTTTCCATTCATGAGAAACTAAATCTCCTTCAAACCCATCATCAAACATGGAGGGAAAAAATCCTCCCCAGTGAATCTGGCCTAAATAACACCATGAAGGAGGTGGATAGCCTCACATTGAGGCTGGATGAAATGTGGGATAACCAAACCTTTGGGGAGGTTTCTAAGAGGAAGGATGCGGGGGCATAATTGCTAATACTTCAAGAACTCTAGGTAAGGAATGATTTGTGGATCAAATAGATGATAGAGGGAGATAGGAATACTATGTATTTTCATGCCTTCGTAAAAGAAATAAATATTCCTATAAAACCTATTCTTCTTCTGGATGATGGATCCTACACAGATGACAGAGACACTGGGAGGAACTTTCCTCACTCTTTCTTCAAGGACCAGCTGGCATGACCTACCGCTCAGATGAAAATGGGTATACAGTAGGGGTTAATGGGATATTTGAGGTCAATACTATGTTTGTTTATGATCAGGATAATGATTGGATGAGCATCGTTCCATACAAAAATGATATCTATAACGCCATGATGAACCTCCATTCAGAGAGTTCCTCGAGACCAGATGGCTTCCAGAGATCTTTCTATAGGTCTTCATGGGATGTGGGGAAGGCATAAATCATACTATCTATCATGGACATCTACAAGGGATATAGTCTTCTGAGGGTTGATTGTGCCACCTCTATGGTTATAATCCCTAAAAATAGGAACCCCGCATATAACATACATTAAATACCAGTAAGTATATAAAACTTCCCATATTTATCCTCTTGATCCTCATCATTGTGAGGTTGTCCTTGAACATTAAAAGATGGATCTGCTTGGAGCTTCATGGTTTCATGCTGGGGTGTTCTATCCTTGGGGACATTGCTCTTGCTCAAGAAACTATTAGAGACATTAACCATAAAACCTACGGCACCAACGTTGATATCAATGCGGATATGAAAAAATATTATGACCGTGTATAGTGGGGATTGATATACGAGGTTATGGAAGGTATGGACTTTTCCCCATTGATTATTGATATAATTTTTTGATGTGTAAGCTCTAAGTGGATGGTGTCCTATTTCATGGGAAAGTCCATTGTTCTCTTTAAATCCACTCATGGTCTAAGGCAAGGTGATCTTCTTTCCCCGAGAATCTTTATCATGGATCATGATTTCCTCATCCATCTCATCCATTAGAGAATCAACAATGGACTGATTATGTCCTACCAAAGTTGTAAGAGATCTAAGTCCATCTATCACTTGATGTTTTCATATGACAATCTCATTTTCATTAATGTTGGGAAATCATCACATAAAGGTATGAACAAGATACTGTAGTCGTACTATGACTATTGTGTCCAATTTATTAATAAATAGAAGATACATTGTTATATATAATTCAAATATACCAATAGATGAAGCTCAATGATTCTACTATCCCATTACATGAAAGGAGGGAGTTTCCCCATGGATTACCATGGAGCCCTTATTACCCTAGGTAGGGTTCGGAACCTAGAATTCGATTTTCTCTCAAAAATGATTTCAGATCGCATCCTTAACATGGGGAATATGTATTTTTATTTTGGCGTTGCTATTTACTTTATCAATAGTGTAATGATGGACGCCCCTATCCATGCCTTCCCTGTTGTTCATTCCCTGAAGGGTGTCCTCTCCAATATTTATAAAATTCTATCTAATTTCATTTGGAATCCTATGGGATGTTTTTGAATAGTGCTCAGCATGGGAGAAAAACCATGCACGCACAATACTTTATACAACCCGAGCTAGAGAGCTGTGGATCTCATGTTTGGTCTGAAATTTCCCAACTAAACTATGATATTCTTTGTCATTCTCAATCAATTATTGGGAGGGGTGAAATCTATTTCAGGCTTCACAACTGGGTGAGAGAGGTGATTGGATTCCCAGAATACCATGTTTCTTCTCTTAACATCAAGGAGGTCAGACTATACCCAAACCTCACTAATCAGGTGCCAAACGATGATAAGAAAACTACTTTTAACCTCATCGAGCTGTTTCTGGAACCAGACCAATGTGTAATCACTTCTTCCCAGTTAGGGGTCTTCACCACGCGAGGTTACCACTATACCCAAGAAACGCTGGAGAATGTAGATCTCTGGATTGGCACCCTATGGTCTAACATCATCCCATACCATTATAAATTTCCTCTATAGAGGATCATGAGAAGATTATTTCCCACATGCAAGAATGTTAAATGATGAAAGATCCTGAATGTGTCCATATGTCCCTATTATAGAGCTTGCCGGGATGGAATTTCGAAATAACCCTTCTTCCAGGGTTATTCATCTTGTTCTATGTGGACCTACTTTAGGTATTTCACTGGTTTAATGTATATCCACATGGAAGACCACCCATTTCTTGACATGTGGTTTCATGGATCAGGTGACTGGGGCCTAGAGAAAGTGGCTCGTACCTTGATCTTGCATGCTGGATGTTAGTGTATCTGGTAGGCTTGGAATAATAGGATCCACGATGGTGTCCAATCCCTTGGTAAGTATATCATCATCTATATGAAGAACCTATTTCGTGACTTGGGTGATCTGTCCATTAGGTGGTGAGAGGCTCCTTCTTTGTGTTGGATGCATGTGAGGCAACAAGGCACCCTAGCAGTGGACAACAGTGTAAAAGGTCATTTGGTCCAATGGAGCACCCCATCTAGGGGTCTCATGCTGAACACTTATGGGTGCTGTATTATGGGGTTATAGTGAGGGTATGGGGATATCAAAGACTCGTAAGGCTCAGTCTGCTTGGCATTCTCCTCTTGGCTTATCCATGGTTCTTCTCTTCAGGATGAAGCCAAGGCTCTGATATTGGGTCTCTCCATCTACCACCAAGAAGGTATTTCCATTTTGAGGTTGAAACAGATTCTAAAATTCTTTATGATTCCTTAAATATCCTTTTCTACACTCCATGGTATGTCACCTATATTATCTGAAAATATTGAATTATGATCACCAACCCTTCTAAAGTGATGCACTTCTAGGGGCAAGGAAACCAGGTTGCGAACTACCTTGTTTCCTTGGAGGACATTGGGCTAGAACCATTTTGTTTACATGATATCCATACTCACAAACTCGAAGGGGTGAACATTATCAAGGGGGATGCTCTCAAACTTCACCACTTTAGACCTCATTAGGCCCGATTACCTAAGGTTTTGTGCGGTTTATGGGTTGGTTTGTATTCCTTTATTTAATAAAAATTGAAATGATGATGATGTTGGTGAATAGAATGTATACTAGGTGTGTGTAAAGACTTAAGAGTTTTCCTATGGTTTGGAACAAAAAATAAAAGGGGATTTTTTCCATTTAGATCATGTTTCATAGTTTTCTAATGGTTATATGTAATTGTGTACACAAAATCGTGCTTGTCGGAAGAGGGGTGCCCAGTTAAGAAAAACTGTATGAGGGGGAGAGCCAAACCATTCAATCCCAAATAGAGGCTTTCCGCATAGTTGGTGTATTTTTTTCAAACCATCCTAGCATCCTCAGTTAAACATATGACCATGCCCCTTTTGGAAAGTGGATCGCACACAAATTTTCCATTTTTAGTAAAACTATTCTAACAAACTGTGCACCCTATTAAAAAGTGAAAAATTATAGTTTATCCCCCTTAAGATAGTATGTATCCCCCCAAAATTTCTCATCATTTTTACTCCTCTATCCTTATTAAAGAAACAATTAATCCAAGACTTTACATAGATCATTCTACTTCAATTCTAGGTTGTTTGGAGTGTCATTGCTTGTGGGTTGAAGCTCCCGGAAAGTATAATCCTCCTCATTCTACTCTACTCACTATTGGGGATTTTAGATTCATCCATCTTCTTATGAAACACTATACCCTACTTTTCTGATGGAATCTATTTTCAGTATAAAAAGGGAATTTGAATCCAGTAAAAGCCTATGATTAATAGTGTAATCATCATTGGATTCGAGGTTGGTTTTCTATAAGTAATATCTCATAGATTCCATGTGGATGTTTTCATCTTCATGGTGTTCAGGGTTCCATATTATTGTGCCTTTTGTTTAGTTTGGTAGAATTGTTAAAATTGTTTTCTAAATGATGAAATTAAACCCTCATGATACTCATGGGATGCATTTTGGATAAATAAAATAATTTTGGGCCACACGTGGGGTGCAGTATGATTAACTCACCTTGAAATTGGTAAAATGAGGTGTAGAGTTGGCATGTGATAATGTAGATCCATTGGTGAACATATTAATATATTTAGTTGAGTTGGAAATGGAATATTAACATTTCCGACTTGGTTTTGATAATCACAGATGGGATTGTTTGGCATCACATGAAAATGTGTTAAATAGATTAAATTATGGATGTGTAAAAAGGATTATGAAATTTCTCAAATTTATTAAGATTCCTAGTGCATATGAAAATGATGAACATGTTAAATTGGTAATTTTTTTTTATTAAAAAACATGTTAAATGGGTTTTCATAATGGAACTGAAGAATATGTTAAATGGGTTAAAATAAGGGATTTTATTGAATATTCATAATTGGATGGGTTATGAGAACATGAGTTGGGATAAATGGGCTATATAATGTAAATTATAAATATGTTAATGTGTTATGGCATAATATTAATTCCCATCTTTAATATTATGGATTCTGATTGTTATGTGTATTCTCTGTTTACAGTTTATGGTATGGTAAGCATGGTAAAATAATATATAAAGATGTACACATGGATTGGTAGTGTGGGGTATTATCATGAGGTTCTATACCCATGGGTTGAGTAGACTACGGCTCTAAAATCCACCACAAAACACACAGATTTTTGTTGTAGACAGATGATATATTCCCCTAATAGATTTATTTTATACATCCACATGGAACGATGATTCTAGGTGAGTGTAAGTTCTTGGTTATAATGTCTTTCTCTAATTTTTTAGGCACCTAACTTATTCCCTTACACATAGTTTATGTTTGGATTAAATTATTATGTAAATGATATATATTCATATCCCATTGAACACATGATTGAAATGGATTATGTACTAAAGAGGGTATAAAGGTATAAAATGGTAATAATGTATGAAATTTCTAAGGTAGATATTATCAACTAATGTAACATGTGTCATCATTTGATTACATGTTAATTATATAGTACTTTCTTTCATTGACTGCTCAGACTAGATATTTTTTATACACCATTACTGGTGGCCTAATAAGTTGTTCTCAAACACTACTTGGGCTTCATTTGGTACCTTAGAATATTTCATTCTTGTATGTCCGAAATAGGGAAAGGACCCTATTCTTGGGAGTTTATTTACGCATGAGATGTGAATGAAATAGATTCCGTACATATAGAAATGATCGTTTTAGATATTTAATTACATATCATAATTTTTAGTTTTCTGTCACTTTTGACATTATTATCATGCCATGTAATATTTATAGTCTATTTAGGTTATACCTTGTTTTGGGAGATGTTTGATTATTCATGCTCACTATTATTGAAAAATGTTTCCAATATTTTACTTTTTATCTGTTGTGGATCAATCTTTTATAGAGGGTATTATCTCCCCAGATGACTTATTTGACCCTTGCTGAAAATTGGCAATGACTGGTGTATGGGGGCATGCTTGAGGTTTCATGGAGAATTAGTTTAGGGAACCATTTTAGTGGCCATCAGGTTGGGTATGTTAGAGATCAGAATAAGCGGTTGGTTTTTTAGGTGGTATTATTATTTGGGATTGGAGATGATGGATTGATATGTGTGAGCCTTGTAAATGTGATATTTATTGGGAGTAGCTAACATATGAATTATGGAAAAACAATGTAACCAAGGGTGGGATTGTTGTGTTTGTGTGTGTTTTTACAATTGAATGATATTTCACAATTGGGTGATGAATGATTGTCTGATTTTTATGTTTTAGGATATTTTTATCATGGATGAAATGGAATTATGTTATGCATCGAAACATCATTGAATATACTTGGGGATATAGTTGGAATTCAACATGATATGCACACACATGATTGGTTTATACGACATAAAGGATAAGATACATTTTACCTTCTATAAAACATTGAATAAAATGGTGGCATATAATGATGATTCAAATGGGTAAATTGAAATAATGTAATGTAATGGTTAAAGAACACTTTTATTAAAAACATTATATAATGAGGTTATATTTTTTCGTTGTGAAAAAATTTATAGATTGAATGATGGCTGAAATAGAAGGATTTGTGTTGTGATTATAAAATTTTTAATGAATTTTTTTAATCAAGGTTATGACTGAGTTAATATATTTTCTTTAATATGTTCAAAAAAGGAAGTGTTTCAAAATGTGAATGATTTGTGTTTTGAAATTGGAAATCATTTAAAAATAGGGTTTTTAATGAATGAAATGTATCCATATTGGTTGGATTACCCAATTCTGACTATAAACCATGTTAGGAATCACTGCATGTAGTATTTGAGATGTGAGAATGTCTATTGGGATAGTGTATGTGGTGTTGGTTTATTATGAAAGGAAATGCATTTTTTTATAGAGGTCTACACTGATTGGAGATTCCAAAAAATGTTATTTGATTATTATTTTTGAAATATAAATCCATATAAGTAGGTATTTTTTAAATTTTGTTAAAATATTATTTTATAAAGTGTAAACCCTTGGTTTTTTAATATAGTTGAGTGAATTATAAAATTATGTGTATCGATGGAACCCTAAGGGGAGAACGGTATTGAAAACAATTTGTATTTTCTATCTGGACTTTTTATGGGTGGTTTTTCCATTGGGAGTTTTTTAATAAGGAATAATGATTATAAGTTGGAAAACATTGATGATTCTCAATGTGTGGATAAATGTGTGTTCCATGTTATCCTTTCCATAGGAAACTGTACCAATGGTATTGAGATGATGTCTAATAATGTGAAAGTGATAAACATTGTGGGTTTTTATTGTTTAGGTTATAAATTGGACATAAGAATTATTTTCCTGGTTGTGGTGTCATTTTAAATGGATGTTTTTTTGTAGGTATTGTGACACATGTGTGTTCAGATCAGTTGGGATGTGCTTTGGGATCTAGAGTGGGAATGTTGGAACGTGGTTTTAACGCATGTGTTTGAGTATTCCTGGTGGGGAACTGTGAGTAAATGGTCACATGGTATACTAAGTGCATCATTTTTTAGAACAAGAGTAAGAGTTCCACCCGTGAGAAAAAATTGTTTTGTGTCTTGATGTATATGGATTAAGGAGAGGGTGCATGTATTTTTCTTTTCATGACTCTAGTTTATGGAATTATTATCATTTTCCCTTCGAGCTATCCAATTAGATAATTCATATAAGGTTTCTAGTAAATTTAGTTTTTATCCCATAGGTGGATGTTTAGTACATTGTAATTTTGACACAGGGAGTGTTTCCTGGTGCCGGATTTCCCTAGAGGGATAAGTTGGATGGTCGGTGGTTTTGGTGATGTGACTCAAGCTGTGGTTATGCATTGACATTTTTGGGATATTTAGGGCATCCTCATGTGAATGTTTCCAATGTTGAGATTTTATTTCGATGTTAAGAACTATATATCACATTAGATGTGTAATTAAATCATAGTCGGTGCCATTGAGTTTTTGGTAAAAATGGATGGTTATGTCATTGTTTATTTCTCTTTGATGAATCTCTGTGCAGGTAGAGGTTTATTGGACTATTTGAAAGGGACATATTATTGTTTTAACCCATATATTTTCAAGTTGATTAATAGAAGCCTTGATTTTGATTTTGGGCAGAAGAAGAATTTGATAAAAACGTGTGGTTGAATTTTTTTGTTAAGTTGTTGATGCATGAGGCTAGGGTGGTGACACGATAGCGATTATTGCTAAAAATCGATTAATTGTTGGGTGATATGGTTAGGATTCCTAAGGTATGATAGGATTGATTAATGAATTGGAATCTTTAGTTGAGTAGGTGGGATTTAGACAATGATCTCATGATTTTTGGGTTATGGGAACTATAGTTAGCTTATGTGTGAGGATGCAGGGAAATGTGGGAGCTTGAAGGCCTTGATGTGGTATAGATGTGAGCACACACTGTTAAGAAATGATTATAATTGGAATGCGTGAACAGGTGACTCAGGGAAATAACATATCATTCTATCGGAATACAAAGTGGTAAGAATTGATATCTAAGACACCATTGGATTTTATTGTTTTGGTAGGAAAATTTGTCTCGATTTTCACCTATTGTTGTCTTGTTGGAAGAACTCGAGTGGTGTTGTGGTAGGAGTTCCAAATGAAATAGTGGTTCATAACTACATGGTAGATGTTTGTGGAGTGGCGGTGAGTCATGGTTATCATTATACCCTAATAGGTGGTTGTAAAGAGCTGATGATATGTCTGCGATAAAGGAAGCCTGAAATTATTGGGATGTCATGTTGTTCCCTAGTGGGGGTTAAATTAATGGTGGATTAGTTATTTTGGGGTTATTAGAAAATTTTTTAGCATACAATTATCTTGTGATGATCATGCCCAATATCATGACATCCAAATTATTAGGTTATGAAATCTATAGAAAAGAGTGAACCATGTGGTGGGGTCCCTATGTGTCCTTCGTAAAAGTTGGGTATGGGGATCAAGTGGTGTCTGTTTTTTGGGAAAATGTAGATTAAAAAATCTAGTATTTTGCGTTTAGCATATGAGTTAATCCTGAACTATGGTGGTTGTAATTATATGGGGAGAGAGATGTTAACAACACTTCTAAGATGGGGAGTGATAATTAAATCCTAGTTGTTTATAGTAGAGTGTGGAGTTGATGTAGTGGTACATGATTCCATTGTTGAACTGTGGGCTCCACATTGGGAATATCAAAGAGGCTAGGTAGGATCTCTATCACAAAATCAAGGATGGACTACGGTATGTGTCCTTGGGTGATGATTGAATATCATGAAGTGTGAGGGAAACATGAATGTGTGATGTAGTATCATAATAATAGTGAATCAAAACATTTCTAAGATGATTCAGCCATGTACGACTCAACTCGTCTTGGATAAATGGAAGAATATAGTTAGTTGTAAACCTCCAGTGGTAAATATTTTTTATTAAAGAGCATATTTAAGTATTTGGAATGACTGCGTGTATGAAATAAATTGCATTTTTAAATGATTGGATAGTGGAAGTGTTTTTTAGGAATGTTAATTGATTTGGTGTAGCATGATGATGGTCTCGAGGGTAGTAGATGTCATGATAGTAGTGTTCATCCAGAAGACAATGTATGAACCCAATAGGTGTATGGGGAAAAAGTGATATGCCTCATGCTCATAAGAACCTTGTGGAGGTAAAATGGGGTAGCATGCCAGCAGTGTATGATTGATGTGTGGGATAGTCAATTTAGGATGGTCTCACATGATAATTGAAATAGTAATGGACGTGGCATGTGGTGACCCACCTCTTATTTAAGGTTTGCAGTGGCATGAACGTTTTTTAAATGTAGATGAACTTTAGTGTGGTAATGTTAGTAGTCCTAAAATGGATTTTGTAGGGATTAGACCCATGTGGTTCTGACAGCAACGATGTATTCCAATATTGGGTTATTTCATTATGAATGTTTGGGAATAGTGAGTTTCTATCATGCCGAATATGTTGTGGAATTTTATTTAATCTTATGGTAGTCTTTTTTGATAGTGGATGTTTCATCCACTAGAAAGAGGTGGGGCTAAATAATTTGTATAGTGGAATCACCACAATGGGAAAGTGTACATTTATTGATATGATTTGTGATTTGGGTAGAAGGTACATGAGTAAGAAAAATTTTGGTAAATTTACCATGAAAATGAGCATTGATACTGATTTGACTGGCTATGTTCCTTGATTAATTTGGGTATGTTTTAGATGTTTGTTTATGGAATGAGACGATTGGGACTTGAGGTGTAGATTGATGTAGGTCGATTATTTGGTTGGAAGAATAATATGTTTTTTATGTGGTTTCGAGTTGGGCCACCATTATTGTTATGAAAATATGTTAAATTTGTGCCATGTGATCTTGCCCATGAGTTGAGAAGAGGATCGGGCCAATGCTCTCTAAACTGGTAATTCCACAATGGTATGGTGGTGCCTAATATGATTTCTTGTATTTTTAGTGATATGTTGTTGCCTAGGATTCTGTATGTTTTTTTTGTGGTTGTTTTGTTGAGGCTAATGCATCTTATGTGGAGAATATGGTCCATTTTGTGGATCATAGTGGGGAAGTTTTCTGAGGTAATATTGTGGCATTAGTTGAATATGTAGTGGAAGGGTGTGAATGTTTAAGATTAAACATAAGAGAGTGGTTCATAAATGTAGTATTAATGGCCCAATATTATATCATTGTATTTGTATTGATGCTTGGATGTGAAGATCATTGATTATAAAGTATAATGTGGGGAGGTTTTAAGATCCATTACATCATGGATATTTTTCCATTTTTTAAATTCTCATTTAAATCCCATTATTATAGTTACTATGATGTTTACTGGGTGTGTGTAGAGGCTTGATGGTGTTCTTGGGGTTTGGGACATGAAATAATATGGTAATTTTCCATCCAGAGCACGAATCAAGGTTTTTTAATGGGTATAGATAAGAATACTCCCAAGCTATAATAACCGTGGGAGGAATGAATTTTTAAAGAATACGGTGTGAGGGGGGAGAGTAGAATCATGTGATCTTGGATAGACAAATTCTAATAGGTTGGAATAGGGGTTTTCAATCTCTGTAGGCCTCCCTAATTAACAATACAACTTAACCCATATTAGGAAGGGATTGGTACATGGTTGATGCATGGTTTGGAAAACCATGTGGACAAACATTGAATCCCCTTAAAAAGTGAAATTATACACCCTTTCCCTCTAAATATTTTATGTATATTAGTATATTCAACCTTCTTAATCCTATATCCCTATTGAAAAAATAATTCTACCATGAATCACCATAGATTTTTCTTATTTAATTATAGGCTGTTTGGAGGGTTGTTGGGTGTGGATCAATGCGTTGGGTACGTCTAATCCTCCACATTCTTCACTTTTCCGGAGTAGGCCTTGTAGAGAAATCCATATTATTATGAAGCCCTATTACTATATTTTTATAGTGGAATCATGGTTGATTATTTAAAGGGTGTTTTAATATGGATCTAAATCTAAAATTATGAGTTTTTTCATCACCGGATATGAGGTAGGTGGTCTACATGTTATATCTCATAGTTCTATGTGGATTTGTGAATGTGTGATATGTTCACTGTTCTATATTGTTGTGATTTTTTTATATTATAATTACATGGTAAAATGGGTGTAAAAATTATAAATAGAACCCCTCACGATCCTAATGGGATTCATGGAAGAATACAAAAAAAAAATTTGGGCCACGCACGGGGTGCACCACCATTCCTGCACCTAGAAATTTGCGATCTGATGTGTATAGTTGAGATGTGATAAATTAGTGACCTATTTGAATATGTTAGTTGTTTTTTATGAGTTTGAAATGTATTATTGATTGTTTTTCTTAGGTTTGGATAATGTAACATAGGGATTTTTGGAATTACATGATAATGGGTATAATGGGTTAAAGTGAGGATGTATCAAATGTATTATAAAATATGTCAAAAAGCCTAAGATGCATAGTGAGAATGGAAATGAGGAACATGTTAAACTGGTAATGACTTGTGAATTTAAAAATATGCTAAATTGGTTTTTAAAACAGAATTTTTGAATATGTTAAATGTGTTAGTTGAATAAAATTTATTTAATATTTCTAATGGGTTGGGGCATGAGGATAGGAATTGGGATAAATGGGCTCTGTAATGAAAATAGTAAGTATATTGATGAGTAATTCCATAATATTAATTCCCATATTGATTTTCATGGATTAATATTATTATTATTGGTTTTTTTATTATTTGTGGTGTGGTATGCGGGGTGAATGAATATTTAATCATGTTCACACCACTTGGAAGTGTGGGGCATTGACATGATGTTCTATGCCCATGGGACGAACTAGATAGTGTCTATAAACTCAACCCCACAATGTATATATTAGGGAAGGGGTTGGAGACTCTATTAATCTAATAGATTCATTTTATGAGACCACATAGAACAAGGCTTCAAATTTAGTGTAATGTCTTGGTTATGATGCGTTTTCCACTAATGAGTTAGGTAATTTAATTATTCCCTTATGAATTGTGGATGTTTTTTTTAAAAATTTTCACAATGATGTAGGGTTATGACCCATAGAACACAATCCAGAAATGGATTGAGTACTAAAGAGGGTATACATGATAAAAATGGTAATAATGATAAAATTGTTATGGTATATATTTTTAACTAATGAAATCCAAGGTGCATTTTGTTTACATGTTATTTATTTAGAACATGCATTCACTATCTATTTACAATATATATTTTATAGGCACCGTTAGTGGTAGCCTACGGATTATTATTCACACCATAATCATCCATTGTTGGGTACCCATGAATATTTAATGCTTTTTGGTCAGGATAAGGATAGGGGCACTATGCACGGTAGTTTAGTCAGGATTGTGATGTGTGTGGGTGTGGTTCTAGATTTAGAGTCAGGAACATTTTGGGCGTTCAGTTTTTTGTCATTTTTTGTTGTTTTCATGATCGTTTGGAACTGTTTGAATGAAATGAGATATTTATTATTGGTGTGTGATTTTTAACATGTTTTGGGAGATTGTTTATTATGAATGTTCATTTTTATTGCATAATGTTTCCACTATTTAATTATTTATCTGTTGTGGATTACTATAGTAAAGAGGGAATAGTCTACCCACATTATGTATTGGACCCTCATTTAAAGTCAATAACCAATGGAATATATGTAGTCTCACTTGATTTCATGCGGAGACTCGAATCAGGGAACTGGATTAATGACCCTTAGGTCGGGGAAATTACATATTTAACCTTCCTTGATGGGGTAGTAATTTCCTTGCAATCATTTCCCAAATTCATTCATTAAGAAATGTCCATGGATTATGATATGAATCCGGGTTATAATGTTTATTTTCCTTCCTTGGATAACAATTATGTTTATTTTTATCATTTTTGTCTTTTACTCAACATACATAGATCCCAGACATGTTATGAAGGGTTTTTCCTGATAGTTCTATGATGAATTGGGTAATTTTTTAGTCTCATGAGACATAATGCATTGGATTATGGAGTAAACATAATCCATTATGGGATTTGTCCACCAAGTTATACTATCTAGATAGTTATACCTAACTTATGATTATGGTTTGTTATATCTTTATCTATAATTTCATTATTATTGTAATTTTATGATACCACATTTGTTATGTTGTGTTTCTAATATATTACTCAAGTGTCTTCTCTTTTATGATATCATGTAATACCTTAGAATCACAGTTTTTTTTCTTTTTCATGTTTACTATCTTAATGTAATTGTTAGATCATCCAATGGTTTATATATTACCCATGTTATCCCATGAAAATTGAAGATCTTGATGGATTTTGTGAGATAACACTGAAAAATAATATAAATATGTCAAGTTGTATGTGTTAAAAACCATCTCTTTTAAATAAAAAATCACTTAATGATCCTTGTGTTTTAGTATTTTATATTGATTTTTTGAATAATGTAATAATATATATAGAAGGATTGGTTCCCAATATATATTTTCCCATATTGTCCATGAAACATTTTCAATGTTCTGTCCAAGGTATTTTCATCTACGTTAACATCATTTAATGATTACTATGGTTCATTAGGGATATGACATAATTATAAATTTTACTTCCATTCTATGAATGGTTAATATTATTTTATAAATATATTTTAATGTATCCCATTTAATATTCATGGATAAATATGGATATAATTGTTTTTCTAAAATGATTATATACATATATGTGTTTTGTTTAATGATATGGTACTTGGACATTGTTGATCAAAGTAAGTGTGAGGTGTGATCTAAAATCCATAAGGTACATTTTATAAATGTTATAGGTTGGTCTATTATATCCCTCCAATGAATTGGGTAAAGAGGCGGAGTTACCTAGATGGAATTTATACCTATGATATTAACAATATTTGTTACTTCTATGACATAGTAGAGGTAACTGACTATACGTTCCACATAAGGGATGATGATTTATATTAATAATAAGTTCCTTCTAAGAGATATTGGAATCATCAAGGTAGGTTATTCCAAGATTATTTTGTGGTGGTGAAAGATATTTATATAGTTTTTAAATTATTTATATAAGTTTTTATAAATCCTTTTCTCAAGGATTGCATTTATAGGAATCATTATTATTGAAATACAATACTCTTGTCTTATGTTAATGATTTGTTCGATGTATCATGATTGATGATCTATGTTTTTTGTTGTATTAATATCTTAAGTTATGATCATAAAAAATTATTGTGACATCATACCATTATGTTCATATTATACTCACTAATGAAATTCAATTAAAATTTTTTTATATCTTCCATATAGATTTTCTGATCAAACCCTTGTTATTTTTTCATTTACCAGGATTATGAACAATGTAATTAAATAAATTATGTGTAGAATTAATTATTATGTGATAAGAATTTTGAGAGATATTAAGAATTTAATGTTAAATAATAAAATTCTTGTATTATAGGGAATGTGATCACTTGAATACATGGGTATTGAAATTTATTTTTATGTCTTAAATTTCAAAAGCACTATTTCTAAAATGTATGTGTATATGTAGGTGATCCAATCTTTCTGTTTAGTGATGTATGTTTTGAATGTCTAAAATTGGGTCACATTTATCGGTGTGAAATCCAGAAATGTAAAGATAACATTTTTGATCACTAAATTCATGAGTGTAGGTTCGATCTTTTATTTCTTTAATTAGTTCATAATAAACGACTACTCAATTTTCAATCATTATTTTATACTGCAAAAATATTCTTTCATAAAAAATTGTTTTTACTTCATTAAATACGTAGAAATTATAGTTCAGTTTTAAGTTAATATAAAAATTTTATTTTAAAAAAATTAATTTAAATTTTAATATAAAAATATAAATATTACCATAGGGTTATTTTTAGTGTTTTTAAAAAATATATTTTTTGAGTATATAGTTATAAAATACCAATTTTAACAAAAAAAGACTTTTATTTTCCTTAAATAATGTAATTTGAAAGTACAATTATTTTTTAATTTTAACTTAAATTATCCTATAACTAATTTAATTAATAAAATTCATATTTTATCAAAAATCAATTTTTATTATTTTTCATTGGAGTACAATATAATTTTTGGGCTGCAAAGTATATTTTATAAAAACTATGTTTTTTGAGATTTACACATTTATATTAAAATAATTTTCTTCATCTTTTAAAACTATAATTCTAAAAAATTTATTCCGTAAATTTAATTAAGAGGTTTTATTATTTTAATTGATTCCACTAATTTTTTGTTATTATGAATAGTAATATTGGTAATGTTTTGTTACCCCGATAAAGAGTACATCAAGTAATAAAGATAAAAACAATGGGATATGTATTTTAAATTCCATCTAAATCCTGATATTTTTATATTTTATTATCTTAGACCAACAATACCAATTAAATATACAAATATATGGAAACGTGGTTCCATTTATCTTTATAATGATATATAATACGTTTTAAGTTACGAATGAATACAAAATGTCACTATATTTAAAGTTCATTCTAAAAATTATCACATGGATAAAAATGTGTTGAAATATCGTATAAATGGATATTTAGAATATGAAAAATTATTTTATGATATTAAATCATTTTAATTTTTAGAGGGGTGAATAATTTTCTTTCAATGCTTTTGCAACATCGAAGTATTGTATATGCATGAAGTAAAAAAATATATTAAACGTTTAAAAAAAATTAAACAGGGATTTTACAGATAAATTAAAGTTATACAATAATTTTATGGTGTTTTTATATATAATAGTTTATTTTTAATTTGTTTATTTGAAAATATTATTTTTACCATGATTAATTTAATGATCAATTAAATAAGTAGTCATAAAAATGACTTTATTGAAATTTTATACTACCTGATATGTTATTAAAATATTTAAAATCAATAAATATTCTTAACAAACGACATGTGGAAATAAAAATTATCAAAAATTTCATACATGGAACATTTTAGTCATCTTTTCATCATTGAAGTATTGTTATATCCCTTAAAGTATACAACATTTGTTATCACAGTTAATGATATAAAGGTTCAAGAAAGGGGTTATACTAAAATTTATGAATTAAAATGACAATAGAAAATTCATGAAATTTTTATGATGATATTTTTACCTTTTCCTGTTTTAATTTTAATCCAAGAAAATTTGAATAATTTTAATTAATGATATAATTAATTATATTTAATTTTTTTGTAATTCCATGTGTGTCATCTCCACACATTTAAAAAGGAACATCCTCTCAGCCATATTCACAAAGTTAGAACCTTATATCTCAGACATTTTCTACACTAAAACATCCTATATTTATTACCTTCATAATTGACATTCGAGTATTCTTAAATTTTGAACCTAATAATTGGTAATTTGTAAGGCATTAGTAGTCTCTTAATGAGAATTAATAATCTCACCTGACTCGTTGAATGTTTTTTTATTTAACTTATATTAATAATATTACACCAATAATAAAATAATTAATATAATATCATAAATAAAGTGAGATTTTATTCTGTTTATTTTATAACAAAATCTGTCACCATTTCCATCCTATGGAAAATGTAATATTGCTCATGTGTACGCACGACATACCATCTCCATGTAGTAGTGCAATTCATTTTTCAACACAACTATACCTAGATATTTATAACGATGAAGATAATTAATGTATATTATATTTCTGAAATATTTTTTATTCTTTAAATATGTGATATCATAACCATCTTTCCCTTCCACCCATTAAAAAATGATAATGTCATTCATGGGTACGTGTGGACTTCCATCTCCACAAAGTAATGGATTAATTTTTTCTACATGTCTCTCATAGATGATGTAAAATATGAATAAAATGAATATATATTATATTAATTTCACTTTTAAAATTTTATATAATATTTAACCATGTTCATGATACAAGGAGAATAACTTCCAAATTTATACATCCCTGGAAAATAAAGAAGTTAACACTTGAAATGATGATGATACTTAAATAATTTTAATGTATAGGAAATAAGTTTTTCAGATTTTTTTTATAATATCATATTTGTGGATATTATTCTAGTAGTTTATTATTATTATATTAAATTTATTATATATAAGTTTTAAATAACACAAGAACCAAGTCTGAGCTGAGTTATGGGTTTCTCAATTTCACATAAGTTTTTAGGATACAATTAACTTATAGACCACATGTTTCTTGAATATGGTGTATATATGTACCATTTATTTTTATATAATATCTATACATTAATATTATTTTCATTTAATGATTTATTATAATTTATCACTTTCATTTAGGTTATGCTTGAAAATTTTTCAAGGTGGTAAGTGTTTATTTCCGAATATAAACCTAATTTAGGATTGATTTTTTTTTATTTTTACATTGTGGAAATTAAATGTTATTTCTATATAAAACAACATATATTTTCTTATCTGCTTTAAATATCTAGAAATTATATATTTGAATTCATTTTCCTCACTTTATATAATAAGAATTCTAGAAAATTGTTTTCAAAAAAATCATTCTTTTTATATTCATTCAAGAATATTTTTCATTCATGTCTATGTTTTCTTTAAAATGTTTTCCTAAATATTATTATTGTTATACAGTGATTTATTAAATTCATTTTTGTTTATTTTTAACTTTCTTTCAATTGTATAAGAGTATTCATCATTTAAATTTTGTAATAAGATACTCTTTACTAAATGTACAAAAATTTTGTCAATTATTATCAAATGAATTTATTTTTCCTGTATATTGAATATTATTTTTTAGATGATTCCTTTATAACTTTTGATATTTAATTTCAAATAGAATATTGTCTATTATTATGGTAATTGATTGATTTAAAATAATTTTCTTCTGGATGAAATGGGTATTTTCTACGGGAAATATTTTCATGATATATTACAATTATTATTTTATATGTCATCATAATTTGAATAATTTTATGATTTAATATGGATATACTTCGATGATAAAATCCTAATTATTTTTTAGATGGATTATGATCATTTTATTCTATTTATTAACAATATAAAATAATAACATTTGTTATAAAGGTTATTTAATATCAATGTTTATATAAATTATATATTTAATTATTATTCATTTCTTCCATGTGATGAATAATTTAGACTTATTGAGTGATAGGTAGGGCCCATTATAACTCCTAAATGAATTTTAAATTTTCATGAGAGAAACTAGATTCTGTTTTTGGTTTATTCAATATTGATTATGTATGTTGTCATTGGTTGAATCCTTTGTGGTAGGATTATGAATTCAAAAATATGAAATCTATAATTATGAAACTATTTAATGTTGTTCATGTCATTATCAATGTTATTATTTTATCCATGTAATTATTACCCTTTTATGATACTAATTATATAAAATATGTTATTATTATTTATTTATTCCGTATTATTCATCCATTATTTATTTAGTGATATGTTATGTTTTTATTGCACCTTACAATGTGTCTATGATTTCCATTTATTGTTTTTTTCATTCCCTTAGTTACTAAAAAAGGATTTATGAATGATTTCAAGGATATAATATATGCAATTATAAATTTATCACTAAAATATTATGTTGCATATCATGTTTTAAAATGTAATATTAGAGTAATATTTGTATCAATTCCCCCAAGATTACTAAACATTTTGATGCTTTGGGATTCGATATCTTATATCTTATGAAAATGTAATAATATAACCACCGAATATTGGTTACATGATTCGTGGAATTATTTTTAAATTTAAATCCATTCATAATCCTTATAGAGCCCAATGATTGATATGAAATGCAATGAGATGCATAAGTAATTGGGTTGGGTTGTGTTCTTATATTGGGTGATTAAGTTGTAGCTTATGGTTCAAGGAATCTTCAACCATATTAAAATAATTACCAAACATATGATCTTGATCTAGTGAATGTAATTTTTGATCTTATGTGTGGGTCACACTATCTCTTTAATGACATTTTCAAAATGTATAATAAAAAAATGATGAGTTATATATTTTCATGGATGTACATTAATCTAATGAAAATGTGGAAGGAGGAATATCTTTATGATTATTATATTGTCTTTAACTATTCAAAAATAAAGTGTTATTTTTTTAATAATGTTCTTAGTTGAAAATTATATTCACAACCATTGAGGGAATCTAAAAACAAGTGTAACTTATTGAGTCTCCATTAGGATATTAATTTCGAGGTATGGTGATTGAATGATGTATTTTTTGTTTTTAATATATAAATCACATCCTATATTCTTGAGAATACCCTTTATAAGGAACGTATTCATTAAAGTGTCAGAAAAATTGATGAATTATATTATTTTGGGTGACAGTTGGTGAGTTGTCTCAATCTCTTAATGAAATGTTTTGTTTTAAGAAGAATTAAATGGTCTATAATATAATGAGGTAGGCAGTGATGAAATAATTTCCCCACTCTTGTTTGGATGTTTACCTAGGATCAACATAGATATGTTTTGATTTGATTCCCTGATAATATTAGACATCTTTGATAGAAGAAATTAAAAATAAAATATATTTTTCTATTCTTTTCAACATATAAAATTAAAGAATAAAAATCCATAAGTTATTCTTCAGATCCCTCACACCCTAAAATTTAAATGGGATTAGATATCCCAATATTTTTTAATTGGAATTCTTCAAAAAGATTAGGTAAATAATTCGATCTGGGTTATTATTAATTGGAAAAAACATTGTCCCATTTTATATTGGTTAAAGATAAAATCACTATAGAGGGGATGAATATGTATTAATTTAATGAGATCATTAATAGATATAGGATTATTAGTACTATAATTCCTGATATATATCCTTTTTTCATAACATGAATCTAGAGAATATTTTAATTTACCCTAGGATTTTAGGCAATGTTGATCACATTTTAACATCAACATATGGTTGATCAAAAGGATATTTAAATCTATATAATGTAATAAATTCAATATTATTATCTATTAGATTTCAACAATTCTTGTGATTCCCATATATTAATTGTTTAATTCACTTAATGAAATAGTTACAACTAATCATTTCGTTAAATCCAATCATATCATTATATTGAATGTTATATAGTATTAATATTTTTGGGGATAGGTTGGTGAGATGTCCCTTGTGACATCAAGAATTATGTAGGACATGGTGTGAAACAATCATCGAATTTGGAAATGAATAGTGGAATATCAAAAATAATTAAAGGATTATATAAATCTCCATCATTAGCCTCTGGAATTTTATGGTGACAATCACATGTTCATAAATTTATCCCCTTACTTGTGTCACTAGCCACTGAGGAGGTAGGGAAAACTGTAGACATGGTATGTAGAACCCATTAATATCACATAAATGATTATTATGATTGTAGACTGATTAGTATTCTCACTATAAATATCATATTTTCATATCCTTGATAATGAAATACCATCTCAATCCCTCCCATGTGATGAATTGGGAAGTACTACAGTTGGGATCATAGTATTCAGTAAAAACATAAACAATAATTTTTTTGTATTTTTAGTTTTAAATCAGTATGGGGGTGTACTTACCTTGTATAAAAGTGGGGTTCCAACACATTATTGATTGCAACAATACTTAGGACATAGAATCTGAAATAAAGTAGAAATTTACCCATCTATTTTTGAATCAAAAAACATCCAGATTGACTTTTTAGGGGAATAAAGTGATATGGTGGTAGTAATTTTACCCTTATAACACCATTTTATGAAATGAGGAATATTATTAACTTATTATTGTCTTAATTTTGAGGTTTTATATCTATTTTTTTAAAAATTACATGAAATTTCATAGAACAAACTTGGGTCACATGGTTTTGATAATGTTGAAAAATAAAAAATTTGGCACACCCATAAGGTTTCCAGTGAGTATGCATGGATTGAACATTATTTTAATGAATTAGAAACAAAAACGTTTTGTTTTAAAGTGTGATTACTGTAGGTGTTCTATATTTGGAACATGATTTTTCTAACAATGTGAAAAACCCATAATACCCATTAATAAATGGAATTTTTTTAAAATTTAATAAATTTATGTTAAAAATGAATGATTTATTTCCATCCATTTGATCTATAGAAGCCTCATATAGAACTCCCCAAACCATCTTATACCATATATATCATATTAATTTAATGGTTTATTTTTTCCATCTCTCTTTAAATGATACCCAGTGGAGTGTTTTATATCTTCTCTATATACTCTTTTCATTCTTGTATAATAATATTTTTCCTACCACATGACCATGAGGACCTGGATCGTTCATATTCTATTAATTGTATGTGTTGTTTTTTGTATTTGGGATTCCACTTTCTTTCATGTGATTTTATACCGCCCTCCCATTTGATGGAATATCACTATTTTATACTATATTACATTAATCATGATAGGTTACCCTTCGGAATATCCCATTACTATATACACAAACTTTTCATGATGGGTTACAATTATTTTTTTGCTAATATAATTAATATATCAGTGGTATGTGTTTGTTTTCATAAATTAAAACATTTTCTATCTATTTTTTCCTTACATGAATGTGTAAGGTGTTTATTTGATGAATATAATTTGATAGATTTAATTCTACTCCAAATAGGTGTTGGAAAAAAATTTGAAGCCAATACTCTTATAGATTTAATGGGAATTTTGTTTTGTAAAATGATACTTATGAAATTTATGTGTGTGCTAAAGTGAATCTTAATAGAAATTCTCATATTCGGAGTAATGTTGGAACGATATGTTACATTATTTTGGAAAATATTCTCAATTTCTATTTATTGTATAATTATTTGTATTAGATGTTAAAATTTTTTTAATAGAGAATTAATGATTCATTACAAATTCATGTTGAAAATGTTATTCTATTAATAATTTAAATAATATATGTGTTCGGTAATTGATCTACAAAATCATTATTAGTATTATATAACTATAATATAGTATCTAATATTTTTCCAAATTATAAAATTATTCTTAGTGATTAATTTTTGATGGGTTGTTTGGATTTTAGTTTTAGAAATAATTATTTATTGTTCAATATATATACTTTTAGTATTATTTTTTGGAAAACAAAAATTTGTTATCCTGTTAAATTTTAGAATTTATTTACATTTTAAAATTTTTTAATTTCACATTCTATATTTTTAATTGTTTTTATGTGGTTCCTATATGATTGTAAGTGGGTAACCCTATATATAATGTCACAATCTACCTCCTCATATGGTTACTGTGTTTTTCAATTTCTCTATAAACCCTTTTCACATATAGTTTAAAGCTAGTGGCTGATAATGTTCCAAATATGATCACATTTTTTATATATTTCCTCAAAATGTTTATAATATGGGATATAATAAGGTTCCTAGTCCACCGCATATGGATAGAAACCATCTATATGGTTGTTATAGGAGTAGTCCATAATATTAAAACCCATTCTCATGTGCTCATAATTTATCCAAATTCATTTAAAAGGATTGATGCTTTTTGAAAATCAGGTGTACAAGTTCCTTAAATTAAAATCATTCACATCATACCTCACTTTACAATTTTTTAATTATGTATTGAATGATATAGATACATTGAATAAATTCATCAAAAATTCCATGATTGATTCTTTTCACATAATATGGGATGAAGTGAACCAATCATAGATTCATTATCCAAATCATATTTATTGAAGCCAATGTTTGGTCCACGTAAGAGAAGTTTTTTCAATTAAATGATTATGTTCATGTTTTAATAGAAAAGAAGATAAATAGTTACCTACACCATATAGAGACCATTTATTTAATCTGGAAAGAAGACTGTGAACTAAATGATTAATATTCTTAAATTATTACATTTCAAAAAACAATAACATTAAATCATGAGAGGGATTAATTATATTAAAGATGGATATAAGTAAGATTGTGGATTAAAGGAGAGGAAGAATTTGAGTGAATGGATTTGAAAGATTATAGAGCTAGATAAAAGTGAGATCTCGATAGAGAATATCGCTATTTTCAGATCCCATTATTGTTTTTTTCTTCAAATTATCACAATAAATTCTTTAAAAAATGATTATTATTTGTGAATGTTTAACTAATTTTTTAAGGGTTTATATAATAATGTATTTAGCATGTTCACTATTTTAAGATGAGTTAATTTATTAATTTTCTTCATTTTTGGTTACTTATTCCACGTTCTTACTATCTATTCATGGTATATGATTCCATATTAATAAAAATAAATTTAATATTAAGGTATTTCTAATATCGACTAATTTATTGATACATCACCATTAAATAAACATGTTACATATGGTTATAATTAAGTGAGTGACAGTACAACTTTATTGTTATTTCTGTTTCTCTTTTTCAATCATCTTTAGAATATCTTTTTCATTGTATTATTTAACAAATCGTTATGACATTGGACACTTTTACATTAATTAATAATAGAACAACATAATTTAGAAAAGGATGTCACATTTATTAATCAAATATAGATTCATTAGTTTTCACTAGTTTCTCTAAAAAACCATTCATTGAATGATTAAATGAAACTCAGTAGACACTAGATAAATAGTATGGTGTATCATGCACATTTTCCATAGTCCTTGAGATAAATATTATTTAATTTATAGCATGAAATAAATTTTTAATCAATGAACATCAATATGATTTCCCTAATACATATCTTGTTCCCCAATTGTTACATATTCTTATTATATTTCTTCATTCACATCTATTACATTTCATTTTATTTTCATAAAAATTTCACACTATTTACATTCACAACATTTCCCGAGTTTGTATTATTTTTGTGTCTTTAATTTACATTGTTTTAGTCTCACACCATTTTTCATCAATTGGAATCAACCATTATCACAACTGTATGGAATTAATTAGATTACATAAAATTTATATTCAACATTTTTAAGAAAAATCTAATAAAAAAATGTTCATGTTATGGTAAATACATTCATGTCCAGAAAAACACAAATAAAAACCATTTATAAACATTTCATTTTAAAAAAATCTAAGAAATATTGGTTTTTTGAATAATATTTTGATTACAATTATATGATATATTTTTCTTTTTTACAATTAAATTTAGGAACACTAGTTTATATTCCACATATAATTTTAATCATTCATTTCCAAAATTAGACAAACACTTCAGTACATTACGATAGAAGAACAAAACCAAAATTTGGTATCTTAATATTTATAGAGTTGGAAAAATTGAGAATAATATTTCAACACAAACCTGAAATCATATTTTTTAGAGCCCAAGACTTATTTATTTCAAATTTCTTAAATTTTCATGTAACCCTTAATTTATATGGTTTTTCTATAAGAATAGGGACTATTATTTGAAATAATTATAACTATAGATATTTACCTCTATTAAAGGAATGATAAATGAATATTCATTGTATTGTTTTTGAATATTTGTGTAGTATTGTTAAATATATAATTATTCATGGGTTGATTAGGGAGGGGTAATGTTGAGTTTTCATCTATTTTTCTTGAAATTGAATTCAATGATCCATATCCAATAGAATGATGAATAAATATCAAATACATGGGTAATGTTTTTCAACTATTTGTTTATGTATATTTTTTCAGGGATCAGGTTCCCTATTGTAGGAAACCGTATCTTCATTTCCTGTATGTATCATAATATTAGGTTATTTTTGAGGAATAAATGAAGAATTAGGAAATTTTCTATGTACCATACGTGTAATTTTCCATACATAATGTGTACCTGGTTGCTGCATGTATCCATGTACTATGTAACTCCCTAACCATAGTTAGCTAGAGTCATTGAATTATTACATAACATTAGCATGAGAAAAAATAGATCATGCCTCGAAAGGCCTTAGATATTATTATCTTTATAAGAACTAGATACATACATAAGTTTTACATTACATTAGGAAATAAAAAAACATCAACATTGTCTTCCATTTGAACACACTCATATCCCTTAGCCTATACCCACAGATCAATCATAATATACTTATTTACATCCTTGGAAAAAGGAAACATAAGGAGTGAGATCATATGCTCAGTAAGGATAACAATATATAGAAAACATTCATAAATAAACAGGAACATTTAAGGCAATCTATAAGACTAAAACACAAGCCTTTTAAATTTAAACATTAGAATAATATGTCAAAGAGAAATCAAATAATGAAATTTAGTTATTCACATGGATATTATACTAATAAAATAAAGAATTATATAAAGTCCAAATTTCATAATGGCATAATGCATAATGTCAGACATCATAACCACATAGTTAAGGCTTCATTCCAATACTAAAAATAAGATATTTTCAAGGCCCTGTGTCAAGACACTAGTTTGTCTAATGAGACCCACTGATGCATCAAGGAGTTATAGTGGTCCCCACCCCTCACTTAATAAGTATAATTAATTCTTCATATTAAAATGTTGAACCATAATGTAAACATTCTTATTAAAACATTCCTACGAAATGTCAATACTAAAACCATAAACCATGAATGGTATAAAAATAGCCCATCCATAGTAAAAAAATATATCATTTAATACTATACAGAAGGCTGTATTGTAATAATTCATCATCAATCAAGAATAAATTTTTTTTAAGGATATTGAAATAGATGAAAAAAATTAGTAAAAATATTTGGGAGAAATATCCCCTTTTTCATTAAATCATTTAAATGTTTCACTATTTATCAAAGAAGTTGTTTAAAGATATTTTTGAATCCATGTGTCCCATACCACATTATAACATTTAAATTAATTTTAATTATAAAACAATCATGTCCATATAAGTAAATCCTTAAAACCATTTTTAAAACTTGGACATCAATGAGAATGATTTAGAAGAATAAATCTTTAAGACGTTTATAATGATATGTTAGTTAAAGAGTTCATAACCAAATGACAGATTCTTGAATAAAAATAATTTATTAATAAAATTAATCATAACATAATAATATCATGAGAATAAATGGATTCATGATATACTATGTCAATGTACAGTATGTACACCATATAAAAGTGAATTTGCGTAAACAACAAAGAAGTATCAAGGGGATGTAAATTGAGATGAAATCCCTTAGAAAGACTGTGTATTAAGGTTTCGGATTAATAAATGACATAATTATGTTTGAGAATATAAATACACACAATATTATTGGGTATTAAGAGTCAACAAGGAATATTAAATTCACACATATTCTTGTAAAGACAACACCGATTACTTGTATGTTTAACTAAATGAATGGAAATTGAGTTAAGATTACTCTTATAAAGTTCATATCAATGACTTGAGAATGTATCAATGGAGTGATTATGTGTATAAAATTTATATCCACACAATGGGGAGTTTAAATTAATAAATAAAGAAAAAATAGTGATTTCACACATGATCTTGGAGTAAAATAATCAATAAATCTTGTGTAAAACCCAATGAGTGGAAATCAAAATTACAAATTCCATTATCGATTTGTTAACTGAAAAAATAAACACCCCATGAAAAAAGGATCATACAATGAAGATTAAATTACATAGAAATTAATTTATATTTTATAAGGAATACAATCAGAGGAAGCACATTCACCACCCAAAAAGAAATAGTCGAAATGTAGCATGACTATCATGGTAATAAGAAATGAGATGAAAAAACCTTACCCTGTACTTTTCATTAGTCGAGGGTATGTTAACCTCATATATAATAGTTAAATATTTTTTATTAAATTATACAAGAACCAAAAACATAAATATGATATCATATATGGTCTTATAATATTTCTTCGTTAATAATATTTCAATAGTATCATTGTTTTCGGTGTTTACTGATTCATTTTCCTTCATATGTTCAGTTAATTTAGTCATTTTTTTATGGATATGATGTATTTTATTCATATCTAGAATGATATTATGTTCATCAAAATTATTTTAAATAATTAAATGAAAATTATTCTTGATGGTTACAATGGGAAATGAATCTCATCTCGTTTGTAGAGGCGGTAATCTGTATGTACGTACAAGCAGAAATAATATTCTATTGTTGGTGAAATCATATTTAATTGGATGGTATATCAAATACAAATAATCATTTACATGTTATATTAATTATTTATATCAATTAAACTCATGATTATAATGTGTTAAATAACAAACTATACCATGATGTGGAGACGTTAAGTCGTATGTACACACGTATACTAACTTTTCATTCATACGATGGATAGAATAATGAATATGGTTCTACAAAATTTATATTAACATTGCAGTATATAGAACCTACTGGCTTTATAATTTTGGTATAGAAACAAAAATTAAAGGGGAAGTGGAAGAAGAAATGATCTTCGAAATAGGAGGTGAAATTATTACCTCTTCGTTGGGTACTTCCATTTGATATGATCAAAAGGGATCCATAGATTTGATTAGGATGAATTTGAGTGTAGTTTAAGTACCATTTTATAAGAGAGGTGAGGGTCACTCTATTAATAGCTTGAAATATTATTTTACTATAAAAAATATGTCAGTTTCCAATGGCTCAAAATAGATTTATTTCGTGGATAAGGTGGGTATGGGCCAAAATATTCTCAATGAATAGGTTTTAGAAATGATTAGGTTAGCAAATTACCCATATCTTTAGGATTTAATTCATAGTTAAATAGTTTAACTTTTACATTGTCTTCTAGTATTTTTATATTACATGGTTAATAAACATACTATAAAATTATAAGAGAACCACTAGTGGTTCATTAATGACATATATTTAATTATATAAGACCTTTGGATATACATTTTATTTTTCGGAATATTATATCATTTAATAATATATTATTTTTATTAAAAACTCAATTATGTCAATTTTGACGCTATTTAGTATTTGTTTTTTAAGTCAAAAATACTTGATTACGTTGAAAAAATAAATTAAATAAACCCTAAAATGTCATATTAACCTAGAAATTTAGTGTAATTAATAAAAAGATTCAGTTAACATTTCTTTTATTATTTATAAAATCGATTATTTTAGTATTTCATTAATATGGTAAATACTACATCATCATTGTGTCAAAAATAAATTTAAGAATTTATGTCTAAAAATTATAAATAAACTACAATTATGAATTAATTATATTTATTTTTCTAATTAATATTTATATTTAAATATATGTAATGTGTACCCTATATTAAAAATTTTTATGTTATTAAAAATTGAATTTAACAAATTTATCTCTTCTTTAAATAAAATATAATAAATGTCCTTATATAATCCATGTGGATAAATAAGACCATATATTTGTCTTATGGTTGATTTTAGTCGAAATAAACTTATCCAATTGAATTAGGACATGTGTTTGCGTAATTATAATATCATTTTTACCTTTATTTACCATATTTACTTTTAACTATGGTAAATAAAAAATCAACTGATACTATTAACCAAAAAATATTTTCATCCTATTGAACAACATTCTACATACTGATGTCAATCTGGACTCTCTTAATTTTTAAATTCAATTCACAAAAGTGGTAAATTTATGTTTTATGCAAATTTGCAAAGGTACCTAGAAGGTGTGTCAAATAAAGTAAAAAGTTAAATATATTTTATATATATAATATTTTTATAAAATTAATTCAGTGAATTACATAGGAATAATATTGGTATTATGTATCTATTTACAATTTAAAAAAATTTAATTTAAAAAATAATTATTTTAAAAAAGTCTACATTAAGCAATAACGCGTAGATTTTTACTATTCATCAATAATTGAATGTTTTCAGAAAAAAAAAACAAAAATTCCCCCATAGGTAATTTGGATACACCAAATTCAAAAATGATATCTATTTTACCAAATTAAAAACCAAGAATTCGTATTAATTACTTTAAAAAAATATTCCAGTTTTTAAAACCAGAAAGTGGTTTTTTGAGAAGTAAAAACTATCAAAGGATTGATATGTGTTTATGTCCAATTTAAATGTAAAATTACTTCCAATTTCAAAAATTTGATTAAATGATAAAAATATAATCTAATTATACTTCAAAAGCATTCAAATTTATAATTTACCACTATAAATTTTTTTTGTTAAAAATATTGTTTTCAATTAAAATTTATTATTTTTCACTTTTCATCTAAATATGAAAGTTATCAGAAAAGAGAAAAATAATTATACAAACTATATTTTTATGTCCATATTCTTATTAGTATGTTTATTTTGGAAAATTGAATATATAAAAGTGTCAAATTTTGGATTTTAAAAGGGTTATCCATTAAAAGGTGGTAAAATTTCATTTTTGGAAAAATACTTCATTTATCTAAAAAATTGAGTTTGTTCTCCTATTTTGTCTAAGAAAAACATAATATGGATTTTAAAAATATATGGAGTATATAAATTTTAAAATGTATTTAATAGTATTCATAACCGCGTTTTGAACTACATGTTTGGTATGTCATGGTGCACTCAAACTCTGTGTTGCATGTAGCACACGATATTGAATTACTTTAATGAAAATGACATAATATGGAATCTTAGGGTGTTAAATTCTTCCCCCATTTAAAAATTGCATCCCCACCATTTTTAAAATTTCTCTTGGAAACAACATTGAATGTCCCACAACCAAAAAATATCTAATAAAAATTCCACTTTAAAATAAAGGGGAGAAGAACAATGGTCACCCGAGATAACCCATACAAGGATTCCATGTTGGAAAACAGGGATATGGAAGATAAACTATGTGTCATGTTCAAATTAATAGTGATAGAAAATATTATCAGAAGAAAGTGAACAATAAGAAAACCACAAAACTGGGATGGGTTAAACAGTTATTAGTTTCATAGTATGAAAATTAAACTGATAATGTTTTTTGTATTATGTTCCATTTCATAATGTTGAGGAATTTATTTATGATATTGACTAAGAAAATAAATAGATATACTTAATTTTTAGTATAGTTTCGTCCTTTATTAAATTTCTAACACTAAATCATCATTTCTCCAAATGATGAGTTTTCATGATGACTTTGTGACACCTGAAGCGCTAGAATCAACTTCTAGAGAATCACATAATCCACAAAGGATGAACAATATATTTGCCTTGTCTTTAGAGATTAACCAAAACCAAATAGTTAGTAAAATATTTTGTGATCCCTAAAATAGATACTCCTTTATATAATTAAATACTAATATTAATTTGCAAAATTAAATAAACAATACTCAAAGTTCAATAATGATCATTGAATAACAATTGTTCATAAAATACTTCAATATAATCAAAACTAATATTGAATCCCAAAACACAGAAGAATTTAATCACACCATCTATCATAGTAAATCATAATATTTATCTCCAAATAACACCAACTACTCTTAATGTATCATAAATAAGTGTAATTAACCAAATCATATATTCTATATGATAGTTTAATCATTTCCATTAATAACACTAATATCTACAAAAAAATAGATCTTTGAAAATAAAAAAAATCCACCACTACTCCTCAAATGAAATCCCATAGTATACTATTTTCCTTTGGCATATAGTGTTCTTAACAGAGTGAAAATATTCTAAAATAAAATTTATAACTTAATCACGAAATAATTTTCCTACACTAAAGATATCCACTTGATAAAACATAAGATCCTAAATCAAATTATTAATGGTCAATAAAATTATTAAATGAAAAATAATTAGTCACATTATCTAGGGAGATCATGTATTCTAGTTCTAGGTTATAAATACCACTTTCACTTTAGTTTTGGGTTTGACTCCAATATTCTTTGTCTGATGAGGTCGGGATGTCACATGGTATGCATGTTGTCGTTTTTCAAAAAATATATTTTCTAGCATTCCCAAAATGAGATAAATTCCTCAAAATAACCATAAAATAATTTAATCAAAGATGTGAACCCATACCTCATATTTTCATCCAAAAGTTTAATAACTTGTAATTTCCTCAAATTCAAGGATTATATAAACCGAAATGGTTCTTTATAACAATATCCAAAAAAAATGATAATTCTTCCTCCAATATAAATTTCATATAACAAACTGTAGTGTTACACATACAAAAGAATAATCTTCCAAAATAATCCCCTCCACAAAGAGAATTAATTCTTTTAAACATTTCTCCATCAATTTATTTCCACCCAGGTTCTTCCTTAACCTAGTTGTAATCATATAGAATAGTTAATTGACTAAGGTAATGCCCAGATATCCTAAATTTATAGAAAATGACTGTAAATTGATTCTTAATATCAATTTTATTTTCTTCTGTATCACACTTAATTTTTCCTAAGAAATTCATTACATTATTTCCTTCATTCCCACACATAAATCATTTTTTTGTTCTATTGAGACACATTCATGGGTGTATCCTTACACATTTCCGGCATGATGTAAATTGAAATTTCGTTTCTCCATGGTCTCCACTACTTGAGCTCTTATCATTGTCTACATTTCTCTTCTTTGTTTATTTTGAGATTGGGTTAATATATATATAGTTTATCATATTTTTGGAAACCTTCTTCATCATGAAACAATATCATTTACACCTATCATCATTCCTTTTAGTTTCTCATTTCCACTATTGTTCCCACCTTGTTCATCAAGTTCAATGTTACTATGAAATCCTTGGAATTTATCCATTGAATAAAAATAGAAAGCATAGTGTGAGTAACAATTGTCATAAAATCATTTATAGAAAATAGCGACATCTTATTTTCATTATAAAACAACTTAGGAGTAACAAAAGACATTTATTCTTATCATATATTCAAATCCATCAAATCGGTTTGTAAAAAATGTAAATTATCATAAGCTTATCCCCCAGAAGAGTCGTAACCAAGAGTGCAGAAATGTTCATTGTCATGTTCCAAGAAGCCATGGGGAAAACCCTAAACTCCTTGTAAGTATTTTCACTTTGAGGTACATCTGTTCTAGAGATTCCCCCACCTGATCATATCCAGAAAGATATCTATTTCCTAGAAAATGCACAAAATCTCTACATAACCAAAATTCTTGGATGTTCTTCTATACTAATCCTCAAAAACTATCTTACAGTAATGTTCTCTAATTAGTGTTTTTCTTAATCTATCTTCCAATGATCGTACAAAATTCCCTCTAATCCAACACCAATGCCCCAACCCTAGTTACCCAATGTTAGTGAATTATTACATAAAATTATAATTTTCACAAGAGATCAAGTCCTTAAATACCTATTAGTTTAGTTTCCTTGGAATTACTAGATACATCCATAAGTTTTACAATACATCATGAAATAAAAAAACAACAACATTGTATACACTTTGAAATCACTCATATAAATTAGTCTATCCCTTTAGGTCTATCATGATATACTTATTCACATTCTGGGAAGAGGAAAACCAAATGGGTGAGCTCATGTACTCAATAAGGATAACAATATAACACAAATATTCTTAAATAAATATAAACATTTAAGGAAATGTATTAAACTAAAACACAAGCCTTTTAATCTTTAACATCACCATAAATTGGAAAAGATAAATCAGATAATCCCATTTACTTATTCACAAGGAAATTCTACTAGTCGAATAATCAAATATAATACCAATAACAAATTTTATAATGAATGAATGCATTATTCTGGACATCATAACCTCAAAGTCAAGGCATTGTGCCAAGAAAACATATAATATTTTTTCAAGGCCTTATTCCAAGATAGTAGTTTTTCTCATGAGACCTACCGATAAATCAAGGAACTATAACATCCTCCACCACTCACTAAATTAGTCCAATGCATTCCTCATAAGAAAAGGTAGAAACATAATTTAAACATTCATATTAAAACTAATATATAAAATTTCAATACTATAACCAAAAACCATGAGTGGTATAAAAATAGAACATCCATAGTCAAACACAACACATTCAATACAATATAGAAGATTGTATTATAATATGTCACCCTCAATCAAGAAAAAAATATAATGATGTACATTGACATAGTTGAAAATAATTTGTATAACTATTTGGGTGAAATATCCCCTTTTACTTGAAAACATTTAAATGTCACACTATTTATCAAAGAAGTCATTTAAAAGAGAATTTTGAATCAATGTTTCCCATACCTAATTGAATATTTTAATAGAATTTTAATTATAAAACATTCATGTCCACATAAATATATATTTAATATCATTTTTAAAACATGGACATCAATGTGAACTATTTAAATGTATAAATTTTTAAAACATTTAAAATGAATGTGGGGGCTAATAGAGGATAATAGATAGTGTGTACATTAAATGAACACATTTTGGACTTTTATTTTTATTTGATAAATCATTAAGGGGTCACATCTCATGTCCATGAAATCCTATTTCTCCCCGTGTTTTGTATAAGAGGGGAACATAAAGCCAAAGAACATCGAGCACATTATGATTCTCCATCCGACCATCGATTCAGACGTCACCCGGTGTGTTGGATTACAAACGGTTAATACTATATTTCCCAAGATCCTTTTTTCCAAACTCATCATCTCTCGTGATTATTTGAAGGATGATAATTTTTACCATTTTTGTAGATCAGCGTCGTTCTAGGCCAATTTAAGGGTCGACGTTCAAGTGTGTTGATCTTCCGACATCAATGTAGTTTGTTCATGCATTTCGTTGTTTGTATTTAGTTTATATTTGATTAAATTGACAAATAAAAATGTTTAGGGTATTTTTTTTTTATAATTTATCCTTTTTTAATACCTTCTATGATTTGTTTTATGGAGAATGGGTTATTTCTTAAGCGTAAGGTTAGATAACTTGTTAATGGATACCCCATGGGTGTGTTCCCTTGATTTTTTTATTATGGCCATTTGTTCTACATTGTTTGTTAGGATTGCATGTTTTAATATCCTTGAATATTAGTATGGAGATGATGTTTTTATGAGATTCATGTGATTCAAATTGTGAAATTATGACTAGAAGGAATTGACTGTGAGAGTTCCCCAAGGTAGGTTTATTTATGTAAGAAATGTTGTTATGATGCCCTATTGGTGTTAACCATGAGATATACTAGGTGGTCATAGACTAGAGGGGTTAGACAATGTGAGATACCCATAGGGTCATTATTAAAAGAATGATGGACCCTAGTGCATTGAAAATTAGAGTTTCTGGGTGGTCATTAAAATTTATTGTTGTTATGCAGACCACTGGGGTATTGACTGTGAAAGATACCAAGGTCATCATTTGTAAAGTATTAGTGCTATGTGTGACAAAAGTGGTTAGCATGTGTGTGATTTATTATAGGGTTTTTTATTGAATTGATTATATGTTGAACCAGCGGGGATTGACTGTGAGAAAATTCCCAAAGGGTTACTTATGAATTATTGAATGATTGTGAAGATCCTGCAAAACCAATGCACAAGATTTCACTCGTCATTAATAGATTTTCTAGATGATCATAGAAGATATCTATTTTTATTTTCCATATGGGATACATAGATTAGGATAGGTCCTGGGATTTCATTATTGAATGGTTTTACTAATTAATAAAATAAATAAATTCAATTTAAACTATATTATTGTTTACCTTTGAGTACCTTCTACTTTTTTGCTCCCTTTCTACATGTTTCCTGTTATATATATTAATTTATAGTTAGGAACAAATATTTTTGTGTTTTCATACTTGGATTCGTCTCACACTATGTTTGGGACATGCTTTTGGACCCAAACAGATTATATGGTTGTAGGTATAGATAAAGGAAATCGCCCTACTTCATCAGCTACTTGATTTTTGTTGAATCCATAGAGCTTGGGACTAGGCTTAGTCTTGCGAAGCTGTTGGAGTTTATGGATATTATCTGCATTGGATTATTATTTTGTTTCCATAATTATGACTTGTTTGGATATTATCCTTGAAACATGTAACATGCATCACTCATATGTATGCTCTAGTGATTTTGTTATTATCAGACTTCTGATTTTTACTTCTGTTGTATAGTATTACTACTTCTGTTATTCTTTTATATTTAGATTCTTTTATGTATACTCTAAAAACGAGGGAATAGATTCCCCAATGTCTTACCTTGTCCAATTCTTCTTGTCGGCAGCCTATGGCATTTGGGGAAAAGCACATTAGGTCATGTGACCAACCGGGTATGGGGAAACTTTAGAAGACATAAGAAACTAGGATGTTACAAAGTAGTACCAGATGAGTTTATTTTCGGATTTTTCATACTATTTGGGGCCTATATGCAGGGATAAGAATCAACATGTAGTTGTTAAGAAGTTTTTCTTGAGATTAGCTAACATGTGTACTGGGAAAATCCAATTTACCTAGAATATGGTAATTTTTCTGGTTTTTCAATCATTCCAACTGGTTTCATTTCACCATTGGGTGACACAATTGATTTTTGTTTGCATTATTAATATCATTGTGGTTCTATTTATTTTTCAACCTAATGAGACGATGGTATTCCATCTCATGCATCATATAGGAACTTACTAGAGATCACATGTCATTCATTCTTGTCATGCCATTTAGTATGCATTACACATTACATGCTGTTGTGATAGAATTTTTGGTCCATGTGGTATTATAGTCTATCTTGGATTAGAATTTGGTGGATAATTCTTGACCTTTTAATATATTTTTCTCCAGTTATGATAAGAATAGGGATTCCAAAAATTTATTCCTGAGAGTATGAGTTCTCATGGGTCATAATTTTTCACACCATGGAAAAAAATTTAAGCTTTAAGGGTTCTGAAAGAGATTTAGTGGTTTATTGTCTAGAATCCCAGACAACACAATGTGTTGTCATATGAACACATGCCATGTGTTCCCATATTCTGAATGAAACTTCTTTTTTATGTACACACCGTGTACTATATGTACACACCATCCAGTCTTTGACCATATGACTGACTGTCTGAGGAAATAAATGGGGTTGGGACACATTTTTGTAGAACATGTTGTTTCTAGATTTCACACACCATGTTATGAAGAACTGTGTATCCAAATGTGGGACCAATTACATGCGTGGATGAAACATAGTTTGTAAACATTGTGTCTAGCGTGTACAGGCCATGTATTTATAAGCCATGTATTCAGTCATGTGACTAACGACATGGGTGGATGGAACTTCAATTGTACATGCCATGTCTATGGTGAACATGTCATGTAGTGTTGCCTAGGAGAGAACCATGTTGTTCTAGCTGTATAGAAGTTCATGGGGAGGAGGAAAAATTCAAGTTCACACCATGTCTTAGGATGAACATGGTGTTAGTATGGGGTGTCACCCCACCATGTGGGTAGAGGTATACAACCATGCGAAAGCATAAAGGGAACATTTCATGTGGAAGATAACTATTTCGTGTAACCCTCTTTTGTAAAACATAAATGTTTTCTTTCTCCTATTCCATTCTAGCGCTTCCTTGTTTCTTTCCTTGATAATCATTAATTGAGTAGTGTGTATGACCTTGCAGAGTCACGCCACCAAGACGTCCTTCATTTGTACTACAGGTACATGGTAATGATTAGACAAAAGAATTGGTAGGACATGGACTACTAGAACATCCTCCAGTCATGCTCGACTTGGCACCAATTTTTATACCGATGCACATGCTGAGGCATAGTTCCATGATGTTTTTTGAGGATGATGTAGAGTTTCCATGGAGCACCACATTCTTTCCTGGCTATAGAAGAGATGACACAGTTGTTCCCGTAGAATAATACCCCATTATTTTCATGGGATGGAGGACCACAAGCTACAGAGTCATGGTTGGAGGTCATGCTTTCTATCTTCGAGCATCTATAGATGCCTTCAGAGAGGAGGGTGAAGCTCGTGATGTACAAGCTAAGTGATTCCACCAAGAGATGGTGGGATGTTATCTCATAGGTGGGACGTCATAGGTATATGGATTGGGATTTGTTTTAGAGGACCATCTATGAATACTTCTATAACAATATGTTGAGGAACGATCGATCCTGAGAGATCATCCATTTGGAGTGGGGCGCCCTCTCAGCGATGGACTACTCTTCTTGCTTCATAAATATTTGGTGCTTCACAACTATATTGGAAGGTGATGAGTTATCAATGGATATGTGATTTTAGGATGGGCATAGGTATGACAAATAATCTCTGGTGACTATCTTAATGATTACTTTTGTGATGACTATAGTGAAACAGACACTGATTATCAAGCTCAATCTAAGAGAATTTGGAGCCTCTATCCAGAGCAGTTCATCTTCTAGGTCTAGTAAAACATCAGCATACAACAGGAAGTGCCACAGAGATATATCACGTGTTGTCTCATCATGTAGAGAGGTGGTATGATCTAAGTTCATGAAAAGTGGTCATACGAGACCACATTACTTAAGGACCCAGTCGAGTGATGATCTTGTAGAAATATGAGTCATCATCAGATTTTTTGGATTTCCTCACTAGAAGATAGTGAGAGGGGATCAATTTTGACTCAATGTTCAGGAGAAGGACCACCAGTTTCACATCAGTCAATGAACTGGAGTTGTTAGGCCATTTAGGAAGAGGAGGTTTTCATGGTTGTGGTTGTCTGGCTGCATGTTTTTGGTAATAGTAGGGTGGATCATCTCATTGTAATCTGATAGGGTTACATGGCCACTGTATAGGTCAAACATTTGTAATCAAGTAGAACTAGCATCATTAGTATCTTATACCTTCTATGGTTATAAGTACAATAATAGTTCCCCAGTTTTAGCTTCGGCACTTTTTGATACAGGGGATTCCTATTGTTTTATATATGTTACTGTTGTGGAATGCCTTGGCCTATATATCTTTATATCTGAAGATGTAATGACACTAGACACTCTATTTTGGATTAGGACTACCAGTGCCTAGTATTGTAAGGAGTTCCCTCTCCAGGTTGGTGGGTGTCACTTCTTGTGTGACCTATATGACATTAAGAAGAAAAGATTTTATTCTGTTCTCAGAATTGACAGGTTAGTCTTCTTTTATTCCTTTTTTGATTGTTGTCGTTGCAGGGTGAGTTTCACGTAACCATAGGGAAGTTATTTTTTACACAAGGGAGAATGGGAGATCAAGACCAACATAGCATGTTCTCAGCATCATTGGATGGGAGGACTTCTATGCCAGACTAGTTTTTTAGAACTAGATGAACAGAGGACTTATCGTATCAACATTCCCCTAGTGGTGGATCATTTCAGAGATGTCTTTCTGGATCAATTTTCATGTTTACTACCGGAGTGAGAGGTGGATTTCTCTATTTAGATTTTTCGAGTAGCAGCATCGGTGTCCATTCCTCCTTGAAGGATGGATACACCAGAGTTACATGATCCCAAGAAGCAGTTAGATGATTTGTATGAAAATGATTTCAACTAATCTAATACTTTTCCATGGATGTTTTGTATGCTTTTTGTGAAAATGGTTGATTGTACCATCAGACTGTGTAGGTATTATTCAAATTTAAACCAGCTGACGGTCGAGAATCGACATCCCTTTCCGGGAATTGATGCTATCTTTGATCAACTTCAAGGATCCTGGGTGTTTTCGAAGATTTATATGAGTTCTAGATATCATCTGTTTCATGTTAGACCACCAGATATATCTATCACTACCATAAAGAGTAGGTATAGTCTATACAAGTATTTTGTTCTGCCATTCAGTCTTATGAACACGCTGAAATTTTTCATGGAACTGTTGATCTAAGTGTTCAATCCCTACTTTGATTCTTTTGTGGTAGTATTAAGGTATGATATCTAGGTGTACTCTCACTCTCAACACAAGTATATCACCCATCTGGATATCGTATTGAGAACATTGGGAAATAATCAGTTATATGCCAAGATATCTAAATGCCACTTTTAGATGGACCATATTCACTTCATGGGATATGTTATCTAAGAGACAAGAGTATCAGTAGACATAGAGAAAGTTAGGGAAGTAGTTCCTTTGGAGAAGTAGATGAATTTCATTGAGGTATGGAGTTTTTCTAGGGCTATATGGTTACTAAAAACACTTTATTTAATAATTTTCACACTTATTAGATTCACTGACAGGCCTGAATAATAATGGTGTAATGTACTTAAGGTCAGATTATTGTGATTAAGCCTTTCTGGAGTTGAAAGCTAGATTGATTTTAGCACCGATTATGATTTCTCCAAAGTTGAGAAAGAGCTGCACTATATATGAATATGCAATAGGTATTATGCTAGGATCAGTCCTTATTAGAGGGGAATGACTTATGGCGTATGAGTCTCAGTAGTTGAGGCCATATGAAATGAATTACATGACAGACGATCTTGAGTTAACTGTAGTTATACATGCTTTTTACTATTGGAGACTTTATCTTTTGGGAGAGAAATTTGGTGTATGGACCTACCAAAAATTTCCCAAGTATATATTTACTCAACTCGATCTGAATATGAGATATCAAAGGTCTTTTTATTACCTATAGTCTATTGATTTTGATCATTCCAACATCAATGGAAAGAGAAACGTAGTGGCTGATGCATTGAGAAGGAGGATGCAGATACAGGTAGTTCAGGAGGCTAACAGTGAGTGGAAGCTTACGAATCTATTCTCGGAGATGTAGTTATAGGTGCATGATTGATAGTGCTAGACATTTCATTCTTCTATAGTTTCTAACTCTACTTTTCTGGATTTAGTGAGAATGAGGCAAATATCTGGTTCTAAAGGCATAATACTAAGGGAGTGTGTTCCAGGAGAGGACCCTACTCATAGGTGTGCCATAGGTGAGGATGAGGTTTTACATTTTCATGGATGCATTTCTGTGTCAAAATACATACACTAGGATATTTTTTGAGATTTTCAATCCTCGTTTTGGGCATTTCATCCTGATGTGACCAAGATGTTGTGAGATTTACACAGTCAGTATGGGTGTCCATGTATGACGAGGGATGTATCTAGTTTTGTTATGAGATTTTCCACCTGTCAGCAAGTGAAGGAGGATCATCAGTGACCATCAAGGAATTTACCTCAGTTACCCATTCTTGAGTGAAAATGGAATGATGTCGTGATGGATTTTGTGACGAGATTACCAATTTCTACTTGAGGGAATGATGTGGTTTGGGTTGTTGTTGAAATAATCATGAAGGCTTCACATTTTCTTAATGATCATGGAAGCCATCAGTTTTTATGAGCTTGAAAGGTTTCACATTTGAAAGATTGTATGTTTTCATGGGTTTCTGTTCTCTATCATTTTTGATAGGGATGCATAGTTTACTTTTGGTGTTTGGCAGAGACTACATTAAGATTTGGGTACACAGGTACATTTGAGTACAACTTACAATCCTCAGATAGATTTCTAGTATGAACACATGATTCCGGTATTAGAAGACATGTTTTAAACATCTGTACGAAATTTCAGGGGCTCTTGGGAGGGAAACACATCCCCTGTAGAGTATTCCTAAAAGTATAGATGTCATGAAACAATTCACAATGAACCATATAAGGCTTTGTACATTAGGACATGGAAATCACCCTTATGATGGCTGGGGAAGGATAGATATCTATGTTAGGACCTAACATTTTATAGGAAACTACAGAGAAGGTGGAGTTGATTCACAAGAGAATGGCTACATTATTATCTCACCAGAAATCAAATATTGATCGGTGAAGACAACCATTAGTGTTTGAGGTTGGATATCATGTTTTCTTACATGTCACACCGAGTTTGGGAAACACGAGGATTAGGAGAAAGGGGGATCTTCCACCAAGATATGTTGAGCCTTTTTAGGTTTTGGAGAGAGTCGGGCCAGTTGGATATCGAATTAACTTACCTATGAGGTACCTGGCTACGCACGTCGTCATTAATGTATATCAACTAAGAAATTACTTTTCAGACATGTATCTACTTTTTTAACCCATGGTGGTTGAGATAGTGGTAGATGTATCCTTTTAGTAACATGTTATTCAGATGGTTGATCCCTTCATGAAGGTTCTCTATGGCTGGTTTATTTCTCTAGTATTTGTGCTATTGTAGCATGAGTGAGTTTAGGACGAGACATGGGAGAGTGAGGTCATCATATGATCAGAGAGGCTATAGTTTTTTTTGAAGATTCATCTTCACCACCATTGGTTGGGATATTTGGGGATGAATTTCTATAAGGTGGAATGTTTGTGAGAACTTAGATCTTCATTTTGGGTATGGATCCTTATTTTGGGTGGTTTTAGAGGAAAATGAAGAATTGGGAAATTTTTTATGTACACGCCGTCTACTTTTAAGTACACGACGTGTACCTGATCATTGTGTGTATCCACGTATTGGTCATGTAAAAGCCAAGTAAATGGACATGTAGGTGACTTGGAAGACCACCTAAAGCAAGGGCTGATTGAGGCTAGTGCATGATGTGTACATTAAATGAATACACATTGTATCTTTATTTTTATTTGATAAATCTGTGTAGGGACGCATCTCATGTACAAAAAACCATTATAATCCATGTGATTCATATATTAGAGTTACGAAATGATAAGGAACATAAAATCCCTTCTGATTATACGTATGAGCTCCGATTGAGACACTACTAGGTGCGTTGGATTCCCACTGGAGTGTTTTCATTTTTTCCTAGATCCATTCTTCTTGACTATTCCACTCTTTTGAGTATTTCAACAATGATATTTTTTAGACTTTTGTAGATCTATGTCATTCTTGTCTTATTCAAGGGAAGAAATTCAATATTATAGATCATGTGACATTTAGGTAGGTGGTTTTTTCCATTACTTGATTGTCTTTGGTTTTTAAATGCTTAATGATCCAAATACCCAAGTTAAGGATATTTTTTGGTTTGGAATTTAATCCTGTTTAACACCTGATATTGTTTTTTATGGATAAAGGGTTATTTTTCATTTTTAAGGTTAGAAAACATATTAATGTACAAACCATAGATGTGTAAGGATTATTCTTTCATTAGGTCCATTTGGTCTATAATTCTTGATCATATTTCTTGTTTTCCTTGACTTTTTGGTTAGGATGAAGATGATGATTATATGAGATGCATGTGATTCTCGTTGTGAAAGTATGAACATGGAGAATTTACCGTGAGAGCATCTCGAGGTAGGTTCATTTATGTATGAATTGTTGTTATGTTGATCTATATGTATTGACTATGTGGGATGCCTGGTAGTTATAGACTAGAGGGGATAGACCATGTGAGCTACCCATAGCGTCGTTATTAAAAAAATGTTGTACAATAGGGAATTGACTATAAGAATTGAAATGTGGTAATTATAATTTATTATTGATATGAACAACAAGGGATATTGACCATGAGTGATACATATGTGGTTATTTGTAAATGATTAGTTCTACTAGGGACCAAAGGGGTTAGACTTTGTGGGCTTTCCTAGAGGGTCATTATTTTATGGAATTGATTATATGTTAAAACATAAGGGTTATGTTGTGAGAACATTTCCATAGGGTTTATTATTAATGATTGAAATTTTCTGACTAGTCTTCCAAGACAAACCACATTCTTGGAGTCAGTCTTTCTAAATTGTCTAGTTGGTCTTTTGAGATATCAGTTTTGATTTTACATTGGGGACACCGAGCATTTTCAAGATCTTAGAATCTCAATATTCAATGGTTTGATTAATTAATAAATAAAAATTAATTTAATTGAAACTATAGGATTGTTAAATTTTGAGTACCTCCTAGTATATTTCTTTATTTCATTATTTCTCCATGATCACTGATATATATTCTCACTAATAGATAGGTAGATATCATGTGGTAGTTTCATATTTTGATTCATCTAACACCCTATTTGGGTTATGATTTAGGTCCCAAATAGATTATATAGTTGTAGGTATAGACAAGGGAAATCACCCTTCTTCATCATGTACTTGATTGTTGTTGCAGCTAGAGAGCATGGGACCTATATAAGGCTTGAGAGGATATTGGGGTTTTCTAATTTACTATACATCGGCTTAGTATTGTGCTTCCCACATTATGACTTTGTAGATTCTTTCCTAGACACATGTTACATACATAACATATATACATGCTCCAATTTTTTATTACTTTTAGCCTTCAATTGTTTACTTATTTTTTATGGTATTACTACTTCCACTAATAATTTATATTTAGATTCTATAGTGCATACACTTCTAATGAGTGCATAGTTTCCCCATAGTCTTACCTTGGCCCTTGCCCCTAGTCGGTAGCCTCTGGCATTTTGGGAAGTTCACTTGATGTCATATGACCAACCGGGTACGGGGAACCTTTTCCTGACACCTGGCACTAGGATGTTACAACTAAGGTGAGATATATGATTATAATTTTTATCCACAATGAGGGAGATATTTTACCTGTATCTTGGTACCAATTTTTAGAGCACCATTGGTAGTTTCCCAAATAACTTCTATCCTATAACATCCTACCCCTCACCCATTGTCTTGGGAAGAAGATATGGTGTTACTATCCTTAGGTGACATCCCCAAGACACAAAACGCTGGAAATAGTTTCCTAGGGCTTCATAAATAGCAGGAGGATGATTATCCTTTTGAAAATAAATCGTACCATATTATAATAAACATACAAATTAAACCATTATATGATGCATGAGTAAAAAATATAATTTTAATATTACTGACTACATTATCAGAGTACAATTAAAAAACATGACAAAAAAACATAAAGAAACAAATGACCAAAAAATACAAAAGAAATAGAGGCATCCAAAAATTAACTCTAAAAAATCGTCATGCTTCATCTCAATATGACATTACCAATGTATCATGTTTCATAACAATATAATTGGGATACTTTTCTTCCACATATTTCAATATATATAACATCTCTAAATGCACCATAGTTCTTAACCATTGGGTGAGTATAATACTTAATAGGATTTTCCAACGACTTCTCATCGCATGCCACTATGATAAAACAATGTAGAACATTTATATTAAACAATATTAAATAATTTAAAGTAGTTTTCATTAAATCCAAAATAGTTTTTCCAAAAAAAAATTATTTTTGAAGGAAACTAACAAACATGTTATTTAAATGAATTCATGATTGTATTTCGAATACCCATTACACAAAAAAGGACATCCATAAATGCATTCTTAGGTGATAGTTTTACACTACTGGGTAATATCTTATCAATCTACTATTTCTTCATAAGGTATACATTACCAAGTTACCCTATTCGAAACACCCCTTCCACTGGGTCACATCTATGAAAATGAACACACACCAACCCAGTAATCAAATATCCATTAAACCCATTGGAATAAAACATTTATTTTATTAAAAAAATTATAACACAATTTACATGATAAAAAACCAAAATCTATAATTTAAAAAATCATCATTTTAAAAATAATATTACATTGTTTCCCAAAAACCATTCCATTTCCACCGTTTCACAAAACTGTGACTAATGATGTTTTTTCATCGATAACCACCAATCAATTTAATAGCAATTTTACATAAATTCAATAAATTTAAAAACACAAATTCATGTTCTAATAAATAAAATTTGATAGAGATTCCACCATCATCACATAAATTAGTGAAAATAATTAATTACACAAGACTCCAAAACTACATAAAAACACTTAAAAACAACTTCAGATCTTGTTCCCCTCAATAAAAAAATCATCATAATTTGAATCAGATAATTTATTTTTGTCCTAAATGGATTAGACCAATGATTATATGATGGGGATGAAAAATAAATCCAAGGTAAATGAAAAGGAACAATAAATTGAACAAAATAAGATCTGCAACTCACTTAGATTAACCTATGAATCACTCCCAAATAGAAAGAAAAGGTCTACACATCCTTGGGATTAAGAGGAATTCCGGTTATGACATCTTTAGGAAAAAATGGCGAAGTTGTAAATTGAATTATATATATAAATTTTTAATATAATTTGTATTGGTTAATAGTGAGGGTGAAGATTTAAGACAAACATTCACCTAATGTACACAAGTACTGAATCAAAATACTCATTTTATGGTTGTCTTGAATAGTTAAAAAAATGGTGAGGTGACCATGTTATTCCAATATGTTCATTCTTTCACTATTTCACTTGGGTGGTTGCATGGTTTTGACAGATTGTTCTTTTAACTGTGTTCCTACCAAATTCCCTATATTTAATTAACACTGTACGGTGTTGATTTTTCATGGTTTCTATTAACCATCCAAAAACTATGACCCTCCTAAAAATAAATAAAACAAGGAAAAGATCCTCTAAAACACATGAAATATATCCCCAAAATTACATATACAAAAAATATATAAATAAAGTAACATGTACCTAAAACTTGGGGTGCTATATTCTCCCTACCATTGTTCATTAAATCCACAAAATATTTGTTATATAAAATTTTCATGAAATATTTTAGGACATTTCTCCACTATTTCCTTCTCATTCTCCGATTTTTCACGAATCTGGCCATGATTCCATAAATCCTACACAAGGCCAATGCATTTCTCACATAATAACATATATTTCACATCAAAAATATTCTCCGGCACATGATCCAAAATATTATCAAGATCATTGAAAATGTGATCCCATTGAATCACTTGGTCATGATCATGTTTATTGATCTTAATGAGAGATACGTGAAACCTATTATTCCCTAAAATAATCATTTTTGTAAAATAAAACTGATATACCTCCTCACAATTCTATTTATGTATCAAAAAAGTGTATATTTATGGAGGATATAACATTCCCTGCTTACCAAAATGAAATTACAATTCTTTGGAGAGATTCTAAAGAAAACATGATCACTAAAATTGAAGTAAAACATCCATAAATTATGATATATACATAAATATCTGACATCTCTATGATGTCTCCAGCCTATTTTTGTTCAACTATATCTTCTATGTTTTCTCATGCACAAGGATCGGTCCAAAAGTGAACCATTAACTCCTCTCACCCAATAATTTAGAGAATGACAATGATTCCTATAAAATTTATCAAATGGATCCATATATAGTAGGGGTTAATAACTGTTGTTATATAAGAACACCACTAATAGTATGTGGTCCTTCCATGCTCAACTAAAATCCTTTATCCCACCACTAAACATATCATCCAAGATTTTTATAATCCAACTGGATTTTTCATCCATTTGATGATGATACATTGTGATCATAGTCAACCGATTACCAATGGATTGATGTAATTATTACCAAAATATGATGTAATCATGGGGACATAGTTAGATACATGTGAGACTCGAAATTTTTTCCTCATTACAACTTCTCATATATAAATTTGGGACAAGTCATCCACCATATGAGATTCATGAATAGGGATAAATTAGTTAGATTCATGATGATATCCACTATAAATCATATGGAATTATATTTTACAACTATCTTTGGGATAATTTTAACAATATCCATGGATACGTTCTTCTAATTCCAATCAGAATATAGGTAAAAACTAAAACATGTTTGATGGTCATTGGTGTTATTCCATTATATACTAATAGGTGAGACATCATGAAACTCACACTAAGACATACCAATTCCATTAAAATTAACAAAAATATTTATTTAGTACTTTAAAAATATTTTTTTTCTACTATGAACATGCCATATTGAATGGATGTAAGAATAAATAATTTTTTCATGAAAACCCATGAGTACAATCATTCGATCTGGAAGTCATAGAACTTATTAACTTTACACCTTTCATTCCTTACGGGTCTACGCACCATTTAGTTTAGAGATAATAGAATAACACTCATAATTGAAGATATATTACTCCTTAAACTATTTGATAAAATTATAGGCAATACAACCTGAAAAAAACTGAAACACAACTTCATTTATAACATTCAATGTGCACGTTGGATATAACTAACAGTAGTTTCTATAGGTCTAAGGATTTTTTTCCCAACTAAATATTTTACTTCTTACCAAATTCATCTTCCAATGAATTAAATTTATCCATTTTCCACATCATGTCAAAATAAAAAATTTAAAGATGTCATATTAATATTATTTTTCTCAGATTCAAATAACTTTGTTAGAAAATGTTCATCATGAAGTTGGGATTCATAAACACCATAAATTTATCACCAAATAGGTAACCATGTCTTCAATGAATGTACCAAAACATATAATTATAAATATTGATGTGGTTTCTTTATTACATGAAACAATATTGTTCCAGGTCCATCAGAAAGAACATGATATTTTTCCCTGAGAAACACCCCAATGCAATTAATAAAGAATAACAATTAAACAAATTAAGTTTTCCTAACTCTGGAAATTTTAGAATTGGTACTAATATAAGGAAAACATCAACCACATGAATAGATTTATAAAATTGACCATTCCATTGGAGTGGAAAAACATCCCTTATCAAAGTTATCATTGGTGATGGAAGTCATGAAAATTCATGAACAAAATAATGGTAATAACTATCTTCGACAAGGGAAATTCATATCTCAAAGACATTATTTAGAGGATGACAATAAATCACATCCTCTATATTTTAATTATCTACAAAGAAACTATTTTGGATATAAAATGACCAAGGAAATATTTCTATTGTATCCAAAAATCACTCTTCAAATGTTTTTTATATAGATGATGGTCCAATAAGATACCCAAAAAATTTCCATGTTTTTCTTGTGCTCTATATTTTTCTCAGAATACATTGGTATGTCATCCATAAAATCCAAAAAAAATGAATATTCACACCTTTGAAATATATAATTCCTCAATTCCATAATGAATTTTAGTGAATTCGTAAGACTAAAAAGCATTAAAACGTACGCATAATGGCCATTGAAACTCTTGATAGATGTATACAAAATATCTTCCTTCCGAACACAAAAATCATGATATATTGAATGAAATTTTATTATTATGAACCCTTTGGATCCCTATAATTTTTAGAATACATTATAAATGTGTTAAAGTGGAAACATATTTTTTAACATAACATAGTTATAATTTACATAAAACACCTATATTTGAAGAGTCAAATCCTCATTGTTCGAAAACAAATATAGAGTTTACTAAAGATGTAATAGATTGGGTGAACCCTTTTATTCATGGTATTCTAATTGGGATTTCAATTGACATAATATTATTGGATCTATTTGACTACATTTATTTGATATAGTAATATTCCATGTCATGATATCAATTTTAAACCTCAATTCTACTTTGGGTGGAAACTCTTTGAAATTATTCATGTAAAAAATTAGGAAACCAATAAACTATTTTTACAAACCCACATTTTGGATCTCATCTATTTATGCCATGGTCAAAGCTACCAACAAGTATATGAAAGTTAAAACATCAAGTGGCAAAAATCCTACCCCATTCTCATTCACATTTCATTATAATAAAAATAGATTATATACACCATCATCAGTTGTAAAACATACCCTTCGGGTCTAATAGTTGATATCATCTGTGAACATTTTCGACAAATCCATTCTCTAGATTAAGTCATTAACATCCATATCATGAACATGAAATCACATATCAATTAATCCCCATCAATAGTTATAGAACATTATATAGACATAAAGGGTACATGTACTCTTTAACCAAGAAGTGTTTTATGATTCAAAATATAAGGAATTATATCAAAATGAAAACCTAGAAGATCAACAATACGAGATGTAATAAACAAATGGTTTGTACCCATATCAAAAAAATATTACATAATGGTAGAAATTAAATAATTATACCTCTCATCATACATGAATTATATTTATCATCCCAAATAATTTTTTCAGAACAATATATTTTCCTACTATTCGTGGTTTTCACTTTATTACCTTATTGAGACCATACCTGTTCAGAGTCCAGGAATTCATAAATTCACAAAGTCTTAATTAGTTCTACAGATGAGTATTATTATTCTGCACTCATACATTCAAATCATAAGACATTTGAGAGGTATGAGATATGTCCTTATCAACTCACCATGGTTCACAATAATAATATCTTTCAAGGTGTCCTATTAGGATTCAATTGTGGCATGATCTGGGAGATTCTATATAATCTCGCATCATATTCTTAAAAAAAACCACATTTAAATAATAATGGAATACAATTATATTTTTTATGATAATTCACTAATCCATCTCTCTGATTATGAGTCATACCTCCAACTTTGATGTTGGTGTCCCTCTTCTTCTCGTTCCCCGCATTAGAGTTCCCACCATTTCTAAAGGTGCCATCAGTATTCCTCCACATTCATTACATGAGATTTATTTTTTACCACCTTCCACCTATATACCTTCTAATTATATTTAATTATTAAAATAATGAAAATAATTGAGTCATGTTTTTGGATTAACCCCAATTCAACAATATGATCCTTCAAGACACCCTTATAGAAACATCCTTTTAAAGGCAGAATAAATCCTTAAACATTTACATTTACTAAATCACTATAAGGTTATATATATAATAAATAAATTAGAATGCTGTTTTAACAATTATAAATGTCTGATGATATTTTTTTTCTGATTTTTTTAAAACCCCTCCAATAAAATTACATGTTGTAATTTAGCTTGAACTACAAACTTTCACTACTCTTGATCTAGATCCTCCAGTATGCAAAGTGCCAAATTAAAATTCCCCTCATCCAGTATGCTTTATAAATAAAATAGTAGATTCATCCTTATCATACACACTTCTATTATTCTTGTTTCTAAATCACTCCAAATGATTCGTCAATTGTTCTTTTGAAACTGAATGTAAAAATCAACTTTCATTGGTTTATCTCTTTTATTCCCACTTCTTATGGCCTGAAAATCCTAGGAAATATTCGTAACCAACTATTGGTTATCCTTTGATTCCGGTGCTATCACATTCTCAACTTTCACTTCTGGTTTGTTATTATAGATCCTACTAAGTTCCTTTTCTATAACAAAAAAAAACGACTTTTAATCTCACTCTATATAAAATGAAGGCTAAGGGATTTCAAATTTTTTACATCACACATATCACATCATTGTTTTAAAATATTTATCAGTTTTTATGTTAATACCAATTTTTAAAAATTCCACCATTTATTTTTAAAGCTATCAATATAAAACTATTCAGAAAAAGGAACTCCCCCCCCCCACATCATAAACACTTCAATGATAATTATTTATTCAATCGTATTGTAAATTCATTACTATCAATGAATGTCATTCTATTCTCATAAGAATAAACTATGAAAATGAGTTTATATTTACAAGAAGAGGATCAAAACACTCAAGTACAAAAAATCCCTATTAACATGATGTTCAATTTAAATTCGATAGCTAAACCTCTTTATTCTATATATTTCATCTTCTGAAGATCCTACTTACTTGCTACCAATGCAACTCAATGACTAAAATGGAATTATTTTCTAATCTAGGAATAAACAATTTGATTCAATTTTTAAAATACCACTCATGACCCATTATCATGGGAAGTGGTTTTTGGTGTTACAGGACATAGTTGACTTCCTCAAGAAACCAGAGGCAAGTAATAAATTCCAAAGGATTCATAAATTACATCAGGATGATTTTATATTTTATAACATAAAAAATAGACTATAATAACCATAACTATAAAAACTGTATATATTCATGAGTAAAAAACAAATCCTCTATGAATCCGTTAACAATATTAAAGTACATTGAGTAAACAAAGACCGAATAACTCATTGAAACCAAATACCAAAATACCAAATGGAAATAGTGAAATCCAAACTGAAACTCCCAACATCTAGAAACCTCCAACTCAACAAGCCATGCCCAATGGGTAATGATGCATCACTAAAGAATTGATATATGTATTCATTACCAGTGTCTTAATATATAACATATGTAAACAAAAATAATTCTTAAATAGTGGGGTGTGTATAAAACAATGTATGATTTAACCAATGACTTCCCAAATCACAATACAAGGATATAAATGGTTTGAGAATTTATATAAATAGATTTATTTTTTAAAAGGATTTTATTAAGGATAAAAATGATTTTATAAAGCCATATGGATTTTCATGGAGTGAAAATAAAAAAGTATTCAAACTTTTTCAATTTTGTATTGGGCATAAAAACTCCACACATTCACACATCCACACATGCATTTTCCAGTGAAAGACACATATTCTTCAGTGGTCTCTCAAAAATATACCAAGTCATCATAAGGTATCCATTACCATGTTTCCAAATGGGAAACAACCTATCCATGTGGCCACATTAATGAAAATGAACACATGGTAAACCAGTAAGTCAAAATTCATTCCAAACAAACCCTTCAAATCCATTTCAAGAAAACAATTTTTTAATGAAAAAATTTTGAGAAAAAAGTTTCATTGAAGAATAAAAAAATCCATAATTATAAAAAATAAGAATTTTAGAATTAACATCACATGGGTTCTCAAAAAAATTGTCTCATTCAAACCATTTCATAAAACTATTGGTAAAGTAGTTTTCCATTGAGAATTTGAAATACATTTCATAATGAATTTCATTAAATTATATAAATTTGAAAATAATTAGTAAGGTTATAATTCAGATGAATAAAGATAGAATATACATTTATTAAAAATGTTGGTTAATTAAAATAATGAAATAAGAATAAAAAAAGTAAATTAAAACTCCAAAAAATAACCTTATATGTATTTCCGGTCAACAAAAAAATATCTCCTTACAATCGGAGTCACACAATTTTTATTTAACCCCAAATATATGTCCCATGATTCCAATAGTGGTAAGAAGATGAAATATAAGGAAAATGATAATTAATAACCACATACCATAAAATTTGTCTCCCAACACAGATTGATTCGCCATGGAATAACTTAGGGATAAAAAGGCGGGTCTTCACAGCCTTAGGAGGAATAAGAATATTCAATTATGACCCTTTAGGGAAAAATGAGTGTGATAGGGGTTAAATAAAACTATAACTATCCTTTTTATCAAAATATTACAGTTAATGGTTAGGGAAATGGTTATTGAAACTATGCACTAATAATTCATGACAAACTATATCTAAAAACTGATTTCTTGATTTTCTAATATGGCTAGATAAACCATGTGAAAACTATGTTATTCCCATATGTCAAGCCATGCGTGGATTCTTCTAGTTTGACACACATTTCTTTTGAAATTCTAAGCCTAACCATGAACTTTCCCCATTCCCATCAATTCATTCACATGGTTTTTTTTAGGTGTTTCATGGTATTAAATAACTATGCAATACTCGTTCATCTCCCAAATAGACAAAAAAATACAAAATATCCACCAAAAGTATTGAAACATTACCTAAACATTATATATACATAAAATAAATATATAAATGAGTAGGTATCTAAAATCGAGGGGGGTGATACATATCTCCACTTATCTTGATAGATACCTTTAATAATAGTATCACTCTTAACCAAAAAATAAATTTTACTAAATAATTATTGTGTATTTTTAGGATAAGACAGTCATGGTGTTATAATAACATTCTAAAAACATTCAAAAAAATTTCAATAGAAAAAAATCTAGATGAAGGAAAATTCATTAAACAGAACAAATTTATGTACTTCAGGTTGATCCTCAATGCATTTAAAATTTTAACAGAAAGTCACCAAGGGTGAAATTCCCACACTCTAGCATTTTTGTGAACTATAAAACTTATTGTACCAATTTTTAATTAAATATCCAACCCTTGAAAAGAAGAAAATTACTATATATATTTATAGGGTTCATGATAGAGATGACTCATTTTCAAACAACAATAACCAAGGTAATAAATACCAATCAATAATATTTATATAGAGAAAAATGGGTGTTGAAACCACCTCTATCCCATAGTTACTCAAATTATTAGTGGAATAAATTTTAATGAATTTTAGGACATATTAATTATTACACTAATTTGAGGTTTAGTTATATAATTGATCACTAAGGTGAATTCTAATCTATTTATAATTCAAAACCATAAAACCTAAATGAGAAAAATAGAAAGTGACATTGGTGGAAGATATAAAGTCATGCTTCATCGAAATATTTTAATGAATATTAAATTAAATTGGATGCCTTCCACCCCATGAGATAATTCCATGTATGTTTATGGTAATTCTATTAGTGAACATATAGACGAGTAAAAATTGGGGAAGGTGGAAAAAAGGCCGAATTAGACCCAATTCTTGATTATAATCTTAAAAAAAATATGATCAATGAAGGATAATATGTAAATTGATCATGAATGTTTATATTAGTTTTGGCAGTGTAGAGGAAGAAAAATTAATTTTTTTACACCAACACGATCCTCTCATTCAATTTCTCAATCATTTATGATGAAAAATGATTTCTATAATGACCAAAAATTCTATGAGATGATTAATATTTTTATCTAGTACATCCCATTATTTAAAACATTATTAAAATCCCAATATACGTTGGATTTATAAAACAGTATTGGCTAATAAATAATGATTAGATAAAATGACCACTATTAATTTAACAGTTAAATGTAACTGTACACCATGAAGGATGTTAGCATAAAATAAAAAAACCTTATATGTTATATCATAACCTTTAGAATAAAATATTTTTTGGAAAACAATATCTTTTATTCTATAAAAGATACATTCAACCATCGCCCTTACTATTTGTTTCCTGAATTAGTTCTATGGTAACTAAAATATACTTATGTGTCCCAAAATTTGACTAATGGGTCGATCAATAATCCCAAATAATGGTAAATGGAATATTAGCCAATTTGGGAAAGATACCTCTAAGCCCAAACATCTTAGTTCTCCAATTAACATGGGAAAAAATATTCTTAATATTTTTTTTAGGCCATTCTGGGCTACGAATTGGGCTACTATATATTTTTATAACGGAAAACTAGTTTTCCATGTTTGGGGTATAAATGAAGAATTTTTTTTAATAAATTTCCCACATGAGGTAAGATTTCAGATTGTTGGTGTGGCTGATGATTTATTTTATGATAAATTTATAAATGAAAAAAATTATTCATTTAGTGAAATAGTTGAAGGATTAGTTGATGAATAAATTAATGAAAATTTATGGAATATGAATCTATCAAGGAATTTGAAATATAAGGGTGTCATGAGTGTAGTATTTTGAATCTCAGTACCATAATGTGGTCCATCATGAACAAGTCTATTTTTTTACAAAATGTTTTCATATTATAAATCAACTATCATAAATCTCTCAATATAAGGGAATCTATTCTTTTATAGCTAATTTAGTCTCGGTGTACCCCCCATTTCATACTATGAAATCTAACTAAATATAAACATGGTTTACAGTATAAAATTATTGTTTAGTAACAGGTGTATTATATATGTTTCTTCTATCATTGTATGAAGATAAAAATAAATTCCACCATCCATTAGAGTTTATAAAAAAATGATATTCATTATAGATATCTATAAAAGAAAACAATTATTTCCTTAGTATGTTATGTTGTTTTTATGATCATTTTTTTCTCAAATTTCGATTAATTTCCTTGAGAACATGAGGATTCATTGTAACACCTTGATAAATATGAAATATTTTTTTCAAATAGATACCATTTCTTCAATAGCTTGTGTTACACGCAACAATGACTTTTAATGGAACATGACACACTATTAAAATTTTATTATTTAACATAATAGTTATATCATTGATTTAGGAATGGAGACTATGAATATGATTAAATAAATTATGAAAAAATATGTTTAACACACATAAATAAAATTAATTCTTTGGTGTTCAATTATAATGATCAAAAAATTAATCAAAACAAATTTCATTCTTATAATAATTTCATATAGTATAAACCACATAAAATCACCTTCATGAAGAAAAAAAACGATTAAAATGAAAAATGAATGATCTCAAAGGTATTTAAAAAAATGTAGGATCATACATCGATGGAATATTAACATGACCATTGGAATAGTAAGATAGCCATTAGTAATAGTAATATGTCCAATATAATAGTTAAATTTTTATATTAAAGTATAAATAAAATTTATTCATCATCAAAATCACAATATGATATAATTATATCATAATATAAGTAAATTATTGTTTTAAAAATTATTAATTAAGTGTTGATAAATTTATAAAACTTAAATGATTCCATAGAATTTTATAATTCATATAATTACATAATATAAAAGTTAATTTCATAAATTTAATTTATAAATTAATATTTATTTTTCATAGGATTATAAGATAAATTTATGAGACATCAATTAATTTTTCAAAATGATATAAAAAAAGTTAATATTTAAAATTTTTTATTCTCTATGTAACAATTGATTTTAATTAAAAATTAAATTTCACATAATTATAAAATTATTATCATAAAATGGATTTCATTTTTTAAATATACGATTCCAAAATATTTTAGGGTTAATTTTTGGTGAATAGTAAAATGTGATAATTTATTATATAAAAATGTTATAAGTTAAAAAACTATTAATTTAGTAACTGTTGATGTAATCATCCGAATATTTAACTCTTTGTTTTTATTTTAATTAATATAGTGATATGATTCAATCTATTCAAAGTGTTATTCCAAAATAGTAATCCAATGAAAAAAATAATCAAAAAAACATCCCTCTTCTCCACTAAATATACCATATCTTCTCCTCAAACATCCAATCCTTGAATCGTGTCAAATATCCATAGAATATTCTTCCCAAGACTCTACCCCATTTCCATGATCCATTTTTCAAAATAGAATCCCATAAACTACATCCCCATGGAAGTTCTCATGGTGCATATATCAACAGTTAAGAGCCTCTTTCTTTTCTTTTAATTTGTTTTAACATTTTCTTATTTTATTTTCTTAACATCTCCACATCTCCCCTTCTAAAATTGTAATTATAATTCTAGTATATTATTAATACTTAAATTTTATGATTTTAATGTAATAATCCATCATCAATCCTCTTCTCCTCTTCCTTTTATTTTAAAAATAGATCCATTATATTTGTGGTGTTGTTTTATCAACTTCAAGAAAGACAAGCATTCATTTTCCTTTCCCACCTTCAAGTATGGTCTTAAAACAATTTTAATTGTTAAAAAAAGTTGTAAAATTTATTTTATAACACTTTTTAGGATCTATAACTAAAATATATACAAAATATTATATAATAAAATAACACTAGTATGTTTGGATAAAAATGTTTCCAAATTAATCTAAAGGGTTATCAAAAACATTTTATCCAACGAATCATCCTAATATCTGGTGAAAAGTTATATATAAGAAAAATTATACTTTTGAATTTTCATTAGTAACATATATTAACAATTCAAAACAATTATCCCCATTTTAAATGATCTAACATATATGTGTACAAGTGAACCGAAAATGAAAACCATGAAAACAAACACTCTTGAATGACGAAATTGAACACTATAACACATAAAAATTTCCATAAAATTCATAAATAAATTATAATTATTCAAATAAATATATTATAATTTATGGTTTTGTAATCAAATTAATATAATTTCATTTTCAAAGATATTAAAATGCTGAAACCATTCAGACTTAATGTTTGGGGATTCTCGAAAATAATTTGCTTTCTTTGAGATATTCCTATTTCATGAAAAATTTCAAAGTGGAAGTTCAATATTATTCCTCAAATATAATTTCTCAATATTTCCATTTTTATTCTGGTATATAAATTCTTCCAATATTATTATATGTTAACATGATTGATATTTCTAATTTAACTCTTCTTTATAAAAACACATGTGTAACTTATCAGGAGATTGTTTCTTCTTCACTCAATAATGATGATTATTACATCTTCTCAGTTATTTCCATTTTATTTTTGGAACCAAACTTTATATTCTTGAATTCATGATTTATGATATTCTAATGAAACTTATTTACTATCTATGGTTTATATTATATAAAATATTGTTATATGTTCTATGTGGAATGCATGATTATGTAAATGCTTTGATGTGATGGGTGGTCCTGGAATTATAATGCGCTCCAATGAATTGGGTAATTTGGCGTAACTAATGAGATACAATGAAATATTTATGAACATGATGACATGCTTTTTCACAATTATGATTTTACAGTCATGAACATATGTTATAAATGAACATTATTCTAGCATTGTTGAAAACTATATATGGTATTTGACCACTAAGACATGATGTTTCATTTTTATTAATTTCCACATTTAATTCCTTTATCTAATGATTCTTATCATAATAATAACAATGATATCATTCTTATGTTTTTTTGATAATGATTATTCCCACCCATGTTATTTTGAATCATGTTATTATCAATCCTCTTAACATGATTTTATCTCACCCTTTTTGTTTATTTATATCCTCAAGTGAGTATATATACTGAGGAGAAAATGTGATCCCCTAAGAAGGTAGAGAAGAAGTAACAAAATAATATTTATTTTTTATTATGTAAGTATTTTGTTTTGTACAAATTTTCCCATGACACTAATACTTTGGATCGTGGTTTTTGTAACACAATTTTAATATTTATCACTAAAATGGTATAATAGTAATGTAAGAAAATAAGGGTCTCAATAGTTTCTATTTGAGAAAGGATTAGTTAATTTGGAAATTTGGATTAGAATAAATTATTGAAACCAATTAGTATGAAACTAAGTATATGTAAGAACCCATGAAGCATTGTTTTAGTAAAATTATAAATAATATAATCCCACATGGTTGAACCTTTTAGTAAATTTCACAGAGGAATGAATTATTTATTCATTAATTTTTGACTTATTTTTTGTTTGAACATTTTATATTTTTGAAAATGGTTGGATCCATGAGAAATACAACCAACACCCAATATGAGGGACAGTGTAGTGAATTCCTGAATAACACCCCCAATGCCTTGGGAGGTGGAGTTCAAAATTGCATGGTGATGCTTACTAGCTATCTGAGGGTATGAAAAATAGTCAGAATAATGTGGAATTTATTCTTTTATCAAAAATCTAGAAATTGGATATTGATTATTTTATGTGGAAATGACCGCTTATATTTAGTGGATATATTCATCCACTAGTCATGGAATAATGGATTAACTCAATAGAGAAGATCATTTTGTTTCTTCACTATTCTGATAAGAAGAATTTGACTATATAAATTTATTCTCTATATAGAGAGGATAATCGATGGTGGGAATTGATTTACAACACAATGGGAATAGAAAAAATTTATGAGATTTTGATAGAATAACATAACAATATATTTCATAACAAGCATTTGTCACAAACACTTCATACATTGATGTAATGAGAATTGTTAGATATAATGAAAAAAGAAGGTGAATCTGTCACATCTTATGAAAAAATATTGAAAAGTAAACTGAACCACTCACATGCCTAAAATTTATGAAGAAGCATCAAATTAATTGACTCAAAGGGGTGGGAAATGCTTAAACTGTGGGAGAGAATGAAAATAATCTCATGAACATCGAAGAGATGTGGCGATGTAGGAAAACATGGTGGTGGAATGAATAACACCACCTATGGTTAAATACTTCTATTGTAGGGATCAAGGTCACTAACAAAACCCGCACACTAAACCATGAGTCATTAAGGGTAATCATCATCACCATCCACCAAATCCAATAGAGCAATGGATGATTATGATATCACTACCATGGCGGTGGAGCCCAAAAATAATGTGGTGATATGTATTCTGGTTATTCATTCAATAATAGAAATACATACAACTTGATTTTGGTTATACAAATTCATTTATATCTAGTATATTTACTAGAACAATTCAAACACCACCTCAAAATATGGAGGTTGAGTTATCTATGGTAATTGAAAATGGAGAAAGTATTACATAAAAGGTGTATAACTTCTCCCTAGTTAATTTTTATTGAATTAATCCTACTAAATAATATTTTTTATGTTTCTTTGGTGGTGTTTTAATCTATATTGGGCATGGATTTTCTATCTTAATATAAAGCAAACATGAACGATTGGGGAAGTAATATTACTAGTCACTTCTTGAGGCATCGTCGAATTCTGTACATGTGTAAGGAGGATGATGAATCACATTAAAAATAACCACCAAATATTTGGATATTAATTCAATATGAGAAAGCATATAAATATCATAAGATTGAGACAAAGGATTTAATCCTGATTGATGACATACCCACTGTGAGGGGCTACAATGATGTGTTCCCTGGAAAATTACATGTTCTTCCTCCTGAACAATATTTTGAGTTATCAATTGATGTTATTATTTGATATATCCCCATATCAAATACACCTTATTGAATTTACATCATTTATTGATAGGTACTAAAGAAGCACTTTCAAGAGAATCTGGACAAGGGTTTTATATTCCTCAGAACTTTACCATGTGGTGCACCATCCTTCTTCTTCAGGAAGAGAGATGGATCAATGAACCTTGTCATGAAATATCATGAGCCCAAAAATCATGATAAAGAACAAGTATCCCATTCCCTAGATATATTACTTGTTAACTCAACTACTTGGTACCAATTGTTATTCTAAGGTGGACCTTTTTTCGGGATATCACCAATTAAAGGTATGGAAGAAATATATTCTAAATAAAACATTCAGCATGAGGTAAGAAAGTTATGTGTTCATAGTGATTAAATTAGAACTCACTAATGATCTAAAAAAATCATGAAAATAAATTAATATTATCTTTACAGATAACCTCAACATGTTTTTGGTATTCTTTATCGATGATATTATTATATACTTCAAGAGTAAGGAAGAATATGAGGTGTATTTGAAGTCTATAAAAGGCCTTTTGAATGGAAAAACATAATGAAAAGTATAGTAAATGTTATTTTTTATGGAATATGTCTTATTATTGGGTCATGTTATCACCAAAAACGGAATATCTATTTACCCTACCAAGACCAAGTCAATCAATGAGTGGAACATGCCAACATCATTAATGGAGATCCATAGTTTCTTTGGTCTATCTAGGTATTACCAGAAATTGTGGATTATAACACCCCAAGGTTTTCCTAAAATAAATTGAAATTAATGAAAGTTTGTTTTATGCAGATATTTAATACTATCCTTTCAAAATAATTTTTCCACTTCTATGTTTTGAATTTTGAAAAATGATCATCTATAATCGTGTTCACAATGTTATTTGGAGACTAATAGTACCAACTTTTTTTTGGTGAATAGTATCATAACCTTATGAATAGTAATATGACCCTATTGAATATTAAATTTTATGATTATTTTATTTTCATATGTCTTGAAGACAATGTCATTTTGGTAAATTTTTCAATGTGATATAAAAGTAGATAGAGTTTAAAATTTGTCAATTTATGAATTAAGTATGAATTTATTTAAAAATTAAATTAATAATATATAGAAAATTATTTTCCAAAAATGGATTTCATTTTTGAATTATACAGCTCGAGAAATGGTAAGGGTGAATTTTTTGGTTTTTTCTTGAATTCATGAATTTTGGATGAATAGTGAAATCCGGTAAAATGCCGTATAATCAAATTATCATTAAAATACACTATTTATGACATCATAATTGAGGTAATCCAACTTGGTTTGAACTCATATTCCATTATTAATTTTTTGGGTCACATGAATTAATATTATTCATAGTCTTGAGAAAAAATATTATGATAATGATTAAAATAATGTTAAATACCTCCTATCCCCCACTATAAATACCACCCTCATTTCTATCTTCCAACCACACCTATCAATCCTTGATCCATACCTATGTTCTACCCAATAATCCTCCCAAGTATCTTCTCCATGTCCTAGGGCTGCTGGTCTCAGCAGAATGCCAAAACGAGAGGCATTCAGAATGATCTCATTGAGAAGAGATTAAGAGGTAAACAACCTCTCTTTTTTTCTTTTCATTCATTTTATGTTATTATTTTTCATTATCTTTTTTTTAGTATACATCATTACATAACCCCCTTAAAACACATATTTTTTTAATAATGATTAGATACCCCCTTTCTCTCATCAAATTATTTTATGATGTTTTAAACGACGTCGTAAGGGTGCTGAATTTTCATGAGATCTTTTTGAATTTTTCTTTTATTTTGAGTTTATTTCTTTTCTTTCCACACCTCCTATTAAACAAGAGGAATTAAAGCTATAGAATATTTTATATTCTGTATGTTCTCATGTTCATGAAAATTTTCTCATCAATCTTCTACTCCTCCCCCACTTATTCAAGGAATTAAAAACATTATCCATGATGTGCCCAATTACCAACATTTTGGATGCTGTTATTTAAATTTTATTTAATTAAATCAAGGATGGACATGAAAACATGTTCGTGGATGAACAAGGTTGTAATATATTTATTATTTCTTATTCATGGTTCTTTAATTCTTTTGTAAACATTTTATTTATTTTATAAAACAAAATGAGGTCATTATTATCAAGGAACCATTAAAATGATCTAAACGAACATCATTAATGTTTTAACATATGAATCATCCTAATGTAAGGATTCATAATGATTAATGGTATAATTAATGGTTCTGTATATATTTATATACTAATTCATTCCAATTCATAATTTTCACATCCAATTGACAATAACAATCCATCATGAACCGATCATGAAAATCATGTAAGGAACTCACCCAAAAAATGCAAGGAACAAAATAATAACAATTAAAGGGTGAAATTATGTAATGAAATAATAATTTAAGATATTATAAATATGGATATGATTATTTAATATATTAATAACACTTTTTAATCTATTATAAATTATTTTCAAATTATTTTTATGTAATAAAATTCCGAGGTAAGGAAATTCTTAACTCGATTTCCACTCATTTGGTTAACCTTCTACTTCATTATCATTGTGGTTTTAAAATTTTTTGTGTGATGGATTCTATTTATATTATGTTTATTTATGTTTATTTACCATGTACATGTATATTTTTTCCACTCTATTAATTCTATCTTCAATTATATGATTTATGTATGTGGATTTTCTTTTAAAATCCTCTTTTATTTTTTTACGAAATTTCCAAGGAAATGTTTTTATGAAATTATTCATTTTGTATGATTGTGTTCTAGTTCAAGGGAATGGTTTATGATTAGTTTTGGGATTTATATTTCTTTATAACACATTGGGTATGTGTAGGTTGGAGTTCGGCGATATAGTTACTGCAAGTGTAACTTTGATGGTTACACAAATTGTAAGATAGAGGAATGGGTTACAAATTATAAGGTAACCAAGATGGTTACTAAATTATGTAAGTAATTCCTTAAAATATAATTATGGTTCCATTTATGTTCTAATGTGTTTTTGGATCTTGTTTAAATCTCATGATTCATAATGTATGCATATATGGGTGAAAATTATGTCTTTTGAAAATGATATCTTACACTACAAGGGTTCATGGACTAATGTGTTTTTCCTTGTTTTTATGTCCCTTACTGAGCTTTTGTTCCCATCCAAAGATTTTAAATGATTTTCACAGGTTATAACGATGTGTAATAAAAAGAATAATTCCTAGTTAAATGTTTCAAGATTAGTCATAGGATTCATTTTTTAAGCATTAATGATTTATATTTTAAGAAAAATGGAAACTGTTTTTATGGTATCCACTCTATAATAATGTATGATTTTATATATGTATTATGTACCAATCTTATAAATCAATAAACATGAAAATATCCTCAATTTAAAAGACGATTATTTCTTGTCTAAAATCAAGATTATATAATGTAATAAGGTTGGGTCCATATTGTTGGTATTAGAGGGTGGTTTAGATAATATTATGTGTTAAGATGATGTTAAAAGAATACCTTAAATGATTTTTACACTATGATTAATTTGAAATGTTATAACAATTAAATATTACCATGTTTTATTGTCTATAATATGTTTGTTCAGAATGGTTTTCTGCCGAAGAAATAGGGACGCTAAAGAGGATAGGAAACGACAGAACCACATCATTCCGAATTTGCAACCCGAAATGGTCGTGATTGGAACCATGAAGTTTGTGACAGTAATTGCTCAGCTAACGTAGTAAATAAATGGTGGTTGCATCCATGCTAGAGAACAACCAGAGGTACCACAATAGAACATGATGATAGTGGAACATTTTATGGGATAACACCCTATTACATTCAATGGATATTCTAACCCAGTAGTGGTTGAAGGATGGATTATATCCCTTAAAACAATATTCGATGTTATGTGATGTTCAGAAAATGAAAAGGCAAGTCATTCCATTTATCATTTTTAATGTGAATCTGATCAGTGGTTGTCAATGTTCATGAATATCAGAGATATAGAGGATATTTATTCCTTGGAGTGGGATGAATTAAAAATTATTTTCCTTGAAAAATATTTTCCTAAGGTGGGGTGACATAGGATGGAGATACAATTACTTTAATTGAAGAAAATAGATCAAGATTCAGTGTTTGTGTATGAAGCTAACATCACCCGACTCGTGAGGTATGATCCAAATCTTATTCAGGATGTTGATAGCAATATCAACAAGTATTTTTCAGGATTGAAGCCAAGGTATTGGAAGGAATTGGACTCCCCTGAATATAAAAGATATGAGATACATGTCTGATGTGATAAGAGGGTAGATATGGAGTTTTATGACAATCATGTGAACTTTGAAAACAAAGAGACGAAGAGTATAAGATGGAATGTGGTGGGTAAGAATCAAAAATGTAATATGATGGTACGAAAAATCTATTTTCAAATTTTTGAAAAGTGTGTGAAGAAGTACCATGGGGAATGTCTTAGGAAAACTCATAATTGTTTAAAATTTGGTAAGTTTGGACATATGGTCCAAGATTATAATGAAAATGGTCCTTTTAATAATCCTGATAAGAAACATTTAAAGTGTTATAAATGTGCTGATATGGTTAACTAAGCAAATGCCATCCCAAAAAAGATTAAAATAATGCCAAGAATCTTGAATATAAGAAGGAAATTGTAGTGAGATCCGTGGTGACTATGTTAGTAGATGTCATTCCATACAAAGAAGTGGTATCAGGTACTCTATTCGTTTACTCATATTTTTTTAATGCTTTTATCGATATGGTGTCTACAAATTCTTTAATCTCTGAGAAGTATTTTGGAAAATTTGAAATATCACCTTGACAAATAAGACTAGAACATGTTGTTAAATCACTAGGGGTAAATATTATAGCAAAGAGAAAATATAATAATATTTTTATTTTGGAATTTGAAATGACATTACCAACTAATCTTGTTGTTTTACTCATATTCGAGTTTGATGTTATTCTAAGAATGTATTGACTTTCTGTTATCATTATAAGATAGATTTTAGAGCTAAAAAAATTGATTTTCAGAATGTGTATCAGTTTGTATACAAGAACGAAACCATAAAATTGATAATATATCAGGAAGCATAAAAAATGTTGAACGATGGAAATGATAGAAATCATTCTCGTATTGTTTAAAACAAGGGGAATGTTCATATTAATGATGTTATAGTGGTAAATGAATTCCTTGATGTTTTTCCCGAATAGTTACCTGATGTAATACATAATTGAGAAGTTGAGTTCACAATTAATGTAGTCTCTAATTATAAGACAATTTCAAAACCCCCATATCGTATGGCCCAAATAGAACTTCTCAAATTGAAAATTTAGTTAAAATATTTTCTTGATAAAGACTTCATTCGTCCTAGAACATCACTATAGGGAACTTCTATTTAGTTTTTGAAAAATAATGATGGTTCCAAGAGACATTGCATGGATTATTGAGATTTTAATAACATCACCATTAAAAACAATTATCCTTTTCCTCACATCGATGACTTGTCTGATCCGCTCTAGGGATCTTTTTACTTTTCCAATATAGTCTTCAGATCTGGATACCATCTGCTGAAGATTAAGGAAGATTTAATCTCGAAAATAACCTTTCATACCAGATATGGTAATTATGATTTTGTTGTTATGGTGTTTGGGTTAACTAATGCACCTACTATATTCATGAATATTATGAATAGATTATTTCACGAGTTCTTGGATAAGTTTGTTGTTGTGTTTATTTATGAAATTCATGACATTTCTAAAAATAAAGAGAAGGATAAAAACATATAAGGGTTATTTTACAAACCATAAAAGAAATGAAACAGTATGGAAAATTATGAAAGTGTGATTTTTGGTTGCAATTGATTTCTTTTCTTAGGACCATTGTAAATATGGATGGAATAAAAGTTGATCCTGCCAAAACAAAATATTTTGAGGAATAACCAAGTACCACAAATGTTAGAGAGATTCGTAGTTTTCCAGGATTTTAGGGTTATTACTGACGATTTGTTAAAAACTTTTCGAGGATATCTTGCCCGATAACTAATTTAACAGGAAAAGTTGTTAAATTTATTTGGATAGAAGAATTTGATTTTTGTTTTCCAGAACTGAAGAAGAGATTGGTAAATGATCCAGTTTTGTCCTTACCTTCCAGAAATGGTGAGTGTTTTATCTGTATTTATTCTTTTTTGAAGGGATTTGGTTGTGTTTAGATATAGAATGATCTATTAATTGATTGTGCTTCATGAAAACAAAATCCTTATAAGTGAAATTATCCCACACATGATTTGGAATCAGCATCAATGATTTTTTATTTGAAAATTTGGATGCACCATTTATTCGAATCACAATGTCAAATATATAAGACAATAAAAGTACGAAGTATATATTTATTCAGAAGGAATTAAAAATGAAGTAGAAAAGATGGATAGAACTGATAAAGGATTATGATTTCAAGATCAATTACCATCCCAAAAAAAATATCAAATGCCTTGAGTCGAAAACATCTTGCATCATTAACCATGTTATTTTTGGAACATGATTCTCATGATTAATTATTTGATAACTTTTAGATAAGAAGTTCATGTTGAAGGGAATGTATCTTTTTTTTTCAGGTTTCAATGTAGTCAATTTTGTAAGACGGGATTATAAAAGGGTAGAAGAATACTGTGAGCTACATAATAAGGTAGAATTGGTTAAAATGCTTATATTTCCAGAATTTAATCATGATCGTGATTGTGTTTAATGATTTGGAAAATGGTTGTGTGTGCCTTGTGATTCCCTATTGAAAAATGAATTGTTTTCTGATGATCGTAGTTCTTCATTTTCACTTCATCCTGGAAGTAATATGATGTTCAAAGACCATCGAGATTATTATTGGTGGGATGAAATGAAAAGAGATATTTCCAATTTTAATAGGAATTTTATTACATGTCAATAGGTTAATGTAGTGCGGCAGATGATGAAGAGGATGCTTTATCCTTTTCTAGTGAAAATGTTAATGTGGGAGAATGTAGCCATTGAATTTGTGTTGGGACTACCAAAGACATCTCTAGGTTCACTTCTAAATTTTTCAAGGGACTTTAGATGTCGTTTGGCACATAATTAATTTTCATTTCATCTTTTCTCCCTCCATGAGATGGGCAGTCAGAATGAATGATTTAGACTTTTGAGGATATGCTTTGAGCATGTTCAATGGAATATCGGGGAAGTTGGGATCAACATCTTCATTTAGTTCAGTTTTCTTATAATAACAATTTTCATTCGAGTATATAAATTTCACCTTTCAAGGTATTGTATGGGATGTGGTGTCATACTCCAGCATTTTGGGATGAAGTCATAGAATTGAAGTCGATGGGGCCAGAATTAGTTTAATAAGTGGCTGAGAATGTAAAGACGATCTAGCAGCAAATGAGGACAACTAAGAGCATGAAGAAAAGTATTGCAGATAATAGAAGGAAAGACTTCTCTTTCTATGTATGTGAACATGTTTTATTTAAAATCCCTCATTAGAAAAGTGTGGTCCATTTAAGTAAGAAAGGGAAGATATGTCCACGGTTCATCGGTCCTTTGGAAATCATAGTAATAGTCAGAACAGTTGCATACCGAGTATATTTGACTCTGAGTTTATCTGAGGTAAAAAAATGTTTTTTATGTTTCAATGATGATGAAGTATGTGATAGATTCATCACATATCATGATCCTAGAAGCAGTTTAGTTGGAAGAGAAAATAGTTCTGATTCTTGATCTAAGGGAACATGAATTTCAGAATAAGGTAATCCACTAGGTAACAGTTTTTATGGAGAAATCACATGATACATGAAGCAAATGGGAGATTTAAAATGCTATGAGGGAAAAAATACCCTGATATGTTTAATAATTAAATCATATTGTGAGGACACAATTTTCAGAAGGTTGGGATAATGAAACACCCTAAGGTTTTCAAAAACTAAATTGTAATGCATAAAATTTTGTTTTAATTCTATATTTATAACTATCCTTTAAAAATAAATTTACAATTATATATTTTGAATTTTCAAAAATAACCATCTACATTTGCGTTCACTATGTTATTTAGAGTCTAATAGAACCAAATTATTTTTTTTGGTGAATAGTATCCTACGATCATGAATAGTAGTATTACCCTTATGAATTTTAAATTTTACGATTATTATATTTTCTTCAGTCTTGATGATAATGAAATATTCATTTATTTTTCAATGAGATATAAAAGAAGTTATTGATTTAAAACATTTTATTTTTGAAATAAGTATGATAATATTTAAAAATTAAACTAATAACATTTATAAAATTATTTTAAAAAATTGGAGTTAATTTTTTATGTCTACACATCGAGAAATTATAAGGGTGAATTTTCGGGATTTTTCTGAAAATCATGAATTTCATATGAGTAGTGAAATACTATAAAATACCTTATAATAAAATTATCTGTATAATACACTGTTTATGAAATCCTAAGTGATGTAAGCCCACTTAGATCAAACTCACATGCCATTATTACTATTTGGGTCACATGAATTTTGATTATTAATAGTCTTAAGAAAAATCATATAATAATGATTACAATAATGTTAAATACCTCCTCTCCTCCACTATAAATACCACCATCATTTCACTATTCCTCCCACACCTATCAAGACATGGTCCTTACCTATGTTCTACCCAATACCCCTCCCAATGCTCTTCCCTATGTCCATGGTCCGATGGTCCCACCAAAAGGCCAAAACCAAAGGGCTTAAGAAGGATCTCAAGGAAAAGAGATCAAGAGGGTAAAATCCTCTTCTATTTTCATTATGTTCATTCATTTTATGTTATTAATTTTCATTCCCTTTGCCTAATGTTGGGATACATTATCTCATATACCCCTTACTACCCATATTATGTAATAATGATGAAAAATTCCTCTTCCCTCGTTAAATTATTTTATGAAATTTTGTATGATGTCGTTAGGCGGCCGAATTATCGTGAGCGCTTTTTAATGTTTTAATTTTTTTTATTTTCATTCTTCTTAATTCATAAACTCCTCTTATACAAGAAGTATGAATTCTCCAGTATATTTTATATTATAAATTCTCTCATGTTCATAAAAATTATTCATCAATCATCTACTCCCCCACCATTTATTCAATGAATTAAAAAAATTGTATGTGATATGTCGAATTACTGACATCGTGGACGATGTGATTTCAATTTGCTTTAATTACATCATGGATATTCCTAAAACCATTTTTATGGTTTAACCATGTTATAATATATTTATTATGTTTCCGTCGAGGTTATACAATTCTTTTTTACACATGTATTTATTTTATAAGACAAAATGAGGTTTGTATTATCAAAGAACCACTAAAATGATCTAAACAAACATCATTAATGTTTTAACGTATGAATCATCCAAGTGTAGGGATTGAAAATGATAAATGGTATAATTTATGGATCTGGAATTATTTAAATTCAACTCCATTCCAATTCTAAATTTTCATTTCCTATCGATAAGAACAATCTATCATGAAAATCATGTAAAAAACTGAAATAAAACCGTGCATGGAACAAAATAATAACCATTAAAGGGTAATTTGATGTACTGAAATGATCATTAAAGGTATTATAAAGATGGTTATTATTATTTAACAAACTAATAACACTATTTTAACTATTATACAAGATTTTTAAATGAGTTTGAATTTAGGAAAATCCGAGGTAAGGGAATTCATAACTCGATTTCCACTCAATGGGTTGACCTTCTACTTCATAATCTATGTGGTATTAATATTGATTGAATGATGGGATCTATTTATATTATGTTCAATTACGTGTATTTATAGTTTTTATACATATTCCATATACTCTATTATGTCTCTCTTCAATTATATTATTTAGGTATGGAATTTGTCTTTTAAAATCCTCTTTTAAAATTTGGTTTTACGGAATTTCAGAGGCAATGTTTTTATGAAATTATTCATGTTGTATGTTTCTGTTTATGTTCGTAGGAATTATTTATGATGAAGGGTGGGACCAATATTTCCATCTAATTCATTGGGTATGTGTTTGTTGGAGGTTGGTTGTATGGTTACTCCAAATGTAATTGCAATGGTAAGACAAATTGTAAGGTAGTCGAGAGGGTTACAAATTATAAGGTATCCAAGAAGGATGCAAGATTATATACTTATTTACCCAAGATACCTTTATGTTTCCATTTATGTTTTCATTTTTCTATGGATATTGTGTTAATATCCTATTTTAAATGTAAGTATATATGTGTGATAAGAATGTCTTTGGAAGATGATTTCATATGTTACAAGTGTTCATGGACTGATATGTTTTTTACTTGTTTTTATATCCCTTACTAATATATTGTTATCATCCCATGTTTTTTAATTATTTTCATAGGTTATAAGGATGTCTAAGACAAATAAATATTCCATGTAAAATCTTTGAATATTATTCAAATAAATCATGTTTTATGCTTTAATATTTTATATTTTGAAAAAAATGGGAACTATTTTTCTGGTATCTAGTCTGTAATAATGTGTAATGTTATGTATGTATTATGTCCCAATTCTCATAATCTATATACATGAAAGGATTCTCAATATAAAAGGAAGTGATTTCTTGATTAAAATAATGATTATGTACCGTAATTAGATCAGTTCCTTATAGTGATGAACATATCATGATTTTAAAATCTACTAACCATGATAACTCAAAATGGAGAGATTTGTTTCTAAGCCAGTGAATGTGAAGGATAATTAAAAGAGTTAAAAAAGTATTATTACTATACTGGTACTCTAAAATCAGAATAGTTAGGAATGATTTTTGGTATAAAATAATTCATAAAATATGTTAATAAGATTTTTTCATGAAAACTATTAAATTGGTATCCTATACCTCAATGAAGTTGAAAATGAATGAGAAAAAGTATCCCACACATGATATAAATTTTGAAGTTGTGATCATCGCGTTGAAATTATTAGTGAATTATCTCTATGGTGGGGAATGTGAAATATATACTGATCATAAGATCATAAAATATTTATTCAAATATAAGGAGGTTAATATGATGTAGTGAAGATGGTTAGTGGTTATCAATGATTATGACTATTCAATCCACTACTATCCTAGAAAAGAGAATAAAGTGGCATATTCTCTAATTACAAATGATCCTAAAAAATTATCAATAATATGTTTGTGAAGGAAATAATATTCATATATTTTATTAGTATGGATATAGTTATTAATAAGGAAGTAACATCATCAATCCTTTCTCAATTGATTTCCCAACCATCCCTCATGGAGAATATAAACTTGAGATATGGTGTGGAAATTCAAAATAAAGTGGAATCCATGAGAAAGGGAAATCTACATAGTTCAAAATTGACGAAGAAATGCGTTTATTTATTTATGTAATGAAAATTTGTACCATCTTATCAGGTTATAAATAATGATATTTTTAATGAAGCACATATATCAACCTTATCTATTCACCCTATGTGAAAAAATATGTATTGTGATCTCTAATAGAACTATTGGATAGAAAATATGAAAGATGATATCCTGGAATATACATATAAGTTCCTGGTATGTTAGAATGTGAAGGATAAAAGAAAAAATTGTAAAGGGATGATGTAAATATCACCCATGACTAATGAAAATGCTAACACATAATCATTGACTTTATCAAAAAACATGTGATGAAATAATCTATGTAAACTATGTTGTATGAGAGGTTGTGGATCGTCTAAAAATGACAACTCACTTTATCGATATTCAAGATTATTTATCACAAGATCCACATGTATTTATATAAAATATAGTAGCTATAAGAATTCATGGAGTAACACTAGAAGTTATATTTGAATGTGATTTGATAATCATATCCATGTTATGGAAGAGTTTACAATATGCACTAAACATTGAAATGAACTTCAGAATGGATTATCATTATTAAACCGATGGCCATGCCGAGAAGACTATTTCAAAACTGGAAGAAATGTTGAGAGTATGTTCTATAAATTTCATTAGAGTATGGGACCAACATCTACATATGGGAGATTTATTATACAACAAGAGTTTCTACCTGAGCATCCAAATAGATCCGTATGAATCCCTTTGTGGGGAATGATGTAGAACACTATCATGCTAGGAAGGTATGATTACATGACCAGAAATTGTCGAAGAAATGGTGGAAAAGGTAAAAACCATTCAGCAGCATATTATGGTATCCCAAACTCATCAGAAGAACTGTGAAGACAATTACTGATGGAACTAGAAGTATAGGGTATGATACATGGTATTTATCCACATATCTCCATGCAAGAGGATCATGAGATTTTCAAAGAAGAGAAATCTATGTCGAAGGTATTTCGGCCCCTTAGAGATCCTTGATCTTGTTAAAGTTGTGGCCCATCGACTAACACTTCCAACAACCATGTCTCATGTACATGATTTATTCTCTGTATACCTCTTGAGGTAGTAGATATCATATCCCTCAGATGTACATATTCAATCTAGATGTGTATAATTGAATAATAATCTCTCTTATAAGGAGCTGCTAGTGAAGAACTTCTACCATAGAGATAGTTATATACACTACAATATTACTCTCCTGATCAAAGTATAAAGGGGGAACCATATGTAGGAATTGGTAACATAGTAACTAGATTAATTGATGAAGGAGAAGTACCCAGATATGTTTTCACAAAGAATGTAAAACAAATATTTTTAACAAAATTTCAAAATTGGAGAAGAATGTCATAACACAAAATATTATCACTGGAAATAACATTCTTATAATAATGTCATATAGTATAAACTAAATAAAATAACATTGAGAACATAATTCAATCTTTTCAAAAGAATAATGAATGAAATAATATGTATTTCTAGAAATCAACGAACCTATCAGATAGAATATTAATTTGACCCTTGGAATGTTAGTATGACCATTCATAATAGTAATCCAACAAATAAGATATTATCCTGAACTATGAATTTATAAATAAAATTGATCCATGTTATAAATTATAATATGATATAATTATATCATTTTATATGTAAATTAATGATTTAATTTTTTTTAAGTTTATTTATTTTTATAAAAAATTAATATTAATATATTGTTTCATAAATAAAATAATGATTTAATAGAAAATATTTTTGCATAAAATATATTAAAAAAAATATTTTACTGTCTAACGAATACAAGATAAATTTAATAGACCTTAATTAAATTTTCAAAACGTTATAAAATCAAGTATAATTTTAAAATCAATATTTTCCCAGAAAATGATTATTTTAATTAAAAACCATTTTTCTCATATTTCTAAATTCATTTTCTTTAAATAATGTTTATAATTAAATTATAAATAACTAAAAATGGTTAGGGTGATGTTTTTGGATTTTTCTAAAATAGTTGAATATTTTATGAAGGGTAAGATAAAATAATTTGTTGTATATAATTGTTATAAGTTAAATATAGAATTTGTTGATTGATTGCTAAGCTAGTCACTATAATCTATAATTATCCTACATTATTTTAATATATTTAGTCATAAGGTTCAAAAAATTCATAGTATTGATCCAAAATCATAAACAAATTTATAATATAATAAAAAAACCACCCACTCTTAAACTATATCTACCACCCATCACCACATCATATCCTCACACCATCCAAGACTAAAGTATTATCCAATTTCATCCCAATACATTTCGATATCTTCTCCCCCACGACCTATATCACTTTTTCTCATCAAAATAAGAAACCAATCTCCCTAAGGACGTTTTCATGTAGAAAAGTTCAAGAGGTAAAATCGTCTTTCTTTTTATATAATATGTTTCTATATTTTTCTTTTATATTTTTATTCTATTATAATATACCCTTATCCATGTGTAAGGATAACTAAAATATTGTACATATTTATATGATTTAAATTAATCATGATAATTTAATACTCTACCATCAATCCTCTTCTCCACTCCCTTTTATTGTAAAAATGGAAATTTTGTTTGAGATGTGTTGTTTTATCACATTCAAGGATGAAAAGTTTTCATTTTCCTTAACCATATTCAAGGATGGTATTAAAAAACTATAATGGTATAAAAATATTGGGAAATTTGTTTTATAAACTGTTTTAACTTATGTAACAATCATATATACATAATATTCAATAATAAAACAAAATGAGTTCATTGTGATTGAAAAACGGCCAAATAAATTTAAATGACTATTAATAAGATTTTACATGATGAACCATCATAATATATGAATAAAATAATATTCCAAAAAATTAAACTTCTAAATATGCATTAATAACATAAAATACCAATTCTAGATAATTATCCTCATTTTTTACGACATTTTGTACATGTATACAGGTGAACTAATCATGAAAACCATGAAAACAAAAACCCACGGATGATGAAATCAAACAATATAACTCATAATATTTAACATAAAATAAATTAAAAAATTATAATGGATAAAATAAAAGATAAATATGTTATGGGTTTATTAATTAAGGAATCTAATTATATTATACCTAATAATAATGTTAAGAATGTATTCAGATTTTAGTAAAGGGGAATTTTCAACCGAATTTTTTTTCTTCGAGATATTTCTATTTCATGAAAAATATTAGTGTGGATATTATTTAACATTACTAAATTATTATTTATTCTTACTCCAATATTCTATTATAAGATATACATTATTTTTTTATGATTTTATTATAAATTCAATGATTTTTCAAAAATATCCCTTCTTTATAAAAAACATCATTTACTTCACTTCATATTTTTACATCTTCACTCAAGAATGATGATTATTACACTATGAATGTTATTCCCTTTTTATTTTGATAACCCCTATGTTTATTCATCAAAGTATTCCTTTTGAAATGTAAATTAATCTTATTTTATTTCTATTTTACATTTTATGGAAATGATTTTTTATATATTCGGTGCGGAATGCATGATTATGAAAATGTTATGGTGTGACGAGTGAACCTGTAATTATATAGCTTTACAATGAATTGGGTAATGTGATGTATCTTTTGAGAAGAGGTGGAATATGTGTAAGCATGATTCTGTCTCTGTTCATAGTTTTGTTTATGATATTCACATATTTTATGTTTGAAAATGATGCTAGATTTGTTCAAAAAAATGTATAGTATTTTCAAACTAAGAAATGATGTTTCATTTTTATTCATTTACAAATTCCATGACTTTATCTAATTCAACCTCAAATTATTTTAATATGATCCCATTCATATGGCGATTTGATAATAATTATACTCACCCATATTATACTAATTCACGTTATTATGTATCCTCTTACTGGGATTTTAGCGCACTTGCTTCCTTGATTTATATCCTTAGGTGACTACTTATAACAAGGAGAAAACAAGGGCCAATATGAATCTAGATAATAAGAAAATAAATAAATTTTATGTTTTATTAAGAAAATGTTATTTTCAGTCCAAAATTTCCACTGATATTAGAACATGGGATCCTGGTTTTGTAATTCTATTATATTTTTTATCTATAAAAATATGTAATTGAAATGTATGAAAATCATGGTTTTATTATTTCTTGATAATAAATGAAAATTAAAAAACATTTAAAAATAAGGAAATATTTTCTGAAAATTTTTTTATGCAGAAAAATCAGTTTTATAATAATAAAACCCAAAATACCTTTTCAAGGATTTTAATTAAAATTATATTTTATTTATTTTATACATACTTCACAATTCATTTTATGTGTTCTCTGCTAAAGAGATAATAAATAATCATATTTTATGGTAAAAAGATGCAATTATCTGAAAACAATTCTGGTCAGATTTTCAAAATTATATTAAAATTAAAATTTTTATAATTTTAGAAAATTTATATTAATAAATTAACTAAAAATTTTAAATCATCTTATCAAATTTTTTACTGGAATATTTTTTTAAAATTTTATGAATTGAGAAAATTTTTATTTAATAATATAAAATAATTATATTTAATAAGAATCACCATATCATTTAAAGTATTTTTAAAACATCATAAATGTTTTAATATGAGTTTAAATGTAAAATTAGTCATATTATATAATTATTATTCCAATTTATGTCTATTAATATTTTTCATATTGAATTTGGTAATGAAAACATTTTTATCTTTTAAACATTTTCTCTTTAGAAAACCTCATTTTTTTCAGTTATGAAATTTTTACATTAAAATAACAACAATTATATGTATTGAATTTCAAAAAATAGAATCCGTATTTTTAATAATAATTAATAATATTATATAACAAGGCCAACTTAATTTTTTTTATCAAAATTTAATATTCAAAAATAATATATATTAATTATCATAGTTAATGATAAAACGAGTTTTACATGGGGTTAAACTAAATATATCAGTACGTATGCCATAAAATCATCTCTAAACACTATTGGTTGGAAATAATTCAATCATATAATTAAAAATTTTAATCTAGAATATTTTGGAAAATTTCCATGTAGTTTCCAAGTAAGTTCCCTTCCCCACTTATAAAATTACCTATCCCCTCCACTCTTATACACACTACATGATTCGTTTGGTTCATCCAATATCTACCCAATTTTATTCCTTTCTTCATGAAAACATCCTATAGTACATAAATTGATTAAGAAACCCTACTATGAAGGATATTGTTATAAACCTTGGGAGGATATCTGAATAAGAGGTATAACTCTAAACCATTTGTTTTCATTATATTTAGTATTCCACATCCTTAATATATTATTCAAATTTGATAATTTAATGACACTATTATCTATCAAATAATAATATTTTATTATGTTAATTTCACATTATATATACATATACTATCCATCAATATAGTAAAAAAAAGTGTTGATCATTTTTATGGAGAACTACAACCTCATGAACTGATGTAATTAATTTTCCATCACAATATCTCTTAGATTGGTGAAATGATGTATATAAATTATATATATAAATATATTATGTTTACCAAAACTATAATTTGTTAATCATGATATCAAATATATATTCTTACTTTCCATTTCTTTTTTAGTGTAATAACATTTCTCATGTGTATAGAGGACTTTAAGCTCACAATATAATGTGATTCGTCCCCACATAAGATTTATATGGAATTCAATAAGTGTAGGCATAATTTTCAAATGTGATTATTATAAAGAATAAAATTATTCATTGATTTTATTTTATTATTTACCTTACATTCATTTTATCAATCATTAATATGAAAACCTATTTCATGTATACATATGAACTACTTTCTACATGAATCGTGTATTTCATTTTTGATATCTATATATTTGGGAAGAATAAAGATAAATATATAGGTAATATATATGAAAATTATATCACATTTAAAATTGTTTAGAATATTTAACCATGAAGATATTATGAGTACCAATAATATAACCTCAAAATATTCCTGAACAATGATGTAGTTATTACCCAAAACATAATTTTTACAAGGAATTGATAATAATCATTTAAAAAAATTCATCGGTAAAAAATATATTGTATCATATATATAATTAATATTTTTTAACATATATAAAATAATTTTATACTTATTATACATGAATATTGATCATTTATGAACAATGTCAAGTGTTAAGGTAAGGGATTTTTAGTATCTCTTTTATTTCTAAGAGAGATATGAAATATTCCCCAATTGTTTAATTTTTGTGTTGTATGTACTTCTAAAATGTAATTTTATATCATTAATATAAATATATTAATGATATTTAATGTTTAATTAGATGTTAATCATTATTTATTATTATGATTAAAAAGATACCAAAGTGGTAAATGTTTAATGGGACAAAATAATTATTTTTTGGGATTATTTATGAATATGTTTTTCGTGAAAAAATATAATGATCTACCTCTCAATAAACTCATGTATTTTTTTATCCACTATTTATTTCTTTATAATGCATGTTTTCATTAATTTTTCTGATATTAATAAAATAAGGAGACAACAATAAGGTTTTTCTGAAAAATACTCTTTATTTCTATCTTTGGTTGACAACCCTTTTTCTTCCATATCCATATATTATAAAAATGGATTAAAAATATATGAACATTCAAATAAGGATTCATTATATATATTTCTACACATTTTTATGTTCCATAATGTTTATTATATGGAATTGTATTGTAATTTCCCAAAAAATGCAAGTTTTTCTTTTACCAAGAATGTGAAAAGAATTTTTATTTTAAAGTGTTTGGAATGAATGAAGTTTAATACTGGAATGCCCATTATTTTATTTAAATATTCCTTTTTAATTTTTTTTTATTATTTGAAAATTAAATTATTTAAATTAAATTATATAAATTTATAAAATTAAAGAGGTCATGTTCAATGAAATGTAATTTTCTTTAAGAAATGATCAACTGATATTTTTTTCAGAATAATTTTTATGTTAATTATAACATCCTTTTAGTTGAATTATTCTCTAATAGAGATAATATGTAACAATTCCATTTTTATCATTTATCTGGATTTTTTATTTTTATTATGAAAATATTTATAAGAATATTTTCTTCATTACATGGGTTATACAATGATGAAATATTCTCAAAAGTCATTTCCGTCTCATGGTTTGTGATATAATAACTGTTTTATGAACTTGTAGCGTAAGAATGCTAGTATTATTTTACGGGTGGTACCTATATATCAGTCTAATGCATTGGGAAATGATGAATAAATCGTTTGTTAATTATGTAATTTAGGAACATGATTTCATGTCCTCATTTGGAATTGATGAATAAGTCGGGTTGTACCTAAATTCTTGTCCATAATGATATACTTGAATTTTATTTAATGTTCATATAATTATGGGTGGATCTAATTTCATGCCCATAATGTCATTCGTCGACATGAATTTATAGGAATATATTTTTCTAAGGGCCTGAATTTCATATCCTTATCATAATGTGTGTACATGTAATTATTTAAACATGTCCATAGTGTTGTACGTATATGTGTATTTGAAAAATATATTAATTATTCCAATTTTATTTCCTCATGGATTATTTAAATTCATTCATTATGATTCATGTATTATGAAAATCTATGATATATGAAATGACAATTATTTATAATCTATGGTATGTAGTGTAAGGATTTCAATTGTTATTCTTTTATTCTCATACTCTTATTCACATTATATGTTATTGTATCTCATATTTACCATTATTGAGCATCAAACCTCACCCTTTATTACGTTTTATTTCCATAGGTTATGAAGACATGAACTATGTATGATATCACTTAGAATAATGTTAATTTTTAAAATCATAGTAAGAGATGACATAGTTCACCTATTAAATAGATTATTACGCTACCATGATTCCAAATACATTCTTCTCTTATAATTCTCATGCATGTACTTATGTAATTTAATTACTATTTATCTAAATAAAGTAATATATATGTACAGAAAGATTTGGTCTTCATATTTGGTTTTTGACGATTTGTTTAGTTATCCTCTGGACACAGAAATGAGAAAAAATTAGTGAGTACCCTTAGGATGAGGCTAACTGTATGAGAAATTCCCAATTTTTAAGTAATAAATATATTATGTGGTTTATATTAAGAAAAATCAATGTATTTATAATAAAATAATATGTTTTTCATGAAAAGTTGAAACTAGGGGTAAAACCCTAAAAAAATAACATTGGGCTTGACTAAATTGTTACCTCATACGTGACAACTTACCTAATCGCATGCCTCATTTGAAACACATGGAGGATATCAATTGATCAATTACCATTTTCTTCATGAATCATCAATAAGGATGTGAATATATTACGGCCTGATATAACTTATGTTAAAAAGGGATTATTTTATTTAAAATAACTTTTTAGGATTTAAACCCCATATAAATTATTTTTCAAGACTATGTGTTTTCCCATTATGAATATTTTTACATAAAATTTCATTGTTTTTATTGAATGGATGGTACCCAAAGAAATTAGTTAATGGTATGGTTTAAATAGAATGAAATTAGTTACCTCCTACAAAAAAAACAATATGGGATTTATAAATAAAAATATTGTTTCTATTATCTCACAACATTCTCAATCTATGAATCATACTGAACATTCTAATGATCAAATGAGAGAACAATTTTCTATTTATTCTATTATAAGGAAACATACTAAATCTATTATTTGTTCAAATGATCCTCCAATTTTTTAGCAATGGATGAATATCAATAAAAATATATTTTCCCTCATATGGTGTTTATATAATGAAAAACAATTTTGGTTTTCAATCATTTGAATGTTAAGGAATATAAATGGTGGAATATTATTAAGAATTATGGGAAATGGGAATAAATTGACTCCTCATAGAGGGATGAGTTTAAGAGTCTATTTTTAAATGTGAACATTCCTCATATTCTTGTTACAAAAATTGGGGGAAAAAATTTTCCAGATAAATCTCATAGATGATGAAGATGTCAATGGTTATAAAGTTAATTTTATGAGACCTGTATGGTACACATTTGGTATTATTATCCATCCAAATATTAAAGGGTATTGATTATTTGGGGTCCTAAAACCAAGTCTCCAAATAAATATAAACCCAAAAAATAGTTTTTCAATTGCATGGTGTATCGTTATTATGGTTACAATTTCCCATATCTTATATTTAATGATGATAATTGATGTTAGAAACCTTTTAAGATTAGGGATAAGTGGAAGCCTCATTTGATCACTATTTTTATGAGGTGTGGGATACCGACACAATGAATGGTATACATTTTGTACATTCTAGAATATCTAATGACATATTTGACTCTGTATATACCTATTATTTTATATTTGATCAAATTTCTAAGGATAATATAGTCACACATCAGTTATTATATTTTTAATTATAACTTAAAATACCTAATGGGATGATGATATCATCTCAGTTATATGATTTATATTTGAATTGTTTTTGGGGTTTTCTTCCTAAATATCTCATTATTCTCCATCTAGTTTAATTTGATGTTATCATAAAAATATATTAGATTTCCCTACATAAATCCAATATAAATTTACATTGAATGTAAGTGTAATTGAATATTACATAATTGATTATGATCATCTATCAATGCGATGAAATATATGAAATTCTAATTGACATCACATCCATCATATGTTTCCTGATTCCCATTAAATTGGGATGTTTATCTTAGATGATTCGGGAAAAACTAAGAATTATTGATATTTTTATTCGGAGGTATTTTGCTGATATCTTTATGGAATTTCTTTCTAATCATTCACTGAATCATGATGTTGGGTTCTCAATATAACTCTTACCTAGTGTCACAACAATTTCAAAGATTCCCTATTTGATTCAAATTATTAACTTATAGAATTTAATGTAGAAACTATAGGAGAACCTTTTAAAAGGAATTCATTTTTCCATGTGTGCCACGATAGGGTGAATTTTTCTTCTTTTTAAGATGAAAGATGGAATAATGTGACTCTTCAATGATTATTTGGAACTGAAAAATTTCACTATCAAGGAAAAATAACCCTTACACCATATTTAAGACTTGTTTGGTCGACTATGTGTAGCTCAGTACTTTCTCAATATTGAAATTTCTTACATATATCATCAATTTAATGTTAATGTGGATATACCCAGTACAATATTCCATAAAATATGTGTACATTTTGAGTATATATTGTTTCCATTTGGTCTTAAAAATTCCCCTACTATACTCATGGATTTAATGAATATAGTGTTTAGATACTACCATGATTAGTATATGATACTATTTATAGACTATAATCTTATATATTCAATAAGAAAATGAGACCACAAAAATTATATGATGAGTATTTTGAATACACTAATGAGGGAGAATTTCTATGAAAATTTAAAAATTTAGTTATATTTTGTACAAAGAATCTCACATTTGTGTCACATAATATTAATTGTGGGTAAATCATTGGATCCATAAAATATTTGAGTTATTGAATGTTGGACCAGAACAACCACGAGGTTTGATAGTTGATGTTTTATTAGGTTTTTTATGATATTATCAATAGTTTATGTTGAATTTATCACAATTATATAATCCACCCACTATCTTAACTCAGAAGAGAGAATATTTCCATTTGGTAGAATAATGTTAGTATTAGTAAATAAAATATTAATATATTGTAAGAAAGTACATCTGTGCATACATTACCTTACTATAGAGGAGGGTATATAATATATTATGATGCATTAAACTAGAGATTGTGATGCATTTTCAAACACAATGATATTGTGATACCTCATTCCTTTTGAAAATTAAATCTTGACGAATAATATTACCCAACTCATTATTTGGGGTTATATATACTAATTTTTTCATTAATAATAAGAAGGTATTTCCTTTATGGATAAAACTGAGATATATATACTGATAAGAAATGATTAAAGTACATATTGACATAGATGGAGTTGAATACTCAATAGACTATAGGGTTGAAGATTATTAAAGATTATGAATGTCCAATACATCATCACCCTAGGATAGAAAAAATGGTATATGTTATTGTGAGTGTAAATTATCACGATAGTTTATCCAGGATGTGGTTCAAAAATATACAATATTACAAGATTTTAAAATAATGGATATGTAAATTTTGAAGGAAGGTGTAAATATTATCTTTCTGAAATGAGTTTTCAACCAACTATCCATTTGAAGATTAACGTGTCATATGAAAATGATTAATATATATAGAATAAGGAAAGAAATGTTTGTTAGTTTATCATTTATTGTTATGAAATTATATGTTTCTTGAATTGTGTATGTGTTCCAGCTATAATTGATTTATGGAATTAGTTGTTAGAGGAAACTCAAAGTTTATCAATCACAATTCATCATGAATTTAAAAATACATATAGATATTTTATATATTTTTTCTAGTTGTATGGTATAGATATAGATATCGCATAGTTTGTGTGTCGGGGATGGGAATGTCTACATGTTAAGGTATTGAGACAAAATTCTAGGAGATATTACATCTATTACAGATAACCGAATGGAAATGGTAAAAACACTATTTATTTTTTATTGTACTCACTAAAACATCTAAGGTGAATAATGATATATGGTTTTTAGTGAATGACTTTAAAAATTGATATCTCTTCATCCCAATATGAAATATTTTTCATTTTACTATCTCCATCGGATATACATTATGGAAGTTTTAATTTTACATCAAGCACTAAATTACACAGTGTCTTGTCAGATATGAGTATTACTAAAATGTTCTAGTGAAGTATTCAGAATGATCTTGATACAATGTTGTGTATCATCACTACATGTCATACTCAATTTTTTGGTTAATCATAATGAACAATTCAAACCCAATAGCATGTTCTGTGATACTTGTTTATTGGATTTCATTGGTGTTTGTGAAAAAAAATTTCCTCTAGTTTAGTATTCAGAAAATAATATATTACATTAAATTATTTATATCACAAATTATGAATCCCTCTATGGAATGAAATTTATTTCTCCAATGTACTAGAAAGAAGTTGGAGAAATAATTCTTTTGGGACTAAAGATAGGTATAAAATTAAGAGATGGTTAGATCCATTTAATAACACATAAAGGTGTAAAAAATTGGATAGAAAAGTTATGCAAATAATAATAAATGTGATCTAGAATTTTAATTTGGTGATGAGGAGTTTATATGAATTTATCCATGGAACAAATAAATGATATATGTAAATGAAGGAACAATATTCCCTATCTTTATTAGTAAATTAGAAATTATTTCTCGTATATGTATGATGGATTATTGATTAACACTCCCAACAAACCACACTCATGTCCATGATGTGTTCCATGTTTCACTCCTAAGTAATTATATACCTATCCCTTAATAGGTTCTAAACATGGTGGTCATACCCTAGGATAATGATCATTCTTATGAGTAAGAATCAATGGATGTTCAAGATTATAAAAATAACTTTCTATAAAATGACACCAATAAATTAGTCAATGATTTCTGGTGAAACCACTAGCTTGAGGAAGTTGTCTAGGAACCTAAGGATGTAATGTGGAAGAAGTATCATCAATTTTCTATACCAATGTGATGAATTTTATGGTGAAAATTTATTTAGGGGGATAGAATATAAAACCCATATATTTTATGAAATTTTGTTTTTAAATAAATTAAATTTCATTGATATATTGTCCAACACGCAACTCACAATTTTAATGAAACACGACATACTATTGAAATATTATTTTTTACTGTTATAGTGGTCATATAGACATTGGAATTGTGGGTATGACAATTATTAACTAAATTATGATAATATATGTTTTACACGAGTATATAAAATAAATTATTTGGTAACAAAACAATGAGGAATTAAAATAAAAAAAATATTTAATATGAAGGAAATTTTTTTATGAAAGACATTTTTTTGTGCATAAATGTGTTTTAGCTTAAAAAATTAAAAAACCACTTTTAGTGAATAATTTTAATAAAATATATATGTTATAATATAAATAATATGTTTATCAATCATTGTATGTCTTTTCATGGAATTAGATAATATTAAATACATTTTTCCCATTCAATACTACATTTCTCTAAAAAAATATATGGTACATTATTTGAACTTATTTTAAAATTATTTTTTTCCATTTTTTTAGAAATTATTTGATAAAATTGTATTAAAATTTTAAATTATAATTTCAAATTTACCTTATTGTGAATTTTTTAGAATATTTTCAAAATTTAAAATTTTCATTGAACAACAAAACTTTTTTATTAAAAATTTTCTATTCATTTAAAGAATTTAAATTCATAAAAATTATTTCAAGATGGTTTTTAAAAAAAATATTCAATTTTATATTGATCAATCCAATTTAGATTATTGTAAGTAATAACATGTTTAATTTTCTTAGAATATGTTTCTAAATTTTTGAATATATTCACTTTGGAAACCCCCTTTTTATCATATATGTATGATTAATCATAAATTAATTTTTTTATTCTCTATTAATATAATTTAGAAAAAGAGATTCCATATTTGTAATTAGAATATTAGATTTATATAATTATTTCCAAATAATTTTTCACCGTAATGAATAATAAAAAAAATAAAAATTAATTACCAAAATTATGGTATAAAAGGTTTTCAATGAAGTGACAATTAAGGTATGAAAGGTTAAACCGAGATTATCCACATGATGAGTGTTTATAACTTTACATAAACTATATCATATGGATCTAACCACAATTAATGATCTCAGGGATGAATTTATTTAATTTGAGTGGAAGGGATTCATATGGTTGAATACTTCACCATGTGGTTTACCTAGGTTGCTCTCCAAGAAGACAAATTGTAGTCCTCGTAGAGGCTATGATTACTTGATACTGAACCAACTACTTCTAAATAACTAATAACTATTACCTTGGGTCAATGACCTTTTCAATTATATTTGGGGATCCTAGTTGACATCAAAGATTTATCTTCAATCTGGTTATCATCAGTTGTGAGTTATAGAGGAGGACATTCCAATGATAATGTCATGTAGTAGTTATATACTATATAAGTAATTAATAATGTTTTTAAGACTGATGAATGTGTAGAAAATGATCATGGACCTCATGAAAAATACGTTCAATCCATACATAGACTCGTTGAACATGTTGTTCATTAAATATATCCCCACCTACTCACAGACAGAAGATAAAAATTCTATTTTACTAGATACAGTCCTCAGAATGCTTTGAGCACACATGCATTACATCAAGCTAGTGAATTGAGACTTTTTTATTCAAGAGGTGAATATCCTATGAAATTTAGTGTCTAGGACTAGAATATCTATTTTCCCCGATAATGTTGAGGATGTCGAATCTATGACATATCCCAGGAATGTGTTTTAGATTGAGATATTTATAGGTTTAGATGTATATTACAGATGGTTTATCTATGACTTCTCCAAAATATCAGAACACGTGACTATACTAAAAACCAAGGACGTGAATCTAAAGTGGTTGGATAAATGGGAAGTGTTGTTCCTTGAGATAATGAAAAGGTTGAAATTTCCTCCATTACTAACACTCCTAGAGCCCAAGATTGGTTTTGTAACACAGTATGATGCATCCTGTGTGGTTATTAAAGAGATTCTGATGCAAATACATTAGGTAGTTTCCCATATACCTCTATAGATATGAACCACACAAAGAACTGAATATTACATTATTTTTATATAACATCCATGGTCCAAACTCATATGTATTAGTGAGACTATATATTTAGTGAGATATTTTTTATAAATACAGACAAAAAAATCAATCAATATATCTTCACACAGAGGGAAATAAATCTAAGATAGAGGCATTAGGTAGTGTATCTGTAGATGTTAAATTCAGAGATAATGTACATACCGAGAAATGGTAACATCATTCTGTATGCAAATAGATATAATATGTCGTGTTAGAAATAGATTACTGAGATGTATTTAAATGAGAGATGCCATTTTTTAATCTTTGGATGACTAGAGGGTGGAATAGTTAGAGGATAATGGATGTATACATTTTTCAATTTACTAATTATCCATTTCATTTCATATCTGCTATTTACTAGTATGGATTCAGACCCATAGTGTGTTTTAATGATGGAACTCATGTGTAGTAGAGACTCAATACACATTTTTCCAGTGTACGACAATGATGTGATCTTGGTACAAGGAGAGTAGTCGTTCCTAGTTTAATTATAGAGGAGATAATAAGTTATTACCATACCCCTATATGGGATTTACATATTGGGGTGACCATGATGTATATGACTTTAGGCATATGTTCATGTGGCTAAAGATGATTGGAGGGATTACTAGGTTCATCCCTCGATGCCTTACCAATTAGAGGTTGATGGAAAAACACCATAATCTTCAGGAGTTATTTAATACAGTCCAGATACCTATTTTAAATTGGTAATAAGTAAAAAAGGAATTTTTTTAGTGGGTTACCCATGATCCTGGGGATTAATTTTTTAATCTGGGTGATTTCTGGTTAGATAACAAAGTCTTCACAACGACGGCGCCCTCCAGTCTTTTGGCTTCATCATTTGGAGAATTCTCTCGATTCGCCATTGATTATCATGTTATACATTCTCCTTCACCAAAAGGGAAGGAAACAACAAGGCCCATCATCTTGCGGCCTCAGGCCCTTTCGACTCTAACCAGCTCTGGTTGGACAATTTCCATTCATGGATTAGCATTTGTACTTCGGCTGGTCTTTTTCATTAATGTTACATGCGTCCTTCAATATATATATATATATATATATATATATATATATATATTTCCCTTGAACATTTTTTCATAATGATATGAATGTTTCATGTTGTTATTTTTGGCAGGTCTTGTACAAATACCTCGGGACTCACCTATAATTGAATGTACTATCAATCACAGGTCTAAAAAATGATAAGTTAAGACAAAATAAATATCAAAGGATATTCCTTGAGGCTGCATGATATATTTATATTGAGAATATAATGATCACCAAGCTTTGATAGATTTGACATATAATAATTGTAACTAGGATTTGATTCAGATGGAACCTTATGAGGCACTCTATGGGTGGTCATTTTGACCACTACATTGTTAACAAGAGGTGGGTGAGGCAACAATTGTTTGAGTTAACATGGTTTGGGATACCATTGAGTGAGTGTAAATGTAACACCCCAGGTAAATTAAGAATATGACATTTTCACATTTATCCATCTTTGTGAATAAAATATTAATATAACTTTAAAGGGGACGCTATGCTCGATGGTGTACCCAATACGCAACAACGAGTTTCTTGAGAATCTTACGTTGCACTCTAATAATAAAATAATATTATTTTAAATTGTAGTTAATGCCTAGCCGTTGTAATGGTGGGAATGAACAGAACTAACTAAAAAATGATTATATATGTTTTTAAAATATTTTTACTTTTTACAATAAATGGTAGAGGATTAAAAATGTGAATGAATCCAATTTTAAGCGTAAACAATATAATATTCTTTAAAAGGTCAATTAACCACCTTTTGATGGCGAACCTCTTTTAAACACACTTTTTGAAAATTTTATGTGTTATATTTGACAAAATAAAATTCTTCTTTATAATTGGGACATCAAAATTTACATTGTGTAAATTTTTGGTATTTTTTCGATAAAGTTCATTTTTTTAATGAATATTGAAAATTGTGGTATTTTAATTAAAAACCTCTTTTTAATCTAATATATATATATGATTATATTATCTTTCGAATTGGTTTTAAATTTAAATTAGAATATATTTTTACCATTTAATCCAATAGTGGTCGTTGGAATTAATTTCATCATTAAATTGGACATAAACTAGTGTCAATCTTTTGATACTTATTGTTTCATAAAAACACACTATTTGCTCTGACAGCGGGAATTAATTATTAATTTAATTAATTTAAATTATATGTTTTGAATTTTTTAAAATAGACATCATTTTTTAATTCGGAATATCAAATATATCTTAGGGTTATTTTTTGGTATTTTTCTAGAAAACATCAGTTTTTGATGAATAGTGAAACCAGTAAGTGGTACTTAAAAAACTGATCTTTCGTTTAAATGAAATTTTACCACCTCTGTGTTTTTAATTTCAATAATCTGAATACATGGTTTTCATTAATAAGTAAAAAAAATTTCAATGGGATTAAAATAATTTTTTTGGTTAATAGTAACTTTTACGTTTTAATCATGATTAGAGGTAATTAGTGTAGTTTAAGGTAAAAATAATGTTTTAATAATATCAAATGACCTAGACACATGTCCTACCATAATTGGATGAGTCATGGCCGACCGAGAAAATACATGGGTCAACTTGGGTACCCCATGGAGCCACATTTCTTGGAAAATGATATTAATACATTTTTATTTAATGTTAAAATTAAAATGTCACAAACATGTGTTGTCTTACTAAAACAATTTTTATATGGGGTTATACAAGTCATATTTTTGACTATAAATATTAATTAGAATGATAATTATATTTCATACATCATGATATTTGTGTTATAATTTTTAGATATTAAATAAATTAATTTATTTATGACACCGCGATGATGCAGTGATTACCTCATAAATGAACGATTTAAATAAAATGAGAAGATATGGTAAAATATAAGTCTTACACTTGTTAAAAACTTATTTTATGGGTGTATATAGAAATCTTATCACCTTAACCTTGAAATATATGCTTTATGGACCATTTATATCCGAAAATCATTTTACAATAAAGTAATATGTTATAACTTTCCAAGAGTGCCCCTCCTCCCCTCTTATAAAAGGCCCCCACCTCTACCACATTACACACACCTCTTAAGCCTTTGGATCGGCCAAACTCTGCCCATTTCATCTCTCCACATCCCTCTCTTCATCATTGAAGCCTCACATTGGGCATAATCCTTTACAAGAAATCCTTTGAGCTCAAATCAAAGAGAGTTTCGCGATTTAAAGGTAATGTCTTCCCTTCTATTCTTTTGTTTTATTTTTATTCTCCAAACCCCTAAACTCTTTTTATTACTTTTTTTGTAACAACAACAATATAATTAATATACTAGGATTTTTTTATAAGAAGGTTTCGAGCTACACTTTTACACACCTCCGTCTAATGGTAAATGAACATACTGTTTTTGTGGATGGCGAATTACTGAATCACGAAACGATGATTGTTCAATATTATTTTAACACCTTCAAAGGTGGCCATTAAGATGTCACTGTATTTATATATGATATATAATATGTTTATGTTTTCCTTAAGATTATTTATTTTTCAATTATGGTATACCATTATGGTTTCCATTATGGGTAAACGCGATATCTTCATTTTAGGAAGTGCAGACTACCGCCCCCTCAAAGTGATTTGATTCGTTAATTCCATATGTTGGACGTATAAAGGATGGAATTAATGGTTTTACATATGATATCCTAATTTAATTATAATATAACTTTATATAATTATTATTTAATTCCATTTAATAAAAAAAATGAAAGTGGCGTTTATGCGTACGTACGACTTACCGTCTCCATGAACGGTAAATTTCATTTCTTATCTCCAAATGTAATGTACTATTATAAGTACATATATATAATGGATATATATGTAATATATTACATCTAAAGGATGGATATCATTCTATAATTACAATATATATATATATCTCTCTCATTTTGTTTTAATTCCATTAATATGAAAAAAAATGAAAGTAGCATTCATGCGTACGTACGGCCTACCGTCTCCATGAATGGTGATTTTAATGTTTTACCTCCAAATGCTATGTAATAGTATAAAATTAATATATACTGGATATATATGATATTTAAAACATCAATACAATTCTGGATATGATGTACCTATAACTTCATGGAAAATTCTTTTCCAACAAGTTCGATTTTTACTCATGTACCGAACATCGACAAAAACGTCTGATATGAACTCACTTTATTAACCAATTATTATAACATTATAATATGTGATATTAACTGAATAATATTAAATAAATTAGGTCCTTAATAAATTATAAATTGACCAAATTTCCTTATTCAATAGATTAAATAACGATCGAGTCATGTCGGACACAAGGTAAGGGATCCTACTCCCCTCTTTCTTTTTAAGTACTCTCCTTTATGTCACTTCTTTTAAGCTCTTCTTTGTTATGATGGGGGATATTATTTTATATTCCACTTGATGTAAATTTTATTTTAATATAATGAGAGACCCTTTTTGATCTGATCAATCCATTTTTCGATGTTTTAAGTGCCACCGTTAGGCTGTCGTGTTTTCGTAAGGGATTTTTCATCTCACTTTTAGTCCCGTGAGATTTATGCTACATTTTCCACCATTTTCTTTGAGTGGTGTATGTACTACCCATTATTATACTCTTTGTGTGATATAATTTCATTTATTGGTATTTACATATTCATTTTATTACCCTTCTTCAATGGGTGTACCTTTCGAAAGTTACCCAAGTCGGTAAGGGAACCTTTCACCCTCCTCTTTTTAAAAGACTTATTTTGTTATTTCTTTTAATTCACATAATATTATGTTGGGATATGTTCTTATATATCCTTATTGATGTAAATTTTATGTACAAGTGATGTGATACCCTTTTTATCTCTCATCAACTCTTTATCTGAATTTTGAAGTGACGTCGTTAGGCTGTCGAATTTTTTCAAGGGAACTTCTTAACCCAATTTTGATTCATTGGGATAAACTTGTACTCCTAGAATATGTCGTTCAATGAATATGTGTGAATTTCCTATGATTGTTTTACACTTAAAATCCACTTATATTTGGTGTATTAATTTGTCACACATAATTATGTAATTGATTTATCCTTAATCCAAGGATGGCGTCTTTGTATGGGACTTCGTCTCAATCTCCTTTCACTGAGGCATATTTTGTATTATACAAAACCTACTTTTATACGGTTTATAAACACCTTTTAATTTTATGTTTATCCAAAAGGAATCTTTTTATACAAAGTGTTTAACTAAACAACAAAAGGGAATGTTTTTGTCGTACGTATGCGGCGACAACGACTTCTCTGCCGCCGTGACCATTATTTGAGTTTCGGCTTCCTCTACAGGCCATACCTTTTTTAAATGAAAAATAAATACCATGTTTTACTTTTATATTATTTTGGTATTGAAAATTGTTTTCATAATGTTTTTATATCAATGTGTTGTATTGATATCTTGTGATTGAAAAGTGAAAATGTTATGTTTCATTTATGCATGTTTTATGTGATACAATTATGTTATGGTTCTTGGGAATTATTATGAAGTCGGGTGGTTCCATGATAAATTAAGGGCAGGTGAGCCCGATATAGCTCTCTAATGCATTGGGTAACGCAAAGGGGTTAAACATTGAGGTTTCTTCGAAGAGGTTTAGAGAATATACTGTGATGGGTATTCCAAACGTAACCAAGAGGGTTACTCCCTACGTAAAAATGTTATGAATGACTCAAGTTACCTTTATGTCTTATGATTTCTATGAATTATTCATGATTTGATCAGGTATGTTAAAATTATTATGTTTTAAGAGTAAAGTATGTTTTCATACATGAACTAATGTTTTCTTTTCATACTTTTACATCCCTTACTGAGTTTTTTATGGTCATCCCATGTTTTTGAAATGTTTTTCACATTTCAAGGGAAAGGTGCATGATATGATGACATTTTCAAGGAAGTGTCAAGAAATAATCCATGTTTTGTTTTAAATATGTTTCCGTTGATGGGAAAAAACGAATACTATCTTTTATATAACAACTTAGTTTAAATGTGGAATGTAATTCATGATTTATCATCTAATTCTCTAAAACACTAAACCTGAAAAGATCCTCAATGGGAATAATTAATTTACTTAAATATTAAGTAAGGTTTAAGTTCGGTGCCTTATAGTTGGTATTAGTGGTCGGTTTAAATAACTTTAGAGGTTAGGGTATTCTCTAAGCATAAATTACATTACCATAATGGTTAGGATTTCAGAAAGAGTCCAAGTTTTAGAGAAAGTGAATGAGTAAGTATATCTTAGTGTTTATCTTCCTCATTAGTGAATGATGGTTTTGTTGATATACTCACACTGACATTTCTGTTTTTAGTGAATGGATGGATCTAGCAGGCACCAAAGTGACAATAGGTCTAAAGGAAACTGTGGTGGTTCTCTGATTAAGTGACTGGATGAAATGGGGGATTCAATGAGAAATATTGTGGTTGTTCTAAACCAACTATCAAGGAGTCATGGTCATCCACTTGTAACTTGGTATGTTCTGTAATTCATCATGTACGAGATGACCAATGGATGTGGAAGTTCAGGTAATAATTATAAAGGTAACCATTAGGGTTTATATGATCCTTACTTTTTAGGTAATTATGGGTTATTATATATTATGATGGAAAATGAAATACATGAGATAAACATGATGTTAAAATATGTTATGATTATTTTTGAATATTTTATCTCATTTTGGGGAATGTTTTAAGAATTATATAGTTTTGGAAAAAGGAAAACATGCAGACTGTGTGAAAACCCGTCGCGTCGGACAAAGCTGCTGGAATCGAACCCACAACCAAAGTGCGACTGGTATTTATCACCTACCACTGAACTACGTGAAGTCCCTTGTTAGTTTGACTAATTATTTTCAGTTAGATGATTTTAGGAATGAAGAGTATGTTTATTTTGGGTTATCTATGGAAATGACTAACCTAACATGGAGGATATATGATTAGGTTAACTACTTATCAATATGAGAATTTAAGAGCAACTGATGTTATTTGGAGATAACAGTTAATTTTTACCTTGGAAGACAATGTGATTAAATCCTTCAAATATTTGGGTTTCAATCTTAGTTTGGTTTAATTTGAATAATTTTATGGACAATTGTTTATCGAATGGTCTATGTTGAACTTTGGGGGTTTTTTTGACAAATTTTGGAAATTAATAATAGATTTTTTTTGTAAAGGATTATACTTTTGTGGATTATCTGATCTCATACTAACAATTTTGGTTTTTGATTTTTTCTAAAGACATGGGAAATATATAGTTCTATTTTTTGGATTAGGTGATTATCAAGAAGTTGATTATAGTACTCATAATGTGAAGAAGTCTTCCTGAAAACTCTTCTTTTGGAGAAAATAGGAGTTTGATTAAGGAATCTAGTAAAAGTTGAAAGTCTACGTGAAAAGGAAGTATGTTTCATTATGATTTAGTTAAGCTCAAAAATAAATTTTTCAATGAAGAGTAACTTAAAACAAAAATGTTTTCTATTAACTTTTCCTACTAGGAAATCAAATACCGTTTAACCCACCACAATTTTGTGATTTTCATGTGTTTAACTTTCTCCTAAACATGTTTTCTATGACTCTCCCTCAGAACATGACCCTTTGATTTTTCCTCCATGTCCATGTTTTCCTACATGGAATCCTAGTATGGGTAAACATGGGAGACCTTTGTACTTATCTTTCTTTATTTTAAAGTGATTGTTTTACTGACTCTTGTTCTGATGTGGGATTTTCAATGATGTTTCAAAGCCCAATTTTAAAATTATGAGGACACAATTCCCAAAAGGGGGGAAGGATGCAACACCCCAGGTAATTAACGAATATGAAATTTTCACATTTATCCATATTTGTGAATAAAATAGTAATATAACTTTAAAGGGGATGCTATGGTCGATGGCATACCCAATACGCAACAACGAGTTTCTTGGGAATCTTACGTTGCACTCTAATAATAAAAGAATATTATTTTAAATTGTAGTTAACGCCAAGCTGTTGTAATGGAGTAAATAAACAGACTATACTAAAAATTGATTATATATGTTTGTAAAATATTTTTACTTTTTACAATAAATGTTATATGATTAAAAATGCGAATGAATCCAATTTTAAGCGTAATCAATATAATATTCTTTAAAAGGTCGATTAACCGCCTTTTGATGGAGAACCTCTTTTAAAACCACTTTTTTACAATTTTATGTGTTATATTTGACAAAATAAAATTCTTATTTAGAATCGGGACATCCAAATTTACTTTGTGTTAATTTTTGGTATTTTTCCGATAAAGATCATTTTTTTAATGAATAGTGAAAATTGTTATATTTTAATTCAAAACCTGTTTTTAATAGAATTTACTTGTATGATTAGATTATCATTTGAATTGGTTTTGAAGTAAAATTAGAATATATTTTTACCATTTAATACAATAGTGGTCGTTGGAGTTAATTTGATCTTGAAATTGGACTTAAACTAGTGTCAATCTTTTGATACTTATTGTTTCATAAAAACAAGCTATTTGCTATGACATCAGGAATTAATTATTAAATTAATTAATGTAACTTATATGTTTTGAATTTTGTAAAATAGGCATCATTTTTGAACCCGGAATATCAAATATTTCTTAGGGTGAATTTTTGGTATTTTTCTGGAAAACTTCGGTTTTTAATGAATAGTGAAACCATTAAGTGGTACTTAAAAAACTGATTTTTTGTTTAAATGAAATTTTACCACCTCTATGTTTTGAATTTCAAATATTTGACATACATGGTTTTAATTAAGATGTAAAATTTGGTTCAATGGGATTAAAATAATTTTTTGGTGAATAGTATCTTTTCAGTTAAATCACGATTAGAGGTAATTAGTGTAGTTTAAGGTAAAATAATGTTTTAATAATATGAAATGACCTAGACACATGTCCTACCATCATTGGATGAGTCATGGACGACCATGACAGTCCATGGGTCAACTTGGGGACCCCATGGAGCCACTTTACTTGGAAAATGACGTTAATACCTTTTTATTTAAAGTTAAAATTAAAATGTCCCAAACATGTGTTGTTTTACTAAAACAATTTTTAGATGGGGTTATACAAGTCATATTTTTGATTATAAATATTCATTAGAAAGATAAAAATATTTCCTACATCATGATATTTGTTTTATAATTTTTGGATATCATAAATTAATTTATTTATGACACCGTGATGATGCAGTGATTACCTCATAAATGAACGATTTAAATAAAATGAGAAGATAGGGTAAAATATAAGTCTTACACTTGTCAAAAACCTATTGTATGGGTGTATTTCGAAACAAAATCACCTTATACTATAAATATTTCCTTTTGGGACTTTTTATATCCGAAAATAATTTTATAATAAAGTAATATGTTATAACATTCCAAGAGTGCCCCTCCTCCCCTCTTATAAAAGGCCCCCACCTCTACCACCTTACACACACATCTCAAGCCTTTGTCTTGGCTGACCGCTGCCCATTTAATCTCTCCAAATCCCTCTATTCCTCATTAAAGCCTCGCATTGGGAATAATCCTTTCCAAGGAAGCCTTTTATCTCAAATCAAAGAGCGTTACCTGATTTAAAGGTAATGTCTTCCCTTGTGTTCTTTTGTTTTATTTTTCATCTCCAAACCCCAAAACTCTTTTTATTAATTTTTTTTAACATAAAAAGTATCAATAATATACTAGGATGTTGTTATAAGATGGATGCGAGCTACAATTTCACAAAACTCCATATAATGGTAAAATAACATACTATTTCTGTGGATGGCGAATTACCGCCTCACGAAACAAGGATTGTTCAATATTATTTTAACAACTTCAAAGGTGGCCATTAAGATGTCAATATATTTATATATGAAATATAATATGTTTATTTTTTCCTTAAGATTATTTATTTTTCATTTATGGCATACCGTTATGGTATCCATTATGGGTAAACACGGTATCGTCATTTTAGGAAGTGCGGACTACCGCCCCCTCAAAGTGATTTGATTCCATAATGCCATATGTGGGATGTATAAAAGAAGGAATTAATTGTTTTACATATGAAATACAACTGGAATTATAATATAACTTTATATAATTATTATTTAATTCCATTAAATACAATAAAAATAAATGAATGTGGCATGCATGCATATGTACGGCTTACCGTCACCATGAACGGTACATTTCATTTCTTATCTCCAAATGTTATGTACTATTATAAGTACATATATATAATGGATATATATGTAATATATTACATCTAAATGATGGATATCATTCTGGAATTATAATATATATATATATATATATATATCATTTTGTTTTAATTCCATTAATATGAAAAAAATGAATGTAGCGTTCATGCGTACGTACGAACTACCGTCTCCATGAACGGTGCTTTTAATTTTTTATCTCCAAATGCTATGGAATAGTATAAATCGAATATATACTGGATATATATGATATTTAAAACATCAATACTATTCTGGATATGATGTACCTATAACTACATGGAAAATTATTTTCCAACAGGTTTGATTTTGACTCATGTACCGAACATCGACAAAAACCTCTGATATGAACTCACTTTATTAAACAATTATTATAACATTATAATATGGGATATTAACTGAATAATAATATTTAAATTATTTCCATAAGATATTATAAATTGACCAAATTTTTTTATTCCGGAGATTAAAGAACGATCGAGTCATGTCGGACACGAGGTGAGGGATCCGACTCCTCTCATTCTTTTTAAGTACTCTCCTTTATGTCACTTATTTTAAGCTCCTCTTTGTTATTATGGGGGATGTTCTTTTATATTCCACTTGATGTAAATTTTATTGTAATATGATTAGAGACCCTATTTGATCTCGTCATCCATTTTTGGAAGTTTTAAGTGGCGCTATTAGGCTGCCGAGTTTTCGTAAGGGATTTTTCATCTCAATTTAAGTCCTATGAGATTTATGCTACATTTTCCAACATTTCCTTTGAGTGGTGTATTTACATCCCATTATTATACTCTTTTTGTGATATAATATCATTTATGGGAATTTACATATTCATTTTATGACCCTTCTTCAATGGGTGTACGTTTCGAAAGTTACCCAACTCGGTAAGGGAACCTTTCACCCTCCTCTTTTTAAAAGACTTATTTTTCTATGTCTTTTAATTCACATACTACTATGTTGGGATGTGTTCTTATAGATCCTTATTGATTTAAATTTTATGTCCAAGTGATTAGATACCCTTTTTATCTCTCATCCACTCTTTATCTGAATTTTGAAGTGACGCCATTAGGCTGTCGAGTTTTTGCAATGGAACTTCATAACCCAATTTCAATTCTTTGGGATAAACTTGTACTCCTGGAATATGTTGTTCTATGAATATGTGTGAATTTCCTCTGATTTTTTTACATTTAATATCCACTTATATTTGTTGTATTCGTTTGTCACACATAATTATGTAATTGATTTATCCTTAATCCAAGGATACCGTCTTTGTACGGGACTTCGTCTCAATATCCTTTCATTGAGGCATATTTTGTTTTATACACACCCTACTTTTATACAGTGTATAGAAGCATTTTAATTTTACATTTATCCAAAAGGAATCATTTTATACGACGAGTTTAACTAAATGACAAAAGGGAATGTTTTTGTCGTACGTATGCGGCGACAATGACTTCTCTGCCACTGTGACCATTATTTTAGTTTCTAAATCCTCTACAAGCCATACCTTTTTTTTAAATGAAAAATAAATACCATGGTCTACTTTTATTTTATTTTGTTAGTGAAAATGGTTTTCATAATGTTTTTATATCAATGTGTTGTATTTATATCTTGTGATTGAAAATTGGAAATGTTATGTTTTCCTTATGCATGTTTTATGTGATACAATTGTGTTATGGTTCTTGGGAATTATTATGAAGACGGGTGGTTCCGTGATAAACTAAGGGTAGGTGAGCCTGATATAGTTCTCCAATGCATTGGGTAACGCAAAAGGGTTAAACATTGAGGTTTCTCAAAAGAGATTTAGAGAATATACTGTGATGGGTATTCCAAACGTAACCAAGAGGGTTACTCCCTACGTATGAATGTTATGAATGCCTCAAGTTACCTTTATGTCTTATGATTTCTATGATTTATTCATGATTTGATGAGTTATGTTAAAATTATTATGTTTTAAGAGTAAAGTATGTTTTCATACAAGAACTAATGTTTTCTTTTCATACTTTTATATCCCTTACTAAGATTTTTATGGTCATCACATGTTTTTGAAATGTTTTTCATAGGTCAAGGGAAGGGTTCATGATACGATGATAGTGTCAAGGAAGCGTCAAGAAAGAATCCATGTTTTATTTTAAATATGTTTCTGTTGATGGGAAAAAACGAATACTATCTTTTATGTTATAACTTTGTTTAAATATGGAATGTAATTCATGATTTATGATCTAAATCTCTAAAAATCTAATCCTGAAAAGATCCTCAATGGGAATAACTCATTTAATTCAATATTAAGTAAGGTTTAAGGTTGAGGCCTTATAGTTGGTATCATAGGTCGGTTTAGATAACTTTAGAGGTTAGGGTATTCTCTAAGCACAAGTGACATTACCATAATGGTTAGGATTTCATAAAGAGTCCAAGTTTTAGATAAAGTGAATGAGTAAGTATATCTTAGTGTTTATCTTCCTCATTAGTACATGATGGTTTTGTTGATATACTCACACTGACATTTCTGTTTTTAGTTAATGGATGGATCTAGCAGGCACCAAAGTGACAATAGGTCTGAAGGAAACTATGGTGGTTCTCTTATTAAGTGACTGGATGAAATGGGGGATTCAATGAGAAATCTCGTGGTTGTTCTTAACCAACTATCAAGGAGTCATGACCAACCACGTGTACCTTGGTATGTTCTATAATGCATCATGTACGAGATGACTAATCGATGTGGAAGTTCAGGTAATAATTAATGAGGTAACCATTAGGGTTTATATGATCCGTACTTTTGAGGTAATTATGGGTACTTATATATTATGATGGAAAATGAAAGACATGAGATAAACTTGATGTTAAAATATGTGATGATTATTTTTGATGGTTTTATCTCATTTTGTGGAATGTTTTAAGAATTATATAGTTTTGGAAAAAGGAAAACACGCAGACCATGTGATAACCCGTTGCGTCGGACAAAGCTGTGGGAATCGAACCCACAACCAAAGTGCGACTGGTATTTATCGCCTACCACTGGACTACGTGAAGTCCATGGTTAGTTTGAATAATTCTTTTTAGTTAGATGATTTTAGGAATCAAGATTAAGTATATTTTAGGTTATCTATAGAAATGATTAACTTATCATGGAGGATATATGATTAGGTTAATTACTTATCAATATGAGAATTTAAGAGCAACTGATGTTATTTGGAGATAACTGTTAATTTGTATCTTAGAAGACTATGTGATTAAATCCTTATAATATTTGGGATTCAATATTTGTTTGGTTTACTTTGAATAATTTTATGGACAATTGTTTATCGAATGGTATGCATTGAACTTTGGGGGGGTTTTTTTGACAAATTTTGGAGATTAATAATAGATTTTTTTGTAATGGATTATATTTTTGTGGATTATCTGATCTCATAATAACAATTTTGGTTTTGTATTTTCTCTAAAGACATGGAAAATATATAGTTATCTTTTTTGGATTATGTGATTCTCAAGAAGTTGATTATAGTACTCTTAATGCGAACAAGTCTTCCTAAAAACTCATCTTTGGGAGAAAATTGTAGTTTGGTTAAGGAATATAGTAAAAGTTGAAAGTCTACATGACAAGTTAGTATCTTTCATTGTGATTTAGTTAAGCTCAAAAATAAATTCCTCAATGAAGAGTAACTTAAAACAAAAATGCTGTCTGTTAACATTTCCAACTGGGGAATCGAATACCGTTTAACCCACCACAAGTTTGTGATTTTCTTGTGGTTTACTTTCTCCTCAAAATGTTTTCTATCACTCTCCCTCAGAACATGACCCTTTGATTTTTCCTCCATTTCCATGTTTTTCTACATGGAATCCTAGTATGGGTTAACTCGGGTGACCTTTGTACTTCTCTTCATTTATTTTAAAGTGATTGTTTTTCTGACTCTTGTTCCGATGTGTGATTTTCAATGAAGTTTCAAAGACCAATTTTAAAATTGGGAGGACACAATTCCCAAAAGGGGGGAAGGATGTAACACCCCAGGTAAATAAAGAATATGACATTTTCTCATTTATCCATATTTGTGAATAAAATATTAATATAACTTTAAAGGGGATGCTATGCTCGATGGCATACCCAATACGCAATAATGAGTTTCTTGGGAATCTTACGTTGCACTCTAATAATAAAATAATATTATTTGAAATTGTAGTTAACGCCTAGCCATTGTAATGGAGGGAATGAACAGAACTAACTAAAAAATTATTATATTTATTTGTCAAATATTATTACTTTTTACAATAAATGTTAGAGGATACAAAATGCGAATGAATCCAATTTTAAGCGTAAACAATATAATATTCTTTAAAAGGTCGATTAACCGCCTTTTGATGGTGAACCTCTATTAAATCCACTTTTTGACAATTTTATGTGTTATATTTGACAAAATAAAATTCTACTTTAGAATCGGGACATCGAAATTTACTTTTTGTAAATTTTTGGTATTTTTCCGATAAAGATCATTTGTTAATGAATAGTGAAAATTGTTGTCTTTTAATTCAAAACAATTTTTTAATCTAATTTATTTATATGATTATATTATCTTTTGAATTGGTTTTAAAGTGAAATTAGAATATATTTTTACCATTTAATCCAATAGTGGCCGTTGGAATTAATTTCATCTTGCAATTGGACTTAAACTAGTGTCAATCTTTTGATACTTATTATTTCATAAAAACACGCTATTTGCTCTGACAGCAGGAATTAATTATTAAATTACATAATGTAACATATATTTTTTGGATTTGGTAAAATAGTCATAATTTTTAAATTCGGAATATCAAATATATCATAGGGTGAATTTTTGGTATTTTTCTGGAAAACTTCAGTTTTTGATGAATAGTGAAACCACTAACTTGTACTTAAAAAACAGAATTTTCGTTTAAATGAAATTTTACCACCTCTGTGTTTTGTATTTCAAAAATCCGACATACATGGTTTTCATTAAGAAGTAAAATTTTGTTCAATGGTATTAAAATAATTTTTTTTGGTGAATAGTATCTTTTAAGTTTTAATCACGATTAGAGGTAATTAGTGTAGTTTAAGGTAAAAATAATGTTTTAATAATATGAAATGACCTATACACATGTCATATCATCATTGGATGAGACATGGACGACCAGGAAAATCCATGGGTCAACTTGGGGACCCCATGGAGACACTTTTCTTGGAAAATGACATTAATACCTTTTTATTTAAAGTTAAAATTAAAATGTCACAAACATGTGTTGTTTTACTAAAATGGTTTTTAGATAGGGTTATACAAGTAATATTTTTGACTATAAAAACTCATAATAAATCTAAAAAGATTTCCTACATCATGATATTTGTTTTATAATATTTATATATTAAATAAATTAATTTATTTATGACACCGTGATGATGGAGTGATTACCTCATAAATGAACGATTTAATTAAAATGAGAAGATAGGGTAAATTATAAGTCTTACACTTGTCAAAAACCTATTGGATGGGTTTATTTCGAAACCTTATCACCTTATCCAAGAAATATATCTTTTTGGGACCTTTTATATCCGAAAATCATTTTATAATAAAGTAATATTTTATAACTTTCCAAGAGTACCCCTCCTCTCCACTTATAAAAGGCCCCCACCTCTAACACCTTACACACACCTCTCAAGCATTTTTCTCAGCCAAACTCTTCCCATTTCATCTCTCCACATAAATATCTTCATCATTGAAGCCTCACTTTGGGCATAATCCTTTCCAAGGAAGCCATTGAGCTCAAATCAAAGAGAGTTACCCGATTTAAAGGTAATGTCTTCCCTTGTGTTCTTTTGTTTTATTATTCTTCTCCAAACCCCAAACCTCTTTTTATTAATTTTATTTGAAACAAAACCAGTATCTTAAATATACTAGGATTTTTTTATAAGAAGGATTCGACCAACACTTTCACACACCTCTATCTAATTGTAAAAGAACATATTGTTTCTGTGGATAGTGAATTACTGCCTCACGAAACGATGATTGTTGAATATTATTTTAACACCTTCAAAGGTGGCCATTAAGATGTCACTATATTTATATATGATATATAATATGTTTATGTTTTCCATAAGCTTCTCTATTTTTCATTAATGGCATACCATTATGGTTTCCATTATTGGTAAATGCGATATCTTTATTTTAGGAAGTGCGGACTACCACCCCCTCAAAGTGATTTGATTCATTAATTCCATATGTCAGATGTATAAAGGATGTAATTAATGGTTTTACATATTATATCCTACTGGAATTATAATATAACTTTATATAATTATTATATAATTCCATTCAATACAAATAAAAATGAAAGTGGTGTTCATGCGTACGTACGGCGTACCATTCCATGAACAGTACATTTCATTTCTTATCCTCAAATGTTATTTACTATTATAAGTACATATATATAATGGATATATATGTGATATATTACATCTAAATAATAGATATCATTCTGGAATTATAATATATATATCTTATTTTTTTTAATTCCATTGATATGAAAAAAATGAAAGTAGTGTTCACGCATGCGTACGACCTACCGTCTCCATGAATAGTGCTTTTAATTTGTTATCTCAAAATTCTATGGAATAGTATAAAATCAATATATACTGGATATATGTGATATTTAAAACATCAATACTATTCTGGATAGTATGTACCTATAACTACATGGGAAATTCTTTTCCAAGAAGTTCGATTTTTACTCATGTGCCAAACTTCGACAAAAACGTCTGATATGAACTAACTTTATTAACCAATTATTATAACATTATAATATGTTATATTAACTGAATAATAATATTTAAAGTAGGTCATTAAAAAATTATAAATTGACAAAATTTTATTATTCAGGAGATTAAAGAACGATCGAGTCATGTCGGACACGAGGTAAGGGATCCTACTCCTCTCTTTCTTTTTAAGTACTCTCCTTTATGTCACTTCTTTTAAGCTCCTTTTTTTATGATGGGGGATGTTATTTTATATTCCACTTGATGTAAATTTTATTGTAATATGATGAGAGACCCTATTTGATCTCATCAATCCATTTTTGGAAGTTTTAAGTGGCATCATTAGGCTGTCGAGTTTTCATAAGGGATTTTTCATCTCACTTTTCATCCCGTGAGATTTATGCTATATTTTCCACCATTTACTTTTAGTGGTGTATGTACATACCATTATTATGCTCTTTGTGTAATATAATTTCATTTATGGGTATTTGCATACACATTTTATGACCCTTCTTCAATGGGTGTACGTTTCGAAAGTTACCCAAGTCGGTAAGGGAACCTTTCACCCTCCTCTTTTTAAAAGACTTATTTTGTTATATCTTTTAATTCACATACTATTATGTTGGGATATGTTGTTATATATCCTTATTGATGTAAATTTTATGTCCAACTGATGAGATACCCTTTTTATCTCTCATCAAATCTTTATCATAATTTTGAAGTGACGACGTTAGGCTGTCAAATTTTTGCAAGGGAACTTCTTAACCCTATTTTGATTCTTTTGGATAAACATGTACTCCAAGAATATGTCGTTCTATGAATATGTGTGAATGACCGCTGATTGTTTTACACATAATATCCACTTATATTTGGTGTATTCATTTTTCACACATTATTATGTAATTGATTTATCCTTAATCCAAGGATACCGTCTTTGTATGGGACTTCGTCTCAATATCCATTCATTAAGGAATATTTTGTTTTATACACAACCTACTTTTATACGGTGTATAAACACCTTTGAATTTTACGTTTATCCAAAAGGAGTCTTTCTATACGAAGAGTTTAACTAAATGAAAAAAGGGAATGTTTTCGTCGTACGTATGAGGCGACAACGACTTCTCCGCCGCCATGACCATTATTTGAGTATCGACTTCTTTTACAAGCCATACCATTTTTTTAAATAAAAAATAAATACTGTGTTTTTCTTTTATTTTATTTTGGTATTGAAAATGGTTTTCATAATCTTTTTATATCAATATGTTGTATTGAAATCTTGTGATTTAAAATTGGAAATGTTATGTTTCTTTTATGCATGTTTTATGTGATACAATTATGTTATGGTTCTTGGTAATTATTATGAAGACGGGTGGTTCCGTGATAAAATAAGGGAAGGTGAGCCCGATATAGCTCTCCAATGCATTGGGTAACATGAAGGGGTTAAACATTGAGGATTCTCCGAAGAGATTTAGGGAATATACTGTGATGGGTATTCCAAACGTAACCAAGAGGGTTACTCCCTACGTAATAATGTTATGAATACCTCAAGTTACATTTATGTCTTATGATTTCTATGATTTATTCATGATTTGATGAGGTATGTTAAAATTCTTATGTTTTAAGAGTAAAGTATGTTTTCATACATGGACTAATGTTTTCTTTTCATACTTTTATATCCCTTACTGAGCTTTTTATGCTAATCCCATGTTTTTTGAAATGTTTTTCACAGGTTAAGGGAAAGGTGCATGATATGATGATAGTGTCAAGGAAGTGTCAAGAAAGAACCCATGTTTTATTTTAAATATGTTTCCATTGATGGGAAGAAACGAATACAATCTTTTATGTAACAACTTTGTTTAAATGTGGAATGTAATTCATGATTTATGATCTAATTCTCTAAAACTCTAAACTTGAAAAGATCCTCAATAAGAATAATTAATTTAATTCAATATTAAGTGAGGTTTAAGGCCGGGGCTTTATATTTGGTATCAGAGTTCGGTTTAGATAACTTTAGAGGTTAGGGTATTCTCTAAGCATAAGTGAAATTACCATAATGGTTAGGATTTCAGAAAGAGTACAAGTTTTAGATAAAGTGAATGAGTAAGTATATCTTAGTGTTTATCTTATTCATTAGTAAATGATGGTTTTTTTTGATATACTCACACTAAAATTTATGTTTTTAGTGAATGGATGGATCTAGAAGGCACCAAAGTGACAATAGGTCTGAAGGAAACTGTGGTGGTTCTCTGATTAAGTTACTAGATGAAATAGGGGATTCAATGAGAAATCTCGTGGTTGTTATAAACCAACTATCAAGGAGTCATGATCAACCACTTGTACCTTGGTATGTTCTGTAATGCATCCTGTATGAGATGACCAATCTATGTGGATTTTCAGGTAATAATTATAAAGGTAACCATTAGGGTTTATATGATCCTTACTTTTGAGGTAATTATGGGTTATTATATATTATGATGGAAAATGAAAGGCATGAGATGAACTTGATGTTAATATATGTTATGATTATTTTTGAAGATTATATCTCATTTTGGGGAATTTTTTAAGAATTATATAGTTTTGGAAAAAGGAAAACACGCAGACGGTGTGACAACCCGTTGCGTCGGACAAAGTTGCGGGAATCGAACCCACAACCAATGTGCGACTGGTATTTATCGCCTACCACTGGACTATGTGAAGTCCCTAGTTAGTTTGACTAATTCTTATTAGTTAGATGATTTTAGGAATCAAGAGTATGTTTATTCTGGGTTATCTATGGAAATGATTAACCTATCATGGAGGATATATGATTAGGTTAATTACTTATCAATATGAGAATTTAAGAGCAATTGATGTTATTTGGAGATAAGTGTTAATTTTTACCTTAGAAGACTATGTGATTAAATCCTTCAAATATTTGGGTTTCAATCTTAGTTTGGTTTAAATTGAATAATTTTATGGACAATTGTTTATCGAATGGTCTACGTAGAACTTTGGGGGGGGGGGTTGACAAATTTTGGAGATTAATAATAGATTTTTTTTTGTAACGGATTATACTTTTTTGGATTATCTGATCTCATACTAACAATTTTTGTTTTGGATTTTTTCTAAAGACATGGGAAATATGTAGTTGTCTTTTTTGGATTAGGTGATTCTCATGAAGTTCATTATAGTACTCTTAATGCGAACAAGTCTTCCTAAAAACTCGTCTTTTGGAGAAAATATGATTTTGATTAAGGAATCGAGTAAAAGTTGAAAGTCTACATGACAAGTAAGTATGTTTCATTATGATTTAGTTAAGCTCAAAAATAAATTCCTCAATGAATAGTAACTTAAAACAAAAATTTTGTCTGTTAACATTTCCTACTGGGAAATCGAATACCGTTTAACCCACCACAAGTTTCTGATTTTCTTGTGGTTAACTTTCTCCTAAACAAGTTTTCTATCACTCTCCCTCAGAACATGACCCTTTGATTTTTCCCCCATGTCCATGTTTTCCTAAATGGAATCCTAGTATGGGTTAATTCAGGTGACCTTTGTACTTCTCTTTCTTTATTTTAAAGTGATTGTTTTACTGACTCTTGTTCCGATGTGGGATTTTCAATGATGTTTCAAAGCTCAATTTTAAAATTGAAAAGACGCAATTTCCAAAAGGGGGGAAAGATGTAACACCCCAGGTAAATAAAGAATATGAAATTTTCACATTTATCCATATTTGTGAATAAAATATTAATATTACATTAAAGGGGACGCTATTTTCGATGGTGTACCCAATACGCAACAACGAGTTTCTTGGGAATCTTACGTTGCACTCTAATAATAAAATAATATTATTTTAAATTGTAGTTAACTCCTAGACATTGTAATAGAGGTAATGAACAGAACTAACTACAAAATGATTATATATATTTGACAAATATTTTTACTTTTTACAATAAATGTTAGAGGATTAAAAAAACGAATGAATACAATTTTAGGTGTAAATAATCTAATATTCTTTAAAAGGTCGATTAACCGCCTTTTGATGGAGAGCCTATCTTAAATCCACCTTTTGGAAATTTTATTTGTTATATTTGACAAAATAAAATTCTTCTTTAGAATCGGGACATCAAAATTTACTTTGTGTAAATGTTTGGTATATTTCTGATAAAGTTCATTTTTAAATGAATAATGAAAATTGTTGTATTTTAATTCAAAACCACTTTTTAATCTTATTTATTTATATGATTATATTATCTTTTTAATTGGTTTTAAAGTCAAATTAGAATATATTTTTTCCATTTAATCCAATAGTGGTCATTGGAATTAATTTCATCTTGAAATTGGACTTAAACTAGTGTCAATCTTTTGATACTTATTGTTCTATAAAAACACGTTATTTGCTCTGACAATGGGAATTAATTATTAAATCAATTAATGCAACTTATATGTTTTGAATTTTTTAAAATATACATAATTTTTTAATTCGGAATATCAAATATATCTTAGGGTGAATTTTTTGTATTTTTCTGTAAAACTTCAGTTTTTGATGAATAGTGAAACCACTAAGGGGTACTTTAAAAACTGATATTTAGTTTAAATGAAATTTTACCACCTCTGTGTTGTGAATTTCAAAAAGCAGACATACATGGTTGTAATTAATAAGTAAAATCTGGTACAATGGGATTAAAATAATTTTTTTGGTGAATAGTAACTTTTAAGTTTTAATCGCGATTGGAGGTAATTAGTGTAGTTTAAGGTAAAAATAATATTTTAATAATATGAAATGACCTAGACACATGTACTACCCTCATTGGATGATTCATGGCCGACCAATACAATCCATGGGTCAACTTGGGGACCCCATGGAGCCACTTTTCATGGAAAATGACATTAATACCTTTTTATTTAAAGTTAAAATTAAAATGTCACAAACATGTGTTGTTTTAATAAAACAATTTTTATATGGGGATATAAAAGTCATATTTTTGACTATAAATATTAATTAGAAAGATAAAAAGATTTACAACATCATGATATTTGTATTATAATTTTTTGATATTAAATAAATTTATTTATTTATGACACCGTGATGATGGAGTGATTACTTCATAAATGAACAATTTAAATAAAATGAGAAGATGGGGTAAAATATAAGTCTTACACTTGTCAAAAACCTATTGGATGGGTGGATTTCGAAAACTTATCTCTATAGCCTCTAAATTTATCCTTTTGGGACCTTTTATATCCTAAAATCATTTTATAATAAAGTAATATTTTATAACTTTCCAAAAGGGCCCCTCCTCTCCTCTTATAAAAGGCCCCCACCTCTACCACCTTACACACACCTATCAATCCTTTGGATCGGACAAACCCTTCCCATTTCATCTCTACACATACCTCTATTCATCATTGAAGCCTCACATTGGGCATAATTCTTTCCAAGGAAGCCTTTGAGCTCAAATCAAATAGAGTTACCCAATTTAAAGGTAATGTCTTCCCTTGTGTTCTTTTGTTTTATTTTTCTTTTACAAACCTCTAAACTCTTTTTATTAATTTTTTTTGTAACAAAACTAGTATCCTAAATATACTATAATGTTTTTATAAGAATTATTCGAGCTACACATTCACACACCTCCTTATAATGGTAAAAGAACATACTATTTCTGTGGATGGTGAATTACTACCTCACGAAACGATGATTGTTCAATATTATTTTAACCCCTTAAAAGGTGGACATTAAGATGTAACTATATTTATATATGTTATATAATATGTTTATGTTTTCCTTAAGCTTCTGTATCTTTCATTTATGGCATACCTTTATGGTTTCCATTATGGGTAAACGTGATATCTTCATTTTAGGAAGTGCGGACTACCTCCCCCTCATAGTGATTTGATTCGTTAATTCCATATGTGGGACGTATAAAGGATAGAATTAATGGTTTTAAATATGATATCCTACTGTAATTATAATATACCTTTATATCATTATTATTTAATTCCATTGAATACAAAAAAAAGGAAATTAAAGTGGCGTTCATGCGTACATACGGCTTACCGTCTCCATGAACGGTACATTTCATTTCTTATCTCCAAATGTTATCTACTATTATAAGTACATATATATAATGGATATATATGTAATATATTAAATCTAAATGATGGATATAATTCTGTAATTTTAATATATATATCTATCATTTTGTTTTAATTCCATTAATATGACAAAAAAATGAAAGTAGCATTCTTGCGTACGTACGGCCAACCGTCTCCATGAACGGTGCTGCTAATTTTTTATCTCCAAATTCTATGGAATAGTATAAAATGAATTAATAATGGATATATATGATATTTAAAACATAAATACTATTCTAGAGATGATTTATTTATAACTACATGGAAAATTGTTTTCCAACAAGTTCGATTTTTACACATGTACCGAACATCGAAAAAAATGTCTGATATGAACTCAATTTATTAACCAATTATTATAAAATTATAATATGTGATATTACCTGAATAATAATATTTAAAGTAGGTCCTTAAGAAATTATAAATTGTCCAAATTTTATTATTCATGAGATTAAAGAACGATCAAGTCATGTCGGACACGAGGTACGAGATTCTACTTCTCTCTTTCTTTTTAAGTACTCTCCTTTATGTCACTTCTTTTAAGCTATTGTTTGTTATGATGGGGGATGTTATTTTATATTAAACTTTATGTAAATTTAATTGCAATATTATTAGAGATCATATTTGACCTCATCAAACCATTTTTGGATGTTTTAAGTGGCGCTGTTAGGCTGCCGAGTTCTCGTAAGGGATTTTTCATCTCACTTTTATTCCCATGAGATTTATGCTACATTTGCCACCATTTCCTTTGAGTGGTGTATGTACTTCCCATTATTATACTCTTTTTTTAATATAATTTCATTTATGGGTATTTATATATTCATTGTATGACCCTTCTTCAATGGGTGTACGTTTCGAAAGTTACCCAAGTTGGTAAGGGAACCTTTCACCCTCCACTTTTTAAAATACTTCTTTTGTTATGTATTTTAATTCACATACTATTATGTTGGGATATGTTCATATATATCTTTATTGATGTAGATTTTATGTCCAAGTGATTAGATACCCTTTTTATCCCACATCAACTCTTTATCTGAATTTTGAAGTGACGTCATTAGCCTGTCGAATTTTTTCAAGGGAACTTCTTAACCCAATTTTAATTCTTTGGGATAAACATGTACTCCTGGAATACGTCGTTATATGAATATGAGTGAATGTCCTCTGATTTTGTTACACTTAATATCCACTTATATTTGGTTTATTCATTTTTCACACATAGTTATGTAATTGATTTATCTTTAATCCAAGGATACCGTCTTTGTATGGGACTTCATCTCAATCTCCTTTCATTGAGGCATATTTTGTTTTATACACAACCTAATTTTATACGATGTATAAACACCTTTGAATTTTACGTTTATCCAAATGTAATCATTTTATACGAAGAGTTTTACTAAATGACAAAAGGGAATGGTTTTGTCATATGTAAGCGGAGACAATGACTTCTCCGCCGCTGTGACCATTATTTAAGTTTCGGCATTCTCTACAAGCCATACATTTTTTTAAATGAAAAATAAATACCATGTTTTACTTTTAATTTATTTTGGTATTGAAAATGGTTTTCATTATGTTTTTATATCAATGTGTTGTATTGATATCTTGTGATTGAAAAGTGGAAATTTTATGTTTCCTTTATGCATGTTTTATGTGATACAATTATGTTATGGTTCTTGGGCATTATTATGAAGATGGGTGGTTCCGTGATAAACTAAGGGAGTGTGAGCGCGATATAGCTCTCCCATGCATTGGGTAACGCAAAGGGGTTAAACATTTAGGTTTCTCTGAAAATATTTAGTGAATATACTGTGATGGGTATTCCAAACATAACCAAGAGGGTTACTCCCTACGTAAGAATGTTATGAATGCCTCAAGTTTCCTTTATGTCTTATGATTTCTATGATTTATTCATTATTTGATGAGTAATGTTAAAATTCTTATGTTTTATGAGTAAAGTATGTTTTCATACGTGGACTAATGTTTTCTTTTCAGACTTTTATATCCCTTACTGAGCTTTTTATACTCATCCCAAGTTTTTGAAATGTTTTTCACAGGTCAAGGGAAAGGTGCATGATATGATGATAGTGTCAAGGAAGTGTCAAGAAAGAATCCATGTTTTATTTTAAATATGTTTCCGTTTATGGGAAAAAACGAATACTATCTTTTATGTAACCACTTTGTTTAAATGTGGAATGTAATTCATGATTTATGATCTAATTCTCTAAAACACTAAACCTGAAAAGATCCTCAATGTGAATTATTCATTTAATTCAATATTAAGTAAGGTTTAAGGCTAGGGCCTTATATTAAATGATACAGAAGAGGTGGATCAGCGCTCAGGGAAGAAAAAGATATCTGACTGACCATAGGATGATACCTATAGATTTCAATGACTGTAATTAAATTTTACTAAGATTGACTCATCATTTAGGGGACATACATCTGATGAAGAAAGGTATGTTAAAAACCCATTTTGAAGGACACTTTAGGATTGATGTGTGTATATGGGTAGTAAAACACCATAAAGACCTCCATTTTGAAATCAAGTTATGCACGACGTGTTTCATGGGTCTCATCTTCAGAGGTTCAAACTCGACCCTACCCATGTTATTGATTATGAAAACCTTGAGATGGAGGATGATGCATATTATCTCGAGTGTGGGGTGTGGGTCCTAGATTTATGACAAAATATGTTCTGAGGTAAGAAGATACCACTATTATAGATTTGGTGTAGCATTGATTATTCCTCGAGGATATGTGGGAGAATGAGTCAAATTTTAAGACTCAATAGCTTGATTTTTTCAATCAATACCTCTATAGACAATTCACTAGAATCAAAATTTGACCAAGATGTAAAATGTTGATATCCAAATTTTTTAATGATAATAAAAACCTAATTGATAATAATTTATGCTTATTTTCTATTAAAATATGATTTTTTTAATAAAAATATCTTAATGTATGATTTAAATTATTTTTGTATGGTAATAGTCTAAATACCCCCTTAGAATAATTTATGGAATATTTATTGATTTATGTGATGAGACATCACAGGATTTTGAGGCCTGTAGAGAGATGATGTGGACAGAATGAAAATATTTAATATGTTATACTATGCTAATGTTTTTTATTTTTCATGAAGATTTAAATGTTTTTCATGGTGAATCGTGTGATAAATCTATGAACATAATTAGTTCTGGGGTGATAGGTTTACCCTATGCATGATATAACATTTTTCTACATTGGAATTTTGGTAAGATTGCACACACAGATAAATAATTCTATATTTTTTTTATATATTTTTCCAAAAATAATTGAATATCTATAATATAATGAATCATATTATAAACATGAGACAACCATTAGGTACATGATAAAGAGTTTATCATAGTCATGACATAACATTTCACGCATCATGCATTTGTTAATATCACACATAAGGTCGAATTTTTTATATTTTTATGTAATTATTATATATTTAATTAATTAAATTAATTTTAACTCACCCTCTATCATCCATGAAATTCTCTAAACAACATTAATGGATGTTTCCATGATCATAAATCATCATGAAAGGTTGTATATAAATTATTTATGATCGAAACACCCTAATGAGTTAGAATTAATTTCATCATCTTTATTTTTTGAATAAATCATGGAATAAACATTCCTTTTTAATTGTGAATATTGAACATCCATATGAAGCATGGGTTATTATACCAAAACCCCTTCACAGTCATTGTAGGTGTATTTCCTTGAGTCTACAGTAATCTATAAACCCCCTTACATGAAACCAGTTGTTCCTTAACGATCGATTTCAGGACTTTATCATGTGGGGAGTATATTCTTATCGTACATATTATTTGGTGCACGTAATTGAATATATGAGTCATTTATTTTATTTTATTTTATTTATTCAACTAATTTTTCATTCTTATTCTAAATAAACTGCTTTATTAATTCAATAATGGAAACAAGTTTTTATCAAAGAAAATTCTCCATGATTATAGAATGTAAAATTTTAAATAAATTAATAAAGGGAATTTGATTAAATAAATTATCAAAAAATAATTATGATATTATCAAACATTAATTATTTATATAATCAAAAAATAATTACAAGATAATCACATGATAATTATTTGAATTATAAAATAATAATATTGATGTTATCAAAAATATTTATTAAGATTATTATAATATAATGGATAGATTATTATAAGATAAATATTAAAACGATAAAATTATAAATTTCTTATTATTAAGGGTTAATTATTTAAATTATCAAATGATAGGTTTAAGGTTATCAAAACTAGTTATTAAAAATATAAAAAAAATGTTATGATATTATCATATATTTTTTTAAATTATCTAATGAAAATTGAGAAATTATTAAAGGATAATTATTAAAATTATCAAACTGTGATTACGGAATTACTAAAGGTTAAATATTTAAGGTAATCAACCATAATTTTAAAATTATAAAAATATGGTTATGAAAATTATCAAATGATAGTTACAAGATTATAAAAGGTTAATTATTAAAATTTTAAAATGATAATTACAAGATTATCAATGGATAATTTAGAGAACAAAAAATTATCAAAGGATAACTTCCAAGAGTTATTGAAGAACATTTTATTAAATTTTTAGACATTTATTAAAATAATCAAATGATAATAATTCTTATGGATAATTCTTGAAGCAAATTTTATAGATTTGAGCAATAATTTGGATAATTTCCAAGAGATAGAAAGTATTTCCACATGTTATGTTTTTTTTCTTTTAAAATAGCTAATTAATTTTCTATTCTAGGATCCTGTGATGTTCATAGAGAATTAGTGTGCAGAGAACTATGATAATAAGGATGCAAGTTTGTATTCTTAACTATTAAATTCTTCTCTCTCGCAATAAAACCACATTGAGTTGTTTATTAATTATGTTGAAAGTGATGACTTCGAGGTATAATGTTATATACATATTTGGGGATTGTGTTTACACTTGCTTCCATAATAATTATATTTTTTGGAATTTTGATAGAATGTGATTTATTTTGATTTCATTTGGGTGTTTTTTAGCCAATAGGATTCATTTTGTTCCATGAATGATATTTGTGAAGATTTTTTATATGTCTGACTATGATAACATTTTTTGTTTATTCCACTTTATTCACATTATGATGTGATATTATAATCTTTTTACTCATTCCTTATATATTTTACCATGAATTTTTGGATGTTATTTGAATTTGGGACAGGTGGAATGTCGTGATATATTCATATCTTAGTAGATTAGTGTGATATAGTGGGGCAATTACAATGAGGGACTTGATCACAAAGTGGAGGTATGAGAATTCTACGACATTGTGTTGATGGCGTTCTTTCGGGATCCTTGATTTTCCAAGTTTAACTCACCATGCGATAGTATGGTCGTGGTGACTACTATATATTCTATTATAGAGATTCTAGGTTACATAGTCCTCTTGGAGGATATATGATAACAAGTATCATATCCAGGACACCATATGGGGAATGGTTTTCTTCACTCTACTCAGTTAGTTATGTCATATCATTATTCTGATCTACGTATGGCTAGGAGTTTGTGGTGTCCTGGTTAGTGCACTACCACATGGTTTTTGATTTTGTTTTTTATGGATTTATGTATTTATTATTATCATTTTATAAACAATTATTATTTAAAAAATAATTTTATGGATGCATTGGTGGTGTCATACCATATCTTGTACTCACACCCTCTAAAGAATTTAAATGAAAATATAGAATTCCAAAGTGACCGAGTGATGAGAATGATCCCTATGATGGATGGATGGGTAGTTAGAGTCAGAATTTGGATCAGATTGGGAAAAACACTAGAGGACCCCATGAATAGTTTTATTTATTATCCACATTCACTTATCTGGATTACTTTACCGCAAGGGTTCCTCTATTTATATATAATTTATTTCAACTAGATTTTATTCTTTCATTTGATTGGTCATGTTATGATATTTTTTTGTTAAATTTGGTTGTTTATTTTTCTTATGCACTATTGATGAGGTTACAGTATCCCCATGGTCCCTCTTAATACCCCCTCTTCTAGTCTATAACCTTTTGTGTATGGAAAGGCATGCATGAGGTCACATGGATCTCCATCTCAGACCAAGTGGTTAATGTCAAGATTCTATAATATCCTTTTATATGATCAAGATTTAATAGCATTTTTTCTCTTTGTATTTGGTAGAGACATGTTACATAAGAGGTAGAACGACTGGTACACGTGTGGGGGAAATAAGACCGTGTTTGGAGAACTCAATATAGAGTACCTTCATGTTTCCATGAAGTGTAAAATATATGTTTTTTGTACTGTCGATTAAATTATCCTCAGGTGATGCACAGTATATTGAAACATGACTTATGGTAGTTTATATTTATTCATTCATTCATACTTGGAAAATAGTTTTACATTTCTAATATATTAATATTATAGTGCTACGAGTTAGTTCATAATAAAATTCATCAATTTGTGTTATCTAATTTGGATAGTTTTTCTTATGTGATATAGTTTTGTTTCAAATATATAATGTTATATATTTAATTGGAATTTATTCATTGATATGAGAATATTACTGTGTTGGTATTTATATGATGACTGTGAAAAATGTTCAATGATAGAAATACGGGTCAGTGATGGGGGTATACCTTATGTTAAGGGTATAACCCTAGGGTACCCTTGATAAAACAAATAGATGGGTTACGAAAAAACATTTCACAACATGATAAACAGAATAGGAATTATCCTAATTACTCTAATTATTTTTGGAATTTTGTTCCATCACGTTATTATAATATGTCACCTCGACATAGTCTTATGGAACTACATGGAAAATAGGCATGAATATATCTATAAGGGAGTATGTGTATGATTTACCATAAGCTTTTTAGGAGAATGTGATTGAATATAACCTTATACATCCTATATGTATTTTGAAATTGGGTTCCTTATATCATAAAAAATTAACTTAGTTCATGGCCTTTGCATAGGATTTCTGAATAGTGGACAAATATTTCATGATTTTCAACTCAATAATTATTCATCCTTCATGAAAGCTGTAGGACCTCGGGATGCGTAAAAATTGGTTAAAATATCATTTAGAATATTCTAACTTGTAAATTATCTGAATGAATATATGTTTTAGTTGATTCTGAGATCATATTAGGGGCACATTTGTTTAAATAATCCATATCATATGGTGAAAATCGAAATAAAGGATCTCATGGACAAGTTAGATGACTTGGAGATGGAGTGATTCATAGGGTTGAGTAATCGACATTGTGGTCACATATGTTCTTATAAAATAAGGTGGATTGTAGTTATAACACCCTGAGATTTTATGAAATTTTTTTCCAAATAAATTAAAATTCGTCGATAGCTTGCGTTGTACACAAGACCAAGTTTTAAAAACTACAATATACTCTTACTATTATTATTAAAATATTATTAGAGTTTACACTAATCTATTTGTAAAGATGATGTAAAATAGATATAATAAATAATAGATATTTGGGAAATTCATTTTTATAGAATTAAATATTTTTCATCCAATTAATTAGAAGTGAATATAAGAACTATTTGAAAATAATTCAATTCATTTTCTTTTGAAAAACCTATTTTTTTATGAAAATTGTTTTATCTCAACAAATTAAACAAACCGATTTTTACGAATAATTTAAAATAATTAAATAAATAAATAAATATATTATTTAATTTAACTATTTCAATTTCTTCTTATTTGTTTTCTGTACATTATATAAGAATAAATCCTATTTTATACAAAAAATGATATATATTTTTGAAATATAGTTTTATCATCTTTTAACGGTGAACTTATTCTAAAACTAAAATTCAAAACATTTATAAATTATAAATTAAAAATAAAATTTATTTATATAATCATAATTGATAATTTATCTTAGGGTAATGTTTTTAATTTTTTCATAGATATATCATTTTTTAATTAATATGGAAAAATAATAAATTTTATTTGAAAACTGAATTTTCATCAAAATTATTTATTTTGATAAATGTTATTTAGAATAAGTTTTAAAATAATATATTATTTCAATTTAGTTTTTTTAATATTTTATATATTAAATCTTGATATAAAAAACATATTAAACATTTAATCATTTTCAATTTAAATACCCGATTTCTCGTGCGATATGCTGAGTAAATATTATAATAAATTATGTCACAATAGTGAATGGAATTTTAGAAAATTTAATAAATATTCTTAATAATAAAAATAAATATTTTATAATAAGGTAAACCTAAATTATTTCTATATTGATTTGGGATGAGAGAAAAAATTAATTTCTTCAATTTTGGTTAAAATGGGGGTTTCCACTTTATGTTCGTTTGTATTAAAATTAATTTAAACGCAAATAGGGTTTTCATTTAATTAATTTTACATAATATAAAGGATTATAGGTTCAATGTTATATAATAAATCTATTTTTAAATATAATCATAATGGATAACCTACTTAGGTACATAAAAATATACAAGTCGCCTTAGTTAAAAATATAAAGATAAAATTGAGTAAAATTAAAGACTAAGGAATAACATGGACAAAATATTTCATTTTTTTGTTAGATGTATTTATTAAAAAATTAATCATTAAAATAAATTATTTTTCAATATATTAGGTAGATTAGTTAATGTTTCCCTACTAATACGGAATAATTTTGGGTATTTATAAGAATTCAACTTCTCATCCATTATAAATGTGCATTCACTCTTCCCACTTTTTCCCTCCTCTCAATCAATTTTTTTTTGAAAATAACATAAACAATTACATAAAAAATCCCTCCTATAATGATTTCTTCAAAATTAATTTCCTTCTTTTGGTATTCTTTCACAATCCTTATCACATCATCACTTTCCTCCTCTTCTTATTCAATAATGGGATCAATTATTGAAATAATGTTCTTTATCTTATCAACAACCGGAGTATCAGTTAACCCTAATTATTTTAAAAAGTATTTTGGTACCTGAAAATATTCAGATGCCAATTTATATCACTATTCAAAGGTTGAACAACCTCATCTTCTAACATATTCTTCTTCAAATTTTTCTTTTTATTTTTCTTCTCAAATTCATCAGCTACTTGAATCACTAATGTGTTAGCCTCAGTAAAGTCCTACAAAAAAAACATCTCCTTCTTATTTTGATTATTCTTATCTCTCTATTTGGAAAATAATTCATCAGATAATGTCTTTTATTTCTTAATCATGGGTGGGGAATATACTATATTAGGTTCTAGAGCTTCTTCTTTTTATTCTCGCTGTTTAACATTTCTTTTCATTGGATGTTCATGGGGATTTCTGCAAAATTACCTTTCTTGATGGAAGATTGATCATAATTATTAGCATGTTCAAAGAACACTCCTACCTTATCACTGAAATCATTATTTATCATTCTTAGGGTGCCATCACTTAAAAACATTATCTTGAAAATTATGGCATTTGAGATGTAATGGATTTTGATGGATTCTAGACACAAGACAATAATCTTTGAAAAAATTGTAAGATACAATTTGACCAGAGACTTGATGGTTCCAGTCTTGATATTACAGATGGTCAAGAAAATGTACTTACTAAGGTTCAACTCCCATTAAATCACCATACAATCCATCATGGATATATCACATATCATAAGGGAATCCGTATTCCCCTTTCTCGCAATTGGGAAACCATGCATCGAAAGAACTAACATTCTATGATTCGTTGAATGATGAGAGATCATCAGTGTATTTACTCCTTTAGATAAAGGAATTCAATAGAAATTACCTACTGAAATGATCATTCCTTATCAAGAAATCATTCAGAGCATAATATAACCTCTCCTTCAAATGGTATATCTAAAATTAATCCATCCTTGTTGGAAGACAAATAATATGTTTTTTCATAACTACAGAATGAATATATTTATCTTCCGCCATGTTCATAAAAATAAAATGTATCATAAAATTCAATAAGAATATCAGGATATACTAGATCCATATTCTTTTCCTTATCTATGCATATACATTCCCAACTATTTTTTATTTATATTTTATATCATAGAATCATACATTGCAACAAAATATAGTTCTACTATCCTTTCCGTAAAAATTTTCTAATCCATGGGTTCCTTTTTTGATTCCATTGGATACTATTAGGAAACATTAATAGGCATCCAAAAATGAAGGTAAAAGTGAATGATAAATGACAACATTGAATAGAGGCAGAGTTTCAGCATTAAATCACTGAGTTAACTGATGTGGGGCACTGATAGGGGTTCGTTTATATAGGCATCACAGAGATTGTTAATATTCTAGAGTTATCCGATGGTTGTATTTACATTTATCAAATCTGAAGGTTGATATCAATTCAAAATTAGGATTTATAGGTTCATATTTGTTGTTGTTATAATAAAAAATCTGATTTATTGAAATGGAATTCAAAAATGTTTTATTAAAACAACAAAGAATTAAAAACATGAAAAAATAAATTCAAAATATTTATATAATGAAACATACCTTCTGGATTTCTCAGAAAGAATTTTCAATATTGAAAATATTCTTCTTGAAAAAATTAAGTGGCAAAAAACATTATTAGGGAAAGAGAAAAAAAATTGTTCTAAAAATTATATGTTCCAGAAAAAATTGGAAAAAGGAAATATAAAAAGATATAAACATATGTACCCCCTACCAAAAATAGAAACCTAATTTTAGGAGATAGTTTTAAAAAGAATTTAATAAGGATTATTACCTTATATTTATCATTCACAAATATATTTTAATGTAATCAAATCTATTTAAGTTTTAATAATTTTTAAAAATGTCCACATGTTGGTCTTGCATTCCGTTAAATTGAAGAATGACATAATTTTTATGTATGTAATCCTTAATAAAGTGATGCCTTATGTCTCTGGGCATTTCATTGGAGTTATTTTCAGGGTTTTTACATAGGGAAATGGAACTATTATTATCAAACATTATCTATGTTTTGGAAAAACTCATGCCACAATCTGTGAGTTTCTATTTTTCCACAACACTTGAGAACAACAACTTCCATATGCTAAATATTCAGCTTTAGCTGTGGTACGTGAAACAGAGAGTGGTTTCATGAATGACTCTGAAAATAGTGAATATTCTAATAAATGAAATGTTCCAAATGCACATTTTTTATCAATTTTATTTCCACAAAATTCTACATTTGAAAACGTTATAAAACAAAATCATCTACAGGGGAATATAAAAGTCCTGAATCTGTGGTTCCCTTAATATAGGTAAAAATTATTTTTACTCCTTTATGTGGGATTATTTTGGATTAGGTTGATATCTTAAACATAAGAATACTGAAAAAATTAATTCCAGTTGACTAGATATTATGTATAACAATATTTCTATCATATATCTAAAAGGTTATTGATTTACTAGTTTCTCGGCTTTATCAAGATCAAGTGTGTTTGAGGTACTAATTGGAGTACATATAATTTTAGTGCTTTCATATCCAAAATTATTGATAAGATCCTTAATATACATACATTGAGATATATATGTTCCTTCTAGTTTTTTAGAAATTTCAAAACAAAGATAAAACGTTAACTCACCCATCATACTTATTTCTAGCTCAAATTTCATGAGATTCGAAATTGAATCAGTTAAATATTTCTGAGTTGATCCAAATATAATAGCATCAACATAATTGTAAACAAATAAAAAAAATTCTTATCTTTGTTTATAAATCTGTTTGGACTAACAGTTCACTTAACATAATATTTTTTATAACAAAAATCATGTATGTCTGTCATTCAAGGATATAGGGGCTGGATTATGTCCATATAAATATTTGGTTTGTTTGTAAACAAGCTCAGGAAGTTTTGTGTCTTCAAAACTAGGAGGTTGTTCGGCATCAAGTTCTTCATGAACATATCCATTATTAAAATCACACTTCACATCCATTTGAAAATGTTTGAAAATATAAAATGGTGGGAATAATAGTAAAATATTAATAGATTTAACTATACCTACTGGTGCGTAGGTTTCTTCATAGAATATTAATTCTTTTTGATTTTAGCCTCTATAAACTAATATTGATTAAATTATTACAATGATTCCATTTTCATCAGATTTATTTTTAAATACAATCTTTAAACCAAAAACAAATATTCAATATGTCTTTCAACCATGTCTAAACTGTGTACCTTTCAAATTCATTTAGTTCATATTTTAAAGATTTAATCCAATCATCATATCCTAAATCTTCATCAGTTTTTTTAGGCTCTTATAAGGAATCAAATGCTAGATGTTATACTTAATTTATAAAAGAAATTGTAGTACATAAAAGAATATTTACATTACCAATGATACTATCACATGGAAGATTCTTAAGAAAAAACTGATTCAGGTTTTGTAAAACATGTTCATCACAACAAGGTCAAAAATAATCTTTGTTAAAAGCTTCCAAAAAGATTTCTTGAGTACTTATGGATTTAATCTTCCATTAAATATTCATAATAAGTTTTTTAAAACACATATGTGAATGGGTTAGGGTTATTTAATAATATAAAAGATATGTTTTATAAAATTAAATATGTATTGATTCTTCAATAGTTATTAATGGAAATAGTTTTTTTATTTTTAACATGGCTGAAAATGATTCAAAATATTAAATTGATTCATATTTATTTTCTAGAAAATATATACAAGTAAATCTTTGGTAATCATCAACTAAAACAATTACATTGTATTTTCCTCCAATAATTCCAGTTTTTGTTGGACTAAAAAGATCAATATTTACTAGTTGTAATGAGTTAGAATTTGAGACTTCAGTAAGTGATTTTAATGATGAATTTTGTTTCATTTCATATTTAAAGGGGTCGCAAAATTTTTATGAATCAATTCTATGATCTTGTTGACCCTTAAAAAGTATTTTTTTGAGAGTTTTCATAGGTTCTTAAGGTTACAATATCCTAGTCTTATATTCCATAACCATGATCAATCTTCTATTTCACTATGGAAAGGTGCGTCTTGGATTTTAAGGTATTCTATGTTAAGTTTATAAACATTCTCATGCTTGTGGGAATAGAGAATAAACAATTCCATGTAATTGAGTATTAGACAATTATAATTCCTAAAACTCATAGGGTAACATTCATCACAAAATCAGTTTATGATTATAAGGTTGTGCTTAAGACCTTAAATAGACAATATATGTGAAATTAACTATTTTCTGAGAAGAAAAATATTACCTATAACAAAACATTCTCCTGGAGAATTATCTCTGAATGTTACATTTCCAGCATTCATCATTATAATCTTTTCTAATACGTTTTTTATTCTAGACATGCATCAAGAAAATCCACAATCCATGTACCACGTACTGTTGTTGGGACATCATTTGTTTTCCTGAATATAAAATAGTTTGAATTTCTTAATCCAAACTTTTTTGCATCTCGTTTTGGTAGAATTTAAAATATTAGGTATCCACATTTTCTTAAAAAAGTTCACTTTATGAAAACCTAAGGATTGGGATTTATTAAAATAACAATTTTCTCCCAATGTCAACCAGATTAACACATTGCTCAAAAAGGTTCACTTTGGGGGAAAATAGTAGTGTCAATAAATTGGTTTATAATGAGAATAACCAATTCCATATCTATTTCATAGAAAATTAATTTTACAATACATTTTATCAATTTCATTCCTTCCGGAAGTAAAATTTGAAAAAAGTTTTTTTTAAGTAGAATATTTTAGATTTTAGTCTGATAAATAAATTCTCTTCCTTATAGTCATTTATTTTATAATTCTAATTAGTTTTGAAATTTATTTTTATAAATAAAATATTTAGGCTCCATAGAAAGGTTATCCTTTTTATAATTTACATTCTTATGGTTTTTGTAAATATTTTAAAAATTATTATTTTTCTTATCAAGATATTTAAAAGGATATGATACTTACTTTTTTTAAAAAAATGATTCTATAATTTTCCATCACGTATTTTTTTTGGATCTTATACATTTCATTCTCATGTAACATGGAAAACCAAGATAGACAATCAAAGGAAGGTAAATTATTATCTTCTGATGAGGAAGATTCTTAATCTGAAGATTCATAATATTTTTCACTAAAATAAATATTGGTTGTTGATTCAATAGTATTTAACTAATCCATGAGACATTTATTTTGAATAGGTATTATGGATATAAGACCAATATTCATCTACAATTAAGATTCAATATTAGAAGGTTCATCAGAAGATTCACCAAAACTACTACTCTAGGTGTCATTATCATTCAATAATTTCTTATACTTATACATGTAGTACTTTTCTTTCATTATGAATTCATAACTTTTATTTCACTCTGTTTGAGGATATGTCAGTTTAGTCTGATATGACCTACCCTCTTGCATTCATAACATGTCACATCAGAATCTATCTTAACCATTCTGTCTTTCATCTTGTATCTATATTGGAAATCATTTTTTCCAACAATCATGTTCATTCTTGGAGAAATATTATATAGTTCATTCTCTAAATGATTAGTATCATTTGACTATGATATGATATTATCTTTCTTATCATTGTAGGACCCTGGGACAGCTTGAGAGGGGAGGGGTGAATTAGGGTGACAACTTTTTCTATTAGAAACAAGGATCTTGTTCCCACGTTGGTAGGAACTAGTTAAACCTATATGATGGATATGATCATCAATGAAACATTCACATTCAAAGAGATGACACAAAAATTTTTATGTGTTTCACCGCTAAGGGCTAAATCCAAGGAGTAGACATGGACAAGTTTCCAGCCGTACCAAATTCCACTACTCTTCACTGGATGTGAATTAGAATGGTTCGAGCACAGTCACTCAGTCCCAGGCTCACTGGCTTTACATAAGATCAGGGGTAGCTCACTATGTCCCTTGGGTCACTCCTCTTGAATCCATCTTGATCACTACCTTTTGTGAAGTCACATTCAGTTTATAGACGTGAAGGTCTCTTCATCATCTCTAATGAGTACATCCTATGTTGTATGTATATACTCTGTTGAAGTCCAGCTTTTTCCCATAGACAAATCTCACTTTCCACCGAGGGTACCGCGTAATCTCCCAACTTTCTTGCAGCTCAAAAACACTATCGTGCTTATTTACTGCCTGGCACGCATGTCACTTGTGTGGCACAAATTCATTGCATAATTGTCACCAAACCACTTGCACGCCACCTCCTTCTTCAACTCCAAACTTGCATGACTCAACGTCTTTTATGCCTAAACCACCTTAGATGCACAGCCAACAACTGGCACGCAACTTCTACTTGCGCGACCAAACTACCACTTGCTCGACTACAACACTTGCGCGATGGGAGCTCGGAAAATATGTAAGTCTTGAACTCCATCCAAAATGAGGAGGGTGGTCCTCTATTTATAGTAAAATTGTGCACCCTACGCGGTGGCATGTAAGCCTCCTCTCGGCATGCAAGTCCCAGCGCTCAACTCTAACCGCCCTAGCCTATGTCGCACTACTCACTTGTGTAACCAAACCAATACTTGCATGACCCTCTTTCCTTTTCCATATTTTAATGTTCTGATCTTGGAAAATGGTTCCACCTTCAATACTGTTATCTGCTTGACCTGTATGAGTACTCTGCTGTCACACATTCTGAACTTCTTCTGAGGATTTACAACAAACACAATCCATACTCCAATTCATGCATAGATGACAATGGTTCCAACAATCATTTGATCCAGTAAATCTTACAAGAGTCTTCGTTTTCATATGATTTCATGTTGTCGTGAAATCAACAAATCCATTACCATTCATTTTCTTATTGATCTCTACAACTCTTTTCATTGTAGTTTTATGTTGTAGAAGTGTCTCGAATATCTCATAAAGAGTGATCTTTGAAACTTTTTTTTTCTTATTAATAGATTTTATTTGGGAATTAAATTAATTGGGAATAATATCTATTATATAATACACAAGAATATCATCATCTAGTAATTTTTCACCCATATACTGAAGGATGTTGTAAATAGTCATAAACTGTTGTTTAACATTGAGTACATGTTCTCCATAAGGAAACATAAAACCATGGTATTCACCTTGAAGCATAGATCTTTTTTTTCAATAACCGTTAATTTTCCAATAAAAAATTAAATTCTAATTTCATAAACACTCTTTAGTTTTTAACTAAGAAACTATATTCTTTAGGACAATGAAAATTATGAAATGTTTACATATGGAATTATTCAACCTTAAATCATATCGACTCTTCTTTATCAGAGTATACAAATAAAAAATAGTATAATAATGTTATTCTTTATTTATTTAAAAAAATTAGTATAATAATTTTTTTTAACAAAGATAGGTAAAAAATTATAATAAATCATTTATCCTAAAGAGGAGGGTATCCAACAACCTTGGATAATGGACTCTTGATTTATACTTTCATGAAATTCTATCTTACCCACAAAAGGGTAATACCTCGATAAAAATATCAAAATCTGTCTAGTTATCCCCATAATCCCTCGATCACTAAGGTTATCAGAACCTCTATTTTCCAATCCTCAAAAACCTCTGATTGATCAGAAATAATCAAATTTTCATAATTTAGGTTGAACAAGATGTTCATATCTTGAACAAGTTTTTCACCAAATTCACATAAGGTGGGTTTCATCATAGATTTCACAACTTCAACACCGAGCTCCCGGAAATCAAATCTTGTTTTGTATCTCCCAAAAAAACTATATCTCTGACATCACTCAAATGGTAGGGTATTTAAAGGTTTGGATTCCAATGGTTGAAATCCTCCTCAAATAGTCATATTTTCCTTAAATTTTGGAGTGACATTTACATGTGACATTAAAGAATCCGTTCAGTTAAAATAGACTGGATGCCATCATTTTATGAAACAAAATATGAGATTCATTATCTTGTCTCAAAAACATTATCATATCTATGAAATATTATCATGTAAAATATTAATGAAACATTATCATTCATATAAAGTGAGAAACATTATCATGAAAAGCATGTTAGAAGCATTATCATGTAAGAATCATTATCTTTTATGAAACATTATCATGTAAGAAACATTATCATGTAATAAATATTATCATTTAAGAAACATTATCATGTAAGAAAATTTGTCATGTAAGAAACATTATCATTTAAGACACATTAACATGTCTGAAAAATTATCATGTATGAAACATTATCGTGTATGAAACATTATCATGTAAGAAACATTATCTTGTAAGAAACATTATCTTGTACGAAACATTTCCATGTAAGAATCATTATCATATATGAAAATATGAAATTAGAACTGAATATTAATAATAATTATATTCTAATAATGGGAGAATAAGAGTATAATTTATGAGATATTTAGATTCTGGTTTAGGATAGATTCAGAGTTACTATGCTTAGAGTGTCAAATTCAAAATTCTGTTAAATTATGAATATGATATTATAACAAATAGGATTATGATTTTAGGAGAAATCAGAGTCTTGTTTTTGGTTAAATCGGAGTATTATTTCTAGAGAAATCAAAGTAAATTTTTTGGGAAATTTGTGTTTTGATTAATTAATAAATCGATTATGGTTTCAGAAGAAATTTTATACTGATTTCTAATGAAATTGGAGACTGAATTCAGGAGGAATCATATTCATAATTTTGGGGAAATCAGATTCTAAGGAACTGTATGTTTCTGAGGTTAGGAAAGGAATAGATTTTTGACGTAATAAAAATATTATTAGACAATGTTTAAGAAAATTTTAGATAATGAATGGGAAACCATAGGTAAAAGAAAATACATTCTTTGAAAAAGATAATTTTCTCAAATATAATGTTTCATGAAGAAATGTAATATTTCTGTAAGATACCAGTTTCTGATTTTCCAAAAAAAAAAAGAATTGAAAAGTCATATGAAAACATATTGACTCAACACTACCATTTACCTAAAGTTTTTTAATTCATTTACCATCTCCAACAAATTTGAATGGTTTTAGAATTATAAATAATGAATAATTATAGTAATTATATCCAGAATAAGTATCATGTTTTTATGAAATCATTAAGAAGAACCTACTACACTAACAATCAAACCAAACATACATGAAAAATATAGTAGTTTAAATATGATATGATGATGTTAATAATTAGGTGGTAGAAGTTTAAAATGAATTTATATATGGTTTATAACTAGGAATAAAATTATATTTTAGAAATATAATAAATCTATATTTTATATATAGTAGAAAAAGAGTGCATAAAAAGTATAATGGAAGTGAGGTAAGGGGTTTAAAATCTCAACTCCACTTTATTAAGATATATTTCATATCTGTGATTGATTAGATACTATTTTACGGAATAAAAACATATTTAGGTTGAGTGGGAATTGAAGGAATATAAAAAAAGGGAAAACATAATAAAATCAACACCATCATGATTAAAATTATAGAATAAAGATTTCAGAAAAAACCTGTAGAATAAATATTTCTCACTGTCTGAAGAGCTACAACTCGTGAATAGATCAAGTTTAAAACAAAAGATTCCAATTACTTCATCATCACACATTAATTTCTATCAATTACTCCATTAATATTGGAATAAAGACAACAATAGATAAAAATCACCCACAAGTTACAATAGAATTCATTTCATTAACTAAAAAAATGTAAAACATTAATCAAAACCCTGACATCCATTAAATACCATTAGCTCCCCAACTGGTAGCAGTAGAGTTGGTTTATGGGGCACTGGTCATGGGGTTGAGACCTCATATCATGTTTACTTGTAGTTTTCATATCTAATGGAAGGGGTGAAACTAAATTCAAAACCATTTGCCAAAGTTATTCCTAAATCACCACTAAAATATAAAGATTATAAAAAGAAGAAGATCATGATCCAAGGTGAATAGATGCTAAACTATATGCAACATACACATAATTACAATTAATTTATGGGGAATTCCTCAATGAACACTGACCTACAGACAAAACCAACAAAATCAAATTGAACCAAAATGGGGTGGGAATGGGTTAGAAAATAATAGAGGAGGAATGGGAAATGATCAATGACAACAGGTGATAATAATCCATATATTATATATTTACAACCCATTTGAAATTTTGTATCATGAATCCCTCATTAGAAATTTTATTTAATGTTTATTTTAATTGTTTCAATTTTAATGGTGTTTCTAATAAACTGGTATTAAATCCATAAGGGATTTATGTTACAATCCCTTTTTATTTTTTGGATTGTTTAAGCTCATATTTCCTTTCAGAATATTATTTTTTTGGAATATCATAAACCCTATATATTTTCTTCTATTATAGTTATTTCTGGGTTTTCAATTTTTATATTCCACTTATTGACTACGTGATTCATGAATCAATATGTGTGGTTCATGTAAATATTTTTTTTTTAAAATTAGTTTTCACTATTTTCCATCCAATCATTTCTCTTCAATGTCATGCTTATTTAAAAAGTTCAAAAAATTATTCTTTTCACTCAAATAATTATTTGAATTCATTTCTAACTACCTTTTACTTTATTCAAATTTTTTTAAGAAATATTATATTTATTTTTTGAAAATTGGATTTTTGAATTTCTTTATAAAAGTGTGAAGGGAACGTTTTTAATATATATTGAATGAATGGATATTCCCACCCCCAAAACAGTTATTATCTATTTATCATCCTTTACATGATATTATAGATCCTTAATGAAAATAATTATATATAAATTTTTATTTTTAAAAGATAGCTATTTATTTTATTATAGGAATACATATTGTTTTATAGGTGATTTATAACATAATTCTTATGGAATGTATAAAATGATTTTATTTGAAATATTTTTTCTTTTATATTTTAAAATTTATAGGATTTTATAAACAAACATCATATTTAATGAATTAATAATATTATCTCATCATTTTTTAATTAATATTTTTTCATCATTTAGTATCACCTGATGATATTCCCTACAATGATTCATAATATAATTGGATATTATTTTATCCTATATATCCATCTCTTTAGGATCATGGATTTATATGGAAAAAGTTCCACTAAATTGTTTTTTATTTTGTAGAATTTATATATACAATATCAGATGAAGAAATATTTTTAAGAAATCATTTGTATCAAATGTGGGAAAATACAATATTAATTATTAAATATGAATAATTATTTATTTATAAGTCAGTTTGATGAATTATTTTTTTTATCTATAAATAAATGAGGTATGTATTTAATGTAAAAGTGATGTGTGGGGTATAGATATAGATAGATCCTTGATGTGTTGAAATTTCTCATGAGAAAGAATATTTGGGACAATTATTTTGGTAGTTGGTATATACCTACCCTTATAATTAATGTGTATTAGCTAATACCATAACACTATGATTCATGAATTCCTGGATGAGGCATTGATGGTAAGATCATGAATGTTTAAAATTATGAATTTGATCATTTAAAATTAAGTTATATTAATCCACATGATTGTTAAGTTAATATTATCCATGTATTTATTTAATGGTCATGTTTTTCACTGTATGGAATTTGTTTGAACTATCAAAGAATCTATATATTTTATTCCCTTTCTACCCATCATTGATTTGTTTTGTAACGTTTACTGATAATTAGATATCATAGTTTATTTTTCCACTCCTTATGATATAATTAATGGATCCTTAAATGAAATTAATGGATGAAATAATGTTTTCCATGCTATATATTTTTATTCCAATGAAATATAGAAATCGTGTATATATCTAGTTTTCCCATATTTTTAAATTGATCAATATTTCATAGTGTGTACCATGTATCTTCTATCAGTGTAATAAAGTAGACATCGATATAGGGTTACTCAATTTGCAGAAACAACAAATATGAATATATTATTTTAAAAAGTATACAATTGATTTTTCTGTTATATAAATTTTGATAAAAAATGTTAATGACTCAACACAAAGTTTAGGTGAAAAATTTATTGAAAAATCCTAATAATTAGTTGATGAGGGGGTGATTTTAGGGAGAATATTGGGCTGTAGGATTAAAACATAGAACCACCAGAGAGAAAACCAAGGTTTAAAGTTATCCATTATATAATCTTTATCAAAATATCTCAACACCCATGTCTATTCTGCCTCGCTTCCTTTCCAAAAATAGAGAACCTCTAACCTATTTTTTATACAATATTTTACCCCTTCCATCACTAAATTCACTGAATGGACTTGTTTTTCATCACAAAATTCTATCAATTTTTCATTGTTTATTATTTTGATTTCCAATTATAAAATATAACTGATGCATTCTCTTATTATTTTAGTTAATTAAGTTTGAGAAACCATTATCTGGATGAAATATAATGGATAATGACCTTTTGGATAAATTTTTGAATCAAATTAATAACATTACTTAGAGAAATTGTTTGAGTTTTCTCATTCACTGCTAGAAAAGGCACCCATAACCATGGTTTTTGAGACCGTGGTGATTTTAGATATTGGTATAGTTCTATGATATACCCAATATTTGAAATTTCAATACCGGTGGTTTCAAAACTATGGGAATAGGTGTATTCCCCTATTCTATTAGCCGTGTACATACAATTTCAAATCATCGGGGATAGGTTTTAAAAAAATCCTCAGTTGTAGGTTTCGATACATAGATCATGTGTATACAATTACCACGCCTAAAAACTGTACAACATTAAATTTATGGTGTATATATATAACCCGTGGATATAGGCGGAGAACATAAAAATAGGTGTTACTATAATATTTTTGTACCATAGAAATATGTTTTCCCTACCTTATTGTGATAATGTAGTACCAACTATTTTGGAAAATTGTGGGCATAATAATGACCTATACACATCGTTTATAGATAACTACATGTATGAGGCTTCATGAAAACCCTAAACCCATGGCTTTAAAAATTCGTGGCAATAAATTTTAAATATAGCCATAGTTTTCTCCAAAACCATCGGTATAGGTCATAAAAACCCATATATGGATAGGTTTTAAAAATCATGGGTGTATGTGAAAATTTAAGACACATACCCATAGTTTTCCCAAACCATGGGAAAGGGTACCAAGATAATCCCTATATGCATTGTTTTGAAAAAACCATGGGTATATGGTCTTTTGCTAGAAGTAATTCTTCATTGATTTTTCCAGGATTGGTTTAACTGATATACACTCCCATGAATATTTCACTAAATTTTATTTTCTGAATATTCATTTTTGATTTCAATATATTTTAAAAATGGGTATTGTGGGAAATTTATAATAATTATAATTGAATATAGTGATGAATTTTTATTGAATTTTTTATTGTTACAATTTCTTTAATCTAAGTTGTGAAAAAAGATTTTTATTTGAACCGAAAACATCCTTTGTACCCCAAAAAGTCTATTTTCATTTTCATGGATGATTAAATAAATTTTAATATTATTCTTCATATATGAATCAATAATTAACCATCTATATTAAGATGTTTTTTAAAAATTCTATTATTCTAATCATCAGATACTTGCATGTTCATGTTTTGAAATTATGAGAACACACTTTTTATCATTGTTATAATCAGTTATCTTTTTTTTTTCACAGTCTAATCACAAGTATTATTGAGCATAAAATGTTTTAATTATATATTTATACTTTAATTTCAATATTTTAGAAAATATTTAGTTTTGTTTTGGGTTTATATGTCCTTACTCTATGATATACCATATTTTAAGAATATTCTCTCAGATTGACGGTATTTTTTTTACAAATTGACAATTTCTGACTTTCATTAGATATTTTTATTTTATGTATTTTTTTATAGAGAAAAAAAAACAATGTTTACAATTTGAGTGATTACAAATTTAATTTCAACCATTTATTTTATATTGGAATATCAATTATATTTCAGTCTTAGTAATTTTTTAATTTAATCAATTGAATTAAATTTTGTATATTTATTGAATTTGAGATTGTTTTTTGGAGTTAAAATAACAATACATTAATTCTAATATAATAATGGGAATGGACTAGTGCTTTTTGATAGATATATAATCCTTTTATAAATATAATTATTCGTGTTTAGAAATTCAATTAAAATTTTATAATAATGACCTCCTAATCTAGGTTGTTCTTTTTATTCATGTAGATAAAATAGTTGGATGGATTAAATGTGATGTATTTTAAATTTGTAGTCACACTGATCATTTTCTTTGTCTCTAATTATTCAATTAGTAACTATTTTTGTTTCATTAGTATGGAGTAAAAATATTAATTTGAAGAACAACTGAACATAAGGTGTATTTTTTGAAATTCAGTTCAAAATTTTCATATTTAATCATTTTGTAAAATTGGATACTAAATTTGGTTCAAACCATTTCATTAAAATCAATAATTTATTTTACTTGAAATATTAAAATATGGAATTTATTTCAATATCACTATTATTTTGTAATGAAAATATTACACTTTCAATATAATTTTTGTTCCACTAAATTTAATGAATTCATTAATTTATGAAAATAAAAGTGTTATGGGTGGACGAATTTGAGGTATATTTATTTTAATAAATGCTTTCCATATCTATTATTAGTAAATTAGAGTATATTTTATTTAAAAATTTATTTCAAATATAGAATTATTGAATCATTATCAATTCAGTTTCAAAATTTAATTCATTCATTATTTAAATGAAAATGTGAGTTTCCAACATGCTTAATAAAATGATTCTTGATCTTATTTTCATATAATCTAGTGTCAAATATTATGGTGTTTTTGGAAATATAATAATTAAATTATTATTTTCAATGTAATTTGAAATTTATTATTCTGATTGTAATTCTCATAGTTTCATGTTTATACTTTTAATATATAGTTGTATATAAACATTTAATTATTTTGTTTAATTTGTGAGTTCTATATATTTTTTTCAATGGTTTAATATCCATTTTTTTATTTTTTGTAGTTCCCAACTACTTGTATGGTTTGGATCTTACTTGTATGGTTGTTTTACAAATGATTTTATGGTTCCAATATTTCCTTATAAGGCTACTTAGAGGGGATAATATTAGGTTAATAAGTAACCTCATATGGTTGGAATCCAATAATAAGTTTACTATAGGGGAATCCATAAGGTTGACACATTTTCTCGAGGATTTTGTAAGGTTGTTGGATTTAGTCATAATAATTATTAGTTTTTAGAAATTAGAAGTTACACTACCTTGGATTAACAGTTTTAATGTTATCCCTCACCATACGATTTTTAAATAATATAAAAAGTATCCCAACACTTGATGGGTGTTCATTAAGGAGTTAAACAGTGTTATTTTCAAGGAATTTGGGATGAGGTGAACTAAGATGGTATGCATTCCTGGACTAACCTATCATGAAAAAATATCGATCCATGTGAGAAGAGAGCATTTTTTAAGAAGTAAACTCATGTCATTACATGGAGTAAAAACAATAGTTACTCATACCCTGTGAGTAAAAAAGGTTTTACCTATAGAGATAAATATTAGATTTTTATTGGGAGTTCACACACTATTTCATTTTAGAAATATAACATTAAAACATGGGGTGGATTTTTCTAATGAAAGAGGGATATTTATGAAAGTCGTGTACAATGTAAATGTATGATTTTGGAATAATGTTTTAATAGATTCTAGAGATAGAGATAGGAACAATATTGATAAAGAAGATTATTGTTTCCTTCCCTTTTTTACTTTCTTTCAATCTGTTATCACTATGTATTCCTTAAAAATTTTATTATTTACTGATTTTGTAACTACAATAAATTTTATGTTCATATTTTATGGTACTATATTTATTCACTGTTTCTTATTTATTTTTATTCTTAATTTCCTTCATCAAAATTTTTCCCTTCCACATACATATTTTATTTTAATTAAAGTTTATAATAATTTGATAGAAATATATTATAGAAATAAATATTTATATTTCAGGGAATATCATTCAAAATTCATAACTAAAAAAACAAATTAATTTTTCATTAATTAAGGGAATGACATTTTCAAATTACTGTTAATTTATTTCATATTCACTCAATTTTTGAATCTCTTTTTCACTGTTTTATGTTCCAAATAGTTAGGATAACCGATACTTTTATTTTATTAAATATTTTGAGTACCTATATAGTAAAAGTTTTTTTCTTTTCTTATAAATTTGTAAATTATTCTTTAAATACAAGTGTTGTTGTAAAATTATTCTTGGAGAGTTCAAATTGAACATTGTTAATAAATGGGTGATAAGAAGGTGTCATAGTCCTTTATTCACATACCTTGAGAAACAAATTTCATATAATTTAGTCACGAACCAAAAATATTAATCAATCAGAATTAATTTAATTTCCCTAATTCAAATCATTATCACCTCATCACTACCTATTCCTTATGGATATCATAAAATATTTCAAAAATAATTAATCTTCTTTTCATCATAACATCATCATATTAACCTTCACATAATGATCCAACATTATTTGTTTTCTTTTATTTAATTTTTAATTTTTATAAATTATTTGGCGTCACACCATTCTCTAACCCTTATTTTCAACCCTTCCCACCACTATATAGTAGTAAATATTTTTAAAACATTATATTATTTTATTATTTATTGTTTTTTATCATTAATTTTAACCATATTTATGGATTTGATGTTCTTTTATGTAAAAAAAGGTAAAATTTAAATTCAAAAAACCAATTTATACATGAAAATTTGATAAAAAAACATTCTATAATAATGATTTTGTTTTTCTATTATTCATTCGGATTATATTCCATTCACTTGAATATGCATATATAATGGGTCATCTTAAAAATATAAAATTAATCCATTAATATTATATATATATATATATAATCATTATGTTTCAATAAGGAATTTGAAACAAATTGATAATCATGAGATATAATTATTTTAGAGCCAAAGTGAGAATCTCATTCCACCACACAATTGAAATGTGGTTTTAGATAAACTATGATTTAGGTATTTCCATCTTTTTATAGATTCATGTAACCCATAGTTTATATAGTTACTCCATATATCTAGGGACTATGTGATGATACTATAATACCAATCTATGGTACCATCATTTAACAGAAAACCTAATGATAATTCATTGGAGTTTGTTAATGATTTTTATAGTATCATTCAGTAGTTTCAGTTACAGGGGTTGAGTATGTAGGATCCAATCACTGTGGAAGCATTATTTAATGGAATTAAAAAATATAATTTTATTCAAAAAAATTATGTAATTGTTTCTTCATGTTGGTAATAATGGAATGCCCAATGAAAATATTGGATTACATGTCTAGATAAAAACATCAGAACCCGAATACGGGGATCTTCACATAAAATTCATTATTAATTTTTTGAGAGGATCTATAATTACTTCAAATTGTAATTTGACATTATTTGATGACATAGTAAACTAAAAATCATAATTCCGTTATTTTGATATAATATTCATGTGTATAATTCTTCCAGTTGTGATCCAAATGTGCATCATAATCATTGAATGTCAATGTAGAATGTCTAGGTACTAGCACATCCAATAATTATCAAATGAAACGTTCATAGTTTGCTGCAATAATATTATTATCCATAGATGATGAAATCTAGATGTTATATTGATGTCATGATAAAAGTGGAATATAGAATTCAATCCATGGATTGCGAAAGTTTTTCTTAATCTGGTTTGCACTCAAAAAGTGATTTCTGGAACGTGATAAAATGGTATATTTATTATGGAATGTTTAGGGATTTAAAATCATGTTCATTCCCCTTACCTTCCATAATATTAATAGTTCACCCAATTTCCATTAATAATAATATTATTATTATCAATACTAACATGGATTGTATGACAAATTTATAATATACACAAATATTGTTTATACCATTTTTAATTAAACCATTACGCTCGATTAACTTTCCCACTTCATTACATACCTATACTTGTATAATTTATATCAAAAAAATAAAAAATAATACACTATTCTATGATAAATATAAAAAATATTATATTTTAAAAACATGAAAAAAAATATTTATTATCATTATCAAACTCACTCATTCTTGTGAATAGCCTAAGATTAAATTCTGGAAATCATCAAAAACAAAATAATAAAAATTTATTCCTAATTATTAAATATATTTCTTATCTTTAACTATTATTTTGGATATAATAATTTTGTAATCATCTAGGAATATGTTTTATTGTAAATGGACATGACCATGTAAATTAAATGTTTAACATCTAATAACATTCTTAAGAACCCATATTGAATGAAGTTAATTTCGTAATGACATAAAAATACCAATGAATGCTTATAGTGAAATATGATATATTTACCATGATTTATAAAACCAAGAAGGTTACATATCGGTTCCACTAACCTATGAGTTTAATGTCTTTTCCTATTAAATTTCAAGAAATGATCTTTCCCACTGAACACTGTGGCCATAGATTTATGCATGTAGTTCCATTCCAAAAAAAGGGCATAGGATATCCAATTTTATAAAGGGGTAAATGGGATAATAATTCCCCACATTGTCCATTAATAAAATATCATTTGTGACAAACCAAATATATTTTAAATTTCCATTATCATATATCATCATAATTTTCATCAATACAGTGAATTTTTTGTTTCATGTTATATATTAATGATAATATTTAATTATAAGGATCAATACCCTTGTTTATATATAGGAGCATCCATGTACACATGGAAATGTGTATTAACTTTGGATGGGTATGTTATCCTAACCTTATCTCATGGATTTTAGCATAGGAGAACACAAATAGATGATATCTCAATGTCTTATGAGCATTCTACCCATGTTAGCATGTGTCATTTTTGTCCATTTATACAATATTATCCTGTCATACAGTAGGATCCAATAACATTGTATTGGAACCCAGGGATCTCATAATAGTATGATACTATTGTGACCTTTTATCATGAAATATATATTCTTTAGAAATTATAAAACTAAATGTAAGGTACATGAATAATAAAAAATAGGTAAAATAAATTATTAAATTATGAAATCATTCAATAATGCACTAACAATTTGGTTCTAGGGATCTAAATCAAATAGAATCCCACATATAGTGGAGATATGTAATAATAAATTTAATTCCACTAGCTATCAGATTATACTCATGACTATACTAAGAGAAACCTTTGCACAATGGGTCTATCATTTTTTCCACTATAGATCCTCTTCTCATTGTAACTTCACCCTTTTGTTAAGGATATCTCAAGGGATAAAACGAACAATGCATGTTATTTTTCTATTGGCATGACCTATACTCCATAAAGAGACCCATCAAAGTAGTTTTATCATTGTAAAATATGGTTTGGTTGATACTACTATGTACCACATCAAGATCATATAAAAAGATGGAAATCAAAACATCTTCCTTGGATATAAAAAGAAATGAAATATAATTAAAAACCAATATAGTATTAGTGAAACATGGATAATTTGAGAACTTACATCTCAAATATCCTCCCATAAAATAGAATATATATCCAATCTATGACATTAGAAAATTATGATTTATCTAAAATCTAGAAAATTTATATACCCTGATGACGAGATCTTCAACTCCTTGATGTGAAATGAACATATCCTTTATATGCTTTTTATCCTTATGTATATCCTTGAGAGTTTCTTAATTTTTTTCACATAAATTTTCTAAATATTATAATACTAATTTTCCATCATTGGAATATCAATCCACATACATAACATGACATAAATGATAGATTATATATCCTTAGTTTATGGGGTTTAACTCATTCTCCCTGATTCCTCTTGTATCTATGGAAACATATTCTGATAAATATTTACCCCATGTGACATAAAAACGAATCCAATATTTCATAGTTTCATACCAAAAATATTCAGTATCTAGTCAGTCTATGTACCTTCTCTTAGTCCCAGTAGTCTCTTAAGTTGATCAAACAAACTCTTGATGCCTAGAATATGGGATTCTTCATCCAATTAATTCTTGGATATTAAAATTTTAAACATTACATAACATATCATAAGGAAGATATATTATTTAATATTATTAATATTTCATCAACATATACTACTTTAAAAAAATCCATACCCCTTATTTACAACTTGTACACACAATTGTCAAATTCATTCATAAAAAATTATTTTATAACCTCACTGAATAGAATGTTCCTTGAACTAGATTCATTATTTATGACATCAATATTCTAGGAAAAATGGATGCCTATTTTCATTTATTGGAGTCAAAAAACCCTTTAGGTTGTGTCATATACACATCCTATTGAAGGTTCCCATTGAGGTATAATGTTTTCACATCTGTTGAAAAAATATTTTATTCAAGGTTTGTTTCAATAATTTAAAAATATTGATGGAATTAAACATGAAAACTAAAGAAAATGATTCATCATATTAAATAACTAGATATTTTTAAACCATTTATCCACTATTATTAATTTATATGTATTTACTTTTCCTTATTTGTCTTTCTATAAATTTATTACCCATTTACACTCAATAAGATTTACATCAACTAGTAGATTGATCAATACCCAAATATGGTTTTGATATATGAAATCCATCATATAACTCATGGATTAGTTTATTCTTGTAGATTATGAGATCTTTAATTCATTCTTCTAGAAAGTAGTATCATTATTATGAACCAATAATGAGTCATTAACATTGGTTACTATAAAACTATGTAACTTTGGTTATCTTACCTCACTATCACTCATGTGCAACACTTGTGTTTCTAGAACCGTTTATTCCATGGGTACATGTGGAATTAGTTTCTATACCAACTATTTTCTATACTTAGCATCAGATTCATCAATGTAAATATTTCTCCCAATATCCTCCTAAAGGATGATCTCACTCTAAATGGATATAGTATGTATTATGACAGTCACTTTATTACTATATGCTACTTATAAATAATATCACATTATTTCCTTTCTCTGCACTATAAAGATAAAATTCATTCCTCAGGGTTCAAGTTTATTACTAGGGATAACATTAAAATATGCCTTTTAAACCCATTAATGAACATGGGACAAAGAAGTTTTTTTAATCCATAACTCTAGAGGAATACACTTTTGCACTTTAGATATAACTCAGTTTTTATGTTTTAAATGGTATGTAATGAATTAATAAAAATGTATAACGAAATTAACACATGAATCCTCATAGAACTGACTATGTGGAACAAGGTATGATTCCTACTTCCACTATTTCAATCCCACTATTGTCTGTAAGGTTGTTTGAGTTGATATAAAATCCAATTATCATATTGAAATTTTTGTATATTTTTTATGAATACATTGAACACCTCGATCCGATCTATGGTTCATTATCTTCCTTACAAGTTTATTCTCAACCACATTATTAAAATATTTGAATTCATAAAATTATATTGATTTATACCTCATTATGTCGATAGAACCATACACACTAAAGTAATCACTAAAAGCAATAAAGTATGAGAATCCTCCACTAGCCTCTACTTTAATAGTGCTTCAACCATATATGTCTACCATATCGTGAAGCTCTGGGGACCTTTTACCATGACCACCAACTTGTGGCTTAGTCATCTTACCATGTAAACAAGAGATAAATCTTTTCGGATTCTTATGATAAAAATATTATAAGTAACCATCATGAATGAGGTTGTTTAAAACCCATCTCATTTACATGATCAGGATTCTAATGCCACATCTAGTTTTTATATAATTCACATGTGTTCGCATAATTATCAATATACAGAATATAATTTATATAATTTAATATATAAGAAATATTATTTAACTATTCCATAACATAACATATTCTATATTTAAAAAAGTACAAACCATTATTTCTGAACCTAAAAATAAATCAATAAATGTATAATATATATATATATATATATTCTAAGTAGAACTAGGCACAAAATCACAATTCATTAAAACCAAATTCAACCATATTAGAAAAGTGACATAGAAGTCTCCAATGGCTAGAGAACCCATCCTCTCGCCCTTGAAATCTCATAGGTCTTCCTTAACTATTGTAATCATTCAAAAACTATTTCTATCCTATATTGGGATAAAAATTTGATCACCAAATATAATATCCATTACCTAATGTGTAGATATGGAAAGAATAAATTCAATAAATAATCACTTAAATGTAACCATATTTATTTAGCTAGGGGAAATTTCTCTTACACTAGATATGCTTTCCGTTTGCAAAACACACCACATTCAATTATTTTCCTCGCCTTTGTATCTTCTTCTTCTATGAGGGATTGTTCTTTGTATATTTAGACATGTATTGAGTCATCAAAGTCATATTCATATTATTCCTATTTTTATTCACCATTAGTATACTAAAATTTTCATGCCCAATGTCTTTATAAACTAGGATAATAAGTGAAATATGTTAAAATATAATATAATATCTATGAATAATATTATAATATATATAAAATAGGTTAATCTATTGGATAGTGGGGAAAATTAGATTAGAACATAACTAATAAATGATCTTAAAACTTATAATGTCTTGGTGCATAATATATCCAATCATCTTGACTATATGTTCCCCAACTGGTGCAGTCACTCTAAGATTTCATGCAAATAGTGATTTGGATATTTCATGCCTCTATAATCTCTCCTTCTCTTAATAGAGATAGTTATGGTGAGATAATATTATATGCACATCCATATACTATTTTTACTTTAAAATCTTGTTAGACATTGAGGGTAGAATGAGACATTGGGCATTCATAGTGTCATCAACATTCACCAAATATAAAGACACTTCTACTTCATTAGCCAATTTGGAAATGAACCTGGGAAGTGGTTCTTCCAATACATATGTTGTCACCGAAAAACACATCCCCAATATATTGCAAACTCTTCAGTACATGATCCAGGATCATAGATCATTTCGCATGCTTCGATTTTATAGGTCGTAGGGCCCGAACAGAGTTACATATTATGAGTTATGGACATTTGATGTTGGGCTTGATAAATGGTTCGCAGAGACCAATCATGAAGCTCCCTCTATGATCGTGGTGCATAGGAACTTGACCGGAGCCTCCACGAGATCCACGAAGGTCGATGACAGTTAGATCCTCAAATGTGAAGAACTTGATGGAACATGATCGGAACATCCGCAATCACCATGAAGGTCAATGATGGTCCACTTCATGATTACGAGAAAAAACAGGGAACTCCATCTAGTTGCACAGAGTGACATCCTTCGTGATGCCATTTTATATTTGCGGGGAGCATTAGTGATTTGTGGCGCACATTTCTTCTTCATGAAGAGCTCCTCCGACCTCCATCACCTATTAATAGCTGGCTAACCCCCCCCCCCCCCCATTATATTGATGGTCACGCCACCCCTAGGGTTGTTGATCTCCCATTTCGCAGAGCTCTAGTGGACTGCGAAGTGATTACCTTTGCAAAGGGCTCCGTGATATGCTTTTCTCTACTTGAGGCTTTTCTCCACGGGATGCTTTGCTCCATGATCCACATCACTCTACGAGCCACTTTGCTCCCTGAAACCCATTTATCTTCAATTCCATGATATGCAAGAAGCTTTCATTTGCAAATCTTCTTCGCGAGACACCATGATCTGCGAGCACCATTCCTCCATGAAGTTACATCGCGAAGACCTATCCTTTTCCTGTCGGGACATTGAAAATTTCCATTGAACCCTTATTCGCACCCACCATCCAACAATGGAATATCATGGTTTGAGATGCACCTCCACACAACATGAAACACCTTGAGTCAATATATTCCTCTTGTTTTGTTTCTTATTTCATGATTTGAGAGTCTCATAAACAATTCCTGGAGCACCATGAGTTGAACCATTCCTCAAAAAACTCCTTAAAACCCCTTCAACTTGGCTCATAATCCAGGATGAACTAGAAAGGGATGATCTTTCGTAAGTTTAAACACTAGCCATTTCTATGTACCTTATTCATAACAGTCATATCCATAAGACTATAAACTGTAGTTCACTGTATATGACAAATACATGAAACCTCTTACCCCATAAAATAGATGCCTTATGCTGCAAGAATAATATGCTAATATTACTCTCTACATTACTATAAACTATAGTACTCCCTTTTTAAAAAATATAGCATGCCACTTACTCCAAACAAGAGATGGATTGTTCTCCAAGCATAGGATTTTAATAGTCCTCTCTACATTACATTAAACTGTAGCATGCCTAATAATTCAACAATAGGATGCCTCTTGTTCTGAATAAGAGATGGATTATGTGAAAAAAATAAGATACCGTTTTCGATGATTATACTAGCATAATTTATAGATTATTGGAATCCATTAAACATTCCATCGCTTCACCTCAAACTTTGTATGCCCTTCATTCAAATATGCATCCCCTTTCTTGTCTAAAGGGACCTCGTAACGACCTGGTCCCATGCTGCATCGGCTCATCTACTGTTCTAGGCCAATGCCCCAGAAGAAATTGGACGACACTTTGAGTCAGATACTATGTTTTGAACACCATCAATAGTCAACCCTCATATGTTTTTTCCAATTTTGGGATAATGTGATTTGGATGCAGTGTTTCAAACATGGTCAAAAGTTATCCTCCATCGCCATGCGACCCTCATTGGGTTCCAAATATCGGTCACGTGATTCACACTTTTCATTTCCCTTTTTTCAGAATTATTCCAATTCCCATGGCATTATCCCGATTGTTCACTAGTTCATTCGTGTAGACCTCAATTATATGCCTTGTCCCACCAAAGATTAGAGATTCTCTCATGAACAGGCCTGATGAAGGCACCTGGGGAGCTTCTAGGCATAAGACCCATTCATTATTGCCACTCCATACTGGCACATGGGCTACATCTATGTGTATTCCCTATTCACCATTGTCTCTACATAGATACACCTGATAAAATTCATTTCATAATCCCCATTCACCATTTTCCATTCCATTGTGGAACCATGGTAGCTTCCATACATTAGCACCATGCATAATTTCTGCTCTTTAGAGACACCTGGGTAGCTTCCTTATGTACTACTCATTCACCATTTACCCTACTTAGTGGCACTGAGGCAGCTTCCTTGTGTAAGCCCCATTCACCATTTCCGATCATTTGTGGCACCCATGCAGCTTCCTTGTGAAAGACCCATTCAACATTACCACTCCTAAGCGGCAGCAGGGCAGCTTCCATGTGTATGCCCCATGCACAATTGCTACTCCTTAGTGGCATTTGAGAAAATACCACATGTAAGCCCCATTCACAATTTCCACTCCATATCAATACTCAGGAAGCTTCCTTGTGTAAGACCCATTCACCATTGTTGGTCCATAGAAACACCGGGGTAGTCTCCTTGCATAAGCCCCATTTACCACCCTTCATGGAATCACCTTTGCGCCGTGATCGTCAGGTCCTTTCTGCCACTTATTTCTCATACTGACCATGATTCACATAGTCTAAGAGTAGTAAGCATTGAATATGGATTCCTACCTGGGCCACCTTGTCTTGTAAGCCCCAACACCTCTTCTGAACTGTACAGACTTTGATCCTTGTCTCCCAAGCAAGGTATGTAAGAATCCTCACAGACGTTCAATCCCAACACCTACTGGTCCCGACACCTTTACATGAGTTCACCAACACATCCTAAATAATGGGGAATTTGATCCCTACAAAGGAAAGGTATATTAGAAGCCTCTCCGAGGTTCAAGACCAACACTTATTGGTCCCAACCACCATCTCGTTGGTTCTACCATCACATCCTGAACTACATATACTTTTATCCTTCCCAAGGCAAGGTATGTAGGAATCCCATTTGAGGTTTATGACTGATACCCAATGGTCCTAACCAATCTATATTGATCAACCATCATCCTGCATGTTATTACACTGTACACCATTTTCATCCCGCAAGATGTTAAACTGTACCCATTCGAACTACATAGGATTTGATCCTTGTCTCCCAGACAAGGTATGTAGGAAGCCTCCCTGAGGTCCAACCCTGATCGATAGTACGCGGCTGTCAACTCAAACCAATGGTAAGCCATTGGAACCCCAACCAGCGGTAAGAAGTTGGAACCCCCACCAAAATACGCGGGCATTGATTCCCTTCCACAGGGATACATAAGAAGTCTCTTCCAGGATCAAGCTCAACACTACTATCACATTTATGACGGTTTCATCTCATTCCCCCTATACTTAATTCAAAGATCTATCATCCATCCTCATTATCACCCGGTCCACCACATTCCGATGAGATCATGAAATTCTTCCCATCACTGCTCCTTGAGGAACCCAGGTAGCTAACCATGCATAATCCCCATAGCATCCACAACCATCCACCCAATAGTATCCCTCTTGTGATGGTCTGTATTCCATGCATAATCCAAAACATGTATATGGGTCATTGTCCTTTCGGTTCACCCTGATTCGTCACCCATTTGAACAATGTGGGTTTGGATCCCAAACATTTAATCATGGTACGTAGGAAACCTCCACGAGGTTCAATCCCAGCCAATGTTAACCCTTGATGTTCCCTCGTTATAGGGTACACTCTCCCTAATCCGCCCCCAGTGGTGTCCATATCAGCCTCTACGTTGTGACGTCTTCCCTTCATGAGATACACCATCCTAGGTCTGCTCATATTGAGTTTTTTGGTCTTTCCACCTAGTAAACACACCAGGCACTCCCTCCTAGGTATGTAGTAATCAGATATGTCTCCGTGGGACATTCTGATCATCCTCATTCAGTCTCTTAAAGATGTTAAACTCATGGTCTACCATGTTATAAACATGATATGCTAGAGAAAAACAAATGTAGATATGCCTTTGGGGTAACTATCTCTGCAAGATGTTAAACTCACTACATACCCCATGCTACTCAGGGTACGCTGAGGAAAACCTCAGAGCCATTACATAGACATAAGATACCATGCCACCGAACATGGATTCCTCAGGTTCTGTGCCCTTGAGATGTCCTCTTATGAGGAAGATTACAAGTTTTCCAATGTCCACACATCCTGATATGCCCTGACATGGATGATGTTGTTGTCTACACTGAACAAAGTTTGCAACAATATAAAGACCAAATGGAATGTTCAGACGGAAGTAGTGTATTAAACTGGTGTCCAAAAGATATAAAACTTGGAACGATATTAACAAACCATGATTCAAATATTTATGGGAGACATGGACTAGATAATGAGTTCTGGGGAGTAATCCATAGAAGGAGTGACCAACATCTAATTATCCCAATTCGATCAAGTAAAAAACGTCCCTGAACATGTGAAGGATGCCACTTACCTCTGGAAAGTGGGAATGCAAGGAAACAAAAGTTCTCCCTACTCTAAAGATGGATGTGCAACCTGGGGAAAGCGTTAGATACACAATATAACTTCCATTCATGACATTGTATGATGAATAATGGTCAATAAAATTCATATAAATTTTATTTAGAGAGAAGGTTTTCATTATGAAAAATGATCTATATTGATATTTTAAAATTCATTTAATTTTCCATTTTTTAAAAATTATGTGTAGATAATTTGATCATGTTTTTAAAAAAACATTTAAATAAAATTAAAACTAATTAAATATTTATCAATTTATCAATATATTTAGGAAGTAAAAATCCCTCACCATATATTTTTAGAATATATTGTCACATAGATGTTCTAGAGAAAGGGATCCAAGTTATCAATATCATAACCAAATCTTGGGTCTCAATAAATAATTAATGGAATATATATTAATTTTCTATCTACATTAACTCGTAGTTCCTGGATCCCATGAGTGGACTCCCAAATAATGAAATACAAATTTTTTATATTTTATTAACCTTTTCCTATTTGTTTCTTGAACTCTTACTTTTTCCATCACCCCTAGTTGTAGAAAAAAATTCATTCATCACAATAACCGAATATAAAAATTCAATGATAAATAAAATCACCCCATAATGGGTTGGTCGTGAACATTAATCTATGAGTTTATTTCTAACATAAGTTGTGGGAGGTTATAAGAAATAATAATTTATATGAGGGATTATTATTCATAAACATAAATTCAATTTTATATTGTCAAAACCCAATATAATATCAATTATATTCTAACTAAGTAGTTACCCATTTATGCTAATGAATTTAAGCATAATTTGATTAAGTTTTATATCATTCTAAGGATTTTTAATTAATTTTTTTGGTAATCAGGCGGCATTCCCAAAAAAAATAACGTAACCAGGAAACTAATAAAAATAAAATATAATTAGAATGATTATGAGGTTTAAGAATGATTTTTTATATATAAAATGATAATGTAACATTTGGAACTAGAGGAAACCCACTTGAACCATATCTTGGTATATGTTGCAATATTTCACATTGACTCATATGTATCCCCAAGATTGTTTTCAACACGGTTCCTCTTCTTGGAAAATATTTTCATAATTGTGATCTTCATCCATATATATTATTTTACTCACACATATGTGATGGGATCCAATTTATTAGATAAAGTAGTTTTACATAAAAAATACATGGGTATATAGGCCCTTACATGATGAGGAGGAGATGGAAAGCAATCCATCAATATTAATTAAAAAAATTAAATATAATGAATCATATTCAAATGGATCATATTATATAATGATAATCCACATAATATGTGGTCTATAATCATTTCAAATATTATTATCAATAACATCAATTATTTCTTTCATTAATATAATGCTCCATGAATTAATACAATTAATTAAATTTATTTTAATTCCATCTATACATCCTTAAAAAACCATCATATATTTTTCTATTCAAAATTAATATAACATAAAGTAATGTAGTACACAAGTGTACTTAGTGGAATCCTCTTGTGTTCATCAAAAAAATTAACATGGAAATTAATTTAATATATATTTTTTAATCCAATGAAATGATGGGTACTATAAAATTAATGACACAAGGAATAAATTAAAAAATGATTAATTGTACATTTTATTAATCTCTCCAAAAAAATGATAACACTATACAAATAAGAATACATGAAGTGTATAAAAGTAAACAATGGGTATTATCATTAGACCATGTTAGCAACACAATCCTTAATACTAGGTGTGTTTCATTCCATATACTCATTTGAAGTACATAGCATGTTTCCACATTCATGGTGTGTACAATCACATTTCAATGTCAACATCACATTCCATCAGACTGCGTATCATTCATTAATGCATACAAGAATGAAGTACATGGTGTGAAGTATGAATACATTGTGTGTGGACTTGTTGTGGAATAGATCATTTATCCCCATGTTCTGTATCCCAACCATTGCTTAATGGGATATTTAATATTCTCGATCACATGAACCAATGGACAAAACAATGTGTACAGTGGTTACAATGCATGTAGTTCAAGAGGTCATGAACAAATATTTCCTAATCTACATGTTGATTTGATTTTTTTGGATCTTTGATCTAATTACATTACATATATTTTATTCTATCACATGATAGAAATGAAAAAAACTTACACGCTGTGTATTCATGATCTATATATTGTGTACCCTATTTTAATCCAGGTAGATCCTTTGGCACCTTAAATTTGTATGAATTGAATTCGTATTCATTTATTATGAAATAAATTATAATAGGATATGTTATCAATAACAATTAAAGGGATGATCTAAAAATATTCATATAGTAAAGTAATTTTTTTATGTAAATGGAAATTCAAACATATGAAAAAATTCAATAAATTATAAATAAATTAAAATTATTCATTTTAATTCACTAATAAACCTTATAGGTGTTCAGTGTAGTGGTAGCTTCCTTTTCTAGTATGAAAATCTCAACCTTTTGTCTTAATTTATGAGAAACTATTACATCTGATCATGAAAACATCATGTCAAACTAAAAATGTAGTTCACACGAATATTTTAAAACATTCAAACTAGAAAACGAGAATCATCACATGTAACATAAATGTAATTTATGAGACGATATATAATTATCAAAACTTGTAATTTAGCTTTTTTGATGATCTGGTTAACAAAATCTCATCATTACAGCACATCGTTGTAGTATCCAAGTGTATAATTTTTTTATAATTTATCTGAAGATGATCCGAAATCTCTAAATGACACCATATAATCATTGTGTGCTATCATGGATGATACATATTTCTTATGTTGTTCAAGGTTGAACACAACAATAGTCTTCATGAATTAGGATGATCAATTTGTGTTCTCTCGATAACTTGGGAGAGGAGGTAGTGAGAATTAACACTATAACATATGAAATTTTATCTCTCTATCCAGAATGTAAACCAAAATTGATTTATGGAAAATGATATAATTAGATATTTAATATGATAGGTTTAGTATTGTAAAATCATTCCCAAGCCACTTACCTTTGTTAATATTTTTTTCTAATCTAATTTACATAAATAATATTATTATTATCAGTAATATCTTTACATTTTCAACAAATTTAAAATATAAATATATATCATTTTCAATAGTTTTAATCAGACCATTTTTATTTTTGTGCTTCCACTCATCAAAATTTACTTAATCCTCACATAATGAATATTTATTAAATTAATGATATTTCAATATTCCATGAAAAATATAACAAATATTATATTTAAAAAAAATAACCCAATTATTTTTTATTATTACACAACTCAATTATTAATTGGAATAACCTATAATGTAATTAAAGTGATAAACCAAACTATAAAAATATCACTAATTATAAAATGTTAAATTTATTTCATTAATTTAAATGAGAATGGTGATACACTATGTGTGAGGCATTGTAGGCTTCATTCTTAGTGGAATTAATAATAAACACATAACATACTATGTTAAAATTTAAAAAAATGCCAAGGAACCCATAGAGAATATTATAATGTCACAAATATATCCAACCTCCTATGAATATTTATCTAGTAATATAACCCATTTATCATGATATCTCAAATCAAGAAGGTTCCATGATGGTTCCATCAACCTATATTCTTGATTTATCTTCAATTATATTTTTGGAAATGAAATCACCCAATATACACCATGGAAATGAATTAATATAGGTAGTTCCATTCCCATCAAATGGACTAACATATCATCTTTCATCAAATGAATTAATGGATAAATATTTTCATGAATTATCTATTAATTCACTTTCACCCATGACGCACCCAACATATCCTAGAATTCCACGAGAATATGTCATACTGTCATTCATCAATACATAAAAAATAAATGATCCATTATATCCATTAATAATAATATTAAACACTATGGATCGATACAAATGGCTATGTATACGATCGTACAATGACATGTGGAAATTTGGATTTCCTTTTTATTGTTCTTTTTATATAACAACATCTCCTAGAAACTACCTAAGGAGAAAATCATCACAAGGATTATCAATTTATAAAGATCACACATCCCATTATATCATTTATAATTGATTTCCTATAATAAAATATAATTCACCCATGGTAAGAGTTTTAAGAATAACGTTGTGGAACCTATGGGTACTCACCATAATAGGAAATATCTAGGACCTTTTTATGGGATATATATATTATTAATGTAATAACCCGAGTTTTTATAAGATATATTACTTTTAATTTCATTCATATCTTCTGTTGTACGATACCCCAAGATTATCTTGCGCTATATGAAACACCGTATTAGCTTGCAGTACACACAACATTATTCTTGGATCGTGTTACACACAATTTCAAGTTCATTTGATAGTTGTTATTCTACGCAACATTGAGTGTGTATGTATGTATATATATATATATATATATATTCAATTTATAAATGAAATGTGGTTGTATTTTGTTATAAGCCACAAAAAAGGTGTCTTTCACTACACGCAAACCTGATTTGGCTTGCATTACATGCAATCGCGACCTTCCTCGATAGCCTGTGTTGTACGCAATACCAGGTTTCACTAAACAACGATATAATGTTATAATATTATCATGAACTAGCCTTTATGAATAGTATTAACTAAGTTTTTAATTTTATAACATTATTATTCATCTTACACATTTTCTAGAACATGGTATGAGAAGAAAATAATTTTTTTGGGTAAAATAAGTATTTTTCAAAAAATGCAGTTTTGCCGCCTTTTGATGGCACACCCACTTTAAATCTAGTTTTTGACATTTTTATAAGTTCAATTTGAAAAAATAAAATTCTTATTTGGAATCAGGATATAAAAATTTACATTGAATAAAATTTTCATATTATTCTGATAACTTTCATATTTTAATGAATAGTAAAAACATGCTATATTTTAATTGAAAACAACTTTTTTCAACGTAATAATTTATATGGTTAAATTATAATATTTAATGGGTTTCAAGTATAAATAGAATATATTTTTACCATTTAATATAATGTATGTCATTAGCATTGATTTAACATTGAATTCGTAGGTTAAATCAATTCAATCTTTTGCAATGTTTTAAACAAAAACCCGTTTTCATTCGACAAAGGGATTAATTTTAATTTAATTTCTGAAACTTCTGTCTATTGAATTTGAAAAAAATGGATTCCATATTTGGATTCAGTGGGTCTAAATTATCTTAATAGGTTACTTTTATTTTTTTTGATATTATGAATAGTAACTACGATAATTTTTATTTACTACAGTTAAAGGTAAATCGGGTAATTAAGGGTAAAAATAAGATTATAAAATTACCCTAACACTAACCAAAATCCTATTGGATGAATAAAAGTCGATCCCTGTCACCTATTGTTCGGACTAGATTCATATCATGGAAATTTGACAATGAAATAATACAATCATTATTAAAACCAAAGAAAGTGGCAACATGTCAATCTCTTAAATCGTATAAGTATATTAATTTTAATTTAGTGATAAACATCATGAAACTTAAAAAATAAATAGTCTCCAGAATTCCATAAAAATTATCTACATCATATGAATTAATTTATAATTTTTAGGGATGAAATAATTATCATTAAAGGTGACATAATAGTGATGTTGAAATTATTTTATTAAGAGGAATATCAAATAAATGGTTTTAAAAATATTAAAATAAATATAATATGAACTATTTAATGTTCTCCAATAATTTTCTAGATACATATGACATGTTTTGAATCTATTACATTTTTTAGTTCGAACATATCTTCTGTATATTGTTTATTTAAATTCAAATAAATGAATAGTGTCAAAATTGACACTATTGTTATTTTATAAAAATATCATATTATAAAATTGTTTAAAAATCACAAAACTATTTACATATTATAAATTTAAATTTATATGGTCTAAAATGTTATAAATTATCCAATTATGGAAAATTAACAACAAATAAGTGATTATGTATAATAATTTAAAATTTATAATGTTATTACCACAAATAAAATAAAATTGATTAAATAAGGATAAATCAAGTTGATAATGTTTAAAATAAATTCCTAACATGTATAAATTTTATTTATTTATGATATTACAACCCTATATCATGTAATATTCGTATTGGAGTCATTTTGGAAGTTTTTATGTGGGGTTGGGATTTAATATAAATTAATATTTTCTTATATTTCCAAAGGTGCCCCTCTCCCCCTTATAAAAGGGTATCTCTTCCATCTTCTCCTCACACAATTTGGAGCCTTGAAGCTCATACAACCCCTACCCATTTCACTTCCACACTTCCCTAGAAACATCCTATATGTCCTGGTCTACTTTAAAGACCAATATTAGTGCCCTAAGAGGAGGTTTCAAAGAGGCGTATCGAAGAAGGGGTAATATCCGTTACCGATTCTTTCAAATTTATTTCTTCTTCTACCTCCTATTCATTAGTTGTTTCATTATATTGTAATAACATCAGTATAAATAATATAATAATATTTTATTATAAATATGAAACAACCCTATTTCACCATCATTCCATCCTATGGAAAATGAAATCATCGCGCGTGCGTACGTACGGAATATTGTCTCCCCACCGTGGTGTAATCTTTTTTTCCACCACCACCTTACTTGGATGGGTATAACAGTGTAAATAATAAATACATATGATTATTATAACATCATATATATTCTAATATATTACATCATTCAACACAATTCGATTCAATAAATATGGTAACGATATCATCGCTCGTGCGTACGTATGGATTACAGTCTCCACGACGCGATGAGATTCAATTTCCATGTTGACAGTTAAAGAATGATTATAAAGTATATATAATAAGTAATAATGAAATATATGACATAATAATGCTATTTTATTTATATATATATATTTACATCATATACTTAATTCCATTCAATTCAATAAGGAAACGAAAATAGCGTTCATCCGTACGTACGGCCTACCGTCTCCATGAACGGTGTATTTCTTTCCATTTATTGATCTGTTATATATATGTATATTATGAATATATATTATATATAAATAATGTTTTAAATTCTATAATTAAGTAATCATAATCTATGTAATCATATGAATAATTACATGTCAAAACACGGACGACAAATGAAACGATTTTACCAAAACGCTCTTTAACATGGAATTTACAAATGAACGGGTAATATAAAGTCATAAGTGAACCATATATGATATCATAACAATGAATATGATACTGTAATAATTCAATGAAATTATTTAAATCATTATACAGGAGGTTCGGATCCATACGAATCATATCGTACCAAAGGTAAGGGATAATTTTTCAAATCTCATTTTTATCCGAGATTGCTTATTTGTAAGTATTTACTGGGGTTATTACTATCATCCATGTCCATGTTTTATCAAAGTGTTTTCATGTATGTTTAATGTCCTTTTTACTCATTTTGACCTTTACCCCATGGTATGGAAGGAATCTTTCTTTTATTTACCCTACAAGGTACTTTTTGACATTTCCGACAAAAGTAAGAGAAGAATGTTTTTTAACGTATACGACATGAAAAGATTTTTTCGGTTTTAAAAAGCTTTATTTTCATGAAGCTTACTCCAAAATAATTCATGAATATTTTCAAAAAAATCTCTTTCTTTTAAAATTTCATGGCATTTTGTGAAAAGAAAATGATTTTCAAGAAGAAAGGATATTTTCCTCAAGAATTCATTTCATGTGCTTTATCAAAACCATTTTCCATCTAATATGACATTATTTCATATATGTATGTTTCAAGTATAATGTCTCTATGATTTACATGGTTTCACTTTTCTTATTATGAAATGATATCCATTTCTTTCATATGGATCATGTGATGATGGAATGATGTTTATGAAACCCATTTTATTCTTTTGGTTATGATGAATGATTTATGTTTATGTTGTGGCACAAGAAAGAATGATTTCATTATGAGATGGGTGGGACCTATATATCCCTAAAATGCATTGGGTAAAGATTTATATCTCATGAGATCGACATGGCTAGAATGGTATATTAATCTGGTTCAGTGTTATAGGACTGAAACGAGGAATGAACTCGATTCAGAAAGGGACTTTGTCCACTAAGATGGTCTTGGAAGCAATGCCTTGGCTAATATGGAAATCATAACATGTAATGAATGGTTTCCACAATTACATTTTTTATTCCCATTATATTTTATCATGGTTGATGTTCCATTATGATATATTCCTTACATACTTCCACGATTTATCTCTTTGCTCAATATTTTGATGTTCAAATTTCAGGTTCAAGTTTTTGCTTTCAAATGTTTATGGATTGTTTTATGTTCTCTATGTTTGCCCTTACTGAGCATTTGAGCTCACCATTTTTATGTTTTATTTTCCCCAGGAATTAAAGAAAGGTTTTAGGTAAGGAAACAAAAAGGGAAGATCGTTATGGGAGTTGTTGGAGATCTTTCAACATGATTAGAATTTTATTTTCCATGTTTCCAAAGACACTAAACTATTACGGTCCTTGTGTGTCTGATTTTGTTATGTATTAATTATTCCGCAAAAGTAATGTAATTTCCATATACGTCAATCTATGGGTCTCTACAGTTGGTATCAGAGGAAAGGTTTAGTTAACCTTTGGAAACTAGGATGCGAAAATGTTAGTGAGATCCCTAGAGATATTTCTAAGATATGTCTAGGGATGTCCCAAAGGATAAGTATACGTATAGGATATAGTCCTAGAACTACGGTAATGATCATTGAATTTATCCTACGATGTTATATATTGATGGTACTCCCCCTTTACTATGTTGTTTTCCCCAGCATGATTTTTTCCTCTCACACTATTCTTTTTGGGTTTTAGAAAATGGCTAAAAATAAGAATATTCATGATAATAGAGGATATGATAGACAATGGAATGATATTCATCATAAGAAACCAAATGAAATTGGAACTGGAGGTCCACATATAGTTATTATGACTAATCATCAATCTAATAATATGATCAATAATCTCAACTTTGGTAAGTTTCCTGACTTAGCTAATAAGAGAAAGATAGAGTTTCATGATGATTATAGAGGAAATAAAGTTCAATTCCCCTCATGTAAAGCATGTGGGTAGAGGCATCAGGGAGAATGATTCAAAGTAACTGAAAGATTCTTTGAGTGTGGAAAAGAAGGACACAAATCTAGTAATTGTAAAGGAAAGTGTTTAGTTAACACTATGGACAAGGATAATGGTATTTCTAAGACATAAACAATGGTTAAATGTTTTAAATGTAGAATGTACTGGCATTATGCAAACCAATTCCCTGAGGGAAAATCTCATGAATAGAATTAGCATGGTGATATGGGTAGTATTTATTTGGATGATGATGAGGAGACTAAAAATGATATATGAGATGAAAGAAGTGTTGAAGCTCAGTCAGTTGTTTAAGAAGGTAGTGGAATGATTGTATGTTTATCAAGAGTTATGTTGTATAGTTAATGGTACTATGGAATAAAGAATCATCTAAGTATTGTTACACTTTTGTTTTTACTAAAGTATTTGAAATTATATGTTGAATGGTACCGGTAACCATGAAAGGTTATTCAGATATTTTTTGAAAGTAGATTATATGCGCATAATGAATGGAAAATAAGATAATGAGATGTTTGATTATATTCATGAGCTCATGACTGATATAAGGACTAAGTGATATTATGGTTTGAGTATATAGATTTTATGGAATTTTGGTATGTGTAAAGTGTTAAAGTTCAACAACATTCATGTTTTCACTAAGGATTAATGGGTATTCATTCTTCAAGAGAATACATGATTAAGTTATTCACATGTTTGTAATTTGACCAACAAGATATATCTTATGATATATTGGGGATAAATGATAGCATTCACGTGATTGTTATATGAAATTTCAAGTAATCATTTTCTTTATACTATGTGCTTGGACCGAAGTATTTTAGATATGCATAATGATTAGAATGGATTATGTTAGACATAAGTTAGTATTGGTTTAGGATAAAACTTTTTTCGATATTATTGATGGGATGTTATAGTAATGTATTTTGAGAAAAAGGAAAACCTGCAGGATGGGCGACATCCCATCGCGTCGAACATGGCTGTGGGAATCGAACCCACAACCGAAGTGCGACTGGCCTTTATCGCCTACCACTGGCCTACAGGAAGTCCCTGGATAGTAGAAACTAGTTTTATTTTATTAAGCGATATGATATATGAAGTATAAGTTCATTTTTGGAATCATATATGATTAACCACACCATAGATGGACTTATGTATATTTGATAACTTTTTCTAACCTTTTGTTTGAAATAGATGGAATGACCCATCATTCTATCACATGATCTGTTATCACTTCAAGAATAACAAATTCAACTTCACTTCTTTAAGAGATGAAGTGGAAATTGTTCAAAGCACAAACAACAGTGAGATTGTACCAAAATCAAGCAAGTATTTCTTCTAATTAAAATTTTTCAACTTTAGGGAAATGATATTGGAAACCAAAAATGTTGTCCTAGTTCTCTTATATCCGACGAATCAGATGGTACCATAGATCATCGCAAATCTATGGCTTTGTGATTTTTGGCTTTTTCATAGCCACGTTCTCTACCACTCTCTATCAGAACATGATGGTTAGATTTCTCTTCCTTAACCATATTTTCACCTATGTTCTCTTATGTGGAAACCTAGTGATTAGTTTATTTGGGTAACCATTACATTTCATACTTTAGTTTTTAAAGATAAGTTTTTGTATTCCATTTTACGATGTGGGTTTCAATTAAAGAATCTTTCAAGTAGAAAACCATTTATAACCCCGACGAATTTCGAGGGTGAAATTCATTTTAAGGGTGGTATAATGTAATAACCTGAGATTTTATAAGATATATTATTTTTAATTTATTTCATATCATCTGTTGTATGATACCCCAAGATTATCTTGCACTGTACGCAACACCGTATTACATTGCAGTAAACGCAACATAATTCTTGGATCGTGTTACACACAATTTCAAGTTTGTTTGATAGTTGTTATTATACGCAACATTGAGTGTGTATATATATATATATATATTCAATTTACAAATGAAATATGGTTTTATTTTGTTATATGCGACAAAAAAAGAGTCTTTCACTACACGCAACCCTGATTTGGCTTGCATTACATGCAATCGCGACCTTCCTCGATAGCGTGTGTTGTACGCAATACTGGGTTTCACTAAACAACGATATAAGGTTATAATATTATCATGAACTAGACGTTATGAATAGTATTAACTATGTTTTGAATTTTATAACATTATTATTCATCTTACACATTTTCTAGAAAATTGTATGAGAAGAAAATAAAATATTTGGGTAAAATAAGTATTTTTCAAAAAATGCAGTTTTGCCGCCTTTTGATGGCGCACCCACATTAAATCTAGTTTTTGACATTTTTATAAGTTTAATTTAACAAAATAAAATTCTTCTTTGAAATAAGGATATAAAAATTTACTTTGGATAAATTTTTCATATTATTCTAATAACTTTCATATTTTAATGAATAGTAAAAACACGCTATATTTTAATTAAAAACAACTTTTTTAATCCCCATAATTTATATGGTTAAATTATAATATTGAATGGTTTAAAAGTATAAATATAATATATTTTTACCATTTAATATAATGTATGTCATTAACATTGATTTTACATTTAATTTGTAGGTTAAATCAATTCAATCTTTTGCAATGTTTTAAACAAAAACCCGTTTTCAATGAACAATGGGATTAATTTTAACTTAATTTAAACAACTTCTGTGTATTGAATTTTAAAAAAAAGGATTCTATATTTGGATTCAGTGGGTCCAAATTATGTTAATAGGCTTCTTTTAATTTTTTGATTTAATGAATAGTAACTATGGTAATTTTTATTTACAATAGTTAAAGGTAAATCAGGTAATTAAGGGTAAAATTAAGATTATAAAATTACCCTAACACTTTCCAAAATCCTATTGGATGAATAAAAGTCGACCCATTTAACATATGGGTCGCACTGTATTAATTTAATGGAATTTTGACCATGAAATAATATAATTATTATTAAAACCAAAGAAAGTGACAACATGTCACTCTCTTAAATCTTATAAGTATATTAATTTTAATATAGTGATAAACTTCATGAAACTTAAAACATGAATATTCTCCAGAAATATAATAAAATTATATACATTATATAAATTTATTTATAATTTTAGGGATTAAATAATTATCATTAAAGATGACATAATAGTGATGTTGAAATTATTTTATTAAGAGGAATATCAAATAAATGGTTTTAAAAATATTAAAATAAATATTATATGAACTATATAATGTGCTCCACTACTTTTTTAGATACATATGACATGTTATGAATCTATTAAATTTTTTAGTTAGAACATATCTTCTGTATAGTTTTTATTTAAATTCAAATAAATGAATAGTGTCAAAATTGACACTATTGTTATTTTATAAAAATAACATATTATAAAATTGTTTAAAAATAACAAAACTTTATAAAAATTATAAATTATAATTTATATGGTCTAAAATTTTATAAAGTATCCAATTATGGACAATTAAAAACAAAAAAGTAATTATTTATAATAATTTAAAATTTATAATGTTATTACCACAAATAAAATTAAATTGATTAAATAAGGATAAATCAAGATGATAATGTTTAAAATAAATTCTGAAAATGTATAAATATTATTGGTTGATGATATTAAAACCCTATCACATCTGAGATTCGTATTTGAGTCATTTGGGAAGTTTTATGTGGGGTTGGGATTTAATATAAATTAATATTTTCTTATATTTCAAAAGGTGCCCCTCTCCTCCCTTATAAAAGGGCATCTCCTCCCACTTCTCCTCACACAATTTTGAGCCTTGAAGCTCGGACAACCACTACCTATTTCACTTCCCCACATCCCTAGAAATATCTTATATGTCCTGGTCTACTTCAAAGACCAATATTAGTTCCCTAAGAAGAGGTTTCAAAGAGGCGTATCGAAGAAGAGGTAATATCTGTTACCGATTCTTTCAAATTTATATCTTCTTCTACCTCCTATTGTTTAGTTGTTTCATTATATTCTAATAACATCAGTATCACTAATATACTGATATGTTATTATAAATTTGAAACAACCCTATTTCACCATCTATCCATCCTACGGAAAACGAAATCACCGCGCGTGCGTACGTACGGACTAGTGTCTCCACACCGTGGTGTAATCTGTTTTTCCACCACCACCTTACATGGATGGGTATAATTGGGTAAATAATAAATACATATGATTATTATAACATCATACGGATTCTATGATATCAGATCATTCACTCCAATTCGATTCAATAAATATGGGAATGATATCATCGCTCGTGTGTACGTACAGATTACCGTCTCCACGACGCGACGAGATTCATTTTCCATGTTAACAATTCAAGAATGATTACAAAGTATATATAATAAGAAATCATGAAATATATGATATAATAATTCTACTGTATTTATGTATATATATTTTAATTTCATATACTTAATTCCATTCAATTAAATATGGAAACGAAAACAGAGTTCATGAGTACGTACGGCCTACCGTCTCCCTGAATGATGTATTTCTTTCCATTTATCGATCTATTATATATATATGTATATTCTGAATATATATTATATATAAATCATGTTTTATATTCTAGAATTAATTAATAATGATCTAATTAATCATATTAATAATTACAAGTCAAAACACGGATGACAAATGAAATGATTTTTCCAAAACGCTCTATAACATGGAATTTACAAAGGAACGAGTAATATAAAGTCATAAGTGAACCATATATGATATAATAACAATGAATATGATTCTGTAATAATTCAATGACATTATTTAAATCATTATAAAGTAGGTTCGGATCCATACGAAGCATATCGGACCTAAGGTAAGGAATAAATTTTCAAATCTCATTTTATCCGAGATTGCTTATTCGTAAGTATTTACTGGGGTTATTTCTATCATCCATGACCATGTTTTATCAAAGTGTTTTCATGTATGTTTAAATTACTTTTTACCCATTTTGACTTTTACCCCATGTTATGGAAGGAATATTTCTTTTATTTACCCTAAATGGTACTTTTTGACTTTCTGAAAAAAGTACGAGAAGAATGTTTTTTTAACGTATATGGCCTGAATGGATTTTTAAGGTTTTATAAAGCCTTATTTTAATGAATATTCCTCCAAAATATTTCAGGAACATTTTCAACAAAATCTATTTCTTTTAAAATTTCATGGAATTTTTTGAAAATAAAATGATTTTTAAGATGAAAGGATATTTTCCTCAAAAATTCATTTCAAGTGCTTTATCAAAACCATTTTCCATCTAAGATGACATTATTTCATATGTGTATGTTTCAAGTATAATTTCTCTATAATTTACATGGATTCACTATTCATATTATGAAATGATATCCATTTGTTTTATATGGATTATGTGATGATGGAATGATGTTTATGAAACCCATTTTATTCTTTGAGTTATGATGAATGATTTATGTTTATATTGTGGCACAAGTAAGAATTATTTCATTATGAGATGGGTGGGACCTATATCTCCCTACAATGCATTGGGTAAAGATTTATATATCATGAGATAGACATGGCTGGAACGGTATGTTAATATAGTTTAGTGTTACAGGACTGAAATGAAGTGTGAACTCGATTCAGAAGGGGACATTGTCCACTAAGATGGTCTTGGCAGCAATGCCTTGGCTACTATGGAAATCATAACATGTGATGAATGGTTTCAATAATTACATGTTTCATTCCCATTATATTTTATCATGGTTGATGTTCTATTATGATATATGCCTTACGTACTTCCACGATTTATTTCTTTGCTCAATATTTTGATGTTTAAATTCATGTTCAAGTTTTGACTTTCAAATGTTTATGGATTGTTTTATGTTCTCTATGTTTTCCCTTACAGAGCATTTGAGCTCGCCCTTTTTATGTTTTATTTTCCCCAGGAAATAATGAAAGGTTTTAGGTAAGGAAACAAAAAGGGGAATATCATTATGGGAGTTGTTGTAGATCTTTCAGCATGATTAGAAGTTTATTTTCCATGTTTCCAAAGACACTATACTATTACGGTCCTAGTGTGTCTGATTTTGTTATGTCTTAAGTATTCCGCAAAAGTAATTTAATGTCAATGTACGTCAATCTACGGGTCTCTAAAATTAATAAATCTCCACATAAATATTTCATGGAGTGGAACAATATCAATGTGATAAGTAAGTTTCACTAATAATGAAAACATGAAATCAAGTAATAAACATGTTGGTTCAAGAGAACCAACTCCAAAAGTGCGAGTAATAGATAATGTAATAATTGTTTCCATTTTTCAAGAATGTTAAAGCTATTCTCTAGTTCTAACATCATATTGACGTTATTTTTGTTACCTAGGACCAGATGTTTCATTATTATGTTATGAAATATTATTCAATAAACCTATCAACTGATTTGATGCATAATATTATTATTTCCTCCATGATGAGGGAGTAATTTTCCACAAATCATGGAGTTTATTTATTGAACATATAAAGTAGTGTCCCAAACACAAAATATCTACTCATATCATTATAGAAATCTTCTAAATAGTCAATCTCATAAAAATAAAATATTATTAATGAATCGTCTAATGGGTATTTTAATAAAAAATTCAATTGAGGACCATGGATAAAATTTTTAAAAACATTATAAAAATTATATATAAATATATTATTAATTTTTTTATATTTTTTGGATGAAAATATTTTTTTTACTGAAACCTAATCCTAATGATGTAAGATATTTAAATGGGAAGTCAAATAAGGAGAAAAGACATAAATATCTCATTTTTTGGAAGTCAAAAATTTTTTTCCATACATTTAATTACATTCAAATAAACTAAAAATTAAAACTTATCTAGGTATTTCCATTGAATAGAAGATAGAGATGACCCATATTCAAATAATCACAACCAAGGTTATTGGACTGCCCAAACCATTTAGGAATAACCCAATGGTTCTTGAAACAACCTAGAACCTCTATAAAAATAATCCACCAACTGAATCAATTTCAAACCAACATTTTAACTTCTAATTCTAGTAATTATATAAAGGGTTTGTTTAGTTAAATGGTTTATAAATTGAATTATATTATGTTCTGTCATTAATAAAATACAAACATGATTGAGAAAAATGGAAAGTGACATTGGTAGGATAGGGAATGGAATAGTTTTAATAAATAATTAAATGAATCCTAAAGAAAATGTTATGGTAATCACCCAATGAAGTGGTTTGAAAACTCAAATTACATGATTCAAGAAATACATTAGTATTTTTCACATTTATAAGGACCAAATAACAAATATACATATAGGAATATCCAATTACGTGTATATAATATTGAATGTCTATTATTGTTATTATTCATATAAACTCTCGTATTAGAGATTACCTAGTGAAAAAACTCATGAGAAGAAGTATCAATGTATTTTGACTATCCAACATAATTTAATCCCATTAAATATATATTATTTAACCAGAGAGAATATATAATAATATTTTCACAAGACATAAGTTTTTTCAACATAAAATGGTTCTAATATATTCATTCATTGTAAAATAATCTATAATGAAATTATTATAATAATGTGATGTAGAAGAACACTGATCATTTTATAATATATTTATTTAAATATATGTTTTTAAATATAAAAGAAATTAAAAGTAAAAAATAAGTATGTTCTATGGAACCAAATACAATAGAATCCATGTCTTACTAGTTCCAAAGTCTAACCACATTATGTACGTAAAATATTATATGATATTTATGATTCTCTTGAGATAATGGTTTAATAAACAGATCATCTGTGTTCTCTTCTAGAGGAAACTCTCATTATAATGACCTATCCATTGTGAGAAAAATACATCGAAATGTTATACATTTGAAGTATTTTCTTTGTCTTCGGATGTAACCTCAGATCCTTGAATAGGACAACCACTATAGTATTATAAAAAATAGTCTCATAGAAATTTTATTTTATACGAACTATTCCAAACACTTGGATGTAGTTTCTTATCCAAATTTATTATTTTTCTACATTATAAGTCACACAATACATATAATATATTATAATATTAGTGAATGATAGGTTTGTTTATCTCTTTCATCTAAAACTCGTTTAATAATATTCTTAAAATGACCCAAATTCATTTTTATATCATTGGTATTTTTAATTTTGAATATGTATATATATAATGAATATATTATCATATCCTCTATAAAATTGTAAAACGTCATTAGTATGCCCCAAATACTTAAGGATAGTTTTTAAAATAGTCCAATACATTTTTAGGTGTTCTTGTTATATAACTATAATGATTAAGTAACAGGAAACATAAAGGCTAGAACATAGTGATACATACTTGAAAGATCTAATCACCAATATGTGATGAATCCCTCTCATTATTTTTCTACACATGATTTGCTGGACACATTTTATTTGAGAGATGTTTATTATATGAATTGGTAATAATTACCTCTTTGATATTTCACTACTGAATCTATCAATTACCTTTTCAATGTATATATCCTTACTTATTCCATATAGTCCCTTCTAACTATCATAACGGATCTTGATATCAACAATGTATGATACCTCACCTAATGCATTAATAAATAGTAATTTTTATAATCATTTCATAATAGATTATAATTTTGGTATCTCATTTAACATCAGCAATGTATCATCGATAAAAATGTTTTTGAAAATGATTGGAGTCTCACAAAATATCCTATAGACAATGGGTTCAAATCAATTATTGGTGAAACTAAATGCACTTATTGCTTCTTCCAAATAATTTTTCCATGATCTGGATGCTTTCTTACACCCATAAATTCATATATGATACATTCATACCTTAACTTTATCTTTTGGATTCATAAACCCTTCTTGATGTGTCATATGGACATCTTCAAAAAGGTTCCCATTATAGAAGTAAATTATGAAAATAATTTTCCAAATTCAATAGTCATGGTAAGCACTTATAGAAATGATAATTCTAATGGATTTTGGTAAAACTGTAAAGACCCGCAAATTTCAAGGAAATTTTTTTCTTAAGTTTCTTTGGAATTTTACAAGAGCGCAGCTTCAGACGGCACCTGATTCCGAGGCCCGGTGTGCCCGGAATCAATTTCCGAAGTTTGGCTCGGGTACGTTCAGTGAACGGACGAGCGGGTTTTTCTATCTTTTGAACTGGTGCCCGGAATCAAATTCTGAGGGCACCGATGAAATCGCAGCGCCGGTATTTGCTTAGAAACGCCTCTTCTGGAGTTGCGTTTGCTCAGACGTGGTTTTTAAATTTTGCGGCTTTAAGTCAGAAATAAAATAAAGTTTGTGCGACAACTTTATTTTATTTCACTTAAGCTGCTTGGAAGCCACTTGAAGCCACTTAAAGACGGCTTGAACTGAGTTGAACTGGATAGGATGCTATCCAGAAATATCCTACCCCCTTGGTAGGATATTTGTGAGGTGGGGCCCGCACGAGCCCCGCCCTTTCTTTCGCTAAGTAACGCACCCGCGAAAACCCGTCAAAGTAACTGAAAAGTCAACCGACGCGTTTTCTTTAATTCTTAACAGACCATTTAATTGGGCGGTTTATTTCGTGATTTAAATGGGCTGTTTCATTCATTGAATTAATTCAACGAATTTAATGGGTCGTTACTTACGCGTTTGCGTTCGTTGGCAAATTAATAAAATAAGACCAACTCTTTCCTTTGGAGGATTACTCGTTGTGCGAGATTCTCTGGGCCTCCACCCTCCCCGCGAAGAACGCGAAGAACGCGATGAACGCGAAGAACGCGAAGAACGCCGGCGACCGAAATTCGACGACGCACACCGAGATCTGCGACGTCGACGAGCTTTACCCGCGACGTTCTTCGGCGACGCCTCTTCTTCCGCGGCCGATCCTCGTTCGGCAACTAAGGTGAGAATCGGATCATTTAAATTCTCCTTTTTTTTTAAATTTCATGGCAACGGATTTAATTAATTAAATCCGTTTGTTCTTGATCCGGAGATTGGCGACGCGATGCCGGATACCGCGACGACGCAACGATCCCCCTTCTTCCGCGACAAGCGATTCCGCGACGACCTCTCATCTGACGACAAAGTAAGGGTTGAATTGAAATATTTTGCTTTTCCCGTGTTTATTCTTTTAAATTTTAAAGAACCGATCACGGAACAATTTTAAATTTATTTAAAATTGTTGATTGGTCGTTTCTTTTCCTCCCGATGATGTTTATGACTAACGCGGAGGGTGCGGATCTAACAAACAAGATCCGGCAACCCTCCGCCGATCTTCCCTTTTTTGTGCGGATTTGGCGGACGACGAAGAACCGCGCGGCAGGGGCGATCTGTTGATCCCGCAGTGAAGGTCGGCCCCCGGGAGGAGCAACGGCGCAGACGGGAGGCAAAACGGGCCACCGGAGCAACTCCGGCGGCCCGCGGAAGGTGGCGGCGACGCGGGTCGCCGGCGCGGCGGCGCCGGCAACCGGGGGCGGCGGCGAACCGTCGGACCGCGTCCGCGGTCCGGCCACCCAGCACGCGGCCCGCGCGGGCCGCGTTTCTCCAAAGCCGCGGGTCAAACCCGCGGCGGCTCATTCGGCCGCTCGGCCGAAGCCGAGCCGGCCGGTCCGGTCGGCCGGGCCGACCCGGTTCGGGCCGACCCGGTGCGGCCGACCCAGGGGGGGTTCGGGCCGGGTCGCCCCGGGCCCAGAACCCCCGTTTTCGGGCCTCTTCGGTCTTTTGCCCATATCTTGGGCCTGGGACCTCCGATTGACGAACCGTCAGCGGCTACGCGATCCTTGGATCGAGACGGTCGTTTTGGTATATTATACTCAAGGTTTCGGAAGACTTTGGGTTCAGCCGGGTTGGTTCGTACCCGAAACCAACCGAGCCCTCGGAGCGGAAACGCTTATAACTTGAGCTACGAACGTCCGATCGACGTACCGTCAGCTGTGGTAGTTTCCTCTAAGTGAGACGGAACTTTTGGCATACTCTGCCCGAGGATCGGATACAGGCGGAGTACGGTCGGGTTGGTTTTGCCCTAAAAACCAACCGGGCCCCTGGGACGAAAATGCCAATAACTCTCAGACCGGGCGTCCGATTGACGCGCCGTCTGTTGCGTTGAGATCCTGTTGTCGATACGGAGCTTTTGGATACATCAACTTCGGACTACGTGTCAGTTGATGTATCAGCCTCTCGGCTCGTGGAGCGGACCCTCCTAAACGAGCTCGCTATGTGCGGGAACCCTAGCGCTGGCTGTGACTTCGACGGCAGAGCAGAGATCCTCCGTGGACTGCGACGACGGCAGAGCAGAGATCCTTCGTGGACTGCGGCGACGACTGTGCAGAGATCCTCAGTGGACTGCGTCGACTACTGCACTCAACGATCCTACGTGGATCAGTGCTACAGGTTCTGTGTGAGCCCGATCCTATGTGGGTCCTTACTACCGGTTCTGTGTGAGCCACTGCCTACAGGTTCTGTGTGAGCCCGATCCTACGTGGGTCTTTTGCGGGGGTTAGTACCTATCGATCCTTCGTGGGTCCGACGACTTAGATGGATCAGTGATCATCTTTGACGTCATCTGAAAAAGTATACCTGGTTGAGCTGAATCTTATGTTACTCTCCTTCGTGGATTGTGTTGAACTATCCTATGTGGATTTACTGTTTACTCTCCTTGTGGATTTGAGTCTTGCTTTCCTTTGTGGATTGAGTTGTTCTTGAGCTCGTGAGCAGAGCTAGAATTGGGGACTTAGGTATATGTATGGGCATGTACCTAAGTCGAGTCAGATGTTACTTCGTGATTGCATCTTTCTTTTGTGCTATATCCTTTGTGGATCTCGGGAGACCTTCGGGGGTCTCGGGGTCCTTACTGAGTAGCTTGTACTCACCCCTGCACGGGCTACGCCCGCACCTTGTTGTGTTGGCTGCAGACGACGGACAACGCTGATCACGGTTGGGGCGTGGAGCAGGACGGTACCTAGAGGTGGACCATTGGGCGGGACGTGCTCGGAGCGGACGTGGGACCCGAGGAGCCTGGAGGCTATCTGTACCCACCCTTCAGGTGGGATTGCCAGTGGACGACACGAGGCCGCCGTCTTTTCTTCAGTTGCTATACTTTACCCTTTTTAGTTGTACTTTACAGTTGGGCTTGTATTCCGGCCCCCTTTACTTTTCTGCACTTTACATTCTGCTTGCTGACTCTGTGTGGTTGTTACTTATAAAGGCAATGCCTTCCCTGTTTACTGGGATTTTACGCCTTGGTGCTAGTCGCCAGCCCCTGGCCTATGGAAGGCGGGCTTGGGGTAGTCACGACACGGGCCCCGAGGACGGGTCGTGACAAATTGGTATCAGAGGTGGTCGGTTCTACCGCAGACTCTGATCGTCTTTTCTTTCCATATGAAGCAATAATGTTTAGTGTATTGAGTGTGGTTATCAGTTCAGGGAGCCCAGTGTTGGTGCGGCGGCCGACGTATCCATACACCAGGACCCTGACTCCTGATTTCCGACTTAATGCATGAAAACATTTATTGCGTGTGTGTTTCAAGTTTCTTTGTGATTGCTTGTGTCAGCTCACCGGGTATACTGATCTGCTTCATGAAAGTCTCAAGTTTTCCTTGTGATTACTTGTGCCAGCTCACCAGGTATACTGTTCTGACTATGGTGCTCTTGTTCTCCTTTTCAGGATGGCCCCGCGATGACAGCCAGCTAGGGTTCCGAGTGTAGGGCGCGACGGCAGCCCACCGAGCGACGAGGCCTCGGTGCAGGGCCCTTTGCCAGCAGTGGCACCGGCGGTAGCTTTACCCGCCGAGCCACCGATGCTACCAGTACCAGACGCTGACGATGCACGTCGCCTCAGGGCACTGCATGAGTTTCAGAGCCAGCGACCGCCCAGGTTTCGCAGTGAGGCGGACCCCCAGGCCGCCGAGGACTGGCTAGAGGCGGTGGTACGGATCTTTAGGCTAGTGAGGACACCAGCGGATCTCATGGTGATTCTCGCAGCGAGCCTCCTGCAGGCGGCGGCAGGACGATTTTGGAGCCTGATGCTCCAGGTTCACGATGAGGCATCCTTTCTCTGGGCGGACTTCGAGAGCCTCTTCCGCTCTGAGTTCGTCCCGGCCACCCTCCGAGCGGTGCGCATCCAGGAGCTTCTCCAGCTGCGCCAGGGCAGCATGACGGTCGCTCAGTACGCGGCGAGGTTCACTGACCTATCTCGCTACTCGACCGACATGGTACGGGACCCCTTCTTCCGGGCCCGGACCTTCGAGCAGGGCTTGCGACAGGAGATTCGGGCGTCGCTGATCTCCCTCAGCATTCCGACCCAGGCGGGAGTGCTGGAGCGAGCCCTCCTGATCGAGAGCTTCCTGGCAGAGCCTTCTTCAGCGGCGAGACCTAGCGCAGGGCGGCAGGTAGCTGAGTCTTCGGCAGCAGGTAGCCGACGGATGACTCTCGGGTCCAGGCAGACCAGACCCCCACGCAGACGGCCTCAGGACACCGGCTCAGCAGTGCGAGACACACAGCGGAGTGCCAGCCTTCCGAGAGGCAGGCTGTGCTACTCCTGCGGCGGGCAGGGTCACATGGCTTGTGACTGCCCGACTCGCCGATCAGAGGAGCAGCAGACGGTGGAGGGGCCACCCAGGCAGAGGCAGAGGGTCGACTGTGGCGGTCCGCAGGGAGGAGGCGGACGAGGCAGGGGAGCTGGCCGAGCAGCGGGTGGTGGGCGACGCTTCCAGGCTCTACCCCCACCACCACCAGGAGGGCCACCTCGACCACAGGGAGCTGGCGGGCAGGGACAGGCCCAGCTCCAGGCAGTGGAGGCCTACGACCCCGACTTGCCAGAGATGATTCGAGGTACGATATGTGTCTATTCCACCCTTGCTGAAGTACTTATAGACACAGGAGCGAGTCACTCTTTCATAGCCTCTGCCCTTGTTCGGAGCTCGGAGATTCCGACTGAGTCGTTGGCTCGATCCTTACGGCTAGAGACTCCTACGGGAGCAGACTCGACGATTACGCACTGGTGCCGGCAGTGTGAGCTTACTCTAGGAGGCGAGAGCTTCGGCTGGGATCTCCTTGTAGCGGCGTCGAGGCCTTACGACGTCATCTTGGGCATGGATTGGCTATCCACGGTTCATGCCCAGATCGACTGTTTTAGGCGCAAGGTGCGATGTGTTCGCACCGACGGGAGCAGGTTTACCTTCACCGGCGAGAAAGGAACCTTTGCAGCACAGGATGGACTTCCGCGGAGGAGAGTGCAGCCCATCTCTCATCAGTTGGCTAGCCTCATCCTGGGAGCAGTGGACGTGCGTAGTCCAGTTTTTCCTGCAGTGGTGGACCAGTACGTGGACGTCTTTCCCGACGACGTTCCAGGGCTACCTCCTCGTAGAGAGGTAGACTTTTACATCGACTTGTACCCCAGGACAGCCCCGATATCTACTCCAGCATATCGGATGGCCCCCGCCGAGCTTCGGGAGCTGCGGGTACAGTTGGAGGACTTGCAGAGCAAAGGGTTTATCCGACCCAGTGTTTCACCCTGGGCTTCCCCGATTTTGTTCGCCAAGAAGGCGGACGGGAGCTTGCGACTATGTGTCGACTATCGTCGCCTGAACCAGGTGATAGTGAGGAACAAGTATCCGCTGCCACGGATTGATGACCTCTTCGATCAGCTCAATGGAGCGCGGTGGTTCTCAAAGATAGACCTCCGGTCAGGCTATCATCAGCTCAGAGTTCGAGACGAGGACGTGCAGAAGACGACCTTCAGGTGTCGGTATGGCCATTATGAGTTCTTGGTTATGCCGTTCGGCGTAACCAATCCTCCAGCAGTGTTCATGAGCCTCATGAACAGGATCTTCCAGCCATACCTCGACCGATTTGTCGTGGTCTTCATTGACGACATTTTGGTATACTCGACGACTGAGGAGGAGCATGCCTACCACCTGCGAGTTGTGCTAGACACGCTCCGAGAGCACCAGCTTTATGGCAAGCTCTCAAAGTGCCAGTTCTGGTTACGTGAGGTCCATTTCTTGGGGCACGTCATTTCTGAGGCGGGAGTTGCAGTGGATCCCGCGAAGATCGAGGCAGTGCTAGCTTGGGAGCCACCCAGGAGCGTGACGGAGGTGCGGAGCTTCTTGGGCCTAGCGGGATACTATCGGAGATTCGTGCCAGACTTCTCCAGAGTTGCGGCACCACTCTCAGCGTTGACGAAGAAGGGGAAACCCTTCGTGTGGTCAGACAGATGTCAGCAGAGCTTCCAGGAGCTGAGGCAGAGGTTGACCAGCGCACCTATCTTGAGGTTGCCTGAGGAGGGAGTTGGATACGTAGTTTACTGTGACGCATCAGGGACTGGACTCGGATGCGTCCTGATGCAGGAGCGGGCCGTGATCGCCTACGGATCACGTCAGTTGAGGCCGCATGAGCAGAACTACACCACTCATGACCTGGAGTTAGCAGCAGTGGTCTTCGCTCTGAAGACTTGGCGGCACTATCTGATGGGCGAGCGCTTCACAGTCTTTTCTGACCACCAGAGTCTCAGGTATATCTTCTCTCAGAAGGACCTGAACCTGAGACAGCGGAGATGGCTTGAGTTCCTCCAGGACTATGACTTTGAGATAGTCTATACTCCTGGGAAGGGGAACGTGGTAGCTGATGCCCTCAGCAGGAGGACGGGCATTCAGCTACTTGAGGAGGCGACAGAGCAGCTAGCCTCCTTACAGATATCCTTCGTGGATTGAGACGGAGCAGCCTTTCTTCACTCTCTCACAGTCTCTCCTCCACTTCTACAGCGGGTCAGAGAGGCTCAGCGTGAGGACGCTGACTGTGAGACCCGACGTGCACTGATATCCTCAGGTCAGGCGCCTGATGGATTCTCCCTTGGAGCAGAGCACGACATCCTTTTCAGAGGACGTACCTTCGTACCAGTCGCTTTGCGAGAGGAGGTGCTGAGAGAGTTTCACACTTCTCCCTTGGCGGTACATCCTGGAGTGGCGAAGATGTACCAGGATCTCAGGCGACAGCACTGGTGGCCGGGCATGAAGAAAGCTGTGGCAGAGTTCGTTTCGCGATGCCTCACCTGCCAGCAGGTGAAGGCAGAGCATCAGGTACTGGCAGGCTTGGTACAGCCCTTGGAGGTCCCGGAGTGGAAGTGGGATGGCATATCTATGGACTTCGTGACTGGACTTCCACGCACTTCCAGAGGTCACGACTCCATTTGGGTGATTTTCGACCGACTCACCAAGTCGGCACACTTCTTACCCATCAGAGAGCAGGGCTCAGTGGAGAGCATGGGACGTCTTTACGTCCAGGAGATCGTACGGCTTCACGGTGTGCCATCTTCTATCGTCTCCAATCGAGATGCTCGTTTCACTTCCCGGCTTTGGAAGGGGTTGCATGAGGCGTTCGGGACGCGGCTCCATCTGAGCACAGCCTTCCACCCTCAGACGGATGGTCAGACGGAGAGGACCATACAGACACTCGAGGACATGCTCTGTGCATGTGTTCTCGACTTTGGTCGCAGCTGGGAGGACCACCTACCCTTGGTGGAGTTCGCGTACAACAACAGCTACCACTCCACCATCGGGATGGCACCATACGAGGCGTTGTACGGCAGACCCTGTAGATCACCGTTGTGCTGGACAGACCCTGGGGAGTCAGCACTCGTGGGACCAGAGATGGTCCGAGCCACGACAGAGAAGGTCCAGATCATCCAGGAGAGGATGAGGACAGCTCAGAGCCGGCAGAAGTCATATGCTGACAGGAGGCGGAGGCCACTAGAGTTCGAGGATGGCGACCACGTATTTTTGCGTGTCTCACCTCGACGTGGTTTACGAAGATTTGGCCGAGGCGGCAAGTTGTCTCCACGCTTCATCGGGCCTTTCCAGGTCCTCAGCATGATAGGAGAGGTGGCTTATCGCCTGGCTCTACCACCTCAGTTGCACCGGGTGCACGACGTCTTTCACGTGTCTCAGCTGAGGAGATACGTGCACGACCCGACGCACATCAACGACTTTGGGGAGCTGGACGTGGACGATGGGGAGACTTTTGCGGAGGTCCCAGTGGAGATCGAGGATCGACAGGAGCGGGTCCTACGTGGGCGGTCGATTCCTCTTGTGCGCGTCAGATGGCAACACGGGAACCTCCAGGAGAGCACTTGGGAGCGGGAGGCTCAGATGCGTGCTCAGTACCCCCATTTGTTCCCCTAGTTTTTGATGTATCTTTACGGGGACGTAAAGCCCTGAGGTGGGAGTAATGTAAAGACCCGCAAATTTCAAGGAAATTTTTTTCTTAAGTTTCTTTGGAATTTTACAAGAGCGCAGCTTCAGACGACACCTGATTCCGAGGCCCGGTGTGCCCGGAATCAATTTCCGAAGTTTGGCTCGGGTACGTTCAGTGAACGGACGAGCGGGTTTTTCTATCTTTTGAACCGGTTCCCGGAATCGAATTCTGAGGGCACCGATGAAATCGCAGCGCCGATATTTTCTTAGAAACGCCTCTTCCGGAGTTGCGTTTTCTCAGACGTGGTTTTTAAATTTTGCGGCTTTAAGTCAGAAATAAAATAAAGTTTGTGCGACAACTTTATTTTATTTCACTTAAGCTACTTGGAAGCCACTTGAAGCCACTTAAAGACGGCTTGAACTGAGTTGAACTGGATAGGATGCTATCCAGAAATATCCTACCCCCTTGGTAGGATATTTGTGAGGTGGGGCCCGCACGAGCCCCGCCGTTTCTTTCGCTAAGTAACGCACCCGCGAAAACCCGTCAAAGTAACTGAAAAGTCAACCGACGCGTTTTCTTTAATTCTTAACAGACCATTTAATTGGGTGGTTTATTTCATGAATTAAATGGGCTTTTTCATTCGTTGAATTAATTCAACGAATTTAATGGGTCGTTACTTACGCGTTTGCGTTCGTTGGAAAATTAATAAAATAAGACCAACTCTTTCCTTTGGAGGATTACTCGTTGTGCGAGATTCTCTGGGCCTCCACCCTCCCCGCGAAGAACACGAAGAACGCGAAGAACGCGAAGAACGCGAAGAACACCGGCGACCGAAATTCGACGACGCACACCGAGATCTGCGACGTTGATGAGCTTTACCCGCGACGTTCTTCGGCGACGCCTCTTCTTCCGCGGCTGATCCTCGTTCGGCAACTAAGGTGAGAATCGGATCGTTTAAATTCTCCTTTTTTTTTAAAATTTCATGGCAACGGATTTAATTAATTAAATCCGTTTGTTCTTGATCCGGAGATTGGCGACGCGACGCCGGATACCGCGACGACGCAACGATCCCCCTTTTTCCGCGACGAGCGATTCCGCGACGACCTCTCATCCGACGACAAAGTAAGGGTTGAATTGAAATATTTTGCTTTTCCCGTGTTTATTCTTTTAAATTTTAAAGAACCGATCACGGAACAATTTTAAATTTATTTAAAATTGTTGATTGGTCGTTTCTTTTCCTCCTGATGATGTTTATGACTAACGCGGAGGGTGCGGATCTAACAAACAAGATCTGGCAACCCTCCGCCGATCTTCCCTTTTTTGTGCGGATTTGGCGGACGACGACGAACCGCGTGGCAGGAGCGATCTGTTGATCCCGCAGTGAAGGTCGGCCCCCGGGAGGAGCAACGGCGCAGACGGGAGGCAAAACGGGCCACCGGAGCAACTCCGGCGGCCCGCGGAAGGGGGCGGCGGCGCGGGTCGCCGGCGCGGCGGCGCCGGCAACCGGGGGCGGCGGCGCCCGGCGCGCCGCCGGAGGAGGCCACCGCGGCCGAGCCGCGGCGGCGGCGAACCGCCGGACCGCGTCCGCGGTCCGGCCACCCAGCACGCAGCCCGCGCGGGCCGCGTTTCTCCAAAGCCGCGGGTCAAACCCGCGGCGGCTCATTCGGCCGCTCGGCCGAAGCCGAGCCGGCCGGTCCGGTCGGCCGGACCGGACCCGGCCTAGCCGGGTCGGGCCTACCCGGTTCGGGCCGACCCGGTTCGGCCGACCCAGGGGGGGTTCGGGCCGGGTCGCCCCGGGCCCAGAACCCCCGTTTTCGGGCCTCTTCGGTCTTTTGCCCATATCTTGGGCCTGGGACCTCCGATTGACGAACCGTCAGCGGCTACGCGATCCTTGGATCGAGACGGTCGTTTCAGTATATTATACTCAAGGTTTCGGAAGACTTGGGGTTCGGCCGGGTTGGTTCGTACACGAAACCAACCGAGCCCTCGGAGCGGAAACGCTTATAACTTGAGCTACAGACGTCCGATCGACGTACCGTCAGCTGTGGTAGTTTCCTCTAAGTGAGACGGAACTTTTGGCATACTCCGCCCGAGGATCGGATACAGGCGGAGTACGGTCGGGTTGGTTTTTCCCTAAAAACCAAACGGGCCCCTGGGACGAAAATGCCAATAACTCTCAGACCGGGCGTCCGATTGACGCACCGTCTGTTGCGTTGAGATCCTGTTGTCGATACGGAACTTTTGGATACATCAACTTCGGACTACGTGTCAGTTGATGTATCAGACTCTCGGCTCGTGGAGCGGACCCTCCTAAACGAGCTCGCTATGTGCGGGAACCCTAGCGCTGGCTGTGACTTCGACGGCAGAGCAGAGATCCTCCGTGGACTGCGATGACGGCAGAGCAGAGATCCTTCGTGGACTGCGGCGACGACTGTGCAGAGATCCTCAGTGGACTGCGTCGACTACTGCACTTAGCGATCCTACGTGGATCAGTGCTACAGGTTCTGTGTGAGCCCGATCCTATGTGGGTCCTTACTACCGGTTCTGTGTGAGCCACTGCCTACAGGTTCTGTGTGAGCCCGATCCTACGTGGGTCTTTTGCGGGGGTTAGTACCTATCGATCCTTCATGGGTCCGACGACTTAGATGGATCAGTAATCATCTTTGACGTCATCTGAAAAAGTATACCTGGTTGAGCTGAATCTTATGTTACTCTCCTTCGTGGATTGTGTTGAACTATCCTATGTGGATTTACTGTTTACTCTCCTTGTGGATTTGATTCTTGCTTTCCTTTGTGGATTGAGTTGTTCTTGAGCTCGTGAGCAGAGCTAGAATTGGGGACTTAGGTATATGTATGGGCATGTACCTAAGTCGAGTCAGATGTTACTTCGTGATTGCATCTTTCTTTTGTGCTATATCCTTTGTGGATTTCGGGAGACCTTCGGGGGTCTCGGGGTCCTTACTGAGTAGCTTGTACTCACCCCTGCACGGGCTATGCCCGCACCTTGTTGTGTTGGTTGCAGACGACGGACAGCGCTGATCACGGCTGGGGCGTGGAGCAGGACGGTACCTGGAGGTGGACCACTGGGCGGGACGTGCTCGGAGCGGACGTGGGACCCGAGGAGCCTGGAGGCTATCTGTACCCACCCTTCATGTGGGATTGCCAGTGGACGACACGAGGCCGCCGTCTTTTCTTCAGTTGCTGTACTTTACCCTTTTTAGTTGTACTTTACAGTTGGGCTTGTATTCCGGCCCCCTTTACTTTTCTGCACTTTACTTTCCGCTTGCTGACTCTGTGTGGTTGTTACTTATAAAGGCAATGCCTTCCCTGTTTACTGGGATTTTACGCCTTGGTGCTAGTCCCCAGCCCCTGGCCTATGGAAGGCGGGCTTGGGGTAGTCACGACACGGGCCCCGAGGACGGGTCGTGACAAAAACAATTGGTTAAAAATGATTATTTATGGTATATTCCATGGTTTTTGTTAACCCCTTTATCCACTAGTCATATATTATATGTTCTAAATGGACTATCCATGTATATATTCTTCCTTAATACCTATTTTCATCTAACTTGATATACCTACACTAGAGTATCTACCAAAACCTAGGAATTGTTTTGGTATATGGAATCTATTTTAGAATTTGAGGATTATTTCATCTGGAATTACTTTGAGATATTTTTTCCATCCTTTTTGGACATTATTTCATCATTACCAACTAATAAGGATCAACCATACATGATACTTATAAAACCATATAACCATGGTTCCCTTACCGAATAGATTCTTCTACATAGTACTTGTGTCTCTAGAAAATTCACTTCCGTGGTGAATTATTGAATATGTTCCTTTTCCAACACTTATATATCATTTCCCTCAACAAAATCATACCATATCTTCCCACAATATTGATTTCGGATATTTTCTTACACTTAATAAATATTTAATGTTACTATAATGTTAACTTTTCTTACCAAGAGTCTATATAAGTAATATCCCATTGTTCTATTGGGCTATCATGTAAATATACATTTTTTGTCACATAGAGTATGATTGTTTCCAAAAATGGGAATAATAATTTCTCACAACCCCACACATGTAAATGATTCAATGCCGATTTCATCCAATAAAAAATTCTAGAAGATATTATTTTGATTTTGGTGGAACATAGATTATTATTTGTCCAGTATTATTTAATTGATATCAATAAAAGGATAATGGAAGATTCAAAATACCCATTAATGACCTTAACATGTCCAATAAGGTTATTTTCATCCAATCAATAACAACATTCCATTGTGTTTTCCAAGTATGAGTGAGAAAAGAGATAATCCCAAACCTTCTTTGATAATAGAAGATATCATGGTTAATATATTCACTTACATATTCGAAGTGAACATCATGTGTCATTTTACCAGTAATAGTTTATAATTCAATCATAAAATACATAAATATATTAAAGGATTTATAATGATACATCATTATCTATACATTTTTTTGTCTACTGAATTCAATAGTATACATTTTGATGTAAGAGTATCCACCAATATATTTAACTAAAAAATGTCACCAGACATTTTTATAAAATATTTCAAGATAAACTATAGCCATTACCCTTTTCCACTAAATATGGATTTAACGTTTTTTCTTTGTAATGAATTGTGACCTATGTATAAGGGTTTTAGTTCAAAATGATCTTAATATCGACCTTGATATAGAAATTTCAAACTATTATTTTAAACATGACTGAGAGAGTGAATCCATATCTATTTGTGATAGGATTAATGGGAACTATATTATTTATTTATTTACAAAAAATAGTTTTAATACTCCAATACATAATGATAATTATTTAAATTTTCCACAAAAATATATATTTAATCACTATAAAAATAGAAACTCATATTTCATAATGTAATAATATTGTGTCCATGTATAAATTATAAATATATACAATGTTTTTATTAACATTGGGAATATAATAAAAATTTATTAAAAAGATATTTAAAACTATCAAAAATGTATGATGGTAGTTCTCATTATCTTATATATCCATCCATGCTCCTTTCGTAGCTTCAAGATCCTCCATACCACTAAATACATTAATGAATATGCTTTATTCTAATATTTGGATACAAATTTGCGCACAAAATGTTGTGTGTAACACATAATTTTTTGAAATTAAAAGAATGAATTTGATAGACAACATCCACGATGCATTACTTTACATATTTACTGAGGTGTAAAATTTCTTCCAATATCCCTTCATACTATATTAAAAAATAACTACATTATATTTTTTATCCTTCCCCCTAAACCTCATCCCCATGGTTGGGTAGGGATATTTTTCCTTATAGTTGGGGGAAGTCATGGATGTTTTTCTATTCCATTTCTCTTCTTTACCACAAATACTAGAGTTTTGTCATGTTTCATGTCATTATTTACCAATATAATTATAGTTAATATATTTGGAAGAGTTTTTTAAAAAATAACATTACAAATAACCATAAACCTAAATATTGTATAAATTAGTGAGGTTATTTTGATGTTAGTGTGGAATTCCTTGGGTGAATTTAAACATTTAATCTCCAAATAATCATTACTAATAATCATGGGTATAAGCGGTATAGGTAGAACACCTTCACCAAGATTTATTTTAAGAACTTGTTTTTTGATCAATTACCTCTCATTACAAGACATTTCCTAATAGAAATCATACTGATTGGACAATATTGTGTATGAATCCATGTTTTACAGATTATTCTAAAGCTCACATGACATTAATGATATCATGATTTCATATAAATCCAATTCATTATCAATATGATTTCAAATGAATGTATTATCCTCTTCATTATCCTCATAAGATGGATATTTATCCAAAAATAGGAACTGTAAAATTTTGAATATCCAGTCATTGTGTCGTGTAAAGTGAAAGAGCCTATACCAATATTGAAAGTTCATGATATAAATAATATTTTAGTTTTAAAATATAATTTATAGGTATAATTTCAAGGTCATATGACTTTACATTTTTTTGAAAAATAAAAGTACTTTTTAGTATATTATCTTATATACCAAAAACAAGATGTAATAAATTTTATTAACTAGTCTCCAACTATTTTATAAAATATCAACTTCTCTCCCTGCTTTATAAAGATAATCATATTTGATGTATATCCTAGTTTAATAGATCAACATTCCCCTTCAAATAACTCAGAAAATCTATTAGCAAATCACTTGATGGTATATTGGTATAGAATCTTTCCCACTCCAAAAAATAATAGTTACTTGATTCATTAAGTCCACTTCTCATTCCTGAAGTCATAAATGGAAATTCGATAACACATCCTTTGTAGTTGCACCATGTCATACAGATTTAATCAATATATGATTAAAAAAATGTTGAATCAACACAATACACTCATTTTAACTAACCTATAATTGAAATAACCCAAATAGTGTTTGTACATGCTCATTAAATAATGATTTAATTCTTATCATAATCAATGGATGGATTTTTTGATTTAATATAACATTTAGGGATTTTATTTTTCATATACATAAATATTATTGAATTTATCCTTTTACAAAATTGTTAAATTTATTTGGATTTTACTAAATTAATTAAACATTTATTCATTATAATATTTATACATAATGAGTTTATTTTATTTTACTTTAACTTTCCTGTTATTTATTTAATTATTTGGAATCATTTAATATAAAAATAAACATGATTCATATACCAAAATAACTATTTAATGTAAAAAAATAAATATGTGTCATGATAATGATATTTTATTGTTGGTTGGTTTATCGAGAAGATGACAAACTAATCCTTGACCCAATGGAATAACTTCTTCGACCATGTTGGGCTCGAGTTGTAGTATTCCACCTTTAGACATGTTTATCTTCTATGTTTGTTTCACCATGGATCAGTATGAACCCATCTCCTCTTTAAACAAAGGAAATTCCTATATATATGACTACTCACTCACAATTGAGGGAAACTATGGGTTTTGTGTTACCTAAACAAAACCATAGACTTGTAGGCGAGTACATAATAAGGATGAAGGGATAAAAAAGACTCATCATATTTAATTAAATGATTTTTTTTTCAAAACTCATCGAATAAATAATTCAATTAAATATAAACAGAACACATGCATTGTTAGGTCAAGATCGTGTTCATCCACACAATAAAAAAATTAACATTATAAAATTAATAAAATTCATTTCAAATCATTCTTCATTAATAGAATACTCTTTAATAATTAGTTAATTTTCTTATTAAATTAATTATGATGTCATCTTAATTATGCATCCAAATATTACATAAAATTACCATATACTATAATATTTAGAAAAGTTTAAAAACTAATTTAAATTACAATTAAGTATGTTTGTGTTATGTTTTGTAGGTGGAAAAATTTGTAACCATATTATTCTCCCTTACAACCATTTATAGAGTTTAACTATTACATGGTGTATTTTATCAAATTAAAAAATATAACATTAATTTTCTGTATGGTCCTTATCATCATTAATATATATGAAAAACATTAGTCATATACAGTGCGGTGTGATATACATATCATATTGGTTTTTTTGTCAAGTCATGTAGTATTTTCATCCTTTATTACTACAAAGGATGCATTGAATATACACAGCTTGTATCACATGAAATTTTCATGAGGCACATGATGTGTACGAAAACCATACCGGTAATTTACATATATAAATAAATGAAAAAATATTAATATTTAATTTTAATACCATAAATATCCTAATTAAATTTTTTATGTTTAATCCATGCAGAAAATACCTAGCACATATTCTGTACATTCAACTATACATCACAGAGTACGATTTCTTTAAAAATATCTCATCATGGGGGACCACACTGTGTACTTAGGGACATGATTTGTTTTACACTTAAGTTATCATGTGTAATAAAATATTTAAATCCCTATGAATACTATGTATATTTTGTATTATCATGTTTCCCAGGTGGAAGTAAATATGTAATGAGTATTAATTATATGTGGATTACTTTGACCACATAGATTCTTAGATTCATGTAGTGTTATGTTGTGTAGAGTTACATAATATAAATATCAAATACACTATAAGTACACATATAATTTCCTATGTATACAAGTAGTCATTTAATTATGTATAATTATGAAATGTAATATTCTCTCAAATATTATTTTGTGATTTTCAAGATTCATCCTAATGTTGTTTACCATGGGTATAGATCATGTACATTTTGTTACAAGATCTTTATCCATGTTATAATTCAAACAACCTAATACCTTTGTATGGGATCTTTGAGTCCTCTTCATATATTAATTTCATGTCAGTTGTCATATGAAATAAAAAAACCATAATATATTGATATTTTTTAAAGAAAAAAATCTAAAATATAAAAACAATTATTAAAATTTAATGTTCGTAAAAAAATATTAAAACATTTAAAATTGATTTTTGGCTATTCTGGTACAACATGAATGTTCTACAATGCAACATAAGTGGTTTTCCTAATACTAATCAATATTTTTCGTGGTTTTAATGAGATAAATACTCAAATTTGGATGATACAATCCTCAGAATAATATAAGAGATGGGATTTTCACATATAATTTATTATTAATATGTATATATTTAATAATTCAAAAATTTGATAATCAGTATTTATTGATGATCAAATCAGTTGAGGTTCTTTTCCCAACACCATGTAGATGACGGATCCGATGTTAAATCCCTATATTAATATTCAAATGTTCATTAAAATATATATATTTTTATATAGAATTCGATTGTCTAGAATTAAGGTACAAATCATCTTATGTCATTCAACATTGATCTAGGTAAGAATAAAATCCTAAGTGGATGATTATCCCTAGTTCTTCTTTTATTGGAAGGGAGGGAATAAGATAATCATCTCTCAATCATGAGTTATTTCATGTGATAAATATATTATATCATAATATATTTATCTTTAGATAATTTATAGCGCACAATAACTAACTTTATTAAAAATCATATAATATGAATTACATAATTCAGTTTAATGAACATGTAATTGTATATAGTCCCTCAAATAAAATATATTTAAAAGGAAACCCCACTCCTTATAATAGTAACATAATTATTTACATTGTGGGAACAAATAAAAAATTTATTTAAATATATTTTTTCTTATAAAAATAAATCAATATTTTTAAAGGGCATAAAATGAAATATATCATTTTTGATCGGGTCCATATCTCAACCCATCAATCCGTTAAAAAAGTTATTAATATATAAACAAAAAATATTTATTCAAATTAATAAATATCATAACATTTCAATAAATAACTAATTAAATAATATATTCAATATATTTTCCATGAATATTTAGTTAATATTCCGCTCTTATTTATTAAAAAATAAAATAACTGGTGATTGAGTGTATGTGATAAACAAGACATAAATATTAATTCTTCATCAATATTGATATTAACATTTTTATTATATTAAATTAAAATAGTACTTGACTATGATTATGGATCCACATAGTGTGTTACCCAGAAGGTTATTTTCTTCTATTAATTAGCCAGTCTCTCCTAATGACCATGATTTCCATATTGAAATAAGTTATGGAATCCAAAGAAAAAGGAATTAAATATTAAATGATAATAAACTCACAACAAATACAAATATATAATATATTAACTTTTATTGATGTATCATCAAGGAATATGCGTACTTATTTTATCATAAAATTTGTATGAATATCTTTATTGGACTCTCTAAAATTAACATATCTATATACTAACAAGGTTATGAAATTAATAAAATAGTTCTATTTCAATCAAAGGTCCTAGTATATCATTTTAAAAAAATTGAATGGGAAATGTTATTTCTTATCTAATTTAATCTATTTTATATGAAATATGATTTATCAAAAGTAACAAACATTGTTTTGAGTGTATATAAAAATGGTTTTTGAAAATACATAAATGTAAATGATTTTAGATATTCATTAATAGTAATTTCAATTCAATAGACCAATAAACATGCACACATATAAGAATATATGTTAAGACGTACATGACATGTAATTACTGTGGGAGGTATTTTATTATAACCTCCCATCATGGATATTTCCAAGTGAAAACATTATGAGATTAAATTTCATGTAACTATGATTCAGTTTCACTTAATGGTAAAACCTCATTTGCTTCATGTAAAATAGTTTTCATCTGATCAAAAAAATATTTTGGAATATTTTTATACAAATTCATGTTTCCTATTATTGTGAGAAACTACTCAATCCTTTTTAGGAACCAAATACTCTATGTACATTGAAATATTAATGATACGTAGAATAATACTAATCTTTTAATAATATATTTATTAATATTCATGTTTTAATATACAAGTAACACTATGATAAATAAGACCTATATCAATAGAAATATATCAATGGGAACATTATTTCATTCTAGTCGCTTGACTATAGATATGTGATACCCTATCTAAATCTTTAAGGAATAACAAGAATGTGTGCGGGAATGGGGAAAATGCATGGGAAGGGGTGATATGGTCATTGTTAAAAACACTTGTGGATATAGTAAAAATACCACTAAAAGGATTCAATACAAGTTTCTATAGCTTGGAAATCAATAAAGTATATCCATATGCATTTATTTCCCATAGATATATCCTTTTAAGCATTACACTATAGTCATGGATAGTAAATGTGACACCCAGAAAATTTTAAAATATATTTTCTATTAAATACATGGAAAATGATCTATAGTTTAAGAAAAATAATACCCGTAAAATATATAAATATGTATTATAAATTATGTAATAAAGTACATTATATGGAATATAAATGAAATATAATTGTCCAAAATAATTAATAATTCACATAGAAAATAAAAATGATTCTAAATAGTTGTTGGAAATATATTGGTTATCAATATTTTTCTCATATATGTTAAAATTAAAATATTATTTAGAGTACTAATTATATTAAAAATTATTTTTTACACATATAGAACATGATTTCATTGGTTATTAATTAGTAATAAATTGAAATAAATTTTTTTGATGATAAAAATTTTTTTTTTTTAAAACATATTTTATAAAGATAATAAATATTCATCCTTAAAAATTATATTAATCAACATTAATGATTTGTTTTAATTAAATATGATGATAATATATAAAATACAATGTGGTAAAATTTATCTAATGGTTTTTATTGGGAATATAATGGCATTAAATTTCGTGTTACTATTTAAATACATTGGTCTAAAATGATTTTTCATTATGTTTTCCATGTTTATTAAAAAAAATATTAACACTATAATAAATTGATTTTGGTAAAATGGTTTACATAATTTTAAAATAAAATTTTTATTCATTTCACCAACATTTTTTGTCTTAATAAAAAATAACTATAGTAAAAAAACCTCTATGATGATTAAACTTTATTAATTATGTGGTAAATATAAAAGTTAATTTGTACAATATCACATAAAAATTTTAAAATTTGATTGACCAAAAATATCTTGTCAATAAATTATCATATTATACATTCTAGGTTACTTTTATTCTAATTTATCTATAATACTACAATATTATATTTTATTATTTTAGGTATTTCCATGAGTCTCACTTCCATTACTTATAAAGTGAACCTCATATTCCCTAATGTTAACACATTATTGAGAAACATAGATCAAATAGAATCTGGCCATATATCTTCTAAAATTTCTAACACACATTTTACGGATTTTGTTTTTATAAAAATAGAAACCCATGTATCCTTAAATTGATATCGGTAGGAACCTAATTCTGTGGAATGTTTTTAAAACTATCATATTTTAATGATAAAATCAACGACATCTTTTTAACTAATGATCTGAATGATGTATGATAACATTTTATACAGTAAGAAAGCTATTATGATAATTTAGCCTAATAATTTGGCGAGTCGCCGTTATCGCGGAGTCAGCACTAGACAAGATCCACATCCATGGATGAGATACCATTGAGGAGATTAATTTCAAAGAATGAGTAACCACCATCCTAGTCACACATAGGCTTGTTACATCTACAAGAGTTTCCAAGAAGAAGAGATACCACCATTCTTGATATTATCAGGCTTTCTACCACCAGAATCCGAGTCACCATTAGACTGAGGTACCTACAGTTTGAGATATTGTCAAACACTGATGCCCTTCCAGTATCATTTTACAATTATATTATGTGTAATTTTTAATGAATGGATCAATGTCTATTTCATTTCAAGTTAAATTTGACCAACTGTTAATGACATAGCCAAATGCATTCCCAGGATTACAGATCTACTCCAGTTGATGCTGTAATTTATATGTGAAGGACTTATCTCTTAAAAACCATCATATACAATATATATACGATGATTAAAGACTAATGGTACTATGGAATATTTTTTTATAAAATATATGAATCTGTAAGAACTCATTGATTCATATGGTTTGAAAATCAACAACACAGAATAAAAACATTATTTGTAGTGTTTTTTGAGATACCAATAGTGATTAACTGGGTCATTCTCATATATTTTTACAATACACTTTTATACTACAATTTTTCAAGATGGAACCTCAAACGCCTCACCAACACAGATATGGGGAAATCAAACTTTCTAAATATACCAGATAGATAATTACTATATTATTTATTGATATTACTCTTTATTATTTTTATTTTGAGAATTATTTTGTTACTATGATTTAAAACACTTATTATCTTCTACACGTAAATAAAGAATTACTGTTTTCTCTCCTTTTTTACATCTTTTTTCAAACATTGTATCATGGAAGAGGTCCTTATGTGGCATGTGCTATTTTTTATTCCCATGTATAATTGTGAAAGAGGATTCTTAAAAAAGACAACTTATAGATCTTGATTGTTTACTTAATCTAGGTTGCAACATTATTTTATTATTAGAATAATCTTCCTTGAAGTGGGTGGTAGAAAAGTGGAGAGTATTATTTCTCATCTTGAGGAAAAACATTTTGTTTATTAATATATGTTATTTTGTTTTTTTATTACCATAACCTATATTATTTTAGCCTATAAAAAACTGTTACAGGGATAGTTATTCTTAAATAGTTTTTATATTTTTTTTCTAAGTAAATTGATTATAAAGATAATGTGTAATGACCTAAACATTTATGAATGAAAATAACCTTATATATTTAATTATATTTAATTTGGGTCTAGAAAACACATGAATGTATTTTGTTTTATCCAATTTCATTTTGATTGACTATTCGTTATCATTATCATTGATAATATAGCCATTGAAAAGGGCTAATATTACTAGTATAAATATGGAATTTTACCAAATCCATTTTTCATAGAAAAAGGAAGCGACTAGGTAAAAAAGACGTATCGTACCCACAAAACCCAATTTTCAATAAATAATGACGGATATAACATTTCTAAAATATTCCCCAAACCATGTGAATGTTGATATCCAACAACATAAGCATGAGTAAAACCATTTATGGGAGAAGTTCAAACTCATCGTGATCACACCCAAAACCATGTTCACTAAATAGTCTAATGAAATCCCCACCATCATGCACCACACTGACAAAAACATGCCGGTTTAATATTTTGATATGTTTCATAGAACAAGAAATAATAATATGTAAAATATTTTTTATAAAGTATTGAAAATTTCTTCATCCAATTTTGGTTAATTTATAAATTATTTTTTAATAATAAATTAATAATTTGATATATTAAGAAATCAATTTTGATGAATAAATGAATTTTTTAAATAAATAAAATTTTATTAATTTTTTTATTAAAAAATTCTAATAAAAATAATTGATCATATTGTTTTTATGAAAAAAAAAATTCTGAAGGTTCGAAGGCAATTATTTTCAAAACAATCCAATTTTCAATAAATGTCATGTATTTTAAAAAGTTAAAATAATAATAATTCTAAAATTACATTGAAAATATTAATATTATATTTGGAATTATGACTTTGAAATTATCTAGTAGTGAATTTTTTATAATTTTCAGAAATAGAGGGTTTTTTGGTAAAAATTAAATACGTATAAATATATATCGTGTTTTATGACATCATAATGGCCCAATAGTGATGTAATAATTACTAAAATATGGTATCATCCGCCCAATATATTTTTTCCCTTTAAAATAATGTGATTTTAGGTTTGTTAGATTTATTTCAAATAGCATTAGTGAATCCTCCAAGACATATAATATATTTTAAGACCTTAAAATCATTTATTTGAATGTTTGACTCACCTATACATAAGAAAATTCAATATCAATTCCTTTTAAAATAATGTAAACCACTCCCCTTTTGTGGAAAACTTGTGAAAACCCAATGTAATGGTTTTTGGTTTTGAATATTTTATTATGAAGAGTCCAAAACCTAAATAATAATGACCCCCCCCCCCCCCCATTTCTATACAATCCCACTGAAGCTCCCATTTATCATCACTTGAAATTCATTTAATATGTATATGGATTTTTCTATAGTTCCCGGACTCCCCCCCCCCCAATGCACCCTCAGTCACCCAAGATGCCTCTTTCAAGCCTTTGGTGTCACACACTCATGTAAGGGATACACACCTCCCTTTCTTTTCATAAATTTGATAACCTTCGATTGAAATTACCGTAAATAATCTCAATGGTTTATGCTGTAATTAAATTTTTTTAATTCACTTATTGTTAAGTTAATGTTTTATCAATTATAGACCCTTTACACACTCTCATTTTTACCATTACCTAAACCATTACTATGCTCAAATTTCACAATGAGTCTTCCAACCTCCTATTCTATCAAGCATTCTTTTTATGTAATGTCATATAATACAGTTTATTCTTATACTGTTATATAATATTATATATCCCCCATATTCTCCATTTCATATATAAATTATTAGATACCCATTTATTTATCATCAACCCATTTTAATGAACTTCTTTATGACAATGTAATGCAGCCTAAATTGCACGATGATTTTCCATGTAAAAATAATTTTGTAGTTAATTCAACACCCATTTTTTCTATTAAGGTTATTCTCCTTTATGCACATATAACAATTGATTTGGGGAAAAATGTATTCATTCCACACTCTATGATCGTGGAATAAAATATTATGATTTATAAATCTATGTTTTAAGTTCTATGTTGGACACTTAATGATGAGAATGAAATGATTAATAAGGATGTGCCTTGATAAGACTTCAATGAATTAGGTAATGTTTAGAATAATGAAACATCATGTTGTGATAGGTGTGTACCTAATTAATCTATTTTACATATCCCACCTTGGGTTCTTGGTGTATTTTGGCTTGATCTATTTATGATTTATTGTTTTCAGATGTTTCTATATATCCCATGATATGATTATAACGCTATATCACAGATTATTATTCATGTTCCTTTTATGATGCGTTGATATACCCATTGTCTAACTTTTAATTTTCCCTCATGTTATGCCTTGTTTATTCCTTAACTATGCTTCATAAATCACCCCTTTTATTATGTATGTCCTCATGTTATCCAATGCATTGACAAGAGGAAGGAACATTTTTTCCATGTTAAAAACGTTTTCAATAAATATGTTATTCATTCATGTTTTAAGTTGTTCTGTAATGTACCTGATTTCCTAAATAAACTAGAACTATAAGTTTTATGAGTTTTATTACGTGAAATTATATGTAATAAATCGTGTTTAGTTGGTAAATAAAGATAGTTCATGTTATAGTTTCCATATGAGGACATGTTTACTTATTTTTGGGATTAGGATTATAAAAACCTTGTGAACACCTATAGGGATAATACTAAGTCTATGAAAACGTCACTAAATTTTGGTAAGTACATTTTATGCTATTTTTCATGAAAAAATATCCCTATTTGGATAAATAATTTCTTTTTGGTTCTATAATAGATGTACCTATGAATAACAACTCTGACAAGGTATTTCGAGCATGACTCGAGGTATCGTAGAAACATGACAATGGGTCTTAAAACACACTTAGTTTAACACAATTTTGGTATATTCCTTTGTCAATTCATAAGTTCATTACAAACCATTATTTAAGTAATAAAAAATTTCTATAAGAATATATGTTAGGTAATAGATCATGGATATCATAGATTAATGCCTAGAAACTCATATGTTAAGGAGCTAAACATAATTTATAAGTTATCGATTTAATGTCATCGGATTCCACCATATGTTTTTAATGAAGATACTCATCCAAAATTTTCCTTTTATTATATCCAAAGGCTGAAAATTAGAGAAATTTTGTTAACAACCTATGAAAAGTTAAATGCGATGATTTCCCCAATGAGATTCTCAATTAGATGGGAGCTCATGTAGGTCATAAAATGATTATTCCAACCTAGGTATAAAAATTCAGAATTATCAATTGAAACATTTTTGAAATACCAAGGACATAATGGAAGAGGAAAATGACATCCCATGAAAGTATATCTGATAAATGTGAAAATGGAATATAGACCCAACATAGTTCATGTAAAAAGTGTGGAACAAGGCACCATGGGAAATTTCGAAAGGGGATTGGGAGATGTTTTAACTATGGAATGCTCGGGCACAAAGTAGCCAATTTCCCTTAAAACATTTTTAATGTGATGAATGGTTAAAAAATAAATATAATGAATCCTATATTGTTTTATTTCATAAATGTGTAGATATCCAGAATTATACAGAATAGATCTCTAGAGTAAGGTCCAATAAGCATGATGTTCATCAATAGTCTCGAAGATCTACATAGCATGGGATGTAATATATTGAGATCGGAAATGATGAGTGAAATAAATGTAAACACTACTTCAAAATAGTGTATTTCATACTGTATTTCAATTCATATCTTTCTATCATATCTTTTATGTTTTATATGAACTTCGTTTCCCCACTAAAAAAGATATAAAATCACCAGGGAGAACTTATATGAGTATTGTATCACATGTTAAAGTTAGCGGGAATATTCTTCTTGAAAATATTTGTGGGAATGTTCTTCATGAAAATATTATAAGTATACCTTTGGTGAATTTGGATTTAATTATGTTATGGATTGAATTTACCTATATACAACTGATATCAATAACCTTGATAGGTAAATCAATCTCTATATAGAGAATCAGATCATAATTATATACAAGTGAACAGAGGATTATGAATCTTATTTAGAACCATCATCTTAAGAATGTATATTATTTCCCTATGAGAAAGTGTATCTATAAAAAATTATTGGGTCAAATGAAAAGTTCATCCTTGGATACATTCATATTGTGAGGGAATACATTGATGTGTTTCCGGAGGAAATACATTGTCTTCCCACTGGCAGAGAGGTTGAATTCTCAATTGAACATATACGTGAGGCATTTAGAATTTCCAAGACTCTGTATCGGATGGTTGTTGTGGAACATGAGGAACTAAAGAAACAACTATATGAAAATCTAGATAAGTTAATTATACGCCAAATTACATCACTATGGGTTCACTAGTTCTCTTCAAAAAGAAGAATTACGGGACAACGTGTCTTTGAATAGATTATTTTTTCTCAACAAGATCACAATAAAGAGAATGTATCATTTTCCATGTATTATTGAATTATTTGATTAGATATGCAGAGTATAGTACTTCTCCAAGGTTGACCAGTGGTCATGATATTACCATGTTATGGTGAAGAAGGAGGATATCTCCAGGATTGATTTCCATATAGGGTATGGGAAACTATGAGTTCATAGGGATTCCATTAAAACTCACTAATTATCCATCAAAATTCCTAGACAATTTGAATAGAGTCTATAGATATTACCTCAAAAAATTTGGTGGTGTTTATAGATGATATTATAATATAATCCAAAACTAATGTGGAGTATGTCGATCATTTGAGAACTATGCTAATGACCATGAGAAAATAAAATCTTCATGAAAAGTTCATCAAGTGTGAGTTATGGTTTAAGTAAGTATCATTCATGGGGAATATCATCAAAAGAAATATAATATATATGGATCTTTCAAAGAGAAATTAAATTAAATGGTTTTTAAGTCCAACACATGTGACATATATCCATAGTTTCCTTGATTTAACTGGATATTATCAACAATTTTTGAGAAGTTTATCATGATTGTGAAGTTCTATTACCAAGATAACTCAAAACAAATACATATTTTATTTGAATGATGAATGTGAATAAAGATTCATGGAGTTTAAATGGAGGCTTATTAGTTTCCTTGTTCTCACACTACCCACAACTAGAAAAATTGTTGTAATTTTTAATGATGCATCAAAGAAGGTGTTGGGATGTATATTGACAAAAAATGAACTAGTAGTTGTCTATTTCTCAAATAAGTTAAACATTACAGAGAAAAAACTATCATGTTCATGATATGGTGTTGGAAGTGGTGATCTTCAGTTTAAAAAATTTCATAGAATTATCTATTTGGAGAGAATTATGAAATATATACGGATAAAAAAAGAATAAAATATATATTCATATAGAAATATGGCAATATGTACCAATAATTATTGTTATATATCATCCTGAATTATAGCTGATCAATCCCCTATAATCTAGTGAATGAAAAAAAGGGGTGTATTCTCAATGTAGAAATTATCCCTCAATTATTTCATCAATGACAATTGAGAGGGATCTGATCTTATTAGATTTTTAGAGGATAGATATGAGAATCATAAAAAATGAAAATCAACAATCAATTCACAAATTATTTCTCAGCGGTATCTTTTTGAAAGGTTAGAGGATTCTTAAAAAGATGTTGTGAAAATTTAGAAGAAATTAAAAATTATAAGAAAATTTGCATCCTCTATGTTCAATGTTAGTGAATAAGGTGTTGTAAGAGTTGGAAAAAGACTATGTGTACCATCAAATCATGAATTAATAATAGAACTGATATGTGATACACATATCTCAACCATGAATATCTATCCTAGAAGTACAATGATGTATTGAGATCTCTGAGGGCACTGTTGGTGGGACAATATGAAGAAGGTGATCATCGATTATTCAACAATGTGTATGATATGTCAGAAAGTGAAGGATAAAATGAAAACGTATAAGGGGATGACAAAATCATTAACTATACCAAAAATTAAATGGGAAAAAAACACCATGGACATTGTCACCAGACATCTGAAGACATACATGGATAAAAAATGTTTTCTAGGTTATTTTGGATCATCTTACAAAGACTGCACACTCCATTGCAATTCTATAGGATTTCTCATTTGATCAACGTGAATAGATATACATCATATATGTGGTTGGGATTCATGGTTGACCACAATAAATTTTATATGATTTATATCTAATATTCAATTATATGTTTTTGAAAATGTATCTGACATGATCAAAACATGGATCAGAACGTCAGTACATCTTATCATCCTCAAACTAATGGCCAGTCAATGTGGAATATACAAACACATGAGGGAATGTTTATAGAATGATTAATTGACTTCAATGGAGGACGGGATAAACATCTCCCTCTGGTCGAGTTTTCATACAGAAACTGTTTCTTGTAGAGCCTCTCAATGGCTCCCTATGAATCCCATTATGGGAAGAGGTGCAAAACACCTGCATGATGGGATGATGATTGAGAGAAAAGAATATAGGTCCTTATATAGTAAAATAAATGGCATATAAGGTTAAGACTATCCAATATCATGTTAATGTTGACCTACATCGAAAAAATGTTCTAGGATAGAAATAATTTACATGAGATATAGTTTGATATTAGGGACATGGTATTCCTCCGCAAGTCTCCATTGAAGAGAGTGAAAAGATTTGGGATGAATGGAGTTCTTATTCAAAGGTACACCTTCCTTTTCTGATCATTGATATCATCAGAGTAATGGGCTATTGACTATCACTCCCACTGAACATGTCTTATGTACAAGATATATTATATGTATCACACTTAAGAATGTACAAAATAGACTAATAACATGTAATCTATCCAAAGGTGGTACCATTATAAAATTACCTTTCCTATGATGATAATTTTGTGAAGATCTTAGATTATAGAGGAAAAGTTCTATGAAATAAGAAATTTCCCCATATCAAGCTGTTATGGTGAAACCAAATGTTTCCATATGTAATGTGGGAACCAGAGGAGGTGATGAAGCAGAGTTACCCTTCTCTGTTTTAAGTGTTGGAAAAAGAAATTCTGAGGGTGAAATTTTTAAATGGGGGAATATTGTAATGACTTAACCTTTTATGAATGAAATTACCTTTTGTGATTCAAATAAATGTATTAGGGGTATTGAAAACAAATGAATTAATGTTTTTATCCAATTGGATTTTAAATTCTCGTTATGTATCATTATCATTGATAATATATCCATTGAACAATGATCACATGACTAGTATAAATATCGGGTTTTAGCCATTCCATTTGTCACAAAACAAGGAAGTGATGGCCTTAACCAGTAGGATCATTACCTATGAATCCCATTTATCAGAGATTCCATTGGAGATATCAATTTTGGAGTTTTTCCTAGACCAATCCCAAGATGATATCTAATTACACAAGCATTAGTGGAACAATTTACGAGAGATGTTTAAGCACAGCGAGATCATGACCCAAACTAAGTCCATCAAAGGTCCCCGTGAAAGCACCTCCATCATGCTCCTTACTCTTAGGGAATATTATGGTGTAATGAATGGAAATGTATGAAGACCCTATCAATAGAAATATATAAAATATTTTTGTATAAAATTTGGAACCTTTTTTCATCATATTATTATTACATTTTAAATTATTTTTAAAGCAAAAATATTATTTTTGGTTATTTAATAAATATATATTATTAAAATAATTAATTTTGGAAATAAATAATATTTTAAGAAAATATTATTATTAAAAAAAATTGTTTTAAAATTAAATTATAATATAATTATTAAGATGAAATAAGTAATTTTTATTAGGGTTCAAAAACCATTATTGTCAAAACTCGCCAATTTTCAATAAATGTTTTTCTTTATTTAAAAAGTTGAAATAATATTTAGATATTTATTTAGATAAAATAAATATTACTTTTATAAATAGGAGATCAAAATTATCTAATGGTTAATTAATTATCATTTTCAAAGATAACTGTATTTTTAGATAAAAATTAAATTCTATATAAATATACAGTGCATTTTTTGACATTATAATGTCCCAATGGTGATGTAATAAATACTAAAAAATTATCCTCAGCTAAATATTATTTTTTAGATTAATGTAATGTATTGTAGGATTATTTTATTTATTTCATAATTCCATAGTAAATCCTCCATGACATATAATATATTTCATGAATTTAAAATCATTTAATTGAATCTTTGACTCACCTCTACATAAGAAAGTTAAATATTATAGAATCATTGGCCCTTGGACATAAAAAATAATTTAAATCACTCCCCTTTGTCAAAATCCATGAAAAAATCCATGGGATGGTTTTTGGTTTCAAATAATTTATTATGAAGTGTATAAATAGTAAATAATAAATAAATCCTCCTCTATTTTAATATAATCTCACATCATATCCAATTTATCTTCCCTAAATATATTTTACGAATCTACACTATCTTCCCTCTTATCTCTATAGTCCTCCAATGGCATCCCAAATCTCCCAAGAATCCTCTCCAAAGTCATTAGAGTATCACACTCTAGTAAGTTATCCCCACATCCATCTCCTTTCTGTAATTGAATAACATTATTTTGAAATATGACTACATATTTTCAATTAGTTATGTAATAAATAATTTAGTATAATTCAATTTCTATTTAGATAAAATTATTTTAATGATTTTCCATTAACACTTTCTCATTTTGACCCCACACAATGTTATATCTATTCCATAATTCCGTAAGGAATCTTCCTCCCTCATGTTCTATCTAGAATTACTTTTTTGTTATGAATTATAATTTTCTTTTTTTCCAATTTTTGGGTATGTTTGTATAAATCCCTCTTTCTGCCTATTTAATTTATAAGTGAGTATATCCCCATTTTTACTCATCATCCTAATTCTATGAACTTCTATATGACGTTATTATGCTGCCGAAATTGAAAAATGATCTTTAATGCCCAAATAATTGTGTACGGAATACTATGTCCATTTCTCTAATAACGGTATTGAACATAATGCACATATACATATTTATTTGAGAGTAAAATTATTTTATTAAACACTCCTTGATCATGTAATAAAATCTTACGATGTTTAAATCCATGTTCTATGTTATATGTGGAACACATAACCATGAGAATGAAATGATTATGAAGGGTTCTCCCAGGTAGCTCTCCAATGCATTGGGTAATGTTTAGTATCATGATACATCATATTAGGAAATTGGTGTACCTTATTCATGTATGAGACATTTTACACCATGGTTTATCGGTGGGTTTGGCCTTGATCTACTTTTCTATATTGTTTTAAGAGTTTACCACATTCCCAATGTGACGATTATCATGATATAATATGCCTTATTATTTATGTTCCTTTTATGGTTCATTAATATATCTATTGTCTAACATGAATTGTATTCATCTTGTTATTCCATGTTTATTCTTGTTCAGGTCTTTATAGGTCACACCGTTCTTATTTATGTCCTTAGATTATTACATGTAGTGTTAAGTAGGACAGAATATTTGGGTCATTTTATTTTAGTTCTCAATAATTATATTGTTCATTCATGTTTAATGATAATATGTAATGTTTATAATTTACCAAATAATGTAGATATCTCAATATTAGGAGTTGTATTATTTGTAATTTTATATAATAAATCCTTCTTAAATACTAAATAAATTTTAGGGTTGTTATTTATGGTGATTCTAAATTGTATTTTAACTGAGACATAATCAATTTTGAGAAATATTTTAAAAGGATTGATCTTATATTGATATGATATTTTGACTAATTAAATATTTATTTATTAAGTGTTTTTTTACTTTAATTTTAGCATATGTTTTTATTGGGAACCTATCCATCCCCTTCTTGAGTTTCTCACCCTAACCAACATTTACTACAACATGGATTAAAAAACATTGTTTACTGTGATTTTAGTTTTATTCTAAAGATCTCATATTTATATCATTTCTATATTTCAATTCTTATGAATAAAATATAATAAGTATCTACAACTAAAATAAATCCTTATTATAATGGTACAAATTATTCTCAATTGAAATTCAAAATGAAAATCCATTTATAAAGTATAGATTTTTAAATTTGGACTGTAATAGAAGATAAATATGGAATGATACAAATTGATAGAATTATAAGGAGTAATGCTACCGAATTCTATGACAACAATAATTATAAAGATATGATTTCTTTGTTTTGTGCCATGTGCGATGAGGAATTTAATAGAATATATACATGAAAATATTCTTTTGAAATATGGGATTCCGTATATGTTTCCCTTGAAGGGACATATTTTGTCAATGAAATGAGACGAAATTCATATACAATCTAGTATAATAATTTTAAAATTAAATCTTATTAACCTATTTATGATATGAATTTTTGGTTCAATGAATTATTAAATACCATGTACTCACATGGAAAGTGATTGAAATAAAATGATCAACTGATTTGATATCTCAGATGCTTACCAGACAGAAAGATAGGAACATATGTGTCAATTAAAGAATTTAGTGATGTGTGAAAATTAATTGTCATGTAATTGATAATAAATATGGTGTTATAAGAAGAACAGAATAAATTTTACCTGGATATTGATTTATATGAACCAAAAATAAAATCAACATCGTTCAAGATTACTATATCAAAAAATTTAGAAAATTTATTTTCTAGAAATACCAGTGAAGAAGAATTTATGAAAGACAGTGATGAGTAGATGGCTTGGTAAAAAAACATGTTCTTTTTGGAAAGCACTTTAGAGGTCCCAAGTATTTTTCATACATAAAATACTATTAAACAAAAAAAATTAAAACTACAGATAATGATGATATAGATGAAATAATATCCAATGAAGATATATAAAATTATAATAACAAGTTAGAAGTTACAATTCATGTGTTTAAAATTAAATATATGTCTCTTATAAAATTTCATACTTTTACAGTAAATATGAAATGAAACTGTACTATTGAAAAATATAAAAATGATCATTTTTTAAAGAGATGAATGAATAATATTTTTCCAATGAATAGGTAATGAAATACATAGAATGTTTTACCAATGGTAAAAATTTATATACTCAAATAATTAGAAATGATGTTTCTACAATGTATATAATTGAAATAGGTTTTCAACCAGGACCAGGAAAATTTAAGAAAGTCTAAATTTATGACTTGTACCGGTTCTAAAAATTAATATATTTCTAGTACCTATTCAACTGGACTTAACAAATTATTTATTTCTATAAAGTTCACATCTATTTACTAGACTCTGATTAGGAAATTTTTTGTGCTAGAATATCTTATCACTAACATAACTTGACCCAATATGATTTGGGTACCAAAATAATTTATGGAATATAAATTTTTTTATATGAAATCTGTTTAATAACCTCTATGAAAATCCTATTTCATATGGATGATGGATATTCTTGTAATTTTTCTGGTCAGTATTCAGACATCATTAATTTGATCACAATTGATGGTGGTGATGTAACCTTTGGTGAGAATGCTAAATTTATAAGTACCATCCTTGGTTGAATTTTTTATACTAGTTCAGTATTATTTATAGAGATTTATATACATGGAATAAAATTTACATTCTTATAATTTATAAAATAGGTGTTGATTGCTTTTATGTAAAATATTAAAATAATTCATCCCATGTTTTTAAGTATAATAATGCTATAACTTTTAATGATAAATTAATTGATAACATTTATTCAATTAATTTAAATTATTTATCTTCTATGAATATTCATTTTTTAATTTATTTCTTAAAGAATATTTCATTTGGTATAAGAGACATGTTCATTGCAATACAGATTCACTTATAAATTTAACTATAAAATGGTAAGTTAGAGGTATAACAAAGCATGAATACTCAAATGATAGTGTTTGTAATCCACACCAAAAAGGATAACATGAAAATATTTATTTTAAATCAAAGAAATAATTTTCAACCCCTCAAAATATAGTGGTATTTCATGTTGACCTATTTGGCCCTTCTATATTTATTAGCATATATAGAAAACATTATTTTTAGGTTTGTGTAGGTGACTTTTATAGAAATATGTGGGTATTATTTATTACTCACAATAGTGGAGATTATTATTACATCAATAACTATGAAAAATTTATATAAATTATTAGTGGACTTAGTGGTAATACCTTAAGAAATGATCATGTATGAGAATTTCAAAATAAGAAATTTTAATCATTTAGTTATATAAATGGTTTTAATCACAATTTTTCTACTTTTATGACACCAAAATAATATTGTGTGGTAAAAATAAGAAATATAACTATTCAAGATATATCTTGGACTATGATAAAAGAGTATGACTTACCTGTCTACTTTTCTATAAAGGATATTAATAAATCCTTTTATATTATAAATAATGTATTTATTAGACCTATCCTAAATAGGACATCAAATGAGTTGTGGAAAAAATATAAAAACAATTGCTGATTATTTAAATTTTTGGGATGAAATTTATTTAATCTAAAAATGAATGACAATATAGAAAAAAAATTCCTAGATGGATGAAGGAATATTTATTAGATATTCAACTTCTAATAAAACTTATTGAGTGTTTTATAATAGAAAAAAAACTATAGAATAGTTTTTTCATGTTAAATTTTGATGAAACTAGACTTAATGATCATAATGCAATCTCAGTTAACCTTTAGTATGATATATCATGTATGAATTTTAATTAGAATCTATAACAATTTTCCATCCATGATAAATAAATTTCACTCAGTGAACAACAAGAACCCAAACCTGATTTAAATCTTGAGATAAAAATCCCCTCGTTTAAATGAACCATTATAACTTATAAAACCCCCCATTAGATGCTACAATAGGATACCAAGATTGAGGTACACAAACTAATGCCTCCGTTATAAATCAAATTAAACACCAATGCTTATTTTCAAATAATAAACCGAAGAATAGTAATGACGCAATAAATGGTAATATTTAGGTATTAGATACGTAAGAAAAATCAAAACAATTTAATAGAAACATGGTTTGGGATCATTTTGATAGACCTAAACACACCATAACATTTGGGACTAAGTGGTTGTTTTTTAATAAGGTTGATTAGTTAGGAACGATAGGAAGAAATAATGGTAGATTAGTGGCATAAGGTTATAATCAAGAAGAATGTGTTTATTATGAAGAAACTTCTTCACATGTAGCCAGACATTATGACATTTAGATACTTCTTTTTTATGCATCACATTTGGATTTCAAATAATATGAAAAATTGATAAAATTTCCCATTAAGATGGATTTTTATTTTGCGTATGTATTTTTAACAACCCATTGGATTTCAAAATACATTTTTACATAATCTTATTTTTAAATTAAAAAATAAGTACATGATTTAAAACATGCTCCTAGAGCTTGGTATGATATAAATACATATTTTATTATTTCAAAATGTTTTTAAAAATGTATAGTTGATCCAAACCATTTTATAAAATTAATTTTAAAATATATTTTTACTGTATAAATACATGTAGATGATACTTTTTTTTCTTCTAATCTTTCCCGATGTTATGATTTTTCATAACTATTGAAAAATGATTTTGAAGTGTGTATAAAGGGTAAACTCAAATTATTTATTTGATTTCAGATTTTTCCAACTAATTAAGTAGTTATCATAAATCAATGTATATAAACTAAATGTAATTCAGAACATTTTGGTTTAGATAGCACTAAATTTAGTGATACTCCCATGAGTACCGTCTGTAAACTATATCTTGATGAAGTTGGGAAATCACTAAATCAAAATATTTATAGAGGCATAATTGGTTGATTTTTTTACTTATCTACAAGTCTTCCTGATATTATGGTTATTGTGTGTATGTGTTCTCATTTTCAACCAAACCCAAAATATTCACATATAACATCCATAAAAATCATTAAATAGCTAAAATTATCTACAAATTTAGGGTTTTTTTATCCAAGAGGACATGCTTTTGATTTTATAAGTTATTCAGATGATAATTTTGGTATATGTTTGTTATATTGGAAACGAACATCAGGAACATGAAATTTATTAGTCAAATATTTAATATCATGGTGTGGAAGGGAAAAAATTTTATTACACAATATACTACTAATGTTAGATTCATAGCTTTCGGATGATATTGTGCACAAATATTATGGACGAATCATACTTTACTAGAGTTTATATACCAATTTAGAAATGTGACTATGAAATTTCATAACACAAGTGAGTTAAACATTTATAAAATCTAGTATATCATTCTAGAAAAAATCAAATTGATTTATGACATCACTTTTTGACATATCATTATCAAAAAGTTTATATAACATTAAAATTTATAGGAACTGAAATCGGCATGAAGATATATTCACAAATAATTTGATTTCTGAATGAATAAACTAAATCAGACCTGAATTACAGATGATCATTTTTTATGAAAATTTACTGTTGGTAAGTCACTGTTGATGTGTTGCTATTTAAAAATAATCATTGATAAGTCATGATTTGGAATTCGCCAGTGATGAGTAACCATTGATACGTAATCATCAACAAGACACCATTGATAAGTCATAGTTGAGAAGTCACCATTGATGAGTCATCATTGATAACCCAAAATTGATAAGTCACCATTGTCACATATCCTTTGAGGAGAAACCATTGATGAGTCACCATTCAATGATTCACCATTAATTTTTTGTTATCGTTGTTTTTTATTACCTTAGCTATACTTTTGCAGATTAAATAATTGTTTTTTAAAATTAATTATCTATTGTCTGGAATTCATAAATTAGTAATCTCTCTGGAGAAATCAAATTAATTTTCTAACCTATAAACCCTTAACCTCGTAAACAATTACCTTCATATCAGACTAATCATAATTTCATTCTCCTTTAAGCCTTCAACCTATCTAAATTGACCATGTAAAGTGATCAGCATAGTCGAATGCAGAAGTGATTAGGAAATCTATGAAATGGAAAATATCTAGAAACAATTCGGATATTTCATCATGGAAACCAGATCCAAAAAAATTGGTTGTCAATGTAGGAAAGTAATTTTATGTGAAATGGATCCCATCGAGAAATATAGAAGAATTGACTGTTATAGAAAATAATATATGGATGAATTGTTTCACATTAAATCACTGAGGGTATTATATGAGGTTAATTTATGATATTTATAAAAATAGTAAATGTGTTTTGGGAAAGAAATATGATATGATAAGAAGTCTCATTGATGGAGAATATCTTTCTTTATCTTTAACAAAATGGGATAATTTCCTAAAATTATATCATAAAAGGGTATATGAGGATTTGTAACGAATTATTCCAAGTGATAGTGAAATGATCAAATTTGAAGAGTCAATCCCACAGTTCACTAGAGATTGTACCCTAAAGAGACCTATATTTTCAGAACTAGATGGTGAATGATAGCTTTTATTCTATTTTTCCTAGCATGATTTTGTGTCCTAGAATGGTATATTTCAATACCATGAAATATCTGGTTGTTTAATTCATATTTATGATAAAACAATGGGAAATGATAAATTAGTGTCAATTTCTGATGATGCATATGATTGAGACTTACTATAAGATTTCAATATTGAACTCCCTAATATATCATAGGATGATATATACCAACATAGATACCATGGGCATTGTAAAATAACGAAAAAAGGTGAAGATATGTGTGAGGATTTTTACATATCAAATATTGTTTAAAAGAGATTAAATGAGAATGAATACATAAAATAAATGATGGGTAAGAGACAATGAAAACATGAACAATGATTTCAAACATATTTATCCTCAAACTAAATCTAAATATATTATGGATCTTTTCCTTGATCATAATTATTTAGATTATTTCTTATATATTAACTATATTTAAATAGTATAGAAGGAAGGGGAAAAGATGATGATGATTTTTTTGTGGGAGTGGGGAGTGATCCAATGGTTCTTAAATATCATCCTAAATATTTTGTTGGATCTTTCAGTCCACCAGGTTATCTGACTACTCAATAAAATCTATTAAATGAAAATTATGATTATGAAATCGATGTATCTAGATAAATTTTGTTTAGTACATCTACTTTCAAACATCAACTGACCATAATGCTAATGTATATTAAAGATATTAAAATGATTTTATATAAGTACATGAAGATATGGACCTTGATAAAGAAGATTAAATAAATGTAATGATAATGAGGATCATGATTATAGAGTTAATGATGATGGATCTGATCATGGAGATGATCAAAATGGTGAATATTGAACTGGTCTTAGAGCTGATAAAAATTTTAAATATTGTAATGATAATGGATATGATCATGGAAAGGATCGTAATTATGGTAGTGATAATAATAGATATTATCTAGATGATCATGATCAGGATATGGTTAAAATAAATCCTTCATTATTAGTTGTATCATGTTATCAATGATATGAGAATCAATATAAAGATACTGAAATGTCTGATTTACCACCTCTTACTACTGAATATGGGGAATCTGCTTGTAAGGGGAAGAAGACATCCAATCCATTTTATCTATCAGAACAAATGGATCAATTAGAACATGAAAATAAATTAAAAAAAAGTCATACATAATCTACCACTTCTATACATGATATTTTCTAATCCTCACATTCACATAGACAATCCCCACTTCACCCTTATATTAGACCCCAAATTAGTTCATTAAAAAATGGTTAATTTATCCAAGATTTATTAGCCTTCTTATAGATTATAGTGATTCCTATTATGAGAATTAATAATGTTGTCTGAGTAGAAGGATTTTTAGTGAGTCAAATTGACTAAGGTGGGGAGTTATAGCCTTTTCCTCCCATAAAAATAAATAGATTATATTCGTCTAGAGTTCCTCATGAGAAAAGAGATCATAATGATAATTATGTTTTTTATACCTCATGATGTTCTAAAACAAGATTAATTATAATATTATAATATAAATGTGAATTATTATTTGGTATCCTTGATAGGGAATTTAGTTTCAGATTTATATTATGTATTGGGCTCCCAACCACCTCCAGTTTCTAGACTTGGTGAATAAAGCACTCAATATTTGGTTGAGTTGGTTATATCATAGTTAATACCAAGTGTTATATTTAATATTCATGAAATATAAGTGAAAATATAATATTTTATAAATAAGTAGAGTGGTTTTTTGATTTAGTAGACATTATGACATCTTATTTTTTTTAAATTTGGAATTCTATTTCTCAGAAGAGGGAAAGCATGATTGTTTTTGCCTCTACATCATCTGCAACTCCCCTTTATCAAGTAAATATTTATATTAATATACTCATTTAGATTATTTGAGATAATATCAGTAATTCTTTGTGTGATGTGACCACTCATGATGAGTAATTAATAAAAATAGACAATCATAGACGGCATGTCAATAAGTTGATACATGGGTATGCCATTAATCTCAAAATTGATAATGACATCATCCAGAGGGATATCAATTACTATTTTAATGAATTTACACCAAGAATGACATTTATAACAAAAACATATTAATATTTGATAATTTAAGGTTTCCACTAGTTACAAGATCCTTCTTTCAAAATGTGATTCAAATGAAGGTTCTGACAAAAGGTTTGCTGCAATTCCTAGAAGGGAAAAATGATTTATTCAACGCAATAGAAATGGGTGGAAAAATAATTATGGATTTTTATCAATCTCATGAAACCCATTCAACATTTCTATATTACAAATATTATAGCCAGTGGAGAGTTTCTTGTGAAAATAGTTTATTTAATCACAATAATAGAGCTACTTAGATATAGACCTATAGTAACTACTCCAGCAGATGGTATTTTCAATCCTCTATTTTACTATAATATTTCTATCAACAATTGATGAAGTTAGACACTTGAGTGTTGTTCTTATTTATGAACCTCTTCCTGCTTCAACAATAATAAATTCAATTATAACGTATAATCCAACAATCTCTACAACTATCTCCTCTCAGGATAAAGACAATGTCAAAGAAAAATATAATATTTATTTTCCACCAACCCATAAACAATGAATATGATTGGATGTAGTCGTTTTCTTGGGAACATGTCCTAAACTCATTATCATCATATTGTTGTACTCATTCAGTTTTGGATAATATTCAATCAAATGACTTATTGTTATTCGCATTTTGTTATTTTTTTTATCCCACATTTTTTTTTGATAATATTAAATGTTGGGATAAAATGTGAATTTATTTTCATATTGTGAAATAATATAAAAATATTGATTATTTTATTACATATTCAGTATATATTTATAAATTTTTATCTAAGTTGTTTATATCATACATATATATTTTTAAATGATAAGAATATTCTATTAAAATTAAATACATATCAAACTATCTATGTTTACTTTTTTTATACATATCATATAAAATGTTGTGTTTTGAATCATAAAAAATTGGGAGACTTTTAGCACTTCATTATGTGGAGTGTGTTTGAAACTCCATTTTTTTAAAGTTCAAAAACCATGATTCTTTTAATACTAATCAAATAACATATATGTGATATCATTTTACATGGTAAGACATTTTTCTCTGATCTTTAGGCCATATATTATAGCAAGTCACAATTTTCCAGGAGTCTCCACCAAATAGGAGTCACCGCTAAGGGTGATATACCAAAGAGGCGATCACCACCAAGGAAGATTCACCAGCATCCTTGTCACCACCATGCTTGTTACCACCATTGTAGATACTATCAGGACAAGCATCATGCAATATTGTTTCCTCCAAACTCTGAGTCAATACTAGACATTGATTCTCCATCATCCATATATACCACAAGTGTGATATAGCATCAGATTCTTAGTCAACACCAGCTTTTTTCTACAGTTACTATATGATGAATTTATCTTGAATTACACAATGAATATTTGTACTTATTGATAATTTCATAAAGTCTTAATGACATAGAAAAAAAATATCGAAGGTCTGTGGATATCCTCTAAATGATGTAAATTTTTATACATGAATGAAATATCTCTCTAAAAATTTGATATACAAAATATATATAATGATTTATAAATATTTAGAAAATATATAATTTTGAAATCTTGTCATTGAATATAGAAACATTATTCATTAAACTAATTTTACAATTAAAAACATAGAATAAAAAGTTCATTTTAGAGAGTTATTGAGATTGAAACATAGGTTAACTGGGACATTCTAGCGGAATCCAATAATCCTCTATTATACTACAATTATTCAAGAATGAAGATCAAACTACTCACCGACATAGAGATGATGACATTGAACTTTTTGACCATATCCTCTTGATCATTACAATGTACTTAATTACTCTTATTGGTTATGGATTATATTTTGACTAAAATATTGTTACTCTATGTTCAAACTAACACTATCTCTGAAATCTAACTAGAGAATAATTGGTATTCTACCCTTCAATTATAACTGTTCTTCCTCAGTGTTTATGGAATAATTATTTATGTGGACCATGCTATTTTTTCTTGACACGTATAATTTTGGAAAATGAACATTAAATTTGAAAATTTATAGTTTTTTAACGTGATCCATGTAGTTGATTTTTTTGATTGTTTTTATAATCTTCTTGAAGCAGGTGATTTCCATGTAGAGAGGATTATATATCATCTTGATACTGAAACAATGGTTTATTCCTTTCTGTTATTATGTTTTCATATATTATAATAATCTATATTTTATTAATATATTAAATAAATAAAATTAATATTTTTTATTTGCTACTATTTTTATTTTTTTATGTAAATTATTTTAAAAAGATAATTTAATTATACACATTATTTTAACTAATACAAAATAATTCTTTGAGAAATGATTTAAAAGGATAGTTCTTATATTGATATGAGAATTTGATTAATTATCCAATTGTTTATAAAGGGGATTCTTGTTTTATTCTATTGCTAACATAAAATTATTTTGGGAAATCAATTCACCTGCCTATCTTGAGTTTAACACTCTAACAAAAAATATCAAAATGGGATTTCTGAAAGAATAGGTGATCATCTTCACCAAATCCATTTAATTTTATTTATTCTAATGCATCTTTTTAATAATCTAAAACCATATTTACATCAATTAATAAGTATTTTTTCTATAATTTAATATTTTTATATTAATTTTACATCCATTTTATTTCTCTTTTCCTTCCATCGATAAATGATATCTTCATTCATGCATACTGATAGACTAAAAACAGCATGACACGATGTGAATAAATTTTCCATGTCTTCAATATATTTATGATCATATAGATTCATTTAATGTAAATAAATATTATTTAAGATATTATTATTATTCTATAATTTTATAATATTATGTTACATTCTTTCTTTCCATTTGATAGAAAATAAAAATATTACTCTTGTATATGTACGTATTACCATATCCATGAAGTGATATAACTCATTTTAATCAACCCTTATAATAATGGATATAAATGTTTAAATTTGAATAAATATTTTTCTTATAATATCGTTAATAGTCTGAAGATGATGACAAAATGAATAAGTCTCGTGAAATTGAATCTTAAAACCAAAAAATTGATTGAAAATGAAATTGTTTGACACCATGAATGTTAATTACAATGAATAATTGTTATTAAATGCATATTTAAAAATTATTTTTAAAATATTTATAATAAGATATGTATGAATATATATATATATATATATATAAATTCTACATTTATTCTATAGTATATTTATTATATATACAAATAAATCCAGGACTTATGCTGAGGGTTTATGTGGATATCAGTTTCCTAATTGGGGTTATTTATGGATGAATATCAATTACGGGATTTATATTCCTTTTTTCTCTAAAGCAACATACATTGTATTATTCTATTTTTATTTTTTGGTTTTTAATGTTTTTATAATATAATTACCCTATTTGACACTAAAATATAGATAGAATTATTTTCAAGTGAAAATTTATTTCATCTTTTTGGCCCATACAATTATTTTTATTGTTGATATTTTTACTATAGATTCTAGAGTATCATTTTCAAAAATCCAATTACTTTTTAATTTAATTTTAAACAATATATTTATTAATTTTAATATTTTTGGATAAGTATCTTTTTATTGTTCTCTAAATGATTTGTTTTTCTCTTTTTTACAAATATATGAATTTAATTTTCTTTTTAACGTAAACATGGATTTTCCCATATTCATAACTATCCATTGTTTTTAATATTAAATATTAATGTTTCCATGGTTACCTTTAAAGAACCATTTTCTCTATTTTTTTAATTATTTATTTTTATGATATGAAAGTAAATGTATATTTTCCCATCTATTCTATGAAATATTTAAATTTACATTCATTGGTATTTTCATCTATGTAGACCCCATTTTATGTTTATTATGATCATATAAGGCTATAACCTTATGATTCCATAAATTTATTTATTTTTTGGGATGTGATTATCTGATGAGGAAATATTTATTTAACATGTTTCAATTCCTTGTGTTAGGAAATGATGAATTAAATAATGATTTCTATTCTTGTGGCACATATAGGTACGATTTTTATAATGTGGTGGGTTGGATCAGAATTATATATCCCATTAATACATTTGTAAATGATATTCATCTCATGAGGTAATATAAACATGACAGACAGTAAACCCATTCTAGGGATGTAAAGAGGATGGTGTGTATACCCACAGCATTATGATACTTTTTCCACTAGGTGATGATCTTATTGGATGTTATATTTGACTAATTAAATGATTTAATATTATTATGAATATTCCAAATATTCAATGATAGGTTCCTGTGCATATGATATTTAATCATGGATCACTATTTATAAAAGACGATTCCTCAAAATTACGATCCATTTATATTGATATTTTAATGCACTATGCTATGTCACATGATTTGTGATATTTTATTGATTATATATGATCTTCATAATTTATGGTGATTATATAATTCCATCATTACAATCATATTATTCTATATGATCTTTGATCAATATATCCTATTTTTAACCCTTTTAGTGCATGATATATACACTTTATTATGTTAGTATCTCCACAGGATATGAATAAATGATATTATTTGGATATTTCATTGAAGGGATCCATGAGAGAAGAATTTTGTAGTATATATTTATGATATTTCATGTATAAGTTACTAATATGTATGTTTACCCTGGAAACTACACCATTCTATTTTTAGAGAGTGAATTATTGGGAAATATATGATGTTTTCATCTAAAATGATGAGATATGTATATGTATTTTCACAGGTCACATCAGTTCTTATCATAACATGGTATATATTTTTTGTTTTATTATTATGAATAAAATTTAGAAAAAACATAATACTACAATTTAATAACATAACTATATATATATATATTAAATGTAAAAGTGTTATATGTTAATAAGGATTCATAATAAAGGACATTTTAGAAGAAATTTTGATGATGATATGATTTTTCACAATGATTATTTCAGTTTGACGCTTATATTATATTTTCTAGTCTTAGTAAGAGGATTCATATTATAAATGTCTATAAAAATAGTTGAGATTCCATTATTACTTAAAGAACAATTGAAATGGGACATAGGATGTGAAATATTGAGGCAATAATTTTAAAAATCCATCAAGTAATGAATCACGATGAACATGTAATGACCCTGAATTTTCTATGTAATTTTTTGAATAAATAATTTTATATTATTACGAGTGTGTGAAAATTGACGGCACACGATTCCAAGGCCTAGAGATCTGAGAAAAAATTTCTAAATTCTTTAAAAGGTAAATTCAACAAACATGCGGGTTTTAATTTTTATTTAATGATCTCTTTATTAGAATAAAAATCCGAGGGCACTATTGAATTTTCAGTTCTAGGATTCAATTAAGGGAGGCTAAACTTTTTTCGAAAAAAGTGGGATGAAAAAGATAATTTTTAGATCATTAAAAAATAATAAAATAAAATAATAAAATAACTAAAGGTTATTTTTTCTGTTTGGAAACCATTGAGAGGGAGTTGTGGGACCCTAGTGCATCATCAGACATTAATTAAAATTATTTTAATGTCTTGAACGTCTTGTTTTGATGGTTTTGTAAGAAAAACATTTTAGTGTTTAATTGAGTCATTAATTATAGTTAATTAATGAATCATAATTTAATACAAAATGTGGTATATTATTCTCTTATTTAATCAAATATTGTGATTGAGTTTTGGAAAGTCATGAGGTGAACCTCTTAAGAAGTTATGATGAAGCCTTCCTCCAACGAAGAACGGAGAATTGATGAATGCCGAAGAATGCCCTTCGAATGCAGGTTCATCTTCTTCATCCGCAGCTCCTTCAAATGAGTTCTATGTAAGGGATTTGTTTATGAATTTTATTAATCATCTTCCCTTGATGATATTTATTTATTTCCATTTAATAACGCTAATGTACAGGTCGCGGGCCTAACCGATCAATGTTTGGACCCAATTTGGATTTTTCTTTGTTTGTGTTATTTGTGGATGATCGACCAATGTGGCAAAAAGATGAAACCAGGGGCCACATAGTGAACATAGCTTCACGGGTGGTCAGTAGGCAATGTAGGAATAGAAAATAGTCCTCCAGTGCTTCACTGGAGGCTAGTGAGAACTCTGTCAGTGCAGTGATGCCAACAACTAGAGGAGACAACGGTCAGCCCTCCTAGTCAATGAGGGGATAACAGTGCCCGAAGGCGCTGCGACAGAAAAGGTTGGCCGACCTATAGTTGATGGTGTTTGGTGCGTCGTGGAGGAGAATCACAGCTCTAAGCCGTAGCGGAAGGGAAGTCCCATGCCCGGCAGGTCCCACAATTTACCGGACCATGCAGACTGACCAAGTGTATTGGTTCCAACAAGAACTACTTTTGGTGGAACCCGAACAAAGATAGTGTGTTTGGGAGGGGAGTCGACCCTCGCGCCCAGCTACTGGGCCACTCCCAGCCTATGGGACGGGTTGGTCCAGCAACCCGGTGGGCCCGACAGTGCCCATGACCCTACCAAACCGCGCCGAGCCCAGCCCCTTCAGGCCAGGTTGGGTTAGTCTGACCGGGTAAGACTAGACTTGAAGCAACATACGGCTCAGTTTGGATTAAAGGTCTATATATCCTAAAACAGAAGACCATTTGATGAACAGTCTTTAGTGATGGAACCCTTAGGACGAGACAATCTATTTGGGATACTCTGCATGAGTTTTGGAAAATGATGGAGTACATCTCGGTTGGATCAGACTCGAATGCTACAGGGCCCTCAGCACTAAAATGACTATAATGTACAGGTCAGGCATCTAATTGACACGCTATCAGTTGAGTTTGAACCCTTGTGACAAGATGGTTCATCAGGTTACCTCTTACTTGGTCTTCAAAGAAGTTGATGTATGAAAAAAATCGTAGTGTATGGTTTTTTTTTTGAAAACTCAAGTGCACCAAGTGCGGGAATCTTGTGGCTAGCTGTTTAGTGACATATAACCCTTTTTGGATCTGCATCATAGTGACCTTGTGTGGATAAACAGTAGTTCTACCCCATGGGGAATAGCCATATCACAACCCTAGCATGGAGCAATTACTTATAACACTTTCTTCATCGGTGACTTATAACCTTGGGTGGATATACAACTTACGACCATGTGTGGATCATGGACATACGAACCTGTGTGGGTCGGTGACTTATGACGCTATGTGGATCAGTGACTTATGGTATTGTGTGGATTTGAGACTTACGACCCTGGGTAGATCAGTAGTAGTGTGACATGATGAGGACCATCCTTATAGTGTCCTGTCATGGATCAACGACTTAAGACCTTGTGTGGATCGACGACTTATGACCCTAGGTATATTGGTGACTTAAGACCGTCTTTGGATCAGCTTTGGAATGACATAATTGTGTTAAAATAGGGGAACTTCTAAATAGAATAAGTTGAACCAGCTTCATAACTAATCATCATTTTTCATGTTCTTTATATTATATACTTTGGTTGAGATGAGACTATATTTGTGCATTTTGATCAAGATCATGCATTATAGTTATTCATTAGTGGAATTCTAGGAGACCTTCGAGAGTCATGGGGTCCATACTAGGTATTTATATACTCACCCATGCATGAGATATGCCTGCACCTTGTTGTGTCTTGATCAAATGACAAACAGCTTTGACCAAGGTGAGATATTCATGACCAGACGGGGCATGGAGGTGACCAGTTGATATGGAGAGAAGAAGAGATGAGCTGTACCTACCCTTTAGGAATGAGCCTTGGCGGACGACCATAGGATATATTTTTCATTTATTTTTAGTATCAATTTTTGTTGGGCTTGTATACCGGCCCATTTAATTTCAGTACATACTTTTACACTCATTGGTGGGTTTTAGTTGTGTTTGTACCTTTCTTCATCTGTTGCGATTTCCTTGTGAGCATTGTGCTCGGTCTGTATGTGTAAAGGTTTTAATGAAATGCCTTATCATTTTAGGGATATGCCTTCTAGTTATAGTCCCCATCCTCTGTCCTATGGATGGTGGGATTGGGGTATTCACAACACGAGCCCTAAGAGATGGGTCATGACTACGTGGTATTAGAGGGTGGTTAGTTCTATAGAAGAACTATGAGTCTATGTTTTCAATGAAGCAATAGGGTTAAGTGTCTTGAGTTTTGGTTTTAGTTTAGGGATTCTTGTTTTGGTGAGGTGGCTGATATATCCATACACTAGGACCCTAAATTCTAATTTCCAAATCAGTACACAAGAACACTTTTTTCATGTATTTTGAAAATGTTTTTTTTTCATCTCCTTTTAGTCCTCTCACCAGGTATAAGATTATTGATTGTGGTGAATCTATGTCTTTTCATAATTACACTGCGTAGACATAGTACTAGGATTCTAGGGAGAGTTCCCGATGATAGTCCACTGACCGATGAGGCTTCAGCGCAGGTCCCTCTTACGGTGATTGTACCTATAGGTGGTGTACCGGCAACACTACTACATATAGGGAAGTAGTTTCTACCAGCCCCAACCAACAGACATTGCATACCAAATTAGCATGTTCCATGAGTTCCAGTGGTAGAAGCCTCTGAGGATTATAACAAGAAAGATCCATAGGTGGGTGAGGACTAGCTGGAGGCTAAGGCTACGGTTTTCCGCCTAGTTGGGCCACCAGCAGACCATATGGTGATCCTAGATTCTAGTCTATTCTAGGTATCAAGAGAGAGATGATGGATCCTAAATACTCCAGATACATGAGAGGGGAACCCTCTCCTAGATGTACTTATAGAGACTCTTTATAGTGGAGTTTTTTAATTCTACATTATGATCTATGCATATTCTGGAGCTCCTGCACTTACAGTAGGGTAGCTTGACAATACCCCAGTACTCAGTGAGATTCGCTGACCTCTCCCACTACTCTAATGACATGTTTTGAGATACGTTCTTTAGGGCCTAGACCCTAGAGATGTGTCTCTGATGGGAAATCAAAGCATCAATGATATCACTCAAAATACTGACGCAGGATGGAGTGCTTAAGAGAGCACATCTGCTATAGAGCATCCAAGACGATGAGGCACCGACAGTGAGATCCACCATCACACAACATGTGGTTGATACCTCTACATCACATGGTAGAAGGATGATGTAGGGGCCTAGGTGGGCCATACCTTCTTGTGGAATCCACTAGGATGTATGGTCGGAGGGGTGGAGCTCACAAGAAAATGGAGGTTAGAAAGGAGAAGGCTATTCTACTCGTTCGGTGGGAATGGTCACATGGCTCGTGACTATATAATCAGTCGTACCGACGATTAGTAGATGGATGAGGGACCACTGATGTAGAGGCAGAGATTCAAGTGAGGAGGTCTATAGGGAATCAGAAGTGATAGAGGAGTAGCTCGTGCAGTAGGTGGTGGGTGACATTTTGAGGTTCTATAGCCCCCACCCCCATGTGGTCTACCCCGACAATAGAGAGCATGTGGATGTGGATGAGATCAGATTCAGGAAGCTGAGGCCTATGACCATGACGCTATAGAAATGATTCGAGGTATGATATATGTCTACTCTACCCAAGCTACAATTAATATATACACAGGTTCGAGTCATACATTTATTTCCACGACTCTCATTCAGAGATCAGATATTCTAGTAGATCCATTGGATCGATCCTTACAGTTAGAGACTCTTACAAGAGTGGATTCAATGATTAGACACCGGTTTCGGCTGTGTGAGCATACTCTAGAGGTGAGAGCATCAACTGGTATCTCCCAATAGTAGAACTGAGGACTTACGATGTCATATTGGGTGTGACTATTTATCCATGGACCATGCTCATATCGTTTGTTTTAGGAGAAAAGTGCATTGTGACTGTGAGGATGAGACTGTGTATTCATAAACCGATGATAATGGAACCTTTTCTGTGTAGTATGTACTTCCTCGGATGAGGGTGTAGCTGATCACTCACCAGTTGTCTACCCTTACCCTTAAAGGAGTTGACGAGAGGAGTCTGAGTTGTCATGTTGTGGTGTAACAATATGCAGATGTCTTTCCTAATGATGTTCCAAAATTACCTCCTCACTGAGAGGTAGACTTCTACATTTTCATGTACACATAGAACAGACCGATATCCGCACCAGAATATCAGATGGCTCCCATGTAACTTCATGGGTTGATGGTATAGGTGAAGGAATGGAAGGTTAAAGGGTTCATAATTCCCATTTTTTCTCTATCGGCAGCCCCAATTTTGTTCACTAAGGTGAAAGACAAGAGTTTGAGGTTTTGCGTGGAATATCATAACCTGAACCGGGTGACCGTGAAGAACATGTATCCACTCAGGAGGATTTATGATCTCTTCGATCAGTTGAATGATGCTTGGTGTTTTTCAAAGATAGAACTCTGACTAGGCTATCACCAGCTCAGGGTACGGGATGAAGATGTACTAAAAACAACCTTCAGATGTCTGTATGGATACAATGATATCTTGGTGATTCCTTTCGGCATGACCAACACCCCGGAAATATTTATGGGACTCATGAATACGATCTTACAGATTTACCTCTATAACGTTTTTTATGGTTTTCATTGAAGACATCTTGATATAATCATCATCGAAGGAGGAGAAAGATATGCACCTACAGATTGTCACGGATACACTATGGGAGAAAAAAATCAAGGGAAATCTCTCAGAGTTCCAGTTCTGGATACAAGAGGACCACTTTATGGGACATGTTATATCAGAGGCTAGAGTTTATGTAGATTTGGAGAAGATAGAGGCAATGATTTTTTGAGATCCAACCAGGAGTGCGACTAAGATGCAGAGTTTCCTAGGGTTGGATGGGTACTACTAGAGACTAGTACTTATCGTTTCTGGAATAGAAGCACACTTTTATGATTTTAAAATCAAGTGACAACCTTTATTGTAGATATAGATTTTCCTGGAGAGTTTCTTAGAGCTGGGGTGGATACTGACGAGTGCCCCCTTCATTAGGGTACTAGAACAGCGCATTCAGTATGTAGTCTACATTGACGCATCAGGGACCGGAATAAGATGTTTACTGATGATGTATCAATCAGTGATCACCTATGGTTAACGGTATATGAGGATACATGAGAAGAACTATGATACCCATGACCTAGAGTTAGCATCATTGGTCTTTTTTGAAGATGTGGCAGCACTACTTGATGGGTGAATAATTTACAGTATACTCTGGTCACAATAGGCTCATTCTTATAATCTCATAGAAGGACCTGATCCTATGACATTACCGATGGCTAGAGTTCCTCCTGGAATATGAATTTTAGATAGTATACACTCCTGGGAAATGGAACGTGGTGGCAGACAACCTCAGTAAGAGGTTTGGGTTACAGAAGTTGAGTGAGGCAACAAAACTGCTAGCCACGTTACAATTATCATTCTTCAATATAAATGGATCATCATATATTAATTCCATGACTCTCACCCCCACACTCTTTCAGTGAGTATGGGAAGTATAGATTGGGGACATTTACGGCGAGGCCCAATGTGCTCGGATATCCTCAAGATAGGCTCTTGAAGGATTTTCTTGATGGTGGGGAGAATGTCATCCTTTTAAAAGAACACACCATGGTATTAGTGATGATACAATATGTGGTGTTGAGAGAGTTCTACCCATCCACTTTGGTAGTACATACTAGTGTAGAGAAGTTGTACCTGAACCTCTAATGACAGCACTGGTGGCCAGGGATGTAGAAAGTAGTGGTAGATTTCGTTTAATTATGCCTCACTTGACAGTAAGTGATGGCTGAGCACCAGGTTCCATCAGGCTTGACTTAGCCACTTGAGTTCCTAGAGTTTAAGTGGGATGGAATATCCATTTAATTCACGATAGGGTTACCACTAACATCCAGGGGCCATGATTCCATCTGGGTGATCACTAGCTGACTCACCTAGTCGGCCCACTTCCTACCAATCCAAGAGCAGGGAACTGTAGAGGGCTTGGGATGCCTCTACATACAAAAGATCATACGGCTTCACGGGGTACCAATGATGATATTCTATGATCATGATGTTCATTGAACATCACAGTTGTTTTATGGATTTTATGATGTGTTTGGGACTCAACAATGCTTGAGCACCACCTTTCATCCTCAAACAGATGGTCAGACGGAGAGGAACATTCAAAGACTAGAGGACATGCTTCGTGCATATGTCTAATACTTTGGCCATAATTGGGAGGACCAACTGCCACTCATATATTTTGAATACAATAACATTTATCACTCCACCATTAGCATGGTTCTGTTTTAGGTCTTGTACGGGTGGCCATGAAGGCCACCTCTATGCTTGAAAAACCTAAGTGAGTCAAAACTTATGGGTCCAATGTTGGTATGTTCTACTACATAAAATATGCATATCATCTAAGAGTAGATGAAGACTATACATATCTGACATATCTCTTATGTTTATAGGATACATAGACACTTGGATTTTGAGGAGGGATACCATGTCTTCTTACGGGTCTCACCCCAATGAGGATTGTCGAGATTTGGCTGGGGTGGAAAGATGTCTATGTGGTTCATCAAACCCTTTAATATCTTTAGCAGAGTAGGCAAGGTTTCATACCATCTAGCTCTCCCCCATAGATGCACCAGTTGCATAATTTTTTCCTTGTGTTGTAGCTGAGGGTGTATGTGTATGATCTATCACACATTTTCAACAGGGTCAAGCAGGAAATTGATTAGGGGATGAAATTCATGGATTTTCTGATGGATATAGAGGACTGACAGGAGAAGGTCCATCATGGGTAGTCGATTCCTCTAATGTGGGTCCGGTGGCAACCCATGAACCATTAAGATAGAACATGGGAGTAGAAGGCTCAGATATGTGCTTATTTCCCCCACAAGTTTCCCAATTTTTGGTGTAGTTATCAAGGATGTAAATACTTAAGTATTGGAGGATGTAAAGACCTGAAACTTTCCATGTTATTTTTTATTAAAAATATTTGGGATTATTATATGTCTGCGAAAATTGACAGCATGTTATAATGTGGCCCAGGGAGCCCGTAACGATTTTTTGATCCTTTTTAAGGTATGTTTAGTAAATGTGAAAGAGAAAATGTGTATCTTATAAACCGGTTCTCAGATTAAAAATCTGAGGACACCATTTAATTTACAATTCCAGGATTCACTTAAGGGCCACACGGACTAGAGGTCCATGCCTAAGCAATGGGCTAAGTTGGTCTAGCGGATCGGAGAGCGGAGCCCAACCAGGTGGGTCGGGCCATGCCTGCAGCCCAATGGGCCTAGACCGAGGCTATCAGACTGAGCATGTGGCCCATCGGGTCACACCCTCGGCCCAACCTCCTTCGAGTTGAGCCCATCCCAACTGGGCTGAGCCTAGCCCCTTCCAGCTGGGTCGGGTCAGACCAGACTCAGACCCACATAGGTCCCTGTTTCGATTAACGGGTGGTATCTTCTAAACTGAACATCCATCTGATGAACTATCTATAGAATTGAGACCCTTATGATGAGATGGTAATTTTGGGGTACTCCAAATGAGTTTTGTAGAATGTTAGAGTCTGACCAGGTTGGATCAGACATGAATCCAACTGGGCCCCCGGCACAAAAATGCATATAACTTAAAGATCGGGCATCTGATTGGCACGCCGTCTATTGCATTGGAACTCTTATGTCATGATGGTTCCTCAAGTTACATCATTTTGGGACATCATAGTGGTTTAGGTAATACTGATATCTCGAGGAAAGGTTTCTCAGAAACTCAGGAACACAAAGTGCAGAAATCATGTGGGTGGCTGTTAATTGATATATGACCCTTTGTAGATCGTCATCAGAGTGCTACTATATAGATCAGTAGTAGCATGACACTATGAGGACTAGCCATAGAGTGTCCCATTGTGGATTAGTGACTTATGACCCTATGTGGAATAGTGACTTACAACGATGTGTGGATTGATGACTTACAACCTTGTGAGGATCGTGACATACAAGCATGTGAGGATAGATGACTTCTGACCCTGTGTAGAAATTAGAATTACGACCATGTGTGGATCGATGACATAAAACCCTTTTTGGATCAGTGACATATGGTCATGTGTGGATCATTAGTAGAATGACCTAATGAGGACCGGTGTTAGAGCATCCCGACCTGGATCATCGGCTTACGACCCTATGTGGATTGACGACTTACGACCCTCTATAGATCAATGACATACAACCCCAGGTAAATTGTGTTTGTAATGACTTCTCCATAGTACATTAGGGGTCATTGAAATAGAATAGGATGATCTATCATAATGATTAATCATCATTAATATTGTTCGTTAGGTTATATACTTGGTTTAAAAAGAGTAAAAACTTGTTCTTTGTGATCGATATCTTGTATTGTGGTTATTACTTTGTGGAATTCTAGGAGACCATCGAAAGTCTCACGGTCCCTAAAAGGTGTTTTTATAATTTCCCATGCACGGGCTTCACCCGATACTTGATGTTTCTTGTGAATGCAACGGACAACTTTGACCAAGGTGAGGGAGCCTGGACCAGATGGATAACAGATGCAACCAATTGAGGTGGAGAGTCACATAGATGAGCTATATCTACCCTTTATTTAGGATCCATGGAAGAAAAACTCGTGAGTTGTTTTTATTTCGGTATGTATCACTTTTTGGTGAGCTTGTATACAAGACCCTTTACATTCAATAGTTACTTTTCCACTCAATGGTCATTTTTAGCTGTGGTTCTGACATTATTCTTTTGTTGTTTTTCACTTGAGTGTTGTGTTCCCTCTTAGATTGTGTAATGGTTTTGAGGAAATTCATTCTTGTTTTAGGGATATGCCTTCTGGTTCTAGTTAGCAATTGCTATCCAATGGAAGGTGGGATTTGGGTAGTCATGGCACGGGCCACGAGGGACGGGTCATGACAGAACATAAAAATGAGGAATGGAGGTAAAAACCATTGAGTTTTCATGAGGAAACATCTACATTCTACTTTGATTCCACTAATCAATAAGTAGATGAGAAATTTATAACTACAAATACAATGAAATTATATATTATCCAGTTATCAGAGCATGAAATTTTTTTTCGGGTGGTATATCACATGGAAGGATAAAAAAATAATGGTGGAATCTTATTAGGAATACAAGGAAAGATATTTTCTATTCTCCAGTTATCAGAGCATGAAAATTTCTTATAGCTTTATCAACCAACCTTAAATAAATTTTGTTTAATTACTTAGTGACATAAATCCGTGATTCTAAAATTATTTTTCCATAAGGAACATTATTATTTATGAGGAAATCGTTTGATGTGATCTTAATTTAAAAAATATTGAGTAGAGATTCCCATAATTCTCATTATTTCCATAGGATGGTAATGATATAGTCATAATGAAATTATAATAATAAAACCCATAATGGAAAAAATGAATCCTCCTCTATTCCAGAATACTGAAAAGAATAATTAATGAAATTTTATCATCAAATTAGTTAATGTTTAATGTATCCAAAGGGAATCAATCAAGGAAGTCAATACCAAAGAGATATAAAGATGAAAGACATAGAAAATAATGGGGTCAAATCTCATATATAAGAACCACACATACTACAATGATGAAACTCTAAGGATTCATGGAAGTATGAAAAATAGTTCACGAATATAAAGTTTAAGGATGATAGTCATCTTTAATAACCTCCTCAATCATTTATATAAATGGAATGGTTGGGTGTAATGACCCAAACTATTATAAATAAAAATTACCCTTTTTATATAATTAAATGTATTATTATATAATATGGTTATAGAAATAACATTAATTCATTTACTTTAATATATCAAATTGAATTTAAAAAACCATAATGTATCATTTACATTAATTATATTTATTTAATAGTGGGAACCCGATTATTATAATTATATGAATTTTAAAAAATCTAATTGATATGGATAAAGGATGTGATGGCCTAAACCAGTTGGATCACAACATATGAATCCAATTTATCAAATCCTTCTAGGGAGATTGTTTTGCTGGTATTTTTTGAAAAAGTATAATTTGAGAATAAAAAATTAATCATTAGTGAATCTGTTTACAAAATAAGCACAAGATCGCCAAGATGGAAACCCAAACCATGTATGCCGAACCACCCCATGAAAAAATCATCATCGGGAACAAAACTCATAGATAATATTCTAGTGTATAAATGTTATATATATCAAGAACCTAGAATTATTTTTATGTACATAATGTTTTATAGAATAATTAATATATTATCATCCTATAATTATTGAAATATAGATGAATTTTATTATGATATAAAAAACAGAATAATAATTTTTGATAATATTAAAATTCAATTAAATGATTTTTTTAGAATTCATCTACTTTTGTAAATATATAATATTTTAGGAAATAATTATTTTTATATAATATTTATTAAATATAAATGATCGTATATTTTTATGAACCCATATTTAATTTGTATAAGGGTTCAAAAACTGTTTTTGTAAAAAAACCTGAATTTGTCAATAAATGTTGACTAGTAATTTAAAAGTAAAAATTCCCATTTTTATATAATTATATAGATAAAATTAATATTATTTTTTGAATCATAATTCCAAAATTATCCAATGGTGATCTTTTCATAATTTTTTGACATAGTCAAATTTTCTAGTAATAAAATTAGCGTATAAATATATGTTGTGTATTATGCCAACATAATGACACAAAAGTGATTTTTTAAATAAAACAGATTGTATACATGGCCAATTATATTATTTAACTATATAATAATGTGATTTGTTTTTTGATTCAGTTTATAAAGCACCTATGAATCCTCCATGACCATTAATATATATTAATGTTTTAAAACATGTGAAATAAGAGTATTAGCCACATCCACATAAGAAAGGGTATTATATTATGATGTTTCTAATGATTCATTATAAGATAATAGGAACCACTACCAATTGGGGAAAACCATTTTCAAAAATCAGGGTATGAGTTATTTTATTATATAGAGTCCAAAACCTATGTAGTAAATAAATCCCCCACTTTTCCTATATTAACCCACAAATGGTCTAATTTATGAAACTCCTTAGAGAACATCCATAATCTTCCCTACACTCCCTAGAATACTCCCATGGAACCTCCATGCTCCCAATATGCCCCTCCCATGCTTTTGGAGTCACACACGCAAGTAAGGGATCTATTTATTTCTCCTCTTTATGTAATTGTCTTCTTTACCTAATGTTTTTTAACATCATTTCCTTATGACTGGGTATGTGATTTATTATCCCCATAATTTACCAATGTATTTAAAAATAAATATAGACCCCATTCTCCCTCATCAACCCATTTTATATATTTTTAAGAGATGATATTTTGCAGCTTAAATTTTATCATAGGTTTCAATGCGAAAATAATCATGTATTGAATACCATGCCCATTTTTTTATCGAGAGTATGAAACATTATAAATATACACCTCATTTAACTAGAGCATACATTAATTCATTCCATACTCTATGGTCGTGGATTAAAATAGGAAGATAAATGAATCCATAAGATATAAACATTGTGGAAAACTTAGGCATTATAATGAAATGAATGTGATTGGTGTGCCTGGGATTATATAGAACTCTAATGCAATAAGTAATGTTTAGTATCATGATACACTATGTTGGGAAGGGGAGTAAACATAATTATTTAACTTGAAATTTTTCCATTATGATTTCTTGGTATTTTTCCTTGATCTATGTTTATGATGAATTATTTTAATGTGGTTTCCATAGTTCCCATGTTTCCATTATGATTATATTTCTATATCATGTCTCATTGTTCATTTTTATGATTCATTTTTTTATTCCACTTTGAAATTCCTATTTCTTAAAACATGTTATTCTCTTCATGTTATTCTATATCTATTCCCATATGGGAAATTATAGCTCACCCCTTTCCTATTTATGTCCCCAAACTAGCCCATGCAGATTTATGTATGATAATGTAAAGGATGTTTTCATTAATGATGATGTTTTTTAATTTTAAATTGTTATTTAATATACCTAATTCATATATTAACTATACTTATTGGTCTCTTAAATGGTATTAAGTGTAACCATTTATAATAAAAATGTATTAATGTGAAATAAAGAAAAGTGTTATTATATTTGGTATCAAAGAAAAAGATTGGTTATTTTTAGGATTAAGATTAGAAAACTCTAAAGGAAGCCTTAGGGATAATACTAAGTATAAGAAAATATACATATATTTTATTCAGTATATAGTATGTTTTTTATTGATAAAATACATCACTTCCTAGATACTATAAGTGGATTTGGTTATGGAAAAACTATACATAGGCATAACCACTCTGGAAAGGAGTGTTGGGTAAGAATAGGTGTAACTTGGTACACGACAATGAGCCATAATTGCCACCAAGGTTGACAATTTTGGGGAATAGAAATTGAAAAATTCGTAATCTCATTATGAACCTTTATAAATAAAAATAATAATAACCATAATAATATATGTTATAAATTATTTTATGGATAACATATGTTGATGCCTAAAAGAACACAATAAAGGTAATTAATGCAACCAATATGTTATAACATTATTGTCATTAAATTTGTGATTATGGGTTTAATATTTTAAAAATAATTATCCCTAATTTTCAATTTATTCTATCTAAAAGCCCTGAATAAGAGGAATCATGTAAATAAGCAATGTGACAGCAATTTGATGAATTCCCTAATGAGATTCCCAACTAGATGGGAGTGGGAATCATGAACATTATGATGATAAATGCTTAGCTGAATGTGGTTCTGAATAAAAATAATTGATTATAAAGAGAACCCAGATACCTATAACAATTAACAAGATAAAATTAAGAGCATTAATTAATTAAGCCCTATGTCATTTAATGGATCATATGATCCCTTAATCGTGAAAAATGGATAAAATACATTGAAGGGATATTGTTAATAATTAAATTGTTTGAACAGGAGAAGGTTCTACTAGATATTTATCATATGGATGGTGAAGCTGATCAGTGGTTGACATTAATCAAGAATTAAAAGAATCTATAAGATATCTATGTAATGGTGTGGATGGAATTCTGGGAATTGTTTTTGAAAAATATTTTAACTAAACTCTCCAACGAAAAATGTAAACGGATTTCATTTAAATCATGAAAAAAGATGAAACATATAATAGGGAGTATAAAAAAAATTCACTGGACATAACTGATAGACCTTCATCTTTTTCATTACCCCCAAATGTAGGATTGACCAAAACGTTGTTGGTTTAAAACATAGTCTACAAAAATCTTTGGTGATCTCTTGTTATAGTAGATTTGAGGGAACTGTCTTATTTTCCCTCATAATTGAAATGTATACCATAGATTCTAACAGGTTTCACATGGATAAGAAGAAGAAATTGGAATTTAATGCTGGTATTCTGATGGAGATAAATAATGTTTTTTATGAAATTTTATTACATCACTTGTAAAATGTGTTGAAATAAGTACCTCTCAAATTGACTGGCATGGGAATGGATATTACTTAGGTGAGAGAAGGAAGGGATCCTAGCTAGCAATTTCTGAAAGATAAAACCCACCAATGAGATACAGGAATGGAATTATTCAATCAAACCTCAATGTGTTTTTCATAGTATCAAAAATAATGAATCATGGAACTTCTCAAACAAATTATCTAAGATATGGGTTGTTTGTGACAACCAACATCCTCTAGGGATACAAGGGTGGGTTTTTTCAATCAAGACCACAGAGGTGGGACCCAACAATGATGTGTTGTTAGGTAAGATCCTTATTCATTCAATAATAGTGAAAATACATTGTGATTCTGGTTCTAGGAAATACTTCTTATCATTATTTTTTATCACCAATATCTAAATCATTTATAATATTTCCCTAATATAAATAGTATCTAAGTCAAATTATTGTGTCTATATAATGAAACATCCTCAAAGATATTCATATTGTGAGGTAATACCCTTATAGGTTTCTCAAGGAATTACCTAGTATTTATCCTAGCTAAATGGTTGAATTTTTAATCAATCTTATATAATGGGAATTTACATTATAAAATACTCTATAGAGAATGGTTGTTGTGGAAAATATGGAGAATATGAAATATGTAATAGAGATTCTGGTTAAATGGTTCACACACCCAAGAGCTTCATTGTGGGGGGAAGTGGTCCTTTTTTCATTAAGATGGATGAGTCTATGTTTATTTTCTTCGATTATGATGAGCTCAAAAATATGAATTTAAAAACAAGTATTCCATACCTTGGATTTTTTAAATATTGGTTTAACTGTGATAGAATAATATTTATCCAAGATGGATCTTCGTTCAAGATGTTATCAAACATGGGTGAAAAAGGGGATATCCCAAAGATCACTTTTCATATAAGGTACATCCACTGTGAGTTATTAAATGAAATTTGCACCAGTATGGATAAAAATATTTCCACAGACATCACGAATACATTATTTACATAATACATGAACAAATTTGTGGTAGTCTTTATAGATGATATTCTAAAATACTCAAAAACTAAGGTGGAGTATGAGGAGAATCTGAGCACTGTGTGAATGACCGTAAGAATTGAAATGTTATATTAAAAGTATAAAAATTTCAGCTCTTGTTGAAGGATGTATCATATTGGGGAATATAATCACAATCAATGTGGTATATGTGGACCCTTCGATAACAGAATCAATTAATGGGTGATTAAGGCCGACATCTGTGACTTATATCCATAGATTCTTTAGGTCAGCTTTGTCTTATTCACAATTTTTTATAAATTTATTGCACTTTTCAAACCATATATCCCTGATAAAACATAAGGGAGTAATGTTTTATTAGAATTATGAGTGTGAAGTGAGATTCTAGAATCTAAAAATGAGGCTTATAACATTCCATGTGCTCAAACTGCCCAAAATTAGAGAACTTTTTGTTGTATTCAACCATGCTTCGAAGAGGGGATTGAGTTTTATGTTAATGAAAAATAAAGAATTTATAGAATATGATTCATGGAATGTGAAATTTCATTAAAATAACTTCTTAACACATCAATTGGATTTGTATTTGGAGATATTATCTTTGAAAATATGGATTAATTATCTCCTTGGGGAGAAGATTAAAATATATAGGGATTACTTAAGCCACAAGAATATATTCCCACAGAAAGAGATAAATATTCACCAATGAGGATGTATAGATATGATCAGGGAATATGATAACCCAATTCACTAACATTATTGGAATGAGAATAAAAGTGAATAATATTTTAGAGAAAAGGATCCATAAATTTTATCATTTATGAGGATTGGGAAGGATCAAATCATCTAAGACATGAAGTTGATGTTTTGGGGAATCATCAAGAAAGGAAAATCACCAATCCATTCACAAATGTTTGGTCAAAAATCTCTTATATAATAGATAATAATGCAAGTGGTGATGTGGAAATTCAGTTGAACATAGAAACGATAATAAAATTGAAATCCTCAGAGGTCAGTGTAAATGAAGAGTGGGTTTTTTGATTTGGGTAATGATTATTTTTACCATCAAATCCTGAGTTAAAGAAGGAACTATTTGGTGATTCAAATAGTTCAAAATTCATCATTACCCTAGGAAAAACTAAGATGTTTTGAGATATCTAAGAGAACTATTGTTGGAAAATTATGAAGAATCACATAACTGAATAAAAATCAACAGACTTGTATGTCATCAAATGAGGGATGAAAGTTAGAAGTATATAGGGATGATGAAACCATTACACAAACCAAAATGGAATTGGGAAATCACCATTATGTAATTTCCCCCATACATATAAAAAATTCAAGGGGAAATAATTCAATATGGTTTTTTGGATCGTATAATAAATATATATCACTTTATTTCAATTCACGATATTTATCATTAGATAAACATTTATGTATATACATTAGAGAAGTGGTGAGGCTACAATGAGTACCAATATTTATTATATTCAATCGATATCAAAGATACACCTCCAAGTTCTGTAAAATTCTCCAAATTACTATTCAAAATATGATGAAATTCATTGTATCCTAGCATACAAAATTTTATGTCCAATTTGAGAAGATTATTCAGATATTAGAAGACATGTTTTGAGCATCTTTTTTAGACTTCAATGGTAGATGGGATCAATATCAAAATGTAGTCAAGTTATTTTACAACAATTGTTTCCACTAAATAATCCAAATTTTCCTCTAGGTATCCCTTTATAGGATGAGGTATAAAAAACATACATGTTGGGATAAAGGTGTGGAATGAAAGCGCCAATGTCCTAAAAATGATAAGGAAATTCTAGAAAAAAATAAGATGATTAAGCTACACATCAAGGATGATCAATGTCAATAGAAAAGCTATGTTAACATTCATCGATTAGAAATAGTGTATAAGGTTGGAGACACTGTATTCCTCCACATATCCCCCTAGAATAATGTTTTGATATTTGGGAAAATAGTAATGATTATTCCCTGATACATTGACAACTTTCAGATTGTGGATATCATTAGAGTAGTGGCCTACCAACATTCACTAACTCTTAACCTATATTATGTACAGGATGTATTCCATGTATCCATAATGAGAACATATATACCATAACCCTCACATGAACTCAATCTATAGGTGGTTCCATTAGAGAATTATAAATCATGGGTGGAAAAGTCTGTGAAGATCTTAGATAATAGAAACAAAGTTCTATGAAAAGAGACAATTTAGGTGGCCAAACAGATATAGAAATCCAAAAACATTGAAGAAGAATCATGGGAACCCTAAGGAGGGAATAAAAAGAGTCACTATCATCTATTTTTATTTTGGGAAATAAAAATTTTAATGGAAACATTACATAATAGGGAAGATTGTAATGAGCTGAACTATTATAAAAATAATAGCCCTTTTAATTAATTAAAAGTATTATTATGTAATATGGTTATAGAAAACTCATTCCCTTATTTTGTTTTATTAATTAAACTTTTATTTTAATCACTGATAATTACCAATACCATTTATATATATAACCACTTAATAGTGATCAAATTAGTTTTATAAATATCCAATTTTATCAAATCCAATTGATATATAAAAAGGCAGTGACAAACTCAACCAATAGAAGAATACCCTATAAATCCCATTTATAATAGCTTCCAAAGGAAATAGTATCACTAGGTTTCTACCTTTACTAGCCCCAATAAGTTATCCAACAACATAAAAGTGGGTTAAACCATTTATTCATGAAGATCAAGCTCATTGATCCCATGACCCAAACCATGTATACCGAACCACCCCATGAAAGTATCACTATCGTGTACCTTAATCTCAAGGATTTTTGGATATTAATGATATATATGTATCAATACCATATCATTATGAGTATATACATTATTTTTTATTGAATTATGAATATATTTTCATCCTATTACTTTTACGTTATAAATTATTATATTTATACAATAAAACAAAAATTGAATTTTTGGAAAATATTTAAATTCAATTAAAAAATTTCATATTTTAAATTATATAATTTTGTAAATAAATAATATTTTTTAAAATATTATTATTTAATAAATATTATTAGGTATAAATGATCATATAATTTTTATGAAGAAAAATGTAATTTTAATAAGGGTTTATAAACATTTATTGTTAAAAAGTTAAGAATTTGTCAATAAATATGTATTCTTTCATTAAAAGTAAAAGTAAAAACATTAGAAAAATTAGTTAGATAAAATAGATATTTTTTTCACTAATAATTTTTAAATTATCCAATGGTTAAATTTTCACAATTTTCTAATAGAGTCGAATTTTCGGTAAAAAATCAAATACCATATAAATATACTTTGTGAATTATTACATCATATCAAACCAAAAGTAATGTATTAAATACTATAAAATGTATCCATGATAAAATATATGTTTTAAATTTAAAATAATTTTATTTTATGTTTATTATAATAATTCTATGAACCCCTTTATAACTCTTATAGAACCATTTATATATTTTAATGTTGAAAATCCTTTTTTTTAAAGTATTACCCAATCCACTTATGAAATGGTATTGTTTTATGACTTTCATCCCTTGAAGTTATAAAATAATGATATCCAGTCACATATGGAAGAAAAAATGGGAAACAATCATGGTATGGTTTGTGATTTTTGTTATATTATTATGTAGGGTCAAAAACCTAAATAATACGACAATAACCATCTTTTACTATAAAAACATACTTGATCTCACATTTCTATTCACTAGAACTCCTTGCATAATGTCCATAATAGAAAATACACTGTATATATTATTCCTAAGGCACCCCATACTCTCACTAATCCCTTACTAAACATTGGGAGTCAGGCTCTCAAGAAGGGGAACTTTTCATTTGTCCTCCTTAATTAAGTATCTTCTTTAACTTATTTGTTTTTAATTCATTTACTTATGTTTGGATATGTCATTCCGTACCCCCATTACTGAATATTTTATTGAAATAATGTGATACCCTTTCACGATCATCAATTCATTTTATATGTATTTATGTGATATCATTATAGTGTATAAATTTCACAATGATTTCCCATTCCAAAATAATTGCATAGTGAATAACATACCTGATTCCCATCAAGGGAATTAAATATAATAGACTTATAACTCATTGAAATGGTACATAAATGTATTTAATATCCCAATTAATTATCATTTAATAATATATGGTGATAAATTAATCTATGTTCAATGATCAATGTGGCACACATAAGCATGAGAATGAAATTAATGTAAAAGTGTGCCTAGAATTATATAGAATTAAAATGCATTGTGGAATGTTTAATATCATGAGATTCCATGTTTGGAGTGTAAGTTAACCATATTATTTATTTGAACTTTATATTTTACAATTTATTTGTATTTAACCATGAACTATGTTTATTATTCAATGTTTTATGTTGTTTTCACATTTACCTTGTTTAATTTATGATTATCATGTAAAATTTTGTCTCACTGTTCATGTATATGATTACTACCCTATTTATTTCCCATTTACATTTCAACTTACTGACATGTATTTTTCAATTCATTTAATCCTTACTGGGGTTTATATCTAACCCCTTATTTATGTAATTCAATATTTTTTTTCATGTTGTTTCATGTGCGAAAATGTTAAGGATGTTTTAAATAATGATGATGTTTTTCCAATTTTACATTTTTATGTAATTTATCTAATTCCCAAATACACTGGACATATCTATATTTATATTGGTATCATGTGTATCCTTATGAAATAAATCGTGTATTGATGTGAATGAAAGAGAAGGGTTGTTATATCATGTTATCATAATCATCAATGTGGGTTTTCAGAAATATGTGGTGAAAGGTACAATTATTATCAGCTATATAACTAAAAATATCTTATTTTATAGCAATTCTACCAAATATTATATATATGAATAATTTAATAATTTTAATATTAATTCCTTTATAATAATATTTGAAATTATCAATGTATACTTTTAATGGTATCATTCTCTAAGATCTAGTATATAGCTTCACCATGATAGAATTTTGAGGGAATGTTATTCATAATAATCTTTTGATTATACAGTAAGTTTAATTTTATGTTATTTTGTGAATTTATTGGTTATATATATATCCTATATAAATTTATGTATAGGCGAAATAACATTTAATAAAACAAATCATCTAATTATTTTACAGCAGTGTAAGGATGAATATGAACATACAATGGAACCTACAACCTTAATAGGGGTACTAAAACCAATTACTATAGGTTATTTATCTCAAATGGTTTTATTGAAACTAAATATTAATGAGATACATTTTGTTTAGGGAACATGATCATTTATTTCATTATGAGTTTCTTAATATTTCCCAGAATCTGGAGTTGATGTTTCAATAGAATGAATACTTGGTGCAATTCCTATTTTGAATATTGTTTATAGATTGAAGTTGACTGAGATGTATAAATTGAATATGTAACTCCACAATAATCTTTATAAGGTATTAATTTATACAACTTCCTCACCATGGGGTGAATATATTAATTTTATTAATATGAAAGAGTGTTCAATATAAAATTTAATTGATTTTGGGTTAATTAACATGATTAGTAACAAAAAAGTATCATCTACCATGTATTGATTATTTGTTTGAACAATTGAAAGGATATAAATACATTCAAATGGATGACCTATAATCAATATATCATTATTTGATGGTAAAAACGTTTTATATATCCAAAAAAACCTTCCTTTTTATGTTCGAATACTAAACATTTATATTTAATACATTAGGACTTACCAATACCCTTATTAAATTAATTGATCTAATGAATAGAATCTATAAAAAATAAATTGATAACTTTATGGATGTCATTATAGATGTTAATATTTTATATTCTATTAGGAATGATGATTATAATTACAATTTTATGACTTTTTTAAGACCTTGGAAAATGTTATTCAATTTTTGAAATTAAGTAAGTGTGAATTATTGCTATAAAAAGATTCATTATTAGATCATGTAATTAGAAGATAGTGGATATATGTGGATCATTCAAAGAAATATAATATTAAAAATTTTCCTAGACTATCAACATTAATCAAAATATATATTTTTACTGGGTTGGCTAGATACTATTGATGCTTTATGAAAATTATCACTATGTTATAAAATCCAGTAACTATGTTGACGTAAAATGGGGAAAAGTTCTTTTAAACTGATTCTTGTCAATAATATTTTGATAAAATAAAGATAAGGTAGTTTATTGATCCTATAATCATAAAAACCTATAGTATATATGGTTTTATTTATCTATAGTGAGGTTTCATAGAAGGTATAATGATGCGTTCTCATAAGGAATGATATAATATCAGTTTAAGCCTCCCAAAAATTGATGTTTTTAGAGAAACATTACCATACTCATGATTGGAAATAACCAAATATATTTTCTTTTATTTGAATATATAGTATAATTAGGATTTTTTTAATGGTATGAACCATATATTTATGATTAAATCATCAAGTATATATTAATAGAGAAATAGTTGAATATGAATTACAGAAGATTGTTGGAACTTATTAAATCTAATTATTTACTAATATATTAACAACCTGGGAAGGTGAAAAAGGTGGAAAATGATATATGAAAAAATAAACATCTTATTTTATCCATGATCTATATTTTACAACATCTAATACTTATGTATTTCTTAATGATGGACATAAATATATAAGGAATTGAGGAAGATCCTATCATAGTCCTATTTATTTTCAATAATCTATTCATTTAATGATTAAAGAGTTAGTTGATAAAGACGTCGAGCCTTAGAAAATATATATATGGTAAAATAATTCAACTCTGACCATGTAGTAATTATAATGTTAAATAATAGATTATGAATCTAGTTAATTCAAAAATTTATGAAGTGTCTTCTGGATTAATCAAATAGTTCATAATTTTCAATTCATCTTAAAAATACGAATATGTATAAATATCATAATGATAATTTCATATGGGATAATAAGAAGAGATATATCATGAAGTATGTAACTAGTTTTTTGGAATGTTAGCGTTTATGTTATAAGAGAATGGATTCTGTGGGTATGTAAAAAAAATTACCCATAATGTTTTGGAAATTGGAAAAATAATTGATTATATCGTCATGGGGCCCCAAAAGACATATAAATGGTATAAATATATTCGACTCATAGTTTATCTCCTTATTAAATTAATACATTTAATTGTTATTAATGAATATTTCTTTTTGGATAAGTGTTCCAAGATATATATTAATGAAGTTCTTACATTGAATAGTGTACCACTATCTATCATATCTGAATGAGATCTATGTTTTACATTGAAATTTCAAAAAATATTTAACAATTAATGAATATAGAGTTTGGATTTAGATATGAAAATCATCACATACATACGTTCCATTTGATAGGACCAATTAAAACCAATAATATATTCATAAATCATTATCCGATGAATTTAGATACGGTTTGGGATCAAACCCTTCATAAAGTTGAATTTTTAAAAAATTATATATTTCTCCTAATAATTCAAATGGATCCCTAATATTCTCTCTGTGGAAAGTAGTGTGAAACACAAATATATTGTGATGATGTTAGAGAAAAAAGCAATTGGGACCTATAATATATGGGAAAATGGATTTTAATGTTAACACCATTCAATAAAAAAATCTAACCAGCTTGGAGTTGATAAAATAGTTATGCTAATAAGAATATTTTAGATTTAGATTTCAATTTTGGTAATAAGGTTCTCCTATATAATTATTATTTGAATAAAAATATAATAACTAAAAATAAGGTGAGAATAGTCCCTTGGTATACTGGTCCATTTATGATTATAGATTATATAAAATAAGTAGATTATCATATAGAGATTCATGTAAACGTATCAAATGTTCATGATGAATTCCGTTTATCAGTTTTTATAAAGTACTTAACTGATATTACACTTGTACTAATCCCAAAATTCATTACAAAAAATATTGATATTTCAAAAAAAGAACAATCGGTAGAAATCATGGATCGTTGATATAATGTACTATGGTATAAGACCAATCCCCTAATTATGTTTATTTTAATGAATGATAAATTTTAATACAAATTCCATAACCTGATGAATTGATGAGGTATAGGTATTCTAGTTGTACATATTAGAGTAACAAAATTTCTATTTAGAATTTTTTAATGGGGGAAGAATGTATCACCCTGATAATTTTAAATATATTTTCACATTAATAAAGTTAATGTGTTGTATATATTTTGATGAAAAACCCACAGGTTTTTTTATTAAATTTAAAATATTATAAAATTAATCACAGTATACATAATTTAATGGAAATATAATTATCAAAAATATTTTTTAATTCCCTTTTGAAATACAATCGATCCTAGAGGACTATTTTGAAAAAAAGAATCATAGTCATTGTTTTAATCATATATTTTTTTAGAAATTTATTGATAGTATTATTCTTACGATAAATTACTTTCTACACGTATATAAAATAAATTCATTGGTTTTCACTAAGTTTTAAACCAAGATAAAATATTTTTTAAGACAAAAAGATATGCTTTTACAGAATACAATTTATACAAACACAATGTATTTTAATGCAAATAAATTAACGTGGTCATTATTTATGAGATGTTATAATAATATATGAACAAAACACTAAATCAAATAATTTAATATTCATATATTTTTATAATATAAATATAATTGTATTAAATTCAATGTTATGATGTAAAATTCATTTTTCTAAAAAAAATCATTGTGTTTCACATGATTATTTTCAAATGAATTTATACTTCTATTAAAAATTGAAATTAATAACATCACATCAAAATTAGTAATATGATTTATTTTTTTATTTGAGTACGAATTCAATTTTTTATAATGAATCGTATCTATGGTAAGAACATCACCTCAGTTTACGTTAAACAGAGATAATGAGACGGTTAAACTAAATGATATAGTTTTAAATATCACTAAAACCGGTAGAAAATTTACATTTTGAATATATTTAGATAATAAATTATCAAAAAGTTTAATATAATTTTTTTATCCACTTTCAATTGAATATGAATCAATTATATTTTAATATTTTTTGTATTATCAAGATTTCAACTCCATTCCCATATAAACATGAACCTCCTCTCCCATATTTTTCAAAAAATATCAGGAAACATAAATAAATAAATAAATTGAAAAAATATTATTTTTATATTAGTATACCTATTATAGAGGTTCTTGTATTAAAATAATATAAACCCAATGTTCTTTAAGAACAGACCCCAATGATAATTCTCAAAGAAGAGGTAATCATCTCAACCAAATAAATTTATGTTAATTTTTTAAAACCTCCTAATATATTATATAACAATATTAAAATGACTATGTCAAACTAATTAATATTCAAAAAGAAATTTATGTTAATTGTACCAATACTTTCTATCTCATTTCCGTCCTATGAGAGATTATAACGGTGTTCATGCATACATGTGGACTACCACCTCTATGAAGCGACATGAATAATTTATCATGTCGTCTATATATGGTTTGTCATATATATGGATTAAATTAATAAATATTATATTTATTATGCTATTTTGTTTTTTTAATGAAATAGTATTGTTTACCTTTTTAGTTTTTCATTCGTTAAAAATTAAAACCTTACTTGTGCGTACCAACAGACTACCTTTTCCATGAAGAGAAATAATTACATTTGAATCTTCAAATTATATGAAGGGTTATAAAAATTTATTTAGTGAATAAAAAATATATATATAATTATTAGTATTATATAGATTATGAAGTATTTATTAACGTTCACAAACCAAAAATATCGAAAAAAATTTGTATGGGAAAGAGAGTAGATACCACCATGAATGTTGCTTTTAATTAATAATTATAATAAAATGGGTAATTAAAAATTATAATAGAATAATTTATGTTATGATATGTAAGAATATTGTTATTTTATTTATTTTTATAAAATATAAACTTATTATATATGATCGTAAGAGTGCATATAAAGAATGCGATGATCTGAGATTAGGGTTTCTATCGTAATGTATTTTTTATCTACATAATTAATTCTTGAATGTCATTTTGGGGAATAATGTGACAACCCAATTCATCGTGGAATTAAATAACTATTATTATTTATCATAATTAATTTTATGTATTAATAATAATCATTTTTTTACAAATAATTTTTTAAAATATTTTAGTAAAAAAATTTAATAATTTTATTTTTCTAATTTTTTAAAAAAAATTGATAGTTTTTTTTAAAGACAAATTTATTTATTTTATAATTTAGTTTCATTAAAATATGATTAATTTCTTATAATTAATATTGAATTTTAATAATTGTAAATTTATTAGTTGTTTCTCAAATGGTTGATTTTTGGTTATTAGTAAAAATACCTATTTTTCAATATTATCATTTTTGTTACATTATTAAGATATAAGAATGACTTAAAAAGTTTAAAAACACTTTCACAATCAAATATAAGTTTAGGGTGTACAAAAATTTATTTTAAAATATAATTTTTATTTTTGTACACTTTCTTGATTTTTATATAAATAAGTTATATTTCATTCAAATATAAGACTAATTTTGGATCATTACATTTAATGGCATATGTCATGGGAAAAATCCATCTATCTAATGATAAAAATGTCAAAAACCAGTAATGTATAATTTAATAACAAAATATGTTTTTTATAATTAACATTATCTTTGATTTGAAGGAAAAATTATTTTTACTCTTAAATCATGTATTTTTTATAATACTATTTTTTAGGAGTTTTACATACTCATAACAAATGTTACTATCACTACATATGGAAATTTAATTTTATATAATTAGTTAAATATTTTGATTAATAATGTAAAAAAAATTATTTTAAGGCCGATATTTTTTTCATATAGAAATGCTATCATGCTAATAAAGTTATGTTTTCAATAATGAGGTTAAAATGTTACAAAATGGATTATACTAAGAGACAGTGATTAAAATATCTATAAAACATGAATAAATGTTATTTGTTTCTAGTATTTTGACCCTATAACCTCTTATATTCGAAAATTGGTTTTCTATTGGATAATTTAAAAATTATATTACTTCATATTAATTTATAACATAGAATAAATAACAGAGTCCTGCTCTCCTCACTTAAAAAGGAACCCCTTTTCCTCAATTGTTCACACACATTGAGCACCGTAGTTTCTCTAAGATATAATAAACCATTCCCAAATATCCAACCTACTTATTATATTTCATTTTCTCACAGAAATACAAAATGTATAAATCTTGATGTGTTTTCTAAAAAATGTTTTCCAAAGAAGAGGTATAATTCTTAAATCTGTGTTTCTTGTCTCGTTCTTGTTCTACTTTATTTTAATATTATTTGACCAAGAGGAAAAACATTTTTCCTTTCATTAAATTGAATGAAATTTTTAAATGATTATTTTACCTCTATTTTTCATTTCTTTTTCTACATATGATAAATGGAAACATCGCTTGTGAGTACAAATGGACTACAACTTCTACGAAGTGATGTAACTTGTTCTTCATCATATAATTATATTAATGGAAAAAAAATTAAACAACTAATATATAAAATATGTAGGGACTAATTATGATTCTTTATATATAATATTTTACATGCATAATTTTAATTTTTATTCCTTGGATGTTTATAATGTCACTCATCTGTATGTGTAGAATACTAGCTTCACAAAGAAAAACTATTCATTTTTACTCTTTACCTTACAAGGATGGTCATAGAGATGTCACTAATAAAAAATATGATAGATATAACATATTTATTATTTTTAAATGTAATATATTTTCAAATTTTTTTATTTTCCACTTATTCGTAAAATGAAAAAAAAGTTCATGTTTAAGCACAAACTACTAACTCCAAAAAAAGATATGGATAATATTTCCTATCCCACTTACATGGTTATTTTAAAAAGTTTATTTAATGTATAAATATGAAAATTATAAAATTTTTAAGATTATAAATTTGACATAATAATAAAACCTATGACAATAGTAAATGCATCGATTATATTTTGGAGTTATAAACTAAACACCATCAAAACATCCAATTTTAACTTAACAATTTAGGTAACTAGATAAATAATGATAATATGTCAAATAAAATTAAACATAATAAATAAATAATCATCAATAATATTATAAATTTAAAAAAAATTCATTTATTTATTTTGGAGATAGAGAAAGTATGAATCAAGAGGACACATAATGAAAAAAAAATTTCCTATAAATTGTAGTTACAATGTATTCATTTGGAAATTTTTTCCTCATTATACATGTTCATTTAAAAGATTAAAAAATATTCTTATTTATTCTTAATAGGATTATAAAATTGAATATATTTTTTATTTTAATTTATTTTCAAATTGTTTAAATGTAATCCTTTTAACAATTCCAGAATGTGTTATATTTGAATTTTTACAAAAGTGTCAATTGAATGTTTATTTGATTATAGGACTTGAAAAAATTATCCCACCATAGTGAATTCAATTAATTATAATACTACCTATAAAATAAAATATATTTTTTCTATTTATATCTTATTCCTTCTCTTCTGCTAATTTTTCATATAAAATCATTTTCGAAACAATGGTATATATCATCCTTTGTTTGTATGAAAATGGAATGAGTTTTCTTGATGGGTTCAAGTGATTTTTAAATGGTTTTATTATGAAAATTTGAAATATTATGAATTATTTGTTCTTGATATGTTATGTGATGATTATAAATGATGATGGGAGAGCCTGATATACCTCGTGTGGATGGGTGTACCCAATATAACCCTCAAATGCATTTGGTAATGAATAGTCTTCAAAGGAATATTTGAGGAAGATAACCAGAATGATTTCCCATGTGGAATTTACTAGGATATAGTTATTATTACATGGTGTAAACATGAGTTAAAATAGGAAACAAATTTTATTTCCCATTTTAACTATATTATTTTACTGAAAATGGATTTTATTGAAACCATTTTGATTGTATATGGTATTGATACTTTAATGGTAAAATATTTGTTTTTATAAATAATGTTTTCATGAAATAAAAAATTCTTAAGGATTCATTAATGGTGTTTAATATTTTTTCTAATGGGATTGAATGATTTTATTTTATAAAATGATTATTTTTTCATTTGGAAATGTTCTATTTATATTATCAATATTTTTTTAGAAAAATATTAATCATAATCATGGGATTTCATGATTTTCAAATAACTAAGAGTTTTTATATATTTTTATATCTCTTATTAATCATTTTATTGTCATCCCATTTTATCAAATATTACTGACAAGGAATAATGACCAGTACGAACTATTACAAAGTCAGGATCCAAAGAATGGGAATCGACCTTGAACGATGAAATTGTGTCATGAATGAAACATGAATGTAAATATAGGAAATGTATTTTTATTAACAAAATGGCATTGTATGGTATTATTACCTATGAAATGTAATTATTTTCTCAATTCCCAAAAACTATAAACCTAAACCACCATCGTAATGTTGGAATGTGAAACCCTTATCTTGAATCATATATTTATGTGTTCATTATGAAATAAGGAATTATAAATTATAACTTATGTATTCCATAAAGCCAATTTATTTTCTTCTCCTTTAGTGATTTATATGTTTCCCTATTTTTATTCTTTACTTTTTGCACTATGAAACTCAAATAAGGAAATAATGTATTTAATAAAAAATGACCTAATTTTTTGTTTTGGAATTGAAATAATTTTACTCAATGTAAATATTTTATAATGGTATTAAAGAATTTTATTTTAGATTATTTAATTTTGATTTTATGTCATTTTCAAGAATATTTTTATTCATTAAAATATTTTAAAATTTTAAATAAAATCATTTTTCTGAATGGGTATCATTTTTTATATTATTTATATATGATTAAATGTATTTTTTTAACATATATGACATGAAAAAATATTTTTACCACCAGGAAAATCCTATTATTTGAAGATACGTTTACATGTTTTGATGATTATATCCAAATAAATTAATTTTCATATCCTAGAAAATTATAGCTTCCAATACTGTGAAGGAAAATTATATTTTCATAATTTTCAAATAAATTTTCATATTCCCTTTATGGGTATTTTTCATCTATATCAACATCATTTCATGTTTCATAGAATTCACTAGGGGTGTAACATTAAATATTATTCAAATTATTTCCTTACACAACCTATGAATATGTGATTAGTAAATCTTTATGGCCCTTTTTTATTTTATTTTTTTGGATTATAATATGATGAATTAATTAATTGTTTTGATATTTTACAGCCCATATAGATAGTATTATTATTTTAATTGGTCAGATACGAATTATCTATCCCCACAATGTCTGGGTTTATGATTGTTATCACCTGAGATAATATCCACGAGGTAAGGGACTGAACCAATTCTAGTGATGATGTGATGTTAGAGAGTGAACCCAATCTAATATCGTAGTTTCCACTATTTAATGATCATCTTGGTAGTGAGACATGAATAATGAAATGATTATTTATATTAATTTTGTTTCAATAATTATGATGAAACATTAATATTATTATGATATAAACACATTTATCATGATTTATTATGATGTTTCTTTAATATTATGACTTATGACTTTTGAAATGATAATTTTTTATGAGATGACTCATTATTTATGATATATTCCTGACTGGGTACGAACATCATATGTTATGATCATTCCCTCATTCAATTATTCATATCTTATGCTTCCGTACAGTCATCAACTTATATCTACGTTATTTATTCTTACTATGCATAAAATATATCCCTTTTTCATTATTCTATTTCCCGTGGTTGTAATGAAAGGTTCAAAGTAGGATATTCTTAAGATGGGTATAATTAGATAAGATCAATTTAGGAGATTTTGATGTAATTAAATGAAATAAGTACTTTTTAATTAGTTTCCAGTGAACCTAAACCGTTATGGTTCTTTGTTGTTAATTATGGAGAAATTTATTATGTTGTTATCTAAAATAATTAAATATGTATTCACATTTTTTTTATTATTAAAAATAAATAACTTAGATATAACATATACAACAACACCCTTGAAAACCATGGAATTAATGGAAGTTGTTTTATCCTTTAAGTAAATACCTTGTGTTCATCGTAAATAAATTATCATGGTTATAGATTGCAAGCCAACACAATACACAAATTGAAATTTTATACCATGGATATATCCCTCAATAAATTCCCTACAGAAACATGAACTAAATTCCTCTGTCTATAGGAATATAATAACAATATCATGTATTTATTAAAATATATAGTCACATTTATACAATATATATATATATATATATATGATAGTAGAAAATAATAATACTATGATATTTATTTGGGAGTCTATAATTTAGAACTATATTCTAGATTATAATTCAATATTATTAAATATATAAATATTGGTGTATTTTAATAAATAAATATTGAATATTGGTCATAGTGTCTTTGAATAGGTTGGCGGATAAGCCCCCACCCCTAGATAGGTGGGTTTAAAATTAAAAATAGATTTTATTTTCATAACCTTAAATATTTATTTGAAATTTTTATATAGTAATAAAATATATATTAGTCGATTGAAATGGTCATTAGATAACTGTCACATCGAGTAAGTTAAAAAAATTATAGTCCATTTTTAAGATAACATAATTCAATTTAAAATCACTATGGTTTTATATATCCAAATTTTAAAAAAAAATCCACGAGAAGGTTCCCATGGATATATGAGCTTCATGTGATAGTTTCCAGAATGGAATGGCTATTTCAATAGGATGTATCCATTCGTTTCTTATCCACATACACTTATTCTCTATCTATTTTTATTTTTTTACTTATCAGTGGTCATTGACTTCTCGGAAAAAATTCCATGTGGTTTCTCTTTATGAATCCCAAGTCTAAGAACTACCTCATACATTGGAAAAACCTTCCCTATGAGTATTACCTAGAAAATCATCATAATATCGGAGTAGTAAATGAGTCAGATAACTAGAATATTAGGATTGAAAAAACATTGGGAACAAGTACTGACTCACCCAAATTAATTAGAGTGTTATTTATTGATGAGTTATTTGTGGTCTAGTGAACCTTACCCTTATTATGAGAATATTTAAAAAAATTATAGAGTATAGGGTCCTTAATATGCTTATTAACGTATAATTTCCTATAAATAATCCTGAGTATAATATGTATATTAGTGATGACCAATATTTGTTGAACATTTTTAGTGACCTCTTTATTTCATAGTGTGTTCCCAGTCATGATACCTCAACTCATTTTGGATTTTAACACACTATGGATTATGATGGCCACTTTTTCTGTCAATATAAAACTATTAAGGACAAAACAAATTTCCATTATTGGTCACATTGTATAAAAATTATCATATATTTTTATAATTATATAAAATATGTAAATTTATAGTGAATATCTCTAAGTTTAATGAAATTACATAACAACGCAGGTTATTCTACAAGATATTTGATGCATGGTGAATAGATATCATGAACACATTCAAAAATTTATTTTGATTTCTGTACATCACATAAATGGGGGATTATATCTATTAATGTGTGGTCAAGAAGAAAATGGGGTATTATTATAATTTTTAGATCTGAAATTCTTAATGATTTTGTTGCTCTTTATATATTATTGTTATCATTTCCTATAATTTTAAAATTAATCCATAATTATATAACTATAGGGTTTTCCAAAAATTCTTTACATTCTATAACCCCAAAACTAAAAAATACGAAAAAATTTCAAATCGAGAGCGTAATAAAATTTTGGAAAATTGGAAATCCCAATACAAAAGATTGAAATATTTACTTTTATGATAAATTATAGGAATACCATATGTATTTAAAAATTTGTGAAAAATATCACCTCGTGGATTGTTTTGGAAAGGATTATTAGCTCTTTGTGGTGGTAGTGAACTGTGAAAATTATGATTTTAAACAATTTAATTTGAATATATAAAATTCATTTGACCATAAAAAATTATAGATTTAGGATCTTGAATAAAATTTCCATGATTCATTTAAAAAAAATCATATATATATAAAAAGATAAATGATACTTGTGTGAATATGATTTATTAGATAATTATCAATATTGGTGAGTTGTTACATAAGTAAAAAAATAAGGACAACACTCTCCTATTCTTTATTTGGTACCAATCACTTTGGGTAATCTATGTTTTTCATGAGACAAGTGGAAATCGGTTTTTCTTCAATGGTAAATGTCATCAAAACTTACATAATAATATTTCAAATAATCCAATATATGAACTCCAATTGAATTATGATGTCATTTTCATGTAATAGAAATATGTTCCTTCTCCCATTTTATATTTACATTTTTAAATTTCATAGATTAATTAAAATTTAATTTCTATGCATGGTAAGGGAAACATCATTTATATTGGTTTTTAGTTTTCCAATATATTAAAGGATAAAATAAATATTATCATATGATAAGTAAATTCATCATATATATCAAAATGATATTTTAATTTTTTATAATATCATTGGTAGAGTGTAAACTATGAAGAAATAATTTATCATTAATGGTTGATTTTATTATTTTAATGATATGAATTATTAAAACATTGTGAAACCTTTTGTATTTTCACAAAGTTATTTATGAACTTTCTATTAATATTTGTGTCATTTAGAATTATCATAAAACATTACACCAAACCATTAAATTCGAATATAGAAGACTAAATTAAAGTTATAATAATGTAATGTAATTTTTTCTAATCATTCAAGAATTTTTTTCATATGTTTATTTCATATTCAATCAAATTCATAGTTATTCAAAATTTATCAATGTATGTGTATATGTTATCTAAAATTTTTATATCCTCTAAAATGTTAAAAAAATTCAAAGAATTAAAAAAATATTAATGTTGGAATAAATATTATACCGATGAAATGTATAATATGATTCTATATAAGTACTGGGAGATTAATGTTTTTACATGTTAGTGATTAAGGATGTGAGTTTGGACGTATTTTGGGAAGGAATATAATAAGCCTAGAGGAAAAGAATAATGATAGTGGAATATTTTTTCAAGGCATGAATATATTTAATAGTGAGTGGTAAAAATCATAATTGTATTTCACACACACACACACAGACATATGGGTTATTAGAGGAATAGTGGATAAATACATTGTATTACTATGATTTATGTCATAATACTAGATGGATTTTATATTGAAACAATTAGTGAAATAATTACATTAATTTTTTTGTGATTAACTTCTATGTGAGACATTGCCTTTGCGTATATTAATATATAATGGAAACTAAAATATTGACATGCATGTTTTGTCTTCATTTTCTAAAATAATTAAAATTTCAGTTATCTTAGGATTAAATATATTTAGGTGTATAAGAGTGATAGAGAAATGAATAGTCCATTTTTTTAATCCTTTAACCTATGGTTTACAAGGTTTATGAGAACTTTTATCTAATTATTGTTTCCATTTTCAAGACAAATTAATTTTTTATTCTTTTTATAAAAATATGATCAGAATGATCAAATTCCACCATGTTCAATGGGATATCATGTGTGTATTTTAATGATAATATTAGAAAAACTAATCCAATCTAACAAATTTATTTTTTACGATTCAAGGGTTATATTTCATACATTCATTGAATTAAATCGTAGGATATATCGAAATATTATAAGACCAATGGAGGAATACAAAGAAGAGAAATCATAGGAGAGATAAATTAGAAATAGTTTCATTAAATGGTTTATAACATGGGATATGGAATTGAAATTGGGAATTTAAAGAAACAATGGAAATACTACTCAATAGAACACAAATATATAAAATTTATTTTCAATGTTCCAAGGATAATTCAACAATATAATAGGATAGAATTATTGGAATAATCTTTTGCTGTCATATTACATAGACACATAGACTTTTTAATTTTAGAGGATCCAACTTGTACGATATTTATTTAAAACATCCAAGCCTTATTTTAATGTATTTCAAATCTATGTGTATGATCTTGGTTTTGGAACGGTATGTTTTCTATTATGTGTTTGTTAAATCCCTTATTTTGGGCTTCATGGGATGTCTTCTGAAAGTATGAGAGGTATTGGGGGTGTTTCAGGGGCTTGGGGGCATGGATGAAAGGAAAACTGGTCAAGACAGGCCAAGGCGCACGGACTGCACATGGCCAAGCAAACCATGCGGCCTGCCCAGGTGAAACCATGCGACCCTTACTCCTTCGGATAGTAGCATGAACATAGTTGGCGCGCATTTTTCCAAAATGTGCGGCTAAACCGTGAGGCCACTTAAAGTTTGGAAAAATTACATTTTTTCCACTCCGGGCTTTTAAACCCCACTCGGGATTTTCCTCTCCTCCTCCTCTCCCGACCCTAGTGATGAACGTGACCAACCCAAGCTTCCCAAGGGTGGTTATCCTTTCATTATTGGCCATTTAGAGAATCGTTGGTTACGGATCGAAGCTCCAGGTAAGGCTAATCTTATCCATTGTTTTTTTCTTGGTTTAGGGTTTATATCTTCTCTCCCTCTCATTCTGAAGCTCTAAAACCCTAAATTTTGGGTCATTTTTAGGTTGAAGCTCCAAAGGTTTGATGTATTGAGGTCTAGGGACTCGATTGAGGGTGTGTTCAACTGCGGTTTCGAGGTAGGTGGTCTATAAGTTATATCCCATTGTTATTTGAGTAATTTGTGCATGTTTGGTTATATTAGTGTTCTCCTTTAGTTATGTTTTGGATAACCATGCCATGTTTGAAAGTAATGGTGATTATAATGGAAAATGGGAACCCTCATGATCCCCCTGGGATGTGCTGGGATTGACTTGACATAATTGGGGCCATCCATGGGATGTTTCAGTTTCTCCCGGGCTTAGAGAATGTGATTGAACAGGTGACCTTGTTGTAGTTAAGGGTAGAGCACTTGATAAACAGGTTGGCATGATTGGTTGAACTTGTGATAGATGTTAGGTGATGCACCTAGACATGGTAATAATAGGAGGGTTAAATGGACTGAGTAAAATGGTTGTCTCAAGGAAATGTGGAACAAGTTAAATGGGTTAATGTGTAAATTGGTTTTAGGACCATACCGGGATGGGTTATGGGTTTGGTGTTGAATGCTTTGTGAGTTAGGCATAACACATGGGAATTGGGTGAATGGTTTAATGATGTGAAATAGTAATATGTTAATGTGTTAAGTCATGATGTGGAATTCCCATGTGGGATGTTGTGAATAGTGTATCTCAAAGGGAAATGTTATTGATGTTTGATGGTTACTTATATATAAGCATGTGCACATGGCCTGGCAGAGTGGGGTATGACTTGAGGATCTACGCCCACGGGTCGAGCGAAGACTGATGCTCTAAACTCCACCCTAAATGTATGGGTTAGGATAGGGGACTGAGGCTCTATCCTCCAAACGGTTACATCCACTAATACTAAGGCTTCGAGGTGAGGATATGGTTGTTATGAGGGAGTTAGTTCTAGTGAGACATGATAACGATTTGTTTACCCTCTTGCATGTGATTTTTGGACTTAAACCCATGTAACATAATGTATATAATTAACTCATGGAAATGTGATGAAATGGTAAGTGATGGTAAATGGTAATAAATGGATGGTAATTGAGTGGCAATGGATGTGGCTCTGAATTGGTTAACGACACCTTAATTAATTGCTTGACATTTATCATTCATTTTACTTTTGCATGCACTACCTGTTTATACTGGATATTTTGTAGATGTCGTTGGTGGTGGCCTACTAAGTTGTACTCACACCCTACTCGGTCCACCGTTGGGTACCTGAGCAGACTTCATGTTTTCAGGTCAGGACAAGGGAAAGGGTCCTTGCAAGATAGCTAAGTGGACATGGGTAGCACTTGGTGGAGGATCTAGACTTGGAGTCGGGACCATCTTGGGGATTTTGGCTGTTGCCTTTGTTTTTGGGCTTTGTTCACTCTTGAACTTGTAGTATGACGTGGAATATTTATTTTTGGAAATGGTTGATATATATGTTCCTTGTTTATTGTTTATTGTTCCTCTATTTAGTGATTATTTTGTGTCTTACTTTGATAAAAAGGGGGTATAGTCTCCCCACTTGACCCCATTGACCCCCGCTACTAGTCGGCATCCTTTGGCGTATGCTGAGGCGCACTTAAGGTAATGTAACCACCTGTCTCGGAGTACTGGTTTAGTGGATTCTGGTTCGGGGACGTTAATAAAGTGGTATCAGAGGAAGTTTTTCTTCTCCTTCTCTGAGGTCTTGTTATTTGGTATTGGTAGACAAGGGTTAGGATGTGTCAGGACATGGCAATGAGCTCGTGCATGGGAGTAGCTAACCCAGGTACGGGGGAAAACCCATGTCACCCTGGGTGGGAAATGTTGTTCTTGGTTGTGTGTTGTTACAGTTGATGATATTTCACCTTTGGGTGATGCACATGTGGTTTGATGTGACTATTTTATGATATTTGGCTCGTGGCCTAAATGGAACGAGAATTTGCACCCATGCATCATTTTAGGAACCTAGGGAGATAGGTGACATGAATTGTGTAGGCACACACTTGGGATGGGTGTGTGAGGCAGGAAGGTAGGGTGCATCATGCATTTCATGGAACCAAGAAACAATGAGAATAATGAAATGAAATAAGTTGTTAAATGACATTTAATGAAATATAAGGGATTGAATTGAAGTGGAAAATGTTTTGATAAATTTTGTGTGAGTTTGGTGGAAGGTGTGATAAATCATTTGCTTGGAAATGTAGGAAAATGCCACCATGACATTGGTTACCAGTCGGGAAACAGGAGGGTGTTGCTGAGAACACTCCTCCAGTAGAGGAGACAGAATAGGTGGCGATCAATGAAGGTATATAAGACTAGTTTCAAGAGAACCTGACTCGTCTTATGAAGATGATGGATCGGGACCCAGGGCGGGTTGTACCAAGTATGTTTGAGCTGAACAGGGAGTTCCAACTACAGCACCCTCTGACCTTCACCGGATAGGGTGGGCCAGAGGCAGCAGAATTCTGGTTAGAGCCTATCTAGATGATATTGGATCATCTGAAGACCCCTGCTGAAAAGCGAGTAAAGCTGGCCGCTTATATGTTGCGGGGATAACCCAGGCATTTGTGGGACATTTGGCCCAAATCCAGAAGGGTGAGGGAATGTCATGGAAAGTCTTTGATGAAACGTTTGTGGACTATTTCTACCCAGCTACATTGAGGTAGGAGCGGGCTGCAGAGTTTGGGACCCTGACTTAGGGATCCCTATCAGTGATAGACTATGATAGTCGCTTCACTGATTTGAGCTGATTTGTCCCAGTGATAGTAGGGGATGAGGATGCGGTTGCAAGGCATTTCTAGGATGGGCTGAGACATGACATCAGGTCTCATGTAAACATCTTCTTCTTGAAGAGGTTCGTAGAAGTAGTATATCAGACATTTATCTCAGAAGGAAATATGAGGGGAGATTCAGGTAGTGGTCTTGTGGTGCCAGTGGGGCAGAAGAGTAGTGCAGCTACCGAGGGTCGGAAGTGATTTCATGAGGGACCACAACATGGTGGAAGTGTGAAAAGAGGCTGGAAGAGAGTGTCTGACTCCCAGATTGGAGATCAGGTGTTCTACTATCTGTGTGGTAGGCCGGGGCATATGCGTGGTCAGTGTCCTCAACCTCTAATTGATTGTCATTCAAGCAGAAGGATGGGACATGTGCAGAGGTTCTGCAGGAATCCTCGGTATGCAGGTGAGCATGATGGTGGAAGGAAGGTACTGGATACGGGAAGGGGATAAGTTGCCCCGTATCAGGAAGGCATCTAGAGCTACACAGGCCATACTTGTAGGGGTCGTGGACTTGGAACTCTTGGGAAAGGTCACTCACGCCAGTAGGGAAGTGCAGCGCAGGGTGTTCAGGCTGGAGCCCAGGGTAGAGGGGTAAGTCACCTTCATGCAGTTCAGTTTGCGTCGGGTGATGGCGAAGATGGACAGTCGAGTGTTCGAGGTACGATCCATGTAGGTTCTACGTTTTCTAGTGCATTGTTTGACATAGGTTCCACACACTCCTTTATCTCTGCACAACTTGTGGTGGTTCTGGGTTTACTGGTGGAGAGGGTGTGTGTAGTTATGTCAATTGACACTCCGTTGGGAGTACGGGTTGAGGATATCAAGCAGTGCAAGGGATGTTCCATGGAAGTTGGTGGGTATCGTTTTCTATGGAATTTGTTCGTTATCGAGATGTCTGGGTTTGATCTAGTCATTAAAATGGATTGGTTGATGTTGTATTGGGCGAACATAGACTGCTATCACCGCATAGTATCGTTCATGTCACATGAGGGTGAAGCTTATGTCCACTGTGGTGAATGGGATATTTGAGCAGGGCGTCCGGGGCCGTTTTTTTAACAGATGAGTGGACTCACGGCTCATGTGGCATGTCTCATGATTGATGATGGTGAGGGAGGGGAACAACCTAATTTTCCTCCCGTGGTGGATCTATTTCAGGATGTTTTTCTTGAGTATTTCTCAGGGTTACCAACTGAGGGGGATGTTGAGTTCACGATCGAGTTGTTGTCGGGAGCGGAGCCAATTTCTATTCTTCCATACCGAATGGCACCGGAAGAACTCCATGAACTAAAGTTTCATCTTGAGGAGTTGGAGCTTAAGTGGTTTATCCATCCTATTACCTCTCCTTGGGGGATCTCTCGTGCTTTTTGCAAAGAAGGTCAATGGGTCTTTGAGGCTGTGCATGGACTATCGAAAGTTGAATCAGATGACAGTGAAGAATTGGTACCCTCTTCATACAATTGATGACCTTTTTTATCAGTTGAGGGGTCCATCAGTGTTCTCTAAAATTAATCTGAGTTTGGTTTATCACCAGTTTAGGGTGAGGTCTTCTGACGTACCACATATCGCATTCCAGAGTCGGTACGGGTTGTTTTAGTTTTTGGTAATTCCTTTTGGCATTTCCAATGCACCAGCGGTGTTTATGGCTTTGATGAACCAGATTTTTAATCCCTATCTAGATCAGTTTGTAGTTGTCTCTGTTGATGATATCTTATTGTACTCGAAAACTAACGAAGATCATGCCCAACACCTTGACATAGTCTTGATTACGCTAAGAGAACATTTTCTGTACGCCAAGCTATCAAAGTGTAAATTCTCGATAGGTGAGGTACATTTTCAGGGTCCCATCATCTCTGAGGCAAGTTTGATAGTGGATCCAGAGAAAGGGCGGGCAATTTTATCTTGGGAGCATCCGAAGAGTGCTTCTGATGATCGATGTTTTCTAGGTCTTTCCGGGTATTACTGAAGGTTCATTCAGGATATCTCTTGCTTGGCAGCACCACTCTCAGGATTGAAAAAGAAGGGAATCAGGTTGGAGTGGTCTGAGGCTTGTGAGGATTCCTTCCAAGAGTTGAAGAAACCGTTGACGATAGCACCTATCATGATCTTACCTGGGCCGGGTAAGAAGTACATCGTGTTTTGTGATGCATCTGGAATAGGACATGGGGAAGTGTTGATGTAGGATGAGTGAGTTGTGGCTTATGGGTCGAGGCAGTTGAGACCCCATGAGCAGAACTATCCCACTCATGATATTGAGTTGGCTGCAGTAGTGTACACCTTGAAGTGCTGGATCCACTATCTGTTGGGGGAACGATTTACCGTGTGAACGGACCATAAGAGCTTAATGTACATCTTCTCACATCGGGATCTGATTCTTCGGCAGTGATGATGGGTTGAATATCTCCAGTCTTTTGACTTTGAGTTGGTGTACATGCTGAGAAAGGGAAATATTTTTTCTGATGCTCTGTGCAGGAAGGTTCAGAATTAGGCAGTTTAGGAGTCCAGCACCGAGTGGGAGGTGATGGCTTTGTTTGGAGGGATGCACCTGGAGGTGCAGGAGGAAAGTGTTCATGTCACTCTTTCTTCCTTAACAATGGAGTATATGCTTTTGGGTCTAGTTAAGGAAGGTCAACTTGATGATCCTGAGTGTTTGGATATGAAAGAAAATATTAAAGGTGGGGATCTACCTTCTGGTTGGGCCATCGACGCGGAAGGTGTTGTTCACGTTCGTGATCGTGTGGTTGTGCCAAGATGTGTGTGGGAAGATTTGATGTGTGAGTTCCATGTATAAAAGTGGGTAGTGAATCCTTGTTTGACCGAGATTTATAGTGATCTCCGAACACAGTTTTGGTGTCCTGGAATGAAGAAGGAAGTTCCGGGCTTTGTGGCACGGTGCCTTACCTGTCAGCAGGTGAAGGCCAAGCATCAACGCCCAGGTGGTTTGTTGCATCCAATGCCCATTCCAGAATCGATTTGGGATGATATAATGATGGATTTTGTTGTGGGTCTCTTGAGGACGTCGTGGAAGAAAGATTAAATTTGGGTGGTCATGGATCGGTTAACGAATGTGGCTCATTTCTTACCGATTCAAGAGACCTATACAGTCGACCAGTTGGGTGAGATTTATGTTACGGAGATAGTGCGGTTGCATGGGGTGACACGGACCATATTTTTGGACCGAGATACGCGTTTCACTTCGTGTTTCTATCATGGGTTGCAGAAGGCGCTTGGTACGAAGGTGTTTTTGAGTACGGATTTCCAGCCACAGACGGACGGGCAGTCGGAGTGTACGATCCAAGTGTTGTAGGACATGTTATGATCTTGTGTCTTGGACTTTGGAGGTACTTGATAGAGGCATCTATCATTGGTTGAGTTTTCCTAAAACAACAATTTTCAAGCTATGATTCAGATGGAACCGTTTGAGGCACTCTACGGGAGGCCATGTAGATCTCTGTTGTGTTGGATAGAGGCTAGTGAATCAGAAATTTTGGGGCCAAGTCTTAGGCAGGAGACTTCCGGGAGAGTTAATTTGATTAGGAAGCATATGGCTATGGCTTAGAGTAGGAAGATGTCGTATGCAGATCAGAGGCATAGATCTCTTGAGTTTGTGGTGGGTGATAAAGTGTTCCTTCGGGTGTCACCATGGTTTGGTCACCGTCAGATTTGAAAGTAGGGTATGTTGGCGCCCAGGTATGTGGGACCTTTTGAGATTGTGAAGAGGATCATACTAGTGGCTTACCGATTTGCTCTTCCACAGCGGTATGGTGGGATGCATGATGTGTTCCATGTGTTGCAGCTTCAGCAGTATCACCCTGACCCATCTCACATGGTTGATGTTGAGGATGTGGAACTTGAGGCTGATGCATCCTTTGAGGAGCATCTGATTCGTGTGGTGGATCGTATTGAAAAAGTCTTGCGAGGCGAGGTTGTGCCATTATTGCGAGTACTAAGGTAGAATGGGAAATTTCATGAATAATCTTGGGAGCGGGGATTGGATTTTCGGGCCCAGTGGCCCGAACTCTTCCCTTCAGTGGAGTAATGAGACTTGGGAACTCTGCTCGAGGAAAATCCATTATAAGGTGGGGAGGTTGTAAGATACTGGTTTGGGAACGATACGTTTTTCTTTGTGTTTTGGTTAAATACCTTGTTTTTGGCTTCAAGGGATGTCTTCTGAAAGTATGAGATGCCTTGGGGGTGTTTTTGGGGCTCGGGGCATGGACGAAAGTAAAACTGGTCAAGACGGACCAAGGCGCACGGCCTGCGCATGGCCAGGAAAATCGTGCTGCCTGGCCAGGTAAAACTGTGTGAACCTTCCTCTTTCTAATAGTAGGATGTGCACGTTTTGCACACGGTTTTCTAAACCGTGCAACCACTTAACGTTTGGAAAAATTACAGTTTTTCTACTCCGGGATTTTAAACCTCACCCTGGATTTTCCTCTCTTCCTCCTCTCCTGACCCTAGCGATGAACTTGGCCATCCCAAGCTTCCCAAGGGTGGTTCTCCTTTGATTCTTGTCTATTTAGAGTCTCATTGGTTGTGGATCGAAGCTCCGGGTAAGGATAATCTCATCCTTGGTTATTTTCATGGTTCAGGGTTTGTATCTTCTCTCCCTCTCATTATGACACTCTAAAACCCAAAATGTTGGGTGAGTTTTAGGTTTAAGCTCCAAAGGTTGGTTGGATTGATGTCTGAGGACTTGATTGAGGGTTCTTTCAACCGCGGTTTCATGGTAGGTGGTCTACAAGTTATATCCCATGGTTATTTGAGTAATTTTTTCATGATTGGTTACGTTATTGTTTTCCTTTGGTTATGTTTTGCATAACCTTGGAATGTTTGGAACTAATGCTGTTTATAATGGAAAATGGGAACCCACACGATCCCCATGGGACGTGTTGGGATTTAATTGACCTAATTGGGGACATCCATGGGATGTTTCGGCTTCTCCTGGGCTTATGGAATGTGAGTGAAAAGTGACCTTCTTGTTGTCAAGGGTAGAGCCCTTGATAAACAGGTTGGCATTATTAGTTGAACTTGGGATAAAAGTTAGGTGATGCACCTAGACATCGAAATAACCGGAGGGTTAAATGGACTGAATTAAATGGCTGACTCATGGAAATTAATAACGGGTTAAAAGCGTTAATGTGTAAATTGGTTAAAGGCCATAACTGTTTGGGTTATGGGTTTGGTGTCAAATGCTTAGTGAGTTAGGCATAACACATGGGAATTTGGTCAATGGTTAAATGATGTGAAATAGTAATGTGTTAATGGGTTAAGGCATGATGTGGAATTCTCATGTGGGATGTTGTGAATACTGTTTGCCGAAGGGAAATGGTATGGTTGGTTGATTGTTACTTATATATAAGCATGTGCACATGGCTTGGTAGAGTGGGGTATGACTTGACGAACTATGCCCACAGGTCGAGCGAAGACTGATGCTCTAAACTCCACCCTAGATGCATGGGTTAGGAAAGGGGACTGAGGGTCTATTCTCCTAACGGTTGCATCCACCAGGACTGAGGTTGTGAGGTGAGGATATGGTTTCTATGAGGGAGTTAGTCCAAGTGAGATAGGATAATGATGGGTTAACCCTCTTTTGTGTGATTGTTGGCCTTCGACCCATGTAACATAATGTATGTGATTAACTCATGGAAATGTGATGAAATGGTATGTGATGGTAAATGGTAATAAATGGATGGTAATGGAATGGAAATGGATTTGTCCTCGAACTGGTTAGGGGAACCTGAATTAATTGCTTGGAATTTATCATTCATTTTCCTTTTCCATGCACTACCTGTTTACAGTGGATATTTTGTAGACACCGTTGGTGGTGGCCTACAGAGTGTACCCACACCCTGCTTGGGATGCTGTTGGGTACTCGAGTTGACTTCATGTTTGCATGTCAGGACAAGGGCAAGGGTCATTGCTACATAGCTGAGTGGACATTGGTAGATCCTGGTGGAGGATCCGGACATGGAGTCGAGACAATCATGGGGATTTTGGTTGTTGCCTTTATTTTTGTGCTTTGTTCACTCTTTCACATGTAGTATGACAAGGCATATTTATTATTGGAAATGGTTGTTATATATGTTCCTTGTTTATTGGTTATTTTTCCGCAATTTGGTTATTCTATTGTGGCTTACTCTGATAAAAAGGGGGTATAGTCTTCCCACATGTACCCATAGACCCACGCTACTAGTTGGAAGCCTTTGGCGTACGGGGATGCACGCTTAAGGACATGTAACCACCCGGCTCGGAGTATCAGTTTAGTGGCTTCTGGGTTAGGGATGTTACACTATGGGTACAGTTGAGTCTTGCTTGAAATATTCTCTTTCTATTTCAACCTTTACACAACCATATAATTCTAAACACCTTTGTGATGAATCGTGGATGTGTTCTTTAATGTAATACAATGATATTAACATTTAAATTTTTTTTCTATTTCAAATTCTAGTATTTATATTCACTATGTTTAATTTTACAAATATATATATATATATATATATTATTACAAAATAATATATTAATCATATGAATGAGAATCCATTATTAATGTATTAATCGGATCATGTAATGATTTGGGAACATCATCAATATGATGCCTTGTTGGGTTTTTATCTAAAATCAATGCACTATCATTCATTTTTATTAACAAACAATAATCTATATTATGTGAGTAGTCATATACATGGTGTAAAACTATTTTGATTGTTATAAGAAAATCTATTTAGATAATATAAATTTCGTTATATATACATATATTTGTCATATTCATGTATAATATAAAACCAAAATCACATAAATGACATAATAAAAACAAAAAATATTTCAATATATACACATATAAAATTACAAATGAAATACAAATACTCTCAATAAAATTAAAAATAGTACAATGGGTAAATAATAAAAATGTAAATAAGAAACATGAATTTCAAATTTAAAGTCATCATAGTTTCATTAAATTCAAAAAAACACAAAAATCAGTCGAAATAAAAAACATCATACTAGAAATAATTGAATACTATCAAAATTAAATTTATATAAATTTTATATAAAATTATGTGAATGAATAATAAATTAAAAATATTTACATATGTGATTTATAATAACTATATGACCAGTGGAATTATCACTGAAAAATTGAATTATCACTATTTATTGATATTGATACATGACAGTTGAATGTTTTAAAATGCATAAAAATTAATGTTTATAATTATTATAATAAGTAGTCCTAAATATTTTAATCCAATAAAATTATTTCAAAAATTATGTAACTTAAATAATATATAATAATACATTTTAATAATATGTGTTATAAAATAGTAAATTACTAATTTTTATATTAAATTTTAAAATTATAATTACATAATTTTAAAATTTAATTTCGTTAAAAGGTATATTATATTTAGTTATGAATCATTTATTAGAAAATAATATTAAAAAATATAAATATAATGACAGACAACAAAATAAACAGTCCTTCGTTAGTAAAATTTGTTTTATATATATTACATGATTTTATTTAAAATTAAAAAAAATAAAAAAACATGGAATTTTTATTTCGTAAAATAGAATAATTTTTTTTTATAAATAAATTTATTGTAATTTTAGGTGAATTTTATTCCATTTATTTATTTTTTTTAAAAAAATTATGAATATTAATGAATATTGTTTTTTAAATACCATATTTTTTATGACAAATTTTTTATATATTATGTTTATAGGTATTATTTTTAAATATTTTAAATGAATTTAGTGTTTAATATAATGAATTTGAAAATAACATACTTAATTTCCAAACTTATAACTCAATTTTCAAAATCCTTCAACAACTCATTCCTCGTCACTACAAAAAAAAATTCCTTGTTAACTTATATATTCAAATACAACTATAAAATGTATTATCCATGTTAATAAGGCCCATTTGTTAAACAAAATTCCGTCATTCTATGACTTTCGCCTCAATATTAAGGATAAGAGTCAAATATATAGGTATGTGTTTCAAAACACATTTTTTTAATATCAATTCCCATCGTAGATTTCTATATAAAAATTCAATAAAAATAACCATAAAAATAGTTTAATGATGCAATAATGTTTTTATAAAAAAATTATTTCTTTTTTCATTCATTTAAACTCTTAGAAAAACATTGTTCACCCACATGATTTTTTGGCTACAGAAGTGAGGGACAATGTTTTATTTTATAATTAAACAATTAATGTATATTATTAAAAATTATTTTCATCCTAAATATAGCATTAATTTCAAAAAAAATCAAAAACATTATTCTTTTGTGATAAAATAGAAGTTAAAATAAATGTATTTAATGTAAACCATCATATAAATTCTCTCCATCTAAAACTATATTTTTAAGAAATGATTATCGATTTGGTATTATTTTTTTAAACTATATTGACTTGTTATAATTATATACTTCTATATCGAATTGAAAAAATTACCATGGACCTTTTTTAGGTTATGGAAGTATTATATACTGATCATAATCTCTTCGAATTACATCCAATAATATAAGTAACAATGAAACAAACAACAGCAAAATAGTCAACATTAATAAATTAATTTAATAAATTAATAAAAAATGATAAAAAATGTATTATATGAGATTTAATAATTGAATTAAGATATAAAACATGTAGATGATAAATATAACTCAACTATTACAAAGATTAGAAAAAAAATCCATGAAATTTTAGACTTAATGAGTTGGTTTATTCCCATTATTTTTCATTCTTATCGTAATATTCTCTATCATCAACCATATATCAGTATTTTTTATTCAATCATTCCATTAATCTTCATTGATTTCATTTTTGAATAAATTTAATTAATTTTAAAATGGATATTTTTTCCATTTGGTTTATTTTATTATAATTTCACTAACTCAATCTCTAAAAATCTTAACACGTAATTTTTTCAAGATTCATTCACCATTTCCAAATAATGGTTATGATATTAATCCACCATTATAATTTCCAGTATGGACTATCACCATTTACTAAATGTTGATTCCAAAAAATTATTATTACATATGATATATTCCATTTTTTTGGGTATCTATATGACTCACTATTTAATTAATACTTTTGACATAATTATATAAAACTGTTTTTTGTAGGATCATTTCAAATTTTTGGCATAATGTATTATTTTAGCCATTATAAAAATCATATTCATGTAATATCAAGATCCCATAGGTGGACTAAAAATATATATCCCATCAATTATTGTGTAATTTATATATCTAATGAGGTATTTTGTATGGTGCAAGGGTAGTGATCTCAACACATTATGTTATGTTATCATATAAGTGAAACAAAAATTTTTTTTACAAAGGCTTGAATTATGTTTTTACCTCATTATTATGTTTTTCATAATTACTACGGTGATATGTAATCTTTTATTACTTTTATATTTTTTATATTTTCTGATCCAACCAATTATTGAATTCATTCAATGATTATTTACTCTCATGAAATCTCGCCCCATTTTTATCTTGTATTTGACCATTACATGGATTTATGGATCACTATAATTTTTCATATTTCTCTAAGATATTACATTAATTAATAGGTTTAGGTTGATCAATATGATTAGGTTGTCAAAATTGAAATAAAATATTTTATATCTCATTTTAAACGTTTTTTATTAAGTTTTTAATTTACCAAAAACAGTAGACCACTATATTTATGGGAGTGTCTTATGATTATTTATTTGTAAAATGGGGTAATATTATATGTATGAAATTTAAATTTTAATATTTGGAAAATAAAAAATTTTATAAATATTTTTTGGGATTATGTTATTGAACCTAATGGGAAATACAACATAAAAATATTATTTAATTATAGAAAGTAAAAAGTTATGATTTATAACCTATTTATGTGATATTATTTCTATGTTGAGAATTTTGATTCTATATTCTTATTAATTTAAGTATTCACATAAATAAATTTATTATGTTTTTTAATATGGATTTAAATATGTTAAATTTGGTCAATAACTAATCTGATCTGATCTGAATTTTTTCGCAAAATATAAAAATATTATTGGGGAGGAATATCAAAATCTCATGCTGGTACTTCCTTAATTAATCCATGTTTTGAAGAATAACATGAAATATGTTGAGTAATATAATATTAAAAAAATTAACAAATTTTAGTTGATTATTTTATAAACTAATGACCACCCTTTTTTGGTGAATCCTATTATCCATTAATCAGGGAGAATATGACAAATTTCATTGAAACAATGTTTTATATTCTCCCAATAATTAAATAAGGGAAAGTGAATAAGAAAACATATCACTTGGAATGAAACTACAATAATTTTAGGAATTAATTCAGATGATAATTCATAACAAAGACATATAATCAATGGAATTGGATGAATTCAAGAAAATATTTTTCAATAAATGTTTTACTTATAATCCAAATAATAAAACAAGGAGGTAATTTCTTAGACATAACTAAATAGAATATGTATATAATGGGTTCTACACTGTAAACATCCCGATTCTTGGAAGTTGTGACTCAATATTTTTTCATTGACCCTATATATAGGGTTATCCACTTATTTAGTTCTATAAAAAAATTCATTACAATTCATCATCAATTTGAGAGTCTGATAACAATGAATAAATAGTCAGATATTCCCTTATGGTGGATATGGGAATTGATGAATCTCAATGTTCATATTATACTAAATATTAGTGATATGAATGGAGGGTAACTCAACTAGATTTATTAATAAACCTCATTGTAGGAATATGTATAAATTACCAACATGAAAAAAGTGAATGAAAGAGAATCCTAGAAACCACCTCAATGGAATGATAATTCATTTCATATCAATAACATAATGGAATTGTGTTAATGAATGTATATTGGACATGAAGAAACTAAACAATAAAAAGTATGAAAATAATGTATCCCTCACTCTTCCACCCTAATTATAAAAATTTTCCATTGGAAAGAACAAATAAAATATGGAAATCAATACATTAATCCATGTTTCATTGAGGATATTCTATGACCACATCTTATAAATGATATCAAATATGGGGGATCATATTATACAACTATGATCAATGTGTTTCCTAAACATGTATTGGTGACATGTAAACTTTTTATTCATTCAATAATAGAAAATTTTCTATTTTAGTCTTGTTCTACACATGTTTTCATATCACAAAAGTTATCTCAGAATATTAAAAAACCACCTCAATACATGGAGGTACAAATATCAGTGAAAAAACTAAGTGGTATAATAATTACATTATAAGTATATAAATTATATAAAATTTTTATTTTCTAATAGAATATTCTTATATTTTTTTTATTATTTGGTATAAATAAATACTATATTATGAATTAAATGGCATTATATAGAGAATATATCAATTATATCTCATGGTAAATCACTCAATATATCTAAAACTGTCATCTCAATATATATAATTACACTAGAAATTATGATTCATTTATGGAATATCCTTCTCAATTATGGATATTTTTATATAATTTTAATTACTATAAAGAAAAAAATTATTCAGAAAAGGGAAATTATTATTATTAAATACATTTCCATTATAAGGGAATAAGTTGACGTATTCCCAAAACAGTTTTCTATAGATCCATTTTTTCATGTTGTTATTTTCTCTATAGAAATTACACATAAAGCAATATGCATATGAATGATTCATTGGAAAATCCACCCCTTAAAATAAAAGATTCAAATAAGAACCAACTAAAAGACTTTTATAAGGGTTTTAAATTTAATATTATTTCCTGATGGGGTTTCCCCATCATCTTTTCCATTATGATGGATGGTTTGTCGACTATGTGCATTGATTATCAAGCACCCAACAAGATCATGATAAAGTAAATAAATAATGAACCATATATTGATGAATTGTTTGAAAAACATTGAATGGATAAGTACTTCTCTAATGTGTATCTTTAATCAAGATATTATAAATTAATGTGAAATACGATGATATTTCCAAAACACCATTTTTTATATGACATGGACACTATATGTCCAATGTAATTTAATCCAAATATCCTAATTATTGGAAAAAATTCATGGAATTGATTAATATAAATTTTTTTGATTACATAGACAAATTTATGAGGGTATATATAGATTATATTCAAATATATTCCAAAAGTAGGGATTAACATAAAGAACAATTGAGTATTATGTTAAACTCTTTATGAAAGGATAGTATGTATGAAACATATAGTAAATATTATTTTTTGATAGAGAAATTCATATTCATATTAACCTAAATTAATGATAGATATCTATATTTTCATAGAATATTCTGTGTAATATTGATGATTTGTGAAAAAAATTCATGAAAATGGAATCCAAAAAAACAATAAATTCAAATTAGAGTATCATTTGTTTTTATTTAATAATATGAAGATAGATTCAAATATATAAATAAAATTCTAGTCAAATAATCTATAATAAAACTACCCCCATGTACGGAAGGTTTTTTCTTATATGGCGATGACTCAAAGAATGGATTAGGTTTCATAACCATGTAAACTATTAAATATAAATCCTATTGTTCAGGAAAAATAAATGTACATTAGAGTATTTACCCAACTCATGATATAGATTATGAACCAATTATATTTTCTTTAATGAGATGGAAGAATTATATCTATAGTGAAAATCTTGACATATATACAATTTGAAAAATTACAATTTATATATTCATAGAGATGGAACTTTACATGTTCCAAAAAAATATGTTCACAGTTGGTGAATTAATATGAATTCCCAATCAATTAATATCTAGAAAAAATTGGAATATTGTCTATGGATAAAAGACCTTATAACCGTATATCTAATGAGAATATAAAGGGATTTAAAATTTTTAGATATTCAAAGGGTATATATGGTAATCATAAATGAGTTTAGGAATCATAACTTTCTAAAATGATTCATGAACTATATATTAGGTACAATAATTACGAAACATAAAAGGATGACATAGAGATAAAAAAGCTTGAAGCAATAAGGATGGATAATATTTCAAATATTCAACATTGATAATGATGAAGTTATATTATATAAGACATAATTAGTTATAAGATTATAACCTAAGATAAATGAATAGATTAGAAATTATATTTATTACTCAATATTCTATATTCCATAGGGGAGTATAATGAAATAAAAAATATTTTATAGAACAAATAGTGGGATAATATGAATAAAAACATTGATGAATATACATCTAAATTCCTGGTATGAGTAAATAACTAGAATAAAAATTTATTTCGGGATGAAAAAACCATTACCTTTAGTAACATGGAAATGTAAGAGTCTTTGTCCGATTTTTATTTTTATAATCACATCATAGTTAATAATTTATTGGTTGCTTTTACATATTCAAGTAAAAGGTTTAAAATCAGAGGGAGTGGTCTATTTGTATGTAGTAATCCCCTATAACCACATATCTGACATTGTCTCCGACTCATTGTAATATCATGGAATTTTTTTGATAGATATTGGGAAATTTTAGTGGTGATGGTGAAGGATATAAAGGAAAACTCATTACTAGATCCATAGTATGATTATGATCTATATTCCTAAGGGGTTTCATTTATAGTTACACAATGTGGTTCTTCCTATAATTTGGAACATGATTTAGTACGAATGACTACAATAAATAGATCATACAATGGTGTTTTATCTATGGTTTTCGATCTGAAACCCCTTTAGTATATATTAGATATTTGAAATTTCACCACACTTAGTTGTAACAAACATGTTAAAGGTGATAAAAAAAAGAGCAATGTTGTCCTCATTATGAGACTATATCAGTTCTAGGAGTCAAACCACATGAAGAATATCCTAATTGGTATAGTTTAGCTTCACATTATATTAAAAAATAATGGATATCTGAGAAAATCCATGAAAACATGGGAAATTATACTAAAACTTGGTGTTTTAATAATCAAATAAAGGGATATGAATTTTAATCTGTATGATTAGAAAAAAACCATCTTCTCAGATTTAGATCATTCTAGATAGACATAGATGGGTTTTATGGCCTCCTAATATTCATAGTATATTATAATATTTCATGGGAACCCAATTGAAGATGAATCACTACACTATTGATGGTGAAGTTTATTCTCGTATTGTAGTTAATGTTTTTATTGTATCCAAGATCCATAAGTACTAAATCTAATTTCATAATATTACAAGAGTGAAACAATAGTGTATTATGATTATATACATCCCTTATGTGAGGTGCGAACAACTATTGGGAACTATACATCCAAATTTAGGGTCATAAAAATAGCTTAAAAACTAATGTGGGAAAATTTAGTGCCTATAAGCATGTACGGAAATATAATAATGTCACACTAATTGCTGTTGGAAATAGAGAAAACTCGACTAGGGAATCCACTGTAAATGCATTGAATTTTTTCTATAATCACATATTATAGGTGAGATAATGTAAATTAATACAAAAAAATAAAGAGGGTATTCTAGGTTTGGTGGGTATTAAAGACCCATTGTATGTTCCAAAATCATTCATGGATGACACTAAAAAACAAAGGCATCTCTTGTACTATATGAGTCTAGAGGGAATTTGCATCCATTTGAAGGGGATCCCTTGGATCACATAGTGTGTGGTCATGTTAAAACATATAATGACCACCCTAATGTGGAAAACCATAATATTTTTATAGAAAATATATCGAAAGATGATATATATAAGTCTACTAAAATTAATGTTCTATGGGTAATGAATTTTGGGGTGACTACAATTGATGATAAACCCGCACATGAAGATAATTGGTTATCTCATTCTCCCACTGAAAAATTCATCATAAATAACATCGTACCTATGAAAGATATATATCCTTCTCACTTCAATATTTATATGGTAAAGAATATTTTGAGTAGAATAGTCATTGAAGTGGAAATAAGGGTCCATATTACTTCATCTATGTTTTCCATGGGATCCCAACATAGTGATCAGTGTTCAATGGATAAAATATTTGATGGAAGTTACCCCATAATAATCACCCCCTCTAATAAGGGTGTAAAGATCATAGTAGGGTCTATGAGAAACCTAAAACTATAAAAATATTTTCCCTAGATGGTGGTGTAAAGAATGCCTTAAGCAGAAAGATGTTATGAACAAGAAAAAAGGAAACATCAATTCAAAATAAGGTAAATATTTAATTTCCTTTTTTAAAATTATCAATTTTTTAAAAACACTGAAAAAAATAATTAATTTAATCAATATAATCAAATTTATGAAAAAAATTCTTTCTATAATATATGAACCGTATTTTTTTTCTCCCAAAGATTTTCTAATCATAATAATTTTGGTTACCATTCTATAGGTGGTTATAGTTATTCTGATATGGTGGAAACACTATTGGTCTTCACAAAATCTACCATTGAAAATGTCTAGACAAAAATAGTAAAGGTCCATTGGGTGACGTTAAGGAATAAGTACTAGTATATGAGGTTTTTATAAAAAAAACTTATTGAATGGATCATACATTTTCGTTGTGATCCATTGAATCTCTATTGATATTTTTACACAATTCACTTCCATAATGAGATAATTTGTGTTTTTTACTCATTTATTTCTATTAGGGAGTTATATTCTTGTAATGATTGGAATTATTTGATAGATATAGATTTAGTTAGTCAATAATATAGATGGTACGAGAGGAATCTTAATATAATTGTGGCTAGAAATCTTGACTGAGCCCTTACTGATGAGGTGTCTTTGGAATAATTGTTCTCAATTCCAGTATCACCCTTAAAAAAACAAATTTTACAACCTCCCCTTACTTGGTAGGTGTATGAATAGTGATAAAAAAATTCCTTTTCTTTTAGGTTCGACAATTCATGTCTGTACATCCCAAAATTTAACATTATCATCTGAGAGTTTTCAGGTTCTCTGAATTTTGGAAAGGAGGTTATAACATATATATTAAAGATAAAAAATTTGAAGTAAAAAACTAAATTGTTGGATAAAATCAACCTATTACAGGATAGATGGTGAAATATACTACCTTTATGAAATTATTCAATATTTTTTTTTATGTAATCAAAAAAGGTTGGATTTAATTTGTATCTCTCACAAGATATTATCATTTCATTAGAGATAGACTCTCTTCTATTATCGGAGAAAAGGGTTTGAAAAGATCCATTAAAAATGAACTGGATTAGTGATGCGGATATAAATGTTAAATTTGGTAACCCTATTCATAGAGGTCAAAAGGTTAGTATACCTCCTCTCTTATTGAATTTAGTGTAAAATCCATTCATTATAAGGAATTTAAATTCAGACTATAATTTTTACTACTCCTATAACATATTTAATGTTCCTGTAATAGAGGGGAATTTGATTGATAGTATTATTATGAATATTATAACTACAGATAACATCATTGAAAATATTATTAATCACACATTTGAAATAAATATATATTATCAACCGTAACCCTAGTCGTTCACCTAGCCAAGATTGTTTTAGTAGTTTCTATTTTCATAAATATTTTGTTGTTATACATATTGGTGTATGTAATACATTCTCCTCCTTCATCATTAATGGAATCATTCATTGGGGGATCAATTATCAATATCTCTCTTTGATTCATAAAATTTTAAAATCTTATGATATTAATATTTTCATACCTATTTATTTGGTAAAAACGTATTTGCAAGGAGATTGGTAAAATATGGGATAACATGCTTCATTTAATATAAATTAAAATTATTTCATTCATGAATATTGTTTTCTCCAATTGTTTATTCCTTCAATATTTCATTGTAATGATATTAGAGAGATTCAATATTCCTAGAAAATTAAAATATGAAGAAATAATTTACATCATGATTGATACCTTGAAATCCTATGACACTATTTATTGTATTTCTAATTACAAAGTGTTTTATAGTTATGGTTTTAAGAAAAATTTGTTAGTTGGATGATTTCCCTTTTTGATCATACCATAAATCAACTCTCATTAATGGTTCTCCTTAGGGATATTTCAAGGGATATAGTAGGGTAAGATAAGGTGGTCCTATTTCTGCTATTATTTTAGCTTTTTTGATATATTATATTAGTAGGATTCTTTCTCACTAGGTTGAACATAGTAATCTCAATCCGATATAATCCTATATTCCCCTCTCTATTCAAACTCAACATTTTTACTGATGAAATTATTCTTCTTTCGTGGTACTAAAAGTAATATTCTTTTACTGAAACACACTCTATGTCATTAAGAATTTATTTTATGGATGACCACCCAATGAGATAATTCCATCATCAAAATTTTTAAAATTTTTCCCTCCATTCATAAAAATAAATATCTTTTCCAATGTGAGAAATATGGAGTCATTAATTACATTAAATTAGAAAAGAGTTATTTTATTTAGGGGGGTCACATTGTTATTTTTTTCATAAGAAATTTTTAACATATAAAAAATTCCAATTCAACAAGGAAATGGAAGAATTACTCAATGGATGGAATTACATTCCTTGTAACATTCTCAAATATATCCAAATTATTATACTCATCTATGATAGATAAATAGACCATATGACTAATCAAGAGTTTAATTTTTTATATATAAAAATTCATTTGGGGTATAATAAATTTTAAAGCCAATATTATTATTGTTACTTGGAAAAATGTTACAAACCTCTATCAAATGGGACTATGGGAATAAAAATTAGCTTCATCTTTAATCAATCACATCTATCTTAGTTCACTTAGAATTAAATTAATAGAAATTATACTACTATTTGATTTATGAAACTTAATATTATTGAATGTTTTATGAAATTAAATAATGATTATAATGAATCTTATATATGTCCCACTGTTAAAGCATCTTATAAGTGAATTATGGATTCTTCAATATGGATTCTAAATAAGTTGTCATCTCTTAAATTATGTGTTTACGATTGGACTAGAAATCATATCAGTGATAATTCCCAACCTCAAAATTCTTCATCTCATTATCAAAAATATTTTAAAGGATTTATTGATACCACTCTATCTAATAGACAATATGATATTAAAAATAGAATTAGTGGATACAATTTTTCATCATTCCCAGAAATCTTAGTTTTGGAATCATCCCTAAATATAATTACAACTAGTTATCTACTTTATAAGAATATTGATTGGCTATCAATTAATTAAATTGAATCGATCAAATGTTTTTTAAATCCTACATAATGCCCTCACACAATACTCTTTTATGGATATTTTCACAATATATTACCCACTAATAAATGCTAACAGTATATTATGTTATTTCTTTTTTTTATATGTGTAATATATATAAGAAACAAAAATAGGATGTATTGAATATTTTTCTTAGTTTCCAACTTATTTGTTGTTTTGGAAGGTTATATTTGAACTCATTGAGTTAGAGAGAGATATCATGGACTCTTTACAATCATCATATCATCATTTTACTAGTTTTAGGATATCTCATTAACTTTATTTCTTATTTCACAAGTAAGTATATAAATTATTGAATTTGATTTGGCTTGGATATAGTAAAGTTAATTTGATGGAATAAAATTATATGTTTGAACAACACTATATAGATTTTAGGTGTAAACCAAAGTGGAATATTATTTATAGAAAGGGTATTGTGACAATAGTGCCAACAATTTCAGAGGTCATTGAAGGTTGAGTATTTTTGGAACAACAAACAACTTGTTGGGACCTTTCATGTTTTTTGAAGAATCCCCTATTTTATTGGATAACAATAAACATTGATGGAGCATCAAAAGAAAACCCAAGTACCTTGTAGTGTAATATTATTTTTTTGATCATAATGAAATGATTATTAGATTATATTATTTACCCTATGGACTAGAATAATCTCTTGTAGTATAGATAATAGGAAACATTAATGTAGTTATTTAATTAAAACTAAATGGTTGGAAAAATTTATTTTGTTAATTTGATTGAATTATTATTGATTGAACCATTAGGAATGTTATGTTACTCCATTTGTGGAGACTTACTACTTGATGGATGGTGTTAGAACATACTAGTGAGTCTCAATTTCATTGACACGTAGGATTATCATGAACAAAATCTTGTAGAGGTTGTTCTTGACAACAAACAAGTATCTATGGATATTATTTGGTCAGAAGATATAATATATGATCTTTTTACTCATTATAAGAGAGACTATAATGAAATCACATTCTTCAATCTTCTGTATAATCTCTTTTTTCATCAAAAAATTCCTTCAGCATTTTGGTCGAGAAAACACTAAAAAAATATTAGACTAACAGTTTGGGTGTAATTTAATAAATTTCTTTCTAAATTATTTTGATGTCTTTTTATTTATCATTAATATTAAGAACTATGTACATACTTTTTAGGGGATATGGAAATATTATTATATTATGAATTTTCAAAATACATTGAAATTCTAGATCAACCCATTCGATTTAACTCTACATTTTTTATTTTTAAATTTTGAGGTCGAATTTTAATTTGAAATTTGTTTAAATAAATTATCACATATTTAAATACATTTTCTTAATCAATGCGATTTATCCAAATATTTCATAGATATAGTGGTCCTACAAGGCAACCGTGATCTAGATTCATTAATATTTACCTCACATTAATCATTAGGATATAACTTCTCTAATATTTATTAGATTGGTATTAAATTTCAACACAATATAGAGGACTCAAAAAGTATTTCATCATGCTAAAATATCCTCAAGTGTGGTTGTTATAATGGTGGAGTTTATTACATAATCATATGGATATAATTTACTATATTTTTCATATTTTCATTATGCCTCTAATTAATTTCCTGATGCTATGAAATATGGAAAATTTATTTAACATCATTTAATATATATAATATTTTTTAAACCATTCCTATGATAAATTAACATAAAATATTTAAGTGAATTTTCGTAGGAGGACCTAAATTTGATAAAGCATACCACACATGAAATTCAATTATCTTTCAGTGGTACACATAAAATTATTTTATAATCAAATTTCAACAAAATGGAAGATCATAAAGGTTCATTTAGGAATTAAATATAATATTTTGGATTCCATATTAGATCTCATAAATCAAATAGAAAGAGTGTATGTGGTTTAAGAACAAACTTGACATTCCAAACACATGAGAAATGAATGTTTCAGACATCTAGGAACATAATATCACATGGAATTTTTATCCACATGGAAAATGTTAACATTTGAAGAATATAAAAATGAGAATGTTTTAGAAATTTGATTAAAACCAATGAATAAATAATGTAAAAATATTTCATAAATATATGGTGAGTACTGTAAATATAAATAGTCTACTATTGTTGAAGTGGATTTACTACAGCATTATAAAATCATTTGTTTTTTGGTTTATATGTTTTTTTGAACTATTAATTTCATTTCATTATTCAAAAATTTTAGACTAATATTTTAATAATATCATTCAATTTCTTTGTCTCAACATATATATTTCTCCCTCCAATTATTTATAATAAACTCTTTCACTTATGATTTTGTGTGACCAACCCATGGAATCTTTTAGGGAAGTAATCTAGTGTCAATCCCAAACCATTCACATTCATACTAAAAGTTTTACTTTTTATTATATTTAAGTAAAATAGGATCTTGATATGAAGTGATATTTTATGTATATAATTGTTACCAATGTATTCACATGATCTTCTATATAATTATATCTTCATTGTTTTTGTTGGTGTGTGGTGAAATTAGTAATTATTGAATTCATGAAATACTCATAACCTAGGAATATGTAGATGTTAACATATATGATGGAGGGTGTTTATTATATAAATATAACACTAATTTTAAGGTGATAAATATTATATTTTAGTTATTCTTCTAGAATAATCCAATTTATTCCTAATTTCATTATTTATATTTTCAATTTTAATTTTTAGTTTTATAATAATAAATTAAAATTTTAATAGCATTTATAAATTTTCCGAAAAAAAACATATAATAATAAATTTAATAATATTGATTATTTTAGTTGTTAAAGATACTAAATTGAGACGACCCTATTTATCCATTTGGATGTAGTATAAAAATTACGTCTAGTATTTTAATATCTCTACGAAAGGCACATAATTTTTTTTCCTTGATAGATAGATGATTTGTAATTTAACCCAGTATTTTCTATTCAACATTTTTAAATAATTTTTATTAAAAATTTAAAATAAATAACTCCTAAAAACATATTTATTTTTTCCAATATTTATTCAAATTTAAATTATTACACATTGATAAGATACTATCAAGTTAAAATACAAGATTAAGAGGAATAAATTAAATGGAAATCATTAGTGCTTGAAATTATAGAAAATTGGTGAAACATGATGATACAAATAGATAACTTAATTTATTAATAACATAAGTAGAAGTTAGAGAATCATAAAACTAATATAGTGGTATAAGATATTTTACAACTCATTTTTTATAGTTAATAACCCAAATAGGGTGAGATGAAATTACATATAGAACTAAAATAATTAACTTATACTCAAAAATGTTTATAGGGAATCTATAAATAATAAAACATGTTAAAACACATATGGAAGATCATTTTTATGAAATAATATTTGATAATTAATTTAGAAGGTAGTTCAAATATTTATCATCACCTCATTAAAATATATGTTCCAACACAATTGTACCTGTATGTTGTATTTGAAGTAGATACCATCCAAATTGAAGAATCTAAAGAAAATACAGTGGATCTGGACTAACTAACTTCATCAAAAACAAATATACTACAAGAGGAACATTCTAATGAAGAATAAATTGAAGCTAAAAAACTTATCTAGATAGTTATTTCGGGAACACATTTTCCATAGATTTTATTATATTTGAATTACACACTAACTCACCCAATTAAAATATTTCAAATTTGGTAAATTCAGTTTTCTCATATAGGATGATGAAGAAAAATAAATTTCACAAGATGAGAAATAAAATAAGAACCATAATTATATTAAAAAGTATTAAAGGGAGTAAATGAGGAGTTCTCTCTAGTGTTTCCCCACAAAACAATTTCAAAATTTTCTTTCTTAAAACGTGATATTTGGTTATAAATTCTTAAGGTTATAATTCTATTCAAATAATATTATATTTTCACTACCCCTTGGAGAATTTAATTTTTGTAGAATCGTGTTATGGTCTCTATAAGAATAAAAACAGTTTATACAAGTACTAGTTGATAAAATTGAGGATGCATATTATTTTATCATAACCCGCCTTTAAATCCTTATCACATGGGTAAAGGTATTGATTAAATACAATCAATAAATTAGTACCTAAAAAAATAAGGAAATATAATGTAAATTAGAAAGAAAATTATATATGCATTTTTTCACCTCCACCCCATAAACCATTAGATTATAGTTAATGGAATGTAATTATCATTCTGGGATAGTCAAATCACAAGGTCTACATTAGTGTTAAATCAAGACTTATCCCTTTATTTCATTCCCATTTTCATTTATATTTATTTTTGTTCTTATATAAATAAATATAATAATGGTTTCTATTTTTATTTTTTGTATTCTAGTATGTGGAATATATTAGGTTAACATAATGGTAGAGTGTCATGTAAATCAAGTTTAATTGATCAACTATAATCAATTTGTTTTCTACCTAATAAAAATTATTTAAAAATCAAATGAAGATATTTTTAAATCTAAAAGTTTGGTTCTGAAAACATGTGTGTGGAAAAGTGGTTACAAAATATTAATAACATAAATTTTTTCTTAATAAATTTTTTAAGTTAATAAGTTTTGAGCATCATTGAAAACAATGGAATAATTAAAAATGTATTGATATTTTATTAAAAATACATCATTTTGATCTCTAAAATATTAAATTTATAAATAAAATTATATATTAAATATTTATTTAGAATATGTGTATTAAAATAATATTGATCAATTGTGAGACTCTATATAAACTACTGTAGTGCACAATGAAATTTTTTCCCAAACCTTAGTAGTCACTATGGCATTACTACATCTTATTTCCATTATTATTTTCCTTGGGGTCTCGAGTTATGATATAAAATATATAGAATATTATTTTAGTCTTAATTAATGCAATTATATTACATATAATTTGTTAAATATGAATAATGGATCATTTCATAATCCATTTTTCATAGGAATAATTTTTAAGCCTACCTTTATATATTACAATTTTATAAAGGCCACAATTTCATGAAGATCATTGTTAAGTGACCAAATTACAATATAAAAATTTCTTTCTACCATCTCAAGATATTAACATCATTATTATGGTTAAATAAATGTATGAGTAGGAGAATGATTGAAATTTAAAAAACCATCTAGAATTTTTTTTGAGTTTTAAATATTATTTTATAATACTATATTGGAATAATAATCAAGATAAGATTGTTCTAGCATGATGAGAAAAAATGAAACTCAATGATGGTTCAATAATTTTCCAGTTTATGAATATTAAACTGATTCCTCGTTTTCCTCAAAAATACACTTCTAATAAGAAATAAAATTCCAAATACATGATAATAATTTGACACTATTAGGTGACGATGGAATAAATATACACATTAATACACAAATTTTAAAGTTGCGTATTTCAAAAAGTAAATATGAGTTTATAGGTCAAATATGGGTCAGGGGGTGTGAGTGAGTATCCATTATTCAATTTAAATTGATTCAATACTTTTACATGAATTTTGATTCAAGAAGCCTCATTCTATATCAAAAAGTTTTCTATTATTATCCTACTAAACATATATTATCTATAAAAATCTAGGTAAATGTTCTCATGAATAACAAAATTTTTTGATTCTTTGAAGTTGATATTATTAGAGAACACAAGACTATGGAAACTATGAAAGGAATTTTGAATGTGAAAAAAAACCTAAAATAAAAATTCTTGAGTGGTGAGAGGTACTTAACCCTAAGGTGATAATTTAATTAACTTGTAAAATAATAATATATTGAATGAATTTTTGACTCTTAGGTAGGAAAGTGGGAATTACAATTTATTAACGGTATATGATACTGCTTTGGATATTAAAATTTAAAATTAATTCCTTATATATCTTTAGAAATATTAATTGACCAAGGTATAAGATGATTGTGTGAGATAAAATATTTATGTGTGTGGGAATTTATAGATTAAAAATTTTCATAATATCCACATGAATTGTAATGTGTGAAACATAAATTAAAATAAAAATTTCTATGTAATTATCAAGAATTAATTTTAAATAAATAAATTGTGTTTAGTTGTAAAAATTTGTTAATAATTTATTTTTAAGAATTTTCATTTATCATTTAAATTAATTGGTAAAAGATAATTTTTATGTGATTGGAAATTATAATGATTTAATTAATTCAAAAAATTCATGAAAATTCCATTTTAACCCTTTAAATTTTAATCAATTATTTTTATTTTGAATATTTCATGTGTATATTTATATTTTGAAATTTTATGAAATAAATTAAAATATATGGTGATAAATATTTTCTTCTAAATATATAATATATATTATGGAATTTTATGGATATAGTTGGACCAAATGTAGTATGTAGGGTGGATTCATCAATATTGATCTCACATAAATACATTGGTCATGAAAACTCTATTAATGCATGAATTGCATTGAAATTTGAGTACAAGATATGTAACTCAAATAAGAATACATAATTTGACTATAGGAATATCTAGTTTGGCCCTTAAAATTTTACAAAATAAGGGTCCTCAAAAATTGAGAAATCCATTGACTTGATTTATTAACTTGTGTTCTTCTCTAGAATTAACATTAATAAGATCAGAAATATATAAAATAAAATTTACTTCATGTATGCTATATAAAGGTTCATGGAACCATCAACAAATATGTTATCTTATAAACATAAGTGAATTATCTTACAAGGACCCTCTATAATAAAAATTATCATACAAACACAAATTAACTATCATATGGTGACCCATGTACGATGATTTTCATTGTAAATTTTTGCTTGTGGGAATATCAAAATTATTCATCTGGATCTCTATGTCTAGAATTTGGATTTAAAATAAAAACACATACATGAAATATAATGATGAAATGTACATTAAAATCATGATTTATAAAAAACAATAGTATAATGAGAAATCCACCGATTTTTATGAATCCCATATCATGTTGGATATCCAGCCAAAAGGAAAAAATGATACCTTCATGGAATTAAAAAGGGAAAATATATTAATGATTAAAAAAAGAGAAGAAGCGAAGTTAAAACCTCAGAAGTATAGGAGGTGATACCTATAAATATGAGGTGTATTGCCTTTATTATTTGTTCATCTACCATATTGTAAAATCCGGATACTATTTTATAGAAAAATATTAACGATTTTTTTTGATTTCTTTTTCATTAATATTTCATTTGCATAAAATATTTTATGAATGTTATTCTATATCGTTGCCTCTCTATCTTTCATTCTTCACATTGAAATTTAATACTCATGATCATGAGACACTATACTTAAAAATCTCCCAGAATAGTAACCCAGGGTAGCACCCAAACTATTCACATTCATTCTTAATGTTTAATATTTTCATAGAGTTACGCCATGGGAGATCTAAATAGTATAGGTTTTGTTGTGTCTCTAATATCAACACATGACTTGTTTTTTTCATCATAATTATTCCCCGTTGGTCAAGGATAAGTATTTATAGTGTTCTATGAGATTGTGGAGTTGAAAACATGTACATAACCATAGAATAAATGGATGTTCACACATATGATAGATTGTGTCCATCATTGAAATATGAAACTAATTTTAAAGTGATGATGTTTCATTTTGGGTGATTCTTTTGGGATAATAAAATTTCATTATAATTTCATTCCATGACACTTCATGTTTGATTTTTAGTTTTAAATTCCATTCATAAAAACTAAAATTTAATTTTTTTCATATATATTGAAAAAACCAAAAAAATGATAAATTAATTGTAAATAATGATTTTTTAACTGTGAAATATCCACTTGTGAGATAGACAAGGTCCAAAAAATTTTAACTTAAAGGTAATTAATTGTATATTATATACCTCCCAATTACAGGCATATAAAATATTGAGTTTGAATCTATTAAAACATATCCTACGTAGATAGATTGTAAATATAAAATGACAATTTACACTCTATAAGACATGGTTAGTTATTCATTTATCCAATGATATTAGGATCAAAAGAATTTTAATGTCAACATCTTGTAAAAAAAATATATTTCATTTAAGAAATTAGATATATTCATATAAATATATTTAATGGATGAAATGTAAAACTCTAACAATATTTAATGAATATGGAAAAATTAAGAAATAGTAACAAGAACAAGTAAATGATATATCATTGAAGATCAAAATTATTTACAAACATATCACAACTACGATGGATTAAGAAACAATATGTGAAGAAAATCCAAATTATAACATATATTTTGATGTTGGGGATAAGTTATTTCTTAAACTATCACCATTTATAAGATAAATGTGGTTTTAAAATAAGGGAATGTTAATTACTAGTTATATTGACACCATATAGACTCATGATCACATTGGATCTTTGGAAAATATAATTCTCTTTCACAAAACATGTCTAAAAGAGATAATGAGTTACACTTATCCCTCTTGAAGAATTATAAACTAAAAAAATCTCATATACTAAATCTGGAGGTGGCATAGTTGGATCCAAATGTCATACATATAGAAAAGCCAATGTAACAATTGGAACGTAGAGATAATGTACTATGAAACAATGTGACTCATATATTCAATGTACTCTGGAAAATCATAAATATTAAGTGTAATAATGGGATACTAAGGATAAATTAAATGAAAATAACCCCCATATATTTCAATACTAGGATTTGAGTTTTAATTTAATAGAGAAAATTTATAAAGGGAGAAAATTTAATGATCCATACATTCCAAATATGATAAATTTTCTTCTCTAAATATATTTATATCATATTTATGTAAAATATAAATTATAAAAAACATATATGAAACAATAAAAAATATTTTCACTATATGAAAAAATTATTTCTACACTATTTATATAGATACACCATGCCAAACTGTGATCAATGGTTGGACTATAGCCATGGGTTATGGTTATATACGTGCACATGGTGTATACTACATGGGGAAATGTCAACTGTTTTAAGTGGCTGATGTGGGAAACCCATTTTTATTATTAAAAAACATAGAAAAAATTAAAAAATTCTCAACATTTCTTAAAAACATAGCCCATGAAAATATGGGGACATATGATATCTATTTTTATTAATATAAATGGAATAGAATTTATCTAGGTCCAGAGGCCATGTTACCCATGGTAGTGGAGATAGGTAGATACCCCTTACGACCATAGGCAGTCTTGCCCCTAGAAGTTGTTCTCATTGTGATACCACTACCACTATGGGAAACCATTCTCCAATGATTATGTAGTGAAATGGAACCCCATCCAATATGATCTATCTTTTTATGGAACTAAGTCCCTCTGGGGATCTCCATACCACCATGGGAAGGTGTACGTTAGTATTATATCCATGAAACATTGACATACATATATTTTAATAATTTTTATATTTCTAATAATAAATATTTTTAAATTTTTAAATGTATATATATTTGTATATATATATATTTATATGATAAATGTTGTTAGTAAATTGTGTATGTCCATATAATATAATTCTAAAGTCTCATGATTTAAGTCCACAATGTGATTCTTTAAAAAATAAATCTAGTTTGTAACAATAAGCCCCATTATATTTTCATATCCAACTTTCCATGGTTACATCCCATGGAAGTAGGGGTACAATTAAAGAAATAATGCATAGTTATTAACCTCTTTCCATAATAGAAATAGGGCCATGTGAATCTATTCCCATGATAATACATTAGATATTGGGTGCCTATGGAAATTGGTATATTTCTATGATAGTATTCTAATTTTTTCAATTATAGAATCTACGAACATGACTATATCTTCCATGAGAGGAATTCCCACATTTTTATCCTATGACCATGTACATTACGTTTATGAGCGTAGTTTTGGCCTGTTAAGATAGCCCTTTTTCTAGTAGTTTATTTTACATTGTTAATATAAAACATTACATATGGTGTATAAATGTACATCATATATTTAAAAATAGTATAACAGAAAAATACATCTACAATTTTAAATTTTGGTGCATTGTGGTTTCCTGTAATTTTTTTAGAATTTAAAAACATTTTGATGATAAAATTAATAATTTAAAATAAAAAATTAATTCTTCAATTAAAATAAAATAAAATTCGATAAAATATTGGGATAATGAATAATGATTTTAATAATAAGTATTTATTTAAACTACAAAAACTATAGAACTATTTGAATTTTTGCTGAAATTTGGAAATAATAATTGAAAATTTTAAAACTACGATGTCAATTTAATGTAATAAAATAGAAGAAATTATTATATAAAATGAATAAAGTACGTTACCATAAATATCAAAACTCAATAATTTGTTTCGTAGTGTTTTTAAAAGTGAATAATCAACATATATACATTTAAATTTTCTCTCTTTTAAATTATTCATTGAAATGTTATTTTCTATGTTAATATTTGGATATTAGAAATAAAAATTTTAAAACTACTTTTTTTAAAATATGGAAAAGTTAAATATTAATTATATGTAAACTATTTAACAATAAATGAAATAAATCAAAACATTATAAATAAATGTAATAATATTTATTTGAGATAAATTTGTCTTTCTATATATTATATGATTTTTATAAAAAATATGAAATTCTATAATTTAAAAATTATAATTTTGTAAAATATAATTTATATCGTAAATAAACATGTTTAATTTACCTTTGGGTGAATTATACATATTTTATTTTGAAAAATTGTATTTTTATGCGGAATTATAAAAGATCTATTTTTTTGAAATACATATTGTTTTATGATATCATCGATGTAGAAATATGTCTAAAAAATTTATAAAACATTTTTCCTGATTTTTTTACAAATGAGTAAAATAATACATCTCAAAATAATATAATTGGTTTCAACATATATAAATTAATTTTCAATTAACCAGGATTTAATTAATTTGAATAAAACACTTTATTTTTTTCTATACTTTTTATAAAATAAATAATTGATTTAATTAATATTTGGGTGTGATAAAATGAATATTATTCCAATTTTTTAATTATACACATATAGAATTCATAATAAATAACAAAATACATAGTGCTCATACAAAATAAAATATAAAAAAAATTATTCGGTGTTTCCCCTTCCCATTCGAGATATAAAAACTTTTCTTTCACCACATCTTGTTCACTTAAAAACACGTTTGATTGTAATATATATATATATATATGTGTGTGTGTGTGTGTGTGTGTGTGTATTTATCCCCTATAAAAATACATATCAATTCTCATAATTATTATTTCTAGCCAAAATTATATATCGAAAGGCTTTAGTCTATATCAAATGGCGGTGACAAAATGATAATTGTAAGGGTTTCCATCCCCATGTTCTTCTTTTAAATCAACTTTATTCCATGATTCGAAGATATGTATTCCATAAAAGTATTGTTAAATTTTTTATTACAATTATAATATATCATTTTATTATAACTTAATCATTTATTAGGTTTTCCTTATTTTGAACTCTTTTGAAATCATTGTTCCTTTGTGGTGGTTATATCGTACCTCTGTAAAAAATTAATGTTTTATTTTTCACCATTGGATTTAATGGGTATTACTAAAAATGAATTTATTGATTTAATATAGAATTAATAAGATTATTATTTCACTACTATGATTCATTAATGATAAAATTGGAGTTATAATAATTATATTAAAAGTCAAAAACCATGGAAAACATTTTACGGTTTAAATAATGATTATAATGAAATGATTGTATATTTAGAACTATTTTTTCATATATGTTGATATATTTAACTCATATACATTTGAATTGATAGTATAATTTTACCACAACACTTATTGATAATTTGGAAGCATTGGATAATGACCATTAATCACTACCGTTATAGTAGACCACGTGTTTATGTGAGGAATTATGGGTTTAAATACCACCAAATCCTTGGTATTTTGGATAATTAGAGTGGATTAAAGTTCTTGTATAGGCTAGGAGTAGGATTACATGTTGTTTTTTTTAGAATAGGTCATATGTCCATGAAGACATATGGCAATGAGTTCATGGTCTAAGAAGACTAATTACCCCAAATACATGGTAGTATGGGGTGGCCCATTTGTTCCCATCGAGGGGTATTTTTCCTTAGTGTGTATACTCAATGTTGCATCAAGAACTCGATGAATGGTTAATAGGTACCTAGTAGGGAATCTGAGTATTTATAAAAATAATGTATTTATTTATTTATATAATTTTAAAAAAATTGTGCAGTCATCATTTCCTATGGATGTGGTACCATGATCCCCCCTCTATTATGACAATATATTTATCCTTCTACGTTGTACCCCACTTGTTATAGGAAAGGTTTTCATAGTATTACTCTATAAGAATTTCCATTGGTCAGGAAAAATATCCCTTCTTAAAAACTATTTATTTATCTTACCATTTATTCATTCTTCACTAGATAACACTAAATTTTGGGTGTTTACTATAGTTTATGATTTCCTCTAGTTGGAGATGAATCATCTGATAGTATTCCATGGGAATGGTTCTACTGAATCTAGGTATATGGTTCTTACATACCTTCAAAATTTATATGTTTTTTCAAACTGGTTATTTTTTTTGGTTTTGGGGGCAGTGTTTGGGTGATTGGGAAAGAGACAAGTTGTGGTATTTATGGGTGAAGGGCATGTTCAATCAATTTCAAAGTGAAGTAATGTGATTTTTTATGAAGATAAATTATGAGGATGAGTTGTGTGAAGGTAAATTATATGTAGAATTTTATCAAAATATTTTATTATTTTCAATTTATTTTACCCTATGTACACAAAATCATAGTGATTAAATATATAGGTGCTGATGTTGCCCAAAAAATTGATGTTTGGTGATACTGATCATTGGTTATACAATTGAATGATATTCATTAGTTATATTTTCATTGGTTAATGATTTTTTGACTCACTATTATGACTAAGTCCATTAGGGTTGTGAACTCCTAGGGTGACCTGGTCACTGTTATTTTGGTGGAATCTATCCAAGATTCATAAACACAATGTGAATTTGTGAATCAACATAATTTTTTTATGATTATACCTAATATAATTCAAAAATATTTATATCATATAGGTGATTCCAATTAATATTAATGAAAATAAACATATGTAGGATAGCATTTGGGCTAAAGAGCTTTATATTTTGATGTATTAATAATTGGACACAGATTTGGTGACATTATATGTGTTCATTTAGAACTATTTTATTTATTTTTTAGTGTAATGGGTTTATTGGTGTCATTTTTTAATGAGTGGTGTAGTAATTGATAGAGGATCGTGTGATCCTCTATGTGTTTCTTTAATGTGGGATCATTGTACCATTCCATAAAAAACTATATTAGGTTTTATTCTCATGCATATAATGTTGATATTAGTGTAGGTGATGGTGTTTTTATTTCATATATAGCTTTATATATACATTTATTTTTTCATACACCCATATATGAATAGAAATTATGAAGTGATTTGGTTTATTATTTCCTAAGGATTTTATACTGGCACCCTTAATGGGAACCCTTGATTTCAATTACAATTTATGAATTTGTAAATATGAAAGGGATACATCCCAACAACTGATGCATAATTGGATATTGTTTCAATCAATGAATAGTTTGTACATCTATGCGTTTCTATTTGTGATAGACCTTGCTGATCCTCAGTTTTTTGTTAGAGTTATAAATGACTTTTATTGAAAGGTTGAAAAATCCTAATGATAAATTTGATAATCCTTTTGTGGATTATTATAATAATGTAAAATTATTTTAGTCATTAGTGACATGGTAAGTTGTAAATAAAAAAAATGGTCAGAAATCTCTAGGCCCCATTAAATAACATCATTGATTCTATAACTAAAATCTTAATTCCAATTATTAATAATATATAACTATTACATACAACGGTAATGAATTCATGATGGCTTGTGATTTTATACCATACCCCCATGATGATAACTGACAATGACCTCTAGATATTATCACAAGGAATCAATAAATTTAATAAAAGCCTTCTTCGTGTAATTTTTTTATTGTGTGGTTTTTTAAATTCTATTTTTATTGGATTATTTATTCCACGAATCCCAATCAACCTAAAAACATGGATAGTATTTTAAAAATTAAATAAAAATGGATTTAACGGATATATCAGTGTTGTTTCATTTTTTCATTTTTCTGGATGTATATGGTTGATCAAATTCGAGAAACACAACCCTATTACAATTATCTATAAGTATATAACATGTATTTTTATATCATTGGTTTTGATTCCATGTTTATTTTATCTCAATTGGATATTATAAGACCTTAATTAGGGTTTATATAGCTTATGTATTTATACTATTTATTTACCAATTAGATGTGATGATACAATATCCCAATTAAGTTTCATAATACCTTGCAGCTATTCTATAACTAGTGATGTGTGGAGAAGTGGACCAAAGTTCATATAGATCCCTCTAGCTTGGTGTAATTTATTCCATCCTTGTTAGGGGATATTCAAAAGTGGTATCCAAGAGATTTTATAATTTTCATTATATAGATAGTTATATTGAACTTTAAATAAGGAAAATCTTTTTAAGGAATCTTTTATAGGTGAGTAACTAACTCCTATACCGGGGATTCAAAAAATGTCAAGGTTAAAGATTATGATTCTAAATGAGATTGTGTACTCAAGAGCTCGTAATCCTAATATAATAACTAAAATATTAATGTATTATTTTATTCAACATATATGTATTCAATTTTGGTTAAGATATTTCGAGATCGGGTATGAAATCAATATCGATCACCAATTCAATATACGTTTTTAATTAAAATATTTAAAAAGTATCTTAAAAAATGGGGTCTAACCTAATCAAGTTTGATCTTGATCTTGACCATGATATAGGAAATTGATACTCTATCTAGTGCCTTGCTGATCCTAAGCACAATGTTGAATTAATCAAGGACTCGGATTGGCTTGGCATGATTTCACCCCTAGTGAAGATGTTTCTTTGGGTTTTATGACAGTATCTTTTGGAGACTTTTAGATATTATGTATATTTTATGTTTATTTATATTACAATTGTAATATTTTCTTAAATAGATTCAAATTGTGTTTTCATAAATAATTTATGTCATATAATACTATCATGATATGTTTGTCCATGTGTGTGTTTTATTATCATAATATTAAAATGTGATTTTATATACAGTGTAAATAATTTAATATTTTTCACTTCACAATTTATTGGTATCATTTTACACAAACTAAACATTATTAATTTATTTATTCTAACAATAATTATATGGATCATGTTTCTGTGTGTTTTCTCGATATTTTACCACATGATGTGTTGGTGGGGTAGTAAGGAAATGTAGTACAAGATTTTTTTGTGTATATTTATGTTTATCATTTAGTGGGATTCAATTTTTATTATACATTTTTCATTTATTATATTTCATATATGATGCATGTATTGAGAATGAAATTTTTTTAATGGGATACTATTGAGGCATGTTCCTATTGAGAACTTAGAGGTTGGTGATGGCCATATGATAATTGTGGAGACTCTATAGAAACATGAGTTGCTGGTTAAGATGGGTTGACCAGTTCATGATTAATATAATAATAGATTATTTAAATTTCAATATAGTATTTAATTGGGGACACATGGTGTTGATCCATCCATATACTATTCACTAAGAGAGTTCCATTATAATTATGCTCCATTAGACCTGGGATTGGGTGGAACCCATAAAATATATTTTTTGATATAGTTACATAGTACAAGTTTTTATTAGAGTTTTACAAAACTGATAAAGTGGGTGAATTTGGGAACTAATGTTCTTAGGGGACCATGGAAACAATGTAAGTATATAGATGTTTTTTGTGATATATTAGAATTAATTTAAAGTGAAATTATCAAAAAAAATTATTTCACGATACATTAATGATGGAATAATTTAATGAGGTCATGTTTCTGGTGTAGGGGTAGATATAAATTAAGGATTATTCCATGGTATTCATAGTTATATTTCATTTTACACCCAAATTTTCTAAATAAAATATGACCAAGGTTTGAAGATTTAAGGATAGTCTTTAGTATGACATCAAATTGAAAATTAACAACTTGAAAATGAATATACTTTTTATGTAGTGAAACAAAAATTGATATTAGATAATAATTTTTCATATGATAGTACAGTCAACAAAATTGTAAAATCTAGTGGGGTATGTAGATGGGATTTATGTTTAAGGATGTACTTGTATGAGGAGTGCCAAAAGGGTTGTCAAAGTTGAGGTATGTTTTTTCCCTTTCAGTGAGTCGTCATCCTACTATAATTGTTGTAAATGGGTAGGTTATATCTAATATAATTATGATTGACCACCAAGGGAGTTTTGGATATTGGGTGGATGGGAAAATTTTAGAGGTTTTTTCATACATTAACATAGTTCATTGGTGTTTGTAGGTCTAGATAGATTCAATAATCTCAGGTAAGACCAACTATAGTGAAACTAGTTAGTATAATATGAATATTTTTATTTTATGGTAATGATGGAGATAATTTCTCTTGATTTTAGTTGTAGTAACCAACTCTAATTTAAATCCCATATGGTGTATAAGCAATTAGTTTTTGAGGTTTTAGTTAAATGAAATTGTTTGAGACGATCTTTTATGAGTTGAATCGAGATCCATTGATGGTCAACACATTTCCATGACTGTGTTAGTTTCAGATTTAATTAATGGTTAACAGTCCATTATACATGTTATTATTTAAGGATACAATAGGTTACATCCCTGATTTTCGAATTTAGTACGATTCATGGTTATAACATTTATAGGGATTTTTATGTGCTTCTCATGAGTTGATGGTTGGGTATAATATCATCTTCTTACAATGGAGCTATTTGTGATGAAATTTGGTAGGTGATTTCAATGTGTCTATAACCATATCTATTCTTTGAGGGTAAGATAAGCATTATATAAGGGATATTTTATACTTTGGTTTGTTTAATGTCTAATGAAGACTAAATAATGAACTATTTTTATGAAAAAACTTCTCTTTAATACAAATTGTTTGAGAAATAATTACATAATATTAAACATAATAATAATTATAATATAAGGGATAATAGTGTATTTGGAAATTAGTTACATTAAATAATAATATAAAACAAGGAATACATCCTCTTTATTGAAAATCTTCTTAACATATTCATATTATTCCTTCATTATTAAAACTGTATTGGATAACCTGAGGAAATTCATAAGAAATGGGTGAGATATAAAGACCAATAATGGAATAAAAATATCAAACCATGACAAAATTAAAAAAAATTATACAATAGGCATAATAATGAGGCATAAAATGAGTGAGAATCACACACATTAACAATGAGCCATGATGTAACATGAAAACGTAAAGGCAACATGGGAAATACGGAAAAACATAAAACGCATCCAAATAAACACAGTTCAGGGAAAAATTCAAAGGCATCATGATGGTAAAATTCTAATAAAATAATATTCTCTACTCAATTTACCATAATAAAATCATCTAAGACTACAAATTACCCAATTAATTGGATTGATATATAATTTTTTGGAATACTCATCAGTTTTGTTTCATTATCATGATTATATGGTCCAAATAGATCATAAAACAATGATTCATTCATCATTGTATTTGAATAAATGATTAAGAAGTGTATAATAAATTAATTTAAATCCCATGTAAAATATGTGTAAGTGTTTAATGTTGGACCACATTTTTAGGAAATGTGTATTCACTACACAATTATATGGGCATGAAACATCTTGGTGGGATTTCGGAAAAAGAACAACATTATATAAAGATTTATAAAATTGGTTTATGAGAGAGAATGGGGTATGTAATCATTTTAAAAATAATTTTGTTTTTAATAAAAACATCTATGTATATGAACACACATTAGGAAATATAAATTAAATGAATAAGATAATAAAAAAACCTTTATATTTGGGACAATATGAGTATCCCTAACTATATTTTTGTATATTAACTACATAAGTAGAGGTAAAAATGAGAGAGGATAAATGGTATCTCATTAAAATAACATCAATTAAAAAATAAGGGATTATTATAAATGAATTATAATAAAACAAATTGAAATTCAATAGACTAATTCCAAATATGGTTCTTGAATTTAAAGGAAAAGTGGAAACCCCATACCTTGTGATTGTGATTCTAAATGCTTGGGAGGATCTTATTTTGAGATTGGGGGACCTTTGGGAGTAATATTGAGAGGATAGGGTAGAGTAAGGAAGTTCTGTTTCTATTTTTAGTGAAGAGAAATGGGATCTTTGGAGTGTTCATATAGGAAATGTGGGAGTATTTATTTATAATTTCTCAATCATAGGTTTTTTACTATATAACAAAATAACCAAAGACATATAACATCCAATGGGTTTTCCCCATTTTTTATTCCAAATCTGTTTGTTTTGAATTATTATTAATTTTAATTGTCGAATTTATTAAATTATAACCCTTGTTATTGTAATGGTGTGTCATACTATTAAAGAAATGATTTTAAAACCCATGAAAATGTTAATGGTTTTGGATGATTCATAAAGGATTTATAATATAAAAATAAAAATAAGGTCAAATTATTTTAAAGAGAAAAAAAATATTTGGTTTTGAATAAAATTTATATTGTTTATAACATCTCTTTCGTGTCATCATGATGTCATTATATAAACTGTATATTTATAAGGTATTTAATATTTACCCAAAAATTTGACTATCTCAGAGAATAATGAAAAATTCACCTTTAGATAATTTTTACATTATTATTATAAAAAATTTTATAAATTTTACCAAATAATTAAAATATCATAATTATCATTTTTAAAACAAAATATACATTTATTGAGATATATTGGGATTTTTTACAATAATATATTTCAAACCCTTATAAAAATTAATATTCAATTTATAAAAAGAATATAATAATTTTAATATAAAAAAATTTATTTAATATAATTATTTTATTAAAACATAAATTGTTTCAAAAATCCACTGATTCATAAAAAAGAATGCCTTAATTGAAATTTCAGGTTAATTAAAAATAATGTTTTGAGTATTACCATATAAGTTTATCAAAATGATTAAATATTAATTTATAATGTATAATGTAGTAAAGAATATATATAATCATAATATAATGAAAGTATATATAAATATTCATACCATTGGGGTTACATTTTTCAAGTATTTGTTAAATTATTTTTACCCTCAATTAACCAATTTTCCTTTTACCTTTGTGATTAATTTTTACTGTAGTTTATAATTATATATTTTAGAAATTATGTTAAACTTATTACCTAATAGTAATTAATATGAATCTAAATATTGAATCCATTTTATATAAATTTATTCATATATGTAGGATAATTTATTCAAATATAAAACCCTCGAGCATGATTGAAAGCATTTTTTTTGAAATCTTGTTTTTTATTTTCACTAACAACATTATGTATTAATGGTGACCTCAAAAAAACAATCCACAAAATAAATTCATTTTGTAATAATAATTGATTAAATATAAAACCCTCGAGCATGGTAGAAAACCATTTTTCAATAAAGCATCCTTTTTTAGAATTTGATTTCATATTAACCATATAACTAGTAATCTTATTATATGAATACTAATACATAATGATATATATATATATAATTTTAGAATTTAATTAATATAATTTCTAATTATGTGTTATATTAATTAATTCTTATGGAGAAGCGTTATTCCATTTAATGTAATTTTCATAAAATAGTTGTTTAGAAGCATACAAATTAACATATAATAAAATATTACAGTATAATGATTTAAATTTAATTAATTTAATTTAATATATGTAATGAATAATTATGTTACATTGAGATAAAATTTAAATAATAATTGTACTTTTCAATTAATTAATTTTTCAAATGAAATTATAATGTTACATAAAAATAGTATTTTTCAGTATTAAACAAAGAATATATGTTTTCTAAATGAAATATAAACATTTCACCATAAGTTTGTAATGTTATGATAATATCAAAAATGGATTTAATTCTATAAAATAAATTTTCTGAATGTTCAAAAAAATAATAATAATTTCTTTCATTAAAATAAATAAAATCCATTTCTGATGAAAACATATTTTGACAAACAAAATGAAATTACCCAAAACCGATAGGTTGTATACTAATACTTTATAATTATATTTCTAACTTTTATATATATTTCAAAAATATCTATTACTACAAATTTATGAAAATTTATTGGAATATTCAAAATAGTCTTATAAAAATAATCATTATTTTTTAGGGTTAGGTATTTTTATAATATATTTTATTTAACATTGTTTTCAATTTTAAAAATTCAAGGAATTAAATTCATCCCCATTTAATAAATTATGTTGACCAAATTTTCACTTCAACAAAGTAAGAAGTTTTTAACACTTGAAAATATCGTTATTGTAAACCCATATAGTAATAATTATTAATAAAATATCCACCTGAAGAGAAGAGAGGTATGAATGAAGATAGTCATATAACTATGCATCCATGTATGAGAAGAATTATGGGAAATAAAAACATTGACATGGAAGATGATTCTAACACTAAATAACTAATAGAGTATTATATAAGAGATTGTTAAGAGTAAGAATGTTCCCACACAACCAAAAATATATGTAGATAAAATGACCATCAATTCATTGTAAATGATCATAATATGGAATAATTTTGGTTTTAAGATTAAATTTTTAGTGATAAGGAATTCCTTTACCATCTAAATTATAGACATAAAGAAATATATTTTCTTAAAAAGCAAGATTTCTCCTTTATTAAATTTCTACTACAATCACATTGTTTCAAAAAATTATTAAAAATTAATAAAAACTTAATTCAAGCAATACTATAAACATCTAACGGATCACATAATCCATCAATGATTAAAAATATATAACATTTGTGTTTCATCAGTCCAAAATGGATAGAATGAAGTGATATAACAATGAAAATGAATAAACTACAATACATTAGTCTCTAAAAATCAGAAAATTATCCCAAAGGATTATCATAGATCATTCAATAAATAAAATCCCATATATAAAAGTAATAACCTCAAAATAAATAATTCTTTTTTCATTATACATTTTCTCATACCCTTCATCTTAAAACACCAAAAAAAATAATTATTCAAAAATAATCATAATGGTTATATAAACATTAACCAAATAAATTCACATCTAATATATAAATAATTACCATAAAATAAGAAAACATTTAATCATGTAATATGTTTCAAAAAAATATCATGGTAAGCTTCCATCACACAAATCTTCAATAGCTATGTCAATTATTTTAAACATAAGTTTATCCATAGAAATGTCATTCCAAGAATCGTTATGTTTTTTCCAACATGAATATCAAATAAAGGGTTATTAATGGATAAATATTCTATTTTCCAAAATATCACTATATAACTAAATTAATTTTATAGAATATCATTACCAATAAAAAAAATTAATGTCATTAAAGAAAAACATTGGTTAAACACATTTTTGTTTCATGATTCTTATATCTAGAATTCCGTTTTTGTAATTATTTTACTAAAAAAATGTCAAGAACCCATTCATAATCACAGAAATCATTACACATAAAAGAAATTACATAGAATAGGTCCATCCTTATTCCAAAACAATTGAAATAGATTAACATTCTTATAGTACAATAATAAACATACTAAAAAATATCTATCCTCATCCTTATATTTTATAAAGTTGACGGGTGATTCATGGAATGGATGGAGAATTCCGTTTCCCATTAATTTATATTGGATTCATAAGAGTATAGACATTTTAAAACTAGGATAACATCAAACAATACTAAAATAATACTGCTAATATTTTCCTGGAGAACATTCCCACAAACATCAACATGCTATACATAGTGATAGAGGTTTTTTATGGTGTAAAATAATTTCATTTGGTTACTAAATGTTCTTATAAATATTACAATAATGAAAATTGAGAGTGAATTTAAAAAATGATATACATCACTCTTGGATAAAGGTTACTTTTACATTGGTCATCATTATCCATCTCAGCATTGGGATTTCCTTGTACCCTTATTCATGGATAATTTTTATGCTAATCCTACTTCTCCGCACTTTGAATAGATAATTGGCATAGATTATTACCAAATTCTATACATTTATGGCATAAAATTAAATAAGTCACATTAGATTTATCTTTATATCCATACATCACATTTTCATTTCTTCCACGAAATTTTCATACCATATACCCATTCATCCCCCATGTTAAACATATCCAAGCCCTTTTGTGGAATTTGCCTTTGTGTTTATTTGCACACATTTTGTAGAAATGAAATTGGTTCTTCTTTCCCTTATAAACCTTATCAGACAAACTTCTATAATAAGCAATCATAAAATTCCTTGATTTATTTAGGAATTCAATAATGTGTTTTTTATTAATATTATGTGTTGATAGATGGTTTTGAATTATAAAAACATGTCATACTTGATCTTCTATCTGATTTTTCATCGTGTTTTTTCATTCATAACATTTTCCATCACATTGTTCATTTACTCGGTTATATCCATAGTCTAATATAAAGGGGAAAAATTAAGGATAATAAAATTTAAAACCATATATATGAATCCAATAACAATAAGGTGATAAGTTATAAAAGAAATTTATTTCCTTAATTTATAATTTTTAGGCTTCAATAAATGTTATACATGATCTATTTTCTAACACTTACTGTTATGAGATTTTATGTTCCCATAAAAAAGTTTTATAATGATCTTGATAATTTTCATTCATATTCCCTAGAGTGTCATCCCTAGTATTTGGTGATGCTAGTTATCGTGTACTAGTTCTTGATCGAGACTATCCTAATGAAAGGAATTTGGGATTTACCAATAGGTACATCAATTGAAAAGAAACATCCACTTGAAGTATCCAAAAAATTGATATATTTTATTGGAAATCACTGAATCTATAAGTTACACAAATATCGATATATATTATTTTTTTACCGTATCTTTAAGTATTTATCAGTAGTTTTCTAATCTTATTATCAAAAATTACTATAATTTTCCTCTGATTTATTTTTGACAACTCTTATCTCAATTACACATTATTTCACAACTAATTACATAATATTACACATAATAGAACCTATATGATCTAGAATTATAAGGTAATTGGGAATTAAGAACATTACATAACATCATAAAAAAGAGGAATACATCATTAGTATTAAAAAAACTCTTTTACATGTTAACAATAATATTTTGTACATAAAATTTATAGGAATAAAAGTGGGACTTAGATAACAAATGGTGATATATAAATCCCAATATGGGAATAAAAATGGAATAACACGAATAAATTAATTCAAGACAAGAAATAGGAATGCCAATAGGGCATAAAATGGGTGAAAATCATAAAAATGAACAATGAGGAATGATATAACAACAAAACATAATGGAAATATAGGAAATGTGATACAAAATGAAACAAATAATCCTAAACATAGGTCAAGGATAACTTCTAATACAACATGATGTGAAAAGTATCATAATGTAATAAGGATTACTCCCAATCGTAACATGATATCTCATGAGACTAAACATTACCTAATGCATTTAACTGCTATATAATTTCTGGTTCACCCTTCACATTCATTTCATTATCATGCTTTAGTGTTCCTTATAGATCATACAAAATTGATTCAATCATCATCATATTTCATTAAATGATTAAGGAGTCTGAAAATGAAACATGTAATTATAATTTAAAAGAATTATAAGTGTATAAATCCTATATAACATGATAGTAAATGGGTATGGTATTCACAACACAATTTTTTTAGCACGTCAAATCGATGTGAAATTTCTATAGCATAACATAGTCACATAAAAGTTCATAAAATCTTTCGATGGAAAAGAAATGTGTCTCTTGTAATTTTGAAATAAAATGTGATATAATATAGACATCTAAATACATGTCCATGATTTGTAACAATGAATATAAGATATAAGATAATTAAAAAAACAAAGGGTAGAACGAGAGTATCCCTTACTAAATTTTTTAATATTAACAACTTATATATGGGTTATAATAACGAAGGATAAAATGTTTCTCATTAAAATAAAATCAATTGGATAGAAAGGTTATGTTTACAAACTAATGGTAGAATGACCAATTGAAATTAAAATGACTGATTTCAATGATGGTTCTTGAATTAAATGGAGATGAAGAAGGTATGTTACCCTACGAGTGTGAATCTAATTCCATGGGAAGAGATTCTTGATAGATTAGGGAACCTTAATAGGACTATATAGAGGGGAGTGAAGAGTATGAATGGTCTCTAATGATTTTTAGTAAAGTTAAATGGGACCTTTGTTGCGTTTATACTAGAAATGTGTGATGAGTGTTTTTATACTTTCTGGAACATGTGTTTTGGACACTATATAATAAAATAAGTGAACCACAATCCTTCCAATGGATTTTTTTCAATGGTTTTTTCCAAAATATATTGGTTTTTATTATATTTTATTTTTTATGTCGAAATTAATAAATTATTACACTTAGATATGTGGAGGTGAGTCATACTCATAAATAAATGATTTTAATAACATAAAATATATTAATGATTCTTGAGGATTCATAAAGTATATAGAAAATTAATCAAATAAACACAAGATCGCTTAATTATAAATGGAAAATAAATATTTCTCCATAGATACCATTAATATAATTTATGACATCACTTATGGGTCATTATGAGGAAATAATACATATCATATATTTTTATAGTATTTAATTTTTAAATGAAAATTCAACTATCTTAGAAAATAATGAAAAATTAACCATTGTAAAATCTTGGTTTTCTTATTTTTAAATTAATATCAATTTAATTAAAATATTATTTTAAATACTGGAAATTCTATTTTTAAAAAGGGATCAATATATATTGTGAAATGGTGTGTTTTCTGAAAATAATATTTTTCAATCCATTATAAAAATTACATTTTAATTCATAAAAATTATATAATCATTTTGGTTTAAAGATATTTTTTTTATATTTATAACTTATTAATTTTTAATTTATTTAAAAAACACATTAATTGAACAAAAAGAATGTCTTAAATGAAATATCATATTACATGAATATATAATTTCTGTTTTATCAGATATTTTATATCAAATTGATAAATTAATATTTTACAAAGAAAAAACAAAAAGGAATAAATATTATAAAATTTTAAAATGAAAATTTGATATAAATATCAAAACTATTATAGGGGTTTTCTAGTATTTTTAAAACTATTTTTACCCTTAATTACCCTATATAACTTTTACAAAATAATCAATATTTATAATAGTGACTATTAATATTCTTTTAAAATTTACTTACCTATAATTGCTATTATTAATTTGAAGTGCCCAGATCAGTGTGAATCACTGAGAGGGGCACTTCAATTGGTATCAGAGGTACAGAGCAAGGCCAGCAGCCTTTATCCCAGGCTGTTGAGGATACTTGAAGAACTTAAAGTGAAGAAGAGCTACTCGTGCGACTCGAGGAGCCAGGAGAAGACCCTGTGGGACTCAGGGAGAAGAAGTCTTCAGTGGGATTCTGGAGAAGGCCAGTGAGACTCTGGTAACACTGTGGGACGCAGTATAAAGACCCTCCTGTGGGACTCAGGAGAGATACAGTGGGACTCTGTATCGACCATTGTAATTTTAACAGGTTATAATGGAGAATCCATGCTGAGAGAGCATGGCAAGGATGTAGGCCTTTGGTGCCGAACCTTGTAAATCCTTGTGTCCTGTGCCTTTTCATTACTGCATTATCCGGGAAAGGTTGAGAGATACAAGAAGAGTGGATCGAGGCTTTAACCAGCCATAGAGGTTTAATTGATAAGAATCAATTAGTAAAAAGTTTTAAGGGATCACTGATTCACCCCCTCCCCCTCTCAGTGATTCACACTGATCTGGGCACTTCAATTGGTATCAGAGGGAGGTTACCTCTAAAAGATCCAAGGGAGTCTTTATGAAGTGCAGATTTGAGGAAACGAGCGACCAGCCTCAAATGGAGATATCTGCCAAGACTCAGAAAAATAGAAAGAAGAAACAGGCCAAGAAGATGAAGAAAGCCTGTCCTAGCTGTGATGAAGTTGAAATAATGAATGATCTTCAGAGTGCACTCAAATATCTTCAGAAGACAGTTCCCATGGAAGTGGCAAAGTGTATAGCTACAGGCATCCATGATCTTCATGAAGAAAAATCACAGTTAGAAGAAGAAGCCAATGCAATGGAAGATCAATTGGCTAAAAGGGTTGGCATAACCAACACTCTCAGAAAGCTGGTAAATGCTAAAGATGAAACAGTATCTCTTTGCAATGAAAGATATGAAGACACCGCTGAAGAATTGCAAAGAAGCCTTTCTGAGAAAGAATTCTTTATGATAATAGTCAAAGATGTTTTCCATGCACTGGAAAAGAGGCACAGAGTTTCAATGGTTGTCAAAGATGCTCAACTTGAAGACAAAGGAAAAAGGGTGAAGGAGCTTGACAATTCATTGCTTGAATTGAAGACAGTGCATGATGACCAGATGAATCAGCTGAAAGAAAGTTGGGAAGGAAAGCTAAGAACTGTTGAGGATGAGAAGAACTCCCTTAACATGAAATGCTTAGAATTGGAGGTGATATTGACAAATCAGCAATCACCCAAAGCCAAAGCCTCCCAGTCAACTTGAAGAAGACATGTTGCTACTCAAGTATGCCTTGAGAAGGATGATTCTAAAAGAAAGACATCCTCTAGTGAAAGTGCAACAACTTCTACCAAGAAGGTACCATCCATACCATCTTGTACTCATGTTTCTAAATGTGTTTCCACAAAAAGTGCAGGATGGAAGAATGAATCCAAACAAATATGGATGAAGACAGTAAAGAAGCAGAGCTCTCCTGAAACAACACAACAAATCAAGAAAAGTACCCAACAATCAGAAGGACTGAAGAAGTAAAGATTTGTGGGTCAGTGTTGGTGTTGTAACAGGTATGGGCATTGTGCAAAGGATTGTTGGTACAATCCACTGAATGCCAAAGCACAGAGGAAGCCCATGCCAAGGGGGAGCAAGCCAGAAGGAAAGAAGCAGCATCCACAGGTCCAGAGACATCTGTTTACTGCTAACAAATTTGGATTACTTGACAACATCTGGGATGATTGCAAAAGTGGTCAAAAGAATGATACATGTCAATCTCCAACTATATCCAAAGCTGGAATGAAGAGAAGATCACTGAACCTGGCTAAAAGAGATTCCTTGGGAAGCAAGCAAGAGAAAGTAGAAAATGCTCCCAAGAAGTGTTTGAGAAATGAAGAGAAGTCCTTGGAATCTGAGTCCAAGAAGGGTGATGCATCCAGAAGGACCACCAAGAAATGCTTCTACTGTGGAAAGAAAGGACACACCATGGATCTTTGTGAACAAGCCATGGAACTAAATAGAAGCAGACTGAACTCAAACAGACAATCAATCCAGAAGAAGCAGAAGGGATTGATTGAAAACAAGTTGCCTAAGAGAGGTAGCTTGACAGCATCAAAAGAACCATGTGGAATTTCCAAAACTGAGGCCACACTTCCAAGTGACTTACTAGTCATATGGCCAAATCAGTTGCAACTTGCCAAAGATCTGAAAAGAGATGAAGATGAAGTTCTGGAAATTGCTAAGGCAAGAGGGAAGAAAAATATTTCACATGAAGATGTATTGAGATCCACACCAGCACAAACATCATTGAAAATCAAATGTGCAAGTGTGAAGGCTGGTGAAAATGGGACATCTCGGTTGAGAGAATCTTCTCAGCCTTGTTGTTCACATTGATGAACCAAGGAGGTTCCATCTTATTCCCTTATTCTCTTGGTATATACATGTGCTAACATTGCAGGGAATTGAAGATGATGATCATTTCTCAGCTGGAGAATGGTTTGGACAGAATAGAGTGCACCCCTTGAGGGGGAGCAAACATGAAGAAGATGATGTTCTAAAATTAATATCATCTTGAGAAACTGAAGGTATTCCAATCATACTTTCATCCCTTGATTCTTAATTGCATTCATCATGACAATTAAGGGGGAGTATTGATTGAAGACAAATGGTTGAAAGGGGGAGCTTTATCATTTCACTGAACTTTCTAATGAGTTTTGTGAAGTATGTGCAGGATTTAGCAATTCATTGTTATATCTGAAAAAATTCAAACCCCTGAAGCATGATCTCACATGTGTAGAGAATTGTGGACAGCATTGAAAAGTCTTGGTTATATCACTCTTGTTTTCTACACCGGTTTAGCCCAAGTAGACTTAGAGTTGATCTACTAAAGGTTCTTTGCTAAAGAAGAACATGTGACATCATCCCTCTCTTAGTGCTTTTCAAGAAAATGCTTTTATAAGGGAGGAAGAGATTTTTGAAAGTGAACCACACCACACCTTTGCATTTGATTTCCAATAAGGGGGAGAAAATATTGGCACACATATTGACCCATTCATATGTGCTGAAGGAGTGTATTGACAACAAATACAAAGGGGGAGATTGAAGTGCATTGTGTTGCATTTGTTGTCAATGAGGCATGAAGTTGTCTTGGAATGAATGGATGTCAAGGAGTCAAGATGTGAATGTCAAAGGATGTGATGGTGATGGTGATGAAGGAGAATGGACATGGTACACAGATGCAAGTCACTTAGGAGATTCACTAAGTGACATAGGAGATGATGGTTGAAACATTCTCTAAGAAAATCTGACGATTGTTGAGCTGTTCTTAGAGTTCCAAGAACTTGTATCAAGATGATACAAAGTCAAAACATGATTAGAAGACCATGCATTGTACTGACAATGCATGAGGAGAAGCAAGAGATCCATCCACAACAACTAAGTGGATGATGTGGATTAAAGAAGTCCATGCACTATCACTTAGTGCATGAGAATTTGAAGAAGATCCAACTTGATCTCTGATTGGATCATTGAAGAATTTTGATGAATTATTTGATTCAGGAGCATCGGTTGAAGGAAGAACCTTCAAGAATTCCATTCTTAAATGATGAATATATGTTGAAGAAGGATGGTGAATTCTAATGAAGAAGAAGAAATAAAGAGGAGGAAGAATGGCTTAGAAGGAGGAGGCATTTGGCATGTTTTATATGGAGAAGAACTTTGTATTTCACAACGTCCTATTCTGTCCCTTTGCCAAAAAATTGGCCAGCCAAGGCACCTTGGGGGGTTCAACCCCAAGGCATGGGCACTAGGGCACCACGCCCGGGGGAACCCCGTGGGGCGAGCCAGGGCGGCAGGGCGCACCCAAGGACACCCCTGCATGAGCGCCTGGGGCACGCCCGGAGGAGCGCAGGGAGCATAGTGGGTGCTTGAAGCGCGCCCGCGAGGAGCATAGTGGGCGCTTGAAGCGCGCCCGCGAGGACCAGAGTGGGCACAGAGCGCGCCCGCAGGGAGAACACGATGCGGGGCGGCACCGTGGGGGGAGAGGATTCAACTGAGCATTGGATGGCAGCGGCATATTGATAAAGCGCGGATAAACCGCGAGAGGTTTCGATGTGGGACGCGGATTTTTCCCGCGGAAGCGATCCTGGCCGTCCGAGCGATCTCGCGGCAGATCACGGCCGCCCGATGCATCGCGCCTCTCGCGATCTAATCCTGGCCGTCGCGCATCACGATCCAACGGCCGAGAGCTCGTCCTCTACCTCGAGCTCGTCTGAAGCCTCCCGCGAGTCTCCACTGAACCAGAGCCACCCCGATGACAGATTTCGAGCTCCCGGCCACCGCTGATCGAAGTAAAGCCACCCTCATGCTCGTCTGGCCATAACGAACCGAACCATGCTTAAAAATATACATGCATGCAATGTATGGAGAATTTCGAATGAGGCCGAGGCAAACGGAGTTGCTGAGGCATCAGGGTATTCGTGTTTTGCATGGGATGGCCAAAACCGAAGGCTGTGCATGCGTTATAAATCGCATGCACGAGGAGAAACAGAGAGAAAAAAAATAAATGGGAACCCGCGTGAAAACAGAGGAAAGAAATTAAGATTTCGAAAATCATGATAACCCGAAACTTTCGGGAGTTCAAAGATTTATCACGCGGAAGTTTTGAGGATTCTCTGCCTATAAAAGGAGAGGCCGAGACCTCATTATTGCTGGCTGATACGCTGAAGTTTTGTTGAAGACCTGTCGTCCCGCGTGTGCCTCTGCCTCGCGAAGAAGAAGCCGCCGCACAAAGTACTTGCGCGGCTGAAGATCTCGGTGCCACCCGAGGCCCGAAAGAGTTCCCTGCGCGCCTATCTTGCGCGACAGGAAGATCCTGAGCCGCTTGAATTTTCGCGCTCAAGGATTGGCACTCTCACTGCCCACATACTTGTGCGGCAGGAGGAAGTGTCCGCGGGTGCAGCACTTGCGCGCCCCGCGGCAGGAGGAGCTTGCGCGCTCGAAGGCTTGTGCACCTGTGGAGCCTTGCACCGAGACACCTTGCGCGCCTCCCTTGAAGGACAAAGGAATTCAAGTGTGTGCAAGAAGAAGCCAAACAAGCCGTAGCCTTGTGTGTGTGCAAAAACAGAAGAAGAACTTGCGGGTGCTGTGTGTGCACCAAGTGAAGACCACACCAAGCAGTGTGTGTGTAAGTGGGGAAGGACACACTCGGGTGTGTGTGCAAGAAGGGAAGAGAAGGCCGAGCCTTAGTGCCTTGTGTGCCAAGTGAAGTGGAAGACCACACTATTTGTGTGTGTGCAAAGTGGACAAGAATACCTACGGGCCAAGTGTGTGTGCTATGTGGAGAAGAAGTACCCGAGGCACTTTGTGTGCAATTTGAAGAAGAAGGCCGTAGCCCTTGTTGGGTATGCACACTTGAAGATTAAAGGAGAAAGAACAAATTGTGTGTGCAAAGGAAGTGAAAGGCCGTAGCCTTGAGTGGGTGAAGTGAAGACCACACCTTAGTGTGTGTGTGCTAAATTGAAGAACCACCTATGGGTTAAGTGTGTGCAACAACAATAAGAACACACTTTAAGTGTGCGCATTTGAAAAGGCCGAGGGATGTGACCTTGTGTGTGCATACCTTGAAGAACAAACTAGAAGAACACTAAAGTGAGTGTGTGCAACAAGAAGAGGAGAATAGGCCAAGTCTAAAGTGTGTGCAAAGTGAAGAATTTGTGTGTGCAAATTAAAGAAGTGGCCGAACCTAATGTGTGCACTAAAAATGTATACACATTAGAAGAAGAAGAAGGAGTGACCCACACTAAAGTAGAACACACTCTAAGTGTGTAAGCAAATTGAATTAAGTGTGTGAAGTTCAGTGAAGGTGTGTGCTTAAAGTGACTACACCCTTTGTGGGTCTACTGCACCAAGAAGAAGAAAAGGAGAGTGCATGCATGCATGCATGCACGTGCACACGTGAACAGTGCTAAATCCGTGGGGGGAGAGGATTCAACTGAGCATTGGATGGAAGCGGCATATTGATAAAGCGCGGATAAACCGCGAGAGGTTTCGATGTGGGACGCGGATTTTTCCCGCGGAAGCGATCCTGGCCGTCCGAGCGATCTCGCGGCAGATCACGGCCGCCCGATGCATCGCGCCGCTCGCGATCTAATCCTGGCCGTCGCGCATCACGATCCGACGGCCGAGAGCTCGTCCTCTACCTCGAGCTCGTCCGAAGCCTCCCGCGAGTCTCCGCTGAACCAGAGCCACCCCGATGACAGATTTCGAGCTCCCGGCCACCGCTGATCGAAGTAAAGCCACCCTCATGCTCGTCTGGCCATAACGAACCGAACCATGCTTAAAAATATACATGCATGCAATGTATGGAGAATTTTGAATGAGGCCGAGGCAAACGGAGTTGCCGAGGCATCGGGGTATTCGTGTTTTGCATGGGATGGCCAAAACCGAAGGCTGTGCATGCGTTATAAATCGCATGCACGAGGAGAAACAGAGAGAAAAAAAAAATAAATGGGAACCCGCGTGGAAACAGAGGAAAGAAATTAAGATTTGGAAAATCTTGATAACCCGAAACTTTCGGGAGTTCAAAGATTTATCACGCGGAAGTTTTGAGGATTCTCTGCCTATAAAAGGAGAGGCCGAGACCTCATTATTGCTGGCTGATACGCTGAAGTTTTGTTGAAGACATGTCGTCCCGCGTGTGCCTCTGCCTCGCGAAGAAGAAGCCGCCGCGCAAAGTACTTGCACGGCTGAAGATCTCGGTGCCACCCGAGGCCCGAAAGAGTTCCCTGCGCGCCTATCTTGCGCGACAGGAAGATCCTGAGCCGCTTGAATTTGCGCGCTCAAGGATTGGCACTCTCACTGCCCACATACTTGTGCGGCAGGAGGAAGTGTCCGCGGGTGCAGCACTTGCGCGCCCCGCGGCAGGAGGAGCTTGCGCGCTCGAAGGCTTGTGCACCTGTGGAGTCTTGCACCGAGACACCTTGCACGCCTCCCTTGAAGGACAAAGGAATTCAAGTGTGTGCAAGAAGAAGCCAAAAAAGCCGTAGCCTTGTATGTGTGCAAAAACAGAAGAAGAACTTGCGGGTGCTGTGTGTGCACCATGTGAAGACCACACCAAGCAGTGTGTGTGTAAGTGGGGAAGGACACACTCTGGTGTGTGTGCAAGAAGGGAATAGAAGGCCGAGCCTTAGTGCCTTGTGTGCCAAGTGAAGTGGCAGACCACACTATTTGTGTGTGTGCAAAGTGGACAAGAATACCTATGGGCCAAGTGTGTGTGCTAAGTGGAGAAGAAGTACCCGAGGCACTTTGTGTGCAATTTGAAGAAGAAGGCCGTAGCCCTTGTTGGGTATGCACACTTGAAGATTAAAAGAGAAAGAACAAATTGTGTGTGCAAAGGAAGTGAAAGGCCGTAGCCTTGAGTGGGTGAAGTGAAGACCACACCTTAGTGTGTCTGTGCTAAATTGAAGAACCACCTATGGGTTAAGTGTGTGCAACAACAATAAGAACACACTTTAAGTGTGTGCATTTGAAAAGGCCGAGGGATGTGACCTTGTGTGTGCATACCTTGAAGAACAAACTAAAAGAACACTAAAGTGAGTGTGTGCAACAAGAAGAGGAGAATAGGCCAAGTCTAAAGTGTGTGCAAAGTGAAGAATTTGTGTGTGCAAATTAAAGAAGTGGTCGAACCTAATGTGTGCACTAAAAATTTATACACATTAGAAGAAGAAGAAGGAGTGACCCACACTAAAGTAGAACACACTCTAAGTGTGTAAGCAAATTGAATTAAGTGTGTGAAGTTCAGTGAAGGTGTGTGCTTAAAGTGACTACACCCTTTGTGGGTCTACTGCACCAAGAAGAAGAAAAGGAGAGTGCATTCATGCATGCATGCACGTGCACACGTGAACAGTGCTAAATCAGTGGTGTGCAACTGAGACTGGACCAGACCGAAGATAAAGATATTATTTGTCTGAGCATTCAGTAGATTGAGAAGACCCTGATCATCACAAGTGATCAGAGGTACAGAGCAAGGCCAGCAGCCTTTATCCCAGGCTGCTGAGGATACTTGAAGAACTTAAAGTGAAGAAGAGCTACTCGTGCGACTCGAGGAGCCAGGAGAAGACCCTGTGGGACTCAGGGAGAAGAAGTCTTCAGTGGGATTCTAGAGCAGGCCAGTGAGACTCTGGTAACACTGTGGGACGCAGTATAAAGACCCTCCTGTGGGACTCAAGAGAGATACAGTGGGACTCTGTATCGACCATTGTAATTTTAACAGGTTATAATGGAGAATCCATGCTGAGAGAGCATGGCAAGGATGTAGGCCTTTGGTGCCGAACCTTGTAAATCCTTGTGTCCTGTGCCTTTTCATTACTGCATTATCCGGGAAAGGTTGAGAGATACAAGAAGAGTGGATCGAGGCTTTAACCAGCCATAGAGGTTTAATTGATAAGAATCAATTAGTAAAAAGTTTTAAGGGATCACTGATTCACCCCCTCCCCCTCTCAGTGATTCACACTGATCTGGGCACTTCATAATTAACATTATTTTAAATATGGAATCAATTTTATTAAAATATCTTCATATTATTAATATAATTAAATTAAATATAAATCTTGCATGAATAATGGAAATGAGTTCTTCCAAAAAAGCCATTTTTAAATTAAGGTATGATTTTACTATAACTATATACCTAGTAATCATCATTATATGAATTTCAATAAATAAATATAGAAATATATTCTAAGAAATTAATTTAATGATGTATCATTATAGTTTTTTTAATAAATTATAATGGAGAAGAATAATGAAATTTATTTCATTTTTTAGAAAAAAAATTATTTTTGAAACCTTAAAAAAAACTTTTAATAACATAATGTACAAGGGTTTTTTAAATATAATTAATTGAATTTAAATAATAAAATAATTATTATGTTACCTTGAAATAATAATAAATTAATTATATTACATTAAAATTAATTAATTTATAAAATTGTATGATAATTTTACATAAAAATGATAATTTTACGTATTCACCAAAAAATCTACATTTTCTGAATAATTCAAAATTCTCACCCTACATTAATTTTGTTCTGATGATATAAATTATATATTTTCTTTTATAAAATAAATTTTCTAAATATTTTATAAATTAATTATAGTAGTTTCCCTAAAAATAAATAAAATCATTTTATGAAGGAGAACTTATTTTGAAGTACAAAAATACATTACAAACAACTGACAGATTATTTACAAAATTTCTCATTATATTTAGGATGTATATATATAGTACATAATTTAGATAAAAATAATCATATGAAAACATTTATTTGAATTTTTATAGATTCATATTTAAATATTCGTTTTCACTTTGGGTTAAGGGTTGGGTATCTCATGCACTATTAAACATAGTTTTCTCTTTTAACAACTCAAATGGTTACTATTTCAATGAATAATGGTTTTATTGGTTTGGATGTTTTTGTAGAAATTTTGGAAATACATCCAACCTAACCATTGTAATTAAGTCCAACATATGGTGTTGGTGTTATTATAGGTGGTTGAGAGTTAGTTTCTGGGGAGTTTGTTAGTGTTGGAAATCTGCACTTATAGATATATGTCACTAGTTACATGATAACAATGGATTGGGTTCCATGTGGTTTGAGTCAAATGGTGTAGATGATAGGGGGTTCACAAATTGGCATATGACCTCATAGAGGGTACATGGTGAAATTTTATGGGTATCCTAACGGGTAATCTTTCGGGTTTTTTAATTATTAAACTTAATAAATTAATTAGTTAATTAATTAATTAATTTTTTTAATTTTTCTCCTCTTTAATTCAATTGAATGTAGGTGGTAAAGGTCACCCTCTTCTCCCAATCTATTTTAGTTATTTTATGGATAGACCTCTCTCAATCCTATCCAAATTTTTTGGTATCTAGACCCTCAACATTTATAGACATAAAGCTAAGAATCATATTCTATATAGTCTTTGCATCTATTTTTATTTCATTATTATTTTCATGAAATATTTTATCTAAGACTTATTTCATATTTTTCTATTTTCTCTTATTGGAGATAAATCATCCAATGGTATTGGGAAATAAGGGTTCAGATATGTCTAGCTAGGTGGTGCCTAGTAACTTTTGATGTTTATATAAGTTATTGTGCAGCATGAATTGTTTTGAAAATGGGAGTGTGTGGATGATTGTGAATGAGACCAAAAGTGCTCATTGAGATTACAAGTGATTTCCTAGGTTTTACTTAATCATTTAATGTGAGACTATGAGTCATTCTACAATGAGGTTGAGTTATATAAGGGTATATGGAACCAAGACAAGATTGAAAATTCATTCCCATTATCTCTTAATTTTATTATATGTATATGAAATAATTGTTACTATCATTAGTTTTGTGGATATATTTTTAACTATATATATATGGGGATGATAATGATTATTGATTATTTGGGGATCGAGGTTCATTTATGATGGTTTCATACATTGTATTTGATGTCTCATGTATTTAGGTTAGAGGTTGTTTGTGTAGTGTGCACATAGGATGACCTGGTCACCATAATTTTGGTAGAATACTCTATTGATTTATGGAAACTAGGAGTTGATTACAATCTTAGAAAACATGTATGAATACACCATAAAAGTTTCCATGGGTTTTTGTATAGTGATTTTGATCTCTATTATTAGGTTATTCACTGGCTATTTTTGGTTTTTCATTATGAATATTATACCAAATATTCTAAAGGTTGGATAGATGGTCATGGTTTCTATGACATTATATAACATCTTTATAATATAGTTTTCATCAAATACATTAGATTTTGTAGATATCTTATTTATACATTTCACCGAGATTAAACGAACCGACATATACAACATAAACATGACTATTATAAACTAGCAATTATAAATATTACTAGGAATAGGAATAATTTTTTTGGAAAATTATAAATAAATATTATATATAAATAAAAAATATTGGTAGATAATTACCTAATATTTAGAAATGACTTTACATTTTTCAAAAATATTTTCCCTCAAAAATGTTTTTAATGATTTATGTCTGCAAATAAAGATTTAAAATTACACCTCTTTTAGAAATTTTATTTGAACAATATTTCAGTTTTTAAATTTATCATTTCAAAATAATATTATGTTGAAATTTTGAGATTTTTGAAGAAATTGGTTATTTTTTAGAATATTGTAAAAAATTATGATTTTTTTTAAAACAATAATTAAATTTCATTTAAAATTCAATATAATTTTTTTTCAACTAATATAACATTATGATACATTAATTATAAATAGTATGTTTATTTATATAATAATCAATAGTTTATGTGGTCTATGAGTAAATATAATTTTGGATATAACAATTCATATTATATTTAAGGTTTTTTTTGTTGTGATTTACATGATACATATAAAATAAATTATATAATATTATATAGATTTAACTTGGTACAATGGATTCCATATTTATAATCATTATAGTTATTAGTATTTTATATGGTTTAAATAAAAAAATTCATAATGAAATTTAAGAACTATACAAATTATTCACAATGGTAAAATGGTAAATATAGTTAATCTTGGTTGGAATTTTGTGATATTGCCACCATTAGTTTATCATTAATAATTTGGATGAATGGATTTCAAAAATAATAACATTAGGATCATTTTTTATGTGATACTTTTTATCAAAGTGAGCAATATAATATTTTATGTAATGAAACATACCAAATGTAACATTCTAACTTTAAAATATATCTTATGTGTTCACATATTGAAAAAATCAAGTTGTGAATGAATATTATTTATTATTTTAATAATAATAATTTTATTTAAATAATGTTATTTTAAATATATTTTTTATTGACTATAAAATTACCATAACATTTGATGCAACACTGAAACAATATTTCGTTAATTATTTGAAACAAACAAATTTAATTAAAAATATTTAACGTATCTGTAATTTTAGGGAGATATATGGTTACACAGTATTTATAGATTAATATATCATATTATTGATGTGTTAAAAATATATATTATAATTACACATGTTCATGATGTGTGTAATGTACAATTAAATGAATATTGTCAAAAATGATTTTAAAGAATTTTTATAATAAAAGAAAATTTATCAAAAAAATTAAATTTCTATAAATCCTATTTTAGGAATCATTTTTTTATTATGTTTACAAATATCATATATGGTCGATTAATGGATCAAAATTTTATTTATATCAACTAAATTGACCCCTAATAAATAACAAAATCGTTACCACGGTAATTGTCAAAAAGTGATAATCTGGATTCCAATAAAGAGATATGGGTAAAACCCCAATATAAAAATATAAAAAATTTATTCAATAGTGATTTTAAAACCAATTATATTTTTTTTATTTGTATCAGTTTCTATACATTTTTACCATAAAATTCATTTATATTAATTTAATTTATTAATAAATTTGAAAATTTCCCCACCTGTAACATATAAAAGAGAACATAATATCCTCTTTTAGTCACACATAAAAATTATTTTTTATATAATATCTACCCAAATAAATTCATTATTTCCTTTACCATGAAATATTTTACATGGTTTAATAAAAAACCCTTTTATGAATGATCTTGGAGTAAGCCTAAAGATGTTGTCCAAACAGTAGGTATCATTAATAAAATATGAATTTTGTATTATTTATTCTTCCTCTACAATTAAAACATATTAAAAAATGATTATATAATTACATAATTATCTCAAATATTAAAGGATACTATTATTTAAATTGTTAAAATAAATAAATACCCTCATTTATCAAAAGGAAAATGTAACCATTGTTTTGTGTACAACGTACTATCACATCATGAACCGATGTAATTATTTTTCCATCATCACCCAACAAAAGTGTTTATGATTAGGGAATTAATTTTTATATATGATATTAATTAAAAAATTTATCATTAATTAAAGATATCATATCTTATATATTCTTACATTTCTATTCATTGATATATGATGATGTTGCTCATGTGTACATGGGAATTACCATATCCAAGAAGCAATGTTATTTTCATTCATTACTATATCACATGGAAAGTATATAAAATTATATCTAAAGATATAATATTATATTTATTAGGTAATTATGATTATAGAAAAATAATTTAACACATACATTTTTTGTCATGATCATTGAAAAATGTACACGTCACCCGTTCACACCTATAATCAACCATCTCTGTGATTATAACATATCTATTTTTTCACAACAATATTAAATACTTTGTTATGGAAGTATAATGGTTGTATAAAAATTATTCTTCTATCAATATTTTTTTTGAGATGATGGAACACTGAAAACTTTTATTATAGTAAACCTATCAAATTTATTTTTATTGTATTATCTAAATAACAAAAAAAATATAATTTGAACCTCATTGAATAAATAATAAAATATAAAAGTGAAAAAATTAAAATAAAAGGGATAATAAAAATGAAACCAATTCATAATAATGTAAAAATATTTAACATAATTTTATTATTCAAATGATAAATAACCTACATTACGAGTCATACCTAATGTTAGTGGTTTCATAAGTGAATTTCTTTTCAATGGGTTATATTACTTCTTTATAATTATTTATATTATACGATTGTGTTTGTAATAAATTTTTACTATTTGATGTAGTATATTCACTTTTTATGTGGATTTCAAATGGATAAATATAATAAATTCATTTATTAACTCTCTCTTCAATGGTATGATATTTTTAGAATATTTCATCACAATTATCACTCTATTGAGACATATTAGATATTATTCTCCATTTATTTATTTGGTTAATCTAATACCAATTTTATAAGTTATATCATGAATCTATTTATATTAATGGTACCTAAATAATTACGTTAATTTATTTATTTCTTGGGTGATTTGATTACAATTATACCAAATTGTTAAGGTTTTATTTCATAATATCATTGTTATTCCATATTATTTTTGGTTAATTATTTCATGGGGGAATAATTTTATATTTTTTATTTAACATAAAAAATTTATTCTCTTATGTTTTTCTATGAAAATTATAGTAATTCTGTTCATTTTCCACTAATTAAGTATTCAAGATACCGACATCTTATTTTTATTGAATGTTGATTTTTTTATCTACTCAGTATGGAATATTTTTATTCATTATACATATTTTACTTAAATGTTTTTAAATAATATATTTCATATTATATGATGACTTATTAAATATATTTTTATGAATATCTTATTTTTTTCATAAATTATTTACAAATAAACAACATTTCATTATCCAGAAAGGTTTTTTTAACTCTATTAAACAAATACAAAACAAATATGTGGTTAAACATACATATAATAAAGTTAATTATCATTACATTGTGACAATTAATTTGTTTTAATATTCTATTAAAAGATCCAATGATTCTTTTCGAATAAAAAAATTATTATGTTATCGAAATATGTAGTTTCTGAAAGTGGATTTGGAAATGAAAAAAGTATTTTCCACTATATATTTTTAATGTTTTTTTTTGTATTTATATTATTCAACAAAAAGAATTTTTTTTAAATCTAGTGATATAATGTTATGATACAATACTGATTTTTTATTTGAGTTGGTTATGATCAGTTTGATTGGGAAATGTTTTTACATTTTGTTTGATAGTTCTTCCTTTACTATGAGTTTTTAAAAATTCATGTTGATTAATTTGTATAAAAGTTTCATATTAAGAATGTATTCTACTTATAAAAGGATATATGGGTTCCTAAATTACATATCACATTAATGCATCAGTATGTACTATGAGACAATCTAGTTTGGTTATTTTGCATATATAACATCCCCACTCCTTATTTCAACTTAAAAATCGATTTATTACATAAAACTACACATAATGAAACCTAAAATATATATAATTATAGTGTATTTTGTAATTAGGAACATATAATTACATCAATAAAATGGGATACAACAATATTATCAAAAACATCCGTAACATTATTCTAAAATTCAATGGACTTTAAATTGCACGGGACAACCAGGGGAAATAAATAAGAAAGGGGATAAATATAAATTTAAATAAAGGAATAAAAAAGTAATAATGTTATAAATGTAATAAAATATTAATATAAAAGGTTATTAATAGGTTTAGAATCATAAACATGAATAATAATGCATGATATTTCATGATTATCATAACATAGAAAATGCCCCAATAGCATAAAACACAACATCATAAACATAGGTCAAGTATAATTGGCTATACATAATGAAAGAAAAAAGTACCATAATGGAATAAAGTACACTAGTTGTATCTACTGGAACTCTCATGAGACTAAATATTACCCAATTTATTTTAGAACTATATAATTTCTAGTGAACACATCAAATTTATTTCATTATCCTGCTTATATATTCCACATATATCATATAACATGAATTCAGTCATATTCATATTTGATTCCAAGACCAAGGTATGTCGAATATATACATATACGTCCCAATTTGATTATGTATAAGATTATAATGGTGAAAACCCCTGATTAGGTAAGATTATCATATTCACTACACAATTATTTTAGAATGAAAAAATAATGGGGAAATTTTGACAGCATTATAGCCTCACAAAAAAATTCATAAAATCTGTTCTTGAGAATGAAATGGGTTTCCTGTCATTTGGATATTAAATTGAAAGTAATATTTACATATAAATACATATCCCAACATTATAAATTTAAAACTTAAGATATAATATGTTAAATAAACTTCAGTAAAGAATAAAAGGTTAGAATATCTTACTAAATATCGATATGGTAAATGGTGTGCATAAAAGTTCATGTGATACATTAATGAGAGAAAAGGGTACATAATCATTTGGAAATCAAATAAAATGTAATGGGGATATGTAATAAAACCTCCCATTATGAAAAAGTTGTTATCAAAATGAATAACATAAAACAAGACCTTGAATAATAATGAGTGAGGGAGATCCCTTACTTGAGTGTGTGACTCCAATTGCTTGGGTGGATCTTAATGAAATCATATGGTAACCTTGGGTGGACTCTAAATATGTCAGGGAATAATATGGCTGTGATACAATGTTTTTTAGTTATGATAATTGAGACATTTTCTAGGATTATATAGGAAATTAGTGGGGATTTCATCATTATTACTCAAATGTAGGTTCTGAAATATATATAATAAAATAAACAAAACCCCAACACTTTCCATTATTTTCCCTTTTTTCTGAAATATAGGAGTTAATTTAATTATTTAAAAATTAATATCCCTATGATAAATAATGTAACACCATGGATCAAGTGGAAGTGAGTCATTCTTTTAAAGAAATGATTTTGAAATGTTAAAATATATTAATGGTGTTGGAGGATAAATAAATGATTTATAAAATTAATTAAATAAACATAAAATATATTTTTTTGAAATGGAAAACCATAATCAGGTCATGGATCCCCTTTTTTATATTTATTATGTCACTTTTAGGTCATTATAATGTCATAATACACAAATTTTATTAATATAATATTTATTTTTATTCTGAAAATTCTATTATCTCATAAAATTATAAAAAAATTACATTTGGATAATTTTGAGGTTATGATTCAAAAAATATATTATTTTTATCTAAATTATATTATAAATATATCTATTTCTATTCTAAATATAATAATAGACTCTTATTGATAAATTTTGGGTTTTTTGCAATATGAGTTTTTAAAATCTTATCAAATTTATATTTGACTACATCGAAATTATATGATCATTTATATTTAATGAAAAATATTTAATAACAATATTTTTTAAAAATATATTTTTACAAAGAAATACACTAATTAATCAAAGTAAATTCTTTATTTGAATTTGAATATTACTGAGAATTTGAATTTATGTTTTATTATATTGAAGTTAAAATCATTTATAAATTAACAATAATAGGATGGATATATATCCATTATTATATAAAAATAATGTACATAATCATATTTCTAGGGTATTAATACATATCCCTTTTATAAACCACAAAACTCTTTAAGAGTAAGGTGTATGAAATTGATACTTTCAGGGGGTTGTTCGTAGTGTAGGGTTTGGGATTTGATCTTGGTAAGCTAGAAATTCTCATGCATACAGTTTCATTTAGGATTAAATTGTTGGTTCTCATCTTAGGCTTGGTATATGTGAAATCCAAGTTATTATATGTCCCTCTAATGACTTGATAAACGAGATTCCTAGGGAATGATCATATTTTTTAGGCCATCACTTCCTTTGTATGTGTCAATTAGATTTGTTAAAACCCTGTATTTTTAATAATCATTTGATCACTATTCGACGACTCTTTTATCAATGGTTATTATTTTTGATATTCATTTAAATAAGATATGATACAATAAACCCAAATAATTTCATGTGTTTTATAAATCCATGTTACATAATAAGATATTTAATTAATTCACAATGGGTGTTTTATTTAAAACATTTTGAGTCATTACAATATCCCCCCCAATATTTTAATTCCCACAGTAAAATAGATTAAGGTAACTCTTTTTCAATAACTCATTTGGTTCCCACCTCACTCATTCAAACATCTGGTTTCTCCACAGAACATTGACAAGGTAAATTTTACTATTTCATAGTATATAGTCTCTATGATCTAAGATATTCACCAGTTTTCCATCATAGAAAATATAATTATTTAATGGTAAAACCATTGGATTGAGTAAATGTCAGGGTTCTGGTATAAACCTCCTCAATAGGGATAAATGGAATATATAATTTAATTGATTTAGGTTAGGTGGGAGTGTTGGTTGATAGGTCACCACTCTAATGCAGTCAAGGATATCAAAGAGATCTATGTACCTTGGAATAAAAATTTCCTTATTCACAAACCCCATCACATTTTTCCATGGTGATATATGGTGGAATACCATGTCTCTAATAAATAAATCTATGTATTTTATATTATTATTAGGATAATACTTATGTCAACTCTGAGCATCCATTCTGTTCTACTGAATGGTATTATCCATTTCTATTATTTCCTCGTCCAGTTTCAGACCTTTTAGTATTTATTCCCAACTCCATCCCAGAAAGTAGTTGTTTTGAATCTCTTCTCATAAATGGATTCTTATTTATCCATGTGTATGATTGACTATAAACTATTTTTAAGAGGACTCGAGTAGAGGATGATGTTTATCACATCATTCATTGGGGTTAATTGATTATACTCTCCTCATTCATTCAAGTGTCTGGATAGTATGATCATATTGTCCATCAGTTTGAGGGTGATAGGCCATGATGAAGTTCAACTCAGAATTCAGATAATTTTAGAGACTCATATAGAAATTATATGTGGATTTTGGATCTTGATCAGATACAATTGATAGTGGCACTCCAATGATGCTTAAAAATTATATGATGTATATCCATAAAAATTATTCAATTGATAAATCCTCAAAAATAACAATGAAGTGATCAGTCTTTGTAAGATGATCCACCACAACACATAAAACATTATGATTTATGATTTATTTTTCCGTCCAATGAAAAAATTCCATGGGGATGATTTAACATTTTCTTGAATATATGGGTGTTGGTTGGATCATCTATTTGGATTTTTTTACATTCCACTTTAACTTTATGACATATCAGTTATGTTGATAAATATTACATGATATCCTTCATAATATTGTCCCACCAATAATGTTCCCAGACATCTTGATACATATTTTTTAATCTTATATGGATAGAGATGGTTGAGTTATTAATATCATCAAATAGTACCTTATTTAACACAGGAATTTAGGGAACACCTAGTCTTGGCTAGAATCTCAAAATCCCATCTTTATTAATATTGAACTCTGAAGACTTATATTTCATTAAATCTTCCAATTTCATCTAAATTCCCAAATCATCTCTTTGAAATTTTATTAGCTTCTTCCAAAGGATCTGTTGATAAATTATATTTGGAAGGATTTATGGTGTTCCTTCTTTTATGATTCCCATGTCCATCCATTCAAAATCTATGAAGATTTGATCCCTCTAAATTCTAATAGATGATTGATTTTAGGGATCCTTATGACTTATTTATTTATCCACATAATTAACATTACCATAACAGTTTTGGATTGAGAAGTCCTTTTCCATTATCGACTATAACCATCTTCATTGGGGAATATTCACCTCATTCTAGGTTAATAATATTTGAGATTTTTGTGATCCATATATATTTAATACCTCTATCCACAATGATATTTTCAGTATATTTTAAAATTTATGATCACTGCATCGAACTCTTGATCATGTGTGGGTTAGTTCAATTCATGAGCCTTCATCTTCCTTGAAGAATAATCATTGACTTTATCATTCTACATTAACACACAACCCAAGTCCTTCATCTAAGCATGAAAGAATAACACAAAAAGGTCTCCATGTATTGGTTGAGTGATTAATGTGGAAGTGATACAACTTATATTCAAATTAGTAAATCTCTCATCACATTCCTTATTCTAAAACAATGTTACTCCAATTTGAGTTCTCGTTTTACGAGGGTTTGAAAAACATGGGAGCTATCTCAAAAATAGAAGATAATAATCATCTAATCCAAAAAAACTATGGGTATCTATCATAGATTTTGGCCTCTTCCATATTTAAATTTTTTTAATGTTTCATAGATATCCTATTTTTTCGATTATATTCCCCAATAATGATACTTCTTTTAAAAATAAATCACATATTATATACCTTGTATAGTTCTTCTCTATTTGTAAGGACTTAAACATAGTACTCATATTCTTCTAAGGATCCTCCATGGTTTTGGATTATATTATAATATCATCTATAAATACTACAAAATTTTATTCAGTGTAATCTATAAAGACATTATTCTTAATGACCATAAATATCTAAAGATAATTATTGAGTTTGAATTGAATTACTATGTTCTCAATGTTCCCATACTGTGTATGAATAGAAATCTTACAGAAATCTTCCCTCTTTCCCCTAACTCGGTAATATCCCAACCATATATCCACCATGGATAATAATTATTCTCAACATTACTGGCCGAACAAGTAATCAATCTAATCCAATGGATACTTCTTCTTTATTGTGATTTGTTGATCTCACGATTAACAACGCAAATTCACATTGTCCCATCCCACATCTTTATGAAGAGAACTGGTGTACCCAATCATGAAGCATAAGTGTTTGAACACTTTATCCATATAATCTTGTAGTTTTTTGTTCATATTTTCATGTAACAAAACAAATATTCCATATATATCCATGGATAATGTCAACACCACTGGTATTAGCTCTTTTGAAAATTCATCATCTTAGATAGGATAAAGAGAAGGAAATTTATTAGGAAGAACATCATCTTAATCCCTCACAATATTCATGTATATGAGGATGATTCAATCCTTAGACTTAATAATTTTATCTAGATATGATTAATCACAGGGTAAAAATATATATTCTTATAATGTTGGTTATATATAATTTTTATCCTCCTCCTTAAACATCTAATGAATTGTTGGTTGATTCAAAATATGGAGAGTGATTTCCTTCTCATTGTAAGAACCTAGGATTTGATCTTGTAAGAATTTGAAAATTTTTTATGTTATTCCATAGCATTTCTTTCGGACGGTGTGTGATTCTGAGCCCCTTGTGGCCGGAATTAAATTTTAAGTGTGTTCACACGAGACACGCCAAATAAATAGAATACCTCCTAACCAGTTGTTCTTATGGGAAAAATGAAGGAACCATTGAGTCCAGAGTGTGCTGTTTACCCTAGGGGGGCTGGAACTTTCGTGGGCGCGACACTTCAGTGGAAAACGCCACCATGGGCGTTTTCGTAATTTAGCGGTCTTCTGCGTAATTTTTATAAATTATGAATGGAGGTTCGGATTAAAATTCTGAAACCACCGTAGTGCTCAGAATGTGGATTTTACACTAGGAGCAACTTAACCTCAACCTCGTCGAGAGTTCGGGTACGGGCATACTGGTGGGTGTTTTAAATTAATTAAATGTTTATTTAGTTTCCATAATTAAACACATCCACCCCCCCCCCCTTCTTCCCCCCTTAGATATTGTCCATAGATAAAGCTCTCCCAACAATGGATCCACCTCTTCACGCTCCTCTCCACACCTCTCTAAGGTGGTTTTGGATCCGGCGGATCGTTCGTGAAATGATGTGCTATGCCCTACGAGGTAGGTTCGTTGCGTTTCGTTTTTAATTTCCGTATCTTATTCAAATTAATTCAAAGTGTCGAATTGCTCTTTATTTGTCGATTGAAGTCCATATTTGAGTATGGATCGATCTGAGCTTTCCTAAGATTCTTTCGGATCAAAATTGCGATTCTCGGGGTGTCTGGGGTGACCTCGGGATGTTTTCCGGCCAAACCCCCTATTTTATGGTGGTTCTAGGGTGGTATGGCAGCTACGCGCGGTGGTCTGGCGAATCCCAGCGACGGTGGCACCTTAGGCGGTCTGAGAGGGCAACGGCGGAAGCTCCTAAAGCAGTCTGGAATGGAAATGGCACGACGGTCCTCAGGCGGCATCGGTGGCCCACACAGGAAGCCAGGTGCGCAGGACGACCAACTTTGACGGTCCGCGTGCAGCGGAAGACCGGGGTCTTCATGAACCAGGGTGCAGACAGGGACCCGCGTTTTGCGGGTCCTGGGAAGAAGGAGTGGGACCGGCTTATGCCGGTCTGAGTGAAGCTCTGTGGCCCGTGTCGTGAACCGCGGGCCGTGGTGGATCGGGCGGTCCGGGTGACCGAGCCACGAACCGCCGGTCTAACGGGGTGGACCGGCCGACCCGGTTTAGCCCACCCCGTCTTCGTCCATTGGCATTAAAATGCCTATAAATCTCAAACCAAGTAATATAATTTCATTCCATATGTGGAAACATGATCCTCGTTTTAGAAGGAGGTTTTGAGATGGTCTCAGGGATTTTTAAATTCCCGAGACAGGGGCTCGGTGGCATGACACGCCCGTTAAGTGTTATTTAACGCCTCACCGAGATTCTTCTTTCGGATGGAGCAAGCACATATAGAGTCTGTTTTAGGTGCCATTAGCGGAATTGTGACCCTAGCGACGAGAAAAAATAGTCCAGGGTGGTTTCAGGCATTGAATCCGGAGTTGAACCATGGGCCCCACGGGCCTTCTTTTAAGTAGTGTATAGTGTACTACGACTATTTCATCACATGTCCGTTCGGGGCAAATGAATAGTCTATTTGGCATGTTTTTCCGAGAGCGTCATGAGGGAGAAGTCTTCCCAACCTATTCCGGGACTGAGGAGTGGGCCCCATGAGATGCTGTATGGGCATAAAGCGGTGTTGCATAATATTTTCGTCGGGAGTCTATTTCAAGCGAGTAAGTAGTTTATCTCGTTTGATTTTCCATGAGGATTGCAACGGTGTAATATGTTTGGGCGTGCAGAGCCTCTTTCAATATATCATTTAATTTGAAACCATGAAATGGCATTAGTAGGAGGTTCCTTGGATGTACTACGAAGCCACACACGGTAGCGATGTTAGTGACACCTAGTGATGGTACGGGCAGTGCGGAGTTATCAGAACACTTCCGAGTTTACACTCAAGTGGAGCTGGGTAGTGGGTTTTTCACCGGTGTAATAGGGTTTACCCTCCAGCGAGGCTGGGCAGTGGCTTACCGGTTGACCATAGATTTTACCCTCTAGCGGGGCTGGGCAGTGGGTTACCCGTTGACCATAGAGTTTACCCTCTAGCTAGGTTGGGTAGTGGGATACTCGTTGACCATAGGGTTTACCCTCCAGCGGGGCTAGGCAGTAGGTTAACCATTGACCTTAGGGTTTACCCTCCAGTCGGGCTGGGTATTGGGTTACCCATTAACCTTAGGGTTTACCATCATGCGGGGTTGGGCAGTGGGTTACCCAATGACCTCTTAGAGTTTACCCACCAACTGGGCTGGGCAGTGGGTTACACGACGACTTCTTTCAGACTAAGCCCTTTCAATGAGGCTATTAAGTGTCTTTTCTCCATGATTACCAAAGTGGGACCATTTTCCATACGATTCAGTGATGAGACATCTTTGGCGTGTGGGACTTTTGGGCATCAGTGATAGATATCCTTAGAACTGTTGGCGACTTTTCCTGGGCTGATCTTGGAGATGGATATCCCCTTACACACTATTTCAGGTTTCTTGTTGAGCATATATATATATATATATATAAACACTACTTTTTTCCCACTCCATGGGTTTAGTTACATTCCTTTTAGAAGGGGTGAATACGTGAGGGGTATTCCACGTTCTTTTCGTGTCTATCACCTCTTGGTTAGATGATTCTACATCCATACATTTGTTGGTTTGAGCTGCACTCTCTCTATTGTACTCTTATAGCATTCTTTGTTTTATCTACTGCTCATCGTTTTAGTACCTCTTTTTTTTCTCCCTATAGATTTTGGGGCATCCTACAGTGTATATTTATACTCACCCCTACTTGGGATTTTCCCACACCTGGTGTGCCTTTGCAGATGATGGATAAATCGATCAAGACTACGAAGGAGCGTAGAAGACACATGATCTTTGTCTGCATTCAGTGGTCGTAGTAGCATAATCAGGTGTGAGACTCTCCAACTGTTTACATTTGTTTACCGGTTGCAAGGTTTTGGAACCATTCTGGTTGGGCGTGTATTTTTCCCTTTACTATTCAATTTACTTGTCAGTCCACTTTTCATCACCTTACTTGTCCTATTTTTAGAGGACTATTCATTATTTTTTGTTGGGATATTATAGTTTTACATTGTTTTCCTTTTTTTCTCTGTACTTATACATTGAGTGGGATGTGTTTGTGGGTATAGGTACATAGGAAAATTCCTCCTTGAGATTGTTACGCCTTCGACACTTGTCTCCAGCCCCTGGCATATTCAGGAGGGCTTGGGGTAGTGGCAGCTCGTGACTGGAAGGGTCGGGTCATGAAAAATATATATCAAAGGTGGTACATTCCTTGCGGTGTTGTTCGGACGTCCGTAAAAAGGAATTGGTTGGGATTAGTGGCAGTAGTGTCAACGTGTCTTGAGAGCGTCTCTTAGGCCAGCGAGTCTAGTGATAGTATGGGCAGTCGACGTATCCATTCACCAGGACCTTGATAATCTGCTCGTCGACTTGAAAAGCTGAGATATTTTTTGAAGGGTACATTGGAACATGAATCCAGTTGGATTGAGTCCTTTCCTGTCCTTGTTGATTCATCTCCCCTTTGTGATTACTATTATATATATATATATGCTTATCTAATCGAGGTAATCATTGTTAATTTTCAGGATGCCCTCACGATAGTAGCTAGCCAGGTTACCCTCTCCAGTTCCTGATGACGACCTAGAGAGCAATGAGGCGTTAGTTCAGGGACCCTCTTGTGATCCCCTTCCACCCAGTGGTTCAGCAGTAGCCCCTCCATCTGGAGAGCAGCGGTTAGTACCGGCAACATAGGCTGAGGTTGAGTGCATGCTGAGTGCGCTCTGAGACTTCTAGCATCAACGACCACAGCATTTCTGTGGAAAACTGGCTAGAGTATGTAGACCACCATTTTAGGATGGTATGGACACTAGGGGACTAGATGGTAGCCCTTGCTTCCAACCTTTTCCTCGGTATGGTCGGGCTTTGTTGGGGGTTGGTTAGCAGAACCACGACGAGTCGTCTCTCGTGAGGGTTAACTTCCAGTAGCTCTTCCGAGAGGAGTACTCCCCCTCTTGTTTACGATCCATTCGGATTCAGGATCTTCTTGGGATAAAGTAGGGGGGATGACCGTGGCACAGTTATCAGCCATGTTTACCGATCTGACAGGCTACTGACAGGATATGGTCCGTGATAGTTACTTTTTGGAAGGGAATTTTGAGCAGGGTCTTTGCACGGAGATTCGTTCTAGTTAGTGCCCTTGTGTATCCCTACTTATGTCGGGGTTCTATAGTGGGCACTTGTGACAGATAGATTCTTGATAGAGGGATGCCAGCTGGAAGGGCCTAGCAGTGGCTGCTTCATAGCAAATTCATTGGTAGTAGGCAGGTGGCAGAGAGCGGAGCCTCAGTCGAGGAGACCCTTCCGTGAGCAGACTCAGGGGCATGTTCGTACAATGAAGTTTCTACGTAGAGCACAGGGGAATTTAGGAGAGATATGGTTCTATGCTTGTGATGGATGAGGTCACCTAGGATGGGACTGCCCGACCAGGCGTACTGAGCAGTTGTGGAAGGTAGTGGGAACACCACAGTGGCAGAGGCAATGGCATGACCCGGGATCTCCCAGACGAGGATAAGGTGGTCCCCAAAGAGGTGGAACACGTAGAACAGAAGGAACTGGAGGTGGAGGATGGTGTTTCAAGGTCCTTCCACCACCACCAATGGGCAGCCCACGCCAGGCGTAGGGAGCTGGCGGTAGGGGCCGCTGGTAGCTTCAGGCTATGGGTGTTTGTGACCCCCCATCACATGACATGGTCCGAGGTACGCTTTGTGTTTACTCTTCACTTTCTTTGGTACTAGTAGACACAAGTGCCAACCAATATTTTATATCACTACTTTTGGTACAAGATTTGTAGCTCCCTGTAGAGGCGCTGACACACACACATAACCTCAAGGTTCGTACAGGAAGTACCTCATTAGTGACCTTTGTTTGCAGATGGTACCAACTGTCGTTCGGAGGAGAGAGTTTTAGGTGGAACCTACTGGTCATCACAATGGATCCTTATGATGTCATCCTGGGAATGGACTAGATTTACATGGTACATTCCAAGATTAAATGTCATCGTAGACTAGTCAGATGCGTCCATTCAAATGGGACAAGGTTCACCATCCTCGGTGAAAGAGACCTCGTGGCAGAACAGAAGGGTACTCGGAGTAGGAGACCACGGATTTTTTCTCACCAGTTAGTGAGCATGGCTCTCAGAGAAGCATACTCTATAAGCACCTGGATCCCTATCGTTGTAGAGGACTACATGGAAGTCATTATCGAGGATGTCCTAGGATTACCTCCAAGATAAGAGACGGAGTTATGCATTGACTTGTAGCCGGGGACTGCCCTGATATCGTGTGAATCCTCTCAGATGGCACCCAAAGAGCATAGAGATCTATGACTTCAGTTGGACGACCTTTGTGAGAAGTGATTCATCAGTCCTAGTGTGTCTCCTTGGGAAGCTCCAGGTTTTTTTGTAAAGAAGGCATATGGGAGCCTACAGCTTTGTGTGGATTGTCATCGCCTTAATCAGGCCACGATAAAGAACAAGTACCCTTTGCCAAGGATTGAAGACCTCTTCAACCAGTTGAGAGGTGTGAATTGGTTCTCCAATATTTTTCTTCGATCTTTCTACCACCAGTTGTGAGTTCATGAGGCTGATATCTCGAAGTTGGATTTCTGTTGTTGTTATGGGCATTACGAGTTTCTGGTGATTCTCTTTGGCATGAAAAATTCCCCTTCCATCTTCATGGACTTGATGAACCAAATATCCCAGGCGTACTCGTATCGGTTTGTGGTTATCTTCATTGATGACATACCCATATACTATGCGATGAAGGAGGAGAATGTGGAGCATTTGAAGATGCTTGTAGACTTACTCCGGGAGCACCAGCTATAGGGGAAGCTCTTGAAGTGTCAGTTCTATATTAATGAGGATCACTTTCTAGGGCATGTCATTTTGGAATAGGGTTTAGTCGCAGATCCCGCAAAGATATAGGCAGTGATTTCTTTGGATTCACCAAATAATTCATCTGAGGTGCAGAGATTCCTTGGTTTGGCTGGGTATTACAGGAGGTTCATGTATGACATATCCTGGATTGTTTCCCCTTTGACCGCATTGATGCGGATGGGATGACCGTTCACCTTGAATAATCAGTGCAAGAAGGCCATCGTGGAGTTGAGGCAGAGGCTGACTAGTGCTCCAGTGTTGAGGCTGCCAGAAGAGGGAGTTGAGTTCATGGTATACTGTGACGCTTCATGGGCTGGGCTCGGGTGAGTGTTGATGCGGCAGTAGGCAGTGATTACATACGGGTCGATCCAGTTGAGGCCCCATGAGCAGAATTACGAGACTCATGATTTGGAGTTTGAAGCGGTGGTCTTCTCCTTGAGGTTATGGATACACTACCATTTGGTAGAGAGTTTTATGGTCTACTCAGACCACCAGATCCTCAAGTACATCTTCTCTCAAAGGGATCTGAATCTGAGGCAGAGGCGCTGGCTGGAGTTTCTGCAGGACTATGATTTCGAGATAGTCTACACTCTAGCAAAGGGAAACTTACTATAAGATTCCTTCAACAGGATGTACCAAGCTTATCTAGAGTGGGAAGCTTCAGAGTAGTTAGCTTCTTTATAGCTGAACTTGGTGGAGCAGGAGGGTACCACTTTTTTGCATTCGATGATGTTGACTCCTTTGCTCCTCGAGCATGTGAGAGAGTCGTAGCTGGGGGATGTTGACAGTGAGGTACTGCATGATCAGATATCCTCGGGTGATGCACCCTATGGGTATTCTAAAGGAGGTAATCACGAGATCCAATTCCAGGGGCAAGTTGTAGTACCAGTGGAGATGCAGGAGAAGGTGATGTGGTAGTTACACACTTCTCCCTTGGATATACATGCCAGTGTAGGGAAAATCTACAAAGACCATAAACAGCAGTTTTGGTGGTCTCGCATGAAGCGGACCATAGATTAGTTCCTTTCCTGGTGTCTTACCTGTCAGTAGATGAAGGCGAAGCATCATGTTCCGGCAAGGTTGTTACAGCCCCTTGATATCCAAAAGTGGAAGTGGAATGACATATCTATGGACTTCATCATAGGTCTTCTGTGCATAGTGAAGGGCCATGATTCCATTTGGGTGATAGTGGACTGACTCATGAAGTCGGCACACTTCCTTGCCATCATGGAGTAGAGCTTGGTGGAGAGTTTAGGGCAGCTGTACATTCAAGAGGTCATCCGCCTTCATGGAATACCCTTTACGATCATCTCCAACTGGGATGCACAGTTTATGTCATGATTATGGCAAGGCCTGCAAGAGGAATTCGGGACTCAGCTACAGATGAGTATAGATTTGCACCCCTAGAAGGACAGGCAGACCAAGTACACTGTCCAAGTGATGGAGGATATGCTCAGGGTGTGCGTGTTAGACTTTGGAATAAGCTGGGAGGATCACCTTCCCTTGGTGGAGTTCACGTATAACAATAGTTACCACTCTACTATTGGCATCGAACATCTTGAGGCCCTCTACGGGAGATCATGCAGGTCACCGTTCTGCTAGATTGAGGTTGGGGAGACCTCCTTTGTGGGCCTAGAGTTGGTGCGGGTGACAATAGAGAATGTGCAGGTCATTCGTGAGTGGATGAGGGTGACTCAGAGCAGAGAGCAGTCCTATGCAGACCGTCGTTATAGGCATTTGGAGTTTGTGTTGGGGGGCCAGGTCTTTTTGAGATTCCCCCCACGGCGTGGAACATAGAGGTTCAGCCAGGGAGGCACGCTATCCCAGAGGTTCATCGGGACTTTCGAGAATTCTTGTAGGGTTGGAGAGGTTTCCTACCATCTTGCTCTACCCCCACAGCTGGAGAGAGTGCCTAATGTCTTCCAAGTGTCACAGCTGAGGAAATATGTGTGCGACCCCACACATGTCATCGACTGGGGAGAGCTGGACATTAAGGATAAAGCCACCTTTTCGGAGCACCTGGTGGAGATTACGGACCAGCAGGAGTGGACACTATGTGGACGGACCATCTCTTTGGTTTGAGTGTTGTATCAGTATGGGAGGGTGCAGGAGAGCACCTGGGAATGGGAGAGCCAGATGTGGGCTCAGTATGACGATTTTTTTTGTAGTTTTTTTCATGGATGAAAAACATGAATGACGGAATGATGTTAGAACCCGGGTTTTGATCCTGTAAGACTTTGAAATTTTCTTGATGTTATTCCAGAGAAGGTCGTCCAGATGACATGTTATTCTAAACCCCAGTGTGGCCGGAATTAAATTTTATGTGTGTTCAAACTAGACAGGATATATAAATAGAATAACTTATAAACGGTTTCTCATATGGGAAACCATAGGGTACCGTTGAGTTCGGAGCATGTCGTTTACCCTTAGAGGGGTGTAAATTTCGTAGGCGCGACCCTTCTATGGAAAATGCCACCAGGGGAGTTTCGGTAATTTAGAGACCACCGGTGTAAACTTTATAACATATTAACGGAGGCTCAGATTAAAATTCTAATTCCACCATTGCGCTCAGAATGTGGATTTTACCCTAGGAGCCGCTTAACCTCGACCCCGTTGAGAGTTCGTGTACAGGCCTACTGGTGGGTGTTTTAAATTAATTAAATTTTATATAATTATCCTACTTAAACACATTCCACACCCACCCCCTTCACCCCCCATAAGAAATTCTCACTTTTGGAAGCTCCCAAAACAATGGATCCAACTTTTCATGCTCCTCTCACTACCTCTCCAAGGTGGTTGCGGCTCCGGCGGATCGTTCGTGAAGCGATAGGCTACGCCCTGTGAGGTAGGTTCGTTGCATTTCATTTTTAATTTCCGCATATTATTCGAACTAAATTCATAATGTTTAATTGCTATTAATTTTTCGAGCGAAGGCCATATTATATTATTTCTCTATCCGAACTTTCCAACAATTCTTTTGGATCAATATTTCGGGTTTCGGGGTCTCCAGGGTGACCCTGGGACATTTTCGAAAAAAAAACCCTTGTTTTCTGGTGGTTTCAGGGTGTTTTGGTGGCTCCATGTGGTGTTATGGAGAATCCCGGTGGTGGTGACTCCTCAGGTGGTCCGAGACGGTGGAATCATAACGGTCCGCAGGCGGCATCAGCGGCGCATGCAGGAGGCCATCAGCACGTGTCGTTCGTCTTTTCCAGTCAGCGTGCCGCAGAAGACCGAGGTCTTCGTAACCCTGGGTGCAGACCGAGAGTAGAAAAACACGGGTCCTGTGGAAGAGGAGACGGACCACCTTAAGCTGGTCTGGGTGAAGCACTATGGCATGTGTAGTGAATTATGGGTTGCGGTGGACTGGGCGGTTCGGGCGGTCGAGCCATGGACCACCCGTCTAAAGGGGTGGACCGGCCGAACCGGTCTGGCCCACCCCATCTCTGTCCATTATCATTAAAATGCCCCGAACTCCCAAACCGAGTATCAAAATTTCGTGCCTTATATGGAAACGTGATCCTCAGATCGAGACACATGTTTTGAGATGGTCTGGGGGATTTCTAATTCCCAACAAGGGGGCTTGGTGGTGCGACACGCCCGTTAAGTGTTATTTATCACCTCACAATGATTCTTGTGTTGTATGGAGCGATCACATCCGGAGTCCATTTTTGGGGCCATCAATGGTGTTGTGACCCTGGAATCGAGAAAAATTAGTCCAGGGTGGTTTCAGGGGTTGAATCAAGATTTGAAGTGTGGGCCCCATGGGCCCTGTTTTATGTTTTGTGCAGCGTACTGCGACTTTTTCCTCATACGTCCATTAAGGTAGAATGAATAGTCGATTTGGAATGTTTTCCGACAGCATCGTGATGCCGTAGTACACCCGACCACTTTTGGGACCGAGTTGTGGGCCCCATGAGGCGCAGTATTGGAATAAAGTGGTGTTGAATAAATTTTTCATCGGGAGTCCGTTTCAAGCGAGTAAATAGTCTTCTCTCATGTTTTTTCACGAGGATTGCAATGGTGTAATCGGTTTGGGAATACGGAGCTTCTTTCAAGATATCATTAAATGTGGAAATGTGATAGGCCATTGGTTGGAGGTTCCTATGATGTAATCTAAACCAACGCACAGAAGCGATGTCAGTGACACCTAGTGATGGTATGAGCAGTGCGGAGTTATCGGACATGTTCCATGTTTTCCATCCAGTGGGGTAGAAAAATGGGTTTCCTACCGGTGTAATGTGGTTTACCCTTTAGTGGTGCTGGCCAGTGGTTTACTCATTGACCTCAGAGTTTACCCTCGAGCGGGGCTGGGTAGTGGGTTACTCGTTGACATTAGAGTTTACCCACCAGCGAGGCTGGGCAGTGGGTTACCCATTGACCTTATGGTTTACCCTCCAGTGAGGCTGGGCAGTGGGTTACACATTGACCTTAGGGTTTACCCTCTTGCAGGGATGGGCAGTGTGTTACCCATTTACCTTAGGGTTTACCTTCTAGTAGGGTTGGGCAGTGGTTTACCCGATGACCTCTTAGGGTTTTCCCTCTATCTAGGTTGGGTAGTGGGTTACCAAATGACATTTTTCAGACACATCCCTTCTTATGAGGCTAGTTTGTGACTTTTCTTCATGATTTCCGTAGTGGGGCCATTGGTATTATGGTTCAGCGATGAGAGAACATTGGCGTGCGGGAATTTTGGGCATCAGTGATGGATATACTTAGAACTCTTGTCGACTTTTCCTGGGACTGATCTTGGATATGGAGATCCCCTTACACCCTCGTTCAGGTTTCTTGATGAGCATATATATTTATACACCCTACTTCTGTTACCACTTTTTGGGTTCAGTTACTTTCCTTATAGGAGGGACGAAGATGTGTGGGGTATTCCATGTGCTTTCTATGTCTAAATCCTCTTGGATGGATGAGTCTACTTCCTTAATATTGTTGGGTTGAGCTACACTCTCTCTATTGTACTCTTACACTATTATTTCTTATGTCTACTACTCACCGTTTTATTAACTCTTTGTTTCTCCCTTGAGCTTTCTCGGAATCCCACTGAGTATCTTTATACTCACCATTTCTTGGGCTTTCCCAGCACTTGTTGTTCCCTTGAAGATGACGGACAGGTCGATCAAGACTATAGAGGAGTGTAGATGACACAATAGTTGGGCTACATTCAGTGGTCGTATTAGAACATTCAGGTGTGAGACTCTATAGCTGTTTACTTTCGTTTACTTGTTGATGGGTTTTGGCACCTTTTTGGTTGGGTGCATTTTTTTCACTTCACTTTTTAGTTTACTATTCAGTCCACTTTTCGGCACTTTAATTGTTCTGTTTTTAGAGGTTAATGCATGCTTTTTGGTTGGGATATTGTAGTCTGTAAAATGGTTTCCTTATTTACTCTGCACTTCTGCATTCAGTGGGCTATGTGTGTGGGTACATGTACTTAGGCAAAGGCCTCCCCAGTAGTGTTACGCCTTCGGCACATGTCGCCAGCCCCGGGCCTATGGAGGTGGGCTTGGGGTTGTAACGGCTCGACACTGGTAGGGTCAGGTCATGACACTCATGGAATTTTTTTATTTATAGAAGGAAATATAATCCATACCAATAATTGCAAAAAATTACAGAAAAGTGATTATGTAATGTTTTACTAGGTAGTTGAACAATGAAATTTTGATTAGGGAAGAGTTATAAAATCTATATTCAATAATTGACCCATTTTACATTTTCACTAGTAACTCAACATCCATTATTTTGTGTGGTGTTTGAATAGATCAATGAAAATTTAATGATATGAAGGATTCCATTAAAATTGAATAAAAAGTAAGTTATCTATCCATGAATGAATTACTAGAATACCTATCATCACTTCAATGTTGGGATCCACCATTGTGGTTGTGATGGAAAAATATCTCCCTTACTACAAAGGAGTTTTTTTGTTTTCTTTGAAAACCATTATCTTAGTGCATTTATTTTCAAGGTTCTCTAGTTCACTATAATAGTCGAAATGAACAATTCAGAGGGGGGTCACTATAAATTTATTTCCTCCACCACATTAGTGGGTTTCTATAGTCATCAATATATAGCATGGATCCCTTCCTTCCCACACCTAAATCATTTCTTTATCCCCTAAAGTAAATTTGTGGGGTTCTCTTTATTCCCCATTGACATGTGGGATATTGAAATATCTAGGTACTATTATATATGTCTATCATACCAATATAATCAATGTAATGTTTTTTTTCTATCCAAATGTTAACCTTGATATTATTCAATATTTATTACGTATTTTAGGGAACATCAGAAAATTTTCTATATCTATCAAATTCACGGATCACCCTGACATTTAAAAGACTAGTTTCTATCTCACCAAATAAGTTGTAGACCATACCTTTGGGGTAATGACAATGTCAGATTCATATCATTCAATTAATTATATGTTCTCCTCATAATCCATGATATGTTTTTTTGTTTTTTATTTTGAAAGAAAACCAATTTCAATATTATTTTATATAGTGGGAGGAAATTATTTATCAGAAAACATTTTTCTAAAATTCATTTCACCCCATTAAATCGATCTCTTACCTAGGATTCATATTCTTGATCAATATTTACCACTTTTGAAATTCTTAATCTATATGATAAATATCATGTAGATCCTTCTCTTCAGAAATTTTAGAATAATATAGAATATATTCTCAATGGAGTTAAACTAGTGTTCAGCGATGAAGGGATCAGATGATCCATAGAAATTCAATGGAATTTTACACATAAAGGACCCAATAATATCTTGTTCATTATTGGGGGTATTTGCGTGCTCATCACGATCTTGGTTTATATTTAGAACTTGAGTCTTTTGAGATAGTATCTCTATATGTTTTTTGATTCTTTCTCATATCGGGTTGGGAATATCATTGGAGAAGTAATCACATTGACCATCACATTGGTTCATTACACAATATATCATATTTCTATCCACTAAGTAGAATAAAAATAATATTTTTGATGAATTTTTAAATTTATTAAAAAAATGGAATCCAATGATATGAAAGGATTAACTAATAAATTTTATTTATTTGGTATCTTATTAATTTCTAGGCTAATGTCAATGTTTTTTATGATGTATTTCCTAACATATATTCATATGGGAATGTCTTCCCTTAATAATGGTTAATAATGATAATGTGGATTTACCAAAGAATACCCGTAGAAAGTGTCAACCCAAGTGCATAGTAATGCCCATTTTCATATATCGGGTTATGATGAGTCAGGACTGATGCACCCTATCAAAGATGTACCCCTATGTACCAATGTGACAGAACCACACCCACTTGTACGATCAGGAAAAGGAATTAATTTCATGATAAAATTTACATCTATAAATAACAAATTATTTGAATTTATATAAACATATTATTATCCATATGGCCTTCAATAGAGTTTTTTTAATATTAATCCCAATAATTAAATAAACGTTTCCAATAATACCATGTATAACGAACATGCTCTTTATTTCTCATTTACAGTTGAGTAAATACATTAATGTAAACATAATAAAACCAAAAATATAGATAATTATAGTGACTTTACAAACAAGGTATGTAGCATAACATCTTGAATTTTAGATTGATCGAAATTAATGAAAATATCTTTAACAAGCTTCTAAAATTCAATGGATTTTAAAACTACAAGGGATTACCTTGGTACATACATAAAAAATGTATGAGAGATAAATACCATTAAGGTATGATTAAATGGATAAGGTGAATAATGTTATACAATAGGCATACCAATGGGGAATAAATGCTTTTAGAAACATAAACATGAATAATAAGGCATGATATATCATGATAATTATAACAGGAGAAATGTTGCACCTATTTAAAAAATGACATCATAAACATTTTTCAAGGAAAATAGCCAAGACACCAAGATGAAAGAAGTTCCATAATAAAATGAGGTTCAATATATATCCCATACTTATATCTCATGGGTCTAAAAATTTTCCAATTCATTGGTGTACTATATAATTCTGGGTGCACCCATCACATTCATTTCATTTTAATTCACTGGTGTTCCATGTGCATCAAAAAACATTGATTCAATCCTCAGAATATTTAAATCCCAAACAAATGAGTTTGGAATACGTAAATTCTTGTCCCGATTAAATTAGGTTTAATTTTATAATATTGAACACCCAATGTAGAAATTGTGTATGATATTCACTATTCAATTGTTTTTTAATGGAATAAATGGATGTGAAATGTTTGTAGCATTGTGACATCACAAAAAAATTATCAAATGGTTTTATGAGAGAAAAATGGAACCTAATAATTTGTACATGAAATGGGAAGTTATAAGGTCATCTAAAGGTATATCCCAACATTAGGAATTGTAAAGACAAGGCATAATATAATAAAGAAGCATGAATAAAGAGGATAAGGCGATGATCTCTAAAATAATTTCTGCATGGTAAGAAGAATACATTAAGGTTCATGGGATATATTTAATGAGATATAACGGAATACCATCACTTAGTAATAAAATTTATGGTTAGGGTATTATTTAATAACATATCCCAACATGAAAAATATTAATTAAAAGATATAACATAAAAGAGTAAGTTGAATAAAAACTAGAAAAGGAGATCCCTTACTTGAGTGTGTGACCAAAAATAATTGAGGGGAGCTTTTTGAGAGCCTAGAGGAACCTTGGGTGTAATATAGAGAGTTTATGGAATTATATAGATGTGATAAATGTATTTTTATTGAAGATAAATGATATACTAGGTGGGTTTATGTGGGAATGAGTTCATATTTCTTTATTGTTTTTCAATATTCATTTTTTGACTCAATAAAAAAATAACTAGAATTAAAAACATTACCATGTAATATTAAGATGGTTTCTACCAAAAGGGAATTTATTTCATTATTTTACATAGAAAAATTCTTAAAATAAAAAATGAATACCCTTTCTTATAAAGATGTAATTTATACTTTTAAATAAATGATTTAAAAAAAATATATATATTACTGTTTTCGAAGGATTCATAAATTATTTATAACATTTACCAAAAAAATATAAAATAACATTATTTTAAAGGAAAAAATTTATTTTCTATTGTAATCCATAAATGGTATTTTTAACATTACTTCTTTGTCATTATGATGTTATAATACAGTAAATATATTTATATTGTATTTAATTTTTCCTTTAAATTTCATCCTCGTTAGAAAATTATGAATAACTTTCCATTTTATAATTTTGATTATATGATCCCTAAAATAATACTAGTTTTATAATAAAAATCCAAAATACGTGAATTTCCAATTTCAATATAATAATAGACATTTATTGAGAAATTATTGGATTTTTTTACAGTAATAGTTTTTTAAAACTTATACAATTTTTATTTCACATCATAAAAATTATATTATCATTTATATTTAATATATATTATTTAACAATAATATTTTATTCAATTATTATTTATTTCCAAAATCCATTAATTCATCAAAATGAATTCTTTAATTGAATTTTAATATTACAAAAAATCCTATTTTTGTTTATTATATCAAAATGAAAATAATTTGTAAATTATTAATAATAGGGTGAATAGGTATTCCTCATTCTAAATAAAATAATATACATTCACATATTTATAGGGTCTTAATGAATGTCCCTTTAGTACACCATAAAATTCTTTAAGTGTAATGTGTGCATTGATGAGACTTTCATGGGGGCGTTAGGCATACACGGTCTGGGACCTAATCTCGAAGAGCCTAAACTTCTCCCACACACAATACCACTCCTTCTTATGTTGTTGCATCTAATGTGGCGCCTAGTGAAGGGAAAATCCACATGACGATATTTCCATTGTATGATCTACTAAATGGTATTCCTCGGACACAATACTACTAGTTGATTCTATCAGTTCCATTGTCTATGTCAACTGGATTTATTAAAATGATATATTTATACTAATATTATGATCATTGTACAATTTATATTTTTTAAAAGATAAAGATAATTAACGGTCACTTAAATATGATAGGATATAATTTAAAAAAATATGTTCATCTATTTTCCATTACTGTATTACATAATAATTAATTTAATTAAATCACAAGGGAATTTTTATTTATAATATTTCAGTTGATTACAGCCAATGCCTTATAGAATTATTTCTGATGTCATGGAACGAGTCCTAAAGTGAATGTTTATGATGTAAAACAATATATATTCAAAATTTATCATATATTTTATATAATTCCAAGTGATTATTTTAATTTTTATGATATCCATGGATATGCTTCATGTTTATTTGAATGTTTTTATATAATTATTTGATCATCATTTATTCTTACCATGTTAATAATCATGATCAAGTTAATGATTAAATGGAATTGTTTAGAATTTATATTCCCTTAAAAATTGAATATGCCTTAATAGATCCTGATAGATTCCATTTTATGTATTTTTTATTATGAATTTGTGCTCACCACTTATATTATTCATTTCCCTAGGATATGAAGAAAGAATCATTGAATGAGTTCAAGTATATAAAATATTTACATTCACTATGTTTTACTTTTTTTCCTATTAAAATTTTGATTCGGGATGATTTATAATTTATGAGGACTACTAAACTATATAGTCTTTTGAGATGGGATAATATTTATCTGATTAAAATTTAATAAAACAACCACTAACTATAGTCTACAAGGATCAAAATGGTTATAGTTTGTATTAGATAGATTTTATTTGAAACTAAGGGAACTTGATTTTAGAAAAAAATTATTATACTATATACACCTTTAACATCCCTTAAGGTTAATCCTATGTATAGGATTAGATCCTAAATTGTTTTAAGCAATATGTTTAGTGGTTTTCCTAGGAATTCATCCTTGTATGGATATTAAAAGTATATATGGTTTCTGAATAGATTAATATAGGGATATTAAACACCAAAGAATAGTTGGTAGATTATATATTTTCTATCATTCTTTTGAATGGTGAGTGTGACCTTATTGTGGTCTTGGTTTGATACTCTAGAGGTATATTCTTGGGTTTATTCAAATTTTCTCTATAAACAATTATGATGGATCAGATAATTGAATGTATGGAATCCTAATATATTCTAAAGTGAAATAGGGTAAAACTAATGTTTTTTGGATGGAATGTCATTGATTCATCAATTGATAAAATTTATAGACACTATATTTGGAATTTTTTATAATGGTTTTCAACATGATTTTGGGTATTTAGGGAGACATTTGTGGGAACAAAACCATTTGGTTTAATATGTTTTCTTGAAATGATTATTTGGAGAATAAATTATATTATCATATGGGAATAAATATAATGATTTTGATAAAATTGAGGTATAATATGATCTTTGATTATTTGGAAATTTTCTTTTATTAAAATTTGGGAACATATTTTTTATCATATAAATATCCATGGGATTGAAAAGTAATTTGGTGAATTAAGTTACTCTTTATGAAAATAAACAATTTTTTTGGTAATTTTGTAAAAAAAAATATTAATATAGTTCAATGATAATGATAGTCTATGTTCTGGGTGACATCCTATCACATCTGTCAAGGCAGCAATGCTTAAACTCACCACTGAAGGGTGATAAGGGTGAAATACCTACCACTTTCCAATGTGATGTCCTAGAGATTATGATATTGTTTTTACATAAATTGTTATATTGATAAATATTATGTTTTTTTGTAAATCAATTATTTTATAATATCATCTTTTTATTTTTTTTATATTTTAAGTGATTAGTGATATTTTTTGTATTATTTTATTGGGTTAAGGAATATATAACCTTTTGTTTAATATAACATATTATTTGGGATTATTATTATTATGTTTCATTATTCGTAAGTCAAATTTTGTGACATAAACTTTTAGGTTAAAAACATATTTCTTGTTGATGTTATTTATGTTATATGGTATAAAAGGTTAATTATTTAAGTAATGAGCTATGTTAAACCTTTTCATTTGTTGTAGAATTTTAGATATTAGTGTATTGTTTCTTAATATAATGGTTTATTCATTTAGGGAATTATATTATATTATATTAACAATTTGGTTTTTATTTTTTCAGTAGTAATAGAGTGTTATTATATTATGGATTATGTGGTTCCTTGGAATTTGATTATAGTGCATTGAGTATAAAATAATCATCATCAATAAAATTCATCTAGAGAAAAATATGAAATTATGGTAGAAATTGGCTAAAGGACCATATTATACATTTAAAATATGTATAATATTTTTTTTAGTAAAATTAGAAAATTAATTCTCAAAATCTGTCAAAAGGATCTAGAAACAAATATATTATCATATTACCACCTTTTTGAGGAATTATTGGTCTTTTCACCCCTTATTGATTTGTAGTTTTTGTGGACATTAACATTATCCTAAACATGCTATATGTCGATATATGCTAGTTTGTGGTTTTTAGTATTATCTTCTATATATATATATCTGATAACTTTATATCAATTTAATTTGCATCTAAGAACCCGAATAAGTGATATTTTAGGTAATCGTTATGATTTAAATGTTTATCTTATAAAGTTTTTTTAGTATTACTATGTATGAAGTTGGATTTCATGAAAGGTTGGAAATTTAATGATTTAAATAAAATTTATAGTGTGTAATTTATTTAATGGTGTATAATGTAACACCATAATATTTTGGAATATATTTACCTTTAAATAAATTTTATTTTTTAGATATATTATGTTACACGCATCACTGAGTGTAACGAAATATGAGAAAATATTTAAAAAGGCTTATTAAAACCACAATGTTGAAACTAGTTATATGAATCAGAATAAAATATTTTTTTAAATTATGCATGATTAAATTAAAAGAATAAATTATATTGGATAATAAGTAATTTATTTTTAATAAAGCATATACATGGTTCAAAAAAAATTCAGTCTAAAGTATTATTATTTATGATTTGTGTGAAAATAATATAATTAAATACTACCATTTTTTGAAATATTATTTTAGTAAAAGAATTTAATTTTTGAATCCATTGTGTAAAACAATTCATAGGATGAAATTTTTGTATTTTTTAAACAATATTGATTATTTAGTTAATAATGTGAAATAATTTATTCAAAAAATGGTCAATTTGTTTTACTGAAAAATAAAAATAATACATATAATTTGATCTTAAATTAATATAAATTTAATTTAGTAATATTTAATATAATTAATTATATATTAATTAATACTACACATTTTACTGTTATAGAAATTATTTATACGAAAACAAATAATTTGTTGGATTTACTTTTTCACCGTGTTTTGATTGATATTTATAAAATGAATTTGTTTCAGTTATAGATATTGAATTTGGTAAAATGGATTAATAATTTAAAATCACAATGGATAATATTTATTAAAAATTTCAACTCATCTTTTTCTCATAATGAATAGTAAAAACTATAAAAATTTCTCAACATGGTAAAAGGGAAAATGGGTTGATCTATGTTAAAAATAAGTTTTGAGGGAAACATTATTCATATTAAATATTATTTTATGAAGGTATTTCTACCCTTATCACCATAAAATCAATATTTATTTTTATGTGGAATGTTTCTATAAAACTGACATATGTAATATTTTTCGTAATGAAATAAACAGAATGTCACTTTTTTACTTTTATAAATGTCTTCTATGTTCCCATACGAACAGAAGAATTTTGTGAAATAATTTTGAGTTTCATTTTATGAATTATTAAATTATTTTCAGGAAATAAATTAATTACTAATGTTTTTTACTATATAATTACCTTTAATTATTACACAACACCGATATAATATTTTGTTAATCAATAAAGAAAGAAAATAATTTTTATTGATAATATGAAAAGAAATATAATTTCAGTGATTTATAGTTTCACATGATTTTTATATATTAATATATCATATTAGTGATGTGTTAAAATTATATATTATAATCCACTTATATATGTATGTATTTAATGTTAAACTAGTTTAATAGTGTAAAAAATGATATTATTGTTATTTTATTATAAATATTAATTTATTAACTGAGAAGAATTAAAAAAATAATTTCATCTTCCAATAGATTGTTATATGATTATAAATATAATATATAGTCCATATTGAGTACATTTTCAATTTTATAGTAACTATCCTCACACCTAAAGAGTAAACACATCGTTATCAATAAAATATTTAAAAATGTTTACCTGGGTTATAACAAAGATATTAGTATAAAACAATAACATAATCCTATAAAAATATTATTATATTATATTATTTATTAAATTTAGCATTCTAAAATTTAATTATATCAATTTCGATAAATTTGATCTCAAAAATTAATTTATATTAAATTAATATTTTCAAAAATTACATAACTGATTCTCTCCTCCATTGTTAAATGGGTCCTCCTATATTCTTTTCATAACACATAATAATATTTTTAGTTAATAAAATACCAAAAAAAATCATTTCATACTTCCCTTAACATGTTTGATGGGATTTGGTTTTATTATAAAACCACCAACGTAAGGTTTTTTGGTATAAGCATAAAGAGGTTTCCTAAAGAAGATGTATCATTCTCATTAGAGAGTTTTTGTTTTATTTATTACTATACCTACCTCTAATCATTTCAATCAAAAAGATATAAAAACATCAGTTTATTCCATATAATTATATGTAATTATACATATTTCATAACCTACATCCATCCCCTCTTCTTTCAAATGGTAAATGAATACATCATTCATCTGTAAGTTAGACTATCCCCTTGTAAATCGATGAAATTTGAATTCCACCATCACCTCTCATTAATACATATAATTGTGGATTTAATGTTTATAAAAGATATTAATTAAATATACATTAATATATACATAAATATATTATATGTATTTTAATGATTCTATTCACTTAAAGATGATAATATCGATCTGACATTCATTTTGATTACCATATCAATTAACCAATGTAATTCATGTTGAATTAATACATAAATTTTATGGAATATATAATTATATTTAAAGAAATAATGTAATTTTTATGATATAATTAGCATTATAAAATTATAAAATACCACTAACAATCTTTCCATAATGATCATTGAAAAATGGAAACATTACTTAAGCGTACAAATGGCATACCATGTCTATGATTGCAATATATTTCATTTATTATAAAATTATTTCAATAGTGGTGTCACGACCCATCCCTCGGGGCCCGTATCGTGACTACCCCAAGCCCACCTTTAATAGGCCATGGGCTGGCGACTAGCACCAAAGGTGTAACTCCCTGAAAACTGGGAAGGTATTGCCTTTATAGAACGTAAACACACTCAACCAGAGAACAAGAGGAAGAAAACATTAAGTAATGAAATACAACAAGTGTGATGAAAGAAAAAAGGGGCGAGAAATACAAGCCCAGCAGAAAGGTACATCTACAACTAAAAGTAAAGTACAAATGAAAAGACAATAGCTAAATAGTGAAGCAGCTCCTGGATCGCCCTCCGGGTTCATAACTGTAGGGTAGGTATAGATGGCCACCTCATCTCTCCACATCCTTCTGTCACCTCGGGGTACCGTCTCTTTGTGAAGTCCACCTCCGGGTACCGTCCATCTCTACAAGCCTTAACCACAACCAGTGTTGTCCGTCTCTTGGAACCAACACAATGAGGTGCGGGCGTAGGCCGTGCAAGGGTGAGTATAACAATTCTCAGTAGGGACCCCGAGACCCTCAAGATCTCACTAAATCCAACAAGTATAAACCAAAAAGAAATATCTCAACCGATAACCTTTAATTAGATATATGCCCATACATATACATAAGTTATCAAGTAACCCATCTCAATCACGAGGAAGACACAAAGGTCATTGACTTATCTCAAACTAGGATTTTCATTATCGAAACCACAAATGCTGGAAAACTCCTCCTCTGTCAAGTACTGTGGCCCTATCATGACTGTGAGGCGCTACTCACTAACCTTATACTGATGAGGTTCTCCTCCTATCGAGTACCATGGTTCTGCTGCCAAATACCGGGTGCTCCATCCGTTCTGGGTCTGCCGCAAAATACTGAAGCTCCCCACTAATAGCCTATAGATGTACTCCTCCTTTCGAGTAATGCGGGTCTACTGCCAACTACCATGCGCTCCGTCCGTCATGGGTCTGCCGCCAAATACCGGGTGCTTCGTCCACTGAGCTAATCGAATCAATCCGAGTCGAATCTCCCAAGCAGTCGTCAGGTCTACAGCTACTAGGTCTCTGCACTCCATACGGTCGTCTCCAGGAGGATATGCACCACGAGATATTGGTCGTTACTTACAAGTGTCATAAAGTCTCACGTAGAAGTAACCCAAAGGACCGCCTCTTCAGAGGGGTCTCAACGCAATAGACGTCACGTCAATCAGATGCCCAGTTTGTGAGTTATTAACTTTTTAGTCCCAGGGGCCCCGGTTGGTATTGTGTATGAACCAACTCGACCGTATCTCAACTATACCCTGAACTCCCATAGGGTATACGAAAAGGGAAGGATATGCCCCAAGAGTACTGGTGCCACAAACGGTTCATCAAACAGACGTCCGGTGCCAAAGATTTGGCCCAAGAAGGTAATTGGTCAGTAACGAGCCCGGGTCTGACCCGGCCCATTGGGTGAGTCAGCCTGCTACGTTTTGACCCTATCGGTTGGGCCCGCCCAACGGACCATGAGGGCGGTTCGGCCTGATAGTCGCCACATAGGTAGCTCGGTAACTCGGCCCGAGAGACTAGGTCGGTTCGACCGACGACACCACAGGGGTGTCGCGGGCCGGTTCAGTAGGCCGGTGACCGGGAGGCCAAAGGGCAGACCGTGTGGGGCGCAAGAGGGCCAGCTGGGCTCCGGGCAGGTCGTGGGTGCACCAAGTAGGGCGTGGGTGCGCCAAGAAGGGTGGCGAACCCCATGCAACGCGTCGAGGTGCATCGTGTAGTGCGGCAAGACGTCGTGGGGGTGCCGGGGTGCGCCGGGAAGGCCGTCGGCTGGGACGCTGAGGTGCTCCGGGCAGGCCACCGGCAGGAGCACCAGGGGTAATGGGCAGGCCGCCGGCAAGGGCGCGGGGCGCCGGGCTGGCAGGGTAGCATTCCGGGGGGCGCCGGGGTGCACCGGTAGGGCACCAACAGGGCACCGTGGGTGCACCGGCAGGGTGTCGTGGGCGCGCCGGCAACGCGCCGGCAGGGGCGTGGGGTTCTGGGCGCACGCCAGGGAGCTGTGGGGGTGGTGTAGTTCACAAAGGTCGCTGGTAGAGCGGCCTTTGTTCGCCTCCTTCATCGTTGTCACCTCATTGCCATGTCGTCATGGAGTCATCACAGAAATAACAACTGAGGGGTCGGTCCATGTTGGTTTGGTCCAGACCCTCCGTGTTTAGGGTCATTGCAATAGGTTCTCCCAAGTATGAAGCACAACAACAACAATTTTTCATTTTGAGAGAAAGGAAGAACATGGGAAAGGATCATACATTAAATAAAATAAAACCCCTACCTCTTGCTCGTCACTCGTTGGGAGAGTCGTAGAAGGAAGACGATGAAGACCATCGTTCGTCACATCCGCCACACGTCCCCAATTCTGAGTTGCGTCAGTTCGTTGACGATGTTGCAGAGGATAGGTGTCTAGGGAAGGAAGGTCAAAGAAGAAACACGTAGAATATTGTCATTGGCGTTCTTCATGTTCTTCGTTGGAGAGGATAAGATTTCCCCAAGTGTTGGGCGTCGCGATACTTTACCAGCGCTTCGTCGCTTAGTGAAGCTGTCCCAAAACCTTCTCCCAAGATCCCTATATATTGGAGAGGGGGAGAGGTATGTAACCATTGTGGAATTAATGACGGTTCAATTATTTGGAACCTTCCTAAATTCCAACGATGCAGTTACTTAATTTAAGAAGGGGGTCTGCTGAATTAAATTGTGTTGGTACAATTTAAGAGGTGCATTGGCACAACATAAGAAGGGAGGATGCCAAGAATTTTCCCCCACATCGCCTACATTAAAACATAAGACACGAATTTATTTTATGTTGACACATAAAATTAATTGATAACAATTAATTTCACTTCGACACCTAAAATTAACTGACATCATTTATTTTTACGTCGACCCATAAAATTAACTGACAACAATTAATTTTATGTCGACCCATAAAATTAATTGAGAGCAATTAATTTTACGTCGACAAATAAAATTAATTGAGAGCAATAAATTTTACATCAACACATAAAATTAATTGATGGGGGGTTGAGTGGTTTCCTCTCCCTCCCCATTAAATGGGAGGTTCGGGTGTGGCGGTCCCACCTCCAACTCCCAAGGGGATGTTTTAACTAACTCACTCAACACATGGAAACTTTAAAAAAAATAAAGTGTTGTACATTATTTTATTATTATTTTTATAAAAAGGTAAAAACTAACTTTTATTCTTGCTCATCTACCATTGAGATGAATGTCTTCTTCAGTGAATATCGGCACTGCGAGTTCAACGGTGCCCTCAGAATTTGATTCCGAGCAGCGGTTCAATTCTTATAAAATGTCGCTCGTAATTTTACTGAACATACCCAAAAAAATGTTTGGAAAATTATTATCAGTCACCCTCGACCCAATGCGGTCATGGTTAGGCTCTGCCTAGGAGAAACACGCCCCAAATGACTTAACGGTGCTCTCAGATTTTCAATTCATGTTTCCGTTTAGAAGTTATGAAATTTACAATAAAATAATTGTCACTTAATTATTTTATTTACGGCCAAAAACTAACTTTCTCACGTGGCCCGTGCCAGCCAATGATAGTATCTTCTTAAATAAAGCATACCCTCACGAATTCAGTGATGGTCTCGAATTTATAATCCAAGTTACCTTTTCTGAGTTATAAGCATTTGAAAAAATAATATAACTTTATTTATTTATTTTGTTTACGGTTATGCCATTTTTGGGTTTTCTCACAGGAGTCCTGCGCCGACTAATATTAATTCACGACTGGGGTAAACCAGCCATCCTGAGAAAAATGGTGCCATCATATTTCTGATCTGAGTAACCGTTTTAGAGTTATTATTCTTTTTCTAGAAAACATCTTACGCGCATTAATTTAAGCTTAACAAAACTTTAGAATATTATTCCAAGAACACCGGGCCTCAGAATCAGGTACTGTCAGAAACTGCGTACTCATAAAATTCCAAAGAATTTAAGAAAAACATTTTCTTTAAATTTACGGGTCTTTACATTACTCCCACATCAGGTATTTACATCCCCATAAAGCATCAACACAAACTAGGGAAACTAAAGGAGGTACCGAGCATGCATCTGAGCCTCCCACTCCCAATTGCTCTCCTAAAGGTTCCCGTGATCGATGATGTGGATTGGGTCATGCACGTACCTCCTCAGCTGAAATATGTGGAAGACGTCATGCACCCATTGCAACTGAGGTGGAAGGTCCAGATGAAGCGTGAAGATAACTTACCACCCCGGCCAAATCTCTGTAGTAAACGGAGTGATGAGACCCGTAAGAAAATGTGGTCGCAATCCTCGAACTCCAGTGGTCTCCATCTCCTATAAGCATAGGACTTCTGTCCGCTTTGTTCAGTCTTCATCTGCTGATGGATGATCTGCACCTTCTCCATCGTAACCTACACCATCTCTAGTCTTACAAGAGTTCTTAGATTTCCCCTTTTTCGAAAAAGAGAAATCTGGTCTCATCCTCTGGATGAACCAAGTTCTTCGCCTAATACAGTCAATCATGAAATGAACGGTACAATTCATGTCTTGGATGACGTCGTAAGGCCTCAACGCTACTACCAAGAGATCCAACCATCACTCTCACCTCCAAGGGTTGAGTCACACTATCAGCATCAGTGTGTGGCCACTGGGTCTCCTCCAGTAGGAATCTCGAAAGTGAGGGTCATGTCAACAATTTTAACCAGAACCTCTCAGTATCAACCACACAAAAGGGAAGGAAATCTAATATAACATGTACAAGTGTCTTTTATTACTGAAGCTCAAGTACAAAGACACACAACAACCACAAACAACAACATCATGGAAACTAGAAGCACCAATAAAAAAGGCCTCCATGCCTGGGAGGTCCTTCATTTATCTGTTGATCATCTATACGGAGGGTCGGACAGTCACATGCCATGTGACCAAGCCCGCCATAGGAGTAACACTGCCCTCTACTCGCACGATTGGATCTGTCCCCACTCCAGTTGCCATGCACAACTGAACCTGAGTCATGCAGTCGGCCACTGGTGGGTCTGGTCCTCTTGGACCCCTGTGTCTTATGTCTACTACCACTTGCAGAAGACTCCACTGCCAGTCGACTAGTGGTGGGTCTTGCTATTGGAGACTTCTCAGTAAGGAAACTCTCCACTATAAGGGCACTCTCCAATACTCCTGCCTTCGTCAGAATGTTGTGGGAGATAACTGAAGCTCTAATATCTCACCTGATTCCTTGACAAAATGTTCGGGCCCTGAATAATGGGTCTCATACCATATCAGTTGAGTAGCGTGAGAGGTCTATGAACCTTGCTGAGTAATGAGCTACACTCATGCTGCCCTGCTGTAGTTGAAGTAGCTCATGTATCCCCACCGCTTGAAGGGTGGATGGTACAAACTCCTCCCAGAACATGCTCTTGAAGTCTACCCATAGAAGTGATCCCTCATCATGCATCTAGAGCATCTGTCTCCACCATCCACCTTCTACTACCTAAAGGAGGCTGGTAGCAAGGATCACCATGAAGTCTGTTGGTGTACCTACTAGCTTGAAGACTCTCACCATAGACTCCAGCCAATCCTCAGCCGCATGTGGGTCCTTCTCTCCCTGGAACCTGGGTGGAATCTAGCACTGGAACTCGTACAACGCGCTCAAGTGGTGTGCATCTCCTACTACTGGGGCTGGTGGCATCAGTGGACCAACGGGTGGTAGTACCGTCGATGCCTCTGCTGGTTCCTCAAATGGAAGAGGGCCCTGTACTGAGGCCTCGTTGCTCGACTGGCTATCAGTACATACAACTCTCGGGGCTCTAGCCGGTCGTCTACGGGGAGGCATCCTAAAAGAAACATATGTGATGCAGTCAAAAGAGTATACCTGGTGAGTTGACCTAGTTTGAGATGACTTAATGAAAACTTTTGGAAACACACACGCAATCAGTGTTTTCATGCCCTAAGTCGAAAATCAAAAGTCAGGGTCCTAATGTATGGATATGTCGGCCGCCGCACAAACACTGGATTCCTTGAACTGAAAACCACACTCAGTATGCTTTACACTATTTCTTAAAAGAAAAGAAAATATCATATTCCTATGTTCTGCAGTAGAACTGACTCCTCTGATACCAATTTTTCATGACCCATCCCCTGGGGCCCGTATCGTGACTACCCTAAGCCCGCCTTCCATAGGCCAGGGGCTGGTGACTGGCAACAAAAGTGTAACTCCCTAATAACTGAGAATTCATTTCCTTTATAATATGTAAACACACACAACTAGAGAACAAGTGGAAGAAAACACTATGTAATGAAATATAACAGGTGTGATGAAATTACAAAGGGGCCAGAAATACAAGCCTAATAGAAAGGTACAACTATAACTGAAAGTAAAGTACAACTGAAAAGACAATAGCTGAATGGTGAAGCATCTCCTGGATCGTTCTCCAAGTTCCTACCTATAGGGTAGGTACAGATGGACACCTCAGCTCTCCACGTCCGACTATCACCTACGGGTACCGTCTCGTCATGAATTCCACCTCTGAGTACCGTCCAGCTCTACAAGCCTCATCCACGATTAGTGATGTCCATCGTCTACAACCAACACAATGTGGTGCGGGCGTAGCCCGTGCAGGGGTCAGTATAACAATACTCAGTAGGGACCTCGAGACCCTTAAGGTCTCACTAAATCCAACAAGGATAAACCACAAAGAAGTATCTCAACAGATAACCTTTACTTAGATATATGCCCATACATATACATAAGTTATCAAGTTACCCATCTTAATCATGAGGAAAACACAAAGGTCATTGACTCATCTCAAACTAGGATTTTCATTATCGAATCCAAAACATCTGGATAACTCCTCCTATGTCGAGTGCAGTGGACCTATCATGACTCTGATGCGTTACTCACTAACCTTAGACTGCTGATCTACTCCTCCTATCGAGTACCGAGGGTCTTCTTCAAATACCGGGCGCTCTGTCCGCTGTGGGTCTACCGCAAAATACCGGGCGCTCCCCCCTAATAGCCTACAAAGGTACTCCTCCTGTCGAGTACCACGGGTATGTTTCCAAATACAATGCACTCCATCCGGCATGGGTCCACCGCCAAATATCGGGCGCTCCGTCCACTGGGCTAATCGAATCACTCCAAGTCGAATCTGTCAAGCACTCATCAGATCTACAGCTACTAGGTCTCCACACTCCGTACGCTCGTCCCCGGGAGGGTCTTCTCCACAAGCTACTGGTCGTTACATCCAAGTGTCATGAAGTCTCACATAGAAGTAACACAAAGGAACACCTCATCATAGGGGTCTCAACGCAATAGATGACATGTCAATTAGATTCCTGGTCTGTGAGTTATTATCTTTTTAGTCCTGAGGGCCCGGTTGGTTTCGTGTATGAACCTACCCGACTGTATCTCAACTATACCCCAAACTCTCATGGGGTATACTCAAAGGGAAGACTATTCTCCAAGAGTATCGGCGCCGCTGACGGTTTGTCAAATGGACGTCTGTTGCCAATGATATGGCCCAAGAAGGTAATGGGTCAATAATGAGCCCGGGTCCAGTTCGACCCGGTCAAACCAACTCGGCCTCACCCGAACAGTGCCGAACTAGTCTAGGTCGACCCGGTCAGACTCGCTAGGTCTAACCCAGCCCATTGGGCGAGTCAGCCTGCTATGTTTTAACCCTGTCCACTGGGCCTGCCCAGTGGACCGTGAGGGTGGTTTGGCCCAATGGTCGCCACATAGGCGGCTCCGTAACATGACCCGAGAGACCGGGCCAGTTCGACCAACGACCCCGCAGGGGCATCGCGGGCCGGTTCAGTAGGCCGGTGACTGGGAGGCCAACTGGAGGACCACGCGGGGCGTGGGAGGGCCGGCTGGTCTCCATGTAGGCAGCGGGTGCACCCGGTAGGGTGTAGGTGCGCCATGCAAGGTGTCGAACACCGGGCAGCGCGCGGGGGTGCGACGGGTAGCACGACAGTGCGCCGCGTGGGGGGGGGGGGCAGGGGTGCGCCGGGAAGGCCGCCGGTAGGGGCGCTGGGTGCACCGGGCAGGCCACCGGTAGGAGCGTTGGGGGAACCGGGCAGGCCTCCGGAAAGGGTGTGGGGCACCGGGCTAGCTGGGCGGCACGTCGGGCGGCACCGGGTGTGCCGGAAGGGCACAGGGGGTGGCCGGAAGGGCGTCGTGTGTGCGCCGGCAGTGCGCCGGCAGGGGCACGAGGCGCCGGGGGCCCGCCAGGGAGTCGCGGGGCAGTGTAGTTCACAAAGGTCGCGGGTAGTGACGCCTTTGTTCGCCTCCTTTGTTGCCATCGCCTCATTGCCATGTCATCGTGGAGTCATCACAAAAAGAACAACGGAGGGGTCAAGCCATGTTGGTTTGGCCTGGACCCTCCGAGTTTAGGGTGGTAGCAACAGGTTCTCGCATGTATGAAGCACAAAACCACCGTTCTTTATTTTGAGATAAAGGAAGAACATGGGAAAGGATCATACTTTAAATAAAACAAAACTCCTCCCTCTTGCTCGACGCTCGTTGGAGAAGTCACGGAAGGAAGAAAATGAAGACCGTCGTTTGTCACGTCTGCCACACGTCCCCAATTCCGAGATGGGTCAGTTTGTTGACGATGATGCAGAGGATAGGTGTTTGGGGAAGGAAGGTCGAAGGAGAATCACGTGGAAGATCGTCGTTGTCATTCTTCGCATTCTTCTTTGGAGAGGATAAGATTTCCCCAAGTTTTGGGTGTCGCGATACATTACCAGCGCTTCGTCGCTTAGTGAAGCTGTCCCAAAACCTTCTCCCAAGCTCCCCATATATAGGAGAGGGGTAGAGTTATGTAACCATTGTGGAATTTATAAAGGTTTGTTTATTTGGAACCTTCTTAAATTCCAACGATGCAGATACTTAATTTAAAAGGGCGTCGGGCGAATTAAATTGCGTTGGTTAAATTTAAGAGGTGTGTTGGCACAACTTAAGAGGGGAGGATGTCAAGAAGTTTCACCCACATAGCCTGCGTTAAAACATAAGAAATGAATTAATTTTATATTGACACATAAAATTTATTGACAACAATTAATTTCATGTCAACACTTAATGTTAACTGACAACAATTATTTTTAGGTCGACCCATAAAATTAACTGACAGGAATTAATTTTACGTTGACCCATAAAATTAATTGAAAGCAATTAATTTTACTTCAACACATAAAATTAATTGAGAGAAATTAATTTTACGCCGTCACATAAAATTAATTGATGGTGTTTTGAGAGGTTTCCTCTCCCTTCCCATTATATGGGAGGTTCGGGTGTGGTTGTCCCGCCTCCAACTCCCAAGGGTAGGTTTTAACCAACTCATTCAACACATGGAAACATACAAAAAATAAAATAAAGTGTTGTACATTAATTTTTTTTATAAATAGCTAAAAACTAACTTTTATACCAACTCATCTACCAATGAGATGAAAGACTTCTTAATCGAATATCGGCGCAACGAGTTCAACGGTGCCCTCGGAATTCGATTCTGACCACCGGTTCAAAACTTATAAAACACCGCTCGTACTTTTACTAAACGTACCCGAAAACAAATTCTGAAAATTATTATCAGTCACCCTCGACCAACTATGTTCATGGTTAGGCTCTGCCTAAGAGAAACACGCCACAATGAACTCAACGGTCATCTCCGATTTTCAATTCGAGTTGCCATTTAGAAGTTATAAATTTTACAATAAAATAATTGTCACTTAATTATTTTATTTACGGCCAAAAACTAATGTTCTCAGGTTTCCCGCACCGGCCAAAGTTAGTATCTACATAAAGAAATAATACCATCATTAGTTCAGTGGTGGTCTCAGATGTTTAATCCGAGTTACTGTTTGTGAGTTATAAGAATTTGAAAAAATAAAATAACTTTATTTAATTATTTTATTTTCGGTTATGCCATTTTCGGGTTTTCTCATAGGAGGAATGCACCAACTAAACTTAAGTCACGCATAGGATAACCAGCCATCCTGAGCACAACAGTGCCCTCAAGTTTCTGATCTGAGTAACTGTTTAAGAGTTATTCCACTTTTTTAGGAAAACTGCTTACGCGTGTTAATTTAAGCTTAACAAAACTTCATAAAATTATTCTAGGCACACCGGGCCTCGGAATCAGGTGTCGTCAGAAACTGCGTACTTGTCAAATTCCATAAAATTTAAGAAAAACATTTATTTGAAATTTACGGGTCTTTACAAGTGGATTTAAAATATAATTTTTGTATTAAAATAATTATTATTTCATGATTATTATTATATATATTATGGATGTATGACCACTTTTACCCTAGATAACCTTCTAAATTCATTTTGAACATACGAACTGAATATCATCAAAAAATCAAACGTGAACTGAATTTATTAAGTAATTAAATATAACATAGTAATAAATAAAATTAAAGGAATAATAAATATTAGAAATGTTCTTAATAATTTAAAATTTTATCATTTGTTTACTATTTAGGATTATAAATAATGTATGTGACTAGTGAGAGCCATGGTATGTGGCTTCGTGAATCAATTTGTTTTTATTGATTAATATCAGTTATATAATATCATTCATATTCTAAGATTTTATATGTAATGAATTTTGATTTATTAATCCAATATTTATATCTATTTTATTTTTATTAAAATTCATTACAGATGATAAATTAAGGGATTAATTCTTACGTCAGATGTTTGATATTTATAAAATATTTTGTCATAATTTCTACTCAATTAAGGCATATTTGGTATTACACTCCTATTCATTTTTATGAGATTTATCAAGATTCCATTTTATATTTTATATGATGAATTTCATAATATTCAGTGTATTTAATGATTCGTTCGTTATTATTTAATTCATGGGGGCTATAATTCAAAAGACACCAATATTGGAAGTGTTTATTTCACAATCTCATCATTATTTGAAATTATTTATATTTATGCCTATAGTGGGGTAAATATTAGATCTTTCTATCATAAACCCAAACTATTTTATTCACCTATGATTATTTCTATATATTCTTATTTTTCATTTCATTTCCCACTCTTTAAGTACTCGTGATATTGATATCATTTTTTATGAAAAACTAGTTTATTTTTCTATATAGTTGAGATTATTTTTTTTCCATACACATATTTTCCATAAATTTTTGTTAAAGGATATTTTGAATTTTATCCACAGATTTATTAAATAATATTTTTCTCATGTTTTACTTTTTTATAAAATTGTTCCAAAGGAATATTCTTTTAATTTTCATAATAGTTTACTTTTTGACTTTTTATTCAAAATGTGTTGGGAATATTTTTATAACGTATTCGACATAAACTAAATTTTCCCCTATCATGATCATCCATTCATATGAAGACTCCTTTCAAATTTTTCTTGACTTATTTTAATGGTTTTATTTATAATGTTCTAAAATGTTTTCTTATCTACATCTACATTCCAAAATGAAAAGGATATATTTCTCATCAATTTCATTAATGATATTTTTTTGGTATTTCTATTCATCAAAACCACAAAATATATATTCAACACTGGGAATTGTTTGTAATGATATCATACATATTATTTAAATATATTATTTATGATATGTTAGATAGGGGAATGTATTGAAATTATATATGCTAGTTCATCCTATAATTACCATTTATTAATGGAAATTCAATTATGAAGTTTTATTTTTCCATATGATGAATGGATTGGAATTATTAAGCAATAGGTAGGGCCAAAATTACATATTCCATCGATTCTATGACATGTCTAATGAGAAATACAAGTTTTGGTATTTTGGTGATTCCCATCCAATTTATATCATATATATTATCATGAGATATTGATGTTAATTTTATGATGTATAAAATTAGGAAATATTTTATTATGATATTATTGAATGATATATATGTGATTATTTTAATAGTTATGATATGCATGGAAAACTTTCACTATCATTGGATTATTTATATGTAATTATGAGCTATTAATTTATTCCTTCTAGTTTATTCTTCATGATATAGTTATCGATTAATGGGAATGTGTTAACTATTATCTACATGTACTTATTTATTCTACCTTATTTATTCATGATATCTTCTACAATATGAAAACCTTAATGAGAATTCAATATCACACCTTATATTATTTCCTTTAAACATGATACAATGAAGGGATGTTAGATGAATTTTGAGGATATACAATATTTATGGTGAATATATATTATTTTTATGATTTTAAATGGAATATGAGATTCAAATATTTATATTATTTCCATGAATAGTAATAAATTTAGCATGTTGGTATGTGATCAATTTTATCCATTCCGATTTAATGAGGTATCCATTGGCTCAAGGCTACGACGGGTGAGGTTGTTATAGTATGTATTGGATTATCTTCCATAAATTCCTTGATATCTATATTTAGAAAACCAAATATTAGAGAACCTAACCCCTTGACTAACTTTTAGTATAATTCAACGTGAAGAATTACATCTAAATTTCTTTGAAATGTTTGGATTATTTGGGTTTCATTGAAATATATAATTGTTTGGATACTATAACTGGTAATGTATTCATAATATTGGCATCTTAGGGCGATAAATCCAAAAAATAGTTCATCTATTATATATTGGACATCATTGAAGTGCATGGTGAGTTTGGCCATATAGTGTACCTATTTTAAACTCTCATGGTACATTAATGGGTCAATTCACATTTTTTGTATGAACCACTATGATGGTTCTGATAATAGATTATATGAAATCCTATGACATTCCATAATGATATGGGGTAACCATAATGTGTATTGGGTTGATATGTCAATGGTTAATCATGCATTTAAGGGAATAGTAACCCATTTTTTATATTTTATGAAATTTTAATTTAGAATTATTTGTTATATTATTTGTGGAATTTATAAGAATTCAACCATTTGGTTTACTATATTTATTTGAAGAGGTTATATATGGTATAATTTTTTTTTATTATATCGACATATGTTTAACGTTATTGATAAACTTTATTGATTGTATAATCTTTTATGATGAGGTAATTGTGGGTTATTAAAATTTGGGAACATATGGTTTATGATATATATAAAAATGGTACTAAAAATATATTTTATGATTAATTTCATTTTTTATGATGTTCATCATATTATAAGAATGTTATATTAATTATAATAATATTTTTTTAGAAAGGGGAAAACTCATGTGATGGGTTAGAACCCATCACATATGGAATGACCAATAGTATTGAACCCACAACAGAAGGGGTAGAAGGTAGTAACACCTATCACTAGAATACATGTTATCCTAGTCAGTATGGAATTTTTTTTACTTAAATGGGTTGATTAATGATATTATGTTTATTTTGGGAAACATATTATAGAATAAAATAATTTTTTAGTTTTCATATTTTTAGGTGAGTAATTATATTTTCGGAATCATTTTATTGGGTGGTGGTATATATATAATTTATTTTTAACAATAATGATTATTTTTAAAGAATGATATTACATTTTAAGATATGTATTCTGGAGGGTAAGGTATAAGATTTGAGGTTAAAAACATTTTTATATAGGGGATATTGAGGTTATTCGGAATATTGGGATATTTAATTAAGGAATGAAATTTGTTGAACATTTGTTTTCATTATTGAATTTTTTATATTAATATTTTATTTTTTCATATAATAATATAATAATTTTGTGTTTTATCTTATATTTTACTAACCATTTTGTTTTTATTTAAGGTATGGGATTATCGTGTTAATATTTTTTGGATTTTTTTATTCATTAGAAGATGATTTTAGAGCATCCGGAATGAGAAAACATTATTCTTGAAAACTCACAGCTCGTAGGAAAGGATGATATTGTAATGGAATCATATCAAAGAATTAAATTCATATTGGTACGTAATTATAATTCCTTATGTTCTTAGACATGATGGTAAAATAACTGCCCAACTCCGAGAAAAAAATATTTAAATAAAAATCTCATCTCATCACATTTATTTCTAAGGAATTGATGGTCTTTTCAACCATCAAGTATTTATAGTTTTGTCGTTATTTAAATTCACATGACCATGTTCTATGTCACTCTATATTAGTTATTTTAGGTTTGTTTTCCTTCTATTTATGTATTATTAATTTATACATTTCTTTTCCTTATCTTGTAATGAGAACACATTATAGTTCACAAAACGATTATGATTTCCACTTCATATTTCTATAATCAGTAATAGTATCCCTATGTATAATGTTTTTTAAATTATATTTATAACATCAATTACTATAATTGAATTTAGATTTCAAAATTTCTATAAGGGGGGTAGAATGTAACCCCATGTGATTTAAAAATATATTTATATTTAAATTAATTATATTTCTTATATATCTTTTGTTACACACAACAAAGAGTTTTATTTAATACTGATATACTATTTAAACATGTACATTATAAATTAAATATTAAAATAGTGTTTTAAATATGAATAACCATATTTTTAAACATATGTATAAGTAGTTATTATAAGGTAAAAATATTTTTTATTATGTTCTTTATTTTTTGTATAGTTATTATATGCATCAAGAATATTTTTCCTCAAAATTATTTTCTATTTTTTGTGAAAGAATATCATAACTAATCTCTTAAATTTTAGGAAACATTATTGTAAAAAGTTACCATAATTTGTAACATCATTATTAAAACATTAACTAAAGTTGTTATTTTGTGATTTTTCTAAAAAAACTTTATTTATTTATTACTATGAAGACCATTCGTTGTGTAACATTAATTTATTTTTATGTAAAACACACCATAATATGTTTTATTTGATCATATATTAATTTAATTCACATTTACCTATAAATTTTATAATTAAATAAAAATTAATAAACATTCTAGGAAGTGTCTTTACAGAAATAAATTTAGACTTGTGAAGACATTTTTTAAACTAGTTTTCATCACCTATTATGATATACTTATAAATTGAAATTATTCCACTTAATGTGATTGAATTCTGTTAATTAGATAGAAATTTTGAAATTGGAATAATAAATTTTATTTAATTATGTCAACGTAATTCTTAATCATATTGAATATTAAAAAATGTAAAAATTAATAACCATAATAATAGTGTAAATCAGGTTATCCTAGGATAAAATTAATTAATAAGGACACAATTATTAATCTTCAATAATTTTTTACGGTTTATTTTTTACCCTTGTCTCATTGGGAAAACTATTTATTTATGTATGGGATACATGTTTGGTTGGTATGGAGTATGATATTCTCCTCTGATACCAATTTTTGGATCGAAATGATAGACGATACTGTTTGTAGTATCGTAATAATGATGCTCAATATAAAAGAGGGGGGTGAATTGTACACTTTAAAAATTCTTTGGAACTTTTAAAGATGAAGGTGTTTAACATAGTTAAACAAGATAATTCACAAAACCTCTAGTTCTACAAACTATCTTGATTCTGGAAATATGATTCTGAGGATGAAATTCTAGAAATGAGATTCCAGAAATGAAACATAAAAAATGTTTATAGAGATATTGATTCTACCTTAAATCATATAGAATCGAACAAAATCAGAGTGTACATGTATAAGGAAGTATAAGATAGTTATACATTCCTAAACACACAAAATGAAGCGAAAACTTTAAACAATATAAGTAACAAGTAGAAAATAATTTAACCCAAAGAGAAGGGTATCCAAAAACATGGAATAAAGGTCCCTTGATTTATACATTCAAGAAAGTTTGTGTTATCCACACCAGGGTAATCCCTCGATACGAAGATCAGATTTTGTCTTGTTATCCCCACAAGCCCTCAACTTCAAGGTAGTCGGCACCTCTTTCTTCCTATCCCCGATAGCTCTCAAATGTACTTAACAACATCCAGAGTAAAATGAAAAAAATCTGAACAAGACATTTAGTACGCACTGTGTAATAAAGTCTCTCTCACATGAAATCACTTCAGTAGCATGTAATCTCTAGATTGATCAACTTATTAATCAAAGATAACGTTGTGATCTCATTCAAATGTGCTCCTATTTATAGGAACATTCTCAACGGTTGGCTCCCTCCAACAATGGTTATATTTTCCTGTGAATTTTGGAGGGACATGTACACGTGTCACTCAAACAATGGTTGGTAAGAAACAAAAATCATGACATCATTTTGTAAACAAAACATGAGTAAGAAAAAAACATGGTTACTTAACCAAAATCAATTATCAGAGTGTGAGGTAATAAAATTTTGGAGTCTAACCAAAAACTCATTCAGTGTCTATAATACAAGGATATTCAGATTCCGTCTTAAGAATAATTCGGAATCCGAATTCAATAGAATTCAAAAGTATGAATTTCAAATAAATTCAGAGTCTTGAATTTAGTAGAATTCAGAGTCTGAATTAATAAGAGTTCAGAGGCTTATCTTACAAAAGTTCATAGTTTTAATTCATTAGTGGTCGGATTCTGATCATAAAATGTTCAGAGTCTGAATTCAGAGAACTCGGAGTCAATACTCATAAGAGTTTAGAGTCTGAATTCAATGAACTCGGTGTCAGAACTCAGAATGTTCGGAGTCCGAATTTGGAGGATTCGGAACCTGAATCCGGATCCTGAAAAAGAATGATCTATATCTATGTACTATAAAATTCCAAGGGTTTTAGATATGAAACCAAATTTTATACTTAGTGAAAAAATGAACAATAAAAACATGGTAAGGATAAATTTCAGTGGGGAAGGAAATTTTTCCTTGTGATAGAAACACATAGGGTAAAATGAAATTTTCTTTCAGATAAGGTGTTTGTGATTCTAAAAACATGAATGAATGGTAAATTAATAAGGAAGCCTTATTGAATCAACAATCTCCCCACTCGTGAAGGAAATATATAATTCATAAGGAAACCTTATTGACTCAACAATATCCCCATTTTGGGGAATTATAAACATCCTCTTTAAAAATAATATTAGAACATTGAAAATAAAACTTATCTCCCTTGACCCATGGGAAAAGATGAATATTACTAGCTCCCCATAGGCTTTGGAAAACTAAGGATCGTATTCTAGATTTATGGAAAGAGACTTTGCATTTAATTTCATATAGAAATCTTCTTGGATAAGAATTCCACCATAGATGAACACCCCCTTACATAGGGAAATTTCTATTTACTTATTATTATTTTTCCTTTCTTTCCGATAATTATTTTCAAAAAGAATTAAAGTGAATGGAAAAGATAATATGGTACCTAAAATATCAGTACTAAACAGCCAAAATATAAGTAACCGAACATTTCATTATAAAAGAAAAAAAATTTAAAACGTTGAAAATAAAACAAATTATCATATTTAAACAATGTTATCCTTATTTTTCATTGGGTATCTGCTTCATCGCTATTTTTTTTGAGCTTATTAATATCCATGTGGTCTTCCACTACTCGTTTGATAATCTTATCCTGATCCTCATCTTTCTTCTCAAGAGCATTGATTCTTTCTTCCTGGGTCATAAGAGCCTCTGCCTGAGACTTCAAGACTTCCTCTTGCTTGACAAGATTTTCTTCTATCTTAATCCGAAGAACTCTTTAACTCTTCCAACTCTGAGAAATTGAATACAACTTTCCATTGAGATCTTCAACTTCATGAATCCAAAAATTCTCTTCCACAGTCATCTTTTTCTCAAAACTATTTGGGAGATCCTTGATCTTACAATTTTCAATGTCAAAATAACCCTTGACAGTTTCTTGTAACTCATCAAGAATCCACATATCTTCTATAGTTTTCTTAGAGCAACTGTTCATTTTCTTGCAAGACCTCTTGTGGGCTTCGTAGTTAATGAAGAATGTTTTCAAATCTTCCACCATCTTAGCACACTTATCCATTTCCATGGATACTGAATCTGATTTTTGATTTAGGTAGTGTTGAAGCATCTGGAATCTTGATTCAATGCATCGGAGTATCGGAATAGTTCCAACAAGATTCTTCAACGACTGAACTGTGAAATCATGTCCAAGGGAGGATGATTCGGATTTTGAGACTTTACTTTGTGAAGGTTCTTTCTCTATTACAACTGCTTTTCTCTTTGATGAAGCACCCACTTCATTTTTCTTCACTATTACTCTGCTAGGAGTATCAACAATGATTTTTTTTCCCTTATCAGATTTTGGAATATCTTCTTATTCTGGAGATTCATGTTCACTGTCAGAGAGCTGAACAATATTATCTTCATATATATCTTCTTTCTCAGCATCTTCCTCGTGATCCTCTGTGTGTAAGAAATCATGACTAGAACATTATTTTTCAGACATCTTATTAACTTCTTATTCGATCATGTCATATAACTCAGGGGTAGCAAGATTTGAAGATTTGGCTTGAGAGGTTCTAATTGATAGCTTCTTGGATGAACTTTCCTTCTCATGAAATTCTTCTACTTGCTTAATCAACTATACGGTGCCACCACTACATTCTTCTTCTTCTTTAACTACTTCTACTACTTCAACAACTTTTTATTTAACTTTTTATGGGATCACATACATCTTCCTCATTGTTTCTGGTAAATATTATACCAAGAACGATTCTAGTAATGTATTTTCTCATATCCTCTCTCATCATCCTTCAGAAGTGATTGAACTATTTCAGATTCAGACATCTTCTTCTTCTTTTTCTTTTATTTTGCTTTCATTTCAAGCTCATCATCATTCTTCTCCTTTAAAGATTTTTCTTCAGCATGATGCAAACCAAAACTAGGCTCTCCTTATTTCTTGTTCTTCTCATTTTCCCTCCATTTATCAACTACCTCATCTGGATATTCCTTTTCCTTCTTAGGTTTTGGTGGTGCAGATTGGGTTTCCATAGCCTCTAGAGTTTTTTCATTCTCTTCTACTAACTTCACATTCCTCTTCTTTGTAGCCTTCTTAGAGGACTTAGTAGCCTCTTGTTTCTTTGAAATAACTTCAAATTCTTCCTCAGGTAAATCATAAAATATTTCTAATTCCTTAAAAAATCCATCATTCATTCTTCTTAGAGTATCATCACTAACCAGCATGACTATTCAATTCCTTGGATTTTAACTACAAGGTATTTTGAAAGACTCCAATAAATTACCAATTAGATTCGAAAGAATGGCTAGATACATAATGATCTCCACCTTCATATTTAAATTCTTTATATTCTATATCATAATCATAATATACTTAACTAGGTTGATCTCTCTCAAGTTCACCAGAAAATCCAAAATATACAAATCACTCTTCTTCAATGTATCCTTTCCACCTTTTCTCGGAATGATGAATCCTTGAACCCATAAATTGAGTATCCAAAAATTTTTAGTGAGGTGCAAAATATTTGGATTCTTAACATCAGTAATATAGAGGCACTCCATTGCATTCACCTTAACAAAGCTTCCTTGAACATCTGGAAAATTATGAGAACAAAATTCAGCTTCTCATTCATACGGAACTCCAATAAAATTTGAAGCCTAGGTGTACAATAGAGCATAAGTCTTCCCATATATTTGGAAAGAGAACATATCTCATTCATCATCCTTGAAAATTCTCATTGTTTCATAAAATTCAACTAGAAAATCAAGTACACTAAATCATGAGCTCCTGGATTCGATACGCAAACACTCTAACATCCATTCATCTTGATTTTCTTTGAGATGATGGAATCATACATTGGAAAGAAGTTTGGATCCACCAACCATACCCTATAAACCTGCCACTCCGAGATTTTCTTGATAGTTGACATGTCTTTCTGAGAAAATTCTTTAATAGACATTTGGACATGAACAAGTTCTGAGATGTTCGGAACCGGCTTAAGTAGAAGGGAAGAGCTTCAACATGCAAAGTCGTTAGTTTCAAAATGGGATAGCCATTGGGGGTCCTTTATATAGGTGTTTGATGTGATGGTTTAGCTTCCATGCCCAATCCAACATCTGATAAACTTTCTGATCATATATGACAGTTGAAAAGATAGCCGCATGGAAATTTTGACAGAATCCAATCTTTTGAGGTTTTAATAGAAACATTCGGATTTAAGGAAACAAGATTCAAAAAAATTTAAAAACAAATGAAAATACCTTCAAGTAAAAGATGATTACTAAAACTTAGAAAATGAAACATACCTTTTGGATTTCTAGGATGATTATTCGAAGTGACAAAAATTCTTCTTGAAGAACTTTAGATTCGGAAACAATATTTTGATTATGTAATTTTTTGAAAAACTAACCAAGAAATGATTTTTTTAAAAACAATATATATATATATATATAACTATATTACGGAAAATTTAGATAAACTTACTACAAAAATTTTCATTAAGAAAGATATAGAAAATATTATTATGAAAATTTTCATTACGAACGTTTTGGAAAATCTGACTAAATAATTTCTATTACAAATTATTTGGAAAATCTGATTAAAAAAAATTTCATTATGAATGGTTTTGAATAATATGACTATGAAAATTTCCATTATGAATGATTTGATAAATATGAAAATAAAATTGCCATTACGAATGATTTGAAAAATCAAACTATGAAAATTTCCATTATGAACGATTTAAAAAATCGGACTGCGAAAATTTCCATTATGATAGATTTGAGAAATCTGACTACGAAAATTTCTCTTACGAAAGATTTGAGAAATATAACTATGGAAATTTACATTATTAATGATTTGATATAACTTACAAGAAAATATACTCCTCCTAAAATGAGTTTATTACTGTATAGAGATTTGTTTCAACATAAAGTTAACAAGGAATATTATATTATGGTTATCATTCCTAACTTCTGTTTAATGTATTCAAATCTATTGGAGGGAAATGATTTTCTGAAAATATAATCAATTTGATATTGTATTCTAATAAATTTAAGAATTATCTCCCTTTTTTGTGTGATTCCTAAGAAAGTGATGCCTAATATCTATGTGTTTTGTACGAGAGTGATGTTCATTGTTTTTTCTTAAAGCAATGGCACTATTACTATCACACAAAATTTGTGTTTTGGTAAAACTCATACCATAGTCTGTGAGTGTGTGTTTCATCCACAACACTTGAACACAACCACTTCTAGCTGCAACATATTAAGCTTCAGCAGTCGAATGTGCTACTGAGTGTTTCTTTTTTCATGACTAAGAAACTAATGAATCTGCTAAGAAATGACAAGTTCTAGATGTACTCTTTCTATCCATTCAACATCCACCAATGTCAGCATACAAAAAACTATTTAAAATCAAATCCTTTCCAGAAGTTTAAAATAATCTTAAATCTATGGTTCCCTTTATATATCGAAAAATTCTTTTCACTTCCTTTAAATGTGATTCCTCAGGATTGGATTGATATCATGCAATAAGCATACTAAAAACATTAATTCTAGATGACTAGCTGTCAAGTAATGTTGAATTCCTATCATACCTCTAAAAGATGTTTGATCTATTAGTTTCCAGGCTTCATATAGATCTTGGGAATTTGAGGTACCAGTGGGAGTACTTATACTCTTGGTGTGGTCGTATCCATACTTTTTAAGAAGATCTTTAATATACTTATGTTGGGATATATAGTTACCTTCTGGTTTTTGAGAAATTTGAAAACCAAAGAAAAATGCTTACTCACCCATCATACTCATTTCAAACTCATATTTCATTAGATACGCAAAGGAATCAGTTAGAGATTTCTGATTTGAACCAAATATAATGTCATCAACATAAATTTGAACAATCAAAACATTTTTTGTATATTTATTTATAAAATTGATTGGATCTTTATTTCCCTACCATAATTATTTTGAAGAAAAAATCTTGTAAGCCTATCATACCAAGATCGAGGGGCTTTCTTATGTCCATACAAAACATTGGTATGTTTATAAACAAGTTTATGATGTTTTTTATCTTCAATTCCATGAGTTTGTCTAAAAAAACATCCTCTTGAACATAAAAATTAAATAAATCACATTTCACATCCATTTTAAAAAGTTCGAAATTGAAGAATACAGCAAAGGCAAGTAGAATACGAATATATTCAAGTCTAGGTACTAGAGCATGGGTATCTTTATATTCCATTCCTTGTTGTTGATTATTGCATTTATCAACCAATCTATCTTTATTTCTTTCAATGACTCCATTTTCACCACACTTATTTCCAAAGACCCAATTGACACAAATAATATGTGTTTCCTTAGGACTTTCAACCAAGGTCCAGACTTTATTTCTTTCGAATTCATTTAGTTCATCCTGTACTGATTTTATCCAATCATCATCACCTAAAGCTTCATATGTGCTTTTTGTATCTAATTGGGAATGGAATTATAGATGATCGACTTCATTTCATAAGGAACTTCAAGTCCTTACAGGTTGAATTAAATCACCAATGATACTGGTACTGGGATGATTCCAAAGAAATATCTGATTTGGGATTTATAAAACCTATTCATCAACATAGGGTAGGAAATCTTCAGGGGTAAATGTTTCTGGAATATTTTCTTGAACATTTTTCTTATCATAAGGGTCTTATAATAAAGGATGAATATCAATTTTTGAAAATACATCTGAATATTTAAGATGATGTTGTTTAAAAACAAAGGGATCAGTTTCATCAAATTTGATATGCACTGTCTCTTCAATTGTATAATTGTTCCTATTGGAAATTCTATAAGCCTTAGAAGTTGTGGAGTAGCTTATGAAAATTCCTTCATCAGATTTTGGTGCAAATTATTGTAAATTATATTTAATATTCAAAATGAATACCTTACAACCAAAAACCTTAAAGAAGGACAGTCTAGGTTTTTTACCATTCCATAACTCATAAATAGTTTTACTAAGAGAAGGTCTAATCAAAACTTAATATATAGTATAACAAGTAGTGCATACAACATCAACCCAAAAATGTTTGGCTACTGAATATTCACTCACCATGGTTCTTGTTATCTCATGAAAATTCTATTTCTTCTTTCAACAACACCATTCTGTTAAGGTGTTCTTAGTGCTGAGAAGTTATGAGTAATTATTTTTCTATTACAAAATGTTTAAAAATCATAATTTTTAAATTCTCCTCCAGGATCACTATGTATAGTTATCAAGGGAAGGTTTTTCTAATTTTTAACATGGGCTCTAAAACTTTTAAAATATGAAAAAGCTTCAGATTTCATTGTTATTAAATATACCCATGTAAATATAGTGTAATAGTCAACTATAAAAAATAAATAATATTTAACTCTAAAGCATCCAGTGTGTGTTGGACCAAAAAGACCCATATACACTAACTATAATGCATCAGTGGTTGAGACTTCTTTGACTAATTTAAAAATTTATTTTTGTTTCTTGACATATTATCAAGGATCACAAACTTTTGATGAACCAAATCTAGGCTCTGGTAGATCCTTAACTTGTCATTTCATAGAGAGTTTGCATAGTATCCTAAGGTTACAGTGTCCTAACACTCTATTACACAACCAAGAATTATCTTCCATTGCCCTAAGGCAACGAAGGTCTTGGATCCTAAGGTTTTCTATGTTTAGTGTGTAAACATTCTCTTGAATATAGGGAGAAAGAATAAATTCTTCCATGGAATTTTGTACTAAGAACTTTTCATTCCTAAAATTCACAAGGTATCCTTCATAAAATATTTGAATATTACTAATGAGGTTGTTCTTAAGACCTTAAACAAATAAAACATTTGAAATCGAATTTTTTCCAAGAAGAACAATGTTACCTATACCAATAATTTCTCTCTTAGCATTATCTCTGAAACTTACTTTTGCTTCTTTTTTTGTGATAATCTTTTCAAAGAAGTTAATGTTAACATTCATATGCCATGAACATCCACTATCAATGTACAATGTATTGTTGTTGGTACTTTCTTTATTTTCCAGAAAATAAGAATGTTATACTTTTAGAACCCAAACATTCTTGGATATAGAAATGTTAGAAAGAAAAATCATAGGTATCCACATTTTCTTTGAAAATTAACCATTATGAAAACCTAAAGACTGGGTTTTTTATGGACCTTTTTTCCCAATGTCCACCGCAATGACACTTAGTACAGAAAAGATCACATTTAGGAACAAAATAATTGTTATAGAAATCAATTGAGAACTAGTATAACCAAAACCAGAATAATTCCTTATAGATCGAATTTGAGAATCCATCTTATCAAAATTTTCCTTACCTAAAGTAAAGTTTGAAAAACATTCCCTCAAGGAAAATATTTCGGTATTCAAACTAATAACTAAGTTCTTATCATTCAAAACATTAGTTTAATAACTAGATTTAGGCTCGGAAACATTTTTCTTATAAATTACTTTTTCCGGATCATTAGAAAGATTATCCTTCTCGGAATTTACTTCCTCAATATTTTTTTAAATAATTTCAAAATAAAGGGTTTTGTTATCCAGATCTATAGATAGACATGATATTTCCTTAGTAAAAATAGTATTTCTATAATTTTCATTATCATGCTTTTTCATGAGATTTGAATACCAATTCTCAAAAATATTAACAGCCATAGAAACTTATTCATAGGTAGGTAAATTATTATCGTCATCATAAGAAGATTCTTCATCCGGGGATTCATAATATTTACTATCACTATAATTTGCTTTCAAGGATACATTAGTCATAGATTCAGCATTGTGTACCTTATCCATTATGAAACGGTTTTCAATAGGTATTCTGGATATTAAACCAAAATTATTCTGTCTAGAAGATTTATAATCTGATGATTCTTCAGAAGAGTCACCCCCACTAGCACTCCTTGTGTAATTATATTTCATTAGTTTAATAGCTTTATATTTTTAGTAATTTTTTCTATTTCTCTCAGAGTGATTTTACTTTCTTTCATTTCTTTTATGAATATGAAAATCAGGAATTGTATGTCCAGCTCTTTTTCATTCATAACATGTGACTTCTGAATCATTAATATCTTTCCTTTCTTTCTTCTTGTATCTAGATTGATAGTTATTCTATACTACAATCTTGTTCATCCTTCGAGCAAGATTTGCTGCATCTTTTTCTGGAGATTCAATTCCACTATATTCAGATTCTATAACAACTTTCTTAGTTTTATGTCTTGTAACTCTCTCAGGAGTCTTAGATTTCATATGATTTGATGTTGTTGTAAAAGCAACACTACCATTCCCATTATTCTTCTTAACATTATCATCATCTCTTTTAATTCTAGTCTCATGTTGAAGAAGAGTTCCAAAACGTTCATCCAGGGTGATCTGAGTAACCTTCATAGTCTCATTTATAGTTGTTATCTTGGATTCCCACTCATTGGGCATAATGTCTATGATCTTGTCCACAAGAGAATCATCATCTAATACTTTCTCACCTAGGAATTGTAAACTGTTTACGATAGTCATAAATCATTGTTTCACCTTACATATGGGTTCTCTATAAGGAATGAAAAATCCATGATACTCAGCTCTGAGCATGGCTCTTCTAGTTTCAATAACTTTGGAAGTTCCAAAGTGAGTAACTTCAAGCATCTTCCATATACAATTTTCTGCTTCACAAGATAAAATTTGGCTATATATATTTCTAGTCATTGAACAAATCAATGTATTGTGTTCCTTATAATTTAGTTGATATTCATGATTTTCTTGTTTGGTGAAAGTACTAACTTCATTGTCAGGGATTTTATAACTTCCAGTAAGCATGAAAAAGTTATCTACTTCAGTTTTGATAACAAAAGTCTTCTTACGATCTCTCCAATATTCATAATCATTCCCATCAAAAATCGTTGTTCTAGTGTGATTTTGATAGTTTATGGAACCAACATTGATTCCTGCAATCTTAAAGAATGTCTTTCCACACAAACTTGTTAGTAGAAATGATAATTGAACAAGGAAAATATTCCTCATCAAGGAAAATATAGAACAATGAAAAACATGGGAAAAGAAAACTTATATGTGAATATAAGTATTCCAGAGCCCTGCTCTGATGACAATTGTTAGGTCGGTATGAAGTAAGATAGTGTCCTCGGATACCAATTGTTGGATTGAAATGATAGATGGTACTTATTGTAGTATCATAATAATGATGATCAATAAAAAAGAGGGGTAAATTATACACTTTAAGAAATATTTGGAACTTTTTAAGATGAAGGTGTTTAACAATGATAAACAAGATAATTCACAAAACCTATAGTTCTATAAACTTGCTTGATTCGGGAAATATGATTCTGAGGATACAATTCCAGAAATGATATTTCAGAAATGAAACTTAACAAAAAATTTACAAAGAAAATGATTCTACCTTAAAGTGCATAGAATCTTACAAAATCAGAGTGTACAAGTATAATGAAGTATAATATAGTTATACTTTACTCAAGAAACAAAATGTTGTGGAAAACATGAAACAATACAATTAAGATGTAGTAAATCTTTTACCCAAAGAGAAGGGTATCCAAAAACCTTGGATAAAGGTCCCTTGATTTATACTGTCGGGAAAGTCTCTCTTAACCACACCATGGTAAGCCGTAGATATAAAGATCAGAGTTTGTCTTGTTATCCCTATAAGCCCTCAACTTCAAGGTAGTATGTACCTCTATCTTTTTATCCCTGGAATCCCTAGAATGTACTCAGCAACAACCAAAGTCGAAAAAACAAAATCTGAACAAGTTGCTCTGTACGCACTAAGAAATAATGTATCTCTCTCTATAAATCACTTAAGCATCATGTAATCTCTAGATTGATCAACTAAGTCATCAATGTTAACTTTGTGATCTCATTCAAATGAGCTCCTATTTATAGGTACATTTTCAACGGTCGGCTCCCTCCTCCAACGATCATATTTTTCCATGAATTTCTGAGGGACATGTACATGTGTCACTCAAACAACAGTTGGTTAGAAATAGAAATCACAACAACATTTTGTAACCAAAACATGAGTAAGCAAAAAATATTTTTACTTAACCAAAATCAATTATCGTAGTATAAGGAAATAAAGGTTCGGAGTCTAACCAAAATCTCATTCCGTGTCTATAATACTAGGATATTCAGATTTTTTTTCTTTAGAAGAATTCGGAACCTGAATTCTATAGCATTATAGAGTCTTAATTTCAAGGAAAATTGGAGTCTTGAATATAGTAGAATTTTGGATTCTGAACTTACAAATGTCCAGAGTCTGAATTCATAAGAGTTCAGAGCCTGAACATACAAAAGTTCGGAGTCTGAATTCATAAGAGTTCGGGGTCTGGACTTACAAAGTTCGGAGTCTGAATTCAGATAACTCGGATTAAAACTCATAAGAGTTTGGAGTCCAAATTTAGAGAACTCAGAGTCAGATCTTGGAAAGATCAGATCCTGAATTCGGAGGATTTGGAAACAGAATCTGGATCCTAATAACAGAATGCTCTATATCTAAGTATTATTAGATTTCGGGGTTTTTAGATATGAAACTGAATTTTATACTTAGTTACAAAATGATCAATGAAAACCACGGTATGGATAAATTCCCCTGGGGAAGGAAAATTTTCCATATGAAACTAAAACATAGGGTAAAATATAATTTTCCTTAAGATAAGGTGATTGTGATTTTCAAAACATGAAGGAATGGTAAAGTCATAAGGAATCCTTACTGACTCAACAATCTCTCCTATCGTGAAGGAATGGAAAATTCATAATGAATCCTTATTGACTCAAAAATATCCCCCTTTTCAGAAGTCTCAATCATTCTCTCAAAAAAGAATATAATGACTTAGAAAATAATACTTCTCTCCCTTGACACATGGGAAAATATGAATACGACGAACTCCCCTTTAGGCTTTGGAACACTATAGATCATATTCTATATTTCCAGAATGAGACATATCATTTAATTGTATACATAAATCTTATTGGATAAGAACTCCCCCATAGATGAACACCCCCTTACTTAGGAAAATTTACCTTTACTTAGAATTCCTTTTCCTTTATCCCCCTTTCTAATTTTCGAAAAGAATTAAATTTAATGGAAAATATAATATAGTTTTTGAAATATTAATACAAAATAACCAAAATACAAGTAACTAAACATTTCATTATAATTGAAAAATATTTTACAATAAGGAAAATACAACAAAAGATCAGATTCAAACAAAGTTATCCTTTTTTTCTTAAGGTATCATTTTATTCACTATTGTTTTGAGATTCTTAAGCTCCACGTGGTCCTCCTCTGCTAATTTGAGAATCTTATACTGATCCTCTTAATTCTTCTCTAGAGCCTTGATTCTTTTAGCCTGAGTCTTAAAAGCCTCTTCCTGATCCATCAAGACTTCCTCTTGCTTGAAAATCTTTTCTTCTATCTCAATCCAAAGATCTCTTTCTGTCTTCCAACTCTGAGAAACTGAATACAACATTCCATTGAGATCGTTCACTTCTTGAATCCGAAAATTTAGTTCCAGAGTCATCTTTTTCATAAAACCATTTATGAGATCCCTGATCTTACTATCATCAGTGTCAAAATCATCCTTGACACTTTCAAGGAACTCATCAAGAAACCTCATTTCATCTATAGTTTTCATAGTCCAACTGGTCATTTTCTTGCCCAAACTCTTATGGGATTCTTAGTTAATGAAGAATGTAATAAATTTTCCTCCTACATGGCACACATATCCATTAAAATGGATACTGAATCAGATTTTTTGATTTACGGTGTGTTGAAGCATTTGGCATCTCAAATAAATGCTTGGAAATATCAGAATAGTACCAACAGGCTTCTTAAACATCTGAACTACGAAATCATGTCCTAGGGAGGACGATTCCGAACTTGAGACTTTACATGGTGATAACTCTTTCTCTATTTCAACAGTTTCTCTCTTTGAAGAAGCACCACTTATTTCTTCCTCATTGCTACTCTTCTAGGATTATCAACAATGACTTGTTTTCCGTTATCATATTTCAGAATGTATTCATCATCCAGAAATTCATATTCACTGTCAGACAGCTGAACTATTTTATCTTCATCTATATCTTCTTTCACAGATCTTCCTCATCATCCTTTTGGTTTATGAAATCATGATTATAACTTTCTTCATCAGACATATTATTCACTTCCTCAATCATTTCATCTAATCCAGGGGTGCAAGCATTGAAGATTCGGCTTGAGAGGGTCGGATTGACAGCTTATTGAATGTAATTTCCTTCTCATGAAAGTCTTCCACTTGCTTAATCAACTCTGCGGTGTCACTATTGCTTTATTCTTCTTCTTCAACTCCTTCTACTACTTCAACTTCTTTTTATTTAACTTTTTACGGAGTCACATACTTCTTCCCTGGTGTTTAGGGTATAGCTTATACCAAGAAGGATTCTGCTACTGGAATTTTCTTGGAATCTCTATCAGCATCCTTTAGAACTGATTGAACTATTTTAGATTTAGACATATTCTTCTTCTATTTCTTTTCTTTTTCATACTTTTCAATCTCATCAGCAACCTTCTCCTTTAATGCATTTTCTTTAGTAGGACCCATACCAAAGCTATGCTCCCCTACTTTCTTGTTCTTCTTGTATTCCCTCCATTTAGCTACTACCTCATCCGGATAAGTTTTTTCATTCTTAGGTTTTAGTGGTGCAGATTGGGTTTCCTAAGCCTCTGTAGATTATTATTTCTCTTCTTCGTCCTTCACTTTCCTCTTCTATGCACCCTTCTCAGAGGTCTCAACAGGCTCATGTTTCTTTGAGATATCCTCCACTTCTTCCTCAAGAATGTTATAAAATTATTTTTATTCCTTATAAAATCCAACATTAATTATTCATAGAGTACCATCACTAACCAGCATGACATTGTAATTCCATGGCATTGAACTGCAAGGAATTTTGAAAGACTCCAAGCACCGAACAATCAGCTTCGAATGAATAGCTGGATATATAATGATCTGAGCCTTCATATTTTTATTCTTTATATTCTCGATCATAATAAGAATATGCTAAAAAAAGTTGATCATTCTCAGGTTCACCAGAAAATCCAAAATATACATATCACTCTTCTTCAATGAATCATTGTCACCTTTTCTTGAAATGATGAATCCATGAGCCCATAATTCGAGAATCCAAAAATTTTAAGTGAGGTGAAAAATATTCAGAGTCCTAAAATTAGTAAGACTATGGCAATCCATATATTTCAACTTAACAAAGCAACCTTTAACATTTGGCAACTAATGAGAAAAAAATTCATCTTCTCCTTCATATGGAACTCCAATAAAATTTACATCCATGGTGTATAAGAGAGCATAAGTCTTCCCATATCATTGGAAAGATAACTTCTCTCTGCCTTCTTCCGTGAAAAATCATACTATTTCATAAAATTCAACTGGAAAAACCAGATACACTAAATCTTGAGATACTGGATTCGATGCACAAACACTCTCTCATCCATTCAGCTTGATGTTCTCTAAGATGATGGAATCATACTTGGAGAAGATGTTCATATGCACCAACCTTTCCCTATAAACCTGCCACTCTGAGATTGGCTTAATAGTTGACATGTCTTTCTAAAATGACTCTTCGATAGACATTTGGAGTTGAACAAGTTCTGAGATCTTCAAAAAGGTCTTATGTAGAGGGCAGAGCTTCAAAATTCCAAGGCGTTAGTTTCGATTTGGGACATCCATCGGGGGGTCCTTTATATTGGTTTATGAAGTGATGGTTCAGCTTCCATTCCCAATCCAACGGTTGAGAAACTTTCTGATCAGATCTGACTTTTAAAAAGAATGACGCAAGGAAATTTTGACAAAATCCCATCTTTTGAGATTCTAATAGAAAAATTCATATTTAAGGAAAAGAGAATCCGAAAAATTTTAAATCAAAAGAAAAAGTTAGCAAGTAAATGATGATTAAGGAAACTCAAGAAAAGAAACATACCATTATGATTTCTAGGAAGATTATTCATAGTGACAAAAATTATTATTGAAAAACATTAGACTTAGAAACAAACTTTTTATTGTAAAAAATTTTAAGAAACAAACATCGAAAATATTTTTAGAAAAACTAAATTTTTAAAAAACATCATTATTAAAAATTTATAATATAATACTATGAAAATTTTCATTATGAAACATTTATAAAATTATAATACAAAAATTTCTATTACGAAGGATTTGGAAAATCTATCAACAAGAATTTCCATTAGGAAAGACTTGGAAAATATGACTATGAAAATATTCATTACGAATGGTTTTGAAAAATCTGACTACGAAAATTTCCATTATAAATGATTTAAGAAATCTAAACATGAAAATTTCCATTAAGAAAGAATTGAAAAATCTGACTATGAAAATTTCCATTATGAAGGTTTTGAAAAATATGACTAAAAACATTTCCATTATGAGTGATTTAAGAAACATGGCTACGAAAGGTTCCATTATGAAATATTTGAGAAATATGACTACAAAAATTTCCATTACAAAATATTTGATCTATCTATTAAGAAAATGTACTCCCCCAATAAAAAGGAGTTTATTACTATAAATATATTAGTTTAAACAGAAATTAACCAAGAATATTACCTTATGGTTATCATTCCTAACTTCTGTTTAATGTATTCAAATCAATCGGAGGATAAATTTTTTTTGAAAATATCAGAAATTTGATCTTGTATTCTGAAAAATTGAAGAATGATATCCCCTTTTTCTGTGTGATCCCAAAGAATGTGATGCCTAATATATATTTGTTTTGCATTAGATTGATGTTCATGGTTTTTTCTTAAAGAAATGGAACTATTATTATCTTACTAAATTTTTGTTTTGGTAAACCACATACCATAGTATGTGAGTGTGTGTTTCATCCACAACACTTGAGCACAATAACATCTAGCAGCTACATATTCAGGTTCAGCTATGGAAAGTGCTAGTGAGTATTGCTTTTGAGTTGATCAAGAAACTAATGAATCTCTTATGAAATGACATTTTCTGGATTTACTCTTTCTTTCCATTCTACATCCACCAAAGTCAGAATCCGAAAAACTCTTTAAAATAAAATCATTTCTAGAAGTATAAATGCATCCTAGATCCATGGTTCCCTGTAAGTAGCAAAAAAATATTTTCACTACCATTAAATGAGATTCCTTATTATTGGATCGATATCTTGCATATAAGAATACAGAAAAAATTACGTCTGGACGACTAGATTTCAAATAATGTAGACTTCCTATCATACCTCAAAAAGATGATTGATCTACTGGTTTCCCAACTTCATCTTGATCAAGTGAATTTGGGGTACCAATGGGAGTACTTATACTCATGGTGTTGTTGTATCCATACTTTTTAAGTAGATATTTAATATACTTATGTTGGGATATAAAGATACCTCATGGTTTTTGAGAAATTTGAAAATAAAATAAAAATGTTAACTCAACCATCATACTCATTTCAAACTCATATTTCATTAGATGCATAAAGGAATAAATTATATATTTCTGATTTGAACAAAATATAATTCCATCAACATAAATCTGAACAATCAGAATATTTATCTTATCTTTCGTTATAAAAAAGGTTGGATCTGCATTTCCATTAACATAATTATTTTGAAGCAAAAATCTTATAATCCTATCATACCAAGCTCGAGTGGCTTTCTTAAGTCCTTAAAAATATTTGGTAAGTTTATAAAAATGTTTAGGATGTTTTTTATCATCAAAACCAGAAGTTTGTTCAACAAAAACATGTTCTTGAACATAACCATTAAGGAAATATGACATCACATCCGTTTGAAAAAGATCGAAATTGAAGAATGCTGCAATGGAAAATAGAATACGAATAGATTCAAGTATAGCTACTTGAGCATAGGTTTCTTCATAGTCTATTCCTTCTTGTTGATTATAGCCTTTAGCAACCAACCAAGAGTTATTTCATACAATGATTCCATTTTCATCACAATTATTTCTAAAGACCCATTTGACTCCAATAACAGAAGTTTCTTTAGGTATTTCAACCAAGGTCCAGATTTTATTCCTTTCAAATTCATTTAGTTAATCTTGCATAAATATTATCCAATCATCATCACCTAATGCTTCATCAGTTCTTTTTGGTTCTAATTGGGAAAGGAACGCTAGATGTTCCACTTCATTTCTTAAGGAACCTCTTGTCCTTATAGGTTGATTTACGTCACCATTGATACTATCACTAGTATTATTATTAAGAAACTACTAATTTGGGTTTTTTAAACCTATTCATCAACATAGGGTAGGAAATATTTTGGGGTAAATGATTCAGGAAAATTTTCAGGAACATTTTCATAATCAGAAGGGTATTTTAACAAAGGATGATAATATGTTTTTGAAAATACATCAGACAATGTAAGTTGAGGTTGTTTAAAAACAATGGGATCATTTTCAATAAATTTTGCATGCACTGTTTCATCATCAGTAAAAGTGTTTTTATGGAAAACTCTATAAGCCTTAGAAGTTGTGGAGTAGCCTAAGAAAATTGCTTCGTCATATTTTGGTGTGAATTTGTGTAAATTATCTTTAGTATTCAAAATGGTTACCTTGCAACCAAAAACCTTAAAGTAAGAATGTCTAGGTTTTTTACCATTCCCTAACACATAAGTAGTTTTATTAAGAAAAGGTCTAATCTAAAATTGATTTATAGTATAACAATCTGTACATACAGATTCAACCCAAAAATATTTGGCTACTAAATATTCACTAAAAATGGTTCTTGTTATCTCTTGAAGAATTCTATTTCTTCTTTCAACAACACCATTGTGTTGAGGTGTTCTTGGTGCTGATAAGTTATGAGTAATGCCTTTTCTACTATAAAAAGTTTCAAAATCAGTATTTTGAAATTCTCCTCGATGATCACTATGAATAGTTTTCAAAAGAATGTTTTCTCTTTTTTATTTTGGGCTATAAAACACTTCAAATAAGGAAAATATTCAGATTTATTTCCTCGAAAATAGACCCACTTAAATCTAGTGTAATCACCAACTATAAAAAATACATAATACATTCCTCCAATGCTTCTAGTTTGTGTTGGACCAAAAGGATCCATATTCACTAACTATAATGCATTAGAGGTTGAGACTTCACCGACTAATTTAAAACATTTTTTATGTTTCATTCCATATTGACAAAGATCATAAACTTTTGAAGAATCAAATCTATGCTCCATTAGATCTTTAACTAGTCCTTTTATAGAGAGTTTGCATAGGTTCCTAAGGTTATAGTGTCATAAACTTATATTCTGCAACCATGAATGATTTTCCATTGCACTAAGGAAAGGTAGGTATTGGCTAATAAGGTCTTCTATGTTCAGTGTGTAAACATTCTCTTACCAATTGGTAGAATGAATAATCTCTTCCTTGGAATTGTGTACTAAACACTTTTCATTCCTAAAATAAACAAGGTAACCTTCATCACATAATTTAATTATACTAATGAGGGTGTGATTAAGACCATTAATAAATAAAACATTTGAAATCAATGTTTTTCCAAGAAGAAAAATGTTACCTTTACCAATAAATTCTCCCTTAGCATTATCTCCATATGATACTTTTCCTTCATTCATCTTGAAAATATTTTCAGAGATGTTTTTGTTATCAGTCATTTGTCGGGAAAATCCACTATCAATGTACCATGTATTGCTATTGGAAATTTCTTTATTTTCCTAAAAATAAGAATGATAGACTTTCAGAACCCAAACTTTCTTGGATCTGGAAATTTCAGAAAGAAAAATATTAGGTATCCACATTTTCTTTGAAAAATAAGCTTTATGAAAACCTAAAGACTGGGTTTTTTTAAGGAACAATTTTTTTCCTGGTTTCCACCACACTGACACTTAGTATATAAAGGATCAGTTTGAGGAATAAATAATTATTATTAAAAATCAGTTTAGAATTAGTAAAACCAAAACCAGAATTATTCTTTAGAGGTCTAATTTGAGAATACAACTTATCAAAATTTTCCTTACCTAAGTTAAAGTTTGACATACACTTCCTCAAGGAAAATATTTCGGACATCAGTCTAATAACTATGTTCTTATCATCCAAAACATTAGTTTTAGAACTAGTGTTAGGCTCAAAAAAATTTCTTAGAAATTACTTTTTTCTAGATCCTTAGAATGTTTATCCATCTCAGAATTTACTTCCTAATATTTTTTTTAAATAATTTCAAAATCATGGGTTTTCTTATCAAGATGTTTAGATATATCTGATATTTCATTAGTAAGAATAGTATTATTAGAATTTTCTTTATCAAGATTATTCTTGAGTATTGAATTCTCATTCTCATTAAACATAGAAAACCTAGAAACTTCGTCATAGGTAGGTAAACTATTATCTTCATCAGAAGAAGATTCTTCATATGAGGATTCATAATATTTGTTATCATTATAATTGTCATTCCATGATACATTGGTCATACATTAAGTATTGTGTACCTTATCCATTAAGCAATGATTTTCAATATGTGGTCTGGCTATTATACCAATATTCTTTTGTCTAGTACATTCATAATCTAATCATTCATCAGAAGAGTCACCACCACTGGCAATACAAGTGTCATTATCATTCAATACATTCTTATAATTATCTTTGTAGTAATTATTTCTATTTCTATTAGAATGTTTTTCCTTTATTTCTATTCTTTTATGCATAGGAAAATCAGATCTTATATGTCCAGCTCTTTTTCATTCATAACATGTGTCTTCTGAATCTTTGTTATCTTTCCTATCTTTCATCTTGTAACTGGATTGAAATTTCTTCAGTCCTACTATCTTTTTCATCCTTCGAGCAAGATTGGCCAGTTCATTTTTTGAAGATTCACTTCGACTAGATTCGGATTCTATAACAACTTTCTTAGATTTATATCTTGTAACTCTCTCAAGAGTATTGGCTTTTATATGATTTGAAGTTGTTGTAAAATCAACATCTCCATTCCCATTCTTCTTCATAACATTATCAGCATCCCTCTTCATTCTAGTCTCTTGTTGAAGAAGATTTCCATAAATTTCATCCAGAGTGATCTGAGTAACCTTCCAATTCCCATCTATAGCTTTTCTCTTGGATTCCCACTCATTGGGTATAATGTCTATGATCTTGTCCACAAGAGCTTCATCATCTAATCCATTCTCACCCATGGATTGTAAAATGTTGATGATAGTCATAAATCATTGTTTCACCTTACATATGGGATCTCCAAAAGGAATGAAAATACCATGATATCTAGATCTGAGCATATCTCTTCTAGTTTCAATAACATTGGAGGTTCCAAATTGAGTAACTTTGCGCTTCTTCCATTTAAAATTTTCTGCTTCACAAGATGAAATTTGGCTATATATATTTTTAGTCATGGAACAGTGAAATGTATTTCATACCTTATAATTTAGTTGATATTCATGATTTTCTTGACTGAATAAAGTACTAACTTTCTTGTTAGGGATTTTATAACCTCCAAAAAGCAAGAAAAAGTTATCTACTACAGTATTGATAACAATTGTTTTTATACAATCTCTCCAATATTTGTAATCATTCCAATCAAAAATGGGTGGTCAAGTTGGATTTAGATTTTCTATGGAACCAACATTGATTCCTACCATCTTTAAGAATTTTCTTCCACATAAACTTGTTAGTAGAAAAGATAAGTGAACAAGGAAAATATTACTCATCAAAGAAAATATATAACAATGAAAAACCTGAGCACAGAAAACTTATATGTGAATATATGTATTTCATATACCTGCTCTTATACCAATTGTTAGGTTGGTGTGGAGTATGATATTCTCCTATGATACCAATTTTTGGATTGTAATGACAGACGATACTGATTCTAGTATCGTAATAATGGTGGTCAATATACAATAGGGGGTGAATTTTACACTTTAAAAATTCATTTGAACTTTTAATGATGAAGGTTTTTAATAAAATTAAACCAGATAATTCACAAAACCTATAGTTCTAAAATCATTCTATATTCCAGAAATATGATTCCGAGGATGAAAATCAAGAAATTAGATTAAATAAATGAAACTTAACAAAAGTATACAAAGATAAAGATTCTACCTTAAAGCGTATAAAATCTTAAAAAATCAGAGTGTACTATTATAAGGAAGTATAAGATAGTTTTACTTTTCATAACAAACAAAATCACGCGGAATACTTGATAAAATACATGTAAAAATTAGTAAATATTTTAACCTAAATATAAGGGTATCCACCAACCTTGGATAAAGGTCCCTTGATATATACTTTCAAGAAATTATTTCTTACCCACGACGGGGTAAGCCCTTGATATGAAGATCGAAGTTTGTTTGCTATCTCCAAAAGAACTCAACTTCAAGGCAGTCAACACCTCTATCTTCCTATCCCTGGAAGCCCCCGAATGTACTCAGCAACATCCGGAGTCGCATGAAGAAAATCTGAACAAGTCGTTCAGAACGCACTAAGGAATAAAATCTCTCTCTATAGAAATCACTTCAACATTAAGTAATCTCTTGATTGATCTACATATTCATCAATGTTAACATTGTGAGCTTGTTCAAATGAGATCCTATTTATAGGAACATTCTCAACGGTCGGCTCCCTCCTCCAACGGTCATATTTTTCCTTGAATTTCAGATGGACCTATTGTTTCGTAATGATTTAGATAGAGTTGACCGATGCGCCCGACTGTCGATATCTCGGAGGGCTGAACTCTGCTCAATCGCTAAGGTCAGGTATATCGATCTTCATTTTGAAATGCACAACAGTTCCATATCGAACAATACATGGACCTTCTTTCCAAAGGCAGGCATTCGCTGGGTGAATTTTCCAACGATGCTTTATAACTCACATTGGTTAAGAGGATAGGAAGTCGGGCTTATCATACCCTTTTGGTGGGGAAATATTGCCTTTTCTGAGACTCTCTTATTGATTTATGACGTGTTCATATGTTCACAAATCTTGGGTTTATACACAATCATAGTATCCATGGATTACTCATGGTTGGAAATGGTCAGGTGAACGTAGGGATTCAGAATCATTTAGGCCCGAGGTTTACCATCCCACATTGGGATTAATGACTTTGAGGAGGTTGGACTCATTGAGATGGATCTAGTTTGATGCCTCATAACTGGGTTCTCTAGATTTTATTGTTATCTAGGGGGGACAGATAACGACTTGAGGATTTGGATCGATCCCGTGATATGGGCTTCCTACGTATCTTCGTGAGAGGAATCAGAGTCCACGTTGTTCGGTAATTCAGTTAAGTGTAATGCGGGACGAAGGATCGGGGCTTGCACTCTAAGGTGGCTCGATTAGATGACGGATGGGGCTTACACTCTGAGGCAGCCCATAGAGTTGGTGAACCGACGTAAAGGGGTCAGAAAGACCGGGTGGTGGGCTTGAAGCTCATGGAGGCTTCTGACGTACCATGCCTTGACATGGATCAAATTCCACGTAGTTCTCAATATGTGGTGTTAGAGAACCGACATGAAGGTGGACCGGGGGTCCGATGGGTAGTGGGCTTAAACCTCGTGGAGGTTTCCAATGTACCATGCCTTGACAAGGATCAATGTCCTCGTAGTTCGGGATGGGCATGTCGGCGAAATGATGTGAATATGGATCGGGGGTTCGATGTGTGACGAGATTGAACCTCATGAGGCTTTCTACGTACCATAACTTAACATGGATCAAAATCCCCGTAGTTCGGTAGGTTGGGTTCAGGGTCGGTTCTTTCTCTAAGCCCACATGAGTCATGCTCGGTGTGAGAAACAAGAGGCACCAGAGACCTGACTATCACATCGCGACAGGTTCGTCCGTGGGAAGCGGAGTGGGGCTTACACATGGGGTGGCATAGTGAAATGGGGACCAGGACTTGCTCCAGGATGGAGTCCTGATGGTGACAAAGCCCAGAGGGAGAGGGAAAGGGTACCCATCTGTCGATCACCTCTCTTGGTTCTTGGCATCGGGGAAGTAGGGAGGTGCATGGGTGCTACCTCTTTCGAGAAAGGCTAGGGGCTTACACCATGGATGTTGCCCTTTCCTTCCCAGAAGAGGGTAGAAGTTATCACCACTGGAGTTGAAGGGAAATGGAAGTTGGGTCCCCCAATAGGGCGAGTGGAATGGAAGAAAGGGGACTCTGGGCTCGGACCCTGCATTACCATGGGAATGTGATCCCAGGAACGCATCAGGAAGCCGCTCAAGGGCCGGAGAAACCCCTTTTCCCTCAATTACCATGGGTATGTGAACTCAAGGTGGCACGCTGATGAGCTTGAAGGATGCATCATACGGGACTGTTGGCTTCGATGGAGGCCTTGGCTCAGGGCTGATGAAAGGGCCAATGAGGGGGTTGCGAAGGATCGGGCCAAATTTGAAGGATTTTATCTGACAGTGGGGATGGGAACAACGAAGGATTTGGTGGGCCACACGGGTGTATGAGGAGTTCCTCCTTTTTCGTAGGGGGGGTGCAATGCGGCTGGAGAGGCTATCCGCGTACTAGGGTGGTACACAGACTGAGAGGCATCCCGCGTACCAGGGAGGTACACGGATTCGGGTTCAGCCCGTGTACCAGGTTGGTACGCGGAGGGGTTCACGTGAGTAGTGGTGGCCTGGGGCGACGCCAGTCGGGGGTTCATTAGTCAGGGGTTCACCCACGTAGGAGGGTGCTATGTGGTGCGTCAGATCGAAAGAGGGGTGTAGACTCCTTGGTCCGCATGAAGTACATTCGTGGAGAGGGCATGGATCACGATTTTTTTTTAAGTTTGTAGTTCAAAAAATTGTTATGCATTTTCGGTTCCTTATTAATTTGTTTCCAGCTTCATACCTGTTCTTGTTCGGGAATTGGAACTTTGATATTTTCAAAATCTTAAGGTCTTCTTTAGAAATCCTTCCACCTGAATCTGATCGATCGATCGCTTTCCTCTCCCCCTCGATCTGCTTTTATAGAGGGGCGGAAAGATCTGTATTTGTGGTCATGTGGCACCTTTTCCAGTGGCCCATGACCGGAAACCCAGTTTATGGATGACTTGGTCAATCCACTTCATAGGGGGATTGAATGAACCTTTCTCGGGAACCAAACTAGGTCAGGGAATGCTTCGTGGCCGTGCAGGGCTCTGCCTCTGTCCTGTGAACAATAGTGTTCGCAGTCCGGGCCGGTTGATGCGGTTCGCGACTGGGGTAGTTTGTGACGGGGGAGAATCCAGGAAGTCGTCCTGCTTTGTGCCCACGGAGGGTCCCCGCCTCGGTTCCGAGAACAATAGTGGTCCACGTAGGAGGCAGATTGGTGAACCGTCCGCGCACCATCACTTTTGGACCGGTACATGGACTGGTCGATACTTTTCCATTTCATGGGTGTTCTCCATTTTTTCACCAGTTCCTTGAGGTAAATTGCTGAGGAAAATTGGGTAGAATCCTCTATTGTATTCAGGGTATTCTCATTCTCCTTTGTGGATTTTTCAGGACCCTACTAATGCACCCCATCAAAATGGGCTCCGATCAGAACGGATAGTAGACTATTCTGATGTAGAGTGGTCCTGAAATTTGGATAGTTTGCGGTAGAGGAGTGGAAACAATAGGGTACCACGCCTATAAATACGGGGGCCCCTCCCTTGTCTTTTTCTGGATTCATCATGAAAACAGAGCTCTCTTTTCATCTCTGTGTTCTTGCTCCTTCATGAAATTCCTCGACTTCGACCCAGCATCCATTTCCGCGAACCCTTCCTCATTCACGCCTGCCTTCACCCGTGGACCATTCTCCCAGCTGTGAACTAACACTTTTAATCAAATAACATGTAAGTTACAATGGGCCACATAGGAAAATGCTATGAGGTTTTGATAGTCCATGAACTGAAATCATCTTGACCATAAAAATTTCTGAAGTCCTCCAAACATAAACATTTAAATCCGGGATTGAGATTCCGCAGAGTAGCCTAGTTCATGGTTTTCTGGCCAACACTCTACCATCCAGAGTGCCGCGGATGTCTTTCATGTAGGGTTATTTTGTGGGATGCAGCCGTCTTGAACCTCCTTTTTAGTCCATACACAGATTTCATCATGAAGGCTCCTTGACAGAGTCCTTTTCTATGTACATGGTATTTTTGTCTAGATTTTACTATTCCGAACTAACCATTTTCCTAGTTTTTATAATATAGGGAGAAAATATGGTTCCTCCTCATCCTACGACTAGGCCTACTGTCGAGCCTCTCCCGATTGGTCCACGGATACATATATCTATGATCCATAGAGCTGAGAGCATCAAAGAGGACCCTAGCCAAGCAATCATTCCTGACGATGGTGTCTTAAAGGACTTACTCTCCCCCGGACTTATGGGAAATCTGCTATCGAATCATCTTCCACTTTATGGTTTCATCCTTTAAGATGACGTTCCTATCCCCCCTGTATTCTCAAGCCTTCCATCCCCTTGCATGGAAGTGTCGTTGAAGTGCACTCAAGAGAACTAATCCCTACCAATAGAGATGATCTCTGATTCATACCCGAAAGACACTTTCATTTTGAGAGGCTCTGTTTGGACCCAAAGTGATTGGTACACTCAGGGATTTTCCCAAGTGGTCATCCTCAGGAGTTACCCCTTTTTGATCAACCTTGCTTGAGTGTATCTTGAAGTTTGATGGATTCCCAGGTGGGATGTTTAGTCTGGTGGGAGTTTCTCAAATGACTGGGACTAGGCCTTCTAGTTCCGTTATCATTGTCAGGAGTTTCCTGAGTCACTGGAAGCGGTAAATCTATACTCTGGAGTGTGGGATTCCCAGTATGTCGTTTACCCACCATCTTTGATCCTACCCGACTTGCTCAGTCGCTGGTGTTAAAGCACTAATACTTTCCACCTTGCCCATGGTTAAGTTGGTATTATTTTGTGGGACATCTTCCAATTGGGTGGGCTTCCAATCATTGATGAGATGTATGGTGAGTTTTTACCCACCCCAGATGCATGGGACGATGCTGAACACGTTCCTTTGTTGGCGAGGGATCTACTGGTTATGGCACAGTGGTCACTGGGTCACCCCTTGCATGCCTGCTCTCTTATTCCATATAGCACCTGGATTAGGTTATTTCTGAAGAATACTGGTCCTGTGTGGAAGATCAAGCACCACATGACTCATCCTTTTCAACAATCATGAACTATCCAGGGTTTCTACTGGGCGGTTCTGGAGGCGGGTGACTACCTTTCATGGGGGTATGAGGTGCACCCCGGTGTGCTGCCTATGCTCAGGCTGGTAGGTATTTTCACCATGTTTTTGAGTGGGTGGATATTTCCATATCGAGATATCAAGCCAGGTGTCAGAGCTTGAACCCTAAAGATGGAGGCTGAGCTGGCGAGAGGCCACCTGGTGAATCCTGCCATGCCCACTTTGGATCTTTTTTACGAATTACTGAGCCACATGCATGAGGGCAGGTCACTCTATCGTCTGAGTGGTCCATTTCAATTTTTATATGGCTGGGTAGTGGATCATTATTGCTGTTATGAGTATCATCATAACAAAATTATCATGCTTCCTACTCTTCGGCCTACCTTGCATTATATATCTGGAGTTCGTCTGAAGTCCCTCAGTTCTAATGAAGTTGTCATGTTTCTGAGTGACTTTTCCCAATTCTCTTTTACTCCCTACCCCACTCCTTCTTGCATCACCGTTGACGACTGCAGGGGGAGCTAAGAAGAGCATTCTTAAATGATTTTTTTGTGGGATAAATTTCTATCTGTGCAGATTTCTGTGGTTTCTCTATGGGATTTGTACGCCCCACATCGTTTTTCTCGACAGTTCGGATGCATGCAATTCCAGGTTTCCATTCCCCATCCTCGGGCCCGAGGACTGCATCCGGACACTCTCCGTAAATGGTGGTTGATGTTGATGTGGGAGGGATCTGGAACAAGCTTTACCTTTCCTGACACAGGAGCGGCTGCCAGCCTATCCTCGAAATATGAGAGAATGTGGATAAAGCATTATCTAGATGGGATTTGGGGAAGGGTATCCGGAAATTTCCCAAATCGGGGGTTACAACGGCTACTGTGAATAATGAACCTTCCTCGTCGGCTTTGAGGGAGGACTGACTGATGGCCCGCAGGTCGAGGAGGATCAGGGAATCTTCCTCTTCCAACCCCTCCGTGGCCGAAGTTCAGATTGATCTACTCCTTTTTGATGTAAATGAGGATGACCCAATGACTTCGGGTCCCCATAATGTTAATCCCAAAGCTCCACTGGCCAATACTAGGCTTAGCAGTTCAACTCTCATGCTTGAACCATGGCAAGAGGCTTTTGACCCTCCAATCCCGGATCCATATTCTGATGCGCACATGTCTGCACTGGCCTCATTGTAAAACTTCATTTCTATTATATCCAGCAATGATATAAAAGACCCTCATGTCATGGTAGACCACCGAGCAGTGCGATGGTGGGCTTGGCCCCGTTTCTGTGAGATTGTTGCTGAAACTCCTCTGACAGAAATGGTGACTAAAATTGAAGTCCTTCGGAAACTCTTCCTAGGCTTGGGGTCAGGTGGGTTTGACTTTTGAAAAATTCATTTTCTCTTTTGTTAGGTCGTCATTTCTCGTGGGGAGACTACCGCTAGTGAACAAAAACTCGCTCACCTCGCTGCTTCTCATTGCGGGACCTGAGCCTTTGAGGAATATATGATGAAGCTCCATCATCTAATAGCAATAGAGGTGAGCTATAAAGATTAGTTGACTACCCTATCTATCGAGCTACATGAATGCAAGGCTCGAGCAGTGATGCTAATGGATCAGTTGTCATCTTTGACTGGTGACCTCGAAGCTACCAGGAAAGGGATCAATGATCTCCAAATGACGGTGAGGCATACTCTTTCGGTGGCCGAAGTTGAGGCCAAGGAGAAGGTCATACTGGAGAAAACATGCAATAACCTTCGCTGCACGGTTTCCGATCTGATGGAGAGAGCAAGCTAGGATTATTTTTTATCATTGGAGCTGTTTATGTACATTCTTCTTAACCACTTTTGTTACCTCAAAGGATAGATTCCAGCTTGTGGATGTCCTCTTTTTTTCAAATGGAATACAATCTGCTATCAATCTCCCATTTCGGTAAAATTTGATTGTTATTGGCACGACTATGGTATAAATAAAAACTCACTGAATCATAATTAATCATAGTTTAGGAAAACGATAAATTAGAAACAAGCTAAAATTTTTTCCTAGACCATGGGATACAATGAACATAGTTTGACTACTTATAGGGTTTTGTAGAAACACCCTACAATTTTTTTGTCTTTTTTGTCAATACCCTCATTTTTCCTGGGCCCATTTAGTGTGGACCTAGCGGGTGTAGCCCATATTTCGGTAAGGTCTCCCTTTTCGGGTTTTCGGCCTAACGGGATTTGCACCACTTTTTGCGAGCGGTTTAAAGTCCTTCCAACAAGACTATCATTACAGATGTTTTAGGTCGAACAACATTGTCCAGATATGGTAGGGTGAGGTCCCCAACAAGGTTTAGTTGATTAAAATATGTCTCTGTACCTTTTAGATGCTCGTGAGGGGAACATGATTAGATTATAGCAACATGCAGGGCATGTCTCAAGGCATGGGAGTCATATCAACGTGTAAAAGTAGGAAATGCATCACCTAAGGAAGACTTTCCTTTGTTAGACAGGCTAGGGCTGATCAATATGCAGAGGTTCTGAGGGCATGGTGTGCATAGTCGTGCAAAGATGTCCTTAAGTTAATGACTGTCCATTTCTGATGGCTCGAGGACTCTGTGGAAGTCCGGATTATGGAAACCGCCATGGGTGGATTAGAAAAATGAAAAACCAACAAGGGTGGCTTGGAAGAGGTATGTGATGTTTGAAAGAGTTTGGGACCATCTGTATTAATAAGTAGTGTGGACGCAGGGTCCCTGTCCTACGCATTTAGTTACCGTAAAGGATGGTTGGGGCATGGCACAGTTTAAAGTCATGTAGCTGGGACATTCATTAAAATGGACCAGCTTGTCCCGGTTCTTGATAATCTTGTCAGAGACATTCCAGCCTATTCAGGAAGGGTTGTGAAAGAGGTTGGTAAACTACAGCTCATAGGGTTTTCGAATCCCAGGATGGATATGGGGGCTCAGAGGCCAAGAGACATATGGAGAGAAGCATTGCCTAAGGAAAAATTGCCTTTGGTAGATGGACCAGGGGAAATCAATATACAGATCCGCTGAGGGCATGGTATGCATAGTCATGCAAAGGTGTCCTTATGTCAATGATTTTATTCTCCTGATAGCTAAGAAACATTAGGGAAGTTGAGATTCGAGACCACCAGGGGTGGCTTACATGGGTCTACTCTTTTTGCGTATAGAGTGTGATTTATGAGGTGAGGGTGCCTGGATATGGGGGAAACATCTGGGGATAAATTTCCTAGGAATGGCTGATGTCATCCCTTCTCATGCTGGTGTGAGATGGTGGTTTGTGCATATCTAGTTCGTACACTAAGGGAAGGAGGAAAGCCGATATTCCTGACTGAACCCATGAAATGTTCGACCATGTAGTTTAATTTCATGCGGCAAGGACTAAGGGCATTTTAAATCCCTCATAATTTAACGCCATGCGGTGAGGACGGGTATCCCATTTGATGATGATGTACAGTTTAACGTCATGCAGCAAGGACAAGGGGAATTTTTAAACCTGTGAAAATGCTTGAAATTGGAGTCATTTCCCTAGATGGTTAATGCTTGGTCTTTGCAGCTTCACACCAAGCGTCAAAGACATCCTCCATACAGTTTTAATCATCATGCGGTGAGGATGTAGTTGTAGAGGTCACTCTTGATTAGAATGTAACTGGCCTTGAAAATCTCATCATGTCCAAGACGTGGAGAGGGGTTGATGGTGTAAACAGTGGTTCTGGGGCTTCCTGGATCAGGAGAGATGATTTGGGGGATCTGAGGCTAGTAAGCGTACGGGGCTAGGAAGAGAATCGCCTGAGGAAATCTTGCCTTTGGTAGATGGGCCAGGCGCTATCAATATGTAGAGCCACTTAGGTAATGGTATGCATAGTTATACAATGGTGTCCACAGGTCAATGACTTTCAACTTCTGATGGCCATGAATGATTATAAGGATCTGTGATTGTCTGAGCCATGAAGTCTTTCATTTGTTAAGGAAATATATGGACATATCGGGGATGTTCGTCCCTGGTTTCTGTTAATACTCGAAGAGTTCACCATGCGGATTTATCTTTCGCATGGGGTACACCTTTACTCCATGCAGTTTAACATCGTGCGATTAGGACGAAGTACTCTTAGATTAACAGTCATAGAGTTTGGACCATTGGGTGACTATTGCTATAATTAGCAGGAAATAAACTGAGTTTGGGGGATCTGGTATAATTTGAACAAGTGTGATGGAATGAGGGCGTAAACTGTAACTCTTGGGTTTCCCGGATCAGGAGGTATGGAATATGTGTTCTGAGGCTAATAATCGTACGGGGCTAGAAAGAACACCGCGTGAGGAAATCTTTCCTTTGGTAATTGGCTAGGGGATATCAATATGTAGAGCCGCAGAGGCCATGGTATGCATAGTCATGAAAATATTTCCATGGGTCGATAACTTTCTCCATCTGATGGCCATGGATGATTATGAAAATCTGGGATTGCCTGTAGTACGGAGTTCGACATATGAGGATAATGGTGTCCAATCATACAAGAAACAACTTCGCAAAAATTTCCCATTGAGTCAAAGTAGTATAGCCCTGACATGATGTTTGTAGATGCAGATTGTCATGCTAACCACGGGCGGATACATAGGCTGACTAGGTAAGGATACCCTGGAAACATTTTGATGTGAGAGAGGAATGAACTTGTAAACCATTTCTCCATAAATTTTGGATCAGGAGTTATGATATGGGGGACCTAAGGCCAGTAAGCGTATGTATATTGGAAGAGCATCGCATGAGGAAATCTTTCCATTGGTAGATAGGCCAGGGGCTATCAATATGAAGAGCCGCTGAGGGCATGGTATGCATAGTTGTTCAAAGGTGTCCACAGGTCGATAACTTCCCACTTTTGATGGACATGAATGGTTATGAAGATCTGCAATTATCCGGTTCATGGAGTCTGATGCGTGGAGAGGATGCATCCAAATGCGCAAGGATTATTCCCAACTCGTTTCCCAATATATCTTGGGTGGGTCGTGACGAAATCCGTGCAGTTTATTGTCGTACGGTAAGGATGAGGTCTGTGCAGTTTAACATCATGCGGTGAGGACGAGGTCCGTGCAGTTTAACGTTGTGCAGTGAGGATGAGGTTCGTGCTGTTTAACGTCGTGTAGTGAGTAAAAATGTGAGCTGGCATGAAAAGTGGTTTTCATGCAGTTTAATGTCATACAGTAGGACGAGGGGTATACATACCTGGGTTTTCTTTTATTGGTGGCTATGCCAGGAGGTAAGATCCCGACATCACTACGTATCCTAAGAGGGAAAGAATCAAGCCTTACGTAGTTCTTTTTGGGGAATACTCCCCGTGTGGGTCTGGTCCATACGGGGGGGGGGGAGGCGGTATTTTTAGATTTATTTGCGGTGGCTGGGCCAGGATGTGGAATTCTAGCGTCACTATGTATCCTGCAAGGGCATTAACCAAGTCGTACGTAGTTCGTTAGTGGATAATACAACCCATTCAGGTATGGTCCATACATGGGGGGAAGAGGGAATTTTCAATCTGTGCAGTTTAATGTCATGCGGTAAGGACGAGGAATACACCTCGTGAAGGGTTGGTCCGTACACAGGGGAAAATGCATTTTTTATCTTTCTTATACATGTAGTTTAACGTCGTGTGGTAAGGATGAAGAACACACCCCATGCCGGTCTGGTCCTTAAACGGGGGGAAATGGGGATTTTTTTTAATTTGGCAGTGGTTGGGCCAGGGTGTTGGATCCTGGCATCGCTACATATCCTGAGAAAGTAGGTATCAAACTGTACGTAGTTCTTTAGAGGAAGGGATACACCTCGTACAGGTCTGGTCTGTACACGGGGGGGGGGAGTGGGAATTTTTCTTTCTTTTTTTATTCCATTTGGGGGTGGCTGGGCCAAGATGGGAAACCCTGGCGTCGCTAAGTATCCTACGAAGGTATGAATCAAGCCGTACGTAGTTCTCTGAAATCAATGCAGGTTAACTTCATGCGGTAAGGGCGAAATACTCTTAGTTTAGGGTCATAGAGTTTGGACCGTTGGGGCTTGGTTGTTTAACGTCTTGTAGCTCGGATGAAAACTGCTTTTGATTATGTGAAATACTTATTCAGAAATATTTCATTTGTAGAAGCGGTAGTGAATTGCACGTCCATGGAGATCATGGCATATGGTCCGTTGGAGTAGACCTTGTGTATAACATATGGTCCCTCCCACTTCAGATCCAGCTTTGGAGGTTTCTTTTTGGGTATCAACGTGGTCCGGAGGACCAACACAAATTCTCCATCCAAGAATGACCAAAGGCGAATCTTTTTATTGAAGGCTCATCTGATCTAGTTCTGATATTCCTCCAGATGGTGTAAAGTGTGCAACCGCTTCTCATCCAACTGTTCCAATTCACCTATCCCTTTTTCTGATTGCTCATTGTTGGATAACTGATCACAAATGGCAACACGGAGTGAGGGCAGTTGGAGCTCAATGGGTAGGGCCGCTTCTATTCCGTATACTAATGAGTATGGAGTAGCCCGAGTAGCGGTGTGGATAGTGGTTAGATAAGCCCACAATGCATGGAGGAGTTTATCTAGCAATTATTTCTTGGTTGTGTCCACCATTTTCTGGAGAATGTTGGATAGGTTCTTGTTGAAAGCCTCTATATGTCCATTGGCCGCTGTATGGTAGCGGGATGAGCGGTTAGCCTTGATACCATATTCTTGGTATAGTTTGTCCAATTAGGCAAAGCAGAAGTAGGTGTTTTTATCCATCAGTATGGTATGAGGGATGCCAAATATGGTGGTGATATTGGTTTTCACAAAGCTGACAATGTTTCATGCTCCATCTTCCGTGAGGGGTACAGCTTCGGCCCATTTGGAAAGGAAGTCAGTTGCTGTGAGGATACATTTTAGTTGATTAGTCATGGCGGGAGGATATGGTCCCACGGCGTCCATTCCCTAGACAGAAAATGACCGGAGTACTTACCCTAATGATGTAACTCTGGGGTTTGATGTACGATGTTGTCATGAATTTGGCATGAGTGGCATTTTGTGGTGAAGTTCTCGCAATATCGTGCCATAGTGGGCCAATAGTACCCAAGACTTCGAACATTATGAGAAAGCTTAGACCCTGACTGGTGTTCTCCACACACTCTTACATGCACTTCACTCATAACGGCAGTGGTTTCTTCTCCATCAATGCATCTGAGGAAGACCCCATCGAGGCCTCATCTGTAGAGGACCTCCTACTGCCATGTGCTTCCGTATAAGACAATGTTTATTGAACTTATTAGTATTTTCTCTCGTTCTACCCTGTCTGATGTATGTTCTCCCTTTGAAGGTACTTTTCAATGTGGATCATCCAGCTAGTGGCAGAAGCATATGGCTCAGGCACAGGACTCACATCGTTGATTTCTTCCGTCTTAGTCTAAATAAAAGGAACGAACATTCGAAGATGAGAAATACTGATAATTGTTTCATCCCGGTCTGGGGTAGCTAGGGTTGTGGTCGCGTTAGATAATGCATCCACCTGGGCATTCTAAGACATGGGAATATAGGTTAACATTGGTTCTATGGATAACTCCACCATTAACCCTCGGACATGGTCAAATAAGGTGAAAAGCTCTTCCTTTTTAATAACATTTTCACCATTGACTTTCTTGATGACAAGTTCTGAGTTATCTTTTACCATAAGGTGTTGTACTTCCACCTAGAGTTCTAGCCCCAGGATAGCAATGAGGGCTTGATTCTCTACCTCATTTTTTGTACATCCTTCTGATAGGAGGAATGAATATGGAAAGACTTCCTTTTCTGGGGACATGAGTATTATCCCCATACCACCTTGTTAAATTTGGGATCCTCAATCATTTTCTCTGTCGGGCATCGTGATGCGTCGTGGAAGTACATTTCCCATGTTGGGAGCTCCTCTAGAACCGATAATATGTCTTCATCAGGTAACTCGATGTTCAGTTCGGTGGTCCCTATCGAGGTGTGATCTGCCATAAAATATGCTAACTGCTGGCCTTTGATGGATTTCTGGGGCTCAAACCGGATGTCAAACTGTTGCAGGCTAACTGCCCATCGGGATAGGCGCCTGATCAGCATTGGGTAGCTAAAGATGTACTTGGGTGGGTTACTATACGAGACCAAATGGACTTCATGATGCTGCAGATAAAGTTACAATTTTTGAACTGCGACTAACACGGCCAAACAACTCTTCTCGATGATTGAGTATTGAGTTTTAGAATCAATCATGGTTCTGTTGAGGTAATAGAGACTGTTTTCACTACCGGTGTCATTTTTCTGTATGAGGAAGGCTCCCAGTGACCACTCTCGGGTCGTCACGTATAGGATAAGAGGTCTTCCTTCAACCGAGGGCATGAGCACCGGTGGTCTTAAGAGGAACATCTTTAGGGTATCGAATTCCTCTTGTCAATTATCCATCCATTGGTACGTAACCCCCTTTTTCATTAACCTGCTGAAGGGAAAACATTTTCCTGCCAGGTTGGCTATGAACCGCCTGATGTAGGCCAGGTGGCCTTGGAATCCTCTAAAATCAGTGAGATTGCGGGGATGTGGCAGTCCAAGGATAGACTTTGTCTTTTCAGGGTCGACATCAATGCCACCATGGCGTATGACGAAGCCAAGGAATTTACTTGAGGTAACCCTAAAGGTTCATTTCAAGGGGTTCATTTTCAGGAAATACGGTTAGAGTTTGTTGAAGACGGATTCAAGGTCTGACAGGTGAACTGAGCATTGTCTTGATTTGACAACCATATTTTCTACGTAGCATTCGACGAATCTCCCCAGGAATGGTTTAATGATATGATGCATGGCGCGTTGATATGTGGTGCAATTGTTCTTGAGACCAAAGGGCATGACCCTGTAACCGAATATTCCTTGAGGTGATCTAAAGGCAGTGGCTTTTCATCTTCTCGGGCCATCAAGAATTGATTATACCCAGAATAACCATCCATGAAGGAGAGATCATCATACCCTACCATTGTGTCGATTAATAACTTAGTAATCAGGATCAGGAAATCATCTTTTGGGCAATGCTGATTGAGATATCTAAAATCGATGCAGACACAGATTTTTCTGTTCTTTTTCTTGACGAGGACAATGTTGGCCAACCATATGGGGTATTGGAACTCCCTAATGTAGCCTTCTTTAATTATCTTATCAACTTCTGCCTCTATTTTGGTAGCATGTGAGGGGTGTGTCCTTCTGGCGGCCTGTTTATAGCCCCAGTGGTCTTCTGGCAGACTTAAGTTGTGTGTCGCCACATCAGGATCGAGTCCTGGAATTTCAATGTAATTCCAGGAAAAAACATATTGATGTTGCCTCAAAAAATAATAATACACCATGTGATCCTTGGGAGATATGGTTGTACGAATGAGAGTGACCCTCAGGTCTTCCTCGGTACCAAAGTTTATTTCCTTGAGCTCATCCACAGTGGTGGAGATACCTTCCTCAAATGCGAGAGGTGAATCCCTGAGATCTTCCTCCCCTTCTTCCCCATTCTCATCTTCTTGATCCAATGAGGGGGGAGTTCCCCACATGGGCTCTTGGGAGTCTGGAGGTGAGGAATTTTGGGTGTCCCTGATCAAGTATTCACCCCCCAAATTGAGGGATAGTGGTCATGTCTGTACTAATATGCTCGACCATTATGGCTGATGTTATGAGGACAGCTTAGTGCGTGTCCAAACATGAACCCATGCTCCCAACATGGTTGATGGGTAGCACATAGTCTCTGACGAGATTCTTGAGGGGTTCAACAAGAACCATTTCCAGACTATTTGGAGTGGTAATCTCGTTGTTACCATCGATCAAAGGCTTATTTTTCTTTTCCTCATAAAACCCGGTGTCAATGTAGTGTGACTCGGAGAGCTCAAAAGGGGCCTTGTCAGCGTGAAACATTCCACATTGTCCATTGATGCAATACATGATACACTGGTGGTATGATGAAGGAATGGCCATGTGCTTATGGAGCCACGACCTTTCAAGTAGGGAATTGAAAGCTGTGTTCTTCCGGACCACCAGGAATTCTGAGTAGGCCAAAAAGTCACCAAAACAGAGTTTTTTCTTGATTTTTCCAATTTTCTTCTATTCACTCTTGTCGTAACATAACATAGTTGTGGGAGATGGGATTAGGTCATCCTCACTGTAGCCCAACTTACGGATTGTCCGTAAGGGAAGGAGGTTAACTCCAGAGCCATTTTCAATAAAAACTTCATGGATCTCATCATCATTTAGGGTCCCAGACACATATAGTGGTTTGATATATCCTTTAATGATGGCATATTCATCCTAATCGGTGAAGGAAATCCCCGCATTGCATTCAGTTGGTCCAATCTCCATCTGGTAAATCTCAGCGGTAGCTACCTCAGCTTGAAACTCCTGGGGGCTGATCTAGGCTTCTATAAGAACCTCCCTAAGATCTTCTGACAATCTCAGGGCATCCAGGATTGACAGTTTGGCTGGTACTGATACCTTCTTCTTAAGGATATCATATTTCCACTCTAGAGGCCGGTACTTATCCGTTGGCGGTAGAGTGTTAGCTGGCACCTTGGGAGATAGAGTATGTGACAAGGAGGGACTGGCTGCGGGGTCAGATGCCGATGATGTCCCCACGTTCTTGGGACTCATCCCAGCCGGTCTATTTGTGCACAATTTGTGTCTAGACACTTGTTCCTCCTCTGATGGGTATCTCAGAATGACAGGGCCAAAGTGGCCGCTAGTGTAGGTGGAGGGATATTCTTTCTTATGTTGAGTCTGTTGAAGGCCTCTCCCATGGGTTTCTGCGATATTAACGATTTGGGTCGGGGTAAAACAATAGGGTGGGTTTCGGCCGCGACTGCATCTTCCCTGGTATCCCCTGCTTCTGTGATTCCTCCTTTTGTCCCCTTGTGTTAGGAACTCAGGTTTCCAACCATACCCTTCGTTAGGGAATGACTCTATTAGATGGACGACATTGATGGAACCAAAGATTTTCTCCTCGTCCAATGACAGGTCAACCTGGTCGGTTGACCCTAAGGGTGCCGTTTGGTGGGTAGGTGCATGTGGCACCAAGTTTGGGGACATAAAATCCGACAATGATGGGGCTAACTTCGGCCTCATTTCAAATTGCTCCTTTTGCGCTTATCTCCTCCCTTTTCTATTACGCCTGGATGACTGGATCGTGGAGGGTTTTGAGGCTGATATTTTCGGTTGTGCGACATTAGGGGCTGTTGGCGGAAACACCAGCTACTGTAGATGAGCTCGGAGTATGACCTGGTCTTGGTTGATAGTATTTCGATTCATCCGGTTATCAAATTTCTACACCTTTTTGCTGGTGACATCATTCCACCCCTCCCCCTTGTCAGAGTCAGTGGTAGAAATTTAAGTCACATGTGCTCGGGGTGGTCCTAGCTCGACCTCCCTGGATTCGACCATCTATTGCAGGTGGTCTTTGAAGATGAAGAATTCATGAATATTGTGCCCCAACATTCGATGGTAGGTACAGTAATCTGGCCTGTCATTGCAGCTAACTTCTTCGGGCTTCCATGGCTCCGGGAGGTGGAGCAAGATGCAATTCATGGCGGTGATGAAGTAGCAGTAGACATGGTCCTCTCAGAATGAGTATAATTTTTGTCTTCATTCCTCGAACTGGTTCTACTTCGATCCTCTCCGATCATCCCTCTTGGGTGGAGGTGGCCGCTGATATACAGGGGGCCCTTGGTGATTTGGTGGAGGCCTAGTCAGTGGAGCAGGCACAGGGGCTAGCTTCAGTGTGACAGACGATGCTTCACCTCTAACTGTTCCCTTTGTAGGAGCCTGTGAGGCTATTCAGGACATTAGAATGGTCCGTTGCAGGGAGTCTTCAATTCTCTGGGCAATGGCAGAGAGATTACGGATGCCAGTGGTGCACTCCACTGGTATGAGTGGTGTTTGCAGCTCATCTCAAAGATTATCAATTGTATGGCCAGTATCTCATCTTGGGGCGTTGGCCTGTTCAGAGAGTAGTTCAGGCCCTTCCATCTGGCGATGAAATTTGAGACCCTCTTTTTCTCTCTCTTTTTGCAATTCATGAGGTCACTGACTGTTGTTTTAGGCAGCGTTGAACTGAACTGGAATAGGAACTGCTACTAAAGGGCTTCCCATCTCTTTATAGACTGAGCTAGTAGATTCGTATTCCAGACGAAGGCAAATCCTTGAAAGTTCCGCATGATGCATTTGAGTTTCACTACTTCTTGTTGCTCTAGAGTTACTATCATAGGGTCGCAATAAGACGCATAGTGCATCAAGTGTTGTTCCAGATCGTCTGGTCTATTAAAAATAGGGAATACACAGCTCCCAAAATTAGGTGGAGGAGGCGTGTTGCTCACGGAATCTGGGTAGGGCTTTCGCCCTGGCTGTATCGGGGCGCGTACCCCTTCCATTGCATCCAATCGAGCTACCAGTGCCTCGATGGTGTTGGCACGTACTTGTTTTACATCCTTTTGGGCCCGGTCTTGGGCGGGTGTAGCCCGGGGCATTTCTTGAGTACCGGATCCACCAGCACCAAGGGTGAATATGTGGTTTGGGACACCTTCGGATGGTTTAGACGTACTTGATCTGGTTGCTTCCTAAGTGGACGGAAGTCTTGGTATTCACCCGATTCCATGTTTAGGTAGTTGGATGGGTCGGGCGCCCCATTGGGCGGGGAAAACTTGGGTCTTTGAGGTGCACTTGCTGGGAGTGCAAGGTGTGGCTCTTCTGTGGAAGCATTTTCAATATGAAGATTCCTCTAGAGTAGCTCAACATTAATCCACCTCAATACTTTAATTTTCTCTTCATATCGATTGAATCTCTCTTCAAGCATAAGTGGCTCATTTTTATTGAGAGAAGGAGGCAGGTTACGGGTAATAGGTCCATTGTTATTATCCTTGTTGGAAGCTCCCGAGGTATGCGGAGGAGTGTTAGCTAGAAGGGTGTCCATATTTAGGGTGGCCCTCTAGTTCCAGGTGTGCACACCTGGTGGTTCATTGTGAGTCAAAGCCTGAAAGGAATCATTGTCTCTCGATCCATCCATATTTGCATCATCTCTAGTTTCACCTGTGGGGTTAGCCTCTATAGCGTTGATCGATGCATATTGCGGGTTGGTGGAGATGTCATTTTCCAAACAGGAAGAGGATCTCTCGTGCCTTTTGCTGGTCCTCCTCTTCTTATTTTGGGATTTCTTTCGGACTTCTTGACGAAGGGTGGCGTGAAGAGTTCTTTGATGCGACCTTACGGTATACCTCCCTCTTGAAGGGGATTCTAATTCAAAGGATAGGATAGGGCAGGAACCTCATCTTCTGACTGTCATTCCTAGACGAGAAAATACTGATTCTGTTGGGGGAGGTTGTTGAGGTGGTAAAAATGCCACCATCCTTGAGTGCTTGGGTTGGATCCATTCCCTGGACGCTGAGCCTCTTCCCATTTTTATTCATCTTACGAGGGTATTTGTTTTTAAAAATTCCCTTGGCCCTGCATGCTGGGGTTGACCCTGGATTGCGGCAGCGGCTGTTGCTATCGCTAACTACCTAATCTTGTGTGCCCCCATTCGGGGGTGAACTGAATCTGATGCCAAGTTCACTTGTGAATCAATCCCCTCTGGGGAGGCAAGCAATGATTTTTGATTGGCCACTCTTAGGTGAGAGGACTGTTGTATTCTTTCGTTCTCCTGATTAAAGAGATCGTGAATGGATCGTTCCCATCGGGCCTGACGCTTCTGGGAATTACTCAACCTTTCCTAAATAGTGAGAACATTCAATCGTTGTCTTGACGTGATGGAGTTGCAAGATATTATGCCGAACGGGTTCTTCTGTGAGGGGAGCGGAGTGAAATTCAGAGATCCATATTCTCCCCATACTCTGATATGGACTCACATCAGAGCGTCACCAATGAGGTGGCGTAACTGGTGTAGTGCATGGAGGCAGGCTAACTTCGGGTCCCCTTTACGCCTCTCGGGTCACGGTTGCCGCGCCGAAGGTAGAGCATCCATCTTGATGTGATGCAGGAGGTCTCATATTGTGTTGACATGTTCTACATACCCATCGTAGGGTAGGATGCTTGATTTCAGCTGGTGGAGGGTTGTCCATATATTGGAGAGGATGTCGTGTGTTCATTCTTCTGACATGTTTCTAGGTATATCGAATTGAGAGGTGGCCATGGGCCAAAACATAAAGGGTATATCATCTATGGCCGGTCGTTTCCTCAGGTGAAACATGTCGGAATACTCCTCTACTAGTGATTCCACTACCTAGTCGGCCCAACTGAGGTGCTCACTGATAGTGTGGTCAGAGGCATTGGGGTCAGTGGGTATTGAATTGTCATGTGGGCGATTCCGAGGTGATTCATAAGATGAACGTGGCCCTGGACCATCTCCTAATTGAATAAGGTTGTCATTGGTGACCAGATGGGAATCTAACATGCTCGATCCCGTCCTTCTGAGTGCCTCGACATATGAGGGATTTTCTGTGCTTGATTGGGCAGGGGGAGGACCTTCCTGTCAATATAATATGTCACTAAGGAGAGGATCTTCGCAATGGCGGCCATGATGGAGAGGGCTACCATCATAGCTTCCGCAGGGAGAGAACCTGTGGGTTATACCATTGGGAGGGACTTCATAATTTACCGCAATGATGGGAGGGCTTCACGTTGATTACTTTCTAGACATGGAGGGCCTCTAGTATCCGTGTAGTAATGGAGAGGGCTTCCATTATAGATGGACACCTCATTGAATAGAGAACATTTGCAGTGCATACCCTGGGGAGGACCTCCAAGGCGTGTCTCAGAAAGGGGGGGGGGGACCATCTGGCTGCGTAGCGTTGTTACGGTGAGGGCTTTCCCAACAACCTTCATCATGGTGAGGATGACCATAATGGTTTGACGTTTGATGTGTATCCTGGGTATGAACATCAAGACACACTGCGCCAAGGGGAGGACCTTCTTATTTCTTGGGGCCATTGCGGGGAGGACCTTCGCAATGGTGGCCATGGTGGCGAGGACTACCATCACAGCTGTCGTAATGGCCAGGACAACCATCACTGCTGCCACGGGGAGAATTTCATCGGGGTACACCCTAAGGAGGGCCTTCAGAATGTACTGTAATGAGGGGTGGGTGTTCTCACTGCTTGAAGTCTCTATGGGGATGACCTCTATTATCAGAGTGGCGAGGAATACCACTGTGATCTGATGCTTGGCTACGCGGAGTGTCATTGCAACTTAACCCCTGGGGAGGACCTTCACAGTAGGCCAGGACAAGGGGTGGGACTTCTTGTCATGTGAGACATCAATGCGGGTAGGTCCTCCACAGTTGCGATTACGATTGCGAGGTCTACTATCATAATCTTTAGTCCCACTACATGAAGATTTTTTGCAGTGTATACCCCGGGGAGGACCTTCATGGTGGACCATGGCATGTGGAGGGCCTTCTTGCTGCTCGATCTTCTGGTCACACATAGGGATACCGTGACTCGCATCAAAAGAGAAGCTCTCGTGATCGATCGGTATTTTCCCATGGGGGAGGCCCCCGTGGGTGCTCTCGGGAGGACCTTCAGAGCTACTTGTAGCAACCTTGCGGGGAGGACCTTCGCAACTGCTACTACCACACCCATAATATGGTAATTGGTGGGTAGGGTTCTGAGCCTTCGATATGCACTTAGCGGCATTGGGAACCCTAGCTTCCAACAGAGCAGAGTCATGAACCCGCTCTTTATTTTCCAGCAGCCTTCAGCGGGTTCAGGGCACTTTCTTGCATTCAGCGGGGAACCTCTGCTATTGATAACGGCCCTCAACTTTGGGTCCCTTTTTAATTGGTTCCCTTGATGCTGCTGGGATATGCCGACGAACATCTTGACATTTAGCAGGGATATATTCCTGCTCTATAGCATCCATCGTGATGGATGAGTTTCCCCCAGTTTGAATGAGTGAAGTTTCTCGATTCGGTTTCCCTGGTATCACGGAATATGGATGACGACCCTCCTGGGAGGAAGCAGGGATGCAGATCTTCTTCGAGGCGGCTATCTCATCTCATAGATGAGTCACCTCAATTGGGGAGACGAGCTCACGGGCCCAAGTCCTTGTTGTTTCCGCTGATGCAATTACATTCTGGAAAGTCTACAAGATATGATCTAAGATCTATACCGGATCCTCCATCATTTCCAGGATATCCAAAGAGACATCCATGTCTGGAATGGGTATGAAGGCCAATTCCAGTATCAGAGTAGGAATATCCTGCTCTGGTGCTCCGGTGGTCAGTGGGTATTGACAATTCTCTTGTGTTGGGGCAGGTTAACAAGTCTGCCCCTGTTCCAGGATATGCGTGATTATCTCTCCGTTTTATGCCACATGGGGATGGAAGACTTTACTTGCATCCATTGGGAGCTAGCCCTTCATATTTTGGTTTCCCACCGTATCGAGTTGGTGGCCTTTGTTGGCAGGGAGACGTGCCCTCCTATTAATTTCCACCATATCTGGATGGTGGGATTTGTTGATTTCCACCATATCGGGATGGTATGCGTCAAGAGAATTTTCTAGGAACTGGTCCTACAAGTGCTGGGTCAGCACCACCTCTGGTTGGTGGGCTTCACGACCCTAGTCAGGGAGAGGTGTCTGCCGGGTAGGTGTTTCCCTGTGTGACTGACAGGCTTGATGGATCTCGGTGGGGATGCGTGCTTACTTGTATGATGCCACCTTGTCTGGATGACGGGCATTGGAGTAACAAGTAGGTATATGTGCATTCTCGTGATACGTCTCCGTGACTGGGTAGTGTAGCTCCTCCTCAGGGACAAGGGTGATGATTGTGCCTTGGTTGTACATTTTTCACCCTTGTCGGGCAGTCCGAGGGGCCGGAGCACATGGAGCATGGGCCTAGATCCTCGGGGTTACATCCTCCTTGGCGTGAGGATATTTAGTTGCGGCATAACTTCGATGACGTCTTCCGGAAGGGGCCTTAGAGCATAACCCCCGTTCAGCGGGGATGAAGTCCTCAGTGTCGACCTCATCCGCCTCCCTAAGATAAGGGAGGTACGTGTTGTCTCGTTCCGAGGATAGACTCCTGAAATGGTTTTAGACGGAAACAGGAGTCGTCTGGTTATGCTTTTGTGGCAGCTGCTGGGCAGGCGACAAGGCAAGTCTTAGAAGATTGGAGGGCGTTCATGGCCACCTCCACCATTGGGAGAGTACCATTCAGGTGGTACTCTCAGATCAGCGCATCTAAAACCCAGTGTTGAAGATGCTGGGTAGGTGATGAGGTCCTTCATTGGTGAGGACATCTGGTCATTACATAGCTTAAAGCATGCACCTGTGAGTTCCTCCATGATTCCATTGGATCGAAGGGAGTTCTGAGTGGTACTTGTAAAATATTTTGACAAATACAAACATAAAACCCGTCAAAGCAGCATCTCGTGATCTCATTCGTAATTAATGACCTTGCTTTTCCCTACTTGTGAGTATAAGGGTGCACAAAGTGGGATTAGGTTAAATTTGTCATGCTTGGTCAATGATTCACGTCAGGGTCACCATTTTTTTTGTTTCACCACTAATCAGATGGAGTTGACCGATGCGCCCGACTATCGATCTCACGGTGGGTTGAACTCCGCTCAATCGCTAAGGTCGGTTATATCGATTTTTCTTTCGAAACACCCAAAGGTTGAATATCCAACGATACTTGGAACTACTTTACAAAGGCATATGTTCGCTGGGTGATTTTCCAAAGATGCTTAAGAACTCACATTGGTCGAGAGGACGTGATGTCAGGCTCATCACACCCTTTTGGGTGGAAATTATTGCCAGTTCCAGGACACTCTTATAGATTTATGACGTGTTCATATGTTCATTAATCATATGTTTATACCCAAGCATAGTATCCACATATTACTCTTTGTTGGAAATGGTCAGCAGAACACAGGGATTAGAAATCATTTAGTCCTGAGGCTTACCATCCCTCATTGGGATTAATGACTCTGAGGAGTTTGGACTGATTGAGACAGCATTGGTTTGAATCCTCATAACTGGGTGCTCTGGAGTTTATTGTCATCTAGTGGGACAGATAATGACTTGAGCGTTTGGATAGAACTCGTGATAAGGGCTTCTTATGTATCCTCGTGAGAGGAATCAGAGTCCACGTAGTTCAGTAATGTAGTTTAACGTCATGTGGGATGAAGGATCGAGGCTTACGCTCTGAGGTGGCCCGATGAGATGGTGGATGGGTCTTACACTCTAAGGCAACCCATAGAGTTGGTGAACCGATGTAAAGGGGTCAGATTGACTGGGTGGTGGGCTTGAACCTCAGGGAGGCTTCCTATGTACCGTTCCATGGCATGGATTAAAGTCTTGTAGTACGCAAGAGGTGGTGTCAGAGAACCTACGTGAAGGTGTACTGGGTTTCCGATGGGTAGTGGGCTTGAACCTCAGGGTGGCTTCATACGTACCATCCCCTGACATGGATCAAATTCCTCATAGTTCGGGATGGGCGTGTCGTTGAACCGATGTGAAGATGGAACGAGGGTCCGATGTGTGATGGGATTGAACCTCGTGAGGCTTCCTACGTACCATTCCTTGACATGGATCAAAGTCCTCATAGTTTGGGAGGTTGGTGTCAGGGTCGGTGCTTACGTTAAGCCCACGTGAGTCATTCTCGGTGTGAGAAACAAGAGGCAGCAGAGACCTGACTATGACATCGTGAAAGGTGTGTCCGTGGGAAGCAGAGTGGGGCTTATGCATGGGGCGGCCCAGAGAAATGGGGATAGGGACATACTCCAGTATGGAGGCCCGATGGTGAAAAACCCCATATGGAGAGGGAAAGGGTACCCTTGTGTCCATCTTTCCTCTTGGTTATTGGCACCAGGGAAGTACGGAGGTACACAGATGCTACCTCCTCCTAGAAAGGCTTGGGGATTACACCAAAGAGGCTTCCCTTTCACTCCCAAAAGAGGACAGAAGTGATCACCACCAGAGTTGAATGGATATGGAAGCGGGGTCCCCCAATCTAGAGAGTGGTGAGGTAGAAAGGGAACTCTGGGCTCATACCTTGCATTACTGTGTGAATGTGAACATAGGAACTCTTCGGGAATCCGCTCAAGGGCTGGAGAACCCCTTTGCCATCACTTACCATGGGTATGTGAACACAATGAGGGAAACTGATGCGCCTGGAGGTTGCATCATACGGGTCTGGTGGCTTTGGTGGAGACATTGGCTCGGGGCTGATGAATGGGCCAATGAGGGGGTAGCGAATGATCGGGCTGGATTGGAAGGATTTTATCTGACTCATGGGATGGGAACACCGAAGGATTTGGTGGGCCACAGGAGTGTATGAGGAGTGGAATCGTTCACGTATGGGGTGCTACGTGTATGAAGAGGCCATCCGCCTACCAGGGTGGTACGCAGACTGAGAGGCACCATGCGTACCAGGGTGTATGTGGAGGGGTCTGCGCGAGGAGCGGTGGCCAGGGGCGACACTAGTTGGGGGTTCGTCGGTCAGGGCTTCGCCCGCATAGGAGGGTGCTACGTGGTGCGTCAGATCGAAATAGTGGCATTGACTCACTGGTCCGCGGGAAGTACATTCATGGAGTGGGAATGGCTCGTGGTCTACTTTATTATTATTATTTAATGTTCGCGGTTCACCAATTTGTTATGAATTTTTGGTTCCTTATTAATTCGTTTCCAGATTTATACCTGTTCTGGTTCACGAAATGGAACTTCGCTGTTTGCGAAATCCTAAGGTCCATCCTTCAAAATCCTTCCACCCGAATCTGATCGATCGATCCCTTTCCTCTCCCCCTCAATATGATTTTATAGAGGGGGGGAAATATGTATCTGTGGTCATGCGGCACCTTTTGTGGAGGCCCATGAACGGAAACCCGGTTTACGGATGACTTGGTCAATCCACTTTGCGGTTGTAACGACCCCAAGTTTTTCAATGGAAATTCCCTTCTTATTTTTGTGTGTCATAAAATCCCATGAAAACACAACATAATGAACTACTAAGTTCTAATTTACCTTTAAACATAATTTTTTCACTTCTGTGTTGAGAATTTTGAGAATCTGACATACACGGTTTTGTTCAATATATTTTTTTAGAGTCTAATAAAACAAAAATAATTTTTGATGAATAGTGACCTACCGTTATGAATAGTAACATACCCTTTTGAATAGTAATATGACCCTTATGAATAGTAATTCATCCAACATAAGAGTAACCTTACACATGAATAATTAAATAAAATTTAGACATCTTAGAAAATGACAATTTGACCGTAGTAAACGTTTTGGTATTTTGTAAGTCATAATTAATTAATAATAATTAATTAATTGATTTAAAATAAAAATTATTTTCCTAAAATGTTTTCATTAATTATCAAGTAAATTTCTTATAGTTTTTGGATAATTTTATAAGACACTACATAATTTTTGAAAGCACTCTAAAATCAATTTTAATTTTTAAAATTGTTTCTTAAGTAAATTAAGATTTTAAATAAATATTAAATTAAAAGTATTTATAAAATTATTTTTGAAAAATGGAATTCATTTTTGGATTCTACACATTGAAAAATGGATGGGGTAAATATTTGTGATTTTTTTGAGATACTTGATTTTTTATGAATAATGAAATACCGTAATTTACAAAATATGCTAAATAAGATAATTATAGGGTCATGTGTGATTTTATGCTGATGTAAGCCCACTTGTTTTGGGATTACATTATAAAATTACTATTCTTGGTCGTTCAAGACTCACTAGTCCTTTTATTTTGGGGAAATAATAAACTAATGAATTTTATGTTAAGCTAACCCATCTCCCCACCACTATAAATACCACCCTTCACTCCCTCATTTCCTCACACCTCTCAAGCTCCAAGACATCTCTAAACTCTACCCAAAATCCTTCCATATCTCCTATCCCACGTTTAAAAGCTTCTCGTCTCATCAAAAGACCATTTCAAGATTTTTTAAGGAGGATCTCAAGAGGATGATTTAAGAGGTAATTTCTCTCCCTCTTCTCCTGTAATTTCCTTTCACATTCATGTTCATTTCATGATCTATCCTCCTATATTCATTTAAATGGTATTTTAAGTCCATTATTATACATCTAATGTAAATTTATGATGCTAATGGGTTATTATATCATCCAACCCCCTTTACCACTTCATTTTGTTTTATTAAAGAGAATGTTGTTCGTGAGGTGTTAATTTATCACCTTCAAGAACGACATGCTTTCTTCTTCCATTTCTACTTTCAGATCTGGTCATGAAACCATTTATATGGTTTAAATAGAATATATATTATGTATTATCTCCTATTTAATTTTCTGGAAATAACCAATGGCCATATTACTAGGTGATAAGTTAAAACAAGTTCATTATGGTTGAAAAATCCCCCAAATTAACCCAAATAATAATCATTTAATTCATATATAATGATTCATCCACAAGGATATAATATGAATCAGTATAAGATAATAAAACTCATTTAATATCATTAATAACATGAAATATCATTTCTGGATGTTTACCCATGATTCTACCCAAACTTCAATTTATGAATACAAGTGAACCACTCAAGAAAACCATAAAAACAAACATTCCCGAACAATGTTTTTAAACTCTATAACTTATACAAGGGTACATAAAATCACATAATTAAACAAAAACGAACCATATTAATGGACACAAGGTTCTGTATTTCTAATTAATGAATATACAATCATTATACAGTACATTAAATATAAGGAAGCATTCAGATACAAGGTAAGGTGAAATTCTCAACCCAAATTTCATCCTTTGGGTTCTTCCTCTTTCACTCGATTATTGATATGGTTACTCCTATAAAATCATTTGTTAATCTTTTTATTTCTAGTTCTGGGATATACATGTTTTCCACTATTGTTAATGTTAAACAAAATATTTTCCAAATGAACTCTTCATTTAAGAACACACCTTTTACCACTCACTCAAAGTGAATGGTTCTTGTATCAAGTTTGTTGTTCCCTATTTCTTTTGGGAACTAAAAGTTTATGAATGTATTATTATGATATTAAACTCATTCCATACCATGGGTTAGTTATTTTTATTATTGATATATGTTCTATGTGGCATGCATGATAATGATGATATTATGAGGTGACGGGTGCGCCCAGAATTATATAGCGCAATATTAATGTTTCAAAATGACGGGTGCGCCCAGAATTATAGAGCGCTACAATGAATTGGGTAAAGTGATGAATATAATGAGGAAATGTGAAATGATGTGTGAACAATATTATATCTTGGTTCACAAGTATGTGTGGTATTTAACCACTAAGACATGATGTTTCATTTTTTTCATTGCTACATTTCTAGCCTTATATTTATGCTTCCTCTTATGTTCGTGATTTTTTTCCGTGTTATGATTATGATCACCCCATGCTATTTTGTTCTTATCTATCCTATTACTGGGCTACTAGATTAACCCTTTTTATGTATATCCTCAGGTTGCTACATATACTAAGTAGAGGACAAGTGCCAATAAGAATCTAGAGAAGAATAAATTAAATAAATGTTTATGCTTGATGTTGTATTTGTTATGTATGGTCCTAGTTTTCCCAAGACACTAAACCTTTGGATCCTATATGTGTAATACTATTATGTTTTTTAGATTAAAAATGGTGTAATAATAAATTAATAAATGGATGGTATGCTATAGTTGGTATCAGGTGAAAGGTTTAGTTAATTTGAGAATTAGGATTAGTGAACCCTAGAGAAAACCTATAGCATGAGACTAAGTAAAAATATGCACACAAGAATATTTACAAAGGGATCCCACATGTTATGTTTTTTTATCAATTTTTTAAGTGAATATGTTATTCATGTTTTGTTTACTTATGTTTTTTTCTAACCTTTCTTATTTTAGAAAATGGTGGGAACCCGGAGAAATTAGGCCAACAACTCGTGCGAAGGCCAATGCAACGATTTCCCGAACGACATCCCCAGTGATTCGGGAGGTGGAAGTCAAAACCTCATGGCAATTCATACTAATTTATCTCAGGTTATGAACAATAACCATAATAATGGGGAACATCCTCATTCACCAAAGTGGGAAAAATTGGCTATCGAATGTTTTATACGGCAACAACCACCGACATTTAGTGGATCTTCTAATCCACTAGTTGCGGAACAATGGGTCAACTCCATAAAGAAGATATTTTCTGTTCTTCACTATTCTGAGATGGAGAAGGTGACCCTAGACGTTTATCATCTAGATGGAGAAGCTGATCAATGGTGGTAATTTATTAAGAACACCAAGCCAAGGGAGTATATTGATGATATGGAATGGGAAAACATTAAGATACTGTTTCTCAATAAGTATTTTCCACGAAAACTTCACAAAAAGATGGAGAGAGAATTCATAGAGCTCAAGAAAAAATAAGGATAATCTATCACAACCTATTAAGAGAATTTCACAAGGCTTGTAAGGTACGCTTTGGGTTTTGTTAACAAAAATGATAGCAAAATTGATAGATTCTTTAGTGGATTAAAACCACACCTTTGAAAGGCTCATGTAATTCGAGACTTTTGGAGTTATGAAGAAGTTGTTCGATGTGCCCTCAAAGTAGAGATGTAGTTTAGAGAATGGTCCCATGGATATGGGGTTTAGAAACTAAAGATGGAGTTTCAAACGAGTGGATCTAATGATAAAGGAGGGAAGAAAACTCAATGACCCACATGCCAAAAATTTGGGAAGTTGCACCATGGGAACTACCTCAAAGGGACGAGAAAGTACTTTAACTGTGGGAAAGAAGGACATCATGCTCACGAGTGTCAAAAATCCATGAAAAGGATGGAGAATGTAGCTGATGAAAGGAGAGAACCACTCAAGGTTCAATGCTACAAGTGTAGGGAGGTAGGGAACCTTGAAAACCAGTGCACTAAACCTCGAGCTCTCAAGGGTAATCAGCATCAACTGCCACTGAATCCAAAGGAACAAGCGAAATCTTATGCCATCACTACTTTAGAGGTTGAGTATGATAATGAAGTCATACAAGGTACACTTCTTATTCACTCAATAATGGAAAAAGTCTTATTTGATTCTGGTTCTATGCATTTCTTTATATCTTTCATGTTTTCTAGAACTATTGAATCGAAGCCTCGAAACCATGATGTAGAGATATCTATGAAATCACCAAGTGGTGCAATAATTTCAACCCAAGTGTTTGAATCTTCTCCTATTGGCGTATGTGGGAAGATTCTTTCGGAAAATATCGTAATACTTCCCTTGGTGGAATTCGATGCTATAATGGGAATGGATTGGTTCTCATTATATAGAACACATATAAACTGTTGGGAAAAGGAAATATCTTTCCATATTCCTAACCATCCCATGATCCTATACAAAATCAAGGAAGATAATGAATGTCCTTTGAAAAATCCATGGATGGTGTGGGTGTTGATTCCGTATGAAGAAGCATACCTCGCCTAAATGGTTGATTTGATGGAAAGTTCCAACCTTGTGGAAATTCCCATAGTGAGGGAATACAGAGATATATTTCCTAAAGAGTTACCCAGAATTCCCCCATATCGTGAGGAAGAGTTATCAATTGAACTCATACCCGGAGCTACTCTATAGCGACCCGACCTTTTATTACATTACTATTACATCATTTTAAAGATAAAAAACATAATAGTATTACACATAGAGTATCCAAAGGTTTAGTGTCATGGGAAAACTAGGACCACACATAACAAATACAACATTTAACATAAAAATCTATTTAATTTCTTCTTCTCTAACTTCTTATTGGCACTTTTCCTCTCCTTAGTACATATAACCACCTGAGGATATACATCAAAAGGGGTCAGCTAGAAACCCAGTAAGAGGATTGATATGAACAATACATCATGGGGTGAGTTTAATCATAGCATAGGCAAAATATCATGAACATGAGAGGAGCATAAATAAATGACTTGAAATGTGGAAAAGAATAAAAATGAAACATCATATCTTAGGGGTTGACTACCAAACATACTTGTGAACCGTGATAGCATCTTGTTCACACATCATTTCACATTTAATCATGAGATTAATAACTTTACCCAATTCATTAGTGTGTTATATAATTCCGGGATCTACCGTCACATTTAAACATTCATATTGCGCTATATAATTCCGGGCGCACCCGCCATGTCATAACATTATCATTAATCATGCATTTCACAATGAACATATTACATAAATGAACATAAATAACCCATGAAAAGGAATGGGTTTCATCTCATAAGAACAATTTAATAAACTTTGGATTCCCAAATGAAAGAGGGAATAACATACTTGATACAAGAACCATCAACTTTGAATGAGAGGTAAAAGTTGAGTTCTTAAAAGAAGAGTTCATTCGAAAAACATTTGGATTGACATAAACTTTATTAGAAAAAATTTAAATCCCAGAAAAGGAAAGACAATGATGTGGAAATGATATTTAAGGAGTGATGTTATCAAAAATGGAGTGAAGGAGGTAGAACCCGAAGGATGAAAGTTGGGTTCGAGAATTTCCCCTTACCTTGTACCTGAATGCTTCCTTCACTTTAATTTCTTGTATAATGACATTATATTCATTAATTAGAAATCCAGAACCATGTGTACATTAATAGGGTTCATTGTGGGTTCATTATGTCATTTTATGTTCCTTTGGATTACTTATAGAGTTTAAAAACATTGTTTGGGGATGTTCGTTTTTATGGTTTTTATTAGGTTGTTCACTTGTATTCCTAAATTGAAGTTCATGTAGAACATGGGTAATAATACAAAAATGATATTACATGTCATTAAAAATATTAAATGAGTTTGTATGATATTATAATGAATTATATTCTATCCATGTGGATGAATCATTAGAGAAGAATTAAATGATGGTTATTTGGGTGAATTTGGGTGGTTTTTGGATCACCAAGAACTTGTTTTAACTTATCACTTAGTAATATGTCCATATGTTTTTTCCAGAACATTAAATAAGAAATAAAACATTAAAATATTCTGGTTCAACCATAAAAATGGTTTCATGACCAGATATAAAGGTATAAATGGAAGAAGAAAGCATGGCGTTCTTGAAGGTGATAAATTTACACCCTACGCACAATGTTCTCTTTAATAAAATAAAAGGAAGTAGGAAAAGGGTTGTATGATATAATATCCCATTAGATTCATAAAAATAATGTATATGTATAATAATGGAGTTACAATACAATTTGGATGAAGATAGGTTGGGAGAGATCAAGAAATGATCTTGAACTTGAAAGGAAATTAAAGGAGAAGAGGGAGGGAAATTACCTCTTGAATCCTTCTCTTGAGAACCTCCTTAAGGGCCTAAGCATGGTATTTTGCTGAGACCAGTATCTCTTAGACGTGGGGGAGGGGCAAGGGATGTTTTTTGGGCAGAGTTTAGAGAATTTCTGGAGCTTGATAGGTGTGAGGAAATGAGGGTGTGAAGGGTGGCTTTTATAGTGGAGGGGAGAGGGGTTTCATTAATATAAAATTCATTAGTTTATTATTTCCCCAAAAGACAAGGAATAGTGTGTTTTGAACAACCAGGAATAGTAATTTAATAATGAAATCCTGAACCAAGTGGGCTTACATCAGAAGAACATCACACATGATCCTATAATTTTCTTATTTAGCTTATTTTGTTTATTATGGTATTTCATTATTCATATAAAATTCAAGTATCTCAAAAAAATCCCAACCATTTACCCCAACCATTTTTTAATGTGTAGAATTGAAAAACAAAGTCAATTTTTCAAAAATAAGTTTCTAAATATTATTAATTTAAATTTTAATTAAAATCAAAATTTACTTAAAAAACATTTTTTAAGATTAAAACTGATTTTATAGTGCTTTCAAAAATTACGTAGGGTATTATACAATTATCTAAAAACTATAAGACATTGATTCAATAATTTAGGAATAAATTTTAGTGAAATAAATATTATTTTAAATTAATTAATTTATGGTATTTAATTATTTATGACTTACAAAATACCAAAACGTTTACTATGGTCAAATTGTCACTTTCTAATATGTCTAAATTTTATTTTATTATTCATAGTTAATATTACTCTTATGTTTGATGATTTATTATTCATAAGGGTCATATTACTATTTATAAGGGTATGTTATTATTCTTATGGGTATGTTACTATTCACCAAAAATTATTTTTGTTTCCTTAGACTCCAAAAATCATCTTGAACACAACCGTGTATATTGGATTTTCAAAATTCCAAACATAGGAGTGAAAAACATATGTTTAAAGGCCACTTATCACTTAGTATTCCATTATTTTGTCTTTTTATGACATAAATATAAGAGGGGAATTTTACATTGAAAAACATTGGGTCGTTACATTATTCCCCCCTTAAGGAATTTCGACTCCGAAATTTCACATTACACAAATAGGTGAGGGTACTTCTCTTTAATTGACTCTTATGGTTCCCAAGTTGCTTCCTCAAACTTATGGTTCCTCCACAACACTTTGACAAGATGGGTTGTCTTGTTGCATAGAACCCTATCTCTCTGATCCATAATCTTTACTGGCTTCTTCTCATAGGAGATATCATCTTCCAGCTGCACCACCATTGAGTTTAGTACATGTGAGGGGTCTGGTATGTACTTCCTCAGTAGTGATATGTGGAACACATCATAAACTTGATCCATATTCGGTGGAAGTGCAAGAAGATAGGCCACAACTCTTATGCGGTCAATGATATCAAAGGGGCCAATATACCTTGGGCTTAGATTACCGATTTTCCCGAATCGCATGACTCTCTTCCATGGAGATATTCTAAGGATGACTTTATCTCCATTGTCGAACTCCAATTCCCTTTGACAGTTTTCAGCATAACTCTTTTGCCGACTTTGAGCAGCTTTGATGTGTTTCTGGATGACTTGAACCTTCTCTGTCATATCTTGAACAAGATCGGGCCCAAGTAGCTTTCTTTCTCCGACTTCATCCCAACGGGTTGGAGTTCTACATCACTTTCCATACAGAGCTTCATATGGAGCCATTTGAATACTCGAGTGGATGTTATTGTTGTATGAGAACTAAACCAATGGGAGATGATGATCCCAACCACCTTTGATTTCAAGAGAGAAGGGTCTTAGCATATCTTCAAGCATATGAATAGTCCTTTCAGACTGGCAATCGGTTTGGGGGTGATAGCTCATGCTTATATTTAATTCAGTACTCAAATCATGTGGAAGGCTCCTCCAGAATTTAGATGTGAACCTTGGATCATGGTCAGAGACAATTGAGAGTGGAACACCGTGAAGTCCCACCACTTCCTTCACATATATCTTTGCATGTTGTTCAAGAGAGAGGTCTTCCCGAATAGAGATAAAATGTGCAATCCTGGTGAGTCTGTCAACCACAACCCATATTGCATTATTTCCCTTTGACATCTTTGATAGACCCGTGACAAAGTCCATAATATTATTTTCCCATTTCCACATGGGTATAGTAAATGGTTGCATCATACCTTTGTAATTTTTTTGCTCAACATTATCTTGCTGACATACCATGCACCTTGACATATATTCTGCAATCTCCTTCTTCATGTTATCCTATTAGAAGTTTTCTCAGAGATCACGATACATCTTGGTACTCCCGGGATGGATAGAGAAAATTGATCTATGTGCATTATCCAATAGCTCCATCTTTATCCCGGGTGACGAAGGAACGCAAATCCACGTTCCAAACCGAATCACACCATCATCATTGATATGGAACTCGTGTAGCTTCTATTCCTTTATTGCATTCACCCTCTTTTGTATCTTCACATCATCCCTTTGTGCTTCCTTAATCTTCTCCTGGATGGATGGTTGCACAATCATTTGGGAAAGGTAGGATATATCCCCTAACATTATGATTCTCAAATCCATTATTTTCATATCCATGAAGATAGGGTCATTCTCAATCTGCAACATGGATAAAGTAGCAGGTTTTTTTCTGCTTAGAGTATCAGCTACCTTGTCCGCCATTGCTGGATGATAGTGAATAGAGAAATTGTAATCCTTGAATAGATCTAACCGTCTCCATTAACCAATGTTGAGATCTTTTTGTGTGAATATATAATTTAGGATCATGTGGTCGGTTTATATGTCACACTTCTCACCATAAAGGTAGTGCTGCTAGATTATCAAGGAAACAATCATGGCTACTAGCTCTAGATCATGCGTTGGGTAGTTCTGCTTATGGATCTTCAACTGTCGTGAGAGATAGGCTATCACATTATCATTTTTCATGAGTACACAACCCAAGCCTTTCTTTGAAGCATCATTGTATATCACAAAACTTTCTCCACTTTTCGGTAGTGTGAGTATAGGTGCAGTGATCAGCCTTCTCTTTAGCTCCTTGAAGCTTCCCTCACATTCAACCATCCAGACATACTTTACCCCTTTCCTTGTTAACATAGTTAGCGGGATTGACAATCATGTGATGTTTCTCACAAAACGTCAGTAGTACCCAGCCAATCCAAGAAAACTAAGGATTTCTGTGACACTAGAGGGCATGGTCCATTCCTCAATTGCCTTTGTCTTTGAAGGATCCATAGAAATTCCCTCACTTGTGATCACATGTCCCAAGAATGTGACTTGATTCATCTAAAAGTCACACTTGCTGAACTTGGTGTACAAATTATCATTTTACAATGTCGCCAACACAAGTCTCAGATGTTCTTCACGTTCCTCCTTGATCTTGTAGTAGATGAGAATATCGTCGATAAACACTACCACAAATTTGTCAAGGTAAAGTCTAATTACTCTATTCATAAAATCCATGAATATTTCAGGGGAATTAGTATGTCCAAAGGGCATAAACAAAAACCCATAGTGCCCATAACTTGTAACGAAGGTAGTCTTCTAAATATCTTCCTTCTTCAACTTTACCGGATGATATACAGAACGAAGATCCACCTTTGAGAATTATTGATCTCCTCTTCATTGGTAGAACAAGTCATCAATCCTTGGGAGAGGATACTTGTTCTTTATCGTGATCTTGTTGAGTTCCCGATAATTGATACACAGCTGCATGGTTCCATCCTTCTTCTTCACAAAGAGCACTAGCGCACCCCAATATGAAGCACTAGGGCCTATGAACCCTTTGTCTAGATTCCCTTGCAGCTGCTTCTTTAACTCCTCCATTTCGATTGGATCCATCCTATAGGGTCACTTTGAGATAGGAGTAGCTTCGGGTATGATTTCAATTGAGAACTCTACCTCAAGACCCGAGGGAATTCCGGGTAACTCTTTGGGAAATACATCGTTGTATTCCCTCACGATGGGAATTTCCTCAAGGTTCGAACTTTCCTTCGAATCAACCATTTGGGAGAGGTATGCTTCTTCATAGGGAATCAACACCCACACCATTGAAGGATTTTTTGAAGGAGATTCATGATCTTACTTGCATTTGAAGAGGAGAATGGGTTGTTTTAGAATATGGAAAGATATTTCCTTTTCCCGACAGTTGATATTCCCTCTATATAACGAGAGCCAGTCAATTCCCATTATAGAGTCGAATTCCACCAAGGAAAGTGTTACGAGATTTTCCGGAAAAATCTTCCCACATACACCAACAGGAGAAGATTCAAACACTTGGGTTGTAATGATTATACCACTTGGTGTTTTTATAGATATCTCTACTTCAAGGTTTTGGGGCATCGATTCTATAGTTCTAGAAAACATGTAAGATGTAAAGGAATGTGTAGAACCAGAATCAAATAAGACTTTTTCCATTCTTGATTGAATAGTAAGTGTACCTTGTACGACTTCTTTATCATGATCCTCCTCTGCAGTAGTGATGGTATGAGCCTTCCCCTGTTCCTTTGGCTTTGGTGGCTGCTGACGCTGATTACCCTCAAGAACTCGAGGTTTAGTGCACTTTTTTTCATAGTGCCCTATCTCCTTACTGTTGTAGCATTGAACCATGAGTGGTTCTCTCCTTTCAACAGCTAAATTCTCATTCCTTTTCATGTCTTTTAGACACTCTTGAGCGTGGTTTCTTTCTTTCCCACACTTGAAGCATTTCCCCATCCCTTTGTGGCAGTTCCCATGGTGCAACTTCCCACATTTTTGGTATGTGGGTCATTGATTTTTCTTCCCACCTTTATGACTAGATCCACCGGCTTGAAAATCCATCTTTCGTTTCTTATCCCCATATCCATGGGACCATTCTCCAAAATCCATCTCCACTTTGAGAGCATACCAAACAACGTCTTCATAACTCCAAATTTTTTGAATTGTGAGAGACTTTTGAAGGTGTGGTTTCAATCCACTAAAGAATCTATCAATTTTGCTATCATTGTTGACAAAAAAACCCAAAGCATACCTTGAAAACCTTGTGAAATTCACATCATAGGTTTTGACAGATTCTATTTCTTTTTTCATGAGATCTATGAATTCTCTCTCCATATTCGTGCAAAGAGTTTATGGGAAATACTTATTAAGAAACATTATCTTAAAGTCTTCCCATTCCATCTCTTCAATTTCCTCCCTTGTCTTGGTGTTCTTAATCAAAGCCCACTATTGATCGGCTTCTCCATCTAGACGATAAAAATCTAGAGTGACCTTCTCTGTCTCAGTACTGTGAAGCCTAGAAAAGATCTTATCCATTGAGTTGACCCACTGTTCTACAACTATTGGATCGGAATATCCACAAAACGTCGGTGGTCGTTACCACATAAAACATTCAATAGCCAGTTGATCCCTCTTTGGTGAAGGAAGAAGTTCCCCATTATTATGGTTATTATTCATAACCTGAGATTATTGTGTAAGAATTTCCATGAAGTTTTTAACTCCACCACCCAAATCATTATGGATGTAGTTCGAGCAATCGTTGCATTGTCCCTCACATGAGTTGTTGTCCTGATTTCTCCTGGTTCCCACCATTTTCTAAAATAGAAAAGGATAGAAAAAAACATAGCTAAAAAAGTCATGAATTACTTATTCATTTATACAATTATACCAAAAAAATAACATATGGGATCCCTAGGTAAATATTCTTCTGTGCATATTTTTACTTAGTCTCATACTAGATGTTTTCTCTAGGGTTCACTAATCCTAAATCCCAAATTAACTAATCCTTGCCTCAGATACCAACAATAGAGACCCAACCATTTCTTAAATTACAACTACATCATTTTAAAGATATAAAACACAATAGTATTACACATAGAAGATCCAAAGGTTTAGTGTCTTGGGAAAACTAGGACCACACATAAAAAATACAACAACTAGCATAAACATTTATTTAATTTCTTCTTATCTACCTTTTTTTTGGCACTTTTCCTCTCCTTAGTACATATATCCACCTGAGGATATACAAAAAAATGGGTGATATAGAATCCCAGTAAGAGGATTGATAAGAACAACATATCATGGGGTGATTATAATCATAACATTGGAAAAAGATCATCAACATGAGAGGAGCATAAATAAAAGACATGAAATGTGGAAAAGCATAAAAATGAAACATCATGACTTAGTTGTTAACTACCACACATAAGATAGAATCTTGTTCACACGCCATTTCACATTTACTCATGAGATTTATAACTTTACCCAATGCATTGGATCAATATATAATTTCGGTCGCACCCGTCACATTTAAACATTCATATTGTGCTATATAATTCTGGGCGCACCCGTCACATCATAATATTATCATTTATCATGCATCCCACAATGAACATATAACATAAATTAACATAACAGACACATGAAAAGGAATGAGTTTCTTCTCACAATAAAACATTCATAATCTTTGGGTTCCCAAAAGAAAGAGGGAACAACATACTTGATACAAGAACCATCAACCTTGAATAAGAGGTAAAAGGTGAGTTATTAAGAGAAGAGTTCTTTCAGAAAACATTTGGATTGAAATAAACTTCATTAGAAAACATGTATATCCAAAAAAATGAAGGAAAATTATGAAAAAATGATATTTAAGGAGTGACCATATCAAAAATGAAGTGAAAGAGGTAGAACCCGAATGATGAAAGTTGGGTTCAAGAATTTCCCCTTACCTTGTACCTGAATGCTTCCTTCTCTTTAATTTCCTGTATAATGACATTATATTCATTAATTAAAAACCCAGAACCATGTTTACATTAATAGGGTTCATTATGGTTTCATTATTACATCTTATGTTCCTTTGTATGACTTATAGAGTTTAAAAACATTGTTCAGGGATGTTCATTTTTATGGTTTTTCTTAGGTTGTTCATTTGTATTCATAAATTGATGTTCGGGTAGAACATGCGTTAACATACAGAAATGATATTAAATGTCATTAATGATATTAAAGTAGTTTTAATGATCTTATAATGAATTATATTAGATCCATGTGGATGAATCATTAGATAAGAATTAAATGATGGTTATTTGGGTAAATTTGGGTGGTTTTTGGATCACAACGAACCTATTTTAACTTATCAATTAGTAATATGGCCATAAGTTATTTCCAGAACATTAAATAAGAAATAAAACATATAAATATTCTGTTTCAACCATAAAAATGGTTTCATGAACATATATGAAGGTAGAAATGGAAGAAGAAAGCCTGTCATTCTTGTAGGTGATAAATTAACACCTCACGAACAACGTTCTCTTTAATAAAATAAAAGGAAGAGGGAAAGGGGGATGGATGATATAATATCAAATTATAATCATAAAATTAAATTATATGTATAATAGTGGAGTTAAAATACAATTTGGATGAAGATAGGTGGGGAGAGATCATGAATTGAACTCGAACAGGAAAGGAAATTAAAGGAGAAGAGGGAGGGAAATTACCTCTTGAATCCTTCTCTTGAGAACCTCCTTAAGGGACTAATCATGGTCTTTTGAGGAGACCAAAAGCTCTTATATGTGAGTGAGGGGATAGGTATGGTGTTCGGGCAGATTTTAGAGAAGGCTTGGAGCATGAGAGGTGTGAGGAAATGATGGTGTGAAGGGTGGCATTTATATTGGAGGGGAGAGGGGTTTCCTTAATATAAAATTAATTAGTTTATTATTTCCCCACAAGACAAGGAATAGTGAGTCTTGAATGTCCAAGAATAGTAATGTTATAATGTAATCCCGAACCAAGTGGGCTTACATCCACATAACATCACACATGACACTATAATTAGCATATTCAGCTTATTTTGTAAATTACGGTATTTCACTATTCATAAAAAATTCATGTATCTCAGAAAAATACCAAAAATTTACCCCAACCAATTATCAATGTGTAGAAACCAAAAATGAAGTAGATTTTTCAAAAATAATTTTCTAATTAGTATTAATTTAATATTTAATTAAAATCATAATTTACTAAAAACAATAGTTTTTAAGATTAAAACTGATTTTATAGTGCTTTCCAAAATTACCTAGGGTCCTATAAAATTATCTATAAACTATAATACATTGATTCAATAATTTATGAATACAATTTAAGGAAATAAATATTCTTTTAAATTAATTAATCAATTATAATTAATTATTTATGACTTACAAAATACCAAAACATTTATTAAGGTCAAATTGTCACTTTCTAAGATGTCTAAATTTTATTTTATTATTCATAGGTAATGTTACTCTTATGTTGGATGATTTACTATACATAAAGGTCATATTACTATTCATAATGGTATGTTACTATTCCTAAGGGCATGTTACTATTCACCAAAAATTATTTTTGTTTCGTTAGACTCCAAAAATCATCTTGAACACAACTATGTATGTCGGATTTTCAAAATTCCAAACATAGGAGTGAAAAACATTGGTTTAAAGGTCACATATCACTTAGTAGTTAATTATTTTGTGTTTTTATGACATAAATATATGAAGGTAATTTTCCATTGAAAAACATTGGGTCGTTATATACTTTTATCTCGAAGTTTCCCTATATGATGGCTCATATCAAACTGGAGGAGTTAAAGAAGCAGTTACAAGAGAATTTGGACAAAGGGTTCATACGCCCTAGTGCGTCACCTTGGGGTGAACCAGTTCTTTTTGTGAAGAAGAAGGATGGAACAATGCGGTTGTGTATCAATTATCGGGAACTCAACAAGATCATCATAAAGAACAAGTATCCTCTCCCTAGGATTTATGAATTGTTCCATCAGTTAAGGGGAGCTCAATACTTCTCAAAAGTCGATCTTCATTCTGGATATCATCAGGTAAAGGTGAAGAAGGAAGATATTCAGAATACTGCATTCCGTACAAGGTATGGGCTCTATAAGTTTTTAGTGATGCCCTTCAGACTTACTAATTCCCCTGCAATCTTCATGGATTTGATGAATATAGTCTTTAGACATTACCTCGACAAATTTTTGGTATTGTTTATTGATGATATTCTCATCTACTCCAAGAGAAAGGAGGAACATAAAGAACACCAAAGACATGTGTTTGTGACATTAAGGAAGGAGAAGTTGTATGCCGAGTTCAGAAAGTGTGACTTTTGGATGAAGCAAGTCACATACTTGGGACTTGTGATCACAAGTGAGGGAATTTCATTAGATACTTCGAAGAAAAAGGTGACTGAGGAATGGTCCATTCCCTCTAGTGTCACAGAAATTTATAGTTTTCCAAGATTAACAGGGTTCTACCGACATTTTGTGAGAAACTTCTTACGATTATCAAGCCCTCTAACAAAGTTAACAAGGAAAGGTGTAAAGTATTTCTGTACAGAAGAATGTGAGGTAAGCATCATGGATCTAAAGAGAAGGCTGATCACTACACTTGTACTCACACTACAAAAAATTGGAGAATGTTTTGTGATATATAGTGATGCTTCAAAGAATTGATTGGGTTGTGTACTCATGAAAAATGATAATGTGATAGCCTAAGCCTCATGACAGTTGAAGATCCATGAGGAAAACTACCCGACACATGATCTAGAGCTATAAGCCATGATTTTTACTTTGAAATTCTGGTGGCACTACCTTTATGGTGAGAAGTGTGACATATACACCGACCAAAAGAGCCTAATGTATATATTCACACAAAAGGAGCTCAACATTTGTCAAAGGGAATGGTTAGATATAATGAAGAATTACGATTGCTCGATTCACTACCATCCAAGATAGGCGAACGAGGTAGCTGATGCACTAAGTGGAAAATAACAACTTACTCTATCCATGCTGCAGATTTAGAAAGACCATATCTTCTTGGATATGAAAACAATCGATTTAGAAATCATACGAGAAAGGGATACCTCTTACCTTTCCCAAATGATTGTGCAACCATCCATCCAATAGAAGGTTAAGGAAGTACAAAGGGATGATGTGGAGTTACAAAAGAAGGTGAATGAAGTAAAGTAAGATAAGCTGCAAGTGTTTCATATCAACGATGATGCTTTGATTCGGTTTGGAACGCAGCTTTGTGTGCCTTCATCACCCGGGATAAGGAAGGAGTTGTTGGACAATGCACATAGCTCAACATTATCAATCCATCCTTGGAGTACCAAGAAGTACCGTGATCTCCGAGAACACATCTGGTGGGATAACATGAAGAAGGAGATTAGGTAATATATATCAAGGTGCATGGTATGTCAGCATGTTTATTCTGAGTGACAAAAGTCCAAAGGTATGATGCATTCATTGCCTATACCGATGTGGAATTGGGAAAATATTACTATGGAATTTGTCATAGGTATCTTGAAGACATCAAAGGGAAATAATGTGATATGGTTTGGGGTTGATCGACTCACCAAGACTTCCCATTTTATCGCTATTCAGGAAGATCTCTCACTTGATCAACTTGCAATGATATGTGTGAAGGAAGTGGTGAGACTGCATGGTGTTCCACTCTCGATTGGCTCTGACCGTGATCCAAGGTTCACATATAAATTCTAAATGAGCCTTCAACATTCTTTGAGTACTGAATTAAATTTCAGCATGGCCTATCACCCCCAAACTGTTGGCCAGTCTAAAAAGACTATACAAACACTTGAAGATATGTTATGAGTCTACTCTCTATAATTCAAAAGATGATGGGATCTGCATCTCCCATTGGTTGATTTCTCATACAATAATAGCTTCCACTAGAGTGTTTAGATAGCCCCATATGAAGCTCTATACGGAAAGCGATGTAGAACTCAATCCTGTTGGTATAAAGTTGTTTAAAGAAAGCTACATGGACTTGATCTTGTGCAAGAGATGACAGAGAAGGTTCAAGTCATCCAGAAACACGTCAAAGCTGCTCAAAGTCGGAAAAAGAGATATTCTAACAACCATATAAGGGACTTGGAGTTCAACGATGGTGATAAAGTATTCCTTTGAATATATCCATAGAAGAGAGTCATGCGATTTGGGAAGAAAGTGAAACTAAGCCCAAGGTATATTGGTCCCTTTGAGATCCATGAACGCCTAGGTGTTGTGGCCTATCATCGTGCACTTCCACCGAATATGGCTCATGTTCATGATGTGTTTCATGTATCACTACTGAGGATTTACATACCAAACCCCTCACATGTACTAAAATCAGAGGTGGTGCAGCTGGAAGATGATATCTCTTATGAGGAGCACCCATTAAAGATTCTGGATCGGAGAGACAAGGTTCTGCGCAACAAGACAAACCATCTCTTAAAAGTGTTGTGGAGGAACCATAAGTTTGTGGAAGCAACTAGGTAACCATAAGAGGCAATGATGGAGAAGTACTTTCACCTGTTTGTGTAAAGTGAAATTTCAGGGGCAAAATTTGTTAAGGGGGGAAGAATATAATGACCCATAGTTTTTCAATGGAAATTCCATTCTTATTTTTTTATGTCTTAAAATCCCATGAAAACTCAACATAATGACCTAATAAGTGATAATTGATATTTCAACATATGTTTTCCACTTCTGTGTTGACAGTTTTAGGAATCTGATATACACGGTTTTGTTCATGATTTTTTTTGGAGTCAAATAAAACAAAAATAATTTTTGGTGAATAGTGACCTACCCTTATGAATAGTAACATACACTTATGAATAGTAATATGACCCTTATGAATATTAAATCATCCAACATAAGAGTAACCTTACCCATAAATAATTAAATAAAATTAAGACATCTTAGAAAATGACATTTTTACCTTAGTAAACGTTTTGGTATTTTGTAAATCAAAAATAATTAATTATAATTAATTAATTAATTTATAATAAAACTTATTTGCTTAAAATGTGTTCATTAATTATAAAATCAATTTATTATAGTTTTTAGATAATTTTATAAGACCCTGTGTAATTTTTGAAAGCACTATAAAATCAGTTTTAATTTTAAAAACTATTTTTTAAAGTAAATTATGATTTTAATTAAATATTAAATTAATTGTATTTAAAAATTATTTTTTAATATTTGATATCATTTTTGGATTCTACACGTCAAAAAATTGTTAGGGTAAGTTTTTTCAGATTTTTCTGAGATACTTGAATTTTTGATTAATAGTGAAATACCGTAATTTACAAAATAAGCTAAATAAACTAATTATAGGGTCATGTGTGATTTTATGCTGATGTAATCCTACTTGGTTCTGGATCACATTATAAAGTTTCTATTAATGGTCATTTAAGACTCACTATTCCTTGTATTTTGGGGAAATAATAAACTAATGAATTTTATATTAAGGAAACCTATCTTCCCTCCACTATAAATACCACCCTTCACTCCCTCATTTCCTCACACCTCTCAAGCACCAAGCCTTCACTAAACTCTACCCAAACACCTTCCCTACCCTCTCTCCCACGTTCAAGAGCTTCTGGTCTCATCAGAAGACCAAGAATAGATTTCTTAAGGAGGATCTGAAGAGGAAGATTTAAGAGGTAATTTCTCTCCCTCTTCTTCTTTAATTTCCTTTCAAGTTCAAGTTAATTTTTTGATATCTCCCCACCTATATTCATATAAATGGTATTATAACTCCATTATTATACATCCAATTGAATTTTATGATGCTAATGGGTTATTATATCATCCAACCCCCTTCCCCTCTTCCTTTTGATTTATTAAAGAGAATGTTGTTCGTGAGGTGTTAATTTATCACCTTCAAGAACGACATGATTTCTTCTTCCATTTCTACCTTCAGATCTGGTCATGACACAATTTTTATGGTTGAACCATAATATTTTATATTTATTATCTCATATTTAATGTTTTATAAATAACCTATGGCCACATTACTAAGTGATAAGTTAAAACAAGTTCATTATGATCGAAAAATCGCCCAAATTAACCCAAATAATCGTCATTTAATTATTATCTAATGATTCATCCACATGGATATAATATGAATCAGTATAAGATCATTAAAACTCCTGTATTATTATTAATATCATGAAATATCAGTTCTTGATTTTTACCCATGATTCTACACAAACTTCAATTTAAGAATACAAGTGAACCACTCAAGAAAACCATAAAAACCAACATTCCCGAAGAATGTTTTCAAACTATATAACTCATCCAAAGGAACATAAAATAACCTAATGAAACCATAATTAACCATATTAATGTACACAAGGTTCTGTATTTCTTATTAATGAATATAATTTCATTATACAGGACATTAAATAGAAGGAAGCATTCAGATACAAGGTAAGGGGAAATTCTCGAACCCAACTTTCTTCCTTCAGGTTCTTCCTCTTTCACTCCATTTTTGATATGGTTAATCCTATAAAATCATTTTTACATCTTTGACTTACCTATTCTGGGATATAAATGTTTTCCACTATTGTTTATGTTAAACAAAATGTTTTCCAAAAGAACTCTTCTTTTAAGAACACACCTTTTACCTCTCACTCAAAGTGGATGGTTCTTGTATCAAGTTTGTTGTTCCCTATTTCTTTTGGGAACCCAAAGTTTATGAATGTATTATTATGATATAAAACCAATTCCTTAACATGGGTTTGTTATGTTCATTATTGATATATTTTCTATGTGGCATGCATGATAATGATGATAATATGAGGTGAAGGGTGCGCCCAGAAGTATATAGCGCAATATGAATGTTTCAAAATGACTGGTGTGCCCAAACTTGTACAGTGATCCAATGCATTGGGTAAAGAGCTAAATCTTGTGAGTAAATGTGAAATGATGTGTAAAAAAGATACTATCTTGGTTCAGAAGTATTTTTGGTAGTTAACCACTAAGACATGATGTTTCATTTTTATGCATTTCCACATTTCAATCCTTATATTTATGCTTCTTCTTATGTTCGTGATTTTTTTCCGTGTTATGATTATGATCACCCCAAGAAATATTGTTCTTATCTATCCTCTTACTGGGATTCTATCTCACCCCTTTTGATGTATATCCTCAGGTGGCTATATATACTAAGGAGAGGACAAGTGCCAATAAGAAGCTAGATAAGAAGATATTAAATAAATATTTATGCTTGATGTTGTGTTTGTTATGTATGGTCCTAGTTTTCCCAAGACACTAAATCTTTGTATACTCTATGGGTAATACTATTATGTTGTGTACCTTTAAAATGATGCAATAGTAAAGTAAGAAAAGGATGGGATGCTATAGCGGGGGGATTGAATGCACCTTCCCCATGAACCAAACTAGGTAGGGGAATGCTTCGCGGCCGCACAGGGCTCCGCCTCGGTCCTGCGAATGACGGTGTACGTGGTCCAGACCGATTGACGTGGTTCGCGGCTGGGGCGGTTTGTGCCGGTGGACCGGCCTGGCTCCCGTCCTGCTTCGCACCCGCGGAGGGTCCCCGCCTCTGTTTTGTGAATGACAGCGGTCTGCGGAGGAGGCGGATTGCCGAACCGGCCATGCACCATCACTATTGGACCGGTACGGGGACCGGTCGATCCTTTGTTGTTTCTTGGGTGTTCTCAATATTTTTCCCAGTTCCTCAAGGTAAATTTGGGGGGGGGGGTTGGGTATAATCCTCTCTTGAATTCAGGGATGTCTCATTCTCATTTGCTGATTTTTCAGGACCCTACACTTGTACACATGTCACTCAAACAAAGGTTGGTTAGAAATAGAAAGATAGACATTGTTTGGTAACCAAAACACGAGTAAGCAAAAAATATGGTTACTTAACCAAAATCAATTTTCAGAGTGTAAGGTAATAAAAGTTCAGAGTCTAACCAAAAACCCATTTGGTGACTAGAATACCAGGATATTCAGATTCTGTCTTCAGAAGAATTTGGAACCCGAATTCTATAGAATTATGGAGTCTGAATTTCTAGGAAATTAGGAGTCTTGAATTGAGTAAAATTCAGAGTCTGAATTCATACGATTTCGGAGTCTGAAGTTACCAAAGTTTTCAGTCATAATTCATAATATTTCAGTGTCTGAACTTACAAAATCTCAAAGTCTAAATTCATAAGAGTTCAGATTCTGAACTTACAAAGTATGGAGTTTGAATTCAGAGCACTTGGAGTTAAAACTCATAAAATTTCGGAGTGTGAATTCTGAGAACTCGGAGTTAGAACTCAGAAAGTTCAGAATCTGAATTCAGAGGATTCAGAACTTGAATCCAATTCCTGAAAACCAAAATCTCTATATCAAAGTATTATTTGGTTCCAAGGTTTTTATATATGAAACTGAATTTTATATGTATAGAAAAAATGATCAATGTAAAACATGGTAAGGATAAATTTCGTTGGGGAAGGAAAATTTTCCTTATGAAATTAAAACATACGATAAAATGAATTTTTCCTTAAGATAAGGTGTTTTAGATTTTCAAAACATAAAAGAATGGTAATTTCATAAGGAAACATTATTGACTCAACAATCTCTCCAATCATGAAGGAATGGTAAAGTCATCAGGAAACCTTATTGACTCAACAATACATTTCACTGATTGTGAACAATATAATATTTTTGGTAAAGAAAAATATGAATTTTCACTTTTGTACTTTTAAATAACTCTTATGTTTTAACATCGGAAAAAAATAAATTTGTAATTGAATTATTATTATTATTTTTATCATAATGAATATAATTTTTGGATGGAAATTTATATATTGAATTTAGTGATTATACAATTACCTTAAACAATTATGAAACATAGAAGGAATATTAAATTAAATAAAAAAATAAATTATTTTGGAAATATTAAAATGTATAATATTTTTTAGACGAATATATCATACTAGTGATTTTTAAAATTATATATTATAATTACATATTTTTATTGATCTATTTAATATTAAGTAAAATGAATAATGAAAAAATGACATTAATGACATTTTATATAAAATAATAATTGATTAAAAAAATAAAAATTTCAACTAATAATATCTATAACAAAGTGATAGATATATTTTTAAATGTACCATATATGGTTCATTTTTGGAAAAATTATTCCATTTATAATAAATATCTTGACCATTAAAGATAAAAAATATTGTTATTGTTATAATTTTTAAATTTCATTAATAAGGATTAAAACAAACTGATAAGGGTAAAAACCAAGTATAATCATTAATAAAATTCATATTAGGGTAAAAATAAACCTATAATCATATTGTATTTTATTTGTATCAGTTTGGAAATATTTTAACCAAAAAATAATTTAGATTAATTTAATATTTCATGATATTCCAAATATGTGTCTCCCCTCCATTATTAAAGGAAACCTCCAATCCTATTTTATTCCCAGTTAAAATATATTAAATTTTTTCCATTAAATTCATAAACAAATTAATTACTTCCCTTAACATGTACTAGAGGCATTGGTTTTGTTATAAAACCCTCATAAGGGTTCCATTTGTGTAATCCTAAAGTGGTTGTCTAAAAAGAGGTGTCATTCATAACCAGGAAATTTTTTTATTATTTCATCTTTATATTCAATTAATATTTTTCAAAAATGTTAATATAATAAAATAATCATATCCCATATATTTAGATTTTATTTTTTTAGTTTCTTAACCAGAACTGACTACTCCTATATCAAATGATAAACGAAACAATAATTTGTATGTATGACAGACTACAACCTCTTGAACTGATGTAATTTATTTCATTCATCAACTCCCATGAATATTTATAATGATGGATTATATATATATATATATATTATATTCCTCAGATATAGAAATTTTTTTAAAATTATCATATCATATATTTTCTTAGCTTTCCATTATTTGAAAGATGATAATGTCACTTGTGCGTACATGAGGATTACACCACCATGAAGTAATGTGATTCATTTTTCAGTACCACATCGCATGGATAATATATATTATTATATTTCAATAACTACTATGATATTTTATTATAATTATATTTATATAATGATAAATGAGATGGATATTTTTTCTAAAATGATATTTGATAAAACAAAGCGTTACTCATATGTACTTATGACCGATCATCTCCAAAATTATAACATAGTTCATTATTCATAAAAATATTTCATTCCTGCTTTTAAATTATAATTAATGTATATAAATTATTATTTTTTCATGATTATTATTATATAGATGATTTCAAAATGACCTCTTTTACCATTATCAACCTGTTGAAGTCATTACAGATGTATAAACCTTATATCATCAAAAGATCCGATGTGAAATAAATTGATTATGTATATAAATATATCACAATAATGAATAAAATAAATGTAATATTGAACTTGAAAATTTTATTAATCATGAAAATATTTAATATATTTTTATTATTTAGAATGTTAAATAATGTTTGTGATGAGCTGGTTAAGAGGTAAGGGGTTTTATAAGTCAATTTCTTTTCATTAGGATAAATTACTTATTCATTTTATTTGATATTATAAGATTATGTGTGTAATGAATTTATATAATATTAAGTTGTATTTTATGTTGTTTTATTTTTATTTATATTTGATGCAATTCATTTAATAATTACCACTTCTACAGTGTGATCATTTGAATAGATTTTCTTTATATTTCCACTCCATTGAGAAATATTTTAAATTATGAACATTTGTTTTGAGTTTTATATAATTACCCATTGATATATTATTTAATGAATATCTATTTATACCCATTATATAATATTTCATTGGAAATTGTTTCTTTTATGGGGTTATGATTTAATAGTTACCCAAATGGTAAGAGTTTATTTCATAATCTCATCATTATGTGTGATTATTAATCTTTAAATATCTGATGGGTGAATTATTTGATATTTATATACTATTTGTTTTCCTTTTCCTATATTTATTTTTTAAAATTATATATTTTACTATAATTTTATGCTCTTTAAGAACCGATGATATAGAATCCATTTTTTTAATTAAAATCCCCTTTTATTTTACTCATTCAAGAATATTTTTCTTCAATATCAATATTTTCCATCAAATTTTCTAATTAATATTTTTAATATTACATAATGATTTATTAACAAAAAATTTAAATATATTATAAAATTAAATAAAAATTCATTAAAATATACTTCTTATCATTTTTAAACAATGTACCTTTTATCTTTTTACCAATATTTTAATGTAATCATTGTATTGAAGGACTTAAAATGAATGGAATTTTCCAATTGTCTTGACCACTCAATGATTTGAAGATTATTTTTAACTTTTCATGATTCTTTTCTGTGAATATATTAACCTTATATTCTAGAAATTTATTTTTATTGTTTATTTCGAAATTAAAATTTTATATTTTTCATATAATGGATTTTCTGTTCTTTTTATGGTTTTTATATTAATCTACAAAATCACCCATTTTATTATTGACATGGGATATATTGTATACATGTTATAATTATTCATTATATAGATGGTTTATGATTAGTTTTCATAGAGATAATATTGGCATTCCATAGGTTATTTCTTCCTCTATAGACTTATATTGAATAATGAATGTTGATTACGTTATAATCTTCATCCGTGTGGTGAATGAATTGAAATTATTAAGAAACGAGTGGGTAGTAAATTTTATACACCCTCGATACATCATTATGACTCATTTGAAAAACTATATTGGATATTATTTTACGGATTTACCCATTTATAAAATATTTATTATCATGGGGACTTGATGGTATATCTATGATGTCTAACATTATGTGTTACATAATAATGAGATTAGTAATAGAAATTCATATGATTTTTTATAAATTATTATATCCATGAAAAATTTAAAAGTTCATGTGATTATTCACATGTAATTATTTTATCAACATTAATACCAACCATTTTATTCTACATGCTTACATTATTGAATAAATAATATTATTTATCAGATATATACCTTCCAATTTTTATTGTTCTTTATTTACTAGTTATATATGATGTTGTACCAAAACATACCAATAATTTAGGATCACCCATTATTTTATTCCTTTCACTATGATATTAAGAAAGAATCATTTAATGAGTTCATGGATGTATAATATTTACTTTCAGTAGGTATTATATTTTTTTATTTTCAAATATAATGTGGGATTTAAATCATTATCTAGTTCACCAAGACTATAAAAATTGTCATACTATTGGGATGAGATCACTTCTATGTTATGAGAATGTAATAATGTGTCCATCAAATCTGGGATATTTGGTTAATGAATATTAAAATTGGTATTAAATAATGTTCAACATAATCATTGGGATTGTTATTTTTAAAACCATAAACTAGATAACATAACCATTTGACTAACACAGGGTAAAATACATGTATAATATAATATAATATAATTTTGGAAAGATTTATATTTTTTTTTCATTTAAAACACTTGTATCTAGATACTACATGTGGATGTTTTTTTAATAGATGCATCTAATGGTAAAAACCAAAAAATAGTTGGCTGACTATATCATGTTCATCATTCTAGTGTTTGGTGGGTGTTCCATTTCAATAGAATTTGTTTTTCAATCCTGTGTGATATTCATGGGTTAATTCACTTTTAAAATATGAATTATTATGATGAATTAGAAAATATAATTTCTCGATGCCTGTGATATTCCATAGGGAAGGGATAAATGTAATGTTTTATGGGATGATAATTCAAAGGTTTATCGTATGTTTAAACAAATTTAATAACCATTATAAATTCGATGGTATTGGAATTTAAAATTCTTAATCATATTTTTGGGGAACATTTTGTGAATACATCCGATTGGTTTTGTATATGTTTTGATGATATATTTATTTTAGTAATAATTAAATAAATTTCTTCGAAATTGGTTTAAAGGTATCAATAACATTTAAGGATTATATGATCATTGATGATGAGGTAATTATGTGTTATAAAAATTTCAGAACATTTATTTTATCAAATACATAACCATGATATTGAATGGATATTTTTTGATTAATTTTATTTTTAATGATTTTCATCATTGATTTGGGAGTGTTATAGGAATAATAATGATATTGTTTTATAAAAGGGATAAATCATGTGTTGGGGAACAACCTGTTTCATCTGGCAAGGCCATGGGGCTTTAACCCACAACTGAAGGTGATTTGGGTTTAACACCTATAATTGGACTACATGGAATACTAGTTATTAATATATTGTTTTTACATATATGGTTTTATAGATTAATATTAAGTTGATTTTCAGAAACATATTATAAGATGAAATCTTTAGTATTTTTTTTGATTTTGACGTGATCAGTGATATTTTAAGAGACATTTTATTGGGTTTTGATATATATATATAAAATTTAGTTTTAAAGAAAGAAATTAGTCAATAATATTTTTATTTCATTTATATATAAGTAATATAAAGGTTATGAGATAACCATTTTGGTTAAGACTGTCATTCATGTTGTGGTTATTGAGGTGATTTGGGATACATATTTATTTATTTTATAAATGATTTATGATAAAAAGGTGGATTTATTTTTGAATTTTGGAGAGTATTGTATTATTTATTTATATAATGGTTTATTTGTTTTGGGTATTATTTTACATTCTTCTAACCATTATGGTTTTATTAAATTTAGTAGGAATATATATATATATTCTTTTGTGGATTATGTGAATAGTTAGAAGTTGATTTAAGTTAGTTAGGCCTAAGGAAAAATATTCATTGAATATAAACCTCTTGATGAAGAATATGTTACTACATTTGGAGATTGATTAAATGATCAAATAATACTAATAAGTAATAAAAACATTCCTCGTGTTCTTAGTCTACATGTTAATAGAATACCCCAAATATGGTAAAAGTATCCTAAAACAAAAAAAATTTCTGATTACCTTCATTTCATAGGAATCAATGGTCTTTTGACCCATAAGATTGATATAGTTTTATGTTCACTCAATTTCATAGGATAATGTTTTAATATTACTCTATATTAGTCCTATGATGTTATTTTTATCTTTCATGTATATATTATAACCTCCAACTAATTTTTTTCCTTATCTAGGAACATGAATACATGGTATTTCATGTAGCCTTTATGATTTCAACATTTTTTTGAAAAACGATTTAGTATCCCTATGTTCAGTGTGGGTTTAAATAATGTTTATATCGTTTATTATTAAAATAAAATTGTGAGTGAATAATTTATTTATGTGTGTACAATGTAACACCCCTATATTGTAGAATATATTTCTATTTAGATAAATTTTATTCTTAGATAGCATGTGATACACAAAACATCGTGTTTAAATGAACCACTATATACTATTTAAACGTGATCATTATAAACTATCCTTTATAGTGTTCAATATTAATAGGAAACCCCAATTTATTAAAATTTCGAGTAAATATTTTATATACAGAAAATAATTTAGTATTGAAAAAAAAATAATTAATGAAATTAATTTTTTCAACAAAAAAATTATCAAAAATGATTTCAGGATTTTTATGAGAAACTTAATATAAATATTTTCTACCGATTTTATAAATTTATTTATAAAAAATGAGAAAAATATTTGAGATCAGGATTTCTACATCGATAAAGGGTGAAATTTTGGTATTTTTCAATAAAAATTGATTATCAGTGAATAGATAAAAATTCTAATTTTTATAAAACTGTAATTTCATTTCTTTGAAAAATCCCAAAAATATTCTTAGTTTTAATCTTAATTAATATTTTTAATCATTATTTATAAATGAAATAATTATTTACATATGAATAATAATGTATACCTGATCGTGGTATAAAACTACTTTAAGGCTTAACATGAATTTTTTTTCAAAAAATAATTTTTCGTCGCTCTATGTTTGAAACTTGTATGATAAATCTCTACATCTTATAGATATTTAATTTTATAAAATTAATTCCATATTTTGAATCAATATAATTCATATTATTTTAAATTTTAATCTTCTTTTTTTGTCATAATGAATGTCAGGACCCGTCCCCCGGGGCCCGTGTCGTGACTACCCCACACCCACTATCCATAGGCAAGGGTTTCAGGAATAACACAGGAATGGAGTATCCCAAAAATGGGAATGAATTTCCTTTAATCCTATACAAAAACATAGTCCAAGATCACAAAAAGAATCAATAATGAAATAAAACTGCAATAGTAATAGTGTGTATGGAAGGTAAAGGGGATGGAATACAAGCCCAACTAAATGATACAATACAGCAGAAAATAGAAAACAACTTCAGAGATCGTCCAAAAAGGATCCTACATGAGTTGTCGGTACATCTCATCTCTATTTATCTTCACGTCAATCGTCACCTTAGTGTACCTCCTGGTCTTGGCACCTATAGACTCAGCCAAGCTACTCGTCATTTGAATAAGACACAACAAGGTGGGGGAGAAGCTCATGTAGGGGTGAGTGTAACAATACATAGTTGGAACCTCGAGACCCCTGAAAGTATCATAGAATTCTACAATGTAAAACCACAATGAATGATATCAATCACAAAAAAAAGAAAAAGATTTAGCTATAAAATAGTTATACACCTAAGAGTTCAAGAATAAAGATGATTAGTTTTATGATATATCATTTTATTCTGTTAGAAATTCTACAAATCTAAACCACAAAGGAGTGGTTCGAATGTACATTCACACAGGATCATATATCACTAATCCATGACATGAAACTCTATTCTGGTCTTCGTCGGGTCATGCACAATTGATCCATATAGGGTCACTAGAACGTTGATCCACAGATAGTCGTTATGATCTTTATCTACACAGGGTTGTTAAATGATAATACACACATGGTCTCAATGCTGTTGATCCACATAGGGTCACTATAATTCTTATCCACATAAGGTTTCTATGATGCTGATCCAGTCAGGGTCGCTGGATGTTGATTGACATAGGGTTGCTACTCAAATGATAGCCAGCCGTATGATTCCCCGCACCTAGTGCACTTGAGTTATATAGAATATTCTCCACTGGATATCAGTCATGTCTCAACTGATACTAAGTTCCACAAAGGAGTACCCTAAAGGAACTCCATATTTTAAGGGTTTCAATGCAATAGACGGTGCATCAACCGGATGCCCGGTCTATGAGATATTGGTGTTTTAGTGGTGAGGGCCCAGTTGGATTTGGGTAAGATCCAACCCATCCATACTATAACTATCTAGAAAACCCATGTTGAGTATTTCAAAAGTATTATATCCCTCCAAGGATCCCAATGCTGCATACGGTTCGTCATACATACATCTATTTTGAATGATATGACTTTTTAAGTGAAACTAGGCCCGAAAGGGGTCTGGGTCTGGTCCATCCCTGCATGACCCGACCTGGACAGACCCGACCCGGACCGGCCCAAACAGGCCTCGGTCGGCCCTGTTATGCTATGTCGTGGACTGGTGTGGCCCAGTTTATCTGGGTGCATCCCACTGGGCAGTCCGACCCACTAGTTGGCACGACACCCATCTGGTGTCCTGCCCAGGGATCTATGCCACCACCTTCTCCGGTAGGCGAGAACCAGCTGCTGTATTCACCTGCTGACACCAGTTCTGCGATATAGGGACTTTCGTGGGGCACCTGATGAGATCTGGTTTTCCATTTTCCCTTCTTATTGTGCCTATGGGCCTCCCGGGATGCCGCAATCGTTCCACGGCTTCCAGATTCAACGTTCTGCCGTTTGGTAAGATCATCCCTAGTAGAACATGGAATGAATGAAGTAGCTAAGGGTACGAGCCTTATTAGCTATTCATCCACCCTATTCATTATCATTATAATAGGTGGTAGTAATTGTATTCATCAATGATAAACTTTTATAGACCGCCTACCTCAAGATTAGTTGGAGATGTTGCAGTAGTGGAAGATGATTCCACGTTTGATGAATCTGCCAGTGTATTCTGATCCCTATTCATTTCTGCACAAGCCACCATCCTCCATCGGTGGTAGGTGTCACAGTACTTCGCCATAGGTTCCTCACAGTCATCCCAAAATCCCATGCCCGAGCTTCAGTTAAATTGACAGAGGATGATATTTTAACGCAACTTCTCTTTAACAAGGTTCATTAATAAGTTAATTAATGCAACTATCATCTCTCAATGGAGTGGTTATGAAAAAAATGGGCCAGACCTTAAATGGTCTGATAACACAGCGATCCTACCACCGCCGTGCAACCATGGGAGAAAAATAAAAAAATATGTTATTTTATAATTCTTTAAAAGTTTGAAAAAACTATCCTTTTATTTCAACTTACTGCGGTCGATGTGAATCCTCCATTTAGAAAATATTGGAGTTGTGGATTCAGTGGTTCCCTCGAATTTTTAATTTGAGCAATTCTTCAAAATATGGAAAATGACACTCTCACATTTATTGAATGTACCATAAAAAAGTTCAAAATTCCATTTCGGGCACACCGGGCCTCAGAATCAAGAGCCGTAAATTTTCACATAATCATAATAACCCCAAATAATTTTAAAAATATATATATGGAATTTCGGAGTCTTTACATTGTACCCCCCATATATATTTTAATTCTTGAATGCTACAAATAAATGGCGGAACAAATGGGGGTGTTGATCATGTATCTGAGCCTCCCTCTCCCATGTTCTTTAGTGTATATTCCCATTCTTCCAACAAGCTCACATAAGGGAAATCAACCTCCCATGAAGGATCTGCTCCTATCGATCCTTTACATCTACCAAAAACTCCACAAACATCACCCCATTATCGATGTCCAGCTCGCCCTAGTCGATAACGTGTGATGGATGATGCACGTACCTTCTCAGCTTCAACACATGGAAAACATTATGCACCTAGGACATCAGTGGGGGAAGAGCTAGATAGTATTCAACCATTCCTACTCGGTTGAGGATCATAAATGGTCTGATAAACCTTAGAGATAGCATGTTGCCCGATCCAATCCTCTGTAATCCTCATTGGGGTGAGACCCATAGGAAGACATGGTCTCATTCCTCAAAATCCAAGGGTCTCAATCTCCTATCAGCACTAGACTCTTGCCTTTTATGTGAAATATTCATCTTCTCCTAGACGATCGGCTCCTTCTCCATGGTAGCCTATACCAACTCTGGACCGATAAGTGCTGAATCCCATGGGTTTGTCTAGCATAGTGTTGATAAATATGGTCGCCGGTACAGGACCTCAAACGGTTCTATGATGATGGTGGATTGATATTTTTTATTGTAAGTATACTCCACCAGTGGAAGGTGGTCCTCCCAAGTGCGTCAAAAATTGAGGACAGAAGCATGAAGAATGTCCTCGAGTGTATGAATGGTCCTCTCCATCTGACCATCTGTCTGAGGTTGAAAGGCGGTTCTCAAGAGTAGATGAGTCCTGAACACTTACTGTCATCCCTTCCACAAGTGGTGTGTAAAACATGCATCGTGATCTGTGAGAATAATCGATGGAACTCTATGAAATCATACAATATCCTCCACTGATCCCTTCTCTCTAATATGTAGAAAGTGGGCCGACATGGTGAGTCGATCAACTATCACTCAGATGGAATTGTGGCCCCTAGACATTTGTGGTATCCCTGTCACGAAGTCCATGGATATTCCATCCAACATCCACTATGGTTCCTCATGTGGCCACCAGTACTGATGTTAGAGGTCCTGGTACATCTTCACTACTCTAGTATGTACCACTAAATTTGATGTGTGGAACTCCCTCAATACCTCCTCTAGTAGAATCACTGGAACAATGGGGATCCCTCTGAATAGGATGATGTGATCCCCACTTTCAAAAAAATCATCATGAGCCTGACCTTATGATATATGAGTACGTCAGGAATTGTAGTATACGTTCACATGCTGAGCCTCCTAAACTTGCTGATGAAGTGGGATAGTGACAATCATTGACTAGAGGTATGTGGATCCATCTCTATCCATGAAGGATATCTGAAAGGCTTCTAGCTAGTCTGTTTCCTCACTCAGCTACTCTAGACCAGACCTCCTGCTGAGTGCATCTACTACTACATTCCCCATCCCAAGAGTGAAGAAAATCTCAAAGTTAGAGTCTTGGAGGAACTCCAACCATCACCGCTGTCTCTGGATTATGTCCTGCAGTGAGAAGATATACATGAGAATCTTATTATTTGAGTAAATTGTAAAATTTTCACCCATCAAGAAGTTGTTCTATATCGTTAATGAAAAGACCCCTAATGATTACTCCTGGTAAAGAGTAGTGTAGTTGTTCTTGTGTTATCTCAACTACTGTGAGCAGTAGGCAGTCACTGCTTTCTCCTACATCAGAACCCAACCTTTTTCGATCATGGATGCATCGTAGGAGACTACATACCCAATTCCCTCTTCACATAGCCTCAATTTGGGAGAACTCATCAATCCTCACCTCATCTCTTGGAATCTTAGATGGAACTTCTACATCCAGAAGAGAGGATGTCCCATCTTCATCAAAGTTGAAAAGGGTTCTGTTACCCTAGAGAGGTCAGGAACATTTTTGTTGTAGTACATTTCCAATCCAAAGAAACTACACACCCTGTTCACACTCCTTGGTGGCTCCAATGAAATCACTGCCTCTATCTTCCAAGACCAACTACAAATCCAACCTCCGAGATAATGAGGCCTAGGAAGTGGAATTCACATATCCAGAACTGGAACTTCAAGATCTTACCATAAAGCCGGTTCTCTCATAGTTTATATAGAAAAATCTACGGGTTCTTGGCATTCTCCTCCTATGAAATTGAGAATATCAATATGTCTTCAATGAAGACCACCAAGAAGAGATTGAGTTAAGGATGGAAAATTCTGTTCATGTGCCCAATGAACACTTCTAGAGTGCTGTCCATGCCGATGGGCATTACCGAGAACTCATAATGGCCATACCAATATATTAAGGTCGTCTTCGGTAGGTCCTCATCACGTATCCTTAGCTGGTGATATCCTGATCTAAGGTATATCATCGAAAACTAGCAAGCTACCCTTAGCTGGTCGAAGAGATCATGATTCCTCGAGAGTGGATATTTGTTCGTCACGGTCACCTAGTTCAAGCGTCAATAGTTCACACAAAGCCTCAGACTCCCATATTCCTTCATGGAGAAAAAATAGGGGATGCCTATAGAGAAACATTGGTCCTTATGAACCCCTTCTTATGCAAGTGCACCAATTGTACCTACATCTCATGAAGCTCCATAGAGGCCATCCGATATGCTGGTGGAGATATCAATGACATCTCTGGGTACATGTATATATAGAAGTCTTCCTCTCTATGAATAGGTATTCCCATAAGATCATCAGGAAAGACATTAGCATACTGGTCCACCACTACAAGATAACTTGGACTCCACTCATCTACTGCTATGAGGGTAAGGCTAGCCAACTGATGAGTGATCGAATGAAAACTCTTTTGAGAGAGTTAATCCTATGCTAAAAATGTTTCCTTCTCAAATGTGAAGGAAAACCTAATTCAATCATCGAGGAAACACCGCAATTTTTTCCTAAAATAGTCTATTTGAGAATGGATTATGTATACCCAGTCAATAGCTGAGATGAACTCATAAGGCCTCGATGTTGCTACTAAGAGATCCTAGCCGAAGCTATATCCTCCTAGAGTGAGCTCACACTACCTGGACCAGTGTGTAATCATCGAATATTCTCCCATAAGAGTCTCTAATCATAAGGATTGAGCCAATGGCTCCATCATAATCTTTGAGCTCTGAACCAGTTAATTGGAAATGAATGTGTGACTAGTATATGTGTCTATAAGTACTTCAACTAGAGTGTAATAGACATAGATCTTACCTCTAATCATCTCTGGAGCACAGTGGTAGTAGGCCCTTACCACCTATAGTTGAGAACACCCCTGTCCCGATGCTCCATATGGTCGGGGGTGGATCACCTGGTGGTGGTGGCGGTAGAACCTCAAATCGCTACCCACCAACTACAGTACGACATTGTCCTCTTCCACGTCTGCCACCATGCATACCTCTGTGCTCGAATCTCTGACTCTTCCTTAGAGGTCCCTTGATTGTCTAATGATCTTAAGTACGCCAGGTTGGGAAGTCGTGATCCATGCGGACATACCCTCCACACTTGAAGCACAATCGGCTTCCCAACTGACACCCTCTGCCTCGATAGTACCACACCTCTGACCATGCATCCTGGGGTCATCAACCGAAGGGTCTATCCCGCTTGGAACTAAATGTCATCTGCCAACTGCCTTCTGCAAATGAATCGTACATCTGTCATCTGGTGGGTGCTCTCATCGTCGGTGTGTGCTCGGATAAGAATCCCTCCACAAATAATGCTCGATTGAGCACTACAGCCTACTTCAGAATGTTCAACGAGGTCATCGACAATTTGGTCTCTCAGCGGAGACCCTGATCAAAGGCCCGAGCCCTAAAGAATGGGTCTCGTACCATGTAGGTGGAGTTCAGCGCTAGGTCAATAAATCACTCTGAGTAATGGGCCACTGATGGGTTTCCCTGTTGTATGTGTAGTAGCTCTGAGATACACACTGAGCGTAAATCTACTTCTATGATCTCTGCCCTGATGAGGGTCTCAAAGTCCAACCATGAGAGTGTCACCTCCTTATGTGTCTGAAGCGTTAGAATCCACCATATCCCTATTGTAACCTGAAAAAATCTAGAAGCTAGGACTACCATCTGCTCTACTAGTGTCCCAACTAGGTGGAAAACTCTAACCATAACGTCTAGCTAGTCCTCAGTAGTCTGGGTATTTGTCTCACCTCGATAAATCTGGGGCCTCTGATGTTGGAAATCGTAAAACATGCTATTTCAACTTATGATATCCACTAGTGTGGACAGTGGCAATAGATGTCCAATAGGTAATGATGTTGCTGGTGCACAATCTGAAGGTGCTATCATTGTAAGAGGGCCCTAGACTGAAGCCTCATCACTCGAAGGGTTGTCGTTGTAAACAACTTCTGGATTCCTTACTAGTTTTCTACCTAGAGGAATCCTAAAAATAACTAGTGCGATATGGTCAATAGGTTAATCCTAGTCAACTGACTCAACTGAGATCAAATTAAAACATATCCACAACACAAGAAATCAGTTTTTTCGTTCACCGAGTTAGAAATCATAATCTAGGGTCCTTGTGTATGGATACCTCGACTGCCACACCCACACTGGACTCACTAAACAGAAAACCACACTCAAAACCCTTAACACTATTGCTACATTGGAAGGACCAGTGTCCTATTTCTTTAGTAGAACCAACTCCTTTGAAACTAATTTTTCCAGACCCATCCCCTAGGGCCCGTTCCGTGACTACCCCAATCCATCCTTCCATATGCCAAGGTTGGGATACTAGCATCAGAATGGCATGTCTCTAAAACGATAATACAATTACACTAATCCTTTACAAACAAATAGTCCAAGAACACAACATGATACAACCATGAAGTAAAACTACAGTAGTAAAAGTGTGTAAAAAGTAAATGGGTCAGAAAAAAAGCCTAACTGAAAGTTAAAATATAGTAGAAAATAGAAAATAGCCCCTAAGATATTACACCAAGGATCCTACATGAGGGTTTGGTACAACTCTTCTCTAAATCTCTCTACATCAACTGCTACCTCCTTCTACAACCTTGTCTTGGCACCTATAGACTCAGCGGAGCTGCTCAATTTCTAGAAAAGTCAAAACAAGGTGCGGGTGCAGCCTGCACATGTTGATTATTACAATACAAAGTAGAGAGCCCGAGACCCACGAAGGTCTCTCCGAATTCCACAAAGGAATAACACAAAGCATGATCTCAATCACAAAGCACAAATCAAAAGACACTTCTCAAACAATGAATACAACTATGCCTTCAGGAATAAAAATGATTAGTCTTATGCTATATCATTTTATTCTATTAGGAAGTCTCCACAACTAAACCATGAAGGAGTTTTTAAAATTTCGATCCACATAGTGTCGTATATCACTGATCCACGATGGGATGCTCTAAAGCAAGTCTTCATTGGGTTGCATGCTTCTGAACCACACAGGGTTGCAAGAATTCTTATCCAGAGAGGGTTGTTATGATGCTGATCCACATAGGGTCATTAGATGTAGATTTACACAGGGTCACTATGATGTTGATTCACATAGGGTCTCTATGATTCTGATCCACAAAGGGTTTCTATGACGATGATCTATACAGGGTCTTTAGATGTTGATCTACATAGGTTTATTACTAAGATGATAGCCAAACACAAGATTCCCCTCTACCGGTGCACTTGAGTTTCGTAGAACCTTCTCCTATGGATATCGGTCATGCCACGACTACTAATAAGTTCCTCCAAGGATTACATTAAAGAACTTCTATATTTTAAGGGTTCAAATGCAATAGACAGCGCTTTAACTAGACATCCAGACTATGAGTTATATGCATTTTAGTGCAGAGGGCCCGGTTGGATTCGGGTATGATCCATCCCAGATGTACTCCCACTATCTCCAAACCCAATATGGAGTATCTAAAAATGACCGCCTCACTCCAAGGTTCCCATAATTGTAGATGGTTCATCAAAAAAACATCTGGATCGCAGGTTATGACTCTTTAAGTGAAACTCGGCCCGAATGGATTTCCGGTCGATTTCCACTTGGGCAGACCCGGGCTCGGCCAACCCGACCCGGGCCCAAACAGGTCAAGCCCGAACTGACTGGGGCCAGTTCGGTTGGGTTGGGCCGTGATAAGTGCAGTCCGTTAGGGTGTGGACTGGTTCGTCCCACCCTGGAAAGGAAGGGTCCCAACGGGCCCCACCCATTGGTGGAACGACTCCTAGATGGTGGCATGCACTGTGAGAGGAGTTGCTCCCCCTCTTTCTCGAATGAATCAAATTGTCATTCAGATAATTAATTGGAGGTGTCAGGTGGTGCCTCCCGGGCCATCTTCAGGACCCATATGGTTAAGGGCCACCTCCACTATGGCTTTGAAGATGTTACCTTCCCAACATGGTGCACCACCTTGACTCTACCATGGCTATCCATCTCCGACTACCCCGACCATCCGTCGTGGAGCCAAGCTGCGTCACCTCCTTCTGTTGATGGAGAGATCTGGTCACCCTCCTCACCTACCTGCACTGGTTCCGCAACGACGAGACTTCTGCATGCCACTAGGTGAGCTCTGGTGATCCATTTCCATTCCACATGCGCTTAAGGGCCCCCCATGATGTCGCCATCACGACACGGCTTCCGGATTCAACGCTCTTCAGGTTTGTAAGATCATCCCTCGAATAATGTGACATGAATGAAGTGGCTGAGGGTCTTGGCATTGTTTTTTTTTCCGTGCCCTCCGCATTAACATCATATCCGGTTGTAAAAATTTAATTCCTCAAAGATAATCTTTAATAAACCCCCTACCTCAATATTCATTAGATATGTCGCGGTGGTGGAAGAAGATTCCACGTTTGATGAATCCTCTGGCATTCGTCGATCCCAGTTCATTGCCACCCAACCCTCCATCCTCCATCGGTGGTAGGTGTCACGGTACTTCTCTAGAGGTTCATCACATCCATCCTAAAGGACCACGCCCTAGCTTCAATTAAATAGGAAAAGGATGAGAGTTTAATGGAAAATAACATTAATGAGGTTCATTAATAAGTTAATTAATACACCTATCAACACTAAATGCAGTGGTTACTAAAACAATGCGTCAACCAATTAAATTGTTTGATAACTCAGCAGTCCTGCACCAGCTGCTCAACCATTAGAGTAAAATAAAATAATAATTTTTGTGTTATTTTATTATTCATCAAAAGTCCCAAATACTAAATTTTTCTTCGACGTACTGCAGTTAAGGTGAAGCCTTCCTTAAGAAAATCATGGTGCTGCAGATTCATCGGTGCCCTCAAATGTGAAATCCGAGTACTGGTTCAAAAGATAGAAAACAAAGCCCACACATTTACTGAATGTACCGTTAAAAAGGTTCAAAATTATATTTTGGGTATATCAGGCCCCAAAACCATGTGCCTTCAATTTTTTCGAAATCTTCTTAATCCAAAATAATTTTAAAAAATAATATGGAATTTTTGGGTCTTTATAATTAATATAAATAACTGAAAAAATTCATTACCACGGTAAAAGGGTAAAATGAGTTATCCTTGGTAAAAAATAAATGATAAAGAAATCATTTTTCATCATAAATATTTTTGGGTGAATTTTTTTATATCTCTATAAACCAAGAAATAATGTCGTTTTTATGGGACACTTCCATTAATGTTGCCTATATATGTAATCAAAAATGAAAAATATTATTTTCAAACTTTCAAATATCTATTATGATTTAACATAGGGGAAAAAGAAAACTATGAATTAATATTAATTATTATATTTAGAATAATGAAATTATATAAATGATGATAATTTATTCATTATTTTTAGTTATTTTATAATTACATTAAATGTTTACACAACAGACACATTATTCCATTAATTAATATAAAAATGAAAAAAAGTCCATACAATTTTTAATGTAATATAATATGTGTGACTTAATGTGCTGAAATATTTTTATAGATTGATATTTTATATAATTAATGTTTTAAAAATAAATATGATAATTTCCCCTATTTATTGATGTATTTAATGTAATATTAAATTAATAGTGTCAAAAATGAAATTTATGATATATTGAAATAAATAAAGTTTTATTTTATGATTAAAAATTTCTAAAAAACTTATCATAAGAAAAATAATTTTTATAAGTTTAAAAATATTACATGTGGTCCAATTATGGTTCAGATTTACATTAATTGCGATGATCTTATCCCCTAAATAGTTAAAACATCATTATCGTGGTAATTATCAACAAGGGTTAGCATGGGTTAAAATAATGGGATAAGTATATCAACCTAATATGTACAGGTCCTCATTTTATTTTATGATTTTTTGACATATTCTATCATATAATTGAATTATGTCAATTTTTTTACATTTTATCATGAAAATTAATTTATATTATTTTATTATTTATAAAAATTCGAAAAGTTCCCCTCCCATTACTTATAAAATTTAATCCCCATCCCTTTTTATTTAGAATATCTATTCATTATTTTCTCCCAATACATACCAAAATTTATTCCTAAATCACGTCCCCATTTCCTAGTCATTTTCAATTTTAAACCCCTCCATTGATGTTTTTTGGGGGAAGCATAAAGAGGTTGTCCAAAGAAAATGTATTTTTATTATCCTAATGTTTGTGTTTTAATCATTCTTCCACATCCCTAAATTTTTAATCTTCCATGATGATAGATTAAATTAGATTTCTATCATATAATTAAATTTTATTATATTAATTTCACAACCAACATCCATCTCTTCTTACATCGAAAGCAAAAAACACTCAATTATTTGTAAAATGGATGTCCACTTTGTGAGAATATGTAATTTATCTCCACAATTTACAATAATATATATTTATAATGACAGATCTAATGTGTTTGTGTGTATATATATGATATTAATTTCATATTTATCATTCTGAAAGTGTAATATATCATATATTTTCCTACCATTCAATTCATTGAAAGATGATAATATCTTCCACGTGTACTAGTGGATTACCACCTGCAAGAAGCAATGTGATTATTTTTTCATTACTACATTACATGATTACTATATATAAGTATATATAGAGAATTAAAATGATATTTATTATATAATTTTCATTATTTAAATATAAAATAACACATTTCTTCTTTCCATTATGATGTTTGAAAAACATGAACGTCAGTCATGCGTACATATGGCCTAACATCTCCATCATTGTAACATAGATATTTTCTCATAGCACTAATTAATTATTAGTTTTAAAATTATATTTCACTTATAATAATGACAATTATTACATTATTAAATTTTTGTAAATGATGTAACAACATCCATCTTTACCATTTTCATCTTATAGAATAAATTTTGGGAATATGAACAGAATATCTTCTAAACAGATGACATATAATTACTTTATTTATTAAATTGAAATAACAGATTAATAAATAATTTAAATAGATGACTAGTATTTAAATTTATTATAAATCATTTAAATTATAAATAGATTATTAATATTTAGTAAGACATAGAATGTACATGGTATGTTGGACCAGAGTTATGGAATTTTCAAACTATATTTTTATTGGGTTATATTACTTATTCATTGTATTTAGAATTATATGATGGTTTTTTATGAATTTTAATTATTTTAAGTTTTATTAAATATTCTCATATTTAGATTTAAATCTGATACAAATAATAAAATAATTTACTAATTCTTACTTCATAAGTGTGATCATTGTATGATATTCGGTCCCAATTACAACTCCTTTGAGACATATTTGGCATTATTCATATATTTATTTTTATGAGGTTTATCCACTACAATATTATTATTTTATATCATAAATATTATTATATTCAAGGTATTTAATGTTTCATTTGATGTTATTTCTTTAATAAGGGTTATGATTCATTTTTTTCCAAATTGGTAAGAGGTTATTTCACAATCCCATCATTATTCGGTTTTATTTATGATTAAGTATCTGAGGGGGGATTTATTTGATCACTCAATCAAAAAAATAATACATTTTATTCTTAGACATTAATTTTATAAATAATAATTTTTAATTTCATTTTCTACTCTTTATGATATAAAAATATAGAAATTAATTTTTAAGGATCACAGACTTAATTTTCAACTGGGACATGAATATTTTTATTCCATATCTATATTTTCCTTAAAGAAATTTAGAATATTTTAAATATTATAAAATTATTGAATATTTTCATTTTTATATTGGAATTTTTTTTAAAAAAATGCTCCAAAATTAATTTGAATTTCATTTTCTAAATAAATTACATTTTACTTTTCATCAAAAAAGTGAAAGGAAAATATATTTTAACGAACTTAAAATGAAAAAAAATTTCCCAACACAATTTATAGTATTGTATTCCATGATTAATATAATATATTCCATGATAAAATTCAATGAATTTTTTTTTATATAATTCTATGATTTTTAATATTGAAAATTGGATTTAAAAATTAAAATTTTATTTTCCTAAAGAATTTTTGTAGTGATTTTTTATTGAGATTATATTCATAAAAACAAATACCATTTTATTCTCTTCAACAACCCTGCTCTTTATTACACACATAAACATGATTTATTACATAAATTATTCAATTGATACAACAGGGATGAATGAGAGGCCTAGTGTCTTTGGGGATTAGGAACATTACATAACAATTTAGAACATAAAATAGAAAACATCTTTATTGAAAACATCCTTTATATAACCACTACATTCCCTCGTACATAGAATTGCATGGGATAACCTGAGCACATGTATAAGAAAAGGGTGAGCTATAAAGCCCAGTAAGGGAATAAACATGGAATAACATGTGGAATACAATACATGACAGACAATAGGAATATCAATGGACCATAAGAGAAACATGAACATAAAGGAACGATAATTTATTACAATCATAACATGGAAATGTGGCAACAACACTTATCATGGAATTAGCAAGTGCCAAGGCTCATTAGAGATGGAGCATGAGTAAACCCTCATTGCACTTGAAGCACGAGTAAAACCTCATTGCACGTGAATTAGCATGATTCAACACCCATTCCACAAGATGGATCATTATACTCTACATTACCCAATGCATTGGAGCACTATCCGGGCCCACCCTTTCTAAAAAAAATTATTTCTTGTAAAAGTGTGCCACATAGATCATATAACATGGAATCAATCAACATAATAAGTTATTACATGATTAATTAATGTGTAATAAATAAATTGAAGTACCATTAAATATGTAAATGTTCATAAAGGTGAATACCCTTGATAGAGATGTGGGTTTGGTATTTACTACACAATGATTTTGGATTGAAAAAATACGGTGCAATTTCGACAGCATAATAGTGTGACATAAGGATTCATGAAAACCGTTGATGAGACAGAAAATGTTGTATCACTATATGTACATGAAATAGACAGCAATGGGGGAATATAGATACATTTCCCAATAAATATAATGGAATATAGATTCATAATACAAAATGAGTACTTGGATGTAAAAGAGGAAAGAGAAATCCCTTACAGAATTTCGACATGGTAACCGTCGTACATGGGAGGAATTAATGAGAGAGAAAATGGTCTCTCATCATCCAAACATAATGATGTAAGTATGGGGTAGGCTCAAAATCATACCCCAACTTTTGTAATTTAAAACAAAAGGGCATGACAAATTAATGAAAATTGGACAAAAATGAGAAAGGAAGAAATCCCTTACATGGAAGTGTGATCCCAAAGGCTTGGGAGAGGCTAGAAAGAGGCTTCATGGGAACTTAGGGAACATTGGGAGGACTGTAGAGAGAGTAGAGCAGAGTTTGGTCAAACTCCAAAGTCTTTGAGTGAAGAGGAAGTGGGAGCTTGGGTGGGTTTATATAGGAAAGGAGGGTGAATTATTTATTATTTAGGTTTGGGACACCTCACATTAAACTAATCAATACCAAAAACCAGAACATGGTTTTTTCAAAAGGGGAGTGGAAAATAATATTTTATTTGTCCAATGGACTAAATTCATAAAATAATCGTGTTTCTTATGTAGAGGTGAGCCACACTCTCAAAGAAAAACAATTTAAAAAGACAAAATGTTTTATAAGTCTTGGAGGGTCCACAAAAGCTGTGTAAAATAAATCAAAAAGACGTCAAATCACATTATTTTAATGGTTAAAAATATATTGGCCAAAAATAATTTTTATATTATTGTATTACATCACTATTGTGTCATTATGATGTCATAAAACTCATTATATATTTAAACGGTATTTAATTTTTACCTAAAAATTTGACTGTCTCATAAAATTATGAAAAACTCACCATTGGATAATTTCAACATCCTGATTTCAAAATTATTTTTTATTTTTAAAGTAATTTTATAAATATCTGAATTTTTACTTTTAAAATTAAAACTGATATTTACCGAAAATTCATGGGTTTGGACAAAAACAACGTTCAAACATTAATAAAAATTACAATTTAATTCATAAAATTATATGATCATTTATATTTAATAAAAATTAATTTAATAATAATATTTTAATAGGATTTTATTTAATTAAAAAATCCATTAATTCATCGAAATGGATTTCTTGGTAGAATATTAACCAAAAATACTATTTGGGCTTTAAAAACTATTTACAAAGTAACGATAATAAAATGAATGCTCATTATTTATAAGAAAATAATGTACATTTTCATTGTGTTAGGGTCTTGTTATATAACCCCTTATAACACCCGCATAATACTGAATGGTACGATGTGCGATGGTGACAGACTCTTGGGTTTTCTCGGATAACATCGTTCGGGTGGTAATCTCTATTAACTTCCACTTATCCAATAGTCAGTTCTGCTCAAGCTTAACGTGTTCAATATCAGCATGGGCTTGGTCAAGAGAGAAGCTCAATTATTCCACATCCTTTCCACGCTCCAACAATTGGGCCTCGTATGGGGAATGTCTACCCTATGAGGCCATTTCTTCCATTGTCTGAGTAAATTGGATTTGTTAAAGCCCTATATTTATAGTTTTCATGTTATCACTATTCAACGACTATATTAGAAACTGTCACAATTCATAATGTTATTTTAAAATCAATAAACATAAAACCAATGATGTTCAAATTTTATATAACCATAATATAAATTTAATTAGATCAAGTGGAATTTCCATTAATGAATGTTTCAGTCATTAAGATCTTCCCCACTTATGAAATTTCACCCTCAATTTTTTTTCCCACACTATACTAGATGCGGGTAATTCGGCTTCATCACTTACTCGGATTCCCATGTCACTTCATCAAACATGGGGTTTCTCCACAACACCATGACGAGGGGAATTTTCTTATTCGTAGAACTTTTTCCCTACAATCTAATATCTTCACGGGTTTCTCCTCGTAAGAAAGATCATCCTCTAGCTTTACTACCTCTGAAGAGAGTACATGTGAAGGGTCTGGTATTTACTTCCATAAGTGGGATACATGAAAAACATCATTTACTTTGGACATGGTAGGTGTTAGTTCTTGTCGATATGCCACAACCCAAACACGATCAAGAATATCAAAGGGGACGATGTACCTTTGAATTAAATTCCCTTTCTTTCTCAGCCACATAATCTTATTCCATAGAGATATGCATAGAAATACCATGTATCCAACTTTAAACTCACGGTCTCATCAATGGTTATCTATATTACTCTTATGTCGACTCTGGGATTCCTTGATACACTACTAAATGGTTTTCACCTTCTCCACCATTTCTTCAACCATTTATGGTCCGAGCATCTTATGTTCACCGAATCCATCCCAATATGCTAGCGTTCTGCACCACTTCACATATAGGTCTTCGTAAGATTCCATTCGGATGCTCGAGTGAAAACTATTATTGTAGGATAATTCAACCAGTGGAAGATGTTGGTCCCACCCTCCTATGAAGTTCATAGAACAAGATATAAATATATCCTCCAGTGTTTGAATAGTTCACTTAGATTGGTCATTAGTTTGAGGATGATTGGATGTACTAAACTTCAGTTCAGTATCCAGTGCATGTTGAAGAATATTCTATAACATATATGTGAATAATGGATCTCTATCAAATACAATCGACAGTTGAACCCCATGTAGCCTTACCAAATCTCTGATATATATCTGTGTTAGTAGATATAAGGATAAATCCTTCTGAATTACAATAATGGGTGAAGGCATTGTAAGATGATCCACAACAACCCAGATAGCATTTTTTCCTTTGGATGTCTTCAAATGTACGGTGACAAAGTCCATGGTGATGTTCTCCCATTTCCATGCCGGTATGGGCAATGAATGCATCATCCCCTCAGACTTATGCATCTCTGACTTCACTTACTGACACACAATTCACTTTGATCTAAATTTAGAGATCTCCTTCTTCATATTATACCACCAATAATGCTCTCAAAGATCTCAATACATCTTTGTGTTTCCTCGTTGAATAGGGAAATTTGAACTATCTGCACCATCTGAAAGTTCCTTATTCATCTCTGAACATGATGGAACACATAGTATTTTACCAAATCTCTCACTTCCTTCTTCATTAACATTGAACTATGAGGATTTACCTCTTCGCATTTCTTCCACTCTCTTCTAAATTTCGTGATCATCATTTTAAAAATCCTTTAAAATTTCCCAAAGAGACAGTTGAGAAATCATTTGTGAAAGGATTGATGATGTTCCCTTATTTATGATTCCCATGCCCATCTTCATCAAATTTAAGAAGATCGGGCCATTGTAAATTCTCAACAATGATAGATTTGTTGGGTCCTTTCTACTTAGATCATCTTCCACCTTGTTCGCTTTCCCAAGGTGGTAATGAATTGAGTAGTCACTGTCTCTGATCAGATCAAACCGTCTTCATTGGTGCATGTTCAACTCCTTCTATGTGAATATATTTGAGGCTTTTGTGGTCTGTATATATTTCACACTTCTCCCCAAATAGATAATACTGCCAAAAATTTTAATGTGATGATCACCGAAGCCAACTCCAAATGATGTGTTGGATAATTCTTCTCATGAAATTTCAAATTTCTTGTAGCATAAGAAATGAAATTTTCATATATCTTCCACACACAACTCAGGACCTTCTTTGAAGAATCACTGAATACCATAAAAAGGTATCCACATGTGGGTGAAGTGAAAAATGGAATAGTGATAAAACTCTTTTTAAACTCTATGATGATTTCTTCACATTCCTCGCTACAAGAAAACGTTACTCTCTTCCGAGTAATATTTGGTATGAGGGTTGGACAATCGTGAGAAATTTCTCACAAATCGTCGATAATATCCAGCTAACCCCAAGAATCTACGAAAATTTGTTACCGATGCCAGCCTCGGAATCCCTCAATTACATTTGTTTTAGAGGGATTCATAGATATCCCATTTTCTGTGATGATATTTCCCAAGAATGAGACCTCCTTAAACCAGAACTTACACTTGTTGTACTTTTCATAGATATTCCCCTTTCGCAAGGTCTCTAGTACAGTTCATAGATGCTACTCTTGATCCTCCTTGGTTTTGGTGTATATCAAAATATCTTCTATAAAGACTATAAAAAATTTATTGAGGTAATCCCTAAATACACTATTCATAAACTCCATGAAGATTAATGGATCATTAGTGAGTCCGAAAGGCATTACTATGAATTCATAGTTCCCGTATCTTGTACGAAAAGTAGTCATGGGGATATTTTCCTTCTTCATCCTTACTTGATAATATCTGGGCCAAAAATTCACCTTGGAGATGTATTGTGCTCTATGAATCTAATTGAACAAGTCAAAAAATTGTGGTAGAGGATAATTTTTCTTTATCGTGATTTTTTTTAAGATCATGATAATCGATGCAAAGGCACATTGACCCATCCTTCAACTTGACGAAGAGGACTGGTGCACCACATGGTGAAGCACTTGGGTGTATAAACCCTTTATCCATATTCTCATGTATTTTTTTCTTCAGCTACTCAAGCTCCACAACAACCACAGTATATAGAGTCATAGATCTTGGCAATTACCTAGATATAAGATCAACTGAGACTTAAAAATCACTTCTAGGAGGAAGACCAGGAAATTACTCGAGAAACACTTCATCGAATTCCATAACAATAGCAATGTCTTCATGGATGGTTTCCTCCTTAGACTCAATCATCTGAGCCAGATACGCATGATCATAGGCCAATAATATCCACACATGATATGATGGATCTAAAGAAGATCCATCTTCCTCATTGCACTTTTATAGAATCAGGGGGTCGATTCTCCACAAGAAGAATGATTTCCCTCTCACAGGAATTTATGTTGGATCTATATAAAGAAACCCAATCCATGAAATGAATTGCATAAAATTCCACCATAGGGAGTATGATGAGGTTCACCGTGAAATTAATTCCACAAATTATGACATGGGAGGAGTTATATTCATGGGATGCAATGACTGCCCCATTGGAAGTACTCACTGACATCATTACTTCCATGATTTTCAGTGGTGTTGGGATTGTTCTACTAAACTTTTGGGATATAAAAAAATGCATAGAACCTGAATCCAAAAGTACATTTTCTATTCATGAGTGAATAACTACTGTACCTTTCAACAATTTGTTTTCGGGGTTAACTTAGGTAGTAGTGATGGAAAAAGATCTCCCTTGCTGCCATGGAGGTTCTTGGTTGCCTCCGAAAACCCATGGCTTAGGGAACTGATTTCTAAAATTTCATGGTTCTTTGTAGTTAAATAAATGAACAACACATTGAGGTTCAAATGGAGTATTCCTCTGCTCTGTTTAAGCAGTGGGTTTTTCTTTTTGCAAGTTAATAGCTAGGTACCCATCCCTTTCACACCTAAAGTATTTCCACATCCCCTTCAAACAATTTATGGGGTTCTTCTTTCTTCACCTTTGGCAAGTGGGGTGCTAGATCTCTTTAGAAATATAGGATTTATCAATCAGACCACCAACATGGACATCCACCTCACGCTTTATATCCCCATGATACCCCTGAGATAATCCTATATCTATTTCAACTTTTAGGTCTTATCATACAATTTCTTTATAGTTGTCGAAGTCACAGATTGCCAACTCTTTCCATAGTCTAGGTTTTATCCCACCAAATAAGCGGTCAACCTTGACTTCGAGGATAATGACAAAGCTAGAGGCATATCGTGCAACCCTTGTGAATTTTTCCTTGTACGCTCCTATAAATTTGTTATTTCTTTCTTGAGGGAAAAGAATCCCCTTTCCATCTTAATTCGGAGGGTGCATAGAAAATATTTATCTGAACACATCTTCTAGAAATCCTTCCATTCCAATGCCTCAATATCCTTTGAAGACGTCGTATTTTTTATCAATGTCTAACATTTATCAGCTTCTCCCTCCATATGATAAGTAGCAAGGAGATCCTTCTTTTGTTTAGAACATTGGAGGATGGAGAATATCTTTTCAATGGAGTTGATCCATTATTCGTCAATTGAGGGATCAGATGATCTATTAATAGTATGAGGCTTTTTTCATCATAAAGCTCTTGATAGGGACTTGTTCTTTCATAGGGGGTTTGAATGTTTTTATTTACCCATGTTTCTATTTGGATCTTCAGTTAACTAAGTGAGAAGCATGACAAAGTTCATGATTCCAACTCCCATTGGATTGGTCATCTCATTAGCACAATCATCACATTGATCTTCACATCGGTTATTAGCCCGAGTCCACATATTACCATCCATTGGATAGAATTAATGAAAATATAGTGGTAACACATAAAGGGTAATCCAAAAACTGATGACATATAAATAAATTTTATTTCCTTGACTTATGAATCTATAGGCTTGAATCTATGCTATTCAAAATCTAATTTCTATCATATATTCTAAGAGGAATTTTTTTTTATTCCCATGATAAGGGTTCATACTATGCTTTTGAATTTACCAAAGCATATACCCCAGGAGTGTCTAACCGAGAGTGCCGCAAGTCCCTTTTTCGTGCACCAACTTTCGTTCTAGTCTAGCTCAATGTGGTGTTTTAGGGTTTTACCCCTAGGATACATCTCTACTAGAGACGCCTCTACCTGCTCGTATCCAGACATGGATGTATTTGTTTGATAAACCACTTACTCAATAGTCACAAATATGTAGAGATGTTTTTATTATACATATTATTGTCTCTAAGAATTCACTAGGGGTTTCATATCCTTATACAAAAAATAACTTAACATATCCTATGATACCAACTATAACAACCCTGCTCTTTATTATACACTTAAACATTATTTATTGCATACACGCTTCACTTGATAAAACATGGAAGATTGAGAGATATAGTGTCTTTGGGGCTTAGGAACATTACATAACATCTTAGAATATAAAACACCAAACATATTTATTGAAAACATCATTTACATGACCAATACATTCCCTCATACTTAGCATTTCATGGAATAACCTGAGGACATGCATAAGAATATAGTGATCAATAAATCCCAGTAAGTGACTAAACATGGAATTACATGAAGAATAAAATACATGTTAGTCAATAGTTATATCAATGGATCACAAGATAAACATGAACTTAAAGGCATGATAAATCTTGATAATCATAACATGGAAATGTGGCAACAACGCTTAACATGGAATTAGCATGAGCCAAGGCTTATTGCACATGGAGCATGAGTAAAACCTCATTGAAAATGAATCATGAGTAAAACCGCATTGAAAATTAATTATTATGATTCAACACCCATTGTAAACGATGTATCAGGATACTATACTTTACCAAATTCATTGGAGTGCTATCAGGGCACACCCTTTTGTAAACATTTTATTTCATTTATAAGTGTGCCACACAGATCATATAACATGGAATCAATCAACCTAATAACGTATTCCATGATTAAGTAATGTGTAATAAATAAATTAAAGTATCATTTAATATGTATATGTTCATAAATGTGAATACCCTAGACAGAGACAGGGGTACAGTATTCACTACGCAATGGCCTTGGCTTGGAAAAATGTGGTGAAATCTTGACAACATAACGACATGACATTAGGATTCGTGAAAATAAATGATGAGAAAGAAAAGGGTTTCTCATCATTTGTACATGCAATGGACAGTAAGGGGGTCATATAGATACATTTACCAACAAATTTAATGGAATTTAGATACATAATACAAAATAATTACTTGGATGTAAAAGAGGAGAGAGAAATCCATCACGGGATTTCTACATGGTAACCGGTGTACATGGGTGAAATTAATGAGAGAGAATGTGGTATCCCATCATCTAAAAATAAAGAGGTAAGTATGGGGGAGGTGTGAAATCATATTCTGAAATTTTTAATTGAAAACAAAAGTGCATAATAACTTAATGAAAGTTGGACAAATATGAGAAAGGAAGAAATCCCTTACTTGGACGTGTGATATCAAAGGCTTGGAAGAGGATTGAGAGAGGATTATTGGGAGCTTAGGGAACCCTTGGAGTATTCTATAGAAAATAAGGAAGAGGTAGTTCGAACTCCAATGGCATTAAGTGAAGAGTATATGAGAGCTTGGGTGGGTTTATATCGAAAAGGAGAGGTAATTCATTATTATTTAGCTTTGGGACACCTCACATTAATCTAATCAATCCCACAAACTAGCCATGGGTGTTTGGCCATGGTTTGTTCCAAAGTGGATAAAAAACAATATTATATAAGTCCAATGGCCAAATTCTTAAAATAATAGGGTTTCTTATGTGGAGGTGAGTTATATGCTCAAGGAAATCAATTTAAAAAAGAAAAATGTTTTATAAGTCTTGGAGGGTCCACAGAAACATTGAAAAATAAATAAAACAAATATAAAATCACATTATTTTAATAGAAAAAATATATTTGTAGAACAAATTTTTTTATTATTTTATTACACCACTATTGGGTCATTATGATGTCATAAAACACATTATATATTAAAATGGTATTTAATTTTTATCCAAAAATTCGACTGTCTCAGAAAATTATGAAAATTTCACCATTGGATAATTTAGATATCCTGATTCAGAAAATAATATTAATTTTATGTGAATAATTTTATTAATATGTGAATTTTTACTTTTAAAATAATAATCGATATTTACCAAAAATTCATGGGTTTTGAAAAAAAAGATTTATAACCTTAATAAAATTTACAATAGCATTAATAAAATTATAAGATCATTTATATTTAATAGAAATTAATTTAATAATAATATTTTATGAAAAAATAATTTAATTAAAAAATCCATTAATTCATCAAAATACGCTTCTTAGTTGAATATTAACTAAAAATACTATTTGTGCTTTAAAAACTATTTACAAAGTCACAATAATAAAATGAATGCACCTTCTTTATACGGAAATAATATATACAGTCATAGTGATAGGGTATTATTAAATAAGACCTTATAACACCCGCATAAGACTGAAGGGTAAGGTGTTAGATGGTGACAAACTCTTGGGGTAGCTCGGATTACATTGCTCGGGTGTTAATCCCTATTAACTTCCACTTCTCCCGTATTCGGTTCCGCTCAAGCTTAACATGTTCAAGATCATCTTTGGCTTGGTAAAGAGAGAATCCAAATGATGCCACCTCATATCTGAGCTCCGACAAATGGGATTCATACGGGTAAAGTCAACTGGATGAGGCCATCACTTCCTTTGTCTGAGTAAATTGGATTTTTTAACGCCCTATATTTATACATATCATGCTTTCACTGTTCAATGGAAATAGTAGCAATGGTCCCAATTCATAATGGCATTTTAAAATCCAGAAATATAAAACCAATTAAGTTCAAAATTTATATAACCATAAGGAACCTTTAAATAGATCAAGAAAAATTTACATTAATGAATGTTTGGGTCATTAAATTCTCCACTAGGTTCATGTTGGAATGATTCCATCCTTACTAAAACTGTTAGTGTAGATCCCTTTTCATTAAAAATGATAATAAAAGACAACAAGAGGATAGATGAGGTTTCAAAAAACATTTCTTCATTTCATATAAGAATAAAGAGGAAAATGAAAGATAATAGTCATAATAGGAAACATCATAATCACTTAACCAATCAAAATCTTATTATAATGGATTGTGCGTCTTGATAAACATATTTATCTTCAAATATGATTAGTATTTTAGGAAAATTGCTTCCTTGGGTGGAATAAAACCATCCTCATCCACCAATACATTTTTCCCTTTAGACAATTCCCTAATATAAGTTGGTTTTATTGTAAATTCATCCTCTACATCATCACACAATACATTTATACCTTATGTTTCCATTAATTTACTAATTTCCTCCCATATCATCAAAATATTTGTGCCTTCAATTGGAATTTGAATCTCTTTAATTGAAGGACCAATGTCGTGCTTCTCCTCTACTAATTTATGGACATCATAGGACAAGTCATTCACTCTATAATTGATCATGTCTAGGGAAAACCTTAACAAGATCAAATCATGGTAGGCCCATATTTTCTAGATGGTTTATGATCAGTTTGACTACTGAATGTATTAACATATCATATGATTGTTCTTTCTATACATATAGGTTTTGAATAATTAATGTTCATTGTGGTTTATTATTTAATTATATGATAAATTCATTGGACTTATTATGTGATAGGTGGTGATTAGAATTAAAAATCCCTTGAATGCATCAGTAGGAGTCATGAGACAAACTTGTTTGGGTGTTTAGATAAATCATTTCATATTTATGTAAGAAGACTTTAAAATAGGCATTGATGGTATGTTTACTATGTTTTCAATTATTAATTTCATAATTATTATATTATATATTAATTAACATGATAATTATTAAATTGTGAAGATATTGATGGATAATATTCATATTCATTTTACTGTTTATGTAGAATTAATTGATATTCATTTATTCCTTCCATGTTCTTATTTATGATTATGTTATTGAACAAATGAAATATTATTTTATTTACCTACCATTACATTTTGATTTTTTCTCATTTGGTAATGATATATTTTGTTGTATGCAACCATTATAGATCATTTGAACTCTCCAATTATTTTCTTTATTTTCCCCATTATTTGAAGAAGGAATATTTCAATGAGTTTGAAGATGTATAATATTTAATTTTACACTTTATTTTTCAATTTTAAAATATAATTTGAGATTCAATTATCTATCTATATGAACAAGACTGTTAAAATAATTGATACTCTTGGATGAAATCATTTATTTGTTGTGTTAATGTAATAATTTATACATTGATTATGTGATACTATAGTCGAGGTTGTTATAGTTGGTATCGTAGAATATTAAGAAATAAATTGAGAACTAGATTTAGGAAAACCTATATCTGGGAACAAAACACTTTGAATGACTTTGAGGATAATTCAAGGTATAAGATAAAGTAAAAAAAATTAATATATATATTTTGGGGTTTTACTAATAATTTTCAATTTTTGGATATTATACATGGATTCTGTTTTGATCTATATTAATCATTGGGTAATAACCCTAGAATTAGGTTGTTGATTGTATCTTGACGATTATTATTATGGATAGTGAGTGTTCCATTATTGCGCACTGGGGACGAAACACATAGGGGAATATGCTTGTGTTATTTCATATTTACACAATAAACTATTACGAGGAATCAAAAAACAAAATCAATGGAAATAAATGATATGAAATAGTGATATGGGATATTTATAATGTTTCTTAGGATGATAAATGAATGTTTGATAATTTTTAATGTAACGCCCTGACCCCAGTTACCTAGAGTCGGTGCATTATTACATAACATTGGCATGATCACAAGAAACATCAAATCTCAAAAGACCGATTGGTTTAGTAGCCTTGGAAACAATAGATATATTCATAAGTCTTACATTACATAATAAAGTGAAAAACTACTACAACAACATATTATATCCATATTCCACACTCATATCCCCACATAATATCCCTGCAGATCATTCATAATTTACTTATTCACTTCCTGGTTAAAATAAAACATAGAAAAGGGGTGAGCTCAAATGCCCAGTAAGGATAACAATATAGTAAAAACTTTCATAAATAAGAATAAACTTTTAAGGAAATGTATAACTGAAACAAAATCCTTTTAAACTTGAACTTCAATATAGTATGGCAAAAGTAAAATGAAATAATGTCATTTACTTATTCACATGGATATTCTACTAATCGAATAATCACATGAAATATCAATAACCACTTTCATAATGATGGAATGCATGATTTCGAACTTTAATTTCTGTGTCAAGGCCTCGTTCCAAGACCTAAGGGATAACTATAACCGGAACCCAACCCGGAGAGCCTCTGTAACTGGACTCCATCCCGGAGTGCCTCTAATAACCGGACACCAAACCGGAGTGCCTCTAATAACAGGACACCAACCCGGAGTGCCTCTAATAACTGGACACCAACCCGGAGTGCCTCTAATAACCGGACACCAAACCGGAGTGCCTCTAATAACCGGACACCTACCCGGAGTGCCTCTAATAACTGGACACCAACCCGGAGGGCTTACTTTTACCGGTCCCCAACCCGGAACATACTAGTCCAACACATTCATCTTAAGAAGAGGATGAAATATAACATAAACATTCGTATTAAAACTAAAATAAAAAATGTCAAAACGTTAATCATAAACCATTAATGGAATACAAATAACTCATCCGTAGTCAAAAATATCACAAAACCTTAAATACAATATGGATTATTTGTATCATAATAAATCAACTTGAAACAAGTTTAAAATTTATCAAAGGATGTTGACATAGATGAAATCAATACTATTTGAGAGAAATATCTCTTTTTTTTAAATCATTTTAAAAGTAGCATAATTATAGAGAAACCCTTTATATTGAAAATAACATTATAATCTTGTGAAGGAAGCTTCAAAGTTGTAATAACGGCGGAGAATAACCACACCCACCGTATACGTTAAAAAAACATTCTTACCTTAATTTTGTCAAAAATGTTAAAAAATACCTTGTTTGGAAAACTATGGAAAGATTCCGTTATAAACCACTTATAAAAGTCAAAAGGGGTATAAATGACTTTAACCCATATTCTAGTAAATACTAAAAATGTTTTTAAATACATTTTTAAGAAACATGGATGTGGATGATAAAGAAATCCCAGTAGATTATTACGTATAAACAACCTCGGATAATGAAGAGATTGTGAAATAACCCTTACCTTGTACTTTTCCTTTGTTGGGGTAGGTTAACCTCCTATATAATAGTGAAATAATTATTATTAAATTATACAAGAATCATATACATTCATATGATATCATATATGATCTTTTAACATTGCTTTGTTAATAATATCTTAGTATTATCGTCGTTTCGGGTGTTAACTTACTCATTTTCTTTTATATGTTTTGTTACATAAGCCATGTTTTTTATGGATAGGTTGTATCTTATTCATATCCAGAATGATATCAAGTCATTAAACATAATTTTTAAATCATCAAAGGATAATTATACTTGAATGGATACGATGGAGAATGAATCTCATCGCGTTCGTGGAGACGGTAGTCCGTAGGTACGCACGAGCGACAATATCATTATTTTGATATTAGAATAATATATAAATGGATGTTATATCATATATACAGAATAATTAACATGTTATAATTATTATTTACATGAGTTACACACCATTATTATACCCATTCAAATAATAATATATTGAATAACAATTACACCACGACGTGGACAGTAAGCCGTACGTACGCTTGTATGGTGACATGTTTTTAAAAGGGTGGATAGAATACTGAATATGGTTGTACCATATTTTTAATAACATCACATTATATATATGATACTGGAGTTATTATTTTAGAATGGTAATAACAAAGGAAGAAGAAGTGGAAGAAGAAAGGAACATGGAAAAGGTTGGTAAAATCATTACCTTTTCTTCGGGTTCTTCCTTTTGATTTGATCAAAAGGGTTCCTTAGGTTGGCTTTCTGATAAAACTAAGGCCTCTAGGATGTATTTAGGGAAGGTGGGAGAGTATTTTGGAAGATTTTGGCCGAACCGAAAGGCTTTGAAGTTGTGAATAAATGAGAGGATTGAGTGCCCTGTTATAAGAGGGGTGAGGGGCACCTTTGGAAAAGCTAGAAATATTAATTTATAATAAATTAATATTAGGTTTCTAATGGCTATAAAGTTGATTATTTAAATTTTAATGTGGGTATGGGTCGAAAACAACTCAACCAATAGAATTTATATAGGTTTGGGTACTTATATTAACCTTATCTTTAAGTATTAACTCTAAGTTAATTAGTTTCACTTTTACAATGTCTCTTTGTATTTTTATATTATATGGTTAATAAACATACTATATACATCCAAGAGACCCCCAAGTGGTCCATTAATGATGAACCTATCATGATATAAGCCTCTTGGACGAACCTTATATTTTTGGGAATTTAATATTAATTAATAATATAATCATTGTTTTAAAAACTCTTTTATGTCAATTTTGACATGATTCAATAGTTGATTTTTGTGAAACTCATAACAGAATGATTACTTCGAAAAACGTTAATTAAATCAATATTAATATGTCATATTATCCTATAAAATTAGTTTAATTCATTAAAAGTCTCAAATTATATTTATTTGGGTATTTATAATATCAATTATTTTAATTTGTCACTATTATGATAATGACTGCATCATCATTGTGTCATAAATAAATTAACATATATAAAGTCTAAAAATTATAAATAAAATATCATTATGTAGGAAATCTCCTTATCTTTCTAATGAATATTTATAGTTGAAAATACAACATATATAACCTTATGTAGAAATTGGTTTTCTAAAAGATATATTCTTATGTCATTTTTGTACTTATTTTATCTTAATAAAACTAAAGTGTCCCTATCACCTACAAGTGGATCCATGGGGTCCCAAAATAGACCCAAATATGACTATGGTCGAACATGTATCAACCAATAAGGTTAGGACACGTTCTGGGGTAATTTAGTATTATTATATTATTATTATTTTTTTAACCCTTATTTACAGGATTTACCCTTAACCATGGTAAATAAGTTATTTACCCAAGTAATTATTCAAAATGTCTAAAATTAAAAGTTACCTATTTACAAAATTTGAACATCCTGATTAAAAATATGGAATCCATTTTTCCAAATTTAAAACACAGAAATGGAAGAAATTAATTTAAAATTAATTCCCGTTGTTAAAATAAAAAGCGTGTTTTTAAGATATAATAACTATCAAAAGATTGATACTTGTTTATGTTCGGTTTAATTGTGAAACTATGTCCAATGACAAACATTTTATTAAATGGTAAAACTATATTATAAATATACTTTAAAACCACTCAAATTAATAATTTATCAATATAAATTATTTCGATTAAAAAAGTTTTTTTTAATTAAAATTTAGTAATTTTCACTATTCATCAAAATATTAAAGTTATCCGAAAAGTTCCAAAATTTCACCCTAGGATAAATTCAATATTCTGAATCCAAAAATGAAGTCCATTTTAAAATATAAAATAAATATAATTTAAAAAAAGTAGCTATTACTATTCATAACAGCTAGTTTGATTGGTTGTGGTGTGTGTTAGAACTCGAAGTTGCGTACAACACACGCTACTGTATTATTCAAAGGAAAGTGTACCGTGGAAGCTTGGGATGTTTTATTTTAAATTTTTGATGTCCTCATTTAGTCAAAAAGTTTAAAATATTGTATTTAAAAAGGGTTCACCATTAAAAGTTGGTAAAAGTGCAATACTGAAAATGAATTTGTTCTTACATTATGTCTAAGAAACTCATAATATGGATTCTAAAATTATAAGGATTATATAAAGTTTAAATTTTAGTTAATACTATTCATAACCTCTTTTGAACGGCTTGTTTGGTAAGTCATGGTGCGCATGAACTCGGTGTTGCATGTAGTGCAAGTTATTGAATTATTTTGAAGAAATAACACTCTATGAAATCTTGGGGTGTTACATTCTCCCCTCCTTCAATAAATTGAATCCTTGTAATTTGAAATTGCTCTTTAAAAATAAAAGGTTGAAAATAGAAAATATCTTTGTGGGAAAACCCATATCGAAAATTGTTTTACTAAAATTTATTCTTAATATAAGGAAAAGAGAAATGAAAGGGTCACCACCAAATTATGATCTCGATTAGGAGAACATTGGTGGCAATTAGAGACATATAATTGGAGGAAAAATGTAAATATTTATAGGTAGTGATTGAGGTCATCAATCACAAACAAGTGTAAAATTGAGGTCCTTAAATTCATCAATCTATGATGATTTTAAATACCATCGGTTCAACAAAACATAGGGTATTAGGATAACACATTTTTGGTTTTTAGGATTCCTTAAATAAAGTATAAGAATTAATTTCTTCATAGAATATGAGAAGAATAAAAATATATTCTTGACAAGTAGAGTTCCATCCTTTAACTAATTTCTACCACAAACTCATCTTTCACTCTAAAAGATATTAGAACCTAAAAAAATATTCTATTTATCCTATTCGTATAGGGTTCCAAAAAAAAGAATTTATAATTCATTTACAGGATCTTTTATAAAAACTACATTATTTAATCTCGGACATCACGTGGGTCAGTGGTAGGTGATACACCCTTTTCGCCCTTCGGTTGTGGGTTGAAGTCTCTCGGCCTTGCCGGACGCGACGGGTTGCCGCACGACCTCCGGGTTGTCCTTTTTTGGCAATCCGAAATAATCCAACCTTGAACTATCCAAAATAATTCAATCCAAAATTTATAAGGAAGGTAAACACAATGAAGATCCTTTTTTGCCGCCTAATAACATGTGATCACCTTCATAATGTATTCTTTTAAAACACTGCAACATCCTGAATTATCATAAAACCTTATTGATTACATTCATGATCCCTTATTCCTTATAGAATAATAGATATTTTCCTTCAATCCAAAAATGTTGTAAACCCCAACAATGACGGAATATAAAAATCATTAATCAGTTTCAAGGTAGTCATGAATATCCATTATAATTTATCCAAATCAATCATGTATTATTCTAAAATCACTACTTCGGTATTAGAACCATATAATGGTTTCTATTTCTCTCAACCATATATTTTCCTAAAATTTAACTAGCTATTGAGTCACTTTTCGTTGTTCCACACAATCTCAAGTCCTTAATGAAATAGTACTTCTGTACAATCCTTATATACTCCATAATTATTATAACAAGTACATTGTTGATACAACACTCAAATGAAATAATAAACATAAGAACTCTAATCATTCCTCTTAATCTGTGGTAGTATCATAACTTGGTTATTATCCAATAGCATCATTTGTGCCATAGTCTGATGACTGGTACATAGGTTCTCATAGTGTCCAAACTCTTTGCAAATGAAGCATTGTACATTTGAAACCATTTTATTACCCTTGCAGTCACATACTTCGTGCCCTTTTCCTCCACACTTATAACAAAATCCCATTCCATTCAGGCAAGTTCTAGGGTGTTTCTTCCCACAGTTATCACATATGGGAAAATTCTTCTTTTCCCTCTTCCTTTTATCCACCTTTCTCTCTTCCATCCTTTTCTTCTCTTGCTTCCATTCAAATCCATATGACTCAGTAAAATCTTTACTTATCTTATCAACACATGATATTATTTCTTCATATGATGATAATACATGGGAGACTATTTATTTTATAAATTCTAGCTTAAGACCATGAAAGATATGATCATTCCTTCTCTTTGGATCATGTGAATTGTTGTAGTTCTCATTGCTTCTACTGGGCGCCATTTCTAAACAATGGCATACACTAGATTAGTTTATGAATAACAATACCTAATCCCAAACTTGTAAAACACATAACATAAATTAAATAGTTTATGGATATAATCCATAATCATAAAAATGTCTCCTTTGAGGAAGTATATACACATAAACCCTTCATAATGGTTTGTAAAGAAAATGAGAATTATCCTAATCATATCCCCCAGGAGTTTCGTAACCAAGAGTGCAGCAAGGCCCGTTGTCATGCACCCGTTCCCGTTCGAGTCTAGCTCAAAGCGGTGTTTTTAGGTTTTACCCCTAGGTACATCTGTGGCAGAGCCGCCTCTACCTGCTCATATCTAGATAGGGATGTATTGCTCGGAATACTCACAAAATTTCTACAATACCAATATTCTAGGATGTTCTTCTATACTAATCCTCAAAGTCCATCTTAAATCTATGTGCTCTAATCAGAGTTTATCTAAATGTAGCTTCCAAGGTTTGTACTAAACGTCCTATGATACCAACTGTAACGCCCCGACCCCAGTTACCTAGAGGCGGTGCATTATTACATAACTTTTTCATGATCACAAGAAAGATCAAATCTCGAAAGACCGATTGGTTTAGTAGCCTTGGAAACACTAGATATATTCATAAGTCTTACATTACATCATAAAGTAAAAAACTACTACAACAACATATTGTATCCATATTCCACACTCATATCCCAACATAATATCCCTGCAGATCATTCATAATTTACTTCTTCACTTCCTGGGAAAAATAAAACATAGAAAAAGGGTGAGCTAAAATGCCCAGTAAGGATAACATTATAGTGGAAACTTTCATAAACAAGAATAAACATTTAAGGCAATGTATAACTAAAACAAAAGCCTTTTAAACTTGAACTTCAACATAGTATGGCAAAAGTAAAATGAAATAATTTCATTTACTTATTCACATGGATATTCTACTAATCGAATAATCACATGCAATATCAATAACCACTTTCATAATGATGGAATACACAAAGTACCCAACTTCAAGGGTAAGAAAATGGTTTGAAATGTACAATGATTCATTTGAAAGGAGTTTGGACAATATGCGAACCTATGTCCCAGTCATCAGACTATGCCTCAAATGATGCTATTGGATAATAATCAAGTTATGATACTACCACAGATGAAGAGGAATGATTAGAGTTCTTGTGTTGATTATTTCATTTGAGTGTTGTATCAACAATTTACTTGTTATAATAATTATGGAGTATATAAGGATTGTACTGCAGTACTATTTCATAATGGACTTGAGACTGTAGAACAAAGAAAAATGACTCAATAGCAGGTTAACTTTTTGGAAAATATATGGTTGAGAGAATGATAAACCATAATATAGTTCCGATACCGAGGTAGTGATTTTGGAATAATACATGATTGATTTTGATAAATTATATTGGATATTCTTTACTACCTTGAAATAGATTAATGATTTGTATATTCCATCATTGTTGGTTTTACAGCATTTTTGGATTGAAGGAGTATATCTATTATTCTATAAAGAATAAGGGATCATGAATGTAATCAATAAGGTTTTATGATAATTCAGGATGTTGCAGTGTTTTAAAAGAATACATGATGAAGGTGATCACATGTTATTACGCGAAAATAAAAGGATCTTGATTGTGTTTACCTTCCTTATAAATTTTGGACTGAAGTATTTTGGATAGTTCTAGTTTGGATTATTTTGGATTTCCATCAATGGACAACCCGGAGGTCGGGCGGCAACCCGTCGCGTCCGGCAAGGCCGCGAGACTTGAACCCACAACCGAAGGGCGAAAAGGGTGTATCACCTACCACTGACCCACGTGATGTCTGAGATTAAATAATGTAGTTTTTTTAAAAAGATCTGGTAGATGAATTATAAATTCGTTTTTTTGGAACCCTATACGAATAGGATAAATAGAATATTTTTTTTACATTCTATTATCTTTTAGAGTGAAAGATGAGTTTTTGGTAGAAATTAGTTAAAGGATGGAACTCTACTTGTCAAGAATATATTTTTATTCTTCTCTTATTAGATGAAGAAATTAATTCTTATACTTTATTTAAGGAATCCTAAAACCAAAAAGGTGTTATCCCAATACCCTATGTTTTGTTGAACCGATGGTATTTCAAATCATCATAGATTGATGAATCTAAGGACCTCAATTTTACACTTTTTTGTGATTGATGACCTCAATCACTACCTATAAATATTTACATTTTTCCTCCAAATATATGTCTCTAATTTCCACCAATGTTCTCCTAATCGAGATCATAATTTAGTGGTGACCCTTTCATTTCTTTTTTCCTCATATTAAGACTAAATTTTACTAACCCAATTTCCGATGTGGGTTTTCCCACAAAGATATTTTCTATTTTAAACCTTTTATTTTTTAAGAACAATTTCAAATTGCGAGGATGCAATTTATTGAAGGAGGGGAGAATATAACACCCCAAGATTGCATAGTCTGTTATTTCTTCCAAATAATTCAATAACTTGAACTACACGCACCACCGAGTTCAAGCACACTATGACTTACCAAACAAGCCGTTCAAAAGAGGTAATGAATAGTATTAACTAAATTTTGAACCTTATATAATACTTATAATTTTAGAATCCATATTATTAATTTATTAGATATAATGTAAGAACAAATTCTTTTTTTCAGATAAAAGAATTATTTTTCAAAAATGCACATTTACCAACTTTAATAGTGAACACTTTTTAATCCAATATTTTAAACTTTTATATATTCTATTTGACTAAATAAATTTATTTAAAATGGGGACATAAAAAAAATATACAATGTATCACCCCAAGTTTCTACGGTACGCTTCTCTTTAAATAATGTGATAGCGTGTGTTGTACGCAACACCGAGTTCTAACACACCATAACAAATCAAACTAGCCGTTATGAATAGTAATACCTACTTTTTGAAATTAAATTTATTTTATATTTCAAAATGGACTTCATTTTTGGATTCGGAATATTGAATTTAGCCTAAGGTGAAATTTTAGTACTTTTCGGATAACTTTAATATTTTGATGAATAGTGAAAATTACTAAATTTTAATTAAGAACAACTTTTTTAATCAAAATAATTTAAAGTGATAAGTAATGAATTTGAGTTGTTTTAAATTATATTTAGAATATATTTTTAACATTTAATACAATGTTGGTCATTGGAGATAATTTTACAATTAAACCGGACATAAACAAGTGTCAATCTTTTGATAGTTATTATCTCTTAAAAACACGCTTTTTGTTTTAACAACGGGAACTAATTTTAAATTAATTTCTTCCACTTCTGTGTTTCAAATTTGGAAAAATGGATTCCATATTTGGAATCAGGATTATCAAATTGTGTAAATATGTATCTTTTATTTTTAGACATTTTGAATAATTACTTCGGTAAATATTTTATTTACCATGGTTAAGGGTAAATCCAGTATATAAGGGTTAAAAAATAATATTATAATAATAATAAATTACCGTAAAACGTGTCCTAACCTTATTCGTTGATACGTTTTCGACAATAGGTATCTTTGCGTCGATTTTGGGACCCCATGGATCCACTTGTAGGTGATATGGAGACTTTATTTTAATTAAGTACAAAAATGACATAAGCATATATCTTTTAGAAAACCAATTTTTACATAGGTTTATATATTTTGGATTTTAGAATATAAATATTAATTAAAAATATAAAAAAATTCATACATAATGATATTTTATTTATAATTTTTTAGAATTTAAATAATTTAATTTATTTATGACACAATGATGATGCAGTAATTTCCATAATAGTGACAAATTAAAATAATTGATATTATAAATACCCAAATAAATATAATTTGAGATTTTTAATGAATTAAACTAATTTTATAGTATAATATTACATATTAGGATTTATTTAATTGACTTTTTTCTAAGTAATCATTCTGTTATGAGTTTCACAAAAATCGACTATTGAATAGTGTCAAAATAGACATAAAGGTGTTTTTAAAATAAATATTATATTATTAATTGATATTAAATTCCTAAAAATCTAATGTTAGGCCAAGAGACTTATATCATGATAGGTGTATCATTAATGGACCACTTGGGGGGTCGCATGGATGTATATAGTGAGTTTATTAACCATATAATATAAAAATACAAAGAGACATTGTAAAAGTGAAACTAATTAACTTAGAGTTAATACATAAAGATAAGGTTAATATAGCAACCCAAACCTGTCTAAATTATATTGGTTTAATGGTTTTGAACCTATATCCACCTTAACCTTTGAATAATAAACTTTGGAGCCATTATAAACCGAATATGAATTTATTATAAATTAATATTTCTAGCTTTTCCAAAGGTCCCCCTCACCCTTCTTATAAAAGGGCACTCCTTTTTATCAGTTCATCACACCTTCAAAGCCTTTTGGTTCGGCCAAACTCTGCCCAAATACTCTCCCAAGTTCCCTAACTACAACCTAGAGGCCTTATTTTGATCATAAAGCCAACCTAAGGATCCCTTTTGATCAAATCAAATGGAAGAACCTGAAGAAGAGGTAATGATTTCACCACCCTTTTCCAAGTTCCTTTCTTCTTCCACTTCTTCTTCCTTTGTTATTACAATTCTAAAATAATAACTCTAGTATCATATATATACTGTGATGTTATTATAAATATGTTACAACCATATTCACTATTCTATCCATCCTTTGAATAACATGTCACCATACGTGCGTACGTACGGCTTACCGTCTCCACATCGTGGTGTAATGGTTATTCAATAAATTATTATTTGGATGGGTATAATAATGATGTGTAACTCATGTAAATAATAAATATAACATGATAATTATTCTGTATATATGATATACCATCCAATTATATTTTATTTTAATATCAAAAGAATGATATTATCGCTCGTGCGTACGTACGGACTACCGTCTCCACGAACGCGATGAGATTCATTCTCCATCGTATCCATTCAATTATAATTCTTATTTGATGATCAATAATAGTATCTAAGGACTTGATATCATTATCTATATGATTAAGATACAACCTATCCATGAAAAACATGGCTTACGTAAAAAAACATATAAAAGAAAATGAGTAAGTTAACACCCGAAACAATAATAATACTAAGATATTATTAACAAATCGCTGTTAAAAGATCATATATGATATCATATTAATATATATGATTCTTGTATAATTTAATAACAATTATTTCACCATTATACAGGAGGTTAACCTACCCTCAACCAAGGAAAATTGCAAAGTAAGGGTTATTTCACAATCTCTTCATTATCTGAGGTTGTTTATACGTAATAATCTACTGGGATCTCTTTATCATCCACATCCATGTTTCTTAAAAATGTATTTCAAAACATTTTTACTATTTAAAAGAATATGGGTTAAAGTCATTTATACCCTTTTTTTACTTTTTATAAGAGTTTTATAAAGGAATCATTCCGTCGTTTTCCAAACAAGTTGTTTTTTTAACCTTTTCGGCAGAATTAAGGTAAGAATGTTTTCTTAACTTATATGGCGGATGCGGTTATTTTCCGCCATTATAAAATCGTCAAAGCTTCCCTTACAATCTTATAAGAATATTTTCAAAGAAAATGTTTTATTTTATAAATATATGTCTCTTAAATGATTTCAAAATATAAAGAGATATTTCTCTAAAAAGAGTTTTCATTTCATCTATGTCAACATCCTTTGATGGATTTTACGCTTATTTGAAGTTGATTTATTATGATACAAAACTTCTATATTGTATTGAAGGTTTTTTGATATGTTTGATTGTGGATGCGTTATTTTTATACCATTCATGGTTTATGGATGAAGTAGTTACATTTCGTATGCTAGTTTTAATACATATGTTTTTGTTATATTTCATCCTCTTCTTAAGATAAATGTGTTGGACTAGTATGTTCCGAGTTGGGGACCGGTAAACGTAATCCCTCCCGGTTGGTGTCCGGTTATTAGAGGCACTCCGGGTTGGTGTCCGGTTATTAGAGGCACTCCGGGTTGGTGTTCGGTTATTAGAGGCACTCTGGGTTGGTGTCCGGTTATTAGAGGCACTCCGGGTTGGTGTTCGGTTATTAGAGGCACTCCGGGATGGAGTCCGGTTACAGAGGCTCTCTGGGTTGGGTTCCGGTTAGAGTTATCCCTTAGGTCTTGGCACGAGGCCTCGACATAGAAATTAATGTTCGGCATTATGCATTCCATCATTATGAAAGTGGTTATTGATATTACATGTGATTATTCGATTAGTAGAATATCCATGTGAATAAGTAAATGACATTATTTCATATTATTTTTTCCATGCTAGGTTGAATTTCATGTTTAAAAGGATTTTTTTTAGTTATACATTGCCTTAAATGTTTATTCTTAATTATGAAAGTTTCCGGAGGGCATACTTTTACCGGTCCCTAACCCAGAACATACTAGTCCAACACATTTATCTTAAGAAGATGATGAAATATAACATAAACATTCGTATTAAAACTGACATACAAAATGTCAAAACTTTAATCATAAACCATTAATGGCATAAAAATAACTCATCCATAGACAAAAATATCAAAAAACCTTAAATACAATATGGATGATTTGTATCCTAATAAATCAACTTGAAACAAGTTTAAAATTTATCAAAGGATGTTGACGTAGATGAAATCAATACTATTTGAGAGAAATATCACTTTTTTTTAAATCATTTTAAAAGTCACATAATTATAGAGAAAACCATTATTTTAAAAATATCTTTATAAGGTTGTGAAGGAAGCTTCAAAGGTGTAATAACGGCGGAGAATAACCGCACCTGCCGTATAAGTTTACAAAAACATTCTTACCTTAATTTTCTCAAAAAGGTTAAAAAGGACCATGTTTGGAAAACGATGGAAAGATTCATTTATAAACCACTTATAAAAGTCAAAAGGGGTATAAATGACTTTAACCCATATTCTAGTAAATAGTAAAAATGTTTTGAAATACATTTTTAAGAAACATGGATGTGAATGATAAAGAAATCTCAGTAGATTATTACGTATAAACAACCTCGAATAATGAAGAGATTGTGAAATAACACTTAACTTGTACTTTTCCTTGGTTGGGGTAGGTTAACCTCATGTATAATAGTGACATAATTGTTATTAAATTATAAAACAATCATATACATTCATATGATATCATATAAGATCTTTTAACATTGCTTTGTTAATAATATCTTAGTAATATCGTCGTTTTGGGTGTTAACTTACTCGTTTTCTTTTATATGTTTTGTCACATAAACCATCTTTTTTATGGATAGGATGTATCTTATTCATATCCATAATGATATCAAGTCCTTAAACATCATTTTTAAATCATAAAATGATAATTATACTTGAATGGATACGATGGAGAATTAATCTCCTCGTGTTCGTGGAGACGGTAGTCCGTACGTACGCACGAGCGACAATATCATTCTTTTGATACTAAAATAAAATATAAATGGATGTTATATCATATATAAAGAATCATTAACATATTATATTTATTATATACATGAGTTACACATCATTATTATACCCATCCAAATAATAATATATTGAATAACAATTACACCACGACGTGGAGACGGTAAGCCGTACATACGCACGTATGGTGACATGTTATTCAAAGGGTGGATAGAATACTGAATATGGTTGTACCATATTTATAATAACATCACAGTATATATATGATACTGGATTTATTATTTTAGAATGGTAATAACAAAGGAAGAAGAAGTGGAAGAAGAAAGGAACTTGGAAAAGGGTGGTGAAATCATTACCTCTTCTTCAGGTTCTTCCATTTGATTTGATCAAAAGGGATCCTTAGGTTGGCTTTATGATCAAAATAAGGCCTCTAGGTTGTAGTTAGGGAAGTTGGGAGAGTATTTGGGCAGAGTTTGGCCGAACCAAAAGGCTTTGAAGGTGTGAATAAATGAGAAGGAGGAGTTCCCTTTTATAAGAGGGGTGAGGGGAACCTTTGGAAAAGCTAGAAATATTAATTTATAATAAATTCATATTCGATTTCTAATGGATAAAAAGTTGATTATTTAAATTTTGAGGTGGGTATTGGTCGAAAAAAACTCAACCAAAAGAATTTATACAGGTTTGGGTACTTATATTAACCTTATCTCTAAGTATTAACTCTAAGTTAATTAGTTTCACTTTTACAATGTCTCTTTGTATTTTTATATTATATAGTTAATAAACTTACTATATACATCCCAGAGACCCCCCAAGTGGTCCATTAATGATGAACATATCATTATATAAGTCTCTTCACCGAACCTTAGATTTTTAGGAATTTAATATCAATTAATAATATAATATTTGTTTTAAAAACTCTTTTGTGTAAATTTTGACACTATTCAATTGTTGATTTTTTTGAATCTCATAACAGAATGATTACTTCAAAAAAAGTTAATTAAATCAATCCTAATATGTCATATTATCCTAGAAAATTATTGTAATTCATTAAAAGTCTCAAATTATATTTATTTGGGTATTTATAATATCAATTATTTTAATTTTTCACTATTTTGATAATTACTGCATCATCATTGTGTCATAAATAAATTAAATTATATAAAGTATAAAAATTATAAATAAAATATCATTATGTAGGAAATATATTTATCTTTCTATGTAATATTTATAGTCAAAAGACCAACATATATAACCCTATGTAAAAATTGGTTTTCTAAAAGATATATGCTTATGTCATTTTTGTACTTATTTTAACTTAATTAAAATAAAGTGTCCCTATCACCTACAAGTGCATCCAGGGGGTCCCGAAATCGACCCAAAGATGCCTATGGTCGAAAATGTATCAACCGGTAAGGTTAGGACACGATCTAGGATAATTTAGTATTATTATAATATTATTTTTTTAACCCTTATTTACCGGATTTACCCTTAACCATGGTAAATAAAATATTTACCGAAGTAATTATTCGAAATGTCTAAAAATAAAAGTTACCCATTTACACAATTTGTACATCCTGATTCCAAATATGGAATCCATTTTTCCAAATTCAAAACACATAAATGGCAGAAATTAATTTAAAATTAATTCCCGTTGTTAAAACAAAAAGCGTGTTTTTAAGATATAATAATTATCGAAAGATTGATACTTGTTCATGTTCGGTTTAATTGTGAAATTATGTCCAATGAACAACATTGTATTAAATGGAAAAAATATATTCCAAATATACTTTAAAACTAGTCAAATTAATAATTTATCAATATAAATTATTTCGATTAAAAAAGGTTTTTTTAATTAAAATTTAGTAATTTTCACTATTCATCAAAATATTAAAGTTATCCGAAAAGTTCTAAAATTTCACCCTAGGCTAAATTCGATATTCCGAATCCAAAAATGAAGTCCATTTTGAAATATAAAATATATATAATTTCAAAAAGTAGGTATTACTATTCATAACGGTTAGTTTGATTGGTTGTGGTGTGTGTTAGAACTCGAAGTTGCATACAACACACGCAACTGTATTATTCAAAGGAAAGTGTACCGTGGAAGCTTGGGATGTTTCATTTTAAATTTTTGATGTCCTCATTTAGTCAAAAAGTTTAAAATATTGTATTTAAAAAGGGTTCACTATTAAAATTTGGTAAACGTGCAATACTGAAAATAAATTTGTTCTTACATTATGTCTAAGAAACTCATAATATGGATTCTAAAATTATAAGGATTATATAAAGTTTAAAATTTAGTTAATACTATTCATAACCTCTTTTGAACAGCTTGTTTGGTAAGTCAGGGTGTGCTTGAACTCGGTGTTGCGTGTAGGGAAAGTTATTGAATTATTTTGAAGAAATAACACACTATGAAATCTTGGGGTGTTTCATTTAAGGCATACATACACCTATAAAAATTTTTCATGAGTATAATTTAACATGATTTAGGATATTTTGGGAGACATTAATGGAATTCAACCATTGTATTTTATTATATGTGTTACTTGAAAACTAATTTGATCAGTAATGGTTTTTATCATATTGAAATATGTTTAAATGTATTGATAACCTTTGGGGTTTATATGATATTTGACTATGTGGTAATTATGGGTTATTAAAATTTGGGAACATGTGTTTAATTGTTTAAATAATTTTGGTATTGAAAATTAATTTTTATGATTAATGTTATTTTTGATGATTTTCGTAAAATTTTTGGTATCCATATAGGATTTAAATTAATATATTTTTAGAAAAATGGAAGCCCATGTTTTGGGTGATAACATGTAATATTTGGTTCTAATGTTAGGCTTGATCCCCCAACTGGAGGTACAAAATGGGTAAATGTTTACCACATGCCAATGTGATTTCCTAGACAATAAAAAATATTTTTACATAAAATATTTTATATATAAATACTAATTTTAATTTGGGGGTCCTATTAGGGTATTATGTAATTTACATGTTTTATGATTTTTTGGTGATTAATGATATTTAGGGACACATTTTATTATGTTGATGTATAGATAACATTTAGGTTTAATTGTATGGTATATTTGAGAAGAATTATACAATGTTTTTAGATATGTATTTTGATGGGTATGAGATATACATTATGGTTAAATCATTCTTTCATGATGAGGTTATTGATGATATTTGGGATATTCGGTTTTTTTTAATGAAAAATATATGTTAAACATTTCATATTATTATTGTATTTGGATATTATTTTATTATTTATTTATATATAGACTTTTTCATTTTGGGTTTTATAATTCATTGTTACAACCATTTTTTTATTAAGTAATTTTTGGAGTAGATTATTATTTTTTATATTAATTATGTGATCAGTTAGAATTTTATTTTAGTGATTCAGACATAAAAAATCATCCTAAATAATCATCACTTAGAATAAAAGATCAAACTGTTATGGAAATTGATTAATAGATATAGCTTCACCTATAATGTTTGTATGGTTTTTTATTTTATTAGTTTGTATGGTATATTAATTACCAAATCATGGAAAAGGATCTTAAAATAAATTTTTTCCCAATTACCTTCATTTCTAAGGAATCAATTGTATTTTCACCCCTTAGTGTTTTATAGTTTTTTGTTTATTAAATTTATTAGGACTATGTTCTATATCACTCAATATTAGTCCATATACATTATTCTTATCCCCCATGTGTATTTTATAACATGCCAATAATTTTTTCGTTATCTAAGAACACCAATATGTTATATTCCACGTAACATTTATAATTTCAACATTTTTTTAATAGAATATTTTGTATCCATATGTAATATGAGGATTTTCAAAAAATGATAGATCAGTGATTTATGAAATGAAATTGATAGGGGGGAGTTTTATTAATGGGTTATATGGTATAACATAGATATTTTATAATATATTTCACTTTGAAAAATTATTTTTCTTTAATAGTAGGGGATACACGGATTACTGAGTATAAAAAAATAGGGGATTCTATTTAATCATGATTTTTATTTAATAGAATTTAAAATTGGTATAATTGATAGGAATAAATAATTATTTAAATTTACATATAATAATTTCAGATCAATAAAATATATTAGAAATGAAGTGCACTAATTTTAGTAAGGTCTTCACATGCTTAAAAAAATTCACCGATTTTTTTTATTAATTTTTGTGTCAAAATAGTATAATTAAATTCTACCTATTTTAAAATTTTATTTTAAAAAAAGAACACTATATTTTAAATCATCATTTTTTAATTAACATAGGGTTAAATTTTGTGATGTTTTTGGAAAATACATATTACTTTGTGAATAATGTACAATGTAGATATTTGTAAAACTATCATTTCTATTCAATTAAAAATCCCAAAATAACTTTTAATTAGATCATAAATTAACATAATTATACCTTATTTAAAAAATTTATAATTAATTTCATGTTAATGGAAATTATACGTGGTCTTGGTATAAAATCACTTCTAGATTAAAAGCAACTTTTTTTTTCTGAAAATTGTTTTCCATCACAAATTATGGGATACATAAGAAATAATTTTTGTCACTTATGGAGATTTAATTTCATAAAACGGATTCCAAAATGGGAATACAAGTAATTGATATTATTTAATATTTTCTAATTATGTTTTCCTAATGAAGAGTAAAAACTAAAAAAACACTATGTTAAAAGGCTACATCGGGATAATCTTTATTAAATCTAAGTGATAAAGCGACCATTATTCAACCTAAATCTTATTGGATGAATTTATTATGAACCGTATCCCATTATTCACATTATTTATTTATTTATAGGATATTTTTTTTAAAAAAAGAGACTTATATAATATTTTTTGTAATAGAAAATTCAAAATGTATCTTTCTTAATTTTAAAATTATATTATATGTTCACCCTGTGAAATAAAATATTGAGAAATATTGAAAATTAATATAAATTATTATTTTTAGAATAATGAATCTATTTTAATGAAGGAAATTTATTTCTAATTTTTAATGATTATATAATTTCATTAAATGAGTTTGAAACAGAGATATGATATTTCATTACTTAATTGAAAAATAAAATAAATGTTGTTGGTCAGAGTGAGTGATTAAATAGTGGTGAATTGAGATAAATAAAAATTAATATTTATGTACAATTTAAATAATAAATCCCTTAATTTAATAAACATCCAGTTAATCAACAAAGTAGAAATATATAAATTAATTTATCAAATTTCTTCTAAAAGAAGTATAAAATCTTAGTTAAAACAAACTTTTAGATCACATTAAATTTTGAAACTAAATTAATTGATTGAGAACTATATATAGAAATACAATTATGATTTACTATTAGGGTAATGTTTTGATAAATATTTTAATATATATATATTTATCATTAAAATTTTATGAATAGAAAAAAGAACTAATAAAGTAAACTGTGGAATTATAAAAATGTGTTTAGTTTAAAGACGAGATATAAGACCCTACCCTTTTAAATCACCCACAACCAATCATTTGTTTAAATAATTAAATTGTTCTATAACCTAGATCAAGTTTTAAAATAAACAACACATAGGGATTTCTATTCAAAAATCATATTCCATAGTTATAGATGGGATAAAGACATGTATATTCCACACATGACCAATTCCACTATTTTAATGTGTATAAAATGAATTAATTTATTATAGCATGGTGAGTAATCTCTAGTTATGTACATGTGACTATGTTTTAAAATAAAAATATTGTAAAACTGTACACATATAAAATATAATTCATAAATAGAGAAAAAATTATTAGATATGGGAAAAAGTGGTGCATCATAATCCAAACAATACTTTTATATTAAAAGTTCCTTGAATTTTTCTTAGTGTGGAGCTTGAAAATGTTTCAAAAATAGTTCAAAAATCAAATTTTCATGAATTTATTATAATACTTCTAATTTAAGTCTGCATATGTCCATAATGCTTCCACACAAAGTTGTATTACAGACACTTCTATATTCATTGTATGAAGGTTTGTATTCTTTATACATGTATCTAGAAATATTATAACTCTATTTCTTATACACATGTTAATAGGTTTATTCATAATTTATATCATTCCAGGTATAATTATCTATTGTATAACAATTATAAAATCACATAAATCCTAAAAAAAATTCAAAATCATGGAAGTCTACATTTTCCTTCAATGAATAATTATATTATATTATCAATTATCATTATTAAATTTAAAACTAATGACATCATTTTATTCCATAAACTAGCCATTGGAATGTTAAATTTAAAATTTATCTGGATAATAAAGGTAGCACTCTATCGGTTTCTCGTCCAATCTGTATTACATACTAGGAGTATATCATCCTGGTTGTAGATCATCTTGGCTATAAATCTTCTTATGTAAGATCTATCTAATGGTAGATATATATATTTTTAGATCTATATATCGATATATATTTGGAAGGTAGATCTCCCAGATATAGATATGTTTTGATGATAGATCTATTTAGAAATAGATATGCCTCATGGTAGATGTCATCTAGCGGTAGATGTTTCCTGGGGTAGAATAGTTTGGAGGTTGATCTAACATTGTACCTCCATTATAGACTATAGATCCTGTAAATAAAAAGAAAATCCCCCATTAGCCAAAATTTTTCATAATTTTACTAGAAAAATATTTACTATTATAAAATAGTAAACATGTCAGAAATATATCAAAAATTATTTTTGATCATTAAAATATAGATATTCTAAAAAATCATTTTGAAAATATTAAAATTAAAATAATATAAATTATTTATAGTGTTCCATGGTTTTGAAATATGAATATATTGTATTTCTGATGTCTCATAATTGTAAATTCAAATTCCAATTTTTTCTTGATGCAATTAATGTTTAATTAAATGAATAGTGTCCAAAAAGATTTTTAATGTTATTTTAAAATAAATAATATTTCATTAAAAGACCTGAAATTACTGAAAACCATATCTTATCAAATATTGATTATATGGGTTTTAAAATATCATATTACTTCCATTAATGTTTAAATTTTTCATTTTTAGCATCTATCTTGAACATTAAAGAGTGGAAATATTATAATCACAATAATTATCCAAAAGGGATAATAGGGGTAAAAAGAAATATAAATGGGAAAAAACCAAATGTTAAAGTGTATAAATTTTATTTATCATATAATTAAGATATATCCCCATATAATATTTTCATTAAAATCATTTGGATAAATTTTAATAAGAAAAATAATTTATATATATGTACTATTTTCTGAAATTCTAAGTGTCTCTCCACTCACATTTTAAAGGGAGTAACCTCCCCTCATTTCTGTTTGGTCATATTATTTTTTTCCTAAAATTAGTAATGAAATATATTCTTTACTTAACTTCCAACATCCTAGAGGAATTTTTTTAATTAAAAACCCTCTTAGTAATTCTTTTGGGTTATGTCCAAAGAGGTTCAACAGGAAGATCTATCATTCATATCTGAGGGTTTTTGTTTTATTTATTCTTCTGAATCAATATAATATCATTAAAATATAATTATATAAAAAAATTATTATCTTCCATAGAATAATATTTTATTACGTTAATGTTTTAACCTAAATCCATCTCCTCTTCAGTCACATTTGAAATGAACCCATCATTCATGTGTACAGAAGTTTACAACTTCACAAACCAATGTAGTTCATTTTCCATCATCACCAATCATGACCTTTTATGATGATTGATTTTATATATATATATATATATATATTATATTCCTTAAATATTTATCATTTCAAAAATGTAATATATCATATATTTTATTACATCCCAATTCATTGATAGATGATAACATTGTACATGCATAAGTGTGTATTAACACCTCTAAAAAGGGATGTGATTCCTTTAAAATTATTGTATCACATGGATAGTATATTTAATTTTATTTAAATAAAAGAATTATATTTATTATAAAATGATCATTATTTATATATAAAACCATTCATACCTTCCTTATATAACACTTGTTTGAAAATGGAAATATTAATCATGTGTTTGCAAGGCTTAATGTCTACATTATTTTATCATAGTTAACCTTTCATAACAATATTTCATTCATGTTTTTAAAAGTATAATTTATTTTAAAATTGATAATCATTTAATTATTATTCTTTAAATTATGAAACAATAATCCCTTTAACCATTGTCAACCAACCAAAGTCAATTCAGATATATAAAATGAATATCATCAAAATGCTTGTTATGAAATTATTTGGTTTTGTACAGAAAAATAAAATTGAAATAAAAAAATTATAGAATAAAAAAATTGAAAGATGTTCTTATTAAATTAAATAATTAACAATATTTTATTATTCATGAAGATAAATAATGTATGTCATGAGTCTGACATAAGGTAAGGTCTTTCATAACATAATTTCCATTCAATGGATTATATTACACATTCATTGTCTTTGGTATTATATTATTTCATGTGTAATGAATATTTATTAATTTTTTTATTTATTAAACAATTTTTTTATTTACATTTAATACGCATAATAAATTCATGGAATAATTCTCATATCAATGGTATCATCTTTGCAAAATAATTATTCTCAATTTCTACTCCATTGAGACATATTTACTATTATAAACTTACTTATTTTTATACTGAGTAAATACTACCCCTATGATTTTTTATATCGTGAATGTATTTATATTAATATTATTTAATGTTCCATTCAATTTTTTTTATTTCTAATGGGTTTTTATTTGAATTTTATCAAAGTTGCAGGGGTTTATTTCACAATTTCATCAATATTAATAATTATTTATGTTTATGTCGATTATGGGGGAAGTATCCAAAATTTCTATTCTTTACCCAATATATTTTATACTATAATTATTTTTCCCAAAATTATATGTTTTATTTCATTTTACACTCTTTTTGTGATGAAGATACCAAAATCAGGTTTTTATGAAAAGGCAACCTGTTTTTCTACTCGGTCAGGAATATTGTTTTTCTAAATCCATATATTTCATAAAATGTTTTCATGAATAATATTAATATTTCAAAATTATTTATTAAATATATATTTACCAAACATTGGATTTTTCTTCATAATTGTTACAAAATAATATTCATATCATTTTCTAAATGACATACATTTCCTATTTTTAACCAAAAATTTGAAGTAAATATTCAATTTAATGTAATAAACATGAAATTTTTTAAAACGATTTCATGACTTCTTATTTTTTATTATTCATTATAATTTGATCATGAATCATTTCAATGAAAATTATTTCTCTAATATTATATAATTTATTAGTTTTTAAAAGTGGATTTCAAAATAGAAAATGTATTTTCATGACTACTATTTTAACGATCTTTTTATAGTACTTGTATACTTTAAAAATGATTACAATTTATAATTAATTGTTGATATGTTGAAAATATTACAACTATATTATATATCAGTTTTTTTATGATATATTGGATTGGGGAATGTTTTGATGTTATGTATGTATGTTATTTCTATATGGATAGTTTTTGAATAATAAATGTTTATTACTTTGTATATTATATCCATATGATGAATTCATTATACTTATTATATAACGGGTTGGGAAAAATAATTACATAGATCCTTGATTCATCAGTGGGGAACATGGGCTAAAATAATTTCGTTTTGTGTCTATGTACTTATCCATTTAAATAATTTGTATTGTAACAAGGCGTTTACAATAAATTTATAAAGTGTAGGATTTTGAATTTTTTTATTACAAGGTTAGATATTTATATCCATGTGATTGTTTGAATTTTTATAGTATCCTTGGATAAGATTCTTGTTCATAATATTATTTATATTGAATTATTTGATAATAATTTATTCTATACATGTTTTCCTCTATTTTGAAGTATTTGAATAAATGTAATGTGTTTTTAGTCATCCTTCATACCGTATTGATCATGCCTTATTTACTATGGATATATTTCACTATACATAAGACATAATAATTATTTATGCTATACCCTTATTATTAATCCTTTTTATATGATATATATATGGAATCATTGAATGAGTTCAAGGATAATGAATATTTACATTCATCATGCTGTATTTTTATGTTTTCAAATGTAATGTGAGATTAATTTATTTATCAAGTTTACAAAGGATACTAAACTATTTGGTACCTTCAGATGATATCTCTGATATATAATTCAATTGTAATAATGTAACCATTTAATTTATACAAATTGGTTTAGGAATGTTATAGGTAAAATGTGATCCATTTAATCATTTCTGATGGATTTGTATTGGGGAATGGGATATGTGGTGATATGTTTCACCATGTGGTATAGAAATTGATGGAGAACTATGTGAGATGTTATGTGTTCTCATATTGTAGAAACATTATCTCATTTTCCATTATATAATTTTGGAAGGAAACTCACCAGTGGATAATTTATTATGAATTAATGTAGATTTTATTAAATTTCATTCCATATTTTTATGCACATTTTTTTTGTATTCACCCATTTATGTGTGGATATCAACTATGAACAACGATAGTGGAAGACTAATGAGACTATTATCACACCCTAAATAGTAACATAAATGTATTACAGACTTTATTATTCTAGAAACTTGTAATGGAATGTTACTGGTAACATATTGAAATTGGGGCCATATAATGGTTCCCCAAACTGGTTGGTAACGTGACCACACGAATTCTACCTTGTACACAATAGGATACCAATTAGCAGCGATGGTATAATATAAAATATGGGAACAAAATATACTCTTTATAGAATAATGATAATTTTGGAAATTGATAAATAGTACCCAAATGACAATAACCATCAACAAAAAGAATATGATAACCAAAAAACCAATATCACATGATTAAAGTAACAGTAATAGAAAATATATTAACAATAACACTAGATTAATACCAACCCCAAAAAAACTATACAAAATTCTACACTTTTTTAGAATGAGAAATGATAAGAAACCAAAGAGTGAAATATTACTTTGAATAAAACATAGATCTGAAACAATCAGAGATGAATATATCAATCCAAAACTGATGAGAGTCAGCCAAGGGATGAGATGAGGAAGGATTCAAGATGAAATAAAACCATAATGAAACACATGAATCCCCTAAAATTTTTCTCTCGTATTTAAATGTTTTATAAATGTCACGACCCGACCCTACCCGGGCTAGAGCCGCAACTACCCTAAGCCCGCCTCTATAGGCCAGGTGATGGCGGCCAGCGCCGAAGGCACAAAAACTCAGGGAGGCCTTTGCCTAAGTACCTGTACACACACACACAACACACTCAATGTAAAAGTGCAGAGTAAAAGAAAGAGAAAGAAGAGTAAAAGGACAACTGCTACATATATATATAAACCACAGATGTGCATCGACCTATAAACAGTAAAAAGTACAAGCTGAAGGTAAACTGAAAAGAAATGGGGCAAAACACGTGCCCAACCAAAAAGTGCCACAACCCGGCAACAGTTAAAACAACAGAAGAAAAAATGCTGGAAGGGTCCCCCACTTGGAAACTGACTATGACCACCACACGCGGTCCAAGCTCCCGAACTCCTATGCTCCACTGAAGTCACGACCTACCTGTCCTTCGTCTACAAGGGCACACCAAGTGCGGGAAAATCCCAAGTAGGGTTGAGAATAAAAATACTCATTAGGATACCCCAAAGGCTCGAGGGAGCATCAAATGAGGTACCCAAGGGTGAGCAGTAGATCGAACAGGAAAGTAAAGGAGTATAACCGAGAGTGCAATCAAGAGTACAACAGTAAAGAGTCCAGTTCAACCCAACAAGAGAAAATAAGGTAGAATCATCAAGACACAAGGAGCTAGAAATGGTGATAATATGAACTTCTCATCGAGTCTTCTCTATTTATAGAAGGATAGTAGACTCGTCCAACCACGAGAAGCTAGACACGGAAATCACTTGGCATATCCCGCGCATCTTTGCCTCTCCTGGAAGGAGAGTAACCAAACCCAAGAAGTGGGTACTAGAACAAGGTATAAACAAGTCCATATGCTCAATCAAGAATCCCAAACAAGATCGTAAGGGGATATCCATCCCATAGCTCAGCCCAAGAAAAGAGTATCCAATAGTCCCAGAAGTAAACACCATCGATGCCCAGCATCCCACACGTCTGTCCCGAACTTCAAGTCAAGGGGCTCAAACCACCGTACCTCGACCCTATCCGCTTTGGACGACACTGACTCGCCCGCACGGTTTTAGGTCACGTCACAAGGACAAATCTTGGTGGGGGAATAGCTCTTCGTACTTGAGTGTTCTGAGGGAACGCCAAAACACAACTCATCACTGCCCCATAGTCGAGTGGTCTCCTCAAAGTCGACAGGAGACCCCCTGCCCAGCCCCGCTGGAGGGTCCCTGGGAGTCGACGGGTTCCCACTACAGGGAGACCCAGCAAGAGTCAACAGGTGCCACACTTCCCAGTCCCATAACAGGGTAATCCACTGGAGGGAGACCCAGCTAATGTCGGCGATGGGACCACTGCCCAGCCCAGCTGGAGGTAACCCGGCATCGGGGACCACTGCCCAGCCCACCTGGAGGTAATCCCAGCATCAGGGACCACTATCTAGCCCTACTGGAGGTAAGCCTGGCATCGGGGACCAATGCCCAGCCGCGCTGGAGGTAAGCCCGGCATCGGGGACCACTTCCCAGCCCCGCTTGAGGTAAGACCGAAACTGCTCTGGCCATCCCTGCTGGATGGTACTGCTCAGTGAACACCGCTGTACTGGCCATCCCTACAGGATGGTAACCCACTGGCCAGCCCTGCTCGATACAACCTCAGCCCTTCTGGAGACAACCTCATCCCTACTGGAAACAACCTCAACTCTGCTGGTAACAACCGCAGCTCTGCTGGAAACAACGTCAGTCCTCATGGGAATAACCTCAGCCCTGCTGGAAACAACCTCCTGGGTAGAGTATCGGTGCCCGCGTAAAGTGTTTGTCACACTGAATCCACAAGAACTCTACCAGGGAACACAGAGTGACGGGAGAACCTCCCCAGGCCTCACAAGGCTATCCCTCTCCAATACGCTAAGTCACTGTTGAAGCCGACCGAGACAACTCATCCCAGAAAGTGGGAAAACACCCACGATGTACAAGCAAATGTAGTTGCAAACATTGCCACAGTCTGGTGAAAGGGAACGGTACTGAAACCCCTCACAGGTGAAGAAACAGAGGAATAAACCATCTCTATCGGCCAAACGAGAATAGGACCAGGGGAAAACTCAACCCTACTGGTCAAAACCATCGAAAAGAGGACTAGGGGAAAACTCAACCATGCTGGTCAAACAAACGAGCACAGATCCAGGGGAAGACTCAACCCTACTGGTCAACAAACAAGAATATAATAACCCTCTACGTCACGAGAGGTCAAAAGTACGTAATGCAGAACAGAACACTCATGTGGGGCCCACACGATGTGTGGCCCCATCTCAACCCCAACCAAGAGCACAAACGTTCTCAGGTATAAACAACCACATGTACCTCCAAGCGTTCTCGTATACTCCCGAGTATACCATGTTCCACCCCAAAGGCTATCATGCACACGGCACCCAATGTCAACGCGAAGGAATAACGTATCATACTCCAACCTGACACCTCAACGATAGAGGTACAACCCACCACATCTCTTCAATCACACGGGAGTGCACGCGATCACACGCCAAGGGTTCTCTGCGAAAACGGTGAGAAGTACCGCCACCAAAACGCCTTTCATGCATCCACATTTAATAAGATCGTGCAAGAGGCTCCGAACAGCCAAATGGATTATACCGTTGTAATCCTCATGGGAAAATATGCGATATAGACTACTTACTCACCTCAAATGGATATCTGATGGAAAGGTGGCCAACACCACCTCACGTCCCAACGGCGTCCCATGATCCCAAGCCCCGGCCCCGAAAACAGTCGGGTGCATCGCACCATTGTGATCGCCTCGGGAAAACACGTCAAAAGACCTACTCACTTGAGTGCAACGGATATATGGAGAAAAATATTCATTCCGACGCACCGCACATGAGCGGTTCTACGTGGGACCGACATCCCGGTCCCGAAACTCAATGGACGGATCGCACCATTGCGATCCTCTCGAAAAAGAACACAGGATTGACTAATCACTTGTCCAAAATGGACACCTGGTGATAAAGATGGGAAAATCACCATCAACGCCCAAATGGCCTTCATGGGGCCCACACCATTGTTCGTAATTAGAGCGGGCAGTTTGAACTATTGCAATCCCCTCGGAAAAACATCTAGAATCGACTACTCCCACGCCCCGAATGGACGTCCGATGAAAAGGTCATGAAACGCTGCACGCAGCTCAAAAGACGGGTCGTGGGGCCATGCCTCAACTCCAGCTTCAATGCCTGAAACCACCCTAGAAAGCTCTGCCTCGGTTCCAGGGTCCCATTTCCACTGATGGCGCTTAAAACGGACGTCGTATGCATTCACGCTGTCCAAACAAGATCCCCCGAAAAAACGTCAAAACACTTAAAGACGTTTCGCGCCTCCGAGGCCCATCGTTTCAGGAATTAAAAATTCCAGAAACCATCTCAAAAGGTCCGTCTCATCAATATGGTTCAACTTCCGTAGACGGAACTCAAAACGGACACCCGTAGCGGAAAATACGGGCGTCCGAAAACCGAGGGGGAAAGGCCCCTTGTGCGGGACCGGCCTGGGCCGGCCGGTCCGCCCGGTCTGGGCAGGCCCGGCTCGCAGCGCCGGCCCCATACTCAGCCGTGCGGCCTGGCCCTGACCGGTCCGGTGCAGACCGACTCTCGTGGGGTCCATCGTCGCGCCATGTGATGACCCGCAAGATGCGGGTCGTTCTCCCCCGTTGGGGTCACGCGCCGCGACCTCGGTGCTCCCCTACGCCCGGTGAGCTCGGCCTCCCGCTTGGAGCCGCCGCCGCCTGGGGACCCTGGCAACGTCGCCCTCACTTACCCGCACTGAAGCCACCTCATACCCTAACCAGCCACCGCCTCATGCCGAGAACCCACGCCGGACCGCCGCCGCTCGAACACACCTGGCCGCCATGCTCCGCCCTCGCGCTCGCCGGGCCCCCCCAATTCCCGCAAACTTCGGCAAATGATTGCGAACGCCTCCGAACTGCGATTTCAAATCTGAAACAAGCATCGGAAAGAGCATAAAAACTACTCCGTATTCATGGGTTTTTTTGATAATTAGACAGAGGTTTGATACAAAAATTTGAGCTCAAAAAAAGTGGGAGAAAAGAAAATGAAAACGACAAATCCTACATTGATGGTCTTCGCCCGAAGCTTTGCCGTGATCCGTCGGAGCCATGCCACGTCGGAGTTGTCTCTCTATAGTGGAGGAAGAGAGGGAGAGGAGAGTTTTCACCAGGAGTGGAAATGAGGGACAGGGGAGGGTCTGGTTTAAGTAGAAAATAAAAATTAATTTATTTAATTTTTATTAATTACCCACGAAAGGACCCACCTCCGAAACACTCGACGGGGTCGAGGTTAAGCCTCCCCTAGGATAAAAACCATGATCCGAGCGCAACAGCGGTCTCAAAATTTGATTCTGAGCTTCCTTTTCAAAGTTATAAAGCTGAATTCCCAAAGCCGCCAAATTAAGAAAACACCCCTGGGGCCATTTTTCACAGACGGGTCGCGCCCACGAAACTTACACCCCTCCTAGGGTAAACAGCACGCTCCGAACTCAATGGTGCCCTCGGGTTTCCAATATGAGCCACCATTTAAGAGATACTTGAGTTCCACCATTAAACAAATAAATTAATTAATTAATTATACGTTTAATGTCCCGAAAGCGAGCGAGGGGTCCAAACATCCTGTGCCAGCATGTTTTATGTCGTTACTAGGGTAAACAACACATTCCGGAACCATCTGTACACTCGGATCTCAGATCTGCATCACCGTTTAGGAGTTATCCTATTTATTTGGCGTGTCCAGTTTGAATGTACTGAAAACTTAATTCTGGCCACAGAGGGGCTCGGAATCGCACACCGCCTGAAGGCACTACTCTGGAATAACATCAAGAATATTCCAAAGTGTTTCGCAGCAAAAATGGGTTCTTACATCATTCCCTCCTTCAAGTTTTTCATCCCCGAAAAGCAAAACCAGGGAAAAACTCCGGGTACTCAGCCCGCACCTTCCTCTCTCGTACCCAGAAGAAGTCTTGCATAGCTCTACGCCACCGCACACAGACCAAAGGATTTGATCTGTTCACGTGAGGTCTGCCCTTTCTGATGACGTGCATAGAAGCACGCACACATCTTTTTAGGTAAACCACACGAGAGACATCGTGCACCCGCTCCAGACTTTGGGGTTAGGGAAAGGCAGCAGGAAACCTCGCCATCCCTTTGCATGGTCTCAAACAGCCCGAAGGCTCTCCGGGGTAGCACACCTACCTGACCGATCCTCTACGTCGCATGTCGCGACTGGAATCACCACCCGCACCTGGAACAAGGCCTGGTGATTCCCTCCATCAGAATATCCATATGGTGAAAAACCCAAGGATATCTGGTCACACAATATTTCACAGTCAATGTCTCCCAACCAAGACTCTCTTACATGCTCGGAAAGCGATGGAGTCGACACCATTGACTAAAGAAAAAGGTCTTATTTTTTTTTCATACCAACACAGGGTTACACCGACGCCCCGCACCACCCTGGTAACACCAAAATCATGGAGCAGGAAGGGAATCATTCCACACACAAAGTCTAACAATTCTACGGCAAGAAGTAGAAGAGTTGTAGAGCGTACCTCTTATCACCACATGCTCCACAGGATTGTAGACATCCAAAGCTCGTGGCTGTCCGCGGTCCCAACTGTCAGCTCCCGGAGCCTGACATGGACCGCCTAGTGGTGATGGGAAGACCTCGTAAAGTGGTCCCCCACTACCAGCTCCTCCCGCTCCTCTGCTAGCAACACCTCTCTGGGTACTACTCCAATCACGGAACTGCCTCTGTCGTGGTGGTGAACCTGCTGCTTGCCTGAAGCTCTCTGCATGCCTGGTTGGGCAGTCCCGTGCCAGGTGACCTCGCCCATCGCAAGCATTGCACTGACTCTCTCTGGGATGCACTGGTGCCCAACGGAGCCACTGTGGTGTACGACCACGCCCCTGAGTCCGGTTGTTAGAAATCCACCTGCGTCGAGGTTCTTCTTGCTAACGCCCACTAGCTGCGGCAGACGTCTCGGCTCCGGCGTGCCTGCTGCCACCACCAACTCTAGAACGTGACAGGAAGCTCTCTTTCACCAGTGCCTTCTCTAGCACCGCCGCATATTTAGAAATTCCCAAGGGTACTATGACAGCACGAATCTCTCGGCAGAGACACTGCTCAATCTTCTGTGCTCTGAGGTTGTCATCATGGACCAAGTCCGGGTAAATGCGTGCACGGTCTGTGAAACTTGCCGCGTACTCGGTCACCTTCATCCATCCCTTCTAAAACTGCAGGAGATCCTGAATCCGAATGGAGCGCAAGAAGGAGGGGGAAAAACTCCTCACAGAACAACAACTGAAATTCACCCCACAAAAGTGATGACTCGTCAGGAAACTGATCCACCAGACTCCACCAACGCCGAGCTGCTCCATGAAAAAGGTTCGCTGCCAAAGCCACTCTCTGATCTGCCGGCGTCTGCACAAGCCTGAAAAGGAGAACCAGTGCCTCGAGCCAAACCTCTGCTACTTGAGGGTCTGGCTCACCACTGGACCTCAGTGGTCTGTGCCTCTGGAACTCACGGAGTGCGCTCAACCTGCGCTCAAGCTCAGCCTGCTCTGCTGAAACTGGCTACTGCTCAACAGGTGGGCGTGCTACTACCGGCCCACCCGGAGAATGGGGATCACATGATGTGTCCTGGACTGTGGCCTCATAGCTCACAGGGTCATCTTCATGAACCAATGATGGTATCCTGGCAGGATATCTTCGCGGAGACATCCTGAAAATTATCAAGGAGTGTTGCACTCAGATGAGCATATATGTATATACCAATAACGACAACGGGGAGATGACTCAAGAAAGACAGTCAAAGACTCCATCTTATGTGATGAACAAACCAATTTTCCCTGCAACAAGTGTCTCAGCATGCCAAGGGGAAAATCAGGTTATCAAGGTCCTGGTGAATGGATACGTTGTCCACCACACCATCACTGGACTCCCTGGCCTGAGAGCCGCTCTTGAGACACATTAACACTATTTCCCTATATCCCAACCAATTCCTTTTTAGGGACGTCCGAACAACGTCCCAAGGAATGTACCACATATGATGCCACTTTGTCAAGACCTGACCCTACCCGGGCTCGAGCAGCAACAACCCCAAGCCCACCTCCATAGGCCATGGGCTGGCGACCAGCGCCAAAGGCACAAAAACTCGGGGAGGCCTTTGCCTAAGTAACTATACACACAAGTGCATCACACTCATTGCAAAAGTGAAGAGTAAATGAAAGAGCAAGAAGAGTAAAAGGAAAACTGTTATATATATATATAAACCACAGATGTGCATCGACCTCTAAACAGTACAAAGTACAAGCTAACGGTAAACTGAAAAGAAAAGGGGAAAAACACGTGCCCAACCAAAAAGTGGCACAACTCGGAAACAGGTAAAACAATATAAGAAAAACTGTTGGAAGGGTCCCCCACCTAGAACCGGACTATGACCACCACACGCGGTCCACGATCCCAAACTCGTATGCTCCACTGAAGTCACGACCAACCTGTCTGTCGTCTACAAGGGCACACTAAGTGCGGGAAAAGCCCAAGTAGGGGTGAGTATAAAAATACTCCGTAGGATACCCTGAAGGCTCGAGGGAGAAACAAAGGAGGTACCGAAGGGTGAGCAGTAGATCGAACAGGAATGTAAAGGAGTAAACCAGAGAGTGCAGTCAAGAGTACAACAGTAAAGAGTCCAGCTCAACCCAAAAATAGAAAAGAAGGTAGACTCATCCAGACACAAGGATATGGAAACAGTATGAATATGAACTTCCCATCGATTCATCGCTACCTATAGTAAGAGAGTAGACTCGTACAACCATCATAAGCTAGACACGGAAAGCACATGGTATACCCCACACGTCTTCGCCTCTCCTGGGAGGAGAGTAACCAAACCCAAGAAGTGGGTTTCAGAACAAGGTATATACAAGTCCATATTCTCAATCAAGAAGCCCAAAAAAGATCATAAGGGGATCTCCATCCCGTAGCTCAGTCCAAGAAACAAGTAGCCAACAGTACTAGAAGTAAACACCATCGATGCCCAGAATCTCACACGTCTTCCCCGAACTACAAGTCAAGGGGCTCAAACCACCGCACCTCGACACTATCCGCTTTGGATGACACTGACTCGCCTGCACGGTTTTAAGTCGCGTCACAAGGACGCATCTCAGTGGGGGAAAATCTCCCCGTACTTGAGAGTTCTGAGGGAACATCAATCCACAACTCGTCACTGCCCCGCAGTCGAGAGGTATCCTCAAAGTCGACAGGCGACCCCTTGCCCAGCCCCGCTGGAGGGTCCCTGGAATTCAATGGGTTCCCAATATAGGGAGACCCGGCAAGAGTCGATGGGTGCCACACTGCATAGTCATGTAACAGGGTAATCAACTAGAGGGAGACCCAGCTAAAGTCGGCGACGGGACCACTGCCCATCCCAACTGAAGGTAACCTGGCTTCGGGGACCACTGCCCAGCCCAGCTGGAGGTAAGCCCGGCATCGGGGACCACTGCCCAGCCGAGCTGGAGGTAAGCCCGACATTAGGGACCACTGCCCAGCCCCGCTGGAGGTAAGCCCGGCATCAGGGACCATTGCCCAGCCCCACTTGAGGTAATCTCGGAACTGCTCTGACCATCCCTACTAGATGGTAATACTCGGTGAACACCGCTGTACCGGCCATCCCTTCTAGATGGTAACCGACTGGCGAGCCCTTCTCGATACAACCTCAGCCCTACTGGAGACAACCTCAGCACTGCTGGAAACAACCTCATCTCTGCTGGTAACAACCACAGCTCTACTGGAAACAACCTCATCCCTGGTGGGAACAACCTCAGCCCTGCTGGAAACATCCTCCTGGGTAGAGGATCGGTGCCCGTGTAAAGTGTTAGTCACACCAAATCCACAAGAACTCTACCAAGGAAAACAGAGTGACGGGAGAACCTCCCCAGGCCTCACAAGGCGATCCCACTATAATCTGCTGAGTAACTATTGAAGCGTAATGAGACTACTCATCCCAGAAAGTTGGAAAACACCCATGTAATACGATCACACTTAGACACAAACTGTGCCACAGTCCGGTGAGAGGGCACGGTACTGAAGCCCCTCACAGCTGAAGAAACAGAGGAAAAAACCATATCTGTCGACCAAACGAGAACAGGACCAGGGGAAAACTCAACCCTACTGGTCAAACAAACGAGCACAGAGCCATAGGAAGACTAAACCCTGCTGGTCAACAAACAAGAACAGAGGAACCATCTACGTCGCAAGAGGTCAAAAGTACGTAAAGAAGAACACGGTACACACGTGGGGCCCACATGACGTTTGGCCCCATCTCAACCCCAACCAAGCGCACAAAAATTCTCAGGTACAAAAAACCACATGTACCTCCAAACATTCTCGTATACTCCCAGAGTATACCATGTTCCAGCCCGAAGGCTATCATGCACACGACATCCAACGTCAACGCGAAGGCGTAACGTAACAAACTCTAACCTTCCACCTCAATTGCAGAGGCACAACCAACCACATCTCTTCACTCACATGGGAGTGAACGCGATCACACGCCAAGGGTTCTATGAAAACACGGCGAGAAGAACCGCCACCAGAGCGCCTTTAATGCGTCCACATTTAATAAGATCATACAAGAGGCTCTGCACAACCAATCGGATCATACCGTTGTAATCCTCATGGAAAAACATGTGAGATAGACTACTTACTCGCCTCAAACGGATATTCGACGGAATGGTCTCCAACACCGCATCACTCCCCAACGACATCCCGTGATCCCAAGCCCCGACCCTGAAAATAGTCTGGCGCATCACACCATTGCGATACCCTCGGGAAAACACATCAAAAGCACTAATCACTTGGGTGCAACAGATATCCGGAGAAAAAGGTGCATTCTGGTGCACCGCACACGAGTGGTGCTACGTGGGACCCACATCTCGGTCCAAAAACTCAATAGATGGATTGCACAGTTGCAATCCTCTCAAAAAAGCACACAGGATGGACTAATCACTTGTCCAAGACGGACACCCGGTGATAAAGATGGAAAAATCATCGTCAATGCCCAAACGACCCCCATGGGGCCCACACTATCGTGTGGAATTAGAGAGGGCAGATTGTACCATTGTAATCCCCTCGGAAAAACATCCAGAATTGACTACTCCCACACCCCGAATGGACGTCCGATGAAAAAGTCGTGAAACGCTGCACGCAGCTCAAAAAACAGGTCGTGGGGCCCATGCCTCAACTACGGTTTCAACGCTTGAAACCACCATGGAATGCTCTGCCTCAGTGCCAGGGACCCAACACCACCGATGGCGCTTAAAAGAGACATCGGACGCGTCTGCGCCGTTCAAACAAAATCCCCCGAAAAAAAAACGTCAAAACACTTAAAGATGCATCGTACCTCCGAGGCCCCTCGTTTTGGGAATAAAAAATTCCCGAAACCACCTCAAAAGGTCCGTCTCGTCGATATGGTTCCACTGACGCAGACAGCACTCAAAACGGACACCCGTAAAGGAAAATATGGGCGTCCGAAAACCAAGGGGGCAAGGCCCCTTGGGCTGGACCGGCCTGGTCTGGCCGGTCCGCCCGGTCTAGGCCAGCCCGCGCCGGCCGGCCCGGCTTGCAGCGCCGGCCCGCAGCTCAGCTGCGCAGCCAGGCGCCGACTGGTCCAACTCAGATTGACCCTTGTGGGTTCAGTCGTCGCGCCACGACCCCGGTGCTCCCCTGCGCCCGGCGAGCTCGATCTCCCACCTGGAGCCACCGCTGACTGAGGACCCCGCCAACGCCGCCCTCGCTCGCCCACGCTGATGTCGCCTCATGCCCTGACAAGCCACCGCCTCCCGCCGAGAACCCACGCTGGACCACCTCCGCTCGAACACACCCATCCGCCGCGCTCCGCCGCTCGCGCTCGCCGGACCCCCCCCCCCCCCCAATTCCCGCAAACTTCGGCGAATGATTGCGAACGCCTATGAACTCCAATTTCAAATCCAAAAAAAGCGTCAGAAAGAGAATAAAAACTACTACGCATTCAGGGTCTTTGTTTGATAATTAGACAGGGGATTGATACAAAAATTTGAGCTCAAAATAGGTGTGAGAAAAGAAAACGAAAACGACAAATCCTACTTCGATGGGCTTCGCCCGAATCATTATCGTGATCCGTCGGAGCCGCACCTCGCCAAAGCTGTCTCGCCGAAGTGGAGGAGGAGAGGTGGAGGAGATGTTTCGCCAGGGGGTGGAAATGAGGGAGAGAGGAGGGTTTGCTTTAAGTAGAAAACAAAAATTAATTTAATTAATTTTTATTAATTACCCACGAAAGGACCCACCTCCGAAACACTTGACGGGGTCGAGGTTAACCCTCCCTTTGGATGAAAACCACGCTCCGAGCGCAACGGCGGACTTGGAATTTGATTCTGAGCTTCTGTTTGAATGTTATAAAGCAGAATGACTAAATCTTCCAAATTACGAAAACACCCCTCGGGCCATTTTTCAGAGACGGTTCACGCCCGCGAAACTTACAACCCTCCTAGGGTAAACGGAACGCTCTGAACTCAATGGTACCCTCGGTTTTCCAATCCGAGCCACCGTTTAAGAGATACTTGAGTTCCACAATTAAACGAATAAATAAATAAATTAATTATCTATTTAACATTCCGAAAGCGACCAAGGGGTCCAAACGTCCTGTGCCGACAAGTTTTATGTCGTTCCTAGGGAAAAAACCCCATTCCAGTCCCATCCATACACTCGGATCTCTGATCCGGATCACCATTTATGAGTTATGACATTTATATGGCGTGTCCTGTGTGAACGCACTGAAAACATAATTCCGGCCACACTGGGGCTCAGAATCGCACGCCATCTGAAGGCGCTCATATGGAATAACATCAAAAATATTCCAAAGTGTTTCACAGAAAAAACGTGGTTCTTACAGTAAATCCCTTACACATAATTTATTCATTTTTAAATGGTATATTAGAAAAACCCAACACCTTTGGTGATTTTATCCCGATTTAAAATTTCCACATAGTGTACACCAATTTAAAAGAGTATAAATTTTTTTTAGAAAATTTTACAGCCAAACATTATAATTTAAATATAAAAACCACCTGTAAATTCATCCAACCCATTTTAGGCCCTATCTAACCCTAGAAAAAAATAATACACAAAGGGGAAATTACATGTAAAAATGATAGTACCTTACAGTCTCCCCACCTTATAACATCATGTCCCTGAGAAGTACTCCCATGAATCTCTAATATTTTGAGTTAAAATTGTTGGTCTACTAATCATGCATAATTTTCTCCCTCTGCCATGTTTGCTCCATAACATCTACATATTTCCGTAATACTAGAACTATCAAAATGGACTTTCACTATAACACCCTGCCAATGTGATCCATAACACATATTAGATTCTCCTCATAGAAAACATTGATCTAAAGATTAATGTGATCAATTGTAATCAAATTAGTGTTATGGGGTAATAACTTTAATGTATTGACACATGAAAAACATCATGCATATCAATATACCTCTAGGGAAGATCAAAGTGATACCCCACTAGTCTGATTCTATCTATAATCTCAAAATTTATAACAAAACTGAAAACGAAATTTCCCAACATATATATCATACGGTGACGCAATCTATGTGATAATGGAATTCATTAATGGCCTCCTAATGAAAACTCAAATGTTTTTTGATGCCTATCATCATAGTAATTTTCCCCACCGTGATCTGTAGCCATATGTTTCTAAATCAGTTAAACCTAGTCTGAAATCTCCGACACAATACTTAGTCCCCACAACCCTGACTTAGCATCCTCCATCCTACATAAAAATTATCTTCAATTCTATCCATAAATATCTTCATATGAAAAAATATGAATATTTCTTGGATATGTATTGTTACAGGAAAACTCAATGAGCAGAAAGTGTTTCTCACAAGACCGACCAAAATATATAATGTATTCATGTAATATATCCTCCAAAAAATTATTGGTACACTCTGACTACCCATATAAAATTCTATGAAAATACTTGCAATGAAATTCCTACATACCAAGAACCTTCTTCAATCCTTGATTAAAGAGAAAATTGAAACATGGGGCATGGTCTGAAAATATACCATGCGTCACACCGTGTAGATGGACTATCTCTCAAACGTATAAGTCCCACAACTAATCCACTTAGAAATTCTATGAGATTGGTCATTAGTGTGGTACATTCATCAATTGGTCCACAATAACCCTAATATTGTCATTCTTTCGATTCTTCCTCCATAGATCCACCACAAAATCCATGATTACATCATTCCACATTCAATTCAGAATGGGAAATGGATTTAGTGAACTACTATATCATTTATTCTCAACAATTAACTACTGAAGGGGTTATAATTATTTCATGAACTATACAATCTCCTTTTTCATGGGCATCCACCAACACTGTTGGCGTAGGTCCTTATATATATTAGTCCGACCAGGATACACTGAAAACTTTGAGGCCCAAAATTATTGAATTATCTCCTTTCACATATTCATAGGCACAACCACATGTTTTTTGAAATATATAATCTAATCCTAATCTATAGTTCAATCGGATAGTGACTCCCCACCTTTATGGCCTCCCCATTAAGATATACACTCAAGATCCTCAAACTACGCATGCCTTATCCAGATCAAATGTGTCGATTCCAATGATATGGATATGAGGTTTATCTACTCCTTGAATAGAAAAACCAAAATATGAATCTATATGTGTAAGGTAATTATATTTTACTCAGAACAATAATCCTGAACATCCTATGACTGAGTTTTCAATCTCAAATCATAAGCAACATTGTTTCCCTTCCTAAGCGTATATTATAGCTCAAAATCAAATGAATTAATATACTGAACGCACCTTTGCTGACTGATTTTCAAATTTCATTGAGAATATTAATGATTTAAACTCTTTTGATCTATATATAGAGTAAATTGTTTTACCAATAGATAATTTTCCAACAGTTTATGGAATAAAAAAATAAAAAAATGGTATTTCTCATAGGGTAATACCATTCATATTTACTCAACATCAATGATCCGTAAACCAAAAGTCAACCCCATACTTCAAAACTACTCCAATTACAATCCCCAATTTTTAAAAAAACATTGCATACTCATCATCTAGATTTGTTAGGATCAAGACTAGTGTAGTAGTCAAATACTTATTCAACTCCTATACATCAATATCACATTCCTCTAACCATTTAAACATAATCCAGTTCTCAGTCAAACACAAAAATTTTTCTTCCATGTTGTAAAATTCTGGTATGAACATTTGATAATATCCAACCTAACCCATAATGATGGGGACATAAAAATAACATATGGGATTCTCCCATGTAATCATTTGTTGTGCCTTATCTGGGTCTAGAAACACACCTTCATACGAGATTATGGAAAAAATAACTATACTTAATTGATCATTAATTGAAACATAGATAAATTAGTGTATAATTTATTCTCTCCCTATGTACAAAAGATGATTTCAGGATAAAACGAATTATTTTTATGAGTCATGGAGTACCCCAATATGTCATACCCCAAAACAACAACCAAATAATCCAGATATGGGTGGAATAATTGGTCCATCATTCCCATAAAAACTGCTAAGGAATTCCTTAATCCAAATTGAATCAAAACAAACTCATAAAGTCTATTCCAAATTCTGATGTTATTTTGGGGTATATCAGAAGGTAAAACTCTCAAATAATGATACCCTGATCTCAATTCATTCATAGAGAAAACAAAATCCCATATAAACTTCTCAAATAGATCATCCATACATGGAAAAGTATATTGGTTCTTAATTGTCATCTAATTCAACTACTGTCAATAAACACATAAGCGCAATATTTCATCATCCATACTTTCAAAAAAAATTGGGATCCCCAAGGAGATGTACACAAATGAACAATTAATTTATCCACTAACTCTTATACGAGAGTCTGAAGCTCTTGGAACACTATTGGTTCCATTGTACATGGTTTAATAGTAATGGGTTCAGCCCCATGAATTCAGTTAATTGAAAAATAAAAATATCTCTCAGGTCGAAGCCATTAGAAGTATTCAGAAAGCACATCCTTGAGCTAGTATGCTATGGTCGGAAGGACATCATGCTAGAAACCCATGTCATTTAGAAAATGATGTGAATTTGAGGCGATATGAGATCTGAGTTGCTAATGAACTATACCTACAAGGAATACCTAAATATCAAACTTCTTCTGTAAACATAAATACAGTAATGTGAAACCTAGGTTGTTTTGTCTCCGAGTTGCTGATGAAATATACATGATTCCTTACACATTTATGAATAACCCTTCAAATGAGTCCTTGATGGTATGTTTACTATGATTTCTATATTTAATTCCATAATTAGGATATTAGTTGTTAATTTACATTATATGTTTTAAATGTTTAAGATATTCGAGGATACATTTCATAATCATTAATTATTTATATAGAATAATTTTATCATCATTTATTCCTTCCATGTTCTTCTTTATTTTTATATTATTGATTTAATAAATAGATATTTCATTTTATTACCATTAAATTATTATTATTCCTCATTTACTCATGATATCTTTGGTTGTATGTAACCCTTCTTGAACATTTGATCTCAACAATTATTTTTTTCCTTTCCCCATGATTTAAATAAGGAATATTTGAATGAGTTTGAAAATATTGAATATTCACTTTTAATTTTTTTTGCTTTTCAATTTTCAAATGTTATTTTAGATTCATGTATCTATCTGGTCGTCCATGACTATTAAAATATATGACATATTGGGAAGAAATCATATTTTTGTTATTTCAATGTAATAATTTATTCATTGACTATTGGATACTATGGTTTGAGCTATTATAGTTGGCATAAGAGAATATTTAGAAGATACATTGAGGACTAGATTTAGGAAGACCAATATTAGGGAACATAATACTTTGAACTATTTTTCGGATATGTCTATGTATAGGAAAAAATTTAAAATTTTGGTATGCTTGATATTTTGTGGTTTTCATAATAATACATCAGTTTCTGGATACTGTAAGTGTATAAAGTATTGGTATAGATGAATCTTGGGGTATGAACCTATAAATTAGTTGGTTGAGTGTATCATGGTAATTAATCTAGTGCATAGTGAGTGTTAAATTATTGCACACATGGTATGAAACTCCAAATGGATATTCTTGGGTTTATTCATATTTACTCTTTGAACCATAATGAGGAATCAAATAATAGAGGCAATGGAAATGAATGATATTAAATAGTGATATGGTATAGTCTTAAAGTGTCATGGGATGATAATTCGAAGGTTTAACATTTTTACAAGTCATATATACAACTTTTAATTTTTTTGTAAATATAATTTAACATGACTTAGTATTTTTTGGGATACATATATAAGAATATGATCCTTAGGGATTAGTATATGTTATAGTAAATATTTATTTGATGAATAGTTGTTTTTATTATGTGGACATATATTTAATGGTATTTATAAATTTTGGGGTTCATATGATCATTAATGATGAGATAATTTTGTGTTACTAAAATTTGGGTACATATGTTTTATCATTTATATAATTGTGGGAGTAAAAATTTATTTAATGATTAATGTTAATTTTTTGTCTGTTCGACATATTTTTTGGAATGTTATCTGATTTTTAATAATATATTTTTAGGAAAATGTAATCCCATGTGTCAGGAGAAAACTCATTATATTCACGGATACTGTGGGGCTTGAACCAACAACCAGAGGGACATAATAATGAAACACCTACCAAGTCCCTATGTGATGTCCTGGATAGTGTAAAATATTTTTACATAAAAAATTTTATAGATAAATATTAATTTTATTTCCAGAAACATATTATATAATTAAATATTTTATGTGTTTTATGATTTTAGGTGATTAATGATATTCCAGGGGGCATTTTATTGGGTTGAGGTATGCATAACCATTAGGTTTATTTTAATGACCAATTTGGGAAGAATTATACAACATTTTTAGATATGTAATTTCATGTGTATGAGATAAAACTTTTCGTGAAATCCTTTATTCATGATGAGGTTATTGGGGATATTTGTGATATAGGGTTATTAAATTAATGAATTATATGTGTTAAACATCTTATTTTGTTATTGAATTTTATATATTATTGTATTATTTATTTATATAATGAAAATTTCATTTTTAATATTATCTATCATGGTTTGAAATATTTTTTAATAATAATTTTAGGGTTGTGTTATTATAATTTTATTTTAATTATGTGATACAACAGAAGATGATTTTAGTGGTTCAGGCATAAAAAAATCATCATAAATAATCATTACTTGGAGTTATAGATAAAATTTTGTTGGAAATTGATTAATATATAATATTTAACTTCTAACATCTGTGTGATTCTTTATTTTGTCAGTATACAAGATAAACTATTTTCTAAAATGAGGGAAAATTTTCTTAGAATAATAAATATATTTTGTTTCCTTCATTTCTAATGATTCAATGTAATTTTCACCCCTCGTTGATTTATACTTAGGTGGTTATTAAATTTATTAAGACAGTGTTCAATATCACGCTATATTAGTCTTTAGAAATTATTCTTATCTTACATTTCTATATTATAACATTCCAATAATTAATTCCTTATATAAGAACACCAATAGTTTATATTATATGTAACCATTATAATTTTTTTATTGTTTTTTAATAGAAGATTTATTATCCATATGTATGATGTGGATTTGAAAAAAAGGATATACCTATGATAAATTAAATAAAATTTTGAGGGGGATTTTTTAAGGTGTTAGAATGCATCACATTGATATTTTTTTAATATATTTCTCTTTGAAAAAATTATTTTTAATAGATAGTTTGAGTTACATGATACATCAAGGTTAAAAAAATATGAGATACTATTTTTACATGACTGTAATAACATATGAAATTAAAATTTTCCGAATTTATAGCAAAAACCAATTGTTGAAATGTATTTTTTTTATATAATATCTACTGAAATTTTAGTAATGTCTTTACAAGATTCAAATAAAATTCATCAAAAAAAATTTATTGATTTTTGTGTGAGAATATAATATTTATTTTCTACATATTTTAAAACACTATGCAATAAAAATAAAATTATATTTTAAATTGTCATTTTTTAATTCACATAGGATGAAATTTTTAGAATTTTCATAAAATACAGTTTACTTATTGAACAGTGTACAATCTAAATTTTTGTAAAACTATAATTTAAATTCAATGAAATAGCCCCAAATTATTTTGAATTTTATATTAATTTAACATAAATATCCTTTATTTAGAAATAATATTTTTAATTGCATTTTAATCGACATTATGCATTGTCTTGGTATAAATGTAATTCTAGACTCAAAATAACATTTTTTCAGAAAATGATTTTTCATCACACATTATGGGATACATATAAAATGTTTTTTGTCACATAGAATGATTTTTTTATTAAAAAGGTTTCAAGATTTGGAATCAATGAAGTTCATATTATTTAATATAGTCTACAGTTTTATTCATAATGAATAGTTCAAATTATAAAACAATCACTACGATAAATTTCTACATCGACTTAATATATATTAAATCTAAGTAATAAGGGCAACATTTTTCATGACAAATCTTATTTGATGAATTTATTTTTAACTTTATCATCATAAGCACATTATTTATAAAATTATGGGATATTTTTTCTTGAATGAGACCTATATAATATTTTATGTAAGTGAAAATACAAAATGTCTCATTCATACATTTAAATGTATCTTATGTGTTCACATAGTGAAAAATCCATATTGTAATTGTATGTAAATTATTTTTTTAGAACAATGAAACTATTTTAATTAAGGTAATTTATTTATAAATTTTAATGACTATATAATTTCTTAAAATGTGTATACACCACAGAAATGATATTTCATTAATTAACTGAAAAATTTAATAAATAACAATGGTCAGAGTATCCAAATAGAGAGTGGTAAATTGAGTTTCAAATAAAAATTTATATTTAAATACAATTTAATAAATTAACCATGCAATTAAAAATATCTATTTCATCAAAATAATAGAAATATATAATTTTATTTTTCAACTATCTTGTTAAAGTAGGATAAAAACATAGTTTAAATAATCTTTGAGAAAAAAATAACTTTTGAAAACAAATTTAATTGATCAATCACTCTATATTGAACAAAAATCATTACTAACTATTATATTTATGTTTTGAAAATTATTTTAATATATATATATATGTATGTATGTATTTTAAATTCTTGAAGAATATAAAGAAGAACTAATAAAACAAAATGTTTAATTATAAAAATCTGTTCAGTTTAAAGACACGATATAATACACTCTAGTATTTAGTCACCCAATACCAATCATTTTTTAGACAGTAAACATGATCCAAAACCTAGATCAGGTTTTAAAAGAAACAACACATATGGATATCCACGCATAATGCATATTCTATATTTATACGTTGGATAAAAAGTATATAGTACAAAAAAATATTCCACTATTTTAATGTGTATATAAATGAATAAATGTAAGAGTGTGTGTTTAGTACACTCCAGTTAAGTACATGAAACTATGTTTTAATATAAAAACATCGTGAAACTAAACACATCTCAAAAATAAATAATAAATAGAAAAAAATTGATTAGAGATTATAAAAATTGAAGCTTCATAATATATGCATCATTATATATTCAAAAGTCGCCAAATTCTTCATAGTATAGATAACTAACAGGATCCAAAAAATGTACAAAAAATTAGTCTTTCATGAAGGTATGAAAATACTTTTAATCTATGTTTACATATATCAAAAATTCATCCACACACATGTGTATTAGAGATTCTTCTTGAATCAACATATGAAGGCTTTAATTATCTATACATGTATCATAAAAAAATAAATTTTATTTCTTAAAACATTTAAAAGGGGGTCATTAAAATTTATATCATTCTAGTTCTAATTATCTAATTTATAATAATTATAAAATTACTTAAATAATCATACTTCGCACAAAATCATGAAAGTACACATTTTTCATTAATGAAAATTTGGAGAAGATTAAGAATAATGACTCTTAAATTAACGATTTTATGAATTAATTTTATTCCTTTTACTAGCCACTGAGATGTTAAATTTTAAAATTAATCTAGAAAACAATGGTAGCACTCTGTTGTTTTCTCATCCTAGTAGTATCACCGACTAGCAGTTGATCATCCTTATGGTTGATCAGCTTGGTAGTAGAGCTCCTTATGGTAAATCTATGTAATGAAAGATATATATAGTGTTATACCTATCTAGAGGTTTATATATTGGAAGTAGATCTCCTAGAAATACACATGTTTGATGACAGATATGTCCAGTACTAGATGTGCCTAGCAGTTGATGTTCTCTAGTGGCACATGTTTCCAGGGTTAGAATAGTTTGGAGGTAGATCTAATGGTATTCATGAATTATAAAATGTGGATACATTAAAAAAGAAGTAATTCCAAAATTATACAAAAATATTCATAATTTTACAATAAAAATATTTACTATCATAAAAAAATAATTTTTCCAGAAACATATAAAACATGATTTTTAATCATTAAAATATGGATGTTCTGACAAATAGTTTTGAAAATATTAAAAATATTATAATTTGAGTGATTTATATTATTCCATGGTTTTTAAAAATTAATATATAATATTATTTATCTTTAAACGTATAAATCCAAATTCACTTTTTGATGATGCATTTAAAGTCAAACTAAATAAATAGTGTCCAAAATGATGTTAATGTTATTTTATAATAAATAATATTTCATCAAAAGAATTAAAATTACTAAAAATAATATATTCATAAAATTGATTAATATAGGTTTTAAAATATCATATATATTCCATTTATGTTCCAATTATCCTTTTGTACTATCTATCTTGAAATCAAAAGAGTAGAAATTTTTTATCATGGTAATTGTCTAAAAAGATTGATATGGGGTAAAATAATGAAAAAAAGGTAAAAACCTATTATTGATGTTTAAAAATTTAATTTAATTATATAACGTAGATATATCCACATCATATAATTTAATTACATTAGTTTTGATCCATTTTAGCATGAAAAACAGTTTATATAAATTTAATGTTTTTAGAAATTCTAAATGTGCACCTCCGCACAATTTTTAAAGTGAATCCCCTCTCCAAATATCATTAAAATTATTATATTATTTCTCAGAAAATAATTACCCATATATTCTATTTACATAAAATTCCACTTCTATAGTTTTTATTTAATTAAAAACCCTTTTATAAATTCTTTTCGGTTAAGCCAAAAGAGGTTTCTGGATGAAGATCTATCATTCATAACCAATCATTCTTGTGTACGGAAGACAACCACATCACAAAAAAAGTAATATGTTTCCCATAATCACCTATCATAATTTTTTTTGAGGAAGAATTTAATTTATATATATAATAATAAATTATATTCCTCAAATATTTATAATTTATAAAATTTAATATATTATATAGTTTATTACTTACAAATTTATTTAAAGTTGATATCATTGTATGAGCGTATGTGTGGATTAACTCCTCTAAAAATATATGTGATTAATTTTCCACTAACATATAACATGAATTTTATATGTAATTATATTTAAATAGATAAAATGATATTTATTATATAATTATCTTTCTAGCATTATAATATTATCCATACATTCATTACATAACGATCATTGATATATGGAAATGTTACTCATGTATATGTTTGGCATAATTTATACTTTGTTTTAACATAGATCATTTCTAAAAACCATATTTAATTATTATTTATAAAATTATAATTAATTCAAAAGATGATAATTATTTAATTATTATTCTATAGATAATGTAACATTGAACCCTTTTACCATTGTCACCCAGCTAAAGTCATTTTGGACATATGAACTAAATATTATCAAAACATCAAACATGAAGTTAATTAGTTATGTAATTAATTATAAAAATTTAATAAAAAAATCGAATAAAAATAGGAATAACTTTATTATGAATTTAAATAATTAACAAAAATTTAGTATTTAAGAAGTTAAATAATGCATGTGATTAATCTGACATGAGTTAATGGATTTTATAACTTAAATTTCATTCCATGGATTATATTACCAATTTATTATCTTTGGTATTAGATGAATTTCTGTGTAATGATATTTTTAATTTCGATTTTATTTTGAAATTTTTTATTTTTATTTACATTTAATATAAATAATAAATTCATTGAATGATTCTCACTTTAGTTTTATCATCTTTGTAAGATACTTATTTTAAATTTACACTCTTTTCAGACATATTTGGTATTAGGAGTATATTGTTTTTTATGTGGGGTATACACTTCACCTATGAGTTTTTATATAATTACTAAATTTATATTAATTTTATTTAATGTTTCATTCTATGTTTTATCATTCATGGGGTTTTTATTGGAATTTTCTCAAAGTGGTAGTGGTTTTTTCACAATCACCATTGATATTGAAGATTATTTATGTACAAGTATACTATGGTGTAATTATTTAAAATTTTATCATAAAAACAATATAATTTCTACTATAATGTTTTTTTCATGACATTATATGTTTTAATTTAAATTTACACTCTTTTAGTTTTTCATATACCAAAATCATGTTTTTATGAATAGTAGACTTGTTTATCTACTCGATCAGGATTTTTTTTTCTATAATGATATATTACATATAATGTCATCATGAGTATTTTTATTATTATACAATTATTTATTAAATATATTTTTATAAAAAATTGTATTTTTTTAAAAATGTTCTCAAAATAATACTCTTGCCATATTATGAACAATTTACTTTTAAAAAATTTACAAAAAATGGGAACAAAATATTTGTTTTAATGTAATAAAAATGGAAAAAATTTACCAACATTGTGATTGATTATTTTTTAAAGATTAATTTAAAATGTTCATGATTTATTTCATTTAAAATTATTTCCCCAATATTTTAGACATTTTTAGTCTTTTAAAGTTGATTTGAAAATGAAAAATTTATTTTCATCCTTAATGTTTTTAATGATCTTTTTAAGGTATTTATATTATTCAAAAAGTGAAAAATAATTATTCCCAATTGGGGATATGTTGATATTATACCATTCATATTGTTTATCAAGGTGGTTTATGATCTATTTTATGGAAAAATGTATTGAAGTTCTATATATGTGTTCTCTCAATATAGATACTTTTTGAATAAGGAATGTTAATTATGTTGTGTTTTTCATTAAAATAATGAATTAATTATAAATATTAAGTTATGTATGGGGAAATTAATTACAAAGATCCTTGATTCATTGGTGAGACTCATGCGAAAAACAATTTTGGGTTTTTTTGCAAGGCCTTATAGATTTTTATGATATGTATGGGCACTTTTCCTTTATAATGTGATTATAATGTTTAAGATGTTTAATAGTATTATTATGAGATTAGGTATTGATATCCATTTGATTATTTTAATTTTTACTGTTTCCCTTGATAAGTATCATATCAATGTGTTTATTTGTATGGAATTATTTGACCATCATTTATTCCTTTCATGTTTTTATTCATTATAAAGTATTTGATGAAATGTAATGTGTTTTCCGTTATCTTCCTTACCATATTGATTTTCCTTATTTACTGATGATATATTCTTCTATATACAATCCATAGAATGTACTTGTGCTCATAAATTATTTTTATACCTTTTTCAAGTAAATCATGAAGGAATCTTTGACTGAGTTCATGGATATTGAATATTTCGTTTCACAGTTCTATATTTCTATGTTTTCAAATGTAATGTGAGATTAATTTACGAGTATTGTTTTTAAATTATACTAAACTATTTGTTAAATCAATATTTTATCCCTCATATATTATTCCAATGTAATAATGTAACAATTGACACTATACAAGTAGGTTTAGGGTTGTCAAATGTAAAATGTGATTTCATTAGTAATTTTTGACAGATTAGTATTGGTGAAAGGTAAGTGAGATGATATGTTCTACCAAGTGGTATAGGAATTGTTGGAAGACTATTTGAGATATTACTCATTTCATTCACATTATTACATTCCATATTTATATTCACATTACTCATTTCATTCACCCATTTAGGTGTAGATATCATCTAGGAACACTGATGGTGGAGTCCCAATGAGTATATTTTCACCCATTCATTAGGTTCATAAGTGTATTATATACTTTTTGAATCAAAAATCATGTAATGGAAATGTACCTATAACTTCTTAACATGGGTGCCACATATCGATTCCCCAAACTGAATGGTATTGTGAACACGTGAATTCATCCTAGTACACCACAGGCTACCAACTAGCAGTGCGGGTCTAATATCGAATATAGGGACACAATACCCTCATTCTCAAAGAATCATAATTAAGAAAATTGATAAATAGTACCCAAATGATAATAACCATCAACCAAAAAAACTATAAAAATCTAGAATCACGTGATGAAATTAAAAATGATAGAAAAGATATAAAAAACAATAGATTAAGAACGACCACTGAAATAAAAAACTATAAATAATATTCAACACTTTATTAGAGTGAGGAAAAAAATGTTACCAAATAATAAAGGATTAATTGGAATATAAAATAAATATGAAAAATTGGAGGTGAATAAATCACATAAAAACAATGCGAGTCACCATAGGGTTGAGGGGACGAAGATATCATGAAAGAATGAAACTAGAATGAACCACATGAAACCATTTAAAAAATTATAGTATTTGCAAGGTGTTTAATTCCCTTACCTATCGTGTAATAAATTTTAGAAGTTAAACCAAAAAACCCATCACTATGTGTGATTTTATCCCTATTAAAAATTTACACATCGTATACCCCATTTAGACAGCAGGCATATTGTATGTAGAAACCTTTTATCCCAAAATCATTCAATAAAGGCCAGAACAACTTCCAAAAACTTCAAACCTATTTCACACCATTTCCAACCCTAGAAAAATTAATCCATAAAGGGGAAATTACCTAAAAAGGGACATATTATTACAATCTCCACACCTTATAGCATCTCATCGAAGAGATTTACTCTCTATAATATCAAAAAAATTCTGTAAAATTTCCATTCCACTAATATTTCCTGTATTCTTCCATCTCCCATGTTTTCTCATGATCATGGACTTGTTTTGACAATAAAAGTACTATCAGAATGCCCTTTCACTGCAACACCCTCCCACTGCGATTTATAACTCATATTAGATTCTCTTGAAAGGGAACATTGATCTCAAGATAAAAATAATAAAAATAAATCAAATTATAAGGTTTAGGTAATACCACTAATTCTATGACACATGAAAATCATCATTCATAACATTATACCTCAAGGAAAGACCCATTTGATATGGCACTGGTCTTATTATCTCTATTATCTGAAAAGATATATCAAACCTAGACACCAAATTTTCCATTCTCTAAATCCTACAGTGACACAATATTGTTGATAATTGATGGAATTCATGACCACCCAATAAATAATAAAGTGTTTGTTGATGTCTTTTATCATATGACTTTTTCATACTCTGATCCGTAGACATACATTTTCAAATCCGCAAAACCTAGTCTGATGTCTCCTACACAATACTCAATCCCAAAAACTCTAACTCACCATTCTCTATATGACGTAGATATGATCGTAATTTTCTATCATAAATATCCTCATATGGAACCATCTGTATAGTCACAGGATAACTATTGTTATAGGAAAACCCAATGAGTTGATAGTTCATCTCCCAAGGCCCACCAAAATATTTAATTTATTCCAATAACATATACTCCAAAACCTGTATAATATTCTTTGAAAACCCATATATCATTTTATAAAATGAAATAATCATAAATAATCACATACTAACACATTTTTCAATCATTGATAGAAATGAAAAGTGAAACATGAGGCATGTTCTGAAACTATAGTCCATGGAACACTGTGTAGACATAGTATCTCTCAAACATACTTTACCTCCAAGTGATCCTCCAAGAAAGTCAATAATATTTGAAATATGTGTGTTACATTCATCAATTGGCCCACAATCATTCAAATAGTGTAATTATTTCGAGTCTTCCTTTATTGACCTACTACAAAATACAAGATAACATCATCCAACATCCTTTTTGGGATGGGAAACGAAATTAGTAATGTACTATGACATTTATTCTCAACCTTTACCTATTTAATGTTGTGTAATTATTTCATGAACCATATACACTTTTTTTTATGTGCGTCCACCAATACTGTTGATGTAGATAATGGTATAATTTTGTCTAATCAGGATACACCACCCACTTTGAGGCACGAAATTAATCCATTATCTCCTCTTACATAATCATAAGAACAACCAAATTATTTTAGATATATATGATTTTATCCTTATATATTGTCCAATCGGAAGGTGGCTCCCCACCATTAGGGAATACAATTAAGGATAAAATCTCTATATAATCATACTACCTATCTCTTATCCACCCAAAATGTGTGGATTTCACTGATACATATATGAGGTTCATCAACTCCTCAAACCCCCAATCAAGAATATGCATTTGTATGAGTATGCTAATTATATTTTACTAAGTACATGACTCCAAAACTTTATAATAATGAGTTTTCCATCTCAAACCAGCCGCATCATTGTTTCCCATCCTTGGTGTATATGCTATCTAATAATCAAATGACGTCATATACTCAACCCACCTCTACTCCTAGATATTAAAATATCATTGAGAAGATATTTGATTTAAACTCTTTTCATCTGTATAAAGAGTACACATTTTTTCGAATATATAAATTTTTCAACCCTTTATGGAATAATCTACTATAAAAACATTAGGTAATGATTAGTGTAATACCATATATATAGCCTCAACATCCATGAAACATACACCAGAAATATATCCCATACATTAGCATTACTCCAATTAATATCCTCAATTTAACAAAAAACAATGTATACACATCTCATGGATTGTGTAGGATCAAGATTAGTGTGGTAGTCAAAAACTTCTTCTACTCCCATACATCACTCTCATATTATCTAATGACTAAAACTTAATCCACTACTTGGTCAAAACCGAAAGCCATTTTTTCAAGCAGGAAAAGTCTTCTATGAACGTTTTATAATATCCCACCAAACCCATAGTGATGCAGATATCAAAAACATAATTGAGATGCTCCCAAGAAATCATTTCCTGCCCATTATCTGGGTCCCTAGATACACCTTCCTCTAAGATTATGGAACCAAAGAACTATACCTAGTGTATATTTAATTTACAATTAGAGAACATGGTTTATAGTTGATGTTCTCTTAGTGCACTATGGATGATGTCAAGATATTGGGATTGATTTTTATTAGTATTGAATTACCCCATGAAATCGTCCTAAAAAACAACCACAAATTGATTCATATACTGGTGGAATGTTTGGTTCATCAATTATATAAACTGTAGCGGGGTATTTTTTTAATATAAATGGAATCACAAAACAATCAAATAGCCCATTCCTAATTTTGAAAGAAGTTTGAGGTATATGAGAAGGTCAAACACTCAAATAATGATACCCTGATCTCAATTCAATCTTATAGAACACACAAGCTCATATCAACTGGTCAAATAGATCATCAATACATGAAATAGAATATTGGATCTTCAATTTCAAATTATTAAACTCTTGGTAATAACAACATAAGCATTATATATCATCATCATTGTTTTCAAAAAAATGTGGAACCCTTAGGTGACCTACTTATGGTAATAAATGATTTATCCACTAACACTTATAGATGTATATTATGCTCTAGAAACATTGTTGGTTCAATTATATATGTTGTAATAGAAACTAGTTCAGCTCCAAGAATGGGGAAAAATTTACACTCAAAATATCTCTCAGTTGGAATCCCTGATAAGTCTTTAGATGAACATTCGCAATATTGAACACTAATGGTTGAAAGGCATCATCCTAGACACCCACAACATCTTGAAAAATATGTGCAACATAGCTGGTACGCTCTACCAGTTTCAGATGAATGGTGCCTTCATGGTACACCTAAATATCCCACTTCCATGATGAACATAACTACAAAAATGTGAAATCTTGGTGGTATTATCTTCAATTTTCTAATTAACAGTTCCAAAAGCCTAACCCATTTATGTAAGAATCCTTTAATTAAGGCCTTGATGGTATATTAACAATTTTTTTAAATTTTAATTCCACAATTATTATATTAGTTATTAATTCACAAGATATTATTAAATGGTTAAGATGTTTGTGGATAAAATTCATATTCATTTAATTATTTTTATATAATTATTTATCATCATTTATTCCTTCCATGTTCTTCCTTATGTTTAAGTAATTGATTAAACGAAATGTTATTTTATATATCTAACTTTCCATTTCGATTATTCCTCATTTACTCATGATATATTTTTGTGTATGTATCCCTTATTTATCCTTTGAACTCACCATTTATTTTTTTTCCTTTTCCCGTGATTTAAAGAAGGAATATTTAAATGAGTACGAGGATGTAGGATATTTAATTTTAAAAATTTTAATTTTTCTAATTTCTATTGAAATTTGAGAGACAATTATATATCTAGTCAACCAATACTTTTAATATATTTGATAATCTAGGATAACAACATTTATATGTTATTCCAATTTAATAATGTATCCAATGACACCGGGATACTACAGCCATGGATTTTGTAGTTGGTTTTCAAATTTATATAGAGGATATATTGAGAACATGATTTTTGAAAACCTAGATTAGGGAACATAACCCTTTGACCGACATGGAGGATATATCTATGTATATGATAAATTCTTAAAATTATGGTAAGGTTGAGGTTTTTTCTTTTTCCATATAATACATCAATTTTTAGATACTATGAGTGCATGTGGTTTTTGTATACATAAATCATAGGGTAAGAACTCCTGAAATAGTTGGTTGAATTAATCATGATTATTGTTCTTATGCATAGTTATTGATCTTTTATTGGACACTTTATTTTAATCTCCTAGGGGATATTCTTTGGTTAATTAATATTTATTCTATGAAACATTATGTGGGATCAAATAACAGATTCAATGGAAATGAATGATATGAAATAGTGATATGGGATAGTCTTATGGAGTCATGGGATGATAATTCAAATGTTGATAAATTTTAAAGGCACAGATACACCTTTTTTGGAATATAATATAAGATGATTTTGAATATTTCTGGGAGACATTTATGGGAATAAAACACTTGGGTTTTAGTATATGTTTTAGGGAACATGTTATCTGTTAAATAATTGTTTTTTCTATATGGAAATATGTTTAAATGAATTTATAACCTTTGGGTTTTACATGATAATTGATGATGAGGAAATTATTGGATATTAAAAAATGGGAACATATGTTTTATCATTTTGATAATTTTGGGATTGAAAATTTTGTTGATGATTAATGTTATTTTTATGTATGTTTATCATAATTTTGGGAAAGTCATAGGATTTAAAATAATTTATTTCTAAAAAATGAAACCCCATGTTTTATCTTGCAACTCTTCGTATTCTGTGCTACTATGGGTCTTGAACTGACAAATAATGTGACATAATTGGGAAATTCCTACCTTGTGCATATGTTTTTTCCTAGGTTGAATAAAATATTTTTACATAAAATATTTTATTGATAAATTTTAATTTCTTGGGGAAACATATTATAGTATTAAATATTTTACTTGTTTTAAGATTTTTAGGTGACCTATGATATTTTGTGTGAAATTTTATTAAGTTGAGGTCTATATTATCATTTGGTTTAATTTATTGTTATTTTTTGAAAGAATTATAATACTTTTTTAGATATGTAAGTATAAGTGTATGATAAAAACATTATGGTTAAACCCCTCTTTCATGTTGAGGTTATTTAGGATATTTGGGATATATGGTGATTTATTTAGGAATGATCAATGTAAAAAATTTATTTTATTATTTACTTTTCGATATCGTTGTATTATTTATTTATATGAATAATTTTTCATTTTGGTTATTAAATATCCTGGTTTGAACAATTGTTTATTAGTGATCTTAGAAATAGATTTCTATACTTTTATTTTCATTATGTGAATTTTTAGAATTTTATTTTAGTGATTCTTGCAAAAAATCATCATAAATAATAATCGCTCCGTGTAATAGATAAGAGTGTGGTGGAAATTGATTAATATATAAATTTTTACTTGTATAGTTTGAATGATTATTTATATTATGAGACTAGTTGGTAAATTCATTCATGAAGACATGGAAAATTATCATAAAATAAATATGTTATACTATTAACTTTATTTCTGAGGAATCAATGCTATTTTCACCCCTCATTGATTTGTAGTTTGGTGGTTATTAAATTGATTAGCAATATGATCTATATAACTTTATATTAGTCCATATAAATTATTCATATCTTCTATGTCTATATTATAACATTCCAATAATTTTTCATTATCTAAGAATGATAATATTTTCTATTCCATTGTACCTTTATGATTTCCACATTTTTTATTAAAAGCGGATTTATTATCCATATGTAATATGTGGATTTTCATAAAATGATATACCTATGATAGATGAAGTAAAATTGAGAGGGGTAAATTTTTGATAAGGGGGTAGAATATAGCACTCTGTTATTTTTTATAATATTTATATTCGAATAAATTATTTTTCTTAGATAGTTATGGTTAGACGCAACACTAGGTGTAAAATAACTATGGGATACTATTTAAACATGGGAGTTATAACATAGACATTAAAATTGGAAGAATTTTTAGGAAGAACCAGTTATTTAAATTATTGCATAATCGTTTGAGATCATGAAATTATATTGCTAAATAAGATAACAAAACATTATTGAATTCATCACAAGCATCAAAAAAGTTCATCAATTTTTTAAATTTGTTTTGAGAGAAAATATTATAATCAATTTATACAGATTTTAAATATAATTTTTTAAAAAAATAAAATTAAATATTAAATCATAAATTTTTATTTAACATAGGGTGAAATTTTTTGATTTTTGGAAAATAATGATTACTGAGTGAATAGTGTAAAATGCATCTTTTTAAAAAAAATCATTTCAATTCAATGAAATAGACATAAATTATTTAGAATTTGATCCTAAATTAATATAATTTTCCATTATGTATAAATAATATAATTATTTAAATTTTAATCGACGCTATATGTGTTCTTGAAATAAAATTACTTGTAAACTTAAAAAATGCAATTTTTTTTTCAGAAAATGAGATTTCATCACACATTACAGGATAAATATTAAATCATTTTTTGTCACTTTTATAGATTTAAATTCAAAAATATGATTCCATATTCTGAATAAAAAATTCAAATTATTTAAATTGTTATACTTATTTTTTCATAATGAATAGTAAAAACTGTAAAAAAATTACTATGATAAAAGGCTACATCGGGTTAATATATATTAAATCTAAGTGATAAGGACGTCGTTATTCATCCTAAATCTTAATGAATGAATTTATTTTTTCCATTATCACCTCAGGTACATTATTTATTTATTTATTACTTAATGATGCTTGAAAGTGTCTTATATAATAATTTATGTAACAGAGAATAAAAAAATGTATCTTTCATACTTTTAAATGTATCTTATATGTTCATATAGTGAAAAACCCATATTTTAAATTAATATAAATATTTATATTTATAATATTTATGATATTTTAAAAAGTTAATTTATTTATTATTTTTAATGATTAGATAAATTTTTAAATGAGTATGAAACACTGAATCAATATTTTATTAATTAATAAGAAAATAAAATAGATGTTGTTGGCTAGAGTGAGTAACTGATGACTGGTGAATTTTGGTCCCAAAAAATTTTATTTGAATAAAATTTATAAAATAAATCTCATAATTTGAAATATCATTATGTTAATCAATATAGTATATATATATATATAAATTTATATGTCAAATATTTTATGAATGTAAGATAACTTCATAGTTAATATAATATTTTTGATCACATTAACTTTTAAAATAAAAATACTTGATCAATAATTCAATTTAGAATACCAATTATGATTAACTATTAGGGTGATATTTTCATTCATATTTTAATATACATATATATAATGTAAAAAGTTGAAGAATAGAATAATGAACTAATAAAAAATCTGTGGAATTATAAAAATGTGTTTCATTCAGGGATGAGACATAATAACCAATCCTTTTAAATCACCCACTACCAATAATTTTTAAAGATATTAAACTTTATAGAAAATCTAGATCATCATTTAGTAGAAATAACACAAAGGGATGTCTATGCACAAAGCCTATTCCATAGTTATAAAAGCTCAAAAAACAAGTATATGTCACAAATGGAATCTTTCACTAAATTCCTGGGTATATAAATGAATTAATTTAATAGTGTGCTGAGTAATCTTCAGTTAAGTACATGAAACTATTTTTTAAAATAAAAACATCGTATAACTAAACACATCTCAAATATGAAACATAATTAGAGAAAAAAAGTTGATTAGTAATGGGAATACATGATTCATCTTAATCCTAAATTCATTATATATCCAAAGGTCCTCAAATTTGTCTTAGTGTGGAGGGAAAATAGGATCCAAACAAATATACAAAAGATAATATCTTCTGAGGGTATTCAAATACATCTAACTTAAGTCTACATATGTCCATAATTCTTCAACACACTATTGTATTATAGATTCCTCTGGATTCATCATATGAAGGGTTTTATTGTCTATACATGTATCACAAAATATATCTATGATATTTCATTCAAACGTGTACAAGGGGGTTTTTCACAATTTATATTATCACATGTCTAATGATCTATTGTAAGATAATTATAAAAATACCAAAATACTCATATATTACACAGAATAAAAAATGTCTAAATTTTCTTTTAATGTATATTAGGAGTAGATTAAAAATAGTGAATCAGAAATTTAAAAAATTACTTCATATTATTCTTTAACTAGCCAATGGGTTGTTATATATTAGAATTAATCTTGAAAATAATGGTATCACTCTATCAATTTCTCATCATAGCTGTATCATAGACTTGAAATATATTATCCTGATGGTAGATCATATTGGCAGTAGAGATCTTTATGATAGATCTATCAAATTGTAGATATATATAGTGTAATATGTATCGATAGGTATATATCTAAGAGGTAGATATCTCAGGAATAAATCTATTAGATAAATGATCTATCCACCAATAGATTTCCCTAATGATAGATGTACTCTAGCGGTAGATGTTTCTTGGGGTATAATTATTTATAGGTAGATCTAATGGTATAATTCCATTAAATACTGTAGATAATTTGAACAAAATATAAATTTATAATCGTCAAAATTGTTTTATAATTTATCTTGAAAAATATTTACTATCATAAAACATTAAATATCTTAAAAACATATCAAAGATGATTTTTTATCATTAACATATGGATGTTCCAACAAAAAATTTTGAAAATATTTAAAGTAATATTATTTTAGTGATTTATAGTCTTCCATTGTTTTTAAATATGAATATATAATATTTGTGACGTGATAAATGTATAAATTCAAATTGCCTTTTTTCATGAGGAATTTAATGTCATATTAAATTAATAGTGTCCAAAATGAAGTAAATGTTATTTTATAATAAATAATATTTCATTTAATGATATAAATTACAAAAAAACATATCATAATAAAATTGGTTTATATATGTTTTAAAATATCATATATCTTCCATTTATGTTCCATTTTTTCATTCGTAGCATCTTTCGTGAACCCTAAAGAGTCGAAATATTATTATCAATGTACTTGTCTAAATAAGTTAATGTGGGTTAGGTCACAAAGAAAATGGTAAACCCATAATAGTAAAGTGTATAACTTTTATTTTATTATATAATTTAGAAATACCCCCATTATATATTTTAATTACATTCTATTGAATCCATTTTGACCTGAAAATTAATTTATATAAATTTATTGTTTTCAGAAATTCTAAAAGTAACCCTCCCTTCACTTGTTAAAGAGAATCACATCCCCTCATTTCATTAAAATTATAATATTTTTTTCTCAGAACATACTTACCCAAATATATTCCAAAATTACCCTCCCACGTCATAGAGTAATATTTTTAAATTAAAAACCATCTTAGTAATTCTTTGGTGTTAATCCTGAAGAGGTTTCTAGAGTAAGAGTTGTCATTCATAACCATGTGTTTTGGTTTTATTTATTATCCAAATCCATATAATATAATTGATACACTATTATATATTAAAATTAGTATCTCCCATAAATTTATATTTTTTTATTTAAATTTTATAACCCATATACTTATCTTCTTCCATCAAATTTGAAACGAACCCTTCATTCGTGTGTACAGAAGACCATCGCTTCACAAACCCAAGTAGTTTTTTCTCCATCACAACCTATCATGATGATTTTTGATGATGGATTTAATGTATATATATATATATTATATTACTGAAATATTAATCATTTTGATAATGTTTTACATGATATATTTTATTACATACAAATTCTTTGATAGATGATAATGTTGTACGTATGTATGTGTGGATTAACACCTCTAAAAATAGATGTGATTAATTTTCCATTAACGTATCACATAGATAGTGTATTTATGTATATTTAAATAAATAAAATTATATTTATTATATAATTATCTCACTATAAAGATAAGACCATTCGTACCCTAATTATATAATAATCATTGAAAAATGGCTATATTACTCATGTTTTTTGTATTACCTATTGTATACTTTATTTTAACATAGTTAATTTTACATATCCAAATTACATACTTGTTTTTAAATGGTTAGTTGATTTAATAAATGATAAATATTTACTTATTAATCTGTATATGATGTAATAATTAACCCTTTATCCATTTTCAACCAACCGGCGTAATTTAGGACATATGAACTGAATATCATCAAAACATCTGACATAATGTTAATTGGTTAAGCAATTAAAATTAAAATGGTAACAAAAAAATATATAGAATAAAAATCCAGGAAATGGTTCTAATTAAATAAAATAAATTACAAAATTTTATTATTCATGAAGATAAATAATGTACGTGATGACTCCGACATTAGGTATTGGTTTTCATAACTGAATTTCTTTTAAGTGGATTATATTACTTGTCACTGTCTTTGGTATTAAAATATCTTTTTTTGTATTGAGTTTTTATTAATTTTTATTTCATTTTATTGTTTTAATTTCATTTAATTCACTTAATAAGTTCATTGACTAATTATCACTTCATTGGTATCATCCTTGTAAGATAATTAATATCAATTTCAACTCCATTGAGACATATTTGGTATTGTGAACCTACTTATTTTTATAAGTTCTATATAATTCCCTTATGATTTGATATATCATGGATATATTTATATTCATTATATTTAATGTTTCAATTTTTTCTTTCAGGTGGGTTTTTATTTGAACGTTATCTATGTTGAAGGGTTTTTTAATAATGTCAATATTTTTCAAGATTATTTATTTATAAGATTAAAATGGGGTAATTATTAAAATTTTCTATCTTAACCCAAATATAAATTCAACTCTAATACTTTTTCATGAAATTTTATGTTTTTATATCATTTTACACTCTTTTAGTACTCAAGATACAAAAAACATATTTTTATGAAAATATGAATTGTTTTTCAACCAGATCGGGATTTTGTTTCATATATCCATATATTTTGTAGACTATTTTCAATAATATTTTGATTATTCTCCATTTATTTATTAAAATTATTTTTAAAAAACATTGTATTTTTTAAAAAAATTAGTTTCAATGTAATATTCATATCATTTTATCAACAATGTACAATTTCACTTTTAACCAAAAATGTGAATAAAATATTCATTATAATGTATTCATCATAGAAATAATTTTACAGATGTCATGATTTATAATTTTTTATAATATTAATTTAGATTTTTTATGATTCATTTCAATGAAAATAATTTCCCTAATATTATATTTTTTAAAGTGTATTTCAAATTGAAACTGCAATTTTCATAAGTAGTGTTTTTAATGATCTTTTTTTAGTATTTCTATTCTTCAAAAAAAATTATTCTCAATTAGGTATATATTGAAATGATACCATCCTTAAACATTATGACGGTGGTTTTGATCTATTTTACAGGGGAATATGTTGAAATTATATATTCATTTTCTTTCTATAAGGATTGTTTTTGAATAAGGAAAGTTGATTAAGTTGTATTTGTATTCATATGGGGATATCAATATACTTATTATGTGATGGGTGGGGAAAGGAATTACATAGAACCATTGATAATTAGTGGGACCCATGTAAAAATGAGTGTGGGTTTTTGGACAAGTCCTTACCCATTTCAATAAGATGTATTGGAATAAGTCTTATGCAATAAGTTTATAATGTCTCGGATTTTGAATTATATTATTATGAGATTAGATATTGATATCCATGTGATTGTTTGAATTATTATGGTATCCTTAGATTAATTTCATCTGCACATGTTTATACATATGAAATTATTTTATCATCATTTATTCCATCCATGGTTTTCTTCTATCAAAAGTATTTGATCGAATGGAATGTGTTTTCATTTATTTTCCTTACCATATTGATTATTCCTTATTTACTCGTGATAGTTATTTCTATATGTAACTCATACTATGTATTTGTGATCAAACATTATTTTTATTATTTTTTACAGTATATAAAGAAGGAATCATTGAATGTTTTCAAGGATATAGAATATTTACTTTCATTGTGATGTATTATTATGTTTTCAAATGTAATGTAAGATTAATTTATGTTTCTAGTTTATAAAGATATAAAAAGATTTGGTAAATTTTGATGTTGTCCCTTATATATTATTCTAAAGTAATAAACTAACCATTGACTTTATACAAATACGGTTAGTGATGTTACATATAATTTGTGATGCATTTTGTCATTTCAGATGGATTAGTATTGGTGAATGGAAAGTGTGGTGATATTTTCTACCATGTAGTACATGAATTGTTAGTGGACTATGTGAAACTTTAAGTGTGTTAATATTTTAGAAATATTATATCATTTCATTATTATATGATGTTTTTTGGAAACCCACTAGTGGATAAAGGATTAGGAATTAGATTGTGTTTTATTTAATTACATTGCATATTCATGTGAAAATTACTCTTTGCATTCACTATTTTATGTATAGATATCATATAAGAATATGGATGGATGGAGCCTAATGAGTTTAGTCTCACACCATGATTAGGAACATAATTTAATTACAAAATTTATGAATCAAGAATCATGCAAGGGAATGATACCTCTACATTCTTAACATGGGTGCCATATATTGGTTCCCAAGCTCATTGGTTATGTGACCTCATGAATTCCTCCCAATACACTACAGGCTTCCAAATTTTAGTGAGGGTCTAATATAAAATATTGGGAGATAACTCCCAATGTATTAGAAAATCTCAATAGTTGATATTGATAAATAATACCAAAATGATAATTACCATCAACCAAAATAATGCACTAAAAACCGTTATCATAAGATGAAATAAAAAGGATAGAAACGTTATGGGAAAAAACCATTAATTAAGGTCATCCCCAAAAAAATATAAAAATGTTTCAATACTTTATCATATGGAGGAATTAATAGAAAACAAACAATAAAAATTTAACTATAATAAAACAGAAATATGAAAAAATGGGATATGAATAAATCACTCCAAAATCTATGTGAGTAACCCTAGGGTTGATAGGAGGAAGGTTGGAAGAAGGAATTAAACCCGAATGGGGTACATGAAACACATAAAAATGGTACGTATTAATACAATGGGTAATTCCCTTACAGATCGGGTAATCATTTTTAAAGGGTTGATCTAAAAAACCTTTCACCTTGGGTGATTTTTTCCCGATTAAAATTTTACCAAAAGTGTACTGTATTTACAATGTTTTTTCATTTTTCAATAAAAAATTAATACTTTTAAATAACTATAATACCTTCAAATACTTCCATCCCATTTTACATTGTTTCCAAACTTAGGAAAATTAAAACTCAATTTGGAAAATAAATGAAAAAAGGATGATATCATAAAATCTCCACAAATTATAAAATTCCATCCTAGAGATGTAATGCATAAATTATCACTGATTTCAAGGTAAAATATTTGGTTCATTAATCTTTTATAGAATATTCCCTCTCCCACGTTACCCCTTGAACATGTTCATTTTTCCACAATACTAGAAAAATAAGAGTTGTCTTTCACTACAATACCTTCCCAATGCGATCCAGAACACAAATTATATTCTTCTCAATGCGAACATTAGTCTCAAGATCAACATCATCAACATAAATCAAATAAGATGTTTGGGAAAATACATATAATGTTTTGACACATTGAAAACTACATGCATAGAACTATACCTATATGTATGATCCAATTGATACACCACCTGTCTAATTCTCTCCATAATATCAAAAGTTACAAAAAACATGGGAACCAAATTTCATAACCTCTGAAACCTCTTGTTACCCAATATACACTATACTTTTTGTAATTCATGACCTCCTAATAAAAAATAAAGAGTTCTGTCGACGTACATCATCATATGATTTTTTCCAACTCTAGTTTGTTGCCATTCATTCTGAATCAGTTATACCTGTTATGACATCTCCAACACAAGACTCAGTCCCAACAACTCGAACTCACCTTCCTCTATCCCACATAGAGGTGATCATTATGGACTACAATAAATATCCTCATATTTCACCATCATAATAGTCCCCATAAAACTATTGTTATTGGAAAACTCAAAGATAGAAATGTGTGTCTCCCAATACCCACTAAAATCATAGATGTGTTACTATAGCATATCCTTAAAACCCTTTATAGTTCACTTAGACTACCCATCTATCATTTTCGGGAAATACTTTCTCAGACATTTCTACATACCAAGCACCTTCTTCAATTATTGATTGTATTGAAAAGTGAAACATGAGGCACATTCTGAAACTATACTACATGACACATCGTGTAGATTGACAAACTGTCAAACATTAATCTCCCCCAACTGATCCACATATAAATTCTATGATATTGGTATGATGTTTCATACATTCATAAATTGTTCCACAATTAACCTGACAATACCATTCTTTAGATTCTTCTTTCATAGATGCACCATAATATCCATGACAACCTCAACCCACATGAATTTTGTAATGGGGAATGACTTTAGTAAACTACTATATCATTTATGCTCAACCATTAACTTTTGAAAGGTGTGTTTTTTTAAAAGGATGGTGCTAAAGACTCATTTATTATTATAGAAAAGAAAATACCACTTTAACTAGGCAGAGGGAGACACATACAATCTCTATTTTCATGTGTATCCACCAATACTATTGATGTAGGTCATCGTACATTTTAGTCTTACCAGGATACACCATCGACTATGAGTCGTGAAATTCATGCAATATCTCATCTCAAATACTCATAGGCATAACCACATGATTTTAGATATATATGATCTCATCCTTATCTCAACTCCAATAGTATGGTGACTCCCCACCTTCATGACATCCTCTTATGGATAAACACTCCTGATCATCATATTATTTCTCCCTTATCTGGATTAAATGGGTGAATTCAACTGATACCGATACAAGGTTCATCTAATACACGAACAACCAATCCAAAATATGCATATCTATGAGTATGGTATTCATCATTTACATAGAACTATAATCCTTAACTTCTTAAGACTGAGTTTTCAAGCTCAAGGCATTATTTATATTATATCACTTCCTAGTCATATATGCTTTCTCAAAATCAAATGACTTCATATACTCAACCCACCTTTTATGGCAGATATTCAAATATCATTGAGAAGATATATATTATTTAACCTCTTGTGATCTGTATAGAGAGGAACCTTTTCTTAATAGTTGATTTCTCCATCAGTTTATGGAATGAACCACTACCACTAACTTGATTGTGTTCATTGGGTAATAACATTAAAATGGCCTCAACAACCATGACCTATACACAAAAAATTAATCCCATGTATCAACACTACTCCAATTACTATCCACAATTTATCAAAATACATTGTATACTCATTAGCTGGATAATTTAGGATCATGATCAGTGTGGTATTAAAACACTTCTTCAACACACATAAATCAATCTCTTATCGTATACAATTCAATATTAATCAACTTCATGGTGAAACATAAATGTTTTTCAAAATAGTGGAAAAAGACTTGTATAAACCATTCATAATATCCCGCAAAAACCATAAATATGTGAATATAAAAAACACAATCAGAATGCTCTCATGAAATCATTTCAGGAACATTCTCTTGGTCCATAGACATGAATAACTATTAGATTATGAAACCAATGAACTATACCTAGTCGATCTTTAATAGAAAGTTAGATATATTGGTGCTAATTTTTTTATCTCTCGGTATACTAAAGAAAATGTTAAGATACTAGTCATGATTTTTATGAGTCTTAGATTACCCCAAGATGTCATCCACAACAACAACCCTAAAATTATTGAGATATGGGTGGAATATTTGGTTCATCAAGTCAATAAACACTATCGGGGTATAATTTAATCCAAATTGAATCACAATAAACTCATAAATTCCATTACTAATTAAGAATGTAGTTTTTGGTATATATGAAGGTCAAATTCTCAAATAATGATACCCTAGTCTCAATTCATTCTTATAGAACACACAAGCTCAACTCAACTGGTCAAAGAGATCATCGATACATTAAAGAGAATTTTGGTTCTTCATTGTCATCTGATTCAACTATTGGTAATATACCATTATGCACAATATATTAGAATTATTCATTTAATAAACAAATTGGGAACCCCAAGTTGACATACATAGATTAATAAATCATTTATATGTTAACTCTTATATATGCATATTAATCTATTGATACTCTATTGGCTTCATTCTATATTATGTAATAGAAACTAGTTTAGCTCCTTGAATGAGGTCAATTGTAAACTTAAAATATATCTTAGGTGGAAGCCCTGAGAATTCATTAGTATGGAAATATGTGAACTAGTCTAGTAACGGTGGGAAGACATCATTTTGGACACCCATGTAATCTAGAAAAATATGTCCAACCTTGTAGGTATGCTCTCCCAGTTGATGATGAACTGTACCTACATGGCTTACCTGAATATCACACATCCTCGATGAAAATAACTATTACCCTCAAGATATGTAAAGTTCACTCACCAATGGTAAAAATTGATGTGAGATCAATATATTGTTGACCAATCTATTCCAACAATCAAGTTAAATTATAAAATGTGATGTTTGTAAATGTAACAACATAAGATATACTCCCCAACCATGAAAGAACACCAAATACGTAAAAATATGTCCCTCAACCACATTCCAAATAATTTTTTGATCATCATAACACCACAAAATATTCCACCACCAAACACAAATTGTTACCATGTTTTGAATATATAAAATCATGTGAGTCTCTTGTATCAAATAATGTCATAAAAATCAATAAGATAACGGACTATTACCTTGGACTATCAATGATCCATACACTCTATCCACAACTGTTTGATGAATTTCATGAAGTTTTTTATCCATATTCCATATGATACAGTATGAGTCCCCTAAGACACACAACATTGATTATATTGGAAATAATTCCCTAGTTTACCCTTCCCATAACCTTGAACTTCATATCATGAACAATTCCAACTTCCATACAGATATGTTATAGAAGATCCCCTTCAATCACCCTGGTTTTTCCTATCTACTCCATCATTACTAGTTATTCAGGTTTTCCTACACAACCTTTATAGATGTACCAGCCTTCTACATTCTCATAACTCCACACTTAGTTGGGAGAATTGTGTAACAAAGTGACACAACCTACCGCACTAGTTCATGAGTAGTCAAGTAACTTCTGGACTAAATGATCCTTACCCATGGACACTATTTATTTCACTTGTATGGTTAATATTTTTCAGAAATTCTTACCACTCTCTACCGATGTACCACATGGTCATCCTACTCAAACCACATATCCACCACTAGAATCCTCCTTCTGGTTCACCTCTAGCATGAGATCCCAATTTATGACATTAGAAAAAGTATTTAACCTAATGATGATATCTTGGGACTTAATACCACATTTAATCACATCTAGACAAAATTTCATCAAAGTATGCTAATCTCCCACTATCAATGAAATAATGTTCATCAAATCAGTGAAGATGCTAGTTTAGTACTTCATATACATACCCCCATGTCAAGCTCATAAACTCTACTTTTCTTACCATCTTGAGGGTCTTGAGGTAAAATTTCTCTAAGAAAATATCCCAAAATTCATTCCTCTACATATTCCATAGGTATCAATTCCGAGACTTAATGTTCAACCAATTATTCAATAGAAATTATAACATATAAGAAGATAGTTTGTTTCTATTCTCGTCATAAGTCTATAAGTAGTCAATAATATTGTGGGTTGACTAAATCAAGAACTCAGATTCCTCAGTTTTACCATTTCTAGTGGAAGTCTCTGGGTGATACAACTAGAAATCTAATGTCATGTCAGACATGTTACAAGAAAACTGCCTTGGGTATCTTTCCATAAGCAACAAAAAGTGAGAAAAGATAACATGGAACTACTATCCATAAACCTCACACATAACTATCAAAGACTCTTGTTCAACAACTAGGGGATCATTACTAGCCATTTTCCCCCATCATCATATCAATAAGAGTCATTATAGGGGAAAGTCTATGTAGTTCTAAACAAATTTATTAGGAAACATTATACCATGTAATAACTTTTTCATAAGAGGTATTCACATAAATATATAAAAATTAATTCCCACATACACTTCAACATGGTCAAAAAAGAGCCTCTATCAATAACCTCATCCATCCCTCATCTCAGACACGGCTAACACAGGGTAAATACTTTCATAATTGGAGGTTTCTCATTTTACACCCATTTATCCATTTAATTAACTAAATTTAGCATCATTTACAACATTTAATTTCATATAAGCTGACCATAAATTTAATTTTACACAGGTAAAGAAAATAATTTTCATTTAAACAACTCACCCAAAACCATATTTTTGATGTATGAATTAAATAATTCATGTCACAGAAATTCCAATGTTCCAAAAATGAGGCATGTCTACATAAATCACTTTTCCCAATATGCTATGAAGAAAATATTAGAAAACATTAATTGCATCACACAAAAATTACATCACTCAAGGTTTAATAACATTCAAATATAACAAAAAACATCAAGAATATCAATCTCACCATAGAAACATTGATTTTACCCCATACATATGTTTGTGATACTCATTCATGAGATCTTGACCATGGCCCAACACATCCCAAACTCATGTCTACCTTCACCAAATAGAAAAAAATAGAAAATTAATCAATCTATAATACCACCTTTTAATGTCCTGACCTGGGTGGCCCATATCGGTTCCCTGAGAATGAAGGATAAAAGATCTCAGTCATGCCTCACAATAAACCAATGGATGCCAAATTTTAGTGAGGGTTCAATATAAAACATGGGTAGACTATAACAACATTATTTGAGTAAATAAATATTGAAAATATGTTAAAAAAATAACGAATGTACAATTACCAATAACTAAATGAATACCCTAACAAAAAAACAAGCATCACATGATAATCGAAGACATGAAACCAATATCCAGAAAAGTAATAGATATTTCATGAAATATATGTGAAATATTTAAAAATAAAAACCAAAATAATGAGACATTGACCACTCCCATGTGGGGTCTGGCACTGTTATTGGTTCCCTCATCCATCATCCTTCCCAACTAATCCATCTAACAAATGGATCATTCCATTATCCCATCATGAAAATATAATTTCTCTTTAGGCACTGATCAGGAAGACTAAATAGGGTGTGAGTACAACTCGGAAGGCCACCACCAATGGATTCTAAATGAAAATCTAGTATATAATATTGTATGATGTTGACCAAATAGTAATGTTAAAAATATGAGTAGCCATTTATCATATTTAAAATTATTTTTTCATTGACTACATAAATCCTTAGGTTCATGGAGAAACCTAAACCCACAATACATACTTCATCCCATGCCAGATTCTAGACCATATATCATCGTGACATATAATCCACTATTTAATTATGTATTAAATTATAATTCCATATCACAGCCACTTGGAACCCCAGTCCTAAATTTCAATGTTCATATGGTTATTTAGGGAATCATTGATCGTTCTGCACTAATTATGACATATGGGTATTTAGACGATCGATACTTGATTGAAACTTGTCATCACATTCATTAAATATGTCACAAATCTCATATAGATCACATGTATCAAGGATAATCATCATTACAAATCTTTTAAATTATTAATATATCATGGGGAAGCATTTTAATTTAACAAAAAAAGAATATTTATTCACATTAATCTTATGGAATAATATGAACAATTCACTATTATACCATTTATCAACATTAAATTATATAAACACATTAACCCTTTAGTGTCAATCAAACTATAAGGAACCAACCTTATTTCATTATAGAATATTGATTTCAGTAAAGAAATCTCTTTCTTTTACATTTAAGATCTTTTCATGTTTAGATATTTATAGAATTGAGACATAATAAATTCATAACATTAAACATTATTGCAGAGTGGATACCATAAAAACAGTTTCCATTTATTTCAAAATATAAAACATTAAAGCCTAAAACATGATTTATTTAACAATTAATCAAACATTTATCTTGGATTTATTCTATTTTTTACACATCATTATCATCTGTGAAAATCATTTAAAAAACATAGGATGAGCAGAAAAACTCTGTAAGGGGTGTAAAAGTAGGATAGATAACATTAGACCAAGAATATGTGTAACATATGAAAGCATTATTAGAAGACAGACTCGTCACCCATATATACTAACTTTGAGAAACAAGATATTTAAAAAAATGTACACAATACATAAGAACATAAATATTACAATAATGGTATCTTGGAGCATTACATACATAATCTTGTAACCCTCTCTGCTACCTTTTAATTTGTAACCCTCACGACTACATAATAATTGTGTTATCATCACAGTTACACTTGGAGTAACCATATAGTTGACATCCAACATACACATACGTAATGCATTGTAGGGATATATAGCTCCCACCATTAATCATAAATGATTACCAAGAAATATAACACAATCATATAGAAATAATAATTGAATAAAATCATTGATTTTGAATTTTGTAATATAGAATTTTAAAAGAGGTTTTTAAAAGAAAATCCCTCAAATATATCATTTTATTGAATATAGACTAAATAAAGTGGATGTAATATGTATTCACACATTAAATACACATAATTAAACCTAATATAAACAATAACCATAAAAAATTAATACAACATAAATAACGAAGTAGAAGGTTAACCCAATGAATGGAAATTGGGTTAAGAAAATCCCTTACCCCGGGTTTGTCTTACTTCAAATATGTTTAATACTTCTGTATAATGGTTAAAAGAGTGTAATTATTTTCTTAATGAAACATATTAATCATTATAACATATTATATTATCATTTAATTACATAATTTAACCCTTTAACTATCATTAAGTTGTTCCTTGCATTGTTTTTGGGTGAGTGATTTACATGATTTCCCTGATTGGTTCATGATGGTTTTCCTTTTATATTGGATGTGAAACTCCATAATTGAAATGGAGTAGTATTTACTTATTTAAAAAACCATAAATTATACCATTTATCATTTATAATTATTACATGAGGTGTAACACCCCAAGCTTCCATGGTACGTTTCCCTTTGAATAATGCAATAACTTGCATTGTACACAACTTCAACATTCTAACACACCACGACCAACCAAAGTAGCTATTATGAATAATAATACCCACTTTTTTAAATTTTATAAATTTTATATTTCAAAATGGACTTCATTTTTGGATTTGTAATATCGAAATTAGCTTAGGGTGAATTTTTGGTATTTTTCTGAAAACAATCAATTTTTGATGAATAGTGAAAAAACACTGAGTTGTAGTTTAAAACCGAATTTTTATTTGACTAATTTTTTATTTCATTTAAATTTATTTTATGTCAAAATATACACATAATATCTATATAAGTTCAATGTAATTCATTGGAGTAAATTTATAAAAAATTTAGATATATAAAAATTTCTTAGAACATTTCACCGTCTTTTACACATCTCCTAGGAGAATTTGCAAATTGACAAAAAACTTAATTTTACTACTTCTGTGAATGGAATTTCAAAAATATTAGAGACATGGTTTATATCAATATGTAAAATGTGGTTCAATGATATGAAAATAATTTTTGGTGAATAGTAACTTTTTACTTTTATTTACCACTGTTAAATGTAAATAGGTAATTAAGGGTAAAACGGATATTAATATTACCCTAACACATGTCCTAATTATATTGGACAAGTGAATATCGACCAAAAACAACCTTATGAATAAAATATTATCATTTAGGTTCACTTGGATTATATTAGGAGATTTATTATTATTTAATTCAAAGAATAGTTAAAAGAGTTAAAATCAATGTTTAATTACTAAAACATTTTTAATATAGGGTTATACATAAGATAAATTAGATTGTAATTATTAATTAGAAAGATAAAAATATTTCCTAAATAATGGTATTTTATTAATAATTTTTAGACATTATATAATTTAATTTATTTATGAAACAATGGTGATTGAGTAATTTCCTAATTAATGAAATATTAAAATATTTGATATTATAAATATCCAACTAAATGTAATTTGTGACTTTTCAAGAATTGAACTAATTTTATAGGTTAATATGACATATTATGACTAGTTATATGAATGATTTTCGAAGTTATAATTCTGTGAATTTATCAAAAACAAAATACCCAATAGTGTCAAAATTGACATAAATGAGTTTTTAAAACAAATATTATATTATTAATTGATATTCTATTCCTAAAAATCTAAGGTTCGGCCAAAGTACTTATATAATTATATTTGTATCATTAATGGTCCACTTGGGGGTCTTTTGGAATTTTATAGTATGTTTTTTAACCATATAATTTATAAATAGAAAGAGACATGGTAAATGCCAAACTAATTAACTTAGAGTTAAAAATAAAAGAAAGGTTAATAAAGTGACCCAAAACTATCTAAAACCTATTGGTTGAGTTGTTTTCAACCAATCCCCACCTTAACCTTGAGATAAATCAGTTTTTAGCCATTATAAACCGAGTATGAATTTATTATAAAATCATATTTCTAGATTTTCCAAAGGGCCCCTCACCCCTCTTATAAAAGGGCACTCCCCCTTTTCTCTAATTCACACCTTAAAATCCTTTTGGCTCGGCCAACCCCTGCTCAATTATTATCTAAACTTCCCTAAAATCAACCTAGAGGCCTTATTTTGATCAGAAAACCAACTTATGTATCCCTTTTGATCAAATCAAAAGGAAGAACCCGAAGAAGATGTAATGTTTTCACCAACCTCTTTCAAGTTCCTTTCTTCTTCAACTTCTTCTATCTTTGTTATTTTCATTATAAAATAATAACTCCAATATCTTATATATAATGTAATGTTATTATAAATATGGTACAACTATATTCAGTTTTCTATCCATCCTTTGAATTACATGTCCCCATACGTGCGTACGTACGGCCTGTCGTCTCCACGTCGTGGTGTAATTGTTATTCAAAACATTATTATTTGGATGAGTATGATAATGATGTGTAATTGATGTAAATAATAAATATAAAATTATAATGATTATTTTTATATGATATACCATCCAATAATATATGATTTTAATATCAAAAGAATTATATTGTCGCTCGTGCGTACGTACGGACTACCTTCCCCACAAACGCGATGAGATTCATTCCTCATCATATCCATTCAATAGTAAATTTCTTTTGATGATTACAAATAATTTTTAGATACATGATATCATTATGGATATGAATAAGATACATCCCATACATAACAAATATGGCTCACATAACAAATAATATAAAGGAAAACGTATCAGTTAACACATCGAAACAACGATAATACTAAGATATTATTAACAAATCAATGTTAAAAGATCATATATGAAATAATATTAATGTATATGATTATTGTATAATTAAATAACAATTATTTCACCATAATACAGGAGGTTAACCTACCCTTTACCATGGAAAAAGTACAATGTAAGGGGTCTCTTATCTCACTTTTAATTCCGTGAGATTTCCATTGTTCACCACTTATTTATTGCATGTGGTGCGTGTACTGCACATGATTGTATTCATTGTGTAAAATGCTTTAATTTATGGATGTTTACATCATCATTTTATGATAATTCTTTCATGGTTGTATGTTTCATAAGTTACCAAATCGGTAAGGGAATTTGAAATTTCAATTTCCACTCATTCAACTTTATACATACTTCATTGATTATTTTACTCCAAGATTATGTGTGGAATCAATATTCATTTGCTTATGTCATAATTTCTACTCCCCTTTCTGTGGATATACTTTTGATACACATAATCACTCCATTGATAAATTCTCAAGTCATCGATATGAACTTGATAAAAGTAATTTTAACTCAATATCCATTTGTTGAGTTAAGCATCCAATTCATTGGGGTCATTTTTACAAGAATATGTGTGAATATCCTCTGATTGAATTACACTGAATATACAATCATATTGATTGTATTTATATTTGTCACACAAAATTATGACATTAATTTATCCTTAACCTAAGGATAATGTCTTTATATGAGATTTCATCACAATTTACATTCTATCGAGACTTTTTGTGGTTATTCCCCAAATCACTTTTATATGGTGTATATAATGTATGTTCACATAGTATTTCATGAATCCATTTATTCTCATGATATAATAAGGTTTTTATTACATCAATTATTTATATTCAAGTGTCTCTCTTTTGGTTAGGAACTCCATCTAAAATATCATTTTAAATGTTTTAATGATTTATTATTCTAAATATTTTTCATCAAAGTCCATGTTTTAAAAATTGTTTTAAAGATTTATTTATATAGACATTAAAGTTTTAAAATTAAAACTCCTTCTAAAAGTTTCAAAGTGGTATGGGACACTTTGATTCAAAAATATATTTTTAAATGACTTCTGGACAAATAATGTGACTTTTAAATGTTTTCAAGAAAAATGAGATATTTCTCTCAAATATTTTTTATGATTATTTTCATCTTTGTCAATATCCTTCATTATTTTCGATTGATGTAAATCTGTTATAATATAATCTTCTATATTGTATTTAATGAGTTAATTTTGACTATTGATGTGTTATTTTTATACCATTCAGGGATTATGGATAATGTATTGACATTTCATATGGTAGTTTCAATACGAAGGATTATGTTATGTTTCAAAATTTTCATATGAGGAATGCATTGGACTTAGTAATAGACGGGTGAAGCCCGCTATAGCTCCTCGATGCATCGGTAGGTCTTATGACACAAACTAGTGTTTTGACACAAGGCCTTGACAAAACCTTATTTGTAGTCTTGCCACAAGGCCTTGACTATGTGGTTATGATAGTCTGGCATTATGCATTCCATCAATATGAAAGTGGTTATTGATATTGCATGTGATTATTCTACTAGTAGAATATCCAGGTGAATAACTAAATGGCATTATTTCATTTTAGTTTTTCCATATTATGCTGAAGTTCAAGTTTAAAAGTATTTTGTTTTACTTATACATTGCCTTAAATATTTAAGCTTATTTATGAAAGTTTCTTTTATATTGTTATCCTTACTAAGAATATGAGCCCTTTCTATGTTTTATTTTTTCCAGGATGTGAAGAATTATTTTATGAAATACCTGTAGGGATAGTCTGAGGGGATATGAGTGTGTTATATTGAAACAATGTTGTTGTAGTTTTTCATTTTATGATGTAATGGAAACAATTTAAATGTATCTAGTACTTCCAAGGCTACTAATCTAATCATTCATTCGAGACATGATCTTTAGTGATCATTCCAATGTTATGTAATAATGCACCGACTCTGGGTAACTGGGGTCGGGGCATTACAGTTGGTATCAGAAGAAGTTTAGTACAAACCTTGGAAGCTAGATTTAGATAAAGTCTGATTAGAGCACACAGACCTAAGATGGACTTTGAGGATTATTATAGAATAACTTCCTTGAATTTTGGTATTGTATAGATTTTTTGAGTTTTCCGAGAAATACATCCCCGTCTAGATACGAGCCGGTAGAGGCGGCTCTGGCACAGTAGTACCTAGGTGAAAAACATGAAAACAATGCTTTGAGCTAGACTCGAACGGGAACTAGTGCACGACAACGGGCCTTGTTGCACTCTTGGTTACCACACCCTCAGGGAATATTCTTAGGATAATTTACATTTTCTTGACAAACCGATTTGAAGTATTTTATTATAATATGAGAATAAATAACCTTGGTTAATACTAGGGTGTTTTTATTAAGAATAAGGAGTGATGATATTTTCCAAATAATTTTATGACTATTCTTACTCACACAATTTTTTCTGGTTTTAGTTAATGGCTGGATTCCAAGGAAGCCATAGTAACATTGAACATGATGTACATATTGGGAATAATGGTGGAAATGAGAAAAGAAATGGAATATTGATAGGTGTAAAAGATATTTTATTCATACCAAATTAGTTTTACAAAAATATGATCAAAAACATATATATTAGCCAACACCCAGACTCAACAAAGAAGAGAAATGAAGTGAATGATAAGAGCTCCAGCTGTGGAGACCATGTAGAGAAGAAAGATCAAATTCCATCATGCCAGAAATGTGGAAGGAGACACCTTGTAAAGTGTCTCAATGGAACAAAGAAATGATTTATGTAGGGGAAATAAGGTCATAACGTAAAGAATTGTTGAGTTAAAATGAAGAGTAATATGGAAGAAAATAAAAATGATCCTAACATTCCAATTACGGTCATTTTTCGTAAATATAAGGGACCTTGGCATCACCCAATTCAATTCCCTATTTTATAAGATAACCTATTGGTCAAGGAAGTACCTATGTAGAAATAAATGGATGGAAAAATGTTAAAAAGTATTAGTCCTCCTTGTTTATGGGATTACATTGGAATAATTTTCTCTAGAATTTGTAACCCTATAGTTTGCCATGTGAGAATGATATTTGGGGATGACTTGTCTTTTCTCTTATGGATATTGTTATAAAGAACCATTTGGTTTTATATGATCATTGGGTTTGAGTCAATTGCAAGTTATTATATTTTGGGATGAAAATTCAATGTATGAGATAACATTTGTGGTTAAATTATGTTATGGTTATTTTGAGGAAATTATCTCATTTTGGTAATGTGATAAAATATAGTTTTTGAAAAAGTAAAACACGCAGACCATGTGACAACCCGTCGTGTCGGACAAAGCTATGGTAATCAAACCCACAACTAGAGTGCGATTGGGATTTATCGCCTACCACTGGACTACGTAATGTCCTTGGTTAGTATGACTAATTATTTTTAGTTAAATGATTTTATTGGTCAATAATAAGTTTATTTGGGATCTTATGTCTTATCAAATGTATATCCTTATTATAGGAAAATTATTTGGTGATTAAGTGATAAATGTTATTTTGGATGATGTTCGCTTTTTGGGAGCACTATATGCCTAAGGAAAATAGATTAATATGGGATTTAGTCTGAGGAATAATGGTGTATTTTTATCTATGTTTTTATTGTGGATTTATCTTAATTTGGGTTATTTATAGAAATGATTAACCTATAATAGAGAATATGTGATTAGGTTAATTACTTTTAAGTATGTGACTTTAAGAAAAGTTGATTTCATTTGGGGATACAGTTTAATGTGGAAGACTACTTAACCAAATTTGTCTATGTTTTGGGTTTCAATATTAGCTTTGATTATATTAAAGGATTTTAAGGACAATTTTTTATTGAATGGTGTTTATTTAACTTTGGGGTATTTTTGGTTTAATTTTAGAAATTAAGATTAGTGTTTCTTTCTCTAACAGAATATCCTTTTGGGGATCATATGATCATATACTAACCGTTTTGGTTTTGATTAATCTATAAAGACAAGGTAAATATATAGTTTATCATTAATGGATCATGTGATTATATAAGAAGTTTATTCTAGATCTTCTAGTGTGACCAAGTCTTCTTGAATACTCATCATTAAAAAATTGAGTTAGTTAAAGAATGAAACTCTACTTAAAAAGTAAGTATATTTATTTATGTTCTTAGTGAATCTCATAAATGAATTCTTCATCTTTATATAATGTAACTTAAAATAAAAAAAATGTTGTCTATTTACTTTTCCAACTGGGAGACTAATGACCATTAGTCCCATCACAAGTTTGTGGTTTTCTTGTTGTTAACTTCATCCTGATCATTTTTTCTATCCCTCTCCATCAGAACATGACAATTAGTTTATCATCCATATCCATGTTTTCCTACATTGAACCGTATTATGGGTTATCTTGGGTGACCTTTGTACTTCTCTTTCTTTCTTTTAAAGAGATAGTTTTATTGACTCTTTTTCCGATGTGGATGTTTCCATCATATTCCCAAGCACAATTTTAAAAATTCTGAGGACGCAATTTATTTAAGGAGGGGAGAATGTAACACCCCAAGCTTCCATGGTACGTTTCCCTTTGGATAATGAAATAGCTTGCATTGTACACAACTTTGAGATTCTAATACACCACGACCAACCAAAGTAGCTGTTATGAATAGTAATACCCACTTTTTGAAATATTATAAATTTTATCTTTCAAAATGGACTTCATTTTTGGATTCATAATATCGAAATTAGCTTAGTGTTAATTTTTGGTATTTTTATGAAAACATTCAATTTTTGATGAATAGTGAAAAAACACTTAGTTATAGTTTAAGACCAAATTTTTATTTAAATAAATATTTATTTTAATTAAATTTATTTTAGGTCAAAATAGACACATAATTCCTATATATGTTCATTGTAATTAATTGGGGTCAATTTATAGTAATTTTAGATATATAAAAATTTCCTAGAACTTTTCACCGTCTTTTACCCATCTCCTAGGAGAATTTTCCAATTCACATAAAACTTAATTTTACCACTTCTGTGAATGAAATTTCAAAAATCTGAGAGACACGGTTGTTATCAGTAAGTATAATGTGGTTCAATGAGATGAAAATAATTTTTTTTGAATAGTAACTTTTTACTTTTATTTACCACGGTTAAAAGAAAATAGGGTAATTACGGGTAAAAATGATATTAATATTACCCTAACGCATGTCTTAATTCTATGGAACAAGTTTATCTCGACCAAAAACAACCTTAGTAATAAGAGTTTATCATTTAGGTCCACCTGGATTACATTCGGACATTTATTATTATTTAATTCAAAGAAGAGTTAAATGATTTAAAATTAATGTTTAATTACAAAAAAAAATTAATATAGTGTTATAAATAAGATAAATTCAATTGTAAATATTAATTAGAAAGCTAAAAATATTTCCTATATAATGGTATTTTATTTATAATTTTTATACATTAAATAATTTAATTTATTTATGAAACAATGGTGATGCAGTAATTACCTAATTAATGAAATATTAAAATAATTGATCTTATAAATGTACAACTAATTGTAATTTGAGACTTTTTATGAATTAAACTAATTTTCTAGGTTAGTATGACATATTAGGACTGTTTATATGAATTTTTTTGGAAGTAATAATGCTGTTATGAATTTATCAAAAACTAAATACCCAATATTGTCAAAATTGACATAAAAGAGTTTTTAAAAGAAATATTATATTATTAATTGATATATTATTCCTAAAAATATAAGGTTCGGCCAAATGACATATATAATTATAGGTGTATCATTAATGGACCACTTGTGGGTCACTTGGATGTTTATAGTACGTTTATTAACCATATAATATAAAAATACAAAGAGACATTGTAAATGTCCAACTAATTGACTAAGAGTTAAAACTAAAAGATAAGTTTAATAAAGTGACCCGAACTTGTCTAATACCTATTGGTTGAGTTATTTTCGATCCATCCCAACCTTATACTCAAAATAAATCAGTTTGGAGCCATTAGAAACCGAATATTAATTTATTATAAAATAATATTTCTAACATTTCCAAAGGTGCCCCTCACCCCTCTTATATAAGGTCACTCCCCCTTCTCTCTAATTCACACCTTCAAATCCTTTTGGAGAATCCAAAACCTGCCCAGTTATTCTCTCAACTACCCTAAATTCAACCTATAGGCCTATGTTTGATCATAAATCCAACCTAAGGAGCCTTTTTGATCAAATCAAACCAAAGAACCCGAAAAAGATGTAATGTTTTCACCACCCTCTTTCAAGTTCCTTTCTTCTTAAACTTCTTCATTCTTTGTTATTTTCTTTCTCAAATAATTACTCCAGTATCTTCTTTATACTTTTATTTTATTATAAATATGGTAAAACCATATTCATTATTCTATCCATTCTTTGAATGAAATGTCACCATACATGCGTACATACGGCCTACCGTCTCCACGTTGTGGTGTAATTGTTATTCAAAACATTATTTTTTGATGTATATGATATTTATGTGTAATTAATTTAAATAATAATTATAACATGATAATTATTATTTATATATGATATACCATCCAATTATATAATATTTTAATATCAAATGAATCATATTGTCGCTCGTGTGTACGTACGGACTACAGTCTGCACGAACGCAATGAGATTCATTCCCCATCATATCTATTCAAGACTAAATTTCATTTGATGATTAAATATAATGTTTATAGACACGATATCATTCTGGATATGAATAATATACATCCCATCCATAACAAATATGGCTCACATAAAAAATATTATAATGGAAAACCAATCTGGTAACACCTGAAACAACGATAATACTAAGATATTATTAATAAATCAATGTTAAAAGATTATATATGAAATCATATTAATGTATATGATTATTTTATAATTAAATAAAAATTATTTCACCATTATAAAAAAGGATAACCTGACCTTTACCAAGGAAAAATTGCAATTTATGTTGTTTATTATCTCACTTTTAATTCCGTGAGATTTCCATTGTTCATCACTTATTTATTGCATATAGTGTGTGTGCTGCCCATGATTGTTTTCATTGTCTAATATACTTTATTTTATGGATATTTACATCATCATTGTATGATCCTTCTTTAATGGGTGTATGTTTCGTATGTTACCAAATCGATAAAGTAATTTGAAATTTCAATTTCCACTCATTCGGCTTTATGCATACTTCATTGATTATTTTACTCCAAGAATATGTGTGGATTTAATATTCATTTGCTTATATCATAACTTCCACTCCCATTTTTGTGGATAGACATATAATACACATAATCACTCCCTTGATAAATTATCAAGTCATTGGTATGAACTTTATAAGATTAATTTTATCTCAATATCCATTTGTTGAGTTAATCATCAAATTCATTGGTGTTGTTTTTACAAGAATCTGTGTGAATGACCTCTAATTGAATTACACTGAATATCAAATCATATTCAGTTTATTTATATTTATCACACATAATTATGTCATTAATTTATACTTAACCTAAGGATACAGTCTTTATAAGACATTTCATCTCAATTTACATTCTATTGAGACTTCTTTGTTGTTATACACCAAATCACTTTTATATGGTGTATATAATGTACGTTGACATAGTATATCATGGATCCCTTTATAATCATGATATTATAAATTTTTTATTACCTCAATTATTTTTATTCAAGTGTGTCTCTTTTGGTTGGGAACTCTAACTAAAATATCATTTTAAATGTTATAAAGATTCATTTTTCTAAATCTTTTTCATTAAAGTCCATGTTTTAAAAATGGTTTTAAAGATTTATTTATATGGACATCAATGTTTTAAAATTAAAACTCATTTTAAAAGTTTCAATGTGGTATGGGAAACTTTGATTCAAAAATATATTTTTAAATGAATTCTTGACAAATAGTGTGACTTTTAAATGTTTTCAAGAAAAAAGGGGTATTTCTCTCTCATATCTTTGATGATTATTTTCATCTATGTCAATATCCTTCATTATTCTCAATTGATGTTAATCTATTATAATACAATCTTCCATATCGTATTGAATGAGTTATGTTTGACTGTGGATGTGTTATTTTTATACCAATCATGGTTTGTGGATAAAGTATTGACATTTCATATGCTAGTTTCAATATGAATGATTATGTTATGTTTCAAATTTTCTTATGAGGAATTCATTGGAATTAGTAAGTGATGGGTGGAGCCCTCTATAGCTCCTCGATGCATCGGTAGGTCTCATGAGACAAACTAGTGTCTTTTCACAAGGCCTTGTCTATCTGGTTATGATAGTCTGGCATTATGCATTCCATCATTATGAAAGTGGTTGTTGATATTTCATGTTATTATTTGACTAGTATAATATCCATGTGAATAAGTAAATGAAATTATTTCATTTTATTTTTTGCGTATTATGCTGATGTTCAAGTTTAAAAGGATTTTTTTTTAGTAATACATTGCCTTAAATATTTATGCTTATTTATGAAAGTTTCCGCTATATTTTTATCCTTACTGAGAATCTGAGCTCACCCCTTTCTATGTTTTATTTTTCCCAGGATGTGAAGAATTATTTTATGACATACTTGTAGGGATAGTCTGAGGGGATATGAGTGTGGTCTATTGAAACAATGTTGTTGTAGTTTTTCATTTTATGATGTAATGTAACCCTTTTAAATGTATCTAGTACTTCCAAGGCTACTAAACTAATCGTTCTTTATATACTTGATCTTTTGTGATCATGAAAATGTTATGTAATAATGCACCAACTCTGGGTAACTGTGGTCGGGGTGTTACATGAGGATGATTTTTAAGTGAAAACATTAATGATGTTTGTTTAGATCATTTTAGTGGTTCTTGGATAATAACAACCTCATTTTGTTTAACAAATTAAAACCATCTGTTCAAAGAAATTCTAGAACCATGGATGAGGTATAATACATATATTATAATCAGTTTCACCCATAAAAATTGTTTCATGACCATATTTGATGGAATTAAAGAAAATTGAATTCACATCATCCACGATGTCGGTAATTCAACACATCACAGATACTGTTATTAATTCCTTGAATAAGTGGGGGATGATTTTAATTTTGATGATGAATTTTCCATGAACATGAGAACATAAAAAATATAAATTATTATGGATCATCCATATTTCTTGGATAATAGGAGTTGAGTAATGAAGAATAAATGAAAGGAACTCAAAATAAAAGAAAATTTGATAAATACCTTATGAATATTCGGAAGCCTAACATCGTCACTTTAAATTTCATAAAATAATTTTATGAGAGAAATGGGGTCTCTCATCATTATTAAATAATAATGGAAATAAGGGAATATGGAATAAAATATCCCAACATAATCCAAATGGAATAAAAAATAATCACATAAAATGAATGGGATTAACGAAAATAAAATAGGATGTTTACCTCTTGATCACCTCTCCTTGAGATCCCTCTTAAAGACATTCGTTTTGGCCTTTTGGTGAGACCAGAAGCTCTCAGAAGTGGGGAACGTATTTGGGAGGAGTATTGGGTAGAACATTGGTATGGATCCAAGCATGAGAGGTGTGAGAGGAAGAGGGAAATAAAGGTGTTATTTATAGTGGAGGAGAGGGGGTATTCATCATTATTTTCTTCCTTGTTATAATATTTTTTTCTCATGAATATAAATAATCATAATTTGTGTGACCCAAAATAGTAATAATAGCATGTGAGTTGGAACCATGTGGTCTTACCTCATCCTTGCATCACCTATGATGCATTAAATCAAGTGTTTATCATTTATCGATTTTTATCAAATTTTTCAATTCATAAAAAAATCTAGAATTTCAAAAAATTCCCATAAATTCAACCTTACTATTTTTCAATGTGTATAATTCATAAATTAATTCTATTTTTTAAAAATTATTCTTTCAATATCATTAATTTAAGTTTTAAATAAAATCATACTTAATTCAAAAATTAATAATATAAAAAATATAATTGCTTTTAATATCACATTGAAAACAAAATCAAGATGTCATTATCTTAAAGCCTTAAGAAAAGAAAATAATAATTCAATTAACTATTCATTGTGGTCATACTACTATTCATATTGCTACGCAAAAGGGTATGACACTATTCACCAGAAATACATGTTGGTTCTGTTAGATTATAAATGACTTAGTGAACACCATTGTAGATTCCCTTTTATAAAAATTCAAAACATAGAAGTGGAATTGATTATATACTAGTTATAAATATCAACTTAAAACAAGTTTTGATGCATTTCCATTTATTTTATTGAAATCCTTAGGGTGTTACATTGTCCCCACCTTCTGAAAAGTGTGTCATTGTAATTTTATTGACATATTAAACAATTTAGGGTGCCTTTATCTCATAGAATTTTCAAAGTCCCATGTTGTTTTATCTAGAATTTCATTTTTCCACAAAACCTTTACCTAGTGAATTACCTTATTCAAAAATACTCGTTCCCTTCGATCAGGAATCTGAACTTGTTTCTCTTCATAAGAAAGGTTCTCTTCTAACTCAACTGATTGTGGTCTTCAAAAGATGTGATGAATCTAGAACATAACTCCTCAACATTGAAACATGAAAAACATTGAATACCTAAGACAAAATTTAAGGAAAATCTTCTCGGTATGAAAATGGTCAAACTTTTTCAAGGATTTCAAAAGGACCGATGAACCGCATACATAGAATTCTACTCTTACCAAAATGCATCACACTTTTCCATGGTGTGATTTTAAGGAAAACATGGTCACCTACCTTGGAAGTGAAGTATTTACATCTGTTATCTGTATAAAGTTTCTACCAGAACTGAGCTATACTCATGTGCTAATGGATCATCATCTCTTTCTCATCCACATCCTCTACTAATTATGGCCCCATCGATGTCCATTCACTAACTTCATCCCAATATGCTGGAGTCCGACACCACTTCCTATACAAAGCCTCAAAAGGTTCCATCTGTATAATGGAATGAAAATTGTTATTAAAAGAAAACTCAACTAAAGAAATATGATGATCCCAACATACCTAGTAGTCCATTAGACAAGCTTGAAGCATATCCTCCAATTTCTGAATAATTCATTCGAACTACCCATATGATTGAGGATGAAAAGTTGTAATGAAATTTGATTTTGTGAACAAGGACTTCTAAAGTTCCTTACAAAACTTAGAAGGGAACCTAGGATCCCAGTCAGATACAATGGAAATAGTAACTACATGTAACCTAACAATCTCTTTAAGGTATAGTCGAGAAAGCTGATCCAAATAAATTGTATCTCGAATATAAATAAAATGTGCATATTTTTTCAGCCGGTCAACAATAACCCAAATTGAATTGTTACCTTGAGATATATTAGGTTGTCCCATGACAATGTCCATGGATACATTCTCCCACTTCCACCTTGTCACTGGAAAAGGATGAAGAATCCTTTTCGGTAACTACCGCACTACTTTAACCTATTGACTTGTCAAGAATTTCACAGTAAAATCTACAATATGAAACTTCTTTTAATCCCTACAATAATAATCATGGAGATATCTGTGCATTTTAGTAATTCCAGGATGAACTAAAAACAGAGAACTATTGTAAAACCTTAATCTTCCATGGTATGTTTCCCTTTAAATAATTCAGTAGCATGCATTGTATTCAACTTCGAGATTCTAACACACCACCTCCAATCAAACTAGCCGTTATGAATAGTAATACCCAATATTTTAAATTTTATAGATTTTATTTTCCAAAATGTACTTCATTTTTGAATTAGGAATATCGAAAATAGATTAGGGTGAATTTTGGGCATTTTTTCTGAAAACATTCAATTTTTGACAAATAGGAAAAAACACTAAGCTATTGGTTAAAATTACTTCTTATATGAATATTTTTTTTAATTTAAATTTATTTTAGGTAAACATAGATGAATAATACCAATATATGTTATATATAATTCATTAAAATCACTTTATAATAAGTTTAGTTATATAAAAATTTTATTGAACTTTTTACCGACTTTTACCCACCATCTAGAGGCATTTGTAAATTTGCAGAGATGATAATTTTACCACTTCTGTGAGTTGAATTTCAAAAATCTGAGCGACACCAATAATATCATAAAGTAAAATTTGGTTTAATAAGATGAAAATAATTTTGGGTGAATAGTGAATTTTGACTTTTATTTACCACGATTAAAAGTAAATAGGGTAATTAAGGGTAAAATGATATAATAATTACCCTAACACATGTCCTTATACTATTGGATTAGTATAATTCGACCAAAAACAACAATAGAAATTAAATATGACCCCCTTTGGTTACTTGGACTACATTAAGACACTTATTTTTATTCTTTTCAAAAAACCGTTAAAAGAGTTACATTCAATGTTTAATAACTAAACCATTTTAAATATAGTGTTAATCACAATATAAATTCAACTATAAATATTCATTATAAATATAAGAATATTTCCTACATAATGGATTTTTATATATAATTTTTAGACTTTATATAATATAATTTATTTATTACACAATAATGATGTAGTGATTACCATATTAATTAAATATTAAAATAATTTATATTATAAATATTTACAAAAATTTAAATTGAGACTTATGATGAATGAAACTAATTTTTAGGTTAATATTACATGTTAGGGTTGGGTAAATAAATTTTATTCTAAGTGAAAATGTTTTAATGGATTTCAAAAAAATCAAATACTAAATATCGTCAAAATTGACATAATTGAGTTTTTAAAACAAATACTATATTATTAATTGATATAATATTCATAAATATATAATAATCATTAAAAAGACATAGATAATGTTATATATATTAATAATGAACCACTTGGAGTTCTTCTAGAAATTTATAGTATGTTTATTAACCATATAATCGAAAATTACAAAGAGACATGGTAAATGTCAAACTATTTAACTAAGAGGTAAATCTAAAAGACAATGTTAATATGGTGACCTAAACCTGTCTAAATATATTGGTTGAAAGGTTTTAGACCCATACCCACCCTATCCTCTAAATAAAACATTTTCAAGCCATTATAAATCTAAAATGATTTTATTGTAATCAAATATTTCAAACATTTCCTAAATTGACCCTCACCTCTCTTATAGAAGGAAAATTACCCTTCACTCAAAATCACACCTCCAACTCCATATGGCTTGAACAACATCTTCCCAACTATCCTCCCAACATTCTTACATTCATCATATAGGCCTTACTTTGGTCATAAATTCATCCAATAGATCCCTTTTGATCAAATAAAATGGAAGAACCCAATGACGAGGTAAATATTTCATCACCTCTTTCAAGTTCTTTTCTTATTCCCCTTCCTCTTTTATTATTTTTTCCATTACAAAATAATAAATACAGTACCTTATACATACATTTATGTTATTATAAATATGTTACAACCATATTCTTTATTTTATCCATCCTATAAATGATAAAGTCACCATATGTGGGTACGTACGACTTACCATCTCTATGTCTTGGTGTTGTTTGTTATTCAAACACTTGATTGTTTGGATGGGTATAATAATGAGTATTAATAATGTAAATAATAAATATAACATGTTAATTATTAAGTATATATGATTTATCATTAAATTACATATGATTTCGTCATCTATATAATGATATTGTCCCTCATGCATATGTACGAATTACCGTCTCCAAGAACGTGATGAGATTCATTTCCCCATCATAAGCATTCAAGAATAATTTTCATTTGAAGACTAAAAATAATGTTTCTGAACTTAATATCATTTTCATTATGAATCAAATACATCTTATACATAACAAACATGGATTATGTAACAAGGCATGTAAAGGAAAATGAATCAGTTAACACCCGAAACGATGATACAAGTGCAATATTATTAACAAATCAGTATTAGGGGATCATATATGATATAATATTTATGTATATAGTTCATGTTATATTTAATTACAATTATTTAACTATTATAAAATTGGTTAACATACCCTCGACCAAGGAATAGTACAAGGTAAAGGTTAATTTAACCATCTCTTTATTATCTGAGGTTGTTATTACGTAAGTATCAACTTATACCTCTTTATCATCCACATCCATGTTTTCCAAAAAAATGTTTTTCAAAACATTTTTACTATTTACTAGACTGAGGGTTAATGTATTTTATATCCTTATATGACCTTATATGTTTTTAAAGGAATCTTTCTTCCATTTTCCAAATGAGGTACTTTATGAACTTTTCGCTAAAATTAAGGTAAGAATGATTTTTTAACATATAGAGTGGGTGCGGCTATTTTACACCATTATATCATCATCAATGCTTCCCTTAAAATATTATAAGAATATATTCAAAATAAATTTTTTTCTTTTATAATTATGTGACTCTTAAATGCTTTCCAAATACAAATAATTATTTCATTCAAATAGTTTTCATTTCATCTATGTCAAAATCATTTGATGGATTTTAATCTTGTTTGAAGTTGATTTATTATGATACAAATCATCCATATTTTATTGAATGTTTTGTGATATGTTTGACTGTGGATGTGTTATTTTTATACCATTCATGGATTATAGTTAAATTATTAACTGTTTGTATGCTGGTTTTAATAAGAATGATTGTGTTATGTTTCAACCTTTTCACATGAGGAATGATTTGAACTTCATATGTGACGAATGTACCCTGTTATAGCTCCTTGGTACGTCACTAGGTCTCATGAAAAAATTAAACATGGAATTGGCTAAGGCCTTTCCCAATTTGATATAAGTTTTTGACCAAGGCCTAAATCATTTTTAGATGTCTTGGCTGAGGCCTTGACAAGATGTTTTAGAATGTCTGACATTATACATTCCTTCATTATGAAAATAATAATGATGGTTCATGTGGTTATTTGAATAGTACAATATCCATGACTATGTTTAATTATGGTATTATTTAATTAGCTCATATTCCTACCATAATGTGTTCATGTTTATTATTTGTAAAGGCATGTGTTTTTAATTATTCACCAGGTCTATTGTTTATGTTATCTTTTGTTGTATTTCTTACCCAAAGTGAGCATTTGAGCTCACCCCTTTCTTATGTTTCATTTTCCTATGATATGAAAAAGGTAGTAATGAGTGACTTTTAGAAATAATCTAAGAGGCTTTGATTTTTCAAATGGAATAAATTAGTGGTGTATTTATTTTCAAGTTGTAATGTTGAACTTATCTATATATCTTATATCCAATAATACTAAATTGATCGGTATTTCAGGTCATGATTTCTTATATCATGCCAATGTTATGTACTAAAGGACCGAATCTGGGTAACTGGGGTCGGGGTGTTACAGATGGTATCATAAGAAGTTTAGTACAAATATTGGAAGCTATATGTCGAAAAACTATGATTATAGAACATTACCCTAAGATAGAATGTGAGGATTATTATAGATGAAACTCCAATAATTTTGTTACTATATAGATTTTGAGAGTTTTCTAAGAAATACATCTGTGTCTATATACAAGAAGTTATAGGTGGCTCTGGCATAGATATACCTAGGGATATAACTCGAAAACACCACTTTGAGCTGGACTCGAAGAGGAACTATTGCATGACAATAGGCCTTATTGCACTCTTAATTACAACACTCCTAGGGGATATTCTTAGGATAATTCTCATTTTATTTACAAAACATTTTAAAGGATTTATGAGTATATACCTCCTCAAATAATACATTTTTATGATTATGAATTATATCCAAAAAAATTTCAATTTATGCTAAGTGTTTTACAAGTTCAGAATTATGTATTTCCATTCATAAACTATTCTATTGTATTCCATTTTTTAGAAATAGTTCCTAGTGGATGGAATGGAAACTGTATCAATGCAAGTAATCCATGAAGGGGTTTCCCTCTTACTCATTATAATTATAGTAGAGTTTGTGATGCAACTAGTGCTGATCATCTTATCACCATACTGGGAAAACTCACTCAGGATATGAATAATAACCTTACCCATATAGAGCACCCTGATCCACAATGTGGAGTACAATTTTTATACTGCTTAATGAGGAAACTACCACAAACATTGAATAGGAGTACAAGTCCGTTAGTAGCTGAGCAATGTATAAGATCCTTAGAGAAAATATTTCATGCTTTGGGGAGTATCGAATGTAAAAACGTTTTCATGGCAGTTTATTACCTCATAGGAGATTCAGATCAATGGTGGTCAGTGACTCAAAACACAAAGGAAGATGAAGAAGTATCAAACTTGGAATTGGGGGATTTTAAAGATATTTTGTTAGAAAAATAATTTCCTCGTGATCATCAAACAGATATGGAATGAAAATATTTTAGTCTGAGGCAAAAGGCCGATAAGAATGTCATAAAGTATGTGGATAACTTTACAAGGATAGAAAGGAATGCTGAAAATTAGATAGTTACCCATGAAGTAAGATTGATCATTCCTTTTATGGGTTAAAACCACTTCTCTATCGAGCATTATTATAGAAATCCTTCTAATCGTATGAAGATATTGTCTCATGTGCTATCAAGAAAGAAAAGGAATCTTTATGTCTTACGGCTTTAAAGAAAATCAAGAGAACAAGTAATCCACTAAACACTATGGGAAACAAAATAAGGAAATAGGAAAGAAGGGAAGAATTGAATTTCCACCCTATGATAATTGTGGAAGGAATCACCCTGGTGCCTGTCTAAAAGGAAAAGGAGTATGCGAAAACAATTGGACAGAAATCTCATCTTGCTAGTGATTTTAAGGGGAAGAATGAAGCTACCAATGTTTAATGCTACAATTGCAGGGAGATGGGACATTTTTCAAATGAATTTCCTAAGCATCATGGAAACATACCTCAGAAAAGGCCAAGAGATCAAGGCCAATCTTAGGCGATCACCACCGCTGAGGTTGAATCTCCGAAAGGCGTGGTGGAAGGTAATTTAATGGTTTCAATATGTTTATCCAATTATTTATTTGATTATACATCATATCATTTTTTAATATCTTTCATGTTTTCTATGAAAATTATATATTTCCGATTTGATTTAACAAGGGTGTTGTCATTCAAATCTCTTAACGGAAGTATCATTAAAATAATGTTTTGTGAATCAGTCCCCATTAAGGCATATAAACAATATTTATCTCCTGATCATATCCTCATACCGATTATTTAATTTGATATAATCTTTTGTATGGATTGGCTTTTGATCCATGATGTGAAAATTTATTGTAAGAAGAAGGAGGTTACAATTCTCAATGATGATATGAAGTACCTTATCTTTGGAGAAGAAATCTCACCATCTGATTCTAATCTAGATCCACCCCCAGTAGGTCTACTAAATTTAATTATTGGGGAGGATGAGAATGAAATAATTATGGGTGAGGAAAAGAATGATTGAATAGATGATATACCTATTGTGTTAGTATATGTTGATGTGTTTCAAGAGGATTTACCTAGACATCCTACAGAAAGAGAAATTGAGTTTTACATAGATTTAATTCCATGTTGAAGGCCCATATCGAAGACCCCTTATAGAATTTCTACTCTGGAATTACTGAATCTAAAGAAACAACTTGACGAAATTGGGTAATAAGGGATTTATTCACCCCAATTTTTCTTCATGGGGAGCCCTTGTCCTTTTTGTTAAGAAGAAAGACGGATATATGAGGTTGTGCATTGACTATAGGGAGATCAATGCAATAACAACACAGAACAAGTATCTCATACTTCACATTGATGATTTATTCGACCAACATCACAGAGCTCAATATTTTTCCAAGATTGAAATTTGATTTAAATATCATTAGTTTTGTGGGATGAAGGAAGACATTGCGAAAACAACATTTCGAACTAGTTACGAGCATTACATGTTTGCAGTAACACCTTTTGGATTGAATAATGCACCCTTTGTCTTCATGGATCTAATGAATAGAATTTTGATGGAATATCTTGATGACTTTGTAGTGGTATTTATTTTCATATCTCGGTATACTCCAAAATCTACGAAGATCATGAAAATAACTTGCGCATTATTATAAAGACTCTTAGAAGAAATGAATTATATTGGATGTTTAACAAGTGGGAATTATTGCTTAATGAGATTTCTTTTCTTGGCCATATTGTCTCTATTGATGGAATATATGTTAACCCTTCAAAGACCAAGGAAATACAAGAATTTCAAGCATCGACAAGTATATCTGAGGTATGCATTTTTATTGGTTTATCATGTTATTATTGACATTTCGTCCAGAATTTCTCCCAGTTGGCTAACCCTTTAACCAAGATCACATGTAAATGGGTTAAATTTTTTTGGAAAAAAGTGTGTGAATAATGTTTTGAAGAACATAAGAGAAGAATATTTAATTCTCTTATCTAGACTCTACCATCGGGGAATGATGGGTTTGTTATTTATAGTGATGATTCAAAGAAAGGACTTGGTTGTTTCCTTTCGAAGAATAATAGAGTTATTACCTATGCATCACAACTACTAAAAATTCAAGAGAAAAACTATCATACTCATGATATTGAGTTAGCAGCTGTAATATTTTCTCTGAAAATATGGATACACGATCATTGTATTGAAAACTATGAGATTTATACTGATCGCGTGAGTTTGAAGTTTATTTTCTCATAGAAAGAACTTAACATGAGGCAAAGATAATGGCTTGAACTAATTATGGATTATGATTTAACTATACACTACCACATAGGGAAGGAAAATAACATGGAATATTCTCTGGGTAGAAAGGACCATGGAGTTTTGAACAAGATGATAGTTTAAAGGGATTATATCTTCATGGATCTAGTAAAGATGGATATGGGAATAACCATTGAAGGTGACACATCAATACTTCTAATTATGGTTTCCAAACCTTCATTACTAGAAACCATAAAGATCTCTCAGAATGATGATGAGGAGATTCAAAAGAAAATTAATGATGTAAATGATGGGAAATTGAGTGACTTCGTATATGAAGATCAAATTTTGAAATTTGGGAAGAGACATAGTGTTCCAAATATACATGATCTAAAAAGGGAATTTTTGGATGATTATCACAGCTCCAATTTCACTATACGCTCGGGGAGCACCAAGATGTATAGTGATTTGAATGAACATTTTTTGTGGAACAACATGAAGTGGGATACCGTTGATTTGGTGTTAAGATGTATGTTTTTTCAACAAGTGATAGTTGGAAGGAAACAGCCGGGAGGAGTCATGAAACCTCTTCCCATACCTGAGAATAAATGGGATGATATTACGAAGGACTTTTTCATGGGGAATCTAAAGACTACTAGAAGGAATGATGCAATATGGGTCACTATTGATCGTCTTTCGAAGTCAAAACATTTTCCTGATGTAAGAGAAGATTTACCACTTAAACGTTTAGAAGGATTGTATATTAATATAGATGTACGACTTCATGGAGTACACCTATCGATTTTTTTCTTATCGTGATCCCCATTTTACATCATGATTGGGGAAAATTCTTTAGAAATCCCTGGATACTGATCTTTATTTGAGCACTACCTACCACCCTCAAACTGATGGACAATCTAAAAAGACTATTCAAACATGAGAAGACATGTTGTGATCTTTCTCACATGACTTTAAAGGTATGTGGGATCAATATTTTCCTATGGTAGAATATTCCTATAATAATAGATTCTATTCAAGTATTTTTATGGCACGATATGAAGCATTATATGGAAAGAGATGTCACACACCAACATGTTGGGATGATGTTTGGGAAAGAAAACCCCTAGGCCCAGAACTTGTTGAGGAAACAATGGAAAAAGTGAAGATTATCCAAACCCACATCAAAGAATCCCAAAGTAGGCAAAAGAGCTATGCTGATAACCGAAGGAAGGATTTGGAATTTCATGTAGGAGACCATGTTTTCATGAATGTACCTCCATGGAATGCGGTGATATGTTTCTTTAAGAAAGGTAAATTGAGTCACAGTTACATCAGACCTTTCAAAATTGTAGAACGAATTGGATTTATAGCTTATTATTTGGTAATGCTTCCAAGTCTCTCCAAAGTTCATGATGTGTTCCACGTATCACTTTGAGAAAATACATGCCATACCTAATGCATGTACTCGCATATGAGGAAATTGAACTGAAACATGATCTATTTTATTATGATGATCCTGTCAAAATTCTTGATACTAGGGAAAAAGTGCTGAGAAACAAGACGTCTCATCTGGTAAAAGATCTATGGAGAAATTATAAAATGGAAGAGGCAACAATGGAACTAGAGGATCATATGATGAAGAACCACCTGAATCTTTTTGTGCAGTAGTATTCTAGAAATTTGGAAGATTAAATTATATAAAGGAGGGAAGAATGTAACACCCCAAGATTCCACGATATATTTCCCTTTGAATAATATAATAGATTTCATTGTACGCAAATTCGAGATTCGAAGACACCACGACCAATAAAACTAGCCATTATGAATAGTAATACCCAAATTTTGAAAATTTTTAAATTTTATTTTTCAAAATAGACATCATTTTTGAATTCGGAATATCAAAATTATCATCGGGTAAATTTTGGGTATTTTTTTAGAAAACCTTCAATTTGGGATGAATGGTGAAAAAGACTACGTTATTCGTTAAACCCTAATTCTTATTTAAATAATTATTTATTTTATTTAAATTTAGTTTAGGTAAAAATAGATACATAATATGTATATTAGTTCAATGTAATTTGTTGGAGTCATTTTAAATAAGTTTAGATATATAAAAATTTAATTGAACTTTTTACCGTCTTTTACCCATCTCTAATGAGTATTTGCGAATTTGAATAAAAAATAGTTTTATCGCTTCTGTAAGTTGAATTTCAAAAATCCAAGATACACAGTTAATATTAGTAAGTAAGATGTGGTTCATTATGATGAAAATAATTTTTACTAAATATTATCAATTGTGTTTTATTTACCACATTAAGGGTAAAAATGATATCATAATTACCCTAACACATGTCCTAATTCTATTGGATAAGTATAATTCAACCAAAAAAACCTAAGGAATAAAATATTACCGCCTTTGGTCCACTTGGATTAGATTAGGACATTTATTATTATTTTATTTAAAGAAGAGGTAAAATAGTTAAATTCATCATTTAATAACTAAACCATTTTTAATATTGGTTTACACAAAATATAAATTTGACTATAAATATTAATTAGAAAGATAAAACGATTTAATACAAAATTTTATTTTAGTTATAATTTTTGGACATTAAATATATTAATTTTTTATGACACAATGATGATGCATTAATTACCTTGTTAATGATATATTAAAATAAATTATATTATAAAAAACTAAATAAATGTAAATTGATACTTATGTTGAATTCCACTTATTTCATAGGTTAATATGACATGTTTGGGTTGGTTAAATAAATTTTATTCGAAGTGATAAAATTTTAATAGCATTCAAAAAAATCAAATTCTAAATAGTGTCAAAACTGACATAATTGTGTTTTTAAAATAAAAACTATATTATTAATATATATAATATTCATAAAAATATAAGGCTCACCCAAAAAACATAGATAAGGTAATATATATTAATAATGAACCACATGGGGTTATCTAGGCAGTTTATAGTATGTTTATTAACCATGAAATATAAAAATATAAAGAGACTTGGTAAATGTAAAACTATTTAACTAAGAGTTAAATATAAAAGATAATGTTAATATGGTGATCTAAACCTATCTAAATCCTATTGGTTGAGAGTTTTCTGACCCATACTCACCTTAGGTTATAAATATATCATTTTCTAGCCATTAGAAACCGAAAATGATTTTATTATAAAATAATATTTCAAGCTTTTCCTAAAGTGACCCTCACCTCTCTTATAAAAATGGACTTCCCCTTCTCTCAAAATCACACCTCCAAAGCCATTGGGATCAGACAAAATCTACCCAAATATCATATAAACATTACTAAATTAATTTTAGATGCCTTACTTTATTCAGAAATCCATCCAATGGTTCCCTTTTGATCATACCCAAAGGAAGAACCCGAAGAAGAGATAAATATTTCATCACCTCTTTCTTATTCTTTTCCTCTTCCACACCCTATTTCTTTGTTGATTACATACCAAAATAATAAATACAGTAACTTATACATAATATGATTTTATTATAAATATTTTACAATAATATTAATTATACTATCCATCCTATAAATGACAAAGTCACCATACGTGCGTAGGAACGACTTACCGTCTCCACGTCATGGTGTAGTTTATTATTCAAACACTTCATTATTTGGATTGGTATAATAATGAGTATAACTAATGTAAATAATAAATATAACATGTTAATGATTCTGTATATATGATATTAAATCCAATTACATATGATTTCTCTATCAATATAATGATATTTTCACTCATGCGTACACACGGATCTCCATGAAAGCGATGTGATTCATTTCCGCATCATAACCATTCAAGAATAATTATCATTTGATGACTAAAAATAATGTTTATGAACATAATATCATTATTTATATAAATCAAATACATCCTATCAAAACAAACATGGCTTACATAACTAAGCATATAAATGAAAACGAATCAGTTAACACCTGAAACAATGATACCACTAAAATATTATTAACAATGAAATATTAGAGTATCATATATGTTATCATATTTATGTATATAATTATTTTATAATTTAATAAAATTGATTAAAATATTATAAATGAATATAATGTACACTCGACCAAGGAAAAGTACAAGGTAAGGGTTAATTTCAAAATCTCTTTATTATCTGAGGTTGTTTTTACGTAAGTATCTACTGAGACCTCTTAATCATCCGCATCAATGTATTATTAAAATTGTTTTTCAAAACATTTTTCCTATTTACTATACTATGGGTTAATGTCATTTATATCCTTATTTGACCTTATATGATTTTAATGGAATCTTTCTGCCTTTTTCCAAACAAGTTACTTTATGACCTTTTTGACAAAATTAAGGTTAGAATGTTTTTTATCTTAAATCACGGGTGTAACCGTTTTATGCCATTTTAACAACATTGACGCATTCCTTACAATATTATAAAAATATTTTAAAAATAAATGTTTTCTTTTATAATTATGTGACTCTTAAAATGGTATCAAAATTGAATGAGATATTTCTTTTAAATACTTATCAATTCATCTATTTCAATTTCCATTGACAGATTTTAAAATTGTTTGAAGTTTATTTGCTATGATACAAATATTACATATTGTATTGAAGGTTTTGTGATATGTATGAATGTGGATGTGTTATTTTTATACCATTCAAGGTTTATAGTTAAAGTATTGACATTATGATTGATATTTTTAATACGAATGTTAATGTTATGATTCAACCTTTTCATATGAGGAATGTATTAGACTTATTATGTGGCGGGTGGAGCCAACTATAGCTCCACAGTACATCGGTAGGTCTCATGAGACAATTAGATGTGGATTTTTCTGAGGAATTTCCCAATTTGATAAATGGTTTTTTCCAAATCCTAAATAATTTTAAGACATCTTGGTCGAGGTCGTGACAAGATGTTTCAGAATGTCTGGGATTACACATTCACTCAATATGAAAATAATAATGATGGTTCACATTGTTATTCGACAAGTATAATACAGATGAATATGTTTTATTATTGAAATATTTACACATCTCATATTACTTCCATAAATTATTCATGTTTATTCTTTGTAAAGGCATGTGTTTTTAATTATTCACCATGCCCAAGGTTTATATTGTCATCCACTGTATTGCTTACACTTACATAGCATTTGAGATCACCACTTTCTTATGTTTCATTTTCCCAAGGTATGAAGAAGTTAGTTATGAGTGACATGCATGAAAAATATAGGAGGATTGAATGTTTCTAATAGAATAAATTAGTGGTATATTTTATTTCCAGTTGAAATGTTGAACATATGTATGTATATTATTTCCAATAATACTAAAATGGTCAGTCTTTCTAGACATGATTCCATGTATCATTCAAATGTTATGTAATAAAGCCAGGACTCTTCGTAACTAGGGTCAGGGAGTTACAACTATGATCTTCACTCAACAAATTGTTCTTCAACTGAGAGTCACAACGCACACAAAACCCTTTTCAAAATCATAAAACACAATCTTCATCAAGGTTAAATTTTCAAACCATACCTCTTTTAACCAATTATAACTTTTTATGTAGCTCATGGTCTTCCTTTTTCACTTCCATAATTCTGTCTAATATCGATGAATGCACTAAAACCAAAAGCAAAATACATTTATTTACTGCACCAACAACTTCCAAGCCAAAATGCATCAAATAATTAATCAAGGGATCATGATCCAAACGTAACATGGTTAACGATGCATGATGTTTTCGACTCTAGGCATCGGCCACTTTGTTATCTTTTCCTGGATAGTAATTGATTGTGGAATAATAATCCATCATCAGTTCAATCCTTCTTATATGCCTCATGTTTAATTACTTATGTGTGAATTTATACATCAGACTTTTATGATCATTATTTATTTTAACATTGGCTCTATAAAAATTATGCGTCCAAACTTTTAATGCAAAAACCACAGCTATGAATTCCAAATCATGTTTGGGATAATTTAACTCCCGAGGTTTTAGTTTTCTTGAAGAATAAGAAATTACCTCATCATTATTCATCAAAACCCAACCAAGTACCTTCAAAGATGCATCACTGTAGATTACAAACTCACCATTTCAAGAAGGGAAGGAAAAAACTGCAGCATTCACCAATCTCTTCTTAAGATCATAAAAACAAACTTCACATTCTCTTATACAAATAAATATAACCCCTTTTCATGTTATATTAGTTATTGGTCTAGATAACCATGAAAATTTCTTAACAAAACATCGGTAATAACCAGAAAATCCAAGAAAATAATGAATATATTTAATATTTGAAGGACTTGGCCATTCATCAACCACTTTTTTGGATATGATCAACTATTTTTCAACCCTTATTTACAATGTTCCCAATAAAATAAATCCATTGTAGCCAAAAATCACACATTATGAATTATCCAAACATTTTATTTTCCATTATGTTTTGTAAAAAACATTTAGATGCTTTTTATGATAATATTTATTTTTAGAAAATACTAGAATGTGATAAAAAACTCAACCAACAACTTATCCAAGAACTCATGAAATATTATATTCATAAAATTCATGAATACAACTATTAAATTAGATAACCCAAATGTCTTAACAACAAGGTCATAATTCTTATATCCAGTATGAATGGTTTTTTTCAGGATGTCATCCTACTTCACCTTTAGCTGATTGTATCCCGATCTCAAGTCATTCATGGAAAAGTACTGAGCTCCCTGGAACTAATCAAATAAGTCCTCTATGTGATGAAAATGATACTTTTTTTTAAAATTGATGTTATTCAAAGATCTATTATCAATGTAGAGTCTCATTGAACCATATTTCTTTTTAACAAAAAAATAGAATCTCCCCATGGTGAATTTCTAGGACGCATAAAGCCTTCAGAAATAAAATACTAATACTAGTTTTCAATTCAAGAAGTATTATTTATTTAATACGATATGGGGGTTTTAATATTGGCTTAGCATTATGAACTAAGTGAATAGTGAATTTGACTTCTCGATCAGGTATGAAATTGGGTAACTCATCAAGAAAAACCTGAAGGTATTCATTAACCACAGGCCCATCCTCAATTAGAACAGTTCCCTTATTTTCAATAGTATGAGAAAGATAAACTTCATTTCCATATTTCAGTAGATTCTCATCTTCTTGATATGATATCAATTGAATGGTTTCATTCTTATATACAAAATGATACTCTTTCTGTAAACCATCTTCTTTAGCTTTACAATAAATATTTACTTGATAAATATAAATCCAATCCATTCCCAGAATAACATCAAACTCAACTAAGGGTAAAATAACAAGGTTAGCAGGTAAAGTCTATCTATAGAACAAAATTGGTAGATTCATATAATTCCTCTTTTCTATAATATTTCTCCCTGTAGTTCTAAAACATGTTCCTATCTTATTGGTTGAGGTGATATTTCCAATTTACCAGAAAAAGTCTCAGAGATGAAATAATGTGTAGACCCCATATCAAACAAAACTTTAGAAAAATCCGAGTGAAAAAACAAAAAACCTAATACAACTTCATTTGGTGGCCCAAAAACTCCTGATGTAGTCGAAAATATATCACTACACATTTCTGCTTATAATCTGGCTTCTTTGCATCATTTTTATCTCTCATTGGGAAAGAATTTTTATAGCGACCAATCTCACCATATTTAAAAGATTTAACATTTTTCTTATAAGGATTGTTATTAGGATAATTTTCACTACAATCTCATTCCATATGTCCAAACATACCACATTTAAAAAAATTCCTAGTTTTGCTAAGACATTCTCTAGGGTGCTTCTTACCACACTTTTGACAAACATGAAATTAGATTTTTATACCACCATATTTTTTTGTTGATTTTTACCCATTGATTTTCATAGGGACCTTATCTTCTCCTTATTTCTTATGTGAACTTGATCGTCAAAAAATCCCATCTCTACCCTCTCCGCACATCAGTCAAGTTTCTCATAACTCTTAAATTCACAGGAGGCCAATGCCCTTCGATATCATGGCTTCAATCCTCAGTAAAATCAGATGATTTTGTATCAATATCTAGAATAACATTTGGAGGATACCTCGGTAGTTGGGTGAAGATCAATTCATAAACAACCACTGAATCTTCTTCCTTTTGATTAAATAAAAGGAATTTATTCACAATCCTAAGTCACACTACCTTAGGAAAATATTTTTCAAGGAAAAGACATTGAAATTCATCCCACCCTAAGGCATAAATATTCTCTCTATCCCTGATATTCTTTACCATTTACCACCACTGATCCACATCACCTTCAAACCGATAAATGAAAAGATATACCATTTGATTATCTAAATGACCCATTACATCAAAAAAAAATTTCAAGGGATTGAATCCATCCATTACTCGCTACTAGGATAGAAGATCCATTGAAAGTAGGAGGGTGTTTTCGCATAATATTTTCCACCATTGTCATGTTATATTGTGATACCTATAGTTTTTTTCATTCATCGGTGCGAAAACCATTTATTTCTGGCATTAGCTGAGACATTACTGTCACGAACTACTCGGTTCTAATCCCTACCATACTGGGATGCATATTTGGAAGGATGTCATTCTGTTTGTGCCTCTCCTATCTAGCATCCCTATTTTGTCTAATGAAAACCATTCTGAACAAACATATCTTAAACGATGAAACATGGTAATATTTAAATTCTATAACATTTCAAATTAATCACAGAGTAAAAAATCATTTACAGTATTTTTTTTACATCATCTTAACCCCTAAAGTTATCTAATCAATCCTCTGATAGAAACTATAAGGACCTGACCTTATTAAATTACAAATTATTGATTTTAGTCAAGAAATCACTTCCTATTACATTGAAGATAATTTCATGTTAATATCTTTAGATAATTGGTACATAATTCATTCAAAATATTACACATTATTACTGAGTGGATACTATAAAAACAGTTTCAATTTTTATCAAAATATAAAACCTTAAAGAATGAATCATATTTCTTTGAAAATTGTTCTAAACATTTACATGGCTAAATTATTTGTCTTACACATCCTTGTGACTGGTAAAAATCATTTAAAAAAATTTGGGATGAGCACCAAAATCACAGTAAGGGATGTAACATAAGGAAAGTGAAAATTAGTCCATGAATACTTGTAACATATGAAAAAAATTTCAAAAGACATACTCTCCACGCATATATAATTACATAGTGAAGAATGCGATTTCAACAAGATTTACACAATTCATATAAACATTAATTTAAAAATAATTTTATCCTGGGGTATTACTTATATAATCTTGTAACCCTCTCTACTACCTTTTAATTTGAAACCCTCACGGCTACCTTACAATTTGTGTAACCATCGTAGTTAAATGTGGAGTATCTATACGGCAGACCTCCAACGTACACATACCTAATGAATTGGAGGGAGGTATAGGTCAAAAATTTCATCATAAAAATTCTCCAGGTACAAAAACACAATCATACTACAAGATTAATTTTCAAAAAACATTGCTTTTTGAATTTCGTAAAACTGAATTTTAAGAGGTTTTAAGAAGAAAATGCCCTTACATAAATCATATTGTTTAAGAGAGACTTAATAGAGTTGATGGAATATTTATACACATGATAAATAAACATATTTAAACATAATATAAATGTAAAACTTCACACAAAAAATTTTAATACCACAAAAATAATGAAGTATAAGGTTAACCTAAAGAATAAAAATCAGGTAAAGAATTCCCTTACCTCAGGTTTTTCTAACATCAAGAATATTTTAAACCTCTTATATAAGTGTTAAAAGGGTGTGATTATTATCTTAAAAAACATATTCATCTTTAAAACATCTTATATGGTCATTTAATTACATCATTTAACCATTTAATTGTCAGTATTTTGTTCCCTGCACATTTTTTGGGTGAGTTCTTTACATAATTTCCATTATTGGTTCATGATGGTTGTTCATGTCAATTGGATGTGAAACTCCAAAATTTGAATGGAGTAGTATTTACATATTTACAGATCCATAAATTATTAAATTTATAATTTTGAATTACTACATGAATAATATTCATATATTGCAACATTAATGATGTTCGTTTAGATCCTTTTAGTGGTTCTTTGATAATAGCAACCACATTTTTTTATAAATTAAAACCATGTGTACAATATAATTCCATAACCATTGATGAGAAACAATACGTATATTATAAATTCGCTTAACCATGAACATATTTTCATGATAATCCTTCATGGAATTAAAGGAAATTGAAATCACATCATCCTCGATGATGGTAATTTGACACATCATAGACAATTTTTTTAATTCCATGAATAAGTGGAGGAGGAATAGAAGATTGATGATAAATTCTACATGAACATGAGAAAATAAATAATACATATGATTATTGATCATTCATGAATCTTGGATAGTATGATGTGTGGAAAGTTGAAGAAAATAGGGGACCTCAAAATAAAATAAAATTTGGCAAATCCCATACGAACATTCTGCAGCATAACGACGTTGCTAAAAATTTATAAAATAATTTGATGAGAGAAAATGTGTCTCTCATAATTATTAAATAATATGGAATTTAAGGGGGATATCAAATGAAATATCCTAACATAAGCCATAGGGAATGGAAAATAATAATATAAAACGAATGGAAAGAAATAAAATAACAGAGGATGTTTACCTCTTGATCTCTTCTCCTTGAGATCCCTCTTAAGGCCATTGGTTTTGGCCTCTTAGTGAGAAACAAATCTCTAGGACGTGGGTAAGATCCTTGGGTGGAGTATTGGAAAAAAGATAGGTATGGATCAAAGCTTGAGAGGTGTAGGAGGAAGAGGGAAATGAGGGTGGTAATTATATTGAAGGAGATGATGTATTAAACATAATTTTAATCATTATTATAATATTTTTTCTCAAGACTATAAATAATCATAATTCATGTGACCCATAATAGTTATTAGGTAATGTGAGTTCAATACAAGTGGTCTTAAATTAGTTTGTCATTACCTTTGATGTAGTAAATCAAGTATTCAGAATTTCTCGTATTTTATCGTATTTTACTATTCTTAAAAAATTCTAGAATTTCAGAAAACTCCCATAAATTCACCCTTAATATTTTGCAATGTGTATAATTCTTAAATGAGGTCCATTTTTTGAAAATAATTTTCGTTATATAATAAAATTATTTTTTAAATAAAAACATACTTAATTCTAAAATTAATAATTTAAAATATATTACTTCTTTTATATCACATTGGAAAATTAATCATGATGTAAATATCATAATTCCAGAAGAAAATAAAATAATAATACAATTTACTATTCATTAGGGTCATATAACTATTCAAATTACTATTCAAAAGGGTATACTGTTACTCACAAAAAATACAAGTTGGTTTTATTTTACTCTAAATGACATGCTGAACACAATCGTAGATGATTGATTTTCAAAATTTAAAACATAGAAGTGGATAAATTATTATTAAAGGGTATTTATAAATATCTACTTAAAAAAAGCTTCATGAATTTCCATTTATATTTTTTAAAAACCCTGTGGTGTTACACAAACCATCCATTAATTACCATTATCAATCAATACATAATTACAATAATCGTACAATTCCATATTGTTATTACTCCAAAAATTTCTTATCCCATTCGTTGAAAATTTTTTCAATCTCATTAATTAACTGATTTCATAATCAATTAATTGAATAATTTAATAGTACAATTGATAAATTTATTAATTAATTTTTAATATAGTATCTCCAAATGTGGAAATTGAAATTGCACAATTAAATAAATTCAATTATAATCAATATGATGAGAACATAAAAATAGGCCACCAACCATAGGGGTTTTAAGAAATCTCACAAATCCTTAGCCCACAGTTTATGTGTAGTGATCAAAACTAACAATGTAAGAAAAGATCTGGACCAAAATCTAGGATTAAGATCAACCCAAAAAAACTATAAAAATATTCCACCACTTCTTAGAAAAAATTAGGAATGGAAGGAAACCAATTAAAAAAGGATTACCAGGAATCAAAAAGCATTATTAATGATCGTAGTTGAAGAAATATCTCTAAAAGAGCTAAGATTCATTCTACGGTTGGGGGAAGGATGGATTCATTGATGAATGAATCCAAAATGAACCACATTACGCCCCTAGAATTTATCATCAAGAACTTATATTTCATATAATTCCCTTACACATCTTGTAATCATTTTTAGAAGGTTACGCCAGAAGACTCTTCATCATTGGTGATTTTATCCAAATTAAAATTTTACAAAACTTATATAATTTATGAGGACTATTTTCAATCCCAAAATAATACTTTAAATATCTAAAGCACCTCCAAATCCTTAAAAATAATTTCACACACTTTAAAACCCTAGAAAAAAATAACAATCTAAGGGTTATGTACCTAAAAGAGGACATGGTCCTGTAATCTCTTTGATTGATGAATAGTGGGATTAATGTGAAGTGTATGTATAGGTGGACTAATAATGTATTTATTTTTTGATATACTTGGTATACCATTAGTTCATTGTTAGTGTTTTACCATTTTGAAATCATTTTGGTTCAAGATGAATATAGTTTACCAACTTCCAAAAACCATGATCCATTACTCTTGTATGTATATATGGAAAATATATTTTTTTATATCCAGGGTTTTGAGGACATTCATGATGAAATATTTTTTTATTAAAACATTTACTTCCATGGGGGTTATATATCTTATGGATTTTCCCTGCTTTTTTGGCACACTAATATGAGTTTATAGACACCCCACAGTTTCTATGGACCCTCCCCACTATTCAACAACCTATGAAATAAATGGATTCAATCTTGATGTAATATTTCACAATTCATATTGGTTATATTTTGGATGTATTGGTAATGGTATATTAAATCTAATGCATCAAAGAATATTTGGAATATAAAATGAATAAAAAAAAATAGTCAACATTAAAATGATTAATTTAATAAATTAATAAAGCAAGATAACAATGGAATAACTGATTGAAAAAAATTGGAAAAAGTCTATGAAACAAGTAATTAATAAACATTCCATGACTATTTATAGGGTTATATTAGCATCTAAATAATTTTAGGACTCGGGGTAATTGTTATTTCTCATTATTTTTCATTCTTATGTTTATGTTTTCTATCATCCCTATCTCTCTATAATAATATTTTTATCATTTACCTATTCATTCTGTATGTATTTTATTATCTATTTTCCTTGTTTTTTCTATGGATATTATTCCTTTAAATTTCACTTTCTATAATATATTCAAGTAAAACCCCACGAATATTATAAAGGAATCATTTGTAGATTCTTTCTCCTTTACCAAATTATTCTTATCTTCTTCCTCTAAAAATATGAATTCTTTCATGTCTTTAATAATATATAATTCATTTTACCACTTTTGAGAATTAAATAGGATTATTACCATAATTTGTTTTAGTATGCATGATTCACTATCTAACTAATCCATTTTAAATCATTTTGTGACCTATTTATTTCTCATGTGCCTATTTCATTTTTATGACTGTTGTATTTTAATTTTCATTATATTAAATATATGAATGAAATTTTTTAATTATGTGAGGGTGAATAAAATATTATATCACCCAATTTATTGGGAAATTCATACATCTCATGATATTCTATGTTTGGTTCAAAAGTAGTGTGCCTAGAATAAGGGGTTATTTTTGTCTGACTAGGGAGAAACAAATTATGTTTATATTGAAATGCTTTATATTTGTGCCACGTTATTATGTTTCTAAGGATTACCGTGATCCTGTTAGATATTTTCTCTAATTAAAATTTTCTATGTGATGTTTTATTATCCTTCTATTTATTGATTCAATGTTATAATTATTAATACTCATTATATCTCTCATCATGATTATCCTATTTTACATCATTATTAGTATTTTTTATATTACTCTTTATTCTATGAAATCAATAATATATATCATGTAGTTATAAATATAAGTTTATCTCAAATATTATTTTATGATTATGGATATAAAATTTCATATAGTTCATTTAAAATGTTTTATATTATGTTCCTAATTTAAAAATGACCCTTTACCTCAAGGTTTATAAACTGTTTTATAACTATTTTTTTACATTATGTAATATTATATATATGATATGTGGTTTATTATAATACAATCATATAAAATTATTATATAATGTTTTATAAATCATATAATCAATGATCCATATAAATATCCCTTTTGAGAAATGATAGTTGATCGTTACGGGAAACTCACCTTGGTTGATCATGATTTTTTCCAACTAGTTTTATCTTTTATTAAAATTTTATTAATGATTTTATAAAAAACCCATTTTATTTTCCATTTAATAAATTATAAAAAATTAAATCAATCTTAATTTTTCATTATTTTTCTTCTTTATTAATATTTACTAGGTTGCGCTCTACTGAAAACCAAATAAACAAAATTAATTTTTGCATCATTTGTGATATGATAAAACAAAACCAAGATATATCCAATATATTCCTTGTAAATATTATATAACATAAGATTGTGATGTTGATATTGGATTTGTTATTATTATTAACTTCTCTAATTTCAATATCAATTATGTTCTCTCAATTCCTTGTGTTAATAATTTGTATTTTCTTTTTAATCTTATATCAAGGTCTCACATAAAAATGAAAAAATATTAAATTTGATGTCTATTTCAATATAAAATGTCATAATAGTATGGTTCCATGTATAAACCCATTTTTTAATGAACATTAACAATATATTAAATCCATGTTAGTTTCCATTATATCCACAACAATCTTTACATTGAAAATGGGATATTTAAATTATAAAATTGGGTCACTTTGGTTTATTATGTAGTGAATCAGTGATCAATTATTGAGGATCAGGAATATATTTTTATAAAAATATATTTTAGATAGGTATCCTAACATGTTTCCCATTTTATATCAAAAACTTGTTAAATTATTTATTTTCATTGATAAATTCTTTTTATGGTTTCTTTGTTATTTTAAAAATATTGTTAATTTTTTCTTAATTTATATATATATTATTTAGATTTAAAAAAAATAGAAAATAGGAAGTTTGAATGTTCTATGGTCTATATATAGGTTTTTTTGAGTTTTATTAAATTAATTCTATATTTTTTATAATTTATATATTAAGGGATTGTATTTGGACTATTTAATGTATATGACTCTAGTTAATGGTATGCGATTGAGTGATTTATGTGAGGGATTTTGGAAAAATCTAGATTAAATATTTTGAGTGTCTATTATTATTTTTTATAATATTTTGGAATATGAAATAACTATAAATCTTGTCTTCTTAAGTGTTGTGGTTCTATTGGTAAAATAAATGGGTTGGGAACACAGTCTATCTTCTTATGTTTTATTTTTCCATTTGTGATATTGTGGGTCGATTTTGGGTAATATTAAGTTATAGATTAATTAAAGACATTACCTCTTGAAATGTTTTCCCTCTTGATGGAATCATGTGAAATATTCTAGTGTTATGTGAGGTTGGTTGATTTCTGTGGCATTAAGTAATATAATTAATAATATGGTTATTAGTAAAACCGGTCTTTACCAGAATAATGATGGGTTATTAGAATTTTTTTTATATTATTATTAAAATGTTCAATATTATCACCTATAAATTTTAATTGTATGTGTTCATGAATTTTATCATTGAATAAAAATTATACAGTTTACATATGAATGTGAATCATTTTGGTCCATCCTTGTAAATTTATTCCGTATTCTGATTTACACATCCCTTCCTTGTATTCCTTAACACATATCTCATTGTACTCTGTACTAATTTCATAGTTGACATGTAAGATTCTATTATGTCATTGATGTAACTTAATGTAATAATATATTTCATATTAGTGTAGGATTCAAAGAAAGAATAATTTTCCGAAATTTTATTTTTTAATAATTATATATGTTTCTTTTGATACTATTAGAAAAAATCCATTTTTAATTTTTTGGGATTATTTTCTAGAAATAATATGATTTAAAACATTCATGAAATTTAAATTTATAATTAAAATTCATGTTATGTATTGTGATGTTGTTTGAAGAGAATTTTGGTTACTTCATTGAAGAACAATAGATGGATGAAATATATGATGTTAATTTTTGGTTTTGTAACATGGTTTTTCGTAAAAAGATGGATTTTTGTGGTTCATTCAGATGAAATTATAGATTATTCTTCTATCTAATATAATTCAAAACCATATTGTACTGGATCATTTAATTACAACATGAATTTAAAAAATAGGGAAGGATGAAAACACATTCCACAGTATATGTAATTTATAATTTTTATGTTGTTAGTTTTGGAAATTGGGTATGAATTAAATGTGGAAATAATTGGAATTCATTTATAAGACAATCAAGAAGTTTCTATTTGCTAAATAATGGTATGATAATGATCTGGTGATGTAGTGAAAAAAAATCATCATTGAAGACTTATTGTTGATCATTGCTCACATAGAATATATAATGTTAGTAATTGTTCATATTTATCACTATTAGAAGTTACACCAACTTAGGGTTCATATCATGGTTTTAAAAAAATGTGGAAGCTAGTGGTTTTATTTTTCATGATGTACATTTTCCCAATTGAAAACATTGACGAAAACTGAGAAAAAATTACTATGATATAGTTAACATATAATAATTTATGAAATATAAGAAATAAAAAACAAGGAATTTTTTTCAAGGATTTGAATGTTTTAAAACCATGATTTTCAAAGTAAAATAATTGATATAAAAAAGGCTTCATCATTTATATTACAAATTTTTTTTAATATATTTATATTTTTTTTATTATTTACATATAATTTTTAAAAATATAATGTTATGGATATTTATTGGTATTTGTTAATTTATAGAATAATGAATCATTTTGAAAATCACTAATTATTGGAGAAAATAATTTTCTTTTCAGGTAAACAAGAAAGAAAAATTTCTCTAAATAGAAAAATGGAGAGATAAAAATGTAGAGTATGTTAATTGAAAGATTATTATAAATATATAGTCTTGATGACATAAGAGTATTCTATCCCATTTCAATATTAGTCCAAATAATGATAATATGTAAATGATGAATTTGATCATTTATATTAGGAATAAAAATATGATTTAAAGATGAATTAATATCTAATTCATGTAGTATTGACCTGTTATGTAAAATTAATTTTTATTGTATTGAAATTGAGCCATTATTATAAATGTTATTATTGAGATTTTAATGTTTGAGATGATATAAAAACAAGGGTAATGTGCTCCCACTCAAATCCTTGTACAAGTAGTGAGTTTATTTTATTTTGGTATATCATTACATCACTATTGTAATTGTAGTTGGACATAACACAATGTGGGTTATCCATTTAAAATATCTTATGAATTTTTCATCTATTTTTAAATATATATATACCAAGAAAGAGATATTACTTTAGATGAACTAGTTGATAAAATAATTTTGGGGGAATTCATTTAATTTTAAATATTATGATTATCCCCCCTCTCTGGGTATCATCCCATGTGGGACCTAACATTAGCAATATTATATAATAGATTTTTATATATATTTTTTATGAAATTATTTATATAAATTTTTTTAATAATGGGAAATGTAGTTATCCGTAAGGAATAATTTTTTCCTTATGGTGCATATTTTACCCACACCTCTTGTTGTAAACCTCATGTTTTTTAGAGTGACCCACTATGAAATAAATAAATTCTATCATGAATATCTAAATTGATAAATCAATTATGGTGTTATTTTTGAACATTTAATTTAATATATTTTATAAAAATTAATCACACTATGTGAAATTATTTATATTGTTTAATTTCAAAAATATGGATAATAAAAGGAAAGAACAACAAATACCTTACACATTGATCCCTAAAAAAAGTTTTCAAAAATATAATTTCTATGAGGTTCAATAACAAGGATACTATTGCACATCCAATTGTAGGAATAATGATTTTTTACAATGATAAAGAAGTTCATCAATGTAGATAATAATTATGGATATAATGAACAGAATTGTATATCAAGTAAATCAATATTATTTAGAAAGAAAATTTAAAATTTCATTCAATATGAATGTAATGATCAAATACTACTTTCAATATTGAGTTTATAGTGTATCATTCCTCTTGATCAAAATTATTATTTATATAAAGTAATAATATTATCATATCATTCCAATAACAAAAAAATCATGACAAAAATATTACCTCACAAATATTTTATAAACCCCCCCTAGAAGAAATTTTGTTAATCACACAGGGATACAACCTTCCTTGATCAAACAATAAAATAAAATAATCTATAATTGGAAATAAGTTAAATTCATAAAATATAAAAAAAATTAGTGTGTCAAAAATTAATAAGCACATTCCCATTACCTATGGATTATCTGAAAAGTCATTTCAACAAACCCATAATATCATATTTTATTATAATTATTTTTTAACAAACAATAATTTTTAACACATTGTCAAAGTGACATTTGATGTTTTAGGAATAAGAAATGGGGATATAAACCTATTATAATATATATCATTTCAATGTATTTTGTTTATGGTCACTCATTTCCAATAATAATGATAATGTAAGAAGATAAGAAAAAATATTGAGATACATCCCTTAATGAAAATTTGATCAATAAATTTAATGGAGATAAAGAAATTATTCCTTTTTCCTACCCCTCCCGGTCCCATGTAGGGAAACAATGTTTTTATTAAATAAATACATCAATACCATAACCACTAGTCCAAGGGACATCTATTATAATTGAGCTATCCATACATAGTATGCGAGTATTAACTCATAGTAGAATTTGTACACTCACAATCCATACAAAAAATTATGATATGTATCAATAAAATACACCACTTGTATAAAATATAAAAAAATGAGAGAATAACATATCTATACATAATACAATATCAAATAGTAGTATTATATAATCCTATTATAATACATAACCCATAATAGTCAAAATTGATGAAATATCTCAATATTATAGATAGTAATGTTTCCATCTAGATGAAATCACTAATAAAACACCATATAAGATCCTCAACAGACACTAAAATTCAACAACATAATTTAAATGCACTAGCTAATTTTTATGTTCAAAATAGTGGAACACAAATGTATGCATGTAGGGGTGATAAGTAATACTCATTATAGTTATCTCACATAACTATTAAACCCACACGTAATGTGTGTGACTACATCCGGGATCCTAATGTAAAAAAATTCATCTTTTTGATATAAAATTCTATTGGTATAAGAGTACGACACCAATATAACAATTCCTGAATTGTAAACCATATAGATAAAAATAGGTTTTAATATAAAGTTCTCACATTCCTCAACATAAAAAGTATTCAATTTAAAAGTCCTATAATGATATAGTAATAAATCATGGTCCATTTGAGCACCCTCTTATCCTTCAGAGAGAATCATCAAATACATATATGAGATCACACTCTATGGAAATATTATAAAGGAATAGGAAGACACCATCATGGTGGATCACAAATTTTAATTCACTAATGGAAACAAGATAATACCATACTCCATATTGAATTATAATATAGTTTACAACCTCAATTTATGTAATGAAATAACCAACTACTTGTGTTTTTCAACGAAGGATCATGAATCTTCATGGTTGTATCGGATCATGGAATACTACAATGAACATAATATTCTATAAAGGATCACTTAATGTTGTAAGAAATAACATTTAAAACGATACACCAAATTACAAAGTTACCCAAATATAGATGTTCGAGAATTGGATGTATCATTTTACTATTGGAGGGAAAAATAGAAAAACATAATGTTGTGGTTAACTACAACACAATCAGTGAAAAGGAAGAAAAACAAGAAATTGAAAATTAACTGAGTCCTAAAACATATTCTAAATGGGAAAAAATTAGTTTAATATAAGATAAATATTAACATTTATAATTAATATTGAACCCATAACAATAGGATATAATGAACACATAATTTTATAGATTGTATCACTATTGAATCCGTAATTTGAACAGTAAATCATACAAATAGATCATACAAATTTTTATCTAGCCTTGTTTATCCCAAATTTCACCTCATAACCATAATAGTATATATCACCATCATGAACATTGCAGATGATTATAATAAACCTATACCTTCAATAAGATGAATTCAAATTATTATTTTGGATTATCTAAAAATAAATTTTATTTAACATGGAAAATTTGATGACCATGTATTCCACTAAGGTAAACAATACCAAAATTTTAAATGTGGAATGAATCTAAAATATATAAATATAAAAATCAGACTAGTCAATTACCTATTCACATAATTGAGTAATCATTTTCATAAATAATATCAAGGGAAAAATTAAAAGTTCCATGTTTGTCATCACTACAACACTTGTCTTATTTCAATGTTTTTGTAAATCTGGGTTAAAAACCAGAATTTCATTAATTCAAAATTTTAGGAAATATAAATGACCCAACATAACATATCATTTTATTCATCTTTTGAAAATGAAAACTATGATATTCCTATAACATACACAACCCAAATCATCATAATAGTTAGTGATAAAATTTTTAAATTTACAATCCAAACTCTCCAATGATCTTAATTGGTTTTTTATGTATTACATTGGAAATTTATAGAAAATATTGAACAAATAGAATTTTCATTTGTGTTAGATGGATATTGAATGATGAAATAATATTTTTTTTAATTTTTGACTAAAATAAATTATTTGATGGTTATGAGGATTCTTACATGTGATAAAATATCCTATGAAGTATTTATCATTTATTTATCAACATAATATCTTATTCATGTTGTCACAAATGAATAAAAATATGATGCAGTAAGTAATATAAATTTAATAATATGTGTATATGTATAATATATATATATATATAATATTTTTCATCCTAGTTTTTTAATATATTTTATATTAAATTTATATATAGGAATTGGGGTGTCTCCCCATAAGTGTATTTATCATATATCAATGTTTGTGACAACTATCACTCACCCTAGGCCCTTCGAACACTAGTCATCTGATGGTCTTCGTTCACCCATATCTTGTGACGCCCCGAACCCAGTTACCCGGAGTCGGTGAATTATTACGTAGCATTGGCATGATCACAAAAGATCAAGTCTCGAAAGACTGATTAGTTTAGTAGCCTTGGAAACACTAGATACATTCATAAAAGTTACATTACATCATAAAGTGAAAAACTACAATAACATGGTCTCCATAGTCCACACTCATATCCCCTTCTAAATATCCCTATAGGTCATTCATAAAATACTTCTTCACATCCTGGAAAATATTAAAACATTGAAAGGGGTGAGCTTAGATGCTCAGTAAGGATAACAATATTGCGTAAGCATTTATAAATAAACATAAAAATTTAAGGAAATATATACCTAAAACAAAATACTTTTAAACTTGAAATTCAGCGTAATATGGAAAAAGTAAAATGAAATAATTCAATTTACTTATTCACATTGTTCTTCTACTAGTCGAATAATCACAAGCAATATCAATAACCACTTTCATAATAATGGAATGCATAATTCCAGACTATCATAACAACATAGCCAAGGCCTCGTGATAAGACTACAAATAAGATTTTGTCAAGGCATCGTGCCAAGATAGTAGTTTGTCTCATGAGACCTGTCAATGCATCGAGGAGCTATAGCAGGCTCCACCCGTCACTTATTAAGTCCAATGCATTTCTCATATGAACAGGTTTAAACATATCATAAACTATAACATAATCGTATCACATAAAACATGCATAAAGGAAACATAACATTTCCACATTTAAATCACAAGATATCAATACAACACATTGATATAAAAAATAACTTTCAAAACCATTTTCAATACCAAAATAAAATAAAATTAAAACATTGTAATTATTTTTCATTTAAAAAAGTTATGGCTTGTAGAGGAATCCGAAACTCAAATAATGGTCACTGCGGCGGAGAAGTAATTGTCGCCGCATACATACGACAAAAAAATACCTTTTATCGTTTAGTAAAATACTTCGTATAAAAAAGATTCCTCTTGAATAAACGTAAAATTCAAAGGGGTTGATACACCATATAAAAGAAAGTCCTGTATAAAACAAAATATGCCTCAATGAAAGGATATTGAGATGAAGTCCCTTACAAAGATCATTTTTTTAAAATAAAATAAATCTATTATGTATATTCACTATAATTACACATAAATAAAGTAAAAATACAAGATAATACATAATAATATCATGACATTATTTGAAAGTAGGATATTAACCCAAAGAATAGAAATTGGGTTAAGAAGTTCCCTTACCTCGTGTCCGACTTGACTCGATCGTTCTTTAACCTCCAGAATAATAAACTAGAATTAATTTCTAATTGATTAAGAACCTTTTTCATGTTCATTATTCCTTTTATATCACTTATTACCATGGTATGAACATTGTGTAATTATTTAAGTTAATAATAGTCGTTTTGTCGATCTTTGGTTCTTGAGTCAAAAATAAGCATCTTATAATTACAAGTTGTTTATGTGGTAGAATATCCATTATCTCCAGAATTATATTCATGAATTAGATATAATATATATCATATATATCCACTATATACATTCAATCATAATATTACGTAACATTTGGAGTTAAGAAATGAAATGTATCGTTCATGGAGACGGTAAGTCGTACGTACGCATGAACGCTACTTTCATTTCTATTTCGTATTTAATGGAATGAAATCATAATTATATTACGGTTTATTATAATTCCAGTATAATATCATAAATAATATCATTTAATCCATCTTTTATAAGTCACACATATGGCATTAACGATTCAAATCACTTTGAGGGGGCGGTAGTCCGCGCTTCCTAAAATGAAATTATCGCATTTACCCATAATGGAAATCATAAAGGTATTCCATAAATGAGAAATAAAGAAGCATAAGGAAAAAATAAACGTAATATATATCATATATAGAAATAGTGTCATCCTAATGGCCACCATTAGAGTTGTTAAAAGAATATTGAACAATCATCGTTTCGTGAGGCAGTATTTCGCCACCCACAGAAACAGTATGTTCTTTTACCATTAGACGGAGCTTTGTGTAAGTGTAAATCAAATAAATCTCATAAAAACATCCTAGTATATTGAAGATACTGTTTTTGTTAGAAAAGAAAGGAATAAAAAGAGCTTAAGGGGTTGGATAATCAAAATAAAACAAAATAACATAAGAGAAGACATTACCTTAAAATCGTGTAACTCTTTTTAATTTGATCCAAAGGCTTACTTGGGAAGAATTCTGCCCAAAGTTAGGCTTCTAGGATTAATAAAGGGAATTTGAGAGAGTATTTGGGCCAATGATGGCCAATACAAATGTCATGAAGGTGTGAATAAGGTGGTAGAGGTGGGGGCCTTTTATAAGAGGAGAGGAGGGTTACTCTTGAAAATTAATTAAAGTTACATTATTAAGAATTGCTTTTCAGATTTAAAAGGTCCAAAAATTATATATTTCTAGGATAAGGTTATAAGGGTTCTAAATCTACCCATCCAATTGGTTTTTGACAAGTGTATGTCTTATATTTTACATTATCTTTTCATTTTATTTAAATCGTTAATTAATGAGGTAATCGCTGCATCATCATGGTGTCATAAAATATTTAATTTATTAAATGTATAAAAATTATAAAACAAATATCATGATGTAGGAAATCTTTTTAGATTTCCAATGAATATTTATGGTCAAAAATATTACTTGTATAACTCCTTCAAAATATTTTTTTAGTAAAACAACACATGTTTGTGACAATTTTATTTTTACTTTAAATAAAAAGTTATTAATGTCATTTTCTTACCCAAGTGGCTCTATGGGGTCCCCAAGTTGACCCGTGGATTTTCTTGGTCGTCCATGACTCATCCAATAGGAGTAGGATAAGTTTAACTGTAATTTCATATTATTATAACATTATATTTACCTTAAATTACACTAATTACCTTTATTCGTGATTAATAGAACTTAAAAGTTACTATTCACAAAAAATTATTTTAATCCCACTGATCCACATTTTACTTACTAATTACAATGATGTATGATGGATTTTGTAAATTCAAATCACAGAGGTGGTAATATTTCATTTAAATGAAAAATCAGTTTTTTTAACTACCACTTAGTGGTTTCACTATTCATCAAAAATCGAAGTTTTTCAGAACAACACCAAAAATTAACCATACGATATATTTGATATTCCTAACTCAAAAATTATTTCTATTTTAAAAAAATCAAAACATATAATTTGAATTAATTAATTTAATAATTAATTCCCGTTGTTACAACAAATAGCATGTTTTTAAGAAAGAATATCAATCAAAATATTGACAATTATTTATGTCCAATTTCAAAGTGAAATTAATGCTAATGACCACCATTAGATTAAAAGGTAAAAATATATTCTAATTACACTTTAGAAGTACTCAATTGTATAATTTATCACTTCAAATTATTTTGATTAAAAAAGTTGTTTTTAAGTATTTTTCACTATTCATCAAAAATTGGAAGTTCTCAGAAAAATACCAAAAATTCAACATAGGATAATTTCGATATTCCGAATCCAAAAATAAAGTCCATTTTGAAATATAAACATTATATAATTTCAAAAAGTGGGTATTACTATTCATAACTGCTACTTTTATTATTCACGGTGTGTTAGAACTCGAGGTTGCGGACAACACACGTTGCTCTATTATTCAAAGAGGAGCATTCCATGGAAGCTTGGGGTGTTACATTCTCCCCTCCTTCAATAAATTGTGTCCTCGAAATTTAAATTTTTTCTTTGAAAATAAAATGTTGAAAATAGAAAATACCTTTGTGGAAAACCAACATCAGAAATAGGGTTAATAAAAGTATAACTTTAGAAGAAAGAAAGAGAAGTACAAAGGTCACCCGATGTTGCCCATATTAGGATTCTATGAAAATATGGATATGGAGGAAAATAAAACCATCAAGGTCTGATAGAGAGTTGTATAAAACAGGATTAGGAGAAAGTTAACTACAAGAAAATCACAAACTTGTGATTGGTTAAACGGTCATTGATTCCCCAATTGGAAAAGTTAACCGACAACATTTTTATTTTAAGTTACCATTCATAATGTTGAGGAATTTATTTAGGAGATTTACTAAGAACGTAAAAAATATATACTTACATGTCATGTAGACTTTCATTCTTTAATAAATTTTTACCACAAACCCATCTTTTACTCCAGAAGGAAATAGAACTAAAAAATATTCTATTTATCATAATTGTATAAGTTTCCAAATATTAATACATACCATTTAGATTAGGAACACTTTTTTGTAATAAACAGGGACTTCTTGTAGGCTAGTGGTAGGTAATAAAGGCATGTCGCACTATGGTTGTGGGTTCGATTCCTACAGCTTTGTCCGATGCGAAGGGTTATCCCCCAACCTACAGGTTGTCCTTTTCCTAAAACCATAGTATTATAATATACCAAAAACAATCTTCATAAATGTTTTAACCTTAAACAATACTATCCAAACTTCACCTTAATCCATTCCAACCTTTATAGTTATCCAAAATACCTCCATCCAGACTTTCTCTAAAAGGACTCTAAATTCCAAAATTAATTTTATCATCCGAATCCTCAAACAAAGTAATGTTTCTCTTATTGTCACATACTAAAAATATGATTACCTTCATCATATTAAAACCTTAATGAAAACAACAAGTACTGCAGTACAATCCTTATATATCACATTATTCTTATAACCAGTACATCGTTGATACAACACTCAAATGACATAATTATTTAATAACAACATAAGAACTCTAATCATTCCCCCTAATCTGTGGTAGTATCATAACTTGATTATTATCCAATAGCATCATTTGGGGCATACTCCGATGATTTGGACATTGGCTGGAGTAGTGTACCCACTCCATGCAGATGAAGCATTGTACATTTGAAACCTTTTTCTTACCCTTGCAGTCACGCACTTGGTGTCCTTTTTTTCCACACTTATAACAAACTCCCATTCCCTTCAGGCAAGTTCCAAGGTGTTTCTTCCCACAGTTATCAGAAATTGGAAAATTCTTCTTTTCACTCTTCCCTTTATCCATCTTTCTCTCTTCCAACCTTTTCTTCTCTTGCATACCTTCAAATCCATAGGACCTAGAGAATTATTTACTTATCTTATTAACACATGATACTATTTCTTCATATGTTGAGAACACATGGGAGACTATTTCCCTTCTAAATTTCAGGTTAATACCATGAAATATATGATCCTTCATACTCTTTGGATCATACGTATTGATGGAGTTTGAATTCCTTCTACTGGGCGCCATTTTTATACAATGGCAGAAACTAGGTCAGTTTATGAATTGTAATGAATAATTCCAAATGTGTAAAATACTTAATGTAAATTGAATGGTTTATGGATATAATCAATAATTATAAAGTTTTTTTCTTTAAGAAGTATATACTCATAATCCCTTTATAGTGGTTTGTAAAGAAAATGACAATTATCCTAAGAATATCCCCCGGGAGTGTTGTAACCAAGAGTGCAGCAAGGCCCGTTGTCGTGTACCAGTTCCCGTTTGAGTCTAGCTCAAAGCGATGTTTTTGGGTTTTACCCCTAGGTACATTTGTGCCAGAGCTGCCTCTACCTTCTCATATCCATACATGGATGTACTTCTCGGAAAACTCACAAAATCACTATAATACCAAAATTCTAGAAAGTTATTATATACTAATCCTCAAATTCTATCTTAGGGATCTATGCTCTGATCAGAGTTTATCTAAATCTAGCTTCCAAGGTTAGTAATAAACTACCTCTGATACCAACTGTAATGCCCCGACCCCAGTTACCCAGAGTCGGTGCATTGTTATGTAGCATTGGCATGATCACAAAATATCATGTCTCGAAAGACCGATTAGTTTAGTAGCATTGGAAACAATAGATACATTCATAAAAGTTACATTACATCATAAAGTGAAAAACTACAATAACATGGTCTCCATAGTCCACGCTCATATCCCCTTCTGACTATCCTTGCAGGTCATTCATAAAATACATCTTCACATCCGGGATAATATTAAAACATTGAAAGCGTAGAGCTCATATTCTTAGTAAGGATAACAATATTTCGGAAACTTTTATAAATAAACATAAACATTTAAGGCAATGTATAACTAAAACCAAATCCTTTTAAACTTGAAATTCAGAATAATATAGCAAATGTAAAATGAAATAATGTCATTTACTTATTCACATGGTTATTCTACTAGTAAAATAATCACATGAAATATCAATGACCACTATCATAATGATGGAATGCATAATTCCAGACTATCATAACCACGTAGCCATGTCCTCATGCCAAGACTACAAATATGATTTTTTCAAGGCCTCATACCAAGAAACTAGTTTGTCTCATGAGACCTGCCGATGCATCGAGGAGCTATAGGGGGCTCTACCTGTCACTTATTAAATCCAATGCATTCCTCATACGAACAAGTTTAAACATATCATAAACCATAACATAATCGTATCACATAAAACATGCATAAAGGAAACATAAAATTTCCACATTTCAATCAAAAGATATCAATACAACACATTGATATAAAAACACTTTCAAAAACATTTTCGATACCAAAATAAAACAAAATTAAAACTTTGTAATTATTTTTCATTTAAATAAGTTATGGCTTGTAGAGGAAGCCGAAACTCAAATAATGGTTACGGCAGCAGAGAAGTTGTTATCGCCGCATACGTACGAAAAAAACATTCTATTTTTTCGTTTACTAAAATTCTCTGTATAAAAAATATTCATCTTGAATAAATGTAAAATTAAAAGGGGTTTATACACCATATAAAATAAAGTTGTGTATAAAACAAAATATGCCTCAATGAAAGGAGATTGAGACAAAGTCCATTAAAAAGATCATTTTTTAAAAATAAAATATATATATTATGTTCATTCACTATAAGTAGACATAAATAAATTACAAATACAAGATAGGACATAATAATATCATGACATAATTTGAAAGTGGCAGATTAACCCAAAGAATAGAAATTGGGTTAAGAAGTTCCTTTACCTCATATCCGACTTGACTCGATCATTCTTTAAAGTCCTGAATAATAAACAAGAGTTAATTTCTAATTGATTAAGAACCTTTTTCAAGTTCATTATTCCTTTTATATCACTTCTTACCATTTTATGAACATTATGTAATTATTTAGGTTAATAACAGTCATTTTGTCGATCTTTGGTTCTTGAGTCAAAAATAAACTTCTTATAATTACATGTTGTTTATGTGGTAGAATATCCATTATCTCCAGAATTATATTCATGATGTAGATATCATATATATCATATATATCCAGTATATACAATCATTTGAAATATTACGTAACATTTAGAGGTAAGAAATGAAATGCTCCGTTCATGGAGACGGTAAGCCGCACGTACTCATGAACACTAATTTTATTTCTATTTTGTATTTAATGGAACAAAATCATATTGATATAATGGTGTATTATAATTCCAGTATAATATCATATATAATATCATTTAATCCATACCTTATATGTCCCACATATGGCATTAACGATTCAAATCACTTTGAGGGGGCGGTAGTCCACACTTCCTAAAATGAAATTATCGTGCTTACCCATAATGGAAATCATAAAGGTATACCATAAATGAGAAATAAAGAAGAATAAAGAAAACATAAAAATAATATATATCATATGTAGAAATAGTTTCATCTTAATGCCCACCATTAGAGGTGTCAAAAGAATATTGAACAATCATCGTTTCGTGAGGCAGTAATTCACCACCCACAGAAACATAATGTTCTTTAACCATTAGACGGAGGTGTGTGTAAGTGTAAATAAAATCATTCTCATAAAAACATCCTAGTATATTGAATATATTGGTTATGTTACAAAATAAATGAATAAAAAGAGATTAAGTGGTTGGAGACGCAAAATAAAACAAAATAACATAAGAGAAGACATTACCTTAAAATCGGGTAACTCTTTTCTATTTGAGCCAAAGGATTCCTTGGGAAGAATTATGACCAAAGTGAGGCTTCTAGAAGTAATAGAGGGAATTTGAGAGAGTATTGATGCAGAGTTTGGCTGATCCAAATGGCTTGAAGGTGTGAATAAGGTGGTAGAGGTGGGGGCCTTTTATAAGAGGAGAGGAGGGGCACTCTTGGAAATTAATGAAAGTTACATTATTATGAAGTGATTTTAGGATTTTAAAGGTCCCCCAATTATATATTTCGAGGATAAGGTGATAAGGGTTTGAAATCTACCCATACAATAGGTTTTTCACAAGTTTATGCCTTAGATTTTACATTTTCGTTTCATTTTATTTAAATCGTTAATTAATGAGTTAATCGATGCATCATCAAGGTGTCATAAAACCTTTAATTTATATATTGTATAAAATTATAAAAAAATATAATGATTTAGGAAATCTCTTTATATTTCCAATGAATATTTATGGTCAAATATATGACTTGTATAACCCCTTCTAAAAATTGTTTTAGTAAAACAACACATGTTTGTGACAATTTTATTTTTACTTTAAATAAAAAGTTATTAATGTCACTTTCTTACCCAAGTGGCTACATTGGGTCCCCAAGTTGACCTGTGGATTGTCTTGGTCGAAAATGACTCATCCAATAAGATTAGGATAAGTTTAAATGTAATTTCATATTATTATAACATTATATTTACCTTAAATTACACTAATTACCTTTATTCGTGATTAATAGAACTTAAAAGTTACTATTCACCAAAAATTATTTTAATCCCACTGATCCACATTTTACATACTAATGACAATGATGTATGTTGGATTTTGGAAATTCAAATCACAGAGGTGGTAAAATTTCATTTAAATGAAAAATCAGTTTTTTTAACTACCACTTAGTGGTTTCACTATTCATAAAAAATCGAAGTTTTTCAGAACAACACCAACAATTAACCCTAATATATATTTGATATTCCTAATTCAAAAATGATTTCTATTTTAAAAAATTCAAAACATATAAGTATAATTAATTAATTTAATAATTAATTCCAGCTTTCACAACAAATGGCGTGTTTTTAAGAAAGAATATCAATCAAAAGATTGACAATTGTTTTTGTCCAATTTCAAAGTGAAATTAATTCTAATGACCACCATTGGATAAAATCGTAAAAATATATTCTAATTAAACTTTATAACCACTCAATTAAAAAAATTCTCACTATAAATTATATTTATGAAAAATGTTGTTTTTAAGTATTTTTCACTATTCATCAAAAATTGGAAGTTCTCAGAAAAATATCAAAAATTCAACATAGGCTAATTTCGATATTCCGAATCCAAAAATAAAGTCCATTTTGAAATATAAAATTTATATAATTTAAAAAAGTGGGTATTACTATTCATAACTGCTACTTTTATTGGTCACGGTGTGTTAGAACTCGAGGTTGCGTACAACACACACTGCTCTATTATTCAAAGAGAAGCGTACCATGGAAGCTTGGGGTGTTACATATCTTTTCAAGTTAACAATATCCAATAGGCCTAACCTCAATCCCAGCCTATCATTTCCATGATCTATCCATTAAATCCCAGAAATCTTATATATCATATTCATCATCTAAAGCATTCTCTTTAAAATTTATCTCGATTTGAATATTAGAAATCCAATGCTATTGTATCATTGAAATTAAATGAATATGAAATTAATATATATAGATATATGTATCGCCCATTTAATAATTTAGGTTTATCATAGATATATAAATAATTAAAACCATAAAAATATATAAATGAAAAGATTTATGAGGTTTGATAAGGGAACTAATCCTCTAATCACATAACCTGGCATTATCGACCCACTATTGTAATAACTCTAGGTTCTAATAGTTTCATCCCCCATGGAGTCATACAAGAGATACATGGTAATGAAATGTCCCATATTTACTCATATAAATGTTATATATATATATATTAAAAAATTAATTAAATGATTTAGAATCTAATGACCTGTGATTGTGACCAACATACTGTCCTAAATAAAAATCCATATCCATATTTATATGGAGAAACTCAAAACCACATCTAATAAATTGTGTAAGAGATATGAAAACTTCCAAATCATTAATGGTATTGATTACCAAATTTTAGGAATATTTTCCTAAAACCCATTAATAAAATTTAGGGTGATATTTAAATATATATTTGTGTTAAAAAATCCATGGAAATTGAAATGGGTTCAAAATAATGAATACAAAATATGATTTTCTCAAATTAATGTAAGGGGCCTCATTATCCTAATGGGTCGAGGATCCCGATATCATTTTAAATTTTAAAATATATCGATGTTTGAATTCTACCTAAATAAACATATCATATACCAAATATATGTATCAAAAAACAAAATGAAATTTCTTAAAATATGAAAATATTAATATAATATAATTCATTTTCATAATAAATCTCAGGACATTAAAAAATATAATCCTTTAAAATGTACTACAATATAAGTAATAAATAAGATTCAATGTTTTCTAATTCCAAATATACATTAAATTTATTACATAGAACACATATACAAAACGTGAATAACTGAGAACATCTCTCAAGCAAGTCACTACTTCCAAATATGATAGTTCAAGTATAATTGGAATTGTTTGTATATCCAAACTATATCATGAAAAATGTTTGAACCATTTATACTTTTGAAACCATTAAATAAACTGATAAATATATTTTGACATATGTATCCCATTAATTTATCTACCTGGCAATCACACTAGGAAGTCCATCTCACCTATATCATTTTACCACTTAATATCAAGGGGGATTCATTTTATCCATTTAGGTAAAGAAACAACATCTCCAAACCCATTAAATACTACTTAAAACATTTTAATTCTTTATAAAGAATTAAAGAAAATGCATATATTCGACTCGTGAGTTGTCTATTCACCTACTCGTATAAATTAGAATAGGGATTGTATTAGAATTTTTTTGATTCTCAACAATTATAACATGTTTTATATAATAAATTATTTATTTAGTCATTCACAAAAAAATTGACATAAAACACACATTTCTAAATAAAAATATGATCTATATAAAACACTTCAGATCATTTATATAATATGATTTCCTAAAAACATTAGAAGGATATGAAATCATTGATTTTTGTTATCTTTACAAACACATTATTTTTTAAAGGGACATAATTTTTACATTGTGACAGTCGACACAAAATTGAATTACTTTTTTCATGTTAATATAATATAAAATGATATGTAACTTTTCATTATCATAAATTATTACTTCCTACCAAATATCATAAAATTAAATGCATCAATATGATTATACCATTATCTCTTGAGTGGGGTCACCATTTTAATCATTTGGTTTAATCTATGTAACCTTGGTTATATAAATAAAACATAGAGGGAATGGATAAAAAAATACTCTTTATATACTCAAGATTTTAATGTTTCATTTCAAAGGAAATTTACTCCATGCTCCCAAACATTAAAATATTTTCAAAGAGAGTGGTTGAAAAGAACCAGTAACACCATGTTGGTAACCCACAAATAATGTTGTGTTCTTTAACCCAAGGTGATATGAGAAAAAATAACTATGATAAAAATCAATCTAATTGACTTTTCTCACTAATAAAATTAATTGTACAATCATTTTTTGATTATGTATGTACCCACCTAAAATAATTTTCCATAATCACAATTTGGTACCTCTAACATATGTTATCCAAAATAGGGAACCACAATTCTATTCAAGAGAAAATATCGACTCTTTTACTGTACTGCCCATTTTTACCACAATGTCCCACAAGATAGTATTCTCGTCATATAAATATCCTAGAGTCCACCAAAATCAAAATATTAATTAATATATTATATGTGTACTTTTACGCATGGAATTTCCTCTAATAACCTAAAACTAGTTGTCGTATCACCCTTTATAAAAGCTTTTATAAGTGAGATTACATTTTAATTGACACATAATCCCACTTCCATTTGATATAGTAAATTTGTTATGTGTCGTGTCAAGTTGATATTTAGCCATCATGGACCAATACTGACATATTTGATGTTAATTGTCCTAAACACCCTTAGATATCATTGAAAGGATATCTATAGACCCCAAAATCAACATAACAATTCATAAAGACATTGACTAACCATAAAAACCAACATTATAAAACAATTCCATAAATGATCCCTAAAATTAAATGAATATTAAAATTTATTTCACAATAACCTAGATGTTAAAAAAAATCTATATCATCGCCATAATATTATGAGAATAATAACCCGTAACAAAAAATTTCTAAAATGAAACCATGAGAAATTGTATAAAATCATCCCAATTAAGTTAAAACCATATAATGGAGATAGTTGCAAGAATCATAAACCTTATTAAATGGTAAAATATATCTATAAGTAATTTCCATTTTCAGATAATGTATCATTATATAACCCATTAAATAAATTAACTCCATTAACATTGAGGAGAATAATCTATGTGTATCTAAGTTCATATAAATTCAATGGATTATAAAAATATTTTGGTGTCCCATATTATATGCTCTATTTAATAGCTCCCAATGATTATATAACATTAATTATCTAGTTGTTAGAAGAGATCCTATTTTAATCAGCATAATAAATAATTTGTTTCACTATCACAACTGAACAAGTTACACTAGTTATAAAATAACAATAAAATAATTATTCTTTTTTAGCAATGATCTCTATTGAATAAAAATTATTGAAAATTGGAAACCACTTTTGAGAAATATTAATAACATAAAGGGTGATATCACACTTTCTCCTCATAATATAATATGTAACCTATCCTAAATAGTTTCTCACACTAAAAATCTTGTATAACATCATATTGTTTACTAAATTTTATAAATAATATGCTCTAACAGAAAGTTTTAATTTTAACAGACCCCTATACTTCACCTCTAAGGGAACTAGTCACCATAAAACACATGGAATTCAACCAAAAGAAAATATTATCAATGGAGGAAACATTAATATAACAAATTCCCTTCTCATATGGCCTTACATATATATCCCATCGTACCATATATCCATCCCTTAGTTTTATGCTCACCCAAACCATATTATTTCAATAAAGCAGCAATAATATCACTATATATTATAATCATGATTATATTAACCTCAACAGTGTAAAATGATTGATATGACATGGGTTTAGTTTTTTATGAATATTAAAATATATCATTCTCCAATTTTTTTAGTCTGTGGAACCAAATAGTGAATTCATATTCTTCCCAAAACAAAACCTAAAATAGATGTTTCCAAAAACAACTATGTGTCACCTTTTCAGACTTTCAACAAACTTTATATAAATATGTAATTCTATAAAAAAATCAAATGTTTCCCCAGTTAATAGTTATTATCTTTATAATAAAAAACTTTATACATGTAACTATAAGATATAATTATGTTCAAATAACATATCCTCATGTACTATTATTTATACTCGGTAAGCCCAAATATAACATTGTTGAAGCATATAACTGGTACTATGATTTCTATATAAAATTATTGGTGTAATTAAATCTAGATATAACCTTCCACCTAATATCATACAATAATTTCCACTCTAATATGGATTTAACATTTTCTATAAAATGTAACAGATTCATATTTATATCTCATATTTAAAATAAACTGTGTTTCAATTAAATGAAACACCGAGAATTATAGATGTGTATAAAAAAATTATTGTGTAATTCATTAGTTGTATCTTACTATATAAGTGGGTGAGAAGGTAAATTATCACCATCATATCACTATAACTCTATCTTATTGGAGAGAGAGTGTGTAAAACCATACAATTATTTCATCACCGTAAATATCTTCCAATTAACAGATGATTTTCACATTAATAAGGTGATTTTATGAATAAATCATAATATCAGATAAGGAAATCCATGAAATAATAATCCCATATGTCCCAATTATCCCATAATTACACCAAATTTTATTTAAGAATTCTCATATTCATAACTTTTCAGAATGAAATAAATATTAATTTATTGCCACTATTTTATTCAAATAATCATCATATTCACCCAAACACATGGGTTCCAAAGCATTGATATGATATTCCCATCACTCACATCATTAACCATGATCCATAAACAATAGGATTACACCACATTTTATTTATATATATCAAATCGTCATTCTTCATTATATTTCTTTTAATTTTAATTCATTTATTATGTATTCCTAACTCAATCATGATATAATTTATTATTTTTAGGATATTCATTTATAATTGGTAGTCTCATCATTTCACATACATTAACTGATCATAACATTCTTCATCCATAACATATTTTTAAAATTCATTATCATTATTTAATTTTTTATTTCAATAATATATATATATATATATATGCATATTCATTATCCAAATTACTCCACTAAGATTCAATAAAACTAAAATAATTAAATAATAACTATGTTCTTCTTTAGAAATAAATTTTCACCTTATTAATATCTGTTTTCCATATATTACTTATAATTTTCATAAATTCTATGATAATTCTAATTTATTGCTACTAAAAATGAAACATTAAATGATTGTTTGAGAATAAAGATTTTTTTAACTAATGCCATTGTTAAAATATATAAATTATTCTAACAAAAACAAGATAATATATTATCCTTAGTCTCAATATTCACATTCCATTATAATAGTTTACCCAAGGATGGTAGTTTTTTAAAATATTAATCATAGGCTTCATATTATAATTGTTATGGAATACCACCACTATAGGATACATATACAAACACAGAAACACACACACACATGTGTGTGTGTGTTTTATAAAATTATGTAGTGATTTAGAAAATAAATATAATGTTCAGGTTCTGTGTTCAAATCCAAATAGTTAATATTTGTTTCTTATAAACAATAGTAAAATATTTAAAATTGAATTTATATAAAAAATATACTCATGATTTTCACATAACCATGACTATAAGACTACTATCATGACTTCCACTACCATATTCACCAAAAATGTAACAGTATCATACCTTAGGGCCTTTTTGACATAGAATCTGGATTTTAATGTTTGAACATAGTGTATCTTTAATGAAGCGAATCCCTATTATTATAAACATAAGTATTATGAAATTAGTTTAGGATGCATATATATTTTTTCAAATATCCATCACATAGTATTCAATTAATGATAATGAGTATTGTAAATTACATCGGTTCAATATACAACTATGAAAAATCATTAATAATTTTATTGAAATTTTTCTTAGTTTATTTTATCATATTACCATAATATATAAACTATCTACTTATGTTAACTATCATTCTTAATTAACTATGAAATTTATCATCATCATTAATGAAATGTTTATATTTTTCAGCTCATTTTATAATATTATTTCCACTAGTAATAATATTATAACTGTAAATAAGTGAATTTTATACAACATTTTTAGGTAATCACTATGATGATTAATATAATTACCATTATATGGTTAATTACATAGGGACATGGGGAAAATCTTTTATCATATAACATAGTTATTATATATATATAAATTATTACTATTTTAATGATAATAATATTCATAATTTATTTGACATCATTAGATTAATTGAACGATAAAGAATATAAATAGTTATTCAACTAAATTTCTATTAGGTTTTGTGTGTCGATAAGAGTATAATAAAAATTTGAATTCAATATCAATCCTTACAATATACCTATATGAACTAAAGATATATCAGATGATGGGGGGTTTCAAATATAATCCCAATCTATTTCTATACATATACCCAACACCACAGACCTTATTACACCTCATAGTTATTTGATCAAACGATCTAGTGGTTTTATCCAATCTATTTCATTCCCCTCACAATGTATCACACCTACCCCCTATGATCGTCTGATCAATTGATCAGATAAAACGGTTTTGTACAAGTCACTCCATATGTGATACACTCACCCATGGAATAGATGTTTAATATGGTCCAAAATTTAGTATAAAATTATATATTAGATGTTTTTTTCCTTTATGGATCATTCAACACATCTGAAAGAGATTTTACTTCCCACTTTCAAAAGTAACAAAAATGTAGAAGGAGAATGTTTCTGATGGATATCAAACATCACTAGAAGAACATTTTTGGTCTAAATATCTTAAATGTGACTTATATATTCCAAAAATATTTTTTTGGTATTTAAAATTAATAAAATAATGAAAAATAAATCAAAATTACTTTTAATAATGATTCTTAAAATGTAATTTTAATCCTTTTGATTCAAACACCATTAAAATTTTATCTTCAATGGATTTTCAAGGATATATAAATTTTATTGTGATTCAATTATATAAATATGTTATTCATACTGTATCAATATAACCCCTAAAAATTCTTTAAAAACATCTTAAAATACACTGTTTGAATTTATAAAATTATAAAAGAATTTAATTTCTCTCACTATTGAAAATATATTTCTGAAAGGGTTTATCATAATAGAAATATTAATATAAAAAAATTCATGATATGTGTTTTTATTGATCAAAATTATCTCTACAATATCCCATTATACATGATCTTGACTATATTTATACATTGATTAGAATTTATAAATATGTCCTGATGAATCTAATATATTGGTCTTTAAAACATATTAATATTTTTTGGTAAGTTAAACATATCTCTAGGGTTTTTAATAATTATTTCACTCTATTTTTAACAAAAAATAAAATAAATTTATCCTGATTAATTGTGATCAAAATTTTATATTTCATATCAATAAAAAAATATGTGTTTTAATAAAAAGATAGATTTTAATTCACATAATCATACAAAATAGTGCATAAAATCAAAGGAGAAAACCATAAAAACATTTATTCCTTAATTTTCAATGAATCTTCTCCCATTTATGATATTATCCAATGAAGACCCCCACAAACAATACATGTTTTTCTAAATCATCTAAAATAAGACTATTATAGAGTATTTTCGGTTAAATAATTTTTCAATAATTATTATTTATTCTCAACAATTTCTCAATACCAACTTAAAAATTTAAAATATCAGCCGAAAATTATGAAAATATCATCTTATAGGAAGAATCTCCATTTATACTCAATGATAGATATTTTTTTTAAATATAAAATTTAATATAATAAGAAATAAATATTTTACCTTTTTAATGTAAAATTAATTTTCATTTAACTGTGTTTAGGGTGTAAAAAAATTCTACAGAACATATTTTTATTGAAATGATTAATAACAATTTAAATGAATTTAAAATGGATACCCATGACCATGAATATCACATCATTACAATTATTTTATTGAAGGGGGAAGTAGAAGAAAATGGTTAAAGGGGCCTAAAATGATGCAGACCAAGGGGTCCCAAATTACATAATAAGCACATCCTGAGGGGAGGGAGACAGTTCTGGTGTACACCGTCAGAGGATAGTCGGAGGGAACCCTTGAGGCAAGGAAGTCAGATATGTTATTCCCTTCACACTGAGTGTGAGTAATAACTGTCTTATTAGTGATGAAATTCTTACAACTACGGATCACATAAGAAATCTTCTATGGAGTGGGAGAGAGAGTCCTGTGAGAGTCGTAGATAATTTTGGAATCCAATTCAACTATTGTTAAGGTGATTCCTTTTGAATGACATAGGGAAATACCACTGAGGATCGAATTAGCCTTTGCACCCAAATAATCACCTTGTCCATAGTATAAACTGAAAGCAAGATTCATAGATCCATTGAGAAAATAGACAACACCTCCACCCCGTATGATGCCACCACCACATGAGCAGTCTTTATTGAGTTTAAGGCTATTTTGAGGGTGAACCAATGGATCCAGTGGCCTTGGGGACTATTCGAGGGAATCGAATTCTTATTCGACATAATATTATTCAGATAAAGAGACTCATACCACCATTTCAATATGATCGAGAGCTCAGAGGCAAGGCATATGGCCTTGACGTTCATAGAAGAACCTGAGGAATGTAAGTTATTGTGATGAACCCGATTGTGTGAATCAAAATAAACCAGAAACCCACCATAAGAAGGAGATATGGAATCTTCTATTCAGAAGAGAAAACACACCATTATATCAAAACATGGTTCATGTTATATAATGAAAATAATTTCATGTAAAAATAACCAGTTTACCAGATATCAATTGGTCCCCTATGGAGACTATAATAATTAATCATGTCATGAAATGACTTGATTCATATAATTATATAATTTTACCCCACAATTAATACTATATTCTTGTGAGGAAATAAAAAAATAGAGTAAAAAAATAGGAATGTGTCGGTCGCCACTCCCAAACAATGAGTTCCATAGTCTAACTTATCATAAGAAAATATTATATCATATATTTAATAATAATTACAAAACTAAACCTCATATAAATAAAAATATATCACCCATATATCATTTATTTGTTGGAAATTAGTCATATCTAGATATTATTTGTTCCTAAAATGAAAATCAATGATGTTTGTTAGTGAAATCCATAATCCCACATCTATTTGTTTAGGGGATAAAATTAATAAGATATACATACATATAATAGTGGTAATTACCTCGAAATAAACACCTTGATGCCTATTAACCACATAAACACATACATAATATTTTTTAACATTATTTTCATCTGTATTGAAATTTAATACATGAATGAATAATAAATGTAACAATAATAAAATGTCATATAATTGACCAATATAAACCTTCAAGAATAAACATCACATCTAGTATTAAATAAATGAAAAATGTAAAATTGAATGAGTTATTACAATGTTTTTTTATTAATATAATCTCTTAGTCAACAACCCAATAGATCCTTTTTTCCATAATATCTACACACAGACCCCAGCTTCAAATGCTGATCGGAAAAACCAGATAGAAAGAAACACAAGTGTGCATGCATGGGTGATAAATGATATGACGTATGGTCAACATAGTTAATGAGTTATCACTCACATAATGTGAGTAACTATATTTATTCACCCAATGTAATGTGTAAATAATTTGGTATTAAAATCAAGTAGTATAGAAAATACCATACCAAAATAAAAAACCCATGATTTTAACATTCTTGATATGAATATTTGAATATATTCAATTCCATTATAGATTCTAATAAATATACATTATAAAAATAACATTTCTTATAAGGATATATACACTAAATTAGTGCCCAAACTTCCACCCCTTAGCCCTTGAATATTGTCAATAAATATCTATAGGATTATTTGATATTGTAATATAATGAAAGAATATTCAAATCCCATCATCTACAATCAAAGATTATATAGAATCAATAAATGAACTGGAATAGACAACTCTCAGTTTCAGTAAATGGAAGAGTATACATCATCATGAGTGTGTTAGATCATATATTAAATAAATATATTAAATTTTATATGGGGGATGAAAAATTGAATAGATAGTACTGTTTAATGGAAGTCTCAAAACATCAATTCTAATCAAATATTTACAACTATCAATTAGATGTATTATTCATGTGTTAGGATATCATTATGAATTAAATCAATAGATTATCCATTAAAGCGTGATAACTAAATTAAAAAGAAATACTAAAATTTTCAAATTAACATGGTCCAAAAAAATAGTTCAACATTAAAAATTATGTCATGTGTCCTATTAAATTAGATTTATTATGACTAATTTATGTCGGACAAAAAGAAGGGGGTGTGAAAGAAGAAAAAATGTTCAAATATATATCAGTATTGAATATATGGAATTATTGAATCATATAAAATGATCATTGTGAATTTCTATATCAATCACCCCAAAACTAATCCTAAAGTCCTCCCCATACCCATGATATCTCAACATCATCATAATGAGATGTCAACATTATCATGATAGAATAAATAGATTAATAATATGACTACACATAATAAATACAAATCAACCATCGATATTATGATATAACACAATAGTTTTGGTACCCAAGAATTCTGAGAAGGTAAATGAATAACATATCATCAACTATAACATCGAACTAAAACTGTAATCCTAGAATATAATATCAAAAAATTATAATATCATTTCCCCCACTAAAGTTTTAAAACATGATAAACCACCAAATTTCTCAACATCCAGCCTAAAAAAAATATAATTAAAAATTCAATTAGATTGATTTATCTCTCTCAATGGTTATTTATAGTCCTTCCACATATATTGGGTCATACAAGAAGTTCCATGAATTCTTTTATCATGAAAAATGTTATCAGAACTCATTCCCACACTTCCCTCTCTAAAAATAAAAATTAACCAGAGTATTCTTTTTTTAAAATATAAATTACAATGTATATTTACATAAATAATGGAAATGATATTTCAAAAAATTCTCTCACCCATATCATAAATAAATTTGATTCTCAAAAACTAAAAATACAAAAACACTCTTTAAAAAAGGTATGAATGGGATTGTAAGCATATCTGTTATAATCTATGTTGAACAATGAGAAAAATGTACTACTTCATTGGTTCACAAGAATATTAGATAAAAATAATAATTTTTCAAATATTTTCATAAAAATGATTATGTGGTAGACCCAGGTTCCCCACAATAAGCTTGATTCATCGGGGACTTATTACTCTTGAATTACTGAATTAGATGACTTAATCACATGGTCACTAAAATACATTCAATATTAAATCATATGGAAAATGAATTTATTAATTTATATATATATATATATATATATTAAATTATATATATTATAATATATATTTATTTATATTTAATATATATATATTTATTTAAATATTGGAATTTTTTTAATCGAAATAAACATTAAGTTGAGTAAAAATAACTTTTTAAATACATAGGGGGTGTCACTATATTTCTAAAAAAGGAAAGCCCACTCAAATTGAGGATCTTTAACACAATAATTCATAATATTTTCAGCTTATAATTTTCATTCATATATCAATGTTGGAATTGGTGGAACCTCAAAAGCTTACTATTAGCCCTCTGGCGACTTTTCACATCAACCATCTGTATAACAGTATCTTATCACCCAGAAAATATTAAGATAATATTTTATCACTTCCTATGATCCAATTATATCTCTACTATATATAATTTTAATGTAATTTCCTTCAAATATTAGAGATAAAATACATTTATTGATGTCCCTATATTATTATTTTTATTGATCAATTTCCAAATATGCACTATTTTAATACCATTGGAATCATCTACCTGAAATTTTTAAATCAATATATGTATCTGCCATCAAATAATAGTCTATTTTCATTTATCTAAACAAAAACGTGAGAAACATTTATAAAAAATGATCATATTAGTTGAAATTAATAAACCATATCTCTTTATACCTTCATCGAATTTCTTGGTCAAACCCTATTACAACTCCTAACTCTTATAATAATTTTTACCATAGACATAGAAGAGGGTGAGGTAATTCTAATATTCTATACATCCTTCTATGGATATAATATAAAAATATTAAATATATATATATAACATTATGAAATTTTTCATCCTTTAATTGACTATAAAATCAAGTCTAAGATAAAACCTTCTATTTTGAAGTCGATAAATTATCACCCATTCAAATACAATTTATCGTGTAGTTTTTATTTATAATTTATAATCATTAGTAGGATTAAGACCCATTTTTGATAATAATCTCTTATCTTCAAATGACAGTTATCCAAATTACAATTGGACTATTTTAATAAAAAAAATTGATATTGAATATAATGAAATTGTAACAGGTTCTATATAAGAAATATAAAAAAATCCATATTTTATGTTTGAGACAAATTTTTATCATTGTTCAATGAATCCAAATTAAATTTTAAATTTTATAATTTTTTCTAGTGTCAAAGATAACAAATGTTGAATATAAATTAAGAAATATAAGTATCAATAAATCCAATTTATGTGATTTTTATTCTAAATTATAAACCATAGATAACATTTTATCTAAATAAACCATATATCATTACACAATTATAAAGGTGTTTGGGAATAATGTTTTTTCATATTATATGTCTTGGTTATATAAATGAGTATGATTCATGAATTTTTTGAAGATAAATTTTGACGATTATTAGAAATCACATAGATTAAGTTAACTATATAATTGGATTAATTATATACACATAAGGATAATTATAGTATTGTATATGATGTTGAATTTGGTATGTTTTGGAGAAAATATATTTACTATGAATAAAATATAACTGGAAGTAACTAATGAAGGAATTATATTTACAATTGAATATTATTTATTATATAATAATCTGAAAATTATTATAGAAAATATAACTGATTGAATCTTTAGAGAAATTATATAAGAGGATTTGAAGACTAAATTTACATTGTATTCTTATGTGATTATAATTTAAATTTAAACCATTAATAGTTTATTATATTTATTTGGAAACATATAGATGAAGATAAAAGTGATCAGTAGGTTTTATGTGAATAATAAAAGTATATAACAGATTGTGATATATGATTATCATAAGGGTAGTCTGTCTAGATTAAGGAATGTACTAAAATAAAATACCACGTGATAAGGGGAGTGACTATAAATTAAAAATATAGTTCAAATAAACTATTAATATGACAATATTTGATAGAGTATAATTATATAACATAATTTATTTTTACCAGAGATAATAATATATATCATTTCTTACATCTAGGTGATCTTAAGATGAATCACGTGTTGTTGGAGAAAAGGATTAAGATGAACTAAGTGTTGTGAATAATAATAAATCATATTAAATTACAGAAGATGAATCGATATTATTGACATAATAATATCACATCACATGTTATAAAATAATAAATATGAACGGATAATCATAATAGAATATTATAAATTATATTTCAATTCAATAAAAAAGTAAGATTTTTATGAATGTAATGGAAAAAAACATTATCTACGAAATAACCATTTTACATGTTGTAAACAATAATATAAGTGAAATTTAATCCATAATATAATTATGTAGATAGAAATAATGAAATTTTTATCAAGGAATAAACATATCATTAGCTACAAATTTTTTATAAATAGTGACATGGACATATCACAATATGTGATATTATACAATCATGAGTCATATGATGATAGTGAATATAATAATCATTAATTTTTGGATGAAAAAATTAAGGTTACATATATTTTCATTCTATGAATATTAAATTATTAATATAATAGGGGGATATATGAGGTACCTAATGTAGATAAATGATGAAATATAAATAAAAAGGAAAAAACATGGAATTGAGATATCACACTTGATGATAAATGATATCACTAATAATGATATTTTGAATATGAATTAACACTATTATAAACATATGAATATTTTTTAACAATAAAAAAATTATAAATTTTGGACTGTTATAAGATTATAATAGAATACATGACATATTATTCTAAAGTAAAACATATATATCTCTAATGGAAGTATGAATATAACACTATATTAAATAGTTGGATGAATAATCTATAAAATGAAATCATACATAGGACATTCCATTATATTCATAGAGATTAATTACATGGTGTATACATGATATATGTGATTCTTATAATGGACTTGGGTTGTGAAAAAAATACATTGATGTAGAATGAAAAACTAAAAATAATGGAGTATGATATTTTTGTGATCATGTGACATGTCGTACTCATCAATATTTTAGTGTTATCATGTTTGAACAATTTTTATGAAAAAAAATTTATTATAATTTCATATATTATATGACATGGATTAAATTCCATTTATGGAACATAATTTTGCTTCTATGAAACTATGTTGGTTTTGCGGTGATTCTCAAATACACATATATCCCACAAAGAATCGATAGAGGTTATGAACAATAATATAAAAAAATATTATAAAGATTATTGGAAATGATTAGTAACTAAAACTCTATTTTTAGCGATATGTCCATGATTTATAATAATTAATAATATTTATGTGATTTAGGAGGTGATACATAGATTCTATAAAAATTGAAATTTATATTCATAATGAATAATCGAGATAATTAATAATAATGTGAGGGGATTTACATAAAGAAATATTATATTATGTAATAAATATTTGTATATTTTGTTATCTAAACATTAGAATGTGATGATGTAGCTATAGTAGGGATTATAGTATCCTGGTAGAGGGGAGAAATAGGGGAATAATAACCCTTTATAAAGGAGGTAGATAGTTTTGTTAAAAATTGAATACAAATACAAGAGTTATATATTTCTCAAAATCATTTATATATCCTTAAGTTGATATTAAGTATCCATTCATTTTATGTGAATGTAACTCATAGTTGTATTTATCCACATTCATAGAGAGTATCCTTTGGGAGGCATCACTATTTTTTTATTAAAAGTGTATTGTGTTCTTCTATTATCAAAACATATGTTGTTATTATGACTTGGATATAGGCCAACATGGATGAGCACTGTAAATATCATGTTCATATGTGATAAATTTTACATTTTATTTTTTATGTGTTAATGAAATGAATGATTTTTGAGTGAAATAATCAATAAATTAACAAATATATAATTACATTAACAAGAAATATATAAATAGTTTACCTGATGATTACACTAATACGGATGATGATCTTTTATATGAGATAATTATAATTAAATATTTTTAGAAAAATTGATCACCCTAGATCACCCCAAATTTATTGTGTATCTCATAATTAATGTTATAATTAATAATTTTTATTATTACACTATTTTCAATTAGGAACTTCTTTCATCATATACTTGGAATAAATTATTATCAATTAATGAACATCTGGTGAGCTTAAAAAATGATATATTTTCTTCTGACTAACAATAGGGATGTTTAGAAGATCCTAAATCAATCAATTTAAAGGAAATAAATAAAAAATTGTTTGATAAATTGATTGATAAATTATATTTTTGAATGAAGTATGATAAATAAGAATCAAGATTACATGTTTAGTTTTATAATAAGTAGAGATATTGTAACACCCAAAGATTTCATAGTACGTTATTTCATCAAAGTATTTCAATAACATGCAGAACACAACACTGAGTTCAAGCACTCCCCGACATACCAAACTAGTTGTTCAAAAGACGTTATGAATAGTATTAACTAAATATTTTACATTATATAATCCTTATAATTTTTGAATCCATATTATTAGTTTCTTAGACATAATGAAAAAACAAATTCATTTTTTTCAGATAAAAGAAGTATTTTTTTAAAAATGCAATTTTACCGCCTTTTAATGGTGATCCATTTTTAAATAAAATATTTAAAAAAATTATATATTCAATTTGACAAAATAAAATTCATATTTATAATTGGGACATAATAATTTGTTTTCAATAATTTTTTGGTGTTTTTCTGATAACTTTCATATTTGGGTGAACATTAAAAAAATACTATATTTTAACTGAAAACAACTTTTTAAATCTAATTAATTTATAGTGTTAAATTATACATTTTAATGGTTTGTAAGTATAAATAGATTATATTTTTTCCATTTAATCCAATGTTATTCATTGGAAATAATTTCACTTTTAAATTGAACATAAAAAGTATCAATCTTTTGTTAGTTATTATTTCTTAAAAATAGGCTTTTTGGTTTTGAAAATGGGAGTTAATTTTAATTTAATAAATTAAACTTCTATGTTTTAAATTTTCTAAAATAGATATAATTTTTGAATTCAGAATATCAAAATTACCTTAGGGTGAATTTTTGGATTTTTTCTGAAAACTTTCACTTTTTGATAAATATTGAAAAACACAGAGTTTTAGTTTAAAACAGAATTTTTATATAATTATTATTTATTTTATTTAAAAATTTTATAGGTAAAAATATATCATAATACCTATATATGTTCAATTTAATTCATTGGAGTCATTTTGTAATAATATTAGATATATAAAATTTTATTGATATTTTCACCGTCTTTTACCCATCTCCTATGAGCATTTGCAAATATCTATAAAATATAATTTTACCACTTTTGTGAGTTGAATTTCAAAAATAAAAGAGACATGGTTTATGTTATTAAGTAAAATTTCGTTCAATAAGATGAAAATAATTTTTTGTGAATAGTAACTTTTTTACTTTAATTTTGTCACAACCCGTCCTCGGGGCCCGTGCCGTTATTACCCCAAGCCCGCCTTCCATAGGCCAGGGGCTGGCGACTAGCACCAAGGCGTAAATCCCGGTAAAAAGGGAAGGCATTTCCTTTGTAAAGAAAACAAGCACCACAGAGTAAGAAAGAGGAAAGTAAACACTAAGTGAAAGCAGAGTACAACTATAAGTGCGGAAAAGAAAAAGGGCCAGTATACAAACCCCAACTGAAAGTAGAGTACAACTCGAAAAGGAAAACAGCAACTGAAAAAGTAAAAGCAGCTACGCCGAGCCGTCCTCTGGAAATCCCACCTGAAGGGTGGGTACAGAAAGATCTACAGCTCCTCGGGTCCCGTCGTCTGCTCCGAGTACGTCCCGCCCAGTGGTCCACCTCAAGGTACCGTCCTGCTCTGCAAGCCTCAACCACGATCAATGCTGTCTGTCGTCTGAAACCAACACAACGAGGTGCTGGCATAGCCCATGCAGGGGTGAGTATAATGATGCTCAGTAGGGACCCCGAGACCCTCAAGGTCTCACTAAACCAACAAGGATAACCACAAGAAGATCTCAACAGATAACCTCTACTTAGATATATGCCCAGACATATACCTAAGTTATCAAGTAACCCATCTTAATCATGAGGAAACACAAGGATTGTGAAATAAACGGATAACCACTACCCAGGTATATGCCCATACATATACCTAAGTTATCAAGTGACCCATCTCAATCATGAGGTAAACACAAAGGTCCAAATTCTCAGCTCAAACCAGGATTTTCATTATCGAAACTGTAACAGCTGAAGAGCTCCATCTCTGGAGTGTACAGTGGTCCTATCATGACTCCGAGGTATTGCTCACTAACCTAAGACTGCTGAGGTACTCCTCCTGTCGAGTACCGCGGGTCTGCGGCCAACTACCGGGCGCTCCGTCCGCTGTGGGTCTGTCACCAAATACCGTGCGCTCCCCCCAATAGGCTACAGAGGTACTCCTCCTGTCGAGTACCGCGGGTTTGCGGCCAACTACCGGGCACTCCGTCCGCCGTGGGTCTGTCGCCAAATACCGGGCACTCCTTCCACTGGGCTAGTCGACCCACTCCAAGTCGAGTCGGTCAAGCAGTCGTCAGGTCTCAGCCGGCTACACGGTCTCCGTACTCCGCACGCTCATCTCCGGGAGGGTCCGCTCCACGAGCTACTGGTCGATACTCCAAGTATCACAAAGTCCCGCAAAGAAGTTTCTCAAAGGACCACCTCGTCATAGGGGTCTCAACGCAACAGACGGCGCGTCAATCCAGCGCACGGTCTGTGAGTTATTAGCCTTTTCGTCCCAGGGGCCCGGTTGGTTTTGTGTGGGAACCAATCCGGCCGTAACTCAACTACACCCCGAACACTCATAGGGTATACTCATAGGGACTGTTTCTCAACGAGATCACCAACGCTGCAGACGGTTCGTCAAACGGACGTTCTGTCAAAAAGGTATCAGCTTTTCCGTTCCAGAGGCCCTGTTGGAACGGAAAAGCTGATACCTTTCTGACAGAACGTTCGTTTGACGAACCGTCTGCGGCGTTGGTGATCTCGTTGAGAAACGGTCCCTATGAGTATACCCTATGAGTGTTCGGGGTTTAGTTGAGTTACGGCCGGTTTGGTTCGCACACGAAACCAACCGGGCCCCTGGGACGAAAAGGCTAATAACTCACAGACTGGGCGTCCGATTAACGCGCCATCTGTAGCGTTGAGACCCCTATGACGAGGCGGTCCTTTGAGATAATTCGTGGTGGGACTTTGTGATACTTGGAGTATCGACCAGTAGCTCGTGGAGCGGACCCTCCCGGAGACGAGCGTGCGGAGTACGGAGACCGTGTAGCCGGCTGAGACCTGACGACTGCTTGACCGACTCGACTTGGAGTGAGTCGACTAGCCCAGTGGACGGAGCCCCCGGTATTTGGAGACAGACCCACGGTGGACGGAGCGCCCGGTAGTTGGCCACAAACCCGCGGTACACGACAGGAGGAGTACCTCTGTAGGCTATTGGGGGGAGCGCCCGGTATTTGGCGATAGACCCACAGCGGACGGAGCGCCCGGTAGTTGGCCGCCGACCCGCGGTACTCGACAGGAGGAGTACCTCAGCAGTGTTAGGTTAATGAGCAGTACCTCGGAGTCGTGATAGGACCATTGTACACTCCAGAGACGGAGCTCTTCAGCAGTTACGGTTTCGATAATGAAAATCCTGGTTTGAGCTGGGACTTTTGACCTTTGTGTTTACCTCATGATTGAGATGGGTCACTTGATAACATAGGTATATGTATGGGCATATACCTGGGTAGTGGTTATCCGTTGATTTCACAATCCTTGTGTTTCCTCATGATTAAGATGGGTTACTTGATATCTTAGGTATATGTGTGGGAATATATCTAAGTAGAGGTTGTCTGTTGAGATCTTCTTGTGGTTATCCTTGTTGGTTTAGTGAGACCTTGAGGGTCTCGGGGTCCCTACTGAGTATCGTTATACTCACCCCTGCACGGGCTATGTCCGCACCTCGTTGTGTTGGTTGCAGATGACAGACAGCGTTGATCGTGGTTGAGGCTTGCAGAGCAGAACGGTACCTTGAGGTGGACCACTGGGCGGGACGTACTCGGAGCAGACGGCGGGAACCGAGGAGTTGTGGACCTATCTGTACCCACCCTTCAGGTGGGATTTCCAGAGGACGACTCGGTGTAGCTGCTTTTACTTTTTCAGTTGCGGTTTTCCTTTTCGAGTTGTACTTTACTTTCAGTTGGGGTTTGTATACTGGCCCTTTTTCTTTTCCGCACTTATAGTTGTACTCTGCTTTCACTTAGTGTTTACTTTCAGCTTTCTTACTATGTGGTGCTTGTCTACTTTACAAAGGCAATGCCTTCCATTTTTACCGGGATTTATGCCTTGGTGCTAGTCGCCAGCCCCTGGCCTATGGAAGGCGGGCTTGGGGTAGTCACGGCACGGGCCCCGAGGACGGGTTGTGACAAATTGGTATCAGAGGAGTTCGGTTCTACCGCTGAACTTATAACTCTGATGTTTCTTTCTGTGAAGCAATAGTGTTAAGAGTACCGAGTGTGGTTTTCAGTTCAGGGAGTCCAGTGTTGGTGCGGGCGGCCGACGTATCCATACACCAGGACCCTGACAACTGATTTCCGACTTTGTGCACGAAAACACAGATTGCGCGTGTGTTTTCCAGAAGTTTTATTTAATGTCAGCTCAAACCAGGTCAGCTCACCAGGTATAATCTATTGACCATGTCACGTTGTTTCTTTCAGAATGCCTTCCCAGTTATCATTATTTTACCCCTTTGGTGCTAGTCGCCAGCCCCTGGCCTATGGAAGGCGGGCTTGGGGTAGTCACGGCACGGGCCCCGAGGACGGGTCGTGACAAATTTACCACGGTTAAAAGTAAATAGGTTGATTAAGGGTAAAAATGAAATTATTATTACCCTAACACTTGTCCTAATTCTATTGGATTAGTATAATTAGACATAAAAAAACCTTAGGAATAAAAAATGAACCTCTTTGGTCCACCAAGATTATATTAGGACATTTATTATTATTTTATTTAAAGAAGAGTTAAAAGAGTAAAAATCAATGTTTAATAACTAAATTTATTTTAATATAGGGTTATACATAATATAAATTCGACTATAAATATTAATTAGAGAGATAAAAATATTTCTTACATAGTGGTATTTTATTTATAATTTTTAGACATTAAATAAATAATTTTATTTATGAAAAAATGATGATGCAGTAATTACCGCATTAATGAATAATTAAAATAATTGACATTATAAATATCCAAATAAATTTACTTTGAGACTTTTTATAAATTAATCTAATTTTCTAGGATAATATGAAATGTTAGGGTTGGTTAGATCAATTTTTTTGATGTAATAATGTTGTTGTGAATTTAGAAAAAACAAAATACCAAATAGTGTCAGAATTGACATAAAAGAATTTCTTAAAAACATATTATATTATTAATTGATATTTTAATCCAAAAAATATAAGGGTATTCCAAAGGTCTTAAATAATATTATATATTTCATTAATGAACAACTTTATGTTCAATGGAAGTTTATAGTAAATTTATTAACCATATAATATAAAAAAGACAAAGAGACATGGTAAATGTCAAACTATTTAACTTAGAGTTAAATCTATAAGATAAAGATAATATAGTGACCCAAACCTGTATAAAACATATATGTTGAGTGATTTTTTACCCATAACCACCTTATCCTTTAAATAATTCATTTTGGATCCATCAGAAACCGAATAAGAGTTTATTATAAAACAATATTTCTAACTTTTCCTAAGGTGCCCCTCACCCCTCTTATAAAAGGGCACTCCCCCTTATCTCAAATTCACACCATCAAAGACATTGGGCTCGGCCAACCCCTGCCCAAATACCCTCTAAACTGTCCTCCTTTCATCTTAGAGTCCTTCCTTTGGTCAGAATGACATCCTACGGAGCCCTTTTGATCAAATAAAAAGGAAGAACCCGAAGAAGAGGTAAATATTTCATCACCCCTATCAAGATCCTTTCTTCTCCAATTCCTCATTATTTGGTGTTTCCATTATAAAATAATTACTCAAGTATCTTAAATATACTTTGATGTTATTATAAATATGGTACAACCATATAAAATATTTTATCCATCCTTTGAATGACATGTCACCATGCGTGCGTATATACGGCTTAGCATCTCCACGTCGTGGTGTAATTGTTATTCAATACATTATTATTTGGATGGGTATAATAATTATGTGTAATTTATGTAAATAATAAATATATCCTGATAATGATTCTGTATATATGATATAACATCCAATTATATGTTATTTTAATATCAAAACAATGATATTGTCTCTCATGCATACATACGGATTACTGTCTCCACGAACGCGATGAGATTCATTCCCCATCATATACATTCAAGATTAATTTTCATTATATGATTAAAAAAATATGTAAAGACATAATATCATTCTGAATATGAATGAGATACATCCTATCCCTAAAAAAACATTACTTACGTAACAAATCATATAAAGGAAAAAGAAAGAGTTAACACCCAAAACGACGATAATACTAAGATATTATTAACAAATAAATGGTAAAAGATCATATATGATATCATATTAATGTATAAGATACATGTATAATTTAATAACAATTATTTCACCATTATACAGGATGTTAACCTACCTTTGACCATGGAAAATTACAAGGTAAGGTTTAATTTTACAAGCTCTTTATTATCCGAGGTAGTTTATACATAAGTATCTAATGGGACGTATTTATTATCCATGTCCATGTTTCATAAAGGAGTTTTAAAAGGGATTATTTTTAAGGTACCTTTTTAACAAAACATAATTTTCAGTGTTTTAAATAAGTATTCTACTAAATCATTCTCATTAATGTTCATGTTTTCAAAATCATTTTTAAGGATTTATTTATATGGACTTGAATGTTTTCAAAATGTAAATTCCTTTCAAATGTATCAATGTGGTATGGGAATATTTTATTGAAAAATGTATTTAAATGTCTTCCTTTATAAATTTTGTGACTTTTAAATGATTTTATGAGAAAGTGATATTTCTCTCAAAAATTTTATAAATCATTTTCATCTATATCAACATCCTTTGATGGATTGTAAAATTATTTGAAGTTGATTTATATTGATATGAACCATCCATAATGTATTGAATGTTTTTTGATATGTTTGACTGTGGATGTGTTATTTTTATACCATTCATGGTTTACGGATAGAGTATTGACATTTTTTATTCTAGTTTTAATGCAAATGTTTATGTTATGATTAAACCATTCCAAATGAAGAATTCATTGGACTTAGTAAGTGATGGGTGGACTCTGATATAGCTATTTGATTCATCGGTAGGTCTCATGATACAAACTAGTGTCTTGGAACAAGGCCTTGATAAAATCTTATTTGTAGTCTTGGAACATGACCTTGTCTATGTGGTTATGAATGTCTGGCATTATGCATTCCATCATTATGACAGTGGAAATTGATATTTCATGTAATTATTTAACTAGTAGAATATCCATGTTAATATGTAAATGCAATTATTGAATTTTACCTTTTCCAAATTATGCTGAAGTTCAAGTTTAAAAGATTTTTGGTTTAGTCTTATACATTATCTTAAATGGTTATCCTTATTTATGAATGTTTCCGCTATATTTTTATCCTCACTGAGCATCTGAGATCACCCCTTTCTATGTTTTATTTTTCATAGGATGCGTAGAATTATATTATGACTGACCTACAGGGATAGTCTATGGGATCTTAGTGTTGTCTATGGAAACAATGTTGTTGTAGTTTTCCATTTTATGATGAAATGTAAACCGTATGAATGTATCTAGTACTTCCAAGGCTACTAAACTAATTGGTCTTTCGAGACTTGATGTTTTTTTAACATGCCAATGATACGTAATAATGCACCGACTCTGGGCTTCTAGGGTCGGGGCATTACATATAAGGCCCCAGCCTTAAACCTTACATAATCTTGAGTTTTTACAAGATTACACATTGAGGATCTTTTCAGGTTTAGAGTTTTAGAGAATTAGATCATGAATCTTGCATTACATTCCACATTTAAACAAAGTGGTTACATAAAAGACAATATTCATTCTTCCCATCAACGGAAACCTATTTAAAATAAAACACGGATTCTTTCTTGACACATCCTTGACACTATCATCACATCATGTACCTTTCCCTTGACCTGTGAAAAACATTTCAAAAACATGGGATGAGAATAAAAATCTCAGTAAGGGTTATAAAAATATGGAAAGGAAACATGAGTTCATATATACATAAGAATGAAATCATACTTTACCCATAAAACATAGGCACTTTAACATACCTCATAAAATCATGAATAAAGCATAGAAAACATTAGACATAAAGGAAACTTGAGGCATTCATAACATTCTTACATAGGGAGTAACCCTCTTGGTTACGTTTGGAATACCCATCACAGTATATTCCCTAAATCTCTTCGGAGAAACCTTAACGTTTCACTCCTTCGCGTTACCCAATGCATTGGAGAGCTATATCGGGCTCACCCACCCTTAGTTTATCACGGAACCACCCGTTCTTCATAAAAATGCCCAAGAACCATAACATAATCGTATCACATAAACATGAATAAATGAAACATAACATTTCCACATTTCAATCAGAATATAACATTTTAGGATATTGAAATAATGAATCCATTCAAAAAGAAACCATTTCCAAAACCATTTAAAACATTTAATAAAGAGATTTTTGAATCAAAGTGTCCCATACCACCTTGAAGCTTTTATCATTTAAAACCATTAATATCCATATAAATAAATCCTTAAAACCATTTTGAAAACATGGATATTAATAAGAACAAATAATTAAAACATTTAAAACGATATTTTGGTTAAAGGGGTTTCACCAAAATTAGAGACACATGAATACAATAATCGAGGAATAACATTTGGTAAAAACTTTATAATATCATGAGAATAAAAGGATTCATGATATAATACTCCAAAGGATAGTATATACACCATATAAGAGTGAATTTGTGCATAACAACAATGAACCCTCAATAGAAATGTCAAATGTGATGAAATCCCTTATAAAGAAGGTATCTTTAAATTAAGGACAAATAAATCTCAAAAATATGTGTGAAAAATATATATACACCCAATATAAGTGGATATTAAGTGTAAAACAATAAAAGGTCAATCACACATATTCAATGGATGACATATTCAATGACTACAAGTTGAACCCAAAGAAATCGAAATTGGGTTAAAAAGTTCCCTTGACAGCCTAACGGCATCACATCAAAATGAGTTGATGAGAGATAACAAGTGTATCTCATCACTTGGACATACAATTTACATAAATAATTATGTATGAGAACATATCCCAACATAAAAATATGTAAATTAAAAGACCCAATAAAATAAGTCTTTTAAAAAAGAGGAGGGTGAAAGGTTCCCTTACTGACTTGGGTATCTTTCAAAACATACACCCCATGAAAGAAGGACAATATATAATTGATGTAAATACTCATAAACGAAATTATATTGCACAAAGAGTAAAATAATGGGCAGTACATACACCACTAAATGGAATTTGTGGCGAATGTAGCATAAATATCATGGGAATAAAAGTGAGATGAAAAATCCCTTACGAAAACTCGGCATCCTAACGGCGCCACATAAAACTTCCGAATATGGATTGATGAGATCAAATAGAGTATCCCATCATATTACAATATAATTTACAGCAAGTTTAATATAAAAGAAAATCCCCCAACATTGCAAGGAGGAGTTTAAAAGAAGTGACATAAAGGAGAGTACTTAAAAAGAAAGAGAGAGGTTAGATCTCTTACGAAAGTCCGGCAGCCTAACGGCGCCAATCAAAACTTCCAAAATGGATTGATGAGAGAGAATAGGGTCTCTCATCACATGAACATAAAAATTAAAGTAGGATTAATATAAAAGATCATCCCAATAACAAGAAAGATGAGCTTTAAAAGGAATGACATAAAAGAGTGTACTTAAAAAGAAAGAGAGGAGTAAGATCCCTTACCCTGGGTCCGACTTGACTCGATCATTCTTTAATCTCCTGAATAATAAACTTGAGTTAATTTATAATTCCTTAAGAACCTTTTTCAAGTTCATTATTACTTTTATACCACTTATTACCATGTGATAAACATTATGTAATCATTTAAGTTAATAATATTTGTTTTGCCGATATTTGGTTCTTAAGTCGAAAGTGGACTTCTTACAATTACATGTTGTTCATGTGGCCAAATGTTTATTATATCCAGAAATGTATTCATTATGTAGATATAAAATATGTCATATATATCCAGTACATTCATGCATTTATAACATTACATAATCATTTAGAGGTAAGAAATGAAATGCACCGTTCATGGAGACGGTAAGCCGTACGTACGCACGAATGCTACGTTCATTTCTATTTCGTATTTTATAGAATGGAATAATAATGATATAAAGGTATATTATAATTCCAGTATAATATCATATATAATATCATATTTACATCCTTTATACATCCCACATATGGTATTTAACGAATCAAATCACTTTGAAGGGGCGGTAGTCCGCACTTCCTTAAATGAAGATATCGCGTATACCCATAATGGAAGCCATAAAGGTAAGACAAAAATGAAAAATACAGAATCATAAATAAAACATAAACATATTATATATCATATATAAAAATATTGACATCATAATGGCCACCTTTGAAGCTGTTAAATGAGTATTGAACAATCATCGTTTCGGGAGGCGGAATTTCACCATCCACAGAAACCGTATGTTCTTTAACCATTTGATGTAGTTGTGTAAGAGTATAGCTCGAATAAATCTTATACAAACATCCTAGTATATTTAAGATACTGGTGTTGTTACAAAAGAAATAAATAAAAAGAGGTTAGGGGGTTGGAGAATCAAAATAAAACAAATGAACATGATAGAATGAATTACCTTTAAAAGTGTAACTCCTTTTGATTTGAGCCTAAAGGCTTCCTTTGAAAGGATTATTCCCAAAGGGAATCCTCTAGGATTAGGAGAGGGATGTGGAGAGAGTAAATGGGCAGGGGTTGGACGAGCCAAAGGCTTGAGGAGTGTGTTAAATGAGGGAGAGGTGGGGGACTTTTATAAGAGGAGAGGAGGGGTACTTTTGGAAAGTAAAGAAATATTACTTTATTTGAAAATGTGTTTCGGTTTCAAAAGGTCCCACATAGATATAATCCGTGTATAAGGTGATAAGTCTTCGAAAGACACTCATCCAATAAATTTTGGTCATGTGTAGTTCATAGATTTTACATTATCTTTCCATTTTATTTGAATCGTCTAATAATGATGTCATCGCTGCATCATTATTATGTCATAAATAATTTAATTTATTTAATGTCTAAAAATTATAAAAAAATTACTATGATTTAGGAAATCTTTTTACCTTTCCAATGAATAGTTATAATCAAAAATATGACTTGTATAACCCCACTTAAAAATTGTTTTAGTAAAACATATCATGTTTGTGTCAATTTTACTTTTACATTAAATAAAATCTTATTTATGTCATTTCCCAACCAAAGTGGATCCATGGGGTCCCCAAGTTGACCCATGGCTTGTCTTGGTCGGCCATGATACAACCAATAGGTGTAGGACAAGTTTCATGGTGTTTTCATATTCTTATAATATCATTTTTACCTTAAAGTACACTAATTGCCTCTAATCGCGATTAAAAACTTAATAAGTTACTATTCACCAAAAAATTATTTTAATCTCATTGAACCACATTTTACTTCTTAATGAAAACCATGTATATCGGATTTTTGAAAATCAAAACACAATGATGGCAAAATTTCATTTAAACGGGAAATCAGTTTTTATAAGTACCACTTAGTGGTTTCACTATTCATCAAAAATTGAAGTTTTTCAAAAAAATCCCAAAAATTCACGCTAAGCTATATTTGATATTATGAATTCAAAAATGAAGTCCTTTTTACAAAATTCAAAACATATAAGTCACATTAATTAATTTAATAATTAATTCCCGCTGTGATGACAAATAGCGTGTTTTATGAAACAATAAGTATCAAAAGATTGACACTAGTTTAAGTCTGATTTCAAAGTGAAATTGATTCCAACGACCACTATTGGATTTAATGGTAAAAATATTTTCTAATTTCACTTTAAAACCAATTAAAAATATAATCTAATCATATAAATAAATTATATTAAAAAGAGATTTTGAATCAAAACACAACATTTTACACTATTCATTAAAAAAAATGAACTCTATCGGAAAAATACCAAAAAATTACACAAAGTAAAATTTGATGTCCCGAATCTTAGTAAGAGTTTTATTTGGTCGAAAATAATGTTTAATAGTGAAAAAAACTATATTTAATGATGGTTCAACATCAAAAGGTGATAAGTGAACCTTTAGTGAAAACTAGGGCATATACGCCTAAAATTGAATTCTTTCCGTATTTTAAGCCTTTATCTTTTATTGGATAAATGTAAAAACATTTAAAAACATATATAATCATATTTTAGTTATTTCTATCCATTCCCGCCATTACAACGGCTACATGTTAACTACCATTTAAAATAATATATTTTTATTATTAGAGTGCATCGTAAGATTCCCAAGAAACTCGTTGTTGCGTGTTGGGTACGCCGTCGAGCATAGCGTCCCCTTTAAAGTTATTTAAATATTTTATTCACAAATATGGATAAATATTAAAATGTCATATTCTTTATTTACCTGGGGTGTTACATCCTTCCCCCCTTTTGGGAATTGCGTCCTCGCAATTTTAAAATTGCGCTTGGAAACATCCTTGAAAGTCCCACATCGGAACAAAAGTCAGTAAAACAAACACTTTAAAATAAAGAGAGATAAGTACAAAGGTCACCCTAGTTAACCCATACTAGGATTCCAAGTATGAAAATATGGACATGGAGGAAAAAACAAAGGGTCATGTTCTGATGGAGAGTGATAGAAAACATGTTTAGGAGAATGTTAACCACGAGAAAATCACAAACTTGTGATGGGTTAAACGGTATTCGATTCCCCAGTAGGAAAAGTTAATAGAAAACATTTTTGTTTTAAGTTACTTTTTATTGAGGAATTTATTCATAAGGAAACATAATCACTTATCATGTTGACTTTCAACTTTTACTACATTCCTTAGTCAAACTCATATTTTTTCCAAAAGACGAGTATTTAGGGAGACTTGTTCGCATTAAGAGTACTATAATCAACTTCTAGAGAATCACCTAATCCCCAAAATAGAACTATATTCATCCCATGTATTTAGGCTTTAACCAAAACCAAAACCAAAAAAGTTAGTACAAGATCAGATAATCCAGAAAAGGATAACCCCTTATAAAAAGAAAATCTATTCTTAATCTCCAAAATTTGTCCAACAAAACCCAAAGTTCAACGAGGACCATCCGATAAACAATTTTTCCATAAAATTATTCAAAGTAAACCAATATAAGATTGAAACCCAAATATTTGAAGGATTTAGTCACATAGTCTTCCAAGTTAAATCGTAACATTTATCTCCAAACAACATCAGTTGCCCCTAATGTCTCGTATTGAAAAGTAATTAACCTAATCACATATCCTCCAAGATAGGTTAATCATTTTCATAAATAACCCAAAATCAACTTACTCTTAATTCATAAAATCATATAACTAAAAAGAATCAGTCAAACTAACCAGGGACTTCACGTAGTCCAGTGGTAGGCGATAAATACCAGACGCACTTTGGTTGTGGGTTCGATTCCCGCTGCATTGTCCGACGCGATGGGTTGTCACACGGTCTGCGTGTTGTCCTTTTTCCAAAACTATATAATTCTTAAAACATTCCCCAAAATGAGATAAAATCTTCAAGAATAATCATAACATATTTTCACCTCAAGTTTATCTCATTCCTTTCATTTTCCATCATATCATAGAGTAACCCATAATTACCTAAAAATTAAGTATCATATAAAGCCTAATGGTTACCTTAATAATTATTAACTGAATTTCCACATCATGTTTTCCATCTCGTACATGATGCATTAGAAAAATCACCAAGGTTGAAGTGGTTGATCATGAATCCTTGATAGTTGGTTTAGAACATCCATGAGATTCCTCATTGAATACCCCATTTCATCGAGTCTTTTAATCAGAGAACCACCACAGTTTCCTTCAAACCAATTTCCACTTTGGTGCCTGCTAGATCCATCCATTCACTAAAAACAAAAAATGTCAATGTGAGTATATCAACAAAATCATCATGTACTAATGAGGAAGGTAAACACTAATATACACTTACTCATTCACTTTATCTAAAACTAGGACTCTTTCTGAAATCCTAACCATTATGGTAATGTCACTTATGCTTAAAGAATAACCTAACCTCTAAAGTTATCTAAACCGACCATTGATACCAACTATAAGGCCCCAGCCTTAAACCTTACTTAATATTGAGTTATTACAAGATTACACATTGAGGATCTTTTCAGGTTTAGAGTTTTAGAGAATTAGATCATGAAACTTGCATTACATTCCACATTTAAACAAAGTGGTTATATAAAAGACAATATTCTTTCTTCCCATCAACGGAAACCTATTTAAAATAAAACACGGATTCTTTCTTGATACATCCTTGACACTATCATCATATCATGTACCTTTCCCTTGACCTGTGAAAAACATTTCAAAAACATGGGATGAGCATAAAAAGCTCAGTAAGGGTTATAAAAATATGGAAAGGAAACATGAGTTCATATATACATAAGAATGAAATCATACTTTACCCATAAAACATAGTCACTTTAACATACCTCATAAAATCATGAATAAATCATAGAAAACATAAGACATAAAGGCAACTTGAGGCATTCATAACATTCTTACGTAGGGAGTAACCCTCTTGGTTACATTTGGAATACCCATCACAGTATATTCCCTAAATATCTTCAGAGAAACCTTAACGTTTCACTCCTTCGTGTTACCCAATGCATTGGAGAGCTATATCGGGCTCACCCACCCTTAGTTTATCACGGAACCACCCGTTCTTCATAAAAATGCCCAAGAACCATAACATAATCGTATCACATAAACATGAATAAAGGAAACATAACATTTCCACATTTCAATCACAATATAACATTTTAGGATATTGAAATAATGAATCCATTCAAAAAGAAAACATTTCCAAAACCATTTAAAACATTTAATAAAGATATTTTTGAATCAAAGTGTCCCATACCACCTTGAAGCTTTTATCATTTTAAACCATTAATATCCATATAAATAAATCCTTAAAACCATTTTGAAAACATGGATATTAATAAGAACAAATAATTAAAACTTTTAAAACGATATTTTGGTTAAAGGGGTTTTACCAAAATTAGAGACACTTGAATACAATAATCGAGGAATAACATTTGGTCAAAACTTTATAATATCATGAGAATAAAAGGATTCATGATATAATACTCCAAAGGACAGTATATACACCATATAAGAGTGAATTGGTGCATAATAACAATGAACCCTCAATAGAAATGTCAAATGTGAAGAAATCCCTTATAAAGAAGGTATCCTTAAATTAAGGACAAATAAATCTCAAAAATATGTGTGACAAATATATATACACCCAATATAAGTGGATATTAAGTGTAAAACAATAAAAGGTCAATCACACATATTCAATGGATGACATATTCAATGACTACAAGTTGAACCCAAAGAAATCCAAATTGGGTTAAAAAGTTCCCTTGATAGCCTAACGGCATCACATCAAAATGAGTTGATGAGAGATAAAAAGTGTATATCATCACTTGAATATAAAATTTACATCAATAAGAATTTATGAGAACATATCCCATCATAAAAATTTGTAAATTAAAAGACCCAATAAAATAAGTCTTTTAAAAAAGAGGAGGGTGAAAGGTTCCCTTACCGACTTGGGTATCTTTCAAAACATACACCCCATGAAAGAAGGACAATAGATAATTGATGTAAATACTCATAAACGAAATTATATTACACAAAGAGTAAAATAATGGGCAGTACAAACACCACTCAATGGAATTTGTGGCGAATGTAGCATAAATCTCATGGGAATAAAAGTGAGATGAAAAATCCCTTACGAAAACTCGGCAGCCTAACGGCGCCACATAAAACTTCCGAATATGGATTGATGAGATCAAATAGAGTATCCCATAATATTACAATAGAATTCACAGCAAGTGTAATATAAAATAAAATCCCCCAAAATTGCAAGGAGGAGTTTAAAAGAAGTGACATAAAGGAGATTACTTAAAAAGAAAGAGAGAGGTTAGATCTCTTACGAAAGTTCGGCAGCCTAACGGCGCCAATCAAAACATCCAAAATGGATTGATGAGAGAGAATAGGGTCTCTCATCACATGAACATAAAAATTAAAGTAGTATTAATATAAAATATCATCCCAATAACAAGAAAGATGAGCTTTAAAAGGAATGACATAAAAGAGTGTACTTAAAAAGAAAGAGAGGAGTAAGATCCCTTACCTTGGGTCCGACTTGACTCGATCGTTCTTTAATCTCCTGAATAATAAACTTGAGTTAATTTCTAATTCCTTAAGAACCTTTTTCAAGTTCATTATTACTTTTATACCACTTATTACCATGTGATAAACATTATATAATCATTTAAGTTAATAATATTTGTTTTGCCGATATTTGGTGCTTAAGTCGAAAGTGGACTTCTTACAATTACATGTTGTTCGTGTGGCCAAATGTTTATTATATCCAGAAATGTATTCATTATGTAGATATCATATATGTCATATATATCCAGTACATTCATGCATTTATAACATTACATAATCATTTAGAGGTAAGAAATGAAATGCACCGTTCATGGAGACGGTAAGCCGTACGTACGCATGAACGCTACGTTCATTTCTATTTCGTATTTTATAGAATGTAATAATAATGATATAAAGGTATATTATAATTCCAGTATAATATCATATATAATATCATATTTACATCCTTTATACATCCCACATGTGGTATTTAACGAATCAAATCACTTTGAGGGGGCGGTAGTCCGCACTTCCTTAAATGAAGATATCACGTATACCCATAATGGAAGCCATAAAGGTAAGACAAAAATGAAAAATACAGAAGCATAAATAAAACATAAACATATTATATATCATATATAAAAATAGTGTCATCATAATGTCCACCTTTGAAGGTGTTAAATGAGTATTGAACAATCATCGTTTCGGGAGGTGGAATTTCACCATCCACGGAAACCGTATGTTCTTTAACCATTTGATGTAGTTGTGTGAGAGTGTAGCTCGAATAAATCTTATAAAAACATCCTAGTATATTGAAGATACTGGTTTTGTTACAAAAGAAATAAATAAAAAGAGGTTAGGGGGTTGGAGAACAAAAATAAAACAAATGAACATGAGAGAATGAATTACCTTTAAAAGTGTAACTCCTTTTGATTTGAGCCTAAAGGCTTCCTTTGAAAGGATTATGCCCAAGGTAATCCTCTAGGATGAGGATAGGGATGTGGAGAGAGTAAATGGGCAGGGTTTGGCCGAGCCAAAAGCTTGAGGAGTGTGTTAAATGAGGTAGAGGTGGGGGCCTTTTATAAGAGGAGAGGAGGGGTACTTTTGGAAAGTAAAGAAATATAACTTTATTTGAAAATGTGTTTCGGTTTCAAAAGGTCCCACATAGATATAATTCGTGGATAAGGTGATAAGGCTTCGAAATACACTCATCCAATAAGTTTTGGACATTATTAGTTCATATATTTTACATTATCTTTCCATTTTATTTAAATCGTCTAATAATGATGTCATCGCTGCATCATTATTATGTCATAAATAATTTAATTTATTTAATGTCTAACAATTATAAAAAAAATAATATGATGTAGGAAATATTTTCATATTTTCAATTAATATTTATAATCAAAAATATTACTTGTATAACCCCACTTAAAAATTGTATTAGTAAAACATATCATGTTTGTGTCAATTTTACTTTTACATTAAATAAAATCTTATTTATGTCATTTCCCATCCAAAGTGGATCCATGGGGTCCCCAAGTTGACCCATGGCTTTTCTTGGTCGGCCATGATACAACCAATAGGTGTAGGACAAGTGTCATGGTGTTTTCACATTCTTATAATATCATTTTTACCTTAAAGTACACTAATTACCTCTAATCGCGATTAAAAACTTAATAAGTTACTATTCACCAAAAAATTATTTTAATCTCATTGAACCACATTTTACTTCTTAATGAAAACCTTGTATGTCGGATTTTTGAAAATCAAAACACAATGATGGAAAAATTTCATTTAAACGGAAAATCAGTTTTTATAAGTACCACTTAGTGGTTTCACTATTCATCAAAAATTGAAGTTTTTCAGAAAAATCCCAAAAATTCACCCTAAGCTATATTTGATATTCTGAATTCAAAAATGAAGTCCGTTTTATAAAATTCAAAACATATAAGTCACATTAATTAATTTAATAATTAATTCCCGCTGTGATGACAAATAGCGTGTTTTATGAAACAATAAGTATCAAAAGATTGACACTAGTTTAAGTCTGATTTCAAAGTGAAATTGATTCCAACGACCACTATTGGATTTAATGGTAAAAATATTTTCTAATTTCACTTTAAAAACAATTCCAAATATAATCTAATCATATAAATAAATTAGATTAAAAAGAGATTTTGAATCAAAACACAACATTTTACACTATTCATTAAAAAAAATGAACTCTATCGGAAAAATACCAAAAAATTACACAAAGTAAAATTTGATGTCCCAATTCTTAGTAAGAATTTTATTTGGTCCAAAATAATGTTTAAGAGTGAAAAAAACTATATTTAATGATGGTTCAACATCAAAAGGTGATAAGTAAACCTTTAGTGAAAACTAGGGCATATACGCCTAAAATTGAATTATTTCCGTATTTTAAGCCTTTATCTTTTATTGGATAAATGTAAAAACATTTAAAACATATATAATAATATTTTAGTTATTTATATCCATTCCCGCCATTACAACGGCTACATGTTAACTAACATTTAAAATAATATATTTTTATTATTAGAGTGCATCGTAAGATTCCCAAGAAACTTGTTGTTGCGTGTTGGGTACGCCATCGAGCATAGCGTCCCCTTTAAAGTTATTTAAATATTTTATTCACAAATATGGATAAATATGAAAATGTCATATTCTTTATTTACCTGGGGTGTTACATTACATTTGGTATCAGAGGAAGTTTCGTTCAAACCTCAGAATCTAGATTTAGATAAGCTATCATTATAGCACAATACCCTAAGATAGAAATTGTAGGTTAATACAGAAGAACTTCCTAAAAAAAATTTATTTTATATATTTGGTGAATTTTTCAAGCAATACATCCCTATCTAGATACGAGCAGGTTGAGGCAGCTCTGGAAAATATGTACCTAGGGGTAAAACCCGAAAACACCGCATTGAGCTAGTCTCGAACATGAATTGGTGCGCGACAACGGGTCTTACTGCGCTCTTGGTTACGACACTCCATGGGGATGTGCTTATGATAATTCCAATTTTCATTACAAACCATTATGAATGGTTTATGAGTTTATACTTCCTCAAGGAAAACCTTTTTATGATTATGGATTATATCTATAAACAATTAAATTCATGTTAAGATTTTTACAAGTTTGGATTTATGTATTGTGATTCATAAACTAATATAGTTTATGCCATTGTTTAGAAATGGTGCTTAGTGGAAGGAATGGAAGTAAGGGGAATAAGGGAAAAGTTGAATATCCATCTTGTAATAAATGGGGGAAGAAACACCCGGGTACTTTCTTGAAGGGAATGGAAGTTTCTTATAAGTGTGTAGAAAAGGACATCAAGTACGTGATTTGCAAGGGTAAGAAAAAAGTTTCAAATGTAAAATACTTCATGTGAAAGGTGTTGGGACACTATGAAAATCAATGTCCCAATCATCAGAGTATACCTTAAATGATGGTGTTGGATAACAATCTAGTTATGATACTACCTCAGATGAAGAGGAATGATTAGTGTTCTTATGTTGTTATTATTGAATTATTTCATTTGAGTGTTGTATCAACAATATACTGGTTCTATGAATTATGGAGATAAATAAGTATTGTACTGTAGTACTATTTTATTGAGGATTTGAGATTATATGGTTCTAAGAAAAGTGACTTTATAGTAAGATACACTTTTAGGAAAAATACATGGTTGAAGTAAATGTTATCATTAGTACGGTCCTGATAATTAGGTAGTGATTTTGGAATAATATATGGTTGATTTGGATAAATTATATTGGATATTCTTGACTTCCTTGGAACTGATTAATAGTTTTTTTATTTCATCATTTTTGTAATTTTAAATATTTTTTTATATAAGGAATATATCCAATATTATATAAAGGATAAGGGAGAATGAATGTAATCAATTAGGTTTTATGGTAATTCAGGGTGTTACAGTGTTTTAAAATAATACATGATGAAGGTGTTCACATGTTATTATGTGGAAAAAAGGATCTTCATTGTGTATAACTTCCTTATAAATTTTGGACTGTGAGTTTGGATAGAAGTATTTTGGATAAGTCTAAAGGTTGGAATGGATTACGTTTGAAGTTGGATACTATTGTTAAGGGTGTTTTTGGATTTTTATAAAAAGGAAAACATGCAGACCAAGTGAAACCCGCCACATCAGACAAAGCTACGGGAATCAAACCCACAACCATAGTGTGAATGAGATTTATCACCTACCACTGGACTATGTGAAGTCCCTCAATTGTATAATGTAGTTTCTTTTTTTAAATTGTCTGATATAGTAAATATAAATTCATTTTTTTGGAACCCTATACAAATAGGATAAATAGAATAATTTTTTAAGTTCTATTATCTTTTAGAGTGATAGATGAGTTTGTGGTTGAAATTAGTTAAAGGATGGAACTCTAATTGTAAATTAATTTTTTTTATTCTCTAATTATTTAAATAGTTTAATTCTTAAACATTAGGTAAGGAATCCTAAAACAAAAAATGTGTTATCCTAAGACCTTATGTTTTGTTGAACCGATTATATTTTAAATCATCATAGTTTAACGGCTTTGAGGCCCTCAATTATACAATTGTTTGTGACTGACGACCTCAATCACTCCATATAAATATTTACATTTTTCCTCCAATTATGTGTCTCTAATTTCCACCAATGTTCTCCTAATTGAGATCATAATTTGGTGGTGTCTTTTTCATTCCCCTTTTCCTCTTATTAAGACTAAAATTTATTAACCTAATTTTCGATGTGGTTTTTCCCAGAAAGGTTTTTTCTATTTTCAACCATTAATTTTCCAAGAACAATTTCAAATTGCGAGGAAACAATTTATTTAAGGTGGTAAGAATGTAACACCCCATGATTTCATAGTACGTTATTTCTTCAATGTAATTCAATGACTTCTACTAAACACAACACTGAGTTCAAGTGCACCACGAGTTACCAAACTCGCCATTACAAATATGTTATGAATAGTATTAGCTATATTTTGAACTTTATATAATCCTTAAAATTTTATAGTCCATATTATGAGTTTCTTAGACATAATAAAAAAACAAATTCATTTTCTTCAGATAAAAAAGTATTTTTTTTAAATGCAATTTTACCACCATTTAATGGATATCCCTTTTTAAATACAATATTTGAATCTTCTATATATTCAATTTGACAAAATAAACTTTTTATTTAGAATCAGGATATAAGAATTTAGTTTCAATAAATTCTTGTTGTTTTTCTGATAACATTCATATTTTGCTCAATAGTAAAAAATAATATAATTTAAGTGAAAAAACTTTTTTAATCAATATAATTGTTTTTTTAAATTATACATTTTAATATTTTGGATGTATAAATATATTATATTTTTACAATTTATTCTAATGTTATCCATTGGAAATAATTTCACTTTGAAATTTAACAGAAACAATGATCAATCTTTTATTAGTTATTATTTCTTAATAACACACTTTTTGGTTTTGACAACATTAATTAATTTTAAATTAATAAATTCAACTTATATGTTTTGAATTTGGTAAAATTGACTTAATTTTTGAATTCGGAATATAAAAATTAGTTTAGGGTAAATTTTCGGTATTTTTCTGAAAACATTCAATTTTTTTAGGAACAGTTAAAAACAATGAGTTATAGTTTAAAACAGAATTTTTATTTAAATAATAAATTATTTTATTTAAATTTATTTTTCTTAAAATATATATTAATACCTATATATGTTCAATGTAATTCATTGGAGTCATTTTGTGATAATATTAGATATATAAAATTTTATTGAACTTTTTACCATCTTTTACCCACCTCCTATGAGCATTTGCAAATTTACATAAAACATAAATTTACCACTTTTGTGAGTTTAATTTCAAAAATATGAGATATGTGGTTGATATAATTATGTAAAATATGGTTCAATAAAATTAAAATATTTTTTGGTGAATAGAAACGTTTTACTTTTATTTATCATGGTTAAAAGTAGATAGGGTAATTAATTGAAAAAATGATATTATTATTACCATAAAACATATCCTAATTCTATTGTATAAGTATAATTAGACCAAAAAAACCTTAGTAATAAAATATTAACCACTTTGGTCAACTTGGATTAGATTAGGACATTTATTATTATTTTATTTAAAGAAGAGTTAAAAGAGTTAAAATCAAAGTTTAATAACTAAATCATTTTTAATATAGGGTTATACATAAGATAAATTCGACTATTTATATTCTATAGAAAGATAAAACTATTTACTACATTATGGTGTTTTATTTATAAATTTTAGACATTTAATAAATTAATTTATTTATGACACAATGATGATGCAGTAATTACATTATTAATGAATGATTAAAATAATTGATATTATAAATATCCAAATAAATGTAATTTGATATTATTTATAAATTAAACTAATTATATAGGTTAATATGAAATGTTAGGGTTGGTTAGATGATTTTTTTTGAATTAATAATGTTGTTAGGAATTTATAAAAAAACACACAATAGTGTCAAAATTAAAATAATAGAGTTTTTAAAACAAATATTATGTTATTAATTGATATTATATTCCTAAAAATATAAGGATCAGCCAAAGGTATTAAATAATATTATATATGTCATTAATTAACCACTTTAGGTTCTTTTGGAAGTTTATAGTATGTTTATTAACCATATAATATAAAAATACCAAGAGACATTGTAAATTTCAAAATATTTAACTAAGAGTTAAATCTATAAGATAGAGTTAATATAGTGACCCAAACCTATCCAAAAAATATAGGTTGAGTGGTGTTCGAACTAAACCCCACTTAGCCTTTAAATAATTCATTTTTGGGCCATTATAAACTGAAAATCATTTTATTATAAAATAATATTTCTAGCTTTTCCTAATGTGCCTCTCACCCCTCTTATAAAAGGGAACACAGCCTTCTCAATAATTGGAACCTTAAAATCCATTTGATCAGTGAAACCCTACCCAAATATCTTATAAATTGTACTCCCTTAATCCTAGATGACTTAATCTAGTCAGAAATTCATCCTATAGTGCCCTTTTGATCAAATCAAAAGGAAGAACCCGAAGAAGACGTGAATATTTCATCACCTCTTTCAGGTTCCTTTCTTCTTCCACTTCCTCTTCCGTTTTTTTCATTATAAAATAATAAATCCAGTATCGTATATATAGTTTGATGTTATTATAAATATGTTACAACAATATTCATTATTTTATCCATCCTTTGAATGACATGTCACCATATGTGCGTACGTACGACTTACCATCTCCACGACGTGGTGTAATTGTTATTCAATACATTATTATTTGGATGGGTATAATAATGATGTGTAATTTATGTAAATAATAAATATAAAATTATAATTATTCTGTATATATGATATACCATCCTATTATATATATTTTTAATATCAAAAGTATGATATTGTCGCTCGTGCGTGCGTACGGATTACCGTCTCCATGAATGAGGTGAGATCCATTCCCCATCGTATCCATTAAAGAATAATTTTCATTTGATGATTAAAAATAATATTTAAAGACTTAATGTAATTATGAATATGAATATGATACATCATATCCATAACAAAAATTACTTATGCAACAAATAATATAAAGGAAAACAAATCAGTAAACACCCGAAATAATGATAATACTAAGTTAATATTGACAAAGGAATGATAAAAGATCTTATATGATATCATATTTATGTATATGATTCTTATATAATTTAATAACAATTATTTCACCATTATACAGGAGGTTAACCAACCCAGAAACAAGGAAAAGTTCAAGGTAAGGGTTAATATCACAATCTTTTTATTATCAGAGGTTGTTTTTTCATATGTATCTACCCGAACATATTTATTATCCATGTCCATGTTTCATAAAAGAGTTTTCAAATGGATTATTTTTCAGGTTCCTTTATAATAAAACATACTTTTAAATGTTTTAAATATTTATTCTTCTATATAATTCTCATTAATGTCCAATTTTTCAAAATGGTTTTTTAGTATTTATTTATATAGACATGAATGTTTTCAAAATGTTAATTTCTTTCAAAAGTTTCAAAGTGGTATAGGAAACTTTGATTCAAAAATGTCCTTAATATTTTCTTTTACAAATTGTGTGACTTTTAAATGTTTTTATGAAAAAGGGATATTTCACTCAAATATTTTCACAAATCATTTTCATCTATATCAACATCCTTTGTTGGATTTTAAACTTATCTGAAGTTGATTTTTTATGATACAGTACATCCATATTGTATTGAAGGTTTGGTGATATGTTTGACTATGGATGTGTTATTTTTATTCCATTCATGGTTTATGGATAATTTATTGACATTTCATATGATAGATTTAATACGAATGTTTATGTTATGTTTAAACCTTTTCGAATGAGGGATCTGTTCGACTTAGTAAGTGACGGGTGGAAACCGCTATAGCTCCTCAATGAATCGGTAGGTCTCATGAGACAAACTAGTGTCTTGGCACAAGGACTTGACAAAATCTTATTTGTAGTCTGGGAAAAAGGCATTGAATATGTTGGTATGAAAGTTTGGAATATGCATTCCATCATTATGAAAGTGGTTATTGATATTGCATGTGATTATTCGACTAGTAGAATATCCATGTGAATAAGTAAATGGAATTATTTTATTTTTTTATTAGCCATATTATGTTGAAGTTCAAGTTTAAAAGCCTTTTGTCTTAGTCTTATACATTTCCTTAAATGTTTATTCTTATTTATGAAAGTTTCTCCTATATTTTTTTCCTTACTCAGGATCTGAGATCACCCATATCTATTTTTTATTTTTCCCAGGATGAGAAGAAGTATATTTTGACTGACTTGTAAGGATATTCTATGGGATATCAGTGTTTTCTATGGAAATAATGTGGTTTTAGTTTTCCATTTTATGATGTAATGTAAACCTTATAAATGTATCTAGTAATTCCAATGATACTAAACAAATCAGTCTTTCAAGACTTTGTTTTTTGTGATCATGCCAATGATACGTAATAATGAACTGACTTTGGGCTTCTGGGGTCGGGGCGTTACCTATATGATAGAAATTATTCAAGACAAGGATATTGATTGAAAATTAAATGATCTTTAATATGTTTCCATTGAATAATATGGAATCCTTGATAATGAATATTTAATTGGTTATCTCAATAGGAAACCGAATACTGGCTATAATATAATAGAGGACCGAAAAATAAGAATGAAGAAAACAAATATTGATACATGTGCTAAATATTTTCATATATGTTTTGAAATATATATACATATGATTAATGTTAATTTTAGATGGAATGATTGTATAGAATATACCAAGAAGATCTAGAGGCAGGCAAACCTGCTCTGAGTAAAATAAATTAAAATGATAAAAATTATGAAACAAAACATTACAGAGTTACACTACAAAGATGAGTGTACACCCCACAATTATAATCAGCATGAGCAAGACTTTCAAAATATTCAAGCAAGACAAAGGACCAAATACAACAGCACACAGAAACTACACCCTTCGAAAGATCACTTGCAATATGATTCTCCTCACAGTATGTGTGTGTGACTTATAGGGAAAGTGAACCAATGAGTCGAAGACATTCAGTCCAGACTAGTAACATCTTCCATAGAACATTCGTTGAGTAGTCTTTGAGATTTTTTACCGCAACAGAAGAGTCTTATTCTTTCCATAATTCAAGCCAACCGAAATAGACATCATATCGTATCACTTTTATCAAAACACAGAGCTTGAATTCAATGGAAAGTCCATTACAAATGAAATGAAGAAGGCACCCCTTCAAAAATCCCATGTAGGTACGAAGGACACCACCGCATCCAGATGGATCAAGAGCACCCGACGCAGATCCTTCAACATTGACCTTTATCCAGCATGGGAGGGGCGGTATCCATTAAACTAACTTCATCATCAGTAGATTCTTCATCTGGCTATTATCACCAAGAGTACTTAGCTGAATAAGATATGAGACATCATTTCGCATAGAACCTGTTTGAATACTAGAGGTAGTTAAGATGGCACAGTGAATATAAAGAACACCTTCTTGGAAGGAGGGCATTGTGCAACTGAATATCAAGGCATTACAAGCCTTCTAGATGAAATCCAAAGTCACGGATTCTACTATTAACAAGATATCATGGACCTGTTTGCTGCATTCAGCACTGCAAACAGAAAGAAGCAACTCCTGCACAGAATGGCATGAGATATTGCATCGGAAAATTCTATGTATATAGGCACACAACCTACAAGAAAGAGCACAAGAGATAAAAATGTGAAAAATGGTTTCTTCTACTGGAAAAAAAAATTTGCAGGCCGCAACCACCTGAAAACCACATCACTACATCATCCGCTGCAAGGGGAGTCGACCTTTCCAAATCCTACAGTCCAGCTATGATTGATATGGAGTTATGAATGGATTGTTGAAGTCTTTAACCCAGTGAGGAGGGTGAAACGAATTACTTGAACAACGATAACTGTAACACTCTTTTGTGATGAATCGTCCATTCACGTTATCCATCAAAACAAACATGTCATAATCATTAAAGTAGTATAGAAAGGCCTTAAAGTGCAGGTGGTTGGGAAGAATTTCCTATAGAGCTATATTTTCATAAAATTCTCTAATTGTTGCATGATTTATAGAAGAGGGAATGAAAATTTCATTATAGATCTGTCGGGAAAGCCAAGGTGTGGTCCAATAGTTTAGATTTGACTGTTTGGAGACCAACCATTTCGAGCAGACCATGAGACTAGAGAAGACCAACTTCAAAACAGACCAAACAAAGGATCTGAGATAACTGGTGTATCCATTCTGCAAATTCTCAATAAATCTAGTTGCGAGGATGTCCATGGATGAATCCAGGTTCGATATAAGATTCAAATTAATTTTTTTATCAACGTGTCATTGAATAAACTGAAATCTTTAATACCCAGCCCAACTATTTGGGCTAGATTAACATAATACTTCTAAGCAACTCTGTCCATCTTCCTCTAATGAATAGAACCATTCTAAACAAAATTTCTGATCTGGCTACTTTACTCCTTAAGAAGAATTATGGGCCATCTATACAAACAAATGATGTATAGAAACATTGAAGTGATGAATGAATTGATTATACATATTCTATCTACCTGGGACATATTATTCCCTTTCCATCCTACCAACTAATTTGTAATTTTTAATGTGATGCTTTCAACATGACACCTTTTGACTCTACCCTAGAAAAGAGGAAACCCAAAGAAAATGAAAGGGATATACCCCCTTCAAACTCTAAGACTTCAGGCTATTCTATTTTTCGTAGGTAATGAAATCCCATAACCAAATAGGACAGATGATTTTCCCTAACTAATGTCTTTCCCTGTAACCTCTTCATAGTGCGAGAAAATTCATTTTATACAGGATATCTTACCATTGAATTCTCTTCCAAAGAGCCAGAAGTTATCAGTATAAAATATGTGTGAGGGAGCACACAAATACCTTCTGATTCTCATCATTTTATACTAACAAAATTTGACCATATCATTTAGGTACCAACTAAGATAGCCTTCCACAATAGAAAATATAATACTAGAGAGAGGGACACCTTGTCTGACCCCTCTTGACCATTATAAATTTACTCTAGGGGATCTATTGACCATAATGGACAACATAGCACTGTTGAGAATGGACCCAACCAGATCAATGAATTTTTGCTAAAAGCCATGAATTTTAATAATGCAGAAATGAAAACCCCATCGGATTGTGTCAAAAGCTTTAGAAATGTCAATTTTCAAGGCCATGTCTTCATTCTTCACATTTCTCTTCATTCCATTCACACATTCATTGGAAGTGAAAAGATAGGTTTTTATATTCTGTCCTGGGACAAAACCGAACTGGTAACATGATATAAGACCCTTGGAAACTTCACCCAAATGTTGAGTCATAATTTTACTAATAACCATTGGAATGGAATTTCCAATAGCAATAGGCCCAAAATCCTTAATGTCAAGGGTATTTCCCTTCTTATGAATTAATGAAATAAAATTGGAGTTTATCCCAAAAGTCTTGTATGTGGATGTAATGAAATCCCTCACAGAATTTATAACATCAATCATGTCAATGTCCTAGTAAAACATAACAAAATTATTGGTAAATCCATCTGGACCTGTAGCACTATCAATATCCAATGAAACGAGTGAATCATGTACCTTTTTTTCATTGGGAATGCCAACAAGTATCCTATTTTGATCAATATTTATAGAAATCACAAATCACTGTATAATCGTATCAGTAATGTCATTACACGAATCTGAATACAGCTTCTCAAAATATCTAATCACAACATCTATAATTTCATCTTCTGAAGAGAAAACTGCACCATCAATACTATGATTTTTGAGACACCTATTTATCTTCTTTTCCCTATTAATGCAATGAAAAAAATCTTTTGTTTATGTCCCCTTCTTTGAGACATTTTCAGTTAAATTGGTTCTGGGATAATTTCTTTTTCAAAATCTGCAGTTTATCCAGATTTAAAGCATCCCGAATTTCCTCTTGAGAGGGCACATCCTAACATATTCTGTTGGCTTGATACCATTCCAAGACATTTTCAGCCTCCCTGATCTCACCATACACTGAGGAAAATGATTTCCTACTCCAATGTTTCAGTCTTTCCTTGACCTCCTTATGTTTACAGCATAAGATGTGAGAAGCACTCCCCAAATGAACCTTTTTCCAACCGTCAACAATAATCTCTTTGCAACCAGGTATAAAAATCCAATTTTTGTTAAACATAAAGGGAAGGGGAGCCTCCCTTATTATTTGTGAAATTTATATCCACAAGGATAGGGTTATGGTAGGACTGTATCCTTGGAAGATTCCTCCCATACACATCTAGTCTCTCTTTCCTTCCATCCACTTGCACAAAGAACATATCCAATTTACATGCCTACAACCCATTCATAGTGTAACTGCCCCATATATAATTATCACCAGTGAGGGAGACCTTAGAGAGACCATAATTATCAATGAAAGATATCATATTAGCAGCTGAAACACATAAAAAGTTTCCCCCAGTTTTTTCTTCTGGCCTCATAAGAGTACTACAATCACCAAGGAGAACCCAGCTAGTACTTATGAACTCGATTATTCTAACCAGAATATTCAAAAAATATTTTATTCTTTTATAAAGGGTAAAGGAATAAACCAAGGACCTAGAAATAGAGGCAGTATCAATATAACATGATATGGTGACAGATTGGAAGTCTACCAGAACAGTACTGATAGTGATGTTGTAATGCTTGATCACCAATGAGGATTTAAAATTTCCATCAAAATGGTTTCTTGCAACAAATGAGTTGCCCAATGAATCCCATTTGAATGCACTGAAATTTTCAAATTTTAATTTTGGTTTTGAAAAACCAACTATTAGGGGTCTATGGGTCACAATAAGATGTCTAAGGGACCTAAACGTGGGAGAATTCCCAATCCCATGACAATTACAAAATAAGATTTTCATTTATTATACCGGAACCAAGTTCTAGGCCCATCATTGATTATATAAATTTCCTTACCTATTGAGACAACATTAGTATCATCATAATTAACTGTAAATTTATCAATTGCTGTTGAGTCATCCTCATCCCCAACAGACTCCTCCACATTTAGGAAAGATAATCTGTTAGAAGATACAACTAGATTAGAGATCATGCTAGTAGGTAGCTTTCTTTTAGCATCCTTTGTAACCTATGCATGCAAGAATTCACCTATATTGGCTGGTCCAAAACCTGGTTCTGGAGAAGATTCATCTTGTCATGTGTTCTGAATCTCACCATCCCCTATATTCAATTGAATAGGAACATCATGAGCATCAATAGGATCAGCCACAATTTTATCATTGGCAGGGTATTACTGGTATAAGATTGGGACAGTATCCAACAATCCTGAGGCAGGACCCTGATCGGCATTATGTTCCTTGGATGCCTTCATATTCACTCCAGGAAGAGGAGCTATTTCAGGAGACTCTGGAGAGTCAGCAGCCTGTGCACATGCAGGACTCGCTACCTACTCATCACCATCTATCATTATTTTTATGAGGATGGTAACATTGTCAACTCCTGTATGAACTTTCTCAGTGTTTTACTTATTCATGATGCACCTATCCTTAGAAAATATATTCACTACATTATTATCAGAGCCATCCACGACCATTTTCTTCCCCTTAATTCTCCAACAACCTTCCCCATCATGGCCTTGATCTTTTCATAAATTTCACATTTTATTTATGTTTCAATCTAAGGAAACATGGCCAAAGAAACAACAATTTAGACAAAACCTAGGTTTTAATTCATAATAGATGCCCCGAGTGAGACTTTCATCATGAGTGGTCAAAACCACTTCCTCTACCAGCATTGCCAACATGGAAACCTCAAGAATAATTCTCACATAATGCTCAAAAGTGGGTCTCTCAGTCTTTTTATCCGACCTAATGGGAATACCAACCGATGAGGCTATATCCCAGTGTAATTGAGGTTCCAGTACAACTATTTTTGGTTATAAACATATTTCCAAAGCTACACAAAATTGTACTATACAACATTAGGGTTGAAGTATCAATCCCATTCATGAATTCTATAGAATCATGGCTTTAAGGGAATCAAACTATTGCTTCAAGAACACCGCTTCATCTCATCTGATGAAAATACTGTATGGTAAAATGTGTAGCCCATCATTGTCATCTTCTAGTCAGTGAAACCCCAAATTTCAACCATCTTCTCAATGAGATGCTTGAATTTCCAAGGCTTAACTCCAATAGAAATAACAACACGAGAATTGATCGAGTACCTAAAAAGAATAATTCTTTCTTCTACTGCATTCTGGTTAGAAGAAACATGGGCAATCCGCCCTTTTTGTATAATCTTTCCCGAAGATATAGCCTAGAATTCAAGAAATGATGATTTTTTCATACCTTTGACAGCATCTGTGAAGCTCCTATTATGGCCATTTTTCTCCCAATGAATATCAGGTATTTTCTTTGCATAAATATTGATGAGATCTATATGACTAAAGCAGTCATCCACCACATTTTCATGCACATATTTCCTCCTTGAATCCTCACAAGCATCTAAATTATTTGAGTTAGGTTTTTTGCCCAACACATCCTCACATTCCACCATATCTTCTAAAGAATATACAATAAGTAAAAAAATATATTATTTGAGTAATGTAATAAATTTAATATATCATTTTATATATAAGATGAGATATCTAAAAGAGTAGATAAATTATGTAACAACAAAACTAGTAGAGAAAATCAAGAAGGAAATGAAACAAGAATATTTCTTTATTTTAGTTAGAAAATAAATCTATTATGGTATTAATGAAAATAAATATCAATATGATAGGATTAATAATAAATTTAAAAAATGAAAAAAAAATATGGAATTAAAAACAATAAAGAAATGTTTTATTCAAAAATAAATTCAAATATTTAAAATTGACTCAATTGTAAAATTTATATAATGAATTTTCAAATAGATATGAAAGAAAAGTGTAACGATCCAAATTTTTAGAGGTTGGATATTCCTATATAAATTTTAATTTTTAATTTGGTGATGGGTTTTATAGAACATGGACTATGTATTTTATTTTTATCAGTTTGATTCTCTTAAAAATCATCCATAGATTTTTTTAATGTGTTGGAGGTGTCACGAGTTTTTGGAATGGTGGTTGGGGAGTAGATTATTTGCAAACATTGTAAAATTTTAATATTAGAGGCCGCATACTTGATTGAGAGTCATCACTATATAGGATTTGGTTAAAAAATATCTAGGCACACTACATTGGATCACTAATTAGTTGGGGATACCTAAAAAAATTCTAGTAGAACCTAGGTTGGATTACTATGTGAGAGAATACTTGTAATATACTACTCCCCAGCCTTTATTTTTATAGAGGAATACCTCTTTAGGAAATTCATTTTTACTAGTCCCTCACCCTTTTCCACCCCACTCTTCTCGTTTTATCCCATTGATTCAATAATGGTTCATCGTGTCATTCTGAGCTAATACCACCTCCCATATTCTAATTTTTCTTTCTCATTACTTCTCATAGATTATTTATTTGACTCAAAAAAAAGTTCAAATAAATTTTTTCATTGGAGAATAGAAAAATAGTCACACATCATCAGACTTTTTTATGTGGCTCATGGATGGAATCCTGAGAATTGATAAATAGTTCTTTATTCTATAATTTTAGTGAGGTATGTTGCATCATTTGTCTAATTTGGATTTTTTATGAATTTGGGTAAAATTACCTATTTAAAAAAGGATTTTAAATTGTATTTTATATTTTTAATGATTTATTTTGATTCGATGTCTTTTAATTTGATATAATAAAAATATATTTAACATCAGTTATTATAATAATAATTATAAACAGACTATTCATGTGATTATGCATAATGGTTTTCAAAAAATAGAGTAGAAACCAATTATTTAATGTCATTATTTTTAATAAAAAAACAAATGTAAAAAACTGAATTATTGCATCCTATTTCATAAAATGGATGTCAAAGATCATTTTAAACAATATTTTTTTTAAATGGTTGAGAAATAATTTTTTAATGAATACAGTTTTTAAACCATAGAACCTTATACATAGTTGTTTTGTATAATCAACAAGAAAATCTATAGTTTTCAATGATAATATAACTGTTTTAAAATTAGAGTGGAAAAATATAATGTTCCATCAGATAAATAATGATAATTATAAAACAATTATTAAAATATCGTAAAATTTTAACATCATATATATAAAATTGTTATTGGGATTTTATCTCTATATAATGTTCATTAATAAATAATATTGTATAAACAAATTTACATAATGATTTTATACGTAAAGTTATATTCAATCTATCCAAAATTGATATTAAATTATTATTTTTAATATAAAAATGAAATAAATGTGTGAAATAATCTTTTATAAGTGAGATAAATATAATAAATGGTGAAACTGAATGTTATACAATGAAGTGGAAGAAATATATTTTGGAGATATATATTTGTGCGTGAAAATTAAATGTTTTCCATAATGTGAAATTTTAAAGTTTCTATATGTTTAGAGGTGAATTTTTATGATTGAACGATAAATTACCCTAGTGTGATGGGAAGAAAGTAATTATCTATATCTGAGTTTTATATTATATGTTGGTTATTGAAATAATCAATGAAATATTTTATAGAATTTATTAAAAATCATTTATTTATATCAATAACATTAAAAATATTTTTTTTAGTATTTTCATCATGGGTTATTTAAATACCATATGTTAAAAATTTCCACCTGACAGTTTTAATATAGATTTTTAATAACTGATGTTAAAAAATATATTTTATAAATCAATTTTTTAGTAGTGATTGGAAATAAACTGTTGTTATAAATTTTTATATTTTTCGTGAAATACGTCTATAGGGAATCAGTGGTGAATTGTGTAACATTTTTCACACTTATGGCATTGTTTCATATCATATTATGCTGACACATATTATAAAAATTAGATTTTTTTCAAGTAAATTAATATATTAATTAATTTGGTTGTATTAGTGGACGAGGCATGTGATAATTTTCTTATTAGATGTCATTTTTGACCACAAGTGGATTTATTATGTCATCAGGTAAGTTTTAGGAATTATCCCTATTTTATTTTAATTTTTAAAATAATAAATAAATATTATAATTAATTTTTGTGATAATTTATTTGAGATAGTGCCTATGTAGTTGACCAATATCTTGTGTGAGCATCGACAATGATGTACAGACTACATAATTTTAGGTGATTCCTTTTTTTTGGTTTAGAACATTTCCTTTAATTAAATATCTATGTTCATTGTTAATTTTTTGTTTTGCTCGCACAATAGTCTTATTCATAGTTTTATTTCTGATTTTATGTTAGTTGACCCATATGGTTGACAAATCATATATCACTATAATATTAATCATAGATTTTATAGCTTTATAAATGGTTTTATGGTGGTTACATTGTCAAACAAGTTTCAGTGGCCTCCTTATGGATGGTTTATTTCAAATCATGGGTTTTTAATTTAAAATTGGTTCTATTAAAAAACATATATATTTTTTGGAATGAAGGTAATTTCATAGAAAAATAGTTAATTGAAATGTGTTTTAAATGAATTATAAAATTGGTTTTGTAACATTATTGGATTTTTTCCTAGGGTTTAAAATGAGTAAAATGGAATGTGATGCCTTTTTAAGTGGTTTAGAAAGGGGACTTGTGTTTTGTTTTTAATCAACACCTGATTGGGTGGTTTCAAAATTATTTGATCTCATTGAACTTATGTGAGTGATTCCATGTTTTTTCAAAATATTATGTTCTTTCTTATTAGCGAGTGTTTATATATTGTATATATCGATGCATAATGATGTGTTTGTGTTGTGTGGGATTCATTGGGAGAACATTACATCTTCTATTACAATTTTGGTCGGTGTTCATGTTTTCCACATACCACTTACATGGTTGAAATGATTTTTGAATTGATTAAATGATATGGACTACATCCTGAGGTACTAGTACCCTGATTTTCAGTTTGGGAGTTGTAATATGGGTTGTGTAACCGATATTATGTTTTCTTCATGTGGTTTATTTTGCGTACCTAGTGTTTTTGGGGATGTCCTAGGTTTCTTGATGAACCTCACCAATGTATATAGTGATGTGTTCGTCAAATGAATATGAACTCTTCCATCGGGTAATTGTTCAGTGAAAAATCCAAATGGGGTTTGGGTCTATGTTCACAAATGATACAAGGATATACCCTAAGTGATACGTTAGTGAATTCAAAGGGTGGATTTTAGATAAATGGCAAGGCATGGATGACTATGTCTTGAGTGAGAGGTATTGGTTTTAAGTCACTCATATATTTCATACCTCCCGCAATTAATGTGGGATGGTTTTAGGAACATGGATATATGAATGTTTCATATCCCTTTAGATTTTGAGTCTTGGTTTAGATGATTACCCACTTAGAGTCATTTAGTATAGTATAGACATCATCTCATTTGAAACATTCCATGTGCATTTGGTTATGATTCAGGTTATGGTATGATGTGAATTCATCATCCAAATATGGTACCAAATCAACTAGTTTATGTGTTATGGTATGAAAATTATTTTTTAATCACATCAAATAAGGTACAAATAGGTAATAGTATGAGTTGGATCCCATCAAAGGGATGTTGTAGGTATGCTATGTTGTTCCTCGTGTGATATGTTTCTATGTGTGTGTGTTGTATGTACATGACTTCACTCTATGTATGTATTTCATGAACATAAATTTGATCATAATAATACATAGTTTGGATGAGGCATTGGGGATACCTTTTGGGTCATTCCACTCCCCCACCCCCCACTCACATACACAACATGGGTTTTGATGTACATTTGTAGATGTTATTGTATTCTATTAGGATAGAATGGATTATTAATGATGGAATCTACATAGAATTTATAGGTCATCGATGTCGGGGGATTCAATATAGAAGGATTGTGATGACCAATTTTGGTAAGTACATAGCTACCAAATTTTAATTATTAGATAGAATAACATGTTTATATAATATTGTTTTATGATTGATTAATTATATATATTGATTTAAAATTTTCTTTACCCGACCGTGGGGGGCATGTGGTCTCATAAATTTATATCTACTATTTTTTTGGGATTTCATTTATATAGATGGAACATTATGTGTTTTTTAAGAATCCAGGCATGGCCTTGGAAGCTTATATTAAGTTAATAGTCCCCATAAGATTATTATAATCCCTCATTGCTAGTTGATAGCCTCTGGAGTATGGGTGTGACATCCTAAACTGAGATGCTTCTCAAGGGTTCCCCCTACCTGATGTGTCACTATGCCTGAAGCACATCTACACAAATACCAGTAGCTACCGATTAGTAGTAAGGAAATATGGTGTGTCCATGGGGAGACAATTTCCTCATTACTATTATTGTGAAACAAATAAATAATACACATAGATAAATAGAAGAAGTAGTATAATAAACATTTGGAACAGCAGAAGCATACTGAAGTAATACATAACTGAGAAATTAATACTCATATATAGAAGCTAATTATGGAATATGTAATGTGTCTAGAAATATGGAAAACATGGATAACAATAAATAGAAATTGTATTCAATACAAAATCAGAAAAAAGGAAACCAAGAATTATTCACATTATTCCATGGTCCAACTCAGTCATCTACCACATGCTCAACCCTAAAAATTATGAAATAAAGTGATTAAAGCGAAACACATCAAATTATCGACATATACATACATCTAACCTGCCCAAGTACCAATGGTTCCCTGAAAAAGGTGTCAAATAAATCTTATTAGGCCACCAAAACTGATGTACTTTCATTCCATGTAACAGAAACAAAAATAGTGTGAAAAGTTTCATATATAAATGTGAAGACGTTCAATAATGTAAATAACTACGTACCTGGATCAGCCTTTACTAGATTTTGGACATATAAAAAGTTAATTATTAATGTATGTTTGAGTTTAATTTAATAGGTCACAGGAGGTTATACCAGTACTAAAAATCTGGTATTATTCTAATAGTGATGGATCGAAGGCATAACAAGTCATCCTAATGTTTTTTAGAAAGAAGAGGTTACAAGGGAATAACCGAGGCAATAATGACCTCAAGGGTCTCTAAATTAGAAGTAACTACATCCTAGATATAGGTGTAAGAGTGTAATACAGGGAACAATGTGGAATTAATTCCATAATAATTAGTCCAACATAGTATAAGGAAAATATACAGGGTAAATATGATTTGTAGTGGATTCTCCCACGGATGTATCGAAGGATCCTCATATATGTAGAATCCATACCAAATCCAAGAGTTGCATCCAAGTCACCCTATAATAGTAATGTAGGGATCCTATGATGTCATATTAGGCATCCACTAATATACGAGGATCAGGTTCCTAGGTTGATCTCAATAAAGTAAACCAGTATCCTTGTATCGAAATGATATCAATGAGTGCCGACGGAATTACATCATGAATTCAAATGAAAACACGAGTCTAGAAAATCCTATAAATATTTCTAGGGCCATATAAAATTTGGAACCATATATTTAATAAATTTAGTATGTTATACCATGTCATGGTTATTCCATTTAATAAAATAAGTCGGTTTCTTCCATGACATTCATACATATGATTAGGAACCTCGAGCATATGAAACCTTTAATTAATTCATATAAATCATAATAATTTCGTTATTTTCATTCCCATACCTTCCATAATAAGTGTGAATGGGCGTTGCGGAAAAGAAACTAACATTTCATTTACATTTAATAAAGCCAACTCATATACTTAGAATACGTTCAAATAATAATTGTGATTGGTTAATCAATGTGAATAACTTAAATTAGGAGGGTAAAATGTAAATAAACATAGTATAATATATTTATTAATTCTGAATCCAATATTAATTTAATATATAACTCGTACCATTAGTAGAATCAAGTCAAGGAACACAAGAACGGTGTCCTAGATGAACATGTATTAACAGTAAAAACCAAATTATGGGAAACACCCTATAGGGGGTGGTCACCGTTGAGGTCACAACTCCAACTATGGATAAATTTAATAGAAAGAGTCTTATAATATAGTTATAACTACTATAAGTAAAGATAATAAATTAAGTAGATTATAATTAATGAAATCAATGTTCTCGCATGGCAAATTATAAAACATTGAATCATGTGTACTGAGTTATAAAGGAATCAAGATCTTATTGGCGCAGATCCAACAAGATGAAATATGATCAAATCAAACTTTGGATGGATGGTCTAGATTTATTCATAGATTCTTCCTTAACATATATCAAAAGAGATGAAATGGGAGGGGTTGTCTAATAAAAAGAAAACGATAGGATGTAACAACCTTATATTTTATGAAATCTTTTTTACGAATTAATTTAATCATGATTATATTTTTTATTTAACATAAACAGTAATAATATTTTATTCATATTAAAGATCAATTATTGGATAACATTATGTGAAACAAAAATTTAATCATGAAATACAACAATATAATTTTTAGCTTTCCTAACATAGAACGCTAGCAGAAGTTTACATTACATGCAAGATAGACATTTCTTGATTACTTATATAACAATCATGACTTATTGTTAACAAACAATAGTATATTATTATTTATATAATTAGATATATCATATCCATTAATTTTTTGTTTATGAATAGGATTAACTAATATATAATATTACATGGTAGAATTCATTAGTTAAAATGAACTGAAAATTAATATAAAAACTAATTCAATAGAAAAGGAATGTTTTTATAGAAAACTATTTTTATGGTGACAAAACTATTTTATCCAATCAATTAAATTAATTTAAATTAGTGATTTACATTAATATAGTATATTTACTATATTTCCAAGAAAATATTTTTGATATTCATCCATTCTATTTTATAATCATAATATAGAAAGAAACCCAATTTAACACATCAAAAACTTGATTTTTGTCAAGATGCTTTTATTGGATTTTAATGGGGAAAGTATTTTACTTAAAAAAATTGTCACATTAATAAATATTTTAGGTCCAAAAAACCTAATAATTAAATTTAGAAAAAAAATAATGTTCATGTTATTTTTTGGTATTTTATTTATGAATTTTCGTATTATGATGAATAATGAAAAATACTGAATTTTAATTTAAAACATCTTATTAATCAAATTAATTTAAGTGGTTAAATATTATTTTGAATTAGATTTAATTTTTATTTAGGTTATATTTTTATAAAATAGTACAGTTTGGTTAATTTTAATTAATTTCATAATGAAAATGAATATAAGAATATAGCATATATTTGAACTTTTTTACTTCTAAAACCTTCATTAGCATCCTGTATATGGGATTATATTTAAATTAATTTTTTCCACTTATGTAATTGTATTTCAGAAATAAAAATACATATATTAAATATGAATAATTTATAATTTAAATTTATTTTATATTATTTCTGATACAAAAATATTGATGAATGTAATTAAAATCAACTACAACAATTAAAGAGGAATTAAGCTTAAAATGGATTGAATTTTTAACATAAGAGACAAAATGACCAATACAGTTGTATGAAACCCATTGTATGTCTATAAATCATCAATGAAACATTCATTTATGTGTTGAGAATATTTTTTATGAATTATTTATCTAAAAATGTTGGTTAACCTAACTTTTTTTCAAAAATACCTAGTGTGTCCTTTCCCTTCCCTATAAAAGGCCACCAACTATCCCCCTTCATCACAAATCTAATACCACATATGATCTATAAATATCTATCACATTCACATCCCAATATCCCTACATTAAACCATGATGCCCTAATTTGGGTAAAAATACATCCTAGGAAGCCTTTTTTTGAGAACCAAATGGAGTTACCCATAGAATATGTTACATCCTCCCTCAATCCCCTTTATATAATTTTCATTATTATCCATTGACAACATCTTTATTACATGTTTATAAGACAAAAAAAACATATTACCAAAATAGTTATTTGTTTTTCGGATAATTTTCACACCTACATTTACACACACTTCCATTTAATCGGTATTGAACATACTATTTATGTGGACAGAGAACTACCGCCTCACAAAACGATAATTATTCATTCATCCTTTACCAACTATCATGGTGGGAATTATGATGGAAACTATATTTATATATAATATATATGATATTTATTAGTGATGTAATATTATTTAATTATTTTATATCACAAATCCTTATACATTCCATTTTTTATAAATACGATAATTTCATTTCTAGATTGGCGGACCACCTCCCCCTCAAAGCGATGTGGCTCATTCACAATTTACACATAAAGTGTTAAGGATGGGTTTTGTAAAAATATATGATATATATGATATAATAATTATAATTTAATAATTAAATTTATATATATATATATAAACATATACGTCCTTTCTTCTTTCAATGCATCAATAAAACAGAGATCTTGCATACGTATGGCCTACCATCTCCATGAATGGTGCATTCCATTTCATACAAATATATTAGACATATTAATATAATAAAAATATACCAAATATAAATTAAATTTATATAATGTTTAAAATTCATAAAATTGTGATATAAGTATAAGGACCAAATATACCACAAATAAAGTCACATGAGAAAAACAACACGAATATTACCTGAAGTGAATCCTTAAAAAAGAATTGTTAGTAAGCATGCAACATAACATCATAATAAAACCATATCAAGTAATAACTATAGTAATATGTTTATTTTATTGATTTATAAGAAAAATATATTTATTATACCATATATTTTTATGAGTATAATTAGATGGAAGACACATTGTAAGGTAAATTAATCTCACTTATTAATATCATGAGATTTAGGCCATATTCACCATTCATTTAATTTTTTTGGAGTTTATACATCCCATGAATTGATAATATGAATATTAATATTCAAATTATTGGTATATACATATCCATTTTATGATAATTATTTCTTGGTGTTAATGTTTCAAAAGTTAACAAATCAGTTAGATAATTTTGTATAAATTTTCCTTCATTGAGAAAGATGTTTTGTTATGAACGATCGTAATTTTTCAAGGTGTATATAATTACATTTAACATATTTTATGATGAATATTTCTGTATTTATATTATTTTAATCATCATTTTATTTAATTTTCATACATAGAGAGTACGATACATAGTTACCACATAGTAAGTAATTATTGAAAAATCTCGTTGTTTATCAAGATTGTTTAGCATTATGAATTCATTGATGATATATTTAGATCCATATGTCCTAAAATATCATTATGTTTCTTAATATAATGTTATTCATTATATATTAATATAATGTAACCATTTCAATACTATTTGGAACATTATATGATGAATAATGTTTATTTGGAAAGTATGGCCTTACCTCTCTCATTGGTTTGAAATCTATGCCCCATAAAATCCTTACTTTCTAAAACCTTTTCCAAATATATTATAATATTCTATTGTAATAATTAATGGATATTGTATCCCATGTTTTACATTTATAAAAGGGGGTTTAAAAAATAATCTTCTTATACTTTTCATGATGAGGTTCTTTTCAAATGTTTTTCTTTGCGAAAGGAATGTTCGTCATGTACGAGTTTAACAAGCCTCCATTGAATTTATTAAATAATGATTCCTTTACAGGATTAAAAATTTATTTTTTTAAGAAATTTTTTTCTAAATGTTTTGGATATTCCTTGATTCAATGTATTTTTTAATAAAATGGTTTTTAAAACGTTCAAAAGTTTTTTTTAAATGCTTCAAGGAAAATGAGATTTTAATCATTTTCAAGGTAATGTCATATGTTTCCAATTAAAATAGTATTCAAAAATATTTAACGTATATTTTATTTGTTTTCATGTAATAAGGATATGTAAATTTAAATATTTCTTTAAAATTTTTCAATATATTTTCAACAAAATGGATTACAAAATGTTTTCAATATTTCTTTGTAGGTTTTAAATGTATTTACAATGAAATGGTTTTGAAAATGTTTTCAACAATTAACTATAACTTTTATATATTAGTTCAAAGGAAATGGTTTTCCAAATAATTTAAAATAATCAATTATAAGTTTTTAATTTTATTTTCATGAAAATTCTATTAAAATTGATTTATGTTTTAAAAATAGTTTACCAAAGAACAATGGATATTTTCCTTAATAAATGTTTTTAAAATATCTTAAAAAATAATTTCCAATATTAGATGAAATCCATTAGAGTTACTCACACCATTATGGAAAAATAAATCAATGATTCCATTCACATTCTTTATCATAATGGTTTATGTTTTTTGAAATCATGCTTATGAAACCCATTTCTCATTATCAAGTTATATGCCATTGAAACCTATTTCTATTAAAGATTTATGGTATTTAAAATTTTACTATATAACTTATATATTATTCCATAGGTTAAGATATGATTAAATTTTAAGGATACTGATTTTAAGTGATCTGTTAGGATATAACTTCTTATGCTTTTGTTGAACATGTATGTATGATTTCATTATAAGCTTGGTGAGAACTATATCTACCTAAAATGCATTATGTAAAGATTTATATGTTATTATATAGAATAATATGGTCTTGGGAGTTATCCTTGACAAATAACATGGCCATGGGAGAGAACCATCACAACAAAAATGGTATGAGGAGTAAACTCGTGATACTAAGTTGGAAATTATAGTGAACCATAACTACCAAGATGGTATATAGAGTAAACCAATGATACAAATATTTCCAAGGAAGCAATTCCATGGAATCTATGGAATTAATTTTATATTCTTCTGTGTTTCCACAATAGCATGTCTAATTCTTATGTTATGATTTAATTTATTATGTTCATTATTTCTAATTGATCCATGTTTTATTAACATCCATGAATAATGAAATGATTCATTCTTATGACCTTTTATATATAGGGTCTGATCTTATATTGTTATGATTATGTTTTCATACCCCTATTTTCATGTTTATGATTACATGTATCCATTGTTTACCCTTATTGAGCAAATGAGATCACGAATTTTCATGTTTCCTTCCATATTTTATGGAGATATAATTATTGTATTATATTTAGAAGAGGGGTTTTCTAATTGGAGAACTTATTAGGAGATAATGTAAAATTCTCATGTACTAGTGTTTACCTATCCATGTCTCCAAAGGAACTAAACTAATACGATCTTTGGGAGTCTATTTGTTAAATGTTTTCAATATTCCAAAAAATTGATGTAATGTATATGTATTTTAAGACTGGGTAATTATATCTGGTATCGTAGTGATGGTTTAGTTACGGTTTAGAAAATAAGATAAGAAAACATTAGGAATATCCCAATGTATATTTACAAGTATATGTCTAGGTATGTCTCTAGAAATATGTATATGGATGAGTTAATGTTTAGGAAAATATTGTATAAATTTTTGAAAAGGATATAGTGGGTGGTTTCCAAGAAATACATCCCTTCCTAGAAATTTCAAGTGGTAATTGTTCATTCATCGATGTTCCTTAGTTTAACAAATCTAACATAGTGTTTTAAGCCTTTAAATTTGTAACTAGGTACAAGAAAACATGCCTTACTGCACAACTGGTTTGACACTCATGAGGGATATTCTTTGTAAATTTAAAAAATATTAATGAACAATCATAATTGATGTAAATGGATGTTTATAAGAATAAAATAGGACAATGTTGTTGTGTTGTAGTTTAATAATGTTGTCATATATTAGAAATCACATAAGTGGATATCATTATAATGTGATTCATCTCTATGATAATTGTTTAAAACTCAATTCTTCTTGGTTTTATTCAATGGGGAAAACCAAAAAGAACTGGATTAACATTGAGTATAATGGAAACTATATTGTAGAGAAATAAAATGGAATGATCGCTTGTGTGAATGATTTCATGATCATGCCTAACAAGTTTTCAATGAACATGGACAAAAACGTGTTCCTTAACATACACTAGGAGTCACCATATATGAGAAGAAATTATTTCACTGATATTTTAGGTAATGGATACCATGGATGAATAATGATTTGGTTTTCTTTTTGTCAAGAATGTGGAATGAATCACCAAAGTGAATTATTTAGTGAAACATGATGTTGTTTTGACTACGTAAAATAAGGACATAAAACAAGTAACCACAAAAATAATGATGAAGGGTTGAATTAATGAAATGGATGGGAAAATTGGCCACCCTAATACTTCATCTAAAGTCAAATGATTTGTATTTGGAATTAATGTACATCAAGCGAATCAATGTCTTAAGAGGAATGATCCCAAATAGAATGAGAAAGGTGGTACATGTAATGCTTATATTTTTTATGTTGATGATACTATAGGTGAAATGTGAAAGGAAAGAGTTATTAAGTAATATTATGTTGTATCCCTATTATGAATTATGTATTATGTGGAATAATTTTTGTTTTATGTATTTTTACATAAAAATTTAGTTATAGGAATGGAGAAATATACATGATTTGTTCTTCTTATGTTTTTTCATCAATATTTAAAATTTTTTGTTTAATGTCACTGATAGACTGGTAATGTGTTTTAATGACAATGTGATATTTTTACTAAGGGAATATATCCCATAATACGTTCTTTATGTTAGAAAATGTTGTTTAGATAAGGACATGTGGGTTGAATATGTAAATTGGACATTATTTATTACCTTGTAACCAAATAAAGACATAATGATATGTGTTTTATACTATCATTTTAGATCTTTTCTACCTTTTGGGATTTAATTAATAGATCCAATATTAATTGGAATAAAGAAACATGATCTTTTCTAATAAGGAGTCATTTTCATTCAGCTCATTACCATGTATTTGGAGAATATTTGATGATATTTTTCAAATTTTTGGAATATAACAACCAAGAGCTACATTATGATATATGGGGGATCGATGTTAGGATAATTTCATAACATTAATGACATCTAGTTAGAGTTTATTCTTTTGTAATGGTAATATAATTAACAATTCTTGTAAAATTTATGTTCAACATCCAAGTAAGTACTTACGTGTTATGAATTTATTGAAAACCTATGTTAAAAGACAGTTTAGTGATTAAACTTATTTCAAGTATGTACACAATATTTATTTTTTAAATTATATTAGTTTGTATTTATAAAAGTTAATAATGTATATCGGGTGGGAAAAGAACCATGTCTGGGAAGGATGTAGGTCTCAAACCCATGATTGCAAAACAGTAAGGGTTTCATGCCTACCATTGTCCTATCCAATGTCCTGGTAAATGAGTAATTATTTTTTGATGAATTAATATTAATTATCAACTAGTATAGCTAATTTTTATGTTTATATATTTAATTATTAAACATATTTATTGAGAGGAATAGTTTGAGACAAATAGTTATATTTTTTACTACATTATGGTCTTTAAGATATACTAAATGTGTTTTTGAATACGTTAGGAATAAATTTTAATTAATAAACATCCATTTTGTGATGTTATCAACAAATTATAAATTTATAAAATAATAACCAAACAATAACTTTTTTATAGAAATGTATCAAGTAATTACATTTCCCAATATTCATTTCGAATAAAAGAATTTTTCAACAATATGAAAACGATACAAAAATAATGTTGTCCAAATACCATAAAATTTATTGTAATGAGTACCTTTTAAAACATCACAAGATAATGACTTTGTGTCCCTCAACTTTTCATTGATCATTTTCAGAATTTTGATTGATGAATTCAAAAACTCCCTATGAATATTTATTCTATTACTCTATATTCATGTTTTCACTTTCCATGTATGTTCTCCAATGTGGAAACATTGTTATATGTTATTTTAGGAAACCATTATGTTTATATATTTCCCATTTTAAATTAAATTTGAGGATTAATTTTTATGATGTGTGTTTATATGAATGGAAATTTAAAATATTAAACCATTGATAACTCAGAAAGATTTCAGGGGATAAATTCATTTTAAGGTGGAAGAATGTAACACCCCTAGATTTTTTGAAATTGTTTTTCGAATTAATTTATTCTTTTTGATATTTCTCATTTCACGTAATACTAAAAATTATTTATTTAATATTAAATCATGATATTTCACATATGTTTAACAAAATTCAATGTTAATCATACATAAAATGCAACATAAATTTCATATATCATTACATCGAACACAGAGGTTACCATACATTACCAACAAGGCTTTCTTTCATCAATGGCTTGCATAAGACGTATGACAAAGAGTCACTAATAATTAATAAATAATTAAATATATTACTATTTAGTATAATAAGATTTAACATAGATATTATTTTTAATGATATGAATATTATTAACTAATTAGTGAAATTACATGGTATAATTCATTTCTAAAAAATTAAAAAAAATGTATATAATATCAATTTGAATATAATGGGAATGTTTTTACTAACGACTATTTTTATTCCTAGAAAGCTAGTTTATCCAAATAAATTTATTTATTTACAATTAGTAAGTCATGTTGATGTAATATATACAATATAAATCCAAGAACTATTTTTTATATTCATCCAATAGATTTTATGAGCATATGATAGGAACTAACCTTATTCACACATAAAAAATTATATTTTAGTTAAATCACTTTCACTACTTTTTAATAGAATACCTATTTTAAATCCAATTATGGGATAAATTATAAAACATGTATTACAAAATAAACTTAATCATTGAGATATTGACATAAAAAATTAGTTTTTGGTGAATTTTATGTAATTTTTCAATGTAGATTCATATTTTGATTAATAGAGAAAAATACTATAATTTAATTCAATCATTGATTTAATGTGTATTATTTTTATAGATAAATTATATTTTAAATTGGATTAAAAGACTAATTAGATTATATTTTTTATAAATAATCCAATTTATGCAATTTGAATTAATTTCAAATTGAAATTCAATATAAACAAATTATATACATTTGATTATTTTTACATAAAAAACCTTCATTTTTGTCAAGTCTTAGGGAATTAATTATTATTAATTTCTTCAAATTATACTATTGTAATTTTTGAAAATGTATTCAATATTTTTAATAATAATAATTTATAATTTATTATAAGGGAATCTTAGTTTTTGACCCAAAATAATAGTGAATCTAATTAAAATTAATTATAACTATTAAGGGAAAATAAAGCATAACAAGGCAATAAACCATAAAATTATGATACCAAATGAAAAATAAATATTTCAAAAATAAATTTTGTGATAATTATTATTCCATTAAACTTCCATTTTTGGGTTTGGTATATTTCAGATTATGTTTTTAGGTAAAAAGGAATGTAAACCAATATTTCATTCAAAAATACCACGTGGGTCATTTCTCTTCCCTATAAATGGTTGCAACCTCTCCCCTTCTTCACACCTCCAAAACCACATAGGATCAGAAAATATATTCCCAATAAAATTAAAATATTACCTCCCTTCCACCATGAAACCTAAATTTTTGTATAAATAAATTCATGGAATCCCTTTTGTGAAAAAAAAAGTTACCCAAAGAAGAGGATACATCCCCTCTCAAGATCCTATAACTCATTTTCATTTTCCATCCCATGTACTATCTTTATTCAGTTATAATAAAAGAAAAACTTTATCATAAATATATGTAGTTTTTTTATTCTAATCGTTTAACCTACACTTATTCACACTTCCATCTAATGGGTAAAAAAATTGTTTATGTGTTCGGTGAACTACCACCTCACGAAACAATGATGGTTTGTTCTTCTTGACCACCTCTCATGGTGGGAATTATGATCAAAATTATTTTTATATATAATATATATTATATTTATTAAGTATTTAATCTTAATTAAAATTTTTAAAACATATATCCTTATATATTCTATTTTGTGTAAATATGATAATTTCATTTCAGGAAGTGTAGACTTCCGCCCCCTAAAAGCAACGTGATTCATTCAAAAATTAAAATGAATGTGTTAAGGTTTGTTTTAGTAAAAATATATAATATTTATTATATAATAAGGATACTATAATAATGATAATTAGACATATATATACTTATATTTATATCTTTCACTCAATATCACAATAAAACGGAAACAACATTCATGTGTACGTATGATGTAACATCTCCTTGAAAGTTGTATTCTATTTCATACTTTTGTATTATATAAATTACTGAAATAAAAATATTCTATAATATAAATGATATTTAGATCTGGTTATATATTTTTTAAACCATTGTATATGTATAATGACCAAATAAACCACAAATTAAGATACATGAAAAAACCAAATAAAATATTACCCGAAGATAAACCTTAATATGAAATTATTAAATATAGGGTAATATAAAGTAATTATAAAACCAAATACGGTATAAGATATAAGAATATGGTTCTCTGATAGTAATATAATAAAATTATATTTATTATACATGATTTATTTACAATAATAACAATATTAATTAGATAAAGAAAGAGAATATCTTCACACTTTTTATTTTCATGAGATTCATGACTTTTTCACCACATTCTTCATTTCTGGAATTTTTATACATCCCATGAATTTACTTGAAGAAAATAAATATTATATATACATTTTTATAAATATAGAAGATAACATATTTATTTCATGGGGTTATTGTTTCAAAAGTTACCAAATCTATAAGATCATTTTGTCTCAATTTCCCTTCATTGCGACACATGTTTTTTATGCACAAAAAATATATATTGAGGTGTATATACACCCATTTAACATTTTATATCATTAATTTAATTCATGTAATGATATTTTAAAATTATTTTATTTTTAATTTCATAATTGGTAGTATGATTTAACATTATCTAGTGGTTAGTGTTTTTTGAAACAATGTCATCATTTCTCTATATTGATTCTAATTATTATTTCATTGAATAAATAATAGTATCCATCTATCAAGAATTATAATTATTTTCTATAAAATATTTATCCCTTGTTATTTAAAAATAAGAGTACCATTTTACATTGTTTGGTATATAATATGATCAAAAATGTGTGTATCCGAAAGTATGATGTTACAACTCTCTTCGTTCAGAAATCTATGTTCTTTCAAAACCATATTTTCAAAAAGGTATCAAAATATATTATAATATTATGAAATAATATTTACATGACATTATTATTTATGTTTTACCTTTAAAATGGATTTTAAAAAATAATCTTCTATCCATTTTATGATCGGGGAACTTTTCTAAGCTGTTTACTGTGAAAAAAGAATGTTCGTCATGTATGGATTTGACCCCACATTGTGACCATCATTCCACTGAAGCCACATTTACAGGATAAAATAAATATTTTTTTTATTAATCAAACCTAAAATTCTATAATATTGTTTGTAAAGTATTTTTTTAAAATTAGTTTTCAGAATGTTTTCATGAATATTTAATATGTTATAAGGGAAAAGGGTTCTAAATTTTTTTTCAAGAATCTTTCATAAGTATTCAAAAAAATGGATTTCCAAAAAAATTGAAGTTATATTAATATGATATCATGTAAAAAAAATTTAGATGGTTTTCAAGATTTTATTATAATTTCATAATGTATATTCAATGATATTGTTTTCAAAACTTTTTCAAACGTTATTTATATGTTTTCAAATTATTAACAACGAAATGAATTTAAAAAAATTTCAAGAAATGATTATAATATTTCAATAATTTTTCAATGGAAATTTTTTTCAAAACACATTTAATGGTTCTTTTATAAATTTTCTTGTTTATTTTCATGATAATGATTTTAAAAAACGATTTATATTTAAAAAAATCCAATGAAGAAAGTATATTTTCCTCAATAACTGTTTTTCAAAAGATATTTCAAAATTATTTCTCATCTAAGATGAAATATATTGGTGTTACTCATTCTGTTATGGAGAAATGATTCCATTTTTTCATTCATATTTTTTTCTCTAAATGGAATGGGTTTTTTGGAAGCATGGTTATGAATCCTATTTCTCTTTCACATGTTATATTTCATTGAAACCAATTTTTTTACGGGTTATTCTTTTGAAGAAATGATTATAAAACATTTATATTTTTCCACAATTTATGATATGATTACATGTTAATGATACCCATTTCATTTCATCAGTTATGGTATTATTAGTTAGTAATTTTTGGCACATATATTTTTGATTCCATTATGAAATGGGTGGGACCAATATATCAGATCAATGAATTTGGTAAAGTTTTATATATCATTAGATAAACTAATATAGTCTTGGCATTGATCCTCGACTTCTATGAAGGCCATGGGAGTGAACCATGACTACTGAGATGGATTGAAGAGTGAAATAATGCTACTAATATGTCCATGGGAGTGAACCATGACTACCAAAATGGTATATGGACTGAACCCACATTACTAATATGTTATTGGAAGAAATTACTTGTCAAAAATAAAATTCATTTTATATGCTTATGTGGTTACACAATTCCTTTTCTTATTCTTGTGTTATTCATTCATGGATTGTTTTATTTATTTCCATATTATTCATGTATTATGATCTTCCATTCATTATTCCATTATTTATTTTCATGACCTTTTATATTCATGATATGACCTTTTGATTTTATGTTCACATTCTCATACCCCCTATACACATGTTTATACTTACATGAATCCCTCTTTTACCCTTAAAAAGCATCTGATATCGCACATTTTGTTGATTCCTTACCTAGATTGTGAAGATATATTTGTCGTATTATATTCATAATAGGGGTTCAAGACATGGAGAATCTCATAGTAAATAATTTATTTCTCCCATTTATTGGATTTTATGTTACCTTGTTTCCAAAGGCACTATACTAAAACATTCTTTTGGTGTTCTTTTGTATAATATTTAAATTACTCCTCAAAAGTGATGTTTTTTCTATGTATGTTATGTCTATGTCATTATAGAGTAGGTTTTATGTTTAATTAGGGTTTTATTGAAAAAACATTAAAATATCCTCAATTTGGATTTCATCCGGTTTGGCCGCATTGTTTTCCAAACCAAGAACCAGCTGTGTATAGTTTGCTAAAAGAAGCTGCACACACATGATCAAGAAGAACTGTAATAGAAACCATGTTCCAGCTACGTGAAACTACAATTTAATTTTTATTTTAGTTTTGGTGTGGTCAAGGACCCCAATTTATACTATTTGTTAAAACTATGTCCCCTCATGATGCTCATTATCCAACCTCACACGGTGAAAACTAACATTTTAGCATGCACCACATGGTGCACACTAACCATGAAATTTGACATTCTCACCTTTAAAACTGTCTTCTAGGTTCCATGAAATCTCTAAAGACCCCTAACACCATCATGGAATCAATATGAATATATATTAGGTCCATAAAATAGAATTAGCACAAAATTTAATGGATCCATATCTAAATCATAAATATGGTTCTTATAGTCATCCCACATTTAAAGAACTCATCCTTGACTTCACTTTCCAAGGGTGATGAAACATTGTCTGAGAAAAACTCTGGCCACTGGGAATATACATTGGCCACCTAATCCCATGTCATCTATTGTACCCCATCGTGCAAACATATAACCTACACTATAGGTAATAATAATCATTGGAGATCCTTCATGATTTAGTCTATGATGTGTATTTGATACTTGGTGAAAGAATAATGGGCATACAAGTCCACTTCCTTAGGTAGAAATATATGGGATGAGTCGACATGACACTGGAAAAGCTTTGAAACGTGGGGGATGTCATGCATTGCATAATACCTCTAATGTAGTAGCAGCTAATAGAATACCATCCTAATTCTATCTAGAATCTCAAATGTTACTACATATTGAGTCGATAGATTCCCTTTCCTCTATATCTATATATGCCCTAAACTAGGTGATACCCACTGAAAAGCATGATCACTGACCTCAAACTACCAAGGTTATCAATGGCTATCAACATAAGATTTCTAGACAAACTGAATAGTTGAATGATACTTCCATATCATCTAAACTTACTCCAATGTCCCATAAAGGAGATAGTGACATAGTACATCTACCTCACCAACCTATATCAAGAAGATTGGTTAACAACTTGGCCTACCATTCAAGGCCTAAAATGTGTCCATATGAATAAACACCTAAAAACTATTATTGTAAGAATACTCAATGAGAGTGATATGATTCTCCAAAGAACCACTGAAATGATGGAAATATTTTTTCTTCATGTCCTTTAAAACATATAACAACCCTACAAACTTTCCACCAGTTTAAGGGTGAAAATATGTGCTCAGAAGAACATTTGTACCCTTATCTCAATTCAACACCTACCATAATAGTGATGTGAAATGAGAAACCCTGTCTGAAATGAGAGTAAAATGGACCTCATATTGTCAGATGATATCTTGGATATAAAATCATCACGGATTATAATAAATGAAATTAGTCTATATAGGAAGGGAGTGGGATAATTTTTTCAGTTGGTCAACAACAACCCAGCAAGCCTCATTAATCATAGGTGACCTCAGTAATATGACTAGAAAGTCCATGGTAACAGATTCTTATTTCCATTATGGTATCGGAAGCATCTGTAACAATCTAAAACGTTTCTAGTGGTCCACCTTCACTAGTTTCTTGGTGCTACACCATGTGATAAATCATGTTATTTGATGTTTCATCCTAGCCCACTGATACTAGCGTAGCATATCTCAGCAAATCCTTGAGGTTATTCGATGAACTTCCAACAATTAAGTATGGGAATCATGCATCAACACATATCTCGTATTTATAGGAACCTAGAAATTTCTATGTACATATAGGATGTTTTCTTTGATCACATGCCAATCCGGTCGTGGGACATCTCCAACTATACAATCAAGGAGAAAAAATCCTTCAGGATTATATAGTTTCATTATCATTGACTTCTCAAAATGAAAATATCTAACTATAAAGGCTTAGAGATAATAATTATCATGAATATCTTGAAACTCTCGATACACCTTATAAAATAGGGAACTAAATTTACATTCATCACTGGATTATCGTAAGGCATGTGCCTATGTTTTCTGAATCATCACGGTTGCATCGATAAAGAGATGTATATGTATATTAGATGGAATAATACAAGAGAGGGTTGAATTGTAGTATTAAAAACTTTTTTGTTTAAACACTTATGAAATTAGTTTAAATGATCTTTCACTAATACAATTAATAACAAAAACAAGAAACCACAATTTTATTGAATATAAAGGTATTATATGATGTAATACTATAAGAAATGTAAAGCAATTGTATTAAAAATGAACACAATAATTAGAGTAAAAAAAATAGTGAAGGATTCTACCATAATGCGTATAGAATCAATCGATACAATATGTAACATTATGATTATAATTGAAACAATTACAAATGAATATGAAATGAAGAAAGGAAACAACAAAATTCCCTTTCTAAAACATAGCAGCGGAAATGTAAAAGTATTACAATTATTTTATCCCAAAGAGAAGGGTATCCTTTAACCTAGGATAAGAGTTCTATCTTACCACCACCTTAGTAAGCCCTTGATACGATGATCGGTACGTTTGTCTTGTTATCCCCGTAATCCCTCAATATGATGATCAGAACATCTGTCTTGCTATCCCCACAAGCCCTCGATTTTGTATGTAATCAGCACCTCTGTGTTTCAAACACTTGAAAGCCCTCGATAGGATGATCGGTAGCACCATCTGCCTTTCCTCAGTAGCCCTCGATCGTTATCACTTGATCAGTTGCATAAATCAAAATAAAGCACATAATGAAATAAAAAAACTAAGAACAAGCCATTCACATTTTGTAATCTCAAGGATGTCGCATGAAGCAAGAGATAAGTCACATCATCTCTCTCTAGAAATTGATAGTTGCAAAGAATGATCAATGTCTCTCAAATGTTCTTATCAACTTCAAATGACCTCCTATTTATAGGCCACAGGTTCCAATAGTCACATTTCCTCCAACTGTCATATTTCTCTAGAAAAATTAGAGGGACTCGGACACCTGGCATTATAATGGTCATATTAAAACAGAAAACACAACATTGTTTTGATTAGTTTATAACTAACACCATGACATTGTTTTTATTAAAAAAGTATATATGAAGATGAAAAACTTGTGTATGATTGACATATGTTGATAAAGGATAAAAATAAGCATGTGATAAAAAAAATGTGTACTATAAGTATTACTTAGTGCAATGTATTGATATGATACAAAGTGAGTATGGTTCACAAAAGTCAGTACGATTGACAAATTTAGTACCATTGGAAGAGTTAGTATGTTTGACAGAGTTAGTACAATTGAAAGAGTTAGTACGATTGACAGAGTCAGTACAATTGATAAAGTATGTATGATTGACAGAGTCAGTATGATTGACAGAGTCAGTATGATTAACAGAGTCACTACGATACACATATATGAATACATTTGTGATTTCAAAAATAAGACATAAAATTCAAAAGATAACTTTTGACTCAACAATCTCCCCCTTTTTGGAAAGCACAAAACATAAAGTAAAAACAAACTGAAATGTATATCTCCCCCTAAGTTACTGGAAACACTTCGGAATAAGAATTTGAATACAACTAACCCCCCTTATGAATGTACCTTCCTAAGTACTGTATTCGTAGATTTTCCTTGATTTAGAAGAATTATTTTAACACATTCTTCCAATTATAAAAAACTCTCCCCCTTTGTATAACATTCTCCCATTTTATGGTTTACAAAAATAATGGGAAAATCTTTTTCCTGAAAATGAATGAGAAAATAAATGCAAAGAAATGGGAAAAATAACATAAATCTCATTGAGATGACATGTCTAGAATTCTGGAAATGAGAAAAGAAAGATACAACAACACTCATTTGTTTTCTCTTTCATTTTTTTCTTGATCAGATCATGAAGAACGGATTTCATCTTTTTGGTTTTTTTTCTTTTCTTCAGAGATAGAATCACCCAGAGATTTGAGAAGCTCTTATTGATCAGAAAAAAGATGATCTGAATTATTGATGGTCTCTTCTTGGACTCTTATTACTTCTTCAAGAGTTTCAATTATATCTTGAAAATTCTTATTGTCTTTAGATAACACAGAATTTTTCTTCTTCAACAAAACTATTTCATCTTTGAAAGATGAAACCTTTCAAAACTCATACTGAAAATCATTCATTCTCTCTTGCAGCTCTTTTATTGAATGAATATCGGCCCCATGAGTTGTTGTTATATGATTTAGTCTTTCAATGGTTTCTTTTTAAAACTTATTGAAAGCAATAGAAAGATCATTTAAAAGCCTCTTTAAGTCTTCAATTGACATTTCATGATCATTCACTGAGCGCTCTGTTTTGTATGACCAATTATTCATTCTAATGTAAGCCTTTATATGAGAAGCTGGACATTCATATAGTACTTTTAAATCGTCTTCAATAAAAAATACTCTCTTTCTCAGTTCTCTTATAGAACCAAAATTATTCCTTTGATTTTCAGTGATGAAATCAATTTTCCCTTTAAGTCTAGGAAAATAAAGAATATTCTTCTCAATACTTCTCAAAATATGAACAATTTAATCATTCTTCTTGATAGAATTTGGGTGTTGTGAATCAGTATCCTCATCGTACGAATCTAGTTCATTTGATCGGCTTGAGGAGTTTGTTGAATTCCTTCACTTTTCTTTTGAAACTATTCCTCAATACTCTTTTTAGATCTTTTAAGAAATTCCAAAAGAAAATATCCTTCCTCTTCTTCAACTACCTGTATTTCTTTCAAAAAAAATTTCCCTTTCATTTTCTCTAGAAGACTCTATATGATAGGTTCTGGGTGCACTTATTCCGTTGGTTGAGCACTAGCATCCTAAACCATTTTCATAACCTTAGAAACATCAATGTCTAGATATTTTCTTTTCAAAAGATTCTTCTTTTCCTTTTCATCCTAAAGGGTATATTCTACCCTTAACCTCTCAGAAAAAGCCTCAGTAGGATCAAGACAGAACATAGGATCACCTTCTTGATTTTGTTCTCTATATTTCCTCCACATGACCACAACCTCTTTGCTGTATTTAGGTTTCTTCTTTGGCTTAGAACTATTTTGCAGATCTGAATATTGAGGATCAACAACCGTTGGATTTTCTATGATTGGAATAGGTGCCGATTGATTTGGTGTTGATTGATTGTGTGCCAATTCACCTTCTACATCATTGAAAAAAATCACTAAATTCTGATCAAAACAAATACTAAACTTCTCAAAAGTATTCTTACTTATCCAGGAAGGCTTCAGCTCTTTCAATTTCCCTTTCAAAGGAATATTACAAAAATTCATGCTCTCAAGGATGAACTTTGTAAGGATAGATGGATAAATGATCAAATGAGACTTTATCACTCCTTACATGACATTTTTTATTGTTTCAAAAATGTAACCCATGATATTTAACTTTCTCATGTTGACCAAATAGTCTAGCATAAAGATATCAGATAATTTCAGAGTCTCTCTATCCCCATTCCTTGGGATAAGAAAACCTTGCATCCAAAGTCCCATGAATCTGTTATTTGGAGAAAGATGATCCACTTTCCTCTTATCTTAATTTATAAGAAACAATGACTTTTCAGAAATTTCTTTATTAAACGTACCAACTTCCTATGGTAGTTTATGAGATGGACAAAAAGAATCACCTTCCGTTGAGACATTTAGAATTTTGGATGGTTGTTTCACAGTCATTGAAATTTTTCTATCGTACATAGAAAAGTTGATTGTCATATTTTTGTCAAAAGATGTAGTTTTTTAGAAATGACTAACTGCTTCAATAATAACTGGATCCTGAGATACATGTTTTTTAACACAAAGATGTTCTAAGCCTTGAAACAAAATAATCCCCCTCTAATTTTTGAATCATATGTTACAATGATGTCTTGAAAAACTAACCTTTCTATGAGGATGTCTTTCTCTAAAAATAGTTTTTAAGACATTTCGGCATGAGTATTGGTAGAGGACTGAGGCATATAGATGCGGCCGATGGAAGATCGTATGGAGTCTTTAAAACAAGGGGCAAATATTCACCATGAGATCTGAAAAACCGGTGTGGGTTTGGGGAGGGGGTCTATTTATAGGCGAAAAAATATGACCGTTGATCTTATACGGTTGAGATTGTAAGGAAAACAAATCAACGGAAAGGATTGAAAAGGAGGATTTAAAAAAACAAGAAACAATAAAAAGAATGTAAAACTATACAAAGTAAGGAATGAAAATATCATCCAGAGATTCTAAGGAAATTGTTGGTTTCATAGTATTAACATATTATAATAAAATAACAATAAGAAAATACATGCATTCACGGAAGGGAAAAAGAATATGATCGGTTGTGAGACTGATGTAAAACAAAGAAATTACCATTGGTTGTCAAACCGATGGAAAAAAATATCATTACCATAGGTTGTCAAGTCGATGGAAAACCAATTCATTATCATAGGTTGTCAAGCCGATGAAAAAAAAAGTCATTACCATAGGTTTTCAAGCTAGTGGAAAACAAAATCATAACCATAGGGTGAAACGCCGATGGAAAACAAACATGTTACCATAGGGTGATGTTTCGGTGGAAAAAAAACATGTTACCATAGGGTGACGTGCCGATGGAAAAAAACTTGTTACCATAGGGTGACGTGTTGATGGAAAAAAAACTTGTTACCATAGGGTGACGTGCCGATGGAAAACAAACTTGTTACCATAGGGTGAAGTGTCGATGAAAAAAAATACAATAACCAGGACAACAATACGACAAAAAAAATATAAAAACTATTACTAAATACTCAATATGATAGAAAGAATAACAAACCAAGAGAACAAACAATTAATGATCATAATAAAATAACAAACACATTAAGTAAAATGGTCTCCCCCTTTCTAAGAAGAGTTCTTGTAATGTAATGAGAAGTGTAAAACATGAAGTAGATATGAATGATTATTTTAATATAATAATTCATAGATTATGTTTTATAAACTCAAATCTATCCGAAGGTAAGGGTTTGGTAAAAATATCAGCAAGTTGCTCTTGCATTCCGATGAATTGTAAAATAATATCTCTTTTTTGTGTGTGATCCCTAAGAAACTGATGCCTAATATCCATTTGTTTAGCATGAGAGCGATGTGCTGGGATTTTAATAAGAGATATGGAACTAGTGTTATCATAGAGAATTTGAGTTTTGGAAAAACTCAATCCATAGTCTATGAGTGTGTGTTGCATCCACAACACTTGAGCACGACAACTTCCAGCTGCTATATATTCAGCTTCAGTAGTGGAATGTGATACTGAGTGTTGTTTCTTGCAAGACCAAGAAACCAAGGAATCTCTTAAGAAATGACATGTTCTAGATGTACTCTTTCTATCCATTTTACAACCACCAATGTCAGCATCTGAACAACTTTTTAAAAGAAAATCATTTCTAGAAGAATAAAAAAGACCTAAATCCAGAGATCCTTTTAAATACCGAGATATTATTTTCAAAGCTTTTAAATGAGAATATTTTGGATTAGATTGGTATCTTTCACATAAGAATACAGAAAACATTAAGTCTGGTCAACTAGCTATCAAGTATAACAAACATTCTATCATACCTCTAAATGTTTTTTGATCTATTGGTTCCCCAATTTCATCAATATCAGGTGTATTTGAGGTACCAATAAGAGTTTTAATACATTTACTACTATTGTATCCATACATTTTAAGTAAATATTTAATATACTTATGTTGAGATATATATGTTCCTTCTTTGTGTTGTGAAATTTTAAAACCTAAAAAGAATGTTAACTCGCCCATCATACTCATTTCAAACTTATATTTAATTGAATTTGAAAAATAATCAGTTAAAGACTACCGAGTTGATCCAAATATGATGTCATCAACATAAATTTGAACAGTAAGAACATTTTTACATTCCATTTTTATAAAAAGGGTTGGATCTGTTGTACCTTTTTGCAATATTTTTTTAAATGAAATTCAGTAAGTCTATCATACCAAGCTCTAGGGGATTGTTTAAGTCCATATATATATTTGGTACATTTAAATACATGATTTGGATATTTTGAGAATAGAAAACCTGGGGGTTTTACCACAAAAACTTCTATATGAACAAAATCATTTAGAAAAGAACATTTAACATCCATTTGAAATTAAACTATGCTAAAAAGGCTAAAATAATATGAATGGATTCAAGTCTATCTACTGGAGAATATGTTTCTTCATAGTCTATTCCATCTATTTGACTATAGCCCTTAGCAACAAGTCTTGCTTTGTTTCATACAATGATTCCATTGTCATCACATTTATTTTTGAAAAACCATTTTACACCAATTACAGTTGTTTCATTGGGTCTTTCAACTAAAGTCCATTCTTGATTCCTTTAAAAGTTATTTATTTCATCATGAATTTCTTTAATCCAATTTTCATTACCTATGGCCTCACTTGGACTTTTAGGTTCGAATTGAGAAAGAAACGCAAGATGTTTTATTTCGTTTCTCAAGGAATTTCCAGTCTTTATTGGTTGATTTACATTTCCAATGATGTTATCACTAGGATGATTCCCATGAACCAATTGATTTGGGTTTTGTAAAACATGTTCATCAACGTATGGTTGAAAATATTCTGGGGTAAAAGATTCAGAAATACTTTCTTGAACATTTTCCATTTCAGAAGGATATTCTAAGAGAGGTTGATAAACAGTTTTTGAAAATACTTCTGAAGACATATGTTGGGGTTATTTGAAAACAAGTGGATCAGTTTCATCAAATTTAACATGCACTATTTCTTCAATAGTACTAGTATTTTTATTGAAATCTTTATAAGTCATCGAAGTTGTAGAATATCCTAGAATGATTCCTTCATCATATTTTGGTGCGAATTTTTGTAGATGATCTTTAGTATTCAGAATGAATACTTTTCTCCCAAAAACATTGAAGTATGAAACCACAGGTTTTCGGTCAATCCATAATTCATAAGGATTTGTATTAAGAAAAGGTCAAGTTAAAACATGATTTATAGTATAACAAGCAGTACTAACAGCTACATCATAAAAGTGTTTAGCAATTGAGTATTCACTCAACATGGTTCTCATCATTTCACGAGGAATATGATTTCTTCTCTCAACAATGCCATTTTTATGAGGAGTTCTTGGAGATGATAAATTTTGAGTAATACCTTTCTTACTACAAAATGTTTCCAAATCTGAATTTTGAAATTCACCTCCATGATCACTATGGATATTTATCAATGGAAGGTTTTTCTCATTTTTAACTTGGGCTATAAAAATTTTGAAATAGAAAAAGGATTCAGATATATTTTTTAGAAAATAGACCCATGTAAATCTAGTAAAGTCATCAACTAAAACAAATAAATAGTATTTTCCTCCTATGCTTCCAGTTTGTAAAGGACCAAATAGATCCATGTGTACTAGCTGTAATTCATTAGCAGTTGAAACTTCATTAATTGATTTAAAGCTAGTTTTATGTTTCTTTGCAAATTGACAAGGGTCAAAGACCTTTTAAGAGTCATATCTAATATTTGGTATACCCTTTACAAGTCTTTTCTTTAAATTTTTACTAAGTTTTATTAGGTTGTAGTGTCCCAGTCTTCTATGCCATAGCCATGATTGGTCTTATATTTCAATTAAGCAGGGTATATTTTAGATCCTAAGGTCTTCTAAGTGAATAGTGTATACATTCTCTTTCCTATGGGTAGATATAATTAATTCATCCTTGGAATTGTGAACTAAGGATCTATCATTTCTAAAATTCACAAGTATCCCTCATCACATAATTGACTTGTGCTGATGATATTGTTCTCAAGACCTTTAACAAACAAAACATTTGAAATAATAACTTTACCAAGAAAAACAATATTGCCTATTCCAACAATCTTTCCTTGAGCATTATCTCTGTAGGTAACTTTTCCACCTTTTGTTTTGATAATCATTTCAATGAAATCCTTATTTCGGGTCATGTGTCGAGAACAACCACTATCTATATACCAAATATTCTTGTTGGTACACTTCTTATTTTCCTAAAAAATAAACAATTAGTTTTTTGGAATCCGAACTTGTTTGGATCCAGAAGGATTAGATAAAAGAATTTTAGGAATCCACATTTGTTTTGAAAAATGGGATTTATGAAATCCTAATGAATGAGTTCTATTAAGAGAACAATCACTTTTCCAGTTTCCACCACATTGACACTTTGTACAAAAAAGTGTACTTTGAGTAATAAAATAGTTATTGATAAAAACTGGTTTAGAATGAGTATAACCAAAACCAGAATGATTTCTCAAAGGCCGAATTTGAGAATACATTATATCAATGTTTTCCTTACCATAAGTAAATTTTGGAAAACATTTATTCAAGGAAAAAATTTCTGACTTTAGTTTTAAAGCTAGGTTTTTATCCTTTAAACGGTTTATTTTGAACTAGAGTTAGGCTTAAAGACATTTTTCTTAGAAATTACATTTTCAAGATCCTTAGAATATTTATCCTTATCATATTTGACTTTCTCAAGGGTTTTTAAAATAATTTCAAAATCAGAAGTTTTCGTAACAAGATCATTAGAAAGATCTAATACTTATTTAGTTAAAATTGAAATTCTATTATTTTCCTTATCATGTTTATTTTTGAGTTTAGAATTTTCATTCAAAAGTAATTTAGAAAACCTAGACAATTCTTCAAAATAAGGTAAAGTATTATCTTCTGATGATGAAGACTCGTCATTTCAAGATTCATAATATTTATTATCAGTATAATTTTCATTCAAGGAAATATTTGTAATGGCTTCAGTATTGTGTACCTTAGCCATGAAACAATGATATTAAATTGGTAGTCTGATTATAAGTCCAATATTCCTCGGTCATGTGGATTCTTAATCTGAAGAATCATCTGATGAATCACTACAACATGCACTCCAAGTATCATTTTCCTTCAAGACTTTTTTTTCTTTTTCTTGTAATACATTTTCTTATTTCATTCAGAATGTTTCTCTTTTCTGTCTTTTCTCTTCAGTAAAGGACAATCAGGTCTTATATGAACTGCTTTCTTTCATTCATTACATGTTACCTCTGAATCGTTCTTATCCTCCCTATCTTTCTTTTTGAATCTATATTGGAAGTCTTTATTTCCCACAATCTTGTTCATCCTTCAAGAAAGATTGGCTAACTTATTATCTGAATGATCACAATCACTTGATTCTAACATAACAACTTTATTAGCTTTAAATATTGTTATCCTTTCAGGTGTATTAGCTTTAGATGTGGTAGTAAAAGCTACACATCCATTTCCATTTTTATTCTTATTAAAATCCACATCTCTCTTCATTATTGTCTCATGTTGTAGAAGAGTTACAACGAGTTCATCAAGAGTAATCTGGGAAACATTTCTAATTTCATCAATAACTTTTTTTTTACTCCGATTCATTAAGAATTATATGAATAATTTTTTCAACAAGAGCTTCATAATAAAGTCCTTTTTCTCCAATATATTGTAAACTTTTGACAATTGTATTGAATATTTGTTGCACTTTACATACCGTCTCTCTATAAGGAAAATTAAATCCTTGATATTCTGCTCGAAGCATTGCTCTTCTTGTTTCTATAACCTTAGATGTACCAAAATGTGTGACTTCCAATTACTTCCAAATACAGTTTTCTAATTCACAAGAAGATATCTGGATATATATATTCCTGGTCATGGAACATAGTAAAGTATTGCATACCTTGTAATTCAGTTGATATTCTTGATTTTCTTGATTGGTGAAAGTATTAACTTCTTTGTCGGGAATTTTGTAACCTCCATTAAGCATAATAAAATTGCCTACACCAATATTGATAACAAAGGTATTCATTCAATCTCTCCAGTACTCATAATCATTCCCATCAAAGATAGGTGGTCTAGTTGGATTTAGATTGTCAATTGATCCAATATTCATCCCTGCCATCTAATAAAACAAAATCTTTTCCACTCCACACGTTAGGGTAGTATGTAGTTGAAATAGGAATTTGAAAGAGAAAAATAGAGAAAGAAAACAAATAAGTGTAAACCTACTCTAATACCAATTTTTGGATCAATAAAGAGATGTATATGTATATTATAAGGAACAATTAAAGAGGGGGGTGAATTGTAGGTTTAAAAACATTTGTGTTTAGTCACTTAAGAAATTAGTTTAAATGATCTTAAACTAATACAATTCACAAAAAAAACAAGCAACCACAATTGTATTGAATATAAAGGTATTATATGATGTAATACTATAAGAAATGTAAAGTAATTGTATTCAAAATGAATATAATAATCAGAGTAATACAATAGTGAAGGATTCTACCATAAAGTGTATAGAATCAATCAATACAATATTTAACAGTATGATTGTAATTGAAAAAATTAAAAATGAATATGAAATGAATAAATAAAACAATACAATTCCCTTTCTAAAACACAGCAGCTGAAATGTAAAAGTATTACAATTCATTTATCCCAAATCGAAGGGTATCATTTCACCAAGGATAAGAGGTCTGTCTTACCACAACCTTGGAAAGCCCTCGATATGATGATCAGTACATCTATCTTGCTATCCACGCAATCCCTTGATATGATGATTGGAACATCAGTCCTGTTATCCCCAAAAGCCCTCGATTTTGTAGGTAATCGGCACCCCTTTCTTTCAAAAACATGACAGCCATCGATATGATGATCGGTAGCACCTTCTGCCTATCCTCAGCAGCCCTCGATCGTTATCACCTAATCGGTCGCACAAAGATAAACAAAGAACATAATGAAATACAAAAACTACGAACGATCCATTCACGTTTTGTAATATCAAGGCTTTCACACGAATCAAGAGAGCAGTCACATCATCTCTCTCTAGAATTTTATAGTTTCAAAGTATGATCAAAGTCTCTCAGTTGTACTTCTCAGCTTCAAATGACCTCCTATTTATAGGCCTCAGGTTCCAACAGTCACATTTCCTCCAACTTTCGTATTTCTCTAGAAAACTCAGAGGGACTTAGACACCTATCATTATAATGGTCATATTGAAATAGAAAATAAGACATCATTTTGATTAGTTTATAACTAAATCCACGACATCGTTTTGATTAAAACAATGGATATATGAAGATGATAAACATCAGTACGATTGACATATGTTGATAAAGGATAAAAATAATCATGTGATAAAAAATATGTGTACTATAAGTATTAAATAGTGTAATCTATTGATATGATACAAAGTGAGTATGATTCAAAAAAGTCTATACGATTGATAGAGTTAGTACAATTGACAGAGTCTGTAAAATTGACAGAGTCAGTACGATTGACAGAGTCAATACGATTGACAGATTCACTACGATTGACAGAGTCATTATGAGTGACAGAGTCAGTATGATTGACAGAGTCAGTATGATAAACATATATAAATACATTTCTGATTTCCAAAACAAGACATTAAAGTCAGAAGAGGCATTTTGACTCAACAATCACATCAGTGACTACATTTCATTTTTCGGGTGTATAGTCAAGAGTTAAATAGAAGGACTAAAGATATTCAATCCATAATCATTGTCTGAGATTCATGTCACACAATCCAATGATATATTTCAGGCTCTTTGGGTCTATATAAACCACAAATCACTCACCAAACATATAGTTCCTCTAGCAACGTAAGGCAAGGATATCTTCAGAAATCTCATGTTCATGATCCATTTAGTTACTCTTAAGAGGTCTCATCTATGAAGATATATATGAAATAATTAATTCCTACTTTATCAGCAATACACCAAGATTGATTCTATATTCATCAAAGAACGTTGTATATCCTCTTGCAGTCTCTAAAAGAATTTAAATTTGTGCTGAGGTCGGCCTTCCATTCAGATCCAAAAAGGATTTCACACATGCTTATGACCATGAGAAATTAACACTCTTATTTTAAATATTATTCATTGGTGAAAAATTTATGATAGGCCCTATTTAAAATTACTATAATATCCATAAATTCTAAATAAATTTAATATATCTAACATTTTTTAGTTGTATCCCTGGAAACCACAATGCTAAACTTCTCTGGGTTAATAGAGTCACTTCATTCCAAGTTAATCTGACCCAATAAGTGAAATTGTTCGATCTATAAGTGTAATTTAGGAAGATAACCATTAATATATTGATCTATCGAAGTATTCATAATGTTCTCAAGGATCTTAGCATGGTTTCTACTAGTGAGATAATATAACAAGATGTATACCACAAAGGCCATGAAAAAAGGAATCTATAAAGTGGTGGAAACCCCTTTTCATCATATATGTGAAAAAATGGAACATTTATTAGACTGTAAAGAAAAAAATGTACTCATTAAGACCATACTTTCTATGGAAATCAGTATGAGGCATCTTCGATGGCCTAACACATACATAATGATAGCACCTTCTTAGGTCGATCTTAATAAATAAACTTCATCCTTATAGATTTTCAATAAGGTCATCTATTTGAGGTACTGCATGATAGTTATTAATCATAAGATTGTTCAACCATCTATAATATATATATATATAAAAGGGAATCATCTATGTTCTTGGATAATAACATGGGTAAACCCAAAGAGGATGTTCTAAGTCATATATAATTATTTCTATCTAGATCCTCTAACTATCCCAAGAGTGCAAAAAACTCAGTACGTGACCAACTATAAAGAGGAATGTAGACTGTATTTTCTATTTGAATGAGATCAATCATAATATCTACCTCCCTCTTAAGAGGTAAGAAAATAATAATATTCAAGAAACACATTCATGAAATGATCCACTCATAGGGGGAATTCAGCCTCCAGTAAACCATGATCCTATATGAAGATATTAGAATTTTGGGAGGTCACTAAACCTTTCTGATGATTCTCTATTCCATATCTAGTAACCTAGATATTCCACTCACCATTGTACTTATAACTACTACCTTCTGGTGATGTAAACGACACCATGCAGTGATAATAGTCTACAAAGGCATGGTATGAAACCAACCAATTCATCACAAGAATGACATAAAATCCAATCAACTAAAGAAAAAAGTGGTAACATAAGAATTGGAGTCCTCATTAGTCAAGGTTATAATATTTACAATGGAATATTTCCTCTAAAAATACTCCCAATGTTTTATCTAGGGTCATTAAACGAAAATAATACTATATTTCCAACCTGATACTTTCCACATAATATTTTGAAGAAGTGTGAATAATCTATATTAATTTGAACAAATAGTATTATATATGCTAATAGAATATTGTCTCATATTGTTGATCACCCTACATCATTATCCTTATGTTATTAATTGTAATGAATGCAATTGATCTGATCCACATCCCTATGAAATAGTTGGACTACAAAAAGCAGGACCGCTTTGCTAAAATTTATAATAATCTAAATCCTGGTTACCATGGCCACGTCCTCCTCCTCAGCTTTCCCTACCAGTGCTACTCCAATAACCCACATAATGCATCATTAAAGAAACTTCTCCTAAAGATAGATCTATTGTGGATCATATTCTACTATATGATGATGTAATTGTCTCACAAAATCTATGAATATACCATATACGGCCACACTCTGGGTACCCCAGATGGTTAGTATCAAATTGTGGGTGCAGGTTACACTATATTCCAAACTGATCAAACACCCAAGAGAAACCATTATGTGTCTTGTGGTTGCAACATCCTTGATTAGAAACCATTAGTGATCTCTTTCTTCTACATAAATAACTATTTTCATGATTAGATGATGATAATAAATTCCCTAATATATGTTTATCACTCAAGTTGTGGTCAGGGATAAGATTCTTTTTAACTCTCTTAGAGAAGATCCCCATGTGATACCAATTCACTTATTTATGGATAGAATACAAGATCCATCCTTAAAGTGTATATAATGTAAAATCTCAACACTAACTATGAGAAGTGAAAAAAAAATATCATATTGAAACACAAAGAATATTTCATAACTAACAAGGACTCCTTCTCAAGATGAATGATCTCTTGGATCGGTCAGCTCTTAGTGTACATGGAATGAATTAGTAATAGAAATTAGTATAAATATCATCCCATACCATTCCCTGTTGACAACCAGCCTGAGTAAATACCATCGATGAACATAGTAATATAATTCTTTTGGAACACACAAGTCAGATCATCCATAATAAGAGCAGGACGTCGATCACCTTTCTTGGACTGCATCAGATGTATGAAATTATCACAAAAATAAGCATCAGTGGCCAGATTAGATATAATAGGATATTCCTGACGTGGCACTCGTAGAGGTAATACTATTATCTCTACCCCCCCCCCATACACACACACATTTATATCATAGTCATAGGCACTACTAGTGCACAACATGTGGATGTAAGGGAAACACTAGTATAAAAATTACATGCACGTTCCTCAGAAAAATATTAAGGAATATAGATAGAAACACTAATGGAATAAGAATGAAAGGAAAAGTTATTACTACTGGTATAATACCCCATCTATCTTCTTAGAAGTCTATGTAATGGTATGTTCTCAATTATTAGTTTTATTGGATACAATATATGATTTGTAGATAGTACCTTTTCTTATCATTTACTATAAACAATTTCTCATAATATGTATAGTTTTACTTTTTCAGTTTACATTTACTCATTTCCAACTATCACATTCATATAAAATGGGTCATTATTAATAAGAAATCATGTTCCATAAACCATTTAAAATAAATCATGAACCATTTAATTACATACTAATGTCATGACTCTGTGAATTACCCATTTCAACACTCGAGGGTCTATAACACCTCTTGAATGGTACTTAGAAATCACTCAGTCACATCCATGGAAAAGTAAATGCATAACATAACCACCACATTAACCCTAAACAATCATAAGAACAACATTAAATTCAAAGAGTGAAATTCACCTATATGGAATGGAAATATAAGTTACATATGAATTATAGGTGCCTAAAATGATGCATATAAAAATTCTCATTTCCCCCTATATCATTGGGACAATGATGAAATGAAATTCTCCATAAAAATGATAATATTAACCATAACTAGATATTTTTGTCACCCAATGGTGAAATGATATGAACTATAATAAGAAAAGAAGAAAAAATATAAATTAGGAATATCATAATTTACCCAAATTTTTTATTCATGTCCAAGAATGGAATATAAACAAGTTCCATGTATTAGTAATCTCAAATGAATTGTCACCAAATAGTACATAATTAAAGGAACCCTCTAATACCACCTTTTGAAATCCCCGTCCTGGATATCACTCAATGGTTCCCTAAACCCGATGGGTCACTATGCCCCAGGTGCATCCCCCAGAACTCAAGAGTATGCCGATAAGGATTGAGGGCCTAGGGTGTGTCTTTGGGGAGGATATTCCCTCATTTACATAGTGGTACAATGGACCCATAAAAAATAGAAGTAAATTTCAAAATAATTATACTAAAAAATGGCACTGTAGAACAAGACTGAAGAAATAATTAACTTAACAAATGATACTCAAACACAATAATTTGTGATGGAATATGTCATATATCCAAAATTATAGAAAAAATGGATATAAATAAGTAGAATATAAAGTTAATACTAAATTAGAAAAAAAAATTAATCCAACCAATATCCCAGGCATCATGAGCTCCAGCCATGTCATCTTCTACTAACTCAATCCTAGAAATCATGAAATAATGTGTGAAGTGATATATTTCCCTTTATAAAAACATTCATACATGTAACCTACCTAGGTTCCAATGGAGGCCTAGATAAGGTTTTATTTAAATCTTAGTAGGTGACCACAATTTGTTTCTGTAACATCTTGTCCATGTAGTATAAACATGAATAGTTTGAATGAATTCATATGTAAAAGTAAAGAATTACAATAATGTAAATACCCATGTAAATAATATAACCCTTTTAAGTGTTCAAAAATATAGAAAGTTTCTAAATCATTTAATTTCTATTGTATAATAGTACTAAATGTGTGGTTATACCATCGCTGCAAAAATGATATGAGAGTAACAGTGAAGGATCTGAAGAACAACAAGGCTCATTTATATTGTTTATAAAGATTCTGATCAATGGTTATATCGAGAGAAACATTGACCCAAAGGTTCAATAAGTCAGTAGTAACTACAGTATGGTTAAGGGGTAAGTGTGAAATCCAAGGAATAAAATACAAGGAATTCCACAATAACCAGTCTAACCATGTTCTGGGGAAACATCTGAGGGAAATAAGATAAGTAGTGTTTAGGGACAAGGATCTAACCAAGAAACCTCATTTCCATTGAATCCATTCTATATCCAAGTTGTGTATCCAAGGAATCCTATAATAGTAATGTAAGAATATTATGATGTCATATAGAAAATCCACTAATACATAAGTATTGGTTTCAACGGTGGCTAACAACCAATGAAACCGACATCATTGAATCAGAATTGAATACATGAGTGCTCAAGGAATTTCATTATGAATCAAAAATATAAATCAAGTCTGACCACTCCTATAATTATTTCAAGGTCTATAAATAATTAAGCACCTTATAATAAATTCACTTAATTAGTTAGGCCACAATATGGTCATACAATGTAATAAAACAAGGGGGTTCCTTCCATGCCTTTTATACCTATAACAAGGAGCCTCAAGGGCATGAAACCGTTCATTAATTCATATAAATAAAAATAATTACATTCATTTTATTCCTATACTTTCTATAACCAGGGGAAAATGGTACTTCATACACAAAACAAATATTTCATTTATATTTAATAAGGCCATGTCATATACTTACTATACATTTCAATAACAATTAAGATCAGTTAATCAATTTCATGGACTTGCCTTAGGTGGGTAATGGGGAACAAAACATGGTCTATTCCAGTCATCCATTAATAATTCAATATTATTTTAATTAGTGATCAAAACATAAATAGGTTTATGAAAAGGAAAACCAAAAATATTTCTCAGATGAACATGTCAAAGCACTAAAAAACCATTAATCAAAAAAACCCTACTAGTGGTGGATTTCATTGAGGTCACATCCTCCAACAATTGATAAAATTAATAGAATGAGCTTTATAATAGAAAATTATTAAATATATTCAAGGGATATGAATTAGTTAGATGATTACCATTGAAATTTTTGTGCCCACCAAACAATTTATAAAACAATGAATCTTGAGGAGTGTGTTATAAAGTACCTTCCCCATATTCATAAAACTATCCTCATCCATTATAAGTCTCTAATTTTCCTGGGAATATAGAAATATTAATATTAGGTAATGAAATTAAAAATATTAATTATAGTACTTCAACTAAATAGATATTTTGATAGGAATAAGAAAGAATAAAGTTTAAAAATGAAGTGATATCTTACTAACACATATCCAGTGAGATGAACGATTATTGAATAAGACTGCAAGTGGATGATCATGATCTAATCTCAAAATATTTTAAAAGAGATCAAAAGGGAGGAAATTTGAGTGGGATTTTCACTTGAATGAAAAGGATTTGAGGGATGAGGTTTAATTAGTTTTTAAACTGTAAAACCCCTAAATAACCTAAATATGGCCTTTGCATGGTTTGGATGAATGTTATAAAAATTTGTTCCCCAAATATGTATGGTCTGGTGAAGGAAGGAGAACACATACGGTTAGGCTACACACTTTGATAAATTGTGTTACAACTATAAGAAACTCCTCTGAAATTTTTTCTGAAGATTTTTCATGTTCGTGCATCACAAATAACACAATGTGGGGAAAAAATACACCAAATTGATACTCTCTATCTAGCCTAAAAAAATTAAAACTAACTATAAAACCTTCTAGGAATGGTTTAAACTAATCATGTGAAATTCATATCCCACCCGTAAATCAATAATCGAAGTTATGAACCAACCTCGGACACCCCTATGACCTACCCAAACTCAATAGACATCCATATTTGGTCTCTAAAATAAAATTATAAAATAATTTAAATGATACGTAACTGATTCAAAAACCATGTTCTTTTAATGGGGATGTGTTCATGAAGTCATGTATCACCCCTAATCAGACACACTTTTGGTGGACTAAAATGGGGTGTTATAATGAGATAATTAAGGAACATAAAAAACACAAAATGTTATATAATTAAATATAATAAACCAAAAAGTTGATTGCGTCTACATAGAAGAAACATTAAAAAAATTATATAAAAAAATATATAATGAATGATGAAATGGTGAATAAGTATATTGATTATTAATTTAAGACCAAGTATTGTTTAAAAATCCCGATGATACATTTTAGGGATGAAATTGTACTCAATTTTAACTGAATAAGAACCTAGAATGAATTAATGTAAACTATCGATTTGAAAATAGAATAATGTAAGTGTAATGATGTGTATTAAAAGTTAAAACATGAAAACAAAAGATTTGGACATTGTAAAGAAAATAAGTGATGACATTTTTAATCTAATATAAAGATTAAAAAAAGATATAATAGAATATATTATTTTTATATACTGTATAAACATACATTAATAAAATAATATTGTTATATGATGTCCATTAGAAGTTATGAATATGTGAAACATTCTATACATGAATCTTACCCTTGAGAAAAATCTAATAGGCGTAGTTCATATAATAAATTATTTATTTGTAATATTATTTGTTTTACTTAATTTGGTGATATATAATTTACAAAACATTTAGCTAATGCACATAGTTTATATAAATATAAGGATAATATATAGATTATTAATAATGAATAAATTTAATTTTTAGTTGAGGAATCCTTTTAATTTGAAACATGTCCAAAGAAGAATCTAGTAATTTGATAGAAATCTTCTTAGAAAGAGAGTAATTTTTGTGTAAGAATAAGTGATGTGAAATGAAAATTTTGGGTTGGGAGGAAAATAGAGAATGGAAATATTATAGGAATTGATACCCCATGTTATGGAAATAACTAAAATGGAATGTTATCTATATTTTGAATGTAATAAAAGAGGTACTATAACTAACTAATTATAATTAGAATAATTCGTTATATTTATGTTGTTATAAACAATAAATTCCAAGAGGGAGGAAATCTATATAAGTGAAATTATAATGAAAATATCAAATATGAAGATGGATCACAAACTAAAGATATTTTTCCAAAAATAATTAAAAATAAAGGAGAATATCATGTTAATAGGTTGAGTAATAAAAAATAGATCCACTAACAAGAATACTAATTTGACAATAGTTAATGACAAGTTCAATCCGAGTTAGGGGACTCAACCGCCTCCCTAGAACAAATGTGGTAGAGTTAAGAATATCCCCACATTAAAGAAATTTATTTTAATATGAATATTAGTATTTTTATGATTAAAGTGACATTAAAATATATTAATTGTTCGTAAATGTAGTTCTTGGAAAAGAAAACATCATAAATATCAAAAATGATTTACCTTGAAGCAATTGTCTTATATTCACATATATGCATTTTTTTAAAACTATTGAGATTTTTGAATATTGATCAATGAATAGAATTACATGAAATATACATTAATATTAACTTTATAAAAATTATATGATATCTAATAGTGTTTTTTCATCCTAGAATACTATTTCTTGATTTTTTATGAATAATTTTTGTACTACATTCAACCATTTTATACATATTTAACTATAGAATCATTTTATGATAGAGTGAAAATATCATTGAGATAGTCTATATAGAAAGGGGAATTTAATAATTATGAGTTTTTCAATGGGATAATAAATTCAATTAAAATGGTCTTTTTGTAAAATGTGTATATATTTTTAGTGAACATCATTAATCAAATAGTTAATTATCTCATTTAATATACAAGTCCATGACTCATATATGATTACCCGGTTTGTTAGTTTTTCTTTTCTATGTGCAAAAAAACTCTATTGTTTGTATCAAATTTGATTAAAAATGTATATTATTAGATTTTCTATTAAAAAATGGGAGAATACTATGTCTAGAGCATAATTGAGGGAAGCGACACTGTGTTATTTAGAAAAAACAATTGTAGTGATATTATAAATTTTCTAAAGATTTGTGGAGCTTATTTCATTGATTAAGTAGGAGTTTTTATAGTTTTCAATGATAATTTTATTAGAATTAAGGTATATATAAATTTTAAGGAGGATAGAGATGGTTTTGGATGTGTTTTATAAGAGAATAGAAAACAATGGTGAAAATGTCACCACATGAAATGGAAAGATTACTGCGTGTTTTCAAAACCATCCCAAAATGTATTATATCTATTGTACAGCACTATATTTATAAAAATATTTCTTATTTATGAATTTTTATTGATAATTATCACAAATAAGAGGTATTTACATTACATGAAAAAGTGGATATTGAATTTTTTTTAGCTGTAGTTCTAAAAAGAACGGGTAAATTTTCATAATTATTTTTTTAGTAGAAATTTTTATAAAATATTAGAATAATATTTCTAATTTGTGGTGTTTTATTAAAATCTATTTTAATTCATTGATATTTTTCTAATGGTGGTTAAAATAATCAATAAATCTGGAAAAAATGTTATTTTTTATTAGTGGTTATTAGATGACCACCTCCAAATTAATAATTGTTAAATATTATTATTACTAATTATTAAAAATTCTGATGACTTTTTAATAATTATTAATTAATAATTTCTTATTATTTATTTGCTATTTAATAAATATTAATTATTATTTATAATAATTTTATTGTAATTAAAATAAACATCATAACTTAATTATTATGTACCTTTGTATATAATTATTTTTTATATGTAATGAATAAATATATAAACAAATATATGTGTTTCATTCTAATTGCATTTTTATTTAATTTTTGGGATTAACAGACATTTAGAATATTTTGATATGGAATCGTTATTTTTCCATGAAATCACCAAAATAAAAAACATAATGGACTAGAGGAACAAAGACCTTCTGATATAGTCCAGTTGCCCCAAACAATAACAACCCATTCTATATTTTTTAGTTACCACATGAATGACTTGGTGAAGTTCAAAAGCCTTTGCAGATTAACCAAGAGGTAAGGGGTTCAAATATTATATGATATATATATATATATATATGCTAGATAGTATTGGGAGCATGGGTGGTCTTGGGAATTGTGGGACCAAGTTAGGGTGGTGCTATGGAAATAAAAAAACTATAAATAATTAGTAAATAAATAATAAATAAAAAGTAACTAATTAATAAAAATAAAAAAAGTTAGAAATTAACATAACTTAATTAATAATATAAGATAATGATAAATAAGAAAAAACAATAAATAATAAATAATAAATAATAAATAATAAATAAATAAAAATTTTAGATTCATATATAAAACATCATTCGAAAATAAATAAATAAAACCCATCACAAAATAATTTTCTCTAGTTTTAACATCCATAAAAAGAATTTCCACTAAATAAAATACTAAAACATGATGTGAGAAAATATATAGATGCTCAAAATTTTATTTTTAATCTAATTTGGAGAAAATTACAATTTTATAAGAAATATCATACCAAAATAATAGTACCGCATATGTTAACTTTCCAGATGATAATATATTTCAATATTTAATTCCCTAATACAAGATCATAGAAAAATGTTAGGTAAATAAAAAGGAATGAAATGATATATACATAAATTCAGGTCCCAACCACAACTTATAAATTGAAGATCATTATATAATATTTTTAGGATCCTTTAACATTTTAATCTAATTAAGGAATACTCAACCCATATAATGGAGGATCACAGCGGGATTATGCTTAAGGGATTCAAATGTAATACCCAACCTCACAATTGATGACCACTGTAACATCCCAATTAAATGAAGAATAGTAGATTTTCATATTTATTAATATTTGGGAATTAAATATTAATTTTACTTTAAAGGGTTTGTTATGTTCGATAGCATACCTGATACGCAACATCTGGTTTCCTTAAAATCTCACATTTCACAATAATAATATATTATTATTATTTTAAATGGTAGTTAACTCCTAGCCGTTGTATTGATAGGAATGAGAAAAATAAACTACAATATGATTATACATGTTTGTTAAATGTATTTACATTTATCCAATAAAAGTTAGAGGCTTAAATTGTGAATGAATCTAATTTTAATGATAATTTACAGTAAAAGGTCGATTTACCGACTTTTAATAGAGAACCCTATTTAAATATAGTTTTTGTCACTTTATTATATTATAATTGACCAAATAAAATCCTTCTTTATAATGGGGATATCAAAATTTACTTTTTGTAAATTTTTGGGATTTTTTGATAATGTTCATTTTTAATGAATATTGAAAATATTGTATTTTAATTCAAAGGTGCTTTTTAATATAATTTATTTATATGGCTAGATTATATTTTTAATTGGTTTTAAAGTTTAATTATAATATATTTTTACCATTTAATCTAATTTCGGTCATTGAAATTAATTTCACTTTGAAATTGGACATAAACAAATATCAATCTTTTGATAGTTATTGGTTCTTAAAAACATGATATTTGTTTTGATAAGGAAAATTAATTTTAAAATTAATTAATTCCACTTCTATGTTTTGAATTTGAAAAAATAGACATCATTTTTTAATTAATAATATCAAATATTTCTAAGGCTGAATTTTTGGTATTTTTCTGGAAAAACATCAAATTTTGATGAATAGTGAAACCACTTAGTGGTAGTTAAAAAAACTAACGTTTTCATTTAAATAAAATTTTACCACTTCTGTAAATTGAATTTCGAAAATCCGACATACATGGTTGTTATCATGAAGTAAAATTTTTTTCAATAAGATGAAAATAATTTTTGGTGAATAGTAACTTTTGACTTTTATTTACCGCAGTTAAAGGTAAATAAGGTAATTCAAGGTAAAAAGAATATTATAATAATTTAAAATTTCCATAACACTTTTCCAAACCTTATTGGTTGAGTCATTAATGACCATGAGCATATTTTGATGGATTTTGGGACCCCATTGATCCACTTGGGAGTTATAATGACAATTTAGATTAATTAACTTAAAAGAAAAAATGACAAAAGCATGTATCTTTTAGTAAATTAATTATTAGAACGGGTTATATAAATTAGCCTTTAGACAATAAATATTCATTATAAAGCTAAATGATTTACTACATCATGATTGTTTTTTATTTTTTAGACATCAAATAAATTAAATTATTTATGACACAATAATGATGCAGTATTTACATCATTAATAAATGATTTAAATAGATAAGATTATAATGATTAAAATATTATCCAAAACATGTCCAATTATTATTGGATGATTTTATTTCGACCATGAGTAATCTTATATTTGACTATAATGATTTTGGGACCATTAGAAAACGAATATCATTAGATAATAAAATAATGTTTTCACACTTTCCTAAAGAGCCCCTCCTCTCCCTTATAAAAGGAGACCACTTCTAACCAATTTTTCACACATCTCAAGCCTTTTTGATCATCCAAACTCTACCCAATTAAGCTCCCAACATTCCTCCACTCCCCCTAGAAACCTTACCTTAGTCATAAGGCACTTCATGAAGTCCTTTGGTACAAACCAAAGGGAGTTACCCAAATTAAAGGTAACAGTTTCTCTTAAATTGTTTTCTTTTATTTTACTTCTCCAACCCCTAAACTCTTTTTTTATTCCTTAATTTTGTAAAAAAACTAGTATCCTCAACATACTAGGATGTTTTTATTATAAGTATCAGAATTACACTTACACACAACTCCATCTAATGGATGAATAATATAATGTTCTTGTGGATGGAAAACCAACGCCTCACGAAACGATGATTGTTCAAATATCTCCAACCACCTCTCATGGTGGACATTTTGATTGAAAATTATTTATATATGATATATATTATGTTTACGATTTCCTTATGCTTATGTACTTCCCATTTATAGAATTCCTTTATGGTTTCTATAGTGGGTAAATACGATAATCTCATTTGAGGAAGTGTGGACTACCACCGCTTCAAAGTGATTTGATTCATTAATGCCTTATGTCGGATGTATAAAGGATGGAGTTAATGATATTATATATGATATTATACTAAAATTATAATATACCTATGTATCATTATGTTTTAATTCCATTAAAAAAAGAAATAGAAAAGAAAGTAGTGTTCATGCGTACGTACGGCTTACCGTCTCCATGAACGGTGCATTTCATTTATTACCTCTAAATGTTATGTACTATTATAAAAAATGCATATTATGGATATATATTATATATAAGATATCCAAATCATGAATATCATTCTGGATATAATGAACCTTTGACCACATGAACAACATGTAATTATATGTAGTCCATTTTTTTACTCAAGTACCAAATATCGACAAAATTAACATTACTAACTTAAATGATTACATATTGTTTATAACATGGTAATTACTGATATAAAAGGAATAATAAACTTGAAAAAGGTTCTTAGGAAATTAGAAATTAACTTTATTTTATTATTCAGGATATTAAAGAATGAATGGGTCGTGTTGGACACGAGGTAAGGGACTTTGTCTCAATCTCCTTTCATTGAGGCATATTTTGTTTTAATACATGAATTTATTTTATACGTTGTATAAACATCCTTGACTTTTTAAAGGGAATATTTATCTACGAAGCATTTTACTAAATGGCAAAAGGATTGTTTTTTTAACGTAAGCGGTGACAATGACCTTTTCTGCCGCTGCGAGTATTATTTGATATTTGGCTTCCTCAACAAGCTGTAATGTTTTTAAAAGAAAATAAATACCTAATACTCTTTTATGTATTTTTGGTATTGAAAATGGTTTTGAAAATGGATTTTTTATGTCAATATATTTATGGGATATATTGTGATTGAAATGTGGAAATGTTTTCTTTTTCTTTATATTTTTTGTATGTGTAATGATTTTATGTTGGTAATTAGACATTTTATTGGTGGTTACGTGATACACCAAATGACGGGTGGTGCCATAAATACCAAGACGGGTGGTCATGTTATAACCTCCATTGCATTAGGTATGGAATCCATCAGTATGGTTATTCCAATTAGTGATATGTGTGGAAGTCGACCGTATGGTTATTCAATTTATGTATATTTATGTCCCAAGTTACCTTTATATGTTATGTGTTCTTTATATGGGTTTTATGGTAATATTTTGGATAAAAAATGGTAAGTAATGATCTTTTATTCAGTGAAGAGTATTTACTACTTCATAAGGGTGAAAAGTATTACTTATGTTAATGTATTCATGGTTTACTTGTTGTTTTGAAAAACTAACAGTTTTCCTTATTTTTGTATCCCTTACTGATCTTTTTATGCTCATCCCAAGTTTTTGAAATGTTTTTCACATGACATAATGTGGAATAGGGTCAAGGATGAGATCAAGGAAAAGTCATGTTACCTTAAACATGGAAGTAGACATGACTCTTTTCTTCAAGAGTTCATGTTTTCTAAAAAAATGGAAACTGTGTAGAAGTGTCTACTTTGTAAATCTTTTGAGATGTAATAGTTATGTCCTAATGCTCTAAAACTCTAAACCTAAAAAGATCATCAATGTGAATTATTCATTTAATTCAATATTAAGTCTGGTTTAAGGTCGGGTCCATATAGTTGATATCAGAGGTCGGTGTAGGTAACTTTAGGAGTTAGGGTATTGTTAAATTAATATCCATAAAGTAATTTATGTTAATGTTGAAATCATATAGCATTTACAAATTACCATGTTGCTTCACATAAGATATTTCAGTGTTCAGAATGGTTTTCCACAGAGGAAATAGGGCAGCTATGTTGGGATGACATCAGGAGGAAGACAACCTTCCAAATCCGTAACCTAAGATGGTCAGAATCGGAACTGAACAGTTTATTGCAGTGATGGCACAGTTGACTCAGGCTATAAATGGTTGTGGTATCCATTCATGAGATCATCCAGATCAACCATAGGGCAACATTTCAGAAGAGGATAATTTCATGAGGCAACATCCCCCATCATTTAGAGGATCATCTTACCTTGTGATAGTTGAAGGGTGGATTAAAGCACTGTAGAAGAATTTCAATGTCATCGGTTATTTTATAACATCAAAATGTTAGTCTTTCTGTTTACTGTTTTGAAGGTGAAGTTGATCAGTGGTGGTCGATGGTGAAAAATATCAAGGATATTGATGAGATTGATGATCTTGATTGGGAATAATTCATAGGTATGTTTATGGAGAAATATTTTCCTATGGTGGTTTTCCTTATTATGGAAAACCAATTCTTGGAATTGAGGCTGTAGGATGACTCAGTGGCTGCTTATGAAGTAAATTTTACTCGAATGGAAAGGTATGCACCAAATTTCATCTGAGATATTGATAGTAATATAAATAAATTTTACTTAGTACTAAAGCCAAGATATCTAAGAGAATTATCCTCTACTGAGTTCAAAATTTAAGAAAAACTTGTTCAATGTGGGGAGAAGGTGGAAATGGAGTTTGCTGATGATCAAGTGTTCTTTGAAAAACAACAGAATTAAAGGTCCAGTTGGGAGGCAAAGGGGAAGAATTCATCAAAGAAGCCTGGAGGTAAGAAAACAAAATATCCATCTTTTGAGAAGTGTGTTAAGAAGCATCCCAGAGAATGTTTATTAATGTCTGGAAAGTGCTTCTGGTGTGGTACGTCTGGTCATATTACTCATAACAGTAAGGAAGATGATCAAGAAGGCAATGAAAATCCATCAGTAAGATGTTTTAAGTGTAATGAATTGGGTAACTATGCAATTGAGTGTCTAGAGAAGAACTCAACTGAGGGAAAGAAACCAGAGTACATGCAGAAAGGGGTGGTGAAATCCTTTGAAACTACTTTAGCAGATGTTGGGCCATCTAATGAAGTAGTATCAGGTACAATATTTGTTTGTTCAGATTATGCCAATGTGTTGTTTGATTCAGGGTCTACACACTCTTTCATTTCTGAGAAGTTTTCTAACAAAATGGGAATTCCATCTCAAGATATGAATACAAAACTTAGGGTGAAAATACCCGGAGGAAATGTAGAGACAAAAAGAAAACATAAGAACATTATTGTCCTTGTGTGCAGATATAATCTACCTGCAAACCTTATTGTTTTTCCTCTAGTAGAGTTTGATGTTATTTTGGGCATGGATTGGCTTTCTGTTTATGATGATAAGATTGAATGTAGAGAGAAAGAGGTTTCTTTTCAGAATGGTTTTTAGTTTGTGTACAAGAATTACCCCTTTCTTTTTATAACATATTAGGAATTTGAAAAACTGGTAAAAGATGGAAATGAATGTTACCTTGCACATTTTGTTGAAAACAAATAGAATTTTCAGATTAATGATGTGCCAGTGGTAAATGGGTACCTTAATATTTTCCCGGATGAGTTGCCCGGTACGATACTTAATCAGGATGTTAAATTTGCTATTGACTTATTTCCTGATGCTAAGACAATTTCAAAACCCCTTATCAAATGGCTCAAATTGAACTTTTAGAGTTAAAGAATAAATTGCAGGAGTTATTAGATAAATGTTTCATTCGACCTAGCACATCACCATTGGGTGCTCCTGTCTTTTTTGTTAAAAAGAAAGATGGTTCAATGAGACTTTTCATTGATTATATATCATTGAATAATATTACTCTTAAGAACAAGTATCCTTTGTCTCATATTAATGATTTGTTTGATCAGCTCCAGGGAGCTCAGTATTTTTCATAGATTGATTTGAGTTCGGGGTACCATCAGTTGAAAGTAAAAGAAGCAGACATACTGAAGACCATGTTTCATACTAGATATGGTCGTTATGAATTTGTAGTTATGCCTTTTAGGTTAACAAATGTACCTATTGTATTCATGGATATTATGAATAGAATTTTCCGTGAGTTCTTGGATATGGTTGTGGTTTTATTCATTGATGATATTTTGGTTTATTCCAAAAGTAAAGATGAACATGAAAGTCATTTAAGGGTTGTCTTGCAAACCATATAAGAAAAGAAACTATTTTGAAAAATTCAGAAAGTGTGAGTTTTGGTTGCAACAAATTTCTTTCCTTGGTATCATTGTTTCAAAAAAAAATTGCATAACTGTTGATCCTGCTAAAAAAAGATGATGAAGAATGGCCAAGACCCATGAATATTATCGAGATTCGTAGTTTCTTGGTTCTATAGGTTATTACTGGAGGGTTGTTGAAACTGTTTCACAGTTATCTAGTCCAATGACTAAGTTAACTCGAAATGGTGTTAAGTTCATTTGGACAAAAGAATATGATGATTATTTTCCAGAATTGATGAGGAGATTGGTGAATGCTCCAGTTTTGGCACTGCCATCAAGAAATGGTGACATTTTTACCTACAATGATGCTTCGTTGAAGTTACTAGGTTGTGTCCTAATGCAGAATGACCAGGTAATTTCTTATGCTTCACGTTAGTTAAAAACTCATGAGTTAAATTACCCTACACATGATTTCGAATTCGCTGTTGTTGTTTTTTCTTTAAAATTTTGGACGCATCATTTGTATAGAGTGAAGTGTGAAATATATACTGATCACAAAAGATTGAAGTATATATTCACTCGGAAATAATTGAACATGACACAGAGGAGATAGTTGGAATTAATCAAGGATTATGATTGCACGATCCTTTATCATCCAGGAAAAGCAAATAAAGTGTTTGATTCTTTGAGTAGAAAAATTAATACCTCATTATCCATTTTACGTTTGGAATAAGATCCTTTGGTTTTTGATTTGATTAACTTTGGCATAGAAGTTGTTGGTGTAGATAATTCTTATGTTTTTTATCTGGGGTCAGTGAGATCATCTCTATCAGACAGAATAAATAAAGCATCGAAAGAAGACAGTGAGTTACAGAAAAAGGTAGATATGGTTCCTAAGGCTAAGTTTCCTAATTTTAACGTTGATAATGATTGTATTTTAAGATTTGGGAAAAGATTATTTATTCCCTTTGATTCACAGTTGATGAATGAGTTTTTATGGGAAGCTCATAGTTCCTCGTTTTCAATTCATCCTGGTAGTACTAAGATGTACAGAGATCTTTTGGAGTATTACTGTTGGTATGGAATGAAAAGAGATATTGCTGATTTTACTGTGAAGTGTTTGACTTGTCAGTAGGTTAAAGTGGAGTAGAAGTTACCGAAAGGGATTATTCAACCTCTACTGGTGCCAGAGTGGAAATGGGAAAATATATCAATGGACTTTGTTGTGGGATTACCGAAGACATCTCGAGGTAATAATGAAATATGGGTTATTGTTGATCGATTGACTAAATCTGCTCATTTCCTTCCTATTCGAGATACTTTGTCTCTAGTTCAACGTTCTCGATTGTATATTAAAGAGATATTTCGGTTGCATGGAGTTCCCATCTCCATTGTAGCTTATCGTGATCCCTGGTTTTATTCTAACTTTTGGAATGGTCATCATAAGTCATTGGGTACGGAATTAAATATTAGTATACTTTTCATCCTCAATCAGATGGGTAGTCAGAACGAACAATTTAGAAATTGGAAGATATTCTACGTGCTTGTTTGATGGATTACTAGGGATGTTGGGACCATCATCTTTCTTTGGTTGAATTTCTATATAATAATAGTTTTCATTCTATTATACAGATGGCTCCATTTGAGAAATTTTATGGAATGTGTTGTCGAACTCCTGCTTTTTGGGATGAAGTAGGTGAGAAAAAGTTGATGGGACCAGAATTGGTAGAAGAGATGGAAGAGAATGTTCAGTTGATTCATAAGCACATGAGAACAGCTCAGAGAATACAGAAAAGTTATGCAGATAACTGGTGGAAGGAACTTTCTTTTTAGGTAGGTGATCATGTCTTTCTTAAATTTTCTCCATTGAAAAGTGTGATGTGTTTTGGTAAGAAGGGAAAGTTGAGTCTTAGGTTTATTGGAACTTATGAAATTCTAGATAAAGATGGTTTAGTTGCATACAAGGTGGCTTTACCTCCATGTTTATCCGAGGTACACAATGTTTTTCATGTTTCGATGTTGAGAAAGTATATGCCAAATCCATCTCATGTTTTGATCCTAGAGGTAGTTCAGTTGTAAGAGAATCTCTCTTATGAAGAACAAATAGTTAAGATTCTTGACCATAGAGAAAAATTTTTGCAGAATAAGGTAATTCACCCGGTAAAGGTTTTGTGGAAAACCCACATGGTTGAAGAGGCAATATGAGAATCTGAAAATGCTATTTGGGATAAATACCCCCAATTATTTTGATTTGTGAAATAAAATTGCGAGGACGAAATTTACAAAAGGGGGAAGAATGTAATATCCGAGTTAAATGAAGAATAAGATATTTTCATATTTATTAATATTTGTGAAATAAATATTAATTTTACTTTAAAGGGGTTTCTATGTTCGATAGCGCACCTGATATGCAACAACAGGTTTCTTTGAAATCTTATGTTGCACACTAATAATATAATATTATTATTTTAAATGGTAGTTAACTCAAATCCATTTTATTGGCGGGAATGAAAAAAATAAACTAAAATATTATTATACATTCTTGTTAAATGTATTTACATTTATCAAATAAAAGTTAGAGGCTTAAAATTTGAATGAATCTAATTGTAAGCATAGTTTACATTAAAAGGTCGATTTACCACCTTTTAATGGATAACCCTCTTTAAATATAGATTTTATCACTTTAATACATTCTAGTTTACCAAATAAAATCCTTCTTTATAATGTGGACATAAAATTTTACTTTGTGTAAATTTTTGGGATTTTTTAATAAAGTTCTTTTTTTAATGAGTATTGAAAAATATTCTATTTTAATTCAAAAGTGCCTTTTAATCTAATTTATTTATATGGTTAGATTATCTTTTTACTTGGTTTTAAAATTTAATTAGAATATCATTTTACCATTTAATACAATTTTGGTCATTGGAATTACTTTCACTTTGAAATTGGACATAAACATGTATCAATAATTTGGTAGTTATTGTTTCTTAAAAATACGCTCTTTGTTTTGATAACGGGAATTAATTTTAAAATTAATTAATGCCACTTTAATGTTTTGAATATGGAAAATTAGACATCATTTTTTAATTCGTAATATCAAATATAGCTTAGGCTGAATTTTTGGTATTTTTCTGAAAAACTTCAATTCTGGATGAATAGTGACACCACTTAGTGGTAGTTAAAAAAGCTGACATTTTCATTTAAATGAAATTTTACCACATCAATGAATTGAATTTCGAAAATCATACATACATAGTTGTTATCAATAATTAAAATTTTTTTCAATAAGATAAAAATAAATTTTGGGGAATAGTAACTTTTGACTTTTATTTACCGTGTTTAAATGTAAATAAGGTAATTCAAGGTAAAAAGAATATTATAATAATTCAAAATTATCTTAACACTTTCCCAAACCTTATTGGTTGTTTCATTTATGACCATGGGCATATTTGGATCTATTTTGGTACCCCATTGAGCTACATGGGAGAGATAATGACAATTTAGATTAATTAATTTAAAGTAAAGGCAAAAATCAAAAAAGAAAATATCTTTTAGTAAATTTATTTTTGGAAGGGGTTATATAAATTATATTTTTGACTGTAAATATTCATTATAAATCTAAAAATATTTCATACATCAAGGTATTTTTTTTATAATTTTTAGACATCAAATAAATTAAATTATTTATGACACAATAATGATGCAGTATTTACCTCATTAATTAATGATTTAAATAAATAAGATTATAATGATTAAAATATTATCCAAAAAATGTACAATTCAGAATCGATGATTTTATTTTGACCATGAGTCATCTTATCTTCGACTATAATGATTTTTGGACCATTAGAAACCAAATATCATTATATAATAAAATAATGTTTCACACATTCCTAAAGTGCCCCTCATCTCCCTTATAAAAGGAGACCACTTCTAACCAATTTGTCACACCTCTAAAGCCTTTTGGCTCGTCCAAACTCTGACAAATTAAGCTCCCAACATCCCTATACTCCCCATTGAAGCCTCACCTTGGGCATAAGGCTCTTCAAGAATTCCACTGCTTGAAACCAAAGGGAGTTACCCAAATTAAAGGTAAAGGTTTCATTTAAATTGTTTTCATTTATTTTACTTATCCAACCCCTAAACTCTTTTTATTCATTTTTTTGCAACAACACCAGTATCCTAAATAAAGTAGGATGTATTAATGAGGAGGATTCGAACTACACATACACACACCTTCATCTAATGTTTGAAGAACATAATGTTTCTGTGGATGAAAGACTAACACCTCACGAAACGATGAGTGGTCAAATATCTCCAACCACCTCTCATGGTGGAAATTATGACAGAACTGTATTTATATATAATATATATTATGTTTATGATTTCCTTATTCTTCTATACTTCCCATTTATAGCACACTGTTATGGTTTCCATAGTGGGTAAATATAAAAATATCATTTGAGGAAGTGCGGACTACCGCCCCCTCAAAGTGATGTGATTCATTAATGCCTTATGTGGGATGTATAAAGGATGGAGTTAATGATATTATATATAATATTATACTAGAATTAAAATATACCTATTTAACATTATGTTTTAATTCCATTAAAATAAGAAATAGAACTGAAAACAGCGTTCATGCGTACGTACGACTTACCCTCTCCGTGAATGGTGCATTTCATTTCTTACCTATAAATGTTATATACTATTATAATAACACATATATGCTGGATATATATGATATATAAGATATCCAAATCATGAATATCATTCTGGATATAATGAACCTTTGACCACATGAACAACATGTAATTAAAATAATTTCATTTTTGACTCAAGTACCAAATATCGACAAAACGAACATTATTAACATAAATGGTTACATATTGTTTATATCATGGTAATAAGAAATATAAAAAGAATAATAAACATGAAAATGGTTCTTAATAAAGTATAAATTAACTTTATTTTATTATTTTGGATATTAATGAAAGAACGGGTCATGTTGGACATGAGGTAAGGGACTCCGTCTCAGTCTCCTTTCATTGAGGCATATTTTGTTTTAATACACGAATTTATTTTATAGGTTGTATAAACATCTTGGAATTTTCAAAGGGATTATTTTTCTACGAATAATTTTTCTAAATGACAAAAGGAATGTTTCTTTTAATGTTAGTGGTGACAATGACCTTTTCTGCATCCGTTAGTATTATTTGATCTTTGGATTTCTCAACAAGGTGTAATGTTTTTAAAAGCAGATAAATACCTTATACTATTTTAAATATTTTTGGTATTGAAAATGTTTTTGAAAATGGATTTTTTATGTCAATATATTTTACTAATATATTGTTATTGAAATGTGGAAATGTTTTCCTTGCTTTCTATTTTTTTTATGTGTTATGATTTTATATTGTTACTTAGACATTTTACGGGTGGTTATGTGATAAACCAAATCACATGTGGTGCTGTGAATACCAGGATGGGTGGTTATGTTATAACCTCCAATGCATTGGGTATGGAAGTCTGCCGTATGGCTATTCCATTTGGGGATATGTGGGGAAGTCGACCGTATGGTTATTCCATTTTTGTATGTTTATGTCCCAAGATACCTTTATTTGTTATGTGTTCATTATATTGGTTTTATGGTAACATTTTGGTTACAAAAGGGTAAGTAATGATATTTTATTCAGTGAAGAGTATTTACTACTTCATAATGTTGAAAATTATTATTTATGTTAAAATATTCATGGTTTACTTTTTGTTTTGAAAAAATAATAGTTTTCCTTCTTTTTGTATCCCTTACTGAGCTTTTTATGCTCATCCAATGTTTTTGAAATGTTTTTCACAGGAAATAATGTGGAATAGGGTTAAGTATGGGATCATAGAAAAGTCATGATGTCTTAAACATGGAACTAGAAATGACTCTTTTTTTCAAGATTTCATGTTTTGTAAAAAAAATGGTAACATTGAAGAATTGTCTACTTTGTAAATATTTTGAGATGTAATAGTTATATCCAAATTCTCTAAAACTCTAAACCTGAAAAGATCCTCAATGTGAAATATTCATTTAATTCAATATTATGTAATGTTTAAGGTCGGGTCCTAATGATCACACAACAAAAATCCTCAATAGAAGTAAGGGAATCCCACCCCCTCATGTCACTCAATGGATTACTATACATTATCTTCGGTGTACCATATGATGGATTACACAAAACTTTGAAATATTTTATAGAAGATCACATTGTGAAAAAATAATAATACTCCATAAAATTTACAAAAATCATATGGTACCCAAATATTCATTGTTTTCAACAAAACATATAATTCATGTGTTAGGATCTAACCTAGAAGAGATCTATATATAGTTTAACTCGAGAATGATAATTGAAATAAAAAGAAAAAATTCTATCAATTTTAAGTGAAAATCATTTAATAATAACAACTACATGGGTCCAATTATATCATAATTTGGTAGTCTAAATTTTCTCAGACCAAAATCATTCGATGAGAAAGAAGACAAAATTTTAGATTCCCAATCACTATTTTTTCCTTAAAAACATTGAAACCTATTAATTAAAAACAGTGATTTTTATCAAAAATATTATATTTAAACTTGAGTAACCCCACAAAACCAGGATAATCATGAATCCTTATCATCAAAATTATACATCATAATGTGACACTATAAAGTCAAATAAGATTAATCCACATCATCAATATGAATTGACCCCAAATATAATGCTACAATAAAAAACAATTGGAAATAATGAAATTATTATTAGCTAAATGAATACCATATCATCAATGATCACAACGATCTATAATATTCAACTTTGAATGTCATGCCAATAAATTTTTAACACATATAAATTAGTGAATTTTCATTACTCAAAAAACCAACTAGTTATCAACCACCAACTGTTAATAAAAATAATGTCATTAAAACATCACAGTCTGTTGGGTCATGTATCTCATTAGTTAGTCAAAATCTTACTTAAGATATAGTGACCCATTTTAAAATCCATGTATGTCATCATGAAAACAATTATTATTAGTCCAAATTCAAACATATTAATATCGAAAAATCATATTTAAAAAAATTTACATTTTAAAAATAAATATTAGCTAGAATACTTGAGGAAATATATAAAATGATATTTCCAAAATTTCATCCACCCAAGTCATTAGAATATTGTTTATTTTTCAATTTAAATTAGTAAGAACTCACATTTGGATAAACTTGATAGTGGTTGAAAGTGTATCTCTTGAAATCAATGTAGAAAAATGAGAAACAAATAGCCAATTATATTTCAGAAATTAAATGGGGATGAAAAAATTATAATCATTAACTAAAATTTATTATGTGACTGTCCTAGTGGTCCTACTGAAGGTTAGAATAACCTTATACCAACTTATCTTGAATTATGATTTTTGATTTCATAATTATGGGGTCTTGAATGATTTGGAATATCATTTCATATTGAAATTATATCTTTTTAATAAGATATTTAAATATATATAAATATTATATTTAATATATTACATTCATGTATATATCTTCAATATCTATTTATTAATGTGTGTATTTTTTAAATTTTAATTGTCCCAACTATCTGGGTTGGATAACTAATTTTTTTAAATATGATGGTGGTGATTTACCCGAGTTATTTTAATATAAATCCACTCTAACAAAGAGTATACTTCAATACAGTATTAAAAAATGGGACAAAATTATTTTTTTAATAAAACATCAAAGCTTAGAGTGGCTGCTACCCCCAAAACCTGGTACCAACCCTTCAACCACCAAATATCTAATCTGTCTAGTCGATAGCCTTTATTCACCTGGAAAATACCAGGATAAATTTTAATCATTTCCTATAACCCAATTCTTGAATCTTATTTATCTGGTCTAACCATTAAATCCCTAAAATATTTGAAAGATAATTCCTCAACAAAAATCTTCTATTTAATATTTTTCTCAATCCGAACATCATATTATCAAGGTTCTTAAACCATTATAATTTTTTTATTAAAAGGTTACAATATATAAAATAATTTCACAAATTATGGATTTACCTATATATAAAAATGAAAAAAAAATGTTGATATGATTTTGAATCAAAGATCCTTACATCTCGACGTGTGTCTCGATATCTTTGGGTTGCTCCATCTAGAGCACATAGCTCCAGTAGTGGGTTCCCTCATAGATTTAGAAAAAAGAGATGGGTAGAGGAAAATCCATCCATCCCCTATAATTATAATATATATATATATATATATATATTAAATGAATACAACATTTTAAAATACATCAACCTTTGATTGATACTAAAATCTAGCCCCAAATAAAACTCTCCATCCTGGAATCAACAATGTAGTTTTGTTGCACATTTTTTATACACATTGTAAGATATATGTATTTCATAACAGTTAGTTGGACCAAGGCCCAAATATCTATAATACATTATTAACTTCAAAATATACATAAAATTAATAAAGGGGACCACTTTCATAAATATAGATTCCAATGAATCCAATGAAATTTTAAAGGTTTCAAGATAAAAAATATAAACCATGTTTTTCTCTATTTTTAATCTATTATTAATTTTTTTTAATGGGGAAAGAAGAATAAAACATTGAAATTTTTAAACCAAGTATGGTGTCTATGATTATCAAAAAGTCACATCTTTTAACAATGATATATATCTATGATTCTAATGTAACTAATTTAGCTATAAATATATAAACCTAATATGAGACATTCGTAAATAAAACACTGATCCTTTCATGTTTTTTATTATGTTTATGTACAAGTATTTTCCATAAGATAGAGTATATTTAAATACGTGTCTTATTCCCAAATTTTTTAGTGTTATTTTGTTTAATAATAATGATTTCATGGATTAAGATAACTAATACGTAGGAGAAATGGTATACACATAAGGGTATTCATGGTAATTTTTATGAATTAAATGTTTTTATATATTGAAGGAGATATATATGGGGTGACTAAACCATATATTGAAGGAACATGATGAATGAATTAAATTTATTATTGGATTTGGTTTCATATATGATTGAGAAATAATTATTATATCAAATTTTTTTGGGGAACTACTACAGAATAATTTATGAAGATATAAAGCCAAAATTTACATGGTTTTATTTGATATTTAGTTTTGATTCATCATGAATTAAACGTTTGGGGAATAGTTTTGGAACATAATATTTATGTAGAATGTGATGGTTTGGTTTTATAAAAATAAAGAACATATATAATAGATAGTGATATATGAGTATCATAATAGGTATCATAGCTAAGTATGGAAAGTACTACACTGCATAAAATATTATAACAAGTTGTAAGATGTCTCATTATCTATGACATGGATTGTTCAAATAAACCATAAATATCGAAATTTATTATAATGAATAATTATAGATCATTATGGAATTTTTAATTGGTTGTATAAAAATCTTTACTTACATTTGACTTCAATTAAGTGTAATCACATTATGTGTAAGGATGTTTTAGAGACGAACTATGTGTATTGAATTAAGATAACTCATAATGAAATCCCAATATGAATAGAGAAATTTTATATGATAATATAATTATATAGGTTATAAAACTACAAAAAATAATTTACAGATATATAAAGGGGAATATTATACTTTAGAGGGATAATTAAATACATAATATAAAAGGATATATGAAACATTGGAAAAGACAATCATATCCAGTGGTAAACTAACTACCCATGTCACAAATGATGATATGATGGATCATTTACAATTAATATAGTTCCCAATAAAGTACATATAAACATAGTTAATAATGTGTAAACATATCATTAATTATGAATATTTTAAAAAACTTGGCACAGACATATCAATATATATTATATCGAATAATGAATATTAATATTATGACGGTGCATATCAAAAATAATGAATAATTGATATCAAAATATAGGTAAATAATATTAACATTCGATGAATATTTAATTAATAATACAACATGTGGAGATATGAGGATCTATAGATAGTAAAAGTGATTAAATATTTATTATTACAATGATGCAAACATTAAACTCAAATATCACACATTTTTATTGAAGAAATACCTATTCATGATAGAGTTTATTAGGATTGACAATGGTAAAAACATATTCATAAATTTTACAAAGAAAAAAATATAATATGAATTAATGTGATAAGGGATTGATACATGATGCACCATATTAATCTAAAATTAATCTTGTATACCAATGATTGAAGTATGAGTATAGAATAAAATGATCTTGTGAAATACAAAAAACATATATGACATAATATGTTGAAATCCTAATTATATTTAAAATAATTTTATAAAATATATTATAATGTTAAAATAGAATTCTTATAATTACCATGTGTAGTGAAACAGATTAATACCAAGTAGAAAAAATGAGATGGTATTGGAGTAGTAAAATTTTGATACCAAGGGAGAGGTTATAGTAATGCATATTTTAGAGTGATCATGGGTTCATGATTCGTTTTAAAATTCATATTTTATATGTATTTCATTTAATATATTATGTTTATTCAGTTTGGTTATTAGTATATTCTTTCATTTTTAAAAAACATAGTTGGTTTGATGTTAGTCAATAATAATTTTGTATCACATAGGGAGATGATGCGCATAATTGAGATTCCTGTTGTGTAATATTTCAATGATGATGGATCAAGGTTAATAATTAAGAACCATATTATAGTTATATATCCATTATTTATAATAATTAATATTATATATGTGAAGAAGGATGTGATATATAGATTTTATAAAGGAGTGAAGTTCATATAAATATTGAATATTCTGGGAAAAAAGATTTAGAGGACGTCCTAAGAGGGGAAGATCTCATTATATAAGATATCCTGATATATTTTAATATATACACATTATAAAAAGATTATAGATATTTAGTAAGGATCAGACTATCCAATTATAAGGGAGAGGATTGTGAAGGTTCACTAACTGTAGCGGTTGATAGTGAAGTGATTAAAAAATCATATTCAAAGATGAAATCCATTATATAAACATTTATATATCTATATGTATAGTGGAAATGATACATTAACTGCAATATGTATTACCCCATGATGTTTTTAGGACACATTCTTAGAGATAAACCCTTGGGAAGAATATGTAAATCTATTTTTCTAGAAGTGAAATTTTGACATTTGTAAAGGAAGAAGATGTTTTTATGTGCCTTGGTCATAGACCACATTGGTTGTGAAGAGTCCCAGGATATATATATATATATATATATAATACATTGATAACATGGATTAATTGTTACATCCACTAATAGACACAAAATCTAAGGGCCTAATGTTTTAGTGTCTTAAAGAATATAATCATAAAACACTAATTTTACAAAATGAGAAAAATTATTTATAAACTAGGCCCCAATTAGTCAATTCATGAGACATAATCCTCTTCAAATACTAGGTAGGAAAAATAAAATAATGGGTGATCTCAAACACTTATTAAGAGGAAACATGAAAAAACAATAAATTTTAGATAAAAAATATAGGAAATAATGAAAAATGGGGGAAATACACAATATAAAAGAAAATAAAACATTAAGTGTTTATAATAAGCATTGATGGTCGAAATAAAATCTCAAAAGATGAAATTTTTATCAGGGAATCAAAAACACAAATAATAAAAATATAACATAGTACACTAAATGTAGAAAGGAATGTTTTAGAATCATAAACATATGTTATCTTATCTGTGTGACCATTGTTACCATCCAACCAGTTAACTAATAAAATTTTGATTAGAGGTGAACACTATCATTCTCATCCTTATTGAACCAAGATACATTATAACCTATTAGCATAAAATTTCTATATAATGATATATAAGCTTTTACCAAATTAATTCGAGGAAATATATATAGGTCCCACAAATCACGTAATCCATATATTTGTGTGCAGTTAAAAAAATTACAACATCACAAAATAAATCAATGAATAAAAATGGGTTTCATAACATATCCAAATAATCATATAAATAACTCTTGGAAAAAAATAGGTTTGATAGAATATCCAAATAATATAATGAATAAAAACACATGATACCAAAAACATGATCACCACAGATAATCACATAAAAAATAAAAATATAGGTTGAAATAAGAAACATAACACAAATAGAGGTAGATAATTTTAACGATAATGAAAATATGATCACAAATAAGTATATTATAAAACATTTTATATTTATAATTTTAAAAATCTTACTTATGAGTCTCTTTTTAAAATTCTACTTCATTTTAATGAAAAGATAAAAGTGAGCCATTCATGTTAATTAAATTGATTCCAAAACACTTTTACCCAACAAATTAATAGATAAATTCATTTGAAAGGCAATGTATTGGAAATTTGAAGTTAATATAATAAATTACATAACTCAATGACTAGAGTTTATGTCACCAAGTACCTTACCTTTACTCTTTATATCTACATATTTACAAGACCTCAATGATTATAAATATTAGTAGAGGTTCACGAATATTTCAAAAAATGATGGCTTTATGGATGGGGTTAAACTGATAAAACTTTATAAGTGAAAAAGAGAGACTCTTTAAGGGAAAAGAATGTTATGTTAGGGGTAATAATGGAATCGCTTTAATGATAAGGGATATTGTTGAAGGGAGGTTAGTAAGGCTTATAGGTAAGACATTATAACCTAAAAAATGATTCTTATAATTTCTAAAGGACGTATTAATTTATAAAAACATTTTATAAGGCCCCAGCCTTAAACCTTACTTAATCTTGAGTTATTACAAGATTACACATTGAGGATCTTTTCAGGTTTAGAGTTTTAGAGAATTAGATCATGAAACTTGCATTACATTCCACATTTAAACAAAGTGGTTACATAAAAGACAATATTCATTCTTCCCATCAACGGAAACCTATTTAAAATAAAACACGGATTCTTTCTTGACACATCCTTGACACTATCATCACATCATGTACCTTTCCCTTGAACTGTGAAAAACATTTCAAAAACTTGGGATGAGCATAAAAAGCTCAGTAAGGGTTATAAAAATATGGAAAGGAAACATGAGTTCATATATACATAAGAATGAAATCATACTTTACCCATAAAACATAGGCACTTTAACATATCTCATAAAATCATGAATAAATCATAGAAAACATAAGACATAAAGGCAACTTGAGGCATTCATAACATTCTTACGTAGGGAGTAACCCTCTTGGTTACATTTGGAATACCACACACAGTATATTCCCTAAATATCTTCGGAGACACCTTAACGTTTCACTCCTTCGCGTTACCCAATGCATTGGAGAGCTATATCGGTCTCACCCACCCTTAGTTTATCACGTAACCACCCGTTCTTCATAACAATGCCCAAGAACCATAACATAATCGTATCACATAAACATGAATAAAGGAAACATAACATTTCCACATTTCAATCACAATATAACATTTTAGGATATTGAAATAATGAATCCATTCAAAAATAATCCATTTCCAAAACCATTTAAAACATTTAATAAAGATATTTTTGAATCAAAGTGTCCCATACCACCTTGAAGCTTTTATAATTTTAAACCATTAATATCCATATAAATAAATCCTTAAAACCATTTTGAAAACATGGATATTAATAAGAACAAATAATTAAAACATTTAAAACGATATTTTGGTTAAAGGGGTTTTACCAAAATTAGAGACACTTGAATACAATAATCGAGGAATAACATTTGGTCAAAACTTTATAATATCATGAGAATAAAAGTATTCATGATATAATACTCCAAAGGACAGTATATACACCATATAAGAGTGAATTGGTGCATAACAACAATGAACCCTCAATAGAAATGTCAAATGTGATGAAATCCCTTATAAAGAAGGTATCCTTAAATTAAGGACAAATAAATCTCAAAAATATGTGTGAAAAATATATATACACCCAATATAAGTGGATATTAAGTGTAAAACAATAAAAGGTCAATCACACATATTCAATGGATGACATATTCAATGACTACAAGTTGAACCCAAAGAAATCGAAATTGGGTTATAAAGTTCCCTTGACAGCCTAACGGCATCACATCAAAATGAGTTGATGAGAGATAAAAAGTGTATCTCATCACTTGGACATAAAATTTACATCAATAAGGATGTATGAGAACATATCCCAACATAAAAATATGTAAATTAAAAGTCCCAATAAAATAAGTCTTTTAAAAAAGTGGAGGGTGAAAGATTCCCTTACCGACTTGGGTATCTTTCAAAACATACACCCCATGAAAGAAGGACAATAGTTAATTGATGTAAATACTCATAAATGAAATTATATTACACAAATAGTAAAATAATGGTCAGTACATACACCACTCAATGGAATTTGTGGCGAATGTAGCATAAATCTCATGGGAATAAAACTGAGATGAAAAATCCCTTACGAAAACTCGGCAGCCTAACGGCGCCACATAAAACTTCCGAATATGGATTGATGAGATCAAATAGAGTATTCCATCATATTACAATGGAATTTACAGCAAGTGTAATATAAAATAAAATCCCCCAAAATTGCAAGGAGGAGTTTAGAAGAAGTGACATAAAGGAGAGTACTTAAAAAGAAAGAGAGAGGTTAGATCTCTTACGAAAGTTCGGCAGCCTAACGGCGCCAATCAAAACTTCCAAAATGGATTGATGAGAGAGAATAGGGTCTCTCATCACATGAACATAAAAATTAAAGTAGGATTAATTTAAAATATCATCCCAATAACAAGAAAGATGAGCTTTAAAAGGAATGACATAAAAGAGTGTACTTAAAAAGAAAGAGAGGAGTAAGATCCCTTACCTTGGGTCCGACTTGACTCGATCGTTCTTTAATCTCCATAATAATAAACTTGAGTTAATTTCTAATTCCTTACGAACCTTTTTCAAGTTCATTATTACTTTTATACCACTTATTACCATGTGATAAACATTATGTAATCATTTAAGTTAATAATATTTGTTTTTCCGATATTTGGTTCTTAAGTCGAAAGTGGACTTCTTACAATTACATGTTGTTCGTGTGGCCAAATGTTTATTATATCCAGAAATGTATTCATTATGTAGATATCATATATGTCATATATATCCAGTACATTCATGCATTTATAACATTACATAATCATTTAGAGGTAGGAAATGAAATGCACCGTTCATGGAGACGGTAAGCCGTACGTATGCATGAACGCTACGTTCATTTCTATTTCGTATTTTATAGAATGGAATAATAATGATATAAAGGTATATTATAATTCCAGTATAATATCATATATAATATCATATTTACATCCTTTATACATCCCACATATGGTATTTAACGAATCTAATCACTTTGAGGGGGCGGTAGTCCGCACTTCCTTAAATGAAGATATCGCGTATACCCATAATGGAATCCATAAAGGTAAGACAAAAATGAAAAATACAGAAGCATAAATAAAACATAAACATATTATATATCATATATAAAAATAGTGACATCATAATGGCCACCTTTGAAGGTGTTAAATTAGTATTGAACAATCATCGTTTCGGGAGGCGGAATTTCACCATCCACGGAAACCGTATGTTCTTTAACCATTTGATGTAGTTGTGTGAGAGTGTAGCTCGAATAAATCTTATAAAAACATCCTAGTATATTGAAGATACTGGTGTTGTTACAAAAGAAATAAATAAAAAGAGGTTAGGGGGTTGGAGAAGCAAAATAAAACAAATGAACATGAGAGAATGGATTACCTTTAAAAGTGTAACTCCTTTTGATTTGAGCCTAAAGGCTTACTTTGAAAGGATTATGCCCAAATGGAATCCTCTAGGATGAGGAGAGGGATGTGGAGAGAGTAAATGGGCAGGGGTTGGCCGAGACAAAGGCTTGAGGAGTGTGTTAAATGAGGTAGAGGTGGGGGCCTTTTATAAGGGGAGAGGAGGGGTACTTTTGGAAAGTAAAGAAATATTACATTATTTGAAAATGTGTTTCGGTTTCAAAAGGTCCCACATAGATATAATCTGTGGATAAGGTGATAAGGCTTAGAAATCCACTCATCCAATAAGTTTTGGACATGTGTAGTTCATAGATTTTACATTATCTTTCCATTTTATTTAAATCGTCTAATAATGATGTTATCGCTGCATCATTATTATGTCATAAATAATTTAATTTATTTTATGTCTAAAAATTATAAAAAAAATACTATGATGTAGGAAATCTTTTTATCTATCCAATTAATATTTATAATCTAATATATGACTTGTATAACCCCACATAAAAATTGTTTTAGTAAAACATATCATGTTTTTGTCAATTTTACTTTTACATTAAATAAAATCTTATTTATGTCATTTCCCAACCAAAGTGGATCCATGGGGTCCCCAAGTTGACCCATGGCTTGTCTTGGTCTGTCATGATACAACCAATATGTGTAGGACAAGTGTCATGGTGTTTTCACATTCTTATAATATCATTTTTACCTTAAAGTACACTAATTACATCTAATCGCGATTAAAAACTTAATAAGTTACTATTCACCAAAAAATTATTTTAATCTCATTGAACCACATTTTACTTCTTAATGAAAACCATGTATGTCGGATTTTTGAAAATCAAAACACAATGATGGAAAAATTTCATTTAAATGGAAAATCAGTTTTTATAAGTACCACTTAGTGGTTTCACTATTCATCAAAAATTAAAGTTTTTCAGAAAAATCCAAAAAATTCACCCTAAGATATATTTGATATTCTGAATTCAAAAATGAAGTCTGTTTTACAAAATTCAAAACATATAAGTCACATTAATTAATTTAATAATTAATTCCCGCTGTGATGACAAATAGCATGTTTTATGAAACAATAAGTATCAAAAGATTGACACTAGTTTAAGTCTGATTTCAAAGTGAAATTGATTCCAACGACCACTATTGGATTTAATGGTAAAAATATTTTCTAATTTCACTTTAAAACCAATTAAAAATATAATCTAATATTATAAATAAATTAGATTAAAAAGATATTTTGAATCAAAACACAACATTTTACACTATTCATTAAAAAAATAAACTCTATCGGAAAAATACCAAAAAATTACACAAAGTAAAATTTGATGTCCCGATTCTTAGTAAGAGTTTAATTTGGTCCAAAATAATGTTTAAGAGTGAACAAAACTATATTTAATGATGTTTCATCATCAAAAGGTGATCAGTGAACCTTTAGTGAAAACTAGGGCATATACGCCTAAAATTGAATTCTTTCTGTATTTTAAGCCTTTATATTTTATTGGATAAATGTAAAAACATTTAAAAACATATATAATCATATTTTAGTTATTTATATCCATTCCCACCATTACAACGGCTACATGTTAACTACCATTTAAAATAATATATTTTTATTATTAGAGTGCATCGTAAGATTCCCAAGAAACTCGTTGTTGCGTGTTGGGTACGCCATCGAGCATAGCGTCCCCTTTAAAGTTATTTAAATATTTTATTCACAAATATGGATAAATATGAAAATTTCATATTCTTTATTTACCTGGGGTGTTACATCCTTCCCCCCTTTTGGGAATTGCATCCTCGCAATTTTAAAATTGCGCTTGGAAACATCCTTGAAAGTCCCACATCGGAACAAAAGTCGGTAAAACAAACACTTTAAAATAAAGAGAGATAAGTACAAAGGTCACCCGAGTTAACCCATACTAGGATTACAAGTATGAAAATATGGACATGGAGGAAAAAACAAAGGGTCATGTTCTGATGGAGAGTGATAGAAAACATATTTAGGAGAATGTTAACCACAAGAAAATCACAAACTTGTGATGGGTTAAACGGTATTCGATTCCCTAGTAGGAAAAGTTAATAGACAACATTTTTGTTTTAAGTTACTTTTTATTGAGGAATTTATTCATAAGGAAACATAATCACTTATCATGTTGACTTTAAACTTTTACTAGATTCCTTAGTCAAACTCATATTTTTTTCCAAAAGACGAGTATTTAGGGAGACTTGTTCGCATTAAGAGTACTATAATCAACTTCTAGAGAATCACCTAATCCCCAAAATAGAACTATATACATCCCATGTATTTAGGCTTTAACCAAAACCAAAACCAAAAAAGTTAGTACAAGATCAGATAATCCAGAAAAGGATAACCCCTTATAAAAAGAAAATCTATTCTTAATCTCTAAAATTTGTCCAACAAAACCCAAAGTTCAACGAGGACCATCCGATAAACAATTTGTCCATAAATTTCTTCAAAGTAAACCAATATAAGATTGAAACCCAAATATTTTAAGGATTTAGTCACATAGTATTCCAAGTTAAATCGTAACATTTATCTCCAAACAACATCAGTTGCCCCTAAAGTCTCGTATTGAAAAGTAATTAACCTAATCACATATCCTCCAAGATAGGTTAATCATTTTCATAAATAACCCAAAATCAACTTACTCTTAATTCATAAAATCATATAACTAAAAAGAATCAGTCAAAATAACCAGGGACTTCATGTAGTCTAGTGGTAGGCGATAAATACCAGATGCACTTTGGTTGTGGGTTCGATTCCCGCAGCATTGTCCGACGCGACGGGTTGTCACACGGTCTGCGTGTTTTCCTTTTTCCAAAACTATATAATTCTTAAAACATTCCCCAAAATGAGATAAATTCTTCAAGAATAATCATAACATATTTTCACCTCAAGTTTATCTCATTCCTTTCATTTTACATCATATCATAGAGTAACCCATAATTACCTAAAAATTAAGTATCATATAAACCCTAATGGTTACCTTAATAATTATTACCTGAATTTCCACATCAAGTTGTCCATCTCATACAGGATGCATTAGACAACATACCAAGGTTGAAGTGGTTGATCATGAATCCTTGATAGTTGGTTTAGAACATCCATGAGATTCCTCATTGAATACCCCATTTCATCGAGTCATTTAATCAGAGAACCACCACAGTTTCCTTCAAACCAATTGCCACTTCGGTGCCTGCTAGATCCATCCATTCACTAAAATCAAAAAATGTCAATGTGAGTATATCAACAAAATCATCATGTACTAATGAGGAAGGTAAACACTAATATACACTTACTCATTCACTTTATCTAAAACTAGGAATCTTTCTGAAATCCTAACCATTATGGTAATGTCACTTATGCTTAAAGAATAACCTAACCTATAAAGTTATCTAAACAAACCATTGATACCAACTATAAGGCCCCGGCCTTAAACCTTACTTAATCTTGAGTTATTACAAGATTACACATTGAGGATCTTTTCAGGTTTATAGTTTTACAGAATTAGATCATGAAACTTGCATTACATTCCACATTTAAACAAAGTGGTTACATAAAAGACAATATGCATTCTTCCCATCAACGGAAACCTATTTAAAATAAAACACGGATTCTTTCTTGACACATCCTTGACACTATCATCACATCATGTACCTTTCCATTGACCTGTGAAAAACATTTCAAAAACTTGGGATGAGCATAAAAAGCTCAGTAAGGGTTATAAAAATATGGAAAGGAAACATGAGTTCATATATACATAAGAATGAAATCATACTTTACCCATAAAACATAGGCACTTTAACATACCTCATAAAATCATGAATAAATCATAGAAAACATAAGACATAAAGGCAACTTGAGGCATTCATAAAATTCTTACGTAGGGAGTAACCCTCTTGGTTACGTTTGGAATACCCATCACAGTATATTCCCTAAATCTCTTCGGAGAAACCTTAACGTTTCACTCCTTCGTGTTACCCAATGCATTGGAGAGCTATATCGGGCTCACCCACCCTTAGTTTATCACAGAACCACCCGTTCTTCGTAACAATTCCCAAGAACCATAACATAATCGTATCACATAAACATGAATAAAGGAAACATAACATTTCCACATTTCATTCACAATATAACATTTTAGGATATTGAAATAATGAATCCATTCAAAAAGAAACCATTTCCAAAACCATTTAAAACATTTAATAAAGAGATTTTTGAATCAAAGTGTCCCATACCACCTTGAATATTTTATCATTTTAAACCATTAATATCCATATAAATAAATCCTTAAAACCATTTTGAAAACATGGATATTAATAAGAACAAATAATTAAAACATTTAAAACGATATTTTGGTTAAAGGGGTTTTACCAAAATTAGAGACACTTGAATACAATAATCAAGGAATAACATTTGGTCAAAACTTTATAATATCATGAGAATAAAAGTATTCATGATATAATACTCCAAAGGACAGTATATACACCATATAAGAGTTAATTGGTGCATAACAATAATGAACCCTCAATAGAAATGTCAAATGTGATGAAATCCCTTATAAAGAAAGTATCCTTAAATTAAGGACAAATAAATCTCAAAAATATGTGTGACAAATATATATACACCCAATATAAGTGGATATTAAGTGTAAAACAATAAAAGGTCAATCACACATATTCAATGGATGACATATTCAATGACTACAAGTTGAACCCAAAAAAATCGAAATTGGGTTAAAAAGTTCCATTGACAGCCTAACGGCATCACATCAAAATGAGTTGATGAGAGATAAAAAGTGTATCTCATAACTTGGACATAAAATTTACATCAATAACGATGTATGAGAACATATCCCAACATAAAAAATTTGTAAATTAAAAGACCCAATAAAATAAGTCTTTTAAAAAAGAGGAGGGTGAAAGGTTCCCTTACCGACTTGGGTATCTTTCAAAACATACACCCCATGAAAGAAGGACAATAGATAATTGATGTAAATACTCATAAACGAAATTATATTACACAAAGAGTAAAATAATGGGCAGTACATACACCACTCAATGTAATTTGTGGCGAATGTAGCATAAATCTCATGGGAATAAAAGTGAGATGAAAAATCCCTTACGAAAACTCGGCAGCCTAACGGCGCCACATAAAACTTCCGAATATGGATTGATGAGATCAAATAGAGTATCCCTTCATATTACAATATAATTTACAGCAAGTGGAATATAAAAGAAAATCCCCCAACATTGCAAGAAGGAGTTTAAAAGAAGTGACATAAAGGAGAGTACTTAAAAAGAAAGAGAAAGGTTAGATCTCTTACGAAAGTTCGGCAGCCTAACGGCGCCAATCAAAACATCCAAAATGGATTGATGAGAGAGAATAGGGTCTCTCATCACATGAACATAAAAATTAAAGTAGGATTAATATAAAATATCATCCCAATAACAAGAAATATGAGATTTAAAAGGAATGACATAAAAGAGTGTACTTAAAAAGAAAGAGAGGAGTAAGATCCCTTACCTTGGGTCCGACTTGACTCGATCGTTCTTTAATCTCCTGAATAATAAACTTGAGTTAATTTCTAATTCCTTAATAACCTTTTTCAAGTTCATTATTACTTTTATACCACTTATTACCATGTGATAAACATTATGTAATCATTTAAGTTAATAATATTTGTTTTGCCGATATTTGGTTCTTAAGTCGAAAGTGGACTTCTTACAATTACATGTTGTTCGTGTGGCCAAATGTTTATTATATCCAGAAATTTATTCATTATGTATATATCATATATGTCATATATATCCAGTACATTCATGCATTTATAACATTACATAATCATTTAGAGGTAAGAAATGAAATGCACCGTTCATGGAGACGGTAAGCCGTACGTACGCATGAACGCTACGTTCATTTCTATTTCGTATTTTATATAATGGAATAATAATGATATAAAGGTATATTATAATTCCAGTATAATATCATATATAATATCATATTTACATCCTTTATACATCCCACATATGGTATTTAACGAATCAAATCACTTTGAGGGGGCGGTAGTCCGCACTTCCTTAAATGAAGATATCGCGTATACCCATAATGGAAGCCATAAAGGTAAGTCAAAAATGAAAAATACAGAAGCATAAATAAAACATAAAAATATTATATATCATATATAAAATTAGTGACATCATAATGGCCACCTTTTAAGGTGTTAAATGAGTATTGAACAATCATCGTTTTGGGAGGCGGAATTTCACCATCCACGGAAACCGTATGTTCTTTAACCATTTGATGTAGTTGTGTGAGAGTGTAGCTCGAATAAATCTTATAAAAACATACCAGTATATTTAAGATACTGGTGTTGTTACAAAATAAATAAATAAAAAGAGGTTATGGGGTTGGAGAAGCAAAATAAAACAAATGAAAATGAGAGAATGAATTACCTTTAAAAGTGTAACTCCTTTTGATTTGAGCCTAAAGGATTCCTTTGAAAGGATTATTCCCAAAGGGAATCCTCTAGGATGAGGGGAGGGATGTGGAGAGAGTAAATGGGCAGGTTTTGGCCGAGCCAAAGGCTTGAGGAGTGTGTTAAATGAGGTAGAGGTGGGGGCCTTTTATAAGAGGAGAGGAGGGGTACTTTTGGAAAGTAAAGAAATATTACTTTATTTGAAAATGTGTTTCGGTTTCAAAATGTCCCACATAGATATAATTCGTGGATAAGGTTATAAGGCTTCTAAATCCACTCATCCAATAAGTTTTGGACATGTGTAGTTCATATATTTTACATTATCTTTCCATTTTATTTAAATCGTCTAATAATGATGTCATCGCTGCATCATTATTATGTCATAAATAAATTAATTTATTTAATGTCTAAAAATTATAAAAAAAATACTATGATTTAGGAAATCTTTTTATCTTTCCAATGAATATTTATAATAAAAAATATGACTTGTATAACCCCACTTAAAAATTGTTTTAGTAAAACATATCATGTTTGTGTCAATTTTACTTTTACATTAAATAAAATCTTATTTATGTCATTTCCCAACCAAAGTTGATCCATGGGGTCCCCAAGTTTACCCATGGATTTTCTTGGTCGGCCATGATACAACCAATAGGTTTAGGACAAGTGTAATAGTGTTTTAACAATCTTATAATATCATTTTTACCTTAAAGTACACTAATTAACTCTAATCGCGATTAAAAACTTAATAAGTTACTATTCACCAAAAAATTATTTTAATCTCATTGAACCACATTTTACTTCTTAATGAAAACCATGTATGTCGGATTTTTGAAAATCAAAACACAATGATGGAAAAATTTCATTTAAACGGAAAATCAGTTTTTATAAGTACCACTTAGTGGTTTCACTATTCATCAAAAATTGAAGTTTTTCTGAAAAATCCCAAACATTCACCCTAAGATATATTTGATATTCTGAATTCAAAAATGAAGTCCGTTTTACAAAATTCAAAACATATAAGTCACATTAATTAATTTAATAATTAATTCCCGCTGTGATGACAAATAGCGTGTTTTATGAAACAATAAGTATCAAAAGATTGACACTAGTTTAAGTCTGATTTCAAATTGAAATTGATTCCAACGACCACTATTGGATTTAATGGTAAAAATATTTTCTAATTTCACTTTAAAACAAATTAAAAATATAATCTAATCATATAAATAAATTAGATTAAAAAGAGATTTTGAATCAAAACACAACATTTTACACTATTCATTAAAAAAAATGAACTCTATCGGAAAAATACCAAAAAATTACACAAAGTAAAATTTGATGTCCCGATTCTTAGTAAGAGTTCTATTTGGTCCAAAATAATGTTTAAGAGTGAAAAAAACTATATTTAATGATGGTTCAACATTAAAAGGTGATAAGTGAACCTTTAGTGAAAACTAGGGCATATACGCCTAAAATTGAATTCTTTCCGTATTTTAAGCCTTTATCTTTTATTGGATAAATGTAAAAACATTTAAAAACATATATAATCCTATTTTAGTTATTTCTATCCATTCCCTCCATTACAACGGCTACATGTTAACTACCATTTAAAATAATATATTTTTATTATTAGAGTGCATCGCAAGATTCACAAGAAACTCGTTGTTGCGTGTTGGGTACGCCATCGAGCATAGCGTCCCCTTTAAAGTTATTTAAATATTTTATTCACAAATATGGATAAATATGAAAATGTCATATTCTTTATTTACCTGGGGTGTTACACATTTACAACTTTATAAATGTTATTTAAACACTTAATAATCATAAATAAATATTAATTATTATAAATAATTTATTAATCAAAAAATTGACCCTAATAATAAAATTTAGAAAGGGTTGTTCTGAAATTGACCTCTTTTTAACATAATTGTTATCATAAATTTTATAAATATATGATTTTAAATTAAATAGTCATAAGTCATAAAAGTTGTTTTTAATTATATGAATTTTTTATACATTAAGCTAATGAATTAGATAATTTTTTATTTATTACTTATTTTCATGATTGTAATTACTTCTTTTAATAAAACAAAAAGTAATGTGGAATTTAAAATAATCTAATGAGTTATTTCACCATTTCAATAGTTAATTAAAAAACAAATGAAAACATTTTATAAATTATAAAAAAAAATTCATAAGTCCAAAAATATTTAAAATAAAATTTATAAGTTCAAAATAATATTTTAAATTTCCTATTTATACTATTTAAATTTATATTTTATCAGTGAAATTATTTTATAAAATCTTGGGCCTTACACGTATACTAGTAAACTATAAAGATCCACTGTTTTAAAAAATATGTATTTTTTACTATTCACCTACAAATCAGTTAATTTAAAAATTTCCATAAATAAAAAATTTATGATTATATTATTATGCTAAATAAAAAAAATCATTTTGTTAAATTATAAATCTAAAATTGATAAAATTAATTTATATATAATGGAAAATAATATAATTTTAAGAAAAAAAATTTATGAGTATAAAATATTATTTCATTTATATAAGCTTTTATATATTTTTTATAAAGTCGATAATTTTGGTTATACTATCCATCATAATATTTATAACATTAAAACAGCTATTCAATTAATTCGACTATTTTTTCCAAATAGGCAATACATAGGTTTGTTAATTAAGGATAATTTATTAATAAAATAATCAATCATTACATTCTACACCCTTAAATAAATTTATTATTTGACATTTTATTTCACTGAGGAAAAAGTGTAGATAACTCTCCCTCAAAAATTCCATTGGTTCCCATGTATCCTCCTTAAACTTATCATTCATTCATAGAACATTTATTATATGGGTGGTCATTTTCCACAATATAATCTATCTTTATTCCTTGATCTTCATGGGATGTGCTTTATATGAGAGGTCATATTCCATTTGTGTAGCTACTGATTTTAGTACATGTGAAGGATCTAGTTTTTAGTTCCTAAAAATGATACAAGTAATACATTATGAATTTAATATATGAGAGTATGGAGTGCTATTTGATAACCTAAGACCCTATCATGATCAAGGATCTTTAAGGGGCCAATGTATATTGGGCGAAACTACCCCTTCTCCCCAAATAACATAACTTGTTTCCATAGATATTTTCATAAAGACTCTATATCATTATACTAAAAAAAATATCATTACAAATCCTATATATATAACTATAATGTTTTCTATAATAATCCTTAATATTATAGAGAATTGTTTGAATATTCTTCTTCATTTTATATTCTAGATCGAGACCTATCCACTTTCCCTCTCAAACTCCATCCCATTATGTTGGATTTATATGTATCATATTTTATAAAGACTCATATGGAACCCTATTCATTGTAGAAAGAAAACATTTGTTATATGATAACCAACCTATTTGGAGATGTTGATACCAATAACCTTTGGAATCCACTGAATAGTATCATAACATGTCCTCTAGAGTTTGGATTGTCCACTCGATCTAGATATAAATCTAAGGATGATATGTAGTGACAAATCTTAGATATATTTCCAACTCTTTCTAAATACGTTTATAAAACCTATTGTCAATCCTCAAATCATGACCTATTATAATGTATAGTGGTACTCCATTATTTCAAACCACTTCCCTTATATATATCATGTTGAGTTGGTCAAGGGAGAAATTTTCTTTTATGGGAATAAAATTCAATAACATTGTGAGGTGACTGACTACACCCAGTATGGAGTTGGGATCAATTGATGTTTTTGGTGTGTCATATGATGATGTCCACAATTATTTATTCCCATTTCCATATTGGTATGGGTAATGTTTTCACAATCCATTTTTTAGTTCGTAATTTTATCTTAAAATGTTGTTATTCCAAAAATTATGATATATAATCCATGAGTTAACTCTTCATGTAATATCATTAGAGAATTTGATTCAGATATCAATTAATTTTTGTGTATATAGGGTGGATTGAGAAGTGTGATATATTATCATCATCCAAAATCTCATTCATTAAATCCATCATAGATGGGAAACATATTCATGTTCCCAACATTATAAATATATCTTTGTGAGTGACGAACTCTAGAATATTTGATATATTTTTATGTATCACTGATTTTATTCATTTATTTGAAACATTTTTCTACACCAATTATTATTTTTCATTTCAAAGTTAATAGTTGGTATGAAATACCGATGTTTCAATACTAAATATAAAATTTTAGCATTATATGAATTAATCCAATTGTGTATTTTTAATATTTTAATTGTAACTCATGCCATAATTATCTAAATTTAATTATTTTTTGTGTTTTCTTATTAATTTTCCTAGAAATCATTAGACTGTAGTTTGGTCCAGTTAGGCCATTTGAAGGGTCATATGGTCCACATAAGCTGGACCAATGAATATGTGGAGAAACTTGACCAACCATTATGATTTAATTTCAAGGCTCAATCCAGAATAATTTTTTTATTATACTCAACAATATAATATTGAGTATCCAAAATAATAATGGATATAACGTTTAATGCCCATCTACAAAGAAAAAGGGGACTGACATATAATTTTAATTCCAGACCACCATTCTGTCTAAAATATATAGTGGGAACACAATTATTAACATTTCATATGATAGAGACATAAATTTGATTAGAAAATATTTAGTGAGAAATCCATGATATATGTGGAATATGTTTTATAATAAATGGTTTTGGTTTGATGCCATATTCCTTTTCAAACCCCCATTCATATTTTGGCCGATGAAAAAGGATTTAAAGAAATATACAGATTGAAATTATTTATTCATACCCCCTTTACATTTGATACAAAAGTAAAATGTCCACTAAACATTTATCATAGACCTAAAAATTCATATCTATGTGTTTTTAGAAGAATATATCTAAAATATTCTTCCTTATTGATGGCCCAATCATCGATCCAAGTGGATGGGTTAATTTATAAGTCAAATATTCTAACTCTTTGGGATATAAATACATCACCCTAATATCCCTAAAAGGATATTAAATTTCAACACATATGTAGGAGGTTTAGAATGACTAGATACTTGAAAAGGGTCTGGTAAAACTTTCATTAATCTTTTTTCAACAAGCGTGTCCTCTCCTCAAGTTTTCTTTTATTGTTTGATTTCAGTTCTTTTTATATGTAACCATGTAAGGGTGTTTTCCTTTCAATATAATATTAATGAATGCTTCTTGTTATTCATACCATATTTTAATAAAACATATATTTTATAATATTTAATGGTCTTAAATTATTTTAATTAAATCCATGTAAACCCTTTCTTCTTGTGTTTTCAATTTTAATCCATAGTTTTGTTTGAATGGATCGAAGGCCTTCATTTTTTTATTTTTGATAACCACCAATTCAAGGGATGAAGGGGAACCCTTACAAGGCCTATAGCCTTATATATTGCATATCCCATAGGCCTAAGCGACATTACTTAACCCGAAGGTCTTGGGTAATTTAACCAGACTATAAAAACAAGGAATTTCCCCTCCCCGTCATCATCTTCATTATTGTTTGTTCGGTGAACTAATATTTTCTTATCCAATTATTTTTATTGTTTTTAAAATTTATAATAATAAAAATATTAAACCGTAGTAATAACCATCTCAATGGATAACTGAATATCTCATTGGGGTGAGTCCCAATTAGAATATATTAAGTGATTAAGATATTTTTCTGGATGAATAATCATTACGCTAATATTGTGTACGTTAAACATAAAATGTATTGGATTAATGACATGTTTTATTGACATGCGGATTACATTTATTATTGGAAACCTAAATACACTACCATAAACATTTTTTTATTAAGATTACAACCCTAGTTATGATAAGTCTTGGATTAAATTCTTAAAACTATGGGATTCTAATCAAATTAATCTTGTGAGGTTTTTGTTAATTTAATGTGTTATAAAGAAAATCTCAAGGAAATATTAATATTAAATACCCAATAATTAACTAAAAAAATGTTTAAATTTGATAAATAAATATTTATTATTCAAATATTTCATCTAATTCAGGCAAACAACCCCCCCCCCATTAAAAAGACAAATCACAAAACAAATTAACTATAAAAAGAATGATCACTACAGATTCGACCCAAGTGCATCTATACACATTATCAGATATTTTAACCCTTTAATGGTAAATGTGATATAAATGGGGGCCCTTCAAATGTAACCATTGCAGGGGATGGTGTGTTAATTAGTCAGTAGTTTTTGATATTTTTCAAAAACAATTATGAATCATATACCAAAAAATCATGTTCCTTATCATTCAAACATTATCTAAATGAAACTTACCCACATTAACAATCCCTTAGATCAGTTTGACACTAAAATAGAGAGATATATTCACCATCTTAGGAGGAACATTAGGTAAAATCAAATCACTCATGAGCTAATCATTGTCCAACTAATACAACTAGATATGGCCAATCCTAGGGAACAAACCCATAAACAATGTGCTTCCCTAATATGAATTAAAACACATTTGTTTTCAAAATCTAAATATTGAGTCTGATTTCGAACTCCAATTGGGTTTGATTTATCTTGTAACTCATTTCCATGGGCAATCCAATGAGGATCCACATCTTTATCTCAAAGAGTTCAAAGTTTTGTGATTTACCATTAGGCCTCAAAGGGTTTCTAAAGAACCAATTAATATTAAATAATTCCTATTATCAATAGATGCCTCCATCATTTCATGGCACAACTACCTCCCTCTTGATTCTAGAACCACATGGAATGACATGAAGTGACTCTTCTTGGATAAATTATTTCCTTCTTCTCATACTACTTCTATCTAAAAGGAAATAAGTGGAATCAGTCAATTACCTAATGAATCACTCCTTGAGTATTGGTATAGGATGGAAAATCTTGAAGAAACTTGAAAAATTCACCAAATACATAACCCAATCATGATCCTATAATTTTATGAGGGATTTTTGGCTCTGTAGATAGATCTCATTGATGTAGTTTGTGGATGTTCTCTTGTTGAAAAAATCTATGTAGCAGCTTGATATCTTAGAAGAAATATGGCTACATACATGTAAAAATCTTTTAAAACTGCATACGCTCAAAAAAAACATGTCCAAAATAATCCATCCATAGAGCTGATAAAGAAGAAAGATTGGATGAGGAACATACATTTCTTGTGTGACAACTAGTAGTGGATACCCAAGTCACAACGTCATCTTCTCCAAAATCTCTATTTATTTGACCTATCAATAAAAATGGAATATATAGCTCACCAAATCATCCAAATGACACATGTCAACAAAATTAATAGGATATATCTAATTCAAACATACCAATGAATCTCAATGCATCATATGATTATAGGAACAATAAACCTAACAAAATTATGTCAGTTCATTAGAAACATCAACCAACACCACACTGATCCTTTCTATTATTCCTTTAACCCATGATTGATGTAAAGTATTCCCATATATCATACCCCTCAATTCCCTCTTCAAAACCCTAATCATTTCCAATATGGTCAATCTGGTGGAAACTTCCAATTACCTTACCCTTTTTTCCTCAACCTCAGTGGATTAATACTCCTCTTGATCCTCATATATTCCACTATCCAAATTATACATCTCAATTCCCTACCAAATACAAGAACTTTTCAAAGATCAAATATCAAGGAAATACAAAATTAGGAAGTCTTAATCTTTTATGAAACCATGGGAAAATGTAGTGCAAGATCTTTCGTCCTCCACATGTTCTAGCCTATAAAACATTGAACCCAAATTGGTCAAATTGCATCCCACCCAATCCAGTAGCAATAACCAATTCATCCAAACTCCTAGATCTACAATTACATAACCCCAAGGGTAATATAAGTGAAATTGTACATATAATAATAATTAAAAGTTCTTTTCCTCATGAGAAGTCCACTAACTCAACATTAAATGTTCATCTAGAAAATGAAAAGAAAATGAAACCCAAAATGTAACTGGATTCCACTCCCTTAGCTCCTTCCATTCCTCTATGTAACCCAATTCCAATTCCTCAAGCTATCATGAAGCCAAGAAAGTCCTTTAAACCAACTATAGAAATTATCAACATGTTTTTACATGTTTATGTGAACATTCCCCTCGTATATTCCATTAAAAAAGTACCTAAGTATGTAATGTTTGTTAAGGTGTTATTTAGAAATAATAGGCAACTAAGGAACATTATTGTTGTTTCAACCCAAAATTATGTACCCATTAACTGCAAATACCCATCGAAATTTATTATTCCATGATAAATGGGGAGACTGAATATCGATGATTCACTCATAGAGATAGGATCCTCAAAAATTTTCAGGCCCCAATACATATTCTCCAACCATGGTCTAGGACCCTTTCACCAAATGAGTGTTTTCATCAAGTTACTGAATCAGATAAAATCCATCCCTAATGAAATTATTGAGGTTGTACTTGTTTGTGATAATAATCTTATCTTCCCAATTGAATTAAATTTACTTGACATTAAATGTGATAAGAGCTCTTCTCGATCTACCCTAATGCTAGGAATATCATTCCTCCTGACAACTAGAATAATGATTGATGTCCATGCAAGTATATCATCCCAGAAATTCAGTGATGAAATGGAAATTTACATCATTTTTTAAGCCATGTGATATACATATGTGGATCAATTTTCATTTTCAATCCATGTTTATAATTAATATTTTGAAATTCAATTAAACCCCATTCTATCATGTTTATCATGTTCTATTGGGAGTGGAGCTTCAGAAATTTTAACCATGATTAAACAAGTCATAAATGATGATGTTGATTTTGACCATTCATTAATAGACTTAGTCAATATAGAGGACCATGTTAACCCTATTAAAAACCTTATCAACATTATTGTCTACAACTCCACCTTATAAATTATTTAGTAAAATGAATTAGAACCAAATAAAATCACTACCCCAACTCATATGTTTTATATCCCACAAATGAAATATGAGACTAATATAAAACCTATTCAGGAAAACCTAGTATATTCATTACTTTTTCATGATCTCCCTTATCATATCATTGTCTCTTCCAAACATTCTAAAAATGAGGGGTCAAAATGTGTTCTGGTGGTAGAGAAAAATAGAAAGGCCTTAGGATGGAACCGATGTGTCATATAATGAATCTACCATACCCATTGCATTCATAACATCCATCTTGATTAATCCTCCAAACTAATCATATAATAATATAGTAACCCCAATCAACTCATAATTTAGGTTGTGAGGGATGATATTACCAAGATTATCCAAGCACGTATTTTCTACCAAATATATGATTGTCAAAGGGTTAGTCTGATTCTAGTGGTACCAAAGAAGCGTCGGAAAATTGTTCTCACAAATTTACAAGAATAGTTGGTCACAACATTAGTAAAAAAGAAATTGTGTGTGTGCATCAAATACCAGAAATTGAATTCTGAAACATGAGAAGGTCACTACCCTATTCCATTCCACGACTGAATAGTAGAACTATTAGCCATAAATTCACACTATTTATTTCTTGATGGATACAATGGCTACTTAAAAATATTAATAGAAAATTAGGACCAAGGTAATACTACATTAAATTTCTCATTTTGATCATATGCATATAAGAGAAAGCCTTTTATCCATTGCAACGCTCCTGCAAAATTCTTGAGGTGAATGATGAGTGTTATTTTGATATTCATTCATAATTTCATTGAGGTATTCAGGAATGGCATTTCCATTTGGTTTGATTCATTGGAATCCTTCTTGTAATCACTCTCTATGGTCTAAAAAATATTGTAAAAGTAAATCTTGTGTAAAATTTTGAAATATCTCAATTCACAAATACTAATGGGAATTTTCTATGGAAAATAATTTCACAAGAGGATATTCAATTGGAACATAATAAAATTTAGCTGATCCAATCACTTCATAATCCCACAACATTTCAAATAATATGTTCATTCCTTGGCTATGCGGGATTCTATCCTCGATTCATTAATAACATAAGTAGGATTTCCATCCAACTCACTTGGCTGCTCCAAAATGATATTCCATTCCATTAAAATGAAACTTTCAAGGGATCCTTCATTGGAATCAAAAAATTTCTTACATCTACCATGATAATCTAACCCCAATATTGGTCCTTTACCTTTGAATTGATGTGTTATTATTATGATAGGGCATTTGGATATCTCTTTATCAAAGAAGATAAATGTTTCCTCATATCATGTATTATCCCTCAAAATATTGGATGAAAATAAATCTCACTAAAATATGACAAAAATGAAATTTTTATATACATTTTTCAGCCTTCGATAAATTTTGGCCCTATATCATTGGTTCCAAAACCATCATCTTCACAGAACATTTTAATACGATTTTCTTACTCAATAAAAGGGATTCTAAACATAGGTTAATAAGATAGATCCCAACTCTCAATGAGATTGAAATTTGAAATATTAAGTAGGTAAGGAAATTTAATCCCAGTAGATTACCAGTTGAGTATAATTTCTAATTCATATCATTGAGAAATCATTGATCCTAAATTCCCCATTTGGCACATTTCTTCTCTCACTCAAAATTTACCATGGAATACAAAAATTATAAATCACATGGTTTCTAGAGTATTACCAGAATATTTTCAAAATAATAAAATGAGATTATGAAAAATGATTAAATTATATTTCTCTAATGATAATAAAAATTGGATAATTGGGGATGACATGGTAATTAGTATATGTGTTGATAAAGATAAAAACTCCTCCAAATTAGAAATCTCTCACTCAATGCCTGGAGGTGGGAACATTTAACCACAAAGGACCTTATATAAGTTCCTTAACACATGATTCTTATAGAATTAACTCTTCAAAGTATTATATATGTTCTTTAAATCATGCCCCACATAGAAAAGGTTTGGAATAATTTCTAAATAAAATGATATTCCCCAAAATAATTTTATTTTCTATGACATATTTGATATTTGAGGAATTGATTTCATATGATTATATCCCCCTTCTAATAGATTATAATATATTTTTCAATTGTTATATTATGTTTCTATGTGTTTCAATGAGAAACCACTAGAAAGGATGATTCATATACTATTACTGACTTCCTAAAAACCCACATCTTCTATTAGTTTGGAAAACTACATGCCTTGATAAGTGACATAGGAAAATTTTTTATAACATGATCATGAAATATCTACTGAAAATTAATGGGGTTATACATAAAAATTAATCTTCACATCACCCCTAAACAAATTATATGGCTGAACTACCAAATAGTGATGTGAAAACAGTGATTCAGAGAATTGAAATGTCCACCCGAAAAGACTATCCTGAAAGACTCAGTGAAGCGCTTTGGGATTAACAAACATCCTATAAAACACCCATTGGGATGTCTCATGTTTATCTAGTTTTTGGTAAAGAATTTCATTTACTATTTGAAATACAAAAAAAGTCTTTTTGGGCTATAAAAACTAGAAATTTTGATTGTGAAAAATATCATGAAGATTTATTTTTAAGTTCACTGAATTGGATGAGCTTTTAGTTGATTACAATAAGATTTCCAATCTCCAAAAAAGAAAAGCCCAAGGTACTACATGACAAAAACATCCTATGATCAGTATTTCATGAAGGTAGAAAGGTAATTATCTTCAATTCTCAATTACGGTTTCACCTATGTAAACATAATAATTTTTGGGAAGTTCATTTTGTTATTACTAATGTTTACAAAATTGGTGTAGTTCACATCCAATACCCCACTTCAAAAAGGACATTCATGGTTAGTGGACATCATTTAATGCATCAAAAATAGATTAAACACATCTCGGAAGCCACATCGACTTTCATCGAACCCCCAACCTGTGCTGTAGACCCACAATTGGATGGAGATGGAGACCCACTAAATAAAAATAAGAGGAACGTCTTTCACTTTATCTCACTTATGTCTCCCAATATATATATATATATATATATATATATCTATCGTCTTCCTCACTCATTATCATAATTGTTTAAAACTTTTATCATCAATAATTTAATTTAATCATTCTATTTAATTTTTTTGTTTTTAAATAAAAATCTAAAATAATTAAGAAACTATAAAAATATGGAAAAAATAATCATAATTACCCTTCATCGACTTTCAAAACTATGGCCCACCATTTTGAAGAGTTAAAAGACATGTATTCATCTCCGAAATTTTATATTTTCATCATAAAAATTGATAAATAATTATTTTCAAAAATGAAAAATTTAATGCTAAATTTTTTCATCGAAAAATCTTTCTTCCCAAACATTGAGGAATGACACTAAATTGCATACCAATTTCAACTATGGACATATTTTCAAAAAAACTTCACAACCAATTGTGAGTCTTGAGTTATTTGAAATTTTAGTTCAATTTCATACTTTGGGGTGTATTAATATGATAGATAAAATTTATGAACCTCATTAAAATCAATATAGAAAAATAGTCTTGGTTTTTGAATGAGTGAACCGCAATTAATAATTTTTTTTGCATCTTGGGAGGAATGAGTTCTCAGTGACATCATTTTCTATTTTAAAATTTTATCCTGAAAATATTATTGTTTTTAGAACGTTTTTTCTATAAAAATTTATTTTGAAATTCATTATGGATCACAAAAATGGTCTAAACCTCCCTTGATTATGGAAAATGAAAATTTTAATATATTTTGGTGAGTAAAAAATGATTTAGTTTTGTTTTTATTTTATTTCAAGAAATAAATTAATAATACTAAGTGTGGGGGAGTTTTTTTTATTCATTTACTAATAATAATTTTCAATCTCACTTTAGTAATTTTCATCTAAAAGCGCATAATTGCTATCAAAAATCGATTCTTTAAGACTAAATAAACTTTTTAGAATTATTTAAATTAATCCAATCATTTTACATTAATATTTTAATTATACGTCTCAACTGGATTATCTAAATTATAGGATACTTGTATTTTAGGGTTAATTATTTAATTTACTACAAATCATTATGCAGCAGTTTTGGCCAATTTGGACATTTAAGGGTCATATGGTCCACACAAGAATGACTAAATAATCTGTGTAGAAAATAGATCATCCATGATGATTTTATTTCTAGGTTCGATAAAAAATTATAGATTTTATGAAACTCCATTATATGATTATGATTATTACATATAATCATGGATAAAAATTTAATGTCCCAACTCCAACAAAATGGGTCCCAACATATGACATTAATTCAATCCCACCATTCTATCTAGAATTTAAAATAAGGACACAATTATTAAACATTATCCTAATTTAGATATCAATTTAATATGATAATTCTCATTGTGAAATAAAAGATAATGTCAGCGGGCATTTTATAATAAATTTTCCTGATATGAGAGAATCATACTATTCAAAAATCCATTCACATTTTTGCATTTGAGAAATCAAGTATAGAAAATGATAAATTAAAATTGTTTATTCCAACCACTATAACATAGGATACATAAGTCCAATGGCTAACAAATTTTATGATTAGATTGAAAAATACATATTTACATGTTATAAGAATAATATATCTCCAAACATTACTATCTAGATGTTCCAACCATCAAACCAACTTGAGGGTCCGTCTTGGACAAAAAACTATCCAACTCCTTGGGCTATAAATACATCCACCACCTCTTTTTTCTGGGGTATGGGATTTCAGGACATAAAGAGACAGTTTGACATTACTGGAGCCTTTATAAGGTCCTATGTGAAATATAATTGATATTTTTTCAACAAGAGTGACCTATCATACACTTTCCTTATCTCTTTTGTTTTCAGTGGTTTTTATTTGTAATCATGTATGTGTGTATTCATTTCAAAATACTTTTAATGAATGTTTATTCTTCATTATCCCTTATTTTCATCCACCTTATTTTTCATAATATTAATGGTCTAAAAATATTTTAAATAAAAAAATTAAACCCTTTCATCTTTTTTTCTATTTAAATCCAAGGTGTATATTTATCCTTTTTCATCTCTTGTGTGTGTGTTCAGTGCACAACAGTTTTCTTATCCTATTGTATTCATTTTATTTATAATTCATAATCATTAACATATTACACTAGAGTAATAAAAATCTCAATGGTAATTTAAATATTCCATTTGGGAGAGTCATGTATTTGGGATATTAATTGATTCATTTCTTTTTCTCAGTGAATATTCTTTAGGTTCACATAGTGTATGTTAAACATAAAATTTCAAGGATTAATGAAATGTTTTGATTAATTTATGGATACCATGCATTATTATAAACATAAATACACTGCCACAAACAAGTTATTATTGAGGTTATAAACCTTGTCATGTTATGTCTTGGATTAAATTATTAACACTTGTTAATTCAAAAAAAATAATCTTGTTAAGTGTTTGCTAATTTATTGCGTTACAAATCACATCTCAAGGATATATTAAAATTAAATCCCCAATAATTAACTCAAAAAATTATTTTTTATTTTTAAATCAGTCTTCATTGATAAATCATTTCATCGATTATTTTCCAAAAAACCTCCACCCCTACCCACCATTAAAAAGAAAAATCACAAAAACAGTCAACTATACAAAAGTATCTTCATTGGGGACTTGATATAAGTGTCCTTGTACACATTATCAGAGCACTAAACCCTTAACTAGTCGACATGCGACACTCAACTATGCTTAAATCTCTACATCATATTTCTAGGATTCATTTATCGTCACATCATTCGATGGATGAGATGTAATGTGGTTATGTTATGATTTATCTCCTCTTATTATGATTTCACGATTCATACTCTAAAAATCAATTATTATTTATATATTTTATTTTCTCATCATGGATGGAGTATCCATTTCTTTTATAATCAAATAATAAACAAATTTTTTTCCCTTTTTAATGTGGTAACAGTTATTGTTATTTTTTAAATCAAACTATCTTCTTGGTTCATGTTTAAATTGTTCTATATGAATATATGTTTCAAGATCATATGATTAGTGTATATATCACACATCTCACCATAAACGTATTTCTTCTTAATATTCAACCCAAAAATCATTCTATATAATTCAAAATAATGTTTTTGGTAATTATTATCATGAGTCTTAAATTTATGGGATTCTCATTAAAGTATATTTTGATTTTTCATGATGTTGTATCCCCATACATTAAATGATCCATATTTATAAATTAAAAATCATTAAACATTATAGGGTAATATAAGAACATGTGTAGTGAATAAAAATTCAACCTGTTCCATAATGATTTCCTAAAACTATTTTATCCAAAGGGACATGAAAATAGTCTATGTTAACAAGTTCAATGGGCCCGATAGTGGTGAAATATTTATAAAAAAATCCATAGATAATATCCAGGAAACCCATGAAATCAATGAATTTTAGTCATAGTGATTGTTCTAGGTACTCAATAACCTCATTAATTAAAGGATATATTGATATACCAACACATATAATGAAATAACCTTTGAATGATACTTTCTGTATCCATAGTTCATATTTGTTGAGTTTGGAACACAATGTATACTTCCTTAGGTTCTTCAACACAATCTATAAGTAGCCTCTATGATCTTACATACATTTTGTATAAATAATGATATCATATATAAATGATACCAAAAAGTGATATGGGTATTCTCTAAATACACAATTAATAAGACCCATAAAGATAAGAGGTGAACCGGTAAGTTCAAATGGCATCACTATTAAGTCATAGTGTCTATATCTTATCTAAATGTTGTCTTTAGAATATTCTATATTTTTACTCTTGGTTGATGATATCCAGACCGAAGGTGTATATTTTAGAAATATTGATAAATTGTGATATGATATAATGTGTTATCAATATGAGGTAGAATATAATTATCTTTGATATTGGTTTTGTTGAGATCATATTAGTTGATGAAAAGAGACATCGATATATAATTATTTCTAAAAAATAAGAATGGTTTACCTCATGGTGAAGAAGTATGGTGTATAAACCATTTTTCCAATATTATGTTTTAATTTATTATCCAATTCCTATAATTCAATGAAATCCATTCCATTTGGAGTTGTTGATAAAGGAAATTATCTTGGGTTTATTATGACTATGAATTCAACCTCACAATCGAGGGAAAGACTTAGATATAAATCAGCATTTCCCATTCAATATGAATGTTCTAAATTTTGACATCCTCCCCAAAAATATGATTGAGGAACCCCATAGTGTTTTGTATCTAGGAGCATATTATATATTTATCTTCTAAAGAAGGATTAGTATTATCCTTCCATTGATACAGGACAATCAAATGATTAGGTATATGAAAAGATCTTTTCCTTTTGGAGATATTGATAATTTCATTATAGAATGAAATACAACCTACACCCAATTTTTTTAAAAATTATACAATAGGGATATGAAAAAAAATGTGTTGAAATATCCCCTTACAAATCTTAATTATAGAACATTTTTAAACCTTAGGTTAAATTATTATGCAGTAGTTGTTTTCATGTATTCATCAATATTCAATTTTTCTAATGGGAAATCTATGTTTTATTAGTAATAATTATGTGTAAATGAATGAGTCAAAATATAGATAAATAATTTATTCATTGATTATAGTAAATAAATAATGTACAAAAAATTGTTATTATGGACCACCCCTATAGTAGTGATTGTATATTACCTCTTTTTGTCCATTGGATTCGCATATTGTTGTTAACAGTTCAATTAAATAACTATTGGGTAAGGTAATTGATTAAAATAATGCAAATACTACAAAATGTTAATATTAAAGATTGTTTTGAGAATTGGTTAGGGACTTATAATCCCCATTGATGTTATTAAACATCTTTTAATGACTCTGATAGTCATGATCTTTGTTGCTTAAACTGCTACTCATGTAGAACATCCAAAAAAAATTAAGGAAATTACTTTGGTGTTTACTTTAACATTTTTTACTTGTGTGTAATTAGAATTTCTAACCCCAACAAGACCATTCATCAAGGATTATGTCATACTCCATGTTTATTTTACTTTATCCATATTCATGTGGGTCATTGTCTTCTATTTCAACCTTAAGCACACATTATTATACTTCCCAAAACGCTTCAAATTCACATATAGTTGACGACTTCAAAATACATGGTTTTCAAAGACCAAATAATTGATCTAGAATTATTTATGATCAATATATTTACATGGAGGAGGACCTTTTGAGTCCCATAATTATTCCTCATAAGATCCAATAGATATATCTAAAAAAATTTAATTCTAGGAATTATTATTTCAACATAGTGAAAAGAGTTTGAGGGAAATATTTAGTGAACAATATTACCATAAAATACTCACACATTATTGAATCAAATTCCTCCCTAACTCTTATACTTATAACAAGATTCCACGAATGATTAGCATCAAATTCTAGATGATTGAATACCAAAATTATAATCCCATGCTCCAAAAATTGAAGGAATGAAAGTACAATTTCGGTCAAATTAATCCATTGTTTAACAATTAATGGTTATGAGTTTATATTAAATGATTCAGAAAATTCACTCATAAAATATTATACAACATTTTTCTCCCTTAATTGAACATTTTGGAGTTCCAAATTATACACTTTACAATTCATAACATGAATGATTTTATTGAGAAGATCCATGATATTTTGATCTCTAGTTCCAATATCATTTGTAAAATCACCATATTGTCCATTATACACATCCTTAGGTCATTTCATACTTGTTATATTAATAAAATTGATAAAGTATTATTCATGGAGAGGATAAATAAATTCTAAAATTTATAAAAAAAAAATTGTATATAAGAAATAACTCTAAAATACTGAGTATATTATTCTTTAACAATAATAAAATTTTTAATTTAAATTATCTATTATTATTTTCCTAAAAATATTCCTTAACCATACTAGTTATCATGATACTAATATCCTTTATAATTATTCAAAAAAATTGTAAATTATCCTACGAAAATCCCTTATCAGTTTTAAATTATAATGTATTTATACGGTAAATAAATTTATTTTACTATTCACAAAACATTCAAGTATTTAAGAAAAACCCAAAAATTAACCCTAACCATTTTTAGACATCTATAATTCAAAAATAATGTAAGTTTTCCAAAAATAATATTAAAATTATTAATTATTTAATCCTTATTTGAAATCATAATTAAATTGAAAATTACAGTTTTTAAAATTTAAACTGATTTTATAATGCCTTCAAAAAGTATGTAGGGTCTTATAAAATAATATTAGAACCATAAGACATAGAATTGTTAATTTATGAAAACATTTTAGAAAAATACATTTTCTTTAAAATTAATTAATTAGTTATATTTAATTATTTATGACTAAAAAAATACCAATACTTTTACTATGGTCAAATTGTAACTTTATAAGATGCCTAAATTTTATTTAATCATTTATGGGTAATGCAACTATTAGTTTGGAACATTTATTAATCATAAGGGTCATATTACTATTCATATCGGTAGGTTACTATTCACCTCAAAATTGTTTTTCCCCTATTGCACTCCAAATATCTTACAGATCGCAACTTTGTTTATCAAATTTTCGAGATTCCAAAAATTGATGTAAAAGAATTATTTTTAATGGTCACATGGTAATTAGTATCATTTCATTTTGTTTCATAATGTGATAATACTTTATCTAATTATAATAATATAGGATTTCCATTGATAAAACTTTTGGTCGTTATAGTGATTCCCTCTAAACTAATGAATATAATTATAATACGATTATTCTTTTGAGTTTAATGTATTTTACCTGATAATCGACTCAGACATTAATTAATTAAGAAAATTCAATTACTAAAATGTTGTTTCATTGTAGGGTAAACCCATTAAATATCATGTTAATGTGTGATTAATTTTAAATACAACATTGTGACTGTAAATGAAATAAATGTCATTTAGGTGAATGAATTTGTAATTTAACAATTTATTAAAAAGTTGAGTAACTATAATAATATAAATAGATTACATGATAATTGTAATATCATGGAATAAAGATCTATTTTGTGAGAGAATTGTAAAGAATTATTAGTAGATAATTTTGATGTTCATGATTCACTCATCTATCAATGGTTGTCTAATAATTCATGTAACCACTAATAATTTTCATTACTACATTGAATATTTAGTAAATTGTTTCATCCTATCCTTGGTATAACAATATTATACGATAATTTCCAATTTATGTGGTTCATATTATATTTTTTTAGGATTCAAAAATAGCAATAAAAAGAAGACGATAAAAAAAGAAGGAAATAAATAAATTCATATGTGAATAATTGAACAATAAACGATACTAGTTGAATAAATATTGATAAATAGATAAAAAAATATGCATGTTTTCTTTAAATCAATAATAGATAGAGATATTTAAGAATTTACACATGTAAATGATGTAGAAGTGTTATTTAATGAACTAAAATATGTTCCAGCATGAGAATTTACATCATTTTATATTCATGTTGTGATTGGGTATCTCAATAAAAAACCATATTGTACATATAAAATATTTGTGGAATTGAAAAACTTGACTAAAGAAAATTTAATCCATATCAATGTGGTAAATATTTAGTTATAGAATTTTAAGTAAATATATAAATTAGTCTAATAATTTGTATCAATAATTATGGTTGAAATAAGAATTAATGAAAATATAAAGTAAATTACTAAATTTAGGGAGTGTATAGAACATATAATATATAATAAGAATTATAAAATTAAGTTGATAAATAATATAACTAAAAAATATGGAATTTAATAATGAAATGTAATAAACATGAATATTTCATAGATTTACAAATTATATAATACCTATGTTTAATTTATCAAAATAAATTAAAAAATTATAACATAAGTAATTAATTAAAACAAATTAATAAAACGGTTGAGGTGAAAACATAAAATAGCTATTTATTTGAAAATTAATTTAAATAGTGGATGGTTGACTCAAGTACACCATTTCCAAAATGAATTCTCAAATAGAGATGAAATAAAATAGAATAAGATAAGTTAAATAGAACACTAACTTAGAAAATAATTTATAATCAATAGAGAAAGTTAATGAGATGAACATATAATTAATATTTAACAAGATGTACAACAAATAAATGATAGTTAACAAATAAATGATAAGTATGTACATTTCATCCTAAGATATTATCAAAGCGTGTTTACTGATCTAGAGAGAAATATTTAGGGGAATAATGTGCCTTGATTATTGTGGAAAAAAAATATAAATTTAAATAATGTTATCTATCATATTCAAAAATTTATACAGTTAGTGGAATGAAGTTTATTAAAAGATAAAACGTGAAAAAAATATTTTCACATTTAATTAAAAAGGGGATACTTCCTTAATTTTATATAAATTATATATAGAAACGAAGTTATGATATAATTTTTTATTTTTATTGATTGGACAAACATGAACAGTGATACTATTATGATTATATTAAGTTCATTAAAAGTGGTGAATATGGTAAACAATTTATATTTTACCGCTATCATGTACTAAAATATATAAGGTATTATTATTATAATAAAATATATTTTTTTACTTTTTTTCAATAAAAATATTATAGTGATAATTGTTGCATGAAATCTTGGGTGGTTGTACATAATGGATATCAATATAAAGATGGTATTATGATATTTATCATAACAAATAGATTCTAGGGATCAGTTAAACAATCCTATATAGTTATATGATTTTTAAGGAAGAAACTATTCCTTAAAAATATCTCATATTAAATATATGAAATAGATGTGTGAAAATATTTGATGCGATAATAATATTATGATTATGAGAGAAAGCATTAAATGATATTTTATTGGAATAGAAAAAAATAGTATTGATAAATGTAAAAGGTGAGAGTTCACTATATTTAGAGTTTAATAATGGTGGTAGTATGCTTAATTGAACATAATTAGAATATTTCACAATGTTTAAGTTTTTGTAAACAAAAAATTTCCAAAATATAAAAAATCTATAAAAATGTAATTGTATAAAAGGAATGAAATATTATTTCATCTCACATTAAATTGGTAGATCCCAAATAATAGTAGGGAAAAAGGAAATATCATGTGCATGATTGGTGTAGAACTAAATCAAGACATTAAGAATAAAATGTATATGAAAATGGTGAAATATAATGTTAAATTGAGATAAAGGAATCGACCATTCTTCTCACATGCATAGATTTTAATGATAATATAAATGTTTATATGTGGGGATTGAAACACGAATTCTAAAAAAAATGAGTTACCTTGAAAAAATTAGTTTATATACACTTATATATAACTTATAAAAACTATAAATATGTTTCTGTATATACCACCATAATAAATTCCATGAAATATATTTTTATAAAACCTCCAAGGAGATTCTAGGATATCTATATGTATAATTTAATTATAGAATATTATTTTGTGGTTTTTATTAGAATATTTGGTTTAGTTATTTTTCTCATTTATCATAATGACTGAATATTCACATTTTTTAAAATTGTGATAAATAAAATTTAAATACACTCTTTAGTCTGGGGGTTTCATTGTTTATGGGGAGTTGAATAAGACATTGATATCATTTAAAAAATTATTTTGGTAAAATGATTAAGATATATTAATGGAAACAGTGAGACATGGAATAATCCTATTGTTTCTTATGAAAATCCATAACTAAAATACCTTTAGTGGATTTGTTGGTAACTTTATGTAAATTGGGAAAAACTCTCTATGTTGGAAATAGTGTGATTCATATAGGATATTGGGAGTTGTATCTTGATCGGGGGGGGGGGATATCAAGAGAATATATTAATGGTTGGAATTGATGATGTGTTTATTAGTAGATAACCTTATTTGTGATTTTATATAATTTTTAAAGATTGGGGGGCTCATGTACTGGGATGGAGTATCTATTTTATTATTCTAAAATAATTTTTGGCTGAGTTTGAAGGTTTAGAGAGGTATGTAAGTAGATAATTAGGGTTTGGATTTTTTATGAGAGAATAAAAAATGATGGTGTGACCATTAATATAATAAATAGTACATATAATAGTAGTTTTAAAACCCACATCTTTACGTAATATTATTATTTTTAGGTGGAGGATTTAGAAAACCATAAAAAAATTATTATTAAAAATCATTTTCAGTTAGCGGTAATAGTCGTAAAAAATTATTCTTTAATTATTTATTTAATTTTGATATTTGATTTTAAAAACCACCCCTATTTCAAATTGGTTTATTAAAAACCAAAGTGAAATTATTGATAATTAAAATTTAGTTAAAATTTTAATTATTTTTTAAAATATATTAATTTAAAAATAATAATTTCTTATTACATAATAATTTTTTATAGTTTTTAATTAATTTCTATTAACTATTTATAACTTTAATTAAATATTAATTATTAATTATTTGTAATTAATAGTTGGTAATTAATATAAAACTAAAAAAATTGTTAATGTTATTTAGAAGTAATTTATTAATAATTATATTTACATTGAATATTATATATGTAAACAAGCACACACATGAAAATAAAAACATATACATATTCAATCATATATATATATATATATTAATATATATTAAAACTAGGGCTGAAACTTATTCACTTAACCAATGTTCAAAACTATGTTGAATTTCAAACACAATCTTCAAGTGGTGAAAAATTTTGATATGATTTTTATTATGTTCCCTAAGGCACTGTAAATAAAATCTTATTAAAAGGGTTATGGAATTTTTTTTAAAAATGTTGTAAATATTAATAAAAAATTAATATTGTACTAATAGTAGTTTAAAATAATAATTTAACATAAAATGACGATAATTTTATAACTATTGTAGGCTTGGGATTAACGTCATCAGAATTCAAAACATATAATGAATATATAACATCGGGTATATGGGATATACGAAAGACCATTTTTTGTTCTTCAAGGGAAAAAGGATTCAGAAAAAAGTTAATCATTAATGAACCTTATTTTATTTCTTTCTATGGTATTTCAGGTTTATTTAATGTAGTTTTATTTTCATTTTTGGTGGTGCATGTATTTATTTATTTGTTTTACATTGTTATTAATATGTTTGTGTTTAAATTGTATTAGTATTCCATTTTTTTGATTTTTTTTTGTGTCTTATGTGTCAATGATTTCCCTTGCTCGGTTATTCCAAAATAATTGTCTCATTAGAATTCCATTCCATTAATTTGTATGAAATTCATGGTTAAAAATTATTTGTTCATAAACATTAATTATGGGGTAATGATCAATGATATTAATTAACAACTAAAAGGTCTGCGGCAGTCTAGTAAGGCTAAATACAATTATTCCATTAACGGTGTAATAGTTTGGTGACATATCACTTGTAGTAGTGAAAGACAAAAATAGAACCCTACAAGTTAATGTAGGAATTTGATGGCCTACAAATTTATTGAGCTATAAGGGGAATATTCATGGATTATAGAAGGTGTTGATGTAGTTTAATCCATTTGACATCGGGCTTTTTGGCCCTGTAATTCTATGTTCATTGTGGGGTTTTGTTAAAGGTTCCCCATTAACCTAGTTTAAAAAATGACTATACATAAATAAAATTAAAATAAAAATTGAGAAGGAATATTTCTGAATGCAGTTATATTTATATATAATTATTTAAAATTATATATATACATATATATATATATATATTTCAAATTATTTATATTTATATATATTTATAAGTATTTATGTACAGTTATGTATATTTATGTATATTTATAGGTATAAACATATATATATATATATACATATATATCATGTGGATATATATATATATATATACAATTATATCCATATATACATATTTGTTTATATATATATATATATATATATATATATTTATAAGTATTATGTGTGTGAATGAATATGTATATATAAATATATTTACATTTATACGACATTATATATATGTGTGGGGGGGGGATATATATATATTTTTGTATTCTAATTTAGAAATATGTTTTTATATATTTATTTTTTTGTATATAAGTGTATTTATGTATATATATATATATCATGTAGGTCTGTATTTAAATATATAAATATATATATGGATACGTATATTTATTTATATTTATATCGTTTCATATATATATATATATATATATATTATGGGGTATTGATATAATATATATATATATATATATATTTGTGTATGGTGTTTAGATATATTATCTAGGTGTGTGTCTTTGTGTATTTATAAGTATATATATATAAATATATTAATATATATTAATATATATATATATAATTTTATTTAATATATTTATATTTATATATTTGAGGATCTAGAATTCTGTTAATTGAATTACCATGGAAATTATATATTTCTGTCACAGAAAGTAATTTATCTTTATATAAATCACCTTCGTCACTTGAGAGAACCAACAAAATTTTATTATATTAATATGAACATTATGTTATGAGCATAAATATAGCCATAAAATTGAAAATATTACAATGGGATAAAAAATAGAAAATAATGTAACTAAAATATGACAATTTAATTCTTCTTGATGAACTATAATAATTGTAATCACGATCAACAATATATAAAAAACATAACAATAAAAGATTCATGTTGGAAATAAAATTAAATATAAACATTAGAGAAAATAAATGTGAATTAATAATGAATATAATATGAGGTATTTATTGGATGTTGTCAATCCATGTGACTATTAAAAATATTACTATTATAATAGTAATCTAACAGTTGGATTATTACCATTGATATAGTAATCTAATCATTAAGAATTGTAACATGATTAATGGAATAGTATACTCACTTATGGAAGTGTAAAATAATAGTTATGTACTATATAATCTAAAAAATATGGCATACAAATATCATCGTACAAGTAAATAAATGTTTTATAATTGACAAAATAAGTAATTTTTTTTGAAAACAGTATATTTCTTATTTTTATTTATATAAAAAATATAATAATTTAAATGAATGATTATTTTCCGATAATGAGTTTATTAATTAATATTAATGTATATTATAGTCTTAATATAATTTTATGCCAATATAATGTATTTATTTAAAGGGTCAAAAATTGATCATAATATTAAAATTTATAATTTTTAAAATAAATGAAGATTTAGTTGTAAAGACACAGAAATTCCGTGGAAATTTTTTTCATAAATACCTGGGAATTTTACGAGTCTACACATTTTTACGGTGCTCGATTCTGATGCCCGGTGTGCCTGGAATCAATTTCTGATGTTTTGTTCGGGTATGTTCAGTAAACGTACAAGCGGATTTTTATAACTTTTGAACTGGTGCATGGAATTGAAATCAGAGGGAACCATTGAACTCGCAGCCCTCGTATTCACTTAAGAAGACTTTCACCTCGATGAGAGTTGGTCGAGAATAAAACTTAGTTTTTGGCATTTTAAAAAAATTAACAAAATGAAGTGTGCCAACAACATTATTTTATTTGATCCTCCTTTGGGTGTGTGGAGGTTAAAACCTCCAAGGGGAGGTTGGAGGTGGGGGCCACCACACCTTAATCTCCCCTGAGAGGTTATGGTGGGGGCCCACAAGAGAATAACCTCCCTTGTGGGGATATTGTTAGGGGGGACCACCTGGATTTTAACCCATGAAACTCCCCTAGCAATTAATGGAGCCACCACCACCCCAATCAATTGCCAAATCCTCTTTTTTTTGAATTTTGTGTCATCTCCCCTAATTAACTGTGCCAACGCATGTGAGGTAATTAAGGGGAGCATTTCGACATCCTCCAAATTGAATATGACACCTCTGGTGCAATTAATTTGGTGGAGCCGGGTTAATTAATTCACCTTTTTGAAATTTGTGCCAATGATTAAAATAATAGATGAACTATTATTTTGTTTGCATTATCTTTTGGTGGAACGGAGGAAGAGGAGAGTTAGGGAGAACCATCCTCCCAATCAAGAACGCGAAGATTTCCGGCGACGCTTCTTCCTTGATCTCCTACCCCTGACACATTCTGACGTAGATCAACTTCCCTCCTCATCGTTGTCAACGAACCGACGCACGATCATGGATTGGGAGTGTGTGACGAACGCGGTGAATGACAAAATTCATAATATTCTTTCCGCAACACCGTCAACGAACAATGATCGAATAATCCAAGGTAGGGGGTTCACCTTGTGCTTTATCCGTTTTATTTTCTCAACATCGTTTGAAAAGAAATCGTTGCATGGTTGTAAATAATTATCATTCATCTTTCCATTTTTTTTATGAACCAATTGGTATCGCTTTAAACATGGAGGATGTGGGATGACCTAACATGGCCCAAAATCCTCCATAGATTCTTCTCTATTTTGGTGTTCTATGGCATGGCGATGAGGCAATGACAACAATGGCGGCAATGAAGAAGGCCGCGCTACCCGCAGCCTCTTTGAATCGCGCCGCCCCCACTGGGCCTCGGTGCTCCCGACCGCACCCCGCTGGTCAGGTAGCGCCTGACCCACCTACCTGCGGCCTCCCGACTCCCTAGTCGGCGTGCACCCAGGCCAAACCCGCGGCCTTCCTGGTCCCGCCGGCGCCCTGCCCAAAGCCCCCGTGCACTGTCGGCGCTTCTACGCGCTACCCCGCGGCCTGCCCGGCCCCACCGGCGCCCTACTCGGTGCCCCTGTGCGCTGCCCGACACCACTAGTGCCCACCTGTGTCCTTTAAGAAACCACACCTGATCCCACAGTCTACCCCACGACCTACTCAGCACCTTGTCACTACCTGCCCAGTGCCCCCGATACACCACTGCGGCCTGCCCGACCCCCCCCCCCCCCCCTGTGCCCTTCCCGGCACCCCCGCACCCTTCCCGGCACCCCCATGGCATCCTGGCTCCCTCGCAGCCACTCGGCTAAGCTGATGTACCCTCCCCCTCACGGTTCCTTGTCCGAACTGGCCCTGTCGTGCCATCCAGACCGATCAGTGTTGGTCACTGCCCTCGCAACGCTCCGGGCCGAACTGGCCCCGAGCTCGGGCCGAACCGCCCTCACGGTCCGATGTGCTGGGCCAAGTGGACAGGGTCAAAAAGTAGAGAGCTGACCCACCCATTGGGATGGTTCAGACCCATCAACTCTGACCAGGTCAACCCAGACCAGATCGGCCTAGACTGGGTTGGGCCGAGTCGGTCCGACCAGGTCGGACCGAGCCCGATCCATTTAACGACACTTTACTTCCATTGGCCACAACATTGGTACTGGACGTCCTTTTGATGAACCGTCTGCATCGTTGGTATTCTTCGAACATATCCATCCCTTTGAGTATATCCCAATAGAGTTCGGGTTATAGTTCAGTTACAGTTAGGTTGGATCGTACACAAATCCAACCGGGCCCCTGAGACTAAAAGGTTAATAACTAACAGATCATGCATTCGATTGACGCACTTTCTGTTTTGTTGAGACCCATATGGCATGGCGGACCTTTGAGAAACTTCTTCATGGAACTTCGTGATAGATGCAGTATTTCCCAATATCTTGTGGAGTGGATCCTTTTAGTGATGATCAGACAGAGTGTAGAGAACTAGTAATTGGCGGACCTAATGACTACTTGACCGATTTGACTCGGAGTGATTCGAGTATCCCAATGGGGATCACCTGGTAGTTAGAGGTAGACCCAAGGAGGAGGAGCACCATGTAGTTGGCTGCAGACCCACAGCGGAGGAGCGCCTGGTAGTTGGTACCAGACCTATAATACTTGACTGGAGGAGTACCTCAGTAGTCTAAGGTTAGTGAGAGGCGCCTTGGTGTCGAGACAATCTCACTATACATGATAGAGGAGGAGTTCTCTAGCAGTTGTGGTTTCGATAATGAAAATCCCGGTTTGAGATGAGTCAAAGAATTTTGTGTTTTTCTCATTATTGAGATGGGTTACTAGATCACTTAGGTATATGTATGGTCATATACCTATGTAATGTTTTTCCGTTGATTTCATTCTTTCTGTTTTATCCTTGTTGGATTTTGTGAGACATTTAGGGTCTCGTGGTCCCTATTCATTATCGTTATACTCACCACTGCACGGGCTATGCCCGCAACTCTTTTTGTTGGTTGTATGTGATAGGCAGCGCTAACTGAGGCATAGAGATCAGGAATGGATGGTACCCGGAGGTGGACCACTCGGTGTGATGGTACACGGAGGAGACAGACAGACATGGAGTGCTGAGGAGACCATATGTACCTACCCTTCAGGTAGGAAGCCCAGAGGACAACCTCGTTACTGCTTTAATTTCCTTCAGTTGTACTTGCTTTTCAGTTGTACTTGTACTTTCCTGTTGGGCTTGTATTTCCAACCCCTTTTACATTTCAACACTTCTTTTGTGTACAGTTCTACATAGTATTTTTCTTCCAGTTTTGTACTCTGATATGTTTTTTTACAGTTATAAAGGCAATGCCTTCCCACTTTAGAGATTTACACCTTTGGTGCTAGTGGCCAACCCCTGTCCTATAGAAGAAAGGCTTGGGGTAGTCACGATACAGGTCATGGGGGACGGGTCGTGACAAAATGGTATCAGAGGAGTCGGTTCAATGGCCGAACCTAGGACTCTGATATTTCTTTTCTGTGAAGCAATAGTGTTTAGAGTACTAAGTGTGGTTTTCAGTTCAGGGAGTCCAGTGTTGGTGCTGCCAGCCGACGAATCCATACACCAGGACCCTGACATCTGTTTTATGACTCAATGCATGAAAACACTGATTACATGTGTGTTTTCAAATGTTTTTCTTTAAGTCATCTCATCCAGGTCAGCTCACCAGGTATAATCTTTTGACTGTGTCACATCTGTTTCTTTCAGGATGCCTCCCCACGGACTACTAGTTAGAGCCCCGAGAGTTGTACGCACTGACAACCCATCGAGCGATGAGGCCTTAGTGCAGGGCCCTCTTCTAGTTGAGGCACCAGCAGAGACACCAGCGGTACTACTTCCCAGTGGGCCACTGATACCACCAGCCCCAATAGCAGAAAATGCACGCTGCATGAGCGCATTGAACGAGTTCTAGTGCCAGAGGCCACCTAGGTTCATGGGAGATATGGATCTTCAGGCGGTTGAGTATTGGTTTGAGGTTGTGGTGAGAGTCATTAGGCTAGTAGGGACACCAGCTGACCTCATGGTGATCCTTGCCGCCAGCCTCCTTCCGGAAGTAGTAGGCAGATGGTGGAGCCTAAGGCTCTAGGTGCATGACGAGGAAATGCTACTATAGACAGACTTCAAGAACCTGTTTTAGGCAGAGTTTGTCCCAACCACTCTCTACGCAGTGCGGATACCGGAGCTACATCATCTGCAGTAGGGCAGCATAACATTAGCATAGTACTTAGCATGGTTCGCCGACCTCTCACGCCACTCCACTAATATGGTATGGGACTTATTCTTTAGGGCACGGACCTTCTAACAGGGGATCAGGCAAGAGATCAGAGCTCTGATGATCTCACTCAGCATCCCAACGCAGGTGGGGGTTCTAGAGAGAGCCCTCATAGTGGAGAGTTTCTTTCTTGAGCAGTCTCCACAGCGATACCCACCACTAGACGACATGCAGCGGAGCCTTCTGTAGCTAGCATTGGACAGATGTCGCAGTGGTCCATGAGGACCATACCTACAGGTGGTCAACTGCACAACTCAGGATCGGTTGTGTGGGGTTCCCTGAGTGGAGATAGATCTAGACATGCCTGGAGTGGACAGTGTTACTCATGCGGCGGGCTTGGTCGCATGGCTCATGATTGTCCAACCTGTCATTCTGATGATCAACAGATGGTTGAGGGACCTCCCAGGTAGAGGCAGAGGTTCGATCAAGGCGGTCTGCAGGGAGGAGGCGAATGTGGCAGAGGAGATGGACGTGTAGCTGGCGGTAGATGACATTTTATGGTGTTACCACCACCACCACCACTAGGAGGTCCACCCCAACTGCAGGGAGCAGGTGGATAGGTGAGAGCTCATCTTCAGGCAGTTGAGGCTTACGATCAAGGCGCTTCAGAGATGATTCTAGGTATGATCTGTGTCTACTCCACCTTAGCTATAGTTCTTATAGGCACAAGTTCTAGTCACTCTTTCATTGCCACATCCCTCGATCAGAGCTCGAAGATTCCAAAGGATCCGTTAGTTCGATCCTTATAGATAAAGACTCGTACGTGAGATGATTCGACGATTACACACTGGTGCCGGTGGTACAAGCTTACTCTATGATGTGAGATCTTTGGTTGGGATCTTCTATTAGTAGCGTCGAGGTCTTATGACGCAATCTTGGGTATGGTCTACTTATCTATAGCCCAAGATCAGATTAATTGTATTAGGAAAAAATTGTGGTGTGTCCACATGGATGGGACCAGGTTTACCTTCACTGATGAGAAGGTATCCCTTACAGAACAAGACGGACTTAATCAGAGGAGGGTGCAGCCGATGACTCACCAGTTGGCTTGCCTTACCCTCAGAGCAGTCTATGTGGAGAGTCCGACTTATCATGTAGTGGTGGACCAGTACGCAGATGTTTTCCCTAATGATGATCCATGACTACCTCCTTGTAGAGAGGTGGACTTCTATATTTTCATGTACCCCGGGAAAACACCGATATCTACTCTAGAGTATCGGATGGCTCCCGTTGAGCTTCGCGAGCTGAGGGTACAGCTAGAGGACATGTGGGGGAAGGGATTCATCCGGCCCAGTGTTTCTCCCTGGGCAGCCTTGATTCTGTTCTCCAAGAAGGAAGATGGGAGCTTGAGGCTCTGTGTTGACTACTGTCGCCGAAACCAGGTGACTGTAAAGAACAAGTACCCACTCCTGAGGATTTAACACATCTTTGATCAGTTGAAGGGAGCACAGTGGTTCTCAAAGATAGACCTTAGATCCAGCTATCACCAGTATAGAGTTCGAGATGAGGATATGCACAAGGCTTCCTTCAGGAGTCGTTACGACAACATCGAGATCTTGGTTATTCCCTTCGTTTAACCAACGCTCTAGTAGTCTTCATGAGTCTAATGAATAGGATCTTCGAGCCATACCTCGATCTCTTTGTCGTAGTCTTCATCGACGACATTTTGATCTACTCGAATACTGAGGAGGAGCAAGACTACCATTTGTAGGTAGTATTGGACAATCACTGAGAGCACCGACATTATGGTAAGCTCTTGAAGTGCCAGTTTTGGATTCTAGAGGTTCACTTCTTGGGACACGTCATCTAGGAATCTACAGATGCAGTGGATCCAGCGACGATCGAAGCGGTACTTTCTTGGGATCCACCCAGGAGTGTGGAAGAGGTATGAAGTTTCCTGGGTTTGAATTGATACAACCGGATGTTTTTTCCAGACTTCCCTAGAGTTGCAGCAACACTATCATCCTTGACGAAGATGGGGAAACCCTTCATGTGGTCGGAGAGATGCCCGCATAGCTTCCAGGATCTGAGGTAGAGGCAGACTAGTGCCCCCATATTGAGGCTTCCAAAGGAAGGTGTATGGTATGTAGTCTACTGCGACACATCAGGGACCAGACTTGGGTGTGTCGTGATGCATGACCAATCAGTGATTGCTTATGTTTCTCTTCATCAGATATAGTAAGAGCAGAACTATGCTACCCAAGACCGGGATTTAGCAGTAGTGGTCTTCGCCTTGAAGTTGTGGTGACACTATCTGATGGGTGAACGTTTTACCATGTACTTTGATCACAAGAATCTCACGAATATATTTTCTCAGAAGGACCTAAACATGAGACATCAGTGATGGCTCGAGTTCCTCCCAGACTATGACTTTGAGATAGTATATACTCCTAGAAAGCGGAACATTGTAGCAGATGCTCTCATCAGAAGATGAGGTATATAGCTTCTAAGAGAGGTGATAGTGCAGCTGGATACCTTACATATATCCTTTGTGGATAAAGATGGAGTAGCCTATCTACAGTCTCTTACAGTCACTCCACCACTTCTCCAGCGATTCAAGGAGGCACAACATGGGGACGCTGACTACGAGACATGACGTGCTCAGATATCCATAGGGAAGACACCTAATGGATTTTCTGAAGGTGGGGAGCATGTCATCCTCTTCAGAGGATGTACCATGGTACCAGTGGCACATCATGAGGATGTTTTTAGGGAGTTCCACACATCCCCTCTAGCAGTACATCTAGAAGTGGTGAGTATGTATGAGGACCTTCAACGACAGCACTGGTGACTAGGTATAAAGAAGGTAGTAGCAGAGTTTGTCTCACGGTGCCTCACTTTTCAGCAAGTGAAAGTAGAGCACCAGGTACCTGCAGGCTTGGATTAGCCTTTAGAGGTCCCTGAGTGGAAGTGGTATGGGATATCCATGGACTTCGTGATGGGTATTCCACGTACATATGGGGGTCACAACTCAATTCGGGAAATCGTTGACCGACTCACCAAGTCGGCCAAATTCCTACCTATTAGAGAGAACAGTTCAGTAGAGAGCTTGGGATGCCTCTATGTGTAGTAGATTGTGTGTTTACATGGTATACCTTCGACGATTGTCTCCAATCGGGATGCACTGTTTACTTCCCGGCTATGGAAGGGGTTGTAGGAGGCTTTCGGGACACAGATTCTCTTGAGAACCACCTTCCATTCTCAGACAAATGGTCAGACCAAGAAGACCATCCGGACCCTTGAGGACATGCTACGTGCATGTGGCCTTAACTTTGGTCAGAGCAGGGAGGATCACTTTCCTTTGGTGGAGTTTTCTTACAAAAATAGCTATCACTCCACCATAGGGATGACACCATTCGAGGAATTGTACGAGCGACCTTGCAGATCACCCTTGTGTTGGATAGACCCTAGGGAGTCAGCACTTGTGGGATCATAGATGGTACGAGCTACCACAGAGAAGGTGCAGATCATCCAGGAGTGGGAGAATACTCCACAGAGTAGACAGAATTCATATGCTGATAGGAGATAGAGACCTCTAGAGTTTGGGGATTGTGACCACATCTTTCTACGGGTCTCACCTCGACGAGGTCTACAAAGATTTGGCTGAGGTGGAAAGTTATCTCTGTGAATCATTAGACCTTTCCAGGTCCTCAGTAGAGTAGGGTAGGTTTCTTACCATTTAGTTCCTCCACCTCAGTTTCACCTGGTGTACGACCTCTGCCACGTATCCCAACTGAGGAGATACATGCACGAACCTTCACACATCATTGACCATGGAGATTTGTACGTCGACGATGGGGAGACAATCACGGAGGTTACAGTGGAGATTTAGGATCGACAGGAGCGGGTCCTATGTGGATGGTCGATACCTCTGGTGCGCGTTTGCTGGGAGCACGGGAACCTCCAGGGGAGCACATGGGAGAGGGAGGCTCCGATGCGTTCTCAGTATCCCCATTTTTTTCCTATAGTTTGAGTTGTAGCTTATGGGGATGTAAATCCAAGAGGTGGAGACAATTTATAGACCCGATAATTTCGTGGAATTTTTTTTCATAAATACATGGGAATTTTACGAGTCCGCGAATTTTTACGGCGTTTGATTCTGAGGCCTAGTGTGCCCAGAATCAATTTTTGAAGTTTTGTTCGGGTACGTTCGGTAAACGTACGAGCGGGTTTTTATAACTTTTGAATGGGTGCTCGGAATTGAAATACAAGGGAATCGTTGAAATCGCAACGATGGTATTCACTAAAGAATATGTTCACCTCAACGGCAGTTGGTCGAGAATAAAAGATAGTTTTTGGATTTTTATAAAAAATTAACAAAATAAACTGTTCGAACAACATTATTTTATTTGAGCCTCCATTGTGTGTGTGAAGGTTAAAACCTCCAAGGGGAGGTTGGAGGTTGGGGCCACCACACCTTAACCTCCCATGAGAGGTTATGGTGGTGGGTCCCACCAGAGCATAAGCTCCCTTGAGAAGATATTTTTGGTGGGGACCACCCGGCTTTAAACCCATGAAACTCCCCTAGAAATTAAAGGTGCCACCACCACCCCAATGAATTTCCAAATCCTCCTTTTTTTGAATTTTGTGCCATCTCCCCTAATTAACTGCTCTAGCACATGGGAATTAATTACGGGGAGCCTCTTGGAATCCTCCAAATTGAATGTTACACCTCTCGCGCAATTAATTTGGTGGAGCCGGGTTAATTAATTCACCTTTATGAAATTTTTTCCATAGATTAAAATAATAGACAAACTATTATTTTGATGGCATTCTCTTTTGGTGTAACGGAGGAAGACGAGAGCTAGGGAGAACCATCTACCCAATGAAGAACGCAAAGAACGCCGATGACGCTTCTTCCTCAGTCTTCTTCCCCGAACACTTTCCGACGTACAACAACTTCTCTCCTCATCATCGTCAACGAACCGACACATGAGCTTGGATTGGGAGTGCGTGATGAACGCGGAGAATGACGAAATTCATCGTCTTCTTTCTGCAACACCGTCAATGAACGACGACTAGAGAATCAAAGGTAGAGGGTTTACCTTGTGATTTATCCCTTTTCTTTTCTCAACATCGTTTGAAAAGAAATCGTTGCATGGTTGTAAATAATTGTCGTTCATATTTCCTTTTTTTGATTAACCAATTTTTATCACTTTAAACGCGGAGGATGTGAGCTGACCTAACATGGAATGAAATCCTCCGTCAATTCTTCTCTCTTGTGGCGTTATACAACATGTCGATTACGTGACGATGATTAATGAGGAAACGACGAAGGTCGTGATACGCGCAACCATCGTGAATCCCGCCACCCCCGTGGCACAACGGTGCTCCCGGCCAAACATCGTCATCCGAGCGGCGCCCGACCCGCCTACCCGCGGCCTCTAAACGCCCTTCCCAGTATGCGCCCCGGCCAAACCCACGGCTTGCCCGGTCCCGCCGACACCCAACCCGGCGCCCCCATGTGCTGCCCCACGGCCTGCCCGGCCCCACCAGCGCCCTGCTCGGTGCCCCCGCGCACTGCCTGCACCACTGTGCTCTTCCCTACATGCTGCCCGGCACCCCTGACGCCCTACCCAGTGCCCCGGCCGAACCCGCGGTGTGCCCCACGGCCTACCTGGCGCCCCTGGCGCCCTCCCGCGGCCTTCCTGGCGCCCCCACGCCCTGCACGACGCCCTTGGGGTGTCCCGACTCCCTCATAGCATTCCGGATGATCTGGTGTCCCCTCCCTCACGGTTCCTTGGCCGAATCGGCCCAGCCATGCCCTCCGGGCTAAGCCGTGTCAGGTCGCGCCCTCGCAACGCTCCGGGTCGAACCACCCTTGCGATTCGCTATGTCAGGCAAAGCGGACCGGGTAAAAACATAGCGGGCTGACCAGCCCAACATTTTGAGTCAGACCAATAATGTTTTACTGGGTCGACCCAGACCGGGTCGACCTAGACTCATTTAGACCGAGTCGGTCCAACTGGGTCAGACCAAACCGGGGCCCATTACTGGCCCTTTACATACTTTGGCCATAACATTGGCATCAGACCTCCGTTTGACGAATCATCAGTGGCGTTGGTATTCTTCGAGCGTATCCATCCCTTTGAGTATATCCCAATAAAGTATCGGGTATAGTTGAGTTACAGTCAGGTTGGATCGTACACAAATCCAACTAGGCGCCTGGTACATAAAGGCTAATAACTAACAGACTGGGCGTCTGATTGACGCACCGTCTTTTGCGTTGAGACCCAAATGACGTGGAGGAAATTTGAGATACTTCTTCATGGCACTTCGCGACAGTAAGATTATTTCCTAGTAGCTCATGGAGAAGATCCTTCCAGTGATGAGAAGAAAGTGTGTGGATACCTAGTAGCTGGCAGAACTGATGATTGATTGACCAATTCGACTCGGAGTGGTTTGACTAGCCCAGTGGGGAGCGCCTGGTAGTTGGCTGTAGACCCACAGTGCAGGGGATCCTGGTAGTTGGTAGAAAACCTGTGGTACTCGACAGGAGGAGTACCTCTGAAGGCTATTAGGGGGAGCACCTGATAGTTTGCGATAGATCCACAACGGAGGAGCGCCTGGTAGTTGGTAGCAGTCTCACAGTACTCGACAGGGGTAGTTCCTCAGCAGTCGAAGGTTATTGAGAAGCGCATTGGTGTCGCGATTGGCCCACTGTACACGACAGAGAAGGAGTTCTCCTGTAGTCGTGGTTTCGGTAATGAAAATTTTGGTTTGAGCTGATTCATTGACTTTTGTGTTTTCCTCAAGACTGATATGGGTTACTAGATAACTTAGGTATATGTATGAGAATATACCTAAGTAATGGTTATCTGTTGATTTCATAATTTTTTGTTTATCCTTTTTGAATTTTGTGAGACCATGAGGGTCTCGGGGTCCCTACTGAGTATAGTTATACTCACACCTACATGAGTTATGCCCACACCTCGTTGTGTTGGTTGCAGATGACGGACAGCGCTGACTGAGGCAGAGAGACCAGTTCCAGATGTTACCCGGAGGTGGACCACTTGGTGCGATGGTAAATGGAGGAGACAGACAGATGTGGAGTGTTGAGGAGACCATCTATACCAACCCTTCATGTAGGAACCCCAGAGGATGACCCTGTTGATGATTTACTTTCCTTCTTTTATACTTTCTTTTTAGTTGAAATTGTACTTTCCTGTTGGGCTTGTATTTCTGGCCCCTTTTACTTTCCAGCACTTCTTTTGTATATAGTTATACTTAGTGTTTTTCTTCCAGTTGTGTACTCTAATGTGTTTGTTTACAATTATAAAGGAAATTCCTTCCCATTTTACGGATTTACACCTTTGGTGCTAGTTGCCAGCCCTTGGCCTATAGAAGGCAGGGTTGGGGTAGTCACGATACGGACCCTGGGGACGGGTCATGACATTAATAATAAAATTAAATCAATCACATCGACTTATTTATTTTCATAAAATGAATTTAAATTTTTCAATTTACAAATCAATTTATTTTGCGGAATTTTTATAATTTTTTTAAAATAGTTGAATTTTTTAGGAATTCTGAAATATGGTAGAACATATTATTCTACATTATAAGTTAAATTCATGCTTAAATTCATAAGGGATGATATAAAAAACAATTATTTTTAACTCACATTTAATATTTACTATATATAGTCATAATAATCTATACACTATGTAGTCTTTAGACAAAAACTTAAACTAATGAATATAATTTTAAAAAAAGAACTCATTTCATCCCCTTATAATTACTAACAATCACCTACCCATCTCCTCGCATCTTTTAAGACTTGTTGCTTTCCAAATTTATACCCAATATTATTCTTAATTCTCTTCCCCATATACTAGTGCTTATAATCTCATCAAAACATCCATTTCAAGATCCTTAATGAGTTTTTTCTATAGATAACATTAATGTGGTAATATTGTCGAACTAACTCTTTTAAATTCATCACTTCTTCAAAATTCACTTCACCTCCCTAATCCAACATGGCATAGTAAATCCAGTATAATATATATACTATAATTTTATATTCCAAATGGAATATATATCATTCACCATCTGGTATTCTCATATTATTCTATGAAAAATCATTGTATGTTTTATGCCAATTCACCACATTTTTGAGTATGAGTTTTCATTTCCCATTCATAGCTTCATGGATGGTTAAAATTAAATTATACTGATTTTGAATAAACCAAATATGTATATTATATATTTTTTCATAGTAGGAGATGAATATATGCCCGTAATATTGAATAAAATAAAACTAGTTAATAATTGTTTGTAAAACAGCCAAAATAATATTACTATATAACATTAACATTTTTTCTAAATTAATCATCCATATTTCAGAAAAGATATTTGTATTTAGGAACATTTAAATTAAAGTAATTACATAAATATTATTTTATTTCCCTTCTATAGTATTAGTCCCTTTTGAATATAGTATCTATAATTATCCCCGATTGACCCAACCCTATAATCATGAAACAAACACCCTTAGAACTATAGAATTAATCCTTATATCAGTGAAATATATGTAAATAAAAAATATATAATATAGTTAATCAAAAAAAATATCTTAATTAGGTTATTAATTATGTAATTATTTATTTTAATTTTATTATTTGTAAAAAAAGTTCTTGTGTATAAAAATAATGGAACATAATGTAAGGGATCTCTTAGAATCACCCAATTTTTATTGGTTAACAATTTACCTCTCATTAACTCAATTTATGTATCTAATTTTCTTATTTTATTTTCAAAATTTTTTACATAATCCCACCACAAATATACATAGTTTAATTAACCTTCATTTGACAGGTATTAACATGTTTTAATGGTTCAATCTCAATTTAATTCAGTATGAAGACATGATTAAAGGAATTTTATATGTCTCTGAAACCATTTCATGTACCATAATAAAAAATGTTTTAAAATATAAATCGTTTATAAAATTTATGATTTTCTTATGGAATCCCATTTATTTCATTTCTTTTTTTGGTAAATTGATATTCTATTACCATTTTTAAAGACACTTCCCTTTTCATTAAAACATCCCATAAGTTGTACACTTCCAAGGACACATGTCAACTCTTTTCCAAATATTTACTTTACATGGATAGGTTATTTCATGAACCATGTTATTATTTCAACTATTAATGTCCATGAATTTTATAATCATTGATTGTATGGATTCCATTATGATATAACATCTTGTTAAGCTGTAATATATGCTTATGTGACCCATTTTAATCGGTGGATAATAATTATGTTTAGGATTTTTGATTGATTCCTTATGTGGTACACATATAATTTTACATGTTATGATGGATTATCCTAAACAGTGCGCCAATGTGTTGGTTAATTTTTATGTCTCATGAGAATACATTTATGGGACTTGGGAGTAGTCCAAATCCACGATGGGACTTTATCAACCATGTGATGTTGTTTTGGTAGTGTGATTTGAATTAAAATTATCAAATTTTTTATATTGTTTTACCATTCCATTATTTTAATTATTTTATAATTCCATGTTATTTCCCATAGTCTTATATATAATTATTAATCATCACTCTCTCTCATGATATCATGTTTTACATTTAGAAATATGTTATGGTTTGTTGTCTTATTTATTCACTTATAGGTATTTCTAGATCACCTCTTCTGTGTATGTATTTCCCAGGTTATCCCATGTAGTTTTAGGAGCTCTAAAGTAATTAAGAGGTCATTCTGTATATTGAATTATGAATATTTAATTTTAGTATCATTTTGTTGTTTTATATATATATATTCACCAAAATATGCTAGTCCTCTTGAACCACGACTTGTAAGTATTATATAGTTATGTTAAAAATCATGTAATAATATGTGTAAAAGGATTGGGTCTCTATAGTTGGTATCATAAAAAGAAATATATATTTTTTGTCTTTAATACTAGATAACATTATTTATAACATAAATGATAGCTCTATGTATAGGAGAATATCATAAAATTAGGTCGAATTATAGAGCTTCTAGTTTCACGAAATTTCATCACTTTTTGGATAAAAAAAGTGGTTCTGACACTAAAAAAATTATAACTAATGGAAATAACCATAAAAATGGGAGGATTTCATATTAATTCGACCAGCACAAAGTGAACAACAAGGAGTTTTCTATGTACACCACGTTTGTATCTCTTGATAGATACACTTTGATAAATTTATATACTCTATATAAACCACTATAATGAAAATGAATATATTATTATATTATAAAAAAATATTAGAAATTTTACATGGACATACAGTATTGAAAACTAGAGAATAAAATGTTGTGATTTATGTGTCATTTATAAGTTATTTCTACTATATTTATTGTTTTAATTTTTATAATATTTTTAGTTAGAGTAATATCCTCACAAATTTTATATCTTTTATTTTAGTATATGGTCGAAAATATGAAGAACCATGCCCAAAAACAATGTAATAGTAAATTTGAATATTTCCTTAATGATAATCATTACATGATGTGTGTGGTAGTTGATAAATTTATAGTAGTTATTTAGAGATTCCATGGAGAACTAATCGACTGATCTTCAGGATACATTATTCTTGGAGACGTGGTTTCAGGGGACAAAAGAAAAATTCTTCGTGAGGGTACCATGGTCTATTATCCTCAGTGCTGGTTTTTGGTGCCTCTCTCAGAACCGTAACTTGTCTAGATTTCAGGGGTCTCCCTTCACATGATGTTTCATAATTATGAGAACCAAAAGCTTGCTAACTGACATGGTCACCCTCATCGAGAACAATCATGAATCCCCCTCATTGTATATCCAGCAACAACGCTCCTCTTCGACCACATCACCCATGGACAGAGCATGGGATCACTGGATAAAATGGATCACACCAATAGATGATTTGAAATTAAATACATATGGCTCATTCATCGTGGGTAACATGAGAGGTGGAGGATTTGTACAAAACTCAAGAGGGAGTGTATTCCTTGCATTCATGACACACAACAGTGATGGAAGTTCATTGTTGGCATAGTCTAATGCAGTCCTCACGGGGCTCATTTAATGCCTTCATAAGAACATTGCTCTATCCATGGTGGAAACCAACTCAACGATTATACGTGAATCCCTACTAGGAAGAGACACCACACCATGGTCAGTATATTACATTATTAGGAAATGTAAATAGCTCTTTAACAGCATGACTTGGGTCACCAACAACTAGAGAGAGGGGGGAAATGTTTTTGGATCACCTCACCTCCCTACTATCCACATGATCCAATGTAACATCCATCATCAATATCATGTCCCCCAATCCTGGGATAATTAACCTAATTCAATGTTGTGCCCTATGTATCAACAATTTTAGACCCCCTAATCGAGGTTTTCTTTTTCATCACTCCCTTGCATCCTAAACTGTATCCTTTGAATAAATATATAATAATGATAAAGATTATGGAGATAAAGGATCCACTGACACATGTTATGAATAAAAACTTAAATTCATTGGAATGGCCTCTTTCACCTATGGTAGTGAAATTTGTGGTCGAGTACTTTATATGAAAAAAGGACACTTATCTTAACTGGATTCTCAAATATCATCATCACTAAAAATAGAATTAACACCATTGTGAATATATTCATTGTCCTTTAGTTTTACGAATTAGATAAAGGCTTAGTACTCTCTTATCATATTGAGGTTGAAGCCGATAAATGGTGGAAACTAATCAAATGTGAATTCAATAGACGAAATTGATACTGTGGAATGAGAAGGATTCAATAAAATATATTTCAATGAATAATTTCCCTTAACTGCCCATTATAAAATGGAGATTTAATTAATCATAATATTAAAATAATAATGATGTGTCTATCATGATCTATGAAGAATACTTTATATGGATTTCAAGGAACACCACATACATTGTAATTAACATGGAATGTTAGGTGGAAATATTATTTATTTGATTATAGAAAATTATATAAAAAACATCAATGATCCTAGGATTTGAAATTTATAAATATATTGTTTACTAATCCCTTAATGATTATACTGAGATGATTGATTGTTTTTAGTCTCATTGGGATAGTGATAAAAAGCATAAATTGGTGTTTATTTAATGAGGATCAATGGCTTAATCTCATGGATGAATCCAAAACCAATGACCCATGTGTCAAATATGTGCGGATAAAAATCTAAAAAGTCATATTAATAAAAACATGATATATTGAGAATGTGTAAAATAAGTTAATCACGATAATCAAAAAAAAAGAAAAATGAAACCACTCACTTTTTTTATTGAATAAAACAAGGTTCGGATCAAAAATCATCCAACAATATTGTGCTTCAACTGTAAGTAACATTAATATTATGCAAGAAAATGAATTAAACCATGGTTTGTATATGATAATTAATGATAAAAACCTCAATATACTAGAGATAAAGAAATATCATATTCTATTAAGACCACTGATGTGGATTCTGATAATGATTTTGTGATAAGTAAAAAAATTTACTCATTCTTGAATAGAAAAAATACTTGTTGACTATGGTTTCACACATTCTTTTATATCATGAATGGTTAGTAGAACTAATAAAATATCCCCTCAAAACATGGTGATTGAGTTATCAGTGGGAGAGTATAATATAGAAATTTTTGAATCCGTAGTACAGAACTTATCCCCAATCATTTATTTTTGTTTAATGATACTAAGAAATCATTTTATACTTCCTTTAGTTGAATTTGATTATACACTTTTCACAGATTTACTATACTTATTTAAATAAAACATTAACTTTTAGGAGATGGCGATCAATCTTCACATCACAGGTCATCCTCAGATTTTGTAAAACATTGCGGAGGACGATAAATGTAATTTGGAATCTTTATATCAAGGGTATATATTATTTATGTGTAGTAATGAATATCTTGATGAAATAAATATGATGAAGCATATAATCTTTGATGAATATACGTCCATTGTGAGGGACTATACTTATGTATTCCTAAATGAGTATTTTGGACTTACTCTAGGCTGAGTGGTGGAGTTATCAATTAAATATATTCCAAGATCACTTTTCATATTAAAGAATCATAATAGAATAGAAACCCTTGAGTTGGATGATCTAATGATGTAGTAGAAAAAGAAATTTATAAAGGGCTTGGTAAACCCATGTGACTCACCACAGGGTGTTCCAATATAATGTTTCAAGAAGATTGATGGGTCAATGAACCTTTGTAATGATTAAGGTGAACTCAATTAAATCATAATGATGAGAAATTATCCACTTTCATTGAATGATAACTTTTGTGATCAATAGTGTGGAGCCCAATAATTCATTATGTTTGAAATTTGTCTTGGATATAACTAATTAATGGTGAAGATGGATTATATTTACAAGATGGCCTTTCAAATTAATTATAGGCACAATGTGTTATTATTGATTCCATTTAGACTCCATAATACCCTAAAATTTTTCATTGAATTAATGAATAGATTCATTATATATTACCTCATAAAATTTTTGAGTTCATTATATATGTTATTCTAATACACTCCATTATGAAGGAGGTACATTATGGGATTTTTAATAATGTGATAAATACATTTCAAAATGAAATGAAAAGTGAAAAATCTAGTAAATTAGGGTAATTTATGGAAAACTATAATTCATATAGAATTTTATCACCAGAAATAGTATACAAATGTACCCTTCTAAGAGAAAAGAAAATTTAGTGGTGGGTTAGATCAACATTTTTAATGGAGATCTATAGTATCCTTGGACATGATTATAACTTTCAATAACTTTTGAGAACATTCTCATTATTGTCAAATCTCCTAACTAATATGACATGTATGGGGGTAATATTTTTTAGACTAACGACTCTAAATAATTATTCATGGAAATGAAGAAAAATATTATCACTACACTAGCACCTACAATACCCACAAGTGGGGAACACTTTCTTGTATGCATAAAATCATCAAAGCTGGTATTGGCCTATGAATTTGATGAAGAATGATAAATTGATAATGTGTGCCTCTAGGTAGGTGAATGTTCATGAGGAATATTCAACACCAGATATAGAGTTTTCTATAGAAATCATCACATTGATGAATTTGTGGAATTATATTTATGGGGGTATTTTTTAAATATATACAGATCACTGGAGCCTCAAAATTATATTCACATAGAATGAAATTTATATTAACCAGTAATTATGTCTAGAGATGGCTAGGGACTATGACTACTTAATCCAATACTATCATGAGAAATCAAATATAGTGGTTGATTATATAAGTAGATAGGATCATGAGAATATATAAATAATTATAATATATAGGTATTCTATCAAATTATACATGAAACAGATATTCATGGAAATCATAAAGAAGGAATATCATCATTCCATTCAGAAAAAATATCTCAAACAGGCCTTCTAGTGATGATAAAGTATTCTCAAAGAGACGATGTGTAAATTATTATGAATGAGGTTGATATAAGAAGAGGGAAATCCTAGGATTTCAAAATTTATGAAGTAGTTTTTTAATAATTGTTTCATGACCATGCTTACTATAAAATTATATAATAAATGAGTTTTTGAATTATACATATAGCTCTAACTTCTACATCGACCTAGGTAGTATACTGTTGAATAAATATCTTTGAAAGAACTACTGACATGGAAATATGATGTATGATATCATAGAAGAAACATAACTATTCCAAGTATATCAGTTGGTGAATGCTTAAAGGAAAAAGTCTAAGGGGGTGATAAAACCATTACATATAACATGTGAAAATGGATGATTATCAATCTAGTTTTCCCATAAGTCATATAAATAAATCCAAAGGAATTAATGCTATATGGGTTTTATTGGATAGCATTATAAATAATACCCTTATAATTTCAATTCAATTAGACTTATAACTTGATAAACATTTATGCATTTACATTTGAGATGTGTAGAGGAGTTATAAAATACCAGCATAGTTCATCTATAATAAAAATCCAGGGTTTATGTCTATTTTATAGAAGAGTATCCATCATGATCAACACTCATCGTTAAACATCAGTACATCATCTCACCTCCAAAATGATTTCAATTCTCTATACAGTATCCATAAATTGGAAAACTTGTTGAGATCATGATCAATGGACTTCAAATAAGGATGTGATCTTCATATTTCTCTTGTAGAGTTCTCATAGAGTAATATACTTCACTAATGTATCCAAATAGATTCTTATGAATCTATTTATATAAATATATATATATATCACATATGTTCTATGATTACGTTGTGGAACATGCTCTTATGGGACCAAGTAAAAGGTGAGGAAATGATAGAAAATGTTAAGCCCATTCATCAAGATATCAAGGATGCTCAAATATGAAAATAGAGCTATGATGACAGTCATTCATGAGCCCTATAATACGGAGCTATAGAAATTGTTTTTCACAATATGACTCCCTAGAAACGATTCATAAGAACTTTGATGAATTGAATTTTATTTTCAAGGAACACCAGCCCCTAATAGACTCATGATCACATTAGAGTCATGGATTTTCAAATAACACTACCACCAACCCTATCTCATATAAATGAAGTATTCCAACAGTCTATATTATGGATATAAATTATAGTTCCCCCATATATATAAAATTTAAAGGTGGTATAGGGGGAAAAGGATCACTATTATGAGGATAATCCAGCGAAGATCTTGGAATTTTGAGGGATAAAATTCATTAGGGGGATGAATTTTTTTCCCCAGAATATTATCAGTGGAATTTCCCCTATGATTATATAATGATATCATTCTTAGTAATGTAGTATTATATAAATCACATGAATTACAATATATAACCCTAAAAAATTTGTTATAATAATTTAATCATTAAAGTTAGTGAATAAAAAGGGACATGATAATTTAAAATATTAAAATAAGATAAAAAATAGAAAATATGATTACTAAAATATGAAACTTTGGATATTATCAACCTAGAAGAATAATTGAATTGACGAGAAACACTATAGAAGTGAAACAAAAATTTTGTAATATAATATTAATCTTGAAAATAAAAATATATAAAAAGTGATATAAAATTTAATTGAATAAATAAGATAATATTTATTATTTGAGTATAATAATTAGAGAAAACATATAACCATTAAAAATATGATTGGTGTATTAGTATTCTAAAAATTAGAATTTTATTTTAACCATTAAAAATATTAAACCAATGGTTATAATAGTATTATCGGTTATGGAATTGTAAAATATTATTTTTGTTTCTTATATAATGAAAATTCACTTATTAATTTCGTGATTGTTGTGTATATTTGTTTTAAATTGATAAAATAAGTGTCTTTTGTTTTGAAGAAAATATAGTTTTTGATATTATTATTATAGAAAATATTATAATTTATATGAAGGATAATTTTCATAAAATAGTTTATAAATTAATCATATGTTTTATTTTAAATTTTATATAATTTCATTAGACCGTAAACAAATTTTCAAATAGTCAAAAAAGGGATCATTATATTAATATTAAATGTTTATAACAAAAAATGATCTAATTTAAAATAAAAAATTAATAATAATAATAATAGGTTCATTAAAATATATTAATTTTTTGGAATCTAAATGATGAAAAAAGGTTTGGATGGTTTTTGGGGATTTTTCTAAAGTAGATGAACTATTTGAGAATAGTGAACTATATTAAAATATAGTATTTAACATTATATGTTAAATATATGATTAATTTCATAATGGGTGATGTAATAACCCATTTTTTAAAAGTCACATGTACCATTTAATGTATATATATATATACACACATAATAATCAACAATACTAGTATTATTGATCCAAAAAACGGATATAATATTCAATAAACATTCCTCTTATCCCCTAATAAATACCTCCCCTCACCTACCCTTATTCTCACATCTTATATGTACTTGATGTTTTAAAATTGAAACCAAATCCACCTATTAATCCTATAACCCATATTTTATATCTTCTGGTCCAATTAAAATATAAATTCAATTTTCATTAATGAATTTTTCTATGAGACGACATTCAAGATGTAATATTCTCAAACTACCACTTTTAATTATTTCCTTCATCTTCGTTATCCTTAAATATCTCATAAATAATGGAATTATAACTTCAATAAAAATATATAATTCAATTTTATAGTTTTAATGGATTATCTACCATCCATATATTTATCTTATCCAATTATTCTAAAAATTAAACCATTGTTTATATTATGTCAGTTCACCACATCTGTGGAGGATGTGTTTGGGTATTCAATTAAAGAAACAATGTGTAATACTGTAACGCCCTGACCCCAGTTACCTAGAGTTGGTGAATTATTACATAACATTGTCATGATCACAAGAAAGATCGAATCTCGAAAGACCGATTTGTTTAGTATCCTTGGAAACACTAGATATATTCATAAAGTTTTACATTACATCATAACAATGAAGACTACAACAACATAGTCTCCATTTTCCACACTCTTATCCCCTCATATTATCCCTGTAGGTCATTCATAAATTACTTCTTCACATCCTGGGATAAATAAAACATAGTAAAGGGGTGAGCTCAAATACCCAGTAAGGATAACAATATAGCGGAAACATTCATAAATAAGAATAAACATTTAAGGCAATGTATAACTAAAACAAAATCTTTTTTAACTTAAACTTCAACATAGTATGGCAGAAATAAAATTAAATAATGCCATTTACTTATTCACATGGATATTCTATTAATCGAATAATCACATGCAATATCAATAACCACTTTCATAATGATGGAATTCATAATTCCAGACTATCATAACCACATAACCAAGGCCTCGTGCCAAGACTACAAATAAGATTTTGTCAAGGCCTTGTTCCAAGACACTAGTTTGTCCCATGAGACCTACCGATGCATCAAGGAGCTATAGCGGGCTCCACCCATCACATATTAAGTCCAATGCATTCCCATATGAAAAGGTTTAAACATAACATAAACATTCGTATTAAAACTAGCATAGGAAATGTAAATACTTCATCTATAAACCATGAATGGTATCAAAATAAAACATCCACAATCAAACATATCACAAAAACCTTCAATACAATATAGAAGTTTTGTATCATAATATATTAACTTCAAATAATCATAAAATCCATCAAAGGATGTTGACATAGATGAAATCAAAACTATTTTTAAAGAAATATCTATTTCTATTTTGAAATCATTTAAGAGTCATATATTTATAAAATAAAACATTTTGATTGAAAATATTCTTATAATATTGTAATGTAAGCTTCGACAATTTTATAACGGCGGAAAATAGCTGCACCCGCCATATAAGTTAAAAAACATTCTTACCTTAATTCTGTCGAAAAAGGTTAAAATGGACCTTGTTTGGAAAACGACAGAAAGATTCCTTTATAAACCACTTATAAAATTAAACAAGGGTATAAATTAATTTAACCCATATTCTAGTAAATAGTAAAAATGTTTTGAAATACATTTTTAAGAAACATGGATGTGGATGATAAAGAAGCCCCAGTATATTATTACGTATAAACAACCTCGGATAATGAAGAGATTGTTAAATAAACCATTAACTTGTACTTTTCCTTGGTTGATGGTTGGTTAACCTCTTGTATAATGGTTAAATAATTGTTATTAAATTATTCAAGAATCATATACATTAATATGATATCATATATGATCTTTTAACATTGATTTGCTAATAATATCTTAGTATTATCGTTGTTTCGGGTGTTAACTTACTCATTTTCCTTTATATGTTTTGTTACGTAAGTCATGTTTGTCATGGATAGGTTGTATCTTATTCATATCCAGAATGATATCAAGTCCATAAACATTATTTTTAAATCATCAAATGATAATTATATTTGAATGGATACGATGGAGAATGAATCTCATCGCGTTCATGGAGACCGTAGTCCGTACGTACGCATGAGCGACAATATCATTATTTTGATATTTAAATAATATATAATTGGATGGTATATCATATATAAAGAATCATTATCATGTTATATTTATTATTTACATGAATTGCACATCATTATTATACCCATCCAAATAATAATTTATTGAATAACAATTACACCACGACGTGGAGACGGTAAACCGTACGTACGCACGTATGGTGACATGTCATTCAAAGGATGGATAGAATACTAAATATGGTTGTACCATATTTATAATAATATTAAATAATATAGGAGATACTAGATTCATTATTTTAGAATGGGAATAACAAATAAATAAGAACTGGAAAAAGAAAGGAACTTGAAAAGGGGTGGTGAAAACATTACCTCTTCTTCGGGTTCTTCCTTTTGATTTGATCAAAAGGGATCCTTAGAATGACTTTTTGAATAAAAGAAGGCCTCTAGGTTGTATTGAGAGAAGTTTATAGAGTATTTGGGCAGGGTTTGGCCGAACCAAAAGCCTTTTATTGTGTGAATTAATGAGAAGGGGGAGTTTCCTTTTATAAGAGGGGTGAGGGACACCTTTTGAAAAGCTAGAAATATTATTTTATAATAAATTAATATTCAGTTTATAATGTCTCCAAAGTAGATTATTTAAATGTTAAGGTGGGGATAGGTCGAAAATCACTCAACCAATAGGATTTATACCGGTTTGGTTTACAATATTAACATTATCTTTTTGTTTTAACTCTTAGTTAATTAGTTTGACACTTACCATGTCACATTGTATTTTTATATTATATAGTTAATAAACATACTATATATCTCAAAGAAACCCCCAAGTGGTCCATTAATGATACACCTAACATGATATAAGTCTCTTGGCCGAACTTTAGATTTTTAGGAATTGAATATCAATTAATAATATAATATATTTTTTAAAAACTCTTTTAGGTCAATTTTGACACTATTTGGAAAATTGATTTTTTTGAAAATGATAACAGAATGATTACTTCAAAAAACGATAATTAAATCAATCCTAAAATGTCATATTTATCTATAAAATTAGTGTAATTAATTAAAAGTCTCAAATTATATTTATTTGGGTATTTATAATATCAATTATTTTAATTTTTCACTATTATGGTAATTACTCCATCATCATTGTGTCATAAATAAATTAAATCATTTAATGTCTAAAAATTATAAATAAAATATAATTATGTAGGAAATTGTTTTATATTTCTAATTAATTCGCATAATCTAATTTATCTTATGTGTAACCCTATATTAAAAATGTTTTAGTAAATAAACATTGATTTTAACTCTTTTAACTCTTCTTTGAATTAAATAATAATAAATGTCCTAATCTAATCCAAGTGTACCTAAATGATAATATTTTATTCCTAATGTTGTTTTTTGTCGAGATACACTTGTACAATAGAATTAGGACATGTGTTAGGGTAATATTAATATCATTTTTACCCTTTATTACCCTATTTACTTTTAACCATGGTAAATAATAGTAAAAAGTTACTATTCACCAAAAATTATTTTCATCTCAATGAACCACATTTTACTCCTTCATATTAACCGTGTCTCTCGGATTTTTGAAATTCCACTCACAGAAGTGGTAAAATTAAGTTTTATGAAAAAATCAGTTTTTTTAACTACCACTTAGTGGTTTCACTATTCATCAAAAAATGATGTTTTTAGAAAAATACCAAAAATTCACCCTAGGCTAATTTCGATATTCCGAATCCAAAAATGAAGTCCATTTTGGAAAATAAAATTTATAAATTTCAAAAAGTGGGTATTACTATTCATAACGGCTAGTTTGATTGGTTGTGGTGTGTTAGAACTCGATGTTGCGTACAACACATGCTATTATATTATTCAAAGAGAAGCGTATTGTAGAATCATGGGGTGTTACATTCTCCCCTCCTTAAAATAATTTCATCCTCGAAATTTCTAGAATACTACCACATGAAAAGACTCAGGTGGCTCTTCATCATAAGTTCATCGGGTTCCCACGTTGCCTCTTCCATGTTATGGTTTCTCCACAATACTTTTACCAGACGAGTCGTCCGGTTTCTCGGTACTTGTTCTCTCGTATCAAGAATCTTGACGGGCTCTTTGCAATAAGACAAATTGGGTTCCAGTTCTAATTACTCATTAGTGAGTACATGCGTTGGGTCAGGAATGTATTTCCTCAATAGAGATACGTGGAACACATCGTGAACTTTAGAGAGACTTGGCGGCATTCCCTGATGGTAAGCTACAGCCTCAATTCGTTCTAGAATTTCAAAAGGTCTGATGTACCTGGGACTCATTTTACCTTTCTTAACAAAATGTATGACTCCCTTCCATGGAGATACCTTCAAGAAAACATGATCACTAACTTCAAATTCCAAATCCTTCCTTAGATTATTGGCATAGATTTTCAGCCTACTTTGAGCAGCTTTGATATGGTTTTGGATTACCTTCACCTTTTCCATCGTTTCCTCCACCAGTTTTTGGCCTACATGTTTTCTTTCACCAACCTCATCCCAAAAGGTTGGTGTGTGACATCTCTTTCCATATAACGCTTCATATGGTTCCATCTGAATACTTGAATGGAAGTTGTTGTTATCATAAAATTCTACCAGAGGTAAATATTGATCCCACATACCCTGAAAGTCAAGTGAGAAGGATCTCAACATGTCTTCTATGGTTTGAATAGTTTATTCTGATTGTCTATCTATTTGAGGGTGGTAGGCAGTGCTCAAATGAAGTTCAGTATCCAAAGCTTTCGGAAGACTTTTCCAGAATCATGAAGTAAAATGGGGATCACGATCAGAAACAATCGATATGGGTACTCCATGAAGTCTCACAACTTCATCAATATATAGACTTTCTAGATGTTCCAGTGGTAGATCTTCTCTTATAGCAATAAAATTTGCTGACATGGTTAGACGATCAATAATGACCCATATTGCATCGTTCCTTTTAGGAGTCTTTGGTAGTCCCTTGACAAAGTTCATCGTAATATTGTCCCATTTCCACTCAAGTATGGGAAGAGGTTGCAATACTCCACCAGGTTGTTGCCTTCCAGCATTAACTTGTTGACAAACCATATATTTTGACACAAAATCGGAAATCTCCCTCTTCATGTTGTCCCACCAGAAATGTTCCTTCAAATCTCTATACATTTTGGTGCTCCCATGGTGTATAGAGAAATTGGAACTAAGAGCATCATACAACAATTCCCTTTTTAGATCAGGTATATCGCGAACACAAAGTGTCTTCCCGAATTTCCAAATTCCATCTTCATAAAAAAAGTCTCTCAATCTCCCATCATTCACAACTTTAATCTTCTTTTTAAATTCTTCATCATCGGTCTGAGAACTCTTAATCCTTTCTAGTAAAGATGGTTTGGCAACCATTTAAAAAGCATTGATGTTTCACCTTCCATGGTGATTCCCATATCCATCTTCACTAGATCCATGAAAATAGGTTCCCTTTCAATTCTCATATTGTTCAAAACTCCATGATCTTTTCTGCTCAAAGCATCTACCACCTTGTTTTCTTTCCCCATATGGTATTGTATCGTACAATCATAATCCTTGAGTAATTAAAGCCATCTCCTTTGCCTCATGGTGAGTTCTTTTTGTGAGAAAATATACTTCAATCTCTTGTGATCAGTATAAATCTCACATTTTTTCACCATAGAGGTAGTGACTCCATATCCTCAAATCAAAGATCACATCTGCTAACTCGAGATCATGAGTAGGATAGTTTTGTTCATGAATTTTCAACTATCGTGATGCATAGGCAATAACCCTATCATTCTGCATAAGGACACAACCAAGTCCCTTCTTCGATGAATTACTATAAATAACGAACCCATCATCCCCGATAGTAGAGTCAATATAGGACCATTGACTAATATTCTCTTCAGTTCTTCGAAACATTCTTCACACTCTTTTGTCCAAAAAAATTTAACCCCTTTACGAGTGATCTTTGTTAATGGGTTAGCCAACCGGGAAAAATTCTGGACGAAACATTGATAATAACCTTCTAAACCAATAAAACTACGTACCTCAGTTATACTCGTCGGTGCAGGTCATTATTGGATTGCCTTGGTCTTAGAAGGATCAATAGAGATTCCATATTTAGAGACAATATGGCCAAGAAAAGAATTCTCCTGAAGCCAGAATTCATACTTTCTAAACTTCCCATATAATTCATGTCTTCTCAGAGTCTTTGGGTTAATGAATAAGTGATTTTCATGATCTTTGTAGATTTTGGAGTATACCAAGATATCATCAATAAATACTACCAAAAATTCATCGAGATATTCCTTGAAAACTCTATTCATCATATCCATGAATATAAAGGGTGCATTCGTCAATCCAAAAGGAATTACTGTAAACTCGTAATGCTCGTACCTGGTTTTAAATGTTGTCTTTGGAATGTCTTCCTTCTTCACACACAACTGATGGTATCCAGATCGAAGGTCAATCTTTGAAAAGTATTGAGCTCCATGCTGTTGGTCAAATAAATCATCAATGTGAGGTAGGGGATACTTGTTCTTTATTGTTATAGCATTGATATCCCTGTAGTCGATACATAACCTCATAGATCCATCTTTCTTTTTAACAAAAAGAACAGGGGATCTCTATGGAGATACACAAGGCGAATAAATCCCTTATTATCCAATTCCTATAGTTGTTTCTTTAGTTCAACTAATTATATAGTGGCCATTCTATAAGGGGTCTTCGATATAGGCCTTGATCCAAGAATTAAATCAATGGAAAACTCAACTTTTAGTTCAGGAGGATGTCCAGGTAAATCTTCAGGAAACACATCTACATATTCTTTCACAATAGGTACATCCTCTATTTGAACATTACTTTCCTCACCCACTGTTATTTCATTCTCTTCCTCCCCAATAATTTAATTTAGTTGAGCTACTGGGGGTGGATCTAGATAATAATTAGGTGGTGATGATTCTATTATAAAGATAAGGTGTTCCTTATCATCATCATCAAAAATCATAACCTCCTTCTTCTTACAATAAATCTTTTCATCATGGTCTGAAATCCAGCCCATACCGAGGATTATATCAAACTCAATCATACGTATGACGATGATATCAGCAGATAAAGAACATTTATGTGCTCTAATGGGGACTGATTCACAACACTTTGTTGCAATGATACATCCCTTAGGAGTTTTAACTGACAACTCCCTTGTTAAATCAAATTGGAAATGTCTAATTTTCTTAGCAAACTGGGAAGATATGAAACAATGCGATGATCCAGAATCAAATAATGCATTTGCTAAACATGAGGAAACCATTAAATTACCTACCACCACGTCTTTCGGAGCTTCTACCTCAGCAGTAGTGATAGCATAATCTTGGCCTTGATCTCATTGTCTTTTCTGAGGTAAGTTCCCATGATTCTTAGGACATTAATTTGCATAATTTCCCTTCTCCCGGCAATTGTATCATTGGAGATCGGTAGCTTCCTTCTTCCCCTTGAAATCATGAGCTTGGTGGCCTTTTTCACCACACTTGTAACAGACACCCATTCCCTTCAAGAAAGTACTGGGGGGTTTCTTCCCACATTTACCACAGGATGGATATTCAACCATTCCCTTCTTCCCCTTATTTCCATTCCCAGATTGATCAGAAGATCTCTTCTTCTCTTTCTTTGCTTTAAAGTCATAAGACATAGAAAATTCCTTTTCTGTCTTGATAGAACATGAGACAATGTCTTCATATGATGAGAAGGATTGTGAGACTAATTCTCGACAGAGAAATGGTTTTATCCCATCAAATAAAATATCAATCTTACTTCATGGGTTACGTATGTAATCTTCAGCAGACCATGATAACCTTGTAAAGTTAGCCTCCTACTTTGCAACATTCTCATCTTCCTTTTGTCTCCGACTCAGAAATTGTCTTTCCATATCTGCTCGATGGTCATGAGGAAAGTATTTTTCTAATACATATATTTGAACTTCCTCCATTCCATATTTGATACTTCATCATCTTCCTTCGTGTTTTGAATCAATGACCGCCATTGATCATCATCTCCAATGAGGCGGTAAACTTCCATAATAACTTTTCCCTTTCACTACACCCCAAAGCCTGAAATATTTTCTCTAGGGAATTTATCCATTTATCAGCTACTAAGGGATTTGTAATCCCATTGAACGTTGGTCGTTGTTGCCTCATGAAGCGATCAAACATTGATCCTCCACACTGTGGATCAGGGTGCTTCATACGGGTAGGGTTATTGTTCATAACCCGAGTGAGTTGTCCCAGTATGGTGATTAGTTGATCAGCACCAGTTTCATCACCAGCTCCAATATAATTATCTTGAGCAAGAGGGAAATCCCTACATGGAGTGCGTACATTGATACTGTTTCCATTTCTTCCACTAGATTCCATTTTTAAACAATGGCATAAACTAGATCAGTTTATGAATCAAAATACATAATTCCATAATTATAAAACACTTAACATAAATTGAACTATTTATGGATATAATCCATAATCATAAAAAAATTTCTTTGAGGATGTATATACTAATAAACCCTTCATAATTATTTGTAATGAAAAAGAGAGTTATCCTAAGCATATCCCCCAGGAGTGTCGTAACCAAGAGTGCAGCAAGGCCCGTTGTCGTGCACCAGTTCCCATTCGAGTCTTGCTCAAAGAGGTGTTTTCAGGTTTTACCCCTAGGTACATTTGTTCCAGAGCCGACTCTATCTGTTCATATCCAGACATGGATGTATTGCTCAGAAAACTCACAAAATCTCTACAATACCAAAATTCTAGGAAGTTCTTATATACTAGTCCTCAAAGTCAATCTTAGATCTATGTGCTCTAGTCAGATTTTATCTAAATCAAGCTTCCAAGGATTGTACTAAACTTCTTCTGATACCAACTGTAATGCCCTGAACCCAGCTACTTAGAGTCGGTGCATTATTACATAACGTTGGCATGATCATAAGAAAAATCAAATCTCGAAAGACTGATTAGTTTAGTAGCCTTGGAAACACTAGATATATTCATAAAGTTTTGCATTACTTCATAAAAATTAACACTACAACAACATAGTCTCCATATTCCACACACTTATCCCCTCATACTATCCCTGTAGGTCATTCATTTATTACTTCTTCACATCCTGGGAAAAATAAAACATAGAAAAGGGGTGAGCTCAAATGCCTAGTAAGGATAACAATATAGAGGAAACTTTCATAAATAAGAATAAACATTTAAGGCACTGTATAACTAAAACAAAAGCCTTTCAAACTTGAACTTCAACATAGTATGGAAAAAATAAAATTAAATAATTCCATTTACTTATTCAAATGGATATTCTTCAAATCGAATAATCACATGCAATATCAATAACCACTTTCATAATGATGGAATGCATAATTCCATACTATCATAACCACATAGCCAAGGCCTCGTGCCAAGACTACAAATAAGATTTTGTCAAGGCCTTGTGCCAAGACACTAGTTTGTCTCATGAGACCTACCGATGCATCGAGGTGTTATAACAGGCTCCACCCATCACATATTAAGTCCAATTCATTCCCATTTAAAAGTTTTAAACACAACATAAACATTCGTATTAAAACTTTCAGAGGAAATGTAAATACTTCATCCATAAACCATGAATGGCATAAAAATAACACATCCACAGTCAAACATATCACAAAACCTTCAATACAATATAGAAGTTTTGTATCATAATAAATCAACTTCAAATAAGCATAAAATCCATCAAAAGATGTTGACATAGATGAAATCAAAACTCTTTTTAGATAAATATCTCTTTCTATTTTGAAATCATTTAAGAGTCATATATTTATAAAATAAAACATTTTCATTGAAAATATTCTTATAATCTTGTAAGGGAAGCTTCAATTATTTTATAACGGCGGAAAATAGCCTCACCCACCGTATAAGTTAAAAAAACATTCTTACCATAATTCTGTCGAAAAGGTTAAAAAGGACCTTGTTTGGAAAACGGCAGAAAGATTCATTTATAAACCACTTATAAAAGTCAACAAGGGTATAAATGACTTTAACTCATATTCTAGTAAATAGTAAAAATGTTTTGAAATACATTTTTAAGAAACATGGATTTGGATGATAAAGAAGTCCCAATAGATTATTACGTATAAACAACCTCGGATAATGAAGATATTTTGAAAAAAACCCTTACCTTGTAGTTTTCTTTGGTTGAGGGTAGGTTAACCTCCTTTATAATGGTGAAATAATTGTTATTAAATTATAAAAGAATCGTATACATTAATATGATATCATATATGATCATTTAACATTGATTTGTTAATAATATCTTAGTATTATCGTTGTTTCGGGTGTTAACTTACTCGTTTTCTATTATATGTTTTGTTACGTAAGATGTGTTTGTCATGGATAGGATCTATCTTATTCTTATCCAGAATGATATAAAGTCCTTCAAATTTTTTTAAATCATCAAATTATAATTATACTTGAATGGATACGATGGAGAATGAATCTCATCGAGTTCGTGGAGACGGTAGTCCGTACGTACGCACGAGCGACAATACCATTCTTTTGATATTTAAATAAAATATAATTGGATGGTATATCATATATACAGAATCATAATCATGTTATATTTATTATTTACATGAATTACACATCATTATTATACCCATCCAAATAATAATTTATTGAATAACAATTACACCACGGCGTGGAGACGGTAAGCCGTACATACGCACATATGGTGACATTTCCTTCAAAGGATGGATAGAATACTGAATATGGTTGTACCATATTTATAATAATATTACAGTATATAGTAGATACTGGATTCATTATTTTATAATGGTAATAGCAAATAAAGAAAAGGAGGAAGAAGAAAGGAACTTGAAAAGGGGTGGTGAAAACAATACCTCTTCTTCAGGTTCTTCCTTTTGATTTGATCAAAAGGGATCATTAGGGTGGATTTATGACTAAAGTAATCCCTCTAGGTTGTATTTAGTGAAGTTTATAGTGTATTTGGTCAGGGTTTTTCCGAACCAAAAGGCTTTGATGGTGTGAATTAATGAGAAGGGGGAGTTCCCTTTTATAAGAGGGGTGATGGTCACCTTTGGAAAAGCTAGAAATATTATTTTATAATAAATTCATATTCGGTTTCTAATGGCTCAAAAGTTTATTATTTAAATGTTAAGGTGGGGATAGGTCGAAAACCACTCAACCAATAGGATTTAGACAGGTTTTGGTTACAATATTAACCTTATCTTTTAGTTTTAACTCTTAGTTAATTAGTTTGACACTTATTATGTCACTTTGTATTTTTATATTATATAGTTAATAAACTTACTATATACCTACAAGATACCCCCAAGTGGTCCATTAATCATACGCCTATCATGATATAAGTCACTTGGCCAAACCATAGATTTTTAGGAATTGAATATCAATTAATAATATAATATTTGTTTTAAAACTCTTTTATGTTAATTTTGACACAATTTGGAAAATTGATTTTTGTGAAAATAATAACAAAATGATTACTTCAAAAAAAGTTAATTAAATCAATCCTAACATTTCCTATTAACCTAGAAAATTATTTTAATTCATAAAAAGTCTCAAATTATATTTATTTGGGTATTTATAAAATCAATTATTTTAATTTCTCGCTATTATGGTAATTACTTCATCATCATTGTCTCATAAATAAATTAAATTATTTATTGTCTAAAAATTATAATTAAAATATAATTATGTAGGAAATATTTTTATATTTTTAATGAATATTTATAATCGAATTTATCTTATGTGTAACCCTAAATTAAAAATGCTTTAGTAGATAAACATTGATTTTAACTCTTTTAACTCTTCTTTGAATTAAATAATAATAAATGTCCTAATCTAATCCAAGTGGACCTAAATGATAATATTTTATTCTTAAGGTTGTTTTTGGTCGAGATACCCTTGTCCAATAGAATTAGAACATGTGTTAGGGTAATATTAATATCATTTTACCCTTAATTACCCTATTTACTTTTAACCGTGGTAAATAAAAGTAAAAAGTTACTATTCAACAAAAATTATTTTCATCTCAGTGAACCACATTTTACTCCTTGATATTAACAATTTCTCTTGGATTTTTGAAATTCCACTCACAGAAGCGGTAAAATTAAGATTTATGAAAAATTCAGTTTTTTTTAACTACCACTTAGTGGTTTCACTATTCATCAAAAAATGATGTTTTTCAGAAAAATATCAAAAATTCACCCCAGGCTAATTTCCATATTCCGAATCCAAAAATGAAGACCATTTTGAAAAATAAAATTTATAAATTTCAAAAAGTGGGTATTACTATTCATAACGGCTAGTTTGATTGATTGTGGTGTGTTAGAACTCGATGTTGCGTACAACACATGCTATTACATTATTCAAAGAGAAGCGTAACGTAGAAGCTTGGGGTGTTAAAAATACCCCCGGTTTCTGATAAGTAACCCTTGTTTTATTCTTTTTAGGTGCATGAATCATATGAGAGTTGTTTGGAGAAAGTGTGGGAGACTTTTAAAGCATAAAAGGGGAAAATGTGGGGACGCACGAGTTGTGCGTGGTTTTCCAAACCATGCGGAAGCCGTGCAGGTGGTGGTATTTTTGAAAGAGCAGACTGAATGGTGTGTGCACAGTTTGGGAAAACCATGCAAGGAGGTCGTGCAGAGAGCCCCTCCCTGGTAGTGACTACTGCACGGTTAGCGCACGGTTTAACAAACTGTGTGGACTAACCATTGCCGAAGTCAACTTAGATCCTATTTATTAGGATCTAATACATTTTATCATTTAACCCACTTGTTTTTGCTCCCAGACGGCCCTAACTCAGGTTTTTGGTTCTCCTAAGGTCAAGGAGGGTTCTCCCGTCGTTTCGGAGGCGATCTGAAGGCTTCTCTTGGCGAATCGAAGCCGGATTCTTGAGGTAAGTGATCGGTCCCCTTTGTTCTTGAATGGTATCTTAAATCTACATAGATATACTTCTCGTCTTCTCTCAGTTTCTTAGATATACACTCCTTATGAGTTGATCTATGTGTGTGGATGCCATTTATGATGTGTTTTGGTTTTGGTTGTGTTAGGAGAGGAGATCTAAGGAGGATTCTTAGAGTTTTGACCCAGTGTTCCTGAGAGTTCTTCGTCTTTTTCTTCGTTTCAACATTTTGTTGAGGTAGGTGGCTTCACTCTCGACTCATCTTGTTAGAATTGGTTGTCTTAGATTCAAATTGGTTATTTTAATGGAATTGATCGTGAAAAGCATGGATTTAATATTCCTTAGTGATGATTTATGGTTTTGATGAAATTGTGAAATCTTGGTGAATTATCATGAAAAGTGATTTGGCTATTTGAATTTACATGTTGATTTTAAATCATGAAATTGCTGAAATTGTAAATGGTTTGATGAGAAATGGGTTTTCAATAAAAACAGTGTTTTTATTGAAATGGTTTGTGATTGAAATGATTTTGGGGGAGTTGGTCTTCAATAAAAAGGGAGTTTTATTGAAATGGATTGAATTGGTTGAACACAATTGATTTTGACGGAAATGGTTTTCAATAAAAGTGGGTTTTATTGAAAGGGTGGTTTTGGCATGATTGTTGGGAATATGTGGTCTGTGTTCATATTGCATGTACGAGGCTTGGTTGAAATATGACCTTGTGCTCGGCGCCAAAGGTGTACTGGCATATGGTAACTACTTGTATGAGGCTTGGTTGAAAAATGACCTTGTGCTCGGTGCCAAAGGTGTAATGGAACACGGGAAACATTACCTTGTGACAACATGGTAGATCGATGAGATACCGCTCATGAGTATAGAACTGCCATAACGATGCATGCATGGTTGACTTCATGGGTTTGTGAAATGGTTGGAAATGCTGAAACGAGATGTTCGTGAAATGGTTTGGAAATTTTTTTGGTTATTTTTCTGGAAAAATAACATGTTGGAAAGGCTAGTTTAAGTTGCACCTTGATGATTTTGGGCATGGATGGTTTTTGAAAACTTGTTTATATTTAGTTATAAACTTCTTTGGTGAAAATATTTTATATAAACTGTTTTTATATAAATGTATCTAACTCTTCTATCCTAGTGGCGTGAGTAAGGAAGTCATTGGGGAAAACCTGCTGATTTTTATACTCACCCCCGCTTTGGCACTTTGGTGCTTTTGTAGATGTTGTATTCTGAGACACAAGTAAAGGTAAATCATCTCATTACTAATGTTTCGTGGTAATGTTTGAGAGATGTTGTCGATCTTGGAGCTTGTGGACCACAGAGTCGTGGTGTCTTCTGAGAGTCTCATGTTGTTCTTCCGCAGTGTACCTTGATGTTTGGGTTGGTCTTCCGCTGTTGGGTACTCTGAGGTGGTATAATTGATATGATGTTGTTGGTTGGGTTTTTTTATTTCATCATGCATCATATAGTGAATGGTTAATGGATGGGTTTATTTTTTAAATGGTAAATCATCCCCCACTTATACTAGAGACCCTTCGGTATTTATTTCCAACCTTTGGCGTCTTGGGGATTTTGCTTAAGGACAAGTAATGTCTTGTTGTATTCTCAAGCCAATAAGGATAAGCGGGTCATTAAAAAGGTAATATAGTACCCCCGGTTTCGGTTATGTAACCCTTACTTGATGCTTTTCATTATTATAAAGCAAAGGGTGACAAATGGGAGAGTCGGGAGAACTTGGATTGAGTCTTGGGGAAAAAAAGAGAAGTTGCACGGGAGGCACACGGTTTGTCTAAACCGTGCTTCCAAACTGTGCGGAGTTGGTATGGGAGCTAGTGGCTTCCACACGGTTGGGGCATGGTTTTTCTAACCATGCAGCCAAACCATGCGAGAAGGGTGGCCAAGGCAGTTTCTAACGCATGGTTAGCACTCGGTTTGTCAAACCGTGTGGACTAACCATGCGGTCACTTAAAATTAGATCCTTAAATTGTGGATCTAACTCGTTTTGTCTCTAATTGCCTCATTAAAGCTCTTAATCGGCCCTAACTCAGGATTTTGGTTCTCCTAAGCTCAAGGAGGGTTCTCCCATCATTCCATAGGTGACTTGAAGGCTTCTCTTGGTGAATCGAAGCCGGATTCTTGAGGTATGTGATAATTCTCCTTTGTTCTTGAATAGTTTCTTAGATCTACAAAGATCTACTTCTCTTCTTCTCTAGGTTTCTTATATCTACAGCCATTATGGGTCGATCTAAGTGTGTGGATTCCATTTATGAAGAGTTTTGGTCTTTGTTGTGTTAGAAGAGGAGATCTAAGGAGGATTCTTGGAGTTCTTACCTGGTGTTCTTGAGCGTTCTTCGTCTGTTTCTTGGTTTCACCTTTTTGTTGAGGTAGGTGGCCTCACTCTCGACTCCTCTTGTTAGAATTGGTTGGATTAGTTTTAAATTGGTTATTTGAATGGAATTTATCGTGAAAATCATGGATTAAATCTTCTTTAGTGATGATTTATGGTTTTGAAAAAATTGTAAAATCTTGGTGAATTGTTGTGCAATGTGATTTGGCTATTTGAATTTAAATGTTGATATTAAATCATGAAATTTCTGAAATTTTAAATGGGTTGATGAGAAATGGGTTTGCAATAAAATGGGTATTTTTATTGAAATGGTTTGTGATTGAAATGATTTTGGGGGAGTTGGTTTTCAATAAAATTGGAGTTTTATTGAAATGGTTTGAATTGGTTGAACACAATTGATTTTGACGGAAATTGTTTTCAATAAAAGGGAGTTTTATTGAAAGGGTGGTTTGGGCATGATTGATGGGAATATGTGGTGTGTGTTCATATTGAATGTACGCGTCCTGGTTGAAATATGACCTTGTGCTCGGTGCGAAAGGTGTACTAGCACATGGTAACTACTTGTATGAGGCTTGGTTGATATATGACCTTATGCTTGGTGCCAAAGGTGTAATGGCACATGGGAAACATTACCATGTGATGACTTGGTAGATCGATGAGAGACAACTCATGAGTATGTAACTGTCATAACGATGCATGCATGGTTGATTTCACGGGTTTGTTAAATGGTTGGAAATGATGAAACAGGATGTTCATGAAATGGTTTGGAAATTTGTTTGGTTATTTTTCTAGAAAAATAATGGGTTGGAAAGGCTGGTTTAAGATGCACCTTCATGCTTTTGGTCATGGATGGTTTTGAAAAACTTCTTTATATTTAGTTATAAACTTCTTTGGTGAAGATGTTTTATATAAACTATTTTTATATTAATATAGCTAACTCTTCTATCCTAGTGGCATGAGTAGGGAAGTCATTGGGGAAAACCTTCTGAGTTTTATACTCACCCCTGCTTTGGAACTTTGGTGATTTTTCATATGTTGTATTCTGAGACGTAGGTTAAGGTAAATAGTCTCATTACTAATGGTTCTTGGTGATGTTTGGGAGATGCTGTGGAGCTTGGAGCTTGTGGACCATAGATTCGTGGTGTCTTTTGAGAGTCTCATGTTATTCATCTGTTGTGTACCTTGATGTTTGGGTTGGTCTTCCGCTTTTGTGTACTCTGATGTAGTTTAATTGATATGAAGTTGTTTGTTGGGTTTTTTTATTTGTTCATGCATCATATAGTGAATGGTTAATGGGTGGTTTTATTTCGTATAGGGTAAATCATCCCCCACATATACTTGAAACCCTTCGTCATTTATTTCCAGCCTTTGGCATCTTGGGGATATCGCTTAAGGCCAAGTAATGTCTTGTTGTATTCTCAAAACCAATGAGGATAAGTGGGTCATTACAAATGGTATCAGCTTGTTCGGTCCTTTCCTAACAAGTAGTCATCGATGTTCTTGGTCCTGGAGTTGAAATTCATTTTTGTCTATTCCTTGTGTGGTCATCTCAGGCAGGAGTAGGATTTTCGGAACTTGAAATGTATAGCATAAAAGGACGTAGCTAACCCGTTTATGATGAACGTCAAGTTACTAGGGTTTTGGGTACATAAGTGGTTTGGATACACTTCTAGAATTTTGGAAGTATCGTTGTCATGGGTTTAGTCAATGAGATCATCATGACATGATTGGTAGAGGAATGACATCCCACTAGGATTTCACATCTCATGGTGAGGAATGAGTTAAGATTTTGTACAAAGATGTAAATTTTTAAAAAATGAAAAATTGATTTTCAAATGAAAGACTTTGAAAACAGGTTATTTGGTGTATTTTGAAAATGGATTGATTTTTATAAAGTGTGTTGATTGTTTTCAAAGTTGGTTGAACATTGAAAAAGGTTGTTGGAGAACAATTTTGTTATAGTTGATGTGATATAATTATAAATGCTAAGAAAACAGTTTCTAGAGATTGAGATTGACGTAGTTTGTTGTTGGATTAGAAAATGGAACCCGGTAGGCGTCGTCGAAACCAACCCGAAGAAGCAGCGGAGAATGTTATTGCACCTGAACCACGTGTGAACCTTGAGCTAGTTCAGAGTATTGTCCAAGCATTTCAAGATGTGGATACATGAAACTGGAGGAATGAGCCATGACATGTGGATAATACCATCCAGTTCGTGAAGCAGAATCCACCGAACTTTATGGGTGATGTTGAACCCGAGAGGGAGGAGGTGTGGCTAAGCAGGATGAATCATATATTTGATTTCATCAGCCCACCATTTGAGCTGAAATTAAAGATGGCGATGTATATGCTCGAGGATCTTGCACCTCAGTGGTGGGATTTAGTGGTGCATGCAAAACTGTATGAAGGCCTTACATGGGATGATTTTGAAGAATTTTTTAACAAACAATTATAACCTCACACGTTCAAGATCCAGAAAATGATGGACTTCTTCAGCTTGAAACAGGAGAGCCTCTCTGTAACAGAGAATGCAGCTAAGTTCGTGAATTTAGTTTGTTTTTCACCAGAGGTTGCGGTAAGTGCGTCTTTGAAGCAACACGTCTTCGAATCGTGGCTAAGATAGGAGATTCAATCGAAAATTGTGGTGCTTTGTATTACGGATTATACAAATATGGTGAACAGAGAAACAGTTTCTGAATGTGATATCTTAGGATCGATAGGAGGAAGTATGATGATACCCACATGAACGGGTGGGAACTCTAATGCTGGGAACAAGAAGAAGAGGGACACCCACTTCCAAGGTGGGAGTACGAATTAGAACCAGACAGCGGGATCAGTAAACCTTCCTCTATGACCCCAGAGAAAAACAGGTCATTTTCAATGTGGCGTGATTGATCACATGAAACAAGAATGTCCAGCACCACCGAGATCATGCCACAATTGCAACAGTATGGGACATCTTCAGCAATATTGTCGTAGTTCTCCACGATCTGGTGTTCGGGACACTTCTCAGGTGTCGCAAGCATCGTATGCTTCGATAGGGAGAGGACATCAAAATCAGTCTCTCCAACAGCACAGAGCTAGTTCTGGTGATTCTAAGTATACCATGACACCTCAGGTAGGGAAATCTCAACAAGGCAATAAGGAGAAAAGTGCAGCAAAAAAGCAATTGTATGGAGAGGAACAAGTGATTGTGGATGACCAGTCTGGACCATCTATGGTGAGAGTTATGATTCTTTTGAATTCTATCATCATGCAAGTGTTTTTCGATACGGGCCAATCCCATTCTTTTCTTTCTTCTCAGATTGTTGATTTGCTGAATTTAAATCGTGAAATGATGCCTTCTGTGTTAAAACTAAAAACTTCTCTGGGTGAAAGAGAATGTCAAGCCTTCGTATGTAGAGCATGCGTTGTAATGGTTTATGGAGCTGAGATGAAATGGGACTTTTCTTTATTGTATATGGATATCTATGATATAATCCTAGGTATGGATTGGTTGACAATGTTTAAGGTTCAAATTGACTGTTATGGGAGAAAGTTTAGTTTCACGATGGAGGACGGAAATGACCATCTCTTCAGAGGATAGAGGATGGTAAAGGAAGGAACAAAGATCTTGTTGGCACAAATGATGGGAACAATCTCTCACCAATTGGCAGCGTTGACCTTGGCATCAATGGAAGAGATTGAGGAAAATAGTTTTCCAGCTGTGGTGGATCAATTTCCTGATGTTTTTCCTGAAAAATTATCAGGGTTTCCACCTGTGAGAGAAGTGGAGTTTATGATTGATCTCCTCCCAGGGACCAGTCCAATATCACTTCTATATTATAGGATGGCACCAATGGAGTTAAAGGAATTTATGGTGCAGTTAGATGAACTGGAAAGAAAAGGTTTTATTCAGCTAAGAGTGTCTCTGTGGGCAACACTAGTTTTGTTTTTAAAGAATGCAGATGTAACTTTGAGGCTATATGTGGATTATCGCAAACTTAACCAAGTTATGATAAAGAATAGATATCCACATCCAAGCATTTATGACCTGTTTGATCAATTGAGGGGAGATCAGTGGTTCTCTAAAATTTACTTATGGTCAGGATATGACCAGTTACGAGTTCAGAAGGAGGATTTTCTGATGACAGCCTTCAGAAGTAGATATGGCCACTACGAATATGTAGTCACTCCTTTTGGTCTTATGAATGCACGAGAGGTCTTCATGGATTTGATGAATTGTATATTTCAGCCATATCTGGATTCTTTTGTTGTGGTGTTTGTGGATAACATATTGGTGTATTCAAGAACAAGGGCTGAGCATGAGCAACACCTAGCGATAGTGTTGGAAATCTTAAGGGGCTATTAGTTGTATGCCAAACTATCAAAGTGAAATTTTTGGATACAAGAGGTATGCTTTCTAGGCCATTTTATTTCTGAGAAAGGTGTTTCAGTGGATCCAGAAAATATAGAAGCTATTCTTTCTTTTCAACCACCGAATAATGTCTTTGAAATATGATGTTTTCTTGGTCTAGCTAGTTATTACTGACGCTTTTTCCATGACTTCTCATGACTAAATTCACCTATGACAGCGTTGACAATGAAGAACAGTGCATTTCAATGGACTGAGTAATTTCAGAGATCTTTTCGAGAGTTGAAAATTATCCCTACATCAGCACCTATGTTAATCTTTCCAGAATCAGGGCAAGGATACGTGGTGTGTTATGATGCTTTGGGAATAGGGTTGGGTTGTTTTCTCATGCAAGGAGACCAGGTGTTTGCTTATGGATCAAGGCAGTTGAGAGTGCATGAGATAAATTATCCAACACATGATTTGGAGTCAGTTGCATTCATCCATGTTGTGAAAACATGGATACACTGTCTCTTTGGTGAGAAATTTATATTTTTAGGGATCACAAAAGCCTGAAACACATTTTCACAGAGTGAGATTTGAATCTGAGGCAGAGGAGATGGATGGAGTATATTCAAATGTTCTACTTTGACTTAATTCATGCACTAGGTAAGGGAAATTTGGAGGCCGATGCATTAAGCAGAAATTCATATGCTCGGTTGGTGAAAGACGATTCAGAAAAATGGCAATTGATGTCGGTCTTAGCCGACATGCATGTGGAATGTGAAAACCGAGGTGATGTTGCGGTTTTCTTTTCAGATACGCTTGTTCCTGATCAGGTAAAAGTGGTCAAAGAGGCACAAACATCTGATGAGGAATGTTTTGTAATGACTTCAAAACTCAATGGTGGAGAGACCATTGATGGCTGGAAACTGGAAGCAGGTTCGGTTTTGTATTTCAGAGATCGGTTGGTCATACCTATAGATTTTCAAGAACATCTTCTTAATTCTTACAACCACTCAAGATGGGCTATACATCCGGGTACACAGAAGATGTATAAGGCGCTAAAGGTGCAGTTTTGGTGGAGCGGCATGAAAATGTGGGTGGACGATTTCGTCTCGCGATGCTTAACTTGTCATCAGGTTAAAGCAGAGCATCAGAGACCAGCTGTTATGTTATAGTATTTACCTATCATAGTGTGGAAATGGGAGCAGATAGAAATGGATTTTGTTAAAGGTCTTACAAGAATGGTCCAGAAACATGATGCCATTTGGGTGATAGTGGATCGTCTAACCAAGTTGGCCCATTTCATCCTGATTTGTGAAACTCATATGATGGAAGATCATTAAAAAATATATATCTGAGAAGTGGTAAAGAGGCATGGTGTACCAGTATCTATAGTCTCAGACATAGATTCGAGTTTCACATCTCGTTTCTGGAAATCATTACAGCAAGCTCTGGGGACTCAATTGACGATGAGTACGGCGTATCATCCTCAGACAGATGGGTAATCTGAGCGGACGATACAAAAATTGGAAGACATGTTGCAAGCTTTTGTAATTTATTTTGGTGTCTGATGGGAGGATTATATACCCTCAGTGGAGTTCTCATACAATAATAGTTATCAGGCCTCGATACACATGGCTCCGTTTGAATCATTGTATGGGTGACCTTGTCGTTCTCCACTATGGTGGGTGGAAACTGGTGAAACTTCACTAGTTGGGTCGAGCCTTGTCCAAGAAACAACAGAGAAGATTCAGTTGATAACGAAGAGGATGGAGACGACATAGGGTCTTCAGAAATATTATTTGGATCATCACCGAAGACCATTGTCCTTTGCGGTGACTGATCATGTCTTTTGAGAATCTATCCACGGCTTGGACATCGTTGTTTTGGGAAGTAGGGAAAGTTATCTCCTAGATACATTGGCCCTTTTGAGATACTAGAACCGGTTGGCAAGGTGGAATATCGATTGGTATTACCACTACAGTTTAGTTCGGTGCATAATGTGTTCCATGTATCTTAGTTGAAAAAGTATCAGCCTGATCCCGACCATGTGATCAGATGGGATAACGTTGAGGTAGAGACGGATGCTTTGTTGATACATATCCCGGAACAGATTGTGGATAATAAAGAGAAAGTATTGCATGGAAAAATCCTCGGTCTAGTGTGGGTTTTATGGCAGCATGGTCAAATTCAGGATGAGACTTGGGAACGCGAGAAAGAAATGAAAGAGCAGTCGCCCGAACTCATTCAGACAAGCATTGGTTTTCTAATTTCTGAGGACGGAAAGACCAATGGTGGGGAGAATGTAGTACCCCCAGTTTCTGGTATGTATCCCTTACTTGATTCTTTTCATTGTAATAAATCTAAGGGAGACAAATGGGGGAGTCGGGATAACATGGATTGAGTTTTGGGGCAAAAAGAGAAGTCACACGGGAGGCCCACGGTTTGTCTAAACCATGCTACCAAACCATGCGGAGTTGGTATGGGAGGCAGTGGATTCTGCACATTTGGTAAACGGTTTGTCTAATCATACGACCAAACAGTGCGAGAAGGGTGGCCAAGGCAGCATCTAATGCACGGTTAGCGCACGGTTCGTCAAACAGTGGGGACTAACTGTGTGGTCACTAAAAATTAGATCCTTAAATTGTGGATCTCACTTGTTTTTCCTCTAATTGCATCATTAAAGCTTCTAAGAGGCCCTAACTCGGGATTTTGGTTCACTTAAGGACAATGAGGGTTCTCCCATAGTTTAGGAGGCGATCCGATGGCTTCTCTTGGAGAATCGATGTCAGATTATTGAGGTACATGATCGTTCTCTTTTGTTCTTGAATGGTTTCTTAGATCAACATAGATCTACTTCTCGTCTTCTCTCGGTTTATTAGATCTATGCCCATTATGGCTAGATCTAGGTGTGTGGATGCCATTTATGACAAGATTTGGTCTTGTTTGTGTTAGGAGTGGAGATCTAAGGAGGATTCTTGGAGTTTTGACCCGGTGTTCTTGAGTGTTCTTCGTCTGTTGCTTGGTTTCACCTTTTTGTTGAGGTAGGTGGATTCACTCTCGAATCCTCTTGTTATAATTGGTTGGATTAGTTTCAAATTGGTTATTTGAATGGAATTGATCATGAAAATCATGGTTTAAATCATCCTTAGTGATGATTTATGGTTTTGATGAAATTGTGAAATCTTGGTGAATTGTCGTGCAAAGTGAATTGGCTATTTGAATTTAAAATGTTGAATTTAAATCATGAAATTGATGAACATGTAAATGGTTTGATGAGAAATGGGTTTGCAATAAAAGGTCGTTTTTATTTAAATGGTTTTTTATTGAAATGATTTTGGGGAAGTTGGTTTTCAATAAAAAAGGAGTTTTATGGAAATGGTTTGAATTGGTTGAACACAATTTATTTTGACGGAAATTTTTTTCAATAAAAAGGTGTTTTATTGAAAGGATGGTTTTGGAATGATTGTTGAGAATATGTGGTGTGTGTTCATATTGCATGTATGAGGCTTGGTTGAAATATGACTTTGTGCTCTGCGCCAAAGGTGTATGGGAACATGTTAACTACTTGTACGAGGCTTGGTTGAAAAATGACCTTGTGCTCAGTGCCAAAGTTGTAATGGCTCATGGGAAAAATTACCTTGTGACGACTTGGTAGATCGAGGAGAGACCACTCATGAGTATGCAACTGTCATAACGATGCATGCATGTTGATTTCACGGGTTTGTGAAATGGTTGGAAATGCTAAAACGGGATGTTCGTGAAATGGTTTGGAAATTTGTTTGGTTAATTTTTTTGAAAGATAAAGTATTGGAAAGGCTGGTTTAAGTTGCACCATGATGCTTTTGGGCATGGATGGTTTTGAAAAACATGTTTATATTTTGTTATAAACTTCTTTTGTGATGATGTTTTACATAAAATGTTTTTATATAAATGTAGAAAACTCTTCTATCCTAGTGTTGTGAGTAGAGAATTCATTGGGGAAAACCTACTGAGTTTTATACTCACCCCTGCTTTGGAACTTTTGTTCTTTTTCAGATGTTGTATTCCGAGACACGGGTAAAGGTAAAGAATCTTATTACTAATGGTTCGTGGTGATGTTTGGGATATGCTATGGAGCGTAGAGCTTGAGGACCACAGAGTCGTGGTGTCTTTTGAGAGACTCATGTTGTTCTTACACTGTGTACCTTGATATTTGGGTTGGTCTTCCGTTGTTGTGTACTCTGATGTGGTTTAATTGATATAAAGTTGTTGGTTGGGTTTTTTTATTTGTTCATGTATCATATAGTGAATGGTTAATGGATGGGTTTATTTCCTAAAGGTTAAATAATCCCCCAATTATACTTGAGACCCATCGGCAATTATTTCCAGCCTTTGGCATCTTGGGGATGTCGCTTAAGGCCAAGTAATGTCTAGTTTTATTCTCAAGCCAGTGAGGATAAGCGGGTCATTACAAATGTAGTACCCCCGGTTTCTATTATGCAACCCTTAATGATTTTTGTGGTTATAAAGTTAAGGGTGACAAATGGGAGAGTTGGGGGAACATGGATTGAGTTTTGGAGAAGAAAGAGAAATCGCATGGGAGGCGCACAGTTTGTCTAAACCGTTCTACCAAACCGCATGGAGTTGGTATTGAAGGCAGTGGCTTCTACATGATTTGTGCACGGTTTTTCTATCCATATAGCCAAACCATGCGAGAAGGGTGGCCAAGGCAATATCTAATGCAGGGTTAGCGCACAGTTTATCAAACCGTGCGAACTAACCGTGTGGTCACTTAAAATTAGATCCTTAAATTGTGGATCTAACTCGTTTTGACTCTAATTGACTCATTAAAGCTCCTAAGCGGTCCTAACTTGGGATTTTTGTTCTCCTAAGGTTGAGGAGGTCTCTCCCATCATTCGGAATGCAATCCGAAGGCTTCTCTTGGCGAATTAAAGCGGGATTTTTGAGGTATGTGATCATTCTCCTTTGTTCTTGAATGGTTTCTTAGATATACTTAGATCTACTTCTCTTCTTCTCTCGGTATCTTATATCTACACTCATTATGGGTAGATCTAAGTGTGTGGATTCCATTTATGATGAGATTTGGTCTTGGTTGTGTTATGAGAGGAGATCTAAGGAGGATTCATGGAGTTTTGACCCGGTGTTCTTGAGCGTTCTTCATCTGTTGCTTGGTTTTACCTTTTCGTTGAGGTAGGTGGCTTCACTCTCGACTCCTCTTGTTTGAATTGGTTGGCTTAGTTTCAAATTGGTTATTTGAATGGAATTGATCATGGAAAGAATGGATTAAAACTTCTTTAGTGATGATTTATGGTTTTGATGAAATTGTGAAATCTTGGTGAATTGTCGTGCAAATTGATTTGGCTATTTGAATTTAAAATGTTGATTTTAAATAAAAAATTGAGGAAATTGTAAATGGTTTGATGAAAAATGGGTTTTCAATAAAAAGGGTGACTTTATTGAAATGGTTTGTGATTGAAATGATTTTGGGGTAGTTGGTTTTCAATAAAAAGGGATTTTTATTGAAATGGTTCGAATTGGTTGAACATAATTGATTTTGACGGAAATGGTTTTCAATAAATGGGTGTTTTATTAAAAGGGTGGTTTTGGCATGATTGTTGGGAATATATGGCATGTTTTCATATTTCATGGATGAGGCATGGTTGAAATATAACCTTGTGCTCGGTGCCAAAGGTGTACTGGCACATGGTAACTACTTGTACGAGGCTTGGTTGAAATATGAAATTGTGCTCGGTGCCAAAGGTGTAATGGAACATGGGTAACATTATGTTGTGACTACTTGGTAGATTGACGAGAGACCGATAATGAGTATGGAACTGTCATAACAATACATGAATGGGGATTTCACAGGTTTGTGAAATGGTTGGAAATGCTGAAACGAGATGTTCGTGAAATGGTTTGGAAATTTTGTTGGTTATTTTTCTGGAAAAATAACGTGTTGGAAAGGCTGGTTTAAGTTTCACCGTGATGGTTTTGGCATGGATGGTTTTGGAAAACATGTTTATATTTCTTTATAAACTGCTTTGACGAAAATGTTTTATATAAACTGTTTTTATATAAATGTTGCTAACTCTTCTATCTTAGTGGCGTGAGTAGGGAAGTCATTATGGAAAACCTACTGAGTTTTATACTCACCCCTGCTTTGGAACTTTGGTGCTTTTGCTGATGTTGTATTCCGAGACACAAGTAAAGGTAAATAATCTCATTACTAATGTTTTGTGGTGATGTTTGGGACATGATGTGGAGCTTGGAGCTTGTAGACCATGGAGTCGTGGTGTCTTTTGAGAGTCTCATGTTGTTCTTCCACTGTGAACCTTGATGTTTGGATTGGTCGCCCGCTGTTGTGTACTCTGATGTGGTTTAATTGATATGAAGTTGTTGGTTGGGTTTTTTTATTTTTTTTATGCATCATATAGTGAATGGTTAATGGATGGGTTTATTTCTTAAAGGTTAAATCGTCCCCCACTTATACTTGAGTCCCTTCGACATTTATATGCATCCTTTGATGTCTTGGGGATGTCGCTTAAGGCCTAGTAATGACTCGTTGAGCTCTCAAGCCAATGAGAATTGGTGGGTCATTACACAATGTAATGTTTAAATTCACATATGATAGATTAAAATGATCTATATATTAATGTTATATATATTCTCAAATTATTTAATTAATATATTACAATAATGTAAAAAAATGAAAACAGTATTTTATAATCCATAACACTTCCAAAATAAATTATCTGTATAATATTAAAAAATTTACTAAATGAATCATTCATATGTTAGAAAACATATGTTTATTTTAGATTATTAATATTTTTAGAAGGAAATTAATATCATTCCATTTTAATTATATATTTTTCGTTCAGTTTGATAATAATCTCTATAATAACTCTCATGTGTTTCGTCCTTGGAACCATGAAACAAGCACCATTTGAATAGTGAAATTAATCATCATATCTCATTAAAATGTTTTTAAATGAGTAAAATATAATCATATTCAATTAAATATGAAGTTAACTGGAACCTAATTAAGTAGATAAAAAGTCAATTTGATTATTTGGGATATTTAGTACAAGTGTATATTGTTTTAAAAATATATGGTAAGGGACCTCCCCAAACATCCATATTTTGTTTAGGTTTTTCTGAGTATCTATATACATCACATTATATATCTATTTTTCATATTTAATTATTTTATATTATTTATATATGTACCAAAAATTTATAACATGTTTAATTCACCTTACATTGATGGGGTTTATATATGTTTTAAAGGTTCTATTCTCAATTTCATAAACCATGAAGAAAAGATTAAATGGATCTTCTCTCTCACATAAAAATTTTAATGAACCGCTCCAAAAAATGTTTTAAACCATCCATTGTTTCTAAAATATCTTATTATAATGTGTAAAAAAATATTATGTTCATTTTTTATTTGATTGAAATTATTATGATATTTCTCATTTTAATGTCTCTTAACCCTATCCCCAAAACCCTCGCTTTAGAGGTGAATTTCCAAAGATATTTATTTGATATTTTTCTCATATTTACATAACAAAGAAATATATATTCTTGAATCATTATTATTTTTCATCTATTAACATCCAAGAATTATTTCATCATTTATTTCATTGAATCCATTTGGATATTCTATCCGGTTATGCTATAAGGTAGTATTTTGAAACTCATTTCATTCTTTAGGAAATAATTTTTTTTATGACTTATGTTTCATTACTTATGTTGATAAAATATTCATTTAAATGTCAATATAGTTTTTCCCATATATTGATTCAATTAATTGGGTATAAATTATGTCTCATGTGATGATATTTATGGGATTTAGGAGTAAACCTAATCCATAATGGGACTTTGTCCACCATGTGATTTTTTCTTGAAAATTAGCCATTAGGAATGTTTTTGTCATGTTTTATATTCTTTATACATTCCTATGATTACATTATATTTGGATACCATGTTATTTATATTATTATCCCAAATTATTATTCATTATATTTGTATTTTATGATTTTATGTTGTTTGTTTCAACTCATATATTATGCTTTATTATCATGTATAATCCCTTAGAAGGATTTATAGTTCACCCCACTTTTTATTTTACTTCCCATATATTTCCTTACAGTTTTATGATATCAAATGTATTTAAGAGCTCATAATGAAGATTAATATATGGAAGTTTTATTTTAGTTTTAGATTGTTATTTAAGGAACATAGTCTCCGAATGATTCTGTAAAGACCCGTAAAATTCAAGGGAAATTTTTTTCTTAATTTTCTTTAGAATTTTACAAGAGCGCGGTTTCAGACGGCACCTGATTCCGAGGCCCGGAGTGCCCGGAATTAATTTCCGAAGTTTGGCTCGGGTACGTTCAGTGAACGAACGAGCGGGAATTCCTAACTTTTGATCCGGTGCTCGGAATTGAAATCCGAGGGCACCGATGAACTCGCAGCGCCGATATTCGCTTAAGGAGACCTTTCCCGAAGTTGCGTTTACACGTGGGGAGTTGTAAAAAAATAAAATTGTGAATGTTAAAATAAAAATTTAACTTCAATTTTTATTTTTATCTTCCTTAAGTGTTTTTATCCTTTGGGTGGAAGTTGGGTGACAACCCAACTTCCCTTGGGAGGTTAAGAGGGTGGTGGGGCCCACACGAACCCCACCCCTTCATATTCTCTAACCCTCCCCAACTCACAATTAATGTTGTAAACTTAAGTTATAACTTATGTCTTTAATAAGTGAGTTTAATTAATGTTTTGAAATTCAAACTTTTGAATTTCAAAGGTTTGTGTTGTGTTAATAAATTAAGTGAGATTAATTTATTGTTTTTGGTTAGTCCCTTTATTTCTTGAGAGGATTTGAGAGCTTTCTCTTCTTCTTCAAACCTCAACGAAGAACGCGAAGAACGCCGTTCTTCAACGAAGAACTTCTTCCGCGTCATCTCTTCCGCGACGGTTTTCCGCGACGAACGCCTTCAACAACGACTCTTCCTCCGACGTCAAAGGAATCGAGTGCGACTATCGAGGTAGAGATTCTTGAGTTCGTTATTTTCTTTATTATTTGACTTTCCTCAAGTCTTGACGAGGAACGCTCAATTTCCGACGAAGAACGCCGCTCCGCTCTTCTTCGTTTACCGTGTCAACGAAAGGGGACACCACTTCTTCCTCGGACAATCTTCGTCGGCGTACAAGTTTCGCCCACGACGTGTCACTTCGAACGCTTTCCTTCGTCATCGGATTTGACGAACGGCTTCCGCGACACCCGACCTCCGCGACGTCGTCTTCCGGGGACTTAGTCAAATCCTCGAACTTATACCCGAGGTAGGGGTTGTTGTTTCATTCTTTATTTATTCCTTTTCTTGATCCTGGATTTCGCTTGTCAAGCATGAGACTTTTAAAATGTTTAAAAGTTGCGTTATTATTTTAACGTGAGGGGGCCGGACCGCACGAACACGGCCGAACCCCCTCCATCGTTCTTGTTTAATTATTTTGCGGAAGAAAGCAAATGGCGTGGTGCCGTCGCACCACGCGGTTGAACATGCAAATATCTCACGCGATGCCGTCGCGCGCGCACCTTGGTAGGAACAACAAGAACGTGACGCCGTCGCGCCGCGTTGAATGTCTATCAAGCACGGTGAAGGGGCGCGGTGCCGTCGCACCGCGCTGGATTACTAACGTCGCGGCCGGTTCCGGGCCGCGGCGAGACGAGGAGACCGCTGCCGGTTCCGGGCCGCGGCGGAAGAGGAGACCGGCGGCCGGGCCGCCGGCGTCGGAAGCCGAGGGGGGGACCGGAATTTCCGGTCCCGTTGGAGAAAACCGGCCGGCCAGCTGGCCGGCCGGATAGCCAAAATCCGGGGGAAATAAATCCCCCGGCCAGTAAAGAAGCCCCTCCCCATTAATTGGGGGAGGCGGTTCCCATGAGTGGGGGGCAGGCGGCTCCCCCGGACCCTCTTCAAAGCGGGCCCCCAAAGGGGGGCCGTTGATTGACTTAAACGGCGCGGCTATGCCGCGCCGACATTGAAGAAGCGGGGGATTGAATCCCCCGCGTGCCACCTCGTGCGGCGCCAGGCGCCGCCGCCGCGGGCCGCCGCCGCGGGCCGCCGCCGCCGCCCGCCGCCGCCGGCCACCGCGCCGCCCAGGGGGGGTCGGGCCGGGTCGGCCCGGACCCGGACCCCCGTTTCGAACCTGATTTGGTTTTTGGCTCATAACTTGAGCCTCGGACCTCCGAATGACGAACCGTCTGCGGAAACGCGATCCTTGGATCGAGACGGTCGTTTCGATATATCGCACTCAAGGTTTCGGGTTACTTTGAGTTCGGCCGGGTTGGTTCGTTCACGAAACCAACCGGGCCTTCGGAGCGGAAACGCTCATATCTTGAGCCACGAACGTCCGATTGACGCGCCGTCAGTCGCGTTGTGTTCCTCTTAGTGAATCGGATCTTTTGGCATACTCCGCCCGAGGTTTGGACGCAGGTGGAGTACGGTCGGGTTGGTTTTTCCTTAAAAACCAACCGGGCCCCGGAGACGAAAATGCCAATAACTCACAAACCGGGCGTCCGATTGACGCGCCGTCTGTTTCGTTGACTTCCTCTTGATGAGACGGAACTTTTGACATACTCCGCCCGAGTTTTGGATGCAGTCGGAGTATGGACGAGTTGGATTGTTCCCGAAATCCAACCGGGCCCCTGGAACGGGAAAGCTGATATCTTTCAGACAGGACGTCCGCTTGACGAGCCGTCAGCAGCGTTGGTGGTTACGTTGAGTAACGGTCCCTTTGAGTTTACCCTATGGGAGTTCGGGGTACAGTTGAGATACGGCCGGGATTGGTTCGCACTCGAAACCAACCGGGCCCCTGGGACGAAAAGACTATTAACTCACAGACCGGGCGTCCGATCGACGCGCCGTCTGTTGCGTTGAGACCTCTGTGTCGAGACGGACCTTTGAGGCACTTCTTCGTGGGACTTTGTGATACTTGGAGTATCGACCAGTAGCTCGTGGAGCGGACCCTCCCGGAGACGAGCGTGCAGAGTACGGAGACCGTGTAGCCGGCTGAGACCTGACGACTGCTTGACCGACTCGACTTGGAGTGAGTCGACTAGCCCAGTGGACGGAGCGCCCGGTACTTGGCGGCAGACCCACGGCGGACGGAGCGCCTGGTAGTTGGCAGCAGACCCGCGGTACTCGACAGGAGGAGTACCTCAGTAGGCTATCTGGGTAGCGCCCGGTATTTGGCAGCAGACCCTCAGCGGACGGAGCGCCTGGTAGTTGGCAGCAGACCCGCAGTACTCGACAGGAGGAGTACTTCAGCAGTCCTAGGTTAGTGAGCGGGAGCCTCGGAGTCGTGACAGGACCACTGTACACTCTAGAGACGGAGCTCTTCAGCAGTTACGGTTTCGATAATGAAAATCCTGGTTTGAGCTGAGACTTTTGACCTTGTGTTTACTTCATGATTGAGATGGGTCACTTGCTAACTTTGGTATATGTATGGGCATATACCCGGGTAGTGGTTATCCGTCGATTTCACAATCCTTGTGTTTCCTCTTGATTGAGATGGGTTACTTGATAACATAGGTATATGTATGGGCATATACCTAAGTAGGGTTTATCTGTTGAGATCTTCTTGTGTTTATCCTTGTTGGTTTTAGTGAGACCTTGAGGGTCTCGGGGTCCCTACTGAGTATCGTTATACTCACCCCTGCACGGGCTATGCCCGCACCTCGTTGTGTTGGTTGCAGACGACGGCCAGTACTGGCAGAGGCCGAGTGTTCGAGGACTGGACGGTACCTGGAGGTGGACTATACGACGAGGCGGTACCCAGAGGCAGACCACTGGGCGGGTCATACTTGGAGCAGACGGCGGGACCCGAGGAGCAGAAGAGCTATCTGTACCCACCCTTCAGGTGGGATTTCCAGTGGACATCTCAGCGTAGCAGCTTTACTTTTCAGTCGCTGTTTTTCCCTTTCGAGTTGTACTTTACAGTTGGGCTTGTATTTCCGGCCCCTTTTTACTTTTCAGCTCTTCTTTTTGTACTTAGTGTTTTACTTCCGCTTGTACTCTGTGGTGCTTGTTTTCTTTATAAAGGCAATGCCTTCCCAGTTATCGGGATTTTACGCCTTTGGTGCTAGTCGCCAACCCCTGGCCTATGGAAGGCGGGCTTGGGGTAGTCACGGCACGGGCCCCGAGGACGGGTCGTGACAAATTGGTATCAGAGGAGTTCGGTTCTACCGCAGAACTTATAACTCTGATGTCTCTTTCTGTGAAGCAATAGTGTTGAGAGTACCGAGTGTGGTTTTCAGTTCAGGGAGTCCAGTGTTGGTGCGGGCGGCCGACGTATCCATACACCAGGACCCTGACAACTGATTTCCGACTTTGTGCACGAAAACACTGATTGCGTGTGTGTTTTCAAAGGTTTTTTCCCCTTAAAACAGCTCAAACCAGGTCAGCTCACCAGGTATAATCGTTTGATCGTGTTACGTTGTTTCTTTCATGATGGCCCACCGAGCAGCGAGACTCCAGTGCAGGGCCCTTTTTCAGTGTTGGCACCTTCGGGTGGTGTACCAGCAGCACCACCACCCGTTAGGCAGCAGATGCCACTAGCTGACGGTGCACGCTAGCAGAGCGCGATGCACGAGTTCCAGCAGTAGAGGCCTCTGAGGATACGAGGCGAGACAGATTTCCCAGGCAGCAGTGGACTGGATGGAGACGAATGCTAGAGTTCTACGCCTAGCTTGGATACTAGTAGAGCGGATGATGATCTTAGCTCCAGGTGTTTCCAGAGAGTGACCATGAGGTTGGTCCTTATAGTAACGAGGCTTCGGTACGCGAACCGATACCTGGATTAGTACCTACGGGTAGAGCGCCAGCTATGTCACTACCTGTTGGTCAGCAGACACTACCGGCGGTACCGGTAGCAGAGACTCGGGCGTGTAAAATGTTTCAGGAGGAGGAAGTGCTAAGGACAGATGAATCTGCAGGGTAGCAGACGTGGAAGCAGAGCTTGGAGAGCAGCATGTGGTGGTGTACATTTAGACATGTTACGACCACCCGACTTAGTAGTCCCCGCCAGGCTCAGGGAGCAGGAGGGCTGGGGAGGAGAATAGCTGCATTGCGGTCAAGGAGTGTGACCCAGGAGCTCTAAGAATGATTCGGGGTACGAATTATGTCTACTACGAGCTGCCATATCTATAGACATAGGAACCAATCATTCTACCCTTCCACGAATCATGTCCCAGACCTAGAGGTTCCGGGTAAGCCGTAGACTTGACCCTCACGTCTGGAGATACCTTTGGGAGGAGACTCGATAATCACGCTTACGCCGACGGTGTGATTTGACCTCGAGGCGAGAGTTTCGGTTGGAATCTCTTGGTGGCAGCGTAGAGGCCTTACGACGTTGATCTGGGTATGGTTTTGATTCACAAATCATACCCCGGTTGACTGTTTTAGGCAAACGTCGGAATGGGTTTTCCTTGGTCGGCAAAAAGGAAACCCTGGGCAGCTCATGTTAAACTCAGACATAAGAGGGTGTGACCGATCACTCTTGAGTTGGTCAACCCTACCCCTGTGGCAGCAGGAGTTTGAGTTCAGTTCTAACCTAAAAAGGGAAACCTCTTGAGTTCGAGGGTGACGAACACGTTCTTATACGGTCTCAACCCGATGAGGTTTCGGAGATGTGGCCGAGGCGGCATGTTATCTCCGAAGTTCGATGGACCCTTTTGATCTTCAGCAGGGTAGGCGAGGAGGTTTACCGCTTAACCCTACCACCTCAGTCGCACCGGGTGCATAGTGTCCACCACGTGTCTCAGCTGTGGAGATACGTGTATGTTTCTTCGCACGTCATCGACCCCGGGGAGTTGGACGTCGATGACAGGGCGATAAGCACAGAGATTCTAGTAGAGATTGAGGATCGACAAGAGTAGGTTCTACGTGAACGGTTGCTTCCTCTGGGGTGCTTCTCGGGTAGCACAAGATCTTCAGGTGAGCATATGGGAGCGTAAAGCTCAGTTGCGTGCTCAGTACTACTTTGTTTCCCTTAAGTGTGAGTTGAAGCTTTACGGGGACGTAAAGCCCTGAGGTGGGAGTAATGTAAAGACCCGTAAAATTCAAGGGAAATTTTTTTCTTAATTTTCTTTAGAATTTTACAAGAGCGCGGTTTCAGACGGCACCTGATTCCGAGGCCCGGAGTGCCCGGAATTAATTTCCGAAGTTTGGCTCGGGTACGTTCAGTGAACGAACGAGCGGGAATTCCTAACTTTTGATCCGGTGCTCGGAATTGAAATCCGAGGGCACCGATGAACTCGCAGCGCCGATATTCGCTTAAGGAGACCTTTCCCGAAGTTGCGTTTACACGTGGGGAGTTGTAAAAAAATAAAATTGTGAATGTTAAAATAAAAATTTAACTTCAATTTTTATTTTTATCTTCCTTAAGTGTTTTTATCCTTTGGGTGGAAGTTGGGTGACAACCCAACTTCCCTTGGGAGGTTAAGAGGGTGGTGGGGCCCACACGAACCCCACCCCTTCATATTCTCTAACCCTCCCCAACTCACAATTAATGTTGTAAACTTAAGTTATAACTTATGTCTTTAATAAGTGAGTTTAATTAATGTTTTGAAATTCAAACTTTTGAATTTCAAAGGTTTGTGTTGTGTTAATAAATTAAGTGAGCTTAATTTATTGTTTTTGGTTAGTCCCTTTATTTCTTGAGAGGATTTGAGAGCTTTCTCTTCTTCTTCAAACCTCAACGAAGAACGCGAAGAACGTCGTTCTTCAACGAAGAACTTCTTCCGCGTCATCTCTTCCGCGACGGTTTTCCGCGACGAACGCCTTCAACAACGACTCTTCCTCCGACGTCAAAGGAATCGAGTGCGACTATCGAGGTAGAGATTCTTGAGTTCGTTATTTTCTTTATTATTTGACTTTCCTCAAGTCTTGATGAGGAACGCTCAATTTCCGACGAAGAACGCCGCTCCGCTCTTCTTCGTTTACCGTGTCAACGAAAGGGGACACCACTTCTTCCTCGGACAATCTTCGTCGGCGTACAAGTTTCGCCCACGACGTGTCACTTCGAACGCTTTCCTTCGTCATCGGATTTGACGAACGGCTTCCGCGACGCCCGACCTCCGCGACATCGTCTTCCGGGGACTTAGTCAAATCCTCGAACTTATACCCGAGGTAGGGGTTGTTGTTTCATTCTTTATTTATTCCTTTTCTTGATCCTGGATTTCGCTTGTCAAGCATGAGACTTTTAAAATGTTTAAAAGTTGCGTTATTATTTTAACGTGAGGGGGCCGGACCGCACGAACACGGCCGAACCCCCTCCATCGTTCTTGTTTAATTATTTTGCGGAAGAAAGCAAATGGCGTGGTGCCGTCGCACCACGCGGTTGAACATGCAAATATCTCACGCGATGCCGTCGCGCGCGCACCTTGGTAGGAACAACAAGAACGCGACGCCGTCGCGCCGCGTTGAATGTCTATCAAGCACGGTGAAGGGGCGCGGTGCCGTCGCACCGCGCCGGATTACTAACGCCGCGGCCGGTTCCGGGCCGCGGCGAGACGAGGAGACCGCGGCCGGTTCCGGGCCGCGGCGGAAGAGGAGACCGGCGGCCGGGCCGCCGGCGTCGGAAGCCGAGGGGGGGACCGGAATTTCCGGTCCCGTTGGAGAAAACTGGCCGGCCAGCTGGCCGGCCGGATAGCCAAAATCCAGGGGAAATAAATCCCCCGGCCAGTAAAGAAGCCCCTCCCCATTAATTGGGGGAGGCGGTTCCCATGAGTGGGGGGCAGGCGGCTCCCCCGGACCCTCCTCAAAGCGGGCCCCCAAAGGGGGGCCGTTGATTGACTTAAACGGCGCGACTATGCCGCGCCGACATTGAAGAAGCGGGGGATTGAATCCCCCGCGTGCCACCTCGTGCGGCGCCAGGCGCCGCCGCCGCGGGCCGCCGCCGCCGCCGCCGCGGGCCGCCGCCGCCGCCGCCGCGGGCCGCCGCCGCCGCCGCCGCCGGCCGCCGCCGCCGCCGCCGCCGGCCACCGCGCCGCCCAGGGGGGGTCGGGCCGGGTCAGCCCGGACCCGGACCCCCGTTTCGAACCTGATTTGGTTTTTGGCTCATAACTTGAGCCTCGGACCTCCGAATGACGAACCGTCTGCGGCAACGCGATCCTTGGATCGAGACGGTCGTTTCGATATATCGCACTCAAGGTTTCGGGTTACTTTGAGTTCGGTCGGGTTGGTTCGTTCACGAAACCAACCGGGCCTTCGGAGCGGAAACGCTCATATCTTGAGCCACGAACGTCCGATTGACGCGCCGTCAGTCGCGTTGTGTTCCTCTTAGTGAATCGGATCTTTTGGCATACTCCGCCCGAGGTTTGGACGCAGGTGGAGTACGGTCGGGTTGGTTTTTCCTTAAAAACCAACCGGGCCCCGGAGACGAAAATGCCAATAACTCACAGACCGGGCGTCCGATTGACGCGCCGTCTGTTTCGTTGACTTCCTTTTGATGAGACGGAACTTTTGACATACTCCGCCCGAGTTTTGGATGCAGTCGGAGTATGGCCGGGTTGGATTGTTCCCGAAATCCAACCGGGCCCCTGGAACGGGAAAGCTGATATCTTTCAGACAGGACGTCCGCTTGACGAGCCGTCAGCAGCGTTGGTGGTTACGTTGAGTAACGGTCCCTTTGAGTTTACCCTATGGGAGTTCGGGGTACAGTTGAGATACGGCCGGGATTGGTTCGCACTCGAAACCAACCGGGCCCCTGGGACGAAAAGACTATTAACTCACAGACCGGGCGTCCGATCGACGCGCCGTCTGTTGCGTTGAGACCTCTGTGTCGAGACGGACCTTTGAGGCACTTCTTCGTGGGACTTTGTGATACTTGGAGTATCGACCAGTAGCTCGTGGAGCGGACCCTCCCGGAGACGAGCGTGCAGAGTACGGAGACCGTGTAGCCGGCTGAGACCTGACGACTGCTTGACCGACTCGACTTGGAGTGAGTCGACTAGCCCAGTGGACGGAGCGCCCGGTACTTGGCGGCAGACCCACGGCGGACGGAGCGCCTGGTAGTTGGCAGCAGACCCGCGGTACTCGACAGGAGGAGTACCTCAGTAGGCTATCTGGGTAGCGCCCGGTATTTGGCAGCAGACCCTCAGCGGACGGAGCGCCTGGTAGTTGGCAGCAGACCCGCAGTACTCGACAGGAGGAGTACTTCAGCAGTCCTAGGTTAGTGAGCGGCAGCCTCGGAGTCGTGACAGGACCACTGTACACTCTAGAGACGGAGCTCTTCAGCAGTTACGGTTTCGATAATGAAAATCCTGGTTTGAGCTGAGACTTTTGACCTTGTGTTTACTTCATGATTGAGATGGGTCACTTGCTAACTTTGGTATATGTATGGGCATATACCCGGGTAGTGGTTATCCGTCGATTTCACAATCCTTGTGTTTCCTCTTGATTGAGATGGGTTACTTGATAACTTAGGTATATGTATGGGCATATACCTAAGTAGGGTTTATCTGTTGAGATCTTCTTGTGTTTATCCTTGTTGGTTTTAGTGAGACCTTGAGGGTCTCGGGGTCCCTACTGAGTATCGTTATACTCACCCCTGCACGGGCTATGCCCGCACCTCGTTGTGTTGGTTGCAGACGACGGCCAGTACTGGCAGAGGCCGAGTGTTCGAGGACTGGACGGTACCTGGAGGTGGACTATACGACGAGGCGGTACCCAGAGGCAGACCACTGGGCGGGTCAAACTTGGAGCAGACGGCGGGACCCGAGGAGCAGAAGAGCTATCTGTACCCACCCTTCAGGTGGGATTTCCAGTGGACATCTCAGCGTAGCAGCTTTACTTTTCAGTCGCTGTTTTTCCCTTTCGAGTTGTACTTTACAGTTGGGCTTGTATTTCCGGCCCCTTTTTACTTTTCAGCTCTTCTTTTTGTACTTAGTGTTTTACTTCCGCTTGTACTCTGTGGTGCTTGTTTTCTTTATAAAGGCAATGCCTTCCCAGTTATCGGGATTTTACGCCTTTGGTGCTAGTCGCCAACCCCTGGCCTATGGAAGGCGGGCTTGGGGTAGTCACGGCACGGGCCCCGAGGACGGGTCGTGACAGATTCTTGTACTCTTGTTCCATAATCTATATTTATAAGATATCAGTGACTAAAATCATGTAATAATATGTGTAAAAGTATTCAATTTATATGATATATATTTAAAATATATTAATATATATAACTTGTTTTATATAAATTTATATTTATGTATATTGTCGTATGATTGTATTTTTAAATTAAGAATATGGTTATGTATTCATACATAAGTATTTATAAGTCTATATATATTTATATATATGTTTATTAATATATCTTTATTCAGAACATTAAGGTCTTGGAAGTGTGATAAAAAAAATTGTTAAATAATCAATACAACATAAATATATTTATATATATCAGTGTGTTTGTGACTATGTCTAATTTTCCAAGATGGGACAACTAAATAAAATATTAAATTTTTAATAACATTTATAATTATTTTTTAAAATATGAGTCCAAAAATATTAAAAGTAGATTTCCCCCAAACATTACAATCCTCTAATTAAACCAACTATGAAATTATACACAATGGGTTTTTAAAAGAATTTCAAAATATTCCCTACCATAAGAATTCACCGCAAATTTAGGAAACCATCAAAAATCATTTATTATCAATTAAATCAACAAACCGATGATGGATAACTACTCCTAAATGGTCTTGTTGGAATAGTGGATATTGTTCATTCCATTGAGGATATTTTGTATGAGTAATTTAATAATGGTTTATTCATTCACATATAATAACATGCACCATTTCATATGAGAAGAAATCATATTATAATGATGTCATCATATAATTAGGTGAAAGTACTATTAATATTATCACAGTATTAATGTTGCAACAATGAAAATCATATGGAAATAGAGCATTATTATAGAGATAATAAGTATGGATAATGTCACATGGTGGAGCTCAAGTATAATTTTATGATGGATGTTAATTAATAAAACATGTTCAGAATACTAATCAATATGGTTATAACATAATGGTTGACATCACAAAAAATTTACTAAAACCTTGAAGAGTTCTTGTATCTTTGGTTGGATCTATTTGACATGATAAAGATAATATAAAGAATTCCATACTTAATCATAGTTAATGGTTTTTGATGGAGTTGGAGGAAAATTTTTTCTACATTTTGTTGAGGATAATCTTGTCATTATGTGATGATTAATAGATTATTTATAGAATCAAAATTCATTAAAAAATGATAGTTATTTTTTCTAGAACCTAACTAAGGCTGGGGATCAAGCTGCAACTACCCCAATCCTACTTCTATAGGCCATGGGGTGGTTTCAAATAAAAAAAGAAAAACTAAATTTGGTATGTTTTGTCTTAAGTACCTATATGCACACACACAACCATCATGATGCATAAGTGCAGATGAAGTAAAAGAAAAATGAACAAAAATAATAAGGGAAAAACCATGTATGTAAAACATCTAAATTTTATAACTATACAATAGTGTAAACAAAAAATTAATGAAAAAAAATACATCCCAAACAAGAAAGTTGATCTGACACAAAATAACTGGATAGTTAAACACTGATATTTCACAGCTCTAGAATCCCATGTTTCGAGCATCATACATAGCCAAAGTAAAAGGTATCCCTCAAATACACTAAAGTCAAAATATAGTTATCCATCATATTCATAAGGCACGATACATTTGGGAAAATCCCATGAATGCTTGAGTACAATCATACCTAGTAGGATAACCTGCAAGCTTATGGGAGAGTAGTAAGAGATACAATATTGGAGAAATGGAGTAGAAAACACATGGTATAGTGAAATAGTACAACTCAACCCAAACCAACAGTGAATGTAAGCTGATCCAAACACATGGGGTTCATCCCAATGAGTAAATGAATTACCCATTAATTCTTCCCCACCTATTGTAGGAGAGTAGATTCATCCAACCACAAGAATCAAAACATAGAAATCACAAGGCATAGCTCATGCGTCTTCACCTCTCCTATGAGGAGACTTTCTATTTACAATATTTTGATACATAAAAGGGTATACATATATATTTTTTCAATCATATAATCCCAAACCAGAGAGTAAGGGGATCTCCATGTCATAGCTCCACACAAGATGAATAATAGTATCATCCAAGAATAAGGGGTTCAACATAGTGAGTATATGAACTACAAGTTGGGTTTGTGACACATATAGTGGGAGATTAGACTCATCCAACCATGAGAATCTAAATTTCTAAAGAGCACGGCTTACCCTGTGCATATTCACATCCATGGAAAGAGAGAATCCAATAGTTCTGAATATCTATCAATGACAAAAAAACATCACAGGTCTCTTCTAAGAAGTTATAGTACATGTCCAACCATTTTTATTCACTATGCCACACATCCGAGTGTGTACAAAATTGAAGTAGTGGACCTTATCCATATTGAGTAAGGAGGGTTCAACTTTGAATGTTATTGAGGATGCCACTACCCAGCTCTACTGGAGGTTCAACTTAGTATCCATTGCAGATTCTACTTCCTATATCTATTTGAGGTCCAACTCGGTATCCATTGAGGACTCCACTATCCATTCTCTACTAGAGGGTATAATAAGAAAATGACGAGGACTACAATACCAAGTCACTACTGAAGGGTCTACATAGAATGTCTCTGGTGATCATTAATGATCAATTTATTCATTGAGCATCTCCTAACCAGGCAACATTCCAATGACATTAGACCTCGTATCATCAAATAAAAAAATAAAGGAAACATCATGTTCAAGGTAGAAAAAAATCATAATAGGATACTCATATTCCAAACATCAAGTTCAAATGAAATAGATACATAAGTTTGAAGATTCATAAAAGATAACACATCATGTAAGGGACCCCCAAGATATGTGGTCCTACTATATGTTTAGGTTGTGTCACTTCCATCACATTTTTTTCTCATCCATGTAACTCTACATGGCATTTAATGGCACTAAACATCATGTCCCTACCAAATCCCGAAGAACACGTGAGGCTCTACATTGGTCCAAAAGGAAAAATGTAATATCAATAATATATCTATTCAAGTTAGAAAAATAGATAAATGGATCACAGCAATTTGATACTCATAAAAAAATGATTTGGATAGGTTATTCACTTTCATCAATTGTACTCTTGCTGAAAAAGTCATATTTTACCACATAGTTCATGAACAGTGTTTTGTGGGACTGATCCATAAGTCCAAATTGAATAACCTATATTATTATTCAAATTCCATACTTCATTTTAGGTTCATAGCATCATATATGGTTCATCATTATAACACCATATGAGGGAGATATGTGAGAAAAAATATTCTAGAATAATAATAATTTTATTATTATTTTGTGTTTCATTAACCTGTGGAACAAGTTTGGAAAAAGGTATCTAAAATCAGTATTACAATGAACATCAAAAGTCTAGGGTCATGTTATCATTTATAGCTCATTAATCTGAAGACTTACAATGATGTTACTACTGGATTTTGGTTTGACTCACAAAATAAATAATAATATTTTTATTATTATTTTTTTTTTAATAAAACCCTTAATCTAAGGAGGTATCCATGACCACCCATCACAATTAATCTGACACGATGAAAATATATTTCCCCTCCTATTCTCATAAAATCTATAAAATATTCATATTAATAATAAATATTTTATTATTATAGCATATATTATTTTAAGATAGGAACAATTGGAGGCTCATAATTACCTTCTATGCCTAACGTTTCCCATTTTATGTATTCATATTATTTTAAAAATATTGTTATATTTTATTATGTTAAACTAGAATTAAAATATCTTCATATCATTGATATTATGAACAATATTAATAATACTACTCTAATTGAATTAAATGAAATTAATTTTATTATCCAACAACAATTTTAATTCCACCACAAAAAATAGTATTTAATAATATAATAATGAAGAATATTCATTTCATTTTATTTAATCACTAATATTATGATTATTTATATTAATAATATTTATCATTAACCGTGCGGAGCACATCTTACCACCTTGGTGAAGGATCGAGTACAATCATCATCACATCAACTCTGAGTAGCCTTTGCCATGAGATTTTGAGCAAGACCACCATGTTAAAAAAATCTCATCACGTAGCATGTCACCCCCATGCACCAAATAAAACCACTCACCAAACCCCATCCTACTATGGTTTCATATATCCAATCCCAATACACCTATGATCAAAAAGCTCAAACCCACATTACCAAATCGAACCACTCACCAAACCTCATCCCACTTTTTTATCAATATCTTCCCAAACCATTGACCTGCATGTTGTTCATGCAACATCAATGAATCTATTGGTTCAGCCACATTGAAACCCACCCTGATAAATTCACATCCTTACCCTATGGTCCAACTATAAATAGAACGAAGATCATTGAAGGAAAACACCAATATAAAAGGTGATAAGCATTTTTGGATGAGTGTTCTTGGAAATCAATTTCATATAGTGGTAACTAGGGTGAGAAACATGGAATTGATTAGAAATAAGTTTAATGAATAATTTGTTTTGATTACTTGAGTTCATGCAAAGGCTCAAATTAATGCATATAAATGGGAGGGAATTGATCATGATCAATCATTTAATTATAAGAGATTAAATTTATATATAACATGTCATACCTCAATTATGGATCAATATTTTGTGAATAATGTGCCCCCTAGTGATGAGAAAGACACGCTAAAATCACTATATTTAGATCAACCTCAATCTAATAATTATTAATCATTTTTTGTTGATTTTATAATGATGAACACTCTCCACCTCCACTTAGATTGAGAAACATTTATATGCCCAACCTTGGGAAAATTTTCTAAGAGGTTTTTTATAGAAGTTTAAATCAATTCATTAATAAAATAAATAAGTAAATTATTTATATATTTCTTTTAAAAATTTCCATCCAATGGTTTCCATATCTAAATGTTCTGAATTTACTAATTATATGTCATTCATAGGTTAAACAACATATTACGAAATCAATGTTGGTATCCGATTAATAATATGAGTCTTCATCTTTGAGTTATTTTGGTTGGGGTTATCAAATAAATAAACTAATTATTTAATTTAGCTACTGAAACCACCAATGGCTACCACATCTGAAAATCTCATGTCAACCAATATTAGGTCTGATCTAGGGTATTATCCACATTATGGAATCATTCATGATCTGTAATTTCTAATCTATGACTCTGTTTATGGGATATTCCACTTTTTCTAGAAAATTGTTTGCATGCTAGAAAAATATATTTAATATTTTTTTGAAATTAATTTTATGATCACTAAGCCTAAGAATCGTGTGTCGTCTTAGTTCATGGCCCTTAAAATATTTCAATAATTATTTCAATATCTTAAAATAGAAGTAAATATTCATTACATTATTCATGTTGTCAATGATTTTTTCCCTAAAAAAACATCTAATAAAAAATGTGGGGATAATGATCCAGAATCTAGCTTTTCCACACATATTCACTACACAAGGATATAGAGAAAAAGGATACGTGTGAAACTCCATCATCACCTCCTCTCATAAAGTCACCAGAATCTCTATTCATCTTTAAACATGGATTACATGATTTTTTTCTTTTGAAAGTTCTTCAGTTGAGACTTCGAAGGATATCTGGTCACACAAGGCCCAACAGCCGATGTCTTGAAAAAGGTACTACCTATACATCCTTGAGGATAAGATTACTATTGTCGACTATAGGTAGTGATTCATGTAGTTTTGTTCATGATGTCTCAAATTCCTCATACCATATGTGATTAATGTCTGCCAATACATAACAGTTGATGCTGAGCATGTAAGGTTAATAAGGAACATGGCTGGTGAGTAGACTCATCCAAACATGAGAATAAATGTACCTAAGGCACATGGAATACCCTATGCATCTTCACCTATTTGAAATGGAGGGTAACCCCAAACCAAAAACTCATCTACACCCACTCGTGTTATCCCATAAATAATGGTCTAGAAAAAAACTCCACCTGTAATGTCAAGACCTTCTCCAACACTCAATCACACTACCTCACCCTAAATGTACATGTCTATGGAACATGTTCTCCATACCTCAATAGTATACTATTTGTGTGGTATTGAATTTCCCCACGGTTTTGGTCACATCACCAAAAAAATGACTTGGTGGGGAATGAATCACTCATCCTCATTAGTACAAAGATAGGTAAAAATGAATCACATTCACCTCAAGTTTCTTTCATACAAACTGACTCAAATAACAAAATATAATTATTAATCAATAAATATCATCCTAAATGATCAATTGGGTCATAATGGAACCACTATTTGAAAACATCAAAATGCCACCTAGCCTTGAACACACAAGTTAAAGGGAATCAACATCAAAACCATGATATTATCTGGTTTGGGAAGCACTGGACTTCCCTAATAGTTTTTTCATGTCTAAAAAACATGTGTCAATGGGGATGGAACCCTCTTCATTTTTCATGAAAATATATGTAAAACTATGCCAACATAGGGTTTCATGGACCCATCGCAAAATCCTAGTGAAGTGTTACTATTAGGAGCCCTATCAAATGGGATCCCCTTAGAATTGGATATCCAAACCATAGGATCATGCCTAACCTCGTCCACTAAAAAATAGAGTGTTGATAGACATTATACAAGGTAAATGTCTGTTTTTGGAACCTTCAATGCACAGTCGACATAGGTGCATCATCTACATGTACCACCAGAACCAACTTCTACTCTACAAAGAACATTGGTAGTGAGTAAAACCATAAGATCATTAATGATTAACACATTTCTGAAAACATGGATCACTGGATAATGCCAAACCTCCACTGGTTGGGGAACTTTCCCATCATGAAACCTTAGCTGCCCCTTATGCAATAACTCTCACAGTGTTATAAACATTCATACATCCTCATATTATTATGATAGTAAAAACTTCTTCTTGATATATGGGGTCTACTAAAATCCCATCTAAAGGAAAATATCTCATGGGACAGACCCTAAACTATCACATAATTACTTAAGAGATAGTCTATAAGATCCAGATGTAGATAAACTATCTAAAGTTAATTGTGGGGAAATATCGGAGGTGATCAATATATACCATGGTCAAATTACCATATATATATATAACAAAAATGGGGATATGATTCAATAAGGATAGTAAGATACTCAATCCTATAAAATTTATGTACCATTGAACACTTCAATAAATTCTTCAATATGTCGAGTCAGCTAGAAGGTAGTGAGGGTCCTGGTGATCACCCACCTTATATATCAAGGGAATTTGTGGCCTTTATGATGAACTCAAGACACAATGTCATTATTTCAATAAACCCAACCAACTCCCCTTTAGGGAGATAGTCCGAAAAATATCCCAATGAATGATGTTTCTCTGATACCGATCTGTCATGATGCAACCCTAACCACAGCTTGGGCCACAACAACCCCAAGCCCCATCCATAGGCCAGGGGGTAGAGACAAGATCAAAAGTCCTAACTAACATTAGAAGGCCATTCACTAAGTATTTTTACACACACACAACCATATAGATAAAAAAAATTAGAGAAGGAAAATGTAAATGAAATAAAAATGATAAGGGATAAACCATGCATGTAAAACATCTTGATAGTATAATGGTAAGATAGTTTAAAATTAAGAATAAAGGGAAAAATTAAATTAACCACTATAAATATGTCCCAACATGAAAAAAATAGTAAGTAAAACACTGATATAACCTAGCTCCCAAATCCCCTATTGCAAACACCATATTTGTCAAATGTACCATGTATCCCTAAGACTATCTAAATTCACGGACGATGTGTCCAACTTCAGCGTAAGACATTACATGTTCAGGAAAATCCCATGTAAGGGAGAGTATAGACACACCCAGTAAAACACCTCTAAAGCTTAAGGGAGAGTTGTAATTGATATAATAGAAGATAATTATAGTAGATATATCAAGGTACAATGAAAGAGTAAAAATCACACCAAACCATGGGTGAATGTAAGCTCAAGGAAACACAAGGGGATCAACACTATGAGTAGATGAACTTACCATATAATCTCTGGAATAATAGAATCATCTAACCATGGGATGATAATCACAAAAATGAAATGACATACCCTATACATCTTTTACTCAATTGGAAACAGAGTGTCCAAATACAAGGTGAGGATACAGAAGAAGAATATATATATATATTATTTTTTAATAATATATATATTATCAGCTAAATATTCCCCAATATGAGTTTAAGGGGGTATCCATCTCATAGCTCTACCCATGAAGCAGTGTATCCACATCTGAGAAGAAGAGGCTCAATAAGGTGACTAGATAAACTATACGTCGTGTATTTTCCACTATTTTAGAAGAGTGTACACATCCAATCATAATATGATAAAAAATAACAAACATTGAATTCCCCACTCATTTTTTCCTCCAATGGAAAAAGTTTTTTTAATAGTTCTGATAGTCCATCATTTATACCTATCATCCCACCAGTATTCCTTGAAGTAAAAGTAAAAGTCTAACCACACCTCATCACCGTGCTGCATCGATGAGTGATCATTAAAAAAATTAGTGGAACCAAAATCTAGTGTGTTGGGGGGGGGGTGTTAACATTGTTTTCTTTATGGGATTCAAATTTCTAGTTCTAAAAGTGTTTCAAATTTGTATCTGTTGAGGATGCCACATCCCATATATGGTTGAGGGATAACTTAGTATTTTTCGAGGACTCTACTGCCAAGTCTGTATTAGATGGTCTACTCAGAATGTGTTGAGGACACCACTATCTGTTCCCTCATATAGTGTATACTTAGAAGGTGTTTAGGACTCCAATGTCATGTCCTTTTTTGATTGTTTACTCAAAATGGATGATTTGATCATGCATGATCAATGTCACTATCGATAATCACCTAACTAAGAGTAATGCACAAAAAATATTCATCATATCCTGAAAAGCCACAAACGTGGGACCATATGTCTTCTAAATGGGAAAACACTCAGGATATTTTACTCATGATAAAAAAATATGAGTCCAAACAAAGGATATATGGATGTTTGAAAATTTTAAAAGGAGAACAGAACATGCAAATGACTTACATGACATGTGTACCTACTCTATATCCTGGAAATATCTTTCGTATAAAATGATTGTTTCTCATTTAGAAATTCATGTCATGTAAGAGTATTACACAATATGTGTCGACTGAAATTCTAAAGAACACACGAGGTTTGTCATCGTTCTAAAGAGAAAAAAAATGAAATTTTAGGGATACACCTCTTCAAACATTCTGAAATCGATAAATGAATCACACTATTATGATCATAATAGGATAACAATTAGGATAGAATTTTCACATGACTCAATCAAAAACACAGTTAAAATGTCACATTTTACAACATATTGCATGAATAGCGCATCATTGGCCTGATCCCTGAGTCTGAATTAAATAATAAATATTAGTTTTGAAATTTATTCTTTTATTTTAATTTCATATTTTCCCACGTGGTTAGTCATGTTGACACTGTATGAGGAAGATATTACAGATACAATATTCCAAAATAATAATAATTTTATTATTGTTCAGTGTTTCATTGAATCGATGAATGATTTTTAGTATTCTAAATCATTTTTTAATAACCATATGAGTTCCAACGTCACACGGCCACTGTCCATTCATCACACCAAGGTTTTATGAATATGTTACTAATGGATGTAGTTTTGATGCCAAAAATAAATAATATTAATATTCTAATATTAATTTTATTTTTTTAATAAAACCCTTAATCAATGGAAGTCGCCACACCCACCCATCCCTTTGATTATCATGTCCTACATAGCTATTCTCCCTCATCTTATTAATAATAATAATAATAATAATAATAATAAAACTATTATTATTAAGACACATATTTTTAAAGATAGTAATATTCGACTTCTCACAATGACCCTCCAAGACAACTACACCCCCTTTTATTTATACACATTATTTTGACTATAATGATATCTTTACTTATCGTAAACCAAAATTAAAAACTCATCATATCATTAATATTTTTAATAATATTAATAATACAACACCCAATAAATTAAATCCATCTATTTTTATCATACAATAACACTTTTTATGAAACAAGTATTGTTATTATTTAATATAATAATAATTAAAAATAGATGTATCATATTATTAACTCACGACCATTATTTTTATATATAATAATAAAATTTAATTCTCGTCGTACAAAGAATTCCTGACTAGATTGGAAGAAATCCTAGTCCACTCACCGCCATGCCAATGTCCAGAAGCTACTACCATGAGACTTCGTGCATGGCCACCAAATAGAAATAATCAGGTCGCACTTCACGTTACCGCTATGCACTGACCAAGAAAACGAGTATCACCAATACAATCTCAAACCACCTCAGATGACGAAGCTCAACCCCATGGCACAAAACTGATTCATTCAAAAAACACCATCACACTTTTTTATCAATATAATCTCAAACTATCGATTCACATGTTGTTTATGCCACTCAAATAAATTTGGGGGTTTGAACATTTTCAAACCCGCACCCAAAAAGTCAAATCATGACCATGTAGTCAAATGATGAAGAACATGATGATGCTAGGTGATAAAAACCAATAGTAATGGTGATAAGGATTATTGGACAAATACTATTGGAAAAAAATTTCATAGTAGGAAAACCTAAGTGAGAAACCTGACAATGGTAACAAATACATTGAATGAGTAATTTATTTCGATTACATGACTACATTAAAAGTCTCAAATTAAAACATATCAAATAGTGATAATTGAGCGTGATCAATATTTTCATTATAAGGGTTCGAAACCACATATATAATTCATAACTCGATTGTGGATAGATCATTAGTTAATAATGTGCGAAATAGGGATGATGAAGAACCACTACGATCACTACCTATTGATCCACCTCAACCTGATCATTGTTCATTGTTTAGTACTGATTTTTTAGTAAATAATGCTCTCTTCTCCTCTTGGTGATATAAATAGTAATGCAGAGAAACCTTGTGAAGTCATCATAAGAGGGTTTCTAAAATGGTTTTAATTATTTTTTTTATAAAAAATAATAATTTATTTATTTATTTTAATTAAACATACCCTTCAATGGCTTCCTTATCTATACATCTCACACCGTCTTATTTTACGTCATGCCAAAGGTAAACACTACATTTTCTAGTCAACAATGGTATCTGATTTCTTATCTGATTCCCTATCTATGAGTTTTTTTGGGAATATTATATAAATTAATAAATTATCCAATTCACCCACCAACATCTTCCCCAACTGAACATCTCATGATGACTATCATTAGGTCAAACCTAGTGTAAAATCCATGTTCTAAATTCAATTGTGGAAAAATATTTCTGATATGAGACACTATTTAGTAGTTATTAAACATTTTTAAGAAAAATATTCACATGAAATAAAAAAATATTTAATTATATTATAAATACAATTCAAGGCTCATCGGGCCATGGAATCACACGTCATCTTAAGGGATGGTTCATAAAATATTCCATCGTCTTATACAGAAAAATTGGAGTCTAAAAACTTTTCTTTTTATGTGGTCGTTAATACAAAATTTTGAAATAAATTTTATGGCATAATCATTTTATGAATATAGAGAACCCAAATTGGGAGAAAATAAAATGATTTTAAACTTTATATATGAAACTAGAGATGTATACATAAAACATTAGAGAGAGAAGTGTTTCATCTATGAGAATTTATGGAGAATATTGTAGTTTATTTGGGGATTTGATGAAAAATGAAGATACCCTCAATGTATGTTATTAATTATATACTGAAAGATTCTCAAGATTGATTGTTGTGTCAAATTTGTTAGGTTTAAATCAATAAAATAGTGGTTGGAGAGATAATTAAATGTTTTGGACCAAGTATTTATAGAAAGAGAATCATTAACCTTACTATCACAATAGTGGATAGTGATTTCTACACAACGATATATTTATCATGTCTGGTCATTGGTTATAACCCTTATTTGTGAGAAAATTAAAATATTCACATTATTGTATTTACTTTTGAATAATTAGAGAATTCAATTGTGTGGTTGATCTGTATAGGTTCATATCAGTAATTCCAATAAAATAACATGATTTACCATAAGTTAATGAATAGGTTTTTAAAACCTAATTAAACCCATATTATGGTGTTTTTGGGATACTATAGTATTAATAAGTGTTATTTAGGACACGGATTTAAGCTTTCAGAATCCATCAGTGGAAGAATCTTGTTAGGGAAAATGCTACCAATATAAAATGAGTACCATTTTCTGATCAATGTAATTTCCTGGATTTGAAGAATGTAATGAGATTTATTTCATTTCCTATTTGACATGATATATTCTATACATATATTTGTGTAATATTTAAGAGTGGTGTTATAATTTTTTCTATGATTGAAGAAGATTAGAAATCACTCAATAGTAGTGAGAAAAAAACTAAAAACAAAATGTTTTTTTAAGTATTACTGAATCCAAATTATATGAATATGATGATGTACATATCTATGATGTAAATATTGGATATGTAATCAAATATTTATTAAATTGGAAATGAGGTAAATTAGGAAATGTTTCATGTTTTTCATTTTATGTTTGATGATTTATAGATACACACAATTTTTGACATAAATAGTTCCTTCAATCATGTCATCAATATTTTGGAATACATTCATGGACTTAGTAATGATACAATGGATACAAAAATCATGAATAAGATTTAAACCTTAATATAATCTAAATGTTTTGGATCTTTATGAATAAAATAATCCATGGTTATCCATTAAATATTGACATTTCAATTTGGTCATATATAAAATGTGTTTGTAGATAAATGAAATGGTGGATCACTCATCCAAGGATATTTCAATTATGGTCATAGAGAGGAGGAATATTCCTAATACAAGATATAGCGATGAGGATATGATTAATGAATTTATTGATGGAAACTGAGTATAGTGAGTGATTTTTGGTTCTTGTATATTAGTGTGTTTGGATTAGATCTACATCATAACATTAGATTGAGGTAATGAGAATTTCAATACCCCATTAGGATCTCATTTAAAATTAGTAATCATAAATAACATTAATTTAATAAATAAAAATGATAAATTATGTAATGATGTGATCTGAACATGTATATATCTTCTCTTGCCTTTCATAGATCAAAGGAACCAAGAGAGGCACCATCTTGATCATATAACAATTTAATAAAGCTTCTATTTAAGTATTTTATGATCTTTGTATTAAGAAATTAATAAATAAATTTCTTTAGAACTATCATTTGTTTTTGGTAAGAAAAAAATTCAATATAAAGAGACATGGTTAATATTTTTGTAATATTTTTTCCTCTCTCTTAGTATAATCCTTGAGAAAAGTTTTTGAGTGGATTTAAATTACTTAATAGTGGTTTCCATTCCCTTTTTTGGACTATAAAATTCATTAAAATAACTTTTATAAAATCAAATCAATTTAAATTTTTAAATAAGTGGTAGTAAATGTTAAAAATGACTAAAAATGTTTTGTAATTATGTAACTATTAAAGATAAATACCATGAGGGAAATGAGGATTGAAATATGTATTTATATTTCTTTTAAATGATCCCTACCAATGATATTGGTCTACCACTAATTGGAACACATCTCTCCCTTACAAAATTTATGGATAAATATGGTTAAAAAATAGATATATAAGAAAATTTACGTAATTAATTTATATGGGGTTAATAAAAGGGAAATAAAATTAAAATGTGATGATGTAACATATATAATTTACAAAACTGATTTCTTATATTTTCTAGATTAGACTCATTGTTCCCCCTGTTGACAAATTATTATAACAGATAACCCTCTACTCTATTAACTAAAGTGATCACATGGCTCCACCCGAAGTATCTGAAAATGATAGGAATCTTCTTATAAATAATTTAAACTATTATTAATGTTTCAATAATCTCCTTTTTGATTAAAAATATGAATTTCCCTTTACTATATACGATATTATATTCAATAATATACCACTTTGGAAAACATAAATTTTGTAAGATTAATTATTGAAATCCTTAATGGATGAATCATTTGCCGAAAACCCTCTATGTATGTTCATTATGAACTACTTTCCTTCATAAAATTATTCATTAATAACTATCCTTCATGTAATTTCATCAAAATCTCATCCATACTACATAATTTCCATACAGTTGAATATGTTTTTCTTGAATTAATTCGTTATGCACAATTGCTTCATAGAATTATTTTCTTATATGAATCAATTTCATTAAATAAAATCTTCTCAAATTTTTTTCCCTTTCCTACAAAAGTTTAGTGGTGCCTATTTGTCGTGAAACAACCCAAGAAAACTCAAATATAAAAACATTACATATTAACCCTTTAAATAGAATACTTCTCCTAATAATATCCCATTATATCTCATAAAATTTACCTTTTCTGAATATAAATATCACCACATCCCTTTTGAAAATGATGACTCCACCACATAATTCCTTTATGGAATCTACACATGATATTTCTTATCCTTCATGTAATCATTTCTTTGTGAAAGCCATTACTCTAAGAAAATCATTTTGTTACAAAATATAATCATTGAAAAAATTATTTGTGGTAAACATCCTTCATGAAATTAATTATCCTTAAGGTAATTATTTTCATTATTGGTATTTTAATAGTATTCAACATATTTTCCTTTCCCAAATTTCATTATATCTTCTATATTGACCCCAATAATTTATGAATAACACGTGAATAATTCCATACACGTCTAGAAAACACCAAATCATGACAGCATTAATATTATTCCATTATATAAAATTTTCAACATTACATTCCATGAAACATAATATAAAAACTCTATAAATAATGAAAAGGCTTTTCTTACCATCCTCCCTCATTACTTATTATTAAAAATTCAGACATCCAAATCACCACATTGATAGATCTTTAAAACAGCCATTATTAATGTAACATCCCAAGTAATTAATGAATAATAGATATTTTTATCTATGTTTATTTAGGAATTAGATAGTGTTTTAGAGGCTTAAAATGTGAATAAATCCAATCTTAAGCATGGAATACACTAATATTCTTAAAAGATTGTTTTACTACCTTTTGATGGCAAACCATTTTTAAATCAAACTTTTGACAATTTTATAAGGTCTATTTGTCAAAATAAACTTATTATTTATGATTGGGACATTTAAATTTACATTGGATAATTTTTTGTTATTTTTCTGATAATGTTCTTTTTTTAATGAATAGTGAAAAATGTTGTATTTTAATTCAAATCCTCTTTTTAATCTAATTTGTTTATATGATTATATTATCTTTCTAATTGGTTTTAAAGTGAAATTAGAATATATTTTTACCATTTAATCTAATGGTGGTCATTGGAATTAATTTCATATTGAAATTGGACTTAAAATAGTGTCAATCTTTTGATACTTATTGTTTCACAAAAACACGCTATTTGCTCTGACATCGGGAATTAATTATTAAATTAATAAATTTAACTGATATTTTTTGAATTTTGTAAAATAGACATCATTTTTGAATTCGGAATATCAAATATAGCTTAGGGTGATGTTTTGGTATTTTTCTGAAAAACTTCAATTTTTGATGAATAGTGAAACCACTAAGTGGTACTTAAAAAACTGATTTTTCGTTTAAATGAAATTTTACCACCTATGTGTTTTGAATTTCAAAATTCTGACATACATGGTTTTCATTAAGAAGTAAAATTTGGTTCAATGGGATTAAAATAATTTTTTAGTGAATAGTAACATTTAAGTTTATTAATCGCGATTAGTGGTAATTAGTGTAGTTTAAGGTAAAAATAATGTTTTAGTAATATAAAATGACCTATACACATGTCCTACCCTTATTTTATGGGTCTGGTCCGACCAAGACAACCCATGGGTCGATTTTTGGGACCCCATGGATCCACTTGGGTAAGATAAAGACCTTAATGCCTTTTATTTAAAGTAAAAGTAAAAATGACACAAACATGAGTTGTTTTACTAAAACAATTTTTACATGGGGTTATACAAGTCATCTTTTTGACTATAAATATTCATTGGAAAGCTAAAAATATTTCATACATCATGATAGTTTTTTTATAATTTTTAGACATTAAATAAATTAAATTATTTATGACATCATGATGATGCAGCGATTACCTCATTAATAAATGAATTTAAATAAAATGAAACGATAATGTTAAAACTATAACATACACTTTTAAAAGACCTATTGGATGAGTATATTTCTAACCCTTATCACCTTATCCTAGAAATACATCAATGTGGGGCCTTTAAAATCCGAAACTCATTTGAAAATAAAGTAACCTTTTATGCCTTTCCAAGAGTGCCCCTCCTCTCCTCTTATAAAAGGCCCCCACCTCTACCTCATTACCCACACCTCTCAAGCCTTTTTCTCGTCCAAACCCTGATCCTTTTGTCTCTCCACATCCATATCTTACTTCTTGAATCCACACTTTGGGCAGAAGTCTTCCCAAGGAAGCCATTGAGCTCAAATCAAAAAGAGTTACCCCTTTTAAAGGTAGTGTTTTCTCTTGTGCTCTGATGTTTTATTTTGATTCTCCAACCCCCTAAACTCTTTTTATTCATTTATTTTGTAAAAAAAACAGTATATAACATATACTAGTATGTTGTTATAAGATTTATTCGAGATACACTTACACACACCTACATCTAATGTTTAAAGAACATACTGTTTCCGTGGATGGTGAATTTCTGCCTCACGAAACGATGATTGTTCAATATTCGTTTAACACCATAAAAGGTGGCCATTAAGATGACACTATATTTATATATGATATATAATATGTTTATGTTTTACTTAAGCTTCTGTATTTTTCGTTTATGACATACCTTTATGGTTTCCATTATGGGTAAACGTGATATCTTCATTTTAGGAAGTGCGGACTACCGCCCCCTTAAAGTGATTTGATTCGTTAATGCCATATGTGGGACGTATAAAGGATGTAATTAGTAATTTTATATATGATATTATACTGGAATTATAATATACCTTTATATCATTATGATTCTATTCCATAAAATAAGAAATAGAAATGAAAGTAGCGTTCATGTGTACGTATGGCTTACCGTCTCCATGAACGGTGCATTTCATTTCTTACCTCTAAACGTTATGTAATATTATAAATGCATATATATACTGGATATATATGATATATATGATATATACATCATGAGTAGAACTCTGGATATAATGGATACATGAACAACTTGTAATTATAAAGAGTTTATTTTTGACTCAAGTACCAATGATCTTTAAAACGACCATTATTAACTTAAATAATTACATAGAGTTCATGACATGGTAATAAGTGATATAAAAGGAATAATGAACTTGAAAAAGGTTCTCAAGAAAGTAGATATTAACTCAAGTTTATTATTCGGGAGGTTAAAGAACGATCGAGTCAAGTCGGACCCGAGGTATGGGACTTCGTCTCAATCTCCTTTCATTGAGGCATATTTTGTTTTATACACAAACTTCTTTTATACGGTGTATAAACCCCTTTGAATATTAAGTTTATACAAAAGGAATATTTTTTATATGAAGAGTTTTACTAAATGACAAAAGGGAATGTTTTTTTCGTACGTATGCGGCGACAACGACTTCTCCGCCGCCGTGACCATTATTTGAGTTCCGGCTTCCTCTACAAGCCATACCTTTTTTTAAAAGAAAAATAAATACCATGTTTTACTTTTCTTTTATTTCGGTATTGAAAATGGTTTTCATAATGTTTTTATATCAATGCGTTGTATTGATATCTTGTGATTGAAAAGTGGAAATGTTATGTTTCCTTTATGCATGTTTTATGTGATACAATTATGTTATGGTTCATGGGCATTGTTATGAAGATGGTGGTTCCGTGATAAAATAATGGCGGGTGAGCCCGATATAGCTCTCCAATGCATTGGGTAATGCGAAGGGGTTAAACGTTGAGGTTTCTCCGAAGAGGTTTAGGGAATATACTGTGATGGGTATTCCAAACATAACCAAGAGGGTTACTCCCTACGTAAGAATGTTATGAATGCCTCAAGTTACCTTTATGTTTTATGATTTCTATGATTTATTCATGATTTGATGAGGTATGTTAACGTGCTTATGTTTTATGGGTAAATTATGATTTCATTCATATGTATATATGTACTCATGTTTCCTTTCAATATTTTTATATCCCTTACTGAGCTTTTTATGTTCATCCCAAGTTTTTGAAATGTTTTTCATAGGTAAAGGGAAAGGTACATGATATGATGATAATGTCAAGGAAGTGACAAGAAAGAATCCATGTTTTATTGTAAATATGTTTCTGTTGATGGGAAAAATGAATACTATCTTTTATGTAACCACTTTGTTTAAATGTGGAATGTAATGCATGTTTTATGATCTAATTTACTAAAACTCTAAACCTGAAAAGATCCTCAATGTGTAATCTTGTAATAACTCAAGATTAAGTAATGTTTAATGCTGGGGCCTTATAGTTGGTATCAGAGGTCGGTTTAGATAATTTTATGAGTTAGAATTATATTAAATGATTATCCAAAAATATTTTTTTATGGTCAAATTGAAATGATATAGCATTTGAAGATTACCATGTTGCTTCATCGAAGACATGTTTGTTCAGAATGGTTTTCCGTAGAGGAAATAGGGAAGTAGTGCTAGGAAGGCATACATAAGGAAATAACCTTCCGAATCCGCATCCTGAGAAGGTTGGAATTGGAACTGAACAATTTGTTGCAGTAATGGCGCAGTTGACTCAAGTGCTAAATGATGGTGGTCTCCATGCACGAGATCAGCCAGATCAACCGTAGAGGAACATGTCAGTGGTGGAACATTTCATGAGGCATCATCCCCCATCATTCAAAGGATCATCTGACCCTGTGCTAGATGAAGGGTGGATTAAAGCACTGGAGAAGATTTTCAATGTCATGGGGTGTTCAGACAATCAAAAGGTTAGTCTTGATATTTACCATTTGGAGGGTGAAGCAGATCAGTGGTGGTCGATGGTTAAAAATATCATGGATGGTGATGAGATTGATGCTCTCGGCTGGGATGAATTCAAAGGTATGTTTCTTGAGAAGTATTTTCCTAAGGCTGTTCAAATTAGGATGGAAAAACAATTCTTGGAATTAAGTCAAGAGGAAGCCTCAGTGGCTGCCTATGAAGAGAGGTTTACTCGATTGGCAAGGTATGCTCCAAATTTTATCCGAGACCTTGATAGTAAAATCAATCGTTTTTACTCAGGATTAAAGCCAAAATATCGAAGGGATTTAGCTTCTCGTGAGTTCAAAAGTTATGAAAATCTTGTTCGATGTGCTGAGAAGGTGGAAATAGAGTTTTCCGATGATCAAGTGTTCTATAACAACCAGCAAAAGAAGAGACCGAGGTTGCAGGAGAACGGAAAGAATTCTTCAAAAAGCTCTGGCGGTACGAAAACTAAGTTTCCAGTTTGTGATAAATGTGGAAAAAGGAATGTTGGGGAATGTCTTCGGAATTCTAGAAAGTGCTACTGATGTGGTAATATGGGACATAAGGCTCGTGATTTCAATGAAAAATATCAAGGTGATGGTAAGACAAAATTTTATTTATAGTTAGTGAAATGTTTTAAGTGCAATGAGATGGGTCATTATGCAAACGAGTGTCCGACAAAGATCTCGAGTGAGGGGAAGTAGTTAGACTACAAGAAGAAAGGGGTGGTGAAATCCTTTGCAACTACATCAACAAATGTTGGGCCATCAAATGAAGTTGTATCAGTTACTTTGTTTGTTTTTTCAGATTATGTCAATGTGTTGTTTGATTCAGGGTCTACACATTCTTTCATCTCTGAAACCTTTTCTAGTAATATGGGAATACCATCTCAAGAAATGACTCCTGAACTTGTGGTAAAAACACCTGGGGGAAATGTTGAGGCAAAAAGAATTTCTAAGAATCTTCCAATACTTATCCGTGGAAAGAACCTACTTGAAAACCTAATTGTTTTACATCTAGTAGATTTTGATGTTATCTTGGGTATGGATTGGCTCTCTATTTACCATGCTAAGATTGACTGTAGAGATAAAGAAGTTTCTTTTCAGAAAGACCTTCATTTTGTGTGCAAGAATGAACCCTTACTGTTGATAACTTATCAAGAGGCTGAGAAACTTGTAAAATATGAAAATAAATGTTACCTTGCACACATAGTTGAAAACAAAGGAACTATTCAGATTTATGATGTGACAATGGTAAATGAGTATCCTGATGTTTTTCCTGATGAGTTTCCTGGAATAATACCGGATCGAGAAGTTGAATTTACGGTTGACTTAGTTCCTAATGCTAAGAAAATTTCAAAACCCCCTTATCGAATGGCTAAAATTGAACTTTTAGAGTTGAAGGAGCAATTGAAAGATTTATTAGAGAAAGGTTTCATTCGACCTAGCACATCACCATGGGGTGATCCTGTTTTATTTTTTAAAAATAAAGATGGTTCTATGAGACATTGCATTGATTATAGAGCCTTGAATAACATCACTGTTAAGAATAGATATCATTTGCCTCATATTGATGATTTGTTTGATCAGCTCCAGGGAGCTCAGTATTTTTCAAAGATTGACCTGAGATCGGGGTACCATCAGCTGAAGGTAAAGGAAGTAGATATTCCGAAGACCACATTCTGTACAATATATGGCCATTATAAATTTGTAGTAATTCCTTTTGGGCTCACCAATTCACCTGTTTTATTCATGGACTTAATGGATAGAATTTTCCCTGAGTTCTTGGATAAGTTTGTGGTGGGTTTCATTGATGATATTTTGGTGTTTTCTAAAAGTAGAGAAGAGAATGAGAGACATTTAAGGGTAATTTTTCAAACCTTAAATGAAAATAAATTGTATGGGAAATTCAGCAAGTGCGAGTTTTGGTTTCAAAAAAATTCTTTCCTTGGTCGCATTCTTTCTAAAGATGGGATAGCCGTTGATCCTGCAAAAACAAAGGTTGTTGAAGAATGGCCAAGACCCACAAATGTAACAGAGATTCGTAGTTTCCTTGTTTTGGCAGGCTATTACCGAAGGTTTGTTAGAAATTTTTCATGGTTATCTAGTCCAATGACTAAGCTAACTCAGAAGGGTGTTAATTTTATCTGGACAAAAGAATGTGATGATTGTTTTCAAGAACTGAAAAAAAGATTTTCGAATGCTCCATTTTTGGAACTACCTTCCATGAATGGGGAGATTGTTATCTACAGTGTTGCTTCATTGAATGGAATTGGTTGTGTTCTAATGCAGAATGATCAGGTAATTGCTTATGCTTCATGTTAGTTGAAAACTCATGAGGCAAATTACCCTACACATGATTTAGAATTAGCTGCTGTTGTTTTCGCTTTAAAATTTTGGAGGCATCATTTGTATGGAGTAAAGTGTGAAATATATACCGATCAAAAAAGTTTAAATTATATATTTACTCAGAAAGAATTGAACATGAGACAGAGGAGATGGCTAGAATTAATAAAGGATTATGATTGTACAATTCATTACCACCCGGGAAAAGCAAATAAAGTGGCTGATGCTTTGAGTCGAAAACGTAATGCTTCATTAGAAATGTTGAGTTTGGAACGTGATCCTTTGGTTAAGGATTTGATGAACTTTGGCATACAAGTTTTTGGTGCAGGATTTCCTTCTGTATTGTTTCAGGTATCAGTGAAATCTTCTCTATCAGACAGAATCAAGCAAGCACAGAAGCAAGACAGTGAGTTTCAGAAAAAGGTAGAGCTGGTTCAGAAGGGTAAGTTGCCTGAATTCAACATTGATAATGATTGTGTTTTGAGATTTGGGAAGATATTGTGCATGCCTTGTGATTCACAGTTGAAGAGAGAGTTGCTATGTGAAGCTCATAGTTCTCCGTTTTCAGTTCATCCTAGTAGTACTAAAAAGTACAGAGATCTATGGGAATATTTCTGGTGGGATCAAATGAAAAGGGATATTTCTGATTTTACTGTGAAGTTTTTGACTTATTAGCAGGTTAAAGCAGAGCGGCAGTTACTGAAAGGGATGCTTCAGCCTTTACCAGTGCCAGGGTGGAAATGGGAGAATATATCCATGGACTTCGTTGTGGGATTGCCGAAGATACCTCCAGGTAATAATGAAATCTGGGTTATTGTTGATTGCTTGACTAAATCTGCTCATTTCCTTACTATACAAGATATTTCTTCCCTATATCAACTTTCTCAATTGTATCTTAAAGAGATAGTCAGGATTCATGGAGTTCCCATCTCCATTGTATCTGATCGTGATCCCAGGTTTACTTCTAACTTTTGTAAAGGCCTTCAGAAGTCGTTTGGTACTGAATTAAATTTTAGTACAGTATTTCATCCTCAGTCAGATGGGAAATCAAAACGAACAATTCAGACTTTGGAAGATATGCTACGTTCTTGTTCGATGGATTATCAGGGAAGTTGGGACCAACATCTTTCTTTGGTTGAGTTTTCATATAATAACAGTTTTCATTCCAGTATATAGATGGCACTATTTGAGGCATTATATGGGAAGCAGTGTCGAACTCCAGCTTTCTAGGATGATGGTGATGAAAGGAATCTGATGGGACCAGAATTGGTAGAAGATTTGTCAGAAAAAGTTCAGCTGATACAGAAACACATGAGAACAGCTCCGAGCAGGCAGAAGAGTTATGCGGACAACTGGAGGAAGGATCTCCCTTTTGAGGTAGGTGATCATGTTTTTCTCAAAGTCTCACCATGGAAAAGTGTGATGCGATTTGGTAAAAAAGGAAAGATGAGTCCAAGGTTCATTGGACCATATGAAATTATGGAGAGAGTTGGATCAGTTGCATACCGAGTGGATTTACCTCCAATTTTATCACAGGTACACAATGTTTCTCATGTTTCGATGTTAAGGAAGTACATGCCAGATCCATCTCATGATTTGAGTCCAGATGTAGTTCAGATGGAATAGAACCTATCTTATGAGGAACAACCGGTACAGATTCTTGACCATAGTGAGAAAGTGTTGCGGAAAAAATTGATTCATTAGGTAAAGTTTTTGTGAAAAAACCACATGATTGAAGAGGCAGCATGGGAATCAGAAAATGCAATGAAGGCTAAATACCCCCACTTATTCGATAAGTAAATAAATTGTGGGGACGCAATTTTCTAAAGGGGTGAAGGATGTAACATCCCAAGTAAGTAATGAATAATAGATATTTTTATCTATTTCTATTTAGGAATTAGATAGTATTTTAGAGGCTTAAAATGAGAATAAATCCAATCTTAAGCATGGAATACACTAATATTCATAAAAGATTGTTTTACTGCCTTTTGATGGAAAAACATTTTTAAATCAAACTTTTGACAATTTTATAAGATCTATTTTTCAAAATAAACTTATTATTTTTTATTCGGACATTGAAATTTACATTGGATAATTTTTTGGTATTTTTCTGATAATGATCGTTTTTTTAATGAATAGTGAAAATGTTGTATTTTAATTCAAAACCTCTTTTTAATCTAATTTGTTTATATTATTATATTTTAATTTGTTTTAAAGTAAAATTAGAATATATTTTTACCATTTAATCCAATGGTGGTTGTTGGAATTAATTTCACTTTGAAATTAGACTTAAACTAGTGTCAATCTTTTGATACTTATTGTTTCATAAAAACACGCTATTTGCTCTGACAACAAGAATTAATTATTAAATTAATTAATTTAACTTATATGTTTTGAATTTTGTAAAATAGACATCATTTTCGAATTCAGAATATCAAATATAGCTTAGGGTGAAGTTTTCGTATTTTTCTGAAAAACATCAATTTATGATGAATATTGAAACCACTAAGTGGTACTTAAAAAACTGATTTTTTGTTTAAATGAAATTATACCACCTTTGTGTTTTTAATTTCAAAGATATGACATACATGGTTTTAATTAAGAAGTAATTTTTTTTCAATGGGATTAAAATAATTTTTTGGTGAATTGTAACTTTTAAGTTTATTAATCGCGATTAGAGGTAATTAGTGTAGTTTAAGGTAAAAATAATGTTTTAATATTATGAAATGACCTATAAACATGTACTACCCTTATTTTATGTGTCATGTACGACCATGAAAACCCATGGATCTATTTTTGGGACCCCATGGCGCCACTTGTGTAAGATAAAGACATTAATGTCTTTTATTTAAAGTAAAAGTAAAAAATGACACAAACATGAGTTGTTTTACTAAAACAATGTTTACATGGGGTTATACAAGTCATTGTTTTTACTATAAATATTCATTGGAAATATAAAAAGATTTCCTACACCATGATATTTTTTTTTATAATTTTTAGACATTAAACAAATTAAATTATTTATGACATCATGATGATGCAGCGATTACCTCATTAATAAAGGATTTAAATAAAATGAAAAGATAATGTTAAAACTATAACTTACACTTGTCAAAGACCTATTGTATGAGTATATTTATAACCCTTATCACCTTATCCTATAAATAAATCAATGTGGGACCTATAAAAACCGAAACTCGTTTCAAAATAAAGTAACCTTTATACCATTCCAAGAGTGCCCCTCCTCTCCTCTTATAAAAAGCCCCCACCTCTACCTCCTTACCCACACCTCTCAAGCCTCTGGCTCAGCCAACCCCTGATAATTTTGTCTCTCCAAATCCCTCTTTTACTATTTGAATCCCCACTTTAGCAGAAGTCTTCCCAAGGAAGCCTTTGAGATCAAATCAAAAAGAGTTACCCGTTTTAAAGGTAGTGTTTTCTCTTGTGCTCTTATGTTTTATTTTGCTTCTCCAACCCCCTAACCTCTTTTTATTCATTTCATTTGTAACAACACCAGTATCTTCCATATACTAGGACTATGTTATAAGAAGGATTCGAGCTACACTTACACACACCTACATCTAATGGTTAAAGAACATATTGTTTCCATGGATGGCGAATTTCTGCCTCACGAAACGATGATTGTGCAATATTCTTTTAACACCTTCAAAGGTGGCCATTAAGATGACACTATATTTATATATGATATATAATATGTTTATGTTTTAATTAATCTTCTGTATTTTTCATTTATGTCATACCTTTATGGTTTCCATTATGGGTAAACGCGGTATCTTTATTTTAGAAAGTGCGGACTACCGCCCCCTCAAAGTGATTTGATTCGTTAATGCCATATGTGGGACGTATAAAGGATGTAATTAATGATTTTATATATGATATTATACTGTAATTATAATATACCTTTATATCATTATGATTACATTCCATAAAATACGAAATAGAGATGAAAGTAGCGTTCATGCACACGTACGGCTTACCGTCTCCATGAACGGTGCATTTCATTTCTTACCTCTAAAAATTATGTAATATTATAAATTCATGTATATACTGGATATAAATGATATATATGATATATAAATCATGATTATAACTCTAGATATAATTGATAAATGAACAACTTGTAATTATAAATAGTTTATTTTTGACTCAAGTACCAATGATCATTAAAACGACCGTTATTAACTTAAATAATTACATAGTGTTCATGACATGGTAATAAGTGATATAAAAGGAACAATGAACTTGAAAAAGGTTCTCAAGAAAGTAGATATTAACTCAAGTTTATTATTCAGGAGGTTAAAGAATGATCGAGTCAAGTCGGGCCCGAGGTATGGGACTTCGTCTTAATTTCCTTTCATTGAGGCATATTTTGTTTTATACGCAACCTTATTTTATACGGTGTATAAACCCCTTTGACATTTAAGTTTATCCAAAAGGAATATTTTTTATACGATGCGTTTTACTAGACTACAAAATAGATATTTTATGTCGTAAGTATGTGGCGACAACGACTTCTCCGCCGCCGTGACCATTATTTGAGTTTCAGCTTCCTCTACAAGCCATACCTTTTTTTAAAAGAAAAATAAATACCATGTTTTACTGTTCTTTTATTTTGGTATTGAAAATGGATATCATAATGTTTTTATATCAATGTGTTGTATTGATATCTGGTGATTGAAAATTGGAAATGTTATGTTTCCTTTATGCATGTTTTATGTGATACGATTATGTTATGGTTCTTGGGAATTGTTATGAAGACGGGTGGTTCCGTGATAAACTAAGGGTGGGTGAGCCCGATATAGCTCTCCAATGAATTGGGTAACATGAAGGGGTTAAACGTTGAGGTTTCTTCGAAGATATATAGGGAATATACTGTGATGGGTTTTGCAAACGTAACCAAGAGGGTTACTCCCTACGTAAGAATGTTATGAATGCCTCAAGTTACCTTTATGTCTTATGATTTCTATGATTTATTCATGATTTGATGAGGTATGTTAATGTGCTTATGTTTTATGGGTAAAGTATGATTTTATTCTTATGTATATATGTACTCATGTTTCCTTTCCATTTTTTTATATCCCTTACTGAGATTTTTATGCTCATCCCAAGTTTTTGAAATGTTTCTCACAGGTCAAGGGAAATGTACATGATATGATGATAGTGTCCAGTAAGTGACAAGAAAGAATCCATGTTTTATTTTAAATATGTTTCTGTTGATTGGAAAAATTAATACTATCTTTTATGTAACCACTTTGATTAAATGTGGAATGTAATGCATGTTTTATGATCTAATTCTCTAAAACTCTAAACCTGAAAAGATCCTCAATGTGTAATCTTGTAATAACTCAAGATTAAGTAATGTTTAAAGCTGGGGCCTTATAATTAAAACCCAATTTTTTTACTTCAAAAATATATATAGTGTCCAATGAAACAATTGATACATACTGTAATACTACATTGGTCAATATTATAAAAATAAACATGAGTAATATGAAAATATTATCATTAATTTTTTTTCATCTCTCAGTTTCAACATGTACATTGAAAAAAAAATTCACTTCAATTTAAATTCCATTATTCAACATACAAAACATAATGTTCACATTAATGTGCTCTTACATTTTATTTTAATTTACTCACCTCATTAGAGGGTTTGATAAATCTCTCTCCCTTTCATGAACAATACTTACCCAATTTTTTAGTGAAACAAATGATTAATTTTATCTTGGTTGTAAGAGGAAAAAATAATGATTAAATCCTGAGGAAATATATTACATACCATGTGGAGTGGGCATCCTATATCAAAAATATCTATTTGTGTGGGGTTTATTGGAATCCGGTATCCAACCCGTGCTTCTCAAACATAAACTTGTTTATGGCATTTTTTATGAAATCTACTACTTGATGTTTGATAGCAACATAATACAATTTAAACCACCCATACATTGTATTATATTTTAATAATTGACACTTTATTTCGTTTTTCTTAATCTATGCATGATGGATGATATATTTTAAGGAATATTATCACTTTAATTGTCACATTTGATTCTAATAATAGAAATTACATCGAATCCAATATATTGAAGATTCTACTTCAACCACAGTAATTAATTTCATGATTTTGTTTCTTTAATATATTAATTTCTTATAGTGATTGATTTTATACCATCATGTTTCTTATATATAAAATAAATACACAAATATTACAGACTGAATGACGAAAATGATGTGAACTTTGCATCATCTGATAAACCAGCTCAATCTGTATATACACATCCCAATAAATATTACTTTGATATTTCAAAATTCATTATACCCAAATCTAGAATTACATTGATATACTATTGTGTCATTTTCACATTTCAGAAGTGAACTTTTATTTTATTACTCTCTTAACTTTGTCACATGAAATGTAGAAAACACTGTGTCATGTTATCTCCCTATTAATTAAAAAATATTTCCAATGTTCTACCTTTATTCTATGAAATTTACTACTATGTAATATCAATCCTTTAAAAACCTCAAACAATTATTATCTGATCTTTTCACTACCTTGAAATTCTCCATTAAAAATATCTTCACAGTACATTTGGAATATTTTTATTGAATAATAAATGTTCTATGCATTTCATAAAAAACTGAAAAACAATAAGAAATGTCAAATATAAAATTATCTACATTTTTAACTCACATGTAATAAAATTTTAAAACCACATATACTATTCTCAATTAGATCTGCCAATGAATAGTCCATATATATATATACTGACCATATTAATTTAAAGTGGTACCCGCTGGTTGTACCCCTCGCACTCTGTGGGAACTAGCCTCAGCTCGAGTCCCCCCAGACTCGGACACTGTGCATATTATGTACAGGACAATTCAAAACCATTTACCTAGCTGGGGAATGTTCAGTGTGCTCTGGGCAGGGTGGGGCCCCTCAGTGGGGGGAAATAATTATTGTACACAAATTTTTTCAACTATCCTATAAGCAAGTTGTATAGGCTCCTTCTTAGCATCCAAAAGATGCATGATCAAATCCGAGCAGGGACGAATTTCCGGAGTACTATAATAGGCACTGTAGCGATGGATTTGTTGTAGCATCAATGACACTATAGTAGCGGAGGCACTGTAACAGTACTGTAGTGGCGGCGTTACTGTAGGAAGTATTGTTGCAGCACGAGTAATGTAGTAGTATTGTTCCCCGAGGGGTCCTTTGGGCCAAAAAAGGTCTTTCAAGCCTTGAATTCAGACCACTTGGCCTTGGGCGTTCGAGCTATATATTGGGTCTCCCTCTACCCAGTATTAAAGAGGACTTTTCTTTAAATAATAAATTGAGGCTTCAGTCCCAACCTTTTATAAAAACCATTCTAATTAAAGCATTATCCCTATTGATATAGAGGTTGTAATCAACATATCCACGTTGTGAATTATAAAATTTCTACTACAAGTCATGTCTAGAATACAATTCCCTTTGTTCATTCATTTTCCTGAAAAATTCTCTCATCATATAGTAAGATTTTTTTCTGCATCCTGAAAAATATAACCATTCAACTACTCAACATACTCCTCTAATTCAAGTAATCTATTAAAAAAATTATTTATTTTCTATATTAAATACCTTGAATCTTTTTCATTCCTCAATGACTAATAATAATATATCATTTTATAGATTATTCATAGAATATAGTTCATCAACTACATTTATACCCTCTATTTGGTAGTACCCCTTTCAAAAAATACATGCTTTATTTATGATCAACCTTTCATATTAATCCTATTTTTCATAGAAAAACAATTTTTTCATGATGATACTCTAATATGGTGGTCTCAAAAAATATCTCATGATAATATTTTTTCAATATATTTATCAATCTCTTTTATGGAATTATCATCATTAACAGATTATTTATAAAATATTGTCTATAACTATGATAAGAGTGTAGTTTATCATTTTGACATAATTCTCCCAGTGTTGTGTAGTCATTGATGATATTTTACTCATAGATTTTATACCTACTTTTTAACATATTTTTATCTGTTAGCTTAACTTCATTATCCATATTATATATATTTTTAGAATAAATACAAGCTTATTTTTCTCCTATAGATTTTACGTAACACCTCATCACTATTTTCCAAAAATATTCTCACATTTTTTATAAAGAATTTAATAATTTTCTACTATATTAAATTCATGGTTTTCAATTATCATTCCAGTGTATTTTTGATGTAATTATATGTCACTCTCTTAAATTAGTAGCTATGAAAAATATCTTTATCTAAATGAGACTCAAATTATATATTCTTGAAATTGTTGATAATAAAACACATGCTTAAAAGATTTTAACTACTAAAATGTGGGATTATTCTAATGTGATATCTCATATGGATTCTTATCTTTTACCAAGTGAAAAAAATATCTACATGAAATGCAGACAAATTTCCTGAATTCATTATCCCATGTTTTTAATATTATCTCTTTCTAAATTATAATTTTTATAGAAATCATTTTTATGATTCAATTAATCCTAAAAAAGTATATCATTTTGTTATTCATTTCTTACTAATGAAACTAGATGTCTTATATAATTGTTCACGAGATAGTTCTTTTCCTATATGTGAATGATTATTTTTCCATTGTCTATTTTTATGTTTAGGATCTTCTAACCAAGAATATTTTCATCCTTCCTCATATACAATGTAATAAATTTGAACACATCATATTTATGAGTGATGACCGTAAAACATGGTAAAATTCTATTGTTATAAATGAATACCACATAATACTTCTCCCTATTTATTGATCATAGTGAGATTTCACCACACATATCAATATGCACTACCTCAAGAAACATCATTGAACATTATTCTTCAATTTGTATGTATTAACAATAATTTCCCCTTTTTTAAAACATTCCTAAAGTATGTTCAATCATTTTATGGTTTAGGGGTACTACAAGATCCATAATTCTTTAAACTATCATCTATAGAATACTGTCTCAAGCACCCAAGACTTTTTTTCACAACAACTTGTATTCTGCCTTTTATAGAATGAACATACATTCTTCACCATAAAATATATATATATTCACCTTTATGTAATTATCTTACATCATAACTATAACATCCTTAACATTTGTGAAATAATTATTTTTTTATTAAAATTTACTATATGTCTTGGGTAATGCAATTAATTCACACATAGTATGTTGTGATAAGATTCATATTTGCAGTCATATGATAGGTGAACTAAATAAAAAAAATCTACACTTGGATATATATATTTCCATCAAGGTAATATCTTTGACCACATATCTCTAATCTTTATTATATTTTATCCATATCATTTACTACACACCTATAGTTCATTTATATTATTTATCTTCCCTAGAATATGGTGCACCCTCTTATTCCTACAAATATATAAAATAATATCTCATAATTAGCCTTCTTAGATGATTCTTTGACCTACCTTTTAATGTCCTCTTTGGAATCCATTAGAACATTACTTAGCCTTATGAATGAGAAAGACATGGATGTATGACGATATAATCCACACCAAGTTAATTACCCATGAAAAAAATACCTAAAATGTTGAATATTTTTTGGCAACCATTATTTTTTCATATTTCCTATAGTAAAACCTAGATATGATATATACATTATGAAATTATCTTATCTTTATGAAATAATAACATCCAATTTTTGAACATCTCATGTGTATACATGGTACAACCTAGATAGTCTTTTGGATTCATTTATTGTTTTTATGATTCATACCCAACTCAACATTCAATGTTTGATTACATATTTAAATCTCGAAAATAGTCACCATTGACTTCATCAAGCCACCAATTCTTATACTAACATTGTTATTTTGATGTTTATTATCATTCATGAGATAAAACTCAAGTTTATTTTTGAAACGTCTATAATTATACAAAAACATTCTATAGATTTTCCAATTTTATTTACTATTGTCATACAAGGACTCAATAGTCTATCCTGATGTTTTATTTTTTATAGCTTTCCAATAATTTTTGTAAAGCATTTCGATATTATTGACTCAATATATTACCGCATTTGTTAATTAATTGATGATATTTGACTGATACTTTAAATTAATCATAAATTTAACAACCATACTAAATATTTAATGATTGATTTATTTTAGATTTTAAATTATAATCCTCAACATAGAGTGATATTCTACATAATATGACATGTAGAGTTTATTATCATGAACCATTATTTTATATTATTTCTAATTAACTCTACACACATATATCTCAACATAATTAATATATATCTATTATTATAGATCAAATCTCCCTTTTACTTATAACTCATATTTATCATTCTCTTCCATTGTCTATGATTTCTCTACATAAACCACAGGAATATATTCATTGAAGCCTTTATAATATTGATTCCCCTTCTATAACTTATGATATATTATCCAATTATAAAAAAAAAGTTATTATTCTTGAATGAGTTATTAAAAGTACAACTACACCAATTCACAAAAGTTGTATATTTCTTCATGGGAATTTCATCATTCTTTACGCCATTTTAATAATTCTTGAGACACTTTTCCTAATTGTTTCTGATATTTATATTCAAGGATATCACAATTGAACATTTTTTTGAACATTACTTTACTATTTTAATATTTGAGTTTGTTATTTACATTTATTCATTACACATTTACTCTTTTAGATCATCCCCATGGGGATGTCCATAAATTCCTTGAAATCTATGTACTTACACTTCACATGTTCCACATTCTTATTATCATCATTCTATATTTAATATTATATAATATTTTTATGAATACTCTCCAATATAAGCTCCATTGGTTTCTTATTCTCATGAACATATAATTTGGATTAAACTAATATGACAACCATATTTGGATGTTCTTGAATATCTTTACATAATTTATGGTTATTCTGAGACTATGTATATACTTTATAATATAAGTTATCTGATTAGTGAAGTCATCAATAGATTAATTCAGGTTCATACCAATGTCCTTATACTTATTCTATATAATATTTAATTTAGTTTTTCATAACCTCATTCCACATTTGTTTATATTGTGTAACGTTTCACACATTGAGTTTGTGGGTTTACATGAAATCACTAGAACAACCCCAAAATCGAGTTTCTCAGAGCCAGTGAGGACTTTTTTACATTTTCATATAAAATAAAAGATTTAATCCAAATGGACTAAATATTTCAGTAGTCTTATGTACTAGATGCATATATTATTACACTTTTATTACATTGGAATAAATATAAAACATAGTAATATTAACCATTTTTCGTATTTATAGAAATTCAATGATTCTTTCTTCATATCCTAGGGAAAGCAAAAGAAAATTATGGTGATACCAAATGATTAGTAAAAGATAAATACAATATTATTTATCATTATGGAATAATAAATAATTATTATAGAATATTAAATAACTGAAATGAATTTCCATTTAATCAATAACATGATAATAAAATACATCCATGGATAATATCAACGTAGTAATCTCTTGGATACACATAATTACATTTTAATGAAAAAAATTTGTAATGTTGGAAATAATGACCTCACACATAATATTAACTTTATCATGAAGGACTTCTATGATGGTAGTTTAATTTATGGTTTGGTATACCCCAAAAACACATTTAATAATTTTTTTTAACTGATTTATTTCATGATACCTGTCAATCAATCAAGGTGATATCTTTAACCAGAACTCTTCCATTACTAAATTTCATGTGAATTATTTATATATTGAACGATCAATTTAATTAATAAAAATAATATTTATCAATATATATATATATATTGTATATAATTAGGAATATCAATGTTTCTACAATAAGTAAAATAAAATTAAAATTAAATAATCATTTATAGAAATGATATATAGATTAGGAAATGAGAATATTAATGATAAAAATAATAAGGATATTTATGAAAATTTTAATTTACAATGATATTAAGAAATTTAATTTTAAAAAATATATAATGACCATAAAATAAAAATTAATTAAATCATTACTATCAGTTCATCCGAAAATTAGGTTTTATAATAAAATAATGTCCTCTAGAGAAGTAACGAAAATGAAATCAAAATATTGAAATAATATTTTATTAATGTTATTTCCCTATAATACCATTGAGAACATTAATTAGAAGATAAATTAATAAAAATAGTTTTGTTGATATGAAAATATGTTAATTATGTGTACATCAATTTAAAACCATCACTTAGAGTTTTTGTAATGAAAGGTGAAAATTACCCTTTAATAAATCATTATAAAGACTCATTTATAAACCTATAAAAAGAAACTAACTACATAAAATTTCATTAATAAATAATTTGAGTAAATAAAAGGGGATTTTGTTAAATGAATTTTAAAAATATGGACATGTACAAAAAAAACATATATGATCAAAAGGAGAAATACGATCGGGTTTTAATTTTATTTTTTTTCTCGATTCAACTATTAAATATAGTAATAATTTGAATAAAAATGGAACATTATATAATATATATAAGATATAAAAACTGATATATTTTATTAATGTTATAATATAATATTGTTTCCATAATAAATATAATCCATCTTAGAAAAATGGGATTAGTAAATAAATTCTTACCACATTGATAACTTTTCAATTATAACCCATTTGAGTAATTGACACAAATTGAAAATTATATCATCATATATATATAATACATATAAGGGGTATTATATACACCACACAAAAATAAATAGGTGTGTTATAACAAATATGTCTCAAGGGAGTGAAAATTTGGATGAAATCCATTACAATGATTATAACATTGAATTGAGAAATATTTAATGATGTGATTACTTTTATAAATGTAATTTTACAAAAATACTAGATAAAATAAAAAATAAAAAAAAACTGTCATTTCACACATACTTTTGGTGTAATATAGTAAATGAATATTGATTTTCCATGTGAAAGGGGATTATATTAAGAAACCCCATAACTTGCAATCAACATTCCTTTTAATAGATTTTAACTTCATAAATAATAAATTTAGATTTATTATAGTAAAATACCACTACCATATAAATAACTATAATATAAATTTTTATCTATTTATATAAACTTCTCCATTTTTTATCAATCATTTATTATTATGATTTTTTGGGGTGTTATTTTCTTCGTTTTCCATGAGAATTTTGGGTTGGTATTTATTATACTTGTACAATTGATATGGTTACACAATTTATAAAATTTTAATAAAGATATGGATAAAATATATATTCATTATATATATTTTGATTCATACAAAAACGGAAGAGATTGAAAAATGAATGACATCGTTCATAGAGTTTGTAGGTCCTACGTACATATAATCTCAATTTTCACTTTTCAAAAAAATAAGTAAATGAGAATTAAATAATAATTAATCATTGATAATCATTATTATATCATATATTTCAGTATACTAGTTAAATATATCCCTATTACTATTATATTAAATTGATAAAAAAATCAAGTAAAAACAAAATGGTTGTAGAAGTACAGATATACCCAAGGGAAAGATTATCACATTCCAAAATATTAGTAGGTGAAAAGGTATATAAGATATTATAATTATAGATTAATAATTATGTCATAAATATTTATATATTCTTTATTTCCATATTATAGCCATATAATTAAAATATATATAGAAAATCAATTACACTGCTACGTGGAGACAGTACGGCGTACATACATACGTGGGATGTTTCCTCTTTGAATAGAATGGAGAAGCAGTATAAAATAGTTATCCAATAATCATAATAATATCATAAAATTTTTATGATTCAATATTTATTATTTTAGGATGGTTAAAATAGATTACAATAACTAGATGATGATATTAATTTTAAATATTCAGTAAATATAATTTTCTCTTCTTTCGTAGATATCACTAAGATCCCTTCTTAAAGACCATTATAATTTTCCTAAAACAATAAAAGACCTCAAATTTTATATAGGGAAGTTTATAGTTGAGTTTCTCACGTTCTGGTTGAACTATAATGCTTAATTTCGTTTAAAAAGAGAGAGAACATGTTCCCATTTATAAGTGAGGGGAGGGGAACTATGGTTTTTTTTTTAAATATTAAATTATAATTAAGTCACATTGATATCCATGTTGTAAAAAATGACAATGATTCATATATAAGTAGGATAAATTCCATATATAATCATTAAATAACCTTTATACTAGATTGGATATCATTTTAAATCTTAACTATTTTATGAACCCATTCGTTAACCATTTTTAACCTTAACTGTGATAACAACTATTTCAATGTTAAAGGGTTATGATCTTACAGAATAGATTATAATTGTATAATAACTTAATAATATAGGAATTTTTGGACTATATATTATATCTTATTTCGTAGTTCACAATTTGAATTATTTTTCAAAAAATTAATTGAATAGTATTTCATAAAATATCATTAATGTTATTTTTGACACAATTCGTTCAATTTGACATTAGGAACACTAGGTAAAATAATTAATTTAAATATAAATCATTATCTAGTAATTAATATTTTATATGTTTCAATAAGATTATATTTAACAATAAATCAAAAAAATTAATATTTCTTTTTTTAAATCATTTATATGATTTTTCTACTTCTTACACAAGCACAGTGTTGGTGTTGTATAAGAATCATTGGTAACAATTTTTTAACTACAATTTAGAAATAAATATTCAGGATAAAATAATAAATTCATATTTCAAATAAAAATTTATAATGGAACAAATCTTCTTTTATACTTGCTTAATTTTTTTATGATATTAAATTCATGAGAATAAAATTTTGGAATTTACTTTTGGTAAAATAATATAAATATTATTATCAAATTTAAGTGACCTAAAATGTACTTGTATTTAAAGTTAGGATGGATATGGGTCAAATTTATCTCATAAAATTAAATAAATTAATGTTTTGGATAAATTTTTATATCTTTTTTACATTACTTTTAAACATTATTACCTTATTTACCACTTATTACTGAGACAAATTTTTCCATGGTTAATATTCAAAATTTTCGAAAATAAAACAGAATAATTTTAAAAAACTGAACCTCCTAATTCAATAATTTATATCCATTTTTCATGATTATTTATTTATATGTGGAATAATTTATTTTAAAAATAATCCAAAAAATGCGATGAAAAATGCTTTTTTGGGATATTGTATTTCTTAGCCTAAATATTTACTTATATAAAAATCACGTAAAAATATGATACTAAGAGAATTAATTAGATTATTTGAAATTATATGAATCCTAATTCAATTTAACTATAAAATTTAATGTGAAATTTATTTTATTTTATTTATAGAAGAGTAATGATAGTGTTATGAAAATTGGTATTTTCCACAATTCATTGAAAAATAAATCATTTTATAAAAATCTAAAAAATTCAACCTATCGAAATTTTTAATATGACTATTTAAAAAATTATTTTTATTTTATAAAATAAAATTACTAAAATTGGTATAAATCAATAATAATTTCCATGCTCAAAATGGAATAAAATCATTTTTAGCAAAATTTCATTTTTGAAGCATAATAAAAAAATGTGTGTATTTCATAAGGATAAATCACTATTTTTTATTATGACTACTATACATATATTTTCTAATTTAGTTACTCCTATTCATATCCTATACATTAACAGATGGTTTTTGACATTTATATAATAGTATTTTTATAGTATATCTCAATTCTCTAAAAGCACAATCGTGTGAGTGTTTCCCTCGGAATTTGGGGATGACCTCCTTGATTTAAGGTTCAAACAATCCTATCAGTTTCTAAAGGGTTTTTTCGTAGAACTAGAAACATCTAATGATTCCACAACCATTTGGACCTACTATCCAAAGGTAGGCGCTCATTAGTTTGTGGACTAATGAGGCTTATGAATTTTTATTGGTCGACAAGATGGGAGGTCGGACGCATCACACCTTTTTTAGGGGAATTATTGTCTATTCTGGGACTCTCTTTATATATTTAGGTTATGTTCGTGAATCCTTATTACATTACCACGTATAAAACGAGCTTTCCTTCAGATCTGACAATCAATAATTAAATATGTAGGAAATTTAGAGAATCTTTTATATGTAGTTGAGGTTCTTCATCGATAGAGAATCATCTGTATTTATTAGAGATTCTTGGTCAATGGTATCCTTCGACACATTTATATAGAAGTCTCTTGGTCATTATGATGACCATGCTGGTTTTAAAGCCACTTAGTGGGGAACTTGAAGTTTATTGTCATTCAGAAGGACATGGATTATTTCAAAGTTTGGATCGAACCCGCAGATGGGCTACCTACATATTATTTATTTAGAAAATGAATCAAAACCCACGTAGTTCGAGTAAGGTAGTATGATGTTTATGATTGATGGATCAAAAAAGGATGACATAATTACTTTTACACTCTAAGATCACGTGAGTCATGCTCGGTGTGAGAAACAAGAGGTATTGGTAAAAATCAGACATTTATGCCATGAAAGATGAAATCATAAGAAATAATGTGGGACTTATGTATGTATGACTGCCCGAATAAATGAAGATTAGGATTTACTTTAGGGAAGAAATCCAGGAACAGAATCCATGAAGGTTTATGTGTTTCATGTATATTTGAATTCTCTAACTTGGGGCTTACTCCTGAAAAGGAGGCCAAAATTAGGAAAGGACTTATGATTGGGTTTTACTCCTGAGAATGAATCCCAAATCAAAGGTAAATTAGGACTGGTTAAGAGAAATTAAGACTGGGGTTTACATATGAAAAGGAGGCCCAGGTTAAGGGACTTGAAAAATTAAGGGACTTGGGGCTTACTCTTGAAGAGGTTTACCATATTTGAGACTAGGTATTACACTTGAAAAGGAGGCCCATGTTAAGAGAATTATGGTTGGGGCTTACTCTTGAAGAGGATTACCAAATTAGGGGACTTGGGGCTTACTCTTGAGAAGGAGGCCCAATTAAGAGAACTTGGAATGAGGCTTACTCCTGAGAAGGACGCCCAATTAAGAGAACATGGACTGGGTCTTACTCTTGAAAAGGAGGCCCATCTTTGAGAATTATTATTGGGGCTTACTTTTGAAAAGGAGGGTTTGGTTAATGAGGACTTGGGACTTATTCCTGAGGAGGATGCCCAAATTAGGGGACTTGGGGCTTACTCCTGGGAAGGAGGCCCAATTAAGAGAACATGGACTGGGGCTTACTCCTGAAAAAGAGGCCCAGGTTAATGAGGACATGGACTTATTCTTGAGGAGGATGCCCAGTCTTGAGAATTATTACTGGGGCTTACTCTTGAAAAGGATGCCCAGGTTAAGGTAATTATGGTTGGGGCTTACTTCTAATGAGGATGCACAATCTTGATAATTATTACTGGGGCTTACTCCTAAAAAGGAGACCCAGGTTAAGAGAATTATGGTTGGGGCTTACTCCTAAAGAGGATGCCCATATTTGGGAATTTTAAGATTGGGGATTACTCCTAAGGAGGATGCCCATATTAGGGGACTGGGGATTACTCCTAAAAAGGATGCCCAAAATTAATGGGAATTATGACTGGGACTTACTCCTAAAAAGGAAGCCCAGGTTAAGAATTATGACTAGGTCTTATTCCTGAAAAGGAGGCCCAGGTTAATGAGTTCTTTCATCTTAAAGGATGAGGTTGAATGAATGAAATCTCAATCTTTAGTGACATAAAGCTGTGTAAATCACTAGGTTTTGAGAGATATTCCATAGTATTGCTTTCAGATAAGAAAGTAAAATCAAGAAATAATTCCATAAATGGCTTTTAAGAGTGTCTTGAAGACCGAATCTTGAATAGGAGAGGTGGAATGGCTTAAGAGGGGTGAAATGGGCAAGAAGGGAACCCAAAAAGGCAGGGGCACGCAAGTCCTGGTAGGTGCGCAGGTACTGCGTGGGCACAGAAGTCCTGGTCGCCCAGGTATACCTGCGCGACACATGGGTACTTGCGCGACGGTTAACCAGTAGGGTAATACTTGAGCGACTATTGGTTAAAGCCATTAGAATCATATTGAGGTTCTTCCAGAAGAGTAGAGCGCAATTTCAATTGAAGGAGTTAGGTGGCGCACAAGTGTGGCCATTTCCCTTAAGGGCTGGCCACTCAAGCGCGCAAGTGTTGATGAGTTTCAACACCTAGGCCTTCATCCCCTTCTTTAGATCTTCCGTTCTAGGTAAAAAATTACCTTAGAAGTGTTTCGGATGCTTTGAGAAGAGACTAGGGCGTCGGGAGCTCAAATATGAGTTTCTGGAAAAAAATTCCTCCACAAATGGGGGGACCACAGGGTCTATTTATAGGCTGGAGAGGACCTCGGGCGGTTATCACTTAGGGCGCGCAAGTGTACTTGCGTGACCATTGCGGCGCGCAAGTGTACTTGCGTGACCATTGCGGCGCGCAAGTGTACTTGCGTGACCATCGTAGCACTTGCGCGACCCTTGTGCAACATTCTTCTTATTCCTTCCTTTGTCAATTATTGATATTTTTACAAAGGTTGAATCACATTCAGTTAAGATATTCCCCTTTTCCAATATTTATATTCTGTGATGAAAGGAGCGTTAACAAAAGTCCCCCCTCATAGTTGGATCCGGAGAAAAAAAAAGGATTTGACTCTGAGGTAAAGGAGAAAACCCAAGGAATTTGGAAGTTTAAATTCATGCATGTTGGACTATAAAAATGCTAAAGTTTAAGGTCAAAATAGATTTGTCCGAAATGGATTAAAATTGACTCAATTCCTTGACAATTTATCTGAAAACATATTACCATACTCAATTATGAGGGAAAAAATATGTAAACTATGACTAAAGAATATTTGAATATGAGGAATGATATGAAAACGAGCTAAAAGGCATTAGAAGAAGTAGTTCCCAAGAATGAAGCTACCATTAATTAACAAACCCGTTAGGGGGTTGAATTATGCAGGGCCACTGTTTCGGTGCGGATGTGCGTCGGGTTACGCTGTTCCGCCAGGACGCGTTCGCGCGTGCACCCGTCAACCCGAGGGGATGGGCGCGCGGCTTGTGGTCCCGCAGTCCCGCTTTCCAAAGGCGGGCGGCATCCGTCCCTTATTCAGGGGCGTCTGCTCCTTGATCGAAACCGGGATGATGGGATGTCGGCTCCTCCTTCCTTGGACGTCTCCTCGGAACTCGTCGCCTAATCCGGGTCTCCCTCATAGATTTAAGACATGGTCGTGAATCTCGTTCCCGGCGCCATATCTTCATGGACACCGGTTAATTACGCTGCTTCCGCCCGGACGCTCCAAGGAGTCTGGTCGGGGCAGCAACCTGCGGTGAGGAGGCCGGGTGGCTCTGGGTGCTGGGGGCGTGTCGTAACACTGCGGCTCTGCACGTCTGTCTTCCGTCCCTAATAGGGCTTCTCGAAGGCACGATGACCTGAGGCATCCCGCACTGGGTGCGGGGAACTGTGTCACCTGAGGTTTTCCTCGGCTTCCCATGTTTAACACGGGGTATGCCGCGAGTTTAACGTCCAGCGGGGACGGCATCGGACCGATCAACACGAAAAGTGGATCAGATGACAGAACCCCTTGCGGGGAACCTCCGACGCTGGGGCCAGCGCATGGGCGGCTTCCCAAGTGATGTGGAGTGGAGAGAAGTGGCATGACCCCACCGGGATGTGGCGGCCCGGGTAAGGATCAGGATGGATGATGGAGTGAAGAGCTTGGACCCCGTAGAGGCTTCCTACGTACCGCGCGCTAGCACGGATCAAAGTCAACGTAGTTCGGGTATACAGTTTAACGTCATGCTGGACGTTGGCGAGCCGACTCACGAAGAGGTCTAGGCCGCCGGGCGGAGGACTGAACCAAACCACCTCGCACAGAGGGGGATGGAACGGCCGGGTGGATCACAGTTTCACGTCATGCTGGACGATAAAAGGAGAGATGGAAAAAGGGGCTGTGGGGAGGCACAGTAAAGATACACACGGGCAGTCTCCCACATGGGCGGATTCATAGGTGAATCGACGCAAGCATGAACCCTGGAGGGGTCCACTGATGGACGAACCGACGTGAATACGACCGGGACGACCAGGTGGTGGACTTGAACCTCAGGGAGGCTTCCTACGTACCCTGTTTAGAAGACAGGGATCAAAGTCCACGTAGTTCATTCTGTCAGGACTTACGCACTTGAGGCAGCCCGGATGCGGAAAAACTCAGTTGGAAGGGACTTGGACCGAAAGTAGGAGACACCTCGATCCCAGTCACACCCTCTACTGGCTTCAGCAGTGGGGGAGCGCAATGGAGATACACATGTGCAGCCCCCCACAAGAAACTAGGGGTTTGTAATACCCTACCCCCGTAGGGAAAAGCCGCTCCCATTAAATCGTCCCTAAAGAGGGGCAATCCCGACATCCCTGCAGAGACGAGCGGGTGGGGGCCACATCCAAACCGGGGGGGGACCCTGCGTGCGAGGCACGAGATCGGGTGATGCGGACGGTTTAACGTCTTGCCAGACGAAGTACAGTTTAACGTCGTGTGTTGAGGACGAAGCGGACGGTTTAACGTCTTGCCGGACGAAGTACAGTTTAACTTCGTGTGTTGAGGACGAAGCGGACGGTTTAACGTCTTTCCGGACGAAGTACAGTTTAACGTCGTGTGCTGAGGACGAAGGTGCTTGGCGGTTTAACGTCTTGCAGCACAGACGATAGGGGCTAGGCAGTTTAGCGTCGTGCAGCTTGGACGTAGTACAGTTTAACGTCATGTTGGACGGATGCAGTTTAGCGTCATGCGGGACGAATGTGCAGTTTAACGTCATGCTGGACAAATGTGCAGTTTAACATCATGCTGGACGTTGGTTGCCGCCGATGGGTCCGTGTCACTTCGCGCAAGCCTGGAGGGCCGCACGGGAAGACAACGCACGGTGCGGGCACCCAGGATGAAGATCATCGGGCGCCACGCAGGCGGGTACCCTCAGGGGGTCAAGGGGGGCGACCCTGGCGGATTGCGCGCAAAAGAGGAGCTTTGCGCGCAAAACAGCAGGTCGGCGCGCAAAATGGCGGGCTGGCGCGCAATCGGGCCAGCCCTTTGCGCGCGGATGATTGAGATTGCGCGCACCGGGCTTCAGGTAGCACGCGGGGGCAACGGCTCATTCTCTAACGAATGGCCACTTTGAAAATGGGGGGTGCGCGCAATCGGGCTGGATTGCGCGCACCCGGGGGCAATTGCGCGCAAGAGGCTTCTTTTGAGCGCAAAGGCCTTCGGGTTAAGGATTATTCAAAGGAAAGGAGCCAAGGGGATTGCGCGCGAAGGCGAACCCCAAGGCTCTATTGCGCGAAAGAAAGGAGGTTACCTGAAGATCGGCATTGCGCGCGGAAGGGGTTGGATTGCGCGAACGAGCGACGCTTCGGATTCTGGCAACCTTCAAAACGTCGGGGGTCGCCTTATATTTATAGGCAACCCCGGGCGCGGAATCCGGTCTCGGGCGCGGAATTCCCTTCGCGGGCGCGGAATCAGGACACGGCGCGCAAGGGAGCCGCACAGGCCATGGGCGCGCAAAATAGCGCGCCGGCCCAGCGCATTGCGCGCATCCCGGGAGGATTGCGCGCCGCGACTCAACATTGCGCGCGGGCCTCTGAAATTTCGCGCAAGTCCTCCGGGCCCTCCGGAACGTGCCTCTGACTCCAAATATCACTTCGCTTTCCGCATCTGGAGCTTCGTTTGGGAACAACGGACTTTTCCGGCGTCTACAAAAGCCCCCCCTCGGAATCTGATCGGCGAGAGGTCGCAACGATCGGGTTCCGAGGGAGACGCCGGAATGCCGAAGTCCTGGGCTGCGCGGGACTTAGGCGCGCAAAAAGGGGTGTCGGGCGCGCAATTCGCCGCCGCGGTCGCGCAATCGAGCGTTCCGCGCGGCGCGGAATCCCGGCCTCGTCTATAAATAGGGGTCCGGGGTTCCGCGTTCCGTACACAGGCCTTCCGCGCGATAAGCTTCAACGCTCTCGTGCGCGAAATCGCCTTTTCCGGTCGCGAAATTCTCCCGATCGGCGCGCAAAACCATCCGGAATTCGCCTGTCTTTGCGCGAAAACCCGGAACTTTGCGCGACATTCTTCCCAATTGCGCGCCGTCCACTTGGATTGCGCGCCAACCTTCAAACTTCTCTACCAGCCTCGTCCGATCCCGCACGCTTCATCCCTTAACCCGCACGACTCCCGAAACTTCTGAGATGGCCGCGCATCAAGGAAATGAGGGGGATGCCGCCATTCGCAGAGCAGAGATGGCGGTGAACGAGGAGGTTTACGGAGCCAAGGAGATTTTTTCCAACAATAAATCCCTGTTCGACTTGCTGACGCCGGCCCAGAAGACATATCCACTGTCGGACAACCTGCCGCTCTGGAACTTCGGCATCCTAGATGAGGTTCCGGTGCCAGGGTTCGAGGTTGATGCGCCACGGACCTGGGTGACTCGGGAGGACGAGCTTCCCCGCTATAACATCACCAACAATGGGCATCCTGCCAGGGAGACCAGGCACTTGGACGTCTATGTCCTGAACCCGAGGACGCGAACCATTGACGGGGGTGAGCCTACTGCGGAGAATTCTCCAGCCCTCTACTCGAGCACATATCGCCAGAGTGTCACAGACAACACCAAGGGCTGGCTGAAGGACTGGGACTTGCGGTCTGGGGGAAATTTCACCAGCGAGTGGGCCTGGGCGTTCTGGGTACGCCACACTTGCGATCACTTCGCAGAGGAGCTGCGGTACATCGGCATGTTTGAGGCGGTGTGGACGTCGCAGTTCCACTTCTACCAGCAGTCCGAGCTCGGGCCGGAGCTGTTCACCCACTGGTCCTCGGATACCAACACCTTCCATCTTCACCATGGGGAGGTCGGCATCGGTCTCTGGGACATCCACTGCATCGGAGGTATCCCACTGGAGGGCTACAGTATGATGAGTTCCTGCCTCCGAGGAACACCTGGGGTGACAGGTCACGGACTCCCATCCTGACGTGGCATCTGCTGGACCTGGCTACAGAGCGGCTCGGGGTCAAGGACTTCCAGAAGGACATAGCCTACAAGGAGTGGTTCGGCCAGTTCTTGGAGCATGACCCAGCGGTCAAGATGCCAGGCAGGGGGAAGCGGTGGCCGACCGCAGCTCAGAGGAGCCGGAACGGGTCGTACTGGCGGGTCCTGGAGACAGGCGACTACCGCTCATGGGGGTACCGCGTCATCGAGGCTCGGGACCCAAATGTCCAGTACGCGGTGTTCCTGGCCGCCTTTCTGAGTTGGTGGCTCCTCCCAGTGCGGGACGCGAGAATGGGCGTTCGCCCGACGACACTGGCGACGGCGGGCGCTATGGCCGCCAACAAAAGATACAACCTCGGGGTCCCAGTGCTGGCGAGGCTGTATGCCATCCTGAGATGCATCTCACGAGGGGGGTCGCCACGAAGGACCTGTGGGCCCTTTCAGTTCTTCCACGGCTGGGTGGCTGCTCACCTCGGTGGGTACACGTTTCCGAACGCCATCATTCCTCTGGGCAACGGCCTGCGACCCTCCCTGCTGAACATCGCGGGGGTCACTCCGATGACCCTAAGTGAGGAGGGCGTGAGGATTCGGATTGGAAATCATGCCAATTTCAACTTCAGTCCGTTCCCCACTCCCGTCGGCCAGATGATCGACAATGGGCAGGGTCCGCTGGAGCAGCATGAATACTTCCTGAACATGCGGGGCGGGGTGCTCGTGGCTCGGATCGACGGGAAGGTGATCTGCGAGCCTTACGTGCCAACCCGGTTCGCCAGGCAGTTTGGGTGCCTTCAGCGGATGCTGAAGAGGGTATTCACTGCTGTCCGGGAGGAGACGAACCCTTGCGTCCTTCGCCAGATGTGGCTGATGTTTGCCGCTTTCGGCTCTGGCGACGTCATCACTCTCCCTCCTACCGTGGTTGACGCAGGCTTGGCAACCGAGTACTCCGAACACTGGGCCATCGCGTACCCCGAGGGGCTTCTATGGAAGCCAGTTCGGCGGCTCGAGGTTACCCGTGCGGAGCCCGGGCGTCAAGGAAGGAGGCGAGGCGCCGCCACACGGGGGAGAACGGAGGCACGCCAAGCAGCGGAGCCGGCGCGGGCAGGGACTTCGGCGGCGGGCACATCGCGAGCTGCCGCCACGACCTCAGCGCCCAGAGAGGGGGCACGTGCGGTGGTCGACGAGCGGCCCGGGAAGCGGGTGAGACGTCTGCTCGAACCCTCCCACGACGCGGTCTTCCCGGCGCTGTGGTCGGCCTGGATGACCCTGCGGCAGTCACTGGGGACCGACGCCATCTGGCGAAAGATACTCAGAGAAGGAATCTATCTGCCAGAGGTCGGGCGCCTCCAGATCGCCGACAGAGTGGACTTCAACCGACAGTATGTGTATCTGACGGCCATGGACGATTACGCGCGCCAACGTGGTCAGCGTGCGGAGCCATCCCTTCTGGTGAAGGTGATGCTCGGTCTAGAGCCCGCTCCAGAACAGATGCCGCCGGCGGAAGATGAAAGTGGCAGCGACTCCGAGGAAGAGGAGGAAATGGGGGAGGATGAAGGCTCCGAGGGAAGATCCCATCAGGGGAGCCCACGGGAGAGCGGCGAGGTGGCCGGCTCTGACAACGTTGATGTCACTGAGCTCCTCGAGGTCCGCTTCTATCCCTACTCAACCTGCTTCATCCATTCCCTTATGCAGCTTCTAACCCATTTCTCCACCTTTATCAGGAGCGCACGGATGTTGGTCAGGCGTCCTCAGCGGGAGTAGGAGGGGCGCCAGCAGGACAAGGCGGGGGCCAGGCACCCATTATCGAATTGACAAGCGCGGAAGGGTCCCCTGCTGCAACTGTTCCTGCGGCGGCTGGGATAGCGGAAGATGACGCTCTGAACTCCCGTAAGTCTCCTTACTTTACTGCTGGTGCTTGCCGTTGACGATCCGTGACTAACCACGGCATGCCCTGCGCAGTGATCTCAACACTGGAGGCTCGTCGGGTTGCCGAACCCGGGCCATCCACGAGTGGACCGGTGGCAGACATGCCGCCTGCTCCGGAACAGACTTCCCACACCGAGCCGGCCCCACCAACTGCTGATCAGGGGGCTGCGGACGCCGTCGGTGCTGACATCGGAGAGAGGTCGGGGGCTGACGAGGGTGTCGGCGCCGCTGGGGAGAGAGAAGAAGTTCGCCCGTGTGTTGGGGAACCCATCCCTCATGAGGACCTCCCAGGGGCGGACCCTGCAGCAGACCTGCTGGCTTCCTTCCCTGCCTACCGGCCTGCCGACCCCGAGGAGATGGACGACTCAGACGCGGAGGCGGTCGAGGAGAGCCGGATAACGCGCCTCAGGGGGTGGAAGTGCATCCAGCGCTTCCTCAAGCGAGACCCGTCGGAGTGGCTGGGGCGCATGGGATCACTTCAAACCTGGCTGCGCTTCCTATGTGCCGGGGGAGCTGATGCTCAACGCCTCCATCTGACGGTTCGTGATTTCATGGCCGAAAAGATGCGCGAGAGCTGCCGGCGTGCCGACGTCACACAAAGTCGGGACATGTCGGAGAGCACGCGGGCGCTCCTCGCGGCGGAGCAGGAAGTCCGGCGCCTCGAAGGGCAGGCGACAGAGAAGGAGGCCTTCGTCGCAACGTGTACCGAGCTTGTGGAGCAACTAGCAGCCCAGCTGGTTGACGCCCAGGTACAGCTGACGGAGGCGGGCCAACAGATGGTCACAATTCAGGTCGAGCAGGAGCGTGCACAGGCCAGAATCGACGAACTGCGTGCTGCGACCGCCGACGAAAAGAGGGCACGCAGAGAGCGAGAAGCAGCTCTGGAGGCCACCAGCCAAAGGGTAGCGGCATTAGAAAGACTCATTCAGCACGCTAATCCCTAAGGGATTTGTTTTGTCGTTCCCAAAACATTTGCTTCCGCTACTTTGATACATTTGTATGAATCAATAAATTTATCTGCATCTTTTGGCTTAACATTCTCAACCACAATTCGTTGTCTTGCGGGAGTGTTAACCAAGCATCAGGCATCCATAATTGGGCCTGGATTTCTGGAGAAAAGAGGGAGGTCATTCCTAGGAAAGGAGACCTCAGACCTAATCAATGTATCATCCCCCCAACTTGTTCCAACACACGAGCGGGACAACGCTAGGGGCGTTGAGATTTTATCCGAACATAGGGAAATGAGAAAGGGTGAATCGCATGTCCCGAATCCAGACATCCACAACGGTCGGCCTTCCAGGAAATGCCCAAGACGGTAGGCGGACAGTGGATCGACCATAACAACTGCAATAGATGGACCGAAGGTCATCATTCATATTGCAGGAGGCGGACCACATGTCATCATGAATACCGCTTTGGGGGTTCCTTCAGACACAAGGGTGGAAATCCAGATCAACAGGGCATGCGAAGCGTGGGGCGAAGTGACGATTTGTTCGGACAGAATCCAACGCTCTCAAAATTTCGCCACCGTGGGGAAAGCATATTAGGCGGATGCACTAATCTGGCCGTGAGTCACCCCAATTCTCAGACAGCACCTCTTTGACGAGGAAACCGTCACTTCCCACCATTGCAATGGGGCATCCCGAGCTGAATCGGGGAGAATATCTCAACTGAACCACTCTACCAGAAGCCAGGCCAGACGGCCGGCGACGAGGAGGGGCGGGACTTAACGATCCCTGAGGCTGGACCCGAGTTGAGATGCCCGGGCATTCCTATGTACTCCATCAGGCTGGAGATCAAGCCACACGTAGTTCTGAGAGTGCAGTTTAACGTCATGCAGGACGTAGAATCCCATTTAGGGGAGATCTTAGTTTAAGGTCATAGAGCTCGGACCATAAGGGAATATCTTAGTTTAAGGTCTTAGAGCTCGGACCATAGGGGCAGATCTTAGTTTAACGTCTTAGAGCTCGGACCATAAGGGGAGATCTTAGTTTAAGGTCTTAGAGCTCGGACCATAAGGAGAGATCTTAGTTTAAGGTCTTAGAGCTTGGACCATAAGGAGAGATCTTAGTTTAAGGTCTTAGAGCTCGGACCATAAGGAGAGATCTTAGTTTAAGGTCTTAGAGCTCGGACCATAAGGAGAGATCTTAGTTTAAGGTCTTAGAGCTCGGACCATAAGGAGGAGAGATCTTAGTTTAAGTTCTTAGAGCTCGGACCATAAGGAGAGATCTTAGTTTAAGGTCTTAGAGCTCGGACCATAAGGAGAGATCTTATTTTAAGGTCTTAGAGCTCGGACCATAAGGAGAGATCTTAGTTTAAGGTCTTAGAGCTCGGACCATAAGGAGAGATCTTAGTTTAAGGTCTTAGAGCTCGGACCATAAGGAGAGATCTTAGTTTAAGGTCTTAGAGCTCGGACCATAAGGACCTCAAAGTACGCCACATCGTGGTCCTATCCCCTGGATATGCGAAGATGCACTGAGGGATAGTGTCAAGAGTGTCGAGGTTTCGCCTGGTCAGAATGGGAGGTGAAAAATGTGAATCATGCGGCCATTCACTCAAGGACTGGGGGCACCGGAGTAACGATATGGGAGTACTGCCGACCGTGGCGGAAAAGCAGCATCAATATCGCACTAACCGTTGGTGGAATGAGGCAGCAAACGAGCATCGACCGCTCAATCGCAGGATTCATATCGATTTGTTGCCCGAGGCCATTGGGGCTACCGGCCCGAGTTGGTGGGAGAGCACTGAGGCATTGTGTCCGAACCGTTCACGGGGGCTCCACCCAGGGCGTAGACGATGGGTCCGAATGAAAGGGAGCACGAAGCCTGAAAAGTGGAGGAAACCTGACCAAGCGGATCCTGACCCTCCTGGCAATAAACCAGAGTACTCTTGACACCGGTGGACCACTGCAAGGGGTCGGGGAACACGCCTTGAGGGTGACCTAAAGGCGGAGGATTCCCCAGAGAAGGGGGAATCTCTAAGAGGTGGGGGGCTGGACCCGAAGTTTCAAACATTCGGGCGTTCCTACGTATCCCATAAGGATGGGAATCAAGCCACACGTAGTTCTTGAAGCGCGGCGCAACACAATCGGGCACCAGCGCGGGGAAGAGTGCGGGTCTGACCCTCGCACACAGAAGGAGCGGCATTTGATATTTCTTGTTTTTCCTTAAAGATGAATGGTTTTTCTTTGTGCGGCGACATGCCTGTGATTGAGAAATCTCTGGCGTCGCCACAATAATCAAGCCACGGAAGGCATTGATGAATGGCGTGGTTATTAACCAGCGCCCAACATGAGTGTCCCCTGAGGAGAACATCACGATGCAGTGCCGTTTCTCGTCGGGCGGCCAAGACGATCACAGTTTACGGTCGTGTGGTAGGACCAGACAACACAGTTTAAGGTCGTGTGGTTCGGACCATGGAGGAATCCGCTTATCGCGGTACGGCGGACACAGCGGAGGTGGGAACATACCCAGCCCTGCGGTCACGCACGATTCCAGGAGAAGGGTCTTGGGATAGGGGTCTGCGTATGTCCATCACCCGAGGGGCAGAGATGCTAGCCTCCAGATATACTGGGCCCAGAACGCGATTGTTCGGGCGACTCCTTCCTCCTTATGGGGACGAGGGTCCAGCTACGCATGGCCCTTAGGGAGGATATCCGCATATATCCTTGGTGCTCAGATCATGGGAGCCTCGAACGACATCATTACCCTGGTTGGTCTGCCTAACGTGTAGAGGTGTACTGGAGGTCAGTATGAAGAGAGTGTCGAGATTCCACTACAACGCACAAAGGCGGAGTGTGATGAGGACTGCGCAACCAATGTTCAGAGCCTGAAAGAGCCGACATGGCGATCAAGGACGTTGCTGACCATATTCGCAACACAACATCCGATCGCGTCAGCCTAAGACGGGGCAAGCAAACGAGCATCGACCGCTCAATCGCAGGATTCATATCGATTTGCGGCCCAAGACCCGCCGGTAAATCGACCCGGAGCGGTAGGAGAGCACTGAGGCATCGTACCCAAACCGCTAACGAGGATCCCTTTGAGTGAAGTCTCGAACAAGAGGAAGCGCGAGGCCTGACAAGCAACACAGGACTTGTCGGGATTGAATCTGACACTACGAGTCATAGACCGAAGTACCCAAAACATGTTAACAGATCACCGGAAAGGGTCGGAGGACTCACCCTGAGAGCAACCAAAAGAGGGCAGATCCCCGTGATCAACTAAGAGACGAGGCTGGACCTGAAACACAAGCGTCCAGGCGGTCCTACATATCCCATAAGGATGGGAATCAAGCCATACGTAGTTCTTGAGAGGCAGTTTAACGTCATGCAGGACGATACGTTGGGCAGTTTAACGTTGTGCAGCTTGGACGTGGTGCAGTTTAGTGTCATGCAGGACGAGGCACTTGGCAGTTTAACGTCTTTCAGCGCGGACGAGTGCTGAACAGTTTAACGTCTTGTAGCCTGGACGAATGCAGTTTAACGTCGTGCAGGACGTATGCTGAACAGTTTAACGTCTTGTAGCTTGGACGAATGATGTTTGGCAGTTTAACGTCTTGCCGCGCGGACGTAGTGTACTCAGGAAAAGTACTGCTTGAGAAACCTAGCGTTGGTGGGAGGAGTGACACGCTCACCATCCATAGTCGCTAGGGAGTACGCGCCATTGGGATAGACCTTGTGGACAACAAAAGGTCCCTCCCACTTGGGCTCCAACTTGGGCGGCTTCCGGCCGGGGATCATCGGTGCTCTTAGGGCTAGCACTAGGTCACCCTGCAGGAAGGAGCGGAGGCGAACCTTCTTATTGAAAGCTCGAGCCATTCTGCTTTGATGCCTCTCCAAGTTGTGCAAAGCGCGAAGTCTATTCTCATCCAGTGCTTCCAACTCGACTAGATGGGCTTCAGCAACTCTGTCCGGCGCTTGTTGGTCGTAGACCGCAGTGCGCAAGGACGGCAACTGGATCTCAATGGGCAGGACGGCCTCAGCTCCATACACCAGGGAATAAGGGGTCATCTGGGTGGAATTGCGAGTCGTCGTCCGTTAAGCCCAGAGGGCGTTGGGGAGCTTGTCCGGCCAACTCTTCTTGTTCTGACCAACCATCTTTTGCAGAATGTTAGAGAGGGTTTTGTTAAACGCCTCGATCTGTCCATTCGCCTGCGCATGATAGCGAGATGTATGGTTCGAGCGAATGCTATACTTGGCGTACAACTTCTTCAACTCGGCTGCCTGGAAATTGGTTCCGTTATCCGTGAGGATAGCGTGAGGCACTCCAAATCGATAGATGATGTTTCAGGTCACGAAGTCAGCGATCGAATAGGATTTGACCTCTCTGAGCGGAATCGCCTCTGCCCATTTGGAGAAGAAGTACGTGGCGGTCAGAATGAACCGGCACTGGCGAGCTGTCGCCGGTGGGTAAGGTCCCACAACGTCCAGACCCCAGACTGCAAAGGGCCAGGAATACCTAGTGGTATGGAGAGGCTCCGGCGGCCGATGCACAAAGTTCGCATGAACCTGGCACGCATGGCACCTCCTGGCATACTCGATGCAGTCATGGATCATGGAGGGCCAGAAGTATCCCAACCTCCGAATCTGGTGGGACAGCTTCGGCCCAGTCTGGTGGGAACCGCATGAACCGGCATGAACCTCTTGCATGACTCGTGGGATCTCAACTCCCTGAAGGCAATGGAGGAGAACACCATCAAATCCGAGTTTGTAGAGGATCTGCTCCAGGCCGGGGCTGCTCTGGAGGACAAACTGCGATGCGCGGTGTCGAACTCGCTCGCGCTCGGCCCGATCCGATGGAAGAATGCCATGTTGGAGGTACTCAACCAAAGGCGTCCTCCAATCAGGGGCTGATCCGACTGTCATATCTGGGATAATCAGGGCTCCGGGCATAGGGGCAACCGTGGTGAGATTACTTACCAACGGGCCGCGATCTTCTTCCGGGATAACGGGAGCGATGAGCCTGCGGCGCGTCACGCGGACGATCAGGTTGTCCTGTTCAGGCTCCGCAAGTGACGCAGCAAGGCTGGCCAAAGCATCTGCTCGACCGTTCTGCGACCGGGGAATATGGACAATTTCTGGCCGAGAAGGGAATCGAGCCATCAGAAGGAGGGTGCACTCCAACAATGGCACAAGTTCCGGCTTCCTGACAACATAGTCGCCGTTGATCTGCTTAACGACCAGCTCGGAGTCCCCTTTCACGCACAGACGGGGCACGTCGATCTCGAGAGCCAACTCGAGGCCGGTGATGAGGGCATGGTATTCCGCCTCACTGTTGGTACAGCCCTCGGTCAACAGGAAAGAGTATGGCAGCACGGCTCGCTCCGGGGTAATGAAGACGATGCCCAAGCCCACTCTGTTGAGCTTAGGATTATCGAGCCTTCTACCGGTGGGGCTCTGGGAGGCACCGTCAAAGTGCATCTTCCAGCATGGATCGGCTCGATCAACCGAGAGAATGGTCTCATCAGGAAAGCCTAGATCCAGCGGCTGATCCGCGGAGGTCGGGTGAGCTTCCAGAAAGTCTGCCAATGCTTGCCCTTTGATGGCCTTCTGAGACACATACCTGATGTCGAACTGCTGGAGAATCACAGCCCACCGTGCTAGACGGCCAGTCAACATAGGCCGGCTCAGGATATATTTCAACGGGTCTACCCGAGAAACCAACTGTACCTCATGGTGCTGCAAGTAGTGCCGTAATTTCTGTACGGCAAATACGAGCGCCAGGCAGCTCTTCTCGATGGGGGAATACCTAACTTCCGCATCGAGGAGCATGCGACTGAGGTAATAGAGGCTATTCTCCGTTCCCTCGTTGTTCTTCTGGGCGAGAAGGGCACCCAGGGACCGTTCCAGGGCGGTCACATAGAGGACCAGCGGCTTCCCGGATACAGGCAGCATCAGAACCGGAGGTTGTAGTAGGTACTGCTTGATTTCCTCGAAAGCGGTCTGACACTCTTTATCCCATACATAGGTGGCACCTTTCTTCATGAGCCGAGAAAAGGGCTTACACTTGCCGGCCAGATTCGCGATGAATCGGCGTATATAGGCTAAGTGGCCTTGGAACCCTTGCAGTTCCCGGATGGTACCTGGGGGAGGCATCTGGCTAATCGCCCTGATTTTCTCTGGGTCGATCTCAATACCCCGGTATCTTACCACAAATCCAAGGAACTTTCTGGAGCTGACCCCAAAGGCACACTTCAACAGGTTCATCTTCAGGCAGCGAGACCGGAGGAAGCTGAACACTTTCTCAAGAGCTTTGAGATGGTCCTGACGCTGGCGCGATTTGACAACCAAGTCGTCGACGTAGCATTCCACCAGTGTCCCGAGGATTGGCTTGAATATGCGGTGCATCGCCCGTTGATAGGTGGCACCTGCATTCTTCAGGCCGAAGGGCATGACCCGGTAGCAAAAGGTACCTTGGGGGGCCCTGAAGGCAGTGAACTCCTCATCCTCAGGGGCCATCCGAATTTGGTTGTATCCGGAGTATCCATCCATGAAGGAGAGGGCTTGGAACCCTGCCGTGGCATCAATCAACAGCTCTGTCACTGGAAGGGGAAAATCATCCTTCGAACAGTGGCGGTTGAGATCGCGGAAGTCGATGCAGACTCTGATCTTCCCGTTCTTCTTCCTGACCGGCACAATGTTGGCCAGCCATTTGGGGTACTGAACTTCCCTCATGAAGTTGGCTTTGATAAGCTTGTCAACTTCGGCCTCAACCATGGCACCGTGGGACGGGTGCATCTTCCTGGGAGGCTGCTTGAACCCGCGATGGTGCGCCGGGAGACCAAGGCGGTGGACGGCTACCTGAGGATCTAGCCCCGGCATCTCGTCATAGCCCCAAGCGAACACATCACGGTGCTGCCTGAGAAAGTCCACATACTGCTGCCGCTCCTCAGAGGGCATGGCGGCACTGACCAATGTGGGTCTTGGATCGGCCTCGGTTCCAAGGTTCACCTGTATTAACTCATCGACCGTGGCGGGGACGCCCTCCTCAAAGGCTGGGGGTGCGTCTTCCATATCCTCTCCACTCAGGGAGGGATCATCCACGGGAGAGACTGCGTTGGAAACTGCATTGGGGCTACCAGATCCTGCTGGGCCACTGGTGCTGGCGCGGGCGGTCGCGGTCATCTCATCAGGAGACTCGCGGGCCGTCGAGACCAGGGCGACGTCCAACCGGTGAATCGGGAGGACGTAAGCGTCACCCAGACTTGCCCAGGGATCACTTGCAACAGCGACAGGCTCAACCTCACCTGCCAGGATCTGCTTATCCTTTCTCTTGTAATAGTCCGTGTCCAGATAGTGGGCTTCACATGAGGCAAAAGGAGAGGCATCTCCTTGAAGCACGCCTACTCGACCATTAAGGGAGTATTTGAGGCATTGGTGGTATGACGAGGGAACCGCCGCGTGAAGGTGGAGCCATGGCCTGCCCATCAATGCGTTGTACGCAGTGTCCTGAGAGACTACCATGAATTCGGTGTTGGCAACCAAGTCACCGAACTGGGTCTTCAAACGTATCTTGCCGACGGGGGTTTGCTCGGTGCGGTCGTACCCCTGGATCCTGAGGTCGGAGGGAATCAAGTCATCCTCAGACAACCCCAATCTCCGGAGCGTCCGAGTTGGAATCAGGTTAATCCCGGACCCCGTGTCGACAAGACAGCTCCGGACTTCAAGGCCATTGAACTGGCCAGTGACATACAGCGGACGAATGTGTCCTTGTATAGGAGGGTCTTCATCCTTACCAGAGAACGAGATAACTGCCTGACATTCGGCGTCCTCGATCGTTTCGGCGTGAAAGGCCTCTACAGCCGCAACCTCTGTCTCAAACTGGAGGGGGCTCTTCAGGGCTTCAGCGAGTGCCTCGCGCATCTCAGATGACATGCGCAGAGCCTCAAGGATGGAGAGCCTTGCTGGGATGTCAGCCAAGTGCATCAGGACATCATACTTTTTGGCCAAGCGCGAGCCCCTGGTTGCAGGAGGTTGCTCTGCGGTTGGAAGCACGACGGGCCTTGCCGGTTGGATCGGCGGCCGACTGGTACTTGGCGCATCTCGCTGTTCACTGGCTGCAGTCCGGGAAATGGTCACCGTACTGGGGTCAGGAGGCCGGGATGGACTCGTGGCAGGGCGGAGCTGGTCGCGACGCGGCTGAGACGGTTCTGCCTGGTCCCACACCACAAACAGCGGCGGAGGCGAATCCGTCATCCCCGAATGGGGGGGCGGCGCACGTTGTGCTCGGTTTTGAGCCTGCTGCCTAGTCTCAGTGGCGTGCACGGCCTGGCTGGAGGTACCAAAAGCTGTGCCCCGGCGACTCCTGCTGCTGCGGTTCTTCCGACGGTGGCGACGACCGGGGACACTAGGGAGGTCCACCTGGTGTTCTTCAACGTCGGGAACCGAAAAGGTATTTACCAGCTCGACGGTGTTAACCGAAGCGTACCCAACACCGTCATCGGACGAATCATCCATCACCGGGCGGATCCGAGGAGGGACCCTCATCTCCGGGGGCATGAAATCGCCGAGAGTGCGGGATAGTGGCGGAACTGGCGGGGCGCGCTCTTCCTTCTTGCGCTGCCGCCGTTTGCTCCTCTTGGAAGAGGCAGGCTGGGACGACGATGCCGAAGCAACACCCGCAGATTCCGGGGGCTCAGGCTGATTCAAGCGCGCACGGATGATTCCATGGGCGCGAATGGTCGTCTTGCGGGCCATCCAGTTATTATACTTCTGGGATCCGTGGTCGGAGACCAGCTGCCATTCGTCCTCGTTGCCACTATCGTCATCTGATCCCACGAACACGCCCGCCACTTGTGCTGGAGCTGGGCCCAACCTGATTACATTGTTGTTAATCTGGTCTTCGAGCCAATCCTTAAACACATAGCACCACTAGATGGTGTGTTCCAGGGCCCGATGGTAGGGGAAGTAGCGGGGGTTATTCGTAAGATGTGCCTCCTCTGGCCTCCAACACTCAGGCAGTCGCACAATCCTCTGCTCCAGGGCACTCCAGAAATAACCGGGGACCTGATCCTCGTGGAATGAGTAAGTCAGGTGTCGCGGGCCCCTGGGAGCGTGGTCTTGACGAGGGGCTGGAGGGGCCGGCCGAGGAGGTGGACCCTGATTATCTCGCCTGGGTTGTGGCGGTACATTATGCGGAGGGGTCGGCCGGTTCTGAGGCTGCCGCTGCTGGGCCGGGAACTGAGCCAGTGGAGGCGGATTCCTGTGAGGCTGTGGAGCTGGCCTCGCCGGCAGCAGCTCCAATGGCCTGGGGGCCTCTATCTGGGCGACAGCAGCGGGCTCAGCCCTGCTGACTCTCCTTGCAGGAATCATAGGAGGCAGCGGGTGTGCCTGGCTGGCCTGTTACAGGGCTTCCTCAAGACGTTGAGCTTTGTCTGAGAAGTCCCTGAACCCTCCGGGGTAATTTTGAGTGATCAGGGAAGGGACCAGCTCGGTCTTGATGTTCCCGACGCACATTGTCAGCAACTGCTCCTGAGTCAATGGCATGTCAAGGGAATACGTGAGACCCTTCCATCGGGCGACGAAGTCCGCGACTCGCTCATCAGGCCTCTGCTTGCACTTGAAGAGGTCTGCGATACTTGTCTTCCGGGTCGTGGAACTGAACTGGTAGAGGAACTGTCTACGGAGGTCCTCCCAGCTGGTTACCGACCCGATGGGGAGCTGGCTGTACCAGACAAATGCTGGCCCTTCCAGTGTCTGAACAAAGCAGCGAAGCTTAGAGGCCTCTTGCTGCGCCGGAGTCCCCAACATAGGCCCTCACCTCGAGTTGAAGTGGGCTAAATGCTGTGGCGGACCTCCAGTCCCGTTGAAGGGAGCGAAAGTGGGATTCCCGAATCCCGGAGGCGCCGGCATGTCATCCACCCATGCTGGGTAGGGCTTGCCGTCCGGTGGGATCGCCACCTGCCGAGTCTCCAAGGCCTCCAAGCGGGCAATGAGTGCCGCCATCGGATCGTCCGGACATGGGTTCCAGTCCTGGCGAGGATCTCTAACCACGAGCGCATTGCATGGCCCTTCAATCGGGTCGTCAACCGGGTCGTCGAACTCGGCAGCTCGTGGGATGGCGGGCGGAGCGGCCCTTGGGGCAGCGGGAGGAATCCGAGCGGGGTCTCTCAGGTAGTCACGCCGCTCGGGAGGGTGTGGCGAAACATACCGCGCCCTCTTGCCGTAGGCAATGGCCTCTCTCCTGTCGGCGAACACGGCGTAATCACGGTTGCCCGGGAGAGTCTCATCGAGGAGCGGTTGTTCCGGTCCCTGCTGTCCTGGCCTAGGACCACCGTAGTCAGGCCGCCGTTCTGCAGCGCGCTCGGCGAGGAGCTGGTCAACCAGCTTCTTCTGTTCGGCGAGCTGCTGACGTAGCGTAGCCTTCTCGAGATCCTCCTCTGCCCTCTGCATGGAGGCAGATGGGTCGGCGGGATTTATAGCCTCCCTGTGCTCTTTTCCTTTGCTGACGTTTCGGCTCAACGTCAGTGCTTCAGTGGGTGCGGGGAGCCCCAGGAGGTTCCTCTGATGACGAGTGACTCTCACCGATGGCTCTGACGACGGCTTGTCTTCGGGGGGGAAGCCCCCGTCGAGAAGTTCCAAGTCGTTCCCCTCTCCCGACAGGTCAGCCATATTGACCGTTTCTGTCCCTGGGGATATACCCTCAGGGCCACCCAGTGAATCGGGCTATCGGCGAATCACACTGAAGCGTAGGGCGGCGTACTTCCCCCATCCACGGATATACACGTGGGGAGTGGCTTCCTCGATAACTTTGCGGAGTACTTGAAAACACTCAACGCATCGTTGTTGGAGGGCCTCGTGGTGCTCAAATGACACGGGGTGCCGAGCCGCGGGGAGCATGGCCAGGTCAATTTGACGGAACTGCTCACCAATATCCTCCAGGTGCACTTGACTCCCGGGGTATGGCATTTGTAGGCGGTGAAGACAGGAGCGAGTCTCCCGGAGAGTTCGGCGGAAGCATTCGAACTCATCTGGGGTGAGCGATTCGGGTGCATCAAAGCCCGGTCCTGCGACTGGCCAAAACTTCTCAGGGAAGTGGCCCTCTGCAAGGACGGTCCAGAAGCTCCACGACTCAAACTCGGGACCCAGATCTCCTTGGTCCTCTTCAATGGCTGGGAACGGACGGGGAACCGGTAGTGGTGCCGAGGCGGGCCACCGGGCTGACGGGCTGGCCGGCGGTGAATACGGCGAACAGGCCGATTGGCCTCCATATCCCGGGCCGCCCTCTGAGGGTGGCGGTGCCCTAGCTACCACATCACGATAGGACGGGCCGGCGAGCGAACATCCTGCCGTAGAATCGGTGCTCGCCGAGGGTGCACCAGATCGTGGTTCGACCGTCGGTCCCCAGAAAAAGTCTCCGGCTTCTCCGATCGAGACGGAAGGCACTTCCGGAGGGGCCGGTACCAACCGCAAGCTTGATCCTTGGGGGTCTACCAGGCCCTCGTTACTCCGGATATACCTTCGGAGAGAAGCGGGGATCACATCGATCTCGCTCTCGGGGAGCACGAGGCTGACGTGCCGCATTCCTACCCCTGCCCTTGACTGGCGGGATTGGGGAAAGGGCTCTGTCGCCGAATCGTACTCTGCCTCTGAATCAGAGAAGCGAACCGGTCAGATCTCTGTCCGGAATTCCGTAACATTATTCCCTCGGCGTCGACGCCTTGCCTTCCTGCCCCTGGGTGGTTCTTCGGGGCAGGGCTGATCTCTGTCCTGGCGTCCTCCGGCCGCACTGGTGCTGGGGCCAAGAGGACTGGAAACCAAGGTGCGAGGGGCACCGGGACAGATATCAAAGGGAACGCGGGGAGAGATGATTCCGGGAAGGCCTCCGGGCCGGGATCGGAAGGTGGGATGACCCATGCCTCCTGGATCGGCCACACGGAGTAGATCCCGCTGGTGAATAGCGCTACCGCGAGGTGGTCCGCGGTGGCTACTGCCTGCACCAGCAACCGGGAGAGTCGACCCAACCTGCCTTTGGGGCGGTCGAGGCCTCGATCCAGGTCGGGCATAGAAGTTCCCCTGCTCAGGATGCGCAGGGGCCTGGCGACTGGGGCCAACAGTGGCTTGGGCCAATGCGGCCGCTGTTGCTAGGGCCCCAAGGTGGGCATCCTCTTCCGCTCGTGCCCGACGTTGGCGTCGGGACAGACGAGTCGGGATGAGCGGCGCGGGCAGGTGGAGAGCCCGCTCTTCGACTTGAGAGGCCTGGCAGCGGTGTCGCCGTGGCCTGGCGGGAGTCCTTACCGTAGATCCCTGGAGCGAATCCCGGATAGGGTGATCCCGGGCATCTTCCACCTCATCCGCATAGGGAAGGGAACTGTCAGAGCGCCCCGAGGATAAGCTCCCGAAGCGGTTGGACGTTGAGGTAGGCAGCGGTGCCTCCCTGCGCGGCCCTCGGGGGCGGCGGTGGTGGCGAGGTGCAGCCTCCTCAAGGTCTAGGTGAGCCATGTCCCTAGTGGGGATGACTCCCTCTTCCTCATATCTCCGCACCAGGGTGTTGATCACCCTTCTCTGGATGACCTCCGAGGGGGAGAGAGGGTGTGGTTGTCCCGCAATTGCAGCTGCTGGGACGGCTGTGGAACGGGCGGGACCGCGCGGAGTAGCCGCGTCGGTGTTTCCCCTACCCCTGCGCCAGTGGGCGGGTGGCGATCGGGCACTGGATCGGGCGACCTGATTTCTGAAAGCAGGGAGAAGGACCCATTAACACTGACAGGAAAAAGGAATCGACAACCAACCATTAGCGCCACGACGCCTTCCGTGGGGGGAACCCAGGCCCTTGACGTTGCGAGACGGAGTGCCCGATGTCCCTTCCCCAGCCCCTGGCGGGTAAGACTGAATGCTTGGCCGGGCAACATGCCGGTCTTCCAACACCTCTGAAAGCCATCGGTCCTCGTATCGAGGAGAAGAGATTCACGTCGGGTTCACATTTTTTTGTTTCGGTGCGGATGTGCGTCGGGTTACGCTGTTCGGCCAGGACGCGTTCGCGCGTGCACCCGTCAACCCGAGGGGATGGGCGCGCGGCTTGTGGTCCCGCAGTCCCGCTTTCCAAAGGCGGGCGGCATCCGTCCTTTATTCAGGGGCGTCTGCTCCTTGATCGAAACCGGGATGATGGGATGTCGGCTCCTCCTTCCTTGGACGTCTCCTCGGAACTCGTCGCCTAATCCGGGTCTCCCTCATAGATTTAAGACATGCTCGTGAATCTCGTTCCCGGCTCCATATCTTCATGGACACCGGTTAATTACGCTGCTTCCGCCCGGACGCTCAAAGGAGTCTGGTCGGGGCAGCAACCTTCGGTGAGGAGGCCGGGTGGCTCTGGGTGCTGGGGGCGTGTCGTAACACTACGGCTCTGCACGTCTGTCTTCCGTCCCTAATAGGGCTTCTCGAAGGCACGATGACCTGAGGCATCCCGCACTGGGTGCGGGGAACTGTGTCACCTGAGGTTTTCCTCGGCTTCCCATGTTTAACACGGGGTATGCCGCGAGTTTAACGTCCAGCGGGGACGGCATCGGACCGATCAACACGAAAAGTGGATCAGATGACAGAACCCCTTGCGGGGAACCTCCGACGCTGGGGCCAGCGCATGGGTGGCTTCCCAAGTGATGTGGAGTGGAGAGAAGTGGCATGACCCCACCGGGATGTGGCGGCCCGGGTAAGGATCAGGATGGATGATGGAGTGAAGAGCTTGGACCCCATAGAGGCTTCCTACGTACCGCGCGCTAGCACGGATCAAAGTCAACGTAGATCGGGTATACAGTTTAACGTCATGCTGGACGTTGGCGAGCCGACTCACGAAGAGGTCGAGGCCGCCGGGCGGAGGACTGAACCGAACCACCTCGCACAGAGGGGGATGGAACGGCCGGGTGGATCACAGTTTCACGTCATGATGGACGATAAAAGGAGAGATGGAAAAAGGGGCTGTGGGGAGGCACAGTGGAGATACACACGGGCAGTCTCCCACAGGGGCGGATTCATAGGTGAATCGACGCAAGCGTGAACCCTGGAGGGGTCCACTGATGGACGAACCGACGTGAATACGACCGGGACGACCAGGTGGTGGGCTTGAACCTCAGGGAGGCTTCCTACGTACCCTGTTTAGAAGACAGGGATCAAAGTCCACGTAGTTCATTCTGTCAGGACTTACGCACTTGAGGCAGCCCGGATGCGGAAAAACTCAGTTGGAAGGGACTTGGACCGAAAGTAGGAGACACCTCGATCCCAGTCACACCCTCTACTGGCTTCAGCAGTGGGGGAGCGCAATGGAGATACACATGTGCAGCCCCCCACAAGAAACTAGGGGTTTGTAATACCCTACCCCCGTAGGGAAAAGCCGCTCCCATTAAATCGTCCCTAAAGAGGGGCAATCCCGACATCCCTGCAGAGACGAGCGGGTGGGGGCCACATCCAAACCGGGGGGGACCCTGCGTGCGAGGCACGGGATCGGGTGATGCGGACGGTTTAACGTCTTGCCAGACGAAGTACAGTTTAACGTCGTGTGTTGAGGACGAAGCGGACGGTTTAACGTCTTGCCGGACGAAGTACAGTTTAATGTCGTGTGTTGAGGACGAAGCGGACGGTTTAACGTCTTGCCGGACGAAGTACAGTTTAACGTCGTGTGCTGAGGACGAAGGTGCTTGGCGGTTTAACATCTTGCAGCACGGACGATAGGGGCTAGGCAGTTTAGCGTCGTGCAGCTTGGACGTACTACAGTTTAACGTCATGTTGGACGGATGCAGTTTAGCGTCATGCGGGACGAATGTGCAGTTTAACGTCATGCTGGACAAATGTGCAGTTTAACGTCATGCTGGACGTTGGTTGCCGCCGATGGGTCCGTGTCACTTCTCGCAAGCCTGGAGGGCCGCACGGGAAGACAACGCACGGTGCGGGCACCCAGGATGAAGATCATCGGGTGCCACGCAGGCGGGTACCCTCAGGGGGTCAAGGGGGGCGACCCTGGCGGATTGCGCGCAAAAGAGGAGCTTTGCGCGCAAAACAGCAGGTCGGCGCGCAAAATGGCGGGCTGGCGCGCAATCGGGCCAGCCCTTTGCGCGCGGATGATTGAGATTGCGCGCACCGGGCTTCGGGTAGCACGCGGGGGCAACGGCTCATTCTCTAACGAATGGCCACTTTGAAAATGGGGGGTGCGCGCAATCGGGCTGGATTGCGTGCACCCGGGGGCAATTGCGCGCAAGAGGCTTCTTTTGCGCGCAAAGGCCTTCGGGTTAAGGATTATTCAAAGGAAAGGAGCCAAGGGGATTGCGCGCGATGGCGAACCCCAAGGCTCTATTGCGCGAAAGAAAGGAGGTTACCTGAAGATCGGCATTGCGCGCGGAAGGGGTTGGATTGCGCGAACGAGCGACGCTTCGGATTCTGGCAACCTTCAAAACGTCGGGGGTCGCCTTATATTTATAGGCAACCCCGGGCGCGGAATCCGGTCTCGGGCGCGGAATTCCCTTCGCGGGCGCGAAATCAGGACCCGGCGCGCAAGGGAGCCGCGCAGGCCATGGGCGCGCAAAATAGCGCGCCGGCCCAGCGCATTGCGCGCATCCCGGGAGGATTGCGCGCCGCGACTCAACTTTGCGCGCGGGCCTCTGAAATTTCGCGCAAGTCCTCCGGGCCCTCCGGAACATGCCTCTGACTCCAAATATCACTTCGTTTTCCGCATCCGGAGCTTCGTTTGGGAACAACGGACTTTTCCGGCGTCTACAGCCACCTAAGGGCATTGGCTGCATAGTCAAATAATAGTATCTTTCGATTGATAAGTCTGTTATGTGGACTATTTATGCAAGGCCGCCTAAGGGAACGTGCTGCATAGTCAGGCAAAAAAACTCTCAGAAATTTATCTTTCTACTGCTAAAATCCAGTGAATGTTTATGGAGATTCAAATTTTTTAATGTATAGAGTTTGTTGTATGGAAAGAGGTACTTGAATATAAAGAAGATATTTCCGAATAAGATTATCAAAGAACTGGATGGATATCACTTCTATGAAGGTATGACCCAATCATAGGGAAGGATAATATAATCCATAGACTTGAATACTTTCAGATCATGAAAAAGGATATGGGACAAACATGTTAAGGATATCTATTTTTGCGGGTCCCTACATACTGTCATTTAAGACCAATAAGGAAAAAAGAGTCTTTCTTCCCAAGAATGAAGTTACCATTATTTAACAAACCCCTTAGGGGGTTGAATTATGCAGGGCCACCTAAGGGCATTGGCTGCATAGTCAAATAATAGTATCTTTTGGCTGACAAGTCTGTTATGTAGACTGTTTATGCACGGCCGCCTAAGGGAACGTGTTTCATATTCAGGTAAAAGAACTCTCCTAAATTTGACATTTTTGTGACTAAAAGTCAAGAAAAGGGCTATGAAGATCTAAAAATATTTAAGGTTAGGATTATGACACATAAATATGGTTATTGTCCAATGAATACAAAGATACACAGATCAATGCTAACCATAATCATGTTGTGGCTGGGTCATGAATTGAAATGTTGGACTTCACTATGTATCCCATAAGGATGGGAATCAAACCATACGTAGTTCATGAACTGCAGTTTAACATCGTGTGGTACAAAAGGATTAGAGATCTTAGTTTAAGGTCATAGATCTTGGACCATTATAAGAAATACACAGTGTGTGTTTTCATGGGGACTTTTCAGCCAGGGAACTAAAAGTGGAATTTGGGGTTAGGCCCAAAGACTTGGGGATGGATTCGAGGGACACTCGAACATTCCTACGTATCCCATAAGGATGGGAATCAAGCCCACGTAGTTCTAGAAAAACCCTCTGTACAAATTTTGTTCGTACATGTGAAGGGTGAAAGGGGACTTTAGTGCAATGATGATTTAACCCAAGATAAAAGGTTCAGGTATTGCCTTGTGTGCACGTAGTCTTTGAAATGAAACATGATTGAAAATCAAGGTAAATAATGATTCCCTCTCAGGTGAGGGTGTCAAAGAATATTGTAGTTTATTATCATACTGGACAAAAGTGTTGTATAGTTTAACGTCATATAGCAAGGATGAAAGTGAACCAATGTAAAGATATAGGCGATTTCACGAATCAACATCGTATGAGATGGAGGTGAACTGATGTGAAGAGATTGGTTTTGGGCTTGAACCTTGGGAGGTTTCCTACGTACCTATCCTGGAAGGCAAGGATCATAGTCCGCGTAGTTTAATTAAAGAACGAATTAGCGATCAAGTTGCTCTTGGGGCCAATGACCTAAAAACGATGTTGTTGGGACTTGCACATGGTTAGTATCCCAGAGAGAGTGTTATGGTTGAGGTTTCCTCTAAGCTCATGTGAGTCATACTCGGTGTGAGAAAAAAAAGTTAACAACAACCTTAACGATGCACAGTTTAATGTCATGTAGGACATATAAAGGGACTATGAAGTTTAAAGTCTTGCAGTTAGGACTATTGGTGCTGCACAGTTTAGTGTCATGTAGTAGGGACAAAGTACAGTTTACTGTCATGTAGGACATATCAAAGGACTTTCTGTATAGTTTAGTGTCATATAGTTAGGACGATGGATACAACACAGTTTAACGTCATGTTGGAAAAAAAGACAACTGTGCAGTTTAATGTCATGCAGTAAGGACAAAAGAGTACACCATTTAACGTCATGTTGGATGTATTGGGGACTTTTTTCACAGTTTAAGGTCGTGTTGGATGTAAAAGGGATGATACAATTTAGCGTCATGTTGGACGAAAGTGCGAATAGTTTAAGGTCACATGCATGGACCGTGGATGGTGCAGTTTAATGTCATGCTGGACGTAAGGGACTTCTGTACAGTTTAGCGTCATGTATTTAGGACGTCACGGTTTAACGTCATGTGAGACGAAAGGAATAAAAATAGTTTAATATCATATGTATGGACCGTTGCTGTATATTTTAAATTCATATAGCAAAGACGATGAAGGGGACACAGTTTAACGTTATGTTGGACGTATGTGAAAATAGTTTAGGGTCATATGCATGGACCGTTGATGATGCAGTTTAACGTCTTGTTGGACGGTGGTGCAGTTTAAGGTCATACTAGACCATGGATGATATATTTTGTGTTTATACAAAATACTTCTTCAAAAATCTGGCATTGGTTAGAGTAGTGATGAGTTCTCCATCCATCGAGATTAATGAATAAGCTCCATTGGAGTAGACCATATGTATTGAGTAAGGTCCTTCCCATTTTGGCTCAATCTTGGGAGGTTTCTTTCCTGGTATCATTGGAGTTCTGAGAACTAATACCAATTCTCCCTGAGTGAATTAACGAAGACTAACTTTTTTGTTAAAAGCTCATGCTATTCGATTATGATATACTTCTTAAGTGGTGCAAAGTGAAAAATCTTTTCTCATATAACCGTTCCAATTCATTCAATCGCTTTTGAGATTGTTCATATATAGATGATTGATCACAAATGGAAACTCTGAGAGAGGGTAGTTGAACTTCAATTGGCAAGAATGTTTCTGTTCCATATACCAATGAATATAGAGTTGACCGCATTGTAGTGCGGGTGGTAGTCTGATAAGCCCATAAAGCATGAAAGAGTTTATCAGGCCATGACTTCTTATCTTTAACCACCATCTTTTTCCGTATATTTGAAAGTGTCTTGTTGAAAGCTTCTATCTAGCCATTGGCCACTGCATGATAACGAGATTAATGGTTGGATTTGATGTTGTATTCTTGATACAACTTCTTCACCTCGGATAAACAGATGTTGGTGCCATTGTCCGTCAATATGGTATTAGGGACACCAAATCTGGTAATGATTTTAGACTTGGTGAAGATAACAACGCATTTAGAACTGACTTACTTGAGAGGTATTTCCTCTGCCCATTTGGAAAAGAAGTCAGTAGAAGTAAGAATGTACTTAAACTACTTGGACGTAGCTGAAGGGTAAGGTCCCACTACATCCATTCCCCATATGGAAAATGGCCATGAGTATTTATCTGTTTGAAGAAACTCTGGAGGTTTATGAATGTAGTTGGAATGTACTTGGAATGAATGACACTTCTTTATGAAATCAACACAATCATGTATCATTGAAGGAAAAAAGTATCCAAGACTTCGAATCTGATCAGACAGTATATGTCTAGACTGGTGGGCACCACAGACTCCTGCATGCGCTTCTTTCATGACAGTCATTGTCTCTTCACCATCAATGAATCTGAAGAGAACTCCATCAAAACCACGTTTGTAGAGAATTTTCTCTAGGTGATATGGGCTATCATAAAGAGTAAAATTGACCACACATCACCAGATTTGTTATTTCTCGGCTCTATCAGGTGGAAGTGTTCCATTTTCAAGGTATTCCCTGAGAGGTGACATCCATCCTGTAGTATGACCATATGGTTCAGGAATGGGACTAATTTCATTTATTTCCACTGTTCTGATTCAAACATAAGGTGAAATTGCACGACGGTGGGCAATACTGATAGTTGTCTCGTCCCATTTTGGATCTGCCATAGCTGTGGCTATATTAGCCAGTGCATCAGCTTGAGCATTTTGTGTTCTTGGGACATAAGAAAATTTCGGTTCCAAAGGGAATTCTTCCATTAACTCTGTGATGTAATCATAGAAAGGGATTAGTTCTTCTTTTCTGATGGCGTAATCCCCATTGACTTGTTTTATTACTAGGTCTGAATCACCTTTCACCTTTAAGTGATTCACTTAGGCGTGAAGTGCTAATTCCAAGACTGCGATGAGAGCTTGGTATTCTGCTTCATTATTGGTACCACCTTCCCACAATAAGAAGGAATAAGGTAACAGTGCCTTTTTTTAGAGAAATGAGCACAATTCCTAATCCAACTTTGTTGAATTTAGGATTTTCCATTTTCCTACCTATTGGACTTCTGGAAGCGTCATCAAAATACATTTCCCATGCTTGAGGACTTTCTTGAATAGGGAAGACTTCCTCATCAGGGAGTTCAATATCTGAAGATGTGTCTTCCACTGAAGGGTGTTCAGTTAGGAAATCAGCCAGATCTTGGCCCTTTATCGACTTTTGAGACACATACTGAATGTCGAATTGCTGCAAAATAACTGTCCACCTTGCCAGACATCCTGTATGCATTGGACGACTAAGGATGAATTTTAGTGGGTTATTGCGAGAAACCAATTGGACCTCGTGATGTTACAGGTAGTGTCTCAACTTATGAACTACAAAGATTAATGCCAGGCAGCACTTCTCAATACTTGAATACCGGGTTTCTACTTCAAGGATAGTTTGAATGAGATAGTAGAAGTTGTTTTCATTCCCAACATCATTTTTTTGAGCAAGAAAGGCACCCAATGATCACTCTTGAGCTGTCACGTAGAGGATAAGTGTTCTTCCTTCAACAGGTGGCATGAGTACCGGTGGACTCAAGAGGTATTTTTTGAGAATATTGAATTCTTATTGACATTCTTCAGTTCCCTAGTAAGTGACTCCCTTCTTCATTAATTTGGTGAAGGGTAAACTTTTGTCTGCCAAATTGGCGATGAAATGCCGAATATAGGCTATGTTTCCTTGAAGCCCTCTTAATTATTTCAAATTTTGAGGAGGTGACATACCAAGGATTGACTTGGTCTTCTCAGGATCAACTTCAATACCATGATGGTGTACAGTAAGGCTAAGAAATTTTCTTGAGGTTACCCCAAAAGAACATTTTAAGGGGTTCACCATCAAATTATATTGTCGAATCTTGCGGAATATGACTTCCAAATCAGCCAATTGATTAGAACATTGTTTGGATTTAACCACCAAATTGTCTACATAGAATTCAACAAACTTCCCTAAGTAGGGTTTGAAGATACGATGCATGGCACGCTGATATGTTTCACCTGCATTCTTTAAGTCAAAGGGCCTAACCCGGTAGCAAAACACACCCAGATGGGCTCTGAAGGCTATGGATTCCATGTATTTTGGGGCCATTTAGATCTAATTATATCCAGAATATCCATCCATGAAGGAAAGTGTTTCATAGCCAGCTGTTGCATCAATTAAAATTTCTGTAATCGGAACTGGGAAATCATCCTTAGGAGAATGCCGATTAAGATCTCTGAAATTGATGCAAACTCTAATTTGTCTGTTCTTCTTATTTACAGGGACAATATTAGAAAAACACTTGGAATACTAAACTTCTCTAACAAAGTTAGCTTTGATAATCTTATCCACTTCAGCTTCAATTTTGGAAGCATAAGTTGGGTGTGTTCTTCTCACAGCTTGCTTAAATCCTCGATGTTCTTCTGGTAAACCCAAATGATGATTAGCAACATCAGGATCAAGCCCGGGCATTTCTGTATAGTTCCAAGAAAATATATCTCTATTTTTCTGTATAAAAGAAATATTCATCTCTTTCTCTTCAAGAGTCATGGCCGCACTGATTAAAGTGGGGCATGGATCTTCTTTTGTACCCAGATGTATTTCTCTTAGTTCATCCACAGTGGTAGAGATACCCTCTTGAAATTCTAGAGGAGTATCTCTAAGATCTTCCTCTTCTTCTTCATCATGTGGTATTTCTTCCGTTTTTACTTGCATAGTAGATGATAAAGCATAATTTTCATGATCAGAAGAGATGTCAAAATTTGCATATCTTGAAGAAGAAGCTTCCATTTCTGACCCTATAGATGATGAAGGGTATTCTTTGGGTAAAAAAGGGGAGATGATGGACTGAGAATCGACATCATTGTTCACATACGATGTTGCTATAACTTCTTCTAGCCTAACTGGAGAAGTATAGACTTGTTGGATTTCAGAAGATGAAATGAAGACATCACCATTTGTGCTTTCAACACTGCTTGGTGGGTTGCCAATTTCTCCCATGTTGTCTGGCTCGATTTCCGTAATTGACATTATGGATCTTTCCATAAGATTATTTTGATTTGGGTCTATCTTATCAATTTGACTGATAGTCAACACATAATTTGTACTCACATGTGTAAATGGATTTACTAGAATTTTCTCTAGACCATATGGAGCATTAACTTTGGTAATATCTTTTGTTGTGGATTTCTCCCGTCCCTTCATGTGATAGAATTCCGCCTCAATGTATTGAGACTCACATGTCTTGAATAGGGCCTTATCACCATACAATGTCCCAACTTGACCATCGAAACAATATTTTAGACATTGATGGTATGATGAAGGGATAGCCGCGTGTTGATGTAGCCAGGGTCTTCCAAGCAAGATGTTGAAAGATGAGTCTTGATCAACAATGATGAAATCTGAATTGGATACAAGATCTCCAAACTGAGTTCTGAGTGTAACTTCACCCAGTGTTTCTTGTTGATTTTTATCATATCCTTGTAACATCAGGGTAGAAGGAGATAAATCAGATTCCATGAGGCCCAATCGACGAAGTGTACAAATGGGCATGATGCTGACTCCTGAACCATTGTCAATGAAAGCTCTTCGGACGTCTGCGCCATTGACCTTTCTAGATAAGTACAAAGGTCTAATATGCCCATGCACAACATGATATTCATATTCATCAGTAAAAGATATTATTGCATGGAATTATTCAAGATTAGTCTCTATGTGATAGACTTCGGCTGCAGCAATTTCAGTTTCAAACTCTTGAGGACTCGATGAGGGGTTCTTGAAGATCTTTTGAAAGATTCAGAACATCCAGAATTGATAACTTGGCTGGTACTTCGGCCATGTGTTTCAATACATCATACTTTTGATCCATAGGACTGAGTTTCCCAATAGGAATATGTGGTTTAGCAGGTACCTTGGAAGAAGATGCTTTGGAAGTTGATGCATCTAGTATTGGGATAGGAGTTGACAATATTCTTGGTTTTGGAAGATTAGGCCGATTAGATCCATTTACTTGCTGAGAGGAACAAGATGTAACCTTCAACCGGTCTTCCAAAATAACTGTGCCAGGACTGAATTTTCTATTGGTAGAAGAATGTGCTTGTTCTTGCTGAGCTCGCTGAAGGGCTCTACCATGAGTTTCTGCTGCGTACATAGTTCTAGCATGGGTAGAATTGGAATAGTGGCTTCTGAAAGATCCACGTCATCCCCTGTATCCTGAGCCTTTGAAACTTCCTCTGATTCCCCTGTTTGATACAGGGAATTCAGGCTCATCGAAATCGAAACTATGACTGGCATATGGATCCGTTAATTGAATCATATTAACAGAACTGAAGATTAACTCTTCGTCTGATGAATACTCTGCATGATTAGCCTGTTTAGGCTATTCCGTTTGGTGGGGTGGTGCCCGTGGCTTTGAAGTAGATGGCATGAAGTCTTCCAGAGCCAACGACAACTTAGGCTTTGACACATACTCATTTTCTTCTGATTCTTTTTCTTTATTTTAATCATGTCGTTTCTTTGAGTACTTTCCCTCTAATGAAGAGGGTTTTGCCACAATATTCATGGCAGAAGACACAATCAGTTTCTTTAATTGTGTTCGCAAAATAGCATGAGTTCGGTTGATTGTCTTACTTACCATCCAATCATCATACTTCTGTGCATTTTTGCTTTTGACTTCTTGTCATTCGCCTTCCTCCTCTGGAACTATAACAGTAACACATGCTACCTGAGCTGAAGAACCTTTCAGTTTGAGTTGTCCCGAGTCGACCATCTTTTGCAGGAGGTCTTTGAAGACAAAACACTCCTGGATGGGATGCCCCAACATTTGATGAAAAGGGAAATAATTGGTACAGTCTTCATCTCCTTCCTTATTTGGCCTCTTAGGCCATTGCAATTGAACCAGATTATTTTCCAGAGCCAAAATGAAGTAACCAAGAACTTGTTCATTTTGGATAAAGTATGTTTTTCTCTTCAGATCCTCAAATGGTTTTCGTCTTTGATCTCTTTGATTATATGGACGAAACGGCCTTTGTTGTTGGCGCTCAAGAGGTGGATCCCTTCGAGAAGATGAAGGTTTTGAAGTAGAAACAGGTACAGGTGCTTGTTTAAGCATAACTGTAGTAGTTTCTACTTTACCCATTCTCCTTCCTGGAGATGATGGAATTACATGATATTTAGTCTTAGCCTGTATAAGGGAATCTTCAATCTGCTGAGTGATTGAACTAAGGTCTTGAAACCCTCCTATGTATTTCACAGGGATCAACGGCGTGCGTAATTCTTCATGCAGATTTGCCACACATATTAGAAAAAATTCCTCTAGAGGGAGTGCTAAGATTAAGGAATATGTTAATCCCTTCCAGCGAGCAATGAAATCTGATACACTTTCATTCTCTATTTTCTTACAGTTTGTAAGATCCAAAGATGTTGTCTTTGGTAAAGTTGAGTTGAACTGAAGAAGGAATTTTTGGCGAAGATCCTCCCATCCGGTAATTGACTGGTATTGCAAGCGTGTATACTAGACAAAGGCTGGTCCTTGCAAGGTCCGTACGAAGCACTTGAGTTTTACTGCTTCTTGCTACTCCGGAGTTCCCATCATAGGATCACAACAAGACACGTAATGCATTAATTGTTGTTCAGGGTCACCTGATCCATTGAAAATAGGGAATACAGGGTTTCCAAAACTGGATGTAGGAGAGATTGAATCTACCCTTTCAGATTAAACTTTCTTTTCTGGTTGAACCTACGCATGTTTCCCTTCCATAGTTTCTAACCGAGCTGTTAATGACTCAATGGTAGTTATTAACTTTTGAGAAACATCCGGTTGAAATTGGACTTGGGTAGGTGCAATGACTGGAGCTTGGAAAGATGTGGTGGTTGATGCTGCAACTGATGGTAGCACTGCCAACTTTTGTTGCACTTGACCCATAGGATTAGACCTGTGAGGGTGTACTGATAGAGGAGGATATTCTTGACCCATCTCAGTAGCTGCAACAAATTCCCTTGGCTGACTGACTCCAGCACGCTTATGAAGAAGACTACCATGAAGTAGTTCTACATTAAACCTCCTTAATTCCTTCATTTCTTCCTCCTGTTGTGAAAACCTTTTCTCTAGTGAGAGCGATTGGCCTTCTCCAAAGGATGGATATGTAACCTGATTCTTTCCCCTCCCTTTGTTGGATCCTTTTCGGAGAGGGGGAAGTGGGTTACTTGAAGGATTACCTAGGTTCTGAGTAACCCTTCCATTTCATGTACTCACACCTTCTTCATTTGTGTCGGTGCGTACATCTTCTTGAGCAGGAACCACTTCATCTGAGTCCCCTAAGTGAGCCTCATCTGGTGGATCAGCAACAACTGCATTGATGAAATTTATTGATGCATAACGCATCCCATCCCTTCTATCAGCATTTCTGTGATATTGTCTTCTTCCATGTATTTGATGAGACATTTCCTTTTGTTGATTCGATCCCTCGGGAACTTCTTGACGGACCATAATTTGGAGGGAATCTCATGATAATTTGGATCTTTGTTCCTCTTGAGGCTTCTTACCCAATCAAAAAAAGACCGACTTTCTCTGAGGAGGGGATTGATGATTTCAAAAAGTCCCCAGTCCGGTGGACTAGGGCTCTTCTTGATATTCCTGCTCAACTCCTCGAATCCTATTTGTTGATTCTGAGGGTTTGTTTAAAAGAGTCCCCAGTCTGGAAAGCTGGGGACGCTCTTGACATGCTATGTATGAGACTTTCTTAAAAGCTCTTCTGATCTTGCGAACCTTAGTCCAGAAATTATCTGGATTCATTAACCTCTATCCACTTTTATCACCTGGTTCAAAATACAGTTGGATGATTTCTGACATTTCTGTCACTTGATGATGTGCTTTCTCCATAAGAGAGTCCTGTTCAATATTCACATTTGCTTGATGTAGGATTAATTCAACAACTTGTTCTCTGTATTCTTGATTTTGAGAGGAACTAGTTGAGGCATGTTCTTGGGCAATCTTTTGATTACAAACAAAGCCCATTGACTGTGGTTGTCCATGGGCAATAACATTGCATGAGACCATTTTCAGCGGGCCTTGCTGACTGGAGATCACCATGAAATGCAGTTCTCCATGAACACCCCATCCTCTGACATTAATACCAGATGGCGCATTGGAAATTAACTGGCACAACTTTCTTAGTGATCCAAGGAATAAACGTTGAAGGGATCTCTCCTTCTTTTCATCCTTCAGATATCAAGAGACTGATAGAGATGCCAAATCAATCTAACGTTGTAACCCTTCTATTATCTTAAGATGATTTTCATATTCATCATAAGATAATTCTTTATTCTTCTACTGACAAAGAGTTTTCCATATGTTGAGACGAAGATCATGAATTCCATATTCCATCAACATCTTTGGAATGTCATACTGAGAGTCAGACAGAGGCCAAAACATGACTGGTACTTCACCTTTTTCCAGTTGTTTTCTCATGTTCAGCATTTCCTCTTCATCATTCAATGAAGATTCTTCTATCTGATTTGACCAGAGTTGGTGTTTACTTGTTGCTTCATCGGATTCAACAAGATTAGTAGATAAATCTTTGATCAAACTAGAAGATGCATGAATTAGGGGTGGTTCGGAGACTGACCTACACCCTGTGCTATCTTCTGATTGAGAAATTATTTCACCTTCCAGCGATGAAACATCATACATGACTGGTTTTTCATTTTCAAGTGCCTCAAGATAAGAGGGATTTCTCGGCACTACATTGTCCACTAGATCATTTTCTAGGCAATGTGCATCACTACTGAATATAGGACTTTCACAGCGAAATTCATCATCATGGGGAGGACCACCATAATTGGTTATAGAAAAATATGAGATCTCTTGCTCCTTGGTCTTCTGACCACATAGAGGGTTCCTGTGGCTCTCATTTGAAGATGATACTTCAAGATCGACCGAATTGTAATGAAGAAAGCCTTCATGAGGAATTGTCTGTTGAGGACCTTCGGAATCAATGTTTCCACTATTGAGAAATGAAGGAGTAGAATCTTGAATTCCAATAGATAACTGTCTGAGGGATTCAAGAACTCCAGCATCGAGAAAGGACTTGTTACAGATTGGCTCTTGATCTTATGACTGTGTTGGGCGGGTCTTTTTCTTAGACGCCTTCTTACTCACTTTGGAAACCACTTGTTGACGAAAGTGGCTTCTCTGAGCAGGTTTATGTGCCTGATCAAGAAAGATGGCTAAGTTAGGCTGACGATATCCACTCAAATTAGGTGTATGTTCCTGACTTGGTTGTCCGTATGATATGGGGGATTATGCCCCACAACCCTCTTGGACTGGAAAAAATGTGTGTGTCTGTTCTGGAGTGAACTGTTGATGTGTCACTCCACTGGTAGGGATAGATTTATGTGTCTTTCCCTGAGATGCTACTGAAGCTGTTATAATATCCTGGCAAGCATCCAGAATATGAGCAGGGATTTTCTTCTGCTCTTTCACCATTGATAGAATATGTTTGGTGACTTCAGCTACCGGAACGGAGATATATGCCCATTCCGTGATTGGAGTAGGTGTATGTGCCTGCTCTTGTCCTCCTTTTCCTGCTAGTGAATCCTGACAGTACTCAAGTTTGGGGGAAGGGAGTTGAGACTGCCTCTTTTTTGTCGCCGGAGCTTTCTGACTGACTTCTTAGTGTGCTACCAAGTGATACTGTTCATAGGCTTGATTAGTATTAGTAGGTGTATGTTCCTGCTGACTGCACTTCGCCAAACGTGGTTGACATGCTCCATCATATGTAGTCAAACGAGCCTGCTGACTAGCTGATGATGTATAAATAGGTATATGTTCCTGCCTATAGTACTCCGCCGGAATTTCCTGGTGGGATTGGCATGATGCTGCAAGATGAGTTTGCTGGACAACGGAATTAAAACGGGCAGGTGTGTGTGCCCACTCGTTGCTTTCCACCAAGATAGGTTGGTGGACTTCTCCGAAGATGGCAGATATGAGAACCTACTCACTATTAACCGGATTTCGCCTCTGGCGATTCGTCTTGCCTGCTCGGGGTCGAGGAACCTGAGTCGAACGCCTGGAGTCGACACCCTCGTCATGTTGAGGGCGCACTTCCGCACGAGTATGGCGGCGATTGTTGATGGGATCCCTCGGGAAAGACTCTTTCTTCCTTGAATTAAGGCCCTGAGGGACCTGCTCATTCACCTCCCCAGAATATGGGAGTGAATGGTGATTGTGTTCCAGGGATAATGACCCGAAACGGTTGGAGACGATGGTTAGCATCGCTAGCTTCTTGATCACTGGTCGTCGTTTTTCGGACGACCGGTGTGAGTTGTTCACTTGGAGGGATTGTCGGGGAGCCTCCATAGTTGGGATGGTACCGTGTTGATAGTACTCCTTAACCAGTGCATTTGATACCCAGCGTTGAAGACGCTGAGTAGGTGATTTCATCTTTAGAGAGGATAACGATCCAGTAGGAGTAGCAGTAGTGGCATTTGCAGCATCAGTATTCACAGGTGTGAACTTGAGAGCAGCCATTCTTAGAAATGCAGAAGATCTTGGAAAAAAGTGCCTTTTTGATATAACAGACATAATCAAGATAAATTCAGCCACTACATCTTTTGGATGAGCACATATGTCAATGATTGTTTTTGTTGGTCCTCTAATTGAGTTTTAAATAGGGGCCTAACAAATAGGTAAAACATCATTTTAACTTGGTTAAGGATTCACGTCGGGTTCACCATTTTTTTGTTTCCCTCGGAATTTGGGGATGACCTCCTTGATTGAAGGTTCAAACATTCCAATCGGTTTCTAACGGGTTTGTTCGTAGAACCGGAAACATCCAATGATTCCACATCCATTTGGACCTACTTTCCAAAGGTAGGTGCTCATTAGTTTGTGGACTAATGAGGCTTAGTAATTTTCATAGGTCGAGAGGATAGGAGGTCGGACTCGTTACACCTTTTTGAGGGGAATTATTGTCTATTCCAAGACTCTCTTTATAGATTTAAGTTATGTTCGTGAATCCTTATTACATTACCAAGTATAAAATGATATTTCCTTTAGATCTGAAAATCAATGATTAAATATTTAGGAAATTTAGAGAATCTTTTATATTTATTCGAGGTTCTTCATCGATAGAGAATCATATATATTAATTAGAGATTCTCGGTCAATGGTATCCTTTGACACATTTATATAGAAGTATCTTGGTCATTATGATGACCATGCAGGTTTTAAAGCCACTCAGTGGGGCACTTGAAGTTTATTGTCATTCAGAAGGACATGGATTATTTCAGAGTTGGGATCGAACCCGCAGATGGGCTACCTACGTATCCTTTATTTAGAAAAGGAATCAGAACCCACGTAGTTCGAGTAAGGGAGTATGATGTTTATGATTGATGGCTCAAAGAAGGATGTCATAATTTATTTTACACTCTAAGCTCACGTGATTCATGATTACTGTGAGAAATAAGAGGTATTGGTAAAAATCAGAAAATTATGCCATGAAAGATGAAATCATAAAAAATAATGTGCGACTTATGTATGTATGACTACCCAGATAAATGAAGATTAGGATTTACTTCAGGGAAGAAATCTAGGAACAGGTTCCATAAAGGTATATGTGCTTCATTGAGATTTGAATACTCTAACTTGGGGATTACTCCTGAAAAGGAGGCCCAAATTAGGACAGGACTTATGATTGGTTTTTACTACTGATAAGTAATCCCAGATCAAAGGTAAATTAGGACTGGTTAAGAGAAATTAAGACTGCGGCTTACTCCTGAGAAGGAGGCCCAGGTTAAGGGACATGAAAAATTAAGGGATGTGGGGATTACTCCAGAAGAGGATTCCCATATTTGAAACTGGGTATTACTCTTGAAAAGGAGTCCCAAGTTAAGATAAATATGGTTGGGGATTACCTATGAGGAGGATTCCCAAATTGGGGGACTTGGGGAATACTCCTGAGAAGGAGTCCCAATTAAGAGAACTTCGACTGGGGCTTACTCTTGAGAAGGAGGCCCAATTAGGAGAACTTGGACTGAGGCTTACTCTTTAAAAGGAGGCCCATATTTGAGAATTATTACTGGGGCTTACACCTGAAAGGGAGGCCCAAGTTAATGAGGACTTGGGACTTATTCTTGAGGAGGATTCCCAAATTAGGGGACTTGGGGCTTACTCATGAGAAGGAGGCCCAATTAAGAGAACGTGGACTGGGTTTTACTCCTGAAAAGGAGGCCCATATTTGAGAATTATTAATGGGGCTTAATCCTGAAAAGGAGGCCCAGGTTAATGAGGAATTTGGACTTATTATTAAGGAGGATGCCCAGTCTTGATAATTATTACCGGGGCTTACTCCTGAAAAAGAGGCCTAGGTTAAGAGAATTATGGTTGGGGCTTACTCCTAAGGAGGATGCCCAGTCATGAGAATTATTACTGGGGCTTAATCCTGAAAAGGAGGCCCAGGTTAAGAGAATTATGGTTGGGGCTTACTCCTAAAGAGGATGCCCATATTTGGGAATTTTAAGTTTGGGGATTACTTATAAGGAGGATGCCCAGATTAGGGGACTGGGGCTTACTCCTAAGGAGGATGCCCAAAATTAATGGGAATTATGACTGGTACTTACTACTAGAAAGGAAACCCAGGTTAAGAATTATGACTGGGGCTTATTCCTGAAAAGGAGTCCCGGGTTAATGAGTTCTCTCATCTTAAAGGATGATGTTGAATGAATGAAATATCAATCTTTAGTGACATAAAGATGTGTAAATCACTAGGTTTTGAGAGATATTCCACAAAATTCCTTTCAGATAAGGAAGTCAAATCAAGAAATCATGCAACAAATGGCTTTGAAGAGTGTATTGAAGACTGAATATTGAATAGGATAGGTGGAATGGATTAAGAGGGGTGAAATGGGCAAGAAGGGCAACCAAAAAGGCAGGGGCATGAAGGTCCTGGCAGGCGCGCAGGTACTGCGTGGGTGCGCAAGTCCTGGTTGCACAGGTATACTTGCGCAACACATGGGTACTTACGCGATGGTTAACCAGCAGGGTAATACTTGAGTGAATCGTGGTTAAAGCATTTATAATCATCTTGAGGTTCTTTTAGAAGAGTTGCAAGAAAGTTCGATTGAAGGAGTTAGGCGGCACACAAGTGTGTCCATTTCCCTTAAGGGCTGGCCACTCAGGCGCGCAAGTGTTGATGAGTTTCAACACTTAGGCCTTCCTCCCCCTCTTTAGATCTTCCGTTCTAGGTAAGAAATTACCTTATAAGTGTTTCGGAAGCTTTGAGAAGAGACTAGGGTGCCGGGAGCTCAAATCTGAGTTTCTGGAAAAAAAACATCCTCCTTAAATGGGGGGCCCACAGGGTCTATTTATAGGCTGGAGAAGACCCCGAGCGGTTATCACTTAGGCCGCGCAAGTGTACTTGTGTGACCATCATAGCACTTGCGCGACCCTTGTGCAACATTCTTCATATTCCTTCCTTTTCCAATTTTTGGTATTTGTCCAAAGGTTGAATCACATTGAGTTAAGATACTCCCCTTTTCCAATCTTTAGATTCTGTGACGAAAGGAGCGTTAACAGTGAGTTAAACAAGCTAATGAACACTTAAAATTATTTTAGTTAAATACTTATTTAAGTCTCCAGATTTTACGCCCTACCTCATTGAATAAATTTTTCCATCATGATTTTGTCCTGGTCATCTATGGTTAAACCATTGTTTAATTCATACATCATACATAGGGATAATAAATATTCTTTTAAATAGAAAACTAGAAAACATAATGGTTATCTTTAACAGGACATATAAAGGTTCCTAGATAAGGAGAATTTTTTTATGAAGTTAAAATATATACATGTAGGAGAAATATAATGTCCAATTAATGATAAATAGATTTATATAACAAGGTCATGGTAATGTTAATAACCATAAAACCATAAATTGTTGTGCTTTGATATGGCCATCAATTTATCCAAAATAAAGGTAAGTGGATAAACATTTTATTCTATGGCACGTTTCCAAAATATTATGTATTATTTTACTACTAAGATAAAAAATGTTAGAAAATTTGAATACATGAAATCATTTTCCTTCATAATATCAATTTTATCTTTTGTTTGTGGTTCAATCAATTTTAACATCATCTCTTACTCTATTAAATGAATAATAAAAATGAATTATTATTTCCTAAAGTCATAAAATTAAATTTTTATGCATTAAAATATCCATAAAAGAAACATAAGTAATTACATATATCCTAATATATTTATCAATTACAAAATTATTAGCGATATTTATCCATTATTGATAAATATTTATATGATGAAACAATACATTAATCTCAAAAAAACAAAATCTTTAAAATAGACCATTATATAAATAAACAACCCAATATCCCATAAAATGTCAATAATCTCAACATTAAATACAATTTTAACCTCAATGTTTATCTCATACCCTTAAAATTTACTATCATTCTACCCAAATAATAATTTATGTAAAATTGAGTGGATATATATTCCACATCATAATAAAACATATAATAAAATATCATTAATCACATTAAAATAAAAAAATAGATAAAATTGATCCTATAATAAGCATCGAAAAATTAAATTTATCATTACTCATAAAATAAATTAGATAACAAAAAAATGTATTTCCTACCATTGCATCACATGGCTCAGTGGTAGTAGACACAGCATTGTCTATTATTGGTTTTGGGTTCTTACCCCACAAACATATTAGATGCGACAATCTATCACATATCCTCTAGGGTTTCCTTTTTCTAAAACTACAATAATATAATTTATATAACACCTCCTATAATATTTCAAATATACCCACAAATAACCTTAATCATATAATAAGTTTTTAATTATAAATGTTATCTTCACAACATATTCTCCCCAAAAAATAAAATAATATTAGTTAAAAATTATTACATTAAAATTAATGATTATTTTATCCCAGATTGTTATAAATAGAATTAAACATATATCCAACAAATTTAAAATCATTATTAATTAGATAAACATATCAAAAAACATAAAATAAACTAAAGGTTTTTATTCCAACAAATATCTCCCAAAACATGCTAAATCATGTTTAACTCCCCACACTTAAAACCTTAAAATATGTATATATGAATTTAAACTTATGATAAATATTTTTCATATAAACCTAATAAACATTTGGTTTATCACATGTCACTATAGAATAATATAGTTTTATTGTTTATATTCTATCATTCTTAATAATGTTTCACAATGAAAATTCAAATTGACCTTAGCATATCCCCTAGGTGTGTCAAACCTGGTCAGCAGTTAGGGAACACTCACCTTCACCAAAATGATGGAATATATAATTTATAGGGTTCATATTCATTTTTGTTTAATCTATATTAATATATTATTCATACATGTCCACTTTTAGTAAAAATATAGGTATGTGATACTAGGAAACAGAATAATATCTACCATAACAAAAAACATTAAGATGTTATTTTATATAAAGGATATCCATTTGTGGGTTGCATTTGAAATTATAAAAAGTTGATCAAGGGAAATGGAATCAACACCTATATCCATACCATTGGGGTGATAATAATTGGGCTAGTATCACCCCCTTCTAAGGGGGTGGTACATCAGACATCATTCGAGGGAGATTGACCTCATTCCATTCCTTGTAATCTAACACTAATTATTACTCTCCCTTTACATGTGTTTCTACCAGTACTAAATGTCATTATTTGTTCAATTTCATTCAACATATCTCACTCCCATCCTCATAGTTTATCGATTCATCATCCCTCTTGAATAAAAAATTAGTTACATGCTTCAAATTATGAAACTTTTCATTGAATTTGTTCAACATGTTTGTTTTTGGATGTTGGTGATTACCTGACAAACAAAATATCAGTATCCTTGATAATTGGTAAAAATTGATTCTTTTTTTCTTTGGATAATGATTTTATCTGACCCTATTCCTATGTACCACATATTTATAATAGATTTGTTTCAACTTAACTAAGTGTAATTATGATTCCACATGAAACTAGACACACTAAACATCGACATTTGAGTTATTTTTCTATAACTACCACTTCCTTTTTAGTATTATTAAATTATTTAAAGGATAAAGAATTTATTTTGATGATATTTAGGTTCTAATAGAATAAATTTGAGTTTTTTACATCCAATTGACAATATAATTTTCATTGAAGTTGATGCTTCATGAAAATTAGTAAATTATTTTTTGATTGAGGTCGGGGAAGACTTCTATTATAAGCAACAAGTTTTTTCTGAGACATGGGTTGATTTTAGTTCTTTATGAAAGAGACTAGATTCCATGATGGAAGTGTGTATCCGGAGTCTCACAATCTACCATAAGATGATTCATTTGAGTGAACAAATTATTTGTGTAAATGTTTTTCTATTAATTTCTTTTCAATATCTAAAGGAAACTATGGAAATTGTTTATCCTCCTAATTGATGTATTATCAACCCAAAAAAAATTGTGTTATTTGGAGGTTGTATGGATGTTAGATGATCATAAATAGAAAGTGATAATTAAGGCCTCGTGTTAGTATGGTCCTTTTGTGTGCATATCCTATAGATCTAAGGACCTGACATCTGACAAGTTGTGTCTAATCAATTTAGAAAAAGTTGACCACATATAAAAAAAGGTATGATCTATGAATACTAATCCAGATGTGGGAGATATCTTCAGCCAATTGAGAATGGGATTGGTTTATCTCAATTTTCTAGTAAAATCCATGTCTGGTTCAAAGGGAATAAATGGGTGTGTGAAATAAAATATTTGAAAAAAAACAAAAACGTATCATTATTTTCAACCAAAAAAGTGGTAGTGTGAATTGGATATGCAGATACACAAAATGTGGTAGTTCCCATTAAAAGTGAGGGAGGTGCATTAATGTTCATGGAACATCAAAATTCAAAGCATGTAACAATAACTATATAAGTGGGATTGGTAAATGAAATATATTGGTCAATCCCTATAGGGACTACATTGATCAGTAATCGACCGAACCACTTAGAAGGTTTCGAGGTTGAATTCCTCATTTTGAAAAAAAATGGATTCAGTACCATCTGAATTGCTCATCCAAACCCCAATGCTAGAAAATAATTTCAATGATGGTCAATGATTCTTTGAGGCTGAACATGATGTTGAGATATCTAGTCAATTCTCAAAATAAAATGAAAACAGAGAACAATGTAGAGGAATTTACATCCCAATGATTAATAATATGAAGAAGGGAAACCCAGATTCATGGATTAGCATTGTTTTTAAGGGAGATAAGTCTAAAGGCATTGTTAATTAGTCTCAACTAACTATTCCAATGGAAACAAGTCTGGAAGAAAGGACCAAGGTGATTGATGGTGATCTTATGGATCATGACCAAGAACGCCATATGATTTTGGACCTAAAATGTGAAAAGAGAATGGCTCATGAGGGTGGTTTTTGGGAATATTACAAGGTGGGTAGGTGAGGGTAAAGAAAAAAAGTTATTTGATATAATTCTCTATTCAATGGAATAATTTCTAGAAGGAGTCTTCCATAGCACTACTCTATAAAAGTATTTTAAAAGAATATATGAGGGAATGAGTCCAGATGATATTAATTAGGATAAAAGTGTGACAGTCAATGACCTTGTTCTCATTTTTTCATAATTTTATAATGACATAAAAATCTATTTGGGTAATATATCTAGAATTGGGGAAGATTCCCAATTGTTTTAAACATCAAATAATGGATGATCCAGAAACTAAGGTACACACTGTTAAATGGTTGTTATATAAGGAATCTGTTTAAATAATCTTAGTATATTATATAATTATTTTTAATTTATTTTTATGTGAAATGGATGATTGGTTTTAAAATTTCTTGTTTCCAACATTTTCCAAAAATGTGATTGTGAAAAAAAAAATCCGATCAGTTTATTAAAGACATTGAATTGTCTTTAAAATTTATCACATGTTCATGTTCCCTAATACATTTTTAATAAATCAAGTTCCCAAAATTTCTAATAATCATTCATTGATACCGATTGTAACAACAACAAACTCCATTAGCCTAGATACAATGGTAATATTTTTTACATTGGCTTAAGATAAATCTGATAACATTCCAAAGATAAAATAGTCTGCTAGTATTGAAGATCTAGATACATATAATATTATCATTTTTTCAATGGGATAAATTATAAAACATAGAAGTTGTAAAAAATTCATAACCATTAAATCATTCAGGTATTCCTTCTTCAAATCCTATTGAATGTAAAAAAATATAAATGTGACTTTAAATGCATAGTAAGGATTCCATAGATTGGATCATATCATGAGTGATTAAGGAAAAATCTACATTGAAGGGTAAATAAGTGAAATCACATTTCTTTTAATAAATAACATTAGAATTAGATGCGTCAATGTGTAGTAAAAATGTAATAAGATCATTGATAATAGTCACATAATTCTCAATGAAATAAATTCTTAATGTTACATGTAATGACCTAGAAAATCATGATATCGTTAGCAATTAGGCCATGTTCAAAAAAATATAATTGATCTGTATGTATATATAAAATCCCCAATTAAAATATTTGGCTAAGTGGTTTGTTTCATATGAATAGTCAGTACATTACATAGATTATAATAATTGGGTCGCACTGGTCATTGCATGTCTAATTAATTGCTTATATATTTAATGATTCATTTAATTAATAAAAAATATTTCGTGTCAATAAATTCCCATATGAATTAATGAAAATATAATATCAATATTTCCCCAGTAAATAAAATAACTATCAATGTAAAAACCTTTTATAAAAATAGTAAATAGTGTAGGGAATAATCATATAAGATATAAAAATAATATTTTTATTTAATATAAATATAATGTCCATCTATCATATCAATGTTATTTCATCAATAGATAATTATTGAATAAAAAATTGATAATTTATAGAATGTGACCATGATTTCATTATAATCATAGTTTTGTTGATATAATAATATCTTTTGGATAAATAAATAAAATGGTAGTCATATATTAAAATATGATTTTTTAAAATAATTTACTTAGAAAGCTGATGATTTTTTTTTGAAGATTCAAAATAACATAATATTTCTATGGTTGCGGTAAAATATGTTAATATTGTATATGTTAAAATGAAATATTCATTTTAATTTCATTTTAAAGATAATAAAAAATCACCCATTATCAAAAAAATAGATATATTAATTTTATATCATTTAAAAAATCATAGACTATATAAAATTTCCTTATTAATCATTTTAGAAAATAAAATTGACTTTTTTTAATACAATTAAAAATTTACTCATGTAAAAATTATACCTAGTCAAAAATAGATATAAGAATGGATTTTTTAAAATTTATTTACATGAATAAATAACAAAAGGGATGAAAAGTTAAAAGACAACATGGAAAAAAATTCATATTTAGAGGATAAGAAATTAAGCTTATTTTATAATGTATATATCATAATATTTCTTCAACTAAAAAAATAATTTGTCCCATAAAAAGATATTATAAGAAAAATATTACATATTTGGTTACATTTAATTTATTACCCCTTGAAAGAAAAAAAATGAATTGAAACCTTAGTAACCGTTTATAAAAATATATTTTTTTATATACATAAAAGAGGAGATATATAGATCACATAAATATATACAGGTATTTATTACCAAATATGTCTCAGTGGAGTGGAAATTTAGATGAAATAAATTATAATGATCATAATGTTGATGTGAGAATTAATGAATTGATTGAATATGTGTATCAAATTTAATTCCACTAAAATTCAATTTTTAAATAAAATAAAAATAATAATTTCACAAATAATCACTGTATAATATAAACAATGAAGAATATATTTAAACAAATGAAAGGATATTGAGTTAAAAAACTTCTTACCTCTAGTTTGAATTACCGCATAATAGCTTTGAATCACCTATATAATAAATTTAGATTTATTATACTTATATACCAGAAATATATACATATCTATAATGTCATGTATGATCCATTTATAACATATTTTTATCTTTTTCTTAATAATATTCAATTATTATCATTACTATGAGAGTTAAAATCATATTTTTTCCATGGGAATTTTAATTTAGTAGTTGCAATCATTCTACTTGGAATATTGAAAAAACTATACAGAATGTTAATAATGATATAAATATCATAAATATTCAATATTAGTATTCTTAATCATCCATAAATGATACATATTAAAACAATGAGTAACACATTTTGTTGAGATGGTATGTCATACATTTAGATTAATGTTGTTTTCTCTTTTTGACGATTGGAATGAAATAATGGTCAATAATAATTCAAATTTTTATAATAATAATTATATCATATATATAATATTTCGAAAAATATTTATCAAATATATCTATATTACAGTCCATAAAATTTGAAAACAAAAAAATGGAGTACATCATTACATGAAGGTGGTACCCCACAAATCTATGCAAGCGACATTATCATTTTCCAAAAGATTAGAATATAAGAAGCTAGCTTCTGAAATTATAATTAAAATATATTAATTATATAAAAAAATATAATATATTTTAATTAATTCCATATTTATAACAATCCATGTAAAAATGGTTATAAAAAATGAAATTCACTTCTTTGTGGAGATAGTATGTTGTACATATACACATGTCATTTATTCACATTCTATAGGATGGAAACATGGTGAAAATTTCATGTACCATAATAATTATTAAGTCCAATAATATTTACTATATTATAAATTTTATTTTAGTTTGGTTATAATATATTTATAGAATGTGGAAGGAGAAATAAATTTAGAATAGTTGATAAATAGGTTTACCTCTTCTTCAAATAAATTACTTTACATCAATTATACCAAACCCTTTGAATATTATTTTATGAATAAAATAAACTATGTATAATTTATTTAGTAATTTATAATATAATTTCATAGGTTTTGGCCAGGATGCATGGATTAATATGTTGTATATAAAATATAGAAAGGATGTCCATTAATATGTGAGCACATGAAAAGTCTTTTAATTTTTCAGAATATTAATATATAAAAAATTCACATTCATTCTAAAGTATGTCCAAAATATAATGGTATTGAAGATAAGGATTATGATATCTTAATATAATTATTAGATTAAATTCTAATATTTTTTTATATCATTTTAATTATTGTCTTTTTTATTAACCCATTCGTCAACCATTCTTAACCATAACCGTGGTAACAACTATTTCAATATTGAATGGGTACAATTTTACTTATAAATTTAAAATTATCTCATAAATAGACAACTGAAGAAATTTTAAACCATATTGTATCCTCATAATCATAGTTAAAAATATTTTATGATTTTTAAATAATAAAATAAATTTTTTTCATAAGATATCTTTGATATTATTTTTGAAACAATTGATTTAATTTGACATTAAGTCATCTAAAATAAAATGGAATTTCAATATAAACCTTAAAAATATCCATAATTCGTTTTATGTATTTTTAAAATACATAGATAGAAATAATTCACATTAACAAAATAGATTTTAGAGATTTTAAGTCATTTATTTGATTTCTCTACTTCCTGAAGAATCACCATGTTAGTGTTATATAAGAATTTAACATAATTATTTCAGAAAAGAAAATTAAAAATAAATACACATGATAAAAAATTAATTCATATTTAAAATAAACAATATTAACTCAACATATCCCTCTTTTATTCGTATGTAAAATATTTGAGATATTAAATTCAAGAGAGTGACGTTTTGGAATTTTCATTACTTAAAATAATATAAATGACATTTTCAAATGAAAATGGAATCCAAATGACATTTATATGAATATGGTATGGATATTATCATATTAATCTCATACAATTAAATACTTTAATGTTTTTATAAATTTTAAATTCCTTATTACATCATTTTTATCCTTAATTACAATATTTATATGTTACCAAGGTGTTAAATTTAACCTCAATTACTATTCTTATTAATCAAAAAAGGAAAGAAATAATTTTCCAAATTTGAACCATATAATTAATAATAATTCTTTAGTTGTTAAATATTTAGTCTCTATTATTTTAGGAAATTACCTTTTAAATAATACTGCAAAATGTGAGGAAAATCAAGTTTCTAGAAAAAAAATGTGTTTTAAGCATAAAAATTTACTTATGTCAAAATCATGTAAAATGACGATTCAAATGGAAATAAATAAAATTAATTAAAAAAATGAATAATATAACACATTAAATCTAAAATATATGATGCATTTTAAATTACATATTTTATGGAAAATAAAATGTTTTTTACAAATATTGGTACTTCTCACTATTCACTGAAAAATCATTCATTTTAGAAAATATAAAAATATCACAATATTTTAATTTTGATATAATGTTTGAAAAATAATTTTAAATTCATAAATTAAATTTATAAAATTGGAATAAATTAATTATAATTTCCTCACACAAGTTGAAAAAGTCATTTTAGAGGAAAATTCATTTTTGAAACATAATATGAAATCACTAAAAATTGAGTTTTTATATACTAACAATTCATTAATAAATTTTGTTAAGTAGGTTAATTATATTTTTATTTTATAAATTACATACTCATATTCATAAATATTAATTCAGCCACTGTGTTACCACCTTTAGAAAACAATAATTTTATAATATATATAATTTCTCTTAAACATAGGTGTTGCATGTCGACCAAGATATTCAACACTATATGATATTAACATAGGAATATATATTAAAATATATAGATGTTACAATAATGTTCATGTAGATTTATTTGTATAATTATTTGTATAATGCATTTATTCCTCTGGTGTTGGCATCTAGTTCATTAATGTATCAATCTAAAAATGATCCACTGCCCATATAATCTGAAATTACATGTATATAAAATGAATATATAGACATGCCTAATGATTTGAAACAACGAAAAATATGATTAATCTATAGTCAAATATACTTCATTAAAAATTAGAATTCATTTTTATTAGCTTTTCTGTTTATGTCATCTTACAGTGGGATTCCACTGACTTGAACCTTTATATTTGATATCCATTATTGCCCCAATAAATGTAAATAACCATGGGGTGAATTTGGGAATACTGGTCTATTTTAAACAAACTGTTATAATGATAAAGTCTCACTATAATTGGGAACACCTCCAAATATCCCATTAGTTATTCGGTGATAAAAAAAATAATTATATACATAAAAACTTTTACTTTGTCCACCCACACTAGGATAATCCAAAGATCATACAACGATATTGTGTTGATATACAAGAATCATTAATTGAATGGTTTTTAAAATATTAAGAGTAGACTCATTACCCATAGTTAATAATAGGTAACAATTTGGAACTCACTATTATCTCAAATGATGTGATGAAACAAATCCACTTGATGATTTTTTTGATGATCTAAGTCTAGTGTGATATGGTTTTCTATTAATACCATACCTCCTTATGCAATAAACCTAGTAAACAGACTCCATGATTGTCTTTATTACATTAGTTTCATTCCCAAAATACCACATGCTATTACCTAATGGGGTATCTTATCAAAATAATTATTTCCTCCAATGGACTACACATATCCTTTTAGTGTGTTATTCCATCACAGACACAAACTATAAGGAATGTCCTAGAAGGACCCCTCTCCTAACAATAATCCATCCCAACAATAGATTAAATGTAAAAATTTAATCATGTAGATTCCTGAAAATAATGTTTTACCTTGTCGACATGGGTAGTATGATTCTTATTTCATATGTCACTCTTTTTAAGGGGTGTTACACTCTACACCCCTTTAAAGAAAAACATCCTCATTCCAGACTCCATGCATCAAACTGTAGTAGGGCTACTACCCTTCAATTTTGGAGTTTTCTATGATACCATTTTTCATGAAATGATCTCCCCAATCCATGAACGTGCTCAAATGACTCCAAAATTCTACTAAGATTCCTTATTTTCCTTCCTAAGACACCATATTTCAATACCTGTCATGGTGTCTTATCAGAAAAATTATTTTTCACATTATCTAATTGATTTAATTTAGTATCCTTTATCCACACAGACATACTCACCTTGAGAAAATTATAATGAGTTAAACCATATAGGCACTAATCCAGTCTTTGTATTTCATAATTGTGGATTTATAGTTAGTTAGGCTCCCAAAATGGAAGATTCACCATATTGATATGGTTGGTAACATTAATATATTTTATGGCTCACATTTTATGGTTTTCACATTCTCTCTATAATTGGTGTGATATAAAAATCAATTTTTATCAATGGGATGATTTCTTCTATTCTAAATAAATTTTCACTTCAAAATCCCACCTTTATGTAAAATATACTTCATATAAGATTAAATACTTGAATCATTCATGAATAAAGCCTTCTCAAACATAACTACAAAAATTTTCATCATGAATAGCCTTCTGTCACAGAATTTCGTCATGAATATCCTACCTCTATTCAATCCATCTCAATCTTATTCATACCTCAGAAATCTATCTTGACTATATAATCATTTCATAAAAATATTCTTTCCATGAAATTTCATTTTGGAATTCACTTTTATAGATGTAGTAACTTCTTCGATTTAATTCGTTATCTAATTATTCTATATTCTAAAATCAAATTATTTAGGGAATATTTATCGGCAAATATCCAAATAAAACAATAATAAGAAATATTACAATTTCACCATTTGTGTAAAACTACTTCACATGATAATACCCATTTTCATCACATAAAATAACAACTTTACAACGATCATTTTTAACATCTTCTAAAAATCAAAATGATCACATTTTAATTTTTTATAAGACCACATTGATATATTAATTCTCTTTCCATAAATCATTCCTTTGTATACATATTTCCTTTTCATAAACTATTTATTTATGAAAAAAAATATCTTTTTATATTATTTTTTGTTAACCGTCTTTCAATAAAATATCTTTCTATTTTGAAATTATCTCCATTGGGAAAATTATATTCCTTTATAAATAATTTTCCATTTATAGTTTTCTGGGAACATCATAGTTGACCCTTATCATTTAAGACTACCAAAATAAAAACTAAAAAACAATTCCAAAACCCAAGTCATTATAAAAGAATCAAAATCAATCATTTCTTTAAATTTTTCAACCAAAATTACCTAAAAACACTAAAAACACATGTGATGAATTTGTTTTAAAATTAAAATAATTTAAATTATTCATAAATTTGAGGAAACATTCTTCACTTGAATAATAATTTAATAAATGTCGCATAATGAAAAAACAAAATAATACTACTCATTTCCCATAAATTAGTTTCACAAACTTGTTATAAATAATACTCATTAAAAAACAAAATTTTATTCTATTGAATTTATAATTTAATAATATGAAAATAACTTCATAAATATATTAAAATATCATTTTTCTAATCATTATTAATATAAAATTGAACATATTTATTTATTTACCTGTTATTCTTCATAGTCGGATGTTTGTTTGAAAATTCACTAAGTGCCCACTTTATAATAATTACTAATTTCATTGAATTGGAGAAACTAATAGATATGCTTTGTGTGTGACCCAATAGACCTTTATTTTGATATTAGTGATTCGTACATACTGAATAGGATTAATGTTTAAAAACACACGATTTCATTTAAAGACATAAGGTTATATCAATGCTATGATGGTCTCTTACAAAACAATACTTTGTATTATATTCTAATTTTCATGAAATGTCTTATAATTAAATATGAATAACTGTTTTTAACATACTATAATACTAATTCTATCATTTTCACTCTATTATATGTAATTTCATTCATATTAAAGGGAAATTCAATTATTCAAGGCACTATAATCTCACTCCATTGTCTAAAGATATAATTTTGTTATATTTATAAGAAAAAATTTGTTTCATGATCATTCAAACAATTTCATATAACTAATAACACACATAACTCTAGAAACTATACCACAAACATAAACTAATAAGGTTTTCATAAGGGGTCAATGATTGTGATCGAATGATGTATATTAATAATGATCTAAGATCAAGAAAAAAAATGTAGTTTCTCAATGAAAAAATCATCTACTAACACTTGAAACCCATAGTGTTTCTAATAGTGGTGCAGCCCTCATGATGTTCTCTATTAGAAATCACTGAGTGTGAACTTCTTGACCCCAATTGTCAATGTGTATTATGACCCAACACATAATGTCCAAAAATAATCTATAGCTCATTAGTATGATGTATCGTAATCATTTGACAACATTTTTTATTATTTTCATATATTATTGATGTTATCATTATATATGGAAACTTATATATCCATTTCATATAAAAAATTATCCACGTAAATTATCAAGTAAATAGTAAACAATGAATTTATTACAATATTGTAGTTCAAAGAAATAATTTATAAATCCATGTATTGATGATATGGCAATAAAAACGTTTTGTTCTTATTTTATATAGGGAAACATGTATCCAAATACCCCAAATTACACTATATATAATTTTATATCCATCAACATCTTATAAATTAAATTATAAAAATTAAAATATTGAGTTCTGTATTTAGTCATTCTCCATTCCACGTTTTCCTCGATTTATTGTATGTTATTTTTAACAAAACCTCCTTATATAAAATTATCTCAATAGGGTATATCTATGAGTATATATATTTTATAATCAACCATAACTATCATAATTCCCTCCCTTAATGGAAAAAACAATGCGGGTAGAAAGATAATAACTCCCTGGTCTCAAATCCAGTAGACCTTGAGATTGTGACTTGCACTGATGATATATAAATGTCATTAAATGGGAGGAATTCCCCTCTATAATAATATATAATTGGGATTTAAGATGAATAATCCCCAAGAATATTAATTAAATAATATAAAAGAAACTGGAACCATCATATATGAATGTATACATGAAACTAACATGTATAAAAGTCTCCAAAAGTAAATACCTCAAAGAACATATGAAATTGTGTCCTAAAACCTATCTAAAATGGTTCAAGGTAGTATTATACCACAAAATCCCCACAATCCTATTGGAAAAATGAGAATTTTTATTTATGTAGCCTGAGTGTAAAAGTATACTCATTACAAAAACCAAAACCTCTCATGAAGATGTGAAATAATCATGCTCATGCACCCAAGAGAAAATAGAAAAATCAAAAACACCAAAACAAGTTAACTATCCATAACAAGATCACTATGGAAATCTCTCAAAATAACTATATCCATGTATAATACCATAATACGAATCATATCAATAATGGTTACCCCCTCACCACTTCCCCACTAATTTTCTTCTCTCACGGCTCAATGTTTTACATCCTTGCACTCCCATATCATCCAAATAATAAATACAGGCACTCCACAAGCATGATCACACTATGTCACACCTATGGAAACCTATATCACCACCCCACAACTTTATCAAATTTCATCTCACCTGAAGATACTTAGAAAATCACATAGAACCCACTTCCATAACCATGGTAGTGGGGTATCATGAATGTGATGGAAATCAATCTTGTTCTCTCCTCCTACCATCATAACTGCCACCAAAATCATCCCCACAACAAGTATACTAACCATAGAGTCTATCATACTATATTAAATAAATTTATGCTTAAATAAAAATCAAATTACAAGACATGTATTGTAAACTCTATTGTCTTGTAAGAATAGGTATATGAATTTTAAAACATATGACTAAATAAAAAATTTGATTATTTAATATTCCTAAAAGATTCTAGATTCCATTGTGATCATACATATGAAAAGGATAACCTAGGCATGACATGAATATATTGATGAGATAAAAGTATATCAAGTTAGCAAACATAAAAATAAATCATTTCACATGAGTTAGAAATCATGACATAAATATTTAAAAAGTTTTGGAACCTAATTAAATGTAGTGAATCATAACATGTAGAACATGGGATCATATAATAATGATTAATATTAATGTATAAGAAAAATAAAACATGACATTATAATTATTTAAATACCATTTAACATAGAGGATAATGAAACAATTCTCATTTAACATAAAGGAGCTTGAGGGAAGGCTAACCACAAAGACCGTTGCACATGGAGCACGATTCAAGGCTAACCACTAAGACCATTTAATAGAACGAATATTGAGTTTAATATTTACCCAATTAATTGGAAAATATTTGGGTTCACCCATATTAATATGTAAATGAATATTTTTTCCACAAATATAATCATACATAGGCAATGAAACATATCATGAAGGTCTCCCATGGAATGAAATGAGTATCATAATTATGTCATAAGGCATTACCAATGGGAATATCATAAATTCTTCCATGAATGAATGGATTTAGAACATTTATGTTCATTAACAAAGAAAAAACACGAATATATAATTATATATGTTGTCTAAATTAATTCATAACATGTAAAAAATATTATTTATGAAACTTTAGAATTAGAACATTCAAGTATGGTTTAAGGAAAATATTAAGGAGGTATTTTAAAAAATATGGTATAATAATTTATATAAAAACCAATGTAAATAAATAAGGATTTCATAATAAATATAAATATTCTAGAAATGATATGGAGATAAAAACATATTATAGGGTTCACGTAATAACGGGTATGAATTTGGGAAGGTCCCTTAAATTTGGAATGCATGTCAAAAATAATTGAGTAGGGGGAATTTGAAAAACACACATATCCTCATAAAAGAAGGTTGAATGGATTTCGATGCATGATATGGGAAAATATAAAAGACAATGAGAATATTAATATATAACAAATTGAGAATTTAATTTCGATAATGTGATAGTAAGAATAACTTGATTGAATAACGGATGTTCGGGTAGAATCCCTTACATTAAGTCGGATGGTGTTCTTCCCTTAATCATAATGTCTCAGATAATAAATTTTGATTAATTTAATATAAATTAAAGAAAAATTTATATATTAATTTGACTCATTAATACTTAATTTTGTAAATTTATGGCCTTTTTTTAGGGTTACGAGATTAAATTACATTTCTTGGGAGCGTTGGTTTTCCTTGGTTTTCATGATCAGTTTTCTTGTATACATGTATGAATAGTTATGTAAAGTGGGGTTAATTGTCCAAAATTGAACATATATGATATTAGTGATCATAAAATGTTTACATTTATATTATATCAATTGGTTTTATGACATGAGGCTGAATAATTAGAGAAAATGTAAATGATAATTATTTGGGTTTATTTTTTTCAGTTTTTCAATCTCAACAAACTCGTATTGTGTTATAATTTTATATCATTAGTAAAAAATGATTCCAAAACCTTAGATAAGAAATAATATATATATATATATATATATATATATATATATTATCCTAGTTCAACCATATAAATTATATCATTACCTGACCTTGAAAAAGGTGATGGAAATTGAAATCGCATTATCCTAGAATGTGATAAATTAACACATCTCAGACAGTGTATTCATTTGTAGTATAAAAGGAGGAGGAAATATGGATAAATAAGAATCATTAATTTATCATAATAAATTTAAATTATATAATATTTAATAGTGTTATCATACCCTTTGGACGAGGGGAGGTGAGGATAGAAATGAAAAGATCGGAATTTGAAAAAGAAAATAAAAGAATCAGAAAGAGAAATTTACCTCTTGAATTTATTCTCATTGAGAGAATACATAGGAAAAATTATTTTTCTATATTATGATAGAAATATATCTTATATGTTTGGTAGGGGATTGGGTATTGATTTGAGAAGAATTTGGAGTATGAAAAATTCATGTGATGTTTACGGAGAAGAGGTGGTGAGGGGTGGTAGTTATAGTGGAGGAGATGAGTTTTTTCTCAATATTTAATTAATTAGTTTATTATTTTTCACAATAAAATAAATCATGCATATTCATGAGACTAAATATAATAATGTGTGAATGGTAACTCAAAACAATGGTCACATATATCATCTATGACTCCAATATAACGCATAAATTCCTTTATTTACAAATACTATAAATTAAATATTTCATTATACACCAAAAAATATATTATTTTATTAAAATCTCATTAAATCACCTTAATAATATTATGATTAAAAGAATTCAATATTTATCTCCATTATAGTAAAATATTTTTCCAAATATGATATGCTCAATTTTTAATTAAAATTATTGTTTACACGAAAAAGAAAAAATTTAGAATTAATACTTATTTTATATCACTTTGAAAAATTTATTATGGTCTAATAAAATAATAATATAGTTATAAGATATAACAATAATAATTTATGAATAAATTTTATGAAAATAAATTTTATTTTAAAGTATTAAATTATTTATAAATTCATAATTAATTATTTATAACTTATAAAAATACCAAAAATTAATGGATAATTTCTTTAATATTTATTTACTTATACATTGATATAATTATATCATCTTATAACTTATAATATGGATAAATTTTATTTATACTTTCATTGTCAAGGTTACTGTTCAATTGGCCGACTTACTATTCATAAGGGTCAAATTACTATTCCAATGGTCATGTTACTATTTTCATCGGTATAAGTTTCTTAACATCTATAAATGAATCATATTTAATTCATTCATCATTTATAAAACTTATATTGTGTTATGTTATGTTTTTATACGATATGACCTAATTATAAGAACTGAATTTCTGTAGATAAATTTTGTTGTTGTTATATTCGTCCCCCATTTTGAAATTTCTCCCTCAAAATGTTCTTTTACATTAAATTACGAAAACAGATGTGGGTACTTCTCCATCATCATTTCATACTATTACCATGTTGCATCTTTGTACTTATGATTCTTCCATAGTATTTTGATCAGGTGGGATTTCATGTCACTTTGAACATTATCTTTATGATCCAAAATATTCATCTGATTCTCCTTTTATGAAATATTATTCTCCATGTGTACAACCTATTTAGATACTACATGTGAAGTACATGGTATGTAATTCCTTAAGAGAGATACATGGAATACATCAGGTAATTTAGATATGTTAGGTTGAAGTGACAGTCAATATGCCATAGATCTGACATAATCAATGATCTTGAAGGTTATTATGTACTTAGGACATTGTTTTTTCTTCTCCCCAATTAGCATGAACTTGATTCTTAGAGATATGTAGAGGAATACCATGTCACCAACATTAATCTCAAGGTCTCAATGAATATTATATGTATTTCTTCATTGTTGACTTTGGGATGCGATGTTGAGCAACTCAATGGTTTTCACCTCCTCTACCTTTTCTTTGACCATTTCAGGTTTTATAAACTTATGTTCACCAACCTCATCCCAGCATGTCAGTTTACTACATCTTTTCCAAAAAAGTGATTCATATTAGTACATTTGGATGTTGATGTAGAAACTATTATAGTTATATAACCTAACTAAAGGAATATATTTTTCCACATCCTCCATTTAAATAAATATAACATGCTCTCAACATGTCATATATTGTCTAAGTAGTTCACTATGATTGGCCAATAGTTTTAGGATGATTCATTGTACAAAAGTTTAGCTCAGTTATTAGAGCATGTTGGATACTTTTGCAAAACATTGATGTGAATATCACATCTCAATCAGATAAAATAAATAGTGTCACACCACATAGCCTTACATACCCTTTGATATATATCAGTGAAATTTGATCCAATGATAATTCCTCTCAAATTGTGATAGATTGAGCTATCATTGTAAGATGATTCACAATGACCTATATATCATTGTTTCCTTTGGATTTCCTTGAAAATCTAGTGACAAAGTCCATTTTAATGTTCTCCCACATCAAAGTTGGTATGTGTAGTAGGTTCAACAACCCCTTATAATTTTGTATTTTAGCATTAATTTGATGACATACCAGGAAGATTAATGTATAATCATTGATCTCATTTTTTATATTATCCCACAAAAATTTCTCATGATGAACTCAATTCATCTTTGAGCTCCCTAGGTGAATAGAGAAGGTTGATCTATGTACATCATTTGGAATATCTTTAATTTTCTCTATGTTGGATGATACCCATAGTAATTACCCAAATATTACTACTCCATACTCACTAATCATGTACTCGATTGATTTCCTATTTCAGATAACTTCCTCTATTTTTTGAATTTCCACATCATTTCATTGAGAATAATTTATTTCCTCTATAAGGGATTGTTGAGAAACAATTTTATAATGGATTGATGATGTTCTCCCTTAATGATACCGATTTCCATAATTTGTATGTCTAAGAAGATTATATCATTATCAATTCTCATCATAGATAAAGTTGCATGATCCTTTCAACTTAGAACATCCACCACCTAATTTGTCTTACTAGGATAGTAGTGGATTGAGAAGTAATAATCCTTAATAAGCTTAAACCATATTCACTATTGAATTTTAGGCTCCACATCTATGACTGTATAATTGAGACTCTTGTTAATAGTAAATATCTCACACTTCTCCCCATAGAGATAATTTCACCAGATTTTCAATGCAATGATCGTACCTCCCAAATCTAGATCATGTGTATGATAGATTTGACTAGAATTTTCAACTAACATGAGGAAAAGGCCATAAATTTATCATTTCCATCAGTGCACTTCATAATCCTTTCTTGGAAGCATCGTTGTATAACCCAATTATTTCTCCACCTGTTTAGAGTGTGAGTACCGGCATAGTGAGAAGTGTCTTCTTGAGCACCTTAAAGACTTCCTCACATTTTGGAGTCTAGAAAATCTTCACTCCCATCAGTGTCAGCCTCTTCATTGGGTTTTAATTTCCTAATAAATTCTTCAAAAATCATTATTAATTCCCAGATAGGTCAAAAAAACTATGGATCTTTGTTATTGATGTTCGCATGTGCCACTCTTCGATTGCCATTGTCTTGGAAGGTTCCATAGATTGAACTTTTCATATGATAACATTCCCCAAGAATGATACATACTTCATCAAAAACTCAAATTTAATGTAAATTTCATATATATTCTCCCTTCACTATATCTTCAACTCAATATTCAAATTCTCCACATGTTCATCCTTTATCATGGAGTATATAAAAATATCATCGGTATAGACTACAAAAAAAATTCAAGGTAATCCCTAAATACACTATTAATTAAATCCATGAAAATTTATGGAATAATAGTGAGTCCAAATGGCATCACTAATAACTCATAGTGTCCATACCATTTTACAATTGTATAAATTGGAATATTTTCCTTCCCCGCCTTTAATTGGTGATATAATGACTGAAGGTCCACCTTAGAGATTGATGTGGCCCCATGTATTTGATCAAAAAAGTAATCTATCCATGGAATGGGATACTTGTTATTTATCATGATTTTATTTAGCTCATGATAATCAATGTAGAGGGTAATTGATCCATCATTCTTCTCAACAAAGAAGACTGGTGCACCCCATGGTGAAGCGCTCTGGCATATAACACCCTTATCTTAATTATCATGTAAATACTTCTTCAGCACTTCCATTATCTATGTTGGCCATACTATATGGTGTCTTTGATATAGGTAAAGATGTAGGAATAGGTACAATTGAGAGATAAACCTCTCGTTCAGGGGGAAGATGTGTAAATTTGTTGGGGGTTACATCATTTTAATCCATCAGAATGGAAATTCCTTTGAGCATGATCCTCTCATTTGTCAGAATCATTAGTGCATGATATGCATGCTCATAAGGCAATAATATTCACATTTGAGATGTTGATTTGGAAAAAAGATTCATCTTCCTCCATAGACATTAATAAGATTCGAGGATTCTTTTGGAGGCCAAGAGTGATCCCCCATTCTCGACATTTGCTGTTGGATTTATATAAAGATAAACAATCAATGCTAAAAATAGAATCAAACTATACAAAAGGATTTATGAAACAATTTAATGGGAGGTTCAGTCCACAATAATTTACCAAGGCGGTTATATAAACCTTGGGCATAATAATATCCCTATTCACTATTCTTATAGAAAACTCAACCTCAATTTTTTGAGGTTGTGTTTTTATAGTACTACAAATCTTGAAATATTTCAACGGATGCCTAAAACCAGAATCAAATAGTACATACAGTATTATTGAATGAATAATAAGCATAATTATCACCACTTATTTTTATGGATCCACCTTAGTAGTAGTAATTTCATTAGACCTTGTTTCCCGGTAGATATTTTCTTATTGCCTTTGGCCTCCCTTGGCTTAGGGAAATTGATCGCATAATGCCCATGTACATTGTAGTTGAAACACTGCACTTCGGGTTGAGAATTGATATGAACCTTCATTTTTCATCAACATTAGTGGTATTTTTTGTATCCCATCAATAGTTCGTAGCTAGATTCCCCATTATTCCATAGTTTTAGAATTTACTGGTTCCCATTAGAGAGTTCCCAAAATGCTTCTTCCCACACTTTTGACACATTGGATGTTCAGTCTTCTTCCATCATGGGATTTTGTTTTGGATCCACCCATGCTAAAATTCATTATTCATAGATTTACACCAAGCCCATGAGTCCCCTGAGTTTCTTAGATCTCTATTTCATCCTAAAGGTCAAAACAAGTAGTCTCATCGTATATATCATAGTCTCAAATAGCCAACTCATTTTGTATACTCGTCTTTAGTCCAATATAGAAACAATTCTCCTCTCTTTTAGTGTTCATGAAAAATCTAGAGGTGTACCTTGAAAAACATGTAAATGTTTCCTCATATTCCACAATAGACTCATATTCCTTCTTTATAACTCTGAGGGACTCTCTTTAAATATTGATAAATAGGGTTGGGGATAATATTTATTGAAAAACATTTTCCTGAATATACACCAATCCATGGAATAAATTACCCTATATACATCATGTTCTTTATCAATGTGCACCACTGATCATATTCCCTATAAAAAAGATAGACCTCTATCTCAAATTTATCTTCCTCTTAGCACTGATGGAATGACAATCTATTTTCAATGGTGTTAATACATTTCTCCCTAAGAAGGGTATCAAAATATCCACTAAACATCATAGTACTTTTCTACATGAAGGATTCAATGAGAACTCTTTATTTCATTGGATATGGAGGGTGTTACACACCATACATGTCATTATTCATAACTTCAACCAGTTGTGAATGCATTATCACAATGTTTTGAGAACCATTCCCATAATATTTGGAATATCATTAGGGAAATAAATAAATTTCCTATAAAAGTGATTGGTGGATGGTGGTCATTTATTTACCTCCATTAACTATGAAAAAAAGTTTCAATTAGGCTTCATGAACACTTAGTATAAAACAAATTACACACAAAAGGAAAAACTCTTAAATGAAATTTATATCATATATTCTTAATCCCTATGTTTCAATATAGTTTATCCACGATCTATTTCCTAACATATATTCTTATTGGATCTTTTCGCCCTTCAATAATTCATTATAACAAGTTTATGAATTTACCATAACTTATTACCAAGTATTATAAAACCAGGTGTGTAATAAGTTAAATTGTCATGTACCAGGATACCCTAAGTCAGTCCTAGAACACATTGTAATTGTTATTAATTTTAGTTTAATCTATGCCTGAATCATGTCCACTTGTAGTATCCATAAATTGATGTTTTTTCTTGATAGAGTACTTACTAATTACTTACCAAAATATAGGGATATTTTATTAGATTTTTCTTATCCATAATGTTGTTATTAAGATTATATATTCCTAGTCTTCAAAAAAATATCCAGAATTGTCCTCTAATACCAACTATTATGACCCTATATATTTTCATATAACATTGCATGATTTTTGAAATAAATAATCAAGAAAATAAAAATCCAAGGATCATAAATTATAGGGACTTGGAAGACATGGTATATAAAATTAAAGACAAGGGACTATATAAAACATTTAATTTTTTAATCATAAAAAAGAGAACCTAACAACCATTGAGCTCATACTTTTACAAATTATAAACTGGGGATAACATGAACATAGGATGGATCTAAGATCTTAGTTAGGGAATAAAAATGAGAATAATTCTTATAACATGGATTATAGAGCATAATATTATGATATAAAAAGGGATGTAAGATTATTAATATTAATTAATCATAACATTTAGCTCATGATATCATATAATCATGAATCAATGGTATTGTGGGAGAAACATAAACACGAATTTAGAATGATTAAAGGATTTTTGAACATAAAGGATCATGATTCAAGGATCATTGCACATAAATAAGCACAATTCCATGCTAACCACCAAGATTGTTGAACATAGAGAATGAGTCAAGGATAACCACCAAGACCGTTGCTCATAATGTCTCATGAGAAAAAACATTACTCAATTAATTTGATAGATATATAGGAACACCAATCATAACATGTCAATTAATATGCTTGACACATAAAGATTCGTATATATATAATCAAACATAATAAAAATATTACTCATGGAATGAAATGGGTATCATAATCATGTAATAAGGCATTAAAAATGGGAATATCATAAAATTGTACATGAAATTTTGGATTTAGAACATATATGGACATTAATAATGTAAAATAGGAATATATAATGATATGTGATGTCAAACTATAGTTACAAAATTCAAAAAAGAGTATTTAATAATCTTAATAATTAAAACATTTTATTGAAGTTTAAGGAAAATATTAATCACATATTTTTTAAAAAATATGGAAAAATATTTTATATAAAACTATAAGTGAACGAAGAATTTTTTTCATAATAAAAATCATTATTGTAGAAAATATATGGTGTATCAAAATAGATTAAATTTATTAGATAAAAATTGGTAGGAATATAGGATATTTCTTCGTATCGGGTGTGCTTATTGTGAAAAATTGAGCAGGGATCCTTCTAAAAACATTTATATCCCAATAAAATAAGGATTAATGGATATTTATAAATTATATGAGAGAATATAATAATAATTTAGAATATTTATATAAAAATAATAGATAATTTCATTTGGATAGAAAAGAGAGAAATAATAACCTGATTTAATAATGGATGTTTGGGTATATCCCCTTACCCTAAGTCCACAAGTGTACTTCCTTTGATATTAATGTCCTAGATAATCAATTTATTTTCCTTAATTAATTATTTTAGATCATATTTAATGGGAATATTATTTTTTATAACATAATTCAATTCAGTTATGGCATATTTGAAGGGTAAATATATTCAATTTCACTACTTGTGAGTGTTAGTTTTTCTTGATTTTCATGATTTTTTTACTTGTATACATGTAAGAAGTATCATGTAATGTGGGGTTAAGTATCCATAATTGAACCTTTATGTTATTAATGATCATATAGTGGTTTAATTTATATTATATCATTATTCATTATGATGTTAGGAAGAATCTTTAGATGAATAGTTAATGATAATCAATTTGGGTTATTTTGGCAGTTGTTTGATCTCAACAAACTCATTTTCTGTTTTAAATTAATTTCATGAGAAAAAAATTGTTCCATGAGACATAAATAAGATATAATACCTATATTATAACCATTTTAAACAATAAAAATGTTTTCATGAATAGACCTTGGAAAGGTAGAGTAAAAGGAAAACCAGTTATCCTTGAATGCGAAAAATTAACACATCTCAGATGATGTTTTCTTTTTTAGTATAAAAGGTTTTGGAAGGAGAGACGAAGAAGAATTATTAAATAATAATAATATAATTATTGTATATGTTTTTTATTCGAGTTATCATGCCCTCTTGATGAGGGGAATCTACACAAGAGCCTCATCCCAGTTGGTGAGGTATCCTTAAGTGTATCCACAAGACCTAGGTTCAAAACCAGGTAGAGGCATATTTCGGGTACTATAGTTGTACTGTAGCAGTATTGTACACTGTGCGGTTACTGTTGCAGGACTGTACATTGTACATGTACTGTAGCAGTATTGTACACTGTGTGGTTACTGTAGCAGGAACTATAGCAGTTACTGTCAAAGCTAATGTTCGGTACTGTAGCAGCTGGAAATATTCACCTTGGGCCACTGGATTCGGCTTGGAGTCCTTAAGGATTTCGGGCCAACTAGGCCTTTGGGTCAGTAGGTATTTTGGGCCACCTTTAAGGCCCTCGGGCCACCTCAAGGCCTTCAGGCCACATGCAGTTTCCCTAGACACACTACAAAAAAAGGAGTATCCCCAGAAGAGGATTCAGAGCAGGTTCACTCACCAGAGCAGAGCCAAATAGATTTTCAGAAAGAGAGGGTATGGCTATGCCATCGGTACCAGCCTTTTCTTGCATGGGAATCCTAGCCAGACGGCTATGAAAATGTGGAGAACTACTATCATGACGCAGATGCCGGGGAGGGGTAGTTCTTTAAAGATAGTCTGGTTGAATTCCCTAAGACCTTGGGGTCCTGAAATCTCCTAAGCCTACGAGCCTTGCAATCTCTTAGCCTACGGGCCTTGTAAGGGTTCCCCCTCATCCCTTGAAAGGGGGGTTATCAAAAATAAAAAAAATGAAGGTCTTTGGGCTATTCGGGGGGATAAGGGGAGTCTAGTAGGGAAAAAACAAAGGAACTTCAAAAATAAAATAAATGAATTGGAGAATATATTTACTCTTGAATTATCCTCTTTGGGAGCCTCCATAGGGAAGAGGTTTGGGTCATTTGATGAGACCAAGATCTCATGGACATGGCTTTGGAAAATATTTGATTTGAATTTTGATAAGTCACAAGGCTTTAGAGATGTGAGGAGAAGAGGTGGTGAGGGTGGTATTTATAGTGGAGGAGAGGTGTGTTTTCTCAGTATTTAGATAATTAAATTACTATATTTCTCAACACAAGAAATAATGATGTTTTCAATAATAAAAATAGTATCTAATGAAAGCTAATTTGAATAAATGGTCACTAACATCATCCACGACTCAAGCATGACTCAAAATGTTATTTATTTACATATATTGTAATTACCATATTTCACAATTTACAAAATAAATCACCTATATTATAGATATACAAACAATTCATCAAACAAAAATTTAACATTTATAATTCAAAAATTAATACTATCTTTCAAAAGTAGTTTTCTAACTATGATAAATTTAATTTTTAATTATATCATTATTTACTAGGAAAATACAAATTTAAAAAATAGAAAATATTTCCTCTCACATTGAAAATTTTAATAAGGTCTCATAAAATTATTTTATAGTAACATGATATAAAAATAATAATTTATGAATAAATTTTATGAAAATAAATTTTCATTTAAATCAATAAATTAGTCCTAAAATCGTAATTAACAATTTATGCCTTACAAAAATTCCAATACTTTATTAATAAATTTAAATTATTTATTTAATTTTACTAGGATATAATATTATCATATTGTAACTTATGAGAAGGATAAATTTTATTTATACTTCCATTGATGGGGTTAATATTCATTTGGATGATTTACTATTCATATGGGTCTCATTACTATTCCTAAGGTCATGTTACTATTTCAATGGTATGAGTTCCTTAAATTTTAGAAACACTACTTATTTTACTAATTCATCATTCATGAAACTTTTATTGTGTTCTCTTATTTGTTGTTATGTTATGAAATAATTATAAGAAGGGAATTTATATAAATAAAAATTTGGGTATTTACAACACGGTTATATACATCTTACCTAAAGACACATGGGAAACAACCCAAAAATATGATCATATCATATCCCACCCAAAGACACTTAGTCTATCATGTTATATCATTCCCCATCGCAGCTAATAATAGTAGCTTAACCAGTTTACCACATGGACTCAAGCATGTATCCCCAGAGTCTAGAGGCTACTGAATAGTTTTTAGGGTTAAAGGTTGTATGGTGGGGAGACTATAACTTCATGATCCAAGAGGAACATAGAAATAAAAATAGTGAAAATAAGTAATGAATAATTGATTCAATAATAATTATGAAATTAGGGAAATAAGTGTAAAAATATGATTCATAAATAATAAAATACCAATATAAAAATTACCAAAAACAATAATGATTTCATGTCTTTAAAAAATAACAAGCATACATTGCTGTAAACCTATAAATTTTTGTCAAGAAGACTAAATACATTCCAAGATTCCCATGCATTGGCTCGATCATCATCTACCAAGATCCCATCCAAAAAATTAAAAGTAATGTATCTTTAGCTAGAAACTTCCCCTTATCCACATATACAATCATATAATCATCCTGAGAACCATTAACATCTTAGATACTATTTGAGAGAAACATAAAAGGACACCACCAACGGTGTCTATAAAAATCATGTCTATGAATATAAATTGTAATAGTGTGCAAGTATATCAATGTAAGTAAATAAAAAATATATCCCATGATTAGATTAGGTTCATCATGGAACTCCTGGATGACCATAACAAATTTTTCATATGTCTTATTTCTCTGATCATGTGTTCATTTAATCATTTATTCATTGAATTAGGGTATACAATGAATGTCACTGTGGAAAATAATAATGAAAAGTCTAAATAGGTTCTATGAGGAATCAAGAAATACATGACCATAAATAGATAGGATATCTTACAGTACACAACCATGTATCCAAGAAGTAATTGTTAAGTGTAAATTATTGGGTTCACCCAATGAACTCCACTAAAAATATCTCTATTCGAGTCCATGGATCGTGTCCAAATTAAATATTAGGATATGTGTGATTGGAGATTAATGAGTATAATCCAAGGAATCACATATCTGACGACATCATTTTGAATTAATGAGGTCCATCCAATGAATTATTATTTCCAAATTAGGATATGGGTCCTATGGTGTCATTCTTGGAATCAACTAACATATAGTGACCAGGTTCCATATTGGTTATCTCATTTGGAAACCAGCTCAATGAATTAAAATGACATCCTCAATGTTCTCTAGAATACACTCAAGAATCTAAGGAGAGATGAAGCTTTATTATTCCTATAAATATGAACTTGTTTCATGTGATGTAGGAAATATATAATCATTTCCTATATAATCATAAATCAACATAGTCCAAGCAATACTCATTCTAATTAACTTTCATTATGTTCATTTCGTTACCTTTTATCTGAAGTGACATGGTCATCAAGGACATGCAACCAATTTCCAATTCAATTACAATTGATCAATTATATGGGATATACTTATTTGTATTATGTCCAATTAATGCACTAATGATTTATTTATTATGATTAAACACTTACCCTACCAATGATCAATTTAGGAGAACCCAAATAGTGTCTCAAGAAATCATAATATAGGTTAATAAAGGAAAATCCAAGGGTAAACCCAAAATGGGGTTGTTAACATTGAAGTCTCAACCACTAATTATATCAATAGGTCTCATCTAGGCCTTGTAAATCAACATAGATATCCTAACACAAATAATGTGAATTTATGGATCAACGCCCTGTAAAACTAAAGTTTACACAATTGACTAAATTTATAAATGATGAGACATTGATGGAAAAGTCACAGACTGCCTAATGTAAGTCTGTAGTGGATGACTCATCTAGTATCTACCCTTGGTTTTACGTTGATTGATGAAAATAAAATAATTGACCCCCACCACTAAAAATATGGTGAATGAGATCACACCAAAAGGTTTCAATGTTTTTTATATAAATGAGAGAAAGAATGAAGTGGGTCCAGGAACATATTAAGTGGGATGAAATGATTTTAATGGTGGCTCGATCATAAATCAGATGTTGAAGATCATTTGAAACCTAGGTTAGAAAATATAGGAATCTCTAATGGAGGAATAGGAAATTCAGGGTGAATATGATAGGGGAAAGAGTGAGAAAAGTATAAATATATTAATGGAAAATTTTATTTTCCATATTTTAAATGTGTTCATAGTTTGACATCACATTTGGCCAAATTGTGCGCTAACTGTGAGATAACTACAATCATGGATAGTGGGGTACTGGCTGGGGAGAAAATTTTGTCAAATCATGAACTACACATGCCCCCACCCCCCTCTACACAGGAAACACCCCCCACATCATGCAGTATATGGTTAGGTTAACTATGCATAGTCTATGATCCCTCGATGTGGAGCCCTAAACCACCCCCACATAGTTTTTCTATCTATGTATCCTTAGGTGAAAAGTTACTGAAAAATGTGTTTCTGAACTTTTTTCTACAAAATATAGAGTTTGGGGATTAAAAACCCATGAATACACATCATACAACATTTACGTGATGAGGCTAATCAATAAGGATAAAAAGGGAACTTGAACTGAAATTAAAATGTTCCATACCTCAATGAAAATATGTGTTCTTATAGTTACCCTTCTATAACGAGACACATACATGAGTTTCCCTATCAATGGTGGAAAATATTCATCTCATAATAACACCAACCATTAATAATGTACGTCGTCTCCCACTAATAACACTCATCCTACACACAGTCACGCTACCATAGAGCCCATACTAAATTGACAGACTAGACCCAGAGATAATTCATGCTCTGAACGTTGTTACAAATATAATACTCCTAAAAATAACCATTTTATTCTAACATAACATCATTAAAATCAATATAATGATACATATTGGCATGATATCAGTTATGTTGTGTTATGTGGAAGACATTGTGCATGGATCAATACCTCTGAAAAAACAACAACTAATAGGTTGATGGAATTATTCTATCATATATATCGAAAGGTCCATTGAACCTATGGGTCAGCTTCAATTGAATTAGTATTCTTATCTTTCATGGTCTAGGGGAAATATAAAAGAAGGCATGATCCCCAACATTGAAATCTAGAGGTTTTCAATGGATATCAACATACTTTTTTTGCCAAGATAGAACAATTATCATAAAATTCTTGACAAGATGATCATAATCCAAAGTGTCCTAATAGAGATGACGAACCTGTTGCACTGCCTCTTCTACATCTAACCATCATTGGGGGTGAATAGAACGACCTACTAAATTGAGCCTCAAAATAATCTATTTGTATGGTCTCCCTGAAGCTTTTATTTTAAGTGAACTTGGTGAGAGGTAAAATTTCATCCTAAGAACCTCCAAAATTGAGGATGAATTCTAAAATAATGTCCTAAATAACCAATATTTCTTTTTCTAAATAACCATTTATCTTACGGTGGTATGTTTTAATCATAATTATCTATGCACCGAGTTAATTCTGCAACCCCTTCCAGAACCTAAATATGAAATGAGATTCCCTAACAGAAATGATAAAATGAGGAACCACATGTAAATGTATAATATAATGGAAATATAGCCTCACCAACCCATCCACTATGAATGTATCCTGAATAGAAAGGAAGTGGGATACCTTCATCATTCTATCCATATCTACCCAAACATCATTGTTACCTCGAGGAGACCTCATTAAACTAGTTAGAAAATCAATTGTGACATCATCCCATATACATTTTTGGATCTAGGATGGATGTATTGAGCCATGAGGATACTTATGATCTATCTTCTCCTGCTGAAAGGGAAAACATATATTGTTAAAATGCACAATCTATGTTTCGTCCAAACAACATTACTTTCACCACATGTCATGATACATTTTGGAAACATCCGGGTATACTGCCCATTGTGAATAATGGTATTATTATATCAGCTCATGTATCATTTATATAGGCACACAGTTATGACCATGTGTAGAAAATATTTCATCTCCATCAACTAACCAGTATATTGGTTGGTTTAGACTAGAAATACACTCCCTCAGGACCAGTACTTTGATTTCTAATAATTTCCTCTTCTTCACACTATACCAATGTGAATAGGATATCCCCAATCACATATGTAAAAGACACTTGTAACTCCTTTGAACATCTAGATGCACGTCATAAAATGATCCATCGCCCTCTAATGATCATTGTATTCCTAAATAGCTTTCATCAGAGACTTCTAGATCATAACATCATCAAATATATTTCTCTTTCCAACTGTATAGGCATGCATTAAATTGAATTACTGAAGGTATTTATCTCATATACACTATTTGATATTAAATTCATGTGGCTTGAAGATATATTTGAGGATTTTTTGTCTCAATAAACCCCATACTAATCTCATTAAAAACATATCTCCATAAATATAACACATGGACAGATAATTCTTTTGCAATATCATTCAATAGGTAGGTATTCTCATGAGGCCATAACTTCGACGATCCGTATGTAAAAACTCAATCTTAATTTAACAGAGCATCACCTAGCCAATTTCTATATGCATCACAAAACACAGTATAGACTCTAGAAGGATCATGTAAAATCATGATTAAATCTAGGGTGATTTTTCTCTTATAATCATGAACATATTTCTTATAATATCAAGACTATATAAAGTTGATTACCTTCATGGTGAAATGTATAAGTGGAGTTTCAAGATGACATAAATATTGTATAAAATACCTATAATATAATTCTATCCCCATAAAAATATATATTCCATAACCATTCTTCTATCACTCTCAAGAACATATATCCCTCACCTAATTTGTGTAAACGGATACTCCTAATTATGATATTATATGACCGAGGAAGTAAACATTGTAGATTCTGAAGTTGTATTTGGAGAGTTTGGAAGATATCTTATGCCCTCTTATTGTACATAAAATGATATCAAGGTGTTTTAAATTATTGTGATATGTGTGAATGTACACCATTATTTCGTCCATGAACACCAAAACATATAACCCTGATTAATATGGAAAACCTGATTTTTATGGCTGTGAAAATAGTGGTTTCATTTAGAATACCAAATGGTATAACTAAATACTCTAACAGACCATACCTTCTATGAAACTCTATAAGTGGAATTTCTAAAGGTATAACGCATACCTAATGATAGCCAATACTTAGATAGATCATTGAAAATACACTATATTCTTTGATTTGGTTGAAGTGATCATCTATGTGAGGTATATGATACTACTTTTTAACTGTAATAGGGTCCAATCATTAGTAATTACAGCATAGACTAAGGGTCCCATCTTATTTCCATAAAAAAGAATGGTTGATCCCCAGGATAATGTATAGGATTAGATTAGACCATTATATTCCATATACTCTAGCAGCCACATAATCTTTTATATATCATTAATAACCATCATGTATGGAATAATTGATATTATTGATGGTCTTAGAACATGATCAGTAGATAAAACCAACTTTCTCTTATATGGTGACCTAGAAAAACCATTGGTAAATACATCCCCAAGTAGATCTACTATATTTGGAAAAATAATATTGAGTACTCCCAATTCCACCATATAATGGCTATCCATCTGAGTGGTAACTCCACCCCATCCCATGACACAAAATTATTTCTCTTCCCATTCACACATGTGAAGATAACTATCTCCCCATAGTGATGTAAATGATACCCTACACTAATGTCAGTACACTTAATTTTCATAGAGAACAAACCAGTTAATCTAGAAAATGAAATTGATGACCATCATCTTGTGGACAAATAGATCCCATAAGAAATGATAACTACCGACCTCAGGGGGATTTTCATACACTGAAATAAACTCTCTAATTGAATACCCAATAGGTTATCAAGTGTCATTGCCCCACAAAAATTCTTATTTTCAAGAGTAATACATTAAATAATTGATACAAAAAATAATTGTGTGTAAAGAATAAATATCTAAAAATGATGATATGATAGTATAAAATACCATAATAGTACCTCATACTATAGAAAAACAAATATTTTTCTCCTTAGGTATCGATTGTGTTACTTGAAAAAGGCCTGATTCATGGCCATGATGTTAGAACCTAGTTCTTTCTTTGAGGAATGAATGTTTCATTTTCAGTTTTTACTAATGAAAATGGAGGAAAGAGGTTGAGGGGTTGGCTGATGTCCTGTTACATGATGTGAGTTCTAACTAAATGACATGTACTTATAGATACACTCTATGTAGGAAAGGCTACACACCCTGTAATCCCAGCAAACGACAATATAAAGGTAATGCGATAAAATTGTATGGACACATCGTGTAATATCTTGTACACACTGTTTACTTTTTTTAATTGATTAATAAGTCAGGTAGTACATTTTTTTCCATAGAGATAGAAACGACTCACCTTTGATGTACAGAATGCCCCATAAATCCGAATGAGGGTTTGTATCCCAATTCTTCGTCTGATCTCTAATTCGAACAATATAGGATCTATTGGATTCCCCTAGGTGAGCTCCCAATTTATCTTGAGCCTTTCTTCCTGATTTTGTCTCATGATTGAGTTATCAAGGGTTGGGAATTTTAGATTTTTCTAAAGATATACCATGTTCTAGGTTGAATCAATGCCCAATGATGGATGAGGAGAGTCGTACTACGACAAGGTAGGTGGTCTTGTGCCTTTAACTCAATGTAAAGTTTTTTTATATGATGGAGTGTCGCAAGCCCATTTATGGGAGTTGTCAAAATTGTATCTTAACCTATGTTGGAACCTGATGTTGATTAGGTAATTTATTAAATGATTATGAATCTTTTTTGAGATTATTTGTCTGGATTGAGGGCCGGTCCGTGGGTGCGTTTTCTCTTGGAGGATTAATGTTAATCTATTTGGCCTTCGATTCCTAGGTTCATGCCTTGAATTATCATTTATTGGATATTTAGAATGAAAATTTTTTATTGAAAGATTTCCCCAAGTGAGTTATATTTTTGTTATCCATGTAATAATGTAATTTATATGTGATCTACTAAATGGTGAAATTCTTATACATCACGATTATCCCTGATACATGTTGAAATAATTATACACCGGGCATCACCCTAATACATACTCACATGATTAAACATCAGGTTTTTACCCTAGAGAGAGTGGAAATTATTATACATCGGGTTTCAACCTGAGTGAGTTTTCAAATTCATATATAGTTGGTTTTGATCAAATTAGTGTTATGTTATACCATGGTTATATGGTTTGTGTTAAATGCACCATGTGTGATACTTGGATTCCAAATTAGAATGTCAGGACCAGAATTAATTGAAAATTGATTAATGAACTGAAGTTACTATTGATGCTTCTTCTAAGCGAAAGCACAAACTGGGATGGGGTCTTCACCCATAATTGATTTCATTGACTTCTAAGACATCTTTTGAGATGAAGTTTAAGTACTTACTGGTTACCTATTTCACTATTTTACACCGCCTATTATATATATATATATATATATATATATATTCACCGACATATTGGCATAGAAATTTGGTGGCTTCCTACTAGGATTTAGTCTCACACCCTATTAGGGCTAGGTTTTTTCGAACCAAATAGATAATATGATTTCAGGTGTGGATTAGGGTAAGCTCTCTGCTATATGTACATGATGTGCTGCTTAGGAGTTGAAGAGCATGGGACTGATCCGAGGTTTGTGATGCTTCATATTTTATTTTTGTTTCTTTTTTTCTTTTTAGACTTATATTTTTCATTATTATCATGTATGTGTTTTGAGACTTTTCAAGAAAATTTGAAATGATGCATCATCTTTGTTATTGAATGATGCTTGGTTATTTATCTATTCATAATTCTGATATTTATTCTAGTTGTATATTTTTTACTACATCCTCTATTATATATTATTTTTCTATTGTGGTAAACTGTGAATCATAGGGAATAGTTTCCCCACTATCACGTGCTAGGCCCTCACTGCAAGTCTGAAGCCTCTGGAATATGGGGAAATATGCATGAGGCCGTGTAGCCTACCAGATATGGAGCACCATATGAGTGTCATTTGTATCTCGGCCATTACAATGTGGTATCGAAGATAGTGACTATTTGTGGAGCCAACAGTGATTCGAGGCCCATCTATGGGGTGGATTATGGATATCCCCCATAAAAGGTGGAGTATCAGGAAGAAACCCATTATAAGGTGGTGTTGATACCTCTTCTATAATGAGGCCTTTTTCTAGGGGATTCCTTATGTCCAAAGCCCAAGGCTTTAAAATAGTACAGGCTATGCCCAAAGTTGAAAATATCTTGATCATGGGCGAGACTAGGCAATTACAAAGTTTTATTAGAGGATTTTTCTTTTTTGGATTGTATTATTGATTGAAGACGAAATAAATTTCATTGGGATTTGGTAATTAGTTTTGTCCGATAGTAGCTACACCATGTATAGGGAAAATCCAAATTACCTTGAAATGAATTGAGATTTTTGGATTTTGAGCTATTATAGTTGATTCAATTTCACCGTTATGTGATACACTTGTTCTACGCTATTATTATCGATATCCTTATGGTTCTATTTTGTTGAAACTCAATGAGATGAGGGTGTTCTATCTAATTAATCATACAGTCACCTATAGAATCATTTTATATGAAATCATTCCATGCCATTTAGAGTTCAATATTGACTACCTGATGTTGTGATAGATGTCTTGATAGATATTCATGATATTGTGATAGATACAGTGATAGATATGGATATTATTGTGACTAGTGTATTAGTATGTGTAGTGGTATAATTGGACAAATTCCAATCATTGGTCCGAATGTAGAATGGGCCCTCTTGGATTGGAATTTGGTGGATCACATTTCAGTCATGGGATATAAATTAAATTCATATATGTTATATGTAACTTCCAAGACTTGATTTGTGGGGAGTATTGTCCCCCAAAGAAAGGTATTTTTAACACAATCATGTTATTTTAGAAAAAAGGGGTATCAGGGAAGTCTTTAAGGATTACTGTTCAGAAATGCAGAAAACATGGCGTGTCGTCCTAGGAACACATTCCATGCATTCTTCTGTTCAGGAAGAAAATAAATTTTCTTAGTACACACCTTGTACTCTAAGTACACACAGTGAGATAGATGACCATGTCACATGCCTTGTAAGAGGAAACATGGGTTTTTGAGTTTTGATCAGAATATGACATGTAACTTATGTACTCCTCATGTAGTTTTACATAGGAATTCCCATGTTGCTCTGGCCATGTAAAAAAACATTGATAGGTTGAAAATACTTAATTACACACCATGTGTTATCCTGAAACACCATGTAAATAGGATTTTTACAAGACCATGGAGGGAAGAATTACTCGCCTATGTTAGAGTTAAAAGGGACATGTCGTGTGTTGGGATGACACATCATGTACCTTGTGTGTTTACATGCCCATGCCGTCAAGAGTATACGACCCTGTAAGCGAATAAATTTACGCACTTTGTATAGTTCCTAGACCTTGTGTACAAATCTTTTATTGAATTTTTATACTTTTCTTCTCCTATTTTTTTGGAACACTTAAACTACATTCCTTGAAGAATAAGCCTATACAACGGTGTTTGTGATAGAATCTATAGAGAAATGCCACCACGAAGACCTATAATATTATTCCAAGATGTTGGTGATGATAATACACTAAAGGTGGTAGGCCATGGGATACTAGTGGATCCTATTGTCATGCTGGATGTGGGACCAGTGATTGATCTGGATGTACGTACTGATGCACAGTTCCAAAATAGCTTCGTGTGCTTTATACAAACTCTCTAGGGAGCACCACAGCCGGCCACTTCTATGTCCATGCTAACTAGGGTGTTCCAAAAACAACATCTTCCCACATTTTCTAAGGATGGGGGCATACATGTTGCAGAGTCAGGTCATGTGGCCATGTTATCTATATTTGAGCATATTGTGATTTTCCCTGAGAAGAGGGTCAAGTTAGTGACATATATGTTGCATGATTCCTCTAAGAGATGGTGGGATGTGGTTACTCATATGGGGAATCATCATGATACGACTTGGGAAGACTATTATAGATTAATCTATGATTGTTTCTATCATGATAGATTGAGTTCTGACAAGGCCTGGGAGTTCATGCATCTAGAGTATGGTGATCTATCAATTATAGATAAATAATCTCGTTTTACTCATATCCTGTGTTTCACACATGTTCTAATGGGGGATGATCATTCATCGACTAGGTTACTCGAGGATTTCCTTAGGCATGATATCTTATCACTGGTTAATATCATCCATCTAAATACTATATCTACAATAGTGAATCGGGAAACGATTAACAATCATAATAAGAGGGAATCTAGATTTTCGATCTAGGGAGCTTTGGTATCGAGATATAGTAATGTCTCAATATGTAGAAGAAATAATTGTATGAATATTTCTTGTGGGGGACCTAGAAGTCAAAACATTTCATTAGGTAGCCATGGGAGGTGCTACTAGAGAGAAAAAGGTGGGTAGATGAAACCTTATTTCCTTATGGACCCATTCGAATACGAATCATGAGACAAGATTGGTCATCTACAGTGATTCCATGTAAAATTTTCAGCAGAGTCCAATGATAGGGGATCTGCATAGACTCCATGTTCCGCAGTAGGGACAACATAATCTCACCAGTCGGTGAACTACAATACTTTAGGCCACTGAGGTCGATGGGGTGGTTGTGGCCATGGTATCCAAAACCTAGGTTTTCAAAGACAGTATCGTAGACCAGATCAGGGTAGTTAGGATGTGTCATAGGGCTGCAGTACAGGACAGAAATTTGCAGTGCAACATACTCACCATGAGTAGGATCCCAAACCTTCTACTGTCATATGTACTACTCAAGTCACCTCTCTTTTAGCTTATATAATCTTTGATAAATGAGATTCACATATATTCATATCTATGGATGTTGTCGAAAGTCGATGGCTATTGGTTTTTACTTATAAAAATGTTATGAAAGTAGACACTCCATTAAAGATTTGGACAACCTATGTGGGTCTGTATAAGGGTTTCCCCCTCTAGGATGGTGTGTGTCACATATTACGGGATCTCTATATCCTAGAGACGATAGGATTTGATTTCATACTCGGAATGGATTTGTTAGTCTCCTTAATCACCTTCATCAATTTCTGTCATCGTAGGGTGAGTATTATGTGAACAGAATTCATACCTTTTCTACATGAGGGAGAGTGGGATGTCTTGGAAAGACAAGATGGACCTGAACTACGTGTTTTGACAACACAGATTCCCAATTTATATATATATTACTAGGGAACATGTCAGATATATTTACCTCTATTAGATGATAATTTCAAGGATATTTTCCTGGACAAATTTTTTCGATTACCTCTAGAGAGAGAGGTGGAGTTCATGATCAGACTAGTTCCAAGAGCTTCCACAGTATGCATTCCTCCTTACAAAATGGCTATGATGAAGCTGCATGACATCAAGAGGCTGCTATAGGATTTAGAGAAAAATGTGTTTATTTGACCTAATACTTCTCTGTGGGGTTCATTGATCCACTTTGTGAAGAATATAGGTGGTACCTTTAGGATATGAGTAAACTATCAGAAATAGAAATAACTGAAGGATAAAACCATATATCCCATTCTATAAATAGATTATCTATTTGATCATCTTCAATGTTCTTGAGTTTAATCTATGATTGATCTGAGATATAGTTTTCATCAAGTGTGTGCTTGATCATGTTACATACCTCACACATCTTCTCATAGTTGGTATGATATATACGAGTATGTGGTTATGTAGTTTGGTCATGTGAACACACCAACAGTTTTCATTGGACTGATGAACCGAGTGTTTCATCTGTAAATGGATTATTTTTTGGTGGTTTTGTGGATGATATCTGGGTATATTCACACAACCGACATGGCCATTCCACACATCTTGGGATTGTTTTGAGTACACTGAGAGAGAATCAGTTATATATTATTCTCTAAAAATGTAACTTCTGGATGGATTAGATTTATTTCCATGGTCACGTTATCTTGGAGACCAAAGTATCATTTTACTAAGAGAGGGTGAGAGAAGTTTTAACATAGGAGCATACCAAGAATGTCTTTGAGGTGCGGATTTTTGTAAGTATGGATGGATACTAAAGGGATTTTTGTACAAGTCATTTCATGATTATTAGCTCAAATGATAGGATTGAAGAAGAATGTTGTGATGCACATATGGTAAGATTCTTATGAGAAATACTTTCAATAGTTGAATGGGATATTAACATCATCAACTATATAGATTTTTGTAGAGCTGTGCAGGATTTACACTATGTATTGTGATGCATATGGTATCAGGATTGAAGTTGTTCATATGAAGGGGGATCAAGTATTTATGTACGGGTCTAGATAGTTTACCCCACATGATAAGAACTATCTTGCACATGATCTATAGTTGTCTATGATTTTTATTACTTTACACTGTTGGAGACATTACTTATTGAGGGAGCATTTTGTGGTATACATAGAGCCCAAAAGTCTCAATTATATATTTACTATGCTTGATCTAAATACGATGTAGTGAATATGGGTGGAGTACTATCAGTGTTTCGACATCGTGATTGACTACACACACGGAGAATGAAATGTTGTGGATGATGAACTGAGTAGGTGGTCTTAGATACAGGTAGTGTAGGAGGACAGTAGTGAGTGGAATATTATTGAGATGTTCTTTGAGATTCACTTAGAGGTTCATAATTGTGATGGAAAGGCATTACTTTATTCATTATCTTTGACTTCTACACTCTTATACAATGTGAGGATAATTAATATATCGAATTATAGGGGCCTAGTATTAAAGGATAATGTAGAAAGTGTTGATCCACCTTCTGGTTGGATGATAGGTGATGATGATACCTTAAGGATCTATGGACATGTTGTGCTTCTAGTGGATTTCTATGAGGATTTGATGTGGGAGCAACATGATTTATCTTGGGAACTGAATCACAGAGTTACCAAGAAGTATTATAACTTTAGTCGTTAGAACTGGTGGCTGAGTATAAAGAGAGAGGTGGTGGTTTTGTTATGAGGCGTTCCACCTCTCAGCATGTGATGGGGGAATACCAGCAGCCAGCCATGCTTTTACAGTAGTTATTAATTCTAAAGTGTTAATGGGATTCTATTGTGATAGATTTTATGATGTGTTTACAATGGTCTACCAGAGGTAATAATGCATTCTAGGTGGTGGTTGACAGACTTTTGACCTTCTCATACTTCATATTGGACAAAGAGACATTTGGTGTTGATGAAATTTAAGAGATGCATATTTCAGAGGTAGTACGACTTCATGGGGTCCCTTGTTATATAGCTTCAGATATGGACACTCTCTTACCATCTCATTTTTGGATGATTTTTCAGAGTGAACTGGGTACACAATTACTTCTGAGCACAACATACCACCCTCAGACTGATGGCCAGTCAAGGAATACAATATCGGTTCTAGAGGACATGTTGCGAGCATGCATCCTATACTTCGGGGGATCTTTGGAAAATAATATTCCCCTGGTTGAATTTTACTAAAATAACATTTTTCGGGATACTATAGGGATATAAAAATATGAGTCTTTGTATGGTAGGTCATGCCAATAACCCTGTAAGGTCTAGAGGCAGATGTGGCAGCTTTACTGGGACTGCACCTCTTATAGGAGACTTCTAAGAATGTCCAGTTGATTCAAAAGCAGATGGATACAGCACAATCATGTCAAAAATCTTATGAAGATCGCCATATATGACCTATAGAGTTGGATTTTAGGGATCATGTTTTCTTAAAAGTTTCATTGAGATTAGGGAAAAAAATAAAGAGACAGGGTAAGATTTCGTCGAGATACATCAATCAGTATGAGATTCTGGAGAGGGTCGAGCCGGTTTCATATCAATTATAGTAACCTCATAGGTACAGAAATATGCAAGACATCTTCCTTGTTGTTAAGATGCGATCTTACTCTTTTGATTTGTCTCACACCTTTCATCCTGAGGAAGTGGATTTTCAGGAAGATTCATCCTTTGAGGAGCATCCCATTAGTATTGTGGATCATATCACGATGGTTCTCTATGGAAGGTATATTTTTTGGTATGGGTGATATTGAAGAATAATAGAGTGCATGATGAGACTTGGGAGAGGGAGGCTAACATACAATCATAGTTACAATAGTTGTTCTCAGATATTTCTTCACCACCACGGAAGGGAAATTCAGGGATGAATTGCATTAAGGCTGCCATTTTGTAAGAACTTGGTTCATCCTTTGAGGTATAGATCATTCCTTTTTATTTTTTACGTAATAAAAGGGTGGAAAAGAGATCATGGGGATGGGTTTAAGCCTATTACACGATGTGACTATGAACTACATTCCATGTACATATAGGGACACAACATGTATGGAAGGCTGAAATACATGTAATCCCTGTACACGGCCAATTAAAGGTTGTCCTAGAAAACTAGATGGACATGGCGTGTAATATCAAGTACATTCCACATACTTTTTCTTAATTTATTAATAAGTTGGGTAGTACATTGTTTTCATAGATGGACAGAAATGACTCACCTTCGACATAAGAAAATACCATAAAATCTGAATGAGGGTTTGTCGCCCAATTCAACGTTCGATATCTGATTAAAAACCATCGTATCTATTGGATTACCCTTGCGGAACTCTCAATTATACGTGATCCTTTCTTCCAGATTTCATTTGTCAATTAACATATCAAGGGTTGATCATTTTTATCATTTTTTAGGTCTACTGACTTCTTGGTAAAATAAAATCTCGGTTCTAGACAAGAAGAGTTGTACTATGATGAGGTAGGTGGTCTTGATCCTTTCACTCAATGTCAAGTGGCCTAATTATTACGGAGTGTCGTATGCCCATTTTTGGTTCTCACCTAAATTGAATTTTGACCTATATTGTTACTGAATGTTGATTAGGTAATTTATTAAATGATAATTAAGCTTGTTTGACATTATTAGCCTACATTGAGGGCCACTCATGTGGTGTATTTTCCCTTGGATGGTCAACATTTAGGAGTTTGGCCTAGGATGCCTATGGGCATGCATTGAATTTTCTTTTTCGGTTTACATAGAATGGAATTGTTTGATTGATGGATTTTCCTACGTGAGTAATATGTTACTTATCCAAATAATAGTATACGATTCATGTGATGTTTTCAACAATAATATACTTATATGCCAGGCATGTCCCTGATACATGCCGAAATTCTTATCAACTGGACATGGCCCTGATTTGTGCTAAAAGGATTATACATCAGATTTTGACCCTAGAACTTGAAAAACATCTTATACACCAGGTTTTGAACTGGATTGGCTGCATTAATTCTTATACAGTTTATTTTGTTCCAATTAATGTTATGTTATACCATGGTTATATTGTTAGGGTTAAATGCACCAGGATAGATACTTGGTTTCCACATTTGGATGTCAAGATCAGACTTAGATGCAAATAGGGTAATGAAATGAAATGAATATTGACGCATTTTCCAGGACAAAGAGTAATATTGGATTTATTCTTCACCCATGCAAGATTACATTTTCTTCTAATACATCAATTGTCCTTAATTTTGAGTACCTACTATTTACTGATCTCACTATTGTACACTACCTGTTATATATATTCACTAATAGATTTGCACATACCATTTCTGGTTGCCTACTGGGATTTACTCTCACACCCTATTTGGGTCATACTATTGGGTATAAACTAATTATATTATTGTATTTGTTGATTAGGGAAATATCCCTACTATAGGTAATTGATATGCTACAAAAAATCTAGAGACCATGGTACTGAGATGAGTATTTCCATGCTTCCTAGTTTCCTTTTGTTTCTTTTCTACTTTATAGAATTATATTGTGTATTGTTGTAGTGTACTTGTTTGGATGCTTTCGGAGAACAAGTGACATGATGCATCATATTTGGTATTTAATGATTCTTTTTTATTTATCATATTTATCCTCCAATGTTATTCGAGTTGTATTTTTTTACTTATTCAGATAATTAATATTATTATTTCGCTCTGTTACACTCTATCAATGAAGGAATGGTTTCCCCACTATCACACCCTGGGCCCTCACTGCTACTTAGAAGCATATGGATTTTGAGGAAAATCTCTTGAATCCAAGTGTATAATCTAGTATGGGGAACCATTTGAGTGTAATCTAGAACTGAGACGTTACACCTATGCTATTGCTGGAATTCCCATAGAAGGTTTGATTTAGAGATGTTGAATAAAGAATTATAGATACCACAACCATTTCCTCCTCAGTCTGATCAACGGGTGCTACCCAATCTTCCTACCTAACATGGAGCTACTAATCCTTTTAAAAAGATGAAGATGGTAGGAATCCTCTCCCACTTGAAACAAATGGGAAGGTTTGGATTAATATCTAAATATAGACCATTCAGTAATAGGCTCTTAACATGGTTGGGCTCACATAACCTCGTTATTTATGTATCCTTTCCTACTATATAGATGGAACACTATCAAATTACTAGTATAAATGACCTGGATACCAATTCCATGATTAGAACCCTCGTGATAATTATTCTGGACACTGAAAGAACCAATACTTTATCTTTGTACCAATGACCCATGACCAACACCATTATCATTATTCAGATTATTTTTGGTGAAAATGAATTGATTTATAATCACTGAGACAATGGATAAACTAGATATATTTACTTGAGATCAGATGGTGTATGTAATCCCATATTTAAAGTGACTCTATATGGACAAATCATCTCCGTCTAGGTTTAGTGGAAAATGGTGAAGCTGAGTAAAAAAGGTTGGGTAGTCCATAACTGACATGGTGCCCTACTCTAGGTGAATGATCACTATATACGTATAAACACACTTTTCCTCCAAGAAGAATAATTCCTATAAACTAGATAGGAAATTACCCATGTCATTCCCCAATTATTTCCAACCTGATATAGAACAGCATGCCAAATCTGGGTAGAATCACACAACATGTAAGTGGATAGATTCACTCTCTTATTAGGAGGTGTATCAAGGTTCTATAAAATTGATAACATGGTATCCATACACTACTCATTAGCATGAGGACCTCCACCCTCAATAACAAAGTTGGATTGTGCTTCTTAAACACTTAGGTCAAGTCTTAGATTGATAGTTTAGGTCAGAGAGCTCCATATAGAGTTTTAATTAGATGGAAGAATGCCTCTAGAAACCGGGCATCATTGCACGCATCACTGATAGAGGGATGTTCCAAATGTGGTATTACATGATGGAACAATGGTGGTTCAAGGATCCCCACCTCTAAAGCATAGTTGTCACTACCCTCCATGTGCAGATATTGAGAACCTTATTATGGAATAGATGTACAAATTCCAAGATCATGCCTCAGATAAAATTTGATAAGGACTAAGATCACATACACAATAATTGTATAGGTACAAGTATTCAATTAAAATCACACCCATCATTCCACTCCTTTGTCTTGGTATGGATGATTGTAATGATCATACAAGACCTATGAGACATTGTCAACTACCAAATACTAAGGTCAGCCTAGTTTAAGATCTCTATTCCAATGTACATGCCCAATAATGTGTAATATCAATTTCAAGTTATAAATGAAAACACTTTTTAATTTACAATTTTCATACCCATTTAATGACCACTGTATATAAAATATTGGTTTAATAGTTATTTTATTTACATAATAGACCGGTTATTTTATGTACCATTCCCAAATTATACAAGTAACTTCTTTATAAATAGAAATTGGTATTTCATATATCTTCATTTAAGACGTTACATTTATTGGTATAATTTAATAGGTAATATAAGATTATTTTACTAGAAGAATTGTAATTCCAAATTTCTGGAGGTGCACACACTCTATTTGTTACAAATGTCCATCACGTATTCAAAATAAACTACTATTTCAGTATATATAACCTTATTCACCTTCAAAATCACTTTTTTTAAATTTTCTATATGTTGGTTTATGGTAAGTGGTAACCACAAACATTATTAAATTAATAGAAAACCCCATCACAACAACCTTTACCTCATCAACGAGGTCCCCGTCCAAAAAAACATCATCCATTGAGAACAACTTCAAACATTACAATCCTCAAAATTAAAAATTCCAACAGAAACCATCATTGTGCCTAAACCACCTTGAGTCACGCACTATAAACCATACCTCAACAACCAAGTATGAATATGAAAATCAAAACATTGTGCATTGAATTGAACACCATCAAATATTCTAGGGATCCGATAACATGAGTGTTAGACCTCGAGTTGTGCCCCCAAACTATTGACCAAAGCATTGACACACCACTGCATGTGAACCCATAGGAGAACATCCCTCTATAGCATCAGAACACATTAAAAAATTTCATTCTAAACTCTCCATCATCATAACACATTGTACTTATCTGAAATAAATAGTGACGTCATCGATGGTCATTGCATCCATCGCAAGACCATGCATCGAATTGAACCACCAACAAACAATAAAACACAGTAAAGTCGATAAACAAACCACAACGAAAACCATACAAAAAACTCAAAAAACTGAAAAGGAGTCCAAAGAAAAATAGGAAGACAAGAAAAGAAGAAACACCACCATGCCTGGAGAATAAGGAAACCAAACTAGAGGAAAAGGAACTAACTACGTTGGTGAAAATGCACCGATATCGCAACCATCCCCCCGCCAACACCATCCCAAGATGTCTCGAAACCCACACCGTGCCTGACCAAGATGGGGTCGGGCACAATTGATTGGAAAATAAGGGAAGAGGATATGAAGAACCTTGAAGACCCCCACCAGCACCGACTCGAGCCTTCAGAACCACCTACACCGGGACCCAAAATGGGGGTCTGATGCACATGGAAAGGGAGAAAGAGGGGCGGTACATGCGAAAAATGTCCCACCAGTGAACAGAATTAGGCGAGAGGGGGAGGATTCAATGTAGAAATGAAGAGATAACAAGGCGAAGTGATGTGAGGAGCACCTTCACCGTCGATAGTAAACACATAGGCCTGATAAATGGAAGAAAAGAGGGAAGCAGGAGCGCTGGGAGCGTCGAGAGAGATCAACACCAGGGGGATGTGAAGAGGAAAAGGAGAAGAGGAGAGGGGGGAGATGATACTGGAGGCAGAACAGAGCATCCCCCATCTAATTCACTGTCGGAGGAAACCCTGACGCAAGGAGATAGGAGAGAGAAGACATGGTTAATTATGCTTCCATCATGAATAAATTTGGGAAACCCCATTTAGGTTGATGTAGGCACATTAAAACCCAATTATATATTCTATTTTATCTTTAAAAATATTATTTTCAAAACATATATATCACCCATAGTATATATAACATGTATCATGTAGTCAGAAAATGTAACATACATGGAATGGTATAATATGTATTTATTTAATTCTATATGGTGCCTTGAATGATGCAAGATCATTGTTCCCACATCATACGAGGCAAAGGAAAAAATTTAATTCAAAATCATAAAAAATTAACATAAAATTTCATGTACATCACCCATTGGTGGAATCAAAACAATTATAACAGCCATAAACCATAATATCATATCCCATCAAGGAAAATTGGGTATTTTTTTATATGGTGGTTAATTATCATATCTCATCCTCGGATATTCATATTCTCTCATATTTGTGCATTAGACAATCCAAAGAATAGACACATTATGAAATTTAAACCCATCCTAGTATCCTATATATAATCTCGAAATAGAATGGAATAAATAAGAAGCCTTTGAAAACACTTTCTGATGTTTCATCCCAGCTCACCCTGTAACAGTAGCCGATTTGGTTGGCCATATAGCCTCAAGAACATCTCCCCATAGTTTAACGGATTCTGACTATTAGTGAGGGTCCAATGTAGTACTATGTTGAGACTATACCCTCATGATCATAGTGGGTCATAGTGGTAAACAAATTTCTAATAAGTAATGAATAATATATTCAATAATGAAGAGTAAAAAAGGAAAAAAGTATAAATATATTAGTAATAAACTACCAAATAATGAGAAAAAAATACACTAAATAATATATTTTTAATGTATTTATAAAATACCATGAATACATGGAAATATAAATATTAAATAGAGTCAAGAATAAAAAAAATCCATGTATACATAGAATTTCCTTAGTCATCTACTACTAATTTCTAATCCAAAAATATGAATACATATATATCTAATTGGATGATTCTCCTTATCTAAAAATGAAATCATATAATCATTCAAGGTACCATCGGCAGTCCAGATAGGGTGTGAGATAATCATAGTATTCCACTTGAAATGGTGTATATAAAAACAAAATTTTTGAGTATAAGATGAAATAGTGTGCAGGTATATCAAATTAAATTTGTAAAATTATATAACCCATGTGGAGATTAGTTTTCCCATGGTACACCTTGCTAACCATATCTGTTTCATCCTATGTAATATGTCTCTAATAATGTTTTCATTTAATCATTTATTTAGTTGATTAGGGTAAATAATTTAAGTGATCATGGAAAATAATTAGGATAATACTAAAAGGGATCCATGAGGAAACTAAAAATCCATGAACTTATTTGGTCAAGATAGCTCATGATACACAACCACACATACTATAAATAATGGATAAGTGTAATCAATGGGGTATAATAAAGGAATTAAACTAGAAGTATCTCTAATAGAGCCCATGGAACTTGTGTATAGAAAATTCTTAATAAATACGACTATATCACAAGGATAATAATGTGTTACATTGCATTTCCTATGAAATCATTATGAATGAATGGAGTGAGTCCATAGAATTCTAATTTTTATAACAGGATAGGGATCCAACTACATCTTTTTAGACTTAAAATAAATGAAATGTATTGATTTTAATGGTTCGTATCACAATGGGAAAATAGTTTAATGAACTAGTATGGTGTCCTCTTAGTGCTTAAGGCATTCCTGTAAGAAACCGTTATGGTTTCAAGTCCGATCTTTCCTATAAAGATGAAAATTACCATTTGTAGTAGCCACCGGATAATCATATCATATATAATCATAATTCATTTTAAGACATGTAACAATCATACCAATTACAATTCATTAGGTAAAATCTATTACTTTTCTTTCTATGTGACAAGGTAAATAAGGAAATGAAACCAATTTATATTTAAATTAAAATTGATCATGCAAAATTGAAAATATTTAATTTTAAACATTCAATATAATGAGTTAAATATTTAATTATAAATATAAATCAATTAGCCAACCAAATTTCAAGTCAAAATCATTTGAACGGTGCATCATGTAATTGCAATATACGTCACTAATGTTATGTCAAATAAAACACCCTAAATGGGTGGTTAACATAGATGTATCAAACTCCAATTATATCAAGAGGATTTATTAGGGCTATATAATACATTTTTGATAAGAGAAAATAATGCATATGAATTTTTGGAGAAACAGATGATAAAATCAGTGTGCACACAATGAAAATAATGTATAAATTGAAATACATTGACGGAAAAGTCATAAATCACCTAACATAAGAATGTAGTGGATTCCTCATCATGTATCAGTACATGGGTTGGTCTAGATCTAAGAAACATGTAATAACAAACATATCCCTCGAAAATAAGGTGTATGATCTCAGAAAAAAATAGTACCAAATATGGTGAGAAAAATGGTAGAATGATTGAATAATGTGGATTCTCTCATTTAGAGGGATCCAATGAGATAAATGGTGGATCAATCAGACATTATTCAAAAATTTATTTTTCAAATCCTAGGTTTGGAATTCCACTGAGCTCTCAAAGAGGAGGAGGCACTACACATTAGAAATGAGAGGGGGAAAGAGATTGAAAATATAAATACATTAAGGGAAAAATATTATTTCTCCACTTTTTAAAGTGTATATGGTTATTTAACATAGTTGGACAAACCATCTACCAACTGAGTGCCATCTATTCATAAGACATTTTTTATGGATAATTGACCTATTTCATAAAACCTTTTTATTACATAAAAATTTCACTATAATCTACAAAATAGAGGATCTTTTAAAGTTTAGTTTCTTGAAAATAAGGTATATAATCGATGAAAATTTAAAAAAATATTATAATCCTGTTGAAAGGATTCTAAAATTTTTTATCCTAAGTAAATTTACAGAATCACATAATATGAGGTCATACATCAATGAAATGTTGAGTATATGGACCAGAAATGTAAAGTAAGGAGAACACTTTACATGTGATATTGGGGAATTTGAAAAATAACATGAGGAATATATTTGTGTCATGAGAAATATAATATGAGTCATATAATAATTAAGTAGAAATGAATTATAAAATAGATATTTTTCTAAAATATTCAATTGATAAATTCATAAGCATGTAACTAGGGTTTTTCTCACCGAGGTGTCAAAAAAATTACCTAGTTTATTCAATAAGGTAGTATAAAATATGTCATCTCTAGAGAGTAAAATTATTTCCCAATATATTATAGCACTATTAGGGTGACTCCTTCATGTGTCATAATTAATATGAGACACATATAGCGTAATAAAAATTCAAAAAAACCCATGGAGAATAAAAGAGACGGGTTTCTTATCAAAATCACGGTGTTTCAAAATATCGTTAAAAACATTATCTCTTTGTCATTTTTATACAAAATAGAGGGAATTTAGGTTTTATGTTTTCAATACCAAACTGAAATAATACATTTTTACATCTTATAGAATAACACTAAAAAATATAGTGGGTTGGGTATTCATAAGATACTGTGACCATAACATTCAGAATACATATACAAAAAGGAGTTGATAAAAAGAAGAGAAAGGATGGATATTTACCTTACCATGAAGCGTAACTCAAAAAATAGAATGATTGGGACCATAGGGGATTGATGACACATAGGGTGAAAAAATTAGGAGGTAGACCAATAAGAGATTCATGGAGGCTGAATTTGGAGTGAAATGAAAAGGGTAAATGGGTGGGTATTTATAGAAAAAGTGGAATATTTGTTTAATAAATATCAAATATTTTCATTATAAATCTAGGTATTTGTAAATGAAAATCCATGGTCTTTCCCATGATATTTTCCATTGGTATTTGACACTTTGGACACATATTATGCAATTTCGAACCATACGAGTCTACAATAATTTTATATTACTTATTTTTGAAATGAAAATTAATGTTATCATAAGATAACATTTATGAAGTTAAATTTTCCATTTTAAAATTTGGAATATAATTATATAATTGAAAACTGATTAAAATAACTTAAAACAAATTATATTAATAAAATAAAATATTTTAATTCGTTTATTTTGGTTAATTATTTATTACATCACAATGGCATAATAATAATTCCATTAACCTACTAAAAATCTAAAACTGAATTTTTTTTATTCATGAAAAAAATTATTTTAGAAAATTTTCATAAATCTACTATAACATAATTTAGATGTACTTATTCTAAAATTAAAATTTATTTTATTATAAAAAATATATTAATATGATTATTTTATCATTTAAATATAAAAAACACTATTTATTATAGACAATAATGGATTGAAAATGCATTGTAAAACTTCCAACAATAGAAAAAAACAACTTTATAATTTTTTTAAATAAGGGTGTTTTAGTCCTAATATTTCATTAAAAGATACAATTTTTCAGAATACCTTAGTTTATTATAATAATTATCTCTCTTTATAAAAAGTACTATCTCTATCTGAAAAATCAATTTAACAAATTCCATTTCAATTTTCTTAAGAAAAACATTATTAAAATTGGAAATGATGGAATAATATTTTTATTTATAAAATGTAATTACACTTTATGTATCTAGGGACCCAACAAAGAACCCCATATTCCACATGCATATTCCCTAAGAGTATGGTGTGGAATGGTGGGATTTTTGTGGGGTTCCTCGACTAACATAGACCAAGTGGTAATCTCCACTAACTTGAACTTATCCCATAGGTGATTTTGTTCAACCATCATTTGTTAAAGGTTTAATTGGTCATGGTCAAGGGATATCTCTAGTGATGATACCTTGCTCCCATGTTTTGATGGATGAGATATAAAAGAAAAAACTCTACTAATTGAGTTCATAGACTCTTCTTTCAGTATACATTTTCCTTTATCAAAATTTAAGATATAAACACTAACGATAACATTAATATTATTACCAATAGTATAGTTCCAAAAGGTTATATAAACCAAAGGTCATATAATTGTCAAAATCTAGATGGTCGCATTTATATTTATATTAACATCATTAAAAAAAGATATTGTATTTTTGACAAATATAATATAAGACATATGTTCTAAAAATAATTATTATTAAAAAACTATTGGTCATTACATTCTTAAACCATTATAAATTTCATCCCCAAAATTTATACTCATTCTCTCGTTTGAGAAAAGGTGTAGGTACATCTACCTCATTTTATCATACGGTTCCTATTCCACTTATTCATATTTAGGGATACTACAAAACATTTTGATTAGGTGGGTAGTCTTTTTGCATAGAACAATGTCAATGTGGTCCATGATATCCACCTACTTAAACATATAAGAGAGGCCATATTCCATTTTTATAACCTCAGGATTCAACATATGTGAAAGGCCATGTATGTACTTCCAAAATAAAGACATTTGGAGTACATCACAAGCTCTAGATACTTTTATTGGAAGTTTTAAACAATACACTATTGCTCCTATGTAAAAAAGGATTTCATAATGTCCAATATACTTAGTCTTATGCACATCGTTCTTCCCAAACTAAATGAATCACTTCCATAGGGAAATTTTTAAGCAACACTTTGTCACCAACACCAAACTCCAAGTCCCTTTGACAGTTGTCTATGTATCTCTTCTGCTGATTCAAAGAATCATTTATGTGTTTTTGGATGGAATAATCATTTTTTTTGTTATCTTACACAAGATTGGGGCCAAGAAACTATAAACCACCATATTCATCCCACTAAGTAGGATATCTACATTGATTCCCATATAGAGGTTTACCGGATTTCATTTGAATACATGAATAGAAGATTTTGTTTAATGAGAACTTATGTAATGGGATATGTAAATCACATCCACCTTTTAATTCCATTGAGCAAGTTCCCAGCATTTCCTCGAGTTTATAAATATTCATTTTTGATAATCCATTAGGTTTGGCAAGATAAACCATAGAAAAATTAAATTTTGTATTGAGAAAATATTGAATAATTATCAATAATTTTGATGTGAACGTTTGATTACAATCAGATATGATAGAGAGTGGTACATAATTAACTCTTACCATATCCTTCACGTATATCTCAAAATACAGTCAAGAGAAATATCATTCCGAATACTGATGAAATTTGATGTCTTGGTGAGATTATCCACTATATCCTAAATCCCATTATTTTCTTTGTACATTTTCAGGAGACACATAAAAAAGTCCATAGTGACATTTTTTCACTTCTATATTTGTATGGGTAGTGGTAGTAATAACCCTTTTTTAACTGTCTGTCTTCCTAAATAGTTTGACACACAAATAACCATGTATTTTATTCATAAATATCCATTTTCAGGTCATCCCCTCAACAATGATCACAAAGGTACCAATATGTTTTAGTGGTTCTAGGGTGTATAGAGAATTTAAAACTATGAGCTTCACCGATCATTTCAATAATTATTTATAGAATAGACAAACAAATTATGTTGTATTAAATTTTTGTACACTTTCATAATAACAATTTAACTCATGAAACATCCCATTCATTATATTCCCTATTTTCTTATAGAAAAAACTGATTTTCTATTTGATATTTCGTGTTCTTATCTAGTAATGAAGGATGAAAATCATTTGGGATAGTGTTGATGATTTCTCTTACCCTTTGATTACCGTGTCGATATTTACTTGTTCATTGGTGAAATTATCTCCTTGAATCCTCCTCATTGCCAGTAGAACATACTGCTTCCTACTTAATGTACCATTGATTGTTTTCGCTTCTATGATGATAATAAATTGAAAAAATATATTCTTTAAGAATTTCAAACCATTTCCTTTGTCTCATGTTAAATTCATTTTTAGTGAAATTATCATTCAAAATTTTCTATTCTGTGTATATATTACATTTATCCCCATAAATATAGTGTCCCCCAATTATGAAAGAAATAATAATTGTACTCATATGCAGGTCATGCGAACAATAAATCTACTCATGAGGATTCAACTATCATGATGCATAAAAAATAATCATTTCATTTTCTATGAGGATGCACCCAATCCCTTTAATAGATGCATAACAAAAAAAATAAGATATTATCTAATTAATTATATATTTAACATAAGAGCAATAACCAATATCTTCTTCATCTATTTGAAATATTCTTCACAATCGTTTTTCCACATGAACTTGGCCAAATTTCATGTTCAACTCTTATGTGAATTTTTATTTCAGGAAACATTTTTTACAAACCTCCTATAATATCCAGCTAAACCAATGAAACTACCAATGTTAGTTATAGTCATAGGATGAGTCCACTCCTCCAAAATATTTGTCTCGGTATTCTAAACTAGGATTCCTTTATTGGTTTTAATTTCCCTATGAAAGAAACTTTTTGTAACCAAAATTCAAATTTTCTAAACATTCCAAATAGCCTATACATCCATAAAACATTCAACATAACCCTTATATGATCTTCATGGTCCTCGTAAATTTTACCATATGTTAGAATATCATCAATAAAAACTACCACAAAATAATAAAGGTAATATAACATGATCATAATTCAAGACGAAGGGAATAAAAAAACTCTTAATGAATATTCCTTGAGCAGAATTAAGTATTCTGAATATTGTTTTTCATCACCATATATTAATAATGACCTGATGAATGATCAATCTTGGAGGAGAATTGATCCCCACAAATATGGTCAATTATATCTTCAATCCTTGTCGTAGGGTACTTTTTTTAATAATGATCCCTTTAATTTCCCTATATTCAATACACAACCACATTGATTCATCCTTTTTCATCCAAAGGAGAATATGTTCCTTCTGTGGAGACACACATGGTACGATAAACCCCTTATCCAAATAATATTCGACTTGATTCTTTAATTCTTCCAAATCCAACTTTCAATTATATATGGGGACTCTGATATCATCTTAGATACAAGTACGTGTTAAATGGAGAACTCTACCACTATTTTTGTATGAGTACAAGGTAACTCTTCAAGAAATAATTAAATTATTTTTTTATAATTAGGAAATTTACTATTCATATAATTTCATTCACTTCTTCATCTTCACTGATAATTTCCATAAAGAAATCTATGGAATGTTCTTATAGAAAAAAATTATGGAATTATATCTCTCCTTTAAAAATAACTCTGTCTTTTCCTTTCAAGAATACATATATTTTTTCCTTTTCTGTATATCGTATCATTATAATTTGACGAGAAGTACATACCTAGTATGAAGTCAAATTTCATTATGGGAATGACTACTATTTTTTTGATTATATATTTATCTCCAAAGTAAATACTAGAGTTTTTATACATAGCCCAAGCTTTGATATTCTCTCTAGGAGATTTTACTGATAGCCCTACTTATAAAAAATCAAGTATTTATTCTATATTATTTTAAAAAATTTAGGAATTAAAACAATAAATAGAACTAGAATAAAAAAATTTACTTTCTATAATTGAGATAACAATGAAAGTGCCTACCACCACATCAATTGGATCTTCAACCTTAGTTGTCATGGAAGAAAAATCATCACCGATCTCCCTTAGCCTTTTCTAGGGATGATAGTGATTAGACTCTAAAACATTTTGATTCAGACAGGGATTAGGGAAGTTCCCAAGCTACCCACACATAAATCATCGGACTTTAGTTTAATACATAACCATATTACATTAACTATTAGTGCTTATAGGTTGATCCTTCACCTCAATATGAAAATTTCATGTTATATGGCCATTGTTGGGCAAAAATCCCTCAAGGCATCATTGAAGTATTTTTGAGGTGATTGTGTTTGTTGACAATGTGAACATCTGTGTTGTGATTGTTGACAATCCAAACCATGACATACAAATTTGTTGACAAAGAGGATTTCATGACAGAATGTCGAGTTCAAGAGCTGAGGTCAACGATCCATGTTTGATTTAAGAACGTCGAAAAAATATATGGATGATCTAGAGGCGGTACAAAAAGAACAGATACAAGGTGGCATCACTTTCCAGTGTTTGCCAAATTTTTTGGCTTGAAAATCGACAAATGAAGAAAAGTGTTTTTGGAAAAGGGAATTGCATGCCGAGGACTTGGAGTATAGGAAACTTGCGTACCATATGTTTTTCAAGATCAGAAGATCAAAATATGGAAAAGGAAGCAGGTTCGCCCAAGTTTGGGAGTTGGTCGCGCAAGTGTCTAGGAGGACAGAAGACTTGCGCGCCTAGACTGGGTCGCGCAGGTGACTTGCATGTCGTCGTACAGGGTGGTCAATTTGCCTATAAATACTGGACCACCCCTCTTCATTCTTCACCGGAGTTCAACACTTTTATAAATCTGAGCTCCCATCGCGCAGGTGTGGTGGTCGTGCAAGTGGTGTGTGGGTCGCGCAAGTGAAGTTGCACGCCGGGTGGCAGTTGCGCACCAATATTGGTTTGGGCGTAAAAGGAAGAGATTAGCGCAAGCACGGAGTTGGGGAAACTTGTGTCACGCAAGTTTCTGAGGAAGACTTGCACGCCCGTTGTGACTTGCACGCCGATACTTGCGCTCCTAGATTGACTTGTGCGCCAAGTAAGGTTTATTTCCAGCAGTGGTTTTTGGGCTGCGTGGAATCTGGATGTGTTCCCGATACATTCGGTGCAAATAGATATTAATCTACGGGTGAAAGTTGGGCTTCAACAGAGCATCTACATACACACGAAGATGCATTCATTCATGAAAATGAAGAGACCTACAGGTCTATAAACTGTGAGTGGATTCCTTCCAAGAGCAGTGAGAAATGGAAGAGAAAGAAGGTGATCCTCTCCACCGGCAGTGAGCGAGAGAGAGAGAAACAGGGAGTGACCCTTGGGAAAGTAGTGAGCTGACCCTAAACTTTTTAAAGGCAGTGAGACTGGGAATAGAAGTGATCTAGCCCGAACCATTGTTTCCACATCTAGTGAAGAATAGTGGAATTAGGTACGACTGTCAACTTGTCGGCGTATGCCTCTTGGACGTAGCCCAGTGAGGGTGAACCAAGTAAAAATCTATGTGTTTTCCTGCATACTTCTCTGCGTTGCACTTAAAGCATCATCATCAAATAAAGAAGAAAATAAGTTATCATAATAAACACACAAGTGCAAACTAAGTGACCCTTTTAATAAAGAGGTCAAGATACAGTGGGGCAGGAAGAACTTTGAAAAATAATATCCATACCCTGATTCACCCCCCCCCCCCCTCTCAGGGTATATAGGCCTCTATTGGTCCTAACAGTTGGTATCAAATGGAGGTTTCTTTTATCAGATTTTTTTGCTCTGACTTGGTGTAGTCGATCTGTGTGGTTAAATAATTATTCTAATCTTATCTAGGTGAGCCATGGAAAAGGGAAAACATTAAAGAAGAATCAGAAGTCAAGTGGTATTCCTCAGTGTGGAAGTATGTATGGAAAAAGTGTGATTCAGTTAAAAGAATCAAACAGCTTACTGAAAGAACGCCTGGAAAAATCTAATAGTGAAAATATTGATTCACTCAATCATGATAGAGGAATGAGTGAAGTACTCAAACATCAAAGTGATACCGAAACAACTGATGATAAAGAAGTTTCAAGAAGGAGGCCAGTAGTAGATGTTGTCAACATGACAAAGATATTGGACCAGAAGTTGGATGAAGAAGTCAAATCTAAAGATATCTGGATCAAAGTATTGGAGATTGAGGTCAATAAGCTAAAAGGCTTAAATCAAAGGCTTATTTATGTTATTACTAACCTATAAGATAAGAATTATTCCCAAGGTGATAAACCACAAGAAATGTAAAGAATAAAACGAAAACAAAAGGTAGGTAGTTGTGAAGAAAATGACAATTCTAATGAAGTTCAAAATATGAAAGACAGAATTGATGATCTAGCTACACAGCTCTCTGAGCTAGTTCAGAAGACTCAAAGGACACAACAATAGAATGTAAGTTTTTTAGATTCTTTTGAAGAAGAAAAATTGAAAGTGAAGGAGAAATGTGACATGGTGGAAAAGCTCACACAGGAACTATAAGATGAGATGAATAGCGGAAAGAATCTCAGAAGAGAACTCAATGCCAAAATTGAATCAAGGGATATGAAGACTCAAAAGTTGGAAGAAGATCTTGAATCAGTGAAGAATGAAGAGGAGAAATCCAATTCTAAAGGAAATCCAAAAATGAAGGATGCCTTACACTTTCTATTTGATTATCATTCGACAGGTGATGACGAAATGAAATTAAAATTTTCTATTTTTGAACAGAGGCAAGAACAAATTTTCTCAGCTCAAAGACCATACAGTCTAGGAAAAACTAGTATCGGATTTCATGAATCCCCTCCCATGCAAGATAGAAAGAGATCTGTGAACAGTTCCAGATGTGAAAGAAATCCTATAGGTGCTGGAGATAGGCCTAAGATGACAATTAAAAAAAGTAGTGCTGACATGTGCTATTTCTACGAGATTCATGGACACACATCAAGCTTCTGTTTAGAAGCTCATGAATACATTTCAGGCTGTGAAAATAGAAACAACACAAAATATAAGAATATGAAGAAGCGTCAGGAGAAATCAGAGGGAAGAGTCTCTTAGAGGAAAACATTCATCAGATGATACTACTGTGGTAGAAAGGGACACACAATGAGTATGTGTCAGGAAGCTCAAGAGCTCAATGTCAGAGGAAGAACTCAAGCTACATCAACATCTCGACATAGAAATGATGAAATGAGGTATGTCTTTAATGGAAGATGTTTTATATGTTCTGATCATGGGCATTTGGCCAGATAGTGCAGCAAAAAGAAAGCAGGGAATGAAAAGGAACCCAGAAAGAGAATTTCAACTTCAGTTACACATAATGAGAAATTATACAGTGGAAGACAAAGTGGTAAGGTGAAGAATAATCTTAGAGCCTTAGTGGAATCACATGGAGCTGAACAAAAGGTGCATCTGTCACCTTATCTGTCACACTCACAACCATCCTCTAAGAAAGAACATGAACATATTTGGAAGAAAAAGGGAGGAAACACTACAGTTGTGAGTATGGAGAATGTACGTTCAATGGAGGACCCACCACCAATACAAAATAGGGTGTTGACTCATAAAACTGATAAAAGGCAGACGAACTAAGAATGTGTTGATAAAATCACAAGTCATGTACCACAGAGAGGACTGGAAGAAAAAGGAAAATCTATGCAATGGTGGAAGAAAAAAGGGAAGATGACAAGCAAGGAGATTCCTACTCAGAGAACTAATCAAGGAAAAATGGAATTTTGGTAGAACCGAAAAGAAGGAAATGTGTACTAGTGGTTCTATACCCCATGTGATGAGAAAGGATGGGCCTATAGAATCTACATATCGGAAAAAGGCTCAGAATGTGGGAAAATAATGCCTAGTCTTATGGCCAGAGCAGTTAAAATTGGCTATACTGCTAGAAGAATAAAGGAAAGAGTGTGATGCTCTGCAAGAAAGAATCAAAGGGTTGACCCATTAGGATCAACCATAATCATCATCCTGAGGATTCTAGAAGAGCCCCTCTCTCTATGTATATAAATTCTATTAACTGATGATTCATGGGTTTTAGGTTCTAGGGAGATAAGATCCAAGGGGAAGTGGCATATAAGGATGCGAAGTGGTAAGTAATATGCTCTAGATTTTCAATTGATTCAAATCAGGTACTAGATTTGAAGAAGAAAGGGAGCAACATAGCACACTAGGAAGTGATTGTGTTATTAACTCTACATCTTGTTTCCTACACTAAGTTCCAACTCAGTAGGCTTAGAGATTTTTTAATGGATCAATTACATGTGGAATATGAGAATAGATGATGAAAAAAAAAGAAGAATGTTATGGGTTTAAAAGTTGGGCCTAACCTTGGGAAGGGTTTCATAACATGGGGGGAGCATTCAATAACAAAATCAGATGCAAGAGCCATCAAAGCAATAATCGGATGAATCAACTCAGGAGTTTTTCAATCGAGGGAAGACTTATTGTCAAAAAGGCAGCAATAATCATGTATCTCATGCTTATCTATTTTTCTCTAACAATGTGGTATCAGCTGACTACTTTCAGGATACCAAGAAGCTGCGAGAGAAAAATCAAAGGTGTGTCAACAAAAATTTTAGAGAAGATGTTCAAAGAAAGTACATCATTGAACAAAGACACAATGAAAAGTTTTCTGTTAAAAGTGAAGAAGTGGTAAGAGACTCAGGGAGAGAAGAAGTGGTTGAATATGATTCAGAAGAGGATACTGATGATGAGTACGAGGAAGTAAGATCCTTATCTGCACAAAAGACAAATATTCGAGATGAAATCGACAGGCAGAATATCATCAGTGATCATTGAGCTCCAGTTCAGACAAGAAAAACGAAATCACTACAGCAGGCATCATTTATTTCTAAGGTTGAGTCAAAATGCTTTGCTGATGTAGCTGAATATGAAAACTAGGTTCAGGCTATGAATGAAGAGCTTGATCAGATTGAGAAGAACCAAACATGGGATATTGTTTCGAGGCCAGCAGACAAGAATGTCATCGGGACTAAATGGGTCTATCGCAACAAGATGAATGAAGATGGAAATGTGATTCGAAACAAAGCACGGTTACTGTGCAAGGGATACTCCTAGATAGAGGGAATATATGTAGATGAGACATTTTCACCGGTTGCAAGGCTGGAGACAATCAGATTATTTTTTTCCATAGCAGTGCAAAGAAAGTTCAAAGTGTTCCAGATGGATGTCAAATCTGCATTTCTAAATGGGGTTCTGGAAGAAGAGGTGTACATTGAGCATCCAAATGGTTTTCTCATTCATGAGGATGAGAACAAAGTTTGTAGGCTAAAGAAGTCATTTTATGGGATGAAACAACCACCAAGGGAATGGTACTCAAGACTTGATCAGTACTTAAAGAAGCTTGGTTTTCAGCATGGGGGAGTTGATTGCAATATTTACTTCAGCAATGAAAGTAATCAAAGGATGATGGTGTTGGTTTATGTCGATGACATAATATTTGGCGGATCAAATGAAGCTCAGTGCAAACAATTTTCAGAATTCATGAAAAATGAGTTTGAAATGTTAATGATTGGAGAGCTAAAATTTTTCATTGGCTTACAGGTGACACAAGTAAGTAATGGAACTTTCATTTCTCAATCCAAATACACCAAAGAGGTTTTGAGAAGGTTTGGAATGGATAATTCCAAGGAGATGAAAACTATGGTTGCTACCTGGATGAAATTATCAAAATATGAGGATGGCAACGCAGTTAATATCAAAGAATACATGCAAATTATTAGAAGTCGGTTGTACTTAACTGCAACAAGTCCTGATATTGTTTTCACCACATTCCAAGAAGAAAGATATCAAAGTAATTCCAAGGAAATCCATATGCTTGAAGTGAAAAGAATACTTCGTTATATCCAGGGAATAGTGGATTTCGGCTTGACATATACTGAAAAATCTCAAACAGAGTTATTGGGATATACTGATACAGACTGGGCCGGTTCAGTAGATGATAGGAAATCAATTTCAGGTGGTGCATTCTATCTTGGTGGATTGTGTATTTCTTGGCTAAGCAAAAAAGAAAGATTGCATTTCGTTGAGTACCACAGAAGCTGAGTATATTGCGGCCACTCAAGCATCCACACAGTTATTGTAGACGAAGCAGCATCTTGAAGATATGTGAGTTAAAGTGAAGTCTCTGATCGAAATCCAATGTGATAACTCAAGTTCTATAAATCTCATCAAAAATACCATCCATCACTCAAGGAAAAATCACATTGAGATAAAGTATCATTTTATCAAGGAGAAGGTTGAACAGGGAATCGTGATGTTGGAGTATGTGCTTGTAGAGCTACAGGTTGCAGACATTTTGACAAAGGCCTTACCCAAGGAAGCTTTTGAGAGGCATCGACTAGCTCTGGGAGTTCAGTCGATTCCCCACACTTGAAATAGTGTGGATGTGGAACCCCCCCCCCCCCTCCCCGAGGTATGATGTGTTTTCCCTAATGTGCTGATATGTGTTATCTACTCTTTTACAGACATCAAAGTCGTAACCTTTGGGTCCATTGACAAAGGGGGAGAAAATAGTGATTGTTCAAGGGGGAGATAGTGTGGAAATTTGAGAAATCATGAATGATATGGGGAGAAGCTGACAGGTGGAGTATCCAGATAGGAGGGGAGCAATGAGAAAGGGGGAGCGTATTAAATCTGACGGTGCTAGAAGTGATAGATCAAATAATAGATATCACGACAGCTTCGGATCGTGATAAAATCTGAAGAGTAGTGTTGGAATGTGGTAAAAATATTTCCAAACAAAAATTGGTCTTCCAACAAGTCCTTCAACAATTGGTATCATTTTAGTACAAATCGGTATCAGTTTGGTGTCAACAGTGGATGTTAGAGATGAAGTGATTTGTTGATGAACTTTTCATTTACTATTGTTTCTCATGCCGAGCATTGCTCATGTGGGCTTAGAGTATGTGTTGAGTAAATCCTTGATCGCTATCAGAATCTCAAAAGGCGAAGGGTGGCTGAAAAATCAACGATGCAACTTTTTATGGAAGAGTTTTCAACAAACCCAAAGGGGGATATTGTTGGGAAAAAATACCTCCAGGCATCATTGAAGTATTTTTGAGGTGATTGTGTTTGTTGACAAAGTGAACATATGTGTTGTGATTGTTGACAATGAAAACCATGACATACAAATTTGTTGACAAAGAGGATTTCATGATGGAATGTTGAGTTCAAGAGCTGAGGTCAACGATCCATGTTTGATTCAAGAATGTCGACAAAATAGACGGATGATCTGGAGGTTGTACAGAAAGAACATATACAAGGTGGCATCGTTTTCCAGTGTTTGCCAAATTTTTGGGCTTGAAAATCGACAAATGAAGAAAAGTGTTTTTGGAAAAGGGAATTGTGCACCGTGGTCTTAGAGTATAGGAAACTGGCACGCCATATGTTATTCAAGATCAGAAGATCAAAATATGTCAAAGGAAATAGGTTCGCGCAATTTTGGGAGCTGGTCGCGCAAGTGTCTAGGATGACAGAAGAATTTTGCGCCGAGACTGGGTCTCGCAGGTGACTTGTGCGCTGTCACGCAGGGTGGTCAATTTGCCTATAAATACTGGACCACCCCTCTTCATTCTTCACCAGAGTTCAACACTTTGAGAAATAAGAGCTCATGTCGTGCAGGTGTGGTGGTCGTGCAAGTGGTATGTGGGTCGCTCAAGTGAAGTTGTGCACCAGTGTGAGAAGTTGCGTGCTGGTTGTAAGTTGCGCATCAATATTGGTTTGGGCGTAAAAGGAAGAGAGTCGCGCAAGTTTGGAGTTGGGGAAGCTTTTGTCGCGAAAGTGTATGAGGAGGACTTGCGCACCCGTTGTGACTTGCACACCGATACTTGTGCACTGAGATTGACTTGCGCGCCACGTAAGGTTTATTTTCCGCAGTGATTTTTGGGCTGCGTGGAAGCTGGAAGTTTGCCCGATACCTTCGGTGCAAATAGATATTCATCTATGAGTGAAAGTTGGGCTTCAACAGAGCATCTACATACAGAGGAAGATTCATTCATTCATGAAAATGAAGAGACCTACAGGTCTATAAACTGTGAGTGGATTCCTTCTAAGAGCAGTGAGCAAAGGAAGAGAAAGAAGGTGATCCTCTCCACTGGCAGTGAGCCAGAGAGAGAGAAACAAGGAGTGACCCTTGGGAAAGCAGTGAGCTGACCCTAAACTTTGCAAAGGCAGTGAGCTTGGGCATAGAAGTGATCTAGGCTGAACCATTGTATCCACATCTAGTGAAGAATATTGGAATTAGGTACGACTGGCAACTTGTCGGCGTATGCTCCTTGGACATAGCCCAGTGAGGGTGAACCAAGTAAAAATCTATGTGTCTGCCTGCATAATTCCATGTGTTTCACTTAAATCATCATCAACAAATAAAGAAGAAAATAAGTGATCATAATAAACACACAAGTGCAAACGAAGTGACCCTTGTAATAAAGAGGTCGAGATCCAGTGGGGCAGGAAGAACATTGTAAAAGAATATCCATACCCTGATTCACCCCCCCCCCTCTCAGGGTATATAGGCCCCTATTGGTCCTAACTGCCATCCCATCCACAATTGTAAGAGTTCACTATCTTATGAAACTATTTCCAAAAAATATTCTTTCCAAATTTTTTGTACATGGGAAGTTCATTTGTTTTCAACATTTTATCAATTTTCTTCTATAAGCTAGGCTTTGTTGATTTTTTATTTTAATTGAATCCATGTGACCACTACATCTCTCTGAACTCTCGTTTAATCTTCATATCACCTCACACTATCTCCTGATATTTTTTATAGGAATTATTGGAAATATTATTATATATATTGTCCGAGTCAAATGAATAATATATCAAAATATTCAACATGACCTATGAAAATGAAAAAAATTTTGAGATAAATCCTTGTAAAGTTCATCTCATAGCATTCCATGGATTGATATTCCTTCTTCTTCAGCTCTTGGAATACCGTCCCCCTTTTCATTCTCATCAGACATATTAATTAGTTTTTAAAAAATTCTCCAATAAACTCAAACAAATACATTGTATCAATCTCCCTTATTAGTTATGTGATTTTCACCATTATCCACCACTGATCAGATTCACTCTCTAAGAGTTAAATGGACAAGGCTACTTTCTCGTGCTCCATATAATGGAGAAAAAAAATATTTTCAATAGAGGTCATACATTTTTTAAAATTAAATGGGTTGGTAGTTACACATAAAGAAGGCATTCATTGAAGCATAATGGACTCAAAAGAAATATGTTCCCTTTGACATGAATCTGTTATCTCATCTTGATTCAAGTAGTTTCTCATAAATTATATATATTGATCCAACATTTTCATTATGTTTTCCATTTCGGCTTCTCTCGAAGGTTCATCAGTGCATAGACAATTACAATCACAATTTTCACTGTTCCTCGTATTTCAGTCCATTTTCAAAATGATTAAAATATAGTGAGACAATTTTTTCTTTTATGATTCTTATAATTAAAAAATATTTTGTCTAAAAAATTCCTGATTAAATATGTAATTCATTAGCAAAAAAATCATTTTCTATAAAATAATTATAAAGGTTCATAAAAAACTTATAATTAACCGAATATATCTCATAAGAGTGTCAAATCCAATGTTATGTATAGCCTATTTTAATGCACTAGATCCCATTTGAGTCTATATCAGAATGGTTTATTTACATTTTACACAAAGATATATCTTTTCCAGATCCACATCCACTTGTTCATATCAGTATACAAATTTATTTTATCATAAACCTATTACTTATTACATCACCGAAACACCATGATATTTTATGATATTTTAAATTTTCCTTAAGGTTCTTGTTTAGGATTTAAAATCCTAATTTTTACAAATAACTAAACCCTACACTAATATTGACTATGTAATCACACCGTTTTATTACATAAACTATTCATTACATCATACAATATAGAGGATCTTTTAATGTTTTTTCTTGGAAAAAATTAAAATAATACATGAAATGGTAAAAATATATTATAAAACACAAGAAAAGATACATCATATGTAAATATTATATAAATTTACTTTGCCTCATAACTTAGGGACACATATCAATGTAAAGGATGATTATTTGGCCTAGTAATGGAAATCAAGGGGAATAATTTCCATATGATATTGAGGAATATAAAAAAATGAGGTATATAATTATGGAATGAGAAATATAAAATGAAGAATAACATAATAAAAAGAATATTAATCATAATTTGTAATTTTGAAACTACATTTATATGATATATTCCAAACCATATCACCAAGGTTTGTCACCTGGTGTCATAACAAATTCCCATTTTATTCACCGAGGTTTCAAAAAATATTTCATCTATAGAGATTAAATTAATTATCCAATACTTTGGAGTGATACTAGTGAGGATCATTAATATATATTAATTAATATTTTCTTCATATACTGTACATAAAAAATATCATAAATAACTCTTTGATAATAAAAGAAATTGTTTTCATATCAAAATCATGACGTTTCAAATGTGTTTTAAAAACATGATCATTATGTCATTTATAACCCGCAAAAATGGAATGTTTATTTTATGTATGTCAACACAAGAATAAAATAAATTATTTTTACATATTATTTTACACCCCTAGGAATGAAATAGGTTTCATTAATTAATAAATATAAAATAAAAGTAAATTTCATGAGGATGAGAGAGAAATTTGGAGATGTAAAATTTTCAGTATAATCGGAATATAGTGTGGTTTTAGAAAAATGTAAAAATAGAGGTGACCGGGTTATACTGTTGATAATATAAAATTTTTTGTAATAAAATTAATAAAAAATAAATAAGGGAGTGTTACTATAAAATTTATAATACATAAACAAAAAGGAGTTATTGAAAATGTCATAAAAGAAGTATGTTTCCCTTGCCATGAAGAGTGACTCCAAAAACATGAGGATTAGGTCCTTGGGGGATTTAGTACATAGTGTGAGGACTATATGGGATATAACAAATCATATCTTCATGGAGGATTATTTGATAGTGGTTTTAAATGGTGAAATTGGTGGGTATTTATAGAAAAAGTGGATGAATTGTTTATTAGTTACCAAATATTGTCCTTTGGAACCTATGTAGTTCTAAATGAAAATCCATGGGCTTTACCATGTTATTTTCTCATGGTATTAGACACTTGGGAAACCATTAGTGATTTTTTATTCAATAAGGTTCTTCCATTATTTTATATTACTTATTTTGTTAAGGAAAAAAATATGTTTAAAAAATAACATTTTTAATGTTATAATTTCCATGATAGATTTTGTTAATTAAATTATATATTTGTAAATTGATAAAAATAGAATAAAAATTGAAATTGAACTAATTTTATAATTTAATTATTTTATTATGGTTAATTAGTTATTACATCAATGTTACATAATTATGATTTCATTAACATACTGAAAAACACAAAATGTATTTTTTTTAATAAAAAAATAATGTTTTTTATTAAATTATTATAAATTCACTATAACATAATTTAGACATAATGATTTCAAAAATTATATTATTTTTATATTAATAATTAAATAAATATGATAATATTTTAATTTTGATATATAAAAAATCCATATTTAATTAGAAAAAATTTTGATTGAAAATGCAGAGTAAAAATACTCACACTTGCAAAAAATCATATCATCGCTTATTTTTAAATTATATAATTTTAATCATACTATTTAATTAAAATAGAAAGTATTAAGAATACCTTATTTTATTATAATAATTATTTATTTTTTGAATATTTCCATCTATATCTGAAAAATCAATTTTTCAAATTTTATCTCAATTTTATTATGGAAAAATATTATTAAAAAATATATGATAGAATAAAAAATTTAATTCTAAAATAGAATTACACATTATGTAATAGGGAATTGAAACATAACACCTTATCACACTGAAATGTATTCTATTATTTAGGTGAGAAATGGGTTTTTTGAATGGGTTTCCTCATCTAACATCATCTGAGTGGTAATCTACACAAACATAAAATTCTCCAATAAGTAATTTCATTCAAGATTGACTTGTTGAATCTAGGATTTAAATCGGTCCACGGTGAACCCCAGTGATGATATCTCCCTCCCATGTTCTAAATTATGGCATTCCAATTGATCAAATCTACTGGTGGAGTCCATCGACTATTATTTCTATATCAATTTTCCATTTTTAGAATTTTACTTTTAAACTCTAATGATAATGATAACGGTATTATAAAGAGTATAGTTCCCAATTGTCATATTTACAGTAAAACATGAAAAATTTAAAATAAAGATAGTCAAATTTCCTATTATAATCACATCATTAAGAAACCACTTGGTTTTTTTTGTGAAAAATATAATGTGACAAACATTTAAAGGAAGTAATTTTCATTCAGAAGGTCTTAGTCATTATAGTCTCGCAAATTTGGGGTGAATGGTTTGTCTAGTCATTCTCTACAAATGTGTCCCCCACATCCCAAGGAACGAACCCTATAGGGATTGAAATGCATTGTTTTTAAAATGGTTTACAACTAGTGTGCTCCCCAATGTGGATCCCCACATCACGCAGTACAATTTTTATCCATTTTTCCTCACATTCAAAGTTATTGAAAATCATTCTCCCAACCTGTATTATAGAAAACATGGGGTTTGGGGCCCTAAAAATCCCAATACAGCCCCAAATATATCTCTATGTTGTTAGGAACATATATAACAATAAAATGGAAGATTCAAGTTGAAATTAAAATGTTTCATTCCTTGAATAAAATTCATGTTATTACAAAACACCTAGAGAAATTACATACCTCTGGCCATCCAATTCTTTAAATATGTACTCACCTAGAAGAGATAACATGTTAAAATGGGTAGCCAACCACCCATCCTCATCACCAAGATGTTGAAAAAAAATTCCTTATATGTAAATAAATGGTCATCCACCCATAGTTCTTGATGTGGGTGGAGTGAATATAGAAATAAAATGGAATACACAAGTAAATATATATATGTATAATCAAAAAACAAAGCCCAATGTATGGGTTCACAACATGAAACTGACCAACCCAAAATACTTCCACTTTCGTTGCTAGCACTAAATGAATAACATCACACAAATCATAAACCACAAATCATATTTCATAATAAATTCATTAAATATCATAACTTTTCATAATTTTGAGTCAACCACATTTAAAAACACAACCCATAATTTTTTTGATTATTAGCCAGTTCCATCCCATTAAACAATCAAACAACAGTTTTATCAACCATTATTAAATTTCTATGCCTTCAGTACATTGGAAACTAGGATGAAAAAGAAAACATCACATACAACCCATCATTATAATTGAACCATCACCTCACTATCCGATAAGTAGGTCCAAACAAACTATTTATTCACTTCCAAAGAATCATGACCAAACAAACAATCACATCATCGTATGAATAGAATTGATTAAAAAAATACTACCTCAATACACTAAAATGATGGAAAAACCATCACCTTTCTACTCAAAAATCAAGGGAAAACTGTCACCTCGCTACACAAAAATCCTTTCCAAACAAACCAACACCTAATCACCCTAAAAGCATGAAATAAAACATCACATCACCCCACACCACATAGAAACCACACATTTCCTCCCTACTGCACAAAAACAGACCAAAAAACATCAAATATCATGTTATAGATTTAACAAATGGTACCTATATCCCATTTTAAATTATTTTATTGGCATTATCACACAATGCATAAATATTTGGGAAACCATTTTTTAACCAAATATAAGTGGTTACACCATCATCATTTTAGGATGTCAAAATAACGACATGCAATATGGTTTCCATATGACAAAAAATATATCATTGGAAAAGGATCCAAATAGACCTGATATTTAGTAATGAAGTAATTCTATAAAAAACTACATCGTAATAATATCAATGATGTGATCGCATTAAAATCATCCACCATCCTCATCAGTTTTAGTTAACTGATTAATTTATCTTGATATATCCTATAAAAACCATTCCTCGTATATAAGAAAGAGTAAACTCCTCCAACATTATTCAAAAAAATGAAATGAGATATTTTTTCCTCAAAATTTCATTTCAATATCACTGCACACCACATGGTGAAAATAAAATTACCAGAAACACCAACTACAAGAAAAACCAAGAGATAAACGTTTACCACATCATGGTTTATAAAAAACACAGCCCATACTTACACCCTTTAAAATGATTTAGCACCATTTTGGATATTTGGGAGAATAAAAAAATATATCTTAGGAAATACAAGAAAAAGTTACCCTAGTTTTCCAACATGTATCCATTATAATTGACAGATCAATGATGGAGGAAGGGGATAAATATCATCCATGCCCTACCTAGGGTGAGACAACAATGAGAAAAGAAATCCATTTCTAAATGAAGAGGGAATGTGATGAAAGATCTATTTATAATCTATAACATGAAAGATTTACATTTTTTACCAATTTTGAAAATGATATCCATGGGTAATAAAGAAATTCCAACATCCCCTAAAAATCATGTCGACTTGGCATTTATTTAATAACACAACATGAATTTAGTTGCTGACATGAATCTCATTAATTCCCCCCTCATCCACATACATGATCTGGAACTGGATTACCACATATTCCTTGATCCACCAATTCATGTTGTCTACCACATTCAAATTTTGAATTTCCTCTAACAGATCTAATGCACATCCAACCACCACAAAACCTCGTCAGGACTCATCAAAAACTACTATAAACCATTAAATCAGAAAGGTAAATTAATTTAAAGGAACATTCCATTACATTAGATACCACTTGTAAAATTATATCCCTATATAATCTAAAAGAAATCCCAATATGGGATTGTGTCAAAATAACCACCCACAATATAGCTCTCAAGGATCTTATTAATAGTAAATAGCACCACCGGAATAACACGCCAATTGAGACACCAAAAAAATAAACAACTCCAGAAAAAAAAATCTTTTCACACAACCAATCCAACACACAACCATCATAACCTCATCATATCCAAAACTAGTAGCAGCCACAAACATAAATTTCATTTCCTTGAACACATGAATCATTTAATTTCATCCTCCATGTCATGATACTATTCTAATTGGGTAGAACTAACTTATCCTTGAGGGTTTATTCACAACACAGTTAATGCATATCAATAAATAATTTGGTTGTCCACTTTCCATGTGGGGGAACATTATCATAAATCATACATAATGAAATTAGGAAAAATCATAACATAGATAGATCTAATAATAAAATCCAAGGAAAATAAATTACATAAAAACATAAAACATCTATGGGTATTGGGAATGCATCTACGTCTCAATATCTCTTAAAAATACTATCATACATGCTACCATGCGTCTACAACATACAACCCAAGGGAATGGTTTTTCTATACAACACCTTCTCTTGGTGATCTAAAATCACTACTAGGAACTCCCAAACTCTCATGGCATTCTTGATATCCAAATATCCCTAGTTAATAACATGGGATTAGTTGTGAAGATACCAATAATGCTGAGAGATATGGATGATGTCTTGGATCTCTATAACCATGGTGGTAATACCCAAGGATACCCCACCTCACAAAATCATCATATCACCTCAAATGACAAAAAACAAGGGAGAAAGATTACCCCCTTTAAATATTATACTTCCCACATCGTGGGGAACCCATTAAGAACAGATGGTCACCATCCTCAAATTATAATGGAATCCTCATATGATCATTATAAGAATTCTTATGATCATGTGTTTCTTTTGTTCTCTTAAGAAAAAGTAGAACCATCCCTATAGTGTTATACACTACATCGGGATCATGAAAGAAGCCTCCACAACCTCTATCTAGCATATTAGAGAACAAAATGGTTGCCATAGAAATTAAAAAACGGATTCATGACAATGGATGAGTGATATATGTTAATAGAAACAACTCAAACATGTTAAGTTGTTGTCCCCACGATCCAAAAATGTCTGAGATTCATTCTCAAAACAAATCCTCCAATGTCTGGATGATCCATTCCATTTACCCATCTGTTTGATAGTGGAAAACATCACTTTGTAATTACTAAATTCCAAATTCATGCTAAAATACCCTCCCAAAATGAGAGGAAAAACTTTAATCCTGATATGATTCAAGTTACCTAATAAAATACATGAAAACAAACTACCTAATCCACATACCTCAAAACAAAATCATCCATTTCACCTAAATCCCTGATCCCTAATGAGTTCGATGATTTCCTCATCTAATACATGATCACCCAGGTGGAATCATAACCTCCCTGATATGAATGTTAATCTATGATGAAATCAGTCAATATTTAATCCCACATCTTCTTCGAAACATCCAAATATTGTAAAAAACATCTAAAAACACGATGCGCGACCATTACCTGATGGAAAGCCAAACACCTATCCACAAACAATTCCATTTCATATTTTACCTAAATCAACAAAAAATGAATACTCAATCAATGATACTCCACAGTGAACTCCCAAAGGTGTGTTATGAAACTCATTAATGAATTTCCCTTTCATCACTTCTCTAATAATTATTCTCCCATGAATCGACATTATGTTCTGACCCACCTCTGACATTCCCTTTGGAGCATCACCATAGCCAACATGGTCAGGAATCACCTCAGCCTCTGTGTATCCCCATAGTTAATACTTGACCAACCCCATTAGATTATAATAAATCATCATCTAAAACATACATCCTCTACCATCATCCACCCTTTCATCTATGTGCATATATTAAAACAACTCCATTCATTTAAAATTAGCCAATGAATCCTTAACAAAATCCTCCAATGAATTCATGCTCAATCGTCTAACAGGACATTACATTTTCATTAGGAGAAAGAGATCTAAAACTCACAATATTAAAGAAACAATATCCACATCCACTACTAAAAATTAAAATAATACTAAAAAAAGAAAAACCTCTACCTATAGTGATCCATAAAAACCACCAAGTGATCCCTAGTTAGGTAATGTCAGCACAATTTCAGTTAATATACATCCTCTACTAAATCCATATCATTTATGTCGTAGTTATACTCATGGGGATGTAACATCCAAGACCCATAAAAGATTAGTGTCCCCTGCTTATGTAGAAATAATTCCAATGCAAGATATGATGCAAAAAACACATCAAATATCACATCATCTATATGAAACTGAAGCACTAAGAAATAAACAACATACCTTATTGGTAACTGAATGATTCATGGTATAGATAAATATATAAAAAATCATCTTCCATCTTTTTCAACACTAATAATTGTGCATAAACATGTGATAAATCAGGCACAAAATACCAACAGTAGCGTACAATACGTAGAAAAATGTAAACACCTATGATATAGTTAGGTGTTTCACATGAAAAAACTAATTCAACCTTTATAGGGTCCACATCCAAAATAAATAGACTCCACATACCCATGGAAACACACTTCTTTCATCCAAAACTCACACTTGGACAAGATTTCATAAAGTTGGTGGTGTTGAAGGATCAATAAATCAACATTGATATTCTCAACATGATCATTCTATGTGTTAGAGAAGATTAATATATATTCGGTGAATATGATAACAAACAGATCCAATAAATCATGATAAACTAAGGACATAATCCCCATAATCACAACTAGTGTTTTAATAACACCGAATAGAATGACTAAAAACTCAAAGTGCCCATACTTGTATCAAATGAAATCATATGAGATATCAACCTCTGTCACCATCAACTAGTGATATCTAGACTAAAGATCGATCAATGAAAACCAAATTTTCCCAATCAACTGGTGGAAAAGATCTTATATCCTCAGAATATGGTAAATGTTCTTTACTATCACATGATTTAACCTTTGATAGTCTATACATAACTTCATGATACCATCGTCCTTCTTGGAAAACTACACTAGGGAACCCAATGGTGACCCAATCGGTAAGATTAAATGCCTCTAACTTAGATCATCCACCAAAATCCTCAACACACACAAATCTATAGGCATCATTCAATTGGAATCTATCAAAATCGTAGGCACACTCTACTACAACTCTTACCCAACTCAACATCATATCAGTAAGTTAGTGTAATAAATTCCCCTAGGAAGACACCTTGGAACTCACACACATCCATGGGAACACACCAGATATTAACTTCCACTAATAAATACATCATTGAAAAAATAAGGGGCTTAAAATTCCAACTACCCTCCTAAAAACCGTAATCTAAAATAAAACCAAAGGCCAATCGTCCACATATGAGAACAAGACATTGCATTAGGAGAAGTTGATAACAACACGTAAGAAATGAAACCCATCATTTACTAGGATGAAATCGTATGGTTATATCTTTAATAAGAAAATATCCCCACCATAAATGATGTGTCCCCGTCATCATTCTACACCCTATCACACATCAATCATGTTTGTTTATCCTCGAACTCATGTAGTAAACACCAAGGGCATAGAAAACCGTTATCCATTTAGTCCCAGATTTGGAACTATCGAGGGTGAAATAAAGGATATTGAATATTTATAATCAAAAATCTAAAAATAACGGTTAAATGGAAAACTGAGTGTACCTCGAACAATATTTGGCACCTTTAGTGAAGTTTCTTCCACTGGGTGAAACTGACCATCCCCAGATCCATTACCACTCAATTGAAGACCACCTGAATGACCATGTTCATGTTTTGGTCCCTAAACATGAGAAACATCCTGGGGTCTACCTCTACACATTCCATATTCCCTTGATGGAGTATTATCCTACTATCCGTGTTGCTAAAATGGATTTTCTAGAATCTTTTGATGAGGATGGCACTAAACCCATCTACCTCCACTAAAGAATGTTTGAAAATCAATGGTCATTGATATTGGAGATAACCATGAATCCCACAAATATAACTCACCGACATGGTATATTTTGGGAAATAGTGGACACGACTTTACTTAAAAGGACATAAGGTAAGATGATATAGTATACACCTCACTATTTGAAACCTCCAAGGTCCTAGTGCCTAAGACCTATCACTGGAAAAACATATACTCATGGAACCCAACTGATTCCAATATCATTGTAAAACTCCTCATGTGGTCATCTAATTGATCACAATTTCCATATTCTGAACATCTTGATAGGTTGTAAATGTAAAAGTATTAATTGCATACTAGATAGAAGAACATTATGCCTCTTCAATATGTCTCACACAAGAATCCTCATCTAGAAAAAACTGGAGAAAAAATATAGATAGTAATTTAACTTGACTGATAAATCCTACACTAACAAACTCCCGTAATGAAGAGAAATAAGCTCATGCATCTTTACTCCTTTCATGTCTAATGAAATTAACTCTCACTAAAACACATTCTGAAACTCAACCCATGAATAATATTACTCTTTACTCTCACACAGATACAACATCCACCACTGACATGAATCTTCATACATTTGACTATCTAACAAAGGCACCCAATACCACCATTGTGGATAAAATCATATTGAAACAAAACTTGAGATCCCTTATCCAACTCTCTCTCTCCACATCCAATATAATTCCATTGTTCTTTCCCATAGATTTATTCTAAAAATAATGAAACACCCCTGATAATCCCCATCCACAACTACTGTATCAACCATTCGGTGAACTTCTAGATGAAATTATTGAACTTGAAATACTTAATCCACATTCAGACAATGTCTCATATCTATAAATGGAATATTAACAAGAATTTATTTATTATGGATCTATTGAATATTATTTAGATTCATTTTAATTCACATTACTATTTTTAACCTTCCCAAAACAACACAACATAAATAGGAATACAATTCAGAATGATGTTTTTACTTCTCGTATGTCACCACAAAACAAACTAGTTCACCACACATGTTCTTCAATAAGATCAGAGCTCATTCATTGGATCATGGGGGACCCTAAAATCATGTGTCCGAGTCAGTCTATAGGGACTATGTCATAGACCAATTTCAACTAGAACTATTTCCATACCAAAAAATTAAATCCTCAATATGTCTAACACTAAACTCCATCATATCTCCCAACCATCAACTTAGATACCACATTGTCGGGACGCCCTCAAGCTGAAGTTAATTCAATGAGGGGATATAGATAATGGACTCCATGTACCACCTCTTGTAGCCCCCAGGTTGGTGACTAGCACTGCGTGTATACAAATCTCATGAAATGGGAGGCATTAGCCTATATAATATTATAATATCAAGCTATATTATGAATCATCTATTGGAAAATCCAAAACATAATATAAAAAGAAACCAAAACCATTCCACATACATGAATAAATGAAACATATAAGTACAAAAGAATCTAATAGTAAATACAAAAAAGAAAATATAAAGAAGATACACAACAACTATCCAAATTAGTCTGACCTTGTACTTTCTATCATGATACACATAAGATGATTGGAAACCTGAATGCAAGTTTATTATTATTATATATATATATATGCTAAAAATGTATACTCCGAAGGAAATATGAAGTCTCTCATGTACATGTGAATGAAGAATAATAATGCACCAGTGATCAAAAAACAAAACCATGAACACTTAAACATATTTAATATACATACCAAACTCACCATGGAATGATCAACAAATAATTCATTCCATGTATAATAATGTAATAATAACTAAATTGATAATGGGTACCCTACAATGCTTTCCCACTAATTCACCACTCTAACATCCGCACATAGAATGTCCTAATAGTCCCATATCTTTTTAATAACATATAAAAATACCCCACAATCACGTTCACAACACATAACATCTATAGACACCTATTCCACTTTCCCATAGCAAGGTCATATCTCATATTTCCTATAGATACTTAGTCCATCACATGACAACTACTACAATAACCAATGTATTATGATCTCATGAACATGAATGAAATCATCCTCTTTCCTTCCTGCTATCATGCACAACCCCCACCATATACTTACCCAAGACACGGTTGTATCACAAACCACCCAAATAACTAGGGCCACCACCTCATAAAACAACCATAACAAGTCCCACAAGAATACACATGGGACACCACCTTGTGCACTAATATTCCTGAAACTGTAGAATAATGTTCATATCATCCCACCTAGAAGAGAGAAGATAAGAGTGGGTAGGCATTCATCCATCCCCACCATGAGGATGTTGAAAAAAATACCCTTTATGTAAATATATGGGTGTCATAATATAATGCTCTACATATGTTGGGTGAATATAAGAAAAAAATTAGAAGTATATATATATCTATAATACACACACAATCCATATATATTAGTTCTTAACAAAATACTTACCAACTCACAACACAACCACTTTAACTGCAACCCCTAATTTAAAAACCCCACACAAACCTCAAGACACATAATGTATATCCAACAAATCCCATCATTCATCCCAATATTTTGTTAATATTCATAAAAAAACATTTATCAAAACATCACATCATTTTTTGATCATTATTAAGTTTGATCCCATTAATCAACCCAAAATATTCCATTTCAATAATTATTAAATGTTTATTCCATCACTACTCAAGTGTATAGTGAAACACAACCACACATCACATGCATCTCGTCCTTCCCATAGAACCATCACCATGTTGCCCCACAAGTATGACCAAAAAAATATCACCTCACTCACCCAAAATTATAGCAAGACAAACCATCCCCTTGACCCCCCAAAATAATGTCCAAAGAAAACCATCACCTCACCACCCAAAAAAATGAACATAAAACCAACACATCACCACCCTAAAATAATATCCATGCAAACATCACCTTGTTATCTGAAAATCATGGACAAACAAACCATCACCATTGTTTCCCAAAACAACAAAAAAACATCACATCACACTACATATGATAATAACGACACACAATCTCCCCAATGAACTACCAATCACTGCATAAAATCAAATATCATTTAATATATTTAAAAGATGCATTTTTCTCACATTTTAATTTAGTTTAGGGGAGTTATCCCACGAGCTGCAAATCATGGAGAAACTATATTATAACACAGATATAAGTGGTTATCCAATGTCTATTTTAAATTGTTATCACAACATCATGGAATAATCATTTCATATCACATAAACATCTAAATGGGAAAAGGATCCTATACTATATGATTTTTATTGTGGAATTTAGACCATATATACACAACATCACAATAATATTAAAACTATAAACATATCTGAATCATTTCCATTCCATATAAATTTAAATTAATTGATTAATTTATCTTTATTAGTACATTGAAACCCATACCTGAAAGATAAAACAGTGTAAAAACCTCCCACATGATACAAAAATTGAGATATGAGTGATCCTTACTTGAAAAGATCATTCCCATATAAATGTACACTACAGTGAAAATAAGAAACAACCACAACCACAAACCTCACAAACAACCCATGGATAAACCAACAACAAAACAAGGGTTATCAAAAAATACATCCCATAATCACACCATAATCCAAATATACACCATCACAACAGATCTGTGAGATAAGAATAATAAAAAAATGTGGGAAAGAGAGTAGTACTCCCCACAGATCACCAACGATGATCCACCCAAACTAAAATATTAAATTAGGAGGAAGAGGATAACAATCCTCTATTATTCACTTAGGTTAAAATAAAAATTAGAGTGAAAAGACATGTATTAATGAGGATATATTTGTCCAATAAACCTATTTAAAACTGTGAAATCTAAAATTTCACATCTTGTAACCCATTAAGGATGTAAAATCCATGGGTTTCTAAAAAATTCAATCTTTTGATGAAATTCATGTCACCTCAACCTTTATATAATTACATGTGTGAATTTTATAGTCAAAAAATATGCTTCATGCCCACCCCCCACCTTATCCAAATACAAGACATTAAACTGGATGACTACACAAGATGTGAACAACCCACTCACATCATTTAATTCCTACCGAACAAGAATTTCTTATAGAAACTATGTTCCATCATTCCACAATGATACCTCCTCAATAATCCTATTAAATAAATCCAACACTAGAGAACCACAATGTAACAAGACAACAAGGCACGATCCATTACAATAACCTTAACATCCGGGATTTTACTATAACAACAACATTCACACGTAGAAAATTATTTCAATATTATAATTTCATAGTATAATTCCATAAATTTAAAAAATATTATATAATAATAATTATCCATGAACTATATTATATTTCACATCATAATATTATTTTTTAGTCATGGATACCACTTGATTCAAGATATTCCCATGTCTGTTTCCTTTACATAATTATGGTACTAGGTAAAATAAATTTATTATAAGACCAGTTTGGTGCTTCTTTAATATATAGTGTTAATTATTCTCTATGTTATAGGAACTGATCCCTTAAAAATTATCAATCACTAAATAATTGTTTGAACGAATACTTTTTTCTTCATTCTAAATTTTTTTAATTATTTCCCTTATTTTTTATTCTTAGGAAACAATAAACTCATTTAGTTTCAAGTCATTTCTATTAGATCCCATGATTTATATGTTTTGGGTTATACTAATCATATTAATAAATTATAGTATCTTAAACATTTCATTGTTGAGAGGTTTATGCCTTCTTACATAGGAATCAATTATTTACTTAATTCTTCCATCTGGAATATTTTGATATATTATCGGTATATGATTTATGAAATGGTATAAACGCCCCCATAGATCAAAATTAGAAAATATTATTCCATATATCATGAGATTATATTTGAATTCATTCACTGTAAAAAAATTATTATGTATTAAATAACTATAATACTTATGCTATTCTATAAGTAATCAACATATATTAGTTAGAAATCCCAGGTATTCCCACAAAAAACATATAGACACCTGGGAAAATTATGATCCCATGACTTGATAACTTATTATATCTATAAATATATCCTTATATAAATTTTATAAATATAATTGGATGATTATTATGAAAATTCTAATTCAATTAGAATTTAACATCATTATTGGTGAAAATGATGAGATATAGTCCACACATTAACCAATCTACAAACCTTAACAACCAATATTTATTTATTGGTATTCATAACAAGATGTTTCATGAATACCTATTTGTACCTAATGGGTTTTACATTAATGTGTAATATGATAAAATATTTTCATGATTTTAGTATATAGACTCCTTTTTTGAATTTATAAAAAGTTTCTAATTTTATCTTATTTAATTTTATTGAATCTATTTAGAATATGAATGTTTTATTATTTATAAATAATATATAACCTAACCACGTCTTTATAAAATAATATATATTTATATTATCTTTAATATAAAGTATTTCACTCCAAAATATCCCCTTTATACTAGAACTTGTTTAAAATGTTTCATATCCAATCCATCATTGTGTTCAGACAAAGACTTTATCAAACTCTATCTTACTCTAACTATCTCTAAGAGAAATATGAAAAATTCTCATAGAAAATTATTTTGATTTTCCATTATATTTATATATTATGGATTTATATAATATCCATTTTTATAAAAGTAGAAATAATATTGGCACACATTATATTGTTCTTGTAGCACATTTGATGATTAAATCATCATTAACAAACTCTTTGTGTCTTACTATAAAACATCTGTGAAATAATTGGATTCATTCAGATTATAACGTTTATGATATCCAATTTTCTCTATATTTTTTATATAGATTATTTATACAACATCTATTAATAATGAATATACAAAATGGGATAATTTACAACATTATTATATTTATAAAACTTTTCATATCTACACCTTCTACTAACACCATGATGCTGATGTGTATAATAAAATGTTAGTATTGAAAAAATATCCACTCGATATTGATTGATAGGTGAATTATTATTTAATATATCCTCTGAATTATATACTTATAGAGTCCATTTTCATTATCACATGATCATTATCCACTCTTCAATTTCATAAAAACTATGATTTAGTATAATAATTTTTCGTTTTCTTCTTATTAAAATACATCACATTAATATTTCTCAACAAATTATAGAAGAGTTATGAATTTGTCACATTATATTACAAAATTTATCTGGGTAACTATAAACCCAAAAATAATGCATGTCAACTATTTGATAGTTTTTTATTATAGGAGTTTTGATTTCCTTCATTCTTTATCCCTGATAGTTTCTAATTATTATTCTGTAAACAATAATGAATTTTCAAAGTCTTTGTATTATTTATTTCTTATAAATTATATTTATCATGTATATCAATGATTCATATAAAATTAAATTATTATAGTAATATCTTATGCAATAATAACATATATTCTAAAGAATAAAAAAATATCATCATGCCAAAACTCAACACTTATATATTTATTTTGGAAATACATAAAACATATCAATTGTTTTCATATAAAATAATATCACTTCTTGGAAAAGATAAGTGTTGAACTATACTAACTCAGGTTGGATTAAAGATTTATCAATAATAAGACGATTCCCATCAATTATGTAATCTTTTAGAATATAATTGGTTCTTATATTTGGATAGAAATGTGTATGTCAATATTTTATATAATACAAAAGAAGTAAAACAACCATATTATTTAAAATAATAAATATCCATGATGTATAAGTTTTAACATTCTTCATAATCAATTCATTACCACATCCCTTATAGATACCTTTATTTCCACATTTTAATTAAATAATATCATGTCATATTATCCCTTATTTATATGTGGGTTCTTAAAATTATTTTGTGGAGGTTCTTTTGGCATTACATTTTACATTAATCTTTTGACCCTATATTTGTTTCAATATAATAAGTAATTATTTATATTCCTTTATGTTCTAATAATATGTTATAACCTTATCCAAATGATACGTAATATATTTATCAATAATTCTTCTTAATAATTTTCAATTAATAATGAATATCATGGTTACAATGATGGATTAATGAGATGTATAAAAATATTGTCATAAATTTTCAATCCCAACAATTCCAAATGATTAATGTAATCTATCATATTATTTACATGATTAAAATTTTGATTCCATATTTCATCTTATACATGTTCAATTTAATGATTGTATCAGTTTTTATGTATATTATTTACATGTCCTTATTTCAGATAAGATAACATATTGTAACCATTCATGTCCTCATGATCCAATCATAACTATCTTGAAATTGATGATTAAGTTATCAAATATGTATTGAATTTATCATCTATGTTTCTTATATAAGAATAATTTTCAACCTCACTTATATCAACACATGCCCCATCATGCAAAGGGGACTCGATCACATAAACATCCCTTTCATGAGGTTATACTATACCCAATATTTTTTTTATTCTTGTAAATATATGTTATAAATAATAGGTTTATTTTCCAATATTTATATCAATTATTATTTCATATCATGTTCCATTTTTTCAATAATAAAAAACTTTATAATATTATTAAATTTATTTATATTCGAAATTTCTCAAAATTATAGATTTATTAAACCTAAATGGGTCACACTATTTCATTCAGATACCAATAGACCTCAACTATTGGTGTTGTAATATTCAGTCACTTAGGTATTCTAGTAAGAAATGATCTTTCAAACTCACTTTGCATCTTTATCAATGTAGTCTCCACAACTTTGAGAGTCTATGGTTGGATTTTTGTTATCCAATAATATTAACTCATGACTCGATGATCTGTAAAGTAAATTATTTTAATTATGAAATCATTAACATGGTTTTATCAATACCTGATTCAAAAATTTATCCAAGATAGATATCAATAATTAATTTATTCTAATTGTAGTAATGTTATACCATAACTCTTACTATATCTTCAATGTTGAAATTGGTACTATATGTGACGAGCACACTAGAATTTGGTTCTATGATAGATTAAGCGACTAAAGGTCTTTATAAATCAATATTTACATTCATTGATTTTTTAAGACATTTTATTTTATTTATAAATGAAATAATATTCTATTTATCATTATTGTTGATATGTTTTCACACTCACAATGTTATACATGCCAAAATAGAAAAAATTATTTACGAGTTTATGAATTTTCTCAATGATATTTGTTAATTAGTATATGTTGTTTCAAATAAAATATACATTGACAAAATAATTACCCATGATTATAAAAAAATTGTGATCATTGGTTACTAATAAAATTTTGATCCATAGATTATAGAATGGATCAACTAAGACTAAAGGGAATCCCATCAGTTATATAATGGCTTGAATTGTACTTCTCATGTACTCCAATGCATCTGTACTTCTTCAGTTTCACAATAGCTTTCATCTTTAGCTGTCTTTTCACAAACACTTCCATTTATATAATGTTTACTCACATACAATTTATGGGATATCAAGATGAATGAATTACCTTTTATCACCAAAATGTGTAAAGTCAGTCCCTTATATAATTAATTAATGATTTTCAATACCCATATAATCATTTAATTAAATTAAATAATTAATCATATATTTCATAATAAAATAAATTAATAAATTAAATAAATATTTTCCCCAAACATAATTTGGTTGGTTGTGGGTTAAGATGACTAAATGAGATCATGTATTGCATAATAAATAATATATAATAACATTTTAAATTTATTATGTAATCTGGAATTGAAAAAACAAAATAGTTTGGGAGGTTGAGGGAGAAACCCCCATAATAGGGATCTCAATTACCAGTTCGAGAGTAGAGACCTAGAAAAATGTCAGTGAGGGCACATGTGACATCACTTGAAGAAAAGTTTTATTTTTCTTGATGAAAAAAACACATCTCTAGTGGTTTTTATAAATTATTCTGATAATATGAAAAATATAATCAATCAAATACATTTTAAAGATCCTTGATATAATTTTATAATATTATTTATATCTAATTTGTTTTTAGAATTTTATATTTTTTAAAAATTTATTTTTTCCAATCATTGCCTTATATTTTTTATTGGAAGAGTTTGGGAAATGCATCACAAAGTAATAGTTTCACAAGGACATGGGAGTGGGTAATTATTCAATATTATCATGGTTATATCCACTTTGGATCCTATGCTAACTCACTAACATGACTTTGTATAACATGAGATAGGGTGGAGGTTGACCTCTATGGTGGGAACATGGGTGGTCACCACAAACATCAAAGTAGATAATTGGGGCAACACTTCACCAAAATTAATACACATGGGTCACACTACAAAATAATCCTAAAATTTTGTGTTATTACATATTTTTTAAAAACATAGTCACATAGAACATCCCTTAGGTGGTAACAAACCCACTCAGTTTATGAACATTATATGCCATCAGTTCCTCTCCTCTCTGGATAAACATTGTTCTTTTGGATGTATATATAATGGAAATACAAACATTAATTTATGATATTTATTAACAATTACTACAATTTCAAATAAATTAATATGAATGTTTGAAAATAAAATTAAATATATTTAGATATAATTCATAAAACTACTATTATTTCACTAATTATAAATATTTTATAGTATAAGCATTAATGGGTATGTTTTTTATGTTTTTTATTTGATCTATAGAATAACATTATATCATGTATAAGAACATATTTATCCCAATTATTGGATCATGAATAACATTAGTAATAATGGAGACCATTAAATTAATAAATAATAATGATTTCATGATGCACAATGTGATATTGACATGTAATAATCATCATACGATTATCGTGTATCAATGGAACCAAGAGAGGAAACACATAGATCATCTTAAAATATAAGAAATATTGTATTTTATATTTTAATATCATCAATTTATATGATGAATAAATTTTGTAATTTATGATGAAAATGTGGTCTTAGTAAGAACATGATCTAAATCCTAAGATGTGAGATTAACACAATCTTATTCATCTCATAACTATCTATCATTTTATAAACCTAGACAGGTTGTATGGGATGAATGAAATTCAATTAATGGGTTACTGATGTATATTTTGAATTTTAAATTCACTTAAATGCCTCGTTTAAACTATCATTAATATCAATTTATCTCTTCAATGATTCATAACTATAAAAATCCCCCAAAAGTAATTTATGACCATTAAAACATTTTGTAAATTTCAAAAAAATAAATTCTCTGACTTTTGACATTATTATATATTGTGTGATGAATAAAATTAAGAAATCAGCACTTTTTTCTATAATTCGATTAACAAACCTTAAATAAATAATACTCATACAAAAATATATTTTCTCTCTTATTAACAAATATATGTGAATGACTATTCATTAATATAAGAAAAAATTCCAAATATTTTTAAAATGATAATAAATATTATATAAACGATTTTTTATTTGATTTATTGAGATTTTTTACACTTCTACATTCACCATCCAATTAATATGGTGGTCACTTCATCAAAAATACAGTTCTTCTAAAATGATATAAATTTAATACCCAATCATTCCATGACCCTATATTCCATTTTCTCGATAGAATAAATTCATTATCACAAACTAGGAGTGGTATTATGAATATATGTTTATGACAGACTCATAATATACAATGATAAATGGTGTCAATAAAATAAAACTAAATATTTGTAGGGAAGCCAACAAAAGGATGTTTTTAAAATTGAGGTTGAACTTAAAAGTGATCATATGAAGATAAATTTGTAATGGAAGACAAAAAAAATTATTATCATACTTCTAAAATAGTGTTTAGTTTATGTTAACAGTGATTATTTTTAAATAAATCTATTTAAAAAGGAATACAAATATCAACGAGTTAATCATGGAATTTTAAAGAAGTTTCATATTTCCAATTGAAGATTAAATATTAAAGAATAATAAAATTAAATTAGTGAAATTAATGTTTATATAAATGAGAATTAAAAATGGATTGAAATATTATTAACGAATTGGGGATAGTGAGAATGGGACGTTAGGATAATAAAAAATAGGTGGTTTGAAGAATAAGTTTCAGTTTGGAATGTTTTCAAATTAATAATTATAAAAATATACTATATGAGGCAATATGATTAGTGTGATGGTGTTGAAAAATCAGAGAACCAATTATGTAGGATAAATTGAACCTGTATTTAATAGGGAACCATTGGAATAAGGGGAAATAAATTTCAAGGATAAGGGTGATTAAAATGATGGAGATGAGTCTTATCTATCAAGATCATATCAAAGACTGCGATATTATTCTACTATTATATATATGGGGAAAAATAAGAAAATATTTTTCCAATGATAAAATTTAATTATATGGTTATCTAGTATACATGATGAAATATTTTATATATACTAACATTTAATTGAATGAAGAATCATCTAGTAGTAAAGAGAGGATGATGAGAACCTATATTAAACCTTATATAAGATTTTTTTTTTTGTTTTTTGGAAATAAAATTCTTTCCAAGATTATGAATCTGAAGAAATAAAGGTGTCAAAATATTACTTATGAGACTCTAAGTTGGATAGAATTCCAAATAATGAAAATTGTTCCCACAATAAAGAGATTCTACACATTGGATGAAGAATATTATGACTGTACTACTAATACTGATGAAAATATAGTGAGACTATATTATTTCACAACCTAATCAATAATTTCTTAGATGGAGGTAAAATAGAATGAAAATTATTTCATAAATGATATTGCATTAAAATAATCAAAGAACACCAACATGGGGATAATTGATAGTGGGTTCTCATCATTCATTATCATAATAATGAGATGATTAGAAAATGTGAACGGAAGTTTTTTTATGACATTTTAGTTTGTTAATGTTATATAATTGAAGATACATGTAATTATAAAAAAGATAATTAATTGTTATGGTCTAAAAAATAAGGATTTTATTTATGTAGATTAACCTCATCATAATCACATAATTGTGAGAATACTATATAAATTAGCACATCAATTTACATTAATCTAAAATATATTTCTAATAAAAATTATGACTAAATGTTCCTTGATTAAGGGATAGATAATTTATGTATACTTATACCAATTTTTAAAAATAAAAACACTTTTGTACTTACAATGTAATAAGATAAAAAATTATGGAATTTGAGGTTTGGCCACATATGAAAACAATAAATAGAAAATTTATTAATGATATAATATATGATAGATATTTTGTATCTAATGTGTAATCAAAAGAGTTCTTGTGATATATTTATAATAGGTAATGTTCAAATAGTCCCTATTTGGAAATATAAGAAGAGGGTATCTAATATTTTAGACCAAATTCATATGGATGAGTAAAGACCAATGGAAAAACATAAATAAAAATTATAGGGGTTATTTATCATGTTTTTTGTGTTTATAGTAGAATTTGATTAATTATATTAATTTTTATTATTAAGGAATCCTTGGATTGAATCAATAGATTTCAATAGTGATCTAAAAATTAAACTAGTTTATTGATAAAAACAATACGATTAGATAATGGAATGGAAGACCCTTCCATTGAGCTATAAAATTATTTTCCAAATCATTTTATCAAGAATTATCTCTCATCATTGAGTAAAGAATTAAAAAATAGATTCATGTATATCTGGAACCATATAATAAAAACATATATAATAATTTCATTATAAATAGTTTAATCTAGTGCTACTATGGGAATTTGGTATTTCAAGTTGAATTTAAAACACAAAACCTAGTTTTGTTCTGTCCCATAAATAAGAAACCCCTTACATGAATTTTATCTATGAATTTGATTATTAAATCCTTTTTTGGTTTATTTACGTGTAATATTTATAAAAAATAATGAAATAACGGAAAATATAGTAATTCTTTTGATGAATGAATTTTATTTGGCTGTTATGTCAATACTAAAACCAAAATGTAATTCAATAAGAGGTTAAAAAATTGTAGAGATCCCTGATGTGGTTATCAGTAGTGAGAAAACTAAAAATAAATCTTGGAATTTCAATTAGGCTGATTCTTGTCATAGAGAAGAAATATTTTTTATCTAAAATATTTTCATTAGGGTATGTGAAACAAATTTATAGATTTCGATAGAAACATCATTATTTAGATAGAAAATAGTTTCATATTTGGTTAACTATTTTCTATTTTGTATAGATTATAATTGGGAATATTAACTGATCTATAAACAACTAATGGTTCATATATATATATATATATATATCGGGTTATTAGACATTTTTCCATAGTTTGGTGGTCATTGTTGTTCAAGTAAAATGACTCTTAAGAACTCAGATTACTCGAGAGTGTGGGATTTCAATCCCACCACAAGATTATGGGGTAATTGTTACCTACTATTGGGGGTAAATTAAAGATTTATGATATGTTCATGAATGTTTCCCAAATCCCAATATGATATTGGTTACCATAAAAACACAATGTTTTCCTTGGTATTTTGTTTATAGGACCATATGTATGTATCATAGGTTCTCCAACTTATTACCCTTTATTACTTAATGATATTGGTTGGTGTATCTCTACATTTTCAAAGACATGCATCTTGGGTGTCAAGAGTTTTTCACCATTTAAGAGAGAGTTATAATTTTATGGTATTAGGATCAGCTCTATAATGGTATCCATATGTAACCCTGTAAAGGTAATTATACGTCCTATAGTTCAGGACATGTCATTCATTTTAGCTACTTATTATATGGATTGTTCAAGGAATTTTAACGAAATTTTTTAATTAATACTATGTGAATGGTTTCTAGAAGTGGTATTTTTGGGATTATTCATGATTGGACCTTTTTAGTTAACCTTGATGGTTATTTATCCCAACAAGGATGAAATGATTTCATATGAATTATGACAACCTGAAGATGATTCCCACAAGGAATACATCACAATTAAGATGAATTTGTGTCATAATGAATAACGTGTTGGGAATATAATCCTTACTAAGTATATGAAAAAATTAGGATGTGTGGGTTTCATATTAATATGGCCTCATGAAGAAAAAATACATAAAAGATATGTCCTAATAAGGAAACCTATAAGAAAACATGAAGAAATATAATCCTATGGGTGGTTCATGGTGATATTTAGAATGTCTCCTAATATAAAATTGTTGATAGGTGATATGGACATGATGGAAAAGTTTTATATACCAATATTAATATCACCACTTTTAGGAAGGACATAAATTATCTTAACAGAGGTATATCCCGATGATATTAATGATATAGTTTTGATCATTTTGGGTTTAAACCTCAATTAAGAATCTTATATATTTCATCAAGTTAATAATAAAATCCCACATAGTTCAAATTTCCCTTTTATGATATTGAAGATGATTATTCCAAATGGGGATTCCAAAATAGAGAATATTATTCTGTTAATTGAACAATCATTCCATGCCTCTATTTCCATGTGAGTCGTGATTAGATTGAGAAACAAGAGATAAAGTAAGAGTAGATGCATTGTATATGGGTGTTGAACTTAGTCACTAAGGCCCTCCTAAGGGAACATGATCACATTCCTTGTGGATGTTATGGATCCATGAGGAAAGCCACAAGAATTCACAAGTAATATTGTAAATGTTGAATCTATATTGGTCATTGTGGTCTTTATAGGTAATTTTCCCTCATATAATAATGGATTATGTTGATATTCATTTGATATTCGAGATCAAGACTTAGGAATATATATTTCATGTCCTATTTTCAAAAGTATTTAAGGTCCTCCTAGTTTATATGATGTAGTTTAAGATCATATGATTGGACATTACCTTATAGTTTAACATCGTTTATTAAGGATGTATATGGGGTCATTTAAATATTGGATAAGGGGTGTCACTATATTTATATGTGTCGTGTATATTATGATGAGGATAATAATTAGTGTCCATGTTGTTCTGATGGTTTGGGAAACTACATTGTATATGATGTGACAATAAAGGTTTGAGCGGGACACGTGCATATAAGGATATTTGGAGCTAATTCATCAAGAGTACATACCATTCAAGGAATGGAGGAATATTGTTTCAATATATACATATAAAAGGAGGCCCACATTGGAGAAATTTTCATCATGCTAATTTCATAATAATCCATGGCCTCTAATCCCATGTGAATGATTCTTAATGTGAGAAACAATAGATAATGGATGATTAGATGCATTTGATGGGATATAAGGATTGAATTTTAAGGGGGTTACACACTAAGGCTACCATGACAGATGTATAATTATGAGCATCGTTGAGGTTATGGATCTATTGGATAATGATTATGATCCACTAAAATTCACATAGTGATGTGAAAGATATATATTTATATATATATGGGGGTGTTATTGTATATAGATCAAGAATTTTAAATGCGTCATATGTATCATAGATATGATAGGAATCATAGTTTTCATATTTTGCACAACCAATTTGACCTCTAATAGGAAATGATGGGTCCAAGATAAAATATTCAAAGTTATATCTCTATGAGTTAGATGTACATGATAATGTAAATGATGATATCACTATACGAGAAGAATTATTTTATAGACATTGACCGGCACCCCTGGAAGCTAGGAAGTTACGTGAATTCAACGATATAATGTGATATGTGTAAATAATGTTAGGTTAGACACTCTGTGTGAAGGGTGAAATGTCTTGTGAATGAAAAAATACATGAAGAACATGTGACTGTGAAACTGAAATAAGGTTGGGGACCAAATAGCATGGTCACATGATGAAGAGGTCATCTTACGATGACATGACAACATTATAATATTACAAAAAATCAATCATGTGATCATGTGAATAGGGGTTCATTACATGATCGGATTATGAACAATGATTAATTAATATTGTTTAATTTTTTCCAACAGTACTCATTAATTTTTTTAAGAGGAATACCTCACGAACACATGATTCCTCTACTATGTGAAGTTCCTTCTGATTTTATTCTCTTGAATCTCTCTCTGTCTCTATAATTTGTGTGTGAATTGTTTCATATTCAGTGTAGTTTATAAGCATTTACCCCTAAAATACAAACCACTTCACATTAAGTACAATACATGTACCACATATTAAAATAGTTCAGAGAAAGTCTACAAAATTTGTTGGTGCCTTCTACATCAAACATGATTGAGATCTCACATCATTAGTGATCTCTCCTAGTGAATCATTTGATGAAAAAATGACCATAAGAACTGTCCATAATGGACAGCCTCATCCAAGTTTGTGTCTCATGATCATATTATCATGAGTAGTCTCATTACTCCATTGGGAGTCAGATGGATAACATTTACCACATGAAGTCCATAGCATGAATAGCCTTTCTTATTTAATTTTCATAGCTAGTTTATCATTGAGATGTCCTCCTGGTCCCATGGGAATCGAGTTAAAAACAATAACCATGTAAAGTCACTATCCTAGATAGATTTTATAAGCTAATGATTTTGAATTTAAGTAACCATGTGTCTCTTGTAAATCCAATTAGAAGTCATGGACCATGCTATCACATGTGAAACATATCACAAAAATTCTATACAATTGTCTTTGATACATCACATGAGTCGATTGGGGGGTATGAAATTACATGTCACATTAAGGGTTATGAAATCCCATAATTGAACCACATAACCCAAAAGAAATCATTCTCCTTATCCTTTTCATTTATTGATATTTTTTCAGCAATATCATTTCAAATCATTATTTACTAGGCATCAACAAACCCCCCAAGAAGATATGTATAGTATAAGGAGAGAATACACGATTATAATGAACTAAAAACCCTCCTATGGTCATTATTGAATCCACCAAATAATATTCTAGGTAATTTTTTGTCTTATGAGTGAAATTTTTCATTCATTGAAAAATCGTATAAATAGGATCAAAATGACTAGTCCGTTGAACATAATACTTCTTCAATAACCTAACAAATTGTATCTTATTTTTGATAAATTCAAAAGATATTCCTTTTTGACTACTCAACCTGATCAAATTGTGTAATATTGATACGTTAACATGATTTAGATAATCCATATTATTAAGACAAGACATAAAATTTTTGAAGGTGATAACTAGTATGGATAAACTACCCAAAATATGTCAGTATTTTTTATTTCTTTTATTATTTTATACCATTGATGAAATATTATGGTTCACATAAATCTTCATTGGTTATATGATCACATGATCCCTATGTGGTCACATAATCGTGTTAGACTATCAAATATATGTGACCACATGACTTAAGATAAATTTCCTGACCCTTGGGCAATATTAAATCTATATTTTCCTTAATGCGTTATTTTCAAGATTTAATCTTGATAGATTCAATATCAGGGATTTACTTCTATGAAGTCAATCATAGAGACATAATTTTTTGGAATCATAATTTTGATAATCAATACTATGGATTTTCTAATGATTAGATTAAAAAATGTATTCTTAGAACTAATATTCAAATCTATCCTCTATTGCATAGGTTTCCTTTATATAACATATATATTCAAGGTGAAAACCCATTATTAAATCTATAAAAAACATAAATATTCCTAGCACATGTCTTCTAATTGTGGTATTTAGGTGATCATCTCTGAAAATGGATATTTGGTCCCAACTCTATTCCATGTCTTATACAATACACTGTATAATCCCACTCAAAGTCCATAAGGATAAAATATAACCCCTAATTATATTTACCAGAGTTACTCACTATATTTTTCTTCATAATATATTATTAAGTGTGACTAGAGGTCAAAGAGGAATCTTTTTTCTATATGTAATTTTCATCATCTAATTGTCATAGTCATTATGGGTTAATCACAGATTTGTAAATTTTTCTTGACACCATTATTCCATCAAAGTTTATGAGTCATTGGGGCTATCTTGTCTCATCATTAATCATCCACCTTGACTACTTCAAGAATTTATTATTCATTGGGTTCTAGGAAGAAACTCATTTAACCCACCCCATGGGGAGGTAGGCATTTTCTTATAGTACATCAACCAGCATGGGGGAATACTTACTCATTGGGAGATGTGTGATGAGTTCCTCATTACTATGAATGTTTCGGATGATCGTAAACTTGCTTCAACCTTCGATCAGAATATGATCATCGTAGTAATGGATATGTTGAAGAATGATAAGGGACTGAGCTAAATAATTCCCTTCAAATAATGTATATGTATTATCCTTCATTGATACGAGTATTGGAAATCTATGGAACACCTTCATCATTATCCCTCTTGATAGGATTGAGATAGCGAGGTATCTTGTTGGTCAAAACTAATAGCTAAGAATTACACCTTAGGGGGTAAAAGGGGAATCTAGGAATGTCCCCAAGTCTCTAATTGGTGGGAATATTGTCCATCTTCTTGAATGTGTATCTATTCATTGATGGGGATTGAGGTTTTGGATATGTAGGTCATGAAACTGGTGATAAAATCATAATTGGTGTAAGAGAGTCCCCTGAACCAAAACATAACAACCCTTGAACATCTCTATCGACTATTTTTTCAGGTAAAATAGGGTAATTCCACATACTTTATTAGTGATCCACTCGCATTTTTAGATGGTTGGATAGTCCCGCTCATTCAGTGTTACATGTTACAAAACACCATTGAGATTCCATTCTCTCTATTTCTCCCTTAGATACTAAATTTTTCTATTGTTAATTTTGTGTTGATAGATATTTATGAGGTTATTAATATATTATGAAACTAATAAATCATGAAATTTATTCCATATCCTTCACCATTTGGGAGAAATATTGATAATGGAAATGGAATCTTTAAAAAGGGGTTATACGAAGTATCACTTTTAGATTGGGTTATTACATCTCTTCAGGATTAACTATTCCTCAGGGACGCATATTCCCCTTATTGGATTGTATCTTCTTTCACTTTTATAAGTGGGTATCTAACCCCTATTTCTTTCATGTGGGGGGAATGAAAATTTGGAATTATTCAAAAATATAAATATTACTAATTTTTGGGGAAGGTAATTCCATGATTAACCTTCCACCAGTTGACATTCCTATTTGGGACTATACCCGTTATTAGGTTGAATACAACCCAGATGGTATACTTATTAAACAAATTCAATAATTAATAATACCACATTCCTATCTAATATCCACTTTTATAGATATAATGGAACTAATCCAAGACCCAACAACCCCTTTTTTAATGTTCCCCCACCACATTAAACAATATTTTGACTATGAGGTTGATTTTATAGGATAATTGTACCGTCTTTACTAAAAGTGGATGATTTACTAACTGAAGTAGGGTTAGTGTAATTTTTTTAGATGGAGAGTGTCCCATGAAACATCTGTTTCTATATCATCTATTGAGAAGATTCATTGATCAATGGGTTTGATAGTTGAATATACTTCAATCATCATTCCTCAGAAAATTATATCCTTTAAAATGTATTTTGGAAGTAGATGAAACGAAGATAACCATGGAACCAGATTCATGTTTTAATTATCAATACTCTACTGCAAAAAATTCATGAACATGAGGAATTCCACCACTAACACTTCCACCACATAGTGGAAGTCGAATTTGATTATATAAAATTATATTTAACAATGTTCTGGATAATTCAGTTACAGAAACATCAGTATAGTCATGAGATATACCTATGTCATAATGAAAAAAAAAATCTACTCTGATAAATGAAGGTTTCCACAATTGAACTGGAGAAAAAATATTGAAAACCCTCCCAATTTCATGATTGGTTGAGAATCAAATAATCATATATAATAGATTATAAAGAATATGCAGATCATGTGAAGGGTAATAATTTAGTTGAAACAACATTATGAGAGTATACACAAATAGTAGTTCATGAGACACCAACTTCTATTTAGGTTCATCAACCACTAGCGATAGTGCAGTAGATAGTTTGGGTTAACCTTTATCAAGAAATTGTTTCCTCCCAGCAAACTCTATCGAATTTGGAGGACACCAGATACACAATTTTACCATATAATCAATGTATATTTTCTATAGAAATAATGGGAAACACTATATTTTATGGATATCCCCCCCAAAATTTTTAAATTATAAATATTTTTTAAAAAATTCAATGTTTTTTCTTCCTCTTATCCTTCAACCATACACATAATATAATTATGACTATGTATTGTGCATATATTTCAATAATAATTGGAAACAATAATCATAAAATATTGAATCAAAATTAAATTCTCTTTAGAATTGTTCATAGATAATCAATGGTATAATCAACATGTCAATAAGCTATGTTCAATCCTTTGGAAAACAATTTTTTAAAAAAATTAATGACATGGATGAATACTTCATGAAGAGAGAGTTGAATTAATTTTTTCCTAATCCCAAGTCATAGTTACTATAACTTAACAATTTTTGGGAATAAATTATGGGATCAGGATTCATTTTTTATTTATCTTATTTTACTTAACTATTCATATTCATTCCACAGGGAAGTCCTAACAGCCAATGGAATGAATTTTACTTAGGCCATACATTGTATTTTTTTCTTCATAACATGTTTGGGGTCTCATTGTTTTTAGAAAATATAATTTTCATATATCATAAAATGTTTTAATCTTGAGATCAGAGACTCATAATTTTCCCATTTGGCCATTACATATTTTTATCGTAGCATATACAACAGCCATTCCATTAGGCAGTTTATGAATTTGAATATAAGACTAACATAACTGATATTCAAGATCAAGTAGATTTGAATTAATATTTCTAATGTTTATTGTCATTTATCTGAGACCATCTATTATTTTATATTAGGTTCTTATATCATAGGCCTTCTATTTTTTGATTTTAATTGCATAAATCTTAGACGTTATATTTCAATCAAGAAATATGACATCTTGAATCTCAAACTCATGATATAGATAAATAATGTCTTGAAGATCTTGAATTCGGGGATTATGAGATGAGGAAAACATATAAGGTATAATTTAAAAACAAACTAAGGTATTGAGTTCAATCGAGATGTTTCTATGGATTAGAGGTATTGGACATCCTTCTTGAATGGAAATCATGTATCTTATCAATGTGTTAAATTCTAATATAATAGAATCAAAATGGGATTAAATGCATAGTTAAGTAGATGGTCACTTGAAATAATGAACAATCCTCACTATGGTAAATGGTATTTTTTTAATGATTCATACTTCTGAGATACAGAGTAGGTCATTAGTGAAGAATGTTTCATAATGTCTTTCATAAACTGCATCCCCTCTCTAGTTATGAAATATATGTATTCCTAATGGGTTATAGGAAAATACAACCATATTTAAAATCAGAGTTTTATTGATTTTGAAATATTTTTTGGGTTGTCAAATACAAATATAATGATTGATTTTGGGTTTTGTAAATTATATCATATAGTGTTTAAACATAGGATGATGATATTCATTAAAACATGTCATGGATTATAATAAATCAATTTCATGTAAAAATATTTACTAAAATTGTTAGAGGGGTTACAAGGATCAGAATTAATTTTTTAACGAATATATGAATCTAATAGATATCTCTAGGGCCTTTATAAAAAACCAACTCATCCATGGATGGAGCGAGTAGTCCCTTGAAGCTAGAAAATCTCTTTAGAATGAATTGTGGGTGATTTATAGAGATTTAATAACCATGTAAATGAAGGAGGGTTTGGTGAAATTTATATCCAAATAGGGATCTAAAACCCTAGATGCAGTTCAAATGAAAAGGGAAAGGTGGCGCTTTTCATGAATGAAGCGTCAGTTTCTAGTATTGACTTTATCATAATTGATCAGTTATGTTTATGCTGGTGTATCTCAGATACAAATATCCTGGGGTTTAGGGTAACATGAATAAGAGTAATAAAATGATCAAGAATTAGGTTTTATTTCCTAGATTTGGGAATGGGTATCATTCAGCGTGATATAGCTCCGAGGATGATGAATCCAATTGAATAGTTTAATTGAAAGACATGAAAATTATGATTTTGGAATAGAAATGTAAATGATAAGTGAAGACTAATGGGATTTGGTCAGAAATGAAAAATATCAGTATCTCACATAGATAGGAAAATATATCATGTATTTAGGGGGAAACAATAATTCAAAAACACAATATACCCTAGGTCACAGGCTCTAAGGCATTGTGTTATTCACCAATGAATCCTTATTGGTTCCCTTCAGATAATTTATTTTCTATTACCAATGTGAGATCAGGGATAACCAAGAAGAATGACTAAAGGTTATAGGAATCCAATAGAAGTTTATTTATTCAAATAAATGGGGGGGTATCAACTCATATTTTAGAGATATGATGTTTGTTTGTGAAGAATTTAATATTCAATATGGGTTATAGAACAATAAATATTGTTCTGGTTTGTATTGACCTCCATTTTTGGTTGAAAGGATATAGTATATCATTAATCTTACCTTTTCTTTGGAAATAATGGTATATGAAGATATATCATCTTATATTAGGTTTATAGGATATACCCTTCAAAATGTGCACTTATTCAAATTTATGATCTATATTTTTCCTAAGATCTGAATATAAAGTGATTAGGAAAAATATATTTTACTATTTATCACACCAAACATTATGGTTTTTCAATATATAAGTTTTTGTCTCCTTCAATAAAATTTTACGGTATTTTTATTTTGATGATTCAAAGAAAATTTACATGGTCCTAAAACATTAACCATGTTTCATGTAGTTAATATCATTATTCATGGACCTAGGAAAAGGGGAGTGTTAAAGAATAGCCTATTTAGTCATCCCACATTTGTGTTTAATCCAACAAATTTTCAAATTAGGGATTGATGTGATGTAAATCAGGGATCAAGGATCTCAAATATTGAGTAATGGAATGAGGCAAATACCCCAGGGATCAATGAAAATAACTATGAGGTTATGGACTCCATTGGCTTGTTTTTAGAGCTCACGAAGATTAGAAAAACTATTTTTAATGAAAATAAACCTTTGGATGATGGGTCAGAGGCCCTTAGACAAGAATCGATATATGATTACCTAAATTTTCTCGTAGAGTGGTCCTCGCTTCATTATAATTGTTATAAAAGGTTATAGAAACTGGAACACTCAATACCTGAAGTATTATATAAAGATCATGGTCCTTAGAATGATGAAATGATCACATTGATCCTCAATTGAACATGGTTAGTTTATTGTAATCTATTGATAAAGAATGGTAATGGATGATGATCTATAAATTATACCATCAGGTTGTGAGAATGAATCTATCATTTTGTTCAACTTATATAAAAATGGGTTATTTTTAATGTAGTTTTAATTAATGAAGTAAAAACCATATGAAATATAGTTAATGTTGTACAATAAGTAAAATTCCTCATAATTTAACATCATGTGACCAGGATGTGGAACCCATCATGATAATTAAGAAAAGTAACATTAAAGTCACCATACAATGGTTGGGAGTACATGAATACAGGTGATGATTGAATCATTCTATAAACTTATGGGTATATATCAATATATTCGGTCTTATTTACATATATCTTACAAATTATCAACAAAACCTTAATTATATCTACCCATTTCAAATGTAAATTGTGTTTATATCAGTTAACTACATTTAATATGTTTTATGTTTAAAAATTTGGTATATTTTTTTCTATGATTCATTCAACCAAAACATATTGGTGAGACCAATCCTCTATGATCATGTGGGTCATTTTTAGTGTGAGAGTAAAAGTGGTGAATGTGTAATAATACATACTAAATGAGAGAGGGTTCCTGAAAAAAGGAATAAAATTTTATTGGTGATGAGAATGGAAGTTTCATGATTTAAATGATATATGGATTGATCTGGGAATAAGGAGAGTTGGGTTCCTCTGAAATTTCTATGGATGGACATCCCTTTACATTCACTATGAATCCCATGAGGTTAAGAGTCAAGAAACATAAACTTTATTTAATTAAAACACTCTATGTAGATATTGGTTTCACATGGAGGGGGAATTTTGTTTCATGAATATGGATAGGTCGAGGATAGAAAATTGTTGTGTTACAATATTTCAAATAAGGATTGGATTGAAGCAATACAGAATTTTTGTTTATCTCCCCACATAGGTCAGACTCAAATATGGGGTGGGGGTTTGTTTCAAATCAAAAAAATATATGCTTCTTCTACAAATATTTGACTTACAATATAAGAAAAAAGTCCTAACATAGTGTGGTGGAATTGGATATGTGAAGTATCATGGAAATTTTTTTTAACACTAAGGTAGATATGGGAATTATCAGTTTTAATTTGATTTTAAAAAATAATAAATGTTTTTAAAAGAGTTGAAGTGCACTACCAAACATAGATATGACTCATGGGTAGTGGAGAACTGGGGGAATCATTTTTTTGAGGACTATGACTGTTCCCAAGATAGATAATTCAGGTGATACAATGTATCATGTATAGACAAGAATCATGAATAATATAGTTGTTAGGGAAACTTTTCACTGCTTTGATCTCACATGTATATAGGTGAAACAGATATACTAATCATAAAAAAAATATTTTTTACCCCATAATATAGGTACATCTTCGCTAATTTTTATATATATTCTAAAGGAAAATGGATCATGTATTATGAGAGGCATTCATTAATATGGCCCACTAACAAATATTATTGCAAATGTGTGGGGGTGGATCTTGATATAGAAATTGTACCAAGGAAATATATAACTTAGTGATATTGCATCCATGCCTATGATATCATACCTTTACCTCAATATGTATCCTTATAGACCATGAATCAATCATTGTGTAGATTGTTTAAAATAATTTCCCCACACATATCAGACTCATATACAGGTAGAAATAATAAAGGGTTTTATTTTCTTGGACATTTTGGTTGGGCACTGCATGGGAGATCTGGTTGTCACTATAGATCCTGTACAGAATAATTTCAAGACACACTTAGTTAAAAATGAATAATTACTTAAAAATACTTGATAAATATATATGTATTGGGAATTTTATATTATTATAGGGCCTGCGATGGGAGATTTTAGTGTCTCTACATATCTCGTATTCAAAAACAATTAACCCAGACATATTTCACAAAAGGAGAATTCCATGAACATTCCAAACTCATATGTTGGGAAGGAGGAAATATTTTCTATATAGAATAGGTCATCATGCAAGAAAAGCCACATAAATGTTTTTTAAACATATCTAACTTATTAAAAATAGTTGGTCACATTATGATTTTTATTATGAGATCAGTGGCTCGGTCCATGATATAGTAACTGGAAGACGGTTAATATCACGTAGTGATGGGATTCAAGCATGTATGTAGTTATGGAATAATGAAGCATTCCATAGATCAATATCTTGTGGAAGTTACATGTGATATTAATGATCTAAATATCAAGACAAACATGGGTTTAAGACTCCATCCTGGATAAATCTCTCATGTAGGGATGAAATTGTCTATAATGAATTGGCCCCTATGAGCATTTTAAATTTATACTACTTGTACTTTCCCCTTGAAGTTTAACATAACATAGGGGATTCTATTGATTTGTTTCAAATTGATCTATAAATAATGAGAAGTATTAGAATCTTATTTATATGTTTGGTGAGGAAATGACCCAATATCAATAAGTGGAGCTTCATGCTCCTAGATAGTGTGAGTTTATTTATAATTTAAATTATGAAAATGGGTAACTTAACCCTTCTAAAATATTTGTTCTTGTACTAGACTAACGTATCTAGGTTTCACAGTGTAACTATTTTTTTTTATAAAGTTATATGTAGTCATTTGGCATAATGTTTTCCCTACATTGATCATGTTCACATATGGGGGCATTATTTATTAATGAAATGTGCAGTTGGGAATGGGATAAGAGTTTATATGTCACTATGTAAACCATGTGGAAGGGAATCATGATTAAAAATAATTTCTATATAAGGACCCTACTTAGATATAGCTAATTTTAAAATGATATATTCATTTTTATTGTCGAAGTGAACCATAAATTTAATATTCATCTCATTGTCTCCTTGGAAGATCAAGATCATTCATGGGAGAGGGACATTTTATTGACATTTCCTATAACGGGGATAGAACATTCAATATTATTATAGGTTTATGTATATGTAATGTACAACCAAGATCATTTCATGGATCTAGCTCTAATACAGGTAATGGGTTCAATTGGATATCTGAATCTGTGTAGTTTTAGGTCTTCCAAGATGGACTCAATATCTTACAACTTACAGTAAACTGGAAAAGACTATTTAGGGAGAATTTTTATGGACATATAGAATTGACCAGTAGCTTTATTTGAGGATTTTTTCATTCATGGAGTATATATACCCCAAAATGATGAGTACCAAAAAATGATGTTATATTATTTCTTTTATAATGGGTAAATTGATTAGTTATTTAATATCAAGTGTATTTGACACCACTTGAATAGTTGGGTTATGGGATGTTCAAATCATAACCTAAGAGTATATGATTAAATGGGGAGTGTATACTTGTGTTATTAAGCTAATAATTAGTAATGATGGAAAACAGTATTAGACATAGTAAGAAATATAAATATAGGGATTTGGTGGGATCATTCCACTAGAAAAACAATATCCCCCGTGTTAGAGGTACTAAGGATTTTTGTTATATCAAATGAATCCGACAATTGTTCCTTCATACTAGTAAATCCTTGATTCCAAAATTCTATAGGGGATAATGAAAATAATATTTTTAGGTTTATTGAATTCTAAAAGTATATACACTCAATGAATTCGTTGGTATTAACTTTGATATAGGGGGTATGATGTTGGTTCAAGGATTACTGATTATCCAATAAGGGTTTGATCACCCTAATATCCATAATAATGTTTATTGAATAAATTTTCTGTGAGAAGGAAAAAAGAAATAAAGTATTGATTAGATGATCTTCTGAGGAGATCATATTATCAATAGGAAGGCCTCATGTTTTTCAATTTGACTATATATAACAAGGATAAAGTTCCCTATATTTGGATATAATATATATTAATCATTCTAGTTAGAGTTAATTTATATGCTATATATGATCACATGAGTCATTTTCAATGTGGGAAACAAGACCGAATTGGGAGGTCTATTAAACTACATGAGACTGTATGATATAGAATATGTGTGGATGTTCAAATTTTTATATGAATAACAATCTATACATAGATCTAACTCTCTTGAATGGGAATGATTAAATGTGACTAAAATTCATGGATGAGTCAATTTTATTAGATAAAATTGTCACTATGTATCATAAAAAATAATAATCAATCCATATTTAGTAATTATATATGGTTCATATAATGATCTAGATCTCACATAAGGATGGGAAAATTTCAATTTCCACACAAATCTGACTTGTGTATAATGGATTTATAATGAAGTACCAACTTTCATTGAAGAGGAATGAAACTTTTTTCCTTGACGATTCTGTTCAATGATAATGCAATATAATTTTTTTATTTTATAGTGTTATAAGTGTGATGATAACATTAGGTGGTTATCCCATACACCTTAATCCTTCTACATAGATATATATGATATATAAAATGTAATGAAGGTCCCATAAAGACATAAGTTTTATAGTTTAATGTCTAGAACTAGGACATATACCCTGCTATTTAGTGTCTTAAATTATGTAAATAATCATATAGTTAAATGTTGTGTGACATGGACCTCATTTTACAAATGTTTAAGTTCATTTGGAATGCACTTGGGATGATGCTTAGTTTATGGTTATTCCATTGGGACTTCAATTGATGATGAAAATTATGATAAGTATTTTTGTAAATCCTTTCATTAGTGGGGGAATGGTTTTTTCCCCATCAAACATGGATAATAATTACAGTACATTATAATATAAAATATTTATGACGTAAGGTCCACAATAAATAGGTTTAATATCTAATGTGTTCTTCTGTAGCATCATCAGGGTTCTAAGAGTCAACTACAATTAACCAAGTAAGAATGAGTGGAGACAGATGTTCTTATTAAAGGGTCATAAAATTTTGTTCAAATAGACCTATATATTTCATAATGTTTGTAAAATCTTATAAATTAATCATTCTTTCTCATCATGTAACTTAAATGGTTTTCCATAATTCAAAATTTAACCACAGATAACGACTTGGGGTGTGGAAAACTCAAAATCGATGGGTAGTGCCACCACCTTTTTAATGAAATGTGAGTATAATGTCACTAGTGTGGTAGTACATGTTCTGATGTGATATTAGGTCAAGGATTTTTATCTAGATAATATACTTATTCATTTTACAACATTTTCTAGAGTATATATAAGATACTCTTTTGAGGACTCTGTCCTCCCATTTTTTTCTATGTGATAGTGGGGTGAATGTTTGAACTAGAAGTTGTACTTCTAATATATCATTTTTAAAAAATTTATAAAATAAATAGGTACAATATTACATAAATAGTGTATCATGGACACCCAATCTTGGGAAGATATTGGGATACAAAGAGTTAATTATTTTCTTCTTCTTGAAATCCTAAAGATGTCTGGGATCAAAAAAAGGACAAGAAGTTGGTAGTGGTAAGAATATACATATACTACATGGACATAACTACTGGATAATGCCATATGATACCAACTCTTCATATGAAAAATTAAAAAGAATACTTGGTAGTGTGAAATATTTTAAGGTTCTAAAGGTGGAATTTGTAATCTATTTGAATATCAAAGGACTTATTTGTTAACTACACACAATCATGTTTCATCATCAACCAAAAATATATAGGTCTGCTAATATTGTTGTAGATTTGGATTCCTAACTGTTGGGAACAACTAGAGCCTTCATGGAGTTCCATAATTTTTAAAAGGTTAACTCATTCCGTGATTCATATTATGAGAACTCCATTGATGCCCTATGTATAGTAGAATGCCAATTCATTTGGCCCATCTCTTTTGGGGAATTCTGATAACCAAAAAAAAATTTGTTCTTTTTGGATCAGTTTAATATTAGGATCCCATTTTAGAGGTATTGTATTATTTTTTATATCCCATTCAATTACATTCATTATCTCATCGTTTCATGGGAAACACTAATTTGATTGATTTCCTCTATGTAATAGATATTTTCTGGGAAGACTATCCTTTGATGCATGATGAAAATTATTGTCTCATCCTGGTTGGGATCATCTACAATTATAGATATGTTATCCATCATATCATTATGAATATTATTTTATTGAAAAATGTGATTTAAAATTTATTTGAAATGGAATTATGGCATAAATCCTCTCACATAGCCTATGAGGTGGTGGTGGACAAGTCATTCTTCATTATAGAACATTAACTATTGATATTTTTTATAACTAATTATTAATAAACATTGAAATTTATGAAATATTTTGTTACATTCAACACTATATCTCAACCTGTAATAAGTTATTGTTATTAAAAATCATTATTGGTGATGACATTAGATAGAAAGGAGAAAATAAGTATTACCGTTATAGAAGAGAAAATTCAATCCCCATGCAAACCTAGTTAGACTTTTGGATTTCTATTATCTTCCATGTCCACCACTAAGAAGCCCAAAAAAATAAATCACCCCAAAAATAGGGTGATTGATGACTACATAAAACCTCTTCTTTTGGGATCTCAGTAATTACTACTGTGTTCTTTGGAAGAGTGTGTTCTGTATGGAAACCAACTTGTGCTTACCCATTCATTACCGATTATTATTTTAATTGAATGTCTTACAACTAAAAGATAACATGTCATTTGAAAAATACTGAGTCAGAATAAATAATATATGAAAATACGTAGCAGTATGTTATAAGAAAACAGGTTTATTTTATGTTGTTGTGAGTAGTGCCTCAGATTTTATTCCACGAAGATGAGTACATGGTAGTCATTCCTAATTTCATAATATTAGGTCCAAGTATCTATAATAATTTGGGTAAAATTTTAGTGATAATTATTTTTTACTTCATATTTATTTAGGTGTGATTTGTGGCATGAATGATTACACCATGGTGGCCACATATAGGGAGAGGGGATTCATTTCTACTATTGGTATAAATAATGGTGGATGAAACATATATTTCATGAGGTTATAAAATTCATAATTTATGTATTTTAACCATTGATAGGGGACCACCTTCATCATTAAAATGGTTAAGGGGAGACATGGTGTTTTCTAGTTTTCATCGGAACACCTGATGTAAGAAATGCATCCCATAATTCCTCATAACTCATAACTGTTCTAAAAAGTTTTCATTGTGATAATCACACTAGTATTATTTCTATTTAACTCAATGAAATAATGGAATACCAAAAATACAAGAAATTTCATTGACATTAATTTAAATGAACACATCAGAGTGATCCTATTCAAAATATACTTCTATAATTTTTCTAATTTGTTTATTTTTTGATTAAGTGATTACGATGCTTCAAATATTTACCCACCAGGTCATTAACATAAAAAAATCAATTCTTACAAATAATAGATTGACGATATGTTGTATGGATTTATGATAGGTAGTTTGTTCATTCCTTGTACCAAATATTAATTCCTGGTAGTAGAGTATCCCCTATAGTGCTCTGAAGGCAGTGACTTCCTCATCTTTGGGGACCAATTTGATCTGATTGTACCATGTGTATCGATCTTTAATGAAAAGTGAATATAAGCCTATTGTCACCACAATTATAAGTTCTATGATAATAACTATCAACCCATCCTTCGAAAAAAGTTAATTGAGATTTCAAAAATTGTTGCAAACCCTGATCTCACTATTCTTTTTCTTGAGTAAAATGATGTTAACTCGACATTATAGGTACTACAACTCCTAAATGAAGTTTGAATTGACCAACTATAAGGACCTAGCCTTAAAAAATTTCATAATCTTGAATTAAATGAAAAATTGACATTGAGGATCTTTTCAGGTTTAGAGTTTTAGATATTTAGTCCATAATTATTACATTGCAAAATATTACAAAGTAAACACTTCTACACTGTTTCCATTTTTTGTTAAAATAAAAAAAAATTACAAAAAATCATGTCTAGTTCCATGTTTTATAAAGAATGACTTTTCCTTGATCCCATTCTTGACCCAAATCCACTTTATGTCATGTAAAAAACATTTCAAAAACATGGGATGAGCATGACAAGCTTAGTAAGAGATACACAAAGAAGGAAACTGTTAGTTTTTCAAAACAACAAGTAAACCATGAATACTTAATCATAAGTAACACTTTAAACTTTTATGAAGTTGTAAATAATCTTCACTGAATAATATATCATTTCTTAACCATTTGTAACTAGAAGATTAATATAAAACCCATATAAAGAACACATAACATGTAAAGGTAACTTGAGATATAAAGATACATAAATGGAATAACTATACGGTCGACATCAACACATATAACTAAATGGAATAACCATAAGGCTGACTCCCGTACCCATTTCATTGGAGGTTATAATGTAACCACCCATCCTATTTTTCACGGAAGCACTTGTCTTTTGGTTTATCACGTAACCACCCGTCAAATATCCATGTACCATTATAAAATCACAACACATAAAATAAATATAAAGGAATGATAAAATTTACGCATCTCAATCACAAAATATCATTTAAATATATTTACATAAAAGAATCATTCATCAAAATCATTTTCAAAACCAAAATATGTAAAATAGTATATGGTATTTATTTTCTTTTAAAAACTTTATGTCTTGTTGAGGAATCCAAATATTAAATAATACTCATTGTGGTAGAAAGGTTGTTTTCACCACTTACGTTAAAAGAAACATTCGTTTTTTCATTTAGTAAAATGCTTCTTAGAAAAATATTCCCTTTGAAAAGTCAATGGTGTTTATATAGCACATAAAAGAAAGTCGTGTATTAAAACAAAACATGCCTCAATGAATGGATATTAAGACAAAGTCCCTTACCTCGTGTCCGACTTAACTCAATCATTTTTTAATCACCTGAATAATAAACTAATGTTAATTTCTATTTTCTTAATAATGTTTTTCAAGTTTATTACTCCTTTTATATCACTTATTACCATTTTGTATACATTATGTAATAATTTATGTTAATAACGATCGTTTTGTTGATATTTGGTACTTGAGTCAAAAATGAACACCTTATATTTACAAGTTGTCCTTGTGTTCAATAGTATTTTATATCTAGAATGATATTAATGATTTAGATATCATATATATCCAATATATCTTGTATATACATGTATTTATAATAGTACATAACATTTTGAGGTATGAAATGAAATGCACCGTTCATGGAGACGGTATATCGTACGTACGCATGAACGATACATTAATTTATATTTCTTAATTTAATGGAATTAAAACATAATGATACATATGAATATTATAATTCCATTATAATTCCATATATAATATCATTAACTCCATCCTTTATACATCCCACATATGGCATTAATGAGTCATATAACTATGAGGTGGCGGTAGTCAGCACTTCCTCAAATGAAATTATCTTGTTTACCCGTAATGGAAACCATAAAGGTATGATATAAATGGAAAATACAGAAGAAAAATGATAACATATACATAATATATATCATATATAAATACAGTTCCATAATAATAGCCACCATTAGAGGTGGTTTGAGGTAATTGAACAATCATCGTTTTGTGAGGTGTTAGTTTTCCATCCACATAAACATTATGTTCTTCACCCATTAGATGGAGGTGTGTGTAAGTTTAGTTTTAATACATATCATAAAAACATCCTAGAATATTGAGGATACTTTTGTTTTTATAAAATAAAATAATAAAATGATTTTAGGGGTTGGAGAAGTAAAATAAAAGAAAAGAAGTTAAGAGAGACTCTTACCTTTAATTCAGGTAACTTCCTTTGGATTCAACCAAAATGACTTCTTGAAGTGCATTATACATAAGTTAAGGCTTCTAAGAAAAGGAGAGGGATGTAGAGATCTTAATTGGGCAGATTTTGGATGATCTAAAAGGTTTTTGATGTTTGTCGAATTGGTTAGAAATGGTCTTTTTTTATAAAGGGGAGGAGGGGATCTTTATAAAAGTGAGAAAATTTTATTTTATTTTATAATTATATTCGGTTCCTAAAGGTCCAAAGATCCTTAATATATAATATAAAATGACTCCTATTCTAAATAAAATCATCTAATCATAATTGGACATGTTCTGGAAAATATTTGAATCATTATAATCTTATTTATTTAAATCATTTCTTAATGAGGTAAATATTGCATCATTATTGTTACATAAATAGTTTAATTTATTTGATTTCTAAAATTTATTAAAAAAATACCATGATTTTGGAAATCGTTTTAGCTTTACAATGAATATTTATAGTCAAAAATATTACTTATATAACACCATATAAAAATTTATTACTAAAAGATTTTTGTTTATGTCAATTTTTCCTTTACTTTAAATTATTTAGTCTAAAGTGTTGTTATCATTCATAAGTGGATCCATGGGGTCCCACAATAGACCCAAATATTCCTATGTTCGGCCATTACTCATCCGATAAGGTTAGGGCAAGTGTTAATATAATTTTGTATTATTATAATATTTTTTTTACCTTGAATTTCTCTATTTACCTTTAACCGTGGAAAATAAAAGTCAAAAGTTACTCTTCATAAAAAATTATTTTCTTTTTATTGAACAAACATTTTATTTAATAATAACAACCATGTATATAGGATTTTAGAAATTTAATTCATAGAAGTGGTAAGATTTCAATTAAATTAAAAGTTAGTATTTTTAACAACTACTAAGTGGTTTCAATATTCATCAAAAATTGAAGTTTTTCAGAAAAATACCAAAAATTCAGCCTAATATATATTTGATATTACAAATTAACAAATGATGTCTATTTTACTAATTTTTAAACATATAAGTTTCATTATTTAATTTAAAATTAATTACCGTTGTCAAAACTAATAGCGTGTTTTTCAGAAATAATAACTATCAAAAGATTAACACTTGTTTATGTCCAAAATCAAAGTGAAATTAATTCCAATTCCCAAAATTGGATTAAATGGTTAAAATATATTCTAATTAAACTTTAAAATTAAGTAAAAATATAATCTAATCATCTAAATAAATTATATTTAAATGCGGTTTTGAATTAAAATACAATATTTTTCACTATTCATTAAAAAATGAACTTTATCGGAAAAAAATTCAAAAAATGTACACAATGTAAATTTTGATGTCCAAATTATAAAAAAGGATTTTAGTTGGTAAAGTAGAATTTATTATATCTACCAAAACTATATTTAATGATGGTTTTCCATTAAAAGGTGTTAAATCGACCATTTAATGTAAATTATGCTTAAAATTAGATTCATTCACATTTTAAGCCTATAACTTTTTTTGGATAAAAGTAAATAAATTTAACAAACATGTACAATCATATTTTAGTTATTTATTGTCATTCTCTCAAAAACAACATCTAGTATTAAACTTCAATTTAAAATAATAATGTTATATTATCAGTGTGCACCGTAATATTTCAAAGAAACCTATTGTTGCATATCGGGTACGCTATCGAACATAGCATCCCCTTTCAAGTAAAATTAATATTTAATTCACAAATATTAAGAAAAAAGAGAATGTATTATTTGTTTATTTACCCAAGATGTTACATCCTTCCCCCCTTTTGGAAATTGTTTCCTCATAATTTTTATTCACTTATCAAAATACATGGGGGTATTTATCCCACATAGCATTTTCATATTCCCATGTTGCCTCTTCAATCATATGGTTTTTTCAAAAAAACAATTACCTATTGAATTACCTTATTCTGCAAAACATTCTCTCTAGGGTCGAGAATCTATACTGGTTGTTAGTGATAGGAGAGATTCTATTCTTACTGAACTACCTATGGACTCAAAACATGAGATGGATCTGGCATATACTTTCTCAACATCGAAACATGAAAAACATTGTGTACCTGGGATAAACATAGAGGTAAAGACACAATGCATGCAAATGATCCAACTTCTCCAGGATTTTATAAGGTCCAATGAACATTGGACTCAACTTTCCCTTTTTACCAAAATGCATCACACTTTTCCATGGAGAAACTTTGAGAAAGACATGATCACCTACCTCAATAGAAAGATTTTTCCTCCGGTTATCTGCAAAACTTTTCTGTCTTCTCAGAGCTGTTCTCATGTGTTTCTGAATCAACATAACTTTCTCTTCCATCTCTACTACCAATTTTGGTCCCATCAGCTTCCCTTCTCCTACTTCATCCCAAAAATCTGGAGTTTGACAATGCTTTCCATATAATTACTCAAATGGAAAATTCTATATACTGGAATGAAAACTATTTTTATATGAAAATTCAACCAAAGAATGATGTTGGTCCCAACATCCCTAATAATCCATCGAGCAAGCACGTAACATATCCTCTAAGGTCTGAATTGTTCGTTTTGAATGCCCATATGATTAAGGATGAAAATTTGTACTAAATTTTAATTCCGTACCAAACGACTTATGAAGGCCCTTCCAAAAGATAGAAGTAATCCCGAGATCACGATCAGATACAATGGAGAGGCGAACTCCATGAAAACTGACTATATCTTTAACATACAACTGAGAAATTTGATCTAGAGACAATGTATCTTGAATAGGAAGTAAATGACAATATTTGGTCAATCGATCAACAATAACCAAGGTTTTATTATTACCTCAAGGTTTCTTTGGTAATCTCACAACGCAGTCCATGGATATACTTTCCAATTTCCACTCGGTAATCGGTAAAGGTTGAAGTATCCCTTTCGGTAACTATCGCTCTACATTAACATACTGACATGTCAAAAACTTCACAGTAAAATCACCAATATCTCATTTCATTCCATCCCACCAGTAATACTCCGAAAGATCTTTGTACATCTTAGTACTACAAGGATGAAATGAAAATGAAGAACTATGAGCTTCACATAAAAACTCATTCTTCAGCTGTGAATCACAAGGCACACATAATATCTTCCCAAACCTCAAAACACAATCATTATCAACATTAAAATCAGGCAAGTTACCCTTTTGAACAAACTCTACCCTTTTCTGCAACTCACTGTCTTCTTTCTGCGCTTTCTTTATTCTGTCTAATAGAGATGATTTCACTAAAACCTGAATCAAAACAAAAAAATTTCTTGCACCAGCAAATTCTAGGACAAATTTCATCGAATATAAAACCAAAGGATCTCATTCCAAATGTATCATGGTTAATAGAGCATTACTATTTCGACTCAAAGCATCAGCCACTTTATTTTCTTTTTTGGGATGGTAATGGATCATGCAATCATAATCCATGATTAATTCCAGCCATCTCCTATGCCTAATGTTAAATTATTTATATGTGAATATATACTTTAAATTTTTTTTTCAGTATATATTTTTCATTTTACTCCATACAAATGATGCCTCCAAATTTTTGAAGCAAAAACAATAGCAGCTAATTCCAAATCCTGTGTAGGCTAATTTAACTCATGAGGTTTCAACTGACATGAAGCATAAGAAATTACTTGATCATTTTTCATTAGGAAACAACCAAATCCTTTCAACGAAGCATCACTTTAGATAAAAAACCTCACCATTTCTTGATGGAGGTTCCAAATCTGGAGCATTCACCAATCACCTTTTCAATTCCTAAAAACAATAATCACATTCTTTTTTCCATATGAACTTAAAAACTTTTCAAGTTAACATAGTCATTGGACTAGATAACTGTGAAAATGATTCAACAAACCTCTGGTAATAACCTTCCAAACCATGAAAAATATGGATCTCAGTTATATTTGTGGGTCTTGGACATTCTTTGACAACATTAGTTTTTGCAGGATCAACAGTTATTCCATTTTTTGTGATAATGTGACCAAGCAATGAAATTTGTTGTAACCAAAACTCACGCTTCTAAAATTTCCCATAAAGTTTCTTTCCTTTTATGGTTTGAAATATGAACCTTAAATTACTTTTATAATCCTATTTACCTTTATAATAAACCAAAATATCATCAACAAATAGAACCACCATTTATCACCTAAGTCAACATAGCCATCACTATAGTAGATTGTTCAATTCTAATTCTGACCATCTCAGGATGGTGATTTGGATGATTATTCTTCTATGTATGCCTTACCATCATAGCTTCCCTATTTCCTCTATAGATAACCATTATTAACACATAAATAACTTTGGCGAAGCAACTTCATAATCTGTAAATGCTATATCATTTCAATATTTCCATAAATTAATTTATGGACACTTATTTAACAACACCCTAACTCCTAAATATGTCTAAACCGACCTCTGATACCAACTATAAAGACCCGGCCTTAAAACATTACATAATCTTGAATTAAATAAATAAATCACATTGGGGATTTTTTCAGGTTTAGAGTTTTAGAGAGTTAGGCCATAACTATTACATTGCAAAATATTAAAAAGTAGACACTTGTACTCAGTTTCTATTGTTTTTCATAAAATAAAAACTCTTTAAAAAAGAGAGTCCTATATAGTTCCATGTTTTAGATAGCCTGAAAATTCCTTGAACCCATCCTTGACCCTGTTCCACTTTATGTCCTCTAAAAAACATTTAAAAAATATGGGATGAGCATAAAAAGATCAGTAATGGATCCACAATGAAGGAAACTATTAGTTTTTCAAAACAACAAGTAAACCATGAATACTTAATCATTAGTAATACTTTAAACCTTTATGAATTAGTAAATACTCTTCATTGAATAAAATATCATTTTTACCCTTTTGTAACCAATATATTACCATAAAACCCATATAAAGAAAACATAACATATAAAGGTAACTTGGGACATAAACATACTTAAATGGAATAACCATATGGTCGAATTCCACACATATCACTAAATGTAATAGCCATACGGCTGAACTCCATACCCAATGCATTAGATGTTATAATGTAACCACCCATCTTGGTTTTTACAGCACCACTCGTCATTTTGTTTATCACGTAACCACCCGTCAAATGTCCAAGTACCATTATAAAATCAGAACACATAAAAACAATATAATGGAATTATTACATTTACACATTTCAATCAAAAAATATAATTTAAATATATTGACATAAAATAATCATTCATCAAAACCATTTTTAATACCAAAATACGTAAAATATTATATGGTATTTTTTTTAAAAACATTACGGCATGTTGAGGGAGCCAAAGATCAAATAATACTCGCGGCGGCGGAAAGGTCGTTGTCACCACTTATGTTAAAAGAAACATTTGTTTTTTTCATTTAGTAAAATGATTCGTAGAAAAATATTCCCATTGAAATTTCAAGGTTGTTTATACAACATATAAAACAAAGTCATGTATTAAAACAAAATATTCCTCATTGAATGGATATTGAGATGAAGTCCCTTACCTCATGTCTGACTTTACTTGATCATTCTTTAATCTCCTAAATAATAAACTAAAGATAATTTAAACTTTCTTAAGAACCTTTTTCAAGTATATTACTCCTTTTATATCACTTATTACCATTTTATAAACATTATTTAATCATTTAAGTTAATAATGTTCATTTTGTCAATATTTGGTACTTGAGTCAAAAATGAACACCTTATATTTACAAGTTGTCCATGTGGTCAATAGTCTGTTTTATCCAGAATGAAATTAATGATTTAGATATCATATATATCCTATATATCCTATAAATACATATATTTATAATAGTACATAGCCTTTGGAGGTAAGAAATGAAATGCACCATTCATGGAGATGGTAAGTCGTACGTACGCATGAACGCTACTTTCATTTCTATTTCTTAATTTAATAGAATTAAAACATAATGATACATAGGTATATTATAATTCCAGTATAATATCATATATAATATCATTAACTCCATCCTTTATACATCCAAAATTTGGCATTAACGAGTCTTATTGCTTTGAGGGGGCTGTTGTCCGAACTTCCTCAAATGAAATTATCACGTTTACCCATAATGAAAACCATAAATAAATGATTTAAATGGAAAATAAAGAAGAATAATGAAAACATAAAAATAATATATATCATATATAAATACAATTATATCATAATGGCCACCATGAGAGGCAGTATGAGGTAATTGAACAACCATCGTTTCGTGAGGCGTTATTTTTCCATCCATAGATACATTATGTTCTTCACCCATTAGATGTAGGTGTGTGTAAGTTTTGTTAGAATAATTATCATAACAACATCCTAGTATATTGAGGATACTGGTTTTGTTATAAAATAAAAGAATAAAAATATTTTAGGTTTGGAGATGTAAAATAAAAAAAGAAGTTAAGAGAGACCGTTACCTTTAATTTGGGTAACTTCCTTTGGTTTGAACCAAAAGGAATTATTGAAGTTCCTTATGCCTAAGGTAAGGCTTCTAGGATGAGGAGAGGGATGTAGGGAGATTAATTGGGCCGAGTTTGGAGGAGCCCATAGGTTTGAGAGGTGTCAGAAATTGGTTTGAAATGGTCTCCTTTTATATCGGGGAGGAGGGGCTCTTTAAGAAATTGTGAAAATATTATTTTATTATGTAATGATATTCGGTTTCTAGAGGTCCAAAAATTATTAAAGTCAATGATAAAATGAATAATAGTCGAAATAAAATCATGAAATCAAAATTTGACATGTTTTGGATAATATTTTAATCATTATAATCTTATTTATTTAAATCATTTATTAATGAGGTAAATACTGCATCATTATTGTGTCATAAATAATTTATTTCATATGATGTCTAAAAATTATAAACAAATACCATGATATATGAAATATCTTTATCTTTCCAATTAATATTTCTAGTCCAAAATATTACTTATATAACACCATAAAAAAATTAATTACTAAATGATTTTTGTTTATGTCAATTTTGCCTTTACTTTAAATTAATTAATCTAAAGTGTTGTTATCAATAATAAGAGGATCCATGGGGTACGTTAATTGACCCAAAGATTCCCATGGTCGGCCATTTCTCATACAGTAATTTTAGGACAAGTGTTAATGAAATTTTTATTTATTATAATATTCTTTTCACCTTGAATTGCCCTATTTACCTTTAACCACGATAAATTAAAGTCAAAAGTTACTATTCACCATAAAAAATTTATCTTATTGGACCACATTTCACTTACTAATTACAACCATGTATGTCATATTTTCAAAATTCAATTCATAGAAGTGGTAAAATTTAATTTAAATGAAAAAGTACCTTTTTTTAACTACTACTAAGTTATTTCACTATTCATCAAAAATTTAAGTTTTTTAGAAAAATATCAAAAAATCAGCCTAAGATATATTTGATACTCTGAATTCAAAAATTATGTCTATTTTACCAATTTCTAAACATATATGATGAATTAATTAATTTAAAATTAATTCCCATTGTCAAAACAAATAGCGTGTTTTTAAGAAACAATAACTATTAAAAGTTTGACACTTGTTTATGTCCAAAATCAATGTGAAATTAATTACAATGAACAAAATTGGAATAAATGGTAAAAATATATTCTAATTACACATTAAAACCTATTAAAAAGATAATCTAACCATATAAATTAATTTTATTAAAATGCAGTTTTGAATTAAAATACAATATTTTTCACTATTCATTAAAAAAATGAACTTTGTCGAAAAAAATTCAAACAATTTACAAAAAATAAATTTTGATGTCCCAATTATAAAGAAATACTTTATTTATTCAAATAGAATGTATTAAAGTGACCGAAAATATATTTAAAGAGGGTTCTCCATTAAAATGCAGTAAATCCGACATTTTAATGTAAATTATGCTTAAAATTAGATTCATTCACATTTTAAGACTCTAACATTTATTGGATAAATTTAAATACATTTAACAAACATGTAAAATTATATTTTAGATAGTTTGGATCATTCACTCCAATACAACGACAAGGACTTAACTTCCATTTAAAATAATAATATTATATTATTAGTGGTCAACGTAAGATTTCAAAGAAACTCGTTATTGCGTATCAGGTAATCTATCGAACATAGAAACACCTTTAAAGTAAAATTAATATTTAATTAACAAATATTAATAAAAAAGTGAATGTATTATTTCTTTATTTACCCAGGATGCTACATCAACATGTCATTTTCGAATTCCAACAATCTATAATTAGAGGGGTTATTCTCTTTGAAACCTTCTTAAAACCTATTTGGTCATCAAGAAGGATCATGTGATGAAATTCCACATCATGATCCAACACAAGAATATATATATAATTCTATCTAAAAATATAGTTGTGTTGTTTCATTAATTAGATAAGAATATCATTTTCCACTGGGGGAAGGGAATAAGTTAACAATTTAAGTAACGTGTACTCTTATATTACTATATTTTCTTATCTGAGTTTATTGATGGAAGTGGATATACCTTCCTCGTAGGCTAGAGGGGCACCTAAGGTTTTCCTCTTCCTCTGACATTTCATCATCTATGGAAGTATCCTTAATGATGGCAGAGAATTCATGTGTATCTCAATCCTATATGATGGTTAACAAGCTACTAGATGAACCATTGAAATCATGTTCTCTAGAGGATATCATTTGGAAATTTTATAGATTGTTACTTCTCTATATACTATCACTTAGGGAAGGATACTCATAATCATCTTGAGTTATAGGGAATTGCTTGGGGGTATTTTAATTTTCATTAATAGAGAATGTTATGTTCCATACATGAATTGAGAATTTTTCCAGCTATATATTGATCTAATAATTTAAGATGGGATGAATTTTATCATGTAGAAATTTTACAATGAATATTTTGTCTTGTAGCATCTTACCAAATCCCAATCTGTTACCCAGACCAGGATTATTGGTAAACCATACTCATTATGAAGAAATATTAAGGGTCTTGTAAGAGAAACATCGTGGATTTTGGGAACATCCACCCACAAGTCATGGTACATAAAATGTTTCTTCCCATACCTATTACAGAAACCTACCTAAGAGTTTTTATATTCACAATATTTGTAAGTCGTAGTATTTACACAAAACATGAGGAATTTTCTATAAATACGAAACATCAGTCATTGATGAAAGTTCAAAAGGACAACTACATGGCTTTCAATCCAAGGTATCCTTATTAGGGTATTATATTCAATATCTTTCTAGATAACCATGATCATAAAATTAGTCATTAGGTCCCCAAATTAGGCTTTAAGCATAATCATTCGATGGAATGTTTTCATACTCTTTTCATATCTTTGAATGGAAAACTTCAATGGGGATAAATTCTCCTCTTTGTATCCAAATTACAAAATCATTCAGTCCATGATGAGATTGTTCCTACATCCATTTTAAACAATATCAGATAAAATATAAAAATAATAGATATTTCATGAATCATATAGGAGTATGATGTTCTCCATAATTTCTTCTTCCCAATATTAATATATGTGAATTTTTCTAGTATAATATTCCACTCAGGTGATTTATTATTAATAAACCTTCGTTCTTGTGACATAAACATGAAACTCATAGATACTATACAGAGACTCGCCAAAAAATTACATAATCACTTTATAGATTTATAGAGTGTCCAAAATTTAGATCATGTTTCAAATAACTTCCATTTTCATCAAGATGTTGTACTTTTTCACTAGTAGTTTCTAATTCCCATGGTGGGGTTGCCCATGGGTATATGGATTGTCAGATATAGTTCTTATTGTTTTTCTATATGGTAATGGGATTGAATTTGGGGAAATATCATCTATAAGAAGAGTGGGTTCACCAGGTTTCCCTGCTATCATTGGCTAATCAGATAGTTTTATAGAATCCATTGGATCATTTAGAATAGTTGGATTTAGATGGATTATGAATAATGTAAGGGTGTATTGATGATCCCACTAGGCTCGCAAAAGTGAATATTCATGGGTTTTTTAAAAATATATGACTCTTATAGAGATATTACTTAGATACACGGATCATCCATGTATACATCAAGCCATGATCCCACGATTCCTATGGCCTTTTCATCCAACACATCATTTAGGTGTGTAGGTTTAAGTTTTACATATATACTGGTATTTGGAGAACAGTTTTGTTGAGTGAATGATATTAACCAATCTAAAAAGAATTCATTAATTAAATGAATATTTCTTGAGTGGGGGTTCTCATTCTATACATGATACCGAAATGAAATCCATAATTGTCATGTCTAACGTAAGAGTTGAATAATTCAATTCTTTTCTGTTCTCTATTACTCATCAATTAATTGCGTATTCTACCAAAATATGAGTATAATGGAATACCCTTAGGTGAAGTGGTTGGTTCCAGAATTATTAATGGTTAACAATGTTATTCTCTAGGGATTGTGTGAGCTTTATCAACTATTTATTGAGTCCTAAAGTTATCAATATTTTTTTCATGCAGTCATGAAAATCATTTCCATTATCCAAATTCATACAAATGGGTAGTAGAAGTTTGATCACATGTGTACGGTAGTTTACAAGTATCACATATCATGGATCAACAATATCATGTGGTATTTAATTTAATTAAAAAAATCTTGTAGAGTGTGAACAATCCTTTGATTAATAAGGAAATACTTGAGACAATCATTAAGTCCAACCTCATCAGGTTTCCTAGGATCAAGAATATTGAGGATATTTTTCTCTTTAGATAGGTGGAAATAATTAAGAAACTATTTATTTCAAAATGAATTTACATTTTTATTCCATTCCTCAAATCAGGGGTATTCATTCCCTCTTTATTCCTCCATTTAGTGGTGGTTTTCAAATTTTTTCACTCATAAGGTGGTACTGGGTGATGTATGTCCTACTTCAATGTCCTGATGAGGAATTGAATTAGTTTTATCATGACATTTATTTTTTTACCTTTCTATACCTCTACTTTCTTCCATATACATGGGTTGGACTTTGGATTTGGTTTAAAGACTGATGACCTATAGACACTATCCTATGTCTAAAAACCCATGGAGCTAACCTATATTTTTCATTTAAATTAGAAGTGTCTATAGTTCAATATATTGGTTTCTCGCACATATCTCTTTCAAATACTCATGTGGTAGTGAAATACTTAGTGAATAAATCATTCCTAAAAATTTGGAATTAAATGTAGTGACCCTTTAATTATCATGGCATTTCAACATGGTGACGTTCTCAGTTTTAGTTTTCATTAGGGTAGAGATAAACTTATAGATGAATTGATGATGAAGGTCTTCTCACCCCCAATTTGACCATGTTGGGAGACTAGTATTCCTTACAAAAGTTGTCCCTGCATTAGGCTACAAAAAACACCTCAATTTATCTTCCTCTTATACGTCTTGTGGGCCTATCATAGTCCCACATAAAGGCATTATGTGTGAGATGTGTTTTTATGTATATCCTATGTCATAAAAATTTATGATAAACAGCTTCCCAAAATTATGAATAGGAAATGAGGTGTCTACCCATTTTTGATAAATATTTTTTAGGAGGCATGTGGGAACACTATACATATAAGTATTCTATTCATAAAGTAAGATAATAAATTTTTAGGAGTTCTTGGTGTACCACTAGTGGAATTCCCTTCTTAGTTGAAGCTATCATGTGATGCTTGACAGAGTTTACCTATATTCATTAGATGCATATTTTTCGATCATGTTAGGACAAGGTGAGTTTTCTGTTATTGAGGAAGTTTCCTTAATAATAATGGAAAATATAGGTCTCCCCCACTTTTGTGTTTTAGATAATCTAGCTGTATGGATCTAGCGGCAACCTGATGTGGTTATTTTAGTATTATAAAAAATATATGTTCTTTTGGGAGATGGATTGATTGAATTTTATGATGTCGAAATATGTTTTATCTGATTGATTTTTATTTTTATTTGATTTTCGAAAATCAATTCACTTTTTATGTTTTGGGGATTGTACTAGAGGATTATCATAATCATATAATCATAAGTAGTATTGTGGAGAAAATATGTCATTTTTTGTTTTCTATTCTGAAATGGATTTCTTAGGTGAACTGGTTTTCTTACCAACATTTTGTCTAGAATGAATGTTATGATCTGAGTGTGAAAGTTTTATTAGATTCTCAATGTATTTCAATACATTTGATACAAAATATTACAATTATTTTCTTTTTTTAATACTTCAATATCATGAGTTGGGTCAAAACTTGTGATTCAATCATTTAGAATGAATCTGGGAGAAACTTTTTTAGAAAGTACATGATTATTTATTGATCCAAATGTTCCCACCATACTTAAGGCATCATGATACTGCAAATATTTTGTAAGATAAAAGAGGACACAATTTTTAAAGTGATGTTAATGTGTTGATTGATCAATCCATTAGACAGACCAATCCATATGACTATCTAGTCCACCAAAAGAACCTATCTATTAGATCAATCATCAGTTAAAGATGTTAGTATCTACTGACACCGGTTCATTAGATGAAGAATGTCTCTTATCCATTAGAGTAACTCTGACACTAGCCTGTTAGACATAGATTTAATAACAAAAGGGATTCAGTTGTAGTGTTTTATTGGATACATAATGGTTAATGATGCTAGAGTTGTTTAGATCGAAAAATCAAAATATCATCAGAGAATGATCCATTTAATTTTATCAGAGATAGAGAAAAAACATTTTTCCACCTTTTAGTCCACTATTTTCATTGATTTTGTTCAACTTAAACTGTTTAGTAGAATAGGAACGTTGTCTTGTTTTTCATTAGGTCATGTGAAAAAGAAATCATATATTATTATCATGTGGGATAAGAGTCTATGCATAATGAAGTGATATCTTTATATTATTATTAAATGGAGATTTATCCATATAGGCATATTGACATTGATAAATCATCAAATGTTGGACTTTATCAGATGTAGTAACATCAATATGATGATTTTTTTATCAGTTTTTTTGAGAGATTTTTCAAAGTGTTTTAAAGGTGTGTTAGATAATTAATATGTTCCAATGTTTTTTATAGAATAATATTGTCAGTTATTTTAGCAGATATGGATAATTTGAATGGGAATTATTCAGTTCTTATATGTTATTAACTGGTTCAAGAAAATTGGATTGGCAATATGTGACATCGTAATAATAACACCATTGTAACCACATTTCGAATGGACTAAATAAATTTTAGTAAGTTTGGAATTAGAATGAGGTTTTGAGAATATTTGATTAGTTTTTATAAGAATTAAGAAAATTTGAGAATCCCTGAAAGAGTATAAAATGATGTTAAATTGAAATTAAAATTCAAGTTTATGGAAATTTAGTTGAGAGAGAAAAAAATTCATATTCTTATCCATTATTCTTTTAGATCTCATATAAATAGATGGATGTACATTTCAATTTATAAAAATAGACAATAGTTAATGTGTTAGAGAGAGTGATATCTACAATTTTAGTGGTAGGGGATTTTTATAGATAGAATTTTCCTAATGAATTGTTCTAGATAGACTAATAAGAAGATTGAGGTTACTGTATAAGAATTAGAAATCCGGCTGAAGTTTCCAGGTAAATAAAAAGTGGTTGTGAATGTTTTATAGAGTATTATGTATTATATGTTTTCTTGATTTATGAATCAGATAGAGTAATTAGATGAATCCATCTAACTGAGTTTTTTTATATTTCCCAGAAAGGTTGTTTCAACCTTCTATAGGGTCAGGAATTGAAGATTTTTATTTTTAATAATCACAGATGTTGAAGTAATTGATGAAGCATGGCGACTTTTTTTCAACCAACTAGAGAAGGTTTATTAACATATTACACAAAATTTTTTTAAATTATCATTCTAAAATAAATATATCCAAGATTGATTTGATCATAGTTCTACACATGATGAATGGTATTATGTACTTGTTGTATCAACAAAAAATGATAACTTTCTAGTGTATTTTTTGGTATTTGTTTATTTAAAAACCATTCCAAAGACTAAAAAATATTATTTATTAGTGATAATTATAAATAAATGTTTTCATATGTATGTGTGAATTTCTTTTAACAAATTGATAATTCCTTAATAAGAGACAAAACTTGATAAACAATTAATTAAAAATAAAAGAAACATTTCACTAGTTCATCCATTCCCTTCAGAGTGATACGGTTATCCTACTTGGGAAAATTTATGTGGTGTCATTGGGGTTGTTTACTTCGTTTAGCCATTTCAGATGTTTTTGAAGATAAGTTGTTATGGACAATTTGATTATATTGAACAATTAGGGTGTATATGTCTTCATTTGAAAGATCTATCATATTTTAAAATATATAACGTTTCCAAAATATTATTTCTGTTGCGTATGATGTTTTGGAAGTAGATATTGATTTATTTCATCCTCTTTATGAAATAATTCCTCTAACATATGTGGATAAGGGGAATTAGTGGAATTATGGGGGAAATAACAATGCTTCACACCCATCACTTTCTAAAAGTGAATTTCTAAGATGTAAAAGAGTTTATTCAAACAATCATATCTATGAATATTTGAAAAAAAATTATGAATAAAATAAAAAAGTAATGAAATAAAAGGTACAAATATGGAAATTGGATTCGTTAGATCAAAAAATGGGTGAGAATGAATCTCTAGGTAACATGTTTTCAAGGGTTAATGATACAGTTTTTGACAATAAGATTTCATTTCAAGAATATGGAAGTTTCAAATATTTTTAAGAATATCTTAATAATTCATCTTGATAATATTTATGCCATAATGTCATATACGAAATATACAGATCCAAAAAATATATCTCCAGATGACCTACATAACACTCTCATTACTTACTAAATTTCAATTGTGTAATTTTTGAAAAGTTAAATAATGGATTATCAAGAAATTTACTTCCGGTATTCCAAGATAATAATGTCTAAAAATATTCTTGTAGATGAACAAGAAATAGATTCTTACATCAAAAAATGATGTTAGTAATAACATTGTTTAATTTTTATACTTGTTTTAAAAAAATATGTAAATAGTTACACGAAATTAAATAGGTAAATCTCCCTTGAAATATCTTGAATGTTGAATGATCGGGTACCTTTTTTTAATTATCCTTGAAAAATTAATGAATAAGATAATGATGAATTTTATAGACGTCCAAGAAGATCATAGTAGAATCAAGGTGACTAATAAAAATCATATTCTTTGGTTAATGAGAAAAGGTTTTCAAAATCCAAAAGGAGAATTTTTTTTATCTAAATATGATGAAGAGGATGACAGCAAAGTTTATGATGAAAATTTTACTAATTTTTCTATAGAAAATACATTCAATGTAACAATTAAATATGCATATTTTGGAAGAAGTAGTTATGAAGAATAAGAGACTGAGTTATAATTTCATATAATGAAAGAACCAAACGAATGTATGAAGAATATTGTAATAAATGAAATGGAGATCAAGATTTTGGTGAAGGAAATTAGTATATCAAACAATAAAAATTGCATTCATAAAGAGAATTAAATTTATATTATGATTTTTTTTGTCTAAATAAGTGTATTAACTGAAATCTCAGTCAGAGACAAAGTCTCATACCATTTATTAAAATAAAGGAAAAGTACAAGGAGCAAGCATCAGAAGCCATGAAAAACTACATGTAATAAACCCCATACCTGTTATCATATCCAAAATCTAGAGCTTCATCCGTAGTGGCCGACTCCATTTATGAGATTTCATAATGATTCAGAGTCTTAAAAAACTTTATTCTAATATTTAATATTTCAAGATATAAAAACTCCTCAGATGGTTTAGTATATTTCCATTATTGAAAGAGGACCTAGTTGGCAGTGTATTTGGAAAAGAAGTGTAATATTTCATTTTCATTCTTCTTGTTTGAGTATTCATGGCTTCTTCCTTCCCTGATGTAGTCTTCTTTCCACGATGAACAATATCACTATAAGAAGCCCCAAACCTCCTGCTAGCATTCTCCTTTTCACTATCAGATATATCCCCCCAATTTTGAGATATATTTACCCCTAGAAACCATCATTCACTCTATGTTCTTTCACTATGTGACTGTTTGTATCAACCATTAAAATGCATTATGGATGTTCCACAATTTAAAGATCACCATGTGTCTCCTTTTGCAGAATATCTTCTCCAAAATCTACATTCAGGGACTGAAAATCAGAATGTATTTTGTCACCATCATTCCTTTTAGTTTCCTTATCAACATTATAAATCCTCACGTGATTGCATTATTTGCTCAGATTCGGAGTCCCACAGCCATCAAGTTCATCAACAACTTCTACCATCATCCGGCTTGAAGACATAGGAGATCTAACTTGGTCCAGCACAACGTGATATTGAATCAGTTCCAAACCATCATTCATCAGACCCACAAATAAATTGTCGGTGAAATGCTGGTCACCTTCTTCCCCTGTTGTGGATATCTCCCAGCTGAAACCTTCACCCATCATCTGTTATCATCCAATGGGCCACCCACCTGTACAACCAGATAAGGGTTGCCCCTCACTGCATCACTATTACAATCAGTTTCAACTGCTAGTTTCTCGACATCCACCGTATCTACTGTTTTTAGAACATCAAAAACTTCCACATTGTTCCCAGTTGGTTTCTCTACAACTTGTACATTGGCCAACTGACTTCTTGTATTCAGCACACCAAGATCACTCATCAACCTTCCCACCCCCATATCCACCACCAGGTTTAAAGACACCTCCAACAACATAAAATGGTCTCCATGCCCAGTCGTCTCACTAACAAGACCCAGGACCTATTTCCCTTACCAATACTGCAAGTTCCCTGCAACTAGTCCATCCAAAGATACCTACTAAGCCAACTTTCTACCCCTACAGACATCTTTCTGATGCCCAACATTGAGACACGAGGAACAGTACTCAATCCACAACTCCAACACCATAGACTGTCTGAATAAAGATACCATCCATCCAAATTACCATGCCTACGTATAATGGTAGGGTTCTCAAATGGGAGTGCTAATTCAAGAAACCTTATAGAAATTTCAGTGGTCAGAGAATCTCACTTCATTTGGAAGTCATAAGACCATCAAAAATGAAAAAAAATCGCATCATCACATCTTCGCGGTGCAGAGGACCATGCCAGAATCAATTCTTCCTCTGAATCAAAATTAACCATTACGTGCCCTGATTCAGGGAGACCAATGATTGCGTGATCCTTTAAATTCCACGAAATGAAGATGAAACAATCGAAGAGATCCATAGATGGGTTTCATTGCTGGAATCACGCTATCAAGGTCAAGTTTAACAGAGAGAGGGCATCAGTGAATTCATTAGCTTTGCTCGATAGTATCGAGATCCCATCGAATAACTCAGGAACATTGGGAGAGACAAGGATTTTCAAAAATGAAGGCAAGAAATCAGGATTTTATAAAAGAAGAAAGCGATGAGCATTATAGGGAATCAAATATTCCCCCTCCACCAAGGGAGGATAGATCTTAGATCTACTCGGAAGCCATCACCGCTTAGGGCGGTGATAGCCAAGCTCAACCCCTAACATGCTTTATCTCCCTTCATTATCACTTTTAAATAAGTATATTGAGATAGAAAAGAATCATAATTAACATACTGAAGTAATGTTAATGGAAAAAGAGGAAGAGTTGGAACATTTCCATCATATGTTTACTAAAACTGATATGTTAGATATAAGTTTAAAGAACTCTATCTCTAAAGTTGGTGAATGTTTTTGAAAATTGAAAACCCGATATAGATCTACAAAAGGTACCTTAAAATTTTTAATGAACATTTAAAAATTTTCCTTGGAATAATAATTCATGAAAAACAAAATACGTGGTTAAAACCATCAAAGGTGGATGTTCAAAAGTTTCTAAAAATTAAGATTATGAAGAAAAGTTGTCTAGCACATCTTATTCTAATAAATTTGGGATTAAATATGAATTGTAGAATAATATATGTGATAATAGAAAGTATAGGGGTGAAAAATGTAATGATGTGATAGATAATAATGTTACTTGAAATCTTATTCACAATTTCAGACAATATGGAAGTTACATTGGTAAATATTCCATCAATGGATATTGTTCAAATTATATTGGATTTGGATATATAGAAAATATTTATTTGTTTAACCAGAAACATCACAATTACCCATTGTGTAATATAATATTTTTTAGGGGGAGACAATCCTACCAAAGAATAAATTCTAATAATGTTATATTAAATGAAAAAAAATTAGTTTTTACCTCTCAATATTATTTTTTAAATATGTTAACAACATGTACATATTAAAAAATTATATCATGTTATGATATTATATGGAAAACTTTTTATAAAAACTTTAAGAAGCCAAATGTGAATAAAGATAAATAGAATGAAAAATATCTTGTTGTATAATAACCTTTCAAACTAAAAAAAGTGAAAAAAATGATTTTGGATAGTTAGTATTCTCTTCATATGATAGTATCCATTAAATTGATAAGAAATGTGAATTATTTCAATGATTGAAGATTTACATTTTTAAATACCTCAATATAAAAGTTGTTGGGTCCATTATTTTTTGGGTAGAAAAGTTGAAATCCATGAATTCTTTGATATGTTATGGGTTGAAACATAATTTTTTTAGTGTTTCTCCACAAAAATTTAAAGGAAATATATTTTTGTTTAGAAATGTTGGTTTTATTTGGAAAACAGTGAAATATTGAAATGCTTTTATATAATTCCAACACACAAAAGAACACTTTTTTCAAGTTGGTGAAGTTTAAATCTATTATTAGATAAGCATGGTAGGAGAAACATTGTTCTATCAAAATAATTTGGGACCAATGAGTTAGATAAAAATGAGAATGTTTTATAAGTGATGTTGTGTTTGGGTAATTCCTGACATGTTAAGAAAAAGTCATTGGTGTGGATAAATTTTTCAGAATGGGATGATTGTTAACTCTATGTATATGAATGTTAAAATTTGTTCATCTGAAAAACTAGAAATTGTTAACTAATATATTGTTGGTCCACTGAGAGAACAATCATCTTTTTCATATAATTACACCATATCTTTTGATGATTATTTTACGAAAATTAAGTTTTTTTGTATTTGAAAAAAAACCCAAAAGATCTAAATATGTTTATGAATTTATGTAGAAGAGTAGAGAGGTAATGTAGGTATTCTGTGAAGAAATTAAGAACTGATAATAGTGGTGAGTACAATAATGTTGAGTTAAAAACTTATCTTAAAAAATGTGGAATTCGGTCGGAGTACAGTACACCATACACACCTCATAAAAATGGTGTTAATGAGAGTAATAATAGAAGTTTAGTTGAGATGGGGCATACTTAACTATCTGAACGTGGACCTTATCATTACATCAGAATGCAATCTATGAGTAAAACTACTTATATTCAGAATAATATTTTCTATCAGACAAGTAATGATATGAATCCCAATGAAATTATTTATGATAAAAATACAAGTTTGAAACACATTAGAGTTTTTTGGAGTTCCTTCATCATAAAGAACAAAGGTGGAGAATTTGGGATGTTTGAACTTAGAGGTGAATATAGAATCATTCTTTTCTATGACCTAGATTAAATAAGATATACATGTTCCAACAAAAAATAGAGAATTTATTTTTATTTTGATGTAAAATAACATGAAAGTGATTATGAAGATACTATATATACACATGTTGATGAGGATTATTATGAGGGTAAACTAAACATTGTAATGAAACATGATAAGGATTCAATAAATTGTGATAACACATATGTAAAAGAATCGAACTCGGATATTTTTAGTGATGAGGAATAATTTCGTACATATCATCATAGGATTAAGCAACAGTTCTCAGCTCAAAATGTTATTAGTGGTCAGCATTATAAATTCCAATTATGAAAAACATCGAATTTTGTTACAAATACATATTTGTATTCAAATTTGGAACCAAAATATGTTAATTAAAATGTTGAGCATCCATAATGGATTCTTGTTATGACAAAATAGTAATATAATATTTAAAGGAATAAAAATTGAGAACTCAATCCTACAAAAAATAATAAAAATGTAATTCGTAAAAAGTGTGTGTTCTTGAACTAGTTGAATAAAAATTGTTAAGTGATAAGAAATAATGAAATATTGGATTTCAAAGGTTACTCTCAAATTTAATTTGTTTAATTTGATGGTATTTTTACCAAATAAATGGTTAGAATCAATTAAAATCTTTTAGATAATTTCTTCACAATGAAGATATAATATTTTCCAGATTCTTGTAAAGTCCCCATTTCCAAATGGTGAAATTGATTAATAATATTATATTTAAGTACCATATGTTATTTTATTGGTATGGATAAATGTTATGTTCAAAAATTGAAGATGTCCTTTTATGGAATAAATCATGATCTATGGGAATGGAATTCCTTGTTGGATACATGCTTAAAGAATTCAAATATAATGAAAGGTTGGGTTGATAGTATTTTCAACATATTACAATGTAAAGAGATATACCTCATTAAAATTATATATGTTTATGATATTATCATTGCTGTTAATGATAAAAGAACTTAATAATGGTTATCTCGAGAGATAGAGATGTTCTTTGAAATGTATATTCTTAGTGAAATGAAGTAAAATATTCGGTTAAAAATATCCAAAAATAACAAGTAATGATTTATTTATCATGAAAAGTATACTAAGGAAAATTATTTGGATAATCCAGAAACAGTTTCCACACCATGTTTAGTGAAAGCCAAGTTGACTTATGATAGATAATGAATTGAATTTGACTCTAAATAGTTTGATAAGATTATTAGAATATTTTTTTATTTGAATGCCTCAAGACCAAACATTTGTTATGTTGTCACCTTATGTTAAAAATTACAAAGTGCTCCCAATGAATCACATCTAATGGTTGAGAGAATAATTTCAAATATATCAAATGCATAAAAAATTTCAAAATCATGTATGATAGCATATGCATAATCTATTATTTTTTTATACAAATGATAATTGGGATGTAAGAATAGATTATACAGGATATGCATAAGGTGTAGTTTTCTTTCTAAGATAAATTTGAGTTTGTTGGCATATTAAGAAACAAAGTATAGTAACAATTTAAATGGATAAAGCTAAGAATGATTATTCCACTCATGTTTCCACACAAATTATGTGGATGAATACTGGTTTTGGATGTCTTACTTGTTAATGTAAAGATACCTCTACTCTTAGGTTGTGATAATTAGTATTCTATTAAACATCTAAGAAAATAATTTCCACATTATTATTCCAAACATATTGATATCAAATTTCACTTAATAAAAGAGATGTGGAGAATAATGATCTCAAGAATGAGTATGTTCCTACATCGGAAAATGTGGCTAACATTTTAACAAATCCTTTACCAATGGATACATTTTTCAAATTGAGGTTGAACATGGTTGTCTAACCTCTTTCCCTCTGAGGTTTTCGTATGTGTTTTTGTCCCATCACTCATCTTATATGTTGATAGTGTTTCAAAGGTGGATTTTGATTCCAAAATCACTCCATTATATGTGTTCAACCTTTTATGGAAACATATATTGAGGGGGGTCTTTGGGTAATCTATGAACTCAATCAGTAAGTATATGAATTGTTTTAATAGTTTGTTGAAGTGTGTATTAAAATATTTACATAAAGATGAATGATGTTTGTGAAGAGTTGGAATGTTTGAATGGTTTATAAGTTTCAAATATGATGTTTCTTAAATCAATAATTTTGGACGACATTATTCTTCATTCAATTATCCTTCATTCCTACAATGTGTTTTCACAAATAGGTGTATAATTGTTTATTAGTAATCTATAGTGTGAGGTAACAAATTTTAGTGATTTATGATCCATTTTTGAAAACAAAAACTTATGTGTTAGTTTGTCTGGACCATATTAGTTGGAATTATTTTTCAATGTTGAAAGATATTTTTGATTATTGATATCTATTATTTCTCTTATGAATAGTAAATTCAATTTGAATGTTATTTTGATCAGAATAAAGGACTATCATTATCATGAATTTGGATACAGTTTTGATAGGAAAATACATTTATTTTATTTTTTTGTTCTAATGATGATTTCCAGGTGAAGTGTTTTTTGAAATAACATTTAATTTGAAATGAATGTTTCTTTCAAAGGGAGAAATATTTATTGGAGTCAGAATATATTTTAATATATTTGATACCAAATATGATGATGATATATTAATTCATATTTTTTCTATACCATAAATTTTATAGAAACATGAGATCAAAGCTTTATGAATGAAAGTGGGAGAAAAGGAGTTGGTACTCATATAATGCCTGCCATACCCTAATTTTCCCAAAATAATGATGTCACTATTTTAGAATCAAGGATTCGTAAAAGATAAGATGAGATGATGTTTTAGGTTTTTCTATTATGATGAATGATCAATCCATTAGACTGATTGATCCATCGTACTATCGGATACCCTTGAAAAATATATACATATGATCAGTTATTAATTAAATAATGATATCATTACTGAGGTTTTTCCATCATAAATGGTGTGCCCTGAATCCATTGGTGGAATTATAACACTAATCCATCGGACATAATTTATATAATAAAAGTTTATTTGTTGCAGAGTTTTATCAAAGGATGAATGGTTATTAAATCTATATTTTTTAGACCAATGAATGAGAAGAGTGTCAAAGACTAAACCATTGTATGTGATTAGAGACTGATCAACCATAAGATGTTAAACACTGTATTCACTCATTTTTAACATTTTCCACTTTGATGTGTCAAAATTAAAATACATCTAATTTGTTTCACAATGGGTCAAGTGTGAATGAAATTGTTTTTTATTATCATGTGTGTCAAGAGTCTTTAGAAAACATGTGATTTCCATATATTAGAATAAAAAAGAGACTGATCCATTGAATTTCAGCCCATACCAATTCTTCTATAGATATTGTACTTTAGCATGTGCAGTAAAATTCATTAGAGGACTTTTTGAAAAAATTATTTTGAAGAGATTTTTAAAAGTGTTGTTAAGGGGGTGCTGGAACCATTAGATTTTCCAACAATAATTTTGGAAGTATAGGTTCATGAAATTTAGATTTTATGGGTTAACCTAATGAGAACTAATCGTTTCTTATATATTTCAATTGGGTCAAAAAAATTGGGGTGACAATATCTTCCATTTTAATGAGAATGGTATTGGAATGAAATTTTTATCAGACTTATGAAATGTATGTAAGAACAATGAAATATGATATTTTGAGAATAATTGATATGTTTTGAGAAGAATTAATAATTGTAACACCCATACCCCAGATGTCTGAATCTAGTGCATTATTTTAATACATTGGCATGATTACAAGGAATGAAGTCCTAAAAGACCGATCAGTTTAGTAGTCTTAGATAATTGATTGCATACACGAATGTTATATTACACATTAAAACATAAAACAGAACATAAATAATCCATTGATAATGCCATTATTCCCCTATAATAACCCTGCATATCCAACATAACCCACTTCTTGGAATCCTGGGAATAAAAAACAAAATAAAGGGGTGAGCTCAGATGCTTAGTAATGATAAATAATTTTGAAAACGCTATTAACATTTAAGGTAAATGTGTAATAAAAACAAAAGAATTTTAAACAATAAATTGAACATAATACGCAGTAAATAAATCCAAAATTACTATATAAATATGCACAAGTATATTCTACAAGTCTAAGAATTACATTTAATAATTAATTTTATAATGAGTGAATGCATAATTTTGGCCATCATTACCACATATTCAAGGCCTCATGCCCAGACTACAAATATTTTTTTTCAAGGGATTATGCAAAGACACTAGTTTGTCTCAAAAGAAATACAGATGCATTGAGGGTATATTGATGGCCCCACCTGTCACTTACTAATCCACTACATCCCTCATTTGAAAATATTGAAATAAAACATAAAAATCGTATTAAAACTAACATATAAAATGTCAAATACATCAACAATTAATAATAAAGGGTATAAAAAATAGCACATCCACAATAAAAATATCATAACTCATTCTATAAAATATTGAATATTGTATTATAATATATCAACCTTAATCAAGAATAATATCAATTAAATAATGTTGATCTAGTCGAAAATCATCAGAAAAACATTTTGAGAGAAATATATCATTTTGTGAAATCATTTACAAGTCACACATTTTTAAATGAGGTAATTTAAAAGATATTTTTGAATCAATGTGTCCCATAAAAATATGAGAAGTTTGAATGAAATCAACATTTTAAAAAAACATGTTCATATAAATAAAACCTAATACCATATTGGAATAATGGACATTAATGAGAATGATTTCGGAGAATAAATATTAAAACATTTAAAATGATGTTTTAGTTAAAGAGTAAAATTAAAGAATAATTTTGAAATTACATTTATGAATCATGGACATGGATGATAAATATGTCCCCGAAAATACTTACAAACATACAATCTCGGATAATAATGAGATTGAGAAATTAACCCTTACCTTGCACATTCCACTGGTCAAGGGTATGTTAAACCTCTTGTATAATGTCCCTAGTATGTTATTAAATTATACCAAAACCATAATAATATTTATGATATGATTCATGATTAATTTATAACTTTATTATTCCTATTTAATAATAATTTCCTTGTTAAATTAACATTTCGTGTAATAATCATTTTCTTTATCATAACTGTTTAAACTTGTTATTATTGATTGTATCACTTGTATCATGATTTATTTGCTTCCATATTATAAAAAATAAATTAGATATCATATATATTTAGAATATAAATATGTATAATATATAGATATATGAAGTGGAAAAGACCATTTTTTGAGACGGTAGGTCATACGTACGCATAAACGTTGTTTCGGTTTTTATATAGTATTTAACGGAAGTAAGGGAATACGATATATGAAAGTACACACACACACACACACATATATATATATATATATATCTCCCATAGAATTATTATTCAATATATGACATACTTATTAATAATACATATTTTTATAATCATCATTGTAAGGTGAACATTGAAATCAATCTCATCGCGTCGTAGAGACGGTAAGTTGTACTACACACAAGTGACGATATCATTTTTTAAATGATTAAAAAGAGTGTAATTGGATGTTATATTAATTTTTCATAGAAACTATCATGATATTTTCATTTTTTATATACATATTACTCATCATTATATCCATCCAAATAACATAGTGTTGAATAACAAATTACACCACAACATAGAAAAGGTAAGTCGTACGTATGCACACATGGTGACATTATCATTCATTGTAATGATATAATAATTTTTATGGTTTTACAATATTTATAATAATATAAGAGTATGTATAATATATTATTTTTATTAATTTGGTATGGAAATAATAAAGAAATAGAATGTTGAATAAGAAAATAACTTTGAAATAGGTGATAAAATAATTACCTCTCCTTTGGGTGTTTCCTTTTAATTTGAACAAAAGGGCTTTATAGGATGGATTTATGATCAGATGAAGTAATCTAGGTTGAAGTGAGGGATTTTGGTAGGATGGTTGGGGATTTTTGGGGATTTTTGGGCCGATCCAAATGGCTTTGGAGGTTTTATTTTGAAAGAAGGAGAAGTACCCTTTTATATGAGAGGTGAGGGTCACATTATCAAATGTTGGAAATATTATTTTATTATAAAATCATTTTCGGTTTCTAATGCATCCAAATTTATTTATTTTGAAGCTAAGATGGGTATGGTTCAAAATATTGTCAACCAATTGGTTTTATACAAGTTTAGTTAACCATATTAACCTTATCATTTAGATTTAACTCTTACTTAAATAGTTTAACTTTTACCTTGTCCTCTTCTATTATTATAATAAATGGTTAATAAACTCACTATAAAACACTCAAAGAATACAAAGTGGTTCATTATTGATATATAGAACATTATTTAAGACATTTGGCTGAACCTTATGTTTTTATTACTATTATATAATTTAATAATATAGTATTTCTTTTAAAAACTCATTTATGTCAATTTTGACACTATTTGGTATTTTGTTTTTGTGAAAGTCATATCATCATGATTAATTCGAAAAAAAATTCATTGAAGCAACCCTAACATGTAATATTAACCTATAAAATTAATTTAATGCATCACAATTCTCAATTTACATTTATTTTGATATTTATAATATCAATAATTTTAATCATTAATTAATTATGTAATTGGTGCATCATCATTTACTCAAAATTAAATTTATTAATTTAATTTCTAAAACAATTAAATAAAATAACATTATGTAAAAATATTTTTAGATTTATAATAAATATTTATAGTAAAATTTACCTTATGTATAACCTTATATAAAAAAATGGTTTAGTTATTAAATTCTGAATTTAACACTTTTAATAATTTTTTAAATAAAACAATAATAAACTTTCTAATATAATAAAGGTTGAACAAAAGGATTATATTTTATTCCTATGGTTGGTTTTTGTCGAAATAAACTTATCCAATAGAATTATTACATGTGTAAGGGTAATTATAATATCATTTTTACCTTTAATTACCCTATTTACAATTAGCCATGGTAAATAAAAGTCATAAGTTATTATTCAACAAATATTATTTTCATCTTATTGAATGAAATTTTACTTACTAATGTAGACCATGTCTCTAGGATTTTCTATATTCAATTCACAGAAGCAGAAAAATTATATTTTATGCAATTTTGCAAATGTACCTAGAAGGTGGGTAAAACACGTTACAAAGTTCAATAAAATTTTATACACCTATTTTTATTATGAAATGAATCCAATGAATTAAAAAGAAAATATATAGGTATTATATATCTATTTTGACTAAAAATAAATTTAAATAAAATAAATATTTATTTAAATAAAGCGTCGGTTTTAAACAATAACGCAATGTTTTTCACTATTCATCAAAGATTAAACGTTTTCAAAAAATACCAAATATTCACCCTAAAAAATTTTGATATTCTGAATAAAAAATGATATGTATATTAACACATTAATAACATAGAAGTTTTATTAATTAATTGAAAATTAATTCCCATTATCAAATCCAGAAAGTTGGTTTTTAAGAAGTAAAAACAATCAAAAGATCGACATGTGTTTATGTATAATTTAAATGTGAAATTACATCTAATGACCTACATTATATTAAATGATAAAAATATAATCTAATTATACTTTAAAACAACCCAAATTCATAATTTAACTCTATAAATTATTTAGATTAAAAAAGTTTTTTTTCAATTAAAATGTAGTATTTTTAACTATTCATCAAAAGATGAAAGTTATCAGAAAAGTACCAAAAATTAATTCAAAATAACTTTTTATGCCCTGATTCTAAATAAGAATTTTATTTTTTCAAATAAAATATAGAAAAGTGTCAAATATTATATTTAAAAAGCGTTTTCCATTAAAAGGCAGTAAAATTGTATTTTTAGAAAAATGAATCCTTTATATGAAAAATTGAATTTGTTCTTATATTATGTCTGAGAAACACATAATATGGATGTTAAAAAAATATGGAATATATAAAATTCAAAATTCAGTTTATACTATTCACAACCTCTTTTGAACTTCTGGTTTGTTAAGATGTGGTGCACTCGAACTCTATGTTGCGTGTAACACAAACTATTGAATTACATTAAAGAGATAACGTACTATAAAATCCGGTTTTATTACATTCTCCCCTCCAATAAATTGCATCCTCAAAATTTGAAATTGTTCTTCGAATATAAAATGTTAAAAATAGAAAATACCATTCTGGAAACCCACCTCGGAAATAGGGTCAATAATATTTAGTCATAGTAAGAGGGAATGGGAAATGAAAAAGTCACCACAAGATTATAATATCGAATATGAGAACATTGGTGGTAGTTAGAGACACAAAATTTGTGAAAATGTATATATTTATAGAGATTTAATGAGGATATTAATCACAAACAAGTGAATAATAAATGGAATATTGAGGGCCTCAAAGCCATAAATCTATAATGATTTAAAATATCATTAGTTCAACAAAACATAGGGTATTATAATAAAACATTTTTCGTTTTATGATCTCTTCAATAAAAATTAAGACTTAATTTATTCATATAATAAGAGAAAAAATATACTTTACAAGTAGATTTTCATCCTTGAACTAATTTCTACCACAAACTCATCTTTCACTCCAAAAGATAATAGTATTCCAAAATATTCTATTTATACTAATCGTAAAGGGTTCCAAAATATGAATTTATAATTAATATGTCATAACATTTAAAAAATACATTATACAAACCATGACATCACGTAGGCCAGGGGTAGGTGATTTTCCATTTTTTTCCCTTCAGTTACGGGTTCAAGTCTCACGGCCTTACCAGACGCAATGGGTTGTTTCCAAACCTTTGTGTTGTCCTTTTTATAATAAAAATAAAAAAATAATATTAAGAAATGTTTTAATATTAAAACATAGTATCCAATTTCCATCATAATCCATTCCAACATTTAGACATATCCAAAATACATGTGTCCAAATTCATATTCCAAAAATGTATAAGGGTGGTGAACATAACATAATAAATATCTCTTTTTTACACATAATAAAATTTGAGAACCTTAATCATGTATTCTATTAAAACATGGTAACACCTAGAATAAATATAAAACCTTATTTATTAAATTAAATTCCATCTTATTCCTTATATAATAATAGATATATTCCTTATATCCAAAAATTTTGAATACTCCAACAATGATGGAATAAACAAACCATTAATTAGTTCTAATGTAGTCAAAAATATCCAATATAATTTATCCAAATCAACCATCTCTTATAACAAAATAACTACCTTGGTATGAGGAACATATTAAGGTCTATATTTCCTTCAACCATGTATTTTTAAATACATTTAACTTGATGTTGAGTCAAATTTCTTACTACCATATAATCTCAAATCCTCAATGAAATATTACTATAGTAAAATCCTTATTTATTTCAATAATTCATATAACCAGTGCATCAATGTTATAACACTCAAATAAAGTAATTATTTAATAAAAACATAAGAACAATAGTCATTACTCTTCATATGTGGTAGTATCATAACCTGATTATTATACAGTAGCATCATTTGTGGCATACATTGATGATTTGTACATTGATTCGCTTAGTGTCCCAACTCCATACAGATTAAGGATAGTACATTTGAATCGTTTTTCTTACCCTTGAAATAACATACATGTTTCCATTTTTCTCAACAATTTTAACAAACACCCATTCCCTTCAAGAATTTACCAAGGTTATTCTTTTCACAGTTATCGCATATTGGAAAATCCTTATTCCCCCTCTCCCCTTTATCTATATTTCTCTCGACCATCCCATTCTTCCCTTGCTTCTATTCAAAGCTGTATGACTCAGAAAAGTTTTTATTTATTTTATCGACACATGATCTTATTTATTCATATGATGAGAATACGTTGGAGACTATTTCAATTCTAAATGTTGTCTTAATACCGTGAATGATATCATCCTTCTTAATCTTTGGATCATGCGTATGGCTGGAGTTTTCATTCCTTCTGCTAGGCACAATTTCTGAACAATCGCATACACTAGGTCAGTTTATGAATTTCAATGAAAAATTCAAAACATGTTAAATACATAACATTAATTAAAAATATTATGTATATTATCTATAATCATAATAAAAATTCATTAAGGAAGTATTTACTCTTATATCTTTCATAATGTCTTGTAAAGAAAATTTGAATTATCTGAAGCATTTCCCCTGAGAGTGTAGTAACCAAGAGTGAAACACGGTCGGTTTTTATGTACTAAGATACCTTGGGTATTTCCCAAAACTCCTTGTCATATTTCTCACTCCTAGGTACATGTGTGCAAGAACTACCTCAGCCTAACAGTATCCAGACAAGGATTTATTTCATGTAAAATACACAGAATCTCTAAATTATCAAAATTCTAGGAATATCTTCAATAGTAATCCTAAAAGTCTATCTTATGGTAATGTTCATTTATCAGAGTTTTTCTAAATATAGTTTCCAAGGTTTTTACTAAACTTCCTCTAATACCAACATTAATTGCCCGACCCCAGAAGCCCAAATCTAGTGCATTATTTTAATATATTATCATGATTGCAAGAATCATGTTCTGAAGGACCGATCAATTCAGTATTATTGGAAAATAGATTACATACATGAACATTACATTAAATATTCGAACATAAAACACAATAAAAATAATCCATTGACAATTCCATTATTCCCTTAGAATAAACATGTATATCAAACATAATACTCTTATTTGAATCCTGGGAAAACAAAACATAAGAATGCGGTGAGATGAGATGCTCAGTAAGGGTAAATAATTTAGAGAAATCTATAAAGTTTTATGGAAGATTGTGTAATAAAAACAATACCATCTTAAACATAAACATGATCATAATATAGAGAAAATAAATCAAACATTACCATATAAACAGGCACATTGATATTATACTAGTCAAATAATCACATAAAATAATTAATTTCATAATTTGGGAATGCCTAACAGTATACATCATTACCACATATTCAAGGTCTCGTGCCAAGATAACAAATAAGATTTTGGTCAAGTCCTTGTGCTAAGACACTAGTTTGTCTAATGAAACCTACTGATGCATCGAGGGGCTATAGGAGGCCCCACCCATCACGTACTATGTCCACTGCATTCCTCATATTAAAATGATGAATCATAACATAAACATTCGTATTAAAACTATCACACGAAATGGAAATACTTCAACCATTAACCATGAAGGGTATAAAAATTTCCCATTCATAGTAAAACATATCATAACTCACTCGATACAATATGGTAGATTTTATTACAATAAATCAACCTTAATCAAGAATAATATCCAGTAAAAAATGTTGATGTAGTTGAAAATGATCAGTAAATATTTCTGTGAGAAATATCTCTTTTTGTGAAATCATTTAAAAGTCATACATTTATAAAGGAAGTCATTTAAATGAGAAATTTGAATTAAAGTGTCCCATACTAATATGATACTTTTGAATGGAATAAAAATTTTAAAACAATCATGTTTATATAAATAAATCATTAAAACCATTTTGAAAACATGGACATTAATGGGAAAGACTTATAAGAATAAATATTTAAAACATCTAAACTGATTTTTTAGTTAAAGAGTACCTTAAAAGAATCATTTTGAAATGTCTTTTATGATACATGGACATGGATAATAAATATTTCCAAGAAAATCATTACACATAAATAATCCCGGGTAATAATGTGATTGAAGAATTAACATTTACCTAGAACATTAGTTTTGTCATGGGTACATTTAAACTCTTGTATAATGATCATTGTATGTAATTAAATTATACTAAAATCATATTAATATTTTTGATATCATACATGATTCATTTATGATTCTATCATTACTATTTTATAATTATTTCCATGTTAAATTAACATTTCTTTTAATAATTACTTTCTGTGCCGTATGTGTTTTAACTTGTTAATCTTCATCATATCACTTGTACAATTTTTTATTACATCCAAAATATGAAACATTATTTATATATCATATAAATTCAGAATATGAATATGTATAATTGATAGATATATGAAATAGAAAACATCGTTTAGGGATACGGAAGGTCATACGTATGCATAAACGATGTTTCCGTTTTCATATCGTATTTAATGGATGTAAGTAAATAAGATACATGCATGTACACACACACACAGATATATATATATATATATATATAGTATCATTATTATGTCATATATTACATAATAATTAATAATCTATATTTTTATAATCATCATTGAATGGTGAACAAGGAAATGAATCCCATTGCGTTTGGAGACAGTAAGTCGTACGTACACACGAGCGACGATATCATTTACTTAATGATTAAAATGAGTTAAATTGGATGGTATATTAATTTTACATATAAATTATCATGTTATTTTCATTATTTATATACATATTACTCGTCATTATATCCATCCAAATAACATAGTTTTGAATAACAAATTACACAACGACGTGGAGAAGGTAAGTTGTACGAAAGCACTGAAGGTGAAATTATCATTCATAGGATGGATATAATAATGAGTATTGTTGTAAAATATTTATAATATAATTAAAATATGTAGAAGGTACTGGAGTAATTATTTTGGTATTGAAATAATAATGAAAAAGAAAGTGGAAGAAGCAAATAAATTTAAAAGAGGTGATAAAATAATTATCTCTTCTTTGGGTTTTTTTTTATTTGAACAAAATCGCTCTATTGATTGCCTTTATGATCAAGGTAATGCCTCTAGGATGAAGTTATGGATTTGGGGAGGAGTTTTGGAAGGGTTTTGGATGATCTAAATGGCTTTGGTGGTTTGATATTGATAGAAGGTGAAGTACACTTTTTTAAGAGAGGTGAGAGTCACTTTAGAAAAAGCTAGAAATATTATTTTATTATAAAATAATTTTAGGTTTATAATGTCTCCAAATTGATTTATATTGAAGATAAGGTGTCTATGGGTTGAAAATAGCTAATCCAATAGTTTTTAGAAAACTGTAGGTAACCATATTAACCCTATCTTTTAGATTTAACTCTCTGTTAAATAGTTTAACTTTTACTACGTCCTCTTGTATTATTATAAAAAATGGTTAATAAACATATCACAAAAAGCCAAGAGAATAAAAAGTGGTTAATTATTGATATATATATAACCTTATCTAAGTAATTTGGCCGATCCTTATATTTTTAGTTCTATTATAAAAATTAATAATATTGTATTTGTTTAAAAACACATTTATGTCAATTTTGACACTATTTGGTATTTTGTTTTTCTGAAAGTCATAACATCATGATTATTTCAATAAAAATTCATTGAAGATGCCCTAAAATTTAATATTAACCTAGAAAATTAGTGTAAGGCATCAAAATTATCAATTTACATTTATTTGGATATTTATAATATCAATTATTTTAATAATTCATTAATAAGGTAATTACTGCATCATCATTGTGTCACAAATCAATTTAATTACTTAATGTCTAAAAATTATAAATAAAATACCACTATCTATTAAATAGTTTATCCTTTCAAATGAATATTTATAGTTTAATTTATCTTATGTATAACCATATAATACAAATGGTTTAGTTATTAAACATTGAATTAAACACCTTTAACTCATTTTTAAATAAAATAATAATAAGTGTCATAATCATTTTCAAGTGGAACAAAAGGATTATATTTTATTTTTATGGTTTATTTTAGTTGAAATACACTTATAAAATAAAATTTGGACATGTCTTATTGTATTTATAATATCATTTTTACTTTTAATTACCCAATTTACTTTTAACTGTTGTAAATTAAAGTCAAAAGTAACTATTCACCCAAAATTATTTTAATATAATTGAACAAAATTTCAATTACTGATGTCAACTACGTCTCTCAGATTTTATAAATTCAATTCAAAGAAGTGGTAAAATAACGTTATATGCAAATTCAAAAATATACCTAGTTGGTGGGTAACAGATCTTTAAACAATTCAATAAAATTTTATACATCAAATTTTATTATAAAATGACTCCAATTAATTACATTGAACTTATATAGGTATTATATATCTATTTTAACTTATATAAATTTAAATTAAAAGTCACATTTATAAAAAAGTACTGTTTTCACTATTCATCAAAAATAGAAAGTTTTCAGAAAAATACGAAGAAATCGCGTTCAGCTAATATTGATATTCTGAATCAAAAAATGACATCTATTTTAATAAATTCAAAACATATAAGTTGTATTAATTAATTTAAAATTAATTCTCGTTGCCTTAAACAGAAAGTGGGTTTTTTAGAAGTAAAAATAATCGAAAGATTTACATGTGTTTATATACAATTTCAATGTGAAATTACATCCAATGACCTACATCATATTAAATGAAAAAATATATTCTAATTATACATTAAAAAAATAAATTTCATAATTTAACAATATAAATAATTCCAATTAAAAAAGACGTTTCCAATTAAAATTTCGTATTTTTCACTATTTATCAAAATATAAAATTTTTCAGAAAAGCACCAAAAATTTATCCAAACAAAATTTTTATGTCCTACTTCTAAATAAGAATTTTATTTTATCAAATCAAATATATAAAAGTGTCAAATATTATATTTAGAAAGGGTTCTCCATTAAAAATAATTAAAATTTCATTTTTTTTAAAAATACTTCTTTTATCTAAAAAATTGAATTTGTTCTTATATTATGTCTGGGAAACCCATAATATTGATGTTAAAATTATATGAAATATAAAAAATTCAAAATTCAGCTAATATTATTCATACCCGCTTTTGAATGGCTAGTTTGGTAAGTCGTTGTGCGCTCGAACTCGGTGTTGCGTATAGCACAAACTATTAAATTACATTAAAAAGACAATGTACAATGAAATATTGGGGTGTTACTATAATAGATAAAAATCATTAAAAGAGTCAATGATTAAGTTAAAATTATAGTAAAATTTCAGTTTATGAAAATTTATTTCAGCAGGAATTTTATTAGATTCATACACATACCACTTCTTGGATCTCCAATAAATAGAAGGAAGTAAATTATAGTTTATAATGATGGATCATTTTTTCTATGCAAGAGAGATAATGGGAGCACTAAATTTTTTGTGGATGGGGAAGTTTTCAGAATGTGTTTTCCTATGGATTTTATCTGGAAAAAATAAGAGGATAAAAGGGGTTATTGGATTATACAGATCAATTAGAATGATGATTAAATGGATTGAAGAAGTGGTTCAGAATTCTATCTGAAGTATTATTTATTATCTATTTTATAGACATAAGAATTATAATGAGAAATTTGACAGAGCCATCAGACTGTGTTTTTTTGATGAATTTTATAAATGATTTTTCAACCTGATACTAGGTAGAAAAGGAATGATTTATAGTGATTTTTTTTTATCCATTTGGTGATTATTTATTAACATGATACATAATGTTGTTTTATATTATTTTTGATTAATTATGCCCAAGAACAATTGTATTTATAATTTTTCAACAAATGTGTAAGGGTATTTACTACATGTTGTATCCAGAGAGAAGGATTGTTTTCTAGTGGATTTTGTGGTGTTATATTAGTTCCAAACCATTCCAAGGACTAGATACTCTAATTGAGTAGTTATCATTTTAATTACTTGTGTTTTTATGGACGTTTTCATGTTTTTTTCTAGAATGTTACAATTATTTAATATGAGTGGATGTTGGTTATACAAAAAGTTAATATTAAAGAAATATTTATCACTGATTCAACCCTCCCACTCTCAGTTATACATTGATCCTAGTTTTGAATTTTCAACCTCTTCATGATGGGTGGGAGGAGTATCATTTTGTTTTACTGGGAGATGATACTCATTTGAAATATTTCCCCTAATAAATTTCTTACTCTATCATATGATATTTTTGATCTTAGACTCATAATATGCCAGTATCTATTACAATAATGGTATTTTAGATTTAATTGATAATGAATCATATATAGCCTCATCATTATCTATATCCCTAGTGAAAATAGCTTCAAAGGGGTGACTAGTCATCATTATGGGTAACCATATTCTTTATCTTCCCCTTGTTATCGTTTTGTGCAGACATCGTTCGTGAATTAATGCAACATGCCTATCAGTGTACTATTTCACCATTATTTCACTCGACATCCACATCCTAACCCATTTAATATTTTATATTTACAATTACATAATCCTCCATCGTATGTCAGGCTTATGGAATCAACTCATCATTCTCCAATAAATATGGTGGTTCTTGAACACACTCTTCCCCATTGGGAGTAACATCGAGGTATTCCTTTATCCAATTTTTTCACAAAGATTTATAGTTTTTTGACCCTTTTGATTAATAAATTTCTTTGTTAGAAGCTCCTTGGGGTTTGGCCTGTGAATAGTGGCTTCGAGTGAGTTACTTACAGTGCTTTTTTGATGAGACTTAAATGAAAGGGGAATGTCACATGGGATGAGGAATTGTCAGTATGACTGTTGTATGCAGTCATTTCCGTATTTATAGAAGACTGATATCCTTTGAAAAGGTGTAATAATTCACCCATCCATGAGGGATTTGGTTGATGTAGGTTGACCACAAATACATTCCATGTTAGTTTTATATTTTATGGATCTCAAGAGTGTATTCATTTTAAAAAAAATCCCCACCATATGGTTTGGTGTTGATTTTGAGTCACTATCATCATATTATTTCCCGGCATAGGATTGGATAACCATGTGATTTGAACACCCATTGTAGATGTGGTTTCAAGAAATCATATATCCATTTGGGATGGGTTTTCACCAAGATTCCTATAGGGGATATAAACCTGTGATATTTTTTACTTGGAAAATTTTCACATGATTATGGAGTAGGTGTATTGCAATATTAGGACAAGGGATACTCTCCATGGGAAGATGTTCAGAATCCAAAAATTTATTAATTATTGTCTAATGTGTGATCATGTATTATTGATTATACTAAATTATGTGCATGTTAGTGGACCTCATCCTCTGCTTAAAATGATTTTCTATCCTCAAAATAAAGGAATATTTCTATATTCACTAATTGGAACATGTTTTTCTTCAACTCATGGTCTTTCATGTGGTTATGGAATAGTATAATTTATTTTTTCAAGAGGCCCTATATGTCTAGGGGATGGGTTAATATTCTATTTTTCATAGTCATTCTAACTCTAGATACATACAATTGATGATGTATTATGTATTATTTTCCAAAGAGTGTCTATCCTATTTAGGAGATCATGTAGTATTCTCTCACAAAGATTTTATAAACTTATATATCATTCAATGGAAGAGTACATGAGTTCTATGTTCTATCATAGAATGTTTATAGCCAAAATATTATTTTCATGCCCTTGATAATGTATAATATTAAACATAACAATTAAAAAACATTCCCATAAGATTCATTATATGTAAGGTTAGAATGCATCCATTATTTCACATGGGACATCATAACTAGATTAGGAAAATGGGTAAAAATTTGAGGAGGTTGTTCATGTACAACTCTTTCTATATTTCATGACACCTTATCTATCATCGAAGGAATATTCCTCTACCTAGTAAGACAACAATAGTCGGTTCCCTATTGATAATGAATCACATAATGTAGAATGATGGGATATTGGTTGTTTCTACGGGTCACCTGCTAACTGATGCAAGGTGTTATAAATGATTTAGGGGGAATTATACTTGGTTAATAACTATGATTCCACAAACTCTCTATACGAGGGTTAAATTTCAAGGGAACCATGTCATCTCTTGGGTGAAATATTATTTAAGGGAGGTTGTCCATGATGGATGATACTGGTAAGATCCCCATAAGAAATCTCCATGATACTATAATGAAATTTTCAAGATATTTTTTTCCTTCAACATTTGATGGAGAGTTTAAATATAATTGATAAAAGTAATATATTCATTATATAGTCTCATAGAATCTCAAAATTTGCAGGTTAGGGATATGAGCCTCATACTAAATCATGGTTGATGTCTATTAATTGAATATTTTTTACTGACCAAGTATACAATCCTACTATATGGAAGTCTCTATATTTTAATAATTATGATTTTATAATATAGGAATATGGGACTAGTTTGGAGATGCTAACGGTTTATTCTAGTGAGATTCTATATTGTTGATGGGAATATGTTCATCACTTTCTGTGATTTCTCAATATAAAAATCATCCCTAAATGAGGTAGGAATTTGAGTCTACTTCAGATGTTAAATCCATAGTGGATTATACTGACAAAAATATGGAATGAGAAAAGAGATATGGGACAACTCCTCTATAGCCATTGTAGGAAGATGGTGCAGTATTTCATTAGTTGGAGTAGTAAAATCCCCCAGGCACATTTTTGTTGTTGGAATATGATGAGTTTATTTTATTAAAGGGATATGATCATTACCTATGGTGACTTTCTAGATATTATAATTAACCTCATTTGAATTATGAATATGGGGTCATTCTTGATCATAATTTAGAATATGTCGTCGGAGTTCTTTAAAAGAAATATGATCATGTCCTGAGCATATTTCCAAACTGAGTTGACAAACCCCTGTCAACATGATAATATAGGCCATGTCATTTCACTCTTCTATTACTGGTATAGGCTGGTAATCCACTAAAATAGGAGAAATATTATGCGCTTCATTTGGATTAGACATATTATCATGTTTTACATGAATATATACTTCTCTAGTATTAGAGATATGAATATGTGTAGGTACCTATATCATCACTAGAATATAATGGTGAATCTCATCCATCAAATCCATAATATTTTTTCACATTATTAGGATATGTTAAGTAATGTAAGAATTAATGTTCTATATTTACAATACGGACTAAAATATAACCTTAATTTATGTGTATATATTTTCCCACTCTTTTACTCTATTTTCCACAGAAATATAATGTGAAGCACCATGAGCGATATGGGAATATGTCCATTACCCTTATTACTACTAGAATATATAGATATATTTCATATTAATGGGAAGGGATATGAGTATTCTTGATGGGTTCCACTGTAGTATGTTGGTTCACATGATATGAGTGAGGGTCGATATGCACGTACACACTAGTTTTAGTTGAAAATTTGTAGAAAGATTCATTTGGATAAAAGAGAAAATGCACCTAAAACTAGTGATATGTATCATATTTTAACCAAAAAGTTATTTTTGATACCCATATATGAGATTTCGAGGAGGTGATCTACTTGGAAACATCCTCAGCAGGTGATTGATGGGAGGTTATTGTGTAAAGATGGTGGTGGTGGATACAATCTCTCCAAGGTGGTTCCTAAACCATGATGGAGTTTTGGGTGACTCCTTATTCCAACTTCCGATTTTATAGAATTGTTTGATTGTTTTTCTATGAGTATAGACTCCTAACGCAGTTATAAATTTTAATAGGTTTCATCATCTTAATCATGACCATCCAGGTATAAGGGTGCAAGAAATATGTAAAATGAGAAGATTTCAAAAATTCATTTAATATTTCGATATTGTACCATTTTGGTGTTATTCCCCATCCATCTGGTTATACACTTGTTGTTGAAGGAGTCAGGTGGGTGTTGTTATTCTGTGGTTCGTGGAGGTAGTTTCTATATCTAATGTATGAAAACACTTGTTTAAGGATGTAATTGCCTTTGATCATGGTGATCTTTGTGAGATATTTTTTTTGTGATCCTAAATACATCATGAAAAAAAATCCACCAATCAGTATGTCCTTGAAAATAAGAAACACGATTAATTAGATATACACATAGAAAAAAAAATTATTATTGTTTTTTGTTCCAAATATATTTTTCAATGTAATTCCAAATCAAAATGGTTGAATGAACAGTCACCCTTATATGTCCTTTTTTATTTAATGATTTGAATTGGGTTCACCATTATTTGTTTTAATATGAAATGTGTTTATTTGGGTATAGGAATCAATGTACCAATTTCTTATGGTAACATATTTTTTGGTTAGTAAATAGATTTTCATCAAGTAAACCATTTTTTATTTTGGATGGTTTTCAATGGGGTTTATTAATATAATTAAAATCACCCAATGATTCATGTATCTATATTAATATATGACCATAATTTTATAATGTAGGATGTCTTTGGGATTTCATAACAATGACACTTAAGAACACACCTTGTTCAAGAGGATGGTAGGTCTGGCTCATCCCATTCTATTGGGGGAAATTATTTCCTACACTGATAATATATTATATATTTAAGATATGTCCAAGAATCATTCCCATATACTGATATGGGTTTAGTAACTTAAAAAGAACTGATTGTTGACCATTGATGTGAAACTATATACATATAAAAGGTATTCAATTTACCTATACATCTATATGTATAAGTATTTCTCTATCTTCTTACAAATTAGTACATAATGATGTTAGTTGGGGGATTAATATATTTTCAAATACATGAAACTTGGTGCTCTAGAGTTTTTCAGAGTTTAAAAGGGTGGTATGTGTTTATGATATCACTATTAAACCCATAAATAGGATTTCATTAACTTTCTTTTGAATATATTTAAAAGAAATGTAGATTGAGACATATTGAACCTTTTAGGGTCATGTTTCAAGGATTAGTCCATGTTGTTTAACTTATTACAAAATAGATGTCTTTGTGGAAGGAACCTAATAATGATTGGGTTTGGGCATACACATGATCATCCCTTTCTAGATGAACATAAACAGAATATATTCCAACATGGATGAATTTTTGACTTAAGAAGTTTGGAATCATGAAATTATCCATATAAAAAATATATCCCAATTAAGATGAATTATTTTCATAAGATATATGGCCTCTTGAATAAGATCCCTACTAGTTATTTTACATAATGGGGATACATTTGTGTCACAAGGAATATGGAGCCAGAAAATTAAACCCAATAGGTTATATGGTCCGATGAGGATGTTTTTGTGGGACCTAGAAATAAAATTACTCTCTATGTGGGTAATGGTGCTATCGAGAATATAGACTGATAGAATATAGTTATGATGGGATGTGTTCTAAATGTAAAAGATGTCTAGACCTGTAATAATATGGCTTCATGATGGAATGTTGTAAATAATCTAATGATGGGTATGTATTGATGAGATTAATGATGAAGGGTTGATAATGTTTTGTTTTAGATTCAAATAGGAATCATTCATATCACATCATATCTAAAATAAAATCCAACATTGTTCTAATGGACCTTTGAAAGAAAACACGATAGGGTATGTACTTTCACCTAAATAGGAAGCACAAATGTGGGATTTTTATTACACTAATTGTATGATCATTGTATGTCTCTAATACCACATGAATCAAAATTGGTGTAAAAAATAGTTGGTGGTAGAAGATCAAATATAGTTTAAATGAGTATTGGGATTACACACAAATGTCACTGTAAGAGAACATGATTATAATCCCTATGGAGTATATGGTTCTACAAAGATAGGTATATGATTTTATTGGGAATATTGAAAATGAGAAACATAGATGGGTCATCATGGTATTTTTTGGGAATATACCATCATAGAAGGACAAATTAAGTTGATATTCATTAGTTGTGGGGGATCTTGACTTGTAAAGGCATCCTACATATACTATTTATGACACCAATAAGACTCATCATTGTTCATATGAAATATTTTAATATCACATGAATGGACTATACTGTGGAATGTAACAACAATGGATAAGTACATATATGGGTTCATTCAAATAATAGATATGGTGACCAGATCCTTGGAAAGTCTCATTACATATCCTGGTGAGGATATGAATAAGATTACTTGAACATCTAATGGTAGGGTTATCTCATCCATACAGAGCGTGATGATAGAGTTTTGATATAGACTCAATCATGTAAGGATACCCTGAGGTACTTAATCAAGAGTATAGCCCTTTAAAGTAAGTAAGGATGATATAGTTGGGACATGAATTTGAAAGGGTCAAAAATTGGAGGCGTTTTCATCATACTGATTGAATAATTATCACCAGTATCTAGGACCACTTGAGTCATGATTGGTATGAGAAATAATATATGACATAGTATTAGACACAATAATGGGGAGCATAGGATTGAATCTATTTGAGTATTACAAATTGATGATCCCATCATAGTAGTATGACGGTGACATTTATGGATGTTATGGATTCATGGGAGAATAATAATAAGACTCCATATGAGATATTGGGATTCTGAAGCTCCACATATTAGGTGGTGTTGTATGGATATCATACAATAGAATTTAATCCTATATATCCTGCTTATGGTAGGAATTAGACTCCAGGTAGTTCGTTATAACCCTTTGAAGAATGATGGTAAATGAAGGGGTACTGAACTAAACTTATAATTATTATGATTTAATGGGATAGGGAGTGTTTATGGATTTTAAATGACATAGAATTATAGGACATGAAACAGTTAAGAGTGTTTCATTTGTAGCCCTAAAGGTAATGTGGTTGCATAAATTCCATAAGGTTATGTTATCCATGAAAAGAATGAGAGGTAATGATCTCTATGTGATGGATGTGAAGTCACAAAAGCACACAAGGACATGAGGATTATTCTGTCACATAACTAGTATGGAGATAGTTTTTTATGGTCTAGTACCATGACCAAGATTCTATCTCATGATAGTTGGACCATCTCACAATCACATGACAATAAATTCATAATGTGATAGCATGAAAATGGGGTCATTATTTGACCAGATCAGGTGAAAATTTTCAGCATTACTATTAAATTTTTTCATGTGTTACCTAGCATGTTCTGTTGTGTAGAATACCTCGAGATCCTATGATACCATCCCCCAAGAATGTTCATTTACATTCTTCTATTCTTTGTTTTGCAGACTCTACTTCATGTGTGTGTCTTTTTTTATAGTTGTGGGTTTTATAGGTATCTCCCCCTCTATATATGGTTCTTTTCTTGGTGGATAGTCAACATACCTATAATTATTTCAATAGGTGTACTTTCTGCATAAGTCATAGGTGTCTGGTGAATCGCATACGAATGAGTCCAAGGTTGATTGAAGATGAATAATAGAAGATTCCATAAATAATAAAAACAATGATAATGGTTCATCATATATAACATCATCATGGAGATAGTCTCTTAACCTAATTATCATGGTTTTACCACATGACCATTCAATGTTATATCGTTAAAGAACATTGACCTCATGAAAGCCTCATAAAGGATGACATTGATTTTCTAAGTCCCATGGTCTGTTCATCATTGGATCAATCTCATGACTCCATGGGTATTCCATAAGAAGTGACCACGTGAAGGCCCTTTCATGGATAGATTTTATCTCTTGAGTCCTTTTTTGTCCATTCATTATGTGTTTATATAAAATTTCATGAGGAGACCCATCTCATGAGATCTATTGTAAACCCTATGAAAAACGAAAAACATCCTTTTACCTTGTGTTCAATGTGTCTCATGTGGCATTGTGGGACTGTGTGATCACATTTATCTTTAATGGTTAAGCAATCATGTAACCCAACCACATAGCCCTCTAGTGGTCATGAAAATTCTTCTTTTCCTTTTCACCAAAATGATACTAATGTTTTGAGTATTTTCCAAAATAAAATTATTCAAATCTTAATTTTGTGGGAATGAAAAATGATGTTTAAAAAATCTAGAGAATACCAAAAACCATAATTTTTTTGGATTATAAGGTAAAATATAAGTAATAAAATTATATTAAAAAAATATTAACAGTTATTGAAATAATAGATATATCAGAAAAGTTTGATTAGTGAAATATCATTTATGAATGAAAAATAATACACAATTTGAAGAGATGAGGATTGTAGATAACATTGAAATACTTTCATTGGAGGAAGCATCTCCATTTTATGATTAAAAAAATATGATTCACAGTTTTGGGACAGGCATGTAGAGTTGTATCAAATTATTAAAAATCATACATGCTAGCTTATGAGTTGGATTAATGATCATTATGTAATTATAATTAAATGGATATTCAAGAAAAATAATTCTGACATGGGAACATGATTCATTATAAGGAAATATTTTTCTGTACGTTTTATTCTCAAATTGAACATGAATATCTAGAATAAACATTTACAATAGTAAATTGACTATAGTTAAAAAAAATTTCTTAACCTTTCCAATTTACAAAGGATTTTGGTTGTATCAGATAGATATAAAAATTAAAAAAATTAATGGAGTAATGAATGATGGAGTATACACTGAATATCCAATGGGTTTTCAAGTCAATAATAAAATATAAAATTTATTTAATTTGACGATGGATTTTTATGGATCAAATATTTAAGATCAAGAATGATATGAACAATTGTACACTTACATAAAGAATTTAGAATATAGAAGAGTTGATTTCAATAACAACCTCTAGGTAAAGTAATATAAGGTGAATAAATTCATAGTACATATCAATTATGATGATATCATGTTCATAATACATATGAAAATTTCATTAGAGGAATTTTCAAGATTGTCTATTTCATAGTATGAGATGTCACAGGTCAAAGAGCCTATATACATTTTCTAGATTCAGGTGAATATGAGGAAAAAATATACTACATTATTTGGGTAAAATATTTAATAGAGATATAGAATAAGTTCAATATGAATTATTGACAACCAGTTTCAACACCAATTACTATTGGAACTAAGCTGGAAAAGAATGAATACAAAAGAGTTGTGGATCCCTCTATAATTTTATAGGTTCTAGTGTGAGGTAATTTGGGCCTAAGAGTTTCCAAACCAAATGTGTTTATCCATATTTATGGTGTCATAGGAGTATGTGGTGATGTGTCCCTTGGATGGTGAAATAAATAATAAACTGTCCTTCAGGCTTATTGACATTCTTTCATCTCACTCAGATCATAGAAATGAATGATCAAGTGGATTGTATATCTCCCATTGATTGTGTACTCTTTTTGAATTATATTTGTATTTGTATTTCTCAAATGGCAGTTGAAAAAAATTCCCATCCCACTATGACTCAATGAAGGTCTGACCTCATCTCAAAATTAACAAGAATGTAGAGGTGAAGGTACTAGGTGTATTCCCAGTTGATATTCAATGTGGGAAGGACTATGCTTTATCTATAGTGCACATGAGAAAAGGAAAGGCCAAGGAGGGTGGTGTTAGATAGTTTCTTTGTGATGGTAATGGGATAAGATAGTATAAAATTCATTATGGATTTCTAACTATAGCTAGATATATATAGAAAATAAATAGTCAGGGACATTATATACTAGAATAATTATTATCTCTTAATGTTGAGGATGAATGATGGTTACTACCACTAAGCCTACTACATTTCACTTTCAGAAAATTCATCACATATTAAAAAAATTTGACTCAAGAGTATAACGATAAAGATGATACCAAGTTGGAAAGTTAGCTCCTGGTTCGGATAAAGTGATGGAGTTGGCCTACTACCTATATTATACTGACTCTAATTACTGTGATCATATAATATATCCCAAAATCCATTTTATAATTCGGCACATAAACCTTATTTTATTACTAGTCAATATCTCCCATTGGAGCCTTATTTGATCTGGCCTTGCCTTCCCAGTTGCACCACCATCTATCCATTGCCTTTTTATCATCCTCATTTTTTATATTCAATTGTAATAAAGTATTTTGTGAGTGGACATCAGTTAACTGAAATTGTACACTTTGATTGGTTTATTAACGCACTAACATAAAGATCTATCACCCCATTCATCCAATCAAATTTGAGTTTTTGTGTCATTATTGCTGCTTCAATCAAGCGTTAAATGAATACTGACCATAAATAGTAAGAAATAAGGGGTCATGATGGGTCGATAGCATATGGACAATGAATGTATGAGGGGTATTCATGGTGAACTGAATTTGGTGGGTATCCCCAAGATATTAGATGAACTATCCACTCGTTTTTTAGCAAGGGTTTGTCTTGCGATCTTCTAAGCATATAATAATCTCCTCGATTCCTCTATATGTATCTCAGGAACCCAGAATGAAGAAAATATAAAATCCCGAATTGTTATAATATAATAATTAGAGGTCGTCATACCACCCTAAACTCTTCCAACACTCATTATCATGAAAAAGGCTTTTCCTTGAAGCTTATGTTTCAAGAAAACCCATATGAATGGGAAAAGGGGCATAAACACAGAACCACTTTGATTCTTGATTCCCTATCATTGAGAGTCCCATGTTCCCTTTCATTGGATATATTTCAGAATTCACACATTTTTTATTTTACTACCTTGATGAGACTATCCAACTCAATCATGTAATTAGACCGATGGTTATAAAAACTCTATTATACAAACGATAAATTATTTCTACTGGCCTCAATGGAGTATGTGATATGATTAGGAATTGTGGTTGATAGACATTTTTGTTTCACCTTTTTATTTTTTCTTCACACTGAATCTTCAGTAATATACTCTAAAAGTTCTCTACAACTATAGATAGAAGTTATGTTACTTATCTCTACCACTACTAGCTTACATGACATAATTTTTTGGGTCTCTAATCTGTATGAATGTGAATTGAAATTTGTTCATTACCATTCAGTAGTAGTTAGATTTCCTAGATTCAGTTCAGTCTCGCTTCTATTTTGTCTTCTATTCCTAGACCTTCCTTCCATTGACAATTCAATGACAAACCATGAAAATGAACTATAGACCAGAGAAAAAAATGGAATACAATGACTATATCTTTACAATGGAAGTATGAGAGAGATTATCTTTCTTTAACAAATATGGTATATGTTTGAACAAATTAGAGTAGATTACTAACAATATATATAAGTAACAGGCTGGGATTGATCAAAAATTAGAGTCTAGTACCTTCAATAACTCTTTAACAAATGAGTACATTATTGAGATTCATCCCCTGGAAGGGCAGAAGGAGCTCACTGAGAAGGTACTCTACTCAAATAGTGGGGATATTGTATATTTTTGTTTCATACATACCTTCATATATATTAGGTTGGTGTTATGATCAATTTAGGTGGATCTCACTCTCTCTATTATTTTCCATCATAGATTAGTGATGATATGTGAGTGACCTAAGAATAATTCCCCTTTCGATGAGTATGTTGTTCTAGGAGACCTACCTCCAACATCACTAATTCTGCCCTACCACTATCTCTATCTAAGTGAATGTTTTCTTCATTTTCTATTTTGAAAAATAAATTCATATTTATTGAAAAAATGAATATTAATGGAATGAAAATACTAATATAATTTTTCTACCCTACTTGAATCTATTATGATACTAGTGATAATCTCTACATGATAAAATCTTAGCATTTAATAATTATATAAATTAAATGAAAGTCACTAGGTTGAGGTTCTAAAAGACTTGAACCTTTCTAGAGTGTATAGAGGGATGATCAGAATGAATTGAAAGAGCATACATCAAGGATTTCTGGTTTATTCCTCATATAAAATAGAACTTGAACTAGGTATTATATAATATAGGTATAAGGTTCCTTCTTTGCATCTAAGAATTATAGATAAGTCCTAAGAATTGGGAATGGGGTGAAAAATATAGATCGATAGTGAGATTCTGATACTATACTGTTATGAAAGATCATAATAGAAATGATGATATATTTGTAGATTCAAGTTATCAATAGTTTGATATTTGGGATCAAATATGATGTTTGTAAGAAAGACCTGGATCTTGTAGTATCACCACAAACAAAAAATAACCTACTTGATAGAATATAATGAAATGTTGAAGAACCTAGTCTCACATCTCATCCTATCAAAGGTGGAAAAACAATAACTCTGTCTACCCAATTCCGAGATACTCAATTGATTCTGTATAGCCCCACCCCGTAGAATTGTGCAAGGATTGACGTGGATAAGGGAAATCATGTACCACTATCAATAATATAATAGTCCAATTTAATCACAGTTCCTGCTTCCTAACCCTTTAGGAAGGGTCAAATCTTTTAGATCCTTTGTATGCATATCTAGGCACAGTTATAGTAGATGAATTTATTGGTCTGGGACCTAAAATACCTACATTATATTGATTGAATAAATAGAAGATAAACCATCATATGTTAGAAGAGGAAGTAAAATCATTAGCTCCATATCTAGTAGTTTACTCAATAACATGATGGGCATATATAGTATGACATGATGGATCCATATCGAGCTATGATAATCAATTTATTCTATTGAATGAATATAACCAAAAATCTAGTATAGGGTCCCTCCAACCTGAATGGGTAGTGAAGTTGGAATGATGGAATTTTCGGAGGGTATTCAAGGGGAATGGGGTGGTTTAGAGTTTTCCATGGTACTAGACGATTTGGGTTAGTGGGTCGTTAATCCCAGAAAAACAAAATCATCTACATCAAACTAATGGATTGCCTCAACAAACCACAAGGATATTTTAACCCTGTATTTCCTATTCAGTTTACCTTCAGGACTGATTGGAACATGATTTTCATTTTTGAGTCGTATGGAATTTTCAATCCTAGTTGATCAACTCTAGGTAAGAACCATTAGTAATATAATTATTTTCTTACGGTGCACTCTATAGTCATGATCGTTTTCAAGGTGATGATCCCTATGATAGGTGGATGTATAAGTTATCTTGTACTGATTCTAATTGGGTCCCTTGAATGTCCTTTTCCTCACTTAAATAATATATCATTTTGGTTGTTTCCTTTGAGTCGGTTGCTTCTATTATACTTAACTATTATGGAATTATGTAGGGGCACAAATTGGATGTTCTATTATCCAATAAATGTGTTCACAATCCATTAAAGTGTCATGACTAATTTATAAATTTCTTGTTGGATTCATAGAGAGTTATCTTCCATTTTAGGTGAGGTCAATTTCATTTCAATGATATCGAACATGAGAGGTCCTGGAATGATGATGTGAAGATCAACCATCTTTTTTTGGTCCATTATTATGGATGAATTCACCATAGTGTTGTATCTTCCTATAATGTATAGGGGGCTAATCATGTTATTAACATACAACAAATTCAATACTATGTATCTAATCTAGTTTGAGGTGGAGACCCCATTTTGTACTAGTATCACTATTGGTTATTTAGTTTGAAATGGACCTTTTCAGATTCAAATATGAATACACATTGTGTTATATGTTGTGACTGTCTGTGTCATGGTACTCCTACTATGTTCATAAGTTTTTTTCTAGTAAAACCCTAATGTGGTAAAAATTAAGTACCTAGGAAAAAATTTGTAAGTAACCAACAACATTAAACCAGTCTACAAAGAACCTCAGAGAATACATGCAGACCAAATGATCCTAAATACTTCTATGAGTCACTGGATGGATTTATCCATGGTGATGGAAGTATTAAAGTGAGTAAAAAAGGATATACTTATCTTGAAATTATTATGGGACTTGAATAAATATGAATACTATGATATATCCAAAATATAATTTGATGTAAGTTTTCAAATGTTTTCAGGTGCTAAAGATTATCATAATTGACTACAACTTCGACTTGTTTTGATGAAACTCATGAATACAATTAATGGTCATATTAAACATTCAAAACTAATACATCAACTACATCATGTCTATTAAGTACTGGATCTCTAATTCATTCTATCTGTCACACTAGACACTAAATATGATTACTTTATTGGATTCTTTTGTGCTGATGATACCATTGTTATCTATACAAAACATAAATGAACTCAACTCATTATTAAATTAAATAATAATATTCTACCAGATGTAATGTATTATAATGTACTATTTTTTGGAAATATATAATTTTATAGTAGTTTAATTGGTTATTATCAATGATCTGTACAAATTTGAAAATTTGTGATCATGATGACAGATTACCTTTAATATTGTACATAGTTAAGTAATCAATCATGACGATTATTTCTTATCAAGGAATATTATATTCTTTATGATATCAAAGATGTTATGCCTAACAGTATTCACCATAATGAATGGCTAAATTTCATATCCAAATGGAATCATTTGATGAAGTGATCTGACTATCTTCAATTTTATTGATGAGTAGAAGGAAGAAGTGCTAGGTTGTTTGTATCCATATTCTTCCATGATACGAAATTGTTAGTTATATTTTTTTAATGTATTTGAACAAACTTTCCTTTGGATATCTCGGAATAGAATATTCCATTATTATTATTGGTGTTCTTGGATCTCTGGTTCGGGTGCATCATATGTTTACTATTGGATTGGATGTCGATACCTATTCATACATTACTGGTTTTACCATGATAATTGTTGCTCTTAATGGAATTAAATTATTTGGTTGTCTTGAATCCCTGTAGGGAGGATCACTCAGTTACATAAAATCACACATATTGTATGTTTTGTGGTTCATCTTTTTCGTTTAGGATCTATGGTATCACTAGAGTAGTACCGGCTAATTATGAGCTTGACATTGCGCTTCATTGTAACGACCCAAGCTTTTTTTAATGATATTACTCTTGATCTAATTAAATGACTTATTATGTAAAATAGTTATATAAAATATTCAATTCCTTATTTTGTGTTTTTTTATATCAAAATACCCTTAGTAATTGTTACCATTGCTAATATAGTTTTTGAATAGTGATCACTTGATTAGTAAAAAAATAGTGGTTTAACAAATACAATTTACTCAGACGTGGGAAGCGATGGACTCATCTAGTATAATTGCTCCATATAAAGCCAATTTTTTGGATATCAGAAAGGGGATGGCATCAACGGGCTTCACTCTTGACTAAGACCAAGCGGAGCTTCAATAGGTCAATCTTCAACGGAACTATCTACGGGAGAAGTGTACGTTAATAGAGATTACCACCCCAGCGAAGTAATCAGAGCCTCCCAAAGAGTCTGTCACGATCGCACGCCTTATCCTTAGCTCTTATGAATGTGTTATAAGGAGATAGGTAGCAAGACCATAGCACTAAGATTATGTGAATTATTTATGTATATAATAATGATTATACATTCATTTTATTATTGTTACCCTATAAATAGTTTTTAAAGAACAAATAGTTTTTTAGTTAATATTCAATTATGAAATCTATTTTGATGAATAAATGGATTTATTAATTAAATACTATTTTAATAAAATTTTAACAAAATTTTAATTTTTATTAAATATAAATGATCATATAATTTTATGAATTCAATTATAATTTTAATTACGGTATGAAAGTCATTTTTGTCAAACACGTTGAATTTTCAATAATTTTCAGTTTTTATTTTAAAAGTAAAAATTCATATATATAGAAAATTAATTAGATAAAAATAATATTATTTTTGGAATCTAGAAATAGAAATTACCCAACAGTGAATTTATAATAATTTTCAGTTATAGTCAATTTTTTCGATAAAAACTAAATTTCATTTTTATATATAATGTGTTTCATAACATCATAATGACTGAATAGTGCTATAATTAAATAAAATAAAATTTATTTTTGGCCAATATATGTTTTAAATTTTAAAAAATTCTATTTCTGGATTTTTTGATTAATTTTATTATGCCTTAGTGGACCCTGTAAGACTTAAAAAAGCATTTTAACTTTTTTAAAATGATATCCTTGAGAGTGTGACTCACCTCCACATAAGAAAGACTTATATTTTAAAAATACCTTCCATTTTCCTTATAAAACAATATATTTCACTCTCATTTAGAAAAAAATATGTGAAAAAACCTTTGTTTGTTTGGTGGTTTTGATTAGTTTAATGTGTAGTGTCCAAAACCTAAATAATAAAGAATTTCATTTATTTTCCGATATGAACCCACCCAAGATCTAACTTAAATTCCATAAAAACCCTTGTATCGCGTCCTTACTTGGATATCCTCAATATAAAATCATCCCAAGGTGCCCCAAGTTCCTAAGAAGCCTTTCTGAAGCCCCTCCAAAGCTTCTGGGATCACATTTCCATGTAAGGGATTTCAACACCTATCATTTTTTCAATGTTTCTTTATATTTCTATACCATTGATTTTTTACTAAAAATGTTGTGGTATAATTTATAACAATTCTTATACTTCCCTACATATGTTTAAATTATGATATATTCCTTTCCCTCTCATTAATTTCTCCCAATTACACCTGTTACCATGCCGAAATTCTGTAAGGGATTTTTCTATCCTTATTTACATTCATGAGATTAATTGTGTATGCATCTAAATTCCATTACATATGTTGGAAAAGATATATATATGACCCCCATTATGCCCAATTCATGTACATATGACGAGACACCCATTTCTCACTCATTAACCATTTTTATGAATTCTTATGTCAATCCATTATGCTGTAGAAATTTCACCGCAAGTTTCAAGACAAATTCAATATAAAGTGAATACCATGCCCATTTATCTATCAAGGGTATTCAACTTTATGAAAATTTACTTATTGAATATATATTTTCACGTATTAATTCCACATTCCATTATCGTGGAGTAAATTATGATGTAAAATGAATCAATGTTATATAATCCATGTCGCACACTTATGCATGAAATGAAATGATTAAGAACAGTGTGCCATGATAGCGCTCCAATGCATTTGGTAAAGACTTGTATCACGATACATCAATAAAAAAGAGGGCATAAACATTATAATTCAAGTTAAATGATGGTTTACTATTTCTCCATCTTACATGAGCCTTGGATCATGCTAATAACTTGTTAAATGTTGATGCCACATTACCATATTATGATAATCATGTTATTCCATGCCTTTATGTCCATGTTTAAATTATGAACCATTGATATGCCTATTTTGTAACTTGTTATGTATTCTTCATTTTATTCTTTTTCTACTCCCTTACTATCCTATATAGATCACCCTTTTTTATTCATGTCTTCAGTTTATCCCATGTAATGCTAAGTATAAAAGAATGTGTGTGTCCTGTAAAAGATGTTTTCAATAAAGATGTGTATGTAATGTTTTTAGTTGTTTTTTAATAATCCTAAGACCCAATGACACAAGACCTATCGATCTTCTATGTTTTATAAATTGAATATTTTAGTTAATAAATTATGTTTTAGTGTGAAATAAATAGATGGATTTTTATAGTTTGTATCATAAGATAGGATTAGTTATATTTTGGATTAGGATTAAAAAATCCTAGTGAAAGACATATGTATTAGACTATGTATAATAAAATCATATATAAATTTTGGTGTGTATTGTGTAAGAAGTTTATGAAGAAAATACGTCCTTGTCAGGATACGAGTATGGTGAGGCAGCTCTGCCACAGATGTATCTATGGGTAAAACCTAAAAACTCTACATTGAGCTAGATTGAAATGTGAACTGGTGCATGGAAAAGGGTCTTGATGCACTCCTATTTATGAAACTCCCAGGGGATATTATTTGGTAAATTCATAAGCTTAGTATGATCAATTATAAAGGGAATACAAAAATATTCCTCTAAGAATATATACAGGGGAGCAGATTTTGGATACTATATATTGAAGGCGATTAATTCATATGCAATGTAAATAAAAGTAATTTGTATATCAAAAAAAATTCTTTTGATTAACCATTATGTGTTACCCCTAACATTAATTTTATTCTATCTAATGTTCAGTAATAGGAGGACTCGGGCTAACAACCGATGTGAAGATCAATGTGATGATTATTCTAATGGTATGCTCAATCCGATGAGAGTGGGAGAGAGTAGCTCAGTTAACTCAAGTTTTGAATAGAAAAATGGGTAAAGAGGAACATTCAGCCCTCCCCCCAAGAAAAAACAATTTATAATGGAGATCTTCATGAGACAAATTCCTCATTCTTTTAATGGACCATCTGATCACTAAATTTCCAAAAAATGGATCCACTCCATTGATAAAATCTTCTCTATCCTTTAATGTTCCAAATAAGAGAAGGTTATTATGGATACTTATCATATGGAGGGTGAAGCTGATTAATTGTGGACATTGATAATAAATATGAAGCCTGGGGAGTAGATCAAGGCATTTAAAGGGAAGTATTTGTGGAAAAAAAAATTCGATAAATATTTTACTTGCACCCTCCAACTTAATATGGAAAGGTACATCTCTTCCCTCTAGAAAAAATATGATGAGTTCATCTGAACATACAAGGAAAACATCACAAGGATTTTACTATAAGCCTCTGCCTTTTTCATTACCTCAAAATTCAAGGTGGGCCTCTTCTTTGGTGGGATAAAACCTATCCTATGGAAATCCCTTGTGATCCATGACTTTGAGATCTATGAGGAAATTGTTTGATGTTCCCTCAAAGTCGAAATAGAGATTGGTGAATTTCAAGGGTATCAAGGGGATAAGAATCATAAGGTGGATATTAATTCTGACGATTTAATGGATAAATCAAAAGGTTCTATGAAAATCCAGGACCCAACATACAAAAGGTGCTGAAAGAAGCAACCTAGAAATTTCTTTAAGGGGGTGATGAAATGATTTATGTTTTGAAAAGAAGGGAACACAGTCATTAACTACTGAAAAAAATAACCCATGGCTGTGAAAAAGGATAAGAACTCTCTGTTTGAACCTCAGCACATCGTTCATTGCTTCAACTTAAAAAAAACAGGGAACACTTCAACCTAGTGCCCTAAGCCAAGGTTTTTTCAAGCGTGACAACAAGTTCCAAGGAAACAAGGGTGATCTTTTTCCATCACTACCACCTATTTGAACCCAAAAAATGAAGTGGTGGTAAGTAAACTAGTTATTCATTAACGAATAGAGAATTTACTTCATGATTCTGGTTCTACACATTATTTTATATCCCCAAAGATTAGTATAACATTCCAAAAACACCACAAATAATTGAAGTAAAGATGTCAGGGAGAACTAAAAATGGTTCAATCATTGCATCCCATGAATATAACTCCTCCTCTGTCATAATTTGTGGATTGAAATTCCATAGAACCTCATCATACTCCCTTTGGTGTAATTTTATGAAATTCTTGGAATGGATTGGCATTCCTTATTAGGAGCCAACATAAATTCACGTGAGTGGTAAATCACTCTCCATACGGAGAATCAACCCCCGATTATGTATATGTACTAGGAGGAGGACGAATATTCTTATGAATCATCATCTCAAGTGTGGATATTAATTCCCTATGAGAATGTGTATCTTACTCAAATGATTGAGTCTATGGAAGAAATCATCCTCTAAGACATGCATATTGTGAGGGAATCGCTGAAGTGTTTTCAAGGGAATTTCCTGTTCTACCACCTAGTAAAGATATTGAATTATCAATTTATCTTATACCTGGGGAATTGCCAATATGAATGATTTCATATAGAATGGATGTTTTGGAGTTTTAGGACCTTAATAAATAACTGAAAGAGAATATTGATAGAGGGTTTATATGCCCATGTTCTTCACCATGGGGTGAACAATTCATCTTCATCATGAAGAAGGATGGTTCAATGCGCCTTTGCATCGATTATCATGAGCTCAAAAAATCACAATAAAGAACAAGTATCCTATGAAATGAATTGATGACTTGTTCAATTAGAAATGTGGATCACAATAATTCCCTATGATGGATCAATGTTCAGGATTTTATCATGTAAGGTTGAACAGGGATGTTATTCCCAAGACTTCTTTTCGTACAAGATATGAGCACTATGAATTCATATTAATCCCTTTCGGACTAACTAATTCTCTATAAATCTTAATGGAATTGATGAATAGTATATTTAGAGATTATGCCGGAACTTTTTTTTTCTTTATAGATGATATTCTAATCTACTCCAAAGCCATGGAGAATCATGAGGATAATATATACAACGTACTAGAAACCTTGTGAAAGGAGAAGATCTATGAAATGTACAACACATGTGAGTTCTGGTTGAAGGAGGTCCCATTCATGGGCCATATCATGACAAGCAATGGGATATCTGTGGATCCCTCCAAGATAGCTGCAATTGTGGGATGGATGAGACCAACATCGGTTATATATATTCGTAGCTTCTTGGGGTTAGAAAAATGTTATCTCTGATTTGTGAGTAAATTTTCACGATTTTATGACCCTCTTACAAAGATAACTTGTAAGGGGTTAATGTTTTCTTGGAGGGATGAATTCTAATAGTGCTTCATGGAGTTGAAAATGAGGCTTATCACTGCATATGTGCTCACACTAGCCATAAGTAGAGAATAGTTTTTGGTATTTAGTGATGCTTTGAATTAATTCATGTGTTGTGTGTTGATGAAAAATGACAAATTCATTGTCTATGCCTCATGTAAATTGAATGTACATGAGAAAAAAAAATCCAACACATGATCTGTAATTGGCTGCAATAATCATCACTTTAAAATTTTGGTGACATTACCTCTTTGGGGAGAAGTGTGAAATATACATTGATCAAAAAAGCCTTATGTATATAGTCAGACATAAAAACTTTAATATGTTCCAACGAATATGGCTAGAGCTGATAAATGACTATGACTGCCCAACCCATTACCACCTTGGGAATGAAATCAAGGTGGTGTATGCACTATGTATAAGGGACCCAAAAATTCAAAAATTGATGATAATTGAAATGAATCCAATCTTATTATATTTTCTGAAGATGGACATGGGAATCATAAAGAAGGTAACTTCATCAATCCATTCACAAATGATTGCTCAATAGATTTTAAATTTTTATCAGACCAACAACTTCCTTTGGATGAGTTCTCTTATAATAACAGTTTACAGTCAAGCATCCAAATGGATCTTTATGATGATATGTATGGGAAGAGGTGTATAACACCGAAAAGTTGGGATGATGTTGGGGAGAAAATACTCTTTGGCCCAGAAAAGTCCCTTGAAATGGTGGATAAGTTTAGGACCATCGAGAATCACATTAAATTTGCTCAGAGTCGACAATGGACTATGGTAATAATCATTAATGAGACCTAATGTTTGAGGATAGAGACATGTTATTCCTCTAAATATCATTGTGGGATAGAATTATGAGTTTTGTTAAGAAGGTAATGATTAGTCCAATGTACATCGGCCCTTTTGAGATCCTTGATCACATTGGAGCAGTTACATATCGACTAGCACTCCAACTGAACCTATCTATAGTTAATAATGGATTCCATGTATCACTATTGAGGAAGTAAATACTTGAACCATTTCATATAGTCAATCCAGAGGTGGTTCCATTATAGAGTGACCTCTCATATAAAGAGAAGCTGGTGAAAATCGTAGATCATAACAAAATAGTTCTATAAAAAAAGGGCATTCCCCTCATCAAGGAGTTGTGGAAAAACCACAAGTTTGAAAAAGAAATGTGGGAACCAGATGAATTGATAAGGCGGAGTTACCCACATCAATTTTAATGTGGGAAAAAATTTTCGATGGAGAAATTTCTTAAGGGGGGAATATTTTAACGAACAATGATTTTATTAATGAAAATTCATCTTGATCTTACTAAATGTATTATTATGTAAAATGGGTATATAATATGTGAAAAACCTTTGTTATATGTTTTTGGATTTTAAAATACTGATATGAATTGTTACCGATGCTAATGTTGCTGCTGAACAGTTATCAAATGATTAATATAAATATAAGGCTTCAACAAATCCAATTTACTTAGAAAAAGGAAGCGATGGAATCATCTAGTACAATTGCTCCACAAAGAGCCCATTTTTCAGAGATCGGAAAATAGGTGGAATCATTGGGCTTCACTCATTTCCAAGACCAATCCAAGCTTCTATACGTTAATCTTTAATATAACTGCCTACATGAGAAGTGGAAGTAAATATGGATTACCACATGAGCGATGTTAACTGAGCCTCCCCAAGAGTCTGTCACAATCTTACACCTTACCCTTAGTTATAATGTGGGTGTTAAAAGGGGTTTTTTTTAAAAACCCTATCAGTATGATTATGTGGATAATGTTTGTGTAGAATATAGAATATAAATTAATATTATTATTACTTTGTAAATAGTCTTTAAATCAAAAATAGTACTTTTTGTTAATATTCCAATAAGAAATATATTTTGATGAATTAATGGATTTTTGAATTAAATAATATTTTAATAAAATATTAGTACTAAATTAATATTTATTAAATATAAATGATCTAATAATTTTTATGAATACAATTGTAATTTTTATTAAGATTAGTAAGTTGTTTTTGTTAAAACCCATGATTTTTTTATAAATGTTGGATTTTATTTTAAAAGTGAGAATTAACATATTTATAAAATTATTCAGATAAAAAGAATATTATTTTTGTAATCAGGATTTTTAAATTATCCAATGGTAAATTTTTCATAATTTTCTGAGAAAGTCGAATTTTTGGGTAAAAATTAAATTCTCTTTAAATATATAATGTGTTTTATGACATCATTATGATCCAATAGTGATGTAATAAAATACTATAAACCTAATTTTCGCAAAATATATGTTTTACCTTTAAAAATGTAATTTTATAGTTGCTGGATTAATTTTATGGTGCCTTAGAAGACCCTCCTAGACTTATAAAACATTTTAATTATTTCAATGATTTCCTTTTGAGTTGTCTCACATCCCCATAATCAAGCCTAATATTTTAATATGTATGTCCATTGGACTTATAAAATATTGTTTCCACTTTGATTTGAAAAAATACATTGGAAATATCCAAGGTTTGGTTTATGGTTAATGATTAGTTTAATGTGTAGTGTCCAAAACCTAAATTATAAAGAATTCCCGCTCTTTTCCTATGATTACCCAACCAATATCCCACTTCTCTTCACTAAAAACCCTTGTAAAACGTCTTCAACCTTCCCTACACTATTTAAAATCCTCCCAAGGCGCCCCAAGCTCTATATAAGCATCTCTGAATCTCTTCCAAGCCTTTGGGATCACACTTCCAAGTAAAGGATATATTTCTCTCTCATTTTTATTCAATTTTCTTTATGTTTCAATACCCATGTCCTCTCAATTTAAAATTTTGGTTTATGATTTTACACCTCCCAAATACTTCCCTAATTATGTTTTAATGTTGACATACCCCTTTATCTCTCATTAATTCCTCCCATGTACACTTATTACCACGCCAAAATTACGTAAGGGGTTTATCTTCCTTCATTTACATTCAAGTAATTCTTTTGTTTTCTGATTCTAAATTCTGTTACATATGTTAGGTAATATATCAAAAAAATCCCTTTATTTTAGATTTCAAGTTTATATAATCATACACCCCTTTCTCACTCATCCATAATTTTTTTGAATATTTATGTCACGCCATTATGCTGCCTAAATTGCACCGCGATTTTTTAATCCAAAGTCATTGTATAGTGAATACCATGCCCATTTCTCCATAATGTGCATTCACCTGTACTCACATTTACTTATTGATTATAGTGTTTCATTTATTAATTTAAAATTCCATTATCATGTAATAAATGATGATTATTAATGAATCCAAATCATTTGATCCATGTGGCACAATTATACATGGAATGAAATTATTAAGAATGGTGTGCCCTGATAGTGCTCAATAAATTTAGAAAAGACTAGTATCATGTTACGTCAAGTGCAATACGGGTTTACTCATTCTAATTATAGTGAAATGATGGTTTACTAATGATTCATTTTAAATTATCCTTGGATCATGATAAGATCATTTTAATTGTTGTTTCCACATTTTTATGATATAATAATCATGATATAGCATGCATTTATGTTCATGTTTCTTTTAGGCTCTATTGATCTGACTATTTACTAACACGTACTGTATTCTTCATGTTATTACTTGTTTACTCCCTTGATGGGCTTTATAGCTCACCCTTTTTTATTCGTGTCCTCAGGTTATCCCATGAAATGCAAAGTACGAAGGAATGTGTGTGGTCATATAAAAGTAGTTTTCACTAAAGATGTGTATTTCATGTTTTCAGTTGATATATAATGTTCCTAATCACCAATGACACTAGACCTCTCTAACTTCTATGTTGTATCATGTGAATATTTTATGTAATAAATTATATTTATGTGTGAAATAAAAAGAAGGATTGTTATATTCATGATACCAATTATGCGGTGGCACATATCCAATATGTACTTTCTCTATGCTCTTTTTTTCATTATTTTTAGGATTTCACTATAAATTTGGTGTCTTCATAGGGCTAGTCTACTCATAACTCTTAGGGAAACTCCATTTTTTGATTATTTTTTCCAGGGTGAATCCTACCCTCGGTCCAATGCATTTATTAGGCCTAGTGGGCTTGACACATCGCATTCCGGATATTTCAAATTCTTTCAAGGGTTGGAATGACAAGATCTTATTTGGGGAATATCTATTTTTGTTGATATAGTTTATTTCATAGTGTTCACAGACCCTCCCTACAATGTGTACCCCTACTAGGAAGATAATGTGAGAAGGGAGGTAATGACCCTCGAGTCACGCCTCCAGTAGGCCCCAAGTTGGCGACTAGCACCGAGGGTATAGTAAACTAATATATGGGAGGAATTACCCTCTAAGAGAACATATGCGAAATAAAAAGATAAGTTAGACACCAACCAAATACATTTCAAAAAAAACATAAATTAAATCCCACTTACACATATGTAATTTCATTGAAAACTACTACAACTGAAACGGGAAAACTACCAATACTAAAGGAGAGTAAAAACTACAGAAACCACGAGATCGAATAGCTCTTGCAACCCCAAGCTAGTAGAAACCACCTTGATCTCAAACCTACTTCAAATGGCTTGAAAAAAGTTCATATATACATTGGGTGAGTATAATAGTATACTCAGTAAGATCCAACCTGAAGCCTCTCATTCAAAAGTAAATAAAGAATTATAAATCATAGTGAACAAAAAGTGAATATAACACGTCACCTAAACGGGTATACAATGTTTCCAACCTCGCCATGGAAACACTCACCAAGAATTGCATACAAGAGTATATAAAATAATAAAGAATATCAAGGGTACCTCGCGACTACTTCCCCATTGGTTTTCCTCTATTCCACAATGTCACACATCATAAGTATCCCTCCCCAAAAAGGCTTGCCTACAGACACCAGGGTGAAGCACCCCAACATGCACCTCATGCAAAAAAACCACCACATCCATGTAAGAAAAGTAACCCGATAGTTTTTGGGATCCACCACAGCTCATAAAACATGTATCATACATCATGTATTAAACCTCAAGCCATTATATCACATACACTGAGTAATGATACTCAAGCCATCACAGCCTATACATGTAACACCTATAGTAGTACATAGGAATCTATATCCAGAATATATATGTGTGAATAACCAAAATCCATTACAGCCCCCTACATGCATAAAGGAGGAAAACTAACCACTGTTCCTACCTACACAAGTAACTACCATGACAAGAGAGGAGGGCCAAAGGGGGTTGTCAGCCATCCATCCTCCCACCATAATATTAGGGGAAACACACCCAGGGTTCAGAATCCCTGGGGTGTCAATTTTCATAACTAATGGGGTAGTGTAGCGTATAGAAACACAAAAAGTACTGAATATACTATATCTCACAACCACACTATGGGCATAAACTAGTCTTAGACTCAACTACAAATAATGTCTCTTGGATTCCTGACTTCCACTTTTACAACTAGGTATCATATAGGCACCCAACCATTTAAAGAGCATTATTAAATTACATCATTCCGTTTTATCAGTTTCAATTTGTGTTAATTAATTCTTTTCACATTAATTAACCATTAACTATTTGCACATTATTTTTCATTATCATCTCCCCATAATATCACTTCTCCTTCAAATAACAACCATAACATTGCACCCGAGCCAACTCTATCCACATTAGTTTACATAATTTATTCAATTATTTATTTACAGCATTACATTCCCATATTCGAAGTCATTCTAGAAAAACATTCTATAATAAAAAACACAAGGGGGATCAATAAGGTGAATAGATGAACTACCCATCGATTCATTACCGCATATAGCAAGAGCATATTACCATCTTCCCTTGAGAAGCTAGACACATAAAGCATGTGTCATACCTCATGCGTCTTCACCCTTTTTAGAAGAAGGGTAAGCAAGGCTCGTTGCCTTGAGCAGTGGGGAATGTAAATTAGTTAAAAAACCAATTAAATTCAGCAAGAATCCAAACATTCACATCCAACCCATTTCATCATATCTAGTATCCTCCCCGACACCCACATGCATAAACCGATGAATCTCTCCACTCTATGCATCAACTGGTACCACAACAAGTAGGCATCCCCACCCCAACATATCACAACATCCATCCCGGCTCACATCATAACACATGCAGTAGGAAAACAAAAAGCATATTAATTGGGATCTTTGACCATAAATAATCAAGAGGGTAACTTAGAACCCTACAAGTTATTTTCTTTTATCAAAAAAACTGATTCTTTAGTCCATCTTGAATTAATCGATTTATTATTTTTAGGTTCCAACTTCATAAAACCTAAAAATTAAGCTATCCTAAATTGATTAAACATGTTGAATACATCAATTTGATTAATATCGAATTATAACAACAACAATCAGATTCATTCACATGGATATTTATATTTTGAAAAACAATTATCAATTAATTCTGGATTTACATTCTTTACCAATTTCCATCATCGATGAAAATATAATCCAAGCAATCGTAGATATCGTATTATATTGGAAAATAAGAGGCAATAATATATGATAGATATAAATTTATTTATCCTATTCAAATATTTATTATTTCAATTCCATTCTGATCAAGTGGAATAAAACATTCTAACAATATAGTTGCATGTAAAAGAAAAGAGACACAATGAATCCCCTACCTCAAATGGTTCATGATGTTCTTTATATGAGAACGACCTGCACAGTGGGTTACGATCCCCCACCTGTGACAACTGTATCCACTCAAGGATATAGTGACACCACCACATCGACCAAAACCCTTGAAAATCTCATTAGAAACATGGAGATATAATTACATAAAAGGTCAAGGAGAAACAGGGGTAGATGAACCCAAAAGAATGGTGATAGATCATACCTTATTTCAATGATTGATTGATACTTCTTGTTCGCATCAAAACATTGGGGAACCAATCCAAGGATGAATGTTTAATCACGCAACACTTATTGGAAGGAAATGATGGTTCGAGCATCTCACCCCTGAGAACAAGGAGGAAGAACTAGGGAGGAAGATATCTTCCCCCTTTAGAAGATTTAATGGAACAATAGCTTAAGATACGCTAGATTTTCTATTGAAAGAAGATTCCATTAAACCAAGTAGTTTGACCAAGTAGAAGCATCTCGAGCCTTCTGTAAATTAATATATAATTTATGTTCTTTGAATTGACCTTTGAGTCCTTAAAATGAAGCTCTAAATGCATTTTATGAAAAAGGAAATTTTAAAGGGGAAAAACTATAGGAAGCTGGAAACATTGTTCATGAACATGAAATTTTGAAAAGGAAAAAAACATTTTACATGAACATCACCATTGGAACCTCACCATTCTGGAAAAACTATTCATGAACTCAATCTTCAAAAAAGGAAAGGCGCTTCTGTTGGAACCTCACTGTTCTTGAAAAACTATTCATGGACTCAAAATTTTGAAAAGGAAAAATATTGTTCATCTACCTCACCGTTGAAACCTCACCATTGGTACCTCACTGTTCTTGAAACCCTATTCATGAACATGAAATTTGAAAAAAACACTATTCATTAACCTCATTGTTGGAATCACACCATTCTCGAAACACTGTTCTTGAACTAGAAATTGGGCCAAGGAAAAACATTGTTCATGTACCTAACCGTTGAAACCTCACCATTATGGAAACACTGTTCATGAACTCAAATTTTGGAAAAGGGAAAAAACTGTTCATGAACATCACCATTGGAACCTCACCATTCTAAAAACACTGTTCATGAACTCATGATTTGGCAATGGAATGAGGCAACTATTAGAACCTCACCATTCTAAAAACATAGATCATGAACTCGAAATTTCGAAAAGGAAAAACATTGTTCATAAACATCACCATTGAATCCTCACCATTGGAACCTCATCATTCTAGAAACACTATTCATGAACTCGAAATTTGGCAAAGGAAAAACACTATACATGAACCCTACCATTGAATCCTCGTCGTTGGAACCTCAACGTTCTAGAAACACTATTCTTGAACTACAAATATGGTAATGGAAAAACACTGTTCCGGATCCTCACTGTTGAAACTTCACCATTGGAACATCATCGTTCTGGAAACACTGTTCAAGAACATAAAATTTTTCAAAGAAAAGAGACTACCGTTGGAACCTCATAGGATACGGTTGAAACTGTTCACATAAGGTTATTATTTCACTATTCACGGAATTGGAAATTTGGTAAATTGTTGGGGATAATCCTCCTTGACCTCATGAAACACCTCAAACACTATATTTTCTCAAAGGAATGTACCGGAGATGTCTGGGCCATTACATCAGGTACCTCTCCCCACATTCTCGTCCTCGAGAATTACAAACCAACATAAGGGAAATAGGAAACATGTCCGAACAACAACCCATCTAGATACCTATCAAAAGAGGGAAAGCCACAAGAATCAACAAAATAAATCCATCTCATAAAAACATATGGTCTATGAACACAAAAAGAACATATATTTTTTTAACATGAAAAGAGTTAAACATCAAACAACTATGGGTACTAAGAACTTATCTGGGACTCACGATCCCATGCACTCTCCTCCATGGCACCGTGTCACCACATGACATGAACCAAGGGTATAGAATTCCTGTGAAACACCTTCTTTTTGTGGTCTTAGATCTCCATAGGTCACTCCTCAATGGTATCATCATCGTCAACAACGATCTATCCCTAATCGATGACGTGTGAGTCATCATGAAGATAATGACAGAGCTATGACACATGAAAATAATTGTGTATCCAGCTCATCTGCGAGTGAAGTGCTACTCAATATGCCATAACTCTAACATGAGCTAACACCTCCAAAGGCACAACAAACCTTGGAGAATTCTTACTCCCAAGGACAAACCTTCGCTACCCACACTGGGGATTCACCTTCAAAAACACATGATCTCCAACAGAAAACTCTAAGGGTCTCATCCTTCGATCGACATATGATTTCTGATGATCTTGTGATATCTTCATCCTCTCATGTATCACCTAAACCATCTATGTTTTATTCTGCACTAGTTCCATTTCGAGAATTGCTGATTCTCCAACCCTAGTCCAACACAACAGAGATCGTTATGGCCAGCTATACAAGGCTTGAAAAGATACCATACCGATAGTGGAGTGAAAACTATTGTTGTAAGAAAACTCCACCGAGGGTAATTGCCTCATCCACGAACCTCTAAAATATATGATACAAGAGCATAACATGTCATCAAGTTTTTTGATGGTCCACGTTGTCTGACAGACAATATGAGGAAGAAAAGTAGTGCTAAGGCATAGGTGAGAACTAAAAGCATGATGGAAACCTATCTACACCCTATAGGTAAAACAATGATCTCGATGGGAAACAATTGTCCATGTGAATCCATGAAGTCTCATCACCACCTCCAAATTCTGCCTTGACAAAACATCTACTGAGCATGACTCCTTGATTGCTATGAAGTGGGAAGATTTTGTTAAACAGTCCACTACCAACCAAATAGCATCATGTCCTCCCAGATCTTGAGGTAAACCAGTGACAAAGTCCTTTGAGATATCCTCCCACATCCATTAAGGAACATCTAACGGTAGGAGCAGACCACCAGGATCATGGTTTTTGGCCTTCCCCTTCTGGGAGACCAAACATCGAGACACAAACTCTACAATAGCATGCTTCTTCCCAAGCCACCAAAAGAGGATCTTCATGGAACGGTACAACTTTAACATGCATGGATGCACCACTAAAGGAGAACTATGGAACTCTCGGAGAACCATCTTGTGCATCGTCAATGGAACAAATATCCTTCAATTATATAACACTCGGCATTGTTCATCCTCAGACCAACCATCAGGGGCTTCGCCCCAAACAACTCGGTCTTTTCGAACCTCCCCCTCTAGATCCCCCATCTGGTATTATTCAACCTGTTGCATCATATATGACTGCACCATCATATGAAAAATACAACCTCTTCCACCAAATTCTTTCATATTAAGAAGTAATGCATACATTTCAACCATTACACTCCATGAATCACCAGATTCATGCATTACATCACAACGTGACTTTAAACTCAGCACATCAGCTACAATATTCCCCTTTCCAAGTGTATATGATATTTTGATGTCGTATTCCTGTGAGATCTACATCCACCGATGTTGTAGTATGTTCATGTCACATTGGGAAAAACAAACCTCAAACTATTATGATCAGTGAAAACCACAGAGCACTCACCAATGATGTAATGTCTACATAGTATCAAAGAAAACACCATGGCTACCTACTCAACATCATGGTTGGAATAGTTACATTAATGGGGATGAAAATATAAAGACCCATAAGAAACAATTGATCTCTACTGCATCAGAACATAGACTAACCCCAAATATGAAGCATCACAGAAAACATCAAACTGAACTCCCTCTGTAGGAAGACAATGAACTAGAGCACTTACTAACTTATCGTTGAGGTACTCTAATGCTGCCTGAAACTGATTAGTCCATATGAACTCATGATCCTTCATGTTCAAAGCTTTCGGGGGAGTCACATCTCGAGAGAATTCATCTACGAACCTCCTTTAGTAGCATGCAAGAACAAATAAAATTTGCACCTCTCACACTGTCTTGGTGGATTCCCAAGACACAACTTCTTCTATCATTGATGGATCCATAACTACTCCCTACTATGGAAAAACATGAACCATGAAATAGACTTATCGAGCCCCAAACTCAAACTTCAACAACTTCCCAAACATTAGATGTTGACGATGAATTCCCAAAATGTCGTGTAGATGCTCTGCATGATCCTCCATAGACCTGGAGTACAGTAGGATGTCGTCAATGAAATCCACCATGAAATTTTCAAAAAAATCACAGAACATAGTGTACATCAATCACATGAACGTAGATGGATAATTTTTCATGCTGAACGACATTTGAACAAACTCATAATTTCCATGTCGACAACAAAAATCAATCTTCAGGATATCCTCATCCTTCACACGCATCTGATGATAACCTGACTGCAAGTCAATATTTTAGAACCAACATACACCCTTCAATTGATCAAATAAATCATCAATCCATGGAACAGGGTAGATATTATTCACTATCAATTTTTTAAGCGACTATAATCGACACAAAACTGAAAACTGTCGTCAGCCTTCTTGATGAACTAAACAGGCACACCCCATGGTGACACACTCGGCTGAACAAAACCACACTATAAAAGATCATCAAGCTGTATATGTAGCTCTCGTAAATCAGACGGGTCCATCCTACATGGATACATTGAGATAGGTGATGCTCCTGGTTTTAGATCAATCCCAAACTCGATCTCTCATCGAGGGGGTGAAGCCACAAAATCTGATGGAAAGACATTAGGGTACTCTTCTATAACACTAGGAAACTCCAACTGATGAGCCTCTGATTAACTCAACATCAACTCATCCATCAAGGATGATAAGGATGAAACACACCACTGACCCATCTGACTGTCTCGATCGCCAACAAACACCGCTCTCTCTCTATCATCATCGAAAAATAGCTCTTTCTTCATGAAAAAAATCCACAATAGCCTACCCCGAATACAACCAATCCATGATGAGGTTGACATCATATTGTTGTATTCATCAACATAGGAAATCTCCCCAATAGTGGTGCTTCCCCAACACTAGCACATAGTCTCTACATACTTCAAACAAGTCAGCTAGACCTCCAACTGGAGTAGTCAAAGCCAAGGGCACTGTAAGCTTATCTACCTCAAGTACCAAAGCATGGACAAGGGTCGGTGTTGTGAAGGAGTATTTTGATTCTAAATCAAACAAGAAATACACCACGGTAGGAAAAAATCAATGGGTACCTCGAACATCATTTGGCTTGGCTTTCATTGGCAACGCTTAAGAATGAAGCTGAACTCAACCTATTCTACAGCCACTTTGATCTTATTGAAAACCACCACCACTTTCGCGCTCTCCTCTCTAAGGATGGGGAGCGTCATAGGGAATTCCTATGCCATCCCCATATACCCTCTACTAATATAATGATGGTGCAACCTGCTACTGCTACCTCAGGTGGAACTGCCTCAACGGAGGAACCTTGAGCAGGACACCTAGTGCATAATGACTGCTATGAATGGTCATGCAGTCTCTCCACTGATGACATTGATCACCATAAGAAAAAAATTTCATGATACCTTTTCATAGGATTGAGAGATTCCTCCACAAGAGAAATGAGATACGGAGGGCTGGGACCTACCCCGAGCTGAATAGATACTCTTCTTCCCTTATAACTAGGAACCCCATACCACATCTCTTCTTCGTGAATAATTATGATGACTCCCCTCTCATGACGATCCGGTTATGGCCAATGTCCTCTTGATGACCTATTCCCTTTCCAGCACCTCAATATATGTCTTCAGCATTAATAGGGTGACCTGGCGCTATATCTCTGGATGCAATGCCTCCTCGAAATGCCTCACTCTGGCCTACTAATCTGGAAACAGGTCCATAGAAAATTGTAAAAGGTTCTGAAACCGGATTCCAAACTCTCACACATTGGAGCTCCCCTGTCAAAGGGTAAGAAGCTCATGATGACTGTACGCCTTTGTGGTCAAAGAAAGAAACTTGACTCTAAGCATTCCTCAGAACATCTCCCATGAGATCGTTAACTCCTCGTGATCCCCAAGGAAAAAGAAACATAATTTCCGCGCTGCTCCATGCAGCATCCTCACAACCAAGGACACCTAGTTCTCCTTCTGAGCATGGATCAAAATGTAGCCTATCTCGACCATCTCCAACTAGTACTCTGTGACTACATTCGAAACGGAGCCTTCGTACTTCTACAGACTTTGGTGTTGAAACTCTAAGAGTGACCTTCTCCATGTGTCATCGTCATCAACCTCTACCCTATGACGATCTGTTGGCACAGCCTGCTAGACATCTAATATGCGATCCAGACGAGGACGTTAACCTAATTTCATACCTGTAAAATAACAAATAGTTAAATCTCCTAAACATAGAATATGGTAGTCTTAAAATTAAAAAATTAATTGTTTTCTTTAATTCATTTTTGGTTACCCTATCCCATGGTCAACCAGCTAAAACAAAGTCACAATGAAGAATGATGCATGATCATTTCCTAGGTCTCTTCCATGAAACTAGTATCGCCTCATTTGGTAGCCATTTTAAACATAAAGTTCCAAACATTAGAACATAGGGGACCCTAAATTCCTATGACATAGTCGGTATCATGTGTTTATATCACTTGCTAAACTTGACCGACACTGTTTCCCTACCAACACATGCAACCTCACATGTGCCTAACACCAAACTATATCTTATCTCTCAACCAGACCTATGATACCACTTTGTCATGACCCCCTCCTCCTAGAGTGTACCACTCCTGGGATGAAAATGTGAGAATGGAGATAATGACCCTAGAATCCCCCCTTTAGTAGGCTTCGGGGTGGTGACAAGCACCAAGGATATTGTAAACACACAAATGGGAGGCATTACCCTCTAAGATAACACATGAGAAATAGAATGATAAGACAGACACCTACCAACTCCATGTAAGATAACAAAATAAATGAAATCCCATTTACACATATGTGATGTCATGAAAAACTACTATAATGTAAAGGGGAAACAACAATACACAAGGAAATTAAAAAACAATTCCAACCACAAGCCCAAATAGCTCTTACAAGACCAAGCTAGTATAAACCACCTTGATCTCCAACCGGCTCCAAGTTACATGAAAAGTAGTTCATATATACATAGGGTGAGTATAACAGTATACTCAGTAGGATCCTCCCCGAAGCCTCTCTTGAAAAATTAATGAAATCATACTAAATCACATTAAACAATAAGTGAAACTAACTTTTCACCTAAATAGGTATACTACATTCTTAGCCTAACCATGTCAACTCTCACCAGGTATCGCATAAAAGAGTATATAATATAATAAAGAATATCTATGGTACCCCACTACTACTTCCCCACTAGTTTACTACTTTTCCCCAACAACGCACATCCTAAGTATCTCTCTCAAAAAAGGCTTGCACGCAGACACAAAGGTGAAGCACCAAAACATGCACCTCAGGACACAAAATCCCCACGTCCATGTAATCAAAGTAACCCAATAGTTTTTGCGATCCACCACAGCCATCATAACGTGTTTCATACATTGGTTATTAAACCTCAAACCCTTATATCCCTTACACTGAGTAATGATCCTCAATCCATCACAGCCTATACACATAACACCTATAGTTGTCCATAGGAAACAATATCCAGAATATAGGTGCATGAATAACCACAAGCCATTATAGCCCTCTACGCAAATATATGAGGAAAACCAACCATTGTGCCTACTAGCACAAGTAACTACAAATATAAGAGGGTGTGGCCAAAGGTGGTAGTAATCCATCCATCCCCCATAAAAATGTTGGGGAAAACACCCCCCGGTGCTCAAAATCCTCATGGAATCAGTTTCCCTAACTGAAGGGATGGAGTAGCATATAGAAAACCAAAAGTACATAATATACTATATCTCACAACCATTTAAAGAGATTTATTACATTACTTCATTCCCTTTTTATTAGTTTCTATTTAAGTTAACTAATTCTTTAAACATTAATTAACCATTAACAATTTCCACATTATATTTCATTAGCATCACCCCAAAGTTCATTGTTCCTTCAAATTACAACCTTAGCTTTTCGCCCCAGTAGGATCCAACCCCATGGGTTAATATAATTTATTCTATTTTTCATTTACAGCAATACTTTCCCATATTCCTACGCATTCGACAAAAATATTAAATGCTACTAAACAAAATGGGAAAAACACAGTGAGTATATGAACTACCTATCGAGTCGTTCCCACCCATAGAAAGATCATAGAACCATCCTTCCATGAGAAGCTAAACATGAAAAAGATGTGTCAAACCACACACGTCTTTTCCCCTTTCGGAAGAAGGGTATTCCAGGCCAGCAGCCTTGAGAAGTGGAAAATGTAAAGAGGATAAACAACCAATAAGAATCAGCATGCATCCAAACATTCACACCCAACCCATTTCATCATCCCTGGTGTCCTCCCCGACACCCACATGCATAAGCTGTTACATCATTCCACTCTAGGTGTCAACTACTACAACAACCCGTAGGCCTCCCTGTCCCCACATATCACAATTTCCATCCAGGATCACATCATAACATAGGAAACATGAAAAAAAACATCATATCAATTGGGCTCTTAGCCCTTAAACAATCAAGAAGGTAACTCAGAACCCTAGAAGGGATTTTCTTTTATTTAACAACCAGTTATTTAATCCATCTTGAATTAACTGATTTATTATTCGTATGTTCCAACATCAAGAATCCTAAACAGTAAGCTATCACAAATTGATTTAACATGATTACTGGATCAATTTTATTAAAATAAAATTACAATAACAATAATAATATTCATTCACATGCCTCTTTATCTTTATCCAAACAATTATTAATTACTTCCAGCTTTACATTCTTTACCAATTTCCGTCAAGAACGAACAACTAAACAAAACAAGAATACATTTCATACTATCTAGAAAAACTAGAGGCAATAACATACAATCGATATCAATGTATTTATTTAGTTTAAAAATTTATTATGTCAATTCCATTGAGATCTTGTGGGATAAAACATGCTAACTACACAGTTGAACATAAAATAAATGAGAAGTAATGAATCCCCTACCAAAAACAGTTATTGGTGTTCTTTATATGAGAATGAGCCAAACAACGGGTTATGATATCCTCCCCCATGACAAATGTATCCACCCAAGGATGCATAGACACCGCCTCATTGGGAAACAACCATGAAAATCCTGTTTGGAATATGGATATAGAATTCCATAAAAGGGTAAGGAGAAATATGAGGAGATGAACCCAAAATAATGGAGATAGATCATACCTTATATCAAATATTTATTGATACTGCTTGGTTGAATCAAAAAAGAGGGGAACCAATACGAGGAAGAAATTTGATCACTCAACTCCTACGGGAAGGAATGAAAGGTTTGAGCATCTCACACCCAAGAACAAGGTGGAAGAACTAGGGAGGAATATATCTCATCAATTAAGAAGATTTAACTGAGAAAAGGTTTATGATACAATGGATTTTCCATTAAAATTAGAACACATTAAACCACATGGTTTGAAGAAATAAAAGCATCCTGAGCCTTAGAGAAATTAATAGAAGAGTTATGGCCTTTGAATCGTCCTTAGAGGCCTTAAAACGAGGCTTTAAATGCATTTTACTTCAAATTTAACGTTAAAGGTGAGAACTGTAGGAAGATAGAAAAATTGTTCAAGAACTAGAAATTTGGAAATAGAAAAAAACATTGTTCATGGACCTCGCCAATGAAACCTGAATGTTGTAACCTAACCTTTCTAGAAAAACTTTCATGAACTCAAAATTTGGAAATAGAAAGAGGCTATTGTTGGAACCTCACCGTTTTGGAAACACAGTTCAATATCTTGAAATCTGTTAAGGAAAAAATAGTATTCATGAACCACACTGTTGAAACATCACTGTTGGAACCTCACTGTTGGAACCTCAATGTTTTGGAAACACTGTTCATGAACATATAAATTGGAAAAGGGAAAACACAGTTCATGAACCTCACTCTTGTAACCTCCCCGTTCAGGAAGAACTGTTTATGAACTCAAAATTTGGCAATGGAAAAACATTGTTCATGAAACTCACCATTGAAACCTTACCATTTGAACCTCGACATTCTAGAAACATTGTTCATGAATTTAGAAAATGAGAAACATTATTCATGAACCTCACTGTTCAAACCTCGCCGTTGTAACCTCACTGTTCTGTAGACACTGTTCATGAACTCAAAATTTGACAAAGGAAAGATTATACCTTTGGAGCCACACAGTTCTGGAAATAGTGTTCATGAATACAAAATTCGGTAAAGGAAAAACACTATTCATTAACCTCACCATTGGAACCTCACCGTTAAGGAAACACTATTCATAAACATGAATATTGGAAAAGGGAAAACACTGTTTATGAACCTCACCATTGAAACCTCACCATTCTAGAAACACTGTTGAAAAACTCGAAATTTAGCAAATGAAAAACACTATTCATGAATCTCACCATTGAAACAACAACATTGGAACCTCACCATTTAGGAAACACTATTCAAGAACTCAATATTTAGAAACGGAATGACGGTACCGTTGGAACCTCATAGGCTACCGTTGACACTATTCACATTTGGTTACTGTTGAAATGTTCACATCACTAGAAATTTGGTATATTGCTATTGATAAGTCACCTTGACCTCCTCAGTCACTAGATTTTAGGAAAGGAATGGACTAGAGAGGTATGGGCCATTACAATTGTGGTAGTGATGATCAAATATTCTAGGGAACATAGTGCATTTTTGAGTCTGATTGTCATAGTTGAACAGACTCCAATGACACTAGAATAGATTATTCTAAGTATCCCATATTTTCACTCTATTACTTAATTGTCAGCTATTATGAAGAAAAGATAAATTGGATCAATACATTTGACTACATTAAACAAAATACAAAATTGAGAATTCATATGAAAAGTGGTGTATTTTCTATTTTGATTGTTTCATTCATGGGGTTGTTGGGATGCCGACCTTGAAACAGATTACATATCATTTTGTTCCCAACCATGGATTCTCATGAATCTAAAATAGTATACATGTTTTTCTCATTCATCCTTGCTCAAATGATGTGTATCTTCTATTTTACCTGATGATATAAATTACTTCTCATCCACATTCATGTCCACCTCCACGAGTGATATATTTTAGTACAGGGCCCCAGTACTCTACTCTAATTTTTTTCCAAATCCTCATGAACCCCCCCAAAAACGTATATTTATTTTATTACACTTCTTTTATATTCATATCAAAAGAATACATCAATTGATGTGGCAATTGATTTTGTATTCCAATGTCTGGTGAACCACACTGTATGCTTTTGAGCATTAAGAGTACTGTCAGAGTTGTGGGATCATTAAAGAAACAGATTGAGCAACCATTACAGACTGATAGGGAAACAGAACTGAAATTCCTTATCCCTATCAGTACGGTTTCGTTCCAATCCAATTCATAAGCTATCCACTGATCTGATATTTATTTGGCCATTTCTAGTGAACTAAGGATTTCCAAATAGGCACACATAGGTTCTAAATGATCTTACACATTAGGGAGAGGTTCCAAAAGATCCTACCCAAAATGTTAAGGACCTATCACTATTGATCTATTAATTTACATCATTTAGTTCCTAGCCATTTAGGGAGGGTAATATATTTTATAACTTGAACCCTTCTTCACCTTGTTAGTATAACTCTATAAGCCTCACACTTAACCACTTAGTACTCTGTCTATATAGTGTGGTAGATATGAATTATTTTTTGATTCTTTGATTAGTACGGATGGTACAACAGAGAGTGGGTAAGCCAATGTTGTTTTTTGGCATTGAGTTTCACTTCGATTCAGAGTATAAAATCAACAAGATCATCTAACACTATATATTAGTAAATCATTGAGTTTTAATGGAGTACTGGGTTTGGAGCATTGATGCGACAATCAATCTAGTCCAATAGGCAGTGTTAATTGTAGAATTAGGTTTCCTTGAGGTATTGGACACAAAATGAACTTCTGAGGCATGTGACGTGAATATTTCAATTCATAGTGAATGAAGACACACCCATGTAGTTTATGTTAATGAAACGGGGTATCCCAAGTAAAGTACTCCATTTCACAGTGTGGTCACTCATTTGGTCCTCACTATGATACATGAACAATCCCAGGTAATCACCAGGATACATTAATTATTTATCCTTAGTATAATATATGTATCCTATTTAATAAATAGATTACCAAATGGATAGGATACTTCACATATCACTAGAACTCATTTCTCTCTATCATCTAAATATAGAGGTTATGGGTATCAACTAGGTACCATTTGTGTATAGAAGGGGAGTATGATTCCATGTGAGATACAACGACCATCAAACGATCCTTAGGAGGGTACCTAGAAGCTAGAAGGTAGATATTTTTAATTTTTATTAATAAATTAAATTATTATTATTTTATAAGTAAGGGAAAACTATTTTTAGAGTTATTATTTTTAAGATCTCCCCCCCCCCATATCCATTTATTTCTTCTTCTACAAAGAGGGGTTGTACCCAGATTTTAATTCTATTTTCAAGTGGTTGGACAAAAGGAGATAATTCTTATAAGGCATTATGTCTGTCACTTATAGTTATTTGTTGTATTATTAATACATAATGATTCATACAATATTTCAATTTTATATATTTTTTTATATTTCATTAATTTCTTACTCATCATGTAAAATAATATAATGATATTAGACATAGAGGGTCTTACTTACTCCAAAAAGATGCTGCTTTTATTTTTCATATGTTAGACATGTTCTTATGTATCTTTTAAAATTATGTAATGTTTTGGATCATGTGATTCATCCGAACTAGAACTATTCTAGTCATAAGGGGTACTGGGGGTTTTCATATGATGTTATATGTATTTTTCATGTAAATTAGGGTCTTCTATATTGATGTGATGTGATATTTTTTTGGGTTAATGGATTGAATAATAAGTAATCATTGAATAACATGGATTAGGTATGATTTATTTAGTAACAAGGTTCCTTGTTAATGGTGGAATCTATAACGATGTAATGACATCAGGTGATGTTGGTCATCAAGTATGGGAAGACATGGTTTGATTATGTGGTATCGGTGGTTATGATAATATTTGTTATTGGTGACCAGTGTTTTTTAGATTGTTTTTATCTATTGGTTTTTTTATAATAAACATAGGTATGAGTCCATTGAGGTTGTGTGAAAATACAGAATGTCCTAAGGGGTTGTTTAGACCACTAGTTAATGGTTGTATCCTCGATATCATGATATGCTTAGGGTTGAGGGTGTTGATCATCAATTCAGAGGTGGGATATGATATAGATGTCTACAAGATCATTGGGTTGATTGACATAAAAAATCCTTGATATATAATCACCATATATGTGTAAAATTATAGAGTTCATGTGTTGGTTTGGTTAAGTACATATGGATTTATGCCTTTATTTTTATTTGATCATTCAGACAGTTTTCAGAAAAAGGGTTTTAATGATTTTGGAACTTGTGATATGATATATGGAAATGCCTTGGGAAATTGCAATCGGTTCTAAATGGGGTTTCGTGTTATCATTTTCCTATAACACTATGTGATAATAATTGGATAACAAGCTCGATGAAATTTACAATATGGTAAAATATGTGTATTTTATCACTTTCTAACATTGGTTGAAGCATGTGATATCTCACTCGTGGATATTCATGAATTACTAATGTATGTTTAGTGTTTTTATTTGTACGGGATAATTTCACTTTCCAGACACTCATATAAAAATTAGCTCAATTTTTATATACATTTTGGATACATTTATTTTAGTTTTATTAGTGAATTATTTAATAATACACTAGATTTTGGTTTGTTTGAATACAAATTAGTAATTCCACACATACATGAATGGAAATGTAAACTATTCCAAAAAACAGCATTTACAGGTTGTGTATCACATAAACTATGTTTAGAATCCCTTAACATCATGCATGTAAGACTACACACCAAAATTTGTTGATTCTACATGATGTGAAGAAATTACACATCATGTAACTCAACTACATGACATATATATTTAAAAAACCAGTATTTGACCAAATGAAAAATTCATACATGATGTGCAGAGATTACAAGAAGGGAAGACATTTAAGGCTCCCTAGTAAATGATTTGACCAAATTCTATGGTGGGGAAAGGGGATCTCTATTACAAATAAATCCACTAGATTAAATGATGTTAATATAATGGGACCAAAATCATTTAATCTAGTATATATTGTGGAGGATTTGAATTCCATGTAATTCGAGGAACTATTTATCTTTAATGCTCTTCTGTGTAATAGAGAGTTGGAAAATCATTTTATTTTCTATCATTTTCTTTATTATTTTCATTCATTCCTATCTAAAACTAGATTTTTTTTTATTTTCATTATTTGTTTCATTGAATCACAATAAGTTTTTAATCATTCCTTCACTGTTCTCCCTCCATTTTATCTTCACATTTTTAAAAAAAAATCAACATTCAATGCCACATGCCATTCTTCATCGACACACACATGGTTATTCATTTGTTTTTTATTTTTAGTAAGTTTGTGATAAATTATTAATTGTTTTGACTGTAAATTTATCAAACTTTATTAATAAATCATTAATATATAGTTCCTACATAGATCTTCATTGTTTCAAACTATTTGATATTGAATCGTTCTTATTTAATCCTAATTTGTTTTTTAAATTTATTTACGATTATGAATAGCATGTCTAATACCTCATTTCTTTTTAACATCACTTCCATGCATGTATAATACAACTTGGTTTAGGGGTCAAGAGTATGGGTGTTTCAAAACCTAATTAATTTTTTACATTGAATATTGGAAACCATGTCACTATAAATTATATTAATAATAATTTTTAATCACATTATTTCACACAAAATTGACCATGTAAAGTGTGATGGAATGAACCTTACCCCGTTAGAGTTGAGCAAGACTATGACCATTGGTCTGTGACACATTCATTCTAGAAGAAAAGCATAATGACTCTGCATTTTCAGTCATACTCAGACCATAGGATAGTTTTAGAATAGGTATATCCAATTGATTTGATGGAAACCAATTGTAAAAGTTTTCATATCTTCACAACACAAGATATTAAACCATTCAAAGTTAAATATCGGATTTTTTATCAAGATCCCAAAAAATAACCCTTATCAAATATTTATTAATCTAATTTTAAATGTAAAAATAAATATTCAAAGTAAATAAAAAACATAAAGAGTGTATATATGGAACAATTATAAGGGTTTTTTCGATTATATATTAACTAGACTATAGTAATCGTGGGATCGAACCCGTTATTCAACATTACTGCAACCTTGTAGTTTATATAGATTGGGATTATATGTTCTATTCTGAATTCATTCTATGAGGATTAAATAATGTATATAGGATTGTCATATTTAGTGAATTTTTCTTTGTATTTATATTTATGAGTCATAGTGACCTTTATATTAAACCCATCTTACCTCACCCCTACCCCATTTTCTTTTCTTTCCCCTTTACCTTTTTAATTTTTCTACTTCATGTGAACCTGTTTCTTCATTCTCTCTCTCCATCTCTCTATATATCTCTATTTTTAGGGGATATTTACTCCATTAAATATCATGGATGCTCATTAACATGTTATATTTGATCCTGGGATCAACAGATCCATCACTTCACACCTCCGCTACAAAATTACATAGAGTAAAAATCTTGCACCGCTAGATCATCAAGACCCCAATTATGTTCCACTTGTCAATTAGTGTGAGTGACTAGAACTATAGGTGTGAACTATTGTTGGATATGATTTAATATTCTACGCCCATAAATCTAAGCCCACCAATTTAGTTTCACATATTAGAAACAAAACCTAGACCAATTTTTATGATCTATTATATGGGGTAGTTCAATGGAATTTAGAGTGATGATCCCCACTAACACATCTCTAATTTTATATAGTTTTTTGATACCATTCACAACTAATGATTATAATCCAAATCCATTATATTAAGAGTTTTTCTTGTTTCTAGTCTGACAGAGACAATGACTTGATAAAATGTAAAGTGATTGAGTCAATCATGGCATGGGCTTAATTTTTAAAAAGGGTGTTGAAAATATTTCTCACCAATCAAGAATTTCAACATTCATAGTGAAATTAAAAACATCAGATATAAAGGTGGAGAATCATCGGAGAAATCATCATATATATTCAAGGATTTGACTCGCAAATTACCACTTCATGAAATCATTTTTGGTTTCAACTTCAAATATTTTATCAAGGACTCAAGCTTCTATCTTGTTCTATAGTTAATGATACTATTTCTGGATAAATCATGCTCAAGAGGCTATAAGTCATCCCTGAAATTATGGATGATGTTTCTCCCAAAACTAGTCTATGTAAAAGTGGTTGACTAATGAAATTTCATGGAATGCTTCTTGTGGAAGAAACAAGTCACCTTTATGATCAAGTATATGCATTTACTATAAAGATGTAATCATTCTAGTTAGCTATTGTTCGACCACCCCCTGATGCAACAATGGAAATAAAATATGGTCATATGTGTGAAGGTTTGCACTAATTCCAAGATTTGATGGAAGGGATGTATGATAATGAAACTCAATATTGTAGTTATTCAATTAAAACTAACTAATCTATTAGTACCAAAAACCAAAAAAAATCCAAAACCAACAAAATTACCATTGACATTCATCTCAATCATAGTAGAAGAATGAAGTTAAATTTCTATATAGTAGTGTATAGGCTCTAAAAAGGAATCAAGGACCACAAGGGTACCCATAACAATGGATATCAACTCAGCTACAAAATAATTCCAATAACTTTACCTATAACACAGTAGTACCCACCAACACAACAACAGTAATTCTAGTAATCCCCACCAAGACCACCACCTCAAAAACAACCTATCCAAACCATTATTGAAAACCTTATCACTTCTTTCATGTAGATTATAGAACAATAGATGAAGACATAATAAATAGGGATCAAACCCACACGGATGCACTACGCAACCAAGAGAAATAAATGGTGAAATTTTCTTTGGTATTATCTGATCTACTACCAAGTAATATAACTTGTAATATTGAGTATCATCCAACAGAGGAGGCTATATCTATATATTTTAAATGTGAAAAAATGATTTATAATTATAAACTAGGTGAAAGTGAGATAAATCAGTTGAATGATTCTAAAATGGTTGGTCAAGGGACAACTCAACCGGAAGAACCATATGAGGAATATTTTACTAAAAAAACCAAGTAAACGGCAATGAATTCAGAGAGACACATTCATACAATCCACATATCTACATTCTTAAATAAATTGAACAAGGAAAAAATGATGGGAAATTTAATAAATTCCAAAACCTTGTTAAAAAATTTTATATGAATTTCCCATATTCATAGAAAAGTTTACAAGTGCTTAATTATGTATGACTCTTTACAGATTTTATTTTATTAAAATGAAATCTGATGACATAGTAATCATCCCTATAAATGTAGAATTCTCTTAAATCATAAAAATGAATTTTCTTCAAAAATGATAGACCTTGGATGTTTCACATTTCTAGGAACTATTTGGAAATTTAATTTTGAAAAAAAAATTGATAAATATTTGAAAATATCAATATAATTCCATTGGGAGTTTATAAAATAATGGAGATCAGAAAAATAAAACCCACAAATACAGCACTCAAACTCATTGATCATTCAATCAAGAACCCGAGAAGATTTCTCAACGATATCATAGAAAATAATGGAAAATTTAATTTTTATGCAGATTTACATATTTTTTATATGGATGTGGAAGGTGAAATACCCCAAAATCTTGAATGTTTATTTCTCACCACTGGAATGGGTATGATTGATTTTAGCCTATATAGATTGATGTTTAGAATGGGTAAAGAGAAACATGAGTTCATCAAGGGGAATGTTCTTAACAAAATAATCATTCTGGAGATATTTATATTATTTATCATGTTAATGAATTAGAATAACAAGTGAAAAGTGAAAACAATTATAAGATAACACCTAATATAAACAAAGGATTAAATAAATTCAATAATAACAATGGTATTGAACACTTAATTATAGATGTTATCCACACTTTTGTCACCTCTATTTTCATGAATTGTTTAATCAGTGGAATTAATTTAAAGCTAAATTCGTCTGATACTTAAAATTTCAATTTCTATATAATAAATAAAGCTCTCACTATGAAGAAACACATTATAGTTTAGTTTAGTTTATATTAAACTTTATGATGTTGAAGGGATCCTAAAAACAGATTAAATGAACTTGATATAAAAAAGGTTAAAAATCAATACAAGTCGTGTAAGAAATAAATGGAGTGAAAGTGTCATGAATCATTATTTTTTTAAAAAATTATTTATTTTAGTATAATGTATCCAATTCACAGTGTGTAGTGTTCAAATTTGGTTTTTTAAAACCATGAACCAATGGTTTAAGGTGTATCCCACTATCACACCCTATGATGTAGGATTTACAATATCCCCTCTCTAAGATCCCTCACACACACCCAAAACCCCTTAGCACCATCTCTTCCTCTCCTCTCTTTACCATGTTCACAACCCATGATGCCATGCACAAAGACTATTCACACCCCACTGGTCGACCGTGTTCCCAAGAATGAGGGAATTAATTGTCAACACAAGCTGTTGAGGTGTGAAACTCTTCTACCACATGAAGATCCTTCTTCTATCTTATCATCTTCTTCCTCGACAACTGATTTAGCTTTTAGAGAGTATCACGCATCTTCTAGAGGATCTCATGGACAAGATGTTCTCCACCTCATTATAGAATTGATTTATAAAACCCCAATCACCAGGTATGGTTGGTACCCGTGAATACCGAGCCTATAAGGAGTAAGAAAATTGTAGACAACAACGTCTTTGAGAACACCCACATCCACCATGGGGTCCTTTAACTCATGGACTCCCTGCACCTAACCCCTATCAGAGAGGTGTGTGAGGATATGTCTAGGGAGGTCTTACCCAAGTTCATTTCTACTTTTGAAATCAGCATATACATCATCCACTATAGACTATGTGGATTCCCGTAGAAGCTCATCCTATGAGACATTGCAATAACCTCAAACTATATTCAGGTGACTTCATTCCCTCCACCATATTTACTACTATACAACTCAATCATATTTAGGATTTTGTCTAAAAAACTTCTTAATAGGATTTACAGAGTCCACCAGAGTGTCTATGACTGCCACACCATGAGGAGGACATCACTTAGAGGTGCAAACCTTAAGATCCTAAATAGGTCCATCACTCATGCTTGTCTAGCATAATGATATTTCAACAGAAATGTCATCCAAATCCAGGTACGTATTCTAGCATCATCCATTGGTGGCCCATCTATCAACATAGAGATACATTTTGAAGAGTTTTATAAGATTTTTTCAAAGCACGCATGTAGTACATCGATAGGTGGGACTTTCCTCACCCACTTGACTGGATATCTTGAAGTATTTGAGGAAGCTAGGCCCAACACTTCCCTAAGTCCAATGAATAGAATATCCCTTTTTATACTCTACATGATGGAGATTTTGATAAAGGATGAAGACATCTACTATGGGGGGTCATCATACATGGAGGGTGATAATGAGGACCAACTCAACATTATTCCAATCCTCATGCTACCCCATCATCCCCACATCAATCTACCGATCCCACCCTATCCTTCACCACCACAACTACAATCTCACCAACATCAATTCCACCATCCCGTGTCACCTCCCAAACACATATACCATACCCCACTACCTATACCACTACAACACCCACCCCATCATACCCTGTAGATCTCTGTTCCATGCACTATCACATCCTGGAGCATCTACAATGGATTAACCCCCACCTACACATCCCCTTCATAGTGTTTTCCCATATTTCTACCCTTTCAAACATATCCACTTATCCAATGGTGTCTTATGACTATTCATCAGCTTCCATGCCAACCATATATCATACCCTAACATATCTACCCTTTAATATCACATTCCATGTTTCCCATCAGGATGTTTTGGTAGAGAAAGATTGGTAGGAAAACTTCACATCCCCTCCAACATATGATCAGAAACCATTCATCAAACTTACTTCAAAATCCACAACCACTCTTAATATTCTTTCCTATCCCCCAACATCCACTGCAATTACTTTTATCAACATGGTATCGATTACTAGGGTTTATCACCCAAACCCTTCTTCCATAACTATTATATATAGAGAGAGATAGCTACATGCACCCTTCATTTAGAAGAGATCCATTGACAATCATATTTTAAATTTTTATTGTACTTAAATTCCCATATTCCCATATCCCATTTCATAATATATCTATGTGATCATATTTTATATTGATTATTTTTTATTTCCCATCGATATAACAATACACGTATTATATATAAGGGATATTGTTATTGAATCAATATTTATTGAAAATTTTTTAATTTTATTACCGTATTAATATAGTTATCTCCTCATATTCTGCCTCTTATATGGACATTGATTCTCTTGTTCCACCACCATCTTCCTTTATAATTAATTTGACATAGCTTATGAAAGTGGTTGAGATCCATTACGAAGTTCTTTCACTGGATATTATTCTTTTTTAGAGGTCCATAGTGTGTTGGGAACAAATGATTTTTCATACCAAATGAGATCCATTCTCAGTATGCTCTGGAGGTAGTTAACCCTATGAAGTGTCAACCTGAGCTTAATGAAACACCCACAGGTTCTTCAAGGTGGTAGAAGAATTATGAGTAGATGGACACCATTTATAGATTCTTTTGTCTATCTTCCTCGATAATGATGTCATTATTAGTGATTTTTGTGATGTGACAATTGATTTGTTTTTCTTTATATTAATTATGGTAGTTATGATTATTGTTTTAATTTTATTGTAATTTATTTTTATAACTCACTTTCAACTTTAATGTATGAACACATCTATATGTATCTGAGTATTTTTCATTACTATTCTCTATGTGCACCTTCCCATTACACTGCTCTAAAAATGTTTAAACCTGGTAGAATAATGTTTTATCTTGTATAAGATTTGTTTTTCTGACAAATTATATATGTGTCCCAATTTTAATTCACCATCCACCAAGTTACCAATGGTCATAAAACTCATATAGGGATATCTTGATTCACTTAAAAATGATTTCAAAATTACAATTTAATTTTTTCTATGATATATCTTCCATATCATTCCCATGATACTTTTCAATATAGTGTAGACACTATCACATATTATGTTTGGGGGTACCTTTTTGAAATTTAATTTCAATAAACTTAAACAGTTTCATTTTTATACCTAGGGGACATTTTTCACTTAATGTAGGCCTTAAACCAAAAAAAATCATTTCACCCTTCAAAATAAAAGTTAATTTTAGGTTGTCTATTTTGCAATCCATGTTTTACACTTGTTAATATTTTTATAATGATTATTTTGTTCAGTAATATAATTATAATTTAAATTTTATAAAATATATTTTTATTATATTATTACATGATTTATATACCATGAGGTATTACTAGTATTGTTTTCACTTTTATTCCTAAGAGGATTTTGGACCCACCAGGTAATATTACTTTTGACCATTTTTTGAGTGACACATGGGGCCTGTAAAAAAATAATAACATGGATTGAGATCTTATTAGGGTAATAAATAAAAATTACAATTTTAATATGAATTAGGAATTTTTTTGATCAATTTTTTCTTGATAACCACCTTACATAATTTTTTTAGCCCATATGTTTTATAAAAACCTGGTTATGATGTAGCTATTAAAATATGAATATCCCTTCCTAACCTACTCTGAGTATCATGCATTATTATCCTGTGAAAAAGTGTGGTGGAATTACTAAATGGTAGATATTACATTTATTTACTAAGGAGATTCATAGTGTTTTTTCTACTAGGATGTAATGATATGATCCTAGATTTCATAAGGCATTTTCACCTACAGTGTTCCTAAAAAATAGTAAAACAAAAATAAAGAAAAATATTTTTGGTTGTTCATTAGGAAAGTCAAAATTCACTATTTCTAGACCGATGAATCCACTGATGAATCGCATGTGGTTAGGGGATGGATGTGACATGTATCTTAAACATTTTTTTTCAATTAAATAAATAAATGAACACAAAAAAATAAAGAAATTGATTAACATTTTTATATACATGACACACACATGTATCTATTTGTGATTTTTAGAGAATGGCCATATATTTTATCTCATAGCCACCATTTCATTTCACTATTCTCGTTTATAATACACTATACATTAGAGTTTACCCTCCTTTTAATTTTGATTTTCACTTTCTACCCTCCTTCCCCAAACATCAGAATATTTTGAACCCTTTTTTATCATTTGTGAATTATTTTGTATTTTTATTTACAAAGTTGATATGGTAGAACCAATATAAGAACATGGTTAGGAACATTTATTCCAGTTGTGATCACGACTCTAGTTTAATTTTAACCTGAGTGATGAGTGGAAAGTTATTGTGAAGTAACTTGAAAATGGGTACAAACATTATGAAATATTTTTGTAATTACAATTAAAATAGTAAGAATCTAGATAGAGAACTGAACCATGAGTCTCAAATGATTTTATCTACATGAATGATTCTAGAGGAATGTATTTTTATTTTTAAAAAAAATTTCATAGTTTGTAATGCATGGTTCCTATTTTAAATTTTTTTGTAATCCCTAATGAAGTGATTTTTTCTTGAGGACCAACATTTGTTCAATTTTGGGGGAATTTTATTAGATGAATTTTTCTATAAATTATGGAAACAATTTTTAAGGATTTTTAATACATTATTTGATAATGTGATATGTTATTTTTCTAAATTATTTATGAGTTGTTTAATTTAATGAATTAACATTATAAAAGAGACAAATAAATCCCTTACACACTATTTTTCACATACACAATGGGTATAATCCATTCAAAACATCCATGTAAACATGAATATCGACCTGTGAAGATTATGCATGACATGAGGTTATTACATAGTGGGTAACTCCTTTGTAATATGTGATGTATTAAAAAATTATAATCACCAGAAAAGTAAAATTCATACATTATATGAAGAGGATGCATGTTGTGATAAACATCAAAGGTTCACCCGGTCAAATATTTGAGTAGATTTCTTGGTGGGAAAAGAGGACCTAATTTACATGACATGAAACTAGATAACATGACATGAAAATGTTGGGACATTAATAATTTATTCCAATACATAACATGTAAAACATTCACAATGCGACATTCTCATGACTATTTAAATTTCAAGTGCCTCTGTGCAATAGAGAGTTGGAATGTCATCTTATTTTCTCTACCCTTCTTCTCCTTTTTTTCTTTATTTATTTAACAAAACTAGTTTTATTTCATTCCTTTAAATGTTTCATTGAATTAAAGTAAATTTTTAATCATTCAATCAATAATCATATTTCATGGAACGCAAAATTTGTTTCCCACATCTTCTTTTAACACCGCGTTCCATTCTTCATCAAGGAACACACATTTCGTCATCTCTAATTTTTTCATTGTGTTTATGATTGATTATTAATTTTTTTAAATTTTAATTTCACATTATTTATTATTTAATCATGAAAAATTAGTTCGTTATAATATCTACATTGTTTCTAATTTTTAGATATATAATATATCTTATTTAATAGTATATTTTTTATCTTACAATTTTTTGTGATTATGTGTAGCATGTCTAATACCTCCTTGATATTGGTCATCACCTCTACGCACAAATAATGTGCTCAAGGTTAGGGGTCGAGATTAGGGGTGTCACAAAACCAAATAAATATTTATATTGAATCTTTGTAAACCTTATGTCTAGTAATTAGGTTAATAATGAATGTTCATCAAAATATTTCGTACAACCTTGTCCATGTGAAGTCTGATTGAATGAATAAGACCCAATTAATGTTGATCGGGACTATGACCATTATCTGATAAAACATTAAATAATGTGTAATGCATCTATGTTTTCCATTATACCCTATCCATGGTAAAGTTTCTACATAGTTAGTTCCAATTGGTTTGAGAAAAACCAATTGGTGACTTCTGCAATGTGTCACAAGCTATGTCATAGGAACATTCCATGTTAAATCTTGTATTATATTTGTCCATGATCCCTAAAATTGACCTGAATCCATTACTTATTAATCTTAATTAAAACTATAAACTACCTAGTATCAGTAAACACCAAAAATAATGGGTAAAAGTGAAGAATTCTTCCAAGGGTTTTGTTTGATTTGCCACTTACCTTCTTCTATTTCACATTGGATCGACCCCATTCCACCAGATTACAATATACATATATTAAGTGTAGTTTTTTCCTATAAATTATAATTTGATATCATCCCATATGAATTAATCAATTTTCAAGGTTAAGTCATATAAATATATAAATTTCAATGGGTTATCGCTAGTTTTTATCTATATAGTGCGTACTCACTCTCTACATTGGACAAGTTGGATGTGTTCATAGTTCATATATTTTGATACATGAAATGAAACGTGATTCAATACAATAGTATACTATATAGTGGTGCTATGGATGCATGGGTAGATTATTGATGTATTTTACAAATGGATGGGGTGGAACTTTGTTGCCAAATTGGGTTGTTATTTTGATGTTATGGACATTTCTAGGCTCTATCGACCTATGAGAGATCTTATTAGATATTGTACGACTTGATTGAAAATTTAGAAAAATTAATTTCCTATATTTTTTATTATTTAGATTGTTAATATATATAAAATATTATATTCTCCCTATGTTATTTTGTAACTTGTTATTTCATTTTTTTCATGGTTATAGTCTCTCCATTATCGCCCATTAATCCCCCATAATTAGTTGACAACCATTTTCATATGTGAATGTCCACATCTGTTCAATGTATCTATTGATTTTTTACATCATCTATGTCAGGGATTATAAATATTAGTATCAAATAATGTATTTATAAATGATATAGAGTGGGTATTGTTTGTTATTTGGGTTTTGGAAGGTTTTATATATTAGAATGTGTCAGGACATGGGGTAGATGTTGTGCTATGTGCATGGATAACACAAGTGTTACAATATTAAAAGGGATTTGTGACTAATGTTATATATTTCATTGTTATAATTGATATGTTTTATAGATAAATATGATATTTTATGTTATTGTTATAAGTTATAACTCTTATCCATGAGAGGAAATAGTCGGTACTCATACATTATTATTGGCATGTATGGATTACATTAAATGTGTTACCATGTTAACAGTTTTAATTTTAGATAATTTTATGGAATTAGAATTGTTTGGATATTTTAAGTGTTGATAAAAACATATAAAGTGTTTTCGTATTTAACTTATTTATATAAATATAATCAAAAAAATTAGGATGTTTGTATTAGTGTAATATAGTATAGAGATTTTTTGTGCATGTTTGGTATGTGGTATCATACCCTAGAAATAGGTAGGTATATCCTTGATTGATATTTTCTAAAAACATAATCCTAAATATAGTTCTAAAAATAGATTATTTATATAATATCTATAATTCCCACTAATGAAACACAAACTATACCATCCATAACAATAATAAAAATAATTAATATTGAGTCACATACATATAATAGATTTAGGTTTAAATTATTATTGAAATTTAATAAACCTATACCTTAAAACTAGCATAACATTTTCCACTAAATGATATTATTAAAAAAATTCCATATTTTATCATATGTCTTCAATATATAGGACATAATTATCAACACATGATATATATTTAGGAAATATTAAACACCACATTCTTCATTACCCTTGGGAATGAAACCTCAGAAAGGGCAAGATCAATCTCTTTTTAAGGGTTAACATATGAGATATCAATCAAAGATAATAAGTGAGTATAAGATAATTATATTGGAATATGAACATAATCAAAGGTCATGAAATTATCATAATAATATCACAAAAAAATCATAAATCATAAATCATGAGTCATATAATTGAGGTCTGGTATAACAATGCTCTTGAATAAAAATATATTGAGATAAGGAGTCAATAATTTGGGTCCATGAAAACATAACAGATGAATAATAATGAGTCATACGATTGTGGCATAAACATTTTCAAGCTAAATCAAAACATTATGAAAATAGATAATAATTATATTTCTTATGAATAAAGATATGAACATATATTATTGAAATGTTACCAACACATAAATATATGATCATATATAACCTCTATCATTTCTACATATAAGTGATAAAACAAAATCATTCCCAAACATTAAATTGTGAACAAACCCCTCAATTTTCCCACATATCATTGTTATCCCATTAAATATAAGATTTTTATCTATGAATTATAGGGTTATAAATAACCCAAATATCTCAAAATGATAAACCAATATACATAATCTTGCCACATGAAATAAATCATAAATAATATTTTGAAACCCCACTGATAGAAAATGGGTTATATATCATTTTCAAATGGTATTGTATACCACGATATGAAGATTAAATAATTTGATACTAAAATTCAATATCTTAAATGGTGTATTAATTACTATGAGTATCAAAATGATATATAATCCATAATAGATATAACATTTGATTATCAAAAAGAAAATTGAATCCAAACCATAAAAAATAGTTCTTTGAATTATTTTATTAATTTAAATAAATGTAAAACAGATGAGTCAAATTTAAAATTAATTTTAATGAAATTAGAATGAATAATTAATAAAAAAAATAACCATAAAATAATCACCCTTAAATGGAATTTTATAATAAATAAACTCATTGTAAATAAATTCTTAGTGGATGAAAAAAAATGTAAGAATGTGATTATAAATGACCTTTTTAGCTTTTTGGGTAGTTTTAATGACATACCCACATCAAAGAAAGAGTTGAAAACCTTTTTTATTATAAGTGATGAAGAAATATATGAAAAAAAATATAAAACAATATTTTACATCATAATAATAATATTGAATTTAATTGGTATGTTAGATTATGGACATGGAAGAAATAGAGCCATTAAAATGTATGAGAATTATTCTTTGCGCTGCCATTTTTGTTGAGAAAAAAATATGAGGATGAATATTTTGATTTAAATATATATTAAACCTAGAGTAAAAAATATAGAACTAAATGATATATAAAAATGATAGAATGAAATTCTTTTATAATTTAATTGTCATAGAAGATATTTTATTGCATATTGAAAAGAAAATTGAGTCGACCAAACCCTATTGAATTTGGTATTCTATGAAGAAAATTAATATTAAAGGGAGATCAATATATTGGATTAAAATCTCATGAAATAATATATTTTTATTATATAGGATGATAATATGGAATTTATTACACTATATAAATTAAACCATGGTTCACAATATGAAACATGTATCAATAAATTGAAATTGATACAATAAACCCTTACCTTATACTTATTCATAGTCTTTCATATTATTTATCTATTTATAATAAAATAATATTCACTAATAATTTATTTCCTATCCTTTTTAATGTGTATTACCTTCTATATTAGAGATTAATATATTTTCATACAAAAGTTTTAATCATTTTTAGTTAATAGTTATCCCAAATGTGATAGTTTCATCCTTCCATATCATTATTGATGTAATGATTTTATTCATTATTCAATGTTCATGAATTTATCATCTATATAATAGTCAATTTAGTTTAATTAGAGTCCAATATTTTTATATTATTCTTCCATTCCATCCGTGTTTTTGTAATGTTTCTCTAATAAGAAATATATAATGTACATGTTCTGGGGCCATTTAAATAACAAAATGAGGCATATTATAAATGAGTGAAATATTACTAACACATATCAAGAAAAAAAGATTATATACATTTTATTATCATATAGTACCTGTAATTAGGATTACATAACTGTCAATTATAAAATTTTATATCATCATTCTTGTTAGTAGTAAAGTCAACCGAAAAAGAAATTGCCATGATTATGATTATTATGTGATTTTGTTATATTATCATAATTAAAGAATAATACTGATATTATTAATATTTATTAATGGTTTAAATACGAATTTATAAGTGTTTTATAAAGAATATAAATGGAAAATGGGGAAAAGAAGTTTACATGCACAAATAAAATATATTTTCTATCTTGGAAACCATCTTCGATGTGATGGAATTTGTTTAATCTATAGGGACCAGTATATACCCAATATGGGAGATGATTTTTAGGGAAGACAATATATTAAATTTTAGGTTGTAATTTTAAATTTATTCATATATTTTATGTGCTGGTTGAGGGTTCCTTTTGTTAGTGAGATTAATGGAATTGTTGTAAATACTTATTATATAATACAAGAATAAAATTTATTTTAAAATAAAATGTTACAAATATGACAAGTAATTAAGATAATATGGGTAGGTCAAGAAATCCATCACAATATAATATAAGGATAGTTTTTTATGATAATTTTTTCATTACCACTTGATTTAACACAATTAAATTATATCATCATTTACTATTATAACTAGGTTTTATCTTGGTAAATAAATTTTTTGGAGAGAATATAAAATCGTCATCAATTAACAATTTAAAAATGATGACTAAAAATATGAAATCTATTTTGTTATATTTATTTTCCAAAAGTAATAAATATTATATTCATTATAAGTACACATAAACAATAAAAACATTTCTTAGAAAATTATATTTTAAGTATTAAAAAAATTTATAACCATTTAGGTGGAAGAATATGAATTTAATTGATTAAAATAAAATTTATTATTCATGAATAAAATAATAACATTTATTTTTCTATCAAAAAAATAAAAACACGATAAGAATTTTATTTGTACATATTTTAAGTAAAAGGACCAAAAATACATTTTTATTAGAATAAAATACATATAGCTTCTAAAATGTCAAAAAAAGATTATAAATTATATAAATTATTTTTAATTAAATTATTTTATTCCATAAATATATTTTTTTTGATAAATTTTTTTCAAAAAAATTTATTTCATGATTATATAAATATGATGTTATTAATATTATGGTATTTGTAAAAACTATATTTTTACTATTTGCCAAAAAAACAACTATTTTAGATTGATCCCAAAAATTCAAAGTAGGATAATTTTTAAAAGACTAAAAATATGAAATTAATTTCATCATACTAAAATTATAAAATTTATTAATTTATCTTTTAAATTAAAATATATTATATAATAAATAGAAATTTTTTTTAGAAATTCCTTTTAAAACATTAAGTGCTACAACTCAAGTCTATGGTCTCGGATCTAGTGCTATAGACATATTATATATTTTTAGAAAATATTGAAAAATTAATGAAATTAATGATCACTGTATAAGACAGGTTACCCTCAATTATATAATCTCACCCATAATTCATCATCATCATTACCAATATTCTAGTGAAAATATTTTTAAATTAAATTATTTAAAAATCCTTCCGTATAATTATAATCACACTAAAACAACATTTCACATACATCACTTGTATTTATTTTAAATTAAATTCATATAATATTTACATACTTGTTAAAAATTTATATTGTATTTCTAAAATATGAATCCAAACAATTATAAATAATTTATACATTTAAAGGAAATAATTATAATAACTTCTTGAAAAATATATTCCAAAAATTGTTGTTAAAAACAAGCCTCAAATTTCTAGCATAACTATAGTTCGTGTCCATAACTATATTTCGAATTAATATCCATAAATTATAAAGAAAATTTCATGCATCAACTAATAATTTTAACACCTTAAAACCCACATTATATTTAGTAAAAAACATTCAAGAATAAAAAACATCTTGAAAATGGCATTGAATATATCCTAAAACATTTACATCCCAAAATTATTTTTTTAGAAAATAAAATGAAAGAGATAAAATATAATTTTCATTCCCTATAAAAAAATGAGTGTTTTATAGATAACATGTATTTCCATTATGAAAAAGTTTTCTGAAACTATTAAATATCAATAAAAAATTATTTCACATACAAATTATATTTTAGAAAAATATCCAGGAGTTTATGAAAATATATTCCCATACATTAAATCTAAAAAAATTATATCTTTTGATGTGATAATATCCACTTTCACTTCTTGAAAATATGGAATGATAGAAAATGAGATCCTAAGTAATAATAGTTTGGGTTCTTAAAGAGTGGAGAGAATGTCTATATATATTATCTTTCAAAACTGAATTTATATTTTTTGTAATAAATTATAGAGACCATGATCTTAATTAGATTTTATCGTCCTATCCGCTATCCCAAGAAAGTGATTTTCCTTATCCTGATTTATGATAAAACTAATATGGTTCCTACATTATTTAATTAATAAGTTTCGATAACACATTATTTTTAGGTACCAAAGGTGAAACTCATGCAAAAGATAACTGGTTATTATAATCGAGTAATATTATATTCCCATATTTTCAGTGATTAACAAAAAACAATTTTGAGTTTCTATGTATTGCGATTGAAGATAGATAATTTTATTTTAAAAATTATTTAATTACATATAATATTTATATGTATCCCCGTCGTACTAGTGTTACCTAATGAACCCAAAATTTAAAAATGATCTAGAGTTGATAATTCATTATTTAAATGTGTTTAATGTTATATTCCATCAGCAATGTCCTCACCATCATCAATTATGGATTGTTGGATTTGGTTTTCATTAAACACAACTTTTAATTTTTTAAATTTTATAGTTATATATATATATTTTATTTTATCCTAATAACTCATCCATGATATGGTTGTGACAATTCGTACCCAGAAAATTGAAACCACTACAATATATGAAAAAAGTACATAATTTATCACTATAGGATAAGGGGTCATTATAGGGTCCATGTTGTTTGTTTAGTAGTTTGAGGAGTTATATCCTATGGAAAATGGTTCCAAATGGTGGTATTTAAGTTACAACACAAGAATACAAGGAAGAAGATGAAACATTAATTACGGAGATAAAAAAATGATCAAGGTATAGAACTAGTGAGTTATGGAAGGAGATGAGTCATCAATGATATCAGATGACCTACCATAAATATATTATAGAGAGATTGATATATTATTAAATTTTAAATAGGTCAATATTAACATGTTTTATATCCCACATAGAAGTTCTTATTATCCTCACACTCATATATATAATTTTATATGTATTTCACTACTTGAGAAAATGCATTATGGTCACCACTCAGAACACTCACAGACACCACATGGGGTAGTTCAACCCAATTTTCCCCTTATGTTCCACTTCATGCACAATTTGTAAACTCTATTATCATCAGCCTTCATGGGATTAGTTCCTCATTCCACAAAGTGAAAACTCCAGTTGGCTCCCCCCTGTAGGTGAGTATGATCAAAAAATAAGGTATATGAGATGTCCCTTTTTTACTGGGATGGCCAATTTTTTTGTACAAATGAATTTTTAATAGTGTAAAAATGCAATGAAAATTTAATGATTATATTCACATAATCATATTCTTATTTCTAAAATAATTAAAATATATTGTTTTTAAATATTTTAAGAATTATTTAAATTATTGAGAATATAAATTTATTTCAAATATTACTATTTAATTCTATGGAGTTCTAAAATAATAAATATTATACTTCATGAATTAATTTTCTTGATTAACAACATAAAATAAAATGTCGACCAAGAATTTTATAAATATTCAAAATTCAATAAAATCTTATATTAGTTATTTATTATTAGAATTTTAAAGTATTATAATGAATATTTATCTTTGGTAATATTATTTATTCTATAAATACATAAAACAAACATTTCTATAATCAAAACATTACATATTTGAGTTTTCCCCATCGTGCCGATGATTCCTCTTTTTCAATGTCATTATATTCTTACTTATAACCTCTTTTGTGGTTTTCTACTCATGGACATTCAAAATGAAGTGGGATATGATTTTGGATTTTCATGTTTTCTATATATCTTCCACTTTTATTTTTGATTATTATCAGAAATTTAATATTCATGGATCCCTAAATAAAATCATACTTTTTTATTTAGAAGATATGTTCTATTATCATATTTAGTGTGTTGTATTCAATAAAATTATCTTAATATAATTTTTTCATTAGAAGACTAATTTATTTTTAACACTTATTCAAATGATATTAATGCATCAAATTTATAGGAATTCAAATTTAATCATCTTTATGTTATATCATATCAAATTCTAATTAAATAATTGTTAATATTTTTGTTTAAGAATGTAAAACTTGGATAATTCATTGAACATGATCAATTTAATAAAATTGGAGTAATAATTATATCAATATAACAAAATAATCACAATATGTCTTATCCTATTACACAACCATTACAACCCAATATACATTCAATTAAACTATGTCACTACTGGTTCAAAATATAAATATTATATTTTAACTAAGGATTCCTTTGTTCCACTTAATAACAATACTCTAATACCCAAAAATTACTCATCCTCTATTTACCATCATATTTTTTCAAATTTTATAAGAGAAAAAACATTGAAATCATTACTCTAAAAAATATGCATCCCCATTTATCTTAAAAAATAACCTATCAATCAATATTTCCTCAATAAAAATACCCAAAATATTTTAATTAATAATTCTCTAAAATAACTAGAATCACCATATCAGAAAACCCATTTTCAAGAACTATGTTTATCTATACTACACAACATATATTCCCAATATTAATTAATCTATTAACCTAATTAACCATAATTACTTCAACATGAAATATTATATGAACCAAGAGGTTTATTTATACCTCAATCACACTGTCTTCCTAAAAAACCAATATAATTATCCAATCATACCATCATATAAAACCTAAAAATTTTATCTTTGCATGAAACATTTGATCAATAATAATACTATTAACAGATGAAGTTTTTCATAATTCAAAAATTATCTACATTTTATAACATCCTAACCACTAATGATATCCAGACACTTTATTGATTATAGATGAGATTCCCCTAACCCACACTCCTAGATCATGTTTTAAAAATGTAATATTTTCATACATTCATTAATAAAAACTAAAGTGACCCCAATAAAAACATCTATAACTAGAATAAAAATAACCAATATTGATTTTCTTACTTAGAATGAACCTTTTAGGATTAATGTTTTATAGAATTATAAAACAATGGTTCCTAACAAAACCCATATGTTTTTCCACAAATTAGATATGTTTAAAAAAATCATAATTTTATAATAACTCTTCCACATATCCTTGAAAATTTTTCACATGTTAATTATTTATAGGACTGAAATTTAAAATAATTATCTTTATTAACATTGGGATTAGTAAACTAAGAAATTGTGAGCATAAATGCTCCGTAAGGGTAAACATAGAATATTTTAATCAAAGATCGTGTGTGAGAATAAGATCAACTTATGTGTATGAGAACATAATAAAAGATCATGAATATAACATAAGAGAATAATTCATTATAAATCATAGATCATAAATTATATTTCATCAAATAAATCATCGATATAATTTTTGACTAGATTAATATGATTGGGAAAAAATGTGTCAATAATATTGAGAAAAAAACAAACATAGGAATAATAATGAGGCATAAGATTGTGGTGTAAAAATAAGCATAGAAATTCATAACATTATGAACATAGATAAATAAAATTATATTCCTAAATAAAAATTTTAGTTTGGATAATTTCCTTCATACCCACATATAAAAATGGGAATATTCCAAATTACAATCATGCCTTTTGTTATGGGAGTAAACTCAATAATTCCCACATATTATGGTGTGATCAAACACAAATAAATCAATAAATTAAATCATTTTCTCATGAGCTATAAATAATTATAGAAAATATTTAAGGGATAAAATGTCCCACACATCTAATAATTATAAAACACATAAATTTGTTCCACATAAAAAATCATATATCATATTATATAAAACATTGGGAAATAAAATGGGTTCCATATCATTATTAAATAGTATTTCATAACATGACATCAAAAGTAGATAGTTTAATACTAGAAATAAATCTCCCAAAATGAATATAAATAACACTGAGTATTTACATGAACAGTAATCCACAAGAGATAAAACATTTCGATATAGAGAGGAAAATTGATGAAAGGTAATGAAAAACTATTTTTTGAAATAATTTTATTCTTTCTCTTAAAAGTCAAAATTATGAGTCACTCTATAAATTTATATTCATGAAATTAAAATTGGTAATTTTTATAACATATATTTTAACAAATCCCCAATAAAATAAATTATAAAATGAACAACTTTTACATGAATTAATGATCAGTAGATGATGAAAATGTATATATCTAAAACTTAATTCATTTTTATGCTATATAATAATTTTATTTTGAAATGTCCACATTGAAGAAATAGTTGAAGGATTTATGTTTGAAAAGATATGATGATATATATTAATAAAAAATTATATAAAACATATTTGGATTTCATAATAAGAAAATAGAACATATTTAGGAAGAAATAATATTCACAATGATGTCAATTAGCCATTTGAAAGAACATGAATTTTTTTCTAACAACATGAAAGATAGAAAATGAAATCCATCAAATAAGAATAGTTTTATGTTAATATATAACTTCCTAAAAAAGTAGAATATAAAAAATAGAATTTATAAGTTACAAAATAAATTAAATAGAGATGATCATAATCATGGAATGTAGTTTTCACCCAATGAAAAGAAAATTGAGTCGAAAGAACACTAATAATATTTTATTTGTGTAAAATAAAGGAACAATAATGGGTGATCGTTATCTGGAATTTAAAATATCATAAAATATTTTTTTTAAAAAATATGTAAAATAATGTAGTAATCGATCTGTATAATAGAAAACAAAGTGTAATGTACGATACTTGTCTCATGGAATTAAAATTTAGGCAATAAACCCATACCTCAAACATATAATCTGTCATTTTAATTATATATCCTTCTATAATTTTCTATGAATCATTTAATTTTTTTAGAACCCTTATAATGTGAATTTACTATTATACTAATATTATATATTCATTTATTATATAAATATCATTTATTTTTAGTTAATATTGACAATCAATGTTGATAGTTTCAACCTCTCCTCATATTTTTCATTATAATGGTTTTAGTCATAATTCAATGATCATGAGATAATTACGTGTGAAGTAATAAATCTAAATTGTTATGATTTTCATATTCTTTTAGGAATTTCTATGTCCAATCCCGGAGTGTTTAGGTTGTGGTTCTCTAATATTAAATACACAATGTGTTTGTTTGGGTCAATTTTAATTAATAAAAGGAAGTATATTAATAATGAATTGAACATTAATATTCACATTATATAAATAAAAAAATAAAACAATTATTTTCTTATTAATATCATATTATACCAATAATTATTTCTATATTCTCATCGATGATAAAAATATAAAACATCATCAATGTAGGTTGTTAAATCCACCCAAACAAGGGCATGCTACAAGCAATAGATGGTTATATTAATGAAGTAATATTATAATAATATCATCATTAAAAATCATAATGATGCAAATTTAGTTTTTTTATATAGATAAATAAGAAATGAAAATTGGTGGATAAAGAAGAATAATGAAAAATAATTATAATATGTTATCACAAACAAAGAAGAAATCGCTAATCCTCTTGGAAATATTCTTAGGTTTGAAAGAATTTGGGATTTCTCTAGGCACCATATGTTACATAATATGGTTTTTTATAATAATGGAATTTATTATGTTATATTAAAGAAGGAGTTATAATTTTAGGATTTTCTTTGATGGGGTAGAAATGGGGGGTCATTTTATATGCAATATGAAAGACATTTTTGTAAATAATTTTTACATAATATTAAAATGAAAGATATTTTCTTCGAAGGATGTTCTGGATTGTTTCAAGTAATGAATATCATATTAGTGGAGTTCTAGGAAATACTTATCCACTCATTTGAATATTATTATTTATATATTTATTTTCTTTTCCATAGGATATAAAACCTTTATCTATTTTATCATTTACATTTGGGGAAAAAATTTACTTTCGCAACATATTTTCAAGTTTAAAAATAAAATTGAACTTATTACATTATTTGAAAAAAAATCTAATTCTATATATGAAAAAATAACATATCAAAATTTTAAAATTGATAACAAATAACTTCAATATATGTACACATAAAACAATAAATGTATATATATATTTTAAATTATTTCTTAGGCATAATAAATAATTTTACATATTTAAGAGAATGATTATGAATAGTAAAAATTTTGCATTAAATTTATTTGTATATGATTCAGTAAATAAAGGTTATTTTACAATCCAAACAATCTAAAATTAAATATAATTTTCTTAATTATTAATTAAATGAAAATGTTCACAAATAGATTTTTTATAGAATCACATATTATTTGTCTTCAAAAATGTCACACATAGCTTTATAAATTAAAAATATTACATTTAAATGAAATATTATACTTTTCAAATATATATTTTATCGTGAAAATGATTTAATAAATTTTTATGGGAAGAATATATTAATATAATTTGATAACATTCATGGGATTTTTAAAAACTATATTTTTACTATTCACAAGAAAATAAAAAATTTTAGAAAAATATGAAAAAAAAGCAAAATATCCTTATTTTGAAATTAACATAACGAAATTTTATTTAACATTATAAAGTTAAAATAATAAAATTTAGGAATTAAACTTATAAATGAAACCATAACACAAAATAAAATATGTTTATTGTGTACTTTTAAATGAAAATTTGTTTTTAATATTATTTCATATATATTACTTATAAAATTATTTCGACTCTATTTATTTTTAAACTTATTTTTATTTTATAATAATTCATAAAAAGAGATATATTTTTTAAAAATAAATTGTACTCTATAACATGTTCTTTAAGAAATATCTATTTTTAACATTAGAATATTTTAGTTGCATATTATTAACTATTTTTTTCTAAGAAGTAAATTTAATTTGATCATTTTCATTGGATCTCATAAGATGTCATTAAAAATATTAATAACATGTAAATAATTATAATACATATAATTCATTTAATTTATTATTATCATGTTAATTACTTTTGGTTTTACTCTAATAAATTTTTAAAGGAGGCATCCACTATATTCTCATAATGTTGTAAAAAAAATTTAAAAAAGAAATGTCATGGTAAAAGAACAAAACATAATATATTAAAATCAAAAAAGGAAATTACATTAGTTTGAAAGAGGTTATTTTATTAAAAAAAATCATAGAGAGGGAGAAGATCAATCAGCAAATTTTCAATCCACGTCATGTCCTGGATGATTCCCTTGTTAGCAAGATCATCTGCCACCATATTAGCTTCACAGTAGGTATGGGTGGCAATGTATATGAGCTCCAGAAGCGAGTCAAGGTAGTTCTTACAACTTCCAATAATAGGCCAAGCAAGGTGGACAAAACCATTCGAAAATGCTTGGACTATGGTGGTGGAGTCACCTTCTATCCAGACGATGTTCCATCCTTTTTGCTTAAAAAATTTGATGGCATGAATTAGCACCAACATCTCAGCTTCAAGGGAAGAGGTGACACCACAACTACTATAGAAACAACCATGGAAATGATATCAGAAGTCTCTAAAAATGTATTCGCAACCCGCAGGTCCTGGGTTTCCTTTTGAGGTACCATCAACATTGATATTGATCCATCTACGGATAGGTGCTATCCAGAACACCTCAAATAAGTTTTTTGGATGAGGGAAGATTCCATCAATCCTGAGACGTCGCAGGATCACAGAGTCACCAATCAAGTAATCACAATGAGCTTTTTGGATCGTGGCAGCATCCCTAATGGCAATCAGAATCCCTGTCCATCATGCAATAAGGTTGGAGGAGTAATTATTAGGAATTATGGAATTTCTATCATACCAGATAATGTGTAGGAGATCTGCAACATTAGATATGAATATGTTCTTGATTTGGTGCGATGAATCAAGATCTACACACCATTTTAGCTACGAAAAAATTGCATCAGAAAATAACCATCTGTAATCAAACAAGTCCGTGATAAAATTCAAAAGAGCAGAGGTTTTTGTACATGAAAAAATAGGCAATTGAGATCCTCTATATATTTATGATAGAGGTGACATTTAGAACAGAGTTGGATACCAAAATTTTGTAGGATGGTCTCAGTAGGAATGGGGTTATGTTCAATACACTAAATGAGATTAAGTCATGATGGTTTAATCCAAGGTTTTTCGAAAAACTTCAACCAGGAATCATTAGACTCCGAGTTCGAGAAACAATGATTGTAAAAAAATTTAGAATCTAGAATAGCATTATGAGAAGGTTCCCAAATAAGAAAATACTTATCATCAGATAAAGGGTAACCATTAACAATCTGCTTTATAGAGTCGGGGAGGTATAAAATTATAGATTGAAAAACCTCATTTATAGATTCATTGATGTTGTTCAAAGAGGTATTAGAAGGAATCATGCAAATGAGAGGAGTGCCAGTCCAGTTTTCATTCAAAAAGTGTTTGTGGGAGTCTAAGCTAACCATCCATCTTGAGTTGTTCATGATGTGGGAAAACGAATTTCTAATGGAATACCAAAGAGATGAATTTATATAGTTCAAGTTCCATTTTTATGTTGTTCTATGAATGTATTTGTATGGAAGGCTATGGAGTCAGATTTATTATTGATCAGTCTCCAGGTGATTCTGGCTTGGAGAGCCTCATTGAAGAGTTTAAGATTTTTGATACCTTGGCCCACCTTCACAAGAGGTTTGTTGCAGGTTGACCAGGGAATGGTAACCAGTTTCTGATCAATAATACTCCTGGTCCAGACAATGTTTTTAATATAGTTATTTACTCTCTTGAGAAGACCACAGGGACATTTGTAGATCATAAGAGAGTAAACCATTTTGGAGACAATGGCCGATTTAACAAGACATATCATGCCAACCATGGATTGGGATTTTTCTTTCCAAGAGGAATGTTGTTTAATCAACTGATCAACAACAGTGTTGATATAATAAAAATATACCACAATAAATTATATTATAGTGTTTTATGTGATAAAATATATTCATCATAGTACTTTTAAATGAAAAATATATAATTAAATTTCCAGGTGTTATATTCTGTTCAGATTTTATTGGATACGAGTGCTAGTAGGGAAATATTCTATCACATGATACATGATTCCAATTAAGACATTATACATTTTGGATGTAATTAATGTTATCACCTTATTAAGCATGGTATTTTGTTCTCCAATAGATTCATCCTCGATGAGCTTCGTTGAAATATTATAATGGCATATATATGGTTACACTAAAAAATGCACTGGATTGGTACCAAGAGGGAAAATTTACCATGATCTGAAAATAAAGGTTCAAGGGTAGACATATCAGTCATAAATACAATAATAATTGGGGTAGTAAAATGATTATTAGATTAGGGAGTTATTTTTATATATTATCTAGTTAATTGTTCATGGAGATCTGGGAACTTAGTCATCCATGATGTATCTGACATGGAAGTTGTAATCACAATATCCTTCCATTTTCTATGGAGTGGGTAGACCCCAAGATATTGAGTTCTATATTAATTCAGCATAGATTAAATTCAATTTGATCAATACTACTATGGAGGTGGGTATATATATATATTCTCTTAAGGTTATCATAACACTGATGGAATGTTTAAGTACATTCTAGTCGGAATACAAGGATGACTTGTTTGGACATCAAGTCAACGTTCATCATGAACATATTTAACAACATGCTGAGGGTAGAATGATCCAAAGTGTTCACACACATAGTGTATGGAGAGGTATTATATGTAGACTATTCAATTAACTTCGTATACATGTTTCAGTTTTCATCAATGCCGGTTGGAGAAGATACTTCCATGTTGTAGTGATTTAAGAATGGTTTATGAAATATTGTAAGGGGACAAGTGAATATATTCTAAATGCCATGGTCTCCTAAGGAATTAAACTATGAGTTTATAGTGTAGTATAGTTTTACTGAGGATAGTATACCGGGATAGAAAATGGTGTTAGATTGAATAGGTTGAAGAGATCTTCATATCCATGATCAATTTTATGAGGGACCCATCAAGGTGGTTGGAGTGGTGGTCTAACTTTAAAACCATATAATTGGTTATCATCATGGGTTTTTAGTGTGTAAATATATTCAATGTTCATTTGTAGTTTTATTTAACACAAAATGTCTATTGATCTTATAAAAATGTGGGGAATTTAGAGAAGTTTTCCAGATAACCATAGAGTTAGCAAGAAGTCAGTGATCATGATAGGCATAATAATTTGAGGTATGGTTGGATTTTATTACATTGTGTGTGTATGAAAATTAATTTCCATTTGTGGGTCATGGTATTGAAAAATATTCTTAGTAGTGGGGTAGTGCATGATGCTAATTATGAATATAAAAGGATGATAGTCATCATGATTTTGTACATTGATTTAGTTCCACCAGATCATGTCAACACATTCATAATAGTCCATAGATCCATTTAAATTCAAATTTATGTAGGTAGAGTTTTATGGGGTTTTATGATGTATACAAGTTCAAGGTGTCAATATGTGTGAAAATTAGATCAACATGGTACTACTTTATAAATGGGCATCAGGAATGGTGCATTGAAATTATGGGATACATTGACATTGATAATTGTGTGTGGTAATGGTATAGTGATTGAAGCATACTAATGGTTGGTACTTATAGAAATTGGGATGATGGTCAGCTATTGTATCATTTTGGTTTTTTTGGGAAGTGTTGATGCAATGTTCCTTGGTAGGTGATCCATACGGTGTCATGTTCTCATATGATGAATCGGTTTTTTTGTGTTTGTTAGCTTGGGTATTTGAGAATATACCAACATGTTCAGGGTAATATTAGTTTTTTAGGGCTGTGGAGAGTGAGACGATGAGGTTCCTATTGGTCTTGATCAGTTTTTAGACCCGTGAGAGCTCAAGGATGAGCTGGAAAATAAGGGGGTGGATGTAACTCCTCAAGTTCATTTGTGATTTTATATGAGCCCGATGTTGGGATAAAAATGTGCGCATATCGGTGATTGATGTGTTTGAGGGTTATTAGGAGGCTCGATGTTTGAGTTTTGTTTGGTATCCTTGGTGTATATATTTTTCTTTTAAATATGTAGTGAACAATTTTCCCAGTGGGGAGGCATCTGGTACCAAGTGATCATTACGGGGGATCGGGTGGCCTTGTGTGGTCCACCAACCACTATGTAGACCATGGGATAGTAGCCTATGGCTAGTTGGTTTATTATGGATGGTAATTGATTAACTGGTACCTTTTAGGGGTTTTATAAATTTAGTTATAATAAATTTATTTCTTTTATTTTTTTAACATATTTAATTGACTAAACCGTCATGTGTGATTGAAGACTTCTAGGAAAGCTTCCCCCACTCCAAAAAATTATTTTTCATATAATAGGGGTTTCAACATGAATCTATTTGTTTCATGTAGTGGTTTTTTCATGGGGAATTATTATGGGAATGGATCAACAACCATAATAGTTTGTTACATGTTTTTTTTCTACTTGGAGTTCATCTAATAATTTCATTTATGGTCTCTTCTCTAGTTTTTTGATTTCTTCTTCAAAGGGATAAATCAATCCACATGAAACGATAAAAGGTTTCATGATAAATCCAGAAATGTGATTCCATGATTTTAATTATTTTATACTTTTTTTATGTATCAAGTGAAATATTGGTGTCGGTTGGGTCACATGAGTGCCTAGAACTATATATGTTCATAGTCATTAGCGTAATTTTCATTTTTTTAGGTGGACTAGGACTTTTCAATGTGGCTTTGAGTTTTTCAATGTCAATGGGATGTGATATGGTGATAATGGGGTTGATACCATGAATGAAAAGTCACCCTTCGAGGAACTAGAGTGTATATGGTTGTTATTTTTTTTAAAGGTAATGTCTTGGACAAAGGCCAAGACATAATTTATTTAAAAAGAAAGAAGAGAACTACAGAAGTCTGAAATAAGGGATTTTATTACAGTCTCTTTCATAAAGAGGAATAACATCAACCGATAGATTATCAAACCAAATAACTTCCCAATTGATACCTTTATTATCTAGAGCATCAGCCACCATGTTTGCTTCCCGATAGGCATGTGTGGAAATATATCTAATTTCCCAAAGAGAGGTCATACATCTCATCCAATGAGATGTAAGAGCCCAGGAATGGTGGACCACGCCGTTCCAAATTACTTGGATGATGGAAGTAGAGTCTCTTTCCATCCAAATGTCATTCCATCCCTTCCTTTAAACAAAATCAACATCCTTGATCACCGCCATCATCTTAACTTCTAAAGAAGTGGAACTAAAGAAACCTCCATAGAATCACCCATGATAGTGACCTAGATAATCTCTGCAGACAGCTGCCAAACCTGCTGGACCCGGGTTCCCTTTTGAAGCTCCAACCACGTTTATTTTGATCCACCCATGAATAGGGGTTTTCCAAAACACCTCAATTGATTGACGCAGTTTTTTGTAGGGTCCGAAAACCCAAAGACAACTGAGAATCAAAAAGTCTTCAATATAATTGTTAAAAAAGTTTTTTTGAATTGAGGCGGCATCCCTAATAGTAGTGAGAATTCTCGAATGATCCGCATTGAGATTAATTGAGTGCATGTTATGTAAAATACCATTACGATCAAACCAGATAATGTAGAGGAGCTCAACAACAATGCCAGAATAAGGTTCTTGATTTTCTTCGAGGCATTTAGCTCCAAAAAACATTTAAGATGAGTAAGAATTGAATGATTACAAATCCATTTGCAATCAAACATGTCATTAATAAAATTCCAGAGGACAGCACCAATAGCACATGATAGGAAAAGATGATTGGTATCTTCTCTATGTTGATGACAAATATGACATTTAGAACAAAGTTGGATGCCAAAGGTCTGAAGGCAAACCTCAGTAGGAACATGATTATGGTAAATTCTCCAAATAAGATTAAAATTTGAGGGTTTGATCCAATGATTATCAAAATGTTTGATCCACCCAAAAAGATTTTCAAAAGATGAAAAATTATGATTATAGAAAGCCTTGGAATCCAAGATACCATTATGAGAGGTTCCCAAAAGAGGAAATAATCTGTGTTAATGAATGTATGACTATCAACCAATTTCATAATAGATTCCGGGAGATTGGGACAGTGGTCATTCATAACCTCCTGTATAGAGAGATTTAGGGAGTCAGGAGGGGAGTGTGGAGATAACATAGAGATCAGGGGGGATCCAGACCAGTTATCAAGCTAAAAATTCAAAGAGGAATTTTTACTGACCAACCATATAGATTTATGAATGATTTTTTGAAAAGAGTCCTTGATGGAGGGCCAGATAGAGGAGATAATATAACTCAAGTTACCTTTTTTATGATTGTCCAAGAATCTTTTTCTAAGAAACTCAGTGGCATTAGTATTTTGATTAATCAAATTCCAAGTGAGCTTGTCTTGAAACGAATCATTAAAAATCTTGATATTTTTAATGTCGAGTCCCCCCTTTTCCAACAGTTTGTAGCAAGTAAACCAAGACATAGTGACAAGATTTTTCTCAACAGTGATGCCAGAACAAAAAAAAAATTAACGTAACCATTAATTATTTTAAAAAGAGTGGTTGGCCATTTGTAAATCATTAAAGAGTAAACCATTTTCTAAATAATGGTAGATTTGAGAAGGCAAATCCTACCATCCATGGAAAGAGATTTCCCCTTCCAGGAAGAGAGTTGTGAGAAATATTAGAATTTATTATAGGGATGTTAATCAATATTAAATGAGATATATGGTTTTTTGTTGTGAGATGGGTGGTGATGAGGATAGCTGGGGTTGATGACTTAGATTATATAGTTTTTTTTTATTTTCAATAGGACATTGGTTATTTTCACTAACCATGGGGTAGAGGCCATTAGGTTCATGATCACACAGGATAGGGACTATTGGTTGGTTTATACCACTATTAATATTTTTATATCCTTTTTATATTATATAAACTAGGGTGATCATATAGACCATCATTTATGTTGATGGACATGTCATTATTGGATTCATAATCTTGTGGGTTATTGATACCATAGGATGACAGTGGGATGATTTCAATTATATCGACCATTTTGTTTTTTTGTGATAGGCTTGGTGAAGGAGGGACATTCACCTTTCCTTGGGTTTATCAAGCAGTTGAATTTGTTGTTGGAAAATGGGATTGAATGTATATTTAATTAATGATATGATACAATTATGGTCCTAATTTTATTTTGAATATTTCAGAGTGGTTTACTAGGATTTGGTTGGTGTTTAATTTCACGTGATAGAAACTATATTGTTTGGTTGAGTACATTTTTATTATGATACATTCGAGGTTTTTCATACAACTCCAGCATTGGATGAAGTAAGTAAAGGCTCACATTTGGTTGGTTAATCATTGGTGGAGTGGATTGAGTGGTTTTAAATGGTTTAAATATTTCTCACATTTTATAAACTTTTATATTTATGGAAATTATTTGGGGGAACAAATGATAATGTCAAAATAAGTTCATATGGGTTCACTGTATAGGCCCTCTTGAATGCATATAGAATTTAACTCTTCTATTGTAAGAAAGGAAAAGGGATTCATGACTATATTAATATATATATGTGTAACAATCATACCTCTAGTAATTTATATTTGATAATTAATCTATTACATTTTTATAAAATACAAATGATCACATCACCAAGGAACAATGAGCTTAATTATCTTAAAGAATGAGATATTGACATGAATTGAAATTTATATTGGAAATAAAATATGAAAACATAATTAATGAAAATATTCAGAATCCTTGAACTCATTTTTTGATTCATTCTTAATATCATGGAGAAAAGAATCAAAATAATATTGTTCTAAAATACTTAGTTTTCATTACATACATTGGAACTTATCATGAATAAATATTTAAAAACCAATATGGTAAGGTAAATAACAAAAAACTAATGGTATTTTATCAATAACATGAGAATAAAATGCTTAAATAGATATTATAAATGAAAAAAACCTCATGAATAAAAATAACTGAAATATAAAAGAATGAAATTCTTAATATTTTACATCATGATTTCATAAGTCATGTTATCTTTACTATGAATTCCTCTCACTAATATTGTTTAATCTGTTGATTTGTATACTTCAAAAACCCATTTCATATGGTCAGATAATGGGTATGTCTCAAGAGAGTATTCAATGCATTGAGGGTTATCTATTATTTGGAACCACCCTTTATAGAATATATAATTCATTATTCCGATATTGAGTGATCATTTTAATTTATAAAAAATATTCCTTGTTAATAAATGTTTGTATTGAGTAACGACTATTGAAAATCAATATTTCCCAATTATATCAAATAATATTCAATGTAAAACAATAAATGTAGAAATGTAATATGTTTTAGGTGATAAACATATCCATGAAAAAAATAATTTTGACACTTAAGATAATTTTAATGTCTAATGAAAAATTATCACAATAAAGTTAAAATATTATGGGAAGTATAATGACTACAAAATTACTATGGTATAAAAGATAAACATCGGTTCTCAAAAATATTTTTTTTAAGGAAATCATGTTATTTTGAGTAATTCATAAACTAGAATAAAAATATTAAAAGAATATTTTATAAAATATTTTCCCATGTAATTTTTTTAGAAAAAGCTAAATTTCATAAAACAGATGTGGCGGCGGAAAAATATTTTAAATCCATATGCATTACAAATAAACATTCCATTTATTTTTTTTAAAAGAATGTAAAAAAACTAAACTATCAAAAAAAATTATAAATATTAATTTAAAACCATCTATAAATTTCAAGGATAACTAGGAATTTCCTTAGTAAATCATTTAGCTATATAAGAATTAATTTTTAATACAATTTTGAAAAAATTAGAAATTGAATAAAAATATGCCTGATCAAAAAGTGAAATAAGAATGAATTTTATTTTTAACTTTTATTATTTGATTAATGTTTTATAGAATGTAAAATTATTAACATTATAAATAAAGTCCTTAAATATCTATATTATAAGAATACAGAATTATTCTTAAGGATTTATTATATCAATCCTTTAATTAAAGTAATATCATCCCAATAAATTGAGACAGAAAAAATATCTCCTCCATGGTCACTATAAAATTTTAAGCCTGTGAAAGAATAAAAATAAATTGAAACTTAAATAATCATTGGAAAATATATATTTATCTTAAAAAAAAATTAAAGTAAATGAACGACAAAAATTATAAAGATATGTGTATTACCAAAAATGTGTCAAGGGAGTTGACATTGAGAGATAATTTGGTAACTTGAGCATACAAATTATTTAACATAATTTTACCTCCTAAATATTGATTTAAAACATGTTATTAATTAAAATAGAACAATATTAACTTTTATAATATCATATAAGATCCACTTATAAGTGTTAACTAATTATTTTTCTCATGTTTATTTCATCATAAATGTTCCATCTATTTTACATAGGATATAGTATCATAATATAATGAATTATATTAATTTAATAAATATCATATTAATAATTAATACATTATTAAAATAATTATTGAGAAGGTGGACATAGAAAATGGATCACATTGATTTGTGGATATGATAGGTCTTATGTATGCATGAGGGAAAGTATAATTTTTAAACGGATGAATGGGTAGGTATATGATATATTAAATTTTTAGAATAATATTTATTTCTAAATTATCATATATATTTATTATTTCTTTCTTATTATGATCCATGTGAGGTAGTGATGAAAACAAATATATTGAATTGGTTCTCATTGCGGTAGTTTTCCATACACATGAGCGATGATTTTGATTCCCATTTGAAAGGGAAGGAGATGGATAAATTTTTTTCCAAAAAATAAAAGTACAAATTATTAAATGTATGGTACTGGTGTCATTATATTGTAATTTTTAGGCCATAATTTAAGGTTCCAATATTAATTATGTACATTTATAATATGGAATCTATTTTACCAAATTAAATTTTCATATATGGAAGAATTTAATTTAAAAATAATCCTCCAAAATTGGATCAATACTAGTTTTTGCCAAAAACAAATTGGGGCATAAGATAATATTATATTAACTATGTTAATAGTACTAATCATATAAGGATTTAAATTAATATAGTGAGAAATATATTTGTAAAGACCCGCAAATTTCAAGGAAATTTTTTTCTTAATTTTCTTTGGAATTTTACAAGAGCGCAGCTTCAGACGGAACCTGATTCCGAGGCCCGGTGTGCCCGGAATCAATTTCCGAAGTTTGGCTCGGGTACGTTCAGTGAACGGACGAGCGGGTTTTTCTATCTTTTGAACCGGTGCCCGGAATCAAATTCTGAGGGCACCGATGAAATCGCAGCGCCGGTATTTGCTTAGAAACGCCTCTTTCGGAGTTGCGTTTGCTCAGACGTGGTTTTTAAATTTTGCGGCTTTAAGTCAGAAATAAAATAAAGTTTGTGCGACAACTTTATTTTATTTCACTTAAACTGCTTGGAAGCCACTTAAAGTCACTTAAAGGCGGCTTGAACTGAGTTGAACTGGATAGGATGCTATCCAGAAATATCCTACCCCTTGGTAGGATATTTGTGCGGTGGGACCCGCACGAGCCCCGCCGTTTCTTTCGCTAAGTAACGCACCCGTGAAAACCCGTCAAAGTAACTGAAAAGTCAACCGACGCGTTTTCTTTAATTCTTAACAGACCATTTAATTGGGCGGTTTATTTCGTAAATTAAATGGACTGTTTCTTCGTGAATTAAATGGGTCGTTTCTTTCGAATTGATGGATCGTTTCTTAACCGGTTTCGTGTTGGCATGTTTATAAAATAAGACCAACCTAAAAATCCTTGGAAAGGATTTGAGAGAATTTTCGTTCCTCCACCCTCCCCGCGAAGAACGCGAAGAACGCGAAGAACGCGAAGAACGCGAAGAACGCCGGAACCGGAATCCGACGACGCACGATCCGCGACGTCAACAGCTTTTCCGCGACCTTCTTCTTCTTCTTCTTCGGTGCCTCTTCTTCCGCGGCGAACCTGCGATCGGCGGTTAAAGGTGAGAATCGAAACTTCTAAATTCTCCCTTCTTAATTTCAATAACAACGGATTTAATTAATTAAATCTGTTTGTTCTTGATCCGGAGATTGGCGACGCGACGCCGGATACCGCGACGACGCGACGATCTCCTTCTTCCGCGACGAGCGATTCCGCGACGACCTCTCGTCCGACGACGACTTCGAGGTAGGGATTTATTTTGGAAAAGTTACCCCTTTTTAAATTTTCTCGTGAACGTTCTTGAAAATTTAAAAAGTCGGTTTCAAACGAACAATTTTATCTTTAAATAAAATTGTTGGATCATGTGTTGATCATCTTTTTTCTTTTCTCCCGTTGATTATGGCTAACGCGGAGGGTGCGGGTCTAACGAACAAGACCCGACAACCCTCCGCCGATCCCTTTTTGTTGTGCGGATATGACGGACGACGACAAACCGCGCGGTAGGGGCGATCCGTTGATTCCACAGTGAAGGTCGGCATCCGGGAGAGGCATCGGCGCAGACGGGAGGCAAAACGGGCCACCGGAGCATCTCCGGCGGCCCGCGGAAGGCAGCGGCGGCGCGGGTCGCCGGCGCGGCGGCGCCGGCGACCGGAGGCGGCGGCGCCCGGCGCGCCGCCGTGGAGATCTTCCGCCGCGGCTGAAGCCGCGGCGGTGGCGGCCGGTTCCGCGGCCGCGCGGAACCGGGAACGGACGCGGCGGCCCGGCCGCGTCCGCGTGACAGGCGGCCCCCCCGCGGGGGCCGCGTTTCTTCAAATGCCGCGGGTCAAACCCGCGGCGGCGGCCTGTTCGGCCGCTCGGCCGAAGCCGAGCCGGCCGGTCTGGTCGGCCGGGCCGCGCCCAGGCCGAACCGGACCCGGCCGAGCCGGTTCGGGCCGGGTCGCCCCGGGCCCAGAACCCCCGTTTTCGGGCCCTCTTCGGTCTTTCGCCCATATCTTGGGCCTGGGACCTCCAATTGACGAACCGTCAGCGGCTACGCGATCCTTGGATCGAGACGGTCGTTTCGGTATATTATACTCAAGGTTTAGGAAGACTTTGGGTTCGTCCGGGTTGGTTCGTACACGAAACCAACCGGGCCCTCGGAGCGGAAACGCTCATAACTTGAGCTACGGACGTCCGATCGACGTACCGTCAGCTGTGGTAGTTTCCTCTAAGTGAGACGGAACTTTTGGGCATGCTCCGCCCGAGGATCGGATACAGGCGGAGTACGGTCGGGTTGGTTTTGCCCTAAAAACCAACCGGGCCCCTGGGACGAAAATGCCAATAACTCTCAGACCGGGCGTCCGTTTGACGCGCCGTCTGTCGCGTTGAGATCCTGTTGTCGATACGGAACTTTTGGATACATCAACTTCGGACTACGTGTCAGTTGATGTATCAGCCTCTCGGCTCGTGGAGCGGACCCTCCTAAACGAGCTCGCTTTGTGCGGGAACCCTAGCGCTGGCTGTGACTTCGACGACAGAGCAGAGATCCTTCGTGGACTGCGAAGACGACAGAGCAGAGATCCTCCGTGGACTGCGACGACGGCAGAGCAGAGATCCTTCGTGGACTGCGGCGACGACTGTGCAGAGATCCTCAGTGGACTGCGTCGACTACTGCACTCAGCGATCCCATGTGGATCAGTGCCTACAGGTTCTGTGTGAGCCCGATCCTACGTGGGTCCTTACTGCCGGTTCTGTGTGAGCCACTGCCTACAGGTTCTGTGTGAGCCCGATCCTACGTGGGTCTTTTGCGGGGGTTAGTACCTATCGATCCTTCGTGGGTCCGACGACTTAGACGGATCAGTGATCGTCTTTGACGTCATCTGAAAAAGTATACCTGGTTGAGCTGAATCTTATGTTACTCTCCTTTGTGGATTGTGTTGAACTATCCTATGTGGATTTACTGTTTACTCCCCTTTGTGGATTGTGTTGAACTATCCTTTGTGGATTTTACTGTTTACTCTCCTTGTGGATTTGAGTCTTGCTTTCCTTTGTGGATTGAGTTGTTCTTGAGCTCGTGAGCAGAGCTAGAATTGGGGACTTAGGTATATGTATGGGCATATACCTAAGTCGAGTCAGATGTTACTTCGTGATTGCATCTTTCTTTTGTGCTATATCCTTTGTGGATTTCGGGAGACCTTCGGGGGTCTCGGGGTCCTTACTGAGTAGCTTGTACTCACCCCTGCACGGGCTATGCCCGCACCTTGTTGTGTTGGATGAAGACGACGGACAGCGCTGATCACGGTTGGGGCGTGGAGCAGGACGGTACCTGGAGGTGGACCACTGGGCGGGACGTGCTCGGAGCGGACGTGGGACCCGAGGAGCCTGGAGGCTATCTGTACCCACCCTTCAGGTGGGATTGCCAGTGGACGACACGAGGCTGCCGTCTTTTCTTCAGTTGCTGTACTTTACTTTTCAGTTGTACTTTACAGTTGGGCTTGTATTTCCGGCCCCCTTTACTTTCTGCACTTTACTTTCCTCTTGCTGACTCTGTGTGGTTGTTACTTATAAAGGCAATGCCTTCCCTGTTTACTGGGATTTTACGCCTTGGTGCTAGTCGCCAGCCCCTGGCCTATGGAAGGCGGGTTTGGGGTAGTCACGGCACGGGCCCCGAGGACGGGTCGTGACAAATTGGTATCAGAGGTGGTCGGTTCTACCGCAAACTCTGATCGTCCCTTCTTTCTATATGAAGCAATAGTGTTTAGTGTATTGAGTGTGGTTATCAGTTCAGGGAGCCCAGTGTTGGTGCGGCGGCCGACGTATCCGTAAACCAGGACCCTGACTCCTGATTTCCGACTTAATGCATGAAAACATTGATTGCGTGTGTGTTTCAAGTTTTCTTTGTGATTACTTGTGTCAGCTCACCGGGTATACTGATCTGCTTTATGAAAGTCTCAAGTTTTCCTTGTGATTACTTGTGCCAGCTCACCAGGTATACTGTTCTGACTGTGGTGCTCTTGTTCTCCTTTTCAGGATGGCCCCGCGACGACAGCCAGCTAGGGTTCCGAGTGTAGGGCGCGACGGCAGCCCACCGAGCGACGAGGCCTCGGTGGAGGGCCCTTTGCCAGCAGTGGCACCGGCGGTAGCTTTACCCACCGAGCCACCGATGCTGCCAGTACCAGACGCTGACGATGCACGTCGCCTCAGGGCACTGCACGAGTTTCAGGGCCAGCGACCGCCCAGGTTTCGCGGTGAGGCGGACCCCCAGGCCACCGAGGACTGGCTAGAGGCAGTGGTACGGATCTTCAGACTAGTGAGGACACCAGCGGATCTCATGGTGATTCTCGCAGCGAGCCTCCTGCAGGCGGCGGCAGGACGATGGTGGAGCCTGATGCTCCAGGTTCACGATGAGGCATCCCTTCTCTGGGCGGACTTCGAGAGCCTCTTCCGCTATGAGTTCGTCCCGGCCACCCTCCGAGCGGTGCGCATCCAGGAGCTTCTCCAGCTGCGCCAGGGCAGCATGACGGTCGCTCAGTACACGGCGAGGTTCACGGACCTATCTCGCTACTCGACCGACATGGTACGGGACCCCTTCTTCCGGGCCCGGACCTTCGAGCAGGGCTTGCGACAGGAGATTCGGGCGTCGCTGATCTCCCTCAGCATTCCGACCCAGGCGGGAGTGCTGGAGCGAGCCCTCCTGATCGAGAGCTTCCTGGCAGAGCCTTCTTCAGCGGCGAGACCTAGCACAGGGCGACAGGTAGCTGAGTCTTCGGCAGCAGGTAGCCGACGGATGACTCTCGGGTCCAGGCAGACCAGACCCCCACGCAGACGGCCTCAGGACACCGGCTCAGCAGTGCGGGGCACACAGCGGAGTGCCAGCCTTCCGAGAGGCAGGTTGTGCTACTCTTGCGGCGGGCAGGGTCACATGGCTCGTGATTGCCCGACTCGCCGACCAGAGGAGCAGCAGACGGTGGAGGGGCCACCCAGGCAGAGGCAGAGGGTCGACCGTGGCGGTCCGCAGGGAGGAGGCGGACGAGGCAGAGGAGCTGGCCGAGCAGCGGGTGGTGGGCGACGCTTCCAGGCTCTACCCCCACCACCACCAGGAGGGCCACCTCGACCACATGGAGCTGGCGGGCAGGGACAGGCCCAGCTCCAGGCAGTGGAGGCCTACGACCCCGACTTGCCAGAGATGATTCGAGGTACGATCTGTGTCTATTCCACCCTTGCTGCAGTACTTATAGACACAGGAGCGAGTCACTCTTTCATAGCCTCTGCCCTTGTTCAGAGCTCGGAGATTCCGACTGAGTCGTTGGCTCGATCCTTACGGCTAGAGACTCCTACGGGAGCAGACTCGACGATTACGCACTGGTGCCGGCAGTGTGAGCTTACTCTAGGAGGCGAGAGCTTCGGCTGGGATCTCCTTGTAGCGGCGTCGAGGCCTTACGACGTCATCTTGGGCATGGATTGGCTATCCACGGTTCATGCCCAGATCGACTGTTTTAGGCGCAAGGTGCGATGTGTTCGCACCGACGGGAGCAGGTTTACCTTCACCGGCGAGAAGGGAACCTTTGCAGCACAGGATGGACTTCCGAGGAGGAGAGTGCAGCCCATCTTTCATCAGTTGGCTAGCCTCATCCTAGGAGCAGTGGACGTGCGGAGTCCAGCTTTTCCTGCAGTGGTGGACCAGTACGTAGACGTCTTTCCCGACGACGTTCCAGGGCTACCTCCTCGTAGAGAGGTAGACTTTTACATCGACTTGTACCCCGGGACAGCCCCGATATCTACTCCAGCATATCGGATGGCCCCCGCCGAGCTTCGGGAGCTGCGGGTACAGTTGGAGGACTTGCAGAGCAAGGGGTTTATCCGACCCAGTGTTTCACCCTGGGCTTCCCCGATTTTGTTCGCCAAGAAGGCGGACGGGAGCTTGCGACTATGTGTCGACTATCGTCGCCTGAATTAGGTGACGGTGAGGAACAAGTATCCGCTGCCCCGGATTGATGACCTCTTCGATCAGCTCAAGGGAGCGCGGTGGTTCTCGAAGATAGACCTCCGGTCAGGCTATCATCAGCTCAAAGTTCGAGACGAGGACGTGCAGAAGACGGCCTTCAGGTGTCGGTATGGCCATTATGAGTTCTTGGTTATGCCGTTCGGCGTAACCAATGCTCCAGCAGTGTTCATGAGCCTCATGAACAGGATCTTCCAGCCATACCTCGACCGTTTTGTCATGGTCTTCATTGACGACATTTTGGTATACTCGACGACTGAGGAGGAGCATGCCTACCACCTGCGAGTTGTGCTAGACACGCTCCGAGAGCACCAGCTTTATGGAAAGCTCTCAAAATGCCAGTTCAGGTTACGTGAGGTCCATTTCTTGGGACACGTCATCTCTGAGGCGGGAGTTGCAGTGGATCCCGCGAAGATCGAGGCAGTGCTAGCTTGGGAGCCACCCAAGAGCGTGACAGAGGTGCGGAGCTTCTTGGGCCTAGCCGGATACTATCGGAGATTCGTGCCAGACTTCTCCAGAGTTGCGGCACCACTCTCAGCGTTGACGAAGAATGGGAAACCCTTCGTGTGGTCAGACAGATGTCAGCAGAGCTTCCAGGAGCTGAGGCAGAGGTTGACCAGCGCACCTATCTTGAGGTTGCCTGAGGAGGGAGTTGGATACGTAGTTTACTGCGATGCGTCAGGGACTGGACTCGGGTGCGTCCTGATGCAGGAGCGGGCCGTGATCGCCTACGGATCACGTCAGTTGAGGCCGCATGAGCAGAACTACGCCACTCATGACCTGGAGTTAGCAGCAGTGGTCTTCGCTCTGAAGACTTGGCGGCACTATCTGATGGGCGAGCGCTTCACAGTCTTTTCTGACCACCAGAGTCTCAGGTATATCTTCTCTCAGAAGGACCTGAACCTGAGACAGCGGAGATGGCTTGAGTTCCTCCAGGACTATGACTTTGAGATAGTCTATACTCCTGGGAAGGGGAACGTGGTAGCCGATGCCCTCAGCAGGAGGACGGGCATTCAGCTACTTGAGGAGGCGACGGAGCAGCTAGCCTCCTTGCAGATATCCTTCGTGGATAGAGACGGAGCAGCCTTTCTTCAGTCTCTCATAGTCTCTCCTCCACTTCTACAGCGGGTCAGAGAGGCTCAGCGTGGGGACGCTGACTGTGAGACCCGGCGTGCACTGATATCCTCAGGTCAGGCGCCTGATGGTTTCTCCCTTGGAGCAGAGCACGACATCCTTTTCAGAGGGCGTACCTTCGTACCAGTTGCTTTACGAGAGGAGGTGCTGAGAGAGTTTCACACTTCTCCCTTGGCGGTACATCCCGGAGTGGCGAAGATGTACCAGGATCTCAGACGACAGCACTGGTGGCCGGGCATGAAGAAAGTTGTGGCAGAGTTCGTTTCAAGATGCCTCACCTGCCAGCAGGTGAAGGCAGAGCATCAGGTACCAGCAGGTTTGGTACAGCCCTTGGAGGTCCCGGAGTGGAAGTGGGATAGCATATCTATGGACTTCGTGACTGGAATTCCACGTACTTCCAGAGGTCACGACTCTATTTGGGTGATTGTCGACCGACTCACCAAGTCGGCACACTTCTTACCCATCAGAGAGCAGGGCTCAGTGGAGAGCTTGGGACGTCTTTACGTCCAGGAGATCGTACGGCTTCACGGTGTGCCATCATCTATCGTCTCCGATCGAGATGCTCGTTTCACTTACCGGCTCTGGAAGGGGTTGCAGGAGGCGTTCGGGACGCGGCTCCATCTGAGCACAGCCTTCCACCCTCAGACGGATGGTCAGACGGAGAGGACCATACAGACGCTCGAGGACATGCTCCGTGCATGTGTTCTCGACTTTGGTCGCAGCTGGGAGGACCACCTACCCTTGGTGGAGTTCGCGTACAACAACAGCTACCACTCCACCATCGGGATGGCACCATACGAGGCGTTGTACGGCAGACCCTGCAGATCACCGTTGTGCTGGACAGACCCTGGGGAGTCAGCACTCGTGGGACCAGAGATGGTCCGAGCCACGACAGAGAAGGTCCAGATCATCCAGGAGAGGATGAGGACAGCTCAGAGCCGGCAGAAGTCATATGCTGACAGGAGGCGGAGGCCACTAGAGTTCGAGGATGGCGACCACGTCTTTTTGCGTGTCTCACCTCGACGTGGTTTACGGAGATTTGGCCGAGGCGGCAAGTTGTCTCCACGCTTCATCGGGCCTTTCCAGGTCCTCAGCAGGATAGGAGAGGTGGCTTATCGCCTGGCTCTACCACCTCAGTTGCACCGGGTGCACGACGTCTTCCACGTGTCTCAGCTGAGGAGATACGTGCACGACCCGACGCACATCATCGACTTTGGGGAGCTGGACGTGGACGATGGGGCGACTTTTGCGGAGGTCCCAGTAGAGATCGAGGATCGACAGGAGCGGGTCCTACGTGGGCGGTCGATTCCTCTTGTGCGCATCAGATGGCAGCACGGGAACCTCCAGGAGAGCACTTGGGAGCGGGAGGCTCAGATGCGTGCTCAGTACCCCCATTTGTTCCCCTAGTTTTTGATGTATCTTTACGGGGACGTAAAGCCCTGAGGTGGGAGTAATGTAAATACCCGCAAATTTCAAGGAAATTTTTTTCTTAATTTTCTTTGGAATTTTACAAGAGCGCAGCTTCAGACGGCACCTGATTCCGAGGCCCGGTGTGCCCGGAATCAATTTCCGAAGTTTGGCTCGGGTACGTTCAGTGAACGGACGAGCGGGTTTTTCTATCTTTTGAACCGGTGCCCGGAATCGAATTCTGAGGGCACCGATGAAATCGCAGCGCCGGTATTTGCTTAGAAACGCCTCTTTCGGAGTTGCGTTTGCTCAGACGTGGTTTTTAAATTTTGCGGCTTTAAGTCAGAAATAAAATAAAGTTTCTGCGACAACTTTATTTTATTTCACTTAAACTGCTTGGAAGCCACTTAAAGTCACTTAAAGGCGGCTTGAACTGAGTTGAACTGGATAGGATGCTATCCAGAAATATCCTACCCCTTGGTAGGATATTTGTGCGGTGGGACCCGCACGAGCCCCGCCGTTTCTTTCGCTAAGTAACGCACCCGCGAAAATCCGTCAAAGTAACTGAAAAGTCAACCGACGCGTTTTCTTTAATTCTTAACAGACCATTTAATTGGGCGGTTTATTTCGTAAATTAAATGGACTGTTTCTTCGTGAATTAAATGGGTCGTTTCTTTCGAATTGATGGATCGTTTCTTAACCGGTTTCGTGATGGCATGTTTATAAAATAAGACCAACCTAAAAATCCTTGGAAAGGATTTGAGAGAATTTTCGTTCCTCCAACCTCCCCGCGAAGAACGCGAAGAACGCGAAGAACGCGAAGAACGCGAAGAACGCCGGAACCGGAATCCGACGACGCACGATCCGCGACATCAACAGCTTTTCCGCGACCTTCTTCTTCTTCTTCTTCGGTGCCTCTTCTTCCGCGGCGAACCTGCGATCGGCGGTTAAAGGTGAGAATCGAAACTTCTAAATTCTCCCTTCTTAATTTCAATAACAACGGATTTAATTAATTAAATCTGTTTGTTCTTGATCCGGAGATTGGCGACGCGACGCCGGATACCGCGACGACGCGACGATCTCCTTCTTCCGCGACGAGCGATTCCGCGACGACCTCTCGTCCGACGACGACTTCGAGGTAGGGATTTATTTTGGAAAAGTTACCCCTTTTTAAATTTTCTCGTGAACGTTCTTGAAAATTTAAAACGTCGGTTTCAAACGAACAATTTTATCATTAAATAAAATTGTTGGATCATGTGTTGATCATCTTTTTTCTTTTCTCCCGTTGATTATGGCTAACGCGGAGGGTGCGGGTCTAACGAACAAGACCCGACAACCCTCCGCCGATCCCTTTTTGTTGTGCGGATATGACGGACGATGACAAACCGCGCGGCAGGGGCGATCCGTTGATTCAGCAGTGAAGGTCGGCATCCGGGAGAGGCATCGGCGCAGACGGGAGGCAAAACGGGCCACCGGAGCATCTCCGGCGGCCCGCGGAAGGCAGCGGCGGCGCGGGTCGCCGGCGCGGCGGCGCCGGCTACCGGAGGCGGCGGCGCCCGGCGCGCCGCCGTGGAGATCTTCCGCCGCGGCTGAAGCCACGGCGGTGGCGGCCGGTTCCGCGGCCGCGCGGAACCGGGAACGGACGCGGCGGCCCGGCCGCGTCCGCGTGACAGGCGGCCCCCCCGCGGGGGCCGCGTTTCTTCAAATGTCGCGGGTCAAACCCGCGGCGGCGGCCTGTTCGGCCGCTCGGCCGAAGCCAAGCCGGCCGGTCCGGTCGGCCGGGCCGCGCCCAGGCCGAACGGGACCCGGCCGAGCCGGTTCGGGCCGGCCCGGTTCGGGCCGACCCGGTTCGGCCGACCCCAGGGGGGGGGGGGTTCGGGCCGGGTCGCCCCGGGCCCAGAACCCCCGTTTTCGGGCCCTCTTCGGTCTTTCGCCCATATCTTGGGCCTGGGACCTCCGATTGATGAACCGTCAGCGGCTACGCGATCCTTGGATCGAGACGGTCGTTTCGGTATATTATACTCAAGGTTTCGGAAGACTTTCGGTTCGGCCGGGTTGGTTCGTACACGAAACCAACCGGGCCCTCGGAGCGGAAACGCTCATAACTTGAGCTACGGACGTCCGATCGACGTACCGTCAGCTGTGGTAGTTTCCTCTAAGTGAGACGGAACTTTTGGGCATGCTCCGCCCGAGGATCGGATACAGGCGGAGTACGGTCGGGTTGGTTTTGCCCTAAAAACCAACCGGGCCCCTGGGACGAAAATGCCAATAACTCTCAGACCGGGCGTCCGTTTGACGCGCCGTCTGTCGCGTTGAGATCCTGTTGTCGATACGGAACTTTTGGATACATCAACTTCGGACTACGTGTCAGTTGATGTATCAGCCTCTCGGCTCGTGGAGCGGACCCTCCTAAACGAGCTCGCTTTGTGCGGGAACCCTAGCGCTGGCTGTGACTTCGACGACAGAGCAGAGATCCTTCGTGGACTGCGAAGACGACAGAGCAGAGATCCTCCGTGGACTGCGACGACGGCAGAGCAGAGATCCTTCGTGGACTGCGGCGACGACTGTGCAGAGATCCTCAGTGGACTGCGTCGACTACTGCACTCAGCGATCCCATGTGGATCAGTGCCTACAGGTTCTGTGTGAGCCCGATCCTACGTGGGTCCTTACTGCCGGTTCTGTGTGAGCCACTGCCTACAGGTTCTGTGTGAGCCCGATCCTACGTGGGTCTTTTGCGGGGGTTAGTACCTATCGATCCTTCGTGGGTCCGACGACTTAGACGGATCAGTGATCGTCTTTGACGTCATCTGAAAAAGTATACCTGGTTGAGCTGAATCTTATGTTACTCTCCTTTGTGGATTGTGTTGAACTATCCTATGTGGATTTACTGTTTACTCTCCTTTGTGGATTGTGTTGAACTATCCTTTGTGGATTTTACTGTTTACTCTCCTTGTGGATTTGAGTCTTGCTTTCCTTTGTGGATTGAGTTGTTCTTGAGCTCGTGAGCAGAGCTAGAATTGGGGACTTAGGTATATGTATGGGCATATACCTAAGTCGAGTCAGATGTTACTTCGTGATTGCATCTTTCTTTTGTGCTATATCCTTTGTGGATTTCGGGAGACCTTCGGGGGTCTCGGGGTCCTTACTGAGTAGCTTGTACTCACCCCTGCACGGGCTATGCCCGCACCTTGTTGTGTTGGATGCAGACGACGGACAGCGCTGATCACGGTTGGGGCGTGGAGCAGGACGGTACCTGGAGGTGGACCACTGGGCGGGACGTGCTCGGAGCGGACGTGGGACCCGAGGAGCCTGGAGGCTATCTGTACCCACCCTTCAGGTGGGATTGCCAGTGGACGACACGAGGCCGCCGTCTTTTCTTCAGTTGCTGTACTTTACTTTTCAGTTGTACTTTACAGTTGGGCTTGTATTTCCGGCCCCCTTTACTTTCTGCACTTTACTTTCCGCTTGCTGACTCTGTGTGGTTGTTACTTATAAAGGCAATGCCTTCCCTGTTTACTGGGATTTTACGCCTTGGTGCTAGTCGCCAGCCCCTGGCCTATGGAAGGCGGGCTTGGGGTAGTCACGGCACGGGCCCGAGGATGGGTCGTGACAATATTATATAAATTTAATTCATATAATTCATTATTATATATTATGTTAACTAGTGAAATTTTCAAAACAATATTTACTTAAAACACATTTTCTTAATAATATATCTTTTACTAAAAAATAATTTTATCTTTATTTAAATAAAATTAATAATCACTACATCACTAATTATGCATATTATAAAATTTTTTATTAAAAAAATTAATAAATTTTAAATACTTATATTTCTATTATATATAAAATAAATTTTCTAAAGGAATTTTAAAAAAATCATTATGAGTTCATTTTGACCTAGTATGTTTGAAATCGATATTCATCCTATAAGAATATAATATTTTTCCATGAAATATTATAATTTGAATTTAATTATTATTTTATTTATATAATATCTCCACTTTCAAAAATTGATCCTCAAATGTTAAATTCTTGGCTCCTTTAAAAAATTTAACCTTGAATTTTTTAAGGGAAATTACTTAATAAAAAATGAGGTTCGTTCATCTTGATATAATCTTCATGTCCCCATGTTTCTAATTCGATTTTGTGACTTCTCAAAATTAATGTTACTTATCAATTCATTTAGTATGGAAACAATTATTCTCCAGTGTAAAGAATCTAGATAGGGTATTTATGGTATGATAGTTTAGGTTCCAATTTAATTAAATTAGTTGTGATAACATGTTTGGTATCATATGTACTTCTTTAATAATGAGACATGGAACATATAATTTACTATATAGAGAATTTGATTAATTTCACAATTATAATAAATATATCTAATTATTTTTTAAATTTTATAGGGTTGGATGTACATGGGGATTGTTTTTTTACATTCATAAAAAACCTTATAACACCCTTTTATGGAGATACTGTCAAGAAATATTGATATCCTACATGAAATTCCAATTCATTACTACAGATAACAACATAAATCTTTTAATTTAATTGATAATATTTAAAATTATTATACATATAATTTTTAATTTAAGTTATGTCCTCAATATATTCAATAACAACAAGATTCCTTTAGCCAAACTTATATTCAAATGTTGGTTTACAACATTTATTTCCTTGTAAGCCTCCATGTGGAACCAATTGAATACTCAAATGAAAACAATAATTATAAAAAACTCTACCAAATGTACATATTTATCCCACATACCCTGATATTAATGTGACAATTATCTCAATATTTCTTTTAATTTTTAAAATCCCTTTTATGTTATCCTTAGTTTGGGAATGATAGGCGGTGCTCAAAAGAAGCATCGTTTTAAGAGCCTTCAGAATAAGTTCCATAGTTTTGAAATAAATCATGGATCATGATCATACACTTTTGAAAATAGTGAACACTAAAATATTACAAATTCAATAATATACATTCATGCAAGTAACTCGTGTTGTAAATATTCTCTTCTAAAAAGGAAAAGTGAATATTTGTCACGGAGATAAAAAATAACTCATATTGAATCAATATGTCTAAGAGTATTTGATAATCTATAGAAGAAGTACATAGTATTGTTTTCTTAATTACACATATTAATATGCATTGGTTTCATGAAACCTCTTGTAATATATCTCTCATCCTTCACCTATTCAAAAACGACAAATGATTACACATAATTATCAATTCTTATCTCTCTATTATCCCACTAAAAATTTTTACTTAAAATAAAAATAAATCATGGTTGTACCATGGTTTATAAGAGAAATTAATCATAAAATAATCATATAATAAACCCATTTTTAGATAAAATATAAATAGAACACCTGACCTATTTCTAAAGAATAGAACACCATCTTCATTTATGAAGTTTTTCAATTACCCATCATTCAAAAATTTACTCTTCTTTTCGAGATTCTCATCATCCTGATAAGAAATTTTATATTCTCTAATAAATAAGGTTTTTATGTAATTTAAATAAAGTATTGATATTTCACATTCCTTAATAATTCCAATATATGTCATCCCAAAATTCATGAATATAGCTTTCGAGTAAACACTTATTTTTTATAGACTCTATTATATTTCCCCATCAATGAACCTACTATATTATTTTCCATCCATTGGTGATAGTGTATTGACAAACAAAATCCTTAAGTTGATTATTCTATAATATTTTCCTTATGTTTAAATATTTCTATGAAAATATTTTTTTCAAAATCTTATGGCCTATATATATCTTACATATTTATCCATAGAGATAATCTATTCATATCTTAAAAGGAAATATTTTAGTTCCAACTCAAGATCTTGAGTTTTATAGTTCTATTCATGTGTTTTTACTACAATGATATATAGGAAATAAATTTATCATTCCACATCAGGATACAACCATATAACTTATTCAATGCATTACTATGTATCAAAAATCCATTATTTTTGGATGGTTGATTCAAAATTGTATAATTGACAAATATGATCATTAATTCACCAACACATTTATAAAATTATTTTTTTCCATGTAAACATAACCCCATTATAAGATTTTTTTAGTTAATAAGTTATCTATTTAGTTAAAAAAATTAAATCCTTGATAGTAACCTTCCAAACCCATGAAAAAACAACTTAACTATTTTAATGGTTAAAGTAAATTATTTAACTTCCTATATATTTATCGGATCAAAAAATATACCATTCATGGAGACAATATGTACTAGAAAAGAAAAATTATGTAGCTATAATTAATTCGTAATAAATTCACATTAAAACTATTTCCCCCTATGATTATAAATATTGATCCACAAGTGAATCAAATGGCCCTCTTAGATTTTATAATGCATCATGAAATCATCAATAAATACCTCAAAAAATTATCAATATATTTTTTAAATACTATATTCAGTAGATCCATCGAAATAGAGGGTGAATTATTAAACGAAAAAGTAATTACTGTGATCCGGATATATCCATACCTCTTACAGTATAATATTATCAAATTATCTTCCTTCATTACTTGTAGTAAATGATACACAAAAAGAAGGAAAATATTTTAATATATATATATATATATGAAGTTAACTAAATAATTCATCAATTTGATGTAGATGATATTTGTTCTGTATCAGTAATTGAATTTATTTCCCTATTATCAATGTTTATCTTCATTGATCCAAATTCCTTCTAAATAAACTGAATAGTATATCTCCAAATTGAAACCATTGGGTGTATAAATAAATTATTACACAAATCCTATTGTTATAATTGTAAAGTTACCAATTCTATAGTTTCCATTCTATATGAATTATTTGATACCATTCAGGCAATAGGGATTAAATCAATGGAAAACTAATATTCAAGCTCTGGTTGATGTTTATGTAATTCCTCATTTAATACACCAATTCAATCTTGTATAATAAGTACATACTCAATTTTTAGATTTCATTTTTCATCCATATATTGTGTCTAAACTTCATTGATAAGTTTCAATTTCAGAAGAGCTACTAGGGGTGGACCTATAAATTCCCCAGATGATCATGTTTCGCCTCTAAGGATAAACAATTCCACTTCTTCACTATGAATTTTATTTCCCTTCTCATTAATATTAATTTTTTCATTTTATTTTAAAATACACTCTATAAAAAGGATTATATAATGTGAACAAAAAATAAATTAATATAGTCTAATAGTTGGGCATGTTTTGTTTCATAATGGGAACTGACTGACAAATCCTTGTTACTATGATATTTCCACACTGATTTTTAAATGAATATTCCTTTTTTAAAGTACTCGAGAAATATCTACTTTTTGAAACCATGGAAGATATAAAAGTGTAATATAATCTTGAATCAAATAAATAATTTGTTAAATTAGAGGATATGATTAATGTATATTCCACCACATCATTAATAATATCAACCTCATCATTAGTGATCACATAAGCATAGAATTAACCAAGTCACCTCATGTATTGTATGTTCCCCTGACACTTTGGGTGTTAGTTTGAATAATTACCCATTTATTTACCAAAAAGGAACTATATATAATTAGAATTTTTCTTTTCCTTCTATTAATTATCCATATGTATTTTATATCCACACATGTAATTTGATCTCATTCCATTTAATCATTTTCAAGGATGTTTCTTAACATAATTTTTAAATGAATTATTTTTCCTCATTATCTACTTATTCATTGTTTTGTTCCATTTTTTTGTCTTCAAAATACCTATTCATCACATGATTACTCTTGAAAATATAGTATATAGAAAATTAATTCACTATCTTGATGGAATATTAAGTTATTTCATCATATTGTAAACATGTTTCTGAAAATAGTTCCCTTCATAGGACTATCTAAATACAATTAATGAAATATTAAATATTTATTTTCAAATTAAAAATATATTCTATATCATACATATATAGTTTTTTAATGGTATCCTCGTACTTTACTAAACCTTTATCTTCATTTTTATTTATGTTAGGTAGAATTATCTCTTTTTGAGTTTATTTATCATGATGTAAATATTCATCAATGAATACTACATTAAAATCCCTCCATTCCATATGTTCTAATTCTTACTCCTCCCATGAATTCCAGATCAACGACAAAAATTATTCAGAATCATCTTTAAGAAAATATTCTTTCAGTATAACCATTTCCCTTTCATCATATCCTAATGCTATAAATATCTTTTCGAGGGTTATAATCTATTTCTCAATTACAAATGTATCAGTAGATCCACAAAAATATGAAGTCATATGTCACTTGAAATGAACTAATACATGTGTATCATTTAATGAAATAAAATGTTTCTCTACATCTGAAATGTTATTAGTCATAAACTACGTCATCTTACCTAATATGGACATGATATATTTGGCTCCAACACCATCATTATTGGCTTCTTAAGTAGTGAAATTTGTACATTATCTTGTATTATGGATACCATTCTTTATTCTTTGATCCATATATAATTAATGTAATATAAGGTATTTGATCATAAAATTATGGATTTTATATCATAAGATATAACTCTGAATCTAGTGAAATAATAAACATAAATGGAATATTTAATCATTTTTAATCATAAAATCAGGAAAAAAATAGAGAGTATAAATAAAATGAAACTAATTTCAAATATTACATAATTATTTTTTAGAAACTTATAATTTTTCAAGAAAATCTTCTAATAGTATCATACAAAGGCTATATAAAGGGCCCACTAATAGTGAACCCAAATGATGGTTGAGATATACTTGACGAAGTCATTTTGGACTTATTACCACTGATTGTTATATTCCATAAGTAAATCCACATTTAATATATAGAAAATGATTTATTTATGAAAAAAATAATATCTAACTTACCAAAAGATTTACAAAATTTCATATAATTATTCATATCCTCAATAGTTTTCCTAGGGTTATGTTCATTAATCTATTTTTTATTAAATCTAGTTCATGAGATTTCCACTAAATATGGTTTGATATCAACTATAACAAAACCAACTATAGTAATTGAGAGTCATTTTCATAATTTATTAAATTTGAATAATATAAATTTTATCACATGGCTGACTTTTGATATGTTATGTATTATTGAAGAACCAAAAATAATACTTCTTCCCATTTTACTTTGGAAATAAAATATAAAAACATTGTGAATGTAAATATTTTATATTATTGAACTCATATATATGGGAAATTAAACAAATTATGGCTGATCATAAATTACTAGTAAGAGTTATTTATAGTTGAATATAATCAAATTAACTAAGGAATAATAAATTTGGAGTGGTAAATAACTGAAAAACATCCCAATTAATTAATAATTTGATCACAAAACTCATCCAAAAATAATATTAATGAAATAATCACAAGGATAATAATAATTGAATTCTATATGAAATAAGTAGATAGTATTTGAATTGATGATATAATATATAGTGATATCTTTACGATCAAGTCCTTTCATAATTTTTTTTTAATGAATGGGTAGGCTTTCACTAAAAATCCACTAAAAAGTCCAACTAACAATTTTTTCTAATGAGACACATCAACAAATTAAAGGGATATCTATTAAAATACCCCACCAATCACATCATTTCCAATTTATTACTATTATAATGAATGATAAGTTTTATTCATAAAATTATTCCTTATTAAAAAAATTATTGAGTAAATATTACTAAATATCAATATTTACCAAGTCAATCAAATAATATTAAAATTGATACACCGTATTTAGAAATTGTGTACATTTTAGTAAATTAGAACATCACTGATATAAATAAAGTGGTTATTTAAGAGAAATTTAATGTCCAATGAATGATGAGAACTACATATTTAATGTTTTGGGAAACATTAATGACCATATAATTAGTAAGAGATAAAAGACGACCATCGACTCATCATAAATATAGGTTTGGTAAGAAAATATCATCCTTTTTACAAATAAATAAAATTTAAGAGAGATATTATAAAAATATATTATTAAATATTTATCCTTTTAAACATGTATAATAATATATATAATGTTAAATAGTAATGTTCAAATGAAAACATTTAATGACCTATACATTAAAAACAAACATTCCTTTTGAAATTTTTAAAACAAATTTCAAAAATAATTTTTTTAAAAAAATCTAATATATTCGTTAAAACACATTTAAATATTAAAGGATAACTAGATTTTTTTTCTTTTAAAAAATGTTAATGAAGAAAAAGTCCCTTTGAAAAACAATTCTAAAAATCATGGACATGACAACAAAATAAACCTGATAAAAAAGAAGAATAAGAGTGACAATTCTTTTAAAATTTTAATATTTTTAATCCAACGAAATAGAGGAAAATTTTCAATAAATCATTGTAACTACATTAATCTATAAAGGATGAGAAAATATATTTTTTTAACAAAATATGGGTTATAATATTCCGTCAAAAAAATTAAGAGCAATCCCATGAAAATAACATAGTAAAATAAATTATTATATATTTGGATACTTTGAAATTGTATCCCTCTGAAATAATAAATTTTATTTTAGAGTTTGATCATCATGAACGAACAATTATTCATGTTAAATACATAAAAGGGTATATATATAGACTATATAAACACAAATAGATTGAAAAACCAAATATTACTCAATAGAAAGGAAATTAAGATTAAATAACATACCTCGTCCTTCGAAGTTATGGAATGTGAATTATCATCCTATATAATTGTTTTAAAGTTGTTAATAATTTATATAATAATCATATTTATATTTAAAATATCATTTAAGATGTAATTATAAAATCTTGTCACCCATTCATTGATAATCATTCACTATTATAATTGTTTTGGATGTTATCAGATAAGTTTTATCATGTATCTATCATTGTGGATACTAAAGTTATTACATATAGTGTATATTTTCTCATCTAAAAAATTGTATTAATTTTATAAATAACGTGATTATTAATTAGATACATTTTTAGAATTAGTCTCGAAAGTATTATAGGTAAAATGAATCACATCACTTCATATAGACGGTAGACCATTTGTATGGTGGATAAACATTAACATTTTTTTAATTAGGTGAAAGGATAAGTAATTTGATTCAATATTAAATTCATAGAATTTTTAATATTTTATAAATAATCTGTATATTGACTATTATCATCATTATTACTATCCTTGTGGGGTAATTATGGAAATAATTCAATGGTCCACATGAGAGTAGTCCTCCAAACACAATATAGATTGTTTTGTATCCAATTTTTTGGAGAATTATTTAAGGATATATTATTAAATAAACATAATAACATAAAAATATAAGGTATATACTGACTTTATTATACTAAAATTTTATGGACCTAATTGAAGGTGTTAGAATAATAATTAAAAAAGAATTAGTTTGGTAAATATTGTTACCTTATCTTAGAAAATCACTGTTGTATCTTATCAAGAACTGCAAATATTTTCCTTTGTGAGAACAAAAAAATATAGAAATTCTATTGTATGTTTAGGAGATATTTTTTCAGTTTTGGCTGTGAAAAATATCTCAGTATGTGAGGAACGGTGAGGGAGTGAAGTTATTGTTTATAAATGAGGTGAGTGGCACGCTTATAATTTTTCAGTTTTTTTAAAATATTATTATGTAAATATCTTTTTAATATGGATTTAAAATAACTAATATTTATTAATTTTAAGTTCAATGTGTAAATAAAACAAAAATATTAGTTTTATGAATGTTTTAGGTAATTTTAACACTAATATCTTATGATTTACCCCAATAAATTTTGTTTTTACATAAACAGTTGTAATCAATTTTTATTGTTTTTAATATTCATTATGATAAAAAAAAATAATTTAAACATATAAAATAATATTAAATATATGAATTAAAAATATCAAATAAATTTTATCAAATTCAGTTAACAAATGTGGAATAATTTAATTCAAAGAACATGCAAAATGGGACAAAAACAGTTTTCAGGAAAATACATTTTTCAAGAATAAGATGACATGATATTAACTATAGGATTGGGAATAATCATTATATAAATTTAAATTTATATGTATAGATATATAATATATACATTTAATATATGTGATTAATTATCATATATTATTTAACTATTTAAAGTGTTAAAACATTATGTACATAAAAATGGTTTCCTGAAAATATTTCCCTCTAACCTCTAAATGATTTTATCTAAAATTATAGAGAAGTGATTACCAATATATGGTTTATTATGAAATTAATAAAACATTATTATAAAAAATATACATAATAATGAATTACTACATTTTCAATTATTCACAAAATCTAATTTATAAGGGAAATTTTCAGAAATTCATTCTAGGAATATTTAGAACTAGTAAGTTTAATATTGACATTCATCATATAAAATTATATTTTGTTAAATAATATATTAAAATTGGAATATTATTATTTTTTTATTAAAATAAACTATTAACCTATTATAATATATTCTTGATTTTTATTATATGGCGGTTATATAAATGCTCCAACAGGTCTGTGATTGTTTGTATAGCTTAGCATGTGGATTTTCATTTCCAATATGAGATTTAAATTATCAATTTTAACTTTTTAATTTATTATTATATTAAGGTAATTTTTGATAGATGTTTTATTATTTTAATGACATTATAGGTGTTTAATTTTCTTAAAATTAGAATGTTACTTCTTTTTTATTAACTAATTTCAAATACTCTTTCATTATTATTCCAATTTTTTGATTTTATATTCTTATATAGTATAATTATTCCACTATCACCTCTTGGAATCTCGTTACTAGTGTAAAACCATTAAAATATTATAAGGAGAACCTAAGATTAGTGGGTTTTAGGATCAGGTAATTTTTATGAAATCAATATTAGGTGTGATGCACTCATATTATACAAAAGAATGATTATGACCTTACTACTCTTAATTTCAAGAACAACTGATATCATGTGTGCTACATGATTGGCTTCCCAATTTCAATGTGTTACTAAGTTGTAAGAACTCAAAAATTAAATGATAATCATGAGTAACATTCAAGATACTTTCAATTATGAATATGTTTTTGTAGTAGGTAAGGAATAAGAATTTTTGGTGTATTTTCACGTGGACCATCATAGATATATTGTGGATAAAAAATCCAAAAGTTTATGTTCTATGTTTGTGGTATAAAATTCCATTGAATTGTTTAACATGTAGAAATAATTAATCTCATATATCATGGATAAATAGATAATATATTTCAATTATTAAGGATTGTAGTCATTTTTTAATAGTTATAGCATCATAGTGAAAATGTGAAGGTGCCTATGGTCATCCATTGATACAATAAGAGAGGACTAGAATATATAACATATATGATAAAAACTCACTGAAAAAGAATACATATATCACACTAGTATAAAGTCAATTTTGACGGATTAATTTATAACATATGGTATTGATAACGGATGTTATAAATTATTTTTTAAGTTGGATATTTTATAAAAAAACTTTCAAAAACAAAAAATGATGTATTTTACATTATTTATTTAATAAAAATGTAAAACTAGTTATTAATTTTTTTATTTTATAAATGATTTGAAAAATCAGTTTTCCATGTTGGTTAACAAATAACTTATGTGAGATCTCTTTAGTTGTTTTTTAGAAATGTCTGGCACCTATCATTTTTATTAGTTTTAGTTGTGTTGAAGCAAAAAATGTTTTATATCAAAATGAAAAATAACCCATCTTATATTGATCATCCATTCGTTGACCTCATTAAACGACCCACATCTACTATCAACCACCCTCAAATACTAGGAGTGGCCATCTATTTTCTCTAGATACCTTCTTCTGACCCTAGAACATCCTTCACCTTTATTTAATTTTAAATTTTGTATAATATGTAATATCAATGTGTATTAAATTATATATGAATTCTAATCTATGTTTCATTAAATTTATAATCTATTTGTGAATAATTATGTATTTTGGTGGAAATTTTTATTTCTATAATAAAACTCCCAATAATATTATTTAAGATTCATATTATAATCAACAAATTGTCATGTAATACAATATATCTTTTTAGTATATTAAAAAAATAATGTATTCAAAGGTGAAATAACTTTACTAATCAAGGATTTGTTATTTTTATTTGTACATTTATATTCTATAATATGGAATTTTTATCAATATTTTTTCTATTTTTTAGTTTATTAATTAATTTAATGTAATCAACTTTTTGAATTTTTGTGTATAAAATTTATTATAATTTATTTATGTATTATAATTTTTAATATTTATATCCCATATTATTATATTGAGAAATACATTATATAAATAATAATAATCTATTACATAATATCATTATGACATGTGTATAATCATGGAATAATCTACATTTTATGATGTTTATTTATAAATAGGTAACTTTCTATTATCATTAAAAATATTGTTGTTTTTTTAAACCATGTTTTATAATTTGAATAATCGTTACAATAAATTCTTTTCTAATTATGTACTGATTTTCACGAATTTTTACCATGAGTATTTCATATAAAATAACACATTCAATGATAAAATTATGGTATTCAAAATATTCAATATTTTATCTCAAATAAAAATTTTAAATTCTTATTCATTTTTAAACATATATTAATTAATGTTTGATTTTTTGTTAGCATGATTCCATTAAAAATCGTAATAATTAATGTGTATCACTAAATAAATATAATATTTCAATTATTTATTACATATTTTTCAATTGTTTTAATTATTATTGATATTTTCATATATGAATTATTAGTTTCTATTTTACATTATAAAAAATAGTTATTTTAATTTTTTTTAAAATAATACTATATTGAATAATAGGAAATTCTTATAGGTGATAAACTAATTTAATTGGATTACTACATGAAGAGCATGTAGTGAAAATATAGAAGGGGTAATTCGTTTTTTGGAATTTCCCAACATAAATGTTCCAAATAATGACCTTCATTATGTTTGTGCATGAAATGATTAAATATGATAAATCTATAATGAATAGAAATTAGTGTTAATTAAATATGAAATGATTTCAATCCATGTAATAGTAATTTTAATTATCATAGTAAAATTTTGAAAAATTTCAAAAATAATGTGGATGAAGATTTTTAAATTGATATTTCTGATCAAATTAATTAAACAAATAATGAATTTGAAGTGGTGAAAATTGAGAAAACACCATCAATTTCCCATGTGTATATTAATAGTGAATCCCCACAATATCTAGATTCTATTATATTCATAGATTTATAAAAAATGATAAGATTATAGAACACGAATTCTATAAATTGATAAAGTGATAATATTTAGAAAATAGGTTTGTATCTATTAAAATAAAGAATTCATGTTGTTAGAGATCATCCATATTGAAATTTTAATTAGAAAAAAATATTACTTTAGATAGTATTTTTGTATGAAAATATTAATTTCTTCCCCAATGACTGAATGCTATATTGGATTGGAAAAATGGTTTTCTTGAGTTTCCAAAATTATGGAAATCATGGTATACGTTGAATGAAATATTACAAGTTTATTTTTATATTATGAAAAAATCCATGAATCCTATAAAGTTAATTTTGGTATCTTTATATAATTCATCATATAATAAAAATATTTTCAAATTTAAATAAAAAAATAGGATAATATTGAATATTGATAAGTGAATATATATTGGTACATCACATCATCTTAATGATTTTCCACAATGTACTATAATTGATCAACAACTTCCTATATTTCTAGATGGAGTTAGAAATCGCAAAGATGAACTATAAATATATTTAATTATTACATATTAGAGTATTATTAGCGAACAAAGTTCCTGGATTGTTTCTAAGGCACTTTATAGCTTATCTCTAAAATATAGTATGAATCCAAAATATATCATGTTGTGTTAAATGATATCTAGACCAAATTAACCATAAAATGGTATTTATATTTACTTCTCACCATTAATTGATGAATTCATTTTATTTTGAGAGTAACGTATCATAGTTTACAATACTTATCAAAAGTATATTTTTAGTTTCATGTAATGATTATGTTTAGAATGAATGACTTCCTGACATATGATGTTTTTTTGGATATAGTGTAAAGGGGAGTATCTATTTTCTAATTCATTAATAAGGGAATTATATTTTTTAAATTTAAAATTGGAGGAAAATGGTATTCATTATTCAATAAAATTTTTGGACAATGGGTCAGTCAAATATGAGATTAAAAAATTCATTCAACATATTATAAGAATATGATATTTCCCAAAAACATTTCTCAAATTGAAAATATTATGAGCGGATAAAAAACATTGATATTACATTTCAGAAGAAAAAATATATAGTAATGAAAAAAATATATGGATGAAACAATTAATGTTTTTTAAGATTCCATATTTGAGATATCATGAGATCAAAAATAACATTGATATGATTAATGCGTTGAGTAATATTAATGATATTTTGGTAGAAGGATTTTTAGAATTTAATAGAAAAATGAATTATGGTTTGAATTATATATGGGGTTTATTTTTATACATAATACATTGGATGTTATCAACTACTCCTAAATGAAAAGACAAATATATTCCTTCAGTTTGTTATACATTAACTAAGAGGGTTAAAATTAGTTTTTTTTTCTTCATGTTTTCATAGTTCCTCATGGTATTTCATTAAAATTTGAATAATTTTATATTAAAAATTTATTTTAAATTAATATGTATAACATATCATAATATTCAAGTGATCTTATAATATCTCCCACTAGATTTATTTCATGGAATACTACCCATCAATGTCATGTTAACGATCATCAATTTGTGTTATTTATTGAAATCCATTTTTAAAAAAGTTAACTATAAAACATTTATGAAAAATAAATTTTATCATGTCATCGATATAATTTCTTTTCTAGAAATATACCTTTCTCTATATTTATTATAAAATTTTTTATTTAATGGTTTATTTTGTGACAGAAATACTGATTTTTGGACCTCCATATCAAAATTGTATATACAATTTTGAAATATTTCTAATGATATTGAATTGGTTTGTCGGATCCCTATCGACCACAATAATCCATTATTCAGAAGTATATTTTTTAAGAGGAGGAATTGTTTTTTGTAAAATACTTTTTGATGTGAAATTTAATGGCTTCAAATATATCATCATGAATGGGTCATTTTTTATAGAAATTGGATTTGTGTCATCAAAATAAAATAATTGATAATTGAAAAATAAAATAAGGAACATTTATTCATCTTGAATGATATAAAATATTATAATCCATATATAACATCATATATTAATTTGTTTAAACACTGTTATTCGATGAAGAAATATATGGAGTATTGAATGAGTATATAAAAAATATATTCATGGATTCATTAGATCTTACATGATATATTTACTATTTAGAAACATTAATATGGTTAGTTAAAATTCCAACATTAAATGATAGAACTTATTCTTGGTATGAAAATAATGGATATACATTTTATATGTAATACAATGACAGTAGAAGTATTGTTTGAGATAATAATGTATTTATGTTTAGAAAAGAATTTCATTTTTTGAGTAAAAAATAAAAAAGCCAATATATGACTTAACTAAATAAAATATAGTTATTGATAAAATATTGGAGATAAATTATGTTAAATTTTGAGTTCACATGGTCAAATGTAAATTGGGTTATTGTAAAAATAATGATAAACACAAGGAATTAAAAATTTAACTAGTAAATTTAAATAGATTATAACTCATATATTAACCATTTATAATAATAACACATGAAAAATATTCTTTCTATGTTCCTTATTAATTAAATTTTTCATGACAACCTTCATTGGTACACCTCTTAGTTCAGCGGAAAGAAATGGTAGTAATTCTCACATATGTGACTTTTCTTTAGGTTAATTTTGTTTTTATCTTTATATTGGATGTCATCCCATTGTTTCTCAAATGTATTTTTGTGAAAAAATGGTGTATTTTGGCATTGCATCAGATGGCACATGGTTGTCCCATGGTTTTTCATACTATAAACCCTTTCTCATGAGACCATGCGGCCAAGTGTCATTTTTGGACATTGGAGAACTATATGGTGGGTACATTGTTTGGATACAGTACGGTATAACTACACGGCTTTTCCATCATGGAAACTAAGGGCCACATAGTTGCGGCAGGTTTTGAGAAACCGTGTAGGAAAACATGTGACCAGTCCCGATTATTAAAAAGTTGTTTTTACCTTTTTACCCTTTGTATTTTTAATATTAAACTCCCATAATCCTCCTCATTTTGGATTTAGGTCCCTATGGTCCTATTCCTTTTATGATTTCCCCATTGGATCTTAATTTTTGGAGTGGATTTGTTGTAGTTTCTCTATGAATCTCCAATTATGTGTATTTCCACAATGATTTGTCGACTTTTCTTGGGTTTATAATATAATTTATTGGGATTACATAAATGCAGTTGGTTGGGTGTCATATTTGGGACTGGATTTAGATTCTTACGATTCTATATTTTTGTTTTTGGTTCACTCTTTCCTTTAATGTATCCCTTAGGGGTGGAGTTATTGTTTATCAATGATTTTCAGATTTTTAAACATTATAGGTAAGTGGTTCCACTCTTAAACATTATTTGGTGATTTTGATATGATTTTTTTCATCTTATTTATGTATTATGTCATTTTTATGAGGTTTCAAAATGTGTTTTTAAAAGGATTCAAGGTGTGTTTGTGTTGAGAGATGTGTTTACAAAGAAAATGAATTATGTTCAATGTGGTTCTCATTTTTTCTTCTTTTTCTAATCATAAAGGTTTTTCATAAAATGTTTAAATGGTGAGAAACATGTTTTTAAATGTATTTGGGGCATGTTTTGATTTAAAAGAGGATTCTTTTGTAAAAAATGGTGGTTTATCATGTGAAATTATATTGATTGGATTATAAATGATTGAATGTGGTATCTTATGTGACATGTGGAAAGGTAATTTAGCACGAAGTGAAGCCTAGGTATCTTGTGGGAATAATTGGACTAGTAATCTAGTTTAATAAGATGTTTCTTCAAACATATTCATCTTGAAAGATTAATCATTAAAACACTTATTGAATTATGATGATGTTTGGATGCTGTTAAAACTATTGATGGATTCATCTCTATTGGACCGTGAATTGGGAAAATGGGTTTTGGTTGGTGTACCATGTTTCACTATGATATGAGGTTCCTAGTGTCTCATTTTATCTAGTGAATATAGGTTTTTACCATAACATAGTGATATTTGGTGATATAGTACTTACATTTGGCATACAGTGAACATTTTTTTATTTCAAAAGTGATGCATGTTTCCTAAAAATGATTTCTTCAAAAATTCTTCCATTAAATTTATAGAACTTGTATGTCAATTGGTATTATATTTTTTGGGAATAGAATCTCTTTATTGGGTGGCATACTTCTATAGTTTGAGTCATATCCTATATACACCCTTGGGTGTATGTAGACATTGTTATGAATGAACCGGTAAAGACAAGATTTATCATGGTGATAAATGTGGATGCAGATACTAGTGTTCCACTCCTTATAGGTGTGGTTGGTAGTTCCTTGAGGTTGATGCTCCTCTTGTTACATAGATGTTTTTTGGATAGTATTGTGGTTCCTTTTTTCCATTTTATTCCACTTAGTGTTAGTTTAATGATTTAATCATTGAATCTAATTTTTTCCCTTATCTAGGTTTGATTATTTTGTTATGTTTATTATTGATCATTTTTTTTGACTATGTAAATTGGTAAAATAATTCCATAAGAATAATTTGGATAATCAACACTAGTTTCTAACTGATGGGGATGGAAAATTACCTTTTTTCATTCCACATATCGAGTTAGGTGTCGGTTTGGATGGAATCCATGCTTGGTTCATGAGAAAATGGTATCAGAGTAGGTCAGACGCTATTAAGTCACGATGATTGCGATAAGTCTACATAGATAGAGACTAGGAATGTTAAGGATTTAGGTTCTGGTTGTGAGTAGGGGTCATGCATAGCACACCACATAAGAGGAATTGATTCACCGTGGGATGTTAGGATTCGATTTCACTTCTCCTCCAATTGAGATATACAGGCTGTAAAATGTATATAGAAACTGTATATAGATGTGGAGTTGTTTTAATTTTTTGGCTTAATTTTATGATGGATTTTTTTTATTTTAATTTTGTAATTTTTAAAAAATTGTGTTTATTACTGAAAATTTTTATAATGGTTATATTTATGGTCTTCCCTTGTGATTGTTTCTTCATTTTGGGAAATTATTTCCTGTGAAATTCATGTGCAACCATGGGAAGAGTCTTGCATGTGTTTTCTATCTGAAATTTATCAAAGATTAGTGGAGTTTTTCGTTTAGGCTATCCATGCAATTGGACAAGTAGAATGATCCTTTCCTACTCATGTTTGAGAAGATGACCCGAGTCCTGGTATGAAAAAATATCCTAAGTTTCTCAGGAATAAGCCTACTTTATGATGTTTCATTGAACCTCATGAAGTGGAGGAGTGGCATGAGAAAATATAGAGGATGTTTTGTTTTCTTGATACTCATGAGGTTTTCAGTGTTAACGTTGCTTCTTTCATGATGGAAGGTATGTGAAGAATATGGTGGTACTTAGTGTTGCAGGATATAAAACATGAGAATATGGGTTTGAATTTATTTAAGGTAGTTTTCAAAAAGAATTATTGGCTTGAGTCCTTATCATATGCTAGATCCTTGGAGTTTGTAGAGATGATCCTAGCTGACAGGTCTGTGATAGAATATACTAACTACATTGTTCAGTTAGTTCATTACATTCCTTAGCTTATTTCCCTTGAAAAATGAAGTCTCCATGTTTCAACAGTGGGTTTTAGATCGAAATCAGTTTGTAGGTCTTATTGCTTAATCTAAAGACCTATTACGAAGTTGTTTATCATGACACTATGGTAAAGATTTGTTATAGTGACTAAAATAGTTTCTATGAATTACCTTCATTCATGTTGAGTGGTATTTTTTTTATAGAATAAGAGGAACTAGAATGAGGAGGGGAAGAAAGAATGTGATAGTTCATTCCATACTTCCATGTTTTCTTTATAAATGGATTTTAAACATGGTTCAGTTACAAGTCACTATTATGGTAATGTAGGTTACATGAAACATGTGTTCACATATACTTACATATCTTGTCACTAATTTGGTTTCATGATACAGTTTCAGTGGTTTATAGGGCCTTTAATCATTATCATAATGGTTTAGGATCCATATATTATAGGGTAATATCATCCCAATCAGAGCCATCAAGGGTTGTGGGTTATCAGTTGGGTGGGCATGGAAATAATGCTAGATCTTCTTCTGGGTAGAGTCAGTTCCAGGTGGAGTCTTAGGAGAGTTGGAGTTATTAGTCATAGGATGAGAGGATACAACTTCATGTTGTTGATCAAGAAATAGGGGAATCAAATGCAAGTACTCTGTTATATTAAGGTGATGTTCTTATTACTTCATCCTTAGTTGTTTCTCTCTTGATATTGATGCTTCTATTTATTTTATTTAACTCCACTAGTTCGGTGAGTTAATGTTACCAACTAAGATTATTCCATATGTGATGGAGTTGGTGAATCATCATGATATGAATAAGGAGAATGGTTTTATTTTTCCTTCTTGAGTACTCACCATTCCATTGGATGAGTTCAAATGGGTTTTTTTGTTTTTGAGATGAAGCTATTTGACATAATACTCTGTATGGATTGGATAATTCAAATATTTGAACAAATCATTTTTTACGGGATTTTATTTAGTTTTATGGTGCCTTATTGATGTACTAAGGTTTTTCATAGTAAATGGGATCCTCAGTTGGTACATGATAAACCATCATAACCAAAATTGGGAAATGTTGTTTCTTCAATATCGTTACTCAAATTGAAAGATTTTTTTGGTTCTACTAAGGTAGGATTATATCTAATGGTAGATTATTTCATATAGTTTGTTCTATAATATTTCTTAGGTCTGAATCTAGAACATGAAACAAAGTCTTCTCTTATGTTGGCACTGAGAAAAAAATCCAATTACTATTATCTAGTATTGTATGGTCCCCACTATATTAAGGGTATTAACTGTATATTTGGATAACTTGTAATCCAATGAGTTCATTCTCTCGAGTGTCTCAACCTAGGTCGCCCCAATTATTTTCACGAAATAGGCCAATGGATCTATCCGTTCATGCATTAATTACTAGAAGATGAATAAGGTGACCACTAAGAACATGTATCATTTTCATTGTATTGTGGAGTATTTTGATCAACATAAGGGGTATATGTGGTTTTCCAATATTTAAATGATTTTTTTACTACCAAGTCATATTTATGGAGGTGGATTTCAAAAAAATACCCTTCCAATGTTGGTATGGACATTTTGAGTATTTGGTCATGCATTTTGGATTTATTTATGCTCAAACGGTCTTCACGACACTTATGAACAGGGTATTCCACCAATACCTTGATTGAATTTTCTGGTACTCATTGATGAATTTATAGTCTATTATGAAACCTAAAAAGAGAATAGATATAATTTAAGGATCATGTTTTGAACCCTTCAGGACCGTCATCTATATTCTATTTTTTCTAAAAGAACCTTATGAATCAACGAAGTGATGTTTCTATATCACTTGATCTCGGAACGATGGGTTTAAGTGGATCTATATAATATTATCGAGGAGTTTTCATGAGAGAAGCTGGAGAATGTTTTCAATACCAAGAGCTTTGTCGGCCTGCTAGGGTATAACATTCAACTTCTTCATGATTTTCCTATATTGATTCTTCCAAAATGAATATAACATAGTATTGGGTAATGTTTGAATGGATCCAAGTATGCAAAGAATCATTTCCTGAGAATAAGTTACAACTGAATAGCACCCCTATTTTTACATTATAGATGATGGAAAGTGTTATGTGGTCTGTTTTGATTCCTCTGGTATAGGTATTAGTTGTGTGTTAATGCTGAATGACCATCTGGTAGCCTGTGGGTCTCACCAACTCTGACCACAAGGAATTAATTACCCAACCCATGACCTATAGATGGAATCATTATTTAATTCCATAATGTTGTGTAGTCAATTTATACTAGGGGATAATTTTGTTCTTTATTCTGATCATAAGAGTTCAGCCTAAATTTTCAATTTGAATGATTGGAATTTGAGGTAGCTCTGTTTGACTGAGTACAATCAGGGGTTCGATTTCGATATAGTCTATACTCAATATAATGGTAGTGTTATGGATTATTATTTGAGTATAATATTTCTATTTAAATAAAAGAAAATGTTTAGTGGTGTGTGGGATTTTATGGGGCCCTTGGTTCAATTGCATTTGGAGACTTGGGAGAATATGGGAGGCGTATTCTTTTCTTGTGTTAATATAACTCCTTATCTTATATAACTGATTCACGGAGATAATAATGGTGATGTGTTTTTCTAATATTATATTTAGTTCTGTAATGGTAGGAAAAAACCATATGATTGGTCACTATCAATAAAGTGAGTTTAATGTTTCAAGAGTCACTTTGTGGTGGTATTTTCTATGAAAACGGTGGTGATATCGGATATAAACTAGTCTCATAGGTCTATTAATGATACAGCTACCAATATGTGTTATGGAGTACATCAACCATTTTGGTATCAAGTTATAAGGTAGAATATAGCTGACATCGTATCACTGTGTTATAGATGTTTGCAGGTTAAATTAATGCACCAAAGGCCCTCCAGTTTTCTTAAACCATTACCTATTCCTACCTATATGTGGGATGATATCCACAAGGAATTTATTACTAGATTTCCTCATACACCCCAGGGAAGGGTTTTTATATGGTTATTGATAGATCAACTAATCCAAATACACACACTTTCTTCCAATCATAGATTAATCCATATTAGATGAGTTGGGAGGTTGTATGTTTAAGAGGATTTGAGTCATCATGGTGTATTGTTGAAAAACTTTTCTATAAGGGACCCTCATATTACATTGAAATATTGGTAAGGCCTTCAAAATTTAATGGTGTTGTAGATCTATTTGAGTATGGCATACCATCTTCAAATAGGTGGTCAAACAGAATGGGAAAATTAGACTTTTAAGGAAATGATTGAGGCGTTTGTGTTGGAATTCATTTGTTAATGGGATAGCCATCTAGTATAGGTTGAAATTTCATATTACAATAGTTGTCATTATTGGATTCAAATGGATAATTTTGAGGAGGATTATGGTCTCCCATGTCGGTCTCCACTATGTTGGGTTGAGGTGGGTGAGACCTTATTCATTGGAATGAGCCCTGCACAAGAAATTTCTAATAATTTCAATTTTATCAAGAGTCATATGTTAACAGTTCAGAATCCTCACTAATCCTATACTGACTAGAGTCATAGGTAATTAACGTTTTCCATGGGTGAACGGGTGTTCTTGAATGTGGAAGCACTCTTTTTTCATCGTTTCATTGGTAAGAAATTGAAGTTAATGATGTTGTATATCAGACTTTTTGATATTACTGAGAATATTCGTAAGGTGGAATTTAGTTTATATGTTCCCTCTTAGTTGATGTTGATTCATCATGTGATCTATGTTTCTCAACTGAAAACGTATAACCTATATCCATCTCTTGTGTTGTATTGGGAATAATATGATTTGGAGTCAGGTTTTTCAATGTTTGAATGACCGATATGGATTTTAGATTCCCAATAGAAAGTAGTTTCTGGGATGTATATTCTGATGGTTCATGTTCTTTGGAATTATGGTATTTACATGCATGAGACATGGGAGATAAAATCATGGCTTTAGGAGGAATATACATTTTTTCTCATTGAACATGCTTCGTGTTAACTTTCTAGGGAAGACATTTTATTCATGGTGGGCAGAATTGTGACATCAATGTCATCGTTTTGAGGTAATTTTATATTTATTTTTATATAGTATCGTATCCCTTTGTTATCCCTTGGGACTTTTTTGAAAAATATAGAATGTGTGCACGGGATCATGTGGTGCATAGTTTTTCAAACCGTTCACCCTTTCCCATAAAATGAAGAGGTCATGTTTTAATTTTAGACTAAGGAGGACCCCATTTTTGGCACACCGTTTGGAGGCCATGAGGGATGACCATGTAGCACATCCTTCTTAGACAGTGAGGGGAAAAAAGTTTCCATATTGTTTGTAAACCCATTGTTGAAAATAGTTCAACCATTACAGCTCGTTAAATGTTTCGGTTTTACCTTTTTTCAACTGCTGATTATTAACCCTAAACACCTCAAATCCTTCCCATTTGGCATTATTCACCATTGAAACCTCCATTATCCCTCCTGTCTCCCTTGGATCGCTATTTTTGTGGTATATTTAGTGTGGTTTCTCCAACAATATCCATGTCAGCTCCTTTCTCCATTGATTTCCCCTTGATTATATGATTTCTCTTCTCCTAACCCATGGTTACATATCTCTAAAAGGTTTATTTTTATATATAGGGATGTATGTTGATCCATAGGGTTTAATATTAAAGGATTTCATTCTATATATACTTTATAGAATCCTTCTGTGGTGTGGTTGGGGTTTAGAATTTATTTCTTGAACATTAAATATCTATGGTAGGTGGTTCCATGATTGAACCTTATTTAGTGATTTTGAAATGTTTTTTTTACCCCATGGTTATGTTATATTTATTATGAATTAGGTGTCAAATGTGTTTTAAAATGATTGATGGTATGTTTTTTTAAAGATGGTTTTCTAAACGAAATGAGTTATGTTTCTTGGTTGTTCCATTTGTGATTCCTTATTTTTATTCTTAAACATGTTAGATAAAATCATTAAATGTAATAAAAGATGTTTTGAAATGTATTGGGTGTGCATTTGGATTTAGAAGATCTTTTTGTTATAGAAATGGTAGTTTATAATGTGATTTTATATTGATTGGATTGTGCATGTGTGAAAGTGAAACAACTAGAAATTGAATCATATGTGAAGATAATCTATCACAAAAAGTCAATTACAAAGGGTCACCGTCACAAATGACATGTCGTAGAAAAAGATGTTGCAAATATATTATTCGGGGATTTTAAAAAACCATTTTATGACGAGTCCGTCATAAGAAACATAAAAAATGAATAATAATAATAACAAATTTAATATTAATAAAATTAAATAAAACAATAATTATATTTATAAAATAATAAATTAAATAATAAATAAAAAAAATTACATTTAAATACAAAAAAAATTATAAAATTATATAATAATAAGATAATAAAATAATAAAATAATTAAAAATACAATATACACAATAAAATAAAATAATAATAATAATACTAAACCAATAAAATAAACATTAAAATACATGAATAAAAAATAATAAATACAATAAAATAATAAATAAATATTAAAAAATAAATAAATATTAAAACAATAAAATAATAAAAACTAATAAAATAAGAAAAAACACAATATACGCTATAATAAATAACCCACAGTATATATAAATATTAATATAAAAATTAATAAAAATATTACAAATAAAGTATACATTCAAATTTTTATCATGAAAAGTATATACACCAATGAGGTGGAGGGTCATCTAGAGGAGATGGAGGAGCTGGAGGAGCAAGTGGAGGGAACATCATCCCTATAACATGAGTAAGACATCACATGTACTCCTTTATCTGTCATTTTTCTCCTACTACCAGCAACACATTTTCTCCTCCTCCTGCAACTGTCGATAAATCTCTTCCTCATCCATTCGCATTGTCTCTATAAGCTCACCATGAGCTCGCAGATGCTCCCCATACTATGCAGTTGATGATGATGATGATTGTCCACAAGCTACTCTCGAGCTACACCACAACATCACAATGGTACCATAATAACTTACAAGTGTCAATCAAGAGCTGATACCAACAACTCATCTTTTCTCGAAGGCATACTGAATTTCCTGCATCCTGACTGCATTATCAATTTGTGTTGTACTAGAGGTCTGATACTCAGCCTCAGCCTAACTCTCTTCCTGTTTCAAAGACGTCACGACCTCATATGACTCATTAAATTTAAATTTAAAATTAAAATAGTTAAAATATTATTTTCAGCTAATTTCAATACTCAAAAAATTATACTGACCACAATATGATGATGGCGATCTCCTTTCATATCCCCATCGACATGATCAGTGTACATCCTTTTATAAATGTCAAACTCCGTAATATCGAGTTTTTTAAATTACTATATGAGAATAAAATAAATAGTTTTCATTTAATGTTATATAAATTATTAAAAAAATACACACCATATATTTTTTATTTATACCGAATATATGACTACCATCTTGATGTGTCACCTCCTGTCTCCCTCAGTTTTGTCAACCTAAATATTCTCTCCTCTAAAATATATCTTCCATCCAAAATGAAAATTATCTTTCCTAAACATGAAATGTCACAAAATCATGTCTGTGTGGACAAAAATAATGATCAAACATTGTGAATCCTACTTTATGCATTGTTTCCCTCCTCTGATAATGAAATAATTGATGACACCACTCATGGATAAAGCCCTCCCATTCCCCCAGTAAGAGTCCCCCATGCTATCATCATCATGGTTCCATAAATCCTAAAAATAATTAATAATATTATGTTAGTAATTAAATAAATTTAAAAATAATTATTATTTATTTACAAACCATCCAATGATTGAACATGTAGTGATGAACATCCATGGTAATTTGATCACATGTAACTCATACTCCAGAAAAATAATTATTCAATATAGTACATTCCGTTCCATCTTCTATATGAAAAAATATGTGAAAAAAGTGAAAACATAACAAACCAATTAGTATATCAATTAATTAATTAAAATTATTAAAACATAACCAAAAACACAACTGAACGTACCTCATCATACATGGATCAAAATGAATACATGGACATCACACTGTTTTAGGGTTAGAAATTATAAATATTGCAAGACCACGACCCCTCTAATTCATCACTGAACTTCCATCCGTCTGATGGTTAGATGATGAAAAATCATGCTCATCATCAGGTAAATCATCCTCCTTCAACTCATGAAAAAAAACTAGTCCATCTAAATCATGAAATGATTTTTGTTAGAATATAGTGTAAAACCACTATTGTGTATAATATAAAATATATGTGATTATAACATACATTTAACTATGTCATTCTTAATATCCATTCTCATATTCATATATAAAGGTGTCAATATCTTTATATTTATACTCATTATAATAAATTTCCATAGTGGTTTCAATTTAATCATATTTTGTCATTTCAAATTCATTTGTTACATCAACAACATCATTATCAACATGGATCCTTAACTATGGGTTTTCATCATCAATATTAATGTATCTTAATGGAAAATATTTACTTTGAGTAGTATTTTGAAAAAATTATATTTCATTCACTTCAACGGAACAAAATTCACATTGAATAAACATATTTTCTAGATATGTAATTTTTATTATTCTCTACTAATTAAATAACTCTCTTGAAGTAGCGTAATAAATTTCATAATAAATTTTATGTGCCTAATGAGATAATAAGATGATACATTTACTTCATGTAATATCATCTATTTCATGTATCGGATGAAGACACAGGCCTCTCTGAGTATCCAACCCCTAACAGTTAAACATCATTATTTAATTATGTACTAGATAACATTGTTCAATTATTTCATCTAGTGTTCCCTAAAATAAAAATTTACACTCTCTATTATGAAAACTTATCTATAAAAAACTTCTATTCTTTTTTTTTTATTCCCAATATGCACATGTATGAAATAGAAAAACATTCACCACAAATGCATTAAAATATTTAACCATTTTTGATGGTGGGTTACTTCATACACACAATCAATTATAAATTTCCTCAGAATCATTATATATTTGAAAATATGAAATACAAATTATCAATATATAATTCAATAAATTTATTTTATATGTTAATCAATAAAAAATTTATTTTACTAGTATTCGAAACAATTATTACAAAATATTTACCCTGCACTCTTAAAAAGATGATACTTTAATTTTTGGTCACTATTTAATGATTTTCTTTTCGTACAATATAAATATAAAATAATATTAATTTATTATTATGGAGATTATAGAATATTTATTTGGATGTATCTTAGAAAAAATAGAGTCATTTCTTCATAGTTGATCAAAAAATATATATGATCTCAGTGAGGTTCATCATTGGAAAACCATTATTCATGAACTCCTCTAAATCCATTTTGGGGTTGATAAAATAATGATAACTGATATTTCATTTCAACATCAAAATATTTCCCATTATGGCTCATGTAGTTATGTTTTAAGGGAATATCATATTAAAAATAATGTGAAAAGGAAAAAAGGAATTTCTTCCAACAAGTAATCTTCTGCAAATGATCCATCATCTAATGATTTGGGAGGTATATTTTTCATCAATTTCTTCATGAATCTATCAATTGGGTATAATAGTCGGAACTATATAGGACCACCAAATTTTTCATCATTCAGAAAATTTAATTTCAAATGTTCCATTGAATCAATGAAAATTGGCAGTAAGAAATTTTCCAGTTTAAATAAAATTAAAACAACATCTTCATGAAGTCAACATAGTGAATTGTAGTATGTTTTCACTACACAAATGTCACAAAAAAATATGATATTTTTGTAACCACATCCAAAATTACAGAATTCAAAAAACCTCTAAATGCTATCAGTATAATTATTTCCATTATAACATGAGATAAATTAATTTTTAATTTATTAATAAAACCATTTCGGAAAATCCATAAAAATTGATAACATTACCATCCAAAAGCCTCAAAACATCAATCTAGTGACAAGAAATAATTTTTTTTGATAAATGTATAAGTTGATTTTTTTTCATTAACTTATATGATCTTTCATTTTTAAAAAGTTCAAGTTATGGTCTCTTTCAAATTTTGTGAAGATCAAATTGAGGATTTAAATTATCATTGGTCATTCTATGTGGTCCCGAAGTATATAAAATATATTATCCAAATAGTTATTCTCAATATTCATAACATTAATCATCTGTTAGGCCAAAAAAATCATAGAAATATTTTAGATCCTGAAAAAAGGATGCATTTAATCCAGTTATTTTCTTTCACAAATCTATCTATTTTTTGTTGGATTATATTCAGACCTAATGCAATGATATGTAATGAAGAAACAATGTTATTTAAGTAAAAACCATTGATAATTGTAGGTGGTCTATTTATTTCAACTGTACATTTATAAATGATATTTTTTCCTCAAAAAAGATGATCAATATGAATAAATCTTCAATGATTGTCGAAGAAACAATGTTTTCTTTTATTACTGATCATAAACGATTACTTATCCGTCGAGTACTGGGGAAATGGTTTTGGACCATGAATACTCTAGCTGTATAAAATCCCATATATTTGGAATTCACTAATTGTTCACATCAATTTTTCTATTAGTCTGATTTTTTTCACAAAGACTATATTTGTAATGAATCTTTTACACCATAAAAAATTTAACTCATCAATATATGTCTTTAAAAAAACATCTATATTTTTTTGGTTGTCTAAGAATTAATAAGGTCAAAAGGATATATGGATCATTAATAAACAACCAATGAAAAAAATTGTATGGAGTTATAAAGAAGGTCCAACTAGAATATTAACACATTTAAGAAAGAAATGGGTGGAACCCTTCTTAAGAAAGACTCAATCACACATTTCGAGCTTCTGAAGAAAAAGAAGGATTTTGAGGGTCAAAATGTTTACATGAACCACTAGTATCTGAATAGTTTAATCCTTTAACTGGTGAAATATTTATTTCTTCTTTGATATCAATGACTATGTATTCTATGACATAAATAAATGCTATGATTGAGGTGTAATTAGAAAATAACCCAAATTTTTTTACAGGAATCAATCCAAACATCCCTTGTTGAGCATCTTCGTACCTCAATATTCCATATGAAGGAAAAATAACTAATGACCCATTTTCATCATAATATAAGATGAAATCATTTGACCATGCATTAATATCTTCATAACCATGACCTCAATTACAAACTAGCCACTTTCTATCATTGAAATGGTTATGCAATAAATTTTCTTCTGGTAACAGTATTTTAACCATATATAATAAATAATCAAAAAAATCTATTTGATTTTCCTTTAACATATTTAATAACCATAAAATTTTAAACTACATAATTTTTTTTGAAACCAGAATATAATGCATCGTCAGTGGACTTTAATAACTCATAAAATCTGGATGTCTCCAACTCTGGAATTATATCAATATCATCATGATTTTAAGTTTTTTGAAAAGACAGACCATCCACATAATGTACCTATTGGTCGCAGTGGAATCTCAAGAGGGGGTTGAATTGAGTTCCTACTTAAAATTTCTATTAAAAACCTTATTTTCAAAGGATCCCTAAATTTTAAGATATCCTAGTTAATTAAGACTGTAGAGATGTAAATGTTTAGTAGGTCAATAGGTTTCTTAAAGGGTGATTAATCCTCTGTTAAATCAGTGTAATACAAATATTCGACTTTTGAAACAAGTTTTCTGAATTAAACAAATACACACACTAACAAAAACAAACTATCAATGTTAATGAAAAACAATTTTATGTTTTTTCAAATATAATCATGCAGAAAATAGATAAAAAAGAGTATAAAAAAATATAGTGCAAATTGATGTAAAATGAGACTTTCAATCTCAATTTGAGACTTAATCCTCTCCACTTGGTGACCACCTACCACCAAGTAGTTTATATTATCAATAAACTTGATACACAGCCTGTATTGGGCTTTACAAAATAATTCACAAACTCTCTAAGGTTCACACACTCATCCACAGTTCTTCATGGAAAAAACAAATAGTACAAACCACACATGGTCTCTTCCACAGTTATACATGGGAAAAAATGTAGATGACGTTTGATGTGAGGATATTCATTATTCTCAAGTTTAAGCACATGAGACAATCCTTGAAACAGACAGACACACAATATTCTCAAAAATGTAAAATGAAAGAAAACAATAGATTTGAGACTATAAGCAAGAGTTTAGAAATCTCTATGTGTTAGCAATTCAAATTTTGACTCTTTAGAGTGGAAAATTTGATGTTTAAACCTTTATCTAGAAGTTGTCTCAAAAACAGAGTGTCCCAACTCCAGGTTCTAACTTTGAGTGTTCTGCTTTTGGTGTTGATCGAGAGTTGATGAGGCATAGAAGGAAGAAATGAGTTTTTCCCAAAATGATCTTTATGTTGCTTTGTGGATTCACAGTGTAAGTGTTGGATGGTTCTTCTTTGATCTCAATAGGTAAGCTTCTTCGCATGTACATATGCACTCTCTTTTTTCCACACCACTTCACCATGTGTATGTCTCTCATTTTCTTTCTTGGTCTTCTCTTTTTATAATTGAGGTCCGACAATAGAATTGAGTACATCATGTTCGATCTTTCTTGTACCCCGTAATACCTTCAAATATGGTTTCCTGAGACGTCTATAATCAGCATTAATTATAGTTAGAAGCATTTAAATTATCAAATATGATCGTTATAAAAATATCAATAATTTGACCAAGTATGGGTATCGGTAGACTGGTAACGGTAGCATTCACATCAGTTGGCTTCAATAGTAGTTGAACATCGGCAACCTCTAACTATAAACTTACATCGGCAACATTCAGTAGTAACCTTCAACCGTAGGCCTTAATCGGTGACCTTTGTATTGTTGACCATGTATCGGTGACCTTGTATAGGTGACCTTGTATCGTGACCTTGTATCGGTGACCTTGTATTGGTGATAATGTATCGGTGACCTTGTATCGGTGACCATGTATCGGTGACCTTGTAATTAGATAAATTATGTACTATAAGATTAAAATGAGAGTAGTGAGATTAACTTTACATAGTTATTACATTGAGATATTAATGATTTTCACATAAACGATTATCCTATAAGATAAACAAGATGATTTATATAAATGAAACATGATATGGGATTATAAAAATAGTTCAGTCCAACAATCTCACCCTTTTTATAATCACAAATAATGTCATTGAATTGTTAGGTTTAATGTAGATTTGAATCAAGGTTAAACACATATTCTAATTTCATTTGTGATGTTAGCATACACATATTAGTAAATCATTAAAATTAAATTGATGTTAGAACATATAAATTAACGATAGACAACTGAAACACTGAACACTTCTCCCCCTTTGTTATTAACTAAATGCATACATAACCAAAAGAGATATAAGAGAGGGTTTGTATTAATAAAACATGAGTACAATATATAAAAAGAAATACACCAATCCCTATCAGTTAAGACAGTTCACACTCAATCCACATCAGAGATATCCATTGGAGCTTTGGCTTTCGAAGCTGGGGAGTCAGATTCTAAAGGTGAAGGGATAGGACAAGGGATGGCATTTAACCATGTAAATGGGGCATCCAATGAGGCATCAGTAGACCTATAGTCAGTATATCTATGAGGAATCAGGGGTGAAGCTTCTGATGGCCTGAGAAGGAGTCATCAAAGTACCAGCACTGGTGGAACCTGAAGCAGTAGAGGTAGAAGGAAATGTTGGAGGAGAAATGATCGGAGTGAAATCCACATAGAGAAAGGGTAATAGAAGATTCTTGAAATCCATAATAATACTTCCCCATTTTTCAATGGTAGATATAAAATCATCCTTATTCTCCATAAATTTCTCTAATCCAGTAGTCAATTCCTTGAGCCTGCTAACCTGATCCTTAAAGGCCTGAGGGAAAGGTGGAATCCTTAAGTTATCCAACAAAAAATAGAAGTGACCATCAATCTGATGCTTATTATATACCCTTTTGTAAATAAAGTCAACTTAATCTTTGATGGATTTCTGATTTGAGAAGCTTCCATTAAATAATATCCCAAAATCTTATGAATTTCACTGGTAATGGAAATGAATTGAGTCACAAAATGAGGGTCTTTTGTACTGGCACTAGAGAATATTTCTACTTCTTCTCTAACAACATATCTGAAATCAGCTATATCAACTAGAGGAGATGCGGAAGTGAATGCAGATGCAGCTAGAGGTGCTAGAGGGAAATAAATTGTGTCCTTGAAAGATTTGGTTATCTAATTTATGAGCCTTTTCACATCATCATCTTGTCCATTGTCATGTGTTTCCATAGACTTCTTGAAGTCCTCAAACACAGTTGACAACTGGTAAAGAACACACTTGATATATCAGAGATCTTTATCCACCAGATATCTTAAATCCATATATTCATCTAAGCTTGAAATAGACTACTTCACTGATTCCATATAATATTACAAATCTTGTACTTGATTCAGACATATTGTGACCTCATGTAACATAGATGAGTGAGAGGTAGAAACTAGACTTTCCATTGTAGAAGTGAAAACTTCTTGATTTTGAGTCACAAACCTCTCTAAACCTACCAATCTCACATTAATGAGGATCCTCAGATCTGTCTTTATTGATTCAAAATATTACTTCTTCACATAGTCTCAAGGAAAAAGTACTACTGGCTGCACAATAGTAGTTTCTGAAATAAATGGAATTGGAGGACATCTAATAGGCTGGTCATCATCAGAATCTCCATAATATAAACCTAACACCACAAATCCAGGAGCTTTTTTCTAGTACTCAATTCCATGAGCAACATCAAATGATCATATAGCAACGGATTCCTCCCCCATAGGTGGAGCATTCTCCAGATTAGCCACATTTATCTCTTCCATAACTCCTTGATCAATAGCATCAACAGGAAATCCCACCACATCTTCTTCTACTAAATCCTCAACAACTGCCACTACAACTCTAGTTTCAACCGAATCAGAGACTTCTACATCTCCACTTTCTACCCTTTATGTGTGTCCTATTAGAGGACTAAGAAATAGAAATTCCTCTTCACTTTCAGCAGCCACTATTTCAAAGTCTTCATGACATGATTCAGAGTCCTCATCTTCATCTGAGGTATCTCTAATGTATCTTAGGACATTTTCATCCCCTTCTTCTTCACTGGTTTCCTCATTACTATCCCTTAGTATAGTCTCCCTTCTAAGGAACATTTTTGGCGGACTGGGCACACCAAAGGATACAGTACTAGTATATGGATTGGAGCGAAGGTCAGGATCACTCCTGTCATCTATTGGAGAATCCTCTCTTTCTTGCACAACAGAAACTTGTTCTCTTTCTTCATATGAATAGGAATGCTCAACATCAATAGGTTTAAGACCAGGGTCTCCCTTATTATTAGGCCTATTAGGATGAACCATAGGGTTAAACTCTTCATATAACATAACCTCATCATTCACCCATCTCCTCATCCATGGATTACAGTTGATCTTAATCAACATTCAAATTACATTGGTAATGAAATGGTTATCCCCCAAAACATATGTTTCCTTCTTAGCTCTAGAAACACCTTTCACTTTCAACATAAGGGATATCAACATATCCTGAAATAGGGCATTTGATTTTGATCTGGGCTTGGTCATATCTACTAGTTGAATCATCAACAGAATACATAATTTGATATTCATTTAATTCTTCAATAGATACAAGATAAATTCAACCTGAAAATTTAATGTTTCAAAGTCCCCTCTCCTTGGACTCAAAACATACTAGCCAATCTTAAACAGTAGCTTGTCATCTCCTTCCATATTAGCAGCAATAAATTTCAAAGTGATTCCACTACCTTTCATTTTATCTAGAGCATCATTATAACAAAAGAACTTAGTAATGGGGGCACAAATTTTGAGTAATAGTCTAAAATCTTTTCATGTGGTACTATCAAACATTCAGCCCATTCAGTCGAGGAGAATATCACACTTACTCTATTAACTTGTGAAGACATTCTGTGCTCATCCTCAGACTTCTCAAACTTGAGGTACTCATAAAATTCCTTCACTAAATTCTTGTAATAGGGTCCATTATTGTTTACAAAACACTAAACCCATCCCTGAACTTCAATATCCTTTAGTACTAAAGACCAGCTCGACAATAGCCACTCCAAACATAACTCATCTCAACCACTATTTCCCTTTTCGATAAATGTAGGTTGATTAGCTTCGCGACTTCCAAATTCCCACTACTAGACCCATCTCTAGGTCTCTTGGGATTCACCACATCCCCTACATCATTGATCATCAATCTCTTTAATCTATCCATCAATCTAGAGCGGTTTGAGGGTTTCAGTAGAGTTTTTCGGTTCAAGAGAAAAAGATTCGGGAGAGGGTTTAATGTGGATCAAGATGTGGTATGTGTTTTAATTTTATCATTTAGGGATTGAAAAACAACTCATGTAAAGAAAATAAATAAAAGTAAAAACGTTTCAGATTCCAGCAGAAAAATTCTAAAGTCACAGATGTAAGTTCTCTATTGGTAAGGTGTCCTCGATAAGGTCCTAACGGTGAGGTCCTATCGGTAAAGTCCTAAAAGTGAGGTCCTAACGGTTAGGTCCTATCGGTAAGGTCATATCAGTAAAGTCCAACAGTTGTGTCCTATTGCTAAGGTCCAACGGTGAGGTCTCTAACTACGAGGTTTGAAACCTTAACAGTATATCATTCTTATCTCATGTTTGATGTAGTTTAATCTCTTGGAATTCAAAGGCTTTGTTAATATATCAGCCGATTAGTGTTCAGTACCAATGAATTCAAGAGTGATATCACCTCTTTGATAATGATCACTCAAGAAGTGATGTCTCACATCAATATGCTTTGTCCAAGCTTGAGATACTGTATTTTAGAGATTTTAATAGCACTTGTATTATCACACTTTATTGAGAAATGTTTGAATTGATATCCATAGTCTACTAAAGTGTTCTTCGTCCACATAATTTGAGCACAAAAACTACCAATAGCCTTATGTTCGGCTTCGGTAGTAGATAATGAAACTAAATTCTCTTTCTTACTACACCATGGCACTTGTGACTTGCCTAAAACATGACATATTCTAGAGGTGATCTTTCTTTTTAACTTTCAAGCATTAAAATCCTCATCTGAATAAATCATTAGATCAAATTATTTTCCTCTTGGATAAAAAAATACTAAGTTTGTAGTATACTTGAGATATTTAAAAATAAATTTAATGGATGTTAAATGAGAATATTTATCATTGGCTTGAAAATGGGCACACATTCATACACTAAACATAATATCTGGTCTACTATAAGTAAGGTATAGTAAACTCCAAATCATACCTTTGTAATTTTTTTGATCCACTGGATTACCAATTTCATCCGCATCCAACTTACAGGTGGTACTCATGGGTGTATCACAACCTTTATTTTAGTCCAAACCAAAAAGTATCAAGAGGTATTCTGTATATTTACTTTGATTTAAAACAATATCATTTTTATGGTGAAAAATTTTAAATCCAAGGAAAAATTTAAGTTCCCCCATTAAAATCATTTCAAATTAATCTTGCATAATTTTTGAAAAGTCAGTACATAAATAATTTTTAGAGGATCCAAAAATAATTCCATCCACATAAATCTATACTATTAAAACATCTTTGGGAATCCTTTTAATAAAAAGAGTAGGATCTGCTATTCCTTTAGTAAAAACTTTTGAAATAAGAAACGAACTAAGTCTCTAATACCAAGCCCTTGGATCTTGTTTCAGACCATATAAATCTTTATAATGTTTGATGACATGATTTAAAAAATGGGATTTGTAAAACTAGGTGGTTTTTCAACAAATACATTTTCAACTATATACCCATTTAGAAATGCACTTTTAACATCCATTTGATAATGTTTGAAATTCAGATGAGATGCATGAGCAACTAGTATCCCAATGGATTCTAGTCTAGATACAAGAGAAAATGTTTCCTCATAGTCTATCCCTTTTTCTTGACTATATAATTGTGCTACCATTCTATCCTTGTTTTTAAAAATGATTCCAAATTCATCACCTCTATTTCTAAACATCCATTTAGTGCCTATGGTAAATATTAGTTTATGTCTGTTTAATAATTCCCAAACATTGTTCCTTTCAAACTGATTCAATTTTTCTGGCATATTTATCACCCAGAATTCTTCATTGATTTCATCCTTAATATTTTTGGGTTCTAACTGTGAAAGAAACGCTTGATGTTCAACCTGGTTTCTCAGAGAAACTCTAGTTTGTGTCCCTCTATTTAGATCACCAACTACAACATCTAGAGGATGATTCTGTTGAGTTTTAATACTTCTAAAAAGAGTTGAACTAGACTCCTCTTGGTTGTATATAGGTTCAAATTCAATAGGTGATGATTCTAGAAGATTACCATAACTGGTTAATTTTATAGGGGGTTCACCATCTTTATCATTAAGATCCAGAACTGACATATCATCCTTAAGATATTCAAGAGTGGTTTTGGGTTCATATGGATCATTATCATAAAATTTTACATGAACTAATTCTTCTACACATTTGGTTATCTTATTTAATACTATATAATATTTACTAGAGATTTAGTAACCTAGGAAAATCCCTTCATCACTTTTGGAAGAAAACTTGTCAAGATTTTTCGTACTTTAAAGGATAATGACTTTGAAACCAAAACCTTTAATGTAATTAACCTTAGGATTCCTATTATTACAAATCTCATAAGGGTTACTCTTAAGAACATGTCTAATTAATACATTATTTATAATTTAATAACCTGTATTAACATCTTTGGCCCACAAATATATTGGTTGAGTATACTCATTAAGCATAGTTCGGGCTATCTCATGAAGTGTCCTATTTCTTCTTTCTACAACTCCATTTTTTTTGAGGTGTTCCAGGAGCATATAAGTACCGACTATAGCCATTGTGTGAGAAATAAGAGTCAAAATCCAGATTTTCAAACTCACGGCCATCATCGCTTCTCAATGTATTAATTCTAAGTCCACTATGATTTTCTATAGACTTGTATTATTTGATAAAATAAGAACAAGCTTCACTTTTGTGAGAAAGAATGTATACCCAAGTATATCTAGAAAATACATCTATAAGAACATAAACAAAGTGATTCCCATTTAAACATGAATCTCTTGATGGTCCGAACAAGTCCATGTGAACCGACTCAAGCGGTTGAGAAGTATAAACTTCATTATTTTGTTTGAAAGAAATATTGTGTTTTTATCTTTTGACAAGGATTACACACTTTTATAAGAGTAAATTATAATTTAGGTAAGTCTCTAACTAAACCATTCCTAGTTCGTTTCCTATGTGAATTCACATTGCAGTGTCCTAATCTTCTATGCCATAACCAAGATTCCTTATGAAAAGCATTTAAAGAAGAAACATTTTTCTTAGCTAAAGAATCTAAATCCACAACATATACATTTTCATTTATAAATGAATTAAATATTAAAAAAATATAATTAAAATCATTACATGCATCCTTTTCAAATTTAACATTGAATACATCACCACACAACTGACAGATGCTTAGCAGATTATATTTTAACCCATCAACCATAAGTACTTTTGAAATTAATATAGTATTAGGGTTACCAATCTGTCCTAATCCGACGATCTTACCTTTTTCATTATCACTGAATGTGACATGTCCACCATCGAATTCCATTGGACTCTTGAAGCATGAGTAGTCTCCTATCATGTGTCTTGAACATCCATTGTCCAAGTACAATAGAGTTTTATAGGAGATCTTTAGACAATTTTCCCGCAAAAAAATTAAGTATGGGGTAACTTTGGTACCCAGATATTCTTGGGTCTAGAGAGGTTAGAAAGTAAAACATTGGGAACCCATACTTGTCTTACATATTTCCTATAACTAAGAAATATGTTTTGAGACATGAACACTTTGTTTGGTCCTTTAGAGAATTTTTTTTCAAAATATGGTCCAGATATTGAGCTAGTGGAAAACTATCTAGACTTTGGAACAAATTGATTTTTAACAATTCTCCTCTATCTGGGTTGATATCCTATACCAGCTATGTATTTTTGGGCAATTTTTTTTCCTATAAACTAGGTCAAGTTCAATCTACCACTAGTAAACTTTTCCAAATCCTTTCTTAATTGCTCATTTGATAATTTATGTTTTGTATTTTCTTTTAATAGTTGAGCACATTTTTCTTTATCAATATCTAGATTAGATTTAAAATTAGATTTTAAGGCATGTTTTCTTTTTAACAGTTTATATTTATCCATGAGTTTATTAAAGGTATCCTCAATCATTCCACAATATTAAAATAGTTCATCCTTATTCATATTTTCATCATTGTTTGATTCACTTTCATTCCCAGAATAGTAATTATTGTGCATAGGAGAATTGGGCGTTACCTCGGATGTTGCTGTCCTGAAACACGGATTTGCACGTTTTTTCTTGTCACTATTATATGTGTCATATACACCTGAACTATCTTTTGAAGCACACCAAGTATCTATCATAGCCCTTTTATAACCCTTTCTCTTATCTTTATATATCTTCATAAATGTAAGCATGGAAAAATCATCCTTCACATGGACTCTTTGTTTACACTCATAGCAGAATATCTCATTTTTATTGTCATTCAATTTTCTTGCCTATTTCCATTTTCCATTATTATCTAACCTTCCTCTCTTGTTTTATTTTCCAAATAACATTTTCATTCAATAGAAATTCTTGAATATCCTTAAAAGATGATCCATCTCATCGTCACTATCAGAATCAGAGTCTTCACATGTGGAAATGTCTATAGGAGCATGAAATTTTTCTTTATCCTTGTTCATTGAGGTAGCAGTCTTGGATGATAAAAATTGTTTCCTTGGTTCTTCATCTTCTTATTGATTTACCTTTTGTTATTCTTCATAAATCATAAGCTTTCCAATTAGTTCCTTCAGTAGTAGTTTTCCTATGTCACAAGATTATCTGATGGAAATAGATGTTCCTCTCCATCGGTCAGGTAGGTATCTAAGTAATATCATAATATGGTCCTTATTATACACTGGTTTCCCAAGAAAACTCACGGTACTCACTATTTCATTGAACATGAGATACATTTCATAGATAGGTTCATCATGATTAATTTTAATATTATCATATTTAATAGTATAAGTATTTAATCTCATTTATTTAACATTGGTCGTTCCCTCAAGATAAATGGCTAGAGAATCCCAAATTTCATAATCTGTTTTTCAAGCAGATATTCTACTGAATTCTTCATCACCTAGAGAATATTACAAAACATTCATTGCATTATAGTAATTTTCATATATAGATTTAGTTAATTGAGTCCATGTGTCCTAATAAGTAGTAGGCAATACCTATTGTTCTTAAATTGTGTCCCAGATTTTGGGACCTATTCTTTCTAGATAAATTTTCATTATTAACTTCCACGGAGCATAGTTATTTCCATTAAAAAGTTTTCATGTTGGTAGCAGCACCCTAAACACTGTTATCTAATGTCAATTTTAATTTAACGAACTGAAAATTTAGATATGACAGAAAATTTTAGATCTTTATGATACTAGAAAAATCACAGTTGAGAAAAATTTGAAACCTTTCCTCAATAGTTCAGATGGTAGCAATCATGAGAGAGAGAAAAATTTAAACCCTCTGCAGCCTAATTTTGGTCGGAGTGGAATCTCTAGAGGGGGTGAATTGAGTTCATACTTATAAGTTCTATTAAAAACCTTATTTTAAAAAGGATCGCCTAATTTTAAAAGTATCACCTAATTTTAAAATGACCCAGTTAATTAAGGTAGTAGAGCTGTAAATGTTTAGTTGGTCAAAATGTTTCTAAAAGGGTGATTAATCCTCATTTGAATTAGTTTAATACACCTATTCTACTTTTGAAACAAGTTTACAAAATTAATCAAATACACAAACTAACCAAAACTAACTATCAAAGTGAATTCAATACAGTTTTATGTTTTAGAATATATAAGAAATGGAAAATAGATAAAATAGAGTATAAAAAAATATAGTGCACAGTGAAGTAAAACAAGAGGTTCAGTCTCAAGTAGAGACATAATACTCTCCACTAGGTGATCACCTGCCACCAAAAAGTTTATATTAGCAATAAACGTTATATATATCATGTATCGGGCTTTACAATAATTTTCACAAACTATCCAGGGATCACACCCTCTTCCACAGTTATTCGTGGAAATAAAAAACAGTACAGACCCCACACAGTCTCTTCCACAGTTTTACGTGGGAAAAAATATAGATGAATATTGATGTGAGGATATTCAGTATTCTCTAGTTTAATCGCATGAGATAGTGTGTGAAACAGAAAAACACATAGACTTCTCAAAAAAATTAAGTGAAAGAACACAATAGAGCTGAGACTATAAGCTATAGTTTAGAAATCTCAATGTTTTATCAGTTTAGATTTTGACTCCTTGGAGTGAATAATTTGATGTTTGAGCCTTTATCTAGAAGTTGTCTCTAAAACAGAGTGTCCCAACTCCACGATCTAACTTCGAGTGTTATGCTTCTGGTGTCGATCCAGAGATGATGAGGCATAGAAGGCAGAAGTGAGTTTTTCCAAAATTTATCTTTGTGATGCTTTGTGGATTCATAGTGTAAGTGATGGATGGTTCTTTATTGATGTTAGTAGGTAATATTATTCAAATGTACATACACAATTTTTATGCCACACCACTTCACCATGTATATGTCTCTCATTTTCATTCTCAGTATGCTCTTTTTATAATTAAGGTATGACAATAAGAATGAAAAGATCATGTGCGATCTTTCTCGTACCTCATAATGTCCCCAGATATGGTTTCCTGACACGTCTACAATCAGCATTAATTAATGTCATAAGCATTTAAATTATAAAATATGACTGTTAGAAAAATATCAAGACTTTGACAAAGTAAGGGTATCTGTATACTGGAAATGGTAGCCATCACATCGGTAGGCTTCAAGAGCAGGTACACATCGGCAACCTCTAACTGTAACCTTCCATCGGTAACCTTCAGCAGAAACCTTCAACAGTAGGATTGCATCGATGACCTTTGTATAAGTGACCATGTATGAGTGACCATATATCAGTGACCTTGTATCAGTGACCTTGTATCGGTGACCTCGTATCCGTGACCATGTATCAGTGACCTTGTATCGGTGACCTTGTATCAGTGACATTGTACTTAGATAAATTCTCAACAGTAAGCTTAAAATGAGAGCAGTTAGATTAACAGTACATAGGTATTACATTGAGTTAAGAATTATTTTCACAAAAATGATTATCATGTAGGATATAAAAGATGAATTATATAAATGAAACATGATTTGGGATTAAAACAATAGGTGAGTCCAACAGTACCAAAATTTGAAACTATGATGGATCAAGACCCAAATTGTTACTATATTCTTTGAAACATTGTTCACCATGTTAATAATAAAAAGTATAATTGTTTTGAAAACCAAATCACATTAGATGACCCCCATTGTTGTTAAATGTTTCAAACATCCTCATTTCACATTTCTTGTAGGGTCTCAAAATTTTCCCTTCTTAAAAAACACATGGTTTTGATACTACAAATGATAAAAAGTATTCATTAGAACCAATATATACATGATTTATATCAGAACTGTTTGGATTCCAATATAAATTTATTCAATCATAATCATGTAATAAGGACTCTTATCAACTTTTTGGTTCCATATTTTTCTAAAATATATATAAAAAAATTATGATTAATTTGATATAAGAAAAAAATATCCAAAAAAGAAAATAAAATTAAAACTATAGAGTTGAAATGTAAAAATTAAAAACTTTTATCTATTTACTATTTTTTCATACTAATTACTACTAATATTAATAATTTTTTTATAAATTAATAAAAATTCTTTTAAATTTCCATAATATAATAAAATTTATTATAAATTAAAAAAATGTTTTAATATATAGATTTTCAAATCATCTGTGCATGAAAAATGAAATCTTTTTGTCTACCATGTATTAAAATTTTTGATATTGCTCACAACCTAAAAATTAATAACATATTTTTTCACAGTTCTATTAATTTATTGAAATTTTTATTATTTTTTTGTGATTTATAGTAAATAAATAAAATTTATGCTTATACACATAAATTTAAAATAATTAAACTAAGTATCACTATTTTGTAAAAATTACCTAAACATATAACTGAATACCACTAATCTGTAATATTTTTACTATTTTTATAAATATTTTAAATAATTAGTAATACTCATTACCAATTATTACTACTAACTAATACTTTTAATTTATTTTTACTAATTTTTACTATTTTTTACTAATTACTACTAATTGTATTATTTTATTACAATTGTTTACTAGTTATTTTCAATTTTTATTATTTATCTCTAATTAATAAAAATTACATCTAATTGATACTAATTGCTATTATTTTTTCTAATTAGTATTAATTTTTACTAATTACAATTTATTATTTCAAATTATGTTTAATTTTTACTAATTGCTTATAATTTTTACTAACTACAATTAATTATTAATAATTACCGCTAATTATTAAATATTAATAATTATTATTATGAATTGCATCAAATTGTTACTTGTTACTACTAATTACCACTAATTATTAACAATATTTATTAGTATATAAGATTTTATTTCTAATTAACTCAAATTTTTTCTAATTACAATAAATTGAAAATAATTACAAATAATTATTACTAATTACTACAAATTACAAATTATTATCACCACATTTTATTTTTTTTATAAAATTTATTTTAATAATCGAAATTAATTTTTAATAATTATATTCATTTATCACAAATTAATACCAATTACCCCTAATTAGTACTAATTCCCACTAATAAATAAAAATTACAACTAACTCATACTAATTATAGTTATTTTATACTAATTATAGGTAATTTATACTAGTTAATTCTTTTTTTATTAATTACTACTTATTTTTACAATTTATATACTTTTATTACTATTTATTACTCTATATTGTCATTTATTAGTATTTATTAATACTTATTACTGTTTTAACAATTTTTTACTAATTTATACAATTTTTTAATCATTATTACAGTTTTTTTACTAAGTATTACTAATTATTACTAATAATTATTAATTATTACTAATAATTATTTATTATTACTAATAATTATTTACTATTTCTAATAATTATTTATTCTTACTAACAATTATTAACTATTACTAATAATTAATAATTATTTCTATTTATTTCTACTGATTACTAATTACTAATACTTATTACAATTTATTACTAATTGTTACTAATTATTACTCGGTATTAATACTTATTACTATTTATTCATATTTGTTAATAATTATTATTAATTATTACTGATTAATAATAATTATTCCTAATTATTCCCAGTCAATCATAATTATTTTTATTTCTTCATAATTATTCATAATTAATAATAATAATAATAATGTATTCTTATTTATTATTATTATTAAAAATTATTAATAATTAATAATAATTATAACTATTCTATATTATTTATTACCAATTTTTAATATTTATTACTATTTTATATTAATTATTAATAATTTTTTTATTTATTACTAATTATTAGTAATTATTACTATTTTTAACTTATTATTTATTATTATAATAAATTAATACATATTATTTCTAATTATTACTAATTACTACTCATTATTACTGATTATTACTAAATATAACTAATTATTTTTAGTATCACTAATTATAATTAATTATCAATAATTGATACTAATCATTACTAATTAACAAACTTTTTAAATAAGTTTTATTAGTTTATAACAATATGTTACTATTTATATTAAATTTTACCAATTATTTTTAATTACCACTAATTATTAAGAATTACCCCTAGTTTATACTAATTACCATTATTTACTACTAATTTTGGTTACTTATAACTAATTAGTACTAATTATTACCAATTATCCCTAATTGTCATTATTTTTATTAATGAATATCAATTTATTACTAATTTATATAATTTATTATAAGTTATTACTAATTACAACCAATTTTTACTAATTACCAACAATTATTACAAATTGTCACTAATTATTAAATTATTTATAATTTTAGATAATTAATATTAATTACTGCAAATTATTACTAATTATATATAATTAAAATAAATTATTTCAAACTAAAACTATTCAATTTTAATTAAAATCAATAATGAAAGTTAAAACTAAATATTCATAAAATAATTAATTCAGAAAAACTAAATAATTTTTTATAAATCAAATTGCTGCTAAGAAATAAAAAGTATTACTAATGCTAAATAAAATAAAATTATAGTAAATGCCTTCAAAATGAATATCTCAACAGATGTAAGACATGAAAGTTGGTCCATTTTGATGTTTAATACTCTGAAAATTTTAAACAAAAAAATTTCAGATCATATAGGATCAAAGATGTATAGAAATGTTATTAATAAAAAAACTGTGGGTGGGGGTATATATAGGTTACATCATTAGCAAAGAGATTATTTTCTACTGAATTACTATCACAAATAATAATATTTGTGATGGGTACCCATCATAAATAGTTATGTGGGGATTAATTAAGATAGTGCTAATTTTTTTTACAACAGGACCCATCACAAATATTATCATCTCGACGCATTATTTGAGACACAAGTGGATCCATGTCGACCAAAAAATGAAAACCGTGATTTTTTTTCTGATGGGTGTTTTTTCACATCGAAAATATTATTCATATTCTTTGGCATGCATGGCATGCCAAAGGTATTTGCAATGGGCCGCCACAAATACATCTTTTTATCGACAAATTATGACATGTCAAAATTCATGTCGTAAATAGTCCCTTTGGAAACACTATTTGCGATGGGTCCAACTCTGGTCACAATTATACCATCTCAAAAAGACCAAATTCCCATAGTGGGATGTCTTATGTGATATGTGGAATTGAAATTGAGCACAAATTGAATCCTAGGTATCTAGATGGGAGGACTAAGACAATTTTCTAGTTGACTCTGAAGTGGCTTAGCCTAAGTTGATCTAGAAGGATTCTCAATTATAACTCTATAACTAAATTATGATGGTGTTTGGATACCACTTGAACATTGGTTGCATTCTTATCAAGTGGCTCATGCATGGGGACAATATGTGTTTTTATTTCTATAAAATGTTTCACCTAGATTGGATGTTCATAGTGTCCCATTTTAGCTAGTGTCGATAGGGTTTTCATATGACTTGGTTCTCTCTTGTGATATCGTACATACTATTGGAATATGGTGCACTTTGTTGTTCATTTTAAAATTGAATCATGATTCCTTATAAAAAATTCAATAATTCTTTTTCTGTTGTTTTATAATTCATGTATGTTAATTTTTTTATAATGTTTTGACTTTGAATCTCTTTATTGGGTGGCATCCTATTGGGAACTGGATCACAACCAACATACACCCTTGGGTGTATGTATAATTTTTTATGCATGAACCATGTAAAGGAAAGATGTATGTTGGTGATCAGGGTGGATTTGGATGCTAGTGTTCCACTCCATGTAGGTGTTCGTGCTGGTGGCTTGAGGATGATGGTCCTCTTATTACATTTTTTTTGGGATAGAGATGGTTCAATTTCTTATTGTAGTCCTTTCAAGTTTTTTTAATGATTATACAAATTTTTGTACCTAGTTTGGTTATGATAATTTAGTTATGTTTTGTGTATTATTTTTTGTTTTTATGACTATGTAAATGGATGAAATCTTTCTAAAAGCATAATATTGATTCTCATGCACTAGTATCCAAGTCATGGAGATCGAGAATGCCCTCTGAGACATGTAATAGAATGGGACAAGTGTCGAGTTAGATGAAATCCTAGACTGGTTCATTAATGTTACCCCTAAAGCTCATTTCCAATATGAAATTGGTAAGTGATTGTCATTGGGGGTGTATAATGCATAAAATGGAATAATTACCCCCTTTATATAAATTTAAGGATGTGGGATAAGATGATATCCAAAAATAAAATATAAAAAATAAATATATAAAAAAACCAATACATGAATTTCCAATTCATACAAAATATAAATCAACTTAAAATCCCAAAATAAACACTATGTAGTTACAATGATATTCAAATATCACATCAACAAAAACTCCAGTTTGTAACACCCAGAATGATCACTAACAATCTCATGAGGACCAGAAAAATAGTTTATATATAAATGTGGTGAAAATAAATGTTAGGACTCAGCCATAAAAACATACATAATCCTGATTTTTAGTCAATAAATTACATTCTTTTACATTGAGTATCTTATTTGGATTAGGGATTTATAGATTTATGACATAGGAAAAAATATTCATAAAAATTTGATTATACTAAAAAAATATCCATTTTTTTAAAATATAAAACATTAAAAAATGAAACATGATTTCTATGAAAAAATATTATAACACTCTACTTAACATACTTCTTTCTATTATACATTCTAATAACCTATGAAAAACGTTTTAAAAACATGGAATGATAACAAATAGCTTATTCAATAACATAATGAGAGCATGTTGTTAGTCTTGTGAAAACATGAAAACCCATTAAAACCCTTTTCTTGAAAACTCATAAGCATGCATGGAAAAATCATACAGTAGCCTTGGAGTATAATTATCATATCAAAATTACATTCACAGTTACAAATTGAATAACCTTATAGTTTAAATCAATATCTAAAGTACCCATTATATTGGACATATATAATCGGGCTCACCAGCTATATATTGAGCTATAATGGGCTCAACACAACTTATCATTATCTAAAATGGGATCAACCAGTCATATCATGAGATATAATGGGCTCATGAAAAAATATATTGAGCTATAATGGGACCAACCCATAAGAAAAAGTTTCCATGTAACATATCATGAGTAAAACCCTTTCTAACTGATTTAAACCCTTGAAAAAAAACATTCACATATCAAAATAGAGATATTTTTGAAAAATAATAAATTTTAAAACTGAACACATAATTATTAAAACATATTCATTGAAAATAACTTTTAAAACATATAATAAAAACATTATAATAATAAATATTAATGAAAGCTACAGACACTTCTCATGATGTATATAAAAAAATCCATTTGAATTCTTAAAAGAAACATTTAATAGCATTTTAAAAGTAAAGTCCCTTACCTAAAAAATGAAAATGATCCCATTTCATAAAATAATATATATTAAATCATTAATAATAATTTATATACATTCATAAAAACAGTTTTGATGTCATGGACATAAAATAGATAGATTTATAATAATAAACCACTATAACATTTAAAACAGTGATTTACTTAAGAAGTCCCATACATTGGGTTCGACATCCTAAAAATTTACTCTAAACTCATGTATAACAGTTGGATGATTTTTATTAATTTATTAAATAATTTTAATCATGTATATAGTACTTTACATGATCTTCTAATAACATTTTCTTCCCTTTTATTGACAATATTTTGTTATATCCTTTATTTTAGGCGTATTTATTTCATGGTTTCTATGTTTAGTTCAATATGGATTTACATTTCGAATATATTAAAAACACAATATGTGTATTAAAATGGTGTTAATATTTTTATACTATGTTAAATGGTACAATGTATAATTTTATTTTCTAATATGATAATTGATCATAAGATAAAACCTTTATGAGAATGATTTAATTTATTTTTATGGTTCTTGAGATCAACGCTGACATATACCATTTAATTAAATGTCATGTTTATATATTCATTCTATAACATTAACTAAATTATTATATGTATACAAAAACTTATTTAACACTAATAATTTTTTAATGACAATACTTGAAGTCACTAAATAAAAATAAAAGTTTATCATCCATGACATTGGTAAATCGATACATCATAGATGATGTTTCCATTTTTTGAATAAAAGAGGTAGGTGAATAAGATTAATGATTAATTTCCCCCTCAAAATGATAACATTATAAAATATATAATAGACTGGATTTTTCCTTCATGTAGGATAAGGAGGGGTAAATAGAGTATAAGATAAGAAAAGGAATTGAAATGAAAATATAATAAAATGAAAAAGGATTTTACCTCTTGAATTTTCCTCTTTGTAAAAATACTTAATACCATTTGTTTTGGAATATTGGTGAGACCATATGTTCTTGGAAGTGCATCAGAAGAATGGTAAGGGAATTGCTAAGGAATTAAATAAGTTGCAATGCTTAAAATTTGGAGGATAAGAAGTGGTGGAGGTGGTATTTTTAGTTTAAGATAAGGGTGTTTTCTTATTATCATATTCATTAGATTATTATTTTGGCCCAATTATATAAATATTTTTAGAATTATAAATAGATATATTTAAATAATGAAGTATACTTTGTGATTTTGGGATTACATCAGCCTTACATCATCTATGAATAAAAAATTCCTGAATTTGTTAAATAAACTATATTACCGTATTTCACAATTCCCCAAAAAATTAAAGTATTTTATAAAAAAACTCAAAAACTCACCACAATCATTTTGAACATGTTGAATTAAAAAATAATCTAAATTTCTTGAAAATAAATTTCTAAATATGATAATTTAATTTTTAAATAAAATCCTAATATATTCAAAAACTAACATTTGTAAAATAATAACTATTGTATAAGACATTGAAAATTTAATCATGTTCACATAAAATAACCTTATAATCATAACATAGTGAAATATTAATTTATGAATCTATTTTTATGAAAATTAAGTTTCTATTAAATCAATTTATTAATTATAAAATTTTATTAAAATATTTATGACATAAAAAAATACCAAAAATAAATTTATCATTTCCAAAACATTTATTTACATATTCCATGGTATTAATATAACATTATTACACAGAAAATATAGATAAAAATTATTTATACTTTTATTGGTGAGGTTGCTATTCTATTGGACTGACTAGTAGTCATAGTGCTCATGTTACTATTCTTATGGTCGTGTTACTATTCTAGAATGAAAAAAAATATGTTATATAAATACCTAGGTTCGTAAATTCTCTCACTTTCTAGAAATTGCTTCATGAAAATTATTATTGAATAATTAAACAAGTGATTATACATTTCCCTCATAGAAATGTCAGATTCTCATGTTACTTATTCAACCATGTTTTTTCACCCCAAAACCATAACCTTGTTAATTACCTTATTTAGAAATACACGTTCTCAACGATCACAAATCAAAATTGGTTTCTATTTAAGAGATAGGTTATCTTTTAGATGGACTACATTGGGATCAAACCACATATGAATATAGAACATACTTTATCAACATCAAAATATGAAAAACATTGTTTCTTGAAATTAACTCGGAGGAAAATCTACTATGTATGGAACTCGTCCAATTTTTTTCCAGAATTTTATATGGTCCAATGAACTATGGACTCAACATTACTTTCTTATGAAATCACATTATAATTTTCCTTGGGGAAACTATGAGAAAGAAATGATCACCAACCTGAAAATAAATTCGTTCCATAATGTTATCTATATTAATTTTATATATAATCTACTTTGTATGCATGTATCACTGAATATACTGAAATTTAACTTAAACTTCCTCTATAAATTCTAGTATCATAAACATTATTTTCACTAATATCATCCCAAAATGATGGACTTTGGAACCATATACCATATATTTCCTAAAAAGTCAAAATCAACATAATTGAATGAAAACTATTATTATATGAAAACACAACTAAAGAATGATATTGATCCAAAATAAACTTGTAATACCTTGAAAAAACTCTAATCATGTCCTCTAACGTCTGAATAGTTCTCTTGGTCATTCCATCAGATTGGGGAAGGAATATAGTGATTTAATTTAATTATTGTCCCAAAAAAATTGAAATCCTTTCTAAAACATAGAAGTGAAAATGGGATATCAGTCAAAAATAATTGATAGAGGAAATACATGGTGCCTAAAAATTACTTTGAGGTATAATAGAGAATGATAAACAAAGATGTAATATCTAGAATAAGAAGGAAATGTGTTGATTTTGTTAGTGTATTAAAAATAACCCAAATCACATTGTTACCTTGACATGTCTTTGGTAGTCCCACCATGACGTTCGTGGATATATTTTCCCATATCCACTCTGTCACTTGAAAAGGATGAAGAATCCCCTTATGTAACTACCATTCTACTTTAAATAGTTGACATGTCAATAATGTCATGGTAATATCTGAAAAATGTTTCTACTTTCCATCCCACCAGTAATACTCTAGAAGGTCTTTGTACATCTTATCGCCTACAGGATAAACTAAAAAAGGAGATCTTTGAGCATCCCATGAAAACTATTTCGTCAATTTTGAATCACAAGTCACAAATAATATATTCCCAAATCTCAAAAAAACTATCACTATAGATGTTAAATTACATAAACCAACCATTTTATCCATTAATACTTTATTCTGTTACTTACTATCATCCTTCTGTTCTTTCATAATTATGCCTAATAGATATGACTGCACCGACACCTAAAATAAATAGGGCAATTTCTGACACCAACAACTTCCATGAAAAAATTCATCAATTCATTAACCAATGGGTCATGTTCCAAACATAACATGAATACTGTAGAAATATTTTTCCCACCCAAGGCATTGACCATTTATTCATTTCCAGGATAGTAATGAATCATGTTATCATAGTCCTTGATTAATTCGAGCAATCTTCATTGTCTCATGCTAAATTCTTTCTGAGAAAATATATAATTCAAACTTTTATGATTAGTCTATATTTCACATTTTACTCTATAAAAATGAATCCTCCTAAATTATTAATGAAAAAAGAATAATCAAATTCTAAATTCTATGTAGGGTAATTTAACTCATGATATTTCATTTTATTTAAAGCATAATCAATTACTCGATCATTCTACATTAGAACACATCCATTTCCATTCAATGAAGCATCACTATAAATGAAAAATTAAGAATTTCTGGTAATCAGGTCAAAACCTGGAGAATTAACCAATCATTTTTTCAATTTCTAAAAACAATAATCACAATATTTTCTCCAGATTAACTTATCACATTTTTTAGTTAACATAGTTAGTGGAATATAAAATTGTAATTTTTTTAAAAACCTCCCATAATAGTGTCACAAACCAATGAAACTATGAATCTTGGTTATATTTGTGGTTATTTTCCACACATGAACATCTTTCATTATATATGGATAAATAGTTATTCCATCGTTATAAACAATGTGACCATGTGGGGAAATGTTTTGTAAAAAAAATTCACAAATTCTGCATTTTCCAAAGAATTTAATTTCTTTAATGTTTAGAAAAAAATAGTTATATGTATTTCATGTGCCTCTTTACTTTTAAAATATTCCAACATTTCATCATTAAACACAATCAAAATCGTATCCAAGAACTCATGAAATATTCACTTCATAAGATCCATGAATACAATAGGTCTATTAGATTTCCCAAACTACATTACTATAAATTCATAATTCTAATATATAGTACGAAACATAATCTAAAAAATGTATTCTTCCAATACATTAAACTGATGGTACATCAACTTCAAGAAAACCATCATAAATTATTATGCTCCCAAGTGTTGATCAATGAAATCATTTCTATTCAGAAAAATACTTGTTTTCTTAATATTGATGTTAATATATTTTCAATAATGAATTCATAGTCTCATTGAACAATATTTGTTTTTAACAAACAATATAGGAGCACCACATGGTGATGTTCTAGGTCAGATTAATCATTATCTAACATTTCATGCAAATTATTTTTCAATAAATGAATATATACATTATCCATTCAATAAGAGGTTATAGAAATTATCTTAGAATTAATAATTAAATAAATGATAAACTCAACAATTATATTAGGAACATAACTAGTAAAATAATCTATAAAAACATCAAGATATTCACTTGAAAATTGAACATCATTAATCTGAATCATTCCTTTATTTTCAGAAATATATGCAAGATAACATTAATTTCCATGTTTTTATAGTTTCTCAGATTCCTAATATGTTATCAATGATATGGGTACATTATTTTACATAAAATAACACTCTTTCTGAAAGATAACATCTTTAGCTCTAAAAATAATTTTACCATGTTAATTAGAAAATTAATTTATACACATGTTAACATTGAACTCTACTAAAGGAAAAAACAAAAACATTCACATGTAAATTCCTTAAATGTAAATTGACTAAAAGAATTATATAGTATATTATTTTCATTAATACTCCCTCCACATGATTCCACCATTTTTTTTGGATATATATTTATTTGTGGAATTTTTAATTTACTAGAAAATTTCTCAAAAATGAATGAATTTTTAGTCTCTGAATCTATCAACGCATGTATTCCATAAAAACATCTAATATACTTGATACCTCTTATTTTGATTTCTCAACATCTACTAATGTCATTTCAAATGATTTTTCCAAAATTTTATTTTTTTTCATCTTACTGATTTCCTCCCTTAGTGACTAGTTTTTGACACACATTAGTAAAATGAACCAGAAATTTATAGATAAAGAGTCTTTTCATCGGTTTACCATCATTATTTTGATCATTTCCTCTGCACTCATGAACCTGGTGTACAAAATTCCCACATGGGTAGAACATCCCATAAATGACAATACATTATATAGGATGATTCTTATCACAATTTTTCCATGAATAGATGTTGATTTTCATACCTCAAAATTTCATTAGTGAATTATTCCCCATAGAATTCCAAACTAAATTCTTCTTAATCATGTCATAATAAGTCACATATGTGTAAGAAATGTCCATTTTAACATTTTTTACAATGAACCACTTTCTCTAATATTTTAAATTCTAATGTTGCCAAAGCTATTTATAAATCCAGTTCAATCCTAAGTGAAATCATATAATATTGGTTTTATTATCCCGAACAGAATATTTCACATAAGCTATATATTTTTGGAAATTGTTTTTCATATAAACCTATGAAATCATCTTTTATTTTCATCAATTATAGTAAAAAAATTCTATTTGAAATCGTGTATCTTTAAGGAAACATTTCTCAAGGAAATTATACTTAAATGTATCCCATTCCATGGAATCAATATCTTATTTTTCATTGGTTTTCATAACCAAATACCATCATCAATCAACATCAACTTTAAAATGATAAAAATATATGGTTTCCTTTTTCTATTCTGAATATCCCATGACATCAAATAACTTTTTCAAAGAATTGATCTATCTATCAGCTACCACCAGGTATGATGATCCAATGAATTTTAGAGGAAGATTCTTCATGAAATTATCCATAAAAGACATGTTTTTTCATGGTATATCATGTTCCTATAATTAATTAATACCACAATAATTTATCTAATGAGTCAATTGATCCATTACTATAGAAAACAGCTTTATTCCAATGCCAACCATTCCAGGCTATAGATTCATAATGATATCAACCTCTCGGTGCCTTCATACTTCAGCTTCCCATTTTATTCTTGGGAAACATTTTCTTAAAATACATATATTAGATAAATAAAACATGGTATTGATTACATTCTATACCATTTTAAATTAACCATAAAGTAAAAATAATTTATGGTATTATATTAACATATTTCTAACCCCTAAGATTTTTAAAACCATCCTATGATTCCAATTATTGTAACCCATCCTTAAAACATTACATAACCTTGTGTTTTAGTCACTATTTTACTTAGTTTAACATTGAGGATTTTTTCAGGTTTATTGTTTTATAGAAATATGACATTTATATTCATAAAAATAAAATACTACTAAAACAATATCCTTTTTTCAAAATATAAAACTTTTAAAAATAAAATAGGATTTATTTGAAAAAACACCCAAATATTCAACTTTACAGAATTATATTTCTTAAAAATCTTTATAACCGATTAATTATTTTTAAAAACATGGGATTCGTAGAAAAATATAAGTAAAGAAAATAAATAAATAAAATCAATTTTCCATTGAAAACATGAAAACCCGTTAAAATACCTTTTCATAAAAACTAATAAAAATGAATGGAAGGATAATATAGTAGACTTGTGACATAATTATCATACAAATAATACAGTAATAATTACTAATAGTATATCCATACAGTTAAATTCCACCTTCAGAGTACCCAATGCATTGGAGATCTATAATGGGGATCACCCATAAAATCTTGATCTATAATGGGCTCAACCCACCATATAATGAGCAATAATGGGGCTAAAAACCTAATATCTTGATCTATAATGATATTAAATCAACATATCCCTATCTGTAATGGGATCAACCCATTGAAAATATGCCATGGAACATATCATGAATAAAATAGTGGAAAACTTATTTAAACCCATAAGAAACCCAAATTTAGATATCAAAATACCAATTTTTTCATAAAAACAATTCTGAAACCACACACATAATAGTGAAATAATATTCTAAAAAATTAACATTGAATACATATAAAAAAATTAAATAATAAAGAGTCACAAATGTGAGATAAAATTCTCATTCCATATATAAAAATTGCAATCTTTTTTAAAAAAAATTAATAGAGACACTTTAAATAATATTAGAAGTAATATCCTTTACATAACAAATGAAAAATATACATTTAAAAAATAACTTTATGAAATTAATACCCATATATAAAAAAATTATTTTTTTGAATAATTGGACATAAAATATAAATATTTATAATAAGAAACATTGAAAAAATATAAAATAGTGTTTTATTTAAAGAGTCCCTTACCTCAAGTTTGACTTCCTTGAAATGTGTTCAAACATCTTGTATAATATTATGAGTAGTGTTGTTAATTTATTAAATAACATTAATAATTTTTATAATACCCTTCTACATTATCATCTTATATATTTTCTACAAATTTAAATACAATATTTTGTTATTTCCATTGTCTCAGCTGAATTTGTTTCATTGTTTCCATGGTTGGTTCATTATGGATATTTTGGAAAATGGAAGAAAAACTAAAAAGTGGAATTAAATATTTATAATATTTTTCCATAATGTTAAGATATACCATATATCATTTTGTTTTTGGATATGAGGTTGAATCCTTATATAAAACATTGATGAAAAAAATTAATTTATTTTGATAGTGTTTAAGATCGTCACGAACTCATATCATTTCATTCAATGTCATTATTATATATTAGTTCGAGAAAATTGATGAAATAATAATATGTAATATAAAATATGACTTAACAATAATAATGGTTTTATTACCAGTCTTTAATGATCTAAATAAAAATGTAATTGTATCATCCATGATTGTTGTATATCGACTCATCACATATGATGTTCTCATTTTTAGAATAAAAGGGGGAGGATAAGAAGTTTGATGATAAAATTTTTACATAGTCAAGATAACATTACAATATATATATGATAATATAGTTTTCATGCCACTTGTAAAATTTTAGGTCAATCATTTATAAGAAAAGAAAAGGAATTGAAAAGAAAATAATAGAAAATGAAAGATAACATTACCTATGGAATTCTCTTCCTTGAGAACCTCCTCAATGTCCATCGTTTTAGACTTTTGGTGAGAATAGAAGGTATTTAATGTATAATAGAGACTTTTATGGTAATTGGAAAGATATTGAAATAGCTATAGGGCTATGAAGTACAAGGAGAAGAGATGGTGATGGGTGGTATTTATAGTGGAGGAGTGGGGAATTTTCTCATTACTATATTCATTAGTTTATTATTTTTGCTCAGGATAATGGATATTCTATGAATTATCACTATATAAACTAAAATAATGAAGTATATTTCAATATGTGTGGGGTTAAACCCTCTTAAATCATCTATGACTCCATAATTCAAGAATTTGTTAAATTTTTAAATTACTATATATCACTATTCACAAAAAATTCACGTATTTTTGACATATCCGAAAAATTCACCCAATCCATTTTTCGATTTTTAAAATTAAAATATGAACTCATATTTATGAAAATAATTTTCTAAATAAGAAATGTTTAATTTTTAATTAAAATAAAATTTTATTTGAAAAATATAAATTTTAAAACTGTTACTAATTTTATAACACCTAGAAAAAGTAATCAAGGTCTCAAAGATTTTATTATAATCATAAGAAAAGAAAATATTAATTTATTTAAATATTTTATGAAAAACTATTTAATTTTAATTTATTTTATTAATTATAAAATTTAAATTATATATTTATGAATTCTAAAAATATTAACCCTTACTTTATAATTTCCAAAATATTTATTTACATATTCTATGATATAAATAAACCAGCGTAACACATATAAGATACATAGATTTTATTTAGACTCTCATATATGAGTTTACAAGTCTATTGGATTGATTATTATTCTTAATGGCCATGTAACAATTCCAAATGTCTAAATACTATTCCATAATGAAAACAAATAATTTTATAGATACCCAGGTTGTTACAATAAATGTTTACTCAGTAGGATCCTCCCAAAAACAACTCATAAAAATATTAAATAATCATAGTAAATCCCATTGAGAAATAAATTGAAACAAACTCATTACCAAATTTTGTACAACTATTTTCCACCCTTACCAAGGCTCACTGACCATGTATCACATATAAGTATGTATACCCATAAAAAACATTTCATAATGAAGGTTACCCACTTTCATATCCCCACCTGTATTCTAGTATTGCACCCTAATAACAAACATCAAGTGCCCACATCCCCTCTATATATAATCTTATAACTTTTATATGTATATCACATCTCATCACATATCCTGTAAAATACATCAAATCATAATAATCACTCTCTCATCAATAATTTTATAGTGACTATGAAATCCATCGCATCCCATGAATCATGTATTATACTTGAAGAAATCACAAATAGTGAAATTACACATATATGAAACAAAATACAAAATAACAATAATACAAATACATTTTATAACCTCAATATTCTAATGACCACAAAAACATGTTTGGTATGTTTGGGAGACGTCATATTATGTGTAGACATGTGTCATATAATTTAATTCATTATAGATCGAATACTGCTACACAATATGCTACACAGAAGGGATTTCATGGAACATTGATATTTTATAAATATTTTTTGTAATGACTCTGATTGCCTCCATATAGTTCATTGTAATTTTGTATTGATTATTTTTAGATCAAGGAACTCAGGAAATGTGATATTTAAATTCCTGGTTGGATCGAAATGAATTTTTTTAATTTATTAAATATATGAAATATCACATTTACATAGTTTTCTTGAAAAATTAAAATGAATCCCAAATAAAGGCTCAGATTGGAAATATAATTTATTCATTATGTTTAAATGAGGTGTTTTACACTAGGAGTTATATAACCTTGGAACATGTCAAATGCCCAGGTTTGGTGCAGTCGGGGGAAGACATTTAAATAAATTAATTGATTGAAATAATCTAGATAATTATATTTCCCATTAATATTTTCCATATAAATATATATATTTTAGGAAATAACTGGTTTATCATCATTACCATGGACCCATTGGATAGATCATAGGAGGATCATTCTCAATTAAATTACATCATCTCATGGATCATTGATCAATATGAAATAGAATTCGAGGACCTCTCCAACAATACGAACACGTGTTCATTATTTTTCAGCAATGAATCCGCCATGTGGTAGGGTAATATTTTTTTATATATCCCATCTATCAAATCCTATGAAAAACATAAATTAGTCGACCAATATATTGATTCAGGGTAAAATCACATTTCAGGGGAATATACCTTTTTGCAGATATGATTTGAAAAACATATTTATTTGTTATAGATCTTCATTCATCATTATAATGGAAATGGGTTGAGGATATCCCAAACACATTCGTGGTTTATTCCTTTTTTTTGTTTCTTTTTTTTCTCTGACTATTATACTTTCAGTCATTATGAAAATTCATTTTTGTTTGTGGTTCAAAAAAATACTAGATAAATATTCATTTTGTGAATTTTTTCAGCAGAACAGATTGTCATCATATATCCGATTTTTTTATTGATGATGATATAGATCTATGATGACATATCAAGATAAGATTAAATTTCTTAACATGTATCTTCATCTGTTCTGGATTAGAGATGAAACAAAGGTTCTTTCCCATGTGATATGGTGACAAGATCCAAGTGATCAACAATGTTTCCTCGATCAGACCAGATCTATGATCTCTATCAGAGATCAGTGACGAAACCAAGATCACCAATAGAATGGGAATAAAAATTGGGAAATTATTTAATATAGGAAATTCTATGTTATATGGTGTGTACCCCCAAATTAAACCCCGTGTGAGGCCCCACCTATGGACCTAGGGATTCCAAAAATTTTATATGTATCACATGATGTGTGACCTTTACATGGAGGATTGACGTGTACCTAGGAGGGTAAATGGACAAGACCATGAGTACATGGGATCAAAAATGCTATGTAGAAAAGCATATACATGGCCATTTCAGGTGTACATGGGAAGAGAAATGCACTTGGCCACAATGAGGTTTACATTGGCCTAGACATTCCAGGTAATCTTACATGGAAATATACATGGGCTTGGTCCATGAAAAATAGGTCAGACCTAGTGCCGATGGGACACAATGTGTACTACCATTACATTCCATTTACTCCTTTAATGTTGTCATGGAACTATTTTCTTCTACTCGGACAAGATTAGTTACAGTGTGTTCCCTTTATCCTTATCCAAGAAGGTTTACTATAGATTTCTCACCTATTCATAAGATCCTTATCCCCTCTCTTGATCTTATGTATTATATTGAGTTATGAAATCATTCAAATAGGACTGGAGTGAGATCATTTATCATCATATATCCCCTTGGTTAAGTTATTAGTATCATTGTGGCCAAAATGTTACATAAATAAATCCTGTATATAGCAAGTTAATATGGAATGGGTTATCTATAATCCTCAGGGCCATGAATTTGATCACATCGGTTTATCAATCTATTATGACTTCTAGTGATTGCATATTATAGAAAAACCAGATGAGAATGAAATTAGAGATAGATTCTATTAGTTCTATCAAACTCATGGGTTTTGTTCTCTTGGATAAGTCATAATTGGAACCTAGAAGTATGAATCCTAGCATGGTAATACAATTGTGACTTTAACTTAATACTATCTATTTATATTTATTATATCTGGATATTATTATGAAATTTAATTGACATATACCTTTTATGATCTGATTATTATTCATGATGTTGTATGATTATTTAATTTTTGGTGTCCTAATGGGTATATTATAATCACCCCTACATGAGATTTTCAAACTTGTGCTGTGAATAATTTAGATGATTGATATTTTAGCAGAGTCCATGTGGGACACAGAACAGATGGAGCTTAGTTAGCGAGATATACTGAGGTGTGTTCATGTGGTTAATTTGATGGTATTCATCACCCACATTATATATTGTACTACTGTTCAGTTTATTTTTGGTGTGCTTTTATTTATAAATTTTTCATTCCAGTACTTATTGTAATACTCTGATGGAAGAGATTTTATATTTATACATTCATGGTTATTTTTTCCACATTTCAACATTTTATGTATAAGAGGATGTGTGTGAGTGTGTGTGTGTATCAAGCTATGTCCCCCAATGTTTTTTATATGCCTATTCAGGACTAGTCTTTAGCCCTTGGATTATTATAGGAAAAATTGGGTTAGTTGTGGTTTGTGTCTTATTTGGATGGGTCATGATAGAGTGGTATCAGATGGATGTGGTTTTACCATAGGACTGAAGTCAATGATATTTGTAAGTGAAACACTATTAAGTGTTTCGAGTTCAGTAATCAAACTGGGTCTCTAATTTTGTTGTGGAATCCAATGTGTCCCCACACAGGGACTTTGGAAACATTCTTTTTTGACTCATGACATGTAGACATTGGTTGTTAGTAAAAAATTGGTACATGTATCATATAAGAATGGGTTGTGGTTTTAGTGTCCATCATGAGATAATGATCTAGATATACTCATTGAAAGTGGTACATCATATATATTTATTGATGCCACCATGATGTTTTCCCACTAGGATTAAGTAGTATGATCAAGATTATTATTCCCTCAAAAATGATTCTTCGATATAGGAAACTATTTAGAAGGTGATACATCCAGGTGGTTCATCATTCATGCCACTACAAATCCTGCATCATATGGTTCCTATGTATCACAAAATTAGGTGTTCATACTGATCATGCTTCCGGAGTTTCATAGATAGTGTCCCCTTAGGTTGTGAGGCATGCCCGACCCATAGGAGGATGGGAATTAGAATGAGTAAGTGACATGAGTTTTCTATCCTTTCAGTACACCATCATACCAAATTGTGGCCTAGTTGGGAGTATTCTATATGGTGTTATACGATGATAATGGGGCTTAATGACCCAGTAATATTATGAGGTACCAACAGATTCATTGTGTGATTATTATTTTAGAGTGGAGTTCTGTCCATACATGTTGTGATCTATGAGAATCCAAGAGATTTAAATGATTATGTAGTGTATGAAAATTGTGGTTGAGTAGTCATTGAGGTTTACCAATCCCCCAAAATACTCAATTTATATGGTATATGATCAATATTTTCATGATCATACAATAGAGTGAGGAATAAGAAGATACATAAGATCCATCATGATTCGTCTATGCATTCCTACCGATGTTGTGGGTGATTGAGAGTTATTTGGTGGTTAATAGTTTTATGAATGATAAGAAACATATAGTTGGTGCTTGTAGTGGGAATAAAAGAGATGGGACTTTAATAATATGAATCCAAAGTGAGATGAACTGACCTCGATGTGTGAGACATTATAAGAGGAGATCCTAGTATGGTTTGTATATGGTTTTGGGATCCCATGATGGATAAAGTCATCTAGGAGAATGTTAGTTCTACTCTTATTATGGAAGGGGACATCCCACGTGAGATTATTTTACCCATCGTATGGCTAATAGAGATATAGTGGATAGTCTTCTTAGGTTAAGGTATAGTCAAAATAATATACTTATTTAGGGTGGTGTATGTGGTATAGGAGTTTAGATAATATCTAGAGGTGGTATACATTTTGACTTGTTACCTCCGGCACACCTAGGTGGTCCCTAATAGGGTGATGGGGATTGTGTTCAGGGATGAGGGTAGTTGTAGGTGGTCCTAGAATATGAACCAAATACTCTGAGGATGATACAAGTTCTGATCTATGTCTTTTATACCTATGGTTTTTACATATATTCACATTTGAAATCAATTCCTTTATTTCCACTTATCTGGAATGAAACCTAGATATTTCATTAGATCCCATGACTTTAAAATAGAACTTGGATACTCCTATAAGTGGTGACTTAGTGATAACACACTTTTGGTATTGTTGTGAACTAACTCTTGGTGGTGATATTTTCATTTGACATCTCTTTTTAGTGGTTATGAGAGCTTATGATGCCATATTTGGTATGGATTGGTTATCTATACTTCATGCCCACATTAATTATCTTAGGGATATGACGTGGTGTGTCTATAGTGATGGGAAGTGGTTTTTATTTGTACGTGAAATAGAAACCTTGGAAGTATAGGATGGACTCAAGTGAAGTAGGGTTCATCCGATCACTCATCAGTTTTCTATATTTACCCTTTGTGAAACAGATGTTATATGTTTTCTATTTCTTATAATGGTGAGAGAAAAAAATAATATATTTTCTTAGTACATTCCATGATTTCCTCCAAAAATAAGATATATACTTTTTTATTCATCTACTCACTGAGTATTCCCCAATATCTAATCTTGTATATCTGATGAATCCTGTGGAGATACACGAGATGAGAGTAAAGTTGGTGGACTTTAATAGGAAGGCATTTGTGAAACCCAGTTTGTCACCAAGGGAAACCACAATGTTTTTCACCAAGAAGGTCAACGGGATTTTGTGGTTTTTATTGATTACCATCACCTAAAATAGGTTAATGTAAAGGAAATTAACTATCTATTGAGGATCAATAACCTATCCAATCAGATGAGTGGGGAACAAGGGTTCTCACATAATTACTATAGTTCAGGATATCATAGGTTGTGAGTATAGGGAAGGGATTTACCAAATATGGATTTTTGATGTTGTTATGGTCACCGTGAGTAATTAGTAATGCATTTCAACATCAAGAATTCATTAACAGTGTTCATGGGACTCACAAACTAGATCTTTCAACTTTTCTTAGACTATTATATGGTATTTTTCATTGATAATGTCCTTGTGTACTTAGCATCTAATTAGGAGCACAATAGACACTTATGGAGGTTTATAGATGTGCTCGGACTACACTTGGTTTATGTATTATATAAATGTTCAATATATTGATTTAGAAGGTCCACTTTTTGAGACATGTAGGCTAAGAAAATGGTGTGGAAGTGTACTTGATAAAGGTCTTGGAAGTATTACCTTGGGAAGCAAACAAGGGTGTGAAATAGGTGAAGTGATTCTATGGGTTTGTATGATATTATTAGAGAATAATAACCAATTTATCTATTATATCATATCACATGATAGATTTGACCTGAAAGGTGTATCATTTTGCATTTAAAGATAATTTTCATTAGTATTTTCATGTGTTGAAGTAGTGATTGATGAGTGATCCCATGATGATATTTCTTGAGAAGGGTGTCAAGTATTTAGTGTTCTAAAATGAATCATTTAATGAGATTGATTTTGTTTTGATGCAGATGTGGGAGGTTATTTTCTGTGGTTCACATTAGTTGATACCACATTAGCAGAATAATGTGAACCATGATATTGAGTTAGCAATGGCAGTATTCGCACTAAATATGTGGTGGAAATACATTATTGGTGAGTGTTTTATTTTCTATTCTAAAAATAGGAGTCCCATGTTATAATTCTATTAGAGGGACCTTAACTTCAGATAGTGGTGATGGATAGAAAATTTATAGGACCATAAATTTTATATTTTCTATAATCCTAGGAAGGTGAACATGGTGGAAGATCCCCTTTGTAGGAGATCTTTTTCGTTGTTGCTGACTAGTGAATCAGAGTATCTACCCACATTATAGTTATCCATTGTGGATATAGATGGGGAAAATAACCTATAATCGATGGTTTATACAGATATTATTTTACAATGACTCGGGGAGGAATATTTTGGTTATACTGACTATGAGACCGCATGTTCTCAGATATCCACTAGAAATACTCCTGATAGATTTCATAAAGTTCTAGAGAATGTATTTATTATTTGAGGATTAATAATGGTACTGATTTAATTGACTCAGGAGGTTCTTATGGATCCTTATACATAACCCATAGTGGCGCATCAAGGTGTGGTGTAGATGTACCAGAATATTTTGAGGTAGTTATGGTGGACCTAGATGAAGAAGTGAGTTTCAAAGTATGTCTATTAATGAATTTCATGTCAGTATTTGATGGATGGGCACCAGGTTCCAATTGGTTTATCTTAACCCCTTGAGGTGATAGAGTGAAAGTGATATGGGATATCTATAGACTTCATGATTGGGTTACCAATGATTCATATATGACACTCATATATCTGGGCGATTATAGTTTGACTCACCATGTCATACCACTTATCAACTATTTAAGAGTAGAGTTTAGTTGAGATCTCAGGACACCTCTATATACAATTGATATTAGGAATCCACAAAGTTCCCTTGAAAATTGTTCCTAAATATGTTTCCTTCAACACACTTCGATTATAGAATTAAATATAGGGGTAATTTCGGAATCTATTGTGTTTGATCATGGTGTTTCACCCTCAAACTAATTACAAGATGGAGGGGACCATTCATGTTCTAGAAGATATGTTGCGGTTTTTTGTCTTGGAATATTTTTTGTAGTTGGGAGGATCCCCTACCAATGATTGTGTTTTCATAAAAAAAACTACAATTACAACATTTTTATGGAACCATTTGAGTCCTTTATAGGTGACCCTATTGGTCATCAATATGTGTGACCAAAAAAAAAGATTCCACATTAAGAGGATCATAGTTTGTGCGAACCACTATAGAGAAGATATTGATCGACATGGAGCATATGACTACTAAATAGATCCATCAGAAAACATATATAGACTGATGATGTGGGACTTTGATGTTTGATGATAAACACCATGTGTTCATGAGTTTTTCACCTCATTGTGTATTTTGGATATTTGGTTGGGGTGGAAATTTTATCATTGATATTCATTTTACCTTTCTAGATGTTGGGTAGAGTTGGTGAGATGGTGTACCACTTAGCTCTACCACTACAATTAGACTATGTATATAAATTCTTTAATGTGTCACGACTGATGATGTATGTGCATGAATGATCACATGTTATCGATTTGGGAGATTTGGATATCAAGGATGGATCCACATGTTGTTGATAAACCAGTGGGGATCCTGTATTAGTAAGAGAGGATGCTTTGTGGATTATTGATTAACCTACTACATGTTCAATGGTGGCATGGGAATTAGTAGGAAAATACCTAGGAGTGGGAGACCTAGATGTGTGCTCCGTACCCATATCATTTTGTGTAGACTATTTATGTTGGATTTCTAGGATGTAATTCTCTATGGTGGAAAGAATGTAATGAATATTTTTCCATATATTACTTTTGTAATATTTTATGGATATATTTTAGTGCTAGGTGCTGAGGCAACTTGAGATTATGAGGCCCTATGTTCTTAGAATAAAAATTTTATCTATATTAAATTAATAAATATCACAGGTCCATAGTTTTCTTCAAAAAGTGGAATAACGCCAAATGGATTCCTGAATAAGAAATCTAAGGTTTTTGTTGAGTTAATATAATGGGTTTTAATCTATATGTGATATAACCTTAGAGTATTTCAGACAATCGGGTTGGGATCTATTATAGGAGAATGTTTAAATAATTTAATTGATTAATATAATTTATTTAATTAAATTTTCCATGATGTGTTTTTCCTACAAATATATTGCTATGAATAATTATTAGGGTTATCTACATAACCCTAGAGATAATAGAGATAGCATTAGAAAATAATTATCACTAAAATTACATCGAATCATGGATCATTGATCATTGTCTAGCGGGGTTCGAGGACCTCACCAATGATATCAATGTATAATCATTCTTCCTCATTGATCAACCCATATTTAGGTGAAATATTTGTATTTTTCGGTGGATATATACCAATTTTATTATCATATGATGGCCAAAAATTAATAGACCAATATAACGATTCATTGATTGATCATATTGCATATATAGTCATATTTTTCTAAGATTAATAGGTGAAATTACATAATTTTTTATTGAACATTTTTCATCATACTAACAACAATTGTTCGTTGAAAGTCCAACACAACCGAGTGTCATTACTGTATTGAATTTTTCTTCGATTTCTAACACAGTTCTTCATTTTTTCATTGCTGTCAGAAATTATGGATGGTGTTTTGACAAATATACGATAAAATATTATTGTGAACCAACATCATGGGTTAAAGGACTATTATCACAAATTCAAGTTCAGAATGATGATGAGATCAAGAAATGACTATAGATAGGGATTGGATCAGAGTTATTCATGTGGATCTTGACATGAGGAATATGAGAGATGATAAATAGGGTGTTTTTAATGCAATATGTTGACTAAATTCTCGTGATTAGTGAATGCAAGACAAGGCTAGACCATATCCACAATATCCGGGAAAGATCTATAGGGGAACCAACAACATCAGTGGCATAGGTGTGTGTAGAGGAGGAACTATGTAATGTATAGAATTAATTGTTACATTGTGTGTAACCTAAAATTACACATTATGTGGTGCCCTAGATTCTATACTGTGGTTTCTTAGAAGGTGAAACATATCACACATTGTATGACACTGGAAGACACCATCTGAGATTTACCTAGAAGCCTGAAATGTTCTTATATGCGTACATGGAAACTGCCAGGAGTACATGGGCTTGTAAATTCCATGTAATCCGGCATGGATATGGCCATTCCTGGGGTACATAGGTAGAATTGTGTACTTGAACATGGTTATGAGTATATAGGATTTTACACAATGTGAACTCAGACACATACACGCACATAAGAAAGGATTGTGATACACGGGTATGACATGGCGCAGAAGGTATATCTCATGTACTACCACAAATTTCATGTACATCATAAATGATGATATTAAGAACATGTCATCTTTATCTTAGATAATATTTGTCTGCACATGTTCCCTTGATATTTTCCTATAATTCATTTTATGTAGTCACCTTCAATGCCTAAGATGGTGATCCCCTCTCAGGAACATCAGTTTTGGATAGAGTTGTTGGAATCCTTCTATGAAACAATTATTGAGATAATCAGTCATCATTTTTTCCCAAGGTAGGGTTTTTGGAATCACTAGTAGAAAAATACCCTATACCAATGGTTTGAAGCCATTGGTATAGGCTTCCAAACCGTTGGTATATCCTATACCAACGGTTTGGAGAACCGTGGCCAAGTAATCCATGGGGATAGGTCTATACCAATGGTTTTCCCAAAACAGTTGGTATAAGTAATATGAAAAATCCATACCAACGGTTCCATAAAACCGTTGGTATATGAATTTCAAAAAAGAAGCATTCGGTGGGTTTTGATCCCAGTACCTGTAGTTTATGATTGACCAACCTAACCACTAACCTTACTTGACTCTTATGAACATAATGTCATAAATATATATATGTATTGTCATAAATATTTTAATTTTTTATTTATTTAATGTTCTCTATTAGAAGATTCCATAAAAATACATGTAACTATACACACGGTTCTCAAAACCGTTGGTATAGACCTATACCAACAGATTTGAGAACTGTTGGTATAGATTCATTGATTTTGGGACCTATACTAACGGTTTTGGACAAACCTTTGGTATAGGGAGGACCTATACCAATGGTTTGGGGAAAACCGTTGGTACAAGGTCTCTATTATGGACCTATACCAACGGTTTGGCCAAACCCGTTGGCATAGGTCAATATAAGTGACCTATACCAACAGGTTTCCCCAAACTATTGTTATAGGTCCCCCCCCCCTATACCAACGGTTGGTCCAAAACCGTTGGTATATGTCCAAATTAGTGACCTATACTAACAGTTTTGGCCAAACCATTGGTATAGGTCCATATAAGTGAACTATACCAATAGTTTTCCCCAAACCATTGGTAGATATATTATTTCCATTTGTGAATGATTGTTACCAACACTACACATGCATCGATTTCATACTTAGTCGGTTAATCTAAACTGGTTTATTTGTATACCACATGGACATCAGTGTTGTCCCCATATATGTATTGATCTATTATAACATCTATACTATACTTATTATTCTAAGACATGATCATAATGACTTCTCAGATGAAAACCATGAGTTATATATGAATCATGGACTATTTTCTCAAATATGGGTTCTATTTTGAACCATAATCCATGAATACGAGGTAGTAAATATGATTATGGATTTACATTAATACTATTTTTCATGGTCGAGTATATGTTGATGTAATTTTTATATTTCATTGACATATACCTATTATAATCTGATTATTATTATTATTGATCATATATTTCTATGTATTTTTAGTATCCTAGTAAGTATTTTAATACTCAACAAAAATGGGATTTACCCACACATGTGATGTCTTATAATGATTACTGAATAATTGATGGAGTCCTAGAGAGACCAGGAATTGGATGAGCTTAGTGAGATGGAAATCCCAATGTGTGTTCATGTGGTTAGATTAAAAATAATCCTTACACACATTACAGTTTAGACTTATTTTCAGCTTCATTGTGGTGGGATTGAATTTGGTGCTTTTCATTCTAGTACTTGTTTTCACACACTATGGTATGATATATTATTAGTATATAGGTATTATTTTCATTTTTTACATTTCTTAATTGTATAATTTTGGATATGTGTTCTTTTTTACAAGTATGTTATTTTAATCCACCCATGTGTGTGATATGTCTACTCAACAGTGGTCTCCATCCCCTATCATATTGAATGCAGGCATCAGGTAGTTGCTTCATTGGCCCCTTGGAATGGGTCATGAAATGTTCCCTCACTATCCAAAAAAATTTGAGAAACACACATAACCAAAACATTTAGTCACCAACTTGTCACTCGACTCAATCGTTTGATCAAATGAAGTCATAAAGCAAAAAAAATAGAATAGAACCAAAACTATGTGAAACCACATATTCATTGAATCATCTATAGATATTATCTCACATGACACCTGAGTTCAACTACTATTGTCTATGAGATAGATCTACAAAATGCACACAAGCATCAAGATTGAACCACATTAAACTTTTAAACATAGTAATTTTTAATTAAAATTCATTCATTATTAAAACCTATTACAAATGTTATTTTATTTGATTTATTTCATTATAAGATAATATGATTTAATAATTAACATTACAATTTTTATATTTACATTCACTCCATGGACGATTTATTTCCATTATCTTGTGGTTTCTATTATTTAATATTCTAAACATAAACACCCCTCCCATGTGTTAATTTTTATTTTATTTAACATTCCATAATTATGGTACTCTAGGACTCGTCATATGGTATAATAATATGATTCACACAAATTGAATAAACCAACTGCGGAAGATAGTTGGAAACCTTGTCAAAAAACAATGTAGAAACTAGTTATAAAAATAACACATCAAGAAAGATGGGGAATCCCATATCATAATCCATACACATAAACTAACCAAAAATAAGACTCCCAACACATCCTAGAAACATGCAACCCCCACATTCAACTTGTTCTATCAATTCCCGTCAACCTCATCTTAACATAAGGAAACAAGAAGACCCTACTCTGAACTTGTTTCTATACACCCATTTTATGATAAATCAAATACATCAAAACCAATAAGGTTATACCATCATATATGATATATATAAGGAAAGAATAATTTATTTTTACAAAAAATACAATATGGGAAAATAGGTCCATAAATCATTGGTATTTAAGTCTTTAGAATACATGAACATGCCCACACAAACACAAGCATTTATCATCAAAAAACAAATTTTTTACCATTTAAATTACATGTCTAAATTTTAATAGCTTTTGAGATAATTATATTATTCACAAATGAAAACAAAATCTACGAATCAACTATAAACATGCTTCAATAAATATATCCCAATTAAATATATTTTTAGGAAGACTGATAAATAAATTCATATCCATCTTTCATTATTAATATTATCCTTACCTGATTTATTTTTTACCTCATTTCAAAAATATAAATCATTCGAAATATGAACAAAAAAACATATAATGTATATACCAAAATACCTTTAAATTCAAAAGTGGAATCATCAATAATGAATCAAATATTTTTATCATAATATCAAAACCAACAGTTTATTTATTCTAGTTATTATTATCATTATGATAGTCCCACAATTTAATGAAATATGAAAATTAAGGAAACCTTTACATTGATATGTAATTCAAAGGATAAGTAAAAAATTCCTTTCTTGTATTTTAAACATTCAATGTTCCTCAACAAAGAATAGAAAATGAATGACCAACCACTACCTATATTTAAGGAAACCACTCATAACATAACAACCATAATATATCATTAAACAATGCTAATATATAAACATAAAAATAGAAGAACATCACAAAATCAATATTTTAGAAAAAATTAAATGAATGAAATAATGGGATAGAGAAATAGAGGTCACCTCAATCCAATAAGAATCAATCCTGATGAACCATGATGTAAATATCTCAAGTGGAATGAGTGGACACCGTTGATCATTCCATGATGTAAAAAGGGGTTTCATGGATGAATATGAAAATAATATCAAGGAAGTATTGACCTTATATTTATTGATTAACTAAAAATGAACTCCACCATTACATGATGGCCTATAATACAACCACATCAATCAATATCGATTGATTTTTTCAATATTTTGAAATTTGTTGAACCATATTTCCATGGGTGTTTTAAAATACCGATTAAATACCTTAACCTTCCATTACACATTCTTCCATGGTGTGGAATTTGGAATTGTAACTTTTTGTGGGGACACCATAATCACTAACTAAGAAATATGTGGAAAACCATAACTTTTTCAGCACTATATTCACAAGACATTGGTGGGTAAATTACCAAAATTATATTTCCTCTCTCAAATTAATCATTTTTTTATTTATGATAATTCATCAATAAAATATTCTCCTGATGTTTAACCAGGGTCCACATTTTACACTATAGGACTAAATTATGCACCAATTATAGAAAAATAACAGCATGCAAGAGAGTGGTGTTCTTCACACTAAAAGAATACCTCGATAGGTTTCTTTGATGGATGATGTACACATACTATGGTATGGTTCTCATCTTCACTTTTCATAATTAGAGAATACCTAACCAAACCTCCTAAAAAAGGATACCATGGGCATCTCACTCTATGTGGTGCACTAAACACCAATAAACTAACTAAAAATTCCCAAATAACCAAACAACCAGCCCAAAATGGTTATCGACCATGTACATATATCCTTATAGAGATTCGACATGACAAGAACCACTCCCACTACCATGGAATGGGATCCCTCTAGATAAAAAAACTCAATTATATCTTCTCGAATACCTCCAATACTACTTTTGACACCTCAAATTCAGGGGACTGGATAATGGGAGGTATTTCATATATTCAAAAACTTATATGATATACATGTATATCAATTTTTATCCTCAAGAATATTAAAACAATACCCATAAAAAGGGTAATATGGATTGAAACAATATCCTTGTGAGATACCTCTCTGGTATCTCATTAGAATATTACACCACAAACATATCAGAATGCTACAGATCATAAAAATGAAATATAAAAAATATCATCAAACAAACAATGGTCATACATAACTTCACTATAAGAACAAAAATAACAAAAAACAATGACATTGACTTTGAATCTATGAATCTAACCTCTATATTCCCTTCTCTAAAAAATTGAGACACTACAATACATCATCCAAATGGATATCGCACCCACATAACACCTTCCCAAAATATTCTTGAATCTCAAAACGAAATTCCATGAAGTCACATAATCTTTAACATGAAGCTCTCCCATGTCAGTGAAATGAATATAATAATAAATATTCCAGTGAAGATAAGACATATGAATGATGTAAGGAATCTTTATCATCTTTTGGGGATGTTGAAACTGATAAACAATAGCTATAATACAATGAATGGTCCAAAAATCCATGTATAAGTCCTACACCCTCTAAAAGACCATAGTTTACCATAATGTGAAGATACATTCAAGAACACATGATATCTAATGTTGATCTTTAGAGTCATCTTACTATGATTAACATAGGAATTTTTACAATCTGATGCAACATTAAATCACTCACATATCACTTGAAACAACATTTACATTCTATAAACAAATTTTCATCTTATAATATTTGACTCTTCGGTATCAACCCATCACAATAATGATTAAAAAATTTATCCATAATGTTATTTTAGGAAATTCATACCAATAGAGGAGTAATATTTGTTATAGTATGAAAACCCTGCAAAAGACATGTGCCTCACCCACAAACCTAAAAAATATAAGCATCATGAACAAAACATTTCCTATAAATGTTTTGATTGTCTTTTATACCTATATATCCATATAAATATGAGAAGTAGTTCTAAAACATAACTATTGGAAAAAAATACCCATGAGAGTTCTATAAACCCTAGGGTAAAATTAGGATGACTATTTGATATTATCATCTTCAGAACCCCATTAAGCATCAACACATATTCTAGATATTTTCTCAATGAATCCTCTAATTATATTAAATCCATAATCACTATGAATATAGATTACTTCATCAATAATTCCATAATCACCCATGTAACTACAAAACCTCCATAAGCTTGATTCAAACTGGTGATAAAGCCTATCATTATATCCTCCCACTTCCACTAGGGGTCATCATGATAATGTAGGAACCAACTAGGAATATAGTGATCAATATTTACCCTATATAAAACCATACATAAAAATTCTAAAATGATTCATTTCATACTGGACCAGAAAAATTCAACTTTTAAGCCAAAAAATATCTTATCCAGAACTTGATGTTATACCAATGGTGAACAATGGAAGTAATAGAGAACAAAATCACACATCTTCAAAGGAACAATGAGCCTATATAGAAACAATACACACTTTTGATCATCCACATACTATCCCTTAGGGGAATCACTACATAAATCTTGATCTCACCAAAATTCAACATCAAAATTTCCCACCCAATACCCCTATATATACTGGACCAAGGACGATTATACCATTATCTGATAGATACATTCTAGACCATTATAAACTACAATATCATTGTGAATAAAAAAAAGATAGTCCATCACCCTATAAACATGAAAGAACTCATAAAAACATTACTACAAAACCTCCATCTCAAAGCATCAGATAACATTTTACATTTCCCCAGTGTATGGGAATCTTAAATTCAAAATTAGGTAAGAATTATTTCAATAATATCTATTGTTAATTCATGTCACACTGGGAGAATACATCCCCAAAGATATATTTTATTAAGATAAAAAATTTCACTAATGAGGTATTATAACCCTATCATTAGAGAATATATATCCATAACAATGTCTGGATAATTTGAGGCATATTTAAATTTATTAGGCCCTATGTACCGAGACCCATAAGATATAACTACATTATATATTATCAAAATGAATCCTAATCCACATTAAAAGAATAAAAATAAACCTAAAAAACAACACCCTACTCTTGAAAATATAAAAACATATTACTAAAAATCTTATCCATGAAGTTATAAAAAAAATTTGAAAATGGTTAGTCAACATGTAAATTTAATCCATTATAGTCAATGTTTTCATATGATTCAAAATCTCATAGATGAAGAGAATCAAACTCTTATAATAACCAGAAAGACCTAGGAATATCCACTCATATGAAATATTATAAGTGGATACCCATGAATCATCCACCTATATATTTTATGGATCCACCACTAATACTTGTTGATATATGACTTTTCCAATGAAAAATATCTCACGAGACAAGAAATAACATTTTGATTGCATACCTGACAACTAATGTTTGAATAAATCTCCCAATTTCCCTCATATTCTATATATGCTCATCTTTAAACAGCAAGAACACAAAGATTTGTGAAATAAACCTAATAATGAATCAATCTTGAATATCATGGATCATTGCATTAATCAACACCATAAATATGACAGGAGTATTCATAACACTAAATGAAATTACTATTAACACTTCATGAACATAACAGTATATGAATAATTTTATGGATTATCCTTATCCTTCACCCGCATATACTTATATCATGAGTATAAATAAATACAATAGAACTAGTTGGATTCAATTAAAAAATTGAGTTAATCATAATAATTTTAGATAGGTTAGTAATTTTACAATTTCACCTAATAATAAAACTGATAAATGATATAAAAACTCAAACTATAGTTATTATTATTCTCAAAAAATAATGGAGAACCCCATGGTGAAACATTAGGCCAAATGAAACCAATCTATATAAGATCATAAATTTGAATCTGTTACTTACATAACTAAAAGGTCTCATTCTATACTGATACATAAATATAATATAAATACATGACATCAAATATATCACATAATTAATCCCATGTTGAGGTGCTACCTACATAAACCTTTATAGAAAGACATTGGGACTCTTTTCAACAATTGTTTGTGATTTACAACTAATATTAGTAGTAAACTAGCCATCAAGGAAGATACGGACTCAAAACCTCTCCCACCCATCAGAGGGTATCTATCCCTAACAAGCACATACATATCCCTATTAACATCATAGAATTAATTTCCCCAATTATTGTAATCCACATGGGTTTTAACTAACAAAAAAAGATCTCAATGACAATGTCATATGACTATATCTTTAATGATATAAAACTTCCCCAAGATATTTCCATCCCTAGAATATAAAAAAAAATACATCACACAATATATAATATATCTTAACCACCAATTGGTGTAGTCGATGGCAAGGGTGTTGAAATTTACTCCACCTCGTGTATAAAATTATTGACTAGGGATGTTATAATGAAGGAGTGTGTTTCTCATAAATCAAAAAAATAATACACCTATGTATAATTGAAAAGGAAATAAAATGAATGGATTATTGATATCCTATCACTGAAAACATTAAGGAATGAATTTGCAAACTTATATCTATATGAATTCCCTAGACCTATTGTTGGCCTTCTCCATGGACACACCATACTCATTATTCCCTATCCCATACCTAGTCATCAAAGGTTATAGATCCCAACATATTTTGTTTCATTAATGGATAGTTTTGAAATGGTTGAGCATAAAGTGGTCCACCTGTGCCACACGGACTAAAAAGTAAGGTTAGGAAGTCATGATTTTATTGGAAAAACACCTAGAAACTCATTACAAACCATGTCTGTTACATATTTAGGGGTCTAAAAACTACTATAACTGGTAAAAGGGTATGAAAATAATGAAACTAATTTTATATTATTTGAATATTCTACTAACATGGTAATTGATAACATCTAGTCATATATTTTCATTGATGAGAGTCATGGAGATTCCCTTTTTTCTATGATCTTGTCTTATCTATCACTCTCTCAACAATATATTATAGAACGAGCACCTCGTGATCTATCATAAACCAAAATTGAGTGACATTAAATTATATTTATGGACACAAGGTCAAATAAAAAATACATTCCCCAGACTTCTCATCCATCATAAGTTTTAAAGAATAATGCAAGATATATTTATATAGGAGATTGAACACTCATATACTATAATTTTTTAATTGAGATTAAGGTTCTTTGGTTGAATAAGTTCCTTCATGGTAAAATAAAGAAACTCTACATGATAATGATCAAAAAACTTCTCCAACATTAGGACTAAATCATCATGATACTTGGGGAATAAGAACCAAAAATATCAGACTTCCCCATTAATTATTTTCATATCCTATGAAACCCATTGATACCTTAAATCATTGATTATAATAAAGGCATTTCCCCTAATAAAATAAATACTTATTCTTTGTATCTAAATTAGATACCTTATACTTCTATAGACCATGGTGAAGAAACTATTAGAGTGTACACCTCATATTTTCCTTATATCAACCCCAAAACTTCAATGATTGTATGAAGGTTTTAACTAATCTTCATTGAAGTGAACCTATCGGGGTTTTGGATGATGTATTATCACAATAAATGAACAAATTTTATGGACTCCTAAACTAAAAATATGAAATATTTTTGGTTAATTAATTATAGTTCAACCTCATTCAAATTTTTAAATAAATTAAAGTATATGAATAAAAAATCAATGTCCATGGTATTTAACAAGGACTATAACAAAAACTAGAATAAAATTTCATACTTTTTTTTGTAAACATTAAGGTCCTTATATTGGATAAAAATGATCCTAAATTCTCATTTTATAATCGGTATTACTTTTTTACATAACATTACTTATTAATATCATAATTTTCATTTATATCCCAAGTAAACCACACTAGTTCCTCTATTAAATATTCATTACATATCAAACCCATCAACTCTTACACTATTTTTCATAAACACCAACCCCTAGTACTTCTAATTGACTAGTAGTGATGAGAGGGATTGAAACTCAATGCCCACATCAAATGGGACATGGGTATGAAACTAGCATCGAAGGTATATAATGTATACAAATAGGAGGATTTACCCTATTTCATTAAATTTAAGGTTAACTAATAAGATGATATAAATTAACAAATAGATTAAATGGTTGTTTACCCCAATACATGAATTTAAAATAAAAAAACTATTAATGTAAAAAATCTTATGTAGAGATAATAAAACACCAAATTATTTTGAACAACCAATTTTAATTTGTAACACCAATCTCAATCACTAAGAAGCTCCCGAAAAAATAATAATAGCTTATATATACATTTGTAGAGAATATTATTTTTTACATTAGGATCATCCTCAAAACCTCTAATAAAAATGTGAAAAAATCATACTAATGAATAGTAGGTAAGAAAATGAATCAATATAAATACCTAAACATCATCTCCCATCCTTTTGATGACTTGGACCCTACTTTCTCTTCCCTTGATGGTCCTACTTTGGACTCGTCTTCTTTCAATCCTTCTGTTGCAGAAAATGCTGTCAAAGATTTACCGAGCAGTAACATTCATGATGACAATAATAGTGCCTCTAATTTAGAGGAAAATGAAAACTCTGTAATACATAACTCCCCATATGAATAAATTCCATGAACCCTCAAAACTCTTCTAATATCTCTGAAATTCATCCCTCACCGGAAAGTGCTGAGAAAAACAAGCTCACCGAACCTAAATACATGGCTGATCTCATTTCCTCACCATTCTGTAAGGATAGGAAATAAAATTATTTTGTGTCACACACTGCACAACCTGAATCCAATCCTTCTGAAACATCAGGACCTGTTGTTCCCATTCCTGTTTAGGTACAGTTCCAGGGTTTTCAGTCTATTGTCCACATGGAATCTGCTTGCAAGTAAATCTATTCTACTCCTTCACTACAATCTATTTCTTCTATGGTGCATTCTACACAACCAAAATCCATGATTTCTGGAACATCAGAACCTACTTTTCCCATCTCTAATTTTGTACAGAACTAGGGACTTCAGTTTTCTACTCACAAGGCACCTGATAGCAAGCATCACTCTCCTACTCTATCCAAACAAACTATTTTGAACATACAAGGCAGGGATACAGATGCTACTACTTCCTCATTTCCCATGCATTAAACATTGCAGGTTAAACATGAGAATACTAAAAAATAATTTTCATCTGGAATTGACACTAGGTCTAAGACATAGCCTTCGAAAAAGAAAGGGGACAACCCCACTATGAAATGGTCTAAATGAATATTCTGTTTTGAAATTTTCAAGGAGTTTCTAACCTTGACACCTTTAACGTCCTTAAAATATTCACCAATACTCACACTCCAAACCTTATTGCCATTGTTGAACCTAAAATTAACTTTTCCTCACGATTTCATCAAGCCCCTTCTAGATACTCTTTCATATGGGTTCGTAACAATGGAGCACCTACTGAATCTTTTTGGTTTTTTGCTCATTCTTCATTGAAAAATGTTAGCATCTAAAGCTGTTCGAGTCAAGACAATACTTGTGATTAAATTTTTGAGAACATACATATTTTATCTACTTTTTTTTATGCCTATAATAGGTATCAATATATGAGGGATCTTTGTAATGATCTCTCCGGTCTCAGTGCTTCTATTTTCCATAATTGGTTTATTATTGGTGACTTCAATGCTATTCTAACTTTGGGTGATAAAATTGGGCATCCTCCTGCTCCTATTTCCACAAGGGAATTTAATGCATGTATTGTAATGAACAATCTCACTGAGGTCAACCTCTTAGGTGATAAATTTACATGGTATTGGAAGCACTATAATAGAAATTTAGCTAGTAAATTAGATAGGGCCTTTACTAACTCACATGCCATTGATAAGTTGAACAATATCTCTAGCATTACCCTTGCGAGGATTGCCTCTGACCATTATCCCATTCTTATTTAGTTTACATGAAAAAAGAGTAAATTAAGGGCTCCTTTTTGAGATAACACTGCTTGGTCTTCTGACCCCGAATCTATAAGCATCATCGAGAACACTTGGAATAAGATGCATGGTCAGCTTGACCCGTTTTCCTGCCTGATGAAGTTAAAAATGTTAAAGAAAAATATTAAAAGCTGGTGCAAAACAAAGGTTTTTGAAATGGAAAATAATATCATCCTTCTTAAAACAGATCTTAACCAACTCCAAAATGTCAAATATTCTTCAAACTTTTCTCAGTATTGTCAACAAGAAATTACTATTTCCTCTAAATTGATCTCCTTACTCAAACTCAAGGATAATCATAAAAAAAATCTTCAAAGCCAAATTTCTTAATGATGAGGATAGGAATACTAAATTCTATAATGCTCTTCATAGGGTTAGAAAATCCTATAGACCCCGGGCCTTTCTTAGAAATGGAGACCAAGTCCTTAACACTGATGAAGGAATTTCCAATCACATAGTCTCTCATTTTGAAAATATTTTCAATGGTGGTAATATTGATAAATACGTTAAACTTTACATCATTACCACTCTTGTTTCTGGGGAAGACAACTCTCTTTTGAATATCATCCCTTTTGATCATGAAATCATAGATTCTATCTTCATTCTTAAACCTGATAGTGCCCCTGGCCCAGATGGTTTTAATAATGGATTCTATTAAAAACATTGGGATATTATTCAGGAAGACGTTTGTTGTTTGGTTAAATCTTTCTTCTCCAATAGTATTTGTCTGCATGGTCTTAACACTCAATTCCATGTTCTCATTCCCAAAATGGAGAATACTGATGTGATTCAGAACTTCAGACCCATCGCCGTTAACAATTCATTATTCAAAATCATCTCAAAATTAATTACCAATAGAATGGCTTCCATTTGTTGAAAAATAGTTTCTTGAACCATTTTTGTTTCATAAAACGTAGATCTATCCAAGACTGCATCTGTCTGGCCTCTGAATCCACTAATATTTTAAACAAAAAGAGTAGAGGTGGGAGTGTTGCAATCAAAATTGATATTCCAACGGCCATTGATACCACTGATTGGAGCTTTATGTATAATGTTTTTTCACAATTTGGATTCAATGAAATTTTAATAAATATAATCAAATATTAATTCATCTCTGCTTACATATCCATCCTCATTAATGGATAACCTAGAGGTTATTTCAACTACACTAAAGCAGTGAGACAGGGTGACCCTCTCTCTACAATACTCTTCTCCATTATAGAACATTACCTGAGTAGGCTGATCTGCCAGGAGATTACAAAAAAGACCATAAAACCTATCTCTAAATCTATAAATATAAATGTCCCTTCACATATTCATTATGCAGATGACATTATTCGCTTTACCCAGGGAGATAAAAGAAACATTATTAAGCTTAAATATATCCTTCTCCGCTATCAGGAAGTCTCTGGTCAACACATCAACTAGAATAAATCTTCTATCATTTTCAGTAAAGACTTTCCTCCAGGGAGAAAACTTCCCATATCTAATATCTTAGGCATCAAAGAAAGATTTCTCCCCTTTACTTACCTTGGTGTGCCTATATTTTTAGGTAAACCTAAAGATAATTATTTCACTCACATTGCTGACCATACGCTTCAACATCCTTCCTCCTGGACGGGTAAGACCCTTTCGATGGCTGGGATAATTTTTTTGGTGAAATCCACAGTTGTTTCTAAACATTTTTATTCCATGATGATATATATATGGACAAAAATTCTTTTAAAATTCATTAATGTTTCTATTAAAAATTTTGTTTAGACTGGTAGCACTTCGGAAAAAAAGATGGTGACTATCCCCTGGACCTCTTGCTGCAAACCAGTTGATAAAGGGGGGAGTGGAATCCAAAATCTTTCTAAGTTAATGAGTCTCTTGTAGCTTGAATTACATGGAACATAATTCACAATACTTCAGCCTCTATGAATTTTCTTAGGGCTCGTTTCCTTGACAATCTTAGAAATAATCACTCTTACCCCCTAAAGTCCTCTATATAGTCCTCCATCAAAAGTACTTTCACTTCTATCATGTCTAACTCTAGATGGACCACCAATAAGGATTCCAACATAAAATTTTGGTTTGATAATTGGACTGACATTCCCCTGATCTCCATGATAGGTAGCAACCAATATCCTCCCTTCCTTCAGGATTCAATTGACTCGATCATCCATATTAATAACCTCGATCTCCCTGAGAATATTACTCAAATTCTCGATAATTATCATTTTACTAATACAAATGATTTACTTATTTGGGAACCTACTCACAATGGGATTCTTAACTCCAAAGGCTTTTATAAGTACTTTTTCAACAATGTTGACAATAATCACCCCTGGATAGATAAATTCCACAATGCCTGGATAAAACACTCAAGATTTACTTTAGTCTGGCAGATTTCCCATCAAAGAATCCTCATGGATAATTGATTACAAACTTTTAGGATTGATTTTTATTATAAATGTCGTATGTGAAACCAACATAGAGAGGATATTAATCATATTTTTCTCTCCTATGACATAAAAACCACTATCTAGCATTATATTATTTACATTTTTGAGTGCAGATGGCACCTTTTTGATACCATCAACATGCAGATTTAGAGTTGCTTGGATTTTTCTACTTCACAGGAAATCAAGAACCTTTTGGTTGCAGCTGTCACGAAACTTCTTCATATTATCTAGTATGGTAGAAATGAATTAATTTTCCGCAATAATTCTTTTAAAATTAATGTAGGAAAAATGAGAATCCTCATGGCCATTTAAGAACCGGCTTCTATCCAAAAAGATCACTGCAAAAATTTGGTCTGTGACATTGGGATCCTCATACGTGTTGGGGTGGAGGGGATCTACCCTCACCTTCACTCTAATCTTGAAGTGTTTTGGATCCATCCCCCTTCGGGATGGATTAAAATAAATGTGAATGGATCCTCCAAAGGAAACCAAGGACCAACGGGTTGTGGTTACATCTCTAGAAATCACCTGGACCAGATTCTTGGATGCTTTTATGGATCTTGCGGTTCCTATACCACTTTAGAAGCTGAGATGTTTGGAATCACCCATGCCATCTCCTATGCTAGATTACACAGCTGGAACAATATTTGGATAGAGAGTGACTCCAATACTATCATTCAGGCCATTTGGAATGATACCATCCACCTTGCTTGGCCTCTCACTGCCAAAAGGATGGACTGTTTGAATTCTCTTGTTGGGCTTAACTTAATCACCACTCACACCTTATGTGAAGCCAACAAGATCGCTGATGGGCTTTCCAATTTAAGAGTTACTCATGACATACATTGGATGGATTATCTCCCTTATAAATTAATCTTTTTTTATGCTCGGGATGTTATCAAAAGACCTTACTTTAGACTTGTGTAACCTCTTTTTTTATTAATAAATATTTTCTACCTTTTAAAAAAATGTACTCCCATACATTACCTATGTAATTATACACCCCATACACACTTATCATATCTCAAATTACATCCCATGTGGATAAACATAAAATTATCATCATCATATCATATGTTACCAACTAGTGATTGTGAAAGACACTATAACCCATATATCATTCATTATAATTAAAGCTATCACATTCAAATAAATTACAACTATAAGAAACTATATTCAGTATATATGGAATAAAATTTTGTATTATAACATCAATAAGGTACAGATCCCACACATATTTTTTGTAATACCTAGATCTATTACATCTTACAAAGAAAATTTCCTTATACCTTAATACATAATATCCTACATACCCCTACAAATGATGCTATATTGAATAGAGATCATAGAGGTGGGAGAAGATGAGGATTTTATCCCTAAAAAATTAGGGTGTTGTAGGAATCACAATTACCCAAAACATTTGGGAGTCTTCTTCCCCACCAAATTTTGTGGTAGAGTATAGAAAATCATTGAATATAAGAATAGATATAGAACAATTCCAAAACTAAGGAAATATATCTAGTCATAAATTCAACTAAAACTAACATCTCACATGACATAAAACCTCCAAAGAAATGGTCTAGGATCTATATCCCCAATAAGTACACAAGAATCCAATATTAATATCATTAAACAATTCTAATTCATAATTAGAAATTACTATTCATTAATTACTAAAACCTGTTTCAAATTCTATGTCAGTCAATAATTAAATTACATGCTCATTGAAACAATGGTTAGTTTCCAAAATTCAATTATTTACTAAAACTTATTCACAATAAATTGTTGTCTATACCAATTCAAGATTATACAATATGGAATGTTTCCATAATTCGACATTATGAACATGAATACGCATCAGTGAGTTGATTGTCGTTTTATTTACCATTACATAATATATGTAATATAGAAATCACCATATGATACTAAAATGTAATGAATATGTTGTACATAAACCAACTATAAAATTTAGTTATAAAGCACATGAAATATCCATCTAGTATACAAAAATTGAATTAAAATATCAGAAATACAATTATTCCATACTCTCTATTTGTACTCACCATCCAACAATAAACAAGCCTCATACAACAACCCCATAATAAGAAATCCCCACTATCAACCCATGCCATCAATTACTATAAAATTCAACAAAAAAGACATCAATAAATCACTAATATCCACTCATTCCATATACCCCTTACCTTAGAAACCACACACATATAATGAAATTGTGATCCATCATCATTGATAATATATATATGGAAATATAAAGGTTTATTCAGAACAAAAACATAAGGGGAAACCAAGTCCATTACTCTTAGGAATTAAAGACTTAACAAATAATGATCTTTCAATGACCAAAAAATTTATCTATAGAACACAATATTTTAATTATAATCTAGAACTAACTATTTCATTATAAAACGGTTTTGATAATAAAAAACCTCTCATCAACAAATTAAAAAATTAATAATCAAGCATAAACATTCATCATGAATTACTTTCATATTCAATATTTTTCATGAATGATTTGTAATAAAGATACCACGCCTCTTTAATAATTCATAAAAACATTACTAAAAGTAGATAAAACAATATAAAAAACAAAAGGGGTGTCATAATAAAAGAATTAGAAAATGCGATCCCAACATATCATCCAATTCATTCTTGATTATAGTCATTATCATCATTAGGTTGATCCCACAATTTACCCAAATTATATAATGTATTATTATTTCTCATTGAAAGATAAAAAAAATTAGATGTAATGAATCCCATTATTTTATTCGAAATATTAAACATTCTTAGAGAAAGAACAAATGGATAGATATGAACCACTACCAAACTCGATATAATCTACACTGGAACCTGAACATAAAAAACACCATCATGAAATACTAAAATATATATGAAAAAACAGTGGAAACGCCCAATAGTGTACCATTAGAAAGAAATAGAACATGGAAAGAGTGTTGAAGAGTAAGAGATGGTACCATGGTCACATATTACACGATCCCACAAAAATAAGAGGTTATGCTCCCAATAGGTAAAAATAGACAGGTATAAGAGGGATAAGTGGTTGGATAGTGTTCAAAGAATAAAAGTAGAAATCATACAAGGTATTTCTAAGTCATATATTTATTATTGAAGATAAAATGACCTCCACCATAGAATTTTTATCTACAAAATTCACATGGTTCCACCAGATAAAAGGAGATTCAATTTCTAATTATTTTAAATGACTTGAACTCCCAATACTAATGCATTTTAAAACCCACATTAAACAAATTTTACCACTATTATACCTGAAATGATGGTGTGGATGTTATATTTTTTTATTCCCAGGAATCCTCTAAGGGAACCCTTCATAGAACATGGTAAAAACACCGTCACTTTCAACTCACTAAAAGACTTCAACTTGTATTTTCTAAACTATTTGTTTCCTTCCTCCTAGAAAACATAGAATCATGGAGACTTTTCATATAAATGAATACACTTTGAGAGTTTCAATGGTACCTATTTTACAGTGTAGTAACTATTAATGTACCAAACCTAGAAAATTCACAATATACAGGGAATGGTGTTCTTCATGTCAAATTATTACCTCATAAAGATTCTCAAAAACTCTAGACTTTCTTATTTAGACATTTTTATTCTCTATATATTAAATAGGAAAAAAACCTCAAAATTATTCTATGAAAATAGCCACTAGTGGTGTTTTTATACCCATTGAGTACCTCATATTACACACCCATCCCAAAATACCAAAATATTAAGATGCCTGACACCAAATTAAATCAAAACATAGTTACTTATCCCATGAAAACATAACCATGGTCACCCCTATGCCCACTACAATGATAAATTGGACCTTGATATAGAAAAGATCATATTTAGACACATTAATGCCTAGAAAATTATTTCTAAAACCTATAGACCCATGTAAACCACAAAAAGATAGATTTCAAAAAATGATCCCATATAGAATCTATAGTGGTCTATCATTTTTCATTTAAAAAATTGTGTTGTAGTGATGAAAAATTTGATAATGATGATTTATATGATATCCCAACTTCCATGGAAATATTATAAGAGGATATTAATGAACACCACATTGACATGCTTTATGGTGTATACACTGATCAAATATAAGGATCAAAAGAAAACAATCCTATAATAATCTTCTAAAATTATAGTTAATATTTCATTTTTTATTTTTTATTTTGAAATTTATAAAATTTATACATATAATTTTTTATTTTTTATTTTTTTAAGTAACATATTTTAAAAAATATGATAAGTTTTTTATTTAGTTTTTTTCATTTTTTTGAATCATTTTCCATTTATTTAATTATATAAACAACTATTTGATTTTGAATAAAATTTTAACTAAATATTTTTATTATCTGTACATCACTTCAAGCCTATTAAAAAATTCCATTATTGTTTCTCATTTAAATTAGTTACTTTGAAAAAGATAATAAGAATTTTATTGAACATTGTTTATTTTTTGTATCATTTTTGTTTTTTTATTAATATATATATATATATATTATTTTTTATATTAATTAATAATTTAGTTTTCTTATATTCATATCATTTAATGTCCCATAATTTTAGTTAATTTTTTAGAATTTAATTATCAAATTTAAAAAATGTTACTAAAAATGTATTTAGTTTATTTACATATTTAAGATCAATTTATGTTTTTCATTTTTTATGTAATAGGTCTAGTTTTATTAAAAATTACTAAAAGTTTATTAATTTGGTTTTTTTGGATAATTTTTTATCAAATATTTGAGTTGATTTGATATTCTTGGGAGTATTATCTACATTCTTCTGTAGAGGAGCCTCCTCATTCCTCTTGACATTATCCTTGTACATGTATAAGGGATGAAAAGGTTTCTTGGGTTAATAATCAATTTTTCACCCATTTATCTAAATTATCACTCTCTCAATGCCCAAACCAGATGATATGTATCAATTTTTAGGGAAATAGTAATACAATGGGTCAAAAATTAATTTCTTTTAGGATTTTTACTTCTAGGAAATATAGTTTCAAATTAGGTATTTTGATTTCTGATTAGAGAAGTGTCATAAAGATGACACTAGATTAGAAATGGGATATCATTTTAGTAAACTAATTTATTTTTATTTTATTTTTATTACAAGATTTTTTCAAATATCGATTATTTTTTCGTTCTCATTATATTACATATGTATTACCTGACACTAAATAACTTAGGATGAAATGTTTATCAATTTCTATTAGGTGATGAAATGTTTTTAAATCAACCCAAACATCACATTCCATTTTGCATCCATGATAAAATAAAAATTATTGTTCCATATATTATTTTATATATGATGATATGTAGAATAATTTTATTAAATATATATGGAGAAAATAATTACGATTAGGTGAACTATTAACTTTTTATTTTTTTATAATCACTAAAATTGATCATATTAATGATTTTTCCCTTAATTTTATATAATTGGTTAGATATACTCAAAATATCCAATTGAAATATTTATACCATTATAAATAATATTTTATAGGGTATTAATAATTGGATGAATCAATTATGATTGAAAAATTGGAAAAATTTCATTAGGCTCAGTAGAGACCCACCAGCTCGACATATAAAATATAAAACTAACCATTTGAGAAAAAATGTAACATATCTTATTAGAGACTAAAAGTATGTTTTTAATTAGATTTAATTAATTTTTTATGTTTTTGAAACTCTTAATATTTTTTAATTTATAAATATGTCTTTTAAACAATATATAGGATGTAATTGAGGAGTATGGAAAAGGGTCTTGATTACCCAATGAAGTGAAAGATATTTCAGATTATTTTTCAAAAAATACCAACGACCCAGGATCTGTATGAGGATACGAGTTTTTTATAATAATTAAAATTTTTTTCAGTCATTCTATATATTCTTTAGGGGAGGATTCATATAAGGATAAATTAGAATCATTAGATGTTAATATACAAAATATGGATGAGGTCGTGGAAGATATGATTAGATAAACCGTAAAATGGATGGCTAAAAAATGAATTTATAGATCATGTAGCTTATAAAACTTCTAATTTTTTATATTTATATCATACCCATTCACCTTGTCCTATATATCTCACATATACACCCTCGTCTCTATAATATTACAAATTCAATGTGTTTTATATTAATGATCATAAATGTAATATTATAGTATATTGGATCATATATTATAATTGGAAATACATAAATCATTAGTAGATAGAGATGTATTAACTTAGGGTAATGTGACATGATATTATAGAGGCATCAGTTAGAGTACCATTCCTTATAGATGATAATTATAATTGTTGCAAAAAGTGTAGATTTTTTTCTATCTTGACATGTTTGAAAACATACTAATGGGGATGAATATATAATATAATTTATTTCATATTTTTGTAATATATATTTTAATATTTTATTTTCTATATATTATAGTATTAAATTAATAGAAACACATGTTTTATAGAATGAAAAAACATGTTGAGTCCCCTTTTATGTCACATGCTAGATTTTCTCATGGACTTTCTAAATTATTAACATATGAATTTATGTTTTCTGAAGAATAAGAGATACAATGCCTAAAAACATTTGTATCTATGATATTGTTGTGGTAATTTATAATCGAGATATCTAGGATCATGTAACTGAAGAGATATTCTACCTCACAGTAATGCTAATATTTCCCATATACGGCATATATGAAATTTAAAAAATATGTAATATGGTGTTGGATGTTTATTGTACTTGATTGGTGTGAAATTTATATTTCATAAAGTGTTATTTCAATTAAATAAATTAGCATTCAATTTTTATATGGTTATATAGGGGAAAATTATATGTTTTGTTTTTTTATGATGAAGAAAATACAAATTAATTGTTATAATCCATCTATGGTGACATGGAAGAATAATTTATTGAAATATTTGAGATGCATGTTTCATTAATTTATGTATTTTATATTATAATATATTTTCATCTTATTTCTTACTTATCATTTTCAAATAGGGTATGTGTGAACAATATCCATCCAAAAGTAAACTGGAACAAAATAGTTAAATATGTGTTTGTAAGGGTGTCATCATTTCTAAGTACTATAATTTTGAATAAAAAATTTATTATTCAATTGAAATATTCCAATAAAACATAAATCTCATCACTAAGAAGTATTAATCAGATATTAATATTATATAATGATATTTTTTTATGAAATAATTACTTCTTGATCATTTAAAAAATCCATAAATGTCATATTTTATTTTAATTCATTATTAAATTTATCATATAATGATTTTGATAATACTTGTTGATTACATTAATTAAAAATTGGTATCCTTTTTATTAACTCTCACATATAATGGAAGTGTGATAAATCCTTTACACGAAGCATGTATATATAATAATATAAGTATTATTTTGTTCTAACTGATCTCTATATGTAATATATTTTTTGAAGAATAATTTTATAAAAATAATGTTTTTTTAATTTGAAAAATCATTGGATATAAAATTTTTCTATGTAGTTATACAATTTGTTTCTTTATTATTGGTTTATCTATTATTTTTTTCATATTTTTTATCTATTATATTTTTTGTAACTATTATTGTTAGAATATTTTTAAAAATTACATTTGTTATGTTTTTTATTTTATAACCAAAGAAATATATAATTTTAAAATTAGTTGTATAAATAAATATCATAGGAACACATTTTTTATGTTAGTTATTTGTACCTAATATAAAACAAATCTATCTAATTTTACAATTGTTAGTGGTTTTTATGATATTTTTTATGATAGCTAATGTAAAATAATATTTATTACACTGGTTAAGATAATTTTTGTAAAAAAATATTTATAACATTTCTTATACTGATGCTTCTAATTAAATAGTGTTTAAAATTTTAAAAATAAATATGTAAGTCTCATTCCAAACAAGTTTCTGGTACTATTTAATTAAAGTGAAATTTGAAAAAGGAAGTGACAACATGATGTTTGATAGACAAAATTATCTAGTAGAAAACATACTAAAAAATTGAATGGACACATTAATATTTGATAACGATAAGTGGGAAATCAATGTTGAACTACCTCCCTCATATATATGATGTTTAGAAAATTTCCATCACCTTATATACATTTATTTTCTAAACATTTTACACATATTTGGTTGAAATCCACCATTCGGGTTTATTATCAATATATGAGAAATTAAAAATATTATTCTTTAAATAAAATTATGAAATTCATTATATTTATTGAAATTATCCACTATCAAAATGGGAGAAAAATTTTAGATTAAATATTTGTTTTTATATATATATTTTTTACACCCTCTATCTAGTATCATAGATTAAAAAATTACTTTATTACATTGGTATAAAAAACAAGGATCCCAAAACAATGGAAAGAATATTTTAGATGTATAGCGAGACAAGATGCATACATGATCTCTATATTAAATTTAAAATAAATATAAATTATAAAACAATATTGATACATTTTTATTAATTTTAGTTAATCCAATAATTTATTAAAAAATAACTTTATATTATCCTAGGAAATGTAAACATAATAAAGATGAGCTAAAAAATAGAATGGGAACTAGAAAAATAAAATCTATAAGGATTGGTGTACACAGGATAATAGTGTGAATAATCAATTAACATGTCATATATACAAACTCATGAAAATGAAAAAAACACATATATTTCATAGAAATTGAAATAATCACATATATAAAAATAATTGAATTCAGGTTGATGGAATTCATAATGTTATACATCATTATCTTTAACAAAAAAGACAACATCCAAGAAATTATCTCTTCCATATAGAACACAACAAAGGTTTAAATATTACCATCAAGGATTTATTAAATGAATAATAATTTCATTGAGTATTCGAACACAAAATACCCAACCCATCTGTGTCATGAGACCATCAAATGAATCATGGGGGTATATATTAAAGGCCCCACCTTTTATTTCAAAAAGTCTAATGAATTCACTATATAAAATTTATTAATATCAATAAAATGGATAAAAAACTTTCCTTTGGAGTCAATAAAATTATTTATTGATATAAAAACAAAAAAATCATCAATACATTTACAGTAAATATATGGGATAACATGGACATAATTAATCCGAGTAAGGAAAGTGGTTGGTAAAATAATACATAATCAATATATATAATTTGTTGTTTTCTCAATATAATAATAATAATCCTAATCATATAAAAAAATAAAAAATATCAGATATGAGTACTTTCAATGTTCTGGGTTATCTATAGATGAAAGTTATTTAATTGAATTGTTTACACTAGAAGGAGACCACTATAATGATAAGAGAATCCTTCATTATGGTATGTAAAAAGTATTTGAATTTTCCGAAGCATATCACCTGAGGATTTCTATTTAGTTGGAATAACATTGTCCCACTCATCACGAACCCAATTTAGGATTTATTTTTCCTCAAATTGCCTTTTTTAGTGTGATACCCCATAGGTGCATCAGTTCCATATCTACTTAAACATTCTAATATACTAATAAGATATAATTTATATAAAAAACACATACTATTTTCTTTCCACAATTTAAGATTTTTCTGTATTATTACAATATATTAAAATAATTTATAGAGGAGAAATATCATTTTCAATATATCAAATCGGTGATAATTTCATATAATTATAATCACAATGTCATTATAATGATGGTTTTTAATTAAAAATGGATGTGGTGTAAGTAGAACCCTTATGTCGGCATAATTAAAAAATAAGAAAATTGTTATTATGAGAGGGGATAAGTATTTTGTCATTAACACCATATCAAATGAAATATTAAACCACCAAATTATATACATGGAAAATTTCTGAAATGGTTTTATTAAAAAATAATATCAATTAAATATAAATGTGAAGGATTCAAAACCCTTTCATTTCTAGGAATCTTATTAAAGAAGTGGGGGACTCTATTAACCCTAAATAACTCTATTATATGTCATTAAAGATATATAGTGAGGGTAAATTGATGAATATTTTTTTTATGTTGATAGGTACGAGAGAATCGGTTGGAGTGGTCTCATTTTGTTGGTGAGAAAGAGAGTATTTCCATGCAAACTAATGATTGGTAAGGGTTTTGAATGGTATCACATGGTGGTTAAGTGAGTTTCTTGAGTTAGGAGAGTTACGTTTGGAAATTTTGTGGCATTGTTATATATGAAATTACTACATAACAAAGGTATTATATATGTTATATATTTCAAATATGTTTAGTAGAATGTGATCCACATTTGATTATCCATTTTAACAGATATCAATAACGATTCAATTTTAAAAATGGTTATTGTTTGATCAGTATAAATATATGAATCATCTTTTAATAAAATATCAATTTATTTAATCCCAATTCGGGATCCATTTAATGTAATTCAATTTATAAAATTAGTAAAATTAAATTTTAAATAAAAAATATAATGTGTTTAAAACCCATTCTTGTAAAAAGATGATGTTTAAAGGGCTTGATACAAGTTTAAAAAATATATAAAAAAGAATAAGATATGTTAACCATATAAATTTCTGAAAAAAAATTATTTAGATTATTTTTCATCTACATTCAATGATATTGAATTTCGATTATTGAAAATTCACATGTATTTTAAAAAAAAATCCCAACCCATTTCATGTATTAAAGAGGATATCCCCATCTCACTACCATATACACCAAAACTACATTAGTTTATCAAAATATCTTCCAAAACCTCTCATAAAACTTGTTATAAACCTAAAATATGTCCTTTTCTTCTCAAAATATCATTCATCAATGCCTTAAAAAGCTTTTGAATTGAGATAATCCATGAATGGAGATATGCATTTCTAAATTATCTTTATCATTTTTATTTTTAATTGTTCCCTCCCCCATCTTCAAATTACATTAAACTATCTTGAAATGGTAGTATATGTGTAAATATTATTCTGATATATTATTATAATTAATATTTAAGCATTAACCACCTTTCCCTTTATCCATTAAGAAAAAAATGAGAATTGTGTGTGTATGCAGAATACAGCATCCTTGAATAAATGAATTAATATTCCTATAAAATCTTTCCATGATGTATTTTATCATGGTCTTAAAGGATTAATATTATTTTATTAAACCAAATTGTTTATGATAATATAAATTAAATAAATTATTAAATATAACAATGGTAAATAATCATTATATTATTAAACAGCATAAACTGGAAAACTAATGGGAAAATTAAATTATTTATAACATATAAGTAATTAAAATCTATAACATCATATAATAATCTTTCTAATTTAGATATATCTTATTATTAGACATTCATTGATATTAACATGACACTATTTTAATGATATTATAAATTAATCACCTCATAATCATCCATTAATCTTGATATGTTTATATTTGTGTCTGTTTGATATCCATCATGAAAAATTATATAAAATTACACCATTAATTATAAGGAAACAAAATTAATAGTATAGTATGATATAAATATGAAAATAATATTTTATTGGTTCCAAAAATAATTTATAAATATAGAAATAATTAATTAATAAAACACCTTTCATTGGAAATAAGTCAAAGAAAAATGCTCGTTGTCGATATAATATTCCTGGAAAAAGTCTAAATGAATCATGAAAATATGTTTTAAATTAATAAATAACTATAAATAATGTACTATTGTAAATTTAGTAATCTTGGAATTATTAAATTTTCAAAATCAATTTCCATTTATATCGTTCATACAAAACTAGTGTAAATGATTAAAATTATAATCATCTAATGATGGAAAATATGTACATAATAACAAATTTTGATGTTCATAATAATTATAATTTGAAATAATAAATGAATATAAGTATTATTATGGTAATAAAATATGATATTAATATATTTATATTTATGTTATATGATGTTAAAGGACCATGTAGATGTTAATATTCTTGGTAAGGAACATTAGTAACCCAAATATAGTAATTTGAGTTTTCTGGTTTTTTACTTCGTCATTTAATATTATCTTTATTATTTAATTTTCTATTTTATATTATGTTAAATTATATCTCTATAGGTAAAATTAATCATTTTATTTAAATATTTATTATTGATCATTCACTCACCTAAATGTATAAAATCATCGCGAGCAAATATCCATCTCAAAGAAGGCTCATTATTTCAAGTCCATGTTTTCACATACATCCAATTTTATTCTTTAATATTTTGAAATACAAGTATCTATAAATTAATATGATATTTTTAAATTCATTTACCTATATAAAAATATATTTCTAATTACACTTCTTTTAAAATGGGTTTTCAATAATGTTATTTAAAAATTTCATAAAATATTTTCCTTTCAAAATGAAATATTTTATTTTAGGATCCAAAATTAGTATAGAAATATTTATAATATTTTAAGGCCTCCATTATTTTATATTATTTTTCAAATGAAAATTATTAAAAATTATTAAATTTAATTCTTTATGAATTTAATTTTGAACTTGATATTTAACTCTTTCATTTTTGAAAATATTATCAAAAATGTTTTCTAATATATCACTTCATGATTTAACATTAATTTTTCACTATAATTCAAAGGATATACGTTCTCTAATTTTATTCTTTTTGAATCACCTTGGAAATTATTTTTTGAATCCACATTGAGTGGTTTCATTTAGTATCATTTAATATCTTTTATGTGGTCTTTTAGGTGATTCATTTGTAAATGTAATGTGAAAACCATTCTTATTTATGGGTTTTAATTATGTAATGATTCAATGTTTTCATGTGGAACACATTTTTATGGATAATCATTAACCGATTTTTTGTCCCTATATATCCCTTCAATTTATTGTGTAATGCATTATAACTCATTAAAAAATGGTTAGATTATTAGTAACGGTGGATCCTAATTTGGAATCGAGTGGATATTTTTAATCCACTATACGACATAGATAAGGACACACAATACAATATTGGAATCATTTTCCAATGTCTAATAAATGATAATGGTTTTACTATGATTCTGTTGTTTCCACACAATTTATTGATTTGATACTATGATATGTTCCATTACTTGATATTTATGTCTAATGTTTGACATGTCTTTATAACATGTTATGAATTTTTTCAAATGGGATTAATCATTTTCCTTTTATTCCAATGAATAGTTTTTTTGATTCTATAAAATTTTATGATATGATTTGTCTGCTTATTATATTTATTACTTGCTTAATATCCCACCTTGGGTAATTTGTTGATGTGTTTATTTTTCCGTTATAGAGTTTTTGAGCTCACCATTTTCTTATGTTTCTATTTCTTATGCAATGTGGATAATTATATCTTGTGACATGTTTAGAAAAATATCTTGAATAATGATGATATGGGGATATATTCATAAGTATTTTAATATAATTTTCCTATATATATAATATATAAAATATAATAAACCTCTAGATTCATTGGATCTTGATATTATGATGTAATCTAATGTTTTAATTATTATATTGATATAAAATAATGGCATGTTTTTCTTGGTTTTCTTCAGTTGGTATCAATGTGAATGGTTAGTTGTTTTTTATGATCCTTTTAGGTACCTTTGGTGTCAATGTTAGATAACCTTAGTAAAAACCCCTATATATTATTATATGTATAGGATGATATCCTAAAATATTAGTAAATTCTAGAGTATGTGCTTTCCTACCAATACATCCATATTTATATATAATCAAGAGGATATTTTCATGGCACAAATGCACCTAGGGGAAATCAACCTAAGATGGGTTGTATAGTATTGACTTGATCGTCAGTCAAGTGTGTAATGATTGGGACTACAAATACAAACATTTCTAGACACTCATGGTGGATATACATTGGTTGATCAAATTATATTTATGAAACACTATTAATTATTTCTTTTCTAGTTACATTAATTAATTTTGATATTATGTATAAGATAAATCATCATAGAGTAACAAAGCATAGAGTTTTATTTACATAGGAAAAAATAAAGAAATTATTGTATATCATGATGATGTAAGAGAGTGACATTCTTTAAGGTTTAATCCCTTTTATTTATTTATTATGAAAATCATGTGTTATTATAATTTTTATCACTCATGTTTACTCTTTTTGGTTTTATAGATTGATAGATATAGAAAAGAACTGTTATAATAATGATTATGAGAGATTATGTGATGAATTCCTCAATAAAAAACCTAATAGAATAGGGTCTGGGATATAAAAATGAATAGAACTTATTACCAAAATCTCAAAATCTATGAATAATAACACAAATCAAATTTAAATCCCAAACACAATAATGATGGAAAAACATTTTATTTAGGATTTCTTGTTGAAATTTCAAAACTATTTCATTGGATATTCTATTCCACTAAAATACTATAAATATAAAAATGTGATATAAAATATATTTTCCCATTTATGGTACTCATAACAATAGATTTTTTCAAGTTTTATATTAGTTGAAAGGTGAGGGTGACCAATAGTGGAATCTTATTTATTATACAACGAATAAGAAGTAAATATACTATATGCTATAGGAATATGTCAAGAAAGTAATTTTAATCAAGTATATTCCTTAAACTCTTTGTACAAAGATTGATAGGGGATTCATGGTGTGAAAAAAATAAAAATGAATCCATTATTACTTATAAAGAAAACATCACAATAATGGGGATGTATTCATCCAATTTTATTATAAATCTTATTTGTAATATAGAATGATTCCATAGTGTACATAAATAATGTCTTCAAATGGAAGAATATATATGATAATTTGGTTGCTATAATGTGTGTAATTTTCATAGTATATGGAGATAGAATTTAGAGACTCTCATTACTCCATAGATAAAAATAGAAAAATGATTTTTAGTGAAACTTAGATGAAACAACTCCTGAGGGAAATAAAATATAAATCCATTTATACCAAAAAAATCTAATAAACACCCATGGTATTTAATAATTAAATGATGAATTTTATTTAAATATACTAGGGTAATCCATCAACTCATGAATTCCAAAAATATGAAAAAAATATATAACATAAGTGAATAAGGTCCCTACTAATACTCCACCCACTCTTCATCGCATCAAGTGAAATGATTGTGGTAACTATGGAAATCACTCCCAATACCACTATTTATTGAATAGAATATACCCCATAAATCTAGTAAACAATGTAATAAAAAAGATCATATATTATCACTATAGCTAAGGTGGATTAATTTAATTAATTGGTTCGTAGTTCACTCATTCTTCGCTTTTGATCTATAAAATCCTTATTTGATTCTAGATCACTATATTCTTATGTATCATAGAATTTTTATTTAAATAGTGAACTAATAAACTAAAACACTTGAAAATGAACTATTTGTGAAAACCCCTGGTGGATTGATGATGGATTATAAGATATATAACACTCCAAACCCATCATAATTTTTGGAATGTTTTTTTTTTGAAAATCTAGTTATTATACAATTTATTTAATTTTTATGTGATTTTGGATATATATTTTTTATCCTTTAATATAGCTCACTTAAATAATCATGATAATGAGACTTCATTACATATCCTATACTATACTATGGTCAAATATATATGAATGTATTATTATGACTTAAATTCAGAATCAAATTCTATAATATGGTTTATGACACACATCAATGAAGGATTGTCGGGTAAAATAATTGGGGATAGATTCATAATTGATTACATGTATACTGTGTCTAAGAATATTGATATATATCAAGATGAACTAACTAATCCCCCCCAGCACGTGAGGTTAATATCTCAATCAAAATTATTCATGGGTTTATTCCTATTTAAAATAGTCCATATATAATTTCCTCCGTTGAGTTGTAATAATAAAATAAGAAACATCATCAAAATCTAGATAAGGGATCTGCACGCTAGAGAGATTCACCATGGAGAGCAGTAATGATTTTTTAGATTTATTATGGATCCTTGTCCTTATATATTTATTATTGTGAACATAACTAGATATGGATAAAAAAATATCATCTAACATTTATTGGTGATCTATTTGATCAATAATGAGGTGATCAATATTTCATAATCATTGACCTTTAACCTGGATGCCATCAAATGATGGTCAAGAGAGAAGACAGAGCCAAGAAAATATTCCTCATAAGTTATAGACAATGAAATTATATTGATCCCTAATATAATTAAAAATAATCCTTAAATACTTATAGACATAACGATTATAGTTATTAAATATTACCTTAACCAATTCAGGGTAGTCACTATTGATGATATTATCATATATTTTAAAAACATGGTAGAATATGAAATGAATTTTAGAATTTTTCTAAAGACATTATGAATGGATAAATTATACCCTAAGTTTATAAAATTTGTTTTGGGATGAAAGAAGTATCATTATTAGGTTTTTTATCACCCATGATGGTATATCTGTGGAAACATAAAAAATATAAATGAAAAAGAAATTAATTCGACCACTATGAAACTAATCCATAGATTTTTGGGTGATCTAGATACTGCTGATACTTTTTAAAAACATAACATCATAACCAAATCCACAAACCATCATGATATAGAAGTGAGTTAAGATACTCTAAATAATATAATAATAGGAAATACTTTAGGATATTAAGAATATATTGGTTACTGGACATGTTCTTATATAAACCTACAGTGGGGAAGGTTTTGTGATATATAATAATGATTTTTTTAGTTTTGGTATGTGTTATTTTGTAAAACTAGATGGTAATTTATTATGCATCATTTCAATTAAAGACTCATGTGTCGAAGTACATGACATATGAACTAGATCTAGAGGTAGTAGTCTTTGAATTGAATATTTTTCTGTAATATTTATATAGAAAAAGTTTGATATTTATAATGATTATAAGAGATTAATGTATGTAATAAATAATATATTAACATCTACCAAATTACATGGATATAACTATTCATTAAATATAATTGTTCAATGCTTTTCCACCTTATGAAGTAAAATATGGGGTATGATGACCTCAACTAGAAGACTAACTTTATATTTTTTATGTTGATGATTTAGAAATACTAAATAATGATTGATTTTCAATTGATAAATTTATAAATCATAAGGCAATAAGATAGATTCTAACTTTTATAAATTATTTTTCAACCATAAATTCATGTTAAAATCAATGAAGACCAAAATTATGATTCATAGATGAAAAAATGTAGTGAGTATTCATCTTGGAAAAAGATAGGGTCATAAGGTTTGGGACCCAGATTTTTATCCTACCAAAACCAAAATTGATGATTGTGATAATGTATGATGCTCAAAAGTCATACTTCTTTACACATATAGGAATCCTCTTAACATATAAATATTTAATCTAAAACCATTTGATGTATAAAATAATATAGAGATCACATAATAAATATCCCTATGATTTATTATTATTTGGTAGTTTTAATTTAATGGTATGGAATATTATATTAAATGGTACTAATATCCATCAAAAATTATTATATGAAATGTTTATATTATTTGGAATAATAAATCGAGAACACATGAATGAGGTATGGTCAAATCTTATGTTTTATATAAAAAATGTAATTTGATTAGAAAGGATAGTTTGATTTTATAGAATAAAGTTAGATAGTATTTGTAATATTGGGATTCATAATCAATTAATGATATTTTTGGAGAATTTCATCTCATTTTGGCACTATGATACATAGCGACTTTTTTATGAACAAGTTTTCAATACCATTTGAGAGTTAAATATGGAGATAATTTTGGGTGAATATATAATCTTAACATGGTTTAATTTTTTGTATATTCAAATAGTTTTTTTTGAAGGAATGATTTTTCATATTATATGAATAGGGTATATACAAACATTGGTATATGATTATAAGAAAAATTAAAATTTTCTAAGGTAGTATAGTTTTTCATTTTGATAGAATATGTTTGAATGGTATTTTTTGGTATCTAATTAATTAAATAAAATCACGGTAATTTGATATCTATATTTTTTGGATTATGTTAATATTTTTGAGATAACCCAACTAAATGTAACCAATGTTGAATAAAGAATAATATATGTTTGACTATGACTAATATATGATATATAAATTCTGATATGGTTAATCTATATGAATTATAAGATAATATGAAACTATTATAAAGTGAGAAACCATGACATTATTAGAAAATATAAATCATTAAATAGTATTAAAAATGTTATCGTAGTCAACATCACAAACACGCTAAGTATGTAAATGATGGAGTCTCATGAAATTTTAATTGATCAATATGATGAAAGAAAAAAGATTATGTTTTATTTATTTCAATAGTGTGGGAACAATAATGTGGAAAATATTTTTAAAGTCATGGGTAAATGATATCAGTGCGAATTTGTAGGGAATAAAACTGACAGGTGTATAGAAAATATGTAATATACAAAAAAAGATTCTTCAATTGAAATAATGTTATGTACTAAATGAATCAATGTCCCAATTTGGGGTCCAATGAGATAGATAGTCACCAATGACCATGTGATTGTGGAAAACCATATGAAATGACTACTAATGAAACAAATAATGAGTTTTCACTATATATTTTATAGAGTCCCATTTAACATAAGTTTTCACAAACTACTGGATATTGATTTATAAAAAACCCTAGTAGTATGATTATTATATAAACCATATTCTTTGTTAGGGGATATTATTCCCTATTTATCGAGATCAGTTTATCATATTACAATTATATGTGGAAATATGAATAGGATAGATTTATTTATGAAGTTCTTATAATGATTTTTTGTTTAGGTAAATATCATTCAACTCCTTTAAAAAACCATGATCACCTAGAAAGATATAGTTAACTTTGATATCTATATTAAAATTATTCTGATTATATAAATCAATTTTTTATGATATTATTTTTTTATGGGGTGAATTTGACACTAAGAAATTATAATATATTATCACACTTGAATAAGATAATTTGTTCAATATCTTTCACCTCATGAAATTCTAAAATGAAATAAAAACAAAAGTTTTTAGTCTATTGAAAAAATATTCATTGAGTTAGTGGGAATAAATAATAATATCCAAATTATGAAATCTATGTATATTGAATATAAATTCTACATTTATAATTAATGAAATTATGTTAGTATACCCAAAATAATTAATAATATCATTTATTGTTTATAAAATCACTTTTATGGAAAATTATCATTTTATTTCATACACATTTATACCATAATGATCCTTGATCAAAGCAATGGTGATCCTAAAACTTATTAAATAAAAATAAACTATCAAGGTCAAGCATTACATGGTGTTTTAAAAAGATGATAATGAATCACTCCCTAAATATCTACATACAAAATTGGTGCACAATAATATAGATTCTTAATAGATCACCCCATTCCAATTTCTAAAACCGCCCTCTTTAAAAAATCATATTTTTCATGATTGGGTTTTCTATATTCACATGAGACAATAAATTGAGGTGATTAGCATGATGAATAAATTCAATCCATGGTGGTAGAATCTTATGAAGAACAACCGTAAGTATATCCTTTAGTTCCATAACAGAAACATCATAGTCATATTCAATCCATAAGGTGTTATGGTTGCGTTGGATATCATGCTTGATAGAATATATCATGGACCCTCATTTATATACTTAAATATTTTTAGTACAAATATTCTAATGATATAATACTTTGACAAACTTAAAATTGGTGAATAAAACACCTCCATAGCCTGAGGGCCTTGGAATGTCAAAGGATGCACCATCAATATTATGTTTTATCCATTATTTGATCAGAGGAGTACATTGGAAATATATCAGTACTAGAGGTATTCTTGGTCTTCCCAGAATACCCAACATTATTATAATGTTCATATCATTTAAGTTGTTATTCAAAGTCATAATTTCTAACATTGAAGTTTTAAAAATAGATATTTTTATAGAAATTATACACACATGAAAGGATGGTTCCTAACTGTAAAATATACTTTCATTTTTTCACTCCACATAGAGGAGATAAATGATGTGGATACTAACATTGGAATATTTTTTATTTAGTCACTATGTCCAGTTGATATGATAACCATCATGTGATGATCTAGCTACAATTTATTACACATATTAATTCTAATGATTATACCTACATATTTCTAGAGTTCTTATGAAAATTAAAAATCTATGAATAGATACTTTACATTATATTCATCAATCAATCCTAGTTGGGATGCAGAAAGAAGGTTTTGTCATCTTTCATTAATTAATTATGGGTGGAAAATATATTTTTCTAGATTATCCAATGAATTATAAATCTTGAAGGATATATGAATTATACCTTGATCACTAGAAATAATGATGGTTTCATGATGGATCCTTCTAATTCCATCTTGTAGAACTATTTTTACTAAATTTTACATTTATTTTGGGCCTCCATATCAGAGTATCTGTGTCAATGAAAACATATTTTTGAATTTTTAGTCAATATTGTATGGGTACAATACCATCAAAGATGTTGGTAAGAATCAATATATCAAAAATATACATTTTTGAACTATCTTAGGGGAGCTTAATTATGTCATTGATGGGTATTTACATCTATAAAATCATAGAATAGTAGAGGTTAGACTTCATAATTAGAAACCATTTTTGTGTTATACATGATGTCATTAAATGAGTGCCCTATTGATGTCTAAACTTACGATGAAAGGTAATGTGGGTATCCATATAGGAACTTCATTTTGAACCTTCTTGTTAATAATCCACAAATATATTCATTATAAATCATATTATTCAATGTGAATTAGAAAATAGAAAAATCAATGAAAATCCATAGATCATTGATTCTGAGGCCTATAAGCTTAATAATATTGATGAATTCTTTCCATGAAACAAGTTATAAATTTCCTCTCATGCACCCACCTAGCCCATATGATGTTTCTGATAATATATTTTATATCATTAATGTGACTTATTTTCCAGCTATAAATAGAGGAGTAAACCAATTTAGATGAGATCAGTGAGTTGAAAAGGAATACCTTTAGAGAATTAAACATATATTAACCTTTCTATATAGCTAGTTTATTTATGAAACTATTAAAAATGAACCAAAGTTATTGTCTCCCAATCTATCGACAAAATAAGGGGACACCAAGATATTTTAAAGGAAGGAGTCCATTCATTATCCAAATCCATCATATTTTCCTATTTTGATTAGCAATAGATATTCTTTCACCAGATACAATAATGGATTTATTCCAATTCATTTCTTATCTGATCAAATCTTCATAATGTAAAAAAAGGTATCTGATAGTGCATGTTGTTTTACTTTAGTCTTTTTCTAGTAGAAGAACATTGTAAACATAGAAGAGTTGTGATGGAGTGAAATTACCTCATCCAGGTTTTATTTTATTGAAGATACCAATATGGGTAAGTTCATTGATGAATCTAATCATTTAATCTTTATTAATGGATAAAAATATCCTTGAGTGAGTATATCCTTATATTACACCCATAGCGCATGCGAAAAACCAAATGGGCGGCCCAATAATGAGAATGAATAGACGTGAAGAGTTATTAATGGTGTCAAATAATCTGATAAAAGCATGTAAAACCCATATAACCTGATGAAAGAAAAAATAATCCCCATTTTAGTGTATCACACTCCTTGGATATGTAAATTTTTATTGAATACATTCCTTCATTCATTTTCCTCTTAAAATGATTTAGATGTTTTGAGGATGTGAATAATCATTTATGGATTCTTCTAATAGGGAAAATCAAAAATTATTTTCAGTGATATGAACCATAATTATCCCCCCATTATGGATATTATGATATTGAAAATATTTTTTTGGAATATTTTTTTCAAGGAAAACTAGCCTGGAATCTTGGATGTAAATTGAATTCCCATTCTCAGGTATCAAGGGGATTCAATTAGAAATAATCCCATAAGTAATGATGACATGAATGAATAATTCCATGACTACATTGATTGTATCATATTTCATAATATCCCAATATAACATCAATAATTTGTTTTTGAAACCATTTGAACCAACTGAATTGTACATATTTTGAGAGAAAAGAGCTACTTTGACATCCTCTTTAGAAGGAGAAGTGATGTGATCTCAAATATGGTGTTCCCCTATGCAAGGGGTTATGTTTCTAACTATATTTTGTGTGATATCCAACCACTCATTAGAGTACTATCTATGGAATTTGTCCACCACTTCCTTTGAGATTTCATTTTCAGAGGTGTACATCCATCCATCTATGCTAGAGGCATTATTCCATGTTATAACCCTCTTATATTTGTGTAATATATGAAATAACATCAAGTAAATATATTAATAATTCCATGATATTACATTTATATGGTATCAGTCCATTAATTATTTTATAGTTAGGGGATCATCCAGCTTGGAATGAGATTTCACTTCCTCTGTAGATGGAAAATTCTTGTGTTGGTTCTTGATTTGTATATATTCAAGTGTTTATTTAGCACTCGTGATTTTGAGATCAATATTTGAAAATATTTTTTATCCATTCCATTAGAATTTATTATTAACATTAATTTACATGAATGGTTCTAGAGTGGGATTTAAATAATTTTAATTTTCCAAGCCTCCAATATAATCTCCCTGTATCCAAGTGTTACAAGACATCTATTATTGTAACAAAATGGGAAATGTTCTAACCTTGTTAGTTGAGTGAAGATCTCCAATATTATGGCATATATGTTCTTATCAACCAATACATATTTTCCCTACACATTTTTTCCCCTTTGAGATATTGACCATTGAATAGTGTATTGACATTATTGAAAATTTTAATTCTGTTCCCAAAACAACCCTTTCCATCACATATAAAAAAGTATCCTCTTCAAAACATCAATAAAACCAATAAAGTATAGTTATTAAATGACCCATTGACATGTTAATAAACCTAAAACCCTATATGAATAACATATTTCCCAGTTTATGCATAGTTATATTATAGCATTCATATTTCTGGATACATTCAAGAAAAACCCAAAATCCTTGATGTGAGTATTATCAACTACATAGTTTTTATTCATAACATAATTCATTCAATTTTTTTCAAACCACAACATTATAATTATATTTTAATCATTTATATAATATAATATTATTAAGGGTATTATCATTTATTATCCATATACACCATCCATTATGAAAAAAAGATTCCATTTGTCTGTTTTGTAGACTAAAAACTCTATGATGAAACATGATTCTTTTTATGGATAATAATGTATATCAAGATGGATAAATACCAGAGGGGGTAAATTGTATGCTTAAAAACATTCATTTTTAACTTTTAAAGAAACATTGTTTATCAAGGTCAAAAAAATTATATTCACAAAACCTATTAAGTATTTAAAAGGTGATCGAACATGGACCTTGAGTACTATTATAGGAATATAATAATCAAGTACATTCTGATATGTAAGTCTAAATGTCATAATGATAAATTTACTCTACCTTAACATTGGAAAGAATTATATTTAGTACTAATTTGTAACATAATCATATATCAATTGTATTTAAAGTATAAATTGAATAAAAATTAACTATAATCACAATGAAAACAATATATTATAATAATATGAAAAAAATTAAAAATCAAAGTGATTACGATATATAAAATACTAATATAAAGATGATTAAAAAAATTCTATTTCTATTATATGATGAAAAAATAAAACCCTTGTAATAAAAAGTGCAATACAAATGAATACACTTTTTTCCTTATGAGTATGGTATCCAACAACCTAGAATAATAGTCCCTTGTTTTATAATTACAAGAAAGTGTATCTTTCCCTTACTAGATAAATCACTTGATACGATGGTCGATCATTCTCAATATACCTATAAGAGATTAATATGATGATAAAATTATGTTTCTACAAATCCATGACAACCCTCTATATGACGAACATTCTATCTCACTATCCCCATGAGTTCTTAATCATATCTTTGTGATCAGTCATTATGATTAAAATTATGACCTCAAAAAGGATATTGTTATTAATAAGATGTTGTTCACTCTTGTAAGCTTCATACCTTTCACACTTAGATATTTTTTTAAATAAAATTGATCATCACGCCAATCCAAACTCTTTCAATGATGGGGTATTCATGGGTATATCTTCAACAGTTATATTGATTTTTCCAATATCTATATTTATATTAGTTTTTCACAATAAATTGGAAAACTGAAACTTCAATGGATACTTTTTTTAGAAAAGAAAGTAGTAGAGCTAAAAAATTATAAAATTGTCGTTACACAAGTCAGAAAGAGGGAAAATAACAATTGTCACATTGAAGGGTAGTCATCAACTCACCAGTGATCTTAGAGTAGTGAGTTCAATTCCCATAATAGGCTCCTTTGTTGGAAAGACAATAGACAAGTATATATTATTCATGGTAAGTATGTGTAACGATGAAGTACATTGAAGCAACGGTACCAAGAAATTTGTTTCATTTGATTGTGGTCTTCTGAGATTGGTAAATCTGACCCAGCCTAACTACCTTAAAAATTGTGGTTGAATCAGTTTCAAACCAGACATAGTTCTATCTTATTTTCCATGCAATTTCAACATCTTTAATTAATCCCTGCATTTCAGCCTCAAGCGATGTGGCGTAGCCACATTGACCACGTTCTCCCTTAAGAAAATCACTATTGTGATCTCCAAATGAAATTTCTTAGCCATCAGGTCCTCGGTTACCCCTTGAGGCTCCATTTGTATTTCATTAAACCCATCTTACAAATGGAGGCATATGTATCCCTTCAATGGTTCCAAGAGGTTTAGGTATGTTACTATGAATGCGAAGCCTTTTCATGATAACAAGGTCCGTGGCTGAGTTGTAACATGATTCTGTATGCAAGTCATGGGCCCGTTGGACCACCAATAGGATGGTAGATAAGGTAGCATTGTATTTGGGAAAAACCTCACCATGGAGGAATTTATTTAAACTTATTTATATAGTATGACTGACCTCAGCACAGGCTACCAGAAAGAGAGAGCATACCTGATTTGAGATTTGGAAGGAAAGAAGGTCCATGAGGAAGTGTGAGATTATAATAGCTTGCCAAAAAGGACGTTCAAAAAGATCAAACACATTATTAAAAAGAAATGTTTATGTGTTTCAATAGTGAAACATGCGGTTAACGACCTCACGATGTGGCTAGCACATGTCCAATATAGATCACAAGTTGATGCCTACTATTTTAAGGGTCACCTCAACCAGAATCTTTGTGGGGTAGAGGATCCATTGTAGAGTGAAATGTGAAGGAATCAACATTTTTTATGTTGAAAGCTTCAAGCCATGTACCATCCCCATGAACGACGTAATAAAATAGCATTTTTGGTCCAGGATTCCACTTGAACTAGGTTCCTACAATAGCACGTCATTGTTGTCCAGAAAGTCATATTGATCAATCATAAGAGCAATTTGATATGCAAGTGAAGCACCTTGTTCAATCTATTTATTGAGGGATGAATCATAATCAATGTTTGGTTAAATACATCAAACACTATCAACAAGAGGGTATCCAATCCTGTTGTGCTTCTAGAATTTGAGAGAGGACTGGGCACTAGCCATCCATCAAGCAAGAATATTAATATTTTGGAAATATTTTTTCTGAAAAAACTAGATGTAAGATTGAACACATCCCATATTCCCTTCAATAAGTCTCTTGAGAAGTTTGGATCTGAGGAAATCTAATTACTTATCCTTGTCACTGATAGGCCTCTAGATGAACTTGGATTTTTAGGTTTGATTAAAGAGTTCATTATTCTTGACTTCAAGACCTCCATTAGAATAAGTCATACAACATCTCTTCCAAAGAGTAGTAACAAATTTTCTTTCCATAATTATACTACTCCACATAAAGTTTCTCATCATCGAGTTTAAATTATTGATCACCATTGCATGCCATGACTAAACCATGAAAGAATAGACTAGTTTGGAGCTGGCAACATGCATAACTTAGAAAAGTATGCCCACCATTGAGATAGATATTCCCTTCCAGTAATAGAGGGTAATTATGACTTGGATTACAAATTTATCAATGTGGGAAGTATGAGTTCTTCCAAAAAAACATGGGTACTCTAAGGTAAGTGACGAGGATAGACCCTCCTCGATTTCAAAAAGCAGATAACATTCCAGATTTCCAGGAGGCAAAAATATTTTTCCCAAAGTAAATAAATGGTGTTCCCAAATTAACCACATATCCCAAGACTCGTTCAAAATAGAGAAAACACTTCTTAATGTTTTGGATGTTTTTTGTATAACCCTGAGTAAATATAATAATATCATCTTCAAAGAGAAGGTGAGAAAGATCACATATGCCTCTTGTAGCTCTAATTTTTTTTGAGCTCTTCTGTGCATGTCATGTGAAGGATGTGTTTAATAAGACATTCCACTATAATCAAAAAGATAATGGAAGATAGAGGGTCTCACTGCCTCAATCCTCTGGAACACTTTAAGTATCCCTCCGGGGATCCACTAATAATGATGGAGATGTGAGCAGATCTTTTAGGGGATTTTATCCATCGAATAAAGCTCATGTGAAATCCAAAATAATGGAGAAATCGGCCAATGATGTTCAAATATATATTATTAATGGCTTTATGGTATCTAATTTTAGAGGAATATTACCCTTGGTTGTCTTCGGAAGAAGGTTGAAACATTCTAAGGTAGTGAGAATACAATCCTTAATATTCCATCCCTTGACATAACCAAATTGATTTGAAGAAATAATTTTCTCAGAAACCTGTACAAGACTACTGGAAATGATTTTTGTGATGATCTTGTAGATGTTGTTGACAAGATCAACTGGTCTGAATTGGGAAATATCAATAGCATTTTCCAACTTAGGGATCAAGGCAATACATTGAGCATTGTAGGGTTTAGACGGAGAGCATTATATGAATAAGTGTTTAACTACATTAAAAAAATCAGTGTTGATGAAATCCTAGTATAATTTAAATAAGTGATTGGAAAATATATCTAGACCCTGATAACTTCCCTTTTTGATCCATAAAATAGCATCTCATATCTTAGTGTCCACTGGGACTGAAGTTAAATGAAGAGTATCAACTTCATCGACAAGATGAGGTATGATGTATTTCATAATTTCCTTATTACCTCTAGTACCATTGAAGAGGTTCAGGTAGTTGGAAATAATGTAATTAGAGAGAATTTTTCAATCGTTTATGATATTGTATCCATACATTAAAATGGATAAGGGACTTTAATCTTTTTTAATTATTTTAAGGGAATTGAAAATTTTGGTGTTACAGTCTCCATCTGTGAGACACATGATATTAAAAAGTTTTTTTTGGATATTGTCTTTAATCCTAATAAGATCATTGAGTCTTGAGGACATGATGGACTCTTGGTTTGTATCACCAGAAAAGTATCCTTTTGTAGTTTCTTCTTGAATCTCATGAAAGGATCTCTCTAGGGAATCGATATCTTGATCACAGAAGCTGAATTTCTTCCTACTCCACTATTTCATAATTTTTCTAAGAGATATTAGTTTGAGAATATAGTAATGGGGTCACCATATTAATCTACCATGTTCCACATATCTCTCACAATTTTAGTGAATTCTGGCAGAGTAGTCCATGCAGTATTGAACAAAAAAGGATTGGGATACTTGTCTCCCTTGGTAATTAAGGTTGAACTAATTGGATGGTGATTTGAGTTATGTATTACAATTGTGACACATTAAATGGTTTTACAACTTCCAAGAAGCGAGACATTTTCAAAATCACAGTCTGTTCTACTTTCCCTCATGCCGGTTAAATTCATCATCTACCAAGTAAATTGGACATCAGTTAGATTGAATTCAAACAAATTAGAATCCTCAACACATGCTCAGAAATCATTCATATAAGTGTTATTATAAGAATTTCCAATATTCTCATATGAATATAGTGTAGAATTGAAATCACCCATGCGGACCCATGGATCAAATATCAGTGTGGATAATTCTTTGATATGCTACCAGAGGTGTATTCTACGGATATAACTATTGAAGGAATAAGTAATTGAGTAGAAAGAGAGTTTCCCTGCATTCAAGAACATGCATGTGATAGTTTTCCCATCCACCCAAACAATATTATAGATATAAACAATGTGGTGAAACAAAGACAAAGACATTCCAGACTAGATGCAATGTGAACGGAACTGAGAAGAGAATAGCCATTACGATCGAGTAGGAAACCAGAAATGGGACTTTTGGTTTTTTGGGTTAGAAATTCCAATAAAAGAATGTTTTTATGTACCCACAATATTCCTTGGGCAATATAATGTTCCATGGTTTGCTAGACCCTGGTAGTTCCAGTAGAGGATAATCCATATTTCTTCTAGATGGGGGTCATTCCCCCTTTCTATTTTTTCCCAGCTTCCATGTTTTTATGAGAGCTCCTCAAAAATCTATATATATAATTGTTGGTGGGATATAATGTCCCTATAGTGGTCTCCATTCCCATCATAGAGGAATCTATATCCTTGTCCATTGAGGTTGGCTTAGGAGGGGATTCATCATCTATTTGAAGCATTGTATTTTGCATCAAGATAGACTCAAACTCCTGCATGGGGAGAAGAGTCTGTATGATTTCAGCAGCGATATATTCATCCAACTCAAAGGGTTGCATTAAGTCTAAATTAATAACATTCAATGTGAGAAATGGAAAAAAATAACATTCAATGTGAGAGATTCAGACTCTAGGTTGAGAGCAATGGAAAAAATTATTTAGATAGATCCTGGAATTTTAAAGGCTTGTTGTCATTGACTATCAAGAAGTGTATACCATTAGGGATACCCGTTTCACCTTGTATGTCATCACGATCTTGTAAGTCTTCTTCCTCCACTAACTCAACCCAGGTCCTACTTGATTCAGCCTTGTTGTCCCATGTAATTTCTTTTGGTCGTTCCTTGGAGTCCTTCTTCACATATTTCTTCGTGATTGTTTTTTTCCTTCAAGATACCTCCCTTACTGTAGTTCTATTATAGGGAGGATTATAAAATATATGGACAACTCTTCCCTTTTAATTGGCATGTCCTATCATCTTGAAATTTTGAAAGTATCATTCATAGGTCATTATTATAAATCCATTGAGTTTGAGTATGATTTTTATTGAAAACATTATCAATCATACTAATATGATGTATTTATTACAAAAGAGGAAATATGATATCATATATTAGATTAGATAATTCTATGTAATATAATAATAATATTTATTCCATTTAAGATAATCATAATTAAAGAGTATATTTTTTATAACAAATGTTTTATTGTTCTATGTAATGTTAAAGATTATACTTTCTTAAAAAACATTATAAAACATATTGAAGAAGTAATTTAATAAATAAAAAGGCTGTTTGTGATTTCCAAAACAAAAGGTATATAAAAGGTCATAAGAGAAACTTCTGTCTCAATATTCTCCTCCTTTTGGTAAAGGGAATACAGAAATTAATAAGAGATATTTAATCTTTTTTAGAATTAATAAATATACTTACATCCAAATAATTGTATAAAATCATAAAATATACTGATTAATATAATTAACACCCCCTTAGGAGACAATATCCCCCTAAATATCATATTCTCCCCTAAAATAAAATTTCTCCCCTTTAATTAAAACATCTCCCCCTTTATCATTTGCAAAATTAAATGAGGAATATACTTTTAGATTCCAAAAGAGGGTTATAGAAATGAAATAAAAAATAATATGATGAAAATAGTATTCGATTTGACATAGCATAAAATTGAAAACATACAACAATAGTACAATGATTAAAAAATTATTCTTTCATGAGAATCATTACATTGATAATGGTCATCAGCATTTTGACCTCATTTCTGTCATCAAATGTGTTAAAGTCTATTCATCTTGAGAGATAATTTTTTTAATGAGATTAAACCTTTTCTTCCATAACACTACTATTATATTATTGAGCTATAATATTTTATATGAAGATATCATTATGATTCATCAAAGAAAAAATTTCATCTTTATAGACCTTGAGTATTGATATATCATGTTTCAGATACATTAACATTCCTTCTAATCATGTGACATATTGAGTTTGTTTTTTGGGTGTATTTCTAATCCACTCAAGGAATTTTACTCAAATGGACATGTATTTATAAAGAATATTGAAAGAATATTCAGTTTAATTTAGAGACTTCTCAAAAAATTCAAAATTTCCATCACTAAGATTGATATCATTATCAACACTATGAGACAATTTGACCACCTTATTACAGGATTTATTGTGATCCTTGACACTTTCTTAAAAAAAATTGAAATCTACCTCCAAACTTATGAATATTCCTATGAATATTTTCTCTGATTCTATTTTTCCATGTTTATTTTCAACAATGATGTAATCCATGGTTTCTTGTTTGTGAAATTAAGGTATTGTATTCTCCAATATTAACATGTTATGAAATATATATTTGAGTCCCTAAGATATGATCATATTGGGTGATTCTAAATCTAAATGATTGTTTTTTGGGGTTAAAAACTAATAATATTACTTATTTTTTCATTAATTATATTATTATATTTTTTGTATGTATTAGCAGGTTGATTTTCATCAAATGATATATAAATATTATCGATGTCGTATTTTTCATCTTTATAAACTTTGACTTTTTAAGAAAGAAATTTAAATTCAAATGATGAATATAATTATTTATTTTCAAAAAAAATTAATTTACCTTTTTGAACTTCTTGAGAAATAATATTTGAAGAGGTTTGTTCTGAGGATCTTAGATAACATTTATCTGATGATATTTTTTAGTAATATCTCCTATATAATTTAAAACTTCTTGATCTACATCATATCCATCTTTTTCTTGAATAACTTCTTTTATTTTTTCCATATTCTGAACATCGTTAATAATAATTCTTACAGTGATAGGTTCATTAAGAATAATTTTTTACTTGGATTCAGTTTACTTGTAAAGACATAAGATAAGGTATGTTTAGTTGATGCATTTTCAACATCTTCCCTTAAACTATCATGAACTTATGATTATGAAAATATTTTCATACTCATCTTCTTATTTGAATCTTCTTGTAGATAATTTAAACCATGAAATTTGATTACCTACGATTCAGTACGGTCATGAAAAAATGGTGGATCTCATGAATTCTTTTCTTTTTTTTCATCATTGTATATTCAAAATCGTCATCATTAAATTTATTCCGCTTCTATGTTATTTTAGAATAAGAATACTCCGTTGTTATTTTCTTTTCATAAACATCATGTTTAGATTCTTGGGAATTATTATCTTTACCTTTATCATCACTGTTATATGGATCAAATTCAAGATCTATTTAAACTAACTTATTCAATTCATGATGAAAATTATATTTCATCCTTTTCATCATATCATCAATGATATAAGTAATATTTACCTTCTTCTATTATTATTTTATTGTAATCTTAATGGAATCTAGGCACATAATAAAAAACATAGTTATAATTGATGGATACAAAATAATCAAGTTTTTTTGGAACCGTTCTTGATATTGTAGAAATTGAGGATGTTTAAATCCATTAGACTAATTTTTCTCATTTTCACCATGTAATAAAAAAGGAGAACATATGTGACCTTAAGGTTCCCTAAAATCATTTTTAGTATTAAAAATTATATCATAAAAATTGATTGTAAAATATTATCCATAATTTAGTGAAAAATTTTCCTTTTTCAATCATAAGATTCAAATAATGAATCCTCAACTCTTTTTATATTAAAAGATCTGTGTTTCATAGAATTTTTACGAGAAGGAAAACACACCTATCATTATAAAGTAACACCCATGAGGCTAGAACCTTCTATAATCAAAATATTATACTCTATTATATTAACTAAAAAATATAATTTCCTTTCATAATTTTGAATGATAAAATAAAAATCAGTATAATATTAAAGAATCACATCATTATATAATAGATACTAATCAATATTAGATTTTAAAATAGATATAGATTCCTAATAATTAATATTTATAATCATTTTTAGAAAAGATTCATATTTATCATTAAATATTTTCATTAATTTACATTAATGAAAAACCACCATCTTATTTAAATTCTTAGAAGTTATTGAATTGGGAAATTATATTGAGAATTCTGACTATAAAACTTTTCTTATTGGAATATAATCATACATGTGCCTTTTAATGGTTGTATCACCTTAAGGAAGAAAACTGGGGAAGATCAATGTGGGACACACATGGGTGTTACCTATATATGGTTAGTCAAGGGTGTTGATTCAACTTATATAGATGAAATTTTATATATTCTCATCTAGAAATTATAAATTCATTGATGAATATTTAAAAAATAAACAATGGGGGTTTTTAAGGAAATATTTTTATGACCCTTTTTGAAATGGAAAAAATTTTTGGAAGGATTATAATTTTTTTTAAAATGATTCTGAATAACAACACCAAAAATAAATACATAATGAAAATAGTGTAAAACACAGACAATAAGTAGTTATAAATGTTATATTTTTAATTTATTATCATTATTAGTAAAAATTTACTCATTTTTTAAATTAAATTCTAAAATATCTACTTATGAAAAAAAATGTGAGTATGAAAAAAAATTGGTTACAGAAAATTTGAGAATTCAAAAATTGCAAAAAACACAATATTTTGGATTACAAAAAAAAATCTATGTATGAAAATTTTCTGAGTACAAAATGTTTCTGAGTGAAAATAAATTTGACTATGAAATATATGAGTAGAAAAAATTACTGATTACTAAAAAAAATTAGTACTAAAATTTTTTGAGTATTAATCTTTTCTGTGTCGGAAAATTATTTTGAGTATGAAAAAAAAATGGATACAAAAATATTGTTTGGTATAAATACAGTTAGAAAAAAAGTCATATATACTCCCCATGTGGAAATTAGTATCATACTATAAGGAGATGAATTAAACAAAAATTATATGAAAATGACTATATTTCAATGATCATTCCAAACATCAATTTAATTTATTCAAATCTATAGTAAGGTAATGGCTTTCTATAAAAGTTAGATGGTCGTTCTTATATTCTGATAAATTTTAAAATGATATATAATTTTTGTTTTCAATCCCTAATAATGTTATTCCTAATATATTTTTGTTTATCATGGGAGTGATGGGAAGGGTTATTAATAAATTTAATAGAAATATTGGTATCACCTAGTATTTTAGTTTTAGTAAAACTCATTCAATACATAGTGAGTGTGTTCTCATCCACAACAAATGAGAGAAATAAATTCTAGCTACAACCAATTCGACTTCAATAATGGATAGTGAAACTGAGTTTGGTTTCATACAAAAACAAGAAACTAATAAATATCATAATAAATAACAAACTCCAAAAGTTCATTATCTATCCATTCTACATCCACCATATTCAGTATCTAAAAAAATCAATTGAAAATCATTTACAAAAGAATAAAATAGTCCAAAAACCATAGTTCCCTTTAGATAATGAAAATTCTGTTTTCTATATTTTAGATGGGATTACTATGTATTGTCTTGATACATTACACACAAGAAAATGGAAAATATTAATTCTGATTGACTGGATATTAACTATAGTAAACATCTTATCATATCTCTGAGGTTGTTTGATCAACTGGTTGCCCCGCTTCATCATGATCAAGGGTATTTTAGGAACCTATTGGAGTACTAATACATTTAGTATTGTCATATACTTACTTTTTAATAATATATTTTATATATTTATGTTAGTATATATAAGTTCCTTTTGGTTTTTGAGAGATTTGGAAACAAATACAATTTTTGAACGCACCCATCATATTGATTTCAAACTCTGATATAATTATATTCTCAAAAGAATATATTAAATATTATTTTCATAATCTGAATATAAGTTAAAAACCATATATTTATACAATAATAATTATTGTGTTCACATTATGTATAAAAAGGGTTGGATTAGTAGTTCCCTTAACAGTTTTTTTGTTCCAAAAATCCAGTCGATCTATAATACAATGCTCTAGGGGTTGTTTAATTCCATATAAATATTTATTATGTTTATAAATTTATTAAAAAAATTATCTTAAAATTATGAGGTTTTCAAAAAAATGAAAGCTTATTCATAACGACTAAGGAAAGAAAATGTCGCATCCATTTTAAAATATTTGAAATTAAATAATGCTGCAAGGAATAAAAGAATATTAATAGATTCAAATATAGCTACTAGGAAATAGTTTACTTCATAATATATTCCCTCTTATTGATTATAACCATTATAAATTAGTCTTTCATAATCTATAATTTTTTTCCATTTTCGTCAAACATGTTTCTAAAAACCCATTTTACTCGAATTACAACTGATTCCTTAAGACTTTTAATCATTGTCTAGGATTTTTCCCTCATGAATTTATTTAGCTCATCTTTTAGGTACTTAATATAATCCACATCACCTAAATCTTCATCAAAAAAATTAGGTTTAAATTGGGAATGAAAATAATGATATTATACATCATTTAATGAGGAACTTCTAGTTCTATCTAGTAGATTCGTATCACCAATGATACTATAACTAGGATTAATCATATGAAAAAACAAACATGGATTTTGTAAAACAAGTTCATAACCATAAGGTAGAAAACTATCATGAGTTGATATTTCAAATAATATTTATTGAGTATTATTATTATTGGAAGAATCATCCATCAAAGGTTGAAAATTAGTTTTTGAAAACACATATAAAGATATTTATTGTGTTTGTTTACAAACTAATGGATGTGTTTCATAAAATTTTACATTTATTGTTTCCTCAACAATGCAATAATTTTTATTAAAAACTCTATATTCCTTATAAGTAGTGGACTAATCTATGAATATTACATCATGGGATTTGGGTAAAAATTTATGAAAATTATCATTGATATTCGTTGTAATGACATGCTTATCCTCATTGGCTTGATAATACCACAAGTCATTACTTGGCCTTAAGCGACATCCCCAAGGTGCTAATGGCTGGAAATAAATTCCGAAGGGTTTCAAAACAAGTGGGGGACGATTTACTCTTTTAGAACATATCATTGAACCAAAAACGCTAACCAAACTAATCAAATAAATGATGCATGATAAAATATAAGACAACTCAACCATTTATTTTATCATAAACCATCCAAGAGTACCACAGTGGAAACCAACACTAAATCGGAGTAAACATTGGAATGATAAACAAAAATACTATAAGACGACAACCCAACTCCATACTCCACAAGCTCCAAGCTCCAGTATCACGAACCAGCCCAAGTATCACGAAATAGTTCTATAAACATGTGACACTTTACCTTTTACAACATCCTAGTATATGACATCTGAAAAAGCACCAACGTGCCATAGCAGGGGGTGAGTAATTAAACTCAATAGGTTTTCCCCGATGACTTCCCAACCCATGCCTCTAGGATAAAACATGTTAGCACATTTATATAAAATAATTTATATGAACCAATTCCAAAATAGTTCACAGTATAATAAGTTCCATGTCAAAACCATTTTCCAAAAAAACCATCTTTCTCAAGAAAAGAAACCAAGTAAAGTTTCCAATAAAATTCCCATTTCCATTTTAGCACAGTCATTCCATTTCATAAATCCTCACAGCCAACCATGCATGCAATCTGGACCTCCCTATACTCACGAGCGGTGAGTTATCCTTCCACTAAGCTGTCACTTAGTGGACTTCCTTGACGAGGGTACTTCACACCCTTATCCATTATTTTGGTGGGGGTATATCTCACCCATATCAATACAAACCTTTTTATGGGGGTACTTCTCGCCCTTATCCATCCCAATTCATATGAACACACACCACAACCCATGAAAATCCATTACAAAACCAAGTTTGTTCAAAAACTTTCAATAAAGCATCAAACATTTTATTGAAAACCTTTTCTTTCAAGAAGAAAAACATAACCAGTTTAAAATCACCATATTAAATTCACTTCAAAAAAAACTTTACAAAAACACATAATTTCCATCACCTGTTACATAAAACGGGTTTCAACCATTATTTCGTAGTAGATGAACAAACCATTTCAATCAATGAAAATAATTTGAAACTAATCCTTCATGTTCTAAGAAAGAGGAATCGGGAGTGAAGCCACCTAACTCAACAAATTAGGCAAAACCAACCAACGGATGAAGAACGCCCACAAAACCGAGTCAACTACTCCCCGAAATCTCATTAGATTCCTTCCCATAGTACCAACAAAACCAAAATCCAATTTAAAAGTCATTCACAACCTTATATCTACCCAACTTTGGCATAGATCTAAGGATCCATCAAGAGGGAAGAAGGAGATCTAAGAAAAATAAAGGAAATGAGACTCACCTCTATTAACCGGCCTCTAAATGCCAAGGAAAACAACCTTATTGCTTCCAAAAAGCCTGGTAAGTTTTCTCCCACCTTCACCAGAGAGAAATCCCAAGTTAGGAGAGTCTAAGAGAAAAAACGAGTGGGTTTAATGATAAAACAGATTAGATCTTTAAAAATAAGATCTAAGTTGACCGCACACACGGTTTGTCCGCACGGCTAGGAAAATCATGCACTAATTGTACGGTAGTCACTGCTTGTAAGGGGTGCTCCACACGGCCTCCTCACACAATTTTCCCAAAACGTGCGCACACTGTGTGGTTTCCCCTGTCCAATGTGACCACCACCTACATGGCTTCCGCACGGTTTGGAAAACCCGTGTGAAGCCCGTGCATCACCACTTTTTTTACCTTTAACACTTTAAAAGTCTCCAAACTTTTCCAACATTTTCTCAAATGCTTCATGTACATAAAAAGAATAAAACAAGGGTTACCTACCAGAATTCGGGGGTACTACATTCTCCCCACAATTAGATTTTTCGTCCCTAGAATGTAGAAAACCCTCACTTTCCTAAAAGAGTTCTGGCCAATGCTCTTTCATTTCTTTATCGTGTTCCCAAGTCTCTCCATGAATCTGACCATGTTTCCACAAAACCCACACTAGACCGATGCTTATTCCACCCAAGACTTTCTCCATCCTATTGACAATCCGCACTGGAATATGTACCAACGAAGCATCTGGCTCAAGGTCAACGTGATCTCATCTGATCACATAGTCAGGATCGGGCTGAAACTTCTTCAACAGAGATACATAGAACACATTATGCACTGCACTGAACCGTGGAGGTAATGCCAACCGATATGCCACCTCACCAACCCGTTATAGTATATTAAAAGGGACAATATATCGAGGAGATAATATTCCATGCTTATAAAAATGACGATGTCCAACCCTTGGAGATATTCTCAAAAAGACATGATCATTCACCGAAAACGACAACGGTCTTCAGCGATGATCTGCATAAGATTTCTGACGACTCTATGTTGTATCCATCCTCAGTTTTATCAACTTAATCTTCTCTGTTGTTACATGGACAAGGCTTGGCTCAACTAGTGAAGTCTCACCTGTTTCCACCCAACAAAGTGTAGAACGACAAGGATGCCCATATAATTATTCAAATGGAGTCATGAATATCGATGCCTGATAACTGTTTTTATATGAGAACTCCACTAAAGCCATGTTATCTTCCCACGAGCCACCAAAATCCATTACACAAGCCCGCAACATGTCTTCCAACATTTTTATTGTCCTTTCGGATTGTCCATCTGTCTGAGGATGATACGTCGTACTCATATTCAACTGAGTTCCCAGGGATTTCAGGAAGGATTTCTAGAAATTATATGTGAAACTCGAATCTCTGTCTGAAATGATTGAAACGGGTATGCCATGTCACTTTACCACTTCTCAAATATATATTTTGGATAGATCCCCCATTGTATTAGATTCATGAATAGGGATGAAATGGGCTGACTTGGTAAGTCGATCCACTATCACTCATATGGCATCATGCTTCAGAACTGTTCTTGGGAGACCTATAATGAAATCCATAGCTATCTACTCTCATTTCCACATTGTAATTGGTAGAGACGGCAACATACTCATTGGCCTCTTATGTTCTGCTTTAACGTGCTAACAAGTTAAACACCTTGAAACAAATTCAGCTACCTTCCGTTTCATGCTGCTCCGTCAAAATTGTACCTTCAACACCATATAAATCTTCTATGTACCTGGGTGTACCGCCCATCTTGAATGGTGATAAGAATGAAGGATTTGTTCCTAACAAACCATAGGTACAACCATCCGATCTTGAAACCGCAAAATAGAACTCCCATCCATCTTTCATCCCTCAATGGTCTCCCCACCATTGAGTTTTGAACTTAGTGCAACACAGTCTACATTGGATGCCTATGCCTCCTTTACTATCTCCAATAAATAATGAACAAGCACAACTGGAAAGAAAACCATAACATCAGCTCGGTCTTCACATTCCATGTGCATGTCGGCTTAGACCAACATCAACTACCACTCATCTGAAGCTTCTTGCGCCAACTGAGCATACGAATTTATGCTTAATGCATCGACCACCGAATGTCCCTTACCCAGTGTATATATCAAGTCAAAGTCAAACATTTTAACATACTCCATCCATCTCCTCTACCTCAGATTGAAATCCCGTTGTGATAAAATATGCTTCAAACTCTTATGATCTGTAAACATAGTGAATTTTTCACCAAAGAGATAATGAAGTCTAGTCTTCAAGGCATGGACAACTTCAGATAACTCCAAATCATGTATTGGGTTATTCTTTTCATGCACTCTAAATTGTCTTGTGCCATAAGAAACAACATGGTCTCCTTGCATGAGAACACATCCCAACCCAGATCCTGAAGCGTCACAATACACCACGTACCCCTGTCCTGATTCCGAAAAAATCAAGATGGGTGATGATGTAAGGCTAACTTTCAACTCTTGAAATGTTCTCTGACATTCCTCAGTCAATTGAAATGCACTGTTCTTCTTTTTCAATGTTGTCATAGGCGAAGCTAGTCGTGATAATTCACACACAAAGTGTTGGTAATAACCAGCTAGACCAAGAAAACTTCGTATTTCAAAGATATTCTTAGGTGGTTTCCAAGAAAGAAAAGCTTCTATCTTTTCTAGATCCACTAAAACACCTCTATTAGAAACAACATGGCCCAGAAAGCATACCTCTTGTATCCAAAAATCGCACTTGGATAATTTGGCATACAACGGATGGTCTCTCAAGATTTCCAACACTATCGCCAAGTGTTTCTCATGCTCAGCCATTGTTCTTGAATACACCAATATGTCGTCCAAAAACACCACAACAAAAGAATCTAGATATCGCTGAAATATCTAATTCATCATTTCCATAAAGACTGTTGATGAATTCATAAGACCAAAAGGCATGAATACATATTCATAGTGACCACATCTTCTTGTGAAGGCTTTCTTCAGAATATCCACCTTCCGAACTCGCGACTGGTGATATCCTGACCACAAGTCAATCTTATAGAACCACTGATCTCCCCTCAATTGATCAAACAGGTTATCAATGCATGGAATTGGATATCTATTCTTTATAGTAACTTGTTTAAGTTTACTATAATCCACACATAGACTCAAAGTTCCATCTGCTTTATTTACAAACAAAATAGGTGCTTCCCATGAATACACGCTTGGCTGAATAAAACTATTGTTTTCCATTTCTTCCAACTGCACTTTCAATTCCTTTAATTCCATTGATGTCATCTTATAAGATGGAAGTTAGATAGGAGTGTTCCCCGGAAGGATATCAATCGTAAACTCCACTTCTCTTATAGGTGGTAACCCTAAGATGTTTTTAGGAAATAAACAGGAAATTGATCCATGACTACTGCAAAACTGTTATTAAGGATCTCGTCCATCGATTCCAAGTTTAACAAAGACAACTAGTAAGAGATCATTGCCACTACTGGTTCCAACAAGCCCTTTGCACCAGCCTTCACCACTCTTTCTTCTCTAAAGAGATGCTCAACGCTATCCTCAGTTGTGAAACTGACTGTTCTGCTATAACAGTTGATGTGATCCATGAACTCTGTCAACCAATACATACCCAAGATTATATCATATACATACATCTCTAGCACAGAGAAATACCATTTCTTCTCAGCTCCATCAACAGTTATAGAACATGCTCTTCACACAAAGTCTCTACATTTTCTTTCACTGAGAGGAGTTTGAAGTTTTATCACAGAAGAAATTATTCCAAGTTTTATGTTCATAAAATCAGTAGTACGATAATCAAGAAAAGAATGATATGCACTAGTATCAAACAACACTTGAATGAGGGTAGAATTCAAAATAATCGTTCCTCTCCCCATAGACCGTCCATACTGGTCATCCACAATCACTTATTCAACTCCATTCAATTTATTTGTTGCTGCACTTTGATCCTTATTGCCTTGTTGATATTGTCCTTCCTGAGGAGTCATGGTATTCTTGGAATCGCCATAGCTAGCTCTGTTCTACTGGTGAGACTGATTTTTTCATTCTTTCCCTGTTAGAGCATAAGATTCTTGTGACACCTGAGAAGTGTCACGAACACCCGACCGTGGAGCACAGCGACGATATCCTTGAAGATGCCCCGTCTTGTTGCAATTTTGGCATGCTCTCAGTGGTGTTGTACCTTCTCGTTTCATGTGATCAATCGAACCACATTAAAAACACCCGGATTTCATCATGGGTCGTGGAGGAAGATTCACTGATCCAACCGTTTGATTCTGATTCGCACTCCCACCTTGGAAGTATGTGTCCCTCTTCCGCTTGTTCCCAGCATTAGAGTTCTCACCCATTCCCATGGGTATAATCATACTTCCTCCTCCCATAACTCTTGAGATGTCTCTTTCATCTACTGTTTCTCTGTTTACCATATCCATATAATCCGTAATACAGAGCACATCTATCTTTGAGCAAATCTCCTATCGTAACCTGAATTCAAAGATGTGTGTCTTCAGTGACACACTTGTAGAAAATTTTGGTGTAAAGCACACTAAATTCATGAATTTAGAAACATACTTTTTAATAAATAGATTATCCTACTTCCGGATGAAAAATTTTGTCTTCCTCTAGATTATGAACGTGTGAGGATAGAATTGTTTATTAAACAATTCCTCAAATTCCTCCTAGCCCAGGCCTTGATCCACCTTAACCTACACCACTAGCTCCCACCACTGTCATGAAAGATCCTCCAAAATATATGTCGCCAAAATTACTTTCAGTTCTTTTGGTGTTCCGATGAAATCGGAGATATGATTTATCCTACTCAGCCACACCTCCACCATTTCTTGTTCAGAATCACCCCGAAAGATGGGTGGATTCTGCTTCTGGAACTAAATGGAATGGTCTACATGCCATGACTCATCCCTCTGATTCCTTGTGTCTACAGCCTGAAATGCTTGAACTGTACATTGGACTAGCTACTGGTTCACCTGTGGGACATGTGCGACCACATTATCCATGGCCTCTTCCGTTTGGTTTCTACGACTCCTAACAGGTGCCATTTTCTATACAAACAACACATGTTGTTAGTCTCACTTCCTAGAAACTTAAGGCTTAGCATTTAAATTTCTATCACATCACTATCACAACAATGATTTCCAACCATCAAGCTTTTCCACATTTACCCATTTCTAAAAAAAATCGTTTCGTTCTTTTAAAAATAAATCTATTTTCAAAATACATCAACCATTCTCTTTTCAAAAAAATTCATTTTAAAAAATGTTTAAAATTTTCAGAAATCACACTTTTCCATCAAACCATAATCCATTTCTCAAAATTATATATTCACTCCTAGTGGGAATTCATTCCTCTAATGCATCTCATGCTCATCTCGTTGGCTAAACCCATGACAATGAGATTTGTTATCCTATAAGTGTCTCCAAAACACTTATGTACCCAAATCCCTGGTAACTTGAAGTTCATCATAAAAAGGTTAGCTAAGTATTTTTGTGATCTACATTCCAAGTTCCGACAAACCTACTCCTTCCTAAGATGACCACCCATGGAATAGACATGTAAGAATTCAATGCCAAGACCAACAAAAACTGATGAATACTTCTTCCAAAAAGAAAGGAACATGCTGATTGCATTTATACCCCAAGGACCAAACAAACTGATACCATTTGTAATGACCTGCTTATCCTCATTGGATTGAGAATACAACAAGTCATTACATGGCCTTATGCGACATCCCCAAGGTCCCAAAGGCTAGAAATAAATGTTGAAGGGTTTCAAAACAATTGGGGGACGATTTACCCTTTTAGAACATATCACATAACCAACAACCATAACCAAACTAATCATCTAAATTATTCATGATAAAAGCTAAGATAACTCAACCATTTATTTTATCATAAACCAACCAAGAGTATTATAGTAGAAACCAACACTAAATCAGAGTAAAAAGCGGAAATAAAAACTAAAATATGACAAGATTATAACCCAACTCCATGCTCCACAAGCTCCAAGCTCCAACATCACGAACCATCCCAAGTATCACGATGTAGTGCTATAAACATGTGACACTCTACATTTGCCAACATCCTGGTATATTAAATCTGCAAAAGCACCAACGTGCCAAAGCAGGGGGTGAGTAATGAAACTCAGTAGGTTTTTCCTGATGACTTCCCAATCCATGCCTCTAGGATAAAACATGTTAGAACATTTATATAAAACAATTTATATAAAAAAATTCCAAAATAGTTCACAATATAAAAAGTTCCATGTCAAAACCATTTTCCAACAAAAATAATCTTTCTCAAGAAAAGCAACCAATCAAAGTTTCTAATAAAATTCTTATTTCCATTTTGGCACATTCATTCCATTTCACAAATCCACAAAACAAACCATGAATGCAACCTGGACCTCCCTATACTCACGAGAGGTGATTTATCCTTCGATTTATCCATCACTTAGTTGACTACCTTGACGTGGGTACTTCACGCCCATATCCGTCCCTTTTGATGGGGGTAATTCTCACCCTTATCCATCCAAACCTTTTGATGGGGGTACTTCTTACCCTTATGCATATGAACACACACCACAACCCATGCAAATCCATGCCAAAACCAAGTGCCAACAAAACCTTTCAATAAAGCATCAAAACTTTTATTGAAAACCATTTATTTCAAGCAGCAAAACCATAACCAATTTAACATCACCATTTTAAATTCACTTCAACAAAAATGTTCCAAAAACACGCAATTTCTATCACCTGTTACTTAAAAGGGGTTTCAACCATTCTTTCACAGCAGATAAACAAACCATTTCCATCAAGGAAAAAAATTTGAAATTAAGACTTCAAGTTCTAAGAAAGAGGAATCGAGAGTGAAGCCACCTACATCAACAAATTAGGAAAAACCAACCAACAGACGAAGAACGCAAAAAAACCGAGTCAACTACTCCCCAAAATCTCCTTAGATTCCTTCCCCTAGTACCAAAAAAACCAAAACCCAACTTAAAAGTCATACAATACCTTAGATATACCCACCATGTGCATAGATCTAAGGATCAATCAAGAGGGAAGAAGGAGATCTATGAAAACTAAAGGAAACAAGACTTACCTTGATCAACCGGCCTCAAAACGCCAAGGAAAACATCTGGATCGCTTCCAAAAATCCTGGTAAGTCTTCTCCCTCCTTAACTAGAGAGAAATCCCAAGTTAGGGCCGTCTAGGAGAAAAAATGAGTGGGTTTAATGATAAAATGGATTAGATCCTTAAAATTAGGATCTAAGTTGACCTCGTGCACGGTTAGTCCACACGTCTATGCAAATCGTGCACTAACCGTGCGGTAGTCACTGCTTTGAATGGGCGCTCCACACGACCTCCTCGCATGGTTTTCCCAAACCGTGCACACATTGTGTGGTCTCCTCTGTCCAAAGTGACCACCACCTGCATGGCTTCCGCATGGCTTGGGCAACCCGTGCAAAGCCCGTGCATCACCACTTTTTTCCCTTTAACACATTAAAAGTCTCCAAACATTCCCAACCATTTCTCATATGCTTCATGTACTTAAAAAGCATAAAACATGGGTTAAATACCAGAAACCAGGGGTAATACATTCAACATGCATATTTTGCATCAAAATAATATGACATAAGAAAATTTTGGTTTCTATCTTGTCCATAACTCATAATGGGTTTTATTCATAATGGTATCATAAAAAAAATTTAATATAACATGGAGTACTCACCACTTCATCCCAAAATAATATAAATTGAGTATTCTCTCAATCACAGTTCTTATTTTTTTCACGAAGATGATTTAGTCATTTATAACACCATTTTCTTGGGGATTTCATAGAGATGAAAATATTTATGTAATTCCTTTTTTCTACAAAAAGTTTTAAAATCGGAATTAATAAATTATGCACCATGATACAGATGAATAGTTATCAAGGGAAAGTTTTTCTCATTTCTTACATTGGATATATATGTTTCAAAATAAAAAAAGTTTTCATATTTATTTAATATAAAATAGACATATGATTATCTAGTATAATAATTAATTAAAAAATAGCACTTTCCCCCAATACATCTAGTTTTTGTATGACCAAAATATATTCCACGGGTCCAAACTGTGAAGCATCAAAAGTGTAGACTTCACTAATATATTTAGTGATTGATTTATGATTCGTACCATTTTGAAAAGGGGAACATACTTTAGAAGTATCAGATCTATGTTCCAGAATATCCTTAACAAGATTTTTATTAATCAGTTTTTATAATTTTCCATGGTTACAATGTTCTAACATTCTATTTTATAACCAAGATGTATCATTCGTTGCACCAAGGCCTGTTATGTCTTGAATTCTAAGGTATCTAATGTTATGTGTGTATAAATTATAATGTTGATGGGAAGACATAATAAATTAATCCTTGGAATTGTGTACTACAGATTTATTATTCCTAAAATTATCAAGGTAAACCTCATCATAAAAATGAATTATTCTTATATAGTTTTTAAGACCATTAAAAAATATAAAATTTTAAATTAATGATTTTATAATAAGAATAATAATACATATACTGATAGCCTATCATTCATAATTATTACCAAATGTATCCTTACCACCTTTCTTCTTGAAAATATTTTCAAACAAATATTTCTGACCATTCATATGTCTATAACACCCACTATCCATATACCAAGTATTCTTGTAGATTATACTACCATTGATTTCATGAAAATAAAAACAAAAGGTTTCATGTAACCAAACATTCTTTGTACTGAAAATGATAGAATACAAAATTTTAGGAATCTTAATTTGTTTTGAAAATGAGATTTGATGAAACCTAAAAATTTAATATTACTATGGAAATTTTTTTCAGTAACTACCAATCATTCATTTTGAAAAAAAGTGTGAACTTTTTAGAAAAAAATTAATTGTCACAAAAAATAATTTTTATTTTAGTATAACCTATTACAAAAATAGTACCATGAAAAATAATTTTATTATAAATTTTATCAAATTATTCTGTACCAGAAGTAAAATTTTAAATTTTCATTTTATATAATAAATTTATGAAATTTGTTTGACCACTAAATTATTATCCTATTGAGTAATGGTTTCATAATTGAGTTTTTGAAAACTAGTTTTTAATATATCCAATTCAGATATTACTTTTTCTAAATATTTAGAAATATAGTATTTTTTTTAATTTCACTTATCAGGATATTTTTATGAATTCTATATTTAATTTGTTAGAATATCAATTCTTGAATATACTTCTTCTTGTTTTGTGTGATCCATATCACATTTTTACAAACATTAAAAATTTTATTTTCGAAGAGTTTTATAATGTGAGAAACATTTTCATAAGAATGTAAAGTATTATCATCAATAGATGAGGATTATTATTCATCCCAAGATATGTAATTATTATCATTAGGAAAATTTTCATTTGATGAAATATTATTTAAGGAATTGGTTTTCAGTACCTTTTCCAAAAAACATTTATCTGTAAAAGATGATCTTGAAAGAAGATTAATATTCCTCTAATATGGAATTTAATTATCTAAGAAATTTTTTAAAGAATCACCTCCACTAGAACTCCATGTTTTAGTAGGTTTATGATCATTCATGGTTTTTGAATTATAAAATTTCTTATGATTATGATCAGAATTTCATTCCTTCATATATTTTCTTTTCAACTTGGTATTGTTATGTAAAATACGTCCAGAAATTTTTCACTCATAACAAGTAACATCAGAAGAATTATTTTCATTCCTTTCAATGTTACATTTCTTATAATTGTATTAAAAACCTTTTTACAAAAAAAATATATTCCTTATTCGATAAATATTATCAAGTTCATCTATGTAATTTTCACAATCACATGAATAATTTAGAATAATAAAATTTATTTTCATTATTGACTTAATAACATTATCAGGTGAGCATGCCTTTATCGTATTTGAAGTAGTAGTAAAAGAAACTCTACTATTATTTTTATTCACCTTCTCTTCATCTCATTTTAGAGTACTCTCAACATGCAGATGGGACCCAAATAAATCATCAAGAGTGACGTTTATTATTTTTATTGATTCATCAATAGGTGTTCTAATATTTTCCCACTCATTGGGCCTGATACAAATTATCCTTTCAAGAAGGAGTTCATATTTTAATACAATCTCTCCCCTAAATTGTAGAATATTAAATATTATCGTTATCCTTCATTTTAACTTTGAAACAGGTTTACCAGATGGAAATTAAAATGCTTGATAGTCATCTATAGGAATTTCTCATCTAATTCTGACAACCTTTTTGGTTCCAAAATGAGTAATATATAACTCTTTATAAATAATATTTGTAACTCCTTAAGAATTATTATGTTTGTAAATTCATCTTGTTATCGAACATAGTAAATTGTTTCTAAATCTGTAATTAAATTGATACTCTTTCTTTACCTAATTATTAAAAGTAGTCACCTACTTTTTCATGATCTTGTAATCTTTAGTTAACATAAATAAATTTTCAACTCTAGTATTTATAACAAATGTATTCATTATTTAACTCAAATACTCATAATAAACTCCATAAAAAATAGCTAGTACAATTTGATGGAGGTTATATATTGATTTATCATTGATTCCTTCCATCAATAAAACAAATAAATATATTCTATTACACATTACATTTTGGTGAATCATATATTTATGAACAAAAAGTTTATAACAAAATTTAACTAACATGTAATAGTAAATAGAAGATAAAAAATTTATCTAATAATTCTGAAATGGAAACCTCCTCTAATTTAGATTTTTGGATTTTAATTTATTGGACGATAGATAAATACAACTCAAAGAAAATATAATGTTAAAAAAATTTCCTTTTTAAACATTAAAAGAAATTTTGTTTAAAAGTGTTAAACAAATTGTATTAAAAAATGATATAAATTATTTCAATAGTGATTAGAGATGGGCCTTGGATCTGATTGAAGTTATATAATAATCAAGAATATTATTATATATAAGTCTACATGGAGTAATGAGAAATTTATTTTACCTCCATTGCATATAGAATCATAATCAGTAATTAGTGGAAATGAAATTAGAGTTCTATTAAATTCTCAATAAAAATGAACACAAAAAGAATCATAACCAAAACAATTACGATATATCAGAGTAATACCAAAGAATCATAATTGCATCAGTTATGATATAAAAAAATAGAAATATGAATATTAATGTATCACATTCAATTATATTATATGGAAATAAATGTATTGTAATAAGTCATGTAATACAAAAGAATATATTTCATTTATCCCAAATAATTGTGTGTCCAATAAAGTAGTATAAAGTTCCATTATTTAATTTGGAAAGATAATATGTATTTCCCTTACCAGAGAAATCCATAGATATGATGATCGTTCTATCTCATTATCCCTGTGATAACTCGACATGATGATCATATTCTCTGTATACCAATCTATAGTATCCTAAAACATGATGATCGGTATGTCTCACTCTCCCTGTGACCCCTCAATTGTATTCCTAAGATCAGTCATTTTGATTACAAATACTAACTCAAAAGGTAAAAAGTATGAAGAAAAAGTAGCTCAATCTTGTGAAATACATAGATCTTGTTCAGTGAGATTTTTCAAATGATATTTATCATCACTTCACTACAACTCTTCAAATGATAGGTTTTTTATAAGTATATCTTCACTGGTCATCTTGATTTGTCTAATGATCATATTTTTCTGAGTTTTTTCATGTTGACTTAGTCACATAGAACTTCAAATGCTACATTATAACAAAATGTCAGACATCATTTTGATATATACCATTTTCAGTGTAAAACATATTTCATATATTAAAAATAACATTTTCTAGGTATGATATGATACATAAAATAGTATGATAGATAAAAAATAAAAGTTCATTATGATAAATTCGTTGATTCTATGTATGATTTTAATTTAATCCATTATCTATCTGAATATTAGAAATTTATTTGTATGAAAGAGAAAATAAAATATATTATATTTGATCTGATAAAGCATAGTATGATAATTATTGCATCCTCTCTCCTTACAAAAATCATAAAGAAAATTTATACTCTTTAAATATTATTCTATGTAAGATTAAAAGACTATTTTTTATTAAACATTATAACCCATTTTAAACAATTATGGTAATAATGAAATATGATGTTTGTGATTTCTAAACCAAAAGGTATGAAAGAAGTGAAAATAGAAAATTTTTACACAACATATTTTTCCATTTCCACCGTAAAATGTGGGATAAAATTATGATATTAATAGATAATGTTATTTTTATAAAATAATTATAGTTATTTTATAACCAATTATATATTATATTTTATAAATAATCAATATACAATCATGGTTAATTTAATTATTAAATATGATTGTGCTAAGAGGATACTCTGTTATTCAAATTATGTTATGTTTTCATATTCATTAAATATTATTTTAAATCATTATGATTATGAAATATTACAATAATAATAAAAATAAGACCATTATGATTCTATTATAATTATATTATAATAAACCACCTCATTTGGATTCCTAATATTAGGATATGTTTATTTTCGAGACATTTTCACCACCTAATTGAAAAATATTATGAATTTATTATATGGATTACTATTTGAATTTATTTACTAAATTAACCTGATACAAATATGTTAATAATTTTTATAGTTTTTTAAGGTTATATTAATAGTTAAATATTTATTTATTAAAACACCTTGTGTTCATTATGAATCATCAAAAAAATATCATAAGTGATTTTCTCATCACGGTTCATAACAAAAACTGACTAAAAATGAAATTTTTACATTTTTATCTATCATGGATCATCTATTAAAGTATCTTATATTTTATATGAATGATGAAATTTATAATATTAAAATAAATTATAACAACTATTATGATACTAGTATAAATAATCAAATTTATTAACACCAAATGTAGAAAATCATAAGTACTCTTATAGAGAATGACTATAAATTAATCATATAAATGAAAATGGATATGAGAAAGGTTATTAATTATGGAATTAAGATAGTTATTTCTTTAAAATATAAGGATTAATTATGTTCTTGAATGTCAATATCAGAGGTAAGGGAGTTAGCCTATATTTCATTTCATTGAGAAACTTTTATATTATATAAGATGGTTAATTTTATATGTTATTATTGAACCCCAATTTTAACATTTATATAATGATTCTATTATATTTAATGATATCAAATTTCCCATTTACAATTATGTTTCTCATGGAATATTTTTTAATGTTCCAATGGTTATAAGGGATTTAATCTCAATTTCCATTAATTAAGACATGTTTATGTTCTACAACATATTTACTTTCATACAGAATGATTACCACTATTCTTTAATATATATACATCATTATTACATGATATTTCACAATAATAAATACCTTATTTCTTGTTAACTTTATCAAGAGATTTTTTTCAATGTTGCCAAGGTTATTAGGGTTTTCATTGCAATTTCCATTCTTTGAGACATGTATTATATTTTTGAACCTTATTTTATTTTTATGTTGTATATATTGAATATATAAAATATTATATAATGAAATATTTTTTAATAATTTTATTTAAAGATATATTGCAATACCAATCACTCAATGGGGTTTGATTCGAATGTTTCTTAGCTGAAATGCATTTCATTGTCTCAATTATTATTCATTTAGACATAATTCATTTTAAACACCATGATCCTTTATATGGTTTTAAATTTATTTAATATCACAATAATGTTCATTAAATTTTGTTTCCTGTGATTTAAAATCCAAATCATGTTCCCATATTCAAGTATCTAGTGACTTAGTTTTTTTCCAATAGTGAGGATTTTTGGTAACTCATTTTTCATTAATTTAGTTATGATCATTTTTTATCTTATTTCATTTAATTTGGGTACATCATTCCCTTTTATTTTATTATGTCGTATTATATCATTGTTTTATGGGGATAAAAATTCCTTGAAAATAATCCATTTGATAAATATCTTCACTTCATGGGATATTTTCTGTTAAAATCATCCACATTCTTTTGTTAAATGGCTAATGATCATGAAACTCCAATATTTTATTTGTTTAATACCCATTTTTCTAAACAATTTGAACATAAAATTTTGTTTAAAATATTTTAGATAGCATTCAATTATAAATTATGATATTTTATTTACATTGGGAATGTTATTACAATTTGAATATTGTTTATTATTGGAAATGTGACTATGTAATGTTTTTCTATACACATTCTTCCTCTAGATGGATTGTGATATTCATATCCATTTTATTATTATTGGGAAAGTATTATAATTTGTTACATTTTTATTTCAATATGGATAATTATTAAAATTGTTGATTATGTATTTTTTATTTATTTTCTATTATGGTGAATGCATTGTACTTAAGAAAGTGATAGATGGGGCCTAAAATTATATATCCCCTCAAACCATCAATTGGCCACATGAGACAAAACAAGTTGGGTTTTAGTATATAAATTTTTGAAAAACAATATTTTTTCACGGTAAAACAATTTGAAAATGGGATGTCTATACTTTGGTCTTGATAATAATGACAGTAGCTTTGCACAAGGCCTTGACAGCCAGTTTGTGATATCCGACATTAGACATTCCATTAGTATGAGATTAATTTTATTGATATCCATGTTTTCATTTATTTTTATCATTTATCATGATTTATGTTTCAGGTTGATTAAGTATTCATGATTATTACTTATTCATTGCATGTTTTTTATTCCAGTTTTATTTTATTAATACATCAATTATATGTTTACCTTACAAAAAATTTGATCTCACCCCCACTTATGCTTAATTTTCACAGGATATGTGTAATGGTAATAAAAATAATAGTTTTAGATACATAACAAGTGAAAAATAATTTTAGGCAGATGTTGAAGACTGATCATGAAAAATATAGCTACATATATAATAGAAAAATGTATATTTGATATAAATAACCTATGATTTATTAGTTTATATTTTGTCTTAATTTTATATATCTTTGAACCTGAAAATATTCAATAGATGTAAATTTTTCAATATTTTTATTGATTTATTAAATATGGATGTTTAAATTTATGATTTTATATTAGGTATCTAAGAAGGTATACAAAATAATTTTTAGGATCACCAGCTCCCCGAGTCTAAGTCTGGGGAATAAAAAAAAAAAAAAAATTGAGTATGGATATTTAATTTAATTTTGATCATATTTTGTGTCAATTAAATTTTCATTCTCTGATCATGCAATATATGATGGATATACAGTCTCCCCATTGGAAAAAGAACAATTGTGTCTTCTAATTACCTTTCTTTGTGATCTCTAAATCAGAACTATTGTTGGTATGGTATTTCATTTCCTTATAGATGTAATTTTTATTATTTTATCTTTGGTAATGATTGTATAACCAAATTCCTAGTCTATATAGATTAAAATCAATTATTTGTGGCCTTGTCTTCTTATAATGAAATCTCTCATAAATTCCATGGAGACTTGGACTCTTTTTCTAACCAGGTGTGGAATCATCCTCCCAATGTTGGATGGTATATATTGAAAGTGATATCAATTTTAGTTTATCCAAATAAATGTATTCCAAATAAGAATCTTCATTTAATACTAATATAGGTTCCTTATTTATTCTGTAATTATATATTGTTCATACAGCTAGAGTTGGAAGATGAGTCCATGATTGATCTAGTTCCCAAAAAATATCTAATTTTACTACCTTATTATTTAATATCACCAATAAATTAAAACAAATTAATGATTCAATGGGAATATTTGTATACTAATGTATTAATTTATCCATGTTTTTTCCATTGGTTTCCTTAGTCCTTTTTGGATGGAAATGTGAAGAGTGTATCTACTTGTGCAGGGACTATATAATGAAAAACTAAGTGATGTTTAAAAATAATTATATATTACACAAATATTCATAACTTTTTTCAAGAGATAAAAGTGAAATTTGGTTTTCCAAGTTTCATCTCAATTTGTGTTATCTCTAGATCAACGTGATAGAGAATAATATTATATGAAAATTTTTCAAAGAAGGTTTAACCATTTTGAGTATCTTATGATATATTTTGGTTTAAATAAAACTCTAATATTTTTCAACAATCTTGTTGAACAAATTTTTTGATGATATATTTAATATTTTTTGTAGTGTTTTGAGAAGAAATATTGTTTTATAATATGTTAGAGTAGTATAATGAAAACCATCATTGAGTTGCCTTAAGTACCTAATATTATTATCAAATGTATTCTATGTTATATTAATGTTACTTTTCGATCTAGAATGTAATGTTCATAGGGAACATGTTTTCATATTATAGAATCATATAATATTTTGAAAGGGTAAAATATTTATATCCTAGGAGGATACAAATAAATTCTTGTAGATTTAGTGATTCTTGGGTTTAGAATAACTTTATCAGTGATTGGGGTATGATTTTTTCATCTTGGGTCATCTTTAATGCATCTTATATAGAACGGGGTCAATTTTATATGGGGATATATGATTTAGGAACAGTTTAATGAATTTATGAAATTTTTTACCATAACCCTCATTCTAAACCATCCTGATTAAAATTAGAGTTTAGTGTCCTATTGTGATGTTTTAGGTATGAGGTTTGGTTGTTTGTTTTTGTATAATTATCAGGTGGTGGAATATGGTTCTCACTATAAGTGATCATAAGAATAGAGTTACCTAATAAATTACATTGAGCACACAATTTTCATGCATGAATTAATGTATTACTGATAATACATATTTGGTGAGAGATTTATAGTCTATTCTAACCCTAATTGACTATTGTATATCATCTCACAAAAATAAATTTTTATCAAGAATTGATTGTTGGTTGATTAACATGGGAAATTTCATTTTTTTCCCCTTTAATACATACTAGATATGGTGAATGTGGTTGTTGATGATCTATATAGGATGTTTGTATCATAGGAAATGAGACACTTCAGTTATGTGTGGAACCTCGTAGGGATTTATTCTCAAATATATATAGAGATAAAATAGAATAGAACAGATTTATTTTTGGAGAGTATCCAGTTGAAATCTTATATTTTAGATCTTATTTTCTATGATCATCGAAGATATTACTAACTTAAATAAATGGGTTAGTGTTCATATAGTGATGATACCAGCTAAATATTTTATCTATATTATGTGGTCCTTATTTTTTATTGGATCCACTATGATTTCCCAATATAACTGAGGATAGTTGTGATGCATGATTACCAACATTCTCAGTTGATTGATCATCATTGTTACATTGTGATATATTTTATCATTAGATGTTTATTTTAGTGGCTATGTACAAGTAAATACATTACTAAATTTATGTCTTATTATTTAACTTATAATATATTATTGTTGGGAATTGGAATACACCAAGATTTCATAACCTGTTATACTTCCCACCCCGAGGTGGGAAAGATGACTATAGATTGTATGAATATATTTCATTATACTATATAGGTAAAGAACTATATTTTTTATAATTTACTGGATGATAAATTCGTTACATTTTATTTTGAGTAGGTACACTATGATGTTAGAAGAGAATAAAATTCTATATACAATAGAAATTGTGAGGTTCCATAGCTTCACTTATGTTATCATCTCTGAAAGGGATCCTAGGTATTATTCTAATTTTTTAATAGCCTCCATGTGTGATTGGATATTTTATTAAGATAATAATTTCATATCATGCATTAACATATGTAAAAATGGTATGAAAAAATTTGATACTAGTAAATATGCTTCTGAATTATGTCTTTCACTTTATCGGCACTCAGGAAGGCCCATTGGGATAGGATGTGTCTTCTTGTACCAACATTATTCTATCTTTGATCTAAATGGAACCATAAAAATTGTTTTAATTTAAACCTTAAAATTATCCTCTCTATATAACTAAGGTTGGAGAGACCTCTATAGTGGGTTTGGTAATTTTACATTAGACTACTGGAATGATTTAAAAAAAAATTGGAAATTATTTTTGATGAATCAAGGATAGAAAAAGTTAAATGAATAACATTTACATCATGATTTATAATTATCAAATGGAAATTAAGTTGTCTTGAAATTATAACCCTAATTAGATCAATGGTGGATTAGGAAGAATGGGGGGCTTTATCTGAGATATGTGGGACCCTTTTTTCTCATTATGAGGATTGGGAAGGTTACTTATTAGATTGATATACCTACCCAATTTACATTATTTACTTACAAATTCCACTATTTTTCAACTTCATATGTATAACATTAACCATTATCACATTCATAATTATGATGATCTAGAAAAAAACAATATTTCCAAATGATGGAGCATCCAATTCAGAATGTTGACACTAGAGTGAAAGTTTTTCATGGTATATCTATCCAATTCATTCTTGTGTTATGGAAGTACATGTGAAACTAACATGAGAATGGATAGTAGGATCCTTTCATGAGGTTGTAATTTCCTCACCTAGTTTCTTATTATCCACCGTTAAGATAAAATTATTGTGGTAGAAAGTGTCACGATATAGATAATTTTCACACTCATAAATTTATTTTCTTGTATAAATTATCTATGTATTGAATTTTTTCATTCATTATTTTTTAGTTTCTTTCCTATGAAATTAAATAAATTTTGAAACAATGGGATGTATCATAGTTAATTCATATCTTGGAGTAACTATGTGGATACGTTGTAATAGTTATATTGTTCTACATAGTTTATATTTTCACATTTGTTATATGGTTTACCAAGCTATGAAAATAATCCATTCATGAACCTTGGTGAAATAGTGGTGTTCTACTATGTTGGTGTATGGTTTGGATACCATGAATCAAAATCTTTTAGTCTACCCCAAAATTTAAAAACATGAAATTCATGACATGTCCATAATTTTTTTAACACTCATTTCACCTATTTCCCTCCACATTTTGACTCCTTTGTGTCCCTCGTGATCAAATATCTCTCCTTCTTCCACTTTGGTATGATTTTTAGGGGGTAGAATTCATGTATTCTTCATGGAGATCACTTTGTAAGTGTTATTTTATCCCCACATGGTTATTTTTTCCTTCTTATTTGTGTTTTATTCATTATAAGTTTATAGAGACTTTGAGATTATTTTTGTTGGACCTCATGAGAGGGGTTTTGATTTTAATGTTTTTCAACTACCCTCTTAGGTTCCTTTTTCCATTCTGTTATATATTAAATCCTAGTTTAAATGGTTTCTCTTTATTATGTTTGGTCATTTTTTATGATGGATTAGTTTCATAATCCATAAATTCATTATTGTTTCTAATAATTAATTTAAATTGATAAAGTTATGTTAATATTTTTTTAAAAGCTATTGTATAAGTTATAATTTTTTGGATGTTATTTCCCCTTGGGTTTTGACATCTAAAGTGGCATGTATGCATTTTCATAGAAATAAATTATGGTTTTTTTGTGTTTATTATTTTAAACCCCCCATTTTAATAGAAAATTATAACAATTTACATAAATAGATCCTTCTATAATGGGGTACAAATAATGGGATCCTATGTATTTTGGAAATAAGAATATGAAAAGAATAACTAGGTGCCATTAACACTTCTAATAATTTGATTCATGCTACTAAACTAACTAAATATAATATACAACTATATGGAGTCAAATATTGGGGTATCCCTTTCCCAATATTCCTTGAGATTCCATTCCCTATGGGTGTGCATGAAATTTAAAATGTTAGTTTTATAATAGAGTGTGTGAGGATCCTATAAATCCGGCACCCCATATATCATAGGACCTTCCAATTATTATAGATTTAATTTATTTTTACATTGTACGTTGTTTTTTATTTTTATATTGTTATCTATTTACCCATATTAAAACTATTAAATGATTATTTTTTATATTTTATATTTAATTTATTGGATTTATGGAATAAATATGTCTCATGAAATAATAGGTAGGAACCTACTAAATATTTTGTTCTTATGCCATACATACTCCCAATACGTGTTTATAGTCATTTTTTATGATTTAGGAAACATCAAGGCACCTCTTGGTCAAATTGGTTACTCCATATAGTGGTGCATGTGATGACTATATTAACATGGTTGGACTAAGCTTTGGGGTCATACTGTTACTTGTCATAACAATTGACTAATTTTATTATAATTATTATATATTAGTCTCATTTATCTTTATACCAGTTTCACATCCCTTCCAATTTTGTGTATTTTTAGTCACATGATTTTATTTTCATTATGTAATGGTGGGTTTGATTTTGTTTCTCTTAGTTGTTTTCCTATTATTCTTATATTTCATATATTATTTTTTTCATTTTATTATTGATTTGTTTTCCATTATTTAGGAATTTGACTTTAAAATTTATAAAATGTTTATGAAAAGTCCTTGTATTGGATTAATTGTACAATTTATATTGTGAAAAATATTACAAAATGTGTTTCTTGATATCCATTCACTAGTTTATTTAATATTGGTTTTGAGAATTCCCCTCGGGATATGAAACAGATCATCTCGTGTTTCTGTATAAGATGTGAAATTGGTTGATTCATGAAATAATAATATATTTTGGAGAGTCTCTTCTATTCCAACAAGAATCATGAATTAAAAAATATAGATAATGATGATATATATGATGTATGGGTTATTTAATTTGGTAATAAAATATCAATAATGATCAAAATTATTATAATGGAAAATGTTAGTGAGAAATAATTAACCTCTAAATATATATATATTCTATTATTTATTTAAACATAATCTTTTGAGTGTATGACAACTATATTATTATTTAATTAAATTTATTTTTATAAATAATGCATGTATTTTAAAGATTTGTAATGATGGGGTAGTAATATATATAGGATTAATAACCAATGGTAACCTATTATTGTTCAGAGAATCCAAACTTATTTTTTATACATTAGTATGGTATCAATGAATTTTTTTACGAAAAATACTTTGTCATCTGTAATACCATGAGATTTTAAAATAATTGTTTTATCGATATTGTACAGTACATAGATAATCATGCTTTAGTGTTCATGAAAATCTATTATTTTAATATAACACTTATAACCTAGTAGTGGAATAATTGAGTATGAGTAGGAGTAACTTCAACATGATATATATAATTTCCTATAAATACAAAATTTTTTATTAATTATTTGTAAATAAGAGCTCTATTTTTAGTAATGTATTTTATGATTCAAAAATATATTTTCTTCAAAAATGGTTTTTAACTATTTTTGTCTAGGAATATTATAACTAATTTCCTCCAATTTTAGAATTTTTATTTGATAAAACAGACTTGACTTTTTAAATAATGTATTTATCATCTTATAAAATGTATTTTAGGTGGTAATATCCATTTATTATCAAGAATTTAGACATTCATATTTTTTTATAAATTTGTATCATAATTTAATACAATAATTTTGATTAAACATGATATGAATAATGTAATTTAAATAAACAATATGTGTATGTTTTATAAAAAATAATTATTATACTTAAAATGATTTTTTATAGAAAAAAATTATTCCATGTGTTTTTTGGTAATATTTTAACATTAATATCAGCTAATTATATGAATTAAAATTGATATTAAAAATTCCATATTTATAATAATATGGTTTAAATTTGGAAAATAGATCCTTATATTTATTTATTAGGAATAATACCCATGGTAAAAATAGTGTTATAATAGTCAGGGTAAAGAAGGTAAAACAAGATTGAATGTATGCTCCCATATTTTACCCAGGTACAAACATATTCAAATTATTGTTGAACCATTTTTATATAAATGATCCTTTTTCATGTCTTGGATTAATTAAGAGATGTGTTCAGAGGAGAAAGTATAATAGGGAGTGAAAACATGATCTAGAAACCATCAAATGTTGTGAATGGATATTCACAATTTCAATGTTTTTTGGTGGATTCCATGAATCTCAATTTTAGTGTAAAAGGCATTCTTTACAAAATTCGTTCACGACAAGAAATTCCCTTTAATATGTTAAATTGTTTTGTGGTTTCAATCCTATAAATTTTTTTCTCAGTGTATATAAAAACATGAATATTCAGGTAATCAATGCTTAATTCATGTCAGGAATGATGTTGTGTCCATTATTTTTATATAATTCTTATTGCTTATGAGTCTATCTATCCTCAATAACATTTCTATGAAATTCTATAACTACCTTAGAAAATTTTGGGATTTCACATTGAACCAAATGATGATTCATTGAATTTTAGTGTAATAGAACTATAAATTGAAGGAAAGACACATGGTCCTCCCTATAATCCTTTATTTTCTAGTGTTTCCAAAGGGAGAACCCAAGATCGAGACTTCCATACTTATATATCGAATTGATTAGATCTAATGAAAATGTTAATTTGGAGTTGTTTGAAGAGGAGCAAGGAGGATTCTAGATCTACCTTGGTCGTTCAGGAATTTCTTCATATCTAATTCTCTTGAGGTGGGTGTCCTTGAAGAACAACTTAATGTTTTTTTATTTTTATGTTATGTTAAATGTGTGTTAATATACTAACACTCCTTGGGTGAGACATATTGTTAATGTTAACATGATGATTTGATAAAACCTTATTTCTTAACCAGCCTCGAATTCTATTGGATCTGTTGGCATAGAGAGTTTGAATTTTTTCACTTAGTGGGTGTTCCAACCTTTAACCCAAGGTTTGTAGTTAAATGAATGAATCTATAACCCATTTATTAATTGGAATTGGTTATGTTTTTATTTATGACGTGAATTGAAAATTTTGGTTAACTTTGAATTGGCACAACAAGGTAAATTTCATAATAGTCTTGGGAATGAATTGCATGGTTTTCAAAATTTAATTCTCATGTAATTGAAATTTTTATAATGGAATGATGAAATCTGGATATTATTATATGATTGTTGGTAATTTTTCATAAATGATATGTTAAATATAAATGTCTTCATTTATTTAGATTATTTTTTTCTTTTATTAAATTCATAATTGGATTGAATTCAGCTTTTGAAATTGATTGAAAAATTTAATAAATGGAATGATAATTCGTAATTTTAGGAATTGTTCATTATTGATTTTTTAACATGTTTGTAATTCTTAGTGTTTTAATTATCCATTGAATTATCAAGATATTATATTATCATGATTGTTGATTAATTTTTATGCTTATAGGATAATTTCATGGTTATTTACCACCTAAGGGTTAGGTGCATGGTTACATACCATCTATGGGAACAATAAATAGACATGTACTACCTAAGTTCTATAGGAATTGTTACATAATATCTGAGGGGTTTTATCATTTATATATTCCACCTGGGGGCTAGATACATAGGTATATGCCATATGAGGTCAATATGCATGGGTACATGTCGTATTTGGTTAATATTCATGATTACATGATACATGTGAAAATATACACTATTCTTGAATCATGATTTGAGAGATTTATCCCCATCAAGAGAATCCACTAGTGGTATGGGTGATTATTTATAGGTAGAAGAATCTTCCCCTAGATAGATATATTCGAAATAAATCTATTATAGGTCTGAAAAAATGTAGGTTTTGAGATATTTCATCAGTTTCGGTGATTTTTAATGAATTTATGAATTAATTCCTAAATAAATTCCTATATTTATCATATTATTTGAGGAACTATATGTTCAGACTAGATTGTTTAGACCTCATGGGTGTCAGACTACTGAGTTGTACTCACAACATTTTCTAGAACAATTTAGTACCCATGAATACATCATAGATACATGTTTAAGAGAGTGAAAGGGTAATTATATTTTATTGATTTATATTCTTTTTGTGATGGTAAAATAGATATAGTACTAATCATGGGGTTCGAGACTGAGGTTTTTATAGTCTTTTATTATGTGTATTTTGGTATTTTACAGTTGTTACATCATCATGAAATCTCTATTTCTATACAGTGTGGTATAATATAGATTATTATTTTTGTTGGTATTTTATAATATATATTGTTTTTGAATTAAGTTGGTTAGGACTTAATATATACTAGTTTATTTTATTATTCTATTTTTAACAGCTCAAGACATGCACACTCGGATCTATTTCTAAAAAAATAACTGCATATTTTTTAAATGTAATTGAGAATATACATGTTAGTACACATTTGATGATATTTTTTGGTATAGGTTTTGGAGGAAAATTAATATATATTACAATATATCATATTTTAATTTGAACTATCTCTAATAATTAATGTGACTTCAGTCAAACTATATCCTTATTAAATTAAAACTCCACAGGAATGACTAATGAGCCTTTGAAAATAATTTTAACATTTCTTGTGAGCATAATATTTCAATTTTAGGGGGTTTAAAACTAGTGAAAATGTTTTTATAAATGTTACAAAGAATACATTTCAAACCATTGTTTTGATAAAAATTCAAGTAAAAGTTATTTTGAAAACCTTTTTTTGTATCAAAACATTTCATGTTATGAATATATTTAAAATATTATAAAACTTGGTCAATCAAAATACAACATAAGAAATAATGTTAAAATTAATTATGATTTTCTAAATATATATCCATTGAACAAACATTACAAGTCTTGGGAAAGTAAATATTACATTGAAAACCCAATTTCATTTCAAAATTTAATAACCATTCAAAATATATGTATTTTCATTTATGGATTCAAAAAACATTCCATGAAAATAATAACTTTTTATGGAGAGAAATGATAGTTAGTAGACCTTAGGAAACCAATGTGGCCACTAGAAGTATCACCTTTAATAGACATATTTATGAGATAATGGGTTCACTACCAATTCCCCTTAATCACATTTGACACCCAAGTTCCTTGTTTTATCTAAATATGTTATAAGTTTTCGTTTTATAATTTTACATCCACTAAAAATTTCATTTGAAAACTACATAAATTATTTTCTAGTGAAAATAACTTCATACCACTTAATTATTGTAGAAATAATTTATTTCATGGAAACCCAATAATTTTCATAAAAATAAAAATTTATCTACTACATTTTATGATAATACATTTAAAAGAGGGATGAAATAGTGGGAGATTCTCTTTATAAAAAAACATATATAATTCCAATGTTATAATAGAAAATGGGCTTATCTATACACATTATTAACAACAATATGTTTAAAATTTCACTTCAAACAAAAAATGATAATTTTAAAAACGATTTTAACGTGTAAAAAATTTATTGAATTTAAAGAACCTAAAATAATAAATTTTAACATTTCAAATTCACTATTGAATTAAAAAAATAAAATTTCCATTTTTAAATGACTTAATTAATTTTAAAATGTTGGTTTTGAAAATAATAATTTCCCTTAAATGTTATTTTTTAAAAAAGAATCATATTATGCATAAAATGATGGGTTTTCTTGATAATGACATATTATATGAAAATAACCTCTTTAATAAAAAGGTCTTTTTAAAATAAATACATGTATTTGTTAAAAAACATCACTTAATAATAAATCTAAAAATATCATTTTACTTATATAAAATAATAATATGCATAAATAGAAGAGCTTTATTGAAAATATAGTAATTTTTTGAAAATAATCCCCACACGTGAAATAGTAATTATATTTAAAATATTTTTATAAAAAAATTATATGAATAAAATAAACCTAGTACATGAAAAGGGTTTTAATAATAAATATGAAATAGATGTTTTATTTGAAAATAAATTTTCCCTTACAAAAAATCAATTTTTTTAATACACAACCCTTGTATAAAATAAGTGTTCTTGTGATAGAATACATTAATTTTTAAAATAATTCCCTTAAAATATAATCATTTTTTAAACATTTTTTCATTTAAAAACTTTATCCTTTTCTAAAATTCATATACCAAAAAGATAATAAAATGCTAAAGTCGAAGCTTGGGAATGAAGTTGGGAATCAAATAAGGAGGAGAGATATAGGGAAGGGGATTTACAAAAAGTGAAAAGTAAAATCTACCAGTATAAATGTGTGTGTATATATATATATGTATTATTTTTAATACACAAATTTCATTATTGTTTATTTAAATAAGGAACAAGGTAGATCATTTAAGGGGAAAACTATTGAAGCTAAGACTATATACATAATACTCTATGACGATCCAAGGATGATGTATCGTGTTGTTTGAGTTTGAAAAGAAAAAAATATTTTCAATTTCATTGTTTTGGATTATATATATATATATATATATATTTAAATGATATAACTCGAATGGTAAATAAAATAAGACCAATTTCATTTGGAGATTAAAAATGTGAGGGTGATGATCTTGAGATTAAAATGATTTCATCATTTTATAATTTATATATATATTTATATATATATATATCATTGAATTTCATCACTAGAATATTATGGAATGATTCTTCCCCTAGGGAATATGTAATGACTACCCCAAGCCCTCCTTCTATATGCCATGGGTAGGATATTAGGAACAAAAATTCATATCACAAAAAGGGAAGTCATTGCCTTTAAACTTGTACACACGAACAAAAATCAAACTCTGAAAATGAAAATACTATGTTAACCACAACTATAAAAGAGACAACTACTAGAAGTAAAATACAATCTAAAAAGAAAAAGGGGCCGGAATACAATCCCAAAACCACTAGAAGTACAACTACCCAGGTCCATCTTCTCAAAACTTACTTGAAAGGTATGTGGAGGGTAGCTGTCTGTAGCCATAGAAGTGTGTCATGTCTGTCCCATCTCACTGAGAACCACCTTTTCCCAATCCCCTTATGAAATATTCAATGATTCTATCACCTACATGGGACACGACACATAATGTAAAAGCTCGTGCATTCTAGAGTAACAAAATACTCAGTAGGGACCCCAAACCACAAGGGGAAAACATAAAGCAATTCCACACAATAAGATCACAACACCAAGAAATATCACACCAGGTATAAATCAATGTATTATAAGTATAATTATCAATCATAAATATGAACATTATTACTACATTGGGATTCATAATATGGTTCCTCTCATCATATGGGAAATACGGATCATTGAGACCCGCTCATCTCTAGGGACAGCTGGATCACATAGACTCACTCTTCTCTGGGTCAACTGGATCAGAAAAACCCACTTATCTCTTGGCCAGCTAGATCACATATATGTGATCATCTATAGGCCATCTATATCACATAGTCCCACTCTTCAATAGACTAACTAGATCACAATTTCTAGCTCATCTCTAGGCCAACTGGATCACATAGACCCACTCATCTCTGGGCTAGAATGATCACATAGACCCGCTCGTCTCTAGGACAGCTAGATCACATAGACCCGCTCATTTCTGGGCCATCTAGATCAATATGACCAACTTGTATCTTGTCTAGCTGGATAACTAAGACCTTCACTTCTCTTGGCCAACTAGATCACTAAAACCTTCTCATCTCTTGGCCAGTTGGGTCACCAGGACCCGCTCGTCATATCCTTCACATAGCATCCAACTATAGGATTCCTTCTGGTAGCATGCTTGATTTCATTATAATAAAATCCTCAATACATAATTTACATACCAACTGCATAAAAATCTATCTTTGTTTAGGAAAAAATGATATCCACTTTGCAAGGGTCCCAACGTAGAAAACAACGCATCTATCAAATTCCCGGTCTAAAAGATATTGGTGTTTTAGTAAACAGGGGTCGGTTGTGTCCGTGCCTAATCCAACCTTGTCGGAATAACCCGAACAACCCTTTAATGGGTTCCCGCACGACTTGACCCAGTTAGGCTTCCTTGAAACTACCTGATTGGGTCTGGGATGGCCCGGTCCATCCTGGCCTCTGGTCCAAGCCCCATAGACCTCACAAGACCCAGCCTGGTGGGTTGTGGGTCCAGCCCGCTGGGTCACCTGGTGACTTGGTTCCATCCGGCTCGGCCTGGACACTAGGCCATGTTCGATGGGATGTTTATCTAGTATGTCAGGTCTCCCAGTGACCTAGTTCCATCCAACATGTCTTGCACTGGTGGGCCTATTCTAACGCAGCAGGGCTGCCCTGCTGCTCGGTTTGCACTGATGGACCAGCTCGATGCCACTTATGTCTTGTTGCTCCATCCTAGAACACTGTGCGGGCTAGTTCGAGCCACCCCAGACAAATATGTCATTATGTACTTATTACGTCAATGTGACTCAGTAGAGCCACATCCCTCTTGTCTATCACGAAATCTTGTCATGGCCTGCTGGCATCACACTATCGACCATGGGATGGATGTGTCCTCTAGATACCATTCCATGTAGACCATGTACCATACATTTCATGTCCCACTGATCGGGCCACACATCCATGGCTAGCAGGGACCGTGGAATCCACTGCATCGGCATGCCAACCGGGCATGATGCCTCTTACCTAAGGCTACCGCCGCGACCTCCATCACAAGATGTATTTTCCACTTACCATCAGGTACGTTCTGTTAGTCTAATTCTCAAACTATCTACGCCATTGAGCTTCTTGTATTTCTTCCATACCTGGTATAGCATTAAGGTTACCTCACCGATGGTTTGGGGGTTCAGTCATGGAGAACACACAAATTCTCATATGTAACAAACCAGCAATTGTTCAGGTCAACTCATATTTTTTTACATTGGTTTAAACAAGAAGTGTATACAAGGATTAATCTCTAAGATTTAATATCCCCTATTATACATCATATTTAACCATCCCGTATGAACGATCGAACTTCGGGTTAAATTGTTTGTGAGTTAACCCGCATTCATCATTTAAAATATAGAATGGAGAAAAGGGAGTATTCACATAGAATAAAACCCCATACCTAGGATAGGATTTTAGGTTGAGGAATAATAGTATCACATGCCTCTTTTATTCATTCTTTATCTGTATCCCACCACCTCTAGGGACATATCGAAGGGTGGAAGAAGGTTTGTTCATCGTTCATTGTCACCACCCACCAAAACCCCAGAGCAATTCCAGGATTGTGCAAACAATCCTACATTGGTTGTTAGGATATTAATTGAAAAATATGAATTAGTGTTTCTATTAAGATTCATTTAAGCATCGTTATGATGAATCATTAATTAGTTTTAGTAAGGATATTCCTCGTCGCCTCATCGATTCATCATAGTGCTGACGTTCCACTACTCCACGATGATGAAATTAATTAAAATATCTTTTTATGTTATTTTATTTTCCATTTAAAAAATCTGAAAATTATCTTTCACCCACGACCAACATTGTTTGATGTTATGCATTACCTAAGGGAAACACACCCTCAAGAGCTAAATGGTACTCTTGGATTTCCAATCCAAGATACCATTTGAGAGTTATAAGGATTTGAATATAAAATAATTTTTACTTGATTATTTTACTTACAACCAAAAACAAATTTCCACTATTGGCCCACACTGACCAATGATAGGACCTTTGTAGGTGAATTACGATGCTCTATGTTCGACAGTTCCCTCATATATTGGGTTCGGGAACTAGTTTAAATGTTAGAAAACCCTTCTCTAATGTTTATTTAATGAACATTAAAAATAGTTAAAAAATACTTTCTGGCCACTCTGGGTCTCGGAATTACGTTCTGTCCCAGTGCCTTGTCTCAAAATAAACCAATTTAATTTTAAAAATAAATCCTGGAATTATTGGGTATTACATTACTCCCCCCTTTATGTATTTACATCATTGTAAGAAAAAACTTGGGCTAATCAAACAAATTGGTTTACTAAGCACAAATCTGATCCTCCTTCTCCCACATGCTCTCTTGGAGATTACCGCGCTGCCAAAAAACTTGCACTAACGGAATCGACCATCTTCAAAGGATACTGATTTAATTACCTGAAGGCCGTATTTTTTATTGATTTTTTGATAACCCCCTTTCATGGGATGAGGGGGAACTGTTACAAGGCCCGTAGGCTTCGGAATTACATTCCCCATAGGATTGAAGACATTACATGACTCGTAGGTCTTAAATAAATCATACAGATTATGACTACTTGAAACATCTCCTCCCCAACATCTGCATCGTGAACAGATCTCCACCATTGCATGTTTGTTTGGCTAGCATATCCATGTACATGGGTTCATAGGCTTGGTACCGATGGAAAATTCCATACCCATCACAGGATACTCTCCTATTGATACTCTATCTACAATTGGTAGACCTAAAATTTCTCCCTGTCATCAATCTCCATCTCTCCAAGGTCAATGACATGAGAAGGGTAGTGTACGTATCTCTATAGTTGGGATACATGGAATACATCATGCACCCTCTCTAACTTCAGTAGTAGATCCATGCGGTGTTCCACCTCACAAACTCTATGCAATATTATGAAATGTCTGATGAACCTCAGAGATAACATACCGCACCTTCCAAATCTATATGTCCCTCATCAAGGATAGACCCATTGGAATATGTGGTCCCCTCTTCAAACAACAAGGGATTCCATAACCTATCAATATAAGACTTATGATAGCTATGTGTAGTCTTTATCCTCTCCCAGATGACCTATACCATCTTAGTGTTATCATGTACCATCTTTGAACCCAATAGTGCTGACTCCCCTGGGTCTGTCCATAATAATAGTGACCTATATGGTCATCCATACAATTCCTTCAATGGTGTCATACCAAGGGTGAAGTGGCAGCAATTGTTGTACTAAAACTCCACCAGTTGTCAGTGTTCCACACAAATGCAACCAAAATCAAGAAATCAATAATGAAGTATGCCATCCATGCTCTGTATGGTCCACTCAATCTGACCATTTATCTGTGGGTGAAAGGTTTTTCTTAAGCACAGATGAGTCATGTGATTCCTGTAATCCTTTCCACAACTAGGATATAAAGATTACATCATGATCTGAGACTATAATTTATTGTACTCCATGGAGTTTATCTATCTCTTTGATGTAGAGGCATCCTAATATCTTTACATAACCTTGCTCTCTAATGGGTAGGAAGTGGGTATACTTGGTGAGTCACTCTACAATCACCCAAATTGTATCATTCCCCATGGAAGTACATGGTAATACAGTCACAATGTCCAATGATATCCTATCCCACATCCATTGTTTTACCTCGATAGGTTATTTCAAACCTCCTATAACCTGGTGCTCAGGCTTCACCTGCTGATAAGTGTGGCATCTAAAGACAAACTCTACTACATCTTTCTTCATCATCGGTTACCAGTACCGACGTCAGAGGTCTTGGTATATATTCTATATACTTTCATATACTACCAAAGGGGTTGTATGGATCTTTGTAAACACCTCCTCCCTCAATTTCACTGGTTCTATGGTTAGTCCACTGAAAAGGATGACGTTCTCCCCACCTTTCAAATATAAAATAAGCGCATGCCCTATGGACATCTGGGCACATGTTATGTTGTAGCTGGAATCTCCAAGTTGCAACTCTTGGACTTGCTATAAGAGTGGAGGGGAATCTGTAATTGGCTGAAGATAAGATTCCCCATCCCTATTAACCAAGGATATCTGAAGTGATGCCCACATCTCTGAGTCCTCGTTCAATAGCTATGAACTCGGTCTCCTGCTGAGAGCATCTGCCACCACGTTCCCCTTCAAATGAGTTTTGATTATCAAAAAGTTATATTCCATGAGAAAATCTATACAACATCACTATCTCAGATTCACATCCCTCTGAAAAATATATACTTGAGAATCTTGTGGTTAGAGTAAATGATTAATCGTCCACTCATAAGATACTGTCACTACATCTTCAGTGTGAAGATTACTGCTGCCAAATCAAGGCCCTGAGTCGTATAGTTCTTCTCATGTGGTCTCACCTGTCGTGAACCATAAGAAATCACTACATGGCCCTATATTAGGACACAAAAAAGCATAGTTCTTGATGAGTCAAAGTACACCACGTAGTCAGCGCCCTCCTCTCACAACCTCAATATATGAGCACTTGTCAATATCTTTTTTAGCTGCTAAAAGCTCTGGTGGAATCCTTCTTTCCACACTAGGGGTTTTACCTTCTTTGTTAATTTATTCATTGTTGTTGCTACATTAGAGACTTCGAGTACAATACATCGATATTACCCATCCAACCCAATGAAACTCTACACCTTGGTAACACTCTTAGGTGGTTCCCAAGGAAGCCCCACCACGATTTTCGCAGAATCCACTGTAACTCCATCCTCTAAGATGAAATTTACTAGAAAGTGGACTTTTTTTATCTAGAACTCACACTTCAAGAGCATTCCTTAACGCTGGTTCTCTCAGAGTGTGTTCATAACCATCTTTGGGTGTATCATCAGCACGTCCATAGACGTCAAATACACTAAAATTGAATCAATGAGGACCACTACAAACTAGTCTAAATATTTTTGGATGATCCTTTTCATGATTTCTATGGACATTGTTGGGGCATTAATCATGAAAAATGAAATCACTATGTACTGATAGTGGTTGTAGGGACATCTGGAAGTTGCCTTAGAGATTTCATCACCTCGTAATCAAAGCTTGTGATAAATAGATTTGAGGTCTATCTTCGAGATACATCTCGCTCACTTCAGTTGATCGAAGGGGTCATCAATCATCGGTAGAAGATACTTGTTCTTCACAGTCACCTAGTTAAGGGTTCATAAGTTCACGCATAACCTCATGAATCCAAGTTCTTTCATGGAAAACAACACTGGGGCTACCCATAGTGAAAGATTGTTCCTTAAGAACCCCTTCCTCTATATGTCCTCCAACTATATCCTCAACTAACAGAGGTTTGTGAGAGCCATACGATGTGTAAGTGTAGATATCAGTGTCGTCCTGGGGTAAAAATTAATACAGAATTCTACCTCTCTATAAGGAGGTATTCCTGGAAAATCTTCTGGAAAGATGTCCTCATACTCCTCAATGATTTCCAGAAAATATGGACACATCTCATCCACTACATTGATAGAAATTATATCCAACTAATGTGTGATCAAGTACACCCTCATCTGTGAAAGTACATCCCATCATGTATGGTCTCCCTTCTCATCGGTGAAGGAATACCTTATCCCATACTCACGGATACACCTCACGCTGCGCCTAAAATAATAAATCTAGGAATGAACTGGGGATTGCTCGTCCATACCATGGATGACATCATAAGGCCTCAACACTGCAACTATGAGATCCCATCGAAACCTATAGCCTCATAGAGTAATCTTAGACTATCTAAAAAGGTTTTTAAACACCAAATCACATCCAATTGGAATCTCTATCCGTAAGGATTGAGCCAACGACACGACCAGAATCTCTGATCTCCGAACATGATCCATGGAATGGAATGAGTGACTAAAACTTATGTATATAAGAACTACATACAAGGTGGAAAAGACACATATCTTACCTCTAATCATCTTAGGAGCTCTATGGCCATAGGTATCCATCGCCTAAAGCTGGGCCCACCCATGTCTATAGGAACCTGAAACACATGGTGGACCACCTAGGGGTGGTGGTGGTAGCACCTCAAACATCATTCATTCACCTTTCACTCTTCCCACTCCCCTACCACATCCACTACCCTGCATACCACCTCTCTTGTACCATTTATATTTCCTAATAATCCCTTTAACCATTGGATGATCATTTGTGTGGCAGTTCGGGTAGTTACGAGCCACGTTTCCCTACCCACCACACATGTATAATACCATACTCTTTTGTTGACTCCTAAATCCCCAGTGGAATCCAACCATTGACCATGTGTCATGGGGTTTCTATTCTAAGGGTGTAAAAAGGTGCATTCATCATTCATCTTCTCCACACATCAAAGTCTCAATGAAATTATAGTATTGTGCCAACTATAATTCATTGCTTGTAAGGCAATTAATTGACTAATGTGAATCACTCTTCTATTATTCAGTATTGTAGTTTCATTAGGCTTAATCATTAATGAGATTAATTAATTAGATTCATTTTCGACTTTCCACTACACCACATTGTGGAAGTTCCACTGCTCAATAATTAATAAATCCATTTTCAAAAAAAATTATGTTATTTTATTTTTGTTTTGAAGATTCTATAAATTATCTTTCACCCTTGACCCGCACAGATCAAGGTTAAACTCTGCCAAAGGGAAACACACCCTCATGAGCTCAATGGTACACTAGGAATTCAATTTGAGTTTTCATTTGGGAGTTATAACGATTTGAAAATAAAATAATTGTTACTTAATTATTTTATTTACCACTAAAAAATACATTCCACTATTATCCCCAACTGAAAAATGTTAGGTCATATTTAGGAAAATCCAGATTCTTAGATTTCTACGGTGCCCCAAAAATTTTGATCCTAGAACCATTTTAAATTTTAGAAAAATCCAATTGCATGTTTCTTTTATAATCCTTAAAAATAGTTCTGAAATACGTTCTGGCAACTTCGTTCCTTGGAATTACGTACCATCTCAAAGCCTATTCTTGAAATAATCACATTTAATTTTCAAAAAAAGATGAGGTAATTATGGGGTCTGTATTTTTATAACACAAATTAAAATAAATTGTTTTTATATTTTAATATTTTTTCTTATTATTGTCCACTACATGCTTTCCTGGGAGGCAAAGCTCACCAATTTTTTTCATCAATCATTGTAGGCCAAAAACCATTGGAGGATAGACTGAGGATATGAATTGTTCAACATAAAAAAAATTTATAGTGGATGTAGGTTAATTTTAAGTGTATTATGTGTAAGTCATACACACTAGCTATTAATTATGATAGAATGAGTATAAGAATAAAATATTTTTTACATAAGAGGATGAAGATCATATATAAAATCCCAGAATTTTGTGGAAGGTTAAGGTAAACTGATTGGATGAGGAAGACAATTCTCAATGATCATATGGTTAATATAATATTTATTGAATTTTCACATTTTAAATGGGAGTTTTAAATGTGGTTGAATAGTATCCCAATTCATATGATCTCAAATAGATTATTCAGTGGTTCTTGGTTTGCATGATAACACAACCCATGTCGTCGAATGCTCAAAATTGATGCAGGTTCAGCGCCATGATTGATCATCAAACACACATGCCCCAACACATTTGTTCCAACACACATGGTTGCACGAGAAAAATATTGCAATCATTGTACATTCTTATGTGTGATATACAAGAACTATGAATTGATAATCCCGCACACATGTTGTTATTGGTTTGTTAGGGTCGACCACCTCACACAGGTGGTCCACCCCAAGGATCCCATAATTCTGTGGATGAGTTGGACCCTACATTATCATGAGTTTTTCTAATTTTTTTATTGTAATAATTAAATTGGGTAATCAATATTAAAATAAAGAATTTTTTTTATAGCTACATGTATTTCATTAATCATATATTTATAAAAAAACATCAAAAAACAGAAATTATTATTCTATTTAAGTTACATATATAATATTTAATTAAAATCACACATAATTTATTAATATTCCATTTTATCACATAACAATAAACTTTGTAAATATTATTATTATTTTTATTTTTATAGAGATAATATTTTATAATGATCAAATTAAAATGATTTTCATAAAATGATAATATTATATTTGTCACAAAATTAACTAAAATTATTCATTTTTAACATTATTCTGTTGTCCATTTCAAAAAGTGGTTTTATAAAAATTTCAAAAAATAAATAAATATATTAAAATATAATTTATGATAATATTCCAAAAAATATAGTATTACATACAAAACATTATACATTAAAATCAAGTGTTGTTAAAAACTAAAGACATTATAAAAAAGTGATTTTAAATAAATAATCATATATATTATAAATAACAACTGAAAATATATATAGGATAGTTTAGATAAAATATATATATTTAAAGAGTGTCAGTATGTAGAAATAATTACATTTAAATATCCCTCAATAAAAATACTATTTCTTGGAAAATAAAAAGTAATATTTTTTTTAAATATTTTAAATTCAGAAAAACATATTTTGATTAAATATATTCCTTTTGTTTCACAAGAATATATGTTAAAACATGTTTTTCTAAGGTCGAAATTATAAAACAGTCTATTTAATAATCATTTATTAAAAAGTAAAACAATTCTTTGTATTTCGATGATGTTATACCAAAATAATTTTTATTCTATTATTTCATCTTTGTACTATAGGGTATAGTTTCCCCTATATATCCATTACACTCTCACTACTTATCGATAGTCTTTGGTGTATGTGACAGAAATATAATGTTTAATAAGGACCTTACTATATCAGGTCAAGGATCAACAGGTCAAGGATCTTATAATGTGTTATCATAGGTTATATTTTTCTATTTGTTTTCTATTTGGGGAATGTTTATAGGATACATGGATTTTTCCTATCATTGAAATTATATCTTGTATTAGAGTATATTAACAATGAAAAAAGAGAACCCGTGTACTTAGGGATGTGGTTGTTTTCATAATATTTCTTTATTATAGTTATGATGTGGTTTCATTTTAGTTGATTCTCACATTTGGGGATGTTACTATTTATTTAAATTTTATTCATGGGCTGATACAACATGAGGTTAGTATGAATCCATCAGGGTAGGTGTGTAGGGGAATATAATGACATGAATTGTTCATGATAAGTGAATTTTCATCAAATTTGACATATCTACTTACCTAAACGATGAAAATTAATCAATTTACATATCTAAAGAAAAAAATTATAAATATAATAGTTATGACATTAAAATTAAATTTTTCATCCATATTGTAGAGTAACCTTTTCTTAGTGGTTATCTATTATTTTCATATCCTCCCTATATGATCATATTGTGTATAATGTGTTTTTTGGAGTTGGTTAACCCTCGTATATCCAATAGAGTTGAACTATGGAATTTTAGAGAGTGGGTGGATATTCAATGGTTGAACTATCACTTATGTGTTGAGCTATGATCTAGGAATCTCTATTAAAAGGAGATACTCTTTATAATGATGAGAATATTGAGTTATCATGTTAGTGGTACTAGTGACATGTAGTGTTCCAAACTAGAAAGGATACCGAGTATGAGATTAATGTTATATGGCTCGTATAAAATCACTTGATATGATTTTAGAGTGGTGTTTTCCACTATTTTTTGGAAGCCATTATGAATGAGTGAGAATGTGGGGTTAACATGAGGTGGGTTGACTTGGTGGATGTAGGTGGTGATAGGACAATTGAGAATATTTCTTGTTTGGTGGATAAAGAAAAAAAAGATAATGATGATATGGGACAAATGATTTTGGTTCAATGTCACCCCTCAAGTTAGAAACCTGTGTCTGGAAAGAAACTTATATGTCATGGTATCTGAATGGTTGGTGTGTATAGTGATATATCTAAGGAATTAGATGACATTAATATCATATTGGATACTATTTTTTAGTCAACCAATGTTTTTTATCTAACGGTGATGTTCTAATTCAATCTAGCCTCTTATATGAGGGGGAAATACCTATCTAAGTGAGAAGTTATAAAACCATGCCTATAATATTAAATATTAATTTTCATATCATAAATTTATGCGAAAATGAATTGAACTATTATCTGGGTACCCATGTTTGAACATTGAATTTTTTGTTCTTGATAATATTTCCTGAAAAAATAGTCACAATTAAACATTCTATTCATAGATAGACTAGTTTTTGTTGGTTATACCAAAGTATAGTTTTTGAGTTAATAATGGGAATACTATAATAGTGGGGAGCATCAAACTGTTCACATGTTGATTTTCCTAGTAGGATTGGTTTCTTTTGCAATGAAAGGGTGTGTAAATCAATGGAGGGATGTTTTTACAATCTGTTTCAAAAACAATAATCAGATAGGACATGATACTATTAATATCAACAAAAACATAAAAAAATATACTTAAAATCATGAGAAAAACTAAAATAGAAATAAACACAGAGTTTTTATAAGTTTTTGATCCAATTAGGAATCATTCTTTTTGTTATAGCTGTTTATTCCACCCAACCATAGACTGTTTCTAATATATCCCCTCATGAACTCCTCTTACAATAATTCATGTAGAATCCCACCACACATGTCATAAGTCACAACCAACATCAGTGATTCACCTTAAATTAAAAAATATGATGACTAAAATTAATAAGATCACTAAATAAATTATGTTTCTTCGGTAATAGATTATGAAGATCCAATTCTACAATCCTCCAAAAATATTCCAAGAATAATTTCCCACGGTTCAGCATTGAAATGTGATGCAAAAAATTTATTAGGCTCATATCCATTATCATAAATGAAAAAATTATAATAAATAATTATTATTAAATAACCATCCTTAGCTTTAACATTTACTTATAACACAATCTGTTTTTAGTAGAACATCATCAAAATTTACCAGAGCATTAATTTATCCATAATAAAAATAATATTTAATCATATTATTCTGCATGATCTCTATAACTATGGTAAACAACCTCCCCTCTATCAGGGAATTATAAACTACCCCCAATGATTATGTGGTTATTCATAACTATCCACACAACATCAAAATAAATCACATAAGAATATAGTAATTCTGATAACCTGTAGGATAATCATTTTTGATGTATTGAAGACTCTGAATTGGTTGTGTGTAAAAAATTATAATTTTAATTTTAATTGGATATGTTGAAAATAGACTAAATGAATTCTTATTAAATTTCATATGTAGAAATCGGATATATGATTCTCATATGACTATATTGGATATGGAATACCAAAATTATTCCTAAAATTACTACAAAGTAATCTGTTACATGATTCTCAAATTTTTACGTAGAAAATTGGCTACATGAATTCTTCAAAAAAATGTTACATAGAAATTGACAATGTGATTAACAAACAGCTACATGAAAAATTTTATACATGCAATATTTGGTGATGTTAATACCCAAAATTGCTATATCAATCATTTCACAAAGTGGAATATTCTGTTATCTGGATCAATCATATATTTTATTTTACTATGTTGGTGAAACAACTATGTAAATTTGTTATATGAATATTCTGTTAGCAAATTAAACTATGTGGATCACCTATGTGAATTTTCCTGTCACCAATTTGGGTATAAGGATCCAGTATTCACTCAAAATCATGTATAATAACTCAATATAACCTCCATCAAAAATCTAATATAATTTCATGAATCATAAAAACTTTTTCCATGATATATACTTCCATAAAAACCAGATCGAGTAGAATCATACTTATGGGTCCCTTAGTATAGATTTCAAACAATACAGCAACTAAAACTCACCAAAAACCATGGTATTTTAAATATTTTTAAATAAAAGTCACCAATAAATTGTTTTCTTCATTCTACACCATTGTATTTATTGAATATAAATAAAACAACCTCATAAATTTCAATACCACTAAAATACATTGTTCTTGATGAAACAAAAATGTTTCATTATCATGAAGTATAATTATTGGAGACCACTACTTAAACTCTAGTGTTTTACAATCTTCACTACCACTATGTAGAGTTATTTTAATATGACAATATCATCTCATCTATGTGAATTTTTTCCCACTACCTTCATTTATTCACTTCCTATGTCATGAGTTACTTTGGTGATTTTTCATTATTAATCATACAGATTTAGAATCATCATATTGATAACTCCCCATATAAGAATAATCCCCCTTAATAATAGACATATATCTCCCATGACAATCATAATCTAATAGTTCATGGGGATCTCAAATAAAAAAATTCTCATGTGTATGGGTAGACTGAACATGAAATTTTATTCAAAACACCTACAACATTTTACATGGAATATTTTTCAAAAGACAACTAGATTATTTTATTTTGTAAAAATATATATTATTTTGGTTTTAGTTGAAGTTATCTTCTCATGGAAAAATTGATATATAATTACAATATATTTGGAACAAGATATTTGAACTATATTTTTTAATATTTTGATAACACTCTGATTATCACACTAAATTGAAAATGGTCTTTTAATATCAACTATACCAACCCAGTCAATTATATATAAATATCACACATTTTTAGATTAATATTCAATACATTTCATAAAAACACATATGATGAAAGTAATAGTTTAGAGTATTTTGGGACTAGAAACATATTCTTCTTATTTCATGAAATATTTTCTACATATCCCACAGAGATCTTCTCACATATTACTCCTCTTATGCATACCCAACCTAAAAATTTCTTCGTAACAACATAAATAAAAAAAATTAAGTGTGACCTACAATCCTAAATAAGGTAAAACTAAGGAGATATTATTCTATGATCATATGAAATAATAAAACAATCATAATGGAATGTGATCATGGACTTAACTTAGGATTTCCATACTAAAAATTCCATAGATCATAAACATGATTCATAGAATAAAACATTATCATTTCAAAAAACATGGCACATTATGAAGAGAAATAATACTAGTTAAATCATTAGCAATAATCTAATTTCATAAAATTTTGAACCATTAAATATATAGAAAAACCCATTTTATATGTTAAGGGTAGAAACTAATACAATCAACAGAGTGGATCATGAATCATCACATATTTCATAAATTTAAGCAAGATGAACATGTTTCATATTGTGGATTATGATGCACCAATTTCCCATAGTGAATCAAGCCCATTAATGTTTTTCCCATTTTTATCAAATGAGATAAAAAACATTTCCCAATTAACTGGAGGGAGATATAGGTCCAACTTGTCTTATAATGAAAACAATACTTATGAGATCCAAAATATCATAAATGATTCATTATATCATCAAATCTTAACATATGTAAATATAAAGACATTCATATACATTTCATTAACTCACCATTTAATAACCAATAAAAAAACAAATGGGGTCCATTAATACTTTCTCAATGTAAACATTAAACATCCCTTTAAATAATAAGGATAGTATCATTCATTCTTATTTCCATAAAAGAATAAGTTTTATCAAACGAAGTGATCTTAGATGGAAAATGATTTTGAACAGTCCCATTGAATTTTTCGTGAAGAATATAGTCTTTCCATTTTGAATAAATAATTTTAAAATATATTTTTTTTTTTGAAAATCCTTTTTTTTAAATATCTTCAGATGCTTTTAATGGAATAATTAAAAAACATTTACAAATTTTAAGTGGAAAATATATATTCTTTTTTGTAAAACAATTAAAACTAAAACATAATAAAACATATTCAAAATATTATTGATGGAAAATATACAATGAAATTTATAAAGTAATCATTAAAAAATAACTTGGTCTGGATAGAGAAAAATATCATTCATATAGTACATATTAAAACTAATATTCTTTCAATATTTTTGGTAAAATCTAAAAGTAAATTATTTGGTAACTGAAATGAAGATTCCTTTTAAAAATTGTGAAAACATTTCACATGTTGGTAATATTTTATTTAATAAATAAATTATATTATTTAAAATAATTATTTTTTTTAGAAAACATTTTTAATGAATAAAAAATATTTTCAGCGAACAACATAAATAAAGTTGACATTTATTAAAAAACATCCATTTGAACTCTTGAGTATCTATAGAAATGAAAATTATTGGTAATCAGGTATTATCATAACATAACTAGAGGAAAATAAATTGATATATTTTATTTATATATGGATCATAAGATTTCATCCTCATTTGAATAAACATAAACAATCTCACTAACCAATGATATTATATCGTAAAACTATTACCATGTCGATATCATTTGTATCATAAACCCCATGAGATAGAGATACCCAAAAGGATATGTAAATACAAATAATTGTTATTATAATAATAATTTAATACATTCATGGTCATTACGTACACCACAAAAAAACATCTATTGAATTTGAAATGTGTCTCATAAAAAATTAAAAGTTGGACAGAAATACAGTTCCATAAGTCTTGCCTACCTTTAGACATGTCCACAATTATAATATAATTAATATAACTTAATATTACATATATTATATAGAAATAATTATATATATCAAACCACATATTATTTACATAGGAACTTTTATTACACATTTATTAACAACTCATTTTTTAAGTCACGTTTTCGGCAAGAACTACGTTGTTTTTCATGTATCTTTTGATTTATTATTTCAGTTCCAATAAAATTGACCAGGGATATATAATATACATAATTTTACCCAAGATATAAATATCATTTGTATTAAATATTTATGTATTTAATTTTATCCATGAATTATAGAGATAGAAAATCAAATACACCGTTCAGGGATATGGTAGGTCATACTGAACCAAGAACATTATTTCCATTATCCTGACATAAAGAGGTAAAGAAAGCTAAATAATATATTAAAATTATATAATAATTATTCTGTAATATATATCACAAATTCTCATAAAACCCATCCTTATTACCATCCATGTAATGGGTGATCAAATCACGTCGTTTTGGGTGGTAGTAGTTTGTTGTACACACGAATGACTTTATCATGTTCCCACATAATGGAGGGTAAGAAGATAAAAGTTATATCATAATTCCAAAAACATGATTATATAATAAATATCACATATATACAAAAATATATATTATAAATAAATCTATCAATATATGCAGACTTTAAGAGCATTGTGGAAGACAGATAACATCAGTTTCTGAGGTAGTAGTTTTCCGTATACGTAAATAATGATTTCAAAACCGATTTGATTGAAATAGACAATGATTTTGGTTATTAAATTTATATAATAACATATAAATAAATATAATTTAATCATTTAATTATATTATCATTTATTATTAAAAAATAAAGGAGGTGGAGAATGAAATAAAATAAAATGCTCAGTCAGGGATGTTACCTCTTGTTCAAGAATACATATATTGGTTTTCATAATAATGATTCCTATGAATTATTTATTTAAAAAATAATTAAAATAATATTATATGATGGAATTAGTGAATTTATTTTCAAATTAATTTTGGGAACTAATTTTTTTCAGAAATGTGAATATGATATGAGAGGGGTGACATTTTATAAGCGTGACGAGTGGCACGCTTGTTGTTTTTAAAAAGAAATGGAGTACCTATGTTTTTAATATGATCAAATTAACAAAAATGTTCAATTATAGAAATTAGAAGTTATATGGTTAGTATAAGACATAAGATGGGTTTTTTTGCAATTTTCTCATTTTTACCCTTATGTTTTTTGTTTAATCCATAGATAATTTAATTTTTACCTTATATTTGGTAAATAATTATTATAGATTTTAATATTAATTAAGGAAAAAAATTATCTTTAACTTATTATAAAATATAAATATTTATAACTAAAAATATTTAATCCTTTTTTATGTTCAATCATATAATTGGAAAAGATTAAATTAATATTAATCCCACAGACATGTTGGGAATGTGGTCCAAAGAGAAAATATACAAAATCCTAAAAAAAATTATATCATAATTAAAAATTAAATTTATAACTATAAAATAAATTGATTAATTGATATATAATTGAACTAATATTTCTTTAATATTATTCATAAAACCGTTTTTATGTTTTTAAATGCGTGAAAGAAAATGATAATTTTAATAAAACCAATAAAATTCATAAAATAATTATATAATTATAAAATTATCCAAAATTCAAACTAAGATTATTTTAAAATGATTATTTCCAAAATAAATTTTATTTTTTCAAAGAAATTTCCCAAAAGACATAAAATGTAATTTTAATATATGTTTCCAAAAGGAAACAGTAGTTCTTTTAGAAAAATATAATTTTAAGTGTATAATTGGATTTATTATTACTTCTTGTATAGAAAACGCATATAATAAATGTTAAACATTTTATAGAATATATAATATACAAATTATATTAAATTTATTTTCAAAAATTTATTAATTTAATTCATTAATATAAAATAAGACTCTATGCTAAAAAATTGATTTCCAAAATAATATTCTGTTTATTCTAAAATGGTATTTATTTTCATTTATAATTAACTAGAAACCAAGGAAATTGTTATAAATAAATTTTTAAACCATATATTTTCAAATTTTATTTAACCCTATTAATACCCCAATTCAAATTTCAAGTCGATAACTATCATATTAATTGTAATTATTTTAATAGTATTTCATGTTTTGTTTAAACTCATTATTGCATGTAACATAGACTAAATATATTATTTCATATAACACAATATAAACTAATTGTTAAGTGTAACATAAGCATAGAATTATTTTTTTTTAAACACAAATTAAACATGGTGTTTAATGTAATGAAATATATAAAAATATTAAATTTATTTGAAAAATAAATATTTCATAAAATCTAATTTTGTTACATTCAATCCCCCATAAAATGAATTTTTTTCATTTAAATTGACTATATTGGTACTAAATACTCAGGATTCTTCTATGTCATTACGTAATAAGGTTACCACATATATTCCTCAATATGGTAGTTTTTTCATAAAACATCGACCAAATGATTGATATTATTTCATAGAAATTTATATATATTATCCACAATATCAATTGATTATTACTTATTAGAAAGGTCATGATTTTTCGGTATGACCTATAAGTTTTTTTCATGGTATGAATTTAGTATTTTCTTCCTATGTATAGGTACATGCAATACATTTTGAAACTATGATATTTTTATTGGAAGTGAATAATAATAGTATACTATCTTCAAACAATAGTGTATTTCATCGGGACTAATATAAATAGGGCACAATATTCCCTTATTTAATCTTCAATGAAAATAATTGAAATACCTTCTCAGGAAATTAAAATTCTAGATCATGTAAATCATTTTTATCATAATATTTACATTAATGTTTGCTTTTCCTTATGTGTTTTTGAATTAATGTAACATTATTTATTATCTCATAAGCTTTCTCATATCCCAATTGCATTCTGTCTATAACTTCATTGAAGTACATTAAATTTCTACGCTTATTTTCATAAAATGATTCATAAGAATCCATATGAATACTTGATTTAAAGTAATTGTTTAATGAAAAATAAACTAGAGTAATGTGTTTATCTCGAAAAAATTTGAAATCCATAGAATAATATCTTAGTGTATCCTTTAAGGTATGCATTTGTTTCTTATACTGACCATCTGCCTAAGGATGATAGAACGCGATAAAACTCAACTCTATATCAAGATCATGCTTTAGGATTCAAAAAAAATATGAGATAAAATTTCGATCTCTATCATATATAATTTAATATTATATTATTTTCAACCATACCACTTAATTAATATAGATTCAGTCAAGAGGATGTATAGAGATATCTTCTCTGGTAAAAAGGAAGTGTACTATATTTTAAAGGTGATCGTTTATAACCTATAATTACAAAAACAACAAAGATAATATAAACCAAAAATATTACTATTACCAATAAGCATATGTCCACATAGTGTAAATTCATTACCCCTTTAGTTAATTTAAAACTAAAACAAACAAAAAATTAAAGGGTTGGACTACCATAAATTTTTTCTTCAAATATACTTAATCATTGTTAAAAAACATATTCTAAATCTTGAAAATGCATTTCAATGAAATTGAATTTACGATCAACTGTAAACTGATAAACCGATAATGGTATCCATAACTCTAATGTTCATATAACTTGGAGATATATACACTTACAAATGTTAAATCACACTTTATTCCTTATATATTTTATTATATTATCAAAAAAACATTTATATTGGAATCTCGATTTTATCATTATACTGATGGAATATCAAATGTGATTTCATTACTCCAGAATCCTTGTAAAATGATATAATCACATGATATTTCCCTAAAGGATTCACAATAATATTTTCATTGGGCCCATTGATATAAAATCAAACATGACATTACCAAATATGTAGGAGAGGATAATTATACCCTAATTATCAGTATTTACTTCAACCATTGTGATTTTATAATCTTTCCATTTGTCCATTTTCATTATAGGTTGTTTTGTTTTTTCATCAATATTATACGTTGGATTGTATAATTTATTCAAATAATTCCCAAACTTCTTTAACATGGAACACTAGGTTGTGGGTTTTGTATGGGTTAGTGTCCTCTTCTCATACATCTTATTAATCAGGCCATTAATTATATTTTTTAATTCATAAGCTTTATGACCTAAATATAAACATTTAAATAACATCTAATTTCTATTAAAGTTATTCTCTTATTTCTTATCCACATATTTATTGCATGCATATAGATGTAATTTCATTCACAATTTGATATTTCCTGAGACTCGATCTTCTTTTTAATATCAAAAACCAAATAAATAGAGGGGATATCCCATTTTCATTTCAATATTAACTGCACATCAAATGACTTCATATTAAAAAAATTGTTTTATATTAATCACCTTTTGGGTGAAATGGTTTTTGGCCAGAAAAAATATAATCAATTTTACATTCATGGTTGATGATTTAACATGAAGTGTACATTACAATTCATGTAAAATTAGCATCATATGTACTCATAGATTCATTAACCTTTTTTATCCTTAATGAATTACTTCTATATATTTTTTCATAGAATATGAGAATAATATTTAATGATAAATATCCCTTTAAAATCTTACAATTATATAGATTATATTTCTTCTTGTTCCATAATGTTCTTAATAATAGTCTAATAGGGATCCAATTCAACACCAAATGATAAATTGAAAAATGGATTTTATCATGATCCAAACATTGATGCATGAAAAACATATTTTCATTTGTACTTATCCATTTCTCATCAAATAGTGGATCAGTAGAACCACTAAAAGAAGATAGATGTTTCTTCATGAAGGACTCAATATAATGTTGTTCCATATTTTTCTCATTTGGATGTTCGTCATGATTCATAGGTTGATAATCTTGTGTGAGAATATAAATAAGATCATTTCTTATAACTCCTATAATTTTTGTCTCATTAGGGGGGAAATCATTTCAATTTTTATCACACTGAGCATTAATATCATTCAACCAAGTTACACCCATTGAATAAATCCAAAAACCAAATATTCAGAAACACTAATAATATTATAAAACCACATGACCATAAAGAATCATTTATAAGAGGTATAAATAATTAAATATTCTTTTGAACTAATTACACCTTAGTTTTTACCTAGAAAATTCATTCTAATTATTTAAATCTTTATATTGGTTTATAAAGAGTTTTTAAATTTCCAAATCATATCCCCTAAGAGTTTAAAACTAAGTGTGAATCATTTTTTTTTCTATCCACTAGGTGAAAAGCATGTTCATCTCAATGTAACATTTTTGAAGATATTAATCCTATGTTCCTATAAAATAGAGCCACATCCACATTTAGTATTCAAATATAGATGTAATTTCTTGGAAAAATCATGCTTTATCCTTCACCAAAATTCTATGATATTTGTTGATACATAGAATTATCCATACTCATATCCTTAGAGATATCAATATAAATATTCCTATACATATAAATATTAATTTTCTTAGGGATCTCACTAAATTTTTTTCTGCTCCCAATCTCCATATATTTTCAAAACATTTTCTCTAATAGAAACTATGGTGTACTAGGACTTTATACATAAATATCAAATCATTATTGATTAATATTCATTACATTTCAGAAAAACACACTCAAGGATAGTAATAATTTGTGGTATTTAGATATAGAATCACAATATTCTTATTTCATGAATTATCTTAAATATCCCCAACAAATATCATCTCACATATTATTACTTTTAGGTATACCATACCTAAATCATTCATCATAACCTATCAATGGATTCCTATGAAAGGGTGAGCTCATATTATCAATCACAGAAAACATTATAAATATAAATCTATGATCATATGAAATCATAATAGAATAATAAGGGTATGTGACCATTGACATAACTTATCAAGTTCATTGACAACCTATCATAGATAATAAATATTAATCATATAATAAAACTATATCACCTTAGAAACATAGCCCGTGAAAGTGATAAATCATTTTAGTAAATCATCAATGATAATCTCATTTCATAGAATTATGTCACCATTTTAAGTATTGAAGAAATATAACATATTTCAAGGTTATCTACCATTAACTTTCATAAATTGGATCAGAACTTATCTCTTATCTCCCATTGTGAATTTGGACCCATATATTTCCCAAAGTGGATCTAGACACACCTATTTCCCAAAGTTGATCATGCCTATTGACATTTTTTTCATTGTTATCTCAAGGGAAATAAAGATTTACCCAATTAGTTTTAGGGATATATAGGTCCCACTTATCTCATAAGGACAAATATAAATATGTGTACCACAGTATCATAAAATATTCATCATATAATCACATCATAAGCCATGTAATGAAAATAGGTTTCAAAAATAGTTTCTTAATTCACCATATCATAACCCATGATAAAATAAATTCATTTGATGTAAATTTAATCCATATAAACCACAACCATCCATAGAAAATATAAGTATTTTATCATTTAATATTATCTCCAGTAAATTATATGTATGATTAATGGATTAATCTTAGATGCAAATTGATTTTTAAAAATAAATTGGAAAAAATATTTGGGAATATATTATTTCCATGATGAAAACACTTTTTAAAACATTAAATATTTTTGAAAAAATATTCTTTAAAAAAATTCATTGAATCAAATAAAAGGAATAATTAGAAATTATTTAAATCATGTCATTTGGAAAATATATGTTATATTTTCAAAATTATTTTTTATATGTATAAATTCATAAAAAATCCAAAACCTTTCCTTTGAAAATAAACATTGAAATTATAAAGTAAGCATCAAATAAAACTCTTTGGTTGACATTTGAAATCATTTTTTATGTCATACATGTCAAAATGACGATTCCATTTACATTTATAGGAATACCATAATTGAATTGTTCGAAAAACCACAAGAATATTCCTTAAAAGAATGGTAAAAATGTAAAACATGGGTAAGAATTTCATTAATAACTCATTTGGTGAATCTAGAAATATTTTTTGAATATATGATTTTGTAAGAAAAAATAATTTCCATTGAAGTGATAGAAAGGTCATTTTTCATTAAAAAATAATTTTGAACCCTTGTGTACATAATGAGAAAAAACTGAATGGAAAAAAAAATAATGATATAACTAGATAAGAATAATTTTAATTATCTCTTTTAGAGATTGATCATAATAATTCATCATCCTAATCATAAACATAAACAATCCTAACAAATGATAGGATTGTATCATAAAACCCATTCCACTTTAGTGCCATATTTTCCATAAAACTCATTAAAGAGAGACCCTAAAATGGATATATAAATCCCATTAATTTTCAGGATAATCATTATAAAATAAATTCATTGGACGTATATACACCACAAAAATAAAACAATTTATAAATTAATGTAATTTTTCTCACAGAAAATAAAAGTGACACAGAAATCCCTTCGTATAAGACACCAATTCATTTGTACATGATTGGACCTCCTATATAATTAATATAATTTTATTATTCAGCTATTATATAACAATAATTATATATATAATACCATATTTTATTTACTTATGACCTTTTATAATCTGTTTAATAATAATTCCTGGTTAAAATCATGTTTCAAGAAATAATTATATTATTTTTTGTGAATGTTTTGATGTAATATTTTTGTTTATGTAAACATGGTCATTGTTCCATAATCTACATAATGTGAAAATTGGTATAAAAACCATATATATGAATTTATAGTTATCCAAAAAAAATTAGTGATAAAAAATGAAATACACCATTCCTGGAGATGTAGGAAGTACATACACATGATCATTGATTCCATTTTACTAAAGGAAAGAACTAAATAAAAATAAACTATATATTAACATTAAATAATAATTTTTATGTGATATACATCTACTATTTTAATTAAACCCATCCTCATCACCTTTCATGTAATATGGTAACAAATCACATCATTTCACGAGATGGTAGAGATTTTTCCACATGAATGATGTTATTGCATTTCCATAGAATGAAAGATAAGAAGGAACATCTAATATAATCATTCAATAATAATAATAATATCATATAAATAATATATAAATAAAATATCCATCATTATATGCATCTGTTATAGGTGGTTATGTAATTTGAATAAAATTGGTTTGTGAGGTGGTAGTCTTTCATGCGCACAATTGATAATTTCATAACACATTTCAATTAATATTAGAATTTTTTTTATTATTCCATGAACATAAGATCATAAAAGTATATTTTATATATTATTATTATTATATAAATCTATTTTATTAACAATTTAATGAGAAGGATGAATAAATAAAACCAATGATTGGTTACCGATGTCAACTTCATTTTGTTTGGGCCAAATGAATTCATATGATGGATTCATGACATAAATAAGGATTTTAAGTGAATATAAGGAATTAATTAAGTAATTCAAGTTGGAATTATAAAAACCATAATTTATTTTATTTGTGAAGTGGAGAGGAGAGTGTGTGTCCTTTTTATTATTGAGGAGAGTGGCACATTTATAATATTTTGTGATTAAAAAATTATGTTTTCCATATTAGATAGTCTAAATTATACTGATCCAAAATATTGGTTCTAATTTTCCAAATTCCATTCACAAAATTAGAAAATTTTAATTTAAAATTAATCCCACATATTCAATGCGAAGGTGGTTTTACATAGAGAATTGTTCAAAATATTAAACATATTTTATATAAAAAACCAATATGAAATTTATTCCAATGACCTCAATTCGGTTAATTGATATTTATTTCCAATAAATATAAAAACAAACACATCTACAAAATTATTTTTTAAAATTCATTAAAAGAAATTTCAATTCATTATAAAACCCAATATTTGTCCCTATTCATCTGAAAACTTATCATCTCAGAAAATTATCAAAAAAAATATCACTCTAAGATAATTTTAATAGGTTAAATTAAAAAAAATAATTTAATTTTTTAAAATTAATTTTCTAATATTTTAAAATTATAATATAAAATTTAATTTATAAATTATCCAAAACATCTTAAATTAAATTTATTGATATGGAACATGTTTGTGCACGTAAAAATAATTTTTCAAAAAAAATATTCCCTTTATTTTCAAATTGTTTTTATTTTAATTTCTAATTAATTTTCCTCCAAAAAAATCTATACATATACATGTGTTTACCATACATGTTAATAATTTAGTTATTCACATTCATACCCTCCATTATATTGGCCAATTAAAAAATATCATATTAAATAATAATATTTTAATAGTATTTCACTTTTCTTTTAAGCTCAGTGTTTTGTTTTACAAAGGATATACTCAATGATTCATATAATTCAAGATAAACTTAGTGTTTTTTGTAATAAAATCTCAAAATTTTATTTTGTATAACTAAAGATAAAATCAATGTCACATGTAACATAAAATATCATAAGGATAAAATTTATATGAAAAAAATATATTTCATAAAATATTAGGATGTTACATCAACCCTAAAATATGTTAGTTGAACTTGTATATAAAAATCATGTGTAAGCTTTAGAAGTTTCCACATTCTCTGAATAAGTTGTACTATGGGTAATTAATCTTTTCTTCTTACTATACCAGTTGATATAACTATCAACAACATGTAATAAACTATTTTAGATGGATCTATGATATGTACAGTCATGTTCCCAATCTGAATAAGTGTATGAAATGAAATCTTGATCCACACTACACCATTATAATTACCCTAAATTCATTTTACATTAACATATATTAGAATGATTTTGATGATAATCATGTGTGACTACTATTGTTCACATTTATACCTTTTATACTGATTCACTGAGTATGAAACGTATGATCTGAATATTGTGAGATACCAAAGGATTTCAATTATACATTATAAATTATTTTGATTAACCTTATTTAATTGTTCATGTTTTTTCAACATTTTGAAAACTATTATGGGTGTAGAAACTTCTTTTTAGACATTTATTACAAACATTACCAAAAAATTATGGATTTTTTTTGTAAAATGATGATATGATATGAGTTTTTCTTAATCTATAAGAACAAAAAATTGTTCAGTTTCCCCAACACAAACATGTAAGACTAATTTATTATTTTAGTAAAAAAAAATATATGCATAAGAAATTATTATTACTTGGAAAATGTATTTTATCAAAATAAATGTTCATCATTAATGTGTCTAAGAAATGATTCATCGGTTACATGTTTTTATAAATAGTTCATTTGGAAAAAATCATTTTTATATTACAATCATCATTTTTAGAATACCAAGCCCTCGGTGACATTTTCAAGACATAAAATACAATTTTCAATATGTAAACCATTCTTCCATCATTGTACATAATTGAATCGTTGGTTGTTCAATATATTCGTCTTCATCAACATCACCATTTAAAAATTTATACCTTACATCAATTTGATAAACATTATAATGATTATTAATTACTACTTAAAGCATATGCATACTGTATTATGACTTGAAACAAGAGAAAAAATATCTTTAATGCTAATTCATTCCATTCGTGGATAATTTTATTAATCAATTCAATCCTTGTGCAATATGTATTCTCCTTTATCATTCATTTGGTTCCTAAAATTCTATTTTTACCAATAAGATATTTTAATTTTTTCATATATAAACATGTTCTGATGTAAATTTATTTTTAATTTGATTGATTTATTCATTCACAACATTTACACATTTATAATCCTTAAGATCCTCATCCATCATCATAGGTTCAGCCTGTGATACAAGAGATGTTAAATATTCAAATATTAGTATCCTTTTTGTATGAAATAATTCATTCTGAGTCCTAATTATATTCTCAGTTTCTACATGTTTGTATAATATCTAAAATCAATTTTTTAATCACTATAACATTCTATGTTGGTGTTAATTATTTCCAGTATGACTTTGGATATTTTATTATTAATTTATTGAAAGCTCTACGAATTATTTTCTAAGATATACACAAATCATCTTGAATATGATAACAATTTTTGCCAATATTTTCATTAATTTTCACATTCAAAGACACAATTATTTTGTTATCCCATTTTCTAGAAATTGTATCTATTCCCACTCAGTAAATATCCCAAGAAAATATCATTATCACCCATTTCATCAAAATATTTCATATTAATTCTATTAATTTGAATATGAAAAGTACTATCAAGGAATCTAAAATATTTCATTATAGTATTATTTTAGAATAACATATCATAGGGAGTATCTTTTTTTCAGGTCTCATGATAAATCAATTTGGAATGTGAATTGTATTACACACAACATATCTCTAGAAGTTTTTTGAATCATCCTTACCTTACAAAATTATTTTTCCAATTTCAATAATGTGCACATTCTTGCTCTGAGAAACACCACATAGTTATAGTGTACAAGGTGTGATATACTGATGACTTACTCCATTTTTATTATGATATGTTTCAGACACATCACTCAAATAATATTTCCTATTATCATATATTATTTTTAATACACAAACCATGATCCTTTTCAACCTACATTCAATATATTTTTGAATATCCAAACAACCAATGATGTATCCCAGGTGAAAATAAAAGTATTCATTAAAATGAATTCATTCATGAATGTAGTGAAATAATTATAACTTTAGGGTATATCTCAGTTTCATGGGTCGATAAAAAACATTGTAAACTAATTCAAATATTATTATAGAAGTCATATACACCTTCTTGGAGTCTTTTGAGTAATCATTACCTTATAAAATATTCGATTGATTACATCATGATCTATCTTTAGTTCAGATAAATAAAATTTGAATTCATGATTCACTATTTTACACCATCTTATTAAGTCATGATTCCCATTTCCATCATTCCTTAAAATTTTATAATCATTCATTCTTATGTAACTTTTATTGAAAGGATAACCAATCAGGAATAAATTGACATTAGTTCCACTATCGTGAGAAAATGTTATTCTATCCCTTCTACTTTTGAGTATTTTTATATTTCATTATAATGTTCCCTCATTAACATTATCAATAAATTTTGATAACACTCAAAAAGTTATGTTTTATCCATTAAACATTAAAAAAATAAACTAATTTGAAATTATATTCTCAATCTATGTTTTTTCCAGTTCATTTTATTTTTAAAGAAGAGTCAAAAAACAATATTATACTTCCGTCATGTATCTGAACATTTTTATAAATTTTATCATCCCTAGTAATGTGGAAGGGATATGCACAATATAATATCCATGCCATTCTGTTATTTCATTCTATGTGGTCAACATCTTCCATGAATGATTTTTCTTCATTACACACCTAACCTACATTCCCTTTATATTTTATAGGGGACTGATTGGGTAATATTTTAATGAATTTCTATGAATTATGTACCTTTTGATCACACCTTCATCATAACTCATCAAGTTAATCAAAAATATTTTTTTTAAAGTTGTAGCTAGTTTCCATTTATGCATGATTTCTCCAATAATCATCTTTCTACTCCTTGGATCTACCCCCTACTAATTTCATTCTCATAGGTAATTAAATTTTATACCAACTCATAAAATATTTATGTCCAATCATTTCATATCATCGTTAATAACAATAAAATATGAATTTTCTAGAAAACCCATTGTTGCATCTAGAAATTTTCTCCCCATAATGTGACATCCAATAAACTAGTTGTGTTTGATTTCATATCTACATTTAATAGATGATTTTTTTATACATCTTAATTTATCATGTAGTCATAATGAATATTTATCTTTTTTTTCTTAAGACCATATTTTAGTATAAATGAAATTTAAACTAGAATTAAGAGAGTCAATAGTTTTAGAAAATAACTATTTGAGAAATACAAAACAAAATTCAGAAACATGGGATGATTTTTTATTGAATTCAATAGAAATTTTATGTTAGTTTATATTTTTTAGTTTTTTCTCATTTCTAGATATTTTGATTATGTAATTATTAATTATTCAACCTTTACAGATGTTTCTCTTCATTTCATCTGATAAACATATCATATTATACAACATTCAACATGAGTTTTTTATATTCTTTTTCAATAGAAGTCTCCCTTTTATCATTATCATCTTTTTATCAAACTGTTTACTATTCTTCTATATGAAAATGATAGTCACATTATTTAGTTTGTCGTTCATTCTCAAGATAATCCTCATGTTTTATCATGGAAACTTTATGCCTAATTTTTTTCTTCTATGTTATATTTATCACCTATAATGAATCAATTTTTTTAACATCATCCATAAAATTTCTAAATTTCTATTGTTTTTTTCATTTGAGTAACGACATGATATAATATAATTTTCCTCTAATATTCTTATTTAATTTATTCTTACAGTTATTGAAAATATCTTTATACATCAACCATCCATCTAATATTGTATGTACTTTTTCCTTGAATTAATTACTTTAGTATTTTAATCATATTTAGATTCATAATATACAGCATTATTAATTCAATAAATAATTCCACATTGTGCAAGAAAATTTCATTTATAAGAATTACCAATGAATGTAACATTTTTCTTTTCACCATTTTAATCCTTTTATAAATGAGTTAAATGACTCTTTTATATTATTTTTTAATCTTACAATCACTGGAGTAAACACCTACTTCATCATTGTAGATTTTTATATTCATTGTGGCATTAAAAAAATCTATACATTCACATTGTTTTTAAATTATATATGTTTTATAAATTTAATAATCAATGATAATATTATGTATCTCATAATGATAATTTTCTATTATATATTAAAATACTGAAATTTTGGGATCAATTCTATCTAGAAAATTTTTTATCTATTTATCCACAATTGTATAATAATTTATCGTTTCACTAAATACTTTAATATTTGTCTAAATTTAATATTACTGAGTAATGAAATAATCACCAAATTCATCCAATACCATTTTCATGTCTTCATATTTTCTTCTCTAGATATTTACATTTTGGTATTTTACCTTCACATTTCCTTCATAACTACTCTCCATTTTGTCTTCGATAACTTTTATTTTTTGTAGTAAAATAAATTTAGTGTATAATTTAAATGAGAGCGATATAATAATAGAATTTATTTCTTTTACATCCACTTCCACATTTATTTTTCAAGTAAACATAATCAAGCCATCAATTATGAATAGAGGAAATCCTAGTGTCGCATCATCACAAAAATCAACACATAAAGAAAAAATATATAACAACATTTCATTCTTCCAACTATGATATTTTTCCCTTATAATATTAGTAAAACCCTACTATTAACTGAATTGATATTTTTTATAGCTCAATTGATATTTTATTATAATTTATGTAAGTAAATTTCATTGATAAAAATTTAAGTTCATCGTTAGGTAAATTTCATCAACTGAGAAGGGGTTGTTGAATTAGTGGAAGGTAGTTGTTAAAATTTACTTTTAAAAAATAATCCACAATGAATTTTTAGAGTATGACACAATCAAAATAGAAAAAATATTTATCAAAATATCATGTAAAAAATGAAATATTAATGGAAACCACGTTTTATAATGTATGGATCCAATGAAAAATAAAACCCCTTATTGTGTTTGGTTATTACCCCAACAAAAGATTATTTTAACTATATTCACATATAAAATCCTCATATAATTTTTTCATACGGTATCCCACCACACATTTCAGGAGTCACACCAAATATCATAGTTTGACATTGTATAGTAATATCTTATTACCAAGATTTATAATATCACCAATTAAAATATGTTTATTTTGAAATTAAAGATGATGATCTACATCCAAAAGCCTAAAAAATATGAAATAAATAATTTCCCTTGGTGTGGTCTTTAAATTTATAAAAAAAATTATAAAACTCAAATCCAATCTCTTAAACACATAATATTCATAATATTTTTTGGAAGAAGAACCACACTAATATTTATACAGTTCTTATCTCAGCCTATTTACATTCACTACACCTCTTCAAATGATACCATGAAATCAATTGATTCAATAAAAAAACACATAATCATAATAACCCCCACAGTATCCATAACTTCTATCATAATTCACCTCACTATAATGACTTTAGAAACTAAAGACATAGAGAACTTTAATATATTATACAAAACATCATAATAATATAACCATAGAACACTTTAATTATAAGAACCTATATAAAATAAATGTTAATATTGTCAATATATTGAATCAACTATGTGGAGAAAAAATCGCTACATAAAACACTGTTCATGAAATTCCAAATCAAGCACATAGAAAATAAACTATGTTAATTTTTTCTAAATGGATATGTATAAATTTTCTATGTGATTCTCAAATGACTACATATGAAATAAACTATAATATTTTTTGTACAATTAAAACATCAAAATTTACTACATTATTCTAAAACTATTATTTAGAAAACCAACTATGCAAGTACTTATTAAATAAAAAACATGGTATTCAGCTACATGAGTCTCAAATGTGTATGTATAAAATCAGATATGTGATGAATTTGACTTTATGACCACCCTAAATAAAAATGTAGTTATTTTGGCAACATTATGCATTTGTTTGTGTGGAAAAATCATCTATATGATTTTCATTGGAACATGAAACTACTAAATCAATTTCTTTCATGAATTTTCCCTTTAAAAATTCAACTATGAGTATGTACTAGGTGATTTTTTTGTTCAGCAATTTAGTTATACAGGTACAATATGAACTCAATCCATAAAAGAAATATTTCAGAAAACCTCTTACCCAACTCAAAAACACATGATTTCCCCATTTAACATTCTACCATGATATATAAATACCAAAAACTAGAATATGAACAATCATCCTTATGAGTACATTAGGTATGGATTACTAGATTTAAAACATCCCAAAATCACCATGAACTATGGTTTATTTTTCATTTATCTATCTACAAGAAAAATTTCATGGGGATGTTCATGTGTGAAATGAATTTTCTTGTGGGTAGGTTTTTGGAATGTGTAAGATTATCCATTAAACAATCAAGGTGTACCAGTTTCAGTATTTCCATACTAATTTTTTCTTTAGATTGTCTCCTTAGTGGGAGAACGCATTCACTAATTCGTTGGTACCTTGATTAAATATAGTCTATATTCTTCCTAACATGATAGAATGAGTAGAGCATTGGGAGTTTAATGTTTAGTTAGAATATTCCAAAACTAAGGGTTTCTTTTAGTCTAGTACTTCACAATGGGATTATTCTATTATTTCCTAGAAGGATGGTTGGGAATAGTGACTATGCATTAATTATAATAGATTAAACAAGATGATAGTGGAGACCGATATCCCCTTCCATGCTTCGATGTTATCTTCAATCATATAAGAGGTGGAAAATTATTCTAATACATTAACATGAAATAAAGAAACCATCAGTTGAGGGTGAGACCATAATACATACCCAAGACTTATTTTAGATGATGGTGTGTCTTATATGAATACCTGGTGATTTAGTTTGGAAATATGAATGAACTGAAAGTATTCATGGCCCTAATGAATAAAATCGTACATCAATTCATAGATTTTTTTTTGTTGTATTTTTTTGAACATATCATGGTGGACCCCCAACCCATAGAAAAAAATTCCCAATATATTTAAATCTTCCTACGTACACAAAATGTGTATCTACTTTTCACCATGATATCTATGTGATACTTCTATATTGATATGGTGAAATTCATGGGTCTTATTTTCTCAATGATCGAGGTGTTAGTAGACATAGATAATGTTGAACTTTGGTATCATAGTAGTCATCCTAGAATTCCTTTGAGATTTAGAGAGTTTTATTTTTATAAGTCTATTATCACCATTCATCTTGGATATATCCCATCCAGAATTTACGATGCCTTGGTTGACTGAAAATGTTGTGAAACTTCTTTGGTCAGATTCAAACTAGGATGCTTTCCATGTCAGGAAGAGTAGGTTTAGATCAACACTGATCCTCACCTTACCCGATCTGGGAATTTAATAGAACATATACAATGAAATATCCATTTTTATACTTGGATATTTTATGATGAAGGGGGTCATGTGTGTTCTTATAGGTTTACAGAGTTGAGTCCATATGAGAGGAATTACCATACGCATGATCTAGATTTTGTTGTGATGGTATATACACTAAGAATGTAACGACATTATCTTTTGGGTGATAGATTTGTGGTGTTCACACTTTAATAAAGCTTCATATACATTTTTCACAGTGTGATCTACATATTCTACAGTGGAGGTGGGCTGAGTGTTTATAGTCATTGGATATTGATTATTCATACACTCTAGGAAAGGGAAATATCATTGTATAATCCTTGAGTATAAAGCTGAACAAAGAAAATGAACGACAATATTATAAAAAAGTAGAAAATGATGGATCTAATTGTAGAGATTCATAATGATGTTAAAGAGTCTCATGGATTAAAAAATATAACTTAAACATCATTTGTACCCATACTTTTTTATTGTATCAAGATAGAGTAGTTATTCGACATGGATGGATTATAACTGAGGGATAATATATGTGGTGGGGAGTCAACATCATGGTTGGTCTCTTGGTTTCAATAATGTTCTTAATGTCCCTAGATGTTTAAGGGTTCCTATGCACTTACTAACAGAGATAATGAGGGAATTACATGCTTCTATGTAAGCGGTGAATACTGGTCTCAAAAATATTTAACATGAAATCCATGGGAAAAACTTATGGCTATGGATTACAAATTAGATATCGGACTTTTGGCATTATATTTCTCCATTCAGAAGGAGAAGGAAAAGTATCAGTGGCCTATTAATTTACTATATCCTTTGACCATATCATAATGGATATTGGATGAGGTCACCATGATCTTTAAAATAGATTTACCCTGGACAAATTTTAAAAATAATTTATTATGGGAGATCATGGGTTGACTGATAAAAGTATACCACTTTTTTATGATTAGAGAGACCTTCACCATTGAGTATATATGTAACCAATATATATGGGAGTTATTTTTGGCTAAACAGAATTTGGAGGACTTGTTTCTGACCATGATTCTGATTTTACATCATGGTTCTAGAATTATCTTTAGAAGGAGTACGGATTGTAGGTTCTTTTGAGAACAAACAAACAAATTCGTACTATGATTCAATCTGAATAGATGATTAAAATTTTAAATTACATGTAATGTGCCTGTTTTTATGATTTTGATGGTTCTTTTGCGTAGAATTTGACACTTAGAGAGTTTTTTTATAATATCATATTTTATTAATTAATCCAAATTTATTATTTCAAATCCTAAAATTCCGTGGATTGTGACTATATATTAGACGGAGGCATGTGAGTTAGTGTCCATTGGACCTAGTATCCTATAGAAGACTTTTGAGTAGGATCAGTTGATTAGGAAGTGGTTGGTTACCACACCAAGGCACCATATTTCATACATTGACTATCACAGAGTACCACTGGATTTCTAGGTCTTTACTGGGTTTTTCATTTGACATTTCATTGGTAGGGGTAATAGAAAATCCAGATGTATAAATATCCAACACTCATGTTTATGTTTTAGTTTGAGATTGTGAAGAGGCTCAGACCTATAGCATACATATTAACTCTTCCCCATCGCTAAAATGAAACACATGTTGTGTTGTTCATGTCGCAACTTCAGAGATATAAATTTGACACTACCTCTATAATAAATTATGATGGGGTTTAATTTTATATCGATGTTTATTTTGGGGAGAATATGATTCTTATTGTAGACTTTAGTGATGATAACCTACAATTAAGAATCATTCGTCTAGAGAGAGTGTTTTGGCGGCATGGTCATTTCAAAGTGGATAATTGGGGGTGGAAATCTGATATACATAAAATGTGGCCCTATTTTTTTGCAGTTTCTCTATTGTGTTTCATGGCAGCATATCTCTAGGAAGATCGATTTTATGGTGTGGAGGTTGTAAGATCCCATGTTTTTCCCCATTATTTATCTCTACATGTTTTTTCTTGACCTTTTTATTTCTTGTAAATATTCCCTTTTTTCAATATAGGAAGAATTACTTGTGGTTTTTGAAGAGGAAACGAGAAGGGAGAAGGAAAATGGCTATAATAAAAATTTTATACCAAGATTGGGTATTTATAATGTGAATGGTTTTAGAATGAATCTTTGAATCAATTTAAAGACATGAAATGTTTTCTATGTAGAATCAATTCACAATGTGATATTCCATTCATTACATGAACTAGTTTTCATGGTTTTATGAAGAGGATAATTTTTTGTCTTATTTAAAAATAATAATATTTACATAATTAAAACCTAATTCCCATTGTGAGTGAGTCTATGCCTAAAATTTTTATTTTATTCTTGATCCATATTACTATACATATCCATATAACCAAGTCTATTGAACTTCATCCCACCCTTAGGTTATTTTTGGAGTTCTCTACAAACCAAAGGTAGATATTATTAGATCGATGTATACTAAACATCAAAATACAAGGTAATCCTCTTGTTTCTTCTATACCTTATTTATCCACTTTTTTTCCCTCTATGTGAACCCCGGGGAGGGAATTCAATACAATGATATTGGATTGATAAAAAAAATGTGAAAACGATGCTTGTAAATTCATTGATTGGTAGGATGTGGAACTCGATTCTTCCTTGGTCAATGTGGAATTTATTTTCATAGATAATTCATGATGTTAGTAGTCTAGAATAACTCCCTAAAACCAGTTTAATTCTTATTATATGTGAAACATGTGAAATTTTGTAATCACATCGTAAATACAACATATCATAATATGTACACATATATTTTGATAAAACCTCATGCTTTTATATCCCTCTAATTTTGTTGGATCCATTGGTATTGATAACTAGGAATGTTGTAACCTGAGGGGTGATCCAACACTTGAAAATTGGTTGTTACATGAATGAAATTATCTTAGAAAACCTTGATTAAATGGAAATTAATTATATTTGAATAAAAATGATATTTGGTTTATAAAGAGAATTTAGAATTTGGATTAACATGGAATTGGAATATCATGGTAATTGTGATAGTAGGCTTGGTAATGAATTACATTGCCCAATAGAGGTAAATTTACAATTATTTTTAATTGATATAAAAGAGTTTTAAAATTTTGAAATGATGATAGGAGTACTGTTAATTATACTAAAAGGACATGTGAAATGGGAATTTATGAATTAAATTCTGTAATTGGTAATATATATTAAATTGATTATTGGATTGAAATAATTTTTTGGAATGAATTGGTAAATATAATAACTGTATTGATAATTGGTTGTTTGATGAATTTAACAATAATTTTTTTGAGAAAATATTTTTCTTGCTTACTGTTGGTATTATACATGGATTAATTAGAATATTGTTTTGTCTTGACTCTTATTTACATTTTATGCTTGACTGAAAGATGCATGGCTATGTGCCACCATAGGTCTAGCTTCATGGTTACATGTTGCATAAGGGAAAGATTCATGGACACACACTACCAGAGGGATAGAAGCATGGTTATATATTTTCCAAGGTATTGATGTAGGGTACATCCTACCGGTGGGATAGATGCATGGGTATATACCGCTTGAGGAATACATACACATGTACATATTACCTAAGGGTGGTATTATTGATTATATGATTAATGGGATTAAGATACATTATACATGGCATATGATTTTAGTTATTATTCTATAGCAGGATAATACACCATTTGTTTAGGAGATTCAACCAAAGTAGAAGAATCCACCAATCAACAAAGATATAATGCATCTTGACTATGTTGGTTTTGATGAATTAAGTTGTTAACTCATATCCCAATGGTCTATGAGTTTAATTTATGTTATGCGTTAATTTATAAATCGATGCCCCTTTTTATTATTATATTTCATTAACATTAAATTTCGAATGTATTATTTAGACATTATGGATGTTAGCATACTATGATGTACTCACACCCTATTCGGGTGTTGTTTTGTACTTCGAGAGACTTCATTTATGTTGGTATGTAAAAGGGGAATATACTTTTTACCTGATTGATTTCATTATTGGTTTGGATTTCATCATTGATATAAAACCATGTATGGGGTATGAGACCAAGGTTATAGTGTCTTTTATTATGATTTAGTCTTTTTCTTGTGTGATTTTAGTAATAAATCTACATTAGAAATCATTATGGAATGAAATGGTTTATTATTATAATATGGATTGTTGTATTTTTATGTAGGTCAGGTTTGAGTTGGTTTTATGTGCTTATATACTTGTTGATTTTATTATTTTGTTTTAATTATTTATACTATTATTTTTACTCTACACCAAAGGGTATCATCTCACCACTATATCTATTACATCCTCATGACTATTCTGAAGAATTCGACATAAGGAGAGGAAATCCTATGGTTTAGTAATGACCTGAATGAGTCATGTGATGGAGCATAAGGTTTGGTATGTTACATTAAAATTATGGGATAAGACTTAAAATTCAACCAAACACTTGACTTTATTTCATTAGAGTAGTGGATTTGACCATAATCATATAAAATACAAGTATATAATTTTTACGGTGTAAGATACAGGTGGTATTCTAATTATAAGGTAATCCTTTTAATCAGTAATATTAATTTTACTTATTCTTTTACCTCTCTCACTTCTATTATAACCATTCCAATATAATAACATTAGAATATATCATATAATAATATGTTATTATTTTAATACAACTACCTTATTCATCTCTATTTATATCAAAAGGTAAATGAAATCATCATTCCTACATATATTTTGGCTACTTCCTCATAAACCAATGTATTTCGTTTCCCATCACCACATTTTAGGGATTGTTATTAGGTTGGTTTTAATGTGTGTATATATATAATATTCATGACATTATTTCTATCTTAGAAATATAATATATAATATATATATATATACCATTACTATAGATACCCAACCTTGTTTTCCACTTTATCTATGTTCCATGATAGTTGTCCACTAGGCCTTAAGTGCGCATCCCCAGTTTCCAGAGGATTCCAACTAACTGTGAGGGTCCCATTGGGTAATATAGAAAATATTATACCCTATTGTGGAGATAATAATAGTTTTCTATATTTATATAAAAGCGTGGAATAAGGAACAGGACAACATAAGAAATAATAAAACACAACATAAGCATTTTTACTTTAGTTGAAGAAACCCTGGGTATCATACCATATTTAGATATATATACAAGGAAATACTGGTCATACAATGTAGATAAGAAATCAATTAATTGTTTGACCCTATAACTAAATATATATTAAACATAAAAGAAATTATAGATCAATGTAGATTAACTTGAAGGCTCTCTGTCATCCATCCCATGGAAAAAGTGGTACATCCAGATCAATAAAGTCCAGATCCAGAGCCTTATACCTTAACTTATTTAGAAACCATAATGTCTACGCATGTATTAAGGTGTCCATATAGGATATTATTATGAAATTAGTTTTTTCCACCAACTTGTGCTTGTATGAAAACTATTAATATACATTGTATGAAAAATATAATTAAAAATCAAACACACCCATGATTTATAGTTAACGTTCTTCTATTGTGAAAAAAGAAATCAATGAATTATTTACCTACTTCATCCCATTTTGGCATATCTATGAACACATTCCTCCAAATATATATTTGGAATATGATACCTTTCTAAAAATATATGTTTGCAGTGGTTTGGATCCATGGCTTAATTCCCCAAAATCATATACAAAATATCATACCAGGTGAACCCTCATGTTCCATCCATAAAAATGTCACCCAACAACTCATGCCATATGATACAACCTGTATCGCATTAGAATAAAGTAATTAAATACATTATATGTTCTAATAAAAACATCCTAGTTCACACAGAACTCCATTCTAAAATTCATCTTCGTCTCAACAAACTGATGTAATGAGGAAAAATGATATCCATCCTACAATAAATTGTAAATCATTGTCGTCTTAACAACATGACATCCTGAGGTACAACTATATCGGTCCTCTAATAATCTTATCCCATCTACCTCAAATAAAATGGTGAGCCTTATACCCTAAATGATGGTCTCAAGACCATCACTCAATGGTCCATCTCTATCAACCATTGCATTATACTATGAGAACCTACCCTATAATAAATAATCAACACCAACCCCTATGTCATATTGTCCATGGAAGCATCCATCCACAACGAGTGGGAAAAAATACCTTGATTGAGTCATATCTGTGTAAACATGAATCCAACAAAAATTAGTCCAATAATGGTTAATGGAAATAACTAACATTCCCTAATCCAATCCACATAGTAACTTTTCATCCACATGTGACAATGTTACCAAACTCCAAATGATAAACACAATCACATGTCCCACATCCCATCCCCTAATCCTAATGAAAATTTCTCTTAAATATGTAATAACCATGTCACTTAAATTTGGTTATCATCATCACCCAAAGTATATTGGGATGACTAGATCTTGAAGAACCATGTCACCACTATTCTCGTAATCAATATCACTACACTACCTCAAGTCATGCCCATTAAATTCTAGTGAAATCAATGAAATCATGTAACATTTAATTAATTTAAATTATGTAAAATAGAATAACACACCAAAAACACTCAATTCCCATATCCAGCCTTGCATAATCAAAAATACAAGGGAATAAAAAATAAAATCACTTAGAAATTATTCAATTTAATAGTAAGCATTAATTTACTAATGGTTTCACCTGGACAAACCAACATGTGTATTTAAGAATTAACACCATAATGGATATATAATTATGTATATATATATTAACCACTTTACGTATACTCATAGGTGCTGACACATTGAATATTTTCCCTCTAACTCAAACTAAAATGACATAAATCAATATTATAGAAAAACTCCCAAAAATAGGGAAAAGGGGCTTACATTGATTTTGAATTTCATATGTTGAGTTAAAAAAGAAACAAAATCAATTAGATTGAAGTCCTTACCACTATGATTCTAGTGCACCCTACATATATTTTATTAAAGTCTAATTTAAGATGAGGGACCAATTCCAAGGAAGATAAAAATGTGATCGTTGCAACTATAGGAGGAGAAACACATGTGTGGGACAAGGAATGAGGGGAATGCATCATAAATTAGAAGGGGGAAATCAAATTTCATACTTTTAAAAAAGGTTCATGGTTAGGTCGTATAATTTTTCAGACTATTCACCAATAGTGAGTACTCAATATCAAAAGTTCAACCCATTAAAATAAGCAACACAGTTTTGATACATAGTTTGGTAAATTGTGCTCCATTAATGAACACCTATTTCCTAATTGTCACTGACATAGTGGGTTTGGACTCTTGGTTTGAGAAACCATGCAGAGCCCTTGTGAACCATTTGAGAAGCGATGAAGACATCCCTCGTAGTATCCCCTTAGGGGAAGCATAGTTAAATATAATTGTCTTCCTTTTATTATACCTTTTGAAAAATTTGTTTTTATGCCCCAATGCACCCAAAACCCATATGAATCCTAAAAACACTTGATGAGCCATAAATATTTATATGAAACACCTTAGGGTATACCAACACTAACAATTAGGTTCCAAAGTCCAAAACTCAAATTGTACCATTGTCAAAAATCAAAATTTATGTTTACCCAAGTAATACGATTTGTTCAAAATCCCAATATGTTAAAATTACGGTAATTAAAAAAGTAATCATTGCTCATGTGTATATAAAAACAATCATCTCCTTATAGTGATTTAATTCATTTTTTTGAAAACCTTCATTGAAGGATGCTTATGAATATGGATTTAAAGATTTCATTTCATTTTTATAAATTAATAATCCTTATAGAATGATATTATGTTATTTTTTTCATTATTTTCAACTAATAAAAGTATAAACATCACTTGTTAGTATGTGAGGACTACCGCATCTCGAATCAATGTATTTTTTTCTTGACTTACTTTTGAGAATAATAATAAAATTGTATTTTATGTAAAAATATACATATTATTTCACAAATAATATGATAGATATGATGGAACCTCGTATATTGTGACCATAGTCAAGATACATAATTCGTTTTGAAATTAGGAATTGAAAATTTCCAAAACACATGATGTGACCTTAACAAATTTTTAAATAAATATGTCATTGAAATAAATTCAATAAACTGTTTTATAATATTTTAATAAACCTATAAAACGTTAATAATATATTAAATAATAAATATATTATTATTATATAGGATTTATAGACATAAATTGCATGTTTTTGACCTGATGTAAAGGCTTTCATAACTTAGTTTCCATCCATTAGGTTATAATAATTTTTAATTGAATTTTTTATTCCATGATTAAGATTAAATTAATATCTAAATTTTTATAAAATATATTTACTCTATATTTAGGTGGATTTAAATATATTAATCTAATCAATTCATGGAATAATTGTCAATTGAAATGTTATTTCTCTTATAAGGGTTACATTTTTCTCAATCATCATTTCATGAGACCACATTCATGTCACATAACCTTATTTTTTTTAAATAATTTACTTACTGAATTAATATATTTTAAATATTAAATTATCATAATAAATTATATTTACATATCCAAGTCATATCCTTTCTTTCAAACACATGTTATTAAAATGTAACCAAAGTGGTAAGGTCTTTATGTTACAATCTCATATATTTTAAAGATTGTTTATGTTCATGGTTCTTCTGGGCGAAGTTGTATAATTTTAATTTCTTGAACCAAATATATATTCTTATAAGACAATTACTAATTAGTTTTAAATGATTTACTTTTATTTTCTATTACTTTGTACTTAATAATATCAAAAAAAATGTTTTTATGAAAAATCAACCGTATTTTGTTTTGTTTTTTTTTGGAATACTTTCTCTTCCATATCTATGATCTTTAAAATATTATTTAAAATGTTTTTTAGATGAATAAATGATTTTTTCTATCATGTAAAATTTATTTTAATTTTTTAAAAATTATTTAAAAATAAAAAAAATTAATTTCCAAATAGGTTACATTTGCAATTTACTGGAACTGTAAACGAGATATTTGGTTTTACATTTACCAAATAATTGTTGTTTACCACCATCATAAATGTAATTATCTTTTATGTTTCCTTTAAATGTTTCTAATTATTTACGAAGAATATATTTTTCTATATATACATGGAATTTCTATTTAACATGGTATTAAAATAGAATTATATTTTCCCTGTTCTCAAATAAATGTCATGAATGATCATTTAAATATTGATTTCATCAATAGACATATAGTTTATTAATTATTTTATTATCACATGGAGATATTTTTTAATAATATTGTTTTTTTTATTTCTCTTGAAGGATTATTATTTTATAAATATATTTCGATTAAACATTTTTATTTTCCACAGGTTAATCATTTAAAAATGAATGATGATTATTTAGAGTGTTATATTGAAAATTTCTAGATTATAAATGCTTTTTAATTATATGTTACAAGGAACTATGTAAAGATGATTTATGGGAGGTTCTGTTAGAAACAAAACATGGTTGATTATGTTATAAAGCATGTATGGGTGGTTATATTTTAATATAAGGATATGTTCTTCTGTTATATACCTCTAATGCATTAGGTAAAGTGGAAAATTGAACTTATTTTATGTTACTCCTAAGAAATTATAGAGTTAACAATGATAACATATTTCTAAGATATATTATAATTATCATATTTTCTGTAATTCCATGAAAATATATTGATGTTCCATGATACCTAAAATATTTTAAATAATTTCAATGAGTTTGATACATTAATTAGATCAAAATTTATTTTAAAATGTCTCATAATTGTTAACTCATATGACTCTTAAATTTATTAAATTTGATATTCCATGTAATATGATTTATGACCAGGGTTTTATATGTATGTATTATCTTATATTTTTCTCATTATCTTAAAATATGTTCTTATAGCCTTATACTCATATTTTTTAATGACAATATTCAATTGTTAATTCATGTGTTTTCCATTTCAAATTATATGTGCTCAACTTATAATGTTTCTTTTCCCTAGGTTATAAATATGAAGTTTATGTATGATTTGGATAAAAAGGTTTCACTTAGAAGGTGATGAAGAAATAATATTGAAAAATAAAACATAGGTAAAATGAAAAATATTATCACTTAAAAACATGGATAATGTAATGAATGATATTATCCTCATTCAATAAAATATTAAACCAAAAAGGTCAATTTCATTCATAAGTGGTATTATATTTATTATTGATGATTTTATATTTTAGATAGTTATTTATAGGTAAAAATATAGGTATTAAATATATAAATATAAAGATTAAATAATTATAACTAGATTTGGGTTTATGGTTCAGGTCTATTATAGTTGATATTAGAGCAAGGTTTTGATATCTTTGGAGATTAGGATGTTGTCATGGAATGCTAAAATAGTATTTTTGGATTGTATCTTGGGTGTATAATATCAAGTTTGATAATAAGTTCAAATTAATATGAAAAACATTTTTAGTTTTTTAATGATGTGATTTTAATATGATAAATGATATTTTGAGAGACATTTAATTATGTTGTCGTAAATTTAACCCCTAGGTTTGAATCGAATAATTATTTCAGAATAATTCTATTAAAATTTTTCTCATGTAAGGAAAAATTTATAATACAAGCTTTTACGTTAAAACATTCTTTAATGTTTATGTTATTAAGGTTATTTTTTATATATGGTCATTTATATAAGCAATGATCTATTTTAAGACTTTGGTTTTATTATATAAATATTGGAATAAAATGTATTATATCTTATTATAATGGTTTATTAAATTTTATTATTATCTTACCTAGTGAAAAATATTTTTGTATTTAGTAAATAATTTAGGATTATATTTTTATCATTTTTAAAATTCTATGATCAATAAAAAGATTATTATTATGAATAATAATGATACATCATGGATACTCATAAATTAGATTATGGGATAAGATGGAGGAGGAATCTTTTCAAAACATGAAACCAGGTATTGAATTTCATTTTTGGATTTGAAGAAAATAAATAAAGTGTAATTTATAGAAATTATTATTTGGATAAATAAATAACCCAGAAATTAAAAATGTACACTTATTATTATTATTTATAATAAAATTGTGTTATTCCTTCTATATTATTAATTCATGGTTTTTTATTCACTAAAAATAAAATGATTATATTTTTTATCACCCTCTATGTTTATTTTATCATACATCTCCCTTTTATTGAAATATTTTTCCTTCCAACTATAATTATCCTATTTGGAAACCTATTTATGTATTATTCTAGAGGGCCTATATATTTAATTTTATGACTTCTCAAAAGAAATTATAATATACCCTTTTATGATTTATTTTTTCAAAAATTTAATTTTCTAATATTAAATCATTTAGTTTCAAAGATCATGATATAACTATTGCGAAAAAATTATTCATGGAGAGGTTAATATAATTCCCATAGATTTTGATATAAAACATTGTTCAATTGAATAGAAGTAATGAAACATAGAGCATTAATAACTGGTGAATGTTATTAATTAAATATGACTATTATAACCTAGTAATCAAATTTCTTGGTATTAATTGGAGTGACCTAATTATGAATATTTATATATAAGGGTCCTACATAATAAAAATTTAATTATTAGGGCTTCAAAAATAAGAAATCAATTTTTTCTTATAGTTGTTTTATACTTCAAAAAAATTACATTTGACAATGATTTAAATTTTAATTTTGGAGTGGATATTATAAATAATTTCCACAAAATTTTAATAAAATATAAAATTATATAATTTTTTAAATCATATTATAAGAATCTTTTTAGGTTACTTTTTTTGGATTTTCTAAAAGCATTGATTTTTCATAAATATTGAAAAACAAAAAATTTGAAGGAAATTATATTTTATATTCATGAAAATAAAAATTTCCATTTATTTTTGAATTAATTTTAAAAAAAATAATTTTATTTAAATATAAATAAATTCATTTTATTTATATTAACATTATGGTACATTTTGATATAAATGTTTTTTATAATTAAAATATATTTTTATTAAAAAAACATTTCTTTATATTTTATTGAATTATTTTAAAATATTAATCTTATAAATATCAGAATTAAATTTGAAAAAAAAATATACAATGTATTTAGAATCAACATTTTCAAAATTAGTAAATAATAATCTTTTAATTTTTTCATTATGAATTATAACAATTGTTAAAAAATATTTCACCGTAGTATGGATAAAAAAGGTAAAACATGATTAAAAATAAAATATAATAATATAAAAAAAACAAATCATAATGAATCTTATTTTCCATGCATTATTTTATTGATATTAGGTGGATTTTTTTGAGACAAGGAACCAAAATTGTGTAAGATTACGAGGCTAGTGCTCCTAGAATAAACATATGAAATATATTAAATAACAATCATGCATATTTTTCCTGAAAAAAATGAATAACTCCATAAAGGGGCCCCAAATGATAAATTTGAGGGATAATTGGGTTCAGAATGCAGGATTTACCCTATGAATGAAATAACCTTTTTCAATGCGGAGAGTTTGTGAAAAATGTCATCACATACATAAATGAGAAATAAATAAATAAATAAATATGTTTTTTTATTTGATTTAGTGGTCATATACAATTTATATATATGGTTATTATATTCATATTAGGGTTAGCCACTAAATCTGCAGAGATCTATAAATCTATTAGAGAGAATTTTTTGTGAATGACGACGGATCAAGACCGGATCGAGGATAGTTACACTGATGGCATTCATGGATCACGTTAATAATATTAACACAACACTATCAATCACTAACGATTGATCCAAACTATATATAGGAAGTTTATTTTGTTTTCCATCCTATTCTTTAGTATCAAACGAACACAGATCAATTCTATGAATAAAATTGATGCACAAATCCCCTTTATATTTAATTTTATGGAATTATATAAGTTTTTTGTGTTTTATTCCCCTATGAATTTCATTTTATATGAAAATTAATCGAGGTTAAATGAAAATATACTATGTTTTTTTCACATGTTTTTTGGTTATTGTATTTCTTCTGCCACTCTTCACATGTTCATCGTGGGAATTTAATTTGACTATTGGTTCAATGAATGCCTAATATTTCATCATTATACAACAATTATTCAGTTCAATGAATTGATACCTTGGGTGTGGTTCATGATCGATGGTGTGATCATTATGTAATGGTGGTGGTGGATTATTGGAGGTGGATCAGATGGATTTGTGGGTTTTTTTTATCCTGGTTTTGACCCATCAAGATTGATGGCTCAATAGATCATTTTTTCAAGAAAGCCCAAACCCTTATTTCGGTTGGTGACAAAGGAATGGATCAGACGACTCTCAATATAATGGTTTCGATGAAGATGGTGGATCCAGTGATGTAGCATACAATGAAAAGGAAGACCTTTTACATTTGGAAAATTCTAATCAGAACGTGTCTATTTTTTGATTGCATGATTTGTGGGGCACCCTTACTGTATTGCTAGGGTTTTTCCTAGAGATAAGTATCATCAGACATGTGTCTTGGTCCAACACCAGGTGACCCCACCATGGTGGCATGTCAAGTACTCAGACACAGAAATGACTTGGTGTACATGAGTTAGTACACATGAATGTCCAGTAGTACATGGTCACAACTATGAAACATAGGCAGGTGTCGAGCGACCTCTACACATCTTTTTTCACTCAAAAATCAAGTAATCTTAGATTAAAACGTCATGTTAGGAGTTTCCACATGGGCAGACTAGAAGATAGTTGGATATATTATTTACAACTATTACATCTTGTGTAAACTTCATCAAGGATGTTTGTAGCCCTTCAATTATTCATTCTAGATCAGTCTGGGTTGATTGTGTTCCCATGGTCCATTACATCGAGGGTACAATGTAGCAATACATCCACATCACATGATTGTGGTCCCCTCAATAGTATTATTTTTAGATAGAGTTTGTGGTGTCCCTCCATGTGATTGTAGTTTGATACTCTATCATCATTTTACCCTAGTTGGGGTGTGTTGAATTGGACTAACCTACGTGAATAGATAATTGATCCTACATCAAAAAGGATATATCATTTGGCTTCATGGTATCATTGTAATATGATCCCCTACATAAAGGGTTGATTCATATTGGGTTTGTAGGGACCCTCGATGGTTCTGGGAATAAAATCATATCTGAGTTTCAAGGCCTTCCAAGAAACGTAAGGTTTCTTGGGTAGAGCCCAATGATCATGACCTCTTGAATAATGTCTCTAGTGATATCATGTATCATGTAGTTTATTCTAATAGAAATATTGTTTCTTTGAGAAAAATCATGTGTCTAGAATTTGGTTATGACCGCATGGTTGTACGGTGTCATTCCCGATTCTATCTAAGTGATTGTATTATAAATTTATTTTTATATACTTGTATTGATATAATAACATGTGATTTTTCAGGTTTAGTTTTTTTAGGGTGTTCTATTATGTACTGTATACCCACCCCGACATGGGATATATCTGCATGTGTCATGTATTATGGAGACAATAACTTTGAATATGTCATCCTTGGATGATATAGAGCGGGTGGATTGCACCATAATCTTGTCAAACTGATTTGTTTTCCTAGATCATTTATTTGATCGTAGTCCACACCCTTGGACGAGGATAGATGATTTACAGTTTTTTTGCCATGTATTTATCCCATTTTCACTTTATGTAGATTAACATCATACAATGGCGGTGGATTATAGATATATTAATGAATTTTTTCTGTTTTATTACATTTTAGAATTGTGTGTGCTTGGAGATGTGTGCATGTGTATAAGTACATTATGCAAATTCCTCCCATTCAGGGGATATGCCGACCTGGTGTTATACTTTGTCCCCTGGACAATTGGAGGTGGTATTTGGGGTTAGTCATGGGTCGGACCCTGGAATATCAGGTTGTGACCCAAAAAAAATTCTTTATTTCATTTAATTGGTTAATTTTCATTAATTATCATCCAAAATTAAAAAATGTATAATTTTATATCCACTTTTATTTTATAATCTCATTGTTATTAGCTTAATTATAGAAAAAATATATAATTACATATATTTTAATATATCTAATATTTATTACTCGGATAGAAAAGAAGATATATACATTTATAAATTATTTCTAAAAATATTAATTATTCTTTTTAACATGGTAATTTTTTTGTTAATTATTTAATCATTACTTTTAATTCTTAGTCAAATCATACCTAATGCTTTTTGGGGTAATAAACAGATTCAATAAATCATTTTGATAAAATTAAATGAAATATAATTGGGAATAATTATTTTTTTCAAATAATATTTTTAATAAATATAACATATTATTTATGAGGTAAAAGTTTTTAATCTAATTCCATTAATTTCTGGATTCCTTTAATGTCAAATAGTGTGAATTGTTGGGAAAATGACTTTAATGATATCTTATGTAAAAAAATATTTTATTATTTGATTTAAAATTAATTAAAACACTATATTTGGCCAATAAATTTTAATATGGTTGATTATATTTATGTCTAACATAACTATTTATACTAACTTTCTTGATCTATATAGATAAAAATTGTTGATATCAAAGTAATTTTAAATCATATTTTCAAGTGGTTTAAAAAAAGAGAGAAGAGTAAAAATATCAACTAAACATATAAAAATTTTATTTATTTATACATTTTTGAGACCTACCCTTCCAATTTTATAAATTTAACAATATTTCTTCACATGAACTTGAAAAATTAAGTTATATTAGTTAAATATATTAATTAATTCTAGGGGTTCCCTTCTCCTCTTTTATATATGGATACCACCCCTCATATCATCCATAAATTTCATGATCCATTTATCTCAAAAAAATATCTAAAAGAAATGAATTGAAACATTCATCCCCATATTATATAGGTCAATGTATCTTAAAAATATTAACCAATAAATCTTTTTGTGTAATCCAATGGTGGTCTTATAAGGAGGTGTTAATCGCCTTAACTGAGTGTTTTAATATTTATTCCTCTTATAAAACCATAAATTCAATCATCTTATTTCCAATATATTAAAATGAGAAAATACTATAAATAGAGATATTATAATATGAATTTAATATACTTATTAATCTTTTTTCTTTAAAACGTCAAATGAATCCATCGTTGGTATGTATGTGCAGACTACCTCTTCGTGGAGCGATGTATTTTTCTTCTCAACACCGCCTTTCAAAGATGGTTTTTATGATATATTTAATGGGTATATATGATATTCATGAAATAAATATTTTTTTTAATATAATATAATACATATTGTTATACTATTTAATTCATTATAGATGTAATCGTCAAACGTGGTTACGTAAAGACAACTATCTTTATGTAGTGATATACTTCATTTTTAAAAACAATACTCTCATAGATGGTTAATGGGATATAGTTAATGAAGTAATTATATGTTTATGAAATTATAATTAATTTTAAAAATTAATATTTTATTAAATTATTTTTTCCTTGCAATTATAAGTAAAAACATCACTCAAGAAAAAGTGAAAACAACATCTAAGTGAGCCGATGTATTTTTCTCCACGAACAACATTCATAGATGAAACTAAAAGTCTGTTTTATATTTATAAGTGAAAAATATTTAATTAATAATATTATATAGATGATGGAACCGTTATCACTTTTACCACTATTAACATACCAAATTCAATTTGATAAATTTAATTTAATGACCTCAAAACACTCAATGTGAACATAACCGACTAAGTAATTAAATATTTAAATGAAATAAATTAAATATATGGATTTATGATAATAGAATACAAATTATAAAGTTTATTAAAAATTAAATATTTAATATATGTTTTCTATATATAAATTAATGGACATACATAGCATGTTATGACTTTAGCTAAGGGCTTTCTTTAATCGATTCGCATTCTTTGGGTTATAACACTTATTCATTGACATTTTTGTGACAAGATTATGAGAAAATTATTCTATAAATTATTTTACTATATTATTAAAATTTTAATATGTATTTACAAATATTTAAATAATCGAATCATGGATTAATTATAACATAAAATGTTTGGATCGTTGCAAGGGTTTCCTTTGTCTTAATCATGATTTCATGAGAAAGTTTCAAGTTGTGTACCATGATTTATTTAGAATTTTTTTCTTATATACACATGAATTAATTTTGAAATATTTATATATATAATTCATTTTATTTATATATCCTTTTCATATTATTTCTTTTAATTTTTTTTTTTTTTGAATTTTACTAAAGGGGTATGAAATTTATTTTATAATCTCATTTCTTTTCTAGATTATTTATATTCAATGTTCCTTTGTGGGAAATTTTATGAAATAATTTTCATAAAAAATCTATAATATTATCCTATAATTATTTATATATTTTTAATTATTTCCTTTAATTTTCATCTCATTGGTACATAAGATGATTAAAAAAATGATGGTAAAAATAACCTTATTTCTCTTTTTGGTTGAGAATATTTCCCCTTACATAACTATAATTAAAAAATAAACAATATTAATTTAAATTAAATTGCTATTTTAATGTAATTTAAAAATATATTTTAATTTATTTATTTATTTTTAAAAGAATTATTTATGCTTAACTTCCAAACAAGTATCTTTTAGTTTTTTCTAGCAGTGTGAAGTTGATCTATGTTTTAAAATTCACCTGATAAAGGGATTTTAAGACCTTCATAACAATTATTTAATTTTATGTTTATATTACAATTTTCCATGGTTATTTTCAAATAATCTATTTTCTCAATATTATTGGAAATATTATTTAAATTTTTACAACAGAAGGATATTTTTTCATGTGTTAAAATAAATTTCTTACATGTTATTTTATATATATTATTGATATGTGGAAATATCCTTTATTATTTTTCTAATGTTAAATGGTTATATCAACAAATAATACCTTCAATATTATTTATATGGGTTTTTATGATTTATTTAATGATATTTTCATGGAAACCATTTCTTTTCAACCTATATGCCAAGCTAAAAAGGAATAATAATTGTCCTCATGGGTGTTATGTTGACAAGTGAAATATTATAAATTTTTTGTTCATTTAATGGTATGTGGAATTATTCATAAATTATTGAGGGGTATTTCCATTTTAATCCAAATATGGGATGTCATGATTTATCCCAAGGATGGGTAGGTTTGTTATGGGTGTCTAATTAGTTGGGTATAATAATAGAGTTAACTAAATGTAAATTACTCTCAATAGATGTTGATGTTAAATTCTGTAATCTACTCATAACATATATATAATTATTCAATTTATAGTAATTATATTATGAATGTTTAATTTTCAAATATACCTACATTGGTTTCTATTATTTCAATGAGTTATAATGTTTCCTTTGATCAAGGATTATTTTTACATGACTTGTGACAGTAAACTCATATGGATCTTTTGTTATTTGAATTTTATATTCCATGTATCTAATTTTATAACCCATGTTTTGATTGGTATAAATTTTATTATATTATTTTCATTCTCGATGAATATTTTATCTTATCCTTATGATCACCTTTTATTCATTGAATATAACTAAAATTCAATGTCAATGTTTACCATTTTATAAAAGTTTATCTCTCCCTTTATATGTTTCTTTTCCCACCGGTATAGTGATAATTGTTATGTAATATATGTGTATAAGGATTTCAAGTTAGATATTCTGAAGATGTAATATGAAATATGAAACATTAGTCTTACTGAACAAATGCTAACTTGAAGACATGTGTAATGTTATATAAGAGTTTTCCCTGATTCTCTAAAACTCTAAACCTAAAAGTTCATTGGGTATAAAAGTTATAATATATATATATATATATATATATTTGATGTTATAATATTTTGGATAGTTAATGTGTCACATTTATCAGTATCAAAGAAATAAATTTAAATTTTATATTTCTAGATTTATATCTAGGTGTACTTTTCATGGGTGTTTTAATTGGGTTGAGACAGGGTTTAGAAAACATGGGAGATTAATATGTTTTCATGTGAGATTATCTAAGGAGTTTGGTATTCCTAGATGGATTAAAAAGATTAATATTACTCTATTTTAAAATTCATATACACCCCTTTCGAGGTTTTCATAGATGTTATTTTAAGGTGATTAATGATATTTTGAATGAAATTTTATTATGTTCGGTTAGGTGAAAACATTAAGTTTAAAGGGAAGTATTATTTTAGAATAATGATATAAAAATTTTGGTAATGTAATCTAAAAGTTATGAGATAACATTTGAGGTAAAAAAATTCCTTAATGTTGGGTTTTTTGAGGTTAATTTGGATATGAGGTCACTTATTTATGGAATTTTCTTTAATGAACCTTTAGAGTTATTGAAAAAATTATTAAGATAAGTATATTACTTAATTGTATTATTTTTATTCGATTTACATATTATCATAAAATATATTAAAAATATTGGGTTTTGTAAATATAGAAGGATGATATTTTTATTCTTGTACAAATCCAAAGGGTTATTAAAATTTGATGATTTGGGAATAATAATTATTCATCATGGTTAATCAACGCTTGAAATACAAGATTATATAGTGGTTATAAAATTTAAAAAACCCAAAAAAATGATGAAATCACATTTATGAATGTGAAAAAATAATTTAATTATATTTTACAATGTAGTTAGTTTGGATAATAATAAATCAAATGAAATTTATTTAATTTTTTTAAATAATTTCTGATAAATTTATTTTCCTTTTACTCAAATTATAATTCATGATTTTGTGGTCATTAAATTTTGTTTGATATAATACCCTGTCCCTCCAAATATATATTTAGAAAATAATATTTCCCAATATTTATAATATTGTACTCCAAACCATTGTAATTCTATTTTTAGACATAATTACATGTTATTACATATTACCATTTTATTTATCATTCCTTGGTTTCAAAATGATGTTTTATTAACCCTTTTTATGATGTGGGTTTTCATGACAGGTATTTTCAAATATTAAATCCCTTAATTACCATGCTAGAGATAAAATTAAAAGTACATAATTTATTTAATGGGATATAATTTAATTCTATGATATTTTAAAATAATACAGTATTTTATAGTGTAAAATACTTGTGACATAGAGATTAAATTACTATGAAATATTATTATTTGATTAAATAAATTATAACCTAGCCATTGAATTGAAGGATATGAATATGAGAAACTAAAATATGTTATATATATATATATATATATATAAATGTTTGTGTCTAACCTAATAAAAATTTATCGTTTATTTATTTATAAATAACAACATAAAATTTATTAATGTTATTTTATTTTTCAAAAATATGTTTCCTTCTAAAATTGTTTTTATTGATTTTTTTGAGTGAATATTATAATTAATTAATGAAATATATTAAAATATTATTTGATAAAATGATTTAATTTTTTAATCATCGTTTCAAAAAAAGTTCTATGTAAAGTTTTTCATTTTTTACGAAAATATTTATTTTTTCAATAAAGAGTAAAAAATAATGATTTTACAGAAAAGATTATTTTATTTTTATATATTTGAGAAGTATCATTTATTTTAGAATCTATCTTAAATTTTCATCAATTTATTTTAATTGAAAATTATAAAATTCTTTTTACTCAAATTATCATGATTCTTAATTTTGATAGAAAAACATTTTTTATATGAGATTAATTTTTCTAGAAAACTTATTTTCCTTGTTTTATATGGATTTATTTTCAAACTAATTATTTCCACCTATAGGAACTGAATTTTATAAAACGGATTCCATATTTTGAATCATAGGGTTCATATTTTCTAAACATTTTCCTTTTTTGACTAATAATGGATATAATCTTTATTAAAAATATCATTTCCATGTTAATAATAAAATAGCCAAGAGAAGATTAAATCTATACTATAAATCTTTAAAATCACTCAAAAATAAGAAATTATTCTATTATATTTGTTTTTTTACACCTTAATACACATAAATTTTAAAATATTGAAATTATTAACACTAAACTTTTTTAATGGTACTTACATAATATAAAGTAATGAATAATTAAAAATGTCACTCTATTTATTTTAATATCAAAAATATTTTGTTCATATGCATAAAAAGTGGTTATGTTTTGTTCTAAATGGTTATTTTAAATATTAATGATTTTATTCATCATAATGTTTTTAAATTTTTATTATTGTAATAATTACCTTGAATGCATATGCAACGCTAGAACACTAATAGATTAAATAATATAAAAATGCAATAAAGGTTTTTTTTAAAAACTAAATGTAATAAAACAAAGATGTATTATTTTATTAAATAAATTTTTAAGACCCGCATAACATATTAGAAAACTGTTAAAATTTTATATTTGAACTCCATTACTATATTTATGTATTTAAAGTCAAACTATATTAATAGTTAATAAAATGAAATTTATCGTATGCTATGTTAAATAAAATTTTATTAAATGATATATAATCTTAAAAAGATATTATTGAATAATTGAATGAAATAGGGTAGATAATATCAATAATTTCCAAATTATGGGTGAATTTTTCCTTTATACTAACTTGCATGACCAAAAGAATAAAAAAAATGATATCATCATAATCATCAAACAGGTTAATGGGGGTTAAAACATAGATATATGGGATATAAAATCTTTAATGATTTTGTAACTATTATTGTATGATATTAATTAAACTCATAATAATCATATATTTTAAATATAAAATTTTTATTCCACATGAAGATTGAAATTAATTTTTATCAATTTAATACTTTATGAAATTCCGAGGGTTCCCCTATCCCATATTATATAATTAAACCACCCATCCACCCTTAATTATACATATTTTACATATAGATTGATAACTAACTAAATAAAAACACCCAGACATTACACCCAATTTTTTTGGGATTTTTTACCTCTACAAAAGACTATCTTATAAGTAATAATAAGTAAGTTAATGGTTTTCCACAAAATCGGTAGTAATGGTCTTAACATGGAATTCTAGTTTTAATTATTCTTATACCTCCTTTAATTTAGTCATAACAATTAAAATAAAATAATAGCAGTACCTATCAAATATTTAGATATTATTATGTTAATATAATAACCTTATTCATCTCATTTCCATCAAATGGTAAATTAAACCTTCATCTGTGTGTACGTACAAATTTCCACCTCATTAACTGATGATTTTTGTTTCTCATAGACACCTTTATTGTATGGGTATTATGACATATTAAAATAATATATATAATATTTTTGAAAAAAATATTATTCATTAAATATTATATTTCATATATATTTATACCATTCGAATCATTTGAAATTGAATCATCAAATATGTGTAAGTACATACTCCCAGGTCAACGTAGCATTGTACTTTATTTTTTAAAAACCACATATCATGGATGGCCAATATTATGGATTTAATCATTTTATATAATTTTTGTATCATTATAATTATTATGGAATGGAAATATTTTATTTTATATCTTTATTTTAACTCCAATTATAATTAAAAACATCCCACGTGTGTTCGTGAAGTCTACAACCTCACAAGTCCATTAATTTGGTTTTATGTCCACCATTCATGGTATACAATAATATTTTATTTGATGTATAAAAATGAATAATATTCCCTAAATAATATTTTAGATAATATCTATCCATCGCCTATTTAAGAACAATCATCACAGATAAAATGTTTTGAAATTATGAACTGGATGTCCAAAAAATAAATATATTAAACTTAACTAATTACATAAATAAATATGTCATTGATAAATATGAAATTATTATTTTTATGATATGTTAATAACCCTATAGAATTTCATTAAGCAATTTAAAAAATAATATATTTTTAATAAACTAGATTTATGGAATATACTTTGTATGTAGGGACTAGAGGTAATGGATTTCTAAACTCAATTTCCTTCTATTGAGTTATAACTCTTATTTATTGACTTTGTTATTACTTGATCATGTTTGAATATATCTCCAATAGTTTTATACAATATTTATCATGTTTTTGGTGTATTTATATATGTTCACATAATTACTTTTTGGATTAATTATCACTTTAAATATTGTGATCTTTAAAAGGGTTTCCATTGTCTTAATATCGATTTAATGAGGTATGTTTCCCATAATGCACCATGAATTTTTTTAATGGTTCAATTTATAACCCATGAATTAATTATGAAATATTAATTAATTTAGTCCATTTTATTTATAGAGACATATCATATTCCTTCGCGAATTGATTTTTGATTTTAATATTACCGAATTAGTAGAGGATTTTGGTTTAAATCTCATTTATTTTAGGGATTAGTTATATTAAATATTGTTTTGGGGTAAATTATGTGATCTTAATTTATTAAAAATGATATATTTTCTAATCCTCTATTTATTTTTTGATATTTTCAAGATTTCTTTCCCAATTTCCTCTCTTCTATACTTAAGAAGAACAAACGAATGATTTCAATGATAAGCAGTCCATTTTTCTCCTTTTGGCCATGAATTGTTTCTCTTTCATATCCACGATGTTAAAATCATTTCAAGATTTCCAATTTTTATGAAAAAAGAGTTCTTAAGATAGAATTTAAATTTCATTACAATGGTTTAGAATGAATCTTTTTTTCAATTTTTAATTAGGCTACATTTCATTTTTACCAAAATTGAAAAAGGTATATTTTTTCATTTAAAAAATAAATTTATTTTTGCATCATCATAAATATTATTTTAAATGAATTTCACTTAATAGGTATTCTTGTATTTCTTCCAAGAAGTTTTTCTCCCGATATTCCTAGAACTTTAATTTAAAAGTTTGTTCCCAGAAAGGATATTTTTCAACAAACTATATCTTTTATAAACCTCATTTCAATATTTATTACACAAGAGATACAATTAATATAATCCCAAAATAATATGTTACCTATTATATTTGGATAATAAAATATATAGTATAATATCTTGAAACAAATATACAATAAATGTTTTTTAAAACTAAAAATAATTTCCTTATTATTCATTGAACCTCTTATACTAATAAGATAAATTGTATAAGTACATATATAAGTGGTGAGAAATTAATCCAAACCAGAGAGTAATAATGTCATAACATGATGAAAGTAATAAAACCCTATCTAGAGGTATACCATGGTGACATAAAACTGGTGATATTCATAACCATTTATATCAATGCAGAATATGAGATTATAATATCATGTAAACATAAGAATGCTGAAACAACAAAAAACATGACCTCATTTGTACATTTTAGGGGTAATTTCAAAGGATTCATAAAATATTGCATGTAGAAATACTCCCATGCACCATACAAGCTATCTCTTAATTTAAAATCATTAAATACATTTTGGGAAATATAATTTTAATCCAACCCAACACATTAATATCATATACAACAATTTTTATGCGACATAGATCATACAATATAAGGATAACTTTCAATATTTTTAATCCCAAGATTAAAGATATTGGGTTATATACATGGAAGTACGCAATTAATGAATTATAGGTGTATATGAGGGAATAAAGTTGAGTGAAAATGGGGAAGTGTGTTTAGTACACAACTGTATGGCATAGAAAGTTGAATGATAATTTTGGTAGAATAATGGGTGTATATAAATATTCATGGAAGGTTAAAATTAGAGTGAAAGGGAGAGTATAATTACATTTAAATCATAAGGTTATTAATGGAAATGTATAAAAAACCAATGTTAATAATAAGAAATTAAAATTTATAACTAAAAGGATGTTTTGGAATAAAGATGATGATGAGAGAATACCTTACCTTTACATATTAACGACTTAGGTAAAGGTTATAAAGATATGGGATAAATGATATATTATAAAGATCCTCATAATGTTCTATTTGAATGCTAAAATATAAATTTTTGTATTTTGGAAACTCCTCTAGGTGACGTTGATGATCCCAACATCATTATAAATTAATAAAAAATTATCATTGAAAATACCATAGAGATTGAATGGTTCTCTCAGACTGATCATCCTTCTGAGGGTCATAATCAGTACTAAAACACACCTCTATATTGATTTCTTGTTAGAGGATTATCCAAAACCTCACTGTAGACACTGGATATATAATATATACAATGGGTAGATGTACTCCATTAACTCTTACAACTTCCATTATATATATCTTATCGGGTTAGTAAATATATAAATTTTCATTTATAGAAATGAAATAATCTAACTTTGTAAGGTTTTAAAAATTCACCCTAATGATTTTATTTCCTTTAGATTTCATATGGAGTTAAACGATGAATTTCATGGTTTTGTTTTCCCATTTTATTAATGGAATGGGAAATTGTTTCATCACACTGTTGTAATTTTTTTAGTCAACCATTAATTTGTTTCTTGCCATGAATCATGATAAATATTATGCAACCTGCCTCTTTATGTTTTAACACTAGATGTTTTCCCCCCAATATATAAACATCTCAGTGCTTCCAATATGATGAGAGATGGGTAAAATATATTTATCATCCAGAAGATTTTATTCAGTTCTAGTTTTTATGGGACACATATCTTAGTTACAATCCTTATAACTCCATCTTTAAGATTGTCTATGTATATAATATTCATAATGTTTCGTTGTATCCCCTCATCATATTTTTGGTCCTCCATAATCCTCTATAGAATAAATGGTTGAACACTTATTTGAGAAAGGAAGGATATAGATCCTTATATTAATATCATTCCCATCCTTTTCATGTCCATGAATATTAGATCACTATTAATCCTCATCATGGATAGGTTTGTGGGATCCTTTTAAATCATAGCATCACCACTTTGTTCTCTTTCCCAACATGGTAATGGATTGAATGATAAATTTATTTTATTATCTCTAACTACCTTTATTGGTTAATTTTTTTCTCAGTTAGTTTTAAAAAATAATTGAGGTCTTAGGAATCGTATATATGTCACACTTCTACCTGTAGAGGTAATGTATTAAATCATCTGCATTAATATCACTGAAGCCAATTATATATCATTAATTTGGTAGTATTTCTCATTTACCTTTAATTTTTAGGAGTCATAGGTTATGACTTTTAAATCATATGGTATTACCCAAACCAATCCCATATTGGACTCATCTCTATATATCAAAAATACTTCCCCACGAGTTGGAAATGTGATCACAATTGTATTGATTATCCACTTCATTAAATATTTAATGATATCTTCACATTTATCATTCTAAAACAATTTTAGCCCCATTAAGGTTAGGTTATTTAATGATATTGGATGTTTGTATAATTTTATCATAAATCAAGTATATTACCCTTTAATTCTAAGGAAACTATGAATCGACATTCTATATGTGGCCTGGTACTTTCTCCAATTTCCTCATTTTTTAATCATCCACATATATCCCTTCGCTGGTGATAAAATACCACAATAAAGCTACTTTATCCATGTATTTTTTCAATTGAGAACTCAACCTCATGATTTGATTGAAGTCCAGTCAATTATTTTGGGAAAATATTCTCTCACGATTTGATATTCATCATGGATGATATTTTACATACTCCTTATAATTTTAGTAAGATATGATTTCACATAAATAAATTATATCTATGAATGAGATTATGATTCCAAAGGTGATAGATTCAGATCATTTTACATTTATAAAATTAGAGGGAGATTTATGATACATACAGTAATTCCCTTCTCTCAAAAATTTGTGGTGGATCTATTCAAGGAATGTCAATACATACCCAGAATCATATAGAATTATTCTGAAATGAGTATCCCAAAGTTTTATGGGCAATTGAACCCTCAAATGTGGATAAGGGAGAAGTTATAAACATAGGATGCAATAATTACTCCTTTTTATTTTCACTACTAGCTCCACACGAATGTGTTGAGGTGTTTTTTGAATAGTTCTTATAAACATACATTTCATGAATGAAAAATTATAACTAAAATCACTACGGACATTTTATGTTCATGATTAGATGATAAGAATGTCTTTAAATTTATTATTATAATTTTACGAAATTATTTCTTCCGAAATAGACTTTAGAATTATATTTTTTAAAATATAACACAAATAAAAGGGAAATTTTGAACATTGAATGGATAAATAATAAATCTCATTCATTCATTAACCAATGAATTTTCTGATTTAAATATATGTAATTCATGATCTACTTCCTAACCTAAATATTTATGGCTATTTTTTCCCATCATTATATTTTGAATGGTGCTTGTGAATTTACATAATCAATTCCCATGGGAGTCCCAAAACAAGTGCAAAAAAATTACTACATATTGTGCACTACGTAATGGTTTCTTTAATTCCCAATCTGCCATTTCTGGGGTTTTAACACTATGTTATAATGTGGTTGAGCCACATTTATTTTTAGTGTCCAGATAGTTACTTTATTTCATGTAAACCACTTATTCTAAAATTTACCAAAACCTATGGATATTTTCCTATGTTTTGTTTTGTCCCTAAGGTATTCATTAATTTTTTATTATACTGATCCAAAAAAATAACTATAATTTCCTTTGATACTAATAATGAGAACACATATATTTTATACCCCTTAATTCATGATTTATTACATAAATATACCCTTAATATAATCATAAAGAATAATGATGCCTATTTTATTTTAGGTAATTAGATATATATCATTATAATAGGAAACATGGGTATAAAAACATTATTTATAAACATAAAATCATTCCTTTATATTCCATCGATCATATAATTCTTGTTGGGAAGAAATCCCTCATGGCGTCCTCTCGGTATGATTTGGGTGTGGTTTTGTATGTTGACAAAGCTACAAGACCACAAATGTGTATGGTTGGTGTTTGTCGAAGAGATGTTTTGTGGTTGTATAGTCTCCTAGTGCATTCCAAATTTTTGGGTTTCAAAATTACGAGATTCATATTTGAAAAGGAAGGATTTTTTCATAGGAGTGAGCGTTATGAAGAACATTGATGAAAATAGTCAAAGGATGAGAAAAGTGTATCACAATAAATGGACCATGTACCATGTTTTTGGAACAGTACGTGGATCGTCGACAATGGTATGTCGGAGATGTTTGAAAAAACAAAAAAAAGGTACACAGTGGAATTCAACGCGCTACGCAGATGGCTTGACATCGGCAGAGGAGATTTACCATGTAGGAATAAAGACTGTATGCAGAACAAAAAAAAATGGTTTTCTGTTAGCTTGTGGTTCGTGGGGGCTGGAGGATCGATATGTATAAAAGGTTGGATTAAATATTTTTAAAATATTGGGTTACCAGATTTTGCTGATATCATTACCTATATAAGAATTCCTAATCACACCGATTTTTTGGGAGATCAAATATCATTAGAGAAATATTTTTGATATGTGATTTTTGTAATTATCGAAGGAATTTTGAAAAGGGATCTTTGCGAAGATTAATGTGGTTCGCGCAGAAGATATTTCACTGATAGTTTTTTCGGAGAACTGTATCCCACCAAGTAAATAGTACATGGAATAAGAAGGCATGGTTTGCGATAGTGGTTCGTGAAGTAATTTTGTGAACAGAGAAAAGTTCTCAGACAAAGGGTAGTTTACTGCGGAGGATCGTTGAGATGGTACGCGGAAGTTGTACATGATATCAATGGTAGAGGTAATTCACAGACAGAGGAGGTTCATGGAAGAGGAATTTGTAAGTGTAGTAGGCGGTCTTCTTATAATACCCAGTACACTGTATGCAGAGGATTAGGTGGTTCAAAATTTTCACAAGGAAGCTTGAAAAGGCTTCAAATCAGTTTGAAAATGTATTTTCTGGTACCTATTAGTACTCAGGATGCCGTACATAATCTATGAGTGAAAAAGAAACTTCAAAATATCATCTACCTATAGTTGAGGAATCGGGAAATCAAGAAAATGTAGGGAACTACAAGTCCATTAACTATGTTTGACCTAAAAGTCTATAAATTATGTGTGTATTACTTTCTTAGATTAGGTAGGAAAGTAAGAGGAAGATGCTGACTCTTTCGACCAATAATTATCTAATGAAATAGGCATTGGGAGTGACCCTTGGTAATGTAGTGGAAAGATCCTAATCCTTGTAAAGGCAGTGAGCCCAGTCATAGAAGATCTTTCTTGGACGTTGTACTCAATATTGGCAGTGATCCTTAGTGAATATGGTACACTAGGTTATTACCATTTTTTCCCATTAGAAGTAGCCCAGTGAGGATGAACCAAATAAAAAATCCTTGTAAGATATTCATGATTTTGTATTGTCTATATATTACTACGTGAGGAAGATGGAATTATGTATTGTTTAACAATGAAACAAGATCTAAAGGGGGAAAATTTTAATCAATCTTACCCCAATTCACCCCGCATCTTAGGGTATTTGACCTAGTGGATATAACAATTAGTATCAGAGGTAAAGGTTGAAAGTTAGTGGTTATATCTCAAGAAAAAGGAATGGAGTTGGTTAATCATAAATGAATTCTGATCATTTATGGAAATAATTTTCAACTATGGAATAATTGAATGAAGTAATACATCTGATCAGTAGGGATGGACGCCTTCACAATAACTATGCATAGAATATCAACTGACTTTGATACATTTTCTTTATCAGAAGCTAAAAGAAGATAATTGGATGCTTATGCTAATGAAATAAATTCGTTAGGGGGAGCCCTATCAAATGAAATTTAAATGAAGGTGATGTTCTATAAAACATCACATTAAATGTGTGAAAAATTATTGAACATTTATTAGTGAAACACAATAATCTGAGAAGAAAAGTTGTAGTTTATATAGAATAAGTATGCGGATCTCAGAATGAATCCAAATGAAACCGTTGATACACTATTTGAGAGGATAAATATTATTGTGGGGGACATGTGGGGTCTTGGAAAAGAAATTGAAGATATAATGATTGTGAAATTTATATAGAGGAAACATACACCACGGTTCAATCTGAATGTTTCAGTGTTGGAAGACAGATGCAGGAAATAGTTGACACCAGATAACTAACTCATTACCCTTGTATAATATGAAATGATAAATGATGATAATTATGTAATGGAATAGGGGAAGTCTAAGGAAGTGGCATTCAAGTCCATGAAATTTATCTTTGTTTAAGATAGTATTGAGGAGAAAAATATGGATGATGTCAGGTCATATCTCTCCTCTAATCTCCAAATGGGGTAAGGGAAGATCAAAGGTAAACATCCATTTCCTTACTTTTGATGTGGAATGGTTGAGCAATTTAAATAAAACGGTCCAAAAAATTTTGATGATGAAAATTATGAAATTCTCCCAAAGAATTATTCATCAAATGAGAAAGGGAGGATAGGTACTAAGAGAATTTTCTGCAAAAAGAATAATATTCATTCAAAAGAGGATGACAGTTTAGAAGAATCTGATTCAAAAGTATTGGAGGACTATAAGGATCATAAAATAGATGATTTGGTGGAAGATATAAGAAATTCATTATCATGAGAGGAAAGTGATAATGAAAGACGGTAAATTTAAGTAATAGTTTATCATCCAGTTGAATTATAATATTTCCTTGAAGAGTTAGATATTTTGAGATCCAAAAAAAGAATGCTATCAAAGTTGTTTGTAATCACAACCACTATATACAGTTATTGGAAAAATAGAATTCTAAGATGAATATATAAATTGAAATGCTTTGGTTTTCAATTCCTAAAATATCAGAAAAGGGGGTTGAGTACAAACTCAAAATTGATGAAAAAAATGGAAATCAATAGTTTGACTAAAACTATAAAAGATCAAATCCAAGGTATCATATAACTAGAAGAGGAAGTCATTGGTCTGTGAAGAATAGTTAAAGGTCAACATCTGGATTAATCTAAAATTGAATGATGTTGTGGTGTAAGTCAGACCACAAGAATCCATTCCAATAATGAAATTGATTTGGGTATGAAGCAGAATTAGAAGATACAAATAGCCCAAGGCACAACTAATGCTATATAATTGTCACACATAAATGTCCCTAAAATAAGATTATATTTTTGTGGTAATATGGGACACTCTCAAAATGTATGTTCCATAGCAAAGAGGTACCAAAGGAAACAAGACCAACATATGTGGTTTTACATAGCTCAAAATACATGGTCATCAATTGATGGTCATTGTTTCATGTGGAAAGGACTCTGAAATATGGAAATATATAGCACATTAACAATGAAGAGGAATGAACCGAGGAAAATTGAATTTGTTCAAATAAAGTAGCCCAATGTATCTTCCAAATATTTAAAAATTGAAAATTGATTAGCAGCTCTACAGGTTGAATATAGAGAGTCACATACTAAGGATGATCATGATTATCATTCCAAGATGTATAAAAAGTCTTGTACTTGGGTCAAAAAGAAAAGGGCAGAGCTGCCTTTGGATGCAGAAATTGCATTCAAGGCATCAGATCGCAATGGGATAAGGATCATTGATTGTGTATACACTTCACATTTGACAAGAAATAAGGATCTAGTGACCAGAATTAGTTATGATAAAGAAGGTACCATAATATTTGGAAATGATAAAGGTTTAAAAATTATTGGTTCAAGAAAATCCATGTTTTGAAGAAAAGACATGAGATGAGTAGATGTCTTGGTAGTTGAGGGTATTAGTCACAACTTTTTTAGTATTAATCAATTGTTTAACTCATGACATGCCATAAGTTTTTCCATAAAATTATGTACCATCATTGAAAATGATTGTTCTGTTTTGTTGCAAGGAAACCGTATGAAAGGGAATATCTACCTCATAAGTGGAGAAGAATATATGTGATTTCTATTAAAGGATGAAGAAAACAAGTTATGGAATAAGAGTCTTGGCCCCATAAGCCATGTCTCCTCATAAGATCAGGTGAAATATGATGCAGCTCAAAATATCCCTAGATTATCATGTGATCGTACTCATATGTGTGATGCCTGGAAACATGGAATGATTATTTCAAATACATATAATCCAAAGGATAAAAACTCAACAATATTTCTTGAGTTGGTACATATTGATGTATGTGGGCCAATTTCACCGAGGGCAATTAATAGGAGGAGATATTATGTTTTCTTCATCAAGGACTATAGAATAATGGTATGGGTTTCAATAGTCACCCACAAATAGGATGTCTTTAGTAGCATTTCAAGATATTGATGAGAATATGAAAATGTTATTCGTCAAAAAACCAAGACGATTCGAATAGATAATGGAAAATATTTCACAAATATTCAAGATGAGGATTATATCGAGAAAAATAGAATAAGGCATCATGTTTCAACAGTAAGAACTCTACAGCATAATGGGGTAGTCGAGAGAATAATTATAATTGTGAACAATATGGCTAAAATAATGATCATTGAGAAAGATATTCTAAATATGTTTTGGAAATTTGCAGTGATGACAGAATTATACACATCAAATAGACCCTTATTGTGCCCAAAAGAAGGGAAGACTACATATGAGCTATGGTATGGAAAGTATCCATCATTGCAATAATTTTGAGTTTTTAGGAGTAAGTGTTTCATTATCAATATAGATAAACATAGGAATATTGAATCTTGTGGAGATGAATGAATATTTTTTGGCTACTCAAAGAAAGTAAAAGTTTATAAATGCTTCAATAAGCGGTTGGGAATGATTATTGAATGACTTGATGAGACTATAGAAGAGAATGAGAAGAATCTTTAGAAAATACCAGATCTGACTCAAGAGGATACTGATGAATAGATGAGCAGTTCAAGAGACACTCCAACTATATAGGTATATTTAGAGGAAGAGTCAAATGATAAAAATAAATTAGATTCTGCCCGGATACCAGTGAAAAGTGCTAAAATTGATTGGAAAAATATAATTGGTGATCAGACAGAACCAGTGAAGATAAGGAGGATGATGTCTCAACAGAAAGAATCATACTTATCATAGGTGGAGCCCAAATATTTTGGTGATGTAGCTGAATATTAGAACTAGGTCCAAGCCATGAATGAAGAGATTGACCAAATTGAAAAGAATCAAACATGAGAGATTGCATCATGATTAGCATATAATAATTACATAGGTATAAAATGGGGTTTTCACATCAAAATGAATGAATATGTTGTTGTGATTAAAAACAAAGAAAGAATTGTGTGAAAATGGTACTTCTAGATAGTGGGTATAAATTATTATTAAACGATCACATCCATTTCAAGGATAGAGACAATCATAACATTATTGGCCAAAGTAGTGAAAAAAAAGTTTCTGGATTTTCATATGGATGTAATGTCAGCATTTCCCTATAGAGTTCTAGAATAAGAAGTTTACAGTGAGAAACTAGATTTTTTTTCTCATACATGAAGATGAGAACATTGTTTTTCTTCTGAATAATGCATTATATGGTTTGAAGCAAGCACCAATAGCTTGGTATTCAAGGCATGATCATTTTAGAAAGAAGCTTGGTTTTCAGCCTGGTTGAGTCGATTACAATCTATATTTCGACAATGAAAATAGTCAAAAGATGATGGTGTTGGTTTATGTTGATGAAATAGTCTTTGTTGGATCAAATGAAGCACAATGCAGACTGTTTTCTAAATTCTTGAATAGAGAGTTTGAAATGTTGATGATTGGTGAGCCAAAATATTTCTTTGTCTTACAAGTGATGCAAGAAAGGAATGGAACTTTTATTTATCAATATAAATATTCCATGGATGTTTTGATAAGGTTTGGAATGGATAATTCCAAAGATATGAGGACACTAGTTTCTATCTGATTGAAATGGTCATGAGATGATGAAGGAAAGCCATTTAATATCCCGTTATATAGGCAAATCATTCGAAGTCTGTTGTATCTCACAACAACATGTCCAGTTATTTTATTTTCTACATGATATGAAGTGAGGAATAAATGCAATTCCAAGGAGAGTCACATGATTGCAGTAAAACAATTATGTGGTATATCAAGGGCATAATGGATTTTGGCCTAATGTATAATGATAATTCTCAGCTAGAGTTTTTTTTGGATATACAAATGCGGATGGGCCGTTTATGCCGATGATTTCAAATACAAATCAATAAAGATGTGACTTTTATATTGGAGGGTTGTGTATTTCTTGGTTATGAAAGAAAAAAGATTTCATTTTATTATGGACCACATAAGTTGAATACATTATGGGTAATCAAGCTAGTACACAACTATGGTGGATGAAGCAAAAAATTGATGAAATGGGAATTGAAATAAAATATCTGATTAGAATTTATTGTGATAATTCAAGTGTTATATATTTGAGAAAATATCCAGTACAACACTCAAGGACAAATCATATTGGAATCCAGTATTATTTTATCAAGGATAAGGTAGATCAAGGGCTTGTAATGTAAGAGTATGTGCCTACCGAACATCAAGTTTCAAATATTCTTATGAAGGCCTTACCCAAACAAGCATTTGAAAGTAATCGAATGTCTTTAGGAGTCGAGATGACTTCCCAGACATGAAAAATAGTGAATGTAGGACCCCCTATCCCCTAAGTATGATTTGTTTCCTAATTTACTAATATATGTTCTATACCCTTTTATAGACAACCTTGATGTGCCCTTTGGGTTAGTTGAAAATGGGGGACCAAGTGTGACTATTAATAGGGTGAAAAGACATGAGGATAAGTTGTTATGTTGAGTATCGAGATAGGAGAAGTTGAAGGGGAGATAAAGCTTGTTAGAGGAGATATAACAAAGGGGGAGCATTAAATCTAATGATTCTATAAGTTGACGATCAATTATTAGAAATCAATACAGATGAGGTTCTTGATGAAAGTAGTTCATTGTTATCTATGTATCGGCATGTTATCCGTAATTGGTGATCATAAATGAAGTAATTCATTGATTAATTTTTTATTATACCCTGGTTTCTCACACCGAGCATGGATCATGTGGGCCTAGAGTATGTGTTTAGTAAATCCTTGATCGCAATCTTAATCACATAATACGAATGGTGGATGGAGATAAAAGGACTATTAATGAGATGGCAATATGTGAAGCATTATTATGAAAAGATTTTTAAAAAAAACCCAAAGGAGAGACTATTGGGAAAAATTCCCTCAATGTGTCATCTAAGTAATTATTGAGCGTGGTTATGTTTTTTGACAATGACAGATGACCCCAAATTAGTATGGATGATGTTTCTTGAAGACAGGTTTTAAGGTAGCCCAATTTCCTAGTATTTTCCAAATTTTAGGTCTCAAAATTGGGAGTTTAATATTGGAAATGGAATGATTTTGTCATATGAGTGAGTGGTATGATGATCGTTGAAGAAAACTAGAAAACGATTATAACCACATATTACAATTCATGGACCACATACTATGTTCTAAGAACGATACGTAGGGTGGAGGGAATAGTATGTCTGAGCGGTTAGTGAAACCGAAAATGGTTTGCGGCAGAATGCAATGCGGTATGCGGATGGATTGATGTCAGTGGAGGAGATCGACCGTGTTGGAATAAAGACAGTACTCAGACAGAATAGGAAAAATGATTCGTGGATGGCTTGCAGTTCATAGTGGTAGGAGGATCAATATGAATTAGAGGCTAGATTGAAGATTTTGAAAATCTTGGGTTAGAGGATTTTACAGATATCATTCCCTATATACGAATCTTGAATCCCACCAATTACTGTGGAGATCGAATATCATTAGAGAAAAAACTTTTTGAACTGGGATTTCAGGAAATAATGAAGGAAGTCCACGAAGGGAGGTTCAAAAAGGATGATGTGGTTCACGCGGAAGTGATTCCACATAATGTTTTTGTAGAGAACTGTAACCCACAATGGACACGATACACAGATGAAGAAGGATAGGTATCTGATATCGTTTCATGAAGGAAATCTGTGAACAAAGAACAGTTCACAGATAGAGGGGAGCTCACTGAGGAGGTTTGTGGAGTCGATACGTAGTGGTTGTATATGATAGCGAAGGCAGAGGTAGTTCGTAGACATTGGAGGTTTGTGGAAGAGGCAACAATACACGGATCAGGAATTCTGCTTATAATATCTGGTACACATTACATAGAGAACCATGCAGTTCATGATTTTCATAAGGAATCTAGTGAGAGCTTCAAATTAGTTTTCAAAAAGAATTTTCTAGTACCTAATAGTACTTGGGAAGGTGGACTTCATCTATGAGTGAAAAATGAACATCGACAAAGCATCTACCTATAGTAGAGGATGTAGGAATTAAAGTAAATGAAGGGACCAACATGTCTATAAATTGTGTTTGACTTACAAGTCTATAATATTTGTGTAGATTACATTCCAAGAGCATTGAACGAAGGAAGAGGAATATGTTGACCCTTTCCATAGGTAGTGAGCGAGAGAAAGTGGCATAGGGAGTGATCCTTGGGAAGGTTGTGAGTAGGCCTTAAACCATGTAAAGGCAGTGTTCTTAGGCTTAGAAGATCTAGCCTGAATTTTGTACTCTTTATTGGAAGTGAGATATAGTGAATTTGGTACATCGTCATATTTACCTTGTATGCTTCATGGACATAGTCCAGTGAGGTTGATCCAAGTAAAAATCAATGTTTTATACATATGACTTCATATATGTTCATATATTTCTATGAGAGGAAGATAGAATTTAGTTTTTCTAACAAAAAACAAAATCTGAAATGGAAAAGTTTTAATCTATCATACACTGATTCAACCCCCCTCCCCCACTCATTAAATGTTACTTAGTGGACCTAATAATACTTGACAAGATAATCTGGATATGTACATAATGAATTGGTTATCTATAAAGCCAATTAATGTACTAATAAAATAATTTCATGATAAATTTAATACATGTTAGTCAATAGGAATATCAAGGTAACATATAAAGAGTGGGAATCGTAAACCTCAACAATGACGAAAGATCTAATATGATAACATCAAGGGAATATAAGAATGTAGAAGAACATAACACCTGACATCAAAGGCATAATTCAAGGATAACCGCTAAATAATCATAACACTGTGTGCTTAGGTTAACCACCTTTTCACTAGACATGGTACTTCATAAGTAAAAAACATTACCCAATGAATTGGAGGGATATATAATTCTAGGTTAACCCGTCACATCCAAATCATGTACATTCTATTTTGTACCATGTATATCATATTATAAAAATATTAATTTCATAAATTTTAATCCCATGATTAAAGAATGTGGGTAATATAACTAGGTGTTACTAGTCAATGAATGATAGGTGTATATTTTTTAATACTATAATACAATATGTTATTGGAGTGGCTCATATTCTTCTCATATTTAGAATTTTGGGAGAATTGTGGCTACATAAAATATTTTCTCATTTAACCGAAGTAAATTCCATATTTTTCATTTTACCCAATACTATTTTGGGATGACATTAAATAATTGGAAAGTCTATCTTGGTTTTTTGTTGGGATAAGGTTCATTAGAAGAAGAAAACCAATGTTTTCAATGTGAAAAAATAAGGTGCATGGTTTGGAGAAAATGTGTGGTCTCCAAATAGAAATTTTGTGCCATCCAAAATCAATGAGAACAATTTCTTAAATATTGATGGAGGGGAAAAACTATGTGTGGACGCCTATAGTCTTATTATAGGTATTTTCAAGTCCTATATATGTTTTGTAAAAAACATTGTTTTGTCACATGCTTAGTTCCTCATAACCAATCGTTATGCACGGACCCAACATGGTTTAGAAAAAGTCGTGTGAGATAACCATTTGGGGATTGGATCTTATGAAATATGAGCATTATGAGTAACACATGTTTCTAAAAACAATGCAAGAAAACCATACGAGAACATTAAAAGTTTTAAATATAAATTGTTTCATCCTTATAAAAAAAATTTCATCACATCTTCCTTCTCCAAACATATACACAATAAAGAGAGAATCTCCATTCATTATCTCTTAGTCTCTGAGCCATATTCTCTATACAGACTCCATTTTCTTATCTGTTTGTATTGTTGGACTCGTATCGGTATGACCTTAAATCCTCATTCCTCTATTCTTCATTTATCTCTCCCTTTGGAATGCTAAATTCATGCAATTTAGTTTACCCTATTTTATTGTTGTTTATCTAAAACTCATATTTCACCTAATGTGGTTTGAGTTAGAGTCTTAGATTGGATGAGTAGACATCTACCAACATGATTTAGGGGAATCTAATCTCACATTGTGATTTCACATGTGTTTTAGGGGTGGGTCCTTGAGAGATCCATTGGATAATCTGAGTGAGACCCTATGAATTAATATTTACATTAATTTACTTAATTGAACCCATTGAAAATTCCTAGGAGAATGGTCCTCATTTCATCATATGGTTGATGCTTTGTGAGATACTAGACCATAGGGAATTTATGTCAGGTTTTTGATTTATTTAAATTGAGTTTTTAAAATTAGTTATAATGAATCTTAATATATATTTGAATTTCTCAGGATGTGTTCCATGGGAAATATATAGGCATTGATGATGGATAGAGGTGGTGAAGACTGTATGAGATTACATGATGTGACCATCTAGTATGGTGAGGCCCAGATTCCATAAGTGATGTTTATCACAGGTTTGGAGACTAATTCATTTGTTGGAGGAAGTGATACCTTCAAGTTTCGGGCATGGACAAGGTTTTATGGGATTGTGGTAAAAATCAGTTAGAGTGACATGCTCATAAGGGAATGAGGTGTGGGATTGGTGTGGATTATTTTATATTTTTGGATTTTTTTATCACATGTGTTTTCCAGTGGTCCATTTGGAGTCATGTGCATATAGTAAGACTCAAATTTTGTGTGTAATTATCCATTCATATGGGTAGATGCCTCCATTACTTGAAACATAGAGAAATGGTTGGAGGTCCCTACTGAATAAATCCATAGGGATGGTGAGGATCCATTATATGGTTATGATGAAACTATCAGCTAGTGGATGAGGCTCTTCTTACTTGAGGATGGTTGGATAGTATCATTTGGATATATGTAAATCTCCAATACCTGGGACATAAGATATTGATTCGATGGTGTTATCACATGGTGGAAATATATCGCTAGTCCTGGGGACATTAGGCTTCAAGCGGATTGGTGCTTTCCAGTAGGGGTCTAAGGGACCAGATTCTTTTTTCTTGGGCATGACTTCAGGATATCAGTGACTTTTCCTAGACATTATGTGTCTATTGGGACATGGTTCTAGGAGACATTAATAGTTTTGAAACATGAGAGTTCACCTTGACTGATATACATTTGTGTCTTCCATTTGAATAATCTAAAGATCTTATCCACTACAGTATAAAAATGATGGTTGATGAAGGTGAATATCCTTCTTGTGGCTATTGTGCACAAGAGGAGCATATTATTTACATTTTCCGAAGTGAATATTTTTTTATACACCAACATAATCTTATATGTGAGATAAGAACATGTATGTGGTGGAAAACTATGATTTATTATGACCCTTAAAGGGTCCATTCTTGATATGTTTAGATTTTATGGCATTATAATCTGGAAAAGGTTTGGGATTAAGATATGGACTATAGTGTGGGGATGTTTTTTATGAGATGGAAGGAAAGAAACCATGACTTCATTTCTCAAAAAGAGTTTAATTTTTTGATTTCCTTCTATATCATTATGATTATATAAATTTTTGTATTGAGGTCAGACATTGATGACCCTTATCTTATTGATATATATGATCTTGAATGTATGCATGTTTTTCTATAGAATCTATAAATGGTACCATGTGGTTTTTATTTATGAAAATGTTTTATTCTAAATTTTGGATTATTATTTCTAATTTTTTTACTATGTTTCCACTACATGTGGTATACTAGTCCATGTCATTATCATCTTTCGTTCAACTACATTATATTTATATAGACCATTATTATATCATCATCACTAGAGAGTACACATTCCGAAATATTACTCATTTACACTCTCATATATTGTGTTATGATTAGTGAATTTTAGGGAGGTACGCTTACGGGCGGTGGCACATGGATCAAAGAACTGTTTGGGATTCTAAGTGGGTTGGGGTACTATAATTGGTAATAAATAAATTCTTGATTGGGAATTAGTTGAAGGGTATTGATGGATACTAATTGTACTAACTACTTTTATTTTCTATTGTCCTTACTATTTAGTCTATGGTATACTTGATATTATGATGATGTCATAATGGGTTTAGTACTCATTCTCGGGTGCCTGCAACCCCATGAATGAGGAACAAATCATGTTTCTAGTTGTGGGAATTTCTATTCTATTTTTCACTTTAAATTTTTGATATGATTTCCAACTAAAATAGTTCACATGAAATATAGTTATTAACTATTATGATATGTGACTCTTGGCCTTTATGGTAAGGGAGGAGTTGTTTCTCCCTTTTCCTGGTTTGGTAAGGGATGCTGGGTTATGATTTTTTTGATTAAACTCATAGGGTGACATAAATTTATAAATATAAATTTGTTATGATAAAGTTCATGTAATTTTTAGTAGGGATATAGATTATTCTATGATGGGTTGGTTTGTATAATGTTTCAACAAAGGAATATAAGTAGTGTTTCCTTTCCAATCATCTTTTTTGGGCATCTTACTCAACCATCTGAGGCAAGTGGACCCAATGAAGTATGATAGTGATATGTGATAGGTGATATATATATATATATATATAAATGTATATGTATATATATATATATGTATATTTATATATATATATTTGTGCATGGATCATATATGGCCAGGATGGGATGATGATATGGGGTGATGTTGATCGCCAGCATGGGGACGAGGTTGCCATTTTAAAAAAAATTGGTTCTTTAGGATGGGCATTTCATAATGGGAATTGAGGCCGGATGTCTTGATACATGGTTGAGTTGGGTGGGGGTAGTGATTTTAATGATTCTTGTTAGTACATTCCCTATATGAAATATATATGTGTGTGTGTGTGTGTTATTTATGGTGTCTTACAATGTAATGGTATTCTGCAGGATGCCTACTAGATGGGGAATAATGGAGCATCATCATGTGATGATTTGGTACCTCTAGAGATAGAATAGGTTGAGAACCCTGATGGTATGTATGAGGATACTATGTAATGGGTAGACCATGAACCCATGTACAGACTCAGGTGAAGGATCCATTATAGGTGGTTCAGCCCCCAGATTTGACAACTTTTGGGTAATTCCTTGATGAGTAGTTCATAGTGAGTCTGATATATTCCATCCATGAGATTAAATGGGGATGTAAAAGAGTATATCCATCATTTTAATACTAGGTTTGGGGGTTCCATTCATAGTACCCCCCACTATTTCATGTATAGGGTAAACTATAGACTACTGTGAATTGGATCGAGTCGATGTAGATTATCATTGAGAAGCATGAGATACCCCCTGGGTAGAGGTTAAATCCAGCTTCATACATGATTATGGGATAAAAAATGTACTGGTTTGAGTTGAAGTATCATGTATTAATACAAGAGGGTCTTTATTGGGATGATTTTGAGTCCTGTTGATTTAAGAACCTATCCTCAGAGACGATGAGGGTGGAGATATATTCTTTGTTCTTGATACTTAGGCAGGGTTACATGTCTGAAATGGACTATGCAGATACAATAAACAAATTGTTTCATTTAACACATGGTATAGTGGTCGATGAAACCTCTGGGATGAGGCATTTTTAGTACGGATAACATAATGAAATTAGGGTGTATGTAAACAACCTCCGGTTATCCTAGCTCTTGAAGACAGTGAACTATGTGCTCATTGCCAAGGGAAATTTGAGGGATCGATCTTATATGATATGGGTGATGGAGTTAGATGATTATATTGTTAATGCTTCAAGTTGTAATAAGTGGGATGAGATGAGTTCCATCGTCATATACACCCCAAGGACTCAAGACATCCACCTCGTAGTGGATCCTCAATGATGCATTTCTAGTACACGCATAAAGGCCATGTGATGTTGTTGGGAAATCGAGAACCATAGGATTTCTAGGAATGAAGATATGATGGGCATCATGAATGGTTTTTTAGGAAGCCTTATTGGATAGTTAGAAATTTGGGAACGAGGAAAACTAAGGGCTATTGGATTAGACAAGTAGCAGTTATAAGCTATAGTAGTTTAGTTTTTGGAGCATGAAGAGGTCTTGGATGATAAAGTGAGACCCAACCATGGAATCTATGACCATTGTATAGTGAAACACCAAAAGGAGGGTAGGCTTCAGGTAGTCAAGAATCTTTCCATGTGTCATGAGTGGGACTACCATGTGCTAAGAAGGTTATAGATATAGTTATGTTTAGAGGTATAGAATGGGAGTAGCTATGTATATTTTGTTTTGTTTTGGCGTGTCCTTTTTAGAGGAATGTATTATTTAAGGGAACAAGGTTCATGAGAAGTATCCATCAAACAACTTAACACTAGTAAGTAGGTTTGAACTTTCATGGATGCATTATATATATATATATATGTGTCTGTGTGTGTGTGTGTAGGAATGAATGTATGTATTTAGGTATGAGATGCATGGAACCAGTATTGTTATGTGATAACCATTGGGTGAATGGATTTTGAGGTGTTTTGGCATCTAGGCATTATTGTGATGCGGGGATCATTTGAGGTGTGAGTCAAAAAGACAGATTTTGGGTATCTGTTGAGATGTGGGACCTCATAAGTTCCATATGTGACATGGTAATCAGGTAAGAATATATGCGGTGTGAGATTCTGTTGGGTGTATAGTATGAAAATGGAGAACCTAATGAGGTTCAAAAGTGATAATGTGTCATAGGAGGACCTTGATTATAGATATGGTCAATTGACCATTGGATTTATTTTGATTTTTGGTTTAGGAAGTGACTGAGGAAGGTAACTCCTAATGTGGAACCCCTATATGTAGTTAACATGATCCCTTTTGACTAGGTCAGTTTGGGTTAATTATAAATATATGGGTATGTTTGGAACCATATTTAATTTTTGATTGATAACTCAGGGATGATATTTGTTATGGTGTGGATATTGTAATGTCCCTATTTTGGGGAGATGTTTAAATTCCTTTCCCATTTTGATTTTTTATAGTTTGTTTGGTAGAACAACTCTTTTCTCATTTGAAGGAAATAAATTTCTAGTTTCCATTGACCCAAGACCTTTTTATTGGATGAGCTTCAAAATTAGAAAAGTGCATTGGTGTTTTTGTTGAAATTTGATTCTGTAGAAGGTTGAAACCCCAAGTTATAAAATTGTATAGACTGAGGTGCTCTAAAGACCCAGAATATCCATATAATTTTTTTTAATTATATAAGAATTTTATGTGTCCATGAAAATTTAAGGATCGTAATTCTGAGGCTCGTTGTGCTCACAATTAATTTCTGAACGTTTTATCAGGTACGTCCAGTAAATGTACGATCGTGTTTTTTTAACTTTTAAACAGGTGCTCGGAATTGAAAATTGAGGGCACCGTTTAACTCATTGTGTCGGTATTCACTTAACTATACCTTAACTTCGACCGTAGTAGGTCTAGGGTGAATGATAGATTTTTTGTTTTTCATGTAAATGAAAAATTAAATAAAATAAACTTTTATTTTCTTTCAAATCAAACCTCCCACATGAATGCTAATGAGCTGGGGAGAACCTGAACTAAAACCCCCAATTTTTGAAATTAAAGGAAGAGACCACCCAAACTCTCTTAATTGGAGAAACTCCTTGAACTCCCTCAATTATGCAGAGTTAACCCATGGACTTCCTCCAAATTTATTATGCCAATGTGGCACAATTAATTGTGACAACAATTAATTGTGACAATGTAAATTAAATTGATAGACATAATTTAATATGATGGCCCCTCTCTTTTTTTTCCGGGTTGGAAATTATTGGCAATGGGAGAAGCTTGGGAGAGCATGGAGAAACTCATCTCCAATGAAGAACTTCTCCTCAAATAAAATAATGTCATCTCCATCAAATTACGTTCTTTGGAGCCAAGAAAGAGGACAACGCATGAGCCCAACTTCAGACGAGTGTTGCGGAGGAGACGATCATTGGCACCCACTTCACCTTTACCTCTTTCATCTCAGGACACATCAACGAACCTTCAAGTTAGGTTTGTTGATTGAATTTTTTCCCTTACGCGTTCTTGATGTTCTTCATGATTCATGTTTTATCGACCATCTTTATATCACTCTAATGTGGAGGGTGTTTTCCAAATGAACTTGGACTGACTTCTTCACAATCCTTTGATGTTTTGTTGTTTCCTTCGCATTGGGGGATAATGGAAATTGACACTAATGGGGCACAGAAATGGAGGCTGGAACACCTTCGGTCGTGACGAAGGTGACGGCACGACCATGTAGCCCAACGGAAGAGAATCGTGGCTAGTGATGTGGCGGTGAAGGGAGGACAGCTGGCCAGGCCGGCCGTCAGTGAAGGCGTGGCGTGCGACCATGCTACACGGAGAGAACGGATGGCCATCCGGCTGGCTGCAGTGGACCGCCGCCCCACGGCCGCCCCAACGCACCTTGGTTGCCCCGCAGCGCCCCACCGCTCTGCGACCACCCCGCCACTCCTCAGATGCCCGGTGTGGGCCGCACCAACCTAAACTAAACCGGGCCTGCCCAGGCTAGGTCGTTCTGGGTTTGTCCGACCGGGTCGGACCTAACCCAGACCAGTTTCGACCCAATACGCTCTTTGGGCCATAACTTTGGCACCAAGTGTCCATTTCACAAACCGCCTACGGTGACAGAAAACTTGGAGTGAGATGGTCATTTTGGTATAACCCAATTGAGTTTTGGATAAAGTTGGGTTATAGTCAGGTTGGATCGAGCATGAATCCAACCAGGCCCTCAGAACTAAAAGGCTTATAACATACAGACCATGCGTCCTAATGACGCACCATCTGTTGCATTTAATCCCCCTTTACATGGTAGTCCATTGTGATACTTCTTCGTGGTACATCATGGTATTTGGGATATCAATCAGTAGATTGAAGAACACACTCTCCTGAATATGAGCAAGCATACTGCGGGTACCCTGTAGCTGGCTCTGACGATGTACATACGATATACTAGGATCTTGTGTGGGTTTGACGATGTAATGAATATGTACTACGATACTTTGTGGGTATGACAATGTAATGACGATGTACTAGGATCATGTGTGGGTTTGAAGATGTACTGACGATGTACTATGATCTTGTGTGGGTCTGACGGTGTACTGACGATGTACTAGGTTCTTGTGAGGGTCTAACGGTGTACTGACGATGTGCTAGGATCCTCTGTGGGTTTGACGATGTATTGACAATGTACTAAGATCATGGGTGGGTCTGATGATGTACTGACGTTGTACTTAGATCTTGTGTGTCTCTTACGATGTATTAACATTGAACTATGATCATGTGTGGGTCTGACGGTGTTCTAGGATCCTGTGTGGGTCTGCAATTTTGGATCCTTCGTGGGGATACCTCTTAACAGAGTAAGATGATTCAATAGTTACATCTAATTATCTCTACTAATGTACCAAATTTATACCTGGTGTGAGGTGAGTCCGTACTTGTGTTGTACTTTCCATTGTGGTAATACCTTGGTGGTATTCTTCTTTGTGGCGTACCTGTGTGGTACTTGGCTTCGTGGTATTTCCTTCCTTTGTGGAATAGTTGAGCTTTGGGATTTTGAGTTGGAACCTATGTTTCCTCATTATGGAGATGGGTGTATTGATTACTTAGGTATATGTATCGGCATATACCTATGTAGTGTTGTCAGTTGATTTCGTAGTTTGTGGTTTATCCTTTGTGAATTTTTTGAGACCTTGAGGGTCTCGGGGTCCCTATTGAGTATCGTTATACTCACCCCTGCATGGGCTATGCCCACAACTTGTTGTGTTTCATGCACATGATGGACAGCGCTGACTGAGGACGAGGGTACCTGGACTGGAGGTAGCGTAGAGGGGGACATTTGATGAGGTGTACCATAGAGACGACCGTGTGAGAGCTATACCTATCCTTCAGGTTGGATATTTGGTGGGTGTTCTCAGGAGCTATTCTAGATTACTTGTACATTTCAGTTTTCCAGTACATTTCAGTTGGGCATGTATTTTGGCCCCTTTTGCTTACTATACTCACACTTTTACTATACAGTTTACTCATGTTCGCAATTTGTTTTGTGCTTGGTTGCGTGTGTTTAAAGGATATAAAGTAAATTCCTTCCCTGTTTAGGGAATACACCTTCGGTACTAGTCTCCAAGCCTTGGCCTATGGAAGGCGGGCATGGGGTAGTCACAGCACGGGCCTCGGGGGATAGGTCATGAAAATTTGGTATTATAGGAGTCGGTTCTACCGTAGAACATATGAATTTGATCATTCTAATGTAAATTGGGTTAAATGTAGTGAGTGTGGTTATGAGTTCAGAGAATCCAGTGTTGTTGCAGCAGGAGACATATCCATACAACAAGACCCTAAATTCTAAATTCCAAATCAGTTCATGAAAACACAGATTGCGTGTGTGTTTTCAAGAGTTATCTTTGTGACCAATTTGAGTCATCTCACCAGGTATAAATTATTGACCATGGAACACCTATTTATTTTCAGTATTCTTCCACATAGACAGCTAGCTAGGGTTCCGGATATAGTATTCACTAATAGCCCACTGAGCGATGAGGCCTTGGTGTATAGCCCTCTTCTAGTAGAGACACCAGCAGAGGCACCAGTGGTACCATTACCCATTGGGACACTAGTGCATCTAGCCCCAGAAGTAGAGGGTGCACGCCACTTGAGTGCGTTGCACATGTTCCGGTGTAAGAGTCCACCCAGGTTCAGGGGAGAGATGGACCCATAGGCGGTTAAGGATTGGTTACATGCCACAGTGAGAGTCTTCCAACTGGTAGGGACACCAGCTGATCTCATGGTGATCCTAGTCACCATCCTTATACATTAAGCATCAGGAAAATGGTGGATCATGATGCTCAAGGTTCACGAAGAGGTGTCACTTCTCTGGGAATACTTTGAGAGCCTGTTTCAGTTATAGTTTGTCCCAGTGACTCTTCGCACAGTGCACATACATGAGCTTCTTCATCTATAGAAAGGCAACATGACTATGGATTAGTACTCATAATGGTTCACTGACCTCTCACGCTACTCCTATGATATGGTGAGGTACCCATTATACAGGGCCCGGACCTTTTATTAGGGACTTGGGAAGGAGATCTGGGCTTCGATGATTTCTCTCAGCATCCCGACGCAGGCGGGGGTGTTAGAGAGATGCCTCTTAGTGGAGGGTTTTCTTGTTGAGCAGTCACCAGTAGCGAGACCCACCACCGGACATAACGTAGCAGAGTCTTCTGCAGCAAGCAGTAGACAGATTTCACCGAGGTCCAAGAGGACCAGACCTACAGGTGGATGACCGCATGACTTGGGTTCAATTGTGCGGGGTACTAGAGACAGATCCAGGCATGCGATGAACAAGCAGTGTTTCACATGAGGCGGGCAGGGTCACATGGATCCTGTCTATCTGACCCGTCGTACGGATGATTAGCAGACGGTCGAGGGAACACCCAGGTAGAGACAAAGTTTCAACTGAGTAGGTCCGCAGGGAGTAGGTAGACATGTAAGAGGATCTGGTCATGCAGCTGGCGGTGTGTGACGATTCAAGATGTTACCACCACCACCACCAGGAAGACCACCCCAACCAGAGGGAGCATGAGGACAAGGGAGAGCTCTTCTCCAGGTAGTTAAGGCCTACAATCACGGTTCTCCAGATATGATACGAGGTACGATCTTTATATACTCCACCTTAGCTACAGTACTTATTGACTCAGGTTCCAGTCATTATTTTATTGCCACTACCCTCATTCGGTTCTCGAAAATTCTGACGAAGTCGTTGTCTAGATCCTTATTTCTAGATAGTCATACAGGAGTAGATTCAACGATTACGCACTGGTTTCGGAAGTATGAGCTTACTCTAGGAGGCGAGAGCTTCAGCTGAGATCTCCTAGTAGTGGCGTCGAGACCTTGCGACGTCATCTTGGGTATGGACTAGTTATCTACTGTTCAGGCTCATATAGACTATATTAGGCACAAAGTGCGGTGTGTCCGCATGGATGGGACCAGGTTAACCTTAAACGATGAAAAGGGAGCCTTTGCAGCACAGGATGGACTTACCCGTAGGAGAGCGCATCGAATCACTCCTCAGTTGGCTAGCCTTACCCTCAGAGTGGTTGATGTGGAGAGTATGAGTTATCCTGTATTGGTGGACTAGTACACAGATGTCTTGCCTAATGATTTTTTGGGTCCACATCCTTGCAGAGAGGTGGACTTTTACATTAACTTGTATCCTGAGACAACACTGATATCTACACCAGCATATCGGATGGATCTCGTAGAGCTTTGTGAGCTGTGGGTATAGCTGGTGGACTTACCGGGGAAGGGATTCATTCGGCCCAATTTTTCTCCTTGGGCAGCCCCGCTTTTGTTCACCAGGAAGGAAGATGGGAGTTTGATTCTTTTTGTTGACTATCAGAACCTGAACCAAGTGATCATGAAGAAAAAGTACCCACTCCCGAAGATTGACGACCTCTTTGATCAGCTGAAGGGAGCATGATGGTTCTCGAAGATAGACCTTAGATCTAGCTACGACTAGCTCAGAGTGCGAGATGAGGTTGTGAAAAATATGGATTTCAATTGTTGGTATGGCCATTATGAGTTATTGGTTATTCCTTTTGATGTGACCAACTCCCCATTAGTGTTCATGGGATGCATGAACATGATCTTCCTGCCATACCATGATCTCTTTGTAGTAGTCTTCATTGATGACATTCTGATCTACTCGGCTACTAAGGAAGAGGATGCATAACACTTCCAGGTAGTTCTATACACACTTTGAGAACCCAGCTTTATTTTAAGCTCTCAAAGTGCTAGTTCTAGATCTGAGAGGTGCACTTTCTGGGACACGTCATCTTAGAGGCTGGATTTTCAGCAGATCCAGCGAAGATTGAGGCAGTACTTGCTTGGGAGCCACCTAGGAGTGTGACAGAGGTATGGAGTTTCATGGGATTGGATGCATACTAGAGGACGTTTGTACCATATTTCACTAGATTTGAATCACCTTTATTATGATTGATGAAGAAGGGGAAACCCTTCATGTGGTTGGAGAAATTTCATCGGAGTTTTCAGGAGCAGAGGTAGAGGCTGACTAGTGCCCCCATCTTGAGACTTCCAATGGAGGGTGTTGAGGACATAGTCTACTGAGACACATCAAGGACTAGGTTCGAATGTGTCTTTATGTAGGAGCTAGTAGTGAATGAATATGGTTCTCGACAACTGAGGTATTATGAATAGAACTACGCTACCCATGACCTGGAGTTAGCAGCAGTGGACTTTGCCTTGAAGATGTGGTGACATTACTTGATGGGTGAGCATTTTATAGTCTACTCGGATCACAAGAGTCTCATTTATATCTTCTAACAGAAGGATCTGAACCTGAGATAGCAACGTTGTCTTGAGTTCCTCTAGGACTATTACTTAGATATAGTCTATAATCCTAGGAAGGTGAATGTTGTAGCAGATGCACTTTGCAAGAGATCTGGTATACAGTTTCTAGGCGAGGCGATAGAGCAACTGGCCGCTTTGTAGATATCCTTTTGTGGATCGAGATGGAGAAGCTTTTATTCAGTCTCTTACAATCACCCCCCCCCCCCCCCACTTCTTCATCGAGTTAGGTAGGCGCAACAAGGGGATAATGACTATGAGTCTCGACTTGCACAGATATCCCTAGGACAGGCACCCGATGGATTTTCTAAAGGTGGGTAGCACGCCATTCACTTTAGAGGATGTACCATGGTACCAGTGTCACTTCTAGAAGAAGTGTTGAGGGAGTTCCTCACATACCCTCTAGTAGTACATCCAAGAGTGGAAAAGATGTACCAGGACCTCCGACAACAAAATTGGTGGCCGGGAATGAAGAAAAAAGTAGTAGAGTTTGTCTCTCAGTGCCTCACTTGTCAGCAAGTGATGGAGGAGCATCAGGTACCAATAAGCTTGGTGCATCCTCTAGAGGACCCATAGTAGAAGTGGAATGGTATATCCATGGACATCGTGACATGAATTCCACGTACATCTAGAGGTTATGACTCGATCTGGGTGATCGTTGACTAATCACCATGTCATCCCACTTCCTACCGATCAGAGAGTAGGGTTAAGTAGAGATCTTGGGATGCCTCTATGTGCAGGAGATTGTGTGGCTACATGGAGTACCCTTGAATATTTTATCCAATAATGATTCACGTTTTACATCTCGGCTATGGAAAGGGTAGCAAGAGGCTTTCAGGACGCAGCTTCGTTTGAGCACTGCATTCCATCCTTGGACGGATGGCCAGAATGAGCGGACCATTCATACCATCAAGGACATGTTGAGTGCTTGCGTCCTTGACTTTGGTCATAGATGGGAGGATCACTTTCCTTTGTTGTAGTTTTCATATAACAACAGCCATCACTCCACCATTGGGATGGAACCATTTGAGACATTATACGGGCGACCATGCAGATCACCTTTGGGCTGGACTTACCCAAGGGGGTTAGCACTCGTGGAACCAGAGATGGTATGGGCTACCACAAAGAAAGACTAGATTATCAAGGAGCGGATGAAGACTACACAGAGAAGGCATAATTCTTATGCCGATAAGAGACGAAGACCTCTGGAGTTTGAGGATGGCGTCCATGTCTTTCTACAGGTCGCACCTCGACGATGTTTGCAAAGGTTTGGCCGAGGCGAAAAGTTATCTACAGGTTCATTGGACCCTTCCAGGTCCTCAAAAGAGTTGGTGAGGTGGATTACCATTTAGCACATCTCCCTCAGTTGCAAAGGGTGCACGACTTCTTCCATGTATCTCGATTGAAGAGATACGTTCATGATCCTACCATAATCATCGACCACAGTGAGCTGGACATCGACGATGGGGAGACATTTATGGAAGTTCTAGTAGAGATTGTGGATCAACAAGAGTGGGTCCTTAATTAGAAGTCGATACCTCTAGTGTGTGTTTGATGGCAGTATGGGAACCTTCAGGAGAGAACATGGGAGCGGGAAGCTCAAATTCATGCTTACTACACCATCTTGTTTTCCTAGTTTAGTGATGTAGCTTTCGGGGATGCAAATCACGGAGGTGGGGAGAATGTAAAGACACCAAACATCCATGTAATTTTTTTAATTATATAGGATTTTTACAACTCTGCATAAATTTAAGGCAAGTGATTCTGAGAACCGGTGTGCCCGAAATGAATTTATGAAGATTTTTTTGGGTACGTTCAGTAAACGCATGAGAGGATTTTTTAAACTTTTAAACCAGTGCTCGGAATTGAAATATGAGGGAACCGTTTAACTCATAGTGCTGGTATTCACTTAAGGAGACCTTCACCACGATCGTAGTAGGTCAAGGGTGAAAGATAGAATTTTTTTTTTGTGGAAATGAAAAATAAAATAAAATGAACTTTTATTTTATTTCTAATCAAACCTCCCACATGAATGTTATAGAAGTGGGGACCACCTGAACTAAAACCCATCATTTTTTAAATTAATGGTGGGGACCACCTAAACCCTCCTAATGGCAGAAACCCATTGAACTCCCTCATTAATGAATATTTAACCTACAAACTTCCTCCAAATTTATTATGCCAATGTGGTACAATTAATTGTGCCAACAATTAATTGTGAAAACATAAATTGAATTGATTGACATAATTTAATACGTTGGAACCTCTTTTTTTTCTGGGTTGTAAATTGTTGGAAAAAGGTGAATCTTGGGAGAGCTTGGTGAAATACATCTCCAATGAAGAACTTCTCATCCAAACGTAGAATTCCATCTCCATCAAATAACGTTCTTCAAAGCTAAGAAAGAGGAAGACGCACGATCCCGACTTCATAAGTGTGTTGCGGAGGCGACGATCATTGGCACCCACTTCACCTTCATCATTTTCATCTCATGACACATCAATTAACCTTCAAGTTAGGGTTTTTGTTTGAATTTTTTCTCCTTACTCGTTCTTGATGTTCTTCATGATTCAAGTTTTATCGAGCCACTTACTATCGCACTAACGCGGAAGGTACGATCCAAACGAACATGGTCTAAACTATCCGCAATCGTTTGAAGTTTTTTTTGTTCTTCGTGATGGTGGAGGATATAAATTGACACTGATGGGCCACATAAATGACCGTCGGCACACGGCCGTCCGCGACGAAGGCGATGGGCCGACCACGCCACCTGAAAGAAGAGAATCGTGGATAATATCGTGGGAGCGAAGGGAGGACGTCCGGCCGAGTCGGCCTTCGGAAAAGTCACGGCGCATGACCATGCCGTGCTGAGAGGACGACTGGCCATCCGGCCATCCGCAGCGGACCGTCGCGCTGCAGTCGTCCCACTGCACCACCCCGCTGCGGTGCCCTCTGTTCCGCTTCCGCCCCGCCGCAACGCGGCTGACCTAAGGTCGTCCCGCCTCACCGCAGCCACCCCACGGTGTGGCCCTCCCCACGAAGGTCGGGCCAGCCCCAGCGGGACGGGATGACCCAAACCGGACTGGGCTAGGCTGGGTCGGACTGACCGGGTCTGACCGAACCCTGACCAGTTTCGACCCTATACGTTCTTTTGGCCATAAAATTGGCACTGAGCATCTATTTGATGAACCGTCTACGGAACCAAAAACCATGTAGTGACACTGTACTTTTGATATATCCCACTTGAGTTTTCGATAAATTTGGTGTACAGTCAGGTTGGATCGAGCACGAATCCGACAGGGCCCTCAGAACTAAAAGGATAATAACATACAGACCGGGTGTCCTATTGATACATCATTTATTGCATTGAGACTAGTTTTACATGGGAGTCCATTAGGATACTTCTTCTGGGGACTTTGTGGTAGTCGGTGTTTCAACCAGTAGCTTAAGGAGGGGACTCTCCCAGAGACAAGAAATCTTAATGCGGGTACCCTGTTGCAGACCCTAACGATGTAATGACGATGTACTAGGATCATGTGTGGGTCTGACGATGTACTGAAGATGTACTAGGATCTTGTATGGGTCTGATGATGTACTGATGATGTACTAGGATCATGTGTGGGTATGATGATTTACTGAAGATGTACTAGGGTCTTGTGTGGGTCTGACGATATACTGATGATGTACTGGGTTCTTGTGTGGGTCTGACGATGTGCTGAAGATATACTAGGATCCTATGTGGGTCTGACGGTGTACTGACGATGTACTAGGATCATGTGTGGGTCTGACGTTGTACTAACAATGTACTAGGATCCTCTATGGGTCTGAATATGTACTAACGATGTACTAGGATCCTGTGTCTGTCTGACGATGTACTGACATTGTACTAGGATCATGTGTGGGTCTGATTATGTACTAACATTGAACTAGGACCTTGTGTGGGTCTGATGGTGTACTAGAATCCTGTGTGGGTCTACAATTTTGGATCCTTCGCGGGTCTAAATCTTAACAGTGTAAGATGATTCATTAGTTACATCTAATCATATCTATTATTGTACCTATGTTAAACCTAGTGTGATCGGATTCCGTACATGTGTGGTAATTTCCATTGTAGTAATGGCTTGGTGGTATTCTTCTGTGTAGCATACCTATGTGGTACTTGCCTTCATGGTATTTCCTTCCTTTGTGGAATAGTTGAGATTTGGGCTTTTGAGTTGTAAGCTGTGTTTCTTCATGATGGAGATGGGTATACTTGAAAGCTTAGGTATATGTATGGGAATATACCTAAGTAGGGTTTTTAGTTGATTTCATGATTTGTGATTTATCCTTTGTGGATTTTGTGAGACCATGAGGGTCTGAGGTCCCTATTTAGTATCATTATACTAACCCCTACATGGGTTATGCCTGCACCTAGTTGTGTTTGGTGAAGATGACGGACATTACTGACTGAGGACGAGGGTACTGGACTGGAGGTAGCTCAGATGTGGACATTTCATGAGGCATACTATAGAGACGACCATTCAAGAGTTGTACCTATCCTTCAGGTAGGATCCTTGGTGGGTGTTAATATGAGTTGTTCCAGATTACTAGTAATTTTCAGTTTTTCTGAACTTTTCAATTGGGCTTGTATTCAGTCCACTTTTTCTTACTATACTCACAATTTTACTATATAGGTTACTCGTGTTTGTAATTTTATGAGTGCTTGGTTACATGTGTTTACAAGATATAAAGGTAATGCCTTCCCAGTTTATGGAATACACCTTCGGTGCTAGTCATCAACCCCTGACCTATGAAATGTGGGATTGGGGTAGTCACGACATGGGCCACAGGGTACGGGTCTTGATAGGTGCACTGGTTGGAAAAATTGTGTGGCCTCCAAGTACAAACCATGCTCCATCAAATTTTGTTGAGTATGGTTTGTTAAATAATGCAAGAGCGGGTGCATGATCATACGTGATCATGTGTAGTTTATAGAATAGGGATCGGTATTAAATGCATGTGATTTTGGAAACCCAGGCATAATATTCACTATTTTTTTCACTTAACAATTGGATTTCCAAAATCTCAACTAAGTTTGGGAAAACCATGAGAACTAACATTGTGGGGCTCAGCTCTAATGTAACAGGATTATAACTGTTTGTGCATAATTTTCCAATCTATGTGGGATATTTAAATGTTTGAAATATTAATTTTGAACCTACTTTTATTAAAACCATTTTTCTTATTTATTCCATCTACACACATTCACACAAAAATTAAAGGTCCTATTTCCCTTATCCCATAGGATTTGAGCCATCTACCCCATCCGGACTCTCTTTCTCAATCCATTTTATGACATTGGATCTGTATCAGTATGCCCTTAAATACTATTCTTTTCATACTTATTCTCCCTCTTAGTATAAAACACTAAATCTATATGGGAGATTTTAATATATTTGTAGGGTGATCATCTAAAATAATGATATCATAAAAATTATTTGGAGTTAGAGGCTTTGATCGGATGACTAGATTTCTGCCAACATGAGGTAGGTGGTGATCATATTTCTTTGTGATTTTGAGAGTGTTTTGGGGGAGAACATTTGAGAGCCCTATTGGTTAGTCTGAGTGATACCATATAAATTAAATGGATATCTTAATTAATCAATTAAACACATTTAATTTTCCTATGGGTATGTCACTCGATTATACAAATTATTGTGGCATACTGAGAGGCTGGGCCTTGGAATGATTATCCCAAGGTGTTTATTTATTTAAATAGAGTTATTCAAATTAATTATATTGAAATTTTATATATATTTGAATTTACCATGATGAGTTCAATGGAAACATGATGGGCTTGTGATGAGGATCAAGGTGGTGAAGACCATTTGAGATGAGACTCTGTGATCATTTGGTTGGGAAGGACCCTGATTCCATGAGTGATTTTTATAATAGGTTGGGTGACTTGGTCGATGGATTCAGGTGGAAATGTCGCCAGGTTACGAGCGTGGACAAGTTTATATGATATAGTGATGACCATCAGTTGGATTGACATGTTCATAAGGGAATGAGGTGTTATATTTGTATGTATTAGGTTATATTTCGTGATTCTCACTCACATGTGTTGGCCAATGCACTGTTTGGAGTCATCTGTACATAGTAGGAATCTGATGTTGACATATTATTAACCACTCCTATGGGTAAATTCCTTTGATAGAGACAGATTTGGGAAATGGGTGGAAGTTACTTCTATAGAAATCCACGGTGTTGGTGAGGATCTATTTGATGATAGCGATGAGAATGTCGATTGGGGGTTGAGGTTAGTCGTACTTGAGTCCGATCATCCATGACAAATTGGGAGCATGAACATCAATGTTCATAGGGAATTTGGATATTGAGATGATAGTGTTAACAGTGGGATGGTAATAATTATTGTGCCTTAGGACATCAGGCTTTCAGATAATAGTTTATTTAGAGTAGGGGTCTGATAGACATGATTCTTATCTCATGGGTGTTCCTTCAGGATGTTAGTGAATTTACATGGTCATGAGGTGTGGGTTGGAACATGGTGTTCGGAGACACTAATGTTGTTAGAACCTGATGTTTCCCTTGTAATAATCTACATTTGGGGATTCCTTGAGTTAAATACAAGGATCCCCTCTAATAAAATATAACAAAGATGCCGATGAAGATGAATTTTCTTCTTATGGTGGTTTAGCATATGGGGAGAATATTATTTTCATTGTTATATTGTGTCTCTTTTATTTGTTTTTAGTATAAACCTTCTTGATAACATATTTGAGATTGGAACATGTTATAGAGGACAACTAATATTCTTTCTCACACCCAACATGGTCCCTTTGGGACGTTTGTAGATTTTATGGCCTTTCAGTCTAGTAAAGGTTCATGCTCTAGAGTTGGACCATAGTATTGGTCTTTTTTATTATGGGATGAAAGGAAAGAAAACATGTTTTCTTAGTTCAACTACTGTTTCCTTTTTTATTTCATTCTTTATCATCATGCTTATATATATATATATATGTACCAAGGTCAGACATTGGATTCCCTTATTATTATTGATAATTATGACGTGTCTTGTATTCATGCGTTCCTTTAATAGATATAAATGGAGTCATGTGGATTTTAATTATGAAAATGGTATATTCTAATTTTTTTATTAGTATTATAGCATCTATTGTGGTGTTTCCTCAAAGGGAGGGTTATTGATCCAGGTTGTTGTGGTTTATATTTTTTCTGCATTATATTTATATAGATCATTACTATATCATCATAATCACTGAAGGGTATAATCTCCCCACTATCTCTCCTTTAAACCCAATTTACTAGATAGAAGCCCTGTTCATATTGGCAGAAACACCTAAGGCCATTGGAACTTGGATCGAATCAAAATTCAAGTGGACAATCAATTCAGGTAACTACAAATACCCTTGAATAGAAATGGGGAGGGTTGTTCACTTTTAAAATGTTTTGCCGGGAAAATCGTAGGATACTTTTAGTAACAAAACAGGTGTATATAATGATTCCTGGATTAGATTAATGTTATGGAAAATGGTTCTATAATTACATAGAAATAATTACTACAGTAAAAAAGATGTTTATAATCATATTATAATAATAAAAACTATAAATCAAAAGGTATAACTCAATGAAAGTTCTTGAATAAATAAGAGGAGGAGATAATCCATTACTTAGGCATAGAAACTGCTTAGGTAAAGGTTATAATAATAGGGGATAAATGATCCGTAATTTATATAACATTAATTGGATAGTAGAGGTATGTTTACAACTAAATTAAAACATAAGAAATATTGGTTCAAAAGGATAAATAGAATGATGGTTCTTGAATGGAAAAGAAGAGAGAGAGAGATCAAATTCCTTTAGAGAATGCTTCTAAAATCATGGGTGGGTCTTTTTAAGAGATTCGGTGAATCCTGGGAGATATTTTGATATGGATATTAACATCATAGTAAATGCATATCGAGATAAGATGATTGGGAGTTTGGTGGTAATTTATTTCAAAACATAGGGTAATTATGTATTAAAATCTGAACATAGGTTTTAGACTAAATATATTAAATTATTCAAACCCAAAAACCATCCATCATTTTCCCCATGGTTTCAACCAAAAAAGAGTGTTTTCCATTATTTAATATTTCAAATAATATAAAATAATAATATAATACCATTTTTATGTAGTAGTGATTTATGTTTAAAATGAGTTATTAAAACCATTACTTTTTTATAGGATTTAGAGGATTCATTAATTGATTATAAAAGTAAATAAATAATTTCGAAAAATAGCATTATTTTAAAATTTATGTCTAGATTTTGTCAATGATTCCTTTATATCTTTTATTATATCATTTTTGGGATATTATGATCTCATAATATAGGCCTTATATTTATAATATGTTTAATTTTTACAAAAAACATCTATTATCTAGAAAAATAATGAAATATTACCCCTTTGATAATTTTAATGAGATTATTTCAAAAATATTATTTATTTTTAAAAATATTTTTTCCACATATGATAATTTCCAATTTATCATAAAAATAATATTTACCAATAAATGGTATGTTTTAGGATATTAAAAACTTTTTTAACTATATAAAAATTACAGTAGTCTTCATTTAAATATTTTATAATTTTTATTTAATAATGATCATATAATAATAATATTTTTGTAAAATTTCATTTATTGTAAAAATTATTTAAATTAAAAAAATAGTTTCATAGTGGATACTATATATTTCCCAACAATAAAATTTTGAATTATTCATTTCAAATTATTATTTTTGAAAATTGTTATATTACCATTAATAAATTAATAATAAAATGTTTTAAATATAATAATTATTTTATTAAAATATAATATAAAAAATTCATCTTACTAGGGTTAGATAAATAACCCCTTATAACAACATTGTATTCCCAAATGGTATGGTGCAAGTTTATTATGCTTTCTTGGGGTTGTTCTGTGAACATTGTATGGTCTTGGTATCAATAAGACCAAACTTCTCTAATAAAAAGTTTCCCTGTATCATTAGTAGTTCAATATTGGATTGGGTTTTGTCAAATGAAAATCTATGTTATACCATCTCCCTCTAATGATCTATCAAATGAAATTAATGTGGTATGATCCAACAATTTGAGGCCATCACTTATTTCATCTTTGTCAATTAGAATTCATCATAAATCTTAATATATAAAAACTATAATGATCCATATAAAATATATATTATAAATTGTTAAAATGATTAACGATATATTAAATATAACTTAATATAATTTATAAGAATCTAAATTTTATATAGTAGGGCATGTGTTTTCTTTAACTATACTACCAAATAAAGAATTTATTTACTCAAAATCAGAGTTTCATTTATAAAATTTTATTTTTTTACATATTTTTCTTACTTCCTATGAAATGTGTAAATTTCTTATTTAAATGGAGTTTTCATCTATTTGAATATTCTATATAGTTTTCGTATACTACAATATAGATGTGTTTTATTGATACCATCCTTATTCTTCCTTAGGATTTATTATGATTTTTAATGATATTTTACTAGACCTTAATTTTTTTATATGATAATCAACCCAAAATTAAAATGTTGTTGTTTTCATGAATGTTCTCATAAAACATTCAAGAATAAAAATATTATTCATATCTTATGATACATGGAAATATGTATGGATGATTGATGGTTGGTTCTATTATAAACCAAGTATTGGTGGCCACATTATAAACTAAGTATATGTTGTTATTTCACAATCCAAATACGGGTTTCTCATTTATGTCCCTCCATTGCATTAAGTGAAGAGACATAGTTAACTAGTTTTATGTTAATCCAAGTGGCCATGAAATTAAATGTTGTAAATTACTCCTATGATATATTGTAAGTATCATTTTTTGGTAATTCCTTGATGAATGTTTTATATTCAATGATACCCACACTATTATCAATGATTAAAATTTGTTATAATGTTTCATTTGATCAATGTTTATTTTCACAGGGATCATTAGAGTTAAATGATTTAAATCATGTATTTGATAAATTTTATAATCCATGTCACACGTATTATGATCTGAGTTTTTATTGGTATGCATTCTCCTATATTATTTTCTTGTAATTTGAATATGTAATCATAGCCTTATTATCATCTTATTATCATTGCATATATTCAACTAATAATGACTCTGTTTACCACGACTGAGCCTTTGGGGTCACCCATATTATGTTTATCATTGCCATGATATGAATAAATATGTTTTGTAATATATTTTTAAACTTAATTCTTGTGGGAGATGATTAAAACTTAATAAGTTATAATAAAATCTGGATAGAGTATAAAAATTCTCACTTAAAGTCAAGGGTACTGATATTTATGTGTTTTTTCATATCATCTAATACACACAATGTAAAAGTTCCATGGGTATATAAGTGGTATAAAAAATAATTTTTATGCTAAAATAAGTTTTATTGATAAACTTGGTTTATATTAATTAGTATAGAATCTATAAATTAAATGATAATTTTTTATCCCTAGATTTAGGTGCAGAAGTTCCTGGATTTCATCATCAGTATCAGAGTAGGGCTAAGATAAAATTATATATTAATATATTTTCATGTAATCTTAACTTATGAATAATGTATACTATCATATATTTTTAATTTTTAGATTTTTGAAAATTTCAAAGTCATGTATTCCACAATTTTTGTTTTAGGTGATTGTCATTTAAGGTGGTTAATGGTATTTTGGGGGTTATTTTATTAGGTTGAGGTATATGAAACCATTAGGAATAATATGAATTATTACTTCATAATTATTCTATTAAATCTTTAATGTTATAAGATGAAATGGATTAGAAAATCATTGTTGTTAAAATATTTTTTAACGGTGACGTTATTGAGGTTAATTGTGTTATATTTCTATTTTATTATGGAATGAATTATGTTTAATGTTTGGTGTTGTCTAGTAAATTTTTTATTTTTCTATATTATTTATTCATATTATGTGTTAATAATTTTTTTTAATATCTTAACTTTTTCTAAACATTTTGAATTTATATAATACATGATTTTTTTTATACTTTTCGAGTTTATATGATCTTTTAAAAATTTATACCCAATATGTAAAAATGATTAATTTTTGATACCCAGCACACAAAATATGGGATGACATAGGGGAGGAAAATTGTTAAAATATGAAACCAAAGGATGAAATTTCATTTATTGATTTGATATAAATGTAATAATTATATTTTACATTGTTTTTAGTCTAGATAAAAAAATCCCTCATTAAAAATATCATTTTACAATACACTTTTATAGAATTAATAGTCTTTATTATCTCTTATTAATTCATTATATTGTTTTCATTAGATTTTTCATGAATTATTTATCTATCCAAATACATCATTATTTATATATTAATTTTAATTTTCATATCCATATATTCACTTCACACTAATTTTCAAGTATTTGGAAACATACTTCTTTGTTATTCCAGATGATCTTAAAGTTTTTTATCCCTCTTTTCAAAACGATGTTTCACTAACACTTTTTATGATGTGGGGTTTCAAAAAAATAAAATATTAAAGAATTTAATCACCTAGATAAATAAGAAAAAAGTGTTCATAAATTGTATTTATGGTCATGTAATTTAATACTGAGAGATTTTAAAAGAAGGAAATGTTTGATTGTGTACAAGAAACACAACACCATGCTTAACAACCACAAAATATTATTATTTAAATATGAGTATAATAACCTCATCATTTAATTGAGATTATTAATGGGGGTATATACATAATTAAATACATATACAAATTTCATACTCAATAAAAATTTGTTCACTAGTTAGTTGGAAATAAGCACTAAAATTTTTTAATGTCATTTTATGCTTCGAAAATATGTTTTCTCCAGAAATGGGTTTTATTTTTTTGTATTAAAATTTTAAAACTAATTTATAACATATTTAAAAAATTTATTTTATAAAAAATTATAAATTTTTAAATCATAATATCAAATTAATATTGTATTTTGATAAAAATACATTCATATTGTTAAAATGCATTTTTCTAGAAAAATATTTTCAATGTGCATTGTTGGATTATTTTAAAATTAAGTTCTACCACTTATAGTTATAAAATTTTATAAAATATATTCTATAATTTGATAATGAGGTTTATATTTTTTAAATATTTTGTTTTTTGACATTATTAATTGTATATTGGGTTAAAAAATTGTGGTTGTGGTGAGGGTAAAAGGGTATAACATGATTAAGACTATGATACAAGACATTAAAATCACCAAAAAACCTAAATTTATGTAATTTAATTATTTTCTTTCTACCTTATTCATCTATAATTTTGATATTTGGAAATTTATTGCCACATTACTTTGATAATGTTCTTATTATTATTTTTAGTAATGAATAAATAATAAATGAGAGTCTCTTTATTTTAATATCTCTAATATTTTTTCATATGGATTGAAAATGGTCATCTTAAATTTAACCTTGTTTTATTAAATATTAATTATTTTTTATCAGTGTAATCAAATTTTGATTTTTATTATTGGAATAATAACATGAAATTACTAGGAAACACTAAAAAAGTTGTTGTTCACGTAACTGAAATATCCATTAAATGATATTAAAAACCACAAAAATAATAAAATTTTGAGGAAGTATTGTTTTCCCATATTTTTTTAAATCAATATATATCATATTAGTTATTTTTTAAATGTTTCTATTTTTATTCAATTAGTGTATTTTTTATTTAAACCCAATCTATGTTAATATTACTAATCATTGCATTAATTGAATCTTATGTTGAATAATATATTTTAAAATGTTTTAAAATTAAAAAACAAAATATTTTGGAAATTGAATTAGTCATGGTCAAAAAAATATTACATCTTCAACTTATGTGTCACATTTTATTTTATTGTATCTTTCTTCAACACTAAATAGAATAAAACATTGATATTGGGGTAATTATAAAAATTGTTAATGGTGTTTTAGAGATAATGATAAAAACATCACCCAAAATTGTATAAATATTTTTTTATTAATGAATTTTGACTCATCCTAATTATTTATTATAAATATGTCAATTTTTTCACTTGAATATGAAAATAATGTTCTATTAATTTAATACATTAAGTGATTCTAAGGGTTCCCCTCTCATCTCTTATATAAAGACAACACTCCTTCTCTCGTACTTACATTTCATGATATATTTAGCTCTACCAAGATACATCCCAACTCCCAATCCTCATTAGGATAGAAATATTGTTCTCTAAAGAATACATATGTAGAAGTGTAAAGTTGTAATCCAATGGTGGTCTTATAGTGAAGAGTTAAGCATTATAACCATGCATTTTCATTTTACTTCTTCTTTTACCTATCTCAATTCTTTAAGAAACATTAAAATATAATAAACCAAATATATACAATATATTTGGACTGCTATTATGTCAATATCATGACCTTATTCATATCCTTTTCCTCAAATGGGAACAAAACCATCATTTTTGTTTATATGGGGGCAACTATCCAGTAAACTAAGGTATTTTTTTTCTTATTACTGAAATTAATAGATGGTTATTATGATGGATTTAATATGTACATATATATATTAAAAAAATTATTATTATATAAATATAATATATCATATATCTACATACTATTTTAATCTATAAAAATATAATCATCATATGTTCATTCCGAAAAATTACAACCTCTAGGTAGAAATGCACATCATGTTTCAAAAAATGCCTCCATGGATGGTCATGGGGAGGATTTAATGAAATAATATGAAATTTATAACATTATTATGATGTTATAAAGATAAAATTTATCGTATTTAATTATTTTTCTTCAAAAAAATTCTAAAACACTGATCATATGTACTTATGGACTAAAAAATATCAAGTCAACATATTTTTTTATTACCACCATTCAGGGATGACACTAAATTTTTATTATATAAAACAATTTATTATTTCATCAATACTATTCTGGATATGATGGAAATATGAAATATTTTCCCCCAGTCAACATAACAATGTTGGTTTGAAATTAATTACATAATGTCCTCTCGAAGTCCAAGGTAAACACAAAAAATTAAATAATTAAATATTTCTTTGAAATAAATTAAACATATAGTTTTATTGTAAAGTAATAAATCATAAAAATGTTTCAAAAAGTTATTTAATTAATATATGTTTATTATAATTTAGTTAAATGATAGAAATAGTATATTGGGACAAGAGTGAAGGGGTTTGTAAACTCAACTTTCTTTCATTGTGTAATGAAACTTATCCATTGACATTTTTTTGACGTAATTATATGTGAATTGATATATAAATTGTTTTATGATGAATTTATACTAGGTTTATGTGTATTTAATTATCTACACATAATTATTTCATTTATTATTTATCATTTTAAATGTTATGATCTTTGTAAGAATTTATTCTCTAATAATCAATATTTCATGAGACATTTTTTACCTCATGCACCAATATTTATTTTGAATTCTGAAACTACATCCCCTTGACTTAATTATGAAATTTAAATTCCAGTATTTCATTGTTTATATATTTATATAAATATATATATCATATTCTATCATTCAATGTCATTTTGTTCAAAAGTTACCATAGTTGTAATGGCTTTATATTACAATATAATTTCTTTTTAGGATTTTTTATGTTCAATGTTCTTTTGGGGGAAATTATATAATCATAATTTCATAAAACTAATCATTTTTCTTGTAATATTTTTATTCCTGAGGTTTTCATTATTTCCTTTATTTTTACTATATTTTACCTTTTAGGATATCAAAAGAACGTTTTATGTAAAAACCGCCCATCTTTTTCTTTTTGGATGAGAATATTTTTTCTTCCATATATATATACATTATAATATTTTCAAGAATGTAATTTTTATAAATAAATATTTGTTTAATATAATTTTTAAATATATTTACCATTCAAAAAAAATAATTAAAGGGTATTTTTTTCCTTTTCCAATATTGTACATTTTTGTTTTTTCAGAAAGTGTATAAGGGATCATTATTTTAACATTTAATATATGAATAGATTTTCCTACCATCATAATTGTAATTTTATTTGAATTTTCTTATTATAGATTCCATTGTTATTTTCAAATGAATTTATTTTATAAATATTCTTGAAATATTTATTTTAAATGATATTAAAATAAAATGAGAGTTACCCTATTTTCACTGAAATGTCATAGATGTTTTATAATTTTAATTTTTATTCAATAGAAATAGCCTTTATTGTTTTATTATGATCCAAGGGGTAAATGTTCCAATGATACCATCCCTAATATTTCTCTAGATAAAATATTAATTTCATAATGATATATGCATCGAATCCATTTCTTTTCCGTGGGAAAATCAAGATAAAATGAATTGATAATTGTATTTGGGGTATTACATTGAAATGTGAAAGATTATAAATGTTTTGAACATTTCATGGTAGTCGTAAATATGTATGGATGATTGACGAGAGGGTTTTCTAAAACATGTATGGGTGGTTAATTTTTATATCAAATTTGGTTGGTTATGTTTTAATCCATGAATATATGTGTCAATTATAACCATATATTACATTGATAAGAACACCATCATTAACAGATTATATGTTTCTTCTAAGAGATGAAAAATTTATATATTGTAAGTTGTTGTTAAAGGATATTATAATTCTACATTTTTTTTGTAATTGAGTGATGAATGTTTTGTGTTCCAAGATACTTATATAGTATTTAATGATTGCAATGTGTTATAATTTTGTCTTTTATAAGGAATCTATTTCATATAACTCGTGATTGTTAACGCATGTGATATTTCTCATTGATAAAATTTAAATTCCATATAACATGATTTGTGACCCACGTTTTGATAGGTATGAATTTTCTTATATAATTCTCTTACACCTTGAATATGTACTTGTACGCTTATTCTCATATTGTTCCCATTGAAGTTATTTAATTGTTAATGTATATGTATTCTCTTACTGATAATTTCAATAAATACATTACATGTTTCTTTTCCTTGGGTTTTAAATAAATATATTATATAAGATATGTTTTGATCAGTATCACTTAAAATATGGAGAAGACATAATATCGAATAATTAATGATGGGTATTGTGAAAAATGATCATTTAATTACATTATTATGTTATATAATTGTTCCAATTATGTATTACACTCAATATATTAGGATATTAGGTATGTATGTGATCCAATGTTCATTTTTAAGGCTGTCATATTTATAAAAAATTATATATGGGTCACATATATTGTAATAAAACTCATAAATATAATGATTATTTTTTACATCAAATATTGTTATTTGAGTTCCATGATCTTATATTAACTCTTAAAAAAAAGAATATATAGGTTATTAGAGAAGTTTTAGGGAGAAAATATATACTCTAATTTTATTTTCACAAATTCTATAAATTTTTAAAAGGGAAAAAATAAATAAAATCCAGAAATGAGGAGACATTCAATCTAAATTACAATTACAGTTAGATTGTTGTAATGTTTATCGATACATGAGAATGAATTAAACAAGTGGGGAAATTAATTTATTATATTTTTTGATGACTTCAATAGAATGGATTGATTAATATTTATGTCTTAAAAATCATAACCATTAATCATGTTTAGATGTTTGAGGTTACTATATAATAAAAAACAATTTTTATTTGTAGAATTTAAGATGTAATAGTGTAAGATATTTTTCCAAAAAAAAATATCATACTTTAAAAAACATAGAATACAATATTAGTTTATTTATTATTACACTCAAAAAATAATTGAGAATATTAAAATATAAAAAAACCTTATTAATATTGATACAAACATGATAACGTAGCATAACAAATCATGGTATTTCCAGTTTCAATCCATCAGCACTATAGAAATTATTATAAATAGGTGTTTATTAAAGATAAATTCATATATGACACCATATAAAATGTTTATCATGAATGATACAAATTAAATTACATTATATTGTCAAGGTGTACATAATTGTATATGAGGTTTTCACTACTATATATACAACAAAGTTTAAAGATACTCAATAATTATGTGATGATGATGTAGATTTTATCTATTAAACAAATGATTCCATGGATTTAAGAACCACTACAGAATATAAAATAATGATATATCGTGGTTAATATAATAATATCATTGGATATTAGAATAAAGGTGTAAAATTTAGATTTAAAATCATCATTTTTTTCAAACTATCCTTTTATTAAAAGTTATTACCCAAATGGTTGTTGAATAATTTGCGAAAAATTAATGGATAAATAATTTATGACGAAAAAAATTATATTTAATGGAATGATTCATGAGTCATGAGAGAATGTATAAAAGCCTAAATAGAAGAACTTCAGTAGAACAAACTGAGTTTTTATAGGCATGATGAATGAGAATGTCGAGATCACAATGAATAATGATATATTTATTTTCATTGAGTATTTAAAAATTGAATGAATTTGTTCGGATGAAATACTTTCTCTTATAGAGGGACATTTGACCAGAATTATTTTTCAAAACACAATAGTATACGAAATTTTTAATCTAGTGAAATGGATTTGAAGTTTATATTAATGAATGGGTAGATGAATGATTTTTTTTGGATAATCATGATTGTAATATTCCTAATGAATATTAAAACAATGTGTGTAAATTGAAGAAATATTTATATGGGCTAAAATAAGAACTAAGAGAATAATATTTCAAGATATATGAATATTTTAGATGTAATAATTTTTTGAAAGTGGAATGTTCACAACAACTATACATGATGAAAAATAGTACAACATAAGTCATTTTTATTGTATATATTAATGATGTAATTTATTCTCGTATATAAGAAATTATTTTGAAGAGTTTTCTATATAAATTATGAGGAAGTCTAATATATTCATATATTTTGTGAAGAAATTATTTTTGGTTTTATAAATTACATGATGTTCTGGATGATTCGACACTAATAGTAGATAAGTTTCATTAAATTTTTACATTTTCTCATATTATTCATCATTCATAAAAATCTTCATTAATTCAGTTTACAATTTGAACATCATTTCACATAATTTTTTTAAATACAGGATTATGAATTATTAATCTCGACCAATTTTTAGATTAGATTTTGGAACATCATCTATAAATTATTATTTTAAATTTTCATGGTCATGAATACCAATATTAGGGGAACATTTTTCTGTTATTAAAGAAATTGGATATTTCTAATAAATGATGATCATATTGGGAATCTAACACAAATATTTATTGTAAAATTATAATTGACCTAAGCTAATTTAAATAGACATGAATCCTGCAATTGATACATGTTGAACATGAAAAATTTTCCGAATATATTTTAAATCATAGAGAATATTAAATTAACCTATTTTGGAATCTAATTAAATCATTTGGATTAGGATATAAGTGTCACATGTTAAAGATAGAATAATGGGCCATATTCGAAGGCCCAAAAAAATCTCCCCATTCTCTGTATAACTCTTAAATGGATTATCCAATTAATATTTTTTAAAAAAAATACAAGAAATATATAGATACATATTTAACATATATATTCATTCCAAATTTTTTATCAATCATATTAATTTTTTATCTTCAAAGAAGAGGGATAAATTGTATGAATTAAGCTTTAGATATAATAAATGATTAATGCTCAACCCACATTTATATACCATATGTCCTACACATTTGAGTGATTTGAATTTTTAATGGCGTTATCAAACCAAGGGGATCTAAATATCTCTTTAAAGATTATTTGGGGAATAAAACCAAGTCCTATATTTCTTTTCCTTCATTGTAATGTTAAGATTCCATTATGATGTGTTAATTTGTTCCGACACATTTTTGTTATTATAGTTCACTCTAGTTTTTTATTTAAAATTATTAATTATTCTGAATTCAAAATTTTAAAATAATTATCACTATAATTCCATTAATTTTATGTTGTCAATCCATTCACATGACCAAATAAGTGGCTATTATTTTATGTCTTATCATCATCAATCTCACGTTTTTATGTAAACATCTTCCTTCCATTAATAACTTTGAATCAATTGGTTGATTTCCATCTCATGGATACATTCAATGGTGTTTTATATGTGTGTATTCTATTTGATATGATTAAATTCATAGATTAGTTCTGATTTTTCATTGTTCCTTTATTTAAATTAATTTCTTCTCCACCTTCACCGAGATTAATGACTACACATTTATAGTTATAGTGAGATTAAATCTATTAGGGTGATCATGTAATTACATTGATTATTATATTCTAATTTTTTCATGTCTTAAATTGGTGAATGATTTTGGGGACATATCTCATTGATTGGATACTTCTTGAACTCATGGGATAGATTTTTCTTTGTAAACAAATTAATCTAATATATCACAAGAAACAACCAGGGATCGACCCAAATTCCATAATTGTATACATTAAAATATTTAGTTGTATTATTAGTTAATTAAAATCAATATCATAGGCAGTTTAGTATTCTAGTATCCCAATTCCAATAAACACTATAAGATGTAAATATCATATACAAACCGCCCAAAAAAATTGAGTTTCACAATGTCACTTTTTTAGTCCTAGTGGAATTGAACAACTATTGATTCTATAATGTCAACTTCTACCAATAAGGAAAATTTGGGGCTAGTCCATTGTAAAGACCCGTAAAATTCAAGGGAATTTTTTTTTTTTAATTTTCTTTGGGATTTTACAAGAACGTAGTTTCTGACGGCGCCTGATTCCGAGGCCCGGTGTGCCCGGAATTAATTTCCGAAGTTTAGCTCGGGTACGTTCAGTGAACGAACGAGAGGGTTTTTCTAAATTTTGAACCGGTGCTCGGAATCGAATTCCGAGGGCACTGATGGAATCATAGCGCCGGTTTTTTCTTAGAAACGCCTTTTCCGGAGTTGCGTTTGCTCGGGTGTGGTTTTTAATTTTTGGGGGTTAAGTTAAGAAAATAAAATAAAGTGGTGCGACAACTTTATTTTATTTCACTTAAAGCCTCTTAAAGCCACTTAAAGCTGCTTAAGCTGAGTTGAAGCGGATAGGGTGGAACCCAAAATATCATACCCTCTTGGTAGGATATTTGTGAGGTGGGGCCCACACGAGCCCCACCGTTTCTTTTTCGCTAAGTAACACACCCGCGAAAACCCCTATTAAATGAAAGTCAACTGACGCGTTTTCTAAATTCTTAACGCCCCTATTAATTGGGTGGTTAGTTCATTGTAATTAATTCTATGAATTAATTGTTCGTTACTTATCTTTGTTTTTCAAATTCTTTATTTGATAATAAAATAAGATGAGGACTTGTTTTTATTATCTGGTTGTTGTGCTAAACCTTTGGAGAATCTCTAAAGATCTTCATCCTCCTTCACGAAGAACGCGAAGAACGCGGAGAATGCGAAGAACGCCAGCCTCCGACGAAGGGCGACGAAGAACGTCAGACCCCCGGAGATCGACGCGACGCCATGTTCCGTGACGCTGACGATTCTTCTCCTGCGACATTCTTCTGTGATGTTTCTCCTCCCGCGACAAATCTTCGATCAACTGCTTGAGGTAGGAGATTTCGGAACTTTTAAATTTTCCTTTGTGGATTTTATCCTTAACACAGATTTAATTCATGAAATAAAAAATCTGTGTGTTTTTCTTTAAACCTCTGAGATCGTCGACGCGATGCCGTATACCGCGACAACGCGACGCCCTTCCGTGACGCGACGATCCTTTTCTTCCGCGACGGTCATTTCCGCGACGAACTTGCGTCCGACGACGACGAAGGTAGGGGTCGTTTTGAAAATGATAATACCCATGTTTGTTTTCCTCCAAGGCAAGAACGCTGACCAACCAATTAACAAGTTGGTCCGCGGATTATTATTGCGGGTCGAGGTTTATCAATTGCTGGGAATTATGGTGTTGTTTCAAACCGCTAACGCGGTGGGTGCGGACCAACGAACAAGTCCGAACCCACCGCCCTTTTGTTCTTGGTGTGCGGAACGGCAGACGACAACAAAACGGGCCGCAGAGACGATTTGTTGATTCCGCAGTGAAGAACGGGACCCGGGATGAGCTACGGTGCAGACGGAAATGAAATCGGACCACCGGAGCAACTCCGGTGGCCCGCGGACTCCACCGGTGGCGCGGGTCGCCGGCGGCGCCCCGGCGTGCCGCCGGATGGAGCCACCGCGGCTGAAGCCGCGGCAGCAAGGTGCGGTTCCACGGCCGCGCGGAACCAAAGCAGGGACGCGGCCGGCTGCCGCGTCCATTGGCAAGAGGCGGCCCCAACCGGGGCCGCGGATCCATCACGCGGGGGCAGCGCGCCCCCGCCCCCGGATTTCCCTCACTCGGCCGCTCAGCCGAGCCGAGCCGAGCCGACCCGCCGGTTCGGGCCGGGACGCGCTCTGGCCGGGCCGGGTCGGGTCGGACCCGGGTCGGGTCGGCCCGGGTCGGGTCGGCCCGGGTCGGGTCGGGCTGGGTCGGTCAGGGCCCAGACCCCCCGTTTCCGGACCTTTTTGGTCTTTTGCTCATAAACTGAGCTACGGGCCTCCAAACAACGTGTCGTCAATGGAGATGCGATCCTTGGATCGAGATGGTCGTTTCGGTATATTACACTCAAGATTTCGGAGAACTTTGGGTTCGGCCGGGTTGGTTCGGATACGAAACCAACCGGGCCCTCAGAGCAGAAACGCTTATATCTTGAGCTCCGGACGTCCGATTGACGTGTCGTCGACTTTGTTGGATTCCTCTAAGTGAGACGGATCTCTTGGCTTACTCCGCTTGAGGTTTGGATGTCGTCGGAGTGCAGTAGGGTTGGTTCGCTCACAAAACCAACCGGGCCCCTGGAACGAAAAAGCCAATAACTCCCAGACCGGGCGTCCGATTGACGCGTCGTCTGTCTCGTTGAATTCCTCTTGATGAGACGGAACTTTTGGAATACTTCGCCTGAGTTTTTGTTGCTGTTGGATAGTGGCCGGGTTGGATCGTATCTGAAACCCAACCGGGCCCCCTGGAACGGAAAAGCTGATATCTTTCAGACCGGACGTCCGTTTGACGAACCGTCAGCGGCTTTGGTGATCACGTTGAGAAACGGTCCCTATGAGTATACCCTATGAGAGTTTGGGGTACAGTTGAGATACGGCCGGGTTGGTTTGCTCACGAAACCAACCGGGCCCCTGGGACGAAAAGGCTAATAACTCACAGACCGGGCGTCCGATTGACGCGCCGTCTTTTGCGTTGAGACCCCTATGACGAGGCGATCCTTTGAGATACTTGGAGTATCGACCTGTAGCTTTTGGAGCGGACCCTCCTAGAGACGAGTGTGCGTAGTACGAAGACCGTGTAGACGACTGAGACCTGACGACTGCTTGACCGACTCGACTTGGAGTGAGTCGACTAGCCCAGTGGACGGAGCGCCCCGTATTTGGCGGTAGACCCACGGCGGACGGAGCGCCTGGTAGTTGGCAGCAGACCCGCGGTACTCGACCGGAGGAGTACCCCTGTAGGCTATTAGGGGGAGCGCCCGGTATTTGGCGGCAGACCCACAATGGACGGAGCGCCCAGTATTTGGCAGCAGACTCGCGGTACTCGACAGGAGGAGTACCTCAGAGACTTGGATTAGTGAGCAGTACCTCGGAGTCGTGACAGGACCACTGTACACTCCAGAGACAGGGCTCTTCAGCAGTTACGGTTTCGATAATGAAAATCCTGATTTGAGCTGAGTCTATGACCTTGTGTTTACCTCATGTTTGAGATGGGTCACTTGATAACTTAGGTATATGTATGGGCATATACCTGGGTAGTGGTTATCCGTTGATTTCATGATCTTTGTGTTTCCTCGTGATTGAGATGGGTTACTTGATAACTTAGGTGTATGTATGGGCATATACCTAAGTAGAGGTTATCTGTTGAGATCTTCTTTGTGGTTATCCTTGTTTGTTTTAGTGAGACCTTGAGGGTCTCAGGGTCCCTACTGAGTATCGTTATACTCACCCCTGCACGGGCTATGCCCGCACCTCGTTGTGTTGGTTGCAGACGACAGGCAGTGCTGACGAAGGCCGAGTGTTCGAGGACTGGACGGTGCCCGGAGGTGGACTACACGACGAGTCAGTATCCAGAGGTGGACTTCACAGTGAGACGACACTCGGAGGAGGTTGACCGGCGAGAGCGTTGTGGAGGCTATCTGTACCTACCCTTCAGGTTGGATCCGTGGTGGACGATCCAGGAGCTGCGCCATCTGTACCTACCCTTCAGGTAGGATCCGAGGAGGACGTCCCAAGAGCCGCTTATGTTCTTCCAGCTGTTGTCTTTTTCTGTTGTACTTTTGTTCAGTTGTAGTTGTACTTTCAGTTGGGTTTGTATTCTGTCTCATTTACTTTTCAGCACTTTTCTTTGTACTTAGTGTTTACTTCCGCTTGTACTCTATGGTGTTTTGTTTACTTTTATAAAGGCAATGCCTTCCTAGTTATCGGGATTTACGTCTTTGGTGCTAGTCGTCAGCCCCTGTCCTATGGAAGGCGGGCTTGGGGTAGTCACAGCACGGGCCCCGAGGACGGGTCGTGACATCCATATTTTGGGACCATTTTTCGTGAACCACGCAAGTATCATAGACACTCACCTTAGTTTGTAACAATAAATTCTCTAATCCAACTTCCATTTCCCAAATCATTTCCCCAACTTATCTGTGAATTACCTTTTACACTAGAGACCATTCCAACTTCTTAGATAGTGTTGATAATATGAGTCTAGTGGAATTTAATGAACCATTGTTGTTTCCACCTTTAGATCCAAATTTCAATAAGAATATCTAATATTGATTTTATTTTATTCTAATTATGAATAGTCAATATTATCTCATCATAAACTAACTATGGAATTAAATAGTAAATATGTATTGGGTCTCTCATATATTACGGAATTTCTTTGACCAATCCTTAAATGATTACCACAACCTAGTAACATGCATGATCATAATGATAATGACATATCAAAAGGTAGTAGTGTTACCCACTATAGGATGGTCATTGAAATATACCATCAGACTGTCAATGTATTTCAATCAATTAACATTGTTTGTAAAAACTGTTAAAATATATCCACAAAACTGATAACTATCCAAAAATTACATCAACAGATGATGTTCTACTATAGAGACCCTTAATGGTGGTTAATGATCAACATTTTCAGGATGTTCATGAATATAAAAATTTTAGTATAACATGTGTTTCCAATTTGTAATTGTATTGATGTGATAATAATTTTCTCAATAAACTAATTGGCATAAATATTTAAAATCCACAAATATTTCTGACACATAAACAGTTTCAATCCAAACCAGCTCAACCTTCAATCCAATATAATCCATAGATATTAATAGAGAATTTAGTAAAAAATTGATAAAATTAATCTTTATGATTCATCATAATGTCTATAATTATAAAACAATGAAATGGTTATGAAGCACAAGCCCTCTCCAGCTCTCCCTTAGTTGATATTAATAGAAGATTATTTTTACACGTGAATATTTGATGAAAAATTCAAATAATTGACTTAGAGTGGGAAAACTAATGGATACCTGGAACCAATGAATCATATACAATCAATGGCATGAAAATCACATGAAAATAGAAAGAACCAACTTCAGAATGTGAGAAATCATTATTGGGTAATTAGGTGAATTTGGAAGAGTATGGGCAACATCAACTTGTGGAACATGAGAGAGTTGCATATGTGTGTTCAAATCAGGGGGAATTTGTTTTTTGTTTTCTTTTCAAAGGATGGGAATTTGAAATCATGAATTTATTTTCTTTAATATCTCTCCATTTATGATTTTTATGAAACAAAAATTACAAATCCATTTGGAAAAATCATGAACATTGATTTTTTGCCAACTCCAAAAACTAAAATAGAATATTTTGTGGTTGAAAAATATTTTCTATAGGATATAATTATCTCTAAAATTTTGGGAAAATGAATTTTTTTTTATTCAAATGTTTAATCATTTGTTGGATATTTCAACCAACCTAATATTAGACTCAAGGACCATCCATCCTCTCCTAGGTATTTATTCATAAAGGATAGCTAAATCCATTCAATTTCCATCTCATCCTATATAAAATATAAGGATCAAAATATTCTTCTTGACTAATTAAGAAATATTAAAAATGAAATTCTATGGTCCTATATTTATATTAATTGGATTAGAAAAATATTTGAGACCTATAATATTATTCTTAATAATATTTTTAAACACTCCCCCCAACCCCATTGGAGACTCAATTGAAATAAAAGTTATGTAGTAAAAAAATATAACCCTTAAAATGTTGAAATATGTCATTGAGTTTTTTTGGGGGTCTAAATCATTATAAATACTCTAAACTAAGTGCTTTATGGGTGGCAAACTCATTTCAGTTTTTTGTTTTCATTTTTTTTTTAATTTTTTCCATAAACAAAAAAATTGTGTTCATTTTTAATATATCATTTCGATTTTTATTATTGTTTGTTAATGGAACCCCTTGGGGATAACATTACTATTTTTAGTTGTTTATGTTTTTAATTTATAAGCCGGATAAGTTTGGGATTAATAATGAAAACCCAAATTTATTCAAACATTCAATTTATAACAATTAATTAACCATGAGGATTCAATGTGTAATTTGTATTTTGAATGATCAATTTATTATTGATGAGTATTTATCTTCAAACCTGGTGATTATGTGTTGAAATAGTGGGTGCCAAAGACCCAACTATTCAGTTCTTTTGATTACTGTATCTTTTATACAGTTAGCTATACATGATATCATTATACCATTACAGTGTATACTTTTCTGCACCCATTATTGAAATGGTAATGTCAAAAGGTTAATTGTCATATCAAGAGTTTGTAGCAGTTCCCGGAGTATAATGGGAACCTCGAGGAACTATGAAAATAATCATAAATATATATTTTATTTTCTAGATAAATCATACTTAATGGACATAGTAGACGTTTGACTATCGCGTGATGGGGGCTCATAATCATTGAGACTTTTTCTCATGAAGTTTCACTTGGTGATCTCAAGTAATGAGATTATGAGGACTAAACCGCCAAAAGGAACTCCACATGTTTCAGGTGTCATTGGATGATCCTATCAAATATCATGTGTAATGGACTTCATACATAACATCACTACCAATGTATGTCATTTGATTGAGTATTTTGATGCAAGATGAAAGCCATGGAAATGAAGCCAGGGAGAGGTAATTTGTGTTTGGTGTGTCATAGTTTGCATGGCATTGGTTGAATGATCATGGAAGGATTTGTCGCTTCCGGGTTATGAAAGTAATATATCTCAGGCCATATTGATATGGATGGTAGTACCTTTACAATTCCATGGCCATGTCAGTTAATGGTAAATCCATCCAGTTACATTAGTAATGAATAATGAAAGAAAGGGAGATATCATAACAGTGCACCTTGATTTATGAGATATTACAGATAAAGAGATTATATTACGTAGTGCATGTTCGTAGGTTGGTTGTCGCTGCCGTGACAATCCATATCTCTTTATAGGTCATGATGGGTTGCTAGATCTCACTCTTGGTCTGTGAAAACTATTCACTGCTGTCAAGATAAACACTTAGAGGGTTGCACACAATAGCATATTCAAGAATCTTCTCTATTCAGTTGAATAAGAGTTTTAGAAATTGTGGGCCCCACCACTGGGGTTCGGGATTTGTCCACGGAAAAATGTTCACCAGTGCAATAAGTATATTCATTTTATTCGAGTTTAGAATAATGAATATTGAATTTATTTAATAATTGTATTTACGAGTTTTCAGTTAATACATGGAAAATATTAATTGACGAATCTTAAATTATTCAATCTTTTATTAATATTTATGCGAGTGAATAATAGATTTAATTACTCAATTATTATCATGTAATATATTCAAATATATTACAATTAAATGATAATAATATTTATGACTCAGAATAGAAGTCATAATATGTTGTTAATAGTGCTCTGGTTATTCGGGGGTCGGGTAGGTATTTCTGGGTAATTAAATGACTCTATAAATATAAGAAGAGAGGATATTGACAACGACTATTCATGAAGGTTCTCTCTCTTCTCATCTCTCCCATGATATTGAGATAGAGGCTCTAGATCCATGGAATATGGATCAAGGACTTTCTCAGGAAATGCTTGTGATGCGATGCAGTAATCATTGGAGTGTTGAAGGTGTCATCGCAATTCCGCGCTAGCACTTGAATTATGATGAACGACGCTCCCATTAATTTCTTGAAACACGTGTGCATGATCTATAGGTGTTAGATGTAGAATTCTTTGACCAATGATCACCAATGAAGAGCAGACGTCGTGCGTGGCTTGAGAATTAAACTAGGTACTCTATGGTTTATTTTTGTGGTTAATATCATTAATGCGTGGTACTTGGATAAGATCGTCCTCCTGTTCACCAATGTAGACATGTTTACGTCAATTGTTGGTGGAAAATTTTTAAAAACACACGTGTTTGGGGCTTCTGCTGCACGCCCGGTTCCATGAAGTGGTGTCAGAGCGATCCATGTCGATTTTCAACAAAATAAATTAAATTTGCATTAAAATACAATGAAAGGTGTCTATACGATCACAACTCCATAGACGGAATCAGATTCGGATATCGGATGGCTGGTTTGTAGCTATCCGACGTTTTGAATTCAGATTCCAAATTGAATTTCGGTGATGTTTCGTATTTCGACTAGAAATCTCGTGGATGAAATAATCATCGGAAAATCAACCATGATTTGATATTAATTTCTCAAAATTAACTATATTAATATAATAATAAAAAAATTAGTTCGTTTTATTATAATAATAATATTACATTTATTATAATAATTATATTATAATATTATTATTATTAATTTTCCAAAGCGGCCCACACATGGCCGCCGCCCTCTCTCCCTCCCACAGGTCTCCCTCACGCGGAGCAGCGACACAGCAAGGAAGACCCCAGCCCGTCTTTCTTCTGCGCGCAAGCACCACACCCCGGGACCCCAGCGCCCCCACTGCTGTCTCCCATCCCACTCAGTGGCGCACCAGTTCCCTCACCAAGCCTACAGTGCCTCCCGCCGGGAGGGTCCCCATCCCCGTACCTGATTCCTCCGCCATGCAGCAGGTGCAGAGTCTGACTCCTCTCAACGTTGCAGCGGCATCATGCATCTACCTCACACGACCGCACCCTGGCCACCCCACCCTCCCAGGCATGATGGCGCTCCCAGCTGGTGACCTCCTGCCTCCTCTCGCTTGCCCCGTCCGGACCTCCTCTGGCCCATCCGACGAGCCTTCGTGCTGGCTCCTCCTCACTGGACCAACAACTCTTGCTACCTTTGACTGCCACACTAGGCTGATGTCGAGCCACACACCACGACAGCCTTATCTCCACTGTCTTGATAAGTGCACGACCAGAGCCCCGTAAATCCCACCTCCAGCACTCCACAGCTTATACTGTTCTGAGTTCAGGCGATCCGTGTGAGGTAACTCGTGCTGGGGGTCGCCCAGAACCGCACAACCACTGCCCATGGTTTAACGGTCTCAGGTAATTTTAGTTTAATTAAACAATTAATTAAAATAATTATTTTATTTATATTGGATAATTAAATTAAATTAATATTAATTTAATGTTGTGATTAATTAATTTAATTTTTAGTTTTAAAATTATATTAATTAAATGGGATCGAACAACGTTAAACTGAATCAATAAAAGAGTGATGTTTTAATTCAATTAAATTCCCTCAAAAGTTATTTTAATTAATGTTTTCAATTTTATTCTGCATTTATTTAATATACGCGTGTTTAATGCGTATATGACTGATCATGATCCTGAGACCGACCCATGTATGTCTTGTGTTTATTTATTTTATTTAAATATTTATTTATTGCAATGGTTTTGTAATAATTAGTTTAATTAAATAAAAGACGATCTGTGTGTCGTCTCAAATGTCATTATATGTATATAAGGGAACACACACTCATTCTCAAATATGTAATTTTATACCCCGAGACCCACTCTCCTACGTGAAAGTACAATTTTTTAATGACGAGACAACCAGGGACACACTTCGCACCATGTGACGACGACACACGAGATAAGAGCTGGATGACTTGGGTGAGAAGACGTTACAATTCATATTGCAACCCACACGACTAAAGGATTTGTCCCTAGGGTCTCGGTTGGTATGTTATTCACATAATGGATAGACCATTAGAACCGGATCATGATCAGATTTTCATTTTATTTCTACATGGTATATTATTTTCTACATGTTTAGTGTATTTTGCGATCACATAGAATAATAATAAACAAGAATGCAAGATAAAATAAACAAGTTACATGATTAAATTTCTATTTCTTGAATGGTCAGTTATGAGTGTGATCACATAAAAAACAAGAATTAATAATGACTCTATAGGGATCTCCTCGGAGCGGCGTCTACTTCCCCTTCTGTTGTGCTAGGGTTTCCTCCCGACAGGCATCTCCTCACCTCCTCCAGCGTGTCTCGGTGTGGGTCGGTGTCTATTTCTTGGGTCTTGGCTTGACGTTATATTGGCTCTTCATCGACTTTAGACATCCTCTAGTTCTCGTATCCACATCGGTGCGGCGCTGCATCGACTCTGGCGTGGCCTTGGCTTCACCTGGATCTTATCTCGACGTGGCCTCAGCGTTGGATCTAGCATGGCCTTGGCTTGTCTCAGCCTCAGTTCTGGTGAGGCCTTAGTTCCGGCATGGCGTGACCGGTTATCCAGTGTGGATCAGCATTGTTCTCAAATCGGTGGTGGTGCTACTTGGCATCGGCTCCGACGCGGCCTCGGCTTCATCTCCTGGTGTGGATTGGCATCGACTCCGGTGTGGCTTGGAGGGGGGAGGATCGTGAGTTCTTGGTTTGGAATTTTTCAGTTCTTGTGGCTTAAGGAGGTGGTTTCTTCTACCCCATGTGGGTCAGCTTCAGATCCTCTCAACAGTGCTTCTCTGTGGCGAGTTTGTAGCGTGAGAACCCTCCTGCTGTGGCAACATAGTATCCAGGAATCCGCATCATTTCCAATTCGAGGTCCACGAGTGGAAGACCTCCTTTTGTTCATCAGGATGAGACGAGTTCTTCAATTCGATCTCTTCTTGGTAGCGCAACAAAGGTCATGTGGTCATATCTGTTGTTTGAGGGTTGCAACATTGATCTACGGTGGTATTGAGTGCTTTGGGTTTTGATTTGGTCTTCTCCGGTGGTATCAAAGGTGGCGACTGGTCTATTGTGGCTCGGTTTTGCTGCGGCGAGGCATGCCTCTGGCGTTTCGGGAATTCAGGAGACCTTTCTTGTGGCGATGGTTTTAAGCATTGATTTTTCATATGCGTGAATCTGTTTGTTTTTGTTATTCTCCTTATTGTTGTGAATCAGTTCTTTGACTTTGGTATGGTGGTGTTTTCTACTGTGTGGTCTTGGGTTCAAAGGTTTTCTTCCAGATTTGCATCAGGGTGAACTTCAGATGTGGTTTATAGTTGAAAGTTTTTACAGAATCATGGCCATCTGGAATTGGACATTTGAGAGGGTCTGGCTCTTGCCATCGGTACCAGGCCCATGCATCTTTGCATGGGACAACTAGCCGACAACAATGAAATGGTGGAAGCTAAACCCATTGTTTTTTATGCGGGACGAGGCTGCTCTAGTTGATGTGATCTAGCCTCATGGCCTTTGATCCTTTGGGGAACAGTTTAATGTTTTAAGTCCTCAAGTCATCTTGGGTTCCCCCTAAGCCTTTAAAATGGATTATGATAATAAGAAAATTTTAATTTTCAGTCATTCAGTGTGATCACGTAGTATGTGATTATAAAAATATAAAAGTATTTCTTTCGTTACATTAAAAATAATAATACCCTCAAAGATATATTCAGTCATAACTGCCTTCATTCATTTAAATTTAGACAAAGCTGACAGTATGATGTGTCAGTCTTCCCATTGCTGAGGGTACCTCTTACTACTGGGGAGACCTAATAAGAATGATGGATTTATGTAACTAAAATTGGAGAAAATAATTATCCATAGCTATCTATTGTAATTTCAGTTTCAAGCATTGAGTAAATCAAATTCTGATTTTAAGAAACTGGGACTTCAATCAATAGATCATGGAACCTCAAGTAAAAGAGGTGGGCTGGCCAAACTCCCACCTAGAACCCTTTATGTAGTGTCGTATCCATAGTTTGTAGACTATGAAGGGTGGTTCAGGGATCCTTTCCACTAGAATACACAAGCGACATAGTATTCCGATTCTTGCAAAGAGGGTTCCATGAATCCAATAAAATAGTGGGAGACATTAACTGATTTATGTTTTTAATAAATATTTCATAACTGATAATCCAGGTAAAAGGAACTAATCTATGAAAATTCAGTTATGTATAAAAAGGAAAGATATGCCACATGTTTAAAAAAATCTATATACATTGGACAAAGTAGATTTCCTAACAAACACGAGTAACCATGGATAGTACAGGAACATGCGCATAGTGCTATGATAATAGAGACTCATGGTTCAAATATCCCTAATACGGTTAACTACCTAAAGAAGCAAGGGTGAATTTTTTTTACAGGAGACTAATGTACAAAGCATATGACAATTATATCATTATGCTTTCGTCAACAGCCAGTGTTCGTTGCAGTATCTATACTAAGACATGGATGATATGACATGATGTTCCATCTCCGAGATGTTTGTAACGAGAAAGCGAAGGAATGATATGAAAAACGCAATCATACAACGCCATGTGTAAATTGAAATATTGATCATGATCTTTACATAAATACCTTTCTCATATCATTATAACCCCCAATACTCATGTTTCGTTTTAACTAACAAAACTAACTAGTTTTGAGTAAACACATTATTAAAATTCCAGGTAAGGTTCGCCAAATGAATAAGAATTCAAAGATAGTTTTATATTTAATTATTATGGAGAATAAATTGAAAGACAATGTGGAATGGTCTATGTAAATTAATTCCAATGAGACATTTACAACACCCTTCAATTAATGAACTATTAAAAAAGGCTATTTCATTGCACATTATAAAATAATATAATTGATGTTTAAAAGCAATAAAATGATTTTATATAGAATGATTCCGCTTTTACTTTTGGAATATTCATCAATGTAATGTTTCCATTCTCTACTTGTGTATTTAATACAATATGCTTTTTACATATGTGTATTTAAATACAATGTCCATGTAAGTATAGAAACATTACTAGAAGTCAGGTGTATTCTCCATGTGGTTGTGAACGGGTGATACCTAGGCTAATGGGGATAATTACACGACTACATAATTTCCAAGTGAAATATTCATGTTGAAATTTTATTGAGTATATCCAAAAACATTAATCTCATGTGTCCTTGGATGCATGTAGACATTCTTTCAGGTTTTGTAATGAATGTTGTTTTGGTAAACTCACTCACAAGTTCAGAAATACATGAATCATATGCAATTAGAGATGAATATAAATGTAATACTTATAACCACTTGTAACAATACAATTCTTTGTCAATTAATACTAAAAGTGGACATCATGAATATACCACATGTGGTATTTAGGGTCAGCACAGCTAAATACTTTTGGTATTATCGAAATCATTAGTTTGGATAATGGATCCTTTAGAAATAATGGTATGTCAAAAAGAATTTAGAAATAGTTCAAAAAGTTACCATGAAATATTCCAATTATAATTTAGAGGTATATATACTTCATAATATTCCATTATGTAATTATAGAATAATAACGTGAAGTATATGCATGGTCAAGAGATATGAGTTGCTTCGGGTTGGGATAACAAAGAATATCTCGACTAGGAATTCATTATAATGTAGCATGAAGTAATTCCTAAATGCACATTACCTTCTCGACATCATGACATTGATGTTAATGAGGAGGATTGATGATAAATATTACATATCAACATTGATAAAAAAAATGCAGCACTGAGTAATTCCTAAATGAAAATTTTATACATCAAAGTATTGCTATAAGTAATATCAATGCTTCAACTAGAAAAAAATTCCATTATATTTTAGGAGATGCTTAGAAAATAATGGTAATATCCCACATCCATATTCCAACTGTAATGACCAATAGATATAATATGAGTCATAGAATGAAGTAAATCCATTATGTCATATGGACATGGGTTTGGATGAAAATAGTTTTTTCAAAAAAAAAATTGCACCAAGAGAAACACATTGTGCATTTAGTATAATAATCCTAACAGTTCCTTAGGATATTAAAAAAATACCTATAATAGAAAAGTTGTAGTCAAGTGATAGAATATACATTTATATAAGGGTGCACATATCTATTAGAGATAGTGGGACCAATATTGACTTTTGTTTAGTCAATGCTCAAAACATATAAATAGTTGGCATAGCAACTAGTTACACAAGAGCATGTGAAACAGAGTATGTTCCAGAGAAAAAGACTGTGTAGGAACGATAAAACCAGAGTGATGGTTTTTATATTCACCGTGGTTGGTGATCTATTATTAAATTTATGGCAAGTTAGCAGTATATGGAAATTTTTTAAAATTTATAAGACCAACTAAAATTCAATTAATGGATTCCATGTATCAAAGTGAAAAGGGGATTATTATTTTGAATACTACATTTGGTATTCAAGTGAGTTGGTACATGGATGGAATGAGCTTGGTACCAATAAGTCTTGATTGGTTTTACCAATTAGTTATGCCAAATTCCATTAGAATTTTATTAATCATATATTGTATTTATGGTCAAATTATTTAGCATTGGATGTCATGACCACCAATTGTGGATGGTTTCTATGCGACACAACTATAAAGGGATGGTTATGTCACAAAATGCTAATAAAGGTTTCAAGTTTCATAAAATCGATTTTTGATTAAAGTAAGAAACATGATCCTTGAATATACATTTGAAAAAAAAATTCCATGTGTCTTCCAAAGGTTAGTGGTAGCGCTATGGTTTTCCATGTGAAATGTTTTCAACAACATATTCAAAATATATTGGCCATAAAGTTAGTTAAGACAAAAATAAAATTTATTTTCAAATGATTGAATTCATACAACAGCTTAAGTTTTAGTGAATGAGATCTACTGAGGTAGATCTATAGGTTTCTTGGTCCTTGTCAATCGTACATATAGAGACATTGTATTGAAAAATACAAGTTGGAACAATTCAAGAGATGGATTGTTTCCTTTATCACAATGCATAATCTCTTAAGCCTGACCTGTCCTGTACATGGGAAGAGATAAACGTGGTGAGTTGAAATCCATACGCTGGAGAGATGGATCAATCATGCATGCCAATATATGTACAAGAACTAATATTTCCATGATATATTGGGCATATATCATTTATATCCAGAATCACTATAAGGGATGTAGTCAGAAAAATATAATTATACTTCGACAAGTACAAAAGATATGTACCTGGTAAGTGGAGAATAAATTATACAATTTTTTGGGTATACAAACAAGTCTCTCATAGATCAGTGTGATCTACTATCATTGTTATTATAATGAAGATGAGTGAGTCAAGATCATATCATCCAGTGGTTGTTTTACCTACAAACACCAAGTACATTTCTGCTTCTAAGGAAACTAAGAAGCTAATAAAAGCAATGATTTGTTCTAGTTCTTGGAATCCCACCTGGTATGAAAAGTATTATCATAATGAAAGTTATGATATTCTTAGAAGCCAATATGTCAATTTGGGATAGTAGAAAAGTGTGATACACTTAGGATACAATATCTTGAGTAGTTTTACTCTAGGAGAAAAGGTCGCAATAGCAGAGATTCCATGTGGTGGAACTGTGGTGGACCCCATAGATAAAGTCATTACTCAGCGGAAACATGATGTTCAGCATGTGAGTAACTAACAGGTTTGGTTAGAATGTTGTGTCTAGTGAAAGTGGGAGAGTTGAAATTGTTGGTGTCCTAGACCCCACTATTTAGTGCTTTGGATTACCATATCGTGTATAAAATTAACTACACATGATGGAATCTTACCGATATTGTGTAGAATATTCTGCATCCACTATTGAAATGGTAATGTCCAAAGGTTAATAGTCATATCAAGAGGTTGTAGTAGTTCCATTAATATAATGAGAACAACTATATATAATAAATTTTATCATAAATATAAGTTATATGGTCTAGATACATCTTACTGACTGGAAATAATAGATATTTGACTATCTGGTGATTGGGGATCATAAGCATTGAGGATTCTTCTCATGATGTTTGCAATTGGTGATCTCAAGTAGTGAGATCATGAGGACTGACCTGCCAATAGAAACTCTTCATGATTTGTGTGTCGCTGGATATTCTTATCTATGAAAATGTGAACTGGTCTCCTGACATGAGATATTTACCAATTTATGTCATTTGATATTGTACTTGGATGAAAGATAAAAACCATGGAAATTATTTCATGGAGAGGTATTTTGTGTTGGGTGCATCGTTTGTGGAATGACATTGGTTGAATGGTCATGAAAGGATTTTTCACATTTGGGTTATGGAAGTAATATAACTCAGGCCATGTTGATATGGAAGGTAGTTCCATTATAAGACCATGGACATGGAATTAAAGGGTAAATCTATCTAGTTACATCAGCAAAAATTAATGCGCGAAATGGATATGATACGAGAGTGTATCCTGCTTTATGATATATTGCAGAAAAAGAGATTATATTACACAGTGCATGTTCATAGGTTGGTTGTCGCTGCTGTGACAATACTTATCTCTTCAGGGTCCATGATGGGTTTCATTATCCTGTTCTTGGTCTGTGAATACTATTCAATGATTTCGAGATAAGGCCCAAGAGGGTGACATAAAATAACGTATTCAAGAATCACCCCTATTTAGTTGAACATGAGTTTTGAAAATGGTGGTCCCCACCACTAGGGTTCCAGATTTTTCCAAAGAAAAATGATAACCAATGAAATAAATATATTCATATTATTCGAGTTTAGAATAATGAGTGTTGAATAAATTTATTAAATGTATTAATGATTTTTAAGTAAATACATGAAAAATATTAAATTACTAATATTAAATTATTCAATGTTCTATTAATGTTTTTTGGAGTGATGAGTTGAGTTAATGACACAATTATTATCATGTAATATATTGTAAAATATTACAAGTAAATAATAATAATATTTATGACACAGATTAGTAGTCATAAAATGTCGTTAACAATGTGTTGGTTATTTGGGGGCTGGGTTGGCATTTATGGGTAATTAAATGAAACTATATGGATAAGAAGAGAGGAGATTGATAGAGATTCTTCATGAAGCTAATATCTCTTCTCCTCTATCCCATGTTCTAAAGAGAGAGTCTCTGGATCCAAATAATGTGGATCAAGTACTTTCTCAGGAATCACTTGTGAAGCATTGTAGTGATCGTTGCAGCGTCAGAGGCATCATCACAAATCTGTGCTAGCACGCAAATTATGACGAATGACACTCCTTTAGATTTCCTGAAGCGCATTTGCATGATCTAGAAGAGTTCGATGTCTGATTCTTTGAGCAGTGATCGCCTATGATGATCAGACGTCCAAAACGACTTCATAATTAAACCAACTACTTTAAAATTTATTTATATTCTTAAAATCCATTATGTTCAGTCCTCAGCTAATATTGGGATACTTTTCACCAACGTCGACATGTTTACATCAATCTTTGGTGGAAATTCTTTTAAAACCCTCGTGTTTGGGGCTTCTGTTGCATGCCCGGTTCCAACATTATGTTCCCTCATTTCATTTCAAAACTAATTTTTGAACTTATTTCCTTTATATTCATTCCAATTTTGAACTCTCTATTGTCTTCTCTTTCAATACAGATGGTAATTCAATTTAATGTTTTAGGTGTGAAAATCTATGATTATTTAAAAAATTTGTATTTTTTGGAAAGTGTATTTACTTTTTTCCTTACATGTCATAATGATCATTGTAAAATAAAAATTATGAATTTCAAATGATTGTTCATTCCATGATACTGATCTCTATTCTTGTCTATGTTGACACATATATCTATTTTTGGAATTGTTTTCAGATATCAATTTTCACCATAAAAATTTTCATCCATTTACACTAAATTTCAAAATTAAAAACCTTTGGATTTGGGGTGTATGGTTGAGTTTCTCAGGTCTATTAATTTTAGAATATGGTTTTGGTTCACATTATATTAAACTTTATTATCCAAAAAACAAAATAGATAAAAAAGTAAAAGTAAAGAAAAAAATAATTTTTTGGGTAATGTTTTGTCCAAATGATGGGAATACAGATCTTTAGGATCTAGACTCCATAGTTTTCTTACCTATATTTAAGCTTTTCATATCTATAATAGAGCATGTAATTAATAATAATTGTGGTGGAATGAAATGAGGGACATGAATCCATAGTTTTGTTAACTATAATTAGCTATTTCATCTCTATTTTGGATAAAAAATTCTAAAAAAATGAAAAATAAAAACATGGGTATGCATCTTATGTTTAAATGTTCTTATCACATTGAGAATCCATATATTTTTTAGTTTAATAAGAAAATGAACCCTATATATTTTATGATGCAAAACACATTTCCATGAATAATTGGATTTCATTAGTGGTAAAATTGAACTATATAATGGGAATTGAATTTGGATATTATTGTATATATTAATTGATATAATGAATATTTATAGGCTTCATGAATTTATTGATGCATGGTTTTGGAATAAAATATTTTATATTAAAATATGATGATAGATGTGGATTTAATTTTGATCATTCGTTGTTTTCTATGGACTATAAAAAATAATTTGTGGGTGGGTGTGATTGGATACTGAAAGTAGATATTTATCATTAAATTTTTATGAATTTTTTATGTGTACCTTTTTTATAAAATACTTTCTTAATTCATTATACAATTTGAACTTCATTTCTCACCATTTTTAAAATTCATTTTTAAAAGGTATTAATTTCTAACCATTATTACATAAAATTATTTAACATTCTCAATTAATTATTTTAATTTTAGTTTTCCATATAGTGAATATAAATATATAAGTAACAATATTTCTTCTTGGAGAAATTGGAGATTTATATAATATTATGATCATATTTTGACTCGAACACCAATATTTCTAGGTAAAGGAGATTTTACCTCTTCCAATTAAAATGGATTAAGAGAACAAAATTAATGTTAAATAATTTTAAAACATTATTTTAATATATGGGATATCATGAATAATTTTTTTTAAACTAGGGCCATGTATAATTTGTTCATTGGATGGAGATATTTGCTAACAAATTTAAAGTTTATATTCAGGGCTAGATTCTAGGCCCCAAAAATCTATCTCAATATTTTAGGAATAAATCTTTAAAAGATAATCTAATTGGGAATATATTTTGACACAATTTAATGGAATTATTGAGATAAATATTTTTCTTATATTTAAAATCCAAATTTCGTATACATCAATGACCTTATATCACATCAATGAGGAGGGATAAAATTCATTCATGCTTCCTTAGAAGGGATGAAACATTAACTTTCCTACCTATTTTCTCCCCCATTTGGCCGACTATAGGGAATTATTATAATTTCCAATGGCGTTATACTGAAAATAATATCCATGTATCAAATTAATGTATATTTTAAAAGAAAATATATTATGTTTTTCTTGTCATTCATTTTTATGTTCTGATTCCCTTTTGATGTCATAATTTTGTTCTTCACTTTATTATTGATATAATTCGATGTATTTTTTTAAATTAATGTTCTCAATTATTAAAAAATATTTTAATTATAGTAATTATTATTTTAATTACATTAATATATTGTTTTGAATCCATTCACATAACCAAAAAAATATAATGTTATTTATGTGTTTTGATTATTTCAATCATCTTCATTAATTCGACAACAAACTTCCATTGAGAGATTTGAATCAATGGAAGGATAAACCATTAGTGGGTTGATTGTAACATGTTTTATAGGGATGTATTGGATATTATTTTATGTTATTAAATTCACAAATTAGTTATATGGTTTGATATTTCCATTAATTGACTAATTGTAATCTTCTTCTTCAAAGACTTTAAAGACTACACATTTTGAGTTCTAGTGTAGTACAATTACTTGGAGTGATCATTGATGTGATCCTCTATTTTCATTATTTTTTATCCTTTTAAATGTGTATTAATTAAAGAATTGATTGTTTTTGAGGACTTAATTTGTTTATAGGATACTTCTTGAACTAGTGGGATGATTTCTTCTAAGAACACAAATTCATCAAATACAGCCCTAACAATGACCTAGGATCCACCCTATAGCTTAATATTTTTAATTCAATGAATATAATATTTTTTATTTAATTCAAATGGTTCTATAAGATCCATTTGTGGTATAGTATCCTACTACTGATAAACCTGAAAGGAAATTCACTTCATAGAAAACCCCTCCAAAAATATGAGTGTATCAATGTTACTTCTTCATCCCTATGGAATTGAACCCTACATGTACTGTATATATCAGTTGTGCATGTTGATAAAATTTGGGTGATATTATTGGACACTTATTTTTTGAAACCACCATTTAATTTCCTGTCAATTAAGTGTATGTTTGTGTTTTTTATGTTCATAGTTTGGATGAAGTTGTGATTCTTGGAAAACTGTTATATATTCATTTGATGGAATTGGATTTCATGCATGAGTGATTTTATATGTTAAATGTGATGATTTTTAGACTGATATTATTTTCAAATACAAGTTTCAAGGGGGACACATTGTTTATCTAAATATTTTTGAATAATAATAATTAGATTAATTCCATTAAATATAACTTATTTAATGAGGATGTGGATGTGATTAATTCAATAATAAAAAAATATTTATTTATTATTTCAAGAGGATAATTCAATGATGAAATGAATGTTAATTATATAATTATTTGATTTATATTATATTTATAGAAATTTAGTATTTATATTATTAAAAGTCATTATATTTGAACCATGGACCTATATCAAGCCATAATAGGCTAATGATCAACTGAGGCTATGTGAGACCAGTGGTCAACCATAACCATGGGAGCCTATGAGAGTTTGCCTATAAAATTTTAAATGAGTGGGTGGACCCCATGTTTAAGTCCCAAAGGAGTGCACATATGAGTGAAAATGTGAATTCTCAATGTAAGTCCATTGTGTCATTTCTTATGTGTGAGTAGTGTAGTCCGGATATTGATCCCCCACTTCCATATCGAACGGATTCTATTACAGATTGATTTATTAAGAAGATACCATCTTGGTGAATATTTTATTAGGGAAAACATTCTTGGGTTATTGTTATAAATCTATAAAGTTATTGAAATTTCATCTTTCATCATATTCGTTTCATCAAGATCAAATGATCACCATAAAACAATCATATTCCACCTACATACTTGAAGGTTCTTGAGTCCACTAGAGTTCATAACCAAATTTACTTTGATTGAGCATCCATTTATCTTCCATGATCATTTTAAATTAGTGAGGTTTTTGAGATATATCTGATCCCATTCGTGAAATCATTTTCATTCCTTCATAAAATAAATATAAGTTTACAATTCATTTAAGGATCATAAAATTCCATAGTGTATCTTTATTCATGGAGGACTTCAAGCTGTTTAGAAGAGGGAGGAGAATCAATTATCATTTCATTTAGGTGATGATCCATCACAAATTATCAAAATAAAGGTGACTTAATACTCAACATATTTTGGAGGATAAAATAATTTTTCAGGTGATTAAAATAATCCTTTACATCTTATAATTTTACATTATTCAATGTGATAATATTGTAGGATAATAGAAGGTGGGTAAAAGCATTAAAATATGAAGGAATCCTCAATAAGAGGAGATAAAAATAATTTGGAGAGTGAAATCAGTTTTTCAAGAAAATAGAGTAGGTAGAAAAACTTTTTCATTCATGAAGTGATAATTTATCCCATGGTCAGCTTTTACAAAGAAGAAGATGAGATCCTATGGGAACTTGACCTATAAAGATAACATTCAAATTACATCATGAAGAACATTCACTAATAAATGGGTAGTAGTGGTGGTTTAATTGTGCATGAGAAGAATTTACAAAAGCCACCTATTAGTATTGTGAAGGTTTTAAATATTGTGTTGTGTTTCATGGTCTCTAGAAATTTAGCGGTTGTTTTATTAATATCATATTGGGGTTTCTATGAATCATTTTTGGTGTATTTTTAGGTAGATTATTTTTATATAATGATGGTTTTTTATAAAAGAAATATCCTTTAGGAATATTTAAAAAATTAAAAGAACCGTCAATGATATGTTCAGTGGCAGTTAACAATAATCACTGATAAAAATATATTATTTAACGGATTTGGTAGTGGTTTCTAAACCCCCCCTCTAAATTAGTTTTTTAAATACTTAATATGAAATTGTAAATATAAAAAAGTGACATGTGATATTCAAAAACAAAAATATATGATATCACCTCATACAAATGTCATGAAACCATAACAAATATACAGACATCCACAGTCTTCATAACCTCAATCTCTGGAACCCCATAATTTTTTCAACAAAAACATCAATCCTCAATACATACATATAACATATGTCTACTAACAACCCAATTACAATATACATACACATCATGACCAACTCTACATTTTTCTATCTCTACTACATCTCATGAACTGAAACCGACCACACCTTCTCTTCCATTATAAAAAAAGAAAACTAAAATTAAAACCAAACATAATAAATTATAATTATAGTTAAATAATTAATAAAATTTTTACATACCATTTAAAGTATGAACCCCCATGATTGCCTTAGGAGGATTATCATGGATCAGAATAGTCAAACTCTTACCTGCTGTCAGCACTGAACACCTACAATGAGAACCAAAATATTTTTTTAAAAAGAAATGTTAAAAATAAAACAAAAATATATATAAATATTGTTTCCTATATTTTTTTTATTTTATTTATAAAAAATAAATTTCAAAATAAATATATATATAATGAAAAAAATGTAAATGTAAAATTACATATTTAAGATAATATTCAAAGCATGAAACTGATAATGGATAAGTAAATATTCTATTTTATTTTTAATGTGACATGCAATGTGCATGAAATTTAATTAATAAAAAATTATAATGAAATTGATATAAAAATGTTTTTGATAATTGAAAAATATCATTTCGGTTGTAGTATAATGATGTTACATCAATATGTTTCTCATTTTCTATTTTTTTGATGGTTCTACAAACATTTTAGATTTTAAAAAATAATAAAAATGAATATATGTCCATAATAGGAAAATTGGAATTCATAATAACACGTCACTGGTTACTACATTTCCAAATTAAATATATATTCATTTTTTATGCTTTCAGGGGAATATGAAATTTATTCCTAGTTTTAACCCCCAAACACTTGTTTTAAAGGGTTTTGTGCCTTTCAGATGTGGTTACTAAGTCATTCTAGCCACAATGCTTGTCTTAATGACATGTTGTCTATCTATACACACAAAAATAACATATTGGTGGTTTTACAAGGATTTCACATCAATATGACGACATTTCCTATGATTTTGACCATTCAACACGTTTTTTAGTGTTTTAGGACACTTAAAATGAATTTACTGCCGTAACTGGAATTCCATCATTTGGAATGATGTTTTATTGGTTCTTACATTTCAGAATTAATTATACAGTCATTTTCTATTGATTCCATGAAAATCTACCATCTTTTCCAGGTTTTTACCCTTGCAACATGTTTGAAATAGTTTTTGTACATTTAATTATTGGATAAAGAATCATTCAAATCACGCCACATGCTATATTGATGTGTTATCTATGTGTACACATAAAAAATAAATCATCGAGGGTTTTCCAATGATTTCATGTAAAACTATGTTTTTTATATGTTATTGACTATTCCATGTGTGTTTTAGTGTTTTAAAACAGTTTAAAGAGATTTACAAACATAATAGGACGTCCTTCATTAATAATTATTTTTCATTGGTTCCTACATTTCTGAATTAATAATATGGGTTTTCCCTTGATTTCATTAAAATCTGATTTATTTTTTCTCGTTTGAACCCTTATGCCTATTTATAAATGATTTTTAAATTTAAGAAGTGGTTACATAGTCATTCCAAACACTCTTCAGGTTAAAATTGTGTTCTCTAGGCACATAAACATAAAAATATGTCATCAGTGGTTTTTTATTGATTTTTTGTCAATATGAGGTCTTTTTCAATTGTTTTTACCATTACATTTATTTTTTAGTGTTTTAAAACACTAAAAACGTGTTTACGTACATAATGTACAATGCATCATTCATAATTATGTTTCTTCAGTTCCTAAATTTAAAAATTAGATATATTTTTCCCATGATTTGAGGTTACTATGACATTGTTATCTTAGTTTTGACCCTTTAATACATGTTTCTAAAACTATGAGATCTTCTCAAAATTTTTATTGAGTCATTTCTATCACCCCTCCTATTGAATGGAAATATTGTTTTATTTTACATGTCTCAAAAAATTCAATGGTGTATTTGCCCTAATTTCACGTCACTAATATACCATTTTTCATTTTTTTGAACATTTAAAATGAATTTTAGTGTTTTAAAACATTCAAAACATATTTACGGGCATCTTAGTTATACCGTAACTCATATTGACATGGCCTTGATTCATAAATTTCAAATATAAATATTTTTTTGTTGTCTGATGATAATTTTTTTAATAATTAAATATTTTTTAAAAATTATAATTGTATAATTAATATGTATTTAATTAAATTATTTATTTAGTAAACCCTGCCTCATGGTGCACTATTTTAGACTATATCCACTCACATCGCATGTTGTGACCTTTCCAGTCACACCACACCTCTTTCCTAGTCTTCCCCACACCAATACCTCATTATATATGCAAAGTAAGCCAGTGCTCAAAGCTGTTACAAGATGTTAACAAGAGACAAATCTGGTCTGTGAAGTGGTTGTTTAACTACTGGTGATGTGTTAAACTACCAATACATTATTTAGTTTATGATATGTAAACCTTCATGTATTTCTTTCTTAATAATAAATTAGAGGTTATTTTTATATTTGATTGATAATTTTCATTGGTGTTGTATTTTGGGTACTCAATGGTGGTTTTTTATTATGCTGATGAAATTTTTATAACAAAAGACAACAAATTATAATATAGGTATGTTAATGGATAGCTCGCCATATTTCTATCAAGATGCCCAAGAATCTTCCATAGATTCCATTAGTTTCATTGGTAGGCACACCAAAATCCTAAAATGGAACTATAATATTGAAGACCTTCATGTTTCATACATCATACATGTTCATATTTCGATCCCTTTAATGCATTACTTTATATGTTCATAAATTTCATTAAAATTATAAAAAAATACTATTTTTTGGTAAATGCAATACATACCAGTAATAGTAACTCAACAATAAACCGTAGATAGAGGGGTGATGAAATTATCCACCACTATAGGTGAATAAGTTAGTGGTCTACTAATGATATTAGCATAATTAGCTAGCTCTCTAGTAGTCTCGGGTATAAGAAAATCATCAGGATCCATAGAATTTGATGGTAGTGGTGGTGTGATATGAGATGCTGATTGGATAAGATCATTAATTTTTTTCATGGTATTCATTCATTTCAAATGTTTAATGTATATGAAATGTATTAAAAATTAAAAACTATGTGTTTTTTACAAAAAGATAAATAATATCAAGAACAATGTATATATGTACAAAACATTATCAATTATAAATTATAACAAATTTTCACATCAAATTTATAAATTAAATAATCTTCATTTTCATTATTTAAATATTAATCAACCTATATTTTTATGATTCCTAAATTTTCACCCTCCATTGTAAGTTAAAATATTTTAATATTTTTAGGAAATGGATATTAAATGTTTTTTTATTGAATAGGTTCAATATCAAAAAGCACCAATTGATCTTCCTCACCCATACAAAATAATTATCTAAGATTTATGTGTACAAAAAACACTACAACATTAATTTAGTTCATCATCCACATAATAACCCATCTTCTTTTATGGAGACAAGAAAAATGGAACATGTTTTCCATGATCATCAGAATCCATCAAATGAGGGATGTTGATAGAAGTAAAATGTATTGAATCATTCATTATACCACTATCACTGTTGACCCAATTGCCTTGGAATAAGACAACTAAAAATTGTCCATGATAGTTAATTCAATTATATCCTCCATTATCACATTGAATTCCTCATCTTAAAATGTAAACACACCACTATTCTGAGTTTTCAATTCTTCTTCATGATAAATTGTATGAAACCTGATGCCATGAATATTGTAGGTATCGATTTTCTTAGCCTTCATTTTGGGGAACTTGATCTAGAAACATCATATAATTTGATAATTTATCAATATTGTCAACATTTATTATCAAGAAAAAAGGATATAATCTGTCATCATTGAAAAGTAACTAAAATTACATAATATGAATATTAGTATATCATACCTGATGGCTAAACCCTTATACAAGATCCTTATAATAAGATTTTGTTAATTCCAGCTCATTTGAAGCTTGAACCCTTAGTCACCTCATTATTTGTAGTTTTAATTATTTATAAAATTGATCCAAATTACACTATTGAGTATCACATATCTATATTCCTGAAGAAATTCCAATTTATTGGGGTAAAATTTTACCACATTTAAATTGGTTGTTCTATAGTTGGAAATACCAATGATTAATTTTCAAAATGATAATTAGTTGATATGTCTTCATCACATCCAAAATGATTACGAATTGTCACAATCCTATCCAAATAACTCGAACAGAAGGTCAAGCGCTCTTCATCTATGTATAAGGCCTTCTGGTTGAATTTATACCTCACATATTATTTCAAATTACCAAAGTACCTAATGGAAAATAATAAGAAGATATAAAAAATAGCACACTGATTTAATAAAATAGAATTCACCAATGAAAAAAATTATCATCGTACCTCTCAAATGGATACATCCATCAATAGTGTACCAGTCCACATTGATTACCATCTTCAACCAAATGTATAGTCAAATTATTCGTGACTATGAAGAATAATGGGGAAAATAACACATTCAATTATTGCAGTGTCTTAATTTTTTTCATTAAATTTATCATACTTGGTTGGATTTAGTGATTTTCCACAAAGAACTTTGAAAAAGGTACAATACTCAACTAGAACCATAGTTACTTTTTTATGTAATGTATTATGAAATTCTAATAGAAACAACTAATCCATCAAAATATGTGATTTAATACTTTTCAATTCATGTAACATTCAATGTTTTAATTCAAAAAAAATTGATATTATACTTGAATATCCATTCAACACTTGTAAATTCATTAATTTTAAATGTAATACATCTTTCTCAAGAATTATCATTGTAAAAATAGGGTAAGGTTATTTTTTATTCTCACTTTTTCCAAAAAAATATGATTTACATTCATTCACTCAAAATCATTTTTATTATTATGTTATTCCTTCAATGTACCCAAATCAATAAGTAGAGTAAAAATTACCTTGTTATAGACATTCTTATCAATATACATTAGGTATAAAATATTGTGTATAATATTAAACTCACAAATAGGAATTTAAGAAAATATGCACTTTTTATTCTATTTTTTGATTTCATGCTTCTTCATATTTTTTACCTCATACCCTTTACCCCTTCTATAAACTGATGACCATTACAAAATTATTTAGTGACATTAAATAATTTCCAAAATATTTTGAAACCAGATAACACATTATGTAACTTCTTCATTTAAATATCTTCATTAAATAATGTCTTCTTAAACCTGAATTTATTATAAGCATAGTGAAATCGACGATGACACAAAAAAATAATTTTCTACAATGATGTAATTGTTGATGTTCCAAATCCAAATTACATGATGGGAAATCCTAACCAGTATGTGTGTTCCATCCACATAAATTTCCTACTCCTGTAATGTCTCTAATTGTGCACATTAATGTAGCATGCATTTTGAATATTTTTATCATTGATGCATCATATGTTTCCATGAAATCATCCAATAATTCACTAAATTCATTGATTATAGGTTGAAGGTATACATCAACGTCCTTTTAAGAAATTTTCATACAAGGAAAAATTATAAATTTAATGAATGAATTATTCTTCAAAAAGATCCTTGGAATTAGATTATAGGTTATCAAAACTAATGGAAAAATTTGATAATTAGTACTTAATTTCCCAAATGTTTTTAAACCATTAGAACCGAATCCCAAATATACTAGGACACAATGAAAAATATGGATATAGATAATCATAAATATTCCATGATGTTGAATATTTTGGATATCTCATCAAGCCATCATTAATATCTTGAGCATGACCCGTCATGTTGTATGATGTATTAGGAGACATGAATAATCATCCCATATCTAGTTTTAGATGAATGTAATGAAATACCATTACTGGAATTTTCATCATCTATTTGTTCCTGGGGTTTCATTGATTTATAATCTCATTTTTCCATTAACACCCATATTCTTTTATGAAATGTTTCACATTATTCTTTATCACACTCTTCCCCCCATTAAATAATGAAATAATTAGGGAATGGGTGTATCTTTTTATAATCATGTTGAGGTACGTTAACTACATTCTCCATCACATAGATTGGTGCATATATCTTATCATTACTAAATTCATCATGAAGTGACTCTAAAATCATGGAATTTTATTTTTCATTAACTCCAAAAAGAAACATGATTTGATACAACATTAGTAAAAAAAGAAAAATTCAAATACATGGAACATCATTCATATCGTTATTGTTTTCTATATTCCACAAATTCATAAAAATCACTTTTTAACTATAGTTCTGAGTATGATTTACCTATATAAGATCAACTAAAGGTTCTACTGATCCAATTAAATTATTGAAATTATATTCCAGAAAACCAGAGACAATATTTAACAAATTTTAAAATTAATTATCCATTTTCAGGCCACTTTTTATTTCATTGATATTATATTAATTGTTTTTACTTTCTATACATTTGATTCACCATATCAAACCCAACATACATATCGAGAAGGAAACTGTTTCAATATCAAATTATTGTATAAAATTTTTCTATTCAATGATCACTTGAATTTACAAAAGAGAAATATAAATTTTATTCTACCATACACTGATTGGTTTTCAATTGTATAATCAAAAAATTTTCCGACCCATTGTCATATTGAAGTGTGTTTCAAGGTAAATTAATCAAAAATTTATCCTTAGGTATTTGATTGAATTATCCGTATACTATAAAATTTAAATATATAAATGTTTAATAAAATAGGTAAAATCAATATTAATGAAGGATCTATAAATTTTAGAATAAGACTCAAGAGCATGCTATTTGATGTTAGGTACTTGTTTAAAATAATTAATATTTAACAATTTAATAATGGAGAAGACCTCTGTATTCAAGATGAAAAATATGAAACAATTTCCAATATTATATATATATAAGATTTTATTTTTATTGAAAAAAAAGATAATGGTGTATTATAATATAATTTTTTAACAAAGTTGGATTCATTCCATTTAAAAACTAGTTATGTTGATCAATTTATGAACAATTTACCATGGTCAAACAAAGACCAAGGGAACCCCATTAAAATATAAAATAAAAGATTAATTTATTTGGATATCACAATGTATTGGATAGATAATACCAATAAACACATATTTTTTAGGTTTTTATATGTTCTTATTCTTCATTCGACAATTTAAGGTCATTTTTATAAGCACATTAATTTCATGAAAAACAACACATCATTTACGATGTTTTAAAATTTAGGTCACACATATTATACCATGATAATATAGGCCAAAATGGAACATATAAGATCATCCCAACCTTTATAAACCCCTTTAGAAACATCCCTATCTCTTTTGATTGTGAACAATAATTAATATGACAACAACCTATGGTCATTCAACAAAACAGAGCGTTTTAATTTCAAAAATATACCAAGGGGCATGGTATATAGTAAATTACTAAGACAATTTTTTGAATGTTCCAACCATAAAGTCGAATACACATCGAGAAACCTCATTATATTATTTCCTTTAAAAACTAAAATACTATATCATCATATAGAAATTATATCTTGGTTAACCCAACTTTGGTTCTTAAAAATATATGCATGCCCTTGGAATTCCCAAAATTCAAATAAAAACTATTTTATGTGCCAAATCAACTTTTAATGTCTTGAAATCACATAATAAGATACATTCTAATATTTTATCAAACATAAGGTGTCCATGGTAGTTGAAAAATAAATTTAAAATAGTTTTTTTCATATAATAATCCATCTCATTCTACAAAAAACAAGTGAAACATGGTTCACATTTAAAAAATACATACATAAACATATAATATCCTCATTATAAATCCAATACCTAGATTAAAGAGTCACGACATAAGTGTTTATTATCTTAAAAAACTATGTAATAGAGAAATCTAACCTTTGGTCTATCAATTCTATAATGTGCAACATTAAATTACCACAACATGAAAAAATGAGGCTTAAGAGGATTTGAGGAACCATAAGATCCCAAAACCCATGTTAAACCTGATCTAAAACCCTCTTGGTCATCCAGAAAAATCATCAATTTGAATGATAGAGGGAAAATGGGGAGGAGTACAAAAGAAGAGGTATTGTGAATTTAACCTAGAAGAATCACAATGAATACATATTAAAATCTATGGATTGGACTTTATATTTGGTTAATAGAGAGGGGAGGTGTTCCTAGAGTGCATGGGTTTAATGGGAGGTGATCTGAGCTACTTAGGAGGGGAATTTAGCCTTAGAGAAATGGTTATAGTGGGGTCTATGTCACCATAGAGGAGGGGAACTGATAGGGAAAGGGAGGACGAAGGGGGGTTATGGGTCCCCAATGGGAAGAGAAAACACATAGGGGTTCATGGGGGTAAGGGTCACCACAAATTATTTAGGATGGAAGTTAGAGGGGTAGTTCCACATCACCACTTGGGAGAGGCATTTTAGAGGGGGTGGTCATGGGGTCAAGGTTGTTCGGGAGAAGGGAGTGTAGAAGGTTGGGGGAGGGGAAGGATAGAGGTCAGGGTTGTGTAAAGGGAGTGGGGGAGGTGTAGGAAATATGGTATTAATAAACATTTCATGAAAATTTAATGGAAACCACAACAAAATTTTAAAATAATAAAAATTAGAAATTGTTTCACTAAACTCCCATGATAATATCATTTTTAACTATTTATTCATAATGGCTACTAGAACCACTACTGATAAACCACCACCAACGAGTTATTTTTTGAATTTCATATTAAATGAATCCATTAAATAATACGATAATCATATGTGTCACCTATTTGGATTGTGTGAACTCATCCAGACACCACGAGATAGTTTCACCCACTTAGAGATTCCTAAAGGTATATATGAACAATGAGGGTTTTCAAAGATTCATTGGTTTTCATTACCTTTTAGTTTGAAGGACAGGGTTTTCACATAGCTTTTCATGCACATGCATGAATACGTGATGAAAGAAACACTTTCATGATATTATCAAATTGTAGTAGGCAATGTATATTTCTAACATTGAGAAGAAAAAACTAAATACAAATGAAAATTTGTATATCAAAAATAACAATAAAGAGTGGAAAACATGTGATAGTGTTTAAACTTGAGCAGAATAAACATTATATTACACATGAATGAGTAATGAGGATTAAAAAAGAGATTGAATTTCATTGTTAAATTATTACTATTGCATAACATAATAATGGATGAATTATTTTGAATCATTTTCATACTTCTAATTTAGGATCAGTCTTTATTAGAAGATGAATGACATACATCTTATGAATAGATTCCATGAGTAAATGTTAAGATAAAGGTCATCAGAATATTTGAGGAACACCAAAAAACACTTTCAATGACTATTGAAGAGACTTTAATAGGTACACGAAAAAATTAGATCCTATAAGATCTTGCATGAATATCATACAATCATCCAATATTGGATCATTCCTTGAACCATGATAATGTATTCTATACAGTTCCAGGAGGAGGTGAAGTCTACTTATTGTATCCAGGAGTAGGAGGATTATATCGATTTGAGTTGGAGTAAGAATTATTTTTGTTAGATATAGAAGAAAATTGAGTTTCTTAGTTTTAACCATATTATAAGTCTTACATTAAGAGTTAATAGAAAATATATTCATGTCATTGATAGTTAAAAATCTATAGTAGGGTTGTATAGCAGGTTGTACCAAGAAGTAGGCATTTTCTAAACACTATAATGTTTTTAGATTCTCTCTCTCCATTATTACTAATCCACATGGGGTGATATTTAGAGATAATACTTAATCGATTGTGAAACATAACAATTTCAATAGATTTAATTGAAATTTAAAATAATTTCTAAAATAAAACGACCGATTTGCCCTTCCCCTCTTTATGTCCAATATATCATGGGGAAAATCAAGTGGTATTAGTGGGAGGTTACCTCTAAATATCATCATGATTTATTATGAATTTAATATTTTTTGAAATATGTGATCCACAACAGATGAAGAAAAAGGATTCTAGTCCCAATGATACAAGTCCATATATTTCATCCAAGACTTAAAAGAATATATTGAAAATGTAAGCAAGAAATACGAATATGTAGCTCAAATAAAAGGTAGAGGCACTAGGTAATTAAAATAATATATATTTTACTAATTAATTTTATTATGATTCTTATGATGAATCCTTACCAAGCTATGATGATGATATATCTCTTAGAGATATTAATATTTAATTGAAAGAAAATATAAATAAAATTAAAAAATAATTGTTAATTTTACCAATAGAGTATTCAAATCACTTCATAATAAAAATTATCATCTTAAAGAAATGGTTAATTCTACTAAATAAATATTAGTTAAAAACGATAGAATATCCAACACTCTCACATAACCTATGAATAAAAATTATGAAATAAATTATAATTGAAATGAAATATATGTTTAATTTGTTGATGAACTATAAAGAAATGTTTGTGAGAAATATTTCATTGAGAGTATATTTGAAGAATAATTCCATGTAATTTAAAGTTTTAAAATATATTTTATGTTCATCAAATATGATCAATTGGTGGACAAAACTATAATAGAAAAAGGGAATGAAAATTATATTTAAGAATCATGAAACATGCATGTATAACAAATGATGAAACTTAAGGAGGATTAGGAAGGAAAACCAACATCATTTTTTAATGATAATAACATCCTAAACATGATATGATTATAGTTGAATCTTTGATTTAAAAAAAATGAATTTCAAATAGTTGGATCTTCCAAAAAATAAAAGAATAAATTCTTCCACTCATGTTTTCATTGAGGATCATGGTTTTAATGGAAGTTTTACACCAAAATCATGGAATTTGTCGATGGTTATGAATTTTTATAAATGGACCACATCAATGTGGTTTTTGAAAATAAGTATGAAGATTTATTCACTAATAAATTTACAGTACAATGGTGGTTCCTCTAAAAACAAAATGTTTGATGATATGTGAAATTCAATAAATAAAAGGACAACACTAGAAAATAAGAGTTTGAGATACATCAGGTATTAATGGTATTTAAAAAATTTTGGGAATAAATATTTGGACTGTTTGAATATCAAGAAAATTCATGAAAATAACAAAATACAAATATTTAGTGGGATAAAAGCTAAATGAAATAGAATATCTGAATAAAGAATAGAATACCACATAAAATGATGACTGAAAATTATTCCTTCGGATGTGAAAAAAACTCAATTATTGGTAAGAAAAAGATACTAAAAATAAAAGAGAAATAACCTACCCTCCATAAAATGGAGAAAAAAATCACTACTCATTTGTGAAAATGAGTCTTAAATTGAATTAGATTAGAAATAATGAAGGTCTATAGAAATTTCATACCATTTTGAATGTTGTAAAAATAGTTGTTTTTATTGCGGTTGTGAATGGTATGGACACATTGCATACTCTTGCTGGTATAATATGTAATTACAAAGAAACTGGCCTGAATCAAAGGGCCATAGTGAGTATATGAGAGAATGTTATCATCTAAAGAAGGTTATAAACAAATATTAATCAATTATACTAAGAAAATATGATATATTTTTTTTTAAAAAAATTGTGTAATATTTTATCCGAAGGCTCACAATGCAAAAAAATGAATGAAAAGTATACCTGATGATATTAACCATGATGAAAAAGGGAAGAGGATTTAATAAAAAACAATGAAAAGTATTGTTGGGATTTTTAGAAGAAATAATTATTATTTATTTTTCAAAAGAAACTAAAAATGGATAAGAAATTATCACCAGATAAAAAACATTATAAAGATATAAAGAATGAATGTTATTACATAAAATGTGGTAGTAATAGATATTCCCCAAAAATGTAGTGACTTCTGTGAATTTTTTTGTAATTTTAGTCATGTTTTACATGGTTACTTGGAGATTCTACCAAATCAGTTGGAGTTTTTTAAAACAAAAATGAAAGAACTAGATACTTCATTTACTCTAATGACTATTATGAAAATGGTAAATTCACAATAAGAGAAGATAAAAATTTGGAGAAATGAATGGCCTAGATTAATATATAGTTCTCAACAGGAATGTTACTCCTGGTTAAAGTATTGAAATATCCTTATTATTTGTTTTCTATGTTATGAGATAACATGAATGGAATATAATGATATTTGTGAAGATGTCACGACTGTACAACAAGAAGTAGCTTTAATTAAGGTATTCTACTGACATGTATGTAATGGAAGAAGATAATGAATCAATTTAGTGGGGGATTGAGAAGAATTTTTTGTTATTCTAAATTATAGAGAATCTAAAATTTTGGATTGAATTAAAATTTGAAGATCAATGAATACCGATCAAAGTTTCATACATTATTCATAATTTTATTATTAATATCAATTAAGGTGGAGTGCTTAGTTGATGAAAATATGACGAGGGGGTTATTTATTTGCACCTAATATTATTTATATGTTTCTTTAAATGTTTCCATGATTTTTCATTTTATTGATAATATGAATATTGGAATGGCCTTAAATGATAATTGTTAATTTTGGAGCATGATTTCAAATGAATTGTATTTAATAGATAGATTATAATTCATTGTTTATATCTCTCTTGGTTTCTACATTGGGATATCCTATTTAGACATAGTGTTAACAAACTGTAGGCTCAATACTAATAGAAGCATGTGATGTCACATGGAACCCTCACATTGTTCATTTTCTAATGATTTTCAATGTGAGAGAATGTTTGAACACACATATTGACTTTAACAATGTCTTCAAGAGAGATTTTGAAAATATAATACAATGGGGAATTTTTGATATCACTGTTTCATTTTTCCAATGAATATTAAATATGTGATTGGTTTATTGATATATTTAATGAATTAATGATGCATGGAAAAAAACGTGGATTCATTTAATGGAATTGGATTTAATGATCGATATATTTTCCATGTTAAATGTAATGCTTTTTTGACAGATCTTAATTTCAATATCATGTGTCAAAGAGGACACATTTTTTATTATCATTTATAAAAAAAATTAAAGGATAACATGAAATATATCTTATTACATGAGGATAAGGATGTGGATAATTCCATGCAAAAATTTATTCATTTACATTTCATGATGATTTTCTATGGTGAAATCCATACAAATAAGGCCAGTCTTGCATTTATATTATATAGTTTTAACTGATCTATGTATATAATTAATGTTTCTTATATTAAAATTCTAGTGCAAACTCAATCCAACAAATTCCAATGCTCAACCAAGGATTTGTGGAACCATAGGTTAACCATGCCCATGGGATTCATCAAGATCCACCCTACATAGATGAAAGTCAGTGGGCATGCCCCTATACAATGAACATAAGAATTAACACTTTAGAACTTGGGTGGATTCACCAGATATACCCACTAGGCCATGGTAAATGTTTGATTATTATAGTTTGTGTGATGATCCTCTACCTCTGGCTCAAAAAGATTGTGGAATGTATTGATTTATTAAAAAACATACATATGAGAAAACAATTTATGTGGGAAAAATATTTACTAGTTACTATATCAATATATAAATATTTATATATATTTCATCCAAAATTGGACACAATTTATCTAGATATTTCCATCACTGAAACACTTTATTCTTCTACCTAAATCCTCTATGGTTCTTTTATTATTCAGAGTTTATGACTTAAGATCCATAAATTGAGAATCCATACATATTCCATGATCATCTTAATGGAGTGATGTGTTCAGGATCAATCTAAGGCATTGCATGAAATCAGTTTCTTTCATTATTTTCATTTATTGAAAATTAAAATTCTTCCATGTATGATATAAATTTTCAATACATCTATCTACATGGAGAAGATCAGACTATTTAGAATAATGAGGAGTATTTGATTATCAATCTATGCACATGAGGATCCACCGCAAAGTCACATGGGGAAATCTGAATTAATTATAAATGTATTTTTTAGGATATACAAATGATTTTGGTGTTTAAAATATACCTTAAAAAGGAATAGATTTTGCAGATTTGATGTGGAACTATTCTCATATCTATGGTGGTGGGTACACACCAAAAAATATCGAAGCATACCGCCTTAGACTAGTTTCCGACCTATTTGAGAGTACCCTTGATTTTCAGAAAAAAATGGAGTCAATGTGTATCCTTATGGCTTGTAAATATATAATCCCAATCTCGATCAATATAATTGATCGATAATAGTGAACCTAAAGGTAAACTAAATTCTGCAATATCCACAAAAAGTTCTTTATGAAGAACCATATCCTGAATGATATTCGATAATTTGATACTCCACGTGTATCCTCCCTGGATTACATGGACTAATTCAAACACAAAAGTAAAATGAAATATAAATTGTGTTTAATTTAGAATATAGGGTAAATTAGATTTTTTGAAGCCTCCTTCATTTGAACTACTTAATTACACAATGGATATATATTTCATGAATTTTTTCATGAACATTCATACTTACATGAAGAAAGAATCGCATGCATTATATTATCACAAGATAGTGGACAATTCATACTTGATCATTTGAGATTGAAAAACCTTAAACAATGGTATGCAGATATAGCACATAAAATAATAAGGGGGGATTTCATATTCTATGGTTTAACCATGAGAAGGACATGCATTGAATCAAACATGAATGAGTATTGATAATTCATGATGATATTGAATTCAATAGTGAAAGTGTAACTCATGTAAAAATTAATATTAGGAAAATTTTTGTACACCACTTTAGTAGTTCTATTAGATTCTGTATATTTATCAAAATAAGAAATAAGTAAAACCTTGGGATATTTTCACTATGGAAACTTATCAAATATATTTGACCAGAATATTTGATAATGACCAATAGACACTTTCAATGGCAGTTGAATACACTAAAACAGGTACACAAGATATTCAGATCCTACTAGATTATAGAGGACGATCATGGAATAATTCTATACTGGATTAAGACATGAAAAAATGTGAAGTCATTGAGGTAGTTTTAGTAGGAGGTGAACTCAACATGTTTGGGACGAAAGATGAAGGAGTCTCTCAGTTTGATCTAGAGAAATGAACTTTTTAGTTGGAGAGAGTTTTAAAAAGACTCTCTAAGTTGGAGTAGGAGTATAATTATTTTTACTAGATATGAAAGAAATTGTATTGACATGTTTAATAGTTATAAATCTATAATCTTGGTGAATAAAAAATTATAGTAATGATTATGATTTTTCAGAACCTTGAAAATACCATGTGATAGGCCAATTACATTAAACACCCTTGGGGTGAATCGGGGAATGGAAAATTAAAAGTTATTCCCCTTAGGATCATGATTCATTATTAAACAAAAAAATATTCCCTTTCTTTACCATTGCAATGTATGAACATGATTCAATTATTGAATGAGAAAAAAAATTACCTGGTTCACCCTCACTGGGATACAACCAAGGAGAATACAATGATGATGTGTCGATGTACCAAATACACTAAGGATCACTTACAAATTAAATGGCATGTGCTAGATAAATTATATGCCCAGGCACACTACATTTAGATTGGTTAGTGCCATATCACTGCATTCCCAATGTTCACTCCATATGTCTCATTCTCTGGCTCACAACTGCTAGAAAGGATCATAGTCTTCCTATTTATTTTCTCCCATCAATAGAAGGAATACACACATAGTTTATGGGAATGTACATATTTTTATTTGCATGAATGAATTCATTATAAAAACTAGGTAGATCTTCTTTTGAAGTACAACATTTTTGTGTACTATAAGTTTGTGGAAATTACTTTCTTGAACTTTTTTAGTCCCTTCATGAACTACCTTGAATATTCCATGAACAACAATACACCACATAGCATGGGTGATTCACATACTGCCTCTTATTCTGATGAATTTACCTACTTCCATGTACCACATTATCTTTTGTTGACCATATCCTCTTCCACATAATATCTCTACTTCCACGGACCACCCCAACTTCACTGAAGGCTTTTTCATTGAGGGACACCTAGCCTCGCAAAACTTCTTTCACAGAATTATTCCTCCAACTACTTCTCCCTTCATATAATCCTTCCTCGTGAACTTCTCAATACTTCACTGAATTATTCCAAGTGTAATGATATTTATAATGAAAATAACTCTTCATAATGATCTGATTATCAGTCATTATATAGTCAAATTGATATCCACATCTTTTTAATTCAAATTAATGAAATCTTTGATGCAGTAAATATTTAACCCCAAACTATGCTATGTGTTTCACAAAGAACCTTGTATCCCTTATGATGGTCGATGTCTTCATCAAATGAAAATGATTGATTTCTTGTAATAAAAAAATGTCACACAATCTACAAGTCATACATGAACTATTTTCACAATGCGCTTTTTTGTATTATGACTCATGGAAATTCTTTATTTTTCAATTGTCCATTAACACTCCACAAACCTCATTTGTAGCTAATGAACTATGATTCATGTTCCACATAATATGAACTCATTTGAGGAAAAATTTTAATTTTTTTTAAAAAAACTCTCTATATTGAAACACAAAAATTTGGAAAATAATGGGAAACTATGACACCATAAAAACCATCTTCAAAAACAAAAACAAAACATTATTGTGGTTATCCGACTTTATTAATAATCAAAATCACCCCAAAAACATTGATAGTAAACCTTGAGGAATTTTTCCAAACAATATCCACATTTGGGTTGGTTGAAATCTCTTCAACATGTGATACATTGTTAATCTTCTTCCATCTTTTACCAGAATTCGGTTCTTTTGATTAAAATAACAATCAAAGATTTTATCAACACACACACACAAAGCCTACATGATCTACTATTTTCATAAGAAACAATATTATAATGGAATGTTTATTTATGAATCACATTATTCCAAAACCACTCATTAGCTTTTATCATTAACCCCATCTTTCGTGACATATAACTATTGATCAATCACCTTTAGCATTGTCAGATTTAAAACTACCCCTACATTACTTCTCCCCCTACCAGCTTCTCCCCTTTTTTCATTAAGACAATATTCCCCCTTTTATAGCCAAATCTTCTCTTCCATAGTCAATAAACCCGAAGGTCACTTCATTGTTGTCTACAACAGGGTAATTAACATTGACCATCACATTTGTTTAAAACACACCATACCTTCAGGAGATGGGGTTCCACATCCACACATTTTCATATGTTGGGAGTTGAATAATATCAAATAGATATTTGATGCCATTCAATAACAACATTGGGTATGTTATTTTTCATAATTTCTAAAACCTGTAGTTATATATGCATGTACTCAAACATCACATTCCCTTGCTCCACCTTCTCTGAGATAATAGTATACATGATTTCAATGTTCTTTTTCCTTGATTTATGGAATTTTTTTTTCATATTTATATCCCTTTTATTATCATAATAGATTTCAATCAGATACTTCACTTCAACTCCCATATATTATTACTATTATTTCATCCACAATAATTGTGATAACGTATGACTATATCCAATATATTCATCTTATTCTGTGCATAATGAAAGAAAACATTATTTCAGTCCTATAAAATAAACACACAATTCGAATAGATTGAATGTGACTCCTAATTTTTATTTTTTATCATATGATGATCTATCCGCATCTATATCTGTAAAACCGAATAACTCATATTGGGATTTTTCATTTTACCGAAAACTGAATCCAATGTTCCCTTGATATACTGAAGAATTCTTTTTTACTTAAATTAAGTAGGACTATTTTGGATTACATTGATACTATTCTAATTGGCACGTGGATATAAAATATCAGGTCGTGTCACTATTATGTACACCATGCTTCTAATGATCATCCATTATTATGTGACATTAACCACCTTTCCTTCATCATCCTATTATATTTTCATCTTGGTTTCCATGTGAGTCATCATCTCCTTAGAATTATCCCTTAAAAATATTCTCTAATGTTCCATAGAATATTTAAATTTAGAAATTAATGTTCCATTCATTCATTTTGTCACCTGTAACCTATGGAAAAATGTTAATTAACCATTCATCTAATGTTAAAATTCAAATTTCATGAATTATCTGAATTTATTACACTGGTAATCATCTAATCCATTAAATATTATTTCATTCCAATAAACTAGAACCACTATACATTGATTACTATCATGGTTGACATATATATTGTAATCAACTCCACCATGCTTAAAACTGTGCTTCGTAAAAAACATATCTATCCTTATATATATATCTCTTGGTGCTTACATAAACACATATAGTTACTTCATCATCCAAAAATCTATGTTCTCATCTTCATGAATGATAAAACCATATAGCTAACAAATTTAGACATCTTCTTCCAAAACACCATTTAAAAATGAAAAAATGACATCCATCTGGAAGATGTTGAACTTTCATGTCACTGATATGGACAAGAATAATTTTATTGTCATTAACCATAAAATTGGTGGAAATGATTCATCAACATCCATAACATCTATTTGGGATTACCCTTTGGACACTATTCATGGTTTTTTTTATCACATCTCCATCTCCAATCATATTTTTTTGAAAGATCTATTTAGTCACAATGAATTTTTTTATCTTTTGGCCTCAAAATAATATAAAATTTATGATTATTCTCAACTTTCTCAAGAGAATAACTCATAGACTAAAATAAAATCTCATCTCTAACTACTTTATCAAAACATTTGGGCTCCACCTGTGATAAGCATGAAGTTTGTGTAGTGTTTGCATCTTCCTTGTATTTACATGAACTATATGATCACCAATTATGTTATGTCTATCAATTTCAGCTCTTCTCTTTGGTCTTTATGTAAATACTGATTTATGCTTATCCCTTTCAATAACTAAATCTTTTTCTGAGTAAGCCTCTATAAATTTAATATCCACATATCTACTTATCTCTTCACCACTATCCTGTTGAGAATGATAATTTATTTCGTGATGATTCTTCTCATAATATACTATAGTTGTATCATGGATTTCAACAACCATTCCCAACATATTATTAAAGTATTTATATGCTTTTATTTTTTCTAAATAGAAAATAAATATAACTTTATCTCTTCAATATTCAAAATTCATGTGTTTCTCATTGTCAGCAATGAATCACATACTTCTAAAGACTCAGAATTACTTCAACAACGGCTTGATTCCATACCATAGCTCATATGGAGTTTTATCATCTATTGGACACAATACAGCTCTATTTTATGTGTATAATTATGTCATCATAGCTTCATTCCAACACTTCTATGTATGGTCTTTCTCAATGATCATTTTTATATCAATGTTGTTAATAAATCAATTTCTTCTTCAAATTACTCTATTCTACTATAATGTTCTTACCGCTAATACTTAGTTCCTGATACTATGTTTCTATAGGTAATACTCCACTTAAATATTTTTAAAATCTATTCCATTATCTGTTTGGATAATCCAAAATTATTTGATCCATCATATTCTCAAATTCTCTTTAATAAGTTTTTATGAATATGTACACTATATATTTGCGATTAAAGGCTGAAACCCATTCCATTATGTGGAAATCATCATTGAAGAGAAACAAATATTCCATCCCATTAATTAATCTTTGTTAAATTGTTCACCACAAATCAATTGGTACAAACTCTAGAATTTGTTTACCTTTATTATGTTTCCTTATATGTATTTCGAATGATCATATCTTGTTGAAAAGCATTGAACGTATGGGTACAGACATGTGATAATCTAGGAATGTCTCATGTTGTATCATATTTCCCTAGACCATACAATGAATTTTGGATCCAATAACCATGGAATATTTTCCATAACTTGTTTTATTCTTCCTTTGATAAAAAACACATATGTTCTTCTCTATATACAATGTAGATATTTCCTTTTGTACAATTTCCCATCAAAACAATTGCACCATATTTTTCCTTGATGACACATAATTTCTTTTAAAATATAATAGGCTATCATAAGTCACATAGTTGAATTATAATAACGATTTTTTGACTGATTACTTAAAAATACAAGCCAGTTACACATCTAAGTTATTTACAAAAAACATTTCCTTTCTGGAGCCAATAATTTAAAATCATTGGTCTTTACAAAATCTCATGATACCTTCCTTATCGTATCTGGTTATGGTCACTAGATCCTTATTTCCTATCACAGGTGAGGTGCATCCACTATCAATGATCCATATTCTAGTGTGATCTTATTATTTAAATGAAATATATACAACCATTGAATTTTCATTTTTTCTAATCTATATTTTTTACTTTATGCTTGAAATTGATTGATTATCTTGATCTTTAACGATGTAGGATGGACACACATTATCTGATAGAACTACAACTTAGTTTTTCATTTTCATCTCATTTGATGAAACATTTATAGTCTACATATGAAAATATTCAGTCTACCTCAACATATTCCATGGTCTTTTGGATTTTAAATATCTTATCACGTGCCTAATTCCTCCACACCTAAAACAACGACCATTAAATGAAATCCATGATTATAGAGTTTGATATGGTTTCCTCTGTTGGTATTATTCTCTTCATTACCACTTAGCTATGGAACATACATGTTGTGAGAGTCCCATCATTCATCAACAATAACACCAAATGTGTGGTGCATTCTAGTGTATCATTTATACACTATGGGTCATCCCATTAGATCCATGAATCATCTGATTCATCTATATACCCAAATAAATTGTCAATATTGGATTGGGTGCCTTTGTTATGACATAAAAATTTACTAAATACTATTTTTGATCAATCCCAATACCAGCCTTATATTTTGGATTCTATTACTTCACTAATTCTTCTAGAACACTATGATCCACATTATTCTTTTATTTTTCTTATATGATCTTGTTTCCCAATGTCATACCAAGATTCAATTGTTTTCTATGATCCTAAACACATCCTTATAGTCCAATTACATCCTCTTCATGTTCATCAATACATTTTATTTTTTTTCCAATTTCAGTAAAACTATCAATTTATCTTCACTCTTTTTCAATTTTGATCTTATACTGAACAATATTATCTATGATACCTGGAATTGAAGAATTTTTTTTTCAACTTCTACACTTAGATCAAACATATATTTTTTACTTCTGCTGTATATATGATTTTCCATGATGTTACACATTTTTGGATTTCTTCGTTTTTTATCTCCAAACATCTATTTCCTAAATAGAGGCCTCTAGTTAGACCAGAATGTCAACACTTCCTTCAAAATATTCTTCTTCATTGTCACATTATTCCCTTATAAAAATTTATTGAAAACTTCCACTATATTATCCACTTCATGATCCATGTTATCCTTTAATACATCATTCTCATATTCTTTTGTACTATAATATTCTGTTCAAACAATATTCTTCCTTTGGAAGAAATTTCTTATAAAAAAATTCATTCCCTTCAACTATGATGAAAAATTATTCATGTAAATTTAATCTTAACCCTATCCATATTATTAAAGCTTCTTGGGGAACCTTTCTAGAAGATCTCTAACCTTTCAACAAATAAATCAAGCTAGTGGATGTCTCTCTTTGAACATTACATTTCCTCTTTGATGATTTGTTGAATGTAATGGAATTAATTCATCTGCCTCTTTTTCTTCCTACCCATATTCAATAAAGAGATTATTCATGGCCTTGAATGGAACTTCTTTAGACATACCCTTTTCCAAATAATTGTTATCATCATTTCTCATCTCATATCCAACAAGAGTATTATGCAGTCTATCTAATGAGAGCTCCATTGTATATTTATCTTTTAATACTGAAACCATATGTATAAAATGAAGTGAAATTTAACCCAATATGCGCTTGAAAATATTTATATCTTAAATAATTTCTCATATACCTCTCATTAATGCTTCAGAAACATTCACTCACTAGTAGTAAAAATGTCTTTAACATCGGTTTTTTTATTTTTTACGTCGGTTTTTAACCGACATTGAAGTCGCTGATGTAAAAAATATGACTTTTTACACCAGTTTTTGTAAATTAACAACAAAAACAAATTTCACTTGATTTTTAGCATCAGTTTTGTAAAAAAAAATGAGGCCAAATAAACTCATCTGCATCATTTTTGGACTTGGTAACCATAAAAACTGACACCAAAAAGTTGAAAAAATAGTTTCGACGTCGGTTCTTGAAAAAAATAGACACCATAAATAGAAAATATTTATTTTTGGCATCGTTTTTTACAAAAAATGACCCCAAAAAAGTAAATTTTCTTTCATCTAGGTTTTAGGTAATTTCATAAGCATCGATTTGACTGGTCGTGGAGCTAAAACAGAGTTACAGATCAAACGTTATGGCTATCGGAAGTTTAACCTGTCAATGTTTCGATTGATACAACTCGTTTTAAAGAAAACAACATAAACATGAATTAAAATCACATACACCAAATGATTTTAAATATACATAATACTTGAAACATATTTCAATGGTTTTCAGATCTTCCATTTAAATTATGTGTTGTTTATCATCATATCTCTTATATTTAGTGTAGAACTCATTCGATAATGAAAACGACGATCGATTATTAAATTTACAACATGGTTGGTAAATATCATCCGAATGATTTATATTTTTAACTCGGTTATAAAAGTAAATCATCATTATATGAAATATAATAGAGTTTTTAAAAAATGAAAGACATCAATAATAAAGAAAATAAATTAATAGAATAGGTACCATAATCAAATTAACGATTGATGTTGTGTTGAAAACTTGATTGAATCGAAGAGGTTGAAAATGATGATCAAAGGGGAAATAGATTTATATATAGTAAATGAAAATATTTTCGATTGGGTTGTATGAAAATGTAGGCAAGATTTTATAAAGTTAAATTCGCGTTGTGAAATAAATTGATATTATGATTCCGCTTATTGGATAATACTATTTGGCATCAGTTTTGTTTGAAACCGATGCAAAAGTTGATATATGTTGGTCTTTTGGCGTTAGTTTTTAAATAAACCGGTTCTAAAAAGTTAAAAAAATATATGTTTCATGTCGGTTTTTTTTATACCGAAGTGAAAAGTAAAATAAATATTATTTTTGGCAACAGTTTTTTTTATAATCCGATGCCAAAAACAAAAAAAAAACATTTTGGCATCGGTTTTTATGAAAACCGATGCTATAAATAAAAAACAATTTTCCCTTAGTTTTTATGAAAAATGACGCCAAAATTTAAAAACAAAATATACCATATTTTAGATAATTCTTTAAGCTTTGATTTGACTGGTCGTGGATCCAAAACGGAGTTATGGATTAAATGTTATAGCCTTTGAAAGTTGGACTTCATTTAGACTTCTTTTAGAGAAGATCAAATTCCAACATCTATAACTTTTAATCCGTAACACTGTTTTTTATCCACGACCAATCAAATCAAACCTTAGGGAATTATCTAAAAAACTATATTTTTTTTAAATTTTTGGCGTCATCTTTCATAAAAACCAACATCAAAACTTTTTTTTTTGATTTTTTCACGTCGATTTTTTAAAAAACCGATGGCAAAACAATTTTTTTCTATTTGGTTTCTCAAAAAACCGATTCCAAAAGTATTTTTTTAGTTTTTTGCATCGGTTTTCAAAACATTGACCCAAAAAACTCTCTGAAAAAATATTTTACGTCAGTTTATAAGAAACCGACATCAAATTGACGATGTTAAAAATTATTTTTCTAATAGTGACTCCATCAAATAATGTGCCAATAGATAGATTATGGTGCATTCTTTAACCCTTATACATGTTCCCTAAAACATTAAACCTTGGTTATATGACTTCTTATTCACCCTCATAAATGTTCATAAACATTTTACACATATCATGTGATGTAATAAATGATATCACCTTTATATATATATCATTCGCTAAGGATCCCCTAAAGTATCGATTCCTTTATAACTAGAATCCAATTACCATAAGTTATCATATGAAAATCACCACTATTAATATTGGCCTAAATTACCTGAATTGATACAATAATGACATATATTCTTAATGATTGGAAGTAGTGTTTCCTCTGATTATTCTATAATTAAAAAAAGATCCATCAAAGATTAGAATCATTTTGTGACTCAAAACCCCCATTTCATCTACTGAGAGAGAACCAAAGACATTCAACCTTTCCATATGATACCAATTATTATCCGAATTTAATTAAATACCATGAGAGTGGGATAATGGGTGAATCAGGGTATGAAAAATTATAACTCATTCCAATTTAGATCTTTTTTTTGTTTAAAAAACACTCTTCTTTATCTTTCCCATAGAAATTTATGAAGAAAACATATAACATTCACGATACAAAAAAAATATTACTTGGTTTTCACTCACTGGGATAAGTCCAAAGAGCATACAGTGGATATGTTTTGATGTATGAAATCCACTATGGCTCACATCCCTATTACAAGGTTCGGGCTAGATCACTTCTACACCCATAGACATTTCCTTTATAATGTTTAGGGCCATCTCACTACTTTCCCATGCCTGAATCATTATCCTTCTTTCTCTAACTAACTATGAGGGGATAAGATCATCATCTTCATCTTTCTATTCTCACTTATATATAAGGGTTGAACACATATTTTATGGACTAGTCTGTCCATTTATTTTCATGAATGAATGAATCCTCATCTTGTTGTAGAAGTTGTTTTGAAGTTTTACTTTTACACATATTATTAGTTTGTAGAAATTGTCTTCACGAACTATTTTAGTCACATCACTAACTACCATGAATATTCTATGAAAAAATTTGCACAACATGTAATGAGTGTTTCTTGGACATCCTCTTATTTTTTAGACCACCCCTGTTTCTATGGATCACTTCATTTTTGCGGACCATCTCTTCTTTCATAAACTATTTCCACTTCTGCAGACCTCCCCTACTTAACAGATGTATTTTCTATTGTGTAGTATATAGCCTCACAGAACTACTTTCATGGAATTATTCATGTGACATACATTAACCATCATGGAATCCATCCTCGGGAACTCTTTCAAAAATTCCTAAATTCTTCACAGATCAATGATGTTTTCTTATAAAAATTACTCTACTTAATGATCTTATTACCGTTCATTATATATGAAAATAGATCTAAAAATCTTGTTAGTATAAATTAATTAAATATTCAATGAGGTAAAACCTTAACAATGAATTTTTCTATACTATCTACATAACACCTTTCTTCCATCATAGTAACCGATGTCTTCCCCAAAAAGTCACCACCTCTCAACTGAAAAGGAAAACCTTCTAGCAAAAAACAAGACTCTCATAAACTATGATTCACTGATGAATTATTTTCACTATGTAGTCTGTATAGAGGTCTTCATGGTCCTCATTGAGTTTTTATACTAGAATCCTTCCATTTCCCAATTTTCCATAAATGTTTTTTATACCTCATTTGAGGTCCACAAACAAGGATTCATGGTCTAGGAACTATGATCACCTATGTAGAAATCCTTCCTTTTCCATAAACTTACTCGTGATTTTAAAGAATATAATTTATCAAACTTTGGAAAACTATACCACCATAACAACCATATATATAAATGCTAACCAAACTCATTTTTGGTAATATGGATTTGTCAATAAAAACAACCAACCCAAAAAAACTGAGATGAAACCTTGGAGGATTTTTTTCCGGACAATATTTTTTGATCACTCCTCATTATCAAAAATGAACATGATGTTAGATTGAAAATATTTACATAATCCTAAACCTTAAAAAGTTCAATAGTTTGAATAAAAAAGATAATTCATTCATAAAATGAAAGTAGTTATTCACCCCTCCTTCTCAGTGGTCAATCTATCATGAGGATCATTAGTATTTATTTAGAACTAAAATTATATATAACAATTACTGAAAAATTTAATCATTGTGAAATTTAATCATTGAAAAATATTGAGGTGTGTCTAAAATAATAAAATTGGGAACAAAGATATTTAATGATGATAAATTTAATGATTTTAGTATAAATAAATTAGGAATTTTGAGTATTATTAATTTTTAAAGATAAATATAAATATATGATTTGTCTTTTTCTATCACTCTTTTTTCTTGGTATAAATATAATTCAAATGATTCACATTTCTTTCAACCAAATATAATTATAAGAAACATCAAAATTAAAATAAATTATATGCCATTTATAAGAAGAAAAGTGATCTGGAGTTACAAGTAATTATTGATAATGATTGTGATTGTCATAATGGTGATAAAAAATACACATCAGGATAAGCATTATTTATTTTTAGAAGATAAGTTTCATTTAATTCTTAAAGTCAATATGTTGTAATATTTTTCAACAAAAATAATGTGTATGTTTTTAATTTTCATGAAGTTACATAAATGATTTTAATGAATGCTCATTTTAAGGATATGTATATGATTGTTCGATATCCACTAGTTTTTGGGGGTCAAAACCAATGTATTATGATTATATCCATGAATCCAGTGAAACATTAATGAAAAAATTAAAATAATATAAAATATTATTTCTCAAAAGATAATATGGATGATAAAATATTGAAATTATATTTTTTCTATAAAAGGATTATATTTCGATAAATTCTCATAAAATTAATCTCAAATAATGTTTATGAGATTTTGAGACAACCAATAGGTGTGAAACACATTACTTAATATCCCTGATGTATATTTATAATCATAAAATTACATTTATTCATGAATTCTTTGAGAAAAAGGTGATTTTGTAACCTATAATGTAGTAACTTCCTTGAACATGAATATTTAAAATCTATTTGTATGGTTGTATGAAGGAGGTAATTTGAAAATCATTTTGGATGGATCCTGAATGAATATTTTTGAGTTTTTATAACATTCATAAATTATTTTTTATAAAACATTGATTTATAAATTAACCTATATGATTTTTCTACATAGAGATATTTTATATATACTTAGATTTGACTATTTCATATACCATTGCATTATTAAGAGATGATAGAACTCCTATAAATATTGATTTCATTTTCTAAAAAATACGGAAAATCATGTCTTTGTATTTTAGGCTAATTGATTGACGAGGTGAAGAGAAAATTTTTAAATAAGGGTATAAAATATAAGATGTATAAAATGTATTGTATTGAAATCAAATCCAAGGGGAAGGATGGGTTATTGGTCACATTGAGGATGATGCTACATTTTCTTAATACATGTGATTAAATTTCTATACATCTGAAATGACTAAAGAGAAAACCAATGTTTCATTTTTCTATTTATTTAATGTCATTTTAGGTTAACTTTATTTTGAATAATTTTTTCTCCAAAATTTTAATCTTATCTTGGAAAATTCATATTATAATGCTTTTCACATGGTTGGAAAACTGTACATATAACTATTCTACAGTACTTCCATATATGAATGGGTTATCATGTATAATTTATTCTGATCCATGTGGAACCCTTATATGCAAGGATCCTTTGTTCAGTTTTCAATATGTGTAATTTTCATGTATAGGTAATGTATTTTTAGTGAGTTTTTTAGGGAAATTTTATGGTATATCATTCCTTGTGAGTGCGTGTAATGGTTTAGGAACATGATTTTCACATGGATAGTATAATCCTTTGGTGTAAAAAATATATCATGATACAACATGGATTTTTCATTTCAAATGGTTGATCATTGTTTTGAAATTCATTCAACTATACTATATTGTCTACCAAAAAATCATTAATGTTTAAAATATTTAATTTACACCATGTTTTTACGATCCTTTTCTCCAAATATCCTAATTCCCATTCACCTAACCAATGGTTCTCAAAAGAGTTCTTCTTGCTTATTTATCCATCTATTCATAGCCATTATCTATTGTTTCATGATATTTTTCAAAGGTAAGCTTCCCTATTTCCCATATTTTAACTCATTGTTTCCTTCCCTTGCCTTTCCCTTTGTTAATCCTTCTTCTCTAAACACTAAATCACCGTAAAAGCTATAGTACAAGTTCATGTTGGTTCTATCCTGGGATATTGATTATTTATAACACATATAAGATTTTACCATGTTCATTTATGAGTTTTTCATTGAGAGAATCATGTTGTGTCTCTATTTTGATTTATATGAGTTATTTGTTTCTAGGATACTAATTTTGATTTCAATTCATTGAAAGATTGGTATTTATAAATGATTTTTTAATATAATTATTTTTGAATATGATACCAATTATAAAAATATAAATTGTTTAATAAAATTATTTCCAATTAACAAAAGATTTATTCATTAACTATAAAATTTAATTTTATGTTAATGAATTTATTTTTTAAATCCACAGGGGAAAATTCATATTATACACTATTAAAATATTTTGTTGGAATGTTTTGGGTCATTGTCCTTATCTTGGTTTTTCTAAAAAAATTCCATATGTTCAAGGAATGTTTCAATTTCAAAAAGAGTGCATGCATTATTTTGTTTAAATTATTTGAAATTATCAAATTTTAAAAAAGAAAAAGACACATCATACCGATCATGATTTCATATAATTTTCTATATTATACTTTAAGGGAAAATGATATATATCTAAAGGGTTCCTCATTTATTTTCCCTTATATTTATTTGAATGACATTGGTCGTTTATCATTTCAAATAACAGCTGTATGATATGGAATTATTTTTTTAATAAAATCTAGTTTATATTGAGTTGTGGGGAATTTCATAATTTCATTTATGTAATTATATAATTTTCATTATGACCTAAATTAATGTTTTATTAGGGTAATTTTAGTTAATTATGCATACACTGGGATGATTACAAACCCCATGTGTAGATTTTACTTTTGTTAGGGTTTACAACCCAAGCACGATGACTTATATTGGGATGAATATTGTCCTCCTAGTTTATTTACACTTTTGGGATGGTTATATGGTCTGGGTAGCTCACCACGACTATCAAGTTGGATAAGTTCTTATAGGTCGACCATGTGTTTCTATCTCTAGATCAATATCATGTTAGTTTGAGTACCAAGATTGGTATCCCATAATGCGTATTCCATGATAGGGGGTTTATTGGAGGGGGATTTATAATTCTATCTTGTTTTATACACTAATGATTGTATCTAGGAAAGACACTTTAGGTTATTGATTGTTTTCATATTTATAATCAATTTTTCAATTCCCATTCTCATTTTGCCTCCACATTAAATGGGTGTATTTTTTGTGAAATGTTTTTAAAGGATTTTTCATATGATTATTTTAAATGATAACGAAATGGTTTTTATATTAAAAATATATAAATAATTATTATGAGTAAGTTTTACTCAGTTTCATAAAATAGTAATGGTTATTATTTTTGATTTAATAGTGATTTCACATGTGTGGGTATGAAAATAATTGATTTCTAATTTATGTTAAAAAGGTTTTATTTAACATCATTAAAAAAATATGAAATAGAAAACTGTATTTTCAAAATGTGTTTCACACTATAATACATTTTATGTTTTAATAAATTAATTTCATTGACTATATGTTGATATAATGTGGTACATTTTTCTCACATAATTTATACTCACTAATATATGGACATATGTAGTTTCTATTATTTTATATAAATTTGATGATATGTTTTATATTTTTTATAATTATATTGGATTAAAAATTGTGAATTTAGAATAGGAGGGAAACCTCAGGTTATATAGGGGTTACCAGGAAATTTGGTTTAGGTTATGATTCATATTAGTTAAATATGTATATAATAAAATGGTTCTTTATATTTAGTTCCAATATTATTTTTATATCTTGCTATGTATGATCTATAGATGTTGTATTTATTGGATGTTATCTATTTTCATATATGTTCAATTTTGTGGGTTCAAATTGGTTGAATCCGAATTATTTTATATTAATTTGTAGCTTTCAATATTTATTGTGGTTATATTTATATGATTTTTCAATGGCATCGACTGTATTGAATGTCCATGTTAGATCCTTTGTAGAGGATCTTAATGGTTCTATCTATTATTTTATTTTGAAACTATCCAAATGTGTGTTTACATTGATCCCCAATAACTACTTCTCATCCTTTGATAAATGTCAATTCCCTTTAGGATGAGTGGAAATCTAGATCGAGTGACATATTAGTTCATACTAAGTTAGTTTAGTACAAATTGTAATATATCATAGATTATTGTAAGGAACTATGTTCTTGAGTAATATCTCTGTTTTATTTGTAAGTGTATTGTGTTTATTGATCTTGAAACATTAGCTATCAGAAATTGAGTGTGGAGGAGGTTCTCGTGGACTTTTTCTCTTTAAAAACCTCTAGTTTCCTTTGAAAACAGAAGTTTGATTATTTTATTTCAATACCATTCTTCATTATTTGATGTAATTTTATGTGTAAAGACAATTTTTGGATCCCTCCTATGTTTTATAGGTTATTTTGATAGTCCTGTAATATTTTTGAATAACATAGAAGTAGGAAAATTAATTAATGTTTATCCTACATGGTCTACAAAACCATGTATATCCTGTGTAGAATGTTATGTAAGCCTTTCAAAACCTTTATCACAGTAGTCACAAGGCATAAAAAACTCTGCAACCAAATTTTTCATAGCTCTACACCACATTGAATTCTTTTTATTAAATTTATTGGGTCCATATATTAATTAAACTGGAATCCATGTTTTAGTTAATGATTTTAATAAATTTTTATGGTGTTTCACTGTATTTCAAATAAATTTCAGATTTATTATTTCATTATTTCAATTTTTATAGTTTTTAGATGGTTGTTTCAGATGAAAAAATAATATATAAATCAATACGTGCCATACTAGTTGAAGGAATAATGTTTTAAAAAGGAATATTACATTATATGGGGAAAATATATTGATTGGTTAATTTAATTATGCTATTTGGAAAAAAATTAATATTAAATTTGACTTTTATGTATATTATTGGATATTTTATTATAAAAAATAAAATTTAAATTTTTTATGAATTTGAAAAATTATTTCTAATTTTGATAAAAGGGATTATTATAATCGCCTTTTTTGTAAAATATATTTTTTATGTATACAATGTATTTTTGTTTTTAATTAAGGGAGATTAGTTGTTAATGTTATTCCCTGGTAAACGAGGCATTAATTAATATTCATTTATATGTTAGTAATATCAAAATTAAATATGTTTTATATTATATCATTTATGTGTTTCTTTAAAAATGAGTGAGTTTGATAGGATTCCTTGGTTAGCTTAAAATGGGAAACAAATAATTTGGAGGTTATACTCAATGGAGTCTAATATTTTTGAAATTTATTATATGCCTCGCATAGTAGTTATTAAAAAAAGTATATAGTTTTTCCATGAGTAGATAATAATTGACAATCAATTTTATATTCTAAAAACAGTTTCTCCTATATAAACTAATATTTGTAAATTTGTTTATTCAGGGAATTTTATACTCATAAATCAGGTCTTATAATACTTGTTTGGAAGAAATCCCTCAAGGAGTCCTCTCGGTATGATTTGTGTGGGGTTTTGTATGTTGAGAAAGCTAGAATACCACTAATGTGTATGGTTGTTGTTGCCAAAGACATGTTTTTTGGTTGTACACTCTCTCAGTGCATTTCAAATTTATGGGTTTCAAAATTTGGGGATTCATATTTGAAAAGGAAGGATTTGTTCATAGGAGTGAACGTTATGAATAACATTGATGACAATTGTCAAAGGATGAGAATAGTGTATCACAATAAATGGACCACGTACCATGTTTTTGGAATAGAACGTGGAGCGTCGAAAACGGTATGTCAGAGATGTTGGAAAAAACCAACAAAGGTACACAGTGGAAGGCAATGCAGTACACGGATGACTTGACATCTGCAGAGGATATGGACTATGTAGGAATAAAGACATTATGCGGAACGAATAAGAAAAATGGTTTTCCGATAGATTGAGATTCGTGGTGGATGGAGGATTGGTATGCGGTAGAGGTTGGATTGAAGATTTTTAAAATCTTGGGTTAACAGATATTGCAGATATCATTGCCTATATAAGAATACCTAATTACACCGATTATTATGGTGATCAAATATCATTAAAGAAATCTTTTGGATCTGGGATTTTGGTAACTATCGAAGGAAGTTTGCCAAGGGAGGTTTGTGAAGGCTGATGTGGTTCGCACAGAAGAGATTCCACTGATAGTTTTTTCGGAGAACTATATCCCACCAAGGAAACAATACATGGAAGAAGAAGGTGTGGTATGCGATAGTGGTTCGTGAAGGATGTCTACGAACAGAAAATAGTTCTCATATAGAGGGTAGTTTTCTGAGGAGGATCATGGAGATGGTATACGGAGGATGTACATGATAACAATGGCAGAGGAAATTCACAGACATAGGAGGTTCACGGAAGAGGCATTTGTACGCAGAGTAGGCGGTCTTCTTATCATACCCAGTACACTGTATGCAGAGGATTAGGTGGTTAAAAATTTGCACAAGGAAGCATGAAGAAGCTTCAAATCAGTTTGTAAAATGTATTTTCCAGTACCTAGTAGTACTCATGATAAAGTACACCATCTATGGGTGAAAAAGAAACTTCAAAAGAGAATCTTCCTATAGTTGAGGAATCAGGAATTCAAGAAAATGTAGGCACCTACAAGTCCATAAACTATGTTTAACCTAATTTTCTATAAATTATGTGTGTATTACTTTCTATGATTAGGGAGAGAAGGAAGAGGAATATGGTGATTCTTTCCACCAGTTGTGATCTAAGGAAATAGGAATAGCGAGTGACCCTTGGGAATGCAGTGAGTAGATCCTAATCATTGTAAAGGTAGTGAGCCCAATCATAGAAGATCTTGCCAGAATGTTGTACTCAATATTGGAAGTGATCCTTAGTGAATATGGTACACCGGGGAATTACAATTGTTTTCCCCTTAGAAGTATCCCAGTGAGGGTGAACCAAATAAAACATCATTGTTAGTTATTCATGATTTCGTATTTGTTCATATATTACTATTTGAGGAAGAGGGAATTGTGTTTTGTTTAACAACAAAAAAAGATCTTAAGGGGAAAAAATCTAATCAATATTACCCCGATTCACCTCCTATCATAGGGTATTTTACCTAGTGGATATAACAATTAGTATTAGAGGTAAAGGTTGAAAGTTAGTGGTTATCTCTCAAAAAAAAGGAATGGAGGTTGTTGATCATAAATGAATTCAGATCATTTATGGAAATAATTTTCAACTATGGAATAATCAAATGCAATAATACATCTGATCAGTAGGGATGGATGTATTCACAACAACTATGCATAGAATATCAACTGACTTTAATATTTTTGCTTTATCAAAAGCTAAAATAAGAGAATTCGATGTTTATTCTAATGAGATCAATGCTTTAGGGGGAGCCCTATCAAATGAAATTTAAATGAATCTGATGTTCTATAATACATCACATGAAATGTGGGAAAAACTATTGAACATTTATTAGTGAAACACAATAGTCTGAGAAGCAAAGCATTATTTTATATGGAATAAGTATGCGGATCTCAGAATTAATCCAAATGAGACCATTGATGCACTATTTGAGAGGATAAATCTTATTATGGGGGACATGTGGGGTCTTGTAAAATAAATTGACGATATAATGATTGTGAAATTTATATAGAGGAAACATACACCACTATTAAAACTGAAAGTTTTAGTGTTGGAAGACAGAGGCAAAAAATAGTTGACACCAGATAACCAACACATTACCCTTGTAGAATATGAAATGAGAAACGATGATAATTATGCAGTGGAATAAGGGATGTCTAAGGAAGTGGAATTCATGTCCATAAAAATTCTCTTTTTTGAAGATAGTATTGAGGAGGAAAATATGGAAGATTTCATGTCATATCTCTCCACTTATCTGCAAATGGGGAAAGGGAAGATCAAAGGTAAACTTCCATTTCCTTGCTTTTGATGTGGAATGGTTGGGAAATTTAAATAAAACTGTCCTAAGAACATTGATAATTAATATTATGAAATTCTTCCAATGAAGTATTCATCAAATGAGAAAGGGAGGATAAGTACTAGGATAATTTTCTACAAAAATAAGAATATTCTTTCAAAAGAGGATGAAAGTTTAGAAGAATCTGATCCAAAAGAGTTGGAGGACTGTAAGGATCATAAAATAGATAATTTGGTGGGAGTTGTAAGAAATTCATTATCATGAGAAGTATGTGATAATGAAAGTGGGGAAATAGAAGGAATAGTTGATCATCAGGCTGAATTAGAATATTTCCTTGAAGAGTTAGATATTTTGAGAGCCAAAAAAGAATTCTAAAAAAGTTGTTCGTAAACACAACCACTATATACAGTTGTTGGGAAAATATAATTCTAAGCTGAATATATAATTTGAAAGGCTTTGGTTTTAAATTACAGTATTCTCAGAAAGGGTGGTTGAGTACAAACTCAAAATTGATTAAAAAACTTGGAAATCAATAGTTTGACTAAAACTAGAAAAGATCAAATCCAAGGTATCATATAACTAGAAGGGAAAGTCATTGGTCAGTGACGAATAGTTAAAGTTCATATGAAGAATTTAAATCAATTATCGACAGCAGGAATGTAGATCATACAGGCAACCCATAAAGATGATATTTGAGCATAGTGGTCCAGTAGTACAGAAGGAACCATCAACTCTGAAGGATAAGGTCGACATGTGGATTAATCTAAAATTGAATGATGTTATGGTTCAAGTCAGACCACAGGAATCCATTCCAATAATGAAAATTGATTTGGGTATGAAGCAGAATCAGAAGATAAAAATAACCCAAGGCACAACTAATGTTACATAATTGTCACACATAAATGTCCCTCACATAAGATTCTATTGTTGTGGTAAGATGTGACACTCTCAAAAAGTATATTCCATAGCAAAGAGGTACCAAAAGAAAACAAGACAATCATTTTGGTTTTACATAGATCAAAATACATGGTCATCAATTGATGGTCATAGTTTCATGTGGAAAGGACTCTGAAATATGGAAAGATATAGCATATTAAAAATGAAGAGGAATGAACCGAGGCAGATTGAATTTGTTCATATAAGTATCCCAATATATCTTCCAAAGATTTAAAAATTGAAAATCTATTATCAGATCTACAGGTTGAATATGGAGAGTCACATACTAAGGATGATCATGATTATCATTCCATGACAGATAAAATGTCTTGTACTTGGGTCAAAAAGAAAAGGGAAGAGCTGGCAGTGGATGCAAGAAATTTCATTCAAGGCATCAGATCACAATGGGATAAGGATCATTGATAGTGTATACACTTCACATTTGATAATAAATAATTATATAGTGACCAAAATCAGATATGATAATGAAGGTACCATAATATTTTGAAATGATGAAGGATTGGAAATTATTGGTTCATGAAAATACATTTTTTGAGGAAAATAAATGAGATGACTAGATGTCTTGGTAGTTGAGTGGCTTAGTCACAAATTTTTTCGTATTAATCAATTGTTTAACTCATGACATGCCATATGTTTTTCCATGAAATTATATACCATCATTGCAAAGGATTGTTCTATTTTGTTGAAAGGAAATCGTACGAAACAGAATCTGTACCTCGTAAGTGGAGAAGAAGATATGTGATTTCTATTAAAGGATGAAGAAAAGAAGTTATGGAATAAGTGTCTTAGCCCCATAAGCCATGTCTCCTCAGAAGATCAGGTGAAATATGATGCCGCTCAAAATATCCCATGATTATCATGTGATCATACTAATATGTGTGATATCTGCCAACATGGAAGGATTATTTCAAACACATATAAGACAAAGGAGAAAAATTCAACAAAATTTAATGATTTGGTACATATTGATGTATGTGGGTCAATTTAACCGAGGGATATTAATAGGAGGAGATATTATGTTTGCTTCATCAAGGAATATAGCATAATGGTATGGGTTTCAATAGTCACCCACAAATAGAAAGTTTTCAGTAGCATTTCAAGATATTGATGAGAATATGAAAATATTCCTCGTTATAAAATCTAGACGATTCGAATAGATAATGAAAAATAGTTCACAAATATTCAAATTGTGGATTATATCTAGAAACATGGAATTATGCATCATGTTTCAACAATAATAACTCTACAACATAATGAATTAGTGAAGATAATAAATTTAATTGTGAAAAATATTGTTAAAATAATGATCATTGAGAAAGATCTTCAAAAGATGTTTTTGAAATGGGCTGTGATGATAGTAGTCTACACATCAAATAGACCCTTATTGTGCCCAAAATAAGTAAAGACTATATATGAGCTATGGTATGGAAAGTATCCATCATTGAAATTATTTTGAGTTTTTGGGAGTAAGTGTTTCATTCTCAATATGGACAAACATAGGAATATTGAATCTTGTGGAGATGAATGAATATTTTTTGGTTACTCAAAGAAAGTAAAAGCATTTAAATGCTTCAATAAGTGGTTGGGAATGATTGTTGAAAGACATGATGAGACTATAGTAGATAATGAGAAGAATCTTCATCAAATATCAGATCTGACTCAAGAGGATATTGATGAAGAGATGAGCAGTTCAAGAGACACTACAACTATAGAGGTAGATTTAGAGGAAGACTTAGATGATAAAAATAAATTATTTTCTGCCCAGAGACAAGTGAGAAGTGCTAAAATTGATTGGAAGAATATAATTGGTGATCAGATAGAACCAGTGCAGAAAAGAAGGATGATATCTCAATAGAAAGAATCATACTTATCACAGGTGGAGCCTAAATGTTTTGGTGATATAGCTGGAGATTAGAACTGGGTCCAAGCTATCAATGTGGATCTTGACCAAGTTGAAAAGAATCAAACATGGGAGATTGCATCATGATTAGCCTATAAGAATTTCATAGGAAAAAAATCGGGTTTTCACATCAAAATGAGTGAATATGGTGTTGTGATTAAAAACAAAGCATGAATTGTGTGAAAATGGTACTTATAGATAGTGGGTATAAATGATTATTAAACCATCACACCTGATTCAAGGATAGAGGCAATCATAATATTCTTGGCCAATGTAGTGAAAATAATGTTTTTAGATTTTCAAATGGATGTAATGTTATCATTTAATTATGGAGTTGTAGAATAAAAAGTTTACATTGAGCAACTAGATTTATTTTCTCATACATGAAGATGAGAACAAAGTTTGTCTGCTGAAGAATGCATTATATGGTTTAGCACCAAGAGAATGGTATTCAAGGATTTATCATTTTCTAAAGAAGCTTGGTTTTAATTTTGGTTGAGTTTATTACAATCTATATTTAGACAATGAAAATAGTCAAAGGATTATGGTGTTAGTTTGTGTTGATGAAATAATCTTTGCTGGATTAGATGAAGCACAATGCAGGCTGTTTTTTAAATTCACGAATAGAGAGTTTGAAATGTCGATGATTGGTGAGATAAAAATTTTCCAAGGCTTACAAGTGATGCAAGAAAGGAATGGTACTTTTATTTATCAATATAAATATTCCATGGAGGTTTTGATAAGGTTCTGAATGGATAATTCCAAAGTTATGAGGACTCTAGTTGCTACCCGATTGAAATGGTCATGAGATGATGAATGAAAGATAGTTAATATCACAGAATCTAGGAAAATCATTCGAAGTATGTTGTATCTGACATCAACATGTCCGGTTATTGTATTTTATACATGATAAGCAGTGAGGAATCAAATCAATGCCAAGGAGATCCACATTATTAGAGTAAAAAAAATTTGTGGTATATCAAGGGCCTAATGGATTTTGGCTTAATGTATATTAATAATTCTCAACCAGAGTTATTGGGATATAAAAATGCAGATTGGGCTGGTTCTACTGATGATTGTAAATAAAAATCAATAAGGAGGTGCCTTTTATATTAGAGGGTTGTTTATTTCTTGGTTATGAAAGAAAAAATATTTCATTTTATTAGGCACCGCAGAAGTTGAATACATTAAGGGTATTCAATCTAGTACACAACTATTGTGGATGAAGCAGAAAATTGATGAAATGGGAATTGAAATAAAATATCTGAATTGAATCAATTGTGATAATTCAAGTGATACATATTTGAGAAAATATCCAGTACAACACTAAAGGAAAAATCATATTGTAATCAAGTATCATTTTATTAAGGATAAGGTAGATCAAGGTCTTGTAATGTAGGATTATGTGCCTACTGAACATCAAGTTGCAAATATTCTTACGAAGGCCTTCCCGAAAAAGCATTTGAAAGGAATATAAGTCTTTAGGAGTCAATTTGACTTCCTAAACATGAAAAATAGTTGATGTAGTACCCCTTATACCCTAGGTATTATTTTTTTCCTCATTTAATAATATATGTTCTTTACCCTTTTGCATACAACCTTGATGTGACCTTTGGGTTAGTTGAAAATGGGGGACCAAGTGTGACTATTCAGAGGGTGAAAATACATGGGGAGAAGTTGTTAAGTGGAGTAGCGAGATAGGATAAGTTTAAGGGGATCCAAATCTGGTTAGAGGGGATATGACAAAGGGGGATCATTAAATCTAATGATTCTAGAAGTGATCGATCAATTATTAGACATCAAGACAGATGAGGTTATTGATGAAAGTAGTTCATTGGTATAAGTGTATTGGCATGGTATCAGTAATTTGTGATAAAAAATGAAGTGATTAATTGATTAATTTTTCATTATACTCTGGTTTCTCACATCGAGCATAGCTCATGTGGGCCTAGAGTATGAGTTGAGTAAATATTTGATCGCTATCTTAATCACATAATGTGAATGGTGGATGAAGATAAAAGGACTATTAATGAGGTATCAATATGTGAATCATTATTATGAAAAGAGTTTTCAACAAACCCAAATGGGAGATTATTTGGAAAAGGACCCTCAAGGTGTCCTCTCAGTAATTTTTGAGCGTGTTTGTGTTTTTTGACAATGAAAGATGACCCTAAATTAGTATGGATGATGTTTCATGAAGAATTGTTTTATGGTGGCCCAATTTACTAGTTTTTCCAAATTTTTAAGTCTCAAAATTGGGAGTTTCATATTGTAAATTGAAGGATTTTTTCATATGAGTGAGCGGTATGATTATTGTTGAAGAAAACTAGAAAACGATTATAACCATGTCTCACAATTCAAGGACCACGTACCATGTTTTGAGAACGATACGTAGGGTGGAGGGAATAATATGTCCGAGTGGTTTGTGAAACCAATTTTTTTTTTGCGGTGGAAGGAGATGCAGTATGAGGATGGATTGATGCCGAGGAGGAGATCGACCATGTTGGAATAAAGATAGTATGCAGGCAGAATAGGAAAAATGGTTTGGGGGTGGCTTGCGGTTCGTAGTGGTAGGAGGATCAGTATGAAGTAGAGGTTGGATTAAAGATTTTAAAAATCTTGGGTTAGAGGATTTTGCAGATATCATTCCCTATATAATAATCTCAAATCCCACCAATTAATGTGGCGATCGAATATCATTTGAGAAAATATTTTTGAACTGGGATTTTAGGAATGACTGAAGGAAGTCCACGAAGGGAGGTTCACGAAGGATGATGTGGTTCACGCGGAAGTAATTCCATTGAATGTTTTTGTAGAGAACTGTAACCCAAAATGGACACGGTATGTAGATGAAAAAGGTGAGGTATGGGATATCGGTTCATGAAGGCTGTCCTTGAACAAATAACAGTTCACAAAAAGAGGGTAGCTCACTGAGGAGGTTTGTGGAGTCGATACGTAGTGGTTGTATATGATAGCAACGGTAGAGGTAGTTCATAGACATTGGAGGTTTGTGGAAGAGGCCGCAGTACACGGAGCAGGCATTCCACTTATAATACTTGGTACACATTACATAGAGAAGCATGTAGTTCATGATTTTCTCAAGGAATCTAGAAAGAGCTTCAAATCAGTTTTCGAAAAGTATTTTTTGGTACCTAGCAGTACTTGGGAAGGTGGAAATCATCTATGGGTGAAAACTGAACTTCAACAGAGCATCTACCTATAGTAGAGGATGATGGAATAAATGAAAATGAAGGGAACAATAAGTCCAAAAATTGTGTTTGACTTACAAGTCTATAATCGTTGTGTGGATTCCATTCCAAGAGCACTGAATGAAGGAAGATGAAGACGTTTAACCTTTCCATCAGTAGTGAGCGAGAGAAAGTGGCATAGGGAGTAACCCTTGGTAATGTAGTGAGCATGCCCTAAACCTTGTAATGGCAGTGTTCTTAGGCTTATAAGATCTATCGTGAATGTTGTACTCTTTATTGGAAGTGAGCTTTCGTGAATTTGGTACATCGGCATATTTCCCTTGTATGCTTCGTGGACATAGCCCAGTGAGGTTGATCCAGGTTAAAATCGATGTGTTATGCACATGAATTCATATATATTCATATATTTCTATGAGAGGAAGAAATAATTGAGTTTTTTAACAATAAAATAAAATTTGAAGTGTAAAAGTTTTAATCTATCATACACTAATTCAACCCCCCACTCATAATATTCAACCCAGTGGACCTAAGAATACTTGACCAGATAATTTGGAGATGTACATAATGAATAGGTGATCTATAACTCCTATTAATGGACTAATAAAAGAATTTCATGATAAATGTAATTCATGTTAGTCAATAGGAATATCAATGTAACATATAAGGAGTGGGACTCATAAACCTCAACAATGATGAAAGATCTAATATCATAACATCAAGGAAATATAAGAATGTTGATGAACATAACATATGACATCATAGGAATAATTCAAGGATAACCGCCAAATAATCATAACACTATGTGCTTAGGTTAACCACCTTTTAACTATACATGGTTCTTCATAAGTAAAAAACATTACCCAATGAATTGGAAGGATATATAATTATAGGCTAACCCATCACATCCAAATCATGTACATTCTATTTTGTGCCATGTATATCTTATTACATAAATATTCATTTCTTAAATTTTAATCCCATGATTAAAGAATTTGGATAATATAAGTAGGTATTCCTAGTCAATTAATGATAAGTGTATATAGTTTAATACTATAATACAATATGTTATTGGAGTGGGTCATATTCTTCTCCTATTTAGAATTTTGGGATAATTGTGGCTACATAAAATATTTTCTAATTTAACTGAAGTAAATTCCATGTTATTATTTTTACCCAAGACCATTTTGGGATGACATTAAATTATTGGAAAGTGTATCTTGGTTTTTATTGGGATAAGGTTCATCAGAAGAAGAAAACCAATGTTTTCAATGTGAAAAACTAAGGCGCATGGTTTGGGGAAAATGTGTGGTCTCCAAGTAGAAATTTTGTGCCATCCAAAATCAATGAGAACGATTTGGTAAATATTGGTGGAGGGGAAGAAACTATGCATGGACGTCTATAGTCTTATTATAGGGATTTTCATGTCCTGTATAAGTTTTGGAAAATTCATTCTTTTGTCACATGCTTAGTTACTCAGAACCAATGGCTATGCACGAACCCAACATGGTTTGGAAAAAGTCATGTGAGATAACCATGTGGGGCTTGGCTCTTATGAATTATGAGCATTATGGTTAACACATGGTTCTAAAAACAATGTAGGAAAACCATATGAGCACATTAAAAGTTTGAAATATAAATTGTTTCACCCTTATAAACATATTTTCATCACATCTTCCTTCTCCAACCATATTCACAACAAAGAGAGATTCTCCATTCATTATCTCCTAGGATCTGAGCCATATTCCCTATACAGACTCCATTTCCTTATCTGTTTGTATTGTTAGACTCATATTGGTATGAAATTGAATCCTCATTCTTCTATTCTTCATTTCTATCTCCATTTGGAATGTAATATTCATGCAATTTGGTTTACCATATTTTATTTATGTTTATCTAAAACTCATATTTCACCCAATATGGTTTGAGTTAGAGGATTAGATTTGATGAGTAGACATCTACCAACATGATTTAGGTGTCTCTAATCTCACATTGCGACTTCACATGTGTTTTGGGGGTGTTTCCTTGAGGGATCCATTGGGTAATCTGAGTGAGACCCTATGAATTAATGTTTACATTAATTTACTTAATTGAACCTATTGAAAATTTCTAGGAGAATGATCCTCATTTCAGCATATGGTTGGTGCTTTGTGAGATACTATACCATTGGGAATTTATGTTAGGTTGTTGATTTATTTAAATTGAGTTTTTAAAATTAGTTATATTGAATTTTAATATATATTTGTATTTCTCAGGATGTGTTCCATGGGAAATATATAGGCATCAATGATGGATATTGGTGGTGAAGACTGTATGAGATTACATTATGTGATCATCTAGTGTGGTGAGTCCCAGATTCCCAGAGTGATGTTTATCACAGGTTTGGAGACTAAGTCATTTGTTTGAGGTGGTGATACCTTCAGGTTGCAGGCATGGTGAAATTTATATGGGATTGTGGAAAAAATCAGTTATAGTGACATGTTCATAAGGTAATGAGGTGCAGTATTGGTGTGAATTATTTTATATTTTTGTATTTTTGATCACATGTGTTTTTTAGTGGTCCATTGGGAGTCATGTTCACACAATAAGACTCAAATGTTGTGTGGAATTATCCATTCATATGGGTAGAGGCCTCTATTACATGAAACATTATATGATTATGATGAAACTATCAGCTAGTGGATGAGGCTCTTCTTACATGAGGCTGGTTGGCTAGGATCATTTGGATGTATGTAAATCTCTAAATCCTAGGACATCATATATTGATTTGACGATGTTATCATGTGACAACTGGGTCCCGATGACAACACAACCACCCCACCTTCAGGTTGCGGGCATGGCCAAATTTATATGGGATTGTGGAAAAAATCAGTTAGAGTGACATGTTCATAAGGGAATGAGGTGCAGTATTGGTGTGGATTATTTTATATTTTTGTATTTTTGATCACATGTGTTTTTTAGTGGTCCATTGGGAGTCATGTGCGCACAGTAAGACTCAAATGTTGTGTGGGATTATCCATTCATATGGGTAGAGGCATCCATTACTTGAAACATAGGGAAATGGTTGGAGGTCCCCACTAAAGAAAGCCATAGGGATGGTGAGGATCCATTAGATGATTATGATGAAACTATCAGCTAGTGGATGAGGCTCTTCTTACTTGAGGATGGTTTCCTAGGATCATTTGGATGTATGTAAATCTCTAATACCTAGGACATCATATATTGATTTGACAATGTTATCATGTGACAACTGGGTCCCAGTGATAGAACAACCACCCCACCTTAACATGGTAGTCGGGTCCTAGCCCATCAGGTACCACCAGTTGCCCTATAGTCATGTGGTCCCCACCCAAGGGTCCACCCACGTGCCTGAACGGGTCATCTAACTAATGAATATCCCCATAGGCCAACACATGTCATTTCCAGTGTTCTTTGTCCTCACTCACACACATCCTGGGAAACTTCCCAGAAGGTCACCCATCCTGATCAATACTCTAGGCCAAGCACGCTTAAATGTGGAGTTCTAATCATATAGGCTCCCGATAAGGAAGGTGCACCTTATTGACTTGAGTCATATCATTTAGCTATTTAACCCTTTATTATTCGTCAGTGTTACAATCACCACCCTTTAGAGCACAACGTCCTCAATGTGGGACCTATATCTCAACCTAGGTAGTGCACCGCACCTAATGCTGGGTACTACCTCTGATAACAAATGTGACAACTGGGCCCCGGTGAAAGCACAACCACTCCACCGTAACATGGTCGTCGGGTCCTGGCCCACTAGGTACCACCAGTTTCCCCACAGACATGTGGTCCCCACCCAAGGGTCCACCCACGTGCCTGAACGGGTCATCTGACTAATGAATGTCCCCACATGCCAACACATGTCCTTTCTAGTGTTCTTTGTCCTAACTCACACACACCCTGGGAAACTTCCCAGAAGGTCACCATCATGATCACTACTCCAGGCCAAGCATGCTTAACTATGGATTCCTAATCAGACATGCTCCTAAAAAGGAAGGTGAACCATGTTGACCTGAGTCATATCATTTATCCATTTAACCCTTTATCATTCATGGTTTTTACATATCACATGGTGGAAAGGAATCTCTAGTCTTGGGGACATTAGGCTTCAAGCAGATTGGTGCTTTCTAGTAGGGGTCTAAGGGACTAGATTCTTATTTCTAGGGCAAGCCTTCAGGATGTCAGTGACTTGGCCTATACATGATGTGTCTATTGGGACATGGTTTTGGGAGACATTAATAGTTTTGAAACGTGAGGGTTCAACTTGACTGATATACATTAGTTTCTTCCATGGAAATAATCTAAAGATCATATCTACTACAGTATACAAATAATGGTTGAAGAAGATGAATTTCCTTCTTCTTCCTATTGTACATAAGAGGATCATATTATTTAAATTTTTCTTAAGTGAATCTTTTTTTTATACATCTACTTAATCCAACATGTGAGATAGGAACATGTTCATGGTCGAAAACTATGATTTATTATCACCCTTAAAGGTTCCCTTCTGGTTATGTGTAGATTTTATGGCATTAGAATCTGGAAAAGGTTTTGGATTTAGAGATGGACCATAGTGTGTGGATGTTTTGCATGAGATGGAAGGAAAAAATCCATGAATTCATTTCACATACAGAGTTTCCTTTTTTGATTTCTTTCTATATCATTATGATTATATAAATTTATGTATTGAGATCATACATTGATGAGCCTTCTCTTATTGATATATATGACCTCTAATGTATGCATGTTTTTCATTAGAACATTCAAATGGTATCATGTTTTTTTATTTATGAAAATGTTTTATTCTAAATTTTAGATTATTTTATCTTATTTTTTTACTATGTTTCCACCACAGGTGGGTTACCAGTCCATGTCATTATCATCTATCATTCAACTACATTATTTTTATATAGACCATTATTATATCATAATCACTAGAGGGTACACATTCCAAAATATCACTCCTTAACACCCTCATATATTGTGTTAAGATTAGTGAATTTTAGGGAGGTTTGCTTAAGGATGGTGGCACATGGATCAAAGAACTATTTGGGTAGCTAAGTGGGTCGAGGTATTATAAGTGGTATTAGATCAATTCTTGATTGGGAATTAGTTGAAGTGTATTGATGGATACTAATTGTACTAACAACTTTTCTTTTCTATTGGACTTACTATTTAGGCTATAGTAGACTTGATATTTTGATGGTGTCAAAATGGGTTTAAAACTCATGCTCGGGTGCCTATAACCCCATGAATGAGGAAAAAACCACGTTTCTAGTTGTGGGAATATCTATTATATTTTTCACTTTAAATGTTGATATGATTTAAAACTAAAATAGTTCACATAAAATATAGTTATTAAATATTAAGATATGTGACTCTTGGCCTTGTATGGTAAGGGAGGAGTTGTTTGGCCCTTTTCCCAGTTTGGTAAGGGAGGCTGGGTTATGATTTTTTGATTAAGCCCATAGGGTGACATAAATTTATAAATATAAATTTTTTATGATAAATTTTATATGATTTTTACTTGGGATATAGATTATTCTATGAGGGGTTGGTTTGTATAATGTTTCAAAAAAGGAATATATGTAGTGTTTCCTTGCCAATCCTCTTTTTTTGGAATCTTACTCAACCATCCGAGGTGAGTGGACCTAATGAAGTATGATAGTGATATGTGAAATATATATATATATATATGTATGTATGTATATATATATATATATATATATATTTGGGGATGGATCTTATATGGTCAGGAAGGGATGATGATATGGGGTGATATTGATCACTAGCATGGGGGACAAGTGTAACGCCCCGACCCCAGTTACCTAAAGTCGGTGCATTATTACATAACATTGGCATGATCACAAGAAAGATCAAATCTCGAAAGACCAATTAGTTTAGTAGCCTTGGAAACACTAGATAAATTCATAAAGTTTTACATTACAACATAAAAATGAAAACTACAACAACATAGTCTCCATAGTCTACACTCTTATCCCCTCATACTATCCCTGCATTTCATTCATAATTTACTTCTTCACATCCTGGGAAAAATAAAACATAGAAAAGGGGTGAGCTCAAATGACCAATAAGGATAACAATATAGCGGAAACTTTCATAAATAAGAATAAACATTTAAGGCAATGTATAACTAAAACAAAAGCCTTTTAAACTTGAAGTTCAACATAGTATGTAGAAAATAAAATGAAATAATGCCATTTACTTATTCACAAGGATATTCTACTAATTGAATAATCACATGCAATATCAATAACCACTTTCATAATGATGGAATGCATAATGACAGACTATCATAACCACATAGCCAGGCCTCGTGCCAAGACTACAAATAAGATTTTTCCAAGGCCTTGTGCCAAGACACTAGTTTGTCTCATGAGACCTACTGATGCATCAAGGAGCTATAGCGGGATCCACCCGTCACATATTAAGTCCAATTCATTCCTCATATGAATAGGTTTAAACATAACATAAACATTCATATTAAAACTAGCATATGAAATGTCAATAATTTCTCCATAAACCATGAATGGTATAAAAATAACACATCCATAGTCAAACAAATCACAAAATCTTCAATAGAATATGGAAGTTTTTTATTATAATAAATCAACATCAAATAAGCTTAAAATCCATCAAAGGATGTTGACATAGATGAAATCAAAACTATTTGAGAGAAATATCCCTTTTTTTAAAATAATTTAAAAGTCACATAATTATAAAATAAAACATTTACTTTGAAAATTTTATTATAAGATTGTAAGGGAAACTTCGAAGATTTTATAATGGCAGAAAATAGCCACACCCGCTGTATAAGTTAAAAAAATATTATTACCTTAATTCTGTTGAAAAGGTTACAAAGACCCTTGTTTGGAAAACGACGAAAAGATTCCTTTATAAACCTCGTAAAAAAAGTAAAACAAGGGTATAAATGACTTTAACCCATATTCTTGTAAATATTAAAAAATGTTTTGAAATACATTTTTAAGAAACATGGATGTGGATGATAAAGAAATCCCAGTAGATTATTACGTATAAACAACCTCGGATAATGAAGAGATTGTGAAATAAACCCTTACCTTGTACTTTTCCTTGGTTGAGGGTAGGTTAACCTCCTGTATAATGGTGAAATAATTGTTATTAAATTATACAAGAATCATATACATTAATATGATATCATATATTATCTTTTAACATTGATTTGTTAATAATATCTTAGTATTATCGTTGTTTTGGGTGTTAACTTACTCATTTTATTTTATATGTTTTGTTACGTAAGCCATGTTTTTCATGGATAGGTTGTATCTTAATCATATACAGAATGATATCAAGTCCTTAGATACTATTATTAATCATCAAATGAGAATTCGACTTGAATGGATACGATGGAAAATGAATCTCATCGCGTTCATGGAGACGGTAGTCCGTACGTACGCACAAGCGACAATATCATTCTTTTGATATTAAAATAATATATAATTGGATGGTAAATAATATATACAGAATCATTATAATGTTATATTTATTATTTACTTGAATTACACATCATTATTATATCCATCCAAATAATAATTTATTGAATAACAATTACACCACGACGTGGAGACGGTAAGCCGTACGTACGCACGTATGGTGACATGTTATTCAAAGGATGGATAGAATAATGAATATGGTTGTACCATATTTATAATAAAATAATAGTATATATAAGATATTGGATTTATTATTTTATAATGGTAATAACAAAGAAAGAAGAAGTGGAAGAAGAAAGGAACTTGAAAAAGGGTGGTGAAAACATTACCTCTTCTTCGGGTTCTTCCTTTTGATTTGATCAAAAGGGCTCCTTAGGTTGGCTTTCTGATCAAAATAAGGCCTCTAGGTTGTATTGAGGGAAGTTGAGAGAGTATTTGGGAAGGGTTTGTCTGAAACAAAAGGCTTTGAATGTGTGAATTAGTGAGAAGGGGGAGTTCCCTTTTATAAGAGGGGTGATGGGCACCTTTGGAAAAGCTAAACATATTATTTTACAATAAATTAATATTCGGTTTCTAATGGCTAAAAAGTGTATTATTTAAAGGTTAAGGTGATTATGGGTCTAAAAACACTCAACCAATATAATTTAGACAGGTTTGGATCATTATATTAACCTTATCATTAAGTATTAACTCTTAGTTAATTAGTTTCACTTTTACAATGTCTCTTTGTATTTTTATATTATATGGTTAATAAACTTACTATATACAGCCAACAGACCCCCAAGTGGTCCATTAATAATACAAATATCATGATATAAGTCTCTTGGCCGAACCTTAGATTTTTAGGAATTGAATATAAATTAATAATATAATATTTGTTTTAAAAACCCTTTTATGTCAATTTTGACACTATTGGGTATTTTGTTTTTGATAAATTCATAACAGCATTATTAATTCGGAAACAATTTATATAATCAATAATAATATATCATATTAACCTATAAAATTAGTGGAATTCATAAAAAGTCTCAAATTACATTTATTTTGATATTTATAATATCAATTATTTTAATATTTCATTAATTAGGTAATTACTGGATCACCATTGTGTCATAAATAAATTACATTATTTAATGTCTAAAAATTATGAATAAAATAAAATTATGTAGGAAATCATTTTATATTTCTAATGAATATTTACAATCGAATTTATCTTATGTATAACCCTATATTAAAAATGTTTTAGTAAATAAACTTTGATTTTAACTCTTTTAACTCCTATTTGAATTAAATAATAATAAATGTCATAATCTAATAAAAGTGGACCTAAATAATAATATTTTACTCCTAAGGTTGTTTTTGGTCCAGATAAACTTGTCCAATAGAATTAGGACATGTGTTAGGGTAATATTAATATCATTTTTACCCTTAATTACCCTATTTACTTTTAACCGTGGTAAATAAAAGTAAAAAGTTACTATTCACCAAAAATTATTTTCATCTCATTGAACCACATTTTACTCCTTGATATTAACCGTGTCTCTCGGATTTTCGAAATTCCACTCACAGAGCGGTAAAATTAAGTTTTATGAAAAATTCAGTTTTTTAACTACCACTTAGTGGTTTCACTATTCATCAAAAAATGAAATTTTCCAGAAAAATACCAAAAATTAGGCCTAAGATATATTTGATATTATGAATTCAAAAATGATGTCTATTTTACCAAATTCAAAACATATCAGTTGAATTAATTAATTTAAAATTAATTCCCGTTGTCAAAACAAATAGCATGTTTTTAAGAGATAATAACTATCAAAAGATTGACACTTGTTTATGTCTGGTTTAAATGTGAAAGTACATCCAATGACCAACATTGTATTAAATGGTAAAAATATATTCTAAATATACTCTAAAAACAATCAAATTAATAATTTATGACTATTAATTATTTCGATTAAAAAAGTTGTTTTTAATTAAAATTTAGTAATTTTTACTATTTATCAAAATATGAAAGTTATCCGAAAAGTACCAAAATTTCACCCTAAGATAATTTCGATATTAAGAATCCAAAAATGAAGTCCATTTAAAAAGTTAAAATTTATAAAATTTCAAAAAGTAGGTATTACTATTCATAACGGCTAGTTTGATTGGTTGTGGTTTGTGTTAGAACTCGAAGTTGCGTACAACACACACTACTGTATTATTCAAAGGAAAGTGTGTCATGGAAGCTTGGGATGTTTCATTGTAATTTTTTGATGTCCCCATTCTAAAAAGTAAATTTATTTAGTCAAATTGAATATATATAAGTTTAAAATATTGGATTTAAAAAGGGTTCACTATTAAAAGTTGGTAAAAGTGCAATACTGAAAATGAATTTGTTCTTACATTATGTCTAAGAAACTCATAATATGGATTCTAAAATTATAAGGATTATATAAAGTATAAAATTTATTTAATACTATTTGTAACCTCTTTTTAACAGCTTGTTTGGTAAGTCATGGTGTGCTTGAACTCGGTGTTGCGTGTAGTGCAAGTTATCGAATTATTTTGAAGAAATAACACACTATGAAATCTTGGGGAGTTACATTCTCCCCTCCTTCAATAAATTGTGTCCTCAAAATTTGAAATTGTTCTTCGAAAATAAAAGGTTGAATATAGAAAATATATTTTTTGGAAAACCCACATCAAAAATTGGGTTAATAAAATTTAGTCTTAATAAGAGGAAAAGAGAAATGAAAGGGTCACCACCAAATTATGATCTCTATTCAGAGAAAATTGGTGGAAATTAGAGACATATAATTGGAGGAAAAACATAAATATTTATAGGTAGTGAATGAGGCCATCAATCACAAACAAGAGTAAAATTGAGGGCCTTAAATTCATCAATCTATGATGATTTAAAATACCATCAGTTCAGCAAAACATATGGTATTTGGATAACACATTTTTTTTGTTTTAAGATCCCTTCACTAAAGTATAAGAATTAATTTCTTCATTGAATAAGAGAAGAAGAAAATATATACTTGACAAGTAGAGTCTCATCCTTTAACTAAGTTCTACCACAAACTCATCTTTCACTCTAAAAGATAATAGAACTTAAAAATAATATTCTATTTATCATATTCGTATAGGGTTAAAAAAATGAATTTATAAATCATATATAAGAACCATTAAAAAACGACATTATTCAATCCAGGACATCACCTGGGTCAGTGGTAGGTGATACACCCTTGTCGCCCTTCGGTTGTGGGTTCAAGTCTCGCAGCCTTGCCGGACGCGGCGGGTTGCCACCCGACCTCCGGGTTGTCATTTTTATGGCAATCCAAAATAATCCAAACTAGAACTATCCAAAATACTTCAGTCCAAAATTTATAAGGATGGTAAACACAATTAAGATCCCTTTTTCCGCGTAATAACATGTGAACACCTTCATCATGTATTCTTTTAAAACACCGCAACATCCTGAATTACCATAAAACCTTATTTATTACATTCATGATCCCTTATTCCATAAAGAATAATAGATATACTCCTTCAATCCAAAAATGTTGTAAACCCCAACAATGATGTAATATACAAATCATTAATCAGTTTCAAGGTAGTCAAGAATATCCAATATAATTTATCCAAATCAATCATGTATTATTCTAAAATCACTACCTCGGTATCATAACCATATTATGGTTTATCTTTCTCTCAACCATATATTTTCCAAAAATTTAACCTGTTATTGAGTCACTTTTCATTGTTCCACACAATCTCAAATCCTTAATGAAATAATACTGCAGTACAATCCTTATATACTCCATAATTATTATAACAAGTACATTGTTGATACAACACTCAAATGACATAATCAACATAAGAACTCTAATCATTCCTCTTCATTTGTGGTAGTATCATAACATGATTATTATCCAATAGAATCATTTTCAGCATAGTCTGATGACTGGGACATAGGTTCGCGTAGTGTCCAAACTCCTTGCAAATAAAGCATTGTATATTTGAAACCATTTTCTTACCCTTGCAGTCACGTACTTTGTGCCCTTTTCCTCCACACTTATAACAAACTCCCATTCCTTTCAGAAAAGTTCCAGGGTGTTTCTTCCCACAGTTATCACATATGGGAAAATTCTTCTTTTCCCTCTTCCCTTTATCCATCTTTCTCTCTTCCATCCTTTTCTTATCTTGCTTCCCTTCAAAGTCATAGTACTTAGTAAACTCTTTACTTATCTTATCAACACATTATATTATTTCTTCATATGATGATAATACATGGGAGACTATTTCTCTTATAAATTATGGCTTAAGACCATCAAAGATATGATACTTATTTCTCTTTGGATCATGTGCATTGCTGGAGTTCTCATTCCTTCTACTGGGCTCCATTTCTAAACAATGGAATACACTAGATTAGTTTATGAATAACAATACCTAATTCCAAACTTGTAAAACACATAAAATAAATTAAATAGTTTATGGATATAATCCATAATCATAAAAATTTATCCTTTGAGGAAGTATATACTCATAAACCCTTCATAATGGTTTGTAAAGAAAATGAGAATTATCCTAAGAATATCCCTCAGGAGTGTCATAACCAAGAGTGCAACAAGGCCCGTTGTCGTGCACCAGTTCCCGTTCGAGTCTAGCTCAAAGAGGTGTTTTTGGGTTTTACCCCTAGGTACATCTGTGCAAGAGCCGCCTCTACCTGCTTGTATCCAGAGAGGGATGTATTTCTCAGAAAACTCACAAAATTTCTACAATACCAAAATTCTAGGAAGTTCTTCTATACTAATCCTCAAAGTTCATCTTAGGTCTACGTGATATAATAAAAGTTTATCTAAATATAGCTTCCAAGGTTTGTACTAAACTTCCTCTGATACCAAATGTAATGCCCCGACCCCAGTTACCTAGAGTCGGTGCATTATTACATAACATTGGAATGATCACAAGAAAGATCAAATTACGAAAGACCGATTAGTTTAGTAGCCTTGGAAACACTAGATATATTCATAAAGTTTTACATTACATCATAAAAATGAAAACTACAACAACATAGTCTCCATAGTCTATACTCTTATCCCCTCATACTATCCCTGCAGGTCATTCATAATTTACTTCTTCACATCCTGGGAAAAATAAAACATAGAAAACAGGTGATCTCAATTTCCCGTTAAGGATAATAATATAGAGGAAACTTTCATAAATAAGAATAAACATTTACGACAATGTATAACTAAAACAAAAGCCTTTTAAACTTGAACTTCAACATAGTATGACAAAAATAAAATGAAATAATGCCATTTACTTATTCACATGGATATTCTACTAATCAAATAATGACATGCAATATCAATAACCACTTTCATAATGATGGAATGCATAATGCCAGACTATCATAACCACATAGCCAAGGCCTCATGCCAAGACTATAAATAAGATTTTTCCAAGGCCTTGTGCCAAGACACTAGTTTGTCTCATGATACCTACCGATGCATCTAGGAGCTATAGAGGGCTCCACCCGTCACATATTACGTCCAATGCAATCCTCATATGAATAGGTTTAAACATAACATAAACATTCGTATTAAAACTAGCATACGAAATGTCAATACTTTCTCCATAAACCATGAATGGTATAAAAATAACACATCCACAGTCAAACAAATCACAAAATATTAAATATAATATGGAAGTTTTGTATTATAATAAATCAACTTCAAATAAGCTTAAAATCCATCAAAGGATGTTGACATAGATGAAATCAAAACTATTTGAGAGAAATATCCCTTTTTTTGAAATCATTTAAAAGTCACATAATTATAAAATAAAACATTTACTTGGGAAATTTTCTTATAATATTGTAAGGGAAGCTTCGAAGATTTTATAACGGCGGAAAATAGCCGCACCCGCCGTATAAGTTAAAAAAAACATTCTTACCTTAATTCTGTCGAAAAGGTTACAAAGAACCTTGTTTGGAAAATGACAGAAAGATTCCTTTATAAACCTCTTATAAAAAGTCAAAGAAGGGTATAAATGACTTTAAACCATATTCTTGTAAATATTAAAAAATGTTTTGAAATACATTTTTAAGAAACATGGATGTGGATGATAAAGAAATCCCAGTAGATTATTACGTATAAACAACCTCGGATAATGAAGAGATTGTGAAATAAACCCTTACCTTGTACTTTTCCTTGGTTGAGGGTAGGTTAACCTCCTGTATAAGGGTGAAATAATTGTTATTAAATTATACAAGAATCATATACATTAATATGATATCATATATTATCTTTTAACATTGATTTGTTAATAATATCTTAGTATTATCGTTGTTTCAGGTGTTAACTTACTCGTTTTCTTTTATATGTTTTGTTACGTAATATGTGTTTTTCATGGATAGGTTGTATCTTAATCATATCCAGAATGATAATAATTACTTAGATACTATTATTAATCGTCAAATGAGAATTATACTTGAATGGATACGATGGAGAATTAATCTCATCGCGTTCATGGAGACGGTAGTTCGTACGTACGCACGAGCGACAATATCATTATTTTGATATTAAAATAATATATAATTGGATGGTATATCATATATACAGAATCATTATCATTTTATATTTATTATTTACATGAATTACACATCATTATTATATCCATCCAAATAATAATTTATTGAATAACAATTACACCACGACGTGGAGACGGTAAGCCGTACGTACGCACGTATGGTGACATGTTATTCAAAGGATGGATAGAATATTGAATATGGTTGTACCATATTTATAATAACATCACAGTATATATAAGATACTGTAGTTATTATTTTAGAATGGTAATAACAAATAAAGAAGAAGTGGAAGAAGAAAGGAATTTGAAAAAGGGTGGTGAAAACATTACCTCTTCTTCGGGTTCTTCCTTTTGATTTGATCAAAAGGGCTCCTTATGTTGGATTTCTGATCAAAATAAGTCCTCTAGGTTGTATTGAGGGAAGTTTAGAGAGTATTTGGGCAGGGTTTGGACGAACCAAAAGGCTTTGAGTGTGTGAATTAGTGATAAGGGGGAGTGCCCTTTTATAAGAGGGGTGAGGGGCACCTTTGGAAAATCTAAATATATTATTTTATAATAAATTCATATTCGGTTTTTAATGCCTCCAAAGTGGATTATTTAAATTTTAAGGTGGGTATGGGTCGAAAACCACTCAACCAATAGAATTTAGACAGGTTTGGGTCATTATATTAACCTTATCTTTAAGTATTAACTCTTAGTTAATTAGTTTCACTTTTACAATGTCTCTTTGTATTTTTATATTATATGGTTAATAAACTTACTATATACAGACAAGAGACCCCCAAGTGGTCCATTAATGATACACCTATCATGATATAAGTCTCTTGGCCGAACATTATATTTTTAGGAATTTAATATAAATTAATAATATAATATTTGTTTTAAAAACCCTTTTATGTCAATTTTGAAACTATTGGGTATTTTGTTTTTGATAAATTCGTAACAGCATTATTACTTCAAAAACAATTTATAAAATCAATCCTAATATGTCATACTAACCTAAAAAATTAGTGGAATTAATAAAAAGTCTCAAATTACATTTATTTTTATATTTATAATATCAATTATTTTAGTATTTCATTAATTAGGTAATTACTGCTTCACCATTGTGTCATAAATAAATTAAATTATTTAATGTATAAAAATTATGAATAAAATACCATTATGTATGAAATCTTTTTATCTTTCTAATTAATATTTACAATCGAATTTATCTTATGTATAACCCTATATTAAAAATGTTTTAGTAAATAAACTTTGATTTTAAGTCTTTTAACTCTTCTTTGAATTAAATAATAATAAATGTCCTAATATAATACAAGTGGACCTAAATGATAATCTTTTACTCCTAAGGTTGTTTTCGGTCGAGATACACTTGTCCAATAGAATTAGGACATGTGTTAGGGTAATATTAATATCATTTTTATCCTTAATTACCCTATTTACTTTTAACCGTGGTAAATAAAAGTAAAAAGTTACTATTCACCAAAAATTATTTTCATCTCATTGAACCAAATTTTACTCCTTGATATTAACCGTGTCTCTTAGATTTTTTAAATTCCACTTACAGAAGCGGTAAAATTAAGTTTTATGAAAAATTCAGTTTTTTAACTACCACTTAGTGGTTTCACTATTCATCAAAAAATGAAAGTTTGCAAAAAAATACCAAAAATTAGGCCTAAGCTATATTTGATATTATGAATTCAAAAATTATGTCTATTTTACCAAATTCAAAACATATCATTTTCATTAATTAATTTAAAAATTAATTCCCGTCGTCAAAACAAATAGCGTGTTTTTAAGAGATAATAACTATCAAAAGATTGACACTTGTTTATGTCTGGTTTAAATGTAAAATTACATCCAATGACCAACATTGTATTAAATTGTAAAAATATATTCTAAATATACTTTAAAACTACTCAAATTCCTAATTTATCACTATTAGTTATTTCGATTAAAAAAGTTGTTTTTAATTAAAATTTAGTAATTTTCACTATTCATCAAAATATGAAAGTTATCCAAAAAGTAGAAATATTTCACCCTAAGCTAATTTCTATATTACGAATCCAAAAATGAAGACCATTTAGAAAGATAAAATTTATAAAATTTCAAAAATTAGGTATTACTATTCATAACGGCTAGTTTGATTGGTTGTGGTGTGTGTTAGAACTCGAAGTTGCGTACAACACACACTACTGTATTATTCAAAGGAAAGCGTGTCGTGGAAGCTTGGGATGTTTCATTGTAAATTTTTGATGTCCCCATTCTAAAAAGTAAATTTATTTAGTCAAATGGAATATATAAAAGTTTAAAATATTGGATTTAAAAAGGGTTCATTATTAAAAGTTGGTAAAAGTGAAATACTGAAAATGAATTTGTTCTTACATTATGTATAAGAAACTCAGAATATGGATTCTAAAATTATAAGGATTATATAAAGTTTAAAATTTATTTAATACTATTCATAACCTCTTTTGAATGACTTGTTTGGTAAGTCATGGTGTGCTTGAACTCGGTGTTGCGTGTAGTGCAAGTTATTGAATTATTTTGAAGAAATAACACACTATGAAATCTTGGGGTGTTACAACAAGGTTTCCATATTAAAAAAAATTAGTTCTTTAGGAAGGTCATTTCATAATGGACATTGAGGCCTGATGTCATGAGACATTTTTGCGGTGGGGGGAGTGATTTTAATGATTCTTATTTCTACATTCCCTATATGATATATATATATATATGTTATTTGTGTTGTCTGACAATGTAATGGTATTCGGCAGGATGCCTACTTGATGGGGAATAATGGAGCATTGACATGTGATGATTTGGTACCTCTAGAGATAGAATAGGTTGAGAACCCTGATGGTATGGATGATGTTACAACGTGATGGTTAGACCATGATCCCATGTAAAGACTCATGTGAAGGATCCAGTATAGGTGGTTTAGCCACCAGATTTGACAACTTTTGGGTAATTCCTTGATGAGTAGTTCATAGTAAGTCTGGTATATTCCATCCATGAGATTAAATGGGGACGTAAAATAGTATATCTTTCCTTCTAATAATGGGTTTGGGGGTTCCAGTCATAGTACCCCCCACTATTTCCGGTAGAGGGAAGACAATAGGCTACTGAGAACTGGATCGAGTCGATGTAGATTATCATTGAGCAGCTTGAGATACCCCTAGGGTGGAGGGTAAATACATCTTCATACATGATTATTGGATAAAAAATTACTTTTTTGAGTTGAATTATTAGGTAGTAAGACAAGAGGGGATTTACTGGGATGATTTTGAGTCTAGTTGATTTAAGAACCAAACCTCAGAGATGATGAGGGTGGAGATATATTCTGTGTTTTTGATACTTATGCAGGGTTACATGTCTGAAATGGACTATGCAGAGACATTAAACAAGTTATTTCATCTAACACCTTGGTATGGTGGTCGATGAAACCTCAAGGATGAGGCATTTTTAGTATGGATAACATAATGAAATTAGGGTGTAAGTAAACATCCTCCAGTTATCCTGGCTCTCGAGGACGGTGAACTATGTGCTCATTGCCAATGGAAATTTGGTGGATCTATCTTACATGATATGGGTGATGGAATCAGATGATTATATTGGCAATGAATCAAGTTGTAAGATATGGGTTGAGATGAGTTCCATCATCATAGACATCCCAAGGACTTAGTCTGTCCACCTTGTAGTTGATCCTCGATGAATCATTTCTAGTACACGCATCAAGGGCATGTGATGTTGTTGGGAAATCGGGAACCAGAGGATTTATAGGAATGCAGATATGATGGTTATCATGAATGGTTTTTTAGGAAGCCATATTGGATAGTTAGAAATCAGGTAATGATGAAAACTAAGAGCTATTGGATTAGACCAGTAGTAGTTCTAAGCTATAGTTTTTTAGTTTCGAGAGCATGAAGAGGTCATGGATGATAAAGTGTGACCCAACAATGGCATCAGTGACCATTGGATAGTGAAACACCACAAGGAGGCTAGGCTTCGAGTAGTCAAGAATCTGACCATTTTTAATGAGTGGGGATACTATGTGTAAAGAAGGTTGTGGATCTTGTTATGGTTAGAGGAATGGAATGAGAGTAGCTATGTATCTTTTGTTTTATTTTGGCATGGAATTTTTAGAGGAATGTATTATTTGAGGGCACAAGATGTATGGGACGTATCTATCAAACAACTTAACTCTGGTAAGTAGGTTGGAACTTTCATGGATGCATTATATATATATATATATATATATGTATATATATGTATGTAGGTATGAATGTATGTATGTATGTATGTATGTATGTATGAGATTCATGGAAACAGTATTGTTACGTGATAACCATTATGTGAATGGATTTTGAGTTGTGTTGGCTTCTGGGCATCATTGTGATGTGGGGATCATTTGAGGTGTTAGTAAAAAATACTGATTTTGGGTATCTGTTGAGATGTGGGTCCTCATAAGTTCCTTATGTGACATGGGAACGAGGTAAGAATATATGCGGTGTGATATTCTGTTTGGTGTAGAGTATGAAAATGGAGAACCTAATGAGGTACAAAAGTGATAATGTGTTACAGGAGGACCATGATTCTAGAGATGGTCATTTGACCATTGGATTTATTTTGAGTTTTTGTTTAGGAAGTGACTGAGGAAGGTAACTCCTAAGATGGAACCCCTATAGGTAGTTAACATGATCCATTTTGACCAGGGTAGTTCGGGTTAATTATAAATATATGCTTATGTTTGGAACCATATTTAATTTTTTATTGATAACTCATTGATGATATTTGTTATGGTGGGGATATTGTAATTTCCCTGTTTTGGTGAGATGTTTAATTTCCTTTCCCATTTTGATTTTTCATAGTTTAGTGGGCAGAACAACTATTTTCTCATTTGAAGGAAATAAATTTCCAGTTTCTATTGACCCAATATATTTTTATTGGATGAGCTTCAAAATTAGGAAAGTGAATTGGGGTTTTGGTTGAGATTTGATTCTGTAGATGGTTGAAACCCCAAGTTATAAAATTTTGTATACTGAGGTGTTGTAAATACACGAAATATCCATGTAATTTTTTTAATTATATGTGAATTTTACGTGTCCTTGAAAATTTACAGCACGTGATTCCGAGGCCTGGTGTGCTCGCAATGAATTTATAAAATTTTTATCAGGTATGTTCAGTAAACATACGATCAGGTTTTTTTAACTGTTAAACGGGTGCTCAGAATTGAAATTTGAGGGTACTGTTTTACTCATTGTGACGATATTTGATTAAGGAGACCTTCACCTCGACCATAGTAGGTCGGGGGTGAATGATAGATTTTTTTTTCATGGAAATGAAAAATTAAATTAAATATATTTTATTTTATTTCAAATAAAGAATCCCACATGAATGTTAATGAGGTAGGGACCACCTAAACTAAAACCCCCCATTTTTGAAATTAAAGTCAAGGACCACCCGAACCATCTTAATTGGAGAAACCCCTTGGAATCCCTTATTGATGAAGAGTTAGCCCATGGACTTCCTCCAAATTTATTATTCCAGCGTGGTAAAATTAATTGTGACAAAAATTAATTGTGCCAATGTAAATTAAATTTATAGACTTAATTTAATATGTTGGCCCCAATCTTTTTTTTATGGGTTGGAAATTGTTGGCAAAGGGAGAAGCTTGGGAGAGCATGGAGAAATTCATCTCCAATGAAGAACTTCTCCTCCAAACGAAGAACGCCATATCCATAAAATAACTTTCTTTGGAACCAATAAAGAGGACGATGCATGAGCCCGAATTCAAAAGTGTGTTGTGGAGGTGACGATCATTGGCACCCAATTCGCCTTCACTATTTTCATCTCGTGACACAACAACTAACCATCAAGGTAGGGTTGTTGTTTGAATTTTTCCCCTTACCCGTTCTTGATGTTCTTCCTGATTCATGTTATATCGAGCCGCTTTCTATCACCCTAAAGAAGAGGGTGCTGGAGAAATGAACGTGGATTGACCTCTCTGCAATCGTTTGATGTTTTGTTGTGTTCTTCATGATGGTGGTGGATGGAAATTGACATCGATGGGGCAAAAAAACAGAGCCCGACACACTGCTGGCTGTGATGAAGGTGACGGCAAGAATGCGCCTCCTGACGGAAGAGAATCGTGGCTAGTGCCACAATGGTGATGGGAGGGCCACCAGCCGGTTCGGCCATCGGTGAAGGCGTGGAATGCGAATGTGCTATGTGGAGAGGATGCCTGGCCATCCATCTGGTCACGGCGGATCGTCGCCCCATGGCCGCCCCGCCACACCGTGGCTACACCGCTGCCCCGCAGCGCCCCGCCGCTCCGTGGCCACCCCACCGCCCCGCAGATGCCCAGCACCGCCTGAGCTGACCCGAACCGAATCGGACCAGCCCAGGCTGGGTCGGTCTAGGTTGGTCCGACCTGGTCGGACTGGACCGAGACCAGTTTCGACCCTATACATTCTTTGGTCCATAACTTTGGCATCGGGTGTCCATTTGACAAAACGCCCATGAAAACAGAAACCTTGGACTGAGATAGTCCTTTTGGTATAGCCTACTTGAGTTTTGGATAAAGTTGGGGTACAATCGGGTTGGATCGATCACGAATCCAACCAGGCCCTCGGAACTAGAAGGCTTATAATTTACAGTCCGGGAGTCCGATTGACGCACCGTCTATTGCATTGAATCCCCATTTACATGGTAGGTCATTGTGACACTTATTCGTGGGACACCATGGTAATTCAGGTATCGACTAGTAGCTTGAGGAGAACACTCTCCTGGAGACGAGCAAGCTTAGTGCGGGTACCCTGTAGTTGGATCTGATGATGTACGAATGATATACTAGGATCTTGTGTGGGTTTGACGATGTACGGATGATGTAATATGATCCTTTTGTGGGTATGACGATGTAATGACGATGTACTAGGATCCTGTGTGGGTGTGACTATGTACTGACGATGTACTATGATCCTGTGTGGGTCTGACGGTGTACTGATGATGTACTAGGATCCTGTGTGGGTCTGACGATGTACTGAAAATGTACTAGGATCCTCTGCTGGTATAACGATGTACGGATGATGTACTAGGATCTTGTGTGGGTCTGACGATGTACTGACATTATACCGGGATCCTGTGTTGGTCTTACGATGTCCTAACATTAAACTAGGATCAAGTGCGGGTCTGACAGTGTACTATGATCCTGTGTGGGTCTACAATTTGGGATCCTTCATGGGGCTACCTCTTAACTGAGCAAGATGATTCAATAGTTGCATCTAATCATCTCTACTAATGTACCTTTTCTATTCCTGGTGTGAGGTGAGTCTGTACCTATGTGTTACTTTCCATTTTGGTAATACCTTGGTGGTATTCTCCTTTGTGGCGTACCTATGTGGTACTTGCCTTCATGGTATTTCCTTCCTTTGTAGAATATTTGAGCAGTGGGCTTTTGAGTTGGACCTTGTGTTTCCTCATGATGGAGATGGGTATATTGATTACTTAGGTATATGTATGGGCATATACCTAAGTAGGGTTTTCAGTTGATTTCATGGTTTTTGGTTTATCTTTTATAGATTTTGTGAGACCTTGAGGGTCTGAGGGTCCCTACTGAGTATCGTTATACTCACACCTGCACGAGCTATGCCTGCACCTTGTTGTGTTTGGTGCAGATGACGGACATCGCTGACTGAGGGGGACATTAGATGAGGCGTATAACAGAGACGACCGTTTGATAGCTGTACCTATCCTTCAGGTAAGATCTTTGGCAGGTGTTCATAGGAGCTATTTCAGTTTACTTGTACTTTTCAGTTTTCCTGTACATTCTAGTTGGGCATGTATTTTGGCCCCTTTTTCTTACTGTACTCACATTTTTATTATCTAGTTTACTCATTTTCGTAATTTGTTGTGTGTTTGGTTGCATGTGTTTACAGGATATAAATGCAATTCCTTCCCAGTTTAGGGAATATAGCTACGGTGCTAGTCTCCAGCCCTTGGCTTATGGAAGGTAGGCTTGGGGTAGTCACGACACGGGCCATGGGGGATGGGTCATGACAAATTGGTATCAGATGAGTCGGTTATACTGTATAACATAGGACTTTGATCTTTTTAATGGCAATTAGTTTATGTTTAGTGAGTGTGGTTATAAGTTTAGACAATCCAGTGTTGGTGCGGCGACAGACGTATCCATACACTAAGACCCTGAATTCTAAATTTTGACTCAGTGCACGAAAACACAGATTGCGTGTGTGTTTTCAAAAGTTATCTTTGTGGCCACTTTGAGTCAACTCACCAGGTATAACTTATTGACCATGGAATACCTGTTTCTTTTTAGGATGCCTCCACACTGACAGCTAGCTAGGGTTCCAGATATAGTATGCACTGATATCCCACTGAGCGATGAGGCCTTGGTGTAAGGCCCTCTTCCTGTAGATACACCATTGGAGGCACCAGTAGCAACATTACCCATTAGGCCACTGATTCCACCATCCCCAGAAGTAGAGGGTGCACACCACTTGAGTGTGCTGCACGTGTTCCAGTGCTAGAGGCCACCCATGTTCTGGGGAGAGACAGACCCATAGGTTCCTGAGGATTGGTTTGATGCCATAGTGAGAGTCTTCTGACTGGTAGGGACACCACCAGATCTCATGGTGATCCTTCCCCCCATCCTTCTATAGACAACAGTAGGCAGATGGTGGAGCATGATGATCCAGGATCACGACGAGGTGTCGCTTCTTTGATAAGGCTTCGAGATCCTATTTCTTGTAGAGTTTGTCCTAGTGACTCTTTGCATAGTGCGCATACATGAGCTTCTTCATCTACAGCAGGGCAACATGACAATGGATCAATACTCATAATGGTTCACTGACCTCTCATGCTACTCCAATAATATGGTGCGTGACCCATTCTTCAGGGCCCGGACCTTCGAGTAGGGACTCAGGCAGAAGATCAGGGCTTCGATGATTTATCTCAGCATCCCAACATAAGAGGGGGTGTTAGAGTGAGCCTTCTTAGTGGAGAGTTTTCTTACTGAGTAATCACCAGTAGTGATACCTACCACCAGACATCACATAGTAGAGTCTTCTGCAGCAGGAAGTAGACAGATGTCACAGATGTCCAAGAGGACCAGACCTACAAGTGGACGACCGCATGACTCAGGTTCAGTTGTGCAGGGTACCAGAGACAGATTTAGGCATGCAAGGAACTAGCAGGGTTTCACATGCGGCGGGCAGGGTCACATGGATCCTGTCAAATCTGACCCTTCATACGGATGATCAGAAGAAGGTCGAGGGACAACCTTGGTAGAGAAAAATTTTTAACCAAGGAGGTTCATAGGGAGCAGGAGGACGTGGAAGAGGAGCTGTTCATGCAGCTGGTGGTGGACAATGATTCACGATGTTACCACCAACACAACCAGGAGGACCACCCCGACCACAGGGAGAAGGAGGACAGGGGTGAGCTCTGCTCCAGGCAGCTAAGGCCTATGATCATGGTGCTCTGGATATGATACGAGGTATAATCTGTGTCTACTCCACCTTAGTTGTAATCTTATAGGCACATCTGTTGGTCATTATTTTATTTCCACTACACTTGTTCGGAGCTCAGAGATTCCGATGGAGCCATTGGCTTGATACTTATGGCTAGAGAGTCCTACAGGAGCAGATTCAATGATTACACACTAGTTTCATTAGTGTGAGATTACTCTAGGAGGTGAGAGCTTCAGCTGAGATCTCATAGTAGTGGCGTTGAGGCCTTATGATGTCATCTTGTGTATAGACTAGTTATCTAATTTCCATGCTCAAATAGACTATATTAGGCACAATGTGCGGTGTGTCTGTAAGGATGGGACAAGGTTTACCTTCACCGGTGAGAAGGGAGCCTTTGTAGCATAGGATGGGCATACCCGGAGGAGAGTGCATCCAATCACTCATTAGTTGGATAGCCTTACCCTTAGAGTTGTTGATGAGGATTGTCCGAGTTATCCTGTATTGGTGGACTAGTATGAAAATGTCTTCCCTGATGATGTTTCGGGTCTACCTCCTCATAGAGAGGTGGAATTTTACATTAACTTGTATCTCGGGACAACACTGATATCTACACCAGTGTATCAGATGGATCCTGTAGAGCTTCATGAGCTGTGGGTACAACTGGTGGACTTACAGGGGAAGGGATTCATTCGGCCCAGTTTTTCTCCTGGGGCAGCCCTGATTTTGTTCACCAACAAGGCATATGGGACCTTGAGGCTTTGTGTTGACTATAGGCACCAGAACCAAGTGACTGTGATGAACAAGTACCCACTCCCGAGGATTGACAACCTCTTTGATCAGCTGAAAGGAGCCCGATGGTTCTCGAAGACAGACCTCAGATCTGGCTATCAACAGCTCAGAGTGTGGAACGAGGATGAGAAAATGATAGCTTTCAATTGTCGGTATAGCCATTATGAGTTCCTAGTTATGACTTTCGGTGTGACCAACATCCCGTCAGTGTTTATTGGGACTCATGAACATGATCTTCCTGCCATACCATGATGACTTTGTATTAGAATTTATTGATGACATTATGATCTACTCAGCTACTGAGGAAGAGGATGCATATCACTTGCAGGTAGTTCTGGACACACTCCGAGAAATCCATTATTATAGTAAGCTCTCGAAGTGCCAGTTCTAGATCCGAGAGGTGCACTTTATGGGACACGTCAACTAAAAGGCTGGATTTTTAGTAGATCCAGCGAAGATTGAGGCGGTACTTGCTTGGGAGCCACCCAAGATTGTGACAAAGGTATGTAGTTTCTTGGGTTTGGTTGGATACTATCAGAGGTTTGTTCCATATTTCTCTAGATTTACAACACCATTATCAGCATTGACGATGAAGTTGAAACCCTTCGTGTGGTTGGAGAAATGTCATCGGAGTTTTTAGGAGATGAGAGAGAGGTTGACTAATGCCCCCATCTTGAGGCTTTCAGAGGAGGGTGTTGAGTACATAGTCTACTGCCACACATTATGGACTGGGCTCAGATGTGTTTTGATGTAGGAGTGAGTAGTGATCCCATATGGTTCTTGACAACTGAGGCAGAATGAACAGAACTACGCTACCCATGAACTGGAGATAGCAGCCGTGGTCTTTGCCTTAAAGATGTGGTGACATTACTTGGTGGGTGAGTGTTTTATAGTCTACTCGGATCACAAGAGTCTCAGGTATATCTTTTTACAGAAGGATCTGAACCTGAGATAGTGCCATTTTCTTGAGTTCCTCCAGGACTATGACTTAGAGATAGTCGATACTCATTGAAAGGTGAACGTTGTAGCAGATGCACTCTGCAAGAGATCTGTTATACAGTTTCTAGGCGAGGCGACAGATCAGTTGGCCGCTTTGTAGATATCCTTTGTGGATAGAGATGGAGAATCTTTTCTTCAGTGTCTTACAGTCACTCACCTAGTTCTTCATAGAGTTATGGACGTGCAACATGGGGATACTAACTACGAGGCTTGACATGCTCAGATATCCCTAGGATAGGCACCAGATGGATTTTCTGAAGGTGGGGAGCATTCCATTCTCTTCAAAGGACGTACCATGGTACCAGTTTCACTTCTACAGGAATTGTTGAGGGAGTTCCTCAAATCCCCTATAGTGGTACATCCATGAGTGGAAAAGATGTAGCAATACCTCTGAAAACTACACTGGTGGCCGAGAATGATGAAAAAAGTAACAGAGTTTGTCTCTCAGTGCCTCACTTGTCAGCAAGTGATGGTGGAGCATCAGGTACCAGCAGGCTTGGTGCATCCTCTAGAGGACCCAGAGTAGAAGTGGGATGGGATATCCATGTAATTCGTGACAGGACTTCCACGTACATCCAGAGGTCATGACTCTATCGGGGTGATCATCGACCGACTCACAATGTCGGCCAACTTCCTTCATATCAGAGAGTTGGGTTAAGTAGAGATCATGGGACACCTCTATGTACAGGAGATTATGAGGCTACATGGAGTAACCTTGAATATTGTATCTGATCGTAATACAAATTTTACATATCGGCTATGGAAGGGGTTGCATGAGGCTTTCGGGATGTAGCTTCGTTCGAGCACCGCCTTCCATCCTCAGACGGATGGCCAGACTGAGCGGACCATTCAGACCATCGAGGACATGCTGCTTGCATGCTTCCTTGACTTCAGTCATATCTGGAAGGATCACTTTCCTTTGTTAGAGTTTGAATACAACAATAGCTATCACTCAACCATTAAGATGGAACCTTTTGAGGCATTATACAGGCAACCATGCAGATCACCTTTGTGCTGGACTGACCCAAGGGAGTCAGCACCCGTGGGACCAGAGATTATACGGGCTACCACAGAGAAAGAGCAGATCATCGATGGGAAAATTAAGACTACAAAATGTAGGAAGAAGTATTATGCCGACAAGATAAGGAGACCTCTAGAGTTTGAGGATGACATCCCTTTCTTTCTACGGGTCTCACCTCGACGAGGTTTGCAGAGATTTGGCCGAGGCATCAAGTTATCTCCAAGGTTCATTAGACCCTTTTTTGGTCCTCAGTTGAGTTGGCGAGGTGGCATAACACTTAGCACACCCCCCTCAGTTGCACCAGGTTCACGACATCTTCCACATTCCCAATTGAGGATATACGTGCATGATCCTACCAATATCATCGACCATGGCGAGCTGGACATCGATGATGGGGTGACATTTATGGAGGTTCGGGTAGAGATTGTGGATCTACAAGAGTGGGTCCTTCATTGGTGGTTGATACCTCTAGTGAATGTTCACTGGCAATACGGAAACCTCTAGGAGAGCACATGGGAGAGGGAGGCTCATATTCGTTCTTAGTAACCCCACTTGTTTTCCTAGTTTAGTGATTTGTCTCTTGGGGATGAAAATCCATGAGGGGGGGGGGGGGGGGAGAATGTAAAGACATGGAATTTCCATGTATTTGTTTTTAATTATATGGTATTTTTATGACTCTACAAAAATTTACGGTACCTGATTCTGAGGACCGGTGTGCCCGGAATGAATTTCTGAACTTTTTTTCGGGTACGTTCAGTAAACGCACTTGAGGGTTTTTGTAATTTTTAAACCGGTTCTCGGAATTGAAACTTGAGGCACTATTGAACTCGCAGTACCAGTATTCTCTTAATGAGACCTTCACCTCGATCACCATAGGTCGAGGGTGAAAGATAATTTTTTATTTTTCGTGGAAATGAAAAATAATATAAAATAACATTTATTTTATTTCTAATAAAACTCTCACATGAAAATTAAAGAAGTGGGGACCACCTGAACTAAAACCCCTCATTTTTGAAATTAATGGAGGGTACCACCCAAACCATCTTAATGAGAGAAACTCATTGAACTCCCTCATTAATTAAGATTCAACCCATGGGCTTCCTTGAAATTTATTATGCCAATGTGGTATAATTAATTATGCCATCAATTAATTTTTCCAAAGTAAATTGAATTGATAGACAAAATTTAATAAGTTGGCACCTCTTTTTTTTCTAGGTTGGAAATTGTTGGCAAAAGGAGAAGCTTGAGAGAGCTTGGTGAAACTCATCTCCCTCGAAGAACTTCTCATCCAAACGAAGAACGCCATCTCTAGTAAATAACGTTCTTAGGAACTAAGAAAGAGGAAGACACACCAGCCCGAATTCGGCATCGTGTTGCGGAGGCGATGATCGTTAGCACCCTCTTCACCTTCACCATTTTCATCTCGTGACACATCAATTAACCTTTGAGTTAGGGTTTTTTTTTGGATTTTCCACCTTAACCATTCATGATGTTCTTCATGATTCATGTTTTATTGAACCGCTTGCTATCGCCCTAACACAGAAGGTAGGGGCCAAACGAACATGGCATGACCTCTACGCAATCCTTTGAAGTTTTTTTTTGTGTTCTTCAAGATGGTGGAGGATAGAAATCGTCACTGATGGGGCATGGAAATGATGGCTGTCACACTGATGTCCGCGACGAAGGCGACGACGCGACCGCACCGCCTAACGGAAGGGAACCGCGACTAGTGTCGCTGCAATGAAGGGAGGCCGGCCGTCCGAGTAGGCTGGTGGAAAAGGCATGGCATGCGACCGCACCATGTGGAGAGGATCACTCACCATCTGGCCAGCCGCGGCTGACCGTCGTGCCATGATTTCCCCGCCGCACCACCACACCGCGATGCCCTCCGCTCCGCGTCCGCCCTGCCGGAATGTGGTTTCCCCGTGGCCGCCCCGCCGCACTGCATTCACCTCGTGGTGTGGGCCTCCCCGCACGGGGTTGGCTAGCACCAGAAAGATGGGATGACCTAAACCAGACCGGGTGAGGCCAGGTCGGACCGACCGGGTCCGACCGGACACAGACCAGTTTCGACCCTATACATTCTTTTGGCCATAACATTGGCACCGGGCGTCCATTTGACTAACCATTTGTGGTACCAGAAACCATATAGATAGACGATCATTTTGATATATCCCACTTGAGATTTTGATAATGTTGGGGTATGGTTGGGTTGGATCGAGCACGAATCTAACAGGGCCCTCGGAACTAAAAGGCTAATAACTTATAGACCAGGTGTCAAATTGACGCACCATCTGTTGCATTGAGACCCATTTTACATGTAAATCCATTAGGATAATTCTTATTGGGAATTTGTGGAAGTTGGAGTTTCATCCATTAGCTTGAGGAGCGGACTCTCTCAGAGACGAGCAAGCTTAATTCAGGTACCCTATTGCTGACCCTAACGATGTACTGATGATGTACTAGGTTCATTTGTGGGGATGTTGATGTACTGATGATGTACTAGGATTCTATGTGGGTCTGACGATGTACTGATGATGTAATAGGATCTTGTGTGGGTCTGACGATGTACTGAAGATGTACTAGGATCCTGTGTGCGTCTGACTATGTACTGAAGATGTAATAGGATCTTGTGTGGGTTTGAAGATGTACTGAAGATGTACTAGGATCATGTGTGGGTCTGACGGTGTACTGACGATGTACGAGGATCTTGTGTGGGTCTGACACTATACTGGAGACGTACTAGGATCTTGTGTTGGTCTGACGTTTTACTGACGATGTATTAGGATCCTGTGTTGGTCTGACGATGTACTGACATTGTACTAGGATCATGTGTGGGTATGACGATGTACTAACATTGAAATAGGATCTTATGTGGGTCTAACAGTGTACTAGGATCCCGCGTGGGTCTGCAATTTGGGATCCTTCATGGGTATGACTTTTAACAGAGTATGATGATTCAATAGTTATATCTAATCATCTCTACTACTGTACCTAAGTTATACCTAGTGTGAGTTGAGTCTGTACATGTGTGGTACTTTCCTTTGTGGTAATACCTTGGTGGTATTCTTCTGTGTGGCATACCTATGTGGTACTTGCCTTAAGGTTATTTCCTTCCTTTTTAGAACAGTTGATATTTGGAATTTTGAGTAAGAACCTGTGATTCCTCTTGATGGAGATGGGTATACTTGATAGCTTAGGTATATGTATGGGAATATACCTAAGTAGGGTTGTCAGTTGATTTCATGCTTTGTGATTTATCCTTGGGGATTTATTGATACCATGAGGGTCTCGGGTCCCTATTGAGTATCGTTATACTCTCCCCTACACGGGTTATGCCCGCACCTTATTGTGTTTGGAACAGACAACAGACAGTGCTGACTGAGGATGAGGGTACCTGACTGGAGGTAGCTTGGAGGTGGACATTACATGCGGCGTAGTGTAGAGACAACCATTCGAGAGCTATACCAACCTTTCAGGTAGGATCCTTGGTGGGTGTTCACAGGATTTGTTCCAGTTTATTAGTACTTTTCAGTCTTCCTATACTTTTTAGTTGGTCTTGTATTCTGGCCACTTTTGCTTACTGTACTCACACATTTACTATACAGTTTACTCATGTTCGTAATTTTCTGTGTGCTTGGTTGTGCGTGTTTACAAGATATAAAGGGAATGCCTTTCTAGTTTGGGGAATACTCCTTCGGTTCTAGTCGTCAACCCCTGACCAATGGAAGGCAGGCATGGGGTAGTCAAGGCACGGTCCCCAAGGGATGGGTCGTGACAGGTGCATTGGTTGGATAAATTATGCATCCTCCAAGTAGAAACCATGCTCCATCAAAATTCATTGAGTATGGTTTGTTAAACAATGCAGGAGGGGGTTCACAGTCATACTAGATCTTATGCAGTTTTGAAAATAGGGATCTGTATTAAATGCATGTGATTTTGGAAACCCAAGCATAAGATGCACATTTTGTTTCACTTAACGATTGGATTTCCAAAAGCTCAGCAGAGTTTGGGAGAACCATGAGAACTAAATTTGTGGGGCTCAGCTCTAATGTAACAGGATTAGAACTGTTTGTGCATAATTTTCCAATCTATTCAGGATATTTAAATGTGTGAAATATTAATTTTAAACATACTTTTATGAAAACTATTTTCCTTCTTTCTTCCATCTACACACATTCACACAATAAGCAAAGGTCCTCTTTCCCTTCTCCCCTGGGATTTGAGCCCTCTACCTCATCCAGACTCTATTTCTCAATCCATTTTACGACATTGGATCTGCATCAATATTCCCTGAAATCCTATTATTTTTAGTCTTTCTCTCCCTCTTGGTATAGAACCCTAAATATATATTGGATATTTTAATATATTTTTAGGGAGATTATCTAAAATAATGATATCATCCAAATTTTTTTGAGTTAGAGGCTATGACCGGATGACTAGATTTCTGCTGACATAAGGTTGGTGGTGATCATATTTCATTGTGGTTTTGAGAGTGTTTTTGGAGGAGAACATTTGAGTGCCCTGTTGGTTAGTCTGAGTGAGACCATATAAATTAAATGGATACCTTAATTAATCAATTAAACACATTGAATTTTTCTATGGGTATGTCACTCGATTATACAAATTGTTGTGGAAAACTGAGAGGTTGGTCCTTGGAATGATTATCCCAAGGTGTTTATTTATTTAAATCGAGTTATTCAAATTAATTATATAGAACTTTTATATATATTTGAATTTCCAATGATGAGTTCAATGGGAAATTGATGGGATTTTCATGAGGATCAAGGTGGCGAAGACCATTTGAGATGATAATATGTGATCATCTGTTGGGAAGGAACCTGATTTCATGAGTGATGTTTATAATAGGTTGGGTGACTTAGTCGATGGATTCAATTGGAAATATCGCTAGGTTACGATCATGGCCTAGTTTATATGATATGGTGATGACCATCAGATGGATTTACATGTTCATAAGGGAATGTGGTGTTATATTTGTATGTATTAGGTTCTATTTGGTGATTCTCACTCACATGTGTTGGCCAATGCACTGTTTGGAGTCATCAGTACATAGTAGGGCTCTGATGTTGAGGTATTATTAACCAATCCTATGGGTAAAGTCCTTTAATAGATACAGATTTGTGAAATGGATGGAAGTTATTTCTATTGAAATCCACGATGTTGGTGAGGATCCATTGAATGATCATAATGAGACTATCGATTGGGGGATAAGGATTGTCGTACATGAGTCCGATCATCCGGGACAAATTGGGAGCATGAACATAAATGTTCATAGGGAATTTGGCTATTGAGATGATAGTGTTAACAATGGGATGGTAATAATTATTGTTCCTTAGGACTTCAGGCTTTCAGATAATGGGTTATTTAGAGTAGGGGTCTGATAGACATGATTCTTATTTCATGGTTGTTACTTCAGGATGTTAGTGAATTTACATGGTCATGAGGTGTGGGTTGGAACATGGTGTTCGAAGACATTAATGGGTTTAGAACCTGATGGTTCCCTTGTAATAATCTACATTTTGGGATTCCTTGAACTAAATACAAGGATCCCATCTAATAGAATATACCAAATATGCCGATGAAGATGAATTTCATTCTTATAGTGGTTTAACATAAGGGGAGAAGATTATTTTCATAGTTATATTGTGTCTCTTTTATTTTTTTTAGTATAAACCTTCTTGATAACATATTTGAGATTGGAAAATGTTATAGAGGACAACTAAGATTTTTTCTCACACCCAAAATGGTCCCTTTGGGACGTTTGTAGATTTTATGGCCTTTCAATCTAGTAAAGGTTCATGCTTTGGAGTTGGTCCATATTGTTGGTCTTTTTTATTATGGGATGAAATCCAAGAAAACATGTTTTATTACCTCAACTACTATTTATTTTTTTATTTAATTCTTTATCATCATGCTTATATATATGTATGTACCTTGGTGAGACATTGGATACCCTTATACTTATTGATAATTATGACATGGCTTGAATTCATGTGTTCCTTTAATAGATACAAATGGTATCATATGGAGTTTAATTATGAAAATTGTATATTCTGGTTATTTTTATTAGTATTATAACATCTTTTTTGGTGTTTCCTCAAAGGGAGGGTTATTGATCCAGGTTGTTGTGGTATATATTTTTGATACATTATATTTATATAGACCATTACTATATCATCATAATCACCAAAGGGTATAGTCTCCCCACTATAACTCCTTTACACCCATTTTACTAGATGGATGCCCTGTGCATATGGGAAGATGAACCTAAGGCCAGTGGTACCTGGATCGAATCAAAATTCAAGTGGAAAATCAAGTCAGGTAACTACAAATACCCTTGAATGGAAATGGGTAGGGGTGTTCACTTTAAAAATGTTTGGTAGGGATAATTGTAGGATACTTTTAGTTACAGAACAACTGTATGTAATGGTTCAGGGATTAGATTAATGTTATGGAAAATGGTTCTATAATTACATAGAAATAATTAGTATAGTAAAACAGATTATTAAAATCATATTATAATAAGAAAAACTATAAATCAAAAGGTATTACTCATTGAAAGTGCTTTAATAAATAAGAGGAGAGAATCCATTACTTTAGCATAGAAACTGATGAGGTTAAGGTTATAATAATAGGGGATAAATGATTTGTAATTTAAATAACATTAACTTGATAGTAGAGTTATGTTTATAAATACATTAAAACATAAGAAATATTAGTTCAAAAGGATGAATATAAAGATGGTTCTTGAATGGAAAAGAAGAGAGAGAGATCGAATTATTTTAGAGAATGCTTCTAAAATCATGGGTGGGTCTTCTTAAGAGATTCGGTGCATCCTGGGAGATATTTTGATATGAATATTAACATCATAGTAAATGAATCTCGAGATAAGATGATTGGGAGTTTGGTGGTAATTTATTTTAAAAGATGGGGTAATTATGTATTAAAATCTAAACATAGGTTTTAGACTAAATATATTAAAATAATTAAACCCATAAAACTTCCATCATTTTTCCCATGGTTTCAACCAAAGAAGAGTGTTTTTCATTATTTAATATTTCAAATAATATAAAATAACAATATAATACCATTTTGATGTAGTAGTTATTCATGTTAAAAATGATGTTTTAAAACCATTAAATTATTTATAGGATTTAGAGGATTCATTAATGGATTATAAAAGTAAATAAATAATTTTGAAAAATAGCATTATTTTAAAATTTATGTCCAGATTTTTCAATGATTCCTTTATATCTTTTATTATATCACTTTTGGGATATTATGATATCATAATATAGGCATTATATTTATAATGTATTTAATTTTTACACAAAAAATCTATTATCTAGGGAAATAATGAAATATTAACCTGTAGATAATTTTAATGAGATTATTTCAAAAATAATATTTATTATTTTAAAATATTTTTTCCACAAATGATAATTTCCAATTTATCCTAAAATTAATATTTACCACTAAATGGTAAGTTTTAGGATATTAACCACTATATGACATATATAAAAATTACAGTAGTATTCATTAAAATATATTATAATTTTTATTTAATAATTATCATATAATAATAATATATTTTTAAAATTTCATTTATTGAAAAAATTATTTAAATTAACAAAATAGTTTTATAGTTGAAACTATATATTTTCCAATAATAAAATTTTGAATTCTTCATTTCAAATTATAATTTTTTGAAACTTGTTATATAACCATTAATAAATTAATAATAAACTATTTTAAATATAATAATAATTTTATTAAAATATAATATAAAAATTCATCTTACTAGGGTTAGATAAATAACTCCTTATTACGACATTGTATTCCCAAAGGGTATGGTGCATGTTGATTGTGATTTCTTGGGGTTGTTTTGTGAACATTGTATGGTCTTGGTCTCAACAAGACGAAACTTCTCCAATAAATAGTTTCCCTATATCATTAGTAGTTGAATATTGGATTGGGATTGGTCAAATTAAAATCTATGTTATACCATCTCTCTCTAATGATCTATCAAATGAAATTAATTTGGTATGATCCAACTAGTCAAGGCCATTACTTATTTCATATTTATCAATTAGAATTCATCATAAATCTTAATATATAAAAATTATAATGATCCATAAAAAATATATATTTTAAATTGTTAAAATGATTAACGATATATTAAAAATGACATAATCTACCTTTTAACAATCTAAAATTTATATAGCAGAGCATGTGTTTTATTTAACTATACTACCCAATAACAAATTTTTTTACTCAAAATTGGAGTTTCATTTATAAAATTTTAGGTTGTTACATATTTTCCTTATTTCCAATTAAATGTGGAAATTTATTATTTAAATGGAGTTTCATCTATTTGAATATTCTTTATAGTTTTTATATACTGTAATGGAAATTTGTCCTAATGATACCATCCTTATTCTTCCTCAGGATTTATTATGATTTTAATGATATTTCACTAGAACTCATTTTTTTTATATGATAATCAACCCAAAATTGAAATATGGTAGTTTTTATGAATGTTCTCCTAAAACATTCAAGAATAAAAATATTATTCATATCCTATGGTACATGGAAATATGTATGGATGATTTCTAGTTGGTTCTATTATAAACGAAGTTTTTATGGTCACATCATAAACTATGTATATGTTGTTATTTCACAATCCAAATATGGGTTTCTCATTTATGTCCCTCTATTGCATTAAGTGAAGAGACACAGTTAAATGGTTGTATGTTAATCCAAGTGGCCATGAAATTAAATGTTGTAAATTATTCCTATGATATATTTTAAGTATCCTATTTTTGGTAATTCCATGATTAATGTTATATATTCAATGATTCCCACACAATTATCAATGATTGAAATTAGTTAAAATCTTTCATTTGATCAATGTTTATTTTCACATGGATTATTAGTGTAAAATGATTTAAGTCATGTATTTGTTAAATTTTATAATCCATGTCACACGTATTATGATCTGGGTTTTTATTGGAATGCATTCTCCTATATTATTTTCTTGTAATTTGAATATGTAATCATACCCTTATTATCATCTTCTGCTCATTGCAAATATTTAACTACTAATGACTATGTTTACCACGACTGAGCATTTAGGGTCACCCTTATTTTATTTATCATCCCCATGATATGAATAAATATTTTTTTTAATATATTTTTAAACGTAATTCACGTGGGAGATGATAAAAACTTAATATGATATAATAAAAGCAGGGTAGAGTATGACAATTCTCACTTAAAGTCAAGGGTACTGATATTTATGAGTTTTTCCATATCATCTAATACACACAATGTAAAAGTTCGTTGGGTACATAATTGGTATAAGAAATAATTTTTATACTAAAATATGTTGTATTGATAAATCTGGTTTATATTAATTAGTATAGAATCTATAAATTTAATGATAATATTTTTATCACCAGATTAAGGTGCACAAGTTCGTGGATTTCATCGTCAGTATCAGAGTTGGGCTTAGATAAAATTATATATTAATATGTTTTCAGGTAATCTTAACTTAAGAATAATGTATACTATCATTTATTTTTAATTTTACATTTTTTGAAAATGTCAAAGTCATGTATTCCACAATTTTCGTTTTATGTGATTGTCTTTTAAGGTTGTTAATGGTATTTTGGGGGTTATTTTATTAGGTTGAGGTATATGAAACCATTTGGAATAGTATGAATTATTACTTCATAATTATTTTATTAAATATTTAGTGTTATAAGATAAAATGGATGAGACAATCATTGTTGTTAAAATATTATGTAATGGTGAGGTTATTGAGGTTAATTGTGGTATATTTCAATTTTTTTATGGAATGATTTATGTTTAATGTTTGGTGTTATCCAGTAAATTATATATTTATCTATATTATTTCTTCATATTTTGTGTTAATGATTTTTTGTAATATACTAACATTTTCTAAACATTTTGAATTTATAAAATGCATGATTATTAATTTTTTTTCTTTTTCGAGTTTATATGACCTTTTAAAAATTTATACACAACATGTAAAAAATGTTTAATTTTTGAAACTCGCCACACAAAATATGGGATGACATAGGGGAGGAAACTTGTTAAAATATGAAACCAAAGGATGAAATTTTATTTATTGATTTGATGAAAATGTAGTAATTATATTTTACAATGTTTTTAGTCTATATAAAAAATCCCTCTTTTAAAATATCATTTTACAATACACTTTTAGATAATTAATAGTCTTTATTATCTCTTATTAATTTATTATATTGTTGTTATTAGATTTTTCATGAACTATTTCTCTATACCAATACATCATTATTTATATATTAATTTTAATTTTCATATCCATATTTTCACTTCACACTAATTTTCAAGTATTTGGAAGCATACTTCTATGTTATTCCAGATGATCTTAATGTTTCCTTATCCCTCTTTTCAAAACAGTGTTTCACTAACACTTTTTATGATATGGGGTTTCAGAAAAATCAAATATTAATGCATTTAATTACCTAGATAAAAAAAAGTGTGCTTAAAATTTATTAATGGTCATGTAATTTAATACTGAAAGATTTTAAAAGAATGCAATGTTTGATTATGTACATGAAACACATCACCTTGCTTTAACAAAAATAAACTATTATTATTTAAATATGACTATAATAACCTTATCATTTAATTGAGATTATGAATAGGGGTATATAAATAATTAAATACATATATAAATTTCATACTTAATAAAAATTTGTTGACTAATTAGTAGGAAATAAGCACTAAATTTTTTTAATGTCATTTTATGCTTAAAAAATATGTTTTCTTCAAAAACGGGTTTTATTTTATTGTATTACAATATTAAAACTAATTTATAAAAAATTTAAAAAAATTATTTTATAAAAAATTATAATTTTTTAAATCTTAATATCAAATTAATATTCTATTTTGATAAAAATACAATCATATACTTAAAATTCATTTTTATAGAAAAATATATTCAAATTGCATTGTGGGGTTATTTTAAAATTAAGTCATACCAATTATAGTTATAAAATTTTATAAAATATATTCTATAATTTGATAATGAGGTTTATATTTTTTAAATATTTTGTTTTTGTGACATTATTAATTGTATCTTGGGTTAAAAATTGTGGTTTTGGTAAGTGTAAAAGGGTATGACATGATTAAGACGATGATATAAGACATTAAAATCACCAAAAAAACATGAATTTATGTAATTTAATTATTTTATTTCTACCATGTTCATCTATAATTATGATAATTGGAAATTTATTGCCACATTACTTTTATAATGTCCATAATATTATTTTTAGTAATGAATAAATAATAAATTAGAGTCTCTTTATTTTAATATCACTAATATTTTTTCCTATGGATTGAAAATGGTCATCGTCAATTTAGACTTGTTTTATTTAATATTAATTATTTTTTATAAGTGTAATCGAATTTTAATTTTTATTATTGGAATAATAACATGAAATTATTAGGAAACACTAATAAATTTGTTGTTCACGTAATGAAAATATCAATTAAATGTTATTAAAAACAACAAAAATAATAAAATTTTGGAGTAATTATTGTTTTCCCATATTTTTTTTAAATCAATATATATAATATTAGTTATTTTTTAATTGTATATATTTTTATTTAATTACTATATATTTTTATTTAAACCCAATCTTTGTTAATATTACTGATAATTACATTAATTGAATCTTATGTTGAATAATATTTTTTAAAATGTTTTAAAATTCAAAAAAAAAAATATTTGGGAAAATTAATTTGTCGTGGTAAAAAAACTATTACATTTTCAACTTATGTGTCACATTTTATTTTATTGTAGCTTTAGTCACCCCTAAATAGAATAAAACTTTGATATTGGGGTAATTATAAAAATTATTTGTGTTGTTTTAGAGATAATGATAAAAACATCACCTAAAATTGTATAAATATATTTTGATGCATGAATTTTGACTCATCCTAATTATTTATTATAAATATGTCAATTTTTTCCACTTGAATATGAATATAATGTTATATTAATTTAATACATTAAGTGATTCTAAGGGTTCCCCTCTCAACTCTTATATAAAGACACCACTCCTACTCTCTTACTTACATTTCTTGATACATTTAGCTCTACCAAGATACATCCCAACTCCCCCTCCTCAGTAGTATAGAAATATTGGTCTCTAAAAAATACCCATTTATAAGTGTAAAGATGTAATCCAAAGGTGGTCTTATAGTGAAGATGAAATATTTATAACCGTTCATTTTCATTTTACTTCTTCTTCTACCTCTCTCAATTATTTAAGAAACATTAAAATACAATAAACCAAATATATACAAAATATTTGGAATGTTATTTCGACAATATCATGACCTTATTCACACCATTTTCCTCAAATTGGAACAAAACCTTCATTTGTGTTTATATGGGGACAACCATCCAGTGAACTCAGGTTTTTTGTTTCTTATTATTGAAATTAATAGATGGATATTATGATGGATTTAATATGTACATATATATATATTAAAAAATAATAATTATTATATAAATATAATATATCATATATCTACATACTATTTTAATCAATAAAAATATAATCATCATATATGCATTTTGAAAAACTACTATCTATAGCTAGAAATGCACACCGTGATTCAAAAAATTCCTCCATGGATGGTCATGGGAAGGATTTAATGAAATAATTTGAAATTTATAACATTATTATGATTTTATAAAGATAAAATTTATCATATTTCTTTATTTTTCTTCCAAAAAATTCTAAAAAACCGATCATCTGTATTTGTGGACTATAACAGATTGAGTCGACATATTTTTTTTATTACCACCGTTCATGGATGACACTAAAGATTTATTATATAAAAAAATTTATTATTTCATCAATACTATTATGGATATGATGGAACTATGAAATATTTTTCCCCAATCTATATAATAATGTTGTTTTGAAATTAATTACATAATGTCCTATTGGAGTCCAAGGTGAACACAACAAATAAAATAAGTAAATATTTCATTAAAATAAATTAAATATATAGTTTTATGGTAAAGTAATAAATCATAAAAATGCTTTAAAAAATTACTTAATTAATATATGTTTATTATAATTTATTTAAATGACAAAAATAGTATATTGGGACACGAGTGAAGGGGTTTGTAAACTCAATTTTCTTTCATTGGGTAATGAAACTTATCCATTGACATTGTTTTGACCTGATTATATGTGAATTGATATATAAATTGTTTTATAATGAATTTATAATATATTTGTGTGTATTTAATTATATACACATAATTATTTCATTTATTAATTATCATTTTAAATTTTATGATCTTTTCAGGGATTTATTCTATAATAATCAATATTTCATGAGATATTTTTACTTCTTGCACCGATATTTATTTTTAATTGTGAACCTACATCCCCTCAATTAATAATGAAATTTAAATTCAGTTATTTCACAATTTATATATATATATATATATAATATTCTTTCATTCAATTTCTTTTTGTTCAAAAGTTACCATAGTTGTAAAGGCTTTATATTACAATCTGATTCATTTTCAGGATTTTTTATATTCAATGTTCATTTGGTGGAAATTATATAATCATAATTTCATAAAACTAATAATTTTTTTTGTAATACATTTATTCCTAAGGTTTTCATTATTTCCTTTATTTTTACTATATTTTACATTTTAGGATATCAAAAGAACGTTTTATGTAAAAACCAACTGTCCTTATATTTTTGGATGAGAATGTTTTTTATTTCATATATATGAACATTATAATATATTCAAGAATGTAATTTTTATGAATAAATAATTGTTTAATATAATTTTTAAATATATTGAACATTCAAAATAATAATAATTAAAGGGTATTATTTTCCTTTTCCAATATTCTACTTTTTGTTTTTTCAGAAAGTGTATAAGGGATCATTATTTTAACATTTACTATATGAATAGATTTTCCTACCATCATAACTATAAATTTATTTGATTTTTTTATTATAGATTCCACTGTTATTTTCAAATAAATTTCTATTATAACTATTCTTGGAATATTTATTTTAAATGATATTAAATGAAAATGAGTGTTTCCCTATTTTCACTAAAATGTAGAAAATGTTTTATAATTGTAATTTTTATTCAATAGAAATATACTTTATTGTTTTATTATGATCCAAGGGGTAAATGTTCAAATGATACCATCCTTAATATTTCTGTAAATAAAATATTAATTTCATAATTATATATACATCGAATCCATTTATTTTCCATGGGTAAATCAGATAAAATGAATTGATAATTGTATTTGGGGTATTACATTGAAATGTGAAAGCTTATAAATGGTTTGAACATTTTATGGTATTTTTAAATATGTATGGATGATTGACGAGAGGTGTTTTGTAAAACATGTATGGGTGGTTAATTTTTCTATCATATTTGGTTGGTTATGTTTTAATCCATGATTCTATGTGTCAATTATTACCATATATTACATTGAGAAAAACACTATCATTAACAGATTATATGTTTCTTCTAAGAGATTATGATGTTATATATTGTAAGTTGTTGGGAAGAGATATTATAATTTTACATTTTTAGGTAATTGAGTGGTGAATGTTTTGTGTTCCAAGATACGTATATAGTATTTAATGATTGCAATGTGTTATAATTTTTTATTTTATGAGGTATCAATTTCATATAACTCATGATTATTAACCCATGTGATATTTTTCATTGATAAAAATTTAATTCCATATATCATGATTTGTGACCCAAGTTTTGATAGGTATGAATTTTCTTATATAATGCTCTTGCACCATGAATATGTACTCGTACCCTTATAATCATATTGTTCCCATTGAAGTTATTTAATTGTTAATGTATAGGTATTATCTTACTGATAATTTCAACAAATACATTATATTTTTCATTTCCTTGGATTTTAAATAAATATATTATATAAGATATGTTTTTATGAGTATCATGGAAACTATGGAGAAGACATAATATGATATAATTAATGACGGGTATTGTGAAAATTGATCATTTAATTACATGATTATGTTATATAATTGCACTAATTATGTATAACACTCAATATATTAGGATATTAGGTATGTATGTGATCCAATTTTCATTTTCTAATGTTGTCATATTTATGGAAAATTATATATTGGTCACATATATTGTAATCAAACCCATAAATATAATGATTATTTTTTACATCAAATATTGTTATATGAGTTCCATGATCTTATATTTACTCTTAAAAAAGAAGAAGATATAGGTGATTAGAGAAGTTTTAGTGAGAAAATATATAGTCTAATTTTATTTTCACAAAGTATATAAAATTTTAAAAGGGAAAAAATAAATGAAATCAAGAAATTAGGAGACATTCAATCTAAATTACAATTACATTTAGATTTTTGTAATGTTTATCGATACATGAGAATGAATTAAAAAAGTAGGGAAATTTATTTATTATATTTTATAATGACTTCAATAGAATGGATTGATTAATATTTCTGTCTTACAAATCTTAACCACCAAACATGGTTATATGTTTGAGGTTACTATATAATAAAAAAAATTTATTTGTAGAATTTAAGATATAACATTGTATGTTATTTTTTAAAAAAAAATCATACTTTAAAAAACATAGAATAAGATATTATATTATTTATTATTACACTCAAAAAAATAATTGATAATATTAAAATAAAAAAAACTTATTAATATTAATACAAACATGATAACATATCATAACAAATCAAGGCATTTATAGTTTCAATCCATCATCACTATAGAAATTATTAGAAATATCTATTTATTGAAGATAAATTCATATATGACACAATATAAACTGTGTATCATGAATCATACAAATTAAATTACATTATAGTGTCGAGGTGCACATAATTATAGATGAGGTTTTCACTGCTAGACCTACCACATAGTTTAAAGATACTTAATAATTATGTGATGATGATTTAGATTTTATCAATTAAACAAATGATTCCATGGATTTAAGAACCACTATATAATATAAAATAATGATATATCATGGTTAAGATAATAATATCAATGGATATTAGAATAAATGTATAAAAATAAGATTTAAAATCATCATTGTTTGTCAAAATATCATTTTATTAAAAGTTATTACCCAAATGGTTGTTGAATAATTTGAGAAAAATTAATGGATAAATACTTTATGAAGAAAAAATCATATTTAATTGAACGATTCATGAGTCGTGAGAGAATGTATAAAGGCCTAAAAAGAAGAACTTCAGTATAATAAACTGAGTTTTTATAGGCAAGATGAATGAGAATGTCGATATCACAATGAATAATGACAAATTTATTTTCATTGAGTATTTTAAAATTTAATGAATTTGTTCTGATGAAATACTTTCTCTTATAGAGAGACATTTGACCAGAAGTATTTTTCAAACCACAATAGTATATGAAATTTATAATCGATAGAAATTGATTTAAAGTCTATATTAATGAATGGATAGATGAATAATTTTTTTTGGATAATCATGATTGTAATATTTATAATGAATATTGAAACAAAGTGTGTAATTTGAAGAAATATTTATATGGGCTAAAATAATAACTAAGAGAATAATATTTCTAGAGGGATGATTATTTTAGATGTAAGAATTTTTCGAAAGTGGAATGTTCAGAACAACTATACATGTGGAAAAATAGTACAACATAAGTAATTTTGATTGTATATATTAATGATTTAATATATTCTCATAATTATTTTGAAGATTTTTCTATATAAATGATGTGGAAGTCTAATATATTCATATATTTTGTGAAGAATTATTTTTTGTTTTAATAAATTACATGATGTTATGGATGATTGGAAACTAATAATAGATAAGTTTCATTAATGAATAACATTTTCTCATATTATTCATTGTTCATAAAAATCTTCATTAATTCAGTTTACAATTTAAACATCATTTCACATTTTTTTAAAATACAGAATTATGAATTATTAATCTCGACCAATTTTTAGATTATATTGTGGAACATCATCTATAAATTATTATTTTAAATTTTCATGGTCATGAATACCAATATTTTGGGAATGTTTTTTTTGTTATGAAAGAAATTGGATATTATCCAATTAGGATTTTTTTTGAAAAAATAGAAGAAAAATATAGATACATATTTATCATATATAGTCATTCTAAATTTTTTATCAATCATATTAATTTTTTCTCTTTAAGGAAGAGGGATAAATGGTATGAATTAAGCCTTGGATATAATAAATTATTAATGATTAACCCATATTTATATACCATATGTCCTACCCAGTTGAGTGATTTGAATTTTTAATGGAAATATCACACCAAGGGGATATTGAAATTCTATTTAAAGATGATTTGGGGAAGAAAACCAAGTCCTATATTTCTTGTCCTTCGTTGTAATGTTGAGATTCCATTAAGATGTGTTAATTTCTTCCAAAACTTTTATGTTATTATAGTTTACTCTAGTTTTTTGTTTAAAATTATTGATTATTCTGAATTCAAAATTTCAAATAATTATCACTATAATTCCATTAATTTTATGTGGTCAATCTATTCACATGACCAAATGAGTGGATATTATTTTATGTATTATCATCGTCAGTCTCACTTGTTTAAGTAAACATCTTCCTTCCATTAATAACATTGAATAAATTGGAGGATTTCCCTCTCATGGTTAAATTCAATGGAGTTTTATAGGGGTGTATTCTATTTGATATGATTAAATTCAGAGATTATTTCTAATTTTTGAGTGTTCCTTTATTTAAATTAATTTCTTTTCCGCCTTCACCAAGCTTAATGACTAAAAATTTATAGTTATAGTGAGATTAAATCCATTATTGTGATCATGTAATTCAATTGATTATTATATTCTAATTTTTTATGTTGTAAATTGGTGAATGATGTTGGGGGAATATCTCATTGATTGGATACTTCTTGAACTCATGGGATGGATTTTTCATTGTAAACAAATTAATCTAATATATCATAAGAAACAACCAAGGATCGACCCAAATTCCATAATTGTATACATTAAAATATTTAGTTGTATATTTAGTTAATTAATACCACTATCATAGTCAGTTTAGTATTCTAGTATCCCAATTCCAGTAAACCCTATAAGATGTAAATATCATATCCAAACCGCCCAAATAAAATTGAGTTTCACAATGTCACTTTTTCAGTACCAGTGGAATCTAACACTATTGATTCTATAATGTCAACTTCTACCAATAAGGAAAATTTGGGGCTAGTCTATATTTTGAGACCATTTTCCGTGAACCACACAATTATCATAGACACTCACCTTAGTTTTTAACAATAAATTCTCTAATCCAACTTTCATTTCCATAATCATTTCCCCATATCATATATGAATTACCTTTTACACTTGATACCATTTCAACTTCTTAGATAGTGTTGATAATATGAGTCAAGTGGAATTGAATGAAACATTGGTGTTTCTACCTTTAGATCCAAATTTCCATAATAATATCTAATAATGATTTTATTTTCTTCTAATTATGAATAGTTGATATTATCCCATCATAACCTAACTTTGGAATTAAATAGTAAATATGTATTGGGTCTCTCATATATTAGGGAATTTCTTTGACCAATCCTTAAATGATTACCACAACCTAGTAGGATGCACGATCATAATGAGAATGATATATCAAAATCTAGTAGTGTTACCCTATATAGGAGGGCATTGAAATATACCATCAGATTGTCAATGTATTTCAATCAATTAACATTGTTTGTAAAAATTGTTACAAATATATCCACAAAACTGATAACTATCCAAAAATTACATCAATAAATGATGTTCTACTACAGAGACACTTAATGGAGGTTACTGCTCAATATTTTCAAGATGTTAATAAATATAACTATTTCTGTATTACATATGTTTCCAATTTGGAATTCTATTTATGTGATAATAATTTTTCCAATAATATAATTAGCATAAATATTTAAAATCCAAAAATATTTCTAACACATAAATAGTTTCAATCCCAACCATCTCAACCTACAATCCAGTATATTCCATAGATATTAATTGAGTATTTATTTAAAAATTTATAAAATGAATCTTTTTGGTTCATCATAATTTCTAGAATTATAAAACAATGAAATGGTTATGAATCACAAGCCCTATCCAGCTCTCCCTTAGTTATTATTAATAGAAAAATATTTTTACACATGAATATTTGATGAAAAATTAAAATATTTCACATAGAGTGGGAAAACGAATGGATACCTGGAACCATTGAATCATATAAAATCAAAGGAATAAAAATCACAAGAAAATATAAAGAACCAACTTCAGAATGTGAGAAATCATTATTGGGTAATTATGTAAATTTGGAAGAGTATGGTCAACACCAACTTGTGGAACATGAGAGAGTTGCATATGGGTGTTCAAATCGGGGGGAATTTTTTTTTGTTTTCTTTTCAAAGGATGGGAATTTGAAATCATGAATTTAGTTTCTTTAATATTTCTCCATTTATTATTTTTATGAAACAAAAATCACAAATCCATTTGGAAAAATCACGAACATTGATTTTTTTCCAAATCGAAAAACTAAAATGGAATATTTTGTGGTTGAAAAATATTTTATAAAGGATATAATTATCTCTAAAATATTGGGAAAGTAAATTTTTTTTGATTAAAATGTTTAATAATCTATTGGAAATTTAAACCAACCTAATATCAAACTCATGGTTCATCCATCCTCTCCTAGGTATTCATTCATACAAGATAACTAAATCCATTCAATTTTCATCTCATCCTATATCAAATATAATGATCAAAATATTATTCTTGATTAATTAAGAAATATTAAGAATTAAATTCTATGGTCCCATATTTATATTCATTGGATTAGAACAATATTCGAGACCAATAATATTGTTCTTAATAATAATTTTAAACACTCCCCCAACCCCAATAGATAATCAATTGAAATAAAATATATGTAGTGAAAAAATAGAACACTTAATATGTTGAAATATGTCATTGAGTTAGTTTGGGGGTCTAAATCATTATAAAGACTCTAAATAGAGTGCTTTATGGGAGGAAACCTCATCTCATTTTATTATTTTCATTTGTTTTTAAAATTTATTCCATAAACAAAAAAATGGTGTTCGTTTTTAATATATCATTTTGTTTTTTATTTTTGTTTGTTAGTGGAACCCCTTGGGGATAACATTACTATTTTTAGTTGTTTATGTTTTTAATTTATAAGCCAGATAAGTTTGATATTAATAATGAAAACCCAAATTTATTCAAAAATTCAATTTACAATTATTAATTAACCATGATGATTCAATGTGTAATATTTAGTATGAATGATAAATTTCTTATTGATGAGTATTTATCTTAAAACCTGGTGATTTTGTGTTGAAATAGTGGGTTCCAAAGACCCAACTATTCTATTATTTTGATTACCATATCTTGTATATAGTTAACTATACATGATATCATTATACCATTACAGTGTATAATTTTCTGCACCCATTATTGAAATGGTAATTTCAAAAGGTTAATTGTCATATCAATAGTTTATAGCAGTTCCTAGAGTATAATAGGAACCTCAAGATTCTATGAAAATAATCATAAATATATATTCAATTATCTGGATAAATCATACTTACTGGACATAGTAGATTTTTGACTATCACGTGATGGGGGCTCATAGTCATTGAGACTTTTTCTCATGAAGTTTGCACTTGGTGATCTCAAGTAATGAGATTATGAGGACTAACCCACCAATAGAAACTCCACATGTTTTAGGTGTCATTGGATGATCCTATCAAAGATCTTGTGTAATGGGCATCAAACATGAGATCACTACCAATGTATGTCATTTGATTGTGTACTTTGATGAAAGTTGAAAACCATGGAAATGAAGGCATGGAGAGGTAATTTGTGTTTGGTTTGTCATTTTTTCATGACATTAGTTGAATTATCATGAAAGGATCTGTCACTTCCGAGTTATGGAAGTAATATATCTCCGACCATATTGATATGAATGGTAGTACCTTTACAAGACCATGGCCATATCAGTCAATGATAAATCCATCCAGTTACATCAACAAACAATAGTGCAAGAAAGGGAGATAACATAAGAGTGCACCCTGATTTATGAGATATTAAAGATAAAGAGATTATATTACACAGTGCATGTTCGTAGGTTGGCGGTCACTGCCGTGACAATCCTTATCTCTTTATAGGCCAGGATGGGTTGCTAGATCCCACTATTGGTCTGTGAAAACTTTTCACTACTGTCAAGATAAGCACATAGAGGGTCTCACATAATAGCGTATTAAAAAATCTTCCCTATTCAGTTGAATAAGAGTTTTAGAAATTGTGGGCCCCACCATTGGCGTTCGGGATTTGTCCATGGAAAAATGATCACCAGTGCAATAAATATATTCATATTATTCGAGTTCAGAATAATGAATAATGAATTTATTTATTAATTTTAATTATGATTTTAAGTTAATACATGGAAAATATTAATTGACAAATCTTAAATTATTCAAGCTTATATTAGTATTTATTGGAGTGAAGAATCGAGTTAATTACTTAATTATTATCACATAATATATTCAAATATATTACAGTTAAATGATAATAATATTTATGACTCAGAATAGAAGTCATAATATGTCGTTAATAGTGCATTGGTCATTCGGGGGTCGGGTAGGTATTTCTGGATAATTAAATGACACTATAAATATAAGAATAGAGGATATTGATAAAGACTATTCATGGAGCTTCACTCTCTTCTCCTCTCCCCCATGTTCTTGAGATAGATGCTCTGGATCCATGGAATATGGATCATGGACTTTCTCAGGAAATGCTTGTGATGTGATGCAGTAATCATTGGAGTGTTGAAGGTGTTGTCGCAATTCTGCACTAGCACCCGAATTATGATGAACGATGCTCCCATGAATTTATTGAATCACGTGTGCATGATCTATAGGAGTTCAATGTAGAATTCTTTGATCAGTGATCACCAATGATGAGCAGACGTTGTATGTGGCTTCAGAATTAAAATAGGTACTCTATGGTTTATTTTTGTGGTTAAAATTCTTAATGTGTGGTACTTGGCTAAGATTGTGCTTTTGTTCACCGATGTCGACATGTTTACGTCAATCATTGGTGGAAACTTTCTAAAAACACACCTATTTGGGGCTTCCGCTTCACGCCCCGTTCCATCATGTGGTATCAAAGCGATCCATGTCGATTTTAAACAAAATAAATTAAATTTTCATTAAAATATAATGAAAGGTGTCTATACGATCACAAATCCATAGACGGAATCAGATTCGGACATCGGATGGCCGGTTTGTAGCCATATGATGTTTTGAATTCGGATTCCAAATTGAATTTTGGTGGTGTTTCATATTTTGACTAGAAATCTCATGGCCAAAATACCCATTGGAAAATCAACCATGATTTGATATTAATTTCTTAAAATTAACAATATTATTATAATAATAAAAAAATTAGTTGGTTTTATTATAATAATAATATTACATTTATTATAATTATTATATTATAATAATAATATTACTAATTTTCAAAAGGATACTATAGGATTTAGAAATATTTTAATGTGTTGAAAGACTTCATTAAAATAAAGACATATAATTAATTATTTTGTTTAAAAAATGATGGGATATATGACCTCCTTTTGTTGGTTATGAAATAACACAAAAAATAAAAAATGTGGCGGCGACCTGCTTTGCATGTCACCGTCTAAACAAATGAAAAAAGGTGAAATAACTGCATGTGTGGGTCAATGAAAAAAATAGTTAGTTGGGGGGGGGGAGTGGAACCCCATCTCCCTCATGTGGTGGTCCACACAGGGCTACCCAAAGGTCTCCCTCATGCGGAGCAACGACACACCAAGGAAGACCTCATCCCGTCTTTCTTCTGCACGCAAGAACCACACCTCGGGACCCCAGCACCCCCACTGCTATCTCCATTCCCACTCGGTGGCGCACCAGTTCCCTCACCCAGCCTATAGTGCCTCTCTCCGACTCTACAAAACTCTTGGCCGCCCCCTGAATCACCTTGTAGAACTGACGAAGTCACCTGAAGCAACAGATGGCCTCCCTCTTCCCATTATGGTGCCAGCTACACACTCTATCTAGGTTATTATCCCTATGTCAGCTCTCATTCTTATACCAGCAACAACTATTGGGAGGGACACCAACCCCGTACCTGATTCCTCTACCATGCAGCAAGTGCTGAGGCTGCCTCCTCTCAACGCTGCAGCGGCATTATTTATAGTGGATAAATAAATTAATTTAATATTAATTATTGGTTATTTAAATTTTGTTGCGGCATTATTAATTTAATGTTGTGATTAATTAAATTAATTAATTAATTTAATTTTTAGTTTTAAAATTATATTAATTAAATGAGATCGAACAACGTTAAATTGAATTAATATAAGAGTGATGTTTTAATTCAATTAAATTCCCTCAAAAATTATTTTAATTAATGTTTTAATTTTTATTATGCATTTATTTAATATACGTGTGTTTAATGCATATATGACTGATCATGATCCTGAGACCGGCCCATGTATGTCTTGTGTTTATTTATTTTATTTAATAATATATTTATTACAATGGTTTTTGTAATAATTAGTTTAATTAAATAAAAGACGATCTGTGTGTCGTCTCAAATGTCATTATATGTATAAGGGAATGCACGACCATTCTCAGAGTTGTAATTTTATACCATGAGACCCACTCTCCTATGTGCAAGTACAATTTTATAATGACGAGACAACTAGTGACGTGCATCGCACCATGCGGCGACGACACACGAGATAGGAGCTGGATGCATTGGATGAGAAGACATTACAATTAATATTGTAACCCACGTGACTAAATGTATTGTCCCCAGGGTTTTGGTTGGTCTGTTATTTATATAAAGGATAAACCATTAGTACCGGATCATGATCATATTTTCAATTTATTTCTACATGGTATATTATTTTTTGCATGTGTAGTTTATTGCGCGATCACGTAGAATAATAATAAAAAAGAATTTAATATAAAATAAACAAGTGACATGATTAAATTTCTATTTCATGAATGGTCAGTTATGAGTGTGATCACATAAAAAACAAGAATTAATAAAGATTCTATAGGGATTGCCTCGGAGCTACGTCTACTTCCCCTTCTCCCATGCTAGGGTTTCCTCCTGACAGGTGTCTCCTCCCCTCCTCTAGCGTGTCCCGATGCGGCTCGCTGTCAGTTTCCCGGATCTCGGATCTGCATTAGAGTGGATCATCATTGACTTTGTACTTCCTCTAGTTCACGTCTCCACATCGGTGTGGCGCTACGTCGACTCTAGAATTGCCTTGGCTTCACCTGGATCTTATCTCGGCATGGAATCAGCTTTGGATCCGGTGTGGCCTTGGCTTGTCTCGGCCTCAGTTCTGGTTAGGCCTCAGTTCCGTCATGGCGTGACCGGTTTTCCGGTGTGGATTAGTGTTGTTCTCAAATCGGTGGTGGTACTACTTGGCATGGGCTTCGATGCGTCCTCGGCTTTATCTCCATGTGAGGATTGGCGTCGACTCTGGTGTGGCTTGGAGGGGTGAGGATCATGAGTTCTTAGTTTGGAATTTTTCAGTTCCGTGGCTTAAGGAGGTGGTTTCTTCTCCCCCATGTGGGTCGGATATAGATCCTCTCAACAGAGATTCTCTGCAGTGAGTTCGTAGCGTGAGAACCCTCCTGCTGTGGAGACATAGCATCTACGCATCTGCAGCGTTTCCGATTCGAGGTCCACGAGTGGGATACCTCCCTTTGTTCATTGGGATGCGACAGGTTCTTGGGTTCGATCTCTTCTTGGCGGCGCAACAAAGGTCATGTGGCCAGATCATCAGTTTGAGGGTTGCGGCATTGATCTACGGTGGTATTGAGTGCTTTGGGTTTTGATTTGGTCTTCTCCGGTGGTATTGAAGGCGGCAAATGGTCTATTGTGGCTCGTTTTTGCAGCGGCAAGGCATTCTTCTGGCATTTTGGGAATTCATGAGACTGTTCTTGGTGTGATGGTTTTAATCATTGATTTTTCATATTTGTGAATATGTTTGTTTCTGTGATTCTCCTTATTGTTGTGAATTAGTTATGTGACTTTGGAATGGTGGTTTTTTCTACTGTGTGGTCTGGGGTTAAAGGGTTTTCTTCCATATTTTCATTAGGGGCTGCTTCAGATGAGGTTTAGAGTTGAAAGTTTTCACAGAATCATGGATTTATGGAATTGAACATTTGAGAGGGTATGACTCTTTCCATCGGTACTAGTCCCATGCATCTTTTCACAAGACAGCTAGCCAACAACTAATAAATAGTGGAAGCTGAACCAATTGTTTTTTATGCTGGGATAGGGCTACTCTTGTTGATGTGATCCGGCTTCATGGCCTTTGATCCATTGGGGCACAGTTTAATGTTTTATGTCCTAAAGTCATGTTGGGTTCCCCCTAAGCCATTAAAGGGAGTTCTGATAATAAGAAAATTTTAATTTTCAGTTATTCAATGTGATCACATAGTATGTGATTATAAAAATATAAAAGTTTTTCTTTTGTTACATTAAAAATAATTAATCCCTCAAAGATATATTCAGTCATAACTACCTTCTTTTGATTAAATTTAGACAAAGATGGCGGTTTGAGGTTTCAGTCATGCCATTACTGATGGTAACTCTTACTACTGGGGAGACCTAATAATAATGATGGGTTTACGTAACTAAAACTGCAGCAAAGAATTATCTATAGCTAGCTATTGTAATTTTAGTGTCAAGCGTGGAGTAAATCAAATTCTGATTTCAAGAAACTGGGACTTCACTCAATAGATCAAGGAACCTCAAGTAAAAGAGGTGGTCCAGCCAAAACCCCACCTAGAACCATTTATGTAGTGGGGTATCCATATATTATAGACTATGAGGGGTGGTTCAGGGATCCTTTCCACTAGAATACACAAGCGATAGAGTATTCCGATTCTTTCACAGAGGGTTCCATGAATCTGATAAAATAGTGGGAGACATTAAATGATTTATGTTTTTAATCAATATTTCATAACTGATAATCAAGGTAAAAGGAACTAATCTATGAAAATTAATTTTTGTATAAAATGGAACGATATTACACATGGTTAAAAAATTATATATTTATTGGACAAAGTAGATGTCCTAACAGACACGAGTAACCATGGGTAGTACAGGCACATGCGCATAGTGCTATGATAATAGAGACTCATGGTTCCAATATTCCTAATACTTCTAACTACCTCAAGAATCGAGGGTGAAAAATTCTTACAGTAGAATAATGTAAAAAGCATATGATAGTTATATCATTATGCTTTCGTTAACAGCCAGTGTTCGTTGTGGTCTCTATAGTAGGACATGGATGATATAAGATGATGTTCCATCTCCGAGATGTTTGGAAGGAGAAAGCGAAGGAATAATATGAATAACGCAATCATACAACGGCATTTGTAAATTGAAATATTTATCATGATCTTTATATAAATACCTTTCTCATATCATTATAACCCCCAATACTCATGTTTCATTTTATGTCACAAAACCAACTAGTTTCGAGTAAACACATTATTACAATTCCATGTAAGGTTTTCCAAGTGAATGAGAAATCAGAGAAAGTTTTATCTTAAATTATTATGGATTATAAATTCAAAGACAATGTGGAATGGTCTATGTAATTTAATTCCAATGAGACATTCACGACACCCTTCAATTAAGGAGCTATTAAAAAAGGTTATTGAATTGAAAAATAAAAAATAAAATAATTGATGTTAAAAAGAAGTAAAATGATTTAATTTAGAATGATGCCGCTTTTACTTGCAGCATATTCATCAATGTAACGTTTCCATTCTATAATTTTGTATTTAATACAATATGCTTTTTTACATATGTGTATTTAAATACAATGTCCAAGTACGTATAGAGACATTACAAGAAGGCAGGTGTATTCTCCATGTGGCTATGAAAGGGTGATACCTAGGCTAATAGTCATAAGTACACAACTAAATAATTTCCAAGTGAAAGATTTGTGTTGAAATTTTATTGAGAATATCCAAAAACATTTATCTCATGTGTCCTTGGATGCCTGGAGACATTCTTTCAGGTTCTGGAATGAATGTTGTTTTGGTAAACTCACTCACTAGTTCAAAAATACATTATTCATATGCATTTAGTGATGAAGATAAATGTAAGACTTATACCCAGTTGTGAGAATATAATTCTTTTTCAATTAATACTAATAGTGGACATCATGAATATACCACTTCTGGTATTTTTTCTCGGCACAACTAAATACTTTTGGTATTATCGACGTATTCAGTTTGGACAATGGATCCTTTAGAAATAAATGTATGTCATAATGATTTTGGAAATAGTTCAACAAGTTACCAAGAAATATTCAAATTATAAGTTATAGGTATAAATACTTCATAAGATTCCATTAAGTAATTTAGGAATATTAACACAAATTAAATGCATGGTGAAGAGATATGAGTTGCTTCGGGTTGGGATAACAAGGAATATCTCGACCAGACATTCATTACTCGTGATAATGTATCCTAAGGTAATTACTAAATGCACATTCCCTTCTCAAAATAATGACATTGATGTTAATGAAGATGATTTATGATAAGTATTACATATCAACATTGATAAAAAAATATATAGCACAAAGTAATTCCTAAATGAAAATTTTATACATCATTGTATTGCTATAAGTAACATCAATGATTCACTTAGCAGAAAACTCCATTATATTTTAGGAAATTATTTTCAAATAATGACAATATCCCACATCCATATGCCAACTGTAATGACCAATGGATATAATATGAGTTATAGTATGAAGTAAATCCATTATGTCCAAAGGAAATTTGTTTGGATGAAAATAGTTTGTTAGAAAAAAAAACTTTCACCAAGAGAAACACATTCTACATTTTTTATAATAATCATAATAGTTCCTTAGGATATTACAAAAATCTCTATCATAGAAAAGTTGTAGTCAACTGATAGAGTGCACATTTATATAAGGGTTCACATTTCTATTAGAGATTGTGGGACCAATATTGACTTGTGTTTAGTCAATGCTCAAAACACATAAATAGTTGGCATAGAAACTAGTTCCACTAGAGCATGTGAAACAGAGAATGTTCCAGAGATACCGATCGTGTTGGAATGATAAAACTAGAGTGATGGTTTTTATATTCACCATGGTTGGTGATCTATTATTCAATTTCTGGAAAGTAAGCAGTATATGTAAATTTCCTAAAATTTATAAGACCAACTAAAATTCACTTAATGGATTCCATGTATCAAAGTGAAAAGGGGATTCTTATTTTGAAAACTATGGTGGGTATTCTAGTGAGTTGGTACATGGATGGTATGAGCTTGGTACCAATAAGTCTTGATTTGTTTTACTAATTTGTTATGCCTAATTCCATTAGAATATTATTTATCATATATTATATATATGATCCAATTATTTAGCATTGGATTTCATGACCAGTAATCATGGATGGTGTCTATACGACACAACCATAAATAGACGGTTATGTCACAAAATGGTAATAAAGGTTTAAAGATACATAAAATCGATTTTGGATTAATGTAAGAAACATGCTCGTAGAATCTACATTTACAAAAAAATTGTTTCCATGTTTCTACCAAAGGTTAGTGGCAGTGCTATGGTTTTCCAAGTGAAATATGTTCAACAACAAATGGAAAATAGATTGGCCTTACAGTTAGTTAAGACCAAAATAAAATTTATTCTGCAATGACTGACTTAATGCAGCAGCCTATGTCCTATTGAATGAGATCTTCTAAGGTAGATCTATATGTTTCTTGGTCCTTTTCAATCGTACATATAGAGACATTGTTCTGAAAAAATACTATTTGGAAGAATTCAATAGATGAATTTTTTCCTTTTTCACAATGCATAATCTCTTACGGCTAACATGTCCGGTACATGGGAAGAGATAAACGTGGTGAGTTGAAATCCATATGCTGGAGAGATGAATAAATCATTCATGCCAATATATGTAGAAGAACCGTTATTTCCATGGTATATTGGGCATATATCATTTATATCTAGGATCACTACAAGGGATGTAGTCAGAACAATCTAATTATACTTCGACAAGTACAAAAGATATGTACCTGGTAAGTGGAGAAGAAAGTATACAAGTTTTTGGGTATACAAACTAGTCATCCATAGATCAGTGTGATCTACTATCATTGTTATGCTAATGACGATGAGTGAGTCAAGCTCATATCATCCAGTGGTAGATATACCTACATGGACCAAGTACATTTCCATTTCTAAGGCAGCTAAGAAGCAGATAAATGCAATGATTTGTTCCAGTTCTTGGAACCCCACCTGGTATGAAAAGTATTATCATAATGAAAATTATGATATTCTTAGAAGCCAATATATCAATTTGGGATAGTTGAAATGTGTGATACACTTGGGATACCATCTATTGAGAAGTTTTACTCTAGGAGAAAAGGTCTAAATAGTAGAGATTCCATGTGGCAGAACTGTGGTGGACCCAGTAGCTAAAGTCATTACTCAGTGGAAACATGGTGTTCATCATGTGAGTAGCTAACATGTTTGGTTAGAATGTTGTGTCTAGTGAAAGTGGGAGTGTTGAAATAGTTGGTGTCCTAGACTACACTATTCATTTCTTTAGATTACCATATCGTGTATACAATTAACTACCCATGATGTCATATTACCAACATTGTGTTGATTTTCTGTGTTCACTATTGAAATGGTAATGTCCAATGGTTAATTGGCATATCAAGCGGATGTAGCAGTTCCATGACTATAATGAGAAAAACTAGATACAATAAATTTAATCATAAATATTAGTTATGTGGTCTAGATACATCTTAATGGCTGGAAACAATAGATGTTTGACTATCAGGTGGTTGGGGATCATAAACATTGAGGCTTCTTCTCATGAAGTTTGAATTTGGTGATCTCATGTAGTGAGATCATGAGGGCTGGCCAACCAATAAAAACTCCCCATGATTTGTGTGTCATTGGATATTCTGATCTATGATCACGTGAAATGGTCTCCTAACTTGAGATCATTACCAATTTATGTCATTTTATATTTTACTTGGATGAAAGATGAAAACCATGGAAATCATGTCATGGAGAGGTGTTTTTTGTTGGGTGCATCATTGGTGGCATGACATTGGTTGAATGGTCATGGAAGGGTTTTTCACATCTGGGTTATGGAAGTAATATAACTCAGGCCATGTTGATATGGATGATAGTTCCATTATAAGACCATGTCCATGGAAATAAGGGGTAAATATATCTAGTTACATCAGAAAACATTAAAGCAAGAAATGGAGATGACACGAGAGTGTATACCACTTTATGAGATATTCTTGAAAAAGATATTATATTACACAGTGCATGTTCATAGGTTGGTTGTCACTGCTGTGACAATCCTTATCTCTTCAGGGGCCCTGATGGGTTTCGTTATTCTGCTCTTGGTCAGTGAATATTATTCAATGCTATTGAGATAAGGTCCTAGAGGGTCACACACACTAGCGTATTCAAGAATCACCTCTATTTAGTTGAATATGAGTTTTGGAAATGGTGGGCCCCACCACTGGGGTTGGGTATTTGTCTAAGGAAAAATGATAACCAATGAAATAAATATATTCTTATTATTAAAGTCTAGAATAATGAGTGTTGAATATATTTATTAAATGTATTTATGATTTTTAAGTAAATACATGAGAAATATTAATTGACTAATATTAAATTATTCAATGTTCAATTAATGTTTTTTGGCTTGATGAGTTGAGTTAATGAATCAATTATTATCATGTAATATATTGTAAAATATTTCAAGTAAATAATAATAATATTTATGACACATATTAGTAGTCATAAAATGTCATTAACAATGTGTTGGTTATTTGGGGGCTGGGTTGGCATTTATGGGAAATTAAATGAAACTATAAAGATAAGATGAGAGGATACTGATAGAGATTATTAATGAATCTAATCTCTCTTCTCTTATCTCACATGATCTAAAGAGAGAGGCTCTGGATCCAAATAATATAGATCATGCACTTTCTCTGGCATCACTTGTGAAGCATTGTAGTGATTATTGTAGTGGCAGAGGAATCATCGCAAATCTGTGCTAGCTCCTAGATTATGAAGAATAGCGATCCTGTGGAATTCTTGAAGCACATTTTCACGATCTAGAGGAGTTCGATGTCTGATTCTTGGAGCAGCGATCACCTACGATGATCATATGTCGAGCACGAATTCAAAATTAAACCAACTACTTTACAATTTTTTTGTTCTTAAAATCCATTATATATGGTCCTCAGCGAATATTGTGACACTTTTCACCGACGTCGACAAGTTTACATCAATCGTCGGTGGGAATTATTTTAAAACCCTCCTATTTGGGGCTTCTGTTGCATGCCTGGTTCCAAAATTATGTTCCATCATCTCATTTCAAAACACATTTTTGAACTTCTCCCCTATATATTCATTCCATTTTTGAACTCTCTATTGTCTTGTCTTTGAATACTGATGGTAATTCAATTTAAATTTTTAGGTGTGTAAATCTATGATTATATAAAAATTTGGATTTTTTGGAAAGTGTATTACTTTTTTCCTTACATTTCATAATGATCTTTGTAAAAGAACAATGATGAATTTCAAATGATTGTTTATTCTCTGATACTGATCTCTATTCATGTCTATGATCACACATATATCTATGTTTGGCATTGTTTTCTGATCTCAATTTTCACCATTAAAATTTTCATCCATTTACAATAAATTTCAAAAGTAAAAACCATTGGATTGGGGGTGTATGGTTGAGTTTATGAGGTGTATTAATTTTATCATATAGTTTTGGTTCAAATTATGCTAAACATTATTATAAAAAAACAAAATAGATAAAAAAGAAAAAGCAAAGGGAAAAAGAATTTTTTGGGTAATGTTTTGTCCAAATGATTGGAATACAGATCATTGGAATCTAGGCTCTATAGTTTTCTAACCTACAGTTAAGATTTAAATATCTATAATAGAGCATGTAATTAATAATAATTGTGGTGGAAAGAACCCAAGGACATGAATCCATAGTTTTGTTAACTATAATTATCTATTTCATCTCCATTTCGGTTAAAAAAATTCTAAAAAAAATGAAAAATAAAAAAATGGGTATGCATCTTATGTTTAAATGTTCTTATCACATTGAGAATTCATATATTTTTTAGTTCAACAAGAAAATGAACCCTATATATTTTATGATACAAAACACATTTCCATGAATAATTGGATTTCATTAGTGGTAAAATTGAACTATAGAATGGGAATGGAATTTAAATATTATTGTATATATTACTTGATAAAATGAATATTTATAGGCTTCAGGAATTTATTGAGGTTATGTGATGGAATGAAACATTTTATATTAAGATATGATGATAGAAGTGGATTCAATTTTGATCATTTGTTGATTTCGATGGACTATAAAAAATAATTTGTGGGTGGGTGTGATTGGATAACGAAAGTAGATATTTATCATTAAATTTTTAGGAATTTTTCATGTGTTCTTTTTTTTTTATAAAATAATTTATTAATTCATTATCCAATTTGAACTTCATTTATCACCATTTTTACAGTTCATTTTTAAAATGTATTAATTTCCAACCATTATTACATAAAATTATTTTAAATTCTCAATTAATTATTTTAATTTTAATTTTCCATATAGTGAATATAAATATATAAGTAACATTATTTCTTCTTGGATAAATTGGATATTTATATAATATTATGATCATATTTTGACCCCAAAACCAAAATTTCTAGGAAAAAGAGATTTTACCTCTTCCAATTAAAATGGTTGAATAGACCAAAATTAACATCCAATAATTTTAAAACATTTTTTTAATATATGGGATATCATGAATAAAATTTCTTAAAACTAGGTCCATGTATAATTTGTTCATTAGATGGAGATCTATGCTACCCAATTTAGAGATCAAATTTAGGACTAGATTCTAGGCCCCAAAAATCTACCTCAATATTTTGGGAATAAATCTTAAAAAGATAATCTAATTGGGCATAGATTTTGTCACAATTTAATGGAATTATTGAGATAAATATTTTTATTCTATTTAAAATCCAAATTTCTATACATTTATGTCCTTATATCACATCAATGAGGAGGGATAAAATTCATTCATGCTTCCATGGAAGGGATGAAACATTAACTTTCCTACCTATTTTCTCCCCCAATTAGCCAACTATAGGGAATGATTATAATTTCCAATGGTATTATACTTCCATGTATCAAATTAATGTGTATTTTAAAATAAAATATATTATGTTTTTCTTATCATTCATTTTTATGTTTTGATTCCATTTTGATGTCTTAATTTTTTTCTTCACTTAAATATTGATATAATTCGATGTTTTTTTAAATTAATGTTCTCAATTGTTAAAAAATATTTTAATAATATTCATAATTATTTTAATTACTTTAATCTATTGTCGTGAATCCATTCACATAACCAAAAAATATATTGTTATTTATGTGTTTTGATTTTTTCAATCATCTCCATTAATTCGAAAACAACCTTCCATTGAGATATTTGTATCAATGGAAGGATAAAACATTAGTGGGTTGATTATAATGAGTTTTAAAGGGATGTATTGGATATTATTTTATGTTATTACATTCTAAAATTAGTTGTATGGTTTGATATTTCCATTAATTGACTAATTGTAATTTTCCTCTTCAACAGCTTTAAAGACTACTTATTTTGAGTGCTCATGTAGTGCAATTCCTAAGAGTGATCATTAAAGTGATACACTATTTTCATTAGTGTTTTTCCTTGTAAATGTGTGTTAATTAAATAATTTATTGATTTTTGGGACCTAATTCATTTATAGGAAACTTGTTGAACTAGTGGGATGGTTTTTTCTATGAACACAAATTCATCAAATACAGCCCTAGCAATGACCTAGGATCTGCCCTATACCTTAATATTTTTAATTCAATGAATATAATATTTTTTCTTTAATTAAAATGGTTCTATAAGTTCACTTTGTGGTATAGTATCCTAATACTGATAAACCCAAAAAGAAATTAACTTCATAACCCCCCCCCCCAAAATATGAGTGTATCAATGTTACTTCTTCATCCCTATAGAATTGAACCCTACATGTACTATATATATCAGTTGTTCCTGTTGGTAAAATTTGGGTGATATCAATGGACACTTATTTTTTTGAAACCATCATTTAATTTTCTCTCAATTAATCGAATTTTTGTGTTTTCTATGTTGATAGTTTGGATAAAGTTTCAATTCTTGGACAACTTTTATATATTCATTTGATGGCATTGGATTTCATGCGTGAGTGATTTTCTATGTTAAATGTGATGATTTTTAGACTGATATTATTTTCAAATACAAGTGTCAATGGGAACACATTTTTTATCTAAATATCTGAGAATAATAAAAATTAGATTAATTCCATTAAATATATATTATTTAATGAGGATGTGGATGTGATTAATTTAATAAAAAAATATTCATTTATTATTTCAAGAAGATCATTCAATGATGAAATGCATGTTAATTATAGAATTATTGGATTTCGATTATATAAATAGAAATTTACCATTAATATTATTAAAAGTAATAATATTTAAACCATGGACCTATATCAAGCCATCATAGGCTAATGATAAACTGAGGCTATGTGAGACCAGAGGTCAACCATAACCATGGGAGCCCATGAGAGTTAGCCTGTATAAAGTGTTAAATGAGAGGTTGGACCCCATGTTTAAGTCCCAAAGGAGTGCACATATGAGTGAAAATGTAAATTCCCAAGGCATGTCCATTGTGTTATTTCTTATGTGTGAGTATTGTAGTCCGGATATTGATCCCCCACTTCCATATAGAACGGATTTTATTACAAATAGATTTATTAAGAAGATACCATCATGGTGAATATTTACGAGGAAAAACATTCTTGGGTTATTGTTATAAATGTATAATGTTATTTACATTTCATCTTTCATCAGATGAGTTTCATCAAGATCAAATGATCACCATAAAACAATCATATTCCACCTACATACTTGAAGGTTCTTGAGTCCACTAGAGTTAACGACCAAATTTACTTTGATAGTGCATCCATTTATCTTTCATGATCATTCTAAATTAGTGAGGATTATAAAATAGATCTGATCCCATTCGTGAAATCATTTTTATTCCTTCATAAAATAAATTTAATTTCACAATTCATTTAAGGATCATAAAATTCCACAGTGCATCTTTATTCATGGAGGACTTCAAGCTGTTTAGAAGAGGCAGGAGAATGCAATTAGCATTGCATATAGGTGATGATCCATCACAAATTATCAAAATAAATGTGACTTCATTCTCAACATATTTTGGAGGATAACATAATTTTTCAGGTGATTAAAATAATCCTTTACATCTTATAAATTTATATTATTCTATGTGATAATATTTTAGGATTATAGGAGTTGGGTGAAATCTTAAAAATAAGAAAGAATCCTCACTAAGAGGAGATACTAATAATTTTGAGAGTGAAATCATTTTTTCAAGAAAACAGATTAGTTAGATTAACATTTTCATTCATTAAGTGATAATTTATCCCACGTTCAGCTTTTACAAAGGAGAAGATGAGATCTTGTGGGAACTTGACCTATAGAGATAACATTCAAAGTACATCCTGAGGAACATTCACTAATAAATGTGTAGAAGTGGTGGTTTTATTGTGCATGAGAAGCATTTCAAAAAGACCCCTATGAGTTTTGTAAAGGTTTTAAAAATTGTGGGGTGATTCATGGTCTCTAGTAATTTAGCGGTGGTTTCATTAATATCATATTGGGGTTTATATGTATAATTTTTGGTGTATTTTTAGGTAGATTATTTTTTATATAATAATGGTTTTTATAAAATAAATATCCTCTATGAATATTAAAAAAATTTAAACAACCACCAATGATATGTTCAGTGGTAGTTAACCATAATTACTGCTAAAAATATATTATTTAAGGGATTTAGTAATGATTTCTAAAACCCCCCTCTAAATTAGTTTTTTAAATATTTAATATAAAATTGTAAATATAAAGAAGTGACATGTAATATTCAAAAACAAAAATATATGATATCACATCATACATATGTCATTAAACCATAACAAATATACAAACATCCACAGTTTTCATAACCTCGATCCCAGGAACCCAATAATTTTTTCAACCAAAACATCAATCCTCAATACATATATATAACATATGTCTACTAACAAACCAATTCCAATATGCATATGCATCACAACCTACACTACATTTTTCTATCTCTACCGCATCTCATGAACTGAAATGGACCACACCATCTCTTCCATTATAAATAAAGAAAACTAAAATTAAAACCGAACATAATAAATTATAATTATAGTTGTATAATTAATAAAATTATTAGATACCATAAAAAGTATGAACCACCATGATTTCCTTAGGAGGATTATCATGGATCAGAATGGTAAACCTCTTACATACTGTTAGTACTGACCACCTACAACGAGAACCATAATATTTATTAAAAATAAATATTAAAAAGAAAACAAAAATATATATAAATATTGTTTCCTATAAATTATTTTATTTTCTTTATAAAAAAGAAATTTCATCACAAATATATATGTAATGAAAAAACATGTAAACATAAAATTACATATTTAAGATAATATTCAAAACATGAAACTGATAATGGATATGTAAATATTCTATTTTTTTGAATGTCACATGCAATGTGCATGAAATTTAAATAATAATAGATTTTATTGACTTTGATATAAAAAAGTTTCTGATAATTGAAAATTATCATTTTGGTTGTAGTACAATGATGTTACATCAATATGTTGCTCATTTTCTTTTTTTTGATGGTTCTACAAACATTTTAGATTTTGAAAAATAGTAAAAATGAATATATTTTTAGAATAGGAAAATTGGAATTCATAATAACATGTCACAGGTTACTATATTTCCAAATTAAATATATAGTCATTTTTATGCTTTCAAGGGAATATGATATTTTTTCCTATTTTTAACCCCCAAACACTTGTTTTTAAGGGTTTTGCGCCTTCCAGATGTGTTTACTAAGTCATTCTATCCACAATTCTTGTCATAATGACATGTTGTATATCTATAGACAAAAAATAACATATTTGTGGTTTTACAAGGATTTCTCATCAATATGATGACATTTCCTATGATTTTGACCATTCCACACGTTTTTTAGTTTTTTAAGACACTTAAAATGAATTTACAACCATAACTATAAATCCAGCATTTGGAATTATGTGTTATTGGTTCTTACATTTCAGAATTAATTATACAGTCGTTTCCTATTGATTCCAAGAAAATATACCATCTTTTTCTAGTTTTAACCCTCACAGCATGTTTTAAATGGTTTTTGTACATTTAATTATTGAATACAGGATCATCTAAATCATGCCACATGTTATATTGATGTTTTATCTATGTGTACACATAAAAAATAAATCATCAAGGGTTTTCTGATGATTTCACATCAAACTGAGTTTTTTATATGTTTTTGACTATTCCATGTGTGATTTAGTGTTTTAAAATAGTTGAAAGAGATTTACAAACATAATAATAAGTACTTCATTCATAATTATTTTTTATTGGTTCCTACATTTCTGAATTAATAATATGTGTTTCCCCTAATTTCATGTAAATATGATTTATTTATTCTAGTTTGAACCCTTATGCGTGTTTTTAAATGATTTTTACATTTAAGAAGTGTTTATATAGTCATTACAAACACACCTTAGGTCAAAATTCTGTGTTCTAGGCACATACACATAAAAATATGTCATCAATATTTTTCTAGTGATTTTACATCAATATGAGGTCATTTCCAATCATTTTTACTATTACATTCATGTTTTAGTGTTTTAAAACACTGAAAACGTGTTTACAGACATAATGTACAATGCATCATTCATAATTATGTTTCTTCAGTTCATAAATTAAAAAAATTAAATCTATGTTTTTTCACATGATTTGAGGTTATTGTGACATTGTTATCTTAGTTTTGACCCCTTGATACATGTTTCTAAAACTATGGGATCTTTTGAATATTTTTATTGAGTCATTTTTGGCACCCCTCCAATTGAATGGAAATATTGTTTTATTATACATGTATCAAAAACTTCAATGGTGCATTTTCCATTATTTCACGTCACAAATATATCATTTTTCATTGTTTTGGTCATTTAAAATCAGTTTTAGTGTTTTAAAACATTCAAAACATATTTACAGGCATCACAGTTACACCGTAACTCAGATTGAAATGGGCTTGATTCATACATTTCAAAAATATATAATTTGTTTTGTTGTCTTATGATAATTTTTTTAATAAATAAATATTTTTAAAAAATTATAATTGTACAATTAATATGTATTTAATAAAATTAATTATTTATTAAAACGTGCCTAGTGGTGCACAATTTTAGACTATATCTACTCACATCGCACGTTGTGACCTTTCCAGCCACACCACACCTCATTCATAGTCTTCCTCACACCAATACATCATTATATTCACAAAGTAAACCAGTGCTCGATGCAGTTACCAGATGTTAACTAGAGACAAATCCAGTCTATGAAGTGGTTATTTTACTACTGGTGGTGTTTAAAACTACCAACACATTATTTAGTGGATGTTATGTAAACCATCATATATTAATTTATTAATAATAAATTAGAGGTTATTTTTGTATTTGATCGCTAATTTTCATAGGTGTGGTATTTTGGGTATTGAATGGTGGTTTTTTATTAAGTTGATGAAATTTTTATAACAAAAAACAAAAAATTATAATATAGGGATGTTAATGGATAGATCGCCATATCTCTATCAAGATTCCCAAGAATCTTCCACAAATTCCATCAGTTTCACTGGTAGGCACACCAAAATCCTAAAATGGAACTATAATATTGAGGACCTTCATTTTTCATACATCATACATGTTCATATTTCGATCCCATCAATTAATTCCTTTATATGTTCAGAAAGTTAATTAAAATTATTAAAAAATACAATTTTTTGGTAAATGGAATACATACCCGTAATAGTAACTCAAGAATATACCAAAGATAGAGGGGTGATGAAATTATCCACCACTGTAGGTGAATCAGGTAGAGGTCTACCAATGTTATCAGCATAATTAGCTATCTCTCTTGTAGTGTCGGGTATATTAAAATCATCAGGATCCCTAGAATATGATGGTAGTGGAGGTGTTATTTGAGATATGGATTGGATAAGATCATTAATTTCTTTTTGTGGCATTGATTCATTTCAAATTGTTAATGTATATGAAATATATTAAAAATTAAAAACTACATGTATTTTACAGAAAGAGAAATAATATCAAGAACAATGTATATATGTACAAAACATTATCAATGATAAATTATAACATATTTTCACATCAAATTAATATATTAAATTATATTCATTTTCATTATTTACATTTTAATCAACCTACATTTTGATGATTCCTAAATTTTCACCCTCCATTGTAAGTTAAACTATTTTAATAGTTTCAGGAAAATGCTATTCAATGTTTTGTTGTTGAAGATGTTTACAAACACAAAGCACCAATTGATCTTCGTCACCCATAGAAAATAATTATCTAAGATTTATGTGTACAAAAAACACTACAACATAAATTTAGTTCATCATCCACATAATAAACCATATTCTTTTAAAGAGATAAGAAAAATGGAACATGATTCCCATGATCATCAGAATCCATCAAATGAGGGATTTTGATAGAAGTAAAATGTATTGAATCATTCATTATACCACTATCATTGGTGACCCACTTTACTTGGAATAAGACAACTAAAAATTGTCCATGATAGTTAATTCAATTATATCCATCATCATCCCATTGCATCCCTCATCTTAAAATGTAAACACACCACTATTCTGAGTTTTCAATTCTTCTTCATGATAAATTGTATGAAACCTGATGCCATGAATATTGTAGGCATCGATTATCTTAGCCTTCATTTAGGGACCTTGATCCAAGAAACATCATATCATTTAATAATTTATCAATATTTCCAACATTTATTATCTAGAAAAAATGATATAATCTGTCAACATTTAAAAATAACTAAACATTCATAATATGAATATTAGTATATACATACATGATGGATAAACCATAATACAAGATCCTTATAATAAGATTTTGTTAATACCATCTCATTTGAAGCTTGAAACCTTAGTCACCTCATTGTTTATTGTTTAAATTATTTATAAAATGGATCCAAATTACACTATTAAGTTTCACATATCAATGTTCATGAAGAAACTCCAATTCATTTAGGGTGAAATTTTATCACATTTAAATTGGTTGTTATATAGTTGGAAATACAAATTACTAGTTTTTAGAATGATAATTAGATGATATGTCTCCATCAAATCCAACATGATTAAATATAGTTTCAATCCAATCCAACTAACTTGAACAGAAGGTCAAGCACTCTTCATCTATGTATAATTAAATAATAAGGCCTTCTGGTTGAATTTAAACCTCACATATTATTTAAAATTACCAAAGTACCTAATGTAAAATAATAAGAAGATATAAAAATAGCACAATGATTTAATAAAATTGAATTCACCAATGAATTTTTTTTTCATTGTACATCTCAATTGGATACATCGATCAATAGTGTACCAGTCCACAATTATTACATTATTCAACCAAATTTATAGACAAATGATTTGTGACAATGAAGAATAATCGGGGAAATAACACATTAAATTGTTGCAGTGTTCTAACTGTTTTTCATTAAATTTATCATGCTCGGTTGGATTTAGTGATTTTCTACAAAGTACTTTGAAAAAGGTACAATAATAAACTGGCACCACATTTACTTTTTTATGTAATGTATTATGAAATACTAATAGAAACAACTAATCCCTCAAAATATGAGATTTAATAATTTTTAATTCAAGTAACATTCAATGTTTTAATTCAACACAAATTGATATTATACTTGAATATCCATTTGGAACTTTTAAATTCATTAATGTTCAATGTAATACAACTTTCTCAAGAATTATCATTTTAGAAATAGGGTAAGATTACTTTTTATTCTCTCTTTTTCAAAAAAAAAATATTTATATTCATTGACTTGAAATCATTTTTATTATTAAGTTCTTTCTTCAATTTACCCAACTCAATAAACAGAGTAAAAATTACCTTGTTACAGACATTATTCTTAATATACATGAGGTAGAAAATATTTTGTATAATATTAAACTCACAAAAATGAATTTTAGAAAATCTGCAATTTTTAATTCCGTTTTTTGTTTTCATTCTCCTTCATATATTGTACCTCATACCCTTTTCCCCTTCTTTAAACTGATGACCATTTCAAAATTATTTAGTGACATTCAATAATTTCCAAAATATTTTTAAACCTGATAACACCTTATGTGACTTCTTCATTTCAATATCGTCATTGAATAATGTATTCATAAACCTGAATTTATTATAAGCATAGTTAAATCGATGATGACACAAAAAAATCATTTTCTACTATGAGGTAATTGTTGATGTTCCAATTCCAAATTACATGATGGAAAATCCTAACCAGTATGCGGGTTCCATCCTCATAAATTTCAAACTCCACTAATGTCTCTTTTTGTGAACATTAAAGTATCATGCATTTCGAATAGTTTTATCATTGATGAATCTTATGTATCTATGAAATCATCCAATAATTCCCAAAATTCATTGATTATAGGTTGAAGGTATACATCAATGTCATTTCAAGAAATTTTCATACAAGGAATAATTATAAATGTAATGAATGAATTCTTCTTCATAAAGTTCCTTGAAATTATATTATAGGTGATAAAAAAATGGAAAAATTTGATAATTAGTACTTAATGTACCAAATGGTTTAAAACTATTAGAACCGAATCCCAAACTTACTAGGACACAAAGAAAAATATGGATACAGAGAATCATACATATTCCATGATGTTCAATATTTTGGATATCTCATTAGGCCATCATTAATATCTTGAGCATGGCCCTTCATGTTGTATGAGGTATTAGGAGACATGAATAATATTCCCATATCTAGTTTCAGATGAATTTAATGCAATACCATTATTGGAGTTTTCATCATCTATTTGTTCCTGGGGTTTCATTGATTTATACTCTCATTTTTTCCATTAACATCCATATTCTTTTATAACATGTTTCACATTATTCTTTATCACACTCTTCCCCCCCATTAAATCATGAAATAATTTGGGAATGGGTGTATCTTTTTATAATCATGTTGAAGGATGTTAATGACATTATTCATCAAATATATTGGTGCATGGATCTTATCATTACTAAATGCATCATGAAGTGACCGTAAAATCATGGAATTTTCTTTATCATTAATTACTTAAATAAAACATGATTTGATAAAACATTAGTAAAAAAAATAAAAATTCAAATACATAGAACACCATTCATACAGTTCTTATTGTCAATCTTCCACAAATTCTTAAAAATCACTTTTTAACTATTGTTCTGAGTATGATTAACCTATTTAAGATCAACTAATGGTTCTACTAATCCAATAAAATTATTGAAATTTTATTCTATAAAACCAAAGAAGAAATTTAAAAAATTTTAAAAATAATTCTCCATTGTCGGGCCACTTTTTATTTCATTGATAATATATTAATTGATTTTACTTTCTATACATTTGATTCACCATACCAAACCCAACATACATATCAAGATGAAACTGTTTCAATATCAAATGCTTGTATAAAATTTTTCTATTCAAAGATCACTTGAATTTACAAGAATGAAATATAAATTTTATTCTACCATCCACTGATTGGTTTTCAATTGTATAATCAAAAAATTTTCTGATCCCTTGGCATATTGAAGTGTGTTTCAAGGTAAATTAATAAAAAATGTATCCAAAGGTAATTCATTGCATTATCCATATACTATAGAATTTAAATATATAAATGTTTAATAAAATTGGTAAAATCAATATTAATTAAGGATCTATAAATTTTATAATAAGACTCAAGAGAATGGTATTTGATGTTAGGTACTTGTTTGAAACAATTAATATTTAACAACTGAATAGTAGAGAAGACCTCTGTATTCAAGATGACAAATATAATTTTTTTTTGCTATTATATATATATATATGATATTATTTTTATTGAAAAAAATGATAATAGTTTATTCTACTATAATTTTGTAAGTAATTTGGATTCATTCCATTTAAAAATTAGTTATGTTGATCAATTTCTGAACCATTTACCATGGTCTGACTAAGACCTAGGGATCCCCTTTAAAATCTAAAATAAAATATTACTTTACTTGGATATCACAATGTATTGGATGGAGAAGACAAATAAACACATATGTTTTAGGTTTTTATATGCTCTTATTCTTCATTCAAAAATTTATGGTCATTTTTATGAGCACATTAATTTGTAAGAAAACAACACATCATTTTTGATGTTTTAAAATTGAGGTCACACATATTATTCTATGAAAATATAGGCCAAAATGTAACATATAAGATCATTTTATCCTTTATAAACCCCTTTAGAAACATCCCCATATATTTTATTGTGAACAATAATCAATATGATAACAACATGTGGTTTTCAACAAACCATGGAATTTTAATTTAAAAAATATACCAAAGAGCATGGTATATTGTAAATTACTAATGAAATTTTTTGAATGTTCCAACCATAAAATAGAATACACATTGAGAAACCTCATTATAATATTTCCTTTACACACTAAAATATTATATCATCATATAGATAGTATATTCTGGTTAACCCAACGTTAGTTCTTAAAAATACATGCACGCCCTTAGAATTCCAAAAATTCAAATAAAAACTATTTTATGTGCCAAATAAACTTTTGAAGTCTTGAAATCACATAATAAAATACATTCTAATATTTTATCAAATATAAGGTGTGCATGGCAGTTGAAAAATAAATTTAAAATAGTTGTTTACATATAATAATCCATATCAATCTACCTAAAACAAGTGAAATATTGTTTACATTTAAAAAATACATACATAAACATATAATATCATCATTAGAAATCGAATACCTAGATTAAAGAGTCATGAAAAAAGTGTTTATTATGTTAACAAACTATGTAATAGATAAATCCAACCTCTCGTCTATCAATTCAATAATGTACGACATTAAATTACCACAAGAAGAAAAAATGAGGCTTAAGAGGCTATGAGGAGCCCTTAGATCACAAAAACCCATGTTAAACCTAATCTAAAACCCTCTTGGTCATCCAAAAAAATCATCAATTTGAATGATAGAAAGAAAATGGGGAGGAGTACAAAATAAGAGGTATTGAGGATTTAACCTATAATAATCACAAGGAATACATATTAAAATCTATGGATTATCCTTTATATTGGGTTAATTGAGAGAGGAGGTGTTCATATAGTGCAAGGGATTAATGGGAGGTGATTTGAGCTACTGGGGAGGGGAACTAAGCCTTGGAGTGGAGGTCATATGGGGGGTCTATGTCACCATAGAGGAGGGGAAACGATAGTGAAAGGGAGGAAAAAGGGGGGTTCTGGGTCCCCAATGGGAAATGAAAACACATAGGGGGTCACTAGGGTAAGGGTCACCATAGAGGATTTAGGAAGGAAGTTAAAGGGGAAGTTCCACATCACCACTTGGGAGAGGCTTGTTAGAGGGGGTGGTCATGGGGTCAAGGTTGTTTGGGGGAAGAGAGAGGAGGAGGATGGGGTGGGGGAGGATAGAGGTTAGGGTTTTGTAGAGGGAGTGGGGGAGGTGTAGGAAATATGGTGTTTATAAACATATCATTGGAATTTAATGGAAACCACCACTATATTTTAAAATAATAAAAATTATTAATTGTTTCACTAAACTCCCATGATAATATCAATTTTTAACCATTTATTGATAATAGTTACTAGAACCACTGCTAAAAAACCACCAATAACCAGTTATTTTTTGAATTTAATATTAACTAAATCCATTAAATAATATGATACTCATATATGTCACCTATTTGGCTAGTGTGAACATATCGAGACACCGCGAGACAATTTCACCCACTAAATATTCCTAAAAGTATACATGAACAATGAGGTTTTTCAAAGAATCATTGGGTTTCACTGCCTATTAGTTTGAAGGATAGTGTTTTCACAGAGATTTTCATGCACATGCATTAATATGTCAATAAGGAAACACTTTCATGATATTATCAAAATGTAGTAGACAATGTATATTTCTGACATTAAAAGAAAAAACAAAATACAAATGAAAATTTGTATATAAAAAATAATAATAAAGAGAGGAAAACATATGATAATTTTTAAACTTGATCAGAACACATATTTTATTACACATGAATGAGTAATGAGGTTTAAAAAAGAGATTGAATTTCATTGTTAAATTATTACTATTGAATAACATAATAAATGATGAATTCTTTTGCATCATTTTCACACATCTAATTTTTGATCGGTCTTTATTATAAGTTGAATGACATACATCCTATGAATAGATTCCATGATAAAACTGTTGAGATAAAGGTCATCCAAATATTTGAGCAAGACCAAAAAACACATTCAATGACTATTGATGAGACTTTAATAGGTACACGAATAAATTAGGTCCTACAAGATCATGCATGAATATCATACAATCATCCAATAGTGTATCATTCCTTGAACCATGAAAAAGTATTCTGGAAAGTTCTAGTAGTAGGTGAAGTATGCTTGTTTTATCCAATAGTAGGAGGATTATCTCAATTTGAGTTGGAGTAAGCATTATTTTTGTTAAATATAGAAGAAAATTGAGTTTCTTGGTTTTAACCATAGTAGAAGTCTTCCATTAAGCGATAAAAGAAAATATATTCACGTCATTGATAGTAACAAACCTATAGTAGGTTTTTATAGCTGGTTTTACCAAGAAATAGGCGTTTTCTAAACACTATAATGTTTTCTGATGCTCTCTCTCCATTATTACATATCCACATGGGGTGATATTTAGAGATAATACATAATCGATTGTGAAACATAACAATTTCAAGAGATTTAATTGAAATGTAAAATAATTTCTAAAATCAAACGACTGATTTTCCCTTCCCCTATCTATATCCAATATATCATAGGGAACATCAAGTGGTATCATTGGGAGGTTCCCTCTAAATATCATTATACTTTATTATGAATTTTATATTTTTTGAAATATGTGATCCATAAAAGACGGAGATAAATGATTCTAGTCCCAATGATACAAGTCCATATATTTCTTCCAAGACATAAAAGAATATATTGAAAATGTAAGCAGGAAATATGAATATGTATCTCATATCAATCGTAGAAACACTAGGTAATTAAAATAACATATATATTACTAATTACTTTTATTATGATTCTTATGATGAATCCTTATCATGATATGATGATGATATATCTCTTAGTGATGTTCATATTTAATTGAAAGAAAATATAAATAAAATTCCCCAAAACTTGTTAATTTTACCAATAGAGTATTTAGGTCACTTCATAATAAAAATATTCATCTTAAATAATTGGTTAATTCTACTAAATAAATATTAGTTAAAAAGGATTGAATAGCCAACACTCTCACATAACCTATGTATGAAAATTATAAAACAAATTATAATTGTAATGAAATATATACTGAAGTTATTGATGAACTATAAAGAAATGTTTGTGAGAAATATTTCATTGAGAATATATTTGAAGAATCATTCCATGTAATTGAACATTTTAAAAAAGATTTTATGTTTTTCAAATCTAATCAATTGGAGGATAAATTTATAATGGTAAAAGAGCTTGAAAATTATATATTACAATTATGAAACTTTCATGAAGAGAAAATGATGCAACTTAAGGAGGATTAGGAAGGAAAACCAATATAATTTTATAATGAAAATAACATCCTAAACATGATATGATTAGAGTTGAATATTTGATTTAAAAAAAATGAATTTCAACTAGTTAGATCTTCCAATAAATAAAATAATAACTCCTTCCACTCATGTTTTCATTGAGGATCATGATTTTAAAGGATGTTTTACACCCTACTCTTGGAATTTGTGGATGGTTATGAATTTTTATAAACATACCACATAAATGTTGTTTTTGAAAATAAATATGAAGATCTATTCTCTAATAAATATCTAGTACAATGGTGGTTCCACTAAAAACAAAATGTTTTATGTTATGTGAAATTCAATAATTAAAAGGACAATACTAGAAAATAAGAGGTTGAGATACATTAGCTATTAATTGTATTTCAAGATTTTTGGGAATAAATATTTGGAATGTTTGAATATAATGAAAATTCATGAAAATTAAAAAATAAAAAAAATTAGTGGGATAAAAGCTAAAGGAAATAGAATATCTGCATAAATAAGAGAATACCACATAAAATGATGGGTGAAAATTTATCCATGGGATGTGAAAAAAACTCAAATATTGGTAAGTAAAAGAAACTAAAAATAAACATGAAATAACCTACCCTACATAAAATTCAGAAAAAAATCACAACTCATTTGGGAAAATAAGTCTTAAATTGAATTAGTTTAGAAATAACTAAGGTCTATAGAAATTTCATACCATTTTGAAAGTTATAAGTATAGTTATTTTTATTATAGTTGTAAATGGTATGGACACATAACATACTCTTGCTGGTATAATATGTAATTAAAAAGAAACTGGCCAGAATCAAGGGGTCATAGTGAGTATATTATAGAATTATATCATATAAATAAGGTTATAAACAAATATTAATCAATTATACTAAGAAAATATGATATAATTTTTTTATAAAAAATTGTGTAATATTTTATCAGAAGGGTCACAATGCAGAAAAATTAATGAATATTTGACCTGATGATATTACCCATGATGAAAAAGGGTAGAGGATTCAATAAAAATCAATGAAAATTATTGTGGGGATATTTAGAAGAAATAATTCTTATTTATTTTTCAGAAGAAACAAAAAATGGATAAAAAATTAGGGGAAGATGCAAAACATTCTAAAGATAAAAGAATGAATTTTATTACATAAAATGAAGTAGTAATATATATTCCACAAAAATGTAGTGACTTGTGTGAATTTGGTTGTAATTTTAGACATGTTTTACACAGTTACCTTGAGATTCTACAAAATCAGTTGGAGTTTTTTAGAACAAAAAATGAAAGAACTAGATACTTCATTTACTCTAATGAATATTATGGAAATGGGAAATTCAAAATAAGAGAATATAAAAATTTGGAGAAACAAATGGACTATATTGAGATATAGTTTTCAACTGGAATGTTACTCCTGGTGAATAAATTGAACCATCCTTATTGTTTTTTTATGTTATGAGCTAACATGCAGGGAATAGAATGATATTTGTGAGGATGTCATGATTGTACAATAAGAAGAGGCTTTAATTCAGGTATTCTACTTACATGTATGTAATTGAAGAAGAGAATGAATCTATTTAGTGGGGGAGTGAGATGAATTTTTCATTTTACTAAATTATAGATAATCTAAAATTTTGGATAGAATTAGAAATTGAATATCGAGGAATACTGATCAAACTTTAATACATTATTCATAATTTTATTATTAATATCAATTAAGGTGGAGTGCTTGGTTGATGAAAAGATGACAAGGGGGTTATTTCTTTGCACAAAATCTTTTTTATATGTTTCTTTAAATGTTTCCATGATTTTTCATTTTATAGATATTATAAATATTGGAATGGCCTTAAATGATAATTTTTAATTTAAGAGCATGATTTAAAATGAATTTTATTTAATAGATAGATTATACTTCATTGTTTATATCTCTATTGTTTTCTAAATTGGGATATCATATTTAGACACAGTGTTAATAAACTGTAGGCTCAATACTATTAGAAACATGTGATATCATGTGGAACCCCCCTGTTTATTTTCTAACAATTTTCAATGTGGGAGAATGTTTGAGCACACATATTGACTTTAACAATGTCTTCTAGAGAGATTTTTAAAATATAATACAATGGGGAATTTTTGATGTCATTGTTTTATTTTTACAATGAATATTAAATATGTGATTGGTTTATTGATATATATGATGAATTGATGATGCATGGAAAAAATGCGGATTCATTTAATGGAATTGGATTCAATGCCTGATATATTTTCCATGTTAAATGTAATGTTTTTTGGACAGATCTTAATTTCAATATCATGTATCAAAGAGGACACATTTTTTATTATAATTTATAGAAATTTTTTTAAGGTTAACATGAAATATATCTTATTACATGAGGATGAGGATGTGAATAATTCCATGAAAAAATTTATTCATTTACTTTTAATGAGGATTTTTCTATGGTGAAGGCCATACAAATAAGGTCAGTCTTGAATTTATATTATAAAATTTTAACTGATCTATGTATATAATTAAAGGTCCTTATATTAAAATTTTGGTACAAACTCAATCCAAGAAATTCCAATGCTCAACCATGGTTTTGTGGAACCATAGGTTAACCATGCCCATGGGATTCAGCAAGAGCCACCCTGCATAGATGAAAGTCAGTGGGCATGACCCTATACAATGACAATAAGAATTAACACTTTAGAACATGGTTGGATTCACCAGATATACCCACTAGGCCATGGTAAATGTTTGATTATTATAGTGTGTGTGATGACCCTCCACCTCTGGCTCAAAATGATTGTGGAATGTATTGATTTATTAAAAAACATACATATGAAAAACTATTTTATGTGTGAAAAATGTTCACTAGTTACTATATCAATATATAAATATTAATATAAATTTCATCCACCATTGGACACAATTTATCTTGATATTTCCATCACTAAAACACTTTATTCTTCTACCTAAATCCTCTACGATTCATCTATTATTCAAAGTTAATGACTGAATATACATCAATTGAGAATCCATATATATTACATGATCAATCTAATGGAGTGAGGTGTTCGGGATCAGCCTAAGGCTTTCCATGAAATTAGTTTCTTTCATTCTTGTTATTTATGGAATTTTACCATTCTTCCTTGTATGATATGAATTTTCAATGCATCTATCTACATGGAGAATATTAAACTATTTAGAATAATGAGGAGTATTTGATTATCAATCTATGCACCTGAGGATCCACCGCAAAGTCACATGGGGAAATGTGAATTAATTATAAATGTATTATTTTGGAAATACAAATGATTTTTGTGTTTCAAATAATCCTTCAAAAAGAATAACTTTTGGAGATTTGATGTGGAACTATTCTCATATGAATGGTGGTGGGTACACACCTATAAATATCGAAGCATACTTCCTGATACCATTTTCTGACCTATTTGAGAGTGCTCTAAGTTTTCAGAAAAAATGGATTCAATGTGTATCTTTATGGCTTGTAAAGATATAATCCCAATCTTTATCAAAATAATTGATGGATAATAATAAACCTAAAGGGAAACAATCTTCTGTAATATCCAAAAAAGTTATTTTTGAAGAACCGTTTCCTGAAATCTATTCGGGAATTTGATACTCCACGCGTATCCTCCCTGGATTACATGGACTAATTCAAACACTACATAACAATGACATATACATTGAATTTAATAAGAATATAGGATAAATTAGATTTTTTGAAGCCTCCTTCATTTGAACTACATAATTACACAATGGATATATATTTCATGAATTTTTTCAGGAACATGCATGCTTATGTGAAGAAAGAATCACATGCATTATATTATCACAAGATAGTGGAAAATTCATACTTGATCCTATGAGATTGAGAACCCTCAAACAATGGTATACAGATATAGCACATAAAATAATAAGGCGGGATTTCATATTCTATGGTTTAACCTTGAGAAGGACATGCATTTAATCACACATGAATGAGTATTAATAATTCATGAATATATTTAATTCAACAGTGAAAGTGTAACTCATGTAAAAATTAATATTGGGAAAATTTTTGTACACCACTTTAAAAGTTCAATTTGATTATGGATATTTATCAAAATAAGAAATAAGTACAACCTTGGGATATTTTCACTATGTAAACATATCAAATATATTTGACCAGAATATTTGATAATGACCAATAGACACTTTCAGTGGAGGTTGAATACACTAAAACATGTACACAAGATAATTAGATCCTACTAGATTGTAGAGGACGATCATGTAATAATGCTATAATGGATTAAGACAAGAATAAATGTGAATTCATTGAGGTAGTTTTAGGAGAAGGTGAACTCAACATGTTTTGGACTGAAGTAGAAGGAGTGTCTTAGTTTGATCTAAAGAAATAAACTTTTTAGTTGGAGAGAGTTGTAAAAAGACTCTTAGTTGGAGTAGGAGTATAATTATTTTTACTGGATATAAAAGAAATTGTATTCACATGTTTAATAGTTAGGAATCTATAATCTTGGTGAATAACCAGTTATTTTAATGAGTATGATTTTTCAGAACCTTTAAAATACTATGTGATAACCCAATTACATTAAACACCCTGGGGGTGAATCATGGAATGGAAAATTAAAAGTCATTACCCTTAGGACCAGGAATCATTATTAAACATAACACTCTTCCCTTTCATTCCCATTGTAATGTATGAACATGATTGAATTCGTGAATGAGAAAAAAAAATTACCTGGTTCACCCTCACTAGTATGAAACCAAGGAGAATACAATAATGATGTTTCGATGTACCAAATACACTAAAGATCACTTCCAAATTAAATCTTATGGGCTAGATAAATTATATTCCCAGACACACTGCATTTAGATTGGTTAGTACCATCTCACTGCATTCCCAAGGTTCAATCCATATGTATCTTTCTTTGGCACACAACTTCTAGAAAGGATCTTAGTCATCCTATTTATTTTCTCCCATCAATTGGAGGAATAAAGACATAGTTTACGGGCATGTAGGTATTTTTATATTGATGAATGAATTCATCCTAAACACTAGCTAGATCTTCTTTTTATGTTTAAATTTTTTGTATATAGTTGGTTTTTGGAAATTACATTCTTGAACTTTTTTAGTCCCTTCATGAACTACCTTTAATATTCCATCAACAACATTACACCACTTGACATGGGTGCTTCACAGACTGCCTCTTATTCTGATGACTATCCCTACTTCCATGTACCACTCTATCTTTTGTTGACCATATCCTCTTCAACATACTATCTCCACTTCCGTGAACCACCCCAACTTCACTGAAGGCTTTTTCATTGAAAGACACATAGCCTCACAAATATCCTTTCATAGAATTATTGCTCAAACTACTTCACCCTTCACGGAATCCTTCCTCGTGAACATCTCAATACTTCACCGAATTATTCCAAGTGTAATGATATTTTCTAATGAAAATCACTCTACATAATGATCTGATTATCATTCATTATATAGTCAAATTGATATGCACATATTTTAAATCCAAATTACCGAAATCTTCAATGCAGTAAATCTTTCACCAGAAACTATACTATGTGTTTCAAAAAGAAACTTTTATCCCCTATGATGTTTGATGTCTTCCTCAAATTAAAACGATGGAATTCTTGTAATAAAAAAATTTCACACAAACTAAGAGTCATGCATGAACTATTTTCACAATGCATTTTTTGTAGCATGCTTCATGGAAATGCTTTATTTTTCAATTTACCATCAACATTCCTTATACCTCCTTTGCATCCAATGAACTATGATTCATGTTCCACATAATATGAACTCATTTGGGGGAAAATTTACTTTTAAAAAACAAACTGTTGATATTGAAAAACAAAAATTTTGAAAACAATGGGAAACTATGCCACCATAAAAACCTTCTTCGACAATAACAAAAAAACTTCATTGTGGTTATCCGACTTTATCAATAATCACAATCACCCCAAAAACACTGATAGTAATCCTTGAGTAATTTTTTGAAACAACATCCACATTTGCGTTGGTTGAAAAATCTTCAACACATGATACATTGCTAAAGATTCATCTATATTCTACCAAGATTCACTTCTTTTGATTAAAATGAAAATCAAAGATTTTATCAACACACACACACACACTAAGCCTACATGATCTACTATTTTCATAAGAAACAATATTAAAATGAAATGATTATTTATGAATCACATTATTCCAAAACCACTCATCAGCTTTTATCATTAACCCAATCTTTCATGACATATATCTATTGATCAATCACCTTTAGAATTGTCAGATTTAAAACTAACCCTATGTTACTTCTCCCCCTACCAACTTCTCCCATATTTTCATTAAGACAATTTTGCCCCTTTTATATCCAAATCATCTACCCCATAGTCAATAAACCTGAAGGTCACTTCATTATTGTATGTAATAGGGTAAAGAACAGTGACCATCACATTTGGAAAAAACACACTATTCTTTTGGGAGATGGGGTTCCACATCCACATGTTTTCATATGTTGGGAGTCAAATTATTTCATAGAGATATTTGATGTCATTCAATCACAACATTGGGTATTTTATTTTTCATAATTTCTAGAACCTATAGTTATATATGCATGTACTCAAACATCACATTACCTTGCTCCACCTTCTCTGAGATAAAAGTATACATGATTTCAATGTTCTTTTTCCTTGATTGATGGAATGTATTTTTTTTTTCAGATTTATATCCCTTTTATTATCATAATAGATTACAATCAGATACTTCACTTCAACTCCCATATATTCATACTATTATTTCATCCACAACAATTGTGATAATGTATGAGTATCTGCAATATATTCATCTTATTCTATACTCAATGAAGGGAAACAATATTTCATTCCTATAAAATAAACACACAACTCGAATAGATAAAATGTGACACCTAATGTTGATTTTTATCATATGATGATCTATCCCCATCTATATCTATAAAAACTAATAACTCTTTTTGGGATTTTTCATTATACCAAAAACAGATTCCAATGTTCCCTTGATATACTGAAGAATTATTTTTTACTTAATTTAATTAGGATTATTTTGGATTATATTGATACTGTTCTAATTGAAACGTGGACTAAAAATGTCGGCTCATGTCACTATTATATACACCATTCTTCTAATGATCATCCATTATTATGCGACATTAACCACCTTGCCTTAATCATCCTATTATATTTTCATCATTTTTTTCAATGAGAGTCATCCTCTCCTAGGAATTATCCCTTAAAAATATTCTATAATGTTCTTTAGAATATTTATATTTAGAAAATAATATTTTGTTCATTCATTTTGTCACCTGTAACCTATGGAGGAATGTTAATTCACCATTCATCGAATGATCAAATTCATATTTCATGAATTATGAGAATTTATTACACTGGGCATCATCTAATCCATTAAATATTATTTCATTCATATAAACCAGAACAATTATACATTGATTACTATCATAGTTGACATATATATTGTAATCAACTCCACCATGCTTAAAATCGAGCTTCGTAAAAAACATATATATCCCTGTATATCAGTCTCTTGGTGTTTACTTAAACACATATATTTTCTTATTCATCCAACAATCTATGATATCATATTCATGAATGATAAAAACATCTTGCTATCAAATTTAGACATATTCTTCCAAAACACCATTTAAAAATGAAAAAATGACATCTATGTGGAAGATATTGATCTTTCATGTCACAGATATGGCCAAGAATAATTTTAATGTCATTAACCATAAAATATGTGGAAATGATTCATCAAAATCCATAACATATATTTGGGAGTACCCTTTGGACACTATTCATGGTTTTTTTGGTATCACATCTCCATATCTAATCATCTTTTTTCAAAAGATCCATTTAGTCCCAATGAATGTTTTATCTTTTGGCCTCGAAATAATATACCATGTATGATTATTCTCAACTTTCTCAAGAACATAATTCATAGACTAAAATAAAATCTCATCTCTAACTACATCATCAATAAATTTGGGCTCCACCTGTGATAAGCATGAAATTTGTTGTAGAGTTTTCATCTTCCCTATTTTTACCTGAACAATATGATCACCAATTATGTTATGTATATCAATTTCATCTCTTCTATTTGGACTATGTGTAGATATAGATTTATGCTTATCCCTTTCAATAACTGAATCTTTTTCTGGGTAAGCCTTTATAACTTTAACATACCCTGATCTACTTATATCTTCAGCACTATCCTGTTGAGAATGATAATTTATTTCTTAATGATTATTCTCATTGTCTATTATAGTTGTATCATGGATTTAAAAAACCATTCCCAATATATTATTAAAGTATTTATATGATTTTATTTTTTCTAAATAGCCAATAAATATAACTTTATCTCTTCAATATTCAAAATTCATGTATTTCTCAATGTAAGTAATGAATCACTTACTTTTGAAGACTCATAATTACTTCAACAATGACTTTATACTATACCATAGCTCGTATGGATTTTTATCTTATATTGGTCACAATACAGCTCTGTTTTATGTGTATAATGATTTCATCACAACTTCATTCCATCTCTTCTATGGATGGTCTTTCTCAATGATTATTTTTATATCAATGTTGTTAGTAAATTAATTTCTTCTCCAAATTATTCTATTCTACTGTAGTGTTATTACCGCTAATACTTAGTTCATGATACTATGTTTCTAGAGATAATACGGCACTTGGATATTTTTGAAATCTATTCCACTATATATTTGGATAATCCAAAAATATTTGATCCATCATATTCTAAAATTCTCTTCAAAAAGTTTTTATGAATATGTTCACTATATATTTGTGTGTAAAGGCTGAAACCCATTCCATTCTGTGGAAATCATCATTGAAGAGAACAAAATTTTCCATCCCATTAATTAATCTTTGTTAAATTGGTCACCACAAATCAATAGGTACAATCTATAGAAATTTTATTACCTTTATTATTTTTCCCTATATGTATTTAGAATGATCATCCCTTGTTGAAAAGAATTGAACGTATGGGTATAGTCATGAGATAATCTAGGAATGTCTCAAGTTGCATCATATTTCACTAGATCATCCAATGAATTTTGGCTCAAATATCCATGGAATTTATTCTATAACTTTTTTTCTTTTTCCTTTGATAAAAAACACATATCTTTATCTCCACATACAAGGTAGATATTTCTTTTTGTACGCTTTCCTATCAAAACAATTTTACCATATTTTTCCATGATGACACATAATTTATTTTAAAATATAATGGGTAATCCTAAGTCACATAGTTGAATTATAATAAGGATTTTTGATTGATTACTTAAAAATCCAAGCTATTTGCATATCTAAGTTGTTTCCAAAAAACATTTCCTTTCCAGATCCAATAATTTAAAATCATTTGTCATTACAAAATCTCATGATACCTTCCTTTTCGTATCTGATTCTGGTCACCAGATTCTTATTTCCTATCACTTGTGAGGTGTATCCACTATTAATGATCCATATTATAGTGTTATCTTATTATTTAAATGAAATATATACAACCTTTGAATTTTCATTTTTTTAATCTATATTTCTTACTTAATACTTGAAATTTATTGATTATATTGATTTTTCAGGATGTAGGATGGACCCACATCATCTGATAGAACTACAAAATTGTTTTTCATTTTCATCTCATTTGATGAAACATTTATATTTTATATATGACAATATTCAGTCCACCTCAACATATTCCATGGTATTTTGGATTTTAAATATCTTGTCACGATCCTGATTCCTCAACACCTGAAACAGTGACCATTAAATGATATCCATGATTATAGAGTTTCATATGGTTTCCTCTGTTGGTATTATTCTTTTCATTACCTCTTAGCTATGGAAAATACATTTTGTGAGAGTCCCATCATTTGACAACAATAACACCAAATGTGTGGTGCATTCGAGTGTTTCGTTTATACACTAAGGGTTATCCCATTAGATCTGTGAATCATCTAATTCATCTATATGCCAAAATAAATCATCAATAATGTAGAGGGTTCCATTGTTATGACATAAACAATTACTAAATTCTATTTTTGATCAATCCCAATACAAGCCTTATATTTTTAATTTGATTACTTCACTAATTCTTCTATAACACTATGATCCACATTCTTCTTTTATTTTTCTTGTATGATCTTGTTTCCCAATGTCATAACAAGATTCAATAGTTTTCCACAATCCTACACACATCATCATAGACCAATTACCTCCTCTTCATGTTCATCAATACATTTTATTTTTTTTCCAATTCTAGTAAAACTATCAATTTATCTTCACTCTTTTTAAATTTTGATCTTATACTCAACAAAATTATCTTTAATACCTGGAATTGAAGAATTTTTTTTTCAACTTATACACTTACTTCACAAATATCTTTTTTACATCTGCTGTATATACAATTTTTCATGATGAACCAAATTGTTGGATTTATTCATTTTGTTCTCTGCAAACATCTATTTCCTAAATAGAGGCCTCTAGTTAGACCAGAAGGTCAAAAATTCCTTCAAATTATCCTTCTTCATTTTCACATTATTCTCTTATAGAAAATATTTGAAATCCACATCATGATCGATGAAATCCTCTAATACATCAGAATAATATTATTTTGTACTATAATATTCTATTCAGACAATATTCTTCATTTGGAAGAAATTTCTTTTAAAAAAAATCATTCCCTTCAACTATGATGAAAAATTATTCCTGTAAATTTCAACTTACACCTATCCATATTATTGAAACTTCTTAGGGAACCTTTATAGAAGATTTCCAATCTTTACACAAATAAATCAACCTAGTGGATGTCTCTCTTTGAACATTACATTTCCTATTTGATTATTTGTTGAATGCAATGGAATTAATTCTTCTGCCTAATTTTCATCCTACCAATATTCAATAAAGAGTTTGTTCATGGACTTGAATGGAACTTCTTTAGACATAACCTTTTCCAAAGAATTTTTATCATCATTTCTCATCTCATATCCAATAATAGTATTATGCAATATATCTAATGCGAGCTCCATTGTATCTTTATCTTCTAATACTGAAACCATATGAATGAAATGAAGTGAAATTAATCCCAATATGTGATTAAAAATATTTATATATTAAATAATTTCCCAGAGACCTCTCATTAGTTCTTAAAAAACATTCAAAAACTAGTAATAAAAAGGAATTTAACATCGGTTTTTTACGTCGGTTTTTAACCGACATTGAAGTCGTTTTAGTAAAAAAAAACGACTTTTTACATCGGTTTTTGTAAACTGACAACAAAAATGAATTTCAATTGATTTTTATCGTTGGTTTTGTAAAACACCGAGGCCAAATAAACTCATCTACATCATTTTTGGCCTCAGTATCCTTAAAACCCGATGCCAAAAATTTGAAAAAATAGTTCTGGCGTCGGATCTTGAAAAAACAGACACTATAAAAAGAAAAAATTTAATTTGGGCATCAGTCTTACAAAAACAGACCCCAAAATTAATTTTTTTTCTTTTATGTTTTAGGGAATTTCCTAAGCATCAATTTGAATAGTCGTGGAGCTGAAACACAGTTACAGATCAAACGTTATGGCTGTCGGAAGTTGAACCTCTCAATGTTTCAATTGATACAACTCTTTTTAATGAAAACAATATAAACATGAATTAAAATCACATACACCAAATAATATTAAATATACATAATACTTCAATCATATTTTAATGGTTTTCAGAGAATCCATTGAAATGATGTGTTGTTTATCATCATATCTCTTATATTTAGTGTAGAACTCATTCGATAATGAAAACGATGATCGATAATTAAATTTACACCACGATTGGTAAATATCATCCGAATATTTTATATATTTAACTTGATAATAAAATTAAATCATTAGTATATGAAATCTAATTTAATTTTTTATAAATGAAAGACATCAATAATAAAGAAAATAAATGAATAGAATAGGTACCATATTCAAATTAACGAATGATTCCTTGTTGAAAACTTTATTGAATCGACGAGGTTAACAATCATGAACAAAGGGGAAATAGATTTATATATAGTAAATGAAACTATTTTCGATTGAGTTATATGAAAATGTAAGTGGGATTTTAAAATGTTAAACACACATTGTAAAAAAAATTGAAATTATAATCCCGTATATTGGTGAATACTATTTGGAATCAGTTTTGTCTGAAACCGACATAAAAGAGGATATGCGTTCTTATTTTGGCATTGTTTTTTAAATAAACTAATGCTAAAAAGTAAAAAAAAACTATACATTTCACGTCTGTTTTTTTAAAAACCGATGAGAAAAGTAAAATATTTTTTTTTGGAATAAGTTTTTTTATAATCCGAAGCAAAACAAATGTTTTGGAATCTGTTTTTATGAAAACCAACACTAAAATTAAAAAAAAAAATATTTTTGGCGTCGGTTTTTTTAAAAACCTATGCGAAATATAAAAAAAGGTTTTGGAGTCAGTTTCTATGAAAAATGACTCCAAAATTTAAAAACAAAATATACCATATTTTAGACAATTGTTTGAGCTTCGATTTGACTGGTTGTAGAGCTAAAACAGAGTTATAGATAAAATGTTATGGCCTCTGAAAGTTGGACTTCATTAAGACTTCATTTAGAGAAGATCAACTTCCATCATCCATAACATTTAATCCGTAACTCCGTTTTTTATCCATGACCAATCAAATCAATCCTTAGGGAATTATCTAAAACAATATATATATATATTTTTAATTTTTGGCATCGGTTTTCATAAAAACCAATATAAAAAAAATTAATTGTTTCACCTCGATTTTTAAAAAATCCGAAACCAAAACAATTTTTTTTTTTGCGTCGGTTTTTTTAAAAACCGATTCCAAATATATTTTTTTAGTTTTTGAAATCATTTATTAAAAAATGGACACCAAAAATTCGACACAAAAATATTTTTCCTCAGTTTATAAAAAACCGACATCAAATTAACGATGTTAAAAACGATTTTTCTACTAGTGACTCCATCAAAAAATGTGTCAATAGATAGATTAGGGTGAATTCTTCAATCCTTATACTTGTTCCCTAAAACATTAAACCTTGTCTCTATGACTTTTTATTCACCCTCATAAATGTTCGTAATCACTTTACACATATCATGTGATGATATAAATAATATCTCCTTTATATATATTTCATTATCTAAGGATTTCCTAAAGTATTGATTCATTTATCACTAGAATCCTATTACCATCAATTATCTTAAGAAAATCACCACAATTAATATTGGCCTAAATTACTTGAATTGATACAATAATGACATATATTCTTAAGGATTGGAAGTAGTGTTTCCTCTGATTATTCTTTAATAAAAAAAAGATCCATCAATGATCAGAATCATTTTGTGATTCAAAACCTCCATTTCATCTACTAAGAGAGAACCACTGACATTCAACCTGTCCATATGATACCAATTAACATCCAAATTTAATTAAATAACATGAGAGTGGGGGTAGGGGTGAATCAGGGTATGAAAAATTATAACTCATTCCACTTTAGATCTTGTTTTTTTGTTTAAAAAACACTCTTCTCTATCATTCCTGTATAAATTTATGATGAAAACATATATCATGCATGATACAAAAAAATATTACTTGGTTTTCACTCACTGGGCTAAGTCCAATGAGCATACAATGGATATGTGTTGATATATGAAATCCACTAAGGCTCACATCTACATTACAAGGTTCGGGCTAGATCACTTCTACACCCATAGCCATTTCCTTTATAATGTTTAGGGACATCTCACTACTTTCCCATGCCTGACTCCTTATCCTTCTTTCTGTAGCTCACTATCAGGGGAAATGATCATCATGTTCCTCTTCCTTTTATCACTTATCTATAAGGTATGCACACATAGTTTATGGACTTGTCGGTCCATTTATTTTCATGAATGAATGAATCCTCATCTATTTGTAGATGTTGTTTTGAAGTTCTTCTTTTACACATATTATTAGTTTTCAAAAATTGACTTCACAAACTATTCTAGTCACATCACAAACTACCATGAATATTCTAGAAAAAAAATTGCACAACTTAGAATGAGTGCTTCTTGGACAACATCTTCTTTGTTGGATGCCCCCTGGTTCTATGGGCCACTTCATTTTTTCGGACCATCTCTTCTTTCATAAACTATTTCCACCTCAAAAGACCTCCCCTACTTGACAGATGCCTTTTCTATTGTGCGGTATATATCCTCACAGAACTCCTTTCATGGAATTATTCATGTGACATACTTCACCCATCATGGAAACCATCCTCAATAACTCTTTCAAACATTCCCAAATTCTTCATATCTCAATGATGTTTTATTATAAAAATTACTCTACTTAATGATATTATTACCGTTCATTATATATGAAAATAGATCTAAAAATCTTGCTAGTATAAATTAATTAAATCTTCGATGAGGTAAAAAATTATCCATGAATTTTTCTATACTATCTACATAACACCTTTCTTCCATCATAGAAACTGATGTATTCCCCAAAAATTCACCACCTCTCAATTGAAAAGGACAACCTTCCATCAAACAACATGCCTCTCGTAAACTATGATTCACTCATGAATTATTTTCACTCTGTAGTCTGTATAGAGTTCTTCGTGGTCCTCATAGAGCTTATATACTGGAATCCTTCTATTTTAGATTTTTCCATCAATGTTTTGTATACCTTTTTTGAGGTCCACAAACAAGGATTCGTGGCTTACGAATTGTGATCACCTATGTATAAATCCTTCCTATTCCATAAACATACTCTCGATTTTGAGGAAAATAATTTTTCAAACATTGGGAAACTTTACCACCATAACAACAATATTTAGAAACACAAACCAAACTCATTTGTGGTCATATGGATTTTTCAACAAAAAAACCACCCCAAAAAACTGATATGAAACCTTGGAGGATTTTTTTCCAGACCCTATTTGATGATCAATACTCATTATTAAAAATGTGCATGATGTGAGATTGAAAATATTGACATAATATTGAACCTTAAATATTTAAATAGTTTGAATAAAAAAGATAATTCATTCATAAAATGAAACTAGTTATTCACCCCTCCCTTCTCAGTGGTCAATCTATCCTGAGGATCATTAGTATTTATTTGGAAATAAAATTATATATAAGATTTATTGATAAATTTAATCATTGTGAAATTTAATCATTGAAAAATATTGATGTGTGTCTAAAATAATAAAATTGGGAACAAAGAAATTTAATCATGATAAATTGAATGATTTTAGAAAAAAGAAACTAGGAAATTTGATTATTATTATTTTTAAATATAAATATAAATATATGAGTTGTCCTTTCTATCACTATTTGTTAATTGTATCAAAATAATTCAAATGATTCACATTTCTTTCAAACAAATAAAATTATAAGAAACATCAATATAAAAATAAATTATACGCCATTTATAAGAAGAAAAATGATCTGGAGTTACATGTTATTATTAATAATGATTGTGATGGTCATATTGGTGATAAAAAATACACATTAGGATATGCATTATTTATTTGTAGAAGATAAGTGTCATTTCATTAATAAATTTAATATGTTGTCATATTTTTCAACAAAAATAATCTGTATGATTTTAATTTTCATGAAGTTACATAAATGATTTTAATGAATGTTTAATTTAAGGATATGCATATGATTGTTTGGTATCCACTAGTTTTTGGGTGTAAAAACCAATGTAATAGGATTATATCCATGAATCCAGTGAAACAATAATGAAAAAATTTACATAATATAAAATATAATTTCTTGAAGGATAATATGGATGATAAAATATCAAAATTATAATTTGTTCTATAAAAGGATTATATTTCGATAAATTCTCATAAAATTAATCTCAAATAATGTTTATGAGATTGTGAGACAACCAACAGGTGTAAAACACATTACTTAATATCCCTAATGTATATTTATAATCATAAAATTACATTTATTCAAGTATTCATTGAGAAAAAAGTGATTTTGTAACGTGTAATGTAGTAAATTCCTTGAACATGAATATTTACAATATATTTATATAGTTTTATGATGGAGGAAATTTTAAAATCATTTTGAATGGCTCCTGAATAAATGATTTTGAGTTTGTATAACATTAATAAAATATTTTTTATAAAACACTGATATATGAATTAACCACTATGATTTTTCTATACAGAGCTATTTTATATACATATATTTGACTAGTTCATGTACCATTAATTTAAGAAGAGATGATAAAACTCCTATAAATGGTGATTTCATTTTCTCACAAAGAGAGAAAATTATGTCTTCGTATTTTAGGCTAATTGATTGAAGAGGTGAAGAGAAAATTTTAAAATAAGGGTACAAAATTTAAGAGGTATAAAATATAGTGTATTGAAATCAAATCCAAGGGGAAGGATGGGTTATTGGTCACATTGAAGATAATGCTAAATTTTTTTAATACATATGTTTAAATTTCAATACATCTAAAATGTCTAAGGAGAAAACCAATGTTTCATTTTTCTATTTATTTAATGTCATTTTATGTTAACTTTATTTTGAATAATTGGTTCTCCAAAATTTTAATATTATCTTGGAAATTTCATCTTACAATGCTTTTCACATGGTTGGAAAACTGTACATATAAATATTATATGATATTTCCATATATGAATGGGTTATCATGTATAATTTATTCTACTGCATGTGGAACCCCTATATACAAGGATCCTTAGTTCAGTTTTCAACATGTGAAATTTTCATGTATATGTAATGTATTGTCAGTGAGTTTTTAGGGAAATTTTATGGTATACCATTCCTTGTGAGTGTGTGTAATGGTGGTGGCACATGATTTTAACGTGGATAGTAAAATAATTTGGGGTAAACAATAAATCATGATACAACATGGATTGTACATTTCAAATGGTTGATCATTGTTTTGAACATCATTCAACTAAACTATATGGACTACCCAAAAATCATTAATATTTAAAATATTTAATTTACCCCATGTTTTTTATGATCCATTTATCCAAATCTCTTACTTCTCATTCACCTAACCAATAGTTCTCAAAAGTGTTCTTCTTGATTATTTATCCATCTATTCATATCCATTATCTATTGTTTTCATGATATTTACAATGGAAAGCTTCCCTATTTCCTATATTTGTACTCATTGTTTCCTTCCCTTGCCTTTCCCCATTGTTAATCCCTCTTCTCTAAACACTAAATCACCGTAAAATCTAAGGTTCAAGTTCATCTTGGTTATATCCTAGGATTTTGATTATTTATAATACATTTATGATGTTACCATGTTCATTTTGGAGTTTTTTCATTGAGGGAATCATGTTGTGGCTCTATTTTGAGTTATATGAGTTATTTGTTTCTAGGATACTGATTTTGATTATAATTCATTGAAATAATGATATTTATAAATGATTTTTTAATATAATTATTGTGGAATATGATTCCAAGTATAAAAATATAAATTGTTTTAATAAAATTATTCCCAATTAACAAAACATTTATTGATTAACAAAACAATTTAATTTTATGTTAATGAATTTATTTTGAAATCCACATGAAAAAATTCATATGATACACTAATAAAATATTTTGTTCGAATGTTTTGGGCCTTTGTACTTATCTTGGGTTTTCTAAAAAAATTCCATATGTTCAAGGAATGATTCAATTTCAAAAAGAGTGCATGCATTATTTTGTTTAAATTATTTTAAATTATCAAATTTTAAATAAGAAAAAGACACATCATACCTATCATGTTTTCATATAATTTTCTATATTATATTTAAGTGAAAATGGTACATATCTAATGGGTTCATCATTTATTTTCCCTTATATTTATTTGAATGACATTGGTCGTTTATCATTTCAAATGATAGATGTATGATATGAAATTATTTTTTTAATAAAATCTTGTTTATAGTGAGTTGGGGGGAATTTCATAATTTCATTAATGTAATTATCTCATTTTCATTATCACCTGCATTACTCTTTTATTAGGGTAATTTTTTGTAGTTATGCATACACCAGGATGATTACAAACCCCAAGTGTGGATTTTACTTTTTTTAGGGTTTACAACCAAAGCATGATGACTGATCTTGGGATGAATATTGTCCTCCTAGTTTATTCACACTTTTGTGACGATTATATGGAAAGGTTAGTTCACCAAGACTATCAAGATGGATAGATTCTCATAGGTCGACCAGGTGTTTCTATCTCTAGATCAGTATCATGTTAGTTTGAGTACCTAGATTGGTATCCCATAATGCATATTCCATGATAGGGGGTTTATTGGAGGGGGATTTACAATTCTATCTTGTTTCATACACTAATGATTGTTTCTAGGGGAGAAACTTTAGGTTATTTTTTTCATATTTCTAATCAATTTTTCAATTCCAATTCTCATTGTGCCTACACATTAAATGGGTTGGATTTTTTTTGAAATGTTTTTAAAGGATTTTTCAGGTGATTATTTTAAATAAAAATGGATTGTTTTTATAATAAAAATTTATAAATAGTTATTATGAGTATGTATTACTCAGTTTCATAAAATGGTAATGGTTATTATTTTCGATTTAATATTGATTTCACATGTTTGTGTATGAAAATAATTGATTTCTAATTTATGTTAATTTTTTTTGATTTAACTTCATTAAAAAAATATGAAATAGAAAACTTTATTTTAAAAATTTGTTTCACACTATAATACATTTTATATTTTAATAAATTAATTTCATTGACTATATGGTGATATATATGTGGGACATTTTTCTCACATAATGTATACTCACTAATATATGGACATATGTAGTTTCTATTATTTAATATAAATTCAATGATATGTTCTAAATTGTTTATAATTATATTGGTTCGAAAGTTGTGAATTTAGAATAGGAGGGAAACCTCAGGTTATACAGGGGTTATCAGGAAATTTTGTTTAGGTTAGGATTCATATTAGTTAAATATGTATATAATAAAATTGTTCTTTGTATTTAATTCAAATATTATTTTTATATCTTTCTATGTATGATCTATAGATGGAGTATTCATTGGATGTTATCTATTTTCATATATGTTCAATTATGTTGGTTCAAATTGGTTGAATCTGAATTATTTAATATAAATTTGTTTGTTTCAATATTTATTATGGTTATATTTATATGATTTTTCAATGACATCCACTGTATTGAATGTCCATGTTAGATCCTTTTAATAAGATCTTCATGGTTCTATCTATGATTTTATTGTGAAACTATCCAAATATGTGTTTACATTGATCCACAAGAACTACTTCTCATCCTTTGAGAAATGTCAATTTCCATTACGATGAGTGGAAATCTAGATCTAGTGACCTATTAGTTCATTCTATGTTAGTTTATCACAAATGGTAATATATCTTATATTATTGTAAAGAACTATGTTTTTAGTAATATCTCTGTTTTAATTGTAAGTGCCTTGTGTTTATTGACCTTGAAACATTATCTATTAGAAATTGAGTGTGGGGGAGGTTCTCATGGACTTTTTCTCTTTCAAAACCTCCAGTTTTCATTGAAAAAAGATGTTTCAGTATTTTATTTCAATATCATTCTTCATTGTTTGATGTATTTTTATGTGTAAGGACTATTTTTGGATCCCTCCTATGTTTTATAGTTTATTTTTCTAGTCATGCTATATTTTTTAATAACATAGAAGTAGGAAAAGTAATTCATGTTTAGTCTACATGGTCTACAAAACCATGTATATCCTTTGTAGAAATTTATGTTATCCTTTCAAAACCTTTCTTACACTAGTCGCAAGTCTTAAAAAACTCTGCAACCAAATTCTTCATAGCTCTGCAGCACATTGAATACTTTTTATTATATCTATTGGGTCCATATTTTAATTAAACTGGTATCCGTGTTTTAGTTAATGATTTTAATATTTTTTATGTTGTTTCATTGTATTTTAAATAAATTTCAGATTTATTATTTCATTATTTCTATTTTTATAGTTTTTAGATGGTTTTTTAGGATGAAAAACGAATATATAAATCAATAAGTGTCATTTGGTTGAAGAAAAAATGTTTTAAAAGGAATATTATTTTATATGGGGAAAATATATGGATCGATTAATACAATTATGATATTTGGAGGAAAATTTAACATTAAATTTGACTTTTATGTATATTATTTGATATTTTATTATAAAAAATAAAATTTAATTTTTTATGAATTTGAAAAATCGTTTCTAATTTTGATAAAAGGGATTATTATAATCACCTTTTTTTGTAAAATATATTTTTTATGTTTATAATGTATTTTTGTTTTTAATGAAGGGAGATTAGTTTTTTATGTTATTCCATGGTAAATGAGTTATTAATTCATATTCATTTATATGTTAGTAATATCAAAATTAAATAAGTTTTATATTTTATGGTTGATGTGTTTCTTTATAAATGTCTGAGTTTTTTAGGATTCCTAGGTTAGCATAAAATGGGAAACAAATAATTGGGAGGTTATACTCAATGGAGTCTAGTATTATTGTAATTTATTATATGCATCTCATAGCTGTTATTAAACAAAGTATATAGGTTTTCCATGACTTGATAATAATATATAATTAATTTTATCTTCTAAAAATAGTTTTTCATATATAAAATATACCAAAATATTTGTAAAGTTGTTTATTCAGGGAATTTTATACTCATCAATCAGGTCTTATAATACTTGTTGGGAAGAAATCCGTCAAGGAGTCCTCTCAGTATGATTTGTGTGCGGTTGTGTATGTTGAAAAAGTTATAAGACAACAAATGTGTATGGTTAGTGTTTACTGAAGCCATGTTTTGGGGTTGTACAGTCTCCCAGTGCATTCCAAATTTTTGGGTTTCAAAATTATGAGATTCATATTTGAAAAGGAAGGATTTGTTCATAGGAGTGAGCGTTATGAAGAACATTGATGAAAATTGTCAAAGGATTAGAATAATGTATCACAATAAATGGACCACGTACCATGTTTTTGGAAGAGTATGTGGAGTGTCGAAAATAGTATGTTAAAGATGTTTGAAAAAACCAAAAAAGGTATACAGAGGAAGGAAATGCGGTATGTGGATGGATTGACATTGGAAGAGTTTATTGACCGTGTAGGTAGAAAGACAGTATGTAGAACGAATAGGAAAAACATTTTTCCAGTAGCTTGTGGTTCATGGCGGCAGGAGGATCGGCATGTGGTAGAGGTTGGATTGAAGATTTTTAAAATCTTGGGTTAGCAGATTTTGCGGATATCATTGCCTATATAAGAATGCCAAATCACACCAATTATTATGGTGATTTAATATCATTAGAGAAATCTTTTTGATATAGGATTTTCATAATTATTGAAGGAAGTTTGCAGAGGGAGGTTTACGAAGGATGATGTGGTTCGCACAGAAGATATTCCGCTGATAGTTTTTTCATAGAACTGTATCCCACCAAGGAAATAGTACATGGAAGAAGAAGGCGCGATATGCGATAGTGGTACGCGAAGGAAGTCTGTGAATATGGAATAGTTTTCAGAAAGAGGGTAGTTTTCTATGGAGGATTGTGGAGATGGTACGCAGAGGCTATACATGATATCAATGGTAGAGGAAATTCACAGACAGAGGAGGTTCAGAGAAGAGGAATTTGTACACAGAGTAGGCGGTCTCTTTATCATACCCAGTACACTGTACGCAGAGGATTAGGTGTTTCACAATTTGTACAAAGAAGCTTGAAAAATCATCAATTCAGTTTGAATAATTCATTTTTCGGTACCTAGTAGAACTCAGGATGGCGTACATCATATATGGGTGAAAAAGAAACTTCAAAAGAGCATCTACCTGTAGTTGAGGAATCATGGATTCAAGAAAAAATAAGGACCTACAATTCCATAAAATATGTTTGACCTAAAAGTCTAAAAATTATGTGTGTATTAATTTCTATGATTAGGGAGCGAAGGAAGAAAAAGATGTTGACTCTTTCCACCAGTAGTGATCCAATGAAATATGTAGAGGGAGTGGCCCTTGGGAATGCAGTGAGCAGATGCTAATCCTTATAAAGGCAGTGAGCCCAGTCATAGAAGATCTTTCCTAATCATTGTACTCAATATTATAAGTGATCCTTAGTGAATATGGTACACCAGGGTATTACCATTGTTTTCCCCTGAGAATTAGCCCAGTGAGGGTGAACCAAATAAAAAATCGTTGTCAGTTATTCATGATTTCATACTTGTTCATATATTACTATGCGAGGAAGAGGGAATTTTGTTTTGTTTAACAATAAAACAAGATCTAAAGGGGAAAAAATTAAATCAATATTACCCTGATTCACCCCCCATCATAGGCTATTTGACCTTGTGGATATAACAATTAGTATTAGAGGTAAATGTTCAATGTTAGTGGTTATATCTCAAAAAAAGGAATGGAGGTGGTTAATCATAGATGAATTCCAATAATTTATGGAAATAATTTTCAACTATAGAATAATTGAATACATTAATACATCTGATCAGTAGGGATGTATGTCTTCACAACAACTGTGCATATAATATCAACAGACTTTAATAGTTTTGATTTATTAGAAGCTAAAATAAGAGTATTGTCTGTCTATACTAATGAGATCAATACTATAGGGGGAGCCCTATCAAATGAAATTTAAATGAAGCTGATGTTCTATAAAACATCGCATGAAATGTGGGAAAAATTATTGAACATTTGTTAGTGAAACACAATATTCTGAGAGGAAAAGCTGTAGTTTATATGGAATAAGTTTGTGGATCTCAGAATGAATCCAAATGATACCATTGATGCACTATTTTAGAATATATATATTATTGTGGGAGACATGTGGGGTCTTGGAAAAGACATATAAGATATAATGATTGTGAAATTTATATAGAGGAAACACACATCACTGTTCCATCTAAAAGTTTCAGTGTTAGAAGACAGAGGTAGTAAATAGTTGACACTAGATAACCAACACATTACCCTTGTAGAATATGAAATTAGAGACAATGATAATTATGCAATGGAATAGGGGAAGTCTAAGGAAGTGGCATTCAAGTACATAAAAATTCACTTCATTGAAGCTAGTATTGAGGAGGAAAATATGGATGATGTCATGTCATATCACTCCTATAATCTGCCAACGGGGAAAGGGAATATCAATGGTAAAAATCCATTTCCTTGATTTCGATGTGGAATGGTTGGGAAATTTAAATAAAACCGTCCTAAAAAGTTTGATGATGAAAATTATGGAATTCTCCCAAAGAAGTATTCATCAAATGAAAAATGTAGGATAAGCACTAGGAGCATTTTTTTCAAAAAGAAGAATATTCTTTCAAAAGAGGATGAATGTTTAGAAGAATATGAGCCAAAAGAGTTGGAGGATTGTAAGGATCATAAAATATATGATTTGGTGGAATTTGTAAGAAATTCATTATCATGAGAAGAAAGTGATTATGAAATAGGGGAAATTAAAGGAATAGTTGATCATCAGGCTGGTTTAGAATTTTTTCTTTGAAGAGTTAGATATTTTGAGAGCCAAAAAAAGAATGCTAACAAAGTTTTTTGTAATCACAACCACTATATGCAGTTGTTGGAAAAATAGAATTCTAAGATGAATATATAAATTGAAAAGAATTGGTTTTCAATTCCATAAATCTTAGAAAAGGTGGATGAGTACAAGCACAAAATTTATGAAAAAATGGAAATCAATAGTTTGAATGAAACTAGAAAAGATCAAATCCAAGGTATCATATAACTAGAAGAGGAAGTCATCGGTCTGCGACGAATAGTTAAATGTCATTAGAAACAGTTAAATCAATTATTGACAGCAGAAATGTAGATCATACAGGAAACCCATAAAGATGATATTTGAGCATATTGGTCCAGTAGAATAGAAGGAACCATAAACTATGAAGGATAAGGTCGACATGTTGATTAATCGAAAATTGAATGATGTTATGGTTCAAGTTAGACAACAAGAATCCATTCCAATAATGAAAATTGATTTGGGTATGAAGCAGAATCAAGAGATACCAATAAACCAAGGCACAACTAATGTTGCATAATTGTCACACATAAATGTACCTCACATAAGATTCTATTATTGTGGTAAAATGGGACACTCTCAAAATTTATGTTCAGTAGAAAAGAGGTACCAAAGGAAACAAGACCAAAATATGTGGTTTTACATAACTCAAAATACTTGGTCATCAATTGATGGTCATTGTTTCATGTCTAAAGGACTCTGAAATATGGAAAGATATAGCACATTAATAATGAAGCGGAATGAACCGAGGTAGATTAAATTTTTTCATATAAATAATCCCAATGTATCTTCCAAAGATTTAAAAATTTAAAATTGATTAGAATCTCTAAAGGTTGAATATAGAGAGTCACATACTAAGGAAGATCATGAGTATCATTCCATGATGAATAAAAAGTCCTGTACTTGGGTCAAAAAGAAATGGGCAGAGATGGCATTGGATGTTGAAATTTCATTCAAGGCTTTAGATCGCAATGGGATAAGGATCTTTGATAGTGTATACACTTCACATTTGACAAGAAATAAGGATCTACTGACCAGATTCAATTATGATAAATAAGGTACCATAATATTTGGAAATGATGAATGATTGAAAATTAATGGTTCAAGAATATCCAAGTTTTGAAGAAAAGACATGAGATGAGTATATGTCTTGGTAGTTGAGGGGATTAGGCACAATTTTTTTAGTATTAATCAATTGTTCAACTCATGACATGCAATAAGTTTTTCTATGAAATTATGTACCATCATTGCAAAGGATTGTTCTGTTTTGTTTCAAGGAAACCATATAAAAGGGAATCTATACCTTGTATGTGGAGAAGAAGATATGTGATTTCTATTAATGGATGATGAAAACAAGTTATGGAATAAGATTCAAGGCCCCATAAGCCATGTCTCCTCGGAATATCAAGAAAAATATGATGCATCTCAAAATATACCTAGATTATCATGTGATCGTACTCATATGTGTGATGCCTGCAAACATGGAAGGATTATTTCAAACACATATAAGCCAAAGGAGAAAAATTCAACAATATTTCTTGAGTTGGTTCATATTGATGTACGTGGGAAAATTTCACTGAGGGCTATTAGTAGCAGAAGATATTATGTTTTCTTCATCAAGGACTATAACATAATGGTATGGGTTTCAATAGTCACCCACAAATAGGAAGTTTTAAGTATCATTTCAAGATATCGATGAGAATATGAAAATATTCTTCGTCAGAAAATCCAGATGATTCTAATAGTTAATGGAAAATAGTTCAAAAATATTCAAGATGAGGATTATATCGAGAAACATGGGATAAGGCATCATGTTTCAGCAGTAAGAACTCTACAACATAATGGATTAGTTGAGAGAATAAATCTAATTGTGAACAATATGCCTAAAATAATGATCATTGAGAAAGATCTTCGTAAGATGTTTTGGAATTGGGCAGTGACGAAAGTAGTCTACACATGAAATAGACCCTTATTGTGCCCAAAATAAGGGAAGACTATATATTAGCTATGGTATGGAAAGTAGACACCATTGAAATAATTTTGAGTTTTTGGGAGTAAGTGTTTTATTCTTAATATGGATAAACATATGAATATTGAATCTTGTAGAGATGAATGAATAATTTTTGTCTACTAAATGAATGTAAAAGCATATAAATGCTTCAATAAGAGGTTGGGAATGATTTTTGAAAGACACGATGAGACTATAGTAAAGAATTAGAAGAATCTTTAGAAAATACCAGATCTGATTAAAGAGGATACTGATGAAGAGATGAGAAGATAAAGAGACACTCCAACTATAGAAGTAGATTAGAGGAAGACCCAGATGATAAAAATAAATTAGTTTCTGCCCAGAGACAAGTGATAAGTGCTAAAATTGATTGACATAATATAAATGTTGATCAGATAGAAATAGTGCAGACAAGGAGGATGATGTCACAATAGAAAGAATCATACATATCACCGGTGGAGCCTAAATGTTTTGGTGATGTATCTAGAGAATAGAACTGGTTCCAAGCCCTTAATGAAGAGCTTGACCAAATTTAAAAGAATCAAACATGGGAGATTGCATCATGATTAGCATATAAGAATTTCATAGGTACAAAATGGGGTTTTCACATCAAAATGAATGAATATGGTGTTGTGATTAAAAACAAAGCATGAATTGTGTAAAAATGGTACTTCTAGATAGTGGGTATAAATGATTATTAAACCATCACATCTGTTTCAAGGATAGAGACAATCAAAATATTCTTGGCCAAAGCATTGAAAAGAATGTTTTTACCTTTTCATATGGATGTAAAGTCAACATTTATCTATGGAGTTCTAGAATAAAAAGTTTACATTTATCCACTAGATTTTTTTCTCATACATGAATATGAGAACATTGATTGTCAGCTGAAGAATGCATTATACAGTTTGAAGCAAGAACCAAGATCATGTTAATCATGGCGTAATCATTTTCGAAAGAAGCTTGGTTTTCAGCCTATTTGAGTTGATTACAATCTATAGTTTGTCAATGAAAATAGTAAAAGGATGATGGTTTTGGTTTATGTTGATGAAATAATCATTGGTGGATCAGATGAATCACAATGCATACTGTTTTCTAAATTCATGAATAGAGAGTTTGGACTGTCGATGATTGATGAGATAATATTTTTCCTTGGCTTACAAGTGATGCATGAAAGGAATGGAACTTTTATTTATCAATATAAATATTCCATGGAGGTTATGATAAGGTTTGGAATGGATAATTCCAAATATATAAGGACTCGTTGCTACCTGATTGAAATGGTCATGAGATGATGAAGGAAAGAAAGTTAATATCACAGAATATAGACAAATCATTCGAAGTCTGCTGTATCTAATGGTAACATGTCTGATTATTTTATTTTCTACATGAAAAGTAGTGAGGAATCAATGCAATTCCAAGAAGATCCACATGATTGTAGTAAAACAATTCTGTGGTATATCAAGTAAATAATGGATTTTGTCCTAATGTATAATGATAATTCTCAACCAGAGTTATTGGGATATAAAAATGCAGATTGGGATGGTTCTACCGATGATTGTAAATCAAAATCAATAAAGAGGTGCCTCTTATATTATAGGGTTGTGAATTTCTTGGTTATGAAAGAAAAAATATTTCATTTTATTATTCAACACAGAAGTAGAATACATTATGGGTAATCAAGCTAGTACACAACTATTATGGATGAAGTAAAAAATTGATGAAATGGGAATTGAAATAAAACATCTTATTAGAATCGATTGTGATAATTCAAGTGCTATATATTTGAACAAATATCATGTCCAACACTGAAGGACAAATCATATTTGAATCAAGTATCATTATATGAAGGATAAGGTAGATCAAGGGCTTGTAAAATAGGAGTATGTTCCAACTAATATATGTTCTATACTCTTTTGCAGACAACCTTGATGTGCCCTTTGAGTTAGTTAAAAATAGGGGACCAAGTGTGACTATTCAGAGGGTGAAAATACATGGGGAGAAGCTGTTAGGTGGAGTAGTGAGAGAGGAAAAGTTGAAGGGGAGCTGAAGCTGGTTAGAGGAGATATAACAAAGTGGGAGCATTAAATCTAATGATTCTAGAAGTGACCGATAAATTATTATACATCAAGACGGATGTGGTTATTGATGAACGTAGTTAATTGGTATCATTGTATCGAAATGGTATCAGTAATTTGTGATCATAAATGAAGTGATTCATTGATGATTTTTTCATTATACTCTAGTTGCTCACACTGAGCATGGCTCATGTGGGCCTGGAGTATGTGTTGAGTAAATCCTTGTTTGCTATCTTAATCACATAATACGAATGATGGATGAAGATAAAAGGAGTGTTAATGAGGTATCAATATGTGTAGGATTGTTATGAAAAGAATTTTCAAAAAACCCAAATGGGAGATTATTGGAAAAAAGTCCCTTAAGGTGTCCTCTGAGTAATTTTTGAGCATGTTTGTGTTTGGTGACAATGATAGATGACCTCAAATTAGTCTAGATGATGTTTCTTGAAGATAGGTTTTATGGTGGCCCAACTTCCTAGTTTTTTCCAAATTTTTATGTCTCAAAATTGGGAGGTTCATATTGGAAATGGAAGGATTTTGTCATATGAGTGAGCAGTATGATGATCGTTGAAGAAAATAGGAAAACGATTATAACCACCTATCACAATTTCTGGACCATGTACCATGTACTAAGAACGATACGTAGGGTAGAGGGAATAGTATTTCTGAGCGGTTTGTGAAACCGAAAATGGTTTGCAGTGGAAGGCGATCTGGTACGCGGATGGATTGAAGTCAGTGGAGGAGATCAACCATGTTGGAATAAAGATATTATGCCGAAAGAATAAGAAAAACGATTCATGGGTGGATTGTGGTTCGCAGTGGTAGGAGGATCAGTATAAAGTAGAGGTTGGATTGAAGATTTTGAAAATCTTGGGTTTGAGGATTTTTCAGATTTCATTCCCTATATACGAATCTCGAATCCCACCAATTACTGTGGTGATCGAATATCATTAGATAAAATCTTTTTGATCTGGGATTTCGAGAAAGAACGAAGGATGTCCACAAAGGGAGGTTCATGAAGGATGATGTGGTTCATGCAGAAGTGATTGAACTGAATGTTTTTATAGAGAACTTTAACCTACAATGGACACGGTACGCTGATGAAGAAGGATAGGTATGAGATATTGTTTCATAAAGACAGTCCGTGAAAAACAAAACAGTTCACAGATAGATGGTAGCTCACTGAGGAGGTTTGTGGAGTCAATACGTAGTGGTTGTATATGATAGCAAAGGCATAGGCAGTTTGTAGACATTGGAGGTCTGCGGAAGAGGTAGCATTAAACGGAGCATGCATTCTGCTTATAATACCTGGTACACATTACATGGAGAAGCATGCAGTTTATGATTTTCACAAGGAATCCAGAAAAAGATTCAAATCAGTTTTCAAAAAATATTTTCTGGTACCAAGCAGTACTTGGGAAGGTGGAATTCATCTATGGTTGAAAAAGGATGTTCGACAGAGCATCTACCTATAGTAGAGGATGCAGGAATTAATAAAAATTAAGGGACCAACAGATTCGTAAATTTTGTTTGACTTACAGGTCTACAATCTTTGTGTGGATTCCTTTCCAAGACCATTGAATGAAGGAAGAGGAAGACATTAACCCTTTCCATTATTAGTGAGTGAATAAATTTGCATAGGGAGTGACCCTTGGGAATGTATTGAGAAGGCCCTAAACCATTTAAAGGCAGTCTTCTTAGGCTTAGAAGATCTAGACTGAATGTTTTACTCTTTATTGTAAGTGAGCTTTAGTGAATTTGGTACATCGGCATATTTCCCTTGTATGCTTCATAGACATAGCCCAGTGAGGTTGATCCATGTAAAAATCAATGTGTTATGCACATGATTTCATATATGTTCATATATTTCTATGAGAGGAATAGAAAATTGAGTTTTTTTGACAACAAAACAAAATATGAAGTGGAAAAGTTTTAATCTATCAAACACTAATTCATCCCCCCAACTCATGATATTTGACCTAGTGGACCTGACAATACTTGAAAAGATAATCTGGATATGTACATAAAGAATAGATGATCAATAAAGCCAATTAATGGACTAATAAAATAATTTCATGATAAATGTAATACATGTTAATCAATTGGAATATCAAAGTAACATATAAGGAGTGGGAATCATTAACCGCAACAATGACGAAAGATCTAGTATGATAACATCATGGAAATATAAGAATGTGGAAGAATATAACACCTGACATCATAGGAATAATTCAAGGATACCCTCCAAATAATCATAACATTGTGTTCTTAGGTTAACCACCTTTTCACTAGACATGGTACTTCATAAGTAAAAAACATTACCCAATGAATTAGAGAGATATATAATTCTAGGATGACTCGTCACATCCAAATCATGTACATTCTATTTTGTTCCACATAAATCTTATTACATAAATATTCATTTCTTAAATTTTAATCACATTATTAAAGAATTTGGGTAATATAACTAGGTGTTCCTAGTCAATGAATGATTGGTGTATATAGTTTATTACTGTAAAACAATATGTTATTGGAGTGGGTCATATTCTTATCCAATTTGGAATTTTGGGAGAATTGTGTCTACAAAAAATATTTTCTCATTTAACCGAAGTAAATTCCATGTTTTTCATTTTACCCAAGACCATTTTGGGATGAAATTAAATTATTGGAAAGTGTATCTTGGTTTTTTTTGGGATAAGGTTCATCATAAGAAGAAAACAAATGTTTTCAATGTGAAAAACTATGGCACATGGTTCGGAGAAAATGTGTAGTCTCCAAGTAGAAATTTTATTCCATCCAAAATAAATGAGAAGAATTTGGTAAATATTGATGGAGGGGAAAAACTATGCGTGGATGTCTATAGTCTTATTATAGGGATTTTCATGTCCTGTATACATTTTGGAAAAAATCATTATTTTGTCACATTCTTAGTTCTTCAGAACCAATGGCTATGCACGGACCCGACATGGTTTGGAAAAGGCCATGTGAGATAACCATGTGGGGCTTGGATCTTATGAAGTATGAGCATTATAGTTAACACATGGTTTTAAAAACAATGCAGGAAAACCATACGAGCACATGAAAAGTTTCAAATATAAAATTTTTCACCCTTATAAACAAATTTTCATCACATCTTCCTTCTCCAACCATATGCACATCAAAGAGAGCTTCTCCATTCATTATCTCCTAGGCTCTGATCCATATTTCCTATACAAACTCCATTTCCTTATCTATTTGTATTTTTGGACTTGTATTGGTATGACCTTGAATCCCCATTCATGTATTATTCATTTCTCTCTCTACATGGAATGCTAAATTCATGTGATTTGGTTTACCCTATTTTTTTGGTGTTTATCTAAAACTCATATTTCACCCAATATAGTTTGATATAGAGTCTTAGATTGTATTAGTAGACATATAACAACATGATTTAGGTGTCTCTAATCGCACATTATGATTTCACATGTGTTTTGGGGGTGGGTATTTGAGATATCCATTGGTTAATCTGAGTGTGACCCTATGAATTAATTCATACATTAACTTACTTAATTGAACCCACGGAAAATTCCTAGTAGAATTACCCTTATTTCACCATATGGTTGATGCATTGTGAGATACTAGACCATAGGGAATTTATGACAGGTTGTTGATTTATTTAAATTGAGTTTTTAAAATTAGTTATATTGAATTTTAATATATATTTGAATTTCATAGGATGTGTTCCATGGGAAATATTTAGGCACCGATGATGGATAGAGGTGGTGAAGACTGTATGAGATTACATGATGTGGTCATCTAGTATGGTGTTGCCCAGATTCCCTAAGTGATGTTTATCACAGGTTCAGAGACAGAGTCATTTGTTTGAGGCGGTGATACCTTCTGGTTTTAGGCATGGCCAAAGTTATATGGGATTGTGGTAAAAATCAGTTAGATTGACATGTTCATAAGGGAATGATGTGCGGGATTGGTGTGTATTATTTAATATTTTTGGATTTTTGATCACATGTGTTTTTCAGTGGTCCATTGGGAGTCATGTGCACATAGTAATACTCAAATGTTTTGTGGAATTATCCATTTATAGGGGTAGAGGCCACCATTACATGAAACACAGTGAAATGGTTGGAGGTCCCTACTGAAGAAAGCCATAGGGATGGTGAGGATCCATTAGATGATTATGTTGAAACTATCATCTAGTGGATGAGGCTATTCTTACTTGAGGATGGTTGGCTAGGATCATTTGGATATATGTAAATATCCAATACCTGGGACATCAGATATTGATTCGATGGTGTTATCACATGGTGGAAAGGAATCACCGGTCCTGGGGACATTAGGCTTCATCCGGATTGGTGCTTTCTAGCAGGGGTCTAAGGGACCAAATTCTTATTTCATTGGAATTCCTTAAATATGTCAGTGACTTGGCCTGGACATGATGTGTCTATTGGGACATGGTTCTGGGAGACATTAATAGTTTTGAAATGTAAGGGTTCATCTTGACTGATATACATTAGTGTCTTCCATGGGAATAATCAAAATATCATATCCACTATAGTATAAAAATGATGGTTGATGAAGGTGAATTTCCTTCTTGGGGTTATTGTTCACAAGAGGACCATATTATTTACATTTTTTTGAAGTGAATCTTTTTTTATACACCTACTTAATCCTATATGTTATATAGGAACATGTTCATGGTGGAAAAATATGATTTATTATCACCCTTAAAGGGGCCCTTCTGGATATGTGTAGATTTTATGGAAATAGAATCTGGAAAAGGTTTGGTATTTAGAGATAGACCATATTGTGGGGATGTTTTTCATGAGATTGAAGGAAAGAAACCATGACATCATTTCTCAAACAGAGTTTCCTTTTTTGATTTCCTTCTATATCATTATGATTATATAAATTTATGTATTGAGGTCAAACAATGATGGACCTTCTCTTATTCATATATATGACCTTGCATGTATGCATGTTTTTCTTTAGAACCTACAAATGGTATCATGTTGTTTTTATTTATGAAAATGTTTTATTATAAATTTTGGATTATTATTTCAATTTTTTTTGTATGTTTCCACCACAGGTGGGTTACCATTCTAGGTCATTATCGTCTTTTTCTCAACTACATTATATTAATATATACCATTATTATATCATCATAAATAGAGGGTAAACATTCCCAAATATCACTCATTTACACCCTCATATATTGTGTTATGATTTGTGAATTTTAGGTAGGTGCGCTTAATGCTGGTGGAATGTGGATCAAAGAACTATTTGGGTGGCTAAGTGGGTTGGGGTACTATAAGTGGTATTAGATCCATTCTTAGATGGGAATTAGTTGAAGTATATTGATGGATACTAATTGTAAAAACTAATTTTCTTTTCTATTGGCCTTACTATTTAGGCTATGGTAGACTTGATATTATGATGATTTCAAAATGGGTTTAGAACTCATGCTCAGGTGCCTGCAACCACATGAACGAGGAACAAACAATGTTTCTAGTTGTGGTAATTTCTATTCTATTTTAACTTTAAATGTTGATATGATTTCCAAATAAAATAGTCCACATTAAATATAGTTATTAACTATTATGATATTTCACTCTTGGCCTTGTATGGTAAGGGAGGAGTTGTTCGGCCCTTTTCCCAGTTTGGAAAGCGATGTTGTGTTATGATTTTTTGATTAAGCCCATAGGGTGACTTAAATTTATAAATATAAATTTGTTATGATAAATCTCATTTAATTTTTAGTAAGGATATAGATTATTCTATGAGGGGTTGGTTTTTATAATGTTTCAACAAAGGAATATAAGTAGTGTTTCCTTGCCAATCCTCTTTATTGGGCATCTTACTCAACCATCTGAGGCAAGTGGACCCAATGAAGTATGACGGTGATATGTTATATATATATATATATATATATATATTTGTGCATGGATCTTATGTGGCCAGGAAGGGTAGATGATATGGGTTGATGTTGATCACCAGTATGGGGGACGAGGTTACCATAATAAGAAAATTTGGTTCTTTAGGATGGGCATTTCATAATGGGCATTGAGTCTGAATGTCTTAAGACATGGTTGCGCTGGGGGGTGGGGGAGTGATTTTAATGATTCTTGTTAATACATTCCCTATATGATATATATATATATATATTATTTCTGTTGTCTCACAATGTAATGGTATTCTGTGGGATGCCTACTAGATGGGGAATAATGGAGCATCGACATGTGATGATTTGGTACCTCTAGAGATAGAATAGGTTGAGAACCCTGATGGTATGGATGAGGCTACAATGTGATGGGTAGACCATGAGCCCATGTACAAACTCAGGTGGAGGATCTAGTGTAGGTGGTTCAGCCACCAGATTTTACAACTTTTGGGTAATTCCTTGATGAGTAGTTCATAGTGAGTCTGGTATATTCCATACATGAGATTAAATGGGGACGTAAAAGAGTATATCCTTCCTTGTAATACTGGTTTTGGGTGTTCCAGTCATAGTACCCCCTACTATTTCAGGTAGAGGGTAGACAATAGGCTGTTGAGAACTGGATTGAGTCGATGTAGATTATCATTGAGGAGCTTGAGATACCCATAGGGTGGAGGGTAAATCCAGATTTATACATGATTATTGGATTAAAAAAGTATTGATTTGAGGTAAAGTATAAGGTAGTAAAACAAGATGGGATTTACTAGGATGATTTTGAGTCCAGTTGATTTAAGAACCAATCCTTAGTGACGATGAGGGTCGAGATATATTCTATGTTCTTAATACTTAAGCATGGTTACATGTCTGAAATGGACTATACAGTGACATTAAACAAGTTGTTTCATTTAACACTCAGTATGGTGGTTGATGAAAACTTATGGATGAGGCATTTTGAGTATGGATAACATAATGAAATTAGGGTGAAAGTAAACAACCTGCTGTTATCCTAGCTCTCAAAGACGGTGAACTATGTGATCATTTCTGAGGGAAATTTGATGGGCTGATCTTACATGATCTGGGTGATGGAGTAAGATTATTATATTGGTAATGCTTCAAGTTGTAAGAAGTGGGCTGAGATGAGTTCTATCATCATAGACACCCCAAGGACTCAGGTCGATCACCTCTTAGTGGATCCTCAATGATGCATTTCTAGTACACGCATCAAGGCCATGTGATGTTGTTGTGAAATCAGAAACCAAAAGATTTTTAGGAATGATGATATAGTGGGTATCATGAATGGTTTTGTTGGAATCCTTATTGGATAGTTAGAAATCGGGGAACGAGGAAAACTAAGGGCTATTGGATTAAACCAGGAGCAGTTCTAAGCTATAGTAGTTTAGTTTCGGGATCATGAAGAGGTCTTAGAAGATAAAGTGTGATCCATCCATGGAATCAGTGACCATTGGATAGTGAAACAAGAAATGGAGGCTATGATTCAGGTAGTCAAGAATTTGGCCATGTGTAAGGAGGGAGGATACCATGTGATAAGAAGGGTCTGGATCTTGTTATGGTTAGAGGTATGAAATGGGTGTAGCTATGTATCTTTTGTTTTATTTTGTCATGGCCTTTTTAGAGGAATGTATTATTTGAGGGAACAACATGCATGAGAAGTATCTATCAAACATCTTAACACTGTTATGTAGTTTGGAACTTTCATGGATGTGTTATATATATATATATTTATATATGTATGTAGGTATAAATGTATGTATGTATGTATGTATGAGATGCATGTAACCAGTATTGTTATGTGATAACCATTGGGTGAATGGATTTTTAGGTGTGTTGGCATCTGTGCATCATTGTGATGGGGGGATTATTTGAGGTGTCAGTCAAAAAGAATGATTTTGGGTATCTATTGAGATGTGGGACCTCTTAAGTACCACATGTGACATAGGAACAAGGTAAGAATATATGTGGTGTGAGATTCTGTTGGGTTTAGAGTATGAAAATGGAGAACCTAATGAGGTAAAAAAGTGATAATGTGTCACTAGAGTACCTTGATTCTAGAGATGGTCAATTGACCATTGGATTTATTTTGAGTTTTGGTTTAGGAAGTGACTGAGGAAGGTAACTCCTAAGGTGGAACCTCTATAGGTAGTTAACATGATCCATTTTGACCAGGGTAGTTCGGGTTAATTATAAATATATGGGTATATTTGGAACCATATTTAATTTGTGATTGATAACTCAGGGATGATATTTGTTATGGTGGGGATATTGTAATGTCCCTATTTTGGGGTGATTTTTAAATTCCATTCCCATTTTGATTTTTCATATTTTGGTGGGTAGAACAAATCTTTTCCCATTTGAAGGAAATAAATTTCCAGTTTCCATTGACCCAAGAACTTTTTATTGGATGAGCTTCAAAATTAGGAAAGTGAATTAGGGTTCTGGTTGAGATCTGATTCTGTAGAAGGTTGAAAGCACAAGTTATAAAATTATTTAGACTGAGTTGATATAAATACCCAGAATATCCATATAATTTTTTAGTTATATGGGAATTTTAAGTGTCCTAGAAAATTTATGGCACGTGATTCAGAGGCCCGATGTGCTCACAATGAATTTCTGAACTTTTTATCGGGTACGTTCAGTGAACGTATGATCATGTTTTTGGAACATTTAAACGGGTGCTCGGAATTGAAATTTGAGGGCACCGTTTAACTCGTTGCACTGGTATTTTCTTAAGGAACCTCACCTAGACCGTAGTAGGTTGAGGGTGAAGAATAGATTTTTTTTTCATGGAAATAAAAAATTAAATAAAAAAAAAATTTATTTTATTTTAAATAAAACCTCCGAAATGAATGTTAATGAAGTGGGGACCACTTGCACTAGAACCCCTCATTTTTGAAATTAAAGGTGGAGACCACCCGAACCCTCATAATTAGAGGAACCCCTTGAACTCCCTCATTGACGAAGAGTTAACCCATGGACTTCCTCCAAATTTATTATGCTAACGTGGTACAATTAATTGTGACAACAATTAATTGTGCCAATGTAAATTTAATTGATAGACTTAATTTAATATGTTAGAACATCTCTTTTTTTTTCTGGGTTGTAAATTGTTTGCAAAGGGAGAATATTGGGAGAGCATGGAGAAACTCATCTCCAATGAAGAACTTCTCCTCCAAATGAATAACACCATCTCTATCAAATAACGTTCTTTAGAGACAAGAAAGAGGACGACGCATGAGCCTGACTTCGGAAGCATGTTACAGAGATGACGATCGTTGGAACCCACTTCGCCTCCACCATTTTCATCTCGCAACACATCAATGAACCTTCAAGGTAGGGTGGTTGTTTGAATTTTTTCCCTTACCCGTTCTTGATGTTCTTCCTGATTCATGTTTTATCAATCCTCTTTCTATCATACTAACATGGAGGGTGCGGGCCTAATGAACGTGGATGGACCTCTCCGTAATCCTATGATGTTTTGTTGTGTTCTTCGCGATGGTGGAAGACGGAAATCGACACCGATGGGGCACATAAACGGAGGTCGACACACCGCCGACTGTGACGAAGGTGACGGCATGACTGTGCCATCCGACGAAAGAAAATTGTGGATAGTGCTGTGGCGTTGAAGGGAGGACAGTCGGCCGAGATGGCCATCGTCGAAGGCATGGCGCACGACCGTGCTATGTGAAGAGGATGGCTGGCCATCCGGCTGGCTGCGACAGACAACCACCCCACGACCACCCCGCCGCATCGTAGCCGCCCCACCGCCCCGCCACTGTGCGGCTGCCCCACCAACCCTCGGATACCCGCTACTGGAAAGACTGACCCGAACTGAACCGGGCCAACCCAGGCCGGGTCGGTCCGCGTTGGTCCGACTGGGCCAGACATGACCCTGACCATTTTCGACCCTAAACATTATTTGGGCCATAAATTTGGCACTGGGTGTCCATTTGACAAACCGTCTGTTGTGACAGAAACCTTGGAGTGAGACAGTCCTTTTGGTATACCCCACGGGAGTTTTGGATAATGTTGGGGTACAGTCGTTTTGGATCGAGCATGAATCCAACCAGGCCCTAGGAACTGCAAGGATTATAATTTACAGACCATGCGTCCGATTGACGCACCATCTGTTTCATTGAAACCACCTTTACATGGTAGTCCATTGTGATACTTCTTTATGGGACATCAGGGTATTTGGGGTATCGAACAATAGATTGTGAAGAGAACTCTCCCGGAGAAGAGAAAGATTAGTGCGGGTACCATGTAGCTGGCTCTAACGATGTACAGACATTATAATAGGATCCTGTGTGGGTTTGATGATGTACAGATGATGTACTATGATAATTTATGGATATGAAGATGTACTGATGATGTAATAGAATCCTGTGTGGGTTTGATGATGTACTGATGATGTACTATGATCCTTTGTGGGTATGACAGTGTACTAACGATGTACTAGGATCCTGTGTGGGTCTGATGATGTACTAACAATGTACTAGGATCCTATGTGGGTATGAAGATGTTCTACCAATGTACTAGGATACTATGTGGGTCTGACGATGTAATGACATTGTATGAGGATCCTGTGTCGGTCTTACGATGTACTAACATTGAACTAGGATCATCTGCGGGTCTGACGGTGTACTAGGATACTATGTGGGTCTGTATTTTGGGATCCTTTGTGTGGCTACCTCTTAACAGAGTAATATGATTCAATAGTTACATCTAATCATCTCTACTGATGTACCTATGTTATAACTTGTGTGAGGTGATTCCATACCTATGCGGTACTTTCCTTTTTGGTAATACCTTGGTGGTATTCTTATTTGTGGCATACCTGTGTGGTACTTGCCTTCGTGGTATTTCCATCCTTTGTGTAACAGTTGAGCTTTGGGATTTTGAGAAGGACCCTGTGTTTCCTCATGATAGAGATGGATATATTGATTACTTAGGTATATGTATGGGCATATACCTAAGTAGGGTTTTCAGTTTATTTCATGGTTTTTTGTTTATCCTTTTTGGATTTTGTGAGACCTTGAGGGTCTCGGGTTCCCAACTAAGTATCGTTATACTCGTATCTGCATGGTCTATGCCCACACCTTGTTGTGTTTGGTGTATTTGACAGATAACCCAGACTGAGGATGAGGGTATGATTACTGAAGGAACAGTAGAGGGGTATATTAGATGAGGTGTACCGCAGAGACGACCGTTCGAGAGCTATACCTATCCTTAAAGTAGGATTTTTTGCGGGTGTTCACATGAGCTATTCCAGTTTAATTTTACTTTTTAGTTGTCTTGTACATTCCAGTTGGGCATGTATTTTGGCCGCTTTTTCTTATTATACTCACAATTTTACTATACATTTTACTCATGTTCATAATTTGTTATGTGCTTGGTTGTGTGCGTTTATAGGATATAAAGTCAATTCCTTCACAGTTTAGGGAATACTCCTTCGGTGCAAGTCTCCAGCCCTTGGAAAATGGAAGGTGGGCTTGGGGTATTCATGGAAAGAGTCTCGGGGGATGGGTCAAGACAAATTCATATCATAGGATTCAGTTCTACCATAAAACATAAGACTTTGATCATTTTAATGTCAATTGGGTTAAGAGTAGTGAGTGTGGTTATGATTTTAGGGAATCCAGTGTTGGTGCGGCGGCAGACTTATCCATAAACCAGGACCCTGACTTCTAAATTCCGACTCAGTGCATGAAAACACAGACTGCATGTGTGTTTTAAAGAGTTATCTTTATGACCACTTTGATTCATCTCACCAGGAATAACTTATTGACCATGGCACACCCGTTTCTTTTAAAGATGCCTCCATGCAGAAATCCAGCTAGGGTTCTGAATATAGTAAGCACTAATAGCCCACTGAGCGATGAGGCCTCGGTGCAGGGCCCTCTTCCATTAGAGACATCAGTGGAGGCACCAGTGGTACCATTACCCGTTGGGCCACTTATGCCACCAAACCCATAAATAGAGGGTGCACACCACTTGAGTGTGTGGCACATGTTCCAGTGCTAGAGGCCACCCAGGTTCAGGGGAGAGACGGGACCACAGGCTGCTGAGGATTGGTTGCATGCCATAGTGAGATTCTTCTGACTGGTAGGGATACCAGCTGATTGCATGGTGATCTTTGACGCCATACTTCTACAGGGAGCAGCTGGAAGATGGTGGAGCATGATGATCCAATTTCACGACGAGGTATCACTTCTCTGGGCAGACTTTGAGAGCTTGTTTCAGGTAGAGTTTGTCCCAACGAATCTTTGTGCAGTGCGCATACATGAGCTTCTTCATCTACAGAAGGGCAGCATGACTATGGCTCAGTACTCATAAAGGTTCACCAACCTCTCACTCTACACTAATGATATGGTGCATGACCCATTCTTTAGGGCCCAGACCTTCGAGTAGGGACTCAGGAAGGAGATTAGGGCTTTAATGATTTCTCATAGCATCCCGATGCAGGAGGGGGTGTTAGAGAGAGCCCTCTTAGTGGAGAGTTTTTTTGATGAGCAGTCACCAGCAGCGAGACCCACCACCAGGCGTCGCGTAGCAGAGTCTTCTACAGAAAGCAGTAGACAAATGTCACAGAGGTCCAAGAGGACCAGACGTATAGTTGGACGACCACATGATTTAGGGTCAGCTGTGTGGGGTACCTAATACTGATCCAGGCATGCGAGGAACATGTAGTGTTTCACATGCAGTGGGCAGGGTCACATGGCTCCTGTCTATCTGACCCGCCGTACAGATGATCAGCAGACGGTCGAGGGACCACCCAGGTAGAGAAAAAAATTTCAACCAAGGAGGTCCTCAAGGAGCAATCAGACATGTAGATGAGCTGGTCATGCAGTTGACGGTGGACGACGATTCGAGATGTTACCACCACCACCACCAGGAGGACCACCCCAACCACAGGGAGAAGAAGGACAGGGGTGAGCTCTGCTCTAGGCAGCTAAGGCCTATGATCACGGTGCTCTAGATATGATACAAGGTATGATCTGTGTCTACTCCACCTTAGCTGTAGTACTTATAGACACAGGTTCCTGTCATTCTTTTATTGACACTACCCTCATTTGGAGCTCATAGATTTCGATGGAGCTTTTTGCTAGATACTTATATCTAGAGTGTCCTATAGGAGAAGATTCAACAATTACGCACTGGTTTTAACAGTGTGAGCTTAATCTAGGAGGCGAGATCTTCGGTTGAGATCTCCTAGTAGTGGTGTCTAGGCCATACAACCCCATCTTGGGTATGGAATGGTTATCTACTGTCCATTATTAGATAGACTGTATTAGGCACAAAGTGCGGTGTGTCCACATGGATGGGACCAGGTTTACCTTCACCCGTGAGAAGGGAACCTTTACAGCACAATATGGACTTACCCGGAGGAGAGTGCAGCTAATCACAAATCAGTTGGCTAGCCTTACCCTCAGAGTGGTTGATGTGGAGATTTGGATTTATCCTATATTAGTGGACCAGTATGCAGATGTCTTTTCTGATGTGTTTCAGGTCTACCTCCTCCCAGAGAGGTGGAATTTGACATTAACTTGTATCCGGGGAAAACACTAATATATACACCAGCTTATCGGATGGATCCCGCAGAGCTTTGTGAGTTGAGGGTACATATGGTGGACTTATAGGGGAAGGGAATCAATCGGCCTAGTTTATCTCCTTGGGCAGTCCCTCTTTTGTTCGCCAAGAAGGCAGATGGGAACTTGAGGCTTTGTGTTGACTATTGGAACCTGAACCTAGTGACCATGAAGAACAAGTAACCACTCTCGAGGATTGAAAAACTCTTTGATCGACTGATGGGAACTCGATGGTTCTCGAAGACAGACCTTAGATCTGGCTATCACCAGCTTAGAGTGCGAGATGAGGATGTGCAAAAGACGGATTTCAATTGTTGGTATGGCCATTATGAGTTCTTGCTTATGCCTTTAGGTGTGACCAACATACCATATTTGTTCATGGGACTCATGAACATGATCTTACTACCATACCATGATCGCTTTGTTGTAGTATTCATTGACGACATTCTGATCTACTCGGCAACTGAGGAAGAAGATTCATATCACTTGCAGGACATTCTGGACACACTCTGAGAACTCCAGCTTTATAGAAAGCTCTCAAAGTGCCAGTTCTAGATCTGAGAGGTGCACTTTCGGGGACATGTCATCTCAGAGGCTGGATTAGCATTAGATCAAGAAAATATTGATGTGGTACTTGCTTGGGAGCCACCCAGGAGTGTGATAGAGGTATGTAGATTCTTGGGTTTGGTTGGATACTATCTGAGGCCTGTGCAATATTTTTCAAGAGTTGTAGCACCATTATCAGCGTTGACGAAGAAGCAACAACCTTTCGTGTGGTCGTTGAAATGTCATCGGAGTTTTCAAGAGTTGAGGCAGAGGCTGACTAGTGCCTCCATCTTGAGGCTTCCATTGGAGGGTGTTGAGTACATAGTCTACTGCGACACATCAGGGAACGAGCTCAGATGTGTCTTGATGCAGGAGTGAGTAGTGATCTCATATGGTTCTCGAAAACTAAAGATGCATTAACAGAACTATGATACCCTTGACCTTGAGTTAGTAGTAATGGTCTTTGCCTTGAAGATGTGATGACATTACTTGATGGGTGAGCGTTTTACAGTCTACTCAGATCACAAAAGTATCAGGTATATGTTCTCACAAAAGGATCTGAACCTGATATAGTGACATTGGATTGAGTTCATCCAATACTATGACTTAGAGATAGTCTATACTCCTAGGAAGGTGAATGTTGTAGCAGATGCACTCTGCAGGAGATCTGGTATACAGTTGATAGGTGAGGCGACCGAGCAGTTGGCCACTTTGTAGATATCCTTTGTGGATTGAGATGGAGAAGATTTTCTTCAGTATCTTATAGTCACACCCCAACTTATTCATCGAGTTAGGGAGGTGCAACATGGGGATACTGACTATGAGGCTCTATGTGCTCAAATGTCCCAAGGATAGGCACCAGATGGATTTTCTAAAGGTGGAGAGCATGTCATTCTCTTTATAGGATGTACCATGGTACCAGTGTCACTTCTAGAGGAAGTGTTGAGGGAGTTACTCATATCTCCTCTAGCGGTACATCCAGAAGTGGAAAATATGTACCAATTCCTCCAACAACAACACTGGTGGCTAAGAATTAAGGAAAAAGTACCAAAGTTTGTCTCTCGGTGCCTCACTTGTCAGCAAGTTATGGCAGATCATCAGGTACCAGCATGCTTGATGCATCCACTATAGGACCCAGAGTAGAAGTGGGATGAGATATCTATTGAATTCATGATAGGACATCCATATACATCTAGAGGTCATGACTCTATCTAGGTGATCATCGACCGACTCACCAAGTAAGACCACTTTCTACTAATCAGAGAGTAGGGTTAAGTAGAGATCTTGGGACGCCCTTATGTGCAGGAGATTGTGTGGCTACATGGAGTACCCTTGAAGATTGTATACGATCGAGATAAATGTTTCAAATCCTGTCTATGGAAGTTGTTTTAGGAGCCCTTCGGGACACTGGTTTGTTTGAGCATCACCTTCCATCCTTAGATGGATGGCCAGACTGAGCGGACCATTTAGACCATCGAGGACATGCTACATGCTTGTATCATTGCCTTCGGTCGCAGTTGGGAAGATCACTTTACTTTTTTAGAGTTTTCATACAACAACATCTATCACTCCACCATTGGGATGGAACATTTTGAGGCATTATATGGGCGACTATGCAGATCACCTTTGTGTTAGACTGACCCAAGGGAGTCAGCCATTGTGGGACCAGAGATGGTACGAGCTACCAGAGATAAAGAGAAGATCATCGAGGAGTAGATGAAGACTACACAGAGCAGGAAGAAGTCTTATGATGACAGGAGAGGGAGACCTATAGAGTTCGACGATGGCACTGATATCTTTCTATGGGTCTCACCTCGATGAGGTTTGTGGAGATTTTTCTGAGGCAACAAGTTATCTCCAAGGTTCATTGGACTTTTCCAGGTCCTCAGTAGATTTGGTGAGGTGGTTTACCACTTATCACTTCCCCCTCAGTTTCACCGGGTGAACGACATCTTCCACATATCCCAGTTGAGGAGATATGTGCATGATCCTATGAACATCATCGACCACTATGAGTTGGACATCGACGATGGGCCGACATTTGTGGAGGTTCCAGTAGAGATTGTGGATTGAAAAGAGTGGGTCCTTCATTGTCGGTCGATACCTCTGGTGTGTGTTCGCTTACAGTACAGGAACCTCCAGAGAGCACATGGGAGTGGGGGGCTCATATTCGTGCTTAGTACCACCACTTGTTTTCCAAGTTTATTGATGTGTCTTTCGGGGATGCAATTCCCTGAGGTGGGGAGAATGTGAAGACATTAAATTTGCATGTATTTTTTTTAATTATATGGTATTTTAACGACTCTGTGAAAATTTATGGCATGTGATTCAGAGGACCGATGTTCTAGGAATGAATTTATAAACTTTATTTTAGGTACGTTCAGTAAACGCATAAGAGGGTTTTTGTAACATTTAAACTGGTGATCAGAATTAAAATCTGAAGATGCCATTGAACTCGCAAGGTATGTATTCTCTTAGGGATACCTTCACCTCGATCGCAGTAGGTTGAGGGTAAAAGATAGATTCTGTGTTTTTCATCGAAATTAAAAATAAAATAAAATAAACTTATATTTTATTTCTAATAAAACCACCCACATAAAAGATAATGAAGTGGGTACGACCTGAACTAAAACCCCTCATTTTTGAAATTAATTATGGGGACCACCCAAACCCTCTTAATGTGAGAAACCCATTGAACTCCCTCATTAATGAATATTTAACCCATGGACTTCCTCAATTTATTATTCCAACGTGGTACAATTAATTGTGCCAACAATTAATTGTTCCAACGTAAGTTGAATTGATAGAAATAATTTAATATGTTGGCACCTCTCTCTTTTTTCTGGTTTGTAAGTTGTTGGCAAAAGGGGAAGCTTGGGAGAGCTTGGTGAAACTCATCTCCAACGATGAACTTCTCATCCAAACGAAGAATGCCATCTCCATCAAATAACGTTCTTCGAAGCTAAGAAAGAGGAAGATGCATGAACCCAAATTTAGAAGCATGTTGCGGAGGCAACGATCATTGGAACCCTCTTCGCCTTCACTATTTTAATCTCATGGCACATCAACTAACCTTCGAGTTAGGGTTGTTGTTTGAATTTTTTCCCCTTACTTGTTCTTGATGTTCTTCATGATTCAAGTTTTATCGAGCCGCTTTCTCTCGCCCTGACGCAGAAGGTACGGGCCAAACGAACATGGCCTGACCTCTCTGCAATCCATTGAAGTTTTGTTGTGTTCTTCGCGATGGTGGAGGATAGTAATCTACACCGATGGGGCACAGAAATAGAGGCCGACACAGTGCCGTCCGCGACGAAGGCGACGGCGTGACCGTGCCGCCCGACGGAAGAGAACTGAGGCTAGTGCTGTGGTAGCGAAGGGAGGCTGGCCGACCGAGTTAGCCACCAAAAAAGGAATGGCACGCGACTGCACCATGTGGAGATGACAGCTGGCCATCCGACGAGCCATAGCGGACCGTCGCGTCGTGGCCGCCCCACTGCACCGCCGCACCACGTTGCCCTCTTCTATGCATCCACCCCACCGCACCAAACCTACCCCTCAGCCGCCCTGCTGAACTGCAGCTACCTCACGCCATGGGCCTCCCCGCACAGGCTGAGCCGACCCCAGTATGACGGGCTGACCCAAAATGGACGGGGTCGGGCTGGGTCGGACCGACCGGGTCCGACCAAACCCTGACTAGTTTCGACCCTATACGTTCTTTTGTCCATAACATTGGCACCGAGCATCCATTTGACGAACCATATATGGGACCATAAACCATGGAGCAATACGGTCCTTTTGATATATCCCAATGGTGTTTTCAATAAAGTTGGGGCACGATCGGGTTGGATTGAGCACAAATCCAACTGAGTCCTCAGAACTAAAAGGCTAATAACTTATAGACTGGGTGTCCGATTGATGCACCATCTATTGCATTGAGATCCATTTTACATGGTGGTCCATTAGGATACTTCTTCTTGGGACTTTGTGGAAGTTGGAGTTTCAACTAGTAGCTTGAGGAGAGGACTCTCCTGGAGATGAGCAAGCTTAATACAGGTACATTGTTGCTGACCCTAACGATGTACTGACGATGTACTAGGATCATGTGTGGGTCTGACGATGTACTGAAGATGTACAAGGATCTTTTTTGGGTATGAAGATGTACTGATGATGTACTAGGATCTTTTGTGGGTATGACAATGTACTAAATATCTACTCGGATCTTGTGTGGGTGTGACTATGTACTGATGATGTACTAGGATATCATGTGGGTCTGACTATGTACTAAAGAATTACTAGGGTCCTGTGTGGGTATGACGGTGAACTGACAATGTACTAGGATCCTATGTGGGTCTGACACTGTAATGATGATGTACTAGGATCCTATGTGGGTCTGACGCTGTATTGATGATGTACTAGGATCCTGTGTCGGTCTGATGATATACTGACATTGTACTAGGATCATGTGTGGGTGTGACAATGTACTAACATTGAACTAGGATTTTCTGTTGGTCGGATGGTGTACTAGGATCTTGTATGGGTCTACAATTTGGGATCCTTCATGGGTCTGCATTTTAACAGATTAAGATGATTCGGTAGATACATCTAATCATATCTACTATTGTACCTAAGCTATACCTAGTGTGAGATGAGTCTGTACATGTGTGGTACATTCCGTTGTGGTAATAACTTGGTGGTATTCTTATGTGTGGCATACTGGTGTGGTACTTGACTCAGTGGTATTTCCTTCCTTTGTGGAACCGTTGAGATTTGGGCTTTTGAGTTGGAACCTATTTTTCTTCATGATGGAGATGGGTATACTTGACAAATTAGGTATATGTATGGGAATATACCTAAGTAGGGTTGTCAGATGATTTTATTCATTGTGATTTATCCTTTGTGGATTTTGTGAGACCATGAGGGTCTCGGGTCCCTATTGAGTATCGTTATACTCACCCCTACACAGGTTATGCCCGCACCTTTTAGTGTTTGGTGAAGATGACAGACAATGATGACTGAGGATGAGGGTATAGGACTGGAGGTAGCTCAGAGGTGGACATTACATGAGGCATACTATAGAGACGACCATTCGAGAGTTGTACCTACCCTTCAGGTAGGATCCCTGGAGGGTGTTCACAAGAGGTTTTCTAGTTTACTAGTACTTTTCCGTTTTCCTGTACTTTTTAATTGGGCTTGTATTCTGGCCACTTTCGCTTACTATAATCACACTTTTACTATACAATTTACTCGTGTTCGTAATTTTCTATCCTCTTATTTGCGTGTGTTTATAATATATAAAAGGAATGACTTCCCAGTTTAGGGAATACACCTTCGGTGCAAGTCGTCAACCCCAGAACTATGGAAGGCAGGCTTGGTGTAGTCACGACACGGGCCCCAGGGGCGGGTCGTGACAGGTGCACTAGTTAGAAAAATTGTGCTTCCTCCAAGTAGAAACCATGCTCCATCAAAATTCACTGAGTATGGTTTTTTAAACAACACAGGAGTGGGTACACATTTATATGTGATCTTGTGTAGTTTTTAGAATAGGGATCTATATTAAATGAATGTGATTTTGGAAACCCAGTCATAAGATGCACGCTTTGTTTCACATAACGATTGAATTACCAAAATCTCAATAGAGTATGGAAAAACCATGAGAACTAACTTTGTGGGGCTCAGCTCTAATGTAACAGGATTAGAACTGTTTGTGCATAATTTTCCAATCTATGAATGACATTTAAATGTGTGAAATATTAATTTTGAACCTAATTTTATGAAAACCATTTCCCTTATTTATTCCATCTACACACATTCACACAATAAGTAAAGGTCCTCTTTCCCTTCTCCCCTAGGATATGAGCCATCTACCCCATCTAGACTCAGTTTCTCAATCCATTTTATGACATTGGATCTACATCAGTATACCCATAAATACTATTTTTTCATTCTTATTCTCCATATTGGTACAGAACCATAAATCTATATGGGAGATTTTAATATATTATTATGGGGATCATCTAAAAAATGATATCATAAAATTTGTTTAGAGTTAGAGGCTATGATCAGATGACTAGATTTCTGCCAACATGAGGTAGGTGGTGATCATCCTTCTTTATGATTTTGAGAGTGTTTTGGGGGAGAACATTTGAGTACCCTATTGGTTAGTCTGAGTGAGACCATATAAATTAAATGGATACATTTATTAATCAATTAAATACATTGAATTTGCCTATGTGTATGTCACTCGAGTATACAAATTGTTATGTCATACTGAGAGGCTGGGCCTTGGGATGATTATCCCAAGGTATTTATTTATTTAAATAGAGTTATTCAAATTAATTTTATTTAATTTTTATATACATTTGAATTTACCATGATGAGTTTAATAGGAACATGATGGGATTATTATGATGATCAAGGTGGTGATGACCATTTGAGATCAAGCTATGTGATCATCTGGTTGGGAAGGACCCGGATTCCATGAGTGATGTTTATAATAGGTTGGGTGACATGGTGAATGGATTCAGTTGGAAATGTATCCAGGTTATGAGCATGGCCTAGTTTATATGATATGGTGATGATCATAAGTTTGATTGACATGTTCATAAGGGAATGAGGTGTTATATTTGTATGTATTAGGTTCTATTTGGTGATTCTCACTCTCATGTGTTGGCCAATGCACTATTTTGAGTCATGTGTACATAGTAGGAATCTGATGTTGAGGTATTATTAACCACTTTTGTGGGTAAAGTCCTTTAATAGATGCAGATTTGGGAAATGGGTGGAAGTTATTTCTATATTAATCCATGGATTTGGTGAGGATCCATTGAATGATTTTGATGAGACTATCTATTGGGGGCTGAGGCCTGTCCTACTTGAGTCCGATAAGTCGGGACAGACTGGGAGGATGAACATGAATGTTCATAGGGAATTTGGCTGTTGAGATTATAATGTTAACAATGTGATGGTAAGAATTATTGTGCCTTAGGAATTCAGGCTTTCAGATAATGGTTTATTTAGAGTAGGGGTCCGATAGACATGATTCTAATTTCATGGGTGTTCCTTCATGATGTAAGTGAATTTACAAATTCATGAGGTTTGGGTTGGAACATGGTGTTAGAAGACATTAATGGGGTTAGAACCTAATGGTTCCCTTGTACTGATCAACATTTAGGGATGCCTTGAGCTAAATACAACGATCCCCTCCAACACAACATACCAAAGATGACAATGAAGATGAATTTCCTTCTAATGGTGGTTTAACATAAGGGGAGAATATTGTTTTCATTGTTATATTGTGTCTCTTTTATTTTTTTAGTATAAACCTTCTTGAAAACATATTTGAGACTAGAACATGTTATAGAGGACAACTAAGATTCTTACTCACACCCAACATGGTCCCTTTGGGACATTTGTAGATTTTATGGCCTTTCAATCTAATAAAGGTTCATGCTCTGGAGTTGGACTATAGTGTTGGTCTTTTTTATTATGGGATGAAAGGCAAGAAAACATGTTTTCTTACCTCAACTAGTGTATCCTTTTTTATTTCATTCATTATCATCATGCTTATATATATGAATGTACCATGGTCATACATTGGATCCCCTTATGCTTATTGATAATTATCACTTGGCTTGTATTCATGTGTTCCTATAATAGATACAAATGGAATCATGTGGAGTTTAATTATGAAAATGGTATATTCTGATTTTTTTAGTATTATAGCATCTGTTGTGGTGTTTAATCAAAGGGAGGGTTATTGATCTGGGTTTTTGTGGTATATATTTTTTTACATTATATTTATATAGACAATTACTATTTCATCATAATCACCAAAGGGTATAATCTCCTTACTATCACTCTTTTACACCCGTTTTACTAGATAGAAGCCCTGCGCATATGGGAAGATGCACCTAAGGCCAGTGGAACCTGGATCGAATCAAAATTCAAGTGGAAAATCAAGTCAGGTAACTAAAAATACCCTATAATGGAAATGGGGAGGGGGTGTTCACTTTAAAAATGATTGGCAGGGAAAATCATAAGATACTTTTAGTAACAAAACATGTGTATATAATGGTTCATGGATTATATTAATGTTATGGATAATGGTTCTATAATTACATAGAAATAATTAGTATAGTAAAAAATATATTTATAATCATAATATAATAAGAAAAACTATAAATAAAAAGGTATAACTCAATGAATGTTCTTGAATAAATAATAGGAGGAGATAATCCATTACTTAGGCATAGAAACTGCATAGGTAAAAGTTATAATAATTGGGGATAAATGATCCATAATTTATATAACATTAATTGGATAGTAGATGTATGTTTATAACTACATTAAAACATAAGAAATTTTGGTTCAAAGGATAAATTGAATTATGGTTCTTGAATGGAAAAGAAGATAGAGAGATCAAATTCCTTTAGAGAATGCTTCTAAAATCATGGGTGGGTCTTCTTAAGAGATTCGATGCATCCTGGGAGATATTTTGATAAAGATATTAACATCATAGTAAATGCATCTTGAGATAAGATGATTGGGAGTTTGTGGTAATTTATTTAAAAAGATAGGGTAATTATGTATTAAAATATGAACATAGGTATTAGACTAAATATATTAAAATAATCAAACCCACAAAACCTTCCATCATTTTTCCCATGGTTTCAACCTAAGAAGAGTGTTTTCCATTATTTAATATATCAAATAATATAAAATAATAATATAATACCATTTTAATGTAGTAGTGATTCATGTTAAAAATGATTTTTTAAAACCATTAATTTTTTTATAGGATTTAGAGGATTCATTAATGGATTATAAAAGTAAATAAATAATTTCGAAAAATAGCATTATTTTAAAAATTATGTCTAGATTTTGTAAATTATTTTTTTATATCGATTATTATATCACTTTTGTGATATTATGATCTCATCATATAGGCCTTAAATTTATAATGTATTTAATTTTTACACAAAAAGTTTATTATCTAGAAAAACAATGAAATATTAAACCTTAGATAATTTTAATGAGATTATTTCAAAAATATTTTTTATTTTTTAAAAATATTTTTTTCCACATATGATAATTTCCAATTTATCATAAAAATAATATTTACCATAAAATGGTATGTTTTTGGATATTAACCACTTTATGACCAATAAAAAAATTACAATCGTCTTCATTAAAATATATTATAATTTTTATTTAATAATTATCATATAATAAGAATATTTTTGTAAAATTTAATTTATTGAAAAAAATTATTTAAATTATCAAAATAGTTTTGTAATTGAAACTATATATTTCCCAATAATAAAATTTTTAATTCATCATTTCAAATTATTATTTTTTGAAACTTGTTATATAACCATTATTAAATTAATAATAAAATGTTTTAAATATAATAATTATTTTATTAAAATATAATATAAAAAATTTCATCTTACTATGGTAAGATAAATAACCCCTTATTACGACATTGTATCACCAAAGTGTATGGTGCATGTTGATTGTCCTTTCTTGGGGTTGTTCTGTGAACATTGTATGGTCTTGGTCTCAATATGACCAAAATTCTCCAATAAGCAGTTTCCCTATATCATTAGTAGTTGAATATTGGATGGGGTTTGGTCAAATGAAAATCTATGTTTTACCATCTCTCTCTAATGATCTATCAAATGAAATTAATGTGGTATGATCCAACTAGTCGTGTCCATCACTTATTTCATCTTTGTCAATTAGAATTCATCATAAATCATAATATATAAAAATTATATGGATCCATATAAAATATATATTATAAATTATTAAAAAGATTAATGATATATTAATTATGACTTAATATAATTTATAAAAATTTAAAATTTATATAGTAGAACATGTGTTTTCTTTAACTAAACTTCCCTATAAAAAATTTATTTACTCAAAATCAGAGTTTCATTTATAAAATTTTAGGCTGTTACATATTTTAATTATTTCCAATGAAATGTGTAAATTTATTATTTAAATGGAGTTTCCATCTATTTGAATATTCATTACAGTTTTTGTATACTTAAATGGATATGTGTTCTAATGATTCCATCCTTATTTTCCCTCAGGATTTATTATGAATTTTAATGATATTTTACTAGAACTCAATTTTTTTATATGATAATCAACCCAAAATTGAAATATGGTTGTTTTCATTAATGTTCTCCAAAATCATTCAAGAATAAACATATTATTCATATCCTATGGTACATGGAAATATGTTTGGAAGATTGATGATTGGTTTTATTATAAACCAAGTATTTATGGCCACATCATAAACTAAGTATATGTTGTTATTTCACAATCCAAATATGGGTTTCTAATTTATGTCCCTCCATTACATTTAGTAAAGAGACACAGTTAACTGGTTGTATGTTGATCCAAGTGGCCATTAAATTAAATGTCGTAAATTACTCCTATGATATATTGTAAGTATCCCATTTTTGGTAATTCTTTGATGAATGTTTTATGTTAAATGATACCCACAATATTCTCAATGATTTAAATTAGTTATAGTGTTTCATGTGATTAATGTTTATTTTCAAAGGGATTATTAGTGTTAAATAATTTAAATAATGTATTTGTTAAATTTTATAATCCATGTCACATGTATTATGATCTGGGTTTTTATTAGCAAGCATTCTCCTATATAATTTTCTTATAATTTGAATATGTAATCATAACCTTATTATCATCTTCTTCTCATTGCAGATATTCAACTACTAATGACTATGTTTACCACGACTAAGAATTTGGGGTCACCCATATTATTTTTATCATCCCATGATATGAATAAATATGTTTTTTAATATATGTTTAAATGTAATTCATGTGGGAGATTATGAAAACTTAATATGTTATAATAACATCTAGGTAGAGTATGAAAATTCTCACTTAAAGTCAAGGGTACTAATATTTATGAGTTTTTCCATACCATCTAATACACACAATGTAAAAGTTCCTTGGGTATATAAGTGGTATAAAAAATAATTTTTATGCTAAAATAAGTTTTATTGACAATTTTTTTTATTAATTAGTATAGAATCTATAAATTAAATGATAATGTTTTTATCAACAGATCTAGGTGCACAAGTTCCTGGATTTCATCATCAGTATCAGAGTAGGGCTTAGATAAAATTATATATTAATATGTTTTCATGTAATATTATCTTAATAATAATGTATACTATCATATATTTTTAATTTTTTGATTTTTGAAAATTACAAAGTCATGTATTCCACAATTTTCATTTTATATGATTGTCTTTTAAGGTGGTTAATGGTATTTTGGGGGTTATTTTATTAAGTTGAGGTATATGAAACCATTAGGAATAATATTAATTATAACTTCATAATTATTCTATTAAATCTTTAGTGTTATAAGATGAAATGGATGAGGCAATAATTGTTGTTTAAATATTCTGTAATGGTGAGGTCATTGATGCCCATTGTGGTATATTTCTATTTTTTATGGAATGACTTCTGTTTAATGTTTGGTGTAATCCAGTAAATTTTTTATTTATCTATATTATTTCTTCATATTATGTGTTAATAATTTTTTTGCAATATTGTAACTTTTCTTAAACATTTTGAATTTATAAAATACATGATTATTTTTAATTATCCTTTTCTAGTTTACATGATCATTTAAAAATTTATACACAATATGTAAAAAATTATTAATTTTTTATACCCACCACACAAAATATGGGACAACATAGGGGAGGAAACTAGTTAAAATATGAAACCAAAGGATGAAATTTCATTTATTGATTTGATGAAAATGTAGTAATTATATTTTACAATGTTTTTAGTCTAGATAAAAAAATCCCTCATTAAAAATATCATTTTATAATTCAATTGTAGAGAATAAATATCTTTATTATCTTTTATTAATTCATTATATTGTTGTTATTAACTTTTTTATGAATTATATATCTATCCCAATACATCATTACTTATATATTAATTTTAATTTTCATATAAATATTTTCACTTCACCCTAATTTTCAAGTATTTGGAAACACACTTCTTTGTTATTCCAGATGATCTTAATGTTTCCTTATCCCTCTTTTCAAAACGATGCTTCACTAACACTTTTTATGATGTGGGGTTTCAAAAAAATAAAATATTAAAGAAATTAATTACCTATATAAAAAAAAGTGTGCATAAAATTTATTTATGGTTATGTAATTTAATACTGAGAGATTTTCAAAGAAGGAAATGTTTGATTGTGTACAAGAAACACATCACCATGCTTTAACAACCAAAAAATATTATTATTTAAATATGACTATAATAACCTTATCGTTTAATTGAGATTATTAATAGGGGTATATACATAATTAAATACATATATAAATTTCATACATAATAATTTTTTTTGCCTAATTTGTAAGAAAGAAGCACCAAACTTTTTTAATGTCATTTTATGCTTCCAAAATATGGTTTCATAAAAAATGGGTTTTATTTTTCTGTATTACAATATTAAAACTAACTTATAACAAATTTAAAATCTTAATTTTATAAAAAAGTATAATTTTTTTAAATTGTAATATCAAATTAATATTGTATTTTGATAAAATTACTTTCATATACTTAAAATGAGTTTTTCTAGAAAAATATTTTCAATGTGCATTGTGGGTTTATTTTAAAATTAATTTCTACCACTTATTATTGGAAAATTTTATAAAATATATTCCATAATTTGATAACGAGGTTTATATTTTTTTAAATATTTGTTTTTAAAATTATTAATTGTATCTTGGGAAAAAAAATTGTTTTTGTGGTAAGGGTAAAAGGGTATAACATGATTAATACTATGATATAAGACAATAAAAACACAAAAAATCCAGAATTTATGTAATTTAATTATTTTATTTCTACCTTATTCATCTATAATTTTGATATTTGGAAATTTATGGCCACATTAATTTTATAATGTACTTAATATTATTTTTAGTAATGAATAAATAATAAATGAGAGTCACTTTATTTTAATATCACTAATATTTTTTTCATATGGATTGAAAATGGTCATCTTCAATTTAACTTTTTTTTATTAAATATTTTTTTTATTAGTGTAATCGAATTTTAATTTTCATTATTGGAATAATAACATGAACTTTTTAGGAAACACTAAAAACGTTGTTGTTCATGTAACTGAAATATCCATTAAATGATATTAAAAACAACAAAAATAATAAAATTTGGAGTAATTACATTTTCCCATATTTTTTTAAATCAATATATATCATATTAGTTATTTTTTAAATGTATATATTTTTATTAAATTAGTATATTTTTAAATTTAAACCCAACTTATGTTAATATTACTGATAATTACATTAATTGAATTTTACATCGAATAATATTTTTTAAAATGTTTTGAAAGTAAAAAAAAAATATTTGGGAAATTTAATTGGTCATGGTCAAAAAAATATTTCTTTCTCAACTTATGTGTCACATTTTATTTTTTTATATCTGTCTTCACACCTAAATAGAATAAAACATTGATATTGGGGTAATTATAAAAATTGTTAGTGGTGTTTTAGAGATAATGATAAAAACATCACCTAAAATTGTATAAATATTTTTTTATGCATGAATTTTGGATCATCCTAATTATTTATGATAAATATGTCAATTTTTCCACTTGAATATGAAAACAATGTTATATTAATTTAATACATTAAGTGATTCTAAGGGTTCCCCTCTCATATCTTATATAAAGACACCACTCCTACTCACGTACCTACATTTCATGATACATTTAGCTCTACCAAGATACATCCCAACTCCCACTCCTTAGTAGGCTAGAAATATTGGTCTCTAAAAAATACCCATGTAGAAGTGTAAATATGTAATCCAATGGTGGTCTTATAGTGAAGAGGAAATCGTTATAACCGTGCATTTTAATTTTAATTATTCTTCTACCCCTCTCAATTATTTAAGAAACATTAAAATATAATAATCCAAATATATACAATATATTTGGACTATTATTATGTCAATATCATGAACTTATTCATATCCTTTTCCTCAAATGGGAACGAAACATTCATTTGTGTTTATATGGGGACAACCATCCAGTGAACTAAGGTATTTTGTTTCTTATTACTGAAATTAATAGATGGTTATTATGATGGATTTAATATGTACATATATATATATTAAAAAATAATAATAATTATATAAATATAATATATCATATATCTACATTCTATTTTAATCAATAAAAATATAATCATCATATGTGCATTCCGAAAAATTACTATCTCTAGGTAGAAATGCACACCGTGTTTCAAAAAATGCCTCCATGGATGGTCATGGGGAGGATTTAATGAAATAATTTGAAATTTATAACATTATAATGATGTTATAAAGATTAAATTTATCGTATTTCTTTATTTTTCTTCAAAAAAAATACTAAAAAACCGATCATCTATATTTGTGGACTACAACATATCAAGTTGACATATTTTTTTACCAACATTCATGGATGGAACTAAATTTTTATTGTATAAAAAAATTTGTTATTTCATAAATACTATTCTGGATAAGATGGAACTATGAAATATTTTTCCCCAGTCAACATACCAATGTTGTTTTGAAATTATTTACATAATGTCCTCTGGATGTCCAAGGCGAGCACAAAAAATTAAAAAATTAAATATTTCATAAAAATAAATTAAATATATAGTTTTATGGTAAAGTAATAAATCATAAAAATGATTCAAAAAATTATTTAATTAATATAAGTTTATTATAATTTAGTTAAATGACAAAAATAATATATTTGGACATGAGTGATGGGGTTTGTAAACTCAATTTTCTTTCATTGGGTAATGAAACTTATCCATTGACATTGTTTTCACACGATTATATGTGAATTGATATATAAATTGTTTTATGATGAATTTATACTAGGTTTATGTGTATTTAATTATATAAAAATAATTTTTTCATTTATTAATTATCATTTTAAATGTTATGATCTTTGAAAGATTTATTCTATAATAATCAATATTTCATGAGACATTTTTTACCTCATGCACCAATATTTATTTTGAATTGTGAACCTACTTCCCCTTAAATTAATTATGAAATTTAAATTCAATTGTTTCACCATTAATATATATATATATATATATATATATCATATTATATCATTCATTTTCTTTTTGTTCAAAAGTTACCAAAGTTGTAAAAGAATTATATTACAATATGATTTCTTTTCAGGATTTTTTATGTTTAGTGTTCCTTTGGGGGAAATTATATAATTATAATTTCATAATACTAATCATTTTTCTTGAATAATTTTTATTCTTGAGGTTTTCATTATTTCCATTATTTTTACTATATTTTACATTTTAGGATATCAAAATTGCATTTTATGTAAAAACCGACCACCTTTTTCTTTTAGGATGAGAATATTTTTTCTTCTATATATATGAACATTATAATATTTTCAAGAATGTAATTTTTATGAATAAATAATTGTTTAATATAATTTTTAAATATATTGAACATTAAAAAAATAATTAATGGGTTTTTTTTTCCTTTTCTAAAAATGTACTTTTTGTTTTTTTAGAAAGTGTTAAGGGATCATTATTATAACATGTACTATATGAATAGATTTTACTACCATCATTACTGTAATTTTATTTCAATTTTCATATTATAGAATCCATTTTTATTTTCAAATAAATTATTTTTATAAATATTCTTGGAATATTTATTTTAATTTATATTAAAAGAAAATGAGAGTTTCCATATTTTCACTAAAATTTCCTAAATGTTTTATAATTGTAATTTTTCTTCAAAAGAAATATCATTTATTATTTTATTATGATCTAAGGGGTAAATGTTCCAATGATACCATCCTTATTATTTATCTAGATAAAATATTAATTTCATAATGATATATGCAATGAATGAATTTCTTTTCCATGGGAAAATCAAGATAAAATGAATTGATAATTGCATTTGGGGTATTATATTGAAATATGAAATCTTTTAAATGTTTTGAACATTTTATGGTAGTTATAAATATGTATGGATGATTGAAAAGAGGTTTTTTGTAAAACATGTATGGGTGATTAATTTTTATATCATATTTGGTTGGTTCTGTTTTAATCCATTAATATATTTGTCAATTGTTACCATATATTACCTTGAAAAAACACCATCATTAACAGATTATATGTTTCTTCTTAAGAGATGATAAATTTATATATTGTATATTGTTGGTAAGAGATATTATAATTATACATTTTTTGGTAATTGGACGACGAATGTTTTGTGTTCAAAGATACTTATATAGTATTTAATGATTGCAATATGTCATAATTTTTTCTTTTAAGAGGTATCTATTTTATATAACTCATGATTGTTAACCCATGTGATGTTTTTCATTGATAAAAATTAAATTCCAAATATCATGATTTGTGACCCATGTTTTGATAGGTATGAATTTTCTTATATAATGTTATTGCACCTTGAATATGTACTCATACCCTTATTCTCATATTGTGCCCATTGAAGTTATTTAATTGTTAATGTATAGGTATTATATTACTGATAATTTCAAAAAATACATTGGATGTTTCTTTTCCTGGGTTTTTAAATAAATATATTATATAAGATATGTTTTGATCAGTATCATGTAAAATATTAAGAAGACATAATATGGAATAATTAATGATGGGTATTGTGAAAAATGATGATTTAATTACATGATAATGTTATATAATTGTACTAATTATGTATAAAACTTAATATATTAGGATATTAGGTTTGTATGTGATCTAATGTTCATTTTTAAGGCTGTCATATTTATTGTAAATTATATATGGGTCACATATATTGTAATCAAACCCATAAATATACTGATTATTTTTTTACATCAAATATTATTATATGAGTTCCATGATCGTATATTAACTCTTAAAAAAGAGGAAGATATAGGTGATTAGAGAAGTTTTAATGAGAAAATATAAAATCTAATTTTATTTTCAAAAAGTCTATATAATTTTAAAAGGGAAAAAAATAAATAAAATCCAGAAATGTAGAGTCATTCAATCTAAATTATAATTACAGTTAGATTGTTGTAATGTTTATCGATACATGAGAATGAATTAAACAAGTAGAGAGATTAATTTATTATATTTTTTGATGACTTCAATAGAATGGATTGATTAATATTTATGTCTTACAAATCTTAACCATCAAACATGGTTAGATGTTTGAGGTTACTATATAATAAAATACAATTTGTATTTGTAGAATTTAAGATATAACAGTGTAAGTTATTTATCCAAAAAAAATTATCATACTTTAAAAAACATAGAATAATATATTAGATTATTTATTATTACACTCAAAAAATAATTGAGAATATTAAAATAAAAAAACCTTATTAATATTGATACAAACATGATAACCAAGCATAAAAAATCAAAGCATTTCCCGTTTCAAACCATCTGCACTATAGATATTATTATAAATAGGTTTTTATTGAAGATAAATTAATATATGACACCATATAAAATTTGTATCATGAATCATAAAAATTAAATTAAATTATAGCGTTGAGATGTACATAATGGTAGATGATGTTTTCACTGCTAGATCTACCACATAGTTTAAAGATACTCAATAATTATATGATGATGATGTAGATTTTTTCTATTAAACAAATGATTCCATGGATTTAAGAACCACTAAAAAATACAGAATGATGATATATCATGGTTAAGATAATAATATCATTGTATATTAGAATAAAAGTGTAAAAATAAGATTTACAATCATCATTGTTTATCAAACTATCCTTTTATTAAAAGTTATTACCCAAATGGTTGTTGAATAATTTGAGAAAAATTAATGGATTAATAATTTATGACGAAAAAATTGTATTTAATGGAATGATTAATGAGTCATGATAAAATGTATAAAGCCCTAAATAGATGAACTTCAGTAGAAAAAACTGAGTTTTTATAGGCAAGATTAATGATAATGTTGAGATTACAATGAATAATGATATATTTATTTTCATTGAGTATTTTAAAATTGAATGAATTGGTTCTAATGAGCTACTTTCTCTTATAGAGGGAAATTTGACCAGAAGTATTTTTCAAACCACAATAGTATATGAAATTTATAATCGAGTGAAATGGATTTTAAGTCTATATTAATGAATGGTTAGATGGATAATTTTTTTGAATAATCGTGATTATAATATTCCAAATGAATATTGATACAAATTTTGTAAATTGAAGAAATATTTAAATGGGATAAAATAATAACTAAGATAATAATATTTCAAGATAGGTGAATATTTTAGTTATAAGAAATTTTTAGAAGTGGAATGTTTACAACAACTATACATGAGGAAAAATAGTACAACATAAGTCATTTTGATTGTATATATTAATGATGTAATATATTCTCATAAATAAGAAATTATTTTGAAGAGTTTTCTATATAAATAATGAGGAATTATAATTTATTAATATATATTGTGAAGAAATTGTTTTTGGTTTTATAAATTACATGAATTTCTGGATGATTGGACACTAATAGTAGATAAGTTTCATTAAATTTTTAGATTTTCTCATATTATTCATTGTTCATAAAATTCTTCATTAATTCAGTTTACAATTTGAACGTCATTTCACATAATTTTTTTAAATACAAGATTATTAATGATTAATCTCGACCATTTTTTAGATTAGATTGTGGAACATCATCTATAAATTATTATTTTAAAATTTCTATGGTCACGAATACCAATATCGGGGGAACGTTTTTTTTATTATTATAGAATTTGGATATTTCTAATATATGATGATCATATTGGGAATCTAACAGATATATTTATGGGAAAATTATAATTGACCTGAGCTAATTTAAATAGACATGAATCCTCTAATTGATACATGTTGAACATGAAAAATTATTCGAATATATTTTAAATCACTGAGAATATAAAATTGACCTATGTTAGAATCTAATTCAATCATTTGGATTAGGATATAAGTGTCACATGTTAAAGATAGAATAATGGGTTATATTCGAAGGACCAAAAAAAATATCACCATTATCTGTATAACTATTAAATGGATTATCCAATAAGGATTTTTTTAAAAAAAATAGAAGAAATATATAGATACATATTTATCATATACAGTCATTCCAAATTTTTTATCAATCATATTAATTTTTTCACTTCAAGGAAGAGGGATAAATGGTATGAATTAATCCTTGGATATAATAAATAATTAATGCTCAAACCATATTTATACACCATATGTCCTACCCAGTTGAGTGATTTGAATTTTTAATGGAGTTATCAAACAAAGGGGATCAAAATATCTCTTTAAAGATGATTTGGGGATGAAAACCAAGTCCTGTTTTTCTTGTCCTTAATTGTAATGTTAAGATTCCATTATGATGTGTTAATTTGTTCCAACACTTTTATGATATTATAGTTCACTCTAGTTTTTTATTTAAAATTATTAATTATTATTAATTGAAAATTTTAAAATAACTATCACTATAATTCCATTAATTTTATGTTTCAATCCATTCACATGACCAAATAAGTGGCTATTATTTTTTGTCTTATCATCGTCAATATCACTTTATTTAGTAAACATATTCCTTCCATTAATAACTTTGAATCAATTGGAGGATTTCCCTCTCATGGTTATATTCAATATAGTTTTATAGGTGTGTATTCTATTTGATATGATTAATTTCATAAAATAGTTATAATTTTTGAGTGTTCCTTTATTTAAATAAATTTCTTCTCCGTGTTCACCGATATTATTGACTACACATTTATAGTTATAGTGAGACTAAATCCATTAGGGTGATCATGTAATTCCATTGATTATTATATTCTAATTTTTTTATGTCATAAATTGGTGAATGATGTTGGAGACATATATCATTGATTGGATACTTCTTGAACTCATGGGTTGGATTTTTCTTTGTATACAAATTAATCTAATATATCACCAGAAACAACCAAGGATTGAACAAAATTCCATAATTGTATATATTAAAATATTTAGTTGTATTTTTAGTTAATTAAAATCATTATCATAGGCAGTTTAGTATTCTATTATCCCAATTCCAATAAACCATATAAGATGTAAATATCATATCTAAACCTCCCAAAAAATTGAGTTTCACAATATGTAATGACCCGGACCCGAGAAACCACCCGAACAGTGCTAAACAGGTCGGGTGTTACGACCTTAGGCGCACCTCCCCGAACGCCAAAGGATGCTGACTAGCAGCGAGGGTCTTTTAGGTATAGTGGGGAGGCTATACCGTTTTAGAGGATAATAAGGGTACTGGTACGAGTATAATAACAAAGATGCAGCCGAATGAATTACTCAACAGACTCGAAACAGACCCGCATAGCGGAAGCACATTCAATAAAAATAAACAGCGAAAGCAATAAGTATAAACAACAGAAGTGGAAAGTAAACAGGACAACATGCTGAATATCACTAGTAACAACTAAAAAACCAAACATGCGTCCATAGCAAGTTAATATACAAAAGGGCACCAATGGATAACCAACTACAGCTACATAACAAATATGCATTCTAATACATGAAATAAAGTGAAACATAGTAAACTCCATCTAGGCAAGACCTCAAGGTCCATACCATCTCCATGAAACAACTAATATAGCCCAGATCTTGAAGCTAGCCTCTTTCCTGCACGTAAATCCATCAAGTTTGCACGCGTCCCAAAGGGCCCATGCATGGTGTGAGACAAATCTCAGTAGGATACCACCCAACGGTGCATACCTAATATAAGTTTTTAAACAGTCATGCATTTACAAGGAAAGCAGTAATCAGTACAATACACAAATAAACACAAACTCCACTGGTGCTCAACAGCCACCATAGAGTGTCACCTGCTTCGGCCAACGCCGGAATCTCTGTCATGTACCTGGCACCATGTGCCTCCTGACACCTCATGTCTCAAGTACCGACATCCCGAAGGCACACCCAAGAATAGTAAACCAGCACCACATGCCTCCTGACACCTCGTGTCTAAAGTACCGATGCCCGAAGGCATGCCCATGAATAGTAAACCGGTGCCATGTGCCTCCTGACACCTTGTGTCTCAATTACTGATGTCATAAAGGCATGCCCAAGAAGTAACCTGGAGGAACAGTGATACCTGTCATCAAATAATAATCTGGAGGGACAGTGATATCTGCCCTCAAATAAGTAACCGGAGGGATAAAAATGTCTGCCCTCAAATCACGACGAGCCTCAGCCCCCAACCTGATAGCCTCAATGCTATCTCCTGAAGGATACTCACCTTCCACGTGGCATTCTACGACAATCACCCCCAACCAAAATACATAAATCCCATCTACGGGGGCCTCTACCAACACGAGTGGTCAAAACCACCTCATCACAGAGTATCTCTGTGTGCACACTAATCGAATTTACAGGTGAGCAGTAATCACCAAAATAGTACCTAAGCCACTACACATCGGACACATCATGTCCCTAAGACCATGCTGCTCAAGAATAACCCGGGCCATGCCCAACCTTACAGTTATCCTGTCTCAATTCGACGTCCATGATGTCCAATCCCGTGGTCAAAACCACCCAAAGTAACCTGGGCCAAGCCCAACCTGACAGTCATACTGCCTCAACTGATGTCCATGACACCCAATCCCATGGTCAAGACCACCCAAAGTAACCCGGGCCATTCCCATCACAACCCAAAGGTTCCAACATAAGCAATCCACATTCACATACATAATCAAATGGTTTAATTTTAAATAGGAAAACAACTCAATAGTTGAAATGTTCCCACTATGTGTTGTCCCATACCAACACTAAGGTCTCTAAGGCCTCTTACCATATACATCAATGTTCAATACACTAAACTCATCAGTTTATAACAACACAAATCAATTAAATACCATTTTGGTGCCCCCGTCCAAATTGACCGATTTGAGCAACAAACCTTCACCCCACCATGCCCAATCAAAACAGGTAAAGGGCATACCCAAATCCATCCCACGGGTCTAATAAACCATTTAATATGCAATAGAAGATAAATTAGGGTCTTTATCAAAATAACCAAAAATGCGCCATAGGATGCGCCACACAAATGTCCACGAAAACACGAAAGAAGTTATGAACCACCTACCTCATACCAGTACGATGTTACTCCTCCGATGGAAACCTCTAATTAGGTCTAAAACACGGTATATCTACAAAAGAACCAAAACCGCTCAAACTATTATAACTCGATCTAGGGAAGAAATCAGGGAAAACGGCTCGTGGGGAATCAAGGCCTTACCGAGGGAGTTCCAACGCATCAAACAATGCTTGAAACAGAGTTCAGACGAAGATTCACGAGCAAAAAAAAGGTTCAGCTGGCTCTCCCTGCCTAAGCCCTGAGTGGGAGGAAAAATGAGAGAGAAATAGGAAATCCCAGGTGGACTGGAACTTAAAAACCATAACATTAAGTGGCCGCACAGTTAACCCACACGGTTTGGCAAACCATGTGCCAACCGTGCGGTTACCACTGCCTCACCCAGGAACTTCGCACGACCAACCCACACGGTTTGGAAAAACGTGCGCTGCCCGTGCGGAGCCCTCTGTCTCACCCAGAGACTTCACACGGTTATTCCGCAGGGTTTGGAAAACCGTGCGCCAACCGTGCGCACCTGAATTACCTCCCCAATTTCAAAAGTTTGACCTAGAATCGTCCAAATTCTCCATTTTCCTCATAAACAAGTCCAAAATTCAAACTGGGTCAGGATTTTGACCCGTTCCAATAACTCGGGTTTTTACAATCTCGCCCCCTTAACATAACTCATCCTCGAGTTATCAAAAAAAAACCCAGGGATGGAACTAAACATACCACCCTGATCAAAGCAACTCGGACTTCCACGGTCACAAGGTTCCAACTAAATTCCTCAAGGGGCTCCCCACCTTAGGAATTTTCTAACTTGGTCTTAACCCAACAAAACACAGAACGAGAAAAGGTTTGCAAACCTGTGTTCCGAACTCAAGATCCTCCAATGAAACATCGTCACCCCTGCCCCACATTAGAGCTCGAGTGTCATTTCTGACACCCAAACGTATCCCGCACCGCATCGGTTTCTGCCTCCACGAGGTCCTGCATCCCATGGATGCTCAAAATGAACCTGGTTCCTAGCACCTCATGTAACCTGCATCCTCGATGCCCTAGTGCCCATGGAACCTCAAGTAACCTGCATCCTTGATGCCCTGATGCCCATGGTACCTCAAGTAACCCGTATCCTCAATGCCCCGATGCCCATGGCACCTCAAGTAACTCGTATCCTCGATGCACTGATGCTCTTGGAACCTCATACATATATACAAATTATATCACACACCTGAGATGGCGCCAAACCCACTGACCAGCATATAGTCAATCCACATAAAACCTGTACACCTCGTGCACTCAAAACGGACATGCCTCTAAAGGTCATGCCAAAAGAGCACAAGGAAATGATCACGACCACACCCGTGGTGTACCTCTAACTGTCGTCGGCTCACTAGCCTGCTCAGCCTCTGGAAGCTCCACGGCATGCACCTGGCCTGGAATAAGGCTGCCTGATGCCTAACCTCCCTGTGATGCTGCTCCAGTCACCATCCACTGACCCCTCATGTGGGTCCCACTATCTCTATCACGTCCTCCGCATGCAGCTGAACCTCGGCTACCCACTCCTAGTACCGAACCTGAACCAACTCTAGATGCCACCATCTGTCCTGGTCCTTGCTTGTCGGAAATCTGAGAAGGTTGTCTGCAAAACCTCTCCAGATGCCCGACCTATCCACATGCCCGACACTCCTTAGTAGGCCTATCGCACTAAGTCCGAACATGTCCTGACTTTCCACAATGGAATAAAATCACTGAAGAACTACCACGAGGAGGTCTAACTCAATCCCTGGCCTGAATGCCCTGGTGGGACTCATCCCATCCTCGCTTCCTGCTGTCTAAGCCGTCACCGGAAGTTGTCGCCCTGCCAAACTGGGGTCTATCCCTCTAGTTTCCCTCTACTATGAGCGCCAGATTCACTGCCTCTGAGAAGAAACCTAGCCAGAAGATATTCACCTGGACCCGAATGGCATTTCGTAATCCATCCTTGAAGCGTCTCACCCTAGCTGCATCATCGCTTACCATACTAGGTGAAAAGCGGAAAAACTCTGTAAAAGTGGCTACATAGTCCATGAAGGACATGACTCCCTGCTGAAGACTCAAGAACTCCCGAGCTCTCTCTTCCCTCAGAGTCTCTGGGTAAAAGTGATCAAAGAACCTATCCTCAAAGTCCTTCCATGCCAGTCCCATGTGCCTACGAGCCTGTACCTGTACATCCCACCAACGCTTCGCCGGTCCTCTCTGCATGTACGTCGCCAGCTTGACCCTCCACCCTGGAGGTGTCTCGAGCTGCTCGATGATCATCTGCATGCTCCAAATCAAATTCTCAGCCGTCTATGGACCACCCTCATCCTGAAAAAGTGGCTGGTGCTGCGACTGGAACTTTCGCGTCAGGTATGCCATAGATGGATTTGTACCCTACACACCTCCATCGATCCCCTAAAAGACCCACACCAGGATAGCTCAGAGATGCTCATCGATACACGACCTGAATGCTGTCAAACCCGATTGCTGTCTGGCCAACCCTGGATCCTAAACCTGATCCTACCCCTGAGCTTGTACCTGCGGCTCCTGATCTGACTGTACCGGATCCGAACCTGATCCTGCACCTGCGGCACTGTACCATCTCCCGTATGACGCTCTATCTGAGTTGCCCAAAAAGGAACCTGTTGAATACCATAAATGGTCAGATATCCCATATATATATATAACAATATATCCTATACATATAGGGAAATCAGTAAAGCGATAGTGTATAACAACTAACCTTGCTCTCTCCCATCATAACCCATGCCCCGCGACATCCTGTCCTCATGGCCTCCTTACCAGCCCTCAACAGAGCCAAGTATCAATGTACCTTGGGCCATTCCCATCCTGAAAACTCACGTTTCCTCAAACCGACGACCGAGTCGCCCAATCCTGACAGTTACACTGCCTCGGCCATAGTACCTGCCTGCTCTCATAATAGTTAGACCCAAATATCCTGCAGCATGCAATTATAAAAAATATAAATTATGGCATACACATTTTCACAACTATAAATTATACCATGAATTTCACCAATTCACATATCATAGAATACAAGGCATGGAAATTGATTTTTTTTCACATGGTATTATCACTTCACAAAGAATACGTGCAATTATGAAATTGAAATTCCCTAAAATGTACCGATCAAAATCCAAGCAAACAAACCTTTCCATACTGGGCCAAGGTCCAATTATCCCTTACCACACTGGGTCAAGGGTCACATCTCACAATCAAGAATATCACACACCAAGTGAGCCACCGAGGTGGAAATCATATAAACTGTAATTTGAGCAAAAGAAAACAGCAATTCCCACCCATTGGAAACTTGGTCCATCCCTCGTACCTGGGGCTGCAGGCACCCAAGAACAAGCTAGAAACCTAGTTCCAGTAACAAACTATCTCCAGTCTACCATATCCCTATTGTAAAACCAACAAAAATAAAAAGGGAAGTCTCAATCTCATTAGTAGCTAGGAAAACATGGCTACTAAATCCTTGTCAAGAACTCTTCTGATACCACTTTGTAACGACCCGGACCTGAGCAGCCACCCGAATAGTGATAAATGGGTTGGGTGTTATGACCTTAGGCGCACCTCCCCGAACACCAAAAGCTTCCGACTAGCAGTGAGGGTCTTTTAGGTATAGTGGGGAGGCTATACCCTCTTGGAGGATAATAAAGGTACTGGTCCGAGTATAATAATAAAGATGCAGTGGAAAAAACGACTCAACATACTCGAACCAGACCCGCATAGCGGAAGCACATTCAATAACAATAAACAGCGGAAGCAATAAGTATAAACAATAGCAGTGGAAATTAAACAGGACAACATGCTGAATATCACTATTAACAACTAACAAACCAAACATGCATCCATAGCAAGTTAGTATACAAAAGGGCGCCAATGGATAACCAACTGTAGCTAAATAAAAAATAAGCATGCTAATACAGGATAGAAAGTGAAACAAAGTAAACTCTAGCTAGGCAAGACCTCAAGGTCCATACCATCTCCATGTAACAACTAACACAGCCCAACTATTGAAGCCGACCTCTTTCTTGCACGTAAATCCATCAAGTCTTCACACGTCCCGAAGGGCCCGTATAGGGTGTGAGACAAATCTCAGTAGGATACCACCCAACGGTGCATACCTAATATAAGTGTTTAAGCAGCCATGCATTTACAAAGAAAGCAGTAAACAGTACAATGCACAAATAAACACAAACTCCACTGGTGCTCAACAACCACCATGGGGTGTCACCTACTTCGGCCAGAGCCGGAATCTCTGTCATGTACCCGACACCATTTTCCTCCTGACACCTCGTGTCTCAAGTACCGACATCCCAAAGGCACGCCCAAGAATAGTAACCCGGCATCACGTTCCTCCTGAAACCTCGTGTCTCAAGTACCGACGTCCCGAAGACATGCCCATGAATAGTAACCCGGCACCATGTGCCTCCTGACACCTCGTGTCTCAAGTTCCAAAGTCCCGAAGGCATGCCCAAGAAGTAACTCGAAGGAATAGAGATACCTGTCCTCAAATAAGAATATGAAGGGACAAAGATATCTACCCTCAAATAAGTTACCGTAGGGACAACGATGTCTACCCTCAAATCACGGTGATCCCCAACCCCCAACCAGATAGCCTCAATTCTATCCCTTGAAGGATCCTCACCTTCCACGTGGCTTTCTACGATAAGAAAACCCAACCAAAATACCTAAACTACATCTACGGGGGCCTCTACCCACACGAGTGGTCAAAACCACCTCATCACAGAGTATCTATGTGTGCCCACTACTCATAGTTTAGGGTGAGAGGTAATCACCAAAATAGTACCTAAGCCACCACACATCTGAAACCTCATGTCCCTGCGACCATGCCGCTCAGGAGTATCCCCGGACATGCTCAACCTGACAGTCATGCTGCCTCATGTCGACATCCATAACACCCAATCCCTTGGTCAAAACCACCCAAAGTAACCCGGGCCATGCCCAAACTGATAGTCGTACTTCCTCAACCGACATCCATAAAGCCCAATCCCATGTCAAGAACAACGAAAGTAACCCGGGCCATACCCATCAAACTCGAAGGTTCCAGCATAAGCAATTCACATTCACATACATAATCAAAGGTTTACTTTTAAACAGGAAAACAACTCAACAGTTTAAATGTTCCCACTATGTGTTTTACCATACCAACATTAAGGTCTCTAAGGAATATTACCATACACATCAATGTTCAATAAACTAAACTCAACAGTTTATAACAACACAAATAAATTAAATACCATTTTGGCGCCCCCAGCCAAAATGACCCATTTGAGCAACGACCCTTCGCCCGACCATGCGCAATCAAAACAGGTAAAGGGCATACCCAAAGGCATCCCAGAGGTCTAATAAACAATTTAGTATACAATAGAAGATAAATTAGGGTCTTTCTCAAAATACCCAAAAACGCGCCATAGGATGCGCCACACAAATGTCTAGGAAAACACAAAAGAAGGTATGCACCACCTACCTTGTACTAGTACGATGTTACTCCTCCGATGACAACCTACAATTATGTCTAAAATGTGGTAGATCAACAAAATAACCAAAACCGCTCAAAATATTATAACTCAATCTAGGGAAGAAATCAGGAAAAGTGGATCAAGGGGAATCAAGGACTTACCGAGGGAGTTCTAACGCATCAAATGGTGCTTGAAATAGAGTTTGGACAAAGATTCGGGAGCAAAAAGGAGGTTCGACTGGATCTCCCTACGTAAGCCCCGAGTGGGAGGAAAAATGAGAGAGAAATAGGAAATCCCTGGTGGCTCGGAACTTAAAAACCCTAACATTAAGTGGCTGCATGGTTAACCTGCACGGTTTGGCAAACAGTGCGCCAACCGTACGATTGAAACAGCCTCACCCAGGAACTTTGCACGGCCAACCCATATGGTTTGGCAAACCATGCGCCGCCCGTGAAGAGCCCTCTGTCTCACCCAGATACTTCACACTGTTTGTCCACACGGTTTGGAAAACTGTGTGCCAACCATGCAGACCTTCATTACCTCCCCAATTTCAAAAGTTTGACCCAAAATCCTCCAAATTCTCTAGTTTCCTAAAAAACAAGTCAAAAATTCTAACAGGGTCAATATTTTGACCCGTTACAAAAGCTCAGGTTCTTACACAATATCACCTTTTCAGTCCTAGTGGAATCTAGCACTAGTGATTCTAAATGTCAACATATAAAAATAAGAAAAATTTGGGGCTAGTCCATATTTTGGGACTATTTTCCCTAAACCACGCAGGTATCATAGACACTCACCATAGTTTGAAACAATAAATTATCTAATCCAACTTCCATTTCCTTATTCATTTCCCCATCTTATCTGGGAATAACCTTTTACAATTGAGACCATTCCAACTACTTAGATAGTGTTGATAATATGAGTTGAGTGTAATTGAATGAACCATTGTTGTTTCCACCTTTAGATCCAAATTTCCATCAGAATATCTAATATTGATTTTATTTTCTTCTAATTATGAATAGTCAATATTTTCCCATCATAAACTATCTTTGGAATTAAATAGTAAGTATGTATTGGGTCTCTCATATATCAGGGAATTTCTTTGACCAATCCTTAAATGATTACCACAACCTAGTAGGATGCACGATCATAATGATAATGAAATATCAAAAGCTTGTAGTGTTACCCTCTATAGTAGTGTCATTGAAATATACCATCAGACTGTCAATGTATTTCAATCAAGTAACATTGTTTGTAAAAATTGTTACAAAAATATCCAAAAAACTAACAAGTATCCAAAAATTACATTAATAAATGATGGTCTACTATATAGACCCTTAATGGTGGTTAATGCTCAACATTTTCATGATGTTCATGAATATAACAATTTTAGTATAACATATGTTTCAAATTTTGAATTGTAATGATGTGATAATAATTTTCCCAATAAAATAATTGGCATAAATATTTAAAATCCAAAAATATTTCTAACACATAATCAGTTTCAATCCCAACCAAATAAACCTTCAATCCAATGTATTCCATAGATATTAATTTAGAATTTATTAAAAAATTTATAAAATGAATCTTTATGGTTCATCATAATTTTTAGAATTATAAAACAATGAAATGGTTATGAAGCACAATCCCTCTCTATCTCTCCCTTAGTTGATATTAATAGAAGAATATCTTTACACGTGAATATTTGATAAAAAAAATCAAATAATTGACTATGAGTGGGAAAACTAATGGATATATGAAAGCATTGAATAATATACAATCAAAGGAATGGAAATCACAAGAAAATATAAAGAACCAACTTCGGAATGTGAGAAATCATTATTGAGTAATTAGGTGAATTTGGAAGAGTATGGTCAACATCAACATGCAGAACATGATAGAGTTGCATATGGGTGTTCAAATCAGGGGGGATTTCATTTTTTTTCTTTTCAAAGGATAGGAATTTGAAATCATGAATATAGTTTCTTTCATATTTATCCATTTATGATTTTTATGAAATAAAAATCACAAATCCCTTTGAAAAAATCATGAACATTGATTTTTTTCCAACTTGAAAAACTAAAATAAAATATTTTGTGGTTGAAAAATATTTTCTAAAGGATATAATTATCTCTAAACTTTTGGTAAAATCAAATTTTTTTGATTCAAATGTTTAATCATTTATTGGAAATTTCAACCAACCTAATATCAAACTCAAGGTCCATCCATCCTCTCTCAGGTATTCCTTCATACATGATAACTAAATCCATTCAACTTTCATCTCATCCTATATCAAATATAGGGATCAAAATATTCTTCTTGATTAATTAAGAAATATTAAAAATTAAATTCTATGGTCCCATATTTATATTCATTGGATTAGACCAATATTCGAGACCTATAATATTATTCTTAAAAATATTTTAAAACACTCCCCTTAACCCCAATGGAGACTCAATTGAAATAAAATTTATATAGTGAAAAAATATAACCCTTAATATGTTGAAATATGTCATTGAGTTAGTTTGGGGGTCTAAATCATTATAAAGACTCTAAATTGAGTGCTTTATGGGAGGAAACCTCATTTCATTTTTTTAATTTTTTTTTTCCATAAACAAAAAAATGGTGTTGATTTTTAATATATAATTTTGCTTTTATTGTTGTTTGTTAATGGAACCCCTTGGGGATAACATCATTTTTTATTTTTTTTTATGTTTTTAATATATAATCCAGATATGTTTGGGTTTAATAATGAAAACACAAATTTATTCACACATTAAATTTACAATTATTAATTAACCATGAGGATTCAATGTGTAATATGGATTTTGAATGTTAAATTTCTTATTGATGAGTATTTATCTTCAGACATGGTGATTATGTGTTGAAATAGTGGGTGCCAAATACCCAACTATTTAGTTCTTTTGATTACCTTATCTTGTATACATATAGCTATACATGATATCATTATACTGTTACAGTGTATACTTTTCTGTGCCAATTATTGAAATGGCAATGTTAAAAGTTTAATTGTCATATCAAGAGTTTGTAGCATTTCCCAGAGTATAATGGGAACCTCGAGATACTTTGAAAATAATTATAAATATATATTCTATTGTGTAGATAAATCATACTTACTGGAAATAGTAGATGTTTGACTATCACGTGATTGGGGCTCATAATCATTGAGACTTTTTCTTATAAAGTTTTCACTTGGTAATCTCAAGTAATGAGATTATGAGGACTAACCTGCCAATAGGAACTCCACATGTTTCAGGTGTCATTGGATGGTCCTATCAAATATCATGTGTAATGTAATTCAAACTTGAGATCACTACCAATGTATTTCATTTGATTGTGTACTTTGATGCAAGATGAAAACCATTGAAATAAAGTCATGTAGTGGTCATTTGTGTTTGGCGTGTCATTGTTTTCATGGCATTGGTTGAATGATCATGAAATGATTTTTTCGCTTCCAGGTTATGGAAGTAATATATCTCAGGACATATTGATATAGATGGTAGTACCTTTACAAGACCATGGCCATGTCAGTCAACGGTAAATCCATCCTATTACATCAATAAAAAATAATGCAAGAAAGGTAGATATCATAAGAGTGCACCCTGATTTATGAGATATTACAAATAAAGAGTTTATATTACACAATTCATGTTCGTAGGTTGGAATTCGTTGATGTGACAATCCTTATCTCTTTATAGGACATGATGGGTTTCTATATCCCACACATGGTCTGTGAAAACTAGTCACTACTGTCAAGAAGAGTGATTAGAGGGTGGTACATAATAGCGTATTCATGATTCATCCCTATTCAATTGAATATGAGTTTTAGAAATTCTAGTCCCCACTACTGGGGTTCGAGATTTGTGCATGGATAAATGATCACCAGTGTAATAAATATCTTCATATTATTCGAGTTTATAATAATGAATATAGAATTTATTTATTAATTGTATTTACGGGTTTTAAGTTAATACATGGAAAATGTTAATTGCCTAATCTTAAATTAGACAAGCTTCTATTAATTTTTATAGGATTGAAGAATCTAGTTAATTAATCAATTATTATCAAGTAATATATTCAAATATATTACAATTAAATGATAATAATATTTATGACTCAGAATATAAGCCATAATATGTCGTTAATAGTGCCTTGGTTATTCGGGGGTCGGGTAGGTATTTCTAGGTAATTAAATGACACTATAAATATAAGAAGACATGATATTGACAATGACTATTCATAGAGCTTCTCTATGTTCTTCTCTATCCAATGATCTTGAGATAGAGTCTATGGATCCATGGAATATGGATCAAGGACTTTCTCAGGCGATTATTGTAATGCGATGTAGTGACCATAGAGTGTTGAAGGTGTCGTCGCAATTTTGCGCTAGCACCCAAATTATGATGAACGACACTCCCATAAATTTCTTCAAGCATGTGTTCATGATCTATAGGAGTTCAATGTAGAATTATTTGATCAGTGATTACCAATGATGAGAAGATGCCGTGTGTGGATTCAGAATTAAACTAGGAACTCTATGGTTTATTTTTGTGGTTAAAATCCTTAATACTTGGTACTTGGCTAAGATCGTGCTGCTCTTCATTGATGTCGACATGTTTACATCAATCGTTGGTGGAAATTTTTTAAAAACACACCTGTTTGGGGCTTACGCTGCACGCCTGGTTCCACCAAGTGGTATCAAAGCGATCCATGTCAATTTTAAACCATATAAATTAAATTTGCATTAAAATATAATGAAAGATGTCTATACGATCACAACTCCATAGACAGAATCAGATATGGATATCGGATGGCTGGTTTGCAGCCATTCGATGGTTTGAATTTGAATTCTAAATTAAACATCGGTGGTGTATCGTATTTCGACTAGAAATATCATTGTAACACCCCGATATTTTTTGAGAATTATTCTTTTTAATTTCTTTGATGTCTTTTGTTGTATACTTCACCAAGATTAGCTTGTGCTATATGCAACACCGTATTATCTTGTAGTATACGCAACACTATTCTTGGATTTTGACGCACAAAATTTCAAGTTATTTCTAGTAAAATTCATTTTACACAACACCAAGCATAGATTTTGATCAATGTATAATTGAACTATATGCAACCCGGACTTGGATTGCATTACAAACAAGAGTGGCCTTCCTCAATAGCATGTGTTGAATGAAATACCGATTTTCACTAAACAATGATATGTTATTAAAATATAATATAAACTAGCCATTATGAATAGTAATATGAACCAACCCTATTTCACCTTCTATCTATCCTACGGAAAACGAAATCACCACGCGTGCGCACGTACAGAATACCGTCTCCACGCCGTGGTGTAATCTGTTTTTCCACAACCACCATACTTGGATGGATATAATGGTAGAAATAATAACAATATATAATTATTACAACATCGTACTAATTCTGATAAATTATATTATCCACTTTAATTCAATTCAATAATTATGGGATTGATATCATCGCTCATGCGTTCGTACGGATTACCGTCTCCACGATGCGATGGGATTAATTCTACATGATTAACTATTCAAGTATAATTATAAAGTATATATAATAAATAATCATGAATGATATGACATAATAATGATATGGGATTTATATACATATATGTTTCATTTACTTAATTCCATTCAATTTAATAAGGAAACAAAAACACCGTTCATGCGTATGTACGACCTAAAATCTCCATGAACGGTGTATTTCTTTCTGTTTATCGATCTATTATATATATGTATATTATGAATATATATTATATATAAATCATGTATGATATTCTAGAAGTATCTAATCATGATCTATGTAATCATATGAATAATTACAATTAAAAAAGACGGATGATAAATGAAACGATTTTACCCAAAATGCTGCTTTACCATGGAATTGACAAATGAACGGGTAATATAAAGTCTTATGTGAATCATATATGAATTCATAAATATTATTATGGTTCTTTTACAAGTTAATAATATTTTTAAACCCACTATACCGGAGTCTCTGACACATACTGATGAAATTGGACCTACGGTAAGGTATTATTTCGTCTCACTTTTATTTCTGTGAGACATATGCCTTAATCACCATATATTTATTTCTTATGGTGTTATTGCTTCCCATGAATGTTTTATTATTTTTATGTATGTAATATTGTTTTTTTATGACACATATTATTCCACCGATCATAAATGGTATGGGATAAAATTTCAATCTCATTTATATTTGAGATTGGTTATACGTAAGTATTTACTGGGGTTATATGTTTCATCCATGTCCATAAAATGTTTTTCATAAAGTGTTTAATATTATTCCATGTACTTTTAAAGTAATTTTTATCCCTCTTTGACTTTTACTTTGTGTTATGGAAGGAATCTTTCTTTTGTTTACCATACGTGGTACTTTTTGACTTTTCTGTTAAAAGTACGAGGAGAATGTTTTTTTAACTTATACGGCATGAACATATTTTTACAGTTTCATAACGCCTAATTTTCATGATTCTTCCTCTAACAGATTTCATGATTATTTTAAAAAAATCATTTTATTTTAAAATTTAATGTAATTTTGATAAACGAAAAATATTTTGAAGAAGAAAGGATATTTTCCTCCAGAATTCATTTCAAGTGTTCTGTCAAAACTATTTTCCATCTAAGATGACATTATTTAGTATGATTATGTTTCAAGTATAATGTCTCTATTATTTACATTATTTGATCCTTCATATTATGAAATTATATCCATTTTTTTTATATGGATTATGTATTGATGGGATGATGTTTATGAAACCCATTTTATTCTCTAGGTTATGATGAATCATTTATGTTCTGAGTTTCCAAAGACACTAGACTAATACGGTTTCTGGGCGTCTGTTTTTGTTATGTATTAATTATTTCGAAAAATTAATGTAATGTCTATGTACGTCAAGCTTTGGGTCTCTACAGTTGGTTTCAGAGTGAAGGATTAGTTAACCTTTGGAAACTAGGATGCGAAAACATTAGTGAAATCCCTAGAGATATTTTGAAGGTATATCTAGGGATGTCTCTAAGGTTAAGTATAAGTATAGGTTATAGTCCTATAATTACGGTAATGATCTTAGAATTAAACCTAAGATGTTATATATTGAAGGTACTGCCCATTTATTATGTTGTTTTCCTAGCATGATTTTTCCTCTCACACTATTATTTTTGGGTTTTAGATAATGGCTAGAACCTGAAGGAACCATGTTGATCAATGTAATGGAAAATACAATTATTTTCCTCTCGAACAAACCTATGTTTTGGGAGATGGAGTGAAAAGTATTATTGCTATACTTACACAAGCTATGAATCATCCTGTACCTCCAAATGAGTAAGGGAACTATATTATATTGAGTCCTTCACGAGGCAACATCCACCTTCTTTCAGTGGGTCTTTTGATACACTTGTTGCTGAACAATGGTTCAGTACTATTGAAATTATATTTTCCATACTTCATTGTTCGGAACATGAATAAGTCATTCAAGATATTTAACATTTAGAAGGTGAAGCAGACCAGTGGTGGACTCTAATTAAGAATACGAATCCCCAAGATGAAATTGAATCAATGGAATGAGAGGAGATCAAGAACATATTTTTCAACAAGTACATCCCACGTATTCTTCGAACAATGATAGAAAAGGAGTTCCTTGAGGTCAAGCAAAAGGATGATGAATTTGTTGGTATATATGAGGTGAATTTTACAAGGCTTGAAAGGTATACATCTAGCTTTATCATCCAACCAGATAGTAAAGCTGTTCGATTCTTTAGTGTCTTAAAAACAAGTCTTAGAAGGGAATTAGATATAAGAGACTTCAATAGCTATGAAGAAATTGTGTGTTGTGAAATAAATGTAGAACTGGAAGTTGGTGTTACATACCAATCACATGGTTTTGACAAAAAATGAAAAATGGAGTTCAAGGAAAAATCTTAGAACAATGGTGAAAAGAAGGTGAATGTTTCTTTATGCTCAACGTGTGGAAAGAAGCATAGTGTAGATTTTCTAAAAGGTACTAGAAAATGTTTCATGTGTGGAAAAGTAGGTCATCGAGTAGCTGAGTGTCAATGTAATGGGAAAAAGGTTTCAAGTGACGTAAATAGAGAAAAGACTACATAGAACTATCCACCAACACTTGAATGCTTCAAGTGCAAGGAAATGGGGAATTATGCTAATCAATGCCCTAATCCATGGGTTAACGATGATTGATGTGAGAAACCTCTTAAAGAAAAGGACAAAGGGAAGTCACATGTGATCACTATTTGTGATTTTGAGTTTGAAAATGATGTTGTGTAATTATTAAGTGTTTATGTAATGGGATTTCAAAATAATATCATGGAATCTCATTTATTGTATTGTGGAATTTTGGAATATCTATGTATTGGTTTTGAATAGTTGTATGGTACCGGTAACCATGGAAAGTGATTGAAATATTTTTGGAAATTAGATGATATGCACATAATGAAGGGATTATGAGAAAATGAAATGTTTGATAGTATTAATGAGATTATGACTGATATAAGGACAATGTTATATCTGTAGGATCCGGGCGTAGCGGAAGCGCATTGGTGGGATTTCCCAACTTTAATTTTAGCCTTAAACAACGTTCAATCCGAGATCCATAACGATATAAAATGCCGGATATTCGGAATGGAACGAAGAATGAAAAAGAAAAGAAGAGTCCCAGAACCATTGAGATAGGATCATCACATATTGGTTATAATTAATTTAATTAATTCACAAGAATTACCTCGATGGAATTCTTTCTTCGTTGATGTCTCCGGTCACGATCATGTGATCCATCATTGCGTCGTAGAATCCATGTATAGGATTCCTCTAGCAGTGATACACACATGCTCCACGTATCTCTGGACGTCGTCGAAGGGATCTCCGGGTGCTAACACGGAAGAACCTTTGCTTGCGATGTCCTCCTTCGACCGCCTTGATCCGATGGAGGATCTCTCTCTCTCATAACTTGAGGGCGTTCTTGGTGGAAAGGGAATTCTCTCTTGGCTTGAGAGTATTTCCAAATCCGTTTTGCACAACAATGGCACTTTAAAAGTGTTGGGGTTGCGAGGATATTTATAATCAGGTTTGAGGTTAATAGAGTTATGACAATAAATAAACTCATTACGGGTTTTATTTATATCATTAACTCTTATTGAAAACCCATGTCGAATTATTAATTCCTTGACATGAGCGAATGCTGATTATAATTAATATCATTTAATAAAACAATATTCTATCCTCAAAATCCCGACTGGAAAACTACATGGCGTGTAATAATTAATACACGACGTGTACTTGTTTTCCATAAAACTACACGGCGTGTATATTTAATATACATGGCGTGTACTTTTATTTTCCATTTTTCTCCACCATATTTATTAGACCTTGAGTAATGGAAATTTATTTCTTAAATAAATTTAACTGCATTACTCTCTAATAAATATATTATTTTTCCCACTATATATTCTCTCGAATAACTAGTGTCGAAATAAATGTGATCAGGAATCCTTAAATAATTATTAAACCACAGTCGGGAATAATATTTATTTAACTTGTTAAATTAATATTTAACTAAGATAATGGACACACTTAGTGTGTGACCGTCTAGGCCTCTTTCTCAGTGGCATTAGGCGGAACCTGCCTAAAGTCCAAGGTTAGCATCTAGAAACACTCCAAGGAACCCATAGAGAAAGATGTTAATTCCGCAATGACGTGTCACCTCCTAGAAACACTTATAGTGTAATATAATCCCTTTGTCTCGATATCTCTAATCAAGCGGGTTTCATGATAGTACCATCAACCCATGTGCTCGATTATTCTTTCTTTGACTTTCTGGAATTGAACTCTCCCATACCTTACCATGGCCACAAATTTATTTAGGCTATATCAATTCCATCAAAGGGCCTGAGATATGTACTTCTTTTATGGAACATAAGGGATAAATCCTTTCTCGCATTATCTATTAATGGAGTATTACTCGTGATTCACCCAACGTATCCGACCTTGCTGCGAATAGTGTGTCGTCATAGTTTTGGTCAATACATCTAATTGTGCGAGTGGTAATACCCATTAATAATAATCTTAATGTCTAAGGACCAATACACACATCCGAAGATAGGAACATCCAATGACACTATGAAATGTGGACTTCCTACTGGTGGGTCTCATTCTAATAATATCCTCCAGGATATTACCAAGGGCACACACCATGAGAAGGTGACTCAATGTTTTATGAGTCCTCACCCCTAATGACCTATATTATTTGTGTCCCTCAAATAATATCATCCGACCATAGAACATATATTCAAGAACAGTGTTATGGAACTTATGGGTTCTCATCATAGTAGGGATCCGCTATGACCCTATAATGAAACAGCTGTCCTTTGGACATTATCACATGCATTGTCACGTAGAAGAACAACCAAGATGTGAAAAAGATTTTATTAATGAATAAAGTACAAATTAGTTGGTTCTAGACCACCAACTCCAACAGACTCCCACTTGGACTAGAGCCAAATGCTAACAACCATTAACCTGCTAGCTCTCACATGATATTCATGCTTCTGCTGAGATATGCCTTTAGTCAATGGGTTCGCCATGTTCTCTTCTGTGGACAATCTTCTCACAACAACTTCACCCCTCTGATAGAAATCACTCAAGAGGTGATACTTCCATAGTATGTTCTTTTTCCATTGATCTGGCCTTGGTTCTTTTGCAAGAGTCACCACTGCAGTATTATCACAATATAATGTAATGTGATCTTTACTGCTAGGCACTACACCAAGCTCCTGGACAAAGTTCCAAATCCTGACAGATTCATTGGCTACATCAGAAGCCACTATATATTCAGACTCCACTGTAGAATCGGCGACAACTGGCTGCTTTGAACTCTTCCAGCTCACAGCTCCTCCATTGAGATAGAAAACATATCCAGATTTCGACTTCAAATCGTCCTGATCTGTCTAAAAACTAGCATCAACATACCCTCTGATGACAAGCTCCTCGTCTCCTCCATACACCAGGAACATATCCTTAGTTCTTCTCAGATACTTAAGGATAGTCTTAACTATAGTCCAATGATGTTCTCCTCGATCTTATTGATATCTGCCTACTATGCTCAATTCATTGGCAACATCAAGCCTAGTACATAACATGGCATACATGATGGATCTTATAGATGAATCGTATGGGATCATACTTATTCTATCTTTCTCTTGTTGTGTCTGACGACACATTTTCTTAGAAAGATGCAGGCCACGTGACATTGGAACCAATCCCCTCTTGGATTGTTCCATACAAAATCTCTTTAGTATTTGGTCAATGTATGTACCCTGTCTTATTCCAAGCAGCCTCTTGGATCTATCACGAATGATCTTGATCCCTAGAATGTAGGCTGCTTCACCCAAGTCCTTCATGGAGAAAAACATGTTCAACTAGTCCTTAACTGACTATAAGACTGGTACATCGTTTCCAATAAGTAATATGTCGTCAACATATACTACTAGGACAACGATCGCATTCCCATTAAATCACTTATAAACACATGGCTCACATTTGTTTTTAATGAACCCAAATTCTTTTATGGATTCATCAAACCGAATGTTCTATGACCTAGATTCTTTCTTTAATCCATAAATGGATTTATACAACTTGCAAACCCGTTTGGCTTCACCTAGTGTCACAAACCCTTCTGGTTGTGTCATATAGACATTTTCTTGAAGGTTCCCGTTAAGGAATGCTGTTTTCACATCCATCTGCCAAACATCGTAGTCATGGTAAGATTTTATGGCAAGTATGATTCTTATGGATTTAAACATGGAAACTGGCTAGAAGTTTTCATCATAGTCAATTCCTTGACGCTGTCTAAACCCTTTAGCCACTAGCCTTGCTTTATAGGTGCTAACTTGACCTTCCATGTGCAGCTTTATCTTGAATACCCATTTGAATCCAACAAGATTTACATCAATTAGATCATCAACCAGAACCCAAACTTGGTTCTGATACATAGAATCCATATCATAATTCATAACTTCTAGCCATCTTGCAGCTTTTGAGCTTTCTACTACTTCCTTGTAGGAGAGAGGCTCATCATTGTCCAACAATAATGATTCACCATCCTTGGTGACTAGGAAACCAAATCTCTCTGGTTACCTTTCCTCTCTGAAGCTCCTATGTAGTACTTGTGTTTCTGGAACCTCTTACACGGGGACCTGTGGAACTTGTTCCTATACCAACTCATGTGTATCTTGAGCATCAACTTTGTTGAAGTAAATCTTTCTCCCACTATCATTTTTGAGGATGTGCTCCCTCTCAAGAAATATGGCTTGTCTAGTGACAATAACTTTCTTGTCCTGAGGGTTATATAGGTAATATTCTTTCGTTTCCTTAGGATATCCTATAAAGATACACTTTGTGCCCCGGGGTGCTAGTTTGTTTCCTGAGAAAGCCTTAACAAACGCCTCGCATCCCCATACACGTGTATGCAACAAAATGGGTTTCTTTACATTCCATAACTCGGAGGGAATTCCATTTTCTACCTTAGTTGGTACTCTGTTTAATGTGTATGATGCAGTTTGTAATGCATATCCCCAAAAGGATAATGTAAGATCCACATGACTCATCCTCAAACTCACCATGTCCAAAAAGGTGCAGTTCCTACTTTCACTAACACCATTCCACTGTGGTGTATAAGGAGGAGTGAGCTGAGATGGAATCACAGACTCCCATATAAGATCGATGAACTCTTGGTTTAGATATTCTCCACCTCGATCTGATCGAAGATTCTTTAGCTTATTACCAAGAAGATTCTATACTTAATTCTTGAATTCCTTAAATTTCTCTAAGGCTTCTGACTTATACCTCATTATGTAGACAAATCTGTATCTACTCAAATCATCAGTAAAAGTAATGAAGTAAGAATATCCACCTCTTGCTTCTATTGGAAATGGTCCACATACATCCGTGTGTAACAATCCTAGAAGATCTGTGGCCCTTTCACCCTGTCCACCAAAAGGCGTCTTGGTCATTTGACCTTGTAAACAAGCGTGCCATCTATAAAGTGGTTTTAGCTCAGTAGAGTCTAAATGGCCATCTTGACAGAGCATTTTCAAGTGCTTCTCGTTTACATGACCAAGGCGGTGATGCCACAATTGGGTGATGTATGAGTCATGTGAGTTTGTTTCATTATCGATTTCCAACACTTCGTTTTCGTAATTTAATACATACAAACCATTATTCAAATGTTCCATACCATAACATACGTTGTTCTTATAAATGAGAGAACCCTTATTTCATAACTTGAAAACAAATCCATCCATATCCAAACAAGATACAAAAATTATGTTCTTGGTAACACTAGGCACAAAATAACAGTTTTGTAAAACCAAAATCATTCCAGTTGGCAATGAGAGGTGATAGTCACCAATAGCCAATGCAGCCAGCCTTGCACCATTGGCAGCTCGAAGATCCACCTCTCCTCTGGAGATATTTCTAAATCTACTTGGTTCCTACATTTGAATACATATGTGAGCCCCACAAGCTGTATCTAACACCAAATGTGTAGAAATAGAATGATTTCACTCGATAACAAATGCACCTTTAGCGTCCCCACGCTTCTGGGTGCAGTTCCTCTTCTTGTGGCCCTGCTTACCACATGTAAAACTCACTACCTCCCATTCCTTGACCTGCCTCTATATCTTCCCCTTCTTGGAGGGATGGTGCTCGAGGGCTTCAGACCATTTATAAGTATTTGGCCCCTTTGCCTTGTCCTTCCTTTTCTTGTTCACCATAAGGACCACGGGTTTGTCACTACCCATGTCCTTATCTACCTGGTGAATCAAGGTCAGAAGCTCCTATAGACTCTTCTCATTTCTGCTCATATTATAGTTGACAATGAAGTTAGATAAGGTCTTGGGCAGTGATTATAGGATGAGATCTATACACAAATCATCCTGGAATTTAATCCCTAAGATGTCCAGGCATTCAATGTATCCAATAAGCTTGACTACATGAGGCCTAGCTGGCACAGACTATCCAAGAATAGTTGTAAACAAAGCATTAGAGATCTCATACCTCTTCTGTCTTGCCTTTTCCTGGTAGATATCCTTTAGGTGAGACATCATGCAATACGCGTCAATGTTTTCATATTGCTTTAAGAGCTCACTGGATATGGACGATAGCATGAAACACTGGACATATGTTGCATCATCCATGTGTTTCATATAGGGAGATAATTCCTCATCACTGACCTCTTTCCTAGGTGCAACTGGAATAAGCTCTTCTATCACATACAATTTCCTTTCGTGGCAAAGGATGACGCGTAAACGCCTCTGCCACTCTTGGAAATTGGTGTCGGTGAGAAGGTTTTCCTTTTGAAGTATGGTTCACAATGATATGTTTGTAGTCATTTTCTTGTTGTTTCTACAAATTAATATGAGCAAATTTTTAGTACTTTATTACAAAACTGAGACAAATAAAGAAATTAATACTTATTAGTCTCCCACTATTTTATCAAAATCCAATAGCCCTCACCATTGATTTCAGAATTTTCTGTTGCCTGAATATTCTAGTGGCAAGGATCCATATTTCCCTTCGCATTACCCCAACTAGGGTTGGTCAAGCAACTTGAAGGGTTTTATGTAGGCATTCCAAATGCCAACTGCATTAACTCACAGCTCCTTGATCCGATGAGTGGACTCCCCAATCCTAAAATCCTTTTATTTTGGATTTCCTCAACCTTTGCCTCTTGGTCACACCAAGTCCTGCTATGGTGGTCAAACCTTGATGCAAACCAAGTCAAGTCAACCGAAAACCTTGAATTAGAATTCCCCGATAATTGAAATCACCCCAACTAGGGTTGGTCAAGCACTTTGAACTATGGTTCGATTCTAACCAAGATTATGGAAGGCTATACCGACTTAATATATTATTTGAGGGATTTATTCCTTATACGTAAATTGCAATTTTATTATCTTTGATTACATGCTTTTTAATATTAAATGGGATATACTCAAGTGATTAACCATGTCTAAGATAATATTTATGTATAATCCGGTTTTATTTTAGTTCCATCTTTCATGCTCGTTTAAATCATTAATTGTGTGATCGTGACAACATACACAAAATAAATAAACCATGCAACTGAAAGAAATTAAATAAATGGTATGATCATGATATTTTTCTATTGGTTAGTTTATCTAGCGGTTGATAATATGACTCCAGACCTAGGGGAGAAACACTTTGAACCTTTCAGGTTCATTTTTACAGCTTTCCACCTGTCCACCTTTGTATCTCCTTGGATTGGTTTCACCTTGGCTCCTGACTTGAGCCGCCTCCACTAGCTTGGGATCTCCATCCATTACATATGAATTTATCTCACACACAGGTGAGGGGTAAAAAGGGGTTTTTACATAAAATAATCCTTGGTCGCTCAGGCCCTACATATTAATGAGGAGATGTCTCACATGCAAATAATTTTAATTTAAAAGAAACCATTCACATACAAAGGTCTTGGTCTAGCTCATGATCATCCATACATGCAACGATATTTACCCATAAATAAAACTAGCATTCAATTATTTAATCATTCTTGTTTAAGATAAATCATGCTCGAATTAATTAATTATATTTAATTATTCAATCCTTTTATCTTAACCCCTTTTCTGAACTTCATTGAGATTCTTATCCCTCATAATTTTAAACAAAAAAATTCATTTAAAATTATCCTTGTATGTAACTTGTACCTTGGAGGAAACCCGGTGAATTCCTGTTCATTATGAAGATGTTAAATTAAACATATATATATAAAAAACCTATCACGTTTTGTGCCTCAAATTTACTCCTGCACCATGGTACAAGTCTCAAAGGTTTTTATAATATAATAATAAATTTTAATAAATCTGCGTAATTTGGGTGTGTACACAGCGTGTAGTTCCGACTACACGGTGTGTAATTTTCTTCACCGTCCATCTGAAGTACACACCCAGGGACAAGGTGTGTTAATGTACTTCGGAAATTTTCGGAGTACATTACGTGTTCTGTGGGACACACGCCGTATAGTTTCCGTGTTACACGGTTTCCAGCCAGGCAAGCCATGTACGGTGTACACGGCCCAACCCAAACCCAAAGGGATTACACACTGTGTTAGTTGGACCACATGGTGTGTATTCCGGAAACCGTGTGCCACCTATTTCTGGTCAATACATGGTGTTTAAATTCTTAGAAAGAATCCAATAAATTGGATGATTTGGCGGATCAGTCAATGCATTGAACCTAGACTACACGGTGTGTACTTCCGAATACACGCCGTGTGTTCTGGTGTTGTTCGGCCAAAAACATTTGGCTCCTCCAGATGAGTTCCTCTATTTTATTTTAATTAAAATAAAAAAGAAAAATTCATTTCTGTGAGGTTAATGAGAAACGAGGGAGGAGGAACAGATCTCTAGATTCATATTTCTAGAACGATTAAACATGAATTGAAATAACTAAATTATTAAATGCATAAATCACCAACGAAAAACTAAATAATTATAATCAACGATATGACCTCTCTGATACCACTTGTAGATTTCGGGCGCAACGGAAGCACGTTTGTGGCATTTCCCAACTTAAATTTTAGCATTAAATAACGTTCAATCCGAGATCTGTCACTATATAAATCGCCGGATCTTTGGAATGGAACGAAGAACGAAAAAGAAAAGAAGAGTCTCGAAACCATTGAGGTAGGATCATCATATGTTGGTAATAATTAATTTAATTAATTCACAAGAATTAACTCGGTAGGATTCTTTCTTCGTTGTTGTCTCCGGTCACAATCCTGTGATTTGTCGTTGCGTCGTAGAATCCAAGTATAGGATTTATCTAGAAGTGATCCACACGTGCTCCACATATCTCTGGAGACCGCTGAAGGGATCTCCGGGTGCTAGCGTGGAAGAACCTTTGCTTGCGATGTCCGCCTTCGACCGCGTTGATCCGGTGGAGGATCTCACAATCGTAACTTGAGGGAGTTCTTGGTGGAAAGGGAATTCTCTCTTGTCTTGAGAGTATTTCCAAATCCGTTGTGCACAACAATGGCACTTGAAAAGTGTTGGGGGTGTGAGGATATTTATAATCGAGTTTGAGGTTAATAGAGTTATGACAATAAATAAACGCGTTACGCGTTTTATTTATTTCATTAACTCTTATTGAAACCCCATGTCTAATTGTTAATTCCTTGACATGCGCCCATGCTAATTATAATTAATATCATTTAATAAAACAATATTATATCCTCAAAACCCCGAGTGGAAAACTACACGACATGTAATAATTAATACATGGCGTGTACTTGTTTTCTATAAAACTTCACGGCGTGTATATATAATATACACGGCGTGTACTTTTATTTTACATTTTTCTCCACCACATTTATTAGACATTTAGTAATGGCTATTTATTTCTAAAATAAATGCAACTTCATTACTCACTAATAAATATATTATTTCACCCACAATATATTTTCTTGAATAACTAGTGTGGAAATAAATGCGACCAAGCATCCTTAAATAATTATTAAACCAAATTCTGGAATAATATTTATTTAACTTGTTAAATTAATATTTAACTGAGATACATGGACACACTTAGTGAGTGACCCTCTAGGCCTCTTTCTTAGTGGCATTAGGCGGAACCTGCCTAAAGTCCAAGGTTAGCGTCTAGAAATACACCAAGGCACCCATATAGAAAGAAGTTAACGCCGCAATGACGTGTCACCTCCTATGAACACTTACCGTGTAATATAATCCCTTTGTCTCGATATCTCTAATCAAGCGGGTTGCATGCTAGTGCCATCAACCCATGTGCTCGATTATTCTTTCTTTGACTTTCTGGAATTGAACTGTCCCATACCTTAACATGGCCATGGATTTATTTAGGCTATATAAATTCCATCAAAGGGCCTAAGATATCTACTTCTGTTATGGAACAGAAGGGACAAATCTTTTCTCGCATTATCTATTAATGCAGTATTACTCGTGATGAACCCAATGTACCCTACCTCGCTGCGAACAGTGTGTCATCACAGTTTTCATCAATACATCTAAGTGTGTGAGTTATAATACCCATTAATAATAATCTTAATGTATAGGGACCAATACACACGTCCACAGATAGGAACATCCAATGACACTATGAAATGTGGATTTCCTATTGGTGGGTCTCATTATAATAATATCCTCCTGGATATTACCAAGGGCACACACCATGGGAAGGTGCCTCAATGTTTTATGAGTCCTCACCCCTAATGACCTGTATTATTTGTGTCCCTCAAATAATTTCATCTGGCTATAGAACATATTTTCAAGAACAATATTATGGAACTTATGGGTTCTCATCATAGCAGGGATCCGCTATGACCCTTTAATGCAACAGCTGTCCTTAGGACATTATCACATGCTTTGTCACACAGAAGAACAAACAATATGTGATAAGGCTTTTATTAATGAATAAAGTACATATTAGTTGGTTCTAGACCACCAAATCCAACAATATCATGGTTTGAGTATATAGAAATTTTCTGATTTTGGTATCTGGAAAGAGTTAACTTTTGACAGCATTCATGTTTTCATTAATGTTCAATGGGTATTCATTTTTCAAGAGAATAAATGATTAAGGTATTCACATGTTTGGAATGTGACCAACAAGATATATCTTATGATATATGGGGTATAAATGATGGTATTCACATGCTTGGTTGATGAAATTTCTAGTAATCATTTTCTTTATACCATGTGCCTGGATATAAGTATTTTGATAATCGTAAAGATTTCAAATGGATTATTTTGGACATAAGATTATATTGTTTAAGGATAGAACCTTTTTTCAATATTATTTTTTGAATATTATAATAGTGTAGTTTTAGAAAAAGGAAAACCTGTAGGACGGGCGACAACCGATCGCGTTAGACATGGTTGTGGGAATCAAACCCACAACCAAAGTGTGACAGGACTTTATCACCTACCACTATCCTACAAGAAGTCCCATGTTAGTAGAAACTATTTATATTTTATTAATAGGTATGATAGATGAAGTATAAATTCATTTTTGGAACCATATACTATTAATCTCACAATAAGATGGACTTATGTATAAAACTATTGCTAACCATATGTTTGAGACAGATGGAATGAAATATCATTCTATCACATGATCTACTAACACTTCACGGAAGAAAAATTCAACTTCATTTCTTTAAGAGATGAAGTGGAAATTTTTCAAGGCACAAATAACAGTGAGATTGTACCAAAATCAAGAAAGTTTTTATTTTAATTAAAAAAATCTTCAACATTAAAGAAATGATCTTGAAAACCAAAAATGTTGTCCTAGTGCCCTCATATCTGATGAATCATATGGTACCTTAGATCATCACAAATTTATGGCTTTGTGATTGTTGGTTTTTTCATCACCTTGTTCTCTACCACTCTTCATCCAAACATGATGGTTAGATTTTTCTTCCATATCCATATTTTCCCCTGTATTCTCTTATCTGGAAACCCAGTGTTGAGTTACTTTGGGTTTCTGTTATGTTTCTGACGTTCCTTTTTAAAATAATGATTTAGTATTATTATTGACGATGTGGGTTTCTATGAATGAAACTTTCAAGTAGAAAACAATTTATAACCCTGAAGAATTTCGAGGGAGAAATTCATTTTAATGGTGGTAGAATGTAACACCCCGAGCTTTCATGAGAATTATTATTTTTAATTTCTTTGATGTATTTTTTTGTATGCTTCACCAATATTATCTTGCGATATACGCAACACTGTATTAGCTTGTAGTATACGCAACATATTCTTGGCTTGTGATGCACACAATTTCTAGTTATTTCGAATAAAATTCATTTTAAAGAACACCATCTATAGATTTTGATCAATGTAAAATTGAACTATATGCAACCTTTGTAACGCCCCGACCCCAGCTACCCAGAGTCGGTGCATTACTTCGTAACATTGGCATGATCACAAAAGATCAAGTCTCGAAAGACCGATTAGTTTAGTAGCCTTGGAAACACTAGATACATTCGTAAACGTTACATTACATCATAAAGTGAAAAACTACAATAACAAAGTCTCCATAGTCCACACTCATATCCTCTTCTGACTATCCCTGCAGGTCATTCATAAAATACTTCTTCACATCCTGGAAAATATTAAAACATTGAAAGGGGTGAGCTCAGATGCTCAGTAAGGATAACAATATTGCGGAAGCTTTCATAAATAAACATTAACATTTAAGGCAATGTATAACTAAAACAAAAGCCTTTTAAACATGAACTTCAACATAATATGGCAAAAGTAAAATGAGATAATGCCATTCTCTTCTTCACATGGATATTCTACTGGTCGAATAATCACATGCAATATCAATAACCACTTTCATAATGATGGAATGCATAATGCCAGACTATCATAACCACGTAGTCAAGGCCTCGTGCCAAGACCACAAATAAGATTTTGTCAAGGCCTCGTGCCAAGACACTAGTTTGTCTCATGAGACCTGCCGATGCATCGAGGAGCTATAGCGGGCTCCACCCGTCACTTATTAAGTCCAATGCATTCCTCATATGAATAGGTTTAAACATATCATAAACCATAACATAATCATATCACATAAACAATGCATAAAGGAAACATAACATTTCCACATTTCAATCACAAGATATCAATACAAAACATTGATATAATAAAAACGCTTTCAAAACCATTTTCAATACCAAAATAAAAGAATGTTAAAACATTGTATTTATTTTTCTTTTTAAAAAAAGGTATGGCTTGTAAAGGAAGCCGAAACTCAAATAATGTTCACGGCGGCGGAGAAGTCGTTGTCGCCGCATAAGTACGGAATGAAAAACATTCCCTTTTTGTCGTTTAGTAAAATGCTTCGTATAAAAAGATTCCTTTTGAATAAACTTAAAAGTCAAAGGGGTTTATACACCGTATAAAAGAAAGTTGTGTATAAAACCAAATATGCCTCAATGAAAGGAGATTGAGACGAAGTCCTTAAAAGATCATTTTTGAAATAAAATAGATATATTATGTGTATTCACTATAGGTACACATAAAGAAAGTAAAAATACAAAATAAGACATAATAATATCATGACATAATTTGAAAGTAGGAGATTAACCCAAAGAATGGAAGTTGGGTTAAGAAGTTCCCTTACCTCGTGTCTGAATTGACTCAACCGTTCTTTAACCTCCTGAATAATAAACTAGAGTTAATATATACCTTATTAAGAACCATTTTCAATTTAATTATCCTTATTATATCACTTATTACAATGATATGAACATTATGTAATTATTTAAGTTAATAACGGTCGTTTTGTCGATCTTTGGTACTTGAGTCAAAAATAAACTTCTTATAATTACAAGTTGTTCATGTGGTGAAATATCCATTATATCCGGAATTATATTCATGATTTAGATATCATATATATCATATATACAGTATATACATTCATTCATAATGTCACGTAACATTTAGAGGTAAGAAATGAAATGCACCGTTCATGGAGACGGTAAGCCGTGCGTACGCATGAACGCTACTTTCATTTCAATTTCATATTTAATGGAAGTAAATCATAATGATATAAATGTATAATATAATTCCAGTATAATATAGTGTATAATACCATTTACTCCATCCTTTATACATCCCACATATGGCATTTACGATTCAAATCACTTTGAGGGGGCGGTAGTCCGCACTTCCTAAAATGAAATTATCGCGTTTTACCCATAATGGAAATCATAAAGTATGCCATAAATGAGAAATACATAAGCATAAGTAAAACATAAACATATTATATATCATATATAAAAATATTGACATCTTAATGGCCACCTTTGAAGGTGTTATATGAGTGTTGAACAATCATCGCTTCGTGAGGCAGAAATTCGCCATCCACAGAAACCGTATGTTCTTTAACCATTAGATGTAGGTGTGTGTAAGTGTAGCTCGAATCCTTCTTATAACAACATCCTAGTATATTGAGGATACTGGTGTTGTTACAAAAGAAATGAATAAAAAGAGTTTAGGGGGTTGGAGAAGAAAAATAAAACAAAACAACATTAGAAAAGACATTACCTCAAAATCGGGTAACTCTTTTTGATTTGAGCTAAAGGCTTCCTTGGGAAGAGTTCTGCCCAAAGTGAGGTTTCTAGGAGTAAGGAAGGAATGTTGGGAGAGTATTTGGGCAGAGGTTGGCCGAGCCAAATGGCTTGATGGTGTGAATAAGGTGGAAGAGGTGGGGGCCTTTTATAAGTGGAGAGGAGGGGCACTTTTGGAAAGATTGAAATGTTACATTATTTCAAAATGCTTTTCGGATTCTAAAGGTCCCACACTTATATAATTCGAGGCTAAGGTGATAAGGTTTCGAAATCTCCTCATCCAATTGGCTTTGGACAAGTGTAAGCCTTGGATTTTACATTATCTATTCATTTTATTAAAATCGTTAAATAATGAGGTCATCGCTGCATCATTATTATGTCATAAATAATTAAATTTATTTAATGTCTAAAAATTATAAAACAAATACTATGATGTAGGAAATCTTTTTAGCTTTCCAATGACTATTTATAATCAAAATTTGGACTTGTACAACCCCAATTAAAAATTGTTTTAGTAGAACAATTTATGTTAGTGTCATTTTCACTTTAACATTAAATAAAAACTAATTTATGTCATTTCCCAACAAAAGTGGATCCATGGGGTCCCCAAGTTAGGCCATGGCTTGTCTTGGTCGGCCATGACTCAACCAATGAGGTTGGGACATGTGTCTAGGTCATTTAATATTATTAAAGTATTATCTATACCTTAAACTACACTAATTACCACTAATCGCGATTAAGAACTTAATAAGTTACTATTCACCAAAAAATTATTATAATCTCATTGAACCACATTTTACTTCTTAATGACAACCATGTATGTCGGATTTTTGAAAATCAAATCACAGAAGTGGTAATATTTCATTTAAACGAAAAATCAGTTATTTAACTACCACTTAGTGGTTTCACTATTCATCAAAAATTGAAGTTTCTCAGAACAATGCCAAAATTTCATCCTAAGCTATAATTGATATTCCGAATTCAAAAATGATGTCTATTTTACAAAATTCCAAACATATAAGTTGCATTAATTAATTTTATAATTAATTCCCGCTGTTACGACAAATAGCGTGTTTTCAAGAAACAATTTATATCAAAAGATTGGCAATTGTTTATGTCCAAATTCAATGTTAAATTAATTCTAATGACCACCATTGGATAAAATGGTAAAAATATATTCTAATTATACATTAAATCCACTCAATAGTATAACTTATCACTATAAATTATTTTGATTAAAAAAGTTGTTTTAAGTATTTTTCACTATTCATAAAAAATTAGAAGTTCTCAGAAAAATACCAAAAATTCAACATAGGCTAATTTCGATATTACGAATACAAAAATGAAGTCCATTTTGAAATATAAAATTTCTATAATTTTAAAAAGTGGTTATTACTATTCATAACGGCTAGTTTTATTTGTCGCGATGTTTTAGAACTCGAAGTTGCGTACAATGCAAGCTATTGTATTATTGAATGAGAAGCGTATCGTGGAAGCTCGGGGTGTTACATTCTCCCCTCCTTCAATAAATTGCGTCCTCGCAATTTGAAATTTTTCTTGGAAAATAAAAGGTTGAAAAGGGAAAATACCTTTGTGGAAAACCCACATCGGAAATAAGATTAATAAAATTTAGCCTTAATAAGAGGTAAATGGAAATAAGAAAGTCACCACCAAATTATAATCTCGATAAGGAGAACATTGGTGGCAATTAGAGACATATAATTGGAGGAAAAACGTAAATATTTGTAGGGAGTGATTGAGGTCATCAATAACAATCAACTGTCAAATTGAGGGCCTCAAAGCCTTCAATCTATATTGATTTAAAATATCATCAGTTCAACAAGACATAAGGTATTAGGATAACACATTTTTTGTTTTAATATCCCTTTACTAAAGTTTAAGAATTAATTTATTCATTGAATAAGAGATAGGTATATATATATTTATGCTTGACAATTAGAGTTTCAACCTTCAACTCATCTTTCACTCAAAAAGATAATAGAACTCAAAAATATCATACTTATCCTAATTGTATAAGGTTCAAAATGTTAAAACATACCATTTAGATTAGTAAAATTATTTTGTAATAACCAGGGACTTCCTGTAGGCTAGTGGTAGGAAATAAAGGCTTGTCGCACTTTGATTGTGGGTTCGATTCCTATAGCTTTGTCCGACGCGACGGTTTATGCCCCACCCTGCAGGTTGTCCTTTTCCTAAAACTATAGTATTATAATACTCCAAAAACAATCTTCATTAATTTTTTAACCTTAAACCATACTATTCAAAGTTCAACTTAATCCATTCCAACCTTTATAGTTATCCAAAATACTTCTGTCCATCTCACAGTCCAAATTTTATAAGGAAGGTAAACATAATGAAGATCCTTTTTCCCACGTAACAACATGTGAATACCTTCATCATGTATTCTTTTTAAACATACTGAATTACCATGATCCCTTATTCCTTATAGAATACTAGATATACTCCTTATATCCAAAAATGTATACAAAACATCAATCAGTTTCAAGGAAGTTAAGTATATCCAATATAATTTATCCAAATCAATCACGTCTTATTCCAAAATCACAATCTCAGTATCAGAACCATATTATGGTCTATCTTTCCCTCAACCATATATTTTCCAAAAATTTTATCCTACTGTGGAGTCACTTTTCTTGGTTCCACACAATCTCAAGTCCTTGATGAAATAGTACTGCAGTACAGTCCTTATATACTCCATAATTATTATAACCAGTACATCATTGATACAACACTCAAATTACAAAATTATTTAATAACAACATAAGAACTCTAATCATTACTCCTCATCTGTGGTAGTATCATAACTTGATTATTATCCAATAACATCATTTGGGGCATACTCTGATGATTTGGACATTGGTTTGCGTAGTGTCCCCAATCCTTGCAGAAGAAGCATTGTACATTTGAAACCATTTTCTTACCCTTGCAGTCATGCACTTTGTGTCCTTTTTCTCCACACTTATAACAAACTCCCATTCCCTTCAGGCAAATTCCAAGGTGTTTCTTCCCACAGTTATCACATATTGGAAAATTCTTCTTTTCCCTCGTCCCTTTATCCATCATTCTCTCTTCCATCCTTTTCTTCTCTTTCATCCCTTCAAATCCATAAGACTCAGAGAATTCTCTACTTATCTTACTAACACATGATATTATTTCTTCATATGTTGATAACACATGGGAGAATATTTCCCTTCTAAATGTTGGCTTAATACCATGAAAGATATGATCCTTCTTACTCTTTGGATCATACGTATTGATGGAGTTCACATTCCTTCTACTGGGCGCCATTTCTATACAATGCCATAAAATAGGTTAGTTTATGAATCGAAATACTTAATTCCATACTTACTTAACATAAATTGAACTATTTATGGATATAATCCATAATCATAAAAAGGTTTTCTTTGAGGAATTATATACTCATAACCCTTCATAGTGGTTTGTAAATAAAATGAGAATTATCCTAAGCATATCCCCCGGGAGTGTCGTAACCAAGAGTGCAGCAAGGCCCGTTGTCGTGCACCAGTTCCCGTTCGAGTCTAGCTCAAAGCGGTGTTTTCGGGTTTTACCCCTAGGTACATCTGTGCCAGAGCCGCCTCTACCTGCTCGTATCCAGACAGGGATGTATTGCTCGGAAAAGTCATAACATCTCTATAATACCAAAATTCTAGGAAGTTCTTCTATACTAATCCTCAAAGTCTATCTTTGGGCTATGTGCTCTAATCAGAGTTTATCTAAATCTAGCTTCCAAGGTTAGTACTAAACTGCCTCTGATACCAACTGTAACGCCCCGACCCCAGCTACCCAGAGTCGGTGCATTACTTCGTAACATTGGCATGATCACAAAAGATCAAGTCTCGAAAGACCGATTAGTTTAGTAGCCTTGGAAACACTAGATACATTCGTAAACGTTACATTACATCATAAAGTGAAAAACTACAATAACAAAGTCTCCATAGTCCACACTCATATCCTCTTCTGACTATCCCTGCAGGTCATTCATAAAATACTTCTTCACATCCTGGAAAATATTAAAACATTGAAAGGGGTGAGCTCAGATGCTCAGTAAGGATAACAATATTGCGGAAGCTTTCATAAATAAACATTAACATTTAAGGCAATGTATAACTAAAACAAAAGCCTTTTAAACATGAACTTCAACATAATATGGCAAAAGTAAAATGAGATAATGCCATTCTCTTCTTCACATGGATATTCTACTGGTCGAATAATCACATGCAATATCAATAACCACTTTCATAATGATGGAATGCATAATGCCAGACTATCATAACCACGTAGTCAAGGCCTCGTGCCAAGACCACAAATAAGATTTTGTCAAGGCCTCGTGCCAAGACACTAGTTTGTCTCATGAGACCTGCCGATGCATCGAGGAGCTATAGCGGGCTCCACCCGTCACTTATTAAGTCCAATGCATTCCTCATATGAATAGGTTTAAACATATCATAAACCATAACATAATCATATCACATAAACAATGCATAAAGGAAACATAACATTTCCACATTTCAATCACAAGATATCAATACAAAACATTGATATAATAAAAACGCTTTCAAAACCATTTTCAATACCAAAATAAAAGAATGTTAAAACATTGTATTTATTTTTCTTTTTAAAAAAAGGTATGGCTTGTAAAGGAAGCCGAAACTCAAATAATGTTCACGGCGGCGGAGAAGTCGTTGTCGCCGCATAAGTACGGAATGAAAAACATTCCCTTTTTGTCGTTTAGTAAAATGCTTCGTATAAAAAGATTCCTTTTGAATAAACTTAAAAGTCAAAGGGGTTTATACACCGTATAAAAGAAAGTTGTGTATAAAACCAAATATGCCTCAATGAAAGGAGATTGAGACGAAGTCCTTAAAAGATCATTTTTGAAATAAAATAGATATATTATGTGTATTCACTATAGGTACACATAAAGAAAGTAAAAATACAAAATAAGACATAATAATATCATGACATAATTTGAAAGTAGGAGATTAACCCAAAGAATGGAAGTTGGGTTAAGAAGTTCCCTTACCTCGTGTCTGAATTGACTCAACCGTTCTTTAACCTCCTGAATAATAAACTAGAGTTAATATATACCTTATTAAGAACCATTTTCAATTTAATTATCCTTATTATATCACTTATTACAATGATATGAACATTATGTAATTATTTAAGTTAATAACGGTCGTTTTGTCGATCTTTGGTACTTGAGTCAAAAATAAACTTCTTATAATTACAAGTTGTTCATGTGGTGAAATATCCATTATATCCGGAATTATATTCATGATGTAGATATCATATATATCATATATACAGTATATACATTCATTCATAATGTCACGTAACATTTAGAGGTAAGAAATGAAATGCACCGTTCATGGAGACGGTAAGCCGTACGTACGCATGAACGCTACTTTCATTTCAATTTCATATTTAATGGAAGTAAATCATAATGATATAAATGTATAATATAATTCCAGTATAATATAGTGTATAATACCATTTACTCCATCCTTTATACATCCCACATATGGCATTTACGATTCAAATCACTTTGAGGGGGCGGTAGTCCGCACTTCCTAAAATGAAATTATCGCGTTTTACCCATAATGGAAATCATAAAGTATGCCATAAATGAGAAATACATAAGCATAAGTAAAACATAAACATATTATATATCATATATAAAAATAGTGACATCTTAATGGCCACCTTTGAAGGTGTTATATGAGTGTTGAACAATCATCGCTTCGTGAGGCAGAAATTCGCCATCCACAGAAACCGTATGTTCTTTAACCATTAGATGTAGGTGTGTGTAAGTGTAGCTCGAATCCTTCTTATAACAACATCCTAGTATATTGAGGATACTGGTGTTGTTACAAAAGAAATGAATAAAAAGAGTTTAGGGGGTTGGAGAAGAAAAATAAAACAAAACAACATTAGAAAAGACATTACCTCAAAATCGGGTAACTCTTTTTGATTTGAGCTAAAGGCTTCCTTGGGAAGAGTTCTGCCCAAAGTGAGGTTTCTAGGAGTAAGGAAGGAATGTTGGGAGAGTATTTGGGCAGGGGTTGGCCGAGCCAAATGGCTTGATGGTGTGAATAAGGTGGAAGAGGTGGGGGCCTTTTATAAGTGGAGAGGAGGGGCACTTTTGGAAAGATTGAAATGTTACATTATTTCAAAATGCTTTTCGGATTCTAAAGGTCCCACACTTATATAATTCGAGGCTAAGGTGATAAGGTTTCGAAATCTCCTCATCCAATTGGCTTTGGACAAGTGTAAGCCTTGGATTTTACATTATCTATTCATTTTATTAAAATCGTTAAATAATGAGGTCATCGCTGCATCATTATTATGTCATAAATAATTAAATTTATTTAATGTCTAAAAATTATAAAACAAATACTATGATGTAGGAAATCTTTTTAGCTTTCCAATTACTATTTATAATCAAAATTTGGACTTGTACAACCCCAATTAAAAATTGTTTTAGTAGAACAATTTATGTTAGTGTCATTTTCACTTTAACATTAAATAAAAACTAATTTATGTCATTTCCCAACAAAAGTGGATCCATGGGGTCCCCAAGTTAGGCCATGGCTTGTCTTGGTCGGCCATGACTCAACAAATGAGGTTGGGACATGTGTCTAGGTCATTTAATATTATTAAAGTATTATCTATACCTTAAACTACACTAATTACCACTAATCGCGATTAAGAACTTAATAAGTTACTATTCACCAAAAAATTATTATAATCTCATTGAACCACATTTTACTTCTTAATGACAACCATGTATGTCGGATTTTTGAAAATCAAATCACAGAAGTGGTAATATTTCATTTAAACGAAAAATCAGTTATTTAACTACCACTTAGTGGTTTCACTATTCATCAAAAATTGAAGTTTCTCAGAACAATGCCAAAATTTCATCCTAAGCTATAATTGATATTCCGAATTCAAAAATGATGTCTATTTTACAAAATTCCAAACATATAAGTTGCATTAATTAATTTTATAATTAATTCCCGCTGTTACGACAAATAGCGTGTTTTCAAGAAACAATTTATATCAAAAGATTGGCAATTGTTTATGTCCAAATTCAATGTTAAATTAATTCTAATGACCACCATTGGATAAAATGGTAAAAATATATTCTAATTATACATTAAATCCACTCAATAGTATAACTTATCACTATAAATTATTTTGATTAAAAAAGTTGTTTTAAGTATTTTTCACTATTCATAAAAAATTAGAAGTTCTCAGAAAAATACCAAAAATTCAACATAGGATAATTTCGATATTACGAATACAAAAATGAAGTCCATTTTGAAATATAAAATTTCTATAATTTTAAAAAGTGGTTATTACTATTCATAACGGCTAGTTTTATTTGTCGCGATGTTTTAGAACTCGAAGTTGCGTACAATGCAAGCTATTGTATTATTGAATGAGAAGCGTATCGTGGAAGCTCGGGGTGTTACAACCTTGACTTGACTTACATTACACACAAGAGTGACCTTCCTCAATAGCGTGTGTTGTACGCAATACTGAGTTTCACTAAACAATGATATGTTATTAAAATATTATATAAACTAGCCATTATGAATCATAATACCAAATTTTTGAAATTTTATAAATTTTATCATTCAAATTGGACTTCATTTTTTCATTCGAAATATCAAAATTATCCTAGGGTGAATTTTTTGTATTTTTCTGAAAACTTTCAATTTTTGATGAATAGTGAAAAACACTGAGTTATAGTTTAAAACCGAATTTATATTTAAATAATTATTTATTTTATTTAAATTTTTTAGGTAAAAATTGATACATAATACCAATATAAGTTCAATGTAATTACTTGGAGTCATTTTATAATAATTTTAGATATATAAAAATTTTATTTAACTTTTCACCGTCTTTTACCCACCTCCTATGAAAATTTGCAAAATTTATAAATAACATAATTTTACCACTTCTGTGAGTGGAATTTCAAAAATCTGAGAGACACAGTTGATATCAATATATAAAATGTGGTTCAATGAGATGAAAATAATTTTTGCTGAATAGTAACTTTTAACTTTTATTTACCACGGTTAAAAGTAAATAGGGTAATTAATGGTAAAAATGAAATTATTATTACCCTAAAACAAGTCCACATTCTATTGGATAAGTGTAATTCGACCAGAAACAATATTATAATTAAAATATTACCCTTTAGGTCCACTTGGATTAGATTAGGACATTTATTATTATTTTATTTAAAGAAGAGTTAAAATAGTTAAAATCAAAGTTTAAAAACTAAAACATATTTAATATAGGGTTATACCTAAGATAAATTAGACTATAAATATTAATTATAATGATAAAAATATTTCCTAAATAATGGTATTTTATTTATGATTTTTCGACATTAAATAATTTATTTTATTTATGACACAATGATGATGAAATAATTACCTTATTAATGAAATATTAACATAATTGATATTATAAATACTTAAATAAATGTAATTTGAGACTTTTTATGAATTAAACTAATTTTCTAGGTTAATATAACATATTAGGGTTGGTTAGATGAATTTCTTTCGAAGTAATAATGATTTTATAAATTTAGAAAAAACAAAATATCAAATAGTGTCAAAATTGTCATAAAAGAGTTTTTAAAACAAATATTATTTTATTAATTGATATTCTATTCCTAAAAATCTAAGATTCAGAGAAAAGATTTATATAATAATATAGGTGACATTAGTGAACCAATTGGGGTTATATTGGCCGTTTATAGTATGTTTATTAATCATACAGTGTAAGAATAAAAGAAGATGTGGTAAAAGATAAATTATTTATCTTAGAGTTAAATCTAAATGATAAGTTTAAATTGGAAACCCAAACATTTCTAAAACCTATTGGTTGAGATTATTTCAATCCATCGTCACCGTAGACTCAAAATAAGTCACTTTGGAGCCATTATAAACTGAATATAAATATATTATAAAATAATATTTTATGTTTTTCCAAAGGTGCCCCTCTCCTCCCATATAAAAGGGCACCTCCTCCCTCTCCACTTCACAAAATTTGATCCTTCAATCTCAGCTAAACCCTGCCCATTACTCTTCTCAACTACCCTAGTAACATTATGGAGGTTCTGGTCTTCTCAAAAGACCAACTCTTGCCCCTTAAGAGGAAGTTTAAAGGAGGTGCGTCGAGGAAGAGGTAATCTCTTCTACCAATTCCTTCAAGTTTCTTTATTCTTCTACTTCCTCTTTTTTTTGTAGTTTCATAATAAATTAATAACATCAGTATTACTCATATACTGATATGTTATTAAAAATGTGAACCAACCCTATTTAACCTTCTATTCATCCTAAGGAAAATGAAATAATCGCACGTGCGTACGTTTGGAATACTGTCTCCACACTGTGGTGTAATATGTTTTTCCACCACCACCATACATGGATGGGTATAATGGTAGAAATAATAACTATATATGATTATTAAAAAATCATATTTATTCTGATAAATTATATCATCAACTTCAATTCCATTCAATAATAATGTGAATGATATCATCACTCGTGCGTACGTACAGATTACCGTCTCCACAACGCGAGGAGATTAATACTCCATGATTATCCATTCAAGTATGATTATAAAGTATATATAATAAATAATCATGAAATATATGACATAATAATTATACTGGATTTATGTACATATATATTTCATTTAAATAAATCCATTCAATTTAATAAGGAAATGAAAACAACATTCATGCGTACGTACGACCTACCGTCTTCATGAACGGTGTATTTCGTCCCATTTATTGATCTATTATATATATGAATATTCTGAATATATATTATATATAAATATTTTTTTACATTCTGGAAGTAAGTAATCATGATCTAAGTAATCGTATGAATAATTACAAGTCAAAACACGGATGATAAATGAAACGATTTTACCCAAAACACTACTTTAACATGGAATTGACAAATGAAAGGGTAATATAAAGTCTTAAGTGAATCATATATGATATCATAAATATTTTTATGGTTATGTTACAAATTAATAATATGTTTAAACCAACTATAAAGGAGTCTCGGACATATACAGAAGAAATTGGACCTACGGTAAGGGATTATTTCGTCTCACTTTTATTTATGTGAGACATATTCCTTAATCACCATCTATTTATTTTTCATAGTGTTTATGCTTCCCATGAATGTTTTATGATTTTTATGTATGTAATATTTTTTATTTTATGACACATATGATTCCACTGATCATAAATGGTAAGGGATAATATTTCAATCTCATTTATATCTGATATTGCTTATAATTAAGTATTTACTGGGGTTATATTTTTCGTCCATGTCCATAAAATGCTTTTCATAAAGTGTTTAATATTAAATCATGCATGTTTAAATTAATGTTTACCCCTATTTGACATTTACATTGTGCTATGGAAGGAATCTTTCTTTTGTTTACCATACATGGTACTTTTTGACTTTTCTATTAAAAGTACGAGGAAAATGTTTTTTTTAACTTATACGACATGAAGAGATTTTTAGGGTTTCATAACACATAATTTTCATGAAGCTTCCTCTACAATATTTCATGATTATTTTAAAAAAAAATCCTTTTATTTTAAAATTTAATGGCATTTTGTGAAAAGAAAATGATTTTGAAGAAGAAATGATATTTTCCTCAAGAATTCATTTCAAGTGTTTTGTCAAAACTATTTTCCATCTAAGATGAAATTATTTAGTATGATTATGTTTCAAGTATAATGTCTCTATTATTTTCATGGTTTGATTCTTTTTATGATGAAAATATATCCATTTGTTTTATATGGATTATGTTATGATGGGATGATGTTTATGAAACATATTTTCTTCTTTGGGTTATGAAGAATGATTTATGTTTATTTTGTGGCAGAGGTAAGAATGATTTCATTATGAGATTGGTGTGACCTATATCTCCCTCAAATTAATCGGGTAAATATTTATATCTCATGAGATATACATGTCTATAACAACAGGTGAATCTGGTTCAGTAATATAGGGCTAGAATAGCAAGTTAACCCGGTTCAGTAATGGACAATGTCCACTATAACGGTCTTGGAAACAATGCCTTGGCTACTATGGAAATCATAACATGTGCTTAATGGTTTTCCACAATTACATGTTTTATTCCCATGTTATTTTATCATGATTATTGTTCCTTTATGATCTATGCCTTATGTACTGCCAAGATTTATGTCATTGCTCAAGATTTTGATGTTTTATGTTGATGTTTTTACATTCAAATGTTTATGGATTGCCTTTATGTTCTCCATGGTTACCCTTACTGAGCATTTTAGCTCACCCTTTTTATGTTTTATTTTCCCTGGGATATAAATAAAGGTTTTATGTAAGAAAACAAAAGGGGAAGATATTTATGGGAGATGTTGAAGAACTTTCACCATGATTAGAAGATTATGTTATGAGTTTCCAATGAAACTAAACTAATACGGTCTTTGGGAGACTGTTTTTGTTTTGTATTAAGTATTCCATAGAAGTAATGTAATGTCTATGTACGTCATGCTTTGGGTCTCTACACTCATTGCTGAAATACTCATTTGAAAATCAACCATGACGTGATATTAATTTTTAAAATTAACTATATTATTATAATTATAAAAAAATTAGTTGGTTTTATTATAATAATAATATCACATTTATTATTATAATTATATTCTAATAATATTATTACTAATTTTCCAATGGATACTATAGGCCTCAGAAATATTTTAAAGAGTTGAAAGACTTCTTTAAAATAAAGACTTATACTTAATTATTTTGATTAAAAAACGATGGGATATATGACCTCCTTTTGTAGGTCATGACAGAACACAAAAAATAAAAAAGGGGGTGACGACCTTCTTTTCATGTCATCATCTAAAAAAATGATACAAATGGTGAAAGAACTGCATGTGCTGGTCAATGAAAAAAAATTTATAGTTGGGGGGCCGAGTGGCACCCCATCCCACTCATGCGGCGGCCCACACAGGGTCACCCCCCCTCTCCCTCCCACAGGTCTCCCTCAGGCGGAGCAGCGACACACCAAGGAAGACCCCATCCCATCTTTCTTCTACGTGCATGCACCACAACCCGGGACCCCAGCACCACCACTGTTGTCTCCCTTCCCACTCGGTGGCAAACCCGTTCCCTCACCAAGCCTGCAGTGCCTCCCACTGACTCTCCACTACCCTTGGCTGCCCCCTACATCACCTTGTAGAACTACCGATATCACCTGGTGCAACGAATGGCCCCCCTCTTCCCATAGCGGTGCCAGCCACACTAGTCTATCTAGGTTATTAGCCCTATGTCGGGCCTCATTCTTGTACCATCAATGACTGTTGGGAGGGACCCCGACCCCATACCTGATTGCTCCACCATGAAATAGGTGAAGCGACCGCCTCCTCTCAACGCTGCAGCGACATCATGCATCTACCACACATGACCGCACCCCGGCCACACCGGCCTCCCAGGATGGTGACCTCCCGCCCCCTCTCAATTGCCCCGTTCGGACCACCTCTGGCCTATCCGACTAACCTTCCTGCTGGCTCCTCCTCATTGGACCAACAACTCTTGATGCCATTGACTGCCCCACTAGGCTGATATTGAGCCAAACACCATGACAAACTTATTTCCACTGTCTCGATAAGAGCATGACCAGAGCGCCATAAATCCCACCACAGTTGTCCATAGCTTATGTTTTTCCGTGTTCAAGTGATCCAGGTGATGTAACTCATGGTGCGGGTCTAATTAGACCCAAGTTGACCCAAAAGAGGCTTGAGACATAATGTTAAATCCTGAATAGGCTTCGGTGAGCCTACCTGACCCAGAACACCCTCTGAATGGGGTCGACATAGCCCAGACTAGGCCTATGTGGGGTCTCCCAGAACCACACAGGTACTGCCCATGGTTTCACGGTCTCGGGTAATTTTAATTTTAATTAAACAATTAATTAAAATAATTAATTTTTTATAGTGGTTAAATAAATAAATTAAATATTAATTATTGGTTATAAATTTTTTTTACTGTGTTATTAGTTTAATGATGGGACTAATAAAATTAATTAATTAATTTAATTTTTAGTTTTAAAATTATATTAATTAAATGAGATCGAACAATGTTAAAATGAATTAATACAGGAATGATGTTTTAATTCAATTAAATTCCCTCAAAAGTTATTTTAAATAATGTTTTAATTTTTTTTGCATTTATTTAATATACCCGCGTTTAATGATTATATGACTGATCATGATACTGAGACTGACCCATGTATGTCTTGTGTTTATTTATTTTATTTAATTATTTATTTATTACAATGGGTTTGTAATAATTAGTTTAATTAAATAAAAGACGATTTGTGTGTCGTCTAAAATTTCATTATATGTATAAGGGAATGCATTCCCATTCTCAGAGTTGTAATTTTATACACCGAGACCCAATCTCGAATGTGAAAGTACAATTTTATAATGACAAGACAACCAGTGACACACTTCGCACCCTGTGACGACAACACACGAGATAAGAGCTGGATGCATTGGATGATAAGACATTACAATTCATATTGTATCCCACACGACTAAAGGTATTTCCCCTAGTGTATTGGTTGGTCTGTTATTCACAAAACGGATAAACCAATAGAATGTTCTCATGATCCGATTTTCATTTTATTTCTACAAGGTATATTATTTTGTTCACGTGTAGTTTATTGCACGATCACATAGAATAATAATAAACAAGAATTAAAGATAAAATAAACAAGTGACATGATTAAACACCTCTTTATAGAATGGTGGGTTATGAGTGGGATCACATAAAAAACAATAATTAATAAAGACTCTATGGGGATTTCCTTGGAGTGGCGTCCACTTCCCCTTCTCCTGTGCTAGGGTTTCATCCTGACAGGAATCTCCTCCCCTCCTCCAGTGTGTCTTGGTGTGGCTCGACGTTAGTTTCCCGGATCTTGGCTCGGCGTTAGAGTGTCTCGTCATCTACTTTGGACTTCCTCTAGTTTTCATCTCCACATCGGTGTGGTGCTGCATCGACTCTGGCATGGCCTTGGCTTCCCCTGAATCTTATCTCAGCATGGCCCCAGCTTTGGATCTAGTGTGGCCTTGGCTTGTATCGGACTCGGTTCTAGTGAGGCCTCAGTTCCGGCATGGCGTGACCGGTTTTCCAGTGTGGATCGACGTTGTTCTCGAATATGTGGTAGTACTACATGGCATCGGCACCGACGCGGACACTGCTTCAACTACCAGTGTGGATTGGCATCGACTCTTGTGTGGCTTGGAGGGGGGAGGATCGTGTGTTCTTGGTTTGGAATTTTTCAGTTCTATGGCTTAAGAAGGTGGTTTGTTCTCCCTCATGTGGGTCAGCTGCAGACCCTCTCAACAGTGCTTCTCTGTGGTGAGTTCGTAGCGTGAGAACCTTCCTAATTTGGCGACATAGTATCCAAGAATCTGTGGAATTTTTGATTCGAGGTCCACGAGCTGAATACCTCCTTTTGTTCATCGGGATGCGACATGTTCTTGGGTTTGATCTCTTCTTGGTATCGCATCAAAGGTCATGTAGTCATATATGTGTTTTGAGGGTTGCGACATTGATCTACGTTGGTATTGAGGGTTTGGGTTTTGATTTGGTATTATCTGGTGGTATCAAAGGTGGTAACGAGTCTGTTGTGGCTCAGTTTTGCTGCGGTGAGGCATGCTTCAGGCATTTCAGGAATTCAGGAGACCGTTCTTGTGGTGATATTTTTAAGCTTTTATTTTTCATATGTGTGAATCTATTTGTTTCATTGATTCTTCTTATTGTTGTGAATCGATTATATGACTTTGGTATGGTGGTGTTTTCTACTCTGTGGTCTGGGGTTAAAGGGTTTTCTGAGAGATTTCCATCAGGGTCTTCTTCAGATGAGGTTTAGAGATGAAAGTTTTCACTGAATCATGTCTATCTGGAATTGGACATTTGAGAGGGTTTGGCTCTTGCCATCAGTACCATGACCATGCATCTTTTCACAGGAGAGCTAGCTGGCAGTAATGGAATGGTGGAAGCTGAACCAATTGTTTTTGATTCTGGGATGGGGCTGCTCTTGTTGATGTGATCCGACTTCATGTCCTTTTATCCTTTGGGGCACAATTTAATGTTTTATGTCCTGAAGTCATGTTGGGTTCCCCCTAAGCCTTTAAAGGGGGTTATGATAATAAGAAAAATTTAATTTTTAGTCTTTCAGTGTGATCACATAATATGTGATAATAAAAATATAAAAGTATTTATTATGTTACATTAAAAATAATAAAACCCTCAAAGATATATTTAGTGATAACTTCCTTCCTTCATTTAAATTTAGGCAAATTATGTGGTTTGAGGTGTCAGTCATGCCATTGCTGAGGGTACCTCTTACAAATGGGGATATCTAATCAGAATGATAGGTTCACGTGACTAAAATTACTACAAATAATTATCCATAGCTAGCTATTGTAATTTTAGTGGAAAGTGTTGAGTAAATCCAATTTTGATTTTAAGAAACCGGGACTTCACTCAATAGATAAAGGAACCCCAAGTAAAAGAGGTGGTCCAGCCAAAATACCACCTAGACCCATTTATGTAGTGGCGTATCCATAGATTGTACACAATGAGGGGTGGTTTAGGGATCCTTTCCACTAGAATACAAAAGTGACAAAGTATTCTGATTCTTGCATAGAGGGTTCCATGAATCCGATAAAATACTGGGAGACATTAAATGATTTATATTTTTAATCAATATTTCTTAACTGATAATCCGGGTAAAAGGAACTAATCTATGAAAATTCATTTTTTTATAAAATGGAATGATATTCCACAAGTTTAAAAAATTATATATTTATATTGGACAAAGTAGATGTCCTAACAGACATGAGTAACCATGGATAGTACAGGAGCATGCACATAGTGCTATGATAAGGGAGACTCATGGTTCCAATATCACTAATACTGTTAACTACCTCAAGAATCAAGGGTGAAAAATTATTACAAGAGAATAATGTACAAAGCATATGACAGTTATATCACTATGCTTTCGTCAACAACCAGTGTTCATTACAGTCTCTATACTAGGACATGGATGATATAACATGATGTTACATCTCTGAGATGTTTGTAAGGAGAAAGTGAAGGAATGATATGAATAATTCAATCATACAATGAAATTTATAAATTGAAATATTGATCATGATATTTAAATAAATACCTTTATCATATCATTATAACCCCCAATACTCATGTTTTGTTTTAAGTCCCAAAACCAACTAGTTTAGAGTAAACACTTTATTACAATTCCAGGTAAGGTTCACCAAGTGAATAAGAATTAAAAGACAATTTTATCTTTAATTATTATGGAGAATAAATTCAAATACAATGTGGAATGGTCTATGTAATTTAATTCCAATGAGAAATTCACGACACCCTTCAATTAATGATCTATTAAAAAAGGTTATTGCATTGTAAATTATAAAATAATATAATTTATGTTTAAAAGAAATAAAATGATTTAATGTATAATTATGCCGCTTTTACCTTCAGCATATTCATCAATGTAATGTTTCCATTCTCTACTTGTGTATTTAATACAATATTCTTTTTACATATGTGTATTTAAATACAATTTCCAAGTATGTATAAAAACATTATTAGAAGTCAGGTGTATTCTTCATGTGGCTGTGAAAGAGTGATACCTAGGCTAATGGCGACAAATACACGACTACATAATTTCCAAGTGAATGATTCATGTCGAAATTTTATTGAGTACACCCAAAAACATTAATCTCATGTGTCCTTGGATGCATGGAGACATTCTTTCAAGTTCTAGAATGAATGTTGTTTTGGTAAACTCACTCACTAGTTTAGAAATACATGAATCGTAAGCAATTAGAGAAGAATATAAATATAAGACTTATACCCTGTAGTGACAATACAATTCTATGTCAATTAATTCTAAAAGTGGACATCATGAATATACCACATGTGGTATTTATGCTCAACACAACTAAAAAATTTTGTATTATCAACGTCTTTAGTTTGGACAATGGATCCTTTATAAATAAAGGTATGTCACAAATATTTTGAAAATAGTTCAACAAGTTACCATGAAATATTCCAATTATAAGTTAGAGGTATATATACTTCATAATATTCCATTAAGTAATTAAGGAATTATAACATGAAGTATATGCATGGTCAAGAGATATGAGTTACTTTGGGTTGGGATCACAAAGAATATCTCTACCAGGCATTCCTTACTCATGATAATGTAGTGTGAAGTAATTACTAAATGCACATTACCTTCTCGAAATCATGAAATTGATGTTAATGAGGAGGATTGATTATAAGTATTACATATCAAAATTGATAAAAAAAATGTATCACATAGTAATTACTAAATGAATATTTTATACATCAAAGTATTGCTATAAGTAATATCAATTCTTCAACTAGAAGAAAATTCCATTATATATTTGGAAATGCTTTTCAAATAACAGAAATATCACACATCCATATGCCAACTGTAATGACCAATGGATATAATATTAGTCATAGTATGAATTAAATCCATTATCTGATAAGGACATGTGTTTGGATGAAAATAGTTTGTTCGAAAAAAAAACTTGCACCAAGGGAAACACATTGTGAATTTAGCATAATAATATTAACAGTTCCTTAGGATATTATAAAAATCCCTATCATATAGAAGTTGTAGTCAAGTGATAGACTACACATTTATATAAGGGTGCACATATCTATTAGAGATAGTGGGACCAATAATGAATTGTGTTTAGCTAATGCTCAAAACACATAAATAGTTGGCATAACAACTAGTTACACAAGAGCATGTGAAATAGAGTATGTTACAGAGACACAGACTGTGTAGGAATGATAAAACTAGAGTGATGTTTTTATATTCACCATGGTTGGTGATCTATCATCAAATTTCTGGCAAGTAAGTAGTATATGGAAATTTTCTAAAAATCATAAGACCAAATAAATTTCAATTAATGGATTCCATTTATCAAAGTGACAAGGCGATTATTATTTTGAATACTACAGTGGGTATTCAAGTGAGTTGGTACGTGGATGGTATGATCTTGGTACCAATAAGGCATGATTGGTTTTACATATTCATTATGCCAAATTCCGTTGGAATTTTATTTATCATATGTTATATATATGATCAAATTATTTAGCATTGGATGTCATGACCACCAATCATGGATGGTGTCTATATGACACAACCATAAAGGGATGGTTATGTTGAAAAATGGTAATAAATGTTTCATGTTACATAGAATAGGTTTTGGATTTAAGTAAGAAACATGATCGTAGAATATATATTTGAAACAAATGTTTTCCTTGTTTCTACCAAAGGTTAGTGGTAGCGCTATGGTTTTCTAAGTGAAATATGTTAAAAAAAGGAAAATAGATTGTCTTTAAAGTTAGTTAATACCAAAATAAAATTTATTCTCCAATGGTTGACTTAATGTAGCAGCCTATGTTCTAGTGAACGAGATCTACTTAGGTAGATCTATAGGTTTCTTTGTCATTGTCAATCGTACATATAGAGACATTGAATTGAAAAATAAAAGTTGGAACAATTCAAGAGATGAATTGTTTCCTTTGTCACAATGCATAATATCTTAAGGCTGACATGTCTGGTACATGGGAATATGTAAACATGGTGAGTTTAAATCCATACACCAGAGAGATGGATCAATCATGCATGACAATATACGTACAAGAACTGATATTTCCATGGTATATTAGGAATATATCATTTATATCTAGTATCACAATAAGGGATGCAGTTAGAACAATCTAATTATACTTCGACAAGTACAAAAGATATTTTCCTTGTAAGTGGAGAAGAAAGTATACAAGTTTTGGGGTATAAAACCTTGTCTTCTGTAGACCATTGTGATCTACTATCATTTTCATGCTAATGAAGATAAGTGAGTCAAGATCATGTCATCCAGTAGTAGTTATACCTACAAAGACCAAGTACGTTTCTTCTTCTAAGGCAGCTAAGAAGCAGATAAATGCAGTGATTTGTTCCAATTCTTGGAATCCCACCTAGTATAAAAAGTATTATCATAATGAATATTAAGATATTCTTAGAAGCCAATATGTCAATTTGGGATAGTGGAAAAGTGTGATACGCTTTGGATACCATCTCTTGAGTAGTTTTACTCTAGGAGAAAAGGTCTCAATAGTAGAGACTCCAAGCGGGGGAACTGTGGTGGACCCAGTAGCTAATGTCATTACTCAGTGGAAACATGATGTTCATCATGTGAGTAGCTAACATGTTTGGTTATAAAGTTACGTTTAGTGAAAGTGGAAGTGTTGAAATAGTGGGTTTCATAGATCCAACTATTCTGTGCTTTGGATTACCATATCGTGTAAACAATTAACTACCCATGATATCATCTTTCCAATATTGTGTAGAATTATCTGTGTCCTCTATTGAAATGGTAATGTCCCAAGGTTAATTGTCATATAAAGAGGTTGTAGGAGTTCCTTGACTATAATGAGAACAACTAGATTAAATAAATTAAATCATAAATATAACTTATAGGATCCTGATACATCTTAATGACTCGACACAAAAGATGTTTGACTATTAGGGGATTGGGGATCATAAGCTTTGTGGCTTCTTCTCATGAAGTTTTCATTTAGTGATCTCAAGTAGTGAAATCATAATGACTAACCTTCCAATAAAAACTCCACATGATTTGTGTGTCGTTGGATATTCTTATCTATGATCAAGTGAAATGGTCTCCTGACTTGAGATCATTACCAATTTCGGTCATTTGATATTGTACTTGGATGCAAGATGAAAAACATGGAAATTTTTTATGGAGAGGTATTTTGTATTGGGTGCATAGTTGGTGGCATGACATTGGTTGAATGTTCATGAATGGATTTGTCACATTAGGGTTATGGATGTAATATACCATAGGCCATGTTGATATGGATGGTAGTTCCATTATAAGACCATGGCCATGGATATAAATGGAAAATATATCTAGTTACATCAGTAAACATTAATGAAAGAAAGTGAGATGACATGAGAGTGTATTCTGCTTTATGATATATTTTAGAAAAAGAGATTATATTACACAGTACATGTTCATAGGTTTGTTGTCGCTACTATGGCAATCATTATCTCTTGAAGGGCCATGATGGGTTTGATTATCCTTCTCTTGGTCTATGAATATTATTCAATTCTATTGAGATAAGGTCTTAGAGGGTCACACACAATAGCATATTCAAGAATCACCCCTATTTAGTTGAATATGATTTTTGGAAATGGTGGGCCCCCCCACTGGGGTTTGGGATTTGTCCAAGGAAAAATGATAACCAATGCAATAAATATATTCATATTATTCGAGTTTAGAATAATTAGTATTGAATATATTTATTAAATGTATTTATGAGTTTTAAGTAAATACATGACAAATATTAATTATCTAATATTAAATTATTCAATGTTCAATTACTGTTTTTTGGAGTGATGAGTTCAGTTAATGACTCAATTATTATCATGTAATATATTATAAAATATTACCAGTAAATAATAATAATATTTATGACACAAATTAGTTGTCATTAAATGTTGTTAACAATGCTTTGGTTCTTTGAGGGCTGGGTTGACATTTATGGGTAATTAAATGAAACTATAAAGATAAGAAGAGAGGAGATTGATAGCGATTCTTCACGAAGCTAATCTCTCTTCTCCTCTCTCCCATGATCTAAATAGAGAGGCTATGGATCCAAATAATATGGATCAATCACTTTCTCAGGAATCACTTGTGAAGCATTTTAGTGATCGTTGCAATGTCAGAGGCATAATTACAAATATTAGCTAGCACCCAGATTACGACGAATGGTGCTCCTGTGGATTTCTTGAAGTGCATTTGCATGATCTAGAGGAGTTCGATGTCTGATTCTTTGAGCAGCGATTTCCTACGATGATCAGACGTCGATCACAACATTAGAATTAAACCAACTACTTTACAATTTTTTTTAAATCCATTATCAGTGGTCCTCATCTAATATTGGGATACTTTTCACCGATGTCGACAAGTTTACATCAATCGTCGGTGGAAATTATTTTAAAACCCTCATGTTTGGGGCTTCCATTGCATGCCCGCTTCCAACATTATGTTCCATCATTTCATTTCAAAACTCGTTTTTGAACTTCTATCCTATATATTCATTCTAATTTTGAACTCTCTGTTGGCATCTCTTTCAATATAATGGTAATTAAATTTAATGTTTTCAGTGTGAAAATCTATAATTATCTAAAAAATTTGAATTTTTTTGAAAGTGTATTTACTTTTTTCCATACATGTCAAAATGATCTTTGTAAAATAACAATGCTTAATTTCAAATGATTGTTCATTCCCTGATACTGATCTCTATTCATGTATTTGTTCACACATATATCTTTTTTTCCATTGTTTTCTGATCTCATTTTTCACTGTAATGATTTTCATCCATTTAAACTAAATTTAAAAATTAAAAACCATTAGATTTGGGGTGTATGGTTGAGTATATAGGGCTTATTAATTTTAGTATATGGTTTTTTTCACATTATATTCAACATTATTATAAAAAAAATAAATAAAAAAGTAAAAGCAAAGGAATTGTTTTGGGTAATGTGTTGTCAAAATGATTGGAATACAGATCATTGGGATCTAGACTTCATAGTTTCCTTACATACGGTTATGCTTTACATATCTATAATAGATCATGTAATTAATAATAATTGTGGTGGAAAGAACCAATGGACATGAATCCATAGTTTTGTTAACTATAATTAGCGATTTCATCTTTATTTTGGTTAAAAGAATTATAAAAAAATGAAATATAAAAAAATGGGTATGCGTCTTATGTTTAAATTTTCTTATCACATTGAGCATCCATATATTTTGTAGTACAATTAGAAAATAAACCCTATATCCTTTATGATGAAAAACATATTTCTATGAATAATTTGATTTCATTAGTGGTAAAATTCAATCATACAATGGGAATGAAATTTGGATATTATTGTATATATTACTTGATATAATGAATATTTATAGGCTTCATGAATATATTGAGGTGTGGTGATGGAATCAAACATTTTATATTAAAATATGATAATAGAAGTTGATTTAATTTTGACCATTTGTTGTTTTCTATGGACTATAAAAAATAATTTGTGGGTGGGTGTGATTGGATACTAAAAGTAGATATTTATCATTATTTTTTTTTGAATTATTTATGTGTTCCTTTTATATAAAATACTTTCTTAATTAATTATACAATTTGAACTTCATTTCTCACCATTTTTACAATTCATTTTTAAAAGGTATTAATTTCTTACCATTATTACATAAAATTATTTAACATTCTCAATTAATTATTTTAATTTAAATTTTCCATATAGTGAATATAAATATATAAGTAACATTATTTATTCTTGGAGAAGATGGAGATTTATATAATATTATGATCATATTTTGACTCCAAAACCAAAATTTATAGGCAAAAAAGATTTTAACTCTTTCAATTAAAGTGGATGAAGAGCCCCAAATTAACGTTCAATAATTTTAAGACATTTTTCTAATATATGGGATATCATGATTAATTTTTTTATTAAACTAGGGCCATGTATAATATGTTCATTGGATGGAGATACATGCTACCCAATTTAAAGATCAAATTTGGGGCTAGATTCTAGGCCCCAAAAATCTATCTCAATATTTTGGGAATAAATATTAAAAATATAATCTAATTGGGTGTAGATTTTGACACTATTTAACAGAATTATTGAGATAAATATTTTTATTCTATTTAAAATAAAAATTTGGTATACATCAATGACCTTATATCACATCAACGAGAAGGGATAACATTCATTCATGCTTCCTTGGAATGGATGAAACATTAACTTTCCTACCTATTTTCTCCCCCATTTGGCCAACTACAGGGAATGATTATAATTTGAAATGGAGTTATACTAAAAATAATATCTATGTATCAAATTAATGTGTATTTTAAAAGAAAATATATTATGTTTTTCTTATCATTTATTTTTATGTTCTGATTCTATTTTGATGTATTAATTTTGTTCTTCACTTTAAAATTGATATAATTCGATGTATTTTTTAAATTAATGTTCTCAATTATTAATTTTTTTTAAATTGTAGTCGTTATTCTTTTAATTAAATTAATATATTGTTGTTAATCCATTCATATAACCAAAAAAATATATTGTTATTTATGTGTTAAGATTTTTTCAATCATCTTCATTAATTCGACAACAACCTTCCACTGAAAGATTTGCATCAATGGAAGGATAAACCATTAGTGGGTTGATTATAAAGAGTTTCATAGGGATGTATTGGATATTATTTTATATTATTAAATTCTTAAATTAGTTATATGGTTTGATATTTCCATTAATTGACTAACTGTAATATTCTTCTTCAATGACTTTAAAGAATACACATTTTTAGTGCTAGTGTAGTATAATTCCTTGAAGTGATCATTGAAGTGATCATATATATTCATTAGTGTTTAGCCTTGAAATGTGTGTTAATTAAATAATTGATTGTTTTTGGGGACATAATTCGTTACTAGTATTCTTCTTGAACTAGTGGGTTGATTTTTTCTAAGAACACATATTCATTGAATATAGTCCAAGTAATGACCTAGGATCCGCACTAGAACTTAATATTTTTAATTCAATGAATATAATATTTTTTCTTCAATTCAAATGGTTCTATAAGATCCCTTTGTGGTATAGTATCCCCACACTGATAAACCAAAAAAACTAACTTTATAGAAAACCCCCCAAAAAATATGAGTGTATCAATGTTACTTCTTCATCCCTATTGAATTGAACCCTACATGTACTGTATATATCAGTTGTGCCTATTGGTAAAATTTGGGGGATATCATTGGACAATTATTTTTGGAAACCATAATTTAATTTTCTTTCGATTAAGTGTATGTTTGTGTTTTTTTGTTGATAGTTTGGATGAATTTGTGATTCTTGGACAGCTGTTATATATTCATTTGATGGAATTGGATTTCATACATGAGTGATTTTCTATGTTAAATGTGATGATTTTCAGTGTGATATTATTTTCAAATACAAGTGTCAAGGGGGACACATTATTTATCTTAATATTTTAGAATAATAATAATTAGATTAATTCCATTAAATATATCTTATTTAGTGAGGATTTGGATGTGATTAATTCAATAAAAAAATATATTCATTTATTATTTCAAGAGGATCATTCAACGATGAAATGAATGTTAATTATATAATTTTTGGATTTCTATAATATAAATATAAATTTCCTATTATTATTATTAAAATTCATTATATTTAAACCATGGACCTATATCAATCCATCATAGGCTAATGATCAACTGAGGCTATGTGAAACTAGAGGTCAACCATAACCATGGGAGCCTATGAGAGTTAGCCTATAAAGTGTTAAATGAGTGGGTGGACCCCATGTTTAAGTCCCAAAGGAGTGCACATATGAGTTAAAATGTGAATTCTCAAGGCAAGTCCATTATGTAATTTCTTATGTGTGAGTAGTGTAGTCTGGATGTTGATCCCCAACTTCTATATCGAACAGATTCTATTACAGATTTATTTATTAAAAGATACCATCTTGGTGAATATTTTATGAGGAAAAACATTGTTCTGTTATTGTTATAAATCTATAAAGTTATTGTCATTTCATCTTTCATCAGATGAGTTTCATCAAGATCAAATGATCACCATAAAACAATCATATTCCACCTACAAACTTGAAGGTTCTTAAGTCCACTTGAGTTCATGAACAAATTTACTTTGATCGAGCATCCATTTATTTTCCATGATAATTCTAAATTAGTGAGGTTTCTAAGATAGATCTGATCCCCTTTGTGAAATCATTTTCATTCCTTCACAAAATAAATTTAAATTTACAATTCATTCAAGGATCATAAAATTCCATAGTTTATCATTATTCATGGAGGAATTAAAGTTGTTTAGAAGAGGGAGGAGAATGCAATTATCATTTCATGTAGGTGATGATCTGTAAAAAATTATCAAAATAAAGGTGACATAATTCTCAAAATATTTTGGAAGATAACATAATTTTTTAGGGGATTAAAATAATCTTTTACATCTTATAAATTTATATTATTTGATGTGATAATATTGTATGATAATAAGAGGTGGGTACAAGCTTAAAAATATGAAATAATCCTCACTAAGATGAGATACTAATAACTTTGAGAGTGAAACAAGGTTTTTAGGAAAATAGAGTAGGTAGATAAACTTTTTCATTCATGAAGTGATAATTTATCCCATGGTTAGCTTTTACAAAAGAGAAGATGAGATCCTATGGGAATATGACCTATAAAGATAACATTCAAAGTACATCATGATGAACATTCACTAATAGATAGGTAGTAGTGGTTGTTTTAGAGTGCATGAGAATAATTTCCAAAATCCACCTATTAATATTGTGATGGTTTTAAATTTTTTTGTGTGTTTCATGGTCTCTAGTAATTTAGCGGTGGTTTCATTAATATCATATTGGGGTTTCTATGTATCATTCTTGGTGTATTTTTAGGTAGCATATTTTTTATATAATAATGGTTTTTTATAATAGAAATATCCTTTAGGAATATTAAAAAATTAAAAGAACCACCAATGGTATGTTCAATAGAAGTTAACCATAATCACTGCTAAAAATATATTATTTAATGGATTTGGTAGTGGTTTCTAAAACCCCCCTCTAAATTAGTTTTTTTAAATATTTAATATAAAATTTTAAATATGATAAAGTGACATTTAATATTCAAAGACAAAATTATATGATATCACATCATACACATGTCATGAAACCATTACAAATATACAAACATCCACAATCTTCATAGCCTCAATCCCAGGAACCCCATAAAATTTTCAACCAAAACATCAATCCTCAATACATAAATATAACATCTGTCTACTATCAACCCAATTAAAATATGCATATGCATCACGACCTACACTATATTTTATCTATCTCTACCGCATATCATGAACTGAAACCGACCACACCATCTCATCCATTATAAAAAAAGAAAACTAAAATTAAAACAAAATAGAATAAATTATAATTATAGTTGAATATTTAATAAATTTTTTACATACCATATAATTTATGAACCCCCACGATTGCCTTTGGAGAATTTTCATGGATCAGAATAGTCAACCTCTTACCTACTGTCAGCACTGACCAAATACAATGAGAACCATAATATTTATTAAAAATAAATGTTAAAAAGAAAAAAATATATATATAAAGACCATTTCCTATAATTTTTTTTATTTTAATTATAAGAAAGACATTTCAACAAAAAAATATATATAATGAAAAAAATGTAAACGTAAAATTAAATATTTAAGATAATATTAAAAATATGAAATTGATAATGGATAAGTAAATACTGTATTTTATTTTTAATGTGACATGAAATGTGCATGAAATTTAATTAATAATTTTTTAATGAATTTGATATAAAAAAGTTTCCAAAAATTGAAAAATATCATTTCGGTTGTAGTAAAATGATGTTTCATCAATTTATTGCTCATTTTCTATTTTTTTGATGGTTCTACAAACATTTTATATTTCAAAAAATAGTAAAAATGAATATATGTCCATAATAGGAAAATTGGAATTCATAATAACATGTCACATGTTACTACATTTCCAAATTAAATATATAGTCATTTTTTATAATTTCAGGGGAATATGATATTTTTTTCTATTTTTAACCCCCAAACACTTGTTTTTAGAGGTTTTGTGCCTTTCAGATGTGGTTACTAAGTCATTCTAGACACAATGCTTGTCATAATGACATGATTCCAATATATACACAATAAAATAACATATAGGTTGTTTTACAATGATTTCACATCAATCCGATGACATGTTTTATGATTTTGACCATTCCACACGTTTTGTAGTGTTTTAAGACACATAAAATGAATTTACAGCCATAACTTGAAATCTATCATTCAGCATGATGTGTTATTGGTTCTTACATTTCATAATTAATTATACAATGATTTCCCCTTGATTACAGGAAAATCTACCATCTTTTTCCAGGTTTTTACCCTCGAAACATGTTTGAAATGGTTTTTGTACATTTAATTATTGGATACAGAATCATTCAAATCACGCCACATGTTATATTGATGTGTTTTCTATGTGTATACATAAATAATAAATCATTTAGGGTTTTACATTAATTTCACGTCAAACTGAGTTTTTTATATGTTTCTGACTATTCCATGTGTGTTTTAGTGTTTTAAAACAGTTGAATGTGATTTACAAACATAATAGGAAGTCCTTTATTCATAATTATTTTTCATTGGTTCCTACATTTCTGAATTAATTATATGGTTTTTCCACACGTTTCATGAAAATCTAATGTATTTTTTCTAGTTTGAACCCTTATGAATATTTTAAATGATTTTTACATTTAATAAGTGGTTACACAATCATTCCAAACACACCTTAGGTCAAAATTTTGGGGTCTAGGAAAATACACAAAATAAATATGTCATCAGTGGTTTTATAGCGATTTTACATAAATATGGGGTCATTTTCAATCTTTTTTACTATTCCATTCATGTTTTAGTGTTTTAAAAAACTAAAAACGTGTTTACAGACATAATGTACAATGCATCATTCATAATTATGTTTCTTCAGTTCCAAAATTTCAAAATTAAATATATTTTCTTTTCCCTTGATTTGAGGTTACTGTGACATTGTTATCTTAGATTTGAAACCTTGATACATGTTTCTAAAACTATGGGATCTTTTGAAATTTTTTATTGAGTCATTTCTAGCACCCCTCCCATTGAATGGAAATATTGTTTTATTATATATGTCTCAAAAAATTCAATGGTGTATTTTCCATGATTTCACGTCATTAATATATCATTTTTCATTGTTTTTATCATTTAAAATGAATTTTAGTGTTTTAAAACATTCAAAACGTATTTACGGGCATCACAGTTACACTGTAACTCAAATTGACACGGCCTTGATTCATAAATTTCAAAAATAAATAATTTTTTTGTCTGCTGATTATTTTTTTAATAATTAAATATTTTTTAAAAATTATAATTGTATAGTTAATATGTATTTAATAAAATTAATTATTTAGTAAACCCTGCCTACTGGTGCACTATTTTATACTATATCTACTCACATCTCACGTCGTGACCTTTCTAGTCACACCACACCTCATTCCTAGTCTTCCTCACACCAATACCTCATTATATTTGAAACGTAAGCCAGTGCTCAAAGCTTTTACAGGATGTTAACTATAGACAAATCTAGTCTATGAAGTAGTTGTTTTACTATGGGTGATGTTTTAAACTACCAATACATTATTTAGTTGATGTTATTTAAAGCATCATGTATTTATTTATTAATAATCAATTAGAGGTTATTTTCATATTTGATCGATAATTTTCATAGGTGTTGTATTTTGTGTACTCAATGGTGGTTTTTTATTAAGTTGATGAAATTTTTATAACAAAAAACAACAAATTATAATATAGGTATGCTAATGGACATCTCACCATCTTGTTATCAAGATTCCCAAGAATCTTCTACAGATTCAATCCATTTCACAGGTAGGCACACCAAAATCCTAAAATGGAATGATAATATTGAGGACCTTCATGTTTCATACATCATACATGTTCATATTTCGATCCCTTCGATTCATTCCTTTAAATGTTCAGAATGTTCATTAAAATTATAAAAAAATTATATTTTTTGTAAATGGTATACATACCAATAATAATAACTCACCAATATACCATATATATAGGGGTGATGAAATTATCCACCACAGTAGGTGAATCAGGTAGTGATCTACCAATGATATCAGCGTAATTAGCTAGCTCTCTAGTACTCTCGGGTTTAATAAAATCATCAGGATCCCTAGAACATGATGGTAGTGGTGGTGTGATCTGAGATGTTGATTAGAGAAGATCATTAATTTCTTTTGTGGCATTCATTCATTTCAAATGGATAATGTATATGGAATGTATTAAAAATTAAAAACTATGTGTTTTTTTAAAAAATAGAAATAATATTAAGAACAATGTAGATATGTACAAAAAAATATCAATGATAAATTATAACATATTTTCACATCAAATGTATATATTAAATTATCTTTATTTTCATTATTTACATTTTAATCAACCTACATTTTGATGAATCCTTAATTTATAACCTCTATTGTAAGTTAAAATATATTAATATTTTCAGGAAAATTCTATTCAATGTTTTGTTGTCGAAGAGGTTCACAATCACAAAGCACCAATTGATCTTCCTCACCCATAAAAAAATAATTATCTAAGATTTATGTGTACAAAAAACACTAAAACATTAATTTAGTTCATCATCCCATAATAAACAATATTCTTTTATGGGGACAAAAAAATGGAATGTGTTTTCCATGATCATCAGAATCCATCAAATGAGGGATGTTGATAGAAGTAAAATGTATTGATTCATTCATTATACCACTATCACTGTTGACCCACAGGCCTTGGAATGAGACAACTAAAAATTCTCTATGATATTTAATTTAATTATATCCTTAATCATCCCATTGAATCCCTCATATTAAAATGTAAACACACCACTATTCTATGTTTTCAATTCTTTTTCATGTTAAATTGTATGAAACTTGATGCCATGAATATTTTAGGAATCAATTCTTTTATCCTTCATTTGGGGACCTTGATCCAGAAACATCATATCATTTGATAATTTATCTATATTTTCAACATTGATTATCTAGACAAAATGATATAATCTGTCAACATTGAAAAATAACTAAACTTCCATAATATGAATATTAGTATATACATACATTATGGCTAAACCATTATACAAGATCCTTATAATATGATTTTGTTAATTCCGTCTCATTTAAAGCTTGAACCCTTAGTCACCTCATTGTTTGTAGTTTCAATTATTTTTAAAATGGATCCAAATTAAACTATTGAGTATCACATATCTATATTCAAGATTAAAGTCCAATTCATTTAGGGTAAAATTTTACAACATTTAAATTGGTTGTTCTATAGTTGGAAATACCAATAAATAGTTTTCAGAATGATAATTAGTTGATATGTCTTAATCACATCCAACATGATTACATATAGTCTCAATACTATCCTAATAACTTGAATAAAAGGTCAAGCACTCTTCATATATGTATAACTCAACAATAAGGCCTTCTGGTTGAATTTATACCTCACTTATTTTTTCAAATTACCAAAGTACCTAATGGAAAATAATTAGAAGATATAAAAAATAGCACACTGATTTATTAAAATCTAATTCCCAAATGAAAAAAATTATCATCGTACCTCTCAATTGGATACATCCATCAATAGTGTACCAGTCCACAATGATTACCTTCTTCGACCAAATGTATAGTCAAGTGATTCGTGACATTGAAGAATAATGGGGGAAATAACACATTCAATTGTTGTAGTGTCCTAATTTTTTTCATTAAATTTATCATGCTCAGTTGGATTTAGTGATTTTCCACATAGCACTTTGAAATAGGTACAATACTCAACTAGAACCACAGTTACTTTTTTATGCAATGTATTATTAAGTGATAATAGATTCAATTAATCCATCAAAATATGCGATTTAATACTTTTCAATTCATGTAACATTTAATGTTTTAATGCAACAAAAATTGATATGATACTTGGATATCCATTCAGAACTTTTAAATTCATTAATGTTTAATGTAATACATCTTTCTCGGGAACTACCATTTTAGAAATAGGGTAAGGTTACTATTTATTCTCACTTTTTCCCAAAAAATAAGATTTATATTCATTGACTCAGAATCATTTTTGTTATTAAGTTATTCCTTCAATTTACCCAAATCAATAAGCAGAGTAAAAATTACTTTATTACAGATATTATTCTCAATATACATGATTTAGAAAATATTGTGTATAATATTAAAATCACAAAAAGGAATTTTAGAAAATATGCACATTTTATTCCGTTTTTTGTTTACATGCTTCTTCATATATTGTACCTCATACCCTTTTCCCCTTCTTTAAACTGATGAACATTTAAAAATTATATAGTGACATTCAATAGTTTTCAAAATATTTTGCAACCAGATAACACCTTATGTGACTTCTTCATTTCAATATCTTCATTGAATACTGTCTTATTAAACCTGAATTTATTATAAGCATAGTGAAATCAATGATGACACAAAAAAATCATTTTCTACTATAAGGTAATTGTTGATGTTCCAAATCCAAATTACATGATGGAAAATCCTAACTAGTATTTCTGTTCCATCCACATAAATTTCTTACTCCAGTAATGTCTTTAATTTTTCACATTAAAGTAGCATGCATTTTCAATAGTTTTATCAGTGATACGTCATATGTTTCCATGAAATCATCCAATAATTCACGAAATTTATTGATTAGAGGTTGATGGTATACATCAATGTCATTTCAATAAAGTTTCATACAAGTAATAATTATAAATGTAATGAATGAATTATTCTTCATAATGATCCTTGTAATTAGATTATAGGTGATCAAAACTAATGGAACAATTTGATAATTATTACTTAATGTCCCAAATGGTTTAACACCACTATAGCCTAATCCCAAACGTACTAGGACACAAAGAAAAATATGGATATAGGGAATCATACATATTCCATGATGTTGAATATTTTGGATATCACCTCAAGCCATTATTAATAACATGAGCATGACCCTTAATGTTGTATTAATTATTAGGAGACATGAATAATCTTCCCGTATCTAGTTTTAGATGAATGTAATGCAATACCATTACAAGAGTTTTCATCATCTATTTATCCCTAGGGTTTCATTGATTTATACTCTCATTTCTTCCATTAACACCCATATTCTTGTATGACATGTTTCATATTATTCTTTATGACACTCTGCGCCCCATTAAAACATGAAATAATTAGGGAATATATGTATCTTTTTATAATCATGTTGAAGTATGTAAATGACATTCCGCATCACATAGATTGGTGCATGGATCTTATCATTACTAAATTCATCATGAAGTGACTCTAAAATCATGGAATTATCTTTTTCATTAATTCCACAAGGAAACATGATTTGATACAACATTAGTAAAAAAAGAAAAATTCAAATACATGGAATACCATTCATACAGTTCTTGTTTTCTATCTTCCACATATTCATAAAAATCACTTTTTAACTATAGTTCTAAGTATGATTAACCTACTTAAGATCAACTAAAGGTTATACTGATCTAATAAAATTATTGAAATTGTATTCTAGAAAATCAAAGACAACATTTAACAAATTTTAAAATTAATTCTCCTTTGTCAGGCGACATTTTATTTCATTGATAGTATATTAATTATTTTTACTTTCTATACATTTGATTCACCATACCAAACCCAACATACATATCTAGAAGGAAACTATTCCAATATAAAATTATTGTATAAAATTTTTCTATTCAACGATCACTTGAGTTTACAAAAATGAATATAAATTATTTTCTACCATCCACTGATTGGTTTTCAATTGTATAATCAAAAAATTTTCCGATCCCTTAGAATACTGAAGTGTGTTTCAAGCTAAATTAATCAAAAATTTATCCATAGGTATTTGATTGCATTATCCATATACTATAAAATTTAAATATATAAATTTTCAATAAAATATGTAAAATCAATATTAATGAAGGATCTATAAATTTTATAATAAGAATAAAGATCATAGTATTTGATGTTAGGTACTTGTTCGAAACAATTAATATTTAACAACTGAATAGTGCATAAGACCTCTGTAGTCAAGATGAGAAATATGAAACAATTTTCTCTATTTTATATATAGATCATATTATTTTTATAAAAAAAAAAGATAATTTTGCATTCAACTATTATTTTTTAACTAAGTTGGATTCATTCCATTTAAAAATTAGTTATGTTTATCAAATTCTAAACCATTTACCACGGTCTAACTAAGACCATGGGAACCCCTCTAAAATATAAAATAAAAGATTTCTTTATTTTTATATCACACTATATTGGATGGATAATACCAATAAAAAAATATGTTTTAGGTTTTTATATGTTCTTATTATTTATTTGACTATTTAAGGTCATTTTTATTAGCACATTAATTTCATAAAAAACAACACATCATTTTTTTTGTCTTAAAATTGCGGTCACACATATTATCCCGTGATAATATAGGCCAAAATGGAATATATAAGACCATCCCAACCTTTATAAACCCCTTTAGAAACATCCCCATCTCTTTTATTGTGAAAAATAATAAATATGATAACACGCTATGGTCATTCAACAAACCATAGCATTTTAATTTCGAAAATATACCAAGCGGCATGGTATATAGTAAATTACTAAGACAATTTTTTGAATTTTCCAACCATAAAGTCAAAAACACATAGAGAAACCTCATTATAATATTTCCTTTAAAAACTATAATACTATATCATCATATAGATAGTATATTCTGGTTAACCCAAATTTGGTTTTTAAAAATACATTCACGCCCTTGGAATTACCAAAATTCAAATAAAAAATATTTTATTTTCCAAATCAACTTTTAAAGTCTAGAAATCACATAATAAAATACATTCTAATATTTCTTCAAAAAAGGTGTGCATGGTAGTTTAAAAATAAATTTAAAATAGTTGTTTTTATATAATAATCCATCTCATTCTACAGAAAACAAGTAAAACATGGTTTACATTTTAAAAATACATACATAAACATATAATATCCTCATTATAAATCTAATACCTAGATTAAAGAGTCACGAAATAAGTGTTTATTATATTAAAAAACTATGCAATAGTAAAATCCAACCTCTGGTCTATCACTTCCATAATATACAATATTAAATTACCACAATAAGGAAAAATGATTCTTAAGAGGCTGTAAGGAACCCTAAGATCACAAAAACCCATGTTAAACCTGATCTAAAACACTCTTTTTCATCCAGAAAAATAATAAATTTGAATAATAGAGAGAAAATGGGGTGGAGTACTAAAGAATAGGTATTGAGGATTTAACCTAGAAGAATCACAAGGAATACATAATAAAATCTATGTAATGGCCTTTATATCGGGGTAATAGAGAGGGGAGGTGTTCTTAGAGTGCCTGGGTTTAATGGGAGGTGATCGGAGCTGCTGAAGAGGGGAACTGAGCCTTGGAGAAGAGGTCATGGGGGGGGGGGGGGGTTATGTCACCATGGAGGAGTAGAACCGACAGGGAAAGAGAGGATGAGGGGGGGGGGTCTATGTCCCCAATGGTTAGAGGAAACACAAAGGGCGTCACGGGGGTAATGCTCACCATAGAGGGTTTAGGAAGGAAGTTAGAGGGGCAGTTCCACATCACCACTTGGGAGAGGCATGATAGAGGGGGTGGTCCTGGGGTCAAGGTTATTCGGGGGAAGGGAGAGGATGAGGTTGGGGGAGCTGGAGGATAGAGGTCAGGGTTGTGCAGATGGAGTGGGGGAGTGGTAGGAAATATGGAGTTTATAAACATTTTATGGGAATTTAATGGAAACCACCACTAAATTTTAAAATGATAAAAATTAGTAATTGTTTCACTAAAATCCCATGATAATATCATTTTTTAACCATTCATTCATAATGGTTACTTGAACCACTACTGACAAAACAACACTAACCAGTTATTTTTTCAATTTCATATTAAATGAATCCATTAAATAAAATGATACTGATATGTGTCACCTATTTGTCTAGTGTGAACTTATCCAGACACCACAATACAGTTTCACCCACTTAGATATTCTTAAAAGTATATATGAAGACTGATTTTTTTCAAAGAATAATTGGTTTTCACTGCCTATTAGTTTGAAGGATAGTGTTTTCACATAGATTTTCATGCACATTTATGAATACGTGAAGAAGGAAACACTTTTATGATATTATCAAAATGTAGTAGACAATGTATATTTCTGACATTGAGACGAAAAAAGCAAATACAAATGAAAATTTGTATATCACAAATAATAATAAAGAGAGGATAACATGTGATAGTGTTTAAACATAAAGAGAACACACATTATATTACACATGAATGAGTAGTGAGTATTAAAAAAGAGATTTAATTTCATTGTTAAATTATTACTATTGCATAACATAATAAAGGATGAATTCTTTCGCATCATTTTCATACTTCTAATTTAGGATCGGTATTTATTAGAAGTTGAATGACATACATCTTATGAATAGATTACATGAAGAAACTGTTAAGATAAAGGTCATTAGAATATTTTAGCATGACCACTAAACACTTTCAATGACTATTGAAGAGACATTAACAGGTACACAAAAAAATTAGATCCTATAAGATCATGCATGAATATAGTACAATCAGCCAATTGTGGATCATTATTTGAACCATGATAAAATATTCTGGACAGTTCTAGGAGTAGGTGAAGTCTGCTTATTGTATCCAAGAGTAAGAGGATTATATCTATTTGAGTTAGAGTAAGAATTACTTTTTTTAGATACAGAATAAAATTGATTATCTGGTTTTAACAAGTGTATAAGTCTTCCATTAAGAGTTAAAAGAAAATATATTGACGTCATTGATAGTGAAGAATCTATAATAGGGTTGTATAGATGGTTGTACCGAACAATATACATTTTCTAAACACTGTAATGTTTTCTGATGCTCTCTCTCCATTATTACATATCCACATGGGGTGATATTTAGAGATAATACTTAATCGATTATTAAACATAACAATTTCAAGAGATTTAATTGAAATGTAAAATAATTTCTAAAATCAAAAAAATGATTCTCGCTTCTCCTCTCCTTGTCTAATATATCATGAGGAACATCAAGTGGTATCAGTGGGAGGTTCCCTCTAAATATTATCATGATTTATTATGAATATAATATTTTTTGAAATATGTGATTCACAACAGATAGATAAAAATGATTCTATTCCCAATGATAAAAGTCCATATATTTCATCCAAGACTTAAAACAATATATTGAAAATGTAAGCAGGAAATTTGAATATGTAGCTCACATCAAAGGTAGAGACACCAGGTAATTAAAATAATATATATTTTACCAATTACTTTTATTATGATTCTTATGATGAATCCTTATCAAGCTATGATGATGATATATCTATTAGCGATATTCATATTGAATTGAAAGAAAATATAAATAAAATTCACAAATAATTGTTAATTTTACTAAAAGAGTATTCAAATCACTTCATAATAAAAAATTTCATCTTAAAGAATTGGTTAATTATACTAAATAAATATTAGATGAAAAGGATAGAATATCCAACACTCTCACATAACCTATGAATAAAAATTATGAAATAAATTATAATTGTGATGAAATATATGAAGAATTTGTTGATAAACTATAGAGAAATATATGTGAAAAATATTTTATTGAGACTATATTTGAAGAATCATTCCATGTAATTGAAAATTTTAAAAAAGATTTTATGTTTTTCAAATATGATTAATTGGCGGACAAATCTATAATGGTAAACGAGCTTGAAAATTATATGTAAGGATGATGAATCTTTCATGAAGAAGAAATGATGCAACTTAAGGAGGATTAGGAAGGGAAACCAACATCATTTGATAATGATAATGACATCCTAAACATGATATGATTCGAGTTCAATATTTGATTTTAAAAAAATTAATTTCAACTAGTTGGATCTTCAATAAAATAAAATAATAACTTCTTCCACTAATGTTTTCATTAAGGATCATGATTTTAAAGGATGTTTTACTCCACACTCTTGGAATTTCTGGATGGTTATGATTTTTTATAAACGGACAACATCAATGTTGTTTTTGAAAAAACAATATAAAGATCTGTTAATAAATTTCCAGTACAATGGTGGTTCCAGTAAAAACAAAATGTTTGAGGATATGTTAAATTCAATAAATAAAAGGAAAACACTAGAAAATAAGAGGTTGGGATACCTCGGCTATTAATTTTATTTCATGATTTTTGGGAATAAATATTTGGAATGTTTGAATATCATGAAAATTCATGAAAATAACAAAATACAAATAATTAGTGGGATAAAAGCTAAAAGAAATAGAATATCTGCATAAAGAATAGAATGCCACATAAAATGATGGGTGAAAATTCGTCCTTGGGATGTGAAAAAACTCAAATATTGGTAAGAAAAAAGATACTAAAAATAAAAGTGAATTAACCTACCCTCCATAAAATGGAGAAAAAAATCACTACTTGTTTGGGAAAATAAGTCTTAAATTGAATTAGTTAAGAAATAATGATGGTCTATAGAAATTTCATACCATTTTGAATGTTATATGTATAGTGGTTTTTATTGTGGTTGTGAATGGTATAGACACATAGCATACTCTTGTTGGTATAATATGTAATTACAAATAAACTGGCCAAAATCAAGGGGTCATAGTGAGTATATGAGAGAATGTTATCATATAAAGAATGTTATAAACAAATATTAATCAATTATACTATGAAAATAAGATATATATATTTTTTAAAAAATTGTGTAATATTTTATCATAAGGATCACAATGTAGAAAAACGAATGAAAAGTCTACCTGATGATATTACCCATGATTAAAATGGAAGAAGATTCAATAAAAAACAATGAAAAGTATTTTGGGGGGTTTTAGAAGAAATAATTCTTATTTATTTTTCAAAAGAAGATAAAAAATGGATAAGAAATTATGGGAATATGTAAAACATTTTAAAGATAAAACAATGAATGTTATTATATAAAATGAGGTAGTAATATATATTCCACAAAAATGTAGTGACTTGTGTGAATTTTGTAGTAATTTTAGACATGTTTTACATAGATACTTAAAGATTCTACTAAATCAGTTGGAGTTTCTTAAAACAAAAATGAAAGAACTAGATACTTCATTTACTCAAATGAATATTATGGAAATGGGAAATTAACAATAAGAGAAGATAGAAATTTAGAGAAATGAATGGCCTAGATTGAGATACAATTCTCAACCGGAATGTTACTCCTGGTGAAAAAATTGAACCATCCTTTTAATTTTTTTTCTATGTTATGAGATAACATGTAGTGAATAGAACGATATTTGTGAGGATGTCACGACTGTACAATAATAAGAGGCTTTAATTCAGGTATTCTACTAACATGTATGTAATTAAAGAAGAGAATAAATCTATTTAGTGGGGGACTAATAAGAATGTTTCATTTTACTAAATTATAGAGAATAAATAACTTTGAATAGAATTAGAAATTGAAGATCGATGAATACTGATCAAACATTCATACATTATTCATAATTTTATTATAAATATCAATTAAGGGGGAGTGCTTGGTTGATAAAAATATGATAAGGGGATTATTTATATTCACATAATCTTTTTTATATGTTTCATTAAATGTTTCCATGATTTTTCTTTTTATTGTGAATATGAATATTGGAATGGCCTTAAATGATAATTGTTAATGTAGGAGAATTATTTCAAATGCATTGTATTTAATAGATAGATTATTCTTCATTGATGATATCTCTCTTGTTTTCTACATTGGGATATCCTATTTAGACATAGTGTTAATAAATTGTAGTCTTAGTACTAATAGAAACATGTGATATCATGTGGAACCCCCCACTGTTCATTTTCTAAGGATTTTCAATGTGGGAGAATGTTTGAGATCACATATTGACATTAACAATGTCTTTTAAAGAGATTTTGAAAATATAACATAATGGAGAATTTTCGATATCACTTTTTCATTTTTACAGTGAATATTAAATATGTTATTGGTTTATTGATATATTTGATAAATTGATGATGCATGGAGAAAAATATGGATTCATTTAATGAAATTGGATTTAATGCACAATATATTTTCCATGTTAATTGCAATTCTTTTTGGACAGATCATAATTTCAATATCATGTGTCAAAGAGGACATATTTGTTATTATAATTTATAGAATAAAATTTTAAGGATAACATGAAATATATCTTATTACTTGAGGATGAGGATGACAATAATTCCATGCAAAAATTTATTCATTTACTTTTCATGAGGATTTTTCTATGGTGAAGGCCATAAAAATAAGGTCAGTCTTGTATTTATATTATATAATTTTAACTGATCTACATATATAATTAAAGGTCATTATATTAATATTTTGGTACAAACTCAACCCAAAAAATTACTATCCTCAACCAAGTAATTTGGGAACTAGAGGATAACCATTACCATGGGATTCAGCAAGAGCCACCCTGCATAGATGAAAGTCAGTGGTCATGCCCCTATACAATGACCATAAGAATTAACACTTTAGAACATTGGTGGATTCACCAGATATACCCACTAAGCCATGGTAAAAGTTTGATTATTATAGTGTGAGTGATGATCCTCCACCTCTGGCTCAAAAAGATTGTGGAATGTATTGATTTATTAAAAAACATACATATGAGAAACTGTTTTATGTGGGAAAAATGTTCACTAGTTCCTATATCAATATATAAATATTTATGTAAATTTCATCCACCATTGGACACAATTTATCTAGATATTTCCATCACTGAAACACTTTATTCTTCTACCTATATCCTCTACGGTTTTTTTATTGATCATATTTTATGACTGAATATGCATAAATTAAGAATCCATACATATTCCATGATCATCCTAATGAAGTGAGGTGTTCAGGATAAGTCTAAGGATTTGCATGAAATCAATTTCTTTCATTCTTGTAATTTATTTAATTTTACAATTCATCCATGTATGATATGATTTTTCAATGCATCTATATACATGGAGAAGATCAAACTATTTAGAATAATGAGGAGTATTTGATTATCAATCTATGCACATGGGGATCCACCACAATATCACATGGGGAAATGTGACTTAATTATAAATGTATTTTTTAGGATATACAAATGATTTTGGTGTAAAAAATAAGCCTTCAAAAATAATAATGTTTGGAGATTTTATGTGGAACTATTCTTATATCAATGGTGGTGGGTACACACCTAAAAATATCAAAGAATACAGCATGAGACCAGTTTCTGACCTATTTGAGAGTGCTCTTGGTTTTCAGAAAAAAATGGAGTCAATGTGTATCCTAATGTCTTGTAAAGATATAATCCCAATCCCGATCAACATAATTGGTGGATAATAGTAAACCTAATGGTAAACTAACTTCTGCAATATCCACAAAAAGGTATTTATGAAGAACCATATCCTGAAAGCTATTCAGGAATTTGATATTCCATGCGTATCCTCCCTTGATTACATGGACAAATTTGAACACTACAGTACAATGTCATATAAATTGCGTTTAATTAAAAATATAGGGTATTTTTTTGAAGGCTCCTTCATTTGAACTATGTAATTACACAATGGATATATATTTTATGAAGTTTTTCATGAACATGAATGCTTATGTGAAGAAAAAATCACTTACATTATATTATCACAAGATATTATACAATTCATACTTGATCCTTTGAGATTAAAAAACCTTAAACAATGGTATAAAGATATAGTACATAAAATAATAAGGGGGGGGGATTTCATATTATATGGTTTAACCTTAAGAAGGACATACATTGAATCACACATGAATGAGTTTTGATAATTCATGAAGATATTGAATTCAATAGTGAATGTGTACCTCATGTAAAAATTAATATTGGGAAATTTTTTTTACACCACTTTAATAGTTCTATTTGATTTTGGATATTTATCAAAATAAGAAATAAGTACAACCTCTAGATATTTTCACTATGGAAACATATCAAATATATTTGACCAGAATACTTGATAATGACCTATAGACACTTTCAGTGGTAGTTGAATACACTAAAACAGGTACACAAGATATTTAGATCCTACTAGATTGTAGAGGATGATCATGGTATAATGCTGTACTAGATTAAGACTTGAAAAAATGTTAAATAATTGAGGTAGTTTTACGAGATGGTGAACACAACATGTTTGGGACCGAAGTAGAAGGATTCTCTTAGTTTTATCTAGAGAAATAAACTTTTTAATTGGAGAGAGTTGTAAAAAGACTCTCTTAATTGGAGTAGGAGTATAATTATTTTCACTGGATATGAATTCAATTGTATTCAAATGTTTAATAGTTAATAATATATAATCATGATGAATATCCATTTATTGTAATGAGTATGATTTTTCAGAACCTTGAAAATACTATGTGATAGCCCAATTACATTAAACACCATGGGGGTGAATCGGGGAATGAAAAATTAAAAGTCATTCCTCTTAGGATCATGATTAATTATTAAACAGAACACCCTTCCCTTTCTTTCCCATTGAAATGTATGAACATGATTGAATTCGTGAATGAGAAAAAAAATTACATGGTTCACCCTCATTGGGATACAACCAAGGAGAATGCAATAATGATGTGTCAATGTACCATATACACTAAAGATCACTATCAAATTAAATGGTCTGGGCTAGATAAATTATATGCCCAGGTACACTACATTTAGATTGGTTAGTTCCATCTCACTGAATTCCCAGGGTTCACTCCATATGTCTCTTTCTCTGGCTCACAACTACTAGAAAGGATCATAGTCTTCCTATTTGTTATTCTCCCATCAATGGAAGGAATACACACATAGTTTATTGGAATGTATATCTTTTTATTTGTATGAATGAATTCGTCCTAAAAACCAGGTAGATATTCTTTTGAAGTTCAAACTTTTTTGTGTATAGTTGGTTGGTGGAAATTACTTTCTTGAACTTTTTTAGTCCCTTCATGAACTACCTTGAATATTCCATGAACAACATTACACCACTTGACATGGTGCTTCACATACTGACTATTATTCTGATGACTATCCCCACTTCCATGTACTACTTTATCTTTTGTTGACCATATCATATTCCACATACTATCTCCACTTCTGCAGACCACCCCAACATCACTGATGGATTTTTCATTGAGGGACACATAGCCTCGCAAAACTCCATTCACAGAATTATTCCTCAAACTACATCACCCTTCACATAATCCTTCCTCGTGAAATTCTCAATACTTCACCGAATTATTCCAAGTGTAATGATATTTTATAATGAAAATAACTCTACATAATGATCTGATTATCAATCATTATGTAGTCAAATTTTATACACATCTTTTTAATCCAAATTACCGAAATCATCGATGCAGTAAATCTTTCACCAAAAAATCTGCTATGTGTTTTACAAAGCACCTTTTATCCACTATTATGGTCAATTTCATCCTCAAATGAAAACTATGGAATTATTTTAATAAAAAAATGTCACACAAACTATGAGTCATACATGAAATATTTTCACAATGCATTTTTTGTAGCATACTTCATGGAAATGCTTCATTTTTTCAACGTTCCATCAACATTTCACATACCTCCTTTACAGCCAATGAAGTATGATTCATGTTTCACATAATATGAAATCGTTTGAGGAAAAATTTACTTTAAAAAAACAAACTCTTAATATTGAAATAGATTTTTTTAAAACAATGGGAAAATATGCCACCATAAAAACCTTCTTCGGCAACAACAACAAAACATCATTGTGGTTAACGACTTTATCAATAATCACAATCACCCCAAAAAAAATTATAGTAAAATTTGATGAGTTTTTCCAAAAAAAATCCACATTTGGGTTGGTTGAAAACTCTTCAACAGATGATACATTATTAAATATTCTTCCATATTCTACCAGAATTCGCTTCTTTCGATTAAAATAACAATCAAAGATTTTATCAACACACACACACTAAGTCTACATGATCTACTATTTTCATAAGAAACAAGATTATAATGCAATGTTTATTTATGAATCACATTATTCCAAAACCACTCATCAGCTTTTATCATTAACCCCATATTTAGTGACATATAACTATTGATCAATAACCTTTAGCATTGTCAATTTTAAAACTACCCCAACATTACTTCCCCCCTACCAGCTTCTCCCCTATTATCATGAAGAAATTTTCCCCCCTTTTATAGCCAAATATTCTCCCCCATTTTCAATAAACCTGGTGGTCACTTCATTGGTGTCCGCAACAAGGTAAAAAACATTGACCATCACATTTGGGAAAACCCACCATACATTCAGTAGATGGGGTTCCACATCCACACGTTTTCATATCTTGGGAGTCGACTTATATCAATGAGCTATTTGATGTCATTCAATCACAACATTTGGTATGTTCTTTTTCATAATTTCTAGAACCTGTAGTTATATATGAATGTACTCAAACTTCACATTCCCTTGCTCCACCATCTTTGAGATAAAATTATACATGATTTCAATGTTATTTTTCCTTGATTGATGGAATGTATTTTTTTCAGATTTATTTACCTTTTATTATCATAATAGATTTAAATCAGATACATCACTTCAACTCCCATATATTCATACTATTAGTTCATCCACAATAATTGTGATAACGTATGAGTATCTACAATATATTCATCTTATTTTGTACTCAATGAAAGGAAACATTATATCTTTCCAACAAAATAAACACACAATTAGAATAGATAGAATGTGACACCTAATGTTGATTTATTATCATATGATGATCTATCCCCATCTATATCTGTAAAACCTAATAACTCTTATTGGGACTTTTCATTATACTAAAAACTGAATACAATGTTCCCTTGATATACTGAAGAATTCTTTTTTACTTAAATTATGTAGGATTATTTTGGATTTCATTGATTTTGTTATACTCGACATGTGGACAAAAAAATAGGGTCGTGTCATTATTATGTACACCATGCTTCTAATGATCATCTTGTATTATGTGACATTAACCACCTTGCCTTTATCATCCTATTATATTTTCATCTTGGTTTCCATAAGAGTCATCATATCCATGGAATTATCCCTTAAAAATATTATATAATGTTCCTTTGAATATTTCTATTTAGAAATGAATGTTCCGTTCATTCATTTTGTCACCTACAACCTATGAATTTTTTTAATTCACCATTCATGAAATGTTAAAATTCAAATTTCATGAATTATGTGAATTTATGAAACTAGGAATCATCTAATCCATTAAATATTATTTCATTCATAGAAACCAGAACCATTATACAATGATTACAGTCATGGTTGACATATATATTGTAATCCACTCCACCATGATTAAAACCAATATTTGTAAAAAACATATCTATCCTAGTATATCAGTCTCTTGGTGCTTATATAATGACATATATTTCCTTCATAATCCAAAAATCTATGTTCTCATCTTTATGAGTGATAAAACCATCTAGCTAACAAATTTAGACATCTTCTTCCAAGACACCATTTAAAAATGAAAAAATGACATCCATCTGGAAGATATTGAACTTCCTATCACTGATATGGCCAAGAATAATTTTATTTTCATTAACCATAAAATTTGTGGAAGTGATTCATCAATATCCATAACATCTATTTGGGTGTACCCATTAGACACTATTCATGGTTTTTTTGGTATCATATCTCCTTCTCCAATCATCTTTTTTCAAAAATCCATTTAGTTACAATGAAATTTTTATCTTTTGGCCTCGAAATAATATACCATGTATCATAATTCTCATCTTTCTCAAGAACTTCTTTCATAGCCTAAAATAAATTCTCATCTCTAAATACTTCATCAAAACATTTGGGCTCCACCTATTATAGGCATGACGTTTGTTGTAGAGTTTTCATCTTCCCTATAATTACATGAACTATATGATCACCAATTATGTTTTGTCTATCAATTACAACACTTCTCTTTGGTCTTTGTGTAGATACCGATTTATGTTTATCCCTTTCAATAACTGAATCTTTTTCTGAGTAAGCCTTTATAACTTTAACAACCACTGATCTACAAATCTATTTAACACTATCCTATTGAGAATGATAATTTATTTCTTGATGGTTCTTTTCATTGTCTACTACAGTTGTATCATGTATTTCAACAACCATTCCCAACATATTATTAATGTATTTATATGATTTTATTTTTTCTAAATAACCAATAAATATAACTTTATCACTTTAAAATTCAAAATTCATGTGTTTCACATTTTCAGCAATGAATCACTTACTTCTGATGACTCAGAATTACATAAACAATGACTTGATTACATACCATAGCTCATATAGAGTCTTATATTCTATTGGTCACAATACTACTCTATTTTATGTGTACCATGATGTCATCAAAGCTTCATTCCAACACTTTTATGGATGGTCTTTCTCAATGATCATTTTTATATCAATGTTGTTAATAAATCAATTTCTTCTCTAAATAACTCTATTCTACTATAGTTTTCTTACCGCTAATACGTATTTCCCGATACTATGTTTCTAGAGGTAATAATCCACTTGGATATTTTTGAAATATATTCCATTATATGTTTGGATAATCCAAAATTATTTGATCTATCATATTCCCAAATTATCTTCAATAAGTTTTTATGAATATGTACACTATATTTTTGGGAGTAAAGGCCGAAACCCATTCCATTCTGTGGAAATCACCATTGAAGAGAACAAAATATTCCATCCCATTAATTAATCTTGGTTAAATTGGTCACCACAAATCAATAAGTAGAAACTATTGAAATTTTTTTCCTCTATTATTTTTCCTTATATGTATTTCGAATGATCATCCCTTGTTGACAATCATTGAATGTATGGGTACTTACATGTGATAATCTAGGAATGTCTCGAGTTGCATCATATTTCCCTATATTATCCAATGAATTTTGGCTCAAATGACCATGGCATTTATTCCATAACTTTTTTTCTTCTTCCTTTGATAAAAACACATATCCTCTTCTCCACATACAAGGTAGATATTTCCTTTTGTACGCTTTCCCATCAAAACAATTGCACCATATTTTTCCTTGATGACACATAATTTCTTTTAAAATATAATGCGCTATCCTAAGTCACATAGTTGAATTATAATAAGGATTTTTTGGATGATTACTTAGAAATCCAAGCCATTTACACATCTATGTTATTTCCAAAAAACATTTCCTTTCTAGAGCCAATAATTTAAAATCATTTGTCATTACAAATTCGCATGATACCTTCCTTGTCGTATGTGATTCTGGAAACTAGATCCTTAGTTACTATCACCTGTGAGGTGAATCCACTTTCATTGATCCATATTCTAGGGTGATCATATTATTTAAATGAAATATATACAACCATTGGATTTTCATTTTTTCTAATATATATTTTTTACTTCATACATGAAATTTCTCAACCTTTCTCAATATAGGATAGACCCACATCATCTAATAGAACTAAAACTATGTTTTTCGTTTAGATCTCATTTTATGGAACATTTATAGTCTACATATGACAATATTCAGTCCACCGTAACATATTCCACGATCTTTTGGATTTTTAATATCTTATCACCTGCCTGATTCCTCCACACCTGAAATAGTGACCATTAAATGATATCCATTATTATAGAGTTTGATATGGTTTCCTCTGTTGGTATTATTATCTTCATTACCTCTAATCTATGGAACATACATTTTGTGAGAGTCCCATCATTGGTCAACCATAACACCAAATGTGTGGTGCAATCTAGTGCGTCATTTATACACTATGGGTTATCTCATTAGAACTCTGAATCATCTGATTCATCTAAATACCCAAATTAATCTTCAATAATGTAGTGGGTGCCTTTTTTATAACATAGAAAAATACCACATTCTATTTTTGATCAATCCCAATACTAGCCTTATCTTTTGGATTTGATTACTTCACTAATTCTTCTAGAACACTATGATCCACATTATTATTTTATTTTTCTTGTATGATCTTGTTTTCCAATGTCATACTAAGAATCAATAGTTTCCATGATCCTATACACATTCTCATAGACCAGTTACATCCTCTTCATGATCATTAATACATTTGATATTTTTTTTCCAATTTCAGTAAAACTATCAATTTATCTTCACTCTTTTTAAATTTTTATCTTATACTCAACAATATTATCTATGATACCTATAATTGAAGAAATTTTTATTTCAAATTCTACACTTAGTTAAAACATATGTTTTTTTCTTCTACTGCATATACTATTTGTCATGATAAACCACATTGTTGGATTTCTTCATTTTTTCTCTCTAAACTTATATTTCCTAAATAGAGGCCTCTAGTTAGTCCAGAAGGTCAAAACTTCCTTAAAATTATCCTTCTTTATTGTCACATTATTCTATTATAAAAAATTATTGAAAACTTACACTATATTATCCACTTCATGATCCATGCAATACTCCAATACAACAGGCTCATATGTTTTTTTACTATAATAAAATGTTCATACAATATTCTATATTTGGATGAAATTTATTTTAAAAAAATTCATTCCCTTCAACTATGATGAAAAATTGTCCCGGTAAATTTCACTTTAACCCTATCCATATTATTGAAGCTTCTTGGAGATCCTTTCTAGAAGATCTCCTACCTTTATACAAATAAATCAAGCTATTGGATTCCTCTCGTTGAAAATCACATTTCATATTTGATGATTTGTTGAATGCGAGGGAATTAATTCATCTTCCACTTTTTCTTCCTACCCATATTCAATAAAGAGTTTGTTCATGGCCTTGAATGACACTTATTTAGACATACCCTTTTACAAATAATTTTCATCATCATTTCTCATCTCATATCAAACAAGAGTATTATGAAATCTATCTAATGCGAGATCCATTGTATCTTTATCTTATAATATTGAAACCATCTGAATGAAATGAAGTGAAATTTATCCCAATATGTGCCTAAAAATATTTATATCTTAAATAATTTCTCGGAGACCTCTCATTACTGCTTAAAAAAATCACTCACTAGTAGTAAAATGGTCATTAATCTCATTTTTTTTTTACATCGGTTTTTAACCGACGTTGAAGTCTCCAAAGTAAAAAATATGACTTTTCTACGTCGGTTTTTGTAAGCTGAAAAAAAAACGAATTTCACTTGATTTTTAGCCCCAGTTTTGTAAAAAACTATGGTGAATTAAACTCATATGCATCATTTTTGGTCTCGGTATTCATAAAAACTAACGCCAAAAAGTTGAAAAAATAGTTTCAGCATCAGTTCATGAAAAAAACATACGCCATAAATAGGAAAAAATTAATTTTGGCATCGGGTTTTATAAAAACCGACCCCAAAAAGCAATTTTTTTCTTCATTGTTTTATGTAATTTCCTAAGTATCGATTTGACAGGTCGTAGTGCTAAAATGGAGTTAGAGATCAAAAGTTATGGCTCTCAGAAGTTGAACCTGTAAAAGTTTCGATCGATACAACTCGTTTTAAAGAAAAAATATAAACATGAATTAAAATCACATATAACAAATGATATTAAATATACATAATAATTCAAAAATATTTCAATGGTTTTCGTAGCTTCCATTGAAATGATGTGTTTTTTATCATCATATCTCTTATATTTAATGTCGAACTCATTCGATAATGAAAACGATGATCGATAATTAAATTTACAACATGGTTGGTAAATCTCATCTGAATGTTTTATATTTTTAACTCGATAATAAAAGGAAATCATCATTATATGAAATCTAATAGAGTTGTTTATAAATTAATTACATCAATAATAATGAAAATAAATGAAAATATCAGGTACCATATTCAAATTAACGACTGATGCTGTGTTGAAAACATGATTGAATCGAATAGGTTTAAAATGATAAACAAAGGGGAAATAGATTTATATATTTTAAATGAAAATATTTTCTATTGAGTTGTATGAAAATGTAGGTGGCGTTTTAAAAAGTTAAATTTTCATTTTGAAAAAAATTAAAATTCTGACCCCACGTATTGGCGAATACTATTTGGTGTCAGTTTTTTTTGAAACTAATGCAAAAGGGGATATATGTTGGTCTTTTGGCATCTGTTTTTAAATATACCGATGCTAAAATGTTAAAAAACCATACGTTTTTTGATATTTTTTTTAAAAACTGATGTGAAAAGTAAAATAAAAATTATTTTTGGCATCATTTTTATATAATCTGATGCAAAAAAAAATGTTTTAGGGTCGGTTTTTATGAAAATCAATGCGAAAAGTAATTTTTTTTGGGGTCGGTTTTTTTAAAAAAAAACTCAAAAAAGAAAAACATGTTTTGGCTACAGTGTTTATGAAAACCGACACCAAAATTTAAAAACAAAATATACCATATTTTATGTAATTCTTAAAGCTTCGATTTGACTGGTTGTAGAGCTAAAACTGAGTTACGGATTAAATGTTATGGCCTTTTAAAGTTGGACTTCATTAAGACTTCTTTGATAGAAGATCAACTTCCAACTTCTATAAATTTTAATCCGTAACTCCGTTTTTTCTCCACGACCTGTCAAATCAATCTTTTGGGGACTTTCTAAAACACTATAATTTGTTTTTTAAATTTTTCACGTCTATTTTTAAAGAAACTGATGCCAAAACATTTTTTTTATTTTTCCACATTGGTTTTTTTAAAAACCGATGCCAAAACTATTTTTTTATTTTTTGGCATCGGTTATAAAAAAACTAATGACAAAGAGTCTCCAGAAAAATATTTTACGTCAGTTTATAAGAAACCAACATCAAATTGACAATGTTAAAAATGATTTTTCTACTAGTGAATCCGTCAAATAATGTGTTAATAGATTGATTAGGGTGCATTCTTCAATCCTTATAATTGTTCCCTAAAACATTAATCCTTGGTTCTTTGACTTTTTATTCACCCTCAAAAATGTTCATAAACATTTTACACATATCATGTGATGAAATAAATGATATCACCTTTATATATATTTCATTCTATAAGGATCCCCTAATGCATTGATTGCTTTCTCACTAGAATCCAATTACAATCAGTTATCATATGAAAATAACCTCTATTAATATTAGCCTAAATTCCATGAATGGATATAATAATGACATATATTCTTAATGATTGGAAGTAGTGTTTCCTCCGATTATTCTATAATTAAAAAACAGATCCATCAAAGATCGGAATGATTTTGTGATTCAAAACCCCCATTTCATCTACTGAGATAGAACCACTAACATTAATCCTTTCCATATGATACCAATTATTATCCAAATTTAATTAAATACCATGTGAGTGGGGGAGCGGTGAATCAGGGTATGAAAAATTATTAATCATTACACTTTAGATCTGGTTTTTTTAACAAAAAAATCTTCTCTATCTTTCCCATAGAAATTTTTGAAGAAAACATATATCATGCACTATACAAAAAACTATTACTTGGTTTTAACTCACTTGGCTAAGTCCAAGGAGCATATAATGGATATGTGTTGATGTATGAAATCCACTAAGGCTCACATCCATATTACAAGGTTTGGGCTAGATCACTTCTACACCCATATCCATTTCCTTTATAATGATTAGGGCCATCTCACTACTTTCCCATGCCAGACTCCTTATGCTTCTTTCTCTAGATCACTATTAGGGGATAATATCATTATCTTCCTCTTCCTTTTCTCAATTCTCTATAAATTATGCACACATAGTTTATGGACTTGTCGGTCGATTTATTTTCATGAATGAATGTATCCTCATCTATTTGTAACTGTTGTTTTGAAGTTCTACTTTTACACATATTATTAGTTAGCAGAAATTGTCTTCACCAACTATTTTAGTAAAATCACTAAATACTAGGAATATTCTAGCAAAACAGTTGTACAACATTGAATGAGTGATTCTTGGACAACCTCTTCTTTTTTGGACCACCCCTGGGTCTATAGACCACTGCATTTTAGCGGACCATCTATTCTTTAATAAACTATTTCCACTTCCGCAGACCTCTCCTACTTCATGGATGCCTTTTCTATTGTGCAATATATAGCCTCAAATAACTCATTTCCTAGAATTTTTCATGTGAAATACTTCACCCATCATTGAATCCATCCCTGGGAACTCTTTCGAACGTTCCTGAATTCTTCATAGATCCATGATGTTTTCTTATAAAAATTACTCTAGTTAATGATCTTATCACCTTTCATTATATATGAAAATAGATCAAAAAATATTGCTAGAATAAATTAATTAAACCTTCGATGAGGTAAAATATTAACCATGAATTTTTCTATACTATCTACATAACACCTTTCATACATCATATCAACTGATGTCTTCCCCAAAATGTCACCACCTCTCAACAGAAAATGACAACCTTCCAGCAAAAAACATTCCTCTCGTAAACTATGATTCACCCATGAATTGTTTTCTCTATGTAGTCTATATAGATTTCTTAGTGGTCCTCATATAGCTTCTATAATATAATCCATCCATTTCTTAATTTCCCATCGATGTTTTGTATTCCTCTTTTGAGGTCCACAAACCAGGATTCGTAGTCTATGAACTATGATCACCTATGTAGAAATCCTTCCTTTTCCATAAACATACTCGCGATTTTGAGGAAAATAATTTGTGAAACATCGGAAAACTATACCACCATAACAACCATATTTAAAAACACAAACCAAACTCATTTGTGGTCATATGGATTTGTCAACAAAAACAACCACCCCAAAAAACTGAGATGAAACCTTGGAGGATTTTTTTTCTGGACACTATTTGATGATCACACCTCATTATTAAAAATGAACATGATGTGAGTTTGAAAATATTTACATAATCCTGAACCTTAAAAAGGTCAATAGTGTGAATAAAAAATATAATTCATTCATAAAATGAAACTAGTTATTCACCCCTCCCTTCTCAGTGGTTAATCTATCCTGAGGATCATTAGTATTTATTTTGAAATAAAACTACATATATGAATTATTCAAAACTTTAATCATTGTGAAATTTAATCATTGAAAAATATTGAGGTATGTATAAAATAATAAAATTGGGAACAAAGATATTTAATGATGATAAATTGAATTATTTTAGTGAAAAGAAATTAAGAAATTTTAGTATTATTATTTTTAAATATAAATATAAATATATGAGTTGTCTTTCCTATCACTCTTTGTTCCTACTATCAATATAATTAAAATGATTCAAAATTATTTCAAACAAAGATAATTATAAGAAAAATCTAAATAAAAATAAATTATATTCCATTTATAAGTAGAAAAGTTTTCTGGAGTTATAGGTGATTATTGATAATGATTCTAAAGGTCATATTGGTGATAAAAAATACACATTTTGATAAGCATTATTTATTTGTATAAGATAAGTGTCATTTAATTCTTAAAGTCAATATGTTGTCATATTTTTCAACAAAAATAATGTGTATGTTTTTACTTTTCATGAAGTAAAATAAAAGATTTTAATGAATTATCAATTTAAGGATATGCATATAATTGTTCGGTTTCCACTAGTTTTTTGGTGTCAAAACCAATTTAATATGATTATATCAATGAATCTAGTGAAACATCAAGGAAAAAATTAAATTAATATTAAATATCATTTCTTAATGGATAATATGGATGATAAAAACATTAAATTATATTTTTTTCTATAAAACAATTATATTTCTATAAATTCACATAAAATTAATCTCAAATAATGTTTATGAGATTATGAGACCACCAATAGGTGTGAAACACATTACTTAATAACACTGATGTATATTTATAATCATAAAATTACATTTATTCTTGTATTCTTTGAGAAAATGGTTATTTTGAAACCTATAATGTAGTAACTTCCTTTAACATGAATATTTACAATCTATTTTTATAGTTGTATGTACAATGTAATTTGAAAATCATTTTGAATGGCTATTGAATGAATGATTTTGAGTTTGTATAACATTCATAAATTATTTTTTATAAAACATTGAATTATGAATTAAACTATATGTTTTTTTGACACAGAGCTATTTTATATATAGTTAGATTTGATTAGTTTATGTACCATTGGTTTATGAAGAGATAATACAACTCCTATAAATGTTGATTTAATTTTCTCACAAAGAGGGAAAATTATTTCTTCGTATTTTAGGATAATTGATTGATGAGGTGAAGAGAAAATTTTAAAATAAGGGTTCAAAATTGAATTGGTATAAATTGTAGTGTATTGAAATCAAATCCAAGAGGAAGGATGGGTTATTGGTGACATTTAAGATGATAGTACATTTTTTAATACATTTGTTTAAATTTCAATACATCTGAGATGACTAGGAGAAAACCAATGTTTCATTTTTCTATTTATATAATGTCTTTTTAGGTAAAATTTAATTAGAATTATTTTTCCCCAAATTTTTAATCTTATCTTGGAAATTTCATCTTACAATGCTTTTCACATGGTTGGAAAACTGTACATATAACTATTCTACATTACTTCCATATATGAATGGGTTATCATGTATAATTTATTCTGATCCTTGTAGAACCCCTATATATAAGGATCCTTAGATCAGCTTTCAACATGTGCAATTTTCATGTATAGGTAATGTATTATTAGTGAGTTTTTTTAGGAAACTTTACAGTATAACATTCCTTGTGAGTGTGTGAAATGGTGTTGGCACATGATTTTCACATGGATAGTAGAATGCTTTGGTGTAATCAATATATCATGATACAACATGGATTGTTCATTTCAAATGGTTGATCATTGTTTTGAAAATAATTCAACTAAACTATATTGTCTACCCAAAGAACATTAATGTTTAAAATATTTAATTTACCCCATGTTTTTATGATCCTTTTCTCCAAATCTCCCCCTTCCAATTGACCTAGCCAATGGTTCTCAAAAGATTTCTTCTTTATTATTTATACATATATTCATAGCCATTATCTAATGTTTTTATGATATTTACAATGGTAAGATTCCCTATTTCCCATATTTTCACTCATTATTTCCTTCCCTTTCCTTTCCCCGTTGTTAATCCTTCTTCTCTAAACACTAAATCACCGTAAAATCTAGGGTTCAAGTTCATGTTGGTTCTATTTTGGGATTTTGATTATTTTTAACACATATAATATGTTACCATGTTCATTTATGAGTTTTTTCATTTAGAGAATCATGTTGTGGCTCTATGTTGATTTATATGAGTTATTTGTTTCTAGGATACTGATTTTGATTGCAATTCATTGAATGAATGATATTTATAAATTATTTTTTAATATAATTATTGTGGTATATGATTCCAAGTGTAAAAATATAAAATGTTTTAATGAATTTATTTTAAATTAACAAAAGGTTTATTGATTAACTATAAAATTTAATTTTATGTTAATGATTTTATTTTTAAATACACATTAGAAAATTCTTATGATACACTATGAAATTATTTTGTTGGAATGTTTTGGGGCTTTGTCCTTATCATGGTTTTTCTAAAAAAAATCCAGATTTTCAAGGAATGATTCAATTTTAAAAATAGTGCATGCATTATTTTGTTTAAATTGTTTCAAATTATCAAATCTCAAAAAAGAAAAAGACACATCATACCGATCATGATTTCATATAATTTTCTATATTACAATTTAGGGGAAAATGATACATATCTAATGGGTTCCTCATTTATTTTCCCTTATATTTAAAAATAAATATATCTATAAATAAATTTATAAATATTTATATATAATTATAAATATATGTGAATAATTATATATTTTAGAATAATTATATATGTACATAATAAATGTATATTAACATAAATAGAAATATTATAATTATTTAAATATACTATTTATATTTTTAAAAATATTTAAATATGTTTTTATTTATTTATAATTATAAAAATACTTTTTTAAAGAAACATTTTTCAGCTATATAATTATAAATATATAATTTTAAAAATATTTATTTAAAAATATTTATAATTATTTACTTTCAATTGTATTTATATATTTATATCATTGTATATATATAACAAATAAAAAAATTCTAAATATTGTAATTATATGAATTATTTAGATATATTTATTTTAATTTTATAATTATAAATATATTAATTTTATTATACATTTATAGAATTAAAACTATTTAATAAATATATATAAATATAAATATAAATATTTTAAATATATTCATCATTTAAATTTCTTTATTATAATTTTATAATTAACAAAATATATAATTATTTATCTATAATTATATAAATAATTCTTTTAAAAGTATTCATTTATTTATTATTATTAATACAAAATTTTATGAATATTATAAATAGATATGTATAACAACATTTATTTTCAAATATTTATTTTAAAAAATATTTTTATTTTATATTAATGAATATATCTTTGATTTTTTAGTAGCCGAAGATGGGTCCGCATTTGATGGAGTTTCCCTATCATCGAACCATTGACGATTATGGATTACATCAAAGGTATTCTTCGACTCTTCAATTAGAGGTTGTTATTTTACTTAAAAAAAGACATATTTGATTCTCACAAGTATATTAATGCATCCTTGGATTGTCGGAAAGACCATCAATGAGGTTCATGGGGAGGAATCACAATATCTACTGAATGCATAGAATACTGGAGATCCCTTTTTTTTGATATTTCTACTCTCTCACACATTTCAAGGGTATGGAACATGAAGGTTTTTTTCATCGGATTAAGGCTGAACATCTGGTTGTGGTAGAGTTTGATTCATTTGTGATGTTGGTGACACATGATCCAAAGCATGGAACTAGATATGGAGATGTGAATCATTATTTCAACTTAGGATTGGGAGTTGATGAACAATTTTTTTTGAAGTGGTATGTCATCCCATATTCAGGTTAACCTAAATATAATTCATGATAGGATTTAAATCTATGAATTTTTAATTATCAGAATTTTTTTATCCTCTAGTCAAAATCTATGCAATATTGAGGATTTTGAGTGGATATTGGATGATTTTAGTGGGTTCTCTTAATAGAAGTGAATCCATATTATGATGGGTCACTACCACATTCACTTACACTCAAAAGAGTTGAAACAAATGGTCTGTGGATTTGGTTATATCTCTATAAATCTAGTAACTTTGCGCATCCATGATTGGGAACCACTCTTCAACACATTCATTATACAAAACACAAAAAACTCAGCTCTCGGTTCATATATATTTCTTGAATTTTATTTCATGGCATGTACATATCTTATTCAACATTTCCTCGACTATTGGAACTATGATCAAGCTTGAACGTGCAATTAAGGATGCTTTTTTGGGTACTTCACCCGCTTTTTTGTTTAAGTGGATCACGTTATAATAACCATTGATTTTGTGTCTACTATGGACTTTATCATCAATATTCCTTAAAATATTGATGATTTATAATGTTTTGTACTAGATTCCAGTCCATTTAACATGATTTAGATAAAACCATAAAGGATCATTCTCTTTTATTTTTATAACAAGAGAGGTCATTAGGTAGATAATTATACGTAGTGAAATATATAGTCCACTAATGTTGCGGGTGTAAAAGTACCTGTACCAATTTATGTTAGTGCTATTGTGGAAAAAGGGTGAGGTTTTTTTTGGTAATTTTGATCATTCTATAAATAAGGCTGATGGGTGTCTTTTTACTGATGTTGGAATGCCTGTATAGGCTACAAAAAGGTCGAGACATTGGTGGATGTTTCTTTAGAGGTTTTTTCATATTCAAATGAAGAGGAAAATGCTCTAGAGTCTTCTCACAGGGCAATATCTCATATTAAGAAGGCCATTCTATCTTATAGGAACATTGTTGTGCATTTTGGGGACCATCCTGAACACATTAAGTGTAATGAAATACTAAGTTCTAGTTATTCTTTTATCCATCCTAGTTGCAAGACTATGATTGATTCTAGCCCCCTTCTACATTGTTAACCTACTACTGATTAGGATTTTAATTCACTGGAGATAGTCAATTTTAAAGATACAATTACACCACTATAGGTGCTGACACCTGATATGAATGGAATGTAAAGAAGGATCTTGAGTGACTTTTAGGTTATGTAGGGAAATTATGAAGAGGAACTGAAGGATGATTAATAAAATAATTAGGATGTCTAACAGTAATTTATTGATCAACAGTTATGAAACGAAATGTTGTTTTCATCAAAGTCCCATAATTGTGTTAAAACATTTACAGATTTGTATTGAATCTCATTAGTAACCCCTCAAAAATACAATGTACTTGGCTCCCCAAGTCCCAATTTTCAACAGGTCACAACACTGTAGATTGTACACCAATGTGTAGAGGAAAAAGTGGCATGGCCTTACATATCACACTTTAATGTCCTAATAAATAATTCATATGACTCCTTTGGTAATGAAACATGTCATGAATGTGATATTTCCTGAGGAAATAATTCAACTATTATTCCTCTAGATGATTAAGAATATGAATTACCAACTGATTGTCTTGGAAAGAAAGCAGCTAAATGGTATTTTTCAAAAAATGAATTTATTTACTCTCGGATGTTGCCTGATGTTTTTGGATTTAATGATAATGTTACAGTACAAAAGTTATCATCTGTCAACATTGATGATGGATTTTTTTGAACAAAAAATGTACCTCATAGAGTTTTCATGGAAGTTAAATATACGTCCCATTCCAGAGGACACCTTTGCATATTTTTTGGATAACAAAGATAAGGTTCTACATGTCAGGTTATAAAGGTTAGGTTGAAACCCAAAAGGTAGAGGTAGGTATCCTTGAAATCTGATATCTAGAAGGACTTACAAGATTTGATTTTTTTTGTGAGCTTTTATGCCTTGTGTGACCCATTTTATTTCTCGAACCGTTTATTTAATAATAAAATTTGAGTCATGGGTTTGTCTCTAAAACACATGAATGAATTTTTTGTGAATGAATATGTAATAAAAAATTCCCGAATGTTACAAATGTGTGGTATTGAATAATTAAAAATCCGTAGACTTTAAAAATATTGAAAAAAATGATGCGTGTTACTAATTATAATAATTATTAATGAAATAAAAAATGGATATTGATTGATGTGTTGATGAATACATATTGAAAATAATAAAAAATAGTAAATAAATATGTATAAATTCATATTATAAAATAATTAAATTTTAAAAAAATATTTTTTTAAAATTTTTTATAAATATTACTAACTGTAATAATATTATTAATATATAAATAAAACATACCGATTAAAAACATAATATATAAAATATATTATTTCAATAAATGAAATTTTAAAATGAATATTAAAATTCCAAATAAATACATAATATTATGTGTATGTGCTTCTATGTAAGATTTCATTAATTACTTTACTACTTCTATGGGTGAAGTTAATGTGTTTCTATATATTAAAAAAGTTTGATATATATTAAATTAAACAATATATTTATATAATATGTAGAGTCTATTAATGAAACATATAATGAAATGAATGAATAAATTTTAAAAAAGAATAGATATTAATTATATTGATAATTATTTAAAAAATAACAAAACTATATTTATATATTTTAATGAATAAATGTTAATTATATAAAATACAACCATATTAAAATAATTAAATGTCAATGAATAAATATGAGTAAATAAATATAGAAAATGTATAAAAATACAAACATATAGATCAATAGTAAATTGAAAAGTAGTAAATTAAAAAAAATCATTAAAAACAATTCAGATTATTAATGAATAAATTATATTAAAACTGAACAAATAAAAAAAATTATAAAGTAATAAATCGAATATATTGAATAAAAATATAAAAAATGATAAATTATAAAGATTAAATATATATATATACAAAATATATTATATTAATAAATTTAATTCAAAAAATCAATATTTTCCATTGAATAAATTATTGAAATATTATGTGTGTATGTGTGTTATATATAAAAATGAATTAATTATAGATATGTTTGTGTGAAATCAATTTTAAAAGCGTTTGATATATGTTAAATTGATAATTCAAACAACATTCAAATAATTGTCCATTAGTCAATACCATTAGTCAATATTTATAATTAATATTATTTTTTATTTATAAATCATTTTTCAATAAATATATGACTTAATTAATGTGGGCATAAATATTTTTTATATATATAACATATATTAAAGAATAATATATATATATATATATTGTTATATATATATAAATATGAATATATTTCAATAATAAAAATATTAACTATATTAAGGCATAATTTTTTTATAAAAATAATTAAAAAGGAAAAAGATATAAATTTGTTTTTAATTATTACATTTTCTTCATTTTATTCATTTAAATTAAACTTATTCTGTTTTATTACTATTATTAGTTAATATATATATATATATATATTAAATTTATTCATTTTTACGAATAATTATTTAATTAATAAGTTTTATAATAATATATTAATTTGTTTATATTTTTTTAGAAATAATAATTCCATCTTGTGATATATCTATTTTTCATATATAAAATTTATTAATATTTAAAATTTTTATATATGTATATTCATTTTATTTATTTTTATTGACAATTATTTAATTTATAATTTTTTTAATATTTTTTAAATTTAAAGATTATTATTTTTTATTTGTTAAAATTTTTCATTTTATAAATTTTACCTCAATATATATTATTTATTAATAATTATAACATATATATATATAATTTCATAATAATAATTTAATTTAAAAAATTAATATTTTTATATTTAATCATTTGTTTCTTAATATTTTTAATTATTTGATTAATATATAAAACTCATTAATATTAGTAACTTTAATATATATTAATATAAATTTTATTAAAAATTATTTACTTAAATAATTTATATTTATATAAATTATAAATTAAATCGTGGCATGGAACGAGCGAGGTTGTGTAGGATCCAGTTGGGTGTATGACAGTGGGCTTAAGACCTAAAGAAATCTAAGTGTGGGACAAAGCATGCGTGGTCTTTGAACACTCCCAAATATGTGTGTGTAGTGCTTGTGGGAGCCCAACCACGCATCAGGCTTCTGAGCTTGGAATAGAGTGGAATGATATATAAAGAAGTTTTCTCCCTTATGCTATATTAATGTGGGACTTGTGTGTGCAATCAAGACCTTTATTGGTGCTAAATATAAATTGCTCATAAAGCTATCCTTTTTAAATGCTACAAAATAATGCCGATAGGTGGAACCCTTGATCAGTTCTTTTTATCACATATAAAAAATTAATTTAGCAATTCTTTTTATATAACTTATAATGGTTAATTCTCTATATAACACATTTTTTAGTAGTGACAATATTTTATATATAATGTACCAAGAGATAGTTATAGCATTATTTGGAAAGATGAAATTCATAGAAATAGTGAGCTCAATGGTGATTCTGGTGGTGAGTATGATGGTGGAGATGATGATGATGTCAATACTTAAGACGATGGTATTGATGATGAAAATGGTGATGATATTTTTTGTGATGAGACAGATATTCTTCCTTTACATTTTTTACTGATATTTATGAAATAAGATGTTTGATAATTGGACGAGAATAAATATGTGTGATATTTTAAATGTCTATTTTCACAGGTTGAGTGCATTAATGTGTTTGTAGAATTTTTTCTATTTGAAGGCAGTTGATTGGGTGAATGATTTTTGGTGTTTGTATGTGAATGATGATAATGATGATTGCAAGTGTTGGGACATGGTGTGGTTGGGGCTGTAGGCGGTTTAGTGTTTTCTAATGTTTACACGTATTGGGCCAATATGGGTGGGATATGAGGGATGCTTCATGATTTCAGGGTATCAAGAGAATATACCAATGGTTTTCAAAACATTGGGTACATATCTATACTAATGGTTTAATAAAACTTATGGTATAGTGTGTAGTAAGTGACAGGTATCACAATGGTTTGTCAAACCATTAGTATATAAATATAAATTTTTTTATAAACATTTGGTATCGTTATATAAAAATGGATTGATAAAGACATTAGTAAATTGTAAAAATATGAGGCCTATACCAATTATTTGTTGAAAGCCATTGGTATAGGGAAATACCAAAAAAAATTATAGCCAATGGTTTGGAGAGCCATTAGTATATGATATTCTAATGGTTCTCTAAAACATATACCAATAGACAAAAATGATTTGTATAGACCATTTTTAGAATAATCCCATTTATTAGTGTGGGTAGTGGATGTAAGTAAATGAAATTAAACAATAGATAATATATTTTCATTAGAATATAATTCATTTTCTTTTATTCCTAATTATTTGATAGGTTATAGTTTTAACAATATATGTCATATATCTTACATAAAAATCCCATATATTATAATATGTACACTACTGCATATTATCCAATTTTCTTAAAATTTATATCTATTAATATAATGATTCATTTCATTTCTTGAAAAATCAACACAACATTAAAATTTACTTCTTATTTCAGCTTACCCATCCTTAAAACACATGAAAAACATTTAAAAAATGTGAGTTGAACATAAAAATATTATTGAGAGTCATGAAAAGAATAATCCATTATTCAAGTAAAAAACATGAAAACCCATAAAATATGTGCCTTTATCATAGTTTTATTTGATCGTATGACATTAATCATTTACACATTAAAAACAAACTTCCTTTTCAAAAATAATACCTTTATATCCCTTATCATTAAATTGAACCCCATTTTTTGGAATCCTGTGGAAATTATATTCAAATTCCCTGTAAGCAACCAACCCTAGTTTTCCAGTGTAGGTGAATTATTTTATAACATTGGCATAAAAAAGGATGTTGTATCTCGAAGGAATGAATAGTTTTATAGATTTTCCATCAAGATATATACATAATTTCAACATCACCACATGAAATTAAATAAAACATATAATCATCATTTGAATGACACATAATCTCTTAGATTATCATTGAAAGTCATTCATAATATTATTCTTCACAACCTGGATAAAATAAAAAATGCAAAAGGGGTGAGCTCAGATGTTTAGTAAAGGTAAGTTATACAGTGACATGAATTATAAACATGAACACTATGCAAGATGAAAACATAAAAATGAATGACTATAATAATAATCTTGACCATAATATAGCCAGAATAATAAATAATTAAATAATTGCACAAAACATAACCATGGACATTATAATAGTTGAATAAACACATGTAATATCAATATATTGTTTCATAAAGAGGGAATGCATAATGTCTGGCATCATAATCATTCTGTTATGACTTCATGCCAAGACCATATATAAAGTATTAAAAAACCAAACTAATTTTCCTCGTGAGACCTAATGAATCATTGAGGGGATATAGAAGACCCCAATCAACACGTAATAATAAAATTTAAATTATCATATGAATGGGGAAAACCACATACAACATATGTATTCATAATGAAACCAACATATGAGATGTAAATAACTATCACCACTCATTAAATATGATCACCATCCATTTAAAGTAACACCGTGAATATACTAAACATAGCACATCCAAAATAAATTTAACTAAAACCAGTAAATAAAATATCAAATAAGATATCATAAAATATTAATCCGAATTTAACATAATAAGAAACAAGATTGTTTAAATAGATGAAAATACTTGTATAAAATCATCGAGTAATTCTTAAAATAAGTAATATTTTTCATTGAAAATAAGTGTTCTTTGTGAAAAATATTATTTTAAAACTAGATGTTAATTAAGGAATATTTTTCATAATAAAAATATTGATTTTATAAAAATTATGTTTTAAAAAAATAGATTATAGTTTTCCATTGAAAATAGGTAATATACCGATAAATTCCCTTGAATCATGCATATACATGAGGAATATTATTTGAAAGATCCATTTATATGATGTTACTACCCATAAAATAAAGAAGTATTATGGTGTGTAAACATGTATAGAACATTATCATATAATTTATTATGATTAAAAAGTATAAATAATATTTTTATTTATTTATGTATAGATAAAGAGTCACTCTAATGAAAATGGATGTACATATAGAAAAATCATACATTATGTTTGAAATTGATCTGAGCTTTACATAAACATCTTGGATAATAAAATTAATCCGATTAATTATTTAATTATTATCATTTTATACATTTCTTTTATTTATTATAATTTTATTATGTTAAATTCTAGCCTTATTGTTAAGTTATATTATTTAATTCTATCATTCCGAAGTGTTTGTTTCCTTGATTTTCAAAATTGGGTATCTGTTTTATAAATAATGGAGTTCACATGGAGTGGACATAATTCCATATAATTTGTTTTATATGATAATAATTAACATTTAAATGATTTATTGATTATATAATTCATTTGGTTACGTGGTATGACAATGAGTTATTTGGTGAAAAATTAATGATACTCATTTAGATTATTTTTGTGGTATTTTCAATATTTAGATGTAGTTTTGTTTTATGTATATATATTATGTGTATATACTGGTTACATAACATTAAAAATGTTATAATACATATATTATATTTTTTTAACCATATAAATGGTTTGATGACCAGAACAGAAGGATAAATTGAATAATGAATGTTCATTATCCATAAATGTTTCAAATTGGCACCTCTTAGATGATGACTTTATTTTTTTTGAAATAAAAGAGATATTATATAGATAATGATGATATATGTTCCATTAAAATGATATTATTATAGTATATAGATGTTATGGGAGTTATGATAATCATTTAGACAGAGGAGATGAGTGAGAGTTTATGTAAAGAAATTAATTAAAAATGAAATTAAATAAAAATGAAAGAATATTTACCACTTGAAATATCCTCCTTGAGAACCTCTTTAAGGGAAGGGGTTTTGGTCTTTTGGAAATACCATGGGATATAGGACATGGGGAGGGACTCGGGAATATTATTTGGAATGAACCTTGATGAGCTTTAAAACATAGATGAGTGAGGAGAATATGGAGTGATGAGAGGATTTTATAGTGGAGGAGATGAGTTATTTCACATTATTTTACTATTTTAGCTCAAGACTATGACATGTATTAATTATTATGACTCAAAACATTAATAAGTGCATGTGATTTTTAACCATTTTACATTTACATATTCCATGACTCATGCATGATGCAGAAATTCATTAATTATTCATATTACCAAAATTATTAAATTTCACAATTCACCAAAAATTCATGTATTATAGAAAAATTCTAAAAATTCACCATAAACATTTTTCAATGGGTAAAAATAAATTTGAAATCCATATTATAAGAATAAATTTATAAATTTGAGAAATTTAACTTTTATATAAAATCCTTATTTACAAGAAAAATACACATTTTAGATTTAAAATTGATTTTATTATACTTTCATAAATTAATTTTGATCTCATAAAATTATCATAAAATAATAAGAAAGTATTTTTTTAGGAATTAACTTTATGAAAATTAATTTTATTAATTTATTAACATATAAATTTAGTTAAATATTTATTACTCACAAAAATACCAACACTTAATTATTAATTTTTTAAATATTCTATTTCATTTAAACAGTGAATAAATGTTATTTATTCATATATGGGTGAGATTAGTATTCATAAGGGTACATTAAAATTCATAAGTTGTGTTATTATTCATAAGTGTATGCTAATATCCACCAAAAATTTAATTTGATCCTATCAGTCTCTATATATCTTACTAATCACAACAGTGTATGTCCGTTTTTTAAAATTCAAATCACAAAAGTGGAAACATTGTGTTCATTTTCTAGGTTATAACAAAGTGTTGTTTCATAGAGAATCATTTTTTAATGAATTAAATATTAAATTTATTTTTATATTCTTTTGGTGCTACATTCTACCCAACTTATATAAATTTCGTCCTTAAAATTACTTGAATGTAGACTTATAAAATGATTTGGGTAGTTCTTCGTCATATGTTTCTCAGACTCCTATGCCGCTTCATCAATTTTATGATTTCTTGAAGGTTCATTTACTAGTAATGTTTTATGATAGATCAAAAAAATGTTATTTAATATCCATAGTCCATATAAGCTATTCACATTAAGATAAGTCATGATTTAAATTTATACCTAAAGTAGCAAGGACATGCATTGAGTCTGTCTTGTACATTCTCAACAATGATACATGAGACACATTATGTACCCTGGAAAGGCTATGCGGAATTTTCAAAAGATATTCCCAATCTCCAATTTTCTCGAAACTTACAAAATGTCCATTGTAACCGGGGCTCTATTTCCCTTTCATTTCAAATATTTAATCTCCCTTCCAAAGAGGTACATTTAAGAAAATATGCTCTCCCTCTTGAAATTTTAGTTCCATTCTTTGATTATCAGTATAACACATTTTCATACTTTGAGATGAAGTGATATGGGTTTGAATAGTCATTAAAATCATCATTTTATCTAATACAAACTTTGGCTGCACAAGGTTCCTTTCACCAACTTTATCCCAACAAGTTGGTGTACAACATATCTTTCCATATAATGCTTCATATGAAGCCATTTTAATACTAGAATTGAAACTATTGTTGAATGGAAACTCCATCAAAGGTATATATTGATCTCACATAACCTTCAAGTCATGTTAACATGATCTCAACAAGTCTTATAAAATTTGGATAGTCCTTTCTGATAGCATGTCAGTTTGAGGGTGATAAGTAGTACTCAATCAAAGATCAGTATCCTAATATTTTTGAATAATTTTCTATAATTTATATGTAAATTTTTGATCAAGATCAGACACAATTGATAGAGGTTCTCTATTAAGTCTTATAAATTCATTTATATAGAGTCATGCACAACTCTATTGTGGAAAATCATCCCTTATAGAGTGGAAATGTGCAGATTTTGTAATTTTTTCAACAATTTTCCATATTGTATCATTCCATCATGTAGTTTTTCGTAATATAGTGACAAAATTCATCATTATGTCATCCCATTTTCATGTATTAATAGATTTTTTGTGTCATGAAACATCTATGATTATGTCATTCAGCCTTTAGTTGTTGGAATACTGAAAATCATGATACATAATCAGGAATTACCTACTTCACATTGTCCCACCAGAAATGTTCCTTCAAATATATATAAATTTTAGTGTGACTAGGGTGTATATAGACATTAGAGCTATGAGAATCATCCTATAACTCCCTTTTTCAGCTCAGGCATAGAGGGAATACATAGAATCTTCCCAAATTATAGAATTCCATCCTCACACATGACGTCTATCTACATCATATCATTCACACCCCTAATTTTCTTTCGAAAATTCTCATCATCAAACTGTGAAGTTTTTATTTTTAAAAAATATATGATTGGGAACCAAATTGGAAAAAATAATGATTTTTCACCATCATTGTTAATTCCCAAATACATATTTACATGATTAATGAATAGAAGATCCCTATCAACCCACATTTGGTTTATTACTCTATGATTCTTTTTACTCAATGCATCAGCTACATTATTTTATTTTTTGGGGTTGTAGTGTATGGAACATTAATAATCATTATGTATCTCAAGACATCACCTTTTCCACATGTTGTGTTCATTCTGTGAAAATATATTTTTTAAACTCTTATGATCTGTAATAAATCACACCGTTCACCATATAGATTATGTCTCAATATCATAAGATAAAAGATTATATCTAGTAACTAAATATCATGAGATGTATATTTATGTTCATGAATAATTTACTACTTAGATTCGTATACAATAAATATATCATTTTAAATAATTAAAAACTCAAGTCCTTTATTTGATGCATCACTATAAACATCAAATCCACTATTTCCTGATGGTAGAATCAGAATTAGAGCATTCACTAATCAACTATTCAATTAATAAAAAAAATCTTCACAATATTTTATCCATACTAATTTAACCCCATTGCATGAATTTTTAGTTAATGGGTTGGATAATAGAGAGATGTTTAGAATGAAACCTCGATAATAACCAACTAAACAAATAAAATAATATACCTCAGTTATGTTGGTTCTAGAAGGCCATTCCCAAAATACCTTTGTATAGCTGTATCAACTATCACTTTATCCTTAGGGACAATATGGCCAAGAAAATAAACTGATTGAATCGAAAATTCATAGTTTCTAAAAATACAATATAATTCATTTCCTCTATGAGTCTTCAAAATATGGAACAAGTGATTCTCATGATTTTTGTAGATTTTGGAGTATACCAGGATATCATCAATAAATACCACAAAATAGTCATAAATATATTACTGGAAAACTATATTCATTAGATCAATGAAAACATATGGTGCATTAGTTAGTGAAAAAGGAATTTCTATGAATATGTATGCCCATACCTAGTTCGAAATGACGTCATTAGAATATCATCCGTCCTCACATGTAATTGATGATATCTGAATCAAAGGTCAACATTTGAAATGTACCGGGCTCTGTTAAGTTGATTAAATAAATACTCAATGAGATGAAGAGGATACTCGTTAGTTATCATAATCTCATTGATCTTTATGTTGTAATGTCCTAGTTTCGGAAGCAACCTAGAGGTGCCCCGTGCCCGGTTCTCCACATGACCTCAAGCGCATTTCCCCAAACACCAAAGGCTGCCGACTAGCAGCGAGGGCCTTGGTAAGTTATTGGGGAAACTATTCCCTCATTTGGTAAGGTATACAAGGAAAAGGAATTAATAGTAAATATAAGAAGAAGTAAAAAATAAAAAAAAACTGAAACGAAACAGTGGAAGAAATGAATATATAGTAATGATGATAATGTTGCTGCAGGTATAAGTATCTAAGGAACGCAGCAAACACAAAAACGTGCTGAAATACAAGTAAAAAAAAGTACTAAAATAACAGCAACTCCTGCAGCATCGCAAGCCTATGCTTTGTCCCTTGATCTCCAGCTCCAAGCAGAAAAGTACCGGAAGTCGAAATACGCTTTCATTTATCTATACCTGCAACAAAAAAGTCCACTTGGGCCAAAAAGCATGGTCCAAACAGAGTGTGAGATACAATCCCAGAAGGCAATCACCAAAAGATCTGTGCCTAATAGTCAATGAATACAAGGCGAGTAAAAGTGTAGGAAGTAGTAAACAGAAAATCCCACAGCAGCTACAATCCACGGTTCTAGCATAAGAAGTACACAAGTAAACAACCAACATCAAGTAGAAAACAGGTAACCCTCTGGGTAGCTCTCACAGCCTAACTCCTATGGTTCAACCTACATGTACTAGAAATCTTCTAGGAGGCACACTTAGTCTCACCCTCTGGTTCAGCTAAGATTAGACTTTCTGAGGAAGCACTCACTGTAAATTCCTCCTATAGTCTCGTATCATACTAAAGACTCTCTAGGGAAGAACTCAAAGTCTCATTCCCCCTGTGGCCTGCGTCGAGGAACTAAAGACTCTCTGAGGAAGCACTCATTGTCAATTCCCCCTGAGGTCTCGCATCGTATTAAAAGGCACTCTGGAGAAGCCCTTACGTCCATTATCCCTATGGTCTACTACACTAGGTTCTCACAGTCCTGTGTGAAATAAACATGCTCAGCGCGTGCGTATCATCCCAAGTAAACCTCAAGAAATACTTAGCTATCATTCTAAGGCACAACAACATAATAGTATAACAGCCCCACTATCCTACAAATAGGCATGGCAACTAGATAAACACCTAATAAGAAAATCTTGCAAGGAAAAGCACAAGAATACGGTATGAATTATCCAATTTTTCAAACAATGATCTATACTCAAGCAATAAAGAAAAGCAGACAACAACAGGGGCAAAGTAGGAAACCCACAATTCCCCATTCAAGGGAATAGGTGGAATTTGCACAAAATATTCAAATACTTTATACAGAAAGGCACAAACCACCTACCTTGATCCTAATAGATCTATATACTTGAACCACATTGACTAATTCTCCCTTGAATGTTGTAGATACGAGAAAATGCCCAAAACAATCAACCGACAATATCTTGAGAAGGAGGAGTAATTGGAAAACAAGGCTCAAGAAGAAGGGAGAACTCACCGGTACAATTCCAATGCAATCGACAATGCTCGAATCGGAGAACAGACAGAGGAACGATGGCTCGTCGAAGATCCGCAGATTCCTGCTGCTCTCGGATGAACAAGACATAGTAGAAGACGTTTATCCCGATCAGGCGTGACCTCGGTCCGTTTAATGAAAAAAAAGAAATTACATGTCATGTACTTTTAGAGTACATAGCTTGTATTAAGTCTTTCTGTACTCCCCCATAATCAGCCACCACATCACCCCTACACACCGTGTGTGTGGCCCGGACACGGTCAGAACACGGCTTCGAGCGGGAAAAGAGTACACAGAGTGTACTCAAAAAGTACACGGCATGTACTTAAAAAATTTCAAAAAAACTTCATTTTTCTCAAAAACACCAGAAAAAGTAAATACATACCTGAAACGAAGATCCCGGTTCTTACAAACTTCCTCCCTTAATGAAATTCGTCCCCAAATTCCCCTAGCGAGGCGTAGAAGAAAAAACCCTGAACAGCTCCGGCCACTGCGATCATGCATCGGCCTCCCTCTCCCAGGTCTCGTCCTGTACTCGCCCATGCTGCCAAAGCACTCGTACTAAAGGAACAGACTTCCCACAGAGAACCTTCGTACTGTGATCGACAATCTGGATAGGATGCTCCTCAAAATACGCATCCGCTTCAAGCTCAACCTCCTCGGGCTAAAAGACATGAGATGGGTCTGAAAAGTAACGTCGGGGCTGAGAGACGTGGAAGATGTAGTGCATGGCCCGATACCTCTGTAGTAGCTGCAACCGATAGGCGACCAGCCCAACTCTCTCCAAAACCTCAAATGGCCCGACATTCCACGGTGAAAGATTACCCTGTCTCCGAATCCTCTTGTGTCCCAAACTCAGTGAGACACGTAGGAAAACCTGATCCCTGACCTCAAACTCCAAAGGTCGTATCCGCTGATCAGCATAAGACTTCTGTCGAGACTGTGTTGTAGCCATCCTCTTCCAAACCAACTCTATCTGCTCAGAGGTCTCTTGAACAAGATGAGGTCCCAGCAAAGCTACCTCTCCTACCTCCAGCCAACATAAGGGTGATCGGCATGACCTACGGTACAGAGCCTTGTATGGTGCCATCTGAATGGTTGCCTGAAATTTGTTGTTGTAGGAGAACTCCACAAGAGGTATATGCTTCTCCTAGGAACCTCTGAAGTCTAGAATGAAATCTTAGAGCATATCCTCAAGCACCTAGATCATGCGCTTGAACTGGCCATCAGTCTTGGGATGGTATGCTGTACTCAAAAGTACCTATGTACCAAAAGACTTCTGAAGTCCCTCCTTGAACCTGGAAGTAAAGCGCGCATCCCTGTCTGAAACAATGGAGTGTGGAACTCCATGCAGATGTACAATATCTCGGATCTACAACCATCCCAGATCATCAACACTGAAGGTCTCTTTGATCGGTAAGAAGTGTGCAACCTTCGTGAGTCTGTTGATGAAAAACCAAACAACATCATTCCACCGAGGCGACCTCGGCAACCCGGTCACGGAGTCCATCGCGACATCATTTCACTTCCACTCGACAATGGGTAGCTGCTGTAAAAGCTCTGCTAGTCACTGATGCTCTGCCTTCACCTGTTGACAATTAGAACATCTCATGAAAATACCAGCAACATCTTTCTTCATACCTGGCCACCAGTACTGGTGGTGTAGATCACGATACATCTGGGTGACGCCAGGATGAACTGCCCAAATTGAGGAGTGAAAATATTGCATCAGCTCCTCGTGTATGTCTACTGGAACCCATACGCATCCCTAGAAACAGAAGATCTCAACCTTGACCACTTTCCATCCAGGAAGAGGGTCCTCTCCTAACACACTCTCCTACAGGACTAATCCTTCTGAGTATGATTTCTTCCTCATCCATACCCGATAAATTAGTGTAGAGGTAACAGCTACAGAAGATAGAAAAGGCTGTCCCTATCTTTCATGCACCTCCAGATGCATCTCACAGAACATAGACATAATCTTCCACTCACTACTGGCCTCTTGAACATCCTAAATATTAGTTCTCCTACTCAACGCATCTGGCACTGCGTTTCCCTTTCCCGGCGTTTAGGCAAGATCGAAATCAAAAGACTGAAGATACTCGACCCACTTGTGTTGTCTCATATTTAGATCACATAGAGTGAAGATGTACTTGAGACTGTTGTGGTCGGTGAAAAACAAAAAGTGCTCTCCCAGAAGGTAATGTCTCCAACATTGTAAGGCATGAACAAAAGCTTCCAACTCCAGATCATGTGTCGGGTAGTACCTCTCATGTGACCTCAACTGCTGAGACCCATACACAACGACTCCATCTCCCTGGATAAGCACAACACCTAGCCCGATACCTAAAGCATCACAATAAACTGTGTAGCTCTTTCCTGGCTCTGGAAAAACTTGTATCTGCGATGACGTCAACCTTCCCTTCATTTCTTGAATGGATAATTCTCAGGAATCTAACCATGAGAACTTTTCCCCCTTCTTGGTCAGCCCTATCAAAGGTGATGATAGGCGTGAAAAGTCCTGAATACAACGTCTGTAGTATCCAGCCAGCCCTAGGAAACTCCTTACCTCAAAAACGTTCTTCAACTGCTCCCAGGAAACTACCATTCTTACTTTCTCTGGGTCCAAAGATAGTACTTCCTCTGAGATGACATGACCCATGAAGTGAATCTGATCCATCCAAAAGTGGTACTTCGAGAGTTTAGCATAAATCTGATGCTCTCTTAGTGTACTCAGAATGATCTCAAGATGGGTACTATGGTCATGTTGATTGTGAGAGTACAATAAGATATCATCCATGAAAACCACGACAAATTAGTCCAAGTAAGGATGAAACACTCGGTTCATCAGTGTGATGAAAACTGCTGGCGCATTCGGGAGACCGAACAGTATGGCCGTATACTCGTAGAGACCATACCTACTCCTGAGGGCTGTCAGAGGTATATCTGATTGTCTAACACGCAACTGATGATAATCAGACCTCAAATCGATCTTTGAGAACTCCCGAGCTACTCAAATATGATAGAAAAGGTCATCAATCCTAGGCAAGGGATACCGGTTCTTGACAGTCAACTAGTTCATCTTCCGATAATCCACACAGATCCTAAGGGTACCATCTTATTTCAATGCAAATAGGACAGACAAACCCCAGGGAGAAGTACTGGTTCGGATGAAACCCTTTTCCTGCAACTCCTCCAACTACTTCTTAAGCTCCTGAAACTCAGGTGTAGCCATCTTATAGGGAGGAATGGACACTGGTGCTACTCCTCGCACGCACTCAATCGAGAAGTCTACCTCATGCTCCAGAGGCAAACCTGAAAAGAACTCTGCAAAGACATCTCTGAAACGATCCACCACTGGAGGAAAGTCTAACTTTGAAGTCCTCTGATCATCCAGATAAAGACTAGCAATCTGGGTTGTCAGCCTTCTTAGCCCATGATGCTCGAGTCCTGCTTGACTCGCCCGGACATCCCATTCACCTCTATGAAGAAAAGATTCACCCTCTAGTGAGATGAAACTCACCCTGTGTCGATAACAGTCTATGAATGCCTATAAGGGAACCAACCAGTCCATCCCAAGAATGAAATCATAGCCTGTCATCTCTAGGACGTAGAGATCCCATAAGAAACGATACCCTGAACCCTCGAGAGGGAACTCTCTACACTGATGTACAATAGATGTCCTTGTCCCGAAAGGTGTGTCTACTGTATACTAGTCGACATAAGAAAAGATACAGAGCCCAAGTCTCTCCATGACAACAACAGAGATAAAGCTATGCATAGCACCAGTATCGAAAATAGCCGAAGATAAAATTGAGGCTACTAAAATCGTACCTCGAACTGTAGAAGGTCTGGGATCCTGCTCCTGATGGGTCTGTTCCACAGCGAAAGACTGGCCTGCACTACGGCCCTGAGACCCTGCCTGACCGCTCTGAGCTGATCCACCCTACTAACGTTGAAAGGCTAGTGGCTGACCGCCACGGCCTCAACCTCCACCTCGGCCCGAATGGCCAGAAGAATTCCAGTTCCCCAACTGGTGAAAAAATGTTGGTGATGCTCTTGAATGAGGAGTCATAGAAGAAATCCCATCACCAGCTACTGGTGAGAAAACTTGTCAGAAACGCTGAAGGTGACCCATCTTGTCGTAGGATCAGAACTCCACTTGGTCTCTCTAGCACTGCAGCCTCGTGTGCCCTGACCGACCACACTGGTACCATATCATCTGGCTTCCTGACGATGCATATCGCTTCCTTAGATCATAGCGCATAGACTCCCTACGACTCTTCTTGCTGTCATCTGGAGGAATACTAGCTCTAGAAGTAGAACCACCCTGGCTCACAGCTCCAGAGTCTCTCAGATTTCACTCCGCAATCATTTCTTGGTTGACAATGGATGTTATGGAAGTCAACTGGAAGAGATTCACCTATGAGCGGATCTCCTGCCTGAGACCATCCTCAAAGTTCCTCGCTAAGAACATCCCATCCACAGCCCGGAGAGGTGTCAAATGCTGTAGCTCGGTGAAACAAGAGGAGTAATCTATAATAGAAAGAGTACCCTGCTCTAAGCCCATGAACTCCCTGGCTCGGTCGGCCCTCAGGGTCTCTGGGTAGAAGTAGGCATAAAAGACGCACTGAAACTCCTCCCAATCCATAACATGCTGATGAACCACCTGTGAGATCACGTACCACCACCTCTTGGCGGAGTCTCGTAGTATATATGTAGGGAGATAGACCTACCTCTATGGAGGCATTTCCAGATGCTCAAAGATGGTCAACATGGCTTCCATCCTTGACTCTGCAGCCTGAGGACCTCCTTCCCCCGAGAAAGTGGGAGGATGCTGTTGTTGGAAAACCCACTACAAGTCTGCCATAGTCATGGAAGGATGCGGTGCTCCCTGAAAGGTCCGAATCATCCTCATAAAACCTTCCCTGAACTGCGCATCGGCGGCTGCAACTGGTATGATAGTTGGTTGCAAGGCTAGCCCGACTGGAGGATCAGTAGGAAGTTCCTGATTAGCCATATCTGGCGTCTGATCACTTCCAGACAACTGATGTACAACCGGAGGAGATCTTAGAGGAATAACTCTGAAAGATCAAAACATACCTTAGATTAGGAAAACAAGGACAGAGAACCAAGGAGTATAAAACAAAAACAAGAGAAGGAAACACACAAGATTTTCAAAACAAGACTACACAACATGTATAAAATCTACATGGAGGGTACTTAACTCGGTTTCCCTGCCTGTGTCTCCTTGCATGGATAACTCACACGGTCTTCTAAAACTGAGACTACACGGCGTGTGCCTGGTGGACACGGCATGTAGTAGACAAGGTTATAATGACCCGTGTTGTTAGCTACACGGTCAGCTACACGGCTGAGACTACACAACGTGTTCCAAACAGACATGGCGTGTACATGAAGACTTTTGCAATCCCGTGTTGTTGGCGACACGACCAAGTAAACAGCTGACCCTTACACGGCATGTTCCGAACAAACACAACGTGTATGGAAGTAGATAACACCGACTCGTGTTGCTTGTGACATGGCCGGGTACCTGGAACAAGACTACTTGGCATGTTTCTATCCAACACGACGTGTTCTACTTGAGATTCCCCGGGTCGTGTTGTTAGTTACATGGCCGGGTACACGCTCACTACTACACGGTGGGTACCTACTGTACACGGCGTGTTCCTGGCGATTTTCACAACCCGTGTTTCTACTCACACAGTCAAAGACATGGTTTAAAACTACACAGTGTGTATATAGAGAGTACACGCCATGTATTCTGGGTTATTCCAGGTAGTAGCTCTAAAACTGCACTGAATCCCAGAAAACACTAAAAAAAAGGCATGATGGGGCAAAATTCTGATCTGTGAGGGACCATACTCCCTGCGAATCAAAGTTTGGCACCCTATAAAGTCATATAAAAAGAAAAATAGGTCAATGATCCACCAATTTCCGATTCAAGAGGTCCCATAACACCTAAAGAACCAAAATTTGGCATTCATTCAAGTAAAGTACAATACAAACAGTCCTATATCAAGCTGCAGAGATTCTATCAAAGAATCTATCACAACAGCATGCAAAATCTACACAAGTCTATCACAACAACATGTATTCGCTAATGCACCCTAGATGGCATGGGAAGAATTCATGGCATGTGATTTATAAATAGTGTCTATATGATGCATCCTCATCTCATTAGGTTGCGACATAAATAGAACCGCAATAGAAAAACGACAACAACACAGGATATCTGAATCACTCTAGGTGAAATCATATGAACCGTAAATCTCAAAACTAGAATACTACAATAAATGAGGTAGTATGGCTTTTCCCTGTACATGGGTTAGCTACTCCCGGGCACAACTTAACACCATGTACCGAATCTGTCCTATCCCTGGCTAAATGCTCTAAACATTAAATCAAGAGAAAAGAAACCCTCTGATACCACTTTGTAACGTCCTAGTTTCGGAATCCACCTAGAGGTGCCCCGTTCCCAGTTCACCACATGACCTGAAGTGCATTTCCCCAAATGCCAGAGGCTGCCGACTAGCAGCGAGGGCCTTGGTAAGTTATTTGGGAAACTATGCCCTCATTTGGTAAGGTATATAAGGAAAATAAATTAACAGTAAATAGTGGAAGAAGTAAACAATAAACAACAATTGAAACCAAACAGAGGAAGCAATGAATATATAGTAATGATGATAATGTTGCGGCAGGTACAAGTATCTAAGGAACATAGTAAACACAACAACATGCTGAAATACAAGTAAAAACAAAGAACTAAAATAACAGCAACTCTTATAGTATCGCAAGCCTAAGCTTGGTCCCTTGCTCTCCAACTCTAAGCAGTCAAGTACCAGAAGTCGAGGGGCGCTTAACCTTATTTATACCTGCAACAACAAAGTCTTCTTGGGCCCAAAAGCATGGCCCAAACAAGGTGTGATATAAAATCCCAGTAGGAAATCACCCAAATATCTGTGCCTAAAAGTCAAGGAATATAGGGCAAATAAAAGTGCAGGAAGCAGTAAATAGAAAATCACACAACAACTACAATCCACAGTTCTAGCATAAGAAGTACACAAGTAAAAAAACAACCACACGTAGAAAATAGGTAACCCTCTGGGTAGCTCTCACGACCTAACCCCTATGGTTCAACCTACATGTACTAGCAACCCTCTAGGAGGCACACTCAGTCTCACCCCTCTGGTTCAACTAACAGTAGAATTTCTGAGGAAGCAATCACCGCCAATTCCCCCTATATTCTCATATCGTACTAATGGCTCTCTGGGGAATCACTCAACATCTTATTCCCCATGTGTCCCACATCGAGGAACTATAGAATCTCTGAGAAAGCTCTTATCTTCAATTCCACCTGTGGTCTCACATCCTATTAAAAGACAATCTAGATAATCCCTTACATCCATTCTCCCTATAGTCTACTACACTAGGTTCTAACAGTACTATGTGTAATAAACATGCTCAGCGCGCGCGTATCATCCCAAGTAAACCTTAATAACTACTTGGCTATCATTCTAAGGCACAACAGTATAACTATATAACAGCCCCACTATCCTAAAAATAGGCATGGAAACAGGAAAAACGCCTAATAAGAAAAACATACAAGGAAAAGCACAATAATACAGTATGAATTATCCAATTTTTCAAAAAATTATCTCCACTCAAGCAATCAAGCAAAGAAGACAACAACAGGGGCAAAGAAGGAAACCCACAATTCCGCGTTCAAGGGAATTGGTGGAATTTGAACAAAATATTCAAATACCTTCTACAGAAAGGCACAAACCACCTACCATGATCCTAGGAGATCGATATACTTGAGCCACGTCGACTGATTCTCCCTTGAACGTTGTATATTTGAGAAAACATCCAAAACGCTCAACCCATGATATCTTGAGAAGGAGGAGGAATTGGAAAACAAGGCTCAAGAAAAAGGGAGAACTCACCGCTGCGATTCCAACGCAATCGACAGTGCTCGAATCAGAGAACAGACGGAGGAATGGTGTCTCGTCGAAGATCCACGGATTCCCAGTGCTCTCGGAAGAACATGACCTAGAAGAAGACATTTATCATGATCAGGCGCGACCACGGTCCGTTTAATGAAAAAAAAGTACACAGTGTTTATAACGACCCACACTTTACATACATTGTTAATACTTCAAAATTGAATCACACTTATTACAACATATGACAAAACCACAAAGGACCGTATAGGTATAGTGTCTTTAGAAACTGGGAAACATAAACAACTGGTTCATAAATCTTCTACAGTGTCTCCCATTTATTTCATCATATCTAGGGTCCCTTTTAGCATATTCTACTTAATATCCATCTTCCTGGCCTGGGGAAAAGAAAACATAAAAGGGTGAGCTCAAATGCTCAGCAAGGGCAAATAAAGGAAATAAAAATCATATCATATCTTTTTGAAAATTAAAACCGGCAAAAGAGATCATAATATCTTAACATGGAATAAATCATAGAAGTGAAAATGAGATCCCCATAATCATAACATAAAATTTGAATATTTGTGGCATGCACACATAATCATGGAAAATCATTTCTTGTTTGTCATGACTCATTGCCAAGACTATCTTAGTGGACAAAGTCCCTTTCTGAACCGAGTTCACTCCTCGTTTCAGTCCTGTATCACTGAACCGAAATAACCTTCCGTTCCAGCCATGTCTATCTCATGAGATATAAAATCATTACCCAATGCATTGGAGGGAGATATAGGTCCCACCCATCTTATAATGAATCCTTTCTTATGTGTGCCACATAATCATAAAACATACATCATCGCATAACACATATAACAAAAATGGGATTCTTGAAACATCATGACCTCATAAATCAATTCATATATGATAAAGGAATTCATAAACATAATTACATCACAACATAGTCAAACCAATGTAAAAATATGGATAGAAACAGAACCCTTTATTATCTTAGATGGAAAATAATTTTGATAAAACACTTGAATTGAATTCTTGAGGAAAATATCCTTTCTTCTTCAAAAAACATTTTTCCTTTCATAACATGTCATACAAATTTAAAATAAAAGAAGTTGATTAAAAATAAACTTGAAAACTTGTAAAGGAAGCTTCTTTGAAGTAATGTTTTAAAAATCCATTCATGCCGTATAAGTTAAAAAAAACATTCTTCGTACTTTTGTCGGAAAAGTCAAAAAGTACCTCGTACGGAAAAACGACAAAAGATTCCTTTCATATTCTTTACTAAAAACTCACCTAAGGGTAAAATTGGATTTAAACTATTTCAAGTGGATGGAAACAATATTACATATTGAGGGAACATGGATGTGGATGATAAAATACACCCCAGTAAATACTTACGAATAAACAATCTCAGATAAAAATGAGATTGTGATATTTCCCTTACCTTAGGTCCGATTTGCTTTGTTCGTGTCCGAAGCTCCTGTATAATGGTTTAAATAATGTTATTGACTTATTCCAGAATCATACATATTGATATGAGATCATATATGGTCATATTATTAGCTTCTTGTTAGTAATATTTCATTGTTACTTGTTACTCGGGTCTTTATAACTTTTTGTTCTTATGCGTGTTTTGTCGAATAAATTATTATTCTTATCTTTAGGTTATAGATAATTCATTTCCAGAATGGTATTAGTGTAGTATATACCATATTCATTCATTCAATTCATTTATATAATCATTATGAAATGAAGATCATGTAGAACGAGTCGCATCACATCATGGAGACGGTATTCCGTACGTACGCACGAGTGATGATATCGTTCCTATGATCGTGGAATTGTATTGGAGTATATATATATATTATTTCAGTATCAATATTACTTAATAATAATCATATATAGTTACTGATTACACCATTATACCCATCCTTGTAAGGTGATGGTGGAAAATAGATTACAGCACGGCGTGAAGACGGTATTCCGTACGTACGCACGCGCGGTGATTTCATTTTTCCGTAGGATGGATAGAAGGTGAATTAGGGTTGTTTCATATTTATAATAACATATCAGTATGTAAGTAATACTGATGTTATTACTTTATCATGAAACAACTAAAGAAGAAGAAATTGTAAAGATCGGTAATGGATATTACCTCTTCTTTGGAACGCCTTTTTGAATCCTCCACTTAAGGAACTAAGATTGGTCTTTGGAGAAGACCAGGACCTCTAGGATTATTCTAGGTAAGTGGAGAAGGGAAAATGGCAGGGGTTGGCCGAGCTTGAGTGCTCAATTTGGTGTGAGGAGGAGGGGGAGGAGGTGCCCTTTTATAAGGGAGGAGAGGGGCACCTTAGGAATATCTCAAAATATTATTTTATATTAAAGTCAAAATCGGTTTATAATGGTTCCAAAGGGTCTTATTTCGAAGCTAAAGTGGGGAAGGGTCGAAATCCTATCAACCAATAGGATTTAGACAAGTTTAGGGTATTATTTTAACCTTATCAATTAGATTTAACTCTAAGTTAATTAATTTAACTTTTACCGTGTCTTTTTGTTTTCTTTCACTATATGGTTAATACACTTACTATAACATGCCAAACGAACCCCAAATTGTTTATTATTAATATATATATCCTTATCTAAGTCATTTGGCCGAACCTTAGATTTTTAGGAATAAAATAACAATTAATAATATAATACTTGATTTAAAAACTATTTTGTGTCAATTTTGACACTATTTGATATATGATTTTTTGTCAAAGTCATAACAGAATTATATGTTCGAACCAAGTTGATTAAATCAATAATAATATATCATAGTAACCTAGAAAATTAGTGGAATTCATAAAAAGTCTCAAATTACATTTATTTTGGTATTTATATTATCAATTTTGTCAATATTTCATTAATAAGATAATTACTGCATCATCTTTGTGTCATAAATAAATTAAATTATTTGATGTCTAAAAATTACAAATAAAATACCATCATGTAGGAAATCTTTTTAGCTTTCTAATGAATATTTACAATTGAATTTATCTTATGTATAACCCCATATTAAAAATTATTTACTTATTAATCTTTGATTTTAACTATTTTAACCCTTCTTTAAATAAATTAATAATAAATGTCCTAATCTAATCCAAGTGGGCCTAAATGGTCATATTTTATTCCTAAGTTTGTTTTTGGTCGAATTAAACTTGTCCAATAGAATTAGGACATGTGTTAGGGTAATATTAATATCATATTTACCCTTAGTTACCCTATTTACTATTAACCGCGGTAAAAAAAGTAAAAAGTTATTATTCACCAAAAAATTATTTTCATCTCATTGAACCACATTTTAGTCCTTGATATTAACCGTGTCTCTCGGATTTTCGAAATTCCAATCACAGAAGCGGTAAAATTAAGTTTTATGCAAAATTCAGTTTTTAACCTACCACTTAGTGGTTTCACTATTCATCAAAAATTGAAAGTTTTCAGAAAAATACCAAAATTTCACCCTAGGCTAATTTCGATATTCTGAGTCCAAAAATGAAGTCCATTTTGAAAAATAAAATTTATAAAATTTCAAAAAGTGGTTATTACTATTCATAACGGCTAGTTTTAATAGTATATTGTTGTTTAGTGAAACTCGGTATTGCGTACGACGCAAGCTATCGAGGAAGGTCGCGATTGCGTGTAAAGCAAGCCAAGCAAGTGTTGTGTAGAAAAAGATTCCTTTTATGATTTATATAACATAAAAGTCTCGGGTGTTACATTCTACCCCCCTTAAAAAGAATTTCGCCCTCGAAATTCGTCACTTTGCAACAAACAAATGAGGATATTTCTCCCTCATCATATCCTCAAGCTCCCATGTAGCTTCTTCAAGTTGGTGGTTTCTCCATAAAACTTTCACCAAGCGAGTGGTCTTGTTTCGTAGGACTTTTTCGCTACGATCCAGAATCTCTATCGGCTGTTCTTCATAAGAAAGATCTTGCTCCAGCGGTACAACTTCTGAGCTGAGTACATGTGAAGGATCTGGTATGTACTTTCTCAGGAGAGATACATGGAACACATCGTGAACTTGAGAGAGATTCGGTGGAAGCGCCAATCGGTAAGCTACCTTCCCAACACGATCCAATATTTCAAAAGGACGGATATATCTAGGGCTCAACTTCCCCTTCTTTCCAAATCTCATAACCCTCTTCCAGGGAGATATTCGTAAAAACACTTTATCACCCACTTCAAACTCTAGGTCTTTTCTTCGGTTGTCGGCATAACTTTTTTGTCGACTCTGAGCTGCTCTTATGTGTTATTGAATAGATCTGACCTTTTCTGCCATTTCATCAACGAGATCAGGTCCTAATAGCTTTCTTTCCCCAACTTCATCCCAGCAAGTTGGAGTCCTGCATTTCTTTCCATAGAGAGCTTCATAAGGAGCCATTTGAATACTGGAGTGAAAGCTATTATTATAAGAAAATTCCACCAAAGGTAGGTGTTGATCCCAACCTCCTTTGAAATCCATAGAGCAAGCTCTCAACATATCTTCTAGGGTTTGAATTGTTCTCTCAGACTGACCGTCTGTCTGGGGATGATAAGCAGTGCTGAAACTCAACTCTGTATCTAGAGTATGCTGAAGACTTCGCCAAAACTTCGAGGTAAATCTCGGATCTCGATCAGATATAATAGAAAGTGGTACTCCGTGCAATCTTACCACTTCCTTTACATATATCATGGCAAGCTGATCTAGAGAGAAATCCTCTCTAATAGCAATGAAGTGTGCAGACTTTGTAAGACGATCAACTATGACCCAGATAGCATTATTGCCTTTGGATGTTTTAGGAAGTCCTGTGACAAAGTCCATAGTGATGTTTTCCCATTTCCATTCGGGTATGGGTAATGGTTGTAACATCCCCTTAGACTTCTGTCTTTCAGCTTTAACTTGTTGACAAACCAAGCATCGAGAGACATATTCAGCAACATCTCTTTTCATGCCATCCCACCAGAAGTACTCTTTCAGGTCCCTATACATCTTCATGCTTCCAGGATGAATAGAGAATGAAGAACTATGAGCCTCATCCAGCAGCTCTTTCTTTAATTCGGGGATGGGAGGAACACAAACCCGATTCCTGAACTTTATTATCCCATCACAATAAAGGTTGAATTCAGGAACATTTCTCACCTTCTTTTGTAACTCGACATCTTCTTTCTGTGCCTCTTTAATCTTCACATGTATAGATGGTTGAACATTCATTTGAGAAAGATAAGATTTTTCCCCTTCCATTATAATTCCAAGATCCATCCTTTGTAAATCCATAAATATTGGATCTTTTGTGATCCTCATCATGGATAAACTAGCATGGTCTTGTCGACTTAATGCATCTGCCACCTTGTTTGCTTTCCCAGGGTGGTAATGGATTGAGCAGTCATAATCCTTAATCAGCTCCAACCATCTTCTTTGGCGCATATTCAGCTCCTTTTGTGTGAAAATATACTTTAAACTTTTATGATCAGTATAAATATCACACCTTTCACCATAAAGGTAATGCCTCCAAATCTTTAATGCAAAGATTACCGCAGCCAACTCCAAATCATGTGTTGGGTAATTTTGCTCATGGATTTTCAACTGTCGTGAGGCATAAGCTATCACCATATCATTTTGCATAAGAACACACCCCAATCCCTTCTTGGATGCATCACTATAGATCACAAACCTTTCTCCACTACAAGGCAGTGTGAGAACAGGTGCACTGGATAACCTTCTTTTCAACTCCTTGAAATTCTCTTCACATTCCTCTGTCCAGACAAACTTAACTCCTTTCCGAGTCAACTTGGTGAGTGGATTAGATAATCGTGAAAAATCTTTTACAAAACGTCGATAATAACCAGCCAAACCAAGAAAACTTCGGATCTCAGTTACTGTTGTTGGCCTTGACCATCTTTCGATAACCTCTGTTTTTGCTGGATCCACAGATATCCCCTCTTTTGAGATTATATTACCCAAAAATGCAACTTTTTGAAGCCAAAATTCACACTTGGTAAATTTGGCATAAAGCTTCTCTTTTCTCAGGGTCTTCAATATAATTCTCAAGTGATCTTCATGCTCTTCCTTGCTCTTTGAATAGACAAGAATATCGTCTATAAAGACTACCACAAATTGATCAAGATAGTCTCTAAAGACTCTATTCATTAGATCCATGAAGATAGCAGGGGCATTAGTAAGACCAAATGGCATCACTATAAATTCATAGTGTCCATACCTTGTACGGAAAGCCGTCTTTGGTATATCCTCCCTTTTGACCCTTAATTGATGATACCCTGAACGAAGATCAATCTTGGAAAAGTATTGAGCTCCGCGTAGTTGGTCAAATAAGTCATCAATGCGTGGGAGAGGATATTTGTTCTTGATAGTGATCTTGTTAAGTTCTCGATAATCAATGCAGAGTCTCATTGATCCATCTTTATTCTTAACAAATAGAACAGGTGCTCCCCAAGGTGACGCACTAGGGCGTATGAATCCCTTATCAAGATTCTCTTGGAGTTGCTTCTTCAATTCCTGCAACTCAATTGGGGCCATTCTATAAGGTGTCTTTGAAATAGGCAAAGCACCCGGTACGAGTTCTATTGAAAACTCAACTTCACGATTTGGTGGAAGACCTGGTAATTCCTTCGGAAAGACATCATCAAACTCCCTTACAATGGGCATATTCTTAATCGTGAGTTTCTCACCAACTATTTGAGATAAATAACCTTCATTTAGTGGAATCAATACCCATAAGATGGAAGAAATTTCCACTGGAAGGTTATGTTCATCCTTGCATTGATAGACGATCGTAGGTTGATCTGGAATATGAAATGTGACTTCCCTTCTTTGGCAATTGATATGAGCTCCATGTAGAGAAAGCCAATCCATGCCAAGAATCACATCAAATTCCACTAAAGGAAGGATCACAAGATTTGAAGGAAGCACTTTCCCACAAACTTCGATCGGAGAAGAATTATAAACTTTTGATGCGATTGATGTGCCATTAGGTGTTGTCACAGCTAACTCAACATCTAATTGTTGAGGTAGTACGGTGATACCCTTAGAAAAGTCTTCAGAAATAAAAGAGTGGGTCGATCCAGAATCAAATAAAACATTTTCTACTTTAGAGTGGATGGTAAGTGTACCTTTCACCACATCATTATCGTACTCCACATCGCTGATAGAAATTGCATGTGACTTTCCTTTGTCTTTAGCCTTAAGAGTTTGTTGACGTCGACCATCATCATCAACCCTTGGATTTGGGCATTGATTGGCATAATGCCCCATCTCCTTGCACTTGAAACATTGAAGTGTAGCAGGTTCATTCTGTGTATCCCTTCCTTTGTTTGCATCATTAGACATCTTCTTCCCATTATCACGGCATTCAAATGCCCGATGACCTTCCTTTCCACATTTAAAACATTTACTTGTCCCTTTAAGACAACTCTCTCCATGTTTCTTTCCACACTTTGAGCATAATGGAAAGTTCATCTTCTTTTCAGTGTGTTCTTTAGAGTTTCCTTTGAATTCCATCTTCCTCTTCTTATCAAACCCATGTGACTGATGGGTTAATCCAATCTCCATCTCGACTTTGAGAGCACATCGAACGATTTCCTCGTAGCTATTGAAGTCCCTTATGGCTAACGCCCTTCGAAGACTTGGTTTTAAGCCACTAAAGAATCGATCGATCTTACTCTCAGGTTGGATAATAATACCAGAAGCGTACCTTGCAAGTCTGGTAAAATTTGCTTCATAGGTACCAACAGATTCATCATCCCTTTGCTTCAGTTCAAGGAACTCTTTCTCCATCTTTGTTCGGAGAATACGAGGGAAGTACTTATTGAAAAATAAGTTCTTGAACTCGTCCCATTCCATAGACTCAATTTCATCCCTTTGCCTTGTATTCTTAACAAGATTCCACCATTGATCAGCATCTCCTTCCAAACGATACACTGCTAGGATGACTTTATCATGCTCAGAACATTGAAGAACTGAAAATATCTTTTCAGTAGTACTAATCCATTGTTCAGCAACTAATGGATCAGTAGACCCGCTGAAAGATGGTGGACGCTGCCTCATAAAGGATTCAACAGAATGTTGCTCCCTCCTTTGTTCGTTTGGAAATCCTGCATGATTCATAGCTTGATAATGTTGTGTGAGCATGGCTACAAGATTTTGCATTCCAGCTCCCATATCGTTTGGTTTCTCAGGGGGACAATCATTGCATTGCCCATCGCATTCCGCATTAACACGGTTCCTTCGGGTTCCAGCCATTGACTAAAACCAAGAAGAATAGTGTGAGCAACACTAATTATAATAGGAAACCACATAATTCAAGAATAAAATTTTCATGCTTATGGTATTATCCTAGGTTATTCATGGCCATTTCTAAGATTGTGTTCTATGCTTAGACTTATCCTTAGGGTTCTTACTAAGGCTTTCACATCCTAGTTTCCAAAGGTTGACTATACCTTTCCTCTGATACCAACTATAACGACCCACACTTTACATAAATTGTTAATACTTCAAAATTGAATCACACTTATTACAACATATGACAAAACCACAAAGGACCGTATAGGTATAGTGTCTTTAGAAACTGGGAAACATAAACAACTGGTTCATAAATCTTCTACAGTGTCTCCCATTTATTTCATCATATCTAGGGTCCCTTTTAGCATATTCTACTTAATATCCATCTTCCTGGCCTGGGGAAAAGAAAACATAAAAGGGTGAGCTCAAATGCTCAGCAAGGGCAAATAAAGGAAATAAAAATCATATCATATCTTTTTGAAAATTAAAACCTGCAAAAGAGATCATAATATCTTAACATGGAATAAATCATAGAAGTGAAAATGAGATCCCCATAATCATAACATAAAATTTGAATCTTTGTGGCATGCACACATAATCATGGAAAATCATTTCTTGTTAGTCATGACTCATTGCCAAGACTATCTTAGTGGACAAAGTCCCTTTCTGAACCGAGTTCACTCCTCGTTTCAGTCCTGTATCACTGAACCGAAATAACCTTCCGTTCCAGCCATGTCTATCTCATGAGATATAAAATCATTACCCAATGCATTGGAGGGAGATATAGGTCCCACCCATCTTATAATGAATCCTTTCTTATGTGTGCCACATAATCATAAAACATACATCATCGCATAACACATATAACAAAAATGGGATTCTTGAAACATCATGACCTCATAAATCAATTCATATATGATAAAGGAATTCATAAACATAATTCCATCACAACATAGTCAAACCAATGTAAAAATATGGCTAGAAATAGAACCCTTTATTATCTTAGATGGAAAATAATTTTGATAAAACACTTGAATTGAATTCTTGAGGAAAATATCCTTTCTTCTTCAAAAAACATTTTTCCTTTCATAACATGTCATACAAATTTAAAATAAAAGAAGTTGATTAAAAATAAACTTGAAAACTTGTAAAGGAAGCTTCTTTGAAGTAGTGTTTTAAAAATCCATTCATGCCGTATAAGTTAAAAAAAACATTCTTCGTACTTTTGTCGGAAAAGTCAAAAAGTACCTCGTACGGAAAAACGACAAAAGATTCCTTTCATATTCTTTACTAAAAACTCACCTAAGGGTAAAATTGGATTTAAACTATTTCAAGTGGATGGAAACAATATTACATATTGAGGGAACATGGATGTGGATGATAAAATACACCCCAGTAAATACTTACGAATAAACAATCTCGGATAAAAATGAGATTGTGATATTTCCCTTACCTTAGGTCCGATTTGCTTTGTTCGTGTCCGAAGCTCCTGTATAATGGTTTAAATAATGTTATTGACTTATTCCAGAATCATACATATTGATATGAGATCATATATGGTCATATTATTAGCTTCTTGTTAGTAATATTTCATTGTTACTTGTTACTCGGGTCTTTATAACTTTTTGTTCTTATGCGTGTTTTGTCGAATAAATTCTTATTCTTAACTTTAGGTTATAGATAATTCATTTCCAGAATGGTATTAGTGTAGTATATACCATATTCATTCATTCAATTCATTTATATAATCATTATGAAATGAAGATCATGTAGAACGAGTCGCATCACATCGTGGAGACGGTATTCCGTACGTACGCACGAGTGATGATATCGTTCCTATGATCGTGGAATTGTATTGGAGTATATATATATATTATTTCAGTATCAATATTACTTAATAATAATCATATATAGTTACTGATTACACCATTATACCCATCCTTGTAAGGTGATGGTGGAAAATAGATTACACCACGGCGTGGAGACGGTATTCCGTACGTACGCACGCGCGGTGATTTCATTTTTCCGTAGGATGGATAGAAGGTGAATTAGGGTTGTTTCATATTTATAATAACATATCAGTATGTAAGTAATACTGATGTTATTACTTTATCATGAAACAACTAAAGAAGAAGAAATTGAAAAGATCGGTAATGGATATTACCTCTTCTTTGGAACGCCTTTTTGAATCCTCCACTTAAGGAACTAAGATTGGTCTTTGGAGAAGACCAGGACCTCTAGGATTATTCTAGGTAAGTTGAGAAGGGAAAATGGCAGGGGTTGGCCGAGCTTGAGTGCTCAATTTGGTGTGAGGAGGAGGGGGAGGAGGTGCCCTTTTATAAGGGAGGAGAGGGGCACCTTAGGAATATCTCAAAATATTATTTTATATTAAAGTCAAAATCGGTTTATAATGGTTCCAAAGGGTCTTATTTCGAAGCTAAAGTGGGGAAGGGTCGAAATCCTATCAACCAATAGGATTTAGACAAGTTTAGGGTATTATGTTAACCTTATCAATTAGATTTAACTCTAAGTTAATTAATTTAACTTTTACCGTGTCTTTTTGTTTTCTTTCACTATATGGTTAATACACTTACTATAACATGCCAAACGAACCCCAAATTGTTTATTATTAATATATATATCCTTATCTAAGTCATTTGGCCGAACCTTAGATTTTTAGGAATAAAATAACAATTAATAATATAATACTTGATTTAAAAACTATTTTGTGTCAATTTTGACACTATTTGATATATGATTTTTGTCAAAGTCATAACAGAATTATATGTTCGAACCAAGTTGATTAAATCAATAATAATATATCATAGTAACCTAGAAAATTAGTGGAATTCATAAAAAGTCTCAAATTACATTTATTTTGGTATTTATATTATCAATTTTGTCAATATTTCATTAATAAGATAATTACTGCATCATCTTTGTGTCATAAATAAATTAAATTATTTTATGTCTAAAAATTACAAATAAAATACCATCATGTAGGAAATCTTTTTAGCTTTCTAATGAATATTTACAATTGAATTTATCTTATGTATAACCCCATATTAAAAATTATTTACTTATTAATCTTTGATTTTAACTATTTTAACCCTTCTTTAAATAAATTAATAATAAATGTCCTAATCTAATCCAAGTGGGCCTAAATGGTCATATTTTATTCCTAAGTTTGTTTTTGGTCGAATTACACTTGTCCAATAGAATTAGGACATGTGTTAGGGTAATATTAATATCATATTTACCCTTAGTTGCCCTATTTACTATTAACCGCGGTAAAAAAAGTAAAAAGTTACTATTCACCAAAAAATTATTTTCATCTCATTGAACCACATTTTAGTCCTTGATATTAACCGTGTCTCTCGGATTTTCGAAATTCCAATCACAGAAGCGGTAAAATTAAGTTTTATGCAAAATTCAGTTTTTAACCTACCACTTAGTGGTTTCACTATTCATCAAAAATTGAAAGTTTTCAGAAAAATACCAAAATTTCACCCTAGGCTAATTTCGATATTCTGAGTCCAAAAATGAAGTCCATTTTGAAAAATAAAATTTATAAAATTTCAAAAAGTGGTTATTACTATTCATAACGGCTAGTTTTAATAGTATATTGTTGTTTAGTGAAACTCGGTATTGCGTACGACGCAAGCTATCGAGGAAGGTCGCGATTGCGTGTAAAGCAAGCCAAACAAGTGTTGTGTAGAAAAAGATTCCTTTGATGATTTATATAACATAAAAGTCTCGGGTGTTACAGTGTTTACTTTTAGAGTACACGACGTGTACTAGGACTTTCTGTACTCTTCCAAAATCCGCCTCCACATCACCCCTACACACCGTGTGTGTGGCCCGGGCACAGCCAGAACACGGCTTCGAGCGGGAAAAGAGTACACGACGTGTACTTCAAAAATTTCCAAAAACATCATTTTTCTGAAAAACTCCAGAAAAAGGAAAGACATACCTGAAACGAATATCCAGGTTCTTATATATATAGTCAATGAATAGCCTTAGAGATCTATATTTCATATTAACGGAAAAAACATGGTCTCCCCAGAGATAAACACTAGAAAGAAAAATCCTTTATCACAAAATTCATCTTGTCGTTTCATTAGTTATACTACCTCCACTATGGCCATTATATAAGGAGTAATTGATATAGGTCATGAACTATAAATTAATTCAACAAAAAACACAATTTCACTCTTTATAGGATGTCCACATAAATCCTCTGGAAACACATCTATGTATTCTTCATCCAAATATACATCCTAAATTTGAAAATTTGATTCGTCACCCATAAATATTGGTTTCTCCTCCTATCCATGAATTGAATTCAATTTGGCAACTAAGGTTGGATTTAGATAAGTATCATATGATGATTTTTCTACTCAAATGATAAGGGATTCTACATTATTTAGAACAATTGTTACTTATTTGTCCTTGAAATAGATTTTCACATCACAACATGAAATCCAATTAAAACCATGGATGATATCAAATTCAATAATGGGTATGATTATAATATTAGTTACTAAAGTACATTTATCTGACATAATTGGTACTAATTCACACATCTTTGTTGAAATGATTCTTCTTTTAATTGTTTTTATTGACAACTCCTTTATTAAATAAAATTGGATATGTATAATGTTATTGGAAAACTGGGAAGATATAATATAATACGATAATCCAGAATCAAATAAATAATTTTCTATGTTTTGAGGAAATGAATAAATTACCTGACAAAACATCATTAAGAACTTCCAAATCCGTAGTTGTGATCATATAAGATTTTCCTTTCTTCCGTAGACTTTTATATGGAATGTTTCCTTTACACTTAGGAAAAATAATTTTCATAATGTCCCATATATTCTCAATTGTTTGATTGAAAATTAGTGGCTACTTCCTTTCCTATAAAATCACATGAATCGTTGAATTTTTCTCTACACTATTAACAAACACCCATAACATTTAGGAATGTACCAAAGTATTTCTTCCCGCAATTATCACATGATGGAAAATCAATTATTACCTTATTCCCCTTTTCCTTCATTCATTTTCCTGAGTTTTTAGAATTTATATTCTAATATTTAATTCCCTTAAAGTCGTAAGACATCGAGAATTCATTTTCATTCTTCATGGTACATGAGACAATATCTTCATATAATAAGAAATTGTGAGACACTAGTTCCCTTCAGAAAATTGGTTTTAAACCATCCAATAATAGATCAATATTTCTCCTTGGATTATTTATGTATTTATTAGTATTCCTTTTTATCCTTGTGTGGTTATCTTCATGAATTGAAACATTCTCATCCTCTTTCAGCTTTAAATTCAGAAATTACATTTCCATATATGCTCACAGTTCAAAAAAATGTATTTTTCTAAAAATATTTCCATAAATTCACTCCATTCAATATTTTTAGTCACTTACACATACTTTCTGTTTTAATCAGTTAACAAAATTGATTAAAATTTCCTGATATATGATACACTTCCATGAAAACCTTCTCCATTTCGTTACTTCCTAAAGCAAGATATATCTTCTCTAAGGAACTTACCCACTTCTAAGCTATGAATTGGTTCATAGTCCCATTAAATTATGGATTCTATTTTATCATAAAAAGTAAAAAAAAATATCCTCCCTTTCATGGTTTAGGGTGATCTATATGGGTATGGTTATTATTCATAACCCGAGTCAGCTATCCCTGTATAGTTATAAGTTGTTTAACAGTAGTCATAGATCTAGAACCAACATCCTTAACATGAATAGGTTGAATCCCTAAAAGGGATACATGAATTAATTTGGTATAAATTCCTTCCACTAGGTTCTATTTCTAAATAATGGAATACAATAGATTTGGTTATGAATCATGTTCCATAATTTCAACTAGTATAATACATAACAAAAAATGAAATTCTTTGCATATCTAATACTATTATCATAAAAATTGTTTCATTAAGGAAAAATTTACATTTAAATCCTTCAAAATGGATTTTATAGAAGATGTGAATTATTATAAGAATATCCCCCAAGTGCCTCAACACAGTTGCACAGTATGGCATGTTGTCATATACGAGGTCACCAAAGGTAAATCCTAAAACTACGTGTCTGTATTGTTACTCATATATATATATATATATACTATAACAACATCCACTATTAGTATCCTAATAGGGATGTATTTTCATGTATGATACATGGAATCCATTAATTATCAAAATTATAGGATGTTCTTGTATGTTTAGACTCAATATCTATATTATGGTTTTTACCCTAATCTAAATTTTCTAAATGTAGTTTCCATGATTTATACTAAACATCCATTAATAAAATCTGTATAGACCTGAACCAATTTTCCCAGAGTGGTTCCTTATTTTATTACATTGGCATATAAATAGTGAGTTTTTGTCCTTAAGGAATGAATAGTTTATTAGATTTGGAAAGAAATATACATACATAAGTTCAACATTATAAATTAAAATGAAATACAACAAATCAAATTCATTTGAATCACACATAATATCTAATATTATCTTTGAAAGTAATTTATAAAATAATTTTTCACAACCTGTGGAAAATGAAACATGTGAAATGGGTGAACTCAGATCCTCTATAAAGGTAAATAATACATTGGATTAAATTATAATCTTAAACAGTAGGCATGATGAATAACTAAAAATGAAGGTCTTTAAAAATAAATATTTGCACAATATCGATGGAATAATAACTGAGCAAATAATGATGTAAAACATAACAATGTGTATTCTACTAGTTATATAATCACATTGGATATCAATCTCAAGTATCATAATGAGTGAATGAATAATTATAAACATCATAATCATTCTATCATGGTTTCATCCTAAGACCACACATAAATGAATAAAAACCCAAACAATTTTTCCTCATGAGACCTACCGATGCCTCAATGGGATTTAGAGGGATCCATCCTTCATGTAATAAGTCCAATAGATTACTCATATGAATTGGTACAATCATAAAAAACGTATACAATTATATTGAAACTATCATATGAAATGTGTATAACCTTCCCACAATCATTAAATATGAACCCTAACCGTTCAGAGTAACATGGTGAATCTTATCAACATAGAAAATCCACAATCAAAATAATCATAAACCATTCAATAAAATATAGTAGATGATATCATAAAATATTAACCCCAATTAAACATAATAATCATTAAATGTGTTTAAATAGATGAAAATACTCATATAAAATCATTGAGTAATTCTTTAGATAAGTACTCTTTTACTTTTAAAAGGATTGTTATTTTGGAAAAATCATGCTATAAAACCAAAAATAAATTAAGGTAAATTATTTAAAATAAAATGAGTGATCTCAAAAAAAATTGTTTCTAAAATTAGATTTAACATATCCCTTGAAAATTGGTCAGAGTTCAACAAATTCAATTGATTCTTACTTGTATTTTGGGAATATTTAATAAAATACCCTTTTCAAACATGTAAATTCCCAACAAATAAAGAATAATTATGGTTGGTACACATATATAGAACATAAAAATATCTATGATGATTAAATAAGAATAAATATGAATTTCATTTAGTTAGTTAAATAATTAGACTAACTGAAATAAAAAATTGTTGTTATGTTAGAAAACTCATACCTTATGTCTGAATGTATTCTTCACGTGAACTTAACTTTATAGATAATAAAATTAAACCCATTAATTAATTAATTAATTAAAAACCATTTATACATTTATTTTATTCATTATATATTTATTATGATAATTTGGGGCCTTATTTATAATCTATATTATTGAATTATGTCATTTTGGAGTGGTCGTTTCCTTGATTTTCATAATCAATTTTCTAGTTTATAATTAATGGTTTTATTATGAAACATAAATAATTCCCTAGAATTGGGTTTTTAGGATACTGATGAACATTAAAAATCTTAAATTGTCATATAATTAATTTTTTTATGTGGTATTAGGATGATTTATTAGCTGAAACAGTAATGATATTTATTTAGATTATTTATTTGGTATTTTGAATATTTTTAATTAGTTTTGTTTTATGTATTAATATTATGTATATATATTTCTTCAAGATAATTAAATATGATGCAATAAATATTTTTTTAATCCATAAAAATGGTTTCATGACCATAATTTAAGGACAAATTAAAGAATGCAGGTTCTTCGTCCATGTCGGTTGTAAATCAGCACCTCCGGGATAATGGTTTCTTTTTTAAAATAAAAGAGAGGGAGAGAGTTTAAGTAAATTGATGATATATGTTTCATTAACATGAAATAAATATATTATATAGATAAAATATAAGTTTTAATGGTCATTTTTATATTGGATTTTAGTTGAGTCTATGAAATGAAATTAAATAGAAATCAAATTAATAGAAAATGGAGAGGTTTTTCCTCCTGAAGTATCCTACTTTAGAACATATTTAAGGGAAGGGGTTTTGGAAATTTGGAAAGGCCATGGGATCATCAATGTGTGGATGGACTACGAATGAATACTTGGGTATAACAATGAGTGGAATCTTGTTTTAGAGTAGTCTGGAGAAGAGAGAGTGATGGGTCACTTTTATAGTGGAAGAGAGGAGTAATTTTTCCTTATTTTAATCATTGTATTATTATTTTCCCTCAAGACTATGAATAGTCTTGATTTTTGGGACTCAAAACAGTAATATTTGCAGGTTATTTCAAACCAATAGGCATTTAGATCATCCATGACTCTAGCATTATGCATAAATTCATTTATTTAACAAATTTTATTAATTATCGAATTTCACTATTTTAAAAAAATCTAATTTTTCAGAAAATTAATAAAATTAACCATAACAATTTTTTGATGTGTTGAATTAAAATATGAACATAATTTTCAAGATATTATTTTCTAAATAAGATAACTATGATTTTTAAATAACATCATTATTTACATCTTAACTACATATTTTAGATCAAAAATCGATTTTGAAATAATTTAAAAAATTAACAGAGGTCTCATAAAATTATCCTAAAATAAAATGAAAAATTATATTTATTTATGATTAATTTTTATAAAAATTCATTTTATTAATTTATTAATTTATAATTTAAATTAAATATTAATTAATCAGAAAAAACCAACAAATAATTAGTATTTTTAAAAAAATTATATTCCAGTTGTAACGTGCCAAAATTTTTATTTATATTTATATTTGTGAGGATACTATTCATAATGGTACGTTACTATTACTAAGGGTATGTTACATTTCGTAAGGGTATGTTATTATTCAAAAAAAAATATTGATCCAATCGGACTATAATCATCTTAATGATCACAACTATGTATATTGGGATTTTGAAATTCAAATAATAGAAGGATAAAAATGATGTTCCTTCACTAGGGTATAACAAATTGTTGTTTCTGAGAGACTCAGTTATTCAGGCATCCAAAATTAAATTTATTTTTAAATTTTTGGGTTTCTACCACCCATGTCAAAAATAACTGGACCCCAGTTAAACATATATGATAATCCTTCTAATAACTCTCCCCTTACCTATCATGTTAAGAAACATTACCCAGTGAACAAGAGCACTATATGGGCACACCCATCGTATATTCGATATCGATATCACCCGCCACATAAGCTGTATGAGGATCACATGTACATAGTGATATATAATGGGTAACAAGAAATCACATAATGTATATCAAGTTAACCTGTTTGATATATATATATATATGAATAATATACCATATCAATAATAAATAATTTTATGGTTTCTCTTTTGAATCATGAAACCTTTGAAATATAATTTTTTCCCCATATTCAAAAACACATTTAGAAATCAAAATACTATTTTATTTAAAAAATAATAATTTGGAATTCAAAAATTACTAGAAAAAGGGAAATATTATTTTTCATTGAAGTGTATAAGACATATTTTAAATTAACTTCAACATAAAATAATGGTTATGATGGTGGGAAATTCCATTCTCATCATATACATTAAAATAGATCATTCATTTTGTCTTTTGTAAATTATGTATTTTTTTGAAAAAATATTTATTTTAAAAACATTTGAAATAAAGAAAAAAAGACATAAAATATCCATTATAATTATTTTTTTCTATATAAATTCATATATAAAAATATTACCTGAATATAGTGATTAAAAAGAAAGAGTATGGATGAATACTTAAAATCAGGATTTTGAAATGATTGTCACTTACCTTGTGTCTAACTCATCATTATTGCAGTTTATCTTCCTAAATAAATGAATTATGTTAATTATTTTCCATCATGAGTAAGTTTATCACGTTTTTTTCACATTATACTATGTTATAATAAATTACATAATCAATTATCATCAATTCAGATGTTTTAAAGATAACTGATTCATATGTCCAAAATGAATTTTGTAGGTTGACTATGTCAAAAAAGGTAATTATTACATCATAATAAAATTATTAATAATGATATAATTATTATTATTATATAATAATTATAATTTTAAAATAAACCATAAAATATAGTTTTGAAAAAAACTACGTTACAATCATGGATATTTTAGGTCATACAATGTGATGTGTAACGATTTAATTTTTCAACGATCATTATAAAAAGAACTTATGTATTATAAAATCTTTACATTATGATAATAATATGATAAATACCATGTTATTTGTTTAAATATGAATATAATTATCATTTATGTGATGTGGTAATGAAAAAAACCCACATCATTTTGTGAAGGTGGTTGTCCACACGTAGCCACCAAAGAAGTTATGATTTTTAAGTGAATCGAAAGATAAGAAAGTAAATTATTTATTATCTTTTAAGAGTTATACACATTTCTTGAAAGTAATATATATATATATAATTAAAAATTATAACCATATAATAGAGATGGTTATTGAAAATGAATTTCATTAGTTCACTAGTTAGTAGTCTGACACACACTCAAACGTCACATTAATTAACCATTTGATATATATGGATCTAGATATAGAAGATTCAATTACAATAATTAAAAATTATTATTTTTATGATATAATATTATTTATATTATATGGGTTAAATAAAATTTTAATAAGAAAGAAAGAAGAAATAATTCAAAATTTCTCGGTTAAGAATGATACCTCATTAATGAACAACATCATATGGTTTAATAAAAAAGCTTTAGTGAGTTCCTTAATGATCATACATAGTAATATGAGATGTTGTTATTGATTTATTAAATGAATTTTTTAGGGATTAGATAAACCTAATTGTTCTTTTTGTGTGAATAAATGAGAATAAGAGGCATCTTTTATAAAATCAGGATGGGGTATTATTGGAATTTATTAAAATACTAATTCAATATAAATTTATTTTGATATCAAAATTGATATAAAAATAAAAAAATTTAAATATAATATTATTATGAGTCAAAATAATCACATAAAATAATATTTGGACATGTTTAGATCACATTTATACTATTAATGTTTTTAACCCCTCGTTAACCCTCTTAATCATTACGATTATATTAATGTTGTTTTATTATTAATGGTATTATATAGCTACTATAAATGAAAAAACGGCCTATAAATTCACTATGGATGAATTCATAAATGATATCTCAGCCAATGTAAAATATATATGAACATAATTTATTTTATATCATTTAATAATGTATTATTTATTTGAAAATAACGTTTATGTCTATTTTACAACTATTCATTTAAATTGAGTTTTAAAACTATAACAAAAATATTGAATTTTAACCTAACACATTAAAACATCAATAATATTTTCTTTTTTATGGAAAATATCATAACAAAAAAACAACTCATATCAAATTATTTTTATAGTTTCTAATTTCATTGTATTTAATTCTTATAAAATGGAAAAGCGTTATGTTTGTGTTGCATTACAATTTAAGATAATTAATTTATTCATAAAAAATATAAATAAAATACCATCATCAAAATATATCTTTTATTTTTCATATGACTATTTATAAGAAAATATATCATCTATTTATCTGTATTTAAGAAAACTTGTGATAAAAAAACAAAGATATTGACATTTTTTACAATACATTATATGAAGTAATATGAAGTAACAATCTTGTAAAAATATTAAAATATGGATATATATTAAAATTTTGTATTATTGTGGATCATATATACTCATCCAATTAAATTAATTCAAGTATTATTGTATATTTTTTGTCTTAATCATAAATGTTTTAACCATAATTATTTGTTTTACACTTCACTATGGATAAAAAATTACCGCTATTAAAATTCATAATATTGAAAAACAAAAAAAACTATTTATCAAGTTTACAAACACTATTTGAAAAATTGGAATCAATTTATTAAAATTGAATTTTTAGAATTAAACAAAAATAATTTAAACTTAAACCTGAAAGACGATATAAAAATTCCTTTCAAAAAATGCCTTTTGTAGGTATAATTTTTTTACTAAATTAAATAATAAATTTCACTTATAAAACCATAATTTATTATCATTAATTTTTTTACAAATTAAAATTTAAAAATATTCCAATATATTATTTTTATTTTTATTTACAAATAAATAATATAGTTTTTTTAAAAAGAATAATTTTTTTTACTATTCCTAGAAAAATCAATATTTTAAGAAAATTATCATAAATTAATTTTTATATTAGTTCTAAATGTCGTATTCAAAAATAAAATTCAAATTTTCAAATAAAAAATCTTTAATTTGATAATTATTCATTTAAATAAAACATTACAACTAAAGTGTTAAATTAAACTATTTCCTTTTTGATTTAAAAATTACCTAATATATTTATAATTAATATAAAATCCATATTTATGAATAATAATAAATATAAATAATAAATATTTTATCATTAACTAAGTAATAACATTCTTCCCCCATTTTTCAAATTGTGTCCTCGTAATTTTATTGATTTATTAAACAATATTGGGTATCATTTTTCAATGAATTTCCATATTCTCATGTTTCTTCCTCAACCACATAGTTTCTCAACAATACCATAACCTAGTGAATTACATTATCCCATAATGCTTACTATATATAATGATGAATCTGAACAATATATTCCATATCAGAATGATTATGTTCAAACAAAACTACTTTAGGGGTCAAATCATGTGATGAATCATACACATTTTTCTTTATCAATGAAACCTAAATTTTTTTTTCTACTCATGATAAAATCAGTGAAAAAGTAAATTTGTTTGAAACGGATCAAAAATACTATAGGATTTTATATTTTTAAATAAATTGTGTTCTTATCTTCCCTTTTTTAGGAAAATAGAGAACACTTTTACTTGGAGACACTTTAAGAAAAAAATGATAACCTACAATAAAATAAATATCATTCCTCCATTTATTCACATATGTTTTCTTCCTGCTCAAATATATCCTCATATTTTTTTAATCATCTTATCCATCAGAACCATTTACTCAAAAAAAAAATATTGGTACATGAAATTCCAATCTCTAACTTTATCCCAAAAAGAATGAGTTATAAACCTTCTTCCTTATAATTCCTTGGAAGGTTCCATCTGAATATAGGATTGAAAAATGTTATTATATGAAAAATAGAGTAATTAATGGTGTTGATCCCAAATTTCCTTATAATCTACTAAAAATAGCAAAAAATGTTTTCCAAGGTCTGAATCATTCACTTGGACTGTCCTTATAATTGTGTATAAAAATATTTATTGAAATTTAATTTAGTTCCCAATTACATCTGATGAAATTTCCAAAAATTATAAGTGAATATATTATCATGATTACTTATAATGGAGATATTTATTCCATGTAACCTAAATATATTCATAATAATAAGTTGATAAAGAATATCAAAAGATATAGTGTCTTGGATGGTAATGAAATGTTCATGTTTACACAGTCCCTATAAAAATATCCCGAATCACATTATTACCTAGAAAATTACTTGGAAATCCTGGTATCAAATAAATGGATATATTTTCCAACTTTTACTCTAATACATTAAAAGGATTATACATCCCCATTAATAATTTTCATTATGTATTAACCTATTATGAAGAAAAATATTTCATGGTATTTTCAACAGTATCCCATTTTATTCCATACAACCATTAATAATCCAGAAGGTCTCTGTAAATCATAGTGCTGGCATGATGAATGGAAAATGAGGAGCTTTGAGATTCAAAAACCAATATCTTTTAAAATTTGAGTCATATAGCCCAGATAATCTCTATCAAAATCTCAAAAAACAATCTTTATCAACATTTAATTTAGAAAATATAACATTCATAAAAAAATCTATATTTTCATATAAATCTTTGTTTTCCTTAGGATCGTTCGTAATTTTTTATGAAATAGAATATTATACTAACACCTGAATCAAAATAATATACATTTCTATATAAAAAATTTCTAGGGAAAAAATCGTCCAATCATTTACCAAAGAGTTATGTTCCCAATATAACATGGTTAATGATTCGTAATATTTTTGACTCAAAGCATCAACAAAATTGTTAATTTTCAATGTTGATAATAATTTATTCCATCAAAATCATGAATTAGTTTCAACCATCATCTCCACCTCATGATCAATTAAGTTGGAGTAAATATATAATTCAAAATTGTGTTACCAATATAAATTTAACAACTTATACCACATAAATGATTGTTTCACAATGTTTTTCACAGATTTATTTCTAATGGGGTTTATTCATGTCTCCAAACACACCAAATGGTTCTTGTATCCATGTTATGGACCTAATATCCAAATGTAAGAGATCACTATTTATTGTTTCCCATGACTCTAAGGGAATCTCATTGGTCAAGTGGATGGTAGTTTGGGCTAATCACATCCTTTTGGTGGGAATTATTTCATACTCCAAAACTCTCTTATATATATATTTCACCTACATGTATCCTTTCAAAATGAAATATAAGTTTAGTCACCATTTACATGCACAACCAACTACATATTCATGTGGGAGTAACAATCTGTATGTATCAAAATATTTGGGCATGTATTATGTCAACAATAGTCTATAAATATTATTAATTTTGATTCTCACCAATACAATTATATATTTTACTAATAATGTTAGATTAATTAATTTTTAGTAATATTTGTCTTGTTAATTTTATCTTATTTATGGGTTATAATATTTATTAATGTATTAGGAATTTGTTTCCAATGTGTTTTGCAAACGCAGTTTATAAGGTACATTTTTGTAAGCATAATGTCTAGTTCTGAAACCCTATGTTTTATATAACACAAAGAGAATATGTACCCCCCATATTTGGATACGTATTATTTACCAGCCTCAAATTTGGAAGTAATTCCTTGTTTGAGAGAAGGGAAGTATGGATAAACAACCATACATATATAAGGTACCCTAAATTTGATCAAACAAACATATGGTATGCCAACCCTTCTTTTTTGATCAACTATATGTTATCCAACCCCACATTGAGAGTTTTTTATAACTAAAGGAACCCTTCATTTTTGAATTCAATGATGAATTTTTGGTTAAAGATACTTTACATGGCTATATAAATTGTATCGATGGAAGTAAATATAATGGTAAATATGTTTGTCAACAAATTAAATATCTCTTATTCAACCGAGTAATTAATTCCAATTTATAATGGATGTTAAGATTCCCTTTAATGATTTAAATTTGAATTATTTCAATTTTAAAGAATCAATTTGGGATCTGATCATCTAAAATGATGAAAATTTATTCGAAAAATATATCCATAATTATTTTATATTTAGGAATGTTTTTATTTTTTTTTCAATATATTTTTGAATAAAGCACTACAAGAAAGAAACAAAAAAAATACATGTCAACCCTGTTTTTTCAAAAGAAGCTACAATTTGGAGCTAAAAGAGACCTAGTGTAATTTTTTGTCCATTTATTATTCTATTTAAGATTATTCACAACCATGATATCATTAAATCTATTCTTCTATGATGTAATTCAACATTTAATAACAGTATTGGTATTATTTTAGTTGTTTCTGCAACTATGATCAAGAACTTTTCAATTCAACCAAATCAAACTTTTATATCTAATAGAGTTTCAGCTGCTCAGACTCAGTCATGGTAGATTATCAGCTTCATGGACTAAGCTATAGACCAAATGGTTTCTAATAAGAGAACCAAAAGTGTATAAAAATAATTTTTTAAAGGTTCAACTTCCAATATTCGATTGTGAAGGTATTCTGATAAGAGTACCATGTTTAGAGAAAATCACCAAGATTGTAGAGAGAGCATTGGTGGATTGGACTAGAGGAACTATGTTCCCATAACCACTCTAAAATGGTCGTGTTGTTATTTAATTTTTATCCAATGCTCAAATTACATACAGAACAAAATGATTTATATACGCATAAATTATAAAGAAAGTGAAAAGTTAGATTCTTTTAATATTAGAAAAAATACACAATTCTCCCCTTCTTATATGTATATTTTATTCATACCTATCAGTTGGTATAAAATGAAGCTTTTTGATATTGCAGATAAACCACAAGTGAGATCTATAGTGTAAGGTCTATACGAAGATATATGGTAAGTGATAATATTAGAGAATGCATTATAATGATATGTGATCCATATTTTAATGGTGAAAATTGTGGAAGTTGGAAATCTCATATGATAATCAATCTAAAAATTAATTCATTCAATGTATATATGAAGGTTATCACTGAATATGGAATTTATGAAAAACTAAAAACTTTGGATGAAATAATTAAAACTGAGTATGAAATCAATTCAGAAGAAAGGAATATTTTCATATATGCAAATAGTCTAAACAAATAAAATCTAGTATCTCAATTTATTAATTCTTATAAATGTGGAATATATTCATTGTTTCATATGAAGGATCTTAAAATGTCAACAAATTAGGTATACTAATGCTAAAATTAATGTTTGAAACCATTAAAATTTATGATGGTTAAATCATCACCAAAATAAATTAACAGTTGAAAAAATATTTAAATTTGTTACTTCTTTAAGAGATGAAATTTCTCATCCAAATCAAGAAATAAAAGTATATAGAGAAATTGCCTAAAAATGGAATAGGATATCTACAGTTATATAACAATCATCAGAATTAAGAGAATATTAAAACAAATAATTGGAAAACTAATGATTTATGGATCATAATTTCAAGCTAAGGATAATGATCATAATATAGTAAAAATTGAAAATACTACACATAATATTACATATAAAAATAATGAAAATAAATTTATAGAATATGTAAAAATGTAAAAATATTTAGACTAATGAAATTTCGAAATGGAACTAGCTCAGCTAGCTATAATATTTATCCAATTTTATAGAAAAAATAGAGTCTTTGAAAAATCCTTCAAGGAAGATGAAAATGATCTAAAGAAGCATGATGTTCTGAATGATAATAAATATGTCATATTAGACATGACATCCCCCACTAAAAATAATAATAAAGAATAATGTAAAAGGTAAATCAGAAGATAACTGATTATGATCATAATGGAAAAAGAGACATTAATTCTACATAGAGTGTGTCTTAATATTCAATGAGCTCTTCAAAATCTTATTTAGAAAAAAGGCGAAAAATATAAAAGAAAACATGGTCTTTATAGAAAAATAATAAAACTTGTTACAATTATATTAATATTCTATGATTTATAATAGATACCCAAGTATAAATTTGGATGCTTACTTCTCAATTCTTGAAGAAAAATATACGTCATTGGTAAAAAATAATAATTCACTAAAAAATATTAATAATTTATTTTAATTGAAAATGAAGCAGTGGTAAAATAACATCATGAAATAAAATAAAAAATTAATACATCTACATAAAATTGTATTATTCATGAAATTAGAATAAAATAGATTCATGATTATGTAGAATCATTCAAAAATGATCCTATTATTTAAAAAAATGGAGAAAATTCACGCAATGAGATTCTAAGAATTTTTTTTCTTAAAAATAAAAAATTTGGAATATGAAGTAAGGTAGAAAAATAAAAGTACTGTAATAGTTATTTTTTTCCATGTTTTAAAAATCAAACATGTTTATATCGGGGAATGAGAGTGCATTACCCAAACAACTGTTGATTATGAAAAACTCAAATAAGTGGAATTAAAAAAACTATTTTATTTTCAAAAAATATTTTTGAAGAAAGAATTGTAAATTTTAGTAAGTTAAAAATAACATGGATTCCTAAATCATTTATTGGTGAAACAGTTAGACCTTAGAAAATATGAGTACCATAACAAACTGAAGATTAAATACTTTTATAGGGAAAATATGAAGCCCCAGCCTTAAGCATTACATAATCTTGAGTTATTTCAAGAATACACATTAAGGATCTTTTCAGGTTTTGAGATTTAGAAAATTAGGTCATAAAACATGCATTACATTCCCCATTTCAACAAGGTGGTTACATAAAAGACATTATTCATTTTCCCATCAAAGGATAAATATTTAAAATAAATCCATGATTCTTTCTTGACACTTCCTCAACACTATAATCACATTATGTACTTTTCCCTTGACCTATGAAAAACATTTCAAAAACATGGGATGAGCATAAAAAGCTGAGTAAGGGATATAAAAGTACGGAATGAAAACAGTAGTCCATGTATTCATACGAATAAAAAAATCATACTTTAATCATAAAACATAATCACTTTATCATATCTCTTGAAATCATAAGATTTATTAATAACTCATAGAAGTCATAAGACATAATGGTAACTTGAGGCATTCATAACATTCATACATAGGGAGTAACACTCATGGTTACGTTTGGAATACCCATCATAGTATATTCCCTAAATCTCTTCGGAGAAACCTTAGCGTTTAAATCCTTTGAATTACCCAATGCATTGGAGAGCTATCACGGGCTCACCCGCCTTTAGTTTATCACGTAATCACCCATCTTCATAAACAATTCTCAAGAACCATAACATAATCGTATCACATGAAACATTCATAAAAGAAACATAACATTTACACATTTCAGTCACAAGATATTAATACAACACATTTATATAATAAAAACATTATCAAAATCCTTTTCAATACCACAACAAAATAAAATTAAAACATGGTATTTATTTTAAATTTAAAAAAAAGTTATGGCTTGTAGAGGAAGCCGAAACTCAAATAATGGTCACAGCGGATGAGAAGTCGTTGTCACCGCATACGTACGACAAAAACATTCCCTTTGGTCGTTTTGTAAAACACTTCTTATAAAAAATATTCCTTTGGAATAAATGTAAAAGTAAAAGGGGTTTATACACCGTATAAAAGAAAGTTGTGTATAAAACAAAATATTCCTCAATGAAAGGAGATTGAGACGAAGTCGCATACCTCGGGTCTGACTTGAATCGATCATTTTTTAATATCCTGAATAATAAACTAGAGTTAATTTGTACTTTATTAAGAAACTTATTCAAGTTCATTATTCCTTTTATATCAATTACTACCATGTTATGAACATTATGTAATTATTTATGTTAAAATAGTTGTTTTGTCGATCTTTGGTACTTGAGTCAAAAATAAACTTCTTATAATTACAAGTTGTTCATGTGGTAAAATATCCCTTATTTCCGGAATTATATTCATGATGTAGGTATCATATATATCATATATATATAGTATATACATGAATTTATAATATTACATAACATTTGGAGGTAAGAAATGAAATGTACCGTTCATGGAGACGGTAAGATGTACGAACGCATGAATGCTACTTTCATTTCTATTTCGTATTTAATGGAGTGAAATCATAATGAAATAAAGGTATATTATAATTACAGTATAATATCATATATTATATCATTAACTCCATCCTTTATACGTCCCACATATGGCATTAATGATTCAAATCACTTTAAGGGGGCGGTAGTCCGCACTTCCTAAAATGAAGATATCACGTTTACCCATAATGGAAACCATAAGGTATGCCATAAATGAAAAATATAGAATCATAAGGAAAAAATAGACATAATATGTATCATATATAAATAGAGTTACATCTTAATGGCCACCATGAAAGGTGTTAAAAGAATATTGAACAATCATCATTTCGTGAGGCAGTAATTCACCATCCACAGAAATAGTATGTTCTTTAACCATTATATGGAGGTGTGTGTAAGTGTAGCTAGAATAATTCTCATAAAAAAATCCTAGTATATTTAATATACTGGTTTTGTTACAAAAGAAAGTAATAAAAAGAGTTTAGGGGGTTGGAGAAGCAAAATAAAACAAAAGAACATTAGAGAAGACATTACCTTTAAATCGGGTAACTCCTCTTGGTTTGAACCAAAAGGGTTTCTTTAAGAACTTTCTGACTATGGTAAGGCTTCTAGGATGAATAAAGGGATGTGGATATATAAAATGAGCAGATCTTGGCCGATAAAATGGCTTGAGAGGTGGGGTAAGGTGGTAGAGGTGGGGACCTTTATAAGAGGGAGGAGGGGCACTCTTGGAAAGTCCAGAAATGTACCTTTATTATATAATGAGTTTCTGATTTTAAAGGTCCCAAAATTATATATTTTCAGGATAAGGTGATAATAGTTCTAAATCCACCCATAAAATAGGTATTTTACAAGTGTAAGTCTTAGATTTTACATTATATTTTCATTTTATTTAAATCGTTTATTAATGAGGTAATCACTGCATCATCATGGTGTCATAAAAAATTGAATTTATTTAAGGTCTAAAAATTCTAAAAAAAATACAATGATGTAAGAAATATTTTTATCTTTCCAATTAATATTTATATTCTAAGAGATAATTTGTGTAGACAAAATTAATTTTTTTTACTTGGGTGATACATACCTTGGTTATATTTTCCTTTTAAAAAACATAAAATGATAAAGTGTCACTATCACCCAAAAGTGAATCCATGGGGTCCCAATGTTTGGCACAACGCATCCCATGGTCGGACATGACACAAAAAGTATCATTAGGACACATGTTGGGGTAATTTGTTATTATTATGATATTATTTTATTATCCTTAACTACCCGATTACTAATTAATCACGATAATTAAAGATAATTACTGCCGTTACTATTCATAATGTCCAAAAACAAAAGAGTCTTAATTAAATAATTTGGAACTTATAATTCAAAATATGGAATTCATTTTACCAAATTCCAAACACATAAATTGTAGTAAGTAATTTAAAAATAATTCCCATTGTCAAAACAAATAGAGGGTTTTTTAGAAACAATATCTATCAATAGTTTGACAATTGTTTAAGTCCAATTTCAAAGTGAAATTAATTACAATAACCACCATTGGATTAAATGTTAAAAATACATTCTATTTACAATTTAAAACAAATTAAAAATATAATCTATCCATATAATTAAATAAGATAAAAAATAAATTTTGATGTAAAATACAGTATTGTTCACTATTCATTAAAAAATGAACATTGTCAGAAAAATACCAAAAATTTAGCCAAAGTAAATTTCAATGTCCCAATCCTAAAGAATAAGTTTATTTTGACAAATATATTTTATAAAATTTTCAGAAAATAGATTTAAATATATTTCACCATCAAAAAGGCGGTAAAACAATCTTTTAAAAATATTAGAGATTTCAATGGTTAAGATTGGATTTATTCTCATTTCAAGCCTCTAAAAACTATCTAATTTATAAATAGAAATAGATATTAAAATCCATAATTCCTGACTTACTTGGGATGTTACATCCTTCCCCCCTTTAGAAAATTACGTCCCTGTAATTTATTTACATATCTAATAAGTGGGGGTATTTATCCCACATTGCATTTTCAGATTCCCATGTTGCCTCTTCAATCATGCGGTTTTTCCACACAACCTTTACTTGATGAATAACCTTATTCCAGAATACTTACTCCCTGTGGTCGAGAATCTGGACCAATTTTTCCTCATAAGATAGATTCTCTTCCATCTGAACTACCTCTGGACTCAAAACATGAGATGGATCTGGCATTTACTTCCTTAACATTGAAACATGAAAAACATTGTGTACCTGAGATAAACTCGGAGGAAAAGCCACTCGAAAAACAACTGACACAACTATCTCCAGAATTTCATATGGTCCAATGAACCTTGGACTCAACTTTCCTTTCTTACCAAATCACATCACACTTTTCCATGGTGAAACTTTGAGGAAGACATGATCACCTACCTCAAAAGTGGGATCCTTCCTCCTATTTTCCACATAACCTTTCTTCCTCCTCTGAGCTATTCTAATGTGTTTTTGTATCAGCTAAACTTTTTCTGCCAACTATTCTACCAATTCTGGTCCAATCAACTTCCTTTCACCCACTTCTTCCCAAAAATCTGGAGTTTGACACCGCTTCCCATATAGTGCCTCAAATGGTTCCATTTGTATACTGGAACGAAAACTGTTGTTATAAGAAAAATCAACCAAAGAAATATGTTGGTCCCAACTTCCCTGATAATCCATAGAACAAGCACATATCATATCCTCCAAAGTATGAATAGTTCATTATGACTGCAAATCTGACTGAGGATGATAAGCTTTACTAAAATTTAATTTAGTACCCAATGACTTCTGAAGGCCTTTCCAAAATTTAGAAGTAAACCTGGGATCACGATTAGATACAATTGAGAGGGGAACTCCATGTAACCTGACTATCTCGTTAAGATACACACGAGAAAGTTGATATAGAGAAAAAGTATCTCGTATAGCAAGGAAATTAGCAGATTTAATCATGCGATCAACAATAACCCGGATCACATTATTACCTCGAAGTGTCTTCAGCAACCCCACAACGAAGTCCATAGATATATTATCTTATTTCCACTCTGACACTGGTAAAGGCTGAAGAATCCCTTTCAGTAACTATCGCTCTGCTTTAACCTGTTGACAAGTCAAACACTTCATAGTAAAATCAGAAATATCTCTTTTCATTCCATCACACCAGTAATAACTCCTAAGATCTATATACATCTTAGTACTGCCAGGATGAGCTGAAAACAGAGAACTATGAGCTTCATATAAAAACTCTCTCTTAAACTGTGAATCAAAAGGCCCACAAAATCTCATTCAAAATCTCAAAACACAAAAATTATCAATGTTGAATTCAGGAAACTTACCCTTCTGAACCAGCTCTACCTTTTTTTGCAACTCACTATCTTGCTTCTGAGCTTGCTTTATTCTCTCTGATAGAGAAGATTTCAACGATACCTGAAACAAAACAGAAGAACATCCTGCACCAACAACTTCTATGCCAAATTTCATCAAATCCTTAACCAAAGTATCACATTCCAAATGTAACATGGTTAATGAAGCATTACTTTTTCAACTCAAAGCATGAGACACTTTATTTTCTTTTCCCGGATGGTAATGAATTTTACAATCATAATCCTTGATTAATTCTAACCATCTCCTATGTCTCACGTAAAATTCTTTCTGAGTGAATATAAAATTTAAACCTTTGTGATCAGTATATATTTCACACATTACACCATACAATTAATGCCTCCAAAATTTTAAAGTGAAAACAACAACAGCTAATTCCAAATCATGTGTAGGGTAATTTACCTCATGATTTTTTAACTGACGTGATGCATAAGAAATTAACTGATCATTTTTCATTAAGAAACAACCAAGTCCTTTCAATGAAGCATCACTGTAGATAACAAACTAACCATTCCTGGAAGGTAGTGCCAAAACTGGAGCATTTACCAATCTTCTTTTAAACTCCTGAAAACAATCATCACATTATTTTGTACCGATAAACTTAACACCCTTATTAGTTAGCTTAGTCATTGGACTAGATAACCGTGAAAAATTTCTAAAAAACCTTCAGTAATAGCCTTCCAAACCAAGAAAACTACGAATCTCAGTTACATTTTTGGTTCTTCTCCATTCTTCAAAAAACCTTTTTTTTGTCGGATAAACAGTTATTTCATCTTTAGAAACAATGTGAACAAGGAAAGAATTTTTTTGCAACCAAAACTCACAATTGCTGAATTTCCCATACAATTTATTTTCTTTTAAGGTTTGCAAAATAACCCTTAAATGACTTTCATGCTCCTCTTTACTTTTTGAAAACACCAAAATATCATGAATGAAAACAACCACAAAATTATCCAAGAACTCATGGAAAATTCTATTCATAAGTTCCATGAATATAGCAGGTGAATTGGATAACCCAAAAGGCATTACTACAAATTCATAATGGCCATATCTTATACAAAACATGGTCTTCAGAACATCTTATTCCTTTACTTTCATCTGATGGTACCCCGATCTCAGGTCAATCTTTGAAAAATACTGAGGTCCCTGGAGCTGATCAAACTAATCATCTATATGATGCAAAGGATATTTGTTCTTAACAATGATGTTATTCAAGGCTATATAATCAATGTAATGTCTCATAGAACCATCTTTCTATTTAACAAATAAGACAGGAGAACCCCATGGTGATGTGCTAGGTCGAATGAAAACTTTCTCTAATAAATCTTGCAATTGCTCCTTCAACTCTAAAAGTTCAATTTGAGACATTCGATAAGGGGGTTTTGAAATTGGATTAGCATAAGGAACTAAGCCAACAGTATATTCAACTTCCCAATCTAGTATTATTCTAGGAAACTTGTTAGGAAAAAAATCAGGATACTCATTTACCACTGGCACATCATTAATCTAAATGGTTCCTTTGTTTTCAACAATATGTGAAATGTAACATTCATTTCCATCTTTTACAATTTTCTCTGCCTCTTGATATGTTATCAATAGTAAGGGTTCATTCTTGTACACAAACTGAAAGTCTTTCTGAAAAGAAACTTCTTTAGCTATACAATCAATCTTAGCATGGTAAACAGAGAGCCAATCCATACCCATGATAACATCAAACTCTACTAGAGGTAAAAAAATGGATTTCAAGTAGGTTATTTCCACAGACAAGGATATGAATATTCTTATGAATTCTTTTTGCCTCAAAATTTCACCTGGGTGTTTTTACGACAAGTTCCGAAGTCATTTCATGAGATGGAATTCACAATTTACTATAAAATGTTTCACAGATGAAAGAATGTGTAGACCCCGAATCAAACAACACTTTGGCATAATCTGAAAAAACAAACAATGTACCTGATACCACTTCATTTGATGACCCAAAATCTGCTGAAGTAGTTGCAAAGGATTTCAACAGACCTTTCTTTTTGTAGTCTGACTGCTTCCCATCATTTGAGCTCTTTGTCGAACACATATTTCCATAATGACCCATCTCATTGTACTTGAAACATTTCACTAACTATATATCAAATTTGGTCTTACCATCACCCTGATCTTTTTCAGTGCAATCATGAGCCTTATGTCCCATCTTACCACATCGGTGGCACTCTCCATAATTCAGAAGCCATTCCCCAGCATGCCTTTTACAAAATTTATAACAAACTAAAAACATTGTTTTCTAACCATCAGACCTCTTTGAAGGATTCTTCCCTTTCTCCTGCCTCCTCGCTCTCTTCTTCTGTTGGTTGTTATAGAACACTTGTTCATCGGAAAACTCCATTTATACATTCTCAGCATATTGAACAAGATTTTCATAACTTTTGAACTCTCTAGAATCTAATGCCCTTTGATATTTTGGATTTAATCCTAAGTAAAAACGATTGATTTTATTATCAAGGTCTCAGATAAAATTTAAAGAATACCTTTCCAATCGAGTGAACCTTTATTCATAAGCAGCCACTGAGTCGTCCTCTTAACTCAATTCCTAGAATTGTTCTTCCATCTTAAGTCGAACAACGTTAGGAAAATATTTCTCAATAATCATACCTTTGAATTCATCCCAATAAAAAGCATCAATCTCATTAGCGTCCCTGATATTTTTAGCAATCGACCACTACTGATCTGCTTCGCCCTCCAAACGATAAACAAGAAGACTAACCTTTTGATTGTCTGAACACCCCATGACATCAAAAATCTTATCCAGTACTTTAATCCACCTTTCAGCTAGCACAGGGTCAGATGATCCTATGAATGATATGGGATGTTGCCTCATGAAATGTTCCACCACTGACATGTTCCTATGTGGTTGATCTGGCTGATCTCGTCCATGGATACCACCACCAATTATCGCTTGAGTCAACTATTCCATTTAGGAAACAAATTGTTCAGTTCCAATTCTGACCATCTCAGGATGCTGGTTTGGAAGGTCATTTCCTTCTATATGCCTTCCTAGCACTACTTCCCTGCTTCCTCTGCGGAAAACCATTCTGAACAAACATGTCTTAGATTAAGCAACATGGTAATATTCAATTGCTATATCATTTCAATTTGACAATAAAAAAATATTTTTGTATAATAATTTAATATAATTATAACTTCTAAAGGTATCTAAACATACCTCTGATACCAACTATAAAGCCCCAGCCTTATACATTTCTTAATATTGAGTTATTTCAAGAATAAACATTGAGGGTATTTTCAGGTTTAGAGTTTTAGATAATTAGATCATAAATCATGCATTACATTCCACATTTCAACAAGGTGGTTACATAAAAGACAATATTCATTTTTCCCATCAAAGGAGACATATTTAAAATAAATAATGGATTCTTTCTTGACACTTCCGCGACACTATAATCACATCATGTACTTTTCCTTTGACATGTGAAAAACATTTCAAACACTTTGGATGAGCATAAAAAGCTCAGGAAGGTATATAAAAGTTCGGAATGAAAGAATTAGTCCATGTATTCATACGAATCAATGAAATCATACTTTACTCATAAAACATAATCACTTTATCATACCTCATGAAATCATAATATTTATGAATAACTCATAGAAATCATAAGATATAAAGGTATCTTGAGGCATTCATAACATTCTTGCGTAGGGAGTAACCCTCATGGTTACGTTTGGAATACCCATCACTGTATACTCCCTAAATCTCTTTTTAGAAGCCTTAGCGTTTAACTCTTTCGCATTACCCAATGCATTGGAGAGCTATCACGGGCCCACCCGCCCTTAGTTTATCACAGAATCAGCAGTCTTCATAAACAATTCCCAAGAACCATAACATAATCGTATCACATAAAACATGAATAAAAGAAACATAACATTTCTACATTTCATTCAAAAGATATCAATACAACACATTGATATAATAAAAACATTACCAAAACCTATTTCAATACCACAATAAAGAAAAGTAAAACATGGTATTTATTTTTCATTTAAAAAAAAGTTATGGCTTGTAGAGGAAGCTGAAACTCAAATAATGGTCACAGCAGCGGAGAAGTCATTGTTGCCGCATATGTACGACAAAAACATTCCCTTTTTTCGTTTAGTCAAATGCTTTGTATAAAAAAGACTCCTTTTGCATAAAAGTAAAATTAAAAGGGGTTTATAAACTGTATAAAATAAAGTTTTGTATAAAACAACATATGCCTCAATGAAAGTATATTGAGACGAAGTCCCATACCACGTGTCCGACTTGACTTGATCGTTGTTTAATCTCCTGAATAATAAACTAGAGTAAATTTCTACTTGATTAGGAACCTTCTTCAAGTTCATTATTACTTTTATGTCACTTACATTATTTAATTATTTAAGTTAAAACAGTCATTTTGTCGATCTTTAGTACTTGAGTCAAACATAAACTTCTTATAATTACAAGTTGTTCATGTGTTAAAATATCCATTATTTACAGAATTATATTCATGATGTAGGTATAATATATATCATATATATCCAATATATACATTCATTTATAATATTACATAACATTTAGAGATAAGAAATGAAATGCACCGTTCATAGAGACGGTAAGCTGAACGTATGGATGAACGCTACTTTCATTTATATTTTATATTTAATGGAGTGAAATAATAATGATTTAAATGTATATTGTAATTCCAGTATAATATCATATATAATATCATTAACTCCATCGTTTATACATCCCACATATGACATTAACGATTCAAATCACTTTTAGGGGGCGGTAGTCCGCACTTCCTAAAATGAAGATATCACGTTTACCCATAATGGAAAACATAAGGTATGCCATAAATAAAAAATATAGAATCATAAGGAAAACATAGAAATAATATATATCATATATAAATAGAGTTACATCTTAATGTCCACCGTGAAAGGTTTTAAAAGAAGATTGAACAATCATCGTTTCGTGAGGCAGAAATTCACAACCCACAGAAACAGTATGTTCTTTAACCATTAGATGGAGGTGTGTGTAAGTGTATCTCTAATCCTTCTCATAACAAAATCCTAGTATATTTAAGATACTGGTGTTGTTACAAAATAAAGGAATAAAAAGAGTTTAGGGGGTTGGAGAAGAAATATAAAACAAAAGAACATTAGAGGAGACATTATCTTTAAATCGGGTAACTCTTCTTGGTTTGAATGAAAAGGGTTTCTGGAAGAGATTTCTACCTAAGGTAATGCTTCTATGATGAAAATAGGGATGTGGAGAGATAAAATGAGCAGAGATTGGCCGAGACAATGGCTTGAGATGTGTGGGTAAGGTGGTAGAGGTGGGGGCCTTTTATAAGAGGGAGGAGGGGCACTCTTGGAATGTCAAGAAATGTTACGTTATTATATAATGAGCTTTGGATTTTAAAGGTCCCAAAATTATATATTTCGAGTATAAGGTGATAAGGGTTCAAAATAAAACCATTTAATAGGTCTTTGACAAGTGTATGTATTAAATTTTACATTATCTTTTCATTTTATTTAAATCGTTTATTAATGAGGTAATCGCTGCATCATCATGGTGTCATACAAAATTGAATTTATTTAATGTCTAAAAATTAAAAAAAATACTATGATGTAGGAAATATCTGTATCTTTCCAATTAATATTTATAGTCTAAGAGATCATTTTTTAGAAAAAATTAAAATTGTTTTACTTGGCTAATACATACTTTGGTTATACATTCCTTTTAAAAAACATAAAATGATAAAGTGTCACTATCACACAAAAGTGATTCCATGGGGTCTCAATGTTTGGAAAAAGGAATCCCATGGTCTTCTATGACACAAATAGTAGCTTTAGGACACATTTTGGGGCCATTTTTTATTATTATGATATTATTTTATCATCCTTACCTACCTGATTACTAATTAATCACGATAAATAAAGATAATTACCATCATTACTATTCATAATGTCAAAAAACAAAAGAGTCTTAATTAGATAATTTGGATCATCTGATTCCAAATATGGAATAAATTTTACCAAATTCCAAACACAGAAATTGTAGTAATTAATTTAATAATAATTCCTGTTGTAAAAACAAATAGCAGGTTTTTTAGAAACAATATCTATCAAAAGATTGACAATTGATTATGTCCAATTTCAAAGTGAAATTAATTCCAATGACCACCATTGGATTAAATGTTAAAAATATATTATATTTACACTTTAAAACCAATTAAATATTTAATATATCCATATAATTAAATTAGATAAAAAAGCAGTTTTGAAGTAAAATGCAGTATTTTTCACTATTCATTAAAAAATGAACATTGTCAGAAAAATACCAAAACTTTATCCAAAGAAAATTTCAATGTCCCAATCCTAAAAAATAAGTTTATTTTGACAAATAGAGCTTATAAAATTGTCAAAAAATATATTTTAAAATGGTTAACCATCAAAAAGGCGGTAAAAAAATCTTTTAAAAATATTAGAGAATTGAATGCTTAAGATTTGATTTATTCTAATTTTAAGCCTCTAAAAACTATCTAATTTATAAATAGACATAGATATTAAAATCCATAATTCTTTAATTACATGGGATGTTACATCCTTCCCCCCTTTAAAAAATTTCGTCCTCGTAATTTATTTACTTATCGAATAAGTGGGGGTATTTATCTCTCATTGCATTTTTAGATTTCCATGGTGCCTCTTCAATCATGCGGTTTTTCCAAAAAAAACATTTACTTGATGAATAGCCTTATTCCAGAATACTTGCTCCCTGTGGTCAAGAATCTGAACCGGTTGTTCCTCATAATATAGATTCTCTTCCAGCTGAACTACCTATGGACTCAAAACATGAGATGGATCTGGCATGTTCTTCCTTAACATTGAAACATGAAAAACAGTGTGTACTTGAGATAAACTCAGAGGAAAATCCACTTGGTATGAAACTGACCCAACTATATCTAAAATTTCATATGGTCTAATGAACCTTGGACTCAGCTTTCTTTCTTACCAAATCGCATCACACTTTTCCATGGTGAAACTTTGAGGAAGACATGATCACCTACCTCAAAAGAGAGATGCTTCCTCCTGTTGTCCGCATAACTTTTCTTCCTACTCTGAGTTGTTCTCATGTGTTTCTGTATCAGCTGAACTTTCTCTGCCAACTATTCTACCAATTATGGTCCTATCAACATCCTTTCACCCACTTCATCCCAAAAAGATGGAGTTCGACACCGCTTTCCATATAATGCCTCAAATGGTGCCATCTGTATAATAGAATGAAAACTGTTATTATAAGAAAACTAAACCAAAGAAATATTTTTTTGACAACATCCCTGATAATCCATCAAACAAGCAGGTAGGATATCCTCCAAATTCTGAATTGTTCGTTCTGACTTCCCATCTAACTGAGGATGAAAAGCTGTACTAAAATTTAATTCAGTACCCAACGACTTCTGAAGGCCTTTCCAAAAGTTAGAAGTAAACCTGGGATCACGATTACATACAATGGAGATGGGAACTCAATGTAACCAAGCTATCTAATTATGATACACACGAAAATTTTGATCTAGAGAAAAAGTATCTCGTATAGAAAAAAATGAGCAGATTTAGTCAAGTGATCAACAATAACCCGGATCGCATTATTACCTCGAGGTGTCTTCGGCAACCCCACAACGCAGTCCATGGATATACTCCCTCATTTCCACTCTGGTACTAGTAAAGGCTGAAGAATCCCTTTAGGTAACTACCACTCTTCTTTAACCTATTGACAAGTCAAACACTTCACAGTAAAATCCTCAATATCTATTTCCATTCAATCCCACCAGCAATACTACGGAAGATCTCTATACTTCTTAGTACTGCCAGGATGAACCGAAAATGGAGAACTATGAGCTTAACATAACAACTCTCTATTCAACTGTGAATCAAAAAGCATACAAAATCACTTTCCAAATCTCAAAACAAAAAAATTATCAATGTTGAATTCAGCAACTTACCCTTCTGAACCTTCTCTACCATTTTCTGCAACTCACTGTCTTGCTTTTGAGCTTGCTTAATTATGTCTGATAGAGAAGATTTCCCCGATACCTGAAAAAAATAGAAGAACATCAAACACCAACAACTTCTATAAAAATATTCATCAAATCATTAACCAAAGGATCACATTCAAAATGTAACTTGGTTAATGAAGCATTACTTTTTCAACTCAAAGCATCAGCCACTTTATTTTCTTTTCCCGGATGGTAATGAATTGTACAATCATAATCCTTGAATAATTCTTGGCATCTCCTCCATCTCATGTTCAATTATTTCTGAGTGAATATATACTTTTAACCTTTGAAATCAGTATATATTTCACACTTTACACCATACAAATGATGCCTCTAAATTTTTAAAGTGAAAATAACAGCAGCTAATTCAAAATAATGTGTAGGGTAATTTACCTCATGAGATTTCAACTGATGTAAACCATAAGAAATTACCTGATCATTCGGCATTAGAACGCAACCAAGTCCTTTCAATGAAGCATCATTGTAGATAAAAACTCACCATTCCTGGAAGGTAGTGCCAAAACTGGAGCATTCACCAATCTTTTTTTTAACTTCTGAAAACAATCATCACATTATTTTGTCTAGATAAACTTAACACCCTTCAGAGTTAGCTTAGTCATTGGACTAGATATCCGTGAAATATTTCTAACAAACATTCAGTAATAGCCTTCCAAACCAAGAAAACTATGAATCTCAGTTACATTTGTTGGTCTTGGCCATTCTTCAACAAACTTTGTTTTTGTTGGATCAAAAGTTATTCCATCTTAAGAAACAATGTGACGAAGGAAAGAAATTTGTTGCAACCAAACCTCACACTTGCTAAATTTCCCATACAATATATTTTCTTTTATGGTTTGAAAAACAACCCTTAAATGACTTTCATGATCGTCTTTACTTTTAGAAAACACCAAAATATCATCAATGAAAACAACCACAAACTTATCGAAGAACTCATTGAAAATTCTATTCATAAGGTCCATGAATACAACAGGTGAATTGGATAACCCAAAAGGCATTAATACAAATTCATAATGGCTATATCTTGTACAAAATGTGGTATTCAGAACATCTTCTTCCTTTACTTTCAACTGATGGTGCCCCGATCTCAGGTCAATCTTTGAAAAATACTGAGCTCCCTGGAGCTGATCAAAAAAATCATAGATATGAGGAAAAGGATATTTGTTCTTAACAGTGATGTTATTAAAGGCTCTATAATCAATGGAAAGTCTCACAGAACCATCTTTCTTTTTAAAAAATAAGATAAGATAACCCCATGGTGATGTTCTAGGTTGATTGAAACCTTTCTCTAATATATCATAAAATTGCTCCTTCAACTCTAAAAGTTCAATTTGAGACATTCGATAAGGGGGTTTTGAAATTTGCTTAGCATCAGGAACTAAGTCAACAGTAAATTCAACTTCCTGATCTGGTATTATTGCAGGTAAGTCGTCAGGAAAAACATCAGGATACTGATTTACCACTGGCACATCATTAATCTGAATGATTCCTTTGTTTTCAACAATATGTGCAATGTAACATTAATTTCCATCTTTTACAAGTTTCTTAGCCTTTTGATATGTTATCAATAGTAAGGGTTCATTCATGTACACAAACTGAAATTCTTTCTAAAATGAAACATCTTTAGATCTATAATCAATCTTAGCATGGTAAACAGAGAGCCAATACATACCAAGGATAACATCAAACTCTACTAGAGGTAAAAAATAAGGTTTCCGAGTAGGTTCTTTCCAGGGATAAGGATAGGATGATTCTTATGAATTCTTTTTGCCTCAACATTTCCCCCGGGTGTTTTTACCACAAGTTCAGGAGTCATTTCATGATATGGAATTTCCAATTTACTAGAAAAGTTTTCAGAGATGAAAGAATGTGTAGACCCCGAATCAAACAACACATTGGCATAATCTGAAAAAACAAACAATGTACCTGATACCACTTCATTTGATGGAACAACATCTACTGAAGTAGTTGCAAAGGATTTAACCACACCTTTCTACTTGTAGTCTGATTGCTTCCCATTATTTGAGCTCTTTGTTGAACACACGTTTCCATAATGACCCATCTCATTGCACTTGAAACATTTCACTAACTATAAATCAAATCTGGTCTTACCATCACCCAGATCTATTTCAGTGTAATCACGAGCCTTATGTCCTATCTTACCACATCAGTAGCACTTTAAATAATTCAAAAGACATTCCCCAACATGGCTTTTACAACATTTATAAATAACTGAATACTTAGTTTTCTTACCATCAGACCTCTTTGAAGGATTCTTCCCTTTCTCCTGCCTCCTCGGTATCTTCTTCTGTTGGTTGTTATATAACTCTTGTTCATCGGAAAACTCCATTTCCAACTTCTCAGCACATAGAACAAGCTTTTCATAACTTTTGAACTCATGAGAAGCTAATGCCCTTCGATATTTTGGATTTAATCCTGAGTAAAAACGATTGATTTTTCTATCAAGGACTCAGAGAAAATTTGGAGCATACCTTTCCAATCGAGTGAACCTTTCTTCATAAGCATCCACTGAGTCGTCCTCTTGCCTAAATTAAAAGAATTGTTTTTCCGTCCTAAGTCGAACATACTTATGAAAATATTTCTCAAGAAACATACCTTTGAATTCATCCCAGCCAAATGCATCAATCTCATCAGCGTCCCTGATATTTTTAACCACCGACCACCACTGATCTGCTTTTCCCTCCAAATGGTAAACAAAAAGACAAACATTTTGATTGTATGAACACCCCATACCATCGAAAATATTCTCCAGTGCATTAATCCACCCTTCAGATAGCACAGGGTTAGATAATCCTCTGAATGATGGGGGATGTTGCCTCATGAAATGTTCCACCACTGACATGTTCCTCTACGGTTGATCTGGCTGATCTCGTCCATGGATACCACCCCCATTTATCGCTTGAGTCAATTGTGCCATTACTGCAACAAATTGTTCAGTTCCAATTCCAACCATCTCAGGATGCTGGTTTTGAAGGTCATTTCCTTATGTATGCCTTTCTAGCACTGCTTCATTATTTCCTCTGCGGAAAACCATTCTGAACAAAAATGTCTTAGATGAAGCAACATGGTAATCTTCAAATGCTATATCATTTCAATTTGACCATAAAAAATATTTTTGGATATTCATTTAATATAATTCTAACTCCGAAAGTTATCTAAACCGACCTATGATACCAACTATAAGGCCCCAGCCTTATACATTACTTAATCATGAGTTATTTCAAGAATACACATTGAGGATCTTCTCAGGTTTAGAGTTTTAGAGAATTAGATCACAAATCATGCATTACATTCCACATTTCAAAAAGGTGGTTACATAAAAGACAGTATTCATTTTTTCCATCAAAGGAGACATATTTAAAATAAAACATGGATTCTTTCTTGACACTTCCTCGACACTATCAAAATATCATTTACTTTTCCCTTGACATGTGAAAAACATTTCAAAAACTTGGGATGAGCATAAAAAGCTCAGTAAGGGATATAAAAGTTCAGAATGAAAACAATAGTCCATGTATTCATATGAATCAATGAAATCATACTTTAATCATAAAACACAATCACTTTATCATACCTCATAAAATCATAAGATTTATGAATAAATCATAGAAATCATAAGACATAAAGCTATCTTGAGGAATTCATAACATTCTTATGTAGGGAGTAACCCTCATGGTTACATTTGGAATACCCATCACATTATATTCCCTAAATCTCTTCGGAGAAACCATAGCGTTTAACTCCTTCACCTTTCCCAATGCATTGGAGAGCTATCATGGGCTCACCCGCCCATAGTTTATAACAGAATCCACCTTCTTTATAAACAATTTCCAAGAACCATAACATAATCGTATCACATAAAACATGAATAAACGAAACATAACATTTCTACATTTCAATAAATAGATATCAATACAACACATTGATATAATAAAAACATTATCAAAACCCTTTTCAATACCATAATAAAAGAAAAGTAAAACAATGTATTTATTTTTCATTTAAAAAAAAGTTATGTCTTATGGAGGAAGCTGGAACTCAAATAATGGTCACGACGGTGGAGAAGTCGTTGTCGCCGCATACGTACGACAAAAACATTCGCTTTTGTCGTTTAGTAGAACGATTCGTATAAAAAAGATTCTTTTTTCGTAAAAGTAAAATTTAAAGGGGTTTATACATCGTATAAAATAAATTTTTGTATAAAACAAAATATGCCTCAATGAAAGGAGATTGAGACGAAGTCCCATACATCGTGCCCGAATTGACTCGATCGTTCTTTAATCTCCTGAATAATAAACTAGAGTAAATTTATACTTTCTTAAGAACCTTCTACAAGTTCGTTATTACTTTTAGAAAATTTTTTACCATGTTATGAACATTATGCAATTATTTAAGTTAAAACGGTCATTTTTTCGATCTTTGGTACTTGAGTCAAAAATAAACTTCTTATAATTACAATTTGTTCATGTGGTAAAATATCCATTATTTCCAGAATTATATTCATGATGTAGGTATCATATATATAATATATATCTATTATATACATTCATTTATAATATTATATAACATTTAGAGGTAAGAAATGAAATTCACCGTTCATGGAGATGGTAAGCCCTACGTACGCATGAACGCTACTTTCATTTCTATTTCATATTTAATGGAGTGAAATCATAATGCTATAAAGGTATATTATAATTCCAGTATAATATCATATATAATATCATTAAATAAATCCTTTATACATACCACATATGGCATTAATCATTCAAATCTCTTTGAGGGGGCGGCAGTCCGCACTTCCTAAAATGAAGATATCGCGTTTATCCATATTGGAAAACATAAGGTATGCCATAAATGAAAAATATAGAATAATAATGAAAACATAGACATAATATATATCATATATAAATATAATGACATCTTAATGGACATCATGAAAGGTGTTAAAAGAATATTGAACAATCATCGTTTCGTGAGGCATTAATTCACCATCCACAGAAACAGTATGTTATTTAACAGTTAGATGGAGGTGTGTGTATGTGTAGCTCGAATCCCTCTCATGAAAACAACCTAGTATATTAAATATACTGGTGTTTTTACAAAATAAAGGAATAAAGAGAGTTTATGGGGTTGGAGAATCAAAATAAAACAAAATAACATTAGAGAAGATATTACCTTTAAATCGGGTAACTCCTCTTTGTTTGAACCTAAAGGGTTTCTTGAAGAGCTTTTTGCCTAATGTAAGGCTTCTAGGTTGAATAGAGGGATGTGGATAGATAAAATGACAACCATTGGATTAAATGGTAAAAATATATTGTTTTTTAACTTTAAAAGCAATTAAAAAGATAACCTATCTATATAATTAAATTAGATGAAAAGACAGTTTTGAAGTAAAATACAGTATTTTTCACTATTCATTAAAAATTGAACATTGTCAGAAAAATAGAATAAATTTATCTAAAGTAAATTTAAATGTACCAATACCAAAGAATAAATTTATTTTGAAAAATAGAGGTTATAAAATTTTCAAAAGATATAATTAAAAATAGTTCTCCATCTAAAAGGTGGTAAAACAGTATTTTAAAAATATTAGAGAATCGAATGCTTAAGATTGGATTTATTCTGATTTTAGGCCTCTAAAAACTATCTAATTTATAAATAGACATAGATATTAAAATCCATAATTATTTACTTGGAATTTTACAGAAAATATAACATGAAAAATACAATATGGAATTTGGACAGTGGCTACTCAAGACACGCTATTGGAGACTCTTCTAACATTCATACACTTGAAAAAATGGACATTGTCCTGGTATAATTTATATATAATGATAAAAGGAGAATTGTAGGAGTTTGATTAGTTTGAGATACAAAGTCAATCTTAGTCAACAAAGTGCAATATGTTCAAGGACTAAATCACAACCTAAGAAATATTTCTCAAATTTGGGATGCTTGTTTTAATATTGATTTATATAAAAAATAATTATCCTTTTTAATGTTAAATTACTTAAATTTAGTGCACCTATAACTAAAAAATATTTCCAACATGGATCTTAATTGCGCATGTAAATTGTTTTATTTTTTACCTACTGATTGAAATGAGTCATGATTCTGGAAATGAAAACATGAACATTAAAATGTATTTAATTTATATAAATATTTTAAGAATCACATTTTTTATAATCATCAATGTCTTAAATTTAATTACTATAGATTCTTTGATGTTTTTCTAATTAGAAAAAAAACAAATGATCTTTCAAATTAATTAAAAAAGTTGCTACATCAATACCACAAGAACATATCCACATGGGTTTGTTTGGACCATCATGGGTAGTATGTTTGGATAGAAAATTATATGTGTATATATTATTTTATTATTTTCCATGATTTACATGGGTTTAATATCTGAAATCTAAAAGTAATGTATTCACTATTTTTTACAGTTTTAATTAATTTTTATTGATGAAAAATATATTAAAATAATTTCATAAATTATTTATCAAGGTGAATAATTTAATAATAATGAATTTAATTCATTTTTTCTCAAACTTAGGTAATAACAGACATTCTATGTAACAATAAATCCTTATGAAAATGTAATTATTGAATGAAAAATCAGAACTGTTCAATAGATGGAAAGGACTATATTGAATGAATATATCCTTCCTACTTATTTTTTGGTGTATGCTCTTAACATGGATTTCCATATCATGAACATATTTTTAATAAGGCAATTATTCAAAATACACCCTATGAATGTTTTAATAATATAAATCCTTAGGTATAGTAACTTAAATTATTTGGATATATGGTGTATAAATTAAATACTATGGAAAACCCTGGTAAATTTTTCCAATGTCGAATGAAAGAATCTTTATAGGATATTCTATTACTTCGAATTTCTCTATAGTATATATTAAAAATTCAGGGATAATTGAAGAATTATTTCATATGATGTTTGATGAAAGGGACCCTTTTTATAAAATAAAAGTACAAACATATGAAATTGATCACCCTTTTGACAACATGAGGATTGAATCATAATAGAATAATTTTAAAAATAAAATAATTTTAATTTAGCATATTTTAGATTAACATGAAATATATGAATCCAAATTTTTGTACCAATATTTTCTATAACCTATAATGATATGAAATTAGAAACTATTATAGTAAATCATGACAGTAGAGTATGAACTAGAATAATTGTAGAAAAACATAGATTAGTTTTCTATCTTTCTATACAAATTAGAACAATAGAAAATAAAATATTCTTTTAAAGTATAAAATTGTTAATTGTATATACAAGAATAACATAATAAATTAACTAGAAATAAAGAATAGGAGTTAGTGGAAAGGGCAACCAATTATCATGTAATAAGAATAAATTGGGTTTTAGAAATAAAAAACTGATCAAGTCACTAGAAAATAATTAGTTTTTTCCAAAAAAGGTATCTTAGTTTGTAAAACAGAATTGTATTTATGTAAAACATTGTACCAAAAAAATTCTTGTGTCACTAATTTAATCATAAATTCTATGTTAGTAAATTTTATTGCAATAGATAAAATAGTTCTGTTGCAATTATAACAATAAAAACTGATAATATTTATATTGGTTAAAAGTTTTAGCAACATATTCGTATGACATATATATCTATTGATAATATTATTAGCAACATTTATCTTTCCATCAGTAATATAATTAAAAATGTTATAATTAATACCAACAATTAATGTCAATTTTAAGATTATTTTCTAAATAATATTTTAGGAGTGGGTATTCCATTATTTGTTGCTAAAATTTTATTTTATATTTATTAATGTAACAATATATAATATATTTTATATATAATAATAATAAAATTTCATTATATAAAACTCCAACCAAAATAGGATTTTTATACAAAAAATATTTTAAAAAATAATTCGAAAACATGTTCATCTACAATCTATTTCTCTAATATATTAACTGTCACTATCATAATTCATAATGGCATCAAGATAAATGTAAGTAAAAGACCCATTTCTTATTGGAATAATTTCTTGTACTTATACTTGTGGATGGAATTTGATGTTAGTGAGATGGTAATCATTTTCATGGTTCCTCAATAATGTATCTTTCTTTAATTTTCTTGCAGGTCAACATTCTTGCATATTTACTTGTAGATAGAAGTAGGCATTTATGAGATCATTGTCATTGTCATTATTGACCATTCATGTAAAGATTTACTTTTTCATAATATTGTAGATGGAAGGGATTCACCCTCTTTATCAAAATAGAAACAAAAATAAGAGCGTATAAATAATTAATAAGTTAAAACTAGAGTTCTTTTTAAAAATTAATGTAGAAATTCCAATTTTATTATAGAAAATTAATATAATAACAATTATGAATCAATGAAATTTTAACAAGATCACCATAATAAAGTGCATTAGTCAATTCATGTTTTTGGGATCAGGAACATTTCAAAATTAAGGTTTTATAAAATGGTGAAAAATGATCCATGGGAGGAAGAGACAACTATATGCATTTTTTGATGATAATTTCATGGGATCCTCTAATTTTTTTAATGCGACCGGAATCAATATATGGTCATGTGATTTGGGTAACATTTCATTTGTGGTAGTGGTCCACCATAAAAAATGTGTGATGCAGATGACTCTACTAATTTATTAAGGAGATCCCTAGACAACCATAACCCTTTCTAGCCATTACATTCAGTTCATATTCAATATCATGTCTATCAGGTGTAACATTAATAAAAAACTCAATAACTCCACCTCTCCAAATAAGATGAAATAAATGTGTTTTTGGTTTTGGAAAATGTTTAAAATATAAGAAATTTGAAGAATCCATGAGAATGAAAATTGGAAATGTTCATGAACAAGGTAATGGGTAAGGACCAATGGTCAACCAGCAATGAGCATGGATTGGGTGATTATAATAACCGCGTAATTCATGTGAACTATGTGATGGGAATCTGGCATGCATGTTCTTACCAAAAACACTATCATTTTTGATGGAATCAATATTAGAAACACAGATAAGGTCAAAAGTACCTAAATATGATGATAATGGTTCACACCAATCACCATTCATTTAATAAAAAATTATATTATGGATAGTGTGAACCCCACATAGTCGATTATCCAAGAACACAAAAAAACAAAATAGTAACATAAAATATTTTATTTCAAAAAAACGTTGAGATATAATAGTATCGATAAACCTTAGTAGTCATGGTAGAAGAAAAAAAAGTCACAGTCCAATATACCACATAGTGACAAAAACAAAAGAATTATCTATCTATTAGAAACAAACATAAGTTAATATAACTAGAGACCACCATAACCCGAATATTAGAACTAGTGAAACAATGTGTGTTGATGTGTTGGATTAATGACACTAAATTTTTATACATTCTTCTTAAAGAAAAATGAACAAACTAGTGATGCATACATTAAATAATGTAAATTATTTAATGTTGTGATTAACAACACTTGTCAAAAAATGTTTAAAACAATTGACCGGGTATTTAATCATTCGAATATTCTATACATTCATATAAAAAACAATAACCCGCTATATTTTTTTCATTAAAGGATACTAAACACCACATAAAGGATTAAAAAAAAAATCTATAATATTTCAAAGGTTCCTTTCCATGATGTCCACAAAAACATTTACGGAGGAACATACATGGGTGGAAGGAAATATAGTAAGTATTATAGAATTGGTAGAAAATTTGATGCTGTGTGATTACTGGTGACCACCGATCTAATGACAGGGGATGTAGAAACTAGATGAATAGGTATAAATTAGGTAAAAAATTGAAACAACATATCCCTATAAGAAATCATATGAGGTTTTATATTACAGAATGTGATCCACAAAATTAATACCTAATGAAGATAATTAATGATGTAATTGGTGTTCAATTAGTCCCTAAATAAATGAGGAATAAAATATTTATAGTAAATCATTCGATAAATACAAGTCATAAAATATAAACTAAATGGCTAATCTATTAAATTATTCAAGTAAGATCTTACATGAATATTAAATAAATTATGTATTGAATAATGAAATTATTAACCGAATCATATGAATTAATTTTGGTTTAGAAATGGGGGAAAATATCATCCAAAAATAATCTATAAATTGAGTTTGTTTTCGAATCAATTCATAAAAATGACTAGAAATTTTTACATATGATAATAATTTAGTAAAAAAATAATCTTCCAGTATTTTTTCTTCTATTTATTTAAACAATGGTAAATAAAAAATTTATTAAAACGAATATTGGGAGTAGCAGAAAATAAATATATCAACAAGAAGTATATAAATAGTTGAAAAAAATAGTTCTTATAGTCATGTAATTAGATATTAAGACAATAATTAATCATCACAACTTGTAGCAGTGAACAATTTTGATAAGCATTTTAGAAAATGTTATAGAAAGATAATTAATGTACAAATATTATAAAGAAAAATAATATTAGAATGTTAATTTTCTATATGAATTTAAAATGTCATAAATATTTTAATTACCTTTCAACATTCAATGATATCATATTGAGTTTTTTTGTTCTTATAAATAATAGTGGTGTCTAATAAGCACTCACAATAGACATAAATATCATTTTGATGATTTGGGAAGATAAAACAAGGGTTTAACTAAAACATGAGAGCATTAATAAACAAATATATAAGTATTGATTATGTGATGTGTATCAAAGTAATCTATTATTCTATTGAAGAAAATATGATGAAATTAAATAATCAAATAAATGGACATTATTTATATCTTATGTATACAAGTATCTAATTTATACCAAATAAATCATAATTATTTGAACATTTCCACAAATGTCGTGTTTGGATTGAATATTAATTTTTTATCATTCAACTTTGTTGTAACAATTGTAGACAATATATGAAAAAGTATATAATTGAATAATTATTAATGTGTATGATATTTCTTCTCATTAATGAAAAATTTATATGAGTAAAAATTTACCATTAAGCAATTTCAGAAGAATTGGTTCTGTCAATAAAACAGTGTTTGGCTCAGAGATGTCATTCAAGAAATCATTTGTTCAACAAATGCATCCCAGAGTGTTTAAATTATAGGTAAATCTTCGAAACAATTATGATATGAAAAATAAGAACATTCAAACAACGATTATAGTTCATGCATGCTTAAAAAATATGTAAATGAAATGGTATTTCATTATTCTGAACAATTTTAATCCTTTTACCTATACTTCCTCTCAAGGTTGCGTTGGTTAATATTTATGTAATTGGCCAAACACATCATGAAAATTAGTTAATTAGGTTTATATGAAAAATTAGAGTAATGTAATTATATGACATGATTATCTAAAAAATATCTATATCATAGAGGAACAATTAATTGTAACAAATAGTAGTTAACTATATTTTCAAAAATAGGAATTAGTTGAATTCACATTAAATGTAACCAATATAGTAGATTATAACTATAAATCTGTACAACTGAAAAAATATAGGGAAAGAATTGAATAATGATAATAAGATATACAGAAAACTAAATAATCAATTTATCTAAAGTAATTTATGTTGATTATTATTTTATAATGAATATAGAAACTAATATATTGTTAAGAAAGAGAGGGGATCATTCTTGAATTCAGGGATTTCGAGGAATTTTTTCTGGCCCACATGGAAGTGTCTCTCTATATACGAAATTGGGATTTTTATTCTTCATTTTGTCAGCAGACCTATATATACTTTAATGTGAAAGTATAAACCCAATTTATTTTTCACATTTTGTGTTAATAATATATATCCATAACCATAATTCTAGATTAATTGTTTTTCTAGTGTGCTTCATAATCTATATTTTTAATTATTAAAGTAAATAAATCAATATATTTGGGGTGTATTGAAACTAGAATGACATATTTATATTTTTGAATGAAATTTTAGTTGGTCTTATAATTAATTAAATTTTGATAGATTATTGAAAGTTCATATCCATAAATGAAAAAATTTAATGGAATGGTTTTCACCATCTAACATCAGTGATGTGGTAGTGTATTCTTGTAAATGATTTTATAAATGCCCATAATCAGCCCAAGGAATCTCTTTAGAAGGAGCCATAAAAATTACAGATTAAGTAAAAACCATTTAATATTCCGTAATGAGACATCCAATAAGATATTGAATTACTAAATATTTAATATTCACTTAAATACTTCCCCATATCATAATTTTCTATTTTGAATAAAAATTAATTACAAAAAAGATTAATGTATTTCATATATAGATTCTTCATGTACTATATAACATCATCAGTAATATCTGATCCAATTCTCAATATACTGTTATTCTGAATATGAATACACATTGATATAACCATATTAAAAAATATCTGTTAAAGCATAAATTCAGAAAGCATGGTTTATCCTATTCACACTATACATTTATTTATATAATAGTAACTCCGTTTTTCTATAGGTTATATAGTTATTCGTACTTATTCTTAAAACTTTTCATAGTATGATGAGACTCAATAACCTTACTTATATATTAAAGTAATATTTATATTAATAACTCAATGTGAAACCAACCTAGTTATCCTTCAAAATATCTTTTGCTATTTTTTTTAATTAAAACCAATTTCTTATTTATACAAATCATAATAGTCATTGTGGTGATATAATAAATAAATATAATGAAATAATGATAACCATATTTGGAATTATGTCTCATATGTCCACAAAAAAGATTAAATTTATTCTAATGTCCATGATGAATGGATCTCCACACTCTTATGAGTATATTATTCTATTTTTCCTTATTATCTTATTTCAAAAAATGCAATCAATTTTTCGATTAAATTTAGTATGAAATCTTATAGAGTTATATTTTGAAAATTTTCTTCATATACTTTGGAAAAGAAGATAAATACTTCATTGTATATGTTTTTTCTATCCTTATAATTGAAATCACATGAATTTTTAGACTTTTCAATTTGGATTATATTTCCACTTGTTCTTTCTCAAAATGTAACAACTTTTTCACCCTTCAGGTTTTGGATTATGAATTTATTTTTCATTAAAATTGCATTAATTCCATCATCAGACATACATATAACACACAAGTGATAAATTTTTAACCTATAAAAAATAATTTCTTTAGACTTTACTTATTAGGACAACTCATATCTTTAATGAACTATCATTGAAACAAATCCACTGAACATCCATAATGAATTTCAATTATCATTATAATTTTTATCTCTAGTCATGTGTAATGAACAAAAAATACCTAAAATTAATGGATATTAAATAATTATTACATTTAGTGTAGTTTCTAGAATGAAAATATTCCTATAATTTATTCTTACATTAGGGTTATTGGCCTCTAATTATTATTGAGTTTTTTTAGTAGAATGGAAAAATACTCTTAGGCATACTTGTATGATCATATATTAACATGTTTATCCAAATTGGTCAAATCTATTATTAATATAGGAAGAAAAATTATTCTCCTTATTCATAACAATACTTATTTAGTGTTTCTCATCTCTTCCTAAAGAATCCCCCTTAATTCATATCTTATGTTTCCCTTTATTATTTAATTCTATAAAGAAAAACATTTTTTTATCAAAAGATAATTTCATTAAATCTATTTGGAAAGTTGTTATTATGTTGATCTATTTTTGTGGAAATAATTTTTATGCTATTTTACTCACTCTCTTTTTACCATAGATCAGTTTTTAATCATTATCGAGCATAGATTTCCTAAAAAGTGATCATTGAAACATTTTAAATAAAATTTCTTTATTTACCTTTACATTTATAAAAAAATTGAGACCTCCTTTTCTCATTAAACCATAAATATCACTTAATTGTGGTTATTAATTCAAAACTCAATGTCATTATCAAAATCATTTTTAATTTCAATCCAAATATTTTCAATATCAGGCCAACTTTTGTGGATTTCATTTCATTCCTTTCTTATAATGCATTAATCATCAATAATTCTAGATCTCTAAATAGAAAACCTATTTTCGCAAGTTCCCCACTTTTATTCATTCCCATCCTCCAAAATCAATTAATTATTAGACCCATGTTACACTGAATTGGGGGCACAGTCATCCTAACCAGATGCATCACGATGCCCTATTCACCAGGTTCCATACTTGGGTTGGAAATAACCCATTGAACCCAGTCACCAAAAGAACTTTCCTACAACACATTCACCTATATAAAATATGAAAAAATATTATCTCTATTAGGTTTTATTCATGGATTATTGATGTATATAGTAAGGAAATTATGATTACTTTCATGTCCCATTTAAATCATATATTCCATTGATAGCATGTAATGATCATTTTATTCTCCTTAGCATGATGCGTCCCTAGGGTATAATCAATCATTACCCCAATGATAACAAGGAACTTCCATTTTAATGAATTAACGGGATTTCATATAGGTCATAATACTAATCATGATAGCACTAATCATATTTCCCTATTTCTCATGAATTCTATAAAGCACATTGTTTATCTCTAATGAGTTAAATATATAATGGGCCTCCAACCATTTGTAAGCCCAAACAAATAATGTTTTCCTCTTTCGTAAGTCACACAAATATAATTTTTGAGGTACCATTCACCTAAAACTTCATTCCACGTGACATTAGATAATTAAAAATAGGTCCTGGATGCATGAACATATAATATAAATCATTGGTCATTCATAGACGACCATATAAGGAACAACTTTGGTATTTATTGCATGAACTTAAAATGAATGGAATAAATCATTAAATGATAAAAAACATTATGGTTTCTGATTCTATTCAAAGGGTTACATTTGAATCCCTTTTCATGGTCTCAATCCCAACCCCACAACCCCTATTAAATTCTTGGCTTGTGATTCATTCTAGAGTGCCTAGTAGAATGAATTTAAATCATAACATAGTCAACCAATGATGAATAATATAGAGAATCATTGTTACATAAATATGGAAAGCCTCTTATACATGAAATATATTTTATTTTTTCTATGGGAACAAATTTTTAGAGAAAGTAACCCATAAAATTGAATGGAGTGATTCTAGAATGTTTTAGAACATGATAATGGCGAAACAGTGGAAACAAGGACATCCAAAATCAATAGAAAGGGTAAATGGATAGTAATGATAGATTTTTTTAATAATGGATTCACAAAAGTTGTAACTAACTTGTGTAGTAGTAACGTTTTCAATGAGTCAAAATAAAATACAATTCTATAAAGGCTACATATTATTATATAGAAGGATACATAAGTATAAAATATCTAGGTAATAATTATCTCTAAGAATCAAATGTTAATGTGGTGATTGATCAGAACATCTGTCAGTGTCCTTTCCTAAGCAGAGGGTTATCCATGATAACTAGAAGGAAGTGAAATTGGATAATCTATCAATACATATATATTTATAGAGTAGTGGGTTCACTTGTTAAAATATCACTAATTTCATTGATGCATTTTAATTTTACTTATTAATAAATTTATAATAAATATTTCACCATTTTCCAATGTAATATCATATTTCTAAACAATGTAAAACATATTATTTTTCCATTGGTCGTGATACTTATTTTATCATATTCTTTTGTGTGATTGTTCTAGAAAGCTTGATTAGATAATAGAAATTTAGGGGAATATGTTGGAGAGTAGTTCATTCATCTATATTTTGGAATAATGTGTCTGCAAATTTATAACATCATAATATTTTTCCACAAGTTAGGTTTCATAAAGATTATTTGGAGGGTGTTTACTATTTAAAATGTAATTGTATTGGAAGAAGGCATGGTATGTGTTGGAAAATTCAATAGATTAAATTTTGGATTCAGGATGTTGTAGATTAATGATAGTCTATTTTAATGATATCTATGGATTCTTTATAAGGCTTTTAAAATAAAAAAATCGACAGGTATGCGAAGGGAAAGGAAAATTGTGGAATAATGTATGGTAGTGGTCTTCCTATAAAACTATCTATCTATACAACTATATTTTTAGCACCAGCTGGATAGTCTTAAAGATATATTGCCTCAACAATAAACTACAAAAGCATGACATCCTAATGTTAAATTAGATAAATAATTATGTGGGATGAATCCAATGATGTCCTTTCCTACGTCCTCCAATTCGTCACTACATTTCCCTTATAGGTGATTTAAATGAACAAGTATAAAAATTAATTGTTGAATAGAATAGAGGAGGCCTAACTCAAATAATTGGAGTGGATCTAGAAAAAAAAATCATAAAACATTTTTATTTTTTTAACTAAAAACTTTAATGATATTCAATTTAAAACCGAGATACATTTGATATCTAGGGATAAAAACAACAAGATAAAAAGTGAATACCTAATAAAAGGCTCAATCATCGACTAATTTAATGAGAAATGGATTTATGTTCATGCTCCTCTTGACACCTATCATTGTAGTTAAATGTGGAAAAAGGAAATTGACCCTCGGTATACGGGGGTGTAGGCAATGGTATAAAATCGAGGGGTGTGTAATTGTGGGTGTAGTCAATAGTGATAAAGGGTCAATGTGTGTTGGAAGATATCATTGGTGTGGGGACGTAGGACGATGAAGATTTGAAGATAAGGGAGGAACGATGAAGACACTATGATTGGGGTTACGTATTTCATTTATTTGCAGTTTTTATTTATTTTTCCCTTTTATTATTTTCATTTTGTTAAATAAAATGTATATAAAATATATTTAAGAATAATTTTAATTATATTTCTAATATAATATATATTGGATCCAATTTTATATTTTTTCCAAATATTTGGAATATTTAATTTTTAATAGAAACATAAATTTGTATGATTTACGTAGAAATTAGTCTTATAAGCATTTTGTTTAAATATACATATATTTTTTAGTTAATGGTTAAGTAAATGTAACCATCCTTTTTATTGTTATATTATTATTTTTTATTGAATAAATAATAGGTATATACTTATATGTCAGAAAATACAGTTCGTAATAATGATTAATAATAATATTTTGATTTCCTAGTAAAACAATTATGGTTTTAATATCATAAATTAACCAGTAAAATTGATGGTAAAAATATTTTTTTGTATTAAACACTGATAATAACAGATGTATATATAAATAAAAGCAGAGTTTGATGCCAAAATTTAATGCTAACATCATTTAATGTATGTTGGAATTGTTCATTTTTTATGGTATATATATTATCTATTAGTGTATTTCTATTATTATAAGTTTATTCTTTTATTGGGTGATCATTACATGAAATAAAACTATATTAGTAGGTAAGGGTTACAACCAAGAAGAAAGGATAGACCATGATTATTCCTTTGCACTTATTTCTAGATTAGGGGAAATTATAATCTTACTGGCTTCTACACCACATAATAATTTTAAATTATTTTTTTTATAGGAAGTAAAATATTCCATTTAAATATATATTTAATGGAAAAAGATTATATTAAAAACCCACAATGTTTTCGAAACCCTAGACTACTAGATTGAGTTATTAAACTTACTATTTCACATTACAGCCTTAAAAAAACATAGGGATTTATGAATGATTAAGATCATTTTAATAAGAAAATTGGTATTATGTAGGATTAGAATATACTTATCCTTCTATGATAATTGTGTTTTAATATATTAATAGATAAAATATAGGTAGATGTCATTATTTTTAGATTAAAAAATGAAAATATTTGTAATGATTTTTCAAATACTATGAAAAAATATTTTTTAATGACTATTATACAAGAATTAGAATTATTTCTAAGATTTTAAATTTATCTAAAATATTATATAAAATTTTAAAATGAATGAGGGTACATTATTTATTTATTAAACTGTTTGGACTAGAAAACAAAAAGACTTATAAAACTCCCATGTGTACTAATGTAATATATGATTTTGGATGAAGCTGGAAAACTAATTCACAAAAACATATATGGATTATGATTGGTAGTTTCAAATATATTACTATTAAAAAAAACATAATTTTCTTAAACCTTATGTGCTCAATTTCTGTGAAACCAAAAATAAGCCCAATTTAATGTTCTTAAAATCATTTATCAATATTTAAAAGGAAATAGTTTTTAATATCTACATTACCTAAAACTATTAATTTTATCATTATTTCATATTCATATGCTAATTTTTTTAGGATATTGATTAGATAGAAAAATGAATATTAGGAACCTGTCACTTTTATGGAAAAGCATCGTTCTCATGGTCTAGTAATAAGAAATATTAGGTTTCTATATCATAAAATAAGAAATAATATATATATCTACTGATAGTTGTTGTGAATAATTGTTGTGGATTAAACACACCATGCTATATTTTGGACATAATTTTAACAATTTACATATTTTATTTTATAATACCATTACATTTAATATTTTTAAAAATTAAATAATTCATTCAAAATCCATGAATATTCATATAAGGAATCTTCTACGTAGAAATAATTTTCTAATAAATTTTATATCAATATAATTTATAAATACTGAATGTCAACTTGGTGATATTTTTACTAAACCACTTTTGGCTGAAAATTATGATTTTATTAAGGGGGAGTTAAAAATATTTAATTTCAAATACAATTTTTAATATAATTCATTAATTTCAGTATTTTTGGTATTTATTTTATTAAATTATTAATTTATCTTTTCTTAACCATTTTCTGTGTAAACAATATTTTTTTTCGAAAGGGCATATTTTCATAATAAAATATAATAATGATTATAGTGATTAAATTGGATCGAGAAACTAGAATGACATCACCCAAAACTATCCAGAAACCCTTTATATCCTTCTTTCTCATACTTGACCACAAATTTATAAACATTTCACCCTATAGAGATCTCTTCTTCCTTCGAAACAATATAATAATATCCTTCAATGGGGAAATTCTTGAAGATGTTAAAGAACAAGAGATTAGATGAGGGTGAACCAAGTGAATCAAAACATCCATGTATTTCACATTCAGAATGATTCATCTAGGAAATATTTTCTCATTTGAATAATTTCATTCAGAGGAATGAATGTCATTTTATCCTTATGTTTGAATTATTTTTATTCTTCTATATCAAAAGAATAAGATCATCTATATAGATGTTCGAACAAAGTGTCATACCAACGACATTCCTAATTCTACTACATGAATAAATTTTTGTTTCATATGGAGTAAATTTAATGGAATAATACTTCTTATTGGATAATATTACAAACAATAATTTGGACTTATTTTTTAGGGGGATAATGATAATTTGAAAACAGATGGATAAGTTCGTCTGCAAAATGTGGAAGTTAGATTATCCATAGTAGAATGTAATGTTCAACCAAAAAAATGAAACTCAGATATAATTATTCAGATCAATATCAAATAGATACTAATGATTTAGATAGTTAATTAATTATCACCTGACATAGAAACATAGAAGAACCATCCAATGATAACAATAAAATTGAAACTATGACACCTGGTGAGTAAATAATGTCATTTCATTTAAGAGACTCAATCAATCACGATGAAAAACAAGTTCACATTAATCTACAGGATGAACATGTTTCTAATCAAAGCTAAAGTATTTATAAAACTGCTCAAGGATATGAGAATTTAAATTTTCAATAAATGAAACCAATGAAATAGTTTTGAATAAAATATTACCTGATAAAACACTATCCTTGGATAAAATAGCTTTACTAACTATAGAGAAGACAAATGTTTCTAATAACATTTCTTTATCATCTAGTGGGAAAATAGAATTAATTCACTACCTATAATAGAAGATATAGATAAATCACAACATCATGAAGATGAATCTTATGATTCCTTGAACAATCAAATCAAAGATCTAGTCATCATGTTTAAAAATTGATAGAAGGAAAATTATGTTTAAAACATGATATATAATTTTCATGAAATATTTTCAAATATTTGAGGAATTAATATATTACCAGAGAGAATTTTAATTTTTTTAGTCTGGGATTTTCAATATCAGAAAAAAATTATTTTTTAGAAGATATTTTGATTCTTTTCACTAAAAAATGTAGGATGATTCTGAATATGTGTAAGAAGAATCATTCTCAATGATATAATCACAAGATTTAAAGAAACGCATAATAAAATTGTTTTAATAATTTATTACTAGCTGTAATCAATTCAAATCCTCTCCCTTTGACTCTCAAAAATCAACAAATTTAATCTTAATATTTCATGAAATTAATACAATGATGTTTGATGTTAATGATATGATTTATTTACTTAAATATAATATTTAAACATTGAATGTTCTGTTAGATAATCAAATATTACTTGTCAAGAAGTTAACCACATGTGAACCTTGAATCAGACTACATCTATATCAGTTTAGTGACATGATTTCCATGATTCCTCAGACTAAGAAATTTGATTATGATTTTATACAAGTCAATCTAATTAAAAGTAATAAAGTGGGACATGACTCATGAGATTTGATAAGATAGTTCGCTTACATCCTTTCTAAACCATTACAAGGATAGATGGAAGAATTATATAAAGGTATTCAAGCTATTCTACCTTCACCAGAGCTTGAAACCTCTTCTAAAAAAACCCATAAACATTCATTCAAACCATATATCCAAACATTTCTTATCCATTCTTCCACTTTTAATCATAAAAATCTTTTTTTAAAATATTATTTTTTGTATTAATATTCATGTTTATCATTATTTCTATTAAATACTAATAATAGAACACAATTCTTATATTTCTTTAAAGAAGAATATAAATTTAATTTACAATTCTATAGTAAATTGAATGTGTATTAATGCATTTTCCTATAAATTCATTTTCATATAAAAAAGTGGATAAAATTGGGTTAATACATAATTCATGATTACATTTCCAGTTTATATTATCTATTAAATAAAATGTATTTCTATGTGTAAAATTATTTTTTAATAAATTTAATCATTATGTATTTTTAAATATATTAATTCGTTTGAGTGTAAAATTAATATATTTTCTATGTTATGTAATGGGTTTTGTGATCATCAATAAGGGTGATATTTTTGGGAATGAATTATCTCAACAATACTCTATAAATCTTAATGATTTTTATGCTATCTAATAACCTTTATTATCTTTATAATAATGTTATATTATGTATTTTTCATGAAAATATTTTTTCAAAATATATTCTTATTAATGTATTAGAATATATTTTCAAGCATTTATAATGTATTTTGAATGTATTGATGAAAAACTGGTCATACCCTACGTTTTTTAGTATAAGTGTAATGTATGGTTCTAAAACCATACATTTAAGATAACAAGTATGGTTTATGCAACATATGTTTTTGGAAATTTAATTTTTATCAACCCTACATTTGGATGGAATCCTATAATTTAGAAAAGGGACTGTATGGATAAAACCCTATATTTTTTAGGAACCCTATGTTTGATGAAAAATTGTATGGCATATCCACCCTAATGTTTTTCAACTTTACATTATACAACCCTATAATTTTAGTTTTTTCATAACATGAAGGTAACCATCATTTGAAAATTTAAAGAGAGATTTTTAATTAAAGACATTTTCTATGATTACAATAATGATCTCTACAAATGTAAATATCACGATAAGAATTCTTTTTGATGGATTGAGAGGAATTTATTCAATGGTGTTAATAATTTCTAATTATAAGAAAGTTTTTTACTGCCTTGAATGATTTAAATTTTAGTGATTGTGATTTTATGCGACATTTTTGGTTATTCTCAACCCTATGAAATCCAAAGTATTATAAATATATATACAAAATTATTTTTCATTTAAGTTCATATTTATATTTTTAAATACCATTTTCACTACATCACATCTCAAAATAAACAAAAAAACAGGATTGAGCGACACTGATGATTATAATGTAGCTACGTTTAAGAGATATACAATACATTGTTCTACTATTTGTTCTTTGATACTTCAATTGAATATCATTTTAAACCATGATTTCTTCAATGATATTCATTCTTGAATTCATTAATATTTGAAGATAATGATCTATATTCTATTAGCTACTACTGCAACTGTGACCATGAATATATCAATTCAACCGAATCAAACTCTTTTTATTAATTGGAGTTTTAGTTTCTCATACTCAATCATGGAATTGTATCATTTTCTTAGAATATAATGTGGGGAAATGGGTTCTATATAAAATTTCTAAAAGTCTATACCAAGAATTTTTATAATGGTGTTAACTACCAACACTTAGTTGTGAATGCCTTTTGATAAGAGTAACTTCTTTAGTGAAAAACACCAGGCGTGCAAAGAGAGTGTTGGGGGAGTGGAATATGCGATATTTGTACACTGAGAAACTATATATATTTTTGTGTCCTTCATTATTGTTTATCTTACAAAAAAATTAAATATGTAAGATAAATTTTCATATCTGTATAAATCGAAAAGAACGATAAATTCCAGAATATGTCATGATTATCAAAAAAACAAAATCCACCTCACTGTAATGTATTTTTGTATTATTCTGATCTAGAAATTATCTATCAATGGTGCCATATATCGATATCTATGGTTCTCTATTAATATATCTATATGTAATTATCATGGATTCTCTATGTCATGTAGTTATTTAATTTATCATTGATAACATTAAATAATTATGATTTAAATCCTAAAAAACAGTCACTCAATATTTTATTTCCATATATTGAGGTGGTTGGAGTTTTTATATTGGGATCTTTCCAATGTGAAGGAATTATTATGTATCATTTTGTATGGAATCATACCCCACATATTTTGGTTCCTCTATATTGGATACATCACATCTTATAGGGTTATGTGACAATGAATAGATAATATAATTTAATATCATGTATTAAGGATATCTAGATGAATGGTTCCTAGAAAAAGTAGTTGGGGAACATATTCATGAGAACAAAATTTTGTATTACCCTATATGAATATTACCTAAAGAGAATGGATTAATTGGTCAAGGAATGTGTCCCTATGAGGATAGATCTCACAGGGTAATATGGATCAGTGAGGATGAGATGATAGGACCTAGAGTCAATATAGAACTCCAGGTGGGAATTTGATCCTTCTAGGAATATGGTCTACAGGGGGGATGGGGGATTGAAGGAATTGAGTTTGAACCTTATAGAGGCTTCCTATGTTCCCCATTTAGAAGAGAATAAAATCTAACATAGTTTGGAGGGGTTTGGGATACACCTATAAGGGAGTAACATTTGAGTTATTTGATCATGATAGTTTCAAGATCACAAATAATCACTAATCACATGTGTGTTATAATCATTGATAGAAAAAATAGAGTGTATAGTATTACCACATAACACAATAATGTTTGGGAGAGACTTATATGAAAATATAAAATAATTTTTAAATTTATTCCACATCCATCGAAGGAAAATCTGGGGATATTGAAGGAGGAAGGGATGTGATGTCATGTAAGAAACCCTATGGACCTAATCCATTAGTAATAAACATTCAAAAACACATATACTGATAGATTAAGGTGAGTATATGGAAGGATAGTTAAGATAAAATATGATATTTACCCATTATCATCTTCTTAATATTTTCTAAAACCCACTAATGGGGCTTACTTATCCATTGAGTGTGTAGATACACCTTGATACACTTCAAATTTTGAGTACTAAATTTCACATCCCAGATCAATAAATTACCAACCACCATTATTGATACTAGGATCTTTATTTCCAATATATTTCATGATAATGACCAATATTATGATCCTATATATTAGGCAGTTTAAATTTCGGACTTATTTTTCCCTGGGAATAAATGATTAGTAGGACATGATTGTGTGTTTGATGATCTGATGGTGCATGTCTAGAGGCCTGGGTAGAGTTCCTTGATTTGGTGTCTTTTATGTCTAATTCATTGGTAAAGGGGTGACAATTCATATGTGGTATAAGAATGGCTATGTGGTCAAATGATGATTTGTAGGCAATTCATGGGAGAGATGGATTGAGACTCACTAGATGATACTTAGATTAGCAATATTAGGCCTCTACCAGATGAATGTGGGGAAATATATATTATGCCATTCCAATAAAATAATTGGATGATCTAGATTACTCCTCACCCAAGTGATACCTATGAAAGATGAGTTTATCTTTACCATAGAGGCACCAAGTAGAGATGGTTGGTATATCTACTGAGTTATTCATGTTTTGTTTAGATAATTTTCTCTTATATTGGATAATCAAGACAATTAAACTTGGGTTATACACTTATCTAATCACCAATAGTCCCCTTGAGTAATATTTTAAGGATAACATGAAAGTCCATTATCGGTGAGGGTTCCATCATGATAATGTTCTTGAGAAAATTGTGAACTGGTTCCATGTATAGGTCTTTGGTGATCAAAAATTTGAGGAACTCTTGTACCATAAATCTCATTAATTACCTCTTATTTTATAATATTTAAATGGTACCTGAGTGTTTTGGGGATTTGGGACAAATATTAGTATGAGTATAGATTTAAACTATCTTTAGGTCTTCTAAATGTGTCAAATGGGAAGCTTAAGGGTCATATTTGTAGTTAAACTAGAAACTATATTCTTATGATGTTTTCTTGTGTATGGTTTCCATGATCATTCATTGCATGGGAAAAAATTTCATTATAGATGGTTGGGTAAGTGTTCCAGACAACCTCCTCCTAAGTGAACTCATTAGGGTTTTAGAGGGGTGTTTCTCATATTTCATGAATTTTAATTATCCATGTGTCATACTCATGAATAATATATTGATTCAAAATTTGTGTTCCCACAAATTTCAACCCTTAAGAATGGATCTAATTAGAACTAAATGATTTAATCCTGAGGTACAAAAGAATTCTGGCATGTATAGACTCTGGATTAATTGTGGATCATGTGTTCACACACACCACTTAACAGCCGAATTCACCATAACATCATTGTGATTTTTTCTTTAATAAGGTTATTGTATTGTTAGATCACATCGATTGAACACAAAAATAGATAATGTAGGGTTGTTCAAGAAACATGATCTTATATGGTTTTTTCATACCCGTTTTTATCATTATAAATTGTTTTCACCTATCTAGTTCCCCTCCTCAATTCAAAACTTATATGTCACATGCGTTTTTTCATTAATCATGTCTTTCACTCACATAATTAATGCTTACCCATAGTACAAATCCCCTTGATCAATAATTTCCACCATGTGACGTCAGCGAGGATATATCTAGGAGGGACTTTTAAGAGGTCACTTGGCTGAGGGACCTGCGTAAGGTCATCTAGTTTAGTGGTTTCTGTGAGGATACAACCATGAAAAAATTATGTGAGGACACTTTGGTAATATTTATATTCATGAAAATCGAGACAATGGACCTGTGAAAGCCCGTTCTTTTACATATATTCCATTAGAGTAATATATATACAAATTTTATCTCTAATGAAAACATACATTTTTACCAGTAAATTTTAAATAGATAGATAAATAGATTCTATTTGTAGTGTAGTTAATGTATGCATCACCTTAGTATATTTTATTTTAGCCATAAATTTCTATCCAACCAAACACTAAGATACAAACTCAAGGATACCTTAATTCATTCAATCTTGTAAAAATTATTATTTCAAATCCCTATAAATCTTCGCAAATACAGGATTAATACAAAATGAAGAACAATGAGATTCCTATAAATGCTCCTTATTAATATCAATATTGGAATTCACACATAAACAATTTCTAAACATCATCATTTCATCCAAATCAAGGGTAATCTCTGGAACATTTCTGACCTTATTTAACAGATCTTCGTCTTCCTTTTTTTCATTATTAATCTTTCCTTGAATAGACGGTTGTACATTAATTTTATAATGGTATGATATTTTAACATCCATTCATATTTATAGATCTATCATTTTCAAATATAAGAAAATTGGAACTTTTTTGGTCCTCATAATAGATATGATTTCATGATCTTTTCAACTTAAATAATTGGCCACCTTGTTCACATTCATAGGGTGGTAATATATTGAGCAATCATAATCCTCTATCAACTGTAATAATATTCTCAAGCACATTGTCAACTCCTTATGTGTGAATATATTTTTCATAATTTCTTGAATAGTATATATATATCACACTTTTCTCCATAATGATAATTCCTACAAATATTTAGTGAAAAAATGACACCTACTAACTCTAAATAAAGAGTATGGTAATTTTTCTCATGAATCGTCAAATTTCATGTGGAATATTTTATAACCATGCAGTTTTTCATAATAACACATCCCAATCCATTATTGGATGAATCATTATATATTGCAAACCTTGATCCACTGTAGGGTAATGTATGAACAAGTGCACTGAACATCGTTCTCTTTAGTTTCAGGAAATTTTCCTCAGATTCATCTATCCCTAGGATCATGACTCCATTATGAGTTTAATATGTTATAAGATTATATAGTTGTGAAAAATTCCCCACCAACAATTGATAATATCCATATAATCTATGAAATCTATAGATCTCAGTCATCGAGGTTGGTTTAGACAAACATTCAACAACTTTCGTCTTTGTTGGATGTACTGTTATTACATCTTTTGAGATTTTGTGACCAAAAACTGATACTTCTTTCATCCCAAATTCACACTTTGTAAATTTTTCAAATAAATTAGCCTTGATTAGGGTACGTACTACAATTCTCAACTGATCTTCCAAATATTCATTTATATTTGAATAGATAATCATATAATTTTTAATGACAGCCATAAACATATTGAGGTAATCTAAAAAGAATCCATCATTAAATCCATGAAGAGAGTAATGGAACTAGTAATCAAAAAAGCCATCATAATATATTCAAAATGTCTATAACATGTAAACAATGCTGTCTTGGAAATATCCTAATTGTTAACACTATATTTATGATATCCTGAATAATGGTCAATCTTGGAAAAGTATTTATCACCACCCATTATATCAAACATGAAATCTATAATGAGAAGGGGATTCTTGTTCTAGATTATTATCTTATTAAACTACCGATAATCAATGTAGAGCTGTATTTATCCTTCAATGATTCCAAAAAAAAAACCAGTGCTCCCCAAATTGACACACATGATGAATTAATCACTTATCAATGTCTTCATAGACATTCATGTTCAATTCCTTCAACTCAATCTTGGCCACTCTATAAGGGGTATTTGAAATTGGTGAAGAAATAAGTATGAGTTCCATTGGGAACAGAACGCCAATTGTCGGTGGATGACTAGGAAAAACTTCTGAAAAGTCAACCATAAAATATTGAATAATTGGATAATTATAAATTTCAATATTCTCCCACACAATTAGAGATAAATACCCCTATGAAGAAGAATTAAAACCCATTCACTATATGTAATCAATATTGTATGTTCATACATATCGTTATAATAATGGATGATCATATGAACATTTGAAATAGAAAATGTAACATACCATCCTTAATAATTGATGTGGGATTTATGCATACAATTTCAATCCTTCCCTACGATGATGTCAAATTCGACTGAAGGAAGAATGATAAGATTTACAAGAAGGAAATTCCAAGAAACATCAATTGAAGTGGAATAATATACATGATATGAAATAATCCTACTATTAGAGATTTAAACTACTAATTCCACATCTAAATATCTTAGTGTATATTAACACCCTTACAAAATTGTTTAGATATGAAAGACTAGGTAGATCTAGAATCAAATATGACATTATCATTTCTAGAGTGGATTGTATGTGTAACATTCATCACATTGTTATTTCACACCTCATTAGAAACAACAATTGCATGAGATTTCCCTTTTTTCCCTTGTCATAAGAGGTTTCAGACATCGATTATCATCCCTAGACATTAGGTATGTGATGTAGTGAGTATAATGCACATTTTTCTTACACTTGAATCAATGAATCTTGGGGGTGAATTTTGTTATTGGTTTTCCACATTTACAAAATTAGATAACTTCTTCCCATTACATCTGAAATCAATTGCCCATTCACCTTCCTTTCCTCAATATAATCATTTATTAGACCCCTTAAGTCAATTTCATTCATGTTTCTTCCCACACATAGAGCATATAAGATTGTTAATATTCTTTTCCCCATGGTTTTTAGAGTTTCCATTAAACTCCATCTACCTATACTTTTTATTTCCATGAGATTGATATGTAACTCCCACATCCATTTCACCCTTTATTGACCAACATACAGTCTCTTCCCAGCTGCTAAATTTTATTATCACCAATGACCTTATGATATGTTGCATTAAGCCACAAAATATCCTATCAACATAACTTTTAGGTTGGATGATAAATCTAGAAGTGTTGCTTGAATGTCTTGTTAAATAATCCTAATAGGTACCAATGGATTCATCATCCTTTTTATTCAACACTAGGATCTCATTATCATTGATGGTATGAATAATTGGAGGAATTTAGTTATTGAAAAATAATTTCTTGTACTCATCCCAGCTCATTGATTTAAAATCATTTTTCTGCCTCATATTCTTGATTATATTCCACCACTCATGTGCTTAACCTTCTAATCAATAAACAACTAGATTGTATTTATCATATCTAAACATTAAATAATGGATGATATATTTTCAGTTGTATAGCTCTATTACTGGTCAACAAGTGGATCCGAATACCCTCTAAAAGATGGTGGTTGTTTCCTCATGAATGACTCAATAGAATGTTGTTCCCTAATTTTCTAATTTGTAATCCCACCTTGATTCATAGCTTGATAATAATGGGAAAGCATAGAAATGATGTTTTTAATTCCATCCCCCTTAGCATTCGGTTGCTCAGGAGGATATTTGATTCATTGTTCTTCGCAATCACCATTAACATGGTTCCATCAGGTTCGAGCAATTGACTAAAACCAATAACCTAATATTAGAAATATTTATCAGAATCGGGAACCACCTAACCATGAAACCCCACTTATATGATTTGTAAATAATTACACCTTCCTTAATGTATGACACCATAGGTTTGTCCTAGGTTATTCATAGGCAAAATATATTTCAATCCTTCATAATTTTTTATTAATATTTTGTTATTTCCACATAGAATGTCCCCTTTTAGTGTCATTCGAGGTGTGTAGGAAGGCCCACTGTCATGTACCAGATTACCCCAAGGTAATCATGGAACATCTTGTTAGAGTGGTTACCCATATGTACATATATTTGAGATCCACATTAACTTTTAGTTTCTTTCCAGGGAGGTATTGAAAGGAAACCACTCACATTATTCTTTACAAAAATTCTAGGACATGTTACTACAATTTTCCATACTCCATGAATTATCATTAGGCATACCCTAAGGGTTTCAAATAACATTGTCCCATCCTAGGTTCCAAAAGATAAAAATAAATTTTCTCTGATACCAACTATTTCAAACCTCATTTTTCAATACATTAACATTTTATAACCTTTTCTAAATACATAAACATTATAAAAATAGATGAAAAATAGACTGTAATTGGTCTATTTACTTTGAAAACAAACAAACATAACATTGGTAAATAAATAAACTAATTAATTTACACTAGGTTAAAACATATTACATATCATCATAACTTGGGAGAAAGAATCATAAAAGGGGTGTGCTTAGAATCTCGGTAAGGTAAAATAAGGGAGACAAATAAGAATAATCATGAATATTAGGGCATGAGAACGTTATCATGAAAAGTATAAATCATACCCTTCAAATCAAAGATCATAATAGAAATTATCTCATAAATGTTGGAAATTCATAGGACATAATCCGTAATTAAATAATGATCATAATCCAAGAAAACATGACATGAATGTGTGGAAAACACATAATCATATAATGATTTCTGTAGTACCCAAGGCACCGCTTCCAAGACCATCATAGTTTTATGGGTTCACTTCTCATACAATCTTAGCAGCACATGTTCACTCATCACACTATATTATTAGTCATTTTTCACTTCCATTGACATTATAAAAGTCAAGTTTCACTCCCAATACTATATTAGAATATCTATTGAGAGATAAAACATTACTGAATGCACTGGACAATGATATAGGCCCCCCATATCATAATGAAATCATAAATACATGTAAAAAAATAAAATAAAAAATTATTAAATAAAAAATTAAATAAAATGGGTATGATAAAAAATTAATCCTATCATAACCTGTTAAAATAGGGGGGTTTCATAATAATTTCATCATAAACATAACCCGTGAAAAAAGGGTTTCCAAAATTATATAACTCAGGAATGTGAAATGGGATTCCCAAACATCATGATATCAAAACAGAAACCTTTGAGAGAATGAATATTAATAGAATAATTAACTAATTTCCATATAAATCCATGAGAAACAAAAATGGATGTTATCATATATGTAAAAATAAATTCTTAAAACACTTGAAATTTATTTTTTTGGAAAGTATACTTTCTTATTTAAAAATGTTTTCTTTTTGTAAAACACCTTATAATTTTAAAGGAAAATAATTTCGTTAAAAATAATCTTGAAAATTTGTAAGATAATAATCATGGAAATAAAGAATTATAAATGAATAAAAATTCATTCATGTCGTATATGTTTAAAAAAAAATTTCTCCTTTTTTTTTGAAAAATTCAGAAAGTACATAATTTAGATAACGAAATAAAAATTCCATCCAACCCAAGTAGTAAATTTTTTTTATGTATAAAAATCGATTTAAACATCCATAAGAGAATATTAAAACATTTTATGAATTATTTTTTAGAAACCATGGGCATTGGTTATAAACAAACCCAGATAAATTCTTATGTATAAACTATCATGAATAATAATGTGATTGCGAAATCATCCATTTCCTTGTGTCTTGACTCTCTTTGTACTCACACAAACATCCTCTATAAGAAATGTAAGTTAATAATACTCATTTAATATAAGAATATTCTTATACATAAATCAATATATGGTTTTATTAAAACCATATATTACCCACTTGTTAATGATCTAATAATAAGGTTTTATTTTGGGAAATATTCCCTATTGTACTTCCCATGTGTCTTAATTTGTTATATCGTTTGTACTTATAATTGTATCATGATTAAAAAATTTATAGAATGATATAAATTTAATTTATATCTAGTATATGTATATTTTTTTAATCTATAACATAGTGAATTTTTAAATGGAATACACCAATCATGGAGACGGTAGGTCTTACGTACACATGAATGTTGTTTCTATTTTAAATTATCATGTTGAATGAATTTACATATGTGAAATATGTAAATATATATGTATGTAAATAAATTTATCATTATTTTAGTATCATGATTATATCATAAATTTAAAACTAATTAATAATATATATTTTTATAATCTTCTATGAAAGGTGAAGGTTGAATATGAATCTCATCGCATCGTGGATATGATAAGTCGTATGTAATCACAAGCGACGATATCATTCAATATTGTTAAAGAGTATTGAATTGGATGTAATATTAATTATAAAAAATAATATTATTTAGTTTATATTATATATATAATTTATATTCATATTTATACCAATATAAATAAAGTATACATGAAAAATAGTTTACACTATTGCATGGATAAGGTAAGAAGTACATTTTCACGCATGGTGATATTGTTCTTTCATTGGATGGGTGAATGAATGAATATAACTATCCCATAATCAAAAATAAACTTGAGAATATATTATATTACTTATTTTTTACATTGTTATGGAAACAACAAAGAATTGGGAATTATAATATGAAAAGGACTTTGACAGAGATGATGAAATGATTACCTCTTTTTCGGGTATCTCCCTTTTGATTTGGACAAAAGGACTCCTTAGGATGGTTGTATTACGAAATTATGTCCAATAAGAAGTATTTAGGGGTTTTGGGAGACGAAATTGACTATTTTTATTGTCTATCCAATGTTAATTTGAGTTGTGAATTATAGGGAAGGATAAGAGACCTTTTATAAGGGGGTTGAGTGGCACTTTCGGAAACTCCAGAACTATTAATTTATTACAGATTTATTTTTGATTTAAAATTGAATTAGAGTGAGTAATTAATTAGTTGAGATTAATATGGGTAGAATTACTTAAAAAAATTATGTTTTAGACATTTTAATGTCATAGAAATATTCTTATATTTTGGATTTAGCCATTAGTAAATCAATTTTACTCTTACTGTGATAACTTCTCTTTTTACACTATATGGTTAATATAGTTACTATAAAATTAAAAAAGAACCATAATTGGATCATTTGTGACATATTTGAAAATGTACAAGTTATTTAGCTATTCCATATTCTTTATGACCATTATATCATTTAAGAATGCATTTTTTTTTATTTTCTAGAATTATTTATGTCAATTTTGATTCTTTTCAATAATTGATTTTTTTAAAATACTAATGCAACATGATAACTTCAAACCAATACATTGAATATTTCACATACATCCTTAAATTATCAATAAAATTGATAGGTGTCATTAATTAAGTCAATTTATTATTTTTAAAATTATTAATATCATTTATTTTATATCTCAATTAATTAAACAATTTGAGCATCATTGTTGTACAAGATATTAATTATGTTAATTTTCAATATAAATTAAAAATAAATTTTCATAATGATGATATATTTATTGTAATACTAATTAATAATTATATTCGGATTTATCTTATGAATAAACACATATAAAAAATGATTTAGTTATTATGTTTTTCATATGACTCTTTTAACTCATCATTAAATAAAATATAATAAATATCATAATACAACATAAGCTGGTTAAATATGATCGTAGTTTTTACATAGGTTTTATTTGGGTTGAAAAAAACATATCCATGGAAATTAAGACAAGTGTTATGGTAATATTGTATTTATATGATATTACTTTCCCTTTAATCACCCTATTTACCTTTAAACATGGTAAATAAAATTTAATAGTTATTATTCACCAGGAATTATTTTGATCCAATTACATCAAATTTTTCATCTTTATTGCAATCATTATTTTTCATTTTTTAAAATTTAATTCATGAAAGTGGTAAAATTATTTTTACTACTATACCTGAAAATGTGTCTCGAAGGTGTGTAAAGGAGATATTCAAAAGTTCAATAATTTTTTATATCAACTACTATAGTAAAAATATTAATATTACTAACATTGGATTTATATATGTATTATTTATCTATAGTGATGTTAAAATGAATTTAATTTAAACATATTTATTTCAATAAAAAATATATTGACCCAACATTAAACATTACACAATGGAGGACCTTTTACCAGTCTTTGTTCTTGAGAGTTAGATATAAGATTAAAATTTATTAGACATGGAAAAATATTAAAAAATAAAATCCAAATTCCCATCCATGAGTGAAAAAATGATGATGCCGAACTTTGGACTTCAAACTGACCTTCTAAAATAATTGGGAAACAACATATGATAATTTAAAATTCCCAGTAAAGGGCTTTCTAAATAACTAATATATTCTACTGAAAACACTTACATGAAAGAAAATAAAACCATTAAAATAATTTTATTATAATAAAATATCTTTCTCCTTACATGTCATCATCATTTCTCTGATAGTTACTAATTTTTTTTTGGATAATCTTATGCTCAAAAATTAGTATACTTATTTGAAAATCATAATAAAAAAGTATTATAAAAATAAGTGTACACATGAACAATAAAATACCTGAAATAAAACATAAAGATGGAAAATGGACACACATAAATTTTCCACAACATACCAGGGGTCCAAATACTAATTTTAAAATGAAATAATACTTTTTCAAAATTTATACACAAGACAAAGATTCTTAACCATGGGTATTCAACTAACCGTATAAAAACATGAACGACAGGTTACTGTGCTTCAAATTGAGGGAAATGAATACACCAGACATTATGAAACATACAATATTTTCCTTGGTCAATACATCTAAAACTGATTAAGTCCACAACCAAAACCATATCTAAATATTTTCAAGGCATCAGCTAAGCCCATATCTATTTGTCTCATAGGACCTACTGATGCATTGAGAAATATCTTCGCGGAATTGGACAAGACCTTAGAAAAAGATTATATCCTCGTCCAAAACCACATCTGAAAATGGGAAATCCCTTGGCCCAGTCAATATTTAATTTTTCACATGAGACATACTGATTCATCAAGAGTCTATAACGGGCCTCAACCATCACATAATATGTCCAATACATTCCTTGTATGAGTGGAATTAATTATATATATATATATATTAGGTTAATAACATTAGTCATTAATTATAAACCATTCATAACAATGAATTGCATGTTATTAAATTAATCGAAAAAAATATTCATAAACCTCTTAATGTAGTATCACGAATGAATAATTCATTACATAGAATAAATGTTTTTATTCATAAAGTACAAATAAATGGATAATGAAATACCCACACACATGCTCTCTATGATACATTTTCCACATAACAATATAAACATTTCAATTCTTTATGAAATCTATGTGTTAGATAGTCTTGGAAGTAAACCTTATACATTTATTTAAAACCATGTGTTTATTATGATTTAATGGTGTGTGATGATGTTAGGAATGTTTTATGATCAAGATTGTCTGCAGATTCAACATGAATATTTCTAAAACATGATGATAAGAATAAGAACATTCCTATAAAAATATTATCCTTATATCTATATATACCATGATGTAATAAAGGTTTCCCATAAATTTATACATATATACAATTACATTTATATATATACTTATTTTATGTATAAATCTCATCAGGGCGAGATAAATTTATGTTTTAGAAAATACATCAATAAATGAGAATATCTATTTGAAGAGTTAATATAAAATCAAATATAAAACATAAAATTTGTTTTATATATATAAGTTGAACAATATATTAGAAAATTGAACTTTAATTTAGTAATCCTTGAAAATTAGTTATAATTTCAATGAAACAAACCATTACACTCAAAAAAAATAGTCACACGAAAATTGTAATAACCAATTGTTTAAAGATAATACATGTATATATATATATATTTATTTATAAACATTTCTTGGGAATCTTTTGTGAGTTTTTATATCACCATATCATATCTTAATTAACATTACATCAAATATTAGTTATACTAATCATATATGTACTCCAAATCCATTTCATTAACTTATGTAATTAATTTCATAAAAACTGACAATTTAAAACTCTATCAAACATAAATATATAGATAAGAAAATTATTATTTGATAATATGAATACGTTGATGACATTAAAATATAAATTCTTTATATTACATTAGTAAATTTACCCTTCGTATTAAATAACATTCTTAAGTGATAACTAATTATTTGTCACACATAAAACTATAAAAGTGACCCATAAAATAAAACACATACAATGAAAAGAATGTACTTATGAATTTTCAATTCAATTATTAAAATTTAAAATGATACCATAAAATTATTTTCAATTCAATGGTTGTAATAAATTTTTCATAATGCATAGATATGTTTATATGTGGATGTAATGTCCCTAATGTTAATATATCACGAGGACATGGCATGCTCATTTTTTAGAAACATGGAAATAATATTAAAACATTTATATAATCATTTTATCCAATTCCCATAAAAATACTTCATTTTTGAAGTTTATTGAATGTTCATGCATATATATTTACATTTATATGCATTTATATATATGTATATGATAAAATTATTATATTCCTTAATTTAAAAATTCTTACTTAAACTAATATTCAATTAATTATAATTTCTGTAAAATATATATATAATTTGAAATTATTCAAGTGTATATATATATATCAACTAATAAATGAATAAATTAATGTTTAAAAGAAACATCAATAAATGGAAATATTCCATGGATGCATTAACATGAAATCATATTAAAACAAAAACTTTGATAGATATATCTATATAGACCACTCATAAGTAATATTCCTTCTAAAATATGTTTTGAATTATAAAAATAATTAAACATACATTCTAAACGATTCCGAACATCTATTTATTAAAAACATAACAAAATTTTTTAAACATCAAAACATGTTTGATTATTATTTCAAGAATCCAACAATCAAATGTTTTGAAAATAATTTTCCCTTACACAAAACTATATAATATTGACTAGAAAATGAATTAAAAAAGTAAATAAATCTTCTCTTACAATAACAAAATTAATTAATTTCAATCAATAATAAATAAATAATCATATTTAAATTTCTCTTAAAAATATATTTAATCAAAAAGAAATAATACATCTCTTTGGAAAATTGCAGAGGGAAGGCTACTGCTTCTAGGCAGATGAAATTGATCCAACGAAGACGTTTTTCATTGGTCTTCCATTCATAGAGGAGGGTATCTCTCATATATTTATAAAAAATTTGTCGTAAGAATCTCAATAAAGCTAAGTTATTATTAATTTTTTAAAGAAAAACTAAACAACAAAACACAATGATGGGTTAATTTTTTCTAATATATATAAAAACAATGTAACCATAATAATACATTTATTTAAACTTTTTTTAAATATTTTATTTCTGTCATCCTTAATTTTGATTCCTAAATAATGTATCACTATTTTCCACACTTCTTTCATCATATTAAATATTATTATCATCTTTTTAATATCAATGTTTTCCGCGTATTTTATTTGTGTGAGTCACGCTTCAAAAAAAAATCCAAATCCATCATTTTATTATTTGTATTCTATTATGTCTTGTCCCATTAGTTTTTCTATCTCTTATGTCTTTTTTATTTGGTCCCCTAATAATTAATATTATAAAATTATATATATTTTAAGAGTTATCAGTTTTTAACAGTTATTATATCTCTTTTAAAAAAATCATATATCCTATATAAATTAACATATATTATCATTTTTATACAAATAAATATATATTTGTTCAACCAAACCCTATATATTAATAAATATGTATGTATTAATCCTAATATGTAATATATATATATATATATATATATTATATTTTAAAAGAAATCATTTTTGGGGGGTTTTTTTAGTGACACATGAATTTATGATTGTCTATGTGTTTTATGTTTCACCATTTCTATTTATCATCATTACATATTTTGTTGTTTTTTATCTATCTCATATTTATTAAAATGTTAAACATATATAATTAAAAAATAAATGAGCATATATATTTATAAACATATAACTACGACACACATATATATAATAAAGAAAATGATAATTATCAATATTTGTAATCATACACTTATATATATTTATTAAATAACGTTATTATATACAAAATAAAAACAAATGTTTATCAAACAGTTCGAAATTTTAAACAAATATAAAAATTTATTTTTTTATAAAAATAATTATGTACTTGTATAAATTTTATAAAACTAAAAAACAAATTTTTTTTCACATATTTGTAAAATATATTATATTAAAATTAAAAATTTTTATTTAAAAATATTATTCCATAAATTATTATTAAAATTAATATTATAAAAATATTGTATTACAAAACCTTTTGATAAAAATGAATTTAATTTTTAAAAAATAATAATAAAAATAACCAATTTAAAATATCCTTCAAAACAAAGTAAACCATCTTCTATTTTTATAATAAATTTGAAAAATAAAAAAATATTTAATTATAAGTTTTATAATTAAATAACAATATAATTAAGACACATAATTTAAATTGTTAAATTTTTAAATAAGACTATCTAAAAAATATAACTGACCTGTAAATTAATATATTTAATAAAAAATTTATATAATAAACTATATTTTCAAATCTTGAGATATTAGATTATTCCCCCTCAAAAGAATATAGCACTAACAATTTTTTTTGTCCAACTAAAAAGAATGATGAAATTTTTTCTTCAAAATTATGATCCACTTGAATCGATAAACTCCTAGACTCGACAACATCTCATTTCCAATGTTTTCTAGACAATTTCTCTGATTCAAATTATAAAGACCAAGATTTAAGAACTACACAACAAAAGACACTTTACCGGTCTAGGTTCTAGAGAGTTCAATAGAAGCTTACAATTTATCATAGCTGCAATAATATTAAAAAAGAAAAATCCAACACCGATTCTATGCACGCAAAAATGATGACGTCTTATTTTGTACATAAAAGTGACATGTGAAAATAATTTTAAATCATAGGATGAGCATTTAAAATTCCATGTATGGGGTTTTCTTAAAAAATAATAAATTCTTTTAAATACATTTTCATGAAACATAAATACATCCTTTAAAATCATTTTCTTAGAATAAAGTATCGTTCTCATGACATGTCATCAACATTTCCCAAATAGTTACAAGAAAATTTTTAGGAGAATAATATGCTAAAATGTAATTATAATTATTTAAAAAATACAAGTATACTTTATTATAAAAATAAGTAAACACTTGAATAAAAAAATACATGAAATGCCACTTAAAAGTGGACAATGGACACAAATAAAATACCCAGAACATACTAGGGGTGATGATAATAATTCATACATGAAATAATACATGTTCTGAATATATATAAAAGACAAAGGTTCTCAACTATGTGTATTCATCAAGTTGAATAACCACATGAGCTACAATTACTATCTTAATATTGATGGAAATGTATATGTTGACATCTAAAGCATACCGTCTAGGACTCAACCAAGAAATTTAAAATTTATTAAGGCCACAACCAATACCATATATAAAAATGTGCCAATCCTTTACAAAGTCCAACTCTATTAGTTTCAGAGGACCTACCGATGCATCAGAAAATAAAATCACTGCCTTAGCCCTGACATCTGAAAATAATTAATGCCTCAGCAAAAACTATATCTAAAAATTTCAATGCCACTACCAAGTCCTTATATATTTTGTCTCATGGGACATACTGATGCATCGATAGGTTCTAGAGGGCCTCACCTATAACTTAATATGTCCTACTCATTCCTCATATGAGTAGGGTTTAATTTATAAATATGATAGGTTAATAACATTCCATGATAATTTGTCATGCCCCGACCCTAGTTGCCAAGGGTCGGTGCATTATTACATAACATTAGCATGATCATAAGAGATCAAGTCTCAAATGACTGATTTTTTTAATAGATTTGGATGTACTAGATACATACATTAGTTTTACATTACTTCATGAAATAGAAGAACAACAACATTGTGCCCCCTTCGAACAGACTCATATCCCTAATTTTATTCATACATGTTAATCATATTATAATTAATTTCATCCTAGAAAAAATAAAAAATAAAAATGGGTGAAATCAGATGTCAAGTAACGATAAAAATATAACAGAGACTATCATAAATAATCATAAACATTTAAGGGAATGTATAAGACTAAAACACAAGAAATTTAAACCTAAAATTCAGCATAATATTCAAAAGATAAATAAAATAATGTCATTTAGTTATTCACATGAATATTATACTAGCATAATAATCACATGTAATGTCAATAGATAATTTCAGAATGATGGAATGCATAATATGGGACATCATAACCACATAGTCAAGGCCCCATGTAGAGACTACAAATAATATTTTGTCAAGCCCATGTTCCAAGACACTAGTATGTCTCATGAGACCAACCGATTCATCGAGTAGCTATTGAGGTCTCCAACCATCAATTAATAAGTTTAGTTCATTCCTCATATGAAGTGGTTGAAACATAATCTTACCATTCCTATAAAAATTAGCATACAAAATGTTAATAATTTATCCACAAATCCTAAATAGTATAAAAATAGCACATCTAAATTCAAACATAAATAAGTCAATACAATATGAAAGACTTCTTTATAATAAATCAATCTCAATCAAGAATAATGAAGGTTATTTACATAGATGAAAATAATCAGTAAAACTATTTGAGAGAAATAGTCCATTTTTCAGGAAAACATTTAAAAGTCTAATTATTTATCAAGAAGCTATTAAAAATGGATTTTTGAATCAAAGTGTCCTATACAACTTTGAAACATTTAGAAGTAATTTTAATTTTTAAACAATCATGTACATATAAATAAATCTTTAACACCTTTTTTAAAACATGGAAATTAATGTGAATGATTTAGAAGAATAAATCTTAAAATTATTTAAAATTATATTTTAGTTAGAGTTCCTAACCAATTGAGAGATGATTGAGTACAAATAATTGATATAATAAGATCTTTATAATATCTTTAGAATAATGGGATTCAAGATATTCTATGTCAAAGTACAGTATGTATACCATATAAAAGTGAATTGGTACATAAAAACAAAGAACACTCAATGGAATGTAAATTGAGATGATATCCATTATAAATACTATATCCTTAGGTTTAGGGTAAATAAATGACATATTTATGTGTGAAAAATATAAACACACTCTATATGATTGGATATTTTGTGTAAATCAGTCAAACGACAATCACACATATCCTTGTAAAGACATAACCAATGACTTGGATGCTTAACTAAATGAATGGAAATTGAGTTAAGATAACTCTTATCATGTTTATATCGATGACTAGAGAAATTATAAATGGAGTTATTTTTTTTCCAAAGTATATTCTCATGAAGGTGAGTATAAATTAATACATATATTAATAAATAGTGATTTCACAAATAATCTTGTAGTAAAATTATCAATGAAGCTTCCTTAAAACCCAATTTGTGGAAATCAAATTTAGAAATTTCCTTACCGATTTGGTAACTTATAAAACATACACCCCATGAAATATGGATCATAAAATGAAGATGTAAATAAATATAAATTAAATTATATTACACAAATAATACAATCATGGGAAGTACATACACCACACCAAAGAAAATAGTGGAAATATAGCATGAATATCACAGGAATAAAAAGTGTGATGAAAACCACTTACCCTTTAATTTTGAATAGTAGAGGGTTGGTTAACCTATTGTATAATTGTGAAATAATTTTTATTAAATTATACAAGAATCAAATATCTAAATATGATATCATATATGATCTTTTAATATTACCTTGTTAATGATATTTCAGTTATATCTTTGTTTTGGGTGTTAAATTTTTCATTTTACTTTATATGTTTTGTTACATAAGTCATTTTTTTATGAATATGGTGTGTTTCATTCATATCCCAAATGATATTAAGTTATGAAATATTATTTCTAATCATAAAATGATGATTATTCTGGAATGGTTATGATGGGGAACTAAATTTTATCGCGTCGTGGAGACGGTAAGTCATACGTACGCACAAGCAACAATATCATTATATTAGTGGTGAAATCATATGTAATTGGATGGTATGTTAAATATATATAATCATTAACATGTTATATTTATTATTTAAATAATTTATAATAATTATTATACCCCTCCAAATAATGAATTGTTGAATAACAAACTACACCATGACATGGGGACGGTAAGCCGTACGTACACATGTATGGTGAATTTCTCATTCATAAGATGGATAGAATAATGTATATGGTTCTACCATATTTAAAATAAAATCATTGTATATAAAAGGAAATAGAGTTTCTATTTTATTATGTAATCAACAATGATATAGGAAGTGGAAGAAGAAAAGAACTTTGAAATAGGTAATGAAATTATAAACACTTATTCGGGTGCTTCAATTTGATTTGATCAAAAGGTATCCTTAGTTTGGATTTTTGAACTATGTAAGGAATCTAGGATAAAGTGAGGGTAGTTGGGAATATATTGTATTAGGGTTTTGTTGATCCAAATGGCTTTGGAGTTTAGATTTTTAGAGAAGAAGAAGTACCCAAAAATAAGAAATGTGAGGATAACTTTAAGAAAAGTTTGAAATAATAATTTATTTTACAATAATATTCAGTTTATAATGGATCCAAAAGAATTTATTTCGACGCTATGTTTGGGATTTGTTGGAAACCTCTCAAACAATAGGTTTTAGATGGTTTTAGGTCAACATATTAACCATATTTTTTATATTTAAATGTTAGTTAAATTGTTTAACTTTTAATATGTATTCTTGTATTATTATAATAAATGGTTAGTAAAAATACCATAAAAATCCAAGAAAACAAAAAAAGATTCATTGATAAACTATCTATCATTACGTGAGTCATTTTTCTGAACATTCGATTTTTAGAAATAATAAAACATTTAATAATTGAATATTTGTTTTAAAAACTCATTTTTTTCAATTCAGAAACTATTTAGTATTTTGTTTTTTTGAAAGTCGACAGAACTAGATTACTTCAATAAAAATAAATTAAATCAATACTAACATGTCATATTAACCAATAATATTAGTCTAATTCTTCAAAAGTATCAATTTAAATTTATTTGGATATTTAAAATATCAATTGTGTTAATCATTCAGTAATAAAGTAATTACTACATCATCATTGTGTCATAAATAAATTTAATTGTTTAATATATAAAAATTATAAATAAAATACCATTGTGTAGGAAATATTTTTATATTTCTAATTAATATTTATAGTTTAACTTATCTTATGTATAACCCTATATTAAAAATAGTTTAGTTATTAAACATCGAATTTAACACTTTCAACTCTACATTAAATAAAATAATAATAAATATCATAATATAATAAATGTTGAACAAAAGGATCATATTATATTCCTAAGGTTTATTTTAGCCGAAATACACATATCCAATATAATTAGGACATGTTTTAGGGTAATTATAATATCATTTTTCAACTATTTACCCTATTTACTATTAACCGTGGTAAATAAAATTATAAAGTTACTCTTCACCAAAAATTAATTTCATCATATTGAAAAACCTATTACATAATGATGTCAATTGTGTCTCTTGGATTTTTAAATTCTATTCATAGAAGTGGTAAAATAACATTTTATGAAAATTTGAAAATGTGCCTAGAAGGTGGGTAAAAGAAGTTAGAAAATGAATATGATTTTATACATCTAATTTTATTATAATAAGATGCTAATGAATTGCATTAAAATTATATTATTATTATGTATCTAGTTTGATTAAAATTAAATTTAAATAAAATAAAAAATTATTTAAATAAAAAGTATCTTTTAAACAATAATGTAGTGGTTTTCACTATTCCTCAAAAAATGAATGTTTTCAGAAAAATACCAAAAATTCACCCAAAGCTAATTTTTATATACCAAATTCGGAATTGATGTCTCTTTTTACAAATTAAAACCATAGAATTTGTATTAATTAATTTAAAAAACATTCTCGTAGTCGAAACTAGAAAGCAGGTTTTTGATGAGTAAAAACCATCAAAAGATTAATGTTTGTTTATGTCCAATTTAAATGTAAAATTAATTAAAATGACCAAAATTGGACTAAATTGTAAAAATATAATCTAATTATACTTAAAAACCCTTTAAATGTATAATTTAACACTGATAATTATTATGAATCTAAAAAAAATTTCAATGAAAATTTAGTATTTTCCACTATTTATCTAAATATCAAAGTTATTAGAAAAACAACAAAAAATTAGCCAATCTAAATTTTATTATCTCTTTGCTATAGAAGAAGTTTATTTTTTAAAATTTAATATATAAAACTCTCTATTATTGGATTCAAAAAGGGTTCTCCATTAAAATGAAAAAAATATTCATTTTTTGAAAAATACTTCTTTTACCTGAAAAATTGAATTTGTTCTTATTTTATGTCTAATAAACACATAATATAGATTTCAAAGTTATATGGAGTATATACAAGTAAAAATGCAGTTAATACTATTTATATCCATTTTTGAAAGTCTTGTTTTTTTAGTCATGGTGCACTCGAACATGGTGTTGCGTGTAGCGAAAGCTATTGAATTACTTTAAAGAAAACAACTTACTATGAAATCATGGGGTGTTACATTATTCCCCCCTTTAGTAAATTGATTTCTTTAAATTTTAAAATTGTGATTTGGAACTTCATTTAATGTACCATATTAGATAAATATTCAATAAATCAATCACTTTCAAATAAAGGAAGAGAAATATAAAGGCCACACGGGATAACCAATACTATGATTATATACATGAAATAATGGATATGGAAGATAAACTAAGTGTCATGTTCTGATGGAGAGTGATAGAAAACTTGATCAGGAGAATGTTAACAATAAGAAAACCATAAACTTGTGATGGGTTAAATGGTCATTAGTTTCCTAGTAGGAAAATTTAACAGAAAACGTTTTTTGTTTTATGTTCAATTTCATAAAGTTGAGGAATTTATTTATGATATTGACTAAGAACATAAAGATACACACATAATTTTTAAGTATAGTTTCATCCTTCAAAAAAATCCTCAACTAACTCAACTTTTATCCAAACGATGAGTATTCAATATGACTTGGTTAGAACTGAAGTGCTCGAATAAACATCTAGGGAATAACATAATCCACAAAGGAAGAACAATATATTTCCCTTATCTTTAGAGATGAACCAAAACCAAATGACTAGTACAAGATCAGATGATTCATGAAATGTACAATCCTTTATAGAAAGAGATATTAATCATAATTTCCAAAACTAAACAAACAATACCCAAACATCAATAAAGACCAATCAATAAACAATTTTCCGTAAAATCCTTTAATATAATCCTAACTAATATTGAAACCCAAAACTATGAATAATTTAATCGCATAGTCTTTCATTGTAAATCTTAACATTTATCTCTAAATAACATCAAATGCTCTTAATGTCTCATAGAAGAGTTTAATTAACCAAATCACAAATTCTATATGATAGGTTAATCTTTTCCATTAATAACCTAAATCTCTATAAAAACATATATTCTTCTAAAATAAAAAAAACTACCATTAATCATAAAATGAATTCCCATAGTATTTTATTTTACTTAGGTATAATGTTTTCCCAATAGAGAAAACCTCTTCAAAAATAAAATTTATTACTTAATAACCAAATAATTTTCATATACTAAGGACATTCATTTAATAAAACATAAGATCACAAATCAATATAGTATTGATCAATAAAATCATTTAACAAAAAATAAATAGTCACACTAACCTTGGACTTCACGAAGCCCAGTGGAAGGTGATAAATCCTAGTCACAAATTGGTTGTGGGTTCGATTCCCACAACTTTTACCAATGCAACAGGTGGTCACACAGTCTACATGTTGTCCTTTTTCAAAAACTATATTTTATAAAATTCCAGAAATGAGATGAATTCCACAAAATTAACATAACAAAATTTAGCCACAAATGTTTTCTCATACCTCCCATTTTCATCCCAAAAATTAATAACCTACAATTTCCTCAAATTCAAGGATCATATAATCCCAAATGGTTCTTTATAACTACATCCACAAAAGAAAAGATAATTCTTCCTCAAATAGAATTTTAACAAAACAAACTGCAGGGTTACACATACAAGCGAAAATTATTCCAAAGTAATCAAATCAACAAAGAGAATTAATACTTTTGAACATTTCTCCATCCATTTATTTACACATAGGTTCTTCCTTGACATAGTGGTCATCGTATAGAAAAAGGCATTGATTCGGTTAATGCCCAGGTCCCCTAATTTTTTGTAAAATGATTGTAAATGGATTATTAGGATCATTTTTATTTTCTTCCATAGTTTTATTCATTTTCTATTTACAATGTTATAATTTATGTCCTTCTTTACCACATATAAAGGATTTATTTTCTCCATTGAGACACTTTCTGGGGAATCTCCTTCCACATTTCCGACATGATGGAAATTGTGCTTACTTTTCACCACTATATCCACTAACAAAGATCTTATCATTTTTCACCTTCCTCTTCATTTTTGAGTTTGGGATTTGGTTAATGTAAATATTGTTTATCATATTTTTTTTGGAATCCTCCTTTAACATGAACATGATATATTTTATGCCTATCTACATTAAATTTAGTTTCTCATCTCTAACATTATTCCCACCTTGTACATCATTTTCATTTTTATTATAACTTCCTTGGAATCCAGCCATCGACTAAAACCAGAAAGCATAGTGTGAGTAACAATAGTAATAAAATCATTTATAGAATATCATGACACCTTATTTTCAATCTAAAACACCTAAATATTATATGAGGTTATTTATTTTCAACTAATATGAAAATAATTCAAATCGATTTGGAAGAAAAATGTGAATTTTCCTAAGCATAACCCCCGGGAGGGTCATAACCATGATTGCGGAAAGGCCCGTTGTCATGCACCGGTTATCATTCAAGTCTAGCTCATAAAAGTGTTTTCTAGTTTTAACCCTTGTTACATCTATGCTAGAGTCGCCTCTATCTTCTCGTATCCAAGCATGTATGTATTTCTTGGAAAACCAACATAATATTTAAATTACCAAATTTTTTGGATGTTCTTATATACTAATCCTCAAAGTCTATCTTAGGGTAGTGTTTTAAAATCAAGGTTTTTATAAATCTAGATTTTATGTTTTGTTCTAAACATCATCTAATACCAATTGTAATGCACCGACACTAGTTACCCAGAGTCTGTGCATTATTACATAACATTGGATTGGTTAAAATAGATCTTGTCTCAAAAGACCGATTTTTTTAGTTGCATTTGAAGTAATAGTTACATACATAACTTTTACTTTACATAATGAAATAGAAAAATAACAACATTGTGTCCACATTTAACACACTCATATCCATTAGCCTATTCCTATAGGTTAATCCTAATATACTTATTCGCGTCTTGGGGAAAAAAACATAGAAAGGGTGAGCTCAGATGCTCGGTAAGGATAACAATATAGGGGAAACTATCAAAAATAAGCATAAACATTTACAACAATGTATAAGACTAAAACACAAGCCTTTTAAATATAAACATTAGCATAATATGGAAAAAATAAATCAAATAATTTCATTTACTTATTCACATGGATATTCAACTAGTCCAATAATCACATTTAATATCAATTGCTAATTTTATAATGATTGAAAGCATAATGTTGTACATCATAAGCACATAGTCATGAACTCGTGCCAAGACTACAAATAATATTTTGTCAAGGCCATATGGATAGACACATATTGGTCTCAAGAGAAAAAATGATGCATCAAGGATCAATAGAGGGAAACACGTGTCACTTACTATGCCCAATGAATTCCACTTATAAAAATGATGAAACATAATCTAAACATTCATCTTAAAACTATCTTAGTAAATGTTATTATTTTAACCATAAATCATGAATGGTATAAAAATAGCACATCCATAGTCAAACATAACTCATTAAAAAACTTTTAGAAGATTTTATTATAATAAATCATCCTCAATCATGTATAATAATGGATATTGACATAGATGAAAATAGTTAGTAAAACTATTTGAGAGAAATATCACCTTTTTCTTGGAAACATTTCAAAGTCTCACTATTTATCAAGAAGTTATTAAAAATAGATTTCTGAATCAATATGTCCCATATCACCTTAAATATTTTAGAAGGAATATTAATTTTAAAACATTCTTGTATATATAAATAAATCCATAACAATGTTTTTACTACATGGACATTATTGAGAAAGATTCATAAGAATAAACATTAATATATTTTAAAATGATATTTTACTTAGAGTTCCTAACCAATTGAGAGACACATGATTAAAAATAATTGAAGTAATAAAAAAATTAATATATTAGGAGAAAAAAGGGATTCATGATATACTATGTCAAAGTACTGTATATACAACATATAAAGGCAAATAGGCATATAACAACAAATAACTCTCAATGGAATGTAAATTGAGATGAAATCCCTTATAATGACTGTATCCTTTGGTTAAGGATATATCAATGTCATAATTACGTGTGTAAATTATAAATACACTCAATATGATTGGATATTTAGTGTAAATTAATGAAAGTACATTCACACATAACCTTGTAAAAGCAAAATCAATGACTTGGATGTTTAACTCAATGAATGGAAATTGAGTTAAGATTACTCTTATCAAGTTCATATCGATGACATGATAATTTATCAATGGAATGACTGTGTACGAAAAGTATAACCACAGAAAGGGGAGTGGAAATTTCTAAATAAATAAATAAATAGTCGTTTCACACATAATATTGGAGTAAAATAATCAATGAAGTGTGCATAAAACCCAATGAGTGGAAATCAGATTTATAAATTCCATTATCGATTTGGTAAATTACGAAACATACACCCCATGAAAGAATGATCATACAATGAAGATTTAAATACCCATAAATTATTGTATATTACACATATAATAAAATAATGGGCAGTACATACACACACAAAAGGAAATAATGGTAAGATACACTACCACAAAAATAGTTTTTCCCGGCACCAACCTTTATTAGTGATAATGAAAAAGTGCTGATAATGGTACCCCTTTATCAGCGCTTTTTTAGCACTTTTAAAGGGACCCCCTTTATCAACGCTTTTTTTAGTAGCACTGATAATGGGGGGCCTTTATCAGCGCTTTTTTTAAAAGAACTGATAAAAGGTCGACTTCAAAAAAAATTAATGAAAAATAATATATTAATATATATATATATAAATATATTTATATTGATATAAATATAATATATAATTTTAAAATATATTTTAGATAATAATAAATATACATTTACACTTAATATACTTAATATATAAGATATTTAGTGAAAATGAATTATAAAAAAATTTAAAAAATATTTTTTTAATTAATAATTTTCTAATTATAATGCAGTAGTAGTCATTTAATAAAAATTTGAATACTAAAAAAATAAAAAAAACTAAAAAAAGTTCCAAAATATGTTGAAAACGCAACTCAAACTTCAAATGACCATAACTTTTGATCCGGGTGTCCGTTTGAGCTCTACCACATGTAAAATCAAAGCCTGCGACGAGCTCTACACCCTTGTGACTCTGGGGCACCCCAATTTAGGGTTTTTCGAGGCCAAAATAGGCCTAGAAAGACTCCAAAACTGAGTTTTTAGTCGAGGTACCTTAATTTTTTAACATTTTGTGGATTTTCAGCCTTGTTTAAGGGATTAATATTGGTTTTTTGGTAGGGACGTAATTTATTCCAAGGTGTTACATTCATATTGATATTATGTATTTGGAATTGTATCATTTTTTATAATGCACTGCTATTTATAATCAAATATATAACAATATATACATATTTTTTATATAATCACACATAAAAATTTAATTATAAATATAAATAATAAAATATTTTTACATATAAAATATATTTGCTTTATCTAAATAATAATTAATATCCATTTTATTTAAAATACCAATATATGATTATTTATATAACTATATATTAATATAACTATATATATATATATTAATATAACTATAAATATATATATTAATATAACTATATATATATATATATATTTACAGATACATGGTACTATTATATTCAATGAGTAGTATAGGATTGGTTCCCCTTACTCGATAAAGGGTCATCAGGTTCCATGAATCATGGTGCATCAAGAACACTATTTTTGTTTTAATTTTCCTCCAACTCCCAGTATACCATACCTATGTCGTAATGGATTAGATGAAACTGTTGTTTCCAATATATTAGCTTTATCTAAATAACAAATAATATCTATTTTATTTAAAATACCAATATATAAATATTTATATAAATATATATTAATATAACTTTAAATATATATATTAATATAACTATATATATATATATTAATATAACTATATATATATATTAATATAAATATATATTAATATACAAATAAATATAACTATATATATATAAATAAATATATATATATCATAAATAAGAGAAAAAATCAATATAGAGGAGTGGAAAAGGCTTCACGTGTGCAGGGGGGAGGTCTCGAGATCATATCTGGGTGGAGGCAGGGGCACGTGCGTAAGGGTGAATTTAAGGGGATAGCGCAGATAAAGGTGGTGTATAGCGCTGATAATGGGAGTATGCAGTGCGTGCAGGTGACAAAGCTGTGGGAAAGCGCTGATAAAGCGGGGCTCAAGCGCTGTAAAAAGCCCCCTAGATTGGAAGGATTTTTTTTTGAATTTTATTAATTTCTTTAGTTTTATCAGCGCTAAAAAAAGAGTTGATAAAAGGGGTATTTTATCAGTGCTAAAAAGAAACCACTGATAAAGGACCCTTTTATCAGCGCTTTTTTTTATCGTTGATAAAAGGGGTTTTTATCAGCAATTTTTAGAGCACTAATAAAGGGGACCCCCTTTATCTTCACTGTCTTTAATAGAACTTTTCTAGCGCTGTTAATTGCCATTTTTAGCACTGATAAAAGGGGTATTTGTAGTAGTGATAGCATGAATCTCATAGGAATATAATGTGAGAAGAAACCCCCTTACGTTGTAATATTCCTTATTTGAGGGTAGGTTAACCACAAGTATAATTTTGAAATAATTGTTATTATATTATTCAAAAACCAAATACATTAATATGATATCATATATGAACTTCTAATATTACGTTGATAATGATATTTCTGTAGTGTCATTGTTTTGGGTGTTAGATGATTGGTTTTATTTTATATGTTTTATTCTGTAAGTCATGTTAGTTATGGATAAGATGTATTTATTCATATCCATAATGTTATTTAGTTCTTAAAAATTATTTTTAATCATCAAATGAAATTTATTCTTGAATGGTTATGAAAGGGAACGAAATCTCATCGTGTCATGGAGACAGTAAGCCGTACGTACGCACGAGTGACAATATCATTCTAGTAGTGGTGAAATCGTATGTAATTTGATAGTATATAATATATAAAGAATAATTAAATTTTTTATTTATTATTTAAATCAGTTAAACACATTATTATACCCAACCAAATAACGACGTGTTGAATAAAAAAATACACAACGATGTGGAGATGGCATGCCGTATGTATGCACGTGTGGTGACTTTTCATTCAAAAGATAGATATAATAATGAATACGGTTGTACAATATTTATAAAAACATCATATTATATAGAAGGTACATGATTTATTATTATTTTATGGAAACGACAATGAAAGAAGAAGTGGAAGAAGAAAAAAACATTGAAAGAGGTGATGGAATTAGTACATATTCTTCGAGTGCTTCCTTTTGATTTGATCTGAAGGGATACTTCGGATGGATTTATGATCAAAGTAAGTACTCTAGGATAATGGGAGGTTAGTTTGAAGGATATTTGAACAAGGTTTGTCCAAGCCAAATGGATTTGGAGGTATGATTTTGGGATAAGGGGAAGTACCATTTTATAAGAAAGGTGAGAGTCACTTTATGAAAAGCTTGAAATATTTAATAATAATAAAATAATATTTTTTATTATAATTGATTTAAAAGTATTTATTTCGAGGATAATGTGGGGTGGGTTAACAATATTCTACCAATTGGTTTTAGACTGGTCTAGATCTCTATATTAACCTTATTTTTTAGATTAAACTATTAGATAAATAGTTTATCTTTTACCATGTATTCTAATATTATTATAATAAACGGTTAATAAAAAAACAATAAAAATACAATCGAACCCCATGTTTTCATTAATAAAATATAAATCATTACTCGAGTCATTTTGATGACCATATATTTTTGAGAATATTATGACATTTAATAATATAGTAATGGTTTTAAATACTCATTTATTTCAATTTTGAAAATATTTTTTATTTGGTTTTTTTAGAGTCAGAAAAACTTGATTACATAAAAAAAATAAATTAAATCAATACTATATTGTCATGTTAACCTATAATTTTTTTAATGCATCAAAAGCCGCAAATTACATTAATTTTTATATTTATAAAATCAATTATATTAATCTTTGATTAACAATGTAATTACTCAATCCTCATTGTGTCACAAATCGATTTAATTATATATTGTTTAAAAATTATATATATAATACCATTATGTAGGAAATAGTTTTATATGTCTAATGAATATTTATAGTCAAATATATCTTATTTATAAATCTATATTAAAAATGGTTTAGTTTTTAAACTTTGAATCTAACACTTTTAACCCATATTTAAATAAAATAATAATAAATATCCAAATCTAATCAAAGTGGATCAAATGGATAATATTTCATTGCTAAGGTTTATTTTTTATAAATTAAATTATCTAATAGAATAAGCACACATGTTAGGGTAATTATAGTATCATTTTTGACTTTATTAACCCTATTTAGTTTTAGCTGTGGTAAATAAAATTGAAAAGTTATTATTCAGAAAATACTATTTTCATCATATTGAACCACATTTTAGTTAATAATGTCAACTTTATCTCTCAGATTTTTAAAATTCAATTCACTGAATCCATTAGATTATTTTTAGGCAAATTTTTAAATGTGCCTAGAAGGTGGGTAAAAGATGTTAAAAAGTTCAATAGAATTTTATACAACTAATTTTATTATAAAATGACTCCAATGAATTAAATTAAACTTATATTGATATTATGTATATATATTTAATTAAAATAAATTAAACTAAAATAAATAATTATTTAAATAAAAATTTGATTTTAAACAATAACGTAGTGTTTTTCACCATTCTTTTAAAATTGAAGGCTTTCAGAAAAATACCCAAAATTCACCCAAAGGTAATTTTGATATTCCAAAGTCAACAATTGATTTATATTTTACCAAATTCAAAATATAAAATTTTTATTAATTAATTTTAAAAAATATTCAGGTCGTCAAAACCTGAAAGCGGGTTTTTGAGAAGTAAAAAAAATCAAAAGATTGATATGTGTTTATGTCCAATTTAAATTTAAAATTACTTCCAGTGACCAACATTGTAATAAATGATGCAAATATAATCTGATTATATTATAAAACCATTAAAATTTATAATTTAACACTCTAAATTATTTTGATAATAAAAATATTTTTCAATTAAAATTATATTATGATTCACTATTCATCATAATATGAATGTTATATGAAAAGCACTTAAAAGTTATCCTAACTAAATTTCTATATCCTTATATTAAATAAAAAGTTTATTTGGTCAAATTGAATATACAAAACTATAAAATATTGGATTTTAAAAGGGTTTACCATTAAAAGGCGGTAAAATTATATTTTTTTTTGAAAAATTCTTCAATTATCTGAAAAACTGAATTTGTTATTATATTATGTATAAGAAACACATAATATGGATGTTAGAATTATATTGATTATATAAAATTTAAAATGAAGTTAATATTATTCATAACGATTTTTTGAATGACTAGTTTTGTATGTTGCGGTGCCCTCGAACCTGGTCTTGCATGTTGCACAAAATATTGAATTACTTTAAAGAAAATAACATACAATGAATTCATGGGGTTCTACACAATTATTAACCATTCATAGCAATGAATTGAGTGGTATTAAATGATCCCAAAAAACTATTCTTAAACCACATAATGTAATAACATGACTGAATAATTCCTTACCTGAAATAAATTTCATTATTCGAAATATAAAAATAAAAGGATAATGAAACACTGACACACCCTCTTTAAGATAAATTTTGTGCATAAGAATATAAAAATTACAATTTTTGAATAAATCCACGTGTTTGATAATATTTAATGTAATCCTTAAACATTTATTTGAAACCATGAGTTTATTATGATTTTAAGGTATGTGTCGATGTTATGCAGGATGTGTGGTCGATATTTTATGCAGACGCGACATGCATATTTCTAAAATATGATGATAAGAATTATAACATTCCTATAAACCTAGTATCCTTATATCTATATATAAAATTAAATAATTAAGGTTTCTCCAATATCTATATATATATATATACATATTCTATTAATGAAACTCATCAACATGAGATAAATTTTTGTTTTATAAAAAACACCAATAAATAAGAATATCCATTGACAAAGTTAATATGAAAACAAAATTAAAACCTTAACTTATAAATATATATATATAATTAGAATAATGGATTAGAGAATAGTAAATGGAATTAGTTATCCTTGAAAAAATAGTTAGAGTTTCAATGAAACCACTTATTACACAAAAACCAATAAAATCACACCAAAATATAAATAACCGTTAGATTAATGATAATACTTACATATATATATATATATAATCATTTCTTGCGAATCACTAACGAGTTTTTATATAACCAAAAATCATTTCATTTAACATTATATTTTATGTTAATAATATTAGTCATCCATGTACTCCAAATCCCTTTCATTATCTCATGTAATTCATTTTATAAAAAGTTATAATTTAAAAGTGTATCTTTTGAATATTTATTGATCGAAAAATTTATTAATTGATTAAAAGAATATGATGATGACATGAAAATATTAATTCTTCATATAGAATTTGTAAATTTACCATTCTCATTTTATAAAATTCTTAAGAAATAACTAGTTATCTATCGCACATAAAACAATAAAAGTTTCCTTTAAAATAAAACACATTAAATAAAAGATATAGTTATTAATTTGAAAAAATTTAACCATAAAATATTATTTGAAACCACAAATTTATTATAAATGCTACGAGTGTCGAGGATTTTCATAATATATGGCCACGATTATATGCAAATGTGGTGTCCTTGATTTTGATATATCTTGATAAAATGTCATCTATGTTTTTTAGATACGTGGAGATAAAAGTATAACATGTTTATAAACATTTCATTTAATTCACATAAAAATACATTTTTTAATGTTTATTCAATCTTCATGCACATATCTATATACATTTATATGCATGTATATGATAAAATTACGATATCATTCTTTTATAAATTCATACTTCGACTCATATTTGGATATTTATAAATTATTTAAAATAGTAATATAAATAGAAATTATACATGAATATATATATATATATATATATATATATATATATATCACATAACAACAAAATAAATTCATGTTTATAGAAAACATTGTCAAATAAAAATATTACAGGGTAGCATTAACCGGACATCAATTTAATACCTAACCATTGATATATATATATATATATATATATATTCCACTCATATGTAACATTAATTTTGAAATATTTTTTGAATTATAAAAATAATTAAACAAATTCTCTAAAAGATTCAGAATATATTATTAATAAATAAATAACAAAATTTTGGCAACATCAAAACAAGTTTCATTTTGATTTCAAGAAACCAATAGTCAAATGCTTGAAAAATAATATTCTATGACACAAAAATATAGTATAAATTATAACATGAATTAAATAGATAAATAAATCATCTGTTACAAAAACATAACAAATTAATTTCCTTTAAGAATAAATAAACAAGTAGATATAAATTTATCTCACAAAATAAGTTCAATAATAAATAAACACTAAATCCATTATAAGAGAAAACCAAAGAGGAAATGAAAATTCAACGTACTATATGAAATTGGACCAAAGAATACTTTTTTCTCAAGATATCCATTCATAGAGTAGGGGTTCCCTAATATATTTATAAAAAATATCTCTTATAATATTCTCAATGAAGTTACATTACTTTTATTTTATTTTAATGAAGAACTAATAAAAATCATAGGATAATCTTTTCGTATATCTATCAATCCATTCTAATCGTAATAAAATATTTTATTTATCCTTTTTTTTAATTTTCAAAGGGTCATCATTGATTTTTTTCCTAAATCACAGATCACCCATTTTCGAAACTTCTTTCATCATATTAAATATTAATATCATTTTTAATATAGTATTATTTTCATTGTTTTTTTGAATGTGGGTGATGCTTCAAATAAATAAAAAGCCATCAATTTAATTTTTTTTTTCATTTTACCACATTTTGTGATTTTTTTTTTCTATCATGCATTTTCAATTTGGTGCTCTAATCATTACTATTATTATATTTTAAATATTTCAAGAGTTATTGTTTTTTTCAACAATTATTATATCTATTTTTAAAAAAATCATATATCCTATATAAATATATTTATATGTGTATAAATATTATTTTGTATTATATAATAATAAATAGGTATTTATTAAACCAACTATTTTATATTAATAAATATTTATATATTAAACCAAACGTGTTATATATATATATATATATAATTTTTTTTAAAGATTCATTTTTTATGTTCTTTTTGGAGGCTCACGAATCATCCTTATGATTGGGTGTATGTTTTACATTTAACCCTTTCCATTTATAATCATTATACATTTCACTATTATTATTTTATCTATCTCATGATTATAATAATTTAACACATATAGATTTAAAAAAATTATTATATATGTATTTAAAAACATATACATATAAAACATATATATGATAAAAAGAAAACAATAATTATCAATATTTATAAACATAAAATAATATATATTTATAAAATAACGTTTTTATAGATGTATAATAAATGTATATTTTTATACAACACTTCACATTTTTAATAACAAATATAAAAATGCATTTTTTGTAGTAAAATAATTATGTTTGTGTATAAATTTTATAAAACTAAAATAAAATAGTTTTTCTAATATATATAAAATATATAATATTAAAAATAATATTTTCTTTTATTATTTTTCCCTTAATTATTATTAATATTATTATAATTAAAATATTCTATTGCATAACCTTTTTGATACGAATAAAATCGATGATACAAAGTAATAAATAATATATTAAAATATCATTATCAAAAAAGTAAAACATTATTTGTTTTTACAATAAATTTGAAAAATATAAATAACATTTATATTTAATTATATGTACTATAACTAACATAGAGTTTAACTAAAACTCTTTATTTAAATAGTTGTTATTTTAAAAAAAAATTATCTCAAAAATATCATTAATATATAAAATTATTCATTTAATAATTTTTTTTAAAATAAACTATGTTTTCAAATTCTGAGATGTTACAAAAAAGTCAGTATTTAAATATTAATGCAGTATATTTCATTATTCATCCAAAATTAATTGTTTTCATAAAATTACCAAAAATTCACTTTAAGCTAATTTCGATATTTTAAATTAAAAAATGTTGTATACTTTAAAAAAATTCATCAGTATGTAAAATTATATTCTTTAAAATGATATAAAAAGAATTTAATTCGATAAGACAATATTATTAAACATATAACTATGTTACGAAGAATCATATATTTTATTATCGTTATTGGAAAAGTAGTTATTATTATTAATATAACAATGTTTAATGGCTAGGTTATAATTATATATTTAGATAATAACAATAATAAGAGATGATTTGTAGGAAAATATTATAACGTGTATCGAATGCCAACTCAGTGATGTGTGTAATATATTCCATATGAAATGAATGATTGACTTAGTGTAATGAATGACAAAAATAAATGTCTTAATTTATTAGAAAAAAATGTCTATAAAAACTCAGTGTGTTACATTCTAACCCTTTAAAAAGAATTTCTCTCTCGTAATTCATCACTTGGGTAAAAAATAATTAGGATACTTCATCTTTGTCATATCCTCAAATTATCATGTACCATCCTATGATTGGTGATATCTATAGAAATATTAAACTAGGATAGTGGTCTGGTTTTGTAGAGTTTTTTTGATTTTTCATGAAATTAATTAGGTTTCTCCTCATATGAATGATCATATACCAGTGGTATTACCTCTGAGTTCAGTACTTATGAAGGTTCATGTACGTACATCCTCATGATTGATACATGGAACACATCATGAAATTTAGATATATTTAGAGGAAGTTCCATGAAATATTCTACTGTCTCGATATGATCTAGAATCTAAAGGGGACCAATATACCCAGGTCTTAATTTCCCTTTCTTCCGGAATCTCATAATATTTTTCTAGGGTGAGATTCTTAGAAAAAAATTCATGAACATCAAATTATAGACTATTTATATGGTTATTAGCATTATATTTATTTAGGGATTGAGATATCATCATATGTTGTTAAATGGTTCTAACAATCTTGACCATTTTTTCAATAATATTACGTCCCAATATCTTCTTTTCTCAAACACCATCCCTACATGTTGTATCTCAACAAATCTTCCCATAAAGGGTTTCATATAGAGCCATAATAATTCTTGAGTGAATGATATTTTTGTAAGAAAACTCAACTAGAGGAAAGTGTTGATCCCTAGTACCTTTGAAATATAGAGAAAAAGATACCATCATATCCTCAAGGGATTGAAATGTTATTTCCGGCTAACCATCTATCTGAGGATGATTAGTAATGCTGAAAACCAATTCTATATCATGTTTTTTTATTATAGTTCGCTAGAACATTGAGGTAAGCCATAGATCTCAATATGATATATTGGAATGTGGTACTGCATGAAACCTTACAACTTCCTTGATGAATATTCTAGCATGTTTATCTAGATATAAATCTTGTCTCATATCAATTAATCATGTTGAAATAGTAATGTGATCGATTACCACCCATATAGAAATAATCCCATTATAGGTTTATTGTATTCCAACAAAAAAATTCATAGTTTTTTCTCCAATTACCATTCTGGTGTAGCTATTAGATGCAACATCTCTTTATAATGTTGTCTTTCAGCCTTAACATGAAGGCATACCAAACACCAATATTCAAACACTACAATATTACTCTTCCTGGTATCACACCAAAAGTATTCTTTCAAATCTATATACATTCTCATAATTCCAGGATGAATAGAGAATCCAGAAATATTAGCATCCTCTAATATCTCATTGTTGAAATCTAGTATAGAAGGAAAACAAACATGGTTCATAAACCTCATCATTCCATCCTGATCAAAGATAAACTGTAGAACATTTCTGACCTTCTTTTACCAAAAGTTTTCATATTTATACACCTATTTAATCTTATCTTGGATAGATTGTTGAACATTCATTTGAGAATGATAAGATATTTCCACTTCCTTCAGGATTTCTAGATCCATCCTTTGCAAATCCAGTAATATTGGATCTTTTGTGACCTTCTTAATGGAAAAGATAGTATGCTAATTTCTTCTCAATGAATCAGACAACTTGTTCACTTTCCTAGGGTTGTAATGTATTGAGAATTCATATTCCATTATAATATCTTACTATCTTCACTAAAACATGTTCAACTCCTTTTCTTGGAATATATATTTCACACATTGTGATCAGTTTATATATCACACTTTTCTCCATAATGAAGATGCATCCATATCTTTAGTGCTAAAATTATTGATGCTAACTCCAAATTAATAGTTTGGTAAATTTTCTCATGAATATTTATATTTTTGAGGCATAGGTTATAACCATATTTGTTTCATAATAACTCATCTCAAACCCTTCTTGGATGAATCTCTATTGATTAAAAACCCTTCCTTACTATAAGTTAATGTAGGAATAGTTTCACTGACCAGCCTTCTCTTCAGTTCAACGATATTTTCCTCACATTCATCTATCTAGAAGAACATGACACCCTTTCAAGTTAACCTAGTAATAGGATTAGATAGTCATGAGAAATTAGCCAAAACCAATTGATAACATCCAACTAAACCATGAAATTAACAGATCTCAATTACCATTATTGGTCTAGGATATCTTTAAATAGACACCATCTTTGATGGATCTACTTTAATACTGTCTCTTGAAATTATTAGACCCAAAAATGAAACTTTTTTGCTTCTAAAATTTAAAAATTTAAATATTTTATTTTAACATATCCTTACTTAGGGCCCGTAGAATAATTATCATGTGTACTCCATGCTCTCACATTATCTTTTAATAGATAAGAATATCCTCTCTAAAGACATCCACAAAAATAGAGAGGAAATATCTAAATATTATATTCTTTAAATACATGAAGATAAACTAGGAACGAGTATGACCAAAAGGCATCACAATATATTCATAATGTACATAACTTATACAAAATTACCTATTTGGAATATCCTTTTTCTTGACCCTCAGTTGATGATTCATGAAACAATGTCAATCATGGATAAGTATTAAGATCCGAGCAGCTGATCAAACAAGTCATCAATACAGGGAAGAATATACATTTTCTTGATTATGATCTTGATAAAATCTCGATAATAAATGCAATATTGCACTGATCCATCCTTAATTTATAAAAAAAGAGCTAGTTCTCCCTAATGTGACACACATGGAGTAATGTATCCTTTATCAATGTTTTCTTAGAGTTTTTTCTTCAATTACAGTAACTCGATCGGGGACATTATATAATGAGTCTTTAAAATTGGTGTGGAACTAGGTATGAGTTCTATTGATAACACTATATCCCTTTTTTTAACAGTAGGAATCTCTTCCATAATGAAATTCATAAAATCTCAAATAACAAGCATATCATTGATGTCAATCTTCTCGCAAACCATTTGACATATACATTCCTTTTGAATGGGAATTAAGTCATATACACCATATTATTATATTTATTATGCTCACACTTATTGTCACAATGATGAAAGATCAATGTATAGTTTTGAATATCAAATATATCTAGCCTTCTTGGAAAATTTGTGTGTGAATTACACATAGAAATAAAAATCATGCCAAATATGTTGTCAAATTTTACCAAATAAATAATGAAAGTATTTTTTGGAAGCACATTCCCACAAATATCAACTGGAGAGGAATCATAGACCAGAGACACAATAATCATACCATAAAGAGTTTACATTACTAATTCAATATCTAACTATTTTAGTAGAATGTTAACACCATTAACAAGTTCTTTAGATATGAATGGGTGATTATATATAGAGTCAAACATGACATTAGTAGTTCTAGAGTGGAGGGTAAGTTTACCTTTGATCATGTCATTATCACACCCTTATCTGAAATTGTGATTTCACAATACATCCATTTCCCTCAATATAAGAAGTTTTTGATGTCGATCATCATCACTAGCACATTGGTTTGGGAAGTGGATAGTATAATGAACAGTCTTCATACACATGTAGCACTAAATCTTGGGGGGGGGGGTGTATTCTATGATGCTTTTTCTATATTCAAAACATTATCTAACTTCTTCCCATAACATCTTCAATCAGTTGTATAGTGACCATCTGTTCCTCACTAAATAAATTTATTAAATCCCTTAAGGAAATTTTCTCCTTGTTTCTTCCCACACATAGAGCATAAATGAATGTTCATCTTATTTTCTCCATGGTTTTTAGAGTTTCCATAAAATTGAATCTTCCAATTCATTTCTAATCCATGAGATTGATATATGAGTCCCGCCTCCATTCCCATCATTGTTTCACAACAAACAATCCCTTTATAAATACTAAAGTCACTTCTATTCAATACCCTTATGAGAATTTTATTTAAGAAACAAAAAACCTATCAACATTACTTTCGGGTTGGATTATAATTCCAGATGCGTACCTTGTAATTCTTGTGAAATTAGCCTCATAGGTACCAAAATATTCATCATTAATATGCTTAATCTCAATGTACTCTTTATCTATATTGGTACGAAGAGTCTAAGGACAATAATTATGAAAAATATTTTTATTGAACTCATCCTAATCCATGGGTTAAATATCATTTATCTACATAATATTCTTGAATGGACTCAACCACTGATCTACTTCACCTTATAACTGATAAGCTTCTTTAATGAATTTATTAGGATCTGAACTCTAAATAATGGAGAATTTATTTTCTTTAGCACTAATACATTGTTTAGAAATAAGTGGATCTGAATGAAATTTTAAATATGGTGGATGTTTCCTCATGAAAGTCTACATATAATATTGTTCCCTACTTTTCACATTTGGAAGTCCACCGCGGTTCATATCTTGAAAATGTTGTCTGAGAATAGCTAGGCAATTTTTAATTCCATCTCCCATATCATTCAGTTTATCATGAGGATATATGTTTCAATATATATCCCAATCACCATTAACATGGTTCCATCAGGTTAATTCCTTTTACTAAAAAAAGCATAATGTATGAAATAGTTATCATAATGAGTAAACATAGAAACATGGTAAACCAATTTTATGATGTAAAAATTATGACACCTTCCTTAAACTATGACACATTATGTTTATGAAAGGTTATAAATATCCAACATATATTTTAATCCTTCATAATGGTTCATGACAGGTTTTAGATTTCTCCAAATAATACCCCCCTGGAGTGTCAAACGAGGTGTACAACAAGGCTCGTTGTCGTATACCGAATTACTTCAATTCAGGCACGGAAAATCTTCTCTTTATCCCTCATATTTTCACATTATAGATTCTAAAGAGTAACTATTCCATTACTCTAATGCCAATTATAAAAACCCACACTTTTCAAAAAATTAACATTACATAATAGTTGAGGAATAAATAAACTTTATACAAAATGATTCATAAAGACAATAATTGGTCTAGTTCCTTTAGTAACATGGAAACATAACATTGCTACACAAATTAACTACATAATTTCCCACTAGGTTCTTCTTCACTAAAACCCTTCTCAGATACATCAAACATAGTACATGTCATCATAATATGGGGGAATGAAACCTAAAAGGGGTAAGCTTAGATTCACATAAAGTGTAAATAAGGGAGATATATAAGCATAAACATGAGTATAAGGGTATGTGTATAGGATCATGAAAAATAAAATATCATACCCTGAATATCAAAGATAATAACTAAAATCATGGAATAATTATTATAAGTTCAAAGGATATAATACATAATTAAATATATACCATAATCTCGGAAAAAATTACATGGATGTGTGGAAAACACCGAAAAAATATGATTTCTATAGTACCCAAGTTGTCACAACCAATACCATCTTATTTGTAAGGGTTCAATTCCCATACCATCATAGTAGCATGAGTTCACTCCTCATTCTGTCATAGTAGTCATGGTTCACTACTGTGGCCATCATAGAAGCCAAGGATCCAAACCAATAACATATTAGATTATCTCATGAGATATAAAACATTTCCCAATGTATTATAGGGATATATAGGTCCCACCCGTGTCATAATGAAACTGACATACATGTACCAAAAGTTCATTAAAATTCATAACATAAACAATGAAATGAAATTGTAATTCTAAACATGTAATCACATGATGACCTATGAAAATATAAAGGTTTTATAATCATTTCATTGTAAACATAACTAGTGAAAAAAAGCGAGATTCAAAAGCAAATAACCCATGAATGGGAAATAGGATTCATGAACACCATTACATAAAATCATAATCTATTAAAGGAATAATTATAAATGGAAACACTAAATACATACCCTATAAATTAATTATTAACACCAATTAATGTTAACATATATGGGAAAGTAATTTGATAGAACATAAAAAAGTAATTCGTGATGAAAATATCCTTTCTACTCCAGAAAAAAAATCTCAAAACAGTGCTCATTGTTAAAATAAAATAATTTATTTGAAAATAACATTGAAATGTTGTAAGATAATCTTCATGGAAATAATATGGTATGAAATCTAAAAATCCATTCACACAGTTTATATAAAAAACATTATTCTCTCACATTTGCCGAAAGAGAAAAAAAGTACATCATATGGAAAACGAAAAAATGATTCCCTCAATGACTAGTAGTAAAATACAAAAAATGGGTAAAACTGACATTATACATCCATTGGATAATATTAAACCATTTATTGAAATTATTTTTATAAAACATGGGTATGGATGATAAATAAACACCAATAAATGCTTTTTTATGATCAATCTTGAATAAATATGAGATCACAAAATTAACTTGTACCTCATGTCTGGACTCACTTTGTACTAAAAAAATATTCCTATATAATAAATTTAAGTCTATTATAAATATTTTCATGAAAAATAATCTAATAGGTAAAAACATATATGGTTTTATTATGACCATATATTTCCCACTTTTTAATGTTCATATGTTAAGGTTTTACATCAGGTAATATTCAATATGTTCTTCACATGTGTCTTAATTTGTTATATTGGTTGTACTTATACATATGTCATGATTCCAGAATGTAAAAAATTATATAAGTAGAATTTATATCTGGTATATTTATATTGTAAAAATTTTTAGCATAGTGATGCTTGTAATGGAATAAACTATTCATGGGGACAGTAAGGCGTACGAACACATGAAAGTTGTTTCCATTTTTTATTGTCATATTGAATGAATGTAAGTTAATTACACAAGTTTATATATGATGGAATATAAATATTTAATTATGAATTAGCATGATTATATCATATGTTTCACACTTATTAACAATATATATTTTTATAATCATCCTTGAATGGAGAATGTGTAAGATGAATCTCATTACGTCATGGAGACAGTAAGTCGTACATAGGCATGAGCGACAATATCAATCTGTATTGGTATAGGGAAGGTAATATGAAGTAATATTAATTATAAAGAAACAGTTTTATGTTATATTTGTATTTTATAAACATTACACTCATCTTCATACCCATATAAATAATTTCTACATGAAAAATAGTTTACACCATGGATTAAAGACGATATTTGTACATACACAAACATGGTAATATTGTTTTTCATAGGATGGGTAAATGGAGAAATATGGTTATAACATAATCATAACAACAACTCAAAATATATTAAATTCTTGAGTTATTACTTCATTATGGAAATAATATATAATGAAAAATTAGGGGACGAAAAGAATATCGATAGATGTGATAAAACATTTACCACTTTTTAGGTATCTTTTATTGATTTCCCCAAATGGACTCCGTAGGATAAAATTACTCCCCATGTATGGTTCCTAGGATATATTGAGGGTTGTTGGGAGAGTAAATTTAAAGTTTCTTTTTGAGAAAAAGGTATTTATAGGTTTTAATTAATGTTAAGGAGAAGATCCTTTTTTATAAGGGGGACGAGGGGCACAATAGGAAACTCCAAAACTATTAATATATTATAAATTTGGTTTAAACATAAAATTGGTAAAATGAGTGTTATATAGAAATTAATATAATTTTGGGTCATAATCCTCTAAAACAATTAATTTTATACATATTTATGTCATATAATTAACCTTATGTGTTGGCTTTATCCTTTCGTCAAACAATTTAACTCTTTCGATGACAACATGTCTTTTTTACACTATAGGGATACTATATTTACTATAAAATTAAAAAAGAACCCCAATTGGATCATTTATTTACATATTTGACATTACTAATGTTATTTTTCAATTCCTTATAGATTTATTACTTTTATATCATTTAATTAAATATTATTTGTTTTATAGTATCATTTATGTCAATTTTGATACTATTCAATACTTTAATTTTTGAAAATATCAAACCTACCAGTTAATTTCATAAAAATACTTCTAATATGTCATTAATATTTCTAATTCATCTATATAATTTTTGGATATCATTAATTAAGTCATATTTTTTATATTTTTATATTTTTAATTTCTTTTATTTGATTTCTCAATTAATTAAACAATTACTACATCATTATTTTATAAGACCTTAATTAAGTTATATATTAAATAAAAATTTATAGTAAATTATAATAATGAATATAGGTTTCTTATATTTCTAATGTATAATTATAGTTTAATTGATCTTACGTATAACCCTATATTAACAATTATTTTGTTATTAAATTTTGAATATAACTCTTTTAACTATTCATTAAAGAAAATCTAATAAATGTATTAATCTAACACATATTTCTAAAACAAGATAATATTTCTGACATATTTTTTATTTGGGTTAAAAAACATATATCTAATGAAATTAGTACATTCTTTTTCATAATATAATATTATTATAATATTATTTTACCTTTAATTACCATATTTTCTTTTAACCGTGGTTAGAAATATTTAAAAGTGATTATTCACCAAAAATTATTTTGATTCTATTAGATAAATTTTTTAAACTGATAATAACCTTTTTTTTGAAATTGAATTCAAAAAAGAGATTAATTTATTTTTACTTCTAATCAAGAAAATGTGGCTATAAAGTGGGTAAAAGAGATGATCAAAAGTTCAATAATCTTTTATATCTATATCTATTGTAAAAAAAGATTCAAATGACACATATTGGATTAATATTAGTATTATTTATATATTTTTAATTTAAAATAAATTTAATGTAAAAATAATTATTTAAATGTAAATGTCGAGTTTTTAACAATAATATAGTGTTTTCATTACTCATGATAAATTGAAAGTGTTAAAAAAAACAAATCACGCTAAGATAATTTTGATATTTCGAATACAGGAATTTATTTTATTTTAAAAAACTAAATTTCCATGAGTTTTCCAAAATTATCTTTATGAAAAGTTTATTTAAAGAGGTTAATTCGAGAAAATGGTATTTTTAAGCATAGAAGAACTTTATCAAAAACCATATCATTGATTATAAATATTTGAAAAGTAGTTATTACTATTCATTTAACTATGTTTAATGGAAATGTTGTAATTATCTCATTTAGATAATAATAATAAAAATATATGTTTTAAAGAAACTCAAATATTTCTTGTATTGTATGCCAACTCAGTATTGCATGCAACATGCACCAAGTCGATTCCACATGAATGTTATGTTTGAATAAGTTTAATGAATGATACAAATAAAAGTTTTAATTCATTCGAATAAAAATGTCCATAAAAACTAGGGGTGTTATAATAATAAACCTCTAGAAGATATTGATACTTATAAGAGGAATATTTTAGAGATTCATTAATCATTGGAGGACATTTAATCATATGGTGAAGGTGATGTCAATGTGGAAAGGGATGATCTTCTAATTAATGGTTATGTCAAAGATATAGAGGTGACCATGTATACCAAGAACATTAATGAGGCTAGACCATCAACCCAAAAACATAATAAATTATATTGGAATTATATTCTAAATAAATGTAGAGATTCTCTGACTTGTGGATGCCCTAATGACTTTTTGATTATATATATTAGAGGAACATCATTTTTGATTTCATATTTCATTCATTTCTACTTCACCTTAATAAAAAACTATAATTTCTATGAATTTAAGTCTTATGTTTCAATATTTTAATAGATTATGCTGGATATAGGTGTAAATACCATTACAATACTATTAAAACACTCTAGTTTTTTACTAGGGAATGGAAAATAGTGAGTATTGTTTACTTTTTCTCTGGTCATATATTGGACCCTAAAATATTGTGTATTTTTTGTCACCACCCTAATTTTTTCTTATGTCAGATTTAATAACATAATAGTGGGTAAGACATGGATTTATCTTGTCCCTCCCATTCTATGTTCTCAATTCAATGAGTTTTGATCCATTTTAATTTCAACTAATCGATATTTTATAGTTCATAAGAAACAACTAAAGCGGAAAATTGAATTCCCTTCAAGCTATGGAGTAGAAAGAAAATCATTTTGTCATATACACGTGTATGTGTTTGTGAGAAGATTTTCGAGGCCTTCTCAAGAAACAAACTTGCATCCTAGGGTATAATGTGTATCATTATAGGGAATCCGGTAGAAAAAGAGGGATACTATCTATACAACCCCTCAGACAAGAAATTCATTACCTCCAGAAAAGTCATCTTTCTTTAGAGGGAGAACATCTTCCAAAAATATAGTGGGAGAGGGATGGAATTTGATTAATTGGATGATCTAGATACACAGGAGTTAGTTCATGAATAGATTCCACATGTCCATGTAGAATATGTAATTCTTGAATCAAAACAACTACATTAGAGTGTAATAGAGGTAAGATAAAATGGGTGATATGGTTTTCTAGTCACCATGGGTGTTGACTAATTATTTGTCACCAATGATGAACAACTATACTAAAAAGAGGTTGTAAAATTCTCGAAAGATGAAAGACTCAACGAGACCTTGATTTATGAAGTATATTCCATTTATTATAACCATGTTTTGGTTTTGGTCATTATGCTAGTGTTTGTAAATCCTTTTCAATGCTATTGGGCCATCAAGAGGAAAATGGAAGTGAAGTGTGAAGTAAATACCTATAATGAAAGGATGTTGTCTGACATGTTTAAATAGCATTAAAGAATTGACATTGATGAAACTTTTTCACTAATTCCTTGTTTAAATTCATTAGAATTATACTTTATATATCATTATACCATGAATACGAGATTGGGAATATGGAAGTGGAAACTATATTTATTTATGGGATCCTTTAGGAAGATTTATATACCCCACAACCAGAAGAGTATGTGACTCCGGGTGATACTAAAAAAATTTAAAGGTGAAAATATCCATTTAAGGATTTAAGAGAGGATCCAGGTCATGTAATATTCGATTTGATGAAACAGTCAAACAATTTAGTTTCATAAAAAATGAATGTGATTCATGTGTTTACATGATGTTTTTTTGAAATGATGTGGTTATCATAGTAGTATATGCTGAAAAATATTAATTATTGGATAATACATTCCAGACATTCAATTAGTTATGGAATAATTATACAAGTGTTTCACCATGATAGAATTACATAAAGAGGCCTATATTATTGTGATCAACATCATTAGTGACAGATCCATGAGGTATCTTGGATAGTGTGAAGGTACATATGTTCATGAGATAATAAAGAGATTTAGTATGGAACAATCAAAGAGGGGGTCAGTTCTAGTGTCACATGGTAAAAATATTTCTAAGAAGGTGTTTTATTATAAAGAACAAGAGAAAGAGATAATTCATTTAATTCCATACACTCTGGAGATAGGATCAATTATGTATGCCATGTTAGGTAGTAGACATTAATATTCATATGAACTTATCATTGTAGGAATATATCAGGAAGATCCAATAGAAAAACATTGGACTAGTGTTAAGGCTATTCTTTAGAATTTTAGAATATCTACGGTTATCTTTGTGGTGTATGGAGGAGATGAGGATCGGGTCAATAGAGGATATATTGGTTCTTGTTTTCTGAAAAATCAAAATTATCTAATGTCACAATCTAGATATGTTTTCTATCTCAATGGAGTAGATGAAAGCTAAAAGAGTTCAATTTATCTAAATTTTACTGATTCTCTAGTGGAGTTTGAGTATATAGTGGCTTAAATTGCATCAAAGGAAGCTATTTTGATTAAGAGGTTGTCTAGGAGCATGATGTGGTACATTGAAGTAAATACCCTATCACATTAAATTGAGATAATACAGTAGTGGTGGATATTAAAAAATACTCAAGGTTACACCAGCGGAAAAAGAACATACTCTAGAAGTATCATCTCTTGCGAGATTTCAATCATAGTGTTGTAGTTATAGTAAGCAGAGTACCAACATAAGGGAACTTTGATGATCCATTGACTAAAGGCCTATCTCAATAGAAGCATGAGTATCATGTGAGAGCTATAAGACTGAAGGGTTTTTGTAGTATGTTCTATTGAAAGTGATATTCTGTTGGAGTTGATAACCTAAAAAGAAAAATTATTTATTTATTATGATAACTACTATTCATAGTTATGAATATTAATAAACTACATAACACATCACAATGGTTCTTATGCATGATACAATATGTGCTATTGTATTAAGAGTATATATCATACTAAAAGGTCATAGTAGTTCCCTAATATGATAAGAACCAAAAAGTTCTATGACACAATTCTTGAATATATTTTACATACCTTGATGATATAATTTAATGAACCAAATGATACATGCTATTAGGTGTGGAGACTCATAGGAATTTATGGGAAATTATCATGGAGTATGCCCATGGTAATATCTAGTACAATATTATAAGAACTAGACCCGCCCCTATGAAATCCACATTTTTACGTTTCATTGGATATTATTATCTACAGATGTATGTATTGGTCATTATACATTAATACTATTATTTATGAGTATTATTAGTTTTGAACATAGATGGGTGGATGAAAACCTTTATGATAGTGGTTCATGGAACAATAGGATATGTTGGGTGCATCATGAGTAATATTGCATTAAGGAATCATGTGAGAAGGGATTTATAACATTTATTTATTAGAAGAATAGCATATCTAAATATCTTTGTTGGAAATTATATTTACAAAATGAATCTATGTCTATGTTGTTATAGAGAAAAGTTTATTTTCCTAGAAGTCAAAGAAAGACTCACTGAGAAAATTGGTTTCCGGAACCAACATTCAACCGACTTGATTAGGGATTTCATGATAAAGGGATTATATTTCACAGTATGAGTCAGTATGAGGCAACATGTCTTTCTAGCATTAAATTTTCTCCCTATGGGTTCATTGGCATGTTTCATGATGAAAAACTTATACTTTAGGATTATTTTACTTATTCCACTATGAAAGTGGCATGTGGGTCACACAGTAAGTGTATCAAGAATCGTAGTTAAAATGCATATTTTTATTTTTTACCTAAAAAGTTGAATAAATTCCACTCTGATAGGTGGTTTAATAATCATGCACTTATGATTTATATCAAAAAAAATTTATCTTCTATTTAGTGAATATGATATTTATATACTTATTGTAAAATAATTCATTGATATTTATTTAACATATAAATAGACATTATTCAATTCCCAATAAATATTGTGGAGGAATGGAAGATCTAGCTTCATGGTTTGTTGAGAAATAATAAATAGTGAATATTATTTAATTAAATAAAATTCAGTTTTAATTTTATTGTTATGTGCATGGTGAGAAATGATAGTGTTATAATTATTTGACATGGGGTTTTTCTAGTGTTAAATAAATAATTCTGGGAACATGTGAATATATTTTATTTTAACCCTAGTAATTTAAATACCCAATTACATTATTTTCTAAAGAGATCCAATTAAATTTCGATGTTTTTTCAAAATTGATTTGGAAAATCATCTCATGCCCAGAGAGCTCACTTCTACATGATTGTGTCTACAATAATATTGAAATACTCATCCACCGGATCAAAGATAATGATTTGGAAGTGTTTCTCAATGTGATTAAAGGCAAACAACACAAGTTCAAGGATCATTCATGATGACACCCAAATATTTATTTGACAACATATGATGATTATTGGAACACATGAGGATCACTGCTAGAGGAAATCAACAATTGGTTTCAATAAATAAATGATAGTGGATAGAAAATCTGTCACCAGATTCATCAATGAAATAAATTCCCACAAATGTAATTCTTTAACTAATTAAATTAATTATAATTAATATATTATGGTCATATATCTCATTCTGATGTGATTACCCTTGTTTGGTATCATTGATCCAGTTCCCTAGATCACAAAGGTTATCATTGTTTAGATCTTGGATTGTTCATCAATCATGACAATAAGAAATATTGGACACATCCCATTGCATGATTCTATAATGCCTGGATCCAATAGTAATAATAATGGATGAAAATGTAGGATATCTATAAAATGAATCTACTTGAAACACTACAGGTCAGCACTCCAACATCAAGAGATTTAATTTTGTAGTTAGTTTCCACATTCAAGTTCAATAGGTCAACCTTCTGATCAATTCCCAAAGACATGATGACAGTTGTCAGATCCTGGTTGGGCTAATGCCATGTTTCTCTTATCATGGTATGGTTTGGATTTGGGTGAGGTTTATACCCACATCCATCACCCCCACCTCTTATTGAAGACCTAACTTACCTTGATGGATTTGGACTAATCACTATGTAGTTGGGGCCTAAGTACCTGACCAGAAGTACAACCCACCTCATAGAAGAGCACTCACATCATTTCCCCTTCCCTTGCATTAATCCACTAGTGATTCATTTCTATCCATTTATCATTCCATAAAGACATGGGTGTGATATCTGACAATGATATGGAGATCCTAACATTAATTTTATTACATGACCATCCTGATCACCCATACTTCATTGCCTTCTACAACCATTCCTTGATTCATGGTCATCACTGTAACTTGAATGGTGGCATCTAAACCATCTGGTTATCATAGTACCTAGGGTTTTTCATCCATATATCCCTCACAATCACATAGGCTCACATGAGTGGGAAGAGTTATTTATAATTATTTGCATACAGAAAGTTGATAGGTTGAGAGATTCCTTTATACAAGTGTATGATGCCCCATCTCAAAATGGGGTGAGAGTTGACCCACAATCACCTGGTGGTGCTACTGATCTGGTACCACCCCCTCCACCATCATATATTTTTTCTATATCTCATCCCAATTATTCCTCCCTTCCTCTTTATTATATCATTCCATCTTTTTCTCGACCATCAACAACCCCGCATCCACCAACACCCTTGACTAATCTCAACGTATCCCTTTTCCTGGACAATTTGGATCACCGTAATATTATCCAGGATAATTGACAGGATTCCATGGCTGAGAAACTCGACATGATGGAGGGGAATTTGGGACTCCTTATTCAGAACATGATCATTCCTCTCCCACCAGGGTCTTCTCCTCATCCATATCCTAAGGCTTCTAGAGATTAGGTCTCACTCATATTTCCTGACATAGATTCAGCACTACTCACTTCTACTAGACCATACACTTCTTCTCATGTTGATTTTTGATATGTACATGTCGATAACGCTACACATAGAATTTACCCAGTGCCTCCCACATACACTGTAGCTTCCCATACTCTTACATAACCCAATGTTTCTAGTAGTTATTCTTTTGAGGCAACAAAGTGACTACATCTACACCCAAATTCCCTGTTTTCAATGGTGATGCGAGCTAAGTACTTCTATTATTCAGATTTCTTACACGCCCAGCTGGGGTCATGACCGAGTTTTATGTGGAAGATCATTTGGGGAGAAAAATTTCTCATTGATTTGGGCTGCATGTAGAGAATTGATGAAGGGAATAATGTTAAAATTTTTAAGTATACATGGCTGGCAGAGGGCATCAATCATAAGGTTTCCTCACCGGTTATTCCTGGTTTCGAAGATGCAAGGGTTCGTGATCTTCTTGATGATTCGCTTGAGGAGTGGGATCTGGAGAAGCTTTGGTGTTGGTTTAACAAGGTGGATCGTCAGCTCATCATGATTATCCATCTCAGACCAAGAATGAGTATTGACTAGATTTTTTGTATTAGGGAACCTCATGGGAGATATTCTATTCGTTCGGGTTACAAAATGAGGGTTCCAGGTTTGGTCCATGGCTTTAACGATAATCGGTGGGAGCTCATCTGGTCCCTCACCACTCCCCCTAAGGAAAAATTCTTTTGGTGGTAGGTCTGTGATGGGTTCCTTCCATCCTGTGACTTTCTGGTGTAGCGACATTTGGATGGTGATGATACTTGTCCTTTGTGCATCCATGAAGTGGAATCCCCATTGCATGCAATTTTCTCCTGTAAGGGGGTGGAAGGGGTGTGGAAGGGTTGGAGGCCGGATTTTGGTATTTTCTTTTATATTTCAATTGGGTTAGTCCCAAACCTTACTAAATGGGTGTATTATTTGGATCTGAGAGTGGCCAAGCTGATATGCACAATTGCTTGGTTGGTTTGGACTCGACGGAATGAATGCATTTTCCAAATGAAGTTTACCCCTGATCACCTATGGGTGGATAGGGATTTAGAGTGGATGAATGGTTGGATGAAAAGTGAAGCGGTGCATTCCTTGGGCCACAATCGACAGGCGGATCCCCTTTGTTATCCCCCTCCTGAGGGTTTCTCAAAGATTAATACAGATGCTGCTATCTCTGCTAATTCAAGGGTCGGCATTGGACTCATTTCTCATAACAATTTTGGCCAGATTGTGGAAGCTCAGTGTAGGGCGGTGCCTAACTCATGTCGCCCGGTGGTGGAAGTGGCCTCAACCATCCTCCAAGGGTTTCTTTTTGCATGTTCAAAATTTTGGCCCAAGATTATAGTGTAATCCTACTACCTCGTTGTGGTGAACACTCTTTCAACAAAAGATGAGGGTTACCATCCTTATGGCCTCATCTTGAGAAATATTTGGTCCATGGCCGATGGATTTGATGAATGAAAATTTCCGTTTATCAAAAGAGATGGTAATTAGAAAGACCATCATTTAGATAATTTTGGTAAATGTTGGGGTGATCATTCTTGGGGGAACTCGTTCCCTGATTGGCTTTGTAATCCTAGTTTCCTTGATCAGTCATTTATCATTTACGTTCAAAAAAAATGTACACAGATATTTCACTATATATATCTCCTTTGTGTTATGCTTACATTTTGATTGTTTTTAGGTCTATATAATTTTCCCCAATTTCATTGATATAAATGGAACTCTAGAATGATCTGATTATCTCATTACGACATCATTCTATCATTTTGAGCTCTCAATGAGGTGATTATTTTTTCAGTGTTTCTTTTCCTTGATTTTCATTAGATTACTTATTTCTTTACTATACCTTCCAATATTCCCATTGTATTTCCTCACATCCTATACTCTTCCTTAGTATTTCACTCGGTGGACCATTTAGGATAATTTGTGTGGGGGAGTTGGGGTGCCTTAACTACGTTGATCTTTTCCCTTAAAATGATATAGGATACATCATTAATAGATGAAATATTTTAAAATGTGGAGATATTGATATTAATTTTAATTATAACTAATAATTACATAGATATTAAATTTAAAAGTTTCAAGATTATTTAATTATAATGTTTTCTAAAATTATATCTAAAATAGTTTTCTTTTTATTTAAAATCTTAGACATTTTCATTCATTTGAGTGATTATTTTTATTTATTTAATGACCTAATCGACCCATTGTTATCCTTATTCTCAATAGGTATTCTTAGCCATTTGAAAAATTCAATATTTTACCATATTTCATTAGATATTATTAGGATATGTAATGCCCTGACCCCAGTTATCCGGATTCAGTGAATTATTTTAATAAATTGGCATGATTACAAAGAATCAAGTCTCAAAATACTGATTAGTTTAGCAGTCTTGGAAAATAGATTACATTCATGAACGTTACATTACACTGTAAAAAATAGAACACAACATAAATGATCCATTAAGAACTCTATTAATACCCTATATTCTCCCTTATTATTAATCATAATACCCTTCTAGGAATCCTAGGAAAATAAAAAATTAGAAAGGGGTGAGCTCATATACTCAGTAAGGGTAAGAAATACAACGGAAGATAACATAAACATTAGGCATGGTGAATAATTTAAAACACATGCCTTTACAAATAATATACATGAACAATTCATGGAAGGAATATGAGATGAGTAAATAATGACATAATAAAACATAGTCATGGTTATTCTATTAGTCAAATAACCTCATGAACCATCAATAATATTTTCACAATGAGAGACAGTATAAGGCGGGACATTCTTAAACATTTTGTCAAGGCCTCAACCAAGATATCTAAAAATGATTAAGGCCTCAGCCAAAACCATATATAAAAATTGGGAAAGGCCTTGGCCAATTCCATGTCTAATTATCTCATGAGACCTAATGATGCACCGAGGAGCTATAGTGGGCTCCACCCGTCACATACTATGAACAATACATTCCTCATATGAAAAGGATGAAACATAAAAAACATTCGTATTAAAACTATCATACGAAATGAAAATATTTTATATATAAACCATGAATGGCATAAAAATATAACATCCATAGTCAAAAATAGCATAACTCCTTCAATACAACATCAATGATTTTATTATAATAAAGCATCATCAATCAAGAATAATATCCAGTAAAGGATGTTCACAAGTTGAAAATGATCCGTAAAACTCGATGAGAGAAATATCCTTTTTTTAATTAAATAATTTAAAAGTCAATCAATTTAGAAAGGAATACATTTAAAAGAAATATTTTAATAAAAGTTTTCCATACCACTATGAAACTTCCAAAAGGAATTATCATTTTAAAACATTAATGTCCATATAAATAAAGCAGTAAAACCATTTTGAAAACATGGATATTAATGAGAATGATTGTGAAGAATAAATATTTAAACCATTTAGAATGATTTTTTAGTTGAAGATTCATTTAAAAAGAATACCTTTGAAAAATATTTTATGAAACATGTACATAGATAATATTTATTTCTTAGTAAAAACTTACACACAGACAATCTCGAATAATAATGATATTGAGGTATTAACCCTCACCATGCACTTTCCTTTGGTCGAAGGTACGCTTAACCTCTTGTATAATGACCATAGTATGTTATTAAATTATTCTAGTACCATATTAAAATTTATTATATCATAAATTATTAATTTATTACTTTATACTACCCATTTAATAATGATTTCCATGTTAAATCAACATTTCGGGTAATAATTGCTTTCTTTATCGTATGTGTTTTAACTTTTTATTCTTGATCATATCATTTAGATCTAGATTTACATACATCCAGAATATAACAAATTATTTATATATCACATATATTTATGAAATAGATATGTTTAATATAGAGATATATGAAATAAAAAACACCATTTATGGAGACGGTAGGTCATACGTACGCATAAACGTTGTTTCTGTTTTCATATCGTATTGAATGGAAGTAAGTGAATATGATATATGTAAGTACATACATACATATATATATATATATTGAGTATTATTAATACATCACATATTAAATTCTTATTAATAATATATATTTTTATTATCATCGTTGTATGGTGAATGTGGAAATGAAGCTCATCGCGCCCTGGAGATGGTAATCTTTACATACAGACGACTGCCAATATCATTATATTGATGGTGAAATCGTATGAAATTGGATGATATATAATATATAAATATTTATTAACATGTTATAGATATTATTTACATCAGTTATACTAATTATTATACTCATCCAAATAATGATGTGTTTGAATAACAATCTACACCATGACATGGAGACAGTAAGTCGTACGCACACATGTATGGTGACTTTTTCATTTATAGGAATGGTAGAATAAAGAATATATTTATACCATAGTTATAATTAAATCATAGTACGTAGTAGGTACTAGAGTTATTATTTTGGTTCGTAATGAACAAATAAAGAGGAAGTGGAAGAAGAAAAGAACTTGAAAGAGGGTGGTGAAATTATTACCTCTTCTTCAGGTGATTCATTTTGAGTTGATCAAACGGGATACTTAAGATGGATTTCTGATCAAATTAAGGACCCTAGGTTAATTTAAGGGATGTTGGGTGGATATATGGGGTGGGTTTGGCTGAGCCAAATGGCTTTGGAGATGTGATTTTGAGGGAGGGGGAAGTACCCTTTTATAAGAGGGGTGAGGGTCACTTTAAGAAAAGTTTGAAATATTATTTTATAATAAAATAATTTTAGGTTTCTAATGGATCCAAAATGATATTTCTCTAGTATATGCTGTGGATGGGTCGAAAAACCCTCAACCAATAGGTTTTAGATAGGTTATCTCACCATATTAACCTTAACCTTTATATTTAACTCATAGTTAAATAGTTTAACATTTAATGTGTCTTCTTTTATTCTTACACTATATGGTTAATAACCTTAATATACACATCCAGGAGATCCTAAAGTGGTTCATTAATGAAATATATAATATTATATAATCCCTTTGGATGAACAATATATTTTTAAGAAAATTATATAATTTAATAATATAATATTTGTTTTAAAAACTCAATTATGTCAATTTTGACACTATTTAGTATTAGGTTTTTTTGAAAGTCATAAAAACTTGATTGCTTCAAACAAGATATATTGAATCAATCTTAACATTTCATATTCACCTATAAAAATCGTGGATGTCATAAAATATTTGAAATTATATTTATTTTAAAATTTAAAATACCGTTTATTTGATTATTTCATTAATAATGTAATTACTACATCCTCATTGTGTCAGAAAGAAATTTAATTATTTAATATATAAAAATTATAAATAAAATACCATGATGTAGGAATTTTTTATTTATTTATAATTAATGTTTATAGTAGAATTAATCTTATGTATAACCCTCTATTAAAAATGTTTTAATTAATAAACTTTGAATTTAACACTTTTAACTATTCTTTAAATAAAATAATAATAAATGTCCGAATCTAATCCAAGTGGTCCTACATGATCATATTTTATTCCTAAGGTTTTTTTATTGAATTAAATTTATCCAATAGTATTAGGACATGTGTTAGGGTAATTATAATAGCATTTTAACTGTTAATTACCCTATTTACATATAACTGTGGTAAATAAAAGTGAAAAGATACAATTCACCGAAAAATATTTTCATCTTATTGAATAAAATTTTACTTACCAATGTCAACTATTTCTATCGGTCTTTTGAAATTCAACTAACAGAAGTGGTAAAATTATGTTTTATGCAAATTTTACTAACATGCCTAGAAGGTGGGTAAAAGAGGTTAAAAAGTTCAATAAAATTTTATATATCTAATTTTATTATAAAATGACTCTAACGAATTACATTGAAGTTATATAAGAATTATATAACTATTTTGACTTAAATTAAATTTAAATGATATAAATAATTATTTAAATTAAATGTCTGTTTTAAATAATAACGTAGTGTTTTTCACTATTCATCAAAAATTGAATGTTTTCAGAAAAATACCAAAACTTCACCCTATGTTAATTTTGATATTCCGAAATCAAAAATGAATTCTAATTTTCCGAATTCAAAACATAGAAGTTGGATTTATTAATTTAAAATTAATTCTTGTTGTCAAAACCAAAAAGCTGGTTTTTAAAAAGTAAAAACTATCAAATGATTAACATGTGTTTATGTCAAATCTAAATGTGAAATTACTTATAATGACCTACATTATATTAAATGATAAAAATATAATATTATTATACATAAAAACCTTTAAAATTTATTATTTAACACTATAAACTATTTCCATTAAAAAAGTTCTTTTCAATATAAACATAGTATTTATCACAATTCGTCAGAATATGAATGTTATCAGAAAAGTACCAAAAATTTAAAAAAACTAATATTTTATTCCCTGATTATAATGAAAATTTTATTTTCATTAAATTGAATATATAAATGTGTCAATTAGTGGTTTTTTAAAATGGTTTACCCTTAAAAGGTGGTAAAACTGCATTTTTAAAAAAATACTTCTTTTATCTGAAAAAATGAATTTGTTCTTATGTTATGTATTATAAACACATAATATGGATGTTAAAATTATATCAAGTATATATGATTCAAAATGCAGTTAACACTATTCACAACCACTTTTTGAACCGCTAGTTTGGTAAGTTATGGTGTACTCGAACATGGTGTTACGTGCAGTGCAAGCTATTGAATTAATTTAATGGGACAAATTACTATGAAATATTGTTGTGTTACATTCTCCCCGGCTTCAATAAATTGCCTCCAAGAAATTACAAATTTTTCTTCAAAAATAAATGGATACAAAAATAAAAAAACACCTTTTGTATAAATTCGACATTGAAAATTGGGTTAATAAAATTTAGTCTTAATAAGTGGGAAAGGGAATGAAAAAGTCACCACCAAATTATTTGCTTGATTAGAAGAACATTGGTGGAAATTAGAGACACATAATTCGAGGAAAAAGTTAAATATTTTTTGGGAGTGATTGAGGTCATCAGTCACAAAGAAGTATAAAAATGAGTCCTCAAATCCATCAATCAATTATGATATAAAATATCATTAGTTCAACAAAACATAAGGTATTAGGATAACATATTTTTGGTTTTAAGATCACTTCACTAATGTTTAAAAATTAATTTATTCATACAATAAGAGGAAAAAAATATACTTGACATGCAGAGTTTCATCCTTTAACTAATTCCTACCCCAATCACATCATTAACTCTGAAAGATGATTGAATTCAAAAATATTCTATTTATCCTAATCGTATAGGGTTCCAAAATAATGAATTTATAATTTCATTGTATGAATATTTAAAACAAACTACATTATACAAACCAAGACATCATGTATGGTATTGGTAGGTGATCCATCCTTGCCGCCCTTCAGTTTCGGGTTCAAGTCTCGCAGCCTTATCGGACGGGACAGGTTGTCGCCCGACCTCCGGGTTGTCCTTTTTATGAAAATCGGAAAAAATCTCAAGAAATCATTTAATCATAACAATAGAATCCTATATCAAACATAATTGATTCCAACCTTTTAACTTATCCAAAATACTTCTGTCCAAACTCACAGTACAAAATTTATAAGGAAGGTAAACAAAATGAAGATCCTTTTTTTCATGTAATAACATTTGAATACCTTTATCATGTATTCTTTTAAAACACTATAACCCCCTGAATTATGATAAAACATTATTGATTACATTCGTTCTCCTTTATTCCTTATATAATACTAGATATACTCCTTCTATCCATAAATTTTGTTAACTCCAACAATGATGGAATATAAAAAATCATTAATAACATTCAAGGTAGTCAAGAATATCCAATATAATTTATCCAAATCAATCATATATTACTCCAAAATCACTACCTCAGTATCAGAACCATATTATGGTTTATATTTTTCTAAACCATTTATTTTCCCAAAAAAAACCTACTATTGAGTCACTTTTCATGGTTCCACACTATCACATGTCTTTAATGAAATAATACTACAGTACAATCATTTTATACTTTATTGTTCTTATAACATGTAGAACATTAATAAAATACTCAAATGACACAATACATTAATAATAACATAAGAAATCTAATCATTCCTCTCCATCTTCGGTAGTATTATAACTGGATTATTATCCAATTACAACATTTGTGGTATACTATGATGAATTGGGAATTACTTCTTGTAGTGTCCCAACTCCTTTAAGATGAAGCATTGTACATTTGAAAAAAATTTCTTACCCTTACAATCACGTACTTGGTGTCCTTTTTCTCCACACTTATAAAAAACATCCATTCCATTCAACCATTTTCAAGGTGATTCTTTCCACATTTATCACATATGGGAAAATCCTTCTTTACCCTCTTCCCTTTATCCATCTTTCTCTCTTCAAGACTTTTCTTCTTTTGCTTCCCTTCAAAGCCATAGGACACAGATAATTCTTTACATATCTTATTATCACATGATATTATATCTTCATATGATGAGAATACATGGGAGACTATTTACCTTTTAAATGTAGGCTTCATAACATGAAAGATATGATACTTCTTAATATTTAGATCATATGTATTGCTAGAATTCTCATTCCTTTGACAAGGAGCCATTTCTAAACAATGGCATACAATAAGTTAGTTTATGAATCGAAAAGCATAATTCCAAACAAGTAAAATACATAACATAAATTGAAAAGATTATGTATAAAATCTATAATAATAAAATGTTTTCTTTGAGGAAGTATTTACTCCTAAATCCTTCTATATTGCATGTAATGAAAATGTGAATTGTCCTAAGAAAAATTCCCCGGGAGTGTTGTAACCAAGAGTGAAACAATGGTCATTGTGGTTTACTAGGATACCCCGACCCCAGCCCGAAACTCATTGTCAGAGTTTTCACTCATAGGTACTTCTGTGCCAGAGCCACCTCTACCTACTCATATCCAGATAGGGATGTATTACTTGGAATATACACAAAATCTCTACATTACCAAATTTTTAGGAAGTAATTCTATTCTAATCTTCATAGTTTATCTTAAGGTAATCTTCTCTACTCAGAGTTTATCTATATCTATTTCCAAGGTTGTTTCTAAACATCCATTGATACCAAATATAACACCACGATGCAAGTTACCCAGAGATAGTGCATTATTTTAATACATTGGAATGATTATAAGAAATCAAGACCCAACAGACCGATTAGTTTAGAAGTCATTGAAAAATAGATTACATACCTGAACGTTACATTACAGCTTAGAAAATAAAACACAATATAAATGATATTTTTAGAGCACCATTAATAACATAGATTAACCCTATTTATCAATCATAATACACATCTTGGAATCCTGAATAAAACATAAGAAAGGGGTGTACACAAACACTCAATAAGGATATTCACTACATCTAAAGATTACATAAACATTAGGCATGGTGAATAATTTAAAACACATAACTTTACAAATAATATACATGAACACTTTTGGGAAGGAATATAAGATTCGTAAATAATGCCATAATAAAATATAGTCATGGGTATTCTACTATTTGAATATCCACATGAACCATCAATAATATTTTCATAATGAGGTAATGTATAATGTGGGACATTCTGAAACAATTTTTCAACGCCTCGGCCGAGACGTCTAAAAATGATTAAGGCCTCAGTCAGAACCATATATCAAAATTGGGAAAGGCCTCAACCAATTCCACGTCAAATTGTCTCATTAGACCTAACGATGCACGAAAGAGATAGAGCGGGCTCCACCCATTACAGACTAATTCCAATACACTTCTCGTATGAAAAGGTTGAAACATAAAATAAATAGTCTTATTACAACTAGCATACGAAATGTAAATACTTTATCCATAAACCATGAATGGGAAAATAGCACATCCACAGTCAGACATATCATAACTCATTCTATACAATATCAAAGATTTTATTTTATTAAATTAACCTCAATCAAGAAAAATATCCAGTAAAGGATGTTGACAAAGTTGAAAATGTTCCGTAAAACTCTTTGTGAGAAATATCCCTTTTCCTGAAATCATTTTAATGTTCAGTAATTTAAAAAAGGTAGACATTTAAAAGACATTTTTGAATCATAGTATCCCATACCAGTTTGAAACGTTTGAAAGGAATTAACATTTTAAAACATTCATGTTCACATAAATAAATCCTTAAAACCATTTGGAAAACATAGACATTAATGAGAATGATTTAGAAGAATAAATATTTTTAAAATTCAAAATGATTTTTTAATTAAAGATTCCTATAAAAAGAATCCTTCTAATTTTTTTTATGAAACATGGACATTGATAATAATTATGTCCTAGTAAAAACTTACACACAAACAATCTTAGATAATAATGATAATGAATAATTAACCCTTACCTAGCACTTTCCTTTGGCCGAGGGTTCGTTTAACCTCCTGTAAAATGATAATAGTAAGTTATTAAATTATACCAGAACCATATTCATATTTATTATATCATAAATTATTCAATTATGACTTTATACTACCCTTTTAATAATGATTTCCATGCCAAATTAACATTTTGGGAAATAATTACTTTCATTATTGTACCTATTTTAAAATATTATTCTTGATCGTATCATTTTGATCATGATTTAAATAATTCCAGAATATAACACATGTTTTATATATCATATATATTTATAATATAAATATGTATAATAGAAAGATTTATGAAATGGAAAACACTGTTTATAGATATGGTAGGCTGTAGGTACGCATTAACGTTGTTTCCGTTTTCATATCTTATTGAATTAAAGTATGTGAATAAGATATATGTAATTACATACATACATATATAATTATATATATCTAATCATTATAATTTTTATTTTATCTAATACATACTTATTAATGATATATATTTTTATAATAATCGTTGAATGGTGAATGTGAAAATGAATCTCATAGTGTCGTTGAGAAGGTAATCTGTACGTACGCACGAGTGACAATATCATTATATTGATGGTGAAATCGTATGTAATTAGATGGTATAATATATATATATATATATATATAGAAACAATAATAGGTTATATTTATTATTTACATCAGTTATACTCATTATTATCCCCATCCAAATAATTAAGTGTTCGAATACCAAACTACACCATGATGTGGAGACGATAAGCCGTACGTACACATGTATGATGACTTTGTCATTTAGAGGACTGAAAGAAGAAAGAATATTGTTGTACCATATTTATAATAACATAATAGGTTCTATTTGGTACTGGAGTAATTATTTTGTTATGGAAACAACAAAGAAAGAGGAAGTTAAAGAATAAACGAACTAGAAAGAGGGTGGCGAAATTATTATCTCTGCATCGGGTGTTTCATTTTGAGTTGATCAAAAGGGATCCATAGGTTGGATTTATGATCAAATTAAGGACTATAGATTGATTTAAGTGAATTTGGGAGGATTTTTGGTTAGGGGTTGTCTGAGACAAATATAATTGGAGTGTGATTTTGAGAGAAGGGGATTTGTCCTTTTATAAGAGAGGTGTGGGCCTCTTCAAGAAAAAATTGAAATATTATTTTATAATATATTCATTTTCGGTTTCTAATGGCTTTGAAATGATTTATTTATATTATAAGGTGGGGATGGGTCACAAACCACTCAACCAATATGTTTTAGACAGGTTAAGGTCACCATATTAACCTTATCTTTTAGATTTAACTCTTAGTTAAATAGTTTAACTTTTACCGTGTCTTCTTGTATTCTTACACTATATGGTTAATAAACATACTCTAAACTTCAAAGAGAACCTCAAGTGGTTCATTAATGACATATATAATATTATATAATCCCTTTGGGCAAACCATAAATTTCATATAATATATATAATTAAATAATATAATATTTTTTTAAAAACTCATTTAGGTCAATTTTGACACTTTTTAGTATTTGGTTTATGTGAAAGTCCTAAAAACAAGATTACTTAAAGAAAGATACATTGAATCAATACTACCAGGTCAGATTCACCTTGAAGAGGCTTGGATGTTATAAAAACTATGAATTATAATTATTTTAATATTTTTATTACAATTTATTTGATTCTTTCATTAATAAGGTAATTACAACATCATCATCGTGTCATAAATAAATTTAATTGTTTATTGTATAAAAATTATAAATAAAATAACATGATGTAGGAAATATTTTTATATTTCTTATTAATATTTATAGTCAAATCTATCTTATGTATATCCCTGTATGAAAAATAGTTTAGTTAATAAACTTTGAATTTAACCCTCATTATAATTCTTTAAATAAAATAATAATAAATGTCCTAATCTAATACAAGTGGACCTAATGGATCATATATTACTAATAAGGTTTTTTTATGGTCGAATTAAACTTATCCAATAGAATTAGGAAATTTTTTATGGTAATTATAATATCATCTTTACCTTTAATTACCCTATTTACTTTTAACCGTGGTAAATAAAAGTCAAAAGTTACTATTCAAAAAAATTATTTTCATCTTATTGAATCACATTTTACGTACCGATATCAACCATGTAACTCGGATTTTTGAAATTCAACTCACAAAAGTTGTAAAATTTAATTTTATGTAAATTTTTTAACGTGTCTAGAAGGTGGGTAAAAGAGGTTAAAAAGTAAAATAATATTTTATATATATAATTTTAATATTAAATGACTCCAAATAATTAAATTGAACATATATAGGTATTATATATATATATTTACTTAAATTATTTTAAATAAAATAAATAATTATTTATATTATAAATCTGTTTTAAATAATAACATAATGGTTTTCACTATTAATCAAAAATTTATTATTTTCAGAAAAATACCAAAAATTCACCCCATGATAATTTTGATATTATGAATTCAAAAATGAAGTCTATTTTATGAAATTCAAAACATATATGTTTCATTTATTAATTGAAAATTAATTCCTCTTGTCAAGACCAAAAAGAGGGTTTTTAAAAAGTAAAAAATATCAAAATATTGACATGTGTTTATGTGAAATTTAAATTTGAAATTACATATAATGATCTAAATTGTTTTAAATGATAAAAATATAATCTAATTACACTTAAAAACCTTTCAAATAAATAATTTAACATTATAAATTATTTCGATTTAAAAATATGTTTTCAGTTAAAACATTGTATTTTTCACTATTGGTCAAAAAATGAAAGTTATTAAAAAAGTACAAAAAATTTATCCAAAATAAATTTTATGTCATGCTTCTAAAGAATAATTTAATTTCATTAAATTGAATATATAAATGTGTCAAATAGTGGTTTTAAAATTGGTTCTCCCTTAAATGGTGGTAAAATTAAATTTTTAAAAAATACTTCTTTTATTTGAAAAACGAATTTATTCTTATATAATGACTAAGAGACAAATAATATATATTTTAAAATTATATAGAGTATATAAGATTCAAAATGTTGTTTTCAATATTTCTATCCACTTTTTGAATGGCTAGTTTGGTAAGTTGTGGTGCACTCAAACTCGGTGTTGTGTGTAGCACAAGCTATTGAATTACTTTAATGAGATAATGTACTATAAAATATTTTGGTGTGATAGGATATGCATGAATACTATATAATTTGAATTTTTCTCTTCAGAACATGAAAATTAATAATCCCATTAAAATGTCGAAGTTATTTGATTGATATTTTATTCTCTTTTACCTTGAGGAATAACCTACATATAATCTCTTTGAAAACTATTGAAACTAAGAACTAACATCATTGGAATCCACATTACATGCCTATTTACCCTTCCAACCCTAATTATTTGGTAATATTGTACAATTGTTCATTCGATCAACATAGAGGTAGTTTTGGGGGATTCATGGTATATTATGGTGAGAAACCACGAAATTAAGTGTGGGGGAGTGTGCCTGTTTTTCATTGGTGAAGATAGGTCCCAAAACCATTATTCATTGTATTTCTAGTGGTCCCTCTTGTTAAAAAAGGTAAAAAAGTACTGAAAAAGGAACCAAAATCATTCATTATAATAATTGATTGTTTACAAACCCATTTCATTTATGGAATATCATGGTGATAGAAACCTTTGAGAGATATTTATGTGGATTAATTTTTGTTAATACACCATAGTTAATACCATTGATTATTATTTAATAATTCTTCCTCCTTTTTAAGCCTTTATGATTATTTTTCAAAACATTACCTACCTACACGTAGCGTCAGAATCATCTGAACCTTGTTGAGATACATCGTGATTTTTGTGATTTGACATCTATGTGGAGAAAAAGAATAATTTCAAGCCAATAGATAGATTTCATATACTTATGATTTAGTATTACTTTGATTAAATAAAATTGAGTGATGAGTGAGACATTTTATATTGAGGTAAATCATCATTTGGCATGTTTATTTATGAAAAATATGAACGATGTGAATAAAAGTGCATAAAATTATAAATTTATTTATAAAAATTTCATGATTATTGTAGCACCCCAAGCTTCCACGGTACGCTTCTCTTTGATTAATACAGTAGCGTGTGTTTTACGCAGCTTCAAGTTCTAACACACCTCGACCAATCAAAGTAGTCGTTATGAATAGTAATACCCACTTTTTGAAATTTTATAAATCATATCTCTCAAAATGGACTTCATTTTTGGATTCGGAAGATCGAAATTAGCGTAGGGTGAAATTTTTGCACTTTTTGGATAACTTTCATATTTTGATGAATAGTGAAAATTACTAAATTTTAATTAAAAACTACTTTTATAATCGAAATAATTAATATTGTTAAATTATGAATTTGAGTGGTTTTAAAGTATATTTATAATATATTTTTACCATTTAATTCAATTTTTGTCAATGGACATAATTTTACAATTAAATCAGACATAAACAAGTGACAATCGTTTGATAAGTATTATCTCTTAAAAACACGCTTTTTGTTTTAACAATGAGAATTAATATTAAATTAATTTCTACCACTTATGTATTTTGAATTTGTAAAAATGGATTCCATATTTGGGATCAGGATGTCCAAATTGTGTAAATAGTTAACTTTTATTTTTAGACATTTTGAATAATTACTTCGGTAAATATTTTATTTACCATGGTTAAAGGGTAAATCCGATAAATAAGGGTTACAAAATAATATTATAATAATACTAAATTACTCAAAAACGTGTCCTAACCATATTGGTTGATACATTTCTGACTATAGGCATATTTGGGTCGATTTCTGGACTCCATGGAGCCACTTGTAGGTGATAGGGACACTTTATTTTAATTAAGTTAAAATAAATACAAAAATGACATAAGCCTATATCTTTTAGAAAAAAAATTTTTACATAGGGTTATATATGTTTTATTTTCCACTGTAAATATTCATTAGAAAGATAAAATGATTTCCTACATAATTATATATTATTTATAATTTTTATACATTAAATAATGTAATTTATTTATGACACAATAATGATGCATTAATTACCATAATAGTGAAAAAATTAAAATAATTGATATTATAAATACCCAAATAAATATAATTTGAGACTTTTTATGAATTACACTAATTTTATAGGTCAATAGGACATGTTAGGATTGACTTAATTAACTTATTTCGAAGTAATCATTCTGTTATGAGTTTTTACAAAAATCAATTATTGAGTAGTGTCAAAATTGACATAAAAGAGTTTTTAAAACAAATATTATATTATTAATTGATATTAAATTTCTAAAAATTAAAGGATCGTCCAAGAGACTTATATCATGATATTTGTATCATTAAGGGACCACTTGGGGGTCTATTGGATGTATATAGTATGTTTATTAATGATATAATATAAAAATACAAAGAGATATTGTAAAAGTGAAACTAATTAACTAAGAGTTAACACTTAAAGATACGGTTAATATAATGACCCGAACCTGTATAACTTCTATTGGATGATTGGTTTTCAACCCATCCACACATTAAATTTTAAATAATCCACTTTAGAGCCATTATAAACCGAATATGAATTTATTATAAAATAATATTTCTAGCTTTTCCAAAGGTGCCCCTCACCCCTCTTATAAAAGGGCACCCACCCTTTTCATTAATTCACACCTTCAAAGCCTTTTGGTTCGGACTAACCATGCAAAAATACTCTCTCAAATTCCCTCAATACAACCTAGAGGCCTTATTTTGATCATAAATCCAACCTATGGATCCCTTTTGATCAAATCAAAAGGAAGAACCCGAAGAAGAGGTAATGTTTTCACCACCCTCTTTCAAGTTCCTTTCTTCTTCCACTTATTCTTTCTTTGTTATTACCATTATAAAATAATAACTCCAGTATATTATATATACTATGATGTTATTATAAACATGGTACAACCATATTTCAGTATTCTATCCATCCTTTGAATGACATGTCACCATACGTGCGTACGTACGGCTTACCGTCTCCACGTCGTGGTGTAATTGTTATTCAAAACATTATTATTTGGATGGATATAATAATGATGTGTAATTCATGTAAATAATAAATATAACATGATAATGATTTTGTATATATGATATAACATACAATTAAATATTATTTTAATATCAAAAGAATGATATTGTCGCTCGTGCGTACGTACGGACTACCGTCTCCACGAACGCGATGAGATTCATTATCCATCATATCCATTCAAGACTAATTCTCATTTAATGATTAAAAATAATGTTTACAGATTTGACATAATTCTGGATATGAATAATATACATCCCATTAGTAAGAAATATGGCTCAAATAACAAAGAATATAAAGGAAAATGAACCTGTTAACACCCGAAACGACGATAATTCTAAGATATTATTAACAAATCAATGTTAAAAGATCATATAAGATATCATATTAATGAATATGATTTTTGTATAATTCAATAACAATTATTTCACCATTATACAGGAGGTTAACCTACCCTCTACCAAGGAAAATGTACAAAGTAAGGGGTTTCTTATCTCACTTTTAATTCCTTGAGAATTCCATTATTCACCACTTATTTATTGCATGTGGTGTATGTGTACTGCCCATGATTGTATTCATTGTGTAATATAATTTAATTTAGGGGTATTTACATCATCATTTTATGATACTTATTTCATGGTTTTATGTTTCATAAGTCACCTAATCGATAAGGGAATTTGAAATTTCCATTTCTATTTATTCGACTTTACGCAAACTTCATTGATTATTTTACTCCGAGATTATGCGTGGAATCACTATTAATTTTCTTAAGTCATAATTTCCACTCCCCTTTTCTGTGGATATACTTTTGATACACATAATCACTCCATTGATAATTTCTCAAGTCATCAATATGAATTTGATAAGAGTAATTTTAACTCATTCTCCATCTGTTGAGTTAAACATCCAATTCATTGGTGTTGTTTCTACAAGATTATGTGTGAATTTCCTTTGATTGTTTTACACTGGATATCCAATCACATTTAGTGTATTTATATTTGTCACACATAACTAAGTCGTTGATTTATCCTTAACCTAAGGATACAACCTTTATGAGATATTTCATATCAATTTACAGTCCATTGAGACTTCTTTGTTGTTATACACCAAATCACCTTTATGTGGTGTATATAATGTACTTTGACATAGTATATCATGAATCCCTTTATTCTCATGATATTAAAATGTTTTTATTACCTCAATTATTTGTATTCAAGTGTCTCTCTTTTGGTTAGAAACTCTAACTAAAATACCATTTTTAAATGTTTTAAAGACTTATTCTTCTAAATCTTGCTCATCAATGTCCATGTTTTAAAAATGGTTTTAAGAATTTATTTATATGGACATTAAAGTTTTAAAATTAAAACTCCTTTTAAAAGTTTCAAAGTGGTATGGGACAATTTGATTCAATAATCTATTTTTAAATGGATTCTTAACAAATAGTGTGACTTTTAAATGATTTCAAGAAAAAGGGGGATATTTCTATCAAATAGTTTTGATGATTATTTTCATCTATGTCAATATCCTTCATTATTCTGGATTGAGGTTAATATGATACAATAAAATATTCCATATTGTATCGAATGAGTTATGTTTGACTGTGGATGTGAAATTTTTATACCATTCATGGTTTGTGGATAAAGTATTGACATTTCGTATGCTAGTTTTAATACGAATGATTATGTTATTTTGAAACTTTTCATATGAAGAATGCATTTTACTTAGTAAGTGACGGGTGGATCCCGCTATAGTTCCTCGATGCATCGGTAGGTTTAATGAGACAAACTAGTGTCTTGGAATAAGGCCTTGGAAAAATCTTATTTGTAGTCATGGCACGAGGCCTTGGCTACGTGGTTATGATAGTCTGGCATTATGCATTCCATCATTATGAAAGTGGTTATTGATATTGCATGCGATTATTCAATTAGTAGAATATCCTTGTGAATAAGTAAATGGCATTATTTCATTTTATCTTTTCCATACTATGTTGAAGTTCAAGTTTAAAAAGCTTTTGTTTTAGTTATACATTTCCTTAAATGTTTATTCTTATTTATGAAAGTTTCTGTTATATTGTTATCGTTACTGGGCATTTGAGCTCACCCCTTTTCTATATTTTATTTTTATCAGTATGCGAAGAAGTAAATTAGGAATGACCTCCAGGGATATTATGAGGGGATAATAGTGTGGACTATGAAGACAATATGTTGTTGTAGTAGTTTTTCACTTTATGATGTAATGTAAAACATTATGAATATATCTAGTGTTTCCAAGGCTACTAAACTAATAGGTATTTCGAGACTTGATCTTTCTTGTGAACATTCCAATGTTATGTAATAATGCACCGACTCTGGGTATCTAGGGTCGGGGCATTACAATTATAATATATCTTCATTTTAAATTTTCTTTCTACATTTTAAAAATGTATTTAATGGCTATCGAATTTATAAACATAATTAGTTGAATGTTTTCCATTATAGTGTTTTGATTCTATTAGTTAAATGTTTTACATTTTTTTGAGGGAAAACAATTTATTATGTTGGGGGGGATTTTGATGTTCCCAATTATTTCTTTGTGTTCTATACATTTTATTGAGCATTGAAATATTTTTTCACTAGATACAAGTTTATTTTGCATATAAGGTTTCATGTTGGGGTTCTTGATGATTTCCATGTGTTTTATAGTCAAAGAAACAAATTGAGAGTGATTAATAATAAAGATATATATACCCGACATGTAATTTACAAAAATAGGCCGTTAATATTTTTCTAGACACGATGCAGTTAGCATTGTACATGACCATGTATCCATCTATAGACAATACATCATGTAGTCCCTATTCGAACATTGTATATGGTATTGCTTAATCGATTGGTGACTGAAATAGACATTACGTTCCATGTGAGGTAGTACAAAACTACTTGTTCCTCACCAACTGAAGACTGTAACATTGATTTCAAAGGAGGTACATGGTCGACCACCTACTAACAGATAGAAAGAAAAAAATTTGTTGAACCGTGTACACAACATCTAGTTTTGGTTATATGCCTTGTAGTGTTTTTCTCAAAATATAGTCTTATCCCCCCATGTTTTGTAATGTTCCATACTAGGGGCCACACATGAGTGCCCCAAGCTGGTTGGTCACATGACCACATGTGTGCCTCACAATTTTCCAAAGGCTTCCAACTAGCTAAGAAGGACTGTTAAGATGATCAGGGAGATACTGTACCCTTTTTATTATAGAAATACAACAGTAAAAATAATAAATAATAGGCGAATCATATTTAACCATAAGTAATACGAATATCTCAGGATAATTTATATAGTAAAAAATATCATGTTAATGAATAAAACATGACATGCTAATGTATAAGTTAAGTGTCAAAAATGAAAAATGAAAATAAAGACAATGACTACTCGCAAGGGGGTCCGGAACCATGTTTGGTTCCCTCATCTAAGATCCATCCCAACTCAACTATCTAACATAGTTCCATTACCATTTACCTATCTGGTTACAAAATAGCATATTTGGGTACCAATCAATATCCCGATTAGGGTGTGAGTATAATTTAGTTAGACACCACCAATAGTGTCTAAAAAATTTATATTAAAACATTGTTTATGTTGTTGTATAATGTAATAAGTACAATTCATACGTAATAAATTATAACATTATTATTTATTAGTTACTTGACCACATTAACTCTTGGTTTCTTAAGCACACTCGTACCTCAATACCTCAATAGGCTCATGCCAGATCCTAATGTATTCCAGGTGATATAATATCTCAATACCTTCTTCGGATGATGCTTGATCTTGAGGTATTTCTAGTTAATATAATATCTCAAAAACCACCTTAAGGTCATGCTAGAGCACAAAGTATTCCCAAGTAAGGTTAGATATCATAATTCTATTATTACCACTCATGAATTATTTCTTGAATGCACATGTTACCATTCTTACTATACAATATATAATGACCATGGTCCAATTATTTAATTTGTACTTTAATTCACATGTCACCATTCAAATAATAAACAATAGAATGACCTTGTTCTAATTCATTAATTCATACATACACGACCATGTTACCATACACAAATCATGTGTTAGGGTGACCATTTTTCAATTTATTAATTGAATCAAGAATGGCCATGTTACCATTAAACAACACATATTTTTTTCAATAATTAATTTTCCATGTAAATTTCATTCGTAATTGAACTATTAGTCGAACTCAACATTTCAATTAGTTAATCTAACAATTAACTAATCATATCAATAATATTAATGATTTAAATAATTAATTAATAACTCAAATTTCAATACCAATTCCAAAATTATTTTGTTACTAAATTTCTATTAATTAATTCCCCAATTAATTAGTTTGGAAGTTAAAATCAATAATTTTAAAATTAATTAATCAATGCGGACAACTCAAAATCCATAAATCAATTTTCTGAATTAATTATCTCATTCAGAATATCAAATATTCATAATTAACTCTACAATTAATTATCTCAATCTATGATATCAATATCACATAATTTATCCCACAATTAATTGTCTCATTTCATGACATAAAAAATTTATTAATTTTATAATTAATCAATTTCCTTTATTCAAAAAATTCAATATCTCATAATTAATTCCCCAATTATTAATCTAAATCACAATGCATAAATCTCATAATAAATCTCCCAAATAATTATCTAATTTGACAGCCCCTAAATTTGATAATTAATTGCAAAATTAATTATCTATTTTAATAAAACATCATTTTTTTCTATTGGCCACATTAATTAACCAAATTTTGAAATTTAAATTTCTATAAAATTATTCCAATTATTCAATTTTCAGACACGTATTAAAATCATGTCAATTGGAATTTAATATTATACCACCTACCACAAATTGTTGTAAAATAATCACCCAACAGAAATCCCCCAATATTGAGTTGCTCAATGATGTAGATCTTGATATGAATACCAAAACCCTAAATCTTGATTAAGGAGAATAAATATATTATAAATCTAGATCGTGATCTAGAATAATTTTTGTATATCTCAAAAAAATATTTATATCTATCCATAATAGAAAATTTCATCGATGAAATAATGTGATAAGAATTGGAGAAGAATGAGAGAAGAGCTGAGATATAATTCAATTACATGGAAAAGAGAGGACCTTCAATCCACGATTTGAATCGCAAAGGAAAGGTTGTCGGCGTAGAATCAATTCATTTAGAGAGCTAAAAAACATGGAATAACACCTCGGGTCTAATAGGGTTCGAAATAGGTGTGTTTTTGGGGATCACAGAATTTTGAGAATTTAATTCAGGTGGCATTTAAAACTATGAACTATTTTTTGGGTAGGGGCACATGGTTTTCATTAACGTTGAACCTCAACCACAAGCCTATAATTTTAGGGGTGCATAATTATGACTATCATGGTGCACATTTTTTAAACCCATTTACCATCCAAGTGAATCCCCTCCACTAAGGTTCACACAATTAGTTAGATTAGGGAGCACAGTTAGGGAATATTGTGGGAGAACCATGCATAGAAAAATAATTTTCATTTTCCCCAAAATTACACCAAAAAACAAACCAATTCATTACCATAACAAATGTTCTCAAATAAAGAAAAATTATATCATGAAATCAAGGCTCATTCAATTCTAGAAAATCTTAGGATCTTATAATCCCCACAACTTATAATAGCTCATTCTCGAGCTGCCCTCCCAATCTTGTGTAAGATTTTGAGCCAAAAATATCCATCCAATGGGCCCACATATCTTATTTCCATTCCATAATCTATTCTAATACACAACCATGTTTCCACAAAACATGACCTATGAACACAGTATTTCCCCATACCAATTTCTCACTATGATCAAACTGACGTATTTGATTCTCCTCAAAGGACACATCAACCTAAAGTTCAATGTCATCCGCATAAATCACATGATAAAGTCCAGTGTGAGGCTTCCAATGTTTTTATAATTGGAAGAAAAGATTCATAAAATTTATTATTTTTTTAAATCTAATCGGTACGCCTTTGCCCTAATTTTTAGCATAACATTAAATGGTTTGACGAACCTAGGCGCTGACCTACCCTTTATCTATATCATGTGGTGAACCTAAAAAGGATAAACAATAATGAATACATGATAAAACTCTTTAAACTCTAGGGTCCATTGACAATTATCATTATATGACTTTTGTCTACTATGATTCCTTCAAATATATTTCATAATTAGTTGTACTTGTTCTGATGTCTCTCCACAAGACTACATCCCAACAATTCTGACTCACCAGACAGTGTCCAGCATAGTGGTGATCTATAAGGCATTCCATAGTATGATGAAATATATATAGTTTCCTAATGACTATTGTAAATTGAAAATTCCACTAAATCCATGTGTTTCTCCCAAGACCCACCAATGTCAAAAACACAAGCATGCACCATATCCTCAAGAACTTTTATATTATGCATCAAATAACCATCTTTTTGTGGGTTAAAATCAATAAAAATTAATACCTATGTACCATGTGACTTATTAGAGACCTGATACAAGTGTGAAGTGATAAAGGAGCCACGATCTGGAACTACAGTCTGTTCCACCCCCATGATGATGAAATATCACTAAAACATACAAATCTCTTAGATTACCCACTGAGAAAGTCTCACACATAAGAATTAAATTCTCTTCATTCATCTATAAATCCACAATAAAATAGATATTTTTATTCAACCAGAGATACATCAGAGGAACCAATACTAAATCCATTGTCAGTTCATCCAACATCCTTTCTGGAATGGGAAATGGCTATAGAAAATCAGCAGTTGTTGATTCTCTGCATTCACATGTTTACATGTGTAGCATCTGGTCACAAACTATTTTATATCCTTTTTTTATGATCAATCACCAAAACTATCATCATAGGCCATGTTAGAGATTATTTACACCTGGATGTACCACCCACTTCGAGGCATGAAATTCCTACGTCAACTCCTCCCAAAAAATTGTATGCACAACAACCCAATTCCTAACATAAATTATCTTATTTTCATCCATGATAAAATCGAATGGGGACTCCCCATATTCAATTATTTCCATCATGGTAAAATATTTAGGATCCTTATACTAATTATCTTTAAATTGGATCAATTGTGTAGAATCCACTAATTCCAATACAAGAGTCATCTGATCTTGACTCTCCTAAAACACCTCATACATCTCTACTAGAAATGGAATCATCATCCACTTAAAAATATACTCCAGAACCATTTCATTATGTGATTATATGCTAAAAGAATAAACCACAATATTTCTTTTCATTAAAGAATATGCTATATCAATATCAAATTACTACATATACTCAACCCATATCCTCTTAAATAGATTCAAATATTAATGTGAGAAGATATAATTCATGATTGTTTGAGCAATAAACCCCATAAAATTATAAACCAATAGACAATTCCACCAATACTTCAAATCACAAACCAGTTCTACTAACTCAAGGTTTTGAATAGGGTATTTCCATTCATGTGGCCTCAACTATCGAGACACATGATCTATAAATCTATCTCCCTACAACAACATAACTCTATGTCTAATAAAAAAAGAATCAAAATACACCATATACTCCTCACCTGACTAGGTGGGATTAATATTAGTGTCAATTTCTAATGATTATTAAACTCCAAAAAGACCTTCTCGCATGATACAGACAAATAAACCTTTTCCCTTATTTTTTCAATACTGAAAGAGATGTTTCCATATTGGAAAAGACTTATATGAGTCTCTTATAATATCCAAATAACCTCAGAACGATATAGATATCAAATATTTTCTAAGGATAATCAAAAGAAACCACTACCTATACATTCTTTGGGTCCCCAGACTCCAAAATGGTGAGACAAAATAAGTATAACCGGTAAATAAAAACTAACACATAAATAGTATGGCATATAGTCTAAGATCTCTCATTGTACTCAGGATGATGTCTAGATGTTGTTAATGTTCATCATGTGTCTTGGAGTACACCAGGATACCATCTAAAGATACTAAAATGAGGAGATCATGGTATGGGGGAAGATTCTTTTCCTCAAAGCCATAAAACTCTTGGTGCATTTTTCAGTGAAAATGTCATTATGATAAACTCATATACTCCATAATTTCTTCTGAAATATTTCCACATTATATCATAAGTATAAACTCTTAGTTAATGATATACCAATATCAGTGGAACTTCATGACCACACAAGATCCTCTCAACTAGTGAAAAATATTATCTGTAACACCGCAATATTTCATAATACATTATCTCATTAATGTAATTCAATAGCTTGCACTGCACGCAACACCGACTTTGAGTGCACCACAACTTACCAAAATACCCATTCAAAAAGTGTTTATGAATAGTATTAAATTCTTTTTGAATCTTATATAGTCTATATAATTTTAAGATCCATATTATGTGTTTCTTAGAGATAATATATGAACAAAATAATTTTTTTAGATAAAATAAGTATTTTTAAAAAAATTCAATTTTACCCCATTTTAATGGTGAACCCTTTTTAAAAACAATGTTTGACACATTTATATATTGAATTTACTGAAATTATATTCTTATTTAGAAGGGGGACCTAAAAATTTAATTTGGATAAATTTTTTGTACGATTTTGATTACTTTAATATTTTTAGGAATAAAGAAAATGTCGTGACCTGTCCCCTGGGGCCCGTACCGTGACTACCCCAAGCCTGCCTTCCATAGGTCAGGGGATGGCGACTAGCACAGAAAGGCGTATCCCCTAAAACCGGGAAGGAATTTCCTTTATAACCTATAAACACATGCTACCAAGCATACAGTGAGATACGACCACATATAAAACTGTATAGAAAAAAGAGTGCTGAAAGTAAGAGACATCAAAATAAAAGCCCAACAGTAAAAGCACAAGTATAGTACAAATACAATAAAACTGAAGAAAGAGAAAGAAAACTACTCGGTCGTCCTCCGAGGGTTCCTACCTGAAGGGTAGGTACAGATCGCCTCCTCAGCACTCCATATATGCTCATATCCAACACGTACTGAGACGTCGTATGGTCCACCTCTGGGCCCTGTCCAGTCGAGGTACCCTCGTCCTCAATTAGCGTTGTCCATCCTCTGCACAAAACGCAACAAGGTAGAGGCATAGCCCATGTGGGGGTGAGTATAACGATACTCAGTAGGGACCCTGAGACCCTTAAGGTCTCACAAAATCCACAAAGTATAAACCACAAAGAATGAAATCAACTAAAAACCCTACTTAGGTATATGTCGATAGATATACCAAAGTTTTCATGTATGGCAATCTCAATCATGAGGAAACACAGAGTCCAACTCAAAAGCCCAAGCTCAACTATTCCACAAAGGAAGGAGTACATTGAAGGTATGTACCACACATGTAGTCCAAACAGAAGAATACCACCATGGTATGATCACAAAAGAAAAGTACCACACAGGTACATACACAGATCACACCAGGTATAACATCGGTACAGTAGTAGAGATGATTAAATGTAACTACTGAATCATCTTTCTCTGTTAAAAGGAAGACCTAAAAAGGATTCCAAATTGCTAACCTACACTGGATCCTAGTACACCATAGGACCCACACAGGATCCCAGTTCAATGTCAGTATATATTCATACCCACACAGGATCCTAGTACAACATCAGTATATCATTAGACCCACACAGGATCCTAGTACATAATCAGTACATTGTCAGACGCACACATGATCCAAGTTAATCACCAGCACATAGATAGACCCACACAAAATCTTAGAACATCGTATGTACATCGTCTTACCGACACAAGATCCTAGTACATTGTCAGTTCATCGTTAGACCCACACAGGATCCTAGTACATCGTCAGTACATCTTCAGACCCACACAGGATACTAGTACATCATCAGTACATTGTCAGACCCACAAAAGATACTAGTACATCATCATTAGATCATCAGACCCACACATGATCCTAGAACATCATCAATAAATCGTCAGACCCCCACAGGATCCTAGTACATCGTCAGTTTAAAATTAGACCCACACATGATCCTATTATATCCCCACAACCAGCTGTAGGGTACCCACACTAAGTTTTCCCATCTCTGGGAGAGTCCACTCCCCAAGCTACTGGTTGATACTACAACTACCATGAATTCCCATGAAGATTTATCCTAATGGACCGACACATAAAATTGGTCTCAACGCAATAGACGATGCATCAATCAGTCGCTCGATCTGTAAGTTATTAATCATTTAGTTCTGAGAGCCCGATTGGATTTGTGCTCGATCCAACCCGACCGTACACCAAATTTATCCAATACACAATTGGGGTATACCAAAATACTATCTTGCTGCAAGAATTCTAGAGATGAAGACGGTTTGTCAAATAGATGCCTGGTGCCAAAGTTATGGCCAAAAGAACATACAGGGTCGCAATGCATCTGGGTCGGTCCGACATGGTCAGACAGATTTGGCCTGACTCAGACCGGTTCGGGTCGGCCCGACCCACCCTGGGCGGCCCGACCCACACTGGGCGGCCTGCCCTATGTGGCATGCAGTGTGGGGTGGTCATGGTGTGACAGGGCGGCCGCGATGCGACAATCCTCCATGGTTGTTCGGATGGCCAACCCTTCTCTCTACATAGCTCAGTCGCGCGTTGTGCCTTTCTCGGCGGCCGGATCAGCTGGCCATCCCCCCTTTGTCACCACAACACTAGCCACGGTTCCCTTCCATCAGGTGGCACGGTCGTTCCGTTGCCTTCTTCGTGGCCGGTGGTGTGTCGGCCGCTGTTTTTGTTCCCAACCAGTGTCGATTTCCATCCTCCACCATCACTAAGAACACAAAAAAACATCAAAGGATTGTGGGGCGGTCAGGAAACATTTGTTTAGCCTGAACCCTCTTCATTAGGGTGATAGAAACGGTTCGATAAAACATGAATCACGAAAATATTCAAGAATGGGTAAGGGGAAAATATTCAAACAATAACTCTACCTCAAAGATTTGTTGATGTGTCATGAGATGAAAATGGTGATGGTGAAGAGGGAGACAACGATCATCGCCTCAACAACATGTTTCCGATGTCGGGATCATGTGTTATCCTCTTTCATGGCATCGAAGAACATTATATGATGGAGACACTGTTCTTCATATCAAAAAGAATTTTTTCATTGGAGAAGAATTTCTCCAAGATCTCTCAAGCTTCTACCTTTTCCAACCATTTCCAACCCAGAAAAATAAGTGGTTCTAACTTATTAAATTATGTCTATCAATTTAATTTATTTTGGCACAATTAATTATTGGAACTATTAGTTTTCCCACGTTGGAATAATAAATTTGGAGTAGGTCCATGGGTCAACTCTTTATTAATGAGGGAGTTCAAGGGGTTTCTCCCATTAACAGGGTTTAGGTGGTCCCCACCTTTAGGAATTCAAAATGGGGGGTTTCAACAAAAATAAAATAGAAGTTTATTTAATTTTATTATTATTTCCACAAAAAAAGACAAAATATATCTTTCACCCTCGACCTACTACAATTGAGGTGAAGGTCTCCATAAGAGAATATCGGCGCTGCGAGTTCAACGGTGCCATCATATTTTAAATCCGAGCGCCATTTTAAAATTTACAAAAACACTCTTGTACACTTCTTGAACGTAACTGAAAAATGTTCAGAAATTCATTCTGGGCAAACTGGGCCTCGGAATCCCACGCCATAAATTTTCCCAGACTCGTAAAATTCCAATATAATTAAAAACAATTACATTGAAATTTGGGGTCTTTACATTCTCGCCACCTTAGGGATTTTCATCCCCAAAATCCACATCACAAATCTAGGAAAACAAGTGGGGGGTACTGAGTATGAATCTAAGCTTCCCGCTCCCATTTGTTGTTCGGAAGGTTCCCATGCTATGAGAGAATGTGCACCAGAGGTATCGACCACCCACGAAGGACCCGCTCCTCTTGATCCTCAATCACTACTGGAAACTCTATAAAAGTTTCCACATCATCGACGCCATTTTCTCTATGGATGATGATGTGAAAAGGGTCGTGCACGTATCACCTCAGCTGGGACATGTGAAAGACATCATGCACCGGGTGAAACTGAGGGGGAATAGCTAAGCGGTAAGCCACATCGAAAACTCTGCTGAGGACCTGGAAGGGTCCAATGAACCTCGAAGATAAATTGCCGCCCGACCAAATCACCACAAAAATCATTGAGGTGAGACCTGTAAAAAGACGTGGTCACCATCCTCGAACTCCAGAGGTCTCCAAATCCTATCAGTATAAGACTTTTTCCTGCTATGTGTAGTCTTCATATACTCTTGGATGGTATAGACCTTCTCTGTGGTAGCCCATACCATCTATGGTCCAACGAGTGATGACTCCCCTCGGTCAGTCTAGCACAAAGGTGATCTACAAGGTCGGTCGTATAACACCTCGAAAGGTGCCATCCCAATGGTGGAGTGATAGCTGTTGTTGAATGAAAACTACAAAAAGGAAAGTGATCCTCCTATCTTCGACCGATGTCGAGGAAGCAAGAATGTAGCATGTCCTCTTGGTTCTTAATGGTCCGCTCAGTCTGACCATCCATCTGAGGGTGGAAGGTGAGGCTCAAATGAAGATACATCCTGAATGACTCCTGCAACCCATTCCATAGAAAGGAAGTTAAACATGCATCAAGATTGGAGACAATCATCGAGGGTACTCCATGAAGCCGGATAATTCCCTACACATAGAGGCATCCCAATATCTCTATGGAACCCTGCTCTTTGATCAGTAGGAAGTGGGCCGACATGGTGAGTCAGTCGATGATCACCCAGATAGAATCATGAAATCTCGATGTACGTGGACATCTTGTCACGGAGACCTTGGATATCTGATCCCACCTCCACTCTGGGACCTCTAGAGTTTAAACCAAGCCCGATGGTACCAGATGCTCTGCCTTCACTTATTGAGAAGTAAGTCACAGGGAAACAAACTCTGCTACTGCTTTCTTCATTCCCGGCCACCAGTGTTATCGTCAGAGATCCTGGTACATCATTTCCACTCCTGGATGTACCTATAGACGGGATGTGTGGTACTACCTCAACACTTCCTCCTTAAGCATCACTGGTACCATGGTACGTCCTCTGAAGAGGATGATCTTTTCCCCACCTTCATAAAATCCATGAGGTGCATGTGCTATGGATATCTGAGCACGTCGAGCATCACAATCATCGTCCCCACGCTCCACCTCCTTGACTCTCTGATGAAGTGAGGGAGTGACTATAAGAGACTGAAGAAAAGCTTCTCCATCCCAATCCACATAAAATATCTGCAAAGAGGCCAGCTGCTCTATTGCCTCAACTAACCGCTATATACCAGATCTCCTACTGAGTGTATCTGCTACAACGTTCCCATTCCCAAGAGTATAGACTCTCTCAAAGTCATAGTTCTGGAGGAAATCAAGCCAACATCACCATCTTAGGTTCAGGTCCTTCTGAGAGAAGATATAACTGAGTCTCTTTTGATCTGATTTGACTGTAAGATGCTCGCCCATCATGCAATGTCGCTACATCATCAAGGAGAAGACCACAACTACTAATTTCAGGTCATGGGTAGCATATTTCTTCTCGTGTTGTCTCGGTTGTCAAGAAACATTTGAGATCATTTCTCTCTCCTGCATCAAGACACATCCGAGTCTGGTCCCTAATGCATATTAGAAAACTACGTTACCAATGACCTCCTCTGGAAGCCTCAAAATGGGGGCACTAGTCAGCCTCTGCCTCAGCTCTTGAAAACTCCGTTGACATCTCTCTGACCACATGAGCAGTTTCCCATTCTACATCAATGTTGATAAAGATGCTAAAACTCTAGATAAATCTGGTACAAACACCGGTAGTATTTGGCCAAACCCAGGAAACTTCGTACCTCCATCACACTCCAGGGAGGCTTCCAAGAAAGTACCACCTCAATCATCTTTGGATCCACTACAACTCTTATCTATGAGATGACGTGTCCCATAAAGTGCACCTCTCAGATCCCGAAGTGGCACTTTGAGATCTTAACATAAATCAAGTTACCTTGGTCTGTGTCCAGAACTATAGGCAAATGATAGGCATGCTCCTCCTCAGTAGCCGAGTAGATCAGAATGTCATCAATGAAGACCACCACAAAGCAATCAAGGTATGGATGAAAGATCATGTTCATGAGTCCCATGAACACTGCTAGGGTGTTTGTCATGCCAAAAGGAATATCCAAGAACTCATTATGGTCTTACTGAGATCTGAAAGCCATCTTCTGTATATCCTCATCTCTCACTCTGAGCTTGTGATACCCTGATCTGAGGTCTATCTATGAGAACCATCATGCTCCCTACAGCTGATCAAAGAGGTCGTCAATCCTTGGGAGTGGGTACTTGTTCCTCACGGTCAACTGGTTTAGGCAATGATAATAAAAAAAAGTCTAAATCTCCCATCCTCCTTCTTGGGGAATAAAATTGAGGCTGCCCAAGGAGAAACACTAGGCCGAATGTAGTATTTCTCCTGTAAGTCCTCTAGGTGTACCTGCAGCTCATGAAGCTCTACAGGATCCATCCTATACACTGGTGTAGATATGGGTGTTGTCCTGGTGTACAATTCAATGTAAAAGTCCACCACTATACGAGGAGTAGGACTCATAACATCATCAGGGAAAACATCCGCGTACTGGTCCACCACTACAGGATTGCTTGGACTCTCCACATCAACCGCTCCGAGGGTAAGGCAAGCCAACTGATGAGTGATAGGCTGCACTCTCCTCCGTGTAAGTCCATCCTATGCTTCAAAGTCTCCCTTCTAGCCAGTGAAGGTAAACTTGGTCCCATTCATGCGGACACACCACACTTTGCATCTAATACAGTCAATCTAAGCATGGAATGTAGATAACCAGTCTATAACCAAGATGACATCATATGGCCTCGACGCCTCTACTAAGTGATCCCAGCCGAAGTTTTCACCTCTTAGAGTATGCTCACACTGCCAAAACTAGTGTGTAATCACCAAATCCACTCCCATAGCAGTCTCTATACGTAAGGATCGAGCCAGCAACACCATCGAAATGTCCGAGCTCCGAATGAGGGTAGTGGAAATATAATAATTACTGGCACAAGTGTCTATATATACTGAAGATAAGGTGGAGTAATCATAGATGGTACATAGTATCATCTCTAGAGCACCATGATCATTGGCCTTAGAGGCTTGGCGCTAAGATAACCCCTATCATCCTGATCCCTATGGTCGAGGTGGACCTCCTGGTGGTGGTGGTGGTAACATCTTGAATCGTCACCCACCACCACCTGCACAGACAGCTCCTATGACACGTCTGCCTGCTCCCTGCATAGCTACTTGGTCAAACCTCTATCATTTCTTGGGCTATCCCTCGACAGTCTTCTGGTCATTTGTTTGGTGGGTCGGATAGTCACGAGCCATGTGTCCCTGCCCGCCGCATGTGAAACTCTTCATGTTCCTCGCATGACTGGCTCTGTCTCTGATACCCCGCACAAACAAACCTAAGTCATGCTGTTGTCCACCTGTAGGTTTGGTCCAATTGTACCTATCTGACATCTGTATACTTCCAGATATATAAGACTCTGTTATGTGATGTCTGGTGGTGGGTCTCACTGCAAGTGACTACTCATCAAGGAAAATATCTACTAAGAGGGCTCACTCTAACACCCCATCCTGTGTTTGGATGATGAGAGAAATCATTGAAGGCCTAATCTCCCACCTGAGACCCACCTCAAAAGTCTGGGCCCTGAAGAATGGGTCCCACACCATATCAGTGGAGTAGCGTGAGAGGTCTCTGAACCTCTATGAGTACTGAGCCACAGTCATGCTGCCCTACTGTAGATGAAGAAGCTCTTATATGCGCACTACGCAAAGAGTTGTTGGTAAAAACTCTACCAGAAAGAGTCTATCAAAGTCTTCCCAAATAAGCATTATCTCATATTGAACAGGAGCATCATGCTCTACCATTTTCCTGATACTACTTATAGAAGGCTCGAAACAAGGATCACTATGAGATCAGCTGGTGTCGATACCTGTCGAAATACTCTCACCATGACCTCTAGCCAATCCTCAACTACCTGCGGGTCCGTCTCTTCTGTGAACCTGGGTGGCCTTTGGCACTGGAACTCGTGCAACCTGCTCAAGCGGCATGCACCCTCTACTACTGGGGCTGGTGGCATCGGTGGCCCAAAGGGTAATGGTACTACTGGTGCCTCTAATGGAAGAGGTCCCTACACTAAGCCCTCATCGCTTGGTGGGCTATCTGTGTGTACTATACCCAATACCCTAGTTGGATATCTGTGTGGAGGCATCCTGAAAATAAACAGCGTCATGGTCAATAAGGTATTACTAGTGAGATGACTTAAAAAGATCACAAAGAAAACTCTTGAAAACACACACGTAATTAGTATTTTCAGGCACAAAGTCAGAAATTAGAAATCAAGGTCCTGGTGTATGGATATGTCAGTCGTCACACCAACAACGGATTCCTTACACTGATAACCACACTCACTACACTTAACACTATTGCTGTTTAAACGATCAGAGTCCTATGTAGTAACGACCCAATGATTTTCAATGGAAATTCTCTTCTCATATGTATGTCATAAAATCACATGGAAACACAAAATAATGAACTAATAATTTCTAAGTGACCTTTATACGTATGTTTGAAACTTCTGTTTTTGGAATTTTAAAAATACGGAATACGGGGTTGTAATCAGTAAGTTATTTGGAGTCTAATAAGAAAAACATAAATATTTTTGAATATTAACCCACCATAATGAATAGTAAAATACCCTTATGAATATTGATATATGCTAATTAATAGTAACCTCACCTATGATAGTATAGAATTAATATTCAAGTTGCAAGTATGATATACCTATATTTTAGAATAAGTTAATGAATGTTTTAAAACTGGTTTTGAAAATAAATTAATATTTAAATTAAATATTTAAATAATCATATATTGATTTTTTTGGAATACGGACTTCATTTTGGGATTCTACACGTCAAAAAATGGTAAGGGTTAATTTTTGGGATTTTTCTGAAATATATGAATTTTTGAAGAATAGTAAAATACCAATATTTAAAATAAATGCTAAATAAAGGATTTTTTGAGTCATTGATGATGTTATGTGGATGTAAGCCCACTAGGATCCAGATCACATGATAAAATAACTATTATTGGTCATGGAATAATTACTATTTTGTTTCTTGTGAGAAAATAATAAATTAATGATTATAATATTATGAAATCCCTCCTCTCCTCCACTATAAAAAACCCTTGCATTCTCTCTTCTCTTCACTCCTCTAAAGCCTTGTGACTTGTGATAATTCTGCCCCAATATCTCCCCAAGATCCTCCCCCACGTCTAAAAGAACCTATCCTCTTATAAATAATGAGACCTATCCCCTTAAGAGGTTCTCAAAGGAGAAAGTCTCAAGAGGTAAAATTCCTCTTCCCAATTTATTCTTTTATTTTATTTTTTTTCTTTTTATTTATTTTCTCACCACCCTCCACCATAATAGTATGATAAATATAGTAACATACATGTATTTTAATGTTTTCATGCAAATGGTATATTTCATTATCTTCTCTAATTTCCCCACATTTTAATTTGATCGAAATGAAAGCACCGTTTGAGATGTGCTAATTTAGAACATTCAAGGACAACCGTTTATCAATTTATAGTATTATCTCTAATTATGGTCATGAATACATTTGTATTTTATTTTAAATAGATTATTATATATGTGATATATCATATTTTTGGTTATGTAATACTTTTGTAAAAATTGTATTAATTTATCAATAAAAACATGTTCTTTGTAATCAAATCCACCGATTAACAAAAACAGTTATCACCATGGTTATATATATATATATATATATAATAATTCGACTTCACTCTATGTAACATAATTAAAATTAAAACCATGTAAAATCCAGGATGTTCACTAAATAATATAACTTCAATTATGTACAACCCCTTTCATCTTATATATAATACAAACATGAATATTAGTGAACCGATCTTTTAATGCCCAGTAAACAAACGAGCCCGAAAAATGAAATTGAACCTTATAACTAATCAAAAAGGCATTGAATGAACTAAAAATTGTTATAATAAAAAAATTATATATAGAATATGTTCTGGAATTATAAATTAAAGAGCCTAAATTTTTTATTCAAGTCATTATTAACAACTGGAGAACACCAACAGATTTAAGGTAAGGGATCCTCTCCTTTTCACTATTAGTCAATGTTGTGCTCTATGCTATGATTTTTTGTGTAATACCAAGTGATGGGGTATATTTTCTCAACTCCCCATACTTCCCTAATGTTTTATAGGTGATTATAAACACCTCTTCTCTCTCATCAATCCATCATAGGTACACCCGACACCATGCTGATAAACTGTAATGGATTCTACCCGAACTTCCATAATTCCTTCAGGTTTCTCTATCCTTATTTTTACCAAAATGTAGTTGTCTTTTCATATTATTTAAAACTTATAAATTACATTTATATTCACCAAATTCATGTTCCAAGATCCATCTCTCATTCTCTTTCGAGGATATACATGCTTTTAAGTGCATCCCATCTCGATACTTCCCAATATGCACACTCGTTTTAAAGGAACTTCCCATAATTTAACCCAATTTCAAGTGCACTATATCCTTTTTTAAGACACAATTGTCTTTAAGAAATCAGTATTTTTATTATGAAAACCTTCTTTGTTCAATTATGGTTTTATATAAATGAATTCCCTCTTTACTATTTTAATTTCTCTATAGTATTTTCCTTAAAACCACACAAAAATGTTTTAATTCAAATGTTTCTCAAATACATAATTCACATGTTGTCACTTCTATTTGTTACCACCATCCATGTTATATACCTATATTACCTTATGAACTTCCATGTATGTTCGATTCCGTTTCTTTCATGGAAACTTTCATGATACACTCATTGTTTGTACTTTATGTCATGATTGTTGAACCCAATTCTCTCCATGGGTATCCTTGTATTTATGAACAATCAATTATGTATGATTATTTACATGGAAAGAATATTTATGTGGAAATAATATTAATGTGGAAAGAATATTCATGAACATGTTGAGATGGGTGCGCCCAGATAGTGCTCTAATGTATTGGGTAAGGTTAAGTCTCATGAGATGCGATGTGAAATGGGATTGAAAGTTAGGGTTGACCCGTAATGAAATGGGAAACATGAATGGTGGTTAGACTTGACCAATACTAAAGAAATGTTTGATAATTCTTCCACGTATATATGATTCAATTTTTATATGATTCCATTTTTATATGATATTATTTCATATGTTCCATGTTTTGGATATCTATATGTCATGCCTCCTAGATCATGTGCTTAAGATGCATCCTTATGTTCATTCACTTATTGGGATTTTCAGCTCATCCCTTTGTTCATGAGTTCCCCAGGGTACCCTATGCAGATGTAAGGGCTCAAAGGAAGTTAGGATCTCATTATGGAGATTAAATAAATAATTGTTTTTTAGTCCCATGTTTTATATTTAATGTACCTATTCTTCCAAGACATTAGACTTAACGATCCTTGTCTTGTAATCTGATGATTAATAATGCTTCAAATCATGAAATGTTATATGTAAAAGGATTGGGTTGCTATAGTTGGTATTAGAGTATGGTCTAATAATTTTTGGAGATTAGGAATTGAGCACCTTAGTGAACATTCCATAATTTTGGTGAGTATTTAGTAAGTGGTTTATCTAGAAAATACATCTCTCTCTGGATACGAGCTAGAAGAGGCAGATCTAGCATAGATGTATCTAAGTGTAATACACAGAAACACCGCTTTGAGCTAGACTCAAATGAGAACTTGTGCATGAAAATGAGCCTTGATGAACTTTTGGTTACAATACTCCTGGGGGATATGCTTTAGTTGATTCACAAGCTTAGAACAAGCCGTTATTAAGGGGAAAAAATAAGCCCATAATAATATAAGTTAAGAACTAGATTGAGGATAACCTAGATATAAACTTAAGGAATCACAAGTCGAGACAGACTTCTTCTTTATAAGATTATACTTTTATGTTAAACGTTTTCTTTTTCATGCTCTATAGCTATGTATTCAAGACCTCTAATTGTACAATATTTTTCATATTTAATGGTGGAAAATAGAAGAACACATCCCAACAACAAATGTTATGGGAAATGTGATGACTGCCTAATGATATGCCTGGTGTGACGGAAGCGGGTGCTCAAATATTTATGGAAGTACTTTCTATGCATGCTCGAGTTATGTATAATAACATGAATCTGGTGGAACATCATCCTCCTCCATGGAAAGAGCAAGTTTCCATAGAATCCTTCATGCGGCAAAGTCCTCCCATGTTTAGCGGGTCTTCTGATCCCCTCCTCATAGAACAATGGATTTACTCAATTGAAACGCTTTTCTCCATCCTCCAGTTCATTGGAGAAGAGAAAGTTGTAGTGGAGGTATATAGTTTTGATGGGGAAGTTGATAAGTGGTGGACAATGATCAAGAATACAATGTCCAAAGAGGAAATTGATTCCATATATTGGGAGGAATTCAAGTGGATGTTTTTAAAAAATATTTTCCTCGAACCCTCCATCTAAAGATGGAAAGAGAGTTCCCTGGACTCAAGCAGATGAAAGATGAGACAATTGAGGCGTATGAAGAAAACTTTACAATGCTTAAAAGGCATGCCTCTGGCTTTGTAATGAACATTGATGGCAAGGTGGATCACCTCTTTAGTGTACTAATGCCAAGTCTATGAAAATTGTTGGTGATTCACGACTTCAACAGTTATGAAAAGTTTTTCAGTTGTGCCCTCAAGGATTAAATGTAGATTAGAGACTCTCAGTGGTCTCATGGGCACAGTGACAAGAAGCAGAAAATAGAGAATATCATGGGTGGTTCGTCTAACAAGTCCCATGTTGGAAAAAAGCCTCACTTTACCCTTTGCAAAAATTGGGGGAAGAAGCATCTTGGTGACTGTCTCAAGGGAACCAAGAATCGATTCAAATGCGTAAAGTTTAGTCATCTAGCCAAGAACTGCCGAAGGGATTTGAAAAATCCTACTAATTTTGAAGAATAAATGAATGTTCAGATCAACACTCAGCTTGCAGTGAAGTGTTACAACAACAAAGAGTTTGGGAATTATGCGAACAATTTCCCTAAGCTGAGGGTTGTCGTAGGCAATCAGAAACAACCTCCAAGGAAACATGGAAGTGCTTATGCTATCAATACAGCTGAGGTGGAGCCAAAAAATGATTTGGTGACATTTATGCTTATAATTCAATAAAATAATAGCGAGTATACTATTTGATTCAGGTTCTATGCATTATTTCATATCATGTATGTTTAGTAGAAATTTTCAAACACCACCTCAAAACATAGAGGAAAAGTTATCTGTGAGAAGAGAGAATGGGGAAATTAATGTGTCCATGGTTTTTAAATCCTCGCTTAATGTTTGTGAACTAGACCTCCCTGAAAATATCTTCATACTTCTTTTAGTGGATTTTGACGCTATCTTGGGCATGGATTGCCTATATTTGTACAAGGAAAACATCAATTTTTGGGAAAGGGATATCACATTTCACATCCCAAAGAATCCTACAATTCTTTACAAGTGTAAGGTGGAAGATGATTCTCCTTTAGAATTATCATCTCATGTTTGGATACTGCTTCCTTGGGAGCATGAATATCTAGCTCAAATGATTGGGACAAAGGATATAATCATTCTTGAAGACATGCCCATCATGAGGGATTACACTGATGTATTTTCTAAAGAGATTCCCGGTCTTCCTCTTGACCAAGAGGTTGAGTTCTCAATTGAAATTATCCTAGGATCTATACCAATCTCAAAGACACCTTATAGAATGGCCACTATAGAGCTGGAAGAGCTGAAGAAGCAGTTACAGGAGAATATGGAGAAGAGTTTTATACGCCCGAGTGCTTCATCGTGGGGTGAAAAAGTCCTCTTCGTCAAGAAGAAGGATGGATCAATGCACCTATGCATTGATTATTGTGAGCTCAATTAAATCACAATAATGAACAAGTGTCACCTTCCACGGATAGTTGAATTGTTCGATCAACATCGTGGGGCTAGTTATTTCTCTATGGTGTACCTTCGGTTAGGATATCACTAACTAAAGGTGAGGAAGGAATATAATCCAAATACTGACTTTTGAACAAGGTATGGACACTATGAGTTCATAGTGATGCCCTTCAGACTCACTAATGGTCAATCAATTTTCATGGATTTAATTAATAGTCTTTAGATATTTCCTCGAAAAATTTTGTGGTGGACTTTATTGATGACATTCTGATATACTCCAAGAGCAAGGAATAACAAGAAGAGTGTTTGAAAGCTGTGTTAAATATTTTGCGACGGGAGAAATGGTATTCCATGTACAGTAATGTGAGTTTTGGATGGAGGAAGTATCATTATTTGGGAATGTTATCACTAGGAAAGGGATATTTGTGTGGCCTTCCAAGACGAAGGCAATTGAAGAGTGGCTGAGGCCAACTTCTGTATCAGAGATCCACAACTTTTTGGTTCTATCAGGGTATTTTCAACGATTTGTGAAGAACCTTTCACGATTGTAAAACCCAATGACCAAGCTGACGTAGAAGGGAGTAAAGTTTTTCTAGACACATGAATGTGAAAACTGTTTCAAGTAGTTGAAAAAGAGGCTTATCACTGCGCTAGTACTCACACTCCCATTAAGTGGAGAACTCAATGTGGTGTATAGTGATGCTTCTAAGAAATTATTAGGCTATGTGCTAATGAAAAATGATAAAGTGATAGAATATGCCTCAAGGAAGCTGAAAATCCAAGAGCAAAACTATCCTATGCATGATCTGGAGTTGGCGGCTGTGATCTTTGCGTTGAAAATCTTGCGGTATTATCTCTATGGAAAAAATTTGAGATATATACTGACCAAAAGAGTCTCAAATATATATTCACATAGAATATGCATAATTTTTGCAAGCAAAGATGTATAGAGGTAATCAAGGATTATGACTCCTCAATCCACAACCATCCAGGTAAAGAAAACAAGGTGTCAAATGCTCTAAGAAGAAATGATCCTACATCTTTATCAATGATGAGAATTGAAAAGGATCTGATCTTCATAAATTATCAAAGGATGGACATGTGAATAATTAAGGGATTAACATCATCAATCCTTTCTCAAATGATTGCTCAACCATCCCTCTTGGAGAAAATAAAGGAAGCTCAAAGAAAGGATGTGGAAATTCAGAAAAGGGTGGAAGTTGATAAAAATGGGAAATCCTCGGATTTCAAAATTGATGTAGATGAAGTTGTAAGATTTTGGACATGATTATGTGAAACCTTATGATCCAAAGACAAAGAAGGATCTATTGAATGATTCACATAGCTCGACCTCCTATATCCACCCATGGAGCACAAATATGTATCGAGATTTCAGAGAAAACTTTTGGTGGGACAATATGAAAAGGTAGATTGCCGAATTTACATCAATGTGCCTTGTATGTAATCTAGTGAAGGATGAGATAAAAACGTCCAAGGGTATGATGCAACCACTACCCATACCATCTTTTAATTGGGAGAACATTACCATGGACTTTTCCACTTGACATACAAATACATCCAGAGAAAACAATGCTATATAGGTTGTTGTGGATGGTCTTACGAAGAAAAATCACTCTATCATGGTTCAAGAGGACTTCACATTGGATCAAATTTCACGAATATACATCAAAGTAGTGCTAAGGCTTCATGGAGTACCACTATCTATTGTATCTGATCGTGTTCTGAGGTTCACCTCAAAGTTCTGGAAAAGTCTCCAATATGCTCTAAGCATTGAACTGAACTTTAGTATGACCTATCATCATCAAATTGATGGCCAATCTGAGAAAACTATTCATACATGGGAAGACATGTTGAGAGTGTGTTCAATGGAATTCAAAGGAGGATGGGACAAACATCTTCCACCGGTTTATTTCTCATACAAAAATAGTTTCTGCTAGAGAATCCAAATAGAAATATATGAATCCCTTTATGGGAAAATGTGCAAAACCCTGACATGTTGGTATGAATTCAGCGAGCGTAAGCTGCTATGCCATAAAATGGTCGAATAAATGGTGGAGAAGGTGAAAACCATTCAACAACAATTCAATTTAGCCCAAAGTCGATAGAAGAGTTATGCAGATAACCAATGATGAAACCTTGAGTTCAATTTTGGAGACATGGTATTTCCACGCATATCCTCATGGAATAAGGTCATGAGGTTTGGGAAGAACGGGATGTTAAGTCCCAGGTACATCAGCCCGTTCGAGATCCTTGATGAAGTCATAGTTGTGGCCTATCGACTGGCACTTTAACCCACCATGTCGAAAGTACATGATGTCTTTCATGTATCCCTATTAAAGAAGTACATACCAGACCCTTCACACATACTCTCTTCAGAGGTGGTACAGTTGGAGGATGATCTTTCCTATGGGGAGCAGACAGTGATGATATTTGATCATAGAGACAGTGTTCTACGCTACAAGACTTATAATCTGGTCAAGGTACTATGTCGAAACTTTAAGTAAGAAGAGGAAACACAAGAACTAGAGGAAGCAATGAAGGAAAAGACCCACAGTTGTTTTTTGTCTTAGAATGTAAAAAAAGTGTTTGTGGGCAGAATTTTATAAGTGGGGAAGAATATAACGACCCAATGTTTTCCAATGGAAATTCCCATCTCATAATTATGTCATAAAATCACATGAAAACACAACATAATGAACTACTAAGTGCCAAGTGACCTTTAAACATATGTTTGACACTTTTGTGTTTGAAATTTCGAAAATCTGACATACACGGTTGTAATCAATAAGTTATTTGGAGTCCGATAAGGAAAATATAATTTTGGTGAATAGTAACCTACCCTAATGAATAGTAACATAACATTATCAATAGTGATATACCCTAATTAATAGTAACCTCACATATGATAGTATAAAAATAATATTCAAGTTGGAAGTACAATATACCTATATTTTAGAATAAGTTAATGAATGTTTTAAAATTGGTTTTGATAATAAATTATTATTTTTATTAAATATTAAAATAAACAAATTTAGATTTTTTTTTGAAAAATGGACTTCATTTTAGGATTCAAGACGTCAAAAATGGTTAGGGTTAATTTTTTGGATTTTTCTGGAATACATGAAATTTTTATGAATAGTAAAACACGATAATTTACAATAAAAGCTCAATAAGGGATTTATTGAGTCATTGATGATGTTCTAATGATGTAAGACCACTTGGTTATAGATCACATGATAAAAATACTATTCTTGGTCATCGAATACTTACTATTCATTTTCTTGTGTGGAAATAATAAATTAATGATTATAATATTTTGAAATCCCTCCTCTACTCCACTATAAAACCCCCCATTCACTCCCTCTTCTCTGCACTCCTCTCAAGCCTCGATCCTTGCCATTATTCTACCAAAATCTCTCCCAAAGATCCTCTTACACGTCCTAAAGCTCCTATCCTTTTCAAAATACCATGAAATCTCCCCTTACGTGGTTCTCAAATGAGAAAGTCTCAGGAGGTAAAATTCATGTTCCCAATTTCTTCTATTCTTTTAAGTTCTTTTCTTTTTATTTCTTTCCTCACCTCCCTCCACCATAATAGTATGATAAATCTAGTAACATACATGTACAAGAAATTTTTCATGCTAATATTATATTTCATTGTATTCTCTCCTTTCCCCACCCTTTTATTTGAACGAAATGAAAGCACTGTTTGAGATGTGCTAATTTAGTACATTCAAGGACAATTGTTTATCAATTTCTATTATTATCCTTAATCCTTGTCATGAAAACAATTGTGTTATGGTTGAACCAAATTATTTTATATGTGATATATCCAATTTTTTTCTATAATATTCTTGTAAAAATGGTATTAAGTTATAAAGAAAACATTTGTTTGTAATCAAATCCACCGATTAAAAAAACGGTTATCACTATGGATATATATATATATATATATATATATTAATTCGACTACACTCTAAGAATCATAATTAAAATTAAAACCATGTAATATCTGGGTTGTAGAATAAATAATATAACTTCTATTCAGGAAAACCACATTGATATTACTAATTATCCAAACATGAATATAAGTGAACATATCTTTTAAATCCATGTAAACAAACGAGCCCAAAAAATGAAATTGAACCTCATAACCAATAAAAATAAATTTGAATGAACTATAAAGGTTTATAATAAATAAATTACATATATAATATGTTATGTAATTATTAATTAAGAAGCCTAAATTTTTTTATTCAGGTATTTATAAACAAGTGGCGAACACCAACAGATTTAAGTTAAGGGATCCTCTCTTTTTCACTCTTAGTCATGATTATTATCTATGATATGCCTTTTATGTAATTAAAAGTGATGGGGTATATTTTCTCACCTCCCCCATACTTACCTAATGTTTCATAAGTGATTATAAACCCCTCCTCTCTCTCATCAGTCCCTCATAGGTACACCCCACACCATGCCGATAAACTGTAACTGATTCTACCAGAGCTTCCATTATCCCTTCAGGTTGTTGTATCTTTCTTTTTACCAAAAGGTAGTTGTCTTTTATTTTTATATGAAACTTGTAAATTTTGTTTATATTCTCAAAAATCATATTCCAATATCCATATATCATTCTATTTCAAGGATATGCATGCTTTTAAGTGAATCCCTCCTCGATTCATCCGAATATGCACACTCCCCGATTGGACCAAAGGCCTTAATTTTTAATGATTTTTGATAACCCCCATTTCAAGGGATGAGGGTGAACCCTTACAAGGAACATAGGCTCATATATTACATGGCATGTATTCTTAGGAGATTACATGACCTAAAGGTCTTAGGGAATATAACCAGACTATCAACAAGGAAATTCCCCTCCCCAACATCTGCATCATGATAGTATCACTCCACCTTCACAAGGCTGTCTAACTAGGCTTCCCAATGTGCACTCTATAATCTGTTTTAAGAAACCATTGTCTTTATAAAATCAGTATTTTTAATATTAAAACATTTTTGGTTCAATTATTTTTTTATATAAAACAATTTACTCTTTAATAATTTAAAGGCTCTATAGTGTTTTCCTTAAAACTGCACACAAATGTTTTAATGCTAATGCTTCTCAAATACATTTCTTATATGTTGTAACTTATATTTAATACCACCTAACATGTTATATGCCTATATTACCATATGAAAATCTATGTATATTGTAATTCCTTTATTTCGTGTAATCTTTCATGATACACTCATTGGTTATACTTTATGACATGATTGTGGTACCCAATTCTCTCCGTTGGAATCCTTATTTTATGAACAATCTATTATGTGTGATTATTTTGGTGGAAATAATATTTATGTTGCAATAATATTAATGTTTGTAGAATATTCATGAAAATGTTGAGATGGGTGCACCCAGATAGCGCTCCAATGTATTGGGTAAGGTTTAGTCTCACGAGATGTGATGTGAAACAAGATTGGCAGTTAGCCTTGACCTGTACAGAAATGGGAAATGGGATTGGTGGTTAGCCTTGATTTCTACTAAAGAAATGTTTTATGATTCTTCCACATTTATATGATTCCAGGATTATATGATCCCATTATTATACGATATTATTTCATATGTTACATATTTTGGATATCAATATGTCATGCCTCTTAACTCATGTGCTTATGATGTATCCTTATTTTCATTCCCTTATTGGTCTATTCAACTCATCCCTTTGTTCTTCTGTTCCCTAGGGTACCCTATGCAGATGAAAGGGCTCAAAGGAAGTTAGAATCCCACTATGAATATTATATAAAGAAGTGTTTTTTATCCCCATGTTTTATGTCTTATGTACCAAGTCTTCCAACACACTAGACATAAAAATCATTGGCTTGTACTCGGATGATTAATTATGCTTAAAATCATGAAATTTTATATGTTAAAGTCTCAGGTTACTATATATGTTTTATGATAGAATTGTCTCCTTTGATACCAATTTGTCACGACCCGTCCCCTAGGGCCCGTACCGTGACTACCCCAAGCCCGGCTTCCATAGGCCTGGGGCTGGCGACTAGCACTGAAAAGAGTATCCCATAAAACCGGGATGACATTGACTTTATAACTAGTAAACACACCCAACCATGCACACAACGATATATGAACACAAGTAAAAATGTAAATAAAAAAGCGTGCTGAATGTAAAAGGGTTCTGAATAATAGCCCAACAATAAAGGTACAAGTACAACATAAGTACAATACAACTGAATAAAGAGAAAGACAACTACTGGGTCATTCTATGAGGTTCCTACCTGAAGGGTAGGTACAGATTGCCTCCTCAGCACTCCACGTCCACATGTCTCCTTTTCCTACCAATACACCATATGGTCCACCTCCGGGCACCGTTCAGTCCTGGTACTCTCGTCCTTAGTCAGTGTTATCCGTCATCTGCACCAAACACAACAAGGTGCGGGTATAGCCCATGTAGGGGTGAGTATAATGATACTCATTAGGGACCCTGAGACCCTCATGGTCTCACAAAATCAAAAAAGGATAAACCAGAATGCATGAAATCAACTGACAACCCTACTTAGGTATATACCCATACATATTTCTAAATTATCAAGTATTCCCATCTCAATCATGAGAAAACATAGAGTACAACTCAAAATCCCAAGATCAACTGTTCCACAAAGGAAGGAGTACCATGAAGGTTTGTACCACATAGAATAATACCACCAAGGTATTACTATAACGGAAATAACCACAAAGGTAAAGACTCATCTCGAACCAGGTATAACATAGATATAGTAGTAGAGATGATTAAATGTAACTATTGAATAATCTTACTCTATTAAGAGGAAGACCCACGAATGATCCCAAATTACAGACCCACACTGGATCCTAGTACACCGTCAGACCCACACAGGATCCTAGTTCCATTATAGTACATCGTCAGACCCACACAGGATCCTAGAACAACCTCAGTACATCGTCAAACAAACACATGATCCTAGTACATCGTCAGACCCACACAGGATCCTAGTACATCATCAGTACATCGTCAGACCCACACATGATCCTAGTACATCATAAGTACATCGTCAAACCCAAACAGGGTCCTAGTACATCGCTCGTTCATCGTCATACCCACACAAGATCCTAGTACATCGTCAGTACATCGTCAATCCCACACAGGATCCTAGTACATCATCAGACCAACACAGGTTCCTAGTATATTGAAAGTATATCATCAGACCCACACTGGATCTTAGTACATCTCCAGTACATCTTCAGGTCCACACATGATCCTATTACATCAACACAGTTAGCTACAGGGTACCCACACTAATCTTTCTCGTCTCCGGGAGAGTCCGCTTCTCAAGCTACTGGTTGATACCCAAACTCCCATGAAGTCCCACTAAGAATAATTCCAATGGACCTACACGTTTAAGGTGTCTTAATGAAACAGATGGTGCGTCAATCGGATGCCCAGTCTGTAAGTTATGTTCCTTTTAGTTCTAAGGCCCTGGTTTGATTCGTGCATGATCCAACCAGACCATACCCCAACTTTATTCAAAACTCAAGTGTGGTATACCAAAAGGACCGTCTCACTCCAAGGTTTCCGGCGCTGTAGATGGTTAATAAAATTGACGCATGGTGTCAATGTTATACCCAAAAGAATGTATCGGGTCGAAACTAGTTTGGGTTCAGTCCCACCCAGTCGAACCAGGCCGGTCCTGTTTGGGTCATCCCAGCCCGTTGGGTCTAGCCCGACCCACTGGGAGACCTGCGGTGCAGCGGGGCGGCGGTCCGCCTAGTGTAGGAGGATGGCCCGCCATCATCTCTGCATGGCGCGATCGCACGCCGCGCCTTCACCGGGGGATGGCTCGGCCAACCGTCCTCCCTTCTCCGCCACGACCCTAGTCACAGTTATCTTCCGTCAGGTGGCATGGTCCCACCGTCACCTTCGTTGCAGTCGACGGTGTTCTGACCCCCATTTCGGTGCCACACCGGTGTCGATTTCCGTCCTCCAGCATCACGAAGAACACAAAAAAACATCAAAGGATTGCGGAGAAGTCAGGCCACGTTCGTTTGGCCCACAACATCCACATTAGGGCTATATAGAGTATCTCTATAAAACTTGAATCATGAAGAACATCAATATCTAGTATGGGGAAAAAATTCAAACAACAACCCTACCTCTAAGGTTCGTTGATGCGTCGTGAGATGAAAATAGTGAATGCGAAGACGGTGCAAACGATCGTTGCCTCCGCAAAAAGATTATGAATTCAGGCTCATGCATCGTCCTCTTTCTTGTCCCCAAATAATGTTATCTGATAGAGATAAAACTCCTCATATGGAGGATAAGATCTTTGTTGGATATTAGTTTTTCAAAGCTATCCCAAGCTTCTCCCTTTTCCAAACATTTCTAACCCGGATAAATGAGAGGATCCAACTTATTAAATTATGTATATCAATTTAATTTAAGTTGGAACAATTAATTATTGGCACAATTAATTGTACCACTTTGGAATAACAAATTTTGGGGAAGTCCATGGGTTAGCACTTCATTAATGAGGGAGTTCAAGGGGTTTCTCCCATTAATAGGGTTCAGGTGGTCCCCACCTGTAGGAATTTAAAATGGGGGTTTCAACAAAAACAAAATAGAAGATTATTTTATTTTATTATTATTTACAAAAAAAATAAAGAATCTATCTTTCACCCTTGACCTACTACGGTCTAGGTGAATATCCCCTTAAGCGAATATAGGTGCTGCGAGTTCAACGGTGCCCTTAGATTTCAATTCCGAGCACCTGTTTAAAAATTAAAAAAACCCACTCGGTTGTTTACTGAACGTACTCGAAAAAAAGTTCAGAAATTAATTCCGGGAACACCAGGCCTCATAATTACATGCCGTAAATTTTCCACGAATCGTAAAATTCTTATATAATTAAACAAATTACATAGAAATTCGGTATCTTTACATAAAAATACTTTGTATTAATTGAAAACAACTTTTTTAGTTAAAGTAATTTATATTGTTAAATTATGAATTTGGAAGGTTTGAAAGTATAATTATATTATAATTTTATCATTCAATACAATTTATGTCATTATAAGTAAATTTTCATTTAAATTTCACATAAATACATGTCAAACTTTTGATAGTTTTTACTTTTTAAAAACCCTCTTTTTGGTCTTGACAGTGGGAAATAATATTAAATCAACAAATTAAAATTTTAGGTTTTGAATTTTCTAAAATAAAATTCATTTTTGAATTCAGAATAATCAAATTAGCTTGCATTGAATTTTTGGTATTTTTCTGAAAACATTCAATTTTTTGATGAATAGTGAAAAACACTGAGTTATTATTTAAAACTGAATTTTAAGTTAAATAATTAATTATTTTATCCAAATTTAATTTAAGTAAAAGTAGATATATATTACCTATATATGTTCAATGTAATTCATTGTAGTCATTTTATAATAAAATTAGATGTATAAAATTTTATTGGATTTTTTAACCTCTTTTACCCACCTTCTAGGCCCTTTAGCAAATTTTCCTAAAACATAATTTTACCACTTTTATGAGTTGAAATTAAAAAATTTTATAGACATGATTGACATCTATATGTAAAATTTGGTTCAATAAGCTGAAAATAATTTTATGCAGATATTACCTTTCAACTTTTATTTATCACAGTTAAAAGTTAATAGGGTAATTAAAGGTAAAAATTATATTATAATTACACTGACACATGTTTTAGTTATATTGGATAAGTTTATTTCATCCAAAATCAATATTTGTAATAAAAAATGGTCCATTAGGTCCCTTTGGATTAAATAAGGATATTTATTATTATTTTATTTGAAGAAGAGTTAAAAGTGTAAAATTACAATATTAATAATTAATCCATTTTAAATTTTGTGTTACACACAATATAAATTCAACTATGTTTATTCCTTAGAAAGATAAAAATATTTCATACAAAATGGTATTTTATTTATAATTTTTAGACATAAAATAACTTAATTAATTTATGATAGAATGATTATGACGGAATTACCTTCTTAATCAATGAATCAAATAAATGGTATTATAAATATTAAAATAAATAAAATATATAATTTTTTATGAAATACAATAATTTTTTAGTTGAATATGACATGTTAGGGCTGATTCAATGTATCTTTTTCGATGTAATAAAGTTTTGATGAGTTTTAGAAAAACAAAATACCAAATAATTTCAAAATTGACATAAATTAATTTTTTAAATAAATACTATTTTATTGGTTGATATAATATTACTAAAATACTAAGATTATTCCATAGGTCTTAAATAATGTATTATATGTCACTAATTAACCACTTGATGTTCTCTGGGATGTTTAGAGTATGTTTATTAACCATATAGTGTAAGAATACCAGAAGACAGAGTAAACGATAAAATATTTAACTAAGAGCTAAATCTAAAATATAAGGTTAATATGGTGACCTAAACCTATCTAAAACATATTAGTTGAGCATATTTCGACCCATACCCACCATATCCTAAAAATAAATCATTTTGGATCCATTAAAAACCGAAAATAATTTTATTATAAAATAATATTTCAAGCTTTCCCTAAAGTGACCCTCGCCTCTATTATAAAAGGGTACTTCCCCTTCTCTCAAAATCACACCTCCACATCCATTTAGCTCCACCAAACTCTGCCTGAATCATCTCCCAAAATCTTTAAAATCATCATAGGGTCCTTAATTTGATAATAAATCGAACCTGTGGAGCCCTTTTGATCATCTCAAAAGGAAACACCTAAAGAAGAGGTTATAATTTCACCACCCTCATTCAAGTTATTTTCATCTTTCACATCCTCTTTCATTGTTGCTTCCATACCAAAATAATAAATCCAGTACCTCTTACATACTGTGATGCTGTTATAAATATGGTTCAACCATATTCCTTATTCTATCCATCCTCAAAATGACAAATTCACCATACGTGCATACATACGGCTTAACATCCCCACGTCGTGGTGTAGTTTTTTATTCAAACACTTCATTATTTGAATGGGTATAATAATGAGTATAACTGATGTAAATAATAAATATAACATGTTAATTATTCTGTATATATGATATAACATCCAATTACATATGATTTCACCATCAATATAATGATATTGTCGCTCGTGCGTACGTACGGATTACCGTTTCCACGACGCGATGAGATTCATTCCCACGTTCACCATTCAACAATGATTATAAAAATATATATAATTAATATGTATGTATTATATGACATAATAATTATACTGGATATATATATATATATATGTATTTACTTACTTATAACTTATTCACTTATTTCTATTCAATACGTTATGAAAACGGAAACATTTTCTATGCGTAAGTACGGCCTACCCTCTCCACAAATGGGGCCTTAAATTTCATATATCATTCTATTATAAATATTCATATTCTAAATAAATATGATATATAAATCAATGTTTAAATTCAGGAAGTATTTAAATCATGATCTAAATTATATGTTCGAAAATAAGAAGTTAAAACACGTAAGATAAAGAAAGCAATTATTACCCAAAAATTTAATTTAACATAGAAAACATTATTAAATGGGTATTATAAAGTCATAAATTAGTCATTTACGTTATAATAAATATTAATATGGTTCGGGTATAATATAATAACATACTATGGTCATTATAAAGGAGGTTAAATGCGCCCTTGACCGAAGGAATGTGCATGGTAAGTGTTAATTACACAATCTCTTTATTATCCGAGGTTATTTTTACGTAAGTTTCTACTGGGACATATTTATTATCTATGTCCATGTTTCATAAAAGTGTTTTCATACAGATTATTTATATGGGATACTAAAACATAATTTTAAATTTTTTAATGATCAATTCTTTTAAACCATTCTCATTAATGTCCATGTTTTCGAAATGGTTTTAAGGATCTATTTATTTGGAATGAATTTTTTAAAATTTTAATTTCAGTCAAATGTTTCTAAGTGGTATGTGACACTTTGATTCAAAACAATATTTTAAATTACTCCTTTATATTACTTTTAAAATATTTCATGAAAAAGGTATATTTCTCTCAACTATTTTTAATGATAATTTTCAATTATGTCAACATGCTATACGAGATATTATTTTTGATCGAGGTTGATTTATTATGATACAAATATTCCATATTTTATTGAAGGTTTTTTGATATGTTTGACTGTGTATGTGTTATTTTTATACCATTCATGGTGTACGATTAAAGTATTTTTACTTCATATTCTAGTTTTAATATAAATTTTTATGTTATGTTTAAACCTTTTCATATGAGGAATGAATTGGACTTTGTAAGTAATGGGTGGATCCCGCTGTAGCTCCTAGATGCATGAGTAGGCCTCATGAGACAAATTAGTGTCTTGGAACAACGCCTTGATAAAATATTATTTCTAGTCTTAGGAAAAGGCCTGGACTATGTGGTTATGAAGGCTGGCATTATGCATTCCATCATTATAAAATTAGCTATTGATATTACTTTTGATTATTCAACTAGTATAATATCCATGTGAATAAGTAAATGGAATTATTTGATTTATCTTTTCCATATTATGAATAAGTTTATATTTAAAAGGCTTATGTTTTAATTTTTAACATTGTCTTAAATATTTATGCTTATTTATTTATATTTTTTATATATTGTTATCCTTATAGAGCATCTGAGCTCACCCCTTTTTATATTAAATTTTTTCCAAGATGAGAAGAGGTATATTATGACTGGCCTGTTAGAATAGTCTAAGGGTTATGAGTGTGGTCAATGTAGACAATTTTTTTGTTGCTTTTCATTTTATAATGTACTGTAATGTTCATGTATGTAATCTATTTTTCAAGACCGCTAATCTAATCGGTCCTTCAGGACATGATTCATTTTAATCATTTTAATGTATTATAATAATTCACTGACTATGGGTAACAGGGGTTGGGGTGTTACAGTTGGTATTGGAGGAAGTTTAGTAACAACCTTGGAAACTGATTTTGATAAACACTGATTAGTTAACATTAACATAATATAGAATTTGAGGATTAGTATAGAAGAAATTCATATAATTTTGGTAATGTAGAGATTTTGAGTATTTTCTAATAAATACAGCCATGTTTGCAAACAAGTAGGTAGAGGCGGCTTTGGCACAGATGTACCTAGGAGTGAAGACTCCAACAAGGAGTTTAGGATTTGATATGAGGTATCCTGGTACACGAAAATGGGCCTTGATGCATTCATGGTTACAACACTCATGGGGGATTTTCTTAGGATAATTTAGATGTTCATTCCAAGCCATTATGAATTATTTTTGAGTAAATACTTTCGCCAAGAAAACATTTTATTATTATAGATTATATGCATAATATTTTCAATTTACGTTTGGTATTTTACAAGTTTGGAATTATGAATTGCGATTCATAATCTAACACAGTGTATTAAATTGTTTAGAAATAGTGCCTAGTAGAAAAAATGAGAATTTCAGCAATACACATGATAAAAAGATTAAGAAAGATCATATCTTTCCTATAATTAAGCCAATGTTTAAAAGGAAAACAGTCTCCCACATATTATCATCATATGAAGAAATAGTATCCTGTGTTAATAAGATAAGTAAAGAGATATCTAAGTCATATTGCATTGAAGGGATGAAAAGATGAAAAGAATTGAATAGAGAATGGTGGATAAAGGGAAGAGGTGAAACAAGGTTTTTCACATAAGTGATAACTATCAAAATAATCACCATGATAAATTTTTGAAGAGAATTGGAGTCTAATAAAAGTGTGGAAAAAAATTACACCAAGTACGTGATTTCATGGGTAAGAAAAAGGTTTCAAATGTAAAATTCTTCATCTTCAAAGAGTTGGGACACTACATAAAGCAATGTCCAAATCATCGGAGTATTACCCAAATGCTACTATTAGATAATATTAAAGTTATGATACTACCGAAGATGAAGGGGAATGATTCGATTTCTTATGTTGTTATTAAATTATTGTGTCATTTGAGTATTCTATTAATGATGTAAATTTTATAATAATTATAGAGTATAAAATGATTTTACAATAGTACTATTTCATTAAGTACTTGAGATTGTGTGGAACCAAGAAAAGTGATGCAGTAGCAGGTTAATTTTTTAGAAAAATATATGGTTGAGAGAAAGATAGATCATAATATGGTTCTGATACTAAGGTATTGATTTGGGAATAATACATGATTGATTTGTATAAATAATATTAAATATTCTTTTCTACCTTGAAACTAATTAATGATTTTTATATTTCATCATTGTTGGAGTTTACAACATTTTTGTGTAGACAGAGTATATCCAGTAATATATAAAAAATAAGGGAGCATGAATGTAATAAATATGGTTGTATGGTAATTCAGGGTGTTATAGTGTTTTAAAAAAATAAATGAGGAAGGTATTCAGAAGTTATTACATGGAAAAAATGATCTTCATTCTATTTACCTTCCTTATAAATTTTGGACAGTGAGTTTTGATAGAAGTATTTTGGATAAGTCTAATGGTTGGAATCATTTAAGTTTAACATTGGATACTATTTTTAAGGTTAAATTATTTCTTGAGATTATTTTTTGATTGTCATAAAAAGGACTACCTGGAGGTTGGGTGACAACCCATCGTGTCCGGAATGGCTGTGAGTCTTGAACCCACAACTGATGGTCAATAAGTGTGGATCACCTACCACTGATATACACGATGTCCAAGTTTGTATAATGATTTTTTCTAAATAGTCTGAAAACTGAATTATAAATTTACTATGTTTTGAACACTATATGATTAGGATAAATATATTATTTTTTAATTCCATTATCTTTTGGATTGAATGATGAGTTTTTAGTAGGAATAAGTTGAATGATTTGAATGTACTTGTCAAGTATATTTTTTCACTTATTCTATGAATACATTAATTATTAAACATTAGGGAAGGCATCTTAAAACCAATAATGTGTTATCATAAAACCTTTTGTTATTTGGAACTAGCATTTTAAAACCAATAATGTGTTATCATAAAACCTTTTTTTATTTGGAACTAACAATATTTTAAATCATCATAGGTTGATGACTTTGAGGCCCTCAATTTCTCACATGCCTGTGATTGATGACCTCAATCACCCCTATAAATATTTACATTTTTCCTCAAATTATGTGTCTCTAATTTCCACCAACATTCTCCTAACCAAGATCATAATTTTGGTAGTGAATGTTTCATTCCCTTTCACTCTTATTAAGACTAAATTTTATTTACCCCATTTCTGATGTGGGTTTTCCACAAAGGTATTTTTCTATTTTTAACCTTTTTATTTTAGAAGAAAAATTTCAAATTGTGAGGATGAAATTTATTGAAGGAGGGGAGAATGTAACACACCAAGATATCGTAGTAAATTATCTCATTAAAGTAATTCAATAGCTTCTGCTACATGCAACATCGAGTTCGAGCGCATCACAACTTACCAAAATATTCTTTCAAAAGGAGATTATGAATTGTGTTAACTTCATTTTGAATCATATATAATCTATATAATTTTAACATCCATATTATATTCTTCTTATACATAATATAAGAAAAAATTATTATTTTTTAGATAAAAGATGTATTTTTCAGAAAAGGAAATTTTAACACCTTTTAATAGCTCACCCTTTTTAAAACAAATATTTGACACTTTAATATATTCAATTTAAAAAAATTAAATTATTATTTAGAAGCAGGACATAGAAATTTCTTTCGGATAAAGTTTTGGTACTTTTCTGATAAATTTCATATTTTGACAAATAATGAAATATACTATGTTTTAATTGAAAACAACTTTTTTAATCGAAATAATTTATAGTGTTAAATTTTGAATTTTAAAGGTTTTAAAGTATAATTAGATTATATTTTTATCATTTAATATATTTTGGGACATTATAAGTAATTTTACATTTAAATTTGACATAATCACATGTCAATCTATTGATAGTTTTTACTTTACAAAAACTCAGTTTTTGGTTTTGACAACGGGAATTAATTTTAAATTAATAAATGAAAATACTATGTTTTTAATTTGGTAAAATATAATTCATTTTTTAATTCATAATATCAATATTATCTCTGGGTGGATTATTGGTATTTTTCTGAAAACATTCAATTTTTGATGAATTATGAAAAACAATGCATTATTATTTAAAACCGACTTTTTATTTATTGAAATTAATTTTAATTAAAAATAGATATATAATAGATATATATTTTCAATGTAATTCAATGGAGTCATTTTATAATAAAATAAGATGTATAAAATTTTATTGAACTTTTTAACCTCTTTTACCCACATTCTAGGCCCGTTAGCAAATTTTCATAAAACAAAATTTTACCGCTTATGTGAGTTGAAATTAAAAAATCATAGAGACACAGTTTATATCAATATGTAAAATGAGGTTCAATAAGATGAAAATAATTTTTTGCGGATAGTAACTTTTGACTTTTTTTTACCACGCTTTAAAGTGAATATAGTAAGTAAATGTTAAAATGATATTATAATTACCCTAAAACATGTCCTAATTCTATTGGGTAAGTGTATTGTTTTCCCAAAATAACCTTAGGAATTAAATATGGTCCATTATGTCTATTTGGATTATATTAGGACATTTATTATTATTTTATTTAAAAAGAGTTAAAAGTGATAAATTTAATGATTAATAACTAATCCATTTTTAATTTTCGGTTACACTTAATATAAATTCTACTATAATTATTCATTATAAAGATTTAAATATTTATTACATAATGAAATTTTATTTTTTAATTTTAAAAATAAAATATTTTAACTTATTTATGACACAATGATGATGCAGTAATTACCTTATTAATGAAAGAATAAAATAAATGGTATTATAAATATTAAAATAAATATAATTTAAATGATTTTATGACATACATGAATTTTTTAGGTGAATATGAAATTTTAGGGTAGATTCAATGTATCTTTTTCTATGTAATAATGTTGTGATGACTTTCAAAAAAACAAAATACCAAATAATGTCAAAATTGACTGAAATTAATTTTTAAAAGAAAAACTATATTATTGGTTAATATAATATTCCTAAAAATCAATTTTCATCCCAATGGGATTAAATAATATTTTATATTTCATTAGTGAACCACTTGATTACCTCTTGGATGTTTATAGTATGTTTATTAACCATATATTGTTAGAATAGAAGAAGACACAATAAAAGTTAAAATATTTATCTAAGAGTTAAACCTGGAATATAAAGTTAATATGGTGACATAATCCTTTGTAAAACCTGTTGGTCAATTGGTTTTTGACCCATCCCCACCTTATAATATAAATAAATAATTTTGGATTATTAGAAACAGAAAAGGAATTTATTATAAAATAATATTTCAAGGTTTTCTTAAAGTGACCCTCACATCTCTTATAAAATTGTACTACCCATTCTCTCAAAATAACACCTCAAAAGCTATTTGGATCGCCCAAGACCTACCCAAATCCTCTTAAAAATTCCCTCAAATCATCTTAGAGTCCTTAATTTTGTCATAACTCCATCCTAAGGATACATTTGGATAAACTCAAAAGGAAAAACCTGAAGAAGAGGTAATAATATCACCACCCTCTTTCAAGTTCATTTCATATTACTCATCCTCTTTCATTGTTTTTTTCATACCAAAATAATAAATATAGTACCTCATACATATTTTTATGTTGTTATAAATATGTTACAACTATATTTGTTATTCTATCCATCCTCTAAATGACAAAGTCACAATACTTGCGTACGTACGGCTGACCATCTCCACGTCGTGGTGTAGTTTGTTATTCCAACACTTCATTATTTTGATGGGTATAATAATGAGTATAAATGATGTAAATAATAAATATAACATGAAAATTATTATGTATATATTATATAACATCCAATTACATATGATTTCACCATCAATATAATGATATTGTCGCTCGTGCATATGTATACATTATCGTCTCCACGGCGGGAAGAGATTCATTCCCACATTCATCATTCAACTATGATTATAAAAATCTATATTATTAATAAGTATGTATTATATGAAATAATAATTCTTCTCGATATATATATATATATATTTATTTTCTTACATATATCTTATTAACTTATTTCTGTTCAATAATATATGAAAATGGAAACATCATTTACAAGTACTTATGACCAACCATCTCCATAAATGGTGCCTTCCATTTTATATTTATATATATTATAAATATATCTATTCTAAATATTTATGATATATAATTAATTTTTTATATTTTTTAATTATTTATATCAGGATATAAATGATACGATCAAGAATAACAACTTAAATAATGTATGATAAGGAAAGCGATTATTATCCAAAATGTAAATTTAACATAGAAATCATTATTAAATGGGTAGTATAAAGTCATAAATGAATCATGTATGATATAATAAATAATAATATGGATCTGGTAAAATTTAATAACATACAAGGGTTATTATATAGAAGGTTAAATATCCCCTTGTTCAAATGAAAGTGCAAGGTAAGGGTTAGTTTCAAAATATCTATATTATCTGAGGTAGTTTTTACGTAAGTATCTACTAGGACATATTTATTATCCATTTTCATGTTTCATAAAAGTGTTTTCAAAGGGATTCATTATAAGGGATACTGAAACTTGATATTAAATGTTTTAATGATTTATTCTTCTAAACCTTTCTCATTAATGTCCCTGTTTTTTCAAAATGGTTTTAAGGATGTATTTATATAGACACGAATGTTTTAAAATGATAATTACTTTCAATTTTTTCAAAGTGGTATGGGACAAATTGATTCAAAACTATATTTTAAAGGACTTCCATTATATGAATTTTCAATGATTACATGAAAAAGGGATATTTCACTCAATTATTTTTACTGATCATTTTTAACTATGTCAACATCCTTTAAGGGATATTAATCTTGATCGAGGTTGATTTATTATGAAACATATATTCCATATTGTATTGTAGGATTGGTGATATGTTTGAATATGGATGTGTTATTTTTATACCATTCATGGTTTATGGATAATGTATTGACATTTTTTATGGTAGGTTTAATAAGAATGTTTATGTTATGTTTAATCCTTTTCATATGACAAATGCATTGGACTTTGTAAGTGACAGGTGGTGCCCGATATAGAAACTTGATGCATTGGTAGGTCTCATGAGTGAAAATAATGTCTTGGGACAAGTCCATGAAAAAAATATTATTTTTAGTCTTGGAACAAGGCCTTGACTATGTGGTTATGATGTCCTGAATTATGCATTCCATTATTATGAAATTAGCTATTGATATTACATGTGATTACTCGAGTAGTAGAATATCCATGTTAATAAGTAAATTGAATTATTTGATTTATCTTTCCCATATTATGCATAATTTTAAGTCTATATTGCTTTTGTTTTAGTTTTATACATTTCCTTAAATATTTATGTTTATTTATGAATGTTTTCCGTATATTGTTATCCTTACTGAGAATATGAGCTCACCCATTTCTATGTTTTATTTTTCCCCGGATGTGAAGAAGTATTTTATGACTAAACTAGAGGGATAGTCTAAGGGATTTGAATGTGGTCAATAGAAACAATGTTGTTGTTGTTTTTCATTTTACAATGCAATGTATTGTTCATGTATGTAATCTATTTTCTAAGACTGCTAAACTGATCGGTCCTTTGCGACTTGATTCTATTTAATAGTTTTAATGTATTAAAATAATGGAATGAATCTGGGTAACAAGGGTCGAGGAATTACATTATCGGCACATGAAAGATGATACTCCTTCATAACAGTCATATAGTTCAACTTTTGGTAATCTATTCCCAAATGTAGATCCCCAAAACTTTTCTTAGTAAAAAAACTGGATAACCCCATGATGATGTACTTGGATGGATAAATACCATATCTTCTATTCCATATAGCTACGTCTTGAGTTCTTCAAACTTTGTCGATTCCATGATGTTTGGTGGAATAGAAACTTGCTAAGCTCCGGGTATAAACTCAGTAGTGAATTTCACATCTCTCTCTATTTGAATCCATGATTAATGTTCCAGAATAACATTATGAATATTTTCAACCACTTGGGTAATGATATCATGCTATACTCCTTATACATCCATCAATAATCGAGAAATATGGGTTGTGAGGTCTTATATTGCTGAATAATTGGTCACGATTGGCCTTCCTGGATATCCGAGTCTCTATGGTGAATATAGTTTTCATCGTTAGGATACATAAATTTCCTCTTCCTATAGTAACAATCAATATGGGATCATTTTGCAAGTATCCATTCTAAACCCATAAATAAGATATTTCCTAACATGTCTAGGATATATAGATACCCCAAAAAATGACACACCCTGATCTTGAGACAACATTCCAAACACAAATAGATGCATCTAGACCGTACTCCCAAGGGTGTATATATAATAATTTTTCCCATTTGGAACTCCACCCCCAAGATCAAACCACTAACATATTTTTTATATATAAATGATTGAGAGAAACCAGGATCAAATAAGGTGCCAGCTAATGTAGATGCTACTAGAATATTACCTCTCAGTGTCACTGGTCCAACCTCACTATCAACAAGTGCAGGCTGCACTACATGTAGTTGTCATGCCCCTAATTCATGTGATGTATTCAGGATCCCCTTAGATACACCAATCTACTGATATGGGTTCTCTTTCCCAAAACATAATGTTATGTACCTAAACTACCATGTCTAGTATAACTCTAGGTGCCAGGATGATATGGTGTAGAATATCCCCTTTCCACACACTCTTTCTATCTATATACTCCATCAATGACCATATATCACAACTTCCTATAAAACATATGTGTGTGTCCAATATTTCCAAAATATCATCAATCCACTAGTGATCGAGGGTAGTGTGGATGCCAGTATCATATCCTACCGCACTGATGGAATATCACTCGAGTATGGTCATATGAAACTGATCCCCCAATCTGTGCACCCCACTTCCCACTGACTTAGATAATTTTCAAATAATTAAGCTTTCTTATCTCATATATCAAGCCTCATGATCATAATGTAGAAACAATCTATCCAAAACTAGAATCCTCCTTTATGTTCCGATTTACAATTAGAGCATGATCCACCACCTAATAAAACTTTTTAACTGAAATATATTAACATGGGACATTATCTCATAGTTAAGTGTCTCTTGAAAGTGTCTAAAGATAGATTTATCATCTCCTACCAATGATATAAAAAATAGATACATGTCTCTAATGAATCAATAATAATCCATCATGAGAATGCTCCCCAATGTCAGCCACATGGAATACTATACTCTTTCATTTCTCAGCGTCTCTAGATGGATGTATTCAAAGAACCTCTCCAAGATTTACTTCCATAAAATACCATCTATCTGTCATGTCTATGTCTAAATGTCCCACTATCTCTTCACTAATCCTCGTAAAAAATAATCAGCCTTCTAGACCCTCTTCTTATTAGGAGTATCCACAGGGTAAATAATTAACTCCATAGACTCAACCAAGAATTTATCTCCCATTAGGTCCACCCTCTCTATTTATAGTAGTAGGGTACTACAACTGTAAATCTGTTTTCAGTTCGTACATATTCTTCATAACCTTCCTCGGGTCTATTTCTATTAATTAAAGAAGGAATGAAATGATCACTCAGAATTTCTCCCATACTACTTCACCTGTCAATATCAGTTCTATGGGTTCCACTATTCGTAAACAAAATCAATCATTCTCCTTGTATCATCCTCTCAAAAAGTGTCATAATTGATGCATTACTCTAAAATTCCAAAAAAATTGTCTTATGAATGATAAAATATGTTTCTCATATTTACATAAAAGTATTAATCATAAAAATTCATAATTAGTCTTGTCCCTAAATCTCTCCATCGTGGTCAAACCAGATGTACTAACATTAAACATAACCATCAAACTCGCCAGTCTTGGTTGTTTTTGGTAAAAACATTCTCATATTTAGGTTACTCATTTAGACAACCAATTATTAACCCATCTACTTCGAACATTGTATATGATATTTCATAATAGATTGGTGAATAAAATAGAAATTACGTGCCATGTGAGGTAGTACAAAACTACTTGTTCCTCACCAACTGACGAATGTAACGTTGATTTCAAAGGAGGTATATGGTCGGCCACCTACTAACAGATAGAAAGAAAAAAATATGTTGAACCGTGTACACAACATATACATTTTGTTACATTTCTTTTAGTATTTTTCTCAAAATATAGTGTTATCCCCCCATGTTTTGTAAGGTTCCATACTAGGGGCCATACATGAGTGCCCCATGCTGGTTGGTCACATGACCACATGTGTGCCTCACCATTTTCCAAAGGCTTCCAACTAGCTATGAAGGACTGGTAAGATGATTAGAGAGATACTGTACCATTTTTATTAGATAAATACAATAGTAACAATAATAAACAATAGGGTAATCATATTTAACCATAAGTAATTCCAATATCTCAGGATAATTTATGTAGCAAAAATATCCTATTAATGAAGAAAAAATGATATGCTAATGTATGTGTCAAGTGTCAAAAATGAAAAATGAAAATAAAGACAATGACTAATCGCAAGGGGGTCCGGAACAATGTCTAGTTCCCTCATCCAAGATCCATCCCAACTCAACTATCTAACATAGTTCCATTACCATTTACCTATCTGGTTACAACATAGCATATTTGGGTACCAATCAATATCCCGATTAGGGTTTGATTATAACTCAGTTGGCCACCATCAATAGTGTCTAAAAAATATATATTAAAACATTGTTTATGTTGTTATATAATGTAATAAGTACAATTCATTAATTAATAAATTATAACATTATTATTTACTCGTTACTTGACCACATTAACTCTTGGTTTCCTAAGCACACTCATACCTCAATACCTCAATAGGCTCATGCCATATCCTAATGTATTCCAGGTGATATAATATCTCAATACCTTCTTCAGATGATGCGTGAGCTTGAAGTGTTTCTGGTTAATATCATATCTCAATAACCACCCTAAGCTCACTCTAGAGCCCAATGTATTCCCAAGTTAGGTTAGATCTCATAATTCTATTATTACCACTCATTAATTCTTTCTTGAATGAACATGTTACCATTCTTACTATACAATATATAATTACCATGGCCCAATTCATTAATTTGTAATTTAATTCACATTTCACCATTCAAACAATAAACAATAGAATGACCTTGTTCTAATTCATTAATTCAGACATCCACGACCATGTTACCATACAAAAATCATGTGTTAGGGTGACCATTTTTCATTTATTAATTGAATCAAGAATGACCATGTTACCATTCAACAACACATATTTTTTTCAATAATTAATTTTCCATGTAAATTTCATTCGTAATTGAACTATTAGTCAAACTCAACATTTCAATTAGTCAATCTAACAATTAACTAATCATATCAACAATATTAATTATTTTAATAATTAATTAATAACTCAAATTTCAATACCAATTCAAATATTACTTTGTCACTAAATTTCCATTAATTAATTCCCCAATTAATTATTTTGGAAGTTCCAATCATTAATTTTACAGTTAATTAATCAATGCGCACAACTCAAAATCTACAAATCAATATTCTGAATTAATTATCTCATTCAAAATCTCAAATATTCATAATTAACTCTATAATTAATTATCTCAATCTATGATATCAATATCACATAATTTATCCCACAATTAATTGTCTCATTTCATGACATAAAAAATTTATTAATTTCATAATTAATTAATTGTATTTATTTAAGAAATTCAATATCTCATAATTAATTCCCCCATTATTTATCTAAATCACAATGCCCAAATATCATAATTAATCTCCCAAATAATTATCTAATTTGATAGCCCCTAAATCTGATAATTAATTCCAAAATTAATTATCTATTTTAATAAAACATCATTTTTTCAATTAGCCACATTAATCAACCCAATTTAGAAATTTAAATTTCTATAAAATTATTCCAATTATTAAATTTTCAGACACGTATTAAAATCATGTAAATTGGAATTTAATATTGTACCACCTACCTCAAATTGTTGTAAAATAATCACCCAAGAGAAATCTTCCATATTGAACCTCTCAATGATGTAGATCTAGATATGAATCCCAAAACCCTAAATCATGATTAAGGAAAATAAATATATTATAAATATAGATCTAGATCTAGAATAATTTATGTAGATCTAAAAAAATATTTATATCTATCAATAACAAAAAATTTCATCGATGAAATAAAGTGATAAAATTGTAGAAGAATTAGAGAAGAGCTGAGATATAATTCACTTACATGGAAAAGAGAGGACCTTCAATCCAGGATTTGAATCGAAAATGAATGGTTGTGGGGGTATAATCAATTCATTCAGAGAGCTCCAAAAACATGAAATAACTCCTCAGGTCCTATAGGGTTCTAAATAGGTGTGTTTTCAGGGATCACATAATTTTGAAAATTTAATTCAGGTGGCGTTTAAAACTTTGTACTGTATTTTGGGCAGGGGCACATGGTTTTATTTAACATTGAACCTCAAGCACATGACTATAATTTTAGGGGTGCATAATTATTACTATCATGGTGCACATTTTGTAAACCCATTTACCATCCATCTGAATCCCCTCCACTAAGGTTCACACGATTAGTTGGATTGGGGAGCACAATTATGGAATATTGTGGGAGAACCATGCATAGAACAATAATTTTCATTTTCCCCAAAATTCCACCAAAAAACAAACCAATTCATTACCATAACAAATGTTATCAAATAAAGACAAATTATATCTTGAATTCAAGGCTCATTCAACTCCAGATAATCTCAGGATCTTATAATCCCCACAACTTATAATAGCTCATTCTCGAGCTTCCCTCCCAATCTTCTGTAAGATTTTGAGCCAAAAATATTCATCCAATGGGCCCACATATATTATTTACTTTCCATAATATATTCTAATACACAACCATGTTTCTACAAAACATGACCTATGAACACAATATTTTTGTCACTACGATCAAACTGAAGTATTGGATTCTCCTCAAAGGACGCATCAACCTCAAGTTCAATGCCATCCGCATAAATCACATGATAAAGGCTAGTGTGAGGCGTCCAAAGATTTGATAATTGGAAGAAAAGATTCATAATTTTTTTTTTAAATCTAATTGGTACGCCATTGCCATAATTTTTAGCATAACATCAAATGGTTTGACAAAACTAGGCACTAACCTACCCTTTATCTATATCTAGTGGTGAACCTGTATAGGATAAACCATAATGAATACATGATAAAACTCTTTAAACACTAGGGTCCATCGACAATTATCATTATATGACTTTTTTCTACTGTGATTCCTAGACATACATTTTGTAATTAGTTGTACTTGTTATGATGTCTCCTCAAGAGACTACATCCCAACAATTCTAACTCACCAGCCTCTCTCCAGCATAGTGGTGATCTACAAGGCCTTCCATAAAGAGACTAGTATGGTGATATATATATAGTTTCCTAATGACTATTTTAAATTGAAAACTCCTCTAAATCCATGTGTTTCTCCCAAGACCCACCAATGTCAAAAACACAAGCCTGCATCATATCCTCAAGAACTTGTATGTTAACCATCAACTAACCATCTGTTTGGGGGTGAAAATACATAAAAAATATTACCTATGTACCATGTGACTTATTCAAGACCTGATACAAGTGTGAATTGATAAAGGAGTCCTAATCTGGAACTACAGTCTGTGCCACCCCCATGATGATGAAATATCACCAAAACATACAAATCTCTTAGATTCCCCACTGAGAAAGTCTCACATATAAGAATTAAATTCTCTCTGTTCATCTATAAATCCATAATAAACTAGATATTTTTAATCTACCAGAGATATATTAGAGGAACCAACACTAAATCCATTTTCAGGTCATCCAACATCCTTTCTAGAATGGGAAATGGCTATAGAAAATCAGCAGTTGTTGATTCTCTACATTCACAAGTTGACATGTGTAGCATTAGGTGAAAAAATCTTTTATATCCTTTTGTAAAGACCCATAAATTTCAAGAAAATTTTTTTCTTAATTTTCATTGTAATTATACATGAACGTAGTTTCTGACGGTACCTTATTCCGAGGCCCAGTGTGCACGGAATCATTTTTGGAAGTTTGGCTCGGTACGTTCAGCAAACGAACGAGCGGGGTTTTCTAACTTTTTAACCGGTGCTCGGAATCGAATTCTGAGGGCACCGATGGAATCGCAGTGCCGGTATTTTTTTAGAAACGCCTCTTCCGGGGTTGCGTTTGCTCAGGTGTGGTTTTTAAATTTTTGGGGTTAAGTTATGAAATAAAATAAAGTCGTACGACACCTTTATTTTTATTTCACTTAAATCCACTTAAAAGCCTCTTAAAGCTAATTAAGCTGAGTTGAAGCGGATAGGGTTCAATTCAAAATATCCTACCCTCTTGGTAGGATATTTGTGATGTGGGGCCCGCATGAGCCCCACCGTTTATTTTTTCCCCTAAGTAACGCACCCGTGAAAAACCTTTTCAATGAAAGTCAACTGATGCATTTTCTAATTTCTTAACACCCCTATTAATTGGGTGGTTAATTCGTTGAAATTAATTTTATGAATTAATTTGTTCGTTTCTTAACCTGTTTTCGTTGTTGGCATGTAATGAAATAAGACCAACACATGTCTTATTGAGGATTGTTCGTTGAGAGGTTTTGACAGAAACTTTAAATTCTTCATCCTCCTTCGTGAAGAACGTGAAGAACGCTAAGAATGAAAAGAATTCGAAGAACGCCGTCCTCCGATGAAGGGCGACGAAGAACACCAGGCCCTCGGAGATCGATGACATGACGCTGATGATTCTCCCTCTGCAACGCTTCTTCCACGACGATCCATCCCCACGACAATCTTTGATGCATCATGATGTAGGGGATTGCGGTACTTTTTAATTCTTTGTGGATTATAATATCAACATGGATTTAATTGTTATAATTAAATCTGTATGTTTTGATCCTCGGAGTTTTCTACGCGATGCCGAGTACCGCATGACAGCGACGCCCTTCCGCGACGCGATGATCCTTTTCTTCTGTGACGGTCAATTCCGTGAAGAACTCGCGTCTGACGATGATGTTGAGGTAGGGGTCGTTTTGAAAATGATAATACCCATGTTTGTTTTCCTAAAATGCAAGAACACGGACCAACCAATTAACAAGTTGGTCCACGGATTATTAATGCGGGTCGCGGTTTATCAATTGCTAGAAATTATGTTGTTGCTTCAAACCGCTAACGTGGTGGGTGTGGACCAACGAACATGTCCGAACCCACCGCCCTTTGTTCTTGGTGTGCGGACTGCGGACGATGACAAAACAAGCTTCTCGGGCGTTTTGAAGGCTTTGCAGTGAAGGTCGGGTCCCGAGACGATATCTGGCGAAGACCACAGGCGAATCGAACCACCGGAGCGCCACGTCGGCACGGCGGCGCCCAGCGCGCCGCCGGGAAGACCCGCCGCGGCTGAAAGCCGTGGCAGCGCTGGCCGGTCCCATGGCCGCCTGGGATCGCGGAGGAAGGACACGACCTTGCCGCGTCCGTTGGCGAGAGGCGGCCCCCCACGCAGGGCCGTAGAACCTTCAAGGGGGCAGCGCCCCCTTGCACCCGCTCTGCCATCACGGCCGAGCCGCTAGGCGGCCGGCCCGTGCCCGCGCCGGTCGGGCCGGGTCGCGCCCAGGCCGGGCCGGGTCGCGCCCAAGCCGGGCCGGGTCGGACCCGGACACGGGTCGGGTCGACCCGGTTCGGGCCGACCCAGGGGGGTTGGGCCGGGTCGGTCCGGGCCCAGACCCCCCGTTCCGGGACCTTTTCGGTCTTTTGCTCATAACTTGAGCTACGGGACTCCGAAAAACGCGCTGTTAGCGGCGATGCAATCCTTGAATCGAGACAGTCGTTTCGGTTTATCACAGTCAAGGTTTCGGAATAATTTGGGTTCGGCCGGGTTGGTTCGTACACGAAACCAACCGGGCCCTCGGAGCGGAAAGGCTCGTATCTTGAGCTCCGGACGTCCGATTGACGTGCCGTCGACTTTGGTGGATTCCTATAAGTGATACGGATCCTTTGTCTTACTCCAACCGAGGTTTGGACGCAGGCGGAGTACGGTCGGGTTGGTTTTTCCTTAAGAACCAACCGGGCCCTTGGGACGAAAAAGCCAATAACTCTCAGACCGGGCGTCCGTTTGACGCGCCGTCTGCGACGTTGAGTTCCTGTTGGCGATACAGAACTTTTGGATACATCAACTCTGGAATATGTGTCAGTTGATGTATCAGCCCCTCGACTCGTGGAGCGGACCCTCCCGAGCGAGCATGCTGTGTGCGGGAACCCTAGAGCTGACTGCGTCTGCGACAACAATGAAGACAATACGGGAATCCTCTGTGGGTTCGGTAGTGACCACTACGGTACATCTTGGGATACATCCACTCCGAACTACATGTCAGTTGATGCATCGACCTCTTAGCTTGTGGAGTGGACCCTCCCGGAACGAACATGCTGTATGCGGAAACCCTAGAGCCGGTGGGGAGCGCTTGGTTGTAGCGGCAAACCCGCGGTACTCAACAGAAGGAGTACCTCTGGAGGCTATGAGGGGGATCGCATGGTTGTAGCGGCAGACCCACGAAGGAGGAGCTCTTGGTTGTAGCAGCATGGGGGAGCGCTTGGTTGTAGTGGCATACCCACGACGGAGGAGCGCTTGGTTGTATTGGATGACCCGTGTTACTCAACAGAAGGAGTACCTCTAGAGGCTATGAGGGGGAGCACTTGGTTGTAGCGGCAGACCCATGGTGGAAAGCACTTGGTTGTAGCAGCAGGCCCACAGTACTCGATAGGTGGAGTACTACAGCAGTCCAAGGTAAGAGGGAAGCACTTGGTTGTAGCGGCATAACCACTATACTTGATGGAGAAGGAGTTTCCCAATAGCTATGGGTTCAACTTCATAATCGATCCTGTGTGGGCATTACGGGGGTCAGTACCTACAAATCCTTTGTGGGTCCGATGGCTTAGATGAATCAGTGTCTACATCTTATCATCTCTAACGTCATATGAAGAAGTACCTGTGTGAGCTGAATCCTATTTTGCTTTCCTATGTGGATTGTGTTGTGCTATCCTGTGTGGATTTACGTTTTTCTTTCCTTTGTGGATTGTGTTGTGCTATCCTGTGTGGATTTACGTTTTGCTTTCCTATGTGGATTGTGTTGTGCTATCATGTGTGGATTTACGTTTTGCTTTCTTGTGTGGACTGGGTTGTACATGGGCTCGGATGTTGGAGCCGAACGAGAATTGATGACTTAGGTATATGTATGGGCATATACCTAAGCAGTGTCGGATGTTACTTCGTGATTGTATCTTTCCTTTGTGGATCATCCTTTGTGGATATTGGGAGACCTTCGGGGGTCTCGGGGTCCCTACTGAGTAGCTTATACTCACCCCTTCACGGGCTATTCCCGCACTACGTTGTGTTGGTTGCAGACGACGGACAATGCTGATCGTGGTGGAGGCTTGCGGAGCAGGACGATACCTAGAGGTGGTCCACTGGGTGGGACGTACTCGGAGCGGTCGGCTGGACCCAAGGAGCAGTGGAGGATATCTGTACCTACCCTTCAAGTGGGACTCCCAGTGGACGGCTCGACGTTGAGGCTTTACGTTTCAGTTGCTGTTTTCCCTTTCGAGTTGTACTTTACTTTCAGTTTGGGTTTGTATTCTGGCCCACTTACTTTCCGCACTTACTGTTGTACCAGTTTTTACTTAGTGTTTACTTCTTCTTCTTGCTTACTCTGTGGTGCTTGTTTACTTTACAAAGGTAATGCCTTTCCTTTTTACCGGGATTTACGCCTTGGTGCTAGTCGCCAGCCCCTGGCCTAAGGAAGGCGGGGTTGGGGTAGTCACAGCACGGGCCCCGTGGACGGGTCGTGACACCTTTTTTATGCTCAATCACCAAAACTATCATCATAGGCCATGTTAGAGATTATTTACACCTGGATGTACCACCCACTTCGAGGCATAAAATTCCTACATCAACTCCTCCCACAAAATTGTATGCACAACAACCCAATTCCTAACATAGATTATCTTATATTCATCCATGATAAAATCGGAAGGGGACTCCCCATATTAAATTATTTCCATTATGGTAAAATATTTAGGATCCTTATACTAATTATCTTGAATTAGGAACAATTGTGTAGGCTCCACTAATTCCAATACAAGATTCATCTGATCTTGACTCTCCTAAACCACCTCATACATCTCTTCTAGAAATGGAATCATCATCCACTTAAAAATATTATCCAGAACCATTTCATTATGAGATTTTATGCTAAAAGAATAAACCACAATATTTCTTTTCATGAGAGAATATGCTATATTAATATCAAATTACTTCATATACTCAACACATATCCTCTTAAATAGATTCCAATATCATTTTGAGAAGATATACCTCATTATTTTTTGTGCAGTAAACCCCAGAAAATTATAACCCAAAAGACAATTCCACCAACACTTCAAATCCCAAACCAGTTCTACTAACTCATGGTTTTGACTAGGGTATTTCCATTTATGTAGCCTCAACTATAGAGACACATGATCTATAAATATATCTCCATACAACAACATTGCTCAGAGTCCAATCCAAAAAGAATCACAATACACCATATACTCCTCGCCTGGCTTGGGTGGGATTAATATCAGTGTCAATGTCTAATGATTATTAAACTCCTAAAATACTTTCTTGCATGATACAGACAAATAAAACTTTTCCCTTATTTTTTCAATACTGAAAGAGGTGTTACCATATTGGAAATGTCTTATATGAGTCTCTTATAATATCCAAATAACCTCAGAACGATAGAGATATCAAATATTTTCTAAGGATGACCCGAAGAAACCACTACCTATACATTCTTTGGGTCCCCATACTCCAAAATGGTGAGACATAATAAGTATACATGGTAAATAAAAAGTAACACATAGATAGTATGGCATATAGTCTATGTCTCTCATTGTACTCAGGATGATGTCAAGATGTTGGTAATGTTCACCATGTGTCTTGGAGTACACCAGGATTCCATCTAAAGATACTACAATGAGGAGATCAAGGTGTGGTGGAAGATTATTTTCCTCAAGGCCATAAATCTAGTGGTGCATTTTTCAATGCAAATTTCATTATGATAAACTCATATACTCCATAATTTCTTCTGAAATATTTCCACATTATATCATAAGTCTAAACTCTTAGTTAATGATATACCAATATCAGTAGAACTTCATGACCATAGAAGATCCTCTCAACTAGTGAAATATATTATTTGTAACAACGCAATATTTCATAGTTCGTTATCTCATTAATGTAATTCAATAGCTTGCACTACACGCAACACCGAGTTCGAGTGCACCAAAACTTACCAAACTACCCATTCAAAAAGTGTTTATGTATAGTATTAACTGCTTTTTGAATCTTATATAGTCTATATAATTTTAACATCCATATTATGTGTTTCTTTGATATAATATAAGAACAAATTAATTTTTTTAGATAAAAGAATTATTTTAAAAAAAATGAAAATTTACCCCTTTTAATGGTGAACCCTTTTGAAAAACAATATTTGAGACATTTATATATTCAATTTACTGAAATTATATTCTTATTTAGAAGTGGGACATTAAAATTTAATTTGGATAAATTTTTGGTACTATTCTGATTAATTTCATATTTTGACGAATAAATAAAATGTCGTGACCCGTCCCCTAGGGCCAGTACCGTGACTACCCCAAGCCTGCCTTCCATAGGCCAGAGGATGATGACTAGCATAGAAAGACGTATCCCGTAAAACTAGGAAGAAATTGTCATTATAACCTATAGACTCATGCTCCCAAGCACACCGTGAGATATGAAAACATTTTAAACTATATAGAAAAAAGAGTGCTAAAAGTAAGAGGGGTCGAACTAAAATCCTAACAGTAAAGGTAGAAGTACAACAGAAATACAATACAGCTGAAGAAAAACAAAGAAAACTACTCGATCGTCCTCTGAGGTTCCTACCTGAATAGTAGGTACAGATCTCCTCCTCAGCACTCCACATATACTCATCTCCTATACGTACTGACAGTTCGTATGATCCACCTCTGGGCCCCATCTAGTCCAGGTACCCTCATCCTCAGTTAGCATTTTCTATCGTCTGCACAAAACACAATAAGGTGGAGGCATAGCCCATGCGAGGGTGAGTATAACGATACTCAGTAGGGACCCTGAGACTCTCAAGGTCTCACAAAATCCAAAAAGTATAAACCACAAAGCATGAAATCAACTAAAATCCCTACATAGTTATATTCCCAAACATATACGTAAGTTATCATGTATGGCCATCTCAATCATGAGGAAACACAGAGTCCAACACAAAATCCCAAGCTCAACTGTTGCACAAAGGAAGGAGTACATTGAAGGTATGTACCACACATGTATGCAACACAGAAGAATACCACCATGGTATTACCACAAAAGAAAAGTACCACATATGTACAGACTCAGCTCACACCAGATATAACATAGGTACAGTAGTAGAGATGATAAAATGTAACTACTGAATCATCTTACTCTTTTAAGAGGAAGACCCACAAATGATTCCAAATTGCAAACCCACACTAGATTCTAGTACACCATAAGACCCACACAGGATCCCAGTTCAATGTCAGTATATATTCATACCCACATAGGATCCTAGTACAACCTCATTATATCATCAGACCCACACAAGATCCTAGTACATAATCAGTACATCGTCCGACCCACACATAATCCAAGTAAATAACTCGTACATCATCAGACCCACAAAAGATCTTAGAACATCATCTTTAAATCTTCTGACCGACACAAGATCCTAGTACATTGTCAGTACGTCATCAAACCCACACGGGATCCTAGTACATCGTCAGTACATCTTCACACCCACACAGGATACTAGTACATCATCAGTACATTGTCAGACCCACACAAGATCCTAGTACATATTCATTTGATCATCAGACCCACACATGATCGTAGTACATCATTATTACATCGTCAGGACCCCACAGGATCCTAGTACACCGTTAGTTCAAAATTAGACCCACACATGATCCTATTACATCGCCACAGCCAGTTGTAGTGTACCCACACTAAGCTTTCCCATCTCTAGGAGAGTCCACTTTCCAAACTACTGGTCGATAATCCAACTACCTAGAAGTCCAAATAATAAGTATCCTAATGGACCGCCACATAAAATGGGTCTCAATGCAATAGACGGTTCATCAATCAGTCGCTCAATCTGTAAGTTATTAATCTTTTAGTTCTGAGCGACCGGTTGGATTATGCTCAATCCTACCCGACCGTACCCCAGATTTATCCAAAACTCAAGTGGGGTATACCAAAAGAACTTTCTCGCTCCATAATTTCTGGAGTTGTTGATGGTTTTTCAAATAGATTCCTGGTTCCAAAGTAATGGCCAAAAGAACATATAGGGTCGAAATGCATCTGGGTCGGTCCGACATGGTCTGACAGATTTGGCCTGACTCAGACCGGTTCAGGTCGGCCCGACCCACACTAGGTGGCCCGACCCACACTTGGCGGCCCACCCTAGGTGGCACACAGTGCGGGGTGGCCATGGTACGGCAGGACGACTGCAATGCGGCAATCCTCCACGGTTGGCCGGATGGCCATCCATCATCTCTGCACAGCTCCATCGCGCGTTGTGCCTTTGTCGGCGGCCAACCCAGCTGGTCATCCCCCCCCCTTGTCGCCGTGACACTGGCCATAGTTCCCTTCCATCAGGCGGCGTGGTCGTTCTGTTGCCTTCATCGTCGATGATGGTGTGTCGGCCGCTGTTTTCATTCCCAACCTGTGTCGATTTCCATCCTCCACCATCACGAAGAACACAAAAAAACATCAAAGGATTGTGGAGCGATCATGCAACATTATTTTAGCCTGCACCCTCCTTGTTAGGGCAATAAAAATGGTTCGATAAAACATGAATCATGAAAAAAAATCAAGAATGGGTAAGGGGAAAAAATTCAAACAACAACTCTACCTCAAATGTTTGTTGATGTGTCATGAGATGAAAATGGTGAAGGTGAAGAGGGTTCCAACGATCATCACCTCAATAACATATTTCTGATGTCAGGATTGTGTGTCATCCTCTTTCTTGGCTCCGAAGAATGTTACATGATAGAGACAATGTTCTTCATTTGTAAAAGATGTTTTTCATTGGAGAATAATTTCTCCAAGATCGCCCAAGATTCTACCTTTTCCAACCATTTCCAACCTAGAAAAATAAGTTGTTCTAACTTATTAAATTATGTATATCAATTTAATTAATGTTGGCACAATTAATTGTTGGCACAATTAATTTTCCCATGTTGGAATAATAAATTTGGAGTAAGTCCATGGGTTAACTCTTCATTAATGATGGAGTTCAAGGGGTTTCTCCCATTAACAGGGTTCAGGTTGTCCCCACCTTTAGGAATTCAAAATGGGGGGTTTCAACACAATCAAAATAGTATTTTATTTTATTTTATTATTATTTCCAAAAAAAATACAAAATCTATCTTTCACCCTTAACCTACTGCAGTTAGGGTGAAGGTCTCCATAAGTGAATATCGGCGCTGCGAGTTCAATGGTGCCCTCATATTTCAAATCCGAGAACCGGTTTAAAATTTACAAAAACTCACTCGTACATTTACTGAATGTACTAGAAAAATGTTTGGAAATTCATTTCGGGCGCACCGGGCCTCGGAATCCGGCGCCATAAATTTTCACGGACTCTTAAAATTCCAATATAATTAAAAAAAATTACATTGAAATTCAGGGTCATTACATTCTCCCCACCTCAGGGCTTTGCATCCCCAAAATCCACATAACAAAACTAGGAAAAAAAGTGGGGGTACTAAGAACGAATATAAGCCTCCCGATCCCATTTTTTGTCCGGGAGTTTCCCATGCTGCCATCGAACACGCACCAGAGGTATCGAACACCCACCAAGGACCCGCTCCTGTCGATCCTCAATCACTACTGGAACCTCTGTAAATGTTTCCACATCATCGATGTCATGTTCACCATGGTCAATGATGTGAAAAAGGTTATGCACAAATCTCCTCAGCTAGGACACGTGTAAGACATCATGCACTGGGTGCAACTGAGGAGGAATAGATAAGCAGTAAGCCACATCACCAACTCTGTTGAGGACCTGGAAGGGTCCAATGAACCTCAAAGATAAATCATCGCCTGACCAAATGACCACAAAAATCATTGTGGTGAGACCCGTAAAAAGACGTGGTCACCATCCTCGAACTCCAGAGGTCTCCATATCCTATCAGTATATGAATTTTTCTTACTATGTGAAGTCTTAATATACTCCTGGATGGTATGTACCTTCTCTATGGTAGCCTGTACCATCTCTGGTCCAAAGAGTGCTAACTCACCTGGGTCAGTCTAGCAAAAAGGTGATCTGTAAGGTCGGTCGTACAACCCCTTGAAAGGTGCCCTCCCAATGGTGGAGTCATAGCTGTTGTTGACTGAAAACTCCACAAAAGGCAAGTGATCCTCCAAGATACAACAGAAGTCGAGGGAACAAACAGGTAGCATGTCCTCTTGGGTCTTAATGGTCTGCTCAATTTGGCCATCCTTCTGAGGGTGGAAGGCGATGCTCAAATGAAGTTTCATCCCGAATGCCTCCTGCAACCCATTACATAGAAAGAAAGGAAAACGTGCATCAAGATTGGAGACAATCATCGAGGGTACCCCATTAAGCCGTACAATTCCCTACACATAGAGTAATCCCAATCGTTCTATGGTACCCTTCTCTTTGATCAGTAGGAAGTGGGCCGACATGGTGAGTCGGTCGATGATCACGCAGATAGAATCATGACATCTTGATGTACGTTGAAGTATTGTCATGAGGTCCTTGGATATCTGATCCCACCTCCAATCTGGCACCTCTAGAGTTTAAACCACGCCCATTGGTATTGGATGCTATGCCTTCACTTATTAATAAGTAAGGCATAGAGTGAAAAACTCTGCTACTGATTTCTTTATTCCCGACCACCAGTGTTATTGTAGGAGATCCAGGTACATCTCTTACACTCATGGATGTACCTATAGAGGGGATGTGTGGTACTCCCTCAACACTTCCTCCTTAAGAATCACTGGTACTCTGGTACGTCCTCTGAAGAGGATGACGTGCTCCCCACCTTCAGAAAATCCATCAGGTGCATGTGCTATGGATATCTGAGCATGTCGAGCCTCATAATCATCGTCCCCACGCTACACCTCCTTGACTCATTGAAGAAGTGAGGGAGTGATTGTAAGAGACTGAAGAAAAGATGCTCCATCCCGATTCAAAAAATATATATGCAAAGCGGCCAACTGCTATATTGCCTCAACTAACAGCTATATACCAGATCTCCTACTGAGTGCATCTACTAAAACGTTCTCATTCCCAGGAGTATAGAATATATCGAAGTCATAGTTCTGGAGGAACTCAAGCCAACTTCACTGTCTCAGGTTCAGTTCCTTCTGAGAGAAGATATAATTGAGAATCTTTTGATCTAAGTAGACTGTAAGACACTCACCCATCATGTAATGTCGCTACATGATCAAGGAGAATACCACTTCTACTAATTCCCGGTCATGGGTAGCATAGTTCTTCTCGTGTTGTCTTCGTTGTCAAGAACCATATGAGATCATTTCTCACTGCTGCATCAGAACACATCCAATTCTGTTCCCTAATGCATAGTAGTAAACTACGTTACCAGTGCCCTCCTCTAGAAGCCTCAAAATGGGGGCACCAGTCAGCCTCTGTCTCAGCTCCTGAAAACTCCGCTGACATCCCTCCGACCACACGAACGGTTTCCCATTCTTATTCAATGTTGATAAAGATGCTGTAACTCTGGATATATCTGGCACAAATCACCAGTAGTATTCGGCCAAACCCAGGAAACTTCTTACCTCCATCAGACTCCAGGGAGGATTCCAAGAAAGTACCGCCTCAATCATCTCTGGATCCACTGCAACTCCTATCTCTAAGATGACGTGTACCTTAATGTTCACCTCTTGGATCCCAAAGTGGAACTTTGAGATATTATCATAAATATGATTCCCTTGGTGTGTGTCAAGAACTATCATAAAATGATAGGCATGCTCCTCCTCTGTAGCAGAGTAGATCAGAATGTCATCAATGAAGACCACCACAAAGTAATCAAGGTATGGCTGAAAGATCATGTTCATTAGTCACATGAACACTGCTGGGGTGTTTGTCATTCCAAAAGGCATATCCAAGAACTCATTATGGTCGTACTGATATCTAAAAGCCATCTTCTGCACATCCTCATCTCTCACTTTGAGCTTGTGATATCCCGATCTGAGGTCTATCTATGAGAACCAACATGCTCCCGACAGCTGATCAAAGAGGTTGTCAATCCTTGGGAGTGGGTACTTGTTCCTCATGGTCAACTGGTTCAGGCGCTGATAATAAACAAAAAGTCTCAAGCTCCCATCCACCTTCTTGGCGCACAAAATCGGGGCTGCTGATGAAGCTAATATTTTCACATATTTTATACTGTAATTTAATGTTTATAAACCCACAATAGTGTTATTTAATGGGAAATTGTTACATATTTAGGTTTTGGTGTTATTTTGAGCCTAAATGCAAAAATGGCCTAATTCTGGATCTTTAACAGATTTTTATCACCAGGGTATTTTGGTCATTTCTTATAAAATATATTTCCAAATTTTGTGATTCGAATTTTGTTTGAACCCTTATTTGATTTCCTTCAACTTTTTCTTTAGGACCAGGGATTGAATCGATATTAATGGTGCCCAAAAAAATCAATGAAGTTGACAATGTTTTCCGGGAGTACTACATTGACTTCACCATATTAATGGAAGAACATTTCGGCCTACACTACTCCAAATGATGCGATTCTACCTGGATATGACAGAGGACTCCAAGCGCGTCTCCTCAATAAATCTTAAGCCGTTTGGAATCCTTTATGATGGCCGTTTAGTGATAAATATTTGAAGGAAGCTTCCTGGAAGTTTCATCCAGAGAAATCTATTTTCAATAGAAAAACCATAAATCCTTCAATACGCGTCCAATTAATCTGAACATTTGAGGGTGGACTTCCAAGATATTTATGAACAATATTGAGGAAGAGGGAAACGCGTGAATTGGCCATTTAATGGGTCTAAAACGCGACAACTTGGTGATGCTAAAATCTGCCTTTAAAAGGAGGGGAGCTCCTACCTCTCAAGATATTCCATTTCTTCACCACACCATCCATCACAAAGGGGTTTAGCTTGAGAGAGCAAGAGTATAGGAGTATTCCACGATTTAATCAAGCCATGAAGGGCTAAATCCAAGTGGTGGTGGGAAACGGAGATCCGAAGACATTTCCCTTTTTGAGTTTGTGCTTTCATTGTAAAATATTTTCTTTTAAACTATCCTGGAACTTGTTTGCATGAATGAATGAGGTCTTTTTTCTCTCTTGTTTTCAATTTAATATAAATTATTCTAGATTGCTTATATTCTAAAGAATTTAAAGTGGTTTTACTCATGGGTTAAATTTCTTTGGCGAGGTCTCGCTTTTGAGCACGATGAGTTCATCCTGTTTTGGTTACTCGGAGGTCTTCGGGTAATCAGAACACTTTCATTAGAAGATCGGAACCCATGTATGAGGTTTAAATATGGTATCTAGATTATTTAGGTGTATACTTTGAGGTATTAAGGTATACATTGGATAATTTAATGAAAATATATTCGTAAACAATGATAAAGGGAGTGTCCAACGATCAACGTTTGTCCACCACTGCTACCTTTAACTTGTTCTTTCCAGTTCGATTTTCTTTGGTATTTTAATTGATAATGTAGATTTAATATTTCATTTTGATTTAATTTTCATAATCAAAATACCCCATATATATTATATATGTTAGTTTTATATTAGTTAAATTAAAAAGTGACAATTGAAAATATAGTGCGTATAAGCGGCCTCCTTGTGATCGACCCTAGGTTGTGCCACTATGGTACACTCTTAGGAAAATAAGAATTTAATTGAGTAGGGTAAAGCGACTGAAATCCCCAAACATCAGCTGCCCAAGGAGAAACATTGAGCCGAATGTAGCATTTCCCCTATAAGACCTCTAGGTGTACCTACAGCTCACGAAGCTTTGCGGGATCCATCCTATATGCTGGTGTAGATATGGGTGTTGTCCTGGGGTACAATTCAATGTAAAATTCCACCTCCCTATGAGGAGGAAGACTTTGAACATCATCAGGGAAAACATATGCATACTGGTCCACCACTACAGGATTGCTTCGACTCTCCACATCAACCGCTCTGAGGGTAAGGCTAGCCAACTGATGAGTGATAGGCTGCACTCTCCTCCATGTAAGTCCATCCTTTGCTGAAAAGGCTCCCTTCTAGCCGGTGAAGGTAAAATTTGTCCCATTCATGCGGAAACACCAAACTTTTCACCTAATATAGTCAATCTATGCGTGGAATGTAGATAACCAGTCTATAAACAAGACGACGTCGTATGGCCTCGACGCCTCTACTAAGTGATCCCATCCAAAGCTCTCGCCTCCTAGAGTATGCTCACACTGCCGAAACTAGTGTGTAATCATCAAATCCACTCTTTTAGGAGTCTCTATACATAAGGATCAAGCCAACAGCTCCATAAAAATCTACATGCTCCGAATGAGGGTAGTGGAAATAAAAGAATTACTGGCACAAGTGTCTATAAGTACTAAATATAAGGTGGAGTAATCCCAGATGGTACATCGTATCATCTCCAGAGCACCATGATCATAGGCCTTAGTAGCTTAGAGCTGGGCTCGCCCCTGTCCTCATGCTCCCTATGGTCGAGGTGGACCTCCTAGTGGTGGTGGTGGTAACATCTTGAATCGTCGCCCACCGCCAGCTGCACAGACAGCTCCTCTGCCATGTCTGCCTACTCTCTGTGGACCTACATGGTCGAACCTTTGTCTTTGCCTGGGCTATCCCTTGACCATCTGCTGGTCATCCATACAGTGGGTCGGATAGTCACGAGCAATGGGTACCTGCCTGCCGCATGTGAAACACTGCATGTTCCTCGCATGACTGGCTCTGTCTCTGATACCCCGCACAACCAAACCTGAGTCATGCTATTGTCCACCTATAGGTTTGGTCCTCATGGACCTATATGACATCTGTCTACTTCCAGCTACAGAAGACTCCACTCTGTGACGTCTGGTGGTGGGTCTCGCTGCAAGTAACTACTCAGCAAGGAAACTCTCTACTAAGAGGGCTCACTCTAACACCCCCGCATGTGTCAGGATGCTTAGAGAAATCATTGAAGGCCAGATCTCCCACCTGAGAGCTAGATCAAAAGTCTGGGCCTTGAAGAATGGGTCCTGCACCATATCAGTAGAGAAGCATGAGAGGTCGGTGAACCTCGCTGAGTACTGAACCACAGTAATGATGCCCTATTGTAGATGAAGATGCTCTTCTATTCACACTACGCGAAGAGTTGTTGGTAAAAACTCTACCAGAAAGAGTCTATCAAAGTCTGCCCAAAGAAGCATCGTCTCATATTGATCAGGAGCATCATGCTCCACCATTTTCCTGCTACTGCTTGTAGAAGGCTAGCAACAAGGATCACTATGAGATCAGCTGGTGTCCATACCAGTCGAAAGACTCTCACCATGACCTCCAATCAATCCTCAACTACCTGTGGGTCCATGTCTCCCCTGAACATGGGTGGCCTCTGGCACTTTAACTCCTGCAACCCGCTCAAGAGGAATGCACCCTCTACTGCTGGGGCTGGTGACATCGGTGGCCCAATGGGTAATGGTACAACTGGTGCCTCTAATGGAAGAGGGCCTTACACTAATCCCTCATCGCTATGTGGGCTATCTGTGCGTACTATACCCAATAACCTAGCTGGCTATATGTTTGGAGGCATCCTGAAAAGAAATAGGTGCGTCATGGACAATAAGTTATACCTAGTGAGATGACTCAAAGAGATCAAAAAAAAAACTCTTGAAAACACACACATAATTAGTGTTTTCATTTACATAATCAGAAATCAGAAATCAAGGTCCTTGTGTATGGATATATCATCCATCGTACAAACAATGGATTCCTTACACTGATAACCACACCCACTACACATAACACTATTGTTGTTTAAAATATTAGAGTCCTATGTAGTAACAACCCAATGATTTTTAATGGAAATTATCTTCTCATAATTATGTCATAAAATCACATGGAAAAACAAAATAATGATCTAATAATTGCTAAGTGACCTTTATACATATGTTTGACACTTCTGTGTTTGGAATTTCGAAAATATGGAATACAGGGTTGTAATCAGTAAGTTATTTGTAGTCTGATAGGAAAAACATAATTTTTGGTGAATATTAACCTACCATAATGAATATTAAAATACCCTTATGAATATTGACATACAGTAATTAATAGTAAAATCACCTATGATAGTATAGACATAATATTCAAGTTGGAAGTATGATATACCTATATTTTAGAATAAGTTAATGAATGGTTTAAAACTAGTTTTTAAAATAAATTATTATTTTAATTAAATAATAAAATAATCGTATTTTGATTTTTTTTGGAAAATGGACTTTATTTTTGGTTTCTACACATCGAAAAATGGTAAGGTTTAATTTTTGGGATTTTTCTGAAATACATGAATTTTTGAAGAATAGTTAAATACCAATATTTAAAATAAATGCTAAATAAATGATTTGATGAGTCATTGATGATGTTATGTGGATGTAATCCCACTTGGTTCGGGATCACATGATAAAATTACTATTATTAGTCATGAAATACTTAGTATTTTGTGTCTTTTGAGAAAATAATAAATTAATGATTATAATATTATGAAATCCCTCCTCTCCTCCACTATAAAAACCCCTTTACACTCTCTCTTCTCTTCACTCCTCTCAAGCCTTGTGCCTTGTGATAATTCTACCCAAATATCTCCCCAGGATCCTCCCCCATGTCCTAATGAACTGAGCCTCTTAGAAATAATGAGACCTATCCCCTTAAGAGGTTCTCAAAGGAGAAAGTCTCAAGAGTTAAAATTCCACTTCCCAATTTCTTCTTTTATTTTATATTTTTTCTTTTTATTTATTTTCTCACAACCCTCCACCTTAATAGTATGATAAATCCAGTAACATAAATGTATTGGAATGTGTTAATGAAAATGGTATATTTCATTATATTCTCTCCTTTCCCCACCTTTTAATTTGAATGAAATGAAAGCACCATTTGAGATGTGCTAATTTAGCACTTTCAAGGACAACCGTTTATCAATTTATATTATTATCGATAATTCTGGTGATGAATAAATTTGTATTATTGTTGAAATATATTATTATACGTGTAATATATCATATTTTTTGTTATATAATCCTTTTGTACAAATTGTATTAATTTATAAATAAAAACATGTTCTTTGTTATCAAATATACCGATTAACAAAAACAGTTATCACTAAGGTTATATATATATATATATATATAATAATTCGACTTCACTCTATGTAACATAATTAAAATTAAAACCATGTAAAATCCTTGATTTTAAATGAGGAATATAACTTCTATTATGTACAACCGCTTTCATCTGACATATAATCCAAACATGAATATTATTGAACCGATCTTTTAATGCCAAGTAAACAAACGAGCCCGAAAAATGAAATTAAACCTTATAACTAATCAAAAAGACAATTAATGAACTAAAAATTGTTATAATAAATAAATTAAATATAGAATATTTTATGAAATTATTAATTAATGAGCCTGAATTTGTTTATTCAGGTCATTATTAACAAGTGGAGAACACCAACAGATTTAAGTTAAGGGATCCTCTTTTTTTTTCACTCTTAGTCAATGTTGTGCTCTATGCTATGCCTTTTTGTGGAATACCAAGTGATGGGGTATATTTTCTCAACTCCCCATACTTGACTAATGTTTTATATGTTATTAGAAACACCTCCTCTCTCTCATCAATCTATCTTAGGTACACCTGACACCATGCCGATAAACTGTAATGGATTCTACCCGAACTTCCATTATTCCTTCAGGTTTCTCTATCATTATTTTTACCAAAATTTAGTTGTCTTTTAATATTATTGAATACTCTTAAATTCCGTTTATATGCACCAAATTCATGTTCCTTGATCCATCACTCATTATCTTTCGGGGATATACATGCTTTTAAGTGCATCCCATCTCGATACTTCCCAATATGCACACTCATTTTAAAGGAAATTCCCATAATTTAAACCAATTTCAAGTGCACTCTATCCTTTTTTTAAGACACCATTGTCTTTAAAATATCAGTATTTTTATTATGAAAACCTTTTTGGTTCAATTCTGGTTTTATATAAATGAATTCCCTCTTTACTATTTTAAATTCTCTATAGTATTTTCCTTAAAACCGCACAAAAATGTTTTAATGCTAATGTTTCTCAAATACATAACTCATATGTTGTCACTTATATTTGTTACCACCATCCATGTTGTATACCTATATTAACTTATTATAGTCCATGTAGGTTCTAGTCCCTTTATTTCATGGACACTTTCATGATACACTCATTGGTTATATTTTATGTCATGATTGTTGTACCCAATTCTCTCCATGGTTATCATTGTATTTATAAACAATAAATTATGTATGATTATTTATGTGGAAAGAATATTTATGTGGAGGTAATATTTATGTGGAAATAATATTCATGAAAATGTTGAGATGGGTATGCCCAGATAGTGATCTAATGCATTGGGTAAGGTTAAGTCTCAAGAGAAGCGATGTGAAATAGGATTGGCAGTTAGGCTTGACCCATAATGAAATGGGAAACATGATTGGTGGTTAGACTTAACCTATACTAAAGAAATGATTTATAATTATTCCACATATATATGATTTAATTTTTATATGATTCCATTTTTATATGATATTTTTTCATTTGTTCCATGTTTTGGATATCTATATGGCATGCCTCCTATCTCATGTGCTTAAGATGCATCATTATGTTCATTCACGTACTGAGCTTTTCAGCTCATCCCTTTGTTCATGAGTTCCCCAGGGTACCCTATGCAGATGTAATGGCACAAAGTAAGTTAGGAGCTCATTATGGAGATTAAATAAAGAAGTTTTTTTAGTCCCATGTTTTGTATTTAATGTACCTATTCTTCCAAGACATTAGACTTAACGATCCTTAGCTTGTAATCTGATGATTAATTATGCTTCAAATAATGAAATGTTATATGTAAAAGGATTGGGTTTCTATAGTTGGTATTAGAGGATAGTCTAGTTATTTTTGGATATTAAGAATAGAGCATCTTAGTGAGATCCTTATTGATGAGACTAAATATTATAAAACATTCCATAATTTTGGTGAGTATTCAGTAAGTGGTTTATCTAGAAAATACATCCCTCTCTGGATATGAGTTGGTAGAGGAAAATCTAGAACAGATGTATCTAGGTGTAATACACAAAAACACCGCTTTGAGCTATACTCAAATGAGAACTGGTGCATGAAAATAGTCCTTGCTGAACTTTTGGTTATAACACTCATGGGGGATATGCTTTAGTAGATTCACGAGCTTAGTAAAAGCCATTATTAAGGGGAAAAAATAATCCCATAATAATATAAGTTATGAAATAGATTGAGGACAACCTAGATATAAACCTAAGGAATCACAAGTCAAGACACACTTCTTCTTTATAAGATTAAACTTTTATGTTAAAAGTTTTCTTTTTTATACTCTATAGTTATGTATTCAAGACCTCTAATTGTACATTCTTTTTCATATTTAATGGTGGAAAATAGAAGAACACATCCCAACAACCATGGTTATGGGAAATGTGATGACTGCCTAATGATATGCCTGATGTGACGGAAACAGGTGCTCAAATCTTTATGGTAGCAGTTGCTATGCATGCTCGAGTTATGTATAATATCATAAATATGGTGGAACATCATCCTCCTCCAAGGAAAGAGCATGTTTCCGTATAATCCTTCATGGCGCATAGTCCTCCCATGTTTAGTGGGTCTTCTGATCACCTCCTCATAGAACAATGGATAAACTCAATTGAAAATATTTTCTCCATCCTCCAGTGAATTGAAGAAGAGAAATTTCTAATGGAGGTATATCGTTTTGATGGGGAAGCTAATAAGTGGTGGACACTGATCAAGAATACAATATCCCAAGAGTAAATTGATTCCATATATTGGGAGGAATTCAAGAGGATGTTTTTAAAAAAATATTTTCCTCGAACGCACCATCTAAAAATGGAAAGAGAGTTCCCTGGACTCAAGCAGAGAAAAGATAAGACAATTGAGGCGTATAAAGGAAACTTTACAATGCTTACAAGGCATGCCTCTGGCTTTTCTCATGAACACTTAGAGAAAGGTGGATCACTTCTTTAGTTTAATAATTCCGAGTCTATGAAATGTGTTGGTTATTCACAACTTTGAAAGTTATGAAAAGTTTGTGAGTTGTGCCCTCAAGGATGAAATGAAGATTAGAGAATCTCAGTGGTCTCATCGGCCTAGTGACAAGAAGAAGAAAATAGAGAATATCAAGGGTGGTTCATCAAATAAGTCCCATATTGGAATGAAGCCTCACTTTACCCTTTGCAAAAATTAGGGGAAGAAGCATCTTGGTGACTGACTCAAGGGAACCAATAATTTATTTAAATGCGTAAAGTTTGGTCATCTATCCAAGAAATGCCGAAGGGATTTGAAAAATCCTGCTAATGTTGAAGAAGAAAGGAATGTTCAGATCAACACTGTAACACCCCTACCCTAGATACCCAGATTCGGTGCATTATTACATAACATTGGCATGATCAAAAGAAAGATCAAGTCTCGAAAGACCTATTAGTTTAGTATCCTTGGAATAATTAGATACATTAATAACGTTTACATTACATCATAAAATGAAAACTACAACAATATAGTCTCCATAGTCCACACTCTTATCCACTCATACTATTCCTGCAGGTTATTCATAAATTACCTTTTCACATCCTGGAAGAAATAAAACATAGAGAAGGGGTGATCTCAAATGCCTTCTAAGGATAAAAATATAACATAAACTTTCATAAATAAGAATAAACATTTAAGGCAATGTATAACTAAAACAAAAGCCTTTTAAACATGAACTTCAACAAAGTATGGCAAAAATAAAATGAAATAATGTTATTTAATTATTCACATGGATATTCTAATAATAGAATAATCACATTAAATATCAATAACCACTTTCATAGTGATGGAATTCATAATACCAGACTATCATAACCACATAGCCAATGCCTCATGCCAACACTACAAATAAGATTTTTTCAAGGCCTTGTTCCCAGACACTAGTTTTTCTCATGAGACCTACCGATGCATCGAGGAGTTATAGAGGGATCCACCCATCACATATTAAGTCCAATGCATTCCCATATGAAAAGGTTTAAACATAACATAAACATTTGTTTTAAAACAAGCACACGAATTGTAAATACGTCATCCATAAACCATGAATGGTATAAAAATAACACATCCACAATCAAACATATCACAAAACCTTCAATACAATATAGAAGTTTTGTATCATAATAAATAAACTTCAAATAAACATAAAATATATCGAATGATGTTGACATAGATGAAATCAAAACTATTTGAGAGAAATATCTCTTTTTTTGAAATCATTTAAAAGTCACACATTTATTAAGGAAGTAATTTGAAAGAAATTTTTGGATCAAAGTGTCCCATACCACTTCGAAACTTTTGAAAAGAAATATCATTTCAAAACATTCATTTCCATTTAAATAAATCCTTAAAATCATTTTGAAAACATGGACATTAGTTAAAAAGATTTAGAAAGATAAATCTTCAAAACATTTAAAATTCTGATTTTGATAAAGAGTAACTTTCAGAAATTCTTAAAATATTTATTTTGAAATCATTTAAAAGTCACATAATTTTAAAATAAAACATTTACATTGAAAATATCTTTATAACTTGTAAGGGAAGCTTCGAATATTTTATAACGGTGGAAAATAGCCGCACCCGCCGTATAAGTTAAAAAAACATTCTTACCTTAATTCTGTCGAAAAGGTTAAAAATGACATTATTTGGAAAATGATGGAAAGATTCCTTTATAAACTTCTTATAAAAAGTAAAACAAGGGTATAAATGACTTTAACCCCAATTCTATAAAATAGTAAGAATGTTTTGATATACACTTTCACGAAACATGGATGTGGATGATAAAGAGGTCCCAGTAGATAATTACGTAAAAACAACCTTGGGTAATGAAGAGATTGTGAAATAAACCCTTACCTTATACTTTTACTTGTTTGGGGGTAGGTTAAACTCCTGTATAATGGTGAAATAATTGTTATTAAATTATATAAGAATTATATACATTAATATAATATCATATATGATCTTTTAACATTTCTTTGTTAATAATATCTTAGAATTATCGTCGTTTCGGGTGTTAACTTAATCGTTTTCTTTTATATGTTTTGTTACATATACCATGTTTGTTATGGATAGGTTTTATCTTATTCATATCTAGAATGATATCAATTCCTCAAACATTATTTTTAAATCATAAAATGATAATTATACTTGAATGGATACGATGGAGAATGAATCTCATCGCGTTCGTGGAGAGGGTAGTCCGTACGTACGCACGAGCGACAATATCATTCTTTTGATATTAAAATAATATATAATTTAATCGTATATCATATATAAAGAATAATTATCATGTTATATTTATTATTTACATGAATTACAAATCATTATTACACCCATCCAAATAATAATATATTGAATAACAATTACACCACGATGTGGAGACGGTAAGCCGTACGTACGCACGTATGGTGACATGTCAATCAAAGGATGGATAGAATACTGAATATGGTTGTACCATATTTATAATAATATTATAGTATATAGCAGATACTGGATTCATTATTTTATAGCGGGAATAACAAATAAAGAAGAATTTGAAGAAGAAATGAATTTGAAAAAGGGTGGTGAAAACCTTACCTCTTCTTTGGGTTCTTCTGTTTGATTTGATCAAAAGGGCTCATTAGGTTGGCTTTCTGATCAAAATAAGTCCTCTAGGTTGTATTGAGGGACGTTGAGAGAGTATTTGGGTAGGGTTTGGCTGAGCCAAAAGGCTTTGAATGTGTGAAGTAATGAGAAGGGGGAGTGACCTTTTATAAGAGGCGTGAGGGGAACCTTTGGAAAAGCTAGAAATATTATTTTATAATAAATTCATATTCAGTTTATAATGGCTCCAAAGTATATTATTTAAAGTTTAAGGTGGTTATGGGTTGAAAACCACTCAACCAATATAATTTAGACAGGTTTGGGTCATTATATTAATCTTATCTTTTAGGTTTAACTCTTAGTTAATTAGTTTGACACTTACCATGTATCTTTGTATTTTTATATTATATAGGTAATAAACATACTATATACCTCCAAGAGACCCACCAGTGTTCCATTAATGATAAATATATCATGATATAAGTCTCCCGGCCAGGCCTTAGATTTTTAGGAATTGAATATCAATTAATAATATAATATTTGTTTTTAAAACTCTTTTATGTCAATTTTGACACTGTATGGAAAATTGATTTTTTGAAAATCATATAAGAATTATTACTTCTAAAAAAGTCAATTAAGTCAATCATAATATGTCATATTAATCTATAAAATTAGTTTAATTCATAAATAGTCTCAAATTATATTTATTTTGGTATTTATAATATCAATTATTTTAATTTTTCACTATAATGGTAATTACTGCATCATCATTGTGTCATAAATAAATTGAATTATTTATAGTATAAAAATTATAAATAAAATACCATTATGTAGGAAATTTTTTTATCTTTCTAATTAATATTTAAAATTGAATTTATCTTATTTATAACCCTATATTAAAAATATTTTAGTAAATAAACTTTGATTTTAACTCTTTTAACTCTTCTTTGAATTAAATAATAATAAATGTCCTAATCTAATACAAGTGGACCTAAATGATAATATTTTACTCCTAAGGTTGTTTTTGGTCGAGATAAACTTGTCCAATAGAATTAGGACATGTGTTAGGGTAATATTAACATCATTTTTACCCTTAATTACACTATTTACTTTTAATTGTGGTAAATAAAAGTAAAAAGTTATTATTCAACAAAAATTATTTTAATCTCATTAAACCACATTTTACTCCTTGATATTAACCATGTCTCTTTGATTTTCGAAATTCCACTCACAGAAGTGATAAAATTATGTTCTTTGAAAAATTCAGATTTTTAACTACCACTTAGTGGTTTCACTATTCATCAAAAAAATGAAAGTTTCCAGAAAAATACCAAAAATTAGGCCTAAGATATATTTGATATTATGAATTCAAAAATGATTTCTATTTTACCAAATTCAAAACATATCAGTTTCATTAATTAATTTAAAAATTAATTCCCGTCGTCAAAACAAATAGCGTGTTTTTAAGAGATAATAACTATCAAAAGATTGACACTTGTTTATGTCCGGTTTAATTGTGAAATTATGTACAATGACCAAAATTGTATTAAATGGTAAAAATATATTCTAAATATACTTTAAAACCACTCAAATTCATAATTTATCAATATAAATTATTTCGATTTAAGAAGTTGTCTTTAATTAAAATTTAGTAATTTTCACTATTCATCAAAATATAAATGTTATCCGAAAAGTTCCAAAATTTCACCTCAGGCTAAATTCGATACTCCGAATACAAAAATTAAGTCCATTTTGAGAGATAAAATTTTTAAAATTTCAAAAAGTAGGTATTATTATTCATAACGTCTAGTTTGATTGGTTGTGGTGTGTGTTAGAACTCTAAGTTGCGTACAACACACGCTATTGTATTATTCAAAGAAAAGTGTACCGTGGAAGATTGGGATGTTTCATTGTAAATTTTTGATGTCCCCAATATAAAAATTAAATTTATTTACTCAAATTGAATATATAAAAGTTTAAAATATTGGATTTAAAAAGGGTTCACTATTAAAAGTTGTTAAAGTGCAATACAGAAAATGAATTTGTTCTTATATTATGTATAAGAAACTCATAACATGGATTCTAAAATTATAAGTATTATATAAAGTTTAAAATTTTGGTAATACTATTCATAACCTCTTTTGAACGTCTTGTTTGGTAATTCATGGTGCGCTTGAACTCGGTGTTGCATGTAGTGCAAGTTATTGAATTATTTTGAAGAAATAACACACTGAAATCTTGGGGTGTTAAATTCTCCCCTCCTTCAATAAATTTCATCCTCACAATTTGAAATTGTTTGTCAAAAATAAAAGGTTGAATATAGTAAATATCTTTGTGGGAAAACCCACATCGGAAATTGGGTTAATAAAATTTAGTCTTAATAAGAGGAAAAGAGAAATGAAAGGGTCACCACCAAATTATGATCTCTATTCGGAGAAATTTGGTGGAAATTTGAGACATATAATTGGAGGAAAAACGTAATTATTTATAGGTAGTGATTGAGGTCATCAATCACAAACAAGTGTAAAATTTAGGGCCTTAAATTCATCAATCTATGATGATTTAAAATACCATCGGTTAAGCAAAACATATGGTATTAGGATAACACGTTTTTTTGTTTTATGATCCCTTCACTAAAGTATAAGAATTAATTTCTTCATTGAATAAGAGAAGAAGAAAAATATATACTTGACAAGTAGAGTCTCATCCTTTAACTAAGTTCTACCACAAACTCATCTTTCACTCTAAAAGATAATATAACTTAAAAATAATATTATATTTATCCTATTAATATAGAGTTAAAAAAATTAATTTATAATTCATCTAGTAGAACCATTAAAAAAACGACATTATTCAATCCAGGACATCATGTGGGTCAGTGGTAGGTGATACACCCTTGTCGCCCTTCGGTTGTGGGTTCAAGTCTCACGGCCTTTCCGGATGTGACGGGTTTCCACCCGACCTTCGGGTTGTCCTTTTATGGCCATCCAAAATAATCCAAACTAGAACTATCCAAAATACTTCAGTCTAAAATTTATAGGGAAGGTAAACACAATGAAGATCCTTTTTTCCCCGTAATAACATGTGAACATCTTCATCATGTATTCCTTTAAAACACTGCAACATCCTGAATTACCATAAAACCTTATTGATTACATTCATGATCCCTTATTCCTTAAAGAATAATAGATATACTCCTTCAATTCAAAAATGTTGTAAACCCCAACAATGATGGAATATACAAATCATTAATCAGTTTCAAGGTAGTCAAGAATATCCAATATAATTTATCCAAATCAATCATGTATTATTTCTAAAATCACTACCTCAGTATCAGAACTATATTATGGTTTATCTTTCTCTCAACCATATATTTTCCAAAAATTTAACCTGTTATTGAGTCACTTTTCTTTGTTTCACACAATCTCAAGTCCTTAATGAAATAATACTGCAGTACAATCCTTATATACTCCATAATTATTATAACAAGTACATTGTTGATACAACACTCAAATGACATAATCAACATAAGAACTCTAATCATTCCTCTTCATCTGTGGTAGTATCATAACTTGATTATTATCCAATAGCATCATTTACGGCATAGTATGATAACTGGGACATAGGTTTGCGTAGTGTCCAAACTCCTTGTAAATGAATCATTGTACATTTGAAACCATTTTCTTACCCTTGCAGTTACGTACTTTGTGCCCTTTTCCTCCACACTTATAACAAACTCCCATTCCTTTCAGGCAAGTTCCCGGGTGTTTCTTCCCACAGTTATCACATATGGGAAAATTCTTCTTTTCCCTCTTCCCTTTATCCATCTTTCTCTCTTCCATCATTTTCTTCTCTTGCTTCCCTTCAAATCCATAGGACTCAGTAAACTATTTACTTATCTTATCAACACATGATATTATTTCTTCATAGGATGATAATACTTGGGAGACTATTTCTCTTATAAATTTTGGCTTAATACCATGAAAGATATGATCCTTCTTTCTCTTTGGATCATTTGAATTGCTGGAGTTCTCATTCCTTCTACTGGGCGCCATTTCTAAACAATGACATACACTAGATTAGTTTATGAATAACAATACCTAATTTAATCTTGTAAAACACATAACATAAATTAAATAGTTTATGGATATAATCCATAATCATAGAAATGTCTCCTTTGAGGAAGTATATACTCATAAACCCCTCATTATGGTTTGTAAAGAAAATGAGAATTATCTTAAGCATATTCCCCGGGAGTGTCGTAACCAAGAGTGCAGCAAGGCTCGTTGTCGTTCACCAGTTCCCGTTCGAGTCTAGCTCAAAGAGGTGTTTTCGGGTTTTACCCCTAGGTACATCTGTGCCAAAGCCGCCTCTACCTACTCATATCCAGACATGGATGTATTTCTCGGAAAACTGACAAAATTTCTACAACACCAAAATTCTAGGAAGTTCTTCTATACTAATCCTCAATGTTAATCTTAGGTCTGCGTTCTCTAATCAGAGTTTATCTAAATCTAGCTTCCAAGGTTTATACTAAACTTCCTCTGATACCAACTGTAACACCCCGACCCTAGATACCCAGAGTCGGTGCATTATTACATAACCTTGGCATGATCACGAGAAAGATCAAGTCTCAAAAGACTGATTAGTTTAGCAGCCTTGGAATAACTAGATACATTAATAAAGTTTACATTACATCATAAAATGAAAACTACAACAATATAGTCTCCATAGTCCACACTTTTATCCCCTCATACTATCCCTACAGGTTATTCATAAATTACTTCTTCACATCCTAGGAAAAATAAAACATAGAAAAGGGGTGATCTCAAATTCCCAGTAAGGATAACAATATAGCACAGACTTTCATAAATAACAATAAACATTTAAGGCAATGTATAACTAAAACAAAAGCCTTTTAAACATGAACGTCAACATAGTATGGAAAAAATAAAATGAAATAATGCCATTTACTTATTCACATGGATATTCTACTAATCGAATAATCACATGAAATATCAATAACCACTTTCATAATGACGGAATGCATAATTCCAGACTATCATAACCACATAGCCAAGGCCTCGTGCCAAGACTACAAATAAGATTTTGTCAAGGCCTTGTGCCAAGACACTAGTTTGTCTCATGATACCTAACGATGCATCGAGGAGATATAGTGGGCTCCACCTGTCACATATTAAGTCCAATGAATTCCCATATGAAAAGGTTTAAACATAACATAAACATTAATATTAAAACTAGCATATGAATTGTAAATACTTCATCCATAAACCATGAATGGTATAAAAATAACACATCCACAGTCAAACATATCACAAATCTTCAATACATTATAGAAGTTTTGTATCATAATAAATCAACTTCAAATAATCATAAAATCCATTGAAGGATGTTGACATAGATGAAATCAAAACTATTTGAGATAAATATCTCTTTTTTTGAAATCATTTAAAAGTCACACATTTATTAAGGAAGTAATTTAAAAGAGATTTTTGGTTCAAAGTTTCCCATACCACTTAGAAACTTTTGAAAAGAGATATCATTTCAAAACATTCATGTCCATATAAATAAATACTTAAAATCATTTTGAAAGCATGGACATTAATTAAAAATATTTATAAAGATAAACCATTAAAACATTTAAAATTCTGATTTTGATAATGAGTACCTTTCAGAAATTCTTAAAATATTCATTTTGAAATCATTTAAAAGTCACATAATTATAAAATAAAACATTTACTTTGAAAAAATATTTATAATCATGTAAGGGAAGATTCAAAAATTTTATAACGGCGGAAAATATCCGTACCCGCCGTATAAGTTAAAAAAACATTCTTACCTTAATTCTGTCGAAAAAGTTAAAAAGGATCTTGTTTGGAAAAAGACGGAAATATTCCTTTATAAACTTCATATAAAAATTCAAACAAGGGTATACATGACATTAACCCCTATTCTATAAAATATTAATAATGTTTTTAAATACACTATCAAGAAACATGGATGTGGATGATAAAGAGGTCCCAGTAGATAATTACGTAAAAACAACTCGGGTAATGAATAGATTGTGAAATAAACCCTTACCTTGTACTTTTCTTTGGTTGGGGGTAAGTTAACCTCCTTTATAATGGTGAAATAATTGTTATTAAATTATATAAGAATCATATACATTAATATGATATTATATATGATCTTTTAACATTGCTTTGTTAATAATATCTTAGAATTATCGTCGTTTCAGGTGTTAACTAACTCATTTTCTTTTATATGTTTTGTTACATATGCTGTGTTTGTTATGGATAGGCTGTATATTATTCATATCCAGAATGATATCAAGTCCTTAAACATTATTTTTAAATCATAAAATGATAATTATACTTGAATGGATACGATGGAGAATGAATCTCGTCGCGTTCGTGGAGATGGTAGTCCGTATGTACACACGATCGACAATATCGTTCTTTCGATATTAAAATTATATATAATGGGATGGTATATCATATATAAAGAATCATTATCATGTTATATTTATTATTTACATGAATTAAAAATCATTATTATATCCATCCAAATAATAATATATTGAATAACAATTACACCACGACGTGGAGATGGTAAGCCGTACGTACGCATGTTTGGTGACATGTCATTCAAAAGATGGATAGAATAATGAATATGGTTGTACCATACTTATAATAATATTAATGTATATAGGAGATACTTGATTCATTATTTTCTAATGGGAATAACAAATAAAGAAGAAGTTGAAGAAGAAATGAATTTGAAAAATGGTGGTGAAAACATTACCTCTTCTTCGGGTTATTCCATTTGATTTGATCCAAAGGGATCCTTAGGTTGGATTTCTGATCAAAAAATGGTCTCTAGGTTGTAGTGAGGAAAGTTTAGAGAGTATTTGGTCAGGGTTTTGCTGAGCCAAAAGGCTTTTAATGTGCGAATTAATGAGAAGGGGGAGTGCCCTTTTCTAAGAGGGGTGAGGGGCACCTTTGGAAATGATTGAAATATTATTTTATAATAAATCAATATTCTGTTTCTAATGGCTCAAAAAAAGATTATTTAAAGGTTAAAGTGGATATGGGTCGAAAACCACTCAACCAATATAATTTAGATAGGTTTGGGTCATTATATTAACCTTATCGTTTAGTTTTAACTCTTACTTAATTAGTTTGACATTTACCATGTCACTTTGTATTTTTATATTATATAGTTAATAAAATTACTATATACCTCCAAGAGACCCCCAAGTGGTCCATTAATGATAAAAATATCATGATATAAGTCGCTTGACCGAACCTCAGATTTTTAGGAATTGAATATCAATTAATAATATAATATTTGTTTTAAAAAGTCTTTTATGTCAATTTTGACACTATTTGGAAAATTGTTTTTTGTAAAACTCATAACAGAATTATTACTTCGAAAAAAGTCAATTAAATCAATCCTAATATGTCATATTAACCTAGAAAATTGGTGTAATTCATAAAAAAGCCTCAAATTATATTTATTTGGGTATTTATAATATCAATTATTTTAATTTTTCACTATTATGGTAATTACTGCATCATCATTGTGTCATAAATAAATTAAATTATTTATTGTCTAAAAATTATAAATAAAATACCATTATGTAGGAAATATTTTTAGCTTTATAATTAATATTTAAAATAGAATTTATCTTATTTATAACCCTATATTAAAAATGTTTTAGTATATAAACATTGATTTTAACTCTTCTTTGAATTAAATGATAATAAATGCCCTAATCTAATACAAGTGGAACTAAATGATAATATTTTACTCCTAAGGTTGTTTTGGGTCGATATACACTTGTCCAATAGAATTAGGACATGTGTTAGGGTAATATTAATATCATTCTTACCCTTAATTACTCTATTTACTTTTAACCGTGGTAAATAAAAGTAAAAATTTACTATTCACCAAAAATTATTTTCATCTCATTGAACCAAATTTTACTCCTTGATATTAACCGTGTGTCTAGGATTTTCGAAATTACACTCACAGAAGTATTAAAATTACGTTTTATGAAAAGTTCACTTTTTTAACTACTACTTAGTGGTTTCACTATTCATCAAAAAAATGAAAGTTTCCAGAAAAATACCAAAAATTAGGCCTAAGATATATTTGATATTGTGAATTCAAAAACAATTTCTATTTTACCAAATTCAAAACATATTAGTTGCATTAATTAATTTAAAAATTGATTCCCGTCGTCAAAACAAATAGCGTGTTTTTAAAAGATAATAACTATCAAAAGATTGACACTTGTTTATGTCCGGTTTAATTGTGAAATTATGTAAAATGACCAAGATTGTGTTAAATGGTAAAAATATATTTTAAATATACTTTAAAACCACTAAAATTCATAATTTATCAATATAAATTTTTTCAATTAAAAAAGTTGTTTTTAATTAAAATTTAGTAATTTTCACTATTCATCAGAATATAAATGTTATCCAAAAAGTTCCAAAATTTCACCTGAGGTTAAATTCGATACTCCGAATACAAAAATGAAGTCCATTTTGAGAGATAAAATTTATAAAATTTCAAAAAGTAGGTATTACTATTCATAATGTCTAGTTTGATTCGTTTTGGTGTGTGTTAGAACTCGAAGTTGCGTACAACACACGCTACTGTATTATTCAAAGGAAAGCGTACCATGGAAGCTTGGGATGTTTCATTGTAAATTTTTGATGTCCCCATTCTAAAAAGTAAATTTATTTAGTCAAATTGAATATATAAAAGTTTAAAATATTGGATTTAAAAAGGGTTCACTATTAAAAGTTGGTAAAAGTGCAATACTAAAAATGAATTTGTTCTTATATTATGTCTAAGAAACTCATAATATTGATTCTAATATTATAAGGATTATATAAAGTTTAAAATTTAGTTAATACTATTCATAACCACTTTTGAACGACTTGTTTGGTAAGTCATGGTGCGCTTGAACTCGGTGTTGCGTGTAGTGCAAGTTATTGAATTATTATGAAGAAATAACACACTATGAAATCTTGGGGTGTTACAAACACTCAGCCTTCAATGAAGTGTTACAACAACAAGGAGCTTGGGAATTATGCAAACAATTTCCCTAAGCCGAGGGTTGTCAGAGGTAATCAAAAACAACCTCCAAGGAAACATGGAAGTGCTTATGCTACCAATACTGCTGAGGTGGAACCGAAAATTGATCTGGTGAAATGTTGTAACATCCCAAACCTGGGTGCCACGCAACGGGTTCCCCAATCCCGGTTCGCCACGTGACCTAAATCGCATTTCCCCAAACGCCAGAGGCTACCGACTAGCAGCGAGGGCCCAAGTCTGATAGTGGGGAAACTATGCCCTCATTTGTCAAAGTGTAGCGCATCGGAATACAAAATAAAACATAAAACAAACAGAGGAAGTAGTAAACCATACACAACTGAAATAAACTACAGCAGTGGGTATAACCAATAGTATATAAGTGATGATGATACATGTTTCATGTTCGAAGAAAACAGCCAGAACATGTTATACATCAATACAATACAACAAAATAAAGAGCACAAAAATCAAGCAAAACAGCTAGCAGCGGCATCGCGCGCCTGGGCTCGGTCCCATGCCCTCCTTCTCCTCAACAATAGTCAAGTACCTGTATAGGGACTCTTGCCCCTATCTACACCTGCAGCAACGTAATCTGTTTGGGCCAAAAAGCGTGACCCAAACAGGGTGTGAGAAATATATCTCAGTAGGCACCCACCAAAGGCCCATGCCCAACTGCGTGTAAGCATGCAACAATAGTGTGCAGTAATTTAAATGCAATAAAGTAAGTAGTACTAAAAAGTAACAACTACCAATTATATTTCCATTTTTAATATTCATTTAATCCATTTAATATAAGAAATCACCACAGTGCATTTCTAAGTAAATAGTCCACGTCCTGAGACAAACAAAACCTTACCCTCAGGTAAGCAGAATCCAACCCGCAGGTATAGCCCTCAGGCGTAACAGAAATTTCCCTCAGGCGTAAGAAGTGTCACCCTGAGGTACAGAAGTAAAGCCCTCAGGAACGAAAGGTTTCCCTCAGGCGAAAATAACTACAGCCCTCGGGCTAAATAGTGCAGTGCCCTCAGGCTAATAACAACAACACCCTCAGGCTAAATACAAAAATGCCCTCAGGAGAAACAGGTAACCGGGCCATGCCCAATACGTAAACAAGCAGTAACAAGAAATTCCACTCAAGGAAATTCTACAATTACTACTTTGAAGGCATAGCCTCGGGTATCCTGGCCAAATGGCTAAACAGTTAAACACACCCCTAGGGTGGTTCCGGATCCAAGAAACAATCCCAACCAGAATTTTAATATCATAGTTTAATCACCTATGCAATTTTAGTCATTAAAAATAGCAACGACCTCAGCCACACGACACCCCAACATGGGTTCATGGCACGAAAATGCACAAAAACGCACGAAAGTTGGAAAATAAACACAAAGCCACCTACCTTATACGCCAACAAATGCTATACCCGAACGCCGAATCCAGAAACTCCCAAGAATGGCATAGATCTGACGAAGAACAAAACCCATTCAAACGTAAATAACTTACGTTATGAGAATAATTGGAAAGAATGGTACCAGGAGAGGAGAGGTCTTACCTGTGTGGTTCCAACGAAATCGTCCGAAGCCGATTCGGATTCCAGACGAACGCCCAGTGGATCTTCAAAGATCTGGCCTCCTCCTTTGGCTCCAAAATGGCTCATGTGCCTCCTCTGCCAAATGAGGAGGCTACTGCCTATTTTAATCCGGAAAAACAAAGTACACAGCGTGTACTTCTGAGTACATGGCGTGTACTTCTTTCATTTAACTGTTCATTTGGCGGCCCCGCCACACTGTTCATCCGTCGACATGAGTACACGGGATGTACTCTCGCGTACACGGCGTGTACTGTCGCCCAGCTGGCAGTGACACCACCGCCTTACTATTCAAGCTTGCCGACTGACTACACGATGTGTAATGCACCACTACACTGCGTTTAGTGGTTCTTACACCCTTCATCACCAGCATGGCTACACGCCCCATGTAGTCATCCCAACACGGCCAAAAGTACACGACGTTTGGATAAAGTACACGACGTGTAGTTCCAAAATTCAGTATTCTTCCCCATTTTTTATATTTTCTAAAAAACACTTAAGGAAATAGAAAAGAATAAGCCCGTACCTCTAAAATAAGAACCGGGTTCTTACAAACTTTCCCCCTTATAGCAATTCGTCCCTGAATTTCCCTTCCCAGGGTGGTGAAGAATAAGCTCAGAACAGCTCTGGCCACTTAGCACGTACGTCGACCTCCCACTCCCAGGTCTCATCCTGCACTCGGCCATGCTGCCATAGCACCCATATGAGAGGAACTGACCGGCCTCAGAGAACCTTCATGCTCCTGTCAACGATACGGATATGATGCTCCTCAAAAGACGCATCATGTTGCAGCTCAACCTCCTATGGCTGAAAGGTGTGAGATGGGTCTGAATGGTAGCGATGCAACTGAGACACATGGAAGAAGTTGTGCATGGCTCGGTACCGCTGCGGTAACTCCAACCGATATGCAACCAGCCCGACTCTCTCCAGAATCTCAAATGGTCCCACATACCTTGGTGAAAGCTTACCCTATCTCCTGATCCATTTGTGTCCCAGCCTCGGCGAAACATGCAAGAAAACCTGATCCCCGACCATGAACTCCAAAGTTCATCTACGACGATCAGCATAAGACTTCTGACGAGACTGCGTGGTAGCCATCCACCTTAGAATCAACTGGACCTGCTCAGATGTCTCCTGCACGAGCTGTGGCCCTAGTAAAGCTGCCTCACTTGCCTCTAACCAGCACAAAGGTGACCGGTATGGCCTACCATTTAAAGCCTCATATGGTGCCATCTCAATAGTCACCTGAAAACTATTGTTATAGGAAAACTCGACTAAGGGTATATACTTCTCCCAAGAGCCCCCAAAGTCTAGGACGCATGCACGCAACATGTCCTCAAGAACATGTATCGTACGCTATGACTAGCTATCTGTCTGAGGGTGGTATGTTGTGCTCAGAAGCACCTGTGTACCCAACTCCCTCTGAAAACTCTGCCAGAAACGAGATGTAAAGCGGGCATCCCTATCTGAAATGATAGAAAGAGGGACCCCATGAAAACGTACGATCTCTCGGATATACAGCCTTCTGAGCTCGTCCACACCGAAGGTCTCCTTGATCGACAAGAAGTGAGATACTTTCGCGAGTCTGTCCACAACAACCCACACAGCGTCATTTCCTCGAGGTGAACTTGGAAATCCCGTCACGAAATCCATCGTGACATCATCCCATTTCAACTTCGGAATGGGTAACTGCTATAACAGCCCAGCTGGTCTTTGATGCTCTGCCTTCACCTGCTGACAGGTGGAACACCTCGTAACAAAACCAGCTATCTCTCTCTTCATACCCGACCACTAGTACTGATGTCTCAAGTCTCGGTACATCTTGGTAACCCCAGGATGAACTGCCCAAGCGGAAGCATGATACTCCTACATCAGCTCCTTGCGTATATCCCCTGGAACCCATACACATACACGGAAACACAAAACCTCATCATCGCCTATCATCCAACCGGGAGGAGGGTCCTCACTTTCCACTGACTTCTGTAGAACTAGGCCTTCTGAATCTGATAGCTACCTCATCCTCACTCTATCCAGGAGGGTAGAAGTCACAGCTAACGAGGAAAGATAAGTCTGCCCTTGACTGTCATGCACCTCCAGATGAATCTCAGAGAACAAAGCCATAAGATTCCACTCACCACTGGCCTCCTGCACTGCCTGTATCTGATTCTTCCTGCTCAATGCATCAGGTACTGCATTACCTTTACCAGGTGTATAGGCAAGCTCAAAATCGAAGGACTGTAGGTACTCGAACCACCTTCTCTACCTCAGATTCAGGTCACACTGAGTAAAGATATACTTGAGGCTTTTGTGGTCGTTGAAAACCACAAAATGCTCTCCCAACAGAAAATGTCTCCAACATCGCAACAAATGCACAACTACAGCCAACTCGAGATCATGTGTCGGGTAATTCCTCTCATTTGGGCTCAACTGCCAAGACCCGTACGCCACAACTCAGTCACCCTGCATCAAAATGGCTCCCAGCCCAATCCCTGACACATCACAGTAAACTGTATAGTTCTTCCCCTACTCTAGGAGTATCAGAATCGGTGCTGATGTCAGCCTTCCCTTCAGGTCCTGAAAAGATGTCTCGCAAGCTTCTGACCAAACGAACTTCACACCCTTCTTAGTCAGACCTGTCAACAGTGCTGCTATGTGGGAGAAGATCTGTATGAAGCATCTGTAGTAACCATCGAGCCCTAAGAAACTCCGTATCTAAAACACGTTCTTAGGCTGCTCCCAGGAAAGTACTACTCTCACCTTCTCTGGGTCTACTGCAACTCCTGCCTCTGAGATGATATGACCCTGGAAGTGAATATGGTCCATCCAAAAGTGGCACTTCAAGCGCTTAGCATATAGCCGATGATCTCTCAGTGTACTCAATACAATCTCAAGATGGGTGGCATGGTCGTGTCGAGAGTGAGATTACACCAAGATGTCATCCACAAATACTACCAAAAATGAGTCAAGATACGGATGGAACAAACGATTCATCAGAGCCATGAAAACTGCTGGCACGTTCGTGAGTCCGAACGGCATAACCGTATACTCATATAGACCATAACTGCTCCTGAAAGCTGTGAGAGGTATATCAGATGGTCTAATGCACAACTAATGATATCTGGATCTCATGTAAATCTTCAAGAACACTCGTGCTCCACGAAGCTGATCAAATAGATCATCAATCCTCGGCAAGGAGTATCAGTTTTTAACCGTTAACTGGTTCAGCTTCCGATAATCCACACAAAGTCTGAGGGTACCATCCACCTTCTTCACAAAAAGGACCGGAGAACCCCAAGGAGAAGTACTGGGTCAGATAAAACCTTTTGTCTGCAACTCCTCTAACTACCTCTTGAGCTCCTACAACTCAGGCGTGGCCATACTATAAGTAGGAATGGAAATCGGTGCTGCTATTGGCACTAGCTCGATAGAGAAATCCACCTCGTGCACCGAAGGTAGACCTGAAAAGTCGTCTGGGAATAAATCCTTGAAACGATCAAGAACTGGAGGGAAATCCCTGTGACAAGTCCCCTGGTCATCCAGATATAAGCTCGCAATATGGGCTGTGACTCCACCTCTCCCATGATGCTCTGGTCCAGCTCAACTCGCCTGAACATCCCACTCGCCCTTGTATAGAAACTCCCCGCCCTCTGGTGACATGAAACACACCCTGCGACGATAACAGTCTACAAAGGCATGAAAGGGAACCAACCAGTCCATCCCGAGAATGATGTCATAGCTCGTCATCTCCAGGACATAGAGGTCCCAAAGGAAGTGACACCCACCAACCTCAAGGGGGCACTCCTTGCACTGACGCACACCAACCGTCCTAGTCCCCAATGGAGTGTCTTGCGTCAAGATATCAGAATAATTAGAAACACCGAGCCCAAGGCTCTCCAGAGTGGGTAAATATATAAAAATATGTGTAACACCCATATCAAAAAGTACTGAAGACAAGACAGAAGCTACTAGAATAGTACCTCTGACTGTAGAAGGTCCGGGATCCTGCTCATGCTGGGTCTGTTGCACCACATATGCCTGCCCAGGGCCGGGGCCCTGCGACATAGCCTGACTACCCTGAGTTGTCCCGCCCTACTGTATTTGCGATCATGGTGTCTGGCTACCACAGCCATGACCACCATCTCTGCCTTCACGCCCTGACGTATTCCAGTTCCCTAACTGGTAAGAATCCCCTGGTACTACTCCTGCACACGATTTCTGCACAGAACCCCTCTCACTAGGCACTGGAAGAAACGCCCTGCAAAATCACTGCAGATGACCCATCTTTCCGCAAGCTCGGCACTCCACTGGGTCTCTTGGACACTGCGGCCTCTTGTGCACCTCTCTTCCACACTTGTAGCACCTGACCGATCCACCTGAAGAAGCTGCCTGGCTGATACTACTGCCCTGAGATAAGTCCATCTGTATCTTCCTCTTTCCAGCAGAAATAGTACCAGTAACTGGTGCTGAATTTCCCTAGCCCACACCACTTGATTCCCACAGGTTCCTCTCTGTAATTAACGCATGTTTCACAATCGCGTGTACTGTAGGCAACCTGAAAACATTCACTAGCACTCGGATGTCATACCGAAGACCATCCTCAAAATGTCTGGCTCTCAACGTCTCATCACCCACCAGCACAGGTGAAAAACGTTGAAGCTCTGTAAAATGAGAAGAGTAGTCCATCACCGACATAGCGCCCTCCTGCAGATTCATGAACTCTCGAGACCTATCTTCCCTCAGCGTCTCAGGAAAGAAGAAGTCATAGAAGACTACCTGAAATTCGTCCCATGCCATGTCCCTATGATGCTCTGACTGGGTGGTAACATCCCACCACCTCTTGGAGGAATCATGCAGCATGTACGTCGCAAGCTTGACCCTCCACCCTGGAGGCATCTCTAGATGCTCAAAAATATTCTGCATCGATCCTAGCCAAGACTCTGTAGCCTGTGGTCCGCCATCCCCTGAAAACGTAGGCAGATGCTTCTGCTGAAAGAAACGTGTCAGCTCGGCCATGGATGTTGTAGCCTGCGGTGCTCCCTGAAAGGTCTGCATGAACCGTAATAAGCCTTCACGGAACTGCGCCTCCGCACCTATGTCCGGTATAACAGCTGGTGCCGCATCTGGCACTGCTGGTGGATCAACTGGTAGCCCATGGCCCACCTTCTCCGGAGTATAATCGTCACCTCTCTCCTGGAAAACAACTCGTGGTCGTCTAGGTGGCATGAATCTACATGGTCAAAAGCATGCCTCAGATTCAATATTATTAATACTGAAAGCGAAGGAACCACAAAGTAACAAGAGGTAGAAGGCGTTTCAAAATTTTCAAAACATGACTACACGACGTGTACAATGACTACACGGTGTGTACTTGACTTTCCTTCCCCTGTCCAGGTCCTTCTACATGGCTAAGCCACATGGCTTTCCTTCAACAAAACTACATGGCATGTTTAATATCTACACGGCGTGTACGATGTTATTTTCCTAATGCCTGTGTCGTCTATGACACGGCCGACTACTCGGCTTGACACTACACGGCGTGTTACACCCATACACGACGTGTACAACACCCCGTTTTCCAGCCACACGGCTAACTCTACACGGTCTGTCCTCGGACATGATTACACGGCGTGTCCCACAGGTACACGGCGTGTTCAGGGAGAGGTGACACTGACCCGTGTTATTAGTTACACAGCCGAGTCCCCAGGTCACACTACACGACATGTTCATCATTGACACGGCGTGCGATACATGAGTTCACCGACCCATGTTGTTAGTTAGACGACTAGACTCCGGGTCACACTACACGGCGTGCACAAAAACTACACGACGTGTTTTACCCAAGGCCTTCCCTACCCCGTGTCACCGCCCACACAGTTTGTGACACGGGAAGAGACTACACGACGTGTACTCGGGGTACACTACGTGTACTCAAAAAGATCATTTTTCTTCCCCAACAGAAGAACACACACGACGTGTATGAGGTCCTACATGGTGTGTATTCTGGGTTTTCTGGACAGTATGCCTCAGAAACTTCCCCGGAACCCAGAAAATACTGAAAAACAACACCTAAGTGTCAAACTCCGACCCGTGAGGGCCCATACACCCCACGAATCAAAGTTTGACATCTCATTAGTGTTATAACCAATACAAGTCAATGATACACCAAATTCTGGTCAATGGGGGCCCATACTCCCCAAAAACCAAAGTTTACCATCCATTCTATAAACAAGTTCAACTAAAATACCATATCACAAGGCATGTATTTATCACGCAGCTATCACAACAACATGATTTCTTAGCACATCAACTATCACAACAATATGGAAATTCTAATGCACCTACATGGCCTGGAAACTATGCATGGCATGTGATTTATAGAATGTGCCTATATGATGCATGAGATGACATACCCTCATCTCATCAGGATGCAACTAAATAGCACCCATAGAAAAAATATTAACAGCACAATCCAAGTGTGTCACCCAACGGTGAAAAAATATCAACCGTAAAATTGCAAAATCAAAATAATGAAAAATACGAGGTAGACTGGCTTTTCCCTGTACACGGGTTAGCTACGCCTGGGCACAATTTATTACCAACTACCGTTCTGTCCTATACCTGACTACGACTCCAAATAGTATGTCAAAGTAAAGAACTCATCTGATACCACTTTGTAACGTCCCAGACCCGGTTGCCACGCAACGAGTGCCCCGAGCCCGATTCGCCACGTGACCTTAAGCGCATTTTCCCAAATTCCAGAGGCTGCCGACTAGCAGAGAGAGCCCATGTCTGATAGTGGGAAAACTATGTCCCCATTTGTCAAAGTGTAGCGCAGCAGAATACAAAATAAAACACACAACAAATAGAAAAAGCAGTAAACCATACACAACTGAAATAAACTACAGCAGTGGGTATAACCAACATTATATAAGTGATGATGCTACATGTTTCAAGTTCGAATAAAACAGCCAGAACATGTTATACATCAATACAATACAACAAAATACAGAGCACAACAAACAAGAAAAACAGCTGGCAGCGGCATTGCGAGACTAGTCTCGGTCCCATGCCCTCCTACTCCTCAGCAATAGTCAAGTACCTATATAGGGACTCTTGCCCCTATCTACACCTGTAGCAATGTAATCTGTTTGGGCCGAAAAGAGTGACCCAAATAGGGTGTGAGAAATATATCCCAGTATGCACCCACCAATGGCCCATGCCCAACTGCATGTAAGCATGCAAAAATAGTGTGCAATAATTTCAATGCAATAAAGTAAGAAGTTCTCAAAAGTAACAACTACCAGTTATATTGCCATTTTTAATATTCATTAAATCCATTTAATATAAGAAATCACCACGGTGAATTTCTATGTAAATAGTCCATGTCCTCAGACAAACAAAACCTTACCCTCAGGTAAGCAGAATCCAACCCGCAGGTATAGCCCTCAGGCATAACAGAAATTGCTCTCAGGCATAGGAAGTGTCGCCCTCAGGCACAGAAGTCAAGCCCTCAGGAATGAAAGGTTTCCCTCAAGCATAAATAACTACAGCCCTCGGGCTAAATAGTGCAGTGCCCTCAGGCTAATCACAACAATGCCCTCAAGCTAAATACAAAAATGCCCCCAGGCTAAACAGGTAACCGGGCCATGCCCAACAGGTAAACAAGAAGTAACATGCAATTCCTCTCAAGACAATTCTACAATTACTACCTTGAAGGCATACCCTCGGGTATCCTGTCCAAATGGCTAAATAGTGAAACACACCCCGGGGGGGGGGGGGGGGGTTCCAGATCCAAGTAATGATCCCAACCAGCATTTTAATATCATAGTTTAATCACCTATGCAATTCTAGGCATTAAACATAGCAACGACCTCAGCCACATGACACCCCAACATGGGTTCGTGGCACGAAAATGCACAAAAACGCACGACAGTTGGAAAATAAACACAATGCCGCCTAACTTATACGCCAACGAACACTATACTCGAATGCTGAATCCAGAAACGCAAAAGAACGTCGTAGATCTGACGAAGAAAAAAACCCATTCAAATTTAAATAACTTACGTTAGGAGAAGAATTGGAAAGAACGGTACCAGGAGAGGAGAGGGATTACCCGTGCGGTTCCAATGAAATCATCCGTAGCCAAATCGGATTCCAGAAGAACGCCTGGTGGATCTTCAAAGATCCGGCCTCCTCCTTTGGCTCCAAAATGGCTCAAGTGCCTCATCTGCCAAATGAGGAATCTACTGCCTGTTTTAAGCTGGAAAAAAAATTACACGACGTGTAATTATGAGTACAAGACGTGTACTTATTTCATTTAACTGTTCATTTGGCGGCACTGCCACACTGTTTATCCGTCAACATGAGTACACGACATGTACTCTTGCGTACACGGCGTGTACTGTCGCCCAGTTGGCAGCGACGCCACTGCCTTACTGTTCAAGCCTGCCGACTGACTACACGGCGTGTAATGCACCACTACATTTCATGTAGTGGTTCCTACACCCTTCATCGCCAGCATGGCTACACGCCCCGTGTACTCATCCCAACACGGCAAAAAGTACACGCTGTGTGGATAAAGTACACATCATGTAGTTCCAAAATTCAGGATTTTTACACATTTTCCATATTTTCTCAAAAAAACTTAAGGAAAAGGAAAAGAAGATGTCTGTACCTCTAAAATAAGAACCGGGTTCTTACACATGTACACTTATAATTTATTCAATAATAGAGAGTATACTATTTGATTCAGGTTCTGTGCATTATTTCATATCATGGATGTTTAGTAGAACTATTCAAACACCACCTCAAAACTTAGAGGAAAAGTTATCTGTGAGAAGAGCGAATGGGGAAATTAATGTGCCCATGGATTTTAACTCCTCCTCGCTTAACTTTTGTGGACTAAACCTCCTAGAAAATATCTTCATACTTCATTTAGTGGAGTTTGACACTATCTTGGGCATGGATTTCCTATCTTTTTACAAGGACAACATCAAATGTTAGGAAAGGGATATCACATTTCACATCCCAAAGCATCCTACGATTCTATACAAGTGTAAGGTGGAAGATGAGTCTACTTTAGAATATTCGTCTCATGTTTGGATACTGATTCCTTGTGAGCAAGCATATCTAGCTCAAATGATTGGGAAAAAGGAAAGAATCCTACTTGAAGACATTCCCATCATGAGGGATTACACTGATGTATTTTCTAAAGAGTTTCTTGGTCTTCCTCTTGACCGAGAGGTTGAGTTCTCAATTGAAATTATCCTACGATCTCTACCAATATCAAATACACCTTATAGAATGGCCACTATAGATCTGGAAGAGCTGAAGAAGCAGTTACAAGAGAATATAGAGAAGGGTTTTATACTCCCGAGTGCTTCATCGTGGGGTGCACTAGTCCTCTTCATCAAGAAGGAGGATGGATCCATGAACCTCTGCATTGATTATTGTGAGCTTAATTAAATCACAATAAAGAACACATATCACCTTCCATGGATAGTTGAATTGTTCGATCAGCATTTTGGGGCAATTTATTTCCCTATGGTGTACCTTCGGTTGGGATATCACTAACTAAAGGTGAGGAAGGAATATGTTCCAAAGACCGACTTTTGAACAAGGTATGGAATCTATGAGTTCATAGGGATGCCCTTTAGACTCACTAATGTTCAATCAATTTTCATGGATTTAATTAATAGAGTCTTTAGATATTTCCTCAAAAAATTTGTGGGGGACTTTATTGATGACATTCTGATATACTCCAAGAGAAAGGAATAACATGAAGAGTGTTTGAAAGCTGTGTTAAATATTTCGTGAAGGGAGAAATGGTATTCCATGTACAGTAAATGTGAGTTTTGGATGGAGGACGTATCATTATTTGGGAATGTTATCACTAGGAAAGGGATATTTGTGGGGGCTTCCAAGATGATGGAAAATGAAGAGTGACCGAGGACAACTTCTGTATCAGAGATCCACAACTTTTTTGTTCTATCATGGTATTTTAAACGATTTGTGAAGAACCATTCACGATTATAAAACCCAATGACCAAGATGACATGGAAGGGAGTAAAGTTTTTTTGGACACATGATTGTGAAAACTATTTCAAGGAGTAGAAAAAGAGGCTTATCATTGCGCTATTAATCACACTCCCATTAAGTGGAGAACTCTATGTGGTGTATAGTGATGCTTCTAAGAAATTATTAGGCTATTTTATAAAGAAAAATGATAATGTTATAGAATATGACTCAAGGTAGCTGAATATCCATGAACAAAACTATCCTATGCATGATCTGGAGTTGGCGGCTGTGATCTTTGCGTTGAAAATCTAGCGGCATTATCTCTATGGAAAAATTGTGAGATATATACTGACCACAAGAGTCTAAAATATATATTCACATAGAATATTCATAATATGTGTAGGTAAAGATGTATAGAGGTCATCATGGATTATGACTCCTCAATCCACAACCATCCCCGTAAGGAAAACAAGGTGGCAGATGCTCTAAGTTGAAATGATCCTGCATCATTATCAATGATGAGAATTGAAAAGGATCTGGTCTTCATAAATTTTCAAAGGATGGAAATGGGAATCATTAAGGGAGTAACATCATCAATACATTCTCAAAAGATTTCTCATCCATCCCTCTAGGAGAAAATAAAGGAAGCTCAAAGAAAGAATGTGGAAATTCCGGAAAGGGTGGAAGTTGATAAAAATGGGAAATCCTCGGATTTCAAAATTGATGAATATAAAGTTGTATGATTTGGGACACAATTATGTATACATTAGGATCCAAAGATAAAGAAGGATATATTGAATGATGCACATAGCTCGACCTCCGATATCCATCCATGGAGCACAAATATGTATCAAGATCTCAGAGAAAACTTTTTGTGGGACAATATGTAAAGGGATATTTCCGAATTTACATCAAAGTGCCTTGTATGTCATCAAGTTAAGGATTAGATACAAATGTCTAAGGGGATGACACAACCACTACCCATACCAGCATTGAATTGGGAGAACATTACCACGGACTTTGTCACTTGACTTACAAATACATCTAGAGAAAACAATGCTATATAGGTCGTTGTGGTTGGTCATACAAAGGCAATTCACTTTATCATGGTTCAAGAGGACTTCCCATTGGATCAAATTGCACAGATTTACATCAAAGTAGTGCTAAGGCTGCTTGGAGTACCACTATCTGTTGTATCTGATCGTGATCTGAGGTTCACCTCAAAGTTTTGGAAAAGTCTCCAACATGGTCTACACATTGAACTGAACATTAGTATGTCCTATCATCCTCAAAATGATGTCCAATCTGTGCAAACTATTCATACATTGGAAGACATGTTGAGAGTGTGTTCAATGGAATTCAAAGGAGGATGCGAAAAACATCTTCCACCAGTTGATTTCTCATACAAAAATTGTTTCCACTAGAGCATCCAAATGGAACTATATGAAGCCCTTTATTGGAAAATGTGCAAAACCCCAACATTTTGGTATGAATTCAGCGAGAATAATCTGCTATTCCATAAAATGGTCAAATAAATGGTGGAGAAGGTGAAAACCATTCAACAACATATCAATGAAGCCCAAAGTCGATAGAAGAGTTATGTAGATAACCATTTACAAGACCTTGAGTTCAAAGTTGGAGACATGGTATTTCCACGCATATCCCCATGGAATAAGGTCATGAGGTTTGGGAAGAACGGGATGTTAAGTCCCAGGTACATCGGCCCCCTTTAGATCCTTGATCAAGTCAGAGTCGTGGCCTATTAACTGCCACTTCAACCTGCCTTGTCGAAAGTAAATGATGCCTTTCATGTATCCCTTTTAAAGAAGTAAATACCATACCCTTCACACATACTCTCTTTATAGGTGGTACAGTTGGAGGATGATATTTCTTATGGGGAGCTGCTAGTGATGATATTATATCATAGAGACAATGTTCTACACTACAAGACATCTAATTTGGTCAAGGTACTATGGAGAAACCTTAAGTACGAAGAGGAAACATAGGAAATGGAGGAAGAAATGAAGGAAAAGACCCACACTTGTTTTTGGCTTAGAATGTAAAACAAAAGTTCGAGGGTGGAATCTTATAAGTTTGGAAAAATGTAACTACCCAATGTTTTCCAATGGAAATTCCCGTCTCATAATTATGTCATAAAATCACATGAAAACACAACATAATGAACTACTAAGTGCTAAGTGACCTTTAAACACATGATTGACACTTTTGTGTTTGAAATTTCGAAAACCCGGCATACACGGTTGTAATCAATAAGTTATTTAGAGTCCGATAAGGAAAATATAATTTTGGTGAATAATAACCTACCCTAATGAATAGTAAAATACCCGTATTAATAGTGATATACCCTAATGAATAGTAAACTAACATATGATAGTATAAAAATAATATTCAAGTTGTAAGTACGATATACCTATATTTTAGAATAAGTTAATGAATGTTTCAAAATTGGGTTTGATAATAGATTATTATTTTAATTAAATACTAAAATAATCATATTTAGAATTTTTTTTTGAAAAATGGACTTCATTTTTGGATTCAAGATGTCAAAAAATGGTTAGGGTTAATTTTTTGGATTTTTCTGGAATACTTGAATTTTTGATGAATAATAAAATATGATAATTTACAATAAAAGCTAAAAAAGGGTTATATTGAGTCATTGATGATGTTCTACTGATGTAAGACCACATGGTTCGGGATCACATGATAAAAATACTATTCTTGGTCATAAAATACCTACTATTCATTGTCTTGTGTGGAAATAATAAATTAATGATTATAATATTTTGAAATCCCTCCTCTACTCCACTATAAAACCTCCCATTCACTCTCTATTCTCTTCACTTCTCTCAAGCCTCGATCCTTGCCATTATTCTGCCCAAATCCCTCCCAAAGATCCTATCCCACGTCCTAAAGCTCATATCCTCTTCAAAATACCATGACCTCTCCCCTTACGTGGTTCTCAAATGAGAAAGTCTTAGGAGCTAAAATTCATGTTCCCAATTTCTTCTATTCTTTTAAGTTCTTTTCTTTTTTATTTCTTTCCTCACCTCCCTCCACCATAATAGTATGATAAATCCAGTAACATATATGTTCAAGAAAGTTTTCAAGCAAATATTATATTTCATTATCTTCTCTCCTTTCCCCACCCTTTTATTTGAACGAAATGAAAGCACCGTTTGAGATGTGCTAATATAGTACATTAAAGGACAATAGTTTATCAATTTCTATTATTATCCTTAATCATGGTCATGAAACCACTTGTGTTATGGTTGAACCAAATTATTATATATGTGATATATCCAATTTTTTTCTATAATATTATTGTACAAATGGTATTAAGTTATAAAGAAAACATTTCTTTGTAATCAAATCCACTGATTAAAAAAACAGTTATCACTATGGTTATATATGTATATATAATAATTCGACTTCACTCTATGTAACATAATAAAATTTAAAACCATGTAATATCTGGTATGTAAACTAAATAATATATCTTCTATTTAGGAAAATCACTTTCATATTATATATTATCCAAACATGAATATAAGGGAACACGTCTTTTAAATCCAAGTAAACAAATGAGCCCAAACAATGAAATTGAACCTTATAACGAATAAAAATAAATTTTAATGAACTATAAAGGATTATAATAAATCAATTACATATATAAGAGGTTATGTAATTATTAATTAATAATCCAAAAGTTTTTTATTCAGGTCTTTAAAAACAAGTGGCGAACACAAATGAATTTAAGTTTAGGGATCCTCTCTTTTTCATTGTTAGTCATGATTGTTATCTATGATATTGCTTTTTTTGTAATTCCAATTGATGGGGTATATTTTATCACCTCCCCCATACTTACCTAATGATTTATAAGTGATTAGAAACCCCTCCTCTCTCTAATCAGTCCCTCATAGGTATACCCGACACCATGCCGATAAACTGTAATGGATTCTACCCGAACATCCATTATTCCTTCTGGTTGCTCAATCATTCTTTTTACCAAAAGGTAGTTGTCTATTATTTTTATATGAAACTTGGTAAAAAAAATTTATATGCTCCAAAATCATATTCCAAGATCCATCTCTCATTCTCTCTCAAGGATATGCATGCTTTTATGTGAATCCCTCCTTGATACATCCGAATATGCACACTCCCTGAATGGACCAAAGGCCTTTATTTTTAATGATTTTTGATAACCCCCATTTCAAGGGACGAGGGTGAACCCTTACAAGAACCATAGGCTCAGAGATTACGTGGCATGTATGCTTAGGAGATTACATGACCTGAAGGTCTTAGGGAATATAACCAGACTATCAACAAGGAAATGCCCCTACCCAACATCTGCATCATGATAGTAGCACTCCACCTTCACATGGCCGTCTAACTAGGCTTCCCAATGGGAACTCTATAATTTGTTTTAAGAAACCATTGCCTTTATAAAATCAGTATTTTTAATATTAAATAATTCTTGGTTCAATTTTGGTTTTATATAAAAAAATTCCTCTTTAATATTTTAAAGGATCTATAGTGTTTTCCTTAAAACCGCACAAAAATGTTTTAATGCTAATGTTTCTCAAATACATTTCTTATATGTTGTCACTTATATTTTTTACCACGTACCATGTTATATGCATATATTATCTTATGAAAATCCATGTATATTTTAATTCCTTTCTTTCATGGATCTTTCATGATACACTCATTGATTATACTTTATGTCATGATTGTGGTAACCAATTCTCTCCATGGGTATCATTTTGTTTATGAGCAATCGATTATGTATGATTATTTAGGTGGAATGAAAATTTATGTTGCAAGAATATTAATGTTGGAAGAATATTCATGAAAATTTTGAGATGGGTGCACCCAGATAGCGATCAAATGCATTGGGTAAGGTTTAGTCTCATGGAATGCGATGTGAAACATGATTGGCGGTTAGCCTTGACCCGTACTGAAATGGGAAATGGGATTCGTGGTTAGCCTTGACCTGTACTAAAGAAATGTTTTATGATTCTTCCACATTTATATGATTCCAGGATTATATGATCCCATTATTATATGATATTATTTCATTTGTTACATGTTTTGGATATCAATATATCATGCCTCTTAACTCATGTGCTTATGATGTATCCTTATTTTCATTCCCTTAATGGTCTATTCAACTCATCCCTTTGTTCTTGTGTTCCCCATGGTACCATATGCAGATGAAAGGGCTCAAAGGAAGTTAGAATCTCACTATGAATATTAAATGAAGAAGTGTTTTCTTATCCCCATGTTTTAGGTCATATGTACCAAGTCATTCAACACACTAGACATAACAATCATTGGCTTGTACTCGTATGATTAATTATGCTTAACATCATGAAATTGTATATGTAAAAGGCTCGGGTTGCTATATATTTTTTACGATAAAACTGACTCCTTTGATACCAATTTGTCACGACCCGTCCCCCAGGGCCCGTACCGTGACTACCCCAAGCCCGCCTTCCATAGGCCAGGGGCTGGCGACTAGCACTGAAAGGCGTATCCCCTAAAATAGGGATGTCATTGCTTTTATAACCAGTAAACACACCCAACCATGCACACAACAAGATACGAACACAAGTAAAACTATAAATAAAATAGCATGCTGAAAGTAAAAGGTGTCTGAATAACAGCCCAACAGTGAAGGTACAAGTACAACATAAGTACAATACAACTGAATAAAGAGAAAGAAAACTACTAGTTCATTCTCTGAGGTTCCTACCTGAAGGGTAGGTACATATTGCCTCCTCAGCACTCCACGTCCACATGTCTCCTTTGTGTACCAGTACACTGTATGGTCCACCTCCGGGCACCGTTCAGTCCTGGTACCCTCGTCATTAGTCAGCGTTATCCGTCATCTGCACCAAACCCAAAAGGTGCGGGTATAGCCCATGTATGGGTGAGTATAACGATACTCCTTAGGGTCCCTGAGACCCTCAAGGTCTCACAAAATCCCAAAAGGATAATCCAAAATGCATGAAATCAACTGAAAACTGTACATAGGTATATACCCATAAATATACCGAACATTTCATGTATGCCCATCTCAATCATGAGGAAAAACAGAGTCCAACTCAAAAGCCCATGATCAACTGTTCCGCAAAGGAAGGAGTACCATGAAGGTTATTACCACATAGGTACACCACATAGAAGAATACCACCAAGTTATTACCATAATGGAAAGAACCACACATGTAAAGACTCAGCTCAAACCAGGAACAACATAGATACAATAGTAGAGATGATTAAATGTAACTATTGAATAATCTTACTCTGTTAAGAGGTAGACCCAGGAAGGATCCCAAATTGCAGAGCCACACAGGATCCTAGTACACCGTCAGACCCACATAGGATCCTAGTTCAATGATAGTACATTGTCAGACCCACACATGATCCTAGTACAATGTCAGTATATCATCAAACAAACACATGATCCTATTACATTGTCAGTACATCATCAGACCCCCATAGGATCCAAGTACATCATGAGTACATCGTTAGACCGACACATAATCCTAGTACATTATAAGTACATTGTCAAACCCAAACATGATCCTAGTACATCGTTAGTTCATCGTCATACCCACACAGGATCCTAGTACATCGTCAGTACATCATAACACCCACACAAGATCCTAGTACATCTTCAGTCCCACACAGGATCCTAATACATCTTCAGTACATTGTCAGACCAACACAGGATCCTAGTACATTGTCAGTACATTTTTAGACCCACACCTGATCTTAGTACATCTCCAGTACATCATCAGGTCCACACATGATCCTATTACATCGACACAGTCATCTACATGGTACCCACACTAAACTTTCTCATCTCTGGAAGAGTCTACTCCTCAAGCTACTAGTCGATACTGAAACTTCCATGAAGTCCCACAAAGAATAATTCCAATGGACCTCCACGTTTAATGGGTCTCAATGCAACAGATGGTGCGTTATAACATCCCGCCTTTTTATCACATAAACTTTCATTACATTTTACAAAACCGTGGATCTTTAAGGTTTAGTGTCTTGGAAACCAGGAACATAATAAATGAAACAAAAAAAAACATTCTTCTCAAACACTTGAAAGGCTTCTCCTCAAGTTCATCCTAGGTTCATTACTGCATCTCATAACCTGGGGACATACATCAAAAGAAAGGGTGAGCAGAAAGCCCAGTAAGAGAAACCAGAGAAACATTTTACATGTGAACTTGAGATACTTCAATAAGGTCATGAAAATAACATTAAGGCATGAGAATGAAATCATGAGATACATCATAATAAAAAAAACATTTTATTATAACTTGAAGATGTGGCTACAACATTTAATATTGACAATCGTTTCGTTTCACCAAGGTCTATCCCCAAGGTGTCGTTAAAATTACCAAGGTTATTCACCAAGGCGTCGTTAAAATGGTCATCTCTAGAGATTAAGTCTTTACCCAATGCATTGGAGCGCTATCAGGGCGCACCCTTTAATTTGCCTTTATTATCATGTGAGACACATATATCATCATCAAAAATTTCATAAATAACCCATATAGCATAAAATAAATGGGTTTCATTTCATAATCATAACATTTTAAAAACTACTTTAAAGACATGATCTTTACGTCACTTTAAACCCACGGAAAGGGAAAGATGGTTTCATTTATGTAATTCCCAGAATTTAAAATAGAACATTTTGATATATATGTGAATACCCCTGTAGAAATAAGATCTTTGAGTATTCACTTTATAACATAAAATAATTTTTAGAAAAGAGAGAGAGGCATTTTTAGACGAAAATTCTGCAGCATAACGGCTATGTTACAAGGTTTTAGAAAACATTGAGAAGAGAGGGGACATGGGTCAAACATTCATAAATGACCCATCAAACCGTAGAGGGACAAAATATAAGGGATTTAAGAACATGGTAATGAAATTTGAAAATATACCATATGAAATGAAGAACATGAAAGGAAGAAAAAAAAGATTTCTCTTGTGAGAATTCGGCAGCCTAACGACGTCACTTAAACTTCAACAAAATTCAATTGACAAGGTCAAATATGGTCTCTCATCATATGAACATAATAGTACAGTATGATATATATAGAGGTCATACACCAACATAATATAAAGGAACTTGAAAGAATTTACATGAGAGTAGAACTTCAAAATGAGAATGGTGAAGAACCACTTAAAAATTCGGCAGCCTAATGGCGCCACTTAAACTTCAACAAAATACTGAATTGAAGAGATCAAATGGGGTCTCTCAACATATGAACATAAGAGTCCATTATGATAGATATAGAGATCATACCCCAACATAACAAAAAGGAACTTGAAAGAATTGACATGAGAGTAGAACTTCAAAACGAGAATGGTGATGAACCACTTAAAAATTCGGCAGCCTAACGACGCCACTTAAACTTCAACAAAATACTGAATTGAAGAGATCAAATGGGGTCTCTCATCATATGAACATAAGAGTCCAGTATGATAGATATAGAGATCATACCCCAACATAACAAAAAGGAACTTGAAAGAATTGACATGAAAGTAGAACTTCAAAACGAGAAGGGTGAAGAACCACTTAAAAATTCGGCAGCCTAACGGCGCCACTTAAAACTTCAAAATACTGAATTGAAGCGATCAAATGGGGTATCTCATAATATGATCATAAAAGATCAGTATGATAAATTTATAGATCATACCCCAAAATAATAAAAAATGGAACATGAAATACTTTACATGAAAATAGATCTTAAAAAATGAGAAGGGAGAAAGAATCCGTTACAAAAATTTCTGCAGCCTAACGACACCACTTAAAACTTCATAAAACGAAATAATGAGAGTAAGAGGGGATCTCTCATTATATTAACATGAAAAGGGCAGTAAGAGGAGTATAAAATAACTTCCTCCAACATAAGAACATGGAGCATAAAAGGAATGACATAAAAGAGATTACTTGAAATGAAAGAGAGAGGTCGGATCCCTTACCTTAAAATGTAACTCTTAAACCTCAATGGTTGGGACCTTGAGGGCATGGGGGCACCTTGGGAGGACTCCTTGGGAGGTAATGAGACCAGAACTTCTTTGGGGAAGAGTGGGGAGTCGAATTGATGAGAGTAGGGCTTGGTATTTATAGGGAAAGTGAGGGGACAAGGCATTAATGGCCAAGGGACACCTCACATGTGCTTTTCTCAAACCCATGTGCTCTCCCTTGGAATTTACCATGGAGTTAGGCCACATGGGGCCCCCACAACAATAATTCATCACCCTTGGCCGGCCAAACCTTAAAATATCTCATGACATCATCATGACACAGCTATGATGTCATTAAACATACCGAAACCCTAAAACTGCATTTTTACTATTCAATGAAAAATTCATCTTTCTCAGAAAAATCCCAAAATTTCACCTTAACTAAATATCAATGCTCTGATTTCAAAAATAAACTCCATTTTATAAAAATAATTTTCTAAGTATTTTTAAATTTATTTTTAAATAAAAACACTATTCACCAAAAATTCATTTTTTCAGAAAAAACCCCAAAAATTACCATAACATAATATCGATGCTCTGAGTTCAAAAATAAAGTCCTTTTTATAAAAATAATTTTCTAATAATTTTTAATTAAATTTTTAATTAAAAAACACTATTCACCCGAAAAAAACTAATACTTGAATAATAATTTATGAAACCGTTATTTAACCATTTTATTGAATCACATTACTTAATCAAGGTGCCTAGATTATTTTAAAACTTTCTTTAAATGAGATTACTAATCCATTTGGACATATTACAAATCCTAATCATAAAATCACTATTCATAATTTACTATTCATCAAAAATCATGTTGATCTTATTAGACTCTAAATTTCGTGATGGACATAATTGTAGAAGACCATTTTTTGAGAATCATTACACATTTTAAATTATTTAAGGTTTACACAAACATTTTTTTTTAAAATATCCTTTTGAAAATTCATCAAAAATATGCATACTATTTTTATCCAGTCATTTGAAAATTCATAAACATCATCATAATAAGAAATCCCAATTTTTATTTAAAACAAGGATTACACAAGGCGGTTATGGTCTCATTACATAGCCCCTTATAATACCAGCATAGGACCTAAGAGTAAGGTGTGCTAGGGTGATAGAATCTTGGGGCAGCTCAGTCAACATTTCCCGACTAGTAATTTCTATCAGTTTGAACTTCTCGCGAAGACGATTCCGTTCTAGCTTCACATGATGAAGTTCAGCATGGATTTGGTCCAGAGCAAAGCCCAATGGTGCTACCTCCGTCCCAAGCTCTGTTAGATGGGCTTCGATCAGTCCAAGACTACTAGGTGAGGCCATCAAATCTTCTCTCTATAATAGTAAACCAAGATTACTTATATTTGGAGACAATAATCAAAACATTTTGTTCACAGTGGTCATATTGACCGATGGTCATATAACAGTCAAAACCCACTAGTCTCATTTTAATTATAATCATGTTTATCAAATAAAACATTTTTGTTGAGTATAAAAATAAAATAAAATAACACATGAAATTAGGGAACAAGATTTATTCAAAATTTCTGGCCGTTACAATCTTCCCCCTTAAGAAATTGCGTCCTCGCAATTTTTAAAATTGGGTTTTGAAATTTCATTTAAAGTCCCACATCGGAAAAAGAGTCAGTAACACCATTACTTTTAAATAAAGAAAAGGAAGTACAAAGGCCACCCGAGTTTACTCATACTAGGATTCCATGTAGGAAATATGGACATGGAGGAGAAAACAAAGGGTAACGTTCTTAAAGGAGAGTGATAGAAAACATGATTAGGGGGAAGTTAACCACCAGAAAATCCGAAAATTATGATGTGTGTAAGCGGTCTTTGATTACCTAGTAGGAAACGTAAACCAACAACGTTTTTGTTTTACGTTCCTTTTAATAACTTTGAGGAATTCATTTACAACATAGAACAAAAACATAAGGAAATATATCTACCTTCATGTAGAGTTTCATACATTAATAAGTTTCTACCAAAACTAATCTTTTCTCCAAACGATGAGAATTCAAAACTACTTGGTCTCATCAAAACACAAGAATCATCATCTAGAGAATCACATGATCCACAAAAGATCAACTATCTATTTCTTCTATCTTTAAACATTATCCCAAAAATAGAATGGGTAAGGTAAAACAAATCTTCAAAAAGAATCCCATAGAAATGGAAACTACTTTTAAATCATCAAAGTTCCATGGTACTACCCAATGTTCATCATAGACCATTCCATAAATAATTGTCCTTAATATTCTTGAAAATAAACCAAACTAAGATTGAAACCCAAATACAAGAAGGACTTGATAACATAGTCTTCCAAAATAAACTTCATTTTTTATCTCCAAACAACATCAACCACTCCTAACATCTTATAAAAAAAGTAGCTAACCTAAACATATTTTACCCAAGATAGGTTAATCATTCCCGTAAGTAACCTAAATTACTATAAGGCCACCTTAAATTCATTGATTCTTCAAAATATAAGTCAACCTTACTCCTCAATGAAGACACTGTAGTAATCTATTTACCATGATCATATATAGTCCTCAAAATAGTGAATGTATTCCAAAATAATAATCATCTTTTAATCCCCTAATCATCTCTGTCGTATTAATATGACAATCGTAGCATTTCCTATCACATTGGTTGTTGGGACATGTTCTTCCATTTCCCGCCATTAACTAAGAAAAGAAGCTATAGTTAGGGGCTTAAATACTTAGCCAATAATCATGAAAAGAAACTTAAAGCATCTAAGGATAACATGTAGAAGTAAAGTATACCCTAACTTGTGATCCCCTAGGTTCCCTTCTAGGTTATCCATGATCATATATTCTTATGTGAATCTTTATTTTATTTTATCTTTGTTCCTTTAACAATGGTTCATACTAATCTTATGAATTTACCAAAGCATATCCCCCGAGAGTGTCGTAACCAAGAGTGCAGCAAGGCCCGTTGTCGTGTACCAGTTCCCGTTTGAGTCTAGCTCAAAGCGGTGTTTTCAGGTTTTACCCCTATGTACATCTGTGCCAGAGCCACCTCTACCTGCTCGTATCCAGACAGGGATGTATTTGCTTGGAAACCCTTTACTCAATACTCACCAAAATACTAGGAAGATTTCCTATATTTAAACTTCTTTATTGGGTTCTTCCTAAAGTTTTCATATCCTAATTTCCACAAATAACTAAACCATCCTTTGATACCAACTATAGCATCCCGCCTTTTTATCACATAAACTTTCATTACATTTTACAAAACCGAGGATCTTTAAGGTTTAGTGTCTTGGAAACCCGGAACATAATAAATGAAACAAAAAAAACATTCTTCTTAAATACTTGAAAGGCTTCTCCTCAAGTTCATCCTAGGTTCATTACTGCATCTCATAACCTGGGGACATACATCAAAAGAAATGGTGAGCAGAAATCCCAGTAAGAGAAACCAGAGAATCATTTTACATGTGAACTTGAGATACTTCAATAAGGTCATGAAAATAACATTAAGGCATGAGAATGAAATCATGAGATACATAATAATAAAAATAACATTTTTTTATAACTTGAAGATGTGGCTACAACATTTAATATTGACAATCGTTTCGTTTCACCAAGGTCCATCCCCAAGGTGTCGTTAAAATTACCAAGGTTATTCACCAAGGCGTCGTTAAAATAGTCATCTCTAGAGATTAAGTCATTACCCAATGCATTGGAGCGCTATCAGGGCGCACCCTTAAATTTGCCTTTATTATCATGTGAGCCACATATATCATCATCAAAAATTTCATAAATAACCCATATAGCATAAAATAAATGGGTTTCATTTCATAATCATAACATTTTAAAAACTGCTTTAAAGACATGATCTTTACGTCACTTTAAACCCACGGAAAGGGAAAGAGGGTTTCATTTATGTAATTCCCAGAATTTAAAATAGAACATTTTGATATATATGTGAATACCACTGTAGAAATAAGAGCTTTGAGTATTCACTTTATAACATAAAATAATTTTTAGAAAAGAGAGAGAGGCATTTTGAGACGAAAATTCTGCAGCATAACGGCTATGCTACAAGGTTTTAGAAAACATTGAGAAGAGAGGGGACATGGGTCAAACATTCATAAATGACCCATCAAACCGTAGAGGGACAAAATATAAGGGATTTAAGAACATGGTAATGAAATTTCAAAATATACCATATGAAATGAAGAACATGAAAGGAAGAAAAAAAAGATTTCTCTTGTGAGAATTCGGCAGCCTAACGACGTCACTTAAACTTCAAAAAAATTGAATTGACAAGGTCAAATAGGGTCTCACATAATATGAACATAAGTGTCCAGTATGATAGATATAGAGGTCATACCCCAACATAATAGAAAGGAACTTGAAAGAATTGACATGAGAGTAGAACTTCAAAACGAGAATGGTGAAGAACCACTTAAAAATTCGGCAGCCTAATGGCGCCACTTAAACTTCAACAAAATACTGAATTGAAGAGATCAAATGGGGTATCTCATCATATGAACATAAGAGTCCAGTATGATAGATATAGAGATCATACCCCAACATAACAAAAAGTAACTTTAAAGAATTGACATGAGAGTAGAACTTCAAAACGAGAATGGTGAAGAACCACTTAAAAATTCGGCAGCCTAACGACGCCACTTAAACTTCAAAAAAATACTGAATTGAAGAGATAAAATGGGGTATCTCATCATATGAACATAAGAGTCCAGTATTATAGATATATATACCATACCCCAACATAACAAAAAGGAACTTGAAAGAATTGACATGAAAGTAGAACTTCAAAACGAGAAGGGTGAAGAACCACATAAAAATTCGGCAGCCTAACGTCGCCACTTAAAACTTCAAAATACTGAATTGAAGCGATCAAATGGGGTCTCTCATCATATGATCATAAAAGATCAGTATGATAAATTTAGAGATCATACCCCAAAATAATAAAAAATGGAACATGAAATTCTTTACATGAAAATAGATCTTGAAAAATGAGAAGGGAGAAAGAATCCGTTACAAAAATTTCGGCAGCCTAACGGCGCCACTTAAAACTTCATAAAACGAAATAATGAGAGTAAGAGGGGATCTCTCATTATATTAACATGAAAAGGGAAGTAAGAGGAGTATAAAAGAACATCCTCCAACATAAGAACATGGATCATAAAAGGAATGACATAAAAGAGATTACTTGAAATGAAAGAGAGAGGTCAGATCCCTTACCTTAAAATGTAACTCTTAAACCTCAATGGTTGGGACCATGAGGGCTTGGGGGCACCTTGGAAGGACTCCTTGGGAGGTAATGAGACCATAACTTCTTTGGGGAAGAGTGGGGAGTCGAATTAATGAGAGGAGGGCTTGATATTTATAGGGAAAGTGAGGGGACAAGGCATTAATGGCCAAGGGACACCTCACATGTGCTTTTCTCAAACCCATGTGCTCTCCCTTGGCATTTACCATGGAGTTAGGCCACATGGGGCCCCCACAACAATAATTCATCGCCCTTGGCCGGCCAAACCTTAAAATATCTCATGACATCATCATGACACAGCTATGATGTCATTAAACATACCGAAACCCTAAAACTGCATTTTTACTATTCACTGAAAAATTCATCTTTCTCAGAAAAATACCAAAATTTCACCTTAACTAAATATCAATGCTCTGATTTCCAAAATGAACTCCATTTTATAAAAATAATTTTCTAATTATTTTTAAATTTATTTTTAAATAAAAACACTATTCACCGAAAATTCATTTTTTCAGAAAAAAACCCCAAAAATTACCATAACATAATATCGATGCTCTGAGTTCAAAAATAAAGTCTTTTTTATAAAAATAACTTTATAATTATTTTTAATTAAATTTTTAATTAAAAAACACTATTCACCTGAAAAAAACTAATACTTGAATAATAATTTATGAAACCGTTATTTGACCATTTTATTGAATCACATTATTTAATCAAGGTGCCTAGATTATTTTAAAACCTTCTTTAAGTGAGATTACTAATCCATTTGGACATATTACTAATCCTAATCATAAAATCACTATTCATAATTTACTATTCATAAAAAATCAAGTTGATCTTATTAGACTCTAAATTTCGTACTGGACATAATTGTAGAAGACCATTTTTTGAGAATCATTACACATTTTAAATTATTTTAGGTTTACACAAACATTTTTTTTAAAATATCCGTTTGAAAATTCATCAAAAATATGCATACTATTTTTATCCAGTCATTTGAAAATTCATAAACATCATCATAATTAGAAATCCCAATTTTTATTTAAAACAAGGATTACACAAGGCAGTTATGGTCTCATTACATAGCCCCTTATAATACCAGCATAGGACCTAAGAGTAAGGTGTGCTAGGGTGATAGAATCTTGGGGCGACTTAGTCAACATTGCCCGAGTAGTAATTTCTATCAGTTTGAACTTCTCGCGAAGACGATTTCGTTCTAGCTTCACATGATGAAGTTCAGCTTGGATTTGGTCCAGAGCAAAGCCCAATGGTGCTACCTCCTTCCCAAGCTCTGTTAGATGGGCTTCGATCGGTCCAAGACTACTAGGTGAGGCCATCAAATCTTCTTTCTATAATAGTTAACCAAGATTACTTATATTTGGAGACAATAATCAAAACATTTTGTTCACAGTGGTCATATTGACCGATGGTCATATAACAGTCAAAACCCACGGGTCTCATTTTAATTATAATCATGTTTATCAAATAAAAAATTTTTGTTGAGTAGAAAAATAAAATAAAATAACACATGAAATTAGGGAACAAGATTTATTCAAAATTTCGGGCCGTTACATGCGTCAATCGGATGCCCGGTCTGTAAGTTATTTTCCTTTTAGTTCTGAGGCCCTGGTTGGATTCGTGCGTGATCCAACCAGACCGTACCCCAACCTTATCCAAAACTCAAGTGTGGTATAACAAAAGGACCGTCTCACTATAAGGTTTCTGACGCCGTATATGGTTAATCAAATTGATGGATGGTGCCAAAGTTATTCCCAAAAGAATGTATAGGGTTGAAACTGGTTCGGGTTCAGTCCCACCAGGTCGGACCAAGCTGGTCCTGTTCGGGTCGGCCCAGCCCGCTGGGTCTAGCCCGACCCACTGGGAGGCCCGCGGTGTGTGGTGTTTGTGGTGCAGCGGGGCGGCGGTCCGCCTCGGCTAAGAGGATAGCCCGCCATCAGCTCCGCACGGCGCGATCGCACGCCGTGCCATCACCAGGGGCCGGGTCGTCCATCCATCCTCCCTTTTCCGCCATGACACTAGTCACGGTTATCATCCATCGGGTGGCATGGTCGCACCGTTGCCTTCGTTGCAGCCGGCGGTGTGCTGACCCCCATTTCCATGCCACACATGTGTCGATTTCCATCCTCCAGCATCGTGAAAAACACAACAAAACATGAAAGGATTGCGGAGAAGTCAACCCACGTTCGTTTGGCCCACACCCTCCACGTTAGGGCTATATAAAGTAGCTCGATAAAACATGAATCATGAATAACATGAATAACTAGTATGGGAAAAAAATTTAAACAAAAACCCTACCTCAAAGGTTCATTGATGTGTCGTGAGATGAAAATAGTTTAGGAGAAGAGGGTGCAAATGATCGTCGCCTCCGCACCACGCTTATGAATTCAGGATCATGCATCGTCCTCTTTCTTAGCTCCAAAGAACGTTATCTGATAGAGATGAAACTCTTCGTTTGGAGGAGAAGTTCTTCGTTGGATATGAGTTTTTCAATGCTCTCCCAAGCTTCTCCCTTTTCCACCCATTTCTAACCCGGATAAATGAGAGGCTCAAACTTATTAAATTATGTCTATTAATTTAATTTAAGTTGGCACAATTAATTCATGGCACAATTAATTGTACCACATTGGAATAAATTTTTTTGGGGAAGTCCATGGGTTAACTCTTCATCAATGAGGGAGTTCAAGGGGTTTCTCCCATTAAGAGGGTTCAGGTGGTCCCCACCTTTAGGAATTCAAAATGGGGGTTTCAACAAAAATAAAATAGAAGATTATTTTATTTTATAATTATTTCCACAAAAAAGAAAGAATCTATCTTTCACCCTTGACCTACTACGGTCGAGGAGAAGGTCCCATTAAGAGAATATAGGTGTTGCGAGTTCAATAGTGGCATTAGATTTCAATTCCGAGCACCTGTTTAAATGTTACAAAAACCTGCTTGGTTGTTTACTGAACGTACATGAAAAAAAGTTCATAAATTCATTCCGGGAATACCAGGCCTCAGAATCACATGCCTTAAATTTTTAATGAATCGTAAAATTCTTATATAATTAAACAAATTACATGGAAATTATGGATCATTACATAAAAATACTATGTATTAATTGAAAACAACTTTTTTAATTGAAGTAATTTATATTGTTAAATTATGAATTTTAAAGGTTTGCAAGAATAATTATATTATATTTTTGTCATTAAATATAATGTAGGTCATTATAAGTAATTTTACATTAAAATTTCACATAAACACAAGTCAAACTTTTGATAGTTTTTACTTTTTAAAAACCCTCTATTTGGTCTTGACAATGGGAAATAATATTAAAATAACAAATTCAACTTTTATGTTTTGAATTTTCTAAAATAAAATTCATTTATGAATTCAGATTATTCAAATTAGCTTGCGTTTATTTTTTGGTATTTTTATGAAAACATTCAATTTTTGATGAATAGTGAAAAACACTGAGTTATTATTTAAAACCGAATTTTAAGTTAAATAATTATTTATTTTATTCAAATTTATTATTAGTAAAAATAGATATATATTACCTATATTTGTTCAATGTAATTCATTGGAGTCATTTTATAATAAAATTAGATGTATAAAATTTTATTGGACTTTTTAACCTCTTTTACCCACCTTCTAGGCCCTTTTGCAAATTTGCCTAAAACATAATTTTACCACTTCTGTGAGTTTAAATTAAAAAATTGTATAGATTTAGTTGAAATATGTATGTAATATTTGGTTCAATAAGTTCCAAATAATTTTAGGCGGATAGTACCTTTTGACTTTTATTTATCGTAGTTAAAAGTTAATAGGGTAATTAAAGGTAAAAATGATATTATAATTACCTTGACACATGTTTTAATTCTATTGGATTAGTTTATTTCATTCAAAAACAACGTTTGGAATAAAAAATGTTCCATTAGGTCCATTTGGATTAAATAAGTACATTTATTATTATTTTACTTGAAGAAGAGTTAAAAGTGTTAAATTGAAAGATTAATAATTAATCCATTTTAAATTTTGTGTTACACACAATATAAATTCCACTATAATTATTCCATAGAAAGATAATAACATTTCATACAAAATGGTATTTTATTTATAATTTTTAGACATAAAATAACTTAATTAATTTATGATAGAATGATTATGTAGTAATTACCTTATTAATCAATGAATCAAATAAATTGTATTATAAATATTATAATAAATAAAATATATAATTTTTTATAACATACACTAATTTTTTAGGTGAATATGACATGTCATGGTTGATTCAATGTATTTTTTACGATGTAATGAAGTTGTGATGAATTTTAGAAAAATTAAATTCCAAATAATTTCAATATTGACATAAATTAATTTTTTAAATAAATAATATATTATTGGTTGATATAATATTACTAAAAAACTAAGGTTGTGCCAAAGGTCTTAAATAATATTTTATATGTCACTAATTAACCATTTTATCTTCTCTAGGAAGTTTAGAGTCTGTTTATTAACCATACATTGTAAGAATACATGAAGACAGAGTAAAAGATAAAATATTTAACTAAGAGCTAAATCTAAAAGATAAGGTTAATATGGTGACCTAACCCTATGTAAAACCTATTGGTTGAGTCTATTTAGACCCATACCCACCATATACTATAAATAAATCATTTTGGTACCATTAAAAACCGAAAATATGTTTATTATAAATAATATTTCAAGCTTTCCCTAAAATGACCCCCGCCTCTCTTATAAAAGGGTACATCCCCTTCTCTCAAAATCACACCTCCACACCCATTTAGCTCCACCAAACCAAGCCCTAATCTTCTTCCAACATCCCTCAAATCATCCTAGGGTCCTTAATTTGATCATGAATCTAACCTATGGAGCCCTTTTGATCATCTCAAAAGGAAACACCTGAAGAAGTGGTTATAATTTCACCACCCTCATTCAAGTTATTTTCATCTTTCACATCCTCATTCGTTGTTGCTTCCATACCAAAATAATAAATACAGTACCTCCTACATACTATGATGATGGTATAAATATGGTTAAACCATATTCCTTATTCTATCCATCTTCAAAATGACAAATTCACCATACGTGCATACGTACGGCTCAACATCTCCACGTCATGGTGTAGTTTTTTATTCAAACACTTAATTATTTGAATGGGTATAATAATGAGTATAAATGATGTAAATAATAAATATAACATGTTAATGATTCTTTATTTATGATATAACATCCAATTACATATGATTTCACCATCAATATAATGATATTGTCGCTCATGCATACGTACGGATTACCGTTTCCACGGCAAGATGAGATTCATTCCCACGTTCACCCTTCAAAAATGAATATAAAAATATGTATTATTAATATGTATGTATTATATGACATAAAAATTATATTGGATATATAAATAAATATATTTATATGTATGTACTTACATATATCTTATTCACTTATTTCTATTCAATACGTTATGAAAACGAAAACATTTTCTATGCGTAAGTACGGCCTAGCCTCTCCACAAATGGGGCCATACATTTCATATATCAATCTATTATAAATATTTATATTATATATATATATGATATATAAAACAATGTTTAAATTCATGAAGTATTTAAATCATAATCTAAAAGATATGTTCGAAAATAAGAAGTTAAAACAAGTACGATAAAGAAAGCCATTATTACCCAAAATGTTAATTTAACAAAGAAAACATTATTAAATGGGTATTATAAAGTCATAAATTAATCATTTACTTTATAATAAATATTAATATGGTTTGGGTATAATATAATAACATACTATGTTCATTATAAAGGAGGTTAAATTCACCCTTGACCGAAGGAATGTGCATGGTAAGTGTTAATTTCACAATCTCTTTATTATCTGAGGTTATTTTTACGTATCAACTGGGACATATTTTTTATCTATGTCCATGTTTCATAAAAGTTTTTTCATACTGATTCATTATATGGGATACTAAAACATCATTTTAAATTTTTTAATGATCAATTCTTATAAAACATTCTCATTAATGTCCATGTTTTCGAAATGGTTTTAAGCATTTATTTATTTGGAATGAATGTTTTAGAATGTTAATTTATTTCAAATGTTTCTAAGTGGTATGTGACAATTTGATTCAAAGCTATATTTTAAATTACTCCTTTATATTAATTTTAAAATATTTCATGAAAAAGGTATATTTCTGTCAACTATTTTAAATGATCATTTTCAATTATGCCAACATCCTATACGAGATATTATTTTTGATCGAGGTTGTTTTATTATGATACAAATATTCCATATTGTATTGAAGGTTTTGTGATATGTTTGAATGTGTATGTGTTATTTTTATACCATTCATGGTGTATGATTAAAGTATTTTTACTTCGTATGCCAGTTTTAATATGAATGTATATGTTATGTTTAAACCTTTTCTTATGAGGAATGAATTGGACTTTGTAAGTAATGGGTGGATCCCGCTATAGCTCTTCGATGCATCAGTAGGCCTCATGAGACAAAGTAGTGTCTTGTAACAAGGCCTTGATAAAATCTTATTTCTAGTCTTAGGAAAAGGCCTGGACTATGGGTTTATGGAGTCTGGTATTATGCAATCCATCATTATAAAATTAGCTATTGATATTACATGTGATTATTCAACTAGTATAATATCGATGTGAATAAGTAAATGGAATTATTTGATTTATCTTTTCCATATTATGTGTATGTTTACATTTAAAAGGCTTCTGTTTTAATTTTTTACATTGTCTTAAATATTTAGGCCTATTTATGTATTTTTTTGCTATATTGTCATCCTTACAGAGCATCTGTGATCACCCCTTTTTATATTAATTTTTTTCCAAGATGTGAAGAGGTATATTATGAATGACCTATTGGGATTGTCTAAGGGTTATAAATGTGGTCAATGGATACAATGTTGTTGTTTTTTTTCATTTTATAATATACTGTAACGTTTATGTATGAAATCTATTTTACAAGACTGCTATTCTAATCGGTCCTTCAGGACATGATTCATTTTAATCATTTTAATGTATTATAATAATACACTGACTATGGGTAACTTGGGTCCGGGCGTTACAGTTGGTAATAGAGGTATTTTAGCAACAACCTTGGAAATCGATTTAGATAAACTCTGATTAGTTAACTTTACTATAATATAGACTTTGAGGTTTAGTATAGAAGAAATTCATATAATTTTGGTAATGTAGAGATCTTGTTTATTTTCTAAGAAATACATCCATATTTGCAAACAAGCAGGTAGAGAATTATTTGGCACAGATGTACCTAGGAGTAAAAACTCCAACAAGGAGTTTTGAGTTTGACACGAGGTATCCTGGTATACGACAATGGGCCTTGATGCATTCTTGGTTACAACACTCATGGGGGATTTTCTTAGGATAATTTAGATGTTCATTACAAGCCATTATGAATTATTTAGGAGTAAATACTTTCTCCAAGAAAACATTTTATTATTATAGATTATATGCATAATATTTTCAATTTACATTTGGTATTTCACAAGTTTGGAATTATGAATTGAGATTCATAATCTAAATCAATGTATTCCATTATTTAGAAATGGTGCCTTGTAGAAGGAATGATAATTCCAGCAATACGCATGAAAAAATGATTAAGAAAGATCATATCTTTCCTGGAATTAAGCCTACGGTTAAAAGGAAAATAGTCTCCCACATATTATTATCATATGAAGAAATAATATCCAGTGTTAATAACATAAGTAAATAATTCTCTAATTCATATGGCATTGAAGGGAAGAAAAGATGAAAATAATGGAATAAAGAATGGTCGATAAAGGTAAGAGGGGAAAGAAGGTTTTTCACATAAGTGATAACTATTGAAATAATCACCATGATAAATTTTTGAAGAGAATTGGAGTTTGATATATGTGTAGAGAAAAATTACACCAAGTACGTGATTTAATGGGTAAGAAAAAGGTTTCAAATGTACAATGATTCGTCTGCAAAGAGTTGGGACACTACATGAAGCGATGTCCAAATCATCGGAGTATTCCCCAAATGCTACTATTAGATAATAATCATGTTATGATACTACCGAAGATGAAGGGGAATTATTTTATTTCTTATGTGGTTATTAAAGTATTGTGTCATTTGAGTATTCTATTAATGATGTAAATGTTATAATAATTATATATTATAAAATGATTGTACTATAGTACTATTTCATTAAGTACTCGAGATTGTGTGGAACCAAGAAAAGTGACTCAATAGCAGGTTAAGTTTTTAGAAAAATATATGTTTGATAGAAACATAGACCATAGTATGGTTCTGATACTAAGGTATTGATTTGGGAATAATATATGATTGATTTGGATAAATAATATTAGATATTATTTGCTACCTTGAAACTGATTAATGATTTGTATATTCCATCATTGTTGGAGTTTACAACATTTTTTGTATAGACAGAGTATATTTAGTATTCTATAAAAAATAAGGGAGAATAAATTTAATAAATATGATTTTATGGTAATTCAGGGTGTTATAGTGTTTTAAAATAATAAATAAGGACGATATTTACAAGTTATTACATGGAAAAAATGATCTTCATTGTATTTACATTCCTTATAAATTTTGGACAGCGAGTTTTGACAGAATTATTTTGGATAAGTCTAATGGTTGGAATGATTTAAGTTTAACATTGGATACCATTGTTAAGGTTAAATTATTTCTTGAGATTATTTTTTGATTGTCAAAAAAAGGACTACCCGGAGGTTGGGTGACAACCCATCATGTCTGGCATGGCCGCGATTCCTGGACCAGCAACTGAAGGTCAACAAGTGTGGATCACCTACCACTAGTATACACGATGTCATAGTTTGTATAGTGTAGTTTTTTTAAATATTCTAAAAACTAAATTATAAATTTATTATCTTTTTAACCCTATACGATTAGGATAAATATATTATTTTTTAATTCTATTATCTTTTGGATTGAATGATGAGTTTGTGGTAGGAATAAGTTGAATGATTAAACTGTACTTGTCAAGTATATTTTTTCACTTATTCTATGAATATGTTAATTCTTAAACATTAGGAAAGGTATCTTAAAACCAATAACGTGTTATCATAAATCCATTTGTTATTTGAAACTAACAATATTTTAAATCATCATAGATTTATGGTTTTGAGGCCCTTAATTTCTCACATGCCTGTGATTGATGACCTCAATAACCCCTATAAATATTTACATTTTTCATCCAATTATGTGTCTCTAATTTCCACCAATATTCTCCTAACTAAGATTATAATTTGGTAGTGATTTTTTTATTCCCTTTCACTCTTATTAAGAATAAATTTTATTTACCCCATTTCCGATGTGGTTTTTCCACAAAGGTATTTTTCTATTTTTAACCTTTTATTTTAGAAGAACAATTTAAAATTGTGAGGATACAATTTATTGAAGTAGGGGATAATGTAACACCCCAAGATATCATAGTAAATTATCTCATTAAAGTAGTTCAATAGCTTGTGCTACACGCAATATCGAGTTCGAGCGCATCACAACTTACCAAACTAGTCATTAAAAAGGCAGTTATGAATTGTGTTAACTGAATTTTAAACCTTATATAATCTATATAATTGTAACATCCATATTATATTCTTCTTATACATAATATAATAAAAAATTCATTTTTTTCAGATAAAAGAAGTATTTTTCAAAAAATGGAATTTTACCACCTTTTAATAGCAAACCCTTTTTAAAACAAAAATATGACTCTTTTATATATTCAATTTAAAAATATTAAATTATTCTTTATAAGCGGGATATAAAAATTTATTTAGGATAAATTTTTGGTACTTTTCTAATAACTTTCATATTTTGACGAATAATGAAATATACAATGTTTTAATTGAAAACAACTTTTTTAATCGAAATAATTTATAGGGTTAAATTTTGAATTTGAAAGGTTTTAAATTATAATTAGATTATATTTTTATCATTTAATACATTTTAAGACATTATAAGTAATTTCACATTTAAATTTGACATAATTACATGTCAATCTTCTGATATTTTTTACTTTTTAAAAACATGGTTTTTGGTTTTGACAATGGGAATTAATTATAAATTAATAAATGAAACTTCTATGTTTTGAATTTGTTAAAATAGGCTTCATTTTTTAATTTGTAATAGCAAAATTATCTTTGGGTGGATTATTAGTATTTTTCTGAATACATTAAATTTTTGATGAATTGTGAAAAACAATGCGTTATTATTTAAAACCGACTTTTTGTTTAAATAATTTTTTATTTAATGAAATTTATTTTAATTCCAAATATATATATATAATATCTATATATGTTCAATGTAATTAATTGGAGTCATTTTATAAGAAAATTAGATTTATAACATTTTATTGAACTTTTAAACCTCTTTTACCCACATTCTAGGCCCGTTAGCAAATTTTCATAAAACATAATTGTACCACTTATGTGATTTGAAATTCAAAAATCAGAGAGACACAATTTATATCAGTGTGTAAAATGAGGTTCAATAAGATGATTTTTTTGGCGGATAGTAACTTTTGACTTTTTTTACCAGGCTTTTATGTGAATATAGTAAGTAAATGTTAAAATGATATTATAATTACCCTAGAAAATGTCCTAATTCAATTGGATAAGTGTATTTTTTCCCAAAATAACCTTAGGAATTAAATATGGTCCATTAGGTCCATTTGGATTATATTTGGACATTGATTATTATTTTACTTATAAAAGAGTTAAAAGTGTTAAATTTAAAGATTAATAACTAAACCATTTTTAATTTAGGGTTACACACAATATAAATTCTACCATAATAATTCATTAGAAGGATTGAAATATTTATTACATAATGTTATTTTATTTTTTATTTTTAAACATAAAATATTTTAATTTATTCATGACACAATGATGATGTAGTAATTACCTTATTTATGAAAGAATAAAATAAATGGCATTATAAATATTAAAATAAATATAATTTAAATGCTTTTATTACATGAAAAAATTTTCTAGGTGAAGATGACATTTTACGGTTGATTCAATGTATCTTGTTCGATGTAATAAAGTTGTGATGACTTTCAAAAAATCCAAATACCAAATATTGTCAAAATTGAAAGAAATTAATTTTTAAAAGAAAAACTATATTATTGGTTAATATAATATTCCTAAAAATATATGTCATCCCAAAGGGATTAAATAATATTTTATATTTCACTAATGAACCACTTGAGGACATCTTGGATGTTTAGAGTATGTTTATTAAACATATAGTGTAAGAATAGAAGAAGACACAATAAAAGTTAAAATATTTATCTAATAGTTAAACCTGGAAGATAAAGTTTATATGGTGACATTATCCTTTCTAAAACCAGTTGTTCAAGTGGTTTTTGACCCATACCCACCTTATAATAGAAATAAATCGTTTTGTATTATTAGAAACCGAAAAGGATTTTATTATAAAATAATATTTCAAAGTTTTCTTAAAGTGACCCTCACATCTCTTATAAAATTGTACTACCCATTCTCTAAAAATCACTCCTCAAAAGCTATTTGGCTAGGCCAAAGCCTACCCAAATCCTCTTCCAACTTCCCTCACATCATCCTAGAGTCCTTAATTATATCAGAATTCCATCCTATAGATCCCTTTGGATAAACTCAAAAGGAAACACTCTGATGAAGAGTTAATAATATCACCACCCTCTTTCAAGTTCATTTCATCTTACTCATCCTCTTTCATTGTTGTTTTCATACCAAAATAATAAATACAGTACCTTCTAGATATTTTTATGTTATTATAAATATCATACAACCATATTCGTTATTCTATCCATCCTCTAAATGACAGTCACAATACTTGCTTACGTACGACTTACCATCTCCACGTCGTGGTGTAGTTTGTTATTCCAACACTTAATTATTTTTATGGGTATAATAATGAGTATAAAAGATTTAAATAATAAATATAACATGTTAATGATAATGTATATATTATATAACATCCAATTACATATGATTTCACCATCAATATAATGATATTGTCGCTCGTGCGTACGTATGGACTACCGTCTCCACTGCGGGAAGAGATTCGTTCCCACATTCACCATTCAACGATGATTATAAAAATATATATTATTAATAAGTATGTATTTTATGAAATAAAAATTCTACTGGAGATATATATATATATATATTTATTTATTTACTTACACATATCTTATTAACTTATTTCTGTTCAATAAGATACGAAAATGGAAACAGCGTTTACACGTACTTATGACCAACCATCTCCATAAATGGTGCCTTCCATTTTATAGTTATATCTATTATAAATATATATATTCTAAATATTTATGATATATAATGAATTTTTTATATTATGGAAGTATTTAAATCATGATATAAATTATACAAACAAGAATAACAAGTTCAAATACGTATGATAATGAAAGCGATTATTATCAAAAATGTAAATTTAAAATAGATACCATTATTAAATGTGTAGTATAAAGTCAAAAATGAATCATGTATGATATAATAAATAATAATATGGATCTGGTATAATTTAATAATATACTAGGGTCATTATACAGAAGGTTAAAAGTCCCCTCGTTCAAAGGAATGTTCAAGGTAATGGTTAATTTCACAATATCTTTATTATCCGAGATTTTGTTTATGTAAGTATCTACTAGGACATATTTATTATCCATTTACATGTTTCGTAAAAGTGTTTTCAAAGGGATTCATTATAAGGGATACTGAAAAATCATTTTAAATATTTTAAAGATTTATTCTTCTAAACCTTTCTCCTTAATATCCATGTTTTTTTCAAAATGGTTTTAAGGATTTATTTATATAGATATGAATGTTTTAAAATGATAAGTCCTTTCAATTTCTTCAAAGTGGTATGGGAAAAATTGATTCAAAACTATATTTCAAATGACTTCCATTATTTGAATTTTAAATGATTTCATGAAAAAGGGATATTTCACTCAATTATATTTGCTGATCATTTTCAACTATGTCAACATCCTTTACGGGAAATTATTCTTGATCGAAATTGATTTATTATGAAACATATATTCCAAATTGTATTGTAGGATTGGTGATATGTATGAATATGGATGTGTTATTTTTATACCATTCATCGTTTATGGATAATGTATTGACATTTCGTATGCTAGGTTTAATACGAATGTTTATGTTATGTTTAATCCTTTTCATATGATGAATGAATTGGAATTTGTAAGTGATGGGTGGTGCCCTATATAGCACCTTGATGCATTGGTAGGTCTCATGAGTGAAAATATTGTCTTGGGACAAGTCCATGAAAAAATATTATTTTTAGTCTTAGCACAAGGCCTTGACTATGTGGTTATGATGTCCGGCATTATGCAGTCTATCATTATGAAATTAGTTATTGATATTACATGTGATTACTCGACTAGTAGAATATCCATGTTAATAAGTAAATTGAATTATTTGATTTATCTTTCCCATATTATGCAGTATTTTAAGTCTATATTGCTTTTGTTTTAGTTTTATACATTTACTTAAATATTTATGCTTATTTATGAATGTTTTCCCTATATTGTCATCCTTACTGAGAATCTGAGCTCACCCATTTCTATGTTTTGTTTTTTCTAGGATGTGAAGAAGTATATTATGACTGAACTGGAGGGATAGTCTAATGGATTTGAATGTGGTCAATAGAAATAATGTTGTTGTTGTTTTTAATTTTACAATGCAATTTAATGTTCATGTATGTGATCTATTTTCTAAGACTGCTAAACTAATCAGTACTTTGGGATATGATTCTATTAATAGTTAGAATATATTAAAATAATGGATCGACTCTGGGTAACAAGGGTCGAGGCATTACATTATCGACACATGAAAGATGATACTCCTTCATAATAGTCATATAGTTCAACTTATAGTAATCTATTCCAAAATGTAGATCCCCAAAACATTTCTTAGTAAAAAACTGGATAACCCCATGATGATGTACTTGGATGGATAAATACCATATCTTATATTCCCTCTATCTACATCTTCAGTTCTTCAAACTTTGTTGATTCCATGATGTTTGGTGGAATAGAAACTTGCTAAGATCCCGGTATAAACTCAATAGGGAATTCCCCATCTCTCTCTATTTGAATCCATCATGAGTCTTCCAGAATAACATTATGAATATTTTCCCGGACATGGGTAATTATATCATGCTATACTCTTTATACATCCATCAATAATCTTGAAATCTGGGTTGTGAGGTCTCATATTTCTGAATAATTGGTCATTCTCATCCTTCCTGGATATCCGAGTCTCTATGGTCAATATAGTTTTCATCATTAGGATACATAAATTACCTCATCCTATAGTAAAAATCAATATGGGATCATTTTTCATGTATCCATTCCAAACCCATAAATAGGATATTTCCTAACATGTCAAGGATATAGAGATCCCACAAAAAATGACACACCCTGATCTCGAGACAACATTCCCAACACAAATAGATGCCTCTAGAGCATAATCCCAAGGGTTTATCTATAATAATTTTTCCCATTTGGAACTCCACCACTAAGCTCAAACCACTAACATGTTTTTTATATATCAATGATTGAGAGAAACCAAGATCAAATAAGGTGCCAGCTACGGTAGATGCTACTAGAATATTACCTCTCAGTGTCACTGGTCCAACCTCACTATCAACAAGTGCAGGATGCACTACATGTAGTTGTCATTACCCTAATTCCTATGATGTATTCAGGATCCCCTTAGATACACACCTCTACTGAAATGGGTTCTCTTTACCAAAACATAATGTTATGTACCTAAACTACCATGTAAAGTATAACTCTAGGTTCCAGGATGGTATGGTGTAGAATATCCCCTTCCCACACACTCATTATATCGATATCCTCCATAAATGACCATATATCGCAAATTCTTATAGAACATTTGTGTGTGTACAATATTTCCAAAATATCATCAATCCACTAGTGATCCAGGGTAGTGTTGATGCTAGTATCATATCCTACCGCACTGATGGAATATCACCCGAGTAAGGTCATATGAAACTGATCCCCCAATCTGTGCACCCCACTTCCCCCTACCTTAGATAATTTTTAAATAATTAATCATTCTTATCTCATATGTCACGCCTCATGATCATAATGTAGCAACAATCCATCCTAAACTAGAATCCTCCTTTATGTTCCCATCAGCAATTAGAGCATGATCCACCACCTCATTAAACTTTTTTAACCAAAATATATTAACCTGGGACATTATCTCACAGTTAAGTGTCTCTTGAATGTGTCTCAAAATAGATTTATCATCTCCTACCATAGATACAAAAAATAGATGCATGTCTCTAAATCATGCAAAATAATCCATCATGAGAATGCTTCCCAATGTCAGCCACATGGAATACTATACTCTCTCATTCCTTAGCGTCTCTAGATTGATGTATTCAATGAACCTCTCATGATTTCCTTCCATAATATAACATCTATCTATCATGTCTATGTCTAAATGTCCCACCATCTCTTCACTAATCCTCATAAAAAATAATCATCCCTCTAGACCCTCCTCTCAGTAGGAGTATCCATGGGGTAAAGAATCAACTCCATAGACTCAACTAGGAATTTATCTCCCATTAGGTCCACCATATCTATTTATAGTAGTAGGGTACTACAACTGTAAATCTGTTTTCAGTTCGTATATACTCTTTATAGCCTTTCTTGGATCTATTTACATTAATTATAGAAGGAATGAAATGATCACTCCTAATTGCCCCCATACTACTTCACCTGTCAATATCGGTTCCATGGGTTCCACTATTCGTAAACAAAATCAATCATTCTCCTTGTATCATCCTCACAAAAAGTTTCATAATTGATACATTGCTCTAAAATTCCAAAAAATTGTCTTATGAATGATAAAATATGTTTTTCATATTTACATAAAAGTAATAATCATACAAATTCATAATTAGTCTTGTCCCTAAATCTCTTCACCATGGTAAAACCTGATGTACTAACATTAAACATAACAATCAAACTCATCGATCTTGGTTATTTTGGGTAAAAACATTCTCATATTTAGGTTACTCATTTAGACAACCAATTATTAACCCAACTACTTCATTTAACCACTTCGAATTTCAAATTAGGAAAAAAATTTCATCTCGATTTCACAAGAAAATAAAAAATGTTCACAATCAAAAATTAATGAAAACCCATTTCTCATTTGATCCTAAAATGATCAATGTCACAAAATAGTTCAGAGTACATAGAATGATTCATGAAGATTCAATTATCAAGACATTCTAGGAAACAAGTCAGTTCACATAAAATTTTTAATATAATTTTCACATCACACAACAAGTGTGTCACACAAGGTGAAATAATATTCGACTATAACAATAAAACAAATTACAACAATCCCTCCCTATGTACTTGTGTTTTCCAAAAAACAAAGGTATGAAAGTACACTGAAAAGATTATCTAAAAGCCATAATTAAACCTAGTATCATTTATACTTTTCAAAAATACTATGCAGAAATAATTAAAGAATTGAAAATTGGTTCTAATACAACATTTTAGCGTTTCGGCCTGGGTTCGACACACCAGTGCTCTGATCTGGTTAGTCACATGCCCTCAAGCACACCTCCTCATATTCCTGAGGTTGTTTTCTAGTATCAAGTGTATGATAAGTATAACATGGGGAGACTGTACCCTCTTTTCCATTATAAATACACTAATGTAAATAATAAACAACACCCAATGAAAAATTAGTCATAAATAATACCAATATCCCAAGATAATCAGTGAAAGAAAATACAATATCCAAATAATAAGAAAAAATTCTTTGCTAATGTACATGTTAGGTTTCTAAAATTAAAATTTGAAAATAAATAAAACAACTTATCCCATGTGGATCCTAAACAACATGTGGTTCCCTCATGCATGCTTCTGCCCAACTCAACTTTCTAACACATGGCCTTATCCATTAACATTTCCTGCAACAATAAAGTCTATTCTATTACCAATCACACAACCTGAGTGGGGATTGTGTTCAATTACTTAGGACACCACCAATAATGTCCAAAATAATATAAAATCAAAATTGTGTACGCAGTTTTGTTACGAAATATGTACAAGTCATGAGTGAACAATTATCACATTATCATTTAGTCTACACTTAACCACATTAACTACTAGGTTCTTAAGGACTACCATTCCTTAATAACTTCTATTTCTCATCATGAAGTCCAAATTATTCTAGATGATGCGATATCATAATACCTAATTTGACTAATGATGGATCCTCACATATTTACATGTAATATCATATCTAAATACCTTCTTCGGCTCTTTTATTCGCTAGAAATTTTTCCAAGTGAGGTCAGATCTTGGAATACCATTATAACCTTTCATTAAATATTTCCTAAATTCCCATTATACACTTCATACTAAACATTACAGAATGGTCACATTCAAATTATTTAATTCATAATCGAATTCCCATGTTACCATTCATACTACCCATAATAAAATGACCATGTTCCCATTCATTAATTCACACTCAAATGACCATGTAACCATTCACACATCAAAAATTAGAATGAACATGATCCCATTACTTAATTCACGCATGAATGACCATGTTACCATTCACCAACACATAATTAATTAGTCAATTAATTATCCTCATAAATTCCATTTTGAATTCAATAAGTTAGTTAAACTCAACAGTTACTCTATTTAGTTTTACAATTTACTACTCATGTTAATAATATCAATTATTACAAAAAATAATTAATAAATCCAATTTGATTACTAATTCAAAAATTAGTTTATCATATTATTTCTCTTAATAAATTCCCCAGTTAATTAATCTGGAAATTATATTAAATAATTTATAAATTAATTAATCAATACTCCCAACTCAAAATCACATAATTAATTATCAAAATTATTTACCTCATTCAAAATATCAAATAATCATAACTAATTACATAATAAATTATATCAATATAGAATATCAATATCAAATAATAAATCCAAAAATTAATTATCTCAATTCATGACATAAAAACCACATAATTAATTCCACGATTAATTAATTATCTCAGTTTATCAAATAATATATATATTTATTAATTAAATATTTATTATAAAAATAAATATAAAAATATATAATAATTAATCCCACATTAATTATGTAATTCAACAATCCTTAAATGACATAATAAATTCCCCAAATTAACTACTTATTTAATAAAAACTTAAATTTTACAATTGGACACATAAATAAACCCAATTTTAGAATTGATGTTTTTTAAAGAACACTATAAATTATATAAATTTCATATGTGTATGAAAATTAAACTATGGAAAATTTAATATTAAGATTCCTACCTAAAATCATTGATTAATATTTTTGGAATATATATCTCCAAAAATTATGTGGCATAATGATATTGATCAAGAACTAAATCTCATAACCCTAAAATAAGATTAAATAATTTCATGATCTTTTAAATCAAGATATTGATCTAGAATCGTAGATACATATCTCAAAAAATATATTTAGACATATCCATAGTAGAATATTAAATATATAAAAGAATGTGAGAGGAATGGCAGAAGAATGAAATAAGAACCAGTACATGATTCACTTAATGTGAGAGGAGAAGGCCATCGATCTAGGTTTCAAATCCTGATGAATAGAGGTTGTGAAGGCTTATAAATCATCTAATGTGCTATAGAAATGTAAAATACCTCATAGTGTTGAAGGGGGGAAATAAGTGAGTTTTAGGGGCTTGGGATATTTAAAAATGAAAAATGGATCACATTAAAAATCATGCATTGTTTGATGGGAAGGGGCATGTGTTTTCCCCCGATCATGTGCCTAAACTATGTGACTATTATTTTATGGGTGCCTAGTTATAACTAATATATTGCACAATTTTCCAAATTGAGCACCATCATTTCAAATCCAGATAATTTATTTTTTTCACAAAATTCCACCCAAAAACACCCCATCTCAAAACACAAATACAATTACTCAAATAAGGAGATAATATTACCTGAATTTATGCTCGTGTAAACTCTTGAAAAGATATATATCTTATAGTTTCAGTGCTGGATATTTTTGGGGAAGGTGTTTACACTCTACTGATTGTTCTCCCCCAGATCCAAACATTGTGTTTTATTTCTTCTTTTCAATTATGTTTTTGTGTAATTACGTTTCCCTCTTTCCTTAATCTCATATCTATGGTAGGTGTTATCGTTTTGATCAATCCTCACATCGTTACTATTGTCAAAAGAGGGTTGTTTTCTTTTTTTTGAGGTTGTAATAAAATTATTGGTATATTTTGATTTAAATTGTTATGTGTTGTTTTAATAGGGTATTATAATATAATTAATTTGATGAATTAATGATGCATTTTATTATTGGTGTCATATCATACCAATAACATCACCAATGGAGAAAACTAAAAAAGTTATAAAGGGAAAATTCATGACCATTAGATGAGCTCATTGCACCTGTTTTAGGGGTAAATGAATATTAATGTGTTTTATGTAGTTAATCATCAGACCAAGAGACGAAGCCATTTAATTATGTAATTATTTATTTTCATACCAAGACGAAAATAGTTTAATTTAATCCCCATGGTATATAGTTTTATTGAAAATTTCAATACTAATGATTAACTATTGAAATGAACCAAAATTAGGTTGCATCCACACCAAGATTATTTTCCATTCTTATTATTTTCATCTATTTTATTTCATGTTTCACAAATAGTTCTACTTCAACAACAGTTCACATAAACATATTTAACTAGTTATTTGGTATGACTCACTAACTAATGATTATTTTTCTTCTCCATATCCTTATAGGGTCGACACTGACTACCACTATATATCTAGGAAGTATGATCAGAAGGGAATAATAACTTTTAATTTTCTAAATTTCATTATTAGAGAAGTTAAAATATCATGATGAGAAAAATACTTTACATTTAAAATAGATTTTTATAACCAAAGATGTGGTTTTTATCCATTTTTCAAAAAATTATAATTAGTAAAATAAATAGAATGAAATTTCTTAATTTTCATTATATAAAATAGTATTATGTTTAAAATCATGGAAAATGGAAACTGAAGGGAACCTATTCGAAATTTAAATGACTATAGATAAAACATATTCATACAATAAAATTATTACATCTGTTAGGTCTATTTATTTAACCTTATCATTTTTAACCTTAATATCCTCATTTACGCTTTACATAGTACAAAAATTACTAAGGTAACTATTCACATTTTCAAAATAGGGAAATATTTATCAAATTTTAACCTTCAAATTATAAATTTGGAATTCATTTTTCCAAAGTCAACTTACAGAGGCTAAAAAATTTACTTATTAATTTAACCCACAAAACAGGACAAAAATAATTCCTCATAAAAATTACTTTTTAATTATAATTAATTTTATAATAAATACAAGTATAAGATTAATTTCCAAAAAAATAATTGGATTATTTGAAATCAATACTAAATAATTTTTTTTAAAACTAATCCATAATGTAATTTGATATTGTAAATACTTGATATGAAAACACAATTTTATATATAAATCATTATTTTCCATTGTTCATTGAAAATATTATTTTTTATTTCCATAAAATATTAAAAATATTGTAGCATGTTAATTTTAAATCCCTAAAATAAAAAATTAAATATACTTTTTGAAATTAAAATACGATAATTTTAAAATTAAACTTTTAAATAACTCTTTATAAGAAGAGGGTTTAATTAAATTATTTACTTTCTTATTTAAAAAATTACCTTTTATATTTATATTTAATATAACGATCAAAATTTTAGACTCAAATAAAAATAAAAATTAAATATTCTATCTTTATATGAGTTGTTATAATGGGATAACTGTAATTATTAAAAATATAAAAATCTAATAGATTCACTCTCATGGGAATGTGGATCCAAAGAAACTCAAATCCAATGATAATATATTTTAAGGTAGATATAAACATTAACCATAACATTTATACATGATTTTAAGTTATGTTAACCCAAATATCATTAGTTTAACACATATTTAACCCTATTATTCTTTAATGTACTATGAAATGTTAACATTTATTAATATTTCCAATGACAAAAATTAAAATTAAATTTCATACAATATTTTTTATTTTTGAATCCCAATATGGAAAATATTTTATTAGATTCAATACATAACAATAGTAATATTTCATTTTAATGTAAAAAAATGTTAAAACAATTGTTTTAAGGAAAATACAATTTTAAGCATAAAATTGAAATCATATTATTCCAATCCAATTAAAATCCTTAGAAGAATATAAAAATGTTTTATAGAATTTATTTCTTATATGTTTCATTAATGTATTTCATTAATATCGATTAATATAATTTTAATTTGAAAAAAATATTGTGCACATAAAAATTAGTTTTCAAGAAAACATCTCTTTTTAAACGTTCTTAGCCTAATAAAAACCCAATTGTTTTAACTAGGCCACATATGACACTTATGGTCATATACATGGTAGATATTACCTCTGATTGGATAGTTTTTATATTTTTTTAATGATATTAATGACTTAGTTGATTAAGTTATTTTAATTTTATTCCTATGTTCTATTATTTTTTATATTTTTGTGTTTATTCTTATAACCGTATTTAATCCATGAATTGGTTCATTGAGAATGTTACTCTATGTGGACTAAATCATTATTTCACCTTTATTTACCAATCATTAAAAATATGGTTAGTTTTTGGGAAAACCCAAATGGATTTCTAAATATTGTTTTATTATGAACATATTTTTAAAAGCATGCATGGTTTTGAGAGATGAGTTTTCAAACAAGAATTATATTTTTCATGGATTAAGGACATAAATAGATTCATGGTGGAATCTGAGTGAGATATGATCCTAAAACAAGGAATATTTCATTTTGAGTATCATGACCACATTTTTCAGGACTCGGGAAAGGGAATGAGAACATTGTATATTCGTTTTCAATACTAATTATCAATATCAACACTGGTTTTGGGATGGTTGAGATGTGTTTTATCATAGTTCACATATGGATAGCATTTTATATATTTTTAATCTTTTAAAATATTTTCAATCTATTTATCCTTATTACTAGTTTTGGGTATGAATATTTATATCATGTGTATATGTCTTGTTTATGAATTCTAATGGGATGATATATATATTTAGCCATTGTTGTGTTTTATCGTAATTATATACTTATACATGTTAATCATGGTTTATTCTTGGAATGGGAATAAAATTAAAGTATCAGTCATATAAGATTATTAAATGGAAAAAATATAATAAAATTTTAATATGTTGTACTTTGGTGCTTTTTACCACTCCATTGGGATTGAGAACATGCTTTGGGCCTTATGGGGTGCCAGATTAAATGACAGGTTGTTTTGATAGAAGGTATGAATTCCAGTTCTCGGGATGAAGGTTTGCAGGAGGTAATGGTTACCTCTCTCTCATCTCATTATTTGAGGTTCCATGTGTGTTTTAGTATTGTGTTTGCAATTTGAACCAGGTTTTAAATTTTTTTATGATATGTAATGTTTTTCATTTTCTTCTATAGATTTTTGTAGGAACTCATATGTTTATTGAGAAATTTTGGGTTTTATGGGAAAACATCAATGGCCATCAAAGGTATGTGTTTTTGGAACAATGTTATTAGTAACTATTAAAGGATAGTGTTACTAACTCTACAACATTCATGTAGTGCTTCTCATTATTAGTGCATGGTTTTATTATCCGTGTGGCCTAAACCTACACTGTGAAAAAAATTTAATATTTTAATTATTAAACACCTTTTACTTTTAGATTTTTTATAATAATATTGTTTTTAGACCAATTATAATGGTTTTTTATTTTTCATTTGATATTGACTGTGATTTTATTGTGTTTTTATTACGTTATGACTTCTGTTTTGTAAATAATGCCACCCAGAAGGACCTTAGCTTAAAAGAAGTGATGGTGTTTCTAAGAATGTTCAATAAAGAACACATTTAGTTAACCTTTATTTAGTAGATCATTAGATATTTACCATTCAATATATAGTCCAAGAGTGTGAAAGATCTTAGAACTATATAGAAAACCCTAGTCAAGAGTTCACTAAGTAGAATCCCATGGTATTTTGTTGTGGTATAGGTACCCATGAGCTTGATGAATGTATTGATAAGATGAATCTTACCATCCATTTTCTAATAACCCATGACATACCAAAATTTGTAATAACCACTTACATATTGTATGTTCTAGGTAAGAAATATGGCGATTGTATGGTGAATGTGAGGATGCATTATTATATAAGCTGTGATAACATTCAAAAGAATTTTAATGAATAGGTTTCTCCCGAGATACTAAAGGATACAATGTCTATGGAGTTCGTGACTTTGGAGAAATGATATAATTAAACGATGTAGTATGCTACAATGTTTTTTGAGTTGGATCATTTGCCTCAAGAGCTCGACATGGATGATTATCACAAGGTGAGGCATTTTGAAAATTTCATAATGTATGAGATCAGATCAATTATTAATATTCATTTCATACCAATAATATTGATGTATTGGATAAAGAATCTATGGAAGATGATTATTCAAAATGAAAAATAGGTCTTAGTGGAATTTCTCCAGTGGTGGGATATTTATAGTGTTCATATTTCAGTTATATAAGGGATTGGGGTGAAAATAAACCATGTAGTTTAAAGGTTTTTCAATATTCATTACATTGGATGCCACTAGTTTCTTCTAATAGTAATCCAGTGACTTTAATCCAGTGTGGGAAGACTGCCCAGAATATTCCTCATTTATTATAGTCTCTGATGACGTGCCACTTGTGTTGTAATTTGGGTCATCTTTAATGATTCTATATGGATTTTCTTCAGGGGAACATTGTTTTTTTGTCTAATGGGTTTCATGTGCATTTTGTTTCTAATAAGGGTGTAGAAACCCACCCTTTTCCAAAGTGAAATATCATGAATCCTATAAGGACTATGATGTTTCATCATCAGGAAATATTTATATTTAATATTTGTAATGTGTACACTTTGAATGAATGTCGTCCACCGAAAAAGGAAAGGTGTATATAACTCCATTAATGGATATTGCCTTGTTTGATATGTATATATCCAATTAATTTATATCATAATTGTTTTTAGACATTTATGGAGTGCACTAGAATTTGATTCCATTCATCATGGGTCTACTTACCAAATTGAAAAGGAACAAGTTATGTTTTAAGTGCCCAGATTTTCGTGTTTTTGTTACTGATAGATTGTAATGTTAAACATCCTCATGTGAGATACAAACATTTCACATCTCATAATTAGTATATAATTTTTCATAATTTCCAAATATCAAATCAATTATTATCAAAATTTGGTCTAGTTTCTATCACCTAATGGTAGTACTCATGTCTTCTAAGGTGAGTGGGATCTATGGTTGGGGATGGTAGTAAAGGTTACATCAGATGCAGGATTATAAATAATTTTAGTTTTCAAATGTATTATTTGAGTATATAGAGAATTATTCAAAAGTGATTATTCTAGTTGTTTTGTAGTGGAACCCTATGATGTTACTGGATGACCTTTCTAGGTTGGCGGCCCAGTGAGAGGTTAAATTCTCTATTGATTTTCTCTCCATAATGAGACCCATCACTTTTCCAAAATATAGAATTGATGCGAAAATTTTAAAATAGTTAAATATGTATTTTAAAGATATTAACAGAACATGATGAATTCATCATGAAATTTTACCATGGTCATAACTTGTTATATATGAAAACAAGTTAGATGTGGGTCACCAAATCTAAATATACTATCATAATCTAAATAAAAAGTTCGTTAATAGAAAATACCCATTTCCATGAACTGATTATCTTCTTTAAAATATCATTTCATCTTGGTTGTTTTATATGATTTACCTGAGGTATGGTTACTTTCATTCGAGTGTTCGACAAGATTATGCTTATAAGATCACATTCGTGTTTTGATATGAGAACTTTGAGTATCTTGTTATGCCTTTTTTATTACCAATGTTCTAGGGATATTTATGGAATTGATGAAAAAAATCATTTATCACTTTTTGGGATCCTTCATTTTTTTCTGTCATCAAGGTGTCTTCCAATATGTCGAAGGACCATGTAAACCATTAAAATGTTGTTTTCAGAATCTTGAATGATTATCTTTTATATTCCAATTATTCAAGTAATATTTTTGGATACAAGAAGAAATGTTTTTGGCCCATTTTATTACTATGAAATTGTTTTTAGTGTAAACTAAGAAGATTCAAGTGATTATGTCCTAGGAGAATCCCAATAATGTGTTTTATATTTGGATAATTTTATAATTTTTTAGTTGTAAGTGTAATTTTATTACTTCTTCCTACTAGATTATCCCATGAAAATATTGATATTAAAAGGGGTGACGTTTTAGTTATGTGAGAAGTATCATAAATATTTCGAGGTGTTTTATGTTCTTTTGATATGACCCCTATCATGATTCTTCTTTATCCTACAATGTGATATGTAGTGTATTATTATACCTTAGTTTTGGGATTGGGACATTGGTGATGCAAGAGGATCACATGGAAACCTATGGATCTTATCAACCATTCCCACATGAGTAGAATTACCAAAAACATTATGTTTTGTTTTACTCATTATCTATAAATTGAAGACATTGTTTCATTACCTAATCTGGGAGTGGTTTAAAATTTATTTTGATCATGAGTGCATGAATTATATTTTCTACTTGAGGGACTTGAATCTTCGGCCGAGATACGATGAAGAGTATATTTCAAAATTTTATTTAAATATCGTTGTTAAAATTGGGAAGGGTAATGTGTTCACATATTCATCTAGTATAAAAATTTCAATCCATGAATTTAAGGAATTAATAGATTAGTCGAGTCTAAGGCCTTTTTTCGACAATCAATGTATGATTTTACAGGATGACAAAGAAAATACTTCCATTGTTAGTGTTTTTTTCGAACCTTCTATTGTCAATTAGATTCTATTTGAGCATACATACGAGTCTAACTCCTAGTATATTAGATTAATTATATGTGGTTTGGAGATCTCATGAAATATGTTTTTATCTCTAGGTGGTACCCTTTTCACAAGAATGTGTGATGTTGTTTCATTAATCTTGAGACAAGAGGTAATGTATGAGGTTTTACTAAGTTGTTTTACACTCTTAGGTGTTGGTTCTGGTGGAATTATATGAGAATAATTGTTTTGGAATGTGTATCATGATGTTTAACCTAATAAATGATCAATGTGAAGAATCATATGATAGTTAAGTTTTTTTAGCCTACTACCATTCTAGTTTGGAGGTGGGATGCAGACACCATGGAATTTTTGATTAGTCTACCTTTTACTCATAGTGTGGATGATTGTATTTGGGTTATTATAAAATGATTCACTATATAATCAAACTTTCATCCCTTTAAGGGGTTGATGAAGGTAGAAGATCTTGGACAGATGTATGTCCCAGAAATGAATAACCTTCATGGGGTTTATCATGTGAATGTGTCTAAGAAAGATAGCCATATTAATTATTTATATGGGAAAATATTATAAAAGGCCTTGGGAACATAGTTTAAGTTTAGCATGGATTAGAAACCACAAATGGATGGTATTATTTGGAGATCCGTCCATATTATTGAGTATATGATATATGTATGGGTGCTTGAATTCATTGGTTAATTGGATAGGTACCTTCTTTTCATTGAATCTTCATAAAAATTTTACATAGATTAAATTAAAATTTTCCCTTTTGAGGCCTTGTATGAGATTTTTTTGGTTGCCAAATTTTTGGACTAAATTGGGTGGGAATTATTTATCATGACATAGTCTCATCCAAGGGAAAATGAAAAAAGTAGAGTTTATCTAAAAGTTTTTAGTGACACCATAGAGGCCCAAAAAATCCTATGATAATACACATTATCTCAATCATGAATATGAGGTTGGTGACCAGGTATTCATTTTGTTATCCATATAAAAGGGAAATCATTTCCTAGGAACGAAAATAAAAGTTGTGTTGTATTATGAAATGTCATTTTAGGTTGTCGATCATCCTATGATGGTATTCTATCAATATTACAGTACCCAAATGGATGGAAACATTCCTTGATTTCTTCAACATATTCCAATTCAATAAATTTTTTATATACCCATATCATTTGATAGGGTGAGAGGAGTTATATATAGAGCCTAACACCACCATCTTGGAGGAGCTTGTTCGTATATTGTATTATCAGAATAAGGTGATTCATTCTATATTTATCTATTTGTTCCATGTTCTTTGGTATTATGGTTGAAATACCCTTGAATGGTGGGAGTGGAACGTTTTTATGGTAGACAAATGACTTCACATGTTTTTGTTTGAAGAACCCTGAGAACATCATGGGGAAGGGTGTGTCATTGTGAGGTGTATTATGACACACATCAAGTCACTAGTATGTTTAATTTTCAGTTTTATTTATTTATTTATTCCATCATTGCGTTTTTGATAATTTTTGGGAGCAAAAAAATGGGTTTCTAGGAACGATGACCTATCATATAGTTCTACAATGGTTTGACAGACCATGTGACTATCCATGTGATTATGATTGTTGGAAGATAGTGATATTTTTCATAGTCTAAGCGGTGTTTTTTAACCATTCATAGTTATTTAAAAATCATGGTATTTTTATTTGGTGATATGATTTTATTCAATTCATTTTGTGCTTGGGTTTACAATTTTGATTCAATACAATGCAGTGTGCCTATATTATCAAAAAAGTAGGTTTTGGCCATTTCCTTGGGAAGATTTAACGTCTATTGGCATCATTTTTCTCTCTAGTCACATGTATCCTTCTCACAGGGATAAGGAGATTCTACCATCTCCTTATTGGTGTAATAATCTTGGATACATTGTGGTTTATATTGAGGAAATATTGTTGTCATTTTCATTTCTATATCATTCCCACTTATCTTACCTTAAACATCCATTTCCATGAATTATAGAAACTATAAATTTTGTTCAAGGAAAATAAATGGTTTTATAGGGGTTTTAAACTTTTTATTGGAGGTTTAGGTTTACGAGTACCTCAATTTAAAGATTCACGTAGATATCAGCGAAGGTGGAAAATATTAGTTTGTTTTTCAGTATGTATCTCTATATGAGGGTTCTTTTCAAGGGAATTCCATTTAATATTTATTTCATTTGTTTATATTTTGTTAAATATCCCATAATATGAGTAATTATTTATATTTGTGATTTTCGGAATTGGTTAGTTGTTTGATGAATTAAATTGGTTGTTCAATCAGAGTTGGTTTCTATACACTTCAAATATTTTTTATAATGTCTCAAAAAGGTTCTATGCATTCAAATGGGAGTTTCAATTATTGGTTAAAGAGGTTTTTTATGGTGTTAAATTATTAAAATTTTATCGGAAATTATATGTTTATAAAAATATATTTAAATGAATTATGTGTCTGGAACTTGTTTTGTTTAAATGTTTGGTATTCAACAGTGCATGGGAAAACATAAATGTTGGTGTGTATGACATAATAAAAGGGAGTAATGACCAATAGACAAAGTGATACTTTTATTTAATGATAGATTGTTCTTTTGAAATGTTTCCATGTGAATTGAGAGTGATGGTGGAATTATTTTTGGTCACAGGAAAGACCAAAGGAGCTTCCAAATATGTCATACATTCTTATCTTGCTAGGAAGACCTTATTTTAGAACAAGTAATGCTACACCATTATGGTTATAGCCCAAGGTGCATATTAATTATGCATGATTATTTTTTGTGTGATTTTTTCAGGATGTCAGTTCCTTAGTTGGCTGATATATTTTATTCTTATTCCCATGTTATATTATTTAGTTATATATTGGTGTTTATTCTTATGCTTGTACATATTCCATGTGTGGGAGTTATAATAATGTCATGTATGATAGATTATTTCATTATTCGACTCATGATTACTATTATTTGAAAATATATTTTTTTGAGAAAAAACCAACGGGTTTTATTAAGTTTTGTTTTCATATGATCCTGTTTTTAAAATATAAATTGGTTTCCAAAATGAGTTTTGAAACCATACATATTGGTTTTCTTGGATGAATTACTCACATAGATTCATGAAGTTATCTTAAGGGTCTTTCATCCTCATAACTGCATTTTCATTTGGGAATATGAAAACCATTTTTTATAGGATACAAATAATGAAAACAGAACCACATAGTTTGTTTTACTTCATGATTACCAATATACGTAGTGATTTTGGAATAGTGGATACATGGTCTCATTTATACAGATCATGTTGATCTGTTTTGGAAATTTACATCATTAAGAATATGTATTATCCTTTTATCCTTATTTCCTATTTTGGGATTGATTATGGATATCATGTAAATATGAATTTTTTATGGCTTGTGATGTTATGATATCTATTATTATCCATTATTTTGTTTTCATTGATTTTTATAATTACATATATTGGTCATGTCTGTTAGTTATCATGGATATCCAATTCATGGATGGGTTATGTTAAATTTTTTATGGTAGGAAGTATTCCCAATTTTTTGCTAATGATGTCTTGGTTATTTTATCCATCCCATGGAATCAGAATTCCACTTATGTCCTTATGGCATACTGTCTTAGTCAGTCGGTCACGTTAAAAAATGTTGGATTGTTACCTGAAATTTTTAAATAGGTTTTGATTGTTTTATAGGAGTCTTTTAAGGAATAATTTTATTGAGTTATAGTGAATATATATTTTTTGATGATATATTATGTATCTTAATCACAAAGAAACAAAAATTTGGATTTATGGATTTGGATATAATTCATTTCATTATAAAAGTAAATATTTTTTTACCCAATCTGAAATTATTGTTCATGAAGAATAATAGATAAAATCAAATGTAAAATGGTATATGATCATTGGGAACTATCATGTGTGTTTGTTTGCTGAAACATGTCCCCTTACCCATAGGCTTCATAAGGAAAGAGTTTTCATAGGGGATGATGGTAAGAATCCATACCATTAGGTGTAGTATCTTACAAAGTACTCTTACTCGGATCAAATGTTTCCCATTAGTAATAAGTCCATAATATCTAATTTGGTGACATAGAAGTGTTTGGGAAAATTTTCAAATTAATATTATGAAAATTTTAGTAGAAAATATTAGATATATAACCATTAAATCTAGTTTTTTAGGTTATGTACATCCAGTGTAATCACATAGTTCTAATTTTTATTATTCATTTATACTTTTACAAATTTAATATTTATGATAAAAAAGGGGTCAAGTAAAATTTTTGTGATGATAATAGAAAACATTTACTATAATTTATCAATGAGTAAAAATTATTAGGGAAACAATTTTGTAAAGGGGTATAATGTCTCATCAAAGACACTAAATGAATATTTTTATACAATTTATTCCATAAAATATATGTGTAATTATTAGATGATTTTTTTTATTTTTTTATGATATGAACATGTAATTCTTAATTATGAAAATATGTTGTACAAAAATTTTCTTAAAAAATAATAATTTAATTATCTCATATACAGGATGTATGATAATATGAATTTTATTTATGATAATTAAATTTTTCCAAAAATTAATATTGTATAAAATAATAATATTTTATTAATGATAAAAAAAATTATTTTTTATTTATTTATATTGATTTAATTTTTTTGAATAATATATTTTATTAAAATGATTTAATAACATCCTTTTTACTATTTTGACAATTAATATCACACATATAGTCATATTTCTTAAGTATGTTTTTGTTATAAGAAATATAATGTTTGTATTTAAATTTAATTATTAATTTAGTCATAAAAATATTATTTTTAACATAGTATGATACAAGTTTTATTAGTCAAATAATTGTATCATATATCACTTCAATGTAATTTAACAATTCTTGATGTCAAATGATTTTTTTGAATCCTATAAAAAATTAAATTTTAAATTAATATGAAATAGTATTCATCTTAATCCAATAATTTCATTGAGTATAAATATAATTGAATTATTTATTAAGTGTTATTTGATTCATTAAAGATCATTTTAATTTAAATAATTTACATTAGTGGATCAATATATCAATGTAGCTGTTTTATAGTAAATATATTAATTTTATTGAATGGTAAATGTAATAAATTAATCATTAATGGAGTGTTATATTGAGAAACAAGATAATCTATGAAATCTATAATGGGGTGTTTTCGCTAGGGTTTTTATTTTTTACTTTTTAGATGTTATTATGTTTGTGTGTAATTGTGGAAACATATTCTTAAGTGATTTATATAAATTAATAAATATTTTATTTTAATGGACATTAACTTGAACACTAATACAAATACATAATTAAAAATGAAAAAATTATTACTTTTTGTACTAATATAAGTATCATAAGCTATGAATCATTAAAATTAGTTACCTTTATCAGCATTTTTTTCTGCGCTGATAAAATTTTAAAATTATTCAAAATAAAATCATTCAAACTAGACCATTTACCACTATTAATACACCCCTTTATCAGTTATACATTCCTCTTATATTCCAATACTCTATCTTTTCTTAATCACATCACCTATATCAAGTACTTTTACACACTTCATCTTAACTATGTCCTGGAATTCAACCCATGACCTCTTTCTTAAAGTACTATAACCTTTACCACTACACAATCACGATTTTTTATAATATTTTATGATATATCAATTTATTTATTCATATGTATACCTAATACATTTTTAATTATATAATAATGAATATAATAATATTCATTAATATAATTATTTTTAAATACAATTTAGTAATATTTCTATATATTTTACATTTAGATACAACTTCTATTCATATATTTATATATATAATTATTCATATTTACATGTAATTGTATATTTACATATAAATTTTTTATACTGTATTTATAAATATTTAATGTATATATAATTAGATTTTATCTATAATTATATTTATATATGTATAAATATGCATTTAGATATGATGTAGTTTCACAATATGTACACACACACACACACACAGACACACTTATATTTACACTCACAAACACATTTTTATTTAGAAAAAAAATGGACAACTTTATATATATGTGTATTAATTTATATATATTATAATATGAATATTAATATATTATTTTAGTTGAATACACATATTTATATAAAAAAAATTACTTATATATATATATTAATGAATTTTTTAACGTCAATTAAATAGAAAGTATTTATATTTTAAATAAACTGAATAATAATTATTTCATTCCAAAATATATTTATATTTTAAAAATAAATTTAAATATTAATCTGTTTAAATATTTATTTGCAAAATTGATTAATTATTTTTAAATATATACAATTATTCATATATTAAATTATAAATGACCATTTAACATGAAAAATGGTGAAATTTAAACTGTAAAATATATATTTGATTATAATACCTTCTAATATATATTAGTCACCACTAAATAAAGACCAAAAGACAATGTCAAACAGGTGTCAAATTCCATACAATGTTTAAAAATGAAGCAACACTGATAAAAAAACACATTTTAGTGGTCTCTTAGGCCTTTTCAAACATGAGAAAACATTAAATAGGGCTACCCTAACTACAATGTCATATAACCTATTGCATGTTTGTATTTTATATATGGCAGAACTCAAATTAATACATAGATCAAAAGTAATGGACAATTAAATTTTAGGCCATGTTTTCATCTTATAATATATCATTCAGAATTTATTTAATGATTATGTCATCCGATTGTTTTTAAATTTGAATTAATCTAAAATAATTTGTAAATTATTATATAATATTAATTATTTATTATTTTATAATCTATATTCTATAAATATTTTATATATTAATTGTAAAAGTATATATTTTTCTCTATAAATAATATCTAATAAAATATATTATATTTATTTTAAAATAAATGTATTAATATATTACAGTTATTTTTAGTGATATATAATTTATTTTAATTATAATAATCCTTTTATATATGTTAAAATAGTGTTGATAAAGGTCACACATAATCACTATTAAAAAAATGATAAAAGTGAACATTATCAGTACTAATAAAAGGTTTTGTTTTAAACGCTTTTTTACAAATGATAAAAGAATCCATTATCTATTCTTTCAGCTAGTACTAAAAAAGGCACCACATTTATCAGTGATTTTAGACAGACCTGTTAAAGGGAAGTGCTTAATATCACATTATATGTAGTAATGGTTACATTATATTATTTCCAGTTTTTATGGGAATCCACAATTCATGTGAAAATCCATCAAAGTGTTGGTACCAAGATGGATCACTAGTTATTAAATATTTTTGGTTAATGGTCATTGGATTGTGGGAAATTGTATGGTTATTTTCATGGAAAAACATTTATTTTACCTCAATATTATTCGGTCATGTGTTTTTTATTAAACATTGAATCATGCGACCAAATTTGTTAATAATTTTTTATAATTAATCTAACCCTCCATGACATTAATTTCAAATATTTCATGAATTAATTTTGAACAATTAATCAGTGATGATTTAGGGAAGAAATTGAAATTATATTTATAATTTCAATGATTATTTGATTCAATTACTCTGTCATATTTCATTAGAAATGTCTTGATGAGTTCAATACATTTCTTTTAAAATCATTCAAATCGGTGTTATAATTTTGGAGAAAATATAGAAATAATTATTTTGGAATGAATCATTATCCCTATGTTGTGGGGAATTTAGAGACCAAATGTTATAAAATTGATTCGAAATTTTTATTTTATGGGTTTTGAAATATCTATTTGTATAAAATTAGTGATATTTTAATGGTTTCAATAGTGTTTAATCATAGTAGATATGAACTAATATAAATGAGAGGTGATGGTTCTAGGGAGGGATGGCAATATTGAATGGAAACTTCTCAATCATTCATTATAAAACATATTTGAATTCATGTAACACTAGTTTTTGGGGGTGACAATATGGGTGATGTCATAGTGCATAACCACATGATCTTCTGATCAAATTATGTTCATTTAGACACCCAACTCTAACAAAGAGTGACACATGTTCATATTCTACATTAGTTCTAACTATCTAATTCACATATTGAACAACTAAAAACATGACATAATAGATGTAGTAAGGGTGTGATATGAGAATTATTTGGTTATTATATCTATAGATATCATGACTTTAACTGATTATGTGATTGATTTGAGTGGGAGTGATTTGGATGGACCTAGGTTTTATGTTCAAATGATCAAATCACCACAATTAAACTATGTGTTTCAGGACATGGAAGGTGCATGGTCACACCTAGGGGTTCTATGTGGCACCCAATGAAAATTAAAATCCTCCTACACTTCATGATGGAATGTGATATGGTATTTTTAGGTTTTGAAATTAGAATACGTTTGGATAATAAGATCCAATGGAACCTATTTTGTATTTTTTGGTAAGTTATGTTGATTACTTAAGCTAAATACGATTAAAAAATGTGAAAAATTATTATTATTGAGTGAATATAATTTAAGTTGGTTTAAATTAGTAGTTAACTGGAAGAATGGAATAGATTATTATGAAATATGTTATTAATGAGAATCACATAATGTATTGGGAATTATAAGACTGAGTTATTGTGGTTATATTAGTTAATTACACAAATACATTAATTATAAAATCTTATGTGAATAAGTTTAAAAATATGTGATTGTGATAATTCGTCACAGTAATATGAGTGAGAGAGAATCTTTAAACATTATAATTAATTTACATATATATATTAGTATCAATAATAGTGAGTATAAATTCATTTGAAACCTTTATATGGTGATCATATGTGATTTATAAGGATGAGAATTAATCCATGGGATTAACATTAATGGGGATGAGATTGTGTTATTAAAATAAATAATGAATAATTTTGGTCATCTACATAAATGAATGAGGTAGTGTATATTAGAATTGGTGAATTATTTAAGAATTTTTTCATTATTAAAACATTGTTGTGTTAGCTGTAGAATATAAATGTAGAAAATTAAATAAAAACATGGTAATACATTTTAGGAATAATGAATATGAATAAACAAATTGATTATCAAGGGTATGGTAGTGGATAATTATATAACAAAATAGTGGGAATAAAAATTTATTAAACACTAAGGAATGATATTTCACAAAAATGGTTTGCAATTATCATAGAGTAAATATAATTACATGATAAATGATATGTAATTGGTGGATAGATAATAAGGAATGAGGATGTAAACCTTCAGGACTACAGTAGGGGGATAATATCTATAAATATTCAGTTAATCTATTATATTGGAAATATGATAATGTATAATATATTTAACCAATTGGGGTCAAATAGATAAAATGTTACGAATGTGATATCAAATTCGATTTGGTGTTCTAGTGGAATAATTCAACAACAATACTTGTCATTATTGTATTATTTCACTTATAATACATATATTTGAGAATACATAATTTTATAGACGGTGTTATGAGATTTTGTAGCATCAAGAAGGAAGGTATTATTTTTGGTGTTATGATGTGACTAGATAAAAAATTTAACAAACATCTTATTGAATATTATTGAATAATAATAATAATTTTATTTTCATTGATATTTGAAATTTATTGGGATGATATAAAAACTCTTAATTAATATATGATAATACTTTTGAAACTAACACAATATCCCTTTTTTATTTTATTTTATTTACAAATGTAATCATTAACTTTATGGTTGATGTATCTTGTAAAGGATTGATATTTGTGGTCGGGGGATTTTGAGGTGATATTCATTATAATAATCCTCTGACTAAGATCGAGGTGAGATTATAGCTGACTCAACTTTATCACCCATAGATATTAGTTGATCATAATGATAAATTATAAACAATCACTAGATTACATTCATATAATTTAGAATTTTATTATATTAATTTTTTATAGTAGTTAAGTTTATTTCATAACATCAAACAAATTTATCTAATATATATTTGTATTTAACTATTGTAAAACAATTATGGAAATGAAACCACTCTTCAATAGAGATTATATTGGGATAATGTTTCTAATAACCAAATACTCAATTTCAATGATTTTGTGATTTATTGTGGTGTCTAGTTTTTTATATCCAAAACTTGTGACGTTATCAACATTTTTTATAATAGTGGGTTAAATCAATGAATAAGAACCATTATGTATTTCATTATACTGAGATGGAGAAGGCAAATCTTAATTTTTATCATCTTGATGGAGAGGATGACCAATGACGGGAATTGATTAAGAACATGATGTCGAGATATGAAATTTATGATATGGAATGGGAAGATGTGAAGATAATATTTATAAATAATTATTCACCACTAACTATTTATATAAAAATAAATATAGAATTCATAGAGATAAAATATAAGTATGGATAATCAATCACGACCTACAAAAAAATTTAAAATCCTTTTATGGTACGCTTCCAGTTTTGTTATAAAAAATGACAGAAAAATTGATAGATTCATTAAGGGAATAAAACCACACCATCAAAAGGATCTTGAAATTCAAGACTTTTGGATTTATAGAGAAGTAGTTTGATGTTATCTCAATGGGGAGATAATTTCTAGAGAATGGTCACATGTCTATGGTGATATGAAATGAAATATGGAGTTTCATGCGGGAGGATATAATGGGAAATGTGGATAGAAAACTCACCCACCCACATGTCAAAATTGTGGGAAGAATCATCCTGATAATTTCTTAAAAGGGATAGGGAAATGCTTCATGTATGGGATAGAAGGCCTCCAAGATCCGTAGTGTCAAATAGAAATGATAATTTAGGATAATGTGGGTGAGGAAAGAATTGAACCACCAATGGATTAATTCTACAACTATAAGAATCAAGGGAACTATACAAGATAGTGCACTAATACTCGAGTTCTCAATGGTAATTACCATCACCATCCACCATAGACAAAGTATCAAGGGAGGTATTATTCCATCACAACTACAGATGTTGAGAGAGTAAATGATGTTTTAAAAGGTAAACTTCCTATTAACTCAATAATGAAAAAAGACATATTTGATTTTAGTTATCTGAATTCATTTATATCATTAAAGTTTTCTAAAACTATAGAATCGATGCCCTAAAACCTCGAATTATAGATATTTGTAAAAAAAAAGTGTTGAAATCATTGAAACTCATGTTTTGGACACTTACCCTCTTGGAATATGTGGGAATATTCTTCCAATGAATCTCGTGATACTTCCCTTGGTGGATGTTGACACTATAATGAAAATATATTGGATTTTGTTATATACAGCACATATCAACTGTATAAAAAATTAAACATCTTTTCATATTTTGAACCATCCCATGATCCTCTAAAAATTCATGTATGATCAAGAATAAACATTATAAAATCCTTTAACAGTGTGGGTTTTGGTTCTCTATGAAGAATCATAACTTACTCAATTGGATGAGTCAAAGTAAATTTTCAACCTAGCGAAAATTCCCATCATGATGGAATACAATGATGTTTTTACCAAGCAGTTACCCTCAATTCCAATGGATTGTGAGGTAGAGTTATTAATAGAACACATATCTAGAGGTACTCCTACAACATAGTGTCCCTATAGGATGGGGCATATTGAACTAGAAAAGTTAATAAAGCATCTGCATGAGAATTTGGGAAAATGGTTCATATTACTTAGTGAATCACATAGGGGTGCGCTAATGATAATTGTAAAGAAGAAGGTTGGATCAACATGGCTATGCATCAATTATCGGGATCTCAAAAATTTCCCCATAAATAAAAAGCATCATCTAGCACGGATTGATGAAATTTTCTGCCAGTTACGAGGATGCCAATACTTCTCAAAGGTGTATCATTGTTCTAGATATCATCAAATAAAGGTAAGGAATGATGATATATAGAAGACTTCCCTCCATAAAAGGTATGAGTAGTAGAATTTTCTGGTGATTAACTTTTTATATACTAATTCCCCTTCAAATATTCTTGCATTTAGTGAATATAATCTTTAGATATTACTGCGATACATTTTTTTAGTGTTTATTGGTGAAATTATCATCTACCCCATGACCAAGGAGGAATATTATGAACATACAGGGCTTGTGTGAGAGACATTGAGAAGGATAAATTGTATGCCTATTTTAAAAATTGTACCTTTTGGATGATGAAAGTCACATTCCTTGGACATGTGATCACAAGTGAGGGAATTTCTATATGATCTTAAAAAACATAGGTAATTGAGGAATTCCCAAGACCCTATACTATAACAAAAATCCAAATTTTTTTTGGATTAGAGGTGAATTACATAAATCTAGTGACAAAAAGATCATGATTATCAAGCCCAATAACATTGTTAACATGAAAATGGGTAAAGTATGTTTGGATAGAAGGATGAGTGGAAGGCATCATGGACCTAAATAGAAAGTTGATCACTGCACCTATACTAACATTAACAAAGATTGGAGAATTTTTTATGATATAATGTGATTCTTCCATGAAAGTTTTGTTTGTGTACTCATGAAAAATGATAATGGGATAACCACCGTCTCAAAAAAGTTGAATGTCCAGGAGAATAACTACCCTACACAAGATCTTTATCTAGTATATATGATTTTTTTCTTGAAAATATGGTGCACTAACTCTATGGCGATAATTGGTCATATATACTTATCAAAATAGCCTAAAGTTTATATTCCACCAAAAGGATATCAACATGCATTAAATGATATTTTTAAAGATAATAAACAACTACTATTTTTCTATTCACTATCATCCTAGAAAGGTGAATAATGTAGTTGATGCTCTTATCAAAAAGAAACCACAACTATATCCATGTTGCATATTGATAAAGACCCTATCTTAATAAATATTTAAAAAATGCATTTCGAATACATAACGAAATAGAATAAATCCTTCCATTACAAAATTATTTCTAAACAATATATCTATGAGAAGGTTAAGGAGGCACAAAGGGATGATCTAGAGTTACAAAATAAGGTTAATGTAGTAATGAAATGGAATTAGTAAGAGTTACATATAGGCAATGGTGTTGTTTTTTTTTGGAAAGAGGCTTTTGGCGCCTTCATAACTTGGGGTAAAGATGGAGATATTTGATAATCCACATAGCTTACCCTTCCTTATCCATCATTGTAACAACATGAAATAATGTGATCTCCATGAACTCTTCTAGTGGGGCAATTTGAAGAAGAATATTTCTGAGTATATATCAAGGTGCATGACATATATGCAAGTTAAAGAAGAGTGAAAAAGTCCAAAGTGATAATGCAGCCATTTCTTATACTAAAGGGGAAATGGAAGAATGTCACTATAAAATTTTTACTGGTTCTCCCAAAGGAATCCAAAATAAATAAGGTGATATGGGTTATGGTGGACCAGCTCACCATGATTGCTCAGTTTATTGTAATTTAGGAAGGTCTATCACTTGAAAAAATACATATAATTTTTGAATGAAGTGATGATAATCTATGGTGTTCCACTCTAACTTGTCTCTAATAATGATCACAAGTTCATAGCCAGATTCTAGAGGAGTCTTCCGCATTACTTGAGCACTTAATTGAATTTCAACATGGCATAGAACCCCAAAAATGATGTCCAATCAGATATGACTATTCAGATGCTCAAGGATATGCTAAGAGTATGCTAATAAGAATTCAAGGGTAGAGGGTGACATCATCTCCCATTGGTTGAGTTCTCATAAAACAATTGATTCCACTCAAGCATTCAGATGGTTCCATATGAAGCTCTGTATGGAAATTTGTGTAAAACTCCAACCATTTGGGATGATGTTGGAGAAAGAAAGCTGCATAAACCTTATCTTGTACATGATATGGTTGAGATGGTTCATGACAACGAAAAACATATAAGAGATTATGAGAGTCAGAAAAAGGTATATGATGACAACCGTTGAAGGGACTTGGAGTTCGATGTTGGATATAAATTCTTCCATCTAATATCACCATGGAAGAGAGTCATGCAGTTGGGAATGAAAGGGATGATAAGGCTAACATAAAGTTTCCCCTTCTATATCATTGACCGCATAAAATCCATGTCCAATCGGCTTTCACTTCCACCGAATATATATCATGTTAATTATTTGTTTCTTGTATCACTCCTGAGGATGTACATTCCAAATCCCTAACATGTACTGAACTTAGACGTCGTTAACCTGGAAGATGGTAACTCTAATGAGTAGCAACCTTTAGTGATTCTGGCCTGGAATAACAAGGTTTAATGAAACATAGCATCCCACATTGTTTATGTTTTTCAGAGGAACCATAATTATGAAGAAGAAACATGGGAACCAGAGTAGGAGATGAAGAAGAAGTACCCTCTCTTTTTTTGGAAAATGAAATATGGAGGGTGATGTTTCAAAAGGGGGGAATAATTTAGTGACCAAATGTTTTATCATTGGAATTTAATTATTATAATTATGTAATATAGAATAATCACATAAAATCACACGATGAAAAAAATTCCACAACTGGATTAAATTATCTACTATATCATATGTGAGCTTTAAACATAATATTTCAACAATTATGATTTAAATTCTGAAACATTGACATTCATGATTGCGATAAGTGTGTTGGTTGGAGTCATATATAAAAAACATAATTGTTTGTGAATAGTTGCATACCGTTATGAATATTAATGCTACCCATATGAATAGTAATATGACTATTCTGAATAGTAAATCATCAATGTTGGATATTAATGTTAAACTTTTGAATAGTAATATGAATATTATAAATAGTAAATCTTCAATGTGAATGGGAACCTTACCAATGATAGTATAAATAAAATTTACATATCCTATAAGTCATAATATGTTATAATTATTTTATAGTGTTGGTATTTTTGTATGTCTTGAATATTTAATGATTAATTTAGTAATTTAAAATAAAATTTATTTTAATATAATGTATTCATAAACTACCATTTTTATGTCTTATGATTATGTGGTAATTTTATGATACCTTAACAATTTTTTCAAAGTTTTATAAAATGACTTTTAATTTTAAAAGATACATTTATCATGTAAATTGTGATTTTAATAAAGAATAGTATTACTCATATATATATATATTATTTTAATAAAATAGAATTTATTTCTTATTTCAAAAAATAGATAAAAATTTACAGGGAATTTTTGAGATTTTTTCGAAATACATTAATTTTTGGCAAATAGTGAAATTTAAGAATTTATAAAATATGAGAAATAAATGAAATTTTGTATCATGCTTGAGTAATAGATGATGTAAATGGAAATTTTTTAGAACTCACATGAACCAATTAGTGTATTTAGTCATAATAAACCTCTATATTTATTTTCTTGTGGGATATTTATAAACTAATGAAATAAATTTTCAGAAAAACCCTCTACCCTCCACTATAAATACCAGCCCTCAATACCACATTCCCTCATGCCTCTCAAGGTTCAAGCTATGTCCATATTCTTCCCAAACATCTTACCTTTACCCTTTCAAACGTCCATCAGATATTTTTATCATCCAAATTCCAAACCTAGTTCCATGGAATATGATCTAAAGAGATGAATTCAAGTGGTAATTCTGCTCTCTCATTTCATTGAATTTCCTATCAAATTTAATTTCTGTTCTTCACTTATAATCAAACATATCTTATTAAAATGTTATTATAAATATAATATGACTGACACAATGTTATTATATCATATTAATTTAATTTTTTTCATTACATTCATCTGGACCTCTCTTTTTTTTATAAAAAAAGATATCGTTTCCCGTGATATGTTAGTTTGCCTATATTGTGGGCGATGCACTTCCATTTTCCATCAATCACATTAAGGTTGTAAATAAAACCATTAAATTGTTTTAAAAAATTAATTTTAATTTGTATAATTTAACTACTTCTATGTTTGGTTAAAATCATTTATACATAATACTAAATGATAAATCAAAACATGTTCATTGTGATCCAAAAACTGCCCAAATTAACCTAAAACACTCATAATTAAATTTTAAAAAATGAATCATCCTCCTGGTATATTTAAAACTTCATTATAAGATAAGTAAAACTTATTTAAGATCATTAATAACATGTAATAGAAATTGTGTTTGTTTATCCCTGTTCAACATGAACTTCCAATCATGTATACAAGTGATACATTCTTAAAAACAATGAAAAAGAAAACTCTCGAGTGATGGGTTTCAACATTATGACATATCAAACAGACCGTTAAAGAACATAATGAAACCATAATGAAATTTATTTATGTATAAGAGGTTATAAAATTATTAATTAATGAATCTAATGAAATTATAAAGGATATTAATGTGATGAATGCATTCAGACACAAGGTAATGGGAACTCTCGAACCAAACATTCATTCTTTGGGTTATCCCTCATTCACTCAAATTTTAGTATGGTTATTACATAAAAAGAATTTCTTCACAATTATATTACCTAATATTTGATATTAATTTTTTCTACTAGAGTTTATTTCAAACAAAAAGATTTACAAAATAATTCTTGTTTCAAAAACATGCTATTTACTTTTCACTCAAGTTTGATGGTTCTCATATCTAGTATGTTATTCCCTCTTTATATTGGGAATCCAAATTTTATTAATGCATGATTTATGAATTTAAACACATTACATTAAATGGTTTGTTTTATGATCATGATAGATATATATTCTATCTGGAATTCATGAGAATGTAAATGTTATGATGTGCTGGGTGTGCCCTGAATTATATAGAGCAATGAAAATGTTGAGATGTGACGGGTGCGCTCAGAATAATATACCCCTCTTAAGAATTTGGTAATGTGTAGAACATCATGAGTAAAGTTAAGATTTCATCAAAATGATGCTATATTACTTCACATATATGTGGGGTATATGACAACTAAGACATGATGTTTCATTTTCTATTCATTTCCACATTCCATGTATTCTCTTAATGATCTCACTCAATATTATGATCCTATGTGTATCTTATGATGATGATTATGATTACCACATGTTATATTGTTTCATTTTCTTATCCATCCACTTTAAGGGAATTTAGCACAACCCTTTTTAATGTATATCATCTGGTGAAAACTTTTACTATGGAGAATTCATGAGAGAATAAGAAGCTAGAGAAGAAGGCATTAAATAAATGTTTATGTTTTATGTTGTAAAAGTTATGTATGTTGGTAATTTTCCCATAATAAAAAACATTTGGATCCTCAATTTTTAATTTATTTACGTTTTATAGCTTTAATATGATGTAATAGTAATGTATCAAGAGTAGGGTCACTATAGATCATACCCCAATGTGTATATATGTGTATTTAGGTTATTATTGGGGGCCCATGATGAAAATTTTAAATCTACATATATATTATAGATATGGTTTCCATGTATTTTTTCCATCCACCTTCGTGAGATAGTTCTTTTGGGGAGTTGAAGTTTCACACCACATGTATTTGGATGGCTCTATCTAAGGAAGATGAGTTCGACTTAAAGTATAAAAATATATAAGATATAGCCAATATAAATTTATTAGAAAATTTTGTTTACATAAAAAAAGGAATTTTTAAAATGATTTATAAAAAATTTCAAAATAAGATAAGAATAATTTTTCATAAATTTGAGTCAAAAATGAATCGACTATCATAATCCCTTTTCCTAAGATCGGTGATGTGAAAAATGTGTTACTACCCAAGTTCTCATTTATATTTTATTATGTGAGATTAATAAAGGGAGAAACCATATTTCACCAAAAAAAGGTGAAAGGTTTTTTTGATGATAACACCTCTCACCCCAACTCATATAAAACCCCCATCTCCCTTCACATGATTTTATCCCACTAATCCTCATGATATTTCAGTCTCTCACTCTCAAATTTTCCAATTTTTTCTCTAATTCATATAACCCATTTAGTGGCCTTAATGTAATGAATATTCATTTATAATTCATTAAAATGTATATTTATAATTTATTTTTTTGATTTTTATTTATTTCTCTATTTAGTTTGTATTTTTCTTTTATTTATTTCATTTAGTTATTAGTTTAGTTAATTAAATAATTTTTTTACATAATAGTTAATTTTTGGTAATATTAGTGAGTAAATAATTAGTTTCTCCATAATGTTATTTTGTAATTAATTAATACTTTGTCTTGATAATATAATAAATATTATGAAATGTTTATTACTTAGTATTACATGTTAAAATATAATTAATTAGAAATTTATAATTATCGAAAAATAGATAATCAATGAATTAATTATTATGAACGTATAATTAACTAATAAAAAATTTCTTTGTAATTAGTAATCAATATTAATTATTTTATGATAAAATATTTATGAACTAAGGATTAACTATAAATTCATTTATAATTACCTTTTTAAAAGCTATTAATTTTTAAATCATTAATGAATGATTATCGATTCATTAAAAAGATTAACTAATGATAAACTTAGGATTATATTACGATTAAATAATGATTAAGTAACGGTCAAATAACTATTAACTATTGATTTACTAATAATGAACTATTGATTAAGTATCATTTAACCAATAATTATCAATAGATTAGCTAATAACTAACTACTAATTTACTATTAGTTAATTATTAATTAAAAATAATTTTACTAGTATATAAATATTAATTTATGAATGGTTAATGAATGATTAACTAATTATTTACTAATGATTATGTAATTATTAAATAAATATTAACATAGAATTTGACAATGAATAGATAATGTTTAATGTAGGATTAATATATGATAAAATAATGAATACCTAATTATTAACTATTGATTAACTATTGTTGAATTAATGAGAAAAACAATGATTAAAAAATAAATAACTAGTATGTACAAAACAATTAACAATAAAGAAACTACTAAACAACTATTAATTAACACACGATTGATTAATGGATAATGAATTATTTACCAGTTATTAATGAATTAATAATGAATGATTAATGAATGGTAAAAAAATGATTAAATAGTAATTAAATAATGATTATGTAATGATTAATTAATTATTTAATAAGGATTAACTTAAGATTAATTAATTAATAGCTAATGAAAAACTATGTATTAACATATGATTAACTGTGGATTATAAAATGATTAACACCTTATTAACAATTAATGAAATAATGATTAACTAATGACAAGTGATAAATAACTAATAATTAACTATAAATTGACAAGTAAGTAAGTATGTAACAATTATTAATTAATGAATAAGTAATGAATGCCTAATGAATTCTGAATGACTAATTAACGAATGTTTAACAAATGGTTAAGGAATAAATAAATATTGATTAACTAATGTTTATCTTGTGACTAAGTAATGAATAAATAATGAATAAATAAGGATTAACATATAATAAACTACTGAATAACATATGATTAACATAGTAATGATTTTTAATGAAATAATTATTAGCAAAAGATGTACTAAGGATTAAGAACTCTAAACTAATAATTTAATGATAATTAATTATTATGTAGATAATAATTAACTATTATATAACTAGATAACAATTATTAGTTAATAGATTATTAATGATTAGAAAAATAATAATTAAAAATAGATTTATAAATGATTATAGAATGATTAGGAAATGATTAAATATTTATTAAATAATGATTAACAAAGGAGTAAGTAGTGATTATTTTTGGAATAACTAATGATTCACATAGTATTAGTTAATAATTAACCAATAGTTAACAAAATATTGGCATTAGATCAAATAAAAATTAAATAATGATTAACTAATGATGATATGATGATTAAAAAATAACTAAATAATTTTCTAAAAATTCAATATTAAATAATTTCTAGTAAAATTTAAAGTAACTACATAATAACTATTAATTAAATTATGATTAATGAATTTTTAACAAATATTTAGTGAGTAACTAATGAATTTTTTGGGAATGATTAATGAATAAAAATCATTGATTAACCAATGCTAAAAATATGATTATGTAATGATAACATAAGGATCCAATAAATATTAACTTTGAACTAAATAATGATTAAGAACTGATCAACATAGGATTAACATATTATTAAATTATGATCATGTCGTGATTGACTTAGGATTAATTAGATTTGAAATAATGATTAACTAAAAAATTAACAATTAAGTAAATATTAGGGTTAAATAAATTAACTATTAATTAATAAATAACAAATGAATTATTTAAAATTTATAAAGATTGATTAAAGAATGATTAATGAATGATTAACTAATGCACAACTAATTTTTTATTAATTAATAAAAAATGATTAATATTGAATTAAATAATGACTGGATAATGATTAAATAAGGATTAAATTAATATTAAATTAGGATAAAATATTGATTGAATAAGGATTAATGAATGATGAACTATACATTATTCAACGAGTAATTGATAATTAATTAATTTTTTACTACATTTTGATTAACAATTAATTATAAGTTAACTATTAGGTAATTAAATAATAACTATTTATTAATGAATGCTTATTTATTGTATAACATGAAATTATCAATTTATTAATGAATGGTTATGGAATTATTAACTTATAAAAAATTAATGACTACCTAATGATTAAATAATGAATAACAAATGATTAACCAAAGATTAAATTATGATTAAATAATAATTAGGTACTGATTAACAAATGATTAAAATATGATAAAATTAATATAAAATGCTGAATAATTTATGATAAATTAATAATGAACTAATAATTAAATAATTATTATCTAATAAATAACTAATTAATATTTATTAAGTCTCTAATAAAACTATTAATAAAATAATTTTAATTTAATGACTAATGAATGATTATGAACTGGTTAATGAGTTATTAATGAATGATTATGGAAGGATTAAAATAATTATTAATGTTTATCTAATGATTAATTGTTGAATAAGTAATATATAAGACCAAATTAATTATTTATTAGCGAATGATTAAAATTTGATTAACATAGGATTATAATAGGATCAAATAATTATTAACAAATGATTAACTAATAATTATATAATGATTAACTAATAATTACCAAATATTTAACTATTCAGTAGATTATAAATAATTATTAATTAACTATTATGAAACTACATAATCACTATTAATTTATGATTGTTTGTTTTTTCATGCAATGAAATCCTTGTCTTGACATTACAAGTGGACACAGACTCTGGTATAGTTGTAGCTAGTGTTAGAAACCCCAAAAGCGAGGATTGAGTATTATCTTAGTAATCAATAGTACCCCAAAAAGAGTCCCAACTTCGCACTTGGTTTGAGGGGGGTCTACTTTAGATGATTTACATCATCATAAATTACTATCATTTGTGACCATTAAGATAATTAATATTTGATCTACAAAACATTAGTGGAATCATTCAGGGTACATTATAATTTTTTTTAAAATAATTATATTAATGATTTTTTGGTTATCCGAGGAGTCAAATCCCTATCTAGATTATAAAACTGGATAAAGGATCCAGAATAGTTGTACATAGGGTATAAAACCTTGAATAGGGATAATTAGGTATTAACTCAATCATCTTCCCATGAAAAAAATAGGCATAACTGCACACTTATTTTTGATCTGTTGGTTTATCTTATATGGATGATTAAAATTATATTTTATTAATATATTTCAATATAATTAGGAATAAAACAATATGGACTATTAAACATCAGTGAAATCATTGGGGATATTAAAAATTTGAATTCTTTTTATAATGTTACGTTTTTGTAGATATATGAGAAACGACATCCATATATAGATACTATAAGTGGATACATACTCGACCATAATTTCAAATTGGATTAATAGCCCTAAAAATGGATGATTGGGTGTTAACTGAATCATCACCTAGAGCACAATAAAGAACCCCTACTATACACATTGTTTGATACTACTAGGGGACCATCTAGAAATGATTCGCATTCTCATTTTAATATATTAATCTTATTAATACATATTTTTAATGTGAAATAAAATGACACGTCCATTTTATGGACAATGTTACATGATTATTCCTTATTTTTAATATTAATTACTACTTTGGAATCATGATAAGTTATCATTATTAGAGAAATAAATCATGTTTTTTGTTTATATTATTTAGGGGAATTTATTCAAATGGATTGAGGGGACATATATAATACTCAAACCATAATAATGGATCAAATAATTGATTATGTTACTCTATGAGAACATCTAAAAATAAATTGTTTTTTTATTTCATTTGATTGCAGATTATTAGATCCACTCTATTAAATATAGACTTTTTTAATTCCAATATAGTCTAGAGCATCTGGATTATCCATTGGTTAAATATGTAGAATTGTTACATGAAACAATATTATATAACCAACGATATAATATGCGAATTTTTCTATTATCCATAAGAAGGATAATACGGTATGACTATAAAGGAATAAAGTATCAATCATAAATGTTTCATCCCAAGAATATATGAATCCTACCTATCAGGTAGAAGAAGACAAAGAAATTGGTCACCCATATATGTTGAAATAAAATTGCAATTCAAAGGAAGTTTCCAATGTTTCAAAATTTGTTTAAATAACAATGATGGCGATAAAGCTGTAGAATTTTGGGAAGAAGTTGCTAGAAATGAAATAGTTTTACATCAGCCTCGATTCTTCGTAAATCATATATTACTCACCTTATCTTGGTCAGATACTATAACACATTTATCTGAATTAGAATTTAATATTATCATGTCTCAACTTAGTTTCCTGGAATTATAGGGGATATATTTGTTCAAAAATTATAACATTATATATCAAAATATATTTACCAAGAAAATATTCTATTAAAAATATTCTATTAAAAATATTCTGAAACGAATTAATATTGACAGACATTTTAGATATATAAATCATTATTCAAATTTAAAAAATTACATCAGAAAACATAAAAAATATGCTGATGATTGATGATTTCAATTGAAGTATATTCCTACCGATGATTTTGGTGGGTGGATAATATCAATCATTAAGATTTCTCATACTTGTATGCGTCCTAACCTTAGACAATTATCTACATCAATTGATGTTGTCTTCATCTAATCTATTACTATCAAAATAAATGAGACCAATTGTGATGATTATGTATCCATTACGTATTAGTTGATACAACATATTTTTGTTTACAAAATATTCAATGAAAAGGCATGGATGGTGAATCAAAGTAATAATTAAATGTTTTATAATGATGATGATAAGTTGTATTGTGTTTTTATATAATTTATACCAATACTAAGGGAAACCCATCTTGTCTACCACCTCGATATAAATGAACATTTGTCTCAAGATAACTATCTTGATCCTTCGCATGATAAATTTCATCTGTTTTTTAGGCATTCATTAGATGTATTTCCACATTTAATTTATAATACATTTTTTTTGATTGAGTTAAGGTTTATATATAGAAGTTAAGTTGGAATATTACTAATTTATGAAACACAATATAGAAATCATACATGTCTGACTCTTATATCTTATATTTTAAATAAAGAAAACTATAGATCATAGAGTTGGTTTATGGAAAATAATCATAACTATTTCACCCACATTTTGTTAGTATATTAGATATATGGTTATAATCATGAAATCAATGGATCAATCAATGTACATAATATTATGGGGAGATCCCAAATAACTCATTATTATTAATCCATTAGAAACATTCCCATAAATTTCTGAAGGACATTTCATGAGGAATCTACGAATAAATATATCATGAAGCTTAGTATACAACCTGTTTATGATTTTTTTTCTTTTCCAACATAATGGTAAAATAAATTTATATTTAATATGATCATTTTTAGTATAATATGACCAATATCAATTTAGGTTTGGGATGAAATTGGAATCACATCGCATAAATAACCAGGTAGTGTTTGATTACATGATGCATATTAAAAAAGGTAAATATAATTTGACATATTATGGGGGATAAGATATTGACACATTACCACAAACATTGTGGAGTGATTAAATATATTATTCAAGGGTCTTCGCAACTGAACTATAATTATATTTGTTCGGGAAACATTTTGTCATTATGTAATGTATTTCATTGAAAGACAAATATAGTCTATGAACATGATTCACTAGGGGTTTTGGTATGGATGACACTTTCCATGATAGATTAAAGAGAACACTAATGAATCTTCCACTAATTGAGTGTAAATTTTCAATTGATAAGTGTGTCTATTTGAAAATAATAGTATTTCAGGAAACATTATAGTTAGAAGTAGTTGAGTGTTGGTTGTATTATAAGACATGATGCATTGGGAATATGGAAACATTAATGCATTGTAGTTTCCATTAAAATACACTGTTAAAACATGTTCCTGTGTGAAAATATTATTGGAAACATATTTTTATCCATTGTACTTGTTTGAAACCATTTCATACAACTATATTGCACCATGAATCCATATTGAAATGTTTCGTTCAAATCCAAATTCCAGAATATCATCCCATATTGATACATAACATCAATAGGTTGTGACTATGAGGAGACCAAATTCTAATAGAATTTGAAATGAGATGTATTGTCCTCCAGAAAAAAGACAATGTGTGAGATTAAACACATTTCATAGGTTAATTCATAAAAGGAAGTGATTCACTATTATTTATGGTACAAGAACTCATTCTCAACCTCGATGATGTATTTCATGAATATAATGTTATGTACTAAGTACATAAAAATTGGATCGGACTTCAAGTAAACCTTTTTCATAGATTTATAAATTTTTCATTGATTGAAATTCAACATTACGAACATATATTACCAATGAATTAGAAAACAGAACTTCCAGAAATACACAATCAACAATAGAGGGTTTTAAGAATAATTTCTTTTATAAATTTTATGATCTAAGTTAACATAGAATGTGTATAATATTTATTTCATTTTTATGAATAGTGATAGAGGATATTACTCTACTCACTATGTAGTAATGTCTTGTTTCATGTGATGAGTTAACATGACATGAGTTTTGATACATTAGGGTGTATAAGGAGAATAATTATAATAACATTCTGCCTTTAGATTCTATAATACAACACTTATGATGTGCTGGCTTCGATATTATCACTATATCATGTTGTACTTTCATTTATCATCACCACATTTTTTCTATACTAAGACATGGAGGACGAAGACTCAGACATTCCACTCCCATAAATGGGATATGACTATTACCCTAGAGGATGTGGAAGTTATGATCGGTATTCCTATCAAAGGTGTTAATGATATAGGAATGACCCATGGATACTAACCTTGGATTGTACCAAGATCACTAGTCCTCAACATTGTGGGTGATTATAATTATATATATGGATATTATTTTTATATAATATGATTGGACATTATCTTTGTATATTTAACTACTTTTGTTTATGAGAATACTATAATATGTAAATCATGATCAAATATGCTGACACTCAATAGAGGGACACTGTGTGTTAATATCCCTAGTATACATGTACAAATGACGTGTTTGGGGCTACAATAGAACATTAATATGGATATGAGATACTAGTGGGCATCTACATTCTTGGATTACATGTACAAAGCCTTATACACTACATGAAGATTATAAAATACTAACATATGGTTATTTTTCATCGTCATTAAGATGGTGGAATACGAGTAAACCCCCTGCCCCAGGTATAGCTAATATTGAGCTTTATTAAGATACGATGTGTTACTCTCTTTCTGGACATTGTTATGATCACTCATCTTTGTTTTTTATTGATCAAATATTACCTATTATACATAATACATTTTTATCACTTTTTTGTTTTATTTTATACATGGAGTTAGGAACACCATTTTATCCAGATGTTGAGACATAATCTTTGAACATACTACCACTTTTGTAAAATATACTATACCTTAATATATGTATACACATTATTTTGTGGATTTATCAATTTCATAATATTATCATCTTTAAAAATAAGAAACAATATATTTTATAAAATCTCAAATATCATTACATATTTCATGGATGGCATACTAGGCTATATTAGTCAGGATTCCATGAGATTTCATTGTATGACATGATGATTCCACTGTTGTTATGCCTCTCACACAGTTTTATATTATGGAGTAGCACCAAATAGATAGATTCATGTGGTAGTTTTTATTTTCTCAGGGTATTCCAATTCCACCAAGAAAACTAGTAGTGGTTCATTCCCTAAGGATGAAGGGAAAGAAGGATGAAAACTATGGAAAACAATATGCACAATATCCTAACATCTAGAACATTCCATCATATCTATCATGTTATGGATCCTATTTTATGGTTGCTCAGAGGGGGAATACTGATGCAAAAACATTCCATTATAATCTACCTGTCTCCCCATCCTCCTTCTCGTATAGCATGGTCCCTCCACATCCACTCCCTTCTCCACCACATTCATCTTCTCTAACATTGTATTTGTGTTTGTACTATATGATGTTGGGTTTCCATTGCCCATTTTTTCTTCCATTCTTGTGGATTTCCATATAATATTTTTTAGAATTTAAATCTCCATTTCAATACATATGGATTTGAGTATCTATCTAATGTACAAAACATCTTGTTTTACTTCCTTATCATCATCATTGATGATCTATTGAGATGATTTATGTGATGTTATTTCATAGATGTTTGGTTCTCCATTTTCACTAAAATAAATCCCACCTTTAACAGCACTATAAATGGATTTTATCAGTGCTAGAAATGCACTAACTGTATAATCATGTTTACAATACCTGGTCTTTTATTAGTAATTTTAAAAGAACTGATAAAGGAATTTTTTATCAGAAATTTAATTTAGTGCTACTAAAGGAACCAATTATTAGCACTTATAGAAGCACCGATAAGGGACCCATTGCAATCAATTTTATAAGCATTGATAAAATACACCATTATCAGTGATTCCATGAGTGCTGATAAATTATAACATTACAATCACTTTAATAAGAACCAATAAATTTGGCCTTTATCCGTACTTTTAAAAGTGATGACCAATGGACATACTACATTGTGCTATATTAGCACACCGTATCACTAGATATAAAAAAAAGATTCCCAATAAAGGATTTATATAAAATGAATATTACAACACAAACATATGAAATAAATACAATATTACAGAGATTTCAAATATTGGTTCTTAAAATTATATAAATACTAATTATTTCATACATTAAAGAGCATCAATGTTTCTTAATATTTTAATCCTGGCCTGAATCATTCCATGCAGAACAATCCTCTCATGATAAAAAAAATGAATTCACTTTTTTAAGGAAAAAATTAATATTTTAGTAAAAATATCACAAAATAAATTTATATAATGTGTTAATTTTACAAAAATTAATGTCACTTTTAAATAAAAAGATGCACATGGAGTCATACGAGTCACATCATTTATATGATTTAGTTGTAGATGATTCCTAAACCATAAAAATTACATATTTATCATTTTTACTAAAGTATTTAAACAATATGAATTTATATTAATTGTTTTGTGTATGAAAATTTCTTTTTTATTAATATTGATGCCAATTTTAAATAAAAACATGATCTTGTTGTAATATCAGTCAAACCGTGCATCAGATTGAGGTGTGTCTAAATCATGCACTTCAAAATTCACATATGGACCATTTTACTAAAGTATCAGAACAATATAAATGTTTTTTTTACTATTTTAATTAGGATAGTTTAATTTTTTAATAAAATCTATGTCAATTTCACATTAAGATTCACTTATATTCATACTGGTCAAACCATGCATCTGACTGAGGTGCGGCTGATTCCAACTCAATCCAATTCAATTATTGATTATTTACCTAATTTATTTAAACAATGTGATTAAGTTTTCACATTATTTATTATTTGAATTTTATTTTCATTAATAAAATTAAATTTTAAATATGAAACAATAAATTTGACTCATAAGAGTAAAATATTTTATTGGTATGATGTGAGAAAGATTCCTATACATAAAAAATGATTTATCAATCACTGCCGTGAAAAAGCACAAAAAGTTGAGTTCATTTTCTCTGATTTTAGGGAGTGATACTTTTGAAAGTCAAATGTCATTTTTAAAATGGTAACATACGGATTGAGTGGGTCTTCCGTTTTTACTAAAATTAACATGATTTAAAAAAATAAATAAGTACATTGAGTAATAATGGTGGCATCATGTGTCATATTTAGGTGGATCTCATTCCTACATATTCTGAACTCTTAGAACATGCCTAAATATCAATGTTACCATTATTTTCAGTGAAATTAGTTTCCAAAGTTCCCATACTGCATGAGCATCTTTGAATAAACCACATATACTAAAAAAACGAATCCACCTGTATAAGATAAATGTTATTTTTTTAATATGAAAAAGAAATAAATTAAAAAAAAATTTGAAAAAAATATACTTTAATATCAGGGAAAATGATTTTAATGTGTAAATATTAATACTACCACTATAATTCAGAAGTGTTGGTAACATGAAATAATGAGATACATTTAAAGACTTCACTAGTTAATGGTTTTTAAGGACAATAAGCATGTGGCATATTTAGTGAATAAAGGGGACCAATATGGATAGAACACCACAATTTAAACAATTGAACTGACCTATATAATAAAACAATTATTATGGTAGTAATTCTAAAAAGAATAAGATTAAAAATAAGCGTGACATAATTAATTAATTCTATGGAAAATTATTTTTCAAGGAAAACCTAACGATTACATCAATAATTAATTAGAAGAATCATAATTTCTCTTCCTACAAATGCATTAGAGAGAACATGAATGAAAGTGATAAATTAATTAATGTAGGGTTGGAAAGGTTTTGACTGAGAATAATAAAGAATTTTGGATAGAGAACCCAAAATCAAACAAAATAATCAACCTGCACAATAAAACAATTATTACACGAGTAATACCAAATAGTAATAAATTAAATATAAATATGAAATAATACCATAATTATAGGGAAAATTATTTTACTGTGCAATAATTAGGACTACCTCTATTATGAAGAAGAGGAATAATCATTTCTCATCCAACAAAGGTTGTAGAAATGAACCATTGTAGGGGTAAAAAGTATTTAATGGGAAAAATAATAAGACAAAAAAGGACCCCAACTCGAAAAAATAATCCACTTGTAAAAGAAAAGAAATATTATTTGAGTATTAATAAAAGTAAATAAATTTGACATAAATATTAAAGAGTAAATTAAATCTATGAACAATTAATTTACTATGAATGACACAAGATTACCTCTGTGATTGGGAAGAGACAACATCATTTCTCTTACTACAAAGGCATAACACAAAGATATAAATATACTAAAATAAACAAACTCTTCAAGGAATAATGATAACTAAATCAATGCTTCATTATATAATTTTTTTGTAAAATATAGAAAGAATATCATAACAGTTCCTTTACATCTTTCCAAAGGGTTTCCATAATTATAGTATGTTCTTCCATCATGTGTAGAAGTCATTGTCTACAAGAGTAGTAAAACATTTATTATATATTATATTAATGCATTAGGGAACATATAATAGAATGAGGAAAACATAATATATTAAATAACATTGTTACCTTCTCAAGGAACCATATGTATTTTTTGAATGGTTTCAGGGATTTGTTTCCTCTATCAGTAATCCAAAACCCATCATTGTGGTCTCATCTAATATACAATACATTTTCAACAATGGGACCAACATGAACTGATTGTGTGGTAGTAATAAAATATTCATCCTCGATTGAAATTTCATTTGACTCAAAATTTTATTTAATCTCTAGTAGGACCATAAACCAATTCATGTTTTTTGTATCATAGATATAAAATACATTCAATTATTATTAGGATATTATTACTATCTTTTTTTCCCATACCAAACTAAAATTAACCTTCACAAATCCCATTTCATCAAATTTCTCCCCATGGAAATTTTCAACCCATTCACAACAGGAATGTGTCACTTTAAATATAGCCCAATGAAACTCATATATCTATTTGAAAATTAAAAATATATATCATATTTTCATAAATTCGATTTCTATCCTTGGACCAAGATATGTGGATCACTTCAACCACAAGCATAGACCCAATTTTTTACATTATAATGAATTCATAATGTTCTTTTGTATAGAACGTATAAACATTGACTACAATACCAGAATAAGAGATAACATTTTCATTCATTATTCTTCCTAGCCATTGAAGTATTTCGACAACCAATTTCAGATTTTCATTTAACTCGTCTTAAATTTGATCTATGAACCCTCCTATTAACTGTTGATTATGTGTATTTGATATCCATCATCTAGCCCAAGATGAATTCAAATCATTAAAATTTTTATTGCGGGCCTCAATATATTTATCAACATGATCACTATTATGTAATATGTAAATATGTGATTTATACCACTTAGTCAAGGAATTTTATCCACACCTCTTAGGGAAATACTTTTACCTATATGTCATTCATTGTGAAGAGGCATTGGCAGACCAATGCTTTTATCATCAGATAGGTAATCAGAACAGAATTCAATAGCTTTATTAACAATATATCATTCTTCAAAACAACTTTCTATATGAATTAGATTCTTGACCAACCCATTAAAAATATGCAAATACCATTTAATTGGGATCATCCATCTGTAATGGATAGTACCACATAATGTAACCCCTATAACGATATGAACCATCAGGTGGAAAATTATATCAAACCATGATGATGGGAAGAACATTTTTAATTCACATAATCTATCTACAATCTCGTTATTCATGATGTGGAACTTCCTAGGGTCTAATAATTTACATTTAATGGATTTGAAAAATAATTATATTATGTTTAATGTATGATTTACATTTTTCTATAGAATGAAACAAAAATCAACAGGGGTTAAATATTTCCTCAAAACATGATATTAATATGAATTTATTCATTGTAACATCAATTTATGCATATAAATGACTTTTTTGATATTTGATTAATACCCTTTTTATAACATTAATAGTAATCATAAGAAGGAAAAATTGAATTTTTTTGTCAGGATAGTCTGTATGCTAGTGGAGGAAAAAATTCATTCTTTTACCCTTCCTTGATGCCAACTCATCCTTTAGCACCTTTTCAATAATATCCAACCTAGGCTTGAGGAAATCATTCATTTTTTCAATATAACTTGGTAATGTTACAATAATGCTATCAAAAACATTTTCTCAACATTGATGAAATTAAGAAAATGACAAACATACAAACAATTCCTATAAGGTAATTCACAGAAAATTGATATCTTCTTCGAAAATTATTTATTATGGTTATTTTTATGGTTTACCAAAAATAGTGTCAATAAATTTTCTATTTTTTATAGTTGATATCCCGTTTCTAGATATGGTGTTGTACATTGTTCGATATTTTCTTCAAATGATGTCATATGTGACCAATATTTCTTTTGTCGTGGTAAAAAATTTCAATTCTCTAAAAACAAAGTCTTTTAGTAATGTTATAATAGAATTGATTATGTACATTTTTCATAAATGGGACAGCCAAATATTCCTTTAATTTTATTGCCTAATAAATTTCCATAATTCAAGAAGTCATTTATCATTTTGTAAAACATAGAACTAAATGTGAATTCATCACTTATATGTGAATCAGTAATTTTAATTCCTATATCCCACATAAATTTCAGATCTTCGATTAATTGAGAAAAATAGTCATCAATTTCATTACCAGGATGTTTTTTTACATATATGTATAGAAACAATAATGTATTTGTGCTTCATGTCTAACAATGGAGCCATGCTGTAATTTACCAAAATGATGACACATGTACTCTAAGTAGTACTCTATAAACCAAAAAGGATTTATTCTAACTATAGATTATGCCAAATGAATGTTTCTTATCTTATATCCAAATTTATGAAACACTTAATCAATTATCATCCGTTGAGGATAATCTTCTGGATGACATAGGATCTCATCTTTAATTCTTGTCTCTGAATTCCCTATAAATTGACTCACGGTTTCCTAAAATCTTTATATCCTTCTCAAATGGGGAATGATATTAATGTACAATAGATATTTCAAAGGTCTTGGGTCATTTTTATTATGTTGATCTATACAACACATATAATATTTTAGTATTGATTCATAGTGCATGAGAAACAATATGTAATCATTTTAAAAAGAAAGTATTTTGTTGTCACGAACTAAATCTGGTCACTTACAAAATCGTCACCAAAACATACCCATGACAAGTCCTGAAGGGAATTACCAATCCCCATGGGTTGGAAAAAGTTCCCTAGTATAATAAAATGAGAATTTCGAATGATTTACCCGAGTTTTTAAACATAAAACAACAAAAGAATCCAATAAAACGAATTTGGATTTTTAAATCCAAAATATCTTTTACAAAAATTCAGAACTGAATTACATATTTTAAAACAACCCAACATGACTATACAAAATAGAAAAAAACAAAAAAAGAAACATCCAAAGAACCCTAATGGAAAGGGGAACCACCCTCAAGCCATCTCTACAAGACATCAACACCAAGGACCTGCTAGAAACCCGAACCACTGGAACTAAAAAATTTCACACAACCTGCGACAACAAAAATAAAAAAGTCTACTTACACCCAAAGGTCTATGTATGGTGTAATCCAGTGCCTAGTAGAATACCACCACTAAGAGATTCCATGCAATAGACATTCAAAGATGAAAATCATTAATGTTTTCAAAAACATGTAATTTCTAGTTACAATTTCTAAAGGATGCAACATAAAAAATCAATTTTCAAGTGGGACAATTTAAAGAATCATCATTTATAAAATATATTCCAAAGCTACTGAATTTTCCAGCAAAATATACTGTATACTGACAGTAATTATAGAGGATCTAATGAGCACAACCAATAGGAAATAACCCTTAGGCACTAGCTCATTGTGGGTATCACGTACCTCATATCTCGGTGAGAATAACTATCAAAAATATTTTTCTTCATGCATGAGCAACTAGTAGAGAACGTACCCATAACCTGGTGGTCCCCAATCATCAACATCATAATTTAGTTAGAGTTGTTATCGTTAATCTTACTAAATGAAACAGACGCCAAACCCCACAGATTCACTAGCATTCTAGTACACATACACCCACCTTGATACTGAGGTTTTCCCTTTGTGTTCAAGAAAATTCATCAAGTCAAGAAATATAATTTACATGAAAATATTGTTTCCATATCCTGAATTAATCAAACAACCCACATGTATACCACAAAAGTCACAAAAGTCCACTTTTCATTCAAATTGATTTAGAAATCTGACTCACACCAGAATAGCCCACAACCCTTTTCACATTTCATTAACACTTCAACAAATTTTTTAAAAAATTTTATAAAACCATTCCAATGTATTAAAACTCACATAAAATTCCACTCACATGTTACATAATACCCTTTTCATAACCAAAATCAATTTTTCACATCACACTAACACAAAACATCCCACATCACTTTCACATCTCTTACACACATTAACAAATCCTTCAAACCGTTTAATAAAAAAATTCTAAGATGGGACACATAAAAAAATAGCCCCTTTCACATTTAAAATATACCATTCCAAAATATACACACTCTAAAATAGTTTCCCAATATGTTTTCACCTCTAACATAAATCATTAAATCATTCAAATCTATCGTAAAACAATTCTAAAGTGTATAACCAAACCTTTACCATAAAACCCATTTCAAAACAATATTTTAAGGAAAAAAACACACAAAAACACTACCAATGTAGAATTTGAATCCCTATAAACATTTATAAAACCACTTTAAATTTTTATAAAATCTCCTAGAATAATACCATGAAGGATACAAATGAAAACACCCTTTTTTAAAAATACTATCAGGAAGTATAACAAAGTTTTACACATCAAACCTATTCAAAAAACTTTTTTTAGGACCACATAACACTAATAAATTACCAATCCATAATTTTCATGGAAAACAAGATTTTGTAAACCAGTTTTATAAGTTATAAAATACACCCAAATAATACCCCATGAGTTGCACATGAAAACACCCATTTTCAAGTTAAAACGAAACTATAAAATTTAACACTAAACCAGATCAATCATGAACAGTTTTCACACCAAACCCAATAGATGAGGAATATGAAAAATGAGTATATACAGAAAGATAACTCATAAATAATTGTTTACACATGGAACCACCTACCTTTTGTGTTAAAACACTTGAATCTTGGTGCGAAACCTCAACCACACCTCTGTCGCTCCACAAGGAGGGGAAAATGTACCCTAAACCATAGTATTTCACCAAAAATACCCCAACTCAAACCCTAGGTATGAATATTGTTTTCTAGATACTCTATAAATTTATGAAAGTGGGAGGAAACCCAAAAGAGAAGGAGGGAATTGAAGATAGAAACACTTACCCAAAACAATCTTGAAAGAAATGACCCAAAATCCACCAGAATCATAATTTTAAATCAGCTAAAAATTTAATGGTGGTTAGAACAAGGATTATAAGTTCATGTAGAAATTGGAATGGTGTAAAGAGAGTACAAATAGAATGAGTTATGAAAGGATCAATTTACCTCTTTAAATCTGGGAGAGTTTTAAAATCCAGAGAAGTTTCACACAATTTCATAATTCTTTTGAGCTCCAAATCGGGGAAGGATAAAATGGGGGATCGACCTAGGTAATTGGGCTCAGGTGAGAGTTGGAATCATAAATATAACATAAAAATTGAATGAATTATTAAAGAACTAAAAAATATATTTAATGCATAAATTGGGATTTCAGGCAGGCCCAGTACTTTAAATAAAAACCCATATCCACCATGATTATGGATTCCTAAATGGTCCAAATTAATTTGGTGGTGTTAATAGGTCTGGATAAGGCATTTTGGGATTAGAATGGATGAAAAATGTAGAAAAATGAAGGATTTATAAATGAATCAAAATTTGTTTTTAAATCTAGATCCAGGCTCACGGTTCGACCGAATTCATGAAAACTCACCCATTCTTCCATAAAAGCTTGGGAAACCCCCCAAACAAATAATGAATGGAAATTAAATGAAATTTAACTTTAAAATAAGTCAGGTAAGTGACCATTCTCCCCACCATGACAACTTCTTGTCCCTGGAAAGCCACAACAAGGGTAGATACCAAATCCAAACCCAACCGATAAACCATGATGTACTTCTTTGCCAAGCTTTTCCCCCAAGGTCCAAAACACCTCTAGTGATCAATTAACAAAGGATTAATCTCACAACCAAAACATACACCGCTTTCCTGATATGATCAGTCACATTAATATTTTATCCCAAAAGAAAAAATCCTCAAATATTATCTGAACAAGACTCATGCAATTCACCCAAATGAACAACAACTTCGAACAAGGCTACACTTACCTTACGTTAACTAAATCATTGGGTGCTCTCCAATTCCAATGTTTACTCAAGGAAGATGTTTGGTAGATAGACATTTCTGAACAAGATTACCTCCCGCCAAGCCATGACTGTGGTTAAATCTGAGCTATTGGTATGGGGGGACACAAAGGAACTCCACCATTAGAGACAACCTATATTTTTCCGAGACAGAATCAGGACACTAACTGGGGGATGCCTGAACGGACTCCCTAGTACAAAGGGTAGAATTCAATTAATTATTTACAAAGGAACATAAATGAGAATCATAGTGGGTCTCCCAACAATAAGAACCAAAAATCTTAACCCACCAGCATGGGTCGATAGAAAAAGACCAAAATAAATTAAAGATTTGGGAAGGGCGCAGGGTTGGTCCACACAGTTTGGGAAACCGTGCAATAACCTTGAAAATAATTATTTCTATATGGGTTCCTGGAACACATTCACTACTAATCATGCAAAAACCATGTTCTTGGCCTATCTATCCAATTTTACAACCATTCTCCAAAGACTCAATGGAATCCAAAGGGAGAGGGAATGAAATTAGGTGATGAAATGGGTACAAGGACCTCCACCTATTTCAATGAAATAGGAACTACAGAAGAAAGATGATGAAACCAGAGGTTTAAACACTACATATCTTAATTACCGATGATAAGCCTTTATACAAGGGTTTAAATGACATTAGGATTTCCCCTGACTAGGAGCTAACTTCTCTCCGAGACCTATGGCTGGAGCTCAAATGATTGAAGCATCTTCGGGCTCAATGATAGACTTTGGAAACCCCCTAAACAAGAATAATTCTTTTGGTGCCACCAATAACAACACAGAAATCTTCTATAAGATGGACAAGACATAACACTTTCCAAACTCACTTTACCCTAACACGATATTTCACTGAAACAAGGTCTTAGAATATGCACACACATCACACCTTTTTTATTCGGGTGATAAAGAGTATAAGTAAAGAACACCTATAATCACCTTCCTCTAAAATGGATGATTTTGATGTTTTTCTGAGGCATACATTCTCCCAACATAACATATACTATCATAGGATATCACGACTTTCACCTTTACGATCAATCGAGTACATGATATCACAAGGCATCACTGAACATGACCATTGCGACTGATATAAACAATACATGGAGAGGGACCTTATAAAACATCCCAAAACCACACACAATTCTAGAAAGTGGCCACAATATCCTCTCATGACCAGATTTCCCACACTATTAGTTTATCATGAACCCCTTCTAAGAGACTATGACGGACCGAGAGGACCTCTTAGATACCATCTAGATACCCATCCATGCTAACAACCACAGACTACTTCCACCTTTGACAAATCAAGTAGTTTAAGAAACTAAGACCACTTTCAACCTTCCATGCACACTCTTTTTCTCTAAGAGGATTAAAAAAACCATGAAAAGAAATTGTGTAGACACATTCTATAGAGCATGAAAAAATATTCCTTATATTGATCAACTGGAGGATTTTCCAATGGAAAAACAATCCAGGTTTCACTTCAATTGTGAACTAACCCTTAATGGGGCGTACCTTATCCAATGATTGAACCTATAGACACAACCAAGATGGTCTATTGGGAAAGACACACAAAAAACCAGATCCAAACACATAAAGGTAACCACTGTAATGGTATCCAAAAACATTTCTCAGAAGATACCACTAACCAGTCCTTCAATGCAGCTTACCAACCAATCACAATCTGAAAACACTGTTCAAACAAGACGGGTTCTTAGTCTCAAAACATTCCACAATGTCAAAATTTTCAAAAACAAAAAATAAACACCATTCTAAACTAGTCACCATGACATCAAGTTTTTCCTTTAAATTAATATTTTTAAAAATAATCGGTTCAGTGGTCAGCGTATCCACCAATGGTACCCCATGGTCCTCAGTCGTGCATGTTTCTATGCCACACCAGGAACCCACCTCATATCAATCCCGAAACTCATCCAGTAATACCATTAACCATCCACTATCCCATATAACCCCATTCATGTGGTTGCTCATGAATATACCAAAGGTTAATATAAAAACACATTCCACATTTCATAACCAAAAAAAAATAAACCAATACTTCCTCTTTCTCAAGACCACTAACCATGAAATCGAACCAAAATTATCGCACAAAAAAACTTTTCAGAAAGACGCAACCGTTTATAAAATAACTCACTTTCAACATATTCACATCAATTTAAAAACATCTCATCCTATTAAAATAACTTTCAATAGTTTTGAAAATTTTATTGGAAATGATTTTTCAAACCAACCTTGACATAGTTCATGCTTTCAAAAGAGGTGAAAACACACCATTTTCTATTCCAATAAAATTATGAAAATTCCGTTCTCCATATTCAAAAAAGTAACCATTACTTCTTTGTTACATAATCATTTCAAAAAAACATTACGCTTCTTAAAACCAAGTCAGTTTAAAACCAAATTTCCAATATTTCAAAACAAAAGAACACAAGAAAATGTGAGAAGAATTTAGTTTTAGTGGGTGACATGGAAATATGGTTGGAAGCCATATTCCAATCACTTCACCATCACAAAGAGTGTTCTAGGGAAATATCTCAGGCTCCACATGGATTTCCAGACCCCACAAGCTCCCTGAGACCATTAACCCAACTCTCTTTTTATTTCCTCTAATCATCACCAAACTAAGAAAGCCAAAGGACTCAGAAAAGTATCAACTTCTCATGGAGACTTGAATCTCTTAATGAGGTGTGGAGATCACCCACACTACTCCTAACTAGAATTACATGTCCCGAAAATCCTAACCCCAGACTATCCCAATTGTTCCCTAAATTATATGACCCAGAGAGAGAGAACCTCCTCTGGTACCATTTTGTAACGAACCGAATCTGGTCCCCACCAAAACAGGCACCAAACCCAGCCTGTGTGAAGGGTCGAAGGGTGTTTCTGATCCCCAACGATTGGAAAAAGTGCCTAAGTGTGATAAAATGAAAATTTAGAATGATTTAACTGAGTTTATAAACATAAAACAACAAAAGAATCCAAAAAAAAAATTGAATCTGTATTTTCAATCCAAACAATCATTTATAAAAATTCAGAACAGAATTACATATTTTAAAAAAACCCAACAAGACTATAACAAAGGTACAAAACCAAAAGGAAACAGCCCAATAACCCTCCTGGCAAGGGGCACCACCCTCAATCCATATCCAGAAGACTTCACCACCAAGGACCTGCTAGAAACCAGAACAACTAGAACTAAAAAATTGAACCCAACATGCGACAACAAAAATAACAAAGTCTACTTACACCCAAATGTGTATGTAGGGTGTGGAAAAATGCACAGTAGGAGACCACCACTAAGAGATTCCATGAGATAAACATTCAAAGATGAAAATCATGCATGTTTTCAAAAACATGTAATTTCTAGTTACAATTTCTAAAGGATGCAACTTATAAAAATCATTTTTCATGTGGGCTAATGTAAAGAATCACAAATTTTAAAATAAATGCGAAAGCTACTGAATTTTCAATCCAAATATACCTTATGATTATGGTATGTATAAATGATCTAATGAGCACAAGTAATAGGAAATTACACCTAGGAACTAACTCCTTGTGTGTCCCAGGTACCTCGTATCTCGGTGAGAATAATTATCAAAAAACATTTTTCTCATGAATGAGCCACTAGTAGGGAACATACCCCTAACCTAGTGGTCCCCAATCATCATCATCACAGTCTAGTAAGAGTTTTTAGTTTCAATCTTGATAAGTGAAACTGAGGCCAAACCCCATGGATTCACTAGCATACCAGTACAAGTCCACCCAACTAGATACACGGGTTTTCCCTTTGTGTTCAAGCAAATTCAGCATGTCAAGAAATATACATTGCACATGAAAATATCATTCACATATAAAAAATTCATCAAAAAACGCACATGTATACCACACAAGTCACAAAAGTCCACTTTTCATTCAAATTGATTTGAAATCCGACTCACACCAAAATAGCCCACAACAGTTTTCCCATTTATTTAACACTTCCACAAATTGATTAAATAATATTTGAAAACCATTCCAATATATTAAAACTCACATAAAATCACAATCACATGTTACATAATACCCTTTTCATAACCAAAATCCATTTTTCCCATCACACTAACACAAAACATCCCACATCACTTTCACATTTCTTACACACATTAATAAATCCTTCAAACAGTTTAATAAAAAAAATTCTAAGATGGGGAACATCAAAAAATATCCCCTTTCACACTTAAAATGTACTATTTGAAAATATACACACTCTAAAACATTTTCAAAATATGGTTTCACCTTTTACATATATCATTAAATCATTCAAATATTTCGAAAAACAATTCTAAAGAGTATACCAAAACTTTTCTCATAAAACCCATTTCAAAACCATATTTCATGGACAAAAACACAAAAAAAAACACTATCAATGTAGAAATTTCATCCTTATAGACATATATTAAATCACTTTCAAGTGTTATAAAATCATCTTGAATAATACCATGAATGATTCAAATGAAAAAACCCATTTTCATAAAATTCTCTCATGAAGTATAACAAAGTTACTCACATAAAACCTATTCAAATAACTTCTAATTAATACCACATGGCACTAATACATTACCAATACAGAATTGTCATGCCGACCTAGATTTATTAAACAAATTCCATAATTTATAAAATACACCCAAATTATACTGCATGAGTTGCACATGAAAACACCCATTTACAAGTTAAAAAGACGCTATAAAATTTAACACTTAACCAAATAAATCATAAATAGTTTTCACACCACAACCAACATATTTGGAATATGAGAAATGAGTAAATAAAGAAATATAACTCTTCAATAATTTTTTACATATGGAACCACCTATCTTTTGAGTCGAAACCCTTGAATCTTGGTGCGAAACTGCAACCACACATCTGCCGCACCACGAGGAAGTGACAACGAACCCTCACCCATAGGATTTCACCAAAAATACCCCAAAAAAAACCTAAGTATGAACCCTAAATTCTGTATACTCTATAAATTTATGAAAGTGGGATAAAATTGTAAGGAGAAGGAATGAATTTAAGTTAGAAACGCTTACCCAATACAATCTTGAAGAAAACAACCCAAATTCCACCTGTATCTGAATTTCAAAACAGTTAAAAATTTAATGGAGGTTCGAACAAGGAAGAGGAGATCATGTAGGAACTATAATGGGGGGAAAGGAGTAAAAATATGGGAGATAAGAAAGGATCAATTTACCTATTCGAATGTTGGAGATTTGTAAAATCTAGAGAAGTTTCACCCAATTTCACGATTCTATTTATATCCAAATTGGGGGAGGAGAGAATGTGGGTGCGCCTTAGGTATGTGGGCTCAGGTGATTGTTGGAATCAACGAAAAAACCAAAAAATCTTATGGGTTATTAAAGAACTAAATAATATATTTAATGAAAGAAATGGGCTTTCGGGTAGGCCCAGTCCATTAAATAAAGTCCCATATCCACCATGATTATAGATACCTAAATGGTCTAAATTAATTTGGTGGTATTAATAGGTCAGGGGATGAAATGTATGAATAAGAATGGATGAATAATGTTGAAAAATGAAGGACTTATAATGGAATAAAAATTTAATTTTAAATTTGGAATTGGGATCACGTTTTGGCCTAATTCATTAAACTCACCCTTTCCTCTATAAATGCTTGGGAAACCCCCGAAACAAAGAATGAATGGAAATTAATGAAATTTAACTTTAAAATAAGTCATGTATGTGAAATTTATGGATAATTAACATTGAACATAATATTAATCTTATTTTATTATGTTTTCCATGGTAGTTATCATTCTAATTGTAGAATAACTTTTTGAAGACCAAGTAGTCCGGTAAGGCTAGTGATATTCCATCCACAACCAACATTAAAATTATATTACATTAATTAATCTAACATTGTTTTTGTATTTAGAACAACTAGTTTATAGTGGATTCTTGGAATGTATTTTCAACTCCTCAAACAACATTTGAAAATATTGAAGGACAATTTCAATTTCCAGTGTCATTTCTTCCAAGCGGTCTCCAACATCCTTTACAAGGGTATTCATATCAAATGATTAATAAATTGTAGTATCATCCCATTCGATGAACTCATTCATTTTTTCTCCGTGTTTAATCCAACATTTTTCGATTTTATCTATTCCATGACAAACCAAATGTTCTTTCAACTCTTCCAGACTTATTTTTTTCGAAGAAAAAGAACTTACTCACGAAAAAAGGTTTTTTTATGAGTCTTCTACATGATCTTTTTCAGACATGATGTACTCTATAACTCCATATTCAAATTAATTTGTCAAAATATTATCATGCATACAATTTTTTGTTTATATCCATCCTATTGGATTCATAAAAGATTAATTTTATTCAAAATTAAATAAATACACATAAGATATTTCATATCAAAAACTGATTGTTATAAATAATTATTATAAAGGAAAGTCATCATTTGACTGTTTCAACAAATTTCAGTATTATGAAGAAAATTTGTAATTGATTTTAAAAAATAATTACTCAAGGTCAAATATTTCTTAAATACCTTCAAAAAATGATAATATAATATAGGAATTTATTGATTAATAAGAAACTAAAAATGATAAACTAGATTAATAAACTCAAATTCAATCAATAAAATGATATAAATATTTATAAGAACAAGTGATGTGGAAACCTAAGGAGTTATTACAATTAATATTAATGATATATCAATATTTAATAATATATTAGGACTGCTGGGATGTCATGTCACCACATAAACCCATCCTAATAAATTCAAGGATATTCAACTAGATCTAACATATGATTTTAATAGTGGATTATATGAATAAGATGTTACATGAATAAAACATATAGTCTTCTCATTATTTCATTTGAGAATAATTTATCTAAATTGACAATGCTAATTTTGGAATTGAAACAAGAACTGAGAGCATGGTGTTGATATTTAGGTGAATTATTAATGAAACATTAAATTTACTTAAAGGGAATTAATTATAATCATTACATAAAAAATAATTTTATGGATATTTTTAAATTTTATATCAATGTGTATGACATAAATTTCATAGGACCAAGAGATAAATTATGATAACCATTTTTGACCTTAACAATTACCTATGATTAAAAATTGATGATTAGTGAGTTCACATTTTCATTAGTTTATAGGTGACCCATGGAATTCATGGGATATTTATTTTGCAATCCATGAATTTTGGGGGATTGGTTTATAGAGTTAAAAAAATATTGAAAACCCATGTTTACACCGATTGAAAAATAAATAAAATTTTCAATATTTTGGATGGAAAGCCAATCTATATTATAGAGTGTGGGATATTTATTACATGAAAAACAAATATTGTAAAAAGGACGTAAATTATATTTTTCTACATACCTTATTGTTATGTATAAAAATTATTACATGTAAATCTACTTGTAATTAGTTAAATAAATACCCAAAAGGGGTAGAAATTCATGAAAATCTATATTCCCGAGTAATTAAAAACACCACAATGGGAATGATTTGGCCAAAAAAATAAATACAAATAGTACAAATAAAATTTAAATAAAAACTACCATGATGAATCAATACATTGGATTCCCACAAAACCTGGATTAGTAGAAAAGAGATGATTTTTTCTAGTGTTATATAAAATAATTCTCATAACACACCTTCAACTACCTGAGACACAAAATCCCTGGGTTTAAATTCACAAATTTCACATGTAGGAAATATAAATGATAAAATAAAGACTGAAAAAAAATTATGATAGATTTGGGTGATCAATTTGGTAATTATAGTCAAAATAAAACAACTTCTCAAACATTAATAGATTATATGTTTAACCATTGAGTCCAGAAATAATAAACTCTACATTAGCGATCAAAAGATGAATTAAAATTGGAAACAATTAAAATAAGAATTCCAACCTCGCCTGTATACAATCACTAGACCACAAATATAGAAATCATCAAAAATGAAATATAAAATGAAACCAAAAATACTAAATGAAAATTTCAAGGCCTACCCCACTATGTTGAAGAAAATCAGAAACCTTCCTTAGAAACCCTAACAACAATCAAAAACCAAATTTCAAACAAGCTGTTCCAGAGGTAGTTGATTAGTGGGATTTGAGGATCGATTCACTAAGGTGGAGTGCTAGTAGTGGGTGTCTTCCACATAAACTATGAATATCGTGAGAGGTATGAAATGGTTGGGGGTTTTTAATTAAGTCATGTCACTTTTATCAACACATACAAATAAGCGCTAATTGAGTCCTTTATCTGCACTTAAAGAATAATCAATGATTAATGTAGATTTTTATCTGCTCTAAAAAAGAACTGAAAAAATAAGTTTTATCACCGCTGAAATAATTATACTAATAAAGCCTCATCTTCATCATTGTGAAAAAATCACTAATGACATTCTTTAATCAAAAAATATTTATTAAGTGATGATAATGGATTCATAATTATTATTATAAATTAAATAATTAGCAATATCTATATATATTTAATGAATATATATAAATAATTAAATATATTAAATATATTCCTTTTAAAATATATTTATTAAAATTTTATAATTTTATAATTGTAATTATATAAATATTTTTTAGAAAATAATATTTATACCATTATAAGTTTATATATATTTATACATAGCTATATTTAATATATATATTTATATATAAACATTGTAAAAATATTCATTATATAATTGAATTTATTGTAAAGTTAATAAATATTTAACTATATATAAATATTTATTTTTAAATATTTCAATATTTTTTTAAAAATATTTATTTATCTATGATTATAAATATATAATTATATAAATATAGTAATTGTACATTTATAAATATATTTATTAATTAATATTTTAAAAAGAAATGATTTATAACATTATTAATGAATATATAATTTTAAGTGCAAGAATATATGTTAAAAATGAGTGAAATTGAATAAAGTAAGAAGAAGTATAGAAATACAATATTGAAAAAATGGACATTTTTTATGACAGTGTATTATATATATAAATTCATTAATTAAGTATATATAAATTCAATATAACACAGATTTGAATTTGGTTAAATTGATAAATAAAACAACATTCAATTATATGTCGAGTACTATGCTATTTTTAAATATTTTTAATTCATATTATTTTTTAATTATAAAACATTATTCAATAAATATATTAATATTTAATGTAAATTAGAAAAATATTTTTTAACAAACAAATCATATTTATATACAAGAATATATATGTATATATTTAATACAAACAATTTATTGACATATATAGTTATAATTATCTAATAAAAAATTATTTAATATTAAATAATGTGTTATAAATTTATTTATTTTTATCAATAAATGATTAATTAATAGAATTTGAATTTTTTTATAAAACTCATTATTTTTTTAATTACTTAATTATTTAATTTTATTTATTCATAACATTATCAATATTAAAAATGAACTAACGAATGAGATATTTGTTAGCACTAAAAATAATGTGTTGATAATGGGTATGCAATATCAACACCAAAACTAAAGCACTAATAAAGGATACCCTTTAGTTCAAATAATAAAGCACTGATAATGGTTCCTTTTATCAGTACAAAATAACCACCGGTAAAATGTTAAATTTATCAGTTCGTTCCTTAGTGATGATAATAATGCCATTTGTTTGTGTTTTTTCTCTAGTGCTGATAGTTATTAACACTGTTAAGCTTGGGATCTATAGTAGTGTTGGTATACTAGACAATGTTTTGATTTCGTGTTAAATCACTAGGCCAGTTCCTCTCTACAATGAAATTATCATCCATCACACCTCTCTTAGTCAGAAAGGTGTGGTGGCCTTCAAAGTGTTTTTGGGGTGTGAAGTATAAGAGGTCGACAGTGATCATGGTGCATTCTTTTTCAACTTATTTACATCTATTATTTTCATTGACGGTGTTCCTTCTAGTTTTTGTAACATAAATCATGGATGTATTTTATTGTTTGAAGTCAAGGTTGTTGATCCTGAAGGAAGAGTTTGATATTTGTAGAAGTTCATAGCTCACTATAGTGGTATGGTGTTATTCAATATATTATTTTGGATTTAGATTCCATCAATTCCCCATAATTCAGTCTGGTGCGGTGGTTCTCTAGGAGAATTTTGGATGTGTTGTAATTGTAGTGGTGGTGTACTGGGAGGTTCGATAGGTTTTGGCTTCAACCTTCAATTATGGTTTTATGGGTATATGTGCTCTCGATTATGGTTTTTTTATAGATTCCACTCGGAGTTTATTAGAGGCCTCAAGTGATGTTCTTCTTATTATTTTTTATATACCAGTGACATTTCTATTTGGTGAGGTTTTCTATACAAAGGGGTGTCAGTGGGTTTGATTATGATGGTCGATAGTTTTCGTCAATAATTATCATTTTTTATCTTTGGGATGGTTCAGTCTGGTTTAATGGGGATGATGGTGGATGTTCTAATTCCCACATTAAAGTGATATTGTTCTTCTGCAATTGTTTTTTTAAATTGATGGGTTCTAGAGCATCATACTGGCATAAGGTTTCAATCCTTTCAATTAAAATTTGTGAAATTTTAAAATGTTTCATGTTGTTTTCTTTTTATGGGATTTTGGGGGAAATTATTCAATGTAATTCCAAGTAGTTTGAATGTTGAAATTGATTACATTAGATGTTTTTGGGTTTGTTCGATGAATTTGTAAGGTTATCACATAACAAAAAATTCCCGTTATTTGAAAATATGAATAATCAACTTTAGAGTACATACATGCATCATTTCGTATCAATGGAATGTCTATGATGATATTGAAACCATTAGAGTAGATCAAGAATGAGCCATTATATAGAATGAAATCTATACTATATCTTAAACCGCAATGTAGAGGGCTACAAGATCTGAGAATTCAATAACAATTCATTAGTTTATTTTTTGTTAATTATTTTACTTCAATTTGAATCTACTTACACAATTCTTCTATACGACATATAATATATATTTTTGATCCCAATGAGGTTTAATTGTTTATTCAGGATTCATATCATATTGCAATGCAAGATTTGATGAATTTTTTCTTATGCTACCTGATATTATCATTGATTGACAGCCACAAAGAGATTATGATCATTGCTTGGGAGAGGAGATTCCTTCTTTCGAATCTATTCTAATAGCTATTTATATTGATGAACCATGATGATGATAACATATACCAAATCGTGATGCACATGTGGTCTCACCTATTCCACATAATACGGAATAAACTCTAGTAGATGATACATAACTAGTTATGGATGAGAACCATCGGTCATGGGATCCATTTCTATTGGAAGTATTTCCAATTTTTTTGTTTATTGCTGACCTCATCTCATATAAAGAATCATTTCTCATTCCTCCATTAGTGTTGAGCGTTAAATATCCTTATGGTTCCTTCATCATATGTATGGTCCTTCAACTAAAATAGTGCGAGGATGATCATGTGAACATCTCAAAATATCATTGATACCACCTTCTAATTATTCACTTCATGAAAAGAAGACGGTTGAGGATCCTGCACCAAGAGAAGACCCTCTATAGCTCATCATATTCTACAGTATTATAGAGGTCTTTGTTCTCGATTGCGGTTTCCCAATCATAACCCAGATTGTGGGAGTGGACCTAATCTTAGTCATTGAATTATATGTTTCCTATTGACATAATATATTTTAAACAAAAATGTTTCTAGAACCTATATTATTTTTTGTTTAATATATTAAAGATTTTTTTTTAATTTTCAATTATTTATTATATGTTTATCCGATTTTATAAATATTGTTTTTATTATATATATTACATATAATTGATAATACTTAAATGTTAACTACATGAAAAATAGAAAATCATATTAAATTTCATGTTGGTGAATTTAAAATATTATATAATATAAACTATAAATACAATCTAAATGAAACATAAAATAGAGCATAAATATATAAAAAAATTGTTTAAATTAAAAATAATTTAATTCATATAATGAACCAAAATTTATTTTGGTGACATAATCATTATTGATGAAAATTGTAATATTTACACATTAGAAAATATATTCACATAAAATATTGTATAACAAAAATCTAAATGAAATTTAAAACATTGACTAAAAATATAAAAAACAATTTATTATAAAAAAGATATCTAAAAATAATATAACTAAAATGTTGAATTTTTAATCAATAACATTTTGTTCCATTAAAATCATTTTTCATTAATTATTTTTATATAATCATTTCCCATTTAAATTGTTTTTAATATTTTTAGTAACCGTATCAGGTTTAATTTTGATTTTAATTATACATTCTACCTTATAAGTATCCAACTTCATATGCATAAGAAATTATTATGTTTTGTGTAGGTGACTAAGAAAATATATAATTTAAAAAGTATTAATAAAATCAAAATGAAATTTAAAATACTAATTAAAAATATTAAAAATAATTTAATAAAATTAATAAATAATAATAATTTACATCACATAAACTTTATTTTATAAAAGATAACCTTTACACTTTAAATCATTTATGGTATTCATTATTATTAAATATTATATAATTAATTTTATTATTACAATGTATTATTAATTATGTTATTAATATTAAATATTATTAATTACATTATTAATAATTATTAATTAACTTGTTATTTATTTATAACAATAATAATAATTAATAAAAATATTGAGGTGAATAATAACTTTATGAATATAACCAATAAATATTCTTATAAAAAAATTGAAACTTTGTAAAACCCCAAGCATCCACGATACGTTTCCCTTTAAATATTGTAATATCTTGAATTGTATGCAACTTTAAGATTCTTACACCCTGCAACCAATCAAACAAGCCGTTATGAATAGTGATACCCACCTTTTGAAATTATATAAATTTTATTTTTTAAAATGGACATCATTTTTTAATTTAGTTTATCAAAATTACCTTAGGGTGAGTTTTTGGTATTTGTTCTAAAAACCTTCAATTTTTGAAGAATAGTGAAAAACAATGCGTTATTTGTTAAAAAAAAATTTATTTAAAAATTTATTTATTTTATTTAAATTTATTTTTGTTTAAAATAGATATATAATAAATATATAAGTTCTATGCAATTCATTGGAGTCATTTTATAGTATATTCAGATCTATAAATTGTTTTTGGAACTTTTTAACTTCTTTTACCCAGCTCCCAGGAGCATTTGAAAATTTTCATAAAACATAATTTTACAGCTTCTAATAGTTTAATTTAAAAAATCAGAGACAAAAAGTTAACATCAGTAGGTAAAATGTAGTTTAATAAGATGAAAATAATATTTGGTGAATAGTAACTGTCGACTTTTATTTACCACGGTTAAAAGTAAATTGGGTAATTAAGGGTAAAAATGATATCATAATTACCCTAACACATGTCCTAATTCTATTGGATAAGTGTAATTCGACCAAAAACAACCATAGGAATGAAATATGACTCCCTTTGGTCCACATGGAATAGTTTAGGACATTTATTATTATTTTATTTAATGAAAAGTTAAAAGAGTTAAATTCAACGTTTAATAACTAAACCGGTTTTAATATAGTGTCAGACACTATACAAATTCGACTATAAATATTCATTAAAAAGATAAAACTATTTCGTATATAATGTTATTTAATTTATAATTTTGGGACATTTTATAATTTAATTTATTTATGACATAATGATGATGTGGTAATTACCTTTTTAATGAAATATTAAAATTATTGATATTATAAATATCCAAATAAATATAAATTAAAATTTCAGTTGAATTCCACTAATTTTATAGGTTAATATGAAATTTTATGGATGGTTAAATAAATATTATTTTAAGTGATAATGTTTTAATTACTTTCAGAAAAATCAAATATTAAACAGTGTCAAAATTGCCACAATTGAGTTTAAAAAAAATAATATATTATTAATTGAAATAATATTCATAAAAATTTTACGGTTTAGAAAAACTACCTAGATAAGTTTATATATATTAATAATGAACCACTTGGTATTTGCTTGGCTGTTTATAGTAAGTTTATTAACCATATAATATAAAAATATAATGAGACATGGTAAATGTCAAACTATTTAACTAAGAGTTAAATCTAAAAGATAATGTTAATATGGTGAACAAAACCGGTCTAAAACCTATTTTCTGATAGGTTTTCGACCATCCCAACCTTATCCTATAAGTAAATTATTTTTTAGCCATTAGAAACCGAAAATTATTTTATTATAAATAATATTTTAAGCTTTTCCTAAAGTGACCCTCACCTCTCTTATAAAAGGTCACTTCCCCTTCTCTCAAAATCACACCTCCAAAGCCATTTGAATCAGCCAACCTCCACCCAAATATCCTCCCAAATTTTCTCCCTTCATCTTAGAGTCCTTCATTTAGTCAGAAAGACATCCTATAGATCCCTTTTTCTCAAATCAAAAGTAAGTAACTGAAGAAGAAGTTAATATTTCATCACCTCTTTCAAGTTCTTTTCTTCTTCCACTTCATCTTTATTTTTTTTCATAAAAAATAATAAATCCAGTCCCTTATACATAATGGGATGTTATTATAAATATTATACAACCATATTCCTTATTCTACCCATCCTATAAATGACAATTTCCCCATATATGAATACGTACGACTTACCGTCTCCACGTCGTTGTGTAGTTTGTTACTCAAAAACAACATTTTTTGGATGGGTATAATAATGAGTATAACTAATGTAAATAATGAATTTAACATGTAAATTATTCAGTATATATGACATACCATCCAATTACAAACGATTTCTCCATCAATATATTGATAATGTGGCTCGTGCATACGTACTGATTACCGTCTCTATGAACATGATGAGATTCATTTCCCCATAGTAACCATTCAAGAATAATTTTCATTTTATGACAAAAAAATGTTTCTAAACATAACATCAATATGTATATGAATCAAATATATTCTATCTATAACAAACATGGCTTATGTAACCAAGGATATAAAGAAAAATGAATTAGTTAACAGCCGAAACGATGATACTACAAAAATATTATTAACAAATAAATATTAGAAGACAATATATGATAACATAATTATATATATATTTCTTGTATAATTTAATAACAATGATTTAACTATTATATAGGAAGTTAATTTACCCTCGACCAGGTAAAATTACAAGGTAAGGGTTAATTTCACAATCTCTTTATTATCTGAGGTTGTTTTTTCGTAAGTATCTACTGGGACATCTTTATCATCCACATCCATGTTTTCATAAAAATGTATTTCCAAATTTTTTTACTATTTACAATACTATGTGTTAAAGTCATTTATACCCTTATTTGACGTTATATGTTTTTAAACGAATCATTACATCATTTTCCAAACAAGTTAATTTGTGACATTTTGTACAAAATTAAGGTAAGAATACTTTTTTAACTTATACAATGGGTGCAGCTGTTTTTTGCCCTTATAACATCATCGAAGCTTCCCTCACCAGCTTATAAGAATATTTTCAAAATAAATTTTTTATTTTATAATTATGTGACTCTTAAATGGGTTCAAAATAGAATGAGGTATCTCTTTTGAATAGTGAAGTACAATGTGTTGCATTTGTTGTCAATAAGGCATGTTGTTGTCTTAGAATGAATGGATGTCAAGAATTGTCAAGATGTGAATTCCAAAGGTTGTGATGGTGTTGGTGGTGAAGGAGAATGGCCATGGTACTAAGATGCATGTCACTTAGGAGATTCACTAAGTGGTATTGGAAATTGTGGTTGAAACATTCTCCATGAAAATCTGACGATTGTTGAGCTGATCATTAAGTTCCAAGAACTTGTATCAACTGGATACAAAGTCACAACACTTTTAGAAGACCATGCATTGTCTTCACAATGCATGAGGAGATGAAGAGAGCCATCCACAACTTCTAAGTGGATGAAGTGAGCTGAAGAAGAACATGTACTAATCCTTAGTGCATGACAATGTGAATGTGATCCAACTTGACCTCTAATTGGATCATTGAAGAAAATTGAATAATTATTTGATTCAGGAGCTTCGGTTGATGAAGAACCTTAGGAATTCCCTCCTAAGTTGTGAAATGTTGAAAAGTTATTAAGAACATGAGGAGGAGATGGGTAATTCCTAAGAAGAAGAAGAATTATGAAGAAGATGGCTTGGAATGTGGCATTTGGCTTGAACTTATGGAAGAACTTTGTATTTGACAAAGTATTATTCTTTGCCTTAGCCAAAAAATTGGCCAGCCAAGGCACCTTGGGGGTTCAACCCCAAGGCATGGGCACTAAGGCACCACGCCCATAGGGGAACCCGTGGGGCGAGCCAGGGCGGCAGAGCGCACCCACAGGACACCGCATGGGCGCCTGGGGCACGCCCGGAGGAGCGCAGAGGGGCCGTGTGTAAGCCCCCGAGGGCACGCGGTAGTGAAACCCGCGCACCCGGAGAGCATAGTGGGCGCTAGGAGCACGCCCGCAGGAGCAGTGAGTGGGCGCAGAGCGCGCCCGCAGGGAGAACTCGGTGCGGGGCGGCACCGAGAGGGGAGGAGATTCAACTGGCCGCTCATGGGAGCGCCAGGGTGATAAACCGCAGAAAATCCGCCGAAGGCTTCTATGTGGGACGCACAAAAAATCCCGGGAGCAAATCTCCGCCGTCCGTCTCATCGCGCGCTTGATCTGGACTGCTCATCTAATCCACCGCGCCCCCGATTTGATCCAGGCCGTCCGAGGATAAATGATCACCGCATCCAACGGCCCGGCGTCCATCTTCTACCTCGAGCCATGCCGAAGGCCACCCACGAGCAGCCGCTGAACCAGAGCCCTCCGAGCACCAGTTTTTGAGCTCCCGGCCACCTCTGAGTAAACCGAAGCCACCCTCGTGCTCGTCTGGCCATAATGAACAGAACCATGCCTTAAAAAGATCTTGCATGCAACCAGTGGAGAATTTCGAATGAGGCCGAGGCAAACGGAGTTGCCGAGGCATCGGGGTATTCATGTTTTGCATGGGATGGCCAAAACCGAGGCCGTGCATGCGTTTGAAGTCGCATGCACGTAGAGGAGAAAAACATAAATGGATCCCGCGTGAAACAGAGAATAAAAACGGGATTTGCGGATCGTTTAAAGATTTAAAAGATCCGAAATCTTCCGGATTGAAGTTATCCCACGCGGAAGATTTGAGGCGTTTCTCTGCCTATAAAAAGAGAGGCCGAGGCTCTCATTAAGCTGCTGATGCGCTGAATTTTTGAAGTCCCGTGAGCGCATCTCTCTGCCTCGCGAAGAAAGAAGCCCCCGCGCATCCCACTTGCGCGGCAGTGTGTTCCGGTGCCACCCGAGGCCCGAAGGAGTTCCTTTCGCGCACCCCTTGCGCGAAAGAGGTGAAGAGTCCCCTGCGCGCTAATCCCTTGCGCGGCAGGAAGTACCCAGGGCCGCAACACCTTGTGTGCCCAGTGGTTGGCAGTGGCACTTGTGCACCCGAGCCTCCTTGCACTCAAGTGCTTGAGGACTTGCGCGATAGTGGGAAAGAAGAGGAGGGTTGCACCCCTTGCGCGCCTCCTTGAGTTTGGGTGAAGGGTATCTACATCCTACGGTTTAAGTGAGTGCAACAAGACAAAGACACCCTACATGTGTGTGTGTGCAAAGAGAAGACCCTGCGGTATTGTGTGTGCAAGGAGAACCCGAGGCTTTGCCTCTTGTGTGTGCAAATACAAGAAGGCCGAGAGGAAGTGTGTGCAAAAGAAAGGTGAAAGACCACACATTTTGTGTGTGTGCAAACAAAGGAGAAAGGCTGTTGGCAGTAGGTGTGCAAAGGAGGAAGAACCGAGCCCTTAGTGCTTGGGTGTGTGTGCAAAGAAGAATAAAAGCATTACACCCTATAGGTTGTGTGCACTTGGACAATACAAGAAACGTGTGACTTTGTGTTCCTAGTGAAGACACATTTTGTGTGTGCAAATTGAAGAGGAACACCCTACGGCCATTTAAGGGTGTGCAACAAGAAGTGTGAAGGCCAAGCTCAAGTGTGTGCCAAAGTGAAGAAGTTTTGTGTGCAAAGAGACAAGAAGGCCGAACCTAGGTGTGTGCACTAAGAAGTGTGTATACAAATAGAAGAAGAAAAGGGAGGACATCCACACAAAGAATAACACACATTTATGTGTGTAGAAAAATTGCATAAAGTGTGTGAAGTCTGAGAAGAAGGTGTGTGCTTAAAGTGACTACACCCATTGTGGGTCTACTGCACCAAGAAGAGGAAAGGAGGAGTGCATGCATGCATGCATGCACGTGCACACGTGAACAGTGTTAAATCAGTGGTGTGCATCTGAGGAGTCCAAGACATGAAGATCTTGAAGAGATTTGAGAACCCATGCTATCAGTGCATGGAGATGAAGAGTTGCCATGCACTCAGTGCATGATGTTGAAGTGAAGTTGAGACTGGACCAGACCGAAGATAAAGATATCAGTTGTTTGAGCATTCAGTAGTTGGAGAGAGAAGCCAGGTCATCCTCAGAAGAAGGAGATAAATCCTGAGCAAGACGAGAAGACCTGATCAACTCAAGTGATCAGAGGTACAGAGCAAGGCCAGCAGTCTTTATCCCAGACTGCTGAAGATACTTAAAGAGCTGAACAAGAAGAAGAGCTACTCGTGTGACTCGAGCAGCCAGGAGAAGACCCCTGTGAGACTCAGGGTGGAGGAAGTCTTCAGTGGGATTCTGGAGCCGGCCAGTGGGACTCTGGTAACACTGTGTGAAGCAGTATAAAGACCCTCCTGTGGGACTTATGAGAGATACGGTGGGAAGCTGTATCAACCATTGTAATACTAACCGATTATAATGGGAGAATCCATGCTGGGAGAGCATGGCAAGGATGTAGGCCTTTGGTGCCGAACCTTGTAAATCCTTGTGTCCTGTGCCTTTTCATTACTGCATTATCCGGGAAAGGTTGAGAGACATAAAAAGAGTGGATCGAGGCTTTAACCAGTCATAGAGGTTTAATTGATTAAGAATCAATTAGTAAAAAGTTTTAAAGGATCACTGATTCACCCCCTCCCCCTCTCAGTGATTCACACTGATCTGGGCACTACAATTGGTATCAGAGGGAGGTTACCTCTAAAAGATCCAAGAGAGTCTATATGGAGTGCAGATTTGAGGAAATGAAAGAACAGCCTCAAATGGAGATATCTGCCAAGACTCTGAAAAACAGAATGAAGAAACAGGCAAAGAAGATGAAGAAGAAGGTTGCTGAAATCAGAGAAACTCCTTCTATGGAAAGAAATGTGAAAGTCACATCAGATGAAAATTCCTTTTATCATTCTTCTGATGAAGCCTGCTCTAGCTGTGATGAAGATGGAAGAAACAATGATCTTCTAAATGCAATCAAATATCTTCAGAAGAGAGTCCCCAAGGAAGTTGCAATGTGTATAGCTACAGGCCTCCTTGATCTTCAAGAAGAAAAATTACAGCTAGAAGATGAAGCCAATTCTCTGGAAGTCCAATTGGCAAAAAGGGTTGGCATAACCAACACTCTCAGAAAGCTGGTGAAGTCCAAAGATGAAACTGTTTCCCTTTGCAATGAAAGATATGAAGATACCTGTGAAGAATTGCAAAGGAGCTCTTCTGAGAAAGAAATATTTTTGATAATGATCAAAGATGTTTTCTGTGCACTGGAAAAGAGACATAGAGTTTCAATGGTTGTCAAAGATGCTCAACTTGAAGACAAATCAAAAAGGGTGAAGGAGCTTGACAATTCATTGCTTGAATTGAAGACAGTGCATGATGACCAGATGAATCAGCTGAAAGAAAGTTGGGAAGGAAAGCTAAGAGCTATTGAGGATGAGAAGAACTCCCTTAACATGAAGTGCTTAGAAATAGAGGTGATATTGACAAATCTGCAATCACCCAAAGCTGAAGCCTCCCAGTCAGCTGAAAGAAGAAATGTTGCTACTCAAGTGAGCATTGAGCAGGATGATTCTAAGAGAAAGACATCCTCTAATAAAAGGGAAACAACTTCTAAAAAGAAGGTACCATCCATCCCATCTTGTACTGATGCTTCTAATAGTGTTTCCACAAAAAGTGCAGGATGGAAGAATAATTCCAAACAAATATGGATGAAGACAGTAAAGAAGCAGAGCTCTCCTGAAACAGCACAACAGGTCAAGAAAAGTACCCTACAATCAGAAGGACTGAAGAGGTCAAGATTCGTGGGACAATGCTGGTGTTGTAATAAGTATGGGCACTGTGCAAAGGATTGTTGGTACAATCCAATAAATGTCAAAGCACAAAGGAAGCCCATGCCAAGGGGGAGCAAGCCAGAAGAAAAGAAGCAACATCCACAGGTCCAGAAACATCTGTTTACTGCTAACAGATTTGGATTACTTGACAACATCTGGGATGGTTGCAAAAGTGGTCAACAATTTGATACATGTCAATCTCCGAATGTAACCAAAGCTGGAAGGAAGAGAAGATCACTGAACCTGGCTAAGAGAGATTCCTTGGGAAGCAAGCAGAAGAAAGTGGAAGATGCTCCCAAGAAGAGTTTGAAGAAGGAAGAGAAGTCCTTGGAGTCTAAATCCAAGAAGGGTGAGTCATCTAGAAGGACCACCAAGAAAATATGCTTCTACTGTGGAAAGAATGGCCATACCATGGATCTTTGCAAACAAGTCATGCAAATCAATAGAAGCCAACTGAACTCAAATAGACAATCAATCAAAAAGAAGCAGAAGGGATTGATTGAAAACAAGTTGCCTAAGAGAGGTAGCTTGACAGAATCAAAGGAACCATGTGGAATATCCAGAACTGAGGCCACACTTCCAAATGATTTACTTGTCATATGGCCACATCAGTTGCAACTTGCCAGAGAACTACAAAGAGCTGAAGATGAAGCTCTGGCATTTGCTAAAGCAAAAGGGAAGAAAAAGATTTCACATGAAGATGGGTTGAGAACCACACCAGCACAATCATCAATGAAGATCAAATGTGCAAGTGTGAAGACTGGTGAAAATGGGACATCTCGGTTGAGAGAATATTCTCAACCTTGTTGTTCACATTGTGAACCAAGGAGGTTACATCTTATTCCCTTATACTATTGGTATTTACATGTGCTGGCATTGCAGGGAATTGAAGATGATGATCATTCTCAGCTGGAGGATGGTTAGGACAGAATGGAGTGCACCCCTTGAGGGGGAGCCAATCTGAAGAAGATGGGATTCTAAGATTTGATACCATCTTGAGAAAAGTGAAGGTATTCCAATCATACTTTCATCCCTTGTTTCTTAATTGAGTTTATCTTGTCAATTAAGGGGGAGTATGGATTGAAGACAAATGGATGAAAGGGGGAGCTTTATCTTTGCACCTAAACTTTCTAATGAGTTTTGTGAAGTTGTGCAGGATTTAGCAAATTCATTGTTATATCTGAAAAATTTCAAACCCCTAAGCATGATCTCACATGTGTAGAGAATTTTGGACAGCATTGAGTACCTTGGGTACATCACTCTTGTTTTCTACACCGGGTTAGCCCAAGTAGACTTAGAGTTGATTAACTAAAGGTTCTTTGCTAAAGAAGAACATGTGGCATCATCCCTCTCTTAGTGATTTTTTTTGAGAAGATGCTATTCGAAGGGAGGAAGAGATTTTTGAAAAAGTGAACCACACCACACCTTTGCATTTGATTGCCAATAAGGGGGAGAAAATATTGGCACACATATTGACCCATTCATATGTGCTGAAGGAGTGTATTGACCACAAATACAAAGGGGGAGATTGAAGTGCAATTTGTTGCATTTGTTGTCAATAAGGCATGTTGTTGTCTTAGAATGAATGGATGTCAAGAATTGTCAAGATGTGAATGCCAAAGGTTGTGATGCTGTTGGTGGTGAAGGAGAATGGCCATGGTACTAAGATGCATGTCACTTAGGATATTCACTAAGTTGTATTGGAAATTGTGGTTGAAACATTCTCCATGAAAATCTGACGATTGTTGAGCTGATAATTAAGTTCCAAGAACTTGTATCAACTGGATACAAAGTCACAACACTTTTAGAAGACCATGCATTGTCTTCACAATGCATGAGGAGATGAAGAGAGCCATCCACAACTTCTAAGTGGATGAAGTGAGCTGAAGAAGAACATGTACTAATCCTTAGTGCATGACAATGTGAATGTGATCCAACTTGACCTCTAATTGGATCATTGAAGAACATTGAAGAATTATTTGATTCAGGAGCTTCGGTTGATGAAGAACCTTCGGAATTCCCTCCTAAGTTGTGAAATGTTGAAAAGTTATTAAGAACATGAGGAGGAGATGGGTAATTCCTAAGAAGAAGAATAATTATGAAGAATATGGCTTGGAATGTGGCATTTGGCTTGAACTTATGGAAGAACTTTGTATTTGACAAAGTATTATTCTTTGCCTTAGCCAAAAAATTGGCCAGCCAAGGCACCTTGGGGGTTCAACCCCAAGGCATGGGCACTAAGGCACCACGCCCATAGGGGAACCCGTGGGGCGAGCCAGGGCGGCAGAGCGCACCCGCAGGACACCGCATGGGCGCCTGGGGCACGCCCGGAGGAGCGCAGAGGGGCCGTGTGTAAGCCCCCGAGGGCACGCGGTGGTGAAACCCGCGCACCCGGAGAGCATAGTGGGCGCTAGGAGCGCGCCCGCAGGAGCAGTGAGTGGGCGCAGAGCGCGCCCGCAGGGAGAACTCGGTGCGGGGCGGCACCGAGAGGGGAGGAGATTCAACTGGCCGCTCATGGGAGCGCCAGGGTGATAAACCGCGGAAAATCCGCGGAAGGCTTCGATGTGGGACGCGCAAAAAATCCCGGGAGCAAATCTCTGCCGTCCGTCTCATCGCGCGCTTGATCTGGACCGCTCATCTAATCCGCCGTGCCCCCGATTTGATCCAGGCCGTCCGAGGATAAATGATCACCGCATCCAACGGCCCGGCGTCCATCTTCTACCTCGAGCCATGCCGAAGGCCACCCGCGAGCAGCCGCTGAACCAGAGCCCTCCGAGCACCATTTTTTGAGCTCCCGGCCACCTCTGAGTAAACCGAAGCCACCCTCGTGCCCGTCTGGCCATAATGAATAGAACCATGCTTTAAAAAGATCTTGCATGCAAACAGTGGAGAATTTCGAATGAGGCCAAGGCAAACGGAGTTGCCGAGGCATCGGGGTATTCATGTTTTGCATGGGATGGCCAAAACCGAGGCCGTGCATGCGTTTGAAGTCGCATGCACGTAGAGGAGAAAAACATAAATGGATCCCGCGTGAAACAGAGAATAAAAACGGAATTTGCGGATCGTTTAAAGATTTAAAAGATCCGAAATCTTCCGGATTGAAGTTATCCCACGCGGAAGATTTGAGGCGTTTCTCTGCCTATAAAAAGAGAGGCCGAGGCTCTCATTAAGCTGCTGATGCGCTGAATTTTTGAAGTCCCGTGAGCGCATCTCTCTGCCTCGCGAAGAAAGAAGCCCCCGCGCATCCCACTTGCGCGGCAGTGTGTTCCGGTGCCACCCGAGGCCCGAAGGAGTTCCTTTCGCGCACCCCTTGCGCGAAAGAGGTGAAGAGTCCCCTGCGCGCTAATCCCTTGCGCGACAGGAAGTACCCAGGGCCGCAACACCTTGTGTGCCCAGCGGTTGGCAGTGGCACTTGTGCACCCAAGCCTCCTTGCACTCAAGTGCTTGAGGACTTGCGCGATAGTGGGAAAGAAGAGGAGGGTTGCACCCCTTGCGCGCCTCCTTGAGTTTGGGTGAAGGGTATCTACATCCTACGGGTTAAGTGAGTGCAACAAGACAAAGACACCCTACAGGTGTGTGTGTGCAAAGAGAAGACCCTGCGGTATTGTGTGTGCAAGGAGAAACCGAGGCTTTGCCTCTTGTGTGTGCAAATACAAGAAGGCCGAGAGGAAGTGTGTGAAAAAGAAAGGTGAAAGACCACACATTTTGTGTGTGTGCAAACAAAGGAGAAAGGCTGTTTGCAGTAGGTGTGCAAAGGAGGAAGAACCGAGCCCTTAGTGCTTGGGTGTGTGTGCAAAGAAGAATAAAAGCATTACACCCTATAGGTTGTGTGCACTTGGACAATACAAGAAACGTGTGACTTTGTGTTCCAAGTGAAGACACATTTTGTGTGTGCAAATTGAAGAGGAACACCCTACGGCCATTTAAGGGTGTGCAATAAGAAGTGTGAAGGCCAAGCTCAAGTGTGTGCCAAAGTGAAGAAGTTTTGTGTGCAAAGAGACAAGAAGGCCGAACCTAGGTGTGTGCACTAAGAAGTGTGTATACACTTAGAAGAAGAAAAGGGAGGAAATCCACACAAAGAAGAACACACATTTATGTGTGTAGAAAAATTGCATAAAGTGTGTGAAGTCTGAGAAGAAGGTGTGTGCTTAAAGTGACTATACCCTTTGTGGGTCTACTGCACCAAGAAGAGGAAAGGAGGAGTGCATGCATGCATGCATGCACGTGCACAAGTGAACAATGCTAAATCAGTGGTGTGCATCTGAGGAGTCCAAGACTTGAAGATCTTGAAGAGATTTGAGAACCCATGCTATCAGTGCATAGAGATGAAGAGTTGCCATGCACTCAGTGCATGATGTTGAAGTGAAGTTGAGACTGGACCAGACCGAAGATAAAGATATCAGTTGTCTGAGCATTCAGTAGTTGGAGAGAGAAGCCAGGTCATCCTCAGAAGAAGGAGATAAATCCTGAGCAAGACGAGAAGACCTGATCAACTCAAGTGATCAGAGGTACAGAGCAAGGCCAACAGTCTTTATCCCAGACTGCTGAAGATACTTGAAGAGCTGAACAAGAAGAAGAGCTACTCGTGTGACTCGAGCAGCCAGGAGAAGACCCCTATGAGACTCAGGGTGGAGGAAGTCTTCAGTGGGATTCTGGAGCAGGCCAGTGGGACTCTAGTAACACTGTGTGAAGCAGTATAAAGACCCTCTTGTGGGACTCAGGAGAGATACGGTGGGAAGCTGTATCGACCATTGTAATACTAACCGATTATAATGGGAGAATCCATGCTGGGAGAGCATGGCAAGGATGTAGGCCTTTGGTTCCGAACCTTGTAAATCCTTGTGTCCTGTGCCTTTTCATTACTGCATTATCCGGGAAAGGTTGAGAGACATAAGAAGAGTGGATCGAGGCTTTAACCAGTCATAGAGGTTTAATTGATTAAGAATCAATTAGTAAAAAGTTTTAAAGGATCACTGATTCACCCCCTCCCCCTCTCAGTGATTCACACTGATCTGGGCACTACAAATAGTTTTCATTTCATCTATGTCAACATCCTCTGATGGATTCTAAACATGTTTGAAGTTGATTTATTAAGATATAAATATTCCATATTGTATTGATGGTTTTGTGATATGTTTGACTCTAGATGTGATATTTTTATAACATTCGTTGTTTATGGTTAATGTATTTCTTTTAAATAGTTTTCATTTCATATGTTTCATTTTCCTAAGATATGATGAAGTTAGTTATGAGTGTCTTGCAGGCATAATATAGGAGGCGTGTATGTTTCTAATGGAATAAATTAGTATTGTATTTTTTTCATGTTGTAATGTTGAACTTAGGAATGTATCTTGTTCCAAATAATAATAAACTGATTGGTATTTTTGGACATGGTTCTTTGTATCATTCCAATTTTATATACTAAATCACAGACTCTGCTTAACTGGGGTCGGGGCGTTACATTTTGTATCATAGGAAGTTTAGTATAAAACTTGGAAACAAGATTTAGAAAAAATCTAATTAGAGAACATTACACTACGATAGAATTTGAGGATTATCATAGATGAAATTCCTTGAATTTTTGTACTATATAGATTTTGTGATTTTTCCAAGAAATACATCCCTGTCTAGATAAGATTGGGTAGAGGTGTCTCTGGAACATATATACCTAGGGGTACAACTTGAAAACACATATTTGAGCTAGACTCAAACGAGAACTAGTGCATGAAAATGGGAATTACTACACACTTGGTTATGATACTCCTGTGGGATTTTCTTAGTATAATTCTAATTTTCATTAAAATCCCATTATGAAGGATTTATAAGCATATAACTCCTCAAAGAAAACATTTTTATGATTATAGATTTTATCTATAAACTGTTCAATTTATGTTAAGTGTTTTACAAGTTCGGAATTATGTATTGCAATTCATAAACTAATCTACTATGTGCAATTTTTTAGAAACATTTCATAGTAGAATTAACGGAAACAGTATCAACGTACTTAATCCATGTAGGTATTTACCTCCTACTCAAGATAATTATAGTGGAGCTAGTGATGCAACTGGTGTTGATCATCTTATCACCAAACTGGGACAACTCACTCAGGTTATGAATAATAACCTTACCCGTATTTAGCATCCTAATCCACAAAACAGAGGTTAAATGTTAGACCTCTTCATGAGGAAAAATCGACCAAAATTTATTGGGAGTAAAAATACATTAGTAGCCGAGTAATGGATATGTTCCTTAGAGAAAATATTTCTTGATTTGGGGAGTAGCGAAAGGGAAAATGTTGTGAAGACAGTTTATCACCTCATGGGAGATGCAGAACAATGGTGGTCATTGATTCAAAATAAAAAGGAAGATGAAGTTGTATAAAACATGGAATACAGGGAGTTTAAAGATATTTTCTTATAGAAATACTTTACTCGTGACAATCGAGCAGATATGGAAAGAAAATTTCTATATATGAGGAAAAAGGGGGATGAGAAAGTAGCAAATTATGAGGTAAACTTTACAATGATAGAAAGGTATACTGCATATTATCTACATAACCCAAAAGTAAGATTGATTATTTATATGATGGGTTAAAACCATTTCTTCGTCGAACATTAGTCTCGCAATCCTTCTCATCATGTGAAGATATTGTCTCATGTGTTATCAAGATAGAAAAGGAATTCACTATGTCTTACGACACTAAAGCATAGTAACAGAAGAAGGGATACACTAAAACTTCAGGAAAGGAAATAAGGAAATAGAGAACAATGGAAGAATTGTATTTCCACCCTATGATAATTGTGGAAAAAGAACCATGGATCCTATCTAAAATGAAAACTAGGATTCTACAAATGTGGACAAAAAGTCCATCTTTCTACCGATTGTTTGGGGAAGAAAGAACCTACCAACCTTTAATGCTACAATTGAAGGGAGATGGCACATTACGAAAATGAATGTGCTAAGCGTTAGGGAAACATACCTCAAACAAGGAAAAGGGATCAGAGCCAGGATTATGCGATCAATACTGCAAAGGTTGATGCTCCGAAAGTCATGGTGGAAGGTAATTTAATGTTTTGCTCATTATAGCCAATATATTATTTGATTATGGATTATCACATTGTTTCATTTGATCCTAGTTTTCTATGAAAATTAGATATTTTCTATTTGATTTAACAAGGGAGTTGTCAGTAAAAACTCCTAAAATAAGTATCATTGCAACAATGTTTTGTGAATCAGTGTCCATTAAGTCATATAATTGATGTTTATCTAGTGATATAATCATCATAACCATGATTGAATTTTATATAATCCTCATTATGGATTGGATTTCGGACCATTAGGTGGAAATTTATTGTATGAAGAAGGATGTTACAATTCTCGAGGATGATAACTAGTACCTTATCATTAGAGTAGAAATTTCACCATCAAATTATTATCTAGAACCACCCTCAGTAGCTCTATGAAATTCAATTATTGGGGAGGAGGAGAGTAAAATAATTATGGGTGAAGAAAAGAATGTTCAAATGGAGAACATACCTATTATACACGAATATATTGATTTTTTTCAATATGATTTTTCTGGACATCCTCCAGAATGATAAATTGAGTTTTCCATTGATTTAATTCTTGGTTCCAGGCCCATATCAAATACCCCATAAAGAATGGGCACTGTGGAATTAGTGGAACTAATGAAACAACTCGAGAAACTGAGTAATAAGATATTTATTCACAGTACTGTTTCTCCATAGGGATCCCCTGCCATTTTTTAATAAGAATGATGGATCTATGAGGTTGTGCATTTAAAATAGGGAGATCAATTATATAACAATAAAGAACAAATATACCCTACCTCGCATTGATGATTTATTCGACCAAATTCATGGTTTTGAATATTTTTCATTGATTGGACTTCGATCTGAATATCATCAATTGTGTGTGATGAAAGAATACATTTCGAAAATAGCATTCCGAACCAGGTACGGGAATTAAAAGTTTATAGTAATGCCTTTTGGATTTACTAATGCACCATTTGTCTTCATGGATCTAATTAATAGAGTTTTAAAGTAATATCTTGATGAATTTGTAGTGATATTTATTGATGATATCTTGGTATAGTCCATATGCTACGATGATCAGGAAAATCACTTTCACATTATTCTAAAGATTCTAAGAAGTAATGAATTATATGGGATTTTTAGATAGATTGAAATATGCATTCAGGAGATTTCTTTTCTTGGACATATTTTCTATATGGAATCTCTGTTGATCCTTCAAAGACCAAGGCCATCAAAGAATGTCCAGTACTGAAAAGTATAACTGAGGTACACATTTTTATTGGTTTAGTAGGTTATTATCGATGTTTCATCCAGAAGTTTTCCTCATTGGCTAACCCATTAACCAAGATCACAAGTAAAGGGGTTAAATTTATTTGGACAAAAGACTGTAATGAATGTTTTGATGAACTAATTAGAAGATTACTTAATGCTTTTATCTTGAATCTACCGTCAGGTAATGATGGCTTTTTTATTTATAATGATGCTTTAATGAAATTTCGTGGATGAGTCATTATACAGAATGATAGTGTTATTTCCTATGCATCAAGATGGCTAAAAATTAATGAGAAAAACTATCCTACTAATGATAATGAGTTAGAAACTATAATCAGTTCATAGAAAACATGACGACACTATCTCTATGGTTAAAACAATGTTAGATTTATACTGATCACAATAGTGTGAAGTATATTTTCTAATATAAATTACTCAATAATAGGAAAAGACAATGGCTTGAAATACTCACGGATTATTAATTCACTATACACTACCACCCGGGGAAGGAAAATAAGGTGGAAGATGCTTTGATTAGTACGGACCATGGAGTTTTGAACAAGATTAGTGTTGAATGGTATACTATATTCATGGATCTAGTAAATATGGATATGGGAATAACCATGGAAGGTGAAACATTAATACCTTTTCAAATTCTTTCCAAACCATCATTACTAAAAAGGATAAAGAGTTTTCAGACCGTTGATGAGGAGTTTCAGATAAAAATTAATGCTATAAATAATGGGAGATTGAGTGACTTTGTATATGAAGATATAATTTTTAAATTTGAGAAGAGACTTTGTGTTCCCGATATACCTGATCTAAAAAGGGAATTGTTGGATGATTCTCACTGCTACAATTTCTCTATACACCCAGAGAGCCCCAAGATGTATATAGATTTGAAGGAATATTTTTGCTGGAAAAAATGAAGAGGGATATTGCTGATTTTGTGTCAGGATGTATGGTTTGCCAATAAGTGAAAGCTGGAAGGCAACAACCAGGAGGAGTAATGCAACCTATTCCAATACCTGAGTGGAAATGGGATGATATTATGATGGACTTTTTCATAGGTATTCCAACGACTCATTGAAAGAATGATGAAATATGGGTCATTATTGATCGTCCTACCAAGTCAGCACATTTTCTTTTTATAAGAGAAGATTTACCACTTTAACGTTTAGAAAGACAATATATTAATGATGTTGTATGAATTCCTTATAAGACATATTGAGATCTTGTTCACTTGAATTTCAAGGTATGTGGGATCAATATTTACCTTTGGTAGAATTTTCCAATAACAATAGCTTCAATTAAAGTATTTTAATGGAACCAAATGAAGCATTATATGGAAAGAGATGTCGCGCACCAACTAATTGGGATGATGATGGTGAAAGAAAACTCATAGGCCTAGAACATGTTGAGGAAATAATAGAAAAAGTGAAGATTATCCAAACCCACGTCAAACCAGCCCAAAGTAGGAAAAAGATCTATGCCGATAACCAAAGGAAGGATTTAGAATTTTAAGTTAGAGACCATGTTTTATTGAAGGTATCTCCATAGAAGGGTGTTATACATTTTGGTAAGAACGGTAAATTTAATCCCAGGTGCATCAGACCTTTCGAAATTCTAGAACGAATTGGAGTTGTAGCTTATTGTTTGGAAATGCCTCCATGTCCCTCCAATGTTGATGATGTGTTCCACATATCGCTGTTGAGAAAACACATGCCTGACCCAATGCAAGTACTAAAATATGAGGAAATTGAAATAGAACCTATTATGTCTTATTGTGAACATATTTTCAATATTTTTGATGGAGGGAACATGTTCTGAGAAATCAGAGAGCTCGTTAGGTAAAAGTACTAGGGGGAAACCATATAATGGAAGTGGCAATGTGGGAACTAAAGGAACTTATGATGAAAAACCATCCGAATATTTTTGTGCTGTAGTATTCTAGAGATTTTGAGGACTCAATTATGTGAAGGAGAGAAGAATGTAAAACCCCAAGCTTCCAAGGTATGTTTCCCTTTGAATAATTTAATAGCATGAATTGTACGCAAATTTGAGATTCTAATACAGCACGACCAATCAAACTAGCCGTCATGAATAGTAATACCCAGTTTTTGAAATTTTAAAAAATTTATCGTTCAAAATGGACTTCATTTTTGATTTTGGAATATAAAAATTAGCTTAGGGTGAATTTTTTGTGTTTTTTTCTGAAAACATTCAATTTTGGATGAATCGGGTAAAATACTGCATTATTTGTAATAATAAACATTTTTTAATAAATATTTATTTTATTAAAATATATTTTAGGTCAAAATAGATACATAATAAGAATATAAGTTCAATTTAATTCATTGGAGTCAATTTATAATATGTTTAGATATATAAAAATTTTGTTGAACTTTTTACCGTCTTTTACCCACCTCCTAAGAGCATTTACAAATTTGCATAAAACATAATTTTACGGCTTCTGTGAGTTGAATTTAAAAAATTTGATAGACACAGTTAAAATCAGTAAGTAAAATGTTGTCCGATAAGATGAAAATAGTTTTTGGTGAACAATAACTTTTTACTTTTATTTACCACCGATAAAAGTAACTAAAATAATTAAGGGTAAAAATGATATCATAATTACCCTAACACATGTTATAATTCTATTGGATAAGTATAATTCGACCAAAAACAACATTAGGAATAAAATATGACCCTATTTAGTCCACATGGATTATATTATTACTTTTGTTATTATTTTATCTAAAGAAGAGTAAAAAGAGTTAAATTCAAAGTTTAATAACTAAACCATTTTTAATATATGGTTAAATGAAATATAAATTTGACTATAAATATTCATTATAAATATAAAAATATTTCGTACAGAATTTTAATTTATTTATAATTTTTATATAGTAAATAATTTAATTTATTTATGTCACAATGATAATGTATTAATTACCTCATTACTGAAATATTAAAATAATTGATATTATAAATATCCAAATATATCTAAATTGAGTCTTCTGACGAACTAAACTAATTTTTTAGGTTAATATAACATGTTTGGGTTGGTTGAATAATTATTATTTGATGTGATAATGTTTTAATGACTTCCAATAAAAAAAATAATAAACTGTATCAAAATTGACATAATTGTGTTTTTAAAACAAATACTATATTATTAATTGATATAATATTCATAAAAATTAATGGTTCAGACAAAATAAAATTATAAGGATATATATATTAATAATTAACCACTTGGGGTTCTCTTGGAAGTTTATATTATATTTAATAACCATATAATATAAAAATACAAAGAGACATGGTAAATGTCAAACTATTTGACTAAGAGTTAAATAAAAAAGTTAACATTAATATGGTAACCAAGACTAGTCTAAAAACTATTGGTTAAGAGGTTTTCGACCCATTCCTACCATAGACTCTAAATAAATTATTTTTGAGCCATTATAAACTGAAAATTATTCTATTATAAAATAATATTTCATGCTTTTCCTAAAGTGACCCTCACCTCTCTTCTAAAAGGGAACTTCCCCTTCTCTCAAAATCACATCTCCCATGCCATTTGGCTTGGCCAAATGCCACCCAAATATCCTCCCATATTTACTCCCTTAATCATATATGCATTCCATTTCTCAGAAAGCCATTATAAAGGGCCCTTTTGATCAAATCAAATGGAAGAACCCGAATATTTCATCACCTCTTTCAAGTTCTTTTATTCTTCCACATCCTCTTTCTTTTTTTTTTCCAAAAAATAATAAATACAATACCTTCTACATACTGTGATGTTATTATAAATATAGTACAACAATATTAATTATTATATCCATCCTACAAATGAAAAAGTCACCATAAGGGCGTACGTACAGCTTACCGTCTCCACGTTGTGGTGTAGTTTGTAATTCAAAAACATCATTATTTGGATAGGTTTAAAAATGATTACAACTAATTTAAATAATTAATATAAAATGTTAATATTATATATATATATATGATATACAACCAATTAATTATGATTTATCCATGAATATATTTATATTTTCGCTTGTGCATATGTACGAAATACCGTCTTGACGAATGCGATGAGATTCATTTCCCCATCACAACCATTCCAGAATAATTTTCATTTGATGACTAAAAATAATTTTTATGAACATAATATCATTCTGTATATGAATCAAATAAATACAATCCATAAAAAACATGGCTTACATAACCCAGTATATGAAGGAAAATGAATCACTTAAGACCCGAAATGATGATACTACTTAAATATTACTAACAAAGCAATATTAGAGGATCATATATGATATCGTATTTAAGTATATAGTTCTTTTGTAATTTAATAACTACTATTTAACTATTATAATGGAGTTTAATGTACCCATGACCACAAAAAATTACATGTTAAGGGTTAATTTCACAATGTCTTAATTATCCAAGGTTATTTTTACGTAAGTATCTACTAGGACCTCTTTATGATCCACATCCATGTTTTCATAAAAATGTATTTCAAATTTTTTTTCCTATTTACTAGAATATGGTTTCAAGTCATTTATACACTTATTTGACCTTATAGGTTTTGAAATGAATCTTTCTGTCATTTTCCAAACAAGGTACTTTATGATCATTTCAACAAAATTAAGGTAAGAAAGTTTTTTTAACTTATACAGCGGGTGTAGCTATTTACCGCCATTATAACCTCATCAAAGCTTCCCTTACAAGATTTTAAGAATATTTTTAATATAAATGGTTTATTTTATAGTTATGTGACTCTTAAATGGTTTCAAAATAAAATGAGGTATTTCATTCAAATAGTTTTCATTTCATCTATGTCAACTTCCATTGATGGATTTTAAACTTGTTTGAAATTGATTTATTACAATCCAAATCATCCATATTGTATTGAAGGTTTTGTGATATGTTTTACTATAGATGTTTTATTTTTATAAAATTCATGGTTTATAGTTAAAATATTAACATTTCATATTCCAATTTTAATACGAATGATTATGTTATGTTTCTATCTTTTCATATGAATAATGTACTGGACTTAATATGTGGCGGGAGGATCCTGATATAGCTCATTAGTTAATCAGTTGGTATCATGAAACAATTATACTTGGAATTGGACTAGGACTTTAAAAATTTGATATATAGTTTTTCCCAAGGCCTAAATCATTTTTTGATGACTTGGCTGAGGCCTTGACGAGATGTTTCAGAATGTCGGGCATTAAAAATTCCTTCAATTTGAAGATAATAATGATGGTTTAAGTGGTTATTCGACTATTAGAATACCTGAGACTATGTTTTATTCTGGAATAATTTACTCATCTCATATTCCTACTATAAAGAGTTCATGTTTATTGTTTGTAAAGGCATGTGTTTTTTATTATTCATCGTGACTAATGTTTATGTTATCTTATGCTCTATTTATTACCCTTACTGAGAGTTTGATCTCACCCATTTCTTATGTTTCATTTTCCTAGGATATGAAGAAGTTAGTTATAAGTTACTTTCAGGAATAATAAAGGAGGCTTGGATGTTTCAAATGGAATAAATTATCGTTTTATTTATGTTCATGTATAATGTTCAACTTATGTATCTATCTTGTTTCCAATAATACTAAACCGATTGGACTTTTGGGACATGATTCCTTTTATTATGCCAATGTTATGTAATAATTCACCGACTCTGGGTAAATGGGGTTAGGGTGTTACAAACTTAATATTAATTAAATTATTAATATAGACAATTAAATCATTACTTCTAATGTTATTATTAACAATTTATTATAAAGTTAGAAATAATATATAATAATCATAATTTTAATTCTTATTATAATATTTATATATATATCAATACAAAAAATAAATAAATATACTTACTTTTATATGCGTAATTTATAATTTTTTTGGATTTGGACAAAGGTGTTTTCCCTTAATGCCTTTTTTTACTATTTTTTTGGAAGAGGAATTGAGGTCCAAAATTCCTTTTGGTGACATAGAAAAAGATCAAGGGGGTGAAGGTCCTTCAAGAATTTTAATATTTTTTTTAAAAAAATTAGGTAGGATTATTTATAATTTTATTGAAAATAATATAAAACCCTAATAATGATATGAACATATATTATATATTATGGCGATGTATTAAAAGAAATAATTCATTTGTTTGAAATCTTATATTTATGAATGTTTTTGTTCACATGAAAGTGAATGATAACAGTGAAAATATAGCTTGAAAGTTATATTTTTCAATGTAAGGAAGATACAAGACAAACATGGATTGGCTCTCAATTCAAGAAAAATTAGATTTCAAAGTGTTTTTTCGTATTTTTTCTGAAACCACCACCAAATAATCCAAGAAAATCATAAATAGTGGAAATTTTTTAAAAAACCTCTCATAAATGTTTTTTTTATTTTTCGACATTACTTATTTTTTTAGAGGTGAATTTTGAAAAAATTTCTCTAAATCATTTTTATAAAATATTTTATATTATACGTAGTGGTGGTTTCCTAAAAACAAATTCTAAATTAATTAAATAAACATTTAATATTAATAAATTAATAATAATAATTATTAGTCTTTGTTTTTTATTATTTTTAATAATTTATAATTTATTATTAAAAATGTTAATTATTTTTTTGTTTTAATTGTTAATTTTTTATAATTATTGGAAAATTTAAAAAAAATAGGATAAGTTCAAAACTAGTGATAAGCATCAAATTAATATAATTATTTATTTTTGTGTCTATTCAAGCTCATCAACCAGTCAAATAGATGACTTTGAAAATATATACAGTGAAATTATTTTATAGTTTGGTAATAAATGATAATAAGCAATTCATTTCCCCTCTATGAGAAGTTGAATTTTTTACTACAACTTCAAATTGTCAAAACTTTTGATCTATTTGTCTATTTGTGATTCATGATATGTTAAATCCAATAATATGTTGTCTTGATTGTATTATTAAAAATGTGGATTCCAATCACTATTTTTTAGGTCAAACAAGTCTCATAAGGCTTCCAAAAATTCATTTTTTTGTTCGGATATCATGATTTTGTTTATTATTTGATGTGATTTCAGCTTCACCTAAGAGTTTCTTCATATGAATATAGGGTTTTTTGTGATTTTATTCCATGAATTTTCATTCATATTGACTTGATGTCATAAACATGAGTTAAGTAAAATGGAAGGGGGTGAATTTCTCTGTGAAAAAATAATGGAAAATAATCAAATATTAAAAAATTATAATAAACTATTAAAGAAATAAATAAAAGAATCAAAGAAGAGGGCAGAAAAATGTAATTAAATATAATAATATTAGAGGAATGAAAAATGGATAGTGATTAGAGAATATATGTATTAATCATTTTTATGGATTAATCCAATAAGAAATAATGGTAAAAGGAGATATATTATTAAAAAACACAAATATTAAATGAGATATGATATTTAGTGACACAGTTAGATAATAGTATCCCAATTTTATCCTTAAATATCCCTACTTAATTCCATTTTAATTTAAATTTTTTCCCTTGGATTTAATGCTATCCAAGATTAAAAAAACTATCCCTTTCTCTTTAGGGTATAGTACGAAACAAACGACAATAGGTAGTACCACATTAAAAGTGAATCTAGAAACTATAAAAGGAAATAGTCCCTTTTATTTATTAATTAATTTTTGAAAAAATTATTGTCTCTCACTTTAAAGGTAGTGAACACCAAAATTATAAGAATTGTGTATATGATAGGATTATAAGGAAGAAATCAAATTATAATATAGTCTCAATTCACTAAATGAATATGATGAACACTAGAAGATATAGTGGATAAAAAAAGAGTTGTTTGGATATTACTATATTTTTACACTCTATAATTTGAGAGAATATTTTGAAAATAATGCACATATAGATCAATTTAAAATATTGGGAATTGTAGAATGATTTCCAGTAAATGTTGTTGTAGATTTTAAAGGCCTCTAAAGGCCTCTATTTATGGGATTTCATCATTTGGAAAATTCAAAAAACCAACATATGGTTTTATTTCCAATATATCCATGTTCAATGTATTTTGGCCATAATTTGTTTTATCCTGATCGGTCCCATTAAAACAAATTAATTCACTATGCCCAAAGAAATAATTAGGTTACTATCCACAAAACATTGATAATATTATTCTAGTATTATCAAGGAGAGATAAATAGATTATCAATAATATTATCATTTCAATTTAAAACATTTTCAACATTTGAAAATAATTTATAGTAACACTTTTAAAGTGTTCAAGAAAATTGGATAATAACATGTAAAAGATAACACACTAAATCTCACACAATATCATTCAATAATATTACATTGTATAATTTAAAAAATACTTATATATTTAATCATTAGAGATGATCAACATGTTAAGATACTAAATTAATAAAATATTTAAAAAGATTGAACAACTTAATTATACATGAACATGAATTTAGAAATAATAAAACAATGAAATAAAATCAAAATAATTAATACAAAATATTATAAACATTCACTAAAAGTTCATTTATAAATAAGGAAAAAATAAATGGTCATAAAAATGAGTTTAGAATAATTTAAAAATAATTTTCATTGGTCTTATTTCATTAATAATTATTTATATAAAAATTAAAAAAATTTAACCATATTTTATATTAATTCTAAGATTAAAAATATAAATAATATCATGAAACAAATAAAACCAAAAATTCAAGGATTCTAAAACATTTTTAGGATGATTTTCCAATATTGTGAAAAGATAGAATTGAAAACCTAAATAATAAAAAAAAGATACATTTATTTTTTAAATATGACATAAGGGTATGTATAAAAATATTTAATCCGCATAAATGTAGGAAGAAATAATCTCTAATGGTAAAAACCAATTTTGATTGGATTTTTAATTATACAATTAGAAAGGTATAAAGGTAACCAACATATTATAAGAATCACATAATTGTAATAATGAAAATCAGTGAAATGGGAAAACAAAATTAACAAAGCATGTGTGAGGGTAAAATGTAATTAATAGATAATGCGAAGGAGTACATGAAATCTATGTAATGGTGAATGAATGACTATAAATCATGTGTAAAGGTACATAAAATATTAACTATGTTTATGAAATGAAAAAACCTGATATGAAAGGGTAAAATAAAACTAAAGGGTAAAAATAATAGAAAAATTATTTTTCTCAAGAATAAATTATAAATAATTATATATAATAAGAATAATAAAAATGATTATAAATTACCATGAGAACATTTAAATTAAAAAACTATTTTTTAATAAAAGTCTAATATTTTTATTTATAAATTGATAAACAAACATTGATATATAAAATATATTAATTAACAAAAAAAATACTTAAATCATAAGGGTACCACTATAGTAATCCCCCTGTTTTCGATAATTTCGACAACAAAAAAATTAATTTCAATATTTTTCTGAATTTTCGAATTAATAAAAAATAAAATATTTGAAAACATTTTTCTATGTTTTGCAATAAGTAAGGATTTTAGAAAAAATATACAACACATAAATAAAATAATGAACCTTATAAATAATAAACTCAATATAAATTATATTAATATATAACAAAAAAATAATGTGATTAGTCCCCCTAAATTAATGATTCGTATAATAAAATTCTAAAAGAAGCCAAAAAAATCAATAAAAAATAAATATTTTGAACAATAATTCCATCATTAATTACTAGAGAATATTTTATTATTAAATAATTGAAAAATATATAATATTGTAACACCATGATTTCGACAAAGGCTCACTAACCATTACCTTGATAGAGAATGGTTTAAAAACACAAACTATTTTTTCGGGATGAATATTTTAAGAATTTTTTGTGGGAACAAAAACCACTTATTTTTATCCCAACATGAATTTTTTTCATGGAGTATCAAAAGGAATTAACATTTCAAAAATTATAATAAACAATAATGTTTTTAATAATAAAAATATATTTTGAAATCTAAATTGAAAATCAAAGATTATTTTAAAAAAAATATCACAATTTCCATCATATTTTGAAATTTTGAGAACAAATTTGGAATATAAAAAATAACAACTATTTGAAAAAGATATGTAAATAAAATTTTAAAGCATATAATAAAGGAAAATTTAAAAATGATATGAAAATAAATTTTAAATAAGAAAATAAATGAAAATTTAAAAAGGTAAGTAATGGAAAATAAAAAAATGCATTTTAATTTCCATAAATCCTCAAACAATATAAAAATTATATAGATTGAGTAAAAATTTAAAATAATAAATAAAATAGGTTTAATGAAATAAAGAAACAATGAACGAAATATAAAAAGATATCCTTTCCAATTTGGAGAATGAAAAAAAAGATGAGGGAATTGATTTTGAAACAAGATTCAAGAGAGACCTGAAATTATAAATAACTAAAACCATATTACCAATATGATCTGTGATGATGTTCAAAAAAATTTTAGGAAGAAAATATCTAGGAACTCTCTCACTTATTGCATTAAAATTAACCTCAACGAGGGTATGATATTATTTACTTCATAAAGAGGTGAACAACCTATATAATTTAAATTCACCATAGGGTAGATCAATGTGTTATGGTGGAAAAACCCTTTTATGAAATCATTATAGATTGATTTTTTTTAAACAGATTTTGGGTATGACAATGTTAGATAATAATTCTTTATATGGAGAAACAATTTATGGTGCACTAATATGCACTAATAAGAATTTTGAAAACATAATTTATTTAGATTGATTTTTTTTTAAAGAATACATTAAAAATATGAATTCATTTTGGTATACCATAACTATATGTTTTACATTGTAATTTTCAAAATACATGCTCGCATTTCATGTAATGATTAGAAAATTTATTTCAGAAATTCTTTTACAAAAGAAATATTCTGTGATGATGTTGCATTTTTTCAAAATCCAAAACCTGGATTATTTCATTTAATTCATTGAGATCCATGAATTATATTAATATATTGGTCATCTTTTATGAATTTAGAAACATATATTTTGAGATCATTCATTTCGTTTTTTAAAAAATCAAATAAGAATGAACATATAATTTTAAAATTAATTCAAAATTTTCTTTTCAAATTTGATATGTTTCAATAGAAATATAAATTTTCACATTAATAACACATTTATATTTTGATGACTTATTTTAATATGTTGAAATATTTTCAAGAAACTAATTTCCAATTTCAGTATCAAACGATGAGGATCACAAAAAAGTGGTTTTATAAGATAATGAATCGTAATGAGATGTAAAATGGTAACTCACTTAATTATCTACCTCTAGTTAATCCATGTTGAATTTAAGGGTTTTGTGTATAATTTTATAATTTAACAGTGGATATTTTATAACCCTCAATCTTGATACTTATAGAATAATCTTACCTATATTCTTGAATATATTTTTTTATTCAAGGGACAATCCAACTTAATATGGCTGATCTTTTTGTAATTAAAGTTCATCAATTTGAGAGAATAAATTATATATTTTTTGTTATCTCATATGATATATATTATTGTTCTTCATATTGTTTTAATTTTTTAATCTTCTTGTCATGTTTTCAATTACAATTTCATTGGAAATGTATCTTTCAAATAAATCATAATTGTTTCCATAATGACAATTGTTCTTTTATTTTTCATGACCTTATTCATATCTGTCTCATATTTTCTATTTATTATTATCTTATATTTATTGAGAGTGTCAAACAAATTTCAACCACCATATTTTTAACTTCTTTAGATTCTTTATTTTTCATAATTGTTGGTTGACATCATCTTGGTAAAAAACAAAGTGTTTTCCTGACTAAATATTCTGTAGAAAAAGTATCTCCAAGATAATATATGACATTAAATATATCAGTAAATCTAGTAAACATATAAGTTATATAATTATTATGATTTGTATAAAAAACCACAATATTAAATATACATGTCAATCCATGTATCTTTAACATTATTTGTACCTCCATGTGTAATTTGTAAAAATTTCAAGAATTCATGAGTGATTTTTCTTAAATAATAACTATTTATATCAATAACATGTAAATAAAAATTTAATGAATACATAGATTTTTAATCAAATTCTAAAGTTGAAATATCATATAGTGTCGATTTTATATATTTTTCATGTGAATGAAAATAGTTAAACATAACAATTTTATAATAATGTAAACCAGTATATCTATGATTGGTAGCCATTTCATATTTCCATTAATAATAATTCAAAACATTTAAAAATGGAGAATGACCAAACAAAATTCCTTATAGACAACCATGGTTTCTTCAAAAATCCAATTAAAAATTATATATTTGATAAAACAATTTAATATTTCGAAAGTAATAAAAGTTACTGAATTTGAAAATAAATAAATATTTAAAAAATATAAATGAACTTTTATACAAAATGATGTTTATAGACGTGTAAAATGTAAATGGGTGGATTTTCCTTCAGAAACTAAAGGAAATTAACAAAATTTTAAAAACATTTAAACAAAATTTTTACAAAATAATGAAATAAATATTATATTAATGAAAAAATATGTAATTAAATATTAAAATAAAATTCAAAAATTAAAATCAAGGGTGATTCTACAATATCAATTAATCTTGTTTGATTGATTAAAATGTTATGGATGAATAATTAAATGTGATATGAATTTGAGAATTAAGATGGTATGTAAGACAATATATATGGTATAGATGTTCAGAAACTATACACAAATGTACAACTATGTATACAACATAAATCCATTTAGAATTTAATATATTATTCAGTTCTATTTCTTGGTATAAAATATACGAAGAAGATCCCTTTCTAATTATTTTATATAATAAAAAAATATAAAATAGACACCATCTCTTTAATGGTGTAGCTAGGATCCATAAAATGAAATATTCTCATGTTTTTTAAAGGAAATGGAAATAATTCATATTCCCCTCGATTTAAAGGTGTCAGGTTCCAGTTGTAGCCGAAGCATCCATTGAAGGTATACCAAACATAACTTTTAGACTTAAATCATGAATTATAGTCTATTTAGATTATCATAATATCATGTTCATAGAGAATAGTATATTAATATTCAATATTAATATGAAAACACTTTAGAGAGAGGATCTTCACAAGTAATTTATAATTAATTTATAAGCAGATAAAGAATTATCTCAACGTGTAATTCCCCATTAGATATTGATCAGATGGATTTGATTTTGTTCCAACATAATTATTCTATAAGATTCAAGTGAATAATCCCACTATCATTGATTTTTTAAATCACCACAATAATTGATAATATTTTTCATATTTTTTGGTTCTATTATAGCTGATTCTAACCACCTTAGCTGTTCATGGTTGAGTACAATAATTTTCCTCTTAGAGATGGAGAAGTCATTGTGGTCACCTGAAGACATGATAGAGAAGGAAGATATATCTAATTATATAAATATAGATATATCTATATATATATTTCCATATATATATATTTAGTATTGGATGTGAACACCCAAAATAGTATCTTTAGGAATGTTATATATTTAGATATTATTAGGTATTTATTATAGCAGGTTTATAGGTGGAAAATTTAACAAAATACATTAACAGTTTCTAATATTCTTAATTATCCCCATGTATATTAATAATATTATTATTAATAATAATAATATGAAATATCAAACCTCTTATGAATAAAAATAAATATTAATTAATTCTTATTGGACAACTAAAATCATCCCACATTTTGTCATCAACATTTATCGATCCTCAACTAATAAATATGCAATAAAATAAATTGAGTTATTTTACTTTATTAAAAATATAATAAAAATTATATTCATCATACTTGAAAAATAATATTTATAATTTAATATCTACCTCATGTTATTCTTTCAAATTAATTGGGATTAATTTATTGCAATCATCCTTACATGAAAAAATAGTCTTTATTCTATCTTATTGAAATCATTAATTAAATTTAACTAAGATTAAAAATACACTCATTATGTGGCCCCCAATGACTCCTTCTCAATGCAATTATGCATAACTATCTAGTGTCCAAGGATAGCCTCTAGCAGCATGCTATGATGTCCACAGATAAATAATTTAAGTTCACAACAATGTGCATCCATTAATTAATGATTACTTTTTCATATATTCATGTAACATTATATTGCTAATCATGAAGGTTTCATATTGTTTCCATAAACTCATATACACAATTTATCAATCTTTGACCTACTCTAAATGAACTCACAAACCAAACACCATGGTCATGTATTTTTTAAAGAAGTTATATTCCATCAAGGGGAATATGATATTGAATTCCATTATATGAAAGAATAGATATATATTTTCTATCTTCATTTATTAATGTTATATCACTCCTAATGCAGTACACATAACCTACTTCACTGCAAACTTATGTCATCATGGATTTTTTCCTCACATCGATGTGTGTAAGTCATGATATCCTTTAATGAAAATATTAATATCTTATTATAAATACACTTGTTCGTAGATAGTAACATCCATTAATACGTGGAAATTTCGATTTCCAATTGAAGGACATATTCTCAAAACTTCATGTCGTAGAGATTACCATGGTTGAACACCATGCAATGGTCTCTTAATATCTTATTGGCATCCTACCCAAAATATCATATATGATATATATCCCATCGTACAATATCATCCATCCATAAAATTATATTCAATAATAATTTCACCCAACATCACGGTTATCTTCATAACAAGTAATTATTATAACCATCTTGTTTGATATACATTCTATAGATATTATCACATAAAAATACTATTTACTAAAATAATCCATATGTGACAAGAAAAATTATTTAATTAATAAAAAAATGAAATAAAGTACTAAAAATTTTGGTTATAGGTTACCAACTCCAAAAGAATCCCACTCCCACTTAATCCAACTCACAACAACATTCATTACTCTAACTCTCACTTGATACTCATGTTCCTAGAGGGATAAATTATTCATTAATGGGCCAACCACATTTTCATCTATAGATTATCCACTCACTATAACTTCAAATCATTGGTAAATATCCCTAAAGAGATGATTATTTTGATTTATATTCTTTATTCCTTTAGTGTGACCTTGGCTCTATAGTGGGATCCCTTGCTAGAGTTTTATCGAAAAAAACTATGATATGGTATTTCTTCTTTGAAACCACATCATGATCTACGAAAAATTTGTGAATATATACTTCTTCCTTGGTTTATTAAAAAGCTAATATATTATTATAATTAACTATAAAGTCCTAAACAACATGGTTCTTTGAAATCTTCCAGCTTAGAACTCCTTCACGGAGAAAAAATATATATCCAGACTATGACTTATGATCATTATTTTTTTAAAATCTATCATATTTATAAAAACTTATTATTAGTTATTTAGTCCCTACATATAACTACATAATATAAATAATTTTACTTTGATACTTAAGTATATTCTTGATAGTGGTACCATGTTATTCACCTGGATATGCTTGATATTTTCTTACCACACACAATGAATAAAAATAATCAAGCCTCATGTATAACATGGTATAAATGATAGATCCAATCATAGAAGTGTATAGATATTACTCATTATATTCATTTCATTTTTTTCTAAGGACACATATTATTAATAATATGTATAACATGTGAAAATATAACAAATCATCCATTTTGTTTTTCAATACTAAACCTCTTCAATATCAGGTAAAGGAATGTGCCTTGAATTCGTCTGAGAATCCTCTTGGATTTATCAAACATGATCATAATCCCTTGAATGAATCTCTTTTCACCTAAGTCGATAATGGAGAAGAAATTTCTCAACCATTCCATAACCTATTGGGATTGTAGTATGTCATTTAAATTTAGTAATATGTCATCAACATAAAATATTACAGAAAAAAAATTCACCATCTAAAAACAATTATAAACACGCAGCTCACATTCATTCTTAAGGAAACCAAAGTACATTATGGATTCATCAAATTGAATATTCCATTAAATGGATTCTTCTCCAATCCGTAAATAGATCTCTACAACATGTATTCATTTTTTGAAATTATTAGAATCAAAGACCCCTCAAGCTGTGTCATATACACATCCTCTCCAAGGTTCCTATTAATGAATATAGTTTTAACGCCCATTTTCAAAATATCAAAATCTTGGAAAGATTTTATAAAAAATTAGAGTGGATCAAAATATTTACACTATAAAAAACGAATCATCATAGTTAATACCTTGACATTGTTTAATACCTTTTCTAATTTCCATTCATTATAAGTATTCATTTTTCCTTCATTTTAAGGCATTCTCATGAGTACCCAATTACACATAATCAGTTTTACATCCACTATAAGATTGATAAAAACCAAAACATGGTGTTGATACATGGAATCGTTCTATAAATTCATGGATTCATTACATATTTCAGATTCATAACACTCTACTACCTCCATTTATGAGAGTATATCCTTATAGTTAACCAATAACCAGACAAAATTATTTGTGATTAAAAACCCATATCACTCTAGTCCTCTTAACTCACTACCACTAAAACATAGTACTTGTATTTATAGAATTTTTTTTTCAATAGGGACCTATGAAATTGGTTCTTGAATCAAACCTTATGTATGATACAAATCAACTTCATCGATGACAATATTTCTCCCATTATCCTCCTTATTGTTGTTCTCCTTCTCAAGAAATATAGTTTGTCTTTAAATAATCACTTTATTTATGAAGGTTTTTATATTTAGTATCCCATTGTGTCATTGGGATATCATATAAAGATATGTTTTATATTTTTGGGTTCTATTTTTTTTCTTGATCTATCCTTAACAACAATCTCACAACCCATTCAAATACATGTGACAGAATGTGTCTCTTTTCACTCAAAAACACAAATGGAATTTTGTTTTCTGAATTGGAAGGTACTCAGTTTAGTTGGTATAATGTTATCTATAATTTATATTCCCCAAAGGATAAAAGAATACTTGTGTGACTCATCATTCCCCTTACCATGTCAAACATGATATAATTATTTCTTTTTATTAACATAATTCAACTATTTTATAAGGATTATCGAGTTGATATAATCACCCATACACCCATATAAAGTCGATAATGTATTTTTTAAGATATTACCAAACCCGCTCATATTAATGTTTCTTTATCTTCTCAACCAGCTGATTATAAACCTCATTATTTAACTCTTTGACCTTCTAAAATGATTTATACATGTACCTCATAATGTATATATATCTATATCCACTCAAGACTTCGATAAATTTAATAATTTATGACAATCCACCTCAAGATTCTACTTGAAAATTTCCACACACGTCATTGTGTTCTAATTGTTAAAGAACATTTTCCCTATCAACCTTCCAACTGATTGGTGTTTTTGACATATTTACATATAAACAATAATGACATACTTAAACTAGTTATATCCCAAAAGGGTCTAAATAACCCTATTGAAAAATCATTGTCAAAATATTTTGGTTTATGTGACCATGATGATGATGACCCAATTGGGTTTCATATGAGTCATGAATATTAATATGATTATCAATTGTCAATATTGGGGTTTCACAATTCAATACATAAATACCAATATTAAATTGTTTCACACTATAATAAATTACATATTTATTCAAGTAAGAACCCTTATTTACAAAGATAAAAATAAATAAATTCATATATAAATAAGAAAATGAAATAATTTTCATGGTAAAACATAAACATAATTTTGGTTCTTAAAAACCAAAATCAATAATTTTTTAAATATGGGATTCTTTTCCCTAATTTAATGTGCAGTTGGAATTTCTACATCGGATGCCTGAAGATCCACCCCACCTCTTTAAACCATCAAGAAAATAAATGTATTATATATTTGGATAAATATTTTATCCTCAAAAGTTGTATGTAATATCCCACTTGTTGATATGAAAATAATACATTTCATAAAATATTCCCATAAAGCATCCCCTAACATCTTTGACTGAAGGAAATTCCACTTCCGGTGGCCCAACATGCCACATAAAAAATATATTGTATATTTTTTTCTTCTTTTACACATATATGTTATTCTTCTTATTGGAATGGTGCTCCAACACCTTATTCATGGGATGAGTCTTTGGACCCTTTTCTATTTTCATTTTTTTATTAATCATCAAGTTAGTAGTGTTTTCATTCACAATGACTATTTGAACTTTTATATAATATACAGGAAAAAAAATGATATTATCACCTCACTATTTCTCATATAATTATTCACAATAAAACATGAGATGTTTTTAGTTAGTAGGGAATGAATGAGATCTATAAGAATCTTATCAGGTATATTAAAACCCAAGATGTTCAGGCACCTGATGTAGCCAATAATATAGACTCCATATCCCTCACCTATAACTTAATCCCCATGCTTACACATGAATAGAGAAATGGAAATCTCATATATCTCTGATCTTGTATTATCTTACTAGAGACCCTAAATGATAGAAACTATGTTATATGCTTTAATATTCCTATAATGCATTTAAATTCAATTGAAAATGGTAAAAAATATAAACCATTTTAAGTAATTTATGACATCCACGTGATTAATATTGATAAATTCCTCTTCTTCACCAGCATCTTTGGAATGTAACTCAGTAAGTGGGGTCTTTAGTATGTAAAATTCCTATTCATGGCATAGTTTAACAAACAATATCCTACTCTTTTCTTAGAAATTCTAACTGCTGAGAAACTTATCATTTTATATTATGGGTAGTTGTAATATTATTATGTTGTTTTATTAAATGTGTTCTAATAACATATAATTTATAATTAGTACATGTTTTTATTACTAAAATAGAATAATAAATTTAAATTTCATTATATTTTTTATTATCCTCCCACTAATTTTTGAAACATAATATGCCTCACCATCTTTTTTGGAGTATTTTGCCTCCTTGATATTCTAGTGGTAAGGATCCATAATCCATTTTCATAACTCAGACTTGTGGCTAAAAATATATTCAATGGAGTTTTGATAGATATAAAATTTCTACTAAATTATGTCTTATTTTCTTGATCTTTTGAGTAAACTTACCAATTATGAAAATCTATCTTAGGATATCATCAACTGTTTCCTCTTAGTTACAAAATGTCCAAACAAGGAAATCTACTATTGATGTTAAATGTGTCATGTCAACCCAAATATTAAATCTATATTTTTGATTATAATTTAAAGCACCCCTTCGTGGGTTGGTAAATAACTTTTGACAATGAGGTCGATTCCTAAATATGTATTAGATATCTAAGACAAATTAATATTTTAAAATAAGTATATTTATCCTTATGAATAAATATCATTTTTATCCTTCTACATGCCTTATTAATATTTAGTGTATTTTAATTTAGTGAATAACCATGTCTGATAAACATTTTACCCATAATATTATTATATGTTATTCCATCTTCTAGGCATGTTAATTAATTAATTAAGTGACCAAATATCATTGAAAAAAATAAATATTTAACTAAGAAAATAAAAGAAATAAAATATATGTTTCATGATCATGAAATTTTTCCAGTGGTTAGTTTATGTTGAGGATGATAATGAAACCCACAGCCCAAAGGGAAAAAACCTTTAACCGAGCATTTTTCATGTTGTAACATTCCACCATTGGATCTATTATATTTCACTGATTGGTTTCTCTTTAAATCTTATTTGGGACGACTCTACTTTCTTAGGATCTCCATAATTAAATACGATTTTACTCTCATACCTGTGAGGGGATCCAATAGATTTCATAAATAGTGGTTTACATTAAAGAAATTGTGGGAACACGGACCCATAAATAATAAAGATGAGGGGATAACAAGAAAGGCATCAATAATAATTTCATCATAATAAAATAAAAAACTAAAAACTCACACATAAGTGTTGGACTAATCTCATGATCATCCATAGATCAAGCAACGAGAAAACATTTGTATTGTTGTTATGAATTACTTAGTTTGATTATTTAATTAATAAAATGTGACAAAAATTAATACAATTAATTAAATTTATCTTAATTCCATATAGGAATGCTTAACATCCCTTAATTTGTTTTAAAAAAATTACCCACTTTTAAACCTAATGAACTGTACAAGTGGTTATGGAGGCAATCTCATGTGTTCAATGAAATTTTAACATGTATATTAATTTAATATATAATTGTTATTTCAATGACATGGTCTGTACTCTCAAATGAAATATACATAGAACTCAGAATTCATAAGTTAAATTATATATTTAATTTTTATTACTATAAATATTCAAGAATAATACACAGAGAAGACTACATGGCATGTAGAATTTTATACAGTGCGTACTTGTCTTATGCCCGTGTCTAAAACATATCAATCCCCTTGTCATGTATATGATATAAAATATTCATAGGAAACCCCTGTACTATCCACATGAATCTCCATTATTAATCGTTAACAAATTATATATTATGATATCGAGAATGATCAATAGAAGACATGAACATGTAGAATTATTAAAACGAATTGGTTTAAGTAAAAGAAAATGAACACACATTCAACAAAAAATTGAAATGTAAAAAATTATAAATTAAACATGTGACCACTTTAATGCCATTTTTCATGTTATAGGCAGAGTGGAAGCATCATTTGAATGTATGAAAAAAAATAAAATTTTAGTCTTAAATCACATGAAACCATTTATTTACATGATTATAAGATCATTTCCACTGAAAACAGTAGATTAATATACTATATTGATATATAATAACTAGAGAGAGATGATATTCACATGTAATTAATAATTAATATATATATTGACAAATAATTACCTCACCTTGAAATTTTAAATTCTTCAATGATCTAATCAATTGTCTTTTATTGAACTATCATTTCTCTATAGGATTGAAGTGAAAAATTTCTCTAGCAATGATCTGCACATGCAATAAAATTTATGATCAATGTTGGCAAATCAATGGCTGGAAGAATGGATGAACTTGGTTTCTTATGTTATTTGTGTTTGATCAATATAATTTTCTTCTTGAAGTGGGATAACTGTTGGTTCCATCTCAAAGACTTAAGATTGGAAGAAAACATAGAAATTAATTAATTAATATATATATATATATATATATATATACCTATCATGATATATGTATAGTTATATCTATGTATAACTCTAGATAAATATATATAGATATATCTTTACAGATATATATATCTAGATATTTTCTTAGATATACATCTCTAGATATATGTCTATACTCCTATCATATCCCTTGTACACACACCAAAAGTCACTATTTTAAAAAACTATATTTAGATATAATAATATATTTATTTTTACAGTTTTTGGGTTTTAAATTGCAAAGAAGCCCTTAATAATTTCTAATATTATTAATTTACTTTGTGTCCATTGAAAATTACAATTTTATTAATAATATATTGACATGTGAAACATGTTAAGAATATACATAAATATCAATTATATCTTATTGGACCATTAAACAAGTTCAACCTTGCCTCGTCCACATTTTTCAATCCATGAATAATGACTATTTAATTCAATAAATGTCAAAATTATTTATATGATAAATATAATAAATGTTATATTTTCAAAACATGAAAACCAGTATATATTTTTATCTTATTTAATTGAATTTATTCTTTTGAATAACACCATATTAAATTATGGGGATCAACTATACCTATATTACTATTTTTTATTATAACAGATCCTATTAATTACGTGAGTTTATGTGAGATTTTAGATACACTTAGTGTGTGATTTTATAGGCCCCCATCATAGTTTCATTAGGAACAACCATCTAAATTACACATTTACCATATGAAAATAAGGAAAAAATACATATATAAAGAATCCAACATCATAATGAGACCCGACCTCCAATGATAAATTAATAGGGAATATAATCATTTTGTTGGGATATATTTAATCAATCATTTTACATAATAGTGCCATCAACCTATGTATGTGATTCCTCTTTATTTTACTTCCCAGAAATGAGCTCACACACTAAAGAACATGGACATGGATTTATGTTGGACATTCTATTACATCAATGGGAATGAGATATCAATTTCCATTATAAGATAGAAGGGATAAATCCTTAATAATGGTATCCATTAATGGTATATAACTAATGATTCACCCAATATATCTATCATCACCATGAATATATGTTCTCAGGGTTTTTGTCAATACATCAAATTACATTATCAGTAAAATCGATTAATAATAATCTTAATGTCTAAGGATAAATAAACACATTTACAGATAGGAACATACAATGACTCCAGAAAATGTGGATTTCATATTTATAGGAATTTTCATATAACCTTTTATCATGGATATTACAAAGGAAGAACTACATGAGAAGGTGTCTTAATGTCTTATGAGAGGCTTACCCCTAAAATCATGTGTAATATTTATCCATTTAGAAGATATCTTAAATCTATAGAACAAGACTCAAGAATAATATTGATAAACCTATAGGTACTCTTCATAGAAGAAAATGAGTATAAACATTCTACGTGACATATATTCTAAAGAAATTATCACATACAAATATAATGTGAAAGAATAATCAAGATATGTTATAAATGAATATTTAATTAATAAATACATGTAATCAAGTACTTAAAATTTTGGTAATAGAGAAGCAACTACTTTAAATGGTAGTGTGCATCAATATTAAAAGAATGAGTATGATAAAGGGATTTCATGGAAGAAATAACATTGTATGAGTGTATCAATTATATCAATGAACACGATGAACACTGGGAATGAATTATAATAATGTTAGAGGATGATTTAAATATTTCAATTTGTTAACACTATAGAATTAGATGATTGTTTTGGAAGTGAAAGCATATTGATAGAAATTAGGAACATTGTAAATTGGAAAATGATTTTCAATGAATGGTGATTTTTATTTCAATGTCCTCAAATGATATCTATTTATAGGATTATCATCATTTAATAATTATATAGAATCTATCTGGATTCGTAATGATGTAGACGTCCATATTCAGTGTATTTTGACCATCATTTATAATCTCTCTCGATCTCTTTGAAAATAATTTTCTAATTAATCCCATATAAATAGCTTGGAAATAAAATTAAACTTAGTGATAATTTTAATATATAATTATCATGGTGAGACACACATAGTATTTATAAGACATTATTATCCAATTAGAACTACATGTACAATTGAAACAAATTTAAAATACGACATTTAAATTATTCAAAAAAATCCAATAATAATAGTTTGAACATAATGCACAAAACCTAACACAGATTCATTCTATAATATTAAAAATTTAAACATCAAAAAATCAATCATCATTTAAAAATGTAATATTTTCAAACAGTAATTATTCTCCATTAAATTTATAAAACATTTCTATATAACATTTTTTGACAAAAAATGAATTTAGAAAAAATAAAAACAAATAAATCAACTCATAAAAATAAATCAAAAAATATTTTAATCATTATTGCAAGTTCATGCATAAATAAATAAATAAATTAATATTCATAAAAAGGAGATAAATGAAAATAAATCTCTTTTTTTATATTTCATTAATAACGATTTATAGTGAAAGTAAAACTATTTAATCATTTTTGATACACGTTAAACTAAAAAAAATCAATGAATATCAAGAAACATATAAAACTATAAATTCCAGTTATTGAAATCTATGTTAGGGTAAATTTCAAAGAATGTGTAAAAGATAAATTGAAAACATTAATATTATAAAAAGGTAAAATATATTTTTCACATGCGACATATGGGTAAGATCTAAAATATATATGGCACATAATGGTATGTTTAAGAGCCGTGTAAAGGTAAAATTCAATTCATATGAGTTGCATAAAGATAGAAAAAACACTACGTAATGGTAAAAATTATTTCATATTTCCCATTTCAGTGTATCCATGAAATTTTTTTAACGATTAAATTTAATAATAAGACATGAGTAAGGTTAATATATAATTAATGAATAATTTGTAAGGGAACATGCTTGATTTATTAGGTTTAATTATAGATTCCAAATCATGTGTAAAGGTACCACCAATCTTATGAATTGGTAATGAAATGATAACAATTACAATGTAAGTATAAAACTTCAATAACCTAAGAATAAAAAAATAGAAAAATAATTTTTCTCAAGAATGAATAACATATAAGTTTATTGAAATTTAAGAAAAATAAAAATAAATAATTAAAAATTAAGAAAATAATTCAATTTAATAAAATTATTTTAAAAAATAAAAAACAATAATATTTTTAATTATCAAAATAAAAACTAGGTTAAGAAAAAAAATATTTTAATTATTAAAACATTAAATAAATAATATTCATAGAAGACACTCTTACAGATGTGGTTGTAATTGTTGTGGTGTTCCCTCTTTTGGTGATTTGTTATCAAATATATGTATGTATGTAAATATGTATATATCTTTGTTTTTATGTATGTATATATATATGAATGTATGTATGTATGTATGTATGTATCTATTTATGTATGTATATCTCTTTGTGTGTGTGTATGTGTGTATGTGTGTATGTGTGTATGTATGTATGTATGTATATGTATATGTATTTCAATATATTTATGTAAATTTATTATATATATATATATATCAATATATATTTAATATTTAATATAATTGTATATATACATAGATATTTATTCGCATTTATGTATATATATCTATATTTAAACACATTTAAACATATTTACATGTATTTTTGTTTATATAATTTTATATAATAAGTGGGTGTATATATATATATATATATATATATTCGTATATAATTATATATTTGTGTGTGATTATATATATTTATGAAATATAAAGGTGTGTTCATATATATGTTTGTTAATTTCATTACATGAATATATAGTTGTAAACAATTTTATTTGGTTGGATATATTTATATAAGTTAATTTTTATGTATATGTATGATGTTTATATATAAATTTAAGTATATTATATTCATCAGTTTGTGTGCATGTGTCTTTGTGCTTGTGTTTATATACATTTATGTACATTTATGTAAAATTTTATAATTTTATTAGATATATATAGTTCTACATAAATAAATTTATACGTAATTATATATATTTATTTACTATTTATTATTTATTATTTATTTTATATTCATTTATTAGCTACTAGTTATTAGTTACAATTAATTAATAAATTATTAATAAATTATTAATAAATTATTAATAAATTATTAATAAATTATTAATAAATTATTAATAAATTATTATTATTTTATACATATTGATAGATAATATATTAATAATATATTATTAAATTATTATTTATTTGTTAAAATTTTATTTAATATTATTAATATATTAGTACATATTACTTTCTAATTGCTATTTATTTATTTTTATTATTAATACATTAGTATGATATTATTTCTTATCAAATATTTACTTATTTATTATTCATTTGATTATTTAAGTATTTTTTATGTGTCTAATATTAATAATTTAAATAATTATTAATTATTATGTATTAATTAATTATTAATAAGTTAATATTTGTTAAAAATTTTATATAATTTAATGATATTATTTACCATTTATTATTTATTATATATTAGTTAATTATTATTATTTATTTACATATATTCAAATTTTATTTATATTTAATTCAATTATTATTTATTATAAATTTATAATTAATGTATTATTTATTATTTATTATAAATTAAATACTTAATATTTTATTAATATTTTTTAATATTGCCTGAATAATTTTATATTTATCAATTTATTATTTATTATTTTTTATCTAATTATTTATTCATTATTAATTATACATTTATTGATTAATTTTAGAGTTTTTGGATAATTACTACTATTTATTATTTATTTACCGATATTTATTAATTAATTATAACCATCTATTATTTATAAACTATTTTTTATTTTTAATTAATTAATTAATAATTATCATACATTTTTTTGTTATTTATTATTAACTTAATATGTATTTAGTATTTATTTATTATTTATTAATTTAGTATTTATTATATATTATTAAATACTGTTTATTATTTATTATTATTAGTAATAAATTTATTAATTATTAATATTTTTTAAAGTATTATTAATTAGAAATATATTATTAATTTAAAACTTATTTATTATATATTATTTCGTAATTCTATATTATTTAATTATGAATTATGAATTATTTATTTTTTTGTAATAATTTGCTATTATATATTGAATAATTATTTATCTAGTACTTATATATTATATATTGATTTATCATTCATTGTCAATTTTTTATTTTTTATTATTAATATACTATTAACATATTAATTATAATTTATTTTCAACTTATTTAATATTTATTCATTAATTATTAGTCATTTATTATTAAATAATGTTAAATTTATCATAAAATGATTTATTATATATTGAATTGGTAGTTAAATTATTATTAGTTCGTCCTTTATTTATTATTTAGTCAATATTCAGTTTTTATTTTCTAAATATTAATTTACAATTTATTTATTATTTATTATTTTGTCTCAATTTTTTTTGTATATATTTACAACTATGTATTTATAAAATATTAATTATTAATAATTAACTATAAAAATATTTTTTATTTACTATTTACTATTTATTTCATAATAATTGTTGCTTATTATTAACTATTTATTATCTATTATAACTATGAATGGTTTGAACCATGGATTCAACTGCTCAAATCCATGGTCCCCAAAATTTTATTAAATTTTAATCAAAAGTAGAAGAATATGGAATTTCTAAAATAAGAGGAAGCTCAACACCACACAAACATTAATTGGTAAATCATTGGAAATTATTCCATAGAAGTCACCATTCTCATCTTTTTATGCCGGCTAACCATGCTTGAAGATCCCCATTATTAGTTTTGTGCCACCCTATCCTCTATTAGGGAAAATGTTTTATAAGCTCTTCTTCCCCAGTGGCATCTTCCATGGTAGATATGAAATCTTCCTCTTACACTGGCTCATCAGTTGGTGAGTCCTACTTCATATGGTCATCTCGCTCATCCTCTTTAATAGATGATTTATCACCTTGGTCATGCAAATCATTCATTAATGGGGTCCTCCATGGAGATGGAGTTACCCAAGTGGAAGGATATTGACCACCATGATCATGTATCACCCTTATATAATACGTGACTCCTATGTACAATCAGATTCAAATAAAGACATAAGATAATTACTCTAATATTTGCAACCGACATTTTCATGATGATTCTGATAAAACAGGTCTAAATCAAGAGTGTTAATCGAATCCAATAAAGAGAATATTTTTTTCCGGATTGGAGATGGGACTATTTTCATTAGAGTTCCATTGAGTAATCAGTCCTACTAAGTTCACCAATATGCCAAAATGAGACCTTCATATCCATGACATCATTCCCTATGGTATTTTGATCTACATACACCCCCTTGGATCTGGAAAAGACCAGCTAGTGGGGTGATAGGCTATACATGTCCATGCTAAATATCCTAAGTAAGAAATTCACCCCCCCTCATTTAAGGATTACCAGCCAATGGAGTAGTGTTCAGTCCATACCCAGAATAGAATCCTAGATAGGTATAGAATCATATGGCCTGTTATGGTCATGTTCAAATGGATCTAAAAAAGTCTCCAAAAGGCCAAGCTGTAAAGACACATAACCACCATCCACAATCCTATGTCAATGTTTACCGAGCTCAACATGATCCAGACCAGTGGAACCATTTAGTTTCTGATTAATGTCCCCGAAGGTGATTCATGCATCACATTTTTAGAATATTTTCCTTCCTAAGCTACAGTTGAAATGAACCACCATGGTCAATATTCTTCTTCCCGTTATGGGAACATGAGGAAATGAAAGTATATTCTTTGACTCTTCTTTGTTAGCCACAATTTTAATGTATTATGATCCCAACTTATCAGTTTCAAAATTAAAGTAATTTGTTTATTGGAGAGTAAAAATGCCTTCCATGAGAGCCCTTACAAACCCCCTCAGGTATCGAACCTGAACAGAATCATCCAAGAATTTCATCCTGGGTTGTGATGTAGATAGGATGAGGGGACCTTACTGGTAGGGTTTCTAGTAACACCAGATCGTTTTGGATTTGTCCAAATATTAATATGGCTACCTCAATCCAAATACTTGTAATATGCAATCATTTGGTTTGATGTTACACCAAGCAAAGACCCTCATCACTCCTAACATACCCATCTGTCTCAGCATCCAGTGGTATCATAAAAATACATTTTCCAAAAAGGTAACTTTGTTTCCACAAATTTGAAATTTTTTTACACCTATTAAACTTCTACTCATCAATTCCAACATACCAACAATTAATTAAAAAAACCAATCACATTCTTATAATAAAATAGTAGCTCAAAGATAAACTCATCAGCCACAAGGTAAAGGGTTTTGACAAGTGGCTAGAAAAGGTAAAATTAAATATGAATTTGGATTAAATACCATAGTCTACAGAAATACTCAAATTATGAAACTTGATTTGATTTCTCATAGGAATGAAAACATCCCAAAGAATATTGGGGATCCAAAAAATCTGTTGTGTCCCGTGACCCAAATCCATGATTGGATCATTCGGTTCATTACATTTGTCTAATCAAACCATGAATCCCAGTTTTTGATTCTCAAGGTTCTCGGCTGATGGGAGATGAAAACAAAGCCCCAAGCCTTCAATTTCAATGCCTATAAAGAGAAAATAATGCAAAAAAAAACCATACGAATAGATATAATGATCCAACCATAGAATCCCTAGATCATTAGATGATGCCTCTTTAAATCTTCAAGATTCCACTAATTAGAATTTATCACTTTGATCAGCCATGCAATAAGGGAGTTATTATAACTTTCGACTCAATCCCTATAAAATTTATGGGTTTCTCCAATAAATTTTAATTAACTATTCAAAATAATCATGTCTAAGCAATTCAATGTATAATTAGAAATAGAGAAAAAAATTTAAATCTCCATAATTTTTTATTTATTTGTCATTTTATAATTATGTTTTCATATATATTTGTTTTTTACTATTTTTTGACTCTTAGCATTTATTATTTGTTTTTATTCATTATTATTATTATTTATGTATATGTATTTATTTGGGTTTATAATTATATATATATATTTATAATTATGATTACTCACTACTTGACGAGTTTGATTAAATAGAAAAATACTTCCAAAAAAACCAAGAGGTAAGAGGGACAAATCTCACCAACTCATATATATGATAAATTTCTAAAAAACATGAAAGAAATATTCATAGATGGTCGGATATATAAATATGTAAACAAATAAAAATAAAAAATAATATTAAATAAATTTATAAATACATAAAAATAATTACACATATAAATAAAAAATTTTGAAAATAAGAAATTGAAAAAAAAGACAAACCACTACTAAATAATCTTAAATGTTTCTAACAACTAATACAAATTTTTTAATAACAACATATTACACAATGGTTTAATTTTGTACTAAACGGAAAAAGGTTGTTGCTAAATTATCTTTTTGGTGTAGTGTATCTTTCCATATCATTTATAGTTAATGATATTTTCTTATGGATGGGTTTTAATAGGGTTATTATCATGGATAATGATACATATCTAATATTAGGAAAAGGCTATCTCAAATAGTGATAGATAAAAAAGATACAGGATATAGACATTAAGAAACACATGGGATTATTTTTCAATAAATTAATGGAGGGTCTTTTGTGAATAAGTAGACATTTTCTTAGTGGGAATTTCCTTACTGATGACGAGGAATAAAGTGGAGATATTACTTTTTAATCTAATTTAGAGGAGGGAGTTCAACACCAACCATCATGAGAACCATAAAAAATTAGGAATTTCCATATTCTAATTTTTTTCATTGTTTAATGGTGGAATTCATACTTGGACTCTCAAAAAAATGAATTTTCATCAAATTACTCAATATTTTGTCTGGTATATATATATATGTATTAAACCTTATAATGTTTAAGTTATTTGATAGTTGATGATAAAACATCTAGAAGTGACTAGGTGCTATATGAGGGATCAGAATTGGTTGAGATTTATGTGTACGTAGTGCTTTATTTTTTAATTATCATGGTGTATTTATATTCATTTTTCATTGTAATATGGAAAATTTAAATCGTATTCCTTAGTGACTATAGAGAGTGATGGTTTCATGGGGAGGACATAAAATGTAGTTGAGGGTGCGGGGGGAGTGAGAGTCGACATTAACTCTGCATTCCTATTTTGGGAATTATTTTAATATGATTATAGATTATTATAAATTACCTATAGAGATGTATTATTGATCCAAAGTTGTTTTAGTATATTATATGAGGTTAGGATAGATACTTGAAGAAGACTGATATTTAATGTTAGGGTTTATTTAAAATGTTTGGTTGGGTTGTTCCAATTTTTTTGAGAAACAATCCATTGATACTTATTTTCTTCACTTGTCCTCATTTAGGATTTTGAGTCAGTCCATCAATTCTAATTTTATAGAGGTTGGGGAGACTTGTCAAGGGGGATACATCAGTTTGGTTGTGGCTTAGATATAGAAAACTCCTTTTCCTTATATGGGTGTGTTTTATAAATTTTTTCTAATACCACACCAGAAGTTATTCCAAGGAACCACCATTGTTATAATAGATCCACAATCAAAGAAGTTGTTATTTTTTGTGATTGGCTAGCTCTATCTATGAAGTTTTAGAAGTCTTGTTATCTAGATATTTATCTATTTCTCAAAGGATCCCCAATTGAAATTCGGCATCCCATTAATATTAATTCACTTGAATCATTGTATATATGTGTCCTGATCTAGGTTTACGAATAAGAAATTTTACTAATTGTGGTAAAAATGAATCTGTGGTTTTACCAATTTGAATAAATGTTTCATAGAATGTTGAATCCATAAGAATTATCCACCATACTATACATATATTTCTATCTAATCTCTCAGTTTCCAACATGTTTTATATTTTTTGTAACTATGTAACGATCAGTGATATTAAGAGTTGGTAGAATGTAGAGGGTACAATGAATTAGAATATGGGTCAATTTTCTACTCAAATGGTGTATCATAGTTACATAAAATATTCTATATTAGCTAATTAAATTTCATATAAAAGTATTTCTTCAGGCCCATTAGATGTTGAAGTGTAAATTTCTAATGAATTGTCTTATCACTAGGGTCTACGAGGATGAAAATGGAATAAATAATCTAAATATTTTGGATATTTTCCATTCAATTCCACAATTAAAAAGAAGGGGGTCTATCCTACCTCAAAGGGGAAGAAAATGAGGGGTCTGGAATGTGATCTACACACTTCCAAAACCAATGATGATTTGGTCTAGTAGGAAAAAATATGTTTTGAAAGATCATATGAAATTAAAGTTATAGGGAACAAAGAATGAAATCAGTCCCTATATGTCTATAGGGTCATTGGAAGGTGAACATCATTGGGAATTCTTCCCCCTTTATTCTTGGATAAATTTATATTCATATAAAACAACAATATGATAGATAAATTGAATAAATTAATGTGGAAAAAATAATTTTATTTAGTGATACTCATAAGAGAATGCCAAATTGATGGTGATAAAAAGGTGTTTGAGCTTGAGGTCCTCGACAAAGACATCATTCTATGTTTGTCCTCCCGTTTTAATATCATTTTAATGAAAATTGGTTGAATCACTTTTATCATTTATAATTTGGTAAATTTATAGAAGATTATATTTTTATTCATAGTAGGTTATATTCATCTGTACCAAACCGTTGATTTTAAAAACTTGTGATAGAAGTACCAATATATCATAGGTCTAATCACCATTGTTGGTCAGTGAGTACTTTATTCAAGTATTTTTTTTCTGATTTTGTGTTTTGAATTTGGGGGTTCTATAATATTAAAAAGGAAGTGTGTGGTTGCCTATTCTTTTTTTGGGTGTCAAATTTATTGGATGACTCAATGTTCTATGTTTTTGGTGTGTGGTTTCCAACTAAACCATTTAATTTGGTTTTATATATAAATGACTTTTTTTATGTATAAGATAACATTGGATGGAAATTCACCCTAGTGGAAAAAATCTTCTTCCCCAACACTACGATTGAGGTATACGATGATGAAAAAATTAACTCCTTTAAAAACCTCGAGGAATTCATTATGTAATATATATATAGTATGAATTTGTTTATTTCATCTAGTTTCTATGTATATATCATTTCCATGGAGATGTTTATTCCATTTGGGGTCTAGATATATAAACTATCTATATCATTGGAGATGTATATTTAATCTATTTCATTAGAGATAGTCAGCGATGCGTATTTTACCCAATAATTTAGAGACAGTTACTGATGTGTATTTCTTCTAGTATTTGTTGATCTAATCTTATCTAGTGAATTTTAATTCTAAATATATATATGAAGGTATTTGAAATATAGTTTTCAATCAACTATGATAAAATATTCAAAATTGGTGATTTTATTAATGTCAACTCTAAAACAGTATTATTTTTGAATGAATCAGTATGTTTGATAGTGTACAAGATTTGAAACACAGAGTTTAAATGAACCACGAAAAACTAACACCATAGTGATGAAGAATACACTAAATTGGAGGACATACATATGAATAAAAATATTATTAAAAATATTTATTAATTCTTATAAGTTTAACATTTAATTTTTTGCAAGTTCATTTTATTCATCAAATAGAAGTTTTAATCAAAAAGTGGAATTTATTACATTTTGTGTGAAAATAAGTATAATAAAATTTTGTAACATTTAAAAAATTTATTTTATAAATTTAAAATAATTATTGAAATCATCAAAAAAATTATTCTATGATATAATTTTGAGAATTTTCTGAAAAAGATTAATTTTTGTGAATATTAAAAAATACATTTTTTAAGAAATAAATTTTATTTTGTGATATCATAAAAATGAAAATATGAAACAATAATATATTAAAGATATGAAAAGAATCACTTCTAATAAAATATTTCAAATAATATTAAAATACAATCCTGATTATATAAATTAAAAATTATGAAACGACAAATATAGAATCATTTTCAGTGTCAATGTAGGACATTTGAATCATAGAAAAAGTCAAATTTTGTACCGTATATAAAATAATTTGTATGTAAAAAGTATATTAATTAATTTTTTGTTAAATATCACTCAAAAATATTTATTTGTATACATTTTTTTCGAAATTTTGACTTCTGTAACATGTATGTTATCTATGTGCTTGTGTTAGGCTTGCGCAAGGATATAAAATTAAATTTAACAAATTAAATAAGTGGGTTTGATATGAAAATGAGTAAATAAACATAATAACTCATATAAAGGGATATAATGAGGACAATAAAAATCAATTTTTATATTTTTTTATTTATATTTTTTATATATGAAATAATTACCTTTTAGGATTATGCAACACTGACGTAATGCTTGTGCAAGAAGAAGAAAATTCAATAATTTTATGATAATTAAAATAACAAGATCCAATAATTGTGATAATTATTTTGAATAAATTATATTTTATGAGTAAATTTAGAACATAATAATCCATCTATAGTGTTATGAATCTTTTTGAATCTACTTTTTTTACGGTAATCCCCTTATAGTGTTTTATTAATATAAAGTCATATTTGTCACACTATTTTTTGTAAAAAGTATACAATTTTTAATATAAGGTTTTATAGAATATATGTTCAATAATAAATATTTTTTTTAATCTAAATGTTTTTTATCTTTCATAAAAATTTATTTTTAATTTTATTGGGATGAAATAAATATGTTTCAGGCTTACACAATGATGATGTAGTATATTAAATTAATAGAAGAAGATAATTAATGATATTAACAATATTAAAATAAATATACAATTAGATAATTAATATGAAACGTTCATTATATATCTGTCCCTGACATGTATATGATATAATAAATAATTATTTATAATTTTACTCTTTGTTTTGACATTTTTAATGTCATAGTAATGAATTGTATCAATTTGACAATAATGTTATTTCCTGAATATAATATTTTATTATTTTATCTGAAAAGCATAAAATTATTATATAAGGACAAATTTGGTAATATATGGTTGAAAAAAACATCACATATACATTTATAGGACATTTTAATCATTTTATTCTATAATTGTGTAATAATATTTTAATATTTTCAGGAATTCCAAAGTGCCACTCCACTCAATTATAAAAGGGAACCCCTTCACCTCACTCCACCATATTAAGCCATTTATCTAAAAAATAATCTACTAAATTAACTTTTCATCATACCTATCCACATTCTATTGGTACTTATCTCATGAAAATTCGAATTCATGGTTCCTTAAGGGATCCTTCGATTATGTGATAATCAAGAAGAAACTTGCTTAAACCACCTCAATAAATTTATATTCTTTTTATACATTCTTCTCACCTAATCCATAAATCAAAGAATAAAATCTCAAAAAATATTCATATACTCTATTTTTTTTATTTCTAATTTAATATTTTATATACATCCCTTTTCATTATCTCCTCTTATTTAAATAAAGGAAACCAATTTCCAAATTATGGCGACTAACAGTCTCGAAGGATAATGAGTTTTTATTTTCTATTACCACATTCATGGATAGTCCTAAAGCTATTATTATAAATAAATAATATTTTAACAAATACATTACAATTTATTTTATCTTCTTAAACATATATATAGATAAAATATTTATTAAAACAAAACAAGTGCGTGAAGGACGAAAAACCCAAAAAAACATAAAATTTATCATTAATGATTTATCAAATGAATCATCATCGTGTAAGAAAATATGATATATGAGACCATATAAACATATATAGGTTCTTTAATTACATATAATTTAACTTCTCAAGAATTACTCATATTTGGAAAGAGCATCCATAATTTTATACCTGTGATCCGACCATGATACCATGAAACAAACACGCCCCGAATGACAAAAGTAAACATTAAAACTCACTAAAATGGTTATAAAATAAAATTATAAAATTATAAAAAATTAATTAAATATATTTTTGTTTATAAATTAATTAACTAAGGAATATAATTTAATTATCTTGTAAATTATGTTATAGTTCATAACTCATTCAGACATATGATAAGGGATCTCTTCGAACCTACATATTTCTTTGGGTACAACATTCTACCTCATTTAATAATTTTATATCAGTATTATTTTTAATTAATTATTCCATAAAAATTTAATATGTGCCATAAATATATTTAGATGAATAATTTTTTGTTTTATTGGGAATTACATGTTTTATGAGGCTCTCTGCTCAATTTTTATTGAAAATAAATCATGGTTAAAGGGAAATTAAATTTTCTTACCCATTATCATGGGAACTGAATAAAATATTTTTAGAATAAAATATTTTAATAAAATCACTTATTTTTTCATTAAAAACCATTTTTAATCATTTCTAGTTTTATTGAAATAATTATTTCTTAATCCACATGAATGAAGCTGTTATTTTCCATTAAAATGCACTTAAGTGGCGCATTTATAATGTTACATAACCAATCTTTTAATGTTTTCACTTAATTTGAAATTCACTATTTCTAGTTTATTCTTATAATTCAATTATTAATGTCTAAGAGTAAATCAATTCCCTTATTTCGTGGATATCAATGTTACAAGCCCATTAGTTTTTCCTTAAAAAATGATCGGGATGCTTATTTCATTTTAGGGGTATCCCTTATGTTTATTCCTTATGTTTTATTATTTATGTGGCACAAAAATGCATGAACATGTTTTAATGGGTGCACCTAGATAGCTCTCTAATTCATTTGTAACGTTTTAGACTCATTAGACTCCTTTTATGAGATTAGGGAGTACACATAATCTTTTACGAGACTTTTTCCACCAAGAATATCTATTCTTAGAAGATAGATTGTACTCGTATTAATGTCATGTTATATATGGTTTGACATTTCAATATTTTCAATGTCATATGATTCCATGTTCTATATGATATTTTTCCCCATGTTTATTCATTAACCATGTCATTTATTTAATCATGCCATGCCTTCTAAGTAATTTTATATGCTCTATTCCCATTTTTATTCCATTACTAGTATTTTAACCCATATCTTGTACATTAATTCTCCATGTTATCCTATGTAGTAATTGGAAGTCAATGGTTTTTAGGATATCATAATAGAGATTGAATAAATGTTTTTTTTAATTTTAGTTTCTTGTTATGTAATCATTTACCTACTCCTCATAACACTCTAGACTCTTTGTTCCAAGATTTGTATTATTATTAAAATCAAGTAATGTTATATGTAAAAGGATATGGTTGTTATTATTAGTATCAAAGAAGAGGAAGGACTATGATCCTTGGGAACCCTCAAGTGTGAGTGTTGGACAACCCATGGCTCTCCGCCTAATAGCTTCTTGAGGAATGTGATGCCAAATGGGATGGTGGTGAGTCCCACCAAAGAGGTGTAACCACCCATGGAGTTCTCTCATATGTAGAAATTATAGTCTAGTAGAAATATTTTTATACCTCTATAGTGGGTATCATGTATAATTCTAGTTTTATATTGTGATAGGTACTAGAAAACATTAGTAAAAAACCCGTGGATAATTATATCACCATGGATAACCTATGTTTAAACATATAGATTCATTTGTCTGGATATACATTTAATTTATAAATTTTCTCCTCAATGTTTACGGTTTCATTTTTATACACTCATTAGCTAAAAATTTGGGCCACCTAATTTTTTATTTTTTTTTATTTTCAAGTTAATAGTGGGATATAAGAGATGTACCGTTGCCTATTTTCACCATAGTATGTAAAACTAAATATCCTTGCAAAAATTTCATATGGAGTGAAAAATGTAACATCTTGAGAATTTGAAAAGAAAAATATGTTTGATAGCATAATAGATACACAACACCATGTTTAAACATAATTTGTAAAACTAACACGAAAGTTATGAACTAGTCACTAAATAAGCGAGTATATATAGGAATAAAATTTTATTAAATATTTTTATTACTTCTTCAAAAATAAATACTAATTTTTTAGTAATATAATTTTATTCATCGAATATAAATTTTATTCAAAAATTGGTTTTTATTACATGATGTGGGAAAATAAATATAATTTATTTCTAAATTTTTTAAAAAATATATTTTATAAAATTAACTATATTTTTGAAATCATCATACCAAAATTATTCTATTGCATAATATTTTGTTTTTTTGAAACTTTAAATTTTTTGTGAATAGTAATAAATCCTTTTTTTTATGAAATACCTTTACTTTTTTTATATCATAAATCCATAAAATTGTATAATAGTTTATTAATCATATTCAAAGATTTTTGTATAATAACATTATGAAGAATATTATACAAAATTAATCCAAATCATATAAATTATAAATTATTTCACAATGAATATAAATTAAAAAGTTAGTGTTAATGCATTTCTTGAACATCATTGAAAATGTAAAATTTGTTTCAATAAAAATATTAATTTACATGTCATAAGTCATTGAATGAATTTTTTATTTTATATCATATATAAATGATGATTTTATTGACATTTTATACTTTTTATTTATATAACATGAATCTTATCCAAATTCTATTGCAATGCATGTATAAGGATAGAAAAGTCTAATTGAAAAATTGAATAAGTTCTCTTTATAATGATATAAATATATATATATAATGACTGATTATAAATGACTTTATTGAGCCTAATTTATTTATTTTTATGATAGTAAATTATTTTTAATTTTATATATGAAATAATTAACATATATTCTTATGAAACTGTGACTGAATTGTTTGGGAAGTATATGAAAATTATATAAAATAATTTTTCTTAAAATTATAAGAACCATTAAATGACCCCAAATTTTGAATAAATATTATAGGATAAGTAAAGTTACACCAAATTAATCCAGGTAACTAATTTAGGATCATTCAAATCATTTTTGTTGACATAAAGTCCCTTATAGTATTTTATTTAATGAAATTCAAACTTTTCACACAATAATTTTTATTAAATATATCATTTTTAATATATGGTTTTCTAGAAGAGATTTTTGAACATAAATATTCATTGGAAGTACAGAAGATTTAACTCCATCAGGTATTTTTAAAAACAAATTACGGAATAAATAAAAACTAAAATCCTTGCAAAAAAATGATGCAGTAATTATTAAATAAATATAATTATAAAAACAATGATTTTAGAAATTATTAAAATTAATGTAATTTTTGATAATTAAGTAGATATGTCATGACCCAAACAACCAAGGTCTAAACTATGACTACCCTGAGCCCACCTCCAATTGGAAAACGATAGGAGACAAACATAGAGTAGACATATCCCACAAATGGGAGGCATTAGCTTAAAGTGCCTACACATCTGCACTCATCTCTAAGACGATGAATTTCCTAAATGTAAAAAACCTAAAACAATTCATGAATAAATCTATGATCCCTTGAAAATAATGTATTTAATGTTTAAATGGGAAAAAATTATGAGCCCACCCAGAAACTATACAGATTTCGACCATCTGTAATGGAGAGCATAGAGTTAAATGCAAGATCTCAGTAAACACCTTAGTCTGTTATGATAGAACTACACTCCACACACTCTAGGTCCTCCCAAGACACCATCACAAGGTCCATCATCATTATAATACATTAAATTTATGTGAAAATACCATGAATGGTTGATTATAAAATACCAAGTGGGACACCTTGAAAACACTAACCACGAATCTCCAATTATAGTAAACACAATAAATGATATATGAATCACTATAATAGAAACACCTGATTTTACTTAGGAAATTTACCATTCTATTAGGATATCATAACTAACTCCAAATAAAAAATTATAAAAAAAACAATGATTATTCTAGGAGTTTCTTCTACATAATCCATTCTATAATTGGATACACTTGATAAAGAGGTCTAGATCATTGGGCCCTTCCTAAGAAACCTGAATGGTTTGAGAAGACTTAAATACATAGATAGGGTTCATGGCCAGAACCGCTGGGGGACACCATGCACCCAATTTGGACTAAAATGTTACGTAGGGGATCATATGTCAATGATACTATGAACCATACCAATATATCGTGCTAGATGGGGGATCAATTCTAACTTAGGGAGGTTTTGTTGATTCCACAAACACCTCCAATGGAACAAAAGATGATATATGATCATGCTCTAGTCTCACATAGGGCACCCAAAATCTATTTGAGATACAACCTATAGAGGGTATGATAATCCTATTATGTGGATGTAATACAACATTGTACACTTAAATGAAATGACCAAGGTAACTCACTCAACTTATATATTTTCCATCATTGAAAATGAATAGCTGAACACACCCATGATGTGGGTACGTGGAGTTTCCATTTATCCCTAAGCATGCCCGTTCTGAAAATAATTAATGGGAATGTATGTCTCCATATAAATAGTGTGTAGAATAAGTAATTAATATGTAGAGACAAATGTCTTTACAAGTGTGTGTCCTAGTCGTGTCTATGTATAGTGGTTATGTTCGGGTACAAGCACTGCACAAATCGATATGTCTGTGTCAAAGTACACATTGTGCCACTTGGTTATGTAGATTTCACAGTGTATGCATACTTACTGATTTACATTCCAAACATCATGTAAGGGTTCACATGTTATGTTATAATTGTCTTCATCCTGAATCCTTATCCCCCATTGAACATTCCCCAACAATATTAATTCCCCATTTACACACCGTGTCTCTCGTGATATTATAGATCCATATATTTGACAATAATTTTTTCTTGAACACTGATGCTGTGTCATTTCATGCTAGAAGTCACTCCATAGATATCATATATAGGTTAAATGATCCATACAATTTCATTCTTTTCAGAATTCAGCCTTCTAATATAATTTAAATCATAACCTAATATATGATTAGCTGTGTGCTTCATGAGAAGACCAAGAACCCTCGATCTGGTATCATTCTCCCTTGATCTATATATCATCATCATCAATTCTCAATAAAAATCTATTATCACATTCCATACCTGTATGTTCAATCCATTTCATAAAATTATGATCAAGAAAATATCATGAAATAAGTATTGGTTGAATTGATGGAAAAAATAAATACCAATAATTATTGAAATAAGAAATTTGGTTAGAATTCATACAAAAACAAAAAAGTGATGGAATTACCTCGAATGTTGTTTAAGTAGCCTTGATCCATTATTGAATAATATGAGTGAACATGAATAAATAAAATAAAAAAATAAATTACATCAATTTAATTCTACCAAATATGTGAGTATCAATTATATTCTTTTAATTAATCAGCGTTCATCTACGATTATGAAATAGTATATAAATAAAAAAATAAATTCATCTAATCTGGTTATTGGATCAGTTGTTGATGAAGAATTGCTGTGTTTTCATCATAAATGTGATCCAGAAACTCTATTTGTTTAATGATCCATCTTCTAATCCCAAACCAACATCGTTCACCATGGAATATATCCAAATATACTCATAATCTCATGGGTTTGAGCATCATACCCTGAGGAAATCCTACAATCATAAATTTAAATGATAAAATAGTGTATGTGTCAAAATAAATAGAATATAATACTTATTTAATTTATTTCAATCATTTATACCTATGATGTATTTTTTACATATGGCCCATGCTAAAAAATGGTATTTCATGCATATAGAAAAACCCATGTTCAAAAATCAATGGTGCCCTTATATTTCAAATCTGAGCCCCGTTTTTTTAGTTTTTACACTTTAATAGGTAAACTCGGTAAGGTGATATTTAATATATTTTATAATTTATAATGATAGAGAGTAGACCCGATACCCCAGATACTTCTTAAGAGATTCCTTGGAGATTTTTTATAGAGAGGTGTAAACCTAAAAAAACACCCATGTCGTAGGTGGGACACATAGTCCAACCAGCCCCTAAAACTCGTTCTACCTAGTTTGGATACATAATAATCAAAATAAAATTCTTCCATCACTACCTCTCATGCTAGACATATCCATCTTGATGACATAATAAAAAAACAAATAAATTATACTCTACCATGGATTCTCCCCAAGAGGATAGTTGATGGATAATGATGTTGAAAAATGTGTTCCAACCATAGGCCAAAGATAGTCATGCAGCACCCACATAAATAGATAGAAATATTATGCACCTGTAGGAATGGATGGATCATGTCTTGGTAGGAATATAAGTGTCAAGAGAATCTTGGAATGTAGGAACATCACACTATCGAACGATGACCATATTTCCAACATAAATAATAAGAGTAGTTTGATGGATCAAAGATTTATAATGGGCAGAGGAGAGTTCTATACAAAGAAAAATCTTTGGGAAAAAATAAAAATAAGGGATAGTGGACGTTGGGAACATGGGTCAGGATGGATTCATCCAGTACGGGCACACATGAGGTAATCCACATCTAATGGGTTTTGTTGGGGGAATGTGTCCTAGGAGGATGGTCAAACATATGATTTTATAGATATGTGTGTTGGTTATAGATGTTTTTTAGTAGCATTTGTATTATTTTAGAGAGATATGTTCATGTGGGAGTAGTGTTCGTGGTTTCATTCATGATCGACAGAGGAGGTTCAATGAGATCATTACCTGGGAATGAATATCTTTCATGTATTTCTAGGTAAGTGGGGTTAAAACTACTAGAATATGAAGGGAGGGAGTCATGGGGGCTGTCTCATAAGTAGTGGTGGTGTACTAAAGGGCATCACATTGATGTATTGTGTAGGTAGGTGATGCAGATGGGGGTGACTGGAGTCTCATTATGTGGGGAGGTATCGTGATGGAAGGTGGCACCAAGAGAGGTTCAAATATGAATTAATGGGTCATGATGAAAGAAGTTTACTAGTAAGGATAAAGACAGAAGTGGGAATGACTAGCCGACAAGACTCGGATGGCTGGTATAGGTGAGAGGGGTGTTAATGGGAAAATATACATTAGTGGAAATGTAAGATAACTGATCCCTACTAGTGATGGGGTTCCACCAACCACCATTGTGGGAAAATATTGGAAAAACTACACTATTATGAGGGAGACGATTGGGTCGGTGTGGGGGTATAACTTCTCTGACAACATGTATATATTTTAGTGGATGCAATACCCAAGAAACCTATTAATAGAGTTGTTGGAGTTTATTTATTGATAAATATAAATATTACATTACACCCAAGTTTGATGACGGATGAACAATCCGACATAGATGTCGAGCAATTATTCTAGGAACATCAGGATCCCAAATTACATGTTGTCATAGCCCATGGTCTCAAATGTTATCCATATAATATTCAAAGATAATACGAAGAAAATATGAGTCATTATATTCTCCCCAGCATAGGCACTTTATTCCATAAAATTAGAAATCCTACAAAAAAAATTGTTGTACTAGGATCGCATCTGGTTATGTCGCTCCATGGTGCTCTTTGGAGGATTCTAGTGCATCCACCAGACATGAACATGGATAATTAAATGACTATGAAGGATCATCTATTTCCAAACATCGATCTCCAATGGGTACTCGGCAATGGTACATCCATCCTAGATGTCTAGCATCCCCCATTCGATAACATGCGACAGGTCATGAACATATCTCCTCAATTGCGACACGTGGAATATATAATATACCTAGTCCAAAAGTGGTGGTAGATCTAAGTGGTACACTACCTTTCCAACTCTACACAATATCTGGAGGGGAACAATGAATCTTAGAGTTAACTTTCCACATTGGCCAAATCTCCTCAGTCAACATCGACGTGAGACTCTTAATAACCCATGCTCTCTATCCATGAACTCTAATGGTCTTCATCATGGATCCACATAAGACTATTGTTGTCCCTGTGATGTCCCCATCCGCTCCTAGTTGTTCTGTACCTTATATATAGTTGCATACACCAAATTTGTTCCCATGTGTGATGAATCACATCGATCATTCCGATAAAGTGGTGACATAAATGCTTATTCATACAATGACAAAAATGGATCCATAATAATGTTAAAATGGTAGCTATTTTTTAAAAAACTCCACAAAGGGTAGGTGATTCTCTCAATTATGACCAATGTAGAATATGTAAGCCCATACCTTATCCTCCGATACATAAATGGTTAGATCCTTAGGGATGTAATTTTGGGGTTGATACACCATGATCAAGTGTAACCGAGTCACAAAATCCCAATATAATGCCATCCATAACTGATCTGTGAAGTGATTATCATGGTAATAGATGACTGTCTAAGGAACTCAATGGATTTGGACTATATCCAACATGTAGAGGAATCCCAAACACTATACTAAACCATAATATCAAATAACTAAAAAGTTAAATGACTTGTTGAGTTTCTCTACGGTCACATAGATTGAATTGTGTACCATAGAAAAACAGGGTATGATCACAAATAATTCCATGGATATCATATATCACTTCCATTTTGACACATCTAGGGGTTGGGATAATCAGACTGAAACCGGGTGCGTTGCCTTCACCTGCTAATTAATGAGGCATCAATAAACAAATGATGAAACTACCTTTATCATTCCTTGCCACCAATAGTAATTTCTAAGATACTTGAACATTTTTTCCAAAATAGTACGTAAAGACAAAGGGGATTTATGAAACCCCCTAAAAACATCATCCTGAAACGTCAAAGGGACCATCATCCTCCATCTAAAAATGATAGTGTGCTCCCCACCTTCAGAATATCCATCAATATTTTATCCAATGTGTATCTGAATTAATATGGTCTTATAATTAGTATTTCCATAATGGGAACCCATGATATGCTATAAAAGTGGTTTCATAACAACTATCAACTCAAGATATGAATCACCAACATTTTCCTCGAAGGACAACTGCAACGAGGCTAACTGATCTAACCCCCATGTCAAAAACTAAGAACATGATACCCTACTGTGGGAGTCTGTCACCACATTCCCCTTCCATATAGATTAAAAAATATCAAAGTCACATTCAAGGGGAATTGTAGAAATCACATCTATCTCAATTTAACATCCTTATATTATAAGTTATAACTGATAGTCTTGTGGTAGGAGTACACGATAAAGCATTCTCCCATCAGGCACAGTAATAATATATTTAATGTGAAGACTACTGATACTAACTCACGATCATGGGATGAGTAGTTTTTTATAATTTTGTTTCAACTGGTGCGAACCATAACCATTAACCATAGAATTATACTTCAAAAATCAAATAATTAGGGTTCCTGACGCATCATATAAAACTACCTACCCGATATACTTCTCTGTTAATATCAAGATGTGAGCACTCATCAACCAATACATCATCTTCTCTAAAATTGTTTGGCCATTTTTCGACCACATGAAGGGATTATCATTCTGATTCCAACATGATAATGGTCAAGACACTATAGATATGGTAGGTAAAAACCTCCAATAGTATCCTTACAAACCAATTAAACTCTGCATCCCGGTGACACTATTTATTGGATACCAAGAAACAACTCCCTCAAATTTGACCGGGTCCACCACTACACCTACCTCTAAGATGATGTTTCCTGGAATGTGGACCTCTCAAATCCAAAATTGAAACTTTTAAAGATTCATGTAATGTTATTTCTCTTTTCTTTTGTCTAGGAAACTCCTCAAGTGTCTTGTGTGTTCCTCATTGGAATCTAAATGCACTATGATTGTGCAGAAGATGAATACCAAGAAAAGGACTCCGAAGGGCGAGAAGACCATTTTCATGAGTTTCATGAACACAACTGGGTTTTGAACAATCTAAACGACATCACTATATACGAATTTTGACATTAATGACATCCAAATTATGTCTTCATTATACCCACAACCCGAACTTGTAGATGGTGATAACCGAAAATTATTTCATTCTTCATGAACCATTTATCACCTCTAATGTTTTCAAATAGGTAATCTATACTCAAAAGTGGATACATATTCTTTAGGGTCACCAATTTCAATCATCATTAGTCACCATTTTACCTTAATATACCATATGGATTCTTGGATGACAACACTTGGGCTACTTATGGTGAAACATTGAGATTTTCAAAGGCATTTCCTAAAAATCCCTTAAACTAAACCTTTATATCATAATTATATATAGGGGACACCTGATATGTTGGTTCATAAAATAGTTCCATACTAGGATGCAAGTTGATGTAGATGCCTATCTCTTGTTAGGGAGGTAAATCTAATACATCATTAAGAAATATGTCCTTATTATCCTCAACCACTGCATGAAACATTTAGCCAAAATCATCCACTACACTATGAGTCATGATATCCAACTAGTGAGTAATCAGATGCAATATCCTATTCCTCAGCTCTTCCTCCCCCAAGGTTTCTTTTTCACCAACATTGTAAATACCCATTCCTTCCCTGCAGAAACACCACAACCTCTACCTAAAATAGTCAATTTGTGTATGAAATGTGGATAAATATTCCATACATATTATGACATATTAAATTCTAATTGTTTCATTTAATAGATCATAGACAAATCTCTCACCTCCAAGAATCAAATCACATTATAAGAACAAGTGAATGGTCACCAAATAACAGCCTGTTAGAGTATCAAACTTCATGGGTCGAGACAAATTGTCAACGATAATGCTTATTAACTAAACAATATAAGTGGAAAAGAATCAATGATTCACACCTATGTCTATAAATACTATAGATATGTTATAAAAAACACAAATAATACCTCATATCATCCACGAAACCTCATGGTAATAGGGATCCATAGCTTACAATTGGCCTCATTCTTCTCCATAATCTCCCAGAGCCTGGTGTGGACCACATTAGGGTAGGGTGGTAATATGTTGAACCTCCGACCACCTTATTATACACATCTAATACCTATTCAACATATACTACCTTGTATATGAACCTGATCATGCCTCTGTATCTATCTCAGTTTTCCCTCAACCATGTAACAATTAGCTATATGATGGGTTAAACAATCCAAACTCACATGTCCCTATCCATCACAATAGAATCATATTCTTTCCATTAGTTGATTTAATCAACCCTGATAGCCTGAAACCACTAATACAATGTCATGTGATTTCATCTTAAAGCATATATCATTCTTGGTTTCTTATGACTGCCATTGTTTTCATATTACTGAGGTCTCAACTATTAGTTTCCCAATAGTATCTCCTAATACTGGTGTGTAATCTAAAATAAATATCATTATTTACAAGGCTTGATCATGAACCATAAAATAGGTAGGAATATAAATGGATACCACCCAAGCTTTGATGTGTCAACATAATTACTTATCATAGGTACATGGTGTATATAACTGATCCCCACCCGATCCAGGGTGTAAAAAGTGAGATTGGAAAAATTTACTAAGTACTCCACCATTGTCATAATACCCTACTGGAGATACATAAGCTCTTATGTGTGTACTGATTGTAAGGTGTCCTAATATAAATACTACCTGATGAGAAACATAAATTCTTTCTAGAAGAGATATGTATCATCATGTGACTAAGTAACTAGGATCATCCATCAACCAGTAGATCTCTAGAGAATAATCTCTACAAGAATGGCCATTTGACTAGTCAGTGTCCTCACATGATGGAAAAGGTGAGTGAGTTCCTCCAGTAAATCCCCAAGCACCTGGGGGATTGGCTCACCCTATAACATCATAGGTCACTACTTCAAAAAATCATGCAGTTCTCCCATCCTATGTGCATCAACATCTGGAACAACCATAACTAGAAGTTACATAATGGGTGGTGGTATAGGTGGTAAAACAACATGGTTTTCTATCTCTTGTACAGACCCATGTATCGACACCTCATCACTAGGTAGATCGCTCTAATGATCATGTAGTGGAATTCTAGCTAGATGTCTGGATGAATTAATCCAGAAATTAAAAAACATATAACATGGTAAAATTAGAATATTTTTTGAGTGTACTCAAGAAGTACATGGAAAACAAAAAACATTCTTATATGATACTTGTACCAATGTTTTCCTTGCTACCGATGCCAATATGTAGTGAGTCATAAAGTATGTGATTGGAGTCCTTGTGTATGGATTCATCGGCCACCACACTAATACTAGAGTCATTGGCCTAGAGTTGAACATGAAACACCAATTATTTTTTTCAAAAACCCATCTCACTAGCTCTGGTTCAAAGGTATAACTGACCTCCAATGTTACAAATCGTCAGTGAACCAACCATCCATTGTCTAACCAATGACTACCCGAGCCTCCATAAAATTGGTTATGGGTAACCAACACGAAGTAGGCATATCCCCCAATTGGGAGGCATTATCTTGGAGTACCTATACACACGTACACATATCTAAGCCCAAAAAATTAATAAATGTAAAAACACTGAAATAATTCATGGATACATCTAAGGCCCCATGACATAACATGATAATAATGTTTTAAATGTCTAAAAATGATCCAAATAGAAGAACAACCAAAAACTGTAAATAGTCCAACCTACTACAAGGATGAGGAATAAGTAAAATTCAACACCACATCAAAAACATCAATCCATCAGGATGCAGCTACACTCCATTAACTCCTTGTCATCATAGGAAACCATCAAATTGGCTATTGTCTACATTCGAGATAAAACATATGGGAAATGCTATATAGGTGGGAGTATAAAATACCCAACATGAAACCCCAAAACCAACAAATAAAATTACTATATATAGATTAAAAAATACAATATATAACAATTAATGTATAATAAAAACACCATGATATAATTTGGAAAGGGACTATGCCACCTGGTGCTAATAACAAACTACCTACCACAGAATTCTTTTCGGTGAAACGAACAATCTAGGAGAGACCACTTCAAGAGACAAAATACCATCAAAGACACTCAATTATGAGGTATCAATCATTGGGAAATTCCCATGAAATTTCATTGGTTTGAGAAGACCATAATACATAGATAGGGGTTAATGCCCCAAACTACTAGGGGACACTACAAACCCAAACAGGATAAAAATGCTATGTAGGGGAACATATTTCAATGATACAAAAACCCTACTACTATGGAAAGATAGATGGATGATCAACACATTAATCAAGAAGGTCCCTATGATTCCATAAATCTTAATAGGGGAACAAGGGATGATATAGGATTACACTCTATTTTCCTGGAGGGACACTATAATACTATATGAGACTCGACCTCTAGAGTGGATTACATTCTTATTATGTGGATATAATTCTAAAAAATACCATCATGGAAAAAGTACAAGGGAACAAACTAATCCAATACTATTCCAATCCATGAGAATTAAGAGCTATATACCTCTTTTAATGAGTATATGATGTCTAATATGGGGTACACCAGATGTACCTCTTTCCCCATGAATACCCATATGGAAAAGCCTCAAACAAAAAAATAAGTCTCCTTATGCATGATGTTTAGATCAAGTACATGGTGTGTGGAGACTCATGTATTCATATCCAGGTCAAATGGTTGTGTCCTTATACGGTGGCCTTGTTTGTGTACCATCGCATGTACACTTGGCCATGTATGTGTCCAAATACATGATATGTCAATTGGCTATGTACTTCTTTTCCCATGCATGTGTACATCCAGAAGTACACTACTAACCTCAAGGAGTAGGGTAACACACTTTCTGACATGGGTTAAATTTTGGGGGATCCTTATCTTCATCCTGAAACCCTATCTGCCACTAAATATACCCCACACTCTGTGTAATCCTGATTTATGTTCAATGTTGCTCAAGATTTTCATGAATTAGATGATTCTCTTAAGTTTATCATTGTCTGATGATTCCACATTTTTATCACCAAAATCATTCAATATATTATTAATATAGGTTGATCGAGCCCTGTAGTCCAGCATACTAGAATATTTCTTTTAAAATGGATCATAAACATACCCCGACATCCATTTTTTGGTGAGCCTCTTAGTATGACGAAGAATCATTGATATGATATCGTTATCTATTGATCAAACCATCATCATGATCAGTTCTTTATATTCAACTTCCATATGATGTTGTACCCACATTTTTAATTGATTAGGCCGAAGAACAATCACGCAATGGTCGAATGCTGTGTATTGGTTTAACAATTTTCCAAATAAAATACTAATGATGATAAAATGATGAAATTTTGGGAGAAATCCATACCTGAAATTCATGTCAAAAACCTCATATGTTTTAAATTTTCCATCAATCAATTTTCTAATTAGAAAACAATTGAAGAAGAATATATCAAATGACGAAATAAAAAATTCCATCAATTTAATTCTAGAAATGACGCACGAATCAATTATGTTCATGAAATTTATCCTTGTTTGTTTAGGATTATGAGGGGGGGTAAGAATCAAGAAAGAATATTATTGTACCGATATTTGGGATTGATATCAGTTGAAGAAATTTTGTGTTTTGTTTTATTTGAGATATCCATAAACTCCATTAATGCCACAATCCATGATCTGATAGCGATTCATCATTGTTTACTAATAAATCACTCCAATGATAGTATTAATATCTAGGGTTTGAGTGGCCATCCCTAATGAAATTCTATAACTTCACATTTAAAAATGATAATATGTGTTTCCTCAAAATAATGAAAATAAAATAATTACTTAATTTATTTCATTTCGCTTTGGCCTATGATGACTTTTTCTTAAACTGATCATGCCGAAATAAGTTATGTGGTTCCATGGGTAAAATTCGTGGTATGAAATAAATGGTTACCTATGAATTAATCCAGAACATTTTTTGGATTTATTATAAATTTTAGTAAACCTATTACTATGAGTTATTTTGAATATTTAATATATTTCAGACATATATTCTGGGCACATCACGTCCTAGAATTGCACACAATCTCATTTCTTGGTCAAGAAAATAATCCATATAATATCCAAAACTAATAATGGAAAATACAATCAATTGAATTATAAATCAATTAAATATATTACAATAAAATTTCAAGGATATAATAAAATAATTGGTTTTAATTTGACTATGTTTTGATGTTTTTTAACTCATATTAATGAATAGTAGGTACGTTGAAAATAAAGATATTTCATGAATGTAATATTTTATTAAATTATTTAAAAAATCATGAAACTAATAAATTAGGGAAAATGTGTTTTTTTCATGGTGACACTATCATCCGAAAAAAATTTAGAGGCTATTGGGTAGAATTTTCCTCTATAACATTCTTATTATATATTTATATTTTATGGAACTCCAAAAGTTCCCCTCTGCCCAACTATATAAGGGAACCCCTAACATCACTTTTTTTGACCACCATGATCCCTCTATATCAACCATGATATACCAAATTATGTTATCATCATACCTATCCACCATTTAGTGGTGCTGATCTCACCAAAACACCAATTCCAGGTTTATTATGAGATCCTACAAGGAGGTGATATTCAAGAGGTAACTTTCTTAAACCTGAAAAATTAATTTATTTTATTCTTTAACATTATCCTCACCTAATTAGTCCATCAAAGTAAAATAAATATAATATAATTAATATAGTTGAATTTTTTATTCATAATAGAATATTTTCTATCAAGAATTTGTTCTCACCTCATCTTGTTTAAGGAATATAAAATGTTTCCCAAATTATGGAGATTAACCATCTCCATGGATAATAAGATTATATTTTCTATTACCACTAGCATGGATTATCATAAAACTATGATTATGGTAAAATAAAATTGTAATAAATTTATTATAAATAATATCAAGTTAATTAAATAATATATATACATAATATTTTGAGCAACCAAACAATTTTTTGATTTACAGAAATACCACCAAAATAATACTATCATTTTTCTTTAATGATTTTTCAAACGAATTATCCTCATTTTAGAAAAAAAGATATATGAGTCCATTTGAACTTATCAATAGTCATTAATACCACATACTTTCATTTATATGGAATTATTCTATTTTGAAATGAACATCCATAATTTTAAACAATCCAAATGAATAGGAAACTAAGAATGAAATGCTCCTGGAATGATATAATTGAGATTTATAACTCATTAAAATGATAATAAATTAACATCATAATATTATAATAAATCTAATATGTTTGACCTATATATTTTTATTTATTGGATATTTTTATTTCTGTACTCCACATTAGATTACACTTACTTCTAATTATTTTCCTATATATTCAAATGAATGTGTTCACCACTCCGCAGTGAATGAATTGTACCATGGTACATCATATATGAGGGATACATCAACTAAATTTTCACAGTTATTCCCCAAATGAAATCCCCCATATCTATAATTACCTATCATCAGCTACTCCCTACAACTCACGTGGTGGCCCTTGTACACTATCAATTCCCCCACTGATGTACCTCTATAAAAGAAAACCTTGATAGTCCCTGACACATGGGATCATTGAACCTCCACCAACAATTATCATAATGCTGCCCCATGATACTCTCTATTCCCCAACATAACATCCTCTAGAATCTATGTTGTCCCCATCAGGAAAGATTCACATCCACTATACTACATGAAACCATTTCATTGGATCCCTGGACCCTATTCCTTTATATCAAATTCCACCCCCTTCCTTATACATCTTCCATGTAGGCAAAAAAAATTCGAGTGTGTCAGTCCACCCATGTTGCTCCCCTGGAAACTGAAGCTTTTCTCACCACCCCTGTTGGCCTCATCCTAGTTAGGAACACCTATATTCCATTTCTAACGATGATTCTTCTTATGAACCTATTCTACTAGGCACCTCCCTATCCAATCACATAGTGAAACTAGTAATTATCAGTCCATATTGGGCACACCTATGTTCCAACAATGGCCAACATTATTAGGAAGAAAATCCATCCTTTCCTTCCTCTAATTCTACTTGTAATGAAACAATTATTCTGATGTTTCCTTTTGTTGATTGGTGTCATCATTAATACACATCATCTATTCCTTATTTATGTTGGATTAGGGTCCAACAAAAATTTGATCCTACATTCCTTTATACTAATGACATTAATATTCATTCTAACGTATTTGTTGGCTATCCCAACTAGTCCCCTGTCACCAAGGCTAGTTTTCCTATATTATTCCTAAAATGAAATCATACTCACCACCATCTAGTATCTGTCACAACCTAGAACTCTCAGTGGACGAGATAACACTTATACACTCTCTTCAATATTCATTACAACATACCACTTCTCCATCCACCATTTCTAAGTATTTTGGTCGAATTAATTTCTTATATCATCTACCAATAGCTTGGATGCATGATTCTGGATCATTTGATTATCTCACAGGTGATTCAGGCATTCTTACTACCTATAATATGTATATTAGTGCCTCTATAATTACTATTTCAAATGAATATAAAATCTCTATTCTGAGATTTGGCACATGATCCTTGACTCTGTATATTTTTCTTGGTTCAATAGATCATGTCCCTCAAACTAGTTTTAATATTTTATCTGTCAATAAAATCACAATGGGCCTAAATGTTTTTAAGAATTCTACTTCTTCTAGGTTTTTATAAGGATTTGATGAAATATGAACTTGGTATATGTCAATATAGTGATGGGATGTACCTGTTTGATAACCCAAGATATGTTTCTTTCACATACATATATTCTCATTCCATTGAACTATATTTTCACTATGGTAATCAATTTCATTCTATCCTATATATACTTTTAACCATATCATTCCACACTGTTCCTTCCATTGTGAACATAATATCATTCTGTATATGAATCAAATAAATACAATCCATAAAAAACATGGCTTACATAACCCAGTATATGAAGGAAAATGAATCACTTAAGACCCGAAATGATGATACTACTTAAATATTACTAACAAAGCAATATTAGAGGATCATATATGATATCGTATTTAAGTATATAGTTCTTTTGTAATTTAATAACTACTATTTAACTATTATAATGGAGTTTAATGTACCCATGACCACAAAAAATTACATGTTAAGGGTTAATTTCACAATGTCTTAATTATCCAAGGTTATTTTTACGTAAGTATCTACTAGGACCTCTTTATGATCCACATCCATGTTTTCATAAAAATGTATTTCAAATTTTTTTTCCTATTTACTAGAATATGGTTTCAAGTCATTTATACACTTATTTGACCTTATAGGTTTTGAAATGAATCTTTCTGTCATTTTCCAAACAAGGTACTTTATGATCATTTCAACAAAATTAAGGTAAGAAAGTTTTTTTAACTTATACAGCGGGTGTAGCTATTTACCGCCATTATAACCTCATCAAAGCTTCCCTTACAAGATTTTAAGAATATTTTTAATATAAATGGTTTATTTTATAGTTATGTGACTCTTAAATGGTTTCAAAATAAAATGAGGTATTTCATTCAAATAGTTTTCATTTCATCTATGTCAACTTCCATTGATGGATTTTAAACTTGTTTGAAATTGATTTATTACAATCCAAATCATCCATATTGTATTGAAGGTTTTGTGATATGTTTTACTATAGATGTTTTATTTTTATAAAATTCATGGTTTATAGTTAAAATATTAACATTTCATATTCCAATTTTAATACGAATGATTATGTTATGTTTCTATCTTTTCATATGAATAATGTACTGGACTTAATATGTGGCGGGAGGATCCTGATATAGCTCATTAGTTAATCAGTTGGTATCATGAAACAATTATACTTGGAATTGGACTAGGACTTTAAAAATTTGATATATAGTTTTTCCCAAGGCCTAAATCATTTTTTGACGACTTGGCTGAGGCCTTGACGAGATGTTTCAGAATGTCGGGCATTAAAAATTCCTTCAATTTGAAGATAATAATGATGGTTTAAGTGGTTATTCGACTATTAGAATACCTGAGACTATGTTTTATTCTGGAATAATTTACTCATCTCATATTCCTACTATAAAGAGTTCATGTTTATTGTTTGTAAAGGCATGTGTTTTTTATTATTCATCGTGACTAATGTTTATGTTATCTTATGCTCTATTTATTACCCTTACTGAGAGTTTGATCTCACCCATTTCTTATGTTTCATTTTCCTAGGATATGAAGAAGTTAGTTATAAGTTACTTTCAGGAATAATAAAGGAGGCTTGGATGTTTCAAATGGAATAAATTATCGTTTTATTTATGTTCATGTATAATGTTCAACTTATGTATCTATCTTGTTTCCAATAATACTAAACCGATTGGACTTTTGGGACATGATTCCTTTTATTATGCCAATGTTATGTAATAATTCACCGACTCTGGGTAAATGGGGTTAGGGTGTTACAAACTTAATATTAATTAAATTATTAATATAGACAATTAAATCATTACTTCTAATGTTATTATTAACAATTTATTATAAAGTTAGAAATAATATATAATAATCATAATTTTAATTCTTATTATAATATTTATATATATATCAATACAAAAAATAAATAAATATACTTACTTTTATATGCGTAATTTATAATTTTTTTGGATTTGGACAAAGGTGTTTTCCCTTAATGCCTTTTTTTACTATTTTTTTGGAAGAGGAATTGAGGTCCAAAATTCCTTTTGGTGACATAGAAAAAGATCAAGGGGGTGAAGGTCCTTCAAGAATTTTAATATTTTTTTTAAAAAAATTAGGTAGGATTATTTATAATTTTATTGAAAATAATATAAAACCCTAATAATGATATGAACATATATTATATATTATGGCGATGTATTAAAAGAAATAATTCATTTGTTTGAAATCTTATATTTATGAATGTTTTTGTTCACATGAAAGTGAATGATAACAGTGAAAATATAGCTTGAAAGTTATATTTTTCAATGTAAGGAAGATACAAGACAAACATGGATTGGCTCTCAATTCAAGAAAAATTAGATTTCAAAGTGTTTTTTCGTATTTTTTCTGAAACCACCACCAAATAATCCAAGAAAATCATAAATAGTGGAAATTTTTTAAAAAACCTCTCATAAATGTTTTTTTTATTTTTCGACATTACTTATTTTTTTAGAGGTGAATTTTGAAAAAATTTCTCTAAATCATTTTTATAAAATATTTTATATTATACGTAGTGGTGGTTTCCTAAAAACAAATTCTAAATTAATTAAATAAACATTTAATATTAATAAATTAATAATAATAATTATTAGTCTTTGTTTTTTATTATTTTTAATAATTTATAATTTATTATTAAAAATGTTAATTATTTTTTTGTTTTAATTGTTAATTTTTTATAATTATTGGAAAATTTAAAAAAAATAGGATAAGTTCAAAACTAGTGATAAGCATCAAATTAATATAATTATTTATTTTTGTGTCTATTCAAGCTCATCAACCAGTCAAATAGATGACTTTGAAAATATATACAGTGAAATTATTTTATAGTTTGGTAATAAATGATAATAAGCAATTCATTTCCCCTCTATGAGAAGTTGAATTTTTTACTACAACTTCAAATTGTCAAAACTTTTGATCTATTTGTCTATTTGTGATTCATGATATGTTAAATCCAATAATATGTTGTCCTGATTGTATTATTAAAAATGTGGATTCCAATCACTATTTTTTAGGTCAAACAAGTCTCATAAGGCTTCCAAAAATTCATTTTTTTGTTCGGATATCATGATTTTGTTTATTATTTGATGTGATTTCAGCTTCACCTAAGAGTTTCTTCATATGAATATAGGGTTTTTTGTGATTTTATTCCATGAATTTTCATTCATATTGACTTGATGTCATAAACATGAGTTAAGTAAAATGGAAGGGGGTGAATTTCTCTGTGAAAAAATAATGGAAAACAATCAAATATTAAAAAATTATAATAAACTATTAAAGAAATAAATAAAAGAATCAAAGAAGAGGGCAGAAAAATGTAATTAAATATAATAATATTAGAGGAATGAAAAATGGATAGTGATTAGAGAATATATGTATTAATCATTTTTATGGATTAATCCAATAAGAAATAATGGTAAAAGGAGATATATTATTAAAAAACACAAATATTAAATGAGATATGATATTTAGTGACACAGTTAGATAATAGTATCCCAATTTTATCCTTAAATATCCCTACTTAATTCCATTTTAATTTAAATTTTTTCCCTTGGATTTAATGCTATCCAAGATTAAAAAAACTATCCCTTTCTCTTTAGGGTATAGTACGAAACAAACGACAATAGGTAGTACCACATTAAAAGTGAATCTAGAAACTATAAAAGGAAATAGTCCCTTTTATTTATTAATTAATTTTTGAAAAAATTATTGTCTCTCACTTTAAAGGTAGTGAACACCAAAATTATAAGAATTGTGTATATGATAGGATTATAAGGAAGAAATCAAATTATAATATAGTCTCAATTCACTAAATGAATATGATGAACACTAGAAGATATAGTGGATAAAAAAAGAGTTGTTTGGATATTACTATATTTTTACACTCTATAATTTGAGAGAATATTTTGAAAATAATGCACATATAGATCAATTTAAAATATTGGGAATTGTAGAATGATTTCCAGTAAATGTTGTTGTAGATTTTAAAGGCCTCTAAAGGCCTCTATTTATGGGATTTCATCATTTGGAAAATTCAAAAAACCAACATATGGTTTTATTTCCAATATATCCATGTTCAATGTATTTTGGCCATAATTTGTTTTATCCTGATCGGTCCCATTAAAACAAATTAATTCACTATGCCCAAAGAAATAATTAGGTTACTATCCACAAAACATTGATAATATTATTCTAGTATTATCAAGGAGAGATAAATAGATTATCAATAATATTATCATTTCAATTTAAAACATTTTCAACATTTGAAAATAATTTATAGTAACACTTTTAAAGTGTTCAAGAAAATTGGATAATAACATGTAAAAGATAACACACTAAATCTCACACAATATCATTCAATAATATTACATTGTATAATTTAAAAAATACTTATATATTTAATCATTAGAGATGATCAACATGTTAAGATACTAAATTAATAAAATATTTAAAAAGATTGAACAACTTAATTATACATGAACATGAATTTAGAAATAATAAAACAATGAAATAAAATCAAAATAATTAATACAAAATATTATAAACATTCACTAAAAGTTCATTTATAAATAAGGAAAAAATAAATGGTCATAAAAATGAGTTTAGAATAATTTAAAAATAATTTTCATTGGTCTTATTTCATTAATAATTATTTATATAAAAATTAAAAAAATTTAACCATATTTTATATTAATTCGAAGATTAAAAATATAAATAATATCATGAAACAAATAAAACCAAAAATTCAAGGATTCTAAAACATTTTTAGGATGATTTTCCAATATTGTGAAAAGATAGAATTGAAAACCTAAATAATAAAAAAAAGATACATTTATTTTTTAAATATGACATAAGGGTATGTATAAAAATATTTAATCCGCATAAATGTAGGAAGAAATAATCTCTAATGGTAAAAACCAATTTTGATTGGATTTTTAATTATACAATTAGAAAGGTATAAAGGTAACCAACATATTATAAGAATCACATAATTGTAATAATGAAAATCAGTGAAATGGGAAAACAAAACTAACAAAGCATGTGTGAGGGTAAAATGGAATTAATAGATAATGCGAAGGAGTACATGAAATCTATGTAATGGTGAATGAATGACTATAAATCATGTGTAAAGGTACATAAAATATTAACTATGTTTATGAAATGAAAAAACCTGATATGAAAGGGTAAAATAAAACTAAAGGGTAAAAATAATAGAAAAATTATTTTTCTCAAGAATAAATTATAAATAATTATATATAATAAGAATAATAAAAATGATTATAAATTACCATGAGAACATTTAAATTAAAAAACTATTTTTTAATAAAAGTCTAATATTTTTATTTATAAATTGATAAACAAACATTGATATATAAAATATATTAATTAACAAAAAAAATACTTAAATCATAAGGGTATCACTATAGTAATCCCCCTGTTTTCGATAATTTCGACAACAAAAAAATTAATTTCAATATTTTTCTGAATTTTCGAATTAATAAAAAATAAAATATTTGAAAACATTTTTCTATGTTTTGCAATAAGTAAGGATTTTAGAAAAAATATACAACACATAAATAAAATAATGAACCTTATAAATAATAAACTCAATATAAATTATATTAATATATAACAAAAAAATAATGTGATTAGTCCCCCTAAATTAATGATTCGTATAATAAAATTCTAAAAGAAGCCAAAAAAATCAATAAAAAATAAATATTTTGAACAATAATTCCATCATTAATTACTAGAGAATATTTTATTATTAAATAATTGAAAAATATATAATATTGTAACACCATGATTTCGACAAAGGCTCACTAACCATTACCTTGATAGAGAATGGTTTAAAAACACAAACTATTTTTTCGGGATGAATATTTTAAGAATTTTTTGTGGGAACAACAACCACTTATTTTTATCCCAACATGAATTTTTTTCATGGAGTATCAAAAGGAATTAACATTTCAAAAATTATAATAAACAATAATGTTTTTAATAATAAAAATATATTTTGAAATCTAAATTGAAAATCAAAGATTATTTTAAAAAAAATATCACAATTTCCATCATATTTTGAAATTTTGAGAACAAATTTGGAATATAAAAAATAACAACTATTTGAAAAAGATATGTAAATAAAATTTTAAAGCATATAATAAAGGAAAATTTAAAAATGATATGAAAATAAATTTTAAATAAGAAAATAAATGAAAATTTAAAAAGGTAAGTAATGGAAAATAAAAAAATGCATTTTAATTTCCATAAATCCTCAAACAATATAAAAATTATATAGATTGAGTAAAAATTTAAAATAATAAATAAAATAGGTTTAATGAAATAAAGAAACAATGAACGAAATATAAAAAGATATCCTTTCCAATTTGGAGAATGAAAAAAAAGATGAGGGAATTGATTTTGAAACAAGATTCAAGAGAGACCTGAAATTATAAATAACTAAAACCATATTACCAATATGATCTGTGATGATGTTCAAAAAAATTTTAGGAAGAAAATATCTAGGAACTCTCTCACTTATTGCATTAAAATTAACCTCAACGAGGGTATGATATTATTTACTTCATAAAGAGGTGAACAACCTATATAATTTAAATTCACCATAGGGTAGATCAATGTGTTATGGTGGAAAAACCCTTTTATGAAATCATTATAGATTGATTTTTTTTAAACAGATTTTGGGTATGACAATGTTAGATAATAATTCTTTATATGGAGAAACAATTTATGGTGCACTAATATGCACTAATAAGAATTTTGAAAACATAATTTATTTAGATTGATTTTTTTTTAAAGAATACATTAAAAATATGAATTCATTTTGGTATACCATAACTATATGTTTTACATTGTAATTTTCAAAATACATGCTCGCATTTCATGTAATGATTAGAAAATTTATTTCAGAAATTCTTTTACAAAAGAAATATTCTGTGATGATGTTGCATTTTTTCAAAATCCAATACCTGGATTATTTCATTTAATTCATTGAGATCCATGAATTATATTAATATATTGGTCATCTTTTATGAATTTAGAAACATATATTTTGAGATCATTCATTTCTTTTTTTAAAAAATCAAATAAGAATGAACATATAATTTTAAAATTAATTCAAAATTTTCTTTTCAAATTTGATATGTTTCAATAGAAATATAAATTTTCACATTAATAACACATTTATATTTTGATGACTTATTTTAATATGTTGAAATATTTTCAAGAAACTAATTTCCAATTTCAGTATCAAACGATGAGGATCACAAAAAAGTGGTTTTATAAGATAATGAATCGTAATGAGATGTAAAATGGTAACTCACTTAATTATCTACCTCTAGTTAATCCATGTTGAATTTAAGGGTTTTGTGTATAATTTTATAATTTAACAGTGGATATTTTATAACCCTCAATCTTGATACTTATAGAATAATCTTACCTATATTCTTGAATATATTTTTTTATTCAAGGGACAATCCAACTTAATATGGCTGATCTTTTTGTAATTAAAGTTCATCAATTTGAGAGAATAAATTATATATTTTTTGTTATCTCATATGATATATATTATTGTTCTTCATATTGTTTTAATTTTTTAATCTTCTTGTCATGTTTTCAATTACAATTTCATTGGAAATGTATCTTTCAAATAAATCATAATTGTTTCCATAATGACAATTGTTCTTTTATTTTTCATGACCTTATTCTTATCTGTCTCATATTTTCTATTTATTATTATCTTATATTTATTGAGAGTGTCAAACAAATTTCAACCACCATATTTTTAACTTCTTTAGATTCTTTATTTTTCATAATTGTTGGTTGACATCATCTTGGTAAAAAACAAAGTGTTTTCCTGACTAAATATTCTGTAGAAAAAGTATCTCCAAGATAATATATGACATTAAATATATCAGTAAATCTAGTAAACATATAAGTTATATAATTATTATGATTTGTATAAAAAACCACAATATTAAATATACATGTCAATCCATGTATCCTTAACATTATTTGTACCTCCATGTGTAATTTGTAAAAATTTCAAGAATTCATGAGTGATTTTTCTTAAATAATAACTATTTATATCAATAACATGTAAATAAAAATTTAATGAATACATAGATTTTTAATCAAATTCTAAAGTTGAAATATCATATAGTGTCGATTTTATATATTTTTCATGTGAATGAAAATAGTTAAACATAACAATTTTATAATAATGTAAACCAGTATATCTATGATTGGTAGCCATTTCATATTTCCATTAATAATAATTCAAAACATTTAAAAATGGAGAATGACCAAACAAAATTCCTTATAGACAACCATGGTTTCTTCAAAAATCCAATTAAAAATTATATATTTGATAAAACAATTTAATATTTCGAAAGTAATAAAAGTTACTGAATTTGAAAATAAATAAATATTTAAAAAATATAAATGAACTTTTATACAAAATGATGTTTATAGACGTGTAAAATGTAAATGGGTGGATTTTCCTTCAGAAACTAAAGGAAATTAACAAAATTTTAAAAACATTTAAACAAAATTTTTACAAAATAATGAAATAAATATTATATTAATGAAAAAATATGTAATTAAATATTAAAATAAAATTCAAAAATTAAAATCAAGGGTGATTCTACAATATCAATTAATCTTGTTTGATTGATTAAAATGTTATGGATGAATAATTAAATGTGATATGAATTTGAGAATTAAGATGGTATGTAAGACAATATATATGGTATAGATGTTCAGAAACTATACACAAATGTACAACTATGTATACAACATAAATCCATTTAGAATTTAATATATTATTCAGTTCTATTTCTTGGTATAAAATATACGAAGAAGATCCCTTTCTAATTATTTTATATAATAAAAAAATATAAAATAGACACCATCTCTTTAATGGTGTAGCTAGGATCCATAAAATGAAATATTCTCATGTTTTTTAAAGGAAATGGAAATAATTCATATTCCCCTCGATTTAAAGGTGTCAGGTTCCAGTTGTAGCCGAAGCATCCATTGAAGGTATACCAAACATAACTTTTAGACTTAAATCATGAATTATAGTCTATTTAGATTATCATAATATCATGTTCATAGAGAATAGTATATTAATATTCAATATTAATATGAAAACACTTTAGAGAGAGGATCTTCACAAGTAATTTATAATTAATTTATAAGCAGATAAAGAATTATCTCAACGTGTAATTCCCCATTAGATATTGATCAGATGGATTTGATTTTGTTCCAACATAATTATTCTATAAGATTCAAGTGAATAATCCCACTATCATTGATTTTTTAAATCACCACAATAATTGATAATATTTTTCATATTTTTTGGTTCTATTATAGCTGATTCTAACCACCTTAGCTGTTCATGGTTGAGTACAATAATTTTCCTCTTAGAGATGGAGAAGTCATTGTGGTCACCTGAAGACATGATAGAGAAGGAAGATATATCTAATTATATAAATATAGATATATCTACATATATATTTCCATATATATATATATTTAGTATTGGATGTGAACACCCAAAATAGTATCTTTAGGAATGTTATATATTTAGATATTATTAGGTATTTATTATAGCAGGTTTATAGGTGGAAAATTTAACAAAATACATTAACAGTTTCTAATATTCTTAATTATCCCCATGTATATTAATAATATTATTATTAATAATAATAATATGAAATATCAAACCTCTTATGAATAAAAATAAATATTAATTAATTCTTATTGGACAACTAAAATCATCCCACATTTTGTCATCAACATTTATCGATCCTCAACTAATAAATATGCAATAAAATAAATTGAGTTATTTTACTTTATTAAAAATATAATAAAAATTATATTCATCATACTTGAAAAATAATATTTATAATTTAATATCTACCTCATGTTATTCTTTCAAATTAATTGGGATTAATTTATTGCAATCATCCTTACATGAAAAAATAGTCTTTATTCTATCTTATTGAAATCATTAATTAAATTTAACTAAGATTAAAAATACACTCATTATGTGGCCCCCAATGACTCCTTCTCAATGCAATTATGCATAACTATCTAGTGTCCAAGGATAGCCTCTAGCAGCATGCTATGATGTCCACAGATAAATAATTTAAGTTCACAACAATGTGCATCCATTAATTAATGATTACTTTTTCATATATTCATGTAACATTATATTGCTAATCATGAAGGTTTCATATTGTTTCCATAAACTCATATACACAATTTATCAATCTTTGACCTACTCAAAATGAACTCACAAACCAAACACCATGGTCATGTATTTTTTAAAGAAGTTATATTCCATCAAGGGGAATATGATATTGAATTCCATTATATGAAAGAATAGATATATATTTTCTATCTTCATTTATTAATGTTATATCACTCCTAATGCAGTACACATAACCTACTTCACTGCAAACTTATGTCATCATGGATTTTTTCCTCACATCGATGTGTGTAAGTCATGATATCCTTTAATGAAAATATTAATATCTTATTATAAATACACTTGTTCGTAGATAGTAACATCCATTAATACGTGGAAATTTCGATTTCCAATTGAAGGACATATTCTCAAAACTTCATGTCGTAGAGATTACCATGGTTGAACACCATGCAATGGTCTCTTAATATCTTATTGGCATCCTACCCAAAATATCATATATGATATATATCCCATCGTACAATATCATCCATCCATAAAATTATATTCAATAATAATTTCACCCAACATCACGGTTATCTTCATAACAAGTAATTATTATAACCATCTTGTTTGATATACATTCTATAGATATTATCACATAAAAATACTATTTACTAAAATAATCCATATGTGACAAGAAAAATTATTTAATTAATAAAAAAATGAAATAAAGTACTAAAAATTTTGGTTATAGGTTACCAACTCCAAAAGAATCCCACTCCCACTTAATCCAACTCACAACAACATTCATTACTCTAACTCTCACTTGATACTCATGTTCCTAGAGGGATAAATTATTCATTAATGGGCCAACCACATTTTCATCTATAGATTATCCACTCACTATAACTTCAAATCATTGGTAAATATCCCTAAAGAGATGATTATTTTGATTTATATTCTTTATTCCTTTAGTGTGACCTTGGCTCTATAGTGGGATCCCTTGCTAGAGTTTTATCGAAAAAAACTATGATATGGTATTTCTTCTTTGAAACCACATCATGATCTACGAAAAATTTGTGAATATATACTTCTTCCTTGGTTTATTAAAAAGCTAATATATTATTATAATTAACTATAAAGTCCTAAACAACATGGTTCTTTGAAATCTTCCAGCTTAGAACTCCTTCACGGAGAAAAAATATATATCCAGACTATGACTTATGATCATTATTTTTTTAAAATCTATCATATTTATAAAAACTTATTATTAGTTATTTAGTCCCTACATATAACTACATAATATAAATAATTTTACTTTGATACTTAAGTATATTCTTGATAGTGGTACCATGTTATTCACCTGGATATGCTTGATATTTTCTTACCACACACAATGAATAAAAATAATCAAGCCTCATGTATAACATGGTATAAATGATAGATCCAATCATAGAAGTGTATAGATATTACTCATTATATTCATTTCATTTTTTTCTAAGGACACATATTATTAATAATATGTATAACATGTGAAAATATAACAAATCATCCATTTTGTTTTTCAATACTAAACCTCTTCAATATCAGGTAAAGGAATGTGCCTTGAATTCGTCTGAGAATCCTCTTGGATTTATCAAACATGATCATAATCCCTTGAATGAATCTCTTTTCACCTAAGTCGATAATGGAGAAGAAATTTCTCAACCATTCCATAACCTATTGGGATTGTAGTATGTCATTTAAATTTAGTAATATGTCATCAACATAAAATATTACAGAAAAAAAATTCACCATCTAAAAACAATTATAAACACGCAGCTCACATTCATTCTTAAGGAAACCAAAGTACATTATGGATTCATCAAATTGAATATTCCATTAAATGGATTCTTCTCCAATCCGTAAATAGATCTCTACAACATGTATTCATTTTTTGAAATTATTAGAATCAAAGACCCCTCAAGCTGTGTCATATACACATCCTCTCCAAGGTTCCTATTAATGAATATAGTTTTAACGCCCATTTTCAAAATATCAAAATCTTGGAAAGATTTTATAAAAAATTAGAGTGGATCAAAATATTTACACTATAAAAAACGAATCATCATAGTTAATACCTTGACATTGTTTAATACCTTTTCTAATTTCCATTCATTATAAGTATTCATTTTTCCTTCATTTTAAGGCATTCTCATGAGTACCCAATTACACATAATCAGTTTTACATCAACTATAAGATTGATAAAAACCAAAACATGGTGTTGATACATGGAATCGTTCTATAAATTCATGGATTCATTACATATTTCAGATTCATAACACTCTACTACCTCCATTTATGAGAGTATATCCTTATAGTTAACCAATAACCAGACAAAATTATTTGTGATTAAAAACCCATATCACTCTAGTCCTCTTAACTCACTACCACTAAAACATAGTACTTGTATTTATAGAATTTTTTTTTCAATAGGGACCTATGAAATTGGTTCTTGAATCAAACCTTATGTATGATACAAATCAACTTCATCGATGACAATATTTCTCCCATTATCCTCCTTATTGTTGTTCTCCTTCTCAAGAAATATAGTTTGTCTTTAAATAATCACTTTATTTATGAAGGTTTTTATATTTAGTATCCCATTGTGTCATTGGGATATCATATAAAGATATGTTTTATATTTTTGGGTTCTATTTTTTTTCTTGATCTATCCTTAACAACAATCTCACAACCCATTCAAATACATGTGACAGAATGTGTCTCTTTTCACTCAAAAACACAAATGGAATTTTGTTTTCTGAATTGGAAGGTACTCAGTTTAGTTGGTATAATGTTATCTATAATTTATATTCCCCAAAGGATAAAAGAATACTTGTGTGACTCATCATTCCCCTTACCATGTCAAACATGATATAATTATTTCTTTTTATTAACATAATTCAACTATTTTATAAGGATTATCGAGTTGATATAATCACCCATACACCCATATAAAGTCGATAATGTATTTTTTAAGATATTACCAAACCCGCTCATATTAATGTTTCTTTATCTTCTCAACCAGCTGATTATAAACCTCATTATTTAACTCTTTGACCTTCTAAAATGATTTATACATGTACCTCATAATGTATATATATCTATATCCACTCAAGACTTCGATAAATTTAATAATTTATGACAATCCACCTCAAGATTCTACTTGAAAATTTCCACACACGTCATTGTGTTCTAATTGTTAAAGAACATTTTCCCTATCAACCTTCCAACTGATTGGTGTTTTTGACATATTTACATATAAACAATAATGACATACTTAAACTAGTTATATCCCAAAAGGGTCTAAATAACCCTATTGAAAAATCATTGTCAAAATATTTTGGTTTATGTGACCATGATGATGATGACCCAATTGGGTTTCATATGAGTCATGAATATTAATATGATTATCAATTGTCAATATTGGGGTTTCACAATTCAATACATAAATACCAATATTAAATTGTTTCACACTATAATAAATTACATATTTATTCAAGTAAGAACCCTTATTTACAAAGATAAAAATAAATAAATTCATATATAAATAAGAAAATGAAATAATTTTCATGGTAAAACATAAACATAATTTTGGTTCTTAAAAACCAAAATCAATAATTTTTTAAATATGGGATTCTTTTCCCTAATTTAATGTGCAGTTGGAATTTCTACATCGGATGCCTGAAGATCCACCCCACCTCTTTAAACCATCAAGAAAATAAATGTATTATATATTTGGATAAATATTTTATCCTCAAAAGTTGTATGTAATATCCCACTTGTTGATATGAAAATAATACATTTCATAAAATATTCCCATAAAGCATCCCCTAACATCTTTGACTGAAGGAAATTCCACTTCCGGTGGCCCAACATGCCACATAAAAAATATATTGTATATTTTTTTCTTCTTTTACACATATATGTTATTCTTCTTATTGGAATGGTGCTCCAACACCTTATTCATGGGATGAGTCTTTGGACCCTTTTCTATTTTCATTTTTTTATTAATCATCAAGTTAGTAGTGTTTTCATTCACAATGACTATTTGAACTTTTATATAATATACAGGAAAAAAAATGATATTATCACCTCACTATTTCTCATATAATTATTCACAATAAAACATGAGATGTTTTTAGTTAGTAGGGAATGAATGAGATCTATAAGAATCTTATCAGGTATATTAAAACCCAAGATGTTCAGGCACCTGATGTAGCCAATAATATAGACTCCATATCCCTCACCTATAACTTAATCCCCATGCTTACACATGAATAGAGAAATGGAAATCTCATATATCTCTGATCTTGTATTATCTTACTAGAGACCCTGAATGATAGAAACTATGTTATATGCTTTAATATTCCTATAATGCATTTAAATTCAATTGAAAATGGTAAAAAATATAAACCATTTTAAGTAATTTATGACATCCACGTGATTAATATTGATAAATTCCTCTTCTTCACCAGCATCTTTGGAATGTAACTCAGTAAGTGGGGTCTTTAGTATGTAAAATTCCTATTCATGGCATAGTTTAACAAACAATATCCTACTCTTTTCTTAGAAATTCTAACTGCTGAGAAACTTATCATTTTATATTATGGGTAGTTGTAATATTATTATGTTGTTTTATTAAATGTGTTCTAATAACATATAATTTATAATTAGTACATGTTTTTATTACTAAAATAGAATAATAAATTTAAATTTCATTATATTTTTTATTATCCTCCCACTAATTTTTGAAACATAATATGCCTCACCATCTTTTTTGGAGTATTTTGCCTCCTTGATATTCTAGTGGTAAGGATCCATAATCCATTTTCATAACTCAGACTTGTGGCTAAAAATATATTCAATGGAGTTTTGATAGATATAAAATTTCTACTAAATTATGTCTTATTTTCTTGATCTTTTGAGTAAACTTACCAATTATGAAAATCTATCTTAGGATATCATCAACTGTTTCCTCTTAGTTACAAAATGTCCAAACAAGGAAATCTACTATTGATGTTAAATGTGTCATGTCAACCCAAATATTAAATCTATATTTTTGATTATAATTTAAAGCACCCCTTCGTGGGTTGGTAAATAACTTTTGACAATGAGGTCGATTCCTAAATATGTATTAGATATCTAAGACAAATTAATATTTTAAAATAAGTATATTTATCCTTATGAATAAATATCATTTTTATCCTTCTACATGCCTTATTAATATTTAGTGTATTTTAATTTAGTGAATAACCATGTCTGATAAACATTTTACCCATAATATTATTATATGTTATTCCATCTTCTAGGCATGTTAATTAATTAATTAAGTGACCAAATATCATTGAAAAAAATAAATATTTAACTAAGAAAATAAAAGAAATAAAATATATGTTTCATGATCATGAAATTTTTCCAGTGGTTAGTTTATGTTGAGGATGATAATGAAACCCACAGCCCAAAGGGAAAAAACCTTTAACCGAGCATTTTTCATGTTGTAACATTCCACCATTGGATCTATTATATTTCACTGATTGGTTTCTCTTTAAATCTTATTTGGGACGACTCTACTTTCTTAGGATCTCCATAATTAAATACGATTTTACTCTCATACCCGTGAGGGGATCCAATAGATTTCATAAATAGTGGTTTACATTAAAGAAATTGTGGGAACACGGACCCATAAATAATAAAGATGAGGGGATAACAAGAAAGGCATCAATAATAATTTCATCATAATAAAATAAAAAACTAAAAACTCACACATAAGTGTTGGACTAATCTCATGATCATCCATAGATCAAGCAACGAGAAAACATTTGTATTGTTGTTATGAATTACTTAGTTTGATTATTTAATTAATAAAATGTGACAAAAATTAATACAATTAATTAAATTTATCTTAATTCCATATAGGAATGCTTAACATCCCTTAATTTGTTTTAAAAAAATTACCCACTTTTAAACCTAATGAACTGTACAAGTGGTTATGGAGGCAATCTCATGTGTTCAATGAAATTTTAACATGTATATTAATTTAATATATAATTGTTATTTCAATGACATGGTCTGTACTCTCAAATGAAATATACATAGAACTCAGAATTCATAAGTTAAATTATATATTTAATTTTTATTACTATAAATATTCAAGAATAATACACATAGAAGACTACATGGCATGTAGAATTTTATACAGTGCGTACTTGTCTTATGCCCGTGTCTAAAACATATCAATCCCCTTGTCATGTATATGATATAAAATATTCATAGGAAACCCCTGTACTATCCACATGAATCTCCATTATTAATCGTTAACAAATTATATATTATGATATCGAGAATGATCAATAGAAGACATGAACATGTAGAATTATTAAAACGAATTGGTTTAAGTAAAAGAAAATGAACACACATTCAACAAAAAATTGAAATGTAAAAAATTATAAATTAAACATGTGACCACTTTAATGCCATTTTTCATGTTATAGGCAGAGTGGAAGCATCATTTGAATGTATGAAAAAAAATAAAATTTTAGTCTTAAATCACATGAAACCATTTATTTACATGATTATAAGATCATTTCCACTGAAAACAGTAGATTAATATACTATATTGATATATAATAACTAGAGAGAGATGATATTCACATGTAATTAATAATTAATATATATATTGACAAATAATTACCTCACCTTGAAATTTTAAATTCTTCAATGATCTAATCAATTGTCTTTTATTGAACTATCATTTCTCTATAGGATTGAAGTGAAAAATTTCTCTAGCAATGATCTGAACATGCAATAAAATTTATGATCAATGTTGGCAAATCAATGGCTGGAAGAATGGATGAACTTGGTTTCTTATGTTATTTGTGTTTGATCAATATAATTTTCTTCTTGAAGTGGGATAACTGTTGGTTCCATCTCAAAGACTTAAGATTGGAAGAAAACATAGAAATTAATTAATTAATATATATATATATATATATATACCTATCATGATATATGTATAGTTACATCTATGTATAACTCTAGATAAATATATATAGATATATCTTTACAGATATATATATCTAGATATTTTCTTAGATATACATCTCTAGATATATGTCTATACTCCTATCATATCCCTTGTACACACACCAAAAGTCACTATTTTAAAAAACTATATTTAGATATAATAATATATTTATTTTTACAGTTTTTGGGTTTTAAATTGCAAAGAAGCCCTTAATAATTTCTAATATTATTAATTTACTTTGTGTCCATTGAAAATTACAATTTTATTAATAATATATTGACATGTGAAACATGTTAAGAATATACATAAATATCAATTATATCTTATTGGACCATTAAACAAGTTCAACCTTGCCTCGTCCACATTTTTCAATCCATGAATAATGACTATTTAATTCAATAAATGTCAAAATTATTTATATGATAAATATAATAAATGTTATATTTTCAAAACATGAAAACCAGTATATATTTTTATCTTATTTAATTGAATTTATTCTTTTGAATAACACCATATTAAATTATGGGGATCAACTATACCTATATTACTATTTTTTATTATAACAGATCCTATTAATTACGTGAGTTTATGTGAGATTTTAGATACACTTAGTGTGTGATTTTATAGGCCCCCATCATAGTTTCATTAGGAACAACCATCTAAATTACACATTTACCATATGAAAATAAGGAAAAAATACATATATAAAGAATCCAACATCATAATGAGACCCGACCTCCAATGATAAATTAATAGGGAATATAATCATTTTGTTGGGATATATTTAATCAATCATTTTACATAATAGTGCCATCAACCTATGTATGTGATTCCTCTTTATTTTACTTCCCAGAAATGAGCTCACACACTAAAGAACATGGACATGGATTTATGTTGGACATTCTATTACATCAATGGGAATGAGATATCAATTTCCATTATAAGATAGAAGGGATAAATCCTTAATAATGGTATCCATTAATGGTATATAACTAATGATTCACCCAATATATCTATCATCACCATGAATATATGTTCTCAGGGTTTTTGTCAATACATCAAATTACATTATCAGTAAAATCGATTAATAATAATCTTAATGTCTAAGGATAAATAAACACATTTACAGATAGGAACATACAATGACACCAGAAAATGTGGATTTCATATTTATAGGAATTTTCATATAACCTTTTATCATGGATATTACAAAGGAAGAACTACATGAGAAGGTGTCTTAATGTCTTATGAGAGGCTTACCCCTAAAATCATGTGTAATATTTATCCATTTAGAAGATATCTTAAATCTATAGAACAAGACTCAAGAATAATATTGATAAACCTATAGGTACTCTTCATAGAAGAAAATGAGTATAAACATTCTACGTGACATATATTCTAAAGAAATTATCACATACAAATATAATGTGAAAGAATAATCAAGATATGTTATAAATGAATATTTAATTAATAAATACATGTAATCAAGTACTTAAAATTTTGGTAATAGAGAAGCAACTACTTTAAATGGTAGTGTGCATCAATATTAAAAGAATGAGTATGATAAAGGGATTTCATGGAAGAAATAACATTGTATGAGTGTATCAATTATATCAATGAACACGATGAACACTGGGAATGAATTATAATAATGTTAGAGGATGATTTAAATATTTCAATTTGTTAACACTATAGAATTAGATGATTGTTTTGGAAGTGAAAGCATATTGATAGAAATTAGGAACATTGTAAATTGGAAAATGATTTTCAATGAATGGTGATTTTTATTTCAATGTCCTCAAATGATATCTATTTATAGGATTATCATCATTTAATAATTATATAGAATCTATCTGGATTCGTAATGATGTAGACGTCCATATTCAGTGTATTTTGACCATCATTTATAATCTCTCTCGATCTCTTTGAAAATAATTTTCTAATTAATCCCATATAAATAGCTTGGAAATAAAATTAAACTTAGTGATAATTTTAATATATAATTATCATGGTGAGACACACATAGTATTTATAAGACATTATTATCCAATTAGAACTACATGTACAATTGAAACAAATTTAAAATACGACATTTAAATTATTCAAAAAAATCCAATAATAATAGTTTGAACATAATGCACAAAACCTAACACAGATTCATTCTATAATATTAAAAATTTAAACATCAAAAAATCAATCATCATTTAAAAATGTAATATTTTCAAACAGTAATTATTCTCCATTAAATTTATAAAACATTTCTATATAACATTTTTTGACAAAAAATGAATTTAGAAAAAATAAAAACAAATAAATCAACTCATAAAAATAAATCAAAAAATATTTTAATCATTATTGCAAGTTCATGCATAAATAAATAAATAAATTAATATTCATAAAAAGGAGATAAATGAAAATAAATCTCTTTTTTTATATTTCATTACTAACGATTTATAGTGAAAGTAAAACTATTTAATCATTTTTGATACACGTTAAACTAAAAAAAATCAATGAATATCAAGAAACATATAAAACTATAAATTCCAGTTATTGAAATCTATGTTAGGGTAAATTTCAAAGAATGTGTAAAAGATAAATTGAAAACATTAATATTATAAAAAGGTAAAATATATTTTTCACATGCGACATATGGGTAAGATCTAAAATATATATGGCACATAATGGTATGTTTAAGAGCCGTGTAAAGGTAAAATTCAATTCATATGAGTTGCATAAAGATAGAAAAAACACTACGTAATGGTAAAAATTATTTCATATTTCCCATTTCAGTGTATCCATGAAATTTTTTTAACGATTAAATTTAATAATAAGACATGAGTAAGGTTAATATATAATTAATGAATAATTTGTAAGGGAACATGCTTGATTTATTAGGTTTAATTATAGATTCCAAATCATGTGTAAAGGTACCACCAATCTTATGAATTGGTAATGAAATGATAACAATTACAATGTAAGTATAAAACTTCAATAACCTAAGAATAAAAAAATAGAAAAATAATTTTTCTCAAGAATGAATAACATATAAGTTTATTGAAATTTAAGAAAAATAAAAATAAATAATTAAAAATTAAGAAAATAATTCAATTTAATAAAATTATTTTAAAAAATAAAAAACAATAATATTTTTAATTATCAAAATAAAAACTAGGTTAAGAAAAAAAATATTTTAATTATTAAAACATTAAATAAATAATATTCATAGAAGACACTCTTACAGATGTGGTTGTAATTGTTGTGGTGTTCCCTCTTTTGGTGATTTGTTATCAAATATATGTATGTATGTAAATATGTATATATCTTTGTTTTTATGTATGTATATATATATGAATGTATGTATGTATGTATGTATGTATCTATTTATGTATGTATATCTCTTTGTGTGTGTGTATGTGTGTATGTGTGTATGTGTGTATGTATGTATGTATGTATATGTATATGTATTTCAATATATTTATGTAAATTTATTATATATATATATATATCAATATATATTTAATATTTAATATAATTGTATATATACATAGATATTTATTCGCATTTATGTATATATATCTATATTTAAACACATTTAAACATATTTACATGTATTTTTGTTTATATAATTTTATATAATAAGTGGGTGTATATATATATATATATATATTCGTATATAATTATATATTTGTGTGTGATTATATATATTTATGAAATATAAAGGTGTGTTCATATATATGTTTGTTAATTTCATTACATGAATATATAGTTGTAAACAATTTTATTTGGTTGGATATATTTATATAAGTTAATTTTTATGTATATGTATGATGTTTATATATAAATTTAAGTATATTATATTCATCAGTTTGTGTGCATGTGTCTTTGTGCTTGTGTTTATATACATTTATGTACATTTATGTAAAATTTTATAATTTTATTAGATATATATAGTTCTACATAAATAAATTTATACGTAATTATATATATTTATTTACTATTTATTATTTATTATTTATTTTATATTCATTTATTAGCTACTAGTTATTAGTTACAATTAATTAATAAATTATTAATAAATTATTAATAAATTATTAATAAATTATTAATAAATTATTAATAAATTATTAATAAATTATTATTATTTTATACATATTGATAGATAATATATTAATAATATATTATTAAATTATTATTTATTTGTTAAAATTTTATTTAATATTATTAATATATTAGTACATATTACTTTCTAATTGCTATTTATTTATTTTTATTATTAATACATTAGTATGATATTATTTCTTATCAAATATTTACTTATTTATTATTCATTTGATTATTTAAGTATTTTTTATGTGTCTAATATTAATAATTTAAATAATTATTAATTATTATGTATTAATTAATTATTAATAAGTTAATATTTGTTAAAAATTTTATATAATTTAATGATATTATTTACCATTTATTATTTATTATATATTAGTTAATTATTATTATTTATTTACATATATTCAAATTTTATTTATATTTAATTCAATTATTATTTATTATAAATTTATAATTAATGTATTATTTATTATTTATTATAAATTAAATACTTAATATTTTATTAATATTTTTTAATATTGCCTGAATAATTTTATATTTATCAATTTATTATTTATTATTTTTTATCTAATTATTTATTCATTATTAATTATACATTTATTGATTAATTTTAGAGTTTTTGGATAATTACTACTATTTATTATTTATTTACCGATATTTATTAATTAATTATAACCATCTATTATTTATAAACTATTTTTTATTTTTAATTAATTAATTAATAATTATCATACATTTTTTTGTTATTTATTATTAACTTAATATGTATTTAGTATTTATTTATTATTTATTAATTTAGTATTTATTATATATTATTAAATACTGTTTATTATTTATTATTATTAGTAATAAATTTATTAATTATTAATATTTTTTAAAGTATTATTAATTAGAAATATATTATTAATTTAAAACTTATTTATTATATATTATTTCGTAATTCTATATTATTTAATTATGAATTATGAATTATTTATTTTTTTGTAATAATTTGCTATTATATATTGAATAATTATTTATCTAGTACTTATATATTATATATTGATTTATCATTCATTGTCAATTTTTTATTTTTTATTATTAATATACTATTAACATATTAATTATAATTTATTTTCAACTTATTTAATATTTATTCATTAATTATTAGTCATTTATTATTAAATAATGTTAAATTTATCATAAAATGATTTATTATATATTGAATTGGTAGTTAAATTATTATTAGTTCGTCCTTTATTTATTATTTAGTCAATATTCAGTTTTTATTTTCTAAATATTAATTTACAATTTATTTATTATTTATTATTTTGTCTCAATTTTTTTTGTATATATTTACAACTATGTATTTATAAAATATTAATTATTAATAATTAACTATAAAAATATTTTTTATTTACTATTTACTATTTATTTCATAATAATTGTTGCTTATTATTAACTATTTATTATCTATTATAACTATGAATGGTTTGAACCATGGATTCAACTGCTCAAATCCATGGTCCCCAAAATTTTATTAAATTTTAATCAAAAGTAGAAGAATATGGAATTTCTAAAATAAGAGGAAGCTCAACACCACACAAACATTAATTGGTAAATCATTGGAAATTATTCCATAGAAGTCACCATTCTCATCTTTTTATGCCGGCTAACCATGCTTGAAGATCCCCATTATTAGTTTTGTGCCACCCTATCCTCTATTAGGGAAAATGTTTTATAAGCTCTTCTTCCCCAGTGGCATCTTCCATGGTAGATATGAAATCTTCCTCTTACACTGGCTCATCAGTTGGTGAGTCCTACTTCATATGGTCATCTCGCTCATCCTCTTTAATAGATGATTTATCACCTTGGTCATGCAAATCATTCATTAATGGGGTCCTCCATGGAGATGGAGTTACCCAAGTGGAAGGATATTGACCACCATGATCATGTATCACCCTTATATAATACGTGACTCCTATGTACAATCAGATTCAAATAAAGACATAAGATAATTACTCTAATATTTGAAACCGACATTTTCATGATGATTCTGATAAAACAGGTCTAAATCAAGAGTGTTAATCGAATCCAATAAAGAGAATATTTTTTTCCGGATTGGAGATGGGACTATTTTCATTAGAGTTCCATTGAGTAATCAGTCCTACTAAGTTCACCAATATGCCAAAATGAGACCTTCATATCCATGACATCATTCCCTATGGTATTTTGATCTACATACACCCCCTTGGATCTGGAAAAGACCAGCTAGTGGGGTGATAGGCTATACATGTCCATGCTAAATATCCTAAGTAAGAAATTCACCCCCCTCATTTAAGGATTACCAGCCAATGGAGTAGTGTTCAGTCCATACCCAGAATAGAATCCTAGATAGGTATAGAATCATATGGCCTGTTATGGTCATGTTCAAATGGATCTAAAAAAGTCTCCAAAAGGCCAAGCTGTAAAGACACATAACCACCATCCACAATCCTATGTCAATGTTTACCGAGCTCAACATGATCCAGACCAGTGGAACCATTTAGTTTCTGATTAATGTCCCCGAAGGTGATTCATGCATCACATTTTTAGAATATTTTCCTTCCTAAGCTACAGTTGAAATGAACCACCATGGTCAATATTCTTCTTCCCGTTATGGGAACATGAGGAAATGAAAGTATATTCTTTGACTCTTCTTTGTTAGCCACAATTTTAATGTATTATGATCCCAACTTATCAGTTTCAAAATTAAAGTAATTTGTTTATTGGAGAGTAAAAATGCCTTCCATGAGAGCCCTTACAAACCCCCTCAGGTATCGAACCTGAACAGAATCATCCAAGAATTTCATCCTGGGTTGTGATGTAGATAGGATGAGGGGACCTTACTGGTAGGGTTTCTAGTAACACCAGATCGTTTTGGATTTGTCCAAATATTAATATGGCTACCTCAATCCAAATACTTGTAATATGCAATCATTTGGTTTGATGTTACACCAAGCAAAGACCCTCATCACTCCTAACATACCCATCTGTCTCAGCATCCAGTGGTATCATAAAAATACATTTTCCAAAAAGGTAACTATGTTTCCACAAATTTGAAATTTTTTTACACCTATTAAACTTCTACTCATCAATTCCAACATACCAACAATTAATTAAAAAAACCAATCACATTCTTATAATAAAATAGTAGCTCAAAGATAAACTCATCAGCCACAAGGTAAAGGGTTTTGACAAGTGGCTAGAAAAGGTAAAATTAAATATGAATTTGGATTAAATACCATAGTCTACAGAAATACTCAAATTATGAAACTTGATTTGATTTCTCATAGGAATGAAAACATCCCAAAGAATATTGGGGATCCAAAAAATCTGTTGTGTCCCGTGACCCAAATCCATGATTGGATCATTCGGTTCATTACATTTGTCTAATCAAACCATGAATCCCAGTTTTTGATTCTCAAGGTTCTCGGCTGATGGGAGATGAAAACAAAGCCCCAAGCCTTCAATTTCAATGCCTATAAAGAGAAAATAATGCAAAAAAAACCATACGAATAGATATAATGATCCAACCATAGAATCCCTAGATCATTAGATGATGCCTCTTTAAATCTTCAAGATTCCACTAATTAGAATTTATCACTTTGATCAGCCATGCAATAAGGGAGTTATTATAACTTTCGACTCAATCCCTATAAAATTTATGGGTTTCTCCAATAAATTTTAATTAACTATTCAAAATAATCATGTCTAAGCAATTCAATGTATAATTAGAAATAGAGAAAAAAATTTAAATCTCCATAATTTTTTATTTATTTGTCATTTTATAATTATGTTTTCATATATATTTGTTTTTTACTATTTTTTGACTCTTAGCATTTATTATTTGTTTTTATTCATTATTATTATTATTTATGTATATGTATTTATTTGGGTTTATAATTATATATATATATTTATAATTATGATTACTCACTACTTGACGAGTTTGATTAAATAGAAAAATACTTCCAAAAAAACCAAGAGGTAAGAGGGACAAATCTCACCAACTCATATATATGATAAATTTCTAAAAAACATGAAAGAAATATTCATAGATGGTCGGATATATAAATATGTAAACAAATAAAAATAAAAAATAATATTAAATAAATTTATAAATACATAAAAATAATTACACATATAAATAAAAAATTTTGAAAATAAGAAATTGAAAAAAAAGACAAACCACTACTAAATAATCTTAAATGTTTCTAACAACTAATACAAATTTTTTAATAACAACATATTACACAATGGTTTAATTTTGTACTAAACGGAAAAAGGTTGTTGCTAAATTATCTTTTTGGTGTAGTGTATCTTTCCATATCATTTATAGTTAATGATATTTTCTTATGGATGGGTTTTAATAGGGTTATTATCATGGATAATGATACATATCTAATATTAGGAAAAGGCTATCTCAAATAGTGATAGATAAAAAAGATACAGGATATAGACATTAAGAAACACATGGGATTATTTTTCAATAAATTAATGGAGGGTCTTTTGTGCATAAGTAGACATTTTCTTAGTGGGAATTTCCTTACTGATGACGAGGAATGAAGTGGAGATATTACTTTTTAATCTAATTTAGAGGAGGGAGTTCAACACCAACCATCATGAGAACCATAAAAAATTAGGAATTTCCATATTCTAATTTTTTTCATTGTTTAATGGTGGAATTCATACTTGGACTCTCAAAAAAATGAATTTTCATCAAATTACTCAATATTTTGTCTGGTATATATATATATGTATTAAACCTTATAATGTTTAAGTTATTTGATAGTTGATGATAAAACATCTAGAAGTGACTAGGTGCTATATGAGGGATCAGAATTGGTTGAGATTTATGTGTACGTAGTGCTTTATTTTTTATTTATCATGGTGTATTTATATTCATTTTTCATTGTAATATGGAAAATTTAAATCGTATTCCTTAGTGACTATAGAGAGTGATGGTTTCATGGGGAGGACATAAAATGTAGTTGAGGGTGCGGGGGGAGTGAGAGTCGACATTAACTCTGCATTCCTATTTTGGGAATTATTTTAATATGATTATAGATTATTATAAATTACCTATAGAGATGTATTATTGATCCAAAGTTGTTTTAGTATATTATATGAGGTTAGGATAGATACTTGAAGAAGACTGATATTTAATGTTAGGGTTTATTTAAAATGTTTGGTTGGGTTGTTCCAATTTTTTTGAGAAACAATCCATTGATACTTATTTTCTTCACTTGTCCTCATTTAGGATTTTGAGTCAGTCCATCAATTCTAATTTTATAGAGGTTGGGGAGACTTGTCAAGGGGGATAAATCAGTTTGGTTGTGGCTTAGATATAGAAAACTACTTTTCCTTATATGGGTGTGTTTTATAAATTTTTTCTAATACCACACCAGAAGTTATTCCAAGGAACCACCATTGTTATAATAGATCCACAATCAAAGAAGTTGTTATTTTTTGTGATTGGCTAGCTCTATCTATGAAGTTTTAGAAGTCTTGTTATCTAGATATTTATCTATTTCTCAAAGGATCCCCAATTGAAATTCGGAATCCCATTAATATTAATTCACTTGAATCATTGTATATATGTGTCCTGATCTAGGTTTACGAATAAGAAATTTTACTAATTGTGGTAAAAATGAATCTGTGGTTTTACCAATTTGAATAAATGTTTCATAGAATGTTGAATCCATAAGAATTATCCACCATACTATACATATATTTCTATCTAATCTCTCAGTTTCCAACATGTTTTATATTTTTTGTAACTATGTAACGATCAGTGATATTAAGAGTTGGTAGAATGTAGAGGGTACAATGAATTAGAATATGGGTCAATTTTCTACTCAAATGGTGTATCATAGTTACATAAAATATTCTATATTAGCTAATTAAATTTCATATAAAAGTATTTCTTCAGGCCCATTAGATGTTGAAGTGTAAATTTCTAATGAATTGTCTTATCACTAGGGTCTACGAGGATGAAAATGGAATAAATAATCTAAATATTTTGGATATTTTCCATTCAATTCCACAATTAAAAAGAAGGGGGTCTATCCTACCTCAAAGGGGAAGAAAATGAGGGGTCTGGAATGTGATCTACACACTTCCAAAACCAATGATGATTTGGTCTAGTAGGAAAAAATATGTTTTGAAAGATCATATGAAATTAAAGTTATAGGGAACAAAGAATGAAATCAGTCCCTATATGTCTATAGGGTCATTGGAAGGTGAACATCATTGGGAATTCTTCCCCCTTTATTCTTGGATAAATTTATATTCATATAAAACAACAATATGATAGATAAATTGAATAAATTAATGTGGAAAAAATAATTTTATTTAGTGATACTCATAAGAGAATGCCAAATTGATGGTGATAAAAAGGTGTTTGAGCTTGAGGTCCTCGACAAAGACATCATTCTATGTTTGTCCTCCCGTTTTAATATCATTTTAATGAAAATTGGTTGAATCACTTTTATCATTTATAATTTGGTAAATTTATAGAAGATTATATTTTTATTCATAGTAGGTTATATTCATCTGTACCAAACCGTTGATTTTAAAAACTTGTCATAGAAGTTCCAATATATCATAGGTCTAATCACCATTGTTGGTCAGTGAGTACTTTATTCAAGTATTTTTTTTCTGATTTTGTGTTTTGAATTTGGGGGTTCTATAATATTAAAAAGGAAGTGTGTGGTTGCCTATTCTTTTTTTGGGTGTCAAATTTATTGGATGACTCAATGTTCTATGTTTTTGGTGTGTGGTTTCCAACTAAACCATTTAATTTGGTTTTATATATAAATGACTTTTTTTATGTATAAGATAACATTGGATGGAAATTCACCCTAGTGGAAAAAATCTTCTTCCCCAACACTACGATTGAGGTATACGATGATGAAAAAATTAACTCCTTTAAAAACCTCGAGGAATTCATTATGTAATATATATATAGTATGAATTTGTTTATTTCATCTAGTTTCTATGTATATATCATTTCCATGGAGATGTTTATTCCATTTGGGGTCTAGATATATAAACTATCTATATCATTGGAGATGTATATTTAATCTATTTCATTAGAGATAGTCAGCGATGCGTATTTTACCCAATAATTTAGAGACAGTTACTGATGTGTATTTCTTCTAGTATTTGTTGATCTAATCTTATCTAGTGAATTTTAATTCTAAATATATATATGAAGGTATTTGAAATATAGTTTTCAATCAACTATGATAAAATATTCAAAATTGGTGATTTTATTAATGTCAACTCTAAAACAGTATTATTTTTGAATGAATCAGTATGTTTGATAGTGTACAAGATTTGAAACACAGAGTTTAAATGAACCACGAAAAACTAACACCATAGTGATGAAGAATACACTAAATTGGAGGACATACATATGAATAAAAATATTATTAAAAATATTTATTAATTCTTATAAGTTTAACATTTAATTTTTTGCAAGTTCATTTTATTCATCAAATAGAAGTTTTAATCAAAAAGTGGAATTTATTACATTTTGTGTGAAAATAAGTATAATAAAATTTTGTAACATTTAAAAAATTTATTTTATAAATTTAAAATAATTATTGAAATCATCAAAAAAATTATTCTATGATATAATTTTGAGAATTTTCTGAAAAAGATTAATTTTTGTGAATATTAAAAAATACATTTTTTAAGAAATAAATTTTATTTTGTGATATCATAAAAACGAAAATATGAAACAATAATATATTAAAGATATGAAAAGAATCACTTCTAATAAAATATTTCAAATAATATTAAAATACAATCCTGATTATATAAATTAAAAATTATGAAACGACAAATATAGAATCATTTTCAGTGTCAATGTATGACATTTGAATCATAGAAAAAGTCAAATTTTGTACCGTATATAAAATAATTTGTATGTAAAAAGTATATTAATTAATTTTTTGTTAAATATCACTCAAAAATATTTATTTGTATACATTTTTTTCGAAATTTTGACTTCTGTAACATGTATGTTATCTATGTGCTTGTGTTAGGCTTGCGCAAGGATATAAAATTAAATTTAACAAATTAAATAAGTGGGTTTGATATGAAAATGAGTAAATAAACATAATAACTCATATAAAGGGATATAATGAGGACAATAAAAATCAATTTTTATATTTTTTTATTTATATTTTTTATATATGAAATAATTACCTTTTAGGATTATGCAACACTGACGTAATGCTTGTGCAAGAAGAAGAAAATTCAATAATTTTATGATAATTAAAATAACAAGATCCAATAATTGTGATAATTATTTTGAATAAATTATATTTTATGAGTAAATTTAGAACATAATAATCCATCTATAGTGTTATGAATCTTTTTGAATCTACTTTTTTTACGGTAATCCCCTTATAGTGTTTTATTAATATAAAGTCATATTTGTCACACTATTTTTTGTAAAAAGTATACAATTTTTAAAATAAGGTTTTATAGAATATATGTTCAATAATAAATATTTTTTTTAATCTAAATGTTTTTTATCTTTCATAAAAATTTATTTTTAATTTTATTGGGATGAAATAAATATGTTTCAGGCTTACACAATGATGATGTAGTATATTAAATTAATAGAAGAAGATAATTAATGATATTAACAATATTAAAATAAATATACAATTAGATAATTAATATGAAACGTTCATTATATATCTGTCCCTGACATGTATATGATATAATAAATAATTATTTATAATTTTACTCTTTGTTTTGACATTTTTAATGTCATAGTAATGAATTGTATCAATTTGACAATAATGTTATTTCCTGAATATAATATTTTATTATTTTATCTGAAAAGCATAAAATTATTATATAAGGACAAATTTGGTAATATATGGTTGAAAAAAACATCACATATACATTTATAGGACATTTTAATCATTTTATTCTATAATTGTGTAATAATATTTTAATATTTTCAGGAATTCCAAAGTGCCACTCCACTCAATTATAAAAGGGAACCCCTTCACCTCACTCCACCATATTAAGCCATTTATCTAAAAAATAATCTACTAAATTAACTTTTCATCATACCTATCCACATTCTATTGGTACTTATCTCATGAAAATTCGAATTCATGGTTCCTTAAGGGATCCTTCGATTATGTGATAATCAAGAAGAAACTTGCTTAAACCACCTCAATAAATTTATATTCTTTTTATACATTCTTCTCACCTAATCCATAAATCAAAGAATAAAATCTCAAAAAATATTCATATACTCTATTTTTTTTATTTCTAATTTAATATTTTATATACATCCCTTTTCATTATCTCCTCTTATTTAAATTAAGGAAACCAATTTCCAAATTATGGCGACTAACAGTCTCGAAGGATAATGAGTTTTTATTTTCCATTACCACATTCATGGATAGTCCTAAAGCTATTATTATAAATAAATAATATTTTAACAAATACATTACAATTTATTTTATCTTCTTAAACATATATATAGATAAAATATTTATTAAAACAAAACAAGTGCGTGAAGGACGAAAAACCCAAAAAAAACATAAAATTTATCATTAATGATTTATCAAATGAATCATCATCGTGTAAGAAAATATGATATATGAGACCATATAAACATATATAGGTTCTTTAATTACATATAATTTAACTTCTCAAGAATTACTCATATTTGGAAAGAGCATCCATAATTTTATACCTGTGATCCGACCATGATACCATGAAACAAACACGCCCCGAATGACAAAAGTAAACATTAAAACTCACTAAAATGGTTATAAAATAAAATTATAAAATTATAAAAAATTAATTAAATATATTTTTGTTTATAAATTAATTAACTAAGGAATATAATTTAATTATCTTGTAAATTATGTTATAGTTCATAACTCATTCAGACATATGATAAGGGATCTCTTCGAACCTACATATTTCTTTGGGTACAACATTCTACCTCATTTAATAATTTTATATCAGTATTATTTTTAATTAATTATTCCATAAAAATTTAATATGTGCCATAAATATATTTAGATGAATAATTTTTTGTTTTATTGGGAATTACATGTTTTATGAGGCTCTCTGCTCAATTTTTATTGAAAATAAATCATGGTTAAAGGGAAATTAAATTTTCTTACCCATTATCATGGGAACTGAATAAAATATTTTTAGAATAAAATATTTTAATAAAATCACTTATTTTTTCATTAAAAACCATTTTTAATCATTTCTAGTTTTATTGAAATAATTATTTCTTAATCCACATGAATGAAGCTGTTATTTTCCATTAAAATGCACTTAAGTGGCGCATTTATAATGTTACATAACCAATCTTTTAATGTTTTCACTTAATTTGAAATTCACTATTTCTAGTTTATTCTTATAATTCAATTATTAATGTCTAAGAGTAAATCAATTCCCTTATTTCGTGGATATCAATGTTACAAGCCCATTAGTTTTTCCTTAAAAAATGATCGGGATGCTTATTTCATTTTAGGGGTATCCCTTATGTTTATTCCTTATGTTTTATTATTTATGTGGCACAAAAATGCATGAACATGTTTTAATGGGTGCACCTAGATAGCTCTCTAATTCATTTGTAACGTTTTAGACTCATTAGACTCCTTTTATGAGATTAGGGAGTACACATAATCTTTTACGAGACTTTTTCCACCAAGAATATCTATTCTTAGAAGATAGATTGTACTCGTATTAATGTCATGTTATATATGGTTTGACATTTCAATATTTTCAATGTCATATGATTCCATGTTCTATATGATATTTTTCCCCATGTTTATTCATTAACCATGTCATTTATTTAATCATGCCATGCCTTCTAAGTATTTTTATATGCTCTATTCCCATTTTTATTCCATTACTAGTATTTTAACCCATATCTTGTACATTAATTCTCCATGTTATCCTATGTAGTAATTGGAAGTCAATGGTTTTTAGGATATCATAATAGAGATTGAATAAATGTTTTTTTTAATTTTAGTTTCTTGTTATGTAATCATTTACCTACTCCTCATAACACTCTAGACTCTTTGTTCCAAGATTTGTATTATTATTAAAATCAAGTAATGTTATATGTAAAAGGATATGGTTGTTATTATTAGTATCAAAGAAGAGGAAGGACTATGATCCTTGGGAACCCTCAAGTGTGAGTGTTGGACAACCCATGGCTCTCCGCCTAATAGCTTCTTGAGGAATGTGATGCCAAATGGGATGGTGGTGAGTCCCACCAAAGAGGTGTAACCACCCATGGAGTTCTCTCATATGTAGAAATTATAGTCTAGTAGAAATATTTTTATACCTCTATAGTGGGTATCATGTATAATTCTAGTTTTATATTGTGATAGGTACTAGAAAACATTAGTAAAAAACCCGTGGATAATTATATCACCATGGATAACCTATGTTTAAACATATAGATTCATTTGTCTGGATATACATTTAATTTATAAATTTTCTCCTCAATGTTTACGGTTTCATTTTTATACACTCATTAGCTAAAAATTTGGGCCACCTAATTTTTTATTTTTTTTTATTTTCAAGTTAATAGTGGGATATAAGAGATGTACCGTTGCCTATTTTCACCATAGTATGTAAAACTAAATATCCTTGCAAAAATTTCATATGGAGTGAAAAATGTAACATCTTGAGAATTTGAAAAGAAAAATATGTTTGATAGCATAATAGATACACAACACCATGTTTAAACATAATTTGTAAAACTAACACGAAAGTTATGAACTAGTCACTAAATAAGCGAGTATATATAGGAATAAAATTTTATTAAATATTTTTATTACTTCTTCAAAAATAAATACTAATTTTTTAGTAATATAATTTTATTCATCGAATATAAATTTTATTCAAAAATTGGTTTTTATTACATGATGTGGGAAAATAAATATAATTTATTTCTAAATTTTTTAAAAAATATATTTTATAAAATTAACTATATTTTTGAAATCATCATACCAAAATTATTCTATTGCATAATATTTTGTTTTTTTGAAACTTTAAATTTTTTGTGAATAGTAATAAATCCTTTTTTTTTATGAAATACCTTTACTTTTTTTATATCATAAATCCATAAAATTGTATAATAGTTTATTAATCATATTCAAAGATTTTTGTATAATAACATTATGAAGAATATTATACAAAATTAATCCAAATCATATAAATTATAAATTATTTCACAATGAATATAAATTAAAAAGTTAGTGTTAATGCATTTCTTGAACATCATTGAAAATGTAAAATTTGTTTCAATAAAAATATTAATTTACATGTCATAAGTCATTGAATGAATTTTTTATTTTATATCATATATAAATGATGATTTTATTGACATTTTATACTTTTTATTTATATAACATGAATCTTATCCAAATTCTATTGCAATGCATGTATAAGGATAGAAAAGTCTAATTGAAAAATTGAATAAGTTCTCTTTATAATGATATAAATATATATATATAATGACTGATTATAAATGACTTTATTGAGCCTAATTTAATTATTTTTATGATAGTAAATTATTTTTAATTTTATATATGAAATAATTAACATATATTCTTATGAAACTGTGACTGAATTGTTTGGGAAGTATATGAAAATTATATAAAATAATTTTTCTTAAAATTATAAGAACCATTAAATGACCCCAAATTTTGAATAAATATTATAGGATAAGTAAAGTTACACCAAATTAATCCAGGTAACTAATTTAGGATCATTCAAATCATTTTTGTTGACATAAAGTCCCTTATAGTATTTTATTTAATGAAATTCAAACTTTTCACACAATAATTTTTATTAAATATATCATTTTTAATATATGGTTTTCTAGAAGAGATTTTTGAACATAAATATTCATTGGAAGTACAGAAGATTTAACTCCATCAGGTATTTTTAAAAACAAATTACGGAATAAATAAAAACTAAAATCCTTGCAAAAAAATGATGCAGTAATTATTAAATAAATATAATTATAAAAACAATGATTTTAGAAATTATTAAAATTAATGTAATTTTTGATAATTAAGTAGATATGTCATGACCCAAACAACCAAGGTCTAAACTATGACTACCCTGAGCCCACCTCCAATTGGAAAACGATAGGAGACAAACATAGAGTAGACATATCCCACAAATGGGAGGCATTAGCTTAAAGTGCCTACACATCTGCACTCATCTCTAAGACGATGAATTTCCTAAATGTAAAAAACCTAAAACAATTCATGAATAAATCTATGATCCCTTGAAAATAATGTATTTAATGTTTAAATGGGAAAAAATTATGAGCCCACCCAGAAACTATACAGATTTCGACCATCTGTAATGGAGAGCATAGAGTTAAATGCAAGATCTCAGTAAACACCTTAGTCTGTTATGATAGAACTACACTCCACACACTCTAGGTCCTCCCAAGACACCATCACAAGGTCCATCATCATTATAATACATTAAATTTATGTGAAAATACCATGAATGGTTGATTATAAAATACCAAGTGGGACACCTTGAAAACACTAACCACGAATCTCCAATTATAGTAAACACAATAAATGATATATGAATCACTATAATAGAAACACCTGATTTTACTTAGGAAATTTACCATTCTATTAGGATATCATAACTAACTCCAAATAAAAAATTATAAAAAAAACAATGATTATTCTAGGAGTTTCTTCTACATAATCCATTCTATAATTGGATACACTTGATAAAGAGGTCTAGATCATTGGGCCCTTCCTAAGAAACCTGAATGGTTTGAGAAGACTTAAATACATAGATAGGGTTCATGGCCAGAACCGCTGGGGGACACCATGCACCCAATTTGGACTAAAATGTTACGTAGGGGATCATATGTCAATGATACTATGAACCATACCAATATATCGTGCTAGATGGGGGATCAATTCTAACTTAGGGAGGTTTTGTTGATTCCACAAACACCTCCAATGGAACAAAAGATGATATATGATCATGCTCTAGTCTCACATAGGGCACCCAAAATCTATTTGAGATACAACCTATAGAGGGTATGATAATCCTATTATGTGGATGTAATACAACATTGTACACTTAAATGAAATGACCAAGGTAACTCACTCAACTTATATATTTTCCATCATTGAAAATGAATAGCTGAACACACCCATGATGTGGGTACGTGGAGTTTCCATTTATCCCTAAGCATGCCCGTTCTGAAAATAATTAATGGGAATGTATGTCTCCATATAAATAGTGTGTAGAATAAGTAATTAATATGTAGAGACAAATGTCTTTACAAGTGTGTGTCCTAGTCGTGTCTATGTATAGTGGTTATGTTCGGGTACAAGCACTGCACAAATCGATATGTCTGTGTCAAAGTACACATTGTGCCACTTGGTTATGTAGATTTCACAGTGTATGCATACTTACTGATTTACATTCCAAACATCATGTAAGGGTTCACATGTTATGTTATAATTGTCTTCATCCTGAATCCTTATCCCCCATTGAACATTCCCCAACAATATTAATTCCCCATTTACACACCGTGTCTCTCGTGATATTATAGATCCATATATTTGACAATAATTTTTTCTTGAACACTGATGCTGTGTCATTTCATGCTAGAAGTCACTCCATAGATATCATATATAGGTTAAATGATCCATACAATTTCATTCTTTTCAGAATTCAGCCTTCTAATATAATTTAAATCATAACCTAATATATGATTAGCTGTGTGCTTCATGAGAAGACCAAGAACCCTCGATCTGGTATCATTCTCCCTTGATCTATATATCATCATCATCAATTCTCAATAAAAATCTATTATCACATTCCATACCTGTATGTTCAATCCATTTCATAAAATTATGATCAAGAAAATATCATGAAATAAGTATTGGTTGAATTGATGGAAAAAATAAATACCAATAATTATTGAAATAAGAAATTTGGTTAGAATTCATACAAAAACAAAAAAGTGATGGAATTACCTCGAATGTTGTTTAAGTAGCCTTGATCCATTATTGAATAATATGAGTGAACATGAATAAATAAAATAAAAAAATAAATTACATCAATTTAATTCTACCAAATATGTGAGTATCAATTATATTCTTTTAATTAATCAGCGTTCATCTACGATTATGAAATAGTATATAAATAAAAAAATAAATTCATCTAATCTGGTTATTGGATCAGTTGTTGATGAAGAATTGCTGTGTTTTCATCATAAATGTGATCCAGAAACTCTATTTGTTTAATGATCCATCTTCTAATCCCAAACCAACATCGTTCACCATGGAATATATCCAAATATACTCATAATCTCATGGGTTTGAGCATCATACCCTGAGGAAATCCTACAATCATAAATTTAAATGATAAAATAGTGTATGTGTCAAAATAAATAGAATATAATACTTATTTAATTTATTTCAATCATTTATACCTATGATGTATTTTTTACATATGGCCCATGCTAAAAAATGGTATTTCATGCATATAGAAAAACCCATGTTCAAAAATCAATGGTGCCCTTATATTTCAAATCTGAGCCCCGTTTTTTTAGTTTTTACACTTTAATAGGTAAACTCGGTAAGGTGATATTTAATATATTTTATAATTTATAATGATAGAGAGTAGACCCGATACCCCAGATACTTCTTAAGAGATTCCTTGGAGATTTTTTATAGAGAGGTGTAAACCTAAAAAAACACCCATGTCGTAGGTGGGACACATAGTCCAACCAGCCCCTAAAACTCGTTCTACCTAGTTTGGATACATAATAATCAAAATAAAATTCTTCCATCACTACCTCTCATGCTAGACATATCCATCTTGATGACATAATAAAAAAACAAATAAATTATACTCTACCATGGATTCTCCCCAAGAGGATAGTTGATGGATAATGATGTTGAAAAATGTGTTCCAACCATAGGCCAAAGATAGTCATGCAGCACCCACATAAATAGATAGAAATATTATGCACCTGTAGGAATGGATGGATCATGTCTTGGTAGGAATATAAGTGTCAAGAGAATCTTGGAATGTAGGAACATCACACTATCGAACGATGACCATATTTCCAACATAAATAATAAGAGTAGTTTGATGGATCAAAGATTTATAATGGGCAGAGGAGAGTTCTATACAAAGAAAAATCTTTGGGAAAAAATAAAAATAAGGGATAGTGGACGTTGGGAACATGGGTCAGGATGGATTCATCCAGTACGGGCACACATGAGGTAATCCACATCTAATGGGTTTTGTTGGGGGAATGTGTCCTAGGAGGATGGTCAAACATATGATTTTATAGATATGTGTGTTGGTTATAGATGTTTTTTAGTAGCATTTGTATTATTTTAGAGAGATATGTTCATGTGGGAGTAGTGTTCGTGGTTTCATTCATGATCGACAGAGGAGGTTCAATGAGATCATTACCTGGGAATGAATATCTTTCATGTATTTCTAGGTAAGTGGGGTTAAAACTACTAGAATATGAAGGGAGGGAGTCATGGGGGCTGTCTCATAAGTAGTGGTGGTGTACTAAAGGGCATCACATTGATGTATTGTGTAGGTAGGTGATGCAGATAGGGGTGACTGGAGTCTCATTATGTGGGGAGGTATCGTGATGGAAGGTGGCACCAAGAGAGGTTCAAATATGAATTAATGGGTCATGATGAAAGAAGTTTACTAGTAAGGATAAAGACAGAAGTGGGAATGACTAGCCGACAAGACTCGGATGGCTGGTATAGGTGAGAGGGGTGTTAATGGGAAAATATACATTAGTGGAAATGTAAGATAACTGATCCCTACTAGTGATGGGGTTCCACCAACCACCATTGTGGGAAAATATTGGAAAAACTACACTATTATGAGGGAGACGATTGGGTCGGTGTGGGGGTATAACTTCTCTGACAACATGTATATATTTTAGTGGATGCAATACCCAAGAAACCTATTAATAGAGTTGTTGGAGTTTATTTATTGATAAATATAAATATTACATTACACCCAAGTTTGATGACGGATGAACAATCCGACATAGATGTCGAGCAATTATTCTAGGAACATCAGGATCCCAAATTACATGTTGTCATAGCCCATGGTCTCAAATGTTATCCATATAATATTCAAAGATAATACGAAGAAAATATGAGTCATTATATTCTCCCCAGCATAGGCACTTTATTCCATAAAATTAGAAATCCTACAAAAAAAATTGTTGTACTAGGATCGCATCTGGTTATGTCGCTCCATGGTGCTCTTTGGAGGATTCTAGTGCATCCACCAGACATGAACATGGATAATTAAATGACTATGAAGGATCATCTATTTCCAAACATCGATCTCCAATGGGTACTCGGAAATGGTACATCCATCCTAGATGTCTAGCATCCCCCATTCGATAACATGCGACAGGTCATGAACATATCTCCTCAATTGCGACACGTGGAATATATAATATACCTAGTCCAAAAGTGGTGGTAGATCTAAGTGGTACACTACCTTTCCAACTCTACACAATATCTGGAGGGGAACAATGAATCTTAGAGTTAACTTTCCACATTGGCCAAATCTCCTCAGTCAACATCGACGTGAGACTCTTAATAACCCATGCTCTCTATCCATGAACTCTAATGGTCTTCATCATGGATCCACATAAGACTATTGTTGTCCCTGTGATGTCCCCATCCGCTCCTAGTTGTTCTGTACCTTATATATAGTTGCATACACCAAATTTGTTCCCATGTGTGATGAATCACATCGATCATTCCGATAAAGTGGTGACATAAATGCTTATTCATACAATGACAAAAATGGATCCATAATAATGTTAAAATGGTAGCTATTTTTTAAAAAACTCCACAAAGGGTAGGTGATTCTCTCAATTATGACCAATGTAGAATATGTAAGCCCATACCTTATCCTCCGATACATAAATGGTTAGATCCTTAGGGATGTAATTTTGGGGTTGATACACCATGATCAAGTGTAACCGAGTCACAAAATCCCAATATAATGCCATCCATAACTGATCTGTGAAGTGATTATCATGGTAATAGATGACTGTCTAAGGAACTCAATGGATTTGGACTATATCCAACATGTAGAGGAATCCCAAACACTATACTAAACCATAATATCAAATAACTAAAAAGTTAAATGACTTGTTGAGTTTCTCTACGGTCACATAGATTGAATTGTGTACCATAGAAAAACAGGGTATGATCACAAATAATTCCATGGATATCATATATCACTTCCATTTTGACACATCTAGGGGTTGGGATAATCAGACTGAAACCGGGTGCGTTGCCTTCACCTGCTAATTAATGAGGCATCAATAAACAAATGATGAAACTACCTTTATCATTCCTTGCCACCAATACTAATTTCTAAGATAGTTGAACATTTTTTCCAAAATAGTACGTAAAGACAAAGGGGATTTATGAAACCCCCTAAAAACATCATCCTGAAACGTCAAAGGGACCATCATCCTCCATCTAAAAATGATAGTGTGCTCCCCACCTTCAGAATATCCATCAATATTTTATCCAATGTGTATCTGAATTAATATGGTCTTATAATTAATATTTCCATAATGGGAACCCATGATATGCTATAAAATTGGTTTCATAACAACTATCAACTCAAGATATGAATCACCAACATTTTCCTCGAAGGACAACTGCAACGAGGCTAACTGATCTAACCCCCATGTCAAAAACTAAGAACATGATACCCTACTGTGGGAGTCTGTCACCACATTCCCCTTCCATATAGATTAAAAAATATCAAAGTCACATTCAAGGGGAATTGTAGAAATCACATCTATCTCAATTTAACATCCTTATATTATAAGTTATAACTGATAGTCTTGTGGTAGGAGTACACGATAAAGCATTCTCCCATCAGGCACAGTAATAATATATTTAATGTGAAGACTACTGATACTAACTCACGATCATGGGATGAGTAGTTTTTTATAATTTTGTTTCAACTGGTGCGAACCATAACCATTAACCATAGAATTATACTTCAAAAATCAAATAATTAGGGTTCCTGACGCATCATATAAAACTACCTACCCGATATACTTCTCTGTTAATATCAAGATGTGAGCACTCATCAACCAATACATCATCTTCTCTAAAATTGTTTGGCCATTTTTCGACCACATGAAGGGATTATCATTCCGATTCCAACATGATAATGGTCAAGACACTATAGATATGGTAGGTAAAAACCTCCAATAGTATCCTTACAAACCAATTAAACTCTGCATCCCGGTGACACTATTTATTGGATACCAAGAAACAACTCCCTCAAATTTGACCGGGTCCACCACTACACCTACCTCTAAGATGATGTTTCCTGGAATGTGGACCTCTCAAATCCAAAATTGAAACTTTTAAAGATTCATGTAATGTTATTTCTCTTTTCTTTTGTCTAGGAAACTCCTCAAGTGTCTTGTGTGTTCCTCATTGGAATCTAAATGCACTATGATTGTGCAGAAGATGAATACCAAGAAAAGGACTCCGAAGGGCGAGAAGACCATTTTCATGAGTTTCATGAACACAACTGGGTTTTGAACAATCTAAACGACATCACTATATACGAATTTTGACATTAATGACATCCAAATTATGTCTTCATTATACCCACAACCCGAACTTGTAGATGGTGATAACCGAAAATTATTTCATTCTTCATGAACCATTTATCACCTCTAATGTTTTCAAATAGGTAATCTATACTCAAAAGTGGATACATATTCTTTAGGGTCACCAATTTCAATCATCATTAGTCACCATTTTACCTTAATATACCATATGGATTCTTGGATGACAACACTTGGGCTACTTATGGTGAAACATTGAGATTTTCAAAGGCATTTCCTAAAAATCCCTTAAACTAAACCTTTATATCATAATTATATATAGGGGACACCTGATATGTTGGTTCATAAAATAGTTCCATACTAGGATGCAAGTTGATGTAGATGCCTATCTCTTGTTAGGGAGGTAAATCTAATACATCATTAAGAAATATGTCCTTATTATCCTCAACCACTGCATGAAACATTTAGCCAAAATCATCCACTACACTATGAGTCATGATATCCAACTAGTGAGTAATCAGATGCAATATCCTATTCCTCAGCTCTTCCTCCCCCAAGGTTTCTTTTTCACCAACATTGTAAATACCCATTCCTTCCCTGCAGAAACACCACAACCTCTACCTAAAATAGTCAATTTGTGTATGAAATGTGGATAAATATTCCATACATATTATGACATATTAAATTCTAATTGTTTCATTTAATAGATCATAGACAAATCTCTCACCTCCAAGAATCAAATCACATTATAAGAACAAGTGAATGGTCACCAAATAACAGCCTGTTAGAGTATCAAACTTCATGGGTCGAGACAAATTGTCAACGATAATGCTTATTAACTAAACAATATAAGTGGAAAAGAATCAATGATTCACACCTATGTCTATAAATACTATAGATATGTTATAAAAAACACAAATAATACCTCATATCATCCACGAAACCTCATGGTAATAGGGATCCATAGCTTACAATTGGCCTCATTCTTCTCCATAATCTCCCAGAGCCTGGTGTGGACCACATTAGGGTAGGGTGGTAATATGTTGAACCTCCGACCACCTTATTATACACATCTAATACCTATTCAACATATACTGCCTTGTATATGAACCTGATCATGCCTCTGTATCTATCTCAGTTTTCCCTCAACCATGTAACAATTAGCTATATGATGGGTTAAACAATCCAAACTCACATGTCCCTATCCATCACAATAGAATCATATTCTTTCCATTAGTTGATTTAATCAACCCTGATAGCCTGAAACCACTAATACAATGTCATGTGATTTCATCTTAAAGCATATATCATTCTTGGTTTCTTATGACTGCCATTGTTTTCATATTACTGAGGTCTCAACTATTAGTTTCCCAATAGTATCTCCTAATACTGGTGTGTAATCTAAAATAAATATCATTATTTACAAGGCTTGATCATGAACCATAAAATAGGTAGGAATATAAATGGATACCACCCAAGCTTTGATGTGTCAACATAATTACTTATCATAGGTACATGGTGTATATAACTGATCCCCACCCGATCCAGGGTGTAAAAAGTGAGATTGGAAAAATTTACTAAGTACTCCACCATTGTCATAATACCCTACTGGAGATACATAAGCTCTTATGTGTGTACTGATTGTAAGGTGTCCTAATATAAATACTACCTGATGAGAAACATAAATTCTTTCTAGAAGAGATATGTATCATCATGTGACTAAGTAACTAGGATCATCCATCAACCAGTAGATCTCTAGAGAATAATCTCTACAAGAATGGCCATTTGACTAGTCAGTGTCCTCACATGATGGAAAAGGTGAGTGAGTTCCTCCAGTAAATCCCCAAGCACCTGGGGGATTGGCTCACCCTATAACATCATAGGTCACTACTTCAAAAAATCATGCAGTTCTCCCATCCTATGTGCATCAACATCTGGAACAACCATAACTAGAAGTTACATAATGGGTGGTGGTATAGGTGGTAAAACAACATGGTTTTCTATCTCTTGTACAGACCCATGTATCGACACCTCATCACTAGGTAGATCGCTCTAATGATCATGTAGTGGAATTCTAGCTAGATGTCTGGATGAATTAATCCAGAAATTAAAAAACATATAACATGGTAAAATTAGAATATTTTTTGAGTGTACTCAAGAAGTACATGGAAAACAAAAAACATTCTTATATGATACTTGTACCAATGTTTTCCTTGCTACCGATGCCAATATGTAGTGAGTCATAAAGTATGTGATTGGAGTCCTTGTGTATGGATTCATCGGCCACCACACTAATACTAGAGTCATTGGCCTAGAGTTGAACATGAAACACCAATTATTTTTTTCAAAAACCCATCTCACTAGCTCTGGTTCAAAGGTATAACTGACCTCCAATGTTACAAATCGTCAGTGAACCAACCATCCATTGTCTAACCAATGACTACCCGAGCCTCCATAAAATTGGTTATGGGTAACCAACACGAAGTAGGCATATCCCCCAATTGGGAGGCATTATCTTGGAGTACCTATACACACGTACACATATCTAAGCCCAAAAAATTAATAAATGTAAAAACACTGAAATAATTCATGGATACATCTAAGGCCCCATGACATAACATGATAATAATGTTTTAAATGTCTAAAAATGATCCAAATAGAAGAACAACCAAAAACTGTAAATAGTCCAACCTACTACAAGGATGAGGAATAAGTAAAATTCAACACCACATCAAAAACATCAATCCATCAGGATGCAGCTACACTCCATTAACTCCTTGTCATCATAGGAAACCATCAAATTGGCTATTGTCTACATTCGAGATAAAACATATGGGAAATGCTATATAGGTGGGAGTATAAAATACCCAACATGAAACCCCAAAACCAACAAATAAAATTACTATATATAGATTAAAAAATACAATATATAACAATTAATGTATAATAAAAACACCATGATATAATTTGGAAAGGGACTATGCCACCTGGTGCTAATAACAAACTACCTACCACAGAATTCTTTTCGGTGAAACGAACAATCTAGGAGAGACCACTTCAAGAGACAAAATACCATCAAAGACACTCAATTATGAGGTATCAATCATTGGGAAATTCCCATGAAATTTCATTGGTTTGAGAAGACCATAATACATAGATAGGGGTTAATGCCCCAAACTACTAGGGGACACTACAAACCCAAACAGGATAAAAATGCTATGTAGGGGAACATATTTCAATGATACAAAAACCCTACTACTATGGAAAGATAGATGGATGATCAACACATTAATCAAGAAGGTCCCTATGATTCCATAAATCTTAATAGGGGAACAAGGGATGATATAGGATTACACTCTATTTTCCTGGAGGGACACTATAATACTATATGAGACTCGACCTCTAGAGTGGATTACATTCTTATTATGTGGATATAATTCTAAAAAATACCATCATGGAAAAAGTACAAGGGAACAAACTAATCCAATACTATTCCAATCCATGAGAATTAAGAGCTATATACCTCTTTTAATGAGTATATGATGTCTAATATGGGGTACACCAGATGTACCTCTTTCCCCATGAATACCCATATGGAAAAGCCTCAAACAAAAAAATAAGTCTCCTTATGCATGATGTTTAGATCAAGTACATGGTGTGTGGAGACTCATGTATTCATATCCAGGTCAAATGGTTGTGTCCTTATACGGTGGCCTTGTTTGTGTACCATCGCATGTACACTTGGCCATGTATGTGTCCAAATACATGATATGTCAATTGGCTATGTACTTCTTTTCCCATGCATGTGTACATCCAGAAGTACACTACTAACCTCAAGGAATAGGGTAACACACTTTCTGACATGGGTTAAATTTTGGGGGATCCTTATCTTCATCCTGAAACCCTATCTGCCACTAAATATACCCCACACTCTGTGTAATCCTGATTTATGTTCAATGTTGCTCAAGATTTTCATGAATTAGATGATTCTCTTAAGTTTATCATTGTCCGATGATTCCACATTTTTATCACCAAAATCATTCAATATATTATTAATATAGGTTGATCGAGCCCTGTAGTCCAGCATACTAGAATATTTCTTTTAAAATGGATCATAAACATACCCCGACATCCATTTTTTGGTGAGCCTCTTAGTATGACGAAGAATCATTGATATGATATCGTTATCTATTGATCAAACCATCATCATGATCAGTTCTTTATATTCAACTTCCATATGATGTTGTACCCACATTTTTAATTGATTAGGCCGAAGAACAATCACGCAATGGTCGAATGCTGTGTATTGGTTTAACAATTTTCCAAATAAAATACTAATGATGATAAAATGATGAAATTTTGGGAGAAATCCATACCTGAAATTCATGTCAAAAACCTCATATGTTTTAAATTTTCCATCAATCAATTTTCTAATTAGAAAACAATTGAAGAAGAATATATCAAATGACGAAATAAAAAATTCCATCAATTTAATTCTAGAAATGACGCACGAATCAATTATGTTCATGAAATTTATCCTTGTTTGTTTAGGATTATGAGGGGGGGTAAGAATCAAGAAAGAATATTATTGTACCGATATTTGGGATTGATATCAGTTGAAGAAATTTTGTGTTTTGTTTTATTTGAGATATCCATAAACTCCATTAATGCCACAATCCATGATCTGATAGCGATTCATCATTGTTTACTAATAAATCACTCCAATGATAGTATTAATATCTAGGGTTTGAGTGGCCATCCCTAATGAAATTCTATAACTTCACATTTAAAAATGATAATATGTGTTTCCTCAAAATAATGAAAATAAAATAATTACTTAATTTATTTCATTTCGCTTTGGCCTATGATGACTTTTTCTTAAACTGATCATGCCGAAATAAGTTATGTGGTTCCATGGGTAAAATTCGTGGTATGAAATAAATGGTTACCTATGAATTAATCCAGAACATTTTTTGGATTTATTATAAATTTTAGTAAACCTATTACTATGAGTTATTTTGAATATTTAATATATTTCAGACATATATTCTGGGCACATCACGTCCTAGAATTGCACACAATCTCATTTCTTGGTCAAGAAAATAATCCATATAATATCCAAAACTAATAATGGAAAATACAATCAATTGAATTATAAATCAATTAAATATATTACAATAAAATTTCAAGGATATAATAAAATAATTGGTTTTAATTTGACTATGTTTTGATGTTTTTTAACTCATATTAATGAATAGTAGGTACGTTGAAAATAAAGATATTTCATGAATGTAATATTTTATTAAATTATTTAAAAAATCATGAAACTAATAAATTAGGGAAAATGTGTTTTTTTCATGGTGACACTATCATCCGAAAAAAATTTAGAGGCTATTGGGTAGAATTTTCCTCTATAACATTCTTATTATATATTTATATTTTATGGAACTCCAAAAGTTCCCCTCTGCCCAACTATATAAGGGAACCCCTAACATCACTTTTTTTGACCACCATGATCCCTCTATATCAACCATGATATACCAAATTATGTTATCATCATACCTATCCACCATTTAGTGGTGCTGATCTCACCAAAACACCAATTCCAGGTTTATTATGAGATCCTACAAGGAGGTGATATTCAAGAGGTAACTTTCTTAAACCTGAAAAATTAATTTATTTTATTCTTTAACATTATCCTCACCTAATTAGTCCATCAAAGTAAAATAAATATAATATAATTAATATAGTTGAATTTTTTATTCATAATAGAATATTTTCTATCAAGAATTTGTTCTCACCTCATCTTGTTTAAGGAATATAAAATGTTTCCCAAATTATGGAGATTAACCATCTCCATGGATAATAAGATTATATTTTCTATTACCACTAGCATGGATTATCATAAAACTATGATTATGGTAAAATAAAATTGTAATAAATTTATTATAAATAATATCAAGTTAATTAAATAATATATATACATAATATTTTGAGCAACCAAACAATTTTTTGATTTACAGAAATACCACCAAAATAATACTATCATTTTTCTTTAATGATTTTTCAAACGAATTATCCTCATTTTAGAAAAAAAGATATATGAGTCCATTTGAACTTATCAATAGTCATTAATACCACATACTTTCATTTATATGGAATTATTCTATTTTGAAATGAACATCCATAATTTTAAACAATCCAAATGAATAGGAAACTAAGAATGAAATGCTCCTGGAATGATATAATTGAGATTTATAACTCATTAAAATGATAATAAATTAACATCATAATATTATAATAAATCTAATATGTTTGACCTATATATTTTTATTTATTGGATATTTTTATTTCTATACTCCACATTAGATTACACTTACTTCTAATTATTTTCCTATATATTCAAATGAATGTGTTCACCACTCCGCAGTGAATGAATTGTACCATGGTACATCATATATGAGGGATACATCAACTAAATTTTCACAGTTATTCCCCAAATGAAATCCCCCATATCTATAATTACCTATCATCAGCTACTCCCTACAACTCACGTGGTGGCCCTTGTACACTATCAATTCCCCCACTGATGTACCTCTATAAAAGAAAACCTTGATAGTCCCTGACACATGGGATCATTGAACCTCCACCAACAATTATCATAATGCTGCCCCATGATACTCTCTATTCCCCAACATAACATCCTCTAGAATCTATGTTGTCCCCATCAGGAAAGATTCACATCCACTATACTACATGAAACCATTTCATTGGATCCCTGGACCCTATTCCTTTATATCAAATTCCACCCCCTTCCTTATACATCTTCCATGTAGGCAAAAAAAATTTGAGTGTGTCAGTCCACCCATGTTGCTCCCCTGGAAACTGAAGCTTTTCTCACCACCCCTGTTGGCCTCATCCTAGTTAGGAACACCTATATTCCATTTCTAACGATGATTCTTCTTATGAACCTATTCTACTAGGCACCTCCCTATCCAATCACATAGTGAAACTAGTAATTATCAGTCCATATTGGGCACACCTATGTTCCAACAATGGCCAACATTATTAGGAAGAAAATCCATCCTTTCCTTCCTCTAATTCTACTTGTAATGAAACAATTATTCTGATGTTTCCTTTTGTTGATTGGTGTCATCATTAATACACATCATCTATTCCTTATTTATGTTGGATTAGGGTCCAACAAAAATTTGATCCTACATTCCTTTATACTAATGACATTAATATTCATTCTAACGTATTTGTTGGCTATCCCAACTAGTCCCCTGTCACCAAGGCTAGTTTTCCTATATTATTCCTAAAATGAAATCATACTCACCACCATCTAGTATCTGTCACAACCTAGAACTCTCAGTGGATGAGATAACACTTATACACTCTCTTCAATATTCATTACAACATACCACTTCTCCATCCACCATTTCTAAGTATTTTGGTCGAATTAATTTCTTATATCATCTACCAATAGCTTGGATGCATGATTCTGGATCATTTGATTATCTCACAGGTGATTCAGGCATTCTTACTACCTATAATATGTATATTAGTGCCTCTATAATTACTATTTCAAATGAATATAAAATCTCTATTCTGAGATTTGGCACATGATCCTTGACTCTGTATATTTTTCTTGGTTCAATAGATCATGTCCCTCAAACTAGTTTTAATATTTTATCTGTCAATAAAATCACAATGGGCCTAAATGTTTTTAAGAATTCTACTTCTTCTAGGTTTTTATAAGGATTTGATGAAATATGAACTTGGTATATGTCAATATAGTGATGGGATGTACCTGTTTGATAACCCAAGATATGTTTCTTTCACATACATATATTCTCATTCCATTGAACTATATTTTCACTATGGTAATCAATTTCATTCTATCCTATATATACTTTTAACCATATCATTCCACACTGTTCCTTCCATTGTGAACATAATATCATTCTGTATATGAATCAAATAAATACAATCCATAAAAAACATGGCTTACATAACCCAGTATATGAAGGAAAATGAATCACTTAAGACCCGAAATGATGATACTACTTAAATATTACTAACAAAGCAATATTAGAGGATCATATATGATATCGTATTTAAGTATATAGTTCTTTTGTAATTTAATAACTACTATTTAACTATTATAATGGAGTTTAATGTACCCATGACCACAAAAAATTACATGTTAAGGGTTAATTTCACAATGTCTTAATTATCCAAGGTTATTTTTACGTAAGTATCTACTAGGACCTCTTTATGATCCACATCCATGTTTTCATAAAAATGTATTTCAAATTTTTTTTCCTATTTACTAGAATATGGTTTCAAGTCATTTATACACTTATTTGACCTTATAGGTTTTGAAATGAATCTTTCTGTCATTTTCCAAACAAGGTACTTTATGATCATTTCAACAAAATTAAGGTAAGAAAGTTTTTTTAACTTATACAGCGGGTGTAGCTATTTACCGCCATTATAACCTCATCAAAGCTTCCCTTACAAGATTTTAAGAATATTTTTAATATAAATGGTTTATTTTATAGTTATGTGACTCTTAAATGGTTTCAAAATAAAATGAGGTATTTCATTCAAATAGTTTTCATTTCATCTATGTCAACTTCCATTGATGGATTTTAAACTTGTTTGAAATTGATTTATTACAATCCAAATCATCCATATTGTATTGAAGGTTTTGTGATATGTTTTACTATAGATGTTTTATTTTTATAAAATTCATGGTTTATAGTTAAAATATTAACATTTCATATTCCAATTTTAATACGAATGATTATGTTATGTTTCTATCTTTTCATATGAATAATGTACTGGACTTAATATGTGGCGGGAGGATCCTGATATAGCTCATTAGTTAATCAGTTGGTATCATGAAACAATTATACTTGGAATTGGACTAGGACTTTAAAAATTTGATATATAGTTTTTCCCAAGGCCTAAATCATTTTTTGACGACTTGGCTGAGGCCTTGACGAGATGTTTCAGAATGTCGGGCATTAAAAATTCCTTCAATTTGAAGATAATAATGATGGTTTAAGTGGTTATTCGACTATTAGAATACCTGAGACTATGTTTTATTCTGGAATAATTTACTCATCTCATATTCCTACTATAAAGAGTTCATGTTTATTGTTTGTAAAGGCATGTGTTTTTTATTATTCATCGTGACTAATGTTTATGTTATCTTATGCTCTATTTATTACCCTTACTGAGAGTTTGATCTCACCCATTTCTTATGTTTCATTTTCCTAGGATATGAAGAAGTTAGTTATAAGTTACTTTCAGGAATAATAAAGGAGGCTTGGATGTTTCAAATGGAATAAATTATCGTTTTATTTATGTTCATGTATAATGTTCAACTTATGTATCTATCTTGTTTCCAATAATACTAAACCGATTGGACTTTTGGGACATGATTCCTTTTATTATGCCAATGTTATGTAATAATTCACCGACTCTGGGTAAATGGGGTTAGGGTGTTACAAACTTAATATTAATTAAATTATTAATATAGACAATTAAATCATTACTTCTAATGTTATTATTAACAATTTATTATAAAGTTAGAAATAATATATAATAATCATAATTTTAATTCTTATTATAATATTTATATATATATCAATACAAAAAATAAATAAATATACTTACTTTTATATGCGTAATTTATAATTTTTTTGGATTTGGACAAAGGTGTTTTCCCTTAATGCCTTTTTTTACTATTTTTTTGGAAGAGGAATTGAGGTCCAAAATTCCTTTTGGTGACATAGAAAAAGATCAAGGGGGTGAAGGTCCTCCAAGAATTTTAATATTTTTTTTAAAAAAATTAGGTAGGATTATTTATAATTTTATTGAAAATAATATAAAACCCTAATAATGATATGAACATATATTATATATTATGGCGATGTATTAAAAGAAATAATTCATTTGTTTGAAATCTTATATTTATGAATGTTTTTGTTCACATGAAAGTGAATGATAACAGTGAAAATATAGCTTGAAAGTTATATTTTTCAATGTAAGGAAGATACAAGACAAACATGGATTGGCTCTCAATTCAAGAAAAATTAGATTTCAAAGTGTTTTTTCGTATTTTTTCTGAAACCACCACCAAATAATCCAAGAAAATCATAAATAGTGGAAATTTTTTAAAAAACCTCTCATAAATGTTTTTTTTATTTTTCGACATTACTTATTTTTTTAGAGGTGAATTTTGAAAAAATTTCTCTAAATCATTTTTATAAAATATTTTATATTATACGTAGTGGTGGTTTCCTAAAAACAAATTCTAAATTAATTAAATAAACATTTAATATTAATAAATTAATAATAATAATTATTAGTCTTTGTTTTTTATTATTTTTAATAATTTATAATTTATTATTAAAAATGTTAATTATTTTTTTGTTTTAATTGTTAATTTTTTATAATTATTGGAAAATTTAAAAAAAATAGGATAAGTTCAAAACTAGTGATAAGCATCAAATTAATATAATTATTTATTTTTGTGTCTATTCAAGCTCATCAACCAGTCAAATAGATGACTTTGAAAATATATACAGTGAAATTATTTTATAGTTTGGTAATAAATGATAATAAGCAATTCATTTCCCCTCTATGAGAAGTTGAATTTTTTACTACAACTTCAAATTGTCAAAACTTTTGATCTATTTGTCTATTTGTGATTCATGATATGTTAAATCCAATAATATGTTGTCCTGATTGTATTATTAAAAATGTGGATTCCAATCACTATTTTTTAGGTCAAACAAGTCTCATAAGGCTTCCAAAAATTCATTTTTTTGTTCGGATATCATGATTTTGTTTATTATTTGATGTGATTTCAGCTTCACCTAAGAGTTTCTTCATATGAATATAGGGTTTTTTGTGATTTTATTCCATGAATTTTCATTCATATTGACTTGATGTCATAAACATGAGTTAAGTAAAATGGAAGGGGGTGAATTTCTCTGTGAAAAAATAATGGAAAACAATCAAATATTAAAAAATTATAATAAACTATTAAAGAAATAAATAAAAGAATCAAAGAAGAGGGCAGAAAAATGTAATTAAATATAATAATATTAGAGGAATGAAAAATGGATAGTGATTAGAGAATATATGTATTAATCATTTTTATGGATTAATCCAATAAGAAATAATGGTAAAAGGAGATATATTATTAAAAAACACAAATATTAAATGAGATATGATATTTAGTGACACAGTTAGATAATAGTATCCCAATTTTATCCTTAAATATCCCTACTTAATTCCATTTTAATTTAAATTTTTTCCCTTGGATTTAATGCTATCCAAGATTAAAAAAACTATCCCTTTCTCTTTAGGGTATAGTACGAAACAAACGACAATAGGTAGTACCACATTAAAAGTGAATCTAGAAACTATAAAAGGAAATAGTCCCTTTTATTTATTAATTAATTTTTGAAAAAATTATTGTCTCTCACTTTAAAGGTAGTGAACACCAAAATTATAAGAATTGTGTATATGATAGGATTATAAGGAAGAAATCAAATTATAATATAGTCTCAATTCACTAAATGAATATGATGAACACTAGAAGATATAGTGGATAAAAAAAGAGTTGTTTGGATATTACTATATTTTTACACTCTATAATTTGAGAGAATATTTTGAAAATAATGCACATATAGATCAATTTAAAATATTGGGAATTGTAGAATGATTTCCAGTAAATGTTGTTGTAGATTTTAAAGGCCTCTAAAGGCCTCTATTTATGGGATTTCATCATTTGGAAAATTCAAAAAACCAACATATGGTTTTATTTCCAATATATCCATGTTCAATGTATTTTGGCCATAATTTGTTTTATCCTGATCGGTCCCATTAAAACAAATTAATTCACTATGCCCAAAGAAATAATTAGGTTACTATCCACAAAACATTGATAATATTATTCTAGTATTATCAAGGAGAGATAAATAGATTATCAATAATATTATCATTTCAATTTAAAACATTTTCAACATTTGAAAATAATTTATAGTAACACTTTTAAAGTGTTCAAGAAAATTGGATAATAACATGTAAAAGATAACACACTAAATCTCACACAATATCATTCAATAATATTACATTGTATAATTTAAAAAATACTTATATATTTAATCATTAGAGATGATCAACATGTTAAGATACTAAATTAATAAAATATTTAAAAAGATTGAACAACTTAATTATACATGAACATGAATTTAGAAATAATAAAACAATGAAATAAAATCAAAATAATTAATACAAAATATTATAAACATTCACTAAAAGTTCATTTATAAATAAGGAAAAAATAAATGGTCATAAAAATGAGTTTAGAATAATTTAAAAATAATTTTCATTGGTCTTATTTCATTAATAATTATTTATATAAAAATTAAAAAAATTTAACCATATTTTATATTAATTCGAAGATTAAAAATATAAATAATATCATGAAACAAATAAAACCAAAAATTCAAGGATTCTAAAACATTTTTAGGATGATTTTCCAATATTGTGAAAAGATAGAATTGAAAACCTAAATAATAAAAAAAAGATACATTTATTTTTTAAATATGACATAAGGGTATGTATAAAAATATTTAATCCGCATAAATGTAGGAAGAAATAATCTCTAATGGTAAAAACCAATTTTGATTGGATTTTTAATTATACAATTAGAAAGGTATAAAGGTAACCAACATATTATAAGAATCACATAATTGTAATAATGAAAATCAGTGAAATGGGAAAACAAAATTAACAAAGCATGTGTGAGGGTAAAATGGAATTAATAGATAATGCGAAGGAGTACATGAAATCTATGTAATGGTGAATGAATGACTATAAATCATGTGTAAAGGTACATAAAATATTAACTATGTTTATGAAATGAAAAAACCTGATATGAAAGGGTAAAATAAAACTAAAGGGTAAAAATAATAGAAAAATTATTTTTCTCAAGAATAAATTATAAATAATTATATATAATAAGAATAATAAAAATGATTATAAATTACCATGAGAACATTTAAATTAAAAAACTATTTTTTAATAAAAGTCTAATATTTTTATTTATAAATTGATAAACAAACATTGATATATAAAATATATTAATTAACAAAAAAAATACTTAAATCATAAGGGTACCACTATAGTAATCCCCCTGTTTTCGATAATTTCGACAACAAAAAAATTAATTTCAATATTTTTCTGAATTTTCGAATTAATAAAAAATAAAATATTTGAAAACATTTTTCTATGTTTTGCAATAAGTAAGGATTTTAGAAAAAATATACAACACATAAATAAAATAATGAACCTTATAAATAATAAACTCAATATAAATTATATTAATATATAACAAAAAAATAATGTGATTAGTCCCCCTAAATTAATGATTCGTATAATAAAATTCTAAAAGAAGCCAAAAAAATCAATAAAAAATAAATATTTTGAACAATAATTCCATCATTAATTACTAGAGAATATTTTATTATTAAATAATTGAAAAATATATAATATTGTAACACCATGATTTCGACAAAGGCTCACTAACCATTACCTTGATAGAGAATGGTTTAAAAACACAAACTATTTTTTCGGGATGAATATTTTAAGAATTTTTTGTGGGAACAACAACCACTTATTTTTATCCCAACATGAATTTTTTTCATGGAGTATCAAAAGGAATTAACATTTCAAAAATTATAATAAACAATAATGTTTTTAATAATAAAAATATATTTTGAAATCTAAATTGAAAATCAAAGATTATTTTAAAAAAAATATCACAATTTCCATCATATTTTGAAATTTTGAGAACAAATTTGGAATATAAAAAATAACAACTATTTGAAAAAGATATGTAAATAAAATTTTAAAGCATATAATAAAGGAAAATTTAAAAATGATATGAAAATAAATTTTAAATAAGAAAATAAATGAAAATTTAAAAAGGTAAGTAATGGAAAATAAAAAAATGCATTTTAATTTCCATAAATCCTCAAACAATATAAAAATTATATAGATTGAGTAAAAATTTAAAATAATAAATAAAATAGGTTTAATGAAATAAAGAAACAATGAACGAAATATAAAAAGATATCCTTTCCAATTTGGAGAATGAAAAAAAAGATGAGGGAATTGATTTTGAAACAAGATTCAAGAGAGACCTGAAATTATAAATAACTAAAACCATATTACCAATATGATCTGTGATGATGTTCAAAAAAATTTTAGGAAGAAAATATCTAGGAACTCTCTCACTTATTGCATTAAAATTAACCTCAACGAGGGTATGATATTATTTACTTCATAAAGAGGTGAACAACCTATATAATTTAAATTCACCATAGGGTAGATCAATGTGTTATGGTGGAAAAACCCTTTTATGAAATCATTATAGATTGATTTTTTTTAAACAGATTTTGGGTATGACAATGTTAGATAATAATTCTTTATATGGAGAAACAATTTATGGTGCACTAATATGCACTAATAAGAATTTTGAAAACATAATTTATTTAGATTGATTTTTTTTTAAAGAATACATTAAAAATATGAATTCATTTTGGTATACCATAACTATATGTTTTACATTGTAATTTTCAAAATACATGCTCGCATTTCATGTAATGATTAGAAAATTTATTTCAGAAATTCTTTTACAAAAGAAATATTCTGTGATGATGTTGCATTTTTTCAAAATCCAATACCTGGATTATTTCATTTAATTCATTGAGATCCATGAATTATATTAATATATTGGTCATCTTTTATGAATTTAGAAACATATATTTTGAGATCATTCATTTCTTTTTTTAAAAAATCAAATAAGAATGAACATATAATTTTAAAATTAATTCAAAATTTTCTTTTCAAATTTGATATGTTTCAATAGAAATATAAATTTTCACATTAATAACACATTTATATTTTGATGACTTATTTTAATATGTTGAAATATTTTCAAGAAACTAATTTCCAATTTCAGTATCAAACGATGAGGATCACAAAAAAGTGGTTTTATAAGATAATGAATCGTAATGAGATGTAAAATGGTAACTCACTTAATTATCTACCTCTAGTTAATCCATGTTGAATTTAAGGGTTTTGTGTATAATTTTATAATTTAACAGTGGATATTTTATAACCCTCAATCTTGATACTTATAGAATAATCTTACCTATATTCTTGAATATATTTTTTTATTCAAGGGACAATCCAACTTAATATGGCTGATCTTTTTGTAATTAAAGTTCATCAATTTGAGAGAATAAATTATATATTTTTTGTTATCTCATATGATATATATTATTGTTCTTCATATTGTTTTAATTTTTTAATCTTTTTGTCATGTTTTCAATTACAATTTCATTGGAAATGTATCTTTCAAATAAATCATAATTGTTTCCATAATGACAATTGTTCTTTTATTTTTCATGACCTTATTCTTATCTGTCTCATATTTTCTATTTATTATTATCTTATATTTATTGAGAGTGTCAAAAAAATTTCAACCACCATATTTTTAACTTCTTTAGATTCTTTATTTTTCATAATTGTTGGTTGACATCATCTTGGTAAAAAACAAAGTGTTTTCCTGACTAAATATTCTGTAGAAAAAGTATCTCCAAGATAATATATGACATTAAATATATCAGTAAATCTAGTAAACATATAAGTTATATAATTATTATGATTTGTATAAAAAACCACAATATTAAATATACATGTCAATCCATGTATCCTTAACATTATTTGTACCTCCATGTGTAATTTGTAAAAATTTCAAGAATTCATGAGTGATTTTTCTTAAATAATAACTATTTATATCAATAACATGTAAATAAAAATTTAATGAATACATAGATTTTTAATCAAATTCTAAAGTTGAAATATCATATAGTGTCGATTTTATATATTTTTCATGTGAATGAAAATAGTTAAACATAACAATTTTATAATAATGTAAACCAGTATATCTATGATTGGTAGCCATTTCATATTTCCATTAATAATAATTCAAAACATTTAAAAATGGAGAATGACCAAACAAAATTCCTTATAGACAACCATGGTTTCTTCAAAAATCCAATTAAAAATTATATATTTGATAAAACAATTTAATATTTCGAAAGTAATAAAAGTTACTGAATTTGAAAATAAATAAATATTTAAAAAATATAAATGAACTTTTATACAAAATGATGTTTATAGACGTGTAAAATGTAAATGGGTGGATTTTCCTTCAGAAACTAAAGGAAATTAACAAAATTTTAAAAACATTTAAACAAAATTTTTACAAAATAATGAAATAAATATTATATTATTGAAAAAATATGTAATTAAATATTAAAATAAAATTCAAAAATTAAAATCAAGGGTGATTCTACAATATCAATTAATCTTGTTTGATTGATTAAAATGTTATGGATGAATAATTAAATGTGATATGAATTTGAGAATTAAGATGGTATGTAAGACAATATATATGGTATAGATGTTCAGAAACTATACACAAATGTACAACTATGTATACAACATAAATCCATTTAGAATTTAATATATTATTCAGTTCTATTTCTTGGTATAAAATATACGAAGAAGATCCCTTTCTAATTATTTTATATAATAAAAAAATATAAAATAGACACCATCTCTTTAATGGTGTAGCTAGGATCCATAAAATGAAATATTCTCATGTTTTTTAAAGGAAATGGAAATAATTCATATTCCCCTCGATTTAAAGGTGTCAGGTTCCAGTTGTAGCCGAAGCATCCATTGAAGGTATACCAAACATAACTTTTAGACTTAAATCATGAATTATAGTCTATTTAGATTATCATAATATCATGTTCATAGAGAATAGTATATTAATATTCAATATTAATATGAAAACACTTTAGAGAGAGGATCTTCACAAGTAATTTATAATTAATTTATAAGCAGATAAAGAATTATCTCAACGTGTAATTCCCCATTAGATATTGATCAGATGGATTTGATTTTGTTCCAACATAATTATTCTATAAGATTCAAGTGAATAATCCCACTATCATTGATTTTTTAAATCACCACAATAATTGATAATATTTTTCATATTTTTTGGTTCTATTATAGCTGATTCTAACCACCTTAGCTGTTCATGGTTGAGTACAATAATTTTCCTCTTAGAGATGGAGAAGTCATTGTGGTCACCTGAAGACATGATAGAGAAGGAAGATATATCTAATTATATAAATATAGATATATCTATATATATATTTCCATATATATATATTTAGTATTGGATGTGAACACCCAAAATAGTATCTTTAGGAATGTTATATATTTAGATATTATTAGGTATTTATTATAGCAGGTTTATAGGTGGAAAATTTAACAAAATACATTAACAGTTTCTAATATTCTTAATTATCCCCATGTATATTAATAATATTATTATTAATAATAATAATATGAAATATCAAACCTCTTATGAATAAAAATAAATATTAATTAATTCTTATTGGACAACTAAAATCATCCCACATTTTGTCATCAACATTTATCGATCCTCAACTAATAAATATGCAATAAAATAAATTGAGTTATTTTACTTTATTAAAAATATAATAAAAATTATATTCATCATACTTGAAAAATAATATTTATAATTTAATATCTACCTCATGTTATTCTTTCAAATTAATTGGGATTAATTTATTGCAATCATCCTTACATAAAAAAATAGTCTTTATTCTATCTTATTGAAATCATTAATTAAATTTAACTAAGATTAAAAATACACTCATTATGTGGCCCCCAATGACTCCTTCTCAATGCAATTATGCATAACTATCTAGTGTCCAAGGATAGCCTCTAGCAGCATGCTATGATGTCCACAGATAAATAATTTAAGTTCACAACAATGTGCATCCATTAATTAATGATTACTTTTTCATATATTCATGTAACATTATATTGCTAATCATGAAGGTTTCATATTGTTTCCATAAACTCATATACACAATTTATCAATCTTTGACCTACTCAAAATGAACTCACAAACCAAACACCATGGTCATGTATTTTTTAAAGAAGTTATATTCCATCAAGGGGAATATGATATTGAATTCCATTATATGAAAGAATAGATATATATTTTCTATCTTCATTTATTAATGTTATATCACTCCTAATGCAGTACACATAACCTACTTCACTGCAAACTTATGTCATCATGGATTTTTTCCTCACATCGATGTGTGTAAGTCATGATATCCTTTAATGAAAATATTAATATCTTATTATAAATACACTTGTTCGTAGATAGTAACATCCATTAATACGTGGAAATTTCGATTTCCAATTGAAGGACATATTCTCAAAACTTCATGTCGTAGAGATTACCATGGTTGAACACCATGCAATGGTCTCTTAATATCTTATTGGCATCCTACCCAAAATATCATATATGATATATATCCCATCGTACAATATCATCCATCCATAAAATTATATTCAATAATAATTTCACCCAACATCACGGTTATCTTCATAACAAGTAATTATTATAACCATCTTGTTTGATATACATTCTATAGATATTATCACATAAAAATACTATTTACTAAAATAATCCATATGTGACAAGAAAAATTATTTAATTAATAAAAAAATGAAATAAAGTACTAAAAATTTTGGTTATAGGTTACCAACTCCAAAAGAATCCCACTCCCACTTAATCCAACTCACAACAACATTCATTACTCTAACTCTCACTTGATACTCATGTTCCTAGAGGGATAAATTATTCATTAATGGGCCAACCACATTTTCATCTATAGATTATCCACTCACTATAACTTCAAATCATTGGTAAATATCCCTAAAGAGATGATTATTTTGATTTATATTCTTTATTCCTTTAGTGTGACCTTGGCTCTATAGTGGGATCCCTTGCTAGAGTTTTATCGAAAAAAACTATGATATGGTATTTCTTCTTTGAAACCACATCATGATCTACGAAAAATTTGTGAATATATACTTCTTCCTTGGTTTATTAAAAAGCTAATATATTATTATAATTAACTATAAAGTCCTAAACAACATGGTTCTTTGAAATCTTCCAGCTTAGAACTCCTTCACGGAGAAAAAATATATATCCAGACTATGACTTATGATCATTATTTTTTTAAAATCTATCATATTTATAAAAACTTATTATTAGTTATTTAGTCCCTACATATAACTACATAATATAAATAATTTTACTTTGATACTTAAGTATATTCTTGATAGTGGTACCATGTTATTCACCTGGATATGCTTGATATTTTCTTACCACACACAATGAATAAAAATAATCAAGCCTCATGTATAACATGGTATAAATGATAGATCCAATCATAGAAGTGTATAGATATTACTCATTATATTCATTTCATTTTTTTCTAAGGACACATATTATTAATAATATGTATAACATGTGAAAATATAACAAATCATCCATTTTGTTTTTCAATACTAAACCTCTTCAATATCAGGTAAAGGAATGTGCCTTGAATTCGTCTGAGAATCCTCTTGGATTTATCAAACATGATCATAATCCCTTGAATGAATCTCTTTTCACCTAAGTCGATAATGGGGAAGAAATTTCTCAACCATTCCATAACCTATTGGGATTGTAGTATGTCATTTAAATTTAGTAATATGTCATCAACATAAAATATTACAGAAAAAAAATTCACCATCTAAAAACAATTATAAACACGCAGCTCACATTCATTCTTAAGGAAACCAAAGTACATTATGGATTCATCAAATTGAATATTCCATTAAATGGATTCTTCTCCAATCCGTAAATAGATCTCTACAACATGTATTCATTTTTTGAAATTATTAGAATCAAAGACCCCTCAAGCTGTGTCATATACACATCCTCTCCAAGGTTCCTATTAATGAATATAGTTTTAACGCCCATTTTCAAAATATCAAAATCTTGGAAAGATTTTATAAAAAATTAGAGTGGATCAAAATATTTACACTATAAAAAACGAATCATCATAGTTAATACCTTGACATTGTTTAATACCTTTTCTAATTTCCATTCATTATAAGTATTCATTTTTCCTTCATTTTAAGGCATTCTCATGAGTACCCAATTACACATAATCAGTTTTACATCAACTATAAGATTGATAAAAACCAAAACATGGTGTTGATACATGGAATCGTTCTATAAATTCATGGATTCATTACATATTTCAGATTCATAACACTCTACTACCTCCATTTATGAGAGTATATCCTTATAGTTAACCAATAACCAGACAAAATTATTTGTGATTAAAAACCCATATCACTCTAGTCCTCTTAACTCACTACCACTAAAACATAGTACTTGTATTTATAGAATTTTTTTTTCAATAGGGACCTATGAAATTGGTTCTTGAATCAAACCTTATGTATGATACAAATCAACTTCATCGATGACAATATTTCTCCCATTATCCTCCTTATTGTTGTTCTCCTTCTCAAGAAATATAGTTTGTCTTTAAATAATCACTTTATTTATGAAGGTTTTTATATTTAGTATCCCATTGTGTCATTGGGATATCATATAAAGATATGTTTTATATTTTTGGGTTCTATTTTTTTTCTTGATCTATCCTTAACAACAATCTCACAACCCATTCAACTACATGTGACAGAATGTGTCTCTTTTCACTCAAAAACACAAATGGAATTTTGTTTTCTGAATTGGAAGGTACTCAGTTTAGTTGGTATAATGTTATCTATAATTTATATTCCCCAAAGGATAAAAGAATACTTGTGTGACTCATCATTCCCCTTACCATGTCAAACATGATATAATTATTTCTTTTTATTAACATAATTCAACTATTTTATAAGGATTATCGAGTTGATATAATCACCCATACACCCATATAAAGTCGATAATGTATTTTTTAAGATATTACCAAACCCGCTCATATTAATGTTTCTTTATCTTCTCAACCAGCTGATTATAAACCTCATTATTTAACTCTTTGACCTTCTAAAATGATTTATACATGTACCTCATAATGTATATATATCTATATCCACTCAAGACTTCGATAAATTTAATAATTTATGACAATCCACCTCAAGATTCTACTTGAAAATTTCCACACACGTCATTGTGTTCTAATTGTTAAAGAACATTTTCCCTATCAACCTTCCAACTGATTGGTGTTTTTGACATATTTACATATAAACAATAATGACATACTTAAACTAGTTATATCCCAAAAGGGTCTAAATAACCCTATTGAAAAATCATTGTCAAAATATTTTGGTTTATGTGACCATGATGATGATGACCCAATTGGGTTTCATATGAGTCATGAATATTAATATGATTATCAATTGTCAATATTGGGGTTTCACAATTCAATACATAAATACCAATATTAAATTGTTTCACACTATAATAAATTACATATTTATTCAAGTAAGAACCCTTATTTACAAAGATAAAAATAAATAAATTCATATATAAATAAGAAAATGAAATAATTTTCATGGTAAAACATAAACATAATTTTGGTTCTTAAAAACCAAAATCAATAATTTTTTAAATATGGGATTCTTTTCCCTAATTTAATGTGCAGTTGGAATTTCTACATCGGATGCCTGAAGATCCACCCCACCTCTTTAAACCATCAAGAAAATAAATGTATTATATATTTGGATAAATATTTTATCCTCAAAAGTTGTATGTAATATCCCACTTGTTGATATGAAAATAATACATTTCATAAAATATTCCCATAAAGCATCCCCTAACATCTTTGACTGAAGGAAATTCCACTTCCGGTGGCCCAACATGCCACATAAAAAATATATTGTATATTTTTTTCTTCTTTTACACATATATGTTATTCTTCTTATTGGAATGGTGCTCCAACACCTTATTCATGGGATGAGTCTTTGGACCCTTTTCTATTTTCATTTTTTTATTAATCATCAAGTTAGTAGTGTTTTCATTCACAATGACTATTTGAACTTTTATATAATATACAGGAAAAAAAATGATATTATCACCTCACTATTTCTCATATAATTATTCACAATAAAACATGAGATGTTTTTAGTTAGTAGGGAATGAATGAGATCTATAAGAATCTTATCAGGTATATTAAAACCCAAGATGTTCAGGCACCTGATGTAGCCAATAATATAGACTCCATATCCCTCACCTATAACTTAATCCCCATGCTTACACATGAATAGAGAAATGGAAATCTCATATATCTCTGATCTTGTATTATCTTACTAGAGACCCTGAATGATAGAAACTATGTTATATGCTTTAATATTCCTATAATGCATTTAAATTCAATTGAAAATGGTAAAAAATATAAACCATTTTAAGTAATTTATGACATCCACGTGATTAATATTGATAAATTCCTCTTCTTCACCAGCATCTTTGGAATGTAACTCAGTAAGTGGGGTCTTTAGTATGTAAAATTCCTATTCATGGCATAGTTTAACAAACAATATCCTACTCTTTTCTTAGAAATTCTAACTGCTGAGAAACTTATCATTTTATATTATGGGTAGTTGTAATATTATTATGTTGTTTTATTAAATGTGTTCTAATAACATATAATTTATAATTAGTACATGTTTTTATTACTAAAATAGAATAATAAATTTAAATTTCATTATATTTTTTATTATCCTCCCACTAATTTTTGAAACATAATATGCCTCACCATCTTTTTTGGAGTATTTTGCCTCCTTGATATTCTAGTGGTAAGGATCCATAATCCATTTTCATAACTCAGACTTGTGGCTAAAAATATATTCAATGGAGTTTTGATAGATATAAAATTTCTACTAAATTATGTCTTATTTTCTTGATCTTTTGAGTAAACTTACCAATTATGAAAATCTATCTTAGGATATCATCAACTGTTTCCTCTTAGTTACAAAATGTCCAAACAAGGAAATCTACTATTGATGTTAAATGTGTCATGTCAACCCAAATATTAAATCTATATTTTTGATTATAATTTAAAGCACCCCTTCGTGGGTTGGTAAATAACTTTTGACAATGAGGTCGATTCCTAAATATGTATTAGATATCTAAGACAAATTAATATTTTAAAATAAGTATATTTATCCTTATGAATAAATATCATTTTTATCCTTCTACATGCCTTATTAATATTTAGTGTATTTTAATTTAGTGAATAACCATGTCTGATAAACATTTTACCCATAATATTATTATATGTTATTCCATCTTCTAGGCATGTTAATTAATTAATTAAGTGACCAAATATCATTGAAAAAAATAAATATTTAACTAAGAAAATAAAAGAAATAAAATATATGTTTCATGATCATGAAATTTTTCCAGTGGTTAGTTTATGTTGAGGATGATAATGAAACCCACAGCCCAAAGGGAAAAAACCTTTAACCGAGCATTTTTCATGTTGTAACATTCCACCATTGGATCTATTATATTTCACTGATTGGTTTCTCTTTAAATCTTATTTGGGACGACTCTACTTTCTTAGGATCTCCATAATTAAATACGATTTTACTCTCATACCTGTGAGGGGATCCAATAGATTTCATAAATAGTGGTTTACATTAAAGAAATTGTGGGAACACGGACCCATAAATAATAAAGATGAGGGGATAACAAGAAAGGCATCAATAATAATTTCATCATAATAAAATAAAAAACTAAAAACTCACACATAAGTGTTGGACTAATCTCATGATCATCCATAGATCAAGCAACGAGAAAACATTTGTATTGTTGTTATGAATTACTTAGTTTGATTATTTAATTAATAAAATGTGACAAAAATTAATACAATTAATTAAATTTATCTTAATTCCATATAGGAATGCTTAACATCCCTTAATTTGTTTTAAAAAAATTACCCACTTTTAAACCTAATGAACTGTACAAGTGGTTATGGAGGCAATCTCATGTGTTCAATGAAATTTTAACATGTATATTAATTTAATATATAATTGTTATTTCAATGACATGGTCTGTACTCTCAAATGAAATATACATAGAACTCAGAATTCATAAGTTAAATTATATATTTAATTTTTATTACTATAAATATTCAAGAATAATACACAGAGAAGACTACATGGCATGTAGAATTTTATACAGTGCGTACTTGTCTTATGCCCGTGTCTAAAACATATCAATCCCCTTGTCATGTATATGATATAAAATATTCATAGGAAACCCCTGTACTATCCACATGAATCTCCATTATTAATCGTTAACAAATTATATATTATGATATCGAGAATGATCAATAGAAGACATGAACATGTAGAATTATTAAAACGAATTGGTTTAAGTAAAAGAAAATGAACACACATTCAACAAAAAATTGAAATGTAAAAAATTATAAATTAAACATGTGACCACTTTAATGCCATTTTTCATGTTATAGGCAGAGTGGAAGCATCATTTGAATGTATGAAAAAAAATAAAATTTTAGTCTTAAATCACATGAAACCATTTATTTACATGATTATAAGATCATTTCCACTGAAAACAGTAGATTAATATACTATATTGATATATAATAACTAGAGAGAGATGATATTCACATGTAATTAATAATTAATATATATATTGACAAATAATTACCTCACCTTGAAATTTTAAATTCTTCAATGATCTAATCAATTGTCTTTTATTGAACTATCATTTCTCTATAGGATTGAAGTGAAAAATTTCTCTAGCAATGATCTGCACATGCAATAAAATTTATGATCAATGTTGGCAAATCAATGGCTGGAAGAATGGATGAACTTGGTTTCTTATGTTATTTGTGTTTGATCAATATAATTTTCTTCTTGAAGTGGGATAACTGTTGGTTCCATCTCAAAGACTTAAGATTGGAAGAAAACATAGAAATTAATTAATTAATATATATATATATATATATATACCTATCATGATATATGTATAGTTATATCTATGTATAACTCTAGATAAATATATATAGATATATCTTTACAGATATATATATCTAGATATTTTATTAGATATACATCTCTAGATATATGTCTATACTCCTATCATATCCCTTGTACACACACCAAAAGTCACTATTTTAAAAAACTATATTTAGATATAATAATATATTTATTTTTACAGTTTTTGGGTTTTAAATTGCAAAGAAGCCCTTAATAATTTCTAATATTATTAATTTACTTTGTGTCCATTGAAAATTACAATTTTATTAATAATATATTGACATGTGAAACATGTTAAGAATATACATAAATATCAATTATATCTTATTGGACCATTAAACAAGTTCAACCTTGCCTCGTCCACATTTTTCAATCCATGAATAATGACTATTTAATTCAATAAATGTCAAAATTATTTATATGATAAATATAATAAATGTTATATTTTCAAAACATGAAAACCAGTATATATTTTTATCTTATTTAATTGAATTTATTCTTTTGAATAACACCATATTAAATTATGGGGATCAACTATACCTATATTACTATTTTTTATTATAACAGATCCTATTAATTACGTGAGTTTATGTGAGATTTTAGATACACTTAGTGTGTGATTTTATAGGCCCCCATCATAGTTTCATTAGGAACAACCATCTAAATTACACATTTACCATATGAAAATAAGGAAAAAATACATATATAAAGAATCCAACATCATAATGAGACCCGACCTCCAATGATAAATTAATAGGGAATATAATCATTTTGTTGGGATATATTTAATCAATCATTTTACATAATAGTGCCATCAACCTATGTATGTGATTCCTCTTTATTTTACTTCCCAGAAATGAGCTCACACACTAAAGAACATGGACATGGATTTATGTTGGACATTCTATTACATCAATGGGAATGAGATATCAATTTCCATTATAAGATAGAAGGGATAAATCCTTAATAATGGTATCCATTAATGGTATATAACTAATGATTCACCCAATATATCTATCATCACCATGAATATATGTTCTCAGGGTTTTTGTCAATACATCAAATTACATTATCAGTAAAATCGATTAATAATAATCTTAATGTCTAAGGATAAATAAACACATTTACAGATAGGAACATACAATGACACCAGAAAATGTGGATTTCATATTTATAGGAATTTTCATATAACCTTTTATCATGGATATTACAAAGGAAGAACTACATGAGAAGGTGTCTTAATGTCTTATGAGAGGCTTACCCCTAAAATCATGTGTAATATTTATCCATTTAGAAGATATCTTAAATCTATAGAACAAGACTCAAGAATAATATTGATAAACCTATAGGTACTCTTCATAGAAGAAAATGAGTATAAACATTCTACGTGACATATATTCTAAAGAAATTATCACATACAAATATAATGTGAAAGAATAATCAAGATATGTTATAAATGAATATTTAATTAATAAATACATGTAATCAAGTACTTAAAATTTTGGTAATAGAGAAGCAACTACTTTAAATGGTAGTGTGCATCAATATTAAAAGAATGAGTATGATAAAGGGATTTCATGGAAGAAATAACATTGTATGAGTGTATCAATTATATCAATGAACACGATGAACACTGGGAATGAATTATAATAATGTTAGAGGATGATTTAAATATTTCAATTTGTTAACACTATAGAATTAGATGATTGTTTTGGAAGTGAAAGCATATTGATAGAAATTAGGAACATTGTAAATTGGAAAATGATTTTCAATGAATGGTGATTTTTATTTCAATGTCCTCAAATGATATCTATTTATAGGATTATCATCATTTAATAATTATATAGAATCTATCTGGATTCGTAATGATGTAGACGTCCATATTCAGTGTATTTTGACCATCATTTATAATCTCTCTCGATCTCTTTGAAAATAATTTTCTAATTAATCCCATATAAATAGCTTGGAAATAAAATTAAACTTAGTGATAATTTTAATATATAATTATCATGGTGAGACACACATAGTATTTATAAGACATTATTATCCAATTAGAACTACATGTACAATTGAAACAAATTTAAAATACGACATTTAAATTATTCAAAAAAATCCAATAATAATAGTTTGAACATAATGCACAAAACCTAACACAGATTCATTCTATAATATTAAAAATTTAAACATCAAAAAATCAATCATCATTTAAAAATGTAATATTTTCAAACAGTAATTATTCTCCATTAAATTTATAAAACATTTCTATATAACATTTTTTGACAAAAAATGAATTTAGAAAAAATAAAAACAAATAAATCAACTCATAAAAATAAATCAAAAAATATTTTAATCATTATTGCAAGTTCATGCATAAATAAATAAATAAATTAATATTCATAAAAAGGAGATAAATGAAAATAAATCTCTTTTTTTATATTTCATTAATAACGATTTATAGTGAAAGTAAAACTATTTAATCATTTTTGATACACGTTAAACTAAAAAAAATCAATGAATATCAAGAAACATATAAAACTATAAATTCCAGTTATTGAAATCTATGTTAGGGTAAATTTCAAAGAATGTGTAAAAGATAAATTGAAAACATTAATATTATAAAAAGGTAAAATATATTTTTCACATGCGACATATGGGTAAGATCTAAAATATATATGGCACATAATGGTATGTTTAAGAGCCGTGTAAAGGTAAAATTCAATTCATATGAGTTGCATAAAGATAGAAAAAACACTACGTAATGGTAAAAATTATTTCATATTTCCCATTTCAGTGTATCCATGAAATTTTTTTAACGATTAAATTTAATAATAAGACATGAGTAAGGTTAATATATAATTAATGAATAATTTGTAAGGGAACATGCTTGATTTATTAGGTTTAATTATAGATTCCAAATCATGTGTAAAGGTACCACCAATCTTATGAATTGGTAATGAAATGATAACAATTACAATGTAAGTATAAAACTTCAATAACCTAAGAATAAAAAAATAGAAAAATAATTTTTCTCAAGAATGAATAACATATAAGTTTATTGAAATTTAAGAAAAATAAAAATAAATAATTAAAAATTAAGAAAATAATTCAATTTAATAAAATTATTTTAAAAAATAAAAAACAATAATATTTTTAATTATCAAAATAAAAACTAGGTTAAGAAAAAAAATATTTTAATTATTAAAACATTAAATAAATAATATTCATAGAAGACACTCTTACAGATGTGGTTGTAATTGTTGTGGTGTTCCCTCTTTTGGTGATTTGTTATCAAATATATGTATGTATGTAAATATGTATATATCTTTGTTTTTATGTATGTATATATATATGAATGTATGTATGTATGTATGTATGTATCTATTTATGTATGTATATCTCTTTGTGTGTGTGTATGTGTGTATGTGTGTATGTGTGTATGTATGTATGTATGTATATGTATATGTATTTCAATATATTTATGTAAATTTATTATATATATATATATATCAATATATATTTAATATTTAATATAATTGTATATATACATAGATATTTATTCGCATTTATGTATATATATCTATATTTAAACACATTTAAACATATTTACATGTATTTTTGTTTATATAATTTTATATAATAAGTGGGTGTATATATATATATATATATATATTCGTATATAATTATATATTTGTGTGTGATTATATATATTTATGAAATATAAAGGTGTGTTCATATATATGTTTGTTAATTTCCTTACATGAATATATAGTTGTAAACAATTTTATTTGGTTGGATATATTTATATAAGTTAATTTTTATGTATATGTATGATGTTTATATATAAATTTAAGTATATTATATTCATCAGTTTGTGTGCATGTGTCTTTGTGCTTGTGTTTATATACATTTATGTACATTTATGTAAAATTTTATAATTTTATTAGATATATATAGTTCTACATAAATAAATTTATACGTAATTATATATATTTATTTACTATTTATTATTTATTATTTATTTTATATTCATTTATTAGCTACTAGTTATTAGTTACAATTAATTAATAAATTATTAATAAATTATTAATAAATTATTAATAAATTATTAATAAATTATTAATAAATTATTAATAAATTATTATTATTTTATACATATTGATAGATAATATATTAATAATATATTATTAAATTATTATTTATTTGTTAAAATTTTATTTAATATTATTAATATATTAGTACATATTACTTTCTAATTGCTATTTATTTATTTTTATTATTAATACATTAGTATGATATTATTTCTTATCAAATATTTACTTATTTATTATTCATTTGATTATTTAAGTATTTTTTATGTGTCTAATATTAATAATTTAAATAATTATTAATTATTATGTATTAATTAATTATTAATAAGTTAATATTTGTTAAAAATTTTATATAATTTAATGATATTATTTACCATTTATTATTTATTATATATTAGTTAATTATTATTATTTATTTACATATATTCAAATTTTATTTATATTTAATTCAATTATTATTTATTATAAATTTATAATTAATGTATTATTTATTATTTATTATAAATTAAATACTTAATATTTTATTAATATTTTTTAATATTGCCTGAATAATTTTATATTTATCAATTTATTATTTATTATTTTTTATCTAATTATTTATTCATTATTAATTATACATTTATTGATTAATTTTAGAGTTTTTGGATAATTACTACTATTTATTATTTATTTACCGATATTTATTAATTAATTATAACCATCTATTATTTATAAACTATTTTTTATTTTTAATTAATTAATTAATAATTATCATACATTTTTTTGTTATTTATTATTAACTTAATATGTATTTAGTATTTATTTATTATTTATTAATTTAGTATTTATTATATATTATTAAATACTGTTTATTATTTATTATTATTAGTAATAAATTTATTAATTATTAATATTTTTTAAAGTATTATTAATTAGAAATATATTATTAATTTAAAACTTATTTATTATATATTATTTCGTAATTCTATATTATTTAATTATGAATTATGAATTATTTATTTTTTTGTAATAATTTGCTATTATATATTGAATAATTATTTATCTAGTACTTATATATTATATATTGATTTATCATTCATTGTCAATTTTTTATTTTTTATTATTAATATACTATTAACATATTAATTATAATTTATTTTCAACTTATTTAATATTTATTCATTAATTATTAGTCATTTATTATTAAATAATGTTAAATTTATCATAAAATGATTTATTATATATTGAATTGGTAGTTAAATTATTATTAGTTCGTCCTTTATTTATTATTTAGTCAATATTCAGTTTTTATTTTCTAAATATTAATTTACAATTTATTTATTATTTATTATTTTGTCTCAATTTTTTTTGTATATATTTACAACTATGTATTTATAAAATATTAATTATTAATAATTAACTATAAAAATATTTTTTATTTACTATTTACTATTTATTTCATAATAATTGTTGCTTATTATTAACTATTTATTATCTATTATAACTATGAATGGTTTGAACCATGGATTCAACTGCTCAAATCCATGGTCCCCAAAATTTTATTAAATTTTAATCAAAAGTAGAAGAATATGGAATTTCTAAAATAAGAGGAAGCTCAACACCACACAAACATTAATTGGTAAATCATTGGAAATTATTCCATAGAAGTCACCATTCTCATCTTTTTATGCCGGCTAACCATGCTTGAAGATCCCCATTATTAGTTTTGTGCCACCCTATCCTCTATTAGGGAAAATGTTTTATAAGCTCTTCTTCCCCAGTGGCATCTTCCATGGTAGATATGAAATCTTCCTCTTACACTGGCTCATCAGTTGGTGAGTCCTACTTCATATGGTCATCTCGCTCATCCTCTTTAATAGATGATTTATCACCTTGGTCATGCAAATCATTCATTAATGGGGTCCTCCATGGAGATGGAGTTACCCAAGTGGAAGGATATTGACCACCATGATCATGTATCACCCTTATATAATACGTGACTCCTATGTACAATCAGATTCAAATAAAGACATAAGATAATTACTCTAATATTTGAAACCGACATTTTCATGATGATTCTGATAAAACAGGTCTAAATCAAGAGTGTTAATCGAATCCAATAAAGAGAATATTTTTTTCCGGATTGGAGATGGGACTATTTTCATTAGAGTTCCATTGAGTAATCAGTCCTACTAAGTTCACCAATATGCCAAAATGAGACCTTCATATCCATGACATCATTCCCTATGGTATTTTGATCTACATACACCCCCTTGGATCTGGAAAAGACCAGCTAGTGGGGTGATAGGCTATACATGTCCATGCTAAATATCCTAAGTAAGAAATTCACCCCCCTCATTTAAGGATTACCAGCCAATGGAGTAGTGTTCAGTCCATACCCAGAATAGAATCCTAGATAGGTATAGAATCATATGGCCTGTTATGGTCATGTTCAAATGGATCTAAAAAAGTCTCCAAAAGGCCAAGCTGTAAAGACACATAACCACCATCCACAATCCTATGTCAATGTTTACCGAGCTCAACATGATCCAGACCAGTGGAACCATTTAGTTTCTGATTAATGTCCCCGAAGGTGATTCATGCATCACATTTTTAGAATATTTTCCTTCCTAAGCTACAGTTGAAATGAACCACCATGGTCAATATTCTTCTTCCCGTTATGGGAACATGAGGAAATGAAAGTATATTCTTTGACTCTTCTTTGTTAGCCACAATTTTAATGTATTATGATCCCAACTTATCAGTTTCAAAATTAAAGTAATTTGTTTATTGGAGAGTAAAAATGCCTTCCATGAGAGCCCTTACAAACCCCCTCAGGTATCGAACCTGAACAGAATCATCCAAGAATTTCATCCTGGGTTGTGATGTAGATAGGATGAGGGGACCTTACTGGTAGGGTTTCTAGTAACACCAGATCGTTTTGGATTTGTCCAAATATTAATATGGCTACCTCAATCCAAATACTTGTAATATGCAATCATTTGGTTTGATGTTACACCAAGCAAAGACCCTCATCACTCCTAACATACCCATCTGTCTCAGCATCCAGTGGTATCATAAAAATACATTTTCCAAAAAGGTAACTATGTTTCCACAAATTTGAAATTTTTTTACACCTATTAAACTTCTACTCATCAATTCCAACATACCAACAATTAATTAAAAAAACCAATCACATTCTTATAATAAAATAGTAGCTCAAAGATAAACTCATCAGCCACAAGGTAAAGGGTTTTGACAAGTGGCTAGAAAAGGTAAAATTAAATATGAATTTGGATTAAATACCATAGTCTACAGAAATACTCAAATTATGAAACTTGATTTGATTTCTCATAGGAATGAAAACATCCCAAAGAATATTGGGGATCCAAAAAATCTGTTGTGTCCCGTGACCCAAATCCATGATTGGATCATTCGGTTCATTACATTTGTCTAATCAAACCATGAATCCCAGTTTTTGATTCTCAAGGTTCTCGGCTGATGGGAGATGAAAACAAAGCCCCAAGCCTTCAATTTCAATGCCTATAAAGAGAAAATAATGCAAAAAAAACCATACGAATAGATATAATGATCCAACCATAGAATCCCTAGATCATTAGATGATGCCTCTTTAAATCTTCAAGATTCCACTAATTAGAATTTATCACTTTGATCAGCCATGCAATAAGGGAGTTATTATAACTTTCGACTCAATCCCTATAAAATTTATGGGTTTCTCCAATAAATTTTAATTAACTATTCAAAATAATCATGTCTAAGCAATTCAATGTATAATTAGAAATAGAGAAAAAAATTTAAATCTCCATAATTTTTTATTTATTTGTCATTTTATAATTATGTTTTCATATATATTTGTTTTTTACTATTTTTTGACTCTTAGCATTTATTATTTGTTTTTATTCATTATTATTATTATTTATGTATATGTATTTATTTGGGTTTATAATTATATATATATATTTATAATTATGATTACTCACTACTTGACGAGTTTGATTAAATAGAAAAATACTTCCAAAAAAACCAAGAGGTAAGAGGGACAAATCTCACCAACTCATATATATGATAAATTTCTAAAAAACATGAAAGAAATATTCATAGATGGTCGGATATATAAATATGTAAACAAATAAAAATAAAAAATAATATTAAATAAATTTATAAATACATAAAAATAATTACACATATAAATAAAAAATTTTGAAAATAAGAAATTGAAAAAAAAGACAAACCACTACTAAATAATCTTAAATGTTTCTAACAACTAATACAAATTTTTTAATAACAACATATTACACAATGGTTTAATTTTGTACTAAACGGAAAAAGGTTGTTGCTAAATTATCTTTTTGGTGTAGTGTATCTTTCCATATCATTTATAGTTAATGATATTTTCTTATGGATGGGTTTTAATAGGGTTATTATCATGGATAATGATACATATCTAATATTAGGAAAAGGCTATCTCAAATAGTGATAGATAAAAAAGATACAGGATATAGACATTAAGAAACACATGGGATTATTTTTCAATAAATTAATGGAGGGTCTTTTGTGCATAAGTAGACATTTTCTTAGTGGGAATTTCCTTACTGATGACGAGGAATGAAGTGGAGATATTACTTTTTAATCTAATTTAGAGGAGGGAGTTCAACACCAACCATCATGAGAACCATAAAAAATTAGGAATTTCCATATTCTAATTTTTTTCATTGTTTAATGGTGGAATTCATACTTGGACTCTCAAAAAAATGAATTTTCATCAAATTACTCAATATTTTGTCTGGTATATATATATATGTATTAAACCTTATAATGTTTAAGTTATTTGATAGTTGATGATAAAACATCTAGAAGTGACTAGGTGCTATATGAGGGATCAGAATTGGTTGAGATTTATGTGTACGTAGTGCTTTATTTTTTATTTATCATGGTGTATTTATATTCATTTTTCATTGTAATATGGAAAATTTAAATCGTATTCCTTAGTGACTATAGAGAGTGATGGTTTCATGGGGAGGACATAAAATGTAGTTGAGGGTGCGGGGGGAGTGAGAGTCGACATTAACTCTGCATTCCTATTTTGGGAATTATTTTAATATGATTATAGATTATTATAAATTACCTATAGAGATGTATTATTGATCCAAAGTTGTTTTAGTATATTATATGAGGTTAGGATAGATACTTGAAGAAGACTGATATTTAATGTTAGGGTTTATTTAAAATGTTTGGTTGGGTTGTTCCAATTTTTTTGAGAAACAATCCATTGATACTTATTTTCTTCACTTGTCCTCATTTAGGATTTTGAGTCAGTCCATCAATTCTAATTTTATAGAGGTTGGGGAGACTTGTCAAGGGGGATAAATCAGTTTGGTTGTGGCTTAGATATAGAAAACTCCTTTTCCTTATATGGGTGTGTTTTATAAATTTTTTCTAATACCACACCAGAAGTTATTCCAAGGAACCACCATTGTTATAATAGATCCACAATCAAAGAAGTTGTTATTTTTTGTGATTGGCTAGCTCTATCTATGAAGTTTTAGAAGTCTTGTTATCTAGATATTTATCTATTTCTCAAAGGATCCCCAATTGAAATTCGGAATCCCATTAATATTAATTCACTTGAATCATTGTATATATGTGTCCTGATCTAGGTTTACGAATAAGAAATTTTACTAATTGTGGTAAAAATGAATCTGTGGTTTTACCAATTTGAATAAATGTTTCATAGAATGTTGAATCCATAAGAATTATCCACCATACTATACATATATTTCTATCTAATCTCTCAGTTTCCAACATGTTTTATATTTTTTGTAACTATGTAACGATCAGTGATATTAAGAGTTGGTAGAATGTAGAGGGTACAATGAATTAGAATATGGGTCAATTTTCTACTCAAATGGTGTATCATAGTTACATAAAATATTCTATATTAGCTAATTAAATTTCATATAAAAGTATTTCTTCAGGCCCATTAGATGTTGAAGTGTAAATTTCTAATGAATTGTCTTATCACTAGGGTCTACAAGGATGAAAATGGAATAAATAATCTAAATATTTTGGATATTTTCCATTCAATTCCACAATTAAAAAGAAGGGGGTCTATCCTACCTCAAAGGGGAAGAAAATGAGGGGTCTGGAATGTGATCTACACACTTCCAAAACCAATGATGATTTGGTCTAGTAGGAAAAAATATGTTTTGAAAGATCATATGAAATTAAAGTTATAGGGAACAAAGAATGAAATCAGTCCCTATATGTCTATAGGGTCATTGGAAGGTGAACATCATTGGGAATTCTTCCCCCTTTATTCTTGGATAAATTTATATTCATATAAAACAACAATATGATAGATAAATTGAATAAATTAATGTGGAAAAAATAATTTTATTTAGTGATACTCATAAGAGAATGCCAAATTGATGGTGATAAAAAGGTGTTTGAGCTTGAGGTCCTCGACAAAGACATCATTCTATGTTTGTCCTCCCGTTTTAATATCATTTTAATGAAAATTGGTTGAATCACTTTTATCATTTATAATTTGGTAAATTTATAGAAGATTATATTTTTATTCATAGTAGGTTATATTCATCTGTACCAAACCGTTGATTTTAAAAACTTGTCATAGAAGTACCAATATATCATAGGTCTAATCACCATTGTTGGTCAGTGAGTACTTTATTCAAGTATTTTTTTTCTGATTTTGTGTTTTGAATTTGGGGGTTCTATAATATTAAAAAGGAAGTGTGTGGTTGCCTATTCTTTTTTTGGGTGTCAAATTTATTGGATGACTCAATGTTCTATGTTTTTGGTGTGTGGTTTCCAACTAAACCATTTAATTTGGTTTTATATATAAATGACTTTTTTTATGTATAAGATAACATTGGATGGAAATTCACCCTAGTGGAAAAAATCTTCTTCCCCAACACTACGATTGAGGTATACGATGATGAAAAAATTAACTCCTTTAAAAACCTCGAGGAATTCATTATGTAATATATATATAGTATGAATTTGTTTATTTCATCTAGTTTCTATGTATATATCATTTCCATGGAGATGTTTATTCCATTTGGGGTCTAGATATATAAACTATCTATATCATTGGAGATGTATATTTAATCTATTTCATTAGAGATAGTCAGCGATGCGTATTTTACCCAATAATTTAGAGACAGTTACTGATGTGTATTTCTTCTAGTATTTGTTGATCTAATCTTATCTAGTGAATTTTAATTCTAAATATATATATGAAGGTATTTGAAATATAGTTTTCAATCAACTATGATAAAATATTCAAAATTGGTGATTTTATTAATGTCAACTCTAAAACAGTATTATTTTTGAATGAATCAGTATGTTTGATAGTGTACAAGATTTGAAACACAGAGTTTAAATGAACCACGAAAAACTAACACCATAGTGATGAAGAATACACTAAATTGGAGGACATACATATGAATAAAAATATTATTAAAAATATTTATTAATTCTTATAAGTTTAACATTTAATTTTTTGCAAGTTCATTTTATTCATCAAATAGAAGTTTTAATCAAAAAGTGGAATTTATTACATTTTGTGTGAAAATAAGTATAATAAAATTTTGTAACATTTAAAAAATTTATTTTATAAATTTAAAATAATTATTGAAATCATCAAAAAAATTATTCTATGATATAATTTTGAGAATTTTCTGAAAAAGATTAATTTTTGTGAATATTAAAAAATACATTTTTTAAGAAATAAATTTTATTTTGTGATATCATAAAAACGAAAATATGAAACAATAATATATTAAAGATATGAAAAGAATCACTTCTAATAAAATATTTCAAATAATATTAAAATACAATCCTGATTATATAAATTAAAAATTATGAAACGACAAATATAGAATCATTTTCAGTGTCAATGTAGGACATTTGAATCATAGAAAAAGTCAAATTTTGTACCGTATATAAAATAATTTGTATGTAAAAAGTATATTAATTAATTTTTTGTTAAATATCACTCAAAAATATTTATTTGTATACATTTTTTTCGAAATTTTGACTTCTGTAACATGTATGTTATCTATGTGCTTGTGTTAGGCTTGCGCAAGGATATAAAATTAAATTTAACAAATTAAATAAGTGGGTTTGATATGAAAATGAGTAAATAAACATAATAACTCATATAAAGGGATATAATGAGGACAATAAAAATCAATTTTTATATTTTTTTATTTATATTTTTTATATATGAAATAATTACCTTTTAGGATTATGCAACACTGACGTAATGCTTGTGCAAGAAGAAGAAAATTCAATAATTTTATGATAATTAAAATAACAAGATCCAATAATTGTGATAATTATTTTGAATAAATTATATTTTATGAGTAAATTTAGAACATAATAATCCATCTATAGTGTTATGAATCTTTTTGAATCTACTTTTTTTACGGTAATCCCCTTATAGTGTTTTATTAATATAAAGTCATATTTGTCACACTATTTTTTGTAAAAAGTATACAATTTTTAAAATAAGGTTTTATAGAATATATGTTCAATAATAAATATTTTTTTTAATCTAAATGTTTTTTATCTTTCATAAAAATTTATTTTTAATTTTATTGGGATGAAATAAATATGTTTCAGGCTTACACAATGATGATGTAGTATATTAAATTAATAGAAGAAGATAATTAATGATATTAACAATATTAAAATAAATATACAATTAGATAATTAATATGAAACGTTCATTATATATCTGTCCCTGACATGTATATGATATAATAAATAATTATTTATAATTTTACTCTTTGTTTTGACATTTTTAATGTCATAGTAATGAATTGTATCAATTTGACAATAATGTTATTTCCTGAATATAATATTTTATTATTTTATCTGAAAAGCATAAAATTATTATATAAGGACAAATTTGGTAATATATGGTTGAAAAAAACATCACATATACATTTATAGGACATTTTAATCATTTTATTCTATAATTGTGTAATAATATTTTAATATTTTCAGGAATTCCAAAGTGCCACTCCACTCAATTATAAAAGGGAACCCCTTCACCTCACTCCACCATATTAAGCCATTTATCTAAAAAATAATCTACTAAATTAACTTTTCATCATACCTATCCACATTCTATTGGTACTTATCTCATGAAAATTCGAATTCATGGTTCCTTAAGGGATCCTTCGATTATGTGATAATCAAGAAGAAACTTGCTTAAACCACCTCAATAAATTTATATTCTTTTTATACATTCTTCTCACCTAATCCATAAATCAAAGAATAAAATCTCAAAAAATATTCATATACTCTATTTTTTTTATTTCTAATTTAATATTTTATATACATCCCTTTTCATTATCTCCTCTTATTTAAATTAAGGAAACCAATTTCCAAATTATGGCGACTAACAGTCTCGAAGGATAATGAGTTTTTATTTTCCATTACCACATTCATGGATAGTCCTAAAGCTATTATTATAAATAAATAATATTTTAACAAATACATTACAATTTATTTTATCTTCTTAAACATATATATAGATAAAATATTTATTAAAACAAAACAAGTGCGTGAAGGACGAAAAACCCAAAAAAAACATAAAATTTATCATTAATGATTTATCAAATGAATCATCATCGTGTAAGAAAATATGATATATGAGACCATATAAACATATATAGGTTCTTTAATTACATATAATTTAACTTCTCAAGAATTACTCATATTTGGAAAGAGCATCCATAATTTTATACCTGTGATCCGACCATGATACCATGAAACAAACACGCCCCGAATGACAAAAGTAAACATTAAAACTCACTAAAATGGTTATAAAATAAAATTATAAAATTATAAAAAATTAATTAAATATATTTTTGTTTATAAATTAATTAACTAAGGAATATAATTTAATTATCTTGTAAATTATGTTATAGTTCATAACTCATTCAGACATATGATAAGGGATCTCTTCGAACCTACATATTTCTTTGGGTACAACATTCTACCTCATTTAATAATTTTATATCAGTATTATTTTTAATTAATTATTCCATAAAAATTTAATATGTGCCATAAATATATTTAGATGAATAATTTTTTGTTTTATTGGGAATTACATGTTTTATGAGGCTCTCTGCTCAATTTTTATTGAAAATAAATCATGGTTAAAGGGAAATTAAATTTTCTTACCCATTATCATGGGAACTGAATAAAATATTTTTAGAATAAAATATTTTAATAAAATCACTTATTTTTTCATTAAAAACCATTTTTAATCATTTCTAGTTTTATTGAAATAATTATTTCTTAATCCACATGAATGAAGCTGTTATTTTCCATTAAAATGCACTTAAGTGGCGCATTTATAATGTTACATAACCAATCTTTTAATGTTTTCACTTAATTTGAAATTCACTATTTCTAGTTTATTCTTATAATTCAATTATTAATGTCTAAGAGTAAATCAATTCCCTTATTTCGTGGATATCAATGTTACAAGCCCATTAGTTTTTCCTTAAAAAATGATCGGGATGCTTATTTCATTTTAGGGGTATCCCTTATGTTTATTCCTTATGTTTTATTATTTATGTGGCACAAAAATGCATGAACATGTTTTAATGGGTGCACCTAGATAGCTCTCTAATTCATTTGTAACGTTTTAGACTCATTAGACTCCTTTTATGAGATTAGGGAGTACACATAATCTTTTACGAGACTTTTTCCACCAAGAATATCTATTCTTAGAAGATAGATTGTACTCGTATTAATGTCATGTTATATATGGTTTGACATTTCAATATTTTCAATGTCATATGATTCCATGTTCTATATGATATTTTTCCCCATGTTTATTCATTAACCATGTCATTTATTTAATCATGCCATGCCTTCTAAGTATTTTTATATGCTCTATTCCCATTTTTATTCCATTACTAGTATTTTAACCCATATCTTGTACATTAATTCTCCATGTTATCCTATGTAGTAATTGGAAGTCAATGGTTTTTAGGATATCATAATAGAGATTGAATAAATGTTTTTTTTAATTTTAGTTTCTTGTTATGTAATCATTTACCTACTCCTCATAACACTCTAGACTCTTTGTTCCAAGATTTGTATTATTATTAAAATCAAGTAATGTTATATGTAAAAGGATATGGTTGTTATTATTAGTATCAAAGAAGAGGAAGGACTATGATCCTTGGGAACCCTCAAGTGTGAGTGTTGGACAACCCATGGCTCTCCGCCTAATAGCTTCTTGAGGAATGTGATGCCAAATGGGATGGTGGTGAGTCCCACCAAAGAGGTGTAACCACCCATGGAGTTCTCTCATATGTAGAAATTATAGTCTAGTAGAAATATTTTTATACCTCTATAGTGGGTATCATGTATAATTCTAGTTTTATATTGTGATAGGTACTAGAAAACATTAGTAAAAAACCCGTGGATAATTATATCACCATGGATAACCTATGTTTAAACATATAGATTCATTTGTCTGGATATACATTTAATTTATAAATTTTCTCCTCAATGTTTACGGTTTCATTTTTATACACTCATTAGCTAAAAATTTGGGCCACCTAATTTTTTATTTTTTTTTATTTTCAAGTTAATAGTGGGATATAAGAGATGTACCGTTGCCTATTTTCACCATAGTATGTAAAACTAAATATCCTTGCAAAAATTTCATATGGAGTGAAAAATGTAACATCTTGAGAATTTGAAAAGAAAAATATGTTTGATAGCATAATAGATACACAACACCATGTTTAAACATAATTTGTAAAACTAACACGAAAGTTATGAACTAGTCACTAAATAAGCGAGTATATATAGGAATAAAATTTTATTAAATATTTTTATTACTTCTTCAAAAATAAATACTAATTTTTTAGTAATATAATTTTATTCATCGAATATAAATTTTATTCAAAAATTGGTTTTTATTACATGATGTGGGAAAATAAATATAATTTATTTCTAAATTTTTTAAAAAATATATTTTATAAAATTAACTATATTTTTGAAATCATCATACCAAAATTATTCTATTGCATAATATTTTGTTTTTTTGAAACTTTAAATTTTTTGTGAATAGTAATAAATCCTTTTTTTTTATGAAATACCTTTACTTTTTTTATATCATAAATCCATAAAATTGTATAATAGTTTATTAATCATATTCAAAGATTTTTGTATAATAACATTATGAAGAATATTATACAAAATTAATCCAAATCATATAAATTATAAATTATTTCACAATGAATATAAATTAAAAAGTTAGTGTTAATGCATTTCTTGAACATCATTGAAAATGTAAAATTTGTTTCAATAAAAATATTAATTTACATGTCATAAGTCATTGAATGAATTTTTTATTTTATATCATATATAAATGATGATTTTATTGACATTTTATACTTTTTATTTATATAACATGAATCTTATCCAAATTCTATTGCAATGCATGTATAAGGATAGAAAAGTCTAATTGAAAAATTGAATAAGTTCTCTTTATAATGATATAAATATATATATATAATGACTGATTATAAATGACTTTATTGAGCCTAATTTAATTATTTTTATGATAGTAAATTATTTTTAATTTTATATATGAAATAATTAACATATATTCTTATGAAACTGTGACTGAATTGTTTGGGAAGTATATGAAAATTATATAAAATAATTTTTCTTAAAATTATAAGAACCATTAAATGACCCCAAATTTTGAATAAATATTATAGGATAAGTAAAGTTACACCAAATTAATCCAGGTAACTAATTTAGGATCATTCAAATCATTTTTGTTGACATAAAGTCCCTTATAGTATTTTATTTAATGAAATTCAAACTTTTCACACAATAATTTTTATTAAATATATCATTTTTAATATATGGTTTTCTAGAAGAGATTTTTGAACATAAATATTCATTGGAAGTACAGAAGATTTAACTCCATCAGGTATTTTTAAAAACAAATTACGGAATAAATAAAAACTAAAATCCTTGCAAAAAAATGATGCAGTAATTATTAAATAAATATAATTATAAAAACAATGATTTTAGAAATTATTAAAATTAATGTAATTTTTGATAATTAAGTAGATATGTCATGACCCAAACAACCAAGGTCTAAACTATGACTACCCTGAGCCCACCTCCAATTGGAAAACGATAGGAGACAAACATAGAGTAGACATATCCCACAAATGGGAGGCATTAGCTTAAAGTGCCTACACATCTGCACTCATCTCTAAGACGATGAATTTCCTAAATGTAAAAAACCTAAAACAATTCATGAATAAATCTATGATCCCTTGAAAATAATGTATTTAATGTTTAAATGGGAAAAAATTATGAGCCCACCCAGAAACTATACAGATTTCGACCATCTGTAATGGAGAGCATAGAGTTAAATGCAAGATCTCAGTAAACACCTTAGTCTGTTATGATAGAACTACACTCCACACACTCTAGGTCCTCCCAAGACACCATCACAAGGTCCATCATCATTATAATACATTAAATTTATGTGAAAATACCATGAATGGTTGATTATAAAATACCAAGTGGGACACCTTGAAAACACTAACCACGAATCTCCAATTATAGTAAACACAATAAATGATATATGAATCACTATAATAGAAACACCTGATTTTACTTAGGAAATTTACCATTCTATTAGGATATCATAACTAACTCCAAATAAAAAATTATAAAAAAAACAATGATTATTCTAGGAGTTTCTTCTACATAATCCATTCTATAATTGGATACACTTGATAAAGAGGTCTAGATCATTGGGCCCTTCCTAAGAAACCTGAATGGTTTGAGAAGACTTAAATACATAGATAGGGTTCATGGCCAGAACCGCTGGGGGACACCATGCACCCAATTTGGACTAAAATGTTACGTAGGGGATCATATGTCAATGATACTATGAACCATACCAATATATCGTGCTAGATGGGGGATCAATTCTAACTTAGGGAGGTTTTGTTGATTCCACAAACACCTCCAATGGAACAAAAGATGATATATGATCATGCTCTAGTCTCACATAGGGCACCCAAAATCTATTTGAGATACAACCTATAGAGGGTATGATAATCCTATTATGTGGATGTAATACAACATTGTACACTTAAATGAAATGACCAAGGTAACTCACTCAACTTATATATTTTCCATCATTGAAAATGAATAGCTGAACACACCCATGATGTGGGTACGTGGAGTTTCCATTTATCCCTAAGCATGCCCGTTCTGAAAATAATTAATGGGAATGTATGTCTCCATATAAATAGTGTGTAGAATAAGTAATTAATATGTAGAGACAAATGTCTTTACAAGTGTGTGTCCTAGTCGTGTCTATGTATAGTGGTTATGTTCGGGTACAAGCACTGCACAAATCGATATGTCTGTGTCAAAGTACACATTGTGCCACTTGGTTATGTAGATTTCACAGTGTATGCATACTTACTGATTTACATTCCAAACATCATGTAAGGGTTCACATGTTATGTTATAATTGTCTTCATCCTGAATCCTTATCCCCCATTGAACATTCCCCAACAATATTAATTCCCCATTTACACACCGTGTCTCTCGTGATATTATAGATCCATATATTTGACAATAATTTTTTCTTGAACACTGATGCTGTGTCATTTCATGCTAGAAGTCACTCCATAGATATCATATATAGGTTAAATGATCCATACAATTTCATTCTTTTCAGAATTCAGCCTTCTAATATAATTTAAATCATAACCTAATATATGATTAGCTGTGTGCTTCATGAGAAGACCAAGAACCCTCGATCTGGTATCATTCTCCCTTGATCTATATATCATCATCATCAATTCTCAATAAAAATCTATTATCACATTCCATACCTGTATGTTCAATCCATTTCATAAAATTATGATCAAGAAAATATCATGAAATAAGTATTGGTTGAATTGATGGAAAAAATAAATACCAATAATTATTGAAATAAGAAATTTGGTTAGAATTCATACAAAAACAAAAAAGTGATGGAATTACCTCGAATGTTGTTTAAGTAGCCTTGATCCATTATTGAATAATATGAGTGAACATGAATAAATAAAATAAAAAAATAAATTACATCAATTTAATTCTACCAAATATGTGAGTATCAATTATATTCTTTTAATTAATCAGCGTTCATCTACGATTATGAAATAGTATATAAATAAAAAAATAAATTCATCTAATCTGGTTATTGGATCAGTTGTTGATGAAGAATTGCTGTGTTTTCATCATAAATGTGATCCAGAAACTCTATTTGTTTAATGATCCATCTTCTAATCCCAAACCAACATCGTTCACCATGGAATATATCCAAATATACTCATAATCTCATGGGTTTGAGCATCATACCCTGAGGAAATCCTACAATCATAAATTTAAATGATAAAATAGTGTATGTGTCAAAATAAATAGAATATAATACTTATTTAATTTATTTCAATCATTTATACCTATGATGTATTTTTTACATATGGCCCATGCTAAAAAATGGTATTTCATGCATATAGAAAAACCCATGTTCAAAAATCAATGGTGCCCTTATATTTCAAATCTGAGCCCCGTTTTTTTAGTTTTTACACTTTAATAGGTAAACTCGGTAAGGTGATATTTAATATATTTTATAATTTATAATGATAGAGAGTAGACCCGATACCCCAGATACTTCTTAAGAGATTCCTTGGAGATTTTTTATAGAGAGGTGTAAACCTAAAAAAACACCCATGTCGTAGGTGGGACACATAGTCCAACCAGCCCCTAAAACTCGTTCTACCTAGTTTGGATACATAATAATCAAAATAAAATTCTTCCATCACTACCTCTCATGCTAGACATATCCATCTTGATGACATAATAAAAAAACAAATAAATTATACTCTACCATGGATTCTCCCCAAGAGGATAGTTGATGGATAATGATGTTGAAAAATGTGTTCCAACCATAGGCCAAAGATAGTCATGCAGCACCCACATAAATAGATAGAAATATTATGCACCTGTAGGAATGGATGGATCATGTCTTGGTAGGAATATAAGTGTCAAGAGAATCTTGGAATGTAGGAACATCACACTATCGAACGATGACCATATTTCCAACATAAATAATAAGAGTAGTTTGATGGATCAAAGATTTATAATGGGCAGAGGAGAGTTCTATACAAAGAAAAATCTTTGGGAAAAAATAAAAATAAGGGATAGTGGACGTTGGGAACATGGGTCAGGATGGATTCATCCAGTACGGGCACACATGAGGTAATCCACATCTAATGGGTTTTGTTGGGGGAATGTGTCCTAGGAGGATGGTCAAACATATGATTTTATAGATATGTGTGTTGGTTATAGATGTTTTTTAGTAGCATTTGTATTATTTTAGAGAGATATGTTCATGTGGGAGTAGTGTTCGTGGTTTCATTCATGATCGACAGAGGAGGTTCAATGAGATCATTACCTGGGAATGAATATCTTTCATGTATTTCTAGGTAAGTGGGGTTAAAACTACTAGAATATGAAGGGAGGGAGTCATGGGGGCTGTCTCATAAGTAGTGGTGGTGTACTAAAGGGCATCACATTGATGTATTGTGTAGGTAGGTGATGCAGATAGGGGTGACTGGAGTCTCATTATGTGGGGAGGTATCGTGATGGAAGGTGGCACCAAGAGAGGTTCAAATATGAATTAATGGGTCATGATGAAAGAAGTTTACTAGTAAGGATAAAGACAGAAGTGGGAATGACTAGCCGACAAGACTCGGATGGCTGGTATAGGTGAGAGGGGTGTTAATGGGAAAATATACATTAGTGGAAATGTAAGATAACTGATCCCTACTAGTGATGGGGTTCCACCAACCACCATTGTGGGAAAATATTGGAAAAACTACACTATTATGAGGGAGACGATTGGGTCGGTGTGGGGGTATAACTTCTCTGACAACATGTATATATTTTAGTGGATGCAATACCCAAGAAACCTATTAATAGAGTTGTTGGAGTTTATTTATTGATAAATATAAATATTACATTACACCCAAGTTTGATGACGGATGAACAATCCGACATAGATGTCGAGCAATTATTCTAGGAACATCAGGATCCCAAATTACATGTTGTCATAGCCCATGGTCTCAAATGTTATCCATATAATATTCAAAGATAATACGAAGAAAATATGAGTCATTATATTCTCCCCAGCATAGGCACTTTATTCCATAAAATTAGAAATCCTACAAAAAAAATTGTTGTACTAGGATCGCATCTGGTTATGTCGCTCCATGGTGCTCTTTGGAGGATTCTAGTGCATCCACCAGACATGAACATGGATAATTAAATGACTATGAAGGATCATCTATTTCCAAACATCGATCTCCAATGGGTACTCGGCAATGGTACATCCATCCTAGATGTCTAGCATCCCCCATTCGATAACATGCGACAGGTCATGAACATATCTCCTCAATTGCGACACGTGGAATATATAATATACCTAGTCCAAAAGTGGTGGTAGATCTAAGTGGTACACTACCTTTCCAACTCTACACAATATCTGGAGGGGAACAATGAATCTTAGAGTTAACTTTCCACATTGGCCAAATCTCCTCAGTCAACATCGACGTGAGACTCTTAATAACCCATGCTCTCTATCCATGAACTCTAATGGTCTTCATCATGGATCCACATAAGACTATTGTTGTCCCTGTGATGTCCCCATCCGCTCCTAGTTGTTCTGTACCTTATATATAGTTGCATACACCAAATTTGTTCCCATGTGTGATGAATCACATCGATCATTCCGATAAAGTGGTGACATAAATGCTTATTCATACAATGACAAAAATGGATCCATAATAATGTTAAAATGGTAGCTATTTTTTAAAAAACTCCACAAAGGGTAGGTGATTCTCTCAATTATGACCAATGTAGAATATGTAAGCCCATACCTTATCCTCCGATACATAAATGGTTAGATCCTTAGGGATGTAATTTTGGGGTTGATACACCATGATCAAGTGTAACCGAGTCACAAAATCCCAATATAATGCCATCCATAACTGATCTGTGAAGTGATTATCATGGTAATAGATGACTGTCTAAGGAACTCAATGGATTTGGACTATATCCAACATGTAGAGGAATCCCAAACACTATACTAAACCATAATATCAAATAACTAAAAAGTTAAATGACTTGTTGAGTTTCTCTACGGTCACATAGATTGAATTGTGTACCATAGAAAAACAGGGTATGATCACAAATAATTCCATGGATATCATATATCACTTCCATTTTGACACATCTAGGGGTTGGGATAATCAGACTGAAACCGGGTGCGTTGCCTTCACCTGCTAATTAATGAGGCATCAATAAACAAATGATGAAACTACCTTTATCATTCCTTGCCACCAATACTAATTTCTAAGATAGTTGAACATTTTTTCCAAAATAGTACGTAAAGACAAAGGGGATTTATGAAACCCCCTAAAAACATCATCCTGAAACGTCAAAGGGACCATCATCCTCCATCTAAAAATGATAGTGTGCTCCCCACCTTCAGAATATCCATCAATATTTTATCCAATGTGTATCTGAATTAATATGGTCTTATAATTAATATTTCCATAATGGGAACCCATGATATGCTATAAAATTGGTTTCATAACAACTATCAACTCAAGATATGAATCACCAACATTTTCCTCGAAGGACAACTGCAACGAGGCTAACTGATCTAACCCCCATGTCAAAAACTAAGAACATGATACCCTACTGTGGGAGTCTGTCACCACATTCCCCTTCCATATAGATTAAAAAATATCAAAGTCACATTCAAGGGGAATTGTAGAAATCACATCTATCTCAATTTAACATCCTTATATTATAAGTTATAACTGATAGTCTTGTGGTAGGAGTACACGATAAAGCATTCTCCCATCAGGCACAGTAATAATATATTTAATGTGAAGACTACTGATACTAACTCACGATCATGGGATGAGTAGTTTTTTATAATTTTGTTTCAACTGGTGCGAACCATAACCATTAACCATAGAATTATACTTCAAAAATCAAATAATTAGGGTTCCTGACGCATCATATAAAACTACCTACCCGATATACTTCTCTGTTAATATCAAGATGTGAGCACTCATCAACCAATACATCATCTTCTCTAAAATTGTTTGGCCATTTTTCGACCACATGAAGGGATTATCATTCCGATTCCAACATGATAATGGTCAAGACACTATAGATATGGTAGGTAAAAACCTCCAATAGTATCCTTACAAACCAATTAAACTCTGCATCCCGGTGACACTATTTATTGGATACCAAGAAACAACTCCCTCAAATTTGACCGGGTCCACCACTACACCTACCTCTAAGATGATGTTTCCTGGAATGTGGACCTCTCAAATCCAAAATTGAAACTTTTAAAGATTCATGTAATGTTATTTCTCTTTTCTTTTGTCTAGGAAACTCCTCAAGTGTCTTGTGTGTTCCTCATTGGAATCTAAATGCACTATGATTGTGCAGAAGATGAATACCAAGAAAAGGACTCCGAAGGGCGAGAAGACCATTTTCATGAGTTTCATGAACACAACTGGGTTATGAACAATCTAAACGACATCACTATATACGAATTTTGACATTAATGACATCCAAATTATGTCTTCATTATACCCACATCCCGAACTTGTAGATGGTGATAACCGAAAATTATTTCATTCTTCATGAACCATTTATCACCTCTAATGTTTTCAAATAGGTAATCTATACTCAAAAGTGGATACATATTCTTTAGGGTCACCAATTTCAATCATCATTAGTCACCATTTTACCTTAATATACCATATGGATTCTTGGATGACAACACTTGGGCTACTTATGGTGAAACATTGAGATTTTCAAAGGCATTTCCTAAAAATCCCTTAAACTAAACCTTTATATCATAATTATATATAGGGGACACCTGATATGTTGGTTCATAAAATAGTTCCATACTAGGATGCAAGTTGATGTAGATGCCTATCTCTTGTTAGGGAGGTAAATCTAATACATCATTAAGAAATATGTCCTTATTATCCTCAACCACTGCATGAAACATTTAGCCAAAATCATCCACTACACTATGAGTCATGATATCCAACTAGTGAGTAATCAGATGCAATATCCTATTCCTCAGCTCTTCCTCCCCCAAGGTTTCTTTTTCACCAACATTGTAAATACCCATTCCTTCCCTGCAGAAACACCACAACCTCTACCTAAAATAGTCAATTTGTGTATGAAATGTGGATAAATATTCCATACATATTATGACATATTAAATTCTAATTGTTTCATTTAATAGATCATAGACAAATCTCTCACCTCCAAGAATCAAATCACATTATAAGAACAAGTGAATGGTCACCAAATAACAGCCTGTTAGAGTATCAAACTTCATGGGTCGAGACAAATTGTCAACGATAATGCTTATTAACTAAACAATATAAGTGGAAAAGAATCAATGATTCACACCTATGTCTATAAATACTATAGATATGTTATAAAAAACACAAATAATACCTCATATCATCCACGAAACCTCATGGTAATAGGGATCCATAGCTTACAATTGGCCTCATTCTTCTCCATAATCTCCCAGAGCCTGGTGTGGACCACATTAGGGTAGGGTGGTAATATGTTGAACCTCCGACCACCTTATTATACACATCTAATACCTATTCAACATATACTGCCTTGTATATGAACCTGATCATGCCTCTGTATCTATCTCAGTTTTCCCTCAACCATGTAACAATTAGCTATATGATGGGTTAAACAATCCAAACTCACATGTCCCTATCCATCACAATAGAATCATATTCTTTCCATTAGTTGATTTAATCAACCCTGATAGCCTGAAACCACTAATACAATGTCATGTGATTTCATCTTAAAGCATATATCATTCTTGGTTTCTTATGACTGCCATTGTTTTCATATTACTGAGGTCTCAACTATTAGTTTCCCAATAGTATCTCCTAATACTGGTGTGTAATCTAAAATAAATATCATTATTTACAAGGCTTGATCATGAACCATAAAATAGGTAGGAATATAAATGGATACCACCCAAGCTTTGATGTGTCAACATAATTACTTATCATAGGTACATGGTGTATATAACTGATCCCCACCCGATCCAGGGTGTAAAAAGTGAGATTGGAAAAATTTACTAAGTACTCCACCATTGTCATAATACCCTACTGGAGATACATAAGCTCTTATGTGTGTACTGATTGTAAGGTGTCCTAATATAAATACTACCTGATGAGAAACATAAATTCTTTCTAGAAGAGATATGTATCATCATGTGACTAAGTAACTAGGATCATCCATCAACCAGTAGATCTCTAGAGAATAATCTCTACAAGAATGGCCATTTGACTAGTCAGTGTCCTCACATGATGGAAAAGGTGAGTGAGTTCCTCCAGTAAATCCCCAAGCACCTGGGGGATTGGCTCACCCTATAACATCATAGGTCACTACTTCAAAAAATCATGCAGTTCTCCCATCCTATGTGCATCAACATCTGGAACAACCATAACTAGAAGTTACATAATGGGTGGTGGTATAGGTGGTAAAACAACATGGTTTTCTATCTCTTGTACAGACCCATGTATCGACACCTCATCACTAGGTAGATCGCTCTAATGATCATGTAGTGGAATTCTAGCTAGATGTCTGGATGAATTAATCCAGAAATTAAAAAACATATAACATGGTAAAATTAGAATATTTTTTGAGTGTACTCAAGAAGTACATGGAAAACAAAAAACATTCTTATATGATACTTGTACCAATGTTTTCCTTGCTACCGATGCCAATATGTAGTGAGTCATAAAGTATGTGATTGGAGTCCTTGTGTATGGATTCATCGGCCACCACACTAATACTAGAGTCATTGGCCTAGAGTTGAACATGAAACACCAATTATTTTTTTCAAAAACCCATCTCACTAGCTCTGGTTCAAAGGTATAACTGACCTCCAATGTTACAAATCGTCAGTGAACCAACCATCCATTGTCTAACCAATGACTACCCGAGCCTCCATAAAATTGGTTATGGGTAACCAACACGAAGTAGGCATATCCCCCAATTGGGAGGCATTATCTTGGAGTACCTATACACACGTACACATATCTAAGCCCAAAAAATTAATAAATGTAAAAACACTGAAATAATTCATGGATACATCTAAGGCCCCATGACATAACATGATAATAATGTTTTAAATGTCTAAAAATGATCCAAATAGAAGAACAACCAAAAACTGTAAATAGTCCAACCTACTACAAGGATGAGGAATAAGTAAAATTCAACACCACATCAAAAACATCAATCCATCAGGATGCAGCTACACTCCATTAACTCCTTGTCATCATAGGAAACCATCAAATTGGCTATTGTCTACATTCGAGATAAAACATATGGGAAATGCTATATAGGTGGGAGTATAAAATACCCAACATGAAACCCCAAAACCAACAAATAAAATTACTATATATAGATTAAAAAATACAATATATAACAATTAATGTATAATAAAAACACCATGATATAATTTGGAAAGGGACTATGCCACCTGGTGCTAATAACAAACTACCTACCACAGAATTCTTTTCGGTGAAACGAACAATCTAGGAGAGACCACTTCAAGAGACAAAATACCATCAAAGACACTCAATTATGAGGTATCAATCATTGGGAAATTCCCATGAAATTTCATTGGTTTGAGAAGACCATAATACATAGATAGGGGTTAATGCCCCAAACTACTAGGGGACACTACAAACCCAAACAGGATAAAAATGCTATGTAGGGGAACATATTTCAATGATACAAAAACCCTACTACTATGGAAAGATAGATGGATGATCAACACATTAATCAAGAAGGTCCCTATGATTCCATAAATCTTAATAGGGGAACAAGGGATGATATAGGATTACACTCTATTTTCCTGGAGGGACACTATAATACTATATGAGACTCGACCTCTAGAGTGGATTACATTCTTATTATGTGGATATAATTCTAAAAAATACCATCATGGAAAAAGTACAAGGGAACAAACTAATCCAATACTATTCCAATCCATGAGAATTAAGAGCTATATACCTCTTTTAATGAGTATATGATGTCTAATATGGGGTACACCAGATGTACCTCTTTCCCCATGAATACCCATATGGAAAAGCCTCAAACAAAAAAATAAGTCTCCTTATGCATGATGTTTAGATCAAGTACATGGTGTGTGGAGACTCATGTATTCATATCCAGGTCAAATGGTTGTGTCCTTATACGGTGGCCTTGTTTGTGTACCATCGCATGTACACTTGGCCATGTATGTGTCCAAATACATGATATGTCAATTGGCTATGTACTTCTTTTCCCATGCATGTGTACATCCAGAAGTACACTACTAACCTCAAGGAATAGGGTAACACACTTTCTGACATGGGTTAAATTTTGGGGGATCCTTATCTTCATCCTGAAACCCTATCTGCCACTAAATATACCCCACACTCTGTGTAATCCTGATTTATGTTCAATGTTGCTCAAGATTTTCATGAATTAGATGATTCTCTTAAGTTTATCATTGTCCGATGATTCCACATTTTTATCACCAAAATCATTCAATATATTATTAATATAGGTTGATCGAGCCCTGTAGTCCAGCATACTAGAATATTTCTTTTAAAATGGATCATAAACATACCCCGACATCCATTTTTTGGTGAGCCTCTTAGTATGACGAAGAATCATTGATATGATATCGTTATCTATTGATCAAACCATCATCATGATCAGTTCTTTATATTCAACTTCCATATGATGTTGTACCCACATTTTTAATTGATTAGGCCGAAGAACAATCACGCAATGGTCGAATGCTGTGTATTGGTTTAACAATTTTCCAAATAAAATACTAATGATGATAAAATGATGAAATTTTGGGAGAAATCCATACCTGAAATTCATGTCAAAAACCTCATATGTTTTAAATTTTCCATCAATCAATTTTCTAATTAGAAAACAATTGAAGAAGAATATATCAAATGACGAAATAAAAAATTCCATCAATTTAATTCTAGAAATGACGCACGAATCAATTATGTTCATGAAATTTATCCTTGTTTGTTTAGGATTATGAGGGGGGGTAAGAATCAAGAAAGAATATTATTGTACCGATATTTGGGATTGATATCAGTTGAAGAAATTTTGTGTTTTGTTTTATTTGAGATATCCATAAACTCCATTAATGCCACAATCCATGATCTGATAGCGATTCATCATTGTTTACTAATAAATCACTCCAATGATAGTATTAATATCTAGGGTTTGAGTGGCCATCCCTAATGAAATTCTATAACTTCACATTTAAAAATGATAATATGTGTTTCCTCAAAATAATGAAAATAAAATAATTACTTAATTTATTTCATTTCGCTTTGGCCTATGATGACTTTTTCTTAAACTGATCATGCCGAAATAAGTTATGTGGTTCCATGGGTAAAATTCGTGGTATGAAATAAATGGTTACCTATGAATTAATCCAGAACATTTTTTGGATTTATTATAAATTTTAGTAAACCTATTACTATGAGTTATTTTGAATATTTAATATATTTCAGACATATATTCTGGGCACATCACGTCCTAGAATTGCACACAATCTCATTTCTTGGTCAAGAAAATAATCCATATAATATCCAAAACTAATAATGGAAAATACAATCAATTGAATTATAAATCAATTAAATATATTACAATAAAATTTCAAGGATATAATAAAATAATTGGTTTTAATTTGACTATGTTTTGATGTTTTTTAACTCATATTAATGAATAGTAGGTACGTTGAAAATAAAGATATTTCATGAATGTAATATTTTATTAAATTATTTAAAAAATCATGAAACTAATAAATTAGGGAAAATGTGTTTTTTTCATGGTGACACTATCATCCGAAAAAAATTTAGAGGCTATTGGGTAGAATTTTCCTCTATAACATTCTTATTATATATTTATATTTTATGGAACTCCAAAAGTTCCCCTCTGCCCAACTATATAAGGGAACCCCTAACATCACTTTTTTTGACCACCATGATCCCTCTATATCAACCATGATATACCAAATTATGTTATCATCATACCTATCCACCATTTAGTGGTGCTGATCTCACCAAAACACCAATTCCAGGTTTATTATGAGATCCTACAAGGAGGTGATATTCAAGAGGTAACTTTCTTAAACCTGAAAAATTAATTTATTTTATTCTTTAACATTATCCTCACCTAATTAGTCCATCAAAGTAAAATAAATATAATATAATTAATATAGTTGAATTTTTTATTCATAATAGAATATTTTCTATCAAGAATTTGTTCTCACCTCATCTTGTTTAAGGAATATAAAATGTTTCCCAAATTATGGAGATTAACCATCTCCATGGATAATAAGATTATATTTTCTATTACCACTAGCATGGATTATCATAAAACTATGATTATGGTAAAATAAAATTGTAATAAATTTATTATAAATAATATCAAGTTAATTAAATAATATATATACATAATATTTTGAGCAACCAAACAATTTTTTGATTTACAGAAATACCACCAAAATAATACTATCATTTTTCTTTAATGATTTTTCAAACGAATTATCCTCATTTTAGAAAAAAAGATATATGAGTCCATTTGAACTTATCAATAGTCATTAATACCACATACTTTCATTTATATGGAATTATTCTATTTTGAAATGAACATCCATAATTTTAAACAATCCAAATGAATAGGAAACTAAGAATGAAATGCTCCTGGAATGATATAATTGAGATTTATAACTCATTAAAATGATAATAAATTAACATCATAATATTATAATAAATCTAATATGTTTGACCTATATATTTTTATTTATTGGATATTTTTATTTCTATACTCCACATTAGATTACACTTACTTCTAATTATTTTCCTATATATTCAAATGAATGTGTTCACCACTCCGCAGTGAATGAATTGTACCATGGTACATCATATATGAGGGATACATCAACTAAATTTTCACAGTTATTCCCCAAATGAAATCCCCCATATCTATAATTACCTATCATCAGCTACTCCCTACAACTCACGTGGTGGCCCTTGTACACTATCAATTCCCCCACTGATGTACCTCTATAAAAGAAAACCTTGATAGTCCCTGACACATGGGATCATTGAACCTCCACCAACAATTATCATAATGCTGCCCCATGATACTCTCTATTCCCCAACATAACATCCTCTAGAATCTATGTTGTCCCCATCAGGAAAGATTCACATCCACTATACTACATGAAACCATTTCATTGGATCCCTGGACCCTATTCCTTTATATCAAATTCCACCCCCTTCCTTATACATCTTCCATGTAGGCAAAAAAAATTTGAGTGTGTCAGTCCACCCATGTTGCTCCCCTGGAAACTGAAGCTTTTCTCACCACCCCTGTTGGCCTCATCCTAGTTAGGAACACCTATATTCCATTTCTAACGATGATTCTTCTTATGAACCTATTCTACTAGGCACCTCCCTATCCAATCACATAGTGAAACTAGTAATTATCAGTCCATATTGGGCACACCTATGTTCCAACAATGGCCAACATTATTAGGAAGAAAATCCATCCTTTCCTTCCTCTAATTCTACTTGTAATGAAACAATTATTCTGATGTTTCCTTTTGTTGATTGGTGTCATCATTAATACACATCATCTATTCCTTATTTATGTTGGATTAGGGTCCAACAAAAATTTGATCCTACATTCCTTTATACTAATGACATTAATATTCATTCTAACGTATTTGTTGGCTATCCCAACTAGTCCCCTGTCACCAAGGCTAGTTTTCCTATATTATTCCTAAAATGAAATCATACTCACCACCATCTAGTATCTGTCACAACCTAGAACTCTCAGTGGATGAGATAACACTTATACACTCTCTTCAATATTCATTACAACATACCACTTCTCCATCCACCATTTCTAAGTATTTTGGTCGAATTAATTTCTTATATCATCTACCAATAGCTTGGATGCATGATTCTGGATCATTTGATTATCTCACAGGTGATTCAGGCATTCTTACTACCTATAATATGTATATTAGTGCCTCTATAATTACTATTTCAAATGAATATAAAATCTCTATTCTGAGATTTGGCACATGATCCTTGACTCTGTATATTTTTCTTGGTTCAATAGATCATGTCCCTCAAACTAGTTTTAATATTTTATCTGTCAATAAAATCACAATGGGCCTAAATGTTTTTAAGAATTCTACTTCTTCTAGGTTTTTATAAGGATTTGATGAAATATGAACTTGGTATATGTCAATATAGTGATGGGATGTACCTGTTTGATAACCCAAGATATGTTTCTTTCACATACATATATTCTCATTCCATTGAACTATATTTTCACTATGGTAATCAATTTCATTCTATCCTATATATACTTTTAACCATATCATTCCACACTGTTCCTTCCATTGTGAACATAATATCATTCTGTATATGAATCAAATAAATACAATCCATAAAAAACATGGCTTACATAACCCAGTATATGAAGGAAAATGAATCACTTAAGACCCGAAATGATGATACTACTTAAATATTACTAACAAAGCAATATTAGAGGATCATATATGATATCGTATTTAAGTATATAGTTCTTTTGTAATTTAATAACTACTATTTAACTATTATAATGGAGTTTAATGTACCCATGACCACAAAAAATTACATGTTAAGGGTTAATTTCACAATGTCTTAATTATCCAAGGTTATTTTTACGTAAGTATCTACTAGGACCTCTTTATGATCCACATCCATGTTTTCATAAAAATGTATTTCAAATTTTTTTTCCTATTTACTAGAATATGGTTTCAAGTCATTTATACACTTATTTGACCTTATAGGTTTTGAAATGAATCTTTCTGTCATTTTCCAAACAAGGTACTTTATGATCATTTCAACAAAATTAAGGTAAGAAAGTTTTTTTAACTTATACAGCGGGTGTAGCTATTTACCGCCATTATAACCTCATCAAAGCTTCCCTTACAAGATTTTAAGAATATTTTTAATATAAATGGTTTATTTTATAGTTATGTGACTCTTAAATGGTTTCAAAATAAAATGAGGTATTTCATTCAAATAGTTTTCATTTCATCTATGTCAACTTCCATTGATGGATTTTAAACTTGTTTGAAATTGATTTATTACAATCCAAATCATCCATATTGTATTGAAGGTTTTGTGATATGTTTTACTATAGATGTTTTATTTTTATAAAATTCATGGTTTATAGTTAAAATATTAACATTTCATATTCCAATTTTAATATGAATGATTATGTTATGTTTCTATCTTTTCATATGAATAATGTACTGGACTTAATATGTGGCGGGAGGATCCTGATATAGCTCATTAGTTAATCAGTTGGTATCATGAAACAATTATACTTGGAATTGGACTAGGACTTTAAAAATTTGATATATAGTTTTTCCCAAGGCCTAAATCATTTTTTGACGACTTGGCTGAGGCCTTGACGAGATGTTTCAGAATGTCGGGCATTAAAAATTCCTTCAATTTGAAGATAATAATGATGGTTTAAGTGGTTATTCGACTATTAGAATACCTGAGACTATGTTTTATTCTGGAATAATTTACTCATCTCATATTCCTACTATAAAGAGTTCATGTTTATTGTTTGTAAAGGCATGTGTTTTTTATTATTCATCGTGACTAATGTTTATGTTATCTTATGCTCTATTTATTACCCTTACTGAGAGTTTGATCTCACCCATTTCTTATGTTTCATTTTCCTAGGATATGAAGAAGTTAGTTATAAGTTACTTTCAGGAATAATAAAGGAGGCTTGGATGTTTCAAATGGAATAAATTATCGTTTTATTTATGTTCATGTATAATGTTCAACTTATGTATCTATCTTGTTTCCAATAATACTAAACCGATTGGACTTTTGGGACATGATTCCTTTTATTATGCCAATGTTATGTAATAATTCACCGACTCTGGGTAAATGGGGTTAGGGTGTTACAAACTTAATATTAATTAAATTATTAATATAGACAATTAAATCATTACTTCTAATGTTATTATTAACAATTTATTATAAAGTTAGAAATAATATATAATAATCATAATTTTAATTCTTATTATAATATTTATATATATATCAATACAAAAAATAAATAAATATACTTACTTTTATATGCGTAATTTATAATTTTTTTGGATTTGGACAAAGGTGTTTTCCCTTAATGCCTTTTTTTACTATTTTTTTGGAAGAGGAATTGAGGTCCAAAATTCCTTTTGGTGACATAGAAAAAGATCAAGGGGGTGAAGGTCCTTCAAGAATTTTAATATTTTTTTTAAAAAAATTAGGTAGGATTATTTATAATTTTATTGAAAATAATATAAAACCCTAATAATGATATGAACATATATTATATATTATGGCGATGTATTAAAAGAAATAATTCATTTGTTTGAAATCTTATATTTATGAATGTTTTTGTTCACATGAAAGTGAATGATAACAGTGAAAATATAGCTTGAAAGTTATATTTTTCAATGTAAGGAAGATACAAGACAAACATGGATTGGCTCTCAATTCAAGAAAAATTAGATTTCAAAGTGTTTTTTCGTATTTTTTCTGAAACCACCACCAAATAATCCAAGAAAATCATAAATAGTGGAAATTTTTTAAAAAACCTCTCATAAATGTTTTTTTTATTTTTCGACATTACTTATTTTTTTAGAGGTGAATTTTGAAAAAATTTCTCTAAATCATTTTTATAAAATATTTTATATTATACGTAGTGGTGGTTTCCTAAAAACAAATTCTAAATTAATTAAATAAACATTTAATATTAATAAATTAATAATAATAATTATTAGTCTTTGTTTTTTATTATTTTTAATAATTTATAATTTATTATTAAAAATGTTAATTATTTTTTTGTTTTAATTGTTAATTTTTTATAATTATTGGAAAATTTAAAAAAAATAGGATAAGTTCAAAACTAGTGATAAGCATCAAATTAATATAATTATTTATTTTTGTGTCTATTCAAGCTCATCAACCAGTCAAATAGATGACTTTGAAAATATATACAGTGAAATTATTTTATAGTTTGGTAATAAATGATAATAAGCAATTCATTTCCCCTCTATGAGAAGTTGAATTTTTTACTACAACTTCAAATTGTCAAAACTTTTGATCTATTTGTCTATTTGTGATTCATGATATGTTAAATCCAATAATATGTTGTCCTGATTGTATTATTAAAAATGTGGATTCCAATCACTATTTTTTAGGTCAAACAAGTCTCATAAGGCTTCCAAAAATTCATTTTTTTGTTCGGATATCATGATTTTGTTTATTATTTGATGTGATTTCAGCTTCACCTAAGAGTTTCTTCATATGAATATAGGGTTTTTTGTGATTTTATTCCATGAATTTTCATTCATATTGACTTGATGTCATAAACATGAGTTAAGTAAAATGGAAGGGGGTGAATTTCTCTGTGAAAAAATAATGGAAAACAATCAAATATTAAAAAATTATAATAAACTATTAAAGAAATAAATAAAAGAATCAAAGAAGAGGGCAGAAAAATGTAATTAAATATAATAATATTAGAGGAATGAAAAATGGATAGTGATTAGAGAATATATGTATTAATCATTTTTATGGATTAATCCAATAAGAAATAATGGTAAAAGGAGATATATTATTAAAAAACACAAATATTAAATGAGATATGATATTTAGTGACACAGTTAGATAATAGTATCCCAATTTTATCCTTAAATATCCCTACTTAATTCCATTTTAATTTAAATTTTTTCCCTTGGATTTAATGCTATCCAAGATTAAAAAAACTATCCCTTTCTCTTTAGGGTATAGTACGAAACAAACGACAATAGGTAGTACCACATTAAAAGTGAATCTAGAAACTATAAAAGGAAATAGTCCCTTTTATTTATTAATTAATTTTTGAAAAAATTATTGTCTCTCACTTTAAAGGTAGTGAACACCAAAATTATAAGAATTGTGTATATGATAGGATTATAAGGAAGAAATCAAATTATAATATAGTCTCAATTCACTAAATGAATATGATGAACACTAGAAGATATAGTGGATAAAAAAAGAGTTGTTTGGATATTACTATATTTTTACACTCTATAATTTGAGAGAATATTTTGAAAATAATGCACATATAGATCAATTTAAAATATTGGGAATTGTAGAATGATTTCCAGTAAATGTTGTTGTAGATTTTAAAGGCCTCTAAAGGCCTCTATTTATGGGATTTCATCATTTGGAAAATTCAAAAAACCAACATATGGTTTTATTTCCAATATATCCATGTTCAATGTATTTTGGCCATAATTTGTTTTATCCTGATCGGTCCCATTAAAACAAATTAATTCACTATGCCCAAAGAAATAATTAGGTTACTATCCACAAAACATTGATAATATTATTCTAGTATTATCAAGGAGAGATAAATAGATTATCAATAATATTATCATTTCAATTTAAAACATTTTCAACATTTGAAAATAATTTATAGTAACACTTTTAAAGTGTTCAAGAAAATTGGATAATAACATGTAAAAGATAACACACTAAATCTCACACAATATCATTCAATAATATTACATTGTATAATTTAAAAAATACTTATATATTTAATCATTAGAGATGATCAACATGTTAAGATACTAAATTAATAAAATATTTAAAAAGATTGAACAACTTAATTATACATGAACATGAATTTAGAAATAATAAAACAATGAAATAAAATCAAAATAATTAATACAAAATATTATAAACATTCACTAAAAGTTCATTTATAAATAAGGAAAAAATAAATGGTCATAAAAATGAGTTTAGAATAATTTAAAAATAATTTTCATTGGTCTTATTTCATTAATAATTATTTATATAAAAATTAAAAAAATTTAACCATATTTTATATTAATTCGAAGATTAAAAATATAAATAATATCATGAAACAAATAAAACCAAAAATTCAAGGATTCTAAAACATTTTTAGGATGATTTTCCAATATTGTGAAAAGATAGAATTGAAAACCTAAATAATAAAAAAAAGATACATTTATTTTTTAAATATGACATAAGGGTATGTATAAAAATATTTAATCCGCATAAATGTAGGAAGAAATAATCTCTAATGGTAAAAACCAATTTTGATTGGATTTTTAATTATACAATTAGAAAGGTATAAAGGTAACCAACATATTATAAGAATCACATAATTGTAATAATGAAAATCAGTGAAATGGGAAAACAAAATTAACAAAGCATGTGTGAGGGTAAAATGGAATTAATAGATAATGCGAAGGAGTACATGAAATCTATGTAATGGTGAATGAATGACTATAAATCATGTGTAAAGGTACATAAAATATTAACTATGTTTATGAAATGAAAAAACCTGATATGAAAGGGTAAAATAAAACTAAAGGGTAAAAATAATAGAAAAATTATTTTTCTCAAGAATAAATTATAAATAATTATATATAATAAGAATAATAAAAATGATTATAAATTACCATGAGAACATTTAAATTAAAAAACTATTTTTTAATAAAAGTCTAATATTTTTATTTATAAATTGATAAACAAACATTGATATATAAAATATATTAATTAACAAAAAAAATACTTAAATCATAAGGGTACCACTATAGTAATCCCCCTGTTTTCGATAATTTCGACAACAAAAAAATTAATTTCAATATTTTTCTGAATTTTCGAATTAATAAAAAATAAAATATTTGAAAACATTTTTCTATGTTTTGCAATAAGTAAGGATTTTAGAAAAAATATACAACACATAAATAAAATAATGAACCTTATAAATAATAAACTCAATATAAATTATATTAATATATAACAAAAAAATAATGTGATTAGTCCCCCTAAATTAATGATTCGTATAATAAAATTCTAAAAGAAGCCAAAAAAATCAATAAAAAATAAATATTTTGAACAATAATTCCATCATTAATTACTAGAGAATATTTTATTATTAAATAATTGAAAAATATATAATATTGTAACACCATGATTTCGACAAAGGCTCACTAACCATTACCTTGATAGAGAATGGTTTAAAAACACAAACTATTTTTTCGGGATGAATATTTTAAGAATTTTTTGTGGGAACAACAACCACTTATTTTTATCCCAACATGAATTTTTTTCATGGAGTATCAAAAGGAATTAACATTTCAAAAATTATAATAAACAATAATGTTTTTAATAATAAAAATATATTTTGAAATCTAAATTGAAAATCAAAGATTATTTTAAAAAAAATATCACAATTTCCATCATATTTTGAAATTTTGAGAACAAATTTGGAATATAAAAAATAACAACTATTTGAAAAAGATATGTAAATAAAATTTTAAAGCATATAATAAAGGAAAATTTAAAAATGATATGAAAATAAATTTTAAATAAGAAAATAAATGAAAATTTAAAAAGGTAAGTAATGGAAAATAAAAAAATGCATTTTAATTTCCATAAATCCTCAAACAATATAAAAATTATATAGATTGAGTAAAAATTTAAAATAATAAATAAAATAGGTTTAATGAAATAAAGAAACAATGAACGAAATATAAAAAGATATCCTTTCCAATTTGGAGAATGAAAAAAAAGATGAGGGAATTGATTTTGAAACAAGATTCAAGAGAGACCTGAAATTATAAATAACTAAAACCATATTACCAATATGATCTGTGATGATGTTCAAAAAAATTTTAGGAAGAAAATATCTAGGAACTCTCTCACTTATTGCATTAAAATTAACCTCAACGAGGGTATGATATTATTTACTTCATAAAGAGGTGAACAACCTATATAATTTAAATTCACCATAGGGTAGATCAATGTGTTATGGTGGAAAAACCCTTTTATGAAATCATTATAGATTGATTTTTTTTAAACAGATTTTGGGTATGACAATGTTAGATAATAATTCTTTATATGGAGAAACAATTTATGGTGCACTAATATGCACTAATAAGAATTTTGAAAACATAATTTATTTAGATTGATTTTTTTTTAAAGAATACATTAAAAATATGAATTCATTTTGGTATACCATAACTATATGTTTTACATTGTAATTTTCAAAATACATGCTCGCATTTCATGTAATGATTAGAAAATTTATTTCAGAAATTCTTTTACAAAAGAAATATTCTGTGATGATGTTGCATTTTTTCAAAATCCAATACCTGGATTATTTCATTTAATTCATTGAGATCCATGAATTATATTAATATATTGGTCATCTTTTATGAATTTAGAAACATATATTTTGAGATCATTCATTTCTTTTTTTAAAAAATCAAATAAGAATGAACATATAATTTTAAAATTAATTCAAAATTTTCTTTTCAAATTTGATATGTTTCAATAGAAATATAAATTTTCACATTAATAACACATTTATATTTTGATGACTTATTTTAATATGTTGAAATATTTTCAAGAAACTAATTTCCAATTTCAGTATCAAACGATGAGGATCACAAAAAAGTGGTTTTATAAGATAATGAATCGTAATGAGATGTAAAATGGTAACTCACTTAATTATCTACCTCTAGTTAATCCATGTTGAATTTAAGGGTTTTGTGTATAATTTTATAATTTAACAGTGGATATTTTATAACCCTCAATCTTGATACTTATAGAATAATCTTACCTATATTCTTGAATATATTTTTTTATTCAAGGGACAATCCAACTTAATATGGCTGATCTTTTTGTAATTAAAGTTCATCAATTTGAGAGAATAAATTATATATTTTTTGTTATCTCATATGATATATATTATTGTTCTTCATATTGTTTTAATTTTTTAATCTTCTTGTCATGTTTTCAATTACAATTTCATTGGAAATGTATCTTTCAAATAAATCATAATTGTTTCCATAATGACAATTGTTCTTTTATTTTTCATGACCTTATTCTTATCTGTCTCATATTTTCTATTTATTATTATCTTATATTTATTGAGAGTGTCAAACAAATTTCAACCACCATATTTTTAACTTCTTTAGATTCTTTATTTTTCATAATTGTTGGTTGACATCATCTTGGTAAAAAACAAAGTGTTTTCCTGACTAAATATTCTGTAGAAAAAGTATCTCCAAGATAATATATGACATTAAATATATCAGTAAATCTAGTAAACATATAAGTTATATAATTATTATGATTTGTATAAAAAACCACAATATTAAATATACATGTCAATCCATGTATCCTTAACATTATTTGTACCTCCATGTGTAATTTGTAAAAATTTCAAGAATTCATGAGTGATTTTTCTTAAATAATAACTATTTATATCAATAACATGTAAATAAAAATTTAATGAATACATAGATTTTTAATCAAATTCTAAAGTTGAAATATCATATAGTGTCGATTTTATATATTTTTCATGTGAATGAAAATAGTTAAACATAACAATTTTATAATAATGTAAACCAGTATATCTATGATTGGTAGCCATTTCATATTTCCATTAATAATAATTCAAAACATTTAAAAATGGAGAATGACCAAACAAAATTCCTTATAGACAACCATGGTTTCTTCAAAAATCCAATTAAAAATTATATATTTGATAAAACAATTTAATATTTCGAAAGTAATAAAAGTTACTGAATTTGAAAATAAATAAATATTTAAAAAATATAAATGAACTTTTATACAAAATGATGTTTATAGACGTGTAAAATGTAAATGGGTGGATTTTCCTTCAGAAACTAAAGGAAATTAACAAAATTTTAAAAACATTTAAACAAAATTTTTACAAAATAATGAAATAAATATTATATTATTGAAAAAATATGTAATTAAATATTAAAATAAAATTCAAAAATTAAAATCAAGGGTGATTCTACAATATCAATTAATCTTGTTTGATTGATTAAAATGTTATGGATGAATAATTAAATGTGATATGAATTTGAGAATTAAGATGGTATGTAAGACAATATATATGGTATAGATGTTCAGAAACTATACACAAATGTACAACTATGTATACAACATAAATCCATTTAGAATTTAATATATTATTCAGTTCTATTTCTTGGTATAAAATATACGAAGAAGATCCCTTTCTAATTATTTTATATAATAAAAAAATATAAAATAGACACCATCTCTTTAATGGTGTAGCTAGGATCCATAAAATGAAATATTCTCATGTTTTTTAAAGGAAATGGAAATAATTCATATTCCCCTCGATTTAAAGGTGTCAGGTTCCAGTTGTAGCCGAAGTATCCATTGAAGGTATACCAAACATAACTTTTAGACTTAAATCATGAATTATAGTCTATTTAGATTATCATAATATCATGTTCATAGAGAATAGTATATTAATATTCAATATTAATATGAAAACACTTTAGAGAGAGGATCTTCACAAGTAATTTATAATTAATTTATAAGCAGATAAAGAATTATCTCAACGTGTAATTCCCCATTAGATATTGATCAGATGGATTTGATTTTGTTCCAACATAATTATTCTATAAGATTCAAGTGAATAATCCCACTATCATTGATTTTTTAAATCACCACAATAATTGATAATATTTTTCATATTTTTTGGTTCTATTATAGCTGATTCTAACCACCTTAGCTGTTCATGGTTGAGTACAATAATTTTCCTCTTAGAGATGGAGAAGTCATTGTGGTCACCTGAAGACATGATAGAGAAGGAAGATATATCTAATTATATAAATATAGATATATCTATATATATATTTCCATATATATATATTTAGTATTGGATGTGAACACCCAAAATAGTATCTTTAGGAATGTTATATATTTAGATATTATTAGGTATTTATTATAGCAGGTTTATAGGTGGAAAATTTAACAAAATACATTAACAGTTTCTAATATTCTTAATTATCCCCATGTATATTAATAATATTATTATTAATAATAATAATATGAAATATCAAACCTCTTATGAATAAAAATAAATATTAATTAATTCTTATTGGACAACTAAAATCATCCCACATTTTGTCATCAACATTTATCGATCCTCAACTAATAAATATGCAATAAAATAAATTGAGTTATTTTACTTTATTAAAAATATAATAAAAATTATATTCATCATACTTGAAAAATAATATTTATAATTTAATATCTACCTCATGTTATTCTTTCAAATTAATTGGGATTAATTTATTGCAATCATCCTTACATAAAAAAATAGTCTTTATTCTATCTTATTGAAATCATTAATTAAATTTAACTAAGATTAAAAATACACTCATTATGTGGCCCCCAATGACTCCTTCTCAATGCAATTATGCATAACTATCTAGTGTCCAAGGATAGCCTCTAGCAGCATGCTATGATGTCCACAGATAAATAATTTAAGTTCACAACAATGTGCATCCATTAATTAATGATTACTTTTTCATATATTCATGTAACATTATATTGCTAATCATGAAGGTTTCATATTGTTTCCATAAACTCATATACACAATTTATCAATCTTTGACCTACTCAAAATGAACTCACAAACCAAACACCATGGTCATGTATTTTTTAAAGAAGTTATATTCCATCAAGGGGAATATGATATTGAATTCCATTATATGAAAGAATAGATATATATTTTCTATCTTCATTTATTAATGTTATATCACTCCTAATGCAGTACACATAACCTACTTCACTGCAAACTTATGTCATCATGGATTTTTTCCTCACATCGATGTGTGTAAGTCATGATATCCTTTAATGAAAATATTAATATCTTATTATAAATACACTTGTTCGTAGATAGTAACATCCATTAATACGTGGAAATTTCGATTTCCAATTGAAGGACATATTCTCAAAACTTCATGTCGTAGAGATTACCATGGTTGAACACCATGCAATGGTCTCTTAATATCTTATTGGCATCCTACCCAAAATATCATATATGATATATATCCCATCGTACAATATCATCCATCCATAAAATTATATTCAATAATAATTTCACCCAACATCACGGTTATCTTCATAACAAGTAATTATTATAACCATCTTGTTTGATATACATTCTATAGATATTATCACATAAAAATACTATTTACTAAAATAATCCATATGTGACAAGAAAAATTATTTAATTAATAAAAAAATGAAATAAAGTACTAAAAATTTTGGTTATAGGTTACCAACTCCAAAAGAATCCCACTCCCACTTAATCCAACTCACAACAACATTCATTACTCTAACTCTCACTTGATACTCATGTTCCTAGAGGGATAAATTATTCATTAATGGGCCAACCACATTTTCATCTATAGATTATCCACTCACTATAACTTCAAATCATTGGTAAATATCCCTAAAGAGATGATTATTTTGATTTATATTCTTTATTCCTTTAGTGTGACCTTGGCTCTATAGTGGGATCCCTTGCTAGAGTTTTATCGAAAAAAACTATGATATGGTATTTCTTCTTTGAAACCACATCATGATCTACGAAAAATTTGTGAATATATACTTCTTCCTTGGTTTATTAAAAAGCTAATATATTATTATAATTAACTATAAAGTCCTAAACAACATGGTTCTTTGAAATCTTCCAGCTTAGAACTCCTTCACGGAGAAAAAATATATATCCAGACTATGACTTATGATCATTATTTTTTTAAAATCTATCATATTTATAAAAACTTATTATTAGTTATTTAGTCCCTACATATAACTACATAATATAAATAATTTTACTTTGATACTTAAGTATATTCTTGATAGTGGTACCATGTTATTCACCTGGATATGCTTGATATTTTCTTACCACACACAATGAATAAAAATAATCAAGCCTCATGTATAACATGGTATAAATGATAGATCCAATCATAGAAGTGTATAGATATTACTCATTATATTCATTTCATTTTTTTCTAAGGACACATATTATTAATAATATGTATAACATGTGAAAATATAACAAATCATCCATTTTGTTTTTCAATACTAAACCTCTTCAATATCAGGTAAAGGAATGTGCCTTGAATTCGTCTGAGAATCCTCTTGGATTTATCAAACATGATCATAATCCCTTGAATGAATCTCTTTTCACCTAAGTCGATAATGGAGAAGAAATTTCTCAACCATTCCATAACCTATTGGGATTGTAGTATGTCATTTAAATTTAGTAATATGTCATCAACATAAAATATTACAGAAAAAAAATTCACCATCTAAAAACAATTATAAACACGCAGCTCACATTCATTCTTAAGGAAACCAAAGTACATTATGGATTCATCAAATTGAATATTCCATTAAATGGATTCTTCTCCAATCCGTAAATAGATCTCTACAACATGTATTCATTTTTTGAAATTATTAGAATCAAAGACCCCTCAAGCTGTGTCATATACACATCCTCTCCAAGGTTCCTATTAATGAATATAGTTTTAACGCCCATTTTCAAAATATCAAAATCTTGGAAAGATTTTATAAAAAATTAGAGTGGATCAAAATATTTACACTATAAAAAACGAATCATCATAGTTAATACCTTGACATTGTTTAATACCTTTTCTAATTTCCATTCATTATAAGTATTCATTTTTCCTTCATTTTAAGGCATTCTCATGAGTACCCAATTACACATAATCAGTTTTACATCAACTATAAGATTGATAAAAACCAAAACATGGTGTTGATACATGGAATCGTTCTATAAATTCATGGATTCATTACATATTTCAGATTCATAACACTCTACTACCTCCATTTATGAGAGTATATCCTTATAGTTAACCAATAACCAGACAAAATTATTTGTGATTAAAAACCCATATCACTCTAGTCCTCTTAACTCACTACCACTAAAACATAGTACTTGTATTTATAGAATTTTTTTTTCAATAGGGACCTATGAAATTGGTTCTTGAATCAAACCTTATGTATGATACAAATCAACTTCATCGATGACAATATTTCTCCCATTATCCTCCTTATTGTTGTTCTCCTTCTCAAGAAATATAGTTTGTCTTTAAATAATCACTTTATTTATGAAGGTTTTTATATTTAGTATCCCATTGTGTCATTGGGATATCATATAAAGATATGTTTTATATTTTTGGGTTCTATTTTTTTTCTTGATCTATCCTTAACAACAATCTCACAACCCATTCAAATACATGTGACAGAATGTGTCTCTTTTCACTCAAAAACACAAATGGAATTTTGTTTTCTGAATTGGAAGGTACTCAGTTTAGTTGGTATAATGTTATCTATAATTTATATTCCCCAAAGGATAAAAGAATACTTGTGTGACTCATCATTCCCCTTACCATGTCAAACATGATATAATTATTTCTTTTTATTAACATAATTCAACTATTTTATAAGGATTATCGAGTTGATATAATCACCCATACACCCATATAAAGTCGATAATGTATTTTTTAAGATATTACCAAACCCGCTCATATTAATGTTTCTTTATCTTCTCAACCAGCTGATTATAAACCTCATTATTTAACTCTTTGACCTTCTAAAATGATTTATACATGTACCTCATAATGTATATATATCTATATCCACTCAAGACTTCGATAAATTTAATAATTTATGACAATCCACCTCAAGATTCTACTTGAAAATTTCCACACACGTCATTGTGTTCTAATTGTTAAAGAACATTTTCCCTATCAACCTTCCAACTGATTGGTGTTTTTGACATATTTACATATAAACAATAATGACATACTTAAACTAGTTATATCCCAAAAGGGTCTAAATAACCCTATTGAAAAATCATTGTCAAAATATTTTGGTTTATGTGACCATGATGATGATGACCCAATTGGGTTTCATATGAGTCATGAATATTAATATGATTATCAATTGTCAATATTGGGGTTTCACAATTCAATACATAAATACCAATATTAAATTGTTTCACACTATAATAAATTACATATTTATTCAAGTAAGAACCCTTATTTACAAAGATAAAAATAAATAAATTCATATATAAATAAGAAAATGAAATAATTTTCATGGTAAAACATAAACATAATTTTGGTTCTTAAAAACCAAAATCAATAATTTTTTAAATATGGGATTCTTTTCCCTAATTTAATGTGCAGTTGGAATTTCTACATCGGATGCCTGAAGATCCACCCCACCTCTTTAAACCATCAAGAAAATAAATGTATTATATATTTGGATAAATATTTTATCCTCAAAAGTTGTATGTAATATCCCACTTGTTGATATGAAAATAATACATTTCATAAAATATTCCCATAAAGCATCCCCTAACATCTTTGACTGAAGGAAATTCCACTTCCGGTGGCCCAACATGCCACATAAAAAATATATTGTATATTTTTTTCTTCTTTTACACATATATGTTATTCTTCTTATTGGAATGGTGCTCCAACACCTTATTCATGGGATGAGTCTTTGGACCCTTTTCTATTTTCATTTTTTTATTAATCATCAAGTTAGTAGTGTTTTCATTCACAATGACTATTTGAACTTTTATATAATATACAGGAAAAAAAATGATATTATCACCTCACTATTTCTCATATAATTATTCACAATAAAACATGAGATGTTTTTAGTTAGTAGGGAATGAATGAGATCTATAAGAATCTTATCAGGTATATTAAAACCCAAGATGTTCAGGCACCTGATGTAGCCAATAATATAGACTCCATATCCCTCACCTATAACTTAATCCCCATTCTTACACATGAATAGAGAAATGGAAATCTCATATATCTCTGATCTTGTATTATCTTACTAGAGACCCTGAATGATAGAAACTATGTTATATGCTTTAATATTCCTATAATGCATTTAAATTCAATTGAAAATGGTAAAAAATATAAACCATTTTAAGTAATTTATGACATCCACGTGATTAATATTGATAAATTCCTCTTCTTCACCAGCATCTTTGGAATGTAACTCAGTAAGTGGGGTCTTTAGTATGTAAAATTCCTATTCATGGCATAGTTTAACAAACAATATCCTACTCTTTTCTTAGAAATTCTAACTGCTGAGAAACTTATCATTTTATATTATGGGTAGTTGTAATATTATTATGTTGTTTTATTAAATGTGTTCTAATAACATATAATTTATAATTAGTACATGTTTTTATTACTAAAATAGAATAATAAATTTAAATTTCATTATATTTTTTATTATCCTCCCACTAATTTTTGAAACATAATATGCCTCACCATCTTTTTTGGAGTATTTTGCCTCCTTGATATTCTAGTGGTAAGGATCCATAATCCATTTTCATAACTCAGACTTGTGGCTAAAAATATATTCAATGGAGTTTTGATAGATATAAAATTTCTACTAAATTATGTCTTATTTTCTTGATCTTTTGAGTAAACTTACCAATTATGAAAATCTATCTTAGGATATCATCAACTGTTTCCTCTTAGTTACAAAATGTCCAAACAAGGAAATCTACTATTGATGTTAAATGTGTCATGTCAACCCAAATATTAAATCTATATTTTTGATTATAATTTAAAGCACCCCTTCGTGGGTTGGTAAATAACTTTTGACAATGAGGTCGATTCCTAAATATGTATTAGATATCTAAGACAAATTAATATTTTAAAATAAGTATATTTATCCTTATGAATAAATATCATTTTTATCCTTCTACATGCCTTATTAATATTTAGTGTATTTTAATTTAGTGAATAACCATGTCTGATAAACATTTTACCCATAATATTATTATATGTTATTCCATCTTCTAGGCATGTTAATTAATTAATTAAGTGACCAAATATCATTGAAAAAAATAAATATTTAACTAAGAAAATAAAAGAAATAAAATATATGTTTCATGATCATGAAATTTTTCCAGTGGTTAGTTTATGTTGAGGATGATAATGAAACCCACAGCCCAAAGGGAAAAAACCTTTAACCGAGCATTTTTCATGTTGTAACATTCCACCATTGGATCTATTATATTTCACTGATTGGTTTCTCTTTAAATCTTATTTGGGACGACTGTACTTTCTTAGGATCTCCATAATTAAATACGATTTTACTCTCATACCTGTGAGGGGATCCAATAGATTTCATAAATAGTGGTTTACATTAAAGAAATTGTGGGAACACGGACCCATAAATAATAAAGATGAGGGGATAACAAGAAAGGCATCAATAATAATTTCATCATAATAAAATAAAAAACTAAAAACTCACACATAAGTGTTGGACTAATCTCATGATCATCCATAGATCAAGCAACGAGAAAACATTTGTATTGTTGTTATGAATTACTTAGTTTGATTATTTAATTAATAAAATGTGACAAAAATTAATACAATTAATTAAATTTATCTTAATTCCATATAGGAATGCTTAACATCCCTTAATTTGTTTTAAAAAAATTACCCACTTTTAAACCTAATGAACTGTACAAGTGGTTATGGAGGCAATCTCATGTGTTCAATGAAATTTTAACATGTATATTAATTTAATATATAATTGTTATTTCAATGACATGGTCTGTACTCTCAAATGAAATATACATAGAACTCAGAATTCATAAGTTAAATTATATATTTAATTTTTATTACTATAAATATTCAAGAATAATACACAGAGAAGACTACATGGCATGTAGAATTTTATACAGTGCGTACTTGTCTTATGCCCGTGTCTAAAACATATCAATCCCCTTGTCATGTATATGATATAAAATATTCATAGGAAACCCCTGTACTATCCACATGAATCTCCATTATTAATCGTTAACAAATTATATATTATGATATCGAGAATGATCAATAGAAGACATGAACATGTAGAATTATTAAAACGAATTGGTTTAAGTAAAAGAAAATGAACACACATTCAACAAAAAATTGAAATGTAAAAAATTATAAATTAAACATGTGACCACTTTAATGCCATTTTTCATGTTATAGGCAGAGTGGAAGCATCATTTGAATGTATGAAAAAAAATAAAATTTTAGTCTTAAATCACATGAAACCATTTATTTACATGATTATAAGATCATTTCCACTGAAAACAGTAGATTAATATACTATATTGATATATAATAACTAGAGAGAGATGATATTCACATGTAATTAATAATTAATATATATATTGACAAATAATTACCTCACCTTGAAATTTTAAATTCTTCAATGATCTAATCAATTGTCTTTTATTGAACTATCATTTCTCTATAGGATTGAAGTGAAAAATTTCTCTAGCAATGATCTGCACATGCAATAAAATTTATGATCAATGTTGGCAAATCAATGGCTGGAAGAATGGATGAACTTGGTTTCTTATGTTATTTGTGTTTGATCAATATAATTTTCTTCTTGAAGTGGGATAACTGTTGGTTCCATCTCAAAGACTTAAGATTGGAAGAAAACATAGAAATTAATTAATTAATATATATATATATATATATATACCTATCATGATATATGTATAGTTATATCTATGTATAACTCTAGATAAATATATATAGATATATCTTTACAGATATATATATCTAGATATTTTATTAGATATACATCTCTAGATATATGTCTATACTCCTATCATATCCCTTGTACACACACCAAAAGTCACTATTTTAAAAAACTATATTTAGATATAATAATATATTTATTTTTACAGTTTTTGGGTTTTAAATTGCAAAGAAGCCCTTAATAATTTCTAATATTATTAATTTACTTTGTGTCCATTGAAAATTACAATTTTATTAATAATATATTGACATGTGAAACATGTTAAGAATATACATAAATATCAATTATATCTTATTGGACCATTAAACAAGTTCAACCTTGCCTCGTCCACATTTTTCAATCCATGAATAATGACTATTTAATTCAATAAATGTCAAAATTATTTATATGATAAATATAATAAATGTTATATTTTCAAAACATGAAAACCAGTATATATTTTTATCTTATTTAATTGAATTTATTCTTTTGAATAACACCATATTAAATTATGGGGATCAACTATACCTATATTACTATTTTTTATTATAACAGATCCTATTAATTACGTGAGTTTATGTGAGATTTTAGATACACTTAGTGTGTGATTTTATAGGCCCCCATCATAGTTTCATTAGGAACAACCATCTAAATTACACATTTACCATATGAAAATAAGGAAAAAATACATATATAAAGAATCCAACATCATAATGAGACCCGACCTCCAATGATAAATTAATAGGGAATATAATCATTTTGTTGGGATATATTTAATCAATCATTTTACATAATAGTGCCATCAACCTATGTATGTGATTCCTCTTTATTTTACTTCCCAGAAATGAGCTCACACACTAAAGAACATGGACATGGATTTATGTTGGACATTCTATTACATCAATGGGAATGAGATATCAATTTCCATTATAAGATAGAAGGGATAAATCCTTAATAATGGTATCCATTAATGGTATATAACTAATGATTCACCCAATATATCTATCATCACCATGAATATATGTTCTCAGGGTTTTTGTCAATACATCAAATTACATTATCAGTAAAATCGATTAATAATAATCTTAATGTCTAAGGATAAATAAACACATTTACAGATAGGAACATACAATGACACCAGAAAATGTGGATTTCATATTTATAGGAATTTTCATATAACCTTTTATCATGGATATTACAAAGGAAGAACTACATGAGAAGGTGTCTTAATGTCTTATGAGAGGCTTACCCCTAAAATCATGTGTAATATTTATCCATTTAGAAGATATCTTAAATCTATAGAACAAGACTCAAGAATAATATTGATAAACCTATAGGTACTCTTCATAGAAGAAAATGAGTATAAACATTCTACGTGACATATATTCTAAAGAAATTATCACATACAAATATAATGTGAAAGAATAATCAAGATATGTTATAAATGAATATTTAATTAATAAATACATGTAATCAAGTACTTAAAATTTTGGTAATAGAGAAGCAACTACTTTAAATGGTAGTGTGCATCAATATTAAAAGAATGAGTATGATAAAGGGATTTCATGGAAGAAATAACATTGTATGAGTGTATCAATTATATCAATGAACACGATGAACACTGGGAATGAATTATAATAATGTTAGAGGATGATTTAAATATTTCAATTTGTTAACACTATAGAATTAGATGATTGTTTTGGAAGTGAAAGCATATTGATAGAAATTAGGAACATTGTAAATTGGAAAATGATTTTCAATGAATGGTGATTTTTATTTCAATGTCCTCAAATGATATCTATTTATAGGATTATCATCATTTAATAATTATATAGAATCTATCTGGATTCGTAATGATGTAGACGTCCATATTCAGTGTATTTTGACCATCATTTATAATCTCTCTCGATCTCTTTGAAAATAATTTTCTAATTAATCCCATATAAATAGCTTGGAAATAAAATTAAACTTAGTGATAATTTTAATATATAATTATCATGGTGAGACACACATAGTATTTATAAGACATTATTATCCAATTAGAACTACATGTACAATTGAAACAAATTTAAAATACGACATTTAAATTATTCAAAAAAATCCAATAATAATAGTTTGAACATAATGCACAAAACCTAACACAGATTCATTCTATAATATTAAAAATTTAAACATCAAAAAATCAATCATCATTTAAAAATGTAATATTTTCAAACAGTAATTATTCTCCATTAAATTTATAAAACATTTCTATATAACATTTTTTGACAAAAAATGAATTTAGAAAAAATAAAAACAAATAAATCAACTCATAAAAATAAATCAAAAAATATTTTAATCATTATTGCAAGTTCATGCATAAATAAATAAATAAATTAATATTCATAAAAAGGAGATAAATGAAAATAAATCTCTTTTTTTATATTTCATTAATAACGATTTATAGTGAAAGTAAAACTATTTAATCATTTTTGATACACGTTAAACTAAAAAAAATCAATGAATATCAAGAAACATATAAAACTATAAATTCCAGTTATTGAAATCTATGTTAGGGTAAATTTCAAAGAATGTGTAAAAGATAAATTGAAAACATTAATATTATAAAAAGGTAAAATATATTTTTCACATGCGACATATGGGTAAGATCTAAAATATATATGGCACATAATGGTATGTTTAAGAGCCGTGTAAAGGTAAAATTCAATTCATATGAGTTGCATAAAGATAGAAAAAACACTACGTAATGGTAAAAATTATTTCATATTTCCCATTTCAGTGTATCCATGAAATTTTTTTAACGATTAAATTTAATAATAAGACATGAGTAAGGTTAATATATAATTAATGAATAATTTGTAAGGGAACATGCTTGATTTATTAGGTTTAATTATAGATTCCAAATCATGTGTAAAGGTACCACCAATCTTATGAATTGGTAATGAAATGATAACAATTACAATGTAAGTATAAAACTTCAATAACCTAAGAATAAAAAAATAGAAAAATAATTTTTCTCAAGAATGAATAACATATAAGTTTATTGAAATTTAAGAAAAATAAAAATAAATAATTAAAAATTAAGAAAATAATTCAATTTAATAAAATTATTTTAAAAAATAAAAAACAATAATATTTTTAATTATCAAAATAAAAACTAGGTTAAGAAAAAAAATATTTTAATTATTAAAACATTAAATAAATAATATTCATAGAAGACACTCTTACAGATGTGGTTGTAATTGTTGTGGTGTTCCCTCTTTTGGTGATTTGTTATCAAATATATGTATGTATGTAAATATGTATATATCTTTGTTTTTATGTATGTATATATATATGAATGTATGTATGTATGTATGTATGTATCTATTTATGTATGTATATCTCTTTGTGTGTGTGTATGTGTGTATGTGTGTATGTGTGTATGTATGTATGTATGTATATGTATATGTATTTCAATATATTTATGTAAATTTATTATATATATATATATATCAATATATATTTAATATTTAATATAATTGTATATATACATAGATATTTATTCGCATTTATGTATATATATCTATATTTAAACACATTTAAACATATTTACATGTATTTTTGTTTATATAATTTTATATAATAAGTGGGTGTATATATATATATATATATATTCGTATATAATTATATATTTGTGTGTGATTATATATATTTATGAAATATAAAGGTGTGTTCATATATATGTTTGTTAATTTCCTTACATGAATATATAGTTGTAAACAATTTTATTTGGTTGGATATATTTATATAAGTTAATTTTTATGTATATGTATGATGTTTATATATAAATTTAAGTATATTATATTCATCAGTTTGTGTGCATGTGTCTTTGTGCTTGTGTTTATATACATTTATGTACATTTATGTAAAATTTTATAATTTTATTAGATATATATAGTTCTACATAAATAAATTTATACGTAATTATATATATTTATTTACTATTTATTATTTATTATTTATTTTATATTCATTTATTAGCTACTAGTTATTAGTTACAATTAATTAATAAATTATTAATAAATTATTAATAAATTATTAATAAATTATTAATAAATTATTAATAAATTATTATTATTTTATACATATTGATAGATAATATATTAATAATATATTATTAAATTATTATTTATTTGTTAAAATTTTATTTAATATTATTAATATATTAGTACATATTACTTTCTAATTGCTATTTATTTATTTTTATTATTAATACATTAGTATGATATTATTTCTTATCAAATATTTACTTATTTATTATTCATTTGATTATTTAAGTATTTTTTATGTGTCTAATATTAATAATTTAAATAATTATTAATTATTATGTATTAATTAATTATTAATAAGTTAATATTTGTTAAAAATTTTATATAATTTAATGATATTATTTACCATTTATTATTTATTATATATTAGTTAATTATTATTATTTATTTACATATATTCAAATTTTATTTATATTTAATTCAATTATTATTTATTATAAATTTATAATTAATGTATTATTTATTATTTATTATAAATTAAATACTTAATATTTTATTAATATTTTTTAATATTGCCTGAATAATTTTATATTTATCAATTTATTATTTATTATTTTTTATCTAATTATTTATTCATTATTAATTATACATTTATTGATTAATTTTAGAGTTTTTGGATAATTACTACTATTTATTATTTATTTACCGATATTTATTAATTAATTATAACCATCTATTATTTATAAACTATTTTTTATTTTTAATTAATTAATTAATAATTATCATACATTTTTTTGTTATTTATTATTAACTTAATATGTATTTAGTATTTATTTATTATTTATTAATTTAGTATTTATTATATATTATTAAATACTGTTTATTATTTATTATTATTAGTAATAAATTTATTAATTATTAATATTTTTTAAAGTATTATTAATTAGAAATATATTATTAATTTAAAACTTATTTATTATATATTATTTCGTAATTCTATATTATTTAATTATGAATTATGAATTATTTATTTTTTTGTAATAATTTGCTATTATATATTGAATAATTATTTATCTAGTACTTATATATTATATATTGATTTATCATTCATTGTCAATTTTTGATTTTTTATTATTAATATACTATTAACATATTAATTATAATTTATTTTCAACTTATTTAATATTTATTCATTAATTATTAGTCATTTATTATTAAATAATGTTAAATTTATCATAAAATGATTTATTATATATTGAATTGGTAGTTAAATTATTATTAGTTCGTCCTTTATTTATTATTTAGTCAATATTCAGTTTTTATTTTCTAAATATTAATTTACAATTTATTTATTATTTATTATTTTGTCTCAATTTTTTTTGTATATATTTACAACTATGTATTTATAAAATATTAATTATTAATAATTAACTATAAAAATATTTTTTATTTACTATTTACTATTTATTTCATAATAATTGTTGCTTATTATTAACTATTTATTATCTATTATAACTATGAATGGTTTGAACCATGGATTCAACTGCTCAAATCCATGGTCCCCAAAATTTTATTAAATTTTAATCAAAAGTAGAAGAATATGGAATTTCTAAAATAAGAGGAAGCTCAACACCACACAAACATTAATTGGTAAATCATTGGAAATTATTCCATAGAAGTCACCATTCTCATCTTTTTATGCCGGCTAACCATGCTTGAAGATCCCCATTATTAGTTTTGTGCCACCCTATCCTCTATTAGGGAAAATGTTTTATAAGCTCTTCTTCCCCAGTGGCATCTTCCATGGTAGATATGAAATCTTCCTCTTACACTGGCTCATCAGTTGGTGAGTCCTACTTCATATGGTCATCTCGCTCATCCTCTTTAATAGATGATTTATCACCTTGGTCATGCAAATCATTCATTAATGGGGTCCTCCATGGAGATGGAGTTACCCAAGTGGAAGGATATTGACCACCATGATCATGTATCACCCTTATATAATACGTGACTCCTATGTACAATCAGATTCAAATAAAGACATAAGATAATTACTCTAATATTTGCAACCGACATTTTCATGATGATTCTGATAAAACAGGTCTAAATCAAGAGTGTTAATCGAATCCAATAAAGAGAATATTTTTTTCCGAATTGGAGATGGGACTATTTTCATTAGAGTTCCATTGAGTAATCAGTCCTACTAAGTTCACCAATATGCCAAAATGAGACCTTCATATCCATGACATCATTCCCTATGGTATTTTGATCTACATACACCCCCTTGGATCTGGAAAAGACCAGCTAGTGGGGTGATAGGCTATACATGTCCATGCTAAATATCCTAAGTAAGAAATTCACCCCCCCTCATTTAAGGATTACCAGCCAATGGAGTAGTGTTCAGTCCATACCCAGAATAGAATCCTAGATAGGTATAGAATCATATGGCCTGTTATGGTCATGTTCAAATGGATCTAAAAAAGTCTCCAAAAGGCCAAGCTGTAAAGACACATAACCACCATCCACAATCCTATGTCAATGTTTACCGAGCTCAACATGATCCAGACCAGTGGAACCATTTAGTTTCTGATTAATGTCCCCGAAGGTGATTCATGCATCACATTTTTAGAATATTTTCCTTCCTAAGCTACAGTTGAAATGAACCACCATGGTCAATATTCTTCTTCCCGTTATGGGAACATGAGGAAATGAAAGTATATTCTTTGACTCTTCTTTGTTAGCCACAATTTTAATGTATTATGATCCCAACTTATCAGTTTCAAAATTAATGTAATTTGTTTATTGGAGAGTAAAAATGCCTTCCATGAGAGCCCTTACAAACCCCCTCAGGTATCGAACCTGAACAGAATCATCCAAGAATTTCATCCTGGGTTGTGATGTAGATAGGATGAGGGGACCTTACTGGTAGGGTTTCTAGTAACACCAGATCGTTTTGGATTTGTCCAAATATTAATATGGCTACCTCAATCCAAATACTTGTAATATGCAATCATTTGGTTTGATGTTACACCAAGCAAAGACCCTCATCACTCCTAACATACCCATCTGTCTCAGCATCCAGTGGTATCATAAAAATACATTTTCCAAAAAGGTAACTATGTTTCCACAAATTTGAAATTTTTTTACACCTATTAAACTTCTACTCATCAATTCCAACATACCAACAATTAATTAAAAAAACCAATCACATTCTTATAATAAAATAGTAGCTCAAAGATAAACTCATCAGCCACAAGGTAAAGGGTTTTGACAAGTGGCTAGAAAAGGTAAAATTAAATATGAATTTGGATTAAATACCATAGTCTACAGAAATACTCAAATTATGAAACTTGATTTGATTTCTCATAGGAATGAAAACATCCCAAAGAATATTGGGGATCCAAAAAATCTGTTGTGTCCCGTGACCCAAATCCATGATTGGATCATTCGGTTCATTACATTTGTCTAATCAAACCATGAATCCCAGTTTTTGATTCTCAAGGTTCTCGGCTGATGGGAGATGAAAACAAAGCCCCAAGCCTTCAATTTCAATGCCTATAAAGAGAAAATAATGCAAAAAAAACCATACGAATAGATATAATGATCCAACCATAGAATCCCTAGATCATTAGATGATGCCTCTTTAAATCTTCAAGATTCCACTAATTAGAATTTATCACTTTGATCAGCCATGCAATAAGGGAGTTATTATAACTTTCGACTCAATCCCTATAAAATTTATGGGTTTCTCCAATAAATTTTAATTAACTATTCAAAATAATCATGTCTAAGCAATTCAATGTATAATTAGAAATAGAGAAAAAAATTTAAATCTCCATAATTTTTTATTTATTTGTCATTTTATAATTATGTTTTCATATATATTTGTTTTTTACTATTTTTTGACTCTTAGCATTTATTATTTGTTTTTATTCATTATTATTATTATTTATGTATATGTATTTATTTGGGTTTATAATTATATATATATATTTATAATTATGATTACTCACTACTTGACGAGTTTGATTAAATAGAAAAATACTTCCAAAAAAACCAAGAGGTAAGAGGGACAAATCTCACCAACTCATATATATGATAAATTTCTAAAAAACATGAAAGAAATATTCATAGATGGTCGGATATATAAATATGTAAACAAATAAAAATAAAAAATAATATTAAATAAATTTATAAATACATAAAAATAATTACACATATAAATAAAAAATTTTGAAAATAAGAAATTGAAAAAAAAGACAAACCACTACTAAATAATCTTAAATGTTTCTAACAACTAATACAAATTTTTTAATAACAACATATTACACAATGGTTTAATTTTGTACTAAACGGAAAAAGGTTGTTGCTAAATTATCTTTTTGGTGTAGTGTATCTTTCCATATCATTTATAGTTAATGATATTTTCTTATGGATGGGTTTTAATAGGGTTATTATCATGGATAATGATACATATCTAATATTAGGAAAAGGCTATCTCAAATAGTGATAGATAAAAAAGATACAGGATATAGACATTAAGAAACACATGGGATTATTTTTCAATAAATTAATGGAGGGTCTTTTGTGCATAAGTAGACATTTTCTTAGTGGGAATTTCCTTACTGATGACGAGGAATGAAGTGGAGATATTACTTTTTAATCTAATTTAGAGGAGGGAGTTCAACACCAACCATCATGAGAACCATAAAAAATTAGGAATTTCCATATTCTAATTTTTTTCATTGTTTAATGGTGGAATTCATACTTGGACTCTCAAAAAAATGAATTTTCATCAAATTACTCAATATTTTGTCTGGTATATATATATATGTATTAAACCTTATAATGTTTAAGTTATTTGATAGTTGATGATAAAACATCTAGAAGTGACTAGGTGCTATATGAGGGATCAGAATTGGTTGAGATTTATGTGTACGTAGTGCTTTATTTTTTATTTATCATGGTGTATTTATATTCATTTTTCATTGTAATATGGAAAATTTAAATCGTATTCCTTAGTGACTATAGAGAGTGATGGTTTCATGGGGAGGACATAAAATGTAGTTGAGGGTGCGGGGGGAGTGAGAGTCGACATTAACTCTGCATTCCTATTTTGGGAATTATTTTAATATGATTATAGATTATTATAAATTACCTATAGAGATGTATTATTGATCCAAAGTTGTTTTAGTATATTATATGAGGTTAGGATAGATACTTGAAGAAGACTGATATTTAATGTTAGGGTTTATTTAAAATGTTTGGTTGGGTTGTTCCAATTTTTTTGAGAAACAATCCATTGATACTTATTTTCTTCACTTGTCCTCATTTAGGATTTTGAGTCAGTCCATCAATTCTAATTTTATAGAGGTTGGGGAGACTTGTCAAGGGGGATACATCAGTTTGGTTGTGGCTTAGATATAGAAAACTCCTTTTCCTTATATGGGTGTGTTTTATAAATTTTTTCTAATACCACACCAGAAGTTATTCCAAGGAACCACCATTGTTATAATAGATCCACAATCAAAGAAGTTGTTATTTTTTGTGATTGGCTAGCTCTATCTATGAAGTTTTAGAAGTCTTGTTATCTAGATATTTATCTATTTCTCAAAGGATCCCCAATTGAAATTCGGCATCCCATTAATATTAATTCACTTGAATCATTGTATATATGTGTCCTGATCTAGGTTTACGAATAAGAAATTTTACTAATTGTGGTAAAAATGAATCTGTGGTTTTACCAATTTGAATAAATGTTTCATAGAATGTTGAATCCATAAGAATTATCCACCATACTATACATATATTTCTATCTAATCTCTCAGTTTCCAACATGTTTTATATTTTTTGTAACTATGTAACGATCAGTGATATTAAGAGTTGGTAGAATGTAGAGGGTACAATGAATTAGAATATGGGTCAATTTTCTACTCAAATGGTGTATCATAGTTACATAAAATATTCTATATTAGCTAATTAAATTTCATATAAAAGTATTTCTTCAGGCCCATTAGATGTTGAAGTGTAAATTTCTAATGAATTGTCTTATCACTAGGGTCTACGAGGATGAAAATGGAATAAATAATCTAAATATTTTGGATATTTTCCATTCAATTCCACAATTAAAAAGAAGGGGGTCTATCCTACCTCAAAGGGGAAGAAAATGAGGGGTCTGGAATGTGATCTACACACTTCCAAAACCAATGATGATTTGGTCTAGTAGGAAAAAATATGTTTTGAAAGATCATATGAAATTAAAGTTATAGGGAACAAAGAATGAAATCAGTCCCTATATGTCTATAGGGTCATTGGAAGGTGAACATCATTGGGAATTCTTCCCCCTTTATTCTTGGATAAATTTATATTCATATAAAACAACAATATGATAGATAAATTGAATAAATTAATGTGGAAAAAATAATTTTATTTAGTGATACTCATAAGAGAATGCCAAATTGATGGTGATAAAAAGGTGTTTGAGCTTGAGGTCCTCGACAAAGACATCATTCTATGTTTGTCCTCCCGTTTTAATATCATTTTAATGAAAATTGGTTGAATCACTTTTATCATTTATAATTTGGTAAATTTATAGAAGATTATATTTTTATTCATAGTAGGTTATATTCATCTGTACCAAACCGTTGATTTTAAAAACTTGTCATAGAAGTACCAATATATCATAGGTCTAATCACCATTGTTGGTCAGTGAGTACTTTATTCAAGTATTTTTTTTCTGATTTTGTGTTTTGAATTTGGGGGTTCTATAATATTAAAAAGGAAGTGTGTGGTTGCCTATTCTTTTTTTGGGTGTCAAATTTATTGGATGACTCAATGTTCTATGTTTTTGGTGTGTGGTTTCCAACTAAACCATTTAATTTGGTTTTATATATAAATGACTTTTTTTATGTATAAGATAACATTGGATGGAAATTCACCCTAGTGGAAAAAATCTTCTTCCCCAACACTACGATTGAGGTATACGATGATGAAAAAATTAACTCCTTTAAAAACCTCGAGGAATTCATTATGTAATATATATATAGTATGAATTTGTTTATTTCATCTAGTTTCTATGTATATATCATTTCCATGGAGATGTTTATTCCATTTGGGGTCTAGATATATAAACTATCTATATCATTGGAGATGTATATTTAATCTATTTCATTAGAGATAGTCAGCGATGCGTATTTTACCCAATAATTTAGAGACAGTTACTGATGTGTATTTCTTCTAGTATTTGTTGATCTAATCTTATCTAGTGAATTTTAATTCTAAATATATATATGAAGGTATTTGAAATATAGTTTTCAATCAACTATGATAAAATATTCAAAATTGGTGATTTTATTAATGTCAACTCTAAAACAGTATTATTTTTGAATGAATCAGTATGTTTGATAGTGTACAAGATTTGAAACACAGAGTTTAAATGAACCACGAAAAACTAACACCATAGTGATGAAGAATACACTAAATTGGAGGACATACATATGAATAAAAATATTATTAAAAATATTTATTAATTCTTATAAGTTTAACATTTAATTTTTTGCAAGTTCATTTTATTCATCAAATAGAAGTTTTAATCAAAAAGTGGAATTTATTACATTTTGTGTGAAAATAAGTATAATAAAATTTTGTAACATTTAAAAAATTTATTTTATAAATTTAAAATAATTATTGAAATCATCAAAAAAATTATTCTATGATATAATTTTGAGAATTTTCTGAAAAAGATTAATTTTTGTGAATATTAAAAAATACATTTTTTAAGAAATAAATTTTATTTTGTGATATCATAAAAACGAAAATATGAAACAATAATATATTAAAGATATGAAAAGAATCACTTCTAATAAAATATTTCAAATAATATTAAAATACAATCCTGATTATATAAATTAAAAATTATGAAACGACAAATATAGAATCATTTTCAGTGTCAATGTAGGACATTTGAATCATAGAAAAAGTCAAATTTTGTACCGTATATAAAATAATTTGTATGTAAAAAGTATATTAATTAATTTTTTGTTAAATATCACTCAAAAATATTTATTTGTATACATTTTTTTCGAAATTTTGACTTCTGTAACATGTATGTTATCTATGTGCTTGTGTTAGGCTTGCGCAAGGATATAAAATTAAATTTAACAAATTAAATAAGTGGGTTTGATATGAAAATGAGTAAATAAACATAATAACTCATATAAAGGGATATAATGAGGACAATAAAAATCAATTTTTATATTTTTTTATTTATATTTTTTATATATGAAATAATTACCTTTTAGGATTATGCAACACTGACGTAATGCTTGTGCAAGAAGAAGAAAATTCAATAATTTTATGATAATTAAAATAACAAGATCCAATAATTGTGATAATTATTTTGAATAAATTATATTTTATGAGTAAATTTAGAACATAATAATCCATCTATAGTGTTATGAATCTTTTTGAATCTACTTTTTTTACGGTAATCCCCTTATAGTGTTTTATTAATATAAAGTCATATTTGTCACACTATTTTTTGTAAAAAGTATACAATTTTTAAAATAAGGTTTTATAGAATATATGTTCAATAATAAATATTTTTTTTAATCTAAATGTTTTTTATCTTTCATAAAAATTTATTTTTAATTTTATTGGGATGAAATAAATATGTTTCAGGCTTACACAATGATGATGTAGTATATTAAATTAATAGAAGAAGATAATTAATGATATTAACAATATTAAAATAAATATACAATTAGATAATTAATATGAAACGTTCATTATATATCTGTCCCTGACATGTATATGATATAATAAATAATTATTTATAATTTTACTCTTTGTTTTGACATTTTTAATGTCATAGTAATGAATTGTATCAATTTGACAATAATGTTATTTCCTGAATATAATATTTTATTATTTTATCTGAAAAGCATAAAATTATTATATAAGGACAAATTTGGTAATATATGGTTGAAAAAAACATCACATATACATTTATAGGACATTTTAATCATTTTATTCTATAATTGTGTAATAATATTTTAATATTTTCAGGAATTCCAAAGTGCCACTCCACTCAATTATAAAAGGGAACCCCTTCACCTCACTCCACCATATTAAGCCATTTATCTAAAAAATAATCTACTAAATTAACTTTTCATCATACCTATCCACATTCTATTGGTACTTATCTCATGAAAATTCGAATTCATGGTTCCTTAAGGGATCCTTCGATTATGTGATAATCAAGAAGAAACTTGCTTAAACCACCTCAATAAATTTATATTCTTTTTATACATTCTTCTCACCTAATCCATAAATCAAAGAATAAAATCTCAAAAAATATTCATATACTCTATTTTTTTATTTCTAATTTAATATTTTATATACATCCCTTTTCATTATCTCCTCTTATTTAAATTAAGGAAACCAATTTCCAAATTATGGCGACTAACAGTCTCGAAGGATAATGAGTTTTTATTTTCCATTACCACATTCATGGATAGTCCTAAAGCTATTATTATAAATAAATAATATTTTAACAAATACATTACAATTTATTTTATCTTCTTAAACATATATATAGATAAAATATTTATTAAAACAAAACAAGTGCGTGAAGGACGAAAAACCCAAAAAAAACATAAAATTTATCATTAATGATTTATCAAATGAATCATCATCGTGTAAGAAAATATGATATATGAGACCATATAAACATATATAGGTTCTTTAATTACATATAATTTAACTTCTCAAGAATTACTCATATTTGGAAAGAGCATCCATAATTTTATACCTGTGATCCGACCATGATACCATGAAACAAACACGCCCCGAATGACAAAAGTAAACATTAAAACTCACTAAAATGGTTATAAAATAAAATTATAAAATTATAAAAAATTAATTAAATATATTTTTGTTTATAAATTAATTAACTAAGGAATATAATTTAATTATCTTGTAAATTATGTTATAGTTCATAACTCATTCAGACATATGATAAGGGATCTCTTCGAACCTACATATTTCTTTGGGTACAACATTCTACCTCATTTAATAATTTTATATCAGTATTATTTTTAATTAATTATTCCATAAAAATTTAATATGTGCCATAAATATATTTAGATGAATAATTTTTTGTTTTATTGGGAATTACATGTTTTATGAGGCTCTCTGCTCAATTTTTATTGAAAATAAATCATGGTTAAAGGGAAATTAAATTTTCTTACCCATTATCATGGGAACTGAATAAAATATTTTTAGAATAAAATATTTTAATAAAATCACTTATTTTTTCATTAAAAACCATTTTTAATCATTTCTAGTTTTATTGAAATAATTATTTCTTAATCCACATGAATGAAGCTGTTATTTTCCATTAAAATGCACTTAAGTGGCGCATTTATAATGTTACATAACCAATCTTTTAATGTTTTCACTTAATTTGAAATTCACTATTTCTAGTTTATTCTTATAATTCAATTATTAATGTCTAAGAGTAAATCAATTCCCTTATTTCGTGGATATCAATGTTACAAGCCCATTAGTTTTTCCTTAAAAAATGATCGGGATGCTTATTTCATTTTAGGGGTATCCCTTATGTTTATTCCTTATGTTTTATTATTTATGTGGCACAAAAATGCATGAACATGTTTTAATGGGTGCACCTAGATAGCTCTCTAATTCATTTGTAACGTTTTAGACTCATTAGACTCCTTTTATGAGATTAGGGAGTACACATAATCTTTTACGAGACTTTTTCCACCAAGAATATCTATTCTTAGAAGATAGATTGTACTCGTATTAATGTCATGTTATATATGGTTTGACATTTCAATATTTTCAATGTCATATGATTCCATGTTCTATATGATATTTTTCCCCATGTTTATTCATTAACCATGTCATTTATTTAATCATGCCATGCCTTCTAAGTAATTTTATATGCTCTATTCCCATTTTTATTCCATTACTAGTATTTTAACCCATATCTTGTACATTAATTCTCCATGTTATCCTATGTAGTAATTGGAAGTCAATGGTTTTTAGGATATCATAATAGAGATTGAATAAATGTTTTTTTTAATTTTAGTTTCTTGTTATGTAATCATTTACCTACTCCTCATAACACTCTAGACTCTTTGTTCCAAGATTTGTATTATTATTAAAATCAATTAATGTTATATGTAAAAGGATATGGTTGTTATTATTAGTATCAAAGAAGAGGAAGGACTATGATCCTTGGGAACCCTCAAGTGTGAGTGTTGGACAACCCATGGCTCTCCGCCTAATAGCTTCTTGAGGAATGTGATGCCAAATGGGATGGTGGTGAGTCCCACCAAAGAGGTGTAACCACCCATGGAGTTCTCTCATATGTAGAAATTATAGTCTAGTAGAAATATTTTTATACCTCTATAGTGGGTATCATGTATAATTCTAGTTTTATATTGTGATAGGTACTAGAAAACATTAGTAAAAAACCCGTGGATAATTATATCACCATGGATAACCTATGTTTAAACATATAGATTCATTTGTCTGGATATACATTTAATTTATAAATTTTCTCCTCAATGTTTACGGTTTCATTTTTATACACTCATTAGCTAAAAATTTGGGCCACCTAATTTTTTATTTTTTTTTATTTTCAAGTTAATAGTGGGATATAAGAGATGTACCGTTGCCTATTTTCACCATAGTATGTAAAACTAAATATCCTTGCAAAAATTTCATATGGAGTGAAAAATGTAACATCTTGAGAATTTGAAAAGAAAAATATGTTTGATAGCATAATAGATACACAACACCATGTTTAAACATAATTTGTAAAACTAACACGAAAGTTATGAACTAGTCACTAAATAAGCGAGTATATATAGGAATAAAATTTTATTAAATATTTTTATTACTTCTTCAAAAATAAATACTAATTTTTTAGTAATATAATTTTATTCATCGAATATAAATTTTATTCAAAAATTGGTTTTTATTACATGATGTGGGAAAATAAATATAATTTATTTCTAAATTTTTTAAAAAATATATTTTATAAAATTAACTATATTTTTGAAATCATCATACCAAAATTATTCTATTGCATAATATTTTGTTTTTTTGAAACTTTAAATTTTTTGTGAATAGTAATAAATCCTTTTTTTTATGAAATACCTTTACTTTTTTTATATCATAAATCCATAAAATTGTATAATAGTTTATTAATCATATTCAAAGATTTTTGTATAATAACATTATGAAGAATATTATACAAAATTAATCCAAATCATATAAATTATAAATTATTTCACAATGAATATAAATTAAAAAGTTAGTGTTAATGCATTTCTTGAACATCATTGAAAATGTAAAATTTGTTTCAATAAAAATATTAATTTACATGTCATAAGTCATTGAATGAATTTTTTATTTTATATCATATATAAATGATGATTTTATTGACATTTTATACTTTTTATTTATATAACATGAATCTTATCCAAATTCTATTGCAATGCATGTATAAGGATAGAAAAGTCTAATTGAAAAATTGAATAAGTTCTCTTTATAATGATATAAATATATATATATAATGACTGATTATAAATGACTTTATTGAGCCTAATTTATTTATTTTTATGATAGTAAATTATTTTTAATTTTATATATGAAATAATTAACATATATTCTTATGAAACTGTGACTGAATTGTTTGGGAAGTATATGAAAATTATATAAAATAATTTTTCTTAAAATTATAAGAACCATTAAATGACCCCAAATTTTGAATAAATATTATAGGATAAGTAAAGTTACACCAAATTAATCCAGGTAACTAATTTAGGATCATTCAAATCATTTTTGTTGACATAAAGTCCCTTATAGTATTTTATTTAATGAAATTCAAACTTTTCACACAATAATTTTTATTAAATATATCATTTTTAATATATGGTTTTCTAGAAGAGATTTTTGAACATAAATATTCATTGGAAGTACAGAAGATTTAACTCCATCAGGTATTTTTAAAAACAAATTACGGAATAAATAAAAACTAAAATCCTTGCAAAAAAATGATGCAGTAATTATTAAATAAATATAATTATAAAAACAATGATTTTAGAAATTATTAAAATTAATGTAATTTTTGATAATTAAGTAGATATGTCATGACCCAAACAACCAAGGTCTAAACTATGACTACCCTGAGCCCACCTCCAATTGGAAAACGATAGGAGACAAACATAGAGTAGACATATCCCACAAATGGGAGGCATTAGCTTAAAGTGCCTACACATCTGCACTCATCTCTAAGACGATGAATTTCCTAAATGTAAAAAACCTAAAACAATTCATGAATAAATCTATGATCCCTTGAAAATAATGTATTTAATGTTTAAATGGGAAAAAATTATGAGCCCACCCAGAAACTATACAGATTTCGACCATCTGTAATGGAGAGCATAGAGTTAAATGCAAGATCTCAGTAAACACCTTAGTCTGTTATGATAGAACTACACTCCACACACTCTAGGTCCTCCCAAGACACCATCACAAGGTCCATCATCATTATAATACATTAAATTTATGTGAAAATACCATGAATGGTTGATTATAAAATACCAAGTGGGACACCTTGAAAACACTAACCACGAATCTCCAATTATAGTAAACACAATAAATGATATATGAATCACTATAATAGAAACACCTGATTTTACTTAGGAAATTTACCATTCTATTAGGATATCATAACTAACTCCAAATAAAAAATTATAAAAAAAACAATGATTATTCTAGGAGTTTCTTCTACATAATCCATTCTATAATTGGATACACTTGATAAAGAGGTCTAGATCATTGGGCCCTTCCTAAGAAACCTGAATGGTTTGAGAAGACTTAAATACATAGATAGGGTTCATGGCCAGAACCGCTGGGGGACACCATGCACCCAATTTGGACTAAAATGTTACGTAGGGGATCATATGTCAATGATACTATGAACCATACCAATATATCGTGCTAGATGGGGGATCAATTCTAACTTAGGGAGGTTTTGTTGATTCCACAAACACCTCCAATGGAACAAAAGATGATATATGATCATGCTCTAGTCTCACATAGGGCACCCAAAATCTATTTGAGATACAACCTATAGAGGGTATGATAATCCTATTATGTGGATGTAATACAACATTGTACACTTAAATGAAATGACCAAGGTAACTCACTCAACTTATATATTTTCCATCATTGAAAATGAATAGCTGAACACACCCATGATGTGGGTACGTGGAGTTTCCATTTATCCCTAAGCATGCCCGTTCTGAAAATAATTAATGGGAATGTATGTCTCCATATAAATAGTGTGTAGAATAAGTAATTAATATGTAGAGACAAATGTCTTTACAAGTGTGTGTCCTAGTCGTGTCTATGTATAGTGGTTATGTTCGGGTACAAGCACTGCACAAATCGATATGTCTGTGTCAAAGTACACATTGTGCCACTTGGTTATGTAGATTTCACAGTGTATGCATACTTACTGATTTACATTCCAAACATCATGTAAGGGTTCACATGTTATGTTATAATTGTCTTCATCCTGAATCCTTATCCCCCAATGAACATTCCCCAACAATATTAATTCCCCATTTACACACCGTGTCTCTCGTGATATTATAGATCCATATATTTGACAATAATTTTTTCTTGAACACTGATGCTGTGTCATTTCATGCTAGAAGTCACTCCATAGATATCATATATAGGTTAAATGATCCATACAATTTCATTCTTTTCAGAATTCAGCCTTCTAATATAATTTAAATCATAACCTAATATATGATTAGCTGTGTGCTTCATGAGAAGACCAAGAACCCTCGATCTGGTATCATTCTCCCTTGATCTATATATCATCATCATCAATTCTCAATAAAAATCTATTATCACATTCCATACCTGTATGTTCAATCCATTTCATAAAATTATGATCAAGAAAATATCATGAAATAAGTATTGGTTGAATTGATGGAAAAAATAAATACCAATAATTATTGAAATAAGAAATTTGGTTAGAATTCATACAAAAACAAAAAAGTGATGGAATTACCTCGAATGTTGTTTAAGTAGCCTTGATCCATTATTGAATAATATGAGTGAACATGAATAAATAAAATAAAAAAATAAATTACATCAATTTAATTCTACCAAATATGTGAGTATCAATTATATTCTTTTAATTAATCAGCGTTCATCTACGATTATGAAATAGTATATAAATAAAAAAATAAATTCATCTAATCTGGTTATTGGATCAGTTGTTGATGAAGAATTGCTGTGTTTTCATCATAAATGTGATCCAGAAACTCTATTTGTTTAATGATCCATCTTCTAATCCCAAACCAACATCGTTCACCATGGAATATATCCAAATATACTCATAATCTCATGGGTTTGAGCATCATACCCTGAGGAAATCCTACAATCATAAATTTAAATGATAAAATAGTGTATGTGTCAAAATAAATAGAATATAATACTTATTTAATTTATTTCAATCATTTATACCTATGATGTATTTTTTACATATGGCCCATGCTAAAAAATGGTATTTCATGCATATAGAAAAACCCATGTTCAAAAATCAATGGTGCCCTTATATTTCAAATCTGAGCCCCGTTTTTTTAGTTTTTACACTTTAATAGGTAAACTCGGTAAGGTGATATTTAATATATTTTATAATTTATAATGATAGAGAGTAGACCCGATACCCCAGATACTTCTTAAGAGATTCCTTGGAGATTTTTTATAGAGAGGTGTAAACCTAAAAAAACACCCATGTCGTAGGTGGGACACATAGTCCAACCAGCCCCTAAAACTCGTTCTACCTAGTTTGGATACATAATAATCAAAATAAAATTCTTCCATCACTACCTCTCATGCTAGACATATCCATCTTGATGACATAATAAAAAAACAAATAAATTATACTCTACCATGGATTCTCCCCAAGAGGATAGTTGATGGATAATGATGTTGAAAAATGTGTTCCAACCATAGGCCAAAGATAGTCATGCAGCACCCACATAAATAGATAGAAATATTATGCACCTGTAGGAATGGATGGATCATGTCTTGGTAGGAATATAAGTGTCAAGAGAATCTTGGAATGTAGGAACATCACACTATCGAACGATGACCATATTTCCAACATAAATAATAAGAGTAGTTTGATGGATCAAAGATTTATAATGGGCAGAGGAGAGTTCTATACAAAGAAAAATCTTTGGGAAAAAATAAAAATAAGGGATAGTGGACGTTGGGAACATGGGTCAGGATGGATTCATCCAGTACGGGCACACATGAGGTAATCCACATCTAATGGGTTTTGTTGGGGGAATGTGTCCTAGGAGGATGGTCAAACATATGATTTTATAGATATGTGTGTTGGTTATAGATGTTTTTTAGTAGCATTTGTATTATTTTAGAGAGATATGTTCATGTGGGAGTAGTGTTCGTGGTTTCATTCATGATCGACAGAGGAGGTTCAATGAGATCATTACCTGGGAATGAATATCTTTCATGTATTTCTAGGTAAGTGGGGTTAAAACTACTAGAATATGAAGGGAGGGAGTCATGGGGGCTGTCTCATAAGTAGTGGTGGTGTACTAAAGGGCATCACATTGATGTATTGTGTAGGTAGGTGATGCAGATAGGGGTGACTGGAGTCTCATTATGTGGGGAGGTATCGTGATGGAAGGTGGCACCAAGAGAGGTTCAAATATGAATTAATGGGTCATGATGAAAGAAGTTTACTAGTAAGGATAAAGACAGAAGTGGGAATGACTAGCCGACAAGACTCGGATGGCTGGTATAGGTGAGAGGGGTGTTAATGGGAAAATATACATTAGTGGAAATGTAAGATAACTGATCCCTACTAGTGATGGGGTTCCACCAACCACCATTGTGGGAAAATATTGGAAAAACTACACTATTATGAGGGAGACGATTGGGTCGGTGTGGGGGTATAACTTCTCTGACAACATGTATATATTTTAGTGGATGCAATACCCAAGAAACCTATTAATAGAGTTGTTGGAGTTTATTTATTGATAAATATAAATATTACATTACACCCAAGTTTGATGACGGATGAACAATCCGACATAGATGTCGAGCAATTATTCTAGGAACATCAGGATCCCAAATTACATGTTGTCATAGCCCATGGTCTCAAATGTTATCCATATAATATTCAAAGATAATACGAAGAAAATATGAGTCATTATATTCTCCCCAGCATAGGCACTTTATTCCATAAAATTAGAAATCCTACAAAAAAAATTGTTGTACTAGGATCGCATCTGGTTATGTCGCTCCATGGTGCTCTTTGGAGGATTCTAGTGCATCCACCAGACATGAACATGGATAATTAAATGACTATGAAGGATCATCTATTTCCAAACATCGATCTCCAATGGGTACTCGGCAATGGTACATCCATCCTAGATGTCTAGCATCCCCCATTCGATAACATGCGACAGGTCATGAACATATCTCCTCAATTGCGACACGTGGAATATATAATATACCTAGTCCAAAAGTGGTGGTAGATCTAAGTGGTACACTACCTTTCCAACTCTACACAATATCTGGAGGGGAACAATGAATCTTAGAGTTAACTTTCCACATTGGCCAAATCTCCTCAGTCAACATCGACGTGAGACTCTTAATAACCCATGCTCTCTATCCATGAACTCTAATGGTCTTCATCATGGATCCACATAAGACTATTGTTGTCCCTGTGATGTCCCCATCCGCTCCTAGTTGTTCTGTACCTTATATATAGTTGCATACACCAAATTTGTTCCCATGTGTGATGAATCACATCGATCATTCCGATAAAGTGGTGACATAAATGCTTATTCATACAATGACAAAAATGGATCCATAATAATGTTAAAATGGTAGCTATTTTTTAAAAAACTCCACAAAGGGTAGGTGATTCTCTCAATTATGACCAATGTAGAATATGTAAGCCCATACCTTATCCTCCGATACATAAATGGTTAGATCCTTAGGGATGTAATTTTGGGGTTGATACACCATGATCAAGTGTAACCGAGTCACAAAATCCCAATATAATGCCATCCATAACTGATCTGTGAAGTGATTATCATGGTAATAGATGACTGTCTAAGGAACTCAATGGATTTGGACTATATCCAACATGTAGAGGAATCCCAAACACTATACTAAACCATAATATCAAATAACTAAAAAGTTAAATGACTTGTTGAGTTTCTCTACGGTCACATAGATTGAATTGTGTACCATAGAAAAACAGGGTATGATCACAAATAATTCCATGGATATCATATATCACTTCCATTTTGACACATCTAGGGGTTGGGATAATCAGACTGAAACCGGGTGCGTTGCCTTCACCTGCTAATTAATGAGGCATCAATAAACAAATGATGAAACTACCTTTATCATTCCTTGCCACCAATACTAATTTCTAAGATACTTGAACATTTTTTCCAAAATAGTACGTAAAGACAAAGGGGATTTATGAAACCCCCTAAAAACATCATCCTGAAACGTCAAAGGGACCATCATCCTCCATCTAAAAATGATAGTGTGCTCCCCACCTTCAGAATATCCATCAATATTTTATCCAATGTGTATCTGAATTAATATGGTCTTATAATTAATATTTCCATAATGGGAACCCATGATATGCTATAAAATTGGTTTCATAACAACTATCAACTCAAGATATGAATCACCAACATTTTCCTCGAAGGACAACTGCAACGAGGCTAACTGATCTAACCCCCATGTCAAAAACTAAGAACATGATACCCTACTGTGGGAGTCTGTCACCACATTCCCCTTCCATATAGATTAAAAAATATCAAAGTCACATTCAAGGGGAATTGTAGAAATCACATCTATCTCAATTTAACATCCTTATATTATAAGTTATAACTGATAGTCTTGTGGTAGGAGTACACGATAAAGCATTCTCCCATCAGGCACAGTAATAATATATTTAATGTGAAGACTACTGATACTAACTCACGATCATGGGATGAGTAGTTTTTTATAATTTTGTTTCAACTGGTGCGAACCATAACCATTAACCATAGAATTATACTTCAAAAATCAAATAATTAGGGTTCCTGACGCATCATATAAAACTACCTACCCGATATACTTCTCTGTTAATATCAAGATGTGAGCACTCATCAACCAATACATCATCTTCTCTAAAATTGTTTGGCCATTTTTCGACCACATGAAGGGATTATCATTCCGATTCCAACATGATAATGGTCAAGACACTATAGATATGGTAGGTAAAAACCTCCAATAGTATCCTTACAAACCAATTAAACTCTGCATCCCGGTGACACTATTTATTGGATACCAAGAAACAACTCCCTCAAATTTGACCGGGTCCACCACTACACCTACCTCTAAGATGATGTTTCCTGGAATGTGGACCTCTCAAATCCAAAATTGAAACTTTTAAAGATTCATGTAATGTTATTTCTCTTTTCTTTTGTCTAGGAAACTCCTCAAGTGTCTTGTGTGTTCCTCATTGGAATCTAAATGCACTATGATTGTGCAGAAGATGAATACCAAGAAAAGGACTCCGAAGGGCGAGAAGACCATTTTCATGAGTTTCATGAACACAACTGGGTTTTGAACAATCTAAACGACATCACTATATACGAATTTTGACATTAATGACATCCAAATTATGTCTTCATTATACCCACAACCCGAACTTGTAGATGGTGATAACCGAAAATTATTTCATTCTTCATGAACCATTTATCACCTCTAATGTTTTCAAATAGGTAATCTATACTCAAAAGTGGATACATATTCTTTAGGGTCACCAATTTCAATCATCATTAGTAACCATTTTACCTTAATATACCATATGGATTCTTGGATGACAACACTTGGGCTACTTATGGTGAAACATTGAGATTTTCAAAGGCATTTCCTAAAAATCCCTTAAACTAAACCTTTATATCATAATTATATATAGGGGACACCTGATATGTTGGTTCATAAAATAGTTCCATACTAGGATGCAAGTTGATGTAGATGCCTATCTCTTGTTAGGGAGGTAAATCTAATACATCATTAAGAAATATGTCCTTATTATCCTCAACCACTGCATGAAACATTTAGCCAAAATCATCCACTACACTATGAGTCATGATATCCAACTAGTGAGTAATCAGATGCAATATCCTATTCCTCAGCTCTTCCTCCCCCAAGGTTTCTTTTTCACCAACATTGTAAATACCCATTCCTTCCCTGCAGAAACACCACAACCTCTACCTAAAATAGTCAATTTGTGTATGAAATGTGGATAAATATTCCATACATATTATGACATATTAAATTCTAATTGTTTCATTTAATAGATCATAGACAAATCTCTCACCTCCAAGAATCAAATCACATTATAAGAACAAGTGAATGGTCACCAAATAACAGCCTGTTAGAGTATCAAACTTCATGGGTCGAGACAAATTGTCAACGATAATGCTTATTAACTAAACAATATAAGTGGAAAAGAATCAATGATTCACACCTATGTCTATAAATACTATAGATATGTTATAAAAAACACAAATAATACCTCATATCATCCACGAAACCTCATGGTAATAGGGATCCATAGCTTACAATTGGCCTCATTCTTCTCCATAATCTCCCAGAGCCTGGTGTGGACCACATTAGGGTAGGGTGGTAATATGTTGAACCTCCGACCACCTTATTATACACATCTAATACCTATTCAACATATACTACCTTGTATATGAACCTGATCATGCCTCTGTATCTATCTCAGTTTTCCCTCAACCATGTAACAATTAGCTATATGATGGGTTAAACAATCCAAACTCACATGTCCCTATCCATCACAATAGAATCATATTCTTTCCATTAGTTGATTTAATCAACCCTGATAGCCTGAAACCACTAATACAATGTCATGTGATTTCATCTTAAAGCATATATCATTCTTGGTTTCTTATGACTGCCATTGTTTTCATATTACTGAGGTCTCAACTATTAGTTTCCCAATAGTATCTCCTAATACTGGTGTGTAATCTAAAATAAATATCATTATTTACAAGGCTTGATCATGAACCATAAAATAGGTAGGAATATAAATGGATACCACCCAAGCTTTGATGTGTCAACATAATTACTTATCATAGGTACATGGTGTATATAACTGATCCCCACCCGATCCAGGGTGTAAAAAGTGAGATTGGAAAAATTTACTAAGTACTCCACCATTGTCATAATACCCTACTGGAGATACATAAGCTCTTATGTGTGTACTGATTGTAAGGTGTCCTAATATAAATACTACCTGATGAGAAACATAAATTCTTTCTAGAAGAGATATGTATCATCATGTGACTAAGTAACTAGGATCATCCATCAACCAGTAGATCTCTAGAGAATAATCTCTACAAGAATGGCCATTTGACTAGTCAGTGTCCTCACATGATGGAAAAGGTGAGTGAGTTCCTCCAGTAAATCCCCAAGCACCTGGGGGATTGGCTCACCCTATAACATCATAGGTCACTACTTCAAAAAATCATGCAGTTCTCCCATCCTATGTGCATCAACATCTGGAACAACCATAACTAGAAGTTACATAATGGGTGGTGGTATAGGTGGTAAAACAACATGGTTTTCTATCTCTTGTACAGACCCATGTATCGACACCTCATCACTAGGTAGATCGCTCTAATGATCATGTAGTGGAATTCTAGCTAGATGTCTGGATGAATTAATCCAGAAATTAAAAAACATATAACATGGTAAAATTAGAATATTTTTTGAGTGTACTCAAGAAGTACATGGAAAACAAAAAACATTCTTATATGATACTTGTACCAATGTTTTCCTTGCTACCGATGCCAATATGTAGTGAGTCATAAAGTATGTGATTGGAGTCCTTGTGTATGGATTCATCGGCCACCACACTAATACTAGAGTCATTGGCCTAGAGTTGAACATGAAACACCAATTATTTTTTTCAAAAACCCATCTCACTAGCTCTGGTTCAAAGGTATAACTGACCTCCAATGTTACAAATCGTCAGTGAACCAACCATCCATTGTCTAACCAATGACTACCCGAGCCTCCATAAAATTGGTTATGGGTAACCAACACGAAGTAGGCATATCCCCCAATTGGGAGGCATTATCTTGGAGTACCTATACACACGTACACATATCTAAGCCCAAAAAATTAATAAATGTAAAAACACTGAAATAATTCATGGATACATCTAAGGCCCCATGACATAACATGATAATAATGTTTTAAATGTCTAAAAATGATCCAAATAGAAGAACAACCAAAAACTGTAAATAGTCCAACCTACTACAAGGATGAGGAATAAGTAAAATTCAACACCACATCAAAAACATCAATCCATCAGGATGCAGCTACACTCCATTAACTCCTTGTCATCATAGGAAACCATCAAATTGGCTATTGTCTACATTCGAGATAAAACATATGGGAAATGCTATATAGGTGGGAGTATAAAATACCCAACATGAAACCCCAAAACCAACAAATAAAATTACTATATATAGATTAAAAAATACAATATATAACAATTAATGTATAATAAAAACACCATGATATAATTTGGAAAGGGACTATGCCACCTGGTGCTAATAACAAACTACCTACCACAGAATTCTTTTCGGTGAAACGAACAATCTAGGAGAGACCACTTCAAGAGACAAAATACCATCAAAGACACTCAATTATGAGGTATCAATCATTGGGAAATTCCCATGAAATTTCATTGGTTTGAGAAGACCATAATACATAGATAGGGGTTAATGCCCCAAACTACTAGGGGACACTACAAACCCAAACAGGATAAAAATGCTATGTAGGGGAACATATTTCAATGATACAAAAACCCTACTACTATGGAAAGATAGATGGATGATCAACACATTAATCAAGAAGGTCCCTATGATTCCATAAATCTTAATAGGGGAACAAGGGATGATATAGGATTACACTCTATTTTCCTGGAGGGACACTATAATACTATATGAGACTCGACCTCTAGAGTGGATTACATTCTTATTATGTGGATATAATTCTAAAAAATACCATCATGGAAAAAGTACAAGGGAACAAACTAATCCAATACTATTCCAATCCATGAGAATTAAGAGCTATATACCTCTTTTAATGAGTATATGATGTCTAATATGGGGTACACCAGATGTACCTCTTTCCCCATGAATACCCATATGGAAAAGCCTCAAACAAAAAAATAAGTCTCCTTATGCATGATGTTTAGATCAAGTACATGGTGTGTGGAGACTCATGTATTCATATCCAGGTCAAATGGTTGTGTCCTTATACGGTGGCCTTGTTTGTGTACCATCGCATGTACACTTGGCCATGTATGTGTCCAAATACATGATATGTCAATTGGCTATGTACTTCTTTTCCCATGCATGTGTACATCCAGAAGTACACTACTAACCTCAAGGAATAGGGTAACACACTTTCTGACATGGGTTAAATTTTGGGGGATCCTTATCTTCATCCTGAAACCCTATCTGCCACTAAATATACCCCACACTCTGTGTAATCCTGATTTATGTTCAATGTTGCTCAAGATTTTCATGAATTAGATGATTCTCTTAAGTTTATCATTGTCTGATGATTCCACATTTTTATCACCAAAATCATTCAATATATTATTAATATAGGTTGATCGAGCCCTGTAGTCCAGCATACTAGAATATTTCTTTTAAAATTGATCATAAACATACCCCGACATCCATTTTTTGGTGAGCCTCTTAGTATGACGAAGAATCATTGATATGATATCGTTATCTATTGATCAAACCATCATCATGATCAGTTCTTTATATTCAACTTCCATATGATGTTGTACCCACATTTTTAATTGATTAGGCCGAAGAACAATCACGCAATGGTCGAATGCTGTGTATTGGTTTAACAATTTTCCAAATAAAATACTAATGATGATAAAATGATGAAATTTTGGGAGAAATCCATACCTGAAATTCATGTCAAAAACCTCATATGTTTTAAATTTTCCATCAATCAATTTTCTAATTAGAAAACAATTGAAGAAGAATATATCAAATGACGAAATAAAAAATTCCATCAATTTAATTCTAGAAATGACGCACGAATCAATTATGTTCATGAAATTTATCCTTGTTTGTTTAGGATTATGAGGGGGGGTAAGAATCAAGAAAGAATATTATTGTACCGATATTTGGGATTGATATCAGTTGAAGAAATTTTGTGTTTTGTTTTATTTGAGATATCCATAAACTCCATTAATGCCACAATCCATGATCTGATAGCGATTCATCATTGTTTACTAATAAATCACTCCAATGATAGTATTAATATCTAGGGTTTGAGTGGCCATCCCTAATGAAATTCTATAACTTCACATTTAAAAATGATAATATGTGTTTCCTCAAAATAATGAAAATAAAATAATTACTTAATTTATTTCATTTCGCTTTGGCCTATGATGACTTTTTCTTAAACTGATCATGCCGAAATAAGTTATGTGGTTCCATGGGTAAAATTCGTGGTATGAAATAAATGGTTACCTATGAATTAATCCAGAACATTTTTTGGATTTATTATAAATTTTAGTAAACCTATTACTATGAGTTATTTTGAATATTTAATATATTTCAGACATATATTCTGGGCACATCACGTCCTAGAATTGCACACAATCTCATTTCTTGGTCAAGAAAATAATCCATATAATATCCAAAACTAATAATGGAAAATACAATCAATTGAATTATAAATCAATTAAATATATTACAAAAAAATTTCAAGGATATAATAAAATAATTGGTTTTAATTTGACTATGTTTTGATGTTTTTTAACTCATATTAATGAATAGTAGGTACGTTGAAAATAAAGATATTTCATGAATGTAATATTTTATTAAATTATTTAAAAAATCATGAAACTAATAAATTAGGGAAAATGTGTTTTTTTCATGGTGACACTATCATCCGAAAAAAATTTAGAGGCTATTGGGTAGAATTTTCCTCTATAACATTCTTATTATATATTTATATTTTATGGAACTCCAAAAGTTCCCCTCTGCCCAACTATATAAGGGAACCCCTAACATCACTTTTTTTGACCACCATGATCCCTCTATATCAACCATGATATACCAAATTATGTTATCATCATACCTATCCACCATTTAGTGGTGCTGATCTCACCAAAACACCAATTCCAGGTTTATTATGAGATCCTACAAGGAGGTGATATTCAAGAGGTAACTTTCTTAAACCTGAAAAATTAATTTATTTTATTCTTTAACATTATCCTCACCTAATTAGTCCATCAAAGTAAAATAAATATAATATAATTAATATAGTTGAATTTTTTATTCATAATAGAATATTTTCTATCAAGAATTTGTTCTCACCTCATCTTGTTTAAGGAATATAAAATGTTTCCCAAATTATGGAGATTAACCATCTCCATGGATAATAAGATTATATTTTCTATTACCACTAGCATGGATTATCATAAAACTATGATTATGGTAAAATAAAATTGTAATAAATTTATTATAAATAATATCAAGTTAATTAAATAATATATATACATAATATTTTGAGCAACCAAACAATTTTTTGATTTACAGAAATACCACCAAAATAATACTATCATTTTTCTTTAATGATTTTTCAAACGAATTATCCTCATTTTAGAAAAAAAGATATAGGAGTCCATTTGAACTTATCAATAGTCATTAATACCACATACTTTCATTTATATGGAATTATTCTATTTTGAAATGAACATCCATAATTTTAAACAATCCAAATGAATAGGAAACTAAGAATGAAATGCTCCTGGAATGATATAATTGAGATTTATAACTCATTAAAATGATAATAAATTAACATCATAATATTATAATAAATCTAATATGTTTGACCTATATATTTTTATTTATTGGATATTTTTATTTCTGTACTCCACATTAGATTACACTTACTTCTAATTATTTTCCTATATATTCAAATGAATGTGTTCACCACTCCGCAGTGAATGAATTGTACCATGGTACATCATATATGAGGGATACATCAACTAAATTTTCACAGTTATTCCCCAAATGAAATCCCCCATATCTATAATTACCTATCATCAGCTACTCCCTACAACTCACGTGGTGGCCCTTGTACACTATCAATTCCCCCACTGATGTACCTCTATAAAAGAAAACCTTGATAGTCCCTGACACATGGGATCATTGAACCTCCACCAACAATTATCATAATTCTGCCCCATGATACTCTCTATTCCCCAACATAACATCCTCTAGAATCTATGTTGTCCCCATCAGGAAAGATTCACATCCACTATACTACATGAAACCATTTCATTGGATCCCTGGACCCTATTCCTTTATATCAAATTCCACCCCCTTCCTTATACATCTTCCATGTAGGCAAAAAAAATTCGAGTGTGTCAGTCCACCCATGTTGCTCCCCTGGAAACTGAAGCTTTTCTCACCACCCCTGTTGGCCTCATCCTAGTTAGGAACACCTATATTCCATTTCTAACGATTATTCTTCTTATGAACCTATTCTACTAGGCACCTCCCTATCCAATCACATAGTGAAACTAGTAATTATCAGTCCATATTGGGCACACCTATGTTCCAACAATGGCCAACATTATTAGGAAGAACATCCATCCTTTCCTTCCTCTAATTCTACTTGTAATGAAACAATTATTCTGATGTTTCCTTTTGTTGATTTGTGTCATCATTAATACACATCATCTATTCCTTATTTATGTTGGATTAGGGTCCAACAAAAATTTGATCCTACATTCCTTTATACTAATGACATTAATATTCATTCTAACGTATTTGTTGGCTATCCCAACTAGTCCCCTGTCACCAAGGCTAGTTTTCCTATATTATTCCTAAAATGAAATCATACTCACCACCATCTAGTATCTGTCACAACCTAGAACTCTCAGTGGATGAGATAACACTTATACACTCTCTTCAATATTCATTACAACATACCACTTCTCCATCCACCATTTCTAAGTATTTTGGTCGAATTAATTTCTTATATCATCTACCAATAGCTTGGATGCATGATTCTGGATCATTTGATTATCTCACAGGTGATTCAGGCATTCTTACTACCTATAATATGTATATTAGTGCCTCTATAATTACTATTTCAAATGAATATAAAATCTCTATTCTGAGATTTGGCACATGATCCTTGACTCTGTATATTTTTCTTGGTTCAATAGATCATGTCCCTCATACTAGTTTTAATATTTTATCTATCAATAAAATCACAATGGGCCTAAATGTTTTTAAGAATTCTACTTCTTCTAGGTTTTTATAAGGATTTGATGAAATATGAACTTGGTATATGTCAATATAGTGATGGGATGTACCTGTTTGATAACCCAAGATATGTTTCTTTCACATACATATATTCTCATTCCATTGAACTATATTTTCACTATGGTAATCAATTTCATTCTATCCTATATATACTTTTAACCATATCATTCCACACTGTTCCTTCCATTGTGAATCATGTAAGTTAGCTAAACATCATCGGGCGATGTATGTTCCACTATTGGTGATGCATGTAGTGAATACATTCATCCTACTTCATTCCAATATATAGGATCCATGTAGGTATCCTAGTCAGTCATGGTACTATTAGTATGTATACTTTATAGAAGACTTATCTTAGATGACGTGGCCATATCTCTATCATGATCACTCATTGGTGTGTGATACTTTCAAAACTTTTTATCATGAAATCCTTAATCAACTCTACAAAAATAAAACTACTATCCACTCAAAAAATATATGAGATTATTTATCCACTTCACTTTTTTAATTTAGAAAGGACCACAACATCCTTCATAAAAAAATATTCCCAATTACACCTCAACAGAATGATGTGGATGACCATAAACATTTTCATATTCTCGAGAATTCTTGTGCCGCTTATTTCACATACATGAACCACTTATTTTTTAGATGATAAAATTATTATTTCTACCTACCATATAAATTTCCTTCCTTCATTAATCCTTCTGTATAATCATTTTTAGGTTTATTTCTCCCAACATTCTCTAAAACGTATTCACCCTAATGTGGGTAGGTGTGTTTTTTCCATCTATGACAGTCATCCACAACTATCTAAATTTTCTAAAAAATCCATGTGCTGAAACTTATTAGGTTATTCCCACAATCAGCATTAATATCATTGGTTTTCTATTGAACTACATTGTTATATAATCTCTGTTGAGTCTTTTTTTTGATAAATCACCATTTTATCTACACATTCCCCACTCTGTTACATCTATCAATGAATTTATTATTCTCACCATCACCCCACCCCCACCACAATTTTCCAAATATACAGATCGCCAGTTTGGATCTGTATACTCTCGTCAATTGTCGACAATGTCCCACTTCTAGATAGAGGAAACCATCTCACTAGCATCATTTTACACACTTGTACTGGGAACCAATGAATTGGAAATTACATTGGGTAAAGTTACTCACTATTTCTAGAATAATAAATTTTCAAAAACATCATACATAGGCCTCTCTACTATGGATATGGTATTTTTTACCTGCATGGTTTTTGAATCCAAATCTCAAACTAGGTGTCTTGAAGAATTTAATGATGAATTGAAGGTTATGGATGACAATCACACCTGGAATCCATTCCCTATTTAGGTAGGCAATCAGTTGGTCAATAGAAAAAGTATTTTTACAGTCTGCCTCAATGTAAAATAAACTCTTCATCACTAATTCATGACACGTGGAAAAATTATTATCCTAAAGATATGGTGTTCAATGTATAGAATCCTTCTATCTAGTTGTGAATATGGATTGTGTATGATTTTCCATCCCTCTAGCACCTACAGATCATTATCATATTCATTAACTTGTTCTTTGGAATTTATTTCTTCTTGGTAATCATGAAGAATAAGTATATCAACAACAACCTCCTAGCTTCAATTCCTTAGGATCCAGGTATCATGTCTCTCAGCTTCATTGCTCTCTTTATGGGCTCAACTAGCCTCCTTATGAATGGTTTGAAAAAATATTAATGTCATCACTGAATTTGGCCTATCATAGAGTATGATGTACCACACTATTGTCAACTAAAACACATCCTCCAACTGCATCCTAATGGTTTCTTATGTTGATGATATCCTTATTAAAGGTACTAAGATACAATGAATTTCCTATGTCAATGTATATTATAAAAAATAGTTTCAAATTAAATATTTGGATCCTCTGGCATCCTTTCCTGGCATTGGAGTCTCACAAACATCCAACAACTTATTTCATTCCCTATAGAAATATGCATTAGATATCCTATAGTATTATAGGTTATCTTAGGAAATGACCATTAACACTCCTCTGATACCTATTGAATGGTATCTAAATGCTTCCATAGTCCTATATTACCACATTTAGAGGTATTTTCATATTTGGGAAAAAATATATTGTCATACAATGACTCATCCTAATATTACATGAGTTGTTAATATGGTAATCCAATCCATGGAACTTCTGAAGAAACCCCAATGGGGTTATTTCCGTCTCATTGGCAAGTAAATTAATATTGGACCTACCCATGATCTTATATATTCTTATCATGATCATATGAATGTAGAGGCCATCTGTGATGATGACTATGCTAGTTTCTTAGCTACCCAGAAGTCTACTTCTAGATTATCGGTTTTCATGGATGTTATCTTAATATAATGGTTAAGTATGAAACTTATTATCATCTCCAAATATTTTCCTGAATATAAATACCATGAAATATCCATAATAACTACTGAAATTAATTTTTTTTCATTGTCTTATACATGAAATTGGTTTCCACAAAAAACAATTATGCTCAAATTTGATGTGAAAATTAGATATCCATGAAGATTTCCTCCAATCTAGTCTTCCATGAATGCTCGAATCTTAAAATAGTTAATTTCCTTAATATTCAACATCATAATATGTAACACCATATTAGTTTTAGATACATTAAAATGGCTGAGAAGATTCCCAAAATCATCTCCAGAGGGTTATCCGGAGCTCAAAAAGACTCTCTCTACACCAATCTGGGCATCTACAGTATCAGTAAACAAGCATGGGGGTAGTGTGTGCGGTATTTTTTTGGGTGTATACATTCATTATTTGGGTTAATATTATAAAATTATATACCTATTATATATTGAAAGGGGTTTATTATACCCACCATATTTTATTTATAGTTTATGTGTATTTTCGTGTCCCACATAAGGTTAATCCTTCTTAAAATTAATTTCTGATATCTAAAAATTAATTTATCCACATATCTGTGAGGTAGGAAAACTACCATTCTATAAAATACAGATAGAAGAGGTTATAAATTAAATAAGTATTTAAAATAATTGGATTTTTTTGGAAAATATTTTCTACTGTAGAACACATTCAAACTTATGGTAAGAGATCTCTTCGAACCACTATATTTACATTAGGTTATGCTTTAATATTATTTTCCACAATTAATCCCTTCATTATTCATATTTACATTTAATATAATTACTGTATATATACCAAAAATATGTATGTTTCTTTGATCATATTTCATTGACAGGGAATTAAATGTTTTATAGGGTTATCTTCTCAATTTCTCAAGAAAAAAATAACTGATTAATGAAAACATCTCTTATTAAAGACCAATAAAATATACACTCTATAAAATATTGTAAGCATTCAATATTTATCTAAAATCACTAATTTTTTAATGAAAACGTATTTTATTCCATTTATGTATTTATATAAATATTTATTCATTTATCCTCATTAAAAAATCGTTATTATTTTCCTTAAAAATTCTCTTAAGTGGTACAAGTCTAGAGTTAACAAAGCAATATTTTTCATGTTTTCACATTAGTTAGACATAATTTTTGATGATATATACCTATATTCACATTATGAATGTTCAATAATAGTTCAATTCCCTTCTATCATTGATGATATTTTTTAGGCCATTTTTTATGCCTCATGACATGATTAGGATACCCATTTCATTCTATGGGTAAATCTTATGTTTATTCATTATGTTTTAATCTTTATGTGTAACACATATACATGATGAGGTTATAATGGGTGTTCCCTGAAAGTGGTGCAATGCATTGGTTAATGTTTTCACTAATGACATTTCATGTGTAAGATTAAGGAGTAATCAAAATCCATTATGGGATTTTTTCCACCAATCATTATAGACATAATAGTTAGCTTTGACCCATTGCTTATGTATTTTATATATTACTATAACATTTTAATGTTTAGATGATCCTATGATTCTTTGTTCTATATGACATGATTATGAATTTTTATTCATGAACCGTTACATTCCTTTTATCACACTAATCCTTCAAAATCATCATCTATGCTTTATTCTCATGTTTAATCCCTTACAGGGAATTTTAGATAATACCTTTGTATTTCTATTCCCCATGATACCCCTATGCAGTAATTGAATCTCAAAAGGAGTTAGGATCTAATAACGAAGATTATATAGAATATGTTTCTTAATTTCAGTTTCAAGTTTTTAAATTTTTTCCGTACAATTATGAGGACATTGGACTATACAACCACAGTTTGTATAATGATTAATATCATGTAATATTATGTGTAGAAGGATAATGGCACTACATAAACCACGATTTGATCAATCGTGAATGATCACGAGTTTTCCTTATTATGAATTCTGTTGGGGTAGGTTATCTAGAATTCACTTATTATTAAAACGTGTAGACACTAGATATTTATGGTGTCAGCTATCATCTTGGGATGACCAAACTAGATATTTTTATACTCATCCACATATCTTCAAATTCATGTTGTTCCCCAAGTGTTCATTAAAATAATTTCATGTAGAGGATCTATGATTATGGATCCAAGATAAAGGCAGGTAGTATGCATAAAATGTTTATTGGGGACCTCCTGGTGGTGGACACCCTATCTTCATTGGTATATTTCCTACACATATTTAGTATGTTAGTGTTTTATATGGTGATTTAATTTTAAATAAATAAAATATTATCATGAAATATATATATATTCATTTATTTCCACTTTATGTTTTGTATTTCATTAATTTTAAAATGGATTTTAATAGATGATCTTAGGTGACATGTTAATTTAGTGTTAATTTTTCCCATGCTACACGGATACATCTGTTCATGTTACTAGATCCAATATTTTTTAGGAATACTTGAGGAGTCAATTTTCAAGTGATTTGGACATGTTAGATTAGTATTTTGGTGATAGAATATGGTTTAGAGTTAGTCACATGTTATGATGTTTTGGGATAGTTTAGACTTTGTCAAAATATATATATCTAGATAATATAGTCTTCAATGAAGACATTGAATAGGCTGTGGTAATTGATTTATACTAGAGCTTCAATCTTATTGATGAAAAAAAAACTAAAAACATAATATTTAAATTTTAATAGTTAAAATATGGGATCATGAATTGTATAGGTTTATGTTATAATTTTTTAATTTCATTATCTATCTGATTTCAACAATGGATATTATATATGTGGTCGGTTAGTGGGATATTTATTTACATTATTATCATTTCTATGGTTTGTAAATATTATCGAAGATATAATTGGAAAATAGTGTCGACGTTAGAATATCATGTCATGTATTAGAGGTTTTGATGATGAGATGAGATAATGATAATATATGGGAGTTTTGGAATTACTCTTTCAAAATTTATTCTTTATGACATTAGAAGACTTGGATATAGCCTCGATACATGGTATCATCAATTCATGGTGGCATGGTAGATAAAACCATTATTATTTTTCAACATTTTGCATTGTTTACTATCAATTTGACTCAAATATTTAATCCTATCGTGTATTATATTTGAGACTATATGGATAGTTATAAAATTCCCTGGTTATAGAATTATGGTTTAATTTAATAGAGTTAAAATATGTGGGATATTTCTATGGTTGGATCTTATAATTATATTACTATAACATATGTATTGTCGGATATGGTAGAGCCATAGTAGTGACAACTGTATTGTGAGGAATTATTTATTTAATAAAATTATTTACAGAAAATATACATTTATAATCATTTAATGTGATTTTAAATATTATATTATTAAATTTTTATAGATGAGGTGATTCTATCTGAGAATGTGATGTGATGTTTTCCACTCAAACCATAACAATATTTTGGTTCCCATTTGTGTAAGTTAAGAATTCACTATGGGCATTAGTGTGGGGTTATTGAATGGTTTGATGCTTTGTCTTTTTAGAGAATTTTTTGTAACATGTATTTATTGTTAGAAGTCACTTGAACTTTGACAGGACCATTTGGGATCATTTATATATGGAAATGACTATCCACATAATATGAGGTTATACAGGACCTACTGATTTTTCAACTATTGTGTATAAGGGTTAGGTGAGAAGGATTCTTACATGAGGCCTCCATATATGTAGTTCCCATATTAGATTGATATGGATATTACTGAAAATTTATTTGGGTATTGAGTAAAATAATAACAAACCTCATTTTTCATAAATTACTTCTTGGAAGGCCAAAATAGATAATTTGATATCAAGAGCATGGTCGTCAATAGTTATTTTGATGACAATTGAAAATATAGATTAATTGTTTTCCTCTATGATGGAAACTCAAAGATGTCATGTGATCATCAATCCTAGTGAGATTATTTCTATGAGAAGATAAAATGGAATTTTTTCAGGGATTGTTATAATTATGAACATCATAACCCATTGTGATTATCCAAATACGATACAACCTTCCCAATGAAGTAAGGATCCTTGACTAATGAGATTAATTTGTGAAGATGGGTGACTTATTAGGTATATTAATATAAGTTATATGGATTCTTTATTTGGATTGAGTGAAAATACATGCTATAATGTATTCCCAGTGGAATATATAATGTGGTGGAATATGAGTGATGTGATTTTACACAATTATGTTTTTCATAATAACCATATAGAATAAATTCATTTACGGTTTATTTTTCTTTGATCATTTTATGGTTCCTAAGGTATAAATTATAATCATTTGATTCTAGGATTTCTCACTAGGAACTCCCTTGGATAATATTTTTGTGGGGTTTTACAAATTATGGAAGTAAATTTAAGCTTTAAAGGCTACCAAGATAGGGGTTGTCTATATTTAGTATATTCTATAAATTTTATTGATGGTCAGCTAAAAAATCAAAGGAGGGATATCTAGGATGGATTTATAGTAAATCCGTGTGTCCGTGAGTAGTGGATATTATATATCATATAAATTCATTATTCATAATGTTTTAATGATCCTTGGGTAATTGTTTTTCAAAATGTGATGTGGTTTGTTGGGATATTGTTTTGCAGTACAACATATTCTTATAGAATCCAGGAAATATAATTTAATGATGGAGTTCTCAATGAACCTTATTAGGATGTATGATGGGTAAAGTTGAGATATGGAAGGGCATGTTGAGAAGGATTGAAACAATTTATTAATAATATAATGAATATAATTAATTTTGATGTCCTATTATATTGGTCAATATTGAACATGGTTAAGGTCTCATGAAATGTGATAATCAACCCATTCCCATTGGTACAACTATATTCATCGTAAAGGGAATATGTATGTTGGTTATCCCAATTTAGAGGGATATTTTTATCACTATTTCCCATTAATATTATAATATATTACTTTTGATTGACACATTATTACCCATAACATCGATTTGTTTGTTGATTATTGATTAAAGGACACCTTATAAAAAGGAATGGAGGTGGGTGTAATCGTTAATAAAATCATCTATATTTTAATTTTTTTATGATATACATTTCTGGATATTGGAGGTTATTATATTATAGTTTTCCCCAAGAAATAAAATTCAATATATTTAATATTTTATATTGGATTCACTGTTATAAGATATTCTTGGATTTATTTGAATTTAAACGAATTGTGTTATGATTAATCATTTCATTAGGATTCATAGGAAAATAAAGCATTTTTTAAATTAAAATTAGTAAATTCACCTTCAATGGTGTGTAAATTAGGTAATGAACTACATTATTATGTCTATAATGGGTTTCTTAACTTTCAGTAGGTGTTATGTATTTTACATATGTTATTTCATTGTTGAAAAACGATGGATATTTATTTTTGATTAATTAATTTAAAATAAATAAATATTTTATTTAAATTACCTAGACCAATTTCCACAAAATAATTTATTATCTTGGTTGGATTATAGGTTTCATGAGGGGATCCCAAAAAAGGTAAGATTTAGGAAGGAGTATTAGATACCAATGGGGTTGAGTTAGAGACCATTAGTTCATCAAAAATAGTATGATTCCTTACACTGAATTATGTTTATTTGATCCCAATCGTCTATATTTTTTATTATTTCTATAAACATTCATTCATTATATGAAATTTAATTATATTTTCTTATATTTTTATAGAATCCTTCTTCCCCTTTAATTTAGAAAATATCCAGGTACATATTTCAAAAATATAATGATTTAGTGTAATTTTATGTTATTTCAGTGTCTATATCTTTTCCAGTTTTGAGCATTAGTGGTGTTCAAGGGAGGTTGTGGGAGTGTTCGGTGGTAGATGGAGGTGCAACATCTTCACTATATGAAATAAACATTGTGTGACCTTCACACGATGTGAATTTTATTTTCATCACTTTTCTAATGTCATTCACCAAATGAATATTTTTTGGCGTAAATAATAAAATGAAAAGGTGTTTTTCAGTGAAACCTAAACCGAATAAATACATGTTGTGAAAAGGTATTAAAATTCATGTAAATCCAAAATGATGTGTATTTTTAAAAGACTAAATCCTGCCATGTTTTCATTCACTTGTTTATGGAGAATTTTTCCTCTCATATTGGGAAAACCATAGCAGACATGAGGAGTTCTTCAAGACCTTTTCTTCCCTCTGTGATCTATTAGTCTCAAATGTTGTGAGTTGGAAATATATGTTAATCCCTTCTATCATCATGGTTGTTTTCCTCCATTTCTTCTTTAGGATGTCTTTATGGTGGAGCGGTTTGGTTTGGGTTGTGTGTTTGAAATGCATTTTGAATGTCTTTGGGTGAAGTGTTGGACTATCCATGGTTTTTTGTGTTGTGGTTGTGTTTGTGGGTGCTTCTTCTTCACCCTACAATGCAAAAAAATATGGAAAATCTTATTCAAGGTATATAATCCTTCATTAATATTAATTACGTATCATTCATGAAAGGGATCCTTTGTCCATGGATATAGTAAGGAATGATATTGGAATTATCAAGGAAGGTAACACATCACTAATTTTTCAAATGGTTGCCCATAATTCTTTACTGGATAAGAAAAAAGGTTCTTAGGCTGATAATGTGGAGTTTCAAAAGAATATTAAAGCTATAAATAATAAGAAGTTGACTGACTTAGTATATGAAGGTGGCATTTTGAAATTCCGGAAGAGGCTTTGTGTTCCTGATATTCCTGATCTAAAGAGGTAACTAATGGATGATGATCATTGCTCAAATTTATCTATACACCAAGGTAGGACTAAAATGAATTGAGATCTCCGAGAAAACTTTTCGTGGAAAAATATGAAAATGGAGATTGCTGAATATACATCAATGTGCCTGATATGTCAACAAGTGAATGCTGAGAGGAAAAATTCTAAGCGGATGATGCAACCACCACCCTTAAAAATAAGAAAGTTGGAGAACATTACACTTGATTTTTTCACTAGACTTCCAAAAAAAATCCAAAGGGAACAATTCTATATGGGTCGATGTAGATCATCTTACAAAGATATCTCACTTTATCACAATTCGAGAGGACTTCCCACTGGATCAACATGCAAGGATTTACATCTAAGAAGTGGTAAGGCTTCATGGAGTACCACTATATATTGTATCCGACTGTGATCTTAGAATCATCATGAAGTTCTAGAAAAGTCTCCAACATGCTCAAAGAACTGAAATGAACTTCAGTACGACCTGTCATACTCAAACTGATGGCTGATCTGGTAGGAATATTTGGACAATAGAAGACATGTTGAGAGGATGTTCTATGGAATTCAAGGAGGATGGGACCAACATCTTCTACTGGTTGAATTCTCCCACAACAACAGTTTGCACTCGAGCATCTGTATGGCACCATATGAAGCCCTATATGGGAAAAGGTATAGAACACCGGCGTGTTGGGATGATTTCCCTTCACCATATTAAAAATGAATGTCGCCTCTTTCTGGTGGGATGGGTAATTATATAGATCCTTTTAAAACTATAAGAAATACCTCCTCAACCTACCCATCTTGATGAAACTAGGTTAAGGATGACCGTTTACCTTGTATGTGGAAAATTTTTAAGTATCAATTGGTGAAAACATTTCTCAGAGGAACAAATCATGAATATAAAGTAGTATTTATTGTCCCATATGAACCACATTGAAAATATATAATTAGTTTTATAATATTATGAAAAAAATATAGAAATATTTAATGTATTTCATATGTTCAGGCACTATCTCTAGCATCACGAGATGTACTTGTTCTCTCATGTTCACCCACTAAAGTACATCTTCAACTAACCAATGTTGACGGGAAATCTATTTTATAGGGTAGTAGCCATATAATTGTTTGACATTTGACTTATAACTTATAGGGTAGTTAATTGATGGGAATTAAAAAAAATTATCATGGAACACCCAAATTATAAGAGTGTCTTGTTTAGTATAAATACACACGACGGGGAATTTTTCTCAGTATAGGATACATGTCCATCAAGAGAGATGTATGTTGACAGTTTTTATTGAATTATGATACCAATTTAAATTGAGAACCAAAGGATTACTGAGTTTTAATTTGGGATTTTGATCATTTATACCGCCATTATAATGTTTCTCTATTCAATATTTTATAAGAGTGGTGAACCAACAACGAGGAGAAGTATCACACCCACATTTCCATTTTGGAGTTATACATAGAAAAAAAATGGATTATCTCGACATTAATTGTAATTCATATATGGTGATAAAAAAAATTATTAATATTACATCAATAAGCTTGGATAAATACCTATTCTTGATTTTGTATGTTATCTAATGGTAGAGATCCCCACTAAGACAAATATAAACCATGTTCCATGAATGATGAATACTAGTGTTAATTCAAATTTCTGTATAGCTAAATATATGGAATACGTAAATCAATGAATACATGATGATAATTCATATTATGCATCATAGGATTCTCTCCCCATTCATTTTCTATGGCCTAAAATATATCAATGATTCTTTTGATTCCTCAGAATAAGTTGATCGCATATCCTTACTTACATATTCCACATTAGGATGAATGTTTCCCATAAGATAGTAAATCTATAATGTTATTATTACAATATAATGATTCAATTAATATAATATTTATCTTCATATATTAAAAAAACTATATTGTGGTCCTAATTTCAAAATGGACCTCAATAAATGAGGCCTCTGTGGGATCTTCTAATGATGATTTAATTAATGAGAGACCCTAAAATTCAAATAATAAATCTTTTTAGGAACATGTGGTAATAACCAATATATAACCATCCTCCATCACATGATCAAGAGGATGTATACTTATTTCCATAAATTATATTGGAAAAAATGGAGTTAAAAAAATATTAGTATTTATAGATAAATAATAAATTAATTCATGAACCCCATAACCTTATACATAGCACTAGATATTATTTATTTTTCATTATCTAAGGAAATGGTATGAATTGGCCATATCCCCCAATGAAATCTAGGAAATTATATTACATACATACTACCACCATCTTTTTTATCAAAACGAGATGAGGCTATACACATCATGAATGTTAGAACAATGGAAATCATAAAAATGTGAGTTAAAATATCAATAAAATATTTGTTGTCCCTAACACAATATATATATAAAATAATGAAAAAAAATTATTCCTAGTTAAAAGGTTATATTATAAATAAAATATATCTTCTAACTAGAAATACCAATATCATGCAATGGAAAATGGTATAATGGTTGGTTTTTAATAAGAAAATAAAAAATATCGAATATAAGATTATGGAAAATGATAAAAAGTCAAGGATGGAAAGAATCCATCAAACATTATGTTCTTATGAGAAAATAAACCATATAACAAAGAAAGAAACATAATTTTCACTTCTATACGGGACAAAATAAGACTATCCATTAAGTTATACTACCCATTATTTTAATTTAAACTTTAAACTAGTTGTATGAAGATAAAAAACATCATTTCTGAATGAATGAGTTGGAGTATCATGATGAAAAATTATTGAGTACAGTATACAACATGATAGTTTAAAAAAAAATTACACAAGATTTCAATATAAAAGTACATATCCAATCATTCTTATATGTGGAAGAAGTACTAGTTCCCATAACTCCTATTATTATTTGAATAACGAATCAAATATCAAGAAAATAGATGGGAAGTACATAATATATAACATTTACTCAAACAGAGCTCACTCATTGGCTATAATGAATGGAGATCATATCACACCGCCATAAATGAAATAGGTTTGAATACATATTTTATATTTTTTTCACATTTCTTCATTAATTCTGATATGTATTAATTTTAACAATATATAAATGGTTTTTTATTGAAAAAATTAAACTAAATAGAATTGATATTTGTCACATGAAATTAAATTTTATTACATTGAGTACATTATATCTAAATATATTATTCCCATAAATCCATTAATTATGTTTTTTAACCAACATTGTTCTAGTTCTATGTTAGATCCTTGACACAATTATTACCCCATCTTTGAACTAGAATCATGGAAAATGTTTTCCATATAATACATATAATTTTTTAAACCATATGACATATATTTTGATCGTTAAAAACCTCAAATTTCTTATATGAACCTACTTAGTATGGATTCCTTCCCTTATATGAGAGATAAATCGAGCTAATTACCCTTAATGTATATCTCCCCAAAAAAATTTCCCTTCCAAACATGAGGTAAAAATACACCACACAAATATATAAGAATTATATTTTTATTAATTTATCATCATTAATTATATTTTTAATACTTGGATGTTTTTTTCACATCTCAACAATGAATTTAAATTTTTCTTTATCTATAATCGCTATGTGATATCAAAACACATATAATATTTTATTTCTAACAACATGATATAAATTATTCCCATTTATTTCCTTTCAAGAACTATCCTGTGATCAAAATAATTTCCCAATAATTTCTTGTTTCTCACACTAAGAATGAATTATTTTATTTCACAGGTCTTGTTGAAACATGAACATGATATTTATTTAGATGAGATCAACTCAATGGATGTGAACTTTGTCTCGGTCACATTAAATTAACTTGTATGATAATAGGTATGCTATACATGACTCCACAAACCACCTATGGTTGATTATTGGCTAAACATATTTCCTTTAACCAATAGTTATATATCTGCTAGAGATATTAAATTTTTTATATACCTTCAGATAAAATTCCCTCGATCCCAGACAATATCTGTATTTATTCATGATAATATATTTTTTGTATAGATTAATTTTTCTATGATCACCTGAACATCCATGAATTTTATCATTAATTAGTGAATTCAAATTTCTCCTTAATGTCTGGGTTTCCCAGTCCACAACATGTTTTCTCATTAACGTTTTATTATGGTGAAACATGATCTTATCCCCCCTAAAATATGCTTGATCAATATATAAGAGTCATCATGAATTATATGTGGATTTATTTTTGACATTATTATATATGTAGTGATTCATATTTCTCCTATAATTTTTCAAGATGAGAATTATTCAATCCAATATGCCTCTCTCTTGTATATTTTATAGATATATGTATGATCACCGACATGGAGTAATTGAATCTTTATTTATACTTCATAAAAAATGTAGTGATTCCTAGATCATCTATCATTGTCCTAGGTATAACCCACAATGGACTTTCTCGTGGTTGTTAGGTTTTCTATTCATTAATTTTAGTGTTCTAATAATATCTTAATGAAATTGTGTAACTATGAGATTCTATTCCATTACACATAATCAAGATCAGTGTAAAGATTTCATATGAACTATATGCTTCTTTAATTCATAACCCTGATGTACATGTAGTAATGGAAGGACCCCATATCATAGGACTGATAAGAACATCCAATATAATCCCATATTTTCTTGGTCTTCCTCAAAACATTTTCACTCCTCGTTTTATATATGGGAAATTCTATTTAATTTGGTTCATAAACTATCAAAACAAAAGGATTATAGAATATATTTGTTTACTAGACACATATACCAAGATTAGATGTACCCCATTTTAAATTTTTTTAACTTATTTCATTCTTTTTATAGACATGGTACTCAGATTAGGATATTTAATCTTAAATAAAATTAATTTATGTGTATTATTTTACATATTTATGTCCTTATCACAAGATGTTAAGACGTATGATAGGATTAACTTTCTCATTATTTTAAACTACATGGTGTTAGACCTTGATTCCAAAGGTTAAAATATTTTACCCCAAATTCATTATCATATGATGATAAACCACATGAAACCTATCTCATCATCAGATGATGATAAACTGATTGAAACATAAGTCATTTTCATAAGAAAGTAATTATATGAAACATGAGTCCTTCTCGCATAATGTTAATCAATATAAAACATTATTACATGTCAAATGAAATTAAATTTCACAATACCTGATTCATATAGAAATATGAAAACCCAATTATCATTTATATGTACTTCGTGTGGATTTAGTTTTTTCATTTAATGATACATAGTGTCATGGGGATTATATATTTTTACTCATACATATGCCATCTATAATTTTAAATGTATAACAAATGTCCTTTAAAGACATTATATTATAAACATAGGCCTGAAATTCCTCTATTATATCTATTGAATATCCTTTTCCATTGGTCGAAAATAATTTCTTAACTATACTCGATTACTTGAAAACTTTAATGAAAATTTGTAATGAGTGAATTTGGATTCAAAGTAAACTACATTTTTTCTATACATATGTACCCCTAATATGGATCTTCTTATAAACCCCAAAAATATTTATTTTCAACTAGAGGAATGATATCCTTTGGAGAAAATTTTCCTCTATATTCCATAATCCATGCCATCATCTAAATAGAACCCATCATTAAAATATGGTCACCGATCATCCCCAAGGTATCTATCACATATCATCACTACTAATCTTGATAAATTTATCCAAAAATTACAAAATCATCATTTATTAATTAAAATGTCTTAGGACATTATTGGACCATGAAATCCAATTAGGTTACTAAATCTTACTTCCTATTCACCTCTTGTCTAGGAATGATGGCATAAAATTATTTTCACTATATTTTGAGAAAACAAATCATATTTAGGATATCTATGTATAGTTATAATTTTTTCTTTCAACATATCATGCATCACTTTTTGGTCATTTTTCCATGACCATAAACTCCATTCCTTAGTGGTAAAAAGCATGAGAACATAAGCATCAAGAGTAAGTGTCCTAAAATCTTTTTTGACAAAAACATATAAAAAAATGTAGGATAAAAATTCAAATATACCCTTATGATATTACGATGTTCATATATTAGAAAAATTAATGATAGAAAAAATGAAAATGAATAAATCTTTTGAGGCCCACCATATTGCTCTATAAAAAGTTAACCTATGATCATCAGTCCTACCATATGGGAAAAATTATATCAATGAAAATCCATTTATCATCACACCGATTTGTGTTCCAAACCTGAAGAAATAACCTATATGTTACCAAATGTCTCTTTGAATACATATTTCTAATCAATATACTTCATTTCACACGTGTTTTAATTTCATTAAACTTCCATAGATATTTGTAATTAGTGCATCTAGCTTTTAATGAACCAATATTTAGCTATGCACACATTCCCCTTACATGGATCTGTATACACACCAACAATATGGCCTTCCAAATACGGGTTTGATATCATCCAATAAAAAATGCCATTGAATCTCAATATTCCATGAAAATATTGTTGAAGAAGCCATTATTTGAATTCGGTAAATGGTTATCCACTCAATTCTTGTCGCATTTCATAAACACATAATAATTTTCTTTAAGCGATGATATACACAACCCGTAATCTAAATATTCTAGAGGATTTGATAACCTATATATTACACATTTGTGTATAATACATTTTTTTCAAAAGAGGAAAAAATTTATTAGCCTTAAACGTTTGATCAATCATTATCTCACGGCCTTAGACCACATGACACAGTGGTCTGGGATTCATGAACATGAACTAAATCCAGGTTTATGGTATATTTTTTATTAGTAGTAGGATATTTATTCGTGTTTTTATTTCTCATACACACAATGGATAAAATATCCCTCAAATATGATCAATGATATATGTCCTGATATTTTTGGAATCAGTGATCATGTATTTTAAAATATAAGCCTTAAATTTTTTTTCTTAAACTAAAAACACAAACTATGTAAACCTATCAAGTCTTATAATGGCACTGGACTTCTAATCATATTATTTTTTTCTCTCATCTTTATATATTTATTTCTATATATTTTGGTCAAAATTATTAACTATTAAACTCAATTCTTATTTGATAATTTTTTATGATGTTAAACTCTATACCTCATATGTAGAAATCACATGACTTTAAATTGAGTGAGAAATGGAAAAAATATTTTCCCATTAAGAATGCATAAAACGAGGATTAATAAAAATATATGCTGATTCCCACTGTGCCTACCCATATGAATCATTATAAAAATTGGATGGAAAAAATAGAGACACAAATATAAGGCAATAAACTATGTTATCACATGGAGATCCAATCTTTTTGAAGCATGGCTTCCATCTATAATAATTTCCTTCTGAGTATGTTGGAAAAAGACATGAAAGTGGGGAAGATCACAAGGAGGACATTCATAGCTTACCTTAAACAAGACTAAAATATTTTTAGTTTCCTAATTAAAGACCACTAATAATTATACACAATATATAATATTAAGAGAGAAAAATCACTTGTAAGTGTATTCCAAAAAATAAATTAATTAAAAAATGATTCAGATCCATCTTAAATTTTATAAGATTGTATAAGGTGATATGGGTGTCAATATTTGAAAAATGATCACACTTCATCTCCTCATATTCAAATGGTGTAATAATACACATTAAAATAATGGATAAATTAGTTTTTATATTACATCAAAACAATATTAACTTTATATAAATGAACCATCTCCTCCTCCATTGATGATAATATTACATTGGTCTATCACTGGTAGTGTTTTTCCCATGGTATATGAAGTCTCAACAACAGAGGATTATGATTAAACTGAGGAACTGATTCTGTTGTTAACACTATTCACACAAGACCACTTATGAGAAGATGGAGAGGATGTTTACACAATGTATGAATCACAAAGGTTATTATTTTAATACACACATATATTCACCAAAAAATCGGGAATATATTTTAAAACTAAAAATTAGATAAGAAAAATTTTTCCGGGGACATTTCTATCTACTTGAAAAGAATTTATGATGATTTAATGATTAGTTTTACATAAAAATGGTATTATGGAGGGATGTGTGAAATGAATCCGTCTACTTATTCATGCATTAGATTTTGGACCAAAGATAATGACCACACATATAGAGGAGACAATCTCTTCAAACATATTAGATAACTAGTTTTAGTGTATCATATAGTATTTATATATTGTGACTTTATTTCCACCCACTATCGATTAATATGAATATTTTTTACATAAATGGTTTCCAATAATAAATAATTATTCAGTTAAGATATTTATATCATAGAGGATGATATATTATTCACACCCATGAGTGGACTAGTTGACCATTCATTCATAATAAAATTATTCCATCATTTCGCTCACCCATATCATATTGTGTATCTAGTTATTAGGTGAAAAAACATAATTATATAACCCATAATTTCACCCCCCATGTTTTAAGGATTGGTCTCATTGTCGAAACACTAGATTTCAATTATATCCATATGTTGTGGGATATGGAATCCATCTAGTAGGAGTGGTGAAATATTATTTATATAGATGGAGGAGATACAATAATTATATAATAATTTATCCTTATAGTTAATATAGACTAAATATTCATCATTGAGTTTGGATGAAGAATATATATCCTTTGATTTCAGCTATTTTCTAGGCCTTTACCGCTCTGTCAATGTATATGTGATTAGTGTTAGGATCTCTTCATGATAGTGATATCCTAATTAAATCATCCCTACATTAGGAAATTTGGGTTCCTCTACCATATTCCACTACACATCACATGGTCGAAAATTTCTCATTAACATTAAAGAATCATCATGATTAGGTTTGTGGTGATCTATTTTGGCCTTATGTAACTTGTCTAGAGTTTCAGTTGTAACATAAATAGGATTCATATCAGAAAACATCCCTCATGGTGGGAGTGGATATCAAAGTGTTAAAATAAAATACTTTTAACATAAAAAATGAATTTGAAATTTGTAAAATTAATCATGAAATGGAATGTTTTTTTGTTTAATAATCACCTATATTTGTAGGTCCATCATTTGATACTTATACGCATGAATAATAGTTGGAAGTGGTATATTATATTCTTACAAGCACATAAACTATATCACAAATATGTATTTCATATAAGCCTCCCAGATGATATCTCCATCCACCAATGTCATTAGAAAACATTCCGTTAGAGCCATCATATATGAATAGGATTCCGAATTTCAAAGGAAATGATAATAAATTATCCCGATAGTGGGATAATTATAGGAGATGAAATTGAATTCTAAGAATAAAATCATAACCATTGAGGCTAATACATATATCACATAAAAATTCATGATGAAAAAGATATCTTGGATATATGGTTAGAATCTACACTCAAGGATATTGACTTCACTATGTAGTGAAAATTCAGGAATGTATGATTTCATGCGCACCCAAATGAACTAAAATGTCCTTCAAATATGAAAATGGACCATTACGTTGTATATATGTAGTATAATAAAATAAAAACAATATATCATCGGTACCACTAATACCATAGTTTCTCCATGTACAAACATGACCATTGTGGTAAAATGAATCCAAAATTATGTAGATGTGAGTTTCATGAAGTAGATGTAAAATAATTATTAACCATATTTCAAGACCTATATTCACATGATTTTTAGAATGGGTCTAAGATATTATATTTTAATACCACATTTTATTGATGCCCTTATTCACTAAGGGAAAATAAGTTCATGAGATCCCCCACTATTCAATTTTTGGGTAACATGTCTTCCATTTAAAGTGTAGTCCTTTCCCATGTAGCATGTATATGTTCTTCATCCATAGTTAAATGTTGATTTCATCTCATAGCAGTCAGTCCATCCTCTGGATCTATGATTCCAGGTTCAATAATTCATGGTCAATGTGGGATCTTATCAGGATCCCACTATATTGTTTTTGGGAATAAATTTCATCATACCTAGCCCCATGGATGGGTTCTTATGAAACATGGTAGATACCAGATAGGAAAATTCCTACTCCTATTTGTGTTAGGTTGAATGTGTTGGCCTACGACCACCATTAACTCAAAATAATTGGACAAAGTCAAAGTTCTTGTACAAATAGGCATGAGAAATAATGAAAACCTTATTTTTAGAAACTTATTTTATCTCCTCCTTGAATTAAACACTAGAATTTTGAACCTAGTACACATATATACTTTTAATCTTTACGCTGTCTCCAATTCATATATGTTGTTACTTATTTAGTCCCTTATATTGAACATTAGTTAAATGATAAATAATGTATATCCAAAAATATATATTGGTCTAAAATATGTATGATAATGATTCTTGATATATTTCTTCTTGATACATCACGAATACTAGGAAACATATACCTTCATTGATTTAATCAACTTTAGAAGAAATATTTTCTATAGTCAGGATGGTGTACTCTGTAAACCATGAGCATGGAATGTAGTCAATTGGATTCAATATGAGTATGGATATAAAAATCCAATGCCCATAAAATTTATGAAGATATGAAATAGGGGACTCCTGATGAAGTTTCTTCAGTGTATTATCATTATGAAAAATAGGTCATTAAAATGATACTAGTATCAATAACCAAAAATATCAATAATCTATTTTATGTGGGGAGTATCCATGACATATAATGTGGTGTACATAGTAGTTTTTTATTCATTTTGTTCCAATAAATAAATAGTGTTTTATAAAAAATGAATATATAATGAAAGATAATAGAAATAGGGAAAAGGAAGTATTTGACAAATTCCAATGGGTGAAAATTATTAATTAAATGTAAATTTTCCTATTTCATTCACCCACGTCCATCACTCAAGGCCTTTGTGGATGTCCCTCAGCAAGACGCGTTGTCTATCTACATCGATGTGAATATTCACCCAACACATTCACCAATGTACTTGGACCATGTTAAAGGGAATAAAAAATACTAGGTTTCTAAAATTGATTCGCTGGGTGTTGGAAAAATATTATGGAAGCATTCCTAGCTTAATAAAATGTTAATCATAAAGGAAAATTATTGATTCTTCACTGCTCACTTGTTTTAATTGAATGGTGCAGATGAACCTCCTTATATTTATTGGGGATGAAAAATATTTTGATATGAATAATTAGTGTTGGGTTTTAGAGAATTGTTCAAGGATATGTCTCCCCAAAATAATCTTTTTCTAAAAAAACAATCATGATAGTGTGACATTTACCATTGTATTAAGTCCCCTTGTTCCAATTGTATCCAATCACGAGGGGTGTTTTCTAACTACATTATTGGTGAAAATATTAATAATTTGACGTTGGATGTGTAAGTATAATTTATAATGGATAAGTTATTGATAAATGAACCATTATTTTTCATATAATATCTTATTTTCTAAAAAAATGTTCACCCACGATTACCTATATGAACATTTTAAATGCAAATGTTGTGCATGTTTGTCTACCTACTCACATAAAGTGCTTGTGAAACCCCCTTATCCCATGGACCTATATTTTTATATATATATAACATTTGGGCTCCACATTTGGGTACATTTGGAATACAAATAGATGATTTGATTCACGAATCACCCTAATCTCCCACTAAAATCATCAAATCCCTTTTAATTAGCATAAATATTCCTAACACCAATGAAAAAAAATTAAAATAAAGATTGATTATTTTTTAATTAATAAGAAATAAGGACACCATTATGGGAACCCATTTCTTGTATAGTTTTCTAATATTAGTGAGAATAAACCTTTAGATGAAATTTACTAGAGCATCACAAATTTAAAGGCACTCGAGGTGACACCTACCACCATGGAGGAGGATAAGATAAGTAACCTCATTAAATATATCATTTGTACCTATCATCCAAAGGATTACTCTTTATCCTATCATAAATAGGTTTAACTAGCATGAATCACTCATATTAGGAATACACCTCATTTTCTCCCTTTATATTGTGAATCCTATTTTCCATCACAAGGTTGAAGCCTAATTTTTACCCACGCTATAGGGAACCACTACTGATCAGCCTCACTTGGGCACACCAACCTTTAACATATTCACATATGAGAAAATTTCTCTGCTACCTTTACTAAGGAATAAAATACTCTTATTATTTTTTAACCTAGTACTATTGATAACCAATCTTCGATGGCAGATCATTCATTTAGAATATTATTCTATAAGGGAATCCATCAATCAATGGAACCTAAAAGGAAAATATAAATTTAGCAGTTGGGTGTGAAAACTGACATGTACCCTTTATAATCCTGTATTAACATGATAAAAGGTATCTACCAATTATCACTATACTTACATGGAAACCATTTTATTTTAAATAATTTATCCACATGATAATGATTTCCCTGTATAGGGATATTTGTAAATCCATTCCTATCTCATACACTAATACCTAGATGACCTAATTCTAAGACTTATCGACATGTGTGCTAGCTATATATATTCGTATAATGAATGATTCAAGACCATTCAGGTTTACAACCAATAGAAAAGACACGTAATGGTTTAGATTGATTATTTTTCACCTTAAATCATTAATGATTTAGAAAAAACATCTGCTAGGAAACATATATTCATGTCTATGCCCCACTCATTCTCTCCTAACTCATTAGTAGAACATGGGACTCCTCTAATGTATAATCCCAAAAATTCTCTCACCATTAACCTAAGTCATCAATTAGGTTGAAAATATTAGGGAATCTCCAAATGAAATAATCCATATCAACTATTTGTTTTCCCCATTTTATGAAACAATGTCACTTTAAAATTATGTTTAACTAAATAACCAACATATTATCCACATGAAATTAATCATTATGAAAAATTCCCAACCATATGAGGTTAAATCACATCATATAATCTTTCATCATTACATTTAAATTTTCAACTCAACCTATATGGCATTTCTCTTATATTAACCATTATATTTATAACTCTTCCCCGTGTTTCAAACCCAATATCAATAATTTTCAATATCCATCCCAAGAGGTGAATATTCTTTTTGTGTCCAATTACGTCCTCCCTCACTTTGAAATATTCCCCACAGGATTATGTGTCCTCTCACTAGGCCCATATTCCTTAAAGAACCATTATATTTATTCTAAATTCTAGATGAGCTCATATCCTACACCATGGTTAATATTGATGTTTACCCACATAGATATCTCACTTTTTCATATATCCAATGAAATAATGTCTAAAATGGAATGGAAATATACCATATTGGTATTTATGAAATCCATATTTTTGGGGTAGGACATTATAAGGTTAACTATAACGGTTCATCCATGAATATACCCCACACCAAACACAACTAGGTACCTTTTTCCTAATTTTAAATTTTTATAACATTAAAATATATGAAATTGTTCCTTGTCACATTAACGTAATGGGAAAATGTGTCCCTCAATGCGGAAGCATACTATGAGGTTTTTGACTCCATTTATAGGGATATATTGTAATCTATTTTTATAGGCATCATCCAAACACCATAAATAACTAATTCCTCCCTGGATAAAGATAAACTCCAGAGTAAACAACTATGTTGCATTAACCACAAGACCCTATAACTATGAATCAATATAAAATAAGATGAAATTAGATAACCTATAATATATTGACATATTAACATTTATGAAAGACCATTTACATATAAAAAATATTCACATTAACTCATGTAGACAATAAATCTCTATCATACGGGTAACCATTCTTATATAGTGATATGGGAAGGATTCATGAATAGATGAAAAATATTTAAGAGAGTTCCAGATATTGAAACATTTCCCTATATAAAGAAGAATATTAATTGAAGCACTCATCTTCATGAAAATTTAACATTCTAAGGATTTGGTGGAATGGTCATAGTGGATTCCAGCCTTGGGAAATCATTTCAACATAGAGTAAAAAATCAGTAAAGGAGTGATATCTAACGGTATAATAAGATGGAAAAATGTGGATATTATTATTATATTATATCCTTATTCCATAAAATATTTCTATTTTAATGATAATAATTCTTATTTATTTAACTCAATAGTATATGAATATGTTAGGAATATTAATTCTTTTTTATTTCATTATTTTGTTACATTGATTAGTATGTTTTTCATACAATCATGTTTCTCATTTTTATATGATACATTGACTACTATGGTGTATATATATCGGTTCTATGAATGATAATTTTTTATTTTATAGAATAAATGTTATTATGTACCATAAATTAGAAAATCAAATTGTTGTTTTTAGAATGATTAGATATAGTAGAGGTTTTTTGGAGGTGAGTTGCGAGTAATATAAATGATTTATAAAAGTTTTTAGTTGTAGATATTATATATTTGTCTATGTGATATGATGTGAAAGGAAAAAATGTACCTTATATATGGCTCACATGATTAACTATAGTTCTTTTAAATATTAGAGTAACATGTAAATTTAATATTTCTTATAGTAGACAATTGTTCCCATGTATGACAAACTCATGCTTCAATAAAAGTAAATATTTTGGTAAAGGGAAAATATAAGAATAATAAAAATATACAAATGGATAAATACAAAATTTAAATGGATATATAATTTCTGGTAGTTTTATATATTTTTAATAAAAAAATAATTTTCTCAAATAAGAATAAAATATGATATATTTTATAATATAAATATTAATAATCCCGAAATTTTTTGCCAGGTGAGAATGAAATGTGGACTCATGATATAAATTTTTAACACATAAAAACCATATTTTGTAGGAGAAAAAAATTAGGAAAATTAATGATTAATGAATGTGATTCAGAGATATTAAAATGAGATAATTCATATTTTATGTAATTGTTTGTATCCTTCTTATATGATCATTTGAACACAAATTAATAAGGATGGTCAGGAGTTATTTTATGTGGGATTTTGCGTAAATTTTACTTTATTGTTTTTAGGATCACAAATAATTTTTATTTTAGTTATAAAAAAATTTATATATAGGTATCCACTTATGTTGATTTTGGAAAAATTAAATAAGACAGATAGTGTATGGAAATTTATGTAATGAGGAAGAAGCGGAAGATCATATTAATCATGTCAATAAATGACTCATGGATTTTCTGATTATAATTCTTTAAGATATTATTTTTCTTTTAATTCATTATAATAAGTAGTATTTTCAGATGGTTTGTGTTAATTATCTTTTGGGTGCAAGGTTATTCCATTAAATTTGGCTTCAACTTGATAATAATGTATAATTTTTGGGTTTTTTGGATAAAAATCACTATAATATAGGTATAAAGTCACATTTATTGGAGTCGAAAAAATATTAAAATATATAGTGATACACATTTATATTATGCACCATATGAGAAGGATAGAACACTATTGAATAAGAAATAGAGAAACTATGTATGAAATATAAATGATTTAAACATTGATTTTGCACACTCTTTAATGTAGATCACAAAATGATGTAATCATAAAAATTATTCTCAGATCCATTATTCACTCTCAACGACCACTCATTGAAAATTGTTAATGATCATAAAAACATAAACAACAATATATGAATTCCATATTGTTATGGAATTTCATTTCTTATATAGAAGGATAGAATAATACATTATCTTTTCCCTATTGGAAAATATGTTCTTGAGTCATTCAGTTAATATTTAACAGTATAAACTGATATTGTTACATGGTGTATATTAGATAAAATGAATTATTAGAGTAATGGGGAAAAACATAATAAAATTTTCTCTTCAATATCAAAATATGAATTAAAAATAATATTGGATGAAAACTATTGGGGAAATATTTAAAAGACTTAATAGTTTTTTTGATCGAGATAAAAAGAGGAAATGAAAAAAATTTATAATTCCATAGAAGTTGTTTTTAATATATAATAATATTATTTGAAAATGTGGATAGACATTCATATTTATTGTTGCTATAGTTTTGAAGGAGGAAATACATGACTTATGTTATTAGATTATGATGAATGTGTTAAATAGTGGAAGTCAAAAGAGGATATGGTTTTGGTGTTTTGTCTCCAAACAAGTATTTTTGGTTCTAATGTGTGGATATTTCCATGAAATATTTATAGAATGTAAAAGGGTTCTATATTAATGTCATGTAAGGGTTTCTATGCATTAGTTTTGAAAATTAATGTTTACACTATTTTAGGAATGATATATGAGAGTATATATATATATTTTATTAATGTTCTTTGGTCATTTCATGGTTAGATACATGAGATTAGAGATTTAAATATCTAATATTGAATCCTTTATAAATACTATAGGTTGTTTGAACATGTTAACCAGCTAGACCCCAATATATAGGTTGGGTGGGAAACATGTAAATGTTTTATTTAATAATGATCTAAAATTTAATTATTTTTTGATTGTGATTAAAATATTTTTATCTTCTGTGAAGTGAATGGAAGATCTATTGTTTTTATCTTGACATAATACTATTTTATGAACCCCATATATCCAATTTTTTCCTTTTTTTCATTATATTTCATTATTGAATGTCTATATGAGTTATATATATTTTAGTTTGTAAGGGAATATACTTAGTGGGATAACACATTCGTGTCATGAAATATTTTTTTTAGTAAATTGGTTCCATTGGATTCTTCTAGTCTTGGATGTTCCTGAGTGTTTCTTCATTTGAATATTATAGATTATTATTTTTTTCAGGTGATTTGTTGTTCATATTCCAAATATGTGGTATCCAATATTTTTATTTATAAAGGTTTTTACTCTAAGTAAAAGGGTGTTCCGCTATCATTATTATCATTTTATTTTTCAATTCTGTCGGAGTTACATTATTTAAAAGATAAAAAATCAGATTAAGATGAGTTATGGATAGAAAAATTCATTAACACTAGCATTAAAATTTTGAGAATACATGTTGAAAAATTTATTCTTCAGGATTATCTCGTGGTTTTAATGAGTAGTAGTAAACCATAATCAATGAAAATAGAGTAATGGGTAATGATGTATAGAAAGGTAGTTAAATTTTTATAGACTCCCAAATAATAAAACATTTTATATAATATCCAAGAGGTGGAGAACATATTGGAGATGATAAATTATATTGGGGAATTGTATGATTATTCAATAGTAATGGAAATTTTTTAAATGAGGAAAACCATATTCTATATGAGGATGTAATAAAAGGAATATCATTGTATGAAAAGGAGGATAAAAAACATGATTTAGAGTCAAATCAATGAAATGAATGTATATTTCATAAAAATTGTGCGTTTTTTAATATATTTCAACTCTAGTAGAATCTTGTTATATGACAGTTACTATCATAATTAATTCGTATTTAATGGGTGACCAAGTGGTTAAGGATGCTTTATCTCTCATTCTAAATTAATAACTCATCCAAAAGGAATACCGAAAACCTACATTAATCACAATCAATATAGAAAATAGATAACATTCCACTCAATCGAATGGTTAAAATAAATTTGATGATATATATCGACAGAGAATATAATTTATGTTGATTGGATTAGGTCTCGTATGTTGGTATTTCAAGAATTGGGGGTACTTGAAGAATGAGTACTTGCATCATAGGGTGAATTTTAATGGGGTGTCTATAAGTTCATGTCCCTTAAAAACTATAACATAAAATAATAACAATTTAATTTTGGATTTCAATACTCTATGGGAATCATGTATTATTTATTTTAGGCCTTCACTCCATTCTATGGGAAATTTTGAGATGCATGGTGATATATATATTTTATGATTATATAGAAAGGATTATCTAGACAACAATTGTTTTGTAAATACTAAGGGATGGGTTCAGTTAAACTCTAAATGTATAATTGAATATTCTATGAGTGACAATAAGTTCCACACATTCCAATTTTATGGAATAATGCATTTTCAATTTGTCATATGGATGAATCCTAATTCAAAATAAGATTTCAAAATATGGTAAAGAGGATTATTTGGTCTTATATGGTTACAAAAAAATATTAAATGGATTGTATGTTTTTTATAATGGGAAGATAATAATGGGAAATAATTTTTATAATGGAAACCTCTAAAATTCTTGAGGTGTAAAACTATCATCATGGAAACCATAGTGAGAAGAACATGTGTTTATTGGAAACTAAATATATATTGATTATTGGTAATATGGATTTTTGATCTTGTAGGAGTTATATAAAATAAATGAATTGAATGGTGACATTTAATGTAATTATAATGAAACACATGTAACATATAGTAGAACTCACAAACATGAATGTTTTGGTCATATAATAGTCCACTCTCAAGGTGGTTATTTTTACATAGTAATATTTAATGACGATTCAATAAAGAATGTGTGGGTTTACATCCTGAAGAAAAAATATAAGGTGTTCATAATGTTTTTTCAATGTATTTATATAGTGGAAAAAGAAACATGAAATTAAATATAGTACTTATTTTTTTTGATTATGATGGATAGTACGGTAGTGGATAGTTCATGGGGATCTCCTTGGGAAAGATTAATTAGGCTTAGAAAGAATATACTCGGAAGACCAGAGTAGAATCATATTAGGGATTAGATTCATTATATAAGACTAAAATGTATCAAATAATGAGACGATAATTTAAAATTTCCAATGAAATTTTATCATAAGAAGTTAGTTGCTCCAAAATATGATGTCAATTGGAGTCCTTCTCAACAATTGGGGAATGGGATTTCAAAAAACATTTATTTGGGAAAATAACATATGTTAACCACCTTAATTTCTTCATAAGTCTTTATTATGTCTTTTTTTATGCCTGTGTTTGGGAAAAACATGAAGCAATATATGAATAATTTTTATATGTGGGATATGGTGATGGAAAATGTTGTTTCTAGATTTGGTATAATGATAATGAAAATTTCATTAAAAAAATGTTATAATTAATGCAATGTTGTTATGAAAAGACAAAAAAATCATGTGAAATTGATTAGAAAATAACAATTCAACTTAAACACATAAATGTGATGAAAATAAATGTTTTGGAAGGATTTATGTTTTCGAAGGTTTCAGTAGTATTAAATATTTGGAGGATTCAGTAAGGATTTAAGATCTACCAGAGAGATAAATAAATCTAGATAGATGGGTTGAGTTTTTTAAGGTGAAAATCTAGAGTTAGCAGATCAAACAGAGCATAATAATTTTCTGAATTCTAGATAAATAAATAAATAAAAGGAATAATATTGATATTTGGAATATACTAGCATTACTTTCTTCATACATAATGATGTTGTATTATTATCATATAATAATTAGATAAATTTTATGATTCTGGAATGTTCAATTCATCATTGGAACATAAATAAGTTTTTTTTTTAAAAAAAATAAAATATCTAAGAATATAGATTTAATATAGGGGAAGTAATCACGAAAAAAATATTATTCTATTTGAAATAATAAGCTGGTACGGGGAATATGGATATAGATAAGTTTGTTTTCAAAGGATATTAAGAGAATAAATGATTGTACATATATGAAATTTTCTTACACATTTTATAACATTAAACTATCCATAAGGTGTTGAGTCTTGTAGCATGGAATGATTTAATCTAAATATATATATATGAAAAATGTGTACTATTATAGTGATTTAGAAGAGGAAATATATATGAACTATGTAAATACTATTTATTATAATAGTAAATGTAAATGTTTTCTATGGTACAAAGAATCATATCTATATTTTAGAGATAACTAATTAATTGGAATTGAACATCTAGCGTCTTTATATATAATAATATATTTTTTTGTAAAAATAAAATATGTTTCTTTTCTAGAATGTGTTTATGTCTGGGATATTTATCATCATTCTCTTTTATATGGATGACATGCTTCTCTTTCACCTTAAAATTATGTGTATTTAAGAGGTGAATATTGATTTATATAAAAGGAAAAAATATTAATGATCTCTGGGATTCCAAGAAACATTTAGGGATATGGGTAAAAAGAGACTATAAGTATAGAAAATTCATTTTATCTCATAAATGGAATATATTGAAGGATATAAATATATTTAAACTGATTGTATGTGAACCATTGTTTACCACATTAGCTAGAAAATTTAAATTATCTAACCTGAAAGAAGTAAAATTAGTGTTTGCTGAGTTGATGTATTCCATAGTATATATAAGGTCAGATATGGGTTTTTGGAGAATTTGTGGAAGGAACATTCAGAATTCATGATATAAATTCCTTAGGATGGCTCTCAACCCGCATCCTTCTATTCCCTCTTCGTCTTCTCTGGGTCTAGCCAGCGATGTGGTGAGTCAGCGTCCTCCGAGACCGGCAGTGGGCGCCCCTTTAGAAGGGGGATTCTCTGGACCTTATTTAAAGGAGGTTCCATGTGTCTTGCCGACCTTTTTAGCTTCCTCGGGTGACACTGCGATGGAGTGGAGTGTTCTCATTCCTCCCATAGTGGTTGGCCCCAAGGCTCCAGGCTTTGCGGATGGTTTTCTTATGGTGGACTTGTCGGAGGTGGATCTTGCGGTTGTGGATTCCTTTCATGATATATCGTTGGTCGCTCTCTTTGGTTTTAATAAACCCCCACTGGATCTGTTTCAAAGTTTTGTGTCTTCTTGGGGTCTCCAGCTTTTGGTAATGGTGTATGAGTTATACAAGGTGGCCTTATGTATCCATTTCTCTTCCTAGGAAGATTTTGTGAGGGTATGGTCAAGGGAGGAGTGGCGGTGCGGCTCTTGGCGGTTTTCTCTTTTGTGTTGGTCGTGGGACCACCATTACGGCAGGGAATCCTCATCTGCGGCAGTCTGGGTTCGACTTGTAGGCCTTCCCCTCCCAATGAAAAACTCATCGATTCTCAAGGGAGTTGGCGAGTATTCGGCTCTTTTTTGTGCTCGAATGTCTGCACCTATTCCCTTCTGAACGCGGCGTGCCCCCACATCTGTGTTGAAATGGACCTCTCCTTAAGGTTTCCACCTCGTGTGTTGGTTCACGTGGGGAGTAATTTCCAATGGTGGAATCGGCTTATTTTCGTCGACCAACAGCAGTTTTTTACGGCTTACGGGCTCCAAGGGTATTCTTCTAACTTCTTCAAAAAGAGGAGATCAGCTCTGGGCCCTTATGGTGTGGCTCCTTGTGGTGGTCCAAAGGCTGGTTCCTCCAAAGAGAGGTCAGATGGGGATGCTCGGATGCACCTTGGCTCTCACCCTATTCTATCTGGTTCCTCTACTTCTGCGGTGGCTTCGGACGGTGGGGACAGCCCGCAGTCGACGAAGGTGTCTCCTTTCCCGATTACTCAGTTAGGTTAGAAGGTGGATCACCTGGCCACATCAGCGCAAGAGAGAGATATGGTTACCATTGGATCCCTTTTTTCAAATTCGACGAGTGGGCTCCTAGGTCCTAAGGCCCTATCTGACAAAGTTCGTGGCCCGTAGGTAGTGGCGCCAGCCTGAGTCCTTTTGGTTTCTAACATGATCTCGTGGTCCCCTTCGTCGCCCTCACCTAGGTCTGCCTCGTCTCTCAGAAGGGTTGCCTCTGACCTTTGTATGGAAACCAGATCATGGGGAAATCATGGCCTTCTATCACTCTCCATCCCCTCCCCAGGTAGATCCTTATCCACGTCTTATCCGCAGACTCATGATTTTCGCACTTGTCTTCGATGTTTCTCCAGAAATCCCTTCATTCCGACCTGGCATCAGCGTCCCTCATGGTTCCCTAGTCATATTCGGTTCCAGAAGGGTTGACTAAGGTGGTGGAGTCTCAATGCGGATCTCCTCATAGGGCGTTCTTACAATCCGTGATCCAAGGGGAGGTGGAGACATGAGTGTTAGGTCCGCCTTCTTCAGTTTAAATGTCTCTACATGAAGATGAGGAGGGATCCTTTAAGAAGAAGATCCTCCTTCCCATATTATGTGATATGCCGAAAGGCAGCCAGGGCCATCTCACTCAGTCAAAGGCAAATGAAGCTACCGCTCGATCCCTATTTTCCCCATCGGGCACCCCGGGATCCAAAACCAATCTTTACAGAGTATAATGTTGTCCTTGATCATTTGGAATGCGAGAGTGATAAGGGTGCAGGAGAAGCTCGCTCTGTTACATTAGGGAACTAAGAAATCTAGTGCTTCCATTATTGTTATTCTTGAGCCAAAGCAAGATCATAGTAAGCTCCCTGGTCTTTCATCGAAGCTTAGATTTCAGTCGCCTGTGCACGGGTGCCCGGACAACTCTCGTATTTGGATTTTTTGGAAGAAGTCTATCAAGGTGGAGGTGATTAGTGTTTTGTCTCATGGTATCAATACAAAAATCTCTTGTTCTAAGGGATAAGTGATGTGGACTTTTATCTACGTGAGCACTGAGGTTCGAAGTCATGTAGACCTCTGGAGTTTTCTTAATGCCTTCCAACTGGGTTCCTACCGTGGATTGTGGGGGGAGACATTAATTCCATCAGCGATGTGGCTGAGAAGAAGGGTGGTGTTACTATGACTATAGGCGGGATGCAAGTCTTTAGGGATTTCATCGCCTCTATGGGAATTTTTGACCAAGGCTTCAAGGGGAGTCGTTTTACCTGGTGCAATAACTGGTGGGGTGCAGATCGCATTTGGAATATGATGGAAATATGCCTTGCGAACCATCAAGAATTTGATTCATCTGGCCCTACATCAGTTACCCACCTCCCTAGATCAGTCTCAGACCATGCACCGTTGTTGGTTGACTTACGTACGTGAGGAAGCCACAACGAAAATCAGGCCTTTCTGTATTCTAACAATTGGCATCAGTCAACGAACTTCTGGTTGATGGTCAAGAACTCGTGGGGGGCAAAGTGGACGGGGGCCCATAGTACGGGTTAACCAACTGACTGAAAAGCCTCAAAATATACATCTTGATCTTTCTCGGCAATATGCCAAATGATAACATGGGTGTTGAGTAGATACATAGGAAGACTGGAAATATGGATGAAAACTCGATGTTGGATTAGAAGGGTGATACATTTATATCATTGTGCGACAAACGGGTCTTCCTGGCAGAGAGGCTGGTAGAAATTGAGAGGGACATCAGACAGAGAGTGAAAGTTAAGTGTCTCAATGTGGGAGACCGAAATAATGGCTTTTTTCACGCCTGCATCAAAGAGAAAATAACTACGAGGATCAACATTATCCTTGGAAACAGTGAGTAATCAAATGATTTTAAAGTTTCAGGGGGGTTGGTGATGGACCACTTCGAAAGGCTGATGGCTAGAGAGGTGAAAACAGGTTCTAGAAATGATGGTAATAGAGAGGCTGTTGAAGGCTTTCTAGAGTGTGTCCCATGGCTGGTGGGGGTGTCTGAGAACGATCGAATCATGATGATTCTGGAGGAGGAAAAAATCAAAAGGACTGTGTTTAGCATGCCAAAGGATAGCGCCCCCGGACCTGATGGTTTTCCAGCAGGTTTCTACGTGCATGCAAGGGATTTCGTTCGACACAAGGTGGTGGTAGCGGTTCAGGAGTTTTTACGAGGAGGTGCTTTCGGCATGGGTGTGAGTGCATCTAGGGTTGTACTCATTCAAAATGTCAAAGACCCCTCAACCATTGTCCAATTCAGGCCAATCTACCTGTGCAATGTGTCCTACAAAATTTTTGTGAGCCTTATCTCTAAAATAATGGAAGTGCTGATTCTGAAGCTAGTCTCCAAGGAGCAGCATGGGTTTATCAAAGGACTATGTATCCAAGGAGCGGTCGGTATTGCATGCGAGATGGTGAATGATATCAACCGACGCCCTATTGGATCCAACATAAATTTTCAGGCTAATATGACAAGGCCTATAAAAAACTTGAGTGATCTTTCTTCCTGAGGATGACGTGCATGCTTGGCTTCCAGGAATGGGCATGTGACCTATGCTTGTGATGTTTCTCATCACCTTGGTTTTACATATCTCTCGGAGGAAAGTTCTTTGGGTTCTTCAAGACGGTCTAGGGAGTTTTTCAAGGTCACCCTCTGTCCCCTGGTTTGTTCAGTATTGCACAAGAAGCTCTTACTAGAAACATGCAGAGGAAAACAGAGGACAGAATCCTGAGACCATATATTGGATGGCGAGTCAGGGAGACCATCTCTAATCTCATGTTCGCATATGACATTTTAATTTTCACAAACGGAAGTCGACGTAATATTATCATCCTTATGGTGGTGATTTCAGGTTATGGTAGGGCTAGAGGGAAACACATCAACTCATCCAAGATCCAGGTGTATATTTCGTCTAAGTGCTCTCCTAGACGATGTAGAAATATCCAGAATACTTTGGGCTGCCAAAAAAAGAACTTCCCATTGAGCTACCTTGGGGTTCCTATTTCCTATCGTCGGATCAAAAGATTTTTATTTGAGGGTGTCATGGATTGTATGCTGGGAAGGATCTACAACTGGAAAAACATGTTTCTTTCCTTTGGCATTCAGCTTACCTTAATCAAAAACGTCCTCTCTTCAATTCTGATACATGTCTTTTGTTTCATTCAAACTCCAAAAGCTATGGTGGAGAGGATGCAGAAAATCCTCACTGATTTCCTTTGGGATGCCAATCAGAAAGGCCGCTGCAACTGGGCCTCTTAGGCGTGGTTGGGGAAACCTATAATGGAAGGGGGAGTGGGGATTCGCGATCTTTCGTCTACAATTCAGGGCATGCAGGCACGCTTAGCATGGGACATTGAGGGTGGAAATAATTTATGGGAAGAGTTTTTCAAAGGGAAATATGGGGATTTGGAAAGGAACATCAGTGAGCATAGGTCGCGGCCTTCTCGCTTGGGCAGGTGCATGCTGAGATTTCTGGAGGAGCTCCGTGACTCGGACAGATGCTTCATTGGAAGAGGTGATGCTAGGTTTTGGAAAGACAATTGGGGAGGGGAGAGTTTGTTTTTTCCTGGATTTCCTATGATGGAAATCACCTTCAGGGAAGCAACAAAATACCCTGTGCTCATCAACGCCTTTATCAACAAAGAACAGATGAAGGTCATTGATAGAATTTGTATCAACGAAGAAGATGACCGATGCTGTTTCATGGGTACTAGCTCGGACAGATTCTCCATTAGGTGATAACGAGAATGGATGGGCATGGAGCTCAATCCTAGTCATGGGTTGGATAACACCTCGTGCAAGGAAATTCCTACCAAGATGAACTTCCTGGTATGTCATGTTAAGAACCAGGCACTTTCGATGGATGATAATATTCAAAGATGGGGAATTTAGATGGCCTCCCACTGCTATTACTGCAAAGCTCCCAAGAGTGAATCTGCCAATCATCTCTTCTTTCAGAGTGAGTGGGCGACGACTACTTGGAAAATGTTCACCCCGCCAGTTTGCACCATCTTTTAACATTTTAGCTTCCAGGGAGCTCCTGTCCTCGTGGTATCACGGAGGGATGATCAGGGAATCAGAAGGAAAGGTTAGATCTTGTGTTCTCGCAGCCACCAGCTGGGTCATCTGGGAGCCCATGAATAAAGAGCGATTGGGCTTCCAGATCTCTACTTTCTTGGTTCAACTTAGAGCAAGATCGATGGTACAGGAGTTGGTCTCGATGGAAATGTTTGAACAAAGCTCAGGTGTGGTGTCCAACTTCTTGCTAAGACCTTGAGGCCCGATCATTTATGAAGGGAGGTGGGTTAGATGGAAATATCCTTCCAGTGGGATCAAAATTAATGTGGATGGATCATTCATGCAAGGCATGATGAGAGGTGGTGGGGTACTGTGTGATTCAGAAGGTTCTATTTATATGGCCTTCAGTGTTACCTTCGGAATGGGAAACTCATTGGGGGCGGAGGCCCTTGCCCTTCTTAGGGGACTTAAAGCTTGCAGGAGTAGCGGCTTTCAAGCGCCAGAGGTGGAGTCAGATTCTGAAGTCCTGGTTAATCTTGTTCGGGGAAGGTCAGATGCACCTTGGGATATTGCCTACATCATCATGCAGTGTGCCTTGGAGACCAATCAGGGACAAGCCATGCAACATAGCCGGAGGGAAATCAATTTTTTTGCGGATACACTTGGGAAGATTGGAAGCCCCGGGGATGAGGTTGTTAAGTATAGAAGCTCGGGCTCCCTACCACTTGAATGTATGACCTTCGTGTTGAAGGACGCCTTAGGGTTTCACTACATTAGGCCCCCTTGAGTGTCGGGGTTGTCTTTGTTCATTGCTGTTTCCTCTTCCTTTTTATAATAAAAAAAGAATTACTTAGTATCACAAAGGATTATAATTTATAGCCATATGTTATGGAATGGTTTCCTTGTTATAGGGTTATGTAAATGTATAGATTATGAGGGATATAGATGCATAAATCTATTAAAAATGTTTTCTTTTTAACTTTAAATAAACATTTTTTATATCAATATTATGGTTTCAGCTGATTAAAAAAGTACAAAAAATAGATACGAACGATATGGTTTCATTTAAAGTAGGGAAAGAACTGATATGGAGTATGTTTTTACCAGAGTATATGTGAAGGTGTTTAGAAAGAATATTATTTTTCGATGATAATTTGATTATAATTAATTATGATAATAATAAAATGTTCTACTCAGAATATTCGAATATTAAACTAAAATATAACCTCATCTAAAGGTTATTGGCAGTAATCATGCTTGTGTTTTATAAAATCCATGGATGTTAAAATCTAGATAACATTTTCCCTAATGTGTTATCCAATGAAAACTCTTGGAATGAATATCTGTTAATGGGACTAGGGTGACTGGATGGTGTATGTAGAGACCTATTATAAAAATAAATTTCATTTTGATGGAAATTTTATTATGTGTTACTGTTTCTTAATGTGAATTTATCTTTAAAATTATATGTCATTATAATATGTTAAGACTCATTCATATTTTAAGTTCTAAAGATATAGAAAGATGAATTCTAAAACATTGATTATTTAAGCTTGACTAATGTTTTATTTTTAGTGTATGTATAGTAGTGGAAGATGCATAGTTTTCCTTGTCTGAAACTAACAGTGAAAGTAGTAATATTTAGATGATGGATAGTGAAATTTAGTGAATTCATAAGGGTTCTTTTTTGATGTTACATAATATTTTCCTTTATAGTTTTTATTTTGATTACGAACTATATTATGTTTATCTAGAATGATATTTATTGTTAACATGAATATTCATAAGATTCCAATAAACATGATTTTCTAGCTTTAGATATTTTGATGTTACCATGAAAAATGGCGGATCCCCTAAAATTATTTTAGGATTTTTTAATTGGTTGATTGGGTATACCACACTATAATGGAGGAATGAGACCACTTGAACAAATTTCATTTACTAACTATCTAATATAATATGAGTAGTAAATTATTATTTTATTCTATTTAAATTTTGAGAATTGAATGGATATGTAAATTATCCCCTATAAATTTGGAAATAAAATATATACTATAAAAAAATTTATTTCTATTTCATATATTTTTTATTTAACATAAGATTATTTTCTATGATATTTTTTCTTTGTGCTTGTGAGGGAACAAAATAAGTGAAGTGCCCTAGGTTTTTCTCTATAAGGACCCATCCTTAAACCTTACATAATATTGAATTAAATGAATAATTCACATTGAGGATCTTTTTAGGTTTAGAGTTTTATGGAATTAGGCCGTAAATATTACATAACAACTTGAATATTACATGTAGACACTACTACATAGTATTCATTTTTCTATAAAATAAAAACTGCTAAAAAGAAACATGTCTAGTTGCATATTTTAGACAGCCTGACTTTTCCATGGTCCCATCCTTGACCCTATTCGTCATTAAGTCCTGTGGAAAACATATCAAAAACATGGGATGAGCATAAAAAGATCAATAGGGTTTATAAAATAATGAAGGAAAACATTAGACCATCAATGAATGAAAATCAATGAAACTATACTTTTCAATCATAACATACCTTACGAAATCATTAGATTTATGAATAACACACAGAAATCATAAATCATAAAGGTTACTTATGGAATCCATATCAAACATACATTGTAGCTATCACAACTACATAGGGCGTAACACTTGGAATACCCATGATTGTATATTCCCTAAATCTCTTAGGAGAAACATCACGTTTAACTCCGTCACGTTACCCAATGCATTGGAGATCTATCACGGGCTCCCTAACCCATGGTTTATCATGGAACCACCTGTATACGTAAACAATGACCAATAACCATAACATAATCATTACACATAACACATTTGTAAATTAATGTAAAGACCCATAAAATTCAATGGAAATTTTTTCTCAATTCACTTTGGAATTTTACAAGAACACAGTTTCTGACAACACCTGATTCTGAGGCCCGGTGAGCCCGGAATAATTTTCCAAAGTGTAGCTTGGGTACGTTCAGTGAATGAACGAGTGTGATTTCTCAACTTTTGAACTGGTGCTCAGAATCAAAATCCAAGGACACTGATGGAATCACAACGCCGGTAATTTCTTAGGAACACCTTTTATGGAGTCGCGTTTGATAGGGTGTGGTAATTAAAATTTTGGGTCAAGTGAAGAATAAAATAAAATGGAGCAACCAATTTTATTTTTATTTAAAGTAGTTTAACATAAGATAAGTGGTTGGAGTGGGACCCACTATATCCTACTCCACTAGGTAGGATATTTGTGGGGTGGGGCCCACATGATCCCCACCTATTCAACCTCCTCAAACCCCATCTTTTAGTTAGGTAATGCACCCACACCCTTTTCAAATGAAAAGTCAACTCATTAATTGATTAACTTATTCGAAGTAATTAATTCTTGAATTCAATTCGAATTTCAAATAGAAAAGTTGGCTTGTGTGTTAATTAAATAAGACAAGGTCTTATTTCATTAAGTTGGAGTTTTTGTTGGGTGGGGAGAATTTGGAGAGGATTCGCTCAAGTCTTGAAATTCATCTTCCTCCTTGAAGAACATGAAGAACGCACCGTCGCCAACGAAGAACACCAGTCTTCGACGAAGAACTCCATCACCACAAAGGGGAGTTCTTCGTACCGTATTCTTCCCTATCCACAGTTGGTGAGAGACGCCATCCTCGGAGATCGATGACGCGATGCCGTATACCGCGACGCCGATGATCCTCCTTCCGCGACACCATCTTCCGCGACGTCCCTTCCCCACGACGAACATTCGTTCAACAACGCTTGAGGTAGGGGTTAATTTCTTCTTCGTGAATACTTTCGTCACCGTTCATCGTTTCCTAATTGGGCCACCTGTTATCACAATAACGGGAGGAGGTCGGACCGCATGGACACAACCGACCCTCCTCCCCCCTTGATGCTTGATTTTGTTACGGCACGAGCAAGGCAGTGCGGTGCCGTTGCACCGCGTGGAAAAAATGAAGAATGGGCGGAGAAGCGCGGAACCGTCGCGCCGCGCCATCGCGCCACACCATAGAACCTCGAAGAGGCCACGGTCGCAGCGGGGCTATGGCGGAGGGGCTCAGCGCCGTCGCGCCACGCCGATTGGACAAGGCCGCGGCCTATGGGCGCGATGGTGCGGGAAGCGGCCGCCGGAACCGCTGGCCGCCGGAGCAGGAGGGATGGACCACGGCGGTCCCGCGACGGCAACAACCGGCCGTCCGGACTAGCCCGACCGTTTTAGGGGGAGACTGGGGGTTCGTAACCCCCGGCTGGTACAAATAGCGCCCCCCACGTGGGAGCCATGGCTCTTCAATCAGGGGGGCAACGCGCCCCCCTGTTCCGCCCAGCTTGGCCAGCCGAGCTGGCCACGCGGGCCGCCCGAGCGTGCTAGGCCGCTGGGCCGCACCCCGGCCGGGCCAGGCCGCGCCCTAATTTTTTGAACCCGGATCGGGCCGACCTAGGGGGTCTTGGGCCGGGTCGGTCGGGGCCCAAAACCCTCATTTTTGGACCTCTTTGGGTCTTTTTCACATAACATGGGCTACAGACCTCCGAATGACACACTGTTAGTTGTGATACGATCCTTGGATCGAGATGATCCTTCTGGTATATTACACTCAAGGTTTTGGAGAACTTTGGGTTTGGCAGGGTTGGTTCGAACACGAAACCAACCGGGCCCTCGGAGTAGAAACGCTTATAACTTGAACTCCAGACGTCCGATTGACGTCCCATCGACTTTGTTGGATTCCAATTAGTGAGACAGACCTTTTGGATTACTCCTCTAGAGGTTGGGATGCAGTTGGAGTGCGGCCGAGTTGGTTTTGACTTAAAAACCAAACGGGCCCCTGGGACGAAAAAGCCAATAACTCTTAGCACGAGCATCCGATTTACGCACCATCTGTCATGTTGAGTTCCTTTTGATGATATAGTACTTTTGGATACATCAAATCCGGAATTCATGCCAGTTGATGTATCATCCCCTCGGCTCGTAAATTGAACCCTCCCCGAACGAGCTTGGTGTGTGCGGGAACCCTAGAGCTGGCTGCGACTGCGACGACGATGGAGACTGCCTGGGAATCCTCAGTGGGTTCGACAACGACGACTACATCACTCATCGATCTTGTGTGGATAAATGCATACTGATCCTATGTGGGTCTGCGCTCAGCGGTCCTGTGTGGGCCAGTGCATACCGATCCTGTGTGAGTTAGATCCCGTGTGGATCATTGCGGGGGTTAGTACCTATCGATCCTGTGTGGGTTCGACGGCTTAGATGAATCAGTGGCTACATATGATCATCTCTATCATCTTAGGAAGAAGTATTTTTGTGTGAGCGGAGTATTGACTTCAATCAATATCTTCGATATTATTGACTTGCTTCCCTATGTGGAATGAGTTTTTTTATCCTATGTGGATTGCGTTGTACTCATATGTGGACGTGATCGAACATGGCATGGATGCTGGAGCCGAACGGGAATTGATGAATTAGGTATATGTATGGGCATATACCTAAGTAGTGTTGGATGTTACTTTGTGATTGTATCTTTACTTTTTGGATTATCCTTTGTGGATTCTGGGAGTCCTTTGGGGGTCTCGGGGTCCCTATTGAGTAGCGTATACTCACCTCTGCACGGGAAAATCCCGCACTACGTTGTGTTGGATGCAGACGATGGACAACACTGATCGCGGATGAGGCTCATGGAGTGAGACGGTACCTAGAGGTGGACCATAGGGCGGGACGTACACGGAGTGGATGGTTGGACCCATGGAGCTGTGGAGACTATATGTACCCACCGTTCATGTGGGACTTCCAGTGGACGGCTCGACGATGCGGCTTTACTTTTCAGTTGTTGTACATCCTTTTCCAGTTGTACTTTACTTTTAGTTTGGGTTTTTATTCTGGCCCACTTACTTTACCACACTTACTATTGTACCCAGTTTTTACTTAGTGTTTACTTCTTATGGCTTACTCTATGGTGTTTGTTTACTTTACAAAGGCAATGACTTCCCCTTTTTATCAGGATTTACACCTTGGTTCTAGTCTCTAGCCCCTAGCCTATGGAAGGCGGGCATGGGGTAGTCACGGCATGGGCCCCGAGGATGGGTCGTGACAAATTGGCATCAGAGGAGTTCAGTTCTACCGTAGAACTCACGGCTCTGATCTTTTTCTATGTGAAGCAATAGTGTTAAGAGTATTGAGTGTGGTTATCAGTCCAGGGAGTCCAGTGTTGGTGTGGCGGCCGACGTATCCATACACCAGGTCCCAGGCTTCTGGTTTCCGACTCAATGCACGAAAACATTGATTGCACGTGTGTTTCAAAAAGTTTTCTTTGTGATTACTTTGTGTCAGCTCACCAGGTATAATGTTTTGACCGTGGAACACCTGTCTCCTTTCAACATGACCCCACAACGGAATCTAGTTAGGGTTCCGAGTTTTTTACGTGACGACAGCCCACCGAGCAATGAGGCCTCAGTGTTGTGCCCTATTACTGCGGAGGCACCGACGGTACCACTACACGCCGAGCCACCGATGATACCAGCCCCATCCGCTAAGAGTGCAAGTCTCCTTGGTGCACTGCACGAGTTTCAGCATCAGAGACTACCCGAGATCCGGAGGGAGACAGACCCTCAGGCAGCAGGGGATTGGCTGGAGGGAGTTGTATGAGTTTTCCGATTGGCATGGACACCAGCAGACCTCATGGTGATCCTTGCAGTGAGTCTCCTTCACGAGGCAGCATGCAGATGGTGGAGCTTGATGCTCCAGGTGCACGATGAGGCATCTCTTCTCTAGACAGACTTTGAGAGCTTCTTCCACTCGGAGTTCGTTCCATCCACCCTCCGTGCAGTGCACATCCAGGAGCTACTATAGCTGTGGCATGGCAGCATGACGATCGCCCAGTACTCGGGGAGATTTAACGATTTCTCGCGCTATTCGACGAACATGGTACGGAACCCATTCTTCCAGGTCCGTACCTTCGAGCAGGGATTGAGGCATGAGATCAAGGCATCTCTAACCTCCCTCATCATTCTGACACAGGCAGGGGTACTGGAGAAAGACCTTATCATTGAGAGCTTTCTTGCTGAGCCTACACCAGCAGCGAGACCTACCGCTGGGCGGCACTCAGCAGAGTCTTCTGTAGCCGGCAGTAGACAGATGTCACAGAGGTCCAAGCGGACCAGGCCATCAGGCGGATGACCATAGGATACTGGCACGGAGGTGCGGGCAACACACAGAAGAACCAGTCTTATGAGTGGCAGACAGTGCTATGCATGTAGCGGGCAGTGCCACATGGCTCGTGACTGCCCGACCCGCCATGCAGAGGGCCAGCAGACGGTTGACAGACCACCCATACAAGGGAAGAGGTTCGACCGTGGAAGTCCATAGGGAGTAGGCGGATGAGGCCGAGGATCTGGTCGAGCGGTAGGAGGTGGACTACGTTTTGAGGCTCTACCACCACCACCACCAGGTGGTCCACCCCGACCATAGGGGAGAGCACAGCTTCAGGTAGCTGAAGCTTACGATCATGGAGCTCCGAAAGTGGGTGAACAAGTGCGGGACAAGCTCCAAGCATGGAGGCCTTTTCCCATAATGCATCTAGCTTCGTTGTTTGTGTTTCCTTGTGTCCTTATACTTTGAGTTGATGTAATAAAAGACACTTGTAATAGTGACATTTTCTTTCTTGTCTTTTGTATGTTAATAATAAGAGGTACTAGTTAAAAACTGTTGACTTGACCCTCACATACGAGATTCCTACTGGAGGAGACCTAGTGACCACACACTAATGCCGACAGTGTGACTCAACCCTTGGAGTATAGAGTAACGGTTGGATCTCTTGGTAGCAGTGTCGAGGGCTTACAACGTCATCAATGGCATGAATTAACTGATCATGATTTGATTGACTATATTATGCAAGGAACGTGGTTCATCCAGGGGATGAGACCAGATTTATCTTTTCGGAAAAGGAGAAATCTATGCAGCTTTGTAGAACGTTAAGGAGGAAGGGGAAACCCTTTGTATGGCCAGATAGATGTCAGAAGAGCTTCCAGGAGCTTAGAAAGAGATTGACCAATGCATCTATCTTGAGGATAACGGAGGAGGGAGTAGGGTGCGTAGTTTACTGTGATGCATCCGGGACCGGACTCGGATGTGTCCTGATGCAGGAGCGGGCAGTGATTGCCTATGGATCACGTCAGTTGAGGCAGCATGAGCAGAACTATGATACCCATGACCCGGAGTTAGCAGTAGTGGTCTTCTCTCTGAAGATGTGGAGACACTACCTGATGAGCGAGTGCTTTACAGTCTATTCTGATCACCAGAGTCTCTGGTACATCTTATCGCAGAAGGACTTGAACTTGAGACAGCGGAGATGGCTCGAGTTCCTCCAGGACTATGACTTTGAGATAGTCTATACTCCTAGAAAAGGGAACGTAGTAGCCGATGCTCTCAGTATGAGTATGGGCATTCAACTACTTGGGGAGGAGAAAGAGTAGCTAGACACTTTGCAGATATCCTTCGTGGATAGTGATGGGGAAACCATTCTTCAGTCACTCACAGTCACTCCTCCACTTCTTCAATGGGTCCGAGAGGCACAGCGTGGGGATGATGACTATGAGACACGGCGTGCGTAGATATCCTTAGGATAGGAACCTGATAGATTCTCTGTGGGAGGATAGAACGTCATCCTTTTCAGAGGACATACCACGGTACCGGCTGCTTTATAGGAGGAGGTGCTGAAGGAGTTTCACACTTCCCCTTAAGCGGTACATCTAGAAGTGGCGAAGATGTACCATGATCTCAGACGATAGAACTAGTGGCCGGGTATGAAGAAGGCTGTGGTAGAGTTCGTTTCTCGATACCTCACCTACCAGCAGGTGAAGGCAGAGCACCAGGAACCAGCTGGCTTGGTACATCCCTTGGAGGTCTCGGAGTGGATGTGGGATGGGATATCTATGGATTTCGTGACAGGACTTCCACGCACTTCTAGAAGTCACGACCCCATTTGGGTGATTGTCGACCGACTCATCAAGTCGGACCACTTCTTACCCATCAGAGAGCAGGGCTCAGTAAAAAGCTTGGGATGTCTCTATGTTCATAAGACTGCATGGCTTCATGGTGTTCCATCATCCATCATCTCCGATCGAGATGCTCGCTTTACTTCCTCGCTTTGGAAGGGGTTGCAGGAGGCATTCGAGACGCAGCTACGTCTGAGCACCGCCTTTAACCCTTAGACGAATGGTCAGATGGAGAGGACCATTCAGACTCTCAGGGAAATTCTCTGTGCATGTGTCCTTGACTTTGATCGTAGCTGGGATGACCACCTAACCTTGGTGGAGTTCTTGTACAACATGAACTAACACTCCACCATCGGGATGGAACCATACGAGGCACTGTACGACTGCCCTTGCAGATTACCGCTGTGCTGGACAGACCCCGTGGAGTCAGCACTTGTGGGACCAAAGATGGTCTAGGCCAAGACAGAGAAGGTCTAGGTCATCTAGGAGCAGATGAGGAGAGCTCAGAGCTGGCAGAAGTATTGTGCTGATAGGAGGCGGAGGCCACTAGAGTTTGAGGATGGAGACCACATCTTCTTGCGGGGCTCACCTCAATGGGGATTACAGAGATTTGGTCAAGGCGGCAAGTTGTCTCCACGCTTCATCTGACCATTCCAGGTCCTCATCAGGATGGATGTGTTAGCTTATCGCCGGGCTCTACCACCTCAGTTGCACCGGGTGCACGGCGTCTTTCACATATCTAAGCTGAGGAGATACGTGCACGACCCGATGAATATCATCGACCATGGGAAGCTGGACATTGATGATGGGGCGACTTTTTCGGAGGTCCCAGTGGAGATCGAGGATTGACATGAGCATGTCCAACTTGGATGGTAGATTCCTCTAGTGTGCATCAGATGGCAGCACACGAACCTCCAGGAGAGAACTTGGGAGCGGGAGGCTCAGATGCGTGCACAGTACCCACATGTGTTCCCCTAGTTTATGATGTATCTTTACTGGGACGTAAATCCCTGAGGTGGGAGTTATGTAAAGACCAATAAAATTCAAAGGAAATTTTTTCTTAATTTTTTTTGGAATTTTACAAGAACGCAGTTTTTGACGGCACCTGATTCCGAGGCATGGTGAGCCCAGAATAATTTTCCGAAGTATAGCTCGGGTACATTCAGTGAACGAACGGGCGGGATTTCCTAACTTTTGAACCGGTGCCCGGAATTGAAATCCGAGGACACCGATGGAATCGCAGCACTGATAATTGCCATGGAACATCTTTTCTGGAGTTTCGTTTGCTCGGGTGTGGTAATTAAAATTTTGGGATAAGTGAAGAATAAAATAAAATGGTGCAACCAATTTTTATTTATTTAAAGTAGTTTAACCTAAGTTAAGTGGTTGGAGTGGGACCCACTATATCCTACTCTACTAGGTAGGATATTTTTAGGGTGGGGCGCACATGAGCCCCACCTATTCACCTTCCTCAAACCCCCTCTTTTAATTAGTTAACGCACTCGCACCCCCCCTTCAAATGAAAAGTCAACTCATTAAATGATTAACTTATTCAAAGTAATTAATTATTGAATTCAATTCGAATTTTAAATTGATAAGCTGTCTTATGTGTTAATTAAATAAGACAAGGTCTTATTTCATTAAGTTGGAGTTTTGGTTGTGCAGAGAGAATTTGGAGAGGATTCGCTCAAGTCTTGAACTTCATCTTCCTCCTTGAAGAACACGAAGAATGCACCGTCGCCAACGAAGAACGCTGGTCTTCGACGAAGAACTTCATCACCGAAAAGGGGAGTTCGTTGTACCGTCTTATTCCCTCTCCGCAGCTAGTGAGAAGCGCCATCCTCAAAGATTGATGACGCAATTCTGTATACCGCGACACTGATGATCCTCCTTCCGCGACACCGTCTTCTGGGACGTCCCTTCCCTGTGATGAACCTTCGTTCAAAAATGATTGAGGTAGGGGTTAATTTATTATTCCTGAATACTTTCATTGCCGTTCATCATTTCCTAATTGGGTAGCCTGTAATCGCAATAACAGGAGGAGGTCATACCGCACGAACACGACCGACCCTCCTCCCCCCTTGATGCTTGATTTTGTTGCGGCTCGAGCAAGGCAGCGCGGTGCTGTTGCACCGCGCGAAAATTATGAAGAATGGGCGGAGAAGCGCGGCGCTGTCGCGCTGTGCCGTTGATGTCGAACAAATCCGTGGCTCCGTTGTGCCGCGCTGGAGAACCTCGAGGAGGCCACGGATTGAGCGGGGCCACGATAGAGAGGCGCAGAGCCGTCGCTCCATGCCGATCGGACAAGGCTGCAGCCTATGGCCGTGGTGGTGCGGGGATCGGCGTCCGGAACCGCCGGCCACCAGAGCAGGATAGCAGGACCGCGGCGGCCCCGCGGCGGCAGCAACCGGCCGACTGGACTGGGCCTGCTGTTTCAGGGGGAGACCGGGGGTTCGTAACCCCGACATGAAAAAAGAGTGGCCCCCACGTGGGGGCCACAACTCTTCAATCATGGGGCAACGCACCCCCCTGTTCCGCCCAGCTCGGCCAGTCGAGATGGACACGCGGGCCGCCCGAGCACGCCAGGCCGTCGGGCCACGCCCTAATGGGCCAGACTCGGACCCGGTTTCGTGTTTACCAGGTCGGGCCGAACCCGGGTCTCGGGCCGGGTCGGTCCAAACCCCAATTTTTGGTCCTCTTTCAGTATTTTTCCCATAACATAGGATATGGACCTCCGAATGATGCACTGTTAGTTGCGATACGATTCTTGGATCAAGACGGTCGTTTTGGTATATTACACTCAAGGTTTCGGAGAACTTTGGGTTTGACCGGGTTGGTTCGAACACGAAACCAACCGAGCCCTCGGAGCGGAAACACTTATAACTTGAGCTCCGGACATCCGATTGATGTGCCGTCGACATTGTTGGATTCCTCTTAGTAAGATAGACCTTTTGGCTTACTTTTCTCGAGGTTTGGATGCAGTTGGAGTGCGGTTGGGATGGTTTTGACTTAAAAATCAACTAGTCCCCTAGAACGAAAAAGCTAATAACTCTCACACCGGGCATCCGATTTACGCACTGTTTGTCACGTTGCATTCCTTTTGACGATACAAAACTTTTGGATACATCAACTCTGGACTTCGTGTCAGTTGATGTATCAGCCCCTCAGCTTGTGAAGTGAACCCTCCTCGAACGAGCTTTTTGTGTGTGGGAACCCTAGAGCTGGCTGCGACTACGACGACGATGAAGACTGTATGGGAATCCTTCGTCGGTTCGACAGCGATGACTACATCACTCAGCGATCCTGTGTGGATCAGTGCCTCACGATCCTGTGTGGATCAGATCTTGTGTGGGTCAGCGCTCAGCGGTCATGTGTGGGCTAGCGCATACCGATCCTGTGTGGGTCAGATCCTGTGTAGATCATTGCGGGGGTTAGTATTTATCGATCCTGTGTGGGTCATTACGGGGGTTAGTACCTATCGATCCTGTGTGGGTCCGATAGCTTAGATGAATCAGGGGATACATATGATCATCTCTATCGTCTAATGAAGAAGTATTCCTGTTTGAGCTGAGTCTTGAATTCAATCAATATCTTTGATATGATTGACTTGCTTCCCTATGTGGAATGAGTTGTGTTATCCCGTATGGATTTGGTTGTACTCCTATGTGGACATGATCAAACTTGGCATGGATGCTGGAGCTGAATGGTAATTGATGACTTCGGTATATGTATGGGTATATACCTAAGTAGTTTTGGATGATACTTCATGATTGCATCTTTCCTTTTTGGATTATCCTTTGTGGATTTTTGAAGACCTTCGGGGGTCTCGGGGTCCCTACTGAGTAGCGTATACTCACCCCTTCACGGGAAATGCCTGCACTACGTTGTGTTGGATGTAGACAATGGACAACGCTGATCGCGGATGAGGCTAGTGGAGCGAGACGGTACCGGGAGGTGGGCCACAGGACAGGATGTACACGGAGTGGACGGTTGGACCCTGGGAGTTGTGGAGACTATATGTACCCACCCTTCAGGTGGTACTTCCAGTGGATGGCTCGACGATGCGGCTTTACTTTTCAATTGTTGTACTTCCTTTTCCAGTTGTACTTTACTTTAATTTTGGGTTTGTATTCTGGGCCACATACTTTCCCGCACTTACTATTGAACCCGGTTTTTACTTAGTGTTTACTTCTACTTGCTTACTCTATGGTGTTTTTTTACTTTACAAAGGCAATGCCTTCCCCTTTTATCGGGATTTATGCCTTGGTGCTAGTCGCCAGCCCTTGGCCTATGGAAGGCAGGCTTGGGGTAGTCATGGAACGGGCCCCGAGGATAGGTCGTGACAATTAAAGATAACATTTCCACATTCCAATATATCTTATCAAAATATTGAAATAAACAATGCTTAATCAAATCATTTTCAAAATCATTTAAAAATAGATTTATGAATCAAAGTATCTCATACCAATTTGATGCTTTTAAATGAATTATCATTTCAAAACATTAATTTCCATATAAATAAATCCTAAAACCAATTTTTAAAACATGTACTTTAATGATAAATATTTAGAAGAATAAATCTTTAAAACATTTAAAACGATATCGTGGTTAAAGTGTTTTTTAACAAAAAGAGAAACAAATGAATACAAATAAATGAGGAATAACATTTAATCAGAACTTTATAAAATCATGAGAATAAAGGGATTAATGATATAATATGTCAAATGATAGTATATAAACCATATAAGTGAATTGGTGCATAACAACAATGATGTCTTAGTAGAAATATAAATTGAGATGAAATCCCTTATAAAGATGGTACCCTTAAATCAAGGACAAGTAAATCACATAATTATGTGTTAAAAATATAAATATACCCAATATATGTGGATATTATGTGTAAAACAATCATAGGTCAATCACACATATTCATATGATGACATATTCAAGAAGTACAAATTCAACCCAAATAATTGAAATTGGGTTATGAAGTTCCCTAGTAAAACATTCTACCGCCTAACAGCGTCAGATTAAAATTCAGAAAATGAGTTGATGAGAAAAAGAGGGTATCTAAAAACTTGGACATAAATTTTATATCAATAAGGATATGTAATAACATATCCCAACAAAATAATAAGTAAATTAAAAGACATTACAAAAAGAAGACTTTTAAAAAGAGGAGAGTGAAATGTTCCCTTACCGATTTGGTAACAGACAAAACTTACGCCACATGAAATAAGGATCAAAAAATGAAGATGTAAATACTAAAAAATTTAATTATATTACACAAAGTGTACAATAATGGGGAGTACATACACCATTCAAAAGGAAATAGTGTAAAATATAGCATGAATCTCCCTGGAATAAAAAGTGAGATTAAACCCTTTACAACGTTGTAATCAACTGAGTCGTATGACCAAAAGTTAATATCCACCAAATTAGTCACATAATACCATGAATATAATGAGAATCATGATTATATAGATAAAATGGCAGTACACAATACACCACATGCAATGAATAATTGGCCAACAATGGAAATCTCACTGAATTAAATGTGAGCTAAGAAAATCCCTTACCTCATATCCGACTTGACTCGATCGCTCTTTAATCTCCTGAATAATAAAATAAAGTTAATTTATACTTTAATAACATTTTTAAAGTTTATTATTCCTTTTTATATGACTTATTACCATGTTATAAACATTATGTAATCATTTGAGTTAATAATGTTCATTTTGTCAATATTTGGTACTTGAGTCAAAAATGGACTTCTTATAATTACATGTTGTTCATGTGGTCAAAGGTTCATTATATCCAGAATTATATTCATGATTTGGATATCATATATATCATATATATCCAATATATATATTTTTTTATAATATTACATAACATTTAGAGGTATGAAACGAAATGCACCGTTCATTGAGACGGTAAGTCGTACGTATGCATGAACTCTACTTCCATTTCTATTTCATATTTAATGAAATTAAAAAATAATGATACATAGTATTATAATATTTCCAGTATTTTATCATATATTATATCATTAAATCTATCCTTTATATGCACCACATATGGTATGAATGAGTCATATCACATTGAGGGGGCGGTAGTCCGCACATCATCTAATGAGATTACCGCATTTACCCATAATAGAAACCATAAAGGAATGATATAAATGGAAATTACAGAAGCATAAAGAATATATAAACATAATATATATCAAATATCAATACAGTTCCATCATAATGGACACCATGAGAGGCGGTACGAGATAATCGAAACATCATCATTTCGTGAGGCGTTAGTTTTCCATCCACAGAAACATTATGTTCTTCATCAATTAGATAGAGGTGTGTGTAAGTGTAGATTGAATCCATATCATAAATAAATTCTAGTATATTTAGGATACCGATGTTGTTACAAATGAAAGGAATAAAAAGATTTTAGGGGCTGGAGAAGTAAAATAAAAGAAAACAGTTTATGAGAAACGGTTACCTTTAATTTGGGTAACTCTCTTAGGTTTGAACCAAAGGACTTCTTGGAGTGCCTTCTTTCTAAGGTAAGGCTTCTAGGAGTAGGATATGGGCGTATGGAGATTAATTGAGAAGAGTTTGGAAGAGCCAAATGGCTTCATAGGTGTGAGGAATTGGATATAAGTTGTCTCTTTTTATAAGAGAGATGAGGGGATCTTTAGGAAAGTGTGAAAATATTATTTTATTACATAATGATATTTGGTTTCAAAAGGTCCAAAAATCATTAGAGTCGAAGAAAAGACGACTCATGGTCGAAATAAAATCATCCAATAAGAACTGTAGAGGTTTTGGATGTTATTTTAATATTTATAATCTTATTTATTTAAATGATTTATTAATGATGTAAATACTGCATCATTATTGTGTCATTAATAATTTAATTTATTTGATGTCTAAAAATTATAAAAAAAAACCATGATATAGAAAATCTATTTAACATTACAATGAAAATTTATAGTTGAAATTATAATTTATATAACCACTTATAAAAATTAATTTACTAAAATATATTTTCTTTTGTCATTTTTGCCTTTACATTAAGTTAATTAATCTAAATTATTATTTTCACTCCCATGTGGCTCAATGGGGTCCCAAAATAGTCCTAAAGTTTCCCATAGTCGTTAATGACTCAAACAATATGGTTTAGAAAAGTGTTAAGGTAATATTGATTTATTATAATATTCTTTTTACCTTGAATTAACCTATTTACCTTTAACTGTGGTAAATTAAAGTCAAAAGTTACTATTTGCCAAAAATTATTTTCATCTTATTGAACCAAATTTTACTTCTTGATAACAACCATGTATGTTGGATTTTCGAAATTCAATTCAAAAAAGTGGTAAAATTTCATTTAAATGAAAAAGTTAGTTTTTTTAACTACTACAAAATGGTTTCACTATTCATCAAAATTTGATGTTTTTCGGAAAAATACCAAAATTCAGAATAATATTTATTTGATATTCCGAATTCAGTTATGATCTATATTTTTACAAATTCAAAACATAGAAGTGGAATTAATTAATTTTAAAATTAATTCCTGTTGTTAAAACAAATAGCGTGTTTTTAAGAAACAATGACTATCAAAAGATTGACACTTGTTTATATCAAATTTCAAAGTGAAATTAATTCCAATGATCAACATTGGGTTAAATGGTAAAAATATATTCTAATAAAACATTAAAACCAATTGAAAAGAAAATATAACCATATGAATAAATTAGATTAAAACATAGTTCTGAAATAAAATATAATACTTACACTTCATAAAAAATGTACTTTTTCGGAAAAATTCCAAAAAATTTACACAAAGTAAATTCTGTTGCCCCCATTTTAAAGAAGGATTTTAGTTGGTCATATATAATTTATTAAAAAGATAAATACCATATTTAAAGAGGTTTTTCCATTAAATGGTGGCAAATCGACCTTTTAATGTAAATTATGATTAAAATTAGTTTCATTCACATTTTAAGCCTCTAACATTTATTGGATAATTGTAATTAAATTTAACAAACATGTATAAAAATATCATATTTAGTTTTTTTCATTCCTGCCAATACAATGGCTAGGAGTTAACGACCATTTAAAATAATAATAATATATTATTAGTGTGCAACGTAAGATTTCAAAGAATCATGTTGTTGTGTATCAGGTACTCTATCGAACATAACATCCCCTTTAATGTAAAATTAATATTTAATTCACAAATGTTAAAAAATATGAAAAGTGTCTTATTACTAATTTATTTGGGATGTAACATCCTTCTCCCCTTTTGGGAATTGCATCCTCACAATTTTAAAACCTGGCATGGAAACATCCTTAAAATCCCCACATCCGAAAAAGAGTAAAAAACTATAACTTAAAAAAAGAGAAGTAAAAAGGTTACATAAGACAACAGATACTAGGATTCCTTGAAAACATGGATATGGAGAAGAAAACAAACCATGATGTTCTGATGGAGAGTGATAGAAAACATGTTTTGGATAAAGTTAACCACAAGAAAATCACAAACATGTGATGGGTTAAACAGTCATTGATTTCCCATTAGGAAAATTTAACAGACAAGGTTTTTGTTTTATGTTACTTTTCATTGAGGAATTTATTTATGAGATTAACTAAAACCATATGGAAATATAATTACTTGTCATGTAGACATTTATCATTTATTATATTTCTAACACAAACTCATATTTTCTCCAAAGGATAAGAATTCGGGATGACTTTTTTCCACATTAAGAACTATTTAATCAACATCGATAGAGTCACATAATCCAAAAAAGACGAACTATATATTTCCCATGTCTTTAGACCATAACCAAAACTAAAATGGTTATCACCAGATCAGGTAATCCCTAAAAAGTATAATCGTTTATAAAAAAGCAACTCTTAATCTCCAAAATTTGGCTAACAAAACCCAAAATTCAACAAAGTCCATTCAATAAACAACTGTTCCTAAAATTCATCAAAAGTAATCCAAACTGTGATTGTATCCCAAATCTCATAAGGATTTAATCACATAGACTTCCAAGATAAATCTTAACATTTATCTCCAAATTACATCAGTTACTCTTAAATCTCATATTGAAAAGTAATTAACCTAATCACATATCATCCATGATAGGTTTATCATTTACATAGACAACACAAAAGAAAGTTATTCTTGATTCGTAATATCATCTAACTAAAAATAATAAATCATAATAACTAGGGGATTCACGTAGTCCAGTCATAGTCATTAAATATCATTCACACTTTGGTTGTGTGATTGATTCCCTCAGCTTTGTCCGACGCGATGGGTTGTCACATGGTTTGCGTGTTATCCCTTTTCAAAAACTAGATAATTTTATAAAATTCCCAAAAATAGATAAATTCATCTAAAATATCCATAACATATTTTTACCGTAAAGGTTATCTAATATCTTTTGCTTTGCATCCCAAAATGTATTAACCGATAGTTGCCTCAAATTCGACCATCATATAAACCCAATTTGTTCTTTATAACTATATCCACCAAAGAGAAGATAATTATTCTTTGAATAAAATTTTAATATATCAAACATCAGGGTTACACATAATATAAAAATTCTTCTAATATAATCACATCATCAGAAGATCCTTAATACTTTTATGCATTTAACCATCCTAAATTCTACCATAACTATTGAATCCCTTATATGTTCAACTCTTACTCAGTTAACATTCTTCTTGATCCATTAACCATTCCTTTCAACTTATTCTGAAATACTTATTTCCTACAAACAAATTCATGAATCAAATCCTATGATTTCAAAAATAGGAAAACATATGTTAAGAAATAATCCATACCTTTCATTGGTCATTGTCAGTTTATTCATCCTCAATCGGAATGGAATTAGGTATTGGTAAAAGAATATTTGTACGATCCTGTTGATCCCATTCCCGAAACTTATTCATAGGACATGTGTTTGCATAATGACCATGCTCACCATATTTAAAACATTCAATTGATCCTTCAGAAAGAACTTCTTTCCCATTCCCAGAGTCAACTAGATTCTTCTTTTTTACATTGTAGGTTCTTGATTTATGAACTTCATTGCTGTATATATAGCATCGTTCTATCATTTTGAAACATTTTCATATGTGTTTCGTTCCACATCATTCACATATAGGTTTTTCAACACACTTAACTTTATGATTATTACCTGAACATCTGTAGGGATTTGTTTCTTGCATATATGATGTCTTATAACAATCACTATGGTTCAGGTGGTCAATCATGAATCCAGATAGTTGGTTGAGAATAACCACAAGAGTTCTCATTTCAGCTCCCATATCATTCAGCTGCTCATTCAGAAAACTGTTAGAGTTTTCTTCACATACACTGTTACTTGGGTTCCTCCTAGATCCAACCATTTACTAAAACCAAAAAGGTCAGTGTGTGTATATCAGAAAAATCATCATATAATATCTTATGAAGAGTTTAAACACTATGATATACTTATTCATTTTATATTAAACTCATTCACTTTATAAAAATAACTATGACTCTTTTAAAAATCCTAACCATTATGGTAATGTCAATTATGCTTAAATTGTACCCTAACATCTATTGTTATCTAAATCGACCTTTGATACGAACTATAAGGACCCGACCTTAAACCTTACATAATATTGAATTAAATTAATAATTCACATATAGGATATTTTAAGGTTTAGAGTTTTAGAGAATTAGGCCATAACTATTACATAACAACTTGAATATTACATGTAGACACTACTACTCAGTATCGATTTTTTTATAAAATAAAAACTCAAAAAAAGAAACATGTCTAGTTCCATATTTTAGATATCATAACTTTTCCAAGATCCCATCCTTGACCCTATTCATCTTTATGTCATGTGGAAAACATTTCAAAAACATGGGATGAGGATAAAAATATCAATAGGGGTTATAAAATAAAGAAGGAAAATATTAGCCCATCAATGAATACAAATCAATGAACCTATACTTTTCAATCATAACATACCTTACGAAATCATTAGATTTATGAATAACACACAAAAATCATAAATCATAAATGCTGATTATGGAATCCATATCAAACTTAAATTATAGCTATCACAGCTACATAGAGAGTTACACTTGCAATACCCATCACAATATATTCCCTAAATCTCTTAGGAGAAATATTACGTTTACCTCTGTCACTTTACCCAATGAATTGGAGAGCTATCACGGGCTCACCCGCCCTAGGTTTATCATGGAATCACCCATATACGTAAATAATTCCCAGTAACCATAACATAATCATAACAAATAACGCATTTAAAAAGTAAAGATAACATTTCCACATTCCAATATATGAAATCAAGATATTGAAATAAACAATGCTTTATCAAATCATTTTCAAAATCATTTAAAAAGTGATTTTTGAATCAACGTGCCCCATACCACATTGATGTTTTTAAATGAATTATAATTTTAAAACATTAATTTCCATATAAATAAATACTAAAACAAAATTTTAAAACATGGACATTAATGAGAAATATGTAGATGAATAAATCTTTAAAACATTTAAAATGATATATTGGTTAGAGAGTTTTTTAACAAAATGAGAGACGCTTGAATACAAATAAATGAGGAATAACATTTAATCAGAACTTTATAATATCATTATAATAAATGGATTAATGATATAATATGTCAAAGGACAGTATATACACAATATAAGAGTGAATTGGTGCATAAAAACAATGAAGTCTCAGTGGAAATGTAAATTGAGATGAAATCCCTTATAAAGATGGTACCCTTAAATTAAGGATAAAACAATCACATAATTATGTATGAAAAATATTAATACACCCAATATAAGTGGATATTAAGTGTAAAACAATCATATTTCATTCACACATATTCATAGGATGACATATACAACAATTACAAGTTGAAACCAAATAATTGAAATTAGGTTAAGAAGTTCCCTTGTAAAAAATTCGACAGCCTAACAGAGTCACATTAAAATTCAGAAAATGATTTGATGAGATAAAAAGTGTATCTCATCACATGGAAATAATGTTTACATCAATAAGGATATTGAATAACATATCCCAACATAATAATATGTTAATTAAAAGACATAACATAAAGAAGTCTTTTAAAAAGAGGAGGGTGAAAGGTTCCCTTACCGATTTGGTAACATACAAAACGTAAGCCAAATAAAAGAAGGATCATAAAATTAAGATGTAAATACTCATAATTTAAAGTATATTACCCAAAGATTACAATACTAGGAAGTACATACACCACACAAAATGAAATAGTGGATAATATATCATGAATCTCACCAGAATAAAAAGTGAGATGAAACCCTTTACTACGTTGTAATCAACTGAGTTGTATGACCAAAATTTTATATCCACAAAATGAATCACAGAATACCATGAATATAATGATAATAATGATTATATATATCAAATTGAAGTACACAATACACCACATGCAATGCATAAGTGTCCAACAATGGAAATCTCCCGGAATTATATGTGAGATAAGAAAATCCATTACCTCGTATCCGACGTGACTCAATCACTCTTTAATCTCCTGAATAATAAAATAAAGTTAATTTATAATTTATTAAGAACCCTTTTCAAGTTTATTATTCCTTTTTATGTCACTTATTACCATATTATAAACATTATGTAATCATTTGAGTTAATAATGTTCGTTTTGTCGATATTTGGTACTTGAGTCAAAAATGGACTTCTTATAATTACATGTTGTTCATGTGGTCAATGGTTCATTATATCCAGAATGATATTCATGATTTGGATATAATATATATAATATATATCTATAATATACATTAATTTATAATAGTACATAAAATTTATAGATAAGAAATGAAATGCACCATTCATGGAGACGATAAGCCGTATGTACGAATGAACGCTACTTCCATTTCTATTTCATGTTTAATTAAATTAAAACATAATGATAAATAGTAATATTATAATTAAAGTATTTTATCATATATTTTATCATTAAATATATCCTTTATAAGTACCACATATTGTTTTAACGAGTAATATCACATTGAGGGGGCGGTAGTCGGCACTTCCTCTAATGAGATTATTGCATTTACCCATAATGGAAACCATAAAGGCATGATATAAATGGAAATTACCGAAGCATGAATAAAATATAAACATAATATATATCATATAAAAATACTTTTCCATCATAATGTCCACCATGAGAGGTGGTACGAGATAATCAAACCATCATCGTTTCGTGAGGTTTTAGTTTTCCATCCACAGAAACATTTTGTTCTTCATCCATTATATGGAGGTGTGTTCAAGTGTAGCTTGAATAATTCTCATAAAAACATCATATTATATTGAGGATACTGATTTTGTTTCAAAATAAAGGAATAAAAAGAGTTTAGGGGTTGGAGAAGTAAAATAAAAGAAAACAATTTAAGAAAAACGGTGACCTTTAATTTGGGAAACTCCATTTGGTTTGAACCAAAGGACTTCTTGATGTTCCTTCTGTCTAAGGTATGGTTTCTAGGAAGAGGAGAGGGATTTAGGGAGATTCATTGGGAAGATTTTGGAAGAGCCAAATGGCTTGAGAGGTGTGATGAATTTGATAGAAGTGGTCTCCATTTATAAGGGAGTGGAGGGGCTCTTTAGGAATATGTGATAATATTATTTTATTATATAACGATATTCAATTTCAAAAATTCAAAAAATCATTTGAGTCAAATATAAGATGACTCAAGGTATAAATAAAATCATCCAATAAGAATTATAAAGGTTTTTGATGTTATTTTAATATTTATAATCTTATTTATTTAAATGATTTATTAATGATGTAAATACTACATCATTATCGTGTCATATATAATTTAATTTATTTGATGTCTAAAAATTATAAAATAAAATATCATGATATATGAAATCTTTTTATATTTAAAATTATTATTTATAGTTGAAAATAAAATTTATATAACCAATTATATAAATTAATTTACTAAAAGATATTTGTTTTATTTAATTTTTGCCTTTACTTTAAGTTAATTAATCTAAATTGTCATATTCACTACCAAGTGGATCAATGGGGTCCCAAAATCGACCCAAAGATGTCCATGGTCGTTAATGACTCAACAAATATGGTTTTGACAATTTTTAAGGTAATTTTGAATTATTATAATATTCTTTTTACCTTGAATTAACCTATTTAGCTTCAAATGTGGTAAAATAAAGTCAAAAGTTACTTTTCACCAAAAAATATTTTCATCTTATTGAACCACATTTTACTTTTTGATAAAAATCATGTATGTTGTATTTTTGAAATTAAATTCACATAAGTTTTAAAATTTCATTTAAATGAAAAAGTTAGTTTTTTAACTACTACTAAGTTGTTTCACTATTCATCAAAAATTGACGTTTTCCAGAAAAATATGAAAAATTCAAACTCATCTTTATTTGATATTCCGAATTCATAGATGATGTATTTATTCTAAATTCAAAACATATAAGTGTCATTAATTAACTTTAAAATTAATTCCCATTGTTAAAACAAATAGCATATTTTTAAGAAATAATAACTATCAAAAGATTGACACTTGTTTATGTCCAATTTCAAAGTGAAATTAATTCCAATGACCAACATTGGATTAAATGGTAAAAATATATTCTAATTACACATTAAAACCAATTTAAAAGATAATCTATCCATATAAATAAATTATATTAAAACATAGTTTGGAATTAAAATACAATATTTCCACTATTCATCAAAAATATACTTTTTTGGAAAAATTCCAAAAAATTACGCAATGTAAATTTTGATGTCCCCCTTCTAAAGAATAATTTTATTTGGTTATATTGAATTTATTAAAGTGACAAAAACTATATTTAAAGAGGCTTCTCCATTAAAAGCCAGTAAATTGACCTTTTAATGTAAATTATGGTTAAAATTAGATTCATTCGCATTTTAAGACTCTAACATTTATTGGATAATTGTAATTACATTTAACAAACATGTATAATAATATTTTATTTATTTTTGTTCATTCCCGCTAATACAATGGCAAGGAGTTAATGACCATTTAAAATAATAATATTATATTATTTGTGTGCAACGTAAGATTTCAAAGATACTTGTTGTTGTGTATCAGGTACGCTATTGAACATAGCATCCCCTTTAATGTTAAATTAATATTTGATTCAAAAATATTAATAAATATGAAAATTTTCTTATTCCTTTTTTATCGGGGATGTTACAGTCTCTATGTATATATTCATATATATCGGTGTAATGAAATTCTTCTATTTTAAGAATTTTTTGATCTTTTTACCTCACTTCATGTTTCTTGGGGGTTTTTGTCTAAAGATCATCAGTTATGACTCCCAAGACATACAATTATATGAATATTTTTGTTAGTTATTTTATAGTGTATGAATTATATTCTGCACCACTATAGGCTATAAAGAACATATTTACGACAAAAAATGATGATTTTAATTATACAAACTTTAAAATTTCTATGATTTACCTACGTAATCATGTATGTGTTATTAGAATACTATTGGCGAAACAATCTCATCATAATCCTAAAAAATGGGTCGGAAATAAACCCAAATTAAAAAATATTTTTTTATTAATGGATATTTTATAGCTATTATTCTCATTATAGTGTATTTGGGCAGAAATCCAAAATTAGTTTAAATAAAATAACTCTAACTATAAAATTGAGGCATAATTATCACGAGAATATAAAAAAAGAACTAAATACAAATATAATGCATTTAATTATTGATATTTAACTAATGATGAAAATTAGGTTTATGAAACTCAATTAATTTTGTGTAATCTTTGATAAATGAATACACACATAAAATGGGTATATATTTATCCTATAGATAAATAAAATCTTATTTTATTATTTTTGATTTATTATAAAAATAAAAAATTCAAACAATAAGCTAGTATTGTATAATTTATTTTCATGGAATGAAAAATTGTGAGGCCATGGATTATGGAATTTGGTTTCCAGCCACATATGATTGGTGACATAAATATCATAAAAATGTTGAATTGTATGAGGGAGGATCATGTAAAATTTTATATGAAAATTAATTTTTTATTAAAAGTGTTTGAGTGGTCAAAATTGGTGAGAAAGAATAAAACTCTATCAATGCTCTATTTCTTATCAATGTTTATTTTATGGTTATTATTTTCATTATAGTATATTTGGAAATAAATCCTTAATTATTTCAAAATAAATTCCCGTAAATTTAAAATAGAAGGATAATTATCATAAAGAGAAGAAAGAATAACTAAATACAATCATAATTCATTTAATGTTGGATTTTAAATTAATGATGAAAATTATTTTTATGAAACTCAAGGAACTTTGTGTAATCTCTGATAAATAAATACATACATAAAATGAGTATATATCTATCCTGTTGATAAATAAAATCTTATTTTTTTTTTGAATTATTATAATAATAAAAAAGTCAAAAAATAAGATAAAGTTGTCTAATTTATTTTCATGGAATGAAAAAATGGGAGGCCATGGATTATGAAAAGTGGTATCAAATCACATATGAGTGGTGATATGAATATCATAAAAATGTTGAATTGTGTGAGGAAGGATATTGTAAAATTTTATATGAAAATTAATTGATGATTAAAAGTGTTGGAGGGGTCAGAATTGGTGAGAAAGAATAAAACTCCAACAATGTTCTATTTTTTGATGGGTTGAAGTTTAATATGATAACAATTCCATATCTTCTTGTTCATAAAATGTGGTTAATATAATAAATAATGAATAATTTGTTATGAGTTTTAATGACTGAACTATGATATAAACAGGTTCTAAAACACATAGAAACTCATTTAAATCTAGAGAAGCCAAAACTGATTGTTACATGAGCATGTAAGTTCAAAAATATTTTTTGTAATATAATACATGATCATTTTGTCCAAGAGAGAATCAATACGATGATTAAATAAATGATTGCAGGAAATTTTTCATTCTTGATGTATGAAACTATCACCATTTTTAAAACATGTTTGAAGTGAAATATAGTAAAAATACGTCATAGAAGAGTTTTGATTCAAATATATATGACAATTGCGCTAATATACCCAAATTATTACAGACATATAATCAAGAAATCAACAAGTGGATATAATTATTAAACCAAATTTAGTAAATATATAAATATATTAACATTCATCATAATTACATATCATAAATAACAATATATGATAATGCTAAATAGTTATATAAAGCTTCTTGACAAGAAAAATAGTTATTCCCTAAAGAGGTTGAGATATAATAATATAAGTGAGTATTTCAATAATCAATTTTTAAAATATATTGAGAAAAATTGCATAAGTCTTGAGTTCAATGCACCATATACACTATAACATGTATTTGTTGAGAAGAAAAATTATATGATTATTTATATGTATAAAACCACATCATTTAGAGTGTAACATCATTGTATTTCTATATGTGTGCTATTATAAATTACGGAATAATTCCAAATAGGTGTTTATTAATGAATAATTTTGATATTACTTTCTCACGAGTTTTGTTTTAAGAAGATACCTAATCTAAAAACCCTAGAGTGTCATAGTGTCCATGATAGAATAAGAAGGAAATTGTGGTGTGACATTTTATTATTAATCTGATGATGGAATATTTATTCTATATAGACAAAATGAAAATTATTATCACTCGTAAAATAGAAAAAAGTGTTTTCGATTATGATGGTATGGGAATTATTAAAAATGAATATAAACAAAATAAATTGTCCATGGATGAATTTTAGAATAACGAGTTCACTAATGAACCTACTATACAAAATGAATAAAATATAGAAACTCATGATAATGATATATATTATATATATTTTAATGATTATATTTAATTTTGGAATTCTAATGGAAAAATTATAATGTATATAAAGCATGATGAATGTAAAAATATTAATTAGAATTTATATTCATAGATATGAGAAATAGAACTTGATTAAAAATTTTATCCTATAGTGATACTTTATAAAATTATTAAAATATTTTCAATTAAATCATAAAACACAATTTAGTATATAAAGTGGATGCAAAATATGTTATTTTTAATGGTGTGCTGAATAAATATGTTTACATTATGTAATATGTGGGTTTTATTCTTGATGATTATTGATGAGGACAATATATTCATTAAAAATGGATTTATATTGGTTGTTATACTTCATAAGAGATTGATATTTCAAGACAGATGAGTATTTTAGGATTATAAATATTGAAAATGAAAGTAGAATATTAAATTTTATGGGAATATGAAAAATAATACCTCACTAATTTTTATTTTATTTATCGATGATTTGATACTTTGAAGTGATGAAGAAGATTTTTTTGTAGATTTATCCTCACAAATAATGTTTATATTTGAAATTTCCTTAAATAGTGAGATAGGTTTTTTTATTAGGTTTAAATATTACACATAAATGTTTATCATTCACTTTTACCTTAGTAAAATTATTCCAATTAGATATCTAAAAAACATGGCATTGATGAATTAATAGGTGGGTTTAAACAAATTCAATTGATCATAATATTGAGAAAATATAATGAAACATATATTTTGGATTAGAAATTATTTATAGAATTTATCTTTAGCCCAATCTAATTGATTTCCTCAAGGATATAAATGGTTTTATCAATAAACATTATTCTAGAAATCAATATAATTAAAGGTTTGACACATAAGGTTTTTAAATAGTTGTCTAAGATATATCCAGAATACATATTATTATGTTCTATAATATGAGAGGTAATGTGTGATAAAATTTTAATGCATTATAGATTCAAATTTTGATAGTCTTGTCTGTAAAATAAATTCATCTTTAATATGATTTTTATATATTAGTGAGATATGGGGGGTGTATAATTCCATGAAATAATACATTCCACATTGAGTACCAAAAAGGTTCTCGGTGTTTTAATATATCAATAATATACAAAAATTATATAGATTATAACTCAACAAGAAGATATAATTATTATTATTGATTTTACACTAATTATTTATTCTGAAAATCAAATTGTTATAAAATTGTTTAAGAATCATTGTAATTATTCAATACTACAAAAAGAGGCATTAACAGAGCTAAAAACGTGATTTAACAACACTAAAAATGAACTCTAATGCTGAACGCTAATAAAGGGGGGTACCCTTTATCAGGGCTTACTGAGCACTGATAAAGGGGCACTTTATCAGCGCTAAACACGTGCTGATAATTGTATAATTTATCAGCGCTCCTTTAGTGCTGATAAACTGATCCTTTATCAGCGCTTCTTTAGCACTGATAAAGGTGTAGTTTATCAGATTTTTTTAGCGCTGATGAAAGTACTATTTATCAGTGCTAAAAAAGCGCAGATAAATTCCCTCTCTACGGCTACGAAAAAATCTGCAGTAGCACACCCGAACACCAGAAAAAAATAGCATCTCAATAAGCTAATTAAAGAAATCATAAACATAAAAAATTTACACATAAATCATAAGATAATTAGACCAATTATACCCATACAACAAGTACACCTGTACACCATTAACACATAATTCATATGTTAATTAAGTACATAAAAAATTCAATTCAGAATTTAGGGGGTTGGGGGGATGTTCAAGGGTTTGGGGTGGCTGTCCAAGGGGGGTAGGGGGTATCCGGGGGGGGGGGGGGGGTCTTTACAAGGGGTGGGGGTGTCTAGAGGGGTGGGGGTTTTCCATGGGGTGGATTGGTGTCCAGGGGGGTGGGGGAGGTCCAGGGGTGGATTGGTGTATGGGGGGGGGGGCTTTCTAGGGGGTGGGCTGGTGTCCAAGGTGTCGGGGCGGGGGGGATTTATAGGGGTGGGGGTGTCCAGAAAGTGGATTGGTATCCAGGGGAGTGGGGTGCAGTTCAGGGGGTGGATTGGTGTCCAGGGGGGCTTTCTAGGGGGGTGGGATGGTGTCCAAGGTGTCGGGGGGGGGGGGGGGGGGCTTTACAGGGGGTTGGGGTGTCTAGAGGGGTGGGGGTGTCCATGAGGTAGATTGGTGTCCAGGGGGGTGGGGGAGATCCAAGGGGTTGGTGGGGTTGACTTTTACACATCACCAAGGACCCTTGGGTCTTTCTTATAAAATATCAAGGCAATCCGAATGCGTTTGGTCAGATTTTCATAGGTTAGTTGTTGTTTTCAATTAAAATGGTGTCCATTTTAAACAAAAGAGAGACCCTTTGAGTGCTAGTGGCCACACCATGCCTCTTATTGAGGTGGGGTTGACTCATAAACATCACCAAGGACCCTTGGACTGTTATTATAAAATATCAAGGGAATCCGAGTGCGTATGGTTGGATTTTCATAGGTCAGTTTTTGTTTTCAATTATAATTGTGTCCATTTTAAACAAAAGAGAGACACTTTGAGTGCTAGCGGCCACACCGTGCATCAGATTTAGGTGGGGATGACTCATACATGTTAAAAAAGACCCATGGATCGTTCTCCTAAAGGATCAACACAATCCGAATGTGTTTTGTCAGATTTCCGTAGGTCAGTTATTGTTTTCAACTAAAATCGTGCCCATTTTAAACAAAACAAAGACACTTTGAGTGGTACCGGCCACACCGTGGCTCGGATTGAGGCCTGGTTGACTCTTACATGTCACCAAGGAACCTTGGATTATTATAATAAAAGAAACTGGCAATCCGAATGTGCTTGGTCGTATTTTCGTAGGTTAGTTGTCGTTTTTAATTAAAATCGTGTCCATTTTAAACAAAACAGAGACCCTTTGGGTGATAGCGGTGACACCGTGCCTCGGATTGAGGCATAGTTGACTCATACACTTCACCAAGGACCCTTGGATCGTTATCCTAAAATATCGACTCAATCTGAATGCGTTTGGTTGGATTTTCATAGGTAAGTTGTTGTTTTCAATTAAAATGGTGTCCATTTTAAATGAAAGAGAGACCCTTTGAGTGCTAGCGGCCACACCGAGCCTCGGATTGAGGCAGGGTTGACTCGTACACATCACCAAGGACCCTTGGATCGTTATTATAAAATATCAAGGTAATCCGAATGCGTTTGGTGAGATTTTCATAGGGTCAGTTGTTCATTTCAATTAAAATTGTGCACATTTTAATCAAGAGAGAGTCCCTTTGAGTGCTAGTGGCCACACTGTGCCTTGGATTGAGGTGGGGATGACTCGTACATGTCCCAAAGGACTCTGGGATCATTATCCTAAATGATCAACACAATTCGAATGCATTTAGTCATATTTTCGTTGGTCAATTGTTGTTTTCAATTAAAATTGTGTCCATTTTAATAAAAAAAGAGACCCTTTGAGTGGTGCCGGCCACACCGTGCCTCAAATTGAGACGAGGATGACTCGTACACATCATCAAGGACCCTTGTAATGTTATCATTAATGATCAAGGCAATCCGAATGCGTTTGGTCAGATTTTCGTAGGTCAGTTGTCATTTTCAATTAAAATTTTGTTAATTTTAAACTAAAGAGAGACCCTTTCAGTGATAGCGGTCACACCGTGCTTCATATTGAGGCGGTGTTGACTCATACACTTCACAAAGCACCCGAGGATCATTCTCCTACAATAACAACATAATCCGATGTGTTTGGTCAGATTTTCATCAGCCAGTTTTTGGTTTCAATTAAAATGGTGTCCATTTTAAAGAAAAGTGAGACCCTTTGAGTTCTAGCGGCCACACCGTGCCGCGGATTGAGGCGAGGCTGACTCGTACATGTTATCAATGACCCTTGGATTGTTCTTATGAATTCTCAAGGCAATTTTAAATTGTTTGGTCAGATTTTCATAGGCCAGTTTTGTTTTCAATTAAAATTGTGTCCATTTTAAACAAAAGAGAGACCCTTTGAGTGTTATCAGCCACATCGTGCCTCAGATTGAGGCAGGGATGACTCTTAAATGTCAAAAAGTACTAGTGGATCGTTCTCCTAAAGTATCAACACATCCCGAATGCGTTTGGTCAGATTTCCATAGGTTAGTTGTTGTTTTTAATTAAACTTGTGTCCATTTTCAACAAAAAATAGACCCTTTGAGTGGTACGGGCCACACCGTGCTTTGGAATGAGGCGGGGTTGACTCTTACATGTCATCAATAACCATTGGAGAGTTCTTATAAAATATCAAGGCAATACGAATGCATTTGGTCAGATTTTCGTAGGTTAGTTGTTGTTTTCAATTAAAATTGTGTCCATTTTAATCCAAAGAGAGACCCTTTGAGAGATAGCGGTCACACCGTGCCTCAGATTGAGGTAGGGTTGACTCATACACATCACAAAGGACACATAGATCGTTATTATAATAGATCAAGGAAATACGAATGCATTTGGTCAGATTTCCATAGGTCAGTTGTTGTTTTTAATTAAAATCATGTCCATTTTAAACAAAAGAGAGACCCTTTGTGTGGTACCGACCACATCATGAATCAGATTGAGGCAGGGTTGACTCATACAGATCACCAAGGACCCTTGGATCATTCTCCTAAAATATGAAGGCAATCATAATGCTTTTGGTTGGATTTTTGTAGGCATGTTGTTGTTTTCAATTAAAATTGTGTCCATTTTAATCAAAAGAGAGACCCTTTGAGTGATAGCAGTCACACCGTGCCTTGGATTGAGGTGGATTTGACACATACATATCATGAAGGACTCATGGATCTTTCTTCTAAAGGATGAACACAATCTGAATGCGTTTGGTCAGATTTCTATAGGTCAGTTTTTGTTTTCACTTAAAATCATGTCCATTTTAAACAAAAGAGAGACCCATTGAGTGGTACCGTCCACACCGTGCCTTGGATTTAGGTGGGGTTGACTCGTACACGTCACCAATGTCCTTTGGATCGTTATTATAAATGATCAAGGCCTTCCGAATGATTTTGGTTGGATTTTCATAGGTTAGTTGTTGTTTTCAATTAAAATTGTGTCTATTTTAAACAAAAGAGATACCCTTGGAGTGATAGCGGTCACACCGTGCCTTAGATTGAGGCAGGGTTGACTCAGACACGTCACTAAGGACTCGTGGATCTTTCTCATAAAGGATCAACACAATCTGAATGCATTTGGTTGGATTTCCGTAGGATAGTTGTTGTTTTCACTTAAAATCGTGTCCATTTTAAACAATAGAGAGACCCTTTGAGTGGTACCGGCCACACCATGCCTCGTATTGAGGAGGGGTTGACTCGTAGACTTCAAAAACGACCCTTGTATTCTTCTTATAAATGCTCAAGGAAATATGAATGCATTTGGTTAGATTTTCATAGGTCAGTTGTTGTTTTCAATTAAAAAGTGTGTCCATTTTAAACAAAGGAGAGACCCTTTGAGTGATAGCGGTCACACCGTGCCTCAGATTGAGGCAGGGTTGACTCATACATGTCACAAAGGACTCTTGGATCGTTATTATAATGGATCAACACAATCTGAATGTGATTGGTCATATTTCCTTAGGTCAGTTGTTGTTTTCACTTAAAATAGTGTCCATTTTAAACAAAAGAGATACCCTTTGAGTGGTAATGGCCACACCGTGCCTCGGATTGAGACAGGGATGACTCATATAGCTCACAAAGGACCCTTGGATAGTTCTCATAATATATCAACACAATTGGAATGCATTTGTTCTGATTTTCATAGGCCAGTTGTTGTTTTCAAATAAAATTGGGTTCATTTTAAACAAAAGAGAGACCCTTTGAGTGGTACCGGCCACACCATGCCTCAGATTGAGGTGGTGATTACTCGTACACATCACAAAGTACCCTTGGATCATTCTACTAAATGATCAACACAATCCGAAAAGGTTTGGTCATATTTCTGTCTGTCAGTTGTTGTTTTCACTTCAAATCGTGTTCATTTTAATCAAAAGAGAGTCCCTTTGAGTGGTACCGGACATACCGTGCCTCAGAATGAGGAGGGGTTGACTCATACACATCACCAAGGAACCTTGGATAATTCTCCTAAAGGATCAAAGCAATCTGAATGTGTTTGGTCAGATTTCCATAGGCCTGTTGTTGTTTTCACTAAAAATCGTGTCCATTTTAGACAAAAGAAAGACCCTTTGACTGGTACCGGCCACACCATGCCATGGATTGAGGTGGGGATGACTTTTACACATCAAAAAGGACTCTTTTATCATTCTCCTAATTTATCAACACAATCTGAATGCGTTTGGTCAGATTTCCTTAGGTCAGTTGTTGTTTTCACTTAAAATCGTGTCCATTTTAAATAAATGAGAGACCCTTTGAGTGGTACCGGCCACACTGTGCCTCGGATTGAGACGGGGATGACTCTTATAGGTCACAAAGGACCCTTAGATCGTTCTACTAAATGATCAACACAATCCAAATGTGTTTGGTCTGATTTTCTAAGGTTAGTTGAGGTTTTCAATTAAAATTGGGTCCATTTTAAAAAAGAGAGAGACCCTTTGAGTGGTACTGGCCACAACATGCCTCAAATTTAGGCGAGGATGACTCTTTCACATAAAAAAGGACCCTTGGATCATTTTAGAAAAAGATAAACACAATCCGAATGTGTTTGGTCAGACTTCCGTACATCAGTTGTTGTTTTCACATAAAATCGTGTTCATTTTAATCAAAAGAGAGACCCTTTGAGTGGTATCGGCCACACTGTGCCTCATATTGAGGCGGGGATGATATTTACACATCCCCAAGTACCCTTGGATCGTTAAAATAAAGCATCAAGGCAATCTTAATGCGTTTGGTCAGATTCCCGTAGGTTAGTTGTTGTTTTCACCTAAAATTGTGTCCATTTAAAACAAAAGAGAGACCCTTTGATTGATACCGGCCACACTGTGCCTCTGATTGAGGCAGGGTTTACTCTTACACATCACAAAGGACCCTTGGATCGTTCTCTTAAAGGATCAACACAATCCTAATGTGTTTGTTCAGATTTCCGTACGTCAGTTGTTATTTTCACTTAAAATCGTGTCCATTTTAAACAAGAGAGACCCTTTGAGTGGTACCAGACACACTGTGCCTCAGATTGAGGTGGGGATGACTCTTACATGTTACCACCGACACTTGGATCATTCTCATTAAATATTAAGGCATTCCGAATGAGTTTGTTCAGATTTTCATAGGTCAGTTGTTGCTTTCAATTAAAATGGTGTCCATTTTAATCAAAAGAGAGACCCTTTGAGTGGTAACGGCCACACCATGCCTCGGATTGAGACGAGGATGATTCGTACACATCACCAAGGATCCTTGGATCGTTCTTGTAAAGGATCAACATAGTCCAAATGTGTTTGGTTGGATTTATGTAGGTCAGTTGTTGTTTTCACTTAAAATCGTGTCCATTTTGAACAAAAGAGAGACCCTTTGAGTTGTACTGGCTACAAAGTGCTGTATATTGAGGTGGGGATGACTCATACACGTCATAAAGGACCTTTGGATTTTTCTCCTAAAATATCAACACAATCCGAATGCGTTTGGTCTGATTTCCGTACGTCAGTTGTTGTTTTCACTTAAAATCTTGTTCATTTAAAAAAAAAAGACCCTTTGAGTGGTACGGCCACACCGTGCCTCAGATTGAGGCGGGGAGGACTCGTACATGTAACCAAAGACCCTTGTATTGTTCTCTTAAAGGACCAAATCATTCTGAATACATTTGGTCAGATTTCCGTACGTCAGTTGTTTTTTTCACTTAAAACCGCGTCCATTTCAAACAAAAGAGAGACCCTTTGAGTGGTACCGGCCACTCCGTGCCTTAGATTGATGCGGGGATGAATCTCATAAATCAAAAAGGACCCATGTATCGGTCTTATAAATGATCAAGACAATTTGAATGCGTTTAGTCAGATTTCCATAGGTCAGTTGTTGTTTTCACTTAAAATCGTGTCCATTATAAACAAAAGAGAGACCCTTTTTGTGGTACCAGCCACACCGTGCCTTGGATTGAGGCAGGGTTTACTCTTACATGCCAAAAAGTACTCTTGGATCGTTCTACTAAATGATCAACACAATATGAATGTTTTTGGTCATATTTCCTTAGGCCAGTTGTTGTTTTCACTTAAAATCGTGTCAATTTTAAACAAAAGAGAGACCCTTTGAGTGGTACTAGACACACCGTTCCTCGTATTGAGACGGGGATGACTCGTACACATCTCCGAGGACCCTTGGATCATTATTATAAAATATCAAGGCAATCTGAAGGCGTTTGGTCAGATTTTCATAGGTCAGTTGTTGTTTTCAATTAAAATTGTGTCCATTTAAAAAAAAGAGATACCCTTTAAGTGGTACTGGACACATTGTGCCTCTTATTGAGGATAGGATGACTCATAAACATCACCAAGGACTCGTGGATAGTTTTCCTAAATTATCAACACAATCCGAATGCTTTTGGTAGGTTTTCCAAAGGTCAGTTTTTGTTTTCAATAAAAATTGTGTCCATTTTAAACAAATGAGAGACCCTTTGAGTGGTACTGACCACATTGTTCCTCATATTGAGTTGGGGTTGAGTCTTACATGTCACCAAGGACCCTTGGATCGTTCTTATAAAGGATAAAAGAAATCCAAATGCTTTTGGTTGGATTTTCATACGTCAGTTGTTGTTTTCAATTAAAATTGTGCCCTTTTTAAACAAAAGAGAGACCCTTTGAGTGGTACCGGTCACACAGTTCCTCAGATAGATACAGGGATGACCCTTACATGGCACAAAGGAACCATGGATTATTATCCTAAAATATCAATAGAATCCGAATGCGTTTGGTTGGATTTCTGTACGTCTGTTGTTGTTTTCAATTAAAATCATGTCCATTTTAAACAAAATAAAGACCCTTTGAGTGGTACCGGAAACACCGTGCCTCATATTGTGGCGGCTATGACTCGTACATGTCACCAAGGACCATTTTATCGTTCTCATAAAATATCAAGGCAATCTGAATGCTTTTGGTTATATTTTCGAAGTTCAGTTGTTGATTTCAATTAAAATGGTGTCCATTTTAAACAAAAGAGAGACCCTTTCGGTTGTACTGGCCACACCGTGCCATAGATTGATGTAGGGATGAATCATACACATCACCAAGGACCCTTGGATCATTATCATAAAGGATCAACACAATATGAATGCGTTTGATAGGATTTCTGTAGGCCAGTTGTTGTTTTCACTTAAAATCGTGTCCATTTTAAACAAATGAGAGACCCTTTGAGTGGTACTGGCCACACTGTGCCTCAGATTGAGGCAGGGTTGACTCTTACATTTCAAATAGGACCATTGGATCGTTTTTATAAAATATCAATGAAATCCGAATTCATTTCATCAGATTTTCGTATGTCAGTTGTTGTTTTTAATTAAAATTTTGTCCATTTTAAACAAAAGAGAGACCCTTTGAGTGGTTCCGGTCACACCGTGCCTTGAATTGAGGTAGGGATGACTTTTACATGTCACAAAGGACCCTTGGATCATTCTCCTAAAGGATCAACACAATCCAAATGTGTTTGGTCTGATTTTCATATGTCAGTTATTGTTTTCAATTAAAATCGTGTCCATTTTAAACAAAATAGAGACCCTTTGAGTGGTATCGGCCACACTGTGCCTCGGATTGAGGCGGGGATGACTCGTACACATCACCAAGGTCACTTGGATCGTTCTTATAAAATATCAAGTCAATCAAAATGTGTTTGGTCAGATTTTAGTAGGTCAGTTGTTGTTTTCAATTAAAATTGTGTCCATTTTAAACAAAAGAGAGACCCTTTGAGTGGTACCGGTCACACCGTGCCTTAGATTGAGGTGGGGATGACTCATACATTTTAAAAAGGACCCGTGGATTGTCATACTAATGTATCAACACAATGAGAATGCTTTTGGTTGTATTTTTGTATGTTAGTTGTTGTTTTCAATTAAAATCGTGTCCATTTTAAACAAAAAATGAGACATGTTGAGTGGTACCAGCCACACAGTGCCTCGGATTGAGGCGGGGACAACTCATACACATCACCAAGGACCATTGGATCGTTCTCCTAAAAGATAAACACATTCCTAATGCGTTTGATTGGATTTATATATGTCAATTGTTTTTTTCACTTAAAATCATGCCCATTTTAAACAAAATAGTGACCCTTTGAGGGGTTCAGCATTCTTTCATGTTGCTGGTGCATATCTTCTGTTAAAATGTGAAAATGGCTCATTAGAGAAAGGATGTTTTATTTAATAAAAATTTCAATTTTCCTACGAACATTTACATACAATAATGTTTCATATTTTGATCCCCCTAACCCCTCTAAAAAATGACCAACAATTGTACATGTCCCCAAGTCATATCTTCATTGTATTTGTGTACAATCGTCCATCAGGTATGCATCCCACTCATTTATGAACACATCTATATCATCTAGTGAATATGAGGCTTTTTGGAAGTCAGAGTAGTACTAAAATGTATAAAAATAAAGAATTAATAAATAACATAAACGAACTAGTAGTTGTTTTTTAAAATACCTCTTTAGAGATGCTTGTTTGTTGATGAAAAATGATCTCTTTCATAAATTTAAAAACATAATAACCAGAATCATTATCGTTTGTTTGTTTTGGACACTGCAAAAAAATCTATCATTAGGTGAATAAGTAACTTGTGTTGAGATGTGTTTGGATTGTGAAATTTTATTATATAGACCCTGATATTTTTCCAGACGTAGTACATGCATTACAATAGGGGTATGTAGGTTTTGATGCACATTCCTTATTTTCATTACAAAGTTTCTATTTCAAAAATTAAATATTTTCAATCAAAGTGATGAATACATGTATCATCAAACAATGTATTATCACCCACAATGTACCTGAAACCTCTCATCCCCACTACGGCCAATAAATGCATCCCATGCTTCTTGGGATATCAGGTGAGTGTAGACAATGGGTGGGTGCCAGTTTATTTTACCATTAGAATCTTTCAAGTGACATTTTGTTAAAATAGTGTGAAAACCTCAATGAATATTTCCCGAAATCCTTAGTATATAATCCTTGTGTGAATCGTCTACTATAAATGTTCCGAAATCCTTAGTATATAATCCTTGTGTGAATCGTCTACTATAAATGTACTCTGTAAGAGATTGAGAAGAGTAAGTCAATGTTTCAATATTTTATTTGTTAGTAAATTAAAGAAATAAATTCATAATGTTACTGTAATTTTTCCCAGATCACAGCCTTCAGCCCAGACACAACATGGTGCCATGAATCTATGTCAATCTACCCGTGTTTCCAAGTGACAACTCCAATGTAACTACTAAACATAGCCTTGTTGGGATTTACATTTTGACCTCGTGCATTACATCCGACATAAAATTTGATGCCTTTGCTTTTCGCCTTAAGAATTTTGGCTAACACCGTCAAACTACGACGCACCTGTGTTTTCTGCGACGTTGGTATCTCATTCCCGACCATTTCATCGATATCAACATCATATATATGTTCATTTGTAATGGTTTCAATGACAAGTGTTGATGGTTGTTGGACCTCAACACTAGGAGCAGTAGGAGCCGCAGCAGTAGGAGCAGCAACAGCCAAAGTAGGAGTAGCAGGAGCAGCAGGAACCGCAGTAGGAGGAGCAGCAGGAGCAACAAGGGCTGCAGCAGGAGCAGCCAGAGCCACAGTAGGAGGAGAAGTAGGAGCAACATGAGCCACAACAGGAGAATCCGTAGCAGCAACATGAGCTACATGAGCAGTAGGAGCAGCAGCAGCCGCAGCAGCAGCAGCTTGAGAGACTTGTTCAACCTCAAGGATAGGAGAACCAGAATGTGCAGAAGTCATTATCTGCAATTGTGGTTGAACAGTTAATTTAGATTACACAAATTCAGTAATGATATGATAATAACATGGGATATCAAGATCTATATTACAATCAAAATATAACCTGTTTATTGAACTCTCTTTCTTTTTTTCAATGGTTGATGGGATTTGAGACCTATATCGATTATCCAAATCCCTTCATTGTGGTCTCCTATAACATACAAAACAACATCTGCATTGGGACCGTTCCGAAATTATTGCGACGTACCACTAAAAGGATCATCCTCAAATGAATTTTCAACGGAACCATTAGTAGTTTTGGATGATAACAGAACAATCGACCACTTTCGATTTGCGGGATCTAGAACATAAAAAACATGCACTGCTTGTGATTCCATTATAAAATGTTCATCTTTGTACCCTTCTTTACAAAAATAAACTTTTACAAATCCCCATTCATCTATTTTAACACCACTATTGTTATCAATCCATTTGCATTGAAGAATCATCAATTGGAATGTCGTATAATCCAACTCCCATATTAGTTTGATAAAGCCAACGTATGACATATTTGCATAAATTGGATTTTTTTCCTTACTACCAGAAACATGCATCGCTTCAGCCACTAGTGTAACTCCACAATTTTCCATGGTACTATCTTCATAATGTTCATCTGTATATAATGTACTACCATTAATTACATAACCACTATAAGATAATACATACAAACTTGGTCCTGTGGCTAACCATCAAAGTCATTCAGAAATTGAATTCAGATTTTCATCCAACTACTTAAAAATATGGTCCGGAAACCATCTTATAAATTGGTGATTATGTGTATCTGATAACCATTTTTCAGCGCTTGATGGACTAAACTGCCTAAGAATTTCTTTATGAGTTTCAATATATGGAGCAACCTCCCAACTGTTATGAAAAACATAATGATGGGCCTGCTCCCGATATGTAATACTGATTGTACCAAATTCTCTTCCAGAAATTCCCTCACCCTCAATGCATCAAGTGTGATGAGATTTCAGGAGATCAATGCTTTCCACATCAGATAGGTATTCAGTACAAAATTAAATGGATTCCTCAACAATATTTCGCTCCACTATACAACCCTCTAGCCGACTTCGATTTTGGACATACCCTTTTAAAATCATCATATACCGTTCAACAGGATACATCCATCTATAGTGAATAGGACCACAAAGTCGAATCTCTCTCACTAAGTGAATCATCAAATGAACCATCATATCAAATAATGTTGGTGGAAAGAACATTTCTAATTCACATATTATGATGACAATTTCTTTTTCCATAGCTGGGAATTTTCCCGGGACTAAATATTTTCTACATATGAAAAAAACAAAGTTTGGTTAACGTGTGACGAACATTCTTGGGAAAAATGCAACGTAAATATATAGGAATTAGATCTTGCATCAAAACATTGAAATCATGTGATTTCAAACCTTTTAACTTCAAATAATTAATTGACACAATTTTCTTGATATTTGATGAGTACCCCTCTAGAACATTTACATCATTGTAGATGTTTCATAACTGATATCTCTCCTCCCTAGAAAGAGTATAAGCAGCTGGAGGAAGAAACATTCTATTTTCACCCTTCACGGGAGACAACTCTTCTCGTATTCCCATGTCAACCATGTCCAACCTTTTTTTAATTCCATTTTTTGTTTTTCCAGGGGAATTTAAAAATGTTTCGATAACAATTTCAAATACATTTTTTTCCACATGAATAAAATCAAGAAAATGTCTGACGTAAAACGAATTCCAGTATGGTATTTCAAAAAAACTGATCTCTTTTACCAACTGATTTTCGCAAGGTTTTTCAAAAATGGATTACCAAAAACAGTGTTAAGATATTTTACTTTCTCAAACAGCTGATCACCTGTTAGTGGAGACGGTATTGCACATTTTTCTAAACTTCCATTGAATGATGTCATCCAAGATCGGTAATTATGTTGACAGGGTAGAAATCTATGATGTCCTAGAAACACAGATTTCAGTGAATGTTTCAACCTAATTGATTATATATCTTCTTCACACATGAAACAACCTTGAGTTCCTTTAATGCTATAGCCTGAAAATTTTCTATAAGCAGGGAAATCATTTATTGTCCCATACAACATCTCTCTCAACGTGAAGTATTCACTTTTATAAGAATCATTCAACATTACACCTAAATCCCACAATAACTTCAAATCCTCGATCAAAGGAGAGAGATAAACATCAATATCGTTACCTGGTTGTTTTGGTCTTGATATAAGAATAGATAACACAATGAATTTTTTCATCATGCATAACCAGTGTGGCAAGTTATAATTTACCAACATAATAGGCCATGTACTATGAGTGTTGGTTTGAAAACCAAAAGGATTCACTCCATCTGTAGATAACGCAAGACGAAGATTTCTAGGCTCCTTTCCAAATTCAGGGTATTCGTGATCTATTTTCTTCTATTGAGGAGAGTTATCCGGATGGTGTAATTTCCCATCATTATTTCTTTTATCTGCATGCCACGACAATTTTCTTGAAGTTTCATCAGTTCCATATAGACGCCTAAACCTTGGAATGATTGGAAAGTACCATATAAATTCATAGGATTGGATGAATCTTTCATGTATCAAGAAGCACCACACTTTGTGCATTCTGTAAGTGATTTTTTCTCCTTGCAAAAAAATATACAGTCTTTTGGGCTGTCATGTATTCTTTTAGAAATCGTACCCATCGAGCGTAGCAATCTTATAGCTTCATATGTACGTCATGGGAGCTCATTATCTTCCGGGAGCATGAAATTCAAGAGAGAAAGTAGTTCCATAAAACTGACATCACTCCATCCATTGCCTACATTCAATTTATACAACTTCAGTACAGCTGACAATGTGGTATAATTAATGAAAGCGACATACAATGGCGTCTTTGCACTACTCTTTAACTTCTCAAACAATTTTGGGAAATCACGGAGTTTATCTTCAATTGTCTTTGTCATTTTCTAAATATGATCTTCATCATCAATGACATCTGTAATAACATCCTCCATATGGTCTTCTTCATTATCCATATTTGTATTCATATCTGATGATCCATAAAACACATTTTTATCCTAGCGAATATCTACATTCGCTTTTTCTCAGTGTTTAATCCAACATTTATAACTCTGATCTATTCCACGACATATCAAATGTTCTTCCAAATCCTCTAGATTAAGTAGTCTAGAATAACTACAATGTAATCACGGACAAAGGATTTGAGAAAGATCCTTTGTGTGATCCTTTTCAAACTTGATGAACTCTTTCACTCCGTTCTCGTACTCTATTGTAAAACGATTAGCATCCATCCAATATTTATTCATCTTCATCTTATTTGAACCTATAATATTAGTATTTATAGTTCAAGTTCACAAAACAAAAATTCAAAATACAGTATAAGAGAACCACATCCTTATAAAAATAGAGATTAATAGAGCCTAACCATTAGTATTTATTCATCATCATTAAATATAATTACTTTAGATTCATTATAGTTTCCGCAAATAACCCCAGACCAAACACAAGAACAATCAAGAATGATACATCTACCACTCCTAGGTCTTTACCCTACATTCAATATCATCATGCTTAAATACCCATATATCCACACATACACATGTCACAAACACATAAAAAACCATATCCACATCAGAACCAAAGTACCAATATGGATTTCAATTAGGTTACTCAACTCAAGTGGTGGAGTGTAAGAAATAATAAGAAAATATAATAAGTATATAGTCACACATAAATCTGAAACTGGTGTTAATAATCTAATAAACCAAAGGTATCATTCCATCTTTCAAAACACTCTGAAGGAGCCCATATCCGACAGTAGTCCCAGCCAGTGATGGTTCCTGAGGAGGAAGGGGCGAACACGCACCAATCGGGGTTTGAGGTTAGGTCACTGATGTTGATGATGGGCTGATACTTCTACAAGGGTTCATTCAATATTTTACAAACCATGTCCCGGTACCCTAGGATGTTAACACACTGCTGGTGGAAGTGAAACCGTTCCTGATGATCATGCCAAGAAGAAATAGAAGCCAAAAGGGGGTAGTGAATCAAAATACCTCAAGCAAGATGGAGAAACATGGTATTTGAGAATATGCTAGTGTCTTTCATGTTGTCTAGACACCTATCCAATAGACTCCACAAGCATTGATGGCCCCTGCAGTTGTTGCACCAGGTGAAACTATCACTTGTGAAGCTGAGATCAATGAGGCCCTTCCCAAACATGAACTGAAGAAACTCCATGATGTACTTCCTCTAGAATATGATTCTACCATTCCATTCATTTGGGTTGGAAATGACATAAAATTCACCCCCAACAAACAATGGATGGTGGCTAGGATCGAAGGTATTTTGTTCAAAAGTACAATCAATCCCCCTAATTTTTTTAAAATACCAATACCATAAACCATTTAAAAAAAGACATTTTAATTTATTCTTGAAATCATTCGCAAAAAATTCAATAAACAAACACATGCCAAACCAATTTGGATTTTATTTAAAGAATAAACTTATATTTATTTTAAACCATGATTTTCATTTATAATATCAAATCCACAAACGGTAGAAGGAAACACAATTTATTTCAATGAAAAAGGTTAATTCACAATAAGATACCATCCATTCCATATATTATTTTGATTAATAGGGTTATTTTGTGCTTCAAAATGATCAAAACATGTCTAACCAACTTCAAATGAATAAAATATGAATTCATGAAACACATGAATCCCAAAAAGAAGATATAGTATAGAAACACCCACCTTGAATATTTGGGATCAAAACATAATGAATCTGAATGAGTCTACTCAAATGAAGAACATTGAATAAAATAAAAGGGATCTCAATAAAAGGTAAAAGAGATACTATAAGCATAATTCCCCATAAAAATTAATGGTCTAGTAAATACGAAGGCTTCCATAACCCCAAGGAATAAATAATCAAGTGATGGAGAGATATTGAAGATCATGAAAAGAAATAAATACCAAAAGACGATCACTATTTCAAATGAAACTTTAATCCACCAAGTGATTAAGATAAAAGAGACAAACTACCCAAAGGGGCTCCCAAGGCTTGAGTCGGTTGAGTTAAACTTTATGGAGAAGTTAAAATAAATAAATGGGGGTATCAGGGTGCAATTACCCTACTACCTCGATGTTTTCTCATATACAATGACACCACTGGCTAGATAGTGGCCCTCACCATCTAGACAGTAGTTATAGTTTAGATGTTATAACCATAGGTTATCCCACTGGCTAGCCACTACAGACCCACCAGCTAGCTGATGGCTATAGAAATTTTTTGTATCCATTGTGAATCCCATTGCCTAGCCAATTACCCTCACCGGCCATTCGGGGGACCACATGAATCTTTTCAACCTACATGTCCACGTCCACAAATTCTATGACAGTCTGGGACATCCTACGACCCCTCAAGAAACCCAAAAATTCACAAAGAGAATTGATTTGATGAAAGAGAAACTGAGATGTTAAAATTATCCCCATCTTTTTGCTTTTTATCCAAATAAATATTCTATGACGAAGGATAGAAAATGATGAGACCAAAATAAATTCCATAAAATAATTGTTGTGTGGAAAATTCAGAAAATATCGAATGATTCACCAAATAGAGGACCACTACGAAAGAATTAAAATGAACATATAAACAATATTCCCAAGAACCGTTAATGTATATCCTCCAGGAACATCATACATCTCCAAATGACCCGTCTACATCACTAAGAAGAGATAAAATACCAATAATGTCTAGAGCCCTAGCGTAGGTCACCCAACCATTTAAATTTTCACTAAAATGGTTGGTCATAAGAAGGAAATATACTAAGAACACATCCCTTCACCCAAATAAGATAGTACAACCACTAACCATGAAGAACCACTAAGAGCATAATTCGAATCCTAAGGAAAGGTACACCCAAAACATACCAATGAATCCAAATGAAATTACACAATAAATATCCATCAATGATTCAACCAAAAACATGAAAGGAAAAAACTAAAAAGGATTTATTCCTCGATCAAGTACTCGATGGAAACCTTGAATACCTACTATAGAGTGTCACCCATCGACGATCTCATTGAGTAGACACCAACACCTCCCAGTGCCTGGTCCAACAAGAGACTTCATAATCCTAGTCATTTGAGTACAAACCAAAAGCCTATCTATGTCCAACCGTAAATAGATAATATAAAATTGTTTTTTCACAAAGATGTCAAACTAATATCTTAAAAGATATACCACCCAACACATAAAGATTGAGATCTAACCAAGATATTGTGAATCAAAGGACAATAAGGAATAATAACAACCTTAATGGTCTTGAACACCCACCCAAAGAAGACAACCTTGGATTGAAACATAAGGGATTTTAAATGGAAATAACCTAAAACATCCGTAGGTTTCCAGAAAAGGATGAATCGTGTAGCATAAAACCATCACAATCTCAAATATCTATTAAATTTATCATTACAAATCAACTTATGGTTATGTGTGATGGGAGAGGAGAACAATATTAAAAAAAGATTTGGAAAACATTTCATAATGGGAGGTCCAGCCAACCGAAGCTCGAGGGCGTTGCAGGCGGCGGAGGTCTGGAAAACCTTAGCTCGAGGGTGGCGGAGGTCCGAAAAAGCCAACATAGCGGGCGGCGGTGGTCCGACAATGAGAAGAGTGGGTGGTGGAGGTCTAGCAACACGAACTCAGTGGGCGGCAGAGGGGAGTCGCATGGTTCCAGTACCGCGAGAGCTTTAGGTCGTGATAAAATGAGGGCATTGTGCGGCTGACTTTATAAAAATATGGACAAAGGTTTTATTAGCTCTAACAAAGAGCTGATAAAGACCACCTTTATCAAAACTAACATTTTATCACTGATAAAGGTATCCTTTATTAGCGCTTTTTTAGCGCTGATAATTGTACTCTTTATCAGTGCTAAAAAAGCGCTGATAAATCCTTCTTATTTCAGCGCTAAAATTTTAGCGCTGATAAAGTGTCATTTTATCAGCACTTGTTTAGCCCTGATATAGGGTAACCTTTATCAGTGGTTTTTCATAGTGCTGATATAAGGGGGATCTTCCCTTTCCCGTTTTGGAAGTAGTGATTCATTTCATAACACATAACCATAAATTAACACTTCATGAAGTAAATTCTGGTTAATATAACTTTAATGGATGATTCTTTTCTTCATAATAGAATGTTATTGAAATTATACGCAAACATAACAACATAGATATAGGATAATATGAAACTATAGATGTATGTGAAACCTGTTGGTCAACATCACTAAAGTATGTTCTAAGAATTCATCCAATTATAATCATGTTTTCTTTGATAAATAGGTGGATATAATATTTTTGGGGAATTTCCTTTATGTGTTATTTTTTTAATATTTTTTAGATATGAGTGTAGGAATAAACATAAAACCCTAGTAGTAGTTATATGAAACATAAAATTCTCTAAATATATCATATAATATATTTTTTAGGGATAACATCGATATCAAAAGTAATATCTATTATACAACAAGCTAGATCATAGAGACATAGTGATGATCAATTCATGGATTAATGATTTGGTAAATTTGATACTTTTTCAATATAAAAAATAGTTTTTTAAATAAGGAGGATAACAGATGACATATTAATTTAAATTCATGAGGGTGTATTGAGTTCTATAAGAGAATTATATATAATGAAAGAAATCATCATTGATTAGTATTAATAAAAAATATAATGAAGGGATTTGTAGTCTAATAAATGATGATTTTTATACGAACATATATTGTTATAAAATACATTAGAAAAGGATAAATAAAAGTTTGAAAATATATTGGGTGGGTGAGGTTAATTTAATATGATAGTAGAATAATGGATTAATGTTTTGGATGTATTTAATATCTCATATTTAGGATATTCATATGTGTTGGGATATATAAAAGTAAATTTATGTTTTTACATGTTATAAAACATTAACTTAGTATATTCCTAGCTATACAAGTGTAACATTAATAGTACATTGTCTATAAAGATGTATCCTACACTATTGAAAGAAAAAAATTATTATGTAAGATTAGATCTTGTTGTAAAGGTAATACATAATAGTAATATGATACATTCACTATTAAAAAATATCAATGGATATATAACATATAATAGGTTTTTATATTTATTAATAATTGTTTTATTAGATAGAAATATATAAAATATTTTATTATTGATTATTTTTTTAATAATCATGAAATATTTCTCATAGTATAAATAATTGTGTATCACATATAGGGGTTATTGAACTAGAAGAGAAATATATTTTGTGGGAAAAATAAATAATAATGAAATATGATATTTAATGTGGATATATAAATTCTATTCATTGATATTTTAATTATCTAAGCCATTAACCTATTTTAGGAATTTTTTGCAATGGTCTTAGGAAATCATTTTACTAAATTTAAATAGTTATCTTGAGGAGAAGTTTCCTATGAAATTATTCAAGATAACCTATCCACTAATTTTTGGAGTCTACATTAATTGGATTTTAGTATATAGGAAAAAATATATACAGTGACATGATAATGTGAATTTCACTAACAATTCTTTAATAGTGACATATTTATGAGATTTATATATATGGGAGGTAAAATAAGATTATATATTTATATTATCTTATAGAATCATATTTTTTTCAGATAATTATTTAATAAGGTCATATATTATTATTTCATTATAAGTTAATGGTTCTTGTTTTGAAAATTTTGTTCAATAATTATATTATTTTCAAGGACATATCCTTGCTCATATATTGATCTGGATAATAAAATAATGGATTTGTGTTGGAAAATAAGGATAAGACACTAGGTATATAATTACAAAAATTGGGGTTGAACTTAATTAAAACCAATAATTATACTCATTTATTTTATACATTGAGTTGGATTAAATATATCCTTGATGAAATTGAAAGGGAGACACTCTATTTGAAAAAAAATCATCTACACACAATAATTCTCCCTTACACCTATCAGTGATAAAAACATTTTGTATGATCCAAGTGTATCATTAATAATATTGATCCCAAAACAATCATTAAATACCACTCGATTCTTATTTTCAAAATTTAAATAGAAAATTATGTATGGTAAAGGGGTTTTAGTTTGTTTATAATTATTATTTGATAAAGTATTTGTTTAAATTACATGGTATATGTATAGGTTGAGGATATATTATGTATTATGTTCCCAAAGTTACTAATAATTTCATCTTATTAGATTGTTTTATATCATGATATTTATAATATAATATATTTTTACTAAGAGATCAGGATGTGTAGGTGATTGAGAATATGTGTTTTTACCCCAAAAATTCATTTATCCAATCTCTAGGAATACTATGTTACAAACATGGGTGAAGCATGAATATTGAAAAAATAGTATCATGAGGAAAGAGATAGCATTGGGGATGGTTGTAGGAGTCCCACCTAGGAAGGTTATATTCCCTTAAAATGATATCATAGGTATTAATTATAGGTGACTGGTAAAACATCCAAATAGTCTAAAATATTCTTAAAAGGTGGAAACGTTAGTTATATAGCATAAATGTTACCAACATGTCTTTATGAATATGATGATGAGTTGTATTTCTTAAAAAACGTGTTAATAATGTTTCATTATATAATTAATATAAAATAAAAATATAAATTTGGGTGAATAGATTTTGAATAAGTATCATTTTATAAAAGGGAAATATAATGATTATTTTTTATCAAAAAGAATAAAAATTAAATAATTTGTTTTAGTAAATTCAATGATAGAATAAATGGAAAATGATTATAAAATATTAATGTATTGTTTAAAGGTATCATTTTATATTAAATTGAATCATAAAAATGAAATTTTGGAAATAGAAATTTTGAGGATGAAAAATCATAAGATATGTGGTATTTAGAAATAATTCTACGATTGTATTGTATAATTATATGTTGAAACCATATGGGTAGGGAAGGTATTGGATGATAAAAAATATAATGTTAGTTTTTTTTAGAAATAGTTTATATTAGGAAAATAATTGATGAAACTTATATGGTGGTAAATGACCCTAATGCTTCAATGGATTAATATAAAAAATTAATGAGTCACATAATGAAGAGGAGGTAGTAACATATATTAAATTTTAAGTTAATTTGAAATGATTAATGTCCAATAATAATCAATAATTATTTATGTTTTTAAATGAGAAAGTTATATAGATAAAAAAGTGGTACTTATTGAGGCCCCCATTAAGACTTTTTTTGGTTATAGTATTTGTTTACTACCTCTTCATCGAATCTATATAGAATGGGATGGAAAATGTATTTTGTTTTTTGAGAATAATAGATATGGGAGGTATTCAGTTGGATGATTTTATGTGATCGATAAAAGGAAAATGTAATTAAATCCTTTTATCTAAATATAAGTTAAATCCATATTGTATAAATTTCTAGTTCCACCAAATTAGGTTTATGTCATGAATAATAATATTCAATAGTGTAAGACTCCATGTAGATAGAAATGATCTTGAATAGGTGTATAACCTTGTTTGTATGTTTTTTATCATATGAATTTGTAAGGACACTATGTAACACATTTTGTAAAGCATATGACATTGATCCATGATAGAATTTTAGAATATGTTCATATGAGTTTACTGTTCCATTTATGATTTTTGTAATATTCTTTTGAATTCAGGACCATAATCAAACTCCATAAGCACGTGATGACTTTTGTTTCACATGACATTGAATTCTTAAGAAATTTTGATAATTTCTATAATATAATTTCATATGATAAATAAAAACATGATGATTCTATAAATAGTAATATTTTTAAATAACATAAGATATTGATACTAAAGAAACATGATGTTTCCATGATTCTCATATCATGAGGAATTGCATCATTCATGAGAATAAGATATTTAGAGGTCCTAAAAATAAAATTATTTTTGTTTTCATGAATAGAGTTTTGGGAAATATGATGATGATTTTTGTTCGTCAGTTCGAAAATCACATGATAATTAAGCTATAATGCAAGAGTATTTTATAAAGTGATTGAAATATTTTCTAAATCATTGTTTTGAGTTTCATTGTCTAACAAAGATCCACTTCTTGTCGTGACAAGTTATAAGAAAATGAAAATAAATATTGGTCTAGTGAAATTAAAAGAAAACTTTATATGGGTGTTAATAAACCAAAAAAAATATTTTTTTTATGATTTCCCAAGTGGACTTCAAATATAGGTATTCTATAATATTTTTAAACCTTATTGTAGAAGAAAAGGTAAGTTTTAAAAAATCCATTTATATTTAAATAAACGGTGGTTGAACCACATGATGGTCTAGGTGAATCATGTATGAAATGTTGTGTGTTTTGAAAATGGGTATTATATAATTGTGATCATTTATTTAAAACAAATGACAAATTTTACTATACAGTTTTTGGTACATGGAAAATGAAATGATATTATTATGATGTGGTTATAAATGAAATATTATTTCTCAATGATATTGAATATTGTTTCTTGAAAATATCAAAGTAGTTCAAAATTTGAGTGTATAGGGAGAATAAATATATATTATGAGTAAAACATGTATTATATTCTTCTATTTATTTTATGTGTGGGTGAGATAGTGTGAAAGATAAAAATAAGAAGTTTATAATTAATCATATTATTTTTTTGACCAACAAATTTTTTTCATTCTCTATGTTATTATATTGAGTCTAATAGAACACAAAGAAACATAATCATAAAGTGTTCTATATTAAATGAGTTATTAATACCATATTTTTTATATTTAATTAAATAAGTTTATTCAAAATTTTATTTTCTTGAAGAATGTTATTAAAATTTACTTAATGATATTTTTATTTATCAAAGATGAATATCAATTATTTTTTAAAAATGAAACCAATATATAAAATAATATCTCTATCACATAGTGTAGTATGGTTTTGATTATAACTATTATGAGTTATTTGACAGTAAATTAGGTAGTTTAGTGATGGTAATCTTGGTTTTCGGGATGTAAAATAAATAGATCACTATGTATTGAAAAAATTATTTTAGCTTTAAATCTATTCCCTCAGAAAAAAATTTAATACAATAAAAAGTATACTCTAAAATTGAGGTTGATCATTGTAAAAAATCATATGCACCAATATTTTCTTTATATTCCAAATTTTTCATTCAAGGTTTTCATTAATCTAATTTCATGTACTTTTATCCTAAATAGGCACGAAGATTATTTAAAATGAGAAAAAATTAATTTTTTCTATAGTGATTAATCCCCCTCTCAGAGTATGCATTCGATTCATTGGCACATTCAATCAGAATCAGTGAATAAGTTTCCCTCCCACAGATTCCAATTGTGAAAATAATTATATATTGTATAAACTATATTAATATTTTTGGTGTGCCCATATTATATGTAAAAAATTACCAAGGATAGTAGACTAGAGTTTTGTAATGATTTTTTTCCTGGGAAATCATGTTCTTGATGTCACAACAATTTGATTTTCACATATTCAATGTGGAAATAAAAGGTAATTTGTTGTTAAAATAAATCATTATATTGATGGAAATATAAGTAATTCTAATTATATTTTCTAATTTTGAATGGTGTTTACCATGTTTATGGGTTTAAAATCTATTAAAGAGTTTTGGGATAAACTATAAAGTAGTTTTCAGGGAAATATTTAATTGAAAGTGGAAACCATATTTTTTTCGAAAATAATATTGAATATATAAATATTATTTTTGAAGATTATATTTAATAATATTTTGTTTGATTTAATGTGATTTAGAGAAATATAATAATTTTTTGTGACAAAACACGATGATTATTTTATTATAATGAAACAATTAATGAAAGTATCCAAAAATTTGATATTATGATTCTGGAATTTTTTTAAAAATATGATCACACATTAGATGATCTTGGAAATATTATATTTCAATATTATATTATAAATACTTTTTTATTAAAAATAATTTGAATGATGGTATGAATTTTAAATAAATATGACAGATAGATCTAAAATAAAAAGAACATGAAGAATATAATGAGTCTGATATTAATGATGATATATAAAAGTGATTAAATATAATTATATCTTATATTTATTTATATTTTATGAAAGGTGAACAAAAATATAATTTGAAACCTACCTTGGGATGCTCCAAATATAAAAGAATTTTACACAGTAAAATAAACTGTCTGAAGGATAAAATATAGTGTTTGATTCTATTCACTAAAAATAAAAAGAAATTAATAGTAAATGGGAAAATAGTTTTAAATAAATGAACCAAAATGGTGAATAAAATGAAATATTTCAAATAAAAAAGGATATCCTTGATGTGCAAGACATATGTGGAAGAAAATTTTCCTGATATCTAAATGGAAGATAAGTAACATAAAAATGTCCCAAACTTTATAGATCAAAGGAAAAACTATAAAACATTCTCATGTGGTGACAAAGATGGTGTTTATGTGACTTACATGTATAATACACTAATATAATTATTGTTGTATTTTTATGAGAATAATAACAATATAAATTTGTTAAAAATTTGAATAAATAAAATGGAAATAATATTGAATCGAAATAATAATATATCAAGTGGATACCAAACTTATTAAAGTGCTCAAGAAATTTATGTTTAAGGATTCTTAATATGAAATAATCTATAGGGATATTGAGGAAAACTCATGACAGTAGATGAATAAATTATCCATATGTAATGAACACATCTTTAAAAAAAAAATTAAAATTGATATGAATACATTAAAAAATAAATTAATTTCATGGGAAAACATCTATAATTGATTATATTTATCACTTATTAGTTGAAAATTTCCTATACAAGCAATTTCTAAAAAATCGAATTTCATTCCTAACATTATAGCTCTTATTAGAATGTTATATAAGTATCATGCATAAAAATAAGGTGATAAACACTCTCATACATATAGTGATGAAAAAATAACTCAATATAAAATATCCTCTATTAGGAATTATAAAACTCATGGAAGATCTAGATATAAAAATAAGTAATCTAGATTTATTTTTTTGAGATAAATAAGGATTTAATACACGATTAAGATTCATTTTTTATTATTGTTGTTGTGGTATTTTTATCCATAAAGGATACACATGTTTTCAAATAATTTTTTTACATGAATGATTTCATGAATAAATGGGGGATATTCTCTGATGTGAATAAGAATGAATTTACTAATAATATGACCAGTAAAAAATTATATAGGTATCCCTACCCCATACTGGTTTTCATTTCTAATGAATGTTTGTGTTAGATGTGAAAAACTACATAATTACACTGAGATGTACAAGTATTTATTTTTATAAAAGCCTACTACTATGAAAAGGGGAATGAATAATAGAAAAAAAATTATGAAATTAATTCATTCATTAGGTAAGAATCACTGATGGAAAGAAAAATAAGAATACCATGGACCCTAGATAGAGGGTGTTTTCTAATCATCTATGGTGGAAAAACAAATAAATGATATTGAAATAATGAAGGATGACTAACTAAATTTGGTAATGATAATTCCATGATAATAAAAGTTATTGGAACTTTATATGATTGAATCCAAATGTCAAAATTCCAAATATGTGTTATTTATGGAATGATTAAAAACCAACTTTATTATTGTTATCCAATTTTGTAATGATGGGAATAAATATTTACTAAAATAAATCATCCATTATCAAGAGTTACCAATGTTGTAAGATTTATCAATAGAGGTGAAAGAGAAACTTGGAACTTTTTTCAAATTAGTTATCCATAAAATTAATTCTATATAGGTTCCAAAATTGATATTAATTTTTGAATATAATAAATGGCCATCATGGATAGAAAAACATGTGTACTATTTTTAAACATTAGTTGGTGGGATATCTTAAAATGAGAAAAATTGATAGTGACTCAGTTTATGACCAAAATCAAAATAGGAATTTTGTTTAAGGGGTAAGTATGAAAAATTAAAATCAGCCCAGTAGACTTTTGTATTTTATATATTGGAATCTATGTGTTTATATGAGGAATAATTAATGTAGGAGTGTTACTCATTTCATTACATTCAATAATAACTAATTTAATATGGATCATGTCTACTTTAAGAAGCACAAATAATATACTCCTTGGACATTTATGTTTTTTAAAACACGTGTGGTGATAGAAAATGATGTCTACATCAAAAATTGATAGATTAATTAAGAAAGGATTTCAAATCCAGTTTTGTTTGGAGAAACATAGAAAAACATAGAATAAATTATTAATATTGGACACAATATAGTCCTCAATACAATTTTATTGATGAGAGGGGAAATAGAAGCGTTGTGGATGTGGTAATAACTGCTACTTTTAAAACCATAATTTATATTTGTTTTAGAGATAAATTATTTTAACTACTATACACCATAATAATAATTTTTTATTTTGACTTGAGACACACAATATATAATATGAGATATTGTTCCATAAAATTAAAACTATTAAATAATTTAATATATTTATAATCCTAAGTCACACTATTATAAAGAATATAAATATATGCAAGTTTGATGGCTGCTAATTTTTTTAACCTTGATCAAATTGAGAGTAACTCTAATTGGGAGTTGGTTACTTGTGTGTTTTCAAAAAAGTATCTAAATTAGAAATTTTAGTTTTTATAGAATAATTAATGATTGGTTTTAAAATGGTATTCATATATAGAAGTAGTTGGAAATGAATAAACCATTGAACTAGTCCCAAGATTTAAGAAAATTATGATATTCTTGATCATGATAGCTCACAATAATTTACAATATCAACCAAAATGATATTGAATAATATTTTCATATTGTGAGATATAGGAATAGTTATACACAGAAAAACTTGATGGTTTTATCCTTGATATTGTTAAGCACCTGATTTACAATTAGTTGAATACATTTTATAAATTAAAGTAGGACTTGAGATTTAGAAATTCAATTCCCTAAGAATGTATAAGGAACATAAACTTTTATAAGTTTATAGAAAATATTAATTTATATGATAAAGAACTATCCATATATACTATCACTATCATATTATATATTAATGAAATTATTTTTATAAGTGTTAAATAATATATTTGTGAATAATTTTCTGAGGAAATGAAAATACATTTTGAAATGACTATATTTTGTGTCATGCCATACTTTTTGGGGATAAAATCATTTTGTTAGATAATTATATTTTTTTGCCTCTTTGAAATTAAGGAAAGGAATTATTCAAATGGATTGCAATTAATGAGTGAGGATATTTTTTACATCTAATTTATTTGTTACTAAAGTAACCAAATATGAGAGTGTAAGTCATGAAAATTAAATGGAATACAAAAAATATATCAATATCCTAATCTACATTAAAATATCTAAACTAGAATATAATATTTTGGTACACTTTGTTCTATTTTTCAATGTGATCTAGAAGAGTATTAAATATTATTTTCAAAACAATCATGATGTACATTAGTAAAACACTATGTTTTCCCCTATTACAAATCTAGTTTAGACATGAAATTTATTTGTTATATATATATTGATTGGTTTTGGGATTGTGTTGTTTGGAGTTCCACTTCGGGTGGTGTAATCCTCCATGGTGAATTTTCTCTGGCATGAAAAATGAAGTGGAATAGTGTAGTGGAATAAATCAAATATGATGCATTGTACATAGTAGTCATGCAAGCTTGTATTGAAATATTATTGGTGAATTTTCAACTAGATAGCTTGGTAGTATTGTTTTCTAGGATAAAATACACTACGTTTCACAATGAAATTTTCATATATCATTCCATGAATCTTGAGTAACACTCTTGATCAATGTATATTGATATTATATATAATTTACTCAAAAATAATATGGGATAAGGTGGTGTGAAACATGAGTTGTTTTCAACAATGAACATATTTAAAAAATTTTCAAGGTCTATATAATTTTAGAGAGGCTAATATTTAATGATTATTATGTGATTTTATTATATTTATTCAGAATTTGGAGAATCACGAGGACTATTTGAATTTTTGATGATAAATATCTAAAGAAGGATATTCAATTACCCATTTAAATTGTTGATAGATAGGGGAAATGTTATTAATCTGTGAGTAGAAACTATGAAAAAACGGTTATAAAATGAATATATTATATTTGAAAATATTAGTTATTATTTGTATAGACTGGGAAGAATAACTTTGACCTATTTAGGGAATATGATATTCTTTTTCTGTGAAGAAAAACGGGATTTTTTTTACCTTGGATTTACGGTATATGAGTTCTATGTTTGGAATAATATATTATATTAGTGTATGAAACCAGGAGAAACATAAACTTTTTTATGTGATGCATGACTTTTTATAATTCATTCTTCAATGTGTATGAATTTCTATGGCCATTGAGTAAGACTTTAATGGAACCATAAGAATATGAGCAACGCCAATCTTTTATTGGGAGTTTGTATGACATCCATATATTGTGTAAGACTTAAATAAAATTGTATGACATTGTAACTAGTGTCATAAATCATGAGTGATTTTGTGACATTTTCAATTCTTATAAAATTAATTTTATATGTATTTCCTATAATTTAAAGAATATTTATTCTTATGAAAACGTCAATATAGATTAATTTATAACCGTTTTCTAGTAATGCAATCATCAGAATACAATTTTCAGTTTAAATAAATGATGTTTTCATTATATCCACATAATAATGAAGTTCACCATTATTATAAACAACTGACTAAAAAGATCACAAAATGAAATTTTGTTAATTTTCTAGAATAATTATGATGACAAATGGGATGATGTTTTGTTGTTCTTTAGTTCCTAAATCACATACTAACAATGTTTTTACATAAAAAGTGATTTTAATATGGGATATATATTTTAAAAAGATGATTTATGAGATGTATCATGCAACAAAAAAATATTTTCTGTATTGATATGGTATACATAACATAATATAATGATTAGTCATGTGAAATAAAAATTTCATATCTACAAAAAAATTTAATCTAAAAAACACATTGTATTTGTTTTTTTATAATAAAGTAGAATATTGGAATTCCTAAATGGTGTAGAGATCAAATGAAAATTAGTAGGTCCATTATAAAAAAATTATTTTAAAATATATCACAGGATACTGAGTCATGTAAAAATATTTATACAAAATGTGTCTGAAAGGGGTTTAGTACTGAAAAAGGTAATTATCTAATCATTTTATTTGAATAATTTCTTATGAAATATTTTTGTATTACAATTAATGTAAATGGAAAATGATATGGGAATTTAATGAGAGGGTTTTACAAGATAAGTGATTTCCTCGTGTGATAAAATATTTAATCATAAATTATTATTATTTTTTAAATAAGCTAGGATGTGAAGATTAATATAATATATTTTCATCAAATAATGAGTGTGTTGTCAAGAGTGAGTGCAAGACAAAGAAAAATTGTGTTGATAAAGATGAGTTTTTTTTATGATTTAAAATCTATTCTGGTATAATCCAAAAGTGATGTGTTTAAGTGAATCCGGAGAAACAAATCCTCAAAAGGATATCAATGTATTGAGTTGAGAGGATGGATTTCTTCATATATTATTCACTATGTATATCCTAAAGGTTTTATTCTTAATTAGCATGAGTTATATTATTTATAAAATAGTTTATTTCCACAACAAAAAGAATAAAAGTATTTTTTTAGAAAAATAAATTCCAAAACTAATATATCCCATCCAGTGTTGTGTAATACTCATTTACGATTTTGAGAAATTTGAGAACCCACTTGAGGCATTTTATTGATAAAAATGATGAATTTCAAGATAATAACTGACATATAAAACCTTTATCAATAAAAATATATTACTATAAAATCAATAGGATGAGATGAAAACCAACTATTTTAAGAAGTATGCTCTCTTGTTGAGGAAGAACCACATAAAAACACAAATATTATATTAATTTATTTATATTTTAGATTTATCATTCAATAAATTTTGTTTTTATTATGATGAGAGAAGTGGATATTAACTAGAAAAGGGGAATATTTTTTAAATGAATACATAAGTTGTAAAATTTGAGCTATTCAGTGTCAGCCCCTTTATAGTGTATGTATACAATTTATTTAGAAAATCACAAATAATACTAATATTTTTTTTCGTATCAATAACCCAATTTGTATAAAAATATTAGTCATTGATATAAGTGTTAAAAATTTACAAATCTAATAAAAAACATGATTATGAAAGAAAAAAAAATTTTGTATTGTATTCACTAAGTCAATCATATAATATTATTAATAAACCTTTCATTATAGTAGAATGTTTAGTGAAGGTGAGAATAAATTTTCATTGATAAAATAATAATTTTAATGGTTACATCGGTAGGATTAAAAACTATTTTAATGTGGTATGGTGGTATCTATGGAGATAATATACTAAAAGTATGAACAAAGGGATGATAACATTTCCTAAACAAATAAGTATAAATTAGTTTTTAGCTATCTATTAAATATATTTTTATTTAATTTTAGATAATATGATTTTAGGAAAATTATTGAAGGAGATAAAAAAATTCATAGCTCATGGAGAAAAAAATCAATGAACATTATTTCCATGGAGAATTATTTTTTTCAATTCTAAAAATTTTAGGATGAGAATTATATTTATATTGAATGTAATCTGTGGAATCCATATTATGTCTAAAATCATATGGGAATTTATTTAAATGAGAGTATTCATAAATATAAGTTTATATTCAATGAGTTTTCATCCAAGATGAGGTATAACAATAACACATTAATACTTGATAGTTAAATTTCATCATACAAGGTGGGAAATGAATATTTGTTAAAAGTTATGAACATTGTATAGATGTAATGGGTTTCTCATTAATTTAATGGCATATCTTTGATAAAATGATGAAGGGAAATGAGGATATATGTAATAGAGATAAAAAGTATTGTGTACTTTGCATGATTGGTAATTAAAATAATATATTATCTATGAGTGGGATTTATGATAGGTGAGTGGAATTAAAATTTAATAACATGGTATTATTGATCAATGAAATGTTCGAATATGAATTTTTAAATGAATGGTAGAATAATTGTAATATATATCAAGTGGATAGATAAGTAAAAAAATATTTCTGATCGGTGGAAGATGAAAATATCTTATGGTATAAATGAAAAATGAATAGAAAAAAATCCAAATATTTAGATAAGAATTTATATTTCAAATTCAAAGAGAGATAATTAAAATAATTTAAATGAACTAAAGAGAGAGAATATTATATGAACAATATATATGTTGAAAAGAAATGGTGACTCATTATTTTCTTCATTTAGATTATACCAATTAGTTTGGTGGTATGAAATAAATCATAAAAATATAATATAGTTAATTTATATTATTTATGGATGATTAACATAATATAGTGTGCATTATGCTAAAGGAAACATAAAAATAGGTGATTGAACGAAATAAAAGATAGCATATACAAGATAAAAATTAATCATGAAGGGAAAAATATTATAGTCTAATAATGATAATGAACACAAAAATTTTAATGTTAAAATATACTTTCAGAAGAATAAAATAAGACAAGTGTTTCATAATGGATAACTCTATAATATAAAGTAATTTTTACAAGGGAGTACTATATTTTGAATAATATTCCATAGACACAACTAATTGAGAGTGGTATCATAATTTACTATTGGAAGGAAGCTATGCATGTGGTGGAATACTCCAAAAATAAGTATTCATTCAGTCCTATTATGAAAATGAATCTTTACAATATGTATCATAGATGAATTCCAATGCTGAATTATTGTAGATTTTTCAGAATAAAGTTCTATATAATTAATAAATGAGGTTTATATGGAAAGTGTTGTTATGATTGGAGAAGGAATATTCATTGGTTTTTCATGAAAGTTAAAATCATACAAATTCATTAATAATAATTCCCATAAAATTTATGAAATTAGTGATGTTAATTTCATTGATGATAAATCTTGGAAAAATATGGCAATAAAAAATTGGATGAAATCTGATAGTGAGAGGTTGACCATGATACAATTTCAAAAAGTCCTCAAAATTGATAACATAAGTAAGATGTCATGATTTAAATAGAAGAAGTTGTAAGATTTAATGTGCGTTAAACACTATCTCAATAGAGATAACATAGTAGATAATGATTAATCATATATCATTGATAGATTAACTGCACATGAAAAACTAATAAATGATTAGTGTTTAGAAATCACTATTATAATGACAATTCATTCAATAAGATTTAATGATGTGACAAAGGACGATCCATGAATTATCTCCATGAATAAAGCACTTCATTAGATTTAAAATAATCAAAATTAATAATTTATTAAAATCTTGATTATTATAAAATTATTGGAATATAATGCGTGATAAAAAACAAATATCATTCAAATATCTATGTTATTATAATTAAATAAATGTTAATTATATAATGAAATTATAATGTTAATGGAATAAATGTTGAGGACAAATTTTCACCAATAGTGATATGTGAATCAATTTGTTTCTTGTTTTTTTATAAAAGGTCAATAATGATTAATGAGTAAAAAAATATTAGAGGTATCATTTCATGAATATTTTATATAATTTGATATTTTATATCAATTATCATATGGTTTTCCAAATTATGGATGATAAAAACAAGGTATTTCATTTTATAAATCTTATAAATTGTTTAAATCAAATACAACAATCTATGTTTTCTCGATTGGATTCATACGTAATGGAACCATAGATCAAGAGTGGTGGTATTGATGAAAACCAATATGCATGAAGCTTGAATAGAGAATAATTTATTGCCCACACCAATGTTTATAATAAAGTGTAATGTAGATTCAATAAGTAATAAGTATAAGATTTTGAAGATATGATAAGGTAAGTGTTGTAAAATAAGTATTATTATTGATGTCACGAATTTTATTTTACCATTTATCTGTATAAATGGACAGTATAATATTATAACTCATGATAAATATTCTAATGATTACTTTTAAATGGTTAATATATTATATTTTATACATTTTCTGACCAAAACAATTATTTCCACTATACAAAAAAACCATAAATAGTGGAAGAATGTATATAAAATATTACTATATTGAATGTTTGGAACAATTCCATATTCTATTGTGACATGTGTAATGTCTCATGTTTTTAGCCCATCAAAAAATTCTAATGGAATTTGAATATTGGTTTGGTGGATTTTTTAATTATTAAATTGAGATTCAAATTGGATATTTAAGATTTAGAAAACTTATAGGTGACATTTTCATATGGGGTATAAGTCCTAAGAGGTGTCCTATAGTCTGGATGAGTTTCAGGATCATTAGGATATGAAAAATAAAATATTGTAATGGTTATGAGAGGAACATGGTTTGAAAGCATTCAGTGAAAATTGTGCACATAAACAATGTAGTTGTTATGTGTTGTAACAATATTTGTTAAATGGTGGACCTGAGGATTCATGTCCATGTGAGTTTTCTAATTAAAACAATATTTGAGAACCTCATGGTATGACCATGTTTTTTCTAACAATGTGCGGAGAATTCTTCCATGGAAGGTGATCACATGCAGTTGTAACATGGTTATCCAAAATGTGTGACCAAATAGTATTGACCATTAAAAGATTATAAATTAATCTTTTCTCCTATTGAATATAAACATTCTTCTATGATTTACCTTCCCTAATCCCCCACACTCAGAAGCTTCATTGGCGATCCCCTTTTCCATCCATATATTCTTTGGTGCATCTCCCAAGTTCGATATTGACAATAATCACCATTAGTTAGATTGGATAATCCCCATTTTTCCTTTTAATCCCCATCCTTTCATTATTTATCTTTATATATTTATTTTTATTTCATTTCATTCTTATATTCCTTATTTTCAATTTATTTTATTAGTTATTAATTTTCTCTCATTCCAGATCGAATAAAATCCCATTAAAGGATTAGTGAAGATTCATGTTTATATATTAGGGGATTTTTATAATTTCTAATAAATATCAATTTTAATATGCACCATTGTTCCATTAATATAAATTTTGATGTTTTTTTATTAAAATTATATTAATTAAATTAAATTAAACTACTTATAGTGATTTCGAATAAATTCTCTAAATGAATGTTGTTTTTTAATTATTCTGAACCACCCCTTTGAGTGTGTTGTGCTTTATCATAATTGGAATAAATACTAAAAGTAATTATATTAACGGTTAGTGAAACATGTATACACATGGAACATAATTATATTTGTAAACATGATGCATTAATTATTTCAATTGTATGCAAAATTTATAAATTTAATGAAATGAATTAATAGTAGGGCCTAATAAAACACACTGGTCTTTGATCCTTGTATAGTAATCTTGATGATTTTGATAGTAAAAACTAATCATGAACTAAAATGTTAGTGGAATGGATTATTCCCATGTCTTTCATGCATGTAATAAATTAAATAGACCAATATTATGAATTTAATTATAAAATGTAATGAACGTGATGAATCATATAAATTTTGTCATGGTTTTTTATCACAACCAATTTCTTTATTACAAGGATAATACCAACTTTTTATGAATAGTTCACCTAGACCTCATCATTCCTTTCATTGTAATTTGTTTATCCTTAAAAAATAAATGGCTATGATGGATTTTAATTAATTTAGAATAATAGTTCAAATTCTTCTTTTCTGTAACTAATACGCATATTTATCCCTGTGTGAATTTTGGACTACAATGTAGGAATTCCATGGATAGGCTCATAGGTTAGTTGAATTACATTTTTCCGTGAGTGAACAATGCATTCCAAAGTAGGAGTTCCTTGGATAATATCATAGGTTGGAATAATTATATTATTCTTGGAGAGAACCTTGGATTCCTATGTTGGTAAGCCTTGGATGGTCTTGTAGGTTTGATGAATTATATTACGTCTTCAGTAACCCTTGGAATAACAACAAGGAATGAATTGGTAGGTCTATAGGTTTTATTAATTATATTACACAATGAGCTATACATAGATTCCTAACAAATAATTCTGTGGACATGATAATAAATTAGATGAAATTGCACTATGATTTTAGCAAACCGATGTTCCAAATTATGGAACTCCATGGTTAAGGGTTCATAGGGAATGTTGTGTTATCATATACATGACTATTTATAAGAAGCATTTCTTAAGTATTTTGGAAGGGATGTTTCATAACCCCTTAGTATAGGATGTTAGACATGTTATTTGACATTGTTTTGGTATGTTGGACCTAAAATTTCATACCCCATGATTAGGATGTTGGATATTACATTCCACATAATTTATTGGGAAATTCAGTAATTTTTCTCCTTGTCCCATATCAAACACATGAGTTTGTTACCTTATTTATGTAACATCTCAGTTCCAGGTGCTACCCAATGGGGAAACCATGCCCTCACAGAATTATTAACACTATGGAAATAAATTGTAAATAGTAGCAGGAGCATTAATACCATACAAAAAAGTAAATAGTGGAAGACTGATAGTAACAACAACTTGATCATATGTATATATAATAAATTATACATGCAACATATATCAAGGAAAGAATCCAACCAAGGAAAATGGTTAGAATGAAAATACTAGAAATAAAATATAGAAAATAGTAAACTCCAACAGCATTGCATGCCTCACCCTGGTCCCATGATCTCCCGATACAATAGCACTAAATTACCTACGGAAGAAGGGGGATTTCCCTTTTCTATACATCCAACCATATAATATTTTTGGGTCAAAAATCATGACGCAAAAAGGGTTTGAGATGAATCCCAGTAGGCAACCACCATATGATCAGTTCCTAATAGTCATTGAATATATATAGCAGGTAATATACAAAAATGAAGAAATAAACTAGGATGTACTCCAATGTAAACAATCCAGAAATATCAATTAAATTATATACAATTATTAATCAAAGTATGGAATAATGTAATAATGGGATCATAGATAATCATTTAACCCCATAAGTAACAGAAAAACAGATGTCTCAAAGTACCATGTAACAAACTAGGAAGATAGAGTCCAAGCATGTTCATTGTGTTGAAATACTCATCACAATCAATCAAACATTAAAAAACAATCCTATCGGATTTCCATGTATTTTAATCCCCTCTGGTGTTACATGTCGCCCATTTAATAAAAATAATGACCCCTTGGGAATGATCACACAGTCTAACCCCTCTGGTCCCATATAAAACCAATCAAATACAAACAACACCCTGGCTAGCTCTCACAGTCAATACCCCCTTGTTTTGCATTATAATGACCCCCCCAAGAATCTCTCACAACCAATGCACTATTTTTCATCATTTGTTTAAAAACAACCCATTAGGTTTCTCTCATAGTCCATCTCTACTATTCAATGACCCATGGAAGCTCTCATAGATAATACCTCTTATAAATCATAATAGAAATTCATAATTTAATAAAATACTTTGGTAAGATATCACAGTCAATTCCACATGGTCATACATTCTCAATGTAAAACACGCTCACCTCATATAAACAAAAACTCTATCCTAACCACACTAGGAATTGATACAAAGTAGCCTAACATGATTTCTAGACACCAAATACATAACCAAATCAAACATGGGAAACAACTCCATAATCGAGATAATAAACCATATTCATAATCAAAAACCTTTTATAACCCATAAAACCATAGCAATTATTTAACATTGTTCAATTAAAAAACATAAAATACCCTAAAAATGGTATTCTTCACTTTGAACATATATAATCCAAATACAACCATGGAAATGAAGAAACCAAACTCCTCAATGTCGTACGATTAACACTCTTGAATGACTGTCCTTGAATCCACATAGAACATCACAGATATACTAAAATGTCAAAATAATTCAACCTTGGATAACAAAATAGAAAAAAGAAATTTGGAAGAGAGGATCTATGGTACAAGATAACTCCCCAGTGGGAATCTAACACAATTGGTGGCATCTCAATCGAAGGTCAGGTTGAGGAATGGGGGGAGCTTGAAGATCATTGGGTGTTCGTTGCTATCATGTATGAACAGAGGGTAGAAGAATGTAGTTCTCTAGATGAGAGGCGACCCCATTACAATTAATAAATTAAAATATAAAGTACACGGTGTGTTCATTTATTCTACACGTCGTGTACTAGTGTATACCTTCCTTTGCTTTAGGTTGTCCACACGACCCTTTACTCGGCCGTTACACTTCCAGTACACGGCTACCTGAAGCTACTGGGTACCCAACATGTACTCAAGGGAACACACTGTATACATAGAATATTCAAATTTCTCCAATTTTCATTAAAACATCCTAAATTCGAGATCCATTCCAGAAATAAAGATCTGAGTTCTTACAACCCCCCCCCCCACATTTTGTCATCTGATTTCTGTTTTAAGGGTGGTGAAGTAGAAACTTCATACAAATCTAGCCACTGGGATCATATGTAGATCTCGCTCACCCATTTCTCATCTTGTACTCGTCGGTACTACCATACCCCCCATACAAAAGTAATATACTGGACATGAAGAACCTTTGTGACGTGATCCAAATTCCAAATAGGGTGCTCATCAAAGGATGCATCCACCTCTATCCCAACAAACTTAGGTTTAAAAACATGAGAGGAGTCTAAAAAGTGGCATTCAAGCTGAGAATCATGGATAACATTGTGCATATCCTGGTACCTCTAAGGTAACTGAAACTGATAGGCAATCACCCTGACTCTATCTATGAACAAAAATGGTCTGATGTATCTTGTTGAATGCATCCCATGTATCTTACTCCTCTTATGTCCTAAAATTAGTGTGAATATAAGAAAACATGATCTCCAACCTCAAAATTTAGAGGTTATCTCCATCAACTAAAATGAGATTTCTCCTAATATTATATAGTAGTCACCCTCTTCCAAATCAACTGCAACTTCTCAGTGGTCACCTAGGGAAGATGATGTCCTAGCCGAGACACCTCTCTAGCCTCCAGCCAACATAGTTATGATCAGTATGGCCTACCATACAAATCCTCATAAGGTGTATTATAAATTGTCATCTGAAAAATGTTAATGTAGGTAAATTCCACTAAGGGTATATTTCATTCCCAAGATCCCCCAAAATCCCAAATGTATGCTCGAAAAATGTCCTCCAAAACATGAATTGTGCACTCGAAATAGCCATCTGTCTGGGGATGGTAAGCTGAACACAGAAGTACCTGTGTACCAAAACCGCTCTGTAGTCCCTCCTAGAAACATGATGTAAAATAGGAATCCCTATTTGAAATGATATAGTGTGTAATCCCATGTAAATATAAAATATCTCAGATGTACAACCTTCCAATATCCTTAACACTGATGGTTTCCGATATTGTAATGAAATTTGTAACCTTCATGTGTCTGTCAACAACAACTAAAACATCATCAATACTTCCAGGAGATCTTGATAAACTAGTAACAAAATTTATCACAACATCATTACACTTCCACTTGTGACTGGGTAACCTCTATAAAAGACTTCTTGGTCATTGATGCTCCAGCTTCACATACTGACAGGTGGAACATCTCCTAAAAAAACTAGATATATTTCACTTCATACATGGTCACCGATACAGATGGTGCAGATATTGATACATATGGGAGAATCCATGTTGAACATCCCACACAGTGGAATGAAAATATCACAAAATCTCCTCATGTATGTATGTCTACACCCATACACGCCCTTGAAAAAACATGATCTCATCCTTGTCTATATTCCATTTTGGAGTAGGGTCCTCTCCTATCACACTATCCTATAGGACTTGGATTTCATAATTGGAAAGCTACCTCATTCTCACTCAATCCAGAAGAGTATATTTAGTAACTATAGATGAAATAAATGTCTACCCTTGTCTATCCAGAACCTCCAAATGCATATTAGAGAACAAAACTGTAAGATTCCACTCAATGTTGGCCTCTTGAACTGCCTTAATTTGACTTATCTTCTCAACACATTAGCCAATACAATGCCTTTTATAAGTGTGTAGGAAATTTCAATGTCAAAGGAATGAAGGTAGTCAACCCACTTTCACTGTCTCATATTCAGATCATGCTGATTAAATATATAATTGAGATTTTTGTTGTCTGTGAAAACCAAAAAATACTCTCCCAAAAGTTAATATCTTTAATAGCATAATGAAAAGATAACTAAAGATTAATCGAGATCGTGCATAGGATAATTACTCTCATATGTACTCAACATATGATACTTGTATACATTGACTCCTTCCCCCTGTATAATGATCGGTCCCAGCTCGATGCATGATGCATCCCATTAAATGGTGTTGCAATTTCATGTCTCTTGAAAAATCAGAATTGGTGATGAATTCAAAATCCCATTCAGCTCCAGAATGTTTGAATCACAGGAATCTATATAAAATTACTTTTCACTCTTCTTATTCTGGCCTGTCAGTGGGGCTTCTAAATGTGAAATGTCATGTGTAAAGAACCAGTAGTAACCATCCGGCCTAAGAAAACATTGTACCATATAGATGTTCTTTGGCTGCTCCCAGGAAACTACTGCTCTCACTTTCTTGAGATCTACTGAAACTCACGTCACTATGATCAAATGACCCATGATGTGAATATTATCCATCCAATAGATTCATTCTAAGAGCTTGGAAAATAAGTGATGCTCTCTCATTGTACTCAAAATGAACTCACTATGTGCGGCATGGTCATGTCGAGTGGGGGAGTACACCAAGATATCTTCCACAAAAACTACAATAAAATAATCCAAGTAAGGATGGAACACTCAGTTGATTAGTTCAATAAAATATTTCGGTGCATTCATGAGACTGAAAGGCATAACCCAATAGTAGTGTAGACCATACCAGCACTAAAGGTTGGGAATGGTATAACTTGTGGTCTAACATGAAACTGACGATAACTGTATATCAAGTCAATCTTCAATAACACCCATGCTCCTAAATTCTTGTAAAATAGATCCTTAGTCCTTAATAAATGATATTTTTTCTTTACTGTCAACTAATTCAGCTTCCAATAATCCATGCATTGTTTGAGTGTTCCACCCCCTTATTCACAAACAAGACAGGCGATCCCCAAGGAGAAGTACTGGCTCTGATGAATACCTTCACATGTAACTCCTACAAATACTTCTTGATCTACTACAACCTTAGTATACCTATCCTATAAGAAGGAATGGACACCAGTGATGCTTTTATAACAAGATCAAAAATAAATATACCTCTCTCTATAGTGTAAAAACAAAAAAGTCCACTGGAAGGTTATATCAAAAATGATCCACCAATAGAAAAAATTCTATATGTGATGTCCCCTGGTCATCCCAATATAAACTAGCAATTTTCCATGTAATACCTCCCAACCTAAGAATCTCCAGTCCGGCTCTTCTCACCACGACATCGCATTAACCCTGGTGTAGAAAATACACACCCTATGGTGACATGAAACTCAACGTATGTTGATAGTAGTCAACATAGGAATATAAGGAGACCAACCACCCCATTCTGAGAATTACATCGAGGATTGTAATCATTAAGACATAGTGGTATCATAATAAGTGACACCCACCAACCTCAAGAGGCCAATCCTAGCACCAACATACACTAGCCATTCTGATGCAAAATCACGTGTATAGTTTCATAACATCTTCATATGTAATTATATAGAGCCGAAGGCTCTCCAAAAATGTATATATATATAAAATAATGGGAAGAACATATATCAAAAAGATCAGAATCTAAATATAAGTAAATTGAAATCATACATCTAACTATAGGGGGTTTGGGATCCTGCTCCGACAAGGTGTTCTCCAATACATTTTTTGACCTCTACCATGGACGTATAAACCATCTTGACTACCCTGAGCTAATCCACCCTATTTTTGTAGAGAACCTACAAAATGGGTACCACGGACCCAAAATCCTCCTCATTCTGAATGGATGAAAGAACACTAGTTCCCTGACTAATTTCAAACTGGTGGTCCCACACCTGAATATGGAGTCATTAAAAAATCTCTTTCACTATCTGTTAATGAGATAAATCTGTAAAAATGCTAAAGATGTCCCATATTTCTACAAGATTGGAACTCCATTGGGTCCTTCTAGGAAATGTTGTCTTGTATTCCCACTTTTACCACCCTATTTACATTCCACTTCGACACATGTTAGAACATGATGCTACTATAATCACCACGTGAAGGATCCATATGGAGATTCATGTTATCTATCAAAGGATTACCAGACCTAGATGCTGAATCGCCATAGATCACAGCTCCTAACTCCCTTATGTTACTCTCATTAATCAACACCTAGTTTACTATAGTCGTCATAGAAGTCATCCAGTAAAAATTCTCATGGGATCAGATTTCATAACAAAGACAATACTAAAATCTACTCACCATATAAAACTCACCAACTCCTAGAACAGGTGAGAAGTGCTAAAGCACAGTAAAACAAAAGGAGTTGTTCCTCACCGAAAGAGGTACCTGCGCTAAATTTGTGATCTCTTAGGCCCGATCAACCCTCAATGTTTCAAGATAGAATTATTCATAGAAGATCCTTTGAAACTCTTCCCAAACCATATACTGATGATGTCATGCATGTGATATAACATCTCACAATATCTTAGTGCAATCAAAAAGTATTTATGTAGAAAGATTCACCCTCCTCTCCCAAGTCATGTCGAGATACAAAAAGATAGAAATCTTGGCCTCCAACCATGACTACGCACCCTTTGGTCTCCCATCCTCTTAAAAGTGGGAGGATTATTCTATTGTAATGCCTTTGTTATCCCTAATATAGAAATGGAAGGATGCAGTGCTCCATGGAAATTTTGTATGATCCTAAAAAAGCTTTCATGGAACTATGCATTAGCACCTGCATACTGTATAAAAGATGGAGGCAATACCCACAAGACTGGAGGATCTACTAGTAGTCCCTAATATACCATTTTTAGATTTTGATCATCGCCTTGTACCTAGAACGCAACTAAAGGACTTCTTAGTGTCTTGACTCTACAAGGTCATGTTCACACATTAGTTCAAGATTATCAAGGGCTAAATCATATAAGTTCAAGAAAGTAACATGAGATGAAAACATTCATGTTTTATAAAAGGATGTTACACAGATTATAGAACCACTACACTGCGTGTTCCCTTATGTTTCAACATGGGCATGTACCTATTTTAGACATGGTCGTGTATCAACCCTACACACAGCATGTTCCTCCCAGGACACGGTGCATACCATACCTTTCCCCCTTCCCATGTTCTTCTACATGGATTGAACCACATGGTTCCCTGCTGGATGACATTACAAAATTATTTCAGCATACCCCCGGTGTATTCCCTTGATGTTCTATCCACCATGTCGTTAGACACATAGTTGGAGACACTGTCAACTCTACAATTCATGCATGAATGGGACACAATGTAAACAACCTATGTTTTTACCAACCCATGTATATGGTCACAGAACTGGGTAAATTGACACTTCATCATAGTATTTACTCCCAGTACACGATGTCTTCTACCAAAGATTCCTAACCCCATGTATCTTCCCACACTGTCATTAACAAGGTTAAAGACTACACCACATGTACATATAGAAGATGATGTGTTATAAAAAATGTTGTTTCTTCCAGAATAGAAGAACACATTTGTTGGACTCCACAATTGTTAATCATGTTATAATGATCAAAAATCATATATATCCTACAAATCTTATTTAATCTATTTAAAATCATGTGTACAAATAATTAGTTTCATTATGCATTAAATAATTTTTGTAAACTATTTTTTTATTGTGAAATTGTTTTATGAATGATTATTTTTAATTAAATTTGTGGATATCATTATTTATATCCGAATACAAATATTTGGCTAAGACCCAGTCCCTGTGACCCAGACAACATGACCCAGATAGACACCGTGACCTAGACACCTTGACCCATACACTGTGACCCAGACACCATGACTAGACACTGTGATCTAGATACCATGATCCAGACACTATGAACCAGACATCGTGGCCAAGAAACCATGACCTAGACACTATGACCAGACATTGTGCCCAAGACACCGTGACCAGACACAATTAACAAACACCACGAATTAAATACCATGACCAGACATCGTGTTCTTAACACCACATCTGTGCTACTGATTCCTGATATCTATATAATTGTCCCAACAAAATTATCTCACCGCTTAAAGACAAAGATGGAGACAACATATCATGGAGACACTGATTCTAAGTGGCACTATTTATAGAAAAACTGTGGTACCGTTCATTAGTCTATTTTTTCGTATCTCAATTAAATTTTTAACGGTCATATTTGAAGATTTTAAATGCACCAATATAATTAATGATTCTATATAGGCATGTTACATGATAGAACAAGGTACGAGGGGTTGAAAACACCTATCATGTCATCTCTAAAACATGCACTCCCAGAATAAAAAGAACAGCGTAGCCAGAAGAAAAAAAGGGATAATAGAGAAACAAGTGTGTGTGCGATAATTAAGAAGAATGAGCATTCCTGAATGAAGAATTGTCACATGAAACTCGACACATCTGAATAAAACACAAAGCATACTCAAATCCTTGATTTGAGAACATTTTTGAACAACCAACTCCACGAAGAACCCTATCCACATCTAAATGACTTGCGATACTTTGTTATTCGGAAGAGGACTCGATTCCCACATCTACTTCCTCCAAGAATTCCACAACCTCAAAACTAACACTCAGAGAACTTCTAACCTTATCTCATTATCTTTGATATGTTGTGTATAGTTATTTTATTTGGAGTAGTGAGTGTGTGTATGTGTGTGTGTCTATTTAAAAAATACATTGTCTCATGAATTAAAATGAATAATACAAGATATAATTTCTCATACATCTTTTTTCACTTGTGTATACCCACAGATAATTGTGGAAGAGAACCATGTGTGACCAGAAAGTTCATACCCACAAAGAACTGTGGAAGAGGTCGTGTGACCTAGAAAGTCTTGTGTACTGTTGTTTACCCCGATCCAGGGTGTGGATCAAGTTTATTAATATAAACTACATGGTGGAAAGTGATCACCATGTTGAGTGGATTATGTCTCGGCTTGAGACTGAACCAATTGATTTATATCCACTTTTTTGTTTAATTTATTTTTTATGTTTTTACTTATAATTAAAATAACACTAAATTTACTTTGATAGTAAATATTAGAATGAAGTTATATTTTTTTTCTTTATTAAATATATTCAAAAGCAATTTTGATAAGTGATATTAAGATTACTATAAATTAATAAATCTTCTATGAGATTTTTTAAATAGTCAAACATTCATAACCGAATTACTAGGATTTACTAGGATGTATTAAAATTTATTGAGGAACCATTTAAGAATAATTTTTAAAAAGAAATTGTTATAGATACTCAATTTATCCCCCCCCCCTCTTGAGTAATATACTCTGACCAACATTTTCTTTCAAAGGGTGTTCGTTATTCCTATTAAGACTCTATTTTTGAGGGTATTAAACTGTGATTTGAGTCTTTATTTAAATATCTATAAATATCTTTTACTTATATATTTCTAGCTCATACCATGTAATTCTATATAATGGATAATAGATGGGAAGGTTCTGCCGCAAACATTCAACCATTCATTAATGAAACCAATTATTCCCAATGGAATATTAAAATGAAACTTTATTTTGAAATTATGAGTTTCGAAATGTTTTCATCAATTATTGATGATTATAATATTCCTACTACTGATTTAATCACTTGGGATAAACCTAACAAGGATTCCTACAATAAAAATTTTAAATCCTTGAATGCTTTATATTTCCATATAGGAGATGAGGAATTGAATAGATTTCTACATGTAAAACTACCCTTGAAATCTTGGAATCCTTGTCTATTTAGCATTAAAAAACTTCTAGTGTGAATGAAATGAGACTTAGTAATTATAGTATTAAATATTATAACATTAAAGTTAAACATGATGATCCTATTTTTGACGTGTATCTCAGGTTCAACGAAATATTCAAAACAATGGTTTCTCTAGGAAGAGAAGTTACTTGGAAAGTACAAATCATGAGGTGTCTCAAATGCCTATCAAATAGTTGGAGAGGAACTCTGTCTCAATTTGAGAGTCATGTAACATCAGAATGTTAACTATAAAAGAACTCATTGCAAAACTAATGATGTCTATTGAGTAGCTAAATGTCAACAAGGTATAGGTGTATAAACCCAAAAGAAAATAAGTTGTGTTCAAGACCACCACCACGAAACACAAAGATAATGGAAATTTTTAGCCTCTATAGAATAATAAAAAAGTGAAAAATAATCACCTGACAGTTATGAGGAGATAATTCAATTAGCCCGAAGGTTTATGAGATTTTACAAGAAGAAGAAACTTTTCACAAAGCCTAACTTTAAGGAAAGATATGATCAAAATGGAATTTGTGTGAATCATTGGGAAAGAAGTGACAAGTCTAATGAGACATTATTTTATGAATATAAGTGATAGGGAAATATAATGTCTAACTATCCCATTTTCAAGTACAAAAATAAATATTAGTAAAAAAAATAAAAAGTATAAAAAGCCAACGAAACCAACATAGCTTCTGAGGATAGTTCAAGTTAATTAGAATCCTAACATGATGAACATGCTAACAAAACCTATATGTGTTTTATGACAAACACATCCAAGGTAACATTGGAATCTCTTTTATGCAATTCTTATTATTCTGGAGATGAGAGTGATGCTGAAAATATGTCTAATTAAGGAATGTTGGAGTACTTTAATATTCTTTAAGAGATATGAAATGAACTAAAAAGTAAATAGAAGTCTTTAAAAAAAATAATGATCTTACCTAAACTATTAGAAATGAACATATTATAGAATGGGTGGAATTCACAATTACTCAAAAAAAATAATGAACTAAAACTGTCTAATGAGCAATTGAAAAAAATATCTTGAATGGTTTACTAATGATAACGATACCTTGGTACAAATTATAGGTAAACATATTGCTCTGAAATATAATACTAGAATTTGCTATCAACTTGGTAAAAGAAATTTTTATAGAACTAATTTCTTTTCTGAATCTAGGACATATAGATTTACTCTATGATCTGGAAAACATTCAACTAGGTCAAATCATGATACACAATCTACTGTTTCATGCTTTTCTGGACCTAATAGAGTTTCTTTTTCAAGTACTTTACATAATTGTTGTAGGAAACAAATGAGGTAGATATGGGTTCCTAAAGCACTTGTCACTAATATTATTGGACCTAGACAATAATGGGTACCAAAATCTATTTTTATTTGACCATTTTGTAGGAATGTTGCTTAAGGAGATCTTGTAAAAGCTTATGGCACTTGGATAGTGGGTGTTCAAGACACATGGGAGGAGACTATTTGTGCTTCCAAAAATCAACAAAAATTGATGGAGTACATGTCAACATTGGTGATAATTTCAAAGAAAAGTATATTGGCCTGGGTCAAATCAGTAACTCTAACTCAGTTTTTATTTTTAAATTAATTTTTTTGATGGATTGAAATATAATATACTTACTATTTCACAACTATGTGTTGATGAATTTCAAGTTAAAATTGGAGATGTTTCTTACAATTTTTTTAATTTTAAAAATGAATTAGTGTTTTTAGAATTAAGAAATGAAAATGTTTACTCTTTTCACTTAGATTCTTTAGACTCTCAAAATGCTTCATGTTTATGTGTATTTCACCAAGAATCCTGGATTTTGAATAGGATACTAGGACACTATAATATTCTCTCTCTTAAAAAGTTAACATGCAAAAGCTTAGTAAATGATCTACCCTAACATGAGCTTCCATATGATAAAGTGTGTAATCCTTGTCAAAAGTGAAAGCAACATAAAATTTCCTTCAAACCAAAGAATGTAGTGTCAACTTCTTGACCTCTCAAACTGGTTCACATGAATTTTTTTAGACCATCTAGAGTTTTTTGTTTAAATGGTAAAAACTATGTTTATGTTCTTGTAGATGATTTTTCTAGACATACATGGAATTTCTTTTAGGATCACAAAAGTGAAGTATTCTCCCATTTTACCAAATATGATAAAACTATAGAAAATCTTAGTGAACATAGAAGTAAATCCATAAGATGTGGTCATGGATGTGGGTTTGAAAATAAAGTGTTTGAATACTTTTGCTCTGAAAATGGATATAGTCACAATTTCTCTATCCCCAGAACACCTCAACAGAATGGAGTTGTGGAAATATGAAATTGAACCTTACAAGAGATTACTAGGACCATTAAAATTTAATATTAATTACCTATTTATTTTTGGGTTGAATCTGTAAATATAGCATGTCATATTATCAATAGAGTGTTGATTAGACATTTTCATAAAACAACCCCATATGAGTTGTTGAATAATATAATAACCAATGTATGTTACTTCAATGTTATTGGTTGCAACGTCTATATCCTTAATAAAAAATGAAATCTTGAAAATTAGGAATTGAAGAGTAATGAAGGAATATCTTTTAGTATAATAAATCCCTAGTAAATCCTATGGAGTGTTAAATAAAATACCTTAATATGTGGAAGAATATGTCCATGTCCAATTTGATGAAATAGATCCACATGAACTGAAGACCACATTAGATAACCCAGAGGATGATGTATCAAATATGGTCATTTATACAAAAATCCTCTAACCATATAATGAAGTAATATGTGACAGTTATGTAAATTCAATAGATTAAAGTCACAACCAACATAACCCTGTTGAAGAACCTGAAATCACTATTCCGTCATTTTCTAGGGCTGTCAGAACTCTTATGAACCATAATTCAGATGCTGTTGTAGGAGACCTAGATAAAAAACACAAACTAGAGATTCTCTTAGAAATCATCTTGAACATCAAGTATTCTTGTCACGACATGAACCTAAAAACTTTAATGATGCTATCAATGCTGAATTTTGGGTGATGGTTATGCCATAAATGCATAATCAGTTTGAAAGGAACAATGTTTGGAAACATGATGATAGACCCAATGACACATTTACCATAGGCACTAAATGGGTGTTTAGAAATAATTTAGATGAATTTGGTAATATAGTTAGAGATAAGGATGGATTAGTTTCACAAGGCTATAGTCACGTATAAGGAATTGACTATGAAGAGAGCATTGGACCAGTAGCTAGACCTGAATCCATTAGAATTATGCTTGCTTATGACGCACATATGAATTCCAAACTATATCAAATGGATGTTAAAAGTGTATTTCTAAGACTGATGATGTATTGTTTAGAAGAGCCCTAGTTTTAACAATCCTCATATTCGATATCATGTTTTTAAATTATAAAAATATTAATAAAGTTTAAAATAAGCTCCAAGATCCTGGTATGATATATTAAGAACAATTCTTATTTCAAAAGTTTTTACAAATAGAATAGCTGATCCTACCCTTTTTATAAATTTAATTTCCAATGATGTTCTAGTAGTAAATATTTATGTAGATAATGTTTTATATTTTTGTTGAATGAATTCTTTATGTATTTAAATTTCCAAAATGATTAAAATTGAATTTGTAATTATCTTAACAGGTGAAATAAAATTATTTCTTGGATTTCAAATATTTTAAGACAAGGATGGAATTATTCTAAACCAAAATAAATATACTAATGAACTTCTAAAACGTTTTGGTTTTGAAAGCACTAATATTAGTGACACTCTAAAGAGTACTACTTGTATGTTTTATCTTGATGAAGATGGAAAATCTGTTGATCAAACCACATACAAAGGAAGGATTGGAAGCCTTCTCTACCTAATTAATAGCCAACCTGAAGTTATGATTATTGTATTTATAAGTGATCATTTTCAAAGAAACCCTATGGAATATCATTTAAAAGATGTTAAAAGAATTTTCAAATACCTCAAGCAAACACCTAATCTCGGACTGTGCTATCCTAGAAGAAAATCATTTGAGTTAGAGAGTTATTATGACGCGGACTTCGATTGTTTTATGTTATATTGAAAATTAACCTATAGAACATGTAAGATTTTAAGAAAGTCACTAGTATAATGGTGTAGTAAGAAAAAGTTGTTTTTTTCATTATCTACTACAGAAGATGAATACATAGATTCTGGTAGTTGTTGTGAAAAATGTTTTTGGATAAAACACACATAACAAGATTATGGATATCAATTAAGGTATGTACCTATATATTGTGACAATAAATGTGCTATTAACTTAACAAAAATTCATGTTTCACACACTAGGAAAAAGCATATTAATGTAAGAAATAACTTCTTGAGAGATTATTATAAAAATAAGGTAAAATCACTTTAGAATTCATTAGAACTGAATATCGGCTCATTGATATAATCACCAAAAATTTAAATTATGAAATAATAGATTACATCATACATGAATTTTGAATTATAAATATTAAGTAGTAAGTGTATTGTTTCAATCCTTACTATTTCAAAATATACAATTTCACAATTCACTATCTAAAAATTCTATAAATTTTACTGTCTTAAGAATTGATGTTTCATGTTTACGGTCACATAGTTACTATTTCACGATTACTATCTTTAGAATACAGTCTCTAACAATATGGTTTCATTGTATAGATGTGACACAATATACAACTCAATGTGAAGAAATGTTACAGTATAACTGTGAAATCTAGTTACGGTCTCACTATAAAACTATTTAAGGTTTTATTTACATATTATAACCCGTATTGAATTATGTAATTATTTTAACCTTTTACTTTCCTGTGCATTTGATCATGTGATACTTGAAATACCATAATGATAAAATGAAAGAAGTTTCACTCATTTCTTCAACCGAGCTCTCTTCTCTCAAACCGTAACCCTATTTAAACTTTTCCCTCTCTCGAGCTGTCATTGAATACCTAGAATGATATGCATGTCCTCATGAACCCCTAAGAAGTGTAATTAAAAGAAGATGTTGAAAATAGAACCAATGTTTTCACCCAAAGGTCATTTGAATCTGAACCTGGTGAGTAGAGTAGTCGTCCCTGAAAAGGAAATCTGTCCCAAGTGGCTGCTGTCATGTAAGTATCTAGTATTATATCTACATATAAATCAAGGATGGCTAGATTCATTGACCATGGAGGATAATCCGATTTACCCAAAATTAGTTTCACAGTTCTATCAGTATGATCAATTATATTTAGATACAGTAGATGAGTTTGTTGTGAGAGGATAGATAAATGGCCATAGAAGCACGTTTTCATCAAGGATATGGGCTTCATGGCATGGGATAACTCATGAGGGTATTTTTTAGGACTACTAGAGAGGTCCTCCACCTCTAAGTAAGATATTTGTTTTAGAAGAAACATTGGGAAGCTTAACTGGGAATGAAAGAAAACGAAGATCCATAGCTGATAAGATAGATACTGAAACTACAATTATGTTTAAGTTTGGTAAGAATTTGATTAGCCCTTGAAAATGTGATTTTTACACACTATAGTATCAGGTTGTTTTTCTGATACATCTTATTAAAATTAGACATATGATCAACCTAGTCCAATTTTCCAAACTCTGTATGTGTGAGTTGATTAAAAAAACTCCATGTAAACCTCCATATTCTATTCAAGGCTTATCTTGACTATGCATTATGCCAATTGGTTGGTAGTACCGGATGAAGAAGCCATTAAGGACTCTGAATTCTATCTCACAAAATTTATAGTAAATAAAATGAATGTCAATGAGAATCCATGTGGAATAGTCTAGGTGGAAGATAAAGAGAGGGAATATGAAAATTTCAATCTAGTGGAGCACTCCTCAAGACCTAAAGACATTTTTGGTCCTAGTTTGGAAACATATTAGATTGTTGAGTATTCTAATGAGGAAGAAGTGTAAGAGGATACTACACTACAGGGAAAAATGTCTTGGATGATAAAAATAGTGAACATGTTCTACAAGAAATTATTGGGAGGGAATTGAATCTTCCTTAAGTTGTTGTTGATACGCATGAACAACCTACTTCTAAAGAAGAATATGCTGTTGTTGTAAGTGGAAAGGATGTTGTAGAAGATAATATAGAATAAGAAATTTCTCTTGTACCAGAAGATGCCTTTGAGGATCATGTGGATGAATGAGTTTTTCCTGAATTTATCCTACCTACTGAAGAGAAAATGGGAAAATCCTTTTAGATGGATAAAAAAGAAATGGGTGATGATATTATGTATGAGATCTTCAAAGTAGAACCAGGATCTAAATCTGTTTTTACTGAGAATGATACACCTGATGAGGGGGAGCACCAACTGAATCTGGAACCTATGGAAATCCCTAATCTAGTTGATCAAAGCTGAGTGGATACATGGTATAAATTTCTTAGTTATTTTGAAGTGAATGAGTTATAGGAAGCCGTAATTAAGCGTATCAATCTATTTACTGTGTTTCAATGGAAACCAGTATTAGATCTTGATGTTATTGCTGCAATGGAACATGAACTTGTCTGAGCTCTTATTCCCAAACATTTACAAGAACCTTATACCTTTGAAAGTAATGATTATTTCAAGGATATTGAAGCTAACCAATTGTCTAGAGTGAAAAAACACATGAATACTCTACCAGTTCCTATAACAATTTTGAGTGAAAAAAATGATTCCATATTTTTAAAAAATATCATATGGAAAATTCATCCCTAGATGTATCATGTGATTCAATAGAGAAAAATTGAGAACAAAGAGTTAAGTGATGAAGTGACGTCTCTTCGAGGTATGGTTCAAGATATTGAGAGAGTGATGAAATCATGACAAGAACCTCTTAACCATCCTATTGAGGATGTTTTCAGTTAGATTCCATTAGATGTTTCTTCCCTGATTCTACCATATCTATCCTTTTTGGCTGTCAAGGTAGCTGGATGAAACAAACAAAATTGTTCAAGAGATGTGTTAGCTTGTTATTGGTCTTAACAAGTTCACTAATGAGTATAAGGGTTGTCTCTAGAAAGCTCTAAATCAACTTATGTCCCTTAATTCATCTGTTACCACATCTAATAATTCTGGACAGTCATCAAAACCATCATTGGACAATGATCTACTCAGATCAGTTGTTAGAGAATAACATCGATCTAGGATCAGTGGTTTTGTCAAAGAGTCTCTATCTAATGTTGTCAAGAACAGTGAAAAAGTTCTGGATTTGTTGAGAATTAATTCAAAAATAGGAAATGATTCTCAAGAATAGATTACTAAAAAGGTGTACTTCAACTTCGATAGGATCTTCTCAATGCCTGACATAACCAACCATTTCAGGTACCTAGTGAAGAATCTGAGAATACCCATGTCACTCATGCTTTCAAAACTCGCATCCAAATGCTCAATGATCAAACTCATATATTTGAAAGGTTTATGGAGAAAAAAAATAACTTTGATAAATACATATTTTATGGTGGAGAGATTATTTCTGACCTCATCGAGCTTTTGAGGCCTCATCTACATGTCCAGAGTACTGCTGTTGTGGATCCTACAGCTGCACCATTGAGACCTGGTTTTCCTTACTTCTCATCCTCTTCCCTTGAATCTAACTATATGTCTATCTCTCAGTCTCAGATTAATATCATACCTGTTATCCATGATTAATAGTTTCCTCAGTCTTCCACTACAACAAATTTGGACCCTCCTATTTTTGATGTGTTTCCTTTACCATCAATGTCTGTTGGATCCCATCCTTCTTCATCTTCTACATCTACTCCTATGGCTTATGCTGCTACTATTTCCAAAGGAAAAGAGAAGAAAACAGGTGTTGAAGAAAAGTGACTACTATATTTTGATAGGGATTGAAAATTGTGTCCGATTGTCACCTATCAACTGGTCAAAGTTCCAATGCTCTGCTAATATGTATAGTAGCACTAAGTTTGAATCCACGACGATGATACTTTTTTATAGTCAGTTATTTTTTGTTAATTGTATTCTGATTTGGGGTTTGTTTGAAGATGTTATCAATAATTTAAGGATGATGTTTGATTTAAAAACTTTTAACAATTGGGTTGAGTTTATTGTTGGGGATTTTAGCTTATGATATCCTTGATCTTTGCTTTATATTTCATTAAATTAATACCCACATAACAAGTTGATTTTGATCAAAATTCCCTAGTGTTAAAGCTTTAAACCAACCATAAATTCACATAGGGTTATAATAATTACCATTACATGTTTATGGTAGTGTATTTTTGGTTCCAATAATCCATGGAATCCACATATTAAACAAAACATGTCATCAATCCATGACATATAAAGTTCAACATACACAATATTAAGTCAAAGAATACTCATCGACCAAAGGATCTCATTCACTTAATATCGCAAAATTATAAATCACCCCAATGGAAGATTTAGTCAGACATTTAAATTATTATTCATCTTCTTATAATTATTATAATGATAAATTAATACGATAAGAAAAATAATGGGATAATAAAAGAGTGGTGCTTCAAACACATGCACAGACGATTCTGAGAATTAAAAACAGACATTAAATTGAATGTGGAAGAACAATAAGCGAATGGGATTCAACTATATTTAAACTATTTTAAGAATATTAATATTAAACTATATATTTTGGAAGATAATAAGAGACATTGAAGAAGAAACTTGCATTAAAACAGAATTACAAAGAATGAGACTTAGAAGATTACAATAATGAAGAAAACAAAATTAAATGAAAACAATGAGAGGATAAAAGGTATCTCAAGTGAAATTTTACTATGAAAGGTCTTACCAAGACATTGGAATGGTTTTGGTCGTTCCAATATGCTCTCTTCTCTTCTAAAATTCCAACCCCTTTGAAGGAGCGGAGGGGAATGTATTTATTTCCCAAGGAAGTGGACTGTTGAAATTCCCCATCTATCCCTCCACCTGGATCGTCAATTTGGATATCCAGACCGCTATATCTCGAGACATATCATTCTTTAGTGTTTTATATAATAATGTGGGCCGACCTCTATGAAATGTTTGAGTCATTTGGACCTATGGAGCTAATGTTATGGCGGTTTGATTAAACAATGTTAAACTATCCATTTCAATCCAGGATTTTTCAATGGCGAAAATGTGATGGATTTTGGAATAGGAATACGACATCAAATCTGAATTATTTCTTGTACAATGTCAGCTGAATATATCCCCTCTTTCAAAATAAAAAATATTAGTTTTATTTGATTAATATATCAGGAAACATGTCATGAATACTGTACTAATTTTAATTCTCGGCCAAAATGGTGGGCTGATATTCAATGAATCAGTTGGGCCCGTTGTATTTTTATTTGGGCTTTGAATGTTTTTCCAAGATTCCTTACATTTTCTCCCTATCCTTTGAGTAAAATGAATGAATTTTAACTTCTAGATTCAGCCCAGTAATTCAATCTTTACGGCTAGCCTAGTTTCTTCACAGATTCCATAGTCCCTCTTGTGTGGTCCATATGATCCTTGAAATGGAATCATTGTCCCATGATCATTTCTAATTAAATGTTTTATATTGAATTAGTAATCATATGAAACAAGAAACATATAATATTGATTATTGGGGTGATAGTTATAAATAATATAGTAAACTAACTCAATTGGACAACTTCAAAAAAATGCTAAAAAATTATACTTAGTATTAAAACATTAATATTTCACACAAATTTTTCACATTTCATTTAACATAAATAAAGGGAGTATATAATAAGTAATGAAAATATTAATAACATCCACTCCCCCACACATAGTCTTGTGCATGTACTCTTGTTCAACTAATATAAAAACATTAAAAAATCATTTCCACTCCCCAAGAAATATTAAAATTTTGTTTTCCCCAATTAGGGGAGGTTTAAATAATTTCACTCATCCATTTTGAATTCCACCACACGTTTGTTACAGAAAATATTTTCTATAAACAATTCATTTTTTCAGGCTCAAATTTAGAAATGGAAAATGGTTGCACAAAAAACATACTCCTCTCAGTATGATAAAATTAATTTATTGAGCTTCTCTCATTCACCAACCAAAAGTTAAAATCATAGAGTTTGAAAGAGCTAGAGCTTCCAATACCTATACAAAGAGCATAAGAATCTAGAGGTCTTTTTATAGGGTTTTATGTGTGGTTATGGGATGGTAGTAATATAATGTCCAAGAGAGAGAAAAAGAGGTGTAAAACACCAACATGGAAAAATCAATGCACATTTTTTTAAATGATAAATGAAATGTAATGGAAACCCATATTTCCAAAGGAATAGAAATGTGAAATAAGACACAAATGTGGAAGGAAATATGAAAGGAATGAAAATATGGTGTATTTACAAAACACAAGACTTCTCCCAATGACATAAGTGTTTGTTTTTTATTTTTATTTTTTTATTTTTTTTCATTTTGCAAAAGTTGAATTTGAAAATGATCTCACTCCCATATCCAAACCCATGTTCGATCTCCTAATTACACTAATTGTAATAGTTGTAATAAGATCAAATGTTGAGGAAGAGTTATTTTTGACATACCAAAGACATAACCCATTTTTTGATTTTTTTGACTTTTTTCATCATTTTTTGATTTTTTTTGAACACTTGTCAGTAACATTTTATCAAATGAAATAAATGGCAATACATTACATTCCCAAAAACTCAGTGAATGAAAACCCTTAACCCACACTAAAATGGATGTGTTCCCTCAAACATATGATTATATAGTGAAATCAACAAAGGGTACCCAAAATGAAATCCATCCCCCACACACTTAAATTTAAAAAAATGATGCAATGAAATATACATGTTATTATTGGGTGGGATAAGGTATTGGGCTTGTAATGTGATTAAGAAAGAAAAGGATTTCATAGGCTTGATGGGCTTTAAAAAATATGATTAATGTAAGGGAAATGGGAGGCTATTTGGCCATTGTGATTGTCATGTGGTTCATAAAATTCCTCTATCATATTAATGCACACTAATGTAGGAAATTCAGCTCGAAGGTCCATAACCTCCAGATTCAAAAATTGGTGTGAAAAAACACATTTTGAATAGATATACATAGGTAACATTGAAATTAAATCCAATGTTGGTTATCACGGTTAGGGAAACTCATTTTCCAAATAAAAAATTGAGCATTAAAAATTTGTTGGTTTTGACACAAAATTCATTATCAAAAGTAATGATGAAAATACAATAATTTGGGGATGAAAACATTTATGTTGACTCCCCAAAATGGATGGGAAAAATTTTAAAATTGAAGGCGAGTATGTATGCCTCTTTTTGTTTTTTAACATTTTTTTTATTTTTTAGTTTTTTTAGTTTTTTAAAATACACACCCACACAAAATAGAAATAATAAATAAAACAAATTTGGGGTGAAAAGTGGTAAAAAAAAGAGAAGGAGGGAGTAATAAGAGAGATGTATAGAGTAAGAGATAGAGAGAGAAGACAAGCTAAAGGGAAAGAGGTTCCCCTGGTTTGAATTTGGTGGGCTGCCATCTCCATCTAGTGGTGGGTCAACTGAAGAAGTTGGGGATCCATTGGAAGTCGATGTGGTTACAGGATTGTGGAATGTTACCTAAAAAAAGAAAAATCATTATACATATAATGAAAAACTAAAAATCAATTAAAATTTCATAAAAGTAAAAGAAAACATGGGTTGCCTCCCAAGAAGCGCTGCATTTATTTGTCTACATCTAGACTATTGCAGTAGACTACCCATAGTCTGGTGGTGGCCACCGTATTCTCTCAACTCTAGAGTGCTTCCAAAAAAACTTCTCATTTGGAATGTCTAGTTTATCATTGGATAATATATCCCCTTCCGTGATTGTGTGGTTGCAATTAAATGGAGGTGGAAAGATAATATGACTATCCACCCCTTTGTCTCCAATGTGAGGAATGATTTCATCCCCAAAGTGATGTTTTACTATGCATGGAAATTTAGGAATATGTCCCAATTATGATGGTTCATTTATGTAAGGATCAGATAACACAAAACTGCAGTATTAGAACCCAATTGTTTTTGACTCATTTATTGCATCACTTACTGATGTAGAGTAATGAGGATCAGTGGAGTCATAAGACTAAATATGATTTTCAATATCTTTTATTTCAATGATGTTCGACAAATAATGATCAATTTCAATATCACCGTTGATCACTTTATTAATTATGGAACAAATCGCACAACCTTCAATCTCATTAGGACAATTTAGAAAGATTTTTTTAGGATTAACCTCACTTGTAACAAAGATTTCATAATCATTCATAGGAAATGATGAATGATGGAGAAATAGATCTAAATCAACAAATGAGCATTCAAGTTCATTTTCCTCATTAACATCCAATCTAGAGAAGTGTATGTCAGAGGAAAGATGAGATGCTAATGATTTTTCAAGATCCTTTAGATCAATGGAGTTTTCATTCGTAATGTAAACATCATCTTCTCCATATATGACTTGGTTAATGAGGATGTAATGTTCACAAACTCTTCTATTAGTAGAACAAGAATGACATGATGGATTAGGATTCCACACACTCTAAAAGAGAGTTTAAGAAGAATGTGTAGAGATTGAATATTCATTCTCTGATGGGTATCACCTGGATTGAAAAATATTGAACATGAACAGTTGGTCACCAAATTCCATGGATAAGATGATTTCATGGACATCAATTTCGATTTTAGATGTCATGAGGAATGGTGTTCCTAAAATCAGAGGATATTGGAAAGAAGTTGTCTCACCTTCCATTTCAAGGACCAAGAAGTCAGCTAGGAAGATATGATCATTCACACAAACAAGGACATCCTCAATTATTCCATTGGGACTAGCGGTGCTTCGATTGACTAACTAAATGACAACACCTGTTGGATGTAAGGGACCAAGACCAAGGTTGGATAAGACGGATTTGGCATGTCATTAATTGAGGCTCCTAGGTTAATGAGTGCATCATCAAAGTTGGAACTTCTAATTTTCATTGGAACCATAAAGGTCCCTGGATCATTGCACTTTATGGGAGTAGACTACAGGGTGGAATAATTTTAGAGGGTCCTAATTTACATATTGTGGGTGCACAATTATTTAAGAAACATATCATACATAGGGATTTGTTTTATGGAATCTAAGAGGAAAATGTTGACTTCAAGATGTATAAACATGTCAAGAATTTGAGGATCAGGTTCAATGGACTTATTTTGTTTGGAAATGACTTGAGGAAAAGGAATTGGGTTCCTAAGTGGAATTGAAGGAGGTGAGGGAATGGTTTTAGATTCATTTACAAGTTTCATTTTCTATTCATTTTCTAATTCAACATTTAAATGGGAGTTGGAGGACTTATCTTAAGGCATAGCAATTTGATTTCCCAATCTAAGTGCAATTGCACTTACATTACCCTTGGGGTTGTGTAATGGTTGAGCTGTATGTTGGGAAGAATTGGATTGTTACTACTTACTAAGGTGGTATGTAAGTTGACCAATTTGGGTCTCAAAGTTCTCGACGGTGGAATGGGTGAAGGAGGAAATATCTTCCACTGCACATTCCCATGGTCACATAGAATAAGAGTCTTGTCCCAAATTGTGATTACATAGGTTTTGGTTCTTGGGAACACGATTGTATTGGTTTTGGAATTGGGATGGCTCACTAGGATAATGGAATCCCGGAGGAGGATTGTTCCTTTGAGGTTGAAGAATAAAAGGATTATTTTTTTGGAAGTTACCAACACCTTGAACATATTGAAACTGGTTTGCGGTTTGAGGAGGGAATAGAGGGGGATGAGTGATGGGATTACCATACCTCCTGCCATAGTTATAGGAAGAAGAGAACAGATCAAAGTGAGGTTGGTTGATGTTTCTAATGAATTGACCATATTTTTGAGGGTTGGTATTCCGCTGAGAATATGATTCATTGAGCTCCATTGGATTAGATAAATCAGACTGATCTATTTGAATATGTAGACATGTTTCAGTTGGATGAGCTGGTGAGTTTCAGATTCCACAATTTTTGACAGGTCTAGGAAATACTGAATATGGAGAAGATGAGGTTGGGGCTTTATATTGCACAACCAGTTGTCACACAAGACCTATAAGTTCACTCACACACTCTGTCATCTTGTTTGGCTCTATAGATTTACTATCTTAGGCTAGTTTTACTTTAGCATGTGCTTTAGTATTGAATTGTTGTGTGTCTGTATCCATGTTTATTATGAGATATCGTGAAGCTGCATGAGTTTTATCAATAAGAGCATTGCCACTAGCGGCATCAATGAGGGTTATCTCGATAGCCAATAAACCCTCATTAAATAATTGGATGAATATCTGGTCATGGATTTGGTGATATTCACATGTTTCAACAATATTTATGAACCTCTCCCAGTACTCTTGGAGTGATTCATTTCGGAATTTACGGATACCACTTATTTCCTTTAGGATAGAAGCAGTACGAGAAGAAGGATTGAAATTCTCTAAGATCAGTCGCTTCATGTCATTCCATGTGGTTATGGAACTAAGAGTGAGGTTGTAAATCCATGACTTGGAAAATCTAGATAAGGAAAAATGGAATGGTTTGCGCTTGATTATTTCCTCAAAAACCCCTTGAGAATTCATGGTAGAGCACACCACTTGGAACTCTTTAAGGTGGAGATTCAGATCCTCACTGGCTAGCCCATGGAAATGAGGGAGAAGATGAATGAAACCCGATTTGAGTTCAAAGTCAGATTCTATATTTGGATATTGAATACCAAGAGGTTGGTAAGTCATATTAGGCGCAAAAAGTTCATTAAGTGTGTGTTCCCTAGTGTTATCCATATCTAATTCAACTGGTTGGGCAAGGATTGGTTCTTGAATGAGTTTATTATCTCTAAAGTTCCTCCTAAGTTGGTGAATAGTTCACTCAATTTCAGGGTCAATCAAATCTGAGTGATTGTTTGGTAGGATATAGGGAATTCAGAGAGTTGTTGGAAAGAAAATTAATTAGGGATTTTCTTTGTATTGTTTTTCAATTTATTATTTTTATGAGAAGGCGGGTTTTTCGTGGTGTTTTTTTTTAATTTTTTCTTCAATTTTGTTTTTTTTTTGTTTTTTTAAAGTTACCAGAAAATAATGAATACTTAAAGTACCATCCCCAAAAATGGTGCCATTTGAAAAGCGGGGCCATTTTTCGCCTATAGAACAGTCAATGTTCTGATTCTCTGCTAATGTGTATAGCAGCACTCAGGTAAAATCCTCAGTGATGATACTTTTTTTATAGTCCGTTGTTTTTAGTTAATTTTATTCTGGTTGGTGGTTTTTTGTAGATCTTATGAAATAATTAATGTATGATGTTTGATTTAAAAAATTGATAAATATTGGGGTGAGTACATTATTGTGCATTTAATCTTATGATATCCTTGAACTTTTCTTTATATTGCAAAAAATTAATAGCCACTTCACAAGATGATTTTGAATGGAATTCCAAAGGGATAAAACTTTAATCCAAGCCATAAATTAAATTAGGGTTTTAATCATTACCATTACTTGTTTATGATAGTGTATTTTTGGTTCCAATAATCCATGGAATCCACATATTAATCAAAACATCTCATTAATCCATGACATATAAAGTTCAACATACACAATATTAACATAAAGAATACTCATCGAGGAAAGGCTATCAATCAGTTAATATCCCCAAATTACAACTCACCCAAATGGTATATTACTCATCCATTTAAATGATTAGTAATCTAGTTATAATTTTTATGATGATAAATTATAAAGATATGAAAAAAGGGATAAGAAAAGAGTGGTGGGTCGAACACACGCATGAATGATAATGAGAATTAAAAATAGACATTCAATTGAATGAAGAAGAAAAATTAGGGAAGGGGATTCAACTGTATTTAATCTATTTTATAAACATTAATATTAAACTATAGAAGGTGGATTAGAATAAGATATATTGATGAAGAAACATTCATTAAAATAAAATTAAAAAGAAAGAGACATACACTATTACAATAATGATGAACACAAAAGTTAATGAAAACAATGAGAGGAGGAAAGGGATATCAAGTGAAAACATGAGTATGGAAGGTCCTCCAATAACATTGTCAAAGATTTGGTCATTCCCATATATGATCCTATCTTTTAAATTCCAACCCCTTTAAAGGAGAGGGGGGGAATGTATTTATAGCCCAAGGATGTGGACTGTTGGCATTCCCAAACTGTCCAGCCACCTGGCTTGACGATTTGGACATCTAAACAGAAAAATATCGAGATATCTCCTTTTTAAAAGTTGTATATAATATTTTTTGTCGACATGTCTAATATTTGGAGTCCTTGGGACCTATGGAGCCAACATTATGGTGGATTAATAAAACAATTTTAAACTATCCATTTTAATCTATTATTTTTCGATGGTCAACATGTGAATGGATTTGGGAATAGGAATATTCTTTCAGATACAAATTTTATCTTCAACAAAGCCTACTGTCTATATCTCTTATTCCACACTACAAAATCTCAGCTTCATTTGATGAATAGAGTAGGAGACATGTCAGGAACACTGTACTAATTTTAATTCCTAGCCAGAATTGTGGGCTGAGTTTACATGAATATGTTAGCCCTCTTTTATTTGAATTTGGGACATGAACTTTTTTTCCAATACTACTTAAATTGTCCCCCTAACTATGGAGGAGAATGAAGGAATTTTAATTTCTATATTGAGCCTAGTAATTCAATCTTTAGGGCTTGCCCTGTTTCATCACAGATTCTGTAGGCCCTCTTATGTGGTCCATATGAGACTTCAAATGGAAAAATTTTCCCATGATCCCTTCCAATGAAATGTTTTATATTGAATTTGAAATCCTAAAAAATAAGAACCACATAATTACGATTAGTAGGGTGATTTTTATAAATAAAATAGTAAACTGACTCATTGGACTACTTCTAAAAATGCCCTAAAATTATACATAGTATTAAAACATTAATATTTCACACAAATTATGCACATTTCATAAAAAAAATAAAGGGATTATATAATAAGTCATGAAAAAATTAATAACATCAGGGATCTTGTTGAATTTTTTTATGCCTACTATTTGGAATGCCACATCTTTATCCATCTAATGTGTTGTGAACTCTTATTATCTATTTCTTATTTATTCTTTTTTAATCGCAAAAGGATGAGAAGTATGCACACAAAGATATATTCTATGAAAACTAAGTGGAAGACACATTCCCATAGATTAAATACATAACTCAAATGAATTGTGATCATAAAAACGGGGTATATTGTTGGACTCCTCATGTATTCACTAGGTTTTAATGATCAGAAATCATATATATCCCAAAAAATCATATTTAAACTATATCAAATAATGTGTACAGACGATTAGTTTATTTATGCCTTGAATAATTATTGTAAACTATTCGGATTATAATGGAATTATTGTATGAATGATTAAGCTTAATTCATTATTAGGATATCATAGTTTCATTCTGCATATAGGTATTTGGGAAAGAACCAGACAGAGTGACCGAGTCATAGTTTCCTAGAAACCGTGACCCAGACACCGTGACCCAGACAATGTAACCCAGACACCATGACCCAGACACTGATACCAGACATTGTGACCCAAACATTGCGACCTAGACACCGTGACCAGACACCTTGACACAGACACCGTGACCAGACACCATGACCAAACACTGTAAGTCATATACATTAACTAGAGAATGTGATCCTAACACCGCATCTTTACTACCAATTCTTGATCTCTATACAAGTGTTCCATCATAACTGTATCACCGCTCGAAGAAAAATAAAGAGGCACCATTTAATGGAGACACTTATTCTATGTAAATATGTTTCTCGACAGATTGTGACACAATTCATTAATCTATTTTTTCATTTCTCAATTTAATTACTAATGGCCATATTTGAAACTTTTAAATGCATTAACATAATTAATGTTTCTCGGTACACATGTAACCTAACAGTACAAGGTATGAGGTGCAGAATACATGTATCATGTTGGCTCCAACACATGCACTCAAAGAATTAAAAGTAGAACATGGCTAGAAGAAGAAAAAAGGATGATAGAGAAAGAAGTGTGTGCGTGATGATGAAGAAGCGTGAGCATTCTTGAACAAAGAACCGACACATGCCACTCGACACATATAAATATCACATGAAGCATACTCTAATCATAGAGTTGAGAATATTTTCTCACTATCAAATCCACAAAGAACATGAACCAGATATAGCTGACTAGTGATACTCTGTTTTCTACATGAGGAATCGATTCCCACATTTGCTTCATCCTAGAAGTCCATAGCTGCATTGAATAACAATCAAAGCACTTATAAACTTATCTCATTATATTTTCTTATTGTGTATTGTTTTTATATTTGTATCAGTGTGTTTGTGTGCCTGTATAAAAACACATATTGTCTCTTGCATTAAACTGAAGCATACACAATAACCTTTCTCATAAATCTTCTTACACTTTTGTATTCCCACAAATATTTGTGGAAGTTATCCCTGTGTGACCTGAATGGTTATACCCATGATGAACTATGGAAGAGGTCGTGTGACCTGGATAGTCCTCTGTACAATTATTTACCCTGATCTAGGTGTGGATCATGTTTATTAATATAAAAACATAGATCAAGTTGATCACGATGTGGATTGGACTAGTTAAAGGACTGAGACTGAAACACTTTTTTTATATCGGATGTATTGTTTAATTTAGTTTTCTCTACTTTACTGTATAATTCAGAAACCACTATATTTACATGGATTGTTAATTTTGGAAAGACATTATAATTTTATTTTTTTATTAGACTATATTAAAATGGAATTATGATAACTAATATTAAGATTACATAGAATTAATCAATATTCTAAGAAATAATTTAAAAATTCATACTTTCAGAATCGTATTACATTGATTTACTAGGTTGTATTGCAATTTATTTGGGAAACTTTTTAAGAATAATTTAAAAACAGAAATTTTTATAGATTCTCAATTCACCCCCATCTTGAGTACTCTACTCCGACCAACAACATGGTGTGTGTTCATAGCACCACATGCCATGTTGTCTGATTTTCCCAACAGTAAGCCTCCGAAACTTCTTTAGAACCCCTAAAAACATAATGTACTATGCAAGTACTGAAAAATTCAAACCCATGAGATCCCATACTCCATCAAATCAATTTTTATAATCCATATCAAAATCATAACATGTCATAAATCAACTAACGGTCAAACATGATTCACCAAATTCTGATCCAAGAGGGCCCAAAACACCTCATGGACCAATGTATGGCATCCATATAAATGAAACATAATATATTAGTAATAACCTATCAAATAGAAGGTATTATATGAAGGCATATTTTACAAAATCATTCCTATCCAGCACAAATTATAACACAACGTCATGTAATTTATTATGAACCCTAAATGAAATGACAAGAATACATGCCATGTAATCTCTAAAAAGTGCCTATATTGGAAGGAAAATTGAAATTTTCTTATACACGGGTTAGCTACTCCTAGGAAAAACTATTACCAACTAAATATTCCTTCCCATCCCTATCTAAAGGCTTAAAATAGTAAGATAAAGTAGAAAATAAACTATTATGATACCACTTTGAAACGTCTCAATTTTTAGGTGCCTCCTAAAGGTGCCTCGTACCAGGTTGGTCACATAACCTCAAGAAAATTTCCATGAATACTAGAGGCATCCGACTAGTTGTGAGGTCTGGGGGTTTGATAGTGCTGAAACAATTCCTTCATAGGCAGATTAAAATAGTGGAAATTAATAGTAAATATTATTCGGATATGTAATACAATACTATAAAGTAAATAGCATAAGACTGATTGTAACAACAAATGATTCATATATAATTAATAAATTATGCATGTAACATATATCTAGAAAAGAATCCAAAGAAGTCACAATGTTGGAAATATAATATAAAAACCAAAATACATAAAACCATAAACTCGAATAGCATCACAACCCTCATCCTGGTCACATGCTCCGTCGCTCAAACATCACTGAAGAACCTAATGAATAATGGTACATTCCATTTTCTATAACTAAAAAAATATAATATGTATGGGACCTAAAGAATGATCAAAATATGGGTTGAGAAGAATTGAAGTAGGAAACCACAAAAATATCTATGCCTAACAGTTAGTGAATATATAGAGTATGTAATATACAAAATAAATAAATTAACTAGGATGTACTCCAAAGTAAACAATCCTACAGTTTCAATTACATTCATTTAAATTTATTATTTATTCAATCCATTGAATAATGTAATACTGGGATCTAGATTATGCTCTGTACCTCATAAGTTATAGAAAAATATATGTCTCAAAGGACGATTTAAAAAACATGTAAGATAGAGTCCAAGCTTTTTCTTTGGCATCGAAGACTCATCACAATCAATCGATAATTCACATGAAACCCTTAAGGAAGTACTCACAGTATAATCCCCCTAGTTTCACATATGAACCATTCAATAATAAAAAATACACGCTGGGAATATTCCCATATTCTAACCCCTTTGGTCCTATATAGAACTAATCAAATATAAACAACCACACAGGTTGCCCTCATGGCCAGTTCCCCCTTTTTTGAATTATAAAGACCCATAGTAGCTCTTACAGTCAATTCACTATGGTCTAACATTTATTTAATAATGACCCACTGGGTTGCTCTCAATGTCTGACACCTCTAGTCAATGACCCATGAAATCTCTCATGGTCAATACCATCGTTGAATCATAACATCAATTCATAATTAAAAGACCATACTTCTGGAAGTTGTCATTGTTAATTACCCTTTTTCAAACATTCAAAATGAAACACCCATGAATCTCATATAAACATCAACTCCATTATAACAACATTAGGAATTGAAACAGAGCATCCTAACATTATTTCTACACCCAATGTCCATAACCAAACTAATCAGGGGAAACACCTCCATAATCAAGTTAATCAACCTTATTCATAATTAAAATCCCTTTCTTTAAAAAACAAACCATTTGAGTCATTAAACAAGGCTGAATTCCAAAACACGCGAAACCTTAAACAAGGGTATTCGGAACATTGAGCACATATAATCTTATGATAACCAAGGAATGAAACTAACCACCTCCTCTTATATCGTACGATGAGAAATCTAGAATGTCGTCCATTAAATAACCCATGATCATTGATGATCTACACAAAGGTCAAAATGGTTAAACCATGGATAACTCAAGAGAGAAGATAAATTTGGAAAAGTGGCTCTAGGGAATGTGAGAACCCAGTAGTTGGAATACAGTGAAACCAGTGGAATCTTAATGAAAGCTCAGATGGAGGAACGAGATGAGATCAACAATATTCTTCAATTTGTTTCTCTTCTATACAAACTGAGAGCATAATAATAGAGTTATATAGATGAGACGTGACCCTATTCTGATTAAGAAAATAAAAATAAAACCAAACAACATGTTCATTTAATGTACACGCATTGTACTAGCCTCAACATTCCCCCACTTTTAGAAGTCCAGAAGGCCATTTACTCAGCTTTTATAAGACCAGTACACATCTACGCATGGTAAATGTGTACATGAATTGTACTGAAGAGTACAAATCATGTACATGAAAATACCCATTTCATCCATTTTACTCAAAACAACCCGAATTCAAGATTCATATATGAAATGAAGAACCGAGTTCTTACAATTTATATGATAATACCCTTATTATATTGTTTCTATTATATGTGGATTCCATGTTCATACATGTTGTATCCTCATAAATTAAAGGATATATATATATATATATATTAATATAATAATATATTTATCAGATTTTTTTCTGAGATATTGCAAATAAATATGATGTTGGTATCGTATTCCATGTGTTTTTCTGTAATCTGATCTCAACATGGTTTATGATATTTAAATTTATATTTCTATCCATACTTAATATAATTTCACAAAATTTTATTTAATACTCAGGGAGTAGAAATGAAATAGATTTTATTATGGGTGGCCTACTAAGTTTATCTCACATCATGTTCAGTCCACCACATAGTACATCAACAGATCTATTTCCTACAATTTAGGATCAGAATCATGCATCTTAGTCATGGGTTCCCTATGGGCTAGGACTTGACATGGATATAGGGTTATGCCTGTAATCAGAAAACCTATAGTAGTGGGGATTGTTTCATTGATTTCTTTTTTCAATATAGACCAGCATATTTAATCACCTACTAGATCTTTACTACATTCTATATTGTAGCTTTACAAAAAATGAATGGTTATATATTAATCATTATTTTTTAGTTAATATAATATTCCATTATTTTGTTACTATTACAGATCTATTATTAATTATTATATTATATACTACTATTCATCTACAACCATGATTGTATATTATCCCTATCATATAATCATTAGAAACTCAATAATATTTAGAAGCCTCTAGCATATAGGGATATGGATTTAAGGCCATGTGGAAATGTTTCTGGATACTATTTTTGAGTGATATGAGTTCAGATGCTAGAAGTTTTATAAATGGTTTATATTCCTTTTTCTTAATGTTTTGGGATGTTGAATAATTATTAATAATTTTTAGTCACTTGGTATTTAGCTGATGTCTTGGTCTGGCCATCTAATGCTTCAAGTAAAGATCAAGTAGTTGGAGATGTTTTTATTCATGACCATGAATACAATTTACTATTATATCACCATTAGTGATTGATGTACTTTCACTAGTTATTGGTTTAAGAGATTTACATCTGATTTAAGGATTCATACCGTCTCCTTTTTAAGGAATGAATGTATTGTTAGATGCTTCATTATAGGGACATAGTGATTTACATTCCATGACATTAGGTTTCATTGATAGACTTCTTGATGCTTGTTTTTATACCATGCTTCCTTGATTATTTCCCATGCTTACTTTTGTACCTTACTTGGGTAGGTTTTTCAATTTTTACCTATATTCTCCGCTTATGTAGTAACTTTACATTCCTTTTGATTGTTATGATATATGAATAGTTATTAAAGTTTTTTCTCCATTCTTAATGGTATTTTCCCATAAATCATGATGGTGGAACCATAATTAAACAATTATGACATGTTTTGGCCATGAAACATTGGTTGTATTGGATTGAAGATTATTTTTTTGGTGATTTAAATTGTTTCAATATAAATATATAAAGTATATGGGACGTTATAAATTGGGAAGGGTGACTCATGTAATCAAACCATCATATATGGGATTACTGTATTTTGAGAGCGAAGGTATATAATAAGGATGTAGATACCTGAATGAAACATGAAACATATAATGTAATGTAACATTATAAACTGGGAATGAGAGATGTATTAAACTGAACCGCGATATATATATATATATATTATTAATCTATAACTTGGGAATGGGTAATTATATGATTGGACCATTATTAAAAGTGTTTGACCCAATTATGGGAATATTTTCATGATAGGATTATATGATAAATCCACTAAGGGTATTATTCATCATTAATAAATATAATGCTATTGTTTTTTACTAAATTTTACATATTATGGAATGATGGAACCCCCATTGGGAACCTTTACCTTTATATGCCTTGCTACAATACCCGATAGAGGTATGCTTATAATAAAAAAGAAACAATTAGTTAAACTGTCAAAAGTCAATTATATTGGTTACATATAAATTTATAAGGGCATATTAATAAATCAATCCCTGATAATGATAAAATACCTTTTGTCTTTGTATGTTATTTATTATAATAATGCATTAGTAAATTAAAATTCCAATTAAAACTTAAATTGGGATTTCCTGTATTGTTGTAATTTAAATTTTCTATATCTATGTACTTTTGAGTAAACTATTGCAAAAATGAACAATTTTTATAAAGGAAATTTTATGATAATTTTCTTATTATGTTATATAGAATCAATCAAATGAAGTTCTAATTACATTTGGAAGAATGTTTAACAATATAACTAGTTCATTAATTTTATAATTGTTCTTGTTAAACGTTTATAATAAATGTGAACTGATGTAACAACTCAAATAAGGAATTAAAGTGGGGTTGTTAGATTAAACCCCAATTAAGGATTATATTAATTTGATAACTTATATTGGAATGTGGACTTTCCCCATAGGTCTCAGTTGAACCTATTATTTTATAGTGGTCTAAGAAGTTAGTTTTTTAATATAACAACCCTGCTCTTAATTTCACATTATTTATTGATTTATTAAAAATACTACTCTTAATATAACTTAGATGGTACAAAATAATATTTTGTTTTATAATTAGTTACATTAAATAAAAACTAAAAACATGAAATAAAAAACCTTTATTTAAATATTACTTAAAATTCTAAAAATAATCCTTTGAACAGAAAACTAGATAGGATAACCTGGGAAAAAAGGGTGAGATATAAAGCCTTGTAAGGGAATAAACATATAATAACTTGAAGAAGACAATATTTATTTATAATTGGTCATATCATTAATTATTAAAAATAACAAGAACTATAAGTATGAATAAAGATACATGATATAGAATGATAATCAGAACATGAAAAATGTGGAAACAACCTAAACTAGTGCATCCTAAAAATATGCAAATGATATACCCACCATGACATCATGGAGGAGAATGTTACATAAAAGAATATGGTTTAATCTATATCCTAGCATGTCATATCCGGATACAAAACATTTCCCAATGCATTGGAGCACCATCTGTGCATACCCATCATATTTGTTTCATACTAATTTTTATGTGTGCCACATAGATCATTCCACATTGATTCATTAATCATCATGATTTATTACACGATGAGGGAGTGTGAATACACATTTGTCTATCCCAAATCAAAATGTATATGTGAATAATTTTTAATCCATTTGAGATGAAAGGGGTATGGTATTCACTAAGAAATTGTTTTGTCATGTAAAACTGTAGTGAAATCTTGAAAGCATAAAGACGTCATATAATAATTTAAAAAATAGGTAGATGCGATATAATGTAGTATATAATAATATATATGTGAAATTTAAAGTAATATGGTCATATAAATCCATATCCATACACTAGTAATTGAAAGTAGAAGGCATATTTTTTTGAAGAAACATTGATAAATAAGATGAAGGAAGTGCCCTTAAAAGCTTTTGGCATCGTACCGAGTGTAAATAAGGGTTCATCGGTGAAAAAGTAAGAGTGATAGGGGATGCAATTATTAAAACAGAAAATTATAAGCAATGGTAATATGGATTAACATATCCCAACATATTTAAATTCAAATTAAAATACAAAACATAACAGGAGTTATCGATAAAAGAGAAGAGTAGAGGATCCTTTAAATGAATGTGTGACTCATATTGCCTTGTAAGGACTTTCTAAGAGCTTGGTAGTGACTTGGGGGACTCTATAGAGTGGGGTGTAGAGTATGTATGTGCTCCATGTATAATTGTTAAAGCGAAATTGGATCTTCGATTTGTTTATATAGGAAACTAGGTGGATTTCTTTATTATTAATGTTTTGGACTCTACATAATAAAATATCCAAAACCGAAAACCATCATATAGTTTTGGACCACATATTCTATGAAATTATAGTGTTTTAATTTATATATTAAGACCAGTTTCCAACCATATAAAAATATTACCATTGGATATGTGGAGGTGAGTCACACTCTTAAATAAATGATTTAAAAACCTTAAAATATATCATAAATTTTGGTGGATTCACAAAGGCATTATCAAATGAATAAAATAAACATAAAATAAGATAAAATTATATTAAAAACATTTATTTGGTCATTAATCCCATTTATATTACATATTACACCACATGTGTGACATTATGAAGTCATAAAACTCAATGTATATTTATAAGTTATTTAATTTTTACCTGAAAATTTGACTATCTATGAAAATTGTGAAAAAATTAACTATTGGATAATTTTGATGTTATGATTCCTCAAAAAGTATGAATTTTATCTAAATAAATTTATAAACATGTTAATTTTAACTTTTAAAATAATGACCAACATTTATTGAAAATGATCAGTTTTGGGTAATAGTAGTTTTCAAAACCATATAAAAAATATAGTTGACTTCATAAAAATTATAAAATAATTTATATATAAAAAATATTACGCAATAGTAATATTTCATTAAAATATTTATTATCTTAAAAATCCAAAATTTCATAATTTCATTAATTAAATTTTAATATTAACCAAAAATATAGTATTTTATTTAATATATCAAAATAAAAAATCATTTAAAATGTAACAATAAAAGTTTGAAAATATTTTAATTATTCTATAAAAAATAATGTGCATACACATATTAATAAGGTCATGATACATACCCCTTTAATACACCATTAAACTTTTTATGTGTAAGGTACATGATGGTGGGATGTTCTCTGGGCGGTTCGATGAAACTTTTTTGAGATGTGACCTCAATGAGCTTAAAACATCTCCCATAAATGGGTTTTCTCTTATTTATGAAATTTGATTTAAACCTCAGATTGATCAAGGTAAAATCCTAGAAATTCTTTCTCTCTCAAATTATTTTATAAATGGGCTTCATAGGGTATTATCCTACTGGTTGAGGTCATAACTTCATTTATCTATGCCAGTAGAATTTGTTAAAACCCAAAATTTATACAAATCATGTCATTAATGTTCATTGTCTATATTATCAATGGTAAAGATACATAATGTTAATTAAAATTTAAATTTATATAATAAATAAAATTAAATTCATGTTTTTTATTACCATATTAATTAATAATATGTTTAAATGAATCAAAATAGAATATTATTTATAACATTTTAGGTCCTTAGAATCTTCCCCCCTTTAAAAATTTCACCCTAGAAATACTTTTTCCCATAATAAAACTAATGTGGGTAATTTTTCGTTATCACCTCCTCTAGTTCATATTTTTATTCTTAAAAAAACGTGGTTTCTCAAAAATACATTTATGTAGTTCATTGTCTTATTTTTAGAAGATTATCTCTATACTCTAAATCATCACTAACAGCTCCTCTATGAAAATATAATTCTTCAATGGAACTCCCTATATTCTGAGTACATGTGAGAGGTATAATATGCACTTCCTCATGATGGATACATGGAATATATAATATACATGTGATATGTTTGATGATATTTATTTTCAATAGTCTATCACTCTAATGAAATCAATAATCTCACAGGGTCCAATGTTTCATGGAGTTAGAATTCCGTTCTTCCCAAATCTAATCAATTCTTCCTTAGAGATATGTAGAGGAAATCCATGCCTCCATGATTAAAATCTATATCTCATCAATGATTGATAGAAAAGATCTCTTGTTGACTTTTATAATCCTTGGTGTTATGCTCAGTGATCGTAACCTTAACATCCATTACATCGAAAATTGCTAGACAGGGAATATTTTGTTCTCCATCATTATCCCAACATGCTGATGTCGAACACCTCTTCACATAAAGGGCTGCATATGGATCCATTTGGTTGCTTGAGTATAAAATTTTGTTGTAAGAGAACTCAATTAGATAAATATGTTGAGCAAATCCTTCTTTGAATTTAATTTATCATTTTATCAATATTTCCTCATGTGTTTTGGTGTCTGCTCAAATAGACAATCTGTTTGAGGGTGTTAAGTCCTAATGAAGTTCGGATTTTTACTAATAGCATACCGTATAATTATCCAAATCATATAGTTGAATCTTGTACATCGATCAGACACCACTGATAGTGGTAAAAAATATTTCCTCACATCTTCTATATTGTACATCTGTGCAATTCGACCTATTTAGAAATCCACTCAAATGATAATGATTTGTGCATTCATTGTAAGATAGTACAAAACAACCCAAACAACACTGTATTATATTTATGTCTTTGAAATTCTGGTGACAAATTCTATGTTGATTTATTTCTATTTAAATGATGGTATAGGAAATGGTTTCATCATCTCACTAGACATCTAACATTAATCCTTTAATTACATCCATATTGGGAATGAAGCTATATATTTAGTGATCTACATCATAATGATGACCCACCAATAGTCCTCTTGGATATCTCCGTACATGTTTTTGTTTTTTGGGAGAATATATAAAATAGAACTATGGTATCATCAAATATTTCATTCCTTATCATAGTATTTTATTGAAATCAATCTTCTGACCCAAATTAAAAAATCCCTTCTTCATTAATGTTGACCTCTGTGGATTTATCTTTTCTTATATTTTCCATAATCATCTAAGTTCTCACAACTTATTTTTGAGGTTCCTCTAAAATTTCAATAAAATATGTTAGATAAATATTTTGTGATATGATTTATAATGTCCCTTCATTAACGATTCTATGTATATCCTCCTCTATTCTATGAATATTGGATCCCTTTAAATTATCATCAATGATAAAATTTCTAGATCATTATTACTTAGAAAATTCTCCACTTTATTTTCATTATGAGGATGGTAGGGAATTGAGCCATCATAGTCCTGGATCAGCATTAACCATCTTTATTGGCATATTTTCAATTATTTCTATGGGAATCTATATTTTAGACTATTGTGATTTGTATATAATTAAAATTCTCCAAAAAAAATATAATGCCTCCATATTATCAAAGTAAAGATAACTACAGAAAATGCAATATCAAGCATTGGATTTTTTTATTTGGGACCATTCACTATCCTAGAAGTATGGATCATGACTTTTTCCTTTTTTACTAACATAGAACCTATTCCATTTGTCGACTCATCATTGAATATTTCAATATGTTCTCCTCTTTTGTATATTATGAGAATAAGGGAATTGATAAGTGTCTTTGTAAACTCCTTGAATCCCCCTTCACATTCATAATTCCAAGAAACATTCACTACATTCCGAGTTATCTTTGATAGAGTGTTTTAAAATCAAATGATATTTCTCACAAATCAGTGATAATACCCAGATAACACAAAGAAACTACATAAATCAGTCATAGATTTTCACCTAGAACATCCTGGAATTTATTTATTCATTGATGGATCCATATATATACCATCCCTTGTTTCGATATTCCCCATTAATGATACTTCATTCAAACATAAATCATAGTTCTTGTACTTTATAAAAAGTTTCTCCATTCAAAATGTCTTTAACACAATTCTCATATTCTCTTCATGCTCCTCCTTTTTTTATTGTATTAGAATATCATCTATAATGACTAAAAAAAATTAGTTGATATAATATCTAAAACTCTATTGATCAAATAAATAAATTTTTCTTGAGAATTAGTGAGTCCTTATAGAATTACTTTGAACTCATAGTGCTTGTACCTTCTATAGATATAATTCTTTGGGATATCCTCCTTCTTCATGCCAACATGGTAATATCAAAACCATAGATCTAGCATAGAGATGTAATATTCTCCACATAGATGATCATAAAATAAATCAATCCGTAGAAAATTATAAATGTTATTTTCCATGATCATGCTGCTCTCACAATAATCAAATCATAGGCGCATTAACCCATCCTTCTTTTTTATGAAGAGGACTGGTGAACCACATGGTGAAGCACATCAGAATATAATATCTTTATCGAGATTCTTCTATATTAATTTATTTTTCCCTTCATAATCCCCAAAAACCATTCTATATGGAGTATTGGATAATGGAAGGACACTAGGTATAAGATCAATTTCATATTCAACCTCTTATTTTGGAGGGAAAAGAGGAAATTCCCTAGGAATGATATCATTATATACCCTTACAATAGGCATGTATTTGGGGATTCACATTTCCCTTTAATCAATCAATTGATCTAGATACACATAATCATAAGGAAATAATATCCATTTTTTAGAGGATGGTGCTAAATATGATTTATCCACCTTCTTCCACTTATAAATAATCGGTCGTCGATACACCATACATAGAGTGATTTAATTTTCATGGAAATATATTATGGATCTATATAGTGAACACCAATCAAGGACCATAATTGCATAAAATTCCACGAAACATAGTAGGATATGGTTATCAATGAATATCAACCTCAAACTATGGCATGTGAAGAGTTATATACTTAGAATTCAATAATTTCTCTATTTATTATTTTAACGGATAACTCTACATCCAATATTAATGGTGGAATTAGAGTAGTTATACAAAAATTTCATGATTTCCTGGAATGTGTAGAACAATGAATGATAAAACTACCTTTATCTTATTGATACTAGTTCTAATTTATAAAATACATACTTATGAATGATTAATTTAAAACTGTTGAAAACATAAATGAGAATTCAATTAAATTAATGGGATAAATTATAAATTACATTAATTTTTTATGTTATGAATATCTTGGCATAAATATATGTCATCAATGATATATTTTTTAAAATATATTCTTATGATAGTTTTATTTCCCTCCATAATAGTTTTCAATGATCTTATAATTTTACTAATGTAAATCCCATGGGAGTGTCAGATCAAGTGTGTAAAAATCATTATTATTGCATACCAAGATAGCTCGAGTTAGTCCTAAAACACCATGTCATGATTGTTACTCCTAGATACATCTATTCAATAAGAACATCCACACCTTGTATCCATATATGGATGTATTTGTTTCATAAATACTAATTCTATATTTACCGAAATTTTGGGATTTATTCTTATACTTCATCCTATCCATATGGATTTTTAAAAAATTCACTAATCCTAATCCAAAAAATAATAATAATTTTCCTGTTATACAATGTATTATAACCCTAATCATTATTTCGCATTAATACTTGATTTCTTACATAATATTACACTTGATACAACCTAGATTTTCATGAATTCTTGTTTATTTATGAATTAGGTTCATTACATAAAATCTAAAAACATTAAACACTAAATCATTATTGAAAATGTTTTTAAGATTCTAAAAACCCCTTTATATCATAATACTTCATTGGATAACCTATGAAAAAACATGTGAAAGTAGTGAGATATAATTCTATATAAGTGAATAAACATGTATATACATGAATAGGATAACTCAGGATATAAAAATTCTTATCAATGAGGAATATAAAGAGTAGGATTCATAAATATGAATAAAGAGACACGTTATGTAATGATATTCATAACATGATAAATTTTTTAACAACTTCAAAAATTTATTTATAAACAAATGACATGGATAAAACTCAGAATAAATATTGGTGGACAATGTCAAACGGTGGAATTAGATTCACTCTATGTCCCAACATGTTGTATCATGATACTAATCATAGAAAAATGAATTGGAGTGCTATCTGTGTCTACCCGTCATATTTATTTCAAACTCAGGCTTATGTGTGCCTCATATATCATATGTCATGGATTCATTAATCATCATGATTTATTCTATGATCAAGAAGTTTGGATTAAAAATATTTAACAAAATAATAAAAAACTATATGTTTTTAAATGTGAATACCCCTGATAAGAAATGGGTATAGTATTCATCACACAACTATTTTGGCATGTAAAATTGTGGTTACATATCATCATCATATGAAAACAAATAAAAATTCATAAAATTTGTTTCCAAGAGAGAAAATAGTATATCATAAATTATATAAAAATGTGAAAGTAATAGGTAAATGTAAATATTTTTCAAACATGATTAATTTTAAATAAATGGAATATGGTATTTATGAAACTATAATAATGAAGAGAATGGAATGAAACGTTTCAAAATTTCGGCAAGGAAATGAGTGTACATAAGAGTTCATAGGAGGGAATAATGAGAGTAAAAGTTAATATCATACTTAATATATAAAATTGGAAAATATGGGGATATGGAATAATATTTACCAACATTTTAAATTTGAAATTAAAAGAGATAACATAAAAGGAGTGCTTTATAAAAGAAGAGAGTAGAGGACCCCTTACTTTAATGTGTCACACCAATGGCTTGGGAAGGACTTATTGATAAAATGTAGTGCCTTTGGAGGACACTAGAGAGTTTTAGAAAGAGTATGGATCTGATTGAAAGGGTTTTTTCTGATGATAAATATGATCTTGGGTGGTCTAATATAGTACATAAGGGGTATTTATTTATTATTTTGATTCTGGAGTCTACATAATAATATATCCAAACCCAAAAACTATCCCATGGGGTTTTCCCATTGATTCCTACAAATATGAGTGTTATAAATTATTTTATAGGTCTGAGGGATGAAATTATTATAATATTACTAATGGAGATGTAGAAGTGAATCATAGTCTTAAATAAATGATTTTGAACACATAAAATATGTAATAAGATTGGGAGGGTTCACAATGTATTTATAAAATAAATAAAATAAACATAAAATAAAATTATTTTAATGGAATGAAATTAATATTTTCTTGTATCCCACTTATATTACATATTACATCACATTTGTGTCATTATGGTGTAATAAACAAAAAATTATTTTAATACTTTTTTAAATTTTTACATGAAAATTCAATTGTCTCATAAAATTATAAAAAATAAACCATTGGATAATATAATCATTATGATTCCAAAATTAATATTCAATTTTCCTAAATAATTCTAAAAATATTTGAATTTTAACATTTAAAATAATAAGAAATAATTATTAAAATTGATGGGTTTTTGGAAATCACAGTTTTCGAACTATAATAAAAAATACATTCAAAATCATAAAATAGTGTGAATGTTTCAATTTATAAACATTATTTAATAATAATATTTCATTAAAACATTTTTTATTGAAAAATATATTAATTTATAATTTCAGTAATTGAATTTTAATATTAAACAAAATAAATTTTTATCATATCAAAATAATTTTTTTTTAAAAATGAAACCATAACATGTTAAAAATATATTAATTATTATCTTGAAAATAATGTACAAAGAAATTTTTATTGTTTATTTAACCTTATCCTATTAATACCCCCACAAACACTCTTTCAGCAAGGTGTTAAATGGTGGTACTTTCATTGGGCAGTTGGGTGAACATGGCTTTTTCCCAGATCTTAATGAGCTTTAACATATCCCATAATCGGTTTCACTCATGTATCAGTTGATTTATATTATCTTGGTCATGAATAATGAAAAAACTAGAAATACTATCTTCTTATGAAGAACATATAATTGATATTTATATGGTACCATCCTACTCGATTAGGCCATAATGTACTTTGTCTTTTTCAATTGGATTTGTTAAAAACAAATATTTCTGCAAATCATGGGTTCATATTTTAACTACTATATTATTGATGGTAAAGATTTTAATATGTAATTTAAATTCAATTGGAAATAATTAAGTAATAAAAATTCATTTTTTTCTATAACTATATTACTTAATAGGACTATTAATTGAATCAAAAGACATATTTTATTTATTTCAGTTCTATTCGTAATAAGTATGCTCAGTATCCTTGTTGGCATGACCCAATAACAGTGTCAATAATTTATTCATTGGTAAGGGGATAACATGTTTGAGGTAGTGACCACTGAGGTAAATTAGAATCAGAAAATGGATTCATTAAGTTTTCAGATGATTCCTATAGTTTGGTTGACATTATTATACAGTTGGACTCATAATTTATAAAATAAAACAAGGTTGGGTGAGTATTCATGCAGTCATTGATCATTATTTAAAAGTTTTCCATTGTGAAATTCTTGAGTTTTTACAGGTTAGGAATTTATCGGGCATTGTCGGATGACTTTAATTTTTTTTAAAACAATCATGTAATGCAAGATTATATATAAATTCATCACACTTGTAAATATTCATATGGGGTAATATGTTCATGGGTTGTTCTATTATTTCGGTTACTACATTACTATAATGTGCAGTGTCAGTAGGCTTGTAAATGGAAATGTCATTGTGTCTGTTCTGTTGTTGCAATATCACAGTAGGACATGTCATTACATATAGTGCTCACGGAGTTTAGAATTAATGCATTAAAATAATTAATATAATATATTTTTGGAAAAAGTACATAACATATGCAATGATATGTTTATTGGTCATTTTATAAGAAGTTCTACTTGGTTGTGGAAGCTTCTTTAGTGTGACAATGCATTGACCCATCATAAGAAAGCTGACTTATCGTTGTGCATGAATTAATGTTTTAAAAAAGTGTCAAATGTGTTAACAAAAATAACTATTTTTATTTTGGACTATATTCTCAATACTAATGATATGAGTGATCATGATTGGTAAAAGAGCCTCATATGAGAATATAAGAGAGAACATGATCTTGTACAGTTATAAGTGGCTGATTTTTCTATCATTTTTTAAACAAATGTTATAATCATGATATCCACATCCGAAACTCATGTTTTGAGGTATATGGTGTGTGTTATATGGATATGTTTCCATCTATAATAATTAAATGATTGAGACAATCCAATGGAGGGGAGAATCACATAAATTACGATAAATGTTTCCTTCCATCAAGAAGGAATAAGAATGTAGAGGGAAATTAAAAAATGTTAACAATGATTTTTGGAAGCTCGTGAGAATGGTCTATTTGAGTTATCTAATTTATGAGATGGTTCTTCATATATAACTCAATTTGAGTTTAAACCATGTTTGGATACTACATTTCGCCTCAAGATGAATTAGTGATCCCCGATTATTATGGTTCAGTATTGTATATTTCCTTGAATGTCCATATAACGGTGATATATTTCGTCAAGGATCAAAAATATTATGATTAAAGAGAGTCGAGGATTTAATTTGGCATTTTTCATCAAATATTATGGCTACATAAGGATTTATGGTGATATGATCATGCCTTTAAATTCAAATTCAATTTTTAATTTAAAAACCTCTTAAATTTTTTATTCTTGTGTGGATTTAATGATGCATAGATAATTCAAAAAATGATTTTGGGGTTTTGACCAATAGTTTTACCTAGTCACACATCATCAGAAGACATTGTTCAGGGGTTAGTTCAAGGAAGGAATATCTTTTTTTATTGGTTTTGGATCAAGAGAGCTATACATGCATATAAATGGTAATTTATTAATATAATCATAGTGAAATATTTGCTTACATATGATCATGGCCAATATATTAACATAAAGCTAAGTACACTAAGATAGTGTTAGTTACATGCAGAGTTAAAAAAATAATATAATTCCTTTTCTGGTTGATCAATGGACTCCTTGTGAGTTTCAATCTGAAAGTGGTCTAAAGAGTGCTATATTGATTGAATTCCACCATAATGATTTTTTTGTTTAACCTCGCTTCTGACCGGACATTTGATGCTTGTTTTGTAATTCATATACGTTTGGAGAAATTGGATCATTTATGGATGGATTCAATAGTATATGATAGGTATGGGTTAAAATGCAAACTTGGGAGATGTTTTAGTACAGGCATAGAGAACAAAATAGTTTTTATGATCCAAGGGTGATGGATCATAAATACCAAACTTGTCAAGATTTGGTATAAAAACAAAAAGGAAATATGGATAGAGACATAACTAGATGTCAGTTATGGTAATTTGTGGGAAAGATCAAAAAAATCAAAAAAATTCATTGGAATGAAGGTGTTGGGATCTAGTTTTTGTGATGTGTCCACTATTCATGATGTTCATTTTAGGGAATAGATTGCAAGAGGTGGACAAAATTCAATACTATGATAATTTAAATTTTGACAATGGGGAGCCACATCTCACGTATTTCTAGAAGTATATTACCATAACAATGGGGAGCCATATCTCACATCTCACATATTCCTCGAGATTTTCATGGAAAATTGTCCAGGACAAGGCATAATGGTCAATATGAATCCACCTATCTGATCTCCATTAGAATCATGAATGGTGTTTCTTAGGACACCAATGAGGGGTTTCAATATGAAATTAAAATCTTGGGGGCTCCATTACTTGTAATTGGTTCTTCCAGATATAACATATAGTGGGGACTACCATTGTCTAGTTGATGAAATAGATAATACATGATCGTGTCTCAGGTGAGATGGGATAAACTAAAAAATATAATGATTTTTGTTCTTTGTATGTGGTCATTGGATCAAATTGTAATGGTTTAAGCACTATATGATTAATGTATTTCTTTGGGGTGTGTTTGGCTTAAGAAACATATTATGGAATTTTGAATGAGAATTCCTGACCAATGTAAGTTGGGTAGTTCATTTCTATAGAAGTAAATGATTCTCTAGAATGTGATGATCTAATGTGGGGAGGATATAATGTATTATATTTTTATATTGTCACAAATTTATAAAAGAATTTTAATTGGAATTTTCTCTCTATGAAAAATCATAAATTGAGATTCAGATTGGATGTCCCAAAGTTGTATCTATTAATGTTTATGTTTTTTGATCGTTTTAAGGCTTTATAGGTGTCTGGGTAGTCTGGATGAGTTTTGGGAGTGTCAGATTCCAAAAAAAAATGATTTTGGGAAGGTATGAGTAGACACATGGTATGAAAATTGTTGGTTCTAAACCAACTCCTAAAAAGTGAAACCCTTAAGAGGTGTCAAATGTTTTAATAAAACCATACACATGAGTACTCATGGTCATTTGTGTTTTATATATAAAAAATCAAAGGGAAACCACACATGCTAGACACAGTTTGTCTCAAAATGCACTACCAATATGAGTGGAATTCTACCATAGAGAGTGATCCCACACAGTTGGAATATAGTTATCCAAACTATGTGTCTAAACCATGGGGATCATTAAAGGTTTAGAAATTAATCTTTTTACCCTCATTCTATTAATCATTATACCAAATTATTTTACATCATCCTTAATGCACAATAACATCATTGGATCCCTCATTTGGCATCCCTCAAGTATTTGGTCTATCTACCTTATTGAGGATTGATTTCAATCTCCATCAATTGTGTTGTATTATACTCAATCGGTCTTTAATAAATCTTACATACATTCATAGTTTATCAATACACATTAATTTTTATTTTAAATGATATCTCATATGCACCATTTTCAGGGGTTTTCATGGTTTTTTATTTTATATAATTTTGTATTCAATCATTGGACATGAATAAATGAATATAGTTTCACATGTAAATGGTTGGTAGTCTATATTATTTCCAATAAAAGTTTCACAATTTATAACATTAGTCATTGTTTTGTAGTCCATCGTATCAGTGATTCACTTCATGAACAAGATAATATTTAAATTTAATTCTTAACCACATCCATGAAATCAATTACATTATTGGAGGTCAGTGAAATCATCCTAAACCATCACTTTTGTTGATTTTGAATAAATTCTCTTAATGGATTTATTTGGAATATTCTCCCAAACCACCACTTTTGGTGAGTTGTACATTCCACTTTTTAGGGTAATTCCTTAACGAGATTAAATGAATAGTCAGTTATATGGTGATACACATTGAAAATAGTTATATTATTATCTATGAATCTTGACTCATTTTAATTATAATTAAAATTTATAAATTTAATGAAATGAATTTAGAGGATGGTTATAAAACCTCCAAAGTTTCTTCTTTAGTTTACCTTAAGCATGAATATTATGACGGACCGCCCTAATTGAGGAATTAAAATGTAGTGGAATGGATGCTTCCCATGAACTGATTTCATGCTATAAATTATATGGCTTAATTTTATGAATAAATTGAAAAAATGGAACAATCATGATTAATCATATCTATTTCGGCATGGATTCTCCTCATGGCCTATTGTATACAATTTTACATTTATATTACTAACTATTTAGGGGATGTTCACTTATCCATCATCATTCCATACATTATTCTTAGTTTTTACTTACAAATTAGGTGTCCACAAAATATTGTAATGAATTATAAATGAAAAGAATAATTATGACAAAAATAAATTGTAATCATATTTGTCCTTGATGAAAACATGGATTCCCATGTATAAAGTCCTTTGATGGTCTCATAGGTTAGATTAATTATGATACCCATTGATAAAACCATAAATTCCCATATATTGAAACCATGGACGAGATAACAGGTTAGATGGATAATATTATTCCTCAAGGGAACCTTTGATTATTAAATGGTAATTACATGGATGGGATCATAGGATAGATGAATTACATCACACCTTGAGTTGTCCTTATATTACCACAAAGGGAATACTTAGAAAAGCTCATCGGTTGGATGGATTACATTACTCTCTGATGAAACGTTGGATTCCCACTTTGGAATTCCATGGATGGTATCATATGTTAGATGAAATTATACTATGCCTTGAGAGATATTAGTGTTCGCATTATAGATTATATTGATTAATGACTCATAGGGAATTTTAAATTATCTTATACATAACTATTATCATAGATCACTTTTTGGGTTTTTTGATAGGATGACTCACACCCCCTTCAATAGAATGTTGGAGAAGGGATTTCACATCATTTTGGGTTATTGGAAAAGATTTTTCAACAACTTTTATTAGGATGTCAGACATGAAATTTTAATACTTTTATTGGGATTTTAATGAATGGAACATCATACCCCTTAGCAGATTCATGGGATTGTACTAGTATTTCAATGATAATACCCTTATTATTTTGTTACTATTGTATATATGTTTGACTTGGTAAAACACATTGAGACCTTTCAAGTGAATATATATATATATATATATATATATTTTTATTTATATGGATATATAAATACATGGTGGAATTTTCAAAGATAGTTTGTTTTAGAGATAATAAGGTTTGTTCCCCCAATGTACTTTCGGAACAGGAGATTGACATGGTATACGATTTCAAAATTTAATTTTCCACCCCTACTTATTATACATGCAAACCAATATTTTATTTTCATAGACTGTATATGATTTAAAAGACATTGGTGGTTCCCTAATAAGTTTAGAAGAAATCATGTTCATGCCACAACCCTATAAGTAGAAAAATATATTGACTGTAGGTTATGATCTTGATCGTGCTTATTGGATGTGGTAACTATTTTTTCTAGGACATGACATGGAAGTAGGGATAAGAATATAATAATTAAACCTATTGGATTTGGATTTTTTGTTCTTTAATTTATTATTTCAGTCTATACATACATATTTTATCAACTAATATATGTTTTCTAATTTTTATATTGTATTATTACATATAAATTCATGGGTGTATATTCAGCACATTCCATTTTATCAGTTATAATTATATCTTATTTTCCAATCATTATTATTACATATACTATTGATTTATCTCGTATATATTGGTGGGAGAATATGATCATGATGGTATAGTCTACTCACCATACAATAATTATACCCTCATTGCAAGTTAAAAGCCTCTATCTTACAGGGAGACACACTTGTGGCCAAGCGGAAACCAGTTTAGCTACTATAATTGTGTGTGTTGGATTGGGATTCAAAAACAATTGATCATTATTTTTGTAACATGATTAAAAAAATGTTTTAAATGAATATAAATTAATAACATATTTTGAAATACAAAATCATTATTTTTGTGAATGGTAGCCTTGATCGTTTATTTCAATTTGATTTACTAAGATAATTTATTTTTTTTGGAAATTATAATATGTATTGTAGGAGATAATTGATGGTTATAATTTCTACCAGTAAAATATAAATATATATTATCATCTAGTTCCTTACATGGATTATTGAAATGAAACAAATATATTCACATTAAAAATCCAAAGTGGATTATATATCAATTTCCAGGGTAATTACACAACTAATATTGATATTCATTTTTTTAAAATTTATAATAAAAAACAATGATGTACAAGGTGAAATTTGATATCATGAAAGTAAATATAAGATTATAAATATTAGTCATTATAAATCAATCACTAAACATATTGAAATTTAATAACTCTTTTCCAAAGAGAAATTAGATTAATTGGTTTAATATTTTACTAATATTATAATAAATCATCAAGTGAAATATGGTTTTATAAAACCATTTTCCATAATAGGGTTTGATAAGTACCACTTGGATCATGGTGTTTGAAAACCATCCAATGCATGAGGATGTTAAGAAGAATCACTGTCCCAATTTATATTTGATTCATAACATGGTTACTCTTCTGTGATATGTATATCCTCTTTTGGATAATTAGCACATCAAATGGAAATTATTACAAGTGGTGTGAATTTATAAAATTTGGATTCAAAATAGAAAGGTTTGTTTTTTAGTAAGTTTTAGTATAACACTTTGACTCTTATATCAATTGGGAGAGAAATTCACTATATTGGTAATTTTGTGAAATATAGAAATGGTAAATATATAAACTATGAGGAATAATTATAGAAAATAAACATTCTAGGAGAATTATAATAGTTTTAGTTGTATAAATATTTGATAGATCATTGTATACATATAAATAATTATATAATACTAGTTTTATACATTGACTATGGATCACATTTACATAGATAAATAGTTGATAATTTTTATTTATTTATAAATTTCAATGGACAATAATAATTGAAGATAAGAAATTAATATAAATAGTAATATTTATAATATATTATGAATTACTAATGTACCCAAATTTGGAGAATTTTAGAAACTAGGTTTATAAAAAAGTGAAAATTACAGAACATATTCCAATGTGGTTATGTTTATTTTTAGTTGGTTTTGTTTAATGAATAGTTCAATGGTTAAAATTATAATATTTTTTGAGAATTATTGGAGGGATTTGAATCTAGATTGGTGAATAAAAAATAATTTTAAAATATTATATATTATATAGTGATTATTTTATGAAATAGTTAAAGGAATTTATATGAGGATAATATAAAAATTATTATATGGTATCAAAATAAAAATCAAATTATTTGAAACATAATATTCAAATTTGAGTAACAGGTATTGTGTTCTTAAGTAAATAGTTTTTTATTATATCAAAATGTTATGTTACAATAATCTAACAGTATGGTATGATTGTAAATCATTATATATTAATATTTAATACATTTCCATGAATTAAAAAAATATAGGGTTTTTAGTAAAAGTGAGCAGGGTGGGAATTATGATGTTTTCGTTCAAACCATAAATTGATATTATGATATTATATAAAACAAACAATTATGATATAAGGATAATAATTTATACATAATATTATATACTAGTGAACTTCCTAGAAAAAAATGTCTACAATATTTGGGATATGGAAATATTTTTTATGCCAATGTTTTTAGATAGATATATAGTTTGATTTATACAATGTCACAATGAAAAATTTAATGTCACAATTTTATGAATATCTATATATTATTTAGATTATAACATTATAAAATTAATTGATTATATGAATGAATAATTATATATCTTATCTGACATCGTGGATGCTTTTGCGTAATAATGAGTCATGTGGAATAAGAGGAAAATGATAGTTCTGGATACATATAAGAGATATTTTTGAAATAATGGTATATATAAATTGATGAAATTGAGATACATAATGAAAATATAAATTATTTTACATCTTAAATTCTATGGAGGATTATATTTCATGGATGAAGATCCAACATATTATAGAATATGAATAATATTTATCAATTATAAAGTGAAATAGGAAAATATATTGCAAATGGGGGTACTTATTTTCATGTTATGTTAATTATAACGGACTAAGAGTGGAATATTCATGTCCTTACATTAAAGAAATGTGTTGGGTTATATGTGAAGGTTTCAGACAATTATCATAGTAGATAATTATTCAATAACAAATTATTCACTAAATAGTGTATTGTTTCATTTCCTGGTACAGTGATACATTACATATGTGTAATCCTTGAATGGTTCCCTTTTAGATGAAACTAATAAAATATTCATGAAAATTTATTTTAAATTATTTGGATGCTATGAATGGTTGTTTTATTTTTATATATTAATTCTTCTGTTAAAAAGAAATGAAGATATGAAAAGTGAATATTATTTCACATCATAATTCACCTTAGGGTATTATATACCTTGTCGTTTCTATAAAATATTATACAAAAGTAATGTAATACTATCAATGTCTTGATGGGCCATTTTAATATCTTTATATTTCATCATCTTAATGGGATGAAGTTATAGTGGAATTTGTGGAAAATATTTCAATATATCTTATGGAAATGGCATGATATGGTCAATTATGGATCAATTGATCAATGTGAGACTATAATTTTCAATCTAAGAAATGTGGAATATGGTTGAACAAATAATAGAATTTATATAATACAATTTCGAATTTCATGGTGTTCATCATGTAATTATGTTTAAAATATATGAAATATTTTCCATTGGATTTTTGATATGAATTTTATTTATAGTTTGGTATATAAGTAAATCTATGTATCATATTAAATCAATACATTGATAATAATTATGAGCATTTCATCAATTAACTAAATGATATATTTCCCTAGTATTTTTTAGATTTGAGTGGTATTGGTGAAGTTCATCAAGTGTTTCTAGTGTTTTAGAATAAATTCTATTTATATGGTTACAATGATTATTTGGTATACCAGACTATGTTATACAACTATTTATTAGATTATATTCTCACTATTAAAAAATATTTTAACATCATTTTATTCATTTTAACATTAGTTAAAAAGACTCATTGATGTAGAAAACCTAAAAAACATTGTGGTTTTGTGTCTTGTTTTTTCAAATTGAAATATACTGTTATTATAAAAAATATTATATAAGATGGTTATAAATGGAAATTCTTTGTAAAAACATTTTGAAATCTCGAAAACATGATTTTCCAAATCTATTTCCAATAAAACAGACATCAAAAAAGGCTTTAGGAATCATTTTTCAGAAAAGTGATGTGTAATGATTAACTAGTAAGGATTTGAACATTGGGTTTTCCAAAAATCAATGGTGAATGTTATTATTTTTTTAAAAAAAATTCTAGAATAAATAATTATTGAATTATATAACACAAAATATATTAATAAAAAATAAAAACAAAAATACAAAATAAAAAAAATTGAAACAAACAAACTCATCAAATACATTTTGATATTATCTTCAAAATAATATAAACAAACATGAAATTATATCTTGAAATTCTTAAAACATATATGATTTTATAAAAATAAATTATTAAGGTGGTTCAAATCATTTTGTATATACATAGAAATATCATTAAAAATATATGACAATAAAATTATTTATGAATTGAAAAACAGAAAAAAAAAAATTGTGTAACCTTTACTTGATTTTTTATTCTTTTTGAACCCGGATTCAAAAAACCCATATTGAAAATGAAACATCATTTATGGATCAATATAATTAAATTATAATCATTATATATTTAATAAAAAACAAGTATTCACCAATAAAAATGTTATCTACATAAACTTTCACATATTTAGTATTTTTGGATTCATTGTTGAAAAGTATGCCATATTAAAGACAATCCATGACCTATTTTAATTAGAAATATTATTTATAAAAACATTTGTAATATGAAAATATTGAGGATAAATAACTAAAAGAATAGATAATATTTTACTTAAGTAATAACATTTTTACAATTCACCAAATATCACCCTATAAAGGTCATAACTAATATTAATTGTATTGAAACTGGAAAAATATACATAAATTCAAATTTACAATAAAATAAAATAATTATGTAATTAATAAGTTTATAATTAATTTTTTTTATAATTATAAATGTTTTCTTACATGTCATGGAATATATAAAACCAACACTTATTGTGTTTTGTTTTTTATTTTTCAGATACAAATTAAAAAATTTCATTTTAGTTCAGTAATCTCATAACTGATGAAATTTATTATAGATCCAAAAAACAATAAACAGAAGTCCAAAAATATTTTATAAAAATAGTATAAATATTATGGATTATAAATGTGAAAAATTATGTCCCTATAACATATGTTTACATAAATAGATGGAATTAGTAATTGAAATTTTATTAAATGAAAATCAACTAAAACATTGTTACAATTAGTTCTTCAACCTTTACCACATCAATGATGTCATATTTTATTATTTTTAATATATAAATATTACCAAAAATATCATAACTCATTAGAAAAATATAATGATTCTCTAATATAGAAATAATATATGTTAACCATGCTTCCCAACAAGAACCATAGGAATATCTTAATGTGATGGATCCTAAAATATTTTCTTCCTTTATAATGGTTCATTCAATTTCAGAAACTTCTTTATAAGATAAGTCTAATATTAAAAATTAAATTATACTTAATATAATTATAAATAAAAATGAAAAAACAATGTGTACATCATGTTAAAAATAATGAAAAATATTTGCCCATTTATATAAAAAATGAAAAACTCTCTATCCTACTATGGTCACCTCCCTGGTAGGAAAAGACACATGAGTAGTTGGATCAGTAATATCATTTAATCTAACTAATAAATAAAATAAATACATTATATGGTTATGTATATAATCAACTACCTGATGCATAATTTGTTATGCTATACTATGAACATGAGGATCCATGACATGTAACTTATAGTACATCAACAGGTCCAAATATGGAGAAGAAGGTCTTGGTATGAAAGTTGCACAGGTTGCATATACTATATCAGTCACATAATTTACACAAATATTAGACATAATATTATTTAATTCTATAATATATTGACTCATTCAATTGATGTAACTCAAAATTAAAGTAAACTATTTCTCCATTGTATTATTCCACTAACAATGTCATATAAGGGGGGCTAAAAATTTAAAATATTCGTACCCTAATTATATAAATTGATGAAACCAATGTTTTCTAAACATCCTAATGAACATATTATAATATCTATCATACACGCATGGATACACGATATATTTGTTTCACATTGTTGAATGATTTATTGAAATAATATTTTATAATTTTAATATAGAGGTATAAATTTAAAAAATAATAATAATAAATATAAAAAAAATTACTTACAATATTATTATAAAATATTATTACATCCCACCAATCACCCACTGGATTGAAAAGAGATAGTAGGGATTACAGGCCTTAGTTGACATCCTAATGATATCAATGACTAAAATAAATTCCATGGGCTTCCAAATCGATTTGGGGGATGATTTTTTCTTTGATAATAAAATAAAAAAGACAAGATAACCATAACAACTAAAACTTTATACAATTCATGAGTATAAATTACAACTCAATAAAACCCAAAGAAACCATAACCATATCAGAGTACATTAATATACATAAATACAACATCAATGGAAAACCAAGAGAAAAAAACACAAATATACTTGTGACATCAACCATCAACTCTAAACAAGATCTATGATTTGAATAGTTAAAACACGCACGAGGTATCACAAATCTCAATTAACAACTGAGACACATTTACATTATCCATGAATTGATTAATGAAATTTAAAAACTCACAGCATTTCCCATGCCAGGGGCGAGTCTAATCCTTGTAAGATTTCCCCAATGACTTAAGAAAAAATTATAATATGACCAAACATGTCTGAAAATTTATATAAAGTAGTTTAAAAAACTATCTTCAATCAAATCCAAAATTGTTTTCCTGGGAAATATATCAAAATAAGACTATAAAACATATCTAGATTCCATTTAGAAAACCCATTTAATGTTTCTAAAACCAAAATTCCCCAAAATCATGCCTATGATATAGTTATATACTGTTGACTAGTATATCATAAATCTACCAATAAATCACAAGGTAACCAATGTCAAGGTTTTCTAATGGTAAATGTGTCATCTTTCGGGTCACATTACGCTACATCAATGGTGCAGTCCCCTTTTTCAGGTTTACGCCAAAAAAACAATATACAAACAACAATAATGTAATCTAAAAAGTAATTCCAATCCATTTCACCAAACCATTAGTTATTTAAAATATTAAAAAACTCATTGAATCTTTAAAAATACATCTTTTTTAATTCATCATTTCAAAATTATCACTCATTAAAAAATTCCAAAATTCCTATCAAAGTCCCATAATTTTCCAAAACCATATATAAATTGGATTCCAATGAGAATAAAATAAGATATTCACAATCATTTCATGGAATAAACATTTCAAGATAATAATTCATGTTATAATCAAGTGGAATCGAGAGAGAATCCACCCACCTCAAAATTCATTTTTAAATGATGAAATACACTCTAATTCTTTGTATATGACCACAAACATCCTTTAATTCCCTAAATCCAACCATAAACCATCATGGTTACCTTCATAGAACCATGATATTTCCAAAACATATTATATATAAGGTTATGGAAAAGGGAAGGAGGAGAGATAAATGATGAATAACAATGAATGGAGTCTTACCTATGAACCATGATCTCTAATACCCATTAACTCACCTACAGAAAACCCACAGATCAAAGGGAATCATTTATTACACAATGGGAGAAAAATGAATATGTTTTGGGAGAATTTGGGGAAAATCCTGTTCTTATGGGGATAAGTTTAAATTGATCTAAAAATTTTGGAAGGTTGATTATATGCTATAAGATAAAGTCAAATGGTTTTTAAATCTATTAACCATACATGAAGTTACTACTCTATCAATAGAACACCTCAGACAATTATAAAAAAATCAACTATTAATGAGAAAATATCTTTGTACATCAATCGCATATATATCTCACATGGTTAGGTAAACTATGTACAATCCATATATTACTTATAGTTTGATAAAGTAGGGTTTTTCCAAGGAATCCAAATACTTTGGAAAAACCATGTGCCAATTTCTTTCATTCCCATTTCCCAATATTTCTATTTTATAGTTTCCAAGATTTGATCAATAGTTTCTAGTAACTATTCTCTGACCATGTGCCTCCTGAAAAGCCACCAAATCAATCTGAACCCCCTCCAATCATTTTAAAACTAACTCAATAATTATATATTTATAAAATAAATAAATATGGAATAAATTACCAGATACTAGGGGTTCTAAATTCACCCCACCATTTTTCTTTGAATCATCATAAATTATAAAATGATATTTGTATTGGAAGAGTTCATACTAGTATTTCCTTTTCAGACTCTAATGTTTCATTTAGAATTTGAACATGATTCCATAAAATATTAACTACATTGAAGATTTTACCATTCAATAAATTATCATGAATATCCAAAATCCATAACAACAAAACAACCATCATAAAATATAACTTAATATCAGCATGTTCTTATTGAATCACATAGTCAGAATCCGGCTGATACATCTTCAACATGGATACATCAAAACAATTATTCACTGAATCTAACCTTAGAAGGAAGGTCTTCGATACTACACCTAAACAACTCATTCATGTATTTTAAATTGGAGTATTTTTTAGGGAGATAACTTAACCAAATTATGATAAATTGAAACTAGTTCCACGGAGAGATTCCCAAGAACACATGATCAATCACCTCATATGAAAATAATCATCAATAATTATTCACATATGATTTATGGTGACTCTATTCTGTATTTATTCTCTTTATAATCATATGATACTTCTATATTGTCTCTTTCTCAAGGTCTGGTCCAACTAGTGACATCTCACTTGTTTCCACCCAACAAATTGGGTAATTCCTATGATGTATATACAATGATTCAAAATGTTCCATATCCATTGAGGAAGAATAATTATTGTTTTATGAGAGATACAATAATGGTGAATTCTTTACCCATGATCCACCAAAATACATTAGAAAACCCTTAAGAATATCCTCTAATATTTTTATCTTCTTCTATGATTTTCCATAAATTTTAGGATGATACGACATGGTCATATTAGAGTATTTCCCAGTCGATTTTTGTGAGTATTCAAAAAGATGGTAGGTAAAAAAGGCTGTAAGGCTAATACAATTGATTCTAGAATTCTGTTCCCATTTAAATTATCTTGGATGAAGATTTTATACTAGTAATATATCGTATGGGATTCAAAAAAAGGGAATAAATGAGCTAACTTCATGAGAAGATCTAAAATTACCCATATTGAATCATGCTTCATAAAAATTATTCATACCATTTCCAAAAACTCTAGGTCTATCTACTCTTAATAACATATAGAAATTAGTAAATACTAAAACATATCTTGTGGTCATTTGAGCTCTACCATGAACTAATATACTGGAAGAGAACTCAAAACATACTCCTCCACGACAATTTTTTTGAAAATCCGCTAAAACTATACTTTGATTACTATATACAAATTTTAATTTTTGGGAAGAACCATCCATTTTTAATAGTAGTAATCATAATGAATTTTTTCCAGAAAATCCAAAGGTACCATATTTTGATATCTAAACAAAAACAAAAACATCCATTCATCTTCCATCCCTCAGTGGTCTCCCCACCATTTAGTTTTGACTTCATATTAGCACATTTGGAATCAATTATCTAAGCCTCCTTCACATACAAAACCAAAAGAAGAAAAAATAAAAATGGGAAGAAAGCTACAACATCACCATTATCAGTATAGTCAATGTTCACTTCTAATGTTGTTGAAATCACCTAAAGATTGTTTGATTCTTATTAAGATAAAAATTATAAAAATAAATATTAATGCATCCAATATTAATTTCCAATACCCATTGTATACATCAAGTTGAAGTTGATAATCTGAAGGTATTCCATCAATTTCATTTCCCTTAGATTTAGATATAATTGTGAGAAAATATGATTCAAACCCTTGTGATCTAGATTCTCTTTAAATATCTCATCCGAAAGATAAATATTCCACTTCTTAATATCATGAATTGTAAGATCCAATTCCAAATCATGTGTTGGTAGTTATTACAATTAGCCCCTAACTACAATGAACCTTAAAAAATTACTTTGTATCCCTATAAGAGAACACATCCCAACCAATATCATGATGCATCACAATAGAATATATAATACTTTTCAGAATATGGAAATATTTAATATGTTCTTATCCAAGTCCAACCATAATCTATTTAAATAATTTATGGCATTCATCATTCCAATGGAAAGGAATAAATTTCCTTGAGAAATCTATAATATAGGATGTAAAACATGAAAATTCACATCAAAATGTTTGTAGTATCCTATCAGGACAAGGAAACTACATATATCAAATACATTATTTGATGGTTTCAAACAGATAACTTCTTCTCTATTTTTAGGAGCTATAAAATTTCTGTTTTTTAGAAATGAAATTTCTAAGGAAACCTACCTCTGTTATCCATAAATTGTACATAGATAACATGGTATACAGAAAATGCTCCCTCAAGATACCCAACACTATAGCTGATTCTTAACCCTGCTCAACCCTTGTACTTGAATAACCCAGTATATCAAAATAAATCATTTTGAAATAGTATTATATAGATCTAACCACTGGTACCAATGGTCATTATTTTATTACATCTCCATCCCTATCACCTTGAAAAATATATAGAACATGATCAAAATATTTGAAACTAAACTATCATGCATTAAAATCATCACTGAACAAAAATTTCATCAACTGATCCATTTCTAGAGTCATGTCAGTGACATCCATCTATTTTAATGATTAATACCAAAATATTATTCCCATTTATTATTATTGACGATGGTACAAATTTTATGGATTTACATTTTTTCCCTAATGGTGTTTAGAGTTACAAATTAGACCACATCATCCAAACATTTATACCCATAATCTCAATATCATGTGAAGAAATAAATTAATGGGAGAAGCTTATATCAAAAAATAGTAATGAATATGATATTGATTCACAATTATCTTTCCACTCACAATTGAACATTATAATTGACATTCTGTGATTATTTTTTATGACCCGTAACACTTATTACACATTGCAATTTTATATTTATTACCCCATTAGGATTTTATACATTATTATGTAATGGTGTTCCTAAATTCACTCTAGATTGAGATGTTTTACTAATGTGATATGTTATAATACATTCATCCCATCAATGAATATGATGATTCAGAAACATGAGACGTGTCCATCACACCTAACCTTGGAGAATTGAGACAATAGGGATTAATATGTTCCATGTGTTTGTAATTATGACATGCTCTAGGTGGTATTGTACAATATAATTTCATATGCACAAAAATATCTATACTGTAAACATCCTAGCTTAATCTTTCATCGAGGAGGTATGTTGGCTGAATCAATAGTATGATTATGAGATTCATCATCCCCTTGAGAATAGGTGCCACACCACTACTTTTTTCAATAATTAGAGTTCCAACCAATTCTCAAAGGAATAGACATTCTTCATTTTATCATGGGTCCCAAGAAATCTTGTTCAACTACTATTTTTCAGTTATCCATTTCTGCATAATCTACTACACAAGGCATGATAATATTGTAGGGAATTTATTATTTCAACCTAGACTAAAAAATGTATTCCTTTTAGGAAACTCTCATAGAAATTTCCATTTTAAAGGGAACTAAATCCATAATTTTATCCACATATTCATTTAGTAATATATTATTATAACTCAAACGGAAGAAGTCTATTTTTATATAAATTCTATACATGTGAGGATGAAATATTTTTTTTGAACAATTATTCAAAATCCTACCATGATAGGCCTTTTTATAATTTAGCCTGATCGTATAAATACCACCACTATCATGTTATGTCCTCTAACAGATACTTTTCCGACCTCACTCTTATAGTAGCCAGGGTCCTAAGGAAATAAATGATTCAATACATCCTATTCTGGTACACTTTTATTTTTTTCTCTAAATCACCATGAATGATATGTGGATTCTACATCTGAAACATAAATGAATGATCCACTTACCTTGGTTCATCCTTTATGTTCCATCTATCCATGGACTAAAAATCATCAAAAATACTGTGGAATAACTGTTTGTTCATCTATGGATTTTCTGAAACCATATTCTCAACAACCATTCCAGCAATTTCCAAAGACAATAACCTATTTTGGTTCTCTTTAACCAATAGAAACTTTAGTTAATCACACTCTATAGAAACTAAAGTCTATGCAATATAAATTTACTAAATTTAAGCATATAACCCCTTATCTATCCATTATAATGTTTATCCATAATAAAACTTTTTATCCATTTTCAAAAAACCACAATTAATCTACTTAAAGAAATCATATTTTGAAAAAAAATCCACATCTTTCACAAAATCATTATTTTTTACCATTTGTATAAATAATTAACTCAATAATAAAAAAGTAATTCATAGAGATAATTTATTCTAAATATTAATGTCATGTTACACTAATCAGCTAAACCATTGAAGATGAGGTGAAAATAAAATATAAGAGTCCTAATACACTAATGTACCAAAACTCCTTGGTAAATTGATATTAAAAATAAATTAGTTTGGTATGAATATTTATTATCTATATTTAATTTTCTTACAATATAACTATGTGCTACTATCCCAAGAGATTGAATAATTTAATTATCAACTCTAGGAATAAATAAAATTAATACTAAAGGATCGAACAAACTGATAAAATTTGTTACATCCTACCCCTCACTCATTGTCTTTGGAAAGAGGTGGTGGGTGTTACTAGCTTTATGTGACATCCCCAAGACACTAAAGGTGTGAAATAAATTACAAGGGATTCATAAAAAATACGGGATGATTTTCCCTTTGAAAATTAAATATATAAAATATGATAACCATAACAACCAAACCTCTAGATAATGCATGAGTAAAATTAAAAACATTAAAATAATCATTCCAAACCAAACCAATAACCATATCCGAGTATAAAAGGAAACCAAAAGACAACATCCAGAATAACTAAATTAATGGAAACCAAATGACGCAAGAGAATTCAAAATTCCTCTCTTGTCCTACTCTAAGATCCAACTCAACAATCCATTACAAATCTATCTGGAATAAAAAATAAAAAATTAATACATATTTCATTTAATTATGTCTCGATATATGGAATATTAAAATTCACAATATTTCCTGAGTGGGTGGTGAGTCTAAACTCTGTTGGATTTCTCCCAATGACTTCCCAACTCACACCAATGGGAAAAAACGTGATTTAAAATATATATATATATAATAGTTTAATTTTTTTAAAAATATGATTATAACCAATAAAAACATTTTTACATTGAATTATATCAGGAAATACCTTTAAAAAAATTCCAAATTCCATTAGGAAAACTAATTCCATGTTTCCACAAAATCTCACATCCACACATACATTATTATTTGATATTTCCATACTCATAAGAGATCTCCCCTCAATATAATAATTCATTATAATGTAACCATGGTACAAGTTCCCTAATGGAACATGCCTCTTGAACAAGGACATATCATTATACCCCAATGGTACAAACCCCTTATTCAACATCACATCAACATAACCATATACTGACACTAACAATGTATGATAATATCAATTCCAATCCAATTTACATATACATTTAATTCATTAAAACATTTCAACAATCATTTTTTATTAATCAACACAAATCCATAATTTAAAATCATCATTTAAAAATTTTCACTGTACAATATTTCCTCCCAAAACAATCCAATTTCTACCCATTCCCAAAACCTTCCCAAAAGATGCTTCCAAAGAGAATAACATAAAAAAATAATAAATATTTCAATAAAAAAATATATTTAAAACTAAACTATCATGTTCTAATCATGTGGATTCGAGGGAGAAACTACATACCATAAAATGGTTGGAAAAAATGTAGAACAACTTTATGATTCTCTAGATTTTATCCCAAAAAACTGTTACATCTATATGTCAAATAAGAAAAGATCAAAATTTTGATAATAGAACATGGATCTATCAACAATAGATTTGATATATGGTTCCATGGAATAGAATAATAAGTTTTCAATGAAGAAATACCATTAATAGAGACTTATCGAGGAATATGGATCTCTAACAGACTTAAATTGAACCAAAGATCACTCATAGATCAATGGGAACAACACCTCATTCCTTGCGTGAAAATGTACTTCATGTTATTGGATAATTAGGTGTAAACCTTGAACATATATGCATAAATTTAATTGAATCAAATCATTTCATATGGATGACTATACACCCCATGATTAGGAAACACAATTTAGAAAACCATTTGTCATCCATGTTATTGCTACTATCTCAAGCGAACACCTCACATGGTTGGATCACATGGTTAAAACAACTGTCAGCCAACCATGTATAATCTTCTATCTTAATCCTTCTCTTACATAGTTTTCTAAAACTGTTAGAAAAATTGTGTACAAACAATGATTTCCTCACTATTTACAGGAGCACAGTTACTCATGAGAATCATCGTGCATTTGAGAAATAATATTCCAACCATCAACCTACATAATTCCCATCATTTTCCTTAAATGGTTTGTTTGTGGAGTAGCATGTTTCTAACAGACCATGATCAAACCGCGCGCCTCCAGAAAATCATAAAATCATTCTAAAACACCTCTATACCTCCCAAAACATAAAAATATCATTATATATACTTAAAATGCATAAATAAAAGGACATGTACTTAAAACTGGGTTCTCTAAAACTTATTTTATTACACCTTCAATAAATACACCTCCATTTAGACATCACTATATTTCATTATTCCTAATTAGGGATGGAGATTTTTTTCCAAATTGATCCTCCTTAGAGCCAATATTTGACTTTAATCTTACATAATTAGTATTTTATAACAACTGATCCTCAATTACAGTATTTGAAATTTCTATTTTAATAAAAATATAATTATATTGAAATTCTAATATTTCAGGGTACAAAAAATCTAATTTTATATAATGATTATAAATTTTTATCTCACTTGGTCAAAATAAACATATAATGAATTTTGTAAATTTTATATTTTAAAAAATTCATTGAATAATAAAATATTTTTATTTCACTATTAACATTTTTTTCAAAATAATATGTTATAATATGTAAAATTAATATTTATTAACTATAAATATTATTGAAATAAATATACGATCATTTGGTGGTAAATGAGGTATTTTATAGAGAACTGATATTACTTTCAAAAAAATATTTGGTTTTAAAATGTCATATTGTATATTTATTTTAAAAAATTTAAATAAAATTTATCAATAAAAAATTTAACTGAAATGTTATGATATTATATCTAAATATAATATTATTATTCCTTCAAATGGGGACTACTAGTAATATATCTATTATAATATCTTTTTATTCATGAAAATTGCATTTCATGAAAAACAGTTTTCTGATATGATTTGCAAGATTGTTTTTAAAATAAATTATATAATTATGTGAATTTGATTTAATAAAATAGAGTTTATATATAGAATGATAATAATTAAAATTATGTAATATGAAATCCTAAAGATATTTTCACTCAATGGTTGTACGAACTGATGATCCATGTGGCCTCAAACATGCGTCATTATATGCCAGATGATACTGACTACCAGCGAGGGCCTAGGGTATTTCTTTGGGGGGGATATTTCCTCATAACCAATGACCATCAAAATGGATAAATATTATAAGATAAATTAAATTAATGAATCATTATATTAATGGATATGCATTGGGGAAAATGAATAAGCGTCCCATTATAATATTCAATATAATAAATTGAAATTGTCATATAAAAAAGAAGAATGTATATTCAATGTCACAATAAATTCATAAAAAAATGGATACAAAATAGGAGAAAATACATTCTATAGATAATAATTAACATAATATAAATCCTATCTAGCATCCTGATCACTTTCTAGATTATTTATTATGAATCTCTATACTAAACAAAGAAAAATTATGTTCCCAAAGTGGGACGCTTCATCTTTTTAAAACCAATATATATATATAATATTATTCTCCATCAATGTAATACCAAATAGGGTGTGAGATAAATCTCAATATTCCACCACTAAAAACATCTATATAATACATTTCTTGAATATAATATGAAATATTCTCTATATATATATTGATATAAAGAAAGTAAATTAACTCAAACACACCATAAATTCGTTATCCTTAGTTGGTGTTTTAACATAGAACATTTAATTAATTATGTACCAGTTTATAGTATCTGTCAACCAGACAATATATAATTCTCATAAAGTTAGAGGATACAAGGTATAACCATGGTATCATATAATTATGATATGAATGAAGAAGACCCAATGTAACAACCCTGGAATCCTATAATAATGATAATAATGTAATATAATATAATGTAATAACCAATTAATCCTTGAGATATGGTTTCCATCAACTCAGTGATAACATGCAGTTTAGATATAAGGGTCTGAGTGTAATCCTAGGGGCATCATCCAAGGAATTCCACTATAATATATTCTAACTGAGTTCAATGTTCTTGACCAAGGTATGAATGTGATAAGCATAATTGGGCATAATTTTGTAAATAAATGGTTTGACATCTCCAATGACATAAATCTGGATCTGTGGAGTCTATATAAGGAATCATAATATATAGAAGATAGTGAAGGGATCATATGGTATCATACATGGGATCCTTCAAATGCTCATGGAATTCCATCAGGAATCCCAGTTTGGCTCACGTGTGACCACTCCTATAAAGATTAAAATTCCCATATTCAATAGGCACCTTCTAAATATTTCATTTTTTATTAGGACATGTAATACTAATTAAATTTTAAATTTCATTTGGTTATTTCCATTACCTTTCATTTTTTAACTACGAATATCTAATACAAGAAACCATTTATTATATTTAATCAATTTTAAATTATTATGTTAATTCATATACCTGTCATAAGCATTAAAATGTTTTTTAAGGACATGAAACCATATGCAATTCAATTTATATTATCTTGACCATGTGAAATATATAAATATACTTTCCATTTAACATTTTAAAGGTTCGTTAATTAATTAGAACACATACTATATATGTGTCAAGTGATAACTATGATTGTGATAGACATTAACCAAATAATGTTCCATTAATTATAAAATAACAATTACCTTAGAAGGTAAAGTCATTGAACATTTGAATGTGGGTAAAAACAGTCATAATAAGTCATTAGGGGAATAATATACAGCATACCCTTCATGGGATGAATGGAATTTAGGTTCCAACCTCCAATGGCATGATGATCATGTACAGATGGGGACCTAAAATATGATAATATTGATTATAATCATGGTATAAGAATTTAATAATATATTCATGGAGAAAAAACAATGTTCACAATGACGATATTTTATAATATAGAGGGACATTGAGGGAAGAGTTATAAACCATCTACCTCGAGCCTATATTACTCTATTTAACTTGTATCATCCATTAGATTATCTCAGATAACAAATTGGAAAAATGGATCAACACCCTGAAAATAGGTCATGTTTTCCTCGATAAAAATAAAATAATCTTGATAAAGAAAAAAAATGGAAAGTGCATAAGGAATGCATATATTAATAAAGGGAATCCAATGAGAATAGTAGTGATCAAATCAATGTTTGGACTAAAGTGTTATCATAAAAAATAACTGAATGTGATGAGAGGATCTAAAAAGATAGAAAGTGGAGAAACTACTACAAGAAATAGAATAATAGGATGTAGGGGTAAATTAAATACCTTTTTAAGGGAAAATTGTAATTTCACTAAAAAATTGTAGTGTTTCATGGATTTCCCACACAATAGGACAAACGGTGTGCCAACGATACACCAGGATCTACATTATAAGGAAACCTGCATGGTTTGGATTCATGGTATGAAAAAATGTACCATCCATGCTATTTGGATCTTCTTAAGAATTTGCAACAACTGCATAATCCTGAAGGCCTGTGAACATGGTTAGAGAAAATTGTGCACCCTATTTTTCCATTTATAAATCACCGAAGAGTTATGATAAACCATTCAGCCTGGGTCACATGGATTATAATAACTTTTCAGCCTAGTGCTTTCATCCTACTACTAGGGTTCTATTATCTAATAATTCCTTGGATAGCCCCAAAATATCCATGGCCTCATAATTCATCCATACAAGATATAAGATAAATAATTAGACCATATTCTAAATGATTTAATCCGAATAAAAAAATAATTTTCGTACATTATTCCCCTTAATAATAACTCATATTAGAGTTCACTTTCCAAGGGTTGTGAAACATTATCCAGGAACAACCCAGACCACTAAGCGCATACATCATCCTTTCACTCCAATTTCTCATGCTATATATAGATGTTCTTCCACAACATCGATACAAAATGCATATATTGGCCTCGGAGAGCCTTCGTGCTCAGATCAATTATGCCTATGGGATAACATTAAAAGGTGGAATCAATATCTAACTCATCCTCCCATGGATCAAATTTTGATATAGATCTACATGATAATGGGGATGATTTCAAACATGGAATACATTGTGCCTGTAATGGTACCTTTGAGGAAGTATCAACTGATGGAATATCCTATTAAACTATTCATGTTCTCTAAACTCCTAACAATGTGAATGTGAATATTCCATTTCCTGAGTATCCATCTATTACCATGTTTTTGTGATACCCACATGAAGACATCGTCCCAAACATTGATCTCTAGAGGTCATCGATGGTGATTGTGATATGATTTATGTCAATAATGAGAAGTAAACATATGATTTAGGATTAGTAAAGCCGTATTCCAACTCTCTTAAATTATAGGAGGACCTATTAGTTCCACATATCCTTCCTCAAACATGTTAAATGGATAACGGCATGACCTACCATACATGGACTCGTAAAATGACATCTAAATCATCACATTAAAACAATTATTATATTAAAACCTCAATATTAAATATATTTATCTCCCAGAAACTACCAAAATCAATGAATGGTGATTAGAGAATTTATTATAACTCATGTATCATCCAATTGATTTTTCTTCATTTTGTGGATGAAAATATGATCTCAGTAGCATTTGTGTACCCATAGATCTCAGTTACACCTAACAAAACCTCTATATGAAATCAGAATCCCTATAAGAAATGATACTTTGATGGAACATTTGTAAATAAATCTTCTCACAGACCTAAAGACTTCCCATCTCTTAAAATGAGATAGTCTCTCAGATAAAAAAGTGGGACAATTTTTTGAGTAAACCCTCGAACACAGCAACTTTTTTGATAACTCTAGTAAATATCAGTAATAAAACTAAAAAATCTAGATAAACATATTATAATTCACATTATAGAGCTAACAATTTCTATAAGAATATAGTATGTAACTTTTCCTCCACCATCACATGATGATAGGTGTATCACCTATTGATAAAATATACTATCTGATGTTTCATCCCATGATAATAAAAATAGAATCAAATATCTGAAAAAATAGTGTATATACCCGAATGAACCACTGAATAAGAAACAAGGGACTCCCATATTATTTCATATATCATATAGATAGTAACAAATACACATCATTATGTATGGTGGGAGATTCCACATTCAACAGACAAATCTGGAGACATGTCCGCACATTAAATAATCTCATGGTGAAACAAGAATTCATGATCTGAAATTGTCATATCATTACCTTATACATGAGGGAAAAGGTAACCATTAAGGTTAAAACATAATATGACTCCTAAATCTAATAAAAATATATATATTTATCATAAAATAGAGCCAAAAAAGTGTTGTAATCACCAGATTACCCTATAGAATTTTCTTTGTTTTTATGACTCAATGAATTTAGTACCACATTTCCCTTTAAAGGCATATAATCATTCTCAGATCAAATTAATAATGGTATCCCACCCATATTTTCTATCTAATATTCATGTCATGTTGTGTAAAGATATATTTAAGGCTCATGTAGTATATATTCACTATAAAATTCTCACCCATAATTTACTTTCTCCGTCAATGTTAGGAATGGAAAATTGATACTAGGTAATGTTTTGGAATTAGGAAATTTGCCTCATGGAGCCACAACTGCAGCGATATGATTGTAAGAACTCGATCCTCCCACATTAACACTACACCCAGTGTAATGCTTAATGAAAAGAGAACACTATATAGACCTTTTTAGGATCTGAGAGAATCATAATTGTTGTTGAGTTAAGCCTTATTTTTTTCTTTAGAAAGGGATTATCACATGAATATGACCATGGGATCTTCACAACCGTAATTATAATTTCGATAAGAGATGAATAATGGTGTGATATGTCATATATTAATTGGAAGTAATATCCACCATGTCCTTAGAAACTCCATATATCAAACACAATTTTCATATTCTCTTAGGAAAAAACAACAATCAACTTCTCAATATAAATTAATACTCCCAACAATGAGATAATATGACCCTTGATGTTAGCATTGTCGATCCATAATTGGATCTTAGAATGGATTGAATAGTGATATTGCTCTCTCGTTGTATGAAAAATGATGTCATTTTGTCTAGGATGGTCACTTTGAGTATGAGAATACACAAATATGTCATCCTCACAAACCATTCCAAAAGAATTATTATAGGGGATGAAAAACCTATTAATCAAACCCATAAAATTGGTGGGAACATATGTAAGACCAAATGATATAAACTAATACTAAAATTAATTTTACCAACTAGAGAATGAAATACATTGTATATCGGTGGTCCTAAATCATACCCGATTATATATGTATTATAGGATGATATTTGAGAATACCCTCCCGCATTAGAGTGGGTCAAATAGATCATCTATTAGAGGATGTAGATAATGATTCTTAACAATATGATGGTTCAACCATCAGAAATCTAGCAATTGTCTGAGGTTCCAATCCACCTTATTTTTGAAAAGAATAGGTGAAACCTAATAGGACGTGTTGGGAATGATAAAACACGTTTCCTCTAAATCATTCAACTGTCACTTTATCTCTTGGAGAATTATGGGTTATATCATGTGCAAAGGAATTGACACAATATATTCTCCTAGAATGAGAACAATAGTAAACTCTATATCTATTTTATGAGTTTATCCGAAACTTTTATTGGGAAATATTTCCTAGAAATGACCTAATTGAAGGATAAAATATATCATATTAATTACATAATCCTCTATGAAAAATCTAGTAATCTGTGTAGTCACTCTATGTATCTCATTATGCTAATGTTCATCTCTACAGGCCTAGACATCCCACTCATGATTTTAAATATAATTAATAAGCACTAGTGTTGTAAAAAAAACCTTGAAGTGATAGAGATCCACATTGGCGTGTGATGGAACTAACCAATCCCATCAAATAATGAAATGAAATCTTATCATCTATAGTAAAATGAGGTTCCATAAGAATGAATAACTACCTACGTCAAGGGGAAATTCTATCGATTAGCATATTAAGACTAACTACACTCATAACTGTTTGTCCATGGTAATCATCCCACAAAATTACTGAACATCTAGCATGATACATTCCATTGATAAAAATGAGATAATGGAGTGATAATAACATGTATTAAATAAAGTAGATATAATAGTATAGTTAGCTGAAATAGTACATCATATTGATGAAAGTCCTGCACTCTTGTCCTCAGGAATCGGCTATATGTAATGAATTTAGAATTATCAACATTAAGGTGCTATAGGGGGAATTACCCAAGAGGTTATACACTACCAGAACATATAATCATAATTATGGCTACAAATAATACTACCTCTTTATCAGTATATTGGGAAGGTGATACACCAACCCCCTATCTGACGCAACAAAATTGATCCTTCCTATAAAGGTGAATCTGAAGTAGATTATCTTCCTCTATAAGAGGACAAAAATATCTAATATAATATATGAGTATTTATATATGGCATGAGTCATAAAACTAAAGAGGTTATCTATCTCAATAATGACTCATAATCCCCTTCAGTTCACACTGATGGTATAAAACAGAGCTACCATTGTATATAATCTTGTAGACACTTCTCTGATGAGAATCCTAATTTCTATTCTTTATGCTACTGAATGAACTATTTACTACCTCAACGCTGAACCTCTATTCCCTGTACAATTAGCATATCCTAGAATTCTCTCAATGATAATATGTTCAGTAAATATTTTAGAAAATTTTGGAGGAAAAAATTCATTCACCCAAGTAAGGATTCCATACATGTGCCCATCCTTGAATCATGTATATTTTGATAGATTATAACCAACTTGAAGTGGTAAAAATCAATGAAAATCATTAAAAAAAATTATACCACAAAATAAAAATAACTTTTCTCTTGGATCATGAACTCTCTTGCTTGGTCAGGTGTAATTATATGAAGGAAAAAGTACTTAAAAATTAATGTTTGTATGTCCATCAAGTCCAGGATATAATGATGACCAACGTAGGTAATAACATGTAACCATTGTTTTAAGGAATCATGAAGAATATAAGAGGAAATATTTACACACCTCTCTAGATGAGTTTTTAGATGCTCAAAGAAAGAAATAGTTTCCTCAATAGAAGACACAATAGCCTGAGGACTTTTTTCCCACAAGATGATGTCAGGATGTTGCTACATGAACTAAAGATTCAAATCATCAATCTTAATATGAGGTCATTGAAAGCATGAACAATTGTATCCTAATGTCTGTTCAAAGTACCAATACTATGATAATGTATATAGCAGCACTCAGGTCAATTTCTCAGTGATGATACTTTTTAATAGTCAAATATTTTTAGTTGATTGTATTTTGATAGGGGGGTTTTTTCTGGAGAGCTTAAATGAAGTGATTAATGATTAGTGTTTGATTTCATAAATTGATAAATATTGGGGACAGTTCATCATTAGGTAGTTAAGCTTGTAATATCCTTGATCATTTAATTATATTAACATCCATCTCACAAGTTGATGTTGATTGGAATTCCCAAATGTTAAGGCTTTAATCAAAGCCTTAACATAACATAAGGTTCCGATATTAATCATATATTGTCTATGGTAGTGTATTTATGGTTCCAAAAATCCATGAAAACCCCTCGTTAAATAAAACAAGTCATCAAACTATGGCATGTTATGTCCAACATACACAATTCAATTCAAAGATTACTCATTTAGAAAAATATCTCAATGCCTTAACATCCCTAAATTATAACTCACCCCAAAAAAAGTTTTACTCAACCATTGAAATGATTAATAATCTGGTAATAAATATTATGATGATATATTAATTATAGATGAAAAGAAGGGATAAGAAATGAGTGGTGCATTAAATATAGACACAAACGATAATGAGAATTAAAAACAGACTTTAGATTGAATGAGAATGCACAATAAGGGGAAGGGATTCAACTGTATTTAAAATATTTCAGAACAAATAAAATTATTTAACATATTTTAGATGAGAATAATAGATGAATATGAATAAATATGCATTAAAATAGAATCAAAAAAATAAATACATACTAGACTAAAACAAAAAATAACACAAAAGTAAATGAAAACATAGAGAGTAGGAAGGATCTCTCAAGTGAAAACATGATTATGGAAGGTCCTCCCAAGACTTTTTCAAGGATTCAGTTTTGTTAATTGATGATTCTATTTTCTGAAATGAGAACCCTTTTAAAAAGAGAGGAGGGGATGTATTAAATCCCAAGGTGGTGGCATGTTTGCATTCCAAAACTACCCCTCCATTTGGATTGACGATTTGGACATCCATAAAGCTGAATCTTGAGATATCTTTTTCTTTAAAGTTCTATAAAATAATGTTGGCCGAATACTAGACAATTTAGTAGACATTTAGAAATATGGATCCAACTTTATGGTTGTTTTCATAAACAATGTTAAACTGTCCATTTCTATCCATTTTTATTTGATGGCCAAAATGTTAATGGATATTTGAATAGAAATATGTCTTCAAATCCAAATGATTTCTTCAAAATTGACGGCCACCTATGTCTCCTCTTTCACACTGAAAAATATAAGATTTATTTTATGAATATATTAGGATACATTTCATGAATACAATACTGATTTTAATTCAAGGCCAGAATCGGGGGATGAGTTTAAATGAATCAGTTGGGCCCCTTATCATTGGAGTTGTGCCTTTAAATTTTTATCCAAGATTACTTTCATTGTCCTACAAACAATATTGGATAATAAAATAATTTCGAATTCTGTATTGAGCCCAATAATACAATATTCACTGCTGGTCCGGTTTCATCAAAAATTCATTGGGTCTTTTTGTGTGGTCCATATGACCCTTCAAATTGAAAAATTAGCCCATGATCCCTTCAAATTAAATGTTTTATATAAAATGAGAAATCCTAGAAAACTAGAATCACAAAATTTGTATGATTTGGGTCATAATTATATATAATATAATAAAATCACTCAATTGGACTTCTTATAGAAATGCTAATAAATTATATTTAATATTAAAACAATAATATTTCACACGAATTATGAAAATTTCATATAAAATTAGTAAAGGGAGTATATATAATGTTTTGAGAATATTAATATCATCAACTCCCCCACACTAAGTCTTGTGAGTGTCCTATTGTACAAAAAATATAAAAAACATAACAATATCTTTTTTAGTCACCCAGAAATATAAAAATTTTGTTTTCCTCGATCTAGGGAGGATTAGAAAATTTTAATCATCCATATTGAATTCCACCACAACGTGTTATAGAAACAATTTTCCAAAAAAATTCATTTTCAATGATCAACTATAGAAATAGAAAATTGTGGCACACAAAGCTTACTGCTCTCAAGAGGAAAAAATTAAATTATAGAGCTTTACTCATTCACCAACAAAAAGTAAAAATATTTGAGTTTTAAAGAGCTCTCAGATTCCACTCCTGGTCCTAAAGTGATAAAAAAGAGGTATTTTTTGGGTTTTTTCTATGGATATGGGATGGTAGGAAGATTATATCCAATAGATAGGAAAAATGGGGTAAACCACCAACATGTAAAAAGAAACGCCCAATTTATTTGAAATGAAACATGATAGGAAATGAAAACACATATTTACCAGGGAATGAATGTGTGATGAAAGTGACATGATGAGAAGAAAATTATTAAGTGGATGGGAAGATATATTATTTTAAAAACACAAAAAATCTCCTAATGGAAAAAGTGTTCTTTTTTTTCTTTTATTTTCTTCATTTTTTCACATTTTCCAAAAGTTCAACTTTAAAATGATCTCACACTCATATCCCACCCATGATTGATCTCCTCACAACACAAATATTAATAGTTATAACAATATCAAAGGTTGAAGTTGAGTGATTTTTGACCAACCCAAGACACAACCCATTTTTGTTTCATTTTTTTATTTTTTTTGGATTTTTTAAAACACTTGTTAGTAACATTAACAAAATCACATAAAAGAAAGTATATTACATTCCCCGAATCTCCCCGAATGACAAACTCTCCCCCATAATAAAATGGATTATTGCCCTCCAGAATATAATAACTCGTTGAAAATCAATAAAAGGGCCCTCAAAAAATGAAATACATTCTATTCCCACCCCCACACTTAAATTTCATAAAAATATGAAATAGAGATACATGTTGATATATAGGTGGGAAAAGGTATTGGGATTGTAATGTGGCTATAAAATAAAGGGTTTTCTTAAGATCGAAGGGGATTTCAAAATAAGGATTAATGTATGGGAGATGGGATGATATTTGGCTACTGTGATTCTCATGAGGTTCATAAAATTAATCTGTAATTTTAATGCACACTAAAGTTAGAAATTCGGCTCGATAGTAAAAAAACTCAAGATTCAAAAATGGGGGTGATAAACAAACACATTGAAAAGATGTCCATAGGTAGACTTTTCATGAAATATAATGTTTTCCTTATGGTTGGGGAAACTAATTTTCCAAATCAATAATTTAGAATTCAAAATTTATTAGTTTTTCCACAATATACTTTTTCCAAATAATGGATGAATACCCATGATTTTTGAGATGAAACCATGTCTTTTGTCTCCCCAAAATTATAGGAAAGTTTTTCAAAATTGGTAGTAGAGTAAGTATGACTCTTGGTTTTTCCAATTATATTTTTAATAGATTTTTCAAGTTTTTTATAAAGACAGTCCCATACAATAGAGAAAGAATAAATAAAATAGATTCATGAGGAATGTGGTAAAAAAATAAAATTAGAATGAGAGAGGAATATGTAGAAATGGAGTGATAGAGATAAAGAAGTTAAAGGGAAAGAGGTTCCCCCTATTTTGGATTTGGTGGGTTTCTATCTCCATCTAGTGGTGGGTCAACTGAAGATGTTTTGGATCCGATGGATGTCAATGTGCTTCCAGGATTGTGGGATGTTACTGGAAAATGAAAATATCATTATTCATCAAATGAAAAACTAAAATGAAATTAAAATTTCATAATAGTAAAATAAAACAAGGGTTACCTCCCAAGAAGTGCTGCATTTATTTGAATACAGCTAGATAGGTGTAGTGGACTACCCATAGTCTGACGGTGGGCATCGTATTTTGTCAACTGATGTGTGATTCTAGAAAAAATATTCTTTTTGGAGGCCAGATGATTCGTTGGATAATTTCAACCCTTTTCTGTTTTTCTCAAGAAATTCAACGTGTGTGGAAAAATAATATCACTATCCTCCATTTGGACTTCAACTTGAGGAATTAAATTTTCAACAATGTGGTGGTTTTAAATGCTCAGAAATTCAAGATGGTGTCTCAATTCTGATGGTTCATTTATTTAAGGATTATATAACATGAAACCAGAGTGTGGGATCCCAATTGTTTTTCACTCATTTATTTCATCACTTACCATTGTAGATTAATGAGGAATAATGGAGGCATAAGACTGAAATAGTTTTTAATATCCTCTATATCAATGTTTTTTCACCAATAATGGTCAATTTACACACCACCGGTGATCACTTTATTAATTAAGGAAAACATTTCACAACCTTAACTTCCATTGGGATAACATAAACACATTAGGTTGGGGTTCACCTAACATATAATAGAATTTTCAGAATCATGGATATGAAATGATGAATGTTAGATAATCAGATTTGAATCAAAAAATGAATATGCTTTTTTATTTTACCCATTAACATACATGTTCGAGAAGTGGTTGTTATAGGTGATATGGGGTTATAAAGATTTTTTTATATCATTTAGATCAATAGAGTTTTCATTTGTAATGTCAACATTCGCTTCTCCATTTATGAAATGGTTAATGAGTATGCACTATTCACAAACTCCTTAATCATTAGAACATAGAGAACATGATGGATTGGAGTTCAATTGACTGATAGAAGTGTCCTCAGAAGCATGAATTGAGAATATAGAGTGAACTTTAGATGAGTATCACATGTCTTGGAAAATGTTGAACTTCACCAGTTGGTCACCAAATTTAATTGATAAGATGCCTGAATGGATATCAATCCTGGTTCTCACTATCATTAGTAATGGTCTTCCTAGAAAAGTGGATATTGAGAAGTGTTTGTCTCACCGTACATGTCAAGGACAAGGAAATCAGCAGGGAAGATAAAATCATTCACACTAACAAGGGAATCCTTGATTATACCCTCAGGACTAGCATTGCATCGATTAGCAAATTGAATGACTACACTCATTGGTTGTAAGGGACCAAGGCCAAGGATAGAAAATATGGATTTGGTCATGACATTAATTTTTGCTCCTAGGTCTATGAGTTCATCATCAATTTTGAAACTTTCTATTTAGCATTGAACTGTAAAGTTCCCGATAACTTTAAACTTTGTTGGAATAGAAATCTTGGTGGACACATTTTCAATGGTCCTTAGTTGCCTCTTGTGGGTGCACAATTACATAAGAAACATGGCATAAATAAGTATTTTTTATGGAATCTAAGAGAGGAATGTTGAATTCAACATGTCTAAACATGTCAATCATTTCATGATCGGGTTCAAAGGACTTCATTGGGTTAGAAATAGCTTGGGGATAATTAATTGGATTCCAAAGTGGAATGGAAGGAGGTGAGGTAACGGCTTTGAGTTTATTTTCATGTTTATTTTTTTACATCTTCTAAGTCACCATTCAAAGGGGGTTGGAGGAAATAAGTTGAGGCATGAAAATTTTCATTCCAGGTATAAGTGTAATTTCACTTACCTTTCCCTTTGGTTTGGGTAATGGTTGAGCTCATAGTTTGGAATAATTTTATTATCATTTCTAACTCAAGTGGGATAGAAGTTAACCAATTTGTGTTTCAATGTTTTTTAGGCTAGAAAGAGTGAAGGATCCAAGATATTCCCCCAAAAATACCCATGTTTTCTTGGAAGAAGAGGCTTGTCCCAAATTGGGATTTCCTTGATTTTGGTTATTGGTAAAGTGATTTTATTGGTTTGGGAATTGAGAAGTCTCGCATAGATAGTGGAATCAAGGAGGATGATAAGGAGGATTGATCCTTTGAGGATGAGGAACAAAAGGTTAAAGTCGTTGGAAGATACCTAAACCTTGACCATATTGTAATTGGATTCATTTTTTGGGAGGAAATTGAGGGGGATGAGAAATGGGATTACCATACCTCAAACCATGGTGATAAGAAAAAGATAAGGGCTCAAATTGAGGTGGGTTAGTGGTTCTAATGAGCTGAGATAATAGTTTAGGGTTGGTGTTCTAGTGAGCTTATGCGACATTGAGATAAATTGGTCCAAATGAATCAGATGGATCATCATGAAGTTTTGGAAAAGTGTTTACTAGATGAGATGGGGAGTTGCAGATTCCCCAGTTTTTTACAGGTCCAGGGAACATAGATTGTGGAGCATATGCCGTTAGGGCTTTGGCTAACACATCTAGTTGTCACACAATACATGTAACTTCACTCATCCACTTTTACATATTCTTATGATCTATGGATTTATAATCTTGAACTTGTTTAACTAGTGCATGTTCTTGAGTATGGTATTGTTGTATGTTTTCATCCATGTAGATTATGTGATCTCTTGCTGGTTTAGGAGTTTTATCAATGAGAGCTCTGCCACTTACGACATCAATGAGAGTTCTCTACATAGCCAATAGCCCCTCATTGAAGTATTGTATCAAGAGTTGGTTAGGGATTTGGGGTTGTGGAAATGTTTCCATAATCCTATTTAACCTCACCCAATACTCTTGGAGTGATTTATTTGGGAATTGAAGAATACCGCTTATTTTCTTTCCGATAGAAGCTCTACGAGAAGAAAGAATGAATTTCTCTAAGAAGAGTTAGCTCATGTAATTCCATGTGGTTATAGAACTAAGATAAAGTTATTAGATCCATGACATAGTAGTTCCAGATAGGAAGAAATGGAATGCTCGAAGTATGATTTGTTTCTCAGAAACCCCTTGAGGCTTCACGATAGAGCACACCAATTGGAACTCGTTAAGGTTGAGATGTGTATCCTCACCAGATAGCTCATGGAAATGAGGGAGGAGATGAATCAAAAACTATTTTAGTTCAAATACATCCTCTTTTTTTGGATATTGAATATCGAGAGGTTGATAATTCATATCAGGGGTATAAAGTTATTTAAGTGTCTCTTCCCTAGGATTATCCATATCAAATTCAACAGTTTGGACGAGTAATGGTTCTTGAATTATTTAATTATCCAAAACGTTTCTCCTAATTTGGAGAAGTGTTCGCTCAATTATAGGGTCAAGAAAATAGGAGGTATTTATTCGGAGTCTATGAGGAATTTAGATATATTTTGGAAGAAATACGAAGACAGGTTTTTCTTTGTGTTTTTTTATAAAATTAAATTTTGTTCATTTTTGTTTTTTTACAATAAAAAAAAACTAAAAACTACTTAATTACACCATCCCCAGAAGCAATTCCATATGAAAGAACCGATTGTTTTCACCTATCAATTGCTCAATGTTCTGATGCTTTGCTAATTTCCATAGCAACACTCAGGTCGAATTCTCGGCGATAATACTTATTAATAGTTGAATGTTTTTAGTTGATTATATATTGAGTGGGGGGTTTGTATAGCGTAAATGAAGTGAATAATTATTGTTGTTTGATTTAAAAAATTGGTAAATATTTGGGTGAGTTTAATATTAGGCCGTTAAGCTTGTGATATCTTTGAGCCATGCTTTATATTGCATTATATTAACACCCATGTCGCATGTTGATGCTGAATAGAATTCCCAATTTCTATGGCTTTAATCCAAGCCTTAAAATAACTTATGGTTATAATATTAATAATATCTCGTTTATTTTAGTGTTGTCATGGTTCCAATAATCCATGAAAATAGCTTGTTAATCAAAACAATTCATTAATCCATGACATGTTAATTCCAACATACACAATGTTTATTAAACGGATACTCATTGAAAAAAATCTCTCAATTGCTTAACATCCCTAAATTATAACTCACCCCAATGAGATATTTACTTAGCCATTGAAATGATTAAAAATATGGTTATAATGAATATGATTATAAATTAATAAGAAAGAAAAAATAGAGGGATAAGAAAAGAGTGGTACGTCGAACACACAAACAAACAACAATGAGAATTAAAAACAGACATTAGATTGAATGAGAAAGCACAATAATGGAATGGGATTCCATGGTATTTAAACTACTATAAGACACCTAATATTATTAAACATAACGTGGATGAGAATAATAGGTGAATAAGAATAAAAATTCATTAAAATAGAATTAAATAAACAAATATTTACAAGATTACAATGAAGACGAACCCAAAAGTAAATGAAAAAAAAGAGGGGAGTAAGGGTCTATCAAGTGAAAACATGAGTATTGAAGGTCCTACAAGGTCTTTTTAAATGATCTGGTCGTTATAATTGATGGTTATGTCTTATGAAATGAAAACCCTTTTGAATGGAGAGGAGGGGATGTATTTACAGCCCATGGTGGTGGGCTGTTTGCATTCCCAAACTACCCCCTCCAATTGGCTCGACGATTTGGACATCCAAACAGCCAAATATCGATATTTCATATTCTTCAAGGTTTCAGAAAATAATGTCGGCTGACTACACTAAATATAAGAAGACATATGTACTTTTGGGAACAATTTTATGGAGGTATTCAAAAACAATGTTAAACTGTCCATTTCTGTACATTCTTTTACGATGGAAAAAATATGAATGGATATTTGAATTAGAAGATGACTTCAAATCGGAATGATTTGTTCAAAAAATTCAAATACCTATATCTATTCTTTCACACTACAAAATATCAGCTTGATTTGATGAATCGGTCTGGATACATGTCATGAATACTATAAAGATTTTAATTCCCAGCGAGAATGGTGGGATGAGTTTACATTAATCATTTGGGCCCCTTTTTTGGGTTTGGTCCTTGAAATTTTTATACAAGACTGCTTAAGTTGTCCCCTAAAAATTGTAGGAGAATAAAAAAAAAATTGAAAATAGGGATTGATCTCAGTAATCCAATATTCATAGTTGGTCCAGTTTCATCACAAATTCATTGGGTCTTCTTTTGTGGTCCATATGATCCTTCAAATGGATGAATTGGCCCGTGATCCCTTCTAATGAAATGTTTTATATTATACAGGGAAACCTAAAAAATGAATCACATGATTTGGATAATTAGGGTCATAATAATAAATAAAATACTAAACCAAATCAATTGGACTACTTCTAAAAATTTTCAATAGTTAGATTTAGTATTAAAACCTTAATATTACGCACAATTTATGAATATTTCATATAATGTCATTAAAGTGAGTATAAATTGTTTTTTGAAATTATAAATAACATCAATTATGTATAACCCTATATTGATTGCATCTGACATAGTGAACACCATATAAAATGATAATTTGAGCCTAATTCTTTTATAATAGGGGGTTCCTTAATTGGAACTCATTGTAGTAAAACTAGTGGCATAGGATTCACCATATCTATAGTATGGATATCTCCACCTACCTGGAACATGACATGAGAACTTCTTGCTGGAACTGATCTACAAATTCCAATAAAAAACCTCAAAACAAAATTTTAGCACTGATAGATTCACTAATGAAAGAATAAAAAAATAATAAGGGCACACTTCCTAAGGTACTACCCAAACTAAATTATTATAAGGCCAAGGTATTGGTGTGTTTTCATGTTTAACAAATATGTGTTCTAGTGGTTGATGATTCATTTATACTATTCCTCTTCATTTACAAGAAATAATTTCATTATTAAGTTAATATTCACAATTTATTTTTTTCATTTTTTTATACATATATCATGTTTTGATTAAATGGATCATCATTCCCAACTAATTAAGAAACATACACTTTATAAATGAAAGAGACACCCATTTAATGTCAATTAGTCCCCATATGATTCAGTCTGATAATATAATTTGTAATATATGATGACCACAAAGTATATTACCCATTCCAATTGAATAAGTCCCATACACATCAAAATTTTAAAATGATATTCAATAAGATACAGCCATAGATATTGTCTTGTAACTAGAAGTACATAAAAATCATTGGTAGAAACTAGATTTATAAGATTACAATATTAACCTATTCAAGAAAACATAATTTATATTGATGTTGACAATTTAAATAACCAAATTTCTTTTCCATATATAAGATGTTATAAGAAAATGAATATATAATAACCCTTGATAACTAAACAATCATAGGAAACACTGGTATGAATTCATAGAATATAGCTATATAGAGTGGCATACATATGGAATGTGAATTCTAGGTACCCTTAATGATTCTTGTAGTGATTCTCCTTAACATACAAGGAGAAGGAAAATATATGTTAATGATATCAAAAGTCACCACTCATGTGAATCACCCAATGGTGAAATTATATCAACTGTAATAGGAAAAATACAATATAAAATTCTTTATTTCCAGACACATGGAATTTACACTGAACAAGGGCTAGCTACTCCAAATAATGAATTATTAACATGTCCCAAATCATTTTTAATATCTTTTCCATTGTCTTGACATAGTATGGTACGAAATGAAAAACCATTAAAACTAATTGTTGACATCACGACCTGGGTTCTACCCCATGGTCTCATAAACTGGTCGACAACATGGCTTCAGGAGTGCCTCCCCTTACATTACAGGCTTTCGACTAATAACGAGGGTATAGGTTGTGTCATTGTGAAGAATATTCAGTTATTACAATAATGGATCACAATCAATAAATATAATAACATAATGAAATAGAGGAATCATGATTACAATGGATAAGCATTGGGGAAATGGAATTAGAATACAATAATCATAATTAACAAAAATGCTCAAAATTATCATATACAGATGTTGAAAATTTAGGTCATGTCTCTCCAAATAATGAAACATGTATACAAATATGAATTAAATTCATTACATTCAAAAAAAAAATAATAAGAATGAGAAAACTATTTAGCATCCTGAGTGTTGGATCGATTATCTACTACTAAGATCCATCCAAATGATAAAAGTATAATTAGGACTCCAAAGTGGGATGCTTCCCCTTGTCCGAACATGCATACATGAAATCTTTTTTAGGTACCATCAGCATCCTAGGTAGTGTGTGAGATAAATACTTTAAGTCCACCATCAACAAAACATGTACAATCATGTCAATTAATATTAACTAAAACATCATGAATGAATATATGGAGGTAAAGAAATTATAGTAATGTAAATATCCCATACTTGGTTTAGCCTCACCTGGTGTATAAACATCTATCATTTTATTAATTATGTTCTGGTTTATAAAAAGTTTCAACAATTCTATATATAATATAGATAATTTAAGAGGATCCATGGCATCACCATGGAATCCTATATTGATGATACTAATGAAGATATCTCTGGTAATAACCAAGGCACCCTATAATAATGATAATAATGGAATATGATACATGATAATAACAAAAATAAATAAATAACCATAGGGGTCAATCCAACTCAGTTATAATATGATGTCTGGATATACGGGATATGAGGGTAATCTAAGAATAATTTCCTATAGTATTCCACCATAGATGATTCTTACTGAGTCTAAGGATCTCTTCTACAAAAATCAAGTGATAATAATGAGTGGTCCCAATGGGTTGGATCCATGTTGCCTCATGTGTGAAGACATCATGTCGGATCCAAGGAGTATATCCAAGGAATAATAATATGTAAAAGATAGTGAAGGGATGTTACAGTGTCATGTTGAGAATCCAATAGTTGATATGGACCATGTTCTATGGTGAGAATATCCCTTAGAAATCGGCTCCTCGAATCTGAATAGGAACATCTGAGTGCTCAATTATTTCCCTCAATAATCCATGGCTTGCTCAAGTCTAACAACTCCTATAATAAAGTAATGGTATATATGAAAAAGACATCTTATAGATATATCATTAGTTGTTTAGGCCATGTAATACTGATTCCATTTACTAATTCACTTGGTTCATTCCATTTACTTTCATTAATATGATAGTGTACATCAAAGACTTGAAACCAATTATTACATTGATACCATTTTAAATTATTATGATCATTCCATTACCTTTCATAATCATGAAATGGTTGGACGTGGACATGAAACCATATAAGATTCAATTACAATTAACTAGGCTAAGTATTATTTACAAAAATACATACCATTTAAAATTGTTAAGTATAATTAATTAAGTATAACACATACCTTATAAAGTTCAAGTGATAATTGTACTTTTTCTGTCCATTTAACAATTAATGATCCATTAATTATATAAGAAATCTTACCTTAGAAGGTGAAGTAATAGCACACTCGAATGTTGGTATAGAGAGTCATAACATGCTACTAAAGTAATAATATAGATCAAACCATACCTGGGGGAATGCAGTTGAGGTTAAATCCTTTAAAGAGATGATTATAATGTATATATTTGGCTATAGAATAAGAGAATAATGATTTTAGGCATGGAATATAAATTTAATAAGATAGTCAAGATGAAACTAGCATGCAACCATTCATAACAGTTTATAAAATGGTGATACTTTTAGTGATGAGTCATAGAAAACCTACATAGAGCATATAGAACTCAACTCATCCTATATCATCCTTTAGTTTGGCCTATATCAAAATAAAATGGAAGAACATACCAATACCTTAAAAATAAGGAATATGATCCAATAAAAATTAGAATAATCGAAAGGAAGACAAACGAAGAACTAAATCCATGGAATTAATATATTACTGAGTTGAATATAAACTACCAACAGGAATCAAATCATATGTAAAAAAGATATTTTCATGAAATATAGATGGAAGGAATGGGAGAAGCTCTAACAACTGAAAGGGGAGCCTCTCCAACTCAAAAACATAAAATAGGAGGAAGGTGTATGTTAATAATTTTTTATGGTAAGAGTAGTTTTTTCAACCAAAAATTAAATGGTAAGGTAGTCTTCCATATGGTTGTCCAAGACATGTTCTATATTTGTTCTAGTATCTACCTCATGATGAAACTGATAGAGTTTGGCTGCACATTTTGAGAAAATGTGTGACACCCTTTCTATTTGGATAACATAATGTTTGCATCTCAATTGCATCGGTGTATGACGCTGGCCACATAGTTATGTCAAACCGTACACCCTTATTTTCCCTCAAAAAAATCTCTACACAGTTAGTATGAATCATGAGTATTTCCTCACATGGTTCCTAATAATTGTGAGTCCTAATACTATCCTCCAATGGCTTGGATGATGAGCTCTAAATATCCCCCAAACCCCCAGAACAACTATAACCTCATTAGGAATCAATAATATTTCCAATATAAAAAATCAGGACAATATTTATAGGATTAATTACATCATATAGAAACATTTTTATTACATGCAATATGGCCAACAATGATTTTTTATAATGATCAGAGAAAAAGGAAAAAAACTAATTGACATGTCTAATGTTAATACAAGGCATTTTGTATTCCATCCCTTTGAGTAAAAATTTATTTTCTACCCAGATATAAAATTTAATTGCGAAATTTTATTTAATATTTAATATAATTAGGTCATTATTATTTAAAAATTGTTATTTTATTTTAATTTTATAGGATAAACTACCAAGGATAATAAAATAGTCATCGTAGTGAAAACGAAATTTGTAAAAGTAATTAAGGATATAGGATATGGAAATAAAATGTTTAAATCAAGTTTCAATTTATGTCATGGTGGTTTTCATGACCATAACATCCCTCTAATACATTATTTTTCCATTTTAAAGGCACATGTGGTGATATTGACTTCCTCTTATTGAATAGATTTATTTTAAAAAAAATCATCTCTTCAATTATAAAAGGTTACAACCTCCCATCAATTGTTCACATCTATCAATAATTTTTCTCAATAGAACCCTAACAAAAACTCACCCCAAAATCATTATCCACATCATAGATCTATATTTCTTCCCAAAAATCAAAACATAGAGTCTTTACTAATAGATATAATGGTGTTTTATCTATGATAATGTGATTTTATTAATAGAACGCTTTCATTTTATTTCTTCTTTTTCGGCACAGTAGACTAATATTAGAAATTTCAATATATTAAACCCAATATATCAAATATACTAAGATATTATTATGTTAATGGAAAAATATTATTAGTTATTATTTAATATCAAATTAATAACAAATCCTTCACTCATGTGTATAATAGAGTACTGCATCACAAACTAATGTAATTTATTTTCCATCATAGACGCACATGGGTAGACATAATGATGGAAATAATGAATATATATATGATACATATCACCTGATATTAATTATATATAATTAATATACCATACATTTTCTTACACTTTCACCTATTAAGGGAATTATATTGTTGCTTTCATCATATACACGCCACACTATCACCATAAAGCGATGTAATTCATCTTACATGTCAAAATTTCATGAATTGTTTTAAAATTTTATTTAATGATGAAATAAAATATATAAAACATTAAAATATTTTTTAGATGATGGATATATATCATTTGAATAATAACCAATAAATTCGTGAAAAAACACACATGCGGTGAAAAAGGAAATTAACAATAAATAATGTAATAATAAACTATTATTAGCAAACAAGTTGGATGATATTATAAGAGGATTTATATCTTGTGCATAAGAACCAAAACATTAAAAAGGAAACATCCAAAATAAATAAATAAGAAATCTAACACATTCATATACCTCACACCAAACAAATCCTCAAATGAATCATAATATCGAAGAATAGTTGTGGAAAATACATTTATAGTAAACAATGTATGAGTAAAATTAATTCTCCAAAAAATATAAAAAATTTAGATAATTGAATTTTCTTGAAATGGAGTTTAAAAAAGAATAAAACATGATGGTATATATTATGATATGTATCAGTAATATTCCACAAAATTAAATGAGGTGAAATGATTCCATCACTACTTGAAAAAATGGGATTTCATACCAATTAAAATTACCACCATTAATGTAATGAAAACATTCACATTTATTGAAAACTCAGTAGGCACATCAATACAATGTATATATTGTAATAAAAATTATCTTCTCACACTTTCTTAATATGTGAAAATAATGTGGTAAATATATTTTCTTTTATTTTATAGTGGGAGTTATCATGAGTCATATAATGTAATTTATTTACTCCAATATTTTACATAATCCATGATTTTTCGTTGCTTTTATATTTAATAAAATACATATAATAAAACAATCATATATGTTTTTATGAAAATTTATAACATTAATTTTATATTTTACATATAATAATTTCCTATTAGAAAACTCTAATAAAATGTATTGTTTCATCAATGTACCTATTTGACTAAAAAAATCAATTCCTTCCAAATCTGACATGGATTATTTTTCACCTTTTCAAATTATTGTTTTTATAAAAATAGTTGTGAAGAAAATTCACACACTTAAAATTCAATATATTAATTTTTATATCATCCATAAGGATGATCCATTCATATAATCTCAGATTTTCAAATACACTATATTTTTTCTTTCTTGAACTTTATTATATTATTTCTCATATTGAAAAATAGGATAAGGTTTATATCTCATTAATATAGTATCCACATAATTTTACATATTACAAAAAGTATTTTATAGTGCAATTATCAAAGTATATAAATGAAAATAATATTTCTTATAACCATCAAATATCGTAACCCCAATTTACCACAGAAATTTCTAATAATTAATGTTGGTATATAAACATCAAATTCACTTATTCTATATTTTTAGTAAAAATCATCAATCAAAAAATTTCATATTTCCACTTCATACATATTTATGGGGATATATTTTATACAACTCACATAAAAGGCCATGAACATGGTTAGAAACTCATGATCCAATATGAAATCATTCCACTTATGTATAGTCTCATTCTAATATTTCTAACATCATTTAAAAAATCTCTAAATTTTTTAGAATGTAACCAACATTTTTCTGTATTAATATGATGACTTAGGATTACATTATATAGGCACTCATTTTTCTTCTATGTTACCCTCTTTACATCTTTTGAATTTTTACAGTTATTATATAAATGATATATTATAGGGTTATTTGAAATTTATTTAGGGGGAGGTTTGGTGAATGTTTATTAGACTGAAACATGGTTGTATTTTACAACCATTTAATATCACATTATCCCATATTAATGAACATATAGGATATATTCATATTCTTTTATATTAGGGTTATAATGTTTGGGGAAATAATTCATATTTTTTCCCCAATCCCATTGGGAATTTTATTGTTCATATAATTGGAATTAGGAAACTCATTAACTTAATTATGTATAACTTTTAATCATTGAATCAATTCAGTGAAACTTTTATTACTCCAAAAAATTTATTTCATTCAAGTAAACAAATATAAAAAATTCTAAGGACATTTTAAATCTAATTCAACAAAGGATCAATTTTTTCTCGATATCCAAATAAAATTGAAATAAAATTGTTCGGTTTTCATGGGATTGGAAACATAAATCAAGAAGTCATGTTTTAATATGATCCTTTGTCTCAAGATAAATATCTTCATCATTGAGATATCTTGAATTCATTTTAATTTCACTATTCTACATCCAACATAAATAATTTTGATTAAAACTAGAGTAAATATGGTTTTCTTTAATTTATATATACCCTAATCATATTATACTCAAACACATTACAGATAGAAAAAATCCATTTTAAGGATTTGGTTGATATAATTCAAATTTTTATTTAACCACATTATAGTATTCCTCAATAGTTCTTTATGGATTAAAATAATTAGAAACCATTAATTACCTAATGTCATGATATAATAGATTTATACATTAAAATATTTAAATATACAATCATATATATGTAAATATAAATTTAAAAACACGTATAAATTGTTAACAAACCATTTATATTTAGAAAATAATTTATAATGGAGAAAAAGTATCAATACGAAAAAAAGTTAAGGCCAAAAGTAATTTCAATGATAAAACCATTAAAAAAAATTATTTTTAATTTTTTTTAATGATAAATAAATAATTAATATAAATGAATAAAAAATTATATAACAATTATTGACACTAAAAAATTACAATTAAAGTTAAAACCTTAAAATATTTTAAAAAATCAAATTCTATAAATGGAAATTTTATTGATACAAAAAATTACTAAATATATGAAAATTAAAAAAAATAACCTAAATAATTTGTTGTCAAATTAATCAATATATTTATTGAATTCTAACCACTAGAATCGAGGGTGGAGTAAATTGGGTGATCAATTCACGATTTATGAAAATATTATGTTTTTTTTTGAAAATTGACCAAACAACAAAAAATGGAGCATAGTCGACTAAATGATGTTGAGGGAGGTGGAAGAATGGAAAATTATGCAAGATTGTGTATATATATAAATATTGGAAATATCATAAACTACTATTAAAATCATTTAAGTGTCATTATTAATGAAGATTTTGCGAAATCCAATGTTATAACATTGTCACTAAATAATAATTTTTTACTAATATAGAAGAATCATAATTTATCCGGTCAATTATTAAGAAATGGATTAGAGAGTACATCTAGTTGTATATGAAAATAATTTAAATGACTCATTATTGTTTGAAAAATATTTGGATTTAAGACATTATGAAATTGTGATTGGTGTGTTTACTCATGTAATTCTATGAGTGTAATCTATATAATGGTGATTTAGATTGGGGATGTAGGTAATGTTCATTCCATTGAGAACTTGAAGGTATTAGACAATAGAGTGTTATAGATTAGTGAAATATTTTTTGGTTATATCTTATTAGTTTAGTGAAATATATTATGTATTAAATTTATCATAGTTTTGAATGTATAAGATTAATCTTTCATATAATATTAAAATTAATTTTTTGGATTTAAAATGGATAATTAATTATAAAAAATATTGAATATATCTTAAAACCATATGTGAACATGATTTATATCCATGATCAATGTCGAATTTTTTTTACTCATTTTCCCCTATTATAAATTGGGATGATTGGTAAACTTACATAGATTTTAATCCTTTTTGTATTTAGGCCTATAGAAATCCTTGTAGGAGGAATGTATTGTAGCCTTAATCATTAAACTGAAGGGCCTAAAAATCATACACAACTAGAATAGAAAATCCCATAAGATAAGTGGGATAATAAACTAATTACCAAACCTTAAATGTTTGTGTAGCATGCATAGCCCATGTGTAGAAAATAATGATGCTCGATATTAATGGCTGAATCCATATGCTCTCATCTGTATAATCTAGTTTCCATGAAAAGATAGGTGCTCTAATTATATATCCCCATATAGGTCTTCATAGAGGATTTAGGTCCAAAACGTTCTACCTCTATCTGATGATCATCGCACCCGCCACAAAGAGCCGAACAATCTAAAAAACATGACAGTTTGGCCTCTAAGGGCCATTTTCCCATTTGTTTCCCATCACACCATAAAAAAAGAATTAAATCATCACTTATTATTGTCACATAGTCACACCCATATCTTAATAGCTTCATACCATCCACTTCATAAATTATGTCATACCTCCACCTCCAAAGGCAACAACATCAATGTCGAGGGCCAGAGAAGGCCAAATCCACCATCACTGCAGGATAAAATGACTGAATGCACACCATTAATCAAAGAATGTACATAAAATACCAAGTAGCATAGATCTAAATTCAAGAAGAACTTCCCAATATATCTCCTGCAGTGATGATTTGTTTTCATAGGGAGACATATCTGATGAAAATGAAGAAGACAAAGGCTAGGGATCAAAATCCTAATAAAAGAAGAGAGATCTCAATTGAATCTAATATGCCATGGGTGAGAAAATAATTTGAAAAAGGATTTTACAACTTTTTTATATATGTTTCTTAAAAAATATGAATTGTAGGATAAATTGTTTATAATATCATTGATGAAATATCAATGACCTTAGTTATTTACCAAGGATACACAGTGATGGTTTTTAGGAAATGATATGAAATGGTATGGGATTTTAAAATAAATATATCCTTAAGAGACTTTTTTGGAATTATTTAGATATTTATAATGTTTTTAAATATGTCATTCCCTAAATTTTGGTTTGGAGAAAACCACATATATATATATAAGGACATAATAGATGTTTATTAGTTCTGAATTATAGTAGTAGGCCAAAAAATTATAATTAGGGTTATAAGAAATCATATGGTATAAGAAGTCTTATTGTATAGATATATAAATCAATGTTCTCCCATTGGGAATCTAAAAGGAATTTTTCATGGGTTGTTGAAGGAATTTTTTAATCTACTTTAACAACCATATAGAGTTGTAATCTATAGACACTTCATGGTACATCAAGTGTCTATTAAAAGGCCATCAGTAGTATAATTGGGTGAATTTTTTTTCAGTTAGGGTTTTTTTATTTATAGAAAACCCTAAAATTTTATTTTTATTTCCATTGAACTAAACATAATGAATTTTATTACATAATATACACTCAACCCTGAGTCTAAATAAACCATGACATCATAGTTATTTTTAACCATTAGATTAAATTTGAAGGTAAAAATAGGAATAAAAAATTTAAGAAAATTTTGTATAATTTTTTAACGTACATCAATATTAGTGATTATTGAATTATGAATCAGTCCTCAATTTTATGTAAAGTCAATTTATGCTTCAAAAATATGTTTTTTGAAACAAAATTAATGAATGTTGTGAAAAAACATTATATATAAGTTATAAATTCAAATATTTTTTTATAGGTAATGTATATCATTTATGAAATCATCATGTCAATGTTAGCATAAGGTGAATTTCGTGATTTTTTGTAAAATGATTTATTGTTCAAAAAATTGTGAAAAAATAATGAATAATTTTATATAAATATCCTATTATTTTATTATGTCATGAAATTAAATATCCCATGTATGTTTTTAATTATCACAAGTACATATTAAATAGATAAAATTTAATTAATTTCCAAGGAATTATAATTAATCATTATTTTGATATAATCTCATTTTTGTGTCTTGAAAGCAATTTTTATATATTTTACTTTTATGAGAGAAATGATTCTAAATTTAAATAAATTGAATTTATAATAATTTATAAATAGTTATAATAAAACATATCAATTATATAAAAAAATGTTTTCTAATAAATTATGTTTTTTCAAAAATGTATGTAATTGATGTAAATTCAGTTGTATCCTTATAACATTTTTTTTATAAAATGTGTTTCTGTTACATTTAACATGTTTATGTAATATTAAAATTTCAAAAGTATATAAATTGAAAATTATAATATGTGTTAAATGTTTTTAATTATCATAATTATCATAATTTAAAAGGATCATCATAAATTTGGTCACAATTAAAAGTATATAAATTTTTAAAAAATATCATCATTAAGGTTAAAAAAGATTTACTTGGTAGTTGAACCTAGAGATATCAAAAATAACGGACCCTAAAAATTCCAAATTATTATTTATTGAAGATATTGTACCAATATATAAGACTAAATTACTTTTATTCTCCATTGTTTTCCCCTTTAATATGATATTCACCGTATATTATTGAAATATTTTAGGTAATTCCATGTATGTCCCTCCCCTAAATTATAAATGGAACATATTCTGCTCCATTATTAATGTAATTTATACTATCTAGAACAAAATATAATATTAATAAAATAATACTATATTAATTAGCTTAATTATATATCCTTTTTTCAACTCCTAAAATTAAACATTCAGGGCATAAGGTGTAAGCCAAATGAGGTATCTCAATTGTGAGGTATAAATCATTACCAATCTCTTTCAATTTTATTTCACACTTAATGTCTTTTTAATATGTTATATATATCTAAATATGATGATCCAATTATCTTAAATACAATGAAATTTTATTTTGATTATAAAACATCAATATTCCACCTCTTACCTATCAACTGTGAAATGAATATATCACACTTGTGTATGTGTACACAATTTCCTGCACATAGAAACATTATTAAGTTTCCATCACTGTATATCATGGTCTGTTATTAATAAATAGTTAATCAATATATTTGATATTATAGATATAATTTTTAAAAGGACCCAACCTTATAACATTACATAATCATTAATTAAATGGATAATTCACATTGAGGATCTTTTCATGTTTATAGTTTTATACAATTAAGCCATAACGATTACAATACATCTCTAAAATTTACAAAGAAGACACTTCTTTTCATTTTCCTTTTTTACATAAAATAAAAACTCTTGAAAAAAAGAGTCATGTCTAGTTCCATAGTATAGATAGCATGACATTTATTTCATCCCATCCTTCACCCTATTAATCTGTATGTCATGTGAAAAACATTTCAAAACATGGGATGATCATAAAAAGGTCAATAAGGGTTATAATACAATGAAATAAAACATTAGTTAATTAATAAATAAATAACATAAGCTCTTTAACATACCACATGAAATCATAGTATTTATGAATAACACATAATAATCACAAATCATTAATGTATCTTCTGGCAACAATAACATACTTATGTGGTAGCTTTCACGGCTACATAGAGAGTTACATTTGGAATTCCCATCATATTATATGCCCTAAATATCATAGTAGAAAGATTATTGTTTATGTGTATCACATTACCCAATGAATTGGAAATTTATATCAGGATCACATGCCCTAGGTTTATCATGGAACCAACCGTATACGTAAAAGATTCCGAAGAACCATAACATATTCATAACACATAAAAAATTATGAAGGAACGATATCATTTTAATATTTCATTCACAATATATCAATTAAATATATTGACATAACAACTCCATAATCAAAACCATTTTCATTACCAAAATACGTAAAAGAGTATATGGTATTTATTTTAATTTTAAGAACATTATGGCTTGTTAAGGAGGCCATTGACCAAATAATAATTACGGAGACAGAAAAAGGTTGTTGTCGCCACATACATTAAAAGAACTATTATTTTTTGTATTTTAATAAAATAGATCATAGAAAAATAATAAATTTTAATTAAATTAAAATTCAATGGTGATTATACACCATATAAAAGAATGTACGGTATAATACAAAATATGCCTCAATGAAAAAAGATTGAGACGAATTCCCTTACCTCATTTCCAACTTGAACTGTTCATTCTTTAATCTGCTAAATAAAAAAATAATGTAAATTTATACTTACATAAGAAACTTTTTTAATTTTTATAATTCTTTTTATTTCACTTATTTCAATGTTATTAACATTATGTAATCATTTAAGTTAATGATGGTCATTTAGTCGATATTTTGTACTTGAGTCAAAAATGACCTTGTAAAATTTAGAAGTTATCCATGTGGTCAAAATTTCATTATATCTAGAAAGATATTTTGGATTTAGTTATCATATATATCTATTATATATGTGTATTTATTATAGTAGATAACAATTGGAGTTATTAAATGAAATGCACTGTTCATGGTGACAGTAAGCTGTACGTACATTTGAACACTAATTTCATTAATATTTTTTTTGAAATGAAAACATAATGAAAAAGTGGAATATTATAATTACACTAGACTATCATATATAATTTCATTAAATATAGATTTAAAATTTTCCATTTTTGTAATAATTGAGTCACATCATTTTGACGGGTCGGTAGTCCGCACTTCCTCAAATGAAATTACCGTGTTTACAAATTATGAATATTATGAAGATATGATATAAACGATAAATACAGAAGAATAGATATGATATAAATATAATATATATCACAAATGAATATCATTCTGTCATAAGGGATACAATATGAGTTGTTCAGAGAAGATAGAATAATCATCATTTCCGGAGGCAGTAGTTCGCCATCCTTTGAAACAGTATGTTCATTACCCAATAGATGGAGTTGTGTGTAAGTGTAGTTCAAATAATTATCATAACACAAACATATTATATTTTTTTATACTGGTGTTCTTATGAATGAAATAAATAAACAGATTTTATGAGGTGGAGAAGTAAAATAAAAGATAAGAACTTAAAAGAAGACGTTTCCTTTAAATAGAGTATCTTCTGTTGGATTGAAAAAAAAAAGATTTCTTGATGTTCCTTCTGCCAAAGGTAAGGAATCTAGGTGGAATATAGGGATATTGAGAGATTATTTGGGTTGAGGTTGGATGAGATAAGTGGCTTGAGAGGTGTGAGTAACTTTGTAGAGGTGAGGGATTTTTATAATGGGGAGGAGGGACTCTTTAATAATTTTTGAAAATATTATTTTATTATATAATGATTTTTGGTTTCTAAAGATTCAAAAATTATTAAATTCAAAGATAAGAAGACCCTTGTTCGATATAAAATCATTTAAAACAAAATTTATTGTTTTTGGATATTGTTATAATTTTTATAATCATATATATTTAAATCAATCATTAATGAGGTAAACACTACATCATTATCGTGTCATTAATTATTTTATTTATTTGATGTATAAAAATTATAAATAAAATAACATGATGTAGGAAATAGTTTTAGAAGTATATTTAATATTTATAGTCAAATATATCAATTATATAACCCCACATTAAAATTCTTTTAGGAAAACAATACATGTTTATGATATTTTTATTTTTAATTTAATTTTTTTTATTAATATCATTATGGTACCAAAGTGGTTTTCAAAGGTCAAACGACTCAACCAAATATTTTCCTGGCCCTCCATTACTCATCCAATAATATTAGGACATGTTATAAGGAAATTTTATATTATTATAATATTTGTTTACCTTGAATCACCCTATTTACCTTTAACAGCAGTAAATAAATGTCAAAAGATACTATTCACCAAAAATTATTTTCATCTTATTAAATCACATTTTACTTAATAATAACAAACATGTATGTCAGATTTTTAAAATTCAATTTATAGAAGAGGTAAAATTTTATTTCGATGAAAAATCCATCATTTTCACTACTATTTAGTGTTTTTAATATTCATCCAACATTGATTTTTTTCAGAAAAATAATAAATATTAATCCTAAGATATATTTGTTATTCTGAATTCAAAAATTATGTCTATTTTACCAAGATAAAAAAATGAATATTCTTTAATTAATTTAAAATTATTTCTCTTTGTCAAAACAAAAAAGCGTGGTTTTGAGAAATAATAACTATCAAATGATTGGCATTTTTGTTATTACAAATATCATAGAGAAATTATATCCAATGACCAACATTGGATTAAATGGTAAAAATATAATCTAATTACAATTCAAAACCAATTAAAAAGATAATATACCCATATAAATAAATTAGATTCAATGGAAGTTTTGAAATAAAATAGAGTATTTTAACTATTCATTAAAAATGAATTTTATCAGAAAAATATAAAAAAATTACCCAAAGTAAATAATAATTTCCTGATTTTAAATTAGAATTTTATTTTTTCAAATATAACATATAAAAGTAACCAAAACATTATTTAAAAAGGGTTCACCATCAAAAGGCTGTAAATCGACCTTTTAAATAATATAAGAGTATTTATGCCTAAAATTAAATTCATTCACATTTTAAGCCTCTAAATTATATTCAATAAATGTAAAAACAATTAAAAAACATTTATTTTCATATTTTAGTTAGTTATGTTCATTATCATCATTACAATGGCTAGGAGTTAACAACAACTATTATTTTTATTATATTATTATATTATTATTTTTATATAACTTAATGTTGTGTGTTACGTATGATTTCAAAGAAACTCGTTGTTTTGTATCAGGTATTCCATCAAACATGGAATCCCCTTTAAAGTAAATTTAATATTTAATTCACGAATATTAAGAAATATAAAAATGTACTATACTTTATTTACATGCAATGTTACATCCTTCCCCCCTTTTGGAAATTACGTCCTCACAATTTTTATTCACTTATCAAATAACAAGGGTATTTATCCCTCATAGAATTTTTAGATTCCCACGTTTCATCTTCAACCATATGAGATTTTCACAAAACCTTTACCTTGTGAATTACCTTATTCTGCAACACTTGCCCTCTTTGATCAAGAATCTGGACTAGCTGTTCCTCATAAGAGGTATTCTCTTCCAACCGGACAACCTCTATGGTCAAAATATGAGAAGGACTTGGAATATACATTTTCAACATTGAAACAAGAAAAAAATTGTGTACCTCGGATAAACATGGAGGTAAACCCACTCAATATACATATTATCCAACATTATCCAGGATTTCATAAGGTATAATGAACCTCAGACTCAACATTCCCTTCTTACCAAAACACATAACACTTTTCTATGGAAAAACTTGACAATGACATGATCACCTACCTCAAAATAAAGGTCACTCCTCTAGTTACCTCCATAACATTTCTGACATCTCAGAGCTGTTTTCAAGGGAATCTAAATCAACTGAACCTTATCTTCCATCTCTTCTACAAATTTTGGTCCCATCAACAACCATTCAACTAAATTATACCCAAAAGCTAGAGTTCAAGACTACTTCCCATATAACACTTAAAATGGTGCTATCTTTATACTCTAATGAATACTATTTTTATAAGAAATATCAACCAATGAAATATGTTTTCTTAAACATGAGTAAGACATCCATTTTTCTAAGATCATTATGGAAAGAAGAAAATTATTATTTTATGTTTATATAATGATAATTATATCATAAATATCATATTATTAATTTAAATATAGTTATATATTTCATACATGTTATTTTGTGATGTAAAATGGATCACATTGCTTCAAAAGGTGATAGTTCACATGTACACGTGATTGACGTTCCCATTTTTAGGTGCCTAGAAATATAATATGATAAATAATATATTATTATTTTATAATGATAGATAATTCATGAATATAATATATAAACCTTAATTCCATCATTATAACTAGTCTTTATAGACAATAATGGAAAATGAATTATATAGGTTTGTGTGGTGGTAGTCCACTATACGCATGAACAATTAATTATTTTACCTTTTTTTGGAAATGGATATTGATTTAGGTGTTGATATTAACATAATAACGTAAATGAATATTTATTATAATGGTGTTATTATTTAATCATATTGGAATAATATTTAATGGATGTGGAACAAGAAATAAAATAGAAATACTTAATTTAAAATGATACATCTCTTTTAGACGATCCACTTTCATTAACACCTTAACACCTAAAAGGTGAGTGTTGTACCTAAAATATGATATATAGAATGTTGGGATGGATTATAAGATGGGATTTGGAAATATATTGGCCAATTAAAATATGTTTTTATGTGTAAAAAATATATAATAATGAGTTCCCTTTTATATGGAAGGAGAGATGCATTCTAGAAATTATGAAAAATATTAAATAAATATAAATTAATTTTATATTTAAAATGTCTAAAATGTAACTAATATAAAATATATTATAATATGGGTCAAAATAAATTCTTCCGATAAAATTAGAGTTTTTTAATATTTTTTTATCCTTATCCTTTTGATTTAACGCTTATTTTCCCATAAAAATTCTTATCATTATATCACGTAATTTATACATTGAGGGTTAATATAATTAATATAAAATTATAAAATTCCAATAAATTAGTAATTTATAAAATTTTAGTTCTTTTCTCAAATAATTTTCTTTATTTTTATATTTTTACCAATTTGATATTATTTAATAAAATATTATTTTTTTGAAAATATTACTGCCAATTTTGAAACATTTCATTACATGAATTTTTAAAAATATAATAATGGAATGAAAAATTCAGAATAATACTTATAAACTATAAATAGTTTGACAATATAATATAAAAAATTCATATATGACATTAATAATCTCAAATTATATTTATTTCACTATTTTTAATATCATTTACATGATATTGCCATTCATTAAAAAATCATTAAATAGTAATTATATAAGGCCTTAATTTAATTATTAGTTTTATAAAAAATAAAAAAAATATCATCATAAAGTCAAAAAATTTATCATCTAAATTTATATTTATAGTTATGAGATCCCATGTATTACCCCTTATTAAAAATATTTCACATGTAAAAAACAACTGTAACAAAAATTGACTATTCATTGAATGTAAATTTAAAAATATCATACTCTCAACCAAGTTGATTTCAAATGTTGTAATTTTTGGAATGTGGTGATTTAGGTCAAAAAACACTCATCTAATAACATTAACAGATGTTTTTTGGTAATTTTATTATACATATAATATTTTTTACCCTTAATTACTCGATTTACCCTTAACAGTGTTAATAATAAAATTACCAAAGATACTGTTCATGATGTCCATAAAAAAGTGTCTTATTTTCTAAATATAGAACATATTATTAAAAATATATATTCTATTTTCAAAATTCAAAATACTTAAATTTCAAATATTAATTAAAAATTATTCATGTTGACAGAACAAGAATACATGTTTATAATGTAAAATATGTCAAACATTTAAGCTATTTTTATAAAAAATTTAAATATGAAATCAAATATAATTAATTATATTGGATTAAATGATATAAAATATTATAATTATAATTTAAAAATATTCAAATATTTAATTCAAATATATAAATAAATATGATTAAATGGAATTTTTTAATTGAAATTTATTTATTTAATATTATTCCATACATAAGACAAATAGAATAAATAAAAAATACATCCAATGTAAATTTTAAAATTTTTAATTCAATGAATATGATAATTTTTAAAATAAAGTTTATTAAAAATTGAAAAAATTTAGCACCGGAACTATTTTTACATTAAAAGTTAAAAAAACTCTTTTTTTAGAAACATAATGTTTTTAACCATTAAATTGGATTTATCGTATATGCATGTTCACATAGTGTATATTTTAGTTATTATATAATTTTGGAATATTAATATATATTAAAAAAAATTCAATAATTACCTGGGTTGTAACATTCTCCCCCACATTTTGAATGTACATCATTGTAATTATTATTCACTAATTAAATAAGTTGATATATCCCTCCCTCATAAGATTTATGATTCCCATGTTTGATGATCAACCGTATGGGTTTCCCATAAAACCTTAACCAGATGAATGAACATATTATGAAACACATTATCTCTAAAATCATGAACCTAAACTAGTTGTTCATTATCAGATAGATTCTCATCCATCAGAATAACATATTGACTCAAAACATCTGATGGATCCTGTATATACTTTCCTAAAAATAAAACATGGAAATTATTATGCACCCATGAGACTGTCAGTGGAATATAGATTCATTGGGAAATTTAACCAATCTTATTTATGATTTCAGAGGTTTCAATGAACCATGGAATCACCTTTTTCTTTTTATCAAAATGATTCACTATTTTCATTAGAAAAAATTTGATAAATACATGATCAACAAACTCAAAATAATGATCTGTCCATCAGTTACCCACATTATTTTTCTATTATCTCTGAGGTATCATTATGTTTAGATGGATCAACTAAATATTATCTATCATTTCATCTTCAAATTCTTGTCCCGTCAACTACCTTTTACCAAAATCGTACAAAAATGATGTAGTTGTCCACTACATTACTTAAAATTCCTTAAATGGTGTCATCTATATATTGGAATTAGAAATATTATTATAAGAAAAATCATCCAAATAATGATTTAGATACAAAATCCCTATTAATAAATTAAATAATAACATAAAATATACTAAAATGTCGAAGTATTTATTTAGTTTTTTTAACATAATTGATGATGGAAATTTGTGTTGAAATTTATTTCTATTGCCATTGTTTTCAAAATGCCATTCAAAAATATAGAAGTTGTCATTGGATCTTGATCATATACATTGGAGTGGGTAAATCCATTTAACCTAACTATATTATTAATATAATACCAAGAAAGTTACATTATAAATAGAGTGTCTCAAATAGGAATAAAATGAGAATATTTAGTAACTATAATAATAAAACACATATCTCATTGTTACACCTATAAGGTTATGGTAATGCCACTATGAAATCCATGTATACATTTTTCCATTTCCAGTCGTATAATAAAACTAATATTTAATACACTATTAAACAAGATATATTACATAATATATTCAATTGATACAATATAGAATATTAGGAGGTTTAGCATCTTTGGGTCTTAGGAACATTACATAAATACTTAAAACATGAAACAAAACATCTTTATTGAAAATGTCTGTTACGTGACAACTACATTCCCTCGTACTTAGAATTGAATTGGATAACTTGAGGACATGCCTCAGAAAAGGGTGAGATATAAAGCCCAGTAAGGGAGTAAAAAAGGAATAATATTAATAATACAATACCTGTTAGCCAATGTGTATAACAATTTAGCATAATAGAAACATGAATATAAAGTCATGATACATCTTGATTGTCACAACATGGAAATGTGGCAACAACATTTAACATGATATTAGAATGAGACTAGTCCCATTTCACATGGATCATGAGTAAAACATCATTGAAATTGAATTTTCATGATTAAAAACTTATATTACTTGACGTATCAAATAAACTAATATTTACTCAATGCTTTGAAGCGCTATCAGGGCACATCGTTCTTAATCATTTAATTTCATGCATAAGTGTGCCACATGGATCATACAAAATGGAATCATTAAACATCATCATTTATTAAAAGATAATTTAATGTTGAATAAATACATGAAACAATATGAACAATAAGTAAATGTGCATAAATATTAATTCCCATGATAGAGAAATGGGCACAATATTCACTACACAATAACATTAGATTGGAAAATTGTGGTGCAATTTCGACAGTATAAAGGTGTGACAAATAAATTCATAAAAAATATTTATGAGAGTTAAATGGGTGTATCATAATATATACATGAAATGTACTATAATGGGGTCATATAGATACATTTACCAACATATGTAATGGAATCTTGATTCCTAATACAAAATAATAGCTTGAATGTAAATCAAAAGAGAGAAATTATCTTATGGAATATCGGCCTGGTAATGGGTTTACGTGGGAGGAATTAATGATTGGTAAAAGTGTATATCATCATTAAAATATAAGGAAATCCATATAGGGTAGGTTCAAAAGCATTACCCATCATTTTTAATTTAAATTAACAGGGTATAACAACATTAAGGATCATGGACAAAAATGAGAATGGAAGAAATTCCTTACTTGGAGGTGTGGTCCAGAAAGCTTGGGAGAGGCTTGTGAGAGGATTCCTAGGATCTTGGGGAACCTTGGGAGGATTATAAAGATTTGATCATAGAGTTTGGATGAACTCTAAAGTCATTGAGGGAAGAGGATGTGGGAGCTTGGGTGGGTTTATATAGGAAAAAGATGGAATTCTGTATTATTTAGGTTTTTGTCCCGATACATTAAACTAATCAAAACCAAAAACCATACAATGATTTTTTCCTAAGGTTTTTTCAAATTTTTATTGAAAAAAATTATTCTATAAGGCTAATAGGCGAACATATTAAAACTTTAGGCTTCATTATGTGGAGGTTCGTCTCACTCTCCAAGAAATCAATTTAAAACGTTAAAATGATTTATAAGTCTAGGAGGGTCCAGTAAAGGTTTGTAAAAAATTAAAACAAACCAAAAATAACATTATTTTATATTTAAAACATATATTGGCCAAACATATCATTTATCAAATTTTATTACATCCCCATTGGGTCATTATAATGTCATAAAACACATTATTTAATTAAAGAGTATTGAATTTTTTACCCAAAAATGTGATTGTCTCAGAAAATAATGAAAAATTAACCATTGAATAATTTCAACATCCTGATTTCAAAAATAATATTAATTTTACTTAAATAATTTTATATTCATGTGAATTGTAAATTTTAAAATAAAAACTGACATTTAACAAAAATACATATGTACTGATGAAAACAGCTTCCAGACATTAATAAAAATCCCAATTGTATCCATAAAAATTACACATTCATATATATTTAATAAAATATAATTTAGTAATAATATTTCATTAAAATATTATTTTAAATTAAAAAATCAATAGATTTATCAAAATAAATTTCTTTATTGAATATTGAAAAAAAGTATTATTTTTACGTTAAAAACTATTTACAAAGTGACAATAATAAAATGAATTTATATTCATTATTATATTCAAAAATAATTCACTTAATTATAGTGTTATAGTTTTGTAACATAACCCCTTATAACACCCGCATATGACTAAAGGGTACGATGTGTGATTGTTACAATCTTTTGGGCTGGCTCGGATAACATCGCACGGGTGGTAATCTCTATCCACTTCCACTTCTCCCTTAAACTGTTCTATTTGATCTTAATGCATTGAATCTCATTTTGGGCTTGGTCAAGAGAAAATCCCAGTGATTCCACCTTCTTTCTGAGCTCCAAAAAATGGGCTTCGTATGGAGCAATTCAACTATATCAGGTCATCACTTCCTTTTTCTGATTTAATTGGATTTGTTAAAGCCATATATTTATACTAATAATGTGATCACTATTAAACCGTTATATTAGAAATGGTCACAATTAATAATTTCATTTTCAAATCAGAAACCATAAAACCAATGAAGTTCCTGTGTTATATAACCATTTTACTTAATAAGACATTAAATTAGATCAAGGTGAATTTTCACTGATAAAAGTATATGTTTTTACAGTCTTCCACAATTATGAAATTTTTCCCTCAAAATTTGTTTTTGCCACACTAAAATAGATGAGGGTTACTCTACATCATTACTTCCACATATTTCGACTTTTCATTTTCAAACAAGCCATTTTTCAAAAACACCTTGAAGAGTGGAATTGCCTTATTTCATATAACGTTTTCTCTATGATCTAAGAACTTCACTGACTTCTCTTCATAGGAGAGTTCATTATCCAATGGTACCACCTCTGGATTGAGTACATGTGATGGGTCAAGTGTGTACTTTCTCTAGAATAATACATGGAATAAATCATATACTTTAGATAGGTTTGGTGGGAATACTAGTTGATAGGCCACTGCTCCAATGCGATCAAGGATCTCAAAAGGATAGATGTACCTTGGACTAAGATTTCCCTACATACGAAATGTCAAAACTATCTTCCACTGAGATATGTTGAGGAATACCATGTCTTCTAAATCAAACTCCAGGTCTTATTAATAATTATCCCCATTGATACTTTTTCATCTTTGAGTAGCATTAATGTTCTACTGGATGGTCGTAACCTTATCCACCATTTCATCATTAATTTCCTACCCTATGATATTTCTCTCCCCTACATCATCCCAACATGCTGGTGTTATGCACCTCTTCTAATATGGGGCTTCATAAGGGTCATTTTGGATGTTTTATTTTAAACTATTATTATATAAGAACTAAAAAAGTAGAATATATTGATCCCATCATCCTTTGAAGTCCATTGATCATGGTATGAACATTTCTTCTAGTTTCTGGATAGTCCGCTCTGATTAACCTGCAATTTGATGACAATATTCTATACAGAAGTTTTTCTCAGTATTCATAGTGTGTTTGAGACTCTTCCAGAACATAGAGGTGAATATTGAATCTCAATCAGATACAATCGATATTAGTACACAATTTATCCATACAACAACTCTGATTTATATTCTTTCTAGTTTATCCAATGAGAAATCCTCATAAATCGCAATAAAGTTTGTGGTCTTTATAAGATGATCCAAAACAACATAGATAGAATTGTTTCTTTTGGATGTCTCTGAATTTCTGGTGATGAAGTCCACAATGATGTTCCTCCATATCAACGCAGGTATGGGTAATGGTTTTATCATCCACTTAGACTTCTACCTCTCATCCTTCACATTCTCACATACCATGCACTTTGATGTATACTTAGATATCTCCTTCTTCTGTTTATCCCGTCAATAATGCTCTTAGATATCCCTATACATCTTTATGTTTCCTAGGTGAATAGATAAATATTAACTATTTGAATCATCCAATTAATCCTTTTTTATCTCGGGATTCTATGGAACACATAGTCGTGACCCAAATATCACAATTCTTTCTTCATTAACAATGAACTCTCGGGATTTCCCTTTTCTAGTAGTTTCTACATAATTCTGAATTCCCACATCATCATTTTGAGTATCCTTTATCATTTCCAAAATATATGGTTGAGTAATAATTTGTGAATGTCTTGAGGATTTTCCCTTCTTTATTATTTCCATGTAAATCCTAATCAAATCTACGAATATTGGAACGTTTTCAATTCTCATCAATGATAGAATTATTGTGTCCTTTCTACAGAGATTATCTTCCACCTTGTTCTCTATCCCTAGGTGGTAATGGATTGTGCAGTCATAGCTGTTGATCAACTCTAACCATCTTCATTGGTGCATTTTCAACCATTTTTGTGGGAATATATACTTTAGGCTTCGTTGATCCGTGTATATTTCATAAATCTCCCAAGAGAGATAATGTCGCCAAATTTTTAAAGCGAAGATCACCGCAGCCAACCCCAATTATTGTGTTGGATAGTACTGCTCATGAACATTCAATTTACATGAAATATAGGAAATTAATTTTTAATTTTGCATCAACACATATCAAAATCCCTTCATCGAAGCATCACTAAATACCAAAACAATTTCTGCACCTGATGGTAGTGTGAGGACAGGCATAGTGATAAGCCTTCTTTTCAACTCCATAAAGCTCTCTCACATTCATCACTACAGCTAAACTTGACTCAATTCCGTGTTATCTTGGTAAAAGGTCTTAAAAATCATGATAAATTTCTCACAAACAACGATAATATCCAGCTAACCCCAGAAATCTACGGATATCTTTCACTAATGTTTTCCTCAGCCATCCCTCTATTATAGATGTTATAGAGGGATCCACAAATATCATATTTCTTGTGATGATATGACCCATGAATGAGAACACCATCAACTAGAACATGCACATGTTGTAATTACCATTGAGATTCTCCTTTTGAAAGGTCTATAGTACACTACTTATACCCTTCACATGTTCCTCCTTGATTTTTGAGTATACTAGAATATATTCTATAAAGAAAACAATAGATTTTTCAAGGTTATATCTCAAGACTCTATTCATCAATTTCATGATGATTTCTAGAGCATTAGTGAGTCTTAATGGCATTATAATGAATTCATAGTTCCTGTACTGGGTACAAATAGCAGTATTGGAGATATCCTCCTTCATCACCCTTACATGGTAATATCCCAACCAAAAATCCACCCTGGAGAAGTATTTTTTCCACGTATTTGATCTAACAAGTCATCAATCTGAGGGTGAGGATACTCATTCTTTATCTCAATTTTGTTGAGCTCAAGATAATTAATGAAAAGGCACATTGACCCATCCTTATTCCTGACAAAGGGGACCGGTGCACTGCATGGTGAATCACATGGGCTTATAAACACTTTATCATGATTATTCATTAGTGGTTTCTTCATATTCTCATGCTCCACAACATCAATTCTAAATTGAGTCTTGGATATTTGAAACTCTCTAGGTAAAATATTATTTTAGAATTCAACATATCCTCTAGGAGGTAGACCAAGAAATTCCCCGAGAAACACTTCAGTGTATTCCCTCACAATAGGCATGTCATCAAGGATGGTTTATTCCTTGGAATCAATCATTTGAGCATGATATGCATGATCATAGGGACTTAATATCCATTCTTTAGATGATTGAGGTAAAGAAGGATCATCCTATTACTAGAACATGTTCAGAATTAAGGGTTTATTCTCTATATGGAGAGTGATTTCCCACTGATGGCAATTTATGTTGGCTCTAAATAAGGAAAGCCAATTCATGCAGAGAATTCAATCAAATTCCACTAGAGAGAGTGTGATGAGGTTCTATGGCAAGTTCAATCCACAAATTATTATATGAGAGGAGTTATATTCATGGGATGAAATGATTTCCCCTTTTTTGTACTCACTAAAAACTTTACATCCATGATTTATAGTGTTGTTGGTACTGTTCCACTAAACATTTGAGATACAAAATAATGTGTAAAACCAGAATCAAAAGTGGGTTTTTCTTTTTGGTATGAATAACTATAATAACAATCCCCAATTCATTATTTGGGATCACATCGGTGGTAGCGATGGAAAATGATCACCCTTACTACCTTAGAAATTTTTGGTTGCCTCCGTAAACCATTAACATATGTAAATGATTTGCATAGTTCCATGTTTTGTTTTCTTTTGAAGAAAAGAACAACATGTTAAGAGTCAAACAGATCATTCCTTTCATCTATCATAGCTATGAGTTCTTCTTGTCCTTAGTTAAAGGCTAGGTTCCCTTTTATTCCACACCTAAAGTATTTCCTCTTCCCCCTCAGCCAATTTCCGGGGTGCTTCTTTCTACACCTTTGGCAAGTGGGTTGCTGGATTTTCTTAGAACCATTTGATTTATCCATTGGGCCACCAAAATTGATGTCAACCCTACACTTCATATCCCCATGACACCCATGAGATTCTCCTATATCTATTTCGACAATGAGGGCACATTGTACAATTTTATCATAGGAATCAATGTCATGGATCAGTAAGTCTTTCCATAGGCTTTGGTTTATCACAAACAATAATCAGTAAACCTTGAATTCTGGGGTAATGAAAAAGCTAGAGTCATATCGTTCAAGCCATGTGATGTTTTCATCATATGCTCTGATGGATTCATCATCTTTTTTCTTGAGGGAAATGAAATTCCTTTCCATCTTAAGTCAGAGGGTGCGAGGAAAATATTTATTGATTTTTTTTAGAAAATCCTTCCATTCCAATGCCATGATATGTTCCTTGAGATTCATATTTTTTATCTGTGTTCACCATTGATCAGCATCACCCTCCATACGATAAGCTCCTCGGTGGACCTTATCTTTTACCTAACATTGAAGGATAGAGAAGATCATTTCAATGGAGTTGATCCATTGTTCATAAATTGAGGGATCAGATGATCCATTTAAAGTAGGAGTCCTATGTCTCATGAATCTATCAATTGCGACTTGTTCATTCTTAGAGAGGGTTATATGTTCAAATTTACGCATGTTTCTATTCAAATCATGAGTTAATTGAGAGAGTATTTTGACAATGTTTTTAATTCTCACTCCCATCGTTTTGGGAATCTCATAGGAATAATAATCACATTGATCTTCATGTTGGTTGTTATCCCGAGTCCTCCTATTTTTTGATATTGGATGGAATAAAAGGGAAGTTATGGGTAACACATAAAGGGTAATTAAAAGAAAAACATCTATGAGTTATAAATAACTTTTATTTAGTTAACTTATGAATATATAATCTTGAATATATGGTATTCTTGATCTAATTCCCAAAATTTATTCATAGGTAAATTTTTTATTCTTTTAACAATGGTTTATACTAAGATTTTATATTTACCGAGGCATATCCCCAGGTATTTTTGTAACCAAAATTGTAGCAAGGCCTGTTCTTGTGTACCGGGATACCTCAGGTCAAGCCCAAAACTCATTTTTAGAGTTTTCACTCCTAGGTATATTAGTGCCAGAGCCGCCTCTACTTACTCGTATCCTGATATGGATATATGTTTTTTGATAAAACACTTAATAAATACTCAGAAAAACTTATGGATGTTTTTATTATATGTAGTATTATCCCTATGGATTTCACTGGGGTTTTCTAATCTTAATACCCAAAATAACCAAACGTATCCTCTCATACCAACTATAATAACCCTACATTTAAATACAAACATAAACATGATTTATTAAATAAAATTATCACTTGATTAAACATTAAAAATAAATAGGTCTAGTGTCTTTGGGGGTTTGGAACATTTCATAATGACAACAAAATTAAACACACAATCTTTTTTGAAATCATCCTTTACATGAACACTGTATTCCTTCATACTTAGCATTTCATGGGATAGCCTAAGGACATGCGTAATAAAAGGGCCATCTATAAAAACTAAAATGGGAGTAAATAGATAATAAAATTAATAATACATTAAATGTTAGGTAATAGGTATATCAATGTAGCATAAGAGAAACATGAACATAAAGGCATGATATAACATTATTATCATTACATAGAAATTTGGCAACAACATTAACATGATATTAGGACGAGCTAAGGCCCATTCCACATGGAGGATGAGTAAATCCAAATTGAACATTAATTATCATTATTAAACCCTCATTTCACTATATGTATCATGATACTAATATTTACCCAATGCATTGGAGCACTATCAGGGTGCACCATTCTTAATCATTTCATTTCTTGCCTAAGTGTGCCACGTTGATCATACAACATGGAATCATTCAACATCATTATTTATTCCACGATAAATAAATGTGGAATACATACATGAAAATATATAAACTATATGTAATGTTCATAAATTTTATTACCATTTGATAGGGAAATGGGTATGCTATTCACTACACAATGACTTTAGCTTGGAAAATAGCGTTGTAATTTCGTCTACATAATGACGTGACATAAAAAGTCATAAAAATGTTTGATGAGAAATAAAGGGGTGTATCATCATATAGAAATGAAATTTAAATTATGGGGTAATGTATATAAAGGTCCCAACATACTTAAAGTAATTTAGTTTCATAATACAAAAGATTTCGAAAAATATAAATGAGATGAGAGAAATTTCATATCAAATTTGGAATAGTAACGAGTGTACATGAGAGTCATTAATCATATATAAATGCGTATATAATAATTAAAACATAAGTAGGGTAGTATAGTGGAGGTGTTAAATCATACCCCAACATTTTTAATTGAAATTAAAATGTTATGAAAATATTAATAATCTAGGACAAAAATGAGAAAGGAAGAAATCCATTTCTTGGAAATGTGATCTCAAAGGCTTGGGAGAGGCTTGAGAGACTATTATTTGGAGTTTGGGTATACTTGGGAGGATTTTATAGAGAGTATGGAATAGTTTAGATAAACTCTAAAGGATTTTAGTGAAGAGGAAGTGGGAGTATGTCTATGATTTTATAAGAAAAGATCGGGAATTTTTTATTATTTAGGTTTTTGTCCCTACACATTAAACCAAAAAAAACCACATACCATCCCATGGTTTCCCACCATGGTTTTTCCCAAAGGGGTGAAGGTAAAATTATTTTATACGACCAATGTACGAAATTCTTAAAATATTAGTCTTTCTTATGTGGAGGTGAGTCACAATCTCAAGGAAATCAATTTAAAAAGATAAAATGTTATATAAGTCTTGGAGCACTAATGCTTTTAAGAAAAATCAAACATCCCTAAAATCACATTATTTTAATTTTAAAACATATGCTTTCCATAAAATAAATTTATTTTATTTTATTACATCACCATTGGGTCATTATGATGTCATAAAACACATTATATAAATATGTTGTATTTAAATTTTTTATATAAATATTGATTGTATCAGAAAATTATGAAAAACTCACAGTTGGATAATTTCAACATCCTTAGTCCAAAAATATAATTAATTTTATCAAAGTTATTTTCTAATTGTGCGAATTTTAACTTCTAAAATACGAACTGTCATTTATCAAAAATTTATTGGTTTTGAAAACAAAGTGCATCCAAATCTTAATAAAAGTCAGAACAATATCCATAAAAATTATACAATCATTTCTATTTAATTAAATGCAATCTAGTAATAATATTACATTAAAATATTATTTTAATTAAAAAATTTATTGATTCATCAAAATATATTTCTTAATTGAATATGCACTAAAAATACTATTTGTGCTTTAGAAAATATTTCCAAAGTACAAATAATAATATGAATGTATATTATTCATTATATAAAAAAATAATGTACATAATCAAGTCAAGAACGAGTAAAACATAATTTAACATGAATTATAATGAGTAAAACCTCATTGAACTTGGATTATTATGATACTAATATTTACCCAATTCGTTGGATCACTATTAGGGTGCACCCTTCTTAATCATTCCATTTCATGAAGAAGTGTGCCACATGGATCATACAACATGGAATCATTCAACGTCATAATTTATTCTAGATAATTTAATGTGGAATACATACATGAAAATCTATAAACAATAAGTAAATGTGCATAAAGTTGAATACCATTGATAGGTAAATTGGCATGGTATTCACTACACAATGACTTTAGCATGGAAAAATGTGTTGTAATTTCATCTACATAATGACGTGACATTAAAATTCATAAAAATGTTTGATGAGAGAAAAAGGGGTGTATCATCTTATATAAATGAAATTTAATTTAAGGGGTAATGTAATAAAATTACCCTACATATGTAAAGTAATTTAGATAAATAATACAAAATAATTGCATTAATGTAAATGAGATGAGAGAAATTATTTATGGAATTTCGACATGGAAACTAGTGTACATGGGAGGCACTAATCATATATAAAGGGGTATATAATAATTCAAACATAATTAGGGTAGTATAGGGGAGGTTTTAAATAATACCACGGCCTTTTTAAATGAAATTAAAAGGTTATGACAACATTAATAATCATGGAAAAAAATAAGAAATGATGATTTCCAATACATGGAAATGTGATCCCAAAGGCTTGGAAGAGGCTTGAGAGAGGATTATTGGGATCATGGGGATCCTTGTAAATATTTTAGTGAGGGGATGAAGTAGGTTGGATGAACTCCAAAGGATTGTATTGAATAGGAAGTGGGATCATGACAAGGTTTATATACAAAAAGATATGGAATTATTTATTATTTTGGTTTTGGTCCCAACAAATTAAATTAATCAAAATCAAAAACCATTCCATGTTTTTTCCTCATGGTTTTTCAAAAATGATAGTGTAATTAATTATTTTATAAGACCAATGGATGACGTTATTTAAATATTAATCTTTCTTATGTTGAGGTGAGTCACCCTCTTAAGGAAATCAATTTAAAAAGATAAAATGTTTTATAAGTCTTGGAGGGTGGACTAATGATTTTTAAAATAAATAAAACAACCCTAAAATCACATTAATTTAATGGTAAACCATATACTGGGCAAAAAATTCAATTATAGTATTTTATTACATCACCTTTGGGTAATTTTGATGTTATAAAACACATTATATAAATAAACGGTATTTAATATTTTTACCCAGAAATTCAATTGTCCCAAAAAATTATGAAAAACTCACAATTGGAAAATTTCAAAGTCATCATTAAAAAATATTATTAATTTAATCAAAAAAAATTCTACCTATGTGAATTTTTACATTTAAAATAAGAACTTCCATTTGTCTAAAATTCATTGGTTTTGAAAAAAACGGTTTCCAAATCATAGTAAAAATCAAAATAGTATCCATAAAAATTATAGGATCATTTCTCTTTAATAGTTAGTAATTTAGTAATAAATTTTCATTAAAAATTTATTCTTTTTAAAAAATCCATTGAATCATCAAAATAGATTTCTTAATTGAATATTGTCTAAAAATACTATTATTTCTTTTAAAACAATTTACAAAGTACAAATTGTTAAATGAATGAATATTATTTATTATATAAAAAAATAATGCACATATTCATTGTGAAAAGGTCTTGTTACATATACCCTTATAACACCCTCATACAACCGAGAGGTAAGGTGTGCGATGGTGACATACTCTTGGGGTGGCTCAGATAACATCACTCGGCTAGTAATATCTATCAACTTCAACTTCTCCCATAGGCGATTCTATTCGAGCTTAATGTGTCGATGCTTAGCCTAGGTTTGGTCAATTTCAATGCCCAGTGACACCACATCCTTTCCAAGATCAGGAAAATGTGTTTCATATAGATAAATTCTATGGGATGAGTCCATCTCTTCCTTTGACCTAGTAAATTAGATTTGATAAAACCCTATATTTTTAAAAATCATGTGATCACTGTTCAACGAAAATATCAGAAACAATCACAATTTATAACTTTATTTGGAAATACAGAAACATAAAACCAATGTAATTCCCGGGACCTAGTTACCTAGAGTCGATGCATTATTACATAACATTTCCATTATACAAAGAATCATGTCATCAAAGACTGATCATTTTAATATTTTTTGAAACAAGATACATACATAAGTTCAACATTACAACTTGAAAAGAAATACAACACTAATTTAGTCCATTATAAACATCCATGACACATAGATTATGATAGAAAGTCACTCATAAATAACTTCTTCATATCCTGGGAAAATGAAAAATAAGAAATGGGTGAGGTCAAATGCTCAGTAAGGTTAAGCAATACAGCGAAAGATGACATAAACATTAGGCATGGTGAATAATTAAAAAAACATTCCTTTACAAATAATAAACATGAACAATTTATGGAAAGAATATAATATTAGTAAATAATGCATTAATAAAATAGAGTAATGGGTATTCTACTAGATGAATAACCACATGAACCATAATTATTATTTTCATTATGAGGTAATGTATAATTCTAGACATTCTGAATCATCTTGTCAAGGCCTCAACCAAGACAACTAAAAATGATTAAAGGCTCGGCCAGAACCATATATCAAATTAGGAAAGGCCTCAGCCAATTCCATGTCTAATTGTCTCATGATACATTCTGATTCACCAAGGATTTATAGCAGGCTCCACCCATCGCATACTAAGTCCAATACATTCCTCATATAAAAAGGTTGAAAGATAACATAAACATTCATATAAAAACTAGGATATGAAATGTGAATACTTTTACCAGAAACCATGAATGTTATAAAAATAACACATCCATGGTCAAACATATCACAAAACCTTCAACACATTATGGATGTTTTATATCATAATAAATCAACTTCAAACAAATTTAAAATCCATCAAAGGATGTTGACATAAATGAAATTATTTCTTTTGAAAGAAATATCTCTTTCTATTTTGTAAACATTTAAGAGTCACATAATTAAAAAAGAAAAAATTTATTTTTAAAATATTCTTATAATATTGTAAGGGAAGATTCGATGATGTTATAACAGTTAAAAATAGCCACACCCACTGTATAAGTTAAAAAACATTCTAACCATAATTTTGTCAAAAAATTCATAAAGTACCATGTTTGGAAAATGACAGAAAGATTCCTTTCAAAACCTATAAGGTAAAATTATGGTATAAATGAATTTAAACCATAGTCTATCAAATATAATTTTTTTTTGAAATATATATTTTAGAAAATGTGGATGTGGATGATAAAGCGTTCCCCGTAGATACTTACGTAAAAACAACCTTGGATAATAAAGAGATTGTGAAATTAACCCTTAATTTGTAATTTTTTTCAGTCGAGGGTGTGTAAACCCCCTGTAGAATAGTCAAATAATTGTTATTAAATTATAAAAAGACCATTATGCATAAATAGGATATTATATATGATATTCTAATATTTCTTTGTTAATAATATTTCGGTACTATCATCATTTCTAGTGTTAACTAATTCGTTTTCCATTATATGTTGGTTACGTAAGCCTTGTACGTTATAGATAGGATGTATTCGATTCATATATATAATGATATTATTTTCATAAACATTATTTTTAGTAATCAAATGAGAATTATTTTTGAATGTTTATGATGGGGAAATGAATCTCATGACGTTCATGGAGAAGGTAATATATGCATACGCATGAGCGACAATATCATTATATTGATGTTAAAAGTGTATGTAATTGGATGGTATATCATATATAAAAAATCATTAACATGTTAAATTTTTTATTTACATAATTTATACTCATTATTAAAACCATCCAAATAATTAAGTGTTTGAATAACATAATACACCACAACGTGTAGACGGTAAGTTGTACATGTGCACGTATAGTGACATTGTCATTTATAGGATGGATAGAATAACAAATATGGTTGTACCATATCTATAATAACATCACGGTATATATAAGGGCCTGGATTTATTATTTTGGTATGGAAACAACAAAGAAAGAGGAAGTGTAAGAAGAAATGAACTTTAATGAGGTGATGGAATATTTACCTCTTCTTCGGGTTCTTCATATTGATTTGATCAAAAGGGATACTTGGGATAGAATTCTGACAAAAGGAATGCCTCTAAGATGAAGGTAGGAATGTAGGAAGGATATTTGGGACGATTTTGGACAAGCCAAATGGCTTTAGGGGAGTGATTTTGAGAGAAGGGGATGTTCTCTTTTATAAGAGAGGTGAGGGTCACTTTAGGAAAGGCTTGAAATGTTTTTTTATAACAAAATTATTCTTCATTAATATTTTCTATAAAATGATTTATTTAGAGAATAAGGTGGGTAGTGGTATAAATCCTCTCAACAAATAGGTTGTATATAGGTTTATGCCACCATATTAACATTACCTTTTAGATTGATCTCTTAGTTAAACAGTTTGACATTTACCATGTCTCTTTGTATTTTTATATTATATGGTTAATAAACTTATTATAAAATGCCAACCGAACCCCTAGTGGTTCATTATTAATATATATAAGCTTATCTAAGTATTTTAGCCAAACCATAGATTTTTATGAATATTATATCAATTAATAATATACTATTTGTTTTAAAAACTCAATTATGAAAATATTGACAATATTTAGTATTTTATTTTTTTGAAAGATATTAATACTTTATCACTTAGAATAAAATTTATTTAACCATCCCTAACATGTCATATTGACCTAGAAAATTAGTGGAATTCATCAAAAGTCTAAATTTACATTTTTTTTATAATTATAATATCAATTATTTTAATATTACATTAATAAGGTAATTACTGCATCAGTATTGTGTCATAAATAATTTAACTTATTTAATGTAAAAAATTTATAACTAAAATACCATTATGTATTAAATCATTTAGGCTTTCTAATAAATATTTATAGTCAAATTTATATTGTCTGTAACCCCATATTAAAAATTGTTAAGATATTAAACATTGAATTTTACTCTATTAATTATTCTATAAATAAAATAATAATAAAGGTCCTATTCTACTCCACGTGGACAAAAGGGGTCATATTTTATTATTAAGGTTGTTTTTGGTCGAATTATACTTATCAAATAGAATTAGGACATGTGTTAGTGTAATTATGATATCATGTTTACTCTTAATTACCCTATTTACTTTTAACCGTGGTAAATAAATATCAAAAGTTACTATTTGTAACGTCCCAACCCGGCTCACCACTAAACCGGAGGCCGGAATGGTTGCGACATGACCTCAAGAGTGCCTCCCCATACGCCAAAGGCTGTCGAATTGCAGCGAGGGTCTAAGGATAGTCAGTGAGGGGGATATAACCTCATTTTATTGTTAAAAAATATACAAGGGCAATAAATAGCAGAAACAGTATAATAAATGAATAAGCAACAGAAAGAATATATTATAAAACTTGTACAAAAAAATGGAAAATTACAAAGTATACAACAGATGCATGCATTAAATGATAATGATAAAAAAGTATAAAACAGTGAACAAAATAGCATGATTTACATTTCAATGCATAAGTAAATAAATAATGACTCAAATCCCCACGGGCGATCTCCTCGAGCATCCCGAGCCTTTGCTCGGTCCTGTGTTCCTAACTCCCAAGTAAACGAAAACAGCATAGTCCTGCAACCAATTAGAATCTACTCGGGTACCCAGTGCAATGGCGGCCTGAGTAGGGTGTGAGATATAAATCTCTGTAGGTCGGGACCCGCGCTGTCTACCCCAAACCGGACATTTAATGAACAACTTATAACATTTTAAACCATGCATAAATTATTTAAACAATACAATGTAACTATATAACGAAGTACCTGGTACAACCCTCAGCTGGTGTTTGAACCTGCATTATACATTTATCATACATACTCCTTATTCGTAACATAATCATTCATCAATTAATAATTATTCCAATATTATTAAATTATGAAGGTCTTGAGATTCAGCATATGCCCAACATCTCCCGTCTAAATCACTCACCACAGATGTCTCTAAATACCATCTATGTAATCAAAGTAAAGACTAATTCCAAGCTTGTGCTTTGGCTTGGATAACACGTCATAAGTTATTCAATTAAACCTTTCATATACCAATTCTGATCCCTCCCAATAAAAGTGGTTCACCCAATTCATAAATAATTCTAAAACCTTCCTCGTAAACAATTCATAAATCATCATGTCTCAACAGCCTTCTTTAACCATTAACTCATTTCATGCACAAACAATTGGATCCACAATCCAATGTTAATTTATAGGTGCAGAACATCATGTCTAGCACCCTCGTGAGTATTTGGAGCATCAGTCCTTGTCTTACAACCCTTGGGTATTTGGATCATTAGTCCCTGACCCATAAAAGAATATTTTCTTGCATGCTAGGTGTAGAACGCAATGTCAAGAACCCCGTGAGTATTTGGAGCTTTAGTCCTTGTTTCACAACACATTTATCAATCATACATATATATTTATCATTGGTGTAGAACACCATGTCTATCACCCAGTGAGTATTTGGTGTTTCAGTCCTTGTCTCACAACCCATTTATCAATCATACATATATATTTATCATTGGTGTAAAACACCATGTCTAACACCCCATAACCATCAATTAATTAATTCATAAATTAATTAATCCAATCTGTTAATAAATTCAACAACTAATTGACAACATAAATTGCATGTCAAAAGTCAAACCTTAATTAACCATTCAATGTCTCAATAGTAAATAATTCATTAACATTTAATTGTTCTTCGCAATCCAAATAAATAACTAACTCAACATTTTATTATCCAAATTCATTTACAATTCTGAACCCATCCATTCAAACAATGATTTGTCCAAGACATTAAGAATTTACATGCACATCATAATCATCACAAAACATGTTGAACTAGCTCATATATTTAGCAACCATCTCATGCATCATCTCATAATATAGAATAACTCCATCCAAGACAATGTAATTCATGGAAATCTAAAAAGTACCCTTGGCCAACAGTCGTAACAAACAATCAATTCAAAATTTTAATTTATTGCATGAAAATTAATTAATTGAAAAATTAATTAATTAAATATTATCTCATAAACCAATCATAAATTAATTTACCATTTTACATTTAACATGTAATAATTAATCCATCCATTAATTATTACCAATTTCTAATTTATACTTTTGAACATGTCAAATATTTAATATTCCTAGTCAGCATTTAAAGCCACAAATTTTATTCCAACTCATGGCTTGGTAATTAATTCTACAATTAATTACCATATTATACATTCTTCCCATTCAAATCATTTAACTGTTTCATCATATCACTTTAATGAAATTGTCAAAACGTGCTTAAAAACAACACAAGTTCAAGCCATCATTTATCTCACGTGGGCAGTATCATTTAATAACCTCAAAAGTGTCATGCATCGACATATCATAATCAAGGAAACTTATATTCTAAATTTATTTAAAGAATATATAATTCATAAAATAATGTGTTAAGGATTTGAGACCCTACCTCAGGATGGAACCATTTTAAATCTGAAGCGCTTTAATGTACATGGAAACAACCAGTCCACAACTGGTCCATAATCGAATGTGCACACACCTTTATATATATATATATATATATATATATAACTGTGCGTGTTCTCTACATTAATGAAATAAAATTAAATATATTAAACCGGTAACCCGAATCAAAGTTGTAATGAACAACGCACATCTATCTTGGTTCCAGGAACTCATAATAAAATTCAACAAGCCTTAATATAACTAGTGTAAAGCCAAACCATGGGTTTAGAAACTAACCCGAACCAACAGCAGCAAGACAATTCGAAACCATCCACCTCACCCTTGGTGGAGGATGTCAGATTATGGACCAATGGGTCTTGAGTCAACATTCCAATATCCTTAAAAAATATGAACACAATGATTGGATTAAATCCGATCCTTTGGGTTTTAGCTGAGAAACAAGGTGAGAGAGATGAGTCAAATGGTCAATGAGAATCACCAGTTGTACGCAGAGAAACTCACCTTTATGACGCAGACAAGATTCATGAGGATTTTGTGGGGAATCGTTGCGTGAAATGTGGAGTCCGGGAGAGGGGTGGTGCACCTCTAGGTATTGCCCGAAGGGGGGTTGCACCTCAGAGGTCACGCGCTGCAGGAGCTCTGCCCTGGTGTCGCGCTGCTGCAGGGAGGGTTTCTCGGGGGTTCACGTGCATTTTGGTCACACCACAGGAAGGATCTCACACCAAGGAGGGAGCTCGAAGTAGGGAGGAAGGGGCGGCATCATCGGTTGCGTTGATGCGTGCATGTTGCACCTTGTGCGTAGGGAGGAAAAAGAGGGGAATTCGATTCCTTTTATTTTCTTTTTCAAAACCCAAAATTGATTGCCATTAATAATAGTTATTGTTAAACTCTTAAAACCCAATAATAATAGTACCATTAATGCGATAATAATAATAATAAAAGATAATAATAATACTCATTTTATTATTATTATTATACACATTAAACACTTATCTAAAAAGTAAAAAAACGCCCCAATTAATCCTTCTTAAAGGAAACGTTTCATTTTAGAAAATCAAACTCCACTTTACACCTCAATTAAATTAAAACCTCTTTGAATTCAAAGTAATAAAAAAATAATTCCTTTCCCACAGTTAATAAAATTCGGTTTTCCATGAATTTAATTAATTAAAAAAATAATAATAATTAAGTCATTATTATTATTATTATAAAAACATTCATTTTTTAAAAATTCCAACCAAAACTCCGCAATTAATTACTATTATTATTTATAATAATAATACCCATAATGATCAATAATTATGATACTCGGAAAACCATAATAATAGAAATATAATTATTATTACTCAAACCTTTGATATAACCCAACAACTCTATTAAATAACCACACTCCTTTGTTAAATTAAAAACTGCTTATTTAATTATGCGTTTCATCGAGATACCCAATAGCCTCATTAGATTCACCTAAATATTACACCCCATTAAATATAATCATAACTTTGACAAACCCCATAATTAAATTGTATTAAAAGAAATAATAAATTTCCAATTTTAATTATGTCCAACTTCCCCATTTAAATCCACACTAATTATCTAATTCATTTTTAACCTTCATTTATTATTCTTGTAATAAATGTTTCGTAATTAATTATAAAACTCCTTATTGATCATTGAATACTTTTAACATTTATTTAACTAAGTAAACTCAAAAATAATAATAACATTATTATTATTATTATTCAAACTTTCATTTATTTAAAAACCCAAACCCCCATTTTTTTACAATATCTTTAATATGATAAAAACTTTAACACATAACCTCTTATTTAATTAAAAGTTTCTTTGAGAAGCTCAAATTCCACATTTAATTCTCATAAATGATACAATCCTTTAACATGCAATAAAAATCACAAAGTATCAATATAAATTATTACTCCGTAATAATAACAATGACATTATTATTATTATCACATTCCTTTATTTAATAAAAATTGGTCTTTTAATAATTCTGAAACTCTTCATTTAAATAAAACAGTTCTTTGATAAACCCAAAACCCACGTCAATACCTTCGTCATCCATTTAATTAATTATTCAACATTAAATAAATTTAACAACCATAATAATAGTAATAATAACTTTATTATTATTATTATTATTAAAAAATTATTTTAATTAATCCAAAACTCTCATATAATCATATTTAATTGATAATAATAATAATAATTTATTAAATAAGATAAACTGCATAGGTTGGACTGCAAACATGTGCTGCCCATGCAGATCCTTTAATGTTGATTTTTCTGGATTAGGTGCACCCGAGACTCATCGGGACACCCACTAAAATTTATCGGGAAATTACGAAATTCTAGAATTGAACCATTAGGTGTTTCAACATGAAGAATAAAATTCTAGGGCACGGTTTAAAAAAAATGAACTGTTGATATATTGGAAAAAAATTGAAAGCATTCATATTTTAACCCGGTTCAAAAACACGGGACTTTACAATATACCCACATTAAAAAATTATCATCCCTGAGAAGCCATCAGGAACCACTACTAAATCAACCAACAAACCAAGTTCATCTAAGATGATCAGTCAAAATATTACCGGACAACTCCGTTCTAAAAGCTCGACATCACCTACTGACACGTTTATCAAAAATGATGCAACAATACCAACCTTAAGATTTTCCTTGACATCTCAAGAAAAGATTAGCTGCTCACTAGTGCATGTTTTTAGAATACATTAATGCATGTGTGTGACATTCCTCAAACCATGTTCACCATGTCAAACATTGATCATAAAAATCCGTAACATAAACCTATCGGCATGTCAAAACAACTGAGTCCCAAGACGTCTTCTAGAGTAGTGGGACGAACTCACTTTAATATCCTAGAACATTATATGGTTACTACCTACCATGGGTTATCCCCTTACGAACAATAAACATTGACCCTCTCTATTGGTCACTCAAAACATAAATCCCAAGGTTCCAAAACCCCTTTTTCTTTTAGGAATTTTAATTATGTATTTCATATTTTTAACATTTGAATGAATTTCAGCATACACACAAGTACATATTCACAACAATTCACTTGGTTTTCAAAACAAAAACCTATAGATTAAAATAGTCATGTTATCAAAAACATCCTATTTAATCATCCTTCAATGTTATTCAAATATAAACAGTCAATTTATCATCTAAATTCCTTTTACAGAAAAGGAGACTTCCAAAGTTCTCATTTATTCAATCTGGGTTCTTCCAAAAGAAACCCAACAACAGTTCATTGTAATCAAAACTCAGCAGTTTTACATCTGTAACCATTTTCAAACATATTATGGTTGTATATGGTTCAAACACATGGGTGGACATCTACCAATTGATAAGTCGCCCATACACTTTATCGCTGGAATTTGGCTCCCATTTATCACAATCAACAATTATTTAACATTTTATTTTTATCACCCCTTTCACATATCCAAAACATCTCTAACATGTTAGCATAAGCAGTAACACAACAAAATGCTGTAACACAAAATCATGGCACAACAACAAATCATTGTAATAACTGAAACAGTATGGAATATAATAAATCAACAATGTTAAATATATTACCAGAACAAGCTATCTAGAGAGTTGTGCTAAAGCAGATCAAAACATGGCATTGCACCCAAGGAACACAAACCAAATTTTCAGGAATCCTACTAATGCAACTACAAGGCTTGTTATATGCATGACATGTGAATCACTAAGTGACTAAGATGATTCATGTACAAAACTTCCTTTCCATATCAGGCCAAGACAATTATTTTTCAAAAATCTCAAAATCAATAAACATCTGAAAATACACCAGTCACTCAACGTGAAATTATATCAACTATAACATCTAATAGTACAAACATCAATTCCCATCCCTGGCCACTCAGTCATTTCCCGTACATGAGGTGATCAGTCCCGAGCACGACTAATAACCCATGAGTCAACACATTCCTAGTCTCCTATCTACAAACCCCAAAATATAAAGACAAAGGAAAAGGATGAAAAACTAAACCTTTGATACCACATTGTAACGTCCCGACCCAGCTCACCACTAAACCGTAGGCCAGACCGGCCACCACATGACGACAAGCGCGCCTCCCCATACGCCAGAGGCAGCTGACTAAAAGCGAGGGTATAATGATAGTCAGTGTGGAGACTATACCCTCATTTTAGTGTTCAAAAATAGACAAAGTCAATAAATAGCAGAAATGGTATAATAAATGAATAAGCAGCAAAAATCATATTTTATATATCTTGTTCAAAACAAATGGCCAACACCAAAGTATACCACGGATGCATGCATGACATGATAATGATACAAAAGTAGAAAATAGTGAACAAAACAGCATGCTTAACATTTCAATGAATAATTAAATAAATAATGACTCAAAGCCCCATGGGTGATCTCCAAGAGCATCCCGAGCCTCTGCTCGGTCCTGTGCTCCTAACACCCTAGTAAATGCAAACAACATAGTTCTATAACCAAATAGAATCTACTCAATTACCATGTGCAATGGCGGCCCGAGTATATAGCTACCCGACCTTTTCTTACATTACTATTACATAATTTCAAAGATAAACAACATAATAGTATTACACATGGAGGATCCAGTGGTTTAGTGTCTTGGTTAAACTAGGACTACACATAATAAGTACAAAACCAAGCATAAAAATTCATTTAATCTCATCTTTTATAGCTTCTTAGTTGCACTTGTCCCCTCCTTAGTACATGTAGCCACCTGAGGATATACATCAAAAGGGGTGAGGTGAAATACCAGTAAGAGGATAGATAAGAACAATATAGCATGGGGTGAGCATAATCATGACATAGGAAGAAGATCTTGAACATGAGAGTAGCATAAACAATAAACTTGAAATGTGGCAAAGCATAAAAATGAAACATCATGTCTTAGTGGTTAACTACCACACATACTTGTGAACAAAGCTAGCATAATTTTCGCGCATAATTTCATATTTAATCATGAGATTATCACTTTACCCAATGCATTGGAGCGCTATATAATTCCGGGCGCACCCGTCACATTTAAACATTCATATTGCGCTATATAATTCCGGGCGCACCCGTCACATCATAACATTATCAATATCATTCTTCCCACATAGAACACATATCAAAAATGTACATAAATAACCCATGGAAAGGAATGGGTTTCATCTCATAATAACACATTCATAATCTTTGGGATCCCAAAAGAATGAGGTAACAACATACTTGATATAAGAACCATCATCCTTGAATGAGAGGTAAAAGGTGAGATCTTGAAAGAATAGTTCTTTTGGAAAACATTTTGATGGACATAAAAACCAGTGAAAAACATGTATATCCCAGAAAAGTAAAGGAAATTATGAACAAAAGACCTTTGAGGAGTAACCATATCAAAAATGGAGTGAAAGAGGGAGAACCCAAAGGAAGAAAATTGGGTTCGAGATATCCCCTTACCTTGTACTCGAATGCCTCCTTCTCTTTAATGTCCTGTATAATGACATTATATTCATTAATTAGAAATTCCAGAACCTTTTATACATTAATAGGGTTCATTATGGTTTCATTATTTCATATTATGTTCCTTTGGATGACTTATAGAGTTTAAAAACATTGATCCGGGAGGTTCTTTTTCATGGTTTTCTTGAGCGGTCCACTTGTATTCTTAATTTTATGTTTGGGTAGATCATGGGTAAACATCCATAACTGATATTACATGTTATTAATGATATTACATAATCTTGAATAATTTTATAATGATTTATATTAGATCCAAGTGGACGAATCATTAGATAAAAATTTAATGATGGTTATTTGGGTTAATTTGAGCGGTTTTTGGATCACAATGATCTTGTTTTAACATTTATCTTATTAATAAGTCCATAGGTTATTTAAAGAACATAAAATAGAACATAATACATATAAAACATTCTGGTTCAACCATAAAAATGGTTTCATAACCAGATTGAAGGTACAAATGGAAGAAGAGATCATGTAGTTTTTGGAGGTGATAAATTATCACCACATGAACAACGTTCTCTTTAATAAAATAAAAGGAAGGGGGAAAGGGTGTGGGGTGATATAATATAACATTAGAATCATAATATTACATTATATATATAATACTGGATTTACATAACAATTTGGATGAAGATAGAAAGAGAGAGATCAAGAAAGGAACTTGAACTTGAAAGGAAATTAAAGGAGAAGATAGAGGGAAATTACCTTTAGAATCCTCCTCTTGAGATCCTATTTAAGGAAGCTAGGCCTAGTCTATTGATGAGACCAGAAGCTTTTGGACCTGGGGGGTGAGCTAGGGAAGGTGTTTGGGCAGAATTTAGAGAAGGCTTGGATCTTGAGAGGTGTGAGGAAAAGAGGGAGTGAAGGGTGGCTTTTATAGTGGAGGGGAGAGGGGTTTCCATAATATAAAATTGATTAGTTTATTAATGTCACCCAAGACAAGGAATAGTGAGTCTTGGATGACTAAGAATAGTAAATTTGACTTTTGAATTCGAGATTTGGGTGCTTACAGCACTTTTGATGTCAGGAATAGTGGGTTTTAATTAAAATGTATTTATATGATAAATTAATGTATTCTACTATTCATCAAAAATTCAAGTATCTTAGAAAAACCCCAAAATTTTACCCCAACAATTTTTTGACGTTTAGAATCCAAAAATGAAGTCCATTTTTCAAAAATAATTTTCTAAATATTATTAATTTAATATTTAATTAAAATCATAATTTACTTAAAAAAACAGTTTTTAAAATTAAAACTGATTTTGCAGTTCTTTCAAAAATTACTTTGGGTCTTATAAAATTATCTAAAAACTATTAGACGTTGATTCAATAATTTATGAATATATTTCAGGAAAATAAATATTCTTTAAAATTAATTAATTAATTATAATTAATTATTTATGACTTATAAAATACCAAAAACGTTTACTAAGGTCAAATTATCACTTTCTATGATGTCTAAATTTTATTTTATTATTCATAGGTAATATTACTCTAATTTACTTTTCATAAGGTTCATATTACTATTCATAAGGGTAGGTTACTATTCATAAGGGTAGGTTACTATTCACCAAAAATTATTTTTGTTTCATTGGACTCCAAAAACTATCTTGAACACAACCGTGAATGTTGGATTTTTAAAATTCCAAACATAAGGGTGAAAAAATTATGTTTAAAGGTCACTTATCACTTAGTAGTTCATTATTTTGTGTTTTTATGACATAGATATAAGAAGGGAATTTTCCATTGAAAAACTTTGGGTCGTTAAACTCTTCCCCCCTTAAGAAATTTCGCCCCCGAAATTTCACTTTACACAAACAGGTGAGGGTACTTCTCCTTCATTGCCTCTTCCGGATCCCATGTTGCTTCCTCAAACTTTTGGTTCCTCCACAACACTTTGACAAGGCGGGTTGTCTTGTTGCGTAGAACCTTATCACTTTTGTCCATAATTTTTACCGGCTGCTCCTCATATGAGAGATCATCTTCCAACTGTACCACCTCTGAGTTTAGTACATGTGAGGGGTCTGGAATGTACTTCCTCAGTAGTGATACGTGAAACACATCATGAACTTGAGCCATATTTGGTGTAAGTTCCAGACGATAGGCCACGGCTTCTATACGGTCAAGGATCTAAAAGGGGCCAATGTACCTTTGGCTTAGCTTCCCTTTCTTCCTGAATCGCATGAATCTCTTCCATGGATATATTCGAAGGAAGACTTTATCTCCAACGTCGAACTCCAATTCCCTTCGACGATTGTCAGCATAGCACTTTTGCCGATTTTGAGTAGCTTTGATATGTTTCTGGATGACTTGAACCTTCTCTATCATCTCTTGAACAAGATCTGGACCAAGTATCTTTCGTTCTCCAACTTCATCCCAACAGGTTGGAGTTCTACATCGCTTCCCATAAAGAGCTTCATACGGAGCCATCTGAATACTCGAGTGGAAGCTATTGTTGTATGAGAACTCATCCAATGGAAGGTGATGATCCCATCCACCTTTGAATTCAAGAGAGCATGATCTAAGCATATCTTCAAGTGTCTGAATAGTCCTTTCAGACTGGCCATCAGTTTGGGGGTGATAGGCCGTGCTGAAATTTAATTCAGTACTCAAAGCATGTTGAAGGCTCCTCTAGAATTTAGAAGTGAACCTTGGATCATAGTCAGAGACAATCGAGAGTGGAACACCGTGCAACCTCACTACTTCCTTCACATATATCCTTGCAAGTTGTTCAAGTGAGAGGTCTTCTCGAATAGCGATAAAATGGGCAGTCTTGGTGAGTCGATCAACCACAACCCATATCGCATTATTTCCTCTTGACGTCTTCGGGAGACCCGTGACAAAGTCCATAGTAACATTTTCCCATTTCCACATGGGTATAGGCAATGGCTGCATCATACCTTTGGACTTTTTCCGCTCATCGTTAACTTGATGACATACCAAGCACCTTGATATATATTCCACAATTTCTTTCTTCATGTTATCCCACCAGAAGTGTTCTCGGAGAACACGATACATCTTGGTACTTCCAGGATGAATAGAGAAAGTTGAGCTATGTGCATTATCCAATAGCTCCTTCTTTATTCTGGGTGATGAAGGCACACAAATCCACATTCCAAACCGAATCACACCATCATCGTCGATATGGAACTCTTGCAGCTTCCCTTCCATTACTGCATTCACCCTCTTTTGTATCTCCACATCATCCCTTTGTGCTTACTTAATATTATGTTGGATGGATGGTTGCGCAATTATTTGGGCAAGGTAGGATGTATCCCCTACCCTTACGATTCCCATATCCATCCTTTGCATATCCAGGAAGATAGGGTCTTTCTCAATCCTCAACATGGATAGAGTAGCAGGTTCTTTCTTGCTTAGAGCATCAGCTACCTTGTTCGCCTTTCCAGGATGATGGTGAATAGAGCAATCGTAATCCTTGATTAGCTCTAACCATCTCCTTTGACACATGTTGAGCTCCTTTTGTGTGAATATATACATTAGGCTCTTGTGGTCGGTGTATATGTCACACTTCTCACCATAAAGGTAATGCCGCCAGATTTTCAAGGCAAAAATCAAGGCTGCCAGCTCTAGATCATGCGTCGGGTAGTTCTGCTCATGGATCTTCAACTGTCGTGAGGTGTAGGCTATCACATTATCATTTTGCATGAGTACACAACCCAACCCTTTCTTTTAAGCATCACTATATATCACAAAACATTCTCCACTTTTCGGTAGTCTGAGTACAGGTGCAGTGATTAGCCTTCTCTTTAGCTCCTTGAAGCTTCCCTCACATTCATCCGTCCAGACATACTTTACCCCTTTCCTTGTTAACTTAGTTAGCGGGCTTGACAATCGTGAGAAGTTTCTCACAAAACGTCGATAGTACCCAGCTAATCCAAGAAAACTACAGATTTCTGTGACACTAGAGGGCCTGTGCCATTACTTAATCGCCTTTTTCTATGAAGGGTCCATAGAAACTCCCTCACATGTGATCGCATGTCCCAAGAACATGACTTGATTCATCCAAAAGTCACACTTGCTGAACTTGGAGTACAACTTCTCCTTTCTCAATGTCGCCAACACAAGTCTTATATGTTCTTCATGTTCCTCCTTACTCTTGGAGTAAAAGAGAATATCATCAATAAACACTACCAAAAATTTGTCGAGGTAATGTCTAAAGACTCTATTCATCAAATCCATGAAGATTGCAGAGGAATTAGTAAGTCCGAAGGGCATCATCAAAAACTCATAGTTCCCATACCTTGTACAGAAGGCAAACTTCTGAATATCTTCCTTCTTCACGTTTACTTGATGATATCAGGAACGAAGATCCACCTTTGAGAAGTATTGAGCTCCTCTTAACTTATTGAACAAGTCATCAATCCTTGGGAGAGGATACTTGTTCTTTATGGTGATCTTGTTGAGTTCCCGATAATCGATACACAGCCGCATGGTTCCATCCTTCTTCTTCACAAAGAGCACTGGCTCACCCCAAGGTGATGCACTAGGGCGTATGAACCCTTTGTCCAAATGCTCTCGCAGCTGCTTCTTTAAATCCTCCAGTTTGATAGGAGCCATCCTATAGGGGCTCTTCGAGATAGGAGTAGCTCCGGGTATGAGTTCAATTGAGAACTCTACCTCATGATCCGGGGGAATTCCGGGTAACTCTTCGGGAAATACATTGCCGTATTCCCTAATGATGGGCATTTCCTCAAGGCTGGAACTTTCCTTCATCTCAAAAATTTTGGCGAGGTATGCTTCTTCATAGGGAATCATCACCCACACCATTGAAGGATTTTTAAAAGGATATTCATGATCTTCCTTGCATTTGTAGAGGATCATGGGATGGTTCGGAATATGAAAATATATTTCCTTTTCCCGACAGTTGATATTTTCCCTATATAACGAGAGCCAATCCATTCCCATTATAGCGTCGAATTCCACCAAGGGAAGTATTACGAGATTTTTTGGAAGAATATTCCCACACACGTCAACAGGAGAAGAATCAAACACTTGGGTTGCAATGATTTCACCACTTGGGGTTTTTATAGATATCTCAACTTCAAGGTTTCGAGGCTTCGATTCTATCGTTCTAGCAAACTTGCTAGATATAAAGGAATGCGTAGAACCTGAATCAAATAAGACGTTTGCCATTCTTGAGTGAATAGGAAGTGTACCTTGTACGACTTCATTATCATGTTCCACCTCCGTAGTAGTGATGGCATAATTCTTCCATTGTTCCTTTGTCTTTGGTGGTTGTTGGCGCTGATTACCCTCAAGAGCTCGAGGTTTAGTGCACTGGTTTGAATAGTTCCCTAGCTCCTTACAATTGTAGCATTGAACCACGAGTGGTTCTCTCCTTTCATCGGCTACATTATCCTTCCTTTTCATGTCTCTTTGACACTCGTGAGCTAGGTGTCCTTCTTTCCCACACTTGAAGCATTTCCCCATCCCTTTGAGGCAGTTCCCATTGTGCAACTTCCCAAATTTTTGGCAAGTGGGTCGTTGTGTTTTCTTCCCATCTTTATCACTAGATCCACCAGCTTGAAACTCCATCTTTCTTTACTTATCACCATAGCCATGGGACCATTCTCCAAACTCCATCTCCACTTTTAGAGCACACTGAACAACTTCTTCATAACTCCCAAAGTCTCGAATTGCAAGAGCTTTTAGAAGATGTGGTTTTAATCCACTAAAGAATATATCAATTTTGCTATCATTTTTGATAACAAAACCCACAGGATCCCTTGCGAGCCTTGTGAAATTTTCTTCATAGGTTGTGACAGATTCTCCTTCTTTTTTCTTGAGCTCTATGAATTCTCTCTCCATCTTCCTGCGAAGAGTTCTTGGGAAGTACTTATTAAGAAACATGATCTTAAAGTCTTCCCATTCCATCTCTTCAATTTAATCCCTTGGCTTGGTGTTCTTAATCAAAGCCCACCATTGATCAGCTTCTCCATCTAGACGATAAACAGCTAGAGTCACCTTCTCCATCTTGGAATAGTGAAGAACAGAAAAGATCTTCTCCATGGAGTTGACCCACTGTTCCGCAACTAGTGGATCAGAAGATCCACAAAATGTCAGTGGTCGTTTCCGCATAAAACATTTGATAGCTAGATGCTCCCTCCTTGTTGAAGGAGGACGTTCCCCATTATTATGGTTATTACTCACAACCAGGGATAATTGGGTAAGAATCGCCATGAAGTTTTGAACTCCACCTCCAAAATCATTGGGGATGTCGTTTGGGCAATCGTTGCATTGGCCTTCGCAAGAGTTGTTGGCCTGATTTCTCCTGGTTCCCACTATTTTCTAAAATAAAAAAGGTTAGAACAAAACATAAGTAAACAAGTCATGAATAACTTATCCTTTTAAACAATTATACCAAAACATAACATATGGGATCCCTAGGTAAATATCCTTGTGTGCATATTTGTACTTAGTCTCATGCTAGAGGTTTTCTTTAGGGTTCACTAATCCTAATTCCCAAATTAACTAAACCTTTCCTTTGAAACCGACTATAGCGACCCGGCCTTTTCTTACATTACTATTACATCATTTCAAAGATAAACAACATAATAGTATTACACATGGAGGATCCAAGGGTTTAATGCCTTGGGTAAACTAGGACTACACATAACAAGTACAACATCAAGCATAAAAATTCATTTAATCTCATCTTCTATAGCTTCTTTGTAGCACTTTTCCCCTCCTTAGTACATGTAGCCACCTGAGGATATACATAAAAAGGGGTGAGCTGAAAGCCCAATAAGAGGATAGATAAGAAAAATATAGCATGGGGTGAGCATAATCATGACATAGGAAGAAGATCTTGAACATGAGAGGAGCATAAACAATAAACTTGAAATGAGGCCAAGCATAAAAATGAAACATCATGTCTTAGTGGTTAACTACCACACATACTTGTGAACAAAGCTAGAATAATGTTCACTCATAATTTCACATTTACTCATGAGATTCATCACTTTACCCAATTCATTGGAGCGTTATATAATTCCGGGCGCACCCGTCACATTTAAACATTCATATTGCGCTATATAATCCAGGCGCACCCGTCACATCATAACATTATCATTATCATGATTGCCACATAGAACACATATCAAACATGTACATAAATAGCCCATGGAAAGGAATGGGTTTCATCTCATAATAACACATTCATATGCTTTGGGTTCCCAAAAGAATGAGGGAACAACATACTTGATATAAGAACCATCAACCTTGAATGAGAGGTAAAAGGTGAGATCTTGAAAGAAGAGTTCTTTTGGAAAACATTTTGATGGACATAAAAACCAGTGAAAAACATGTATATCCCAGAAAAGTAAAGGAAATGATGAACAAAAGACCTTTTAGGAGTAACCATATCAAAAATGGAGTGAAAGAGGGAGAACCCGAAGGAAGAAAATTGGGTTCGAGATTTCCCCATACCTTGTACTCGAATGCCTCCTTCTCTTTAATGTCCTGTATAATGACATTATATTCATTAATTAGAAATTCCAGAACCTTTTATACATTAATAGTGTTCATTCTGGTTTTATTATTTCATATTATGTTCCTTTGGATGACTTATAGAGTTTAAAAACATTGAGCAGGGATGTTCTTTTTCATGGTTTTCTTGAGCGGTCCACTTGTATTCTTAATTTTATGTTTGGGCAGATCATGGGTAAAAATCCAGAACTGATATTACATGATATTAATGATATTACAAGAAGCTTGAATGATTTTATAATGAGTTATATTAGATCCAAGTGGACGAATCATTAGATAAAAATTTAATGATGGTTATTTGGGTTAATTTGAGCGGTTTTTGGATCACAATGATCTTGTTTTAACATTTATCTTAGTAATAAGGCCATAGGATATTACCAGAACATAAAATAGAACATAATACATATAAAACATTCTGGTTCAACCATAAAAATGGTTTCATGACCAGATTGAAGGTATAAATGGAAGAAGAGATCATGTAGTTTTTGAAGGTGATACATTATCACCACATGAACAACGTTCTCTTTAATAAAATAAAAGGAAGGGGGAAAGGGTGTGGGGTGATATAATATAACATTATAATCATAATATTACAGTATATATATAATACTGGATTTACAGAACAATTTGGATGAAGATAGATAGAGAGAGATCAAGAAAGGAACTTGAACTTGAAAGGAAATTAAAGGAGAAGAGAGAGAGAGAAATTACCTTTAGAATCCTCCTCTTGAGATCCTATTTAAGGAAGCTAGGCCTGGTCTTTTGATGATACCAGAAGCTTTTGGACGTGGGGGATGAGCTTGGGATGGTGTTTGGGCAGAATTTAGAGAAGGCTTGGAGCTTGAGAGGTGTGAGGAAAAGAGGGAGTGAAGGGTGGCTTTTATAGTGGAGGGGAGAGGGGTTTCCTTAATATAAAATTGATTAGTTTATTAATTTCACCCAAGACAAGGAATAGTGAGTCTTGGATGACTATGAATAGTAAATTTGACTTGTGAATTCGGGATTTGGGTGCTTACATCACTTTTGATGTCAGGAATAGTGGGTTTTAATTAAAATGTATTTATAGGATAAATTAATGTATTCTACTATTCATAAAAAATTCAAGTATCTTAGAAAAATCCCAAAATTTTACCCCAACCATTTTTCGACGTGTATAATCCAAAAATGAAGTCCATTTTTCAAAAATAATTTTCTAAATATTATTAATTTAATATTTAATTAAAATCCTAATTTACTTAAAAAAACAGTTTTTAAAATTAAAACTGATTTTGCAGTTCTTTCAAAAATAACTTAGGGTCTTATAAAATTATCTAAAAAATATTATACATTGATTCAATAATTTATGAATATATTTCAGAAAAATAAATATTCTTTTAAATTAATTAATTAATTATAATTAATTATTTATGACTTATAAAATACCAAAAACGTTTACTAAGGTCAAATTATCACTTTCTATGATGTCTAAATTTTATTTTATTACTCATAGGTAATGTTACTCTTATTTACTATTCATAAGGTTCATATTACTATTCATAAGGGTAGGTTACTATTCATAAGGGTAGGTTACTATTCACCAAATATTATTTTTGATTCATTGGACTCCAAAAACTATCTTGAACACAACCGTGAATGTTGGATTTTTAAAATTCCAAACATAGGGGTGACAAAATTATGTTTAAAGGTCACTTATCACTTAGTAGTTCATTATTTTGTGTTTTTATGACATAGTTATAAGAAGGAAATTTCCATTGAAAAACTTTGGGTCATTACAGAGTAGGGTGTGATATATAAATCTCAGTAGGTCAGGACCACCGGTGTCTACCCCAAACCAGACATTTATTAAATAACTTATAACATGTGAAATCATGCATAAATTAAGTAAATAGTACAATGTAACTATATACCCAAGTATATGCTTCATCCCTCAGCTCGTGTTTTAAACTGCATTATACATTTGTCATACATACACAATATTAATTACATAATCATTCATGAGTTATTAATTATTCCAATCATAATAAATTATGAAGGTCTTCAGATTCGGCCTACACCCAACATCTCTCGTATAAATCACTCACCAAAGATGTCTCTGAAGACCTTATATGTAATCAAAGTAAAGACTAATTCCAAGCCTGTTCTTTGGCTTGGATAACGCATCATAAGTTATTCAATTAAACCTTTCATATACCAATTATGAGCCATCCCACTAAAAGTGGTACACCCAAATAATAAATAAGAATGAAACCTTTCTCATAAACAATTCCCAAATCATCATGTCTCAACAACCTTATTTAACCATTAACTCATTTAATGCACGAACAATTGGACCCATAGTTCAATGTTAATTAATGGGTGTAGAACAAGATGTCTAGCACCCTCGTGAGTATTTGGAGCACCAGTCCTTGTCTCACAACACATGGGTATTTTGAGCATTAGTCCCTGACCCATAAAAGAATATTTTCTTGCATGCTGGGTGTAAAACGCCATGTCTAGAACCCCGTGAGTATTTGGAGCTTTAGTCCTTGTCTCACAACCCATTTATCAATCATACATATATATTTATCATTGGTGTAGTACACCTTGTCTATCACCCTGTGAGTATTTGGAGCTTTAATCCTTGTGTCACAACCCATTTATCAATCATACATATATATTTATCGTTGCTGTAGAACACCATGTCTAACACCCCAAAACCGTCCATTAAATAATTCATAAATTAATTAATCTGATCCGTTAATTAATTCAACAAATACTTAACAACATAAATTGCCCATGAAAAGTTAACCCATAATTAACCGTTCAACATCTCAATAATAAATAAATAAATAAAAATTACTTGATCTAATGAATCCAAATAAATAATTAACTCAAGACTTAATTATATAAAATTCGTTTACATGTTTGATCCCATCCACTCAAACAGTGATTCATCCAGGACTTTCAAAATTTACATGCATGTCATAATCATCAACAATGATGCTGAACAGACCATTATATTTAGCAACCATCTCACCCATCATCTCATAATATGAAACAACTTCATCCAAGACAACTTAATGCATGGAAATCTAAAAATTACCCTTGGCCAATGGTCTTAACAAGCAATCAATTCAAAATCTTAATTTAATGCATGCAATTTAATTTATTCAAAAATTAAATAATTAAATATTATCTCTTAAAAAAATAATAAATTAATTAACCATTTAACATTTAACATGTAATAATTAATCCATCCATTATTTATTTCCAATTTCCAATTTATACTTTTGAAAATGTAAAATATTCAATATTCCAAATCATCATTAAAAGCCACACATTTTCTTCCAATTCATGATCTGATAATAATACTACAATTAATTACCCTATTATACATTCTTACCATTAAAATCATTTAACTGTTTAATCATATCACTTTAACCAAATTAGGAAAACATGCTTATAAACAACCTATGTTCAAGCCCCCATTTATATCACATGGGAGACATCATTTAATAACTTCAAAAGTGTCATGCATCGACATATCATAATCATGGAAACTTATATTCTCAATTTATTTAATGAATCTATAATTTTGAAAATAAGTGTTATGGATTTGAGACCCTACCTCAGGGTGGCACCATTTTAAATCTGAAGCGCATTAATGTACTTGGAAGAAACCAGTCCACAACTGGTCCGTAATCTCACGTGCGCACACCATTATATATATATACATAACTGTCTGCATTGTCTACATTGATCAATGAAAATTACCTATATTAAATCGGTAACCAGAATCAAAGGTTTAATGAACAACGCACCTCTAACATGGTACAAGGAACTCATAAAAAAATTTAACAAGCCTTAATATAACCGGTGCAAAGCCAAACCGCAGGTTTAGAAACTAACCCGAACCAACAGAGGCAAGACAATTCGAGACCATCCGCCTTTCCCTTGGTGGAGGATGTTGGATTATGGTCCAATGGGTCCCAAGTAAACATTTGCATATCCTAAAAAAAGAGGAACCCAATGATTGGATTATACCTGAACCTTAGGGTTTTAGCTGAGAAAACAAGGTGAGAAAGAGGAGTCAAATGATCGATGTGAATCACCAGTTATACGCAGAAAAACTCACCTTGACGAGGTAGACAAGATTCATGAAGAGTTCGAGGGGAATTGTCGCGTGCAAATTGGAGTCCGGGAGAGGGGTGGCGCACCTCTAGGTATTGCCCAGAGGGGGGTTGCACCACGGAGGTCGCGCGCTGCAGGAGCTCCGCCCGGGTGTTGTGCTGCAGCAGGGAGGGTCGCTCGCGGGTTCGCGTGCCTCTTAGTCGCACCGTGTGAAGGAGATCACACTAAGGAGGGTGCTCGAAGGAGGGATGAAGGGGCCGCGTCATGGGGTGTGCTACTGCATGCGTGTTGCACCTTGTTCATAGGGAGGAAGAAGAGGGGAATTCAATTCCTTTTATTTTTTTTCAAACCCCTAAATTAACTACAATTAATAATAGTTATTATTAAACTCTTAAAACCACATAATAATACTACCATTAATGTGATAATAATAATAATAAAAGATAATAATAATACTCATTTTATTATTATTATTAAACATATTAAACACTTATCTAAAAAGTAAAAAAAACTCCCCAATTAGTCCTTTTTAAAGGAAACATTTCATTTGAGAAAATCAAACTCCCCTTTACCCCTCAATTATATTAAAATCTCTTTGAATTCAATGTAAAAAAAATTAATTCCTTTCCCACAATTAATAAAATTCGTTTATCTTGAATTTAATTAATTAACAGAATAATAATAATAATAATTAAATGATCATCATCATTATTATTAAAACTTTCAATTTTTTTTGAATTCCAACCAAAACTCCCCAATTCATTACTATTATTATTAATAATAATAATACCCATAATGATCAATAATTATGACACTCGCAAAACCATAATAAAAAAAATATAATTATTATTACTCAAAACTTTCATATAACCCAATAACTCTATCAAATAACCAATCTCCTTCATTAAATTAAAAAATGATTATTTAATTAAGTGTTTCATTGAGATACCCAACAACCTTATTAAATTCACTTAAATATTACACCCCATTAAATAAAAACTGAACTTTAATGAACCCCAAAATTAAAAATGTATTAAATGAAATAATAAAACGCCCATTTTAATTATTTCCAACCTCCCCATTTAAATCCACACTAATTATCCAATTCGTTTTTAACCTTCAATTATTATTCCTGTAATAAATGCTTCATAATTAATTATAAAATTCCACATTGATCATTAAATTCTATTAACATTTATTTAACTAAGTAACCACAAAAATAATAATAACATCATCATTATTATTATTCAAACATTCATTTATTTAAAAACCCAAACCCCCAAATTATTGCAATATCATTAATATGATAAAAACTTCACCCCATAACTCCTCATTTAATTAAAAGATTCTTTGAGAAGCTCAAAATCCACATTTAATTCTCCTCAATGATACACTCATTTAATATGCAATTAAAATCCCAAAGTATCAAAATAATTTCTGACTCCATAATAATAACAATGACTTTATTATTATTAACACATTCCTCCATTTAATAAAAATGGCATTTTAATAATTCTTAAACTCTTCATTTAAATAAAACGGTTCTTTGACACGCCCAAAATCCACGTTAATACCTTCAACAACCATTTAATTAATTCATTAACATTCAATAAATTTAACAACCACAATAATAGTAATAATAACATTATGATTATTATTAAAAATTTATATTAATTAATCCAATACACTCATATAATAATATTAAATTAAAAATAATAATAATAATTTATTAAATAAGAAAAACTGCATAGGTAGGACCGCAACCATGTGGTGCCCATGCAGGTCATTTAAAGTGGATTTTTCAGGATCTGGTGCACCTGAGAATCATCGGGACACCCACTAAAATTGATCGGGTAATTAAGAAATTATAGAAATGACACAATTATGTGTTTCAACACTCAGAATAAAATCTAGAGCTCGGTTTAAAAAATGAAACGTTGATAAATCGAAAAAAAAATTCGAAAAAATTCGTATTTTAACCCGGTTCCAAAACACAGGACTTTACACTATTCACCAAAAATTATTTTCATCTTTTTGAACCTCATTTTACATACTAATATTATCCTTGTCTCTTAGATTTTTGAAATTCAACTCACATAAGCAGTAAAATTATGTTTTATGCAAATTTGCAAATTCTCCTAGGAGATAGGTAAAAGACGGTAAAAATTTCAATAAAATTTTAATATATTTACACTTATTATAAAATTATTCTAATGAATTAAATTGATCATATATAGGTATTATGTTTCTATTTTGTCCTAAAATAAATAATTATTTAAATAAAAAGTCAGTTTTAAGTAATAACACAATGTTTTTCACTATTCATCGAAAATTGACTTTTTTAGAAAAATACTAAAAATTCCCCCTAATCTAATTTCAATATTCTAAATTAAAAAATGATGTCCATTTTGGAAAATAAAATTTAAAAAAATTTAAAAATGTGTTTATTACTATTCATAATGTCTAGTTTGATTGGTCACGATGTGTTGGAATCTCAAAGTTACGTACAATGCAAACTATTTCATTATTCAAAGGGAAATGTATCGTGGAAGCATGGGGTGTTAGATTCTTCCCTCATTCAAATAATTTAATCCTCTTAATTTCTCTAATACTATCACAGAAAAAGATTCTGGTGGTTATTCATGATAATTTTATTTGGTTCCAATGTTGCCTCTTCTGTCATATGTTTTCTCGATAGAACATTTACTAGACGAGTCTTTAAATTTCTCAGAACCTGTTCCCTAGTATCAAGAATTTGGACAGGCTTTTCAGAATAAGAAAAATCAGGTTCCTGTTCAATTTCCTCATAGGTGAGTACATGTGTTGGTTCAAGGTTGTATTTTCTAAACAATGATACGTGGAACACATCATGAACTCTGGACAGACTTAGTGGCATTTCTAAACAATAAGATACAACTCCAATTCGTTCAAGAATTTCGAAACGTACGACGTACCTAGGACTCAATTTACCGTTCTAACTGAAACATTTAACACCCTTCCATGGAGATACCTTCAAGGAAACATGATCTCCCACTTGAAATTATAAATCCTTCCTTCAGTTAGCAGCATAACAATTTTTCATACTTTGTGCAGCATTGATGTGGGTTTGGATAATCTTCACTTTTTCCATTGTTTCCTCAACATGTTCTGGGACAATGAGTTTTTTTACCAACATCATCCCAATAAGTTGGTGCATGACATCTCTCTCTATTTAACGCTTCATATGGTGCCATTTGAATACTTGAATAGAATCTATTGTTATAGGAAAATTCTACCATAGTTAAATATTGACCCCATATTACTTGAAAGTCATCTGAGAAAGATCTCAACATCTATTCTAAGGTTTGGATCGTATGTTCTGATTTTCTATCAGTCTGAGGGTGGTAGGTAGTTCTCAAACGAAGTTATGTATCTTGGTATTTTTGAAGACATTTCTAGAATCTGGATGTAAAACAGGGATCATGATAAAAAAACCATCGATAGGGGTACTCCATGAAGTCTTATAGCTGTATTAATACATAGTCTTCCTAAACATTCATGTGGCAAATCTTCTCTTATATCAAGAAAATTTGTTGACATGGTATGATAATCAACAATTACCCATATTGCATCATTCCTTCCTAGATATTTTGGTATCCCCATGGAAAAGTCCATAGTAATATCATAACATTTCCACTCAGGAAATGGATGTGGGTTCTTGACTCCTCTAGGTTCATTCCTTCATGATTTCACTTGTTTAAAACCATACATCTTGACAAAAAATCATGAATATAACTCTTCATGTTGTCCCACCAAAAATGTTCCTTCAAATCTCTATACATCTTGGTGCTCCCCGAGTGTATATTTAAATTAGAGTTGTGAGAATCATCCAACAATTCGCTTTTTAGATCATGAATATTGGGAAAAAAGTCTCTTCCAAAAAACCAAAATTCCTTCTTCATATACGAATTAAGTAAATCTCTCATCATTTAAAACTTTAATATTCTTTTGAGACAACTCAACATCTGTCTGAGAAATATTTATCCTTTCTAGTAAAGATGGTTTGGAAACCATTTGAAAATGTATTGATGTTTCACCTTTCCTGGTTATTCCCATATCCATATTTACTAGATCCATGAAAATAGAATCCCCTTCAACTCTCATATTGTTCAAAACTCTATGGTTTTTTCTCCATAACACATCTTTTACCTTATTTTCCTTCCCTGTGTGGTAGTGTACAGTGAAATAATCACCCTTGAGTAGTTCATGACATCGCCTTTGCCTCATGTTGAGTTCTTTCTGTGAAAAAATATACTTTAAACTCTTGTGATCAATATAAATCTCAGATTTTTCACAATAGAGATAGTGTCCCCATATTAGCGGTGCAATGATTAAAGCTACTAACAAAATATCATGAGTAGGATAATTTTTATCATGAATTTTCAGCTGTCGTGATGCATAGGAAATCACCATATCATTCTGCATAAGGACACAACAAAGTCCTTTCGTCGAAGAATCACTATAAATAACAAACCCACAATTTCCCGATGGTAGAGTAAAGATATGAGAATTAAATAATATTCTCTTCAGTTCTTCAAAACATTCCTCACAATATTTTCACAAAATAAATTTTACCCCTTTAAGTGGGCACTTGGTTAATGTGTTATCCAACCGGGAAAAATTATGGATGAAACGTCAATGATAACCTTTTAAACCAATAAAACTATGTACCTAAATTATACTTGTTGGTGTTGTCCATTCTTGGATTGCCTTGGTATTTGAAGGATCAATAGAGATTCAATCCTAAGAGATGATATTTCCAAGAAAAGAAATCCTTTGTATCCATAATTCAATCCTTCTAAACTTCCCATATAATTCATTTCTTCTAAGAGTCATTAGAGTAATGCATACGTTATTTTAGTGATATTTGTTCCATTTAGAGTATACCAAGATATCATCAATAAATACCACTAAAAATTCATCATGATATTCCTTCAAAACACTATTCATTTAATCCATGAAGACAGATGGTGAGTTTTTCAATCTAAAAGGCATTACTGTAAACTCGTAATGCCTGTACCTGGTTCGAAATGCTATTTTCAGAATGTCTTATTTCTTCACACACAACTGAGGATATCTATATAGAAGGTCAATCATTGAAAAATATTGAGCCCCTTGATTTTGGTCAAATAAATCATCTATGGGAGGTAGGGGATACTTATTATTTATTGTTACAGTATTGATCTCCATGTAGTCAATGCACAACATCATAGATCCATCTTTTTTCTTAACAAAAAGGACAAGGGATACCCATGGAGAAACAATAGGGAAAATAAATCCCTTATTACTCAATTCATCTAGTTGTTTCTTTAGGTCCACTAATTCCACAGTGTCCATTGTATAAGGTGTCTTCGATATGGGCCTCGAACAAGGAATAAATTCAATGGAAAACAAAATTTCTCATTTTGGTGGATGTCAAGGTAAATCCCTTTGAAACAAATCAATATATTCTTACACAAAAGGTATGTCCTCTATTTGAACATTATTTTCCTCACCCATAATTATCTCATTCTCATCCTCCCCAATAATTGAATATAGTAGAGCTTCTGGGGTTGGATCTAGATAATAATTAGATGGCGATGATTCTATTATAAAGATAAGGTACTTCTTATCATCATCCAGAATTGTGACATACTTCTTCTTACAATATATTTTCCCATCATTGTCCAAAAGAAAATCAAAACCATGGATTATATCATATTCAGTCATGGGTATGATGATTAGATCAGCTAATAATTATCTTTTATAATCCCTAATGGGAACTAATTCACAAAACATTGTTTCAATGATACTTCCCATAGGTGTTTTGACTGAAAACTCCATTTTTAAATAAAATTGGAAATATCTAATTTCCTTAGCAAACCGGGAAGATACAAAAAAATTCGATGATCCAAAATCAAATAAATCATTAGATAAACTTGAGGAAACCATTAAATTACATGCCACCACATCTTTCGGAGCTTCAACCTCAGTAGTTGTGAGTAGATAATCTTAGTCATGATCTCTTGGCCTTTTCTAAGGTATGTTTCCCTAAAACATAGGACATTCATTTTCATAATGTCTCATATCCCAAAAATTGCAGCATTGAACATCGGTATCTTCTTTCTTTCACTTACAATCACTAGCAAGATGGACTTTCTGTCCACATTTTTAGAAAACTCTTTTTCCTTTTAGACAGGAACATGGGTGCTTCCTTATACAATTATCACTGGATGGAAATTCAACTCTTCACTTCTTCCATTTTTCCTCATTTCTATTCCCAGAGTGATCGGAAAATCTATTCTTCTCTTGCTTTGCTTTAATGTTGTTAGAATTAGAGAATTCCTTTTCTTTCTTGATAGCACATGAGACAATATCTTCATACGATGCGAAGGATTGCAAGACTAATGATCTATGTATAAATTATTTTAACCCATCAATGAAAGGATAAATCTTACTTCATCGGTTACATATATAATTTGTAGCATTCCTTGCTAACCTTGTCAAGATGGCCTCGTACATTGTGACATTCTCAACCTCCTTTCACCTAACACTCAAAAAGTTTCTTTCCATATCCTCTATATGGTCACGAGGAAGGTATTTTTCTAAGAAAATATTTTTAAACTCCCTCCATTCAATTTTTGATACTTCTTCATATTCCTTTTTGTTTTGAATCAATGACCACCATTGATCTGCATCTCCCAAGAGCCAATAAACTACTATGTCAAGTTTTTCCCTTTCACTACTCCCTGAAGACTGAAATATTTTCACTATGGAACTTATACATTGGTCATCTACTAATGGATTTTTCCTCCCATTTAATGTTAGTGGATGTTTCCTCAAGAAGATTTATAACATGATCTTCCACGTTGTGGATCAGGGTTCTCCATACAGGTAAGGTTATTATTCATAACCAGAGAGATTTTTCCTAGTATGGTGATAAGATGATCATCACCAACTCCACTATAATTATCTTGAGTATGAGGGAAATCACTACATGGATTATATGAGTAGATACAATTTCTATTCCTTCCACTAGGAGTCATTTCTAAAACATGTCATACAGTAGATTAGTTTATGAATCACAATACATAATTCCAAACTTGTAAAACAGTTAACATAAATTGAACAGTTTGTGGATATAATCCATAATCATAAAAATGTTTTATTTGATGAGTTATATACTCACAAATCCTTTATAATTGTTTGTAATTAAAATGATAATTATCTTAATCATATCCCCTCAGAGTGTCATAACCAAGAGGGCAGCAAGGCCAGTTGTTGTGCACCAGTTCTCATTTGGGTCTAGCTCAAAGCTGTGTTTTTGGGTTTTACCCCTATGTACATCTATGATAGATTTACCACAACCTGCTTGTATCCAGACAGTGACGTCTTTCTTGGAGAACTCACAAAATCTCTACAGTACCAAAATTCTATGAAGTTCTTCTATACTAATTTTCGATGTCTATCTTGGGGAAATTTTCTTTAATTAGAGTTTTTCTAAATCTAGTTTCTACGGTATGTACTAAACATTATCTGATACCAACTATAATGCCCTGACCCCAGTTTCCAAGAGTCGGTACTTATTTTGTAACATTGAAAATATATACGGAATCATTCCCTCATGGACCGATCGGTTTTGTATTATTGGAAATAAGATACATACATAAGTTCAACATTACAACATGAAAATAAATACAACACTGATGTATTCCATTAGAAATATCCAAGCCTCCTATATTATGCCTGCAAGTCACTTATAACTAACTTCTTTATATCCTGGGAAAATTAAATAAAAGAAATGGGTGATCTCAAATACTGAGTAAGGGTAAGCAATACAACGGAAGATAACAAAAAAATTAGGAATAGTGAATAACTAAAAAAACATGCCTTTATAAAAAATAAACATGAACACTTTATGGTTGGAATATAAGATTAGTAAATAATGATTTAATAAAACATAGTCATGGGTATTCTTTTAGTCGAATAACAACATTAACCATCATTATTATTTTCATGATGAGGGAATGTATAATGCCATAAATTCTAAAACATTATTCCAAGGCCTCGACCAAGAAGTCTTTAAATGATTAAGTCCTAGGCCAAAACCATATATCAAATTGGGAAAGGCCTCGACCAATTCCAAGTCAAAATGTATCATTAGACCTACTGATGCACCGAGGATCTGTAGCAGGCTCCACCCTTCACATACTATGTAATGCCATAACCCCAGTTACCCAGCGTCAGTGCATTATTACAGAACATTATCATGATACAATGAATCATGTTCTGAACGACCGATTAGTTTATTATCCTTGGAAGTACTAGATATATTTATAAATTTTACATTACACCATGAATTGAAAAACAACAAAAAAAAATTGTATTTATTGACCACATTCATATCCCATAGACAATACCTATAGGTCAGTCATAAAATACTTTTTCGCATCCTGGGAAAAATGAACCACAGAAAGGGGTGAGCTCAGATGCTCAATAAGGATATCAATATAGCGGAAACATTCAAAAATAATATTATACATTTAAGGCATTGTATACGACTAAAACAAAAGCCTTTTAAACATTAACTTCCTCGTAATATGGAAAAGACAAAATAAAATAATGTCATTTACTTATTCACATGGATATTCTACTAATCGAGTAATCGAATAAAATATCAATAGACACTTTTATAATGATGGAATTTATAATGCCAGACTTCATAACCACATAGTCAAGGCGTTGTGCAAAGACTAAATATAATATTTTTTCATGGTGTTATGCCAGGACACTAGTTTGTCTCATGATACCTACAGATAAATAGAGAAGCTATAGTGTGCTCCACCTTCCACTTACTAAGTCCAATGCATTCCTCATATGAAAAGGATTAAACATAACATAAACATTCATATTAAAACTAGCATACGAAATGTCCAAGAATTATCTATAAACCAAAAATGATTTAAAAATAACACATCCACAGTCAAATATATCACAAAACCTTTAATGAAACATGGAAGTTTGGTATTATAAATAATCGACTTCAAAAAAGCTTAAAATCCATCAAAAGATGTTGACAAAGATGGCATCAATGCTTTTTTAGAGAAACATCTCTTTCTATTTTGAAATCATTTAAGAGTCATGTAATTATAAAAAAAACATTTATTTTAAGAATATTACTAGAAGCATGTAAGGGAATCTTCAACAATGTTATAATGGCGGAAAATATCTGCACCAACCATATAAGTTAAAAAGACATTCTTACCTTACTTTTGTCGAAAAGGTCATAAAGTACCTTGTTTGGAAAACAACGAAAAGATTCCTTTAAAAACATATTAGGTAAAATAATGGTATAAATGACATTAACTCAATGTATAGTAAATGTTAAAAAAATTTGAAGTGAATTTTTAAGAATCATGGATGTGGATGATCGGGAGGTCCTAATAGATAATTACATATAAACAACCTTGAATAACATAGAGATTGTGAAATTAACCCTTACCTTGATCTTTTTCTTGGTAGAGAGTATGTTACCCTCTTCTATAATGGTAAAATCATTGTTATTAAATTATACAATAATCATATACATTAATATGATATCATATATGATCTTCTAATATTGTTTTGTTAATAATATTTCAGTGGTATCATTGTTTCGGGTGTTAACTGATTTGTTTTCCTTTATATGATTTGTTACGTAAGTAATGTTTGATGTGTATCTAATGTATCTTATTCATATTCAGAAATATATTAAGTATTTAAACATTATTTTTCATCATCAAATGAAAATTATTCTTGATTGGATACAATGGGGAATGAATCTCATCACGTTTGTGGAGATGGTAATCCGTACGTACGCACAAGCGACAATATCATTATTTTGATATTAAAATAATTTATAATTGTATTTTATATCAAATATACAAAATCATTATTTTTGTTATATTTATTATTTACATCAATTATATATCATTATAATACCCATCTAAATAATAATTTTTTGAATAACTACAACACCACGACGTGGAGACGGTAAGCCATACGTACGCACATATGGTGACATGGAATCCAAATGATGGATAGAACAATGAATATGGTTTTACCATATTTATAATAACATCGCTGTATATAGAAGATACTAGATTTATTATTTTAGAATGTAAATAACAAAAAATATGATGTGAAAGACAAAAGGAACTTGAAAGAGGTGATGAAATATTATCCTCTTCTCTGGGTTCTTCCTTTTCAATTGATCAAAATAGCTCCATAGGTTGGATTTCTGAATAAAGGATGACCTCTAGAATAAATGTAGGATAGTTGAAAGGACATTTGGGCAAGGGTTGGCTAAGATAAATTCTTATAAAGGTGTGAATTTGAGGGAAGGTTAAGTTCCCCTTTATAAGAGGGGTGAGAGGCACCTTAGGAAAAGATTGAAATATTATTTTATAATAAAAATATTTTCAGTTTCTATTGTATCATAAATGATTTATTTTGAGGCTAAGTTTGGGATGGGTGGAAAAATACTCAGCCAATAGGTTTCAGATTGGTTTGGTTCACTATATTATCCTTATCATTTAGATTTAACTCTTTGTTAATTAGTTTGACATTTACCATGTCCTTTTGTATTTTTATATTATATGGATAATAAACATACTATAAACTCCCATGAAAACATCAAGTGGTTCATTAATGACAAATATAATATTATTTATGACATTTTTCTGATCCTCATATTTTTGGGAATAGAATATAAAGTAATAATATAACAGTTGTTTTAAAAACTCATTTATGTTAATTTGGACACTCTTGGCTATTTTGTTTTTCATAAATTCATAACAACCTTATTACTTCAATAAAAATTCATTTAATCAACCCAAAAATGTCATATTAACTGATAAAATTAATTTAATTCATAAAAAGACTCAAATTACATATATTTGGATATTTATAAAATCAATTATTTTCTTATTTCATTAATAGGGTAATTACTGCATCATCATTGTGTCATAAATAAATTAAGTTATATAAAATCTAAAAAATTTAAATAAAATACCATTATGTCGGAAATCTTCTTAGATTTATAATTAATATTTATAGCTGAATTTAACTTATGTGTAACCCTATATTAAAAATTGTTTAGTAATAAATATTTGAATTAAACACATTTAACACTTCTTTGAATTAAATAATAATAAATGTCCTAATATAATCCAAGTGGACCTAAAGGATCATATTATATTCCTATTTTTGTTTTGGGTCGAATTACACTAATCTAATATAATTAGGACATGTGTTCGGGTAAAAATAATATCATTTTTACATTTAATTACCCTTTTTACATTTAACCATGGTAAATATAAGTCAAAAGATAATATTCACCAAAAATTATTTAATCTCATTGAACCAAATTTTACTTATTGATATCAACCGTGTCTCTCGGATTTTCAAAATTCAACTCACAAAAGGGATAAAATTATGTTTTATGTAAATTTGAAAATAATCCTATGAGGTGGGTAAAAGAAGGTAAAAAGTTCAATAAAATTTATATATATATAAAATTTTTATAAAATGACTCAAATGAATTATATTGAACCTATTTTAGTATTATGTATCTATTCTGAACTAAAATAAATTTAAATAAAATAAATAATTATAAAAATTTGGTCTTAAATAATAACTCAGTGTTTTTCACTATTAATAAAAAATTGAAAGTTTTCAGAAAAATACCAAAAATTCACCCTAAGATAATATTGATATTCCGAACACACAAATATAGTACATATTGAATGATAAAATCGATAAAATTTTAAAAAATGTGTATTAATATTCATAATGGCTAGTTTGATTATTCGCGATGTGTAAGAATATTGAAGTTGCATACAACACACTCTATTGAGTTATTCAAAGGGAAACATATCGTGGAAGCTTGGGGTGTTACATTCTTTCATCCTTTAAATAATTTCTTCCTCAAAATTTCTAGGATATTAATGCATAAAATGATTCGGGTTGTTCTTCATCATATGTTCCTCGGTTTCCCACGTTGCCTCTTCCATGTTATGGTTTCACCATAGAACTTTTACCAGACGACTCATCTGGTTTCTCCTCACTTTTTCTCATGTATCATGAACTTTAATAGGCTCTTCGAAATAAGATAGATTAGGTTCTAGTTCTATTTCATAAAAGGTAAGTAGATGCATTGTGTAAGGCTTGTATTTTCTCAACAGTGATATGTGGAACACATCAAATACTCTGGAGAGACTTGGCAGGCATTTCCAAACGGTATGTTATAACCCCATTTCATTCTAGAATTTCAAATGGTCCAATGTACCTGCGACACAATTTACCATTCTTACCGAATCGTATAATTACCTTCCATAGAGATACCTCCAAGAAAACATGATCTCCTATATGAAATTCGAAATCATTTTTTCTATTATCGGCATTGTTCTTCTTCCTACTTTGAGTTGCTTTGATGTGGGTTTGGATTAACTTCACCCTTTCCATCGTTTCCTCAACATGTTCTGGGCCTATGAGTTTTCTTTCACCAACATCATCCCGACAAGTTGGTGTACGAGATCTCCTTACGTATAACTCTTCATATGGTTCCATCTGAATACTTGAATGGAAGCCATTGTTATAGAAAAATTCTAACATTGGTAAATATTGATCCCACATACCATGAAAGTCATGTGAGCAAGATGTCATAAATTCTTCTATGTTTTGAATAGTCCGTTCTGAATTTCCCTCATTTTGAGTGTGGTAGGCAGTGCTCAAACGAAGTTCAGTATCCAGGGATTTCTAAAGTCTATTCCCAAATCGTGATGTAAAATTGGGATCACAATCAGAAAAAATCAATAGGGGTACTCTGTGATGTCATACAAATTCGTTAATATACAGTCTTGTTAAACATTCATGTGGTAAATCTTCTCATATAGAAAGAAAATGTGTTGACTTGTTAAGACAATCAACAATGACCCATATTGCATCATTCCTTCTAGGAGTCTTCGGTAGTCCTATGAAAATGTCCATTGTAATATTATCCTATTTCCACGCTGGTATGCGAAGAGGTTGAATGACTCCTCCAGACTGTTTCCTTCTATCATTCTCTTGTTGAAAAACCATACATTTTGACACAAAATCAGTAATCTCCCTCTTCATGTTTTCCCACCAAAAATTTTCCTTCAAATCTCAACACATTTTGGTGCTCCTAGGGTGTATAGATAAATTGGAGATATGGGAATCATCCAAGGATTCTATTTTTAGATCAGGTATATATTTAACACAAAGTCTCTTCCCAAATTTCAGAATTCCATCTTCATATATGATTTCAATCGATCTCCCGTTATTCCCAACTTTAATCTTCTTTTGGTACTCTTCATCATCAGCCAGGGAACATTATATCTTTTCTAGTGAAGAGGGTTTGCAAACCATTTGAAAAGGCATTGATGTTTCACCTTCTATGGTTTTTCCCATATCCATATTTATTTGATATATATATATAGGATCCTTTTCAACTCTCAACTTTTTCAAAACTCCATGATCTTTTCTCCTTAAAGCATATGCCTCCTTATTTTCTATCCCTAGGTGGTTGTGTATAGTGAAATCATAATCTTGAAGTAGTTAAAGCTATCATATTTTCCCCATGTTGAGTTCTTTCAGTGAGAAAATATACTTCAAACTCTTGTGATTGGTATATATATCACATTTTTCACAATAGAGACAATATCTCTAAATAATCAATGAAAAGATAACATCTTCTAACTCAAGATCATGAGTGGGATAGTTTTATTCATTAATTTTTAGCTGTCGTGATGCATAGGCAATAACTCTATCATTTTGCATAAGGACACAACCAAGTCCTTTCATTAAAGCATCACTATAAATAAAAAACCAGTCATTTCCCAATGGTAGAGTAAATATAGGAGCATTTATTACTATTCTATTCAATTCTTCAAAACTTTTTTCACACTATAGTGTCCAAACAAATTTAACCCCATTACGTGTGATCTTGGTTAATGGGTTTGCCAATCGGGAAAAATTCTGGACAAAATGTCGATAATAACTTATTAAACCAATAAAAATGCATACCTCAGTTATACTCATTGGTGCTGGTCATTCATAGATTTCTATTGTCTTAGAATGATCAATGGAGAATCCATCTTTAGAGACAATATAGCCATGAAAATAAATCTCTTGAATCAATAATTCACACATGCTAAACTTCCCGTATAATTAATTTCTTCTAAGGGGTTTCAGAATGGTGGTCTAATGATTTTCATGATCTTCATAGATTTTTGAGTATACCAGTATATCATCAATAAATACAACTACAAATTCATCAAGATATTCCTTGAAAACTCTGTTCATTAGATCCATGAAAATATAGGCTTCATTAGTCAGCCCAAAAGGCATTACTGTAAAATCATAATGCTCGTACTTGCTTCGAAATGCTATATTTAGAATGTGTTCTTTATACACACATAATTGATGATATCCAGATTCTATGTAAATCTTTGAAATATATTGAACTCCATGATGTTTTTCAAATAAATCTTCAATGTGAGGTAGGGTATACTTGTTTTTTATTGTTATAGAATTGAACTCTTTGTAGTCAATGCACAACCTCATAGATCAATCTTTCTTCTTAACAAAAATAACTAGGGCTCCCCATGGAGATACACTAGGGAGAATAAATCCCTTATTACTCAATTACTATATTTGTTTCTTTAGTTACACTAATTCCACAGTGGCCATTCTATATGGGGTCTTCGATATGGGCCTTGAACCTGGAATTTAATCCATGGATAACTTAATTTCTCATTCTGGTGGATGTACAGGTAAATCCTCTGAAAATACATCAACAAACTCTTACACAAGGAAAGCACTTTTCATATAATAGTTCTTTAATCTCCCTCCATTTCATATTTTATACTTCATAATATTCCTTTTTATTTTGAATAAATGACCACCATTGATAAGCATCTCCAGTGAGGCAGTAAATTGCCAAGACAACATTTTACCTTTCACAACTCCTCATGGAGTGGAATATATTCTATATGGAATTTATCCATTGGTCAGTCTCTAATAGTTTTTTACTCCCATTTAATGTTGGTGGTTTTTTCCGCATGAAGCGATCTAACATTGATCCTCCACACTGTGGATTAGGGTGCTCTACACGGGTAAGGTTATTATTCATAACCTAAGTGAGTAGTCCCAGTATGGTGATAAGCTGATCCTCCCCATTTGTATCACTAGCTCCAATATAATTATCTTGAGTATGTGGGGAATCCCTAAATTTATTACAAGCATTGATAATGTTTCAATTCCTTCTATTAGGAGTCATTTTTAAAGAATGGAATAAACTAGATTAGTTTATGAATCAAAATACATAATTCCAAACTTGTAAAACACCTTACATAAACTTTACAGTTTATGGATATAATACATAATCAAAAAAATGTTTTCATTGAAAAAGTATATACTCATAATCCATTAATAATTATTTTTAAATAAAATGAGAATTATCTTTAGCATATCAACCAGGAGTGTCATAACTAAGAGTGCAGCAAGGCCCGTTGTCATGCACCAGTTCCCATTCGAGTCTAGCTCAATGCGGTATTTTCAGGTTTTACCCATAGGTACATCTATGCAAGAGTTGTCTCTACCTGCTCATATTTAGACAGGGATGTATTTCTTGGAAAACTCATAAAATCTCTACAGTAAAAAAAGTATAGGTAGTTCTTCTATACTAATCCTCAAATTCTATCATAGGTTAATGTTCTCTAATTAGATTTTATCATGATATAGATTCCAATGTTTGTACTAAACTTACTATGATACCAACTATAACTCCTTGACCCCAGTTACCCAGAGTTGGTGAATTATTATTTAACTTTGGCATGATACTAGGAATCATGTCCCGGAAGACTGATTTGTTTAGTATCCTTTGAAATACTATATACATTCAAAAGTTTTACATTACACCATGAAATGAAAAACGACAACAACATTGTCTTTATTAACCACATTCATATCCCATATACTATCCCAGCAGGTCAGTCAAAAAAATAATTTTTCGTATCCTAGGAAAAATAAAACATAGAAAGGGGTGAGATCAGATGCACATTAAGGATAACAATATAGCCGAGACTTTCATAAATAAGCTTTAACATTTAAGGCATTTTATAAGACTAAAACATAAGCCTTTTAAACTAAAAATTCAGAATAACATGGAAAATAAAAAGTCAAATAATTCCATTCACTTATTCACATAGATATTCTACTAGTCGAATAATCAAATGCAATATCAATAGGCACTTTCAGAATGAGGAAATTCATAATTCCAGACTTTATAACAACATAGTCAAGGCCATCTACCAAGACTACAAATAAGATTTTGTCAAGGACTTGTTCCAAGACACTAGTTTTCTCTTGAGACCTACAGATGCATCGAGGAGCTATAGTAGGCTCCACCTGTCACTTACTATGTCCAATGCATTCCTCATATGTAAAGGTTTAAACATAACCTAAACATTCAAATTAAAACTAGCATATGAAATGTCAAAACATTATCCATAAACCATTAATGGTGTACAAATAACACATACACAGTCAAACATATCACAAAACATTCAATACAATATGGATGTTTTGTTTGATAACAAATTAACTTCAAACAAGTTTAAAATCCATCAAAGGATGTTGACATTGATGAAATCAAAACATTTATTAGATAAATATCTCTTTCTAATTTGAAATCATTTAAGAGTCACATAATTATAAAGGTATAATGTTTAAAAAGACATAAAGATTTCTTTGAGAACGTATAATGTCAAATACAGATATAAAGGAATTTTACCCAATGTCTAATAGATAGTAAAAATGGTTTGAAATATATTTTTATGAAGAATGGATGTGGATGATGAAGAGGTCCTACTAGATAATTACTTATAAACAGCCTCAGATAATGAAAAGATTGTGAAATTAACCCTTACCTAGTTCTTTTCCTGGGTCAATAGTAGGTTAAACTCTTGAATAATGGTAAACTAATTGTTATAAAATTATACAATAAACTTATACATTAATATTTTATCATATATGATCTTCTAATATTGCTTTGTTAATGATATTTCTGTGGTATCATCGTTTCGGGTGTAAATTGATTCATTTTACTTGATATTCATTGTTACGTTAGTAATGTTTGTTGGGTATATTATGTATTTTATTCATATTCCGAATTATATTAAGTTTTTAAACATTATTTTTAATCATCAAATGAATATTAGTTTTGAATGGATACGATGGGGAATAAATCTAATCGCGTTCGTGGAGACAGTAATCTGTACGTACGCACATGCGACAATATCATTCTTTTTATATTAAAATAATATATAATTGGATGTTATATCATATATAAAGAATAATTATCATGTAATATTTATTAGTTACATAATTTATAAGTCATTTTTATACCCATCCAAATAATAGTGTATTGAATAACAACTACACCACGACGTGGAGACGGTAAGTCGTACGTACACATGTATGGTGAAATGTAATTAAAATGACGGATAGAATAATGAATATGGGTTTTCCATATTTATAATAACATCATATTTTATAGAAGATACTGGTGATAATATTTTATAATGGAATCAACAAATAAAGATGACGTGGAAGAAGAAAAGAACATGAAAGAGGTGATAAAATATTTACCACCTCTTTCGGTTCTTCCTTTTGATTTTATCTAAATGGCTCATTAGGATGGATTTAAAAATAAATGAAGGCATTTACGATTAAGGGATTCCAATATAGTGGATATTTGGGTAGGGTTTGGCTGAGCCAAATGGCTTTGAACGTGTGAAATTGAGAGAAGGGGAAGTTCTCTTTTATAAGATGGGTGAGGGGACCTTAGGAAAAGATTGAAATATTATTTTATAATTAAATCATTTTCAGTTTATAATGGATAAAGAATGAATTATTTCAAGTATAATGTGAATATGGGTGTAAAAATACTCAACCAATAGTTTTTAGAGAGATTTGGGTCACTATATTAACTTTATCTTTTAGATTTAACTCTTAGTTAATTAGTTTAACATTTACCATGTCTCTTTTTATTTTTATATTATATGGTCAATAAACATACTACAAACATCCAAGAAAAGAATAAGTTGTTCATTAATTACATATATACTTTTATTTAAGACTTTTGGCCAAACATTTTATTTTTACGAATAGAATATCAATTAATAATATAATATTTTCTTTAAAACTATTTTATATCAATTTTAACACTATTTTCTATTTTGTTTTTATTAAATTCATAACACCATTATTACTTTGAAAAAACATAATTTAATCAACCCTAACATGTCTTATTAATAAATAAAGTTAGTGTAATTCATAAAAAGTCTCAAATTAAAATTATTTGGATATTTGTAATATCAATTATTTTAATATTTCATTAATACTGTAATTACTACATCATGATTGTGTCATAAATAAATCAAATTATTTAATGTCTAAAAAATACCATTATGTAGGAACTCTTTTTAGATTTCTAATGAATATTTATATTCAAATTTATCTTCTGCGTAACCCTATATTAAAAAAGTTTTAGTTGTTATTCTTTAAATTTAACACTTTTAACTTTACTTTGAATTAAATAATAATAAATGTCCTAATATAATCCATGTGGATCAAAGGATCATATTTTATTCCGAAGGTTGTTTTTGGAATAATTACACTTATCTAATAGAATTAGGACATTTTATGGGCAATAATAATATCAATTTTACCTTTATTTACCCTATTTTCTTTTAAAAGTGGTAAATAAAAGTCAAAAGTTACTATTCATCAAAAATTATTTTCATCTCATTGAATCACAATTTACTTACTGATATCAACCATGTCTCTTGGATTTTCAAAATTCATCTCACAAAAGCAGTAAAATTATGTTTTATGTAAATTTTCAAATGATCCTAAGAGGTAGTAAAAGAGGGTAAAAAGATCAATAAAATTTTTGTATATCTAAAATTATTTTAAAATAACTCTAATGAATTACATTGAAATAATATAGGTATTTTGTATCTATTCAGACATAAAATATAATTATATAAAATAAATAATTAGAAAAAGTTGGTTTTAAAAAATAACTCAGTTTTTCTCACTATTGATCAAAAATTGAATGTATTCAGTAAAATAACAAAAATTCAACCTAAGCTAATTTCGATATTCCGAACCCAAAAATGAAGTCCATTTTGAAAGATAAAATTGATAAAATTTCAAAATGTGGGTATTAATATTCATAAAGGTTTGTTTGATTGGTCACGATGTGTTAGAATCTTGATGTTGTGTACAACGCAAGCTATTGAATTATTCAAAGGGAAACATACTGTGGAAGATTGGGGGTTACATATTAAGTTCGATACATTCTTCATACGAAAATGTTGAAACATAAAATAAACATTTGTATTAAAACTATCATAAGAAATGTCAATACTTTAACCAAAAACCATTAATGGTGTAAAAATAACACATCCACAATAAAACATATCTCAAAACCTTCAACACAATATGGATTGTTTGTATCATAATAAATCAACTTCAAAAACGTTCAAAATTCATCGAATGATGTTGATATAGATGAAATGAAAACAATTTGAAAGAGATATATCTTTATAATTTAAAACCATTTAATAGTCACATAATTAAAAAACAAAACAATTATTTTGAAAATATTCTTGTAATATTATTAGGGAATCTTTGATGATGTTGTAGTGGTAGAAAATATCTGCACCAGTCGTATAAGTTAAAAAAACATGCTTACCTTAATTTTTTCGAAAAGGTCATGAAGTAATTTGTTTGGGAAATGATGGAAAGATTCCCATCAAATCATATAAATTCAAATATTTGTATAAATGAAATTAACCAATAGTCTAGAAAATAGTAAAAATGTTTTGAAATATATTTATATTGAAAGATGGATGTGGATGATAATGAGATCTCTGTAGATACATATGTAAATACAACTTCAGATAATAGAGATATTATGTTATTAACATTTACCTTGTAATTTTCCAAAGACAAGGGGAAATTAACCTCCATTATAATAGTTAAATCATTGTTATTAAATTATTAATGAACTATATACATAAATATGATATCATATATGATACTCTAATATATCATTGTTAATAATATTTTAGTATTATCATCGTTTCGAGTGTTAACTGATTAATTTTCCTTTATATGCTTGGTTACGTAAGACATGTTAGTTATGGATAGGATGTATTTTATTTATATAAAGGATTATATTATCATTATAAAAATTAATTTTGGTGATAAAATGAAAATAATTTTTGAATGGTTACGATGGGGAAATGTATCTCATCGTGTTCATGGAGATGGTAATCCATATGTACAAATTTGAGGCAATATTATTATATTGATGGTGAAATAATATGTAATTGGATGGTATATCATATATAAATAATCATTAACATGTTATATTTATTATTTAACTTAGTTATACTCATTATTATACCCATCAAAATAATGAAGTGTTTGAAGAACAAACCACACCACGACGTGGAGACAGTAAGTCGTTCGTACACATGTATGGTGACTTTGTCATTTACAGGATGAACAGACTAATGAATACGGTTGTAAAATATTTATAATAACATCACAGTATGCATAAGGTAATATATTTATTATTTTGGTATGGAAACAACAAAGAAAGAATATCTGGTAGAAGTAAAAAACTTGAAAGTGGTGATGAAATATTTACCTCTTCTTCGAGATCTTCCTTTTGATTTGATCAAAATGGCGCCTTAGGTTGGCTTTATGACCAAAGTAAGGCCTCTAGGATTAAGAGAATAATATTGTGAGGATATTTTTGTAGAGGTTGGCTGAGACAAATGGATTTGGAGGTGTTATTGGGATAGAATGGGAAGTTCTCTTTTATAAGAGAGGCATGAGTCACTTTAGGAATAATATGAAATATTATTTTATATTAAAATCATTTCCAGTTAATAAATGGCTCCAAAATGATTTATTTATGTTTTAAGTTTTGTATGGGTATAAAACCTCCCAAATAATGGATTTTATATTGGTTTATGTCACCATATTAGCATTATATTTTAAATTAAACTCTTAGTTAAATTGTTTCACATTTACCATGTTTCTTGGTATTTATATATTATATGGTTAATAAACTTACTATAAATGGCCAAGAAAACCCCAAGTGGTTCATTTTTAATATATTTAACATTATCTATGTGTTTTATCCGAACTTCATATTTTTATGAATATTATATCAATTAATAATATATTATTTGTTTTAAAAACTCAATTATATCAATTTTGAACCTATTTAGTATTTGATTTTTTAAAAGCCATTAAAACTTTATCACTTAGAATAAAATATATTTTACCAAATCTAACATGTCATATTATCCAATAAAATTAGTTTAATTCATTAGAAGTCTCAATTTACATTTATTTGGATATTTATAATATCTATTATTTTAATATTTCATTAATAAGGTTATTATTGAATCATCATTGTGTCATAAATTAATTAAATTATTTAATGTCTTAAAATTATTAATAAAATACCATTATGTATGAAATATTTTTATATTTCGAATGAATATTTATAGTTTAGTTTTTATAGTGTGTACCACATTATTAAAAACATTTTATTTATTAAACATTGAATTAAACTCTTTTATCTTTTCTTTAAATAAAAAAATAATAAATGTCCTACTATAATCCATGTGGATCAAAGGGGGTCATATTTTATTCCTTAGGAATTTTTCCGTCAAATTAAACTTATCCAATAGAAATAGGACACATGTTAGGGTAATTATGATATCATTTTTACCCTTAATTACCCTGTTTACTTTTAACTTTGGTAAATATAAGTCAAAAGTTACTATTCCCCAAAAATTATTTTCATCTTATTGAACAAAATTTTACTTACTAATATTAATATTGTATCTCTGATTTTTTAAATTCAACATAAAAAAGAAATAAAATTATGTTTTATGCAAATTTGCAAATACTCCTAGGTGGTGGGTAAAAAACGGTAAAAGTTAAATAAAATATTTATATATATAATATTATTGTAAAATGACTCCAATGAATTAAATTGGACATATATAGGTATTATGTATCTATTTTTACCTAAAATAAATTTAAATAAAATAAATAAAAATTTAAATAAAAATTAATTTTTACCCATTAACGTAGTGTTTCTCACTATTCATAAAAAATTGAATTTTTTCAGAAAAATACCAAATATTCACCCTAAACTAATTTCGATATTACATAGTCAAAAATGAAGTCCTTTTTGAAAAATAATATTTATAAAATTTTGAAAAGTGGTTATTATTATTCATAACGGCAAGATTGATTGGTCGCGGTGTGTTAGAATCTTGATGTTCTGTACAATGAAAGATATTGCATTATTCAAAGATAAACATACCATGGATGCATGGGGAGTTACAACAAAAGAAAGGAATATTTTATATGACCATTTAAATTATAATTAATTTAATTAGATCAAGATGAATATTCAATGATTAAATTTTGGGTCGTTTATGTCTGGCATCAGAAAAGGTTGAAGCTTCCCCTTGGGAAACTTTTATTCTAGTTTTACCGGCTGACAAAGTCAAATACTTCATGGAAGAGTTATAAAAATATATTTTCATTCCATCCCACCAATAATACTCTCAAATTCTTATTCTCATCTTAGAGCTACAATAATGAACTGAAATAGAGAACAATTATATTCATATAACCACTATTTCTGATAATTTGAATCACAAGGCACGCATAATCTCTTCTGAAATATCAAAACACAAACCATATTAATATTATATTCATGATAATTAAAATATTTAAGAAATTAAACAATTTTCTTCAATTCACATTTTTTTTGTGCTTTTGTAATTTTTTATGATATATACGATTTAATTATAAACTAAAACCAAACAAAAGAATTTTCTACACAAATAACTTCCAAGAAAGAATTTATCAAATAATTATCCCAAAGGCCACGTTCTAAATGTATCAAGGTTAATATATAATTACTTTTCTAAATAAATCATGCAACACCAAAGTTTTACTTTCTAGGATGGTAATGAATCATGAAATCATCATCCTTGAATGTGTTCATCCTTATTATATGTCTCATGTTCTATTTTATCTGAGTAAATATATACTTCAGCATTTTATTATTAGAATATAATTTATATTTTACTCCTTAAAAATGATGACCCTAAATTTTCAATATAAAAACAAAATTTGGTAATTCGAAATCATTTATAGGGTAATATAACATAGGATGATTCATTTGAATTTACATATATTAATTTACCTGATCACTCTATATTAGGTTAGAACCAAGTCCATTAAACAAAGAATCATAATAGGTGAAAAATTCACCATTAATGGAAGGAAGGTACCTAATTTTGTAATTCAACATTTTTTTAATTCCAAAAAAAACAATCATCACGGATTTTTTTCCTGTTGAAATTAACTTCTTCTCATGTTAACTTAGTCATTGTGATAGATAACGTTCCAATGATTTCTACAAACCTCTTGTAATAGCTCTATAAACAACAAAAACTACAAATAAAAGTTATGTTTGTGCTCATTGACGTTGTTCATAGACATTCATCTTAGAAGGGTCAATAATTATGTCATCATTAAAAATAATGAAACAATGTAAAGAAATTTGTTGTGACTAAAATTAACATTTTTATAATATCCCATATAGTTTATTTTTTAATGTATTGAAAAACAACACAAATACATATTCAATGTTCCTTATTTTTTTTATAATATAAAAAAATGTATTCCATAAACACAACCACAAACATATAAAAGAACTCATGAAATATAACATCTATAAGATTCATGAATATTATAAGTTTATTAGTTAACCGAAGCCACCTAACTATAAATTAATAATGCACACCTAGGATGTATATATTCCCATGGAGTGATATTCTGTGTATCAGTTTTAACTAACAAGTAAATTGTACAAACCATATTAGATTTTCTTATTGCAAGTAAAAGTAATTTATATAGAGTAAAAGTGACCAAAATTTACTTATAAATATTATTATGAGATATATTTTACAAAAAACATGAAAAAATAGCTTAATTATAGAATGAATATAGAATAAAATTATATATTAAAGTGACAAGATTTTTTAGAAGAGACATTTTAGAAAAAGATAAGGGAAATGAATGTTTTTTATTGATAATGGTTAAATTGAAATGAAATAAAATTTTCAAAAAATCAATGATGGAAGTATAGGAACCTATGTAACAAAAATTTAAAGTCCATTTAAAAGTTAAAATTTATCTTAATATTGAAAATAAATGAGATATTGAGGAGATAGGAATCCATTGGATGGGAAATTAGGAGATTTGTGGGATTTGGAAATAATCGTACGATTAAGCAGACCAATTATAAGATGAAACTACATTGTTAGAGAAGGAAGTGGATGATAAAAATACCTTGAGAGCATTTCCTCCAAAATAGTTTGTTGTAGGAACAATATTGATGAAATTTATGTGGCATTAAATGACCTTTATTTTTTAATGGAATATTATAGAAAAGTTTTGAATACTATGGTGATGGTATTAGATTCTAAATTTGGAGTTGATTTAAAATATTGAATGTCTAATATGAAGATATAATTTGGATGTTTCTAGATGAGTATGTTAATTATATAAACAATTTATACATGTTGATGTTCCCCATTATATAATTAACATCCTCAACTAGAAAGTTTCTAGTTGAGGATGTTAATTATATAAAACTTTGGATGTTTTTAGTTGGATGTTTCTACAATTCTATTGACATAATTATAAATTATTATACCCTCCTTCATATATATTTGGTGTTTTACCATATTAAATATATATTAGGGATAAGAATTTTCAATAGTGTAAGGCAACTAGAAGATCGAAAATCCTATAATGATTTTTATAAAATTGTTTATATTTTTTTGTGTTGATCTTATGACATTAGAAGGACATTATGTAAGACTTTGGGTTAACCATATCACTTTGATCCATGATAAAAAAATGAGAATGTTTTCATAGGAATTAATTTCCCTTATTTGACATAAATAAAATTCTTATGAATTTTTCCCTGATGTCAAACTTCTGGATTTTGTGATGAATTTTTTATTTCACATGATATTTTATACCTATAAAATTTGGATAACTTCCATAATATTTGTTATTATTAAAAAGTAAAACCTCTTTATTCTAAAATGATTAATATTTTATTAAGACATAAAAAATGAGATTCATGAATCGTTATGTTTTTATGATTCTCACATAATGGTGAAATGAATGATTCATTATAATTCTATAATGAGAATACTAGAAAATGGAAATAGGTTGGTTTTCAATAATAGTGCAGTTGTGTAGTAGGAAGATGTTGTTTTGTTCATCAGTTCCCAAATCACAAGATAGAAAAGCTACAATGAATGAGGAGTATTTCACGTGTTTAAAATATGATCTTAAAATGTGTTTTCAGTTTTTCTTTTTCACATAAAACTACTTCAAACCATTAGAATTTAGAAGATATTGAGAATCAAGATTGGTCCAGTGAAAATAAATGATGCTTTCATAGTGGTGTTTTCAACCATAGAAAACAATATTTTAGAATTTTTCCTAGTGGATATAAAATATAGGAAGTGTAAAATTGATTCAATATTAATTTAAGAAGAAAATGGTAGATTAGAAATTCAATATATAAATAATAAATTAGTATTTTCCCAAATAATGGTATTAGTGAATATGGAATGAAATATTTGTGGTTTTTGAATATGGGTATTCAATAATTGTGATCATTTATTGAAGACACGAGACATATTTTAATATAAAAATTCGGGTTTATGGAAAATTCAAGGAGATTTTTATGAGATTTCTATAAAATAAATACTATTTCTAAATAATTTAGAATAAATTTTCATAGAAAATTCAACGAATTTCAAAATTTGAGAGTCTTAGAAGAATAAAACAATATCATCTATTTATTTATTGAGTGTATGTGTGTGTGAGATAGTGTCAAAGAGAAGAAGAATAAGGTGAGAAAAATTTCTATGTTGTTTGTGACTGAAAAATATTTTCTTTTACCTAGAATATAATGTTGAGTTAAGGAGAACATGGGAAGAAATATCCCAATTGGTTTATATATGAAATTAGGTAATAAGACCATGTTCATTAGTGTTTATTCATTATATGGAATGTAAATTTACATTTCTCAAATTATTTGAGTTTCATTCACTAGATAATTTTTTTTTCTCAAAGAGAAACATCGTTGACCTTTTCATGAAGAAACCAATACTTGAAAAGAGTATATCTCTTAGAATGATTTTGTGGTTTTAATCTTAACTCTTTATAAGTAATAGAACCTATAATATATAGTGTATTTATGGGAGAGATGGGTCACTTGATATTCAATAAATTAATCACCCAGTATTGATAATAATATATTAGTGTCAAATCTGTAAAATGATATAATAATAAAATCATAAGTATCATCTGACATTGTTGTGGAACCATGTAAAAAATCATATTCCCCTTTATTTTCATCATATTCTAATTTACCATCAATGTTGTGTTTCTAAAATATTTTGTGGTAAATTTATCCTAAATAGTCATGAAGATTTTTTATAACGATTTTTTTAATCAGAGAATCACTAATTCAACGTCATCTTATAGTATCCATTTGGTTCTTTTGGTTATGAAATTAGTATCAGAGCATAAATTTCCCTACATCAGATACCACTAATTTAAATAATGGTTTATAATATCAACTCTATTAATATTATAGGGGTTCCCATATTTTATTGGAAGAATCACCATTGATGGAAAACTATAATCCGATCATATTTGGGGTCATGGGGTCTTAATGTTCATTACGAATCCATAATAATATTTTCTCATGTTGATGGTGTAAATAAAATGAATTATATTTATTAAATAAAACCTAAGGTTGATGGAAATCTATGTAATTCCATTTTCTACCCCTATTATATAAGGTTTCTACCAATGTTATGGGATTAGATGATAATGAAGGTAATTGGGATATAACTGAATGTAATTGTAACAGAAATGTCAAATTCATAAATGAAAATATATATCTATGGATTTTTTTTGGATATATAAATATGATTGATGATTAATATATTGATGACTAATTTAGTATCGTTAATTTGATTTAAAAAATCAATAGATTAAGTGGTGAAAAACATGAATAGCAATTATTGTAAAGAAACACTTAAAGAACATACTATATAATTTGATCATAATATTTTTTATTTTAAATATAGATACTATCACTTAGTATTGTAGACTCACAATATTTTTGATCAGTATTAGATTATAAATAAAATTTATTAAAAAATAATTTGTTATATGATATGGATTTTAAATCTATATGAATGATCCAACTGAAAATAAGAATAACATGAACAATATGATGAGTCTGATAGCGATGATGATATTGAAAATTATTAAAATATAATTATATGTATTATCAATTTAAATTTTATTAAAGGTGAAGGAAAATATAAAGTGAAACCTTTGTATAAAAAATTCAAACATAATGAAATTTTAAATTTTAAAGAAAATCATAAAAATAATAAAACTATGATTTTGATTCTAATGACCAAGAAAAGAAAACCAAAAAATAATAAATGGGAAAATAGTTTGAAATAAGTAAAAATATAGGAGAATAAAATATAATATTTGAAATGAAAATAGTGATCAGTGGTGAGAAAAAAATAAGTGTAAGAATCATTCCATAGTATATAAATTGAAAACAAGTCACATAAAATTATTATAAATATTATGAATCATATGAAAAACAATGAATTACCGTCAAGTTGTGATGAATAATTTTCATAAGTGACGTACATTGATAATATACTCAAATTATAATTAAGGGGTTTTGATGAGAAATGTAACTATATGAAGTAGTTAAAATGTTGAATTAATAAAATATGGAAAATTTTGAATCAAATGAATAAAATATCAATATGATATAGAAATTATTAAATATAATAATAAATTTATGGTGATGATTGATTCATACGAATTGATCAAGAGGTACCCTAAGGAAAATCATGATAAAATATGAATAAATTATCCATACATAATATAAAACATAATAAAAAATTAAAACAATTAAGTAAGATATTAATTAATATATTTAATTTAATGGAAAGCATATAAAATCGATGATATTGATAACATATAAATTCATATTAAAACAACACTAGAAATTTCCAAAATAATGAAATTGTTTTCTATAACAGTATATGTCATATTTCAAAATCTAAACCAGTATGGGTCATTAAAAGAGATGATCAAATATCATCCACATATTGTGAAGAAAAAATAATTATATAAATATTATCCTCTATAAAGATTAATAAAACTCTTAAAAGATCTAGACAAAAAATTAAATAATCTTGAATGAATGTTTTTGATGATAAATAAAGACTTTATATTTGTTTCAGATTCTTTGGTTATTATAGTTGTTGTTTTATTTTCATCCAAAAACCATACACATTTTTTCACAACATCTCTTTACATGAATGAATTCATTAATAAAAGGGGATATTCCCTATTGTTAATAATAATTAATTTCCAAATAAATTTATTATTATCAAAATTTCAATTGGTATCCCTACCCAATACTTGATTGAATATCTAAAGGAAGTATGTCAGATGCATGAAACTAAGGAATTATACTAAGAAGTAAATTAATATTTATTCCTTGGAATCAATATTATAAATAAAAGTGAAAATAATAATTAAAAAAAATTAGGAACAAATTTTATTCATTGGGTATGTATAATTTAATGAATGAAAAATAGGATTAGTATGGATAATTGATAGTGTTTGTTGATTACACATGACTAAAAAATAAAAAACATAGGATGATATGATAGATTATAAAGGACCTATGAATAAATTTTGTAATTAAAAATCTTTGGGAATAAAAGGTATTTGATTTAATGATATTTAATAAAAGGTCAAAAAATTAAAATATGTTTTTATAATGGAATGATGAAAAATAATTTTTAAGTTTTATCCAATTATATTGTGTTGGTAATAAGGTATTATTAAAATAACTCATCCATTATGAAGAGTTTACAAATCTAGAAGATTTATCACAATATGTGAAAGAAAAATTGTTATTATTTTAAAAATTAGTAACCCATGAAATTAATTCTATATAAGTTTAAAATGTGAGAATGATTTTTATAGTAGAATATTTACCCATTATGGATAGAAAAACATTTGTGTGATTTTAAAACATCAATTACATATAGATCATTCGAAACTAAAAAGGGATATAAGATCTATTTAAAAAAACATCGCTAAATTGGATGTTGGCTTGAGGGATATGTGAGAATGTTGATAATAATTCCACTAGAAAGTTATATTTTTTATATTCCAATTATTTTGTTTCTATGAAGAATAATTCAACTATTAGATACCATTATTTCTTTAAATTCATTAATGATTATACTCATATGAACAATGTTCTTTTTAAGAAGACCAAATTAGAGCCTCTTTGTGTATTTAAACTTTTTAAATGAATTTTAGAGAGGGAACATAATGTCTAAATCAAGAAGATGAGGGTTCAATATACAAAGGATTTGAAATCTTGTGATATTGGAAGAAACATAGAAATACTTAACATAATTAATCAATATACTAAAATATATTGTCATAAGTAAAATGGCATAGATTAGAGGGATGAAAGAATCATTGTGAATGTTGGAATAACATTACCTTATGAGAAAAAAATATCATCAATATTTATATTATATATATTTTATTATAACTACATTGAATGATATTAATAATTATCTATTGATACATGAGGTACAAAAGATATAATTAAAGATGTTATACCACAAAAACACCCCTATGAAATAATTAAATTTATTTGGAATACATTATTACCCTTTGGTATTGAATATAAGTATGTGAATTGTTTATTATTTCTATGAATTTTCTAAATTATCATATTGAGTGTAACTCTACTTCGATGTTTTTTTTAAGTCCTAAAAAACAAAATTGGAAACCTCTATTTTTTCAAAAAGAAGTTAAATGAGACATTTTATGTCATATGGAATAAGTAATGACTAGTTTTGCAAATGTATTCACATTTATTATTAGTTGAAAATGAGGAAACCATTTCACTAGTCCCAATCCATAAGAAAATTAATATATATTAGTCATGGATGATTAAAAAAATTACCAAAACATCTAACTAGATGTGAAATATTACATCTTTTTGGTGAGATTGAAGAATAGTTCTACATAGTAGAACATTATGTGTTTATCCTTGATACAAATTAGCACCAGCTTTACAATTGAATAAAGAATTATGTGGATTAATGTGGGACCCATATCTGGGTATGGAAATCAGTAAGGATGTTTGAGAAACCTAAACTTTTATAATGAAATATATACTAGTATTTTATATATTATGAAGATATCCATAGGTTCTATAATTATCACAGTATATTTTGATGAAATCATTTTTACATTTTTAAATAATATCCTTGTGAATATTTCTCTATGGTAAGGAAATGAATTTTTTAAATGACTATGTTGTGTGACATTCCATACTTTTGGGGGATAAAATAAAATTCTAGACAATAATATTTTATTCTGCAACAAAATTATGAAAATAATTATTTAAGAGGTTAAAAATTGAGTAATTTTAGGATATTATTGCATCCACTATTTTTGGCACTAAACTGACCAGAAATGAGAATGTAAGTCAAGTGAATCAAAGGGGATATATGAAATATATTAGTAGACATATCTATTTTACATCATCCAAATAAGGCATAAAATTTTATGTGACACATTTTTCCGTATTTCAATCTGATATAAATAAGTCTCAAATATTAATTTCCAAAATAATCATCAGATACATTAGGGATACACTAAGGGTTTTCCTTTTATACAGATCCTATTTAGACTTAACATTGCAGGGTTTTACAGACATTGATTGAGAAACTTATTATGTTTATAGGAATTCCAATTCATGTTGTGTATTACCACATGGAAACTTTTGTTTGTCATTTCATATAATGTAGACAATTTCAATGAAATAAAGAACATCTAGTTCCAAGGATATAGTAGTAACACATACTAATACACAAATATTATATTTTAAAGTTAAAATCACTTTCGTGTGGGGTTTTTTTATTGGAAACTATGCATTACATATCACAATAAAATTTTTATAAATATATTTTGTAATCTGGTTTAACACTCTTGAAGATAGGATATTGATTGTAGATATCATTTCTTCATAGGGAACGTGGGAGAAAGTGATGTGAAACATGAGTTTTTAAACCAAGGAACAACTTATGAATAGTTTCATGAAGAATTTAACTTGAGAGAGGAGATGATTTAATGATTCATATGTAATTTTATTATAATTAGTTAAATTATGTAGTATCTTAAAAAGGATATGAATTTGGGTTAATGAAACATCTAAATCAGGTGATTGAATAACAATTTTGAATTATTGATGGTAAATGGATATTCTGTTAACCTATTAACATAACCCAAGAGAAAGATGTTATAAAATTAGAATTTTATTTTTGAAAATGATAGACATAATTCTTATTAAGTTATATGAACATCTTTGAACTTTTAAAAGAAATTGAAATTTTTTGTATATCAATAAAAATTGGAGATATTTTATTGGATTACTTTGGTGTTCTAGTATATATGTTTTATGTCTAGAATAATATATTCCAGTGGTGTAATACTCTAATAAGATCATAGGACTTGTGATATGATATATGACTTTATTCATAAGTTTATATGCGTTGGGTATGAATTTAGTTGGCCACCTGTTAATACAGCGATTGAACCACATGACTGGGACAAATTTCAATTATTCATATTGAGTTTATATGACATTATATACCATGTATGACTTTAATTAAATTTTATGGCTTTACAACTAGTGTCATACATCAGTAGTGAATGTATGACTTTTTCATTTCGTGTCACATAAATTTCATTTGAAATTCGTAGAACTTAAAGAATATTTATTCTGATGTAACATGAAAACTAACTTATTATTGAACTATTTATTAGTGATTAAATCACTACAAATAAATTATGACTATAAAAACATGATGTTTAAAATATTCTCACATCTTAATTAACTGAATTATTCATTAAAACCCCAACTAAAAATATAATAAAATGAAATAGGGATAAATTTCATGAATAATTCATATGATAAGTGGTAATTTCTTTATTTATTTACTAAATAACATACTAATCTAGTTGAGAAAAATCATAGATTTTCATATCTAAGAGATATTTTCACGTGATGAGGTTTAATATGTTTTACAAAACAAATACTTCATTTATTTAGTTTTTATAAGTTAAATAAAATAAATATTATCCTTGTAAAAATTAAATGTAATTTGTAATGGCTGTTTTTCAATCCCACAATCACATTTTATTCAATTTTCCTTAATCGAGGAAGAATTTTGGAATTACTAAATAGTGTAACTATCAGTTTAATATGAATATGTTATTTATATAAATTTTAATTTAATCTCATAATTAGACCCTAACTCATGTTACGATCATTATATAAAGTGTTTTAATTGTTTTTATTATTTAGATGGGTTATTTGATGACCATTCTATTTAGAAAATTTCATTAAAATATAATTTAAACACCAAATTTTTTATTTATAACATTACATGAGAAGATAATGACAAATTTATACAAGATAATTGGTTTCATCATGATAGAAAATATAGATTATTATAATATTTTATTATTTGAAAATTGGATTGACTGGGAAGTCTAATAGAATATTATTAATTTAAAACATATTGTGTTTCCGTGAGTGAGTCCAGGAGAACATAAAATTGTTAAAATATTGATTAGGATGTATTTTATTAAAAATCTATTCATGTATGTGCCAAAAGTACTTACATTGAGAGATAATGGAGAACCAAATCCTTAATAGGATATGCATTTAGTCAGTTTCATAGACATATTTCTTCTATGAATATTTAGTAGGTAGATTCTGGTGTTTTTATTACTGAATAATATGGTTTAAATTTATTATAAAATATAGTTTCTACCCATGTAGAAATATAATTATTTTTTTTGATGAAATATACTTCTAAAATAAATATATCTCATAATGTTTTGTGTGAATTTCATTCTAAAGTTTGAGAAATATGATAAATTTAAAGAGAAAACATATTTATATGAGTTAGGAGTTTCAAAATAATAATTGAACCAAAACACCTATATACAAAAAATATATTACTATAAAATCAATAGGACATGAAAAAGATTTTCTACAAAATGAAGTATGTTATCACATCGAGGATTAACCATATAAAAACATGATATGTGTTTCTGTTAATGTAAGAGAATTTGATATTAACAAGTTAAAGGGTATTAGTTTTAAATGAAAAACAAAGGTTTTAAAATTTTACCTATAATGGTTCTTTACCTTCTTAGAGTATCCATTATATTTATTAAGATAATAAAACATAATTATGATAATTTATATTGAAATCAATTGAAAATTTATTTGGAAACTATTTTTATTGGATATAAGATTAAAAAATCTACAAATCTAATAAAAAATATGATCATGATATCCATGAAAAAGGTTCGATAATATTATTGAAATCAATCATATAATGTTATTCAAAATCATTTGATTATATTAGAATGTGTAGAAAAATATTGAAGATATTACTATCGTCAAAATACTAATTTTATTGTTACATTGGTAGGATAATAAACTTTTGGAATTTGGAGTGATGTTATATTTGAAAATAATATCCTATAAGAATGAATGGGGGTATGATAACATTTCGTAATCAACAATATATAAATTATTATTTCAGGAATCTATTACTTATATTTTATTTTAATCAAAAATATCATGATTTTAGGAAAATGATAGATAAAATGAAATCCATTAGAGGCACATGGAGAAAAAAATAAATCAATTATCACCATTTTAATGGAATGTAAATCCTAACAAATGGAATAATTGAATGATGACAATTGTATTTATACTGAAAGTAATGAGTATAATAGCTATTATATCTCAAAACAATTAAGAATTTATTTAAATGAGATTCTGATCATATATAATTATATCATTGATATAATTCCATCCAAGATGAGAAATAACAACAACACATTAACACTTGGTAGTGGATATTCATCAGACATGGTGGGTAATGAATGTCTATAAAAATGAATGAAAAAATCATGTATATAGAGTGGTTTTTATTGATAATAATGACACATTTAGGATATAAGGAATTAGTGAAATTAGGCTATCTAGAAAAGAGTCAAAAAACACGAGCATACATTGTATGTATGGGAATTGAGACAATTTCTTATGTGTTAGTGGGATTTATCAAACATGACATGCATGAAAATTCAATATCATGGAATTCTAGAATATATAAATGTATGAATATGGATTTATAAATAAACAGGGAAATTTTTTTATATTTGTCATGTTGATAGAAAATATAACTAATGTTTCATTGTGTTATAAGAAGAAAATATATCATGATAGAGATGAATAATGAATGAAAAATCATTCAATGATTTATATGGAAAATCGGTATTCCAAATATGAATATAGATAAGATAACAAATTCTAATACATGAATGAGATAGAATATTATGCGAAACATCTATATGTTAAAAAATAAGTAAATCATTATTCCCGTGATTTAGTTTATACCAATGAGTGTGGTGCAATGAAATAAATTGAAAAATAGAATAAAGATGTATTACCTTATTTTTGGATTATTTTAATATGCTTATGTGAATTATGTACATGGGAACATATGGATGGGTTATATAATACTTTAAAAGATATCAGACACAAGAAACAAACGATACATGAAGGACAAAAATGACTTGTATTCAAATAATATAGAATATTCCTTTTTTAAAGATTAAATTTACCTACATAAGTATAAAATAAAAAATGAGGTTTATTCATTGAAAACTCTTATATATATAGAAAATATTATGAAGTAAAATTATATAATCATTAATATTTTTTATACACCACTAATTGAGAGTTGTATCTTGATGCACTATTGTAAGGATTCTATGTATGTAGTGTAATAATCTAAAAATATGGATTTATTAAGTGAATATAAGATAAGGATTTCATATGAGATGTATCATATATGAATTTAATTTCCTAATTGTTATTGATTATTCTGATGAATATTCTAAATTATTAATAAATTTATATTATATGGAAAATATGGTGATTTTATTATAGAAGTAACTAACCCTGATTTTCCAACCAAGAGTCAATCTTATATTATCATAAATAATAATATCAATAGAATTTTTGGAAGAAATTTGTTTGGAAGAAATATTTTAGGAAGAGGTTGATCATGATACAATTATAAAAAGAACTCCGAATGGACAAATTAAGGAAGAACTCATTATTGAATTAGAAAATTTAGTAGGAGTTGAAGTGAAACAAACACTAACTAAATAGATAAAAATAAATAGAAAAAAATGAATCCAATACCATTAGTGAAGTAACTACACTAGAAAAATACTATAAATTATGAGTTTTGATAAAACACTCTTATTATCAGAGTTCTTTCTAAAAACATTTAAAGAAGAAATAATGGATGATCGATGAATTATTTCAATTTATAATGGGGTTCATTAGAGGCAAAATAACTAGACAAAGAGAATTTATTAAATTTATATCTTATTATAATATCATTAGAATATAGTGGGTGATAAACAAATATGATTCAAAAAATTATGTGATTACAATGAAGAAAATTTTAGATAAATAATTAAATTATAAATTTACTAGAATAAATATTATGGAGAAATTTGCACCATTAGTGATATATGAATCATTTTCTTATTTTTCATTTATAAAAGTCCATCATTAATTAATTATTAAACCAATAGTTGAAAACTATGATTTTGAGAATGGTTTACATAATTTTGAATTTTACATCAAATACCATATGGGTTTACCACATATTGATTATAGAATCGATTTATTTATTTTAATTAATAATATATATTGGTAAAATAAATAACCAGAATCATTATAATATAGTTTGGATTCATTAATAACAAAATTGGAGTTCATGATTTGTGGGGTTGATGACAACTTCTATGCAATAATCTATACATGAGAATAATTCATTTCACCCACAAATGTTTAAGATATAGTGTTTAATATAATCATTAAGGAATAAATTTAATATTGTGAACACTTTATGTTATAAGAGTTTGAATGAAATATTATTGGAGTGGTCACAAATTTTATTTGACCATATATTAGTATCAAAGGTTACTATTCATTGGTAATTCATGATATATATTATAATGAATTATTTCAAATGTTTAATACATAATATTTCAAACATATTCTAGAAACAATAACTATTATAACCGAACATGGAATTCCTAAATATGTGAATAATATATATCAAATATTTTTAAAAATAGCTGTAGGAATATTTCTATAGTTTATAGTGACATGTGTAATGTATCATTTTTTTAGCAGATTATAAAATTATAATGAAATTTTATATTTGGTTTTCTCAATGGGACAACTATTAAATTGAGATTCAAATTGGATTTTCAAGAGTCGGATCACAAATAGTTGATGTTTGGGATGGGGTTTATTTTCTGAGAGGTTTCTTGAATTCTGTATGAGTTTTAGGATCATCGGGATATGAAAACTCAAATATAGGAAAAGTTACGCGAGGAACATGTTTTGCAAACTGTTAGTGGAACACTTTCATACCATAAATATTTCCACAAAAATTTTTAAACCATGAACCAAGGGTGACAAATAAATGTGATTTTCATAAATAAAACTATAGGGGGATCCTCATTAGTTGTGCATGGTTTTCTTAACCTTGTGACTGTAATTCCACCACAGAGACTGGTCCAACATGGTTTGTACATGGTCAACAAAATAGGGCAGCCAAACTGTATGGACCATTAAAGGATTGGAAAATAACCTTTTACCTTCTTGAATTTATCCTTTATTAATTAACTTACCATTACCAAACTCCCAGAGATAGTATTTTTTTGGGAGATCCCCTTTGGGTTGTTTCTCTAATTTTGTGTATCTCTCCTGATCAAGATTTAAAATGATGACCATCCATTACAGTGGATCACCATTATTTAATATTTGATTTCCCTTTATTTCCCAATTTATCTTATCATATTGAATTATATTTCATCACGAGCTCACATACCTCATTATCAATAAATTTTATTTATTCTTCACATTATCTCAGTCTAGATCAGATCAATGTCCATGAATGGACATGTGAAGTCTTATGCGTATAAGGTTGGTGGATTATAATCTTTCTGATAAATGATTCATAAATTATAACATATGACATTGTTCCAGGGACAAAAATTTAATTTCATCACTTATTAAACATGAAATTAATTAAATTAAATACTTAGACCATGACCCAGAACCCTCTAACATGTTTAGAGTCTAATGACCTCAACATGAACCAAAATATACATTGAGTCCCAATATATTATCATAATGAACCTTGTTTTCTTTTTTACCAAAAAATACCTTTAGGTGAGTTGTGATTTCCTCTGACAATATGAATGAATTAATAGAATTAAATTAATGGTTCTGATACTTTTATACACATGTATGATAATTATATTATTAAACGCGACTCATTGGTCCTTTTAATTTTATGATAAGTATTTAAATTGAATGAAATCAACAAATATGAGTGATTAATAAAACACCTAGGCATGTGATCATTTTACCTTAAGCATGAATATTGTGATGGTAAAAACAAAATTAGGAACTAGATTGCAGTGGAAGAGATGGTTCCAATGACCATAATACTTGTTTTACATTAAATGGACTAATTTTATGATTTAATGTGACAAATGGAATGATCATGATGAATCATATATAATTTTGCATGGATAATTATCATATTGTATTACCTTATTACATGAATGGTTCCAATGTTTTATAGGTTGTTCAATCGAAACTCATCATTCAAACATTTATTTTTGGGTTATCCTTATAAATGAAATGGTGAACATGAATTTTAATCAATTGATAATGATAAGACTAATTATTTTTGTCATTTATTAGCACTCATATTTCTCCTTGAGTGAAATTTATATTCCCAAGAAGGAATTCCTTGGAATAGGTGCATAAGTTAGTTGAATTATTTTAAGACTTGAGTGAACCTTGGATTCCATTATAGTAATGCCTTTTATGAAATCATAGGATAGATGAATTATATTATTCCTTTAGAGAACCTTGGATTACAATATTGGAATACATTTGATGGGATTGTAGGTCAGATGAATTATATAGCACCTTGACTTAATAGTGTACTACCACTTCAGAATGTATTGGAAAAAATCATAGGTCAGATGAATTATATTACCTGTTTAGGGATCTTGGGATTCCCATGTAATAATTCCTTGTATGACCTCATAAATTAAATAAAATTATACTATGACTTGAATGATATTAGGATCCACATTACTGAACGCCTTGGTTAAGGAAACATTTGGAATGTGGAATTATTTGATACCTGGCTATTTTTGGGATGCCTCAATTAGGATTGTTATAAAGATGTTTCATACCCCCAGGATATAGGATGTTAAAAATGGTGTTTCACATCATATTGGGTTTTTGGAAATGAAATTTAATACCCCATGATTTTGATGTTGGATATGAAGTTAAACATAAATAATTTGGATTTTCTGGAATGGTTCCATTAATTTTCTATCAAATGCCTAATTGTTTTACCTTATTTTTATCATAATACCCTAATTATATTATTACTATTATATGTGGATTCATTTTTCATATTCCTTGTGTCCACACTAGTACATGTATACATTTTCATATATATATATATATATATATATATATATATATATATATTTGTGTGTGTGTGTGTTTATATATCCAAATATATATATATGATGGAATGTTAAAAATATTCAAACATTGGCTGATGTTGGTGTGGTCATCCATGGAATTTTAGGAACATAGTGTAATGTTTTTTTTATTTTTATAATTTACATTACTATGATAACTTATTGTACTTTCACACTATTTAATTTAATATTCATCGACTATATATGCATTTGATATATTTGGTGGTTGCCAACTGAGTTTATCTCAAAACATATTCAGACCATAGCTTGATACTAAGACATATTATTTCACTACTCTTTAGGATTATGATCATGTTTTTTATTTATGGGTTCTTTATGGGATATGACATGACATTGAGATAGGGTTGACCATGCACTCATGATTCCAGTATGAGTTGGGTTTTTGGTCATTAATTTCTATTATTAGTCTACAACAATTTATTTTTTCACATATCAGATCATTAGTAGTTAGTGTACTATATCATTGAATGTAAATAAATGGATTTACATTCGATATTGTTAATTTAATTCTTTAGTATTATATTTCATTGTTTTATTTTTTTAATAAATCTAATATTTATTTATCTATTATATATTGTTATTTATCTATGAAGATGTATGTATAGTCTGCCAATCAAACCATCAGTTGACAATAACTGCTAGTTGGTATCCTCTATCATACTAAGAGATGGGTTTAAGTTTACGTGTAAACCGATATGGCTACTATTATTGAGTGATCATGGTGAATATTCTACAAGTTGTATCAAATGTTTCTTTTACACTATATTACTATTGCATGATGTAAAATTAGATTGATAGTGTTTACTCAATTTGTATTTAACTTATGTATGTGTCTAGTGAGCAAATGTATGAGGGAAAGATCAATATTTTAGTGATAGGAATATTCATGCCATTTATTATAGATTATTATTATTTCACCATGAGTGATTGATGTGCATATCCATGTTACTAATTTATGAGATTTACCACTTATTTATGGATTCTTTACCTTGTCCTAGTATGTAAAGGAAGTATTATTAAAAGAATCATTATAGGCACACTGATATTTACATTTCATGCCATATAAGTTGCATTAGTAGAATGTTGGATGCTTGTTTGTATACAATGCTTCCAATATTATTTTCCATTCAAACATATATACCTTACATAGTTGTTTTTTCCATTATTATTTTTATACTCTACTTATGTGGTATTGTTACATGCCTTGTGATATTTATGAAATATGTGAGGTTATTAATGTGTATGTATCATCCTAAATGGTGTTTTCCCACATATCATGATGGTGTCACCTTAATTAAATGATTATAACATGTTTGTTCTGTTAAATAATCGTTTTATTTGATGAATCAATAATTAATGTGATTAAATTTTTTCCAATAAAAATATTTAAAGTATAGTGGCCATTATAAATTTTGGATGAGTGACCCATATAAGTGAACCATTGCATTTGTTATTGTTAAATTCTAAGGCAGAAGGTAAAAAATATTCTTCAGTTACATGAATTCCAATTTTAACCTATATAGGATATTACATTTATAAATTCGTCCTAGTAGTTGTATCTAACAAGACCATTATATATATAATGGCTTCTAGCTCTATAAATTAGGCATGATGGCCAATATTATTGGATCCTTATTAAATGGATGGGGCCTATGTAAGAAATTCATAACATTATATGCTTATATGAAAAAAACGCATTAAGGGTGTAGTGGATAATTATTAAATCAATTGTTATTGGTTTTCACTTAAATCAACCTAGAATGGAATAACGGGACCATCGTAGGCAACATTTACATTTACAGACCATTTAATATACCCCATGGGGGTACTCTCTTGATAAAAATGGGTTGGTTAATTAATCTTTCAAAACACACTTATATGGATTACATATTCATTTATTACATAATCTTACCTATTTTATCCCCTCAAATGAAAAAAATACCTTCTATAATCTTATGATATTTATTATTATAATGTCATGGTTAATTTAAATTCTAATTACTGACTAAAGGGTGCTTCCTTTATAGTTGAATCCAAAATTTCCCTTTCTATGCCCAGTTGGGTAAAATCATTTCTAAATAAATTATGGTTAAAAAAATTATAAGAAATTTTTCTTATTATGGTACATATAGATTTATAAATAAAGTTCTAATTACAGTTTAAAGAATGTAATACTTCCTATATAGTTCTTGACTATTATATTTTAGCCTCTTAAATGTTTATAAAAAATATGAATCGATGTAACATCTCAAATATGAACATAACTTTGTGTTCGTAGATTCAACATTCATATAAGGTTTATCTTAATGTGTTGCCTTATATGGGAATGTGGATGTTTCCTATTAGTCTCGAGTGACTTTTTCCTTTTACAAAGAGCATAATGGTAAGTGTGGTACACCATGTTACCATATTATCACGACCCAACTATCAACTCAATTATTTATTCTTTTACAAGGGAATTACTTGGTTGAGTTAGATCCCTAGGAGGTAAATTATAATCGGTAAATGGTTTCCATCATTTTCCAGATGATAGTTTCAATTTAGGTGACATTTGAGTTAGGTCCAACTCTTAGTTTACGGAACTACACCAATGTTGAGGGAGTATTAATACACTTGTTTATCATTTTTGTAACTCTCTGCATCATGCAATGCTCAATTTTAAACTGGTTTGACATTCCTTGGTCGTGGTTGGATTATTTTTTAATTCTGTACTACCATATTCTTATGTTAGATAACTTAGTAGGTCATCACCTAGATAAATATTCATATGGAATAATATTTCCTTGGGTTGTTTCTTAATTTATTTTATTGAACACCTAGAATGTGTAGTGTCATTGATCCTATAAATAGTTATTTTATTATGTATGTTTTTCTATTTCAAAATCACAATATCACTTGTCATCATATGTGGTGTCAATCAAATTAAAAAGAAATTATTTAAATAATTTTTTTGTTTTGAACAGGTCTCATAACACCTTAAAAATATTTCATCAAATTACTTATTCGAAAAAGGGTTATGAAAAAAGTAAATATATGTTTACAAGTCATCATCACATTATAATAACCTGGGTGTGGGAACTTCTTGAGAGTGACATATCCTTGAGCCATCATAAGTACAATGAAATATCACAGTTCCTGAAATAGTGTTGTAAAAAAAGATCAAATGTGATAATAGTAATGATCAGTTGTATATTGGATAATATTTATAAAGAAAAAAATGTGAGTGAGCACATCTCAGAAATAGAATCTCATGTGAGTGTAAGAAAGAACCTCATATTGTATACCTATAAGTAGCTCATTTATCTCCCATTTTCTATAAAGAATTGTTATAACCAGGTTAGCTACATAAAGAACTCATGATTGGTTGTACATGGAGTGTTTTATGTGGATATTTTTCCATTTATAATAATTCTACAACTGGGTCAATCATAATAAGGGGATCATAACATTGATTGTGTTAAATCTGTTCTTATAGGAAGTGGATATAAAACTATAGAAGAACATGCATAAATTGTAATACATGTTTTGCAAGCCTACAAGGCTAATGTGTTTGAGTTGTATAATTCATTGAGATGATGATAAATATACAACTTAGTGTGTGGTTAGACATTGTATTGATTCTGGATTCATGATTGGGATGAATTATCAATCCAAGTGCTTTATCAGTCGGTAATGTGTCAGTGCTTTTAGGGAATCATAATGAAGTGATATCTGGTAAATGATTGAACTATTGATGAATCATGAGGGTCATGAATGGAAATTGGGGGTTGTAATTGAATGATCTGGGGTACCATTTAAATTAAGTTGACGTGATAACGCCTTTAAATACTATGTCATCCTTTATGATATACACTTCTTAAATAGGTCAGTCGGGTGTGGATTGATAAACACATAAGTGATAAGATGAATTTGTCTGAGGTGGTTGACCCATGGTTTTAACTTGTCATACATTATTAGGAGACATGGTTCCAGGTACCAGTTCAAGGAATGTATAGCTTCTTTTGATAGATTAAGGCTCTGGAAATCAATATGTGTATATAAATGGAAATTTATCATTACTATAATAGTGTACTCTCTGTTTAGAGATGATTGTGCCCCATTTATTGATATCAAATGACATAAACTGAGAGAGAATCAATTATAAAATGATATAAAAAATGAAAATTATTCAATTTATGGTTGATGGATGGTCCCTTTGAGAGTTTTACTGATGGATTCGTGTAATAATTCTCTACTGATTAAATTCTACCATAATATTTTGGTGTTGAACCTAGTGTTGGACTAATCATTTTAGGGTAGTTTTCATATTCAGATAAATTTTTGTAAATGGATTCATTTACGGCTATATTCATTGAATAATGATAGGTATGGGTTTGAATGAGGACATTGTAGAAGTACGAGTATGGGAATTGGGTCTATAATAGTTGTGACGATCCAACGACACCACATTTGAAATGAACTACTATTCATGATGTGGTTTGAAAAAAAGGGAATATGTATAAATACATCACTAGATTTCATAAATTGGATTTTTTGCGAAGGCCTAAAGAATTACCTAGATGCATCATATTAGAGGTTCCACGATCTGGTTTTAGTGATACTCCATATTTTTATATCGATCATTTTTTAGAATAATCAATAGGAGGTGTACGAAATTGTTTTCTATGATAATTTTCATGTGGTTGTTGGGAAGCAACAACTGGAACCATGTTGGGGGAGATATTTGTAAGTTAAGGTTAGCCTAAGTATTTTCACAGAGAATTTGTAATGACCATGTTAAATTTTCAATTAGAATTAAGTTATTTGATCGAATTTACAATTTTAATGTGAGTGTCATATGACACAGTTGAGTATTTTCAAAAGGGAATTCCAAAGGTGTTGTACTTTGACCCATATGTGGTTGTAAAATGTAAAGAAAATGGTGGGGAGTATCTTGTTATAATTGAAGAAAGATATGCCAATATTACCATGTATTAGATGATATGGGAACATATAAGAACTATCGTGATGTTTTCGCATTGGTTATGATAATTAGATCATGTTTTAATCGGTTTAGAATCATTTGATTATAGTAGTACTTGTTCATGCATTGGGTATGAGAAACATATTGTGGACATTTTAATGATAATTTCTAATCCATATAAGATGGTTAGTTCATTTATATAGAAATCAAGGCTTTTATGGTATATGAATTTCTATATCAAGGAGGATATAATGTCTTTTGATTTGTGTTGGTCATAAAATTCAAAAAGGAATTTGAATTTTCATTTTTTGGATCAGACAAATCATAAATTGAGATTCATAATGGAATTCCATGCGTTGTATCACTTAATGATGATGTTTTTAAATGATTTTGAAGGCTCGATGGGTGTCTTGGTAGTCTGGATGACATTTCAGAGTATGAGGCTCCAAAAAAAATATTTTGGAAAGGTAATAGGAGTCACATAGTTTAAAAATGGTTAATAAATAACATGAACAACAATTGTGAAACCCTATAGGGGTATCAAATGGTTTAATAAAACCATATACGTGAGGCCACACTTTCATATGAGCTTTCAGTATAAAACGGTAGAGGGAAACCACATGGGATGTGCACATTTCGTCTCATCGTGCAATATCCATACAAGGGTCATGCCACCACAGTGATTAAGCCAAAAAATTTGGAGCACTATTTTCCAAATCATGTGACCAATCATTGTGTCACAATAAAGGTTTAGAAATTAAAACCTTCCCACGCCTCACATTTTCATTTATACTCTAATTCTTTTTCCCTGAACATCCATATACAATAGATGCTTGGGAACTCTCGGTTGGCTTCTATCTAGGTATGGGTGTATCTCAATCATTTAGGAATGGGAATAATCACTATCATTTATGTTAGATTTCCCCTATCTAGTCTTCTATTACTCACCCTTCATTTCATAGTTCGTATTTTCATTTTGGATTCTATTTTAATTGGAGCTCATATGACCTACATTCAGGGCCTTTTTTGGTTCTTAATTTTCTATCATTCGATATTGAATCAAAGTTCAATAATTGATGAATGCAGTGTCAAGTGATTGAGTTAGGTATTCCACAAAACTTCTTATAAATTTTTCATCTTTTATCGCATTCACAATTGGGTCACGTGATGATATTTCATGGAATACATTGTTAAAAAATAATTAATAAAATGAAATTCCTATAGGACAAACTTAATCCCTATTATATGGTTGGAGGTCGAGGTCCTCAACCTGAACCACCACGTACGGTGAGTCTGAATAAATTATATTGTTGAATTTGTTTCTCTATTCTAAAAAATAACCCATTTGTTTTAGATTTTCTTGCCTCTATCTAGAGGAATACCTTAAATGAATTAAATTAATGTTAATTGAAATTATTATACACTTGAACCATACTTATATTATTATATGTATGATTGAATCATTTGAATTTTATGGAAAATTTATCAGTTGAATGAAATAAATTTGAAGGAGGGTTGGATAAATCCAATTGGTCCTTCATTCTTTTACATAAAACATGGGGATTATTTTTTACAGACATAAATAATGAATTATATGGTATTTGTATGGATGGTTCCCATGTAATTACTTCTTGTTATAAATTAAATGGACTAAAAATATATATTTAATTGATAAATGGAAAAATCTTGATGAATCATATCTATTTTGGCATGGATAATTATCATGGCCTATGACATACATTTTTTCATTTAATGGGTTAAATTTTTTTGGATGGTTAAAGTATCCATCATCATTCCATAGATTATTCTTGTGTATTATTTACAAATTAAGTGGAAAAAATAGATGATTAAATATTTTAAATGATAATAATGATGATGATAGATATAATTACTACTCATATTGTTCCTTGATTGAAACATTGATTCCTATATAGGAATTCTATTTATGGTATCATAGGATAGAATAATTATGATATAGCTTGCGACAAACATGGATTACCAAGTTGAAATTCCATGGATGATCAAATTGGTTAGATCAGTTATTTATTCCTCGAGCGAACCATGGAATCATATGTATGAATTCCACGAATGGGATCATTTCTTATATGAATGATATCATTCCTTGAGCAATACTTGGATTTTTAAGTTGGAATTCCTTGGATAATATCATATTTAAGATGATTTATATTAATCCATATAAAAACCAAGGATTTCCATGTAGTAATTCTATTTACGGTCTCATATGTTTGGTGAAATAACATTATTTCCTGAGTGATATTGGGTTCTTATTTATGGAAAACCTTAATGAAGGGCTCAGAGAGGAAGTGGAATTATGTTATACATAAATATTACCCAGAGGACTTGTATAGGGTTATTGGGTAGGATTTTTCACACCCCCTTGTTATTGAATCCAGGAAATGGCATTTCTCATCATCTTAGGTTGTTGGACATGATTCTTCATCCACTATGATTAGGTTGTTGGACATAAAATTTCACATTATTTAATGGGTTTTTTTCTGGAATGATACTATATATCCCCTATCAAATTCAATGACTTAGACCCTTTTTATATCATTATACCCTTATTATATTATTATAATTAAATATGGATGCCTTGTTAATATAGCTTGCGTCCTTGCCAATTCTTGTATATCTAAATATATCTATATATGTTTATATATATGGATATATATATATATATATATTATATAAGTTTGAGAGATACTATGGATTATTTTTAATAAGGTATGGTAACCCCATATTCTTTATGAAATTGATATTGACATGGTATATGATTTCTACAATAAAATTGTGATCCTTATATATTATACCTGCACATTGAATTATTTTACATTCACAAAATGGATATGCATTAGAAGCCATTTTTGGTTGACTATTGAGTTTTTCTCACATCCTATTCACTACACATCATGGTATATACAACAATATATTGACTATAGGAATGTATCGTGATTGTTCTTATTTGATGTGGATTTCTTATGGGCTAGGATTTCAAATGGAGTTGGGGCTATGCATGTATTCAATCCATTTATAGGATTTGGATCATTTATTCTTTAATTTATTTTGTCAATGTAGACATACATATTTTATCACCTAATATATGTTTAATCCTTTTTATATTGTATCATTACATAGACATGAAAAGTTGTATACTTTGTGTGGTAAATTTTATCATCTATTATTATATTATAATGTTGTATGATTATTACTACTTCAATTTTTTATTTATCAATTATATAATAGAATGTGACTCTGATCACGAGGGTATATTTTCCCCACTATACCATCATTATATTGTCATTACTAGTTAGTAGCCTCTATAATAGATGGAGAAACACTTATGGCCAAGTTGCAGCCAGTATTTCTACAATTTTTGAGTGAGATGGGTTGGGATGCAATAGCAAGGTCAAACATCATTTATTAAAAATGATTCAAAAATTTTATAAATAAATATAATGGAATAAAATATTTTGTAAATAACATAAATCATTATTTTAATGAATGGGTTCCTTGATCATTTTGTGGTATAAGATAAATGAAAAGAATAAATTTTTTGGAACATTATAATATGGATTGTACTAGAAAAATTATGGTTATAATTTATAATATTATAATATTATTATTTATTATAATCTAGTTTATTAGTTTGACTATTGAAATGTAATAAATATATCCAAATTACATAACTAAAGTGGATTATATCAAAATAAATAGGGTAATTAATAAACAAATTTTGGTAAAGGAAATGTTAAAAACTATCGATGATAAATATTAATGTTCAATGTGAAATTTGATGAAAAGAAAGTAAAACTAATTTTATAAATAATCGTTAATAAAACACATGCACTCAAAATATATAAATATAATAACACTTTATCAAATAAAAATTATAAGGTTGCCTTTAAATATTTCATAAGATTATAAAAATTCATCAAGTGGAATATGTATTTATATAATAATTGGACACACTACGGTTTAAGAAAAGACATTTGGATATTTTTGTTTCAAAACCATCCCAAAAATGAGGAGGTTTAGAATAATCTCTCCCTCAATTTAACAGTTATTATTATCATGTATACTCATCCATGATATGTTTATTACCCTTTCGATAATTATTCAAGGAGAGATAAATTATTGATATTTTTGTGAATTTAAAACTATTGGATTCAAAGAAACATGATTAATTTTTTTAATAAGTTTCACTACGACACTATGAATATTATATAATGGGGGAGCGATATGCACTATATAGAAATTTTTTTGATCTATGTAAAAGGTAAATATATGAAATATAATGACTAAATTAAGTGAACCAAAAAATATGGGAGAATTATATTAGTTTTAGTGGCATAAATATTTGGTAACTAAAGGTAAGCATATAAATCATTATATAACACTTGTTTTAAATATTGATCTTGGATCTAAATTTCATAGAGTGATAGTGGATTATTTTAGTTATTCCTTATTCGAATAGACTATAGTAAATGAAATAAATACATTTAAAATCAACAAGAAAAATTTAAATAGTTTATAAATTTACAATTAAATAAAATGTAGAAAATGTTGGAACCTAGGATGATCAAAATTACAAAATTATTGAACATATTAAAATGTTGTTATGTTTATTTTTATATGTCCTTGTGAGATGAACAATTTATATCATAAAATTTGGAATATGTTTTGAGTTTTTTTGGAGGGATTTGAATCTAGTTTATAGAATATAAAAATTATGTTAAAATATTTTATATTATATAGTGATTATTTCAAGAAAATGTTAAAATAATTTATATGAAGATAGTATAAAAATTATTCTATTGTAATAAAATACTAATCCTACAAATTTAAATATAATATGTAATGATTAAGAAGAGGTATTGTGTAGTTAATTAACACGTAGGTGTTTATACCATAACCATAATATAAAATAAAATAATAATATGGTATGATTTTAATTCATTACATATTCTTCCATAATACATTTCCATGATTTTTAAAAAATTGGTTTTTATGTAAAATTTAGTAGGGTGCTCATTGTGATCTTTTTGTTTAGGCCATAAATATATATTATAAAATTAAGTAAAAAATATAATTACAATATACTGATTATAATTTTTCTACAATAGACATTCCTAGTGAACTTCATATATTTAAAAATCTTGTAATGTCTGGGATATGGAAATAAATTTAATGCCATAGTTTTTAGATAGATATATCGATTGAGATATAAGATGTCATAATGAGAAATGTTATATCACTGTTTTTTCAATATCTGTGTATTTTTTATATTTTAATATTCTATAAATAAGGTATTATATAATTTATTAATGACAGATTTTATATGAACTATTTGATTCTTTTTATCAATAATAAGAATGTGGCATGTGGAATAACATGATCAGGATGGTTTTGAATATATTAAAGGGATAGTTTTGAATTATTTGTATATATGAAATGAATAAATTGAGAGACATAATATAAAAGATATATTATATCACAAATGGATCTATATTGAGGATATTGTATCCTGAATAAATATCATGCATATTATATAATATGAATCATCATTATCAATAATAAAGTGATATAGATAAATAAATTATACATTATAGAACATATTTTATTGTTACACTCATTAAAATGGCCCAATGAATGACTCTACATGTCTATATTTTGAATAAATGGGTTGAGATATATAAAGAGGTTTCAGAAATTGGACATAACAGTGAATTATTCACAAAACTATTGTCATTTAAATAGTATATTATTTTATTTCATTGTATGTTGATATATTAAAAATCTCTGTTCCTTGAATTATTCCCTTCTATATGATGCTAATACAATATTCATGTACTTTTATTTTAAATTATATTGATTTCATGATTGGTTTTTTAAGTTTGATAAATTTATGTTCTTATTAAAATGACACGTATATCAACATAGTGAATTTTTTTCACATTAAAATTGACCTTACAGTATTATAGGCTATGTGGTTTCTGAAACGTCCTATCAAGAGGTAATAGAATACTATAAAAGGATTTTTGGAACATTTTTATTAACATTGCAATGCATTGTCTAAATGAGCTAAGTTCATGGTGGAATTTATTGATAATATTTCAAGATATCCTATGATAAAGGAATGATATGGGAATTATGGATCAATTTATGAATATAAAATATTAATTTTCAATCTACGAGATGTGGGGTACATATGGCTTGAGAATGGAATATAAATATATTTATAAGATATTTTTAAATTTCATGGATTTTCTATGATAATTATTTTTAATAGAGACTCATTTTTTAACATTGTATTCTGATATGGATTTTATTGACTGTTTGGTATATTAATAAAGAAATGTATTATATACCTTAAATACACCAATATTAAATATAAGTATATCATCCATGCACTACGAGATATATTGAATTAGTGTGTTTGATATTTTTGTATTATTGGGGAATATCATCCAGGGTTTCTATAATTTTATTATGAATCCAATTCATATGGTGTCACTGAATGTGTTTTATAAAATACCATGTTAGCTTTATATTATTTCATTAAAGTTTCACTAGTAAAAAAAATTATTTAACATTGAGATTTTTCATTTTTACATAAGTATAAAAGTGATTTTAATGAAAAAATTAAAAAAAATTGGGTTTTTATGTCTATATTTATAAAACCAACACGGAACGTTCCAATAAAAATGAAATATATGAATGTTTTTTACATAAAGTTTTAGGAAAAATATGTTTAAATACAAAATACATGATTTTGATGTCTGTTTTAAATAAATATAGGACCAAAAAGGCTTTATGAATCATTATTAGGAAAACTTATGTCTAGTCTCTACTCATAAGTGTTTTAATATTAGGTTTCCCTAAAACTAGTGATGATAGTTACTATTTTATTTAGAAAAAACATTCTACAATAAATTATATTACCCCTTTACAAAAAAAAATAGTAATTGACAATACAAACGACAATACCAAATAACACAAATAACAACAACAAAACTCATTATGTCTATTTACAAAATACATTAAAAATAATATAAACATGCATGAAAATATATCTACAAATTATTGAAACATTGATAATATTCAAAAAAAATAAAATTCATAAGGTGGTAAAAGTTGTTTTGTGCATACATAGAAATATCCGAAAAAGATAGATCAATATAATGTGTTATGACTTTTAATATAAATTTTTTGTTTATCCATTCCAAGATTTGATCTTATTTTTGTTACAATATTAAAAAACCATATTTTAAATAAAACTTCAATTATGAATGAATATAAATAAAATAGAAACATTATATTTGTAATAAAAAATAATTCACTACTATAAATGTTATCTACTTTAAATATAACATATTAAATTTTGTATTGATTAATTGTGGAAATGTAATCCCTATTAAACTCAATACCTAAATTGTTGTGATATGAATTATTAATTATCAAAACATTTTAAAATAATTAAAATGGAGGTAAAATAACTAAAACAAATGAATAATTTTTTTACTTCATTAATAGTATTAGAACAATTCTTCAAACATAAACATATATAGTATATAACTAAAATTCCTTGTATTCATACGGAGAAAATATAAATAAAATCAAATTTTGAAAAAAATGTAGAAATTATAGTATCAGTATGTTTACTATTATTATTGGTTTATAATTATATATGAATCTTACCTATCATGGAATTTAATAAACCTTGACTTATTATATTTATTTTTTTATTTTTTGATACATTTTAATTTTTTTAATGTTAGTTCAGAAATCTCATATCTATTAAAATTTATTCTAGATAGACGACTCTATAAAAAACATAACAATGTTGTATACAAAATAGTTTGGATAGAAATGTATCAAATTAAGTCCTAGTAATATATGTTTACTTAATTAAATTAAATTTATAATTAAAATTTTCTTACACAGAAAACAACAGCCACATGGGTACAATGAGCTCCTCGCCCTTACATATTTACAGATGTTATACTGAAATATATTTAGTAAATAATAATTACCACAAATATCATATGTCATTATAATATTATAATAAATCTCTAATATAGATGACCTCTATGTTAACCGTATTATCCCATAAATAACATTAGGATTATCTAATGGTTTTGGATCTGGATTCTTTTTGGATTTTAATTGGTACCTTTAGTTATAGATACTATAATATAAAATTAGTTTAAGAATAAATACATGTTTTTTGGATTTAAATATAACTAATAAATAAACAACAACATGTACATTATATTCAAACTAATGAAAAAGAATAGATCATCAACATAAATAATGAACAAATCACTATCCAACTATGGTCACCTCCTTGGTAGGATATGAAAAATGGCTAATTGGATTAACAATATCATTTAATCCCACTCTGAAAAGACCCAAATACATTATCTGATGATGTATATAATTCCCATGATGATGTATAATTTTTTATTCCATAATATGTACATGATGATCCATGACATGAACTCTATAGTACATGATTGGACCCAAATATGGAGGTGTGGGATCTGTGTATGAAAGTTGCGTAGGATACAAAGACTAAATCAGTATCATCCTTTTCATGAACATAACATGAACAATTACTTAATTTTATAATATATTGACTCATTCAATTATTTCAATTCATAATTCTGTTAAACAATTTCTACCTTGTTTTCTTCCACTATCGATGTCGTACAACTAGTGATAAATTTTTTTTATAAGACAGATACCATCCTAATATACTTTTATTAAACCTCTTTATCATCATAAACATGTAATAAGTATATACCTCAATCCCTCAGGGATAATGTACCTATATTCCTCATGTTCTTGGAGGATGTATTGAAATAATATTTTCACATGTTAATGTTGAGGGATATATTTATAAATATTACCAAAAAATATTATTTGCAATCTTAAAATAATATATGATAATTATATAACATCCCACCCTCACCCATTAGATTGATAAGAGGCAGTTAGTTCTACAAGGTTTAGGTGACATCCCCAAGTCACAGAAAGAAGGAAATAAATTCCAAATACATCATAAACTATTGAGGGATGATTGTTTACTTTGATAATAAAACAAACAAGAAAAGATAACAATAAAAACAAAACCCCTATATGATACATGAATATAAAGTAAAACTCAATAAAAACAAAATAAAAATCAATTCTATAGTATAAGGAGAAACATATATACAAAATCCATAGAAAACCAAAATAAAAAACCTTAATACCACAGAGACATCGACCAACCACTCCTTGTATAAGGACCCATCCATATTACATACATAATCTTGAATTTAATCAAGAAAATACTTCTTCATAAATTGAGTATCTTTTCCTGTTTATATATTTAATGAATTGGGTCATAAAAAATTCCAAACATTACACATTGTTACAAAGTGGATTCAATAAAAAACTGTATCCATTTGTTTCAATATATAAAACATTAAAACTTAAGCATAACTCCTTGAAAATTCTTCATCATTGAACAAGGATTAGTTATTTATCTTAAACATTCATTAACCTGTGAAAATCATTTAATAACTTGGAATGAGAAAAAAATATTATTAAGGGATGAAAAAGAAGGAAATATAACATTAGTCCATGAATACTCGTAACGTATGAAAACATTTTCCAAAGACATGATTTTCAACCATATATACTTACATTGATTAACATGAGATTTAAAAAATATAGAAAAAAACATGAGAACATAAATAAAATAATAAATTTATCTTGTGGAATAACTTACATAATATTTTAACACTCACGACTACAATATAATTTGTAACCCTCACAGATACCTTACAGTTTGTGTAACCATCGCATTTACACATAGAGTAACCATACGGCCGACCTCCAACATACATATACCCAATGAATCAGAGGGAAATATAGGTCCCACTCTTCATCATAAACAATTACCAAGAACCAATAAAACATCATAAGACATGAATTATTCTATAAAATCATTTCATTAGAATTTCATAAAACCAAATTTAAAAAGAGGATTTTTAAGGAAAATCCCATTACATAAATCATATAATTGAAGTGAGACATAATAGAGTGGATGTAATATTTTTACCCATTTTAAATAAAAATAATTCAACATAATATAAACAAAATTCATCACACAACAATTTTAATATCACATAAATAAAGAAGTAGAAGTTTAACCCAAAGAATGTAAATCGGGTTAAGAATTCCCTTACCTCTGGCTTGTCTTACATCAAACTTGTTTAAATTTATTGTATAATGTTTAAAAGAGTGTTATTAGTATGTTATAGAATATTTTCATGTTTATAAAATCTTATATTATCATTTCATAACATCATTCCATCCTTTAATTGTTAGTACTTTGCTACTTGGACTATTTTTTGGTGAGTTCTTTACATGATTTACACGATTGGTTCATGTTGGATGTTCCTGTCAATTGGAAGTGAAACTCAAGAATTTGAATGGAGTAATATATAAATATATCCAGTAACATAAATTATTACTTTAATCATTTTGAATTTTTATATGAGGATGATTCATAAGTTAAAACATTAAGGATGTTCGTTTAGATCATCTTATTGGTTCATTGATAATAATGACCTCATTTTGTTTTATAAATTAAAACCACGTGTACAAAAAAATTCCAAAACCATTGATGAGACATGATACATATTTTATAACATGGTTCAACCAAATAAATGTTATCATTACTATACTTGAAATAATTAATTCAAATTTAAATCACATCATCCACGTTGTCGATAATTCGACACATTGCACAAAATGTTTTGATTCCTTGAATAAGTGGGAGAGGAGAATAATAGTGATGATGAATTTTACATGAACATGAGAACATCCAATATATACATGTTTATGGATCTTTCATTAATAATGGTTAATTGGATGTGAGAAAATAAGCATAAACGAAAGGAATCGTGAAATAAAAGAAAACATGGGAAATTTCTCACGAAAATTCGTCATCCTAATAGCGTCTAATAAAATTTTATAAAAATAGTCTGATTAAAAAAGGGGATATATAATCTTTCATACATAATATGAAAAGTATGGGGGATATGTAATTAAATATCCCAACATAATAAAAATTTAAAGGAATAGAATAATATAAAATGAATGAAAAGAATGAAAATAAAAGAGGATGTTTACCTCTTGATCCGTTCTCCTTGAGATCCTTCTTAAGGGCTTTGGTTTTGGACTTTTGGTGAGTCCAGAAGCTTTAGGACGTGAGAATGATCCTTTAGAGGATTATTGGGCATAACATGGGCAAGGATCAATTCTTGAGAGGTTTCAGAAGAAGAGAGGAGTGAGGGTGGTATTCATAGTGGAGGAGTGGGGGTATTTTCCATTATTTTAATCATTATTATAATATTTTTGCCCAAGAATTTGAATATTCCTAGTTCATGTGACCTAAAGATGTAAAAAATGTTATGTGAGTTCAACCCAAGTGTAATTACATCCCTTATGATATCATAAATTCTTTATTTTATTGATAATATGATTATACGGTATTTTATTGTATTTCACTATTCATCAAAAAATCAAGAATTTCAGAAAAATACGAAAACATTACCCAATCCATTTTTTGACGTCTATAATTGAAAAATGAATTCCATTTTTCAAAAATAATTTTCTAAATAATATTAATTTAATTTTTAAATTAAATCATACTGAATTAAAAAAATTAACAATTCTATTTCTATACATTCTTCTATACCACGATAAAAAATTAACCAATATATATTTATCTTAAATACTTAAGAATATATAATAATAAAAAAATTAACTATTCATTAAGGTCATATTATAATTCATATTACTATTCATAAGGGTATATTACTTTTCACAAAAAAAAAGTTGGTTTTATCGGACTCCAAATAACTTATATAACACAATTGTTGATGATAGTTTTTTGAAATTCATGTCATAGAAGTGGAAAAATTATGTTTTATGAATATTTATAAATATCTAATTAAAACAAAGATCCATGAATTTATATTTATATTTAGAAAATATTGGTGTGTTACATTATCCCCAACTTCCAGAAATTGCATCCTCTCAATTTTATTTTCTTATTAAACAACCTAGGGTATTTTTCCCTCATAACATTTTCGGACTCCCATGTTTCTTCTTCAACAATGTGGGTTTTCCACAATATATTCACCTGGTGGATTACCTTATTCCGCAATACATGTTCTCTTTGATCAATAATTTGAGCTAGTTTCTCTTCATAAGAAAGGTTCCCCTCCAGCTGAGTTGCTTCTGGGCTCAAGACATGTGGTGAATGTAGAACATACTTTCTCAATATTGAATCATGAAAAACAATGGGTACCTGAGACAAACTTGGAGGAAAAGCGACGAGATATGCAACTGTTCCAAAGCTATCCATGATTTAAAAAGGGCTGATGAACCGTGGAAATAGCTTCCCTACCTTACCAAAATACATCACACTTTTCCAAGGAGAGTTTTTAAGGAAAACATAGTCTCCTACCTAGAAAGAGAATTCTTTCCTTATGAAATCTTTATAACTTTTCTACCTGCTCTAAGTTGTCCTCTTGTGCTGGTGGATCATCCTAACTTTCTCAGCCACTTCTTCTATTAATTCTGGCACCATAAATATCCTTTCACCGACTTCATCTAAAAACGATGGAGTCCGACCCCACTCCCAAACAAAGCCTGAAAAGGTGCCATCTGAATATTGGTATGAAAACTGTTATTATAAGAAAACACAAATGAAGAAATATGTTGATCCCAACTTCCATTTTAGTCCATTGAACATTCTCCCAGCCTATCCTCCAATGTTTGAACCGTTTTTTTGACTGCCCATGAGATTGAGGATGAAAAGTTGTAATGAAATTTCATTTTTTGCCCAATGACTTCTGAAGTCCCTTCCAAAAGTTTGAAGTGAATCTGGGATCCCGATCAGATAAATCCGAAAGAGGAACTCCCTGTAACCTAACAATATCCTTGAGGTACAGTTTATAGTGTTGATCAACAAATATTGTATTTTGAATAGAGAGAAAATGTGCAGATTTTGTCACCCGATCAACAATAACCAAAATTGTATAGTAACCTCAAGATGTCTCAGGTAGTCCCACCACAAAGTCTATGGATACATTATCCCATTTACACATTGGCACAAGAAAAAAGTTGAAACATCCCCTTAGGTAACTGCCACTCTTCATTAACCTATTGGCATGTCAAAAATTTAATGGAAAAATAAGAAAAATATCTTTTCATTCCATCCAACTAATGATAATTTTGAAGGTCTCTATACATCTTAGTACTGCCAGGATGAAACGAAAATGGAGAACTATGAGCTTCACACAAAAAATCATTCATCATCTGAGTAGGACTAGACACACACAAACTTTTTCCAAATCATAAAAAATAGTATTTATCAAGGTTAAATTATAGAAACTTACCCATTTTAACTAATTATACCTTTTTCTATAGCTCATGGTCTTCCTTCTACGCTCGCTTAATTCTGTTTAACTACGACGTATGCACTGAAACCTGAAACAAAATAGATGAATTTCCTGCACCAACAAATTCTAAGGAAAAATTCATCAAATCATTAATCAAGGGATCTTGTTCCAAACGTATCATGGATCATGATGCATGATGTTTCCGACTCAAGAAATCTACCACTTTTTTTCTTTCTCGAGGATGGTATTTGATCGTGAAATCATTATCCTTTATCAGGTCACACCATCTTCTCTACCTCATGTTTAATAACTTCCTATTGAATATATACATTAGACTTTTATAGTCTGTATATATGTGACATTTGTCTCTGTATAAATGATGCCTCCTAATTTTAAAAGAAAAAACAATAGCTGCCAATTTGAAATCATGTGTCGTATAATGTATCTCATGAGGTTTATGTATTCATGAAGCATAGGAAATTATCTAATCATTTTGCATCAAAACACAACGAAGTCCCTTCGAAGAATCATCACTATAGATTACAAACTCACCATTCTGAGAAGGTTAGGCCAAAACCTGAGCATTCACAAATATCTTCTTAATTTCCTGAAAAAAAACCTCACATTCTTCTATCCAATCAAATTTAAACCCTTTATGTGTTAACATAGATATTGGGCTAGATAATCATGCAATTTTCTTACAAAACTGTCGGTAATAACCTTCTAACCCAAGAAAACTACGAACCTCTGTAACATTTATGGGTCTTGGACATTCATAAAATAACATTTTTTGGTAGGATCAACTAGTATTCCATCATTATTTACAATGTTCCCACGAAAATAAATCATTTTCAACCAAAAATCACACTTTCGGAATTACCCATACATCTTATTTTCTATTATGGTTTATCAATCAAAACTTTTATGTTTTTCATTTTCCTCTTTATTTTTAGAAAATACCAGAACGTCATCAATAAATAAGACCCCAAACATTTCCAACAACACATGAAATACTCTATTCATAGGATTCATGATATAGAATGTTCATTATTTTACACAAAAGGATTAACAAGAAACTCATAATGATCATATCTAGTATGAAAGGATTTTTTTTGGGATGTCATCCTCATTTACCTTTAGCTGATGGTATGCAAGTCTCAAGTTAATCTTGGAAAAATACTGAGCTCCCTAGAGCCGATCAAAAAAGTAATCTATATGAGGCAAAGGTTACTAGTTTTTAATAGAGATTCTTTTCGAAGCTCTATAATCAATGAAATGTATCATCGAACCATCATGATTTTTAACAAACAAAATCAGGGCTCCCCATAGTGATGTTCTAGGATGAATGAATCCATTATCGAGCAAATCTGGTAACTGATTTTTTGTCACGACCTGACCCGTACCAGGGCTCGAGCCGAAACTACCCCAAGCCCGCCTCCATAGGCCAGCGGATGGCGACTAGCGCCGAAGGCTCAATAAACTAGGGGAGGCCTTTGCCTAAGAAACTGTACACAATCATGCAGCCCACTCAATGAAAATGTGTAGAGAAAGGAAAGCAACATACAACACTGCTACAAAAGGGGAACAAAAATAGATGCATCGACCTCTAACCAGTACAAGAAAAGTGCTGAAAAGTACTCTCATGTAAAGTGAATAGTAAAAGGGGAAAAACACGCACCCAACCAAAAAGGTACCACAACCCAGAAATAGTTAAAACAAAGGTAAATCGCTTGTGAGTCTCACACCCAGAATGTCCTACTACTGCCACTGAACACAACCAAGCTCCTATGTCCTCTACGCTCCTCCATAGTCTCAACCGACCTGTCTGTCATCTGCAAAGGCACACCAAGTGAGGGAAAAGCCAGTGGAGGGGTGACTATAAATATACTCATTAGGATGCCCTGAATGCTCGAGGGAGCAGCAATGGAGGTATTACAAAAATGGTGAGCAGTAAACAGAGCAAAGAACAGTGTAAGAGTGCAAAAGAGAGAGAGCGCAGCTCAACCCAACAAGAGAAAGGAAGCGGACTCGTCCAGACTCAAGGAGCTAGAGACGATGAGAAGATGAACTTCTCATCGAGTCTTTATTGCCTACAGTAGGAGAGTATACTCATCCCACCAAGAGGAGCTAGACACGGAAATCACGTGGCATACCCCGCGTGTCTTCACCCCTCCTATATGTAGAGTAACCGAACCGAAGGAGTGGGAACAATAGTAGGGTGTGTATATATATGATCAACGAGAAACCCGAATGACTGTGTAAGGGGATCTCTATCTCCAAGCTCAGCCTAGGGAGAGTCACCAAGAGTTCAAAGGATATCCAACACCGAACCCAAACGCCCCCACATCAACCTAGGAGGTACAAGACAAAGGAGCTCAATCACCCCACCTCGACACTATATGCTACGGGCAGCACTGACTCGCCCGCATGACTTTTAGGTCGCGACGCAATGATGCATCTCGGTGGGTAAAGTGCCCCTCATTATTGAATGTCCTAAGGTCATGTCAAAGCTATCGCATCGCCGATCCATACAATGAAGGATCCCCCAATGGTAGTCACAGAGAAAAAGTCACTGACTAACATCATAGATAAGCACTGAGTCTGAAATGCCAACGGATGACCCACTGCCCAGCCCGGCAGGAGGGTAAGCCTCGATAACACATCGGGTGACTCACTGCCCATCCCTGCTAGAGGGTAGACCTAGAATAAGTCAACAGGCAACCCACTGCCCAGTCCTGCTGGAGGGTAGACCCGATGAAGTCTATAGGCGACCCACTACCCAGCCCTACTGGAGGGTAGACCCTAATAAGTCGACATGCGACCCACTGCCAATCCCTGATGGAGGGTAGACCTGGAATAAGTCGACAGGTGATCCACTGCCCTGCCCTGGTAGAGGGTAGTCCCTAAGAAGTCGAAAGGCGACCCACTTCCCAGCCGTGCTGGAGGGTAGGCCTGGAATAAGTCGACAGGAGATCCGCTGCCCAGCCTTACTGGAGGGTAGACCCAAAGAAGTCGACAAGAAACTTACTGACCAGCCCTTCTGGAGGGTAGACCTAGAATAATTCGACAGACGACCCACTGCCCATCCCTACTAGAGGGTAGACCTGGAATAATTCCGATAACTCACCACTGCAACTGACATCCCTGGGTGTTACCAACATCACTACTGTGCGTTGGTTCAGAGTGCATCAAATGGACCTCCACCCAACACCCTTTCATGTTTTCACATTTAACAAGATCTCAAACGAGGCTCCACATGACCAAAAGGATCACACCGTTGCAAACCTCATGGAAAAACTTGCGAGATAGACCATTTACTCAACCGAAATAGCCAACCGGTGAATATGGTACTATTCACTATAGCCATTCCATGTGGGGTCCACACCAAGACCCCGAAACTAAATTAACGGATCACACCACTATGATCCCCTTGAAATATCAAACGAGATTGACTACTCAATCACCCAAAACGGTCACCCGGGGAAAAAGGTACTATTCACTGTAGCCAGCCCGGGTGGGACCCACCCAACAATCCTGAAAAAGGTCGGGCGAACTACACCATCGCGATACCCTCGGAAAAACACATCAAAACGACTATTCATTCCCCCCGAATGAATGTCTGATGAAAAAGTCACAGTACACTACACACGGTTTAAAAGACGTCTCGTGGGACCTGCACCTTAACTCCAATTTAGGCGAGCAGAATGAACTATTTCAATCCCCTCAGAAAAACACATAGAATGCAGTGCTCAAACACCCCAAAATGATGTCAGGTGAAAAAGTGGTGTTTCCACGGAAAGCATGTGAACTAGCCCCTGTGGGCCCCGCACCTTTTCTCTAACCCGAGAACTTTGAAAAGCATCTCCAAAATTCATCACAATTACTGGGGTCGCGCTACTGATGATGGCGCTTCAATCAGAAATCCCAAACAGGAGGTTGGTCTGACATAACAATTAATTAATTAATTTTCTAATTAATTAATTATTCGCATTAAGCGTTCTGTGGCTCTGATGAACAAAACTAAACCAACATGGTTCTGAAAAACTTTGGGAGGTCTGTCTCATATCCAGGACCACAATACCTCTTACGGCACGTCAAACGGAGGTCCGTCTCGCGAAGTACGTTCGTCGCCGGCTTTATTTAATAATTTATTATTATTAAATTAAACATCTTCAGGTCAGCCTTCTTCATGCACGAAATCCAAAAACCCCGAAACCCACTTTAAAAAGTGTTCCTCGGCGATACAATTCTTCAGCCGCAGACGCCACTCCAAACGGACGCGCCGTTTAAATGATATGGCCCCTCGAATGCAAGGGGGCCTAAGCGGGCTGATTCACTCTGGTCGGCCCAGTCCGAAACGTCGGCCCGCGGCCCAGCCGTGGGTCAGGCCCGTCATGTAGTGGCCATCCCAACAGCACTGGGGCCGAGCGGGTCTTGTTTTCCTCATCATACCATCTTTAGGCCGGTCTCCATCGCCCAGCAGGACCCGCATTAGGTGGGTCCTCGTCTCCCCCCAAACAGACCGTCTTTGTCCGGTCTTTGTTGACATGCTAGGAAGACCTGTGCAGCGGGGGTCCTAGCTTCCTCCACACGCCCGAGGATTGGCCTTGGGCTCCCCTTCGACCTCGACGACCGGTAGACGCTGGATCCACCTCCCGCAGAACCATTGCGGCTTGCCACGAACAGCTCCACCCCTGCCTCTTCGACGCCGCCCCGACCTCCTCGGTCCTCTACTATGTCGCAGCTGCTGCCACCTAGACCATCCGACACCACCTCTCCGGCCTCTTTCACTCCTCCCTTTCTGACAGTGACCCACTTTCGGCCTGCCACACCACCAGCTTCACACCTCCCTCGGTCGGCCGACGACACCCGACACCTCCCAAACGCCAACCACTTCGGTCTGAACCCCATCTGCAACCGCTTCTTGACGCCCGGACCCCCGCTGCGCCACCCCGAGCTCCATCCACCGCCCTTTCCGGATTCGGGACTTCCGACGGCCGCCACCACCGCTACAGTGACCCAATTCCAGATCCGAAAAATTATTTTGAATACTCAGGATGAGGCCTTCGCAGCGCCTTCCCCCGATCAACGATCCAACAACGATTTGGCACGTCTGAATATTTGGACAAAGAATGCCCATGATCGTTAATTGAAACGAGACTCGGGCGTTGGCCATGTTTGTTCGGCCAATCCTCCAATTCTAAAATTTAAGAATTCAAAACGACAAATAAATTAACGAAGGGGCAGAAAACATCACCGAAATCCTACCTCAATTTCGATGCGCGCCTTAGGCAATGCTTCCGCGAGGCTCCACCTTCGATCTGCCGAGATTTTGGTGAAGATTTCTTCTCAATCCGGTGATGAATGGTGAAGAACGTCTAGAGTGAGAGAGGGAGATAGGGGAAGATGGAGTTAGAGAGAGAGAAGAAATGAGTTCTCCCTTCCAATAGTTAGTGAATTTATAGAAATTCACCAAAACTCTCCCAACGGGCACCGATCCCGAAACCTCCGTGCCCACCTATTTTATACCACACCAAGATGAAAAACCCTCTTTCAAACTCAACAGATGTATTGGATTTCAATTTCGATTCCTCATTCGGAAGATATTGGAAAAAAACACCAGTGATAAAAATCAATAAGTGGTCATTTCGAAATGACCATTTTCCCCATGGATGACATTTCTCACAGCAGGCCTGCGCCCACAACCTTTACACCCCGCGTAGGGTAAATGACACTCTCCGGACTCAACGAGGCCATTAGTTTTCCTATATGAGCAACCATTTAGGATTTATTCCGGTTTGAGCTATTAAATTAATAATTTGATAATTTCATTATACATTTAAGACACCGCCAATGAGAGAGGGGTCCGAATTTCCCGCACCGACTAATTTTATGTCACGTCTAGGGTAAACACTGCGTTCCGGACCGAACCATGATCTCAGATTTCCGATCCGATTAACTGTCTAATAGATACAAAATTACATTTATTTAACCACGCAAATGTAATATAAAAACACTTAACATTTTTATATAATTAATTTCGGGCAAACAAGGCCTCAGAAATGCACGCCGTCTGAACGCCCTGCTCTAGAATGACATCAAGAAAATTTTCAAAGTCTCAGAGTCCCAAAACCAGGGTTCTTACATCATTCCTTCCTTAAAACATTTCTTCCCCGAAAATCAAAACTAGGAAAAACAACTTGGGATACAGAGCTCACAGTTATCTCTCACACGCCCATGAAAACATGCACATCACCATGATAACACAACATGCGAACCAAAGGGATGGTTCATACTTATAAGGTCTGCTACTCTCGATAACATGCGTGTGAATACGTACGAACCTCATCAGCTACGAGACGTGGAAGAAAACGTGCGCCCACTGCTACTATTGGGAGGATAGGGAAAGAAGGTAGGCAACCTCACCATCTCTTTCACGATTCCAAAACAGCCCAAAGAAACTCAGGGGACTTCCCCAGCCGAACCAATAATTTCCATGTCACGACTGAAATCAAGTTTTTTTCTTGAAACATGGTCTCGTGATTCCCTCCTTCACAATACCCATATGATGAAACACCCAAGGATATACGATCACACATGTTTTCAAAGTCGGTTCATCCTGACCGAGACTCTCTTACATGGTCAACTAGCGAAGGAGTCGGCTTTAGCGACTATAGACAAGCTGTACCCTCCTATAGAAACTCCAGCCAACACCGTTGTCTCTGGTTTAAGTCTTTATGTGTGGGGACGCACCTGAGGAAATGGTGGTCTGAGCAAACCACAATGCGCTCTCCCCAAAGATAATGTCTCCACATTCTTTGGGAAAAACTACCACCACCAACACAATCAAAGGGTTACACCTATGCCACACGTAACCCTCTGTAACCCCTCGAGAAAGGAGTTAGATGAAAGAGTACCTCACGAAGTTTCTAACAAGTTCTACTAAGAAAATTAGAAAAATACAAAGAGTGTAACTATTATCATCTCTTGCGCTGTAGAATTGTAAACAACCACAACACACAGCCACCTACGGCCCCATTCGTCAGCACCCTAAGCCTGACAGGGGCCGCCTAGTGGTGGTGGAAGGACCGAGAGACGTCATCCGCCAACCATAGTTCTTCCTTATTTCTTCCAACACCGCCTCCCTCGGGACCACCCTCTGCTCTCCTGGGAGTTCTCTTATCATGACACTACCTCTGTCGTGGCGGTGAATCTACCAAACAACTATAAGACTCAGCACATTTGGTTGAGTAGTCTCACACCATGTGATATCGCACATAACAAACATAACACTAGTCCTGCCTGGGCTATATCAGTGCTCTACATTGTCCTTGACCATGTGCCTGAGTCTCATCAAGGGTAAACCTCCATCATCGAGGCCTCGCCAATCGACATCCCTCTGCCAGAAATTTATCTCTCACTAGTGCCTGCTCCAATACCCTGATATGGGCGAGGATGCACAAGGGCACTATGCTACCATGAATCTCCTCTACAAGGATATCCTTAAAACATCTGTTCTCAGATGTTTCCATCATGGACCACGTCCAAAGAGTACTGAGTAAGGGCTGCGAACACAATCTTGTACTCAGCCACTGTTATCACTCCCCGCTAAAGCTCCGGCAGCTCTTGGAACTGCAAAAATTTTAAGTGGGAGGGGTAATACTCCTCACGAAATAGTAGTTGAATGTCACCCCACAAAAGTGACGACTCATAAAGTAACTGAGTCACCAGACTCCACCATCGCCCAGCCGATCCGTTGAAAGGGCCGGCTGCCAAAGCCACCATCCAACCTATCAGTGTCCGAAAATGCCTAAAGTGGCGAACCACGGACTCTATCAAACCCTTCAGTGTCTGACTGTATGGATCACCATGGTTCCTCAGCGGTATCTGACGCTAGAACTCACATAGGACACGTAGCATGCGCTCTTCATCAACCCTCGTAGACAATACTATCTGGTACTCCACGGGTGGAGGTGCTACTAACTGTCCTCTTGGAGAAAGGGTAATCATATGATGGATCTCAAACTGAGGCATCATCACTCACGGAATCGTCCTCATGAACCGGAGCTTGTATCTTGGCTGGAAATCATCGTAGAGACATCCTGAATCTAATCAAGGAGTACCGCTGTCAAATGAGTATATATATATCTACATCGATGGGGAGCTGACTCAAGAAGGAAAATCAAAGACTCAATCCTATATGATGCATGAATCAAATTCCCTACAACAAGTGTCTCAGTGTGCCGAGTCGACCAGCGGGTTATCAGGGTCCCCATGATTGGATACTTCGGCCGCTGCACCATTACTGGACTCCCTGGCCTGGGTGCCGCTCTCGAGACACATTGACACTATTGCCCCAAAACTCAACCAATTCCTTTTTAGGGACGTCAGAACATCGCCCTAAGGAATGAACCACCTCTGATACCACTTTGTCATGACCTGACCCGTACCGGGGATCGAGACGGAACTACCCCAAGCCCGCCTCCATAGGCCAGGGGCTGGCGACTAGCGCCGAAGTCACAACAAGCTAGAGGATGCCTTTACCTATGAAACTGTACACAAAAACGCAGCCCACTCAATTCAAAAGTGCAGAGAACGGAAAGAAATATACAACACTTTTACAAAAGGGGAACCAAAATACATGCATCGACCTCTAAATAGTACCAGAAAAGTGATGAAAAGTACTGTCAAGTAAACTAAACAGTAAAAGGGTCAAAACACGTGCCCAACTACAAAGGTGCCACAACACGGAAACAGGTAAAACAAAGGTAAATCGCTGGTGAGTCTCACACCCAGAAAGTCGTACTATGGCCATTGAACATAGCCCAAGCTCCTATGTCCTCTATGCTCCTCCGTAGTCTTGACCGACCTGTCCGTCATCTGCAAGGGCACACCAAGTGCAGGAAAATCCCAAGCAGGGGTGAGTATAAAAATACTCAATAGGATGCCCCGAAAGCTCGAGGGAGTAAAAAGGAAGGTACTAAAAAAATGGTGAGCAGTAAACAGAGCAATGAACAATGTAAGTGTGCAAAAGAAAGAGAGTGCAGCTCAACCCAACAAGAGAAAGGAAGCGGACTCTTCCAAACGCAAGGAGCTGGAGACGGTGAGAAGAAGAACTTCTCGTCGAGTCTTCACTGTCTATAGTAGGAGAGTAGACTCGTCCAACCAAGAGGAGCTAGACATGGAAAGCACGTCGCATACCCCGCGTTTCCTCGTCCCTCCTAGAAGGAGTGTAACTGAACCCAAGGAGTGGGAACAATAGTAGGGTGTGTATATATATGCTCAATGAGAAACCCGAATGAGTGTGTTAGGGGATCTCTATCTCCATGATTAGCACACGGAGAGTCACCAACAGTTCAAAGGATATCCAAAATTTAACCCAGACGTTCCGCACATCAACCTAGGGGGTAAAAGTCAAAGGAGCTCAATCACCCCACCTCGATACTATCCTCTTTGGGCTGCACAGACTCGCCCGCACAGCTATTAGGTCGCGACTCAAGGACGCGTCTTGGTGGGTAAATCACCCCTCGTTATCGTATGTTCTAACGTCATGGCAATGTTGTAACATTCCCGATCCATACAACCAAGGATACCACTCTGGTAGTCATGGAGAAAAAGCCACTAAATAACCTCATAGATAAAGACTGATTCTGAAATGCCAAAGGGTGACCCACTACCCAGCCCGGTTGGAGGGTAAACTTTGATAACACATCGGGTGACCCACTTCCCTGCCCCGCTAGAGGGTAGACCCTAATAAGTCGACAGGAAACCCACTGCATAGCCCTGCTAGAGGGTAGAACTTGAATAAGTCAAAAGGCAACCCACTGCCCAGCCCTGCTAGAGGGTAGAACCTAAGAAGTCGACAGGCGACCCACTGCCCAGCCATGCTGGAGGGTAGACACTAATATGTCGTCAGGTGACCCACTGCCCAGCCTTGCTGGTGGGTAGACCTGGAATAAGTCAACAGGAAACCCCCCTGCCCATCCTTGTTGGAGGGTAGACCCTCAGAAGTTGAAAGGCGACCCACTACCGAACCCTGCTGGAGGGTAGACCCGGAATAAGTTGATAGGCGACCCACTACCCAACATTGCAGGAGGGTAGACACTAAAAAGTCGACAGGCGACCCACTTCCCAGCCCTGATGGAGTGTAGACCTAGAATAAGTCAACAGGTGAACCACTGCCTAGCCCTGCTGGAGGGTAGACCAATAATAAGTATGATAACTCAGCATTGCACCTAACACCACCGGGTGTTACAGACATCAATATTGTGCATTGGTTCAAAGTGCATCAAAGGGACCTCCATCCAACACCCATTCATGTTTCCACATTTAATAAGATCTCAAACATGGCGCCACATGCCCAAACAGATCATATCGTTGCAAACCTCATGAAAAAACACGTGAGATAGACCATTTACTCGCCTGAAACGGCTAACCGGTGAATATGGTACTATTCAATATAGCCAGCCCTTGTGGGGCCCACACCAAGACCCCGAAACTGAAAAAACAGATCACACTACTATGATCCCCTTGGAAAAATACATGGGGTTGACTAATTAATCACCCAAAATGGACATCCGGTGGAAAAATTACTATTCACCATAGCTAGCCCGGGTGGGACCCACACCACGATCTCGAAATAGTCGGGCGAACTGTGCCATCGCGATGCTCTCAGAGAAAACACATCAAAATGACTATTCAGTCACCCCAAACGAATGTCTGATGAAAAATTCACAGTACACTGCACACCGTTTTAAAGACCACTCGTGGGACCCACACATCAACTCCAATTTATGCGAGCAGAAAGCACTGTTGCAATCCCCTCAGAAAAACACACATAATGCAGTGCTCAAACACCCCAAACTGATGTAGGGTGAAAAAGTGGCGTTTCACCGTAAAACGTGTGAACTAGGACCTGTGGGGCCCACACCTTTTCTACAACCTGAGTGCTTCGAAAAGCATCTCAAAAAGTCTTCACAAGGATTGGTGTTGCTCTTCCTCTGATGGCACGTCAATCGGACATCCCAAACATGAGTTAGTTCCGACACAACAGTTAATTATTGAATTTTCTAATTAATTAATTATTCGTGTTAAGCATTTCGTGCCTCCGAGCAACGAAACCAAACCACTAAGGTTCCGAACGAACATTTGGAGGTCTGTCTCAACTCCAGGACCACAGTGCCTCTGATGGCACGTCTAACAGACGTCCGGCACGCGAAGTGTGTCCATCACGGGTTTTATGTAGTAAATTATTATTATTAAATTAAACACCTTCGGGTCACCCATCTTCGGGAACGAAATCCCAAACCCCCAAAACCCTCTTTAGATAGAGCGCCTCGCCGACACGATTCCGTTGCACAGACCACACGTCCAACCGAGGCGTCGTTTAAAAGATACAACCCCCTGAATGCAAGGGGGCTTAACCGGGCCGGTTCACCTTGGTCGGCCCGCGACCCACCCAACAGCTCTAGAACCGAGTGGGTATAGTTTTCCTCAACCGACCGGCCTTTGGCTGGTCTCCGTCGGCCAAATGGACCTGCTTTAGGTGGGTCCTCATCTCCCCCCAAACAGACCAGCTTTAGCCCGTCATTGTTGACACACCAGGAGGACCCGCGCAATGCGGGTCCCGACTTCCTCTACATGCCCGAGGCCAGGCCTCAGGGTCCCCTTCGTCCACAACGGCCAGCAGACACCGACTCTGCCTCCCGCAGCACCACTGCTGCTCGCCGCGAACAGCTCCACCCCTGCTGCTTCGACGTCGCCCCGACCTCCCCCGATCCTCTACTATGCCGCAGCCGTAGCCCGCCTAGACCAGCCGACACCACCTCTCCGGCCCCGGCCACTCCGCCCTTTTCGGAAGCACACCACCTTCGGGCAGCCACACCTCCGATCGTACAACTCCCAGCACTGGCTGGCGACATGCGACACTGCCCTGCCGCCTGCCGATTCGATCTGAACCCCATCCTCGACCACTGCATAACGCCCGGACCCCCCACTGCGCCACCTCGAGCTCCGGCCACCACCCTTGCAGGAGCTAGGACTTTCGACGGCCGCCACCACCGCTCTGGTGAGCCAATTCTAGATCCAAAAAAGGATTTTTAATCCTCTGGACGAAGCCCCCGCAGCGCCTGCCCCGATCAAAGATCCAACAAAGATTTGGCACGTCCGATATTTTGGACGAAGAATGCCCAAGATCGATAATTGAAACTGAACTCGGGCATTGGCCGTGTTCATTCAGGCAACTCCCAATTCTAAAATTTAATATTTCAAAATGAAAAAAATAGAGAAGGGGTGGAAAACATAACTGAAAGCCTACCTCGATTTCGATGTGCATCATAGGTGATGCATCCGCGAGCCTCCACCTTCGATCCGCTCAGGTTTCGGAGAAGATTTCTCCACCATCAGGTAAAGAACAGTGATGAACAGCTAGAGAGAGAGAGAGAGAGAGGAAGAGGGAGAGAGAGAGAGAAGAAATTGGTTCTCCCTTCCAACACTTAGTGAATTTAGCAAAATTCACGAAAACACTCCCAATGTGTGCGGATCCCAAAACCTCCATGCCCACCAATTATATACCGCACCATGATGAAACTTCCCCTTTCAAACTCAACAAAAGTCTCAGATTTCAATTTCAAGACATCGTTCGAATGTTATTGGAAAAGAACACGAGTGATAAAAATCACTAAGTGGTCATTTGGAAATGACCATTTTTCCCCTGGATGACATTTCTCACAGCAGGCCCATGCCCACAACCTTTACACACCACAAAGGGTAAACGACATGCTCCAGACTCAACCGTGCCCTCAGAATTCCCATATGAACTACCAGTTAGGAGTTATTCTGGTTGGAACTATTAAATGAATAATTTGATAATTTAATTATCAATTTAACACACCGCCAATGAGGGAGGGGTCCAAACGTCCTGCGCCGACTCATTTGTTGTCGCACCTAGGGTAAACACCGCATTTCAGATGCAACCGGGATCTCAGATTTCCGATCTGATCAACCATCTAAGAGATATCAATTTTTATTTAGTTAACCACGCGTGTGTAATATAAAAACACCTAACATTTTTATATAATTAATTCAGGGCACACCAGGCCTCGGAATTGCACGCCGTCTGAACGCCCTGCTCTGGAATGACATCAAGAAGATTTTAAAAGTCTCAGAGTCCCAAAACCAGGGTTCTTACATTATTCAATTCAAGAAGTTCCATTTGAGCCATATGATTGGGGGGTTTTGAAATTGGATTAACATCAGGAACTATTTCAACAGGGAATTCGACTTCCTGATCAGGTATGACAATGGGTAACTCATGAAGGAAAACACCATGGTATCCATTTACCAGTCGCACATCATTAATATGAATAGTTCCTTTTTTTCAAAAATATGATCAAGATAACATTCATTTCCATATTTTAATAGTTTATCATCTTCTTGATATGTTATCAATTGTATGGGTTTATTCTTTTATACAACCAAAAACTCTTGCTAAAAAACAACTTCTTTATCTCTATAGTCAATCTTTTCGTGATAAAAAAAAGATGATCCCTTCCCTAGAATAACATCAGACTTTAAAAAGGGGAAAACAATAAGGATTTAAAGTAATGTCTTTCCACGGATCACAAATAGAATGATTCTTATAATTCCTCTTTAATATTATATTTACCTTTGGTGTTTTAACAACTAGTTTGGGTATCATTTTTAGGTGATATTTCCAATTTACCAGAATATTTGTTAGAGATAAAGGAATGTGTAGACCCCATATCTAACAAAACATTTTAAAAATATAATTAACAAACAAATTCCCTGATACAAATTCATTAGATGGCCTAACATCTATTGACGTGGTGTCAAATGATCTCACTACACCTTTCTTCTTGTATTATGGCTTCTTTTTGTCATTCAGATATCTCATTTGGAAGACATTTTCCTAGTGACCCATCTCACCACATTTAGAACGCTTTACATTTTAATTATCAGGATTAGTCATTGGATCATTTTCATTATAATTTCAGTCCATATGTCCAAACTTAACACATTTAAAATGCTCCCTATTTTTTCTAACACATTCCCAAGGCTTTTTCTTGCCACAATTTTCACAAACAAGAAACTGGATTTTCTTACCATTAGATTTATTTGGTTTATTTTTACCCATCACATGCCATCTAGACCTCTTCTTCTCCTTAATTAAAAAATGAGCACGATCATCAGCAAACTCCATCTCTACACTCTCAGCACATCAGAAAAGTTTCTCATAACTTTCGAATTCACGGGAGGCCAACAAACTTGGATACATTAGCTTTAGTCTGGAGTAAAAGTGGTTTATTTTTCTATGAAGATCCATAAAAATATTGGGAGAATACCTCACCATTTGGGTGATGTTTTCTTGATACATAGCCATGGATTCCTCCTCCTTTCGCCTCAATTAAAGTAATTGCTTCTCTATCCTATGATTCACCACATTAGGAAAATATTTTTCAAGGAAACGACTTTTAAATTCATCCCACTCTAAGGCACCAAAATCCTCTCTACCCCTAATATTCCTTACCATTGACCACCACTGATCAACTTCCCCTTAAAAATGATTAATGTAAAGACATACATTTTTATTTTCTGAACATACCATAACATCAAATATCTTTTCAAGTGCTTTGATACATCCTACCACTGCTACTGGGTCAGAATATCTATTAATAGCATGAGGGTGTTGTCTCATAAAATATTCCAGTACTGTCATGTTTCGTTGTGGTACCTCTCGTTGCTATTTTTCAGGGATTTCACCACCATTTATTTACTATGTTAGGTGAACCATTACTATCACAAACTGCTCAATTCCAATCTCTACCATTTCGGGCTGTAGATCCAGAAGAATGTCATTCTACCAATGCATCTCTTCTTCAGTATCGTTGTTACTTATATGGACGACCATTCTGACCAAATATATCTTAGAAAAAGAAACATAGTAATATTTAAATTTTATAACATTTCTAATTAATCATAGAGTAAAAATCATTTATGGTAATCTTTTAACATCATCTTATCCCCTAACGTTATCTAATCCATGCTCTGATACCATCTATATGGTCCCAGCCTTATTACATACATAATATTGAATTTAGGGAAGAAAACACTTCATATTACATTTATAATATTTTAATGTCATAGATTTAGATAATTGAGTCATAATACATTCATAACATTACACATATTTACAGAGTGGATACAAAAAAACAGTTTCCATTTTTTTTCAAAATATAAAACATAAAAGCTTAAACATTACTCCTTGAAAATTAATCAACATTTAACATGGATTCCTTATTTTTATCACACATCCATTAACCTATGGAAATCATTCAAAAACATGGGATGATCACAAAAGCATGGTAAGGGATGAAAAAAAAGGAAAGGACACACTAGTCTATGAATACACGCTACGCATGAAAACCTTTTCAAAAGATATGATTATCACCCATAAATTCTTAATTTTTTAACATGAGATTTATAGAAGATCCACAGAAAACATTAGAACATAAATATAATAATAAATGTGTCATGGAGAATTACTTAAATAATATTTTAACCCTCATGGATAACTTATAATTTTGAACCCTCACGGCTACCTTGAAGTTTGTGTAACTATCGTAGTTACACATTGAGTAACCAAACGACCGACCTCCAACTTACAGATACCCAGTGCATTTGAGGGAAATATATGTCCCAAATTTTGTTATAATCAATTAACAATAACCAAAACATAATCATACAACATGAATAATTCCCTAAAAATATTTCTTTGGAATTTCATAAAACCAAATTTTAAAAGAATATTTTAAAAGAAAATCCTCTTACATAAATCATTTATTAGAAGTGAGACATAATAGAGGGAATGGAATATGATTACACACTGTAAATACCTATAATTAAACATAATATAAACAAATCACCTCACCCAAACATTTTCATAGCACATAAATAACGATGTATAAAGTTAACCCCAAAGAATGGAAATCAGGTTAAGAATTCTCGTACCTCAGGATTTTCTTACTTCAAACATGTTTCAAATGACTATATAATGGTTAAAATAGTGTTATTAGTATTTTACAGAAACATTTTCTTGTTTAAAACATCTTATATGATCAATTCATAGCATCATTTTACCCTTTAATTGTTATTTTTTTCTCCTTTCAATGTTTTTGGGTGAGTTCTTTACATGATTTCAAAGATTGGTACATGATGGATGTTCTTGACGATTGGAAGTGAAACTCCTAAATTGGAATGGATTCATATTTACACATATCTAATAACATAATTTATACCATTTATAATTTTTAATTCTTACATGAGGATGATTAATAAGTTAAAACATTAATGATGTTCGTTTATATCATTTTAGGGGTTCTTTGATAATAACGACCTCATTTTTTATGAATTAGAACCATGTGTACAAAAGAATTATAGAAACATTGAAGAGAAATAATAAATATTTTATGACCTGGTTTAACCATAAAATGGTTTAATGACTAGACTTGAAATAATTAATGGAAATTGAAATCACATTGTTCCCTGATGTTAGTAACTTGACACATCAGAGACAATGTTTTTATTCATTGAAAAAGTGGGAGTGGAGAAGAATAGTGATGATGAATTTTAGTTGAATATTAGAACAACCAGAATATACATGATTTTGGATAATTCATGCATCTTGGATAAGAGGAGGTGAGTAAATAAGATTAAACGAAAGGAATCTTTAAATAAAAGAAAACTTGAGAAATTTTCTCAATGAAAATTTCGCAGCCTAACGACGTCTCATAAAATTTTATAAAAATAGATTGAGGAGAGAAATGGGATATATCATCAATATTACATAATATGTACAGTAAGGGGGGATATGGAATGAAATAATCCCAAAATAATCCCAAGTTATATGAACAGAGTAACATAAAATGAATGAAAAGAATAAAAATAACAGAGGATGTTTACCTCTTGATCTATTCTCCTTGAGATCCTTTTTAAGGGCTTTGGTTTTGGTCATTTGGTAAGACTAGAAGCTCTAGGAAGTGAGGAAGATCCTTGATAGGAGTATTCGGAAGAACATAGACATGGATCAAGTTTTGAGAGGTGTAAGAAGAAGAGGTGATTGAGGGTGGTATTCATAGTGGAGGAGAGAAGGTATTTTTCATTATTTAAATCATTATTATAATATTTTTTGCCATGATTATGAATAGTAATAGTTTATGTGACCTAAAATAGTAATAATGTCATTTGAGTTCGAACCAAGTGTCATTTCATCACGCAATATGTCATAAATATTTCATTTTACTGATAATTTGATTATACGATATTTTATAGTATTTCACTATTCATCGAAAAATCATGAACTTCTGAAAAATCCCAAAAATTTACCCTAACCATTTTTTCAACTTGTAGAATTCAAAAATGAACACCATTTTTTGAAAATAATTTTCTAAATATTATTAATTTAATTTTTAAATAAAATCATTCTTAATACAAAAATTAACAATTCTATTTCTATAACTACTTCTATATCACGATGAAAAATTAACCAAGATGTTATTATCTTAAAGCCCTAAGAAAATAGAATAATAATAAAAATTACTATTATTTAGGGTTTTATTACTATTAAAATTAATAATAAAAGGGTATTTTAATATTCTTAAAAAACAAGTTGGTTTCATCAAACTCCAAATAAATTACTGAACACAATTGTTGATGATAGTTTTTGAAATTAAAAACATAGAAGTTGAAAAAATATATTTCGAGCCTAGATATAAATATCTACTTAAATCAATGTTCCATGCATTTCTATTTATTTTGACAAATACTTGGGGAGTTACACCCAACCTTCTCCATGATCCAAATCGACAAGCCAATCACAAGGTATCAAGAAGCATCACTAAATAACTATGATACCTTTCCTTTATTAGTGTCTCAAAAGATGATACTAAAAAACCACGAACATTTCTCAAGAAGAAGGTGATTCTAAACTCAAAATTATATTCCCAATGCCTTCACAACCCACACCAATAGGAAAAAACATTTCAGAACATTTATATAAACATTTTTAAAAATATTTATACCATTTTATATCATTTCAAAAATAGTTTTCATTTGAAATAAAAATAATTACTCTATAAAACACATCTTAATTCCATTTTGTAAAATCGTTCCAGGTTTCTAAAAAACCCATTGATCCACCCATGGATACCCAGGTGATTGTTCTATACACATGAGTGGTATCCTGATGATCTACCAAGTAATTCTCAGGTATCCAATTCCTAGGTTTCCTATTAGTACATAACACCTCTACATCATCACATTATTTTAACCCAATGGTAGATTCCCCTTATTCAGGGTGATGTCAATAAAAGCATTTACTCAGACAAACCACGTATTATAATAATAAATTCCATTCCATTTCATATAAACCATTAATTATTTAAATCATTTCAACCAAAATTTCCATGAATCATCACAAATTCATAATTTTAAAATCATAATTTTAAAATTATCACTCAAGAATACCTTACAAAAAACCATCCAATTCCCAATTTTTTCAAAAAAAACCACTAAAGAGGATTCAAATGGGAATCAAATATTAATTTTAAAATAATTACAGTAAAAAAGTTTCATGATAATCAATCAAGTTCTAACCATATGGAGTCGAGATAGAGGACAACCACCTCACAAAACATATTAAAAATGAATAATGATACACTATGTGTATAGATTACGATTAGAAACTTCATTCCAATATCTATATACAACAATAAAACATCATGATTCCTTTCATATACCATGAATCATTCCACTACATATTAGATATAAGGATCTGGGAAAGGTATAGAGAAGAGATAAATGGATAATGGAACAAAATGGATACTTAATAGTGAATATAGACATGCATTATACATTAATTCACCTATGGATATACCATTGATAAATTGGATTCATATATCTCTCCTTGGGATAAAAAAGAGTATGTTAATGAAGAATTAGTGGAAAATTGAGTTCATAAGGGGCTAAATTGAATTATCTCCAAAAAAAATTGAAGTTCAATTGTAGGGAACATGATTATGATGCATGGTCTATAAAATAGTGTAGAAACCATTTAGAAATAATACATCAACTTAACACCTAATATGATTAGAAAAACTGGGTAAAAAGTATTAAGGAGCTACTCTCTCATGACATCAATCACATAACTCGATCACAAGGTTAGGAAAATTGTGCACCAACTATGAATTACCCACCATTTCAACGATAATGATTTCTCATGGGCATATGCATGGTTTGAAAAAACCACTTACGAATCGTGTGCCTAAACAGTTCCCACTATTTCACATTCACAATTTCTGAGAGGTTTTATATGTTTTCTATTATCCTTTCTCAAACTGTGTTCCATGAAAAGCAACCTCAAAATCCTACCAAAACTACTATGAACCACCCCCCCAAAACATAAATCGACCATTATATATAATTAAAATAATAAATTAAGGGGACAATTACATTAAAACATGGGTTCAACATTCTCCCTACCATTGGACTTTTCATCCTTTAAAATCAGAAAACAAAATTTGTATTGGAAAAGATCCGACCACATCTCTAATATTTCATTTTCATAATCCCATGTTTCTTTCTGAATCTAACCAATTTTCCATAACACATGCACTAGAACAATTACTTCCCAAGAAATACATTCTATTTATAACCCAAAATCCATACCAAAACATGAACCAACCAGCATATAGCTCTAGGTCAACAAGATCCCATCCAATCACATGGTCATAATTAGGTTGACACTTCTTCCATTAATATAGATAAAAAACATTGTGAATTTTACTGAAACAGGGCAGAAAATATATCCAATATGGTACCTTGGAATCTTATTCAATTATCTAAAATGTATATATATATATATTGTGGAGATAACATGACCTAATTTTGAAAAAAATTACACTATATCCTTAAAGTGATTATAAACTACACATAATCACTGAACTCAAACAACAACAATCATCAATAATTATATGTATATGCTTTTTTATGAATTGGATCCATCTTACTTTACATTATGATCAAATAAATCTTCTCCTTTGAATATATCATCATTCTTGGTACAAATAGTGATGTCTCAGATGATTCCACCAAACAAATTGGGTAAATCCAAGAACTTCTGTAAAATGATTTAAAACGATTCATTTTTATCAAGAAATACTAACACTTAACATATAATAACTTTAATAATGGTATAAGTCCCTCCCATGAGCCACCAAAATCCATTACACATGCCCTAAACATTTCCTCCAAAATACGAGTCAACCTCTATTATTTTCCTTACATTTGGGGATGATAAATTATGATCATAGTCAATGATGTCCCATTGAATTTATATAAGCATTTATAAAAATGAAATGTAAATAAAGGGTCTTTGTCTGATACAATCAAGACTAGAACTCCTGGAATCTTACAAATTATTGGATACATATTTTTTATAAGACCTATAATGAATGAGATTTAATAATTTTGATAAAAAGAGTTAAATTCTTGAGAATATCTACAATAAAAAATTTTAGAATCAATTTTCCTAAAAATTCATGCTAAAATTGACACAAAATATAGGTCTATCTACTCCCCAACCCACACAGAAATTAGAAAATGATGCAACATGCCCACGGGTCATTGATTCACCACGTTGACCTGAAATTAGGTGAGGCGTCTTGAAAAATAATCTACCAATACACATTTAAAAAAATCACTAAAACATTTATTTCATCACTCTATATATATTTTTAATTCTTAGATGAACAACTCATTTCAAATTGAGGTGTGTAAAAATAATTTGTTCCCGTAAAACCAAAGGTTCCATTATTTGATATCTAAAATAAAAACTAAACATCCATACAACAATTATCACTCAATGGTATCCTGACCATGGTTTTTTACCTCATTGTAAGACATTCAAAATTATATTCGTTTTCCTCTTTTAAATACTAAACCAAATGACAACAAAAAACGGGAATAAAGAAACAACATCACCCTTGTTAGTATAATCTATGTGCATGTCTATTATTTTTGACATCATCTACCACCAATTCACAAATTCATTAGATTACAATTTATATGAATTCATTTAAATGTATATAGAACTAAATTTTCATTACCCAATGCATAAATCATGTTGAAGTAAAAAAAAAGTAATGGTATTAAATCAATTCACTTTCCCTTATATTGAAATAACTTTTTATGAAAATCTGATTTGAAATTTTATGATATATAAACACAATAAAGTACTCATCAAAAAGAAAATGATTACAAATATTGAAAGCATGAATTATAGTAGGCAATTCTTAATCATGTATTTGGATGTTCTCCTCAGGAAACATTAACTACAATGAACTATACAAAATTAAATGACCTCCATGCATGAGATCACTTCCCAACAAAAATCCCAATGTATAACAATAGACTATGAAGCACTGTTCAGACTCTGGAAATGTGATAATAGTTTCTTATTTAAGTATAACCATAATCTCTATAATGAATTTATGATATTCATCATTCCATTGGAATGGGACACCTTTCCACATAAAAGATATCATTTTTGAACACAAACCTTGAAAGTCACAAACAAAATGTCTACATTAAACCATCAAACCAAAAATATATGTATCTCTAAGACATTAATTGGAGTTTTCCATGAAATAAATGCTTCATTATTTTTTGGATTTATCAGAATTACTTTTTAATAAATGAAATGGCTAAGTAAACTTACACCTTTTATCCAGAAATAATATTTTGATAAATTGGTATATAGAATATTCTCACTAAATATACCCAATAATATATCCATGTTTTTCTAATTATCTATCTTTTTACATGAATACACCAGTATATAATCTATAAACACCACCACAAAGGACCTTGAAATATGAAATTCATCGATTCTATATAGAAGGATGATTCATTTATAAAACAGAATGTAATAACAAAAAAATCACAATGGTTGTATCAATATTAAAAAAATTTCTTCCTATAATCCCACATTCAAACCCTATGTGGAGATATAAAAAATGTAAGAAAATTTTTGAGAACCCCTCTCTTCCCCCCGATTTATGGAATAATTATCAATGAGTTGATGGGGATATATATTCTTGATCATAATGTGGTTAGATTATGATAATCTAAAAATTAACTAAGTGGTCCATATGCTTTGTTCACAAAGAGAACCTATACTACACACTAAAACAAACTGAGTTGGATTATCCCTTTACATTACAAATCATTACATTGATTCCTTATTTCCTCCAATTCTCTTGGGAGATCTAATAAGATGTATGGGACATAAGAGAGGTCCCCATTAAGAAATAAATTGTTAACGCCACTTTTATTTTGGGTGGAAATCATGAGATATTTTTATAAAAAAACTTGAAAGAGAAGGTTGATGATATTTGGAAAATAAATTTTCACAATCTCATATATTAAATCTAGAAAAATTAATATCAACCAGTAATATATAGTTTTAACCATTGGTACCGAAGGTATTCTTTAATTCAGTACAAAATCACCAGTAAAGATATTTATAACTCCATAAATATATTTGAAATCCACATTTCCTGCATTACAATCATTTTGGTCCTTAAATTTTCTCATAAAATCCATCCAAATAATCAATTCATATATATCATGCTCCATCATATAGAAATCTTGTAATAAATAAGTCTCATTTATTTTTATCAAACACACAAAACATTTCAAGGCATGATATTCTCAATTTCCTAAATAAATTTGGAGTTCCAAAATTGAAGGAATAATTTCAACTCATGATGCCATAAAATCAAAAAATACCAATAAAATAAAATCATGGACCACGCCTTCATCAAAAAAAATATTTAACAAAGAAATAATTCAAAAAAATCATAAGAATCACTATTGATGGTCCTAATTGATCATCTATGATTATTTTATATGATCCATTAAATTTCATATTAATTTAAATTTTACCTTTCTTCCCCAATCAAGATTTCATAATTTGAGGAGTACTAGTGTTCCTAGAATCCTCATGGATTGCTTAGTTATACTAAAGAGATGTATTTTTCTACACTCATCCCATCAAATAATTTGATTCCATAGAGTCATGAGACATGTACCTCACAGATTACCATTGGGAATTGTGAAGATTGTGAAGAATATGTACCGTTTGATTAGAATATGGAATTATTTATGGGGTGTTAAACAATCGCATTTCATGTGCTCGAAACAGCCTCACTAGAAACATACTGCATTATTCATTGGTTGAGGAGGTTAATAGACCAATCTAATATTCTGAAAATGAAATATACTATCATCTTAAGAATATGTGAACCACCTATTCTTATTTCAATAATTGTATTTACCACATATTCATGTATCTGTAAACATTCTTCCTCCTATTGTGTTCCCTGATATATCTCATTATTCTACTGTCAATATATTTACCATATGTGTATAATATGTTATACAAAGCACAAAAATATTTTTTCGAATTTATAATTTCAAACCTGACTAGAAAATGAAATACATAGATGATGAACTTGAAGAAACATTGAGTTAAAAAAGAACAAAATCTTTAAATTTGTCCAAATACACTTTTACCAAGAGATTCAACTGATCCAACCTAATGAAGACAATTGTTGTGATAATTATAAATGTGTGGAGATAGAATTTTTTGCTGAACAATTACTCAAAATTATCCCATTTGAGCCCTTAGTCTAATATATCCTAAATATATTAATATCCCTATATATTTCTATATCCTCTGTAATATACATTTCAAACCTCACTTTCATCTTATCTGGTATCCTAAGGAAATCAAATATTAAATTCATCATATTGAGCCCCACAACTACTTTTTCTGGCTCTGAATCACTATAAAATATATGTGTATTTCACATTAAAAACCGAAATAAATGATCCACTTAATATTGTTCATCCTTTATATTTACTCTATACCGGACCTAAAATTCATATCCAATACTCTAGACTGAATGTTGGTTCCCATGTGGCTTAAGTGTACCATATTCTCAGTAAACTCATCCAGTTTTTTCTAGTGAAGCTAACCCAGATCCATTCTGTATAACAAAACCAAAATCATTTTAGTCTCACTCTTTATAATTGGATGTATTATCTATTTGAATTTACCACGCATACACATATACCAATAATTTTTTTCAAACCCTGTTAATCCACAATAAACCATTTTATCCATTTTCAAAATAAAAATTGTAATCATTTTCAAAATATCATATTTTGAAAACATTTTAAAAAATATTCAAAATGAATTACATATAACCATATAATTAAATCATTAACTCAATAGTGGAAAAATCCTTAAAAGTGGTAATTCATACAATCAATTCATATCATGAAACTTTCTTTGGCTAAACCCATCACGTTGAGGTGAAATTATGTGAGAATATTCTTAAAACACTAATGAAACCATTCTCCATATTCACTTTTTTTGTAATAAAATGGATAGAAGTGTAGTTTTATTCTCCACATTTCATGTTACACCAATAATACTACACTCTACCATCCCATGAGATAAACTCAAATCATTTTTAACTCTAGAAATAATCACAATTGATACTCAATGATAAATCAAACTGAGACCATTTTAACATGCTAAACGTAACGAATTGACATAGATAGAGGTGGTGGATGTTACTGGCCTTATGTGACATCCACAAGACCAAAAAATCTAGAGATAAATTTCCATGGATTCATAAATAATTGTTTGATGATTTTAAATTTTAAATTTAAATTACTAAGAAAAGATTACGATAACAAAAAAACCTCTAGATGATTCATTATTATAATGTAATACATATAAAAAAAACAACAACCAACCAATGACCATATCAGAGAAAAATAGGAAACCAAAAGACATCCTCCACAGAAAACTAAAGATAAAAAAACACAAAGACACCAGAGACATCCACTAGCCATCCCCAACCTACTCGAAGGTCCACCAAGAAAAATCTAATCTCATGGTACGAAGAAGAATCACTAAAAAACTAAGACATGTAACCATTACCTGTGTCTCGATAGATGAAATCTACAACTCCACAAGATTTACAAATTAGTGGGTGATTCTAAACTGAGAAGGATTTCCCCAATGACATTACATCCCATGAAAATAGAAAAAAATGTACAATTTTTTAAATAAAATATTCAAAAATAATTTAAATCAACTAATATCAAATGAAAAAAATGTATTCCTTGCTATGAAATCCAAATATTCCTTCAATCAAATTCTAAATTCAATTTGAAAAACTCTTTCCACATTCATAAAAACTCACACACACACACATACATACCAATGTGAAATTTCTATACTAAGAAACACTCTTTTGTCAATATACAAATTCATTATAATGAAACCAATTTATTCAAGCCCCAATTGAACATGCCTCTTATAAAAGGTCACATCAGTGTACTACAATGGTACATGAAATTTATTCAAGGTCACAACAACAAAAACACGTACTCACACAAACCATGTATGCTAAAATCCCTTCCAAAAAATTTCACATAATTTTTTCTTTATTTAAAACATTTATAAATAAATTTTCCATGAATCAAAACATATAAATAATCTTAAAATAATCATTATAAAATCATAAAATAGATACATTTTCCACAAAACCATCCAAATTAAAAAATTTCCAAAAAAATCACTAAATATTTTCTCAATGATAATCGCAAAATAAATTCATAGTCATTTTAATAGAAAATTATATTTTAAAATAAGCCTTCATGTACTAATCATGCGGAGTTGAGAGAAAAACCACATACCTTACAATGGTTGGGGAAAATAAACAACGAAACTATGATTCACTACATCTAATCATGAAAAAGTCCATCACAATATCGAACCAAAAAACATCATTATTCCATTCATGGGACATGGATCTATCTACAACAAATTATATCTAATTTTCAAGTTAGTAGAAGAAGAATAGGTAATTGCAGAACGACAATGAAAAGCAACTTATCGATGTATATGGATCTCCAAAAGCCTTTAAATTAATATAAAAATCAATATGTAATCGAAGGAAACCTCTTATCATTCATTGTAGAAAATATGAATTCGTTTTATTTTTCAGGACCCATCCCCCAGGGCTCGTCTCGTGACTACCCCAAGCCCACCTTCCATGGGCCAGGGTCTGGTGAATATCACTGAAGGATTATTTCCCTAAAACTGGTAAGGCATTGCTTTTATAACCGGTAAGCACACACAACCAATCCCTCATATGGATATGAACACACAGTAAACTGAATAGTAAATAGAGTGTGTATAGTAAGTAATAGGGGAAGAATAAAAACCCAACTAATAAGTACAAGAAACTATGTAAAAGTATACTGGAACAGCTCTTCTGAAAAACCACCAAGGATCCTTCCTAATGGGTATGTACAGCTCTCGAACAGTTGTCTCTGTAGTAAGCCTCAGCTATGGTCCACCTCTGAGCTACCTCTAGTCCTAGTACCCTCATCCTCAATCAGTGATGTTTGTCATCTGCACCAAACACAATAGGGTGCAGGCATAACCCATGCATGGGTGAGTATAACAATATTCAGTAGGGACCCTGAGAACCTCAAGGTCTCACAAAATCCATAAAGGATAAACCACAAAGCATGAAATCAACTGAAATCCCAACTTAGGTATATGACCATACATATAACTAAGTTATCATGTATACCCATCTCAATCATGAGGAAACTCATGGTTCAACTCAAATGCCCAAAGCTCCACTATCCCACAAAGGAATAATTACCATGAAGGTAAGTACCACACAGGTACAACACACAGAATAATACCACCAAGGTATCACAATGAAGGTATGGACTCAGCTCATACCATTTATAACGTAGGTATGGTAGTAAAGATGATAAGTTATAACCACTAAATCATCTTACTCCGTTAAGAGGCAGACCCACATAGGATCCTAAATCATTATCAGACCCACAGAGGTTCGTTGTAAATCGTCAGACCCACATAGGAACCTAGTACATCGTCAGACACACACAAAATCCTAGTACATTATCAGACCCACACAGGATCCTAATACATCGTCAGACCCACACAGGATCCTAAGGATCCTAGTAAAACTTCAGACCCACACAGGATCCTAGTACATCGTCAGACCGACACAGGATCCTAGAACATCTAAAGAACCACATAGGATCCTAGTACGTTGTCAGAACCACACAGGATCCTAGTACATCATCTGACCCAAATGGATTCCTAGAGGGGATCCATGTGGAATCCTCAATTATAGACCCACTAAGGATCCCTTTCTCATGATGTAGCCACCAAAAGGGTTCTCGTACTAAGATTTCTCATCTACGAGAGGGTTTTCTCCTAAATCCACTGGTCGATACTCCAACTTCCATGATTTCCCATGAACAAGTATCCCAAAGGACCTCCATGTAATAGTGGTCTCAACGCAACAGACGGTGCATCAATCAGATGATCAGTCTGTATGTTATTAGCCTTTTAGTCCTGAGGGCCCGATTGGATTTGTGCTCATTCAAATATGACCGTACCCCAACATTATCCAAATCTCATGTGGGGAATACCAAAAGGACCGACTCTCTATAAGGTTTCTAGGGCTGCATATGGTATGTCATGCATATGATCGTAGATTTTGTTATGGAGGAATGAATGTATAGGGCCGAAAATTTTCAGGGTCCGGTTCCACCTAGTCAGACCGACCCGACCTGCTGGTTACGGCTCGGCCCACTGGGTCCGGCTCAGCATGCCGAGCCTAGCTCATCCCATGTCGGGTGGTCTGGCCTGGCAGCCTGGCCTGGCCGCTTGCGGTGGGGAGTCGTGCGGCCCCTGTTTCCACTCACTGAAGGGCTGAAGATGTTAGTTCACTAGCAGCACTTGGGACCTGTCGTGGGTCCCGCTCTGTCTAGTTTGGCCAACCAAAATAGACATCCCCTTGCCTCCCAGCAGCGCGTCATGCACCGCCCCTCCTTGGCTGGCCGAACGTCGGCCTCCTTCCCTTCCTCGTTGTGGCACAAGCCGTGACCCTTGCTCATCGGGTGGCACGGACGCGCGCAACCTCCTTGTCGTGTGGTCTACCTTCGCGGGCCGCCACCCTTTCTCCACCATGTCCAAAGATCTGTGACCCTTCTCTGATGGCACGGTTGCACCGCCACTGTCTTCATGATCGGCCGTGGTGCTGGCCGCCATTCGCGAGCCCCACAGGTGCCAATAGCCGACACCGGTTTTCATCTTCCTCTGTCAAAAAGATTTCATCAAAAACCACAAGGGATTTTGGAGAGATCTGGTCATGTTCGTTTGTCTCACACCATCCACGTTAGAGGGGTATCATGTGGTTCAACAACTTTCGAATCACGAAGAACATAAAAAATGGTTAAGGGTGTATTTAAAACATCAAACCCTACCTTGAAGGATTGTTGATGTCTTGAAGAGGGAAGGAAATATGTGGGTTTTTCATATTTGAAGACGTCCCACATTGGAGGATGTCATGAAGAAGGTTCCTCAGTCATTGGACAACATCGACATTCTTCGTTGGAGAAACATTATTCATTGGAGAAGATAAATTCATCCAAACATCTCTCTCAATTCCCCATTCTTGATACATTCCCCAATTCCACCAAAATATGAAGAGACAACATATTAAATTATGTTTCATTAATTTAAAATAGTGTTATCCATATATTATGATGATAGTGGAATAATTAATTTAAAGGATACTAAAGGTTCCCTTCCTCGTTAAAGAGGGAGTACAAGAGTTAGGTGGTCCCCACCATTAAGAAATCAAATTGGGGGTTATAGTTTGGGTGGTCCCCACCTACATGTAATTTAATTGGGAGGATAAAAATAAAATAAAATTGATTTTATATTTTATTTTTATTCCACGAAAAACATGAAAACTAAATTTCACCCTCGACCAACTGTAATCGGGGTGAAAGCCTCCTTAATAGAATACATCACTGCGAGTTCAATGGTGCCCTCAGATTTCAATTCCGAGCACCGGTTCAAAAGTAACAAAAATCCACTCGAACGTTTACTGAATGAATCCAAAAATAAAAGTCCAGAAATTCATTCTATCCACACTGGGCCTCGTAACCACGCGCCATAAATTATAGTTGGCTCGTAATATTGCATATAATTAAAAAAAGAACCCGGAATTTCTGGATCATTACATTATCCCCACATTAAGGCTTTTAATCCCCAAAATCCACATAAAAACTAGGAAAACAAGTGGGGGTATTGATCACGTATATGAACCTCCTGCTCCCATGTGCTCTCCTAGAGGTTCCCATGCTACCAGCGAACACGCACCAGAGGTATCGATTGCCCACGAAGGACCTTCTCCTGTTGATCCTCAATATTTATTGAAACCTATGAAAACATATCCCCATCATCGATATCCAGCTCTCCGTGGTCGATGATGTGGGTAGGATAATGCAGGTATCTCCTTAGCTGGGATACGTGGAAGACGTCATGCACTCCGGGCAACTGAGGGGGTTTTTCTAAGTGGTAAGACATCTCCCAACTCTGCTGAGGACTTGGAAGGATCCAATGAGCATCGGAGATAACTTTCTTCCCCAACCAAATATTCATAATCCTCGTCAAGGTAAGACCCATAGAAAGACGTGGTCTCCATCCTCGATCCCCAGAGGTCTCCATCTGCTATCATCATAAGACTTATGCATGCATTGTGTAGTCTTCATCTACTCCTGGATGATCTGTACCTTTTATGCGGTATCTCGTACCATTTCTGGTCCCAGGAGTGCTGACTCCCCTAAGTCAGCCTAGAACAAAGGTGATCTTCAAGTTCACTATTACAATTCCTCAAAAGGTGTCATCCCGATGGTGGATTCATAGTTATTGTTTTATGAAAACTGCAGAAAGGCAAGTGATCCTCCTAGTTTCACTTGAAGTCAAGGACGCAGGAACGCAACATTTCCTCGAGAGTCTGAATGGTCCGCTCAGTCTAGCCATCCGTCTGAGGATGGAAGGCGGTGCTCAAATGAAGTTGGGTCCTTAAAGCCTCATGTGACCCCTTCCATAGTCAGTAAGTGAAACATGCATCAGAGACAATCGTCAAGGGTACTCCATGTATCCGCACAGTCTCCTTCACATACATATGTCCCAGGTTCTCTACTGAACCCTACTCTCAGATCGGTAGATGATCACATTTTTTTAGGGAATCCCACTGATTTGAAAAAACTGTGCTCCAACCCTAGACATGACTAATTCCCATTATTTCCCTTAGATGGATTCCTAGATATTATCCATACATTCTACTAACCATGATCAAACTATTCAGCAGAATAAAAAAAATCCTACACATGTCAAAACACATTTGAACCCCCTGAAACATGAAATATTCTATATAATATACTTAAAATTCCAAAATATGTTATCAAGAACATAATAATGGGTTTTATAAAACATCTTTCGATGAATTGGTAATAAATCCACCTTCATTAATACTCTACAATTTCAATTTTTCTTGATGAGGGTAGGAAATGGTTGCCCATATTGATCCTCTTTGGATCTATTTTTTTGACTTGGCTCTAAAATCTTTAGATTTTTATAACACCTGATTCCATATTATAGTAGGTGAACCTTATATATTAAGCTAACTATAATAAAATTCACATTTTAAAAAATCATGTAAAAAAACTCTAATTTTATAGGATTACTATAAATTTTGAGCTATCTTGCTCAATATAAGCCTACAATGAATTTTGGAAACTGTACCTTAAAAAAATTTACGAATAATAAAAATGTTGAATTTAACTATTCCCTCTTCTAGTTAAAATAATATGTAAAATTAACATATTTTAAGTATAAATTAGATAAGAATAAGTTTATTATCATGTGGAGGTAAATGGTGTATTTTTTCAGATAAATGGTTTTTTTTAAAAAATTCTCTGTATAAAAATTCACAATCTCTATCCATTTTAATTAATTAGAATAACATTTAATGATGACCAAATTATATGAACTGTTTTGATTATATATATAAATAAATGAATATATATCCATCTTATGGTGATTACTGGTTATTAGTTAATATATTATAATTTCATTATTGAAAAACTATTTTCAAGAAAAAAATCTTCTAGACATGATTTGTGGGAATTTTTTAAACTATAATCTACAATTTTATGAATTTAATTTAATATAACAAAGTTAATATTTTAGTCATAATAATTAATAAAATATATTGTGACATCTCGACCAAGGTTCCACTTAATGGTGTTATATACTAGTGATCCATATGGACTCCAGCATGCCTCCTTGTATACTAGATGTTGGCATATAACATCTAGGAACTAGGGTGTGTACTAAGGGAGAATATTCCATCATAACCAGAGTTTAAATAAACGTTAAATATAATAAAATAAATGAAATATTGTGAGCAATATACTGTTAGAAATGAAGCATGAAATACAAATAAGTTTCCAACAATAATATTTAGCAGAAGCTGGAAACTGTCATATAAGAAATATGATAATGTTTGTCATGTCTCAGTAAAGAAGGAATACATGGATACAATGTGGAATATGATACATGATATATAGAAGAATCATGAATACAAAATACTATCATGTATTCTGTGTTCTAGCTCAGTTGTTTATTTCCACAATCAATCCAAAAGAAAGAAATAAAGATGAGGTGTCTAAAATCGGATTCTTCCCCTTGTCAACAACTAGATACATGTAATATGTTTGGTTAACAACATTATTATAGATAGATTGTGAGATAAATCTAACTAGGCCACCAAAAATGATATCTACAAAATCAAATTTGTTATTATAAATTGAAATAGTGTGTAGGATTATAATCAAGTAATGATTGTTCAATAATGTAGATATCCCTTACATGCATTATCATTTGGTGGTGTTCAAACTTGAATCATTTAAATAATTATGTTCATGTTTAAAATAAATGTCAAACATACTGTATATAATGGATAAAAATTAAGAGGATCAATGGTATCCCAAAGTTATACTATAATGATTATACTAATGAAGAGGATCCAAGGAAATAACCAAAGAATACTATAATAATGATAATAATGAAATTGGATAATAAGTAATATCTAAGGCATCCTTGACCACATGGGTTGAGCCAACTTAGTGATAACATGGTATCTGGATATAAGGGGACTAAGTGTAATCCAAGGGGAATCACCCAAGACATTCAACCTTAATTAATTCTTACTGAGTCTACGGTTCTCATCCAAGGTATGCATGGTATAAGCATAACGAGTCCCAATGGGGTGAATCCATGGGTCCAATTGTCCGAAAAACTAAGGCTGGATCCATGGATTGTATCTAAGGAATCCTAATGTCTGATAGATAGTGATTCCATCATAAGATTTCATGTCAGTCATCCTCTGATTCCTCAAGTAATTCCCTATGAAATATAAAGATGAATCATGTCTGAACACTTCTATAAATATTCAAAAGCCCATTTGCAATATGCATCTTATATATATATCATTAGTTAATTGGGCCATATAATACTCATTCCATTTAATATGTCATTTGGTTCTTTCCATTTCCATTAATTAATATAATATGATATATCAAGTACATTAATCCATTTATTACATTGATTTAATTTTCAATTATTATGTTCGTTCGTTCATATTTGATAATAATGAAAGGATTGGATAAGGACATGAAACCATATTCAATTCGATTTTATTTAAATAGTCCAATTTTAATATATAAATATTCTGTAATTTTATATTTTAAATGTTCATTAATTAATTGGAACTCTAAAAATATAAGGTTCATGTGATAATAATTTATTTGGTATGAATTTAAAAATTAATTATAAATTAATTATTTAAGAATACATATTTTAGATGGTGACATATACAACACCCGAATCGTGTCATGAATATTCTAAAGGGTATAATGGAATGCAAACCCTCCATGTGGTGAATGGAATTAAGGTTCTAATATACAATTAGTTTATTATTAGGAATATATATATATATATGCCTCTAGATATTATTCATAATGATTAAAATAATGGAATAATAATTTTACAATATGTGCCCGGTGAAACTAGTGTGCACACAACGATGATAGTGTATAAAATATAGAGACATTGAAGGAAGAGACATAAAAGACATACCAAAAGTCTATATCATAATACACATCTAGTATTGGCATATAGTTGGTCCTATACCAAAAGAAAATTTAATAATGGATCAACACCTTGAAAATTGGGTATATGAGCCTATATAAAAATAGATTCATTACGAGGAAGACAAACAACTAACTGAGCCAATGGAATATAGTGATTCCCATGATGAATCCAATGATACCAACAATGATGAAATTAATCTTTTGATGAAATAGCTATCATTAAATCTAGCTTGAATCCATGGGAGGGGCTCCAAAGATATTAATAGGATTCTCTTCCATATGAAATTTTAAAATATGAGGGAGGGTAGGTTATTTATATTTTTAAGGGAAAACATTGATTTCAAACAAAAATTTTATGGTTTCATGGTTTGGCCACACCGTTGGGCAAAAAGTGTGGAAAATAGTGTCCCATGATCTAAATCAAGAGGAAAGCTGCATGGTATGGCTACATCATTTGAGAAACCATGTGCCAAAATTTCTATATGGATATGATAAATATTGAAGACCTACCACACATGTGTTATAAATAGAGAAAATTGTTATATAAAGACGTGCATCCTAAATTTCCCAATGAAAATACCCTGATAGTTATGATAAATGGTGTGTACTAGCTCACACATATTCAAATAACTATATGACTTAAGGATTTCGTCCACTATAAATGGTTCCAACCTTCTATAAAGTCTTCTACACCCCTGAAACATCCATGGACTCATTAGGAATCTATAAATGGTCCAGGATAAACTATTGGACAAAAATTTATTGGATTCATACCACATAAACAAATGTGGATCTCACAATATCCCCCCTTAAATGAAATCATCCATATGTTAACATTTCAAGGGTGCAAAAACATTTCCTATGAATAAAAGAAGATACCGTGAACATACAACATTTTCTTCCTCCCAACTATCTTCATATATACACATGTGATTATATAATGGCTATAATAAAGGGACATACAAGCCTCATGGATGATGTATTCTCTGATCAATGATCCATATGGGATACTCCACAAACCAAGAATCAATATTTAACTAACCATCATTAGGATAAAAAGTATGAGATGGTTTGACATGATAGTATAGAATATTCAAAACATAGAATAAATGGTGCATGGAACGATACATTTTAGATGGTAGAAATTGATAGGACACCCCATGAATTATCCATTTTCTCAAAAGGAATGAAAAAGTCTATCAGAATATTCCTTTAATTTTGTGTCCATCTACTCCCATATCTATGTGATACCCACAAGAAGACATGATCCCAAACCTCAAAATCTAGAGGTTGTAACAGGCGATCAAGATTAGATTTATGTATACAATGTGTAGTATAAATATTATTTCTAATAATCTAAACCTAATTTTATGTCTTCTGAATGATATGAGGACCTAGTAGTTCCACCTATCCTACTTCAAATAAGTGCATTTGTGGACTACATGTCCTACCATACAAGGACTCAAACAAAGCCAACTAATTGATCATTCGACAACCATTATTATTGGTAAAATAAAAGATATAAATATGATTCTATGAATACCATCCAAAAACAATGATGCATGCTCTGAGAATATCATCGAACATATCTATCATCTATTCTGAATGTCCATCTGCCTGTTCATGAAATTATTCTCTCATAAAAACTTATGTACTCCTAGATCTCTGTAACTCAAAACAAAACCCCTAAATGAAATGTGATTCCCTATCTAAAATTATATTATGAGGAACTCAATGTAGTTTTATGATCCCAAAAACATAGAGTCTTACAACCTCATCAACTGATATAATCACCTTGATAGGATTGAAGTGACTTACATTAATCAATCGATCTTCAAGCACCCAAACTGAGTTTCTACCTCAATGTAACATCATAAATCCAATTAAAAAATACATAGAAATATATATTGATTTCTATTATAATATAGGAAATAGTTGTAATAATTGTGAAGTTCCGTAGTTCTCCACCTACAAATCCTGATAGATTGAGATCATAGTGATAAAAACTATAATCTAACGATTCATCCAAGGTGACCAGTACTGACATCACATATCTCAATTCTTCTTTGATATTCTATTATGAACTGCCCAATGAGAATTTATAGACTCCTGTATCAGTTCCTATCTCATATATATAAAGTCATAGAAACATCCATATGTAGAGAGGATGTCCTATCCATCAATCTACAAATCCATAGGTCAATCCTCACTAGAAATAATCAATTTCCTCACCAATCCTTTAGAATTTAATTACAACATTCTATTTACCTTTTCTATGAGGGAAAATGTAACTATTAATGCTTAGTGATATGAAATCTCATGAAAATTATAAAACAATATTTTTAATTTATAAAATATTGCCATCAACTTATATTCATCAATATATTCATTTCCAGATTGTGGTTGTGTCTTCTGACTCAACATATCCACTACCACATTTCCAGTTTTAGGCATATAGGAAAGCTGAATGTAGAAGAGATAAAGGTTCTCCTCCCTTGTTTTATATCTGATATCTAACTCATTTTTTGTAAATATATATGCAATGATCTTGTTGACTGTATTCACAAAAAAAAATTCACCCATCAGGTAGTGTCTCCATCAAGGTAAAGAATTAACATTTACTTATTTAACTAAGTCATGCATCATATAATTTCTCTCATGAGACCCCAAATTCCATGATCTAGACATAACTAATCAATCATTATACATCATCATTGTACCTATTCTGGTTCCTGATTCATCACATAATAATATAAAACCTATTCCATTCTATGAGTGAATCAAAATCAATGTCGAGGTATGCCTTATTTTAATATCCTTAAAGGATTTATCATGTGCTTCTAACCATATGAATTTTACACCTTTCTTTGTAAGACCTGTTTGAGGTGAAACAATGATTCATATGTTCTCCTTGAAAATCATGTAATATCTATGAACCCCTAAGATGATCTAAATATCATAAAAAATCATTGGATTCCCTTTGAAACCCACAAAACTCATATTATATTGGTTAATATATACTCCCAACTCTGAGATAATATGACCCAAGAAGTGAATTTTCCAATCCAAAATAAGAACATATCATGTTTGGAATAAATATAATTCTTCCGCAACAAATTCAAAATTATCTCAAGATTTATATCATGGTCCCGACATGTATGATAATACATTAAAATTTCATTCAAAAAAACTATTTAAGAGAAATCTAGATAGGGGATGAAACTCTATTCATTGAACCCATGAAAATAGTGTTTGTATTTGTTTCGCACGGAATCCGGGGATGACCTCCTGGACGGGAGATTCAAACGTACCGATCGGTTTCTAACGGGTTTGTTCGTAGAACTGGAAACATCCAATGATTCCACATCCGTTTGGACCTACTTTCCAAAGGCAGGATCTCATTAGCTTATGGACTAATGAGGCTTAGGAATTTGCATTGGTCGAGAGGATGGGAGGTCGGACTCATCACACCTTTTTGAGGGGAATTATTGTCTACTCCGGGACTCTCTTTATAGATTTAAGTTATGTTCATGAATCCTTATTACATTACCAAGTATAAAATGTACTTTCCTTTAGTTTTAACAATCAATGACTAAACATGCAAGAAATTCAGAGAATCTTTTATATGTATTCGAGGTTCTTCATCAATAGAGAATCATCTATATCTGTTTAGAGATTATTGGTCAATGGTATCCTTCAAAACATTTATATAGAAGTCTCTTGGTCATTATGATGACCAGGCTGGTTTTAAAGCCACTCAGTGGGGCACTTGAATTTTATCGTCATTCAGAAGGACAACGATTATTTAAAAGTTTGGATCGAACCCATAAATGGGCTACCTACGTATCCTTTGTTTTGGAAAAGGAATCAGAACCCATGTAGTTCGAGTAATGGAGTATGATGTTTTATGATTTGATGGCTCAAAGATGAAATGTCATAATTACTTTTACACTCTAAGCTCACGTGAGTCATGCTCGGTGTGAGAAACAAGATGTATTGGTAAAAATTAGACAATTGTGCCATGAAAGATGCAATCATAAGAATTTTTTTGGGGCTTATGTATGGATGACTGCCCAGATAGATGAAGGTTTAGGATTTACTTTTAGGGAGAAAATCCATGAACAGGGTCCATAAAGTCATATGTGCTTCATGGAGATTTGAATACTCTAATCTTGGGGCTTACTCCTAAGGAGGATGCCAAAGTTAGGAGGGGAATTATGATTGGGTTTTTACTCCTGAAAAGGAAACCCAAATCAAAGGTAAATTATGACTGGTTAAGAGAAGTTTAAGGGGACTTGGGACTTATTCCTGAAAAGGAATCCCAAGGTTATGACTGAGTTTTATTCCTGAAAAGGAGACCCAGGTTAAGGGACTTGGGGGGCTTATTCCTGAAAAGGAAGCCCAAGGTTATGACTGAGTCTTATTCCTGAAAAGGAGACCCAGTTTAGGGTTTAAGGTTTGGGGCTTACTCCTGAGGAGGATGCCCATATTTGAGGTTGGGGCTTATTCTTAAGGAAGATGCCCAGATCAAAGGTTTTATAACTGGGGATTATTCCTGAAAAGGAGACCCAGGTTAAGGGACTTGGGGCATATTCCTGAAAAGGAAGCCCAAGGTAATGACTGAGTGTTATTCCTGAAAAGGAGACCCAGTTTAGGGATTAAGGTTTGGGGATTATTCCTGAGGAGGATGCCCATATTTGAGGTTGGGGCTTATTCTTAAGAAAGATTCCCAAGATTAGAGGACTTTAATTGGGGCTTACTCCTGAGGAAGATGCCCAGATCAATGGTTTTATAACTGGGGATTATTCCTGAAAAGGAGACCCAGGTTAGGATTTTCTCATCTTAAAGGATGAGGTTGAATGAATGAACTCTCTGTATTTTAGTGACATAAGGATATTTAAATCACTAGACTTTGAGAGAGATTCCACAGAATTCCTTTTAGATAAGAAAGTAAAATCAAGAAATCATGCCATAAATGGCTTTGAAGAGTGTCTTGAAGACTGAATCTTTAAAAAGGAAAGGTGAAATGGCTTTAGAGGGGTAAAAATGGGCAAGATGGGCACCCAAAAAGGTAGGGGCACGCAAGTCTTGCAAGGCGCGCAAGTCCTGCGGAGGCGCGCAAGTATTGGTCACGCAAGTATACTTGCGTGACATGGAGGTTACTTGCGCGATTTTCAACCAACATTGAAATGCTTGAGCGACTCTTTATTAAACCCGTTACCATCCTCTTGAGGTTCTTCCAGAGAATGGACGCGCAAGTTATATTGAAGGAATTAAGTCGGCGCACAAGTGTGTGATAAGTTTCAACACTTAGGCCTTCCTTCTTTTCTTTAGATCTTCCATTCTAGGTAAGAAATTACCTTAGAAGTGTTCTGGAAGCTTTGAGAAGAGACTTGGGCGTCGGGAGCTTCAATCCGAGTTTCTGAAAAAAAAAGATTCTTCAAATGGGGGCCCCACAGGGTCTATTTATAGGCAAAAGAAGACCCCGGGCGGTTACTGGGCGGTTACCAGGTGGTTACCACATATGTCGCGCAAGTCCCTTGCACGACCATGAGGAGTCGCGCAAGTATTGAGGCGGCGCGCAAGTGTACTTGCGCGACCAAGAGGGAACTTGCACGACCTATGGGAAATGTTCTCCTTGTTCATCCCTTTGTCGATTTTTGATGTTTCTTCAAAGGATGAATCACTTTAAGCTTAGATATTCCCTTTTCTGATCTTTAGATTCTGTGATGAAAGGAGCGTCAACAAAAGTCCCCCCTCAGAGTTGGATCCGGAGAGAAATGAGGATTTGACTCTGAGGAAATCGAATCCCTCCAAAGGAAAAGGGAGGCGCGCAAGTCTTCAGTGCGCAGAGGGAGGCGCGCAAGTCTGCGTCACGCAGGCCTTAAACGCTCTGGGTATGGCGCGCAGGTAGGCTTCCGAGCCTATAAATACACGGCCTCCTCTCCGTTACATGCATCTGGATTTCCGGATTTCTCGAGCTCTCGCCGCGCAAGTCTTCCTCGCCGCGCAAGTCTCTTGTTTTCACTGTTTCCTCGCTGCCGCACTACTCTCAAGGTAATAGGGCTTGTGCAGTAATACTTGCGCGACATAAACTTGCGCGGCACATGTACCACTTGCGCGACATCTGCATACTTGCGCGCCTTAATGCCTTAGCCATTTTTTCCAAATTCTTTCACAAATTTTATGAAAAACTAAACCCACTTAAGAGTTTAATTTATTCAACTCCTGTGCAGATTCAATGGCTCTTAGACCTGGATTAATTGATGAACTGGCTAGCCAGCGGATAGATGATATGATAAATATCATTGGCCCTGATTACTATACTGTCAAAGACAGTACTCTTCCAGATTTGGCTAAGTATCTGAAGAAATATCATCGCGACTTTCCTCACTGCACTTATCTACCTTTGTATGGTCATGGTCATCTGCAAGAAGTCATTATTCCAGAAGTAAAGAATTATCTTCCATTTTCTTGGTTTCAGAATTATACCAATTTTGCTTCAGCAAATATCTCAGGCGGAGGAGTATTTCAAACTGCTGGAACAGTGGAGAAGGCTTATGTGATGCATCATAGCCCCTGCACACTAGATCTGAAAAAACATACACCTGAGCTTCAACCACATTGACATCCTTCAATCTTCCGAAATGCTCAGATGGATCAATCCAAAGGCTGGAAGAAAAGTTGGGATTTCTGTCCTGGGGGAGGTGTGAAGCCAACTTGGATGTGGGTATACTGGGTGCGACAGACTTGCGCAGAGTTTATTGTGGATCTGAAGAGAGCTGCAATATATGAGGCTGTTTGGGTTGGGCAAACATATATTTACAGACATGATAACTTCGTGCCAGAGATACTCAGCCATTGGAGCCCGGCGACTAATTCATTCCATTTGACTCATGGAGAAGTAGATATCAGTTTGTGGGATGTCCACAAGATTTCAGGAGCTCCAATCTTGGGTGATATGTATGATGAATTCATTCCTCCCAAGGTGACTTGGAATGATCCAGAGAAGACTCCTGCTTTGGCTCGAGAATTATTTAAAATCTTTCACAGGCTCAAGAGTTCAGAGACCTCATTAACTCATTTTAGAAAAGATATCCATCCTGAAGAATGGATGAATGTGTTTCTAACTGAGAAGAAAGGGATGGAGCCAAAAGAAAAAGGATCCCAGAAGAAGAAATCCAAGGATACCCGGCCCAGACGTCCTACCACTTGTCCAAAACCTGAGAAGAGAGGAGCTCCTGGCACATTCTGGCCAACTCTAGAAGCAGGAGAGTTTGAAAAATGGGGCTATGAGGTGAATCAAAGAATTCCAAAGAAAACTCATCTGGCGGGTTTCATGGCAATGTGGCTCAGTGTTTATCTCTTGCCGGTCAGGGATTCGAAGGGAGGCGTTAGGACAAGGACCTTCGTCATTGCGGCCAAGTTGGCTGAGGGAAAAATGGTTGGGTTAGCTACCCCCATTTTAGCAAATATTCACAGGAGTTTACTTCACGTCTTCCTGGGTAAATCTCCTTTAAGAATAGTGGGACCATTCCAGGTTTTGTGGGGATGGATCGCCACTCACTTCAGGACTTACAATGTACAGAATGGATTAAAAATTCCTGGAAGCTCTTTCAGACCGTCAGTGCAAGCATTCTCTGGAATTGCTCCATTAGATGTTAATGGTTATGACATGAAAGTAAGACTAATCATGTATAAGGAATTCAACTTCTTTCCTTATGGAAGTCCGCCATCTGTGAGGTTTTTTGATGATGGGAAAGCCCATTTGGATTTGAGGGCATACATGCTAGCTTGCAGGGATGGCGTGTTAGTAGCCAGGATTGATAGAGAAATCATATGTGAGGCCTATGCTCCATATAGATTTGCACGCCAATTCAAATGTTTGCAACAGATTGTTGTATCCCCTCCAGTACATGTCAGGTTAGAGCAACATCCGATGGTTGCTCGACAACTATGGTTGCTGACATCAAGAGAGAAGACTGGGGAAGTATTTGATCTACCAGTTGAAAAAGCGGCACATTATCTGACTACATTTTATGCTGAACACTGGATAGCATCATACCCTAAAGGGATATTGAATCACCCAGTATATCAAGTGGGAAAGAGGAAGAGGACTGTAGATAAAGAAACTCTTCCTCATGAAGGTGATGCTTCTCCACCTGAAATAGGTTCAACAGACTCCTCTTCTAGAACTGATTCATCGGATTATCACGATGGGGATGATGAGGCACAACCGGCAGCAAAACGGTTTCGTTCACGATACAATCCTCCGGCCAGAGTTAAAAGACCCACTCCATCAGCTCCTGGTGAGTTATTTGATTGTAATAACTTCAATCACTGGGACTTTATAAAGTAATAAGTCTCACTTTCTTATTCTCTATCTGTAGTTGCAGGAATCGGGAAGAAATTAAAATAAAAAATTGTAGCACCTTCCTCACAGCCTTTATATCTAAGACCAGAGGCTGTTCAGCTATGGCAGAGCTTATACTGTGATACTGAGACCGCCTGGCTGGATTTGTGTGAGGGACTACAACTTCCTGGGATAGGATATCTTCTAGCTTCTAAAGACCTTCAATACGGAGATAACCCCAATGAAGTGTGATCTTATATCAGAGAGCTGGAAATGCTCATATATTCCACTGATAATTCGGTTCCTATCACCAGGCGGGTGAAGGAAATGATTGATCGTGGAACCACTGAGGGGGATGGTGGTTCTGGAGATGAGGAATGGCAAGAGTACGTGGCTCCTGAAGATATGAGTTTTCCTTCCTTATTTTCTTTGCAACTTGATTTTAGTTGATGCTTTGTTACATAAGGAAGTTATATTTTTTTTCATCTTGCAGCTTGCAAAGAATGGAACCGGGGTTCCTTCACCACAATATAGCCCTGGTGGTACCGCTATCGGGGCTGCTTCTGATTCTCCTCGTGAACCAGGCGAGATATCTCCAGGCCAGCAGGCCATGAATGAGGCACTGGACATAGCCTTTCATTCGCCAATCCAAGTGCCAATAAGAGAGACTACTAATACTCCGAAAAAACAAAAGAAGCCAAGGCAACGAAGGGGGAAATCCCTAGCTAAACGTTTCATTAGCAGTGGTAAGTCCTTCGAACAATCATGAGTTTATACCCATAATCATATGGTTACTCATATTTCAGAGGATTGCAGGGGATTCTTCAATTTCTCCCTTGAGGGAAGGGACTGATCCTTCTTCAAAGGTCGTGGAGGGTGCTGTAGAACAAACACAGACTCAGGCTAATTTGGTTGCTCCTGGAGAAGAGCTACCATCCATTCCCAGTATCCCTTCTATTACTGAAGATTTTGTACAGGGTCAGGGGTTGCAGGACATAAGTCGGCAAGAAGACGTAGCAAATGCTCCCACTGGTGAGACTAATCAAGATTCTGAAGTATCATTGGATGAAATGATGAATCAAGGAATGAATTTTGAAGAATTTTATAATCATGCTGAGTTGTCATGTGTTTTAGAAGACCTTGCGCGTGAGTGTTACCCTTCGCCCAAATTTTTTCTTAAAAAAAATATACTTCTAACCATGATGTAAAATAATATGCAGTTTCTTCCGTAGAAGCCGCTGAACTGCCAATTCCCGAAGAGGGTGTGGACACTGATGTCAACCCTATCATTGCAGAAACATTAGCTCAAGTAGAGCTAAATCCAATAAACTCTCCTGAGACCCATCTTGAAAATCCTGTTGAAACTGGGAAAGATAAGGACAAATCTTCTCAGGTTGCTGAACCACCATTGGGTAATGGATAACAATATTTGTGATTGTACTTTATTTGCAAGACAATCCATTCTTTTGTTATCCTTTGAAGCTGACTAAACCTTTCAATTAATCATGCAGGACCATTAACTGCAATGACTAGACCCGAAGATGAGGCCTCAACCTCTGTCCCAACGGGAATTGAAAGTGAAGAAGCACAACTCAGGGGGGAAAGAGCAGGACAAGGCACCTCCCTAAGTGCGCTAATTCTATATTACATACCCCCTTCTGACGATGATATTGAATCAGATCCAGATATGCTTAAAGCATTCAGCTTTTCACGACGTAAGGCATGGAATAACATATGGAACATCATATCGGGGGTGCCTTTAGAAGAGATACCATAAAAAATTTCCCGATTGTCATCCCAATTTGTTATAATGGGACTTGGTGGTTTTGGGTATGAAAAGATCCATGCTGCGGTGAAACAGATCATTTTCAGGAGGGAGAAAATGCAGATAAGTCGCGAAGATTTGACCAGAGTGAAATTGTCAGTCAACATAGGCGAATTTGAGGCTGCGATATCCCAGGCTGAAGCTGATTATGCTGTCAAGATGAAGGATCTGAAGCAAAAAATCAAAGAAAAGGTCGTCCAGCAGGTGAAACTCCAGCAATAATTAGATGTTGTTACTGGGGAACTTGATCTGCTTAATAAATCATTGTATGAAACTCATATGAATGGAATGAAAGCCATTGCAGATGCTAAGAAGGCACTTCAGCAAGCTGAAAGGAGTGAAGCTGGTCAAGTGCACGAGCTTCAAGTAACTGTTGATAAGGCTCAGGATGCTATACATCAAATGAAGACTTATGTTGACAATCTTCTGTAATTCTTGAAAAAGAGAAGAGATTACAGTCTGTGGATGTCTTTCTAACTCTTGTGTATCAATGAAAAACACTTTTGTCTTCAATCATTTGTAGTTGCATTCTTCCATTACCTGCTTCAAATTTACTTAAGCCAATGGGCTTAGTAAGAATAGTTTGATTTTTACTAGGATTATTACAAATAACCCTACAAACTTTGAACCTTTTAACTGCTCAATATTACCTAAATCATACAAAAAAATGTATATTTAGTGAGCTGGAACTTGACTTTTATTCAGAGTTCCTTTGTCTTTTGTGTGGGCAGTTTAAAGTCATGCACACCGGACATAAAGGGGCTAATGTTTAAGGTCGAAATAGCTTTGACCGAAATTGGAAAAAAATGGATTCAATTCCTTGACAATTTATCTGAAAACATATTACCATACTCAAGTATGAGGGGAAAAAAATGTAAACTATGGCTTAAGAATATTTGAATATGAGGAATGATATGAAAAAGAGCTAAAAGGCATTAGAAGAAGTAGTTTCCCAGAATGAAGTTACTATTATTTAACAAAACCCGTTAGGGGGTTGAAATATGCAGGGCCACCTATGGGCATTGGCTGCATAGTCAAATAAAATATCATCTTTTGGCTGACAAGTCTGTTATGTGGACTGTTTATGCAAGGCCACCTATGGGAACGTGCTGCATAGTCAGGCAAAAGAACTCCCAGAAATTTACTTTCCTAGTGCTAAAAGCCAGTGAAAGTTTATGGAGATTCAAATTTTCTAAAGCATAGAGTTTGTTGTATGGAAAGAGGTACTTGAATATGGAGAAGATATTTCCAAACAAGAATATCGAAGAACTGGATGAATATCACTCCTACGAAGGTCTGACCCAAACGTAGGGAAGAAGAATAAACCATAGACTTGAATACTTTCAGATCATGAAAAAGGATATGGGACAAATATGTTAAGGATGGCTATTTTTTGCGGATCCCTACATACTGTCGTTTTAAGACAAATAAGGACAAAAGAGGCATTCTTCCCAAGAATGAAGTTACTATTATCTAACAAAACCCGTTAGTGGGTTGAAATATGCAGGGCCACCTATGGGCATTGGCTGCATAGTCAAATAAAATAGCATCTTTTGGCTGACAAGTCTGTTATGTGGACTGTTTATGCAAGGCCACCTATGGGCACGTGCTGCATAGTCAGGAAAAAGAATTCTCAGAAGTTTGACATTTTTGTGACTAGAAGTAATGAAAAGGGTTATGAAGATCTGAAAATATTTAAGGTTAGGATTATAATACATAAATATGGGTATTGTCCAATGTATATAGAGATACATAGGTCAATGAAAACCATAATCATGTTGTGGCTGGGTCCTAAATTGAAATTTTGGACTTCACTACGTATCTCATAAGAATGAGAATCAAGCCATACGTAGTTCTTGAAATGCAGTTTTAACGTCGTGCAGGACGAAAGTATGAGTGATCTTAGTTTAGGGTCATAGAATTTAGACCATAATAATGAATACACAGTGTGTGTTTTCATGAAGACTTTTCAGCCAAGGGACTGAAAGTGAAATTTGGGGTTAGGCCCAAAAGACTTGGGACTGGATTCGAGGGACACTCGAATGTTCCTACGTATCCCATAAGGATGGGAATCAAGTCCACGTAGTTCTAGAACTACCCTTTGTACAAATTTGGTCCGTACATGTGAAGGGTGAAAGGGGACTTTAGTGCAATGATGGTTTTAACCTAAGATAAAAAGTTTAGGCATTACCATGTATGTACGTAGTCTTTTGAAAATGAAAACCATGATTGAAAAAGAATCAATGTTAATAATGGTTCCTTCTCAAATGAGGAAATCAAAGAATATTGTATTTTATTGTCGTACCGGACAAAAGTGTTGTATAGTTTAACGTCATATAACAAGGACGAAAGTAAATCAATGTAAAGATATTGATTCCAGGGGTGGTTTCACAAATCATCATCATATGAGATGGTGGTGAACCGATGTGAAGAGATTGTTTTTGGGCTTGAACCTTGGGAGGTTGCCTACATACCCAGCCTGGAGGGCAAGGATCAAAGTCCGTGTAGTTCAATTGAAGAATGAATTAATGATCAAGTTGTTCTTGGGGACAACGATCTAATTAAAATGTTGTTGGGACGTACACATGGTTAGTGGCCCAAAGGAAGTGTTATGGTTGATGTTCGCTCTAAGCTCACGTGAGTCATACTCGGTGTGAGAAACAATAGGTAATAATAACCTTAAAGATTCACAGTTTAATGTCATGTAGGACATATAAAGGGACTATGCAGTTTAAAGTCTTGCAGTTAGGACTATTGGTGCTGCACAGTTTAGTGTCATGTAGCAGGGACAAAATAACAGTTTAATGTCATGTAGGACATATTAAGGATTTTCTGTACAGTTTAGCGTCATGTAGTTAGGACGATGGGGATAAAATAGTTTAACGTCATATTGGATGAAAGGGGAATTGTGCACTTTAATGTCATGCAATAAGGACAAAAGCGTGTACCATTTTAACGTCATGTTGGACGAAAGTGCGAATAGTTTAAGGTCATATGCATGGACCGTGAATGGTGCAGTTTAATGTCATACTGGACCTTTGATGATTATATAGTTTATCGTCTTTCCGGATGTGAGGGACTTTTATACAGTTTTGCGTCATGTAGTTTAGGATGTCACAGTTTAACGTCCTGCTGGACATAAGGGATTTTCAAATAGTTTATGGTCATATACATGGACCAGGGATGATGCAGTTTAAGGTCATGCTGGACGGTTCTGGAACTCTTTCACAGTTTAATGTCGTGTGGGACGAAGTTGCAGTTTAAAGTCATACTGGACCATTACTGTATATTTTAACGTCATATAGCAAGGACGAACTAGTGCTGTACAGTTTAAAGTCATGTATCTAGGACTAAGGTGAACCAATATGAGGATATCAGTTCTGGGGATTTTTTTTTACCGTTTAACGTCATGCTGGACGTTGGAAGTGCCACACAGTTTAATGTCATGTTGCTAGGACACAATAACAGTTTAATGTCATGTTGGACAAAATATAGTTTAATGTCATCTCGGACATAATAAGGAACTTCTGTACAGTTTAATTTCATGTAGATAGGACATTATACAGTTTAATGTCATGTAGGACATTGAAGGTGACACATTTTAACGTCATGTTGGACGAAGTTGCAGTTTAAGGTCATACTGGACCATTATTGTATGAACCAAATGTAAGAGTCTTGGTTCTGGGAACAATATTTTGTGTTTATACAAAATACTTCTTCAGAAATCTGGCATTAGTTGGAGTCGTGATGTGTTCTCCATCCATTGAGATCAGAGAATACGCTCCATTGGAGTAGACCTTATGTATTGAATAAGGTCCTTCCCATTTTGGTTCAAGCTTGGGAGGCTTCTTTCCTGGTATCATTGGTGTTCTGAGAACCAATACCAATTCTCCCTGAATGAATGAACGAAGACGAACTATTTTGTTAAAAGCTCGTGCTATCCGATTCTGATAGATTTCCAAGTGGTGCAAAGTGCACAATCTCTTCTCATCTAACTGTTCCAATTCATTCAACCGCTTTTGGGATTGCTCATCTGTTGATAACTGATCACAAATGGCTATTCTGAGTGAGGGAAATTGAACTTCAATTGGCAAGACTGCTTCTGTTCCATATACCAATGAATATGGAGTAGACTGTGTTGCATTGCGAGTGGTAGTCCGATAAGCCCATAAAGCATGATAGATTTTATCAGGCCATGACCTCTTATCTTTATCCACCATCTTTTGCAGTATATTTGAAAGAGTCTTGTTGAAGGCCTCTATCTGGCCATTAGCCGCTGCATGATATCGAGATGAATGGTTGGACTTAATATTGTATTCTTGATACAATTTCTTTACCTCAGAAGAACAGAAGTTGGTGCCGTTGTCCGTCAATATGGTATGAGGGACACCAAATCTAGTAATGATGTTAGACTTGATGAAGCTAACAATGCATTTAGAACTGACTTCTTTGAGATATACTGCCTCTGCCCATTTGGAAAAGAAATCAGTAGCAGTAAGAATGTACTTAAACTGCTTGGCCGTAGCTGAAGGGTAAGGTCCCACCACATCCATTCCCCATGTGGAAAATGGCCATGAGTATTTAGCTGTATGAAGCAACTCTGGAGGTTGATGAATGTTGTTGGAATATACTTGGCATGAATGACACTTCTTTGTGAAATTAACACAATCTTGTATCATTGAAGGCCAGAAGTATCCAAGCCTTCGAATTTGATCAGACAATCTATGTCCAGACTGGTGGGCACCACAGACTCCGGCATGCACTTCTTTTATGACAACCATTGTCTCTTCACCATCAATACATCTGAAGAGAACTCCATCAAAACCACGTTTGTAGAGAATTTTCTCGAGGTGGTTTGGACCATCATAAAGAGTAAAATTGACCACACGTCGCCGAATTTGTTCTTTCTCGGCTCTATCAGGTGGAAGTGTTCCATTTTGAAGGTATTCCTTGATAGGTGACATCCATCCTGTAGTATGACCATACGGTTCAGGAATGGGACTAATTTCATTAATTTCCTCTGTTCTGACTTGAACATAAGGTGAAATTGCACAACGGTGGGCAATACCGATGGTTGTCTCGTCCCGATTTGGATCTGCTAAAACTGTGGCTATATTAGCCAGTGCATCAGCTTGAGCATTTTGTGATCTTGGGACATAAGAAAATGTCGGTTCTGTAGGGAATTCCGACATTAACTCTCTAACGTAATCATACAAAGGGATTAATTCTTCTTTTCTGATGGCATAATCCCCATTGACTTGTTTGATTACCAGGTCTGAATCACCTTTCACCTTTAAGTGATTCACTTGTGCTTGAAGCGCTAACTCCAAGCCTGCAATGAGAGCTTGGTATTCAACATCATTATTGGTACCACCTTCCCACAACAAAAAGCAATAAGGTAACACTGCCTTATCTGGAGAAATGAGCACAATTCCTAAACCAACTTTGTTGAATTTAGGATTTTCCATTTTCTTCCCTGTTGGACTTCTAGAAGCACCATCAAAATACATTTCCCATGTTTGAGGACTCTCTTGAATAGAAAAAACTTCCTCATCAGGGAGTTCGATATCTGAATACGTGTCTTCCACTGAAGGGTGTTCAGCCAGGAAATCAGCCAGAGCATGGCCCTTAATTGCCTTTTGAGACACATACTAGATGTCGAACTGCTGTAGAATAACCGCGCACCTTGCCAGACATCCTGTAAGCATTGGACGACTAAGGATGAATTTGAGTGGATTATTACGAGATACCAATTGGACCTCGTGATGTTGCAGGTAGTGTCTCAGTTTCTGAACTGCAAAGATTAATGCTAGGCAGCACTTTTCAATACTCGAATACCGGGTTTCTGCTTCAAGCATAGTTCTACTGAGATAGTAGAGACTATTTTCATTCCCAGCATCATTCTTTTGAGCGAGAAAGGCACCCAATGATCGCTCTAAAGCTGTCACATAGAGGATAAGAGGCCTACCCTCAACAGGTGGCATGAGTACTGGTGGACTCAAGAGGTATTTCTTGAGAACATCAAATGCTTCTTGACATTCTTTAGTCCACTGGTAAGTGACTCCTTTCTTCAATAATTTGGTAAAGGGTAAACTTTTGCCTGCCAAATTGGCGATGAAACGCCGAATATAGGCTAAGTGTCCTTGAAGTCCTCTTAATTATTTCAAATTCTGAGGAGGTGACATACCAAGGATTGATTTGGTCTTCTTAGGATCGACTTCAATACCACGATGGCGTACAACAAAGCCGAGGAATTTTCCTGAGGTTACCCCAAAAGCACATTTTAAGGGGTTCATCTTCAAATTATGTTGTCGAAGCTTGTGGAATATGACTTCCAAATCAGCCAAGTGATCAAAACGTTGTTTGGATTTAACCACCAAATCATCTACATAGCATTCAACAAATTTCCCTATAAAAGGTTTGAAGATACGATGCATGGCGCGTTGATATGTTGCACCTACATTCTTTAAACCAAAGGGCATCACCCGGTAACAAAACACACCTTGAGGAGCTCTGAAGGCTGTATATTCCTCATCTTCTGGGGCCATTCGGATCTGATTATATCCAGAATATCCATCCATGAAAGAAAGTACTTCATAGCCAGCCGTCGCATCAATTAAGAGTTCTGTAATCGGAACTGGAAAATCATCTTTGGGACAATACCGATTAAGATCTCTGAAATCGATGCAAACCCTAATTTGTCCGTTCTTCTTCTTTACAGGGACAATATTAGCCAACCACTTGGGATATTGAACTTCTCTGACAAATTTAGATTTGATAAGCTTATCCACTTCAGCCTCGATTTTTGAAGCATAGGTTTGGTGTGTTCTTCTTGCGGCTTTCTTGAATCCTCGATGTTCTTTTGGCAAACCCAAATGATGGGTGGAAACATCTGGATCAAGGCCAGGCATTTCTGTATAATTCCAAGAAAAAATATCTTTATTTTGCTTTAGAAAAGAAATATACATCTCTTGTTCTTCAAGGGTCATGGCCGCACTAATTAAAGTGGGGCGTGGATCTTTCTCTGTACCCAGATTTACTTCTCTGAGTTCATCCACAGTGGTAGAGATACCCTCTTCAAACACTGGAGAAGCATCTCTAAGATCTTCCTCTTACTCTTCATCATGTGTTATTTCTTCCGTTTCTACTTGCAAAGTAGATGAAAAAACGAAATCCTCATGATCATAAGAGATGTCAAAATTTTCACATTTTGAAGAAGAAGCTTCCATTTCCGACCCTATTGATGATAAAGGGTCTTCATTGGGATTCAAAGAGGAGATGCTGGATTGAGAATCGACATCAATATTCACCTCTGGTGTTGCTATAACTTCTTCTGGCCTGATTAGCGAAGTATAGACTTGTTGGATTTCAGCAGACAAAATGAAAACGTCACCACTTATGCTTTCATCACTACTTGGTAAGTTACCAATTTCTCCCATGTTGTCTGGCTCGATTGCCGTAATTGACATTATGGATCTTTCCATAAGAGTATTTTGATTTGGGCCTATTTTGTCAATTAGGCTGATAGGTAACACATAATCTGTACTCACATGTGAAAATGTATTTATTGGAATTTTTTCCAAACCATATGGAGCATTAACTTTTGTAACTTCCTTCATTGTAGATTTTTCTCTTCCTTTCATCTGATAAAATTCCGCCTCAATGTATTGAGACTCACATGTCTTGAACGGGGCCTTATCACCATACAATGTTCCAACTTGACCATCGAAACAGTATTTGAGACATTGATGGTATGATGACGGAATAGCTGCATGCTGATGTAGCCAGGGTCTTCCAAGCAAGATATTGAAAGCTGAGTCCTGATCAACAATCATAAAATCCGAATTGGAAACAAGATCTCCAAACTGAGTTCTGAGCGTAACTTCTCCCAGTGGTTCTTGTTCATTTTTATCATACCCTTGCAACATCATGGTAGAATGAGATAAATCAGATTCTGTGAGGCCCAATCGACGAAGTGTGCGAATGGGCATGAGGTTGACTCCTGAACCATTGTCAATAAAAGCTCTTCGAACATCTATACCATTGACTTTGCCAGATAGGTACAAAGGTTTTATGTGCCCATGCACAACATCATCTTCATCTTTATCAGTAAAAGATATCACTGCATGGCATTCTGCAGGATTATTCTCTATGTGATAAATTTCAGCTGCAGCAATTTCAGCTTCAAACTCCTGAGGACTTGACAAAGCTTCGATGAGTGCTTCCCGAAGATCTTTTGATAGATTCAAAGCATCCAAAATTGATAATTTGGCTGGTACTTGGGCCAAGTGTTTCAATATATCATACTTTTGATCTAGAGGCCCGCGTTTCCAAATAGGAATATGCGGTTTAGCAGGTACCTTGGAAGTAGATGCTTTGGAAGCTGATGCATCTTGTATTGAAGTTGGCAACATCCTTGGTTTTGGAAAATTAGACTGATTAGATCCATTTGCTTGTTGAGATAAAGAAGATGGAACCTTTAATCGGTCTTCCAAAATAACTGTGCCGAAGCTCAGTTGGCCATTGGAAGAAGAACTTTCTTGTTCTATTTGAGCTCGCTGAAGGGCTCTACCACGAGTTTCTGCTGCATATACAGTGCTAGCAGGGGTAGAATTAGAATAGTGGCTTCAGAAAGATCCACGTCTTCCCCTATATCCTGAACCTCTAGAACTTCCTCGGGTTCCTTTATTTGATACAGGTAATTCAGGCTCATCAAGACTGGAATATGAATCTGTTAATTGAATCATATTAACAGAACCAAAGATTAACTCTTCGTCTGATAAAGACTCTGCCTGGTTAGCCTGTTTAGGCTGTGCCGTTTGGTGGGACGATGCCCGTGGCTTTGAAGTAGATGGCATGAAATCTGCTAGAGTCAAAGACAATTTAGGCTTTGATGCATACTCATCTTCTCCTGATTCCTCTTTCTTCTTTGAATTGCGCTGCCCTTTTGAGGATTTGTCCTTTGATGGAGGCTTTACTGCAGCTTTTGTAGGAGACACAATTGGCTTTTTCAATTGTGTTCGCAAAATGGAATGGGTCCGATTGATTGTCTTTCTGACCATCCAATCATCATATTTTTTCGCAGTTTTGCTTTTGACTTCCTGCCACTCGCCTCCTTCTTCTGGATCTGTAGCGGTAATACACGCTACATGAGCTGTAGAACCCTTCAATTTGACTTGTCCTAAGTCGACCATCTTTTGCAGGAGGTCTTTAAAGACAAAACACTCCTGGATGGGATGCCCCAACATTTGATGAAAGGGACAATAATTGGGACGGTCTTCATCTCCTTCATTGTTTGGCCTCTTCAGCACTGGTAATTGAACCAAATTATTTTCCAGAGCTGAAATGAAGTAACCAGGAACTTGCTCATTTCGGAAAGAGTATGTTTTACTCTTCATATCCTCAAATTGTTATCGTCGTTGATCTTTTTGATCATTTGGACGAAAAAGCATTTTTTGTTGGCATTCAGGAGGTGGAGCTCTTTGAGAAGATGAAGGTTTTGAAGTAGAAATAGGTACAGGTGCCTGTTTAAGCATAACTGTAGCAGTTTCTGCTTTACCCATTCTTCTTCCTGGAGCTGATGGAATTACACGAGATTTAACCTTAGCCTGTATAAGGGAATCTTCAATCTGTTGAGCGATTGAAGTAAGGTCTCGAAACCCTCCTGTGTATTTCACAGGGATCAATGGCGTGCGTAATTCGTCACGCAAATTTGCCACACAGATTGGCAACAATTCCTCCTGAGGGAGTCATAAACTCAAGGAATACGTTAATCCCTTCCAACGAGCAATGAAATCAGAGACTCTTTCATTCTCCCTTTGCTTGCAGTTTGTAAGATCGAAAACTGTCATTTTTGGCAATGTTGAGCTAAACTGATGAAGGAATTTTTGACGAAGATCCTCCCATCTGATGACTGACCGTGATTGCAAGCTCGTATACCAGACAAAAGCTGGTCCTTGCAAGGTTCGCACGAAGCATCTGAGTTTCACTGCTTCTTGCTGCTCTGGAGTTCCCATCATAGGATCACAACAAGATATGTAATGCGTCAAATGTTGTTCAGGGTCGCCTGATCCATTGAAAGTAGGGAAAATAGGGTTTCCAAAACTGGATGGAGGAGAAATTGAATCTACCCATTCAGGGTAAACTTTCTTTTCAGGTTGAACTTGCGCCCGTTTCCCTTCCATAGTTTCTTACAGAGCTGTTAATGACTCAATAGTAGTTATTAACTTTTGATAAATGTCATGATGAACTTGGTTTTCGGTAGGTGCAATGAATGGATCTTGGACAGACGTGGTGGTTGGTGTTGCAACTGATGGTAGTGCTGCCAAACGTTGTTGCGTTTGACCCGTAGGATTAGACCTCTGTGGGTGTACTGATAAAGGAGGATATTCCTGATCCATTTCAGTAGTTACAACAAATTCTTTCAGCTGTCTGACTTCAGCATTCTTAAGAAGAAGACTACACTGAAGTAGTTCTGCATTCAACCTTCTTAATTCTTTCATTTCTTCCTCCTGTTGTGCAAACCTTTTCTCTAATGAGAGTGATTGACCTCCTTCATAGGAAGGGTGAGAAGTAACCTGATTCTTTCCTTTCCCCTTATTGGATCCTTTTCGGAGAGGGGGAAGTGGGTTACTTGAAGGAATACCCAGATTTTGGGTAAGCCTTTGATTACGTATGCGCACACCTTCTTCATTCAGGTCTGTGTGCGCAACTTCTTGAGCAGGAACCTCTTCGTCTGATCCCTCTAATTGAGCCTCATCTGGTGAATCAGTATCAACGACATTGATGACATTAATGGATTCATATTGCATGGAATCCTTTCTATCAGCATTTCTGTGATATTGTCTCTTTCTATGTCCATGATGAGACATGGCATTCCGTTGACTTGATCCCTCAGGAATTTCTTGGAGAACCGTCACTTGGAGAGAATCTCCTGACAGCTTGGCTCTTCGTTCCTCTTGAGGATTATTCCCTAATCGAGAGAATACTGACTTTCTCTGAGGGAAGGAATGATGATTTGAAAATGTCCCCAGTCCGGTGGACTGGGGGTGTTGCTGCTGCTTCCGCTCAACTCCTCGAATCCCATTTGTTGACTCTGAGGGTTGGGTTAGAGAAGTCCCCAGTCTGGCAAGCTGGGGTGTCTCTTGACATGCTATGTCTGAGATCTTCTTGAAATCTCTCTTGATCTTGTGAATCTTAGTTCGGAAATTAGCTGGATGCATTAACTTGTATCCACTTTTATCACCTGGTTCAACAGACCGTTGGATGATTTCCGAAACTTCCGTCATTTGATGACGTGTTTGCTCCAGACGAGAGGCTTGTGCAATATTCTCTCCTGCTTGATGTAGGAGAAATTCAAAAACATGTTCTCTATATACTTTATTTTGAGAGGAACTAGTTGAAGCTTGTTCTCGAGAAAGCTTTTGATTATGAACAAAGCCCATTGATTGTGGCCGTCCATGGGCAATAACATTGCATGAGACCATTTTCGGCGGGCTTTGCTGACCGGAAAGCACTGTGAAATGTAGTGCTCCGTGAACACCCCATCCTCTGATATGAACATTAGACGGAGCATTGGAAATTAACTGACGCAATCTTCTTAGTGTGCCAAGACATTAACGTTGAAGGGTTCTCTGTTGCTTTTCAGCCTTCGGATACCGAGAGACTGATAGAGATGACAAATCAATCTGGCGTTGTAACCCCTCTATTATCTTAAGATGATTTTCATATTCATCATAAGATAATATCTTATTCTTTAATTGACAAAGAGTTTTCCATATGTTGAGACGAATATCATGGATTCCATCATCCGTCAACATCTTTGGAATGTCGTATTGGGAATCAGCCAAAGGCCAAAACATGACTGGTACTTCACCTTTTGCCAGTTTTTTCCTCATGTTCAGCATTTCCTCTTTATCATTAAATGAAGATTCTTCTACCTGTTTGGACCAGAGTTGGTGTTTCCTTGTTGCTTCATCGGATTCAACAAGATTGGTAGAGAAATAACTATTCATGCTGGAAGATGAATGACCTGGGGATGGTTCGGAGAATAACCTGAACCCCAGGCTATCTTCTGATGGAGAAAGAGTTTCACCTGCCGATAGTAAAGCATTAGACATGACTGGTTTTACGTTTTCAAGTGCCTCGATATAGGAGGGCTTTCTCGTCACTACATTGCCTTCTGAAGAATTTTCGAGACAATGTGAATCACTACTGCGGAGAGGACTTTCGCAGCGAAGTTCATCATCATGGGGAGGACCACCATAATGGGTTACAACAAAAGATGAAATCTCTTTCTCCTTGTTCTTCTGACCACACAGAGGGTTCCTGTGGCTCTCATCTGAAGAAGAAACTTCAAGATTGACCGAATATTCATGAAGCAAGTCTTCATGAGGAAGTGTCTATTGAAGACCTTCAGAATTAATGTTCTTGTTATTGGGAATTAAGGGAGTAGAATCTTGAATTCCGATAGATAAATGTCTGAGGGCTTCAAGAACTCTAGCATCGAGCAAGGCTTGGTTACAGATTGGACTTTGATCTCCTGACTGTGCTGAGCGGATCTTTTTCTTAGATGCCTTCTTACTCGCTTTAGAAACCACTTGATGACGAAAGTGATTGCTCTGAGCAGGTGTATGTGCCTGATCAGGAAAGATGGTCAGGTTAGGCTGACGATCTCCACTCAAATCAGGTGTATGTGCCTGACTTGGTTGTCCGTATGATATGGGGGAGTATGCCCCATAACCCTCTTGGACTGGAACAGATGTGTGTGTCTGTTCCGGAGTGAATTGTTGATGTGTCACTCCACTGCTAGGGATAGATTTATGTGTCTGTCCCTGAGATGATGCTGAAGTTGTTATGATATCCTGGAAAGCATCCAGAATATGAGCAGGAATTTGCTTCTGCTCTTTCACCATTGACAAAATATGCTTGGTGACTTCAGCCGCCGGAACGGGAATATACGTCCATTCCGAGTTTGGAGTAGGTGTATGTGCCTGCTCCTGTCCTCCTTTTCCTGTCAGTGAATCCTGACAGTACTCAAGTGTAGAGGCAGAGAGTTTAGTCTGCCTCCTATTTGTCGTCGGGACTTTCCGACTGACTTTTTCGTGCGCTACCAAGCGAGACTGTTGGTAGACCTGATTAGTATTAGCAGGTGTATGTGCCTTCTGATTACACTTCGCCAAACGCGGTTGACGAGATCCATCATATGTAGTCAGACGAGTCTGCTGATTAACTGATGATGTATAAGCAGGTGTATGTTCCTGCCTATGGTACTCCGCCGGAATTGCCTGGCGGGATCGGCTTGATGCTGCCAGACGAGCCTACTGGACAGCTGAATTAAAACAGGCAGGTGTGTATGCCTGCTCGTTGCTTGCCACCAGGTTAGGCTGGTGGACTTCTCCGGAGATGGCAGGGATGACAACCTGCCTATTGTTAACCGAATTCCATCTCTGGCGGTTCATCTTGCCTGCTCGGGTTCGAGGAACCTGAGCTGAATGCCTGGAGTCGGTACCCTCATCATGTTGAGGGAGCACTACCGCACGAGGCTGGCGGCGATTGTTGATGGGAGCCCTTGAGAAGGACTCCTGTCTCTTTGAATTAAGGCCTTGCGGGACCTGCTCATTCACTTCCTCAGAGTAAGGGAGTGAATGGAAATTGCGTTCCGGGGATAACGACCCGAAACGGTTTGAGACGGTAGTCAGCACCGCCTGCTTCTTGATTGCTGGCCGCCGTTGTCCGGACGACCAGGTATTTTTGTTAACCTGGAGGGCTTGACGAGCGGCCTCCAGAGTTGGGATAGTACCGTTGAGACGGTACTCCTTAACCAGTCCATTAGAAACCCAACGTTGAAGACGCTGAGTTGGTGATGTCATCCTCAGAGCGGATGACGTTCCAGCAGGAGTAGCAGCATTGGTTTTCACAGCAGCAGACCTCACATTAGAGGTGTTTACAGCAGTAGTATTCACAGGGGTGAATTTAAGGAAAGCCATTTTGTAGAAGATCTTGAGAAAAGAGTGCCTGTTCCATTGTAACAGGCATAATCAAGATGAATCCGGCTACTGCATCTTTTGGATGAGCATATTTCAATGATTGTTTTGTTGGCCCAAGGGGCCTAACAAATAAGAATAATATCACTTTAACTTGGTTAAGGATTCACGTCGGGTTCACCATTTTTGTTTCGCATGGAATCCGGGGATGACCTCCTGGACGGGAGATTCAAACGTTCCGATCGGTTTCTAACAGGTTTGTTCGTAGAACCGGAAACATCCAATGATTCCACATCCGTTTGGACCTACTTTCCAAAGGCAGGCGCTCATTAGCTTGTGGACTAATGAGGCTTAGGAATTTGCATTGGTCGAGAGGATGGGAGGTCGGACTCATCACACCTTTTTGAGGGGAATTATTGTATACTCCGGGACTCTCTTTATAGATTTAAGTTATGTTCATGAATCCTTATTACATTACCAAGTATAAAATGTACTTTCCTTTAGTTTTAACAATCAATGACTAAACATGCAAGAAATTCAGAGAATCTTTTATATGTATTCGAGGTTCTTCATCAATAGAGAATCATCTATATCTGTTTAGAGATTCTTGGTCAATGGTATCCTTCAAAACATTTATATAGAAGTCTCTTGGTCATCATGATGACCAGACTGGTTTTAAAGCCACTCAGTGGGGCACTTGAAGTTTATTGTCATTCAGAAGGACATCGATTATTTCAAAGTTGGGATCGAACCCATAAATGGGCTACCTACGTATCCTTTGTTTTGGAAAAGGAATCAGAACCCACGTAGTTCGAGTAATGGAGTATGATGTTTTATGATTTGATGGCTCAAAGATGAAATGTCATAATTACTTTTACACTCTAAGCTCACGTGAGTCATGCTCAGTGTGAGAAACAAGAGGTATTGGTAAAAATTAGACAATTGTGCCATGAAAGATGCAATCATAAGAATTTGTTTGGGGCTTATGTATGGATGACTGCCCAGATAGATGAAGGTTTAGGATTTACTTTTAGGGAGAAAATCCATGAACAGGGTCTATAAAGTCATATGTGCTTCATGGATATTTGAATACTCTAATCTTGGGGCTTACTCCTAAGGAGGATGCCCAAGTTAGGAGGGGAATTATGATTGGGTTTTTACTCATGAAAAGGAAACCCAAATCAAAGGTAAATTATGACTGGTTAAGAGAAGTTTAAGGGGACTTGGGAATTATTCCTGAAAAGGAACCCCAAGGTTATGACTGAGTTTTATTCCTGAAAAGGAGACCCAGGTTAAGGGACTTGGGGATTATTCCTGAAAAGGAAGCCCAATGTTATGATTGAGTCTTATTCCTGAAAAGGAGACCCAGTTTAGGGATTAAGGTTTGGGGCATACTCCGGAGGAGGATGCCCATATTTGAGGTTGGGGCTTATTCTTAAGGAAGATGCCCAGATCAAAGGTTTTATAACTGGGGATTATTCCTGAAAAGGAGACCCAGGATAAGGGACTTGGGGCTTATTCCTGAAAAGGAAGCCCTAGGTTATGACTGAGTCTTATTCCTGAAAAGGAGACCCAGTTTAGGGATTAAGGTTTGGGGCTTATTCCTGAAGAGGATGCCCATATTTGAGGTTGGGGCTTATTCTTATAAAATATGCCCAAGATTAGAGGACTTTGATTGGGGCTTAATCCTGAGGAAGATGCCCAGATCAAAGGTTTTATAACTGGGGATTATTCCTGAAAAGGAGACCCAGGTTAGGATTTTCTCATCTTAAAGGATGAGGTTGAATGAATGAACTCTCTGTATTTTAGTGACATAAGGATATTTAAATCACTAGACTTTGAGAGAGATTCCACAGAATTCCTTTCAGATAAGAAAGTCAAATCAAGAAATCATGCCATAAATGGCTTTGAAGAGTGTCTTGAAGACTGAATCTTTAAAAAGGAAAGGTGAAATTGCTTAAGATGGGTAAAAATGGGCAAGATGGGCACCCAAAAAGGTTGGGTCGCGCAAGTCTTGCAAGGCGCAGAAGTCCTGCGGCGGCGCTCAAGTATTGGTCGCGCAAGTATACTTGAGCGACATAGAGGGTACTTGCGCGATTTTCAACCAACATTGAAATGCTTGAGCGACTCTTTATTATACCCTTTACCATCCTCTTGAGGTTATTCCAGAGAATGGACGCATAAGTTATATTGAAGGAATTAAGTCGGCGCGCAAGTGTTTGATAAGTTTCAACACTTAGGCCTTCCTTCTTTTCTTTAGATCTTCCATTCTAGGTATGAAATTACCTTAGAAGTGTTCTGGAAGCTATGAGAAGAGACTTGGGCGTCGGGAGCTTCAATCCGAGTTTCTGGAAAAAATGATCCTTCAAATGGGGGGCCCACAGGGTCTATTTATAGGCAAAAGAAGACCCCGGGCAGTTACTGGGCGGTTACCAGGTGGTTACCACATATGTCGCGCAAGTCCCTTGCACGACCATGAGGAGTCGCGCAAGTATTGAGGCGGCGCGCAAGTGTACTTGCACGACCAAGAGGGAACTTGCGCGACCTATGGGCAATGTTCTCCTTGTTCATCCCTTTGTCGATTTTTGATGTTTCTTCAAAGGATGAATCACTTTAAGCTCAGATATTCCCTTTTCCGATCTTTAGATTCTGTGACGAAAGGAGCGTCAACAGTATTTGTAAGACCAAACATAATTACCAAATACTCATAAAAACCATGCTGAATTTCAAAAGGCACATGTGGTACATATGAGGTCCTAAATCATACTTTATCATATCATTATCTCAGGTTGATATTTGATAATATCATATATCTTCAGAGTTCATCAAATATATCATCTATTTGATGAAGTGGGTACTATTTCATTTCCATAATCTAGTTCAAAAATAATTAATCCACAATTATATCTTTGTAACCATCCAAAATATTTGGGAAAATCATTGGTGAACCCTAAGAGGATGTGTTTTGTATGATAAAATCATTTCCTTGTAAATCCTTTAACATGAATTTGAGATCAGTATGCTCAGTTGGTTGTATCCATTACAAGCTAATTGACACTATAGAATCACTTTTAATGAGATTAATCATAAACTTTACCACTCACTACGGAGGTAATCCATAAAGGTTGTTCAGAATGATGTCCATGAAAATATGTTCTATAAGAAAGAAAATCTACCATATTAAAACACAACTCTGAAAAAAAAGCAATTTGATTTTTCACTCCACCGATCCCATGATTCCCTGGTCCATATCTACCAGAATATACATCCCATTTAACATTGTAGAGAAAACTAAAATCCTCTAGTGACATAAACAACAACATCTAGTGATAGCAGTCAATATATATGTCATATATAACCAACCATTCCATTTTTTGAATGAAAAAAATCTATTCATAATGAGTAAAAAGTGGTTCCATAAGAATTTTAAACATCCATCCTCAGTAGGATGTTTTCTACGTTATCATATTCCCTCTGAATGCATTCCCAATAGTGTGTCCATGGTCACAACCCCACATTAGTAATAAATTTATAGCTTGAGACATTCCTAGGATTAAAATGAGTAAACGGATTGAGAAAAACCTATATAGTGTATTAATGTTAACATAGTATAGGATAGTAGAATAATAACTCATACTTTTAATGGAACTATACTCTAGTCCTTGGGTATCGACTATAAGGCAGGCATATAGACCGATCCACAACCTTGGGCTATAGCTGGACTAGATGAATAGGTATTCTCTTCTTTTTTTGTTTTTCATAATTATAGCTACCATGAACATTACATAATCCTTTTATTATTTGTCTAGTGCTACTCCAACTACCTTCCTAACCCATCACAACTGATCCTCCCCCTGAATGTAAAGATCATTTGGATCCTCATCCACTAGAATTAGTTGGGATGGTATGATAGAATCAATTAATATTGACCATATGAACACCAGCATGGAACTCATGAGGGTCTCCATATCATTAAGGATTCATATTGCCCTAATGTACACATTGATGACATATAACACAACTTATACAGATGATACTCTTCAAACCACTTATCTGATGAGAAACCTCAAGGACATGATTTCTTCTTCTATAAGAACTATGTGTATGAATCGACCCTAAAGATATTTTCTCAGAACAATTGGCATCTATCAGATTTCTCTCAGTGATAAGAATATAATTAATTATTTTAGAAAAAGTTTGGTTGATAAAATACATTCACTTTTATATGGATGGAATACATGATCCCTTGTTAGAAGTCATTATCATGTGATAGGTAATCACCCACTAGAAGCAGTGAAAAGAATTAAAAATAATTAAATCACGCTAAATAATATATAAATACAATGAAACCTTATCTAGGTTCATGAACTCTCGAGTTTAGTTAGCTAGCCAATTCTGATGTGCACTCTAAAAAGGCTGTCTGGATGTTTTTCTAAACCATGCTTGGATGGTGACCATCGAAGGTAATCACATGAAACTAGTGTTTGGTGGAATCATGAATCATATAGATATAAATATATAACTTCCTATCCAAATACATATCTAGATTCATTAATATAAAAATAACATCGTTTATCCAAGACTCAATAGCTTGGGGACCCCCATCAACATAGATGATGAGAGGATGACGTTTGTCAGACTCATGATTCAGATCAACCATAGTAGGTGCAGGTCTTGGTGCACCTTAAATGGACTACCTCAGTTATAGAAAACTATCTCCATGTGGAGAATTGGAGTCCAGTTTGGGTAGATTATATTTTTCCTCAAGTGGAACTTAGGGTAGTAAATCATTCATATTAGGGTCCACCATAAATAGATCATGGTTGTTTCCCCCTTCCTGGAACATGAATTGAGGAATTTGTGGTGGAATTTATCTATAAATTCCAATCACATGCATCTAATCAATATTTGAGAGTAGATAGATGCACTAGTGGAAGAAGAACCTAAGAATAAGGGGTCAATACACCAGGTACTACCCCAATTGCCTTCTTAAAATGCAAATGAAATGGTATGTTCTCCTGTTTAATTTAAAGGTTTTCCTGTAGGCTCATGTCCATTTATACTTTACCTCTTAATTTACTGGCAACCATTTCACTTATATATGTATAGATTCACATATTATATTTTCATTTTAATATATAAATATATCAAGATTTTTTAATTGATCAGAATTCCATATTAATTAAGGCCCATACAATTTATATCAAAAAGTGACAACCATTTAGTGATAACTACACCCCATACAATTCTGCCTAAAAATGTAATGGGTAATGTATGATGACTCCACTCGGTAGATTACACATTCTAATTCACAAGGGCCCAAATGGCTCGTAAATTGAATTGATAGTAACTTAATTGTTTCAATAGATAATATATTGTATCAAGAGATACATATATGACATGGGTAGAAACTAGATACTTAATATTTCAGCATTAATCTATATAGGAAACAACTATATATATTGATGGTCACCCTTTAAATAATAACTTCAATATTCTTATAAAATATTTTAGTATCACTAGATTATATAATAATCTTGTATCATGTAACGACCCAAAAATTCCATTTAATTTTTTTTTTAATTTATTTAGGATTATTACATGTTTCCCAAAATTGACGGCAATGTTTCTGAGGAATGTTGTCCCAAGAATGAATTTCTAAACTTTTTTTAGGAACGTTCGTTAAACATGTGGGTGGTGTTTTCTATCTTTTGATTTGATACTTGTATTAGAAATATGAGTTCACTATTGAATCCACTGTGCTGAGAATTATTTAAGGGGAGTTTCACTTCAACTACATTAGGTCCGGAGAAAATGCTAAATTTTGGAAATTACAGAAAAATAATTAAATAACATAAAATATTTTTTCTTTTTCACTAATGGATGAGTGGTGGTGGTGGGGACCGGGGACTTTTCAAGACAATTAATGGAATAAATCTCCATTATTTGTAATCATACCATTGTGGAATAAGGATATTTATTCATTAAATTAACCCCATTAATTCCTCGGTGCGTTATTCACCTTTTCCCCCTCTATTTAATTGACACTTGGGGAGGAGTTTTGATATGGATTCACCAAGAAAGAACATCTAGAGAAGTGATGCGATGTCTTTCACTGACGGATGATAGATTATTGGGCAATGAAGATCTGGTATCGACGAATGTCGACCGCCTCACCCATACTAGGTCACCCAATCCACGAGTGATAGAGATACTTCCAATCATTCAAGAGGTAAGGGATGTCATTTAATTTAATAAAATACCATGTTTCTTCTGCTTGTTCTTAAATTTATGGGTGGTTGATGTATAGGAATTAAACAGGGTTTATCATTATTTATAATGTGATTTATAATTTAACCACATTTATTATAATGCTGACATAAATGGTGTAGGCCAAAAGAACTTGGCCCAGACCCTCCGACTCTTGTTTATCATTGTGTTCTTTTGAGCTAGGATGTTTTATATCTGACAAAACCATGAAACTGAGAGGTGTGAAACAATGGAAGCATACTGAGAGGACCGTTGGCATGTTTTAAAGGAAGAACATACCAACAGAGCACACCCTATGGCCCAAGGAAGAAGTGTCAATGTAGCGCCGGTTTGACACTGGTGCCTGTGAACATGGATGGAAGCCAACAACCGGGGACTGTGGTGGAAGAGCATCACCGTTCGATTCTGTGGTGTTCGGACATGCTGCCAGCAGCGGCCAACCATTGAGGTAGAGGAGATGTCCCATCGTGCACCATGTTGAATGGATCTGCCACTCAATGTCATGGTGATGTAGGGGACCCGATCACTATGGGTCTCTTGGGTGATGAGGTTGCTCCACCTGGTGCCACCAATATTTCAGTTGAAGGGATCCTTTGTGCCATTAGGGTACAACAAACCGTGTGACCTCGATGGGATCACACCAGCCAGCGGGCCGAGCCTACCGCGACCCCACCCACCCGGGTTGGCCAAGGACAGTTCGTGCCGAGGTAGGTTAGGTCCTAACTAGATTAGGTCATCCCGAGCCAGGTCAGGTCGAGCCGGGTCGGTCCTACCGGGTTGGAATAGACTAAGACCCATCTCAGGAGCTAATATGCGTAAGTGACCATATCATACGAACAAGATGTATGTTTGAAGAACCAACTGTGACTTTGGGATCCTTGGAGTGAGTATGTCCTTTCAAGATACTCCTCAAGATTTTTTTATAATTTTGGAGTATGATTGGGTTGGATCGACTCTGAATCCAACCGACCCATTGGCAATAATATGAAAATAACTTGCAGAATGGGTCTCCGATTGATGCACTTTCTATGGCATTTAATCCTTTATGAAATGATGGATCAACAAGATACTTTTTCATGGGACTTTGTGCTAGTTGAAATAAGACCAATGGTTTGAGAAGTTTTTCTCCAAAAATCAAAATTACTATGAGCGGGAATCGACTTTTATTGGGGCAGAGGTTGGAGACAGATCATATGGAGTTTAGTACTGAGCGATCTTGTGTGGGTTAGCACCAAGTGATCCTGTGAGGATTATCACCTAGAGATCCTATGTGGATCATCATTATGAAACTCGATGAGAACCAGTTTTCAAGAAGCTTGTTGTGGATCAGCGACATACCGATCCTTTTTGGATCAGATCATGTATGGGTTAGCACTCAGCAATCTAGTTTGGGTCAGTGCATACCGATCCTATGTGGGTCAGATCCTATGTGGGTCTTTTGGGGGATAGTACCTATCGACACCGGGTGGGTCAGATACTGTGTAGGTCTTGCAAGGGTTAGTACCTATCGATCCTATGTCGGTAAAACTCCATATGGTCCATTGCAGTGCCTCTCGATAAAATAAGCTGATCTATCTTCTCAACTAATCGTCAGTAATTTTGTGCTTTACATATACCTGGTTTGATCTGTGTCTATTCATTGGTTCATTGTGATTGAGATCATGTGTTTTGGTTTTCCGTTGTGGAATTATTAGAGACCTTCATGGTTCTCTATGTCCCTACTAGGTATTGTTATACTCACACCTTCACGGCCATTGGCCACACAAAGTTGTGTCCTATGCAGACGATCAGCAGCATGGCTGAGACATTAGGTAGCCAGGACCAGGCGATACACAAAAGAGATTATCTAACATGGAGAGAATTGAAGAGGATTTTTACCTACCATTCTAGTAGGATCCTTAGTAGACAATTCTAGGAGATGTATTCTATTTTTCATTTGTAGTTGTACCTTTTAGTTGGGCTTCGATTTTGACCCCTTGTACTTTCCGTACACACCATTACTACTGTGGTTTTACTTCATGGTTACATCTTGTTCTGTTCTTGTATTGTGTGTTTGTATAGGTTTAAATTCAATGCATTCCCATTTTAGGGTTACACATTTCTGGTGCTAGTCTCCATCCCCATGAGCTATGGAAGGTGTGCTTGTGGTATCCAGGGAACGGGCCCCAGGGGATGGGTCGTGATAAAGAGGTATCAGAGGATTTAGTTCTACCAAAGAATTATGACTCTAATATTTTTAAGGGAGTAATAGTGTTATGTGTTTTCAGTATGGTGTTCAGTTCAGGGAGTCCATTTTTCATGGGACGGCTGATGTATCCCTACAAAATGACCTTGAATTCTTATTTTTGACTTGATGCACAAAAAAACTGATTGCATCTATTTGGGAAATGTTTTTACTTTGATCTTTTTTTAGTCATCTCACTAGGTATAACATGTTGAATGTGGAGCACCGGTTTCTTTTCAGGATGCCTCTGCATAGACAACCAAAAAGGATTCTAGGGAGAGTAAAAGATGACGGCCCACCGAGCTATAAGGATTCGGTGTAGGGACCTATTTCTGTGATAGAACCTTAGGGTGGTGAACCAGCAGCACCACCACCCATTGGTTAGCATCTTCCAATGGCCCCACCAGTAGACGGTTGTAGAGACCCGAAGCATAACGTACATGGACATTACATTACATTTGCGGAATACTTAGTACATAACAAAAAACACACACACACAAGGATTGTAATAGTTTAGTGTCTTTGGAAACTCAGAAAATAATCTTCTAATCGTGGTGAAAGATCTTCAAAATCTCCCATAAAGATCTTCCTTTTTTTACCTAAAACATTTCTTTATATCCTGGGGAAAAGAAAACATAAAAGGGTGAGATCAAATGCTCAGTAAGGGTAAACAAAAGAAATATCAATCACATCATATACATAAGCACATAATTTTGGAAATCTTAACCTGCAAAAGAGATCATAATTTCATAACATGGGGTAAATCATGGCAGTGAAATGTAATCACAATAATCATAACTTAAAACATGAAACTTTGTGGCATTCACACATAATCATAGAGAATCATTTCTTGTTAGTCAAGACTCATTGATAAGACTATCTTAGTGGACAAAGTCCCTTTCTGAATCGAGTAACCCTGGTTTCAGTCCTGTTTCACTGAACCGGTATAACCTACCATTCCAGTCCTGTCTATCTCATGAGATATGAAATCTTTACCCAATGCATTGGAGGGAGATATAGGTCCCACCCATCTCATAATGAATCCTTTCTTATGTGTGCCACATAATCATAAAACATACATCATCGCATAACACATGTAATAAAAATGGGATTCTTAAACAACATGACATCATAAAACAATTCATATAAGATAAAGGAATTCATAAAAATATTTCCATCACAACATAATAAAAACAATGTAATAATAGGGATAAAAACAGAATCCTTTATTATCTTAGATGGAAAATAATTTTGATAAAACACTTGAACTCCATTCTTGAGAAAAATATCCTTTCTACTTCCAAAACATTTTTCCTTTCATAACATGTCATACGACTTTAAAATAAAAGAAGTTGATTAAAAATAAACTTGAAAACTTGTAAAGGATGTTTCTTGGAAATAATGTTTTAAAAATCCATTCATGCCGTATAAGTTAAAAAAAACATTCTTCTCGTACTTTTGTCGGAAAAGTCAAAAAGTACCTCGTACGAAAAAAACGACAAAAGATTCCTTTCATATTCTTTACTAAAAACTCACCGAAGGGTAAAATTGGATTTAAACTATTGTAAAAGGATATAAATATTACATATTGAGGAAACATGGATGTGGATGATAAAATACACCCTAGTAAATTCCAAAGTATAAACAATCTCGGATAAAAATGAGATTGTGATATTTCCCTTACCTTAGGTCCGATTTGCATCGTATGTGTCCGAACCTCCTGTATAATGATTTAAATAATGTCATTGACTTATTACAGAATCATATTCATTGTTATGATATGATATATGGTTCACTTATGACATTATATTACCCGTTCTTTTGTAAATTCCGTGTTAAAGAAGCGTTTTGGGTAAAATCGTTTCATTTATCGTAGGTGTTTTGACTTGTTGTTCTTGACATTATTATTACTTATATCATGATTTACTTACTTCCAAAATATAAAATATGATTTATATATCATATATATTCAGTATATATATATATATTTATTAGATAGATAAATGAAATGAAAAACACCGTTCATGGAGACGGTAGTCCGTACGTACGCATGAACGCTGTTTTCCTTTCCTTATTGTCTTGAATGGAAGTAAGTAGATGACATACATATACATATATACATAAATACAGTAGCTTTATAATGTCATATATTTCATTATTATTTCTTATATATACTTTTTAATCATTCTTAAATGGTTAACATGGAGAATGAATCTCATCGCGTCGTGGAGACGGTATTCCGTACGTACGCACGCGCGGTGATTTCCTTTTTCCGTAGGATGGATAGAAGGTTAATTAGAGTTGTTTAATATTTATAATAACATGTCAGTATGTAAGTAATACTGATGTTATTACTTTATCATGAAACAACTAAAGAAGAAGAAGTTGAAGAAGAAAGAAATTGAAAAGATCGGTAATGGATATTACCTCTTCTTTGAAACGCCTCTTTGAATCCTTCACTTAGGGAACTAAGATTGGTCTTTGAAGAAGAAACGAACCTCTAGGATTATTCTAGGGAAGTGGAGAAGAGATTTTGTCAGGGGTTGGCCGAGCTTGAAGGCTCAAAGTTGTGTGAGGAGGAGGGGGAGGAGTTGTCCTTTTATAGGGGAGGAGAGGGGCACCTTAGGAATATCTCAAAATATTATTTTATATTAAAGTAAAAATCGGTTTATAACGGTTCCAAAGGGTCTTATTTCGAAGCTAAAGTGGGGATGGGTCTAAATCCTATCATCCAATCGGATTTAGACAAGTTTAGGATATTATATTAACCTTATCAATTAGATTTAACTCTAAGTTAAATAATTTAACTTTTACCGTGTCTTTTTGTTTTCTTTCACTATATGGTTAATACACTTACTATAACATGCCAAACTAACCCCAAATTGTTTATTATTAATATATATATCCTTATCTAAGTCATTTTGCAGAACCTTAGATTTTTAGGAATAAAATAACAATTAATAATATAATATTTGATTTAAAAACTATTTTGTGTCAATTTGGACACTATTTGATATATGAATTTTGTGAAAGTCATAAAAGAATTATATGTTCGAAACAAGTTGATTAAATCAACACTAATATATCATAGTAACCTATAAAATTAGTGTAATTCATAAAAAGTCTCAAATTACATTCATTTGAGTATTTATAACATCAATTATGTTAATATTTCCTTAAAAGGGTAATTACTACATCATCGTTGTGTCATAAATAAATAAATTAATTTAAAGTCTAAAAATTATAAATAAAATATCATAATGTAGAAAATCTTTTTATCTTTCTAATGAATATTTATAGTAGAATTTATCTTATGATTAACCCCATATTAAAAATGTTTTAGTAAATAAACTTTGATTTTAACTCTTTTAACTCTTCTTTGAATTAAATAATAATAAATGTCCTAATCTTATCCAAGTGGGCCTAAATGATAATATTTTACACTTAAGGTTGTTTTTGGTCGAGATACACTTGTCCAATAAAATTAGGACATGTGTTAGGGTAATATTAATATCATTTTTACCCTTAATTACCCTATTTACTTTTAACCGTGGTAAATAAAAGTAAAAAGTTACTATTCACCAAAAATTATTTTCATCTCATTGAACCACATTTTACTTACTGACATCAACCGTGTCTCTCGGATTTTTGAAATTCCATTCACTGAAGCGGTAAAATTATGTTTTATGAAAAATTCAGTTTTTTTAACTACCACTTAGTAGTTTCACTATTCATCAAAAATTGATGTTTTTCAGAACAATGCCAAAATTTCATCCTAAGCTATATTTCATATTCCGAATTCAAAAATGAAGTCTATTTTACCAAATTCATAACATATAAGTTGCATTAATTAATTTTATAATTAAATCCCGCTGTTAAAACAAATAGCGTGTTTTTAAGAAACAATATCTATCAAAAGATTGACACTCGATTATGTCTAGTTTAAATGTAAAATTACATCTAATGACCAACATTGTATTAAATTGTAAAAATATATTCTAAATATACTTTAAAACCACTCAAATTAATAATTTATCACTATTAATTATTTCGATTGAAAAAGTTGTTTTTAACTAAAATTTAGTAATTTTCACTATTCATCAAAATATGAAAGTTATCCGAAAATCACCAAAATTTCACCTTAGGCTAAATTCGATACTCCGAAACCAAAAATGAAGTCCATTTTGAGAGCTAAAATTTCTAAAATTTAAAAAGTGGTTATTACTATTCATAACGGCTAGTTTTAATAATATTTTAATAGCATATCGTTGTTTCGTGAAACTCAGTATGGCGTACTACACAGGCTATCGAGGAAGGATGTGATTGCGTGTAATGCAAGGCAAGTCGAGGATGCGTGTTGTGCAAGATCCTTTTGGTGTAGCGTACAACACAAGACATTAATAAAATTAAAAAGAATATTTTTCATAAAATATCAGGCTGTTACATTCTATCCCCCTTAAAATGAATTTCGCCCTCGGAATTCGTCGGGGTTATAAATGGTTTAATATTCGAATGTTTCTTTAATAGAAACCCACATAGTAAAAATGAATACCAAAACTTGGCTTTAAAAACTAAAGTATGAAATGTAACGATTACCCAAATAAACTAATCACTGGGTTTCCACATAGGTGAAAATATGGATATGGAAGAGAAATCTAACCATCATGTTCTAATGGAGAGTGGTAGAGAACATGGCTATGGAAAATCCAGTATTCACTAATCCATAAATTTGTGACGATCTAAGGTACCATCTGATTCATCAGGTATAAGATCACTAGGACAACATTTTTGGTTTTCAAGATCATTTCCCTAAAGTTGAAAATTTGAATTAGAATAAATACTTTCTTTATTTTGGTACAATCTCACTGTTGTTCATGCCTTGAACAATTTCCACTTCATCTCTTAAATAAATGAAGTTGAATTTGTTATTCGTGAAGTGTTAGCAGATCATGTGATAGAATGACGGGTCATTCCATCTGTCTCAAACAAAAGGTTACATAAGTCATTCTCTAGTGAGATTAATCATATATGGTTACTAAAATGGACTTATACTTCATATATTATACTGTTTAATATAATAAAACTAGTTTCTACTAAATAGGGACTTCCTGTAGGCCAGTGGTAGGCGATAAAGGCCAGTTGCACTTCGGTTGTGGGTTCGATTCCCACAGCCTTGTCCGAAGCGATGGGCTGTCGCCCGTCCTGTAGGTTGTCCTTTTTCTAAAGCTATTTTACTATAAAATCCCATCAATAATATCAAAAATCTTCTATCCTTAAACAATACTAACTTATGTCCAACATAATCCATTCTAATCTTTAGGCTTATCCATAATACTGCAGTCCACTCTCATAATATAGTGAAAACGATTACCAGAGATTTAATACCATCATTGATCCCCATATATCATAAGATATGTTTTGTTGGTCACATTCCAAACATTCAAAGTCCTTAATCATATATTCTCTTGAATACTCATTGAACCTTAGAGAAAACATGAATGCAGTTAAAAGTTAGCACCTTCCACATACCAAAATCCTCTAAATTCTATATACTCAAACCATGATATCACTTAGTCCTTATATCAATCATGAGCTCATGAATACTGTTAAACATTTCGTTTTCTGGTTTTTCCTTCATTATGCGCATATCAACTTATTTCCAAAAATATCTCAATCACTTTGAATACCACATTAGACCAATACATAAATATTCCAATACTTTATGATACAATATTATTTTGGAATCCCAAAACAGTTAATCATTCCACCACATCGTTTTCATATTCAACATCGCCAATGGAGATCGCATGTGACTTCCCTTTTTCTCCTTTGCCTTAAGTGGTTGCTCATGTTGATCGTCACTAACCCTTGGATTAGGGCATTTATTGGCATAATGTCCCATCTCCTTGCACATGAAACATTGAAGTGTTGGTGGTGCGTTCTCTGCAGTGTTTTCTTTGTTCACATCATTAGAAACCCTTTTTCCATTACTTCGACACTCAACTGCTCGATGACCTTCTTTTCCACACTTAAAACATTTTCTAGTCCCTTTAAGACAATCTCCACCATGCTTCTTTCCACACTTTGTGCATAAGGAAACATTCATCTTCTTTTCACCATTATTCTGAGATTTATCCATGAACTCCATCTTTCGTTTCTTTTCAAAACCATGAGATGGATATGTAACACCAACTTCCATTTCTACCTTGATAGCACAACGCACAATTTCTTCATAGCTACTGAAGTCTCTTATAGCTAATGCCCTTCGAATACTTGGTTTTAAGCCACTGAAAAATCGATCAACTTTACTTTCAGGTTGGATGATAATGCCAGATGCATACCTTGAAAGTCTTGTAAAATTCTCTTCGTATATACCAACAGATTCATCATCCTTTTGCTTTAGTTCAAGAAACTCCTTCTCCATCTTTGTTCGAAGAATACGGGGGAAGTACTTACTGAAAAATAAGTTCTTGAACTCGTCCCATTCCATGGACTCAATTTCATCCCTTTGCATCGTATTATTAATTAGATTCCACCATTGATCAGCATCACCTTCCAAACGATACACTGCTAAGATGACTTTATCATGTTCAGAACATTGAAGAACTGAAAATATCTTTTCAGTGGTACTGATCCATTGTTCAGCAACAAGTGGATCAGAAGACCCACTGAAAGAAGGTGGACGTTGCCTCATGAAGGACTCAATAGAATATTGTTCCCTTCTCTGCTCATTTGGAAGTCCAGAATGATTCATAGCTTGTGTAAGTATAGCAATAAGATTTTTCACTCCATCTCCCATAACATTTGTTTGTTCAGGAGGACAATCATTGCATTGTCCATTGCATTGATCAACACGGTTCCTTCGGGTTCCATCCATCGTCTAAAACCCAAAAAGAATAGTGTGAGAGGCAAAAATCATGCTAGGGAAAACAACATAATAAAGGGGGAGTACCTTCAATATCTAACATCATAGGTTTAATTCTATGATCGTTAGAGTAATTCTAGTACTATAACCTATACGTATACTTAACTTTAGGGACATCCCTAGACATACCTTAGAAATATCTCTAGGGATCTCACTAATGTTTTCGCATCATAGTTTGCAAAGGATGACTAAACCTTTCCTCTGATACCAACTGTAGAGACCCGAAGCTTAACGTACATGGACATTACATTACATTTACAGAATACTTAGTACATAACAAAAAAAAAACACACACAAGGATCGTAATAGTTTAGTGTCTTTGGAAACTCGGAAAATAATCTTCTAATCGTGGTGAAAGATCTTCAAAATCTCCCATAAAGATCTTCCTTTTTCTTACCTAAAACCTTTCTTTATATCCTGGGGAAAAGAAAACATAAAAGGGTGAGCTCAAATGCTCAGTAAGGGTAAACAAAAAAAATATCAATCACATCATATACATAAGCACATAATTTTGTAAATCTTAACCTGCAAAAGAGATCATAATTTCATAACATGGGGTAAATAATGGCAGTGAAATGTAATCACAATAATCATAACTTAAAACATGAAACTTTGTGGCATTCACACATAATCATAGAGAATCATTTCTTGTTAGTCAAGACTCATTGCCAAGACTATCTTAGTGGACAAAGTCCCTTTCTGAATCGAGTAACCCTCGTTTCAGTCCTGTTTCACTGAACCGTTATAACCTACCATTCCAGCCCTGTCTATCTCATTAGATATGAAATCTTTACCCAACGCATTGGAGGGAGATATAGGTCCCACCCATCTCATAATGAATCCTTTCTTATGTGTGCCACATAATCATAAAACATACATCATCGCATAACACATGTAATAAAAATGGGATTCTTAAACAACATGACATCATAAAACAATTCATATAAGATAAAAAAATTCATAAAAATATTTCCATCACAACATAATCAAACCAATGTAATAATAGGGATAAAAACAGAATCCTTTATTATCTTAGATGGAAAATAATTTTGAAAAAACACTTGAACTCCAATCTTGAGAAAAATATCCTTTCTACTTCAAAAACATTTTTCCTTTCATAACATGTCATACGACTTTAAAATAAAAGAAGTTGATTAAAAATAAACTTGAAAACTTGCAAAGTAAGTTTCTTGGAAATAATTTTTTAAAAATCCATTCATGTCGTATAAGTTAAAAAAACATTCTTCTCGTACTTTTGTCGGAAAAGTCAAAAAGTACCTCGTACGAAAAAAAACGACAAAAGATTCCTTTCATATTCTTTACTAAAAACTCACCGAAGGGTAAAATTGGATTTAAACTATTGTAAAAGGATATAAATATTAAATATTGAGGAAACATGGATGTGGGTGATAAAATACACCCTAGTAAATTCCAAAGTATAAACAATCTCGGATAAAAATGAGATTGTGATATTTCCCTTACCTTAGGTCCGATTTGCATCGTATGTGTCTGAACCTCCTGTATAATGATTTAAATAATGTCATTGACTTATTACAGAATCATATTCATTGTTATGATATCATATATGGTTCACTTATGACATTATATTACCCGTTCTTTTGTAAATTCCGTGTTAAAGAAGCGTTTTGGGTAAAATCGTTTCATTTATCGTAGGTGTTTTGACTTGTTGTTCTTGACATTATTATTACTTATATCATGATTTACTTACTTCCAGAATATAAAATATGATTTATATATCATATATATTCAGTATATATATATATATATATTAGATAGATAAATTAAATGAAAAACACCGTTCATGGAGACGGTAGTCCGTACGTACGCATGAACGCTGTTTTCCTTTCCTTATTGTCTTGAATGGAAGTAAGTAGATGACATAAATATACATATATACATAAATCCAGTAGCTTTATAATGTCATATATTTCATTATTATTTCTTATATATATTTTTTAATCATTCTTAAATGGTTAACATGGAGAATGAATCTCATCGCGTCGTGGAGACGGTATTCCGTACGTACGCACGCGCGGTGATTTCCTTTTTCCGTAGGATGGATAGAAGGTTAATTAGAGTTGTTTCATATTTATAATAGCATGTCAGTATGTAAGTAATACTGATTTTATTACTTTATCATGAAACAACTAAAGAAGAAGAATTTGAAGAAGAAAGAAATTGAAAAGATCGGTAATGGATATTACCTCTTCTTTGAAACGCCTCTTTGAATCCATCACTTAGGGAACTAAGATTGGTCTTTGAAGAAGACCAGAACCTCTAGGATTATTCTAGGGAAGTGGAGAAGAGATTTTTTCAGGTTTTGGCCGAGCTTGAAGGCTCAAAGTTGTGTGAGGAGGAGGGGGAGGAGGTGTCCTTTTATAGGGGAGGAGAGGGGCACCTTAGGAATATCTCAAAATAGTATTTTATATTAAAGTAAAAATCGGTTTATAATGGTTCCAAAGGGTCTTATTTCGAAGCTAAAGTGGGGATGGGTCGAACTCCTATCATCCAATAGGATTTAGACAAGTTTAGGATATTATTTTAACCTTATCAATTAGATTTTACTCTAAGTTAAATAATTTAACGTTTACCGTGTCTTTTTGTTTTCTTTCACTATATGGTTAATACACTTACTATAACATGCCAAAAGAACCCCAAATTGTTTATTATTAATATATATATCATTATCTAAGTCATTTGGCCGAAACCTAGATTTTTAGGAATAAAATAAAAATTAATAATATAATATTTGATTTAAAAACTATTTTGTGTCAATTTTGACACTATTTGATATATGATTTTTGTGAAAGTCATAAAAGAATTATATGTTCGAAACAAGTTGATTAAATCAACACTAATATATCATAGTAACCTATAAAATTAGTTGAATGCATAAAAAGTATCAAATTACATTAATTTGAGTATTTATAACATCAATTATGTTAATATTTCCTTAAAAGGGTAATTACTACATCATCGTTGTGTCATAAATAAATTAATTAATTTAAAGTCTAAAAATTATAAATAAAATATCATTATTTAGAAAATCTTTTTATCTTTCTAAAGAATATTTATAGTAGAATTTATCTTATGTATAACCCCATTTTAAAAATGTTTTAGTAAATAAACTTTGATTTTAACTCTTTTAACTCTTCTTTGAATTAAATAATAATAAATGTCCTAATCTAAACCAAGTGGGCCTAAATGATAATATTTTACACTTAAGGTTGTTTTTGGTCGAGATACACTTGTCCAATAGAATTAGGACATGTGTTAGGGTAATATTTATATCATTTTTACCCTTAATTACCCTATTTACTTTTAACCGTGGTAAATAAAAGTAAAAAGTTACTATTCACAAAAAATTATTTTCATCTCATTGAACCAAATTTTACTTACTAACATTAACCGTGTCTCTCGGATTTTTGAAATTCCATTCACAGAAGCGGTAAAATTAAGTTTTATGAAAAATTCAGTTTTTTTAACTACCACTTAGTAGTTTCACTATTCATCAAAAAATTGATGTTTTTCAGAACAATGCCAAAATTTCATCCTAAGCTATATTTCATATTCCGAATTCAAAAATGAAGTCTATTTTACCAAATTCATAACATAGAAGTTGCATTAATTAATTTTATAATTAAATCCCGCTGTTAAAACAAATAGCGTGTTTTTAAGAAACAATATCTATCAAAAGACTGACACTTGATTATGTCTGGTTTAAATGTGAAATTACATCTAATGACCAACATTGTATTAAATTGTAAAAATATATTCTAAATATACTTTAAAACCACTCAAATTAATAATTTATCACTATTAATTATTTTGATTGAAAAAGTTGTTTTTAACTAAAATTTAGTAATTTTCACTATTCATCAAAATATGAAAGTTATCCGAAAATCACCAAAATTTCACCTTAGGATAAATTCGATACTCCGAATCCAAAAATGAAGTCCATTTTGAGAGCTAAAATTTCTAAAATTTAAAAAGTGGTTATTACTATTTATAACGGCTAGTTTTAATAATATTTTAATAGCATATCGTTGTTTCGTGAAACTCAGTATGGCGTACTACACAGGCTATCGAGGAAGGTTGTGACTGCGTGTAATGCAAGGCAATTCAAGGATGCGTGTTGTGCAAGCTCCTTTTGGTGTAGCATACAACACAAGACATTAATAAAATTAAAAAGAATATTTTTCAGAAAATCTCGGGCTGTTACAACGGTGCACGCTAACTATGAATGTTACACGCATTCCCGAGATAGTGGATTCCAAGGATTCGAGCCGAGACAAATCTCCAGGCAGTTGAGGACTGGCTGTAGGGTGTGGATAGAGTTTTTCACATGGTTGAGACACCATCAGAGCATATGGTTATCCTAGATTCTATGCATTTCTAGGGCATAATAGAAATATGGTGGATCATGATGCTCTAGTCACATGACTAGGTGACCCTCACCTAGACAGACTTTGAGTGCCTTTTTCAGGGGGGTATTTTGTTTGAGCAAAACTACGACCTGTGCGTATCTAGGAGCTGCTATAATTAGAGAAAGGAATATTATTAGTGGCCCACTAATTAGTGAGTTTCACTGACCTCTCTCACCACTCCCCCGACATGGTACGAGACAAATTACTCATAGACTGGACCATTGAGTAGGGTCTCCGGTGTGATATCTAAGTGTCAATGATATCACTAAAACCCCGACGCAGGATGGAGTGCTCGAGTGAGCACTGTTGGTGGAGAGATTCATAGGTGAGCATGAACTAACAGTGAGAGCCCCCACTAGACGACATGTAGCTGAATCATCTACACGGTTAGTAGATAGATGATGTAGAGGTATAAGCATGATAGAACCACCGGTGGAGGATCCCGGGATGTAGGGTCAGAGGTGCAAAGCTCATATGGAAGAGAAGATCTTTCAGGAGGCATACTATGCCTCATGTGTGACAGGCAAGGCCACATTGATTGCAACTACCCAACCCCTCATACCGATGATCATCAGATGGTCGAGGAACTGTCGAGGAAGAGGTAGATATTTGAGCGAGGAGGTATATAGGGTGGGAGATGAGGGATGAGGGGCAGACCGTGTAGCAGGCGGTGGGAGGTGATTTGAAGTTCTACCACCACCACAACTAGGAGGTCCACCCATATAACTTGGATTAGTTGGACAGGGGAGACCCCAACTAAAGGCAGCATAGGCCTACGACCACAGCTCTCTGTTGTTGATTGGGAGATCAATCTGTGTCTACTCCAACATATATGCAGCAATTATAGTCACATGTTCCATTAACCCTATCATTTCCATGATAATCATTCAAAGCTCAGATATTGATGGAGTCGTTGGCCCTATCCTTCCAATTAGATACTATTATAGGAGAAGATTCAATTATTACAACCAGGTGATGAGAGTGTTAAATTACTCTAAAAGGTGAGAGCTTTCTAGTAGCAGTGTTGTGGCCTTACGACGTCATCTTCAGTATGGACTGGATATCCATATTTCTTATTCAGTTCAATTGTTTTAGATGCAATTTACTATTTTTCTGTGAGGATGGGATCATGTTTACGTTCACTGGTGAAAATGAAACATTTTCCACATATAAGGGATGATCTTGGAGGAGGGTGAAGCCTATTACTCATTAGTTGGCGAGCCTCACCCTCAGCGCAGTTGATGTGAGGATTTTGATTTATCCTATAATGGTGGACCAATATGTTGATTTCTTTCCTGATGGTGTTATGGGACTACCTCCTCGTATAGTGGTATAATTTTATATTGACTTGTACCCCAGTATGACATCGATCACTACAACAACATATTAGATGGATATTATTGAGCTTTGGGACTTTTTGTTACTGTTAGAGGACTTATAGGGAAATGGGTTCATAAAGACCCATGTTTCTCCATGGGCATCCCAGATCGTGTTCACCAAAAAGGTGGATGGGATCTTGAGGCTTTGTGTTGAATATTGGCACCTGACCTTGGTGACCTTGAAGAACAAGTATCTACACCAGAAGATTGATGATATCTTCGACCTGTTGATGGGAGCTCATCGGTTTTTGAATATAGACCACAGATCTGGCTATCATCAATTCAGAGTATGAGTTGAGGAAAAACTGAAGATAGTCTTCAAATGTATGTATGGCCACTATGAGTACTAGGTGAAGACTTTCAGTGTGACCAACACTCTGGAAGTGTTCATGGGGCTCATGAAGAGGATATTTCAGCCATACCTCATTCGCTTTGTGGTGGACTTCATCGAAGACATCTTGGTATACTCAGAATCAGAGGAGGATCATTCCATGAACATGTATATTGTTCTGGATACAATATGAAGGAACAAAAATTATGGAAATATCTCAAAGATCTATTTCTAGATACGGGAAGTCCAATTCCGGGGACACATTATCTAAGAGGCTGGATTCACAATGGATCTGACAAATATAAGAGACAATGCTTGCTTGGGAACCACCAAAGAGTGTTAATAATGTGTGTTGTTTCTTGGGATTGGATGGGTACTACAAGACATTTGTACCTGAATTCTCCAGGGTAGAGGTACAATTGTCCACTATGATGATGAAGGGGCGGCTTTTCTTGTGGATAAAGATATTCTAGAAGAGTTTCTCAGATCTAAGGTAGAGGCTGGCGAGTGACCCCATATTAAGGCTACCAAAATATTGTGTTGGGTATGTAGTATATAGTGATTCATCAGAGATTGGAATATGTTCTGTCCTAATACAAAAGCTAGTGGTGATCTCCTATGACTCGCGATGGTTGAAACAACACGAGTTGAAATACGCTGCCCATGTCCTCGGTTTAGAAGAAATGGTATTTTCACTGATGATTTATCGACACTACTTGATGGGTGAACGATTTACTATTTACATTGATCACAAGAGTCTCAGGTATATATTCCCACAAAAGAACACGAACCTAAGACATCAACGATGGTTAGAGTTCCTCCAAGATAATGAATTTGACTTAGTCTATTATTTAGGGAAGGGGAACGTAGTAGAAGAAGCACTCAATATGAGGTCTAGCCTACTGTTATTGAGTGAGGCGAAAGAGAATCTAGCCACATTTTTGATATCCTTTGTGGGTAGAGATAGAGAATCTTTTCTCTATTCAATGATCGTCACTCCCCCACTTCTACAATGAGATTAGGAGGCACAACATTGGGATGTTTATTGTAAGGACCAACATGCTCAGATATATTTCATACAGGATCAAAACAAATTTTCTGAAGGTGGGGAGCACATCGTCCTCTTCAGAGGATGCATTATGGTACTAGTGATGCTTCGAGAGGAGATGTTTATGGAGTTCCATACATCCCCCTTAGAAGTAAATCAAGGATTAGTGAAGATGTACCAAGGACTCAAGAGTTAGAACTGGTGGCATGTGATGAAGAATGGAGTGGCAGAGTTTGTATCTCAATTCCTCACTAGTGAGCAGGTGAAGGCTGGGAAATAGGTACCAGTGGTCTTAGCTCAACCACCTGAGGTACTGGAGTGGACATGGGATGGTATCTCCATGGAATTCATTATAGGTCTACCATGTATATCCAGGGGCCACGATTACATATGAATGATCATTGACGAAACCACCAACTCGGACCACTTTCTACCCATCCGTGAGTAGGGATTTGTATGCCTATATGTCTAAGAGAGAGTGAGGCTTCCCGTAATGTCGTCGACGATCGTCTTATATCATGAAACACATTTTACATCCCACTTGTGGAAGGGATTGTGGGAGGAATTTTAAACTTTTTATGCTAGAGAAGCACCATTCACCCTAAGACATATGGTCAAACAGAGAGAACCATATAGATACCCTTGGAAATGCATCATGCTTTTGTTTTCGATTTTTTTCATAGTTGGGAGGACTTCCTACCACTAGTGGAGTTTGAATATAACAACAGTTATCACTCCACCATTAGCATTGCACCATTTGAAGCCTTTTATGAACGACCATGCAAGATAACCGATTTTCTGAACAGAACAAGGGGAGTCAGCACAAATGAATCCAGAGTAGGTACATGCTACCACAAAGAAGGTACATGTCATCAAGAAGCGGATGAAGATTGCAGATCCATAAGATGTATTATCCTAACTGTAAATGGAAACCCTTAGTGTTTGAGGAGGGAGACCATGTCTTCATATGGGTATCACCCCTGTTGTGATTATAGAGGTTTTGATGGGATGAAAATATCTCTATGAGGTTCATCATACCATTCCAGATCCTTAGAAGAGTAGGGGATGTGGCATACCATCTAGCTCTTCCCCCAAAGATGCACCGAGTGAATAATGTATTCCATGTGTTACAGCTGGGAAAATACTTACATGATCCATCCCACATTATCAACTGGGAGATCTAGACATCAATGATGCGGTGACGTATGCAGAGTTCCCGGTGGAGATAGAGGATCGACAGGAGATGGTCTTTCGTGGGCGGTCGATTCATCTATTGTGAGTTCATTGGTAGTAAGGGAATCACCAGTAGAGAACATAGGAGAAGGAGGCTCATATTCATGCTTAGTTCCATAATTTCTTCAGCTAGTTTTTTGTAGCTTTCTAGGATGAAAATCCCTAAGGCGTGGATAATTTAACGACCCATAGATTTCATTAAAAAATTTATAAAATTATTTCTGAATAGTATGAGTCTGTGAAAATTGACAGCATGTGATTCCACTGCCCTATGTGCCCGAAATGAAATTCATAACTTTTTTATGGTCGTTTAGTAAATGTGTGGGTGAAAATTTCTATCATTTGAAATATTGCTCGGATTAAAATTTTTAGCTAACCATTGAATCAGCAGTGCTAGGATTCATATAAGGGAAACATCACTTCAACCACAGTATGAGAGAGAAAGATAAATTTTTGGACTTTACAGAAAAATAATAAAATATCTTAACATGTTATTTTATTTATTTTTCTCTAGCAGATGAGGGGTGGGGGCGGAGACCGGTGAATTGTTATGAAAATTAATGGCTTGAATAAATTTTATATAAAAATTCACCAATGGGAAATTAATATGAGCATTCATCAAATGAACATCATTAATTCCTCGGTGCATTACTCTCCTTTTCCCCTTCTTTTTAAGTGAGGTTCAAGGTGGAGTTTTGACACGACTTCACCATGCTAGGAACCTCGGGCGATGTGACCTGACGTCTTCCAGCGACGGAGGATGGAATCTTGGGTGGTAAAAAATTGGGATGGAAGAACGACGAAGACCTCCCTCTAATAGAGAATCTCCTTCTTCCAATGACCGTGATACCTCTGGAAGTTCATGAGGTAGGGATTGTCATTTAATTTAAGAAATTCCAACATTTCTTCCCTTTGTTCTTGTGTTTGTGGGTGTTCTATGAGGTGGATTTGAATTGGGTTTCCCATTACTTTTATTGTGATGTATAATTTACCCTCACTTGTTATAATGCTAACATGGAGTGTGTGGGCCAAACGAACATGGACCAGACCCTCTACCTCTTGATTTTCATTGCATTCTTCAGAGGTGGGATGTTTCAACTTTATGTAACCTTGAAACCGAGAGGCATGAAATGACAATTGCATCCCAAGAGGGATGTAGGCGTGTTTGTTAGGAAGAAAAGACCACAGAATCTCACTTGGAGGCTCGAGGAAGAAGAGACGACGCGACATCGGCGCAGCGGCACCGACAGAAGATGGCGGTGGCCAGCAAACATTGGCCATGGTGGAAGGGTGGCATCGTGGTGGTCAAAAAGGTGGCCGGTATGGGCCGACCATGGAGGTGGAGGTAGTGCTCTATCGCACGCCGTGCTAAATGGAGCTGCGACGTTGTAGGGGACTCACTCTCTATAGGTCTCGTGGGTAATGAGGAGGTGCCACCTGGTGCCTCCAATAAAGGAGCCAAATGGCTCCATTGAGGCGTTTGGGTGCAGCAGACCGTGTGAACCCACGTAGGTTGCACCAGCTACAGGGACGATACATCGTGGCCTAGCCCACCCAGGTCAGGGGGGGTCGGGGCAGCCCAGGATGGGTCATAAGGGGTTGATCAAACTGGTTCAGACTAGACCCAAACCCCTATCGGGACCCGATACACACAATTGTTCTTATCTTGAGAACCAGACATCCCTTTGATGAACCGTCTATGAAGATTGGATCCTTGGAGTGATATGTTCCTATTGAAATACTCCACTAGATATTTGAATAATGTTGGAGTACAACCGAGTTGGATCAACTACGAATCCAACCAGGCCCTCGGCACTGAAATGACAATAACATACACACCGAGTGTCTAGTTCAGGTGTAGTCTATTGCATTGGAACCCTTATGACGTGATGTGTCATCCAGTTATTTTTTCGTGAGAATTCATGCTAGTTGAAAAATGATTGATGGGTTGAGGATCGTTTCTCCAAGAATCAAGACTACTATCAGCAAGAATCCACTGGCTGGTAGTCAGGGGGGTTGGAGACACATCATACAAAGGTTAGTATCGAGAGATCCTTTGTGGGACAACATCATGTAACATTGAGTGGATCATCATTAGCGATCCTATGTGGATCAAAAGTACATGACCTGATGAGGAACAACCTTAGAGAATCCCATCCTGGATCATCGACATAACGATCCTATGTAGGTTAGATTATGTGTGGGTTAGCGCTTAGCGATCCACTGTGGGTCAGCGCATACCGATCTTGTGTGTGTATTGCGGGGGTTAGTACCTATTGACTCCAGGTGGGTTGCATCCTGTGAGAGTCGTGTGGGGGTAATTACCTATCGACTTCAGGCGGGTTAGATCCTGTGTGGGTCTTGCAGTGGTTATTACCTACCGATCATATGTGGGTCAGACTCCGTATGGTTAGCAGCACTGCCTATCGACGAAATAAGATGATATAGCTTCTCAAATAATCATTTGTACTTCGACTATTTACTTATACCTATTTTGATATATGTCTATTGTTTTGTTATTTTTGATTGAGATCATGCATTGTGGTTTTCCTTTATGGAATTATGAGAGACCTTCGAGGGTCTAGAGGTCCCTACTGGGTATTGTTATACTCACCCCTTCATATGCTTCACCCTCACCTTATTTATTCTTAGGAAGATAATGAGAAACATGGATATGACTTGTGGGAGCCCGTACTAGGCGGTACATGGAAGAGATTAGATATCATGGAGAGTATTGGAGACGAGTTGTACATACCCTTCATGTAGGATCCTCGGTAGTCGATTTGAGGAGCTGTTTTTTGTTTTTCAATTGTAGTTGTACCTTTCAGTTGGGCTTGTATTCTTGTACCTTTTACTTCAAGTGCACACCTTTACTACTATAGTTTTATACATGGTTGCATAATTTTTTGTTCTTGGATTATGAGTTTGTACATTTTTAAATTCTATACCTTCCCATTTTAGGGTTAATCCTTTCTAGTGCTAGTCACCATCCCCTGTCCTATAGAAGGAATTCTTGGGGTAGTCACAACACATGTACCAAGCGATGGGTCGTGATAGATCACATTAAATCACAGGCAACACAAGAAATACCAGCACAAAATTCACCTAATTGAAATTTTATATTCATGGAATGTGAAACCTAGGCACCGATAATGACGCATTTAATGGTGTTTTTTTCATACCCGGACATCGAAATTATCCATAAATATTATCGAAAGTCACCACCCATGTACATCAACCAATGATAAATGTATATCAACTATAATACAAAAAATATATAACAACATTCCTCATTTTAAAAAAATCGGTAATTACCCCAAATGTGGGTTACCTACTCCCATGAACTACATATATCCAATAACAAATTCATTCCTAATATCTACTATATTGTCTAAAAATAGTAAGGTAAAAATTAGAAACCTTGATAGAACATTGCAACATTCCGACCCTAGTTTCATGCAAAGGTTACCCAAACAGGTGGGCCCCATTTCCTTTTGTCTCCTCTGCATACACCAGAGGCTTCTGAATAGTAGCGACATCCTATGATGTGTTATTGGGGAAAACATTCCTTCATAACATGAGTGTAGCAAAAATAATAAAAAAAATAACATTATGAAATAGAGAATGCCTAATATAAATGGATATTTTTTGGGACACCAGAATAAGAATCCAAAAATAATAATAAACTCAAAAGATAAAAAGTATCATATATGAATGATTATAATACATTTCATTTCCTTATAAAGAAGGAAATCGTGGAAGGAAAGTTGTAGGAAATACATTATATAAAAAATAGTCAAATGAGTCCTAAAACAATCTAGCATCCCGATAATGGGATTTGTCGTATACTACCAAGGTCCATCTAAAAAATAATGAATTTCCATGTATCTAAATTGGGATGCATCCAATTTTCAACACTTTTATACATGTAGTCATCCCAAGTTCCATCGACGACCCAGATAGGATGTGAGATAAATCTCAGTAGACCACCACTAATGGGGTCTATACCATCCATTATATGAATATAAACTAAAAAAATGTCTAGGAATATATCGAAGGAATGAAATCATCAAAATTTAAATATACTGTACCTGCATTAGACACAAATTGTTTCTTAAAATCTATCATTTAAATAATTATGTTCTAGTTTATAATAAGTATCAACCATGCAATATATAATAGATATAAATTCATAATATCCATGGTATCACTAGGTCATTATATAATGATGATTCTAATGAATATGATTTGTGGTAATAACCAAGGAATCATATAATCCTGAAAATAATTAAAGGGGATCCAAGGTAATAAATAAGACATCCTTGACCTCTAGTTCTAAGAAAAAGTATTGAAAACATGATGTTTATTTATAAAGGGTATGAGTGTAATACAAGGGGAATCTCGCAAGACATTCCATAGTAATCTATTCTAACTGATTCTAATAATGTCGTCCATCAAAATCATGAGATAAGCATGACTGGTCCCAATGGAATGAATTCATTGTGCTTTATGCATGACGACCTTAATATGGATCCAAGAAGTGTATCAAATGATCCTAATATCCAGATGACAGGGAAGGGATCCAATGATGTCCTTACGATATACCTTTTGTAGATAAGTCCAATTTCTAATGTAGTATCTTAACTAGAAACTGACTCATCATATTAGAATAGTTTCCTCTGAGTCCTCAATCCATTCTCTTAGAACTCCATGGCCAACCGAAGTCTGAACACTCTTATAAAGATTGAAATTTTCATAATCAATATACACCTTCTACATATATAATTAGTCATTTGTCCATGTAATAACCATTCCACTTAATAAGTCATTTGGTATATCTCATTGCCTTTCATTAATTTGATATGGTATAACAAGGAAATCCAACCATTTATTAATTTTAATCCATTTTCTATGATTAGGATAATTTCCATACCATTATTAAGAATAATAATGAGAGATGATGGAATGAAGAAATATACAATTCAATTGTAACTATTTAGGCCATGTGAAATCTATAAATATACATTCCATTTAGAATTTTAAAGGTTCATTAATTAATTAGAGGATATACCATAAAAAGGGAAAATAATAATTATACTTATTTTGTCCTTTTAACAATTATGGATCCATTAATTAGAAATGAAAACTTACCATAGAAGGTAAGTTCATAACACACTTGGAAAATTGTGAAGATTGTCCTTTAGGATACTAATCGAATAGTTAAGATCGTACACAACATGGGGTGAATGGAGTTGTGGTTAAATCCTCCAATGACATGATGATCACATATAGATGGGGATCTAGAATAAGGGCATAATGATTATAGTTATTGGATATATATCGAATAAGTCAATCCTGATTAAACTGGCGTGTATACAATAAAAATAGTTTTTAAATTAGTGAGGCATTGAGGGATGAGTCATAGAACACCTAACGTGAGGATATATCAAAATCTTAATGTAATATAGGCCTTTAATTTGGCATGTATCGAAAGAAAATGAATGAATAGAAAAATGACTTGAAAATGGGGAAATGATTCTACAAGAATATAAATTTATCAAAAGTATGAAAAAATGAATAACTCAACATAAGGAATGAGGATCTTACCCAGGGGAATCCAATGAGACCAATAGTGGCCACATTATATTTCAGAAAGATAGTTATCATGAAACATATATGTAATATAGGGGGGAAACTCCATTGAGAGAAAGTTGATCCTCTACCATTGGAAATAATAAATTAGGAGGGAGTGGAATGTTAATTTGATATTAAAGAATAAAAGAGTAATTTATCCAAAAAATTATTGGGTTTCACGCTTTTGAAACGTTAAGAATAACTATTACCAACTATACTCCATGCTCTGCTTCAAGATAGAACCCAAGTGGTTTGGCCAAATGATATGAGAAATGGTGCACCAAGAGTGATACATGGATTTTATAAAGATTGTAGAAACACTGCATAGGTGTACAACCCATGATTCATAGTTTTGGAAAAAAAAATAAACCCTAATTTTCTATCTAAAAATACATGGGTGGTTATGATATATCGTGTCGTCTGACTCACATGGTTTATACTAATTGTACAAGCTAGTACATTCCTATATTGGATAGTTTTTTGAGATCTGAGCACCCCCAAAACATATGTTACCTCATTAGCCATTGATTATACATCTAAGATAAAGAATTTGACCAAAATATAAACCATTCATACTACATATAAAAACCATGTTCTTAAATGTAATATATTCAACATAGTTTATGAAAATAATGAGTAGTAAAAACTTAACGAATTAATTAGCATGGTTAAGGCTAAAATATGTTTTTTTATATCAGTTTGTTTTAAAATTAATTTCCCACAAACATGAATTTTTTGTTGATAAATTTTATTTCATATTTATAATAATTCATTCAAAATTAACTATTATCGTTTCATTTAATTCTTAAATGATTATATACCTAGGTTAAAAAAAATAATTTTCATGGTGAAAACTAAATTGTTAAAAGTAAGTAAACATGGAGTATAAGGGAATAATATTATCAAAAAGATGATTCATTTTATGATGTGGAGGTGTTTCTCAACCATAACATCACTCAAATAAATTACAGATCAATTTTAGTGTCACATGGGGGGATATTGACCTCCTCTTGTTGAATAGTTTTGGGTATTTAAAAAAATGCTTATCAAGAATTATAAAAGGTCACTACCTCCTGTTACTTATTCAATTATCTCAATAATTTGGATCAAAATAACATTGAAAAAAACATTCCCAAAAATACTTATCCATATTAGAGATATGTTTATCTTCAAAAAATACAATGCATAGGGTCCTTATTAAAAGATCCAAATGATGTTTCTCGAGAATGTAATTATTTTTCTAAGAACTTTTGTTATCTTTCTAATTTTACAAAAAATAATTATATCTCAAAATTGTAAATATATTATCATCATTATATCACATATAATGATATATTATTATGTTTGTGAAAAAATATTTGTCAATATCATTCTCTATCAAATGGTAAATAAATCCATCGCTCAGGTGTATGAAAAACTACCACCTCACTAACTGATATAATATAGTTTCCATCACCAACCCACATGGATAGTAATAATGATGGAAATATTGTATATATATATAAGATACATATTACATGATATTAAATATATAAAATTAATATTTCATATAGTTCCATACCATTTCACCCATTAAGGTAATGATATTGTCTGTTGTGAATTGGTACGACACATCATCTCCATGAAGTGATGTGATTCAATTTCCATGTAAATATTTCCTCATTGATTCAGAAAATATATTTAATGTTTAAATATTATATTTCTAACAATAATATCATTATTATATTATTCAACTTTATACTATCCATAAGATCCAAAACATTTATAAAAAATCATGCATAAGGAAAATATAAAATTAATACCTGAAACAAGAGTAACAAAAAAATATTATTCACAGCCCTATTATAATATACATAAATTTTATCGTACATTATATAAAAAATATGAATATTTTTCTGTAATAAATTAATAATATGATTAAAATAATTATATAAGATGATAAATACCATTCAACTAAAGGTAATCATGAGGTAAGGTTGTTCGTCTCAATTTCCATTTGACAGAGACAAAACTTTAATATGAACCTTCAGTTTTATGTGATTTATACACTACCCCAAAATGTATTTAATATAAGAAATTATTTATTCATGTTGGTTATTATTATAAATCCTGATTATTATTTCAAAGGGTAAAAATATTAATGTTACTAATGAGTATATAATTAATTTTATAATTTCATTTTTTTGTATTTTCTTACATTTTATGAATGAAGCTCAAAATTTATACCTCACAAGCTCCAATTATTATATCATCCAATAAAAAGTTGTGTTTCTTCTATATTTTATTCCAATATTTACTCTTTTTGTTAGTTTAATCATGATGTTAAACTTTTAATGGGGAAACCAATATTATTTCTATAGAAAACAGATATTTTTTCTTTCCATGTCTTTTTTTAAAATTTATTTTACAAAAGTTCATTTATTTACTCTAATGATTTATTGAGGTCATTTAATGTTATTGATGGATTTTTTAAAATCATTTTTTCGGAATCTTTGTACTTTTTTAAAGGTTCATTTTTTATAAAATGTTAAAACGACCGTTTTTATGTATTTGACGATAACAAACATCCACTACAATGTAACCAATTTATAAAATATAGTTTCTTATAAAAATTTTGTAAGATTTTATAAATAAAAATATTTTATGAAATATTATATTTAAATTTCACTTTCATTCAATGCATTTTTCTAAAAGACGAGAATTTTTCTCAAAATCTATATTATCTATATTTGATTTTGTTGTTGTAAAATTTATATTGAAACAATCACTTTCATATGAATATTACAAATTAAATTTCTGTTAAATATCCATATTAATTATATAATAGTTATGGGTATTTCCTAAACCGTGTACAATTTCTAAATTTATAGTTTTACATTGATCTATATATGATTGACTGAGGAAATCATGTAAAATATTTGTTTTTTTAGACCAAGGAAAAATTTATTAAAAATAAGAATATAAACTACATGGGTCTCAAAGAGAAAATCTTATTACAATATTTTTCATAGAGAAGGAGAAGATGAACTAGCCTGTCATTATTCCATGCAACGGCCTAGATGATTCACTTGTTTTCAAGACCATCAACTACCATGTTTTCTTCCTTATATGCATGGGTGACAATGTATCTAAGCTCTAGTAGTGAGTGAAGGCAAATATTCCAGCACCCTGTAAGAGGCCATACAAGGTGAACCACACCATTCCAAATAATTTGGACAATAGTGGTGGAGTCACTCTCAATCCAAATGTTATTCCGGAATTTTATCATAACAAAGTTTAAAACATGATTCACGACCAACATCTCAGCCTCTAGGTAAGAGGGAATCAAACCGCTTCCAAAGAAACAATCATTGCAACGCCCAAGAGAGTCCCTAAAAATGGCCCCACGTCCCGTAGGACCTGGATTTCTTTTGGAATCACCATCAACATAAATTTTTATCCATGTAAGAATCGAGGCTTACCAGAACACCTCTGTAACTCCATGACCCTAGTTACCCAGATTTAGAGCATTATTAAATAACATTGGCAAGATCACAAATGATCAAATTTCAAAATACGGATTAGTTTAGTAGCCTTGGAAATAATATATACATTCATAAGTTTTAAATTACATTATTAAATAAAAAACTACAACAAAATAGTCTCCAGGGGCCACACTCATATCCCATATATTATCCCTGTTGTTTTGGAATAATATACTTTTCACATCTAGGGAAAAATAAAACATAGAAAGGGGTGAGCTCAGATGCTCAGTAATGATAAAAATATAGCGGAAACATTCATAAATAAGCATAAACATTTAATGCAATGTAACACTAAAAGAAAAGACATTTAAACTTGAACTTCATCATACTATGGAAAAGATAAAATCAAATAATTCCATTTACTTATTCACATAGATATTCTACTAGTCGAATAATCACATTCAATATCAATTTCCACTTTCATAATAATGGAATGCATAATTCTAGACATCATAACCACATAGTCAAGGCCTTGCGCCCGGACTGCTAATAAGATTTTTTCAATGCTTTGTTCTAAGACACTTTTTGTCCCATGAGACCTACCGATGCATCAAAGAGCTATAGTGGGCTACACCCATCATTTACTAAATCCAATGCTATCCTCATATGAAAAAATTTAAAAATAACATAAACATTCGTATTAAAACTAGTATATGAAATGTAAATTCTTTATCCATAAACCATGAATAGTATAAAAATAACACATCCACATTCAAACATATCACAAAACCTTCAATAAAATATGGGAGTTTTGTATCATAATAAATCATCTTCAAATAAGCTCACAATCCATCAAAGGATGTTGACATAGATAAAATCAAAACTTTTTTTAGAGAAATATATCTTTCTAATTTGAAATCATTTAAAAATAATATAATTATAAAAGAAACATTTATTTAGAAAATATTCTTATAATATTTTAAGGTAATCTTCGACCAAGTTATAATGGTGGAAAATAGCCACACCCATTGTATAAGTAAAAAACATTCTTACCTTAATTTTGTCGAAAAGGTCATAAGATATCTTATTTGGAAAATGCCAAAAAGATTCCATTCAAAACATTCTATAAAATTATAAAAGGGTATAAATGAATTTATCCCATAGTCTAGTAAATAGTACAAAATTTTTGGAATAAATTTTTAAGAAACATGGATGTGGATGATAAAGAGGTCCCGATAGATACTTAAAAAAATCCTTGGATAAGGATGAGATTGTGAAATTAATACTTACCTTGTATTTTTCCATGGTAGATGGTTGGTTAACATCTTTTATAAGGGTGAAATAAAAATTATTAAATTATAAAAGAACCATATTCAATAATATGTTATCATATTTTATCTTTTAATATTGCTTTGTTAATGATATTTCTATAGTATCATCATTTCGGGTGTTAGCTGATTCGTTTTCCTTTATATGATTTGTTTTAGAAGAAATGTTTCTTAAGGATATGATGTATCTTATTCATATTCAGAATAATATTATGTCTTTAAAATAATTATATACTATTTAATAATCAAATGAAAATTAGTCTTCAATGGATACGATGGGGAATGAATCTCATCGCATTCGTGGAGACGACAATCTGTACATACGAACAAACACCAATATCATTCTATTAATATTAAAATCATATATAATTGGATGGTATATCATATATACATATTCATTATCATGTTATTTTTATTATTTACATCATTTATACTAATTATTATACCCATCCAAATGATGAAGTGTTTGAATAACAAAATACACCACGACGTGGGGACGGTAATCCGTACGTACGCATGTATAGTGAGTATGTCATTTATATGAATAATAGAGTAATGAATATGGTTTCACGATTTTTATAATAACAATACAATATATTGAAGATTATGGAGTTATTATTTTAGAAAAGATACAATTAGTAAAGAGGAAGTGGAAGAAGAAAGGAACTTCAATGAGGTGATGAAATATTATCTCTTCTTCAGGTTCTTTCTTTTGATTTGATCAAAAGGGCTCCATAAATTGGTTTTATGACAAAAGGAAGGCCTCTTGGATGAAGATAGGATGCATGAGACGATATTAGGGTAGGTTTTTGCCATGAAACATGTCTTTGAATGTGAGAATTTGAGAGAAGGGGAGGTCCCCTTTTTTAAGAGAGGCGAGGGTCAGTTTAGGAAAATATTGAAATATTATTTTATAATAAAATCATTTTTGGTTTCTAACGGATTGAAAATTAATTATTTAATTTCTAATATGGATATGGGTCTAAAATATTTCAACCAATGGGTTTTATACAGTTTTAGGTCATCATATTAACCATATCTTTTAGATTAAACTCTTAGTTAAATAGTTTTACATTAACCATGTCACTTTGTATTTTTATATTTTGTTGTTTATAAACATACTATAAACATACCAAATAACCCAAAGTGGTTAGTTAATGATATAAAAATCATTATATATGTCTTTTGACCTAACTTTAGATTTTTAGGATTATTATATCAACCAATAACGTTGTATTTGTTTTAAAAACTCATTTTTGTCAATTTTGACATTAGTTAATAATTTATTTTTGATAAATTTATAAAAAAATTATAAAATAGAAATTAATACATTTAATCAAACCTAAAATATCATATAAACTTATAAAATTATTGGATGGCATCAAAACATTCAAATTATATTTATTTTATTATTTATAATATCATTTATTTGATTGTTTCATTGATAATGAAAATATTACTTCATTATTGTATCATATAGAAATATATTTATTTTATGTCTTAAAATTATACATAAAATATCATGATATAGTAAATATTTTTATATTTCTATTGACTATTTATAGTCGAATAGAGAAATTATATAACCTCATATAAAACGTTTTAGTTAATTTAATAATTTAATAATATTATTTTATATCTTTATTTATTGGATTTACCACTTTAACCACAATAAATAAAATATTTACTGAAATAAATATTCATAATGTATAAAAATAAACAATACCTATTTACACAATTTGTACCTCCTAATTAATAATAAGGAATAAATTTTTCCAAATTCAAAACAATTATGTGTACTAAATTTATTTAAAAATAATTCCCATTGTCAAAACAAAAAACATGTTTTAATGAAATAATAACTATCAAAAGATTAACCCTTGTTTATATCCAGTTTAATTGTGAGATTACATAAAAATACATAAATTATATTAAATGATAAAAATATAATGTAATTATATTTAAACATCTTTATAATGTTTAATTTAACACTTCTAATTATTTCAATTAGAAAATTTGTTTTTAATTAAAATTTAGTATTTTTCACTATTCAGAAAAAAATGTATGTTTTCCAGAAAGTACCAAAAATTCACCCTAAGCTAATTTCAATATTAAAAATCCAAAAATGAATTCCATTTTTAAAGATAAAATTTATAAAATTTTTAAAAGTGGGTATTACTATTCATAACTACTAGTTTGATTAGTCGTGGTGTGTTAGAATCTCGAAGTTGCGTACAATGCAAGCTACTACATTATTCAAAGGGAAATGTACCATGGAAGCTTGGGGTGTTAAATTATTCCCTCTTTCAAATAATATCTCCCAAGAAATTTATATAATACTACCACAAAAAACTATTTGTGTGGTTCTTCATCATTAGTTTCTCTGGTTCCCACGTTGGTTGTTCCATCTTATGGTTTCTCCATAGAACCATTATTAGACAATTCTTCCAGTTTCTCATCACTTGTTCTATGGTATCAAAAATCTGGACTGGTTCTTCACAATTAGACAAGTCAGGCTCTAGTTAAATTTCTTCAGAGGTGAGCTCATGCGTTGGGTCAGGCATATAGTTTCTCAATTGTGATATGTGGAACACATCATGATCTTTGGAGAGAGTTTGAGGCATTGTCGAACGATAAGCTAAACTCCAATTCATTCTAGATTTTCAAAAGGTTTGATATACCTGGGACTCAATTTACCCTTCTTAAAGAAACATATAACACCTTTCCATAGAGATACCTTCCTAAAAACATGGTATCATACTTTAAATTACAAATCCTTCCTTCGGTTATCAGAATAGCTCTTTTTCCTACTTTGGGCTACTTTGATGTGGGTTCAGATAACCTTCACCTTTTCCATTGTTTCTTCTACAAGTTCTGGTCCTATTATTTTTCCTTCACCAACATCATCCTAACAAGTTGGTGTGTGACATCTCTTTCCATATAACACTTCATATGATGCATCTGAATACTTCAATGGAAGCTATTATTATTGGAAAATTATACTAGAGTTAAATATTGATCCCACATAACTTGAAAGTCAACTGAGAAAGATTTCAACATATCTTCTATGATTTGAATAGTCTGTTCTAATTGTCCATCAGTTTGAGGGTGGTTAGCAGTGCTCAAATTAATTTCTGTATCCTGGGATTTCTGAAGACTATTGTAGAATCTCGACGTAAAACGGGGATCACTATAAGAAACAATCGATAAGGGTACTCCACGAAGTCTTAGAACATCATTAATATATAGTATTTCTAGACTTTCAAGTGGTAAATCATCTCTTATTGTATGAAAATGTGCTTACTTGTTATGAAGATCAATAATGACCCATATTACATCATTCCATCTAGGAGTCTTTGGTAACCCCATGAAAAAGTACATCGTAATATTATACAATTTCCACTCAGGTATGAGAAGACGTTGCATGAATCCTCCAAGTTGTTTCCTCCAGCTTTTACTTGCTGACAAACCATACATCATGACAAAAAATTAGAAGTCTCCCACTTCATGTTGTCTCGCCTAAAATGGTCCTTTAAATCACTATACATCTTGGTTATACCATGGGGTATAGGGAAATTGGAGCTATGAAAGTCATCTAACAACTCCCTTTTTAGATTCATTAGATCAGGAACACAATTTCTATTCCCAAATTTGAAAATCCCATATTCATATAGAAGTCACTAAATCTCCCATCATTCACAGCTTTAATCTTCTTTAAAAATCCTCATCATTAGCCTGTAAACTTTTTATCCTTTCTTGTAAAGATGGTTTGGAATCCATTTGAAAAAGTATTGTTGTTTCACCTTCCATGATTATTCCCATATCCATTTTCACTAGATCCATGAAAATATGATCCCTATAAACTCTCAACATATTCAAAACTCCATGATCATTTCTGCTCATAGAATTTTCCACTTTATTTTCCTTCACCAAGTTGTAGTGTATTGTGAAATCAAAATCCATTTGTAGATAAAGTCATCACCTTTTTCACATGTTGATTTATTTTTGTGAGAAAATATACATCAAACTCTTGTGATCAGTATAAATAAAATATTTTTTACCATAGAGATAGTGTCTCCATATTTTCCGAGAAGAGATTACAGCTGCAAACTCATGATCATGAGTAAGATAGTTTTTCTCATGAATTTTTAGTTATCGTGATGCATATGCAATAACTCTATCATTCTTCATAAGGACACAACCAAGTCCGTTCTTTGAATCATCACTATAAATAAAAAACTCGTCATTCCCTAATGGTAGAGTCAAGATAGAATCATTGAATAATCTTCCCTTCAGTTCTTCAAAAAATTATTCACACTTTTTTGCCTAAACATATTTAACCCCTTTACGAGTGAGCTTTGTAAAAAGGTTAGTCAATTGAGAAACATTCTGGAAAAAATTCCAATAATAACCTGCTAAACCAATAAAACTATATACATCATCTATACTCATCAATATTGGCCATTCTTGGATTTCCTTGGACATTGAAGGATCAAATGATATTCCATCCTTAGAGACAACCTGGGAAAGAAAAGAAATCTCTTGAAGCCAGAATTCACACTTGTTAAACATCCCATATAATTCATTACTTTTGAGTGTTTTTAGAATCGTGCGCAAGTTATTTTCATGATCTTCATAGATTTTGAAGTATACCAGGATATTATAAATAAATACCACTAAAAAGTCATATATATATGCCTTGAAAACATTGTTCATTAGATACATGAAAACAGTGGGTGAATTAGTAAGACCAAAAGTCATTATTGTAAACTCGCAATGCCCGTACCTAGTTTGAAATGCTATTTTGGGAGAGTCTTTCTTATTCACACACAACAGATGATATCTAGATCAATGTTCAATCAATGAAAAATATTGATCTCCCTGAAGTTGGTCAAATAAATCATCAATTTGAGGTAGGGGATACTGTTTCTTTATTGTAATAGAATTGATCTCCCTATAGTCCATGCACAACGTCATAGATCCATCTTTCTTCTTAACAAAAATTACAAGGGCTCCCCAGGGAGAAACACTAGGGGAATGAATTATTTATTACTCAATTCATCTAGTTTTTTCTTTAGTTCCACTAATTCCACAATGGCCATTCTATAAGGGGTCTTCGATATGGGCCTTGAACTATGAATTAAATCAATGGAAAACACAATTTCTCGTTCTGGAGGATGTCCAGGTATATCATCGGGAAACACATCAACATATTCTCGCACAATAGGTACATTATCTATTAAAACATTCTTTTCATCAACCATATTTATTTCAATCTAATCCTTCCCAATAATTGAATTTTATAGTGCTACTAGGCGTGGATCTGGATAAGAATCGGGTGGTGACGTTTCTGCTCTAAAGTTATGGTACTCTTTATCATCATCAAAAATTGTAACCTCCTACTTCTTAAAATTAATTTTTGCATCAATATCTGAAATCTGATCCATACTGAGGATTATATCAAATTAAATCAGGGGTATGGCGATGAGATCAGCAGATAAAGAACATTTATATTCCCTAATGGGAACTGAATCACAAAACATTGTTGTGATGATACTTCCCTTATGTGGTTTGATTGAAAACTCCCTTGTTATTTCAAATTGAAAATATCTAATTTTCATAGAAAAATGGGAAGATATGAAACAATGCGATGATGCAGAATCAAATAAATAATATTATAAACTTGAGGAAACCATTAAATTACCTGCCAGCAAATTTTTCGGAGCTTCAACCTCAGCAGTAGTGATCGCATAAGCTTGACATCGATCCCTTAGCCTTTTCTAAGATATGATCCTTAGCTCTTAAGACATTCATTTTAATAATTCTCCCTTTCTCCACAACTGTAGCATTCAACATTGACATCCTCTTTATTCCCCTTACAATCACGAGTTTTGTGGCCTTTTTTACAACACTTGTAATAGACTCCAATTCCCTTCAGGTAAGTATCGGGCTGTTTCTTCCCACATTTACTATAGGATGGATATTCATCTTTTTCCTTATTCCCCTTATTTCCATGTCCAGAGTGTTCAATAAATCTCTTATTCTCTTTATTTTCATTAAAGTCATAAAACATAGTGAATTATTTTTCTTTCTTGATTTCACATGAGTCGATATCTTCATACGAAGAGAAGGACTATGAGATTAATGCTCGATGGAGAAACGGTTTTATCCCATAAAAGAAACTATCAATATTACTTATTGGGTTACTCATATAATCTGCAGGATTTTGTGATAACCTTGTTAAGTTATCCCCATATTTGGCTACATTATCATCCTCTTTTTAGCTCAGACTCAAAAATTATCTTTCCATATATGCTCGATGGTCACGGAGAATGTATTTTTCTATGAAAAGTTCTTCAAACTCCCTCCATTCAATATTTTATACTCCATAATCTTCCTCTGTGTTTTGAATCAATGACCACCATTGATCTGCTTCTCCCGTGAGGCGATAAACTACAATGAAAACATTTTCCCTTTCACTACTCCCAAAAGCATGAAATATTGTCTCAAAGTAATTTATCCATTACTCAGTTACTAATGGATTTTTACTCCCATTTAATGTTGGTGGTTGTTTCCTCATGAAGCGTTCTAACATTGATCCTCTGCGTTGTGGATCAGGGTGCTTCATATGGGTAAGGTTATTATTCATAACCTGAGGGAGTTGTCCTAGTATGGTGATAAGATGATCAACACTAGTTGCTTCACCCACTCCACTGTTATTATCTGTAGTAGGAGAGAAATCCCTACATGGATTACATGCATGGATACGGTTTCCATTCCTTTAGCTAGTAACCATTTCTAAACAATGGCATACACTAGATTAGTTTATGAATCACAATACATTATTCCAAAATTGTAAAACAGTTTACATTAATTGAACAGTCTATGGATATAATCCATAATCATAAAAATGATTTCTTGGAGTAATTGTATACTCATAAACCCTTCATAATGGTTTGTAATTAAAATGAGAATTATCCTAAGGATATCCCTCAGGAGTGTCATAACCAAGAGTGCAGCAAGGCCTGTTTTTGTGCACCAGTTCTTGTTCGAGTCTAGCTCAAAGTCATGTTTTCTGGTTTTACCCCCAGGTACATCTATGCCAGAGCCACTTCTACCTTCTTGTATCCAGACATGGATGTATTTCCTCGAAAATTCACAAAATCTCTGCCGTACCAAAATTCTTGGACGTTCATCAATAATAATCCCCAAATCCTATCTTAGGGTAATGTTATCTAATCCTAGTTTTCTCTAAATCTAGTATCCAAATATTATACTAAAGTTCCTCTGATACCAATTGTAATGCCCCGACCCTAGTCACCTAGAGTCAGTGCATTGTTGCATAACATTTTCATGATCACAAAAGATCATGTCTCAAAAGACCGATTAGTTTAGTAGCCTTTGAAATACTAGATACATTCATATGTTTTACATTACATTATAAAATGAAAAACTAAATAAAAATAGTCTCCATAGGACACACTCATATCCCCTCTACCATCCATGAAGGTCAGTCCTAATATATGTTTTCACATCCTCGAAAAAATAAAATATAGATTGGGGTGAGCTCAGATGCTCAGTAAGGATAAAAATATAGCATAAACTTTCATAAATAAGAATAAAAATTTAATTAAATGTATGACTAAAACAAAAGCCTTTTAAACATGAACATCATAATAATATAGAAAATATAAAATAAAATAATTCCATTTACTTATTTACATGGATATTCTAATAGTCGAATAATCACATGCAATGTCAACAGCCACTTTCATAATGATGGATTGCATAATGCTATACTTCATAAGCATATAGTCAAGGCCTTGTGCCAAGACTAATAATTATATTTTGTCAAGGCCTTATTCCAAGACACTAGTTAGTCTCATGAGACCTATAGATACATCTAGGAGATATAATGGGCTCCACCATTCAGATACTATGTCCAATGCATTCCTAATATGAAAATGTTTGAACATAACATAAAAATTCGTATTAAAAATAGCATACAAACTGTCAATACATCGTCCATAAACTATGAATCGTATAAAAATAACACATCCACAGTCAAACATATCACAAAACCATCAATATAATATGGACGTTTTGTATCATAATAAATCAACATCAAATAAGTTCATAATCCATCAAAGGATGTTGACAAAAATGAAATAAAAATTATTTTAGAGAAATATATCTTTCTATTTTAAAATAATTATAAAGTCATATATTTATAAAATAAAACATTTATTTTGGAAATATTATTATAAGCTTGTAAGGAAAAATTTGATGATGTTATAATGGTGGAAAATAGCCGCACCCTCCATATAGGTTATAAAATATTCTTACCATAATTTTGTAGAACATGTCATAAGGTGCTTCATTTGGAAAAAGGCCGAAAGATCCCATTCAAATAATATTATAAAAAGTAAAACAAGGGTAAAAAGTTCATTAACCCATTTTCTATTAAATTGTACAAATTATTTGGAATACATTTTTAAGAAACAAGTTTGTGGAAGATAAAGATGTCATAGTAAATACTTATGTAAAAACAACCTCAAATAATGAAGAGATTTTGAAATTAATCCTTACCTTGTATTTTTCCTTGGTCAAGGGTATGTAAAATTTTTGAATAATGGTGAAATACTTTTTATTAAATTATACTACAATCATATACAATAATATGATATCATATATTATTTTTTATTATTGATTTGTTAATGATATTTCTCTAGTATCAGCATTTCGGGTGTAAACTGATTCGTTTTCCATTATAGTAATTGTTTCTAATGTAATGTTTTTTAGGGATAGGTTGTATCTTATTCATATTCAGAATGATATTATGTCTTTAAAAATTATTATATTTTATTTAATTGAGAAATGAAAATTAGTCTTGAATGGATTCGATGGGTAATTAATCTCATCGCGTTTGTGGAGACGGTAATCCGTATGTATGCACATGCGACAATATCATTCTATTGATATAAAAATCATATATAATTGGATGTTTTATCATATATACATAATAATTATAATGTTATATTTTTTATTTACATCATTTATACTCATTATTAGACCCATCCAAATGATGAAGTGTTTTAATTACATATGGTCACATTGTCATTTATAGGATGGATAGAATAATGAATATGGTTATACCAATTTTTTAATAACATCACAGTATATAAAAGATAATTTTTTATTATTTTATAAGTTAAACATCAAAGAAAGAGGAAGTGGAAGAAGAAAAGAACATGAAAGAGGTGATTAAATATTTTCCTCTTCTTCAGGTTCTTCCTTTTTATTTGATAAGAAGGTCTCCTAAAATTGGATTTCTGACTAAAGGATGGCCTCTAGGATGAATGTAGGACAGTTTAAAGGATATTTGGGTAGGTTTGGAAACGAAAAATGGCTTTGAATGTTGTAATTTAAGAGAAGGGGAGGTTCCCTTTTATAAGAGAGATGTGTGTCACTTTAAGAAAAGCTTGAAATATTATTTTCTAATAAAATCATTTTCAGTTTCTAATTGTTCCAAAATGAATTATTTAAAGGATAAGGTGGGGATGGGTAAAAAACCTCCAAACCAATTGATTTTAAACCGGTTTAGGTCATCACATTAACTTTATCTTTTAGATTTAACTCTTAGTTAAATAGTTTTACATTTACTATGTCTCTTTGTATTTTTAGATTATATGGTTAATAAACACACTATTAACATCTAAGATAAACCCACATGGTTCATTAATGATACAAATATCAATATATAATTCTTTTGTCCTAACCTTATATTTTTAGGATTATTATATCAACCAAAAAATATTTTATTTGTTTTAAAAACTCATTTATGTCAAATTTGACATTATTTAATAATTAATTTTTGTGAAAGTCCTAAAAAATTTATTACTTCTAACTAAATACTTCTAATCAACCATAAAATGTCATTGTAACCTAAAAAATGTGTGGATGGTGTCAGACCATTCATATTATATTTATTTTTGTATTTAAAATATCATTTATTTGATTGTTTCATTAATAAGGATAATACTGCTTCATTATTGTGTCCTATATAAATATATTTATATTATGTATAAAAATTATATATAAAATATCCTGATGTCGGAAATAATTTTAGCATTATAATTACTATTTATATTCTAATAGATCAATTATAAAGCCACATAGAATTTTTTTTAAACTAAATGCTATTTTCTTTTGTTATTTTTATCTTTACTTTAGATTATTTAATATAAAATGAAATTATCACTCTCACGTGGTTCCATGGGGTCTCAAAATCGACCCAAGGATGACCATGGTCGGACGTGTATCAGAAAATAGTGTTAGGACATGTGTAATGTTAGTTTAATATTATTATAATATTATATTTTAACCTTATTTACTAGATTTCCCCTTTTACCACGGTAAATAAAATATTTACTGAAGTAAATATTCATAATGTATAAAAATAAAAGTTACATATTTACACAATATTTACCTCCTGATTCCAAATATGGAATCCATTTTTCCAAATTCAAAACAAATAATTTTCATATATTAATTTAAAATTATTTCCCGTTGTCAAAATAAAAAGCGTGTTTTTATGAAATAATAACTATCAAAAGATTGACACTTGTTTAAGTCCAGTTTAGTTGTGAGATTACATCCAACAACCTAAATTATATTAAATGATAAAAATATAATCTAATTATACTTCAAAACCATTCAAATATATATTTTAACACTATAAGTTATTTTGATTAAAAATGTTGTATTTAATTAATATTTAGTATTTTTCACTAATCATAAAAAATGGAATGTTTTCAAAAAAGTACCAAAAATTCACCATAAAAAATTATCAATATTATGAATCCAAAAACGAAGTCCATGTTGTAATATAAAATTTATAAAGTTTTAAAAATTCGGTATTACTATTCATAACGACTAGTTTTACTGGTCGTAGTGTGTTAGAATCTCGAAGTTGCGTACAATGCAAGTTATTACATTATTCAAAGGGAAACATATTGTGGAAGCCAGGGGTGTTAAAAACTCGAATAGGTGCATTGACTAGTTGTATATTCCATGTATTCAATATTTTCGATGGATCAAAAATTCACCAACAGAGTTATCGCAATGGGCTCTCTAAAGCAAGGCGGCATCCCTAATTGCAATAAAAATTTTTGTTCGACATGCATTTAGTGTGAATGAACACTTGTTGTGAATAATTGAATTTCTATCATACCAGATAATGTGGAGGAGCTCAGTAATGGAGGATAATAATATATTCATGATTAGTTGCGAAGAGTAATGCTTCACATAACTTTTTAATTGAGAGGAAATAGAGTTATAAAGTAACCATCTGTAGTAAAAAATGTTAGTAAGATAATTCCAAAGAACTATGGTCGTTGCACAAGACAAAAATAAATTATTTGTATCCTTTCTATGTTGATGATAGTGGAGGAATTTAGAGAAAAGTTGGACACCATGATACTAGAGACAAACCTTAGTAGTTAAACAGTTATGAGCAATATCCCAAACAAGATTAAGTCTTGAGGGATTAATCCAGGGTTTTTTAAAAAACTTCATATAAGAGAAATTAGAGTCAGAGCTAGTGAAATAATGGTTGTTTAAATTTTTAGAGTCAAAATTACAATTGTTGTCAGGTTTCAAAATAAAAAAGTCATCTTTACTAGAGAAGGGATACTCATCAACATCATGCTTGATGTAATCAGGGAAATATAAGTTATTAGATTGCGTCACCTCTTTTATGGTGAATTAGATGCTATCCAGGGAGGCATTAGAAAGAAGCATGGAAACAAGAGGGGTTCCAGTACAGTTTTCAAGCCAGAAGTGCATGGTGGAATTCGAGCTAACCATCCATCTAGAGTTATGCATGATATCAACAAAGGAGTTTTTGATGGAAGGCTAGAGCGAATAATTTTCATAACTCAAATTTCATTTTTTTAGTTATTCCATGAAACGATTTCTAAGAAAATACATGAAGTTAAATTTATTGTGGATCGAATTACAAGTGAGTATGGCTTGGAGAGCATCATTAAAAAGCTTGATATTTTTATGACAATCCCACCTCTTTCAAGAGGTTGGATCATGTAGACTAGAGGATGGTAACAACCTTACTTTCAAGGATACTACTACTACAAACAATGTTTTTAATGTAGGTATTGATTTTTTAAGGATACTAACAGTCCACCTGTAGATCATTAGTGTGTAAACCATTTTGGATACAATGGAATATTTCACAAGGTAGATCCTTCCGGTCATAGAGAGAGATTTTCCATTACAGTAAGAAAGTTGATTAATGACATGATCACTAACGACATAGAAGTACAAGGATTTAGGCCTACCCCAAAATATGGGTACACCCATGCAGGTAAAAGGAAAATATCCTTGATTAATTCCATGACTCTCTATGATGTATCTTTTTCTAGAAGGAGGTAATCTTTTACCAAAGAAGACAAATAATTTGTTTCAACTAATTGATTAACCAAATATATCTTTATAGTGAGATATGGTAGCTTTGAGGATAAGGATATTGAGTTTTCCCCTATTAAGGAAAATAATTATGACATCCTAATATGTATATGGGATGTAGAATTGAGGATTTAGGCCACATAAATAGGTTTAATTTTGTTTTGATAATCAAGAGAAGTGAGGAGTCTGTTAAGATAATCCTACCCAATGGCGAAAAGAATAATAGAGAGGGGATGAACTTGTCGGACTCCCTTCAAGAATTTAAAATAACCCTTGGGAGAGCCATTAATTAGGATTGAGATATAGGTTGAGTTGAAGAGGGATTTAATCCTGTTAATGAACACCTCATTGAACCCAAAACCCTGAAGAACTTTGAAAATAAATCTCTAGTCTATTGTATCAAATGATTTCCTAATTTCAATTTTAATAGAGATGATTCATCCTCTTGAAGATTTATTAAGATATTTGGTGAATTCCAAGGAATGGATAATGTAGTATTGTATTGACCTACCTTTGATGAACCCAAATTGGTTCCAATAGGTGATTTTGATACATCGAGTGGATTGCCTATTGGTGAGGAGATTTGTAATAATTTTGTAATGGGGGTTGATAAGATAAATAGGTCAGAATAAATAGATTTCTGAGGCATTGGCTACCTTGGGGATTAATGTAAGAAACCGAGCATTGAGACCATAAGGTAGGACAACATTAGAGAGAAACATCTTAACACGTATACAAACATCCCTGTGAACAACCACCATGTGGTGCTGTAAGAAACCATTATTGAAACCATCAGGTCCTGTAGAACTATTTGGGTTTAGTCTAAAGACTGTGGTTTAGATTTCAGGGTCCATGGGAGTGCCCAAGAGAAATAGTTTTTTCCCTCATTTACCAAAGTAGGAATGATCCCAGAAATGATATCCTTGTTAATACATGTCACATTTAAGATAATGTCAAAATAAGAGACCACATTATTTGAAATGGTAGCTTCAGAGTCATATAGGGTGTCATTGTATTTAAGAAAAGATAGAGGATGACAAAAATTCATATCCCTTGGAAGGGCATTGTAGAATTTGGTGTTACGATCACCAACAAAGAGACATTTTGTTTTGAAAACATTTTTCCAGATGTGTTCCAAGAGAACCAAAAGATAATTGAGTTTCATAGAGATGCTGACCTCGTTTTTAGGGTCATAGGATAAATCAGAATGAGTAACATTATTTTGAATTTGATTGTGCTCATTCTCAAGGGTGGATATATCCTTGCCAATATGTTTCTATTTATCCCCACACCAACCCTTGAGGCAAAGTTTGAGATTCTTGGGCCTATAAATACATGTAAAATCATTTGAATGATGATTCATAGATTCCCAACAGTTATGGATAAGATGAGAGAAATCCAAGTCCTTAGACCAAGAATAATTGCATTTGAATGGAATATTGGACATTACTTTTTTATAATTAAAGCTAACCAGAATAGGATGATGGTCAGAGTGTAGCTTGTGTAAGGTGATGCTAGAGATGTTTTCCCAAGCATCCAGAGTCGGGAAATTCACTATATCCCTATCCAGTTTGTTAGAAACAACCCTATTATAATTTCTTCTGTACCAGGTGAATTTGGAACCAGTAAGATTGATTTCAACCAGGTTACAATCCACTATCGAGGATATGAATTCTCTGGATGAAATGGTAGAGTGAGAAGAACCGAGTTTCTCTATAGTTATAGTTTTTAAAAATAGTACCATTGGATGTTATGTATTAACCATGGGAACTAGATTAATGAAAACATATATTAGGTATCATAACCTTATGGTAGAATTTGAGGATTAGTAGAGAATAACATCATATGGTTATGGTATGTATGATGTTGTGTGTCTTTTCATAGAAATACACCCTTGTGTACATAAAAAAAGTGCAATTAATTCAATTTGAGTTGTACCTAGGTGTAATAACTATGAAAACAACTCATTGGGATTTTAATGGAGCATCACCTACTGAAATAAAATGAGACATAATACACACCACGATACAGTCTTTTGGGTGATATACATAGAATAATTCATATTTTCTTTATAATCCATTTTGAATAATTTTAATATAATGTGATTCCCAAAGTAACCAACATTATGATTTTGATATGAACAATGAATAAACTTTCAATTTATGTTAACTGTTATACTAGTTTTAGAATTATATAATATGACATAAAATTCATTATTTCATGAGAAAATTCTGTATATTACACTTTTTTTGCAATGGATCATTGAATAAAGATTTTTGTCCACACTCGTTGTCAATGTAAAAAATTCACAACTAAGAATTAAAATAAAATTGAATTGGATATGAGCAGATCATGGGAATATTATGGAAAAAAACTTATGTTACAATAAACAACCTTTTCATAATGGTTTGACCTATTATTCAAAAATTACATTCTCCATTTTTTGAATCACATCATGAGACATAGTACCACATCCTTATGTGGGACTACTACTCAAGTGGTATTTGAAAAATGTATTAAGTCCCTTGAAAATATTTTTTTCTTGGGATTGGATGAAATGAAAAAGGCTAAAAATTTAGATTATTTCCATAAGGGATATACTGATCATTAGTGGTATATGATCAAAAATACTCGGTAGAAATAATAAATATAACACATGGAATAGATAGCTTTTAAGGAAACATTATTAAAAAAATATTTCCATCATGTGGAACAAATCGAAATGAAGAGATGGTTCCATAACATTAATTTAACGGGATAATAAATTAATACAAAGAATCGGCATACCATTACAAGATTAATAATTTGTGTCACTAATTACATAATGAATATAGAATGAAATATTTAAAATTTTAAGATCGTAATTCAAGTCTCCAAATGACATTGGATTTTAAAAAATTTCATAATATGACTGAATAATTTATTATTCCATCAAAATATATAAGGAATTATCTATATCCTTTATATTCAATAGGGTCAATAGAATACAATTCCATCTGAACACAATGAAAAAAGGATGGCGTCAAAGAGAACTAAAATGAATAATTTTCCATAATGAGAAAAGTTTTGGAAGAAACATCTTAGGAAATTTTTTAATTGAATGGGATTTTATCACAAGTACATATATTTTAATAATTTGGATAATTAATTCCTCGAGAAGAAACAAATCCCTGATATTTATTGATTTGACTATAGATAAATGGATCATCCTTCACACAAATTATGGAATCATCAATGGAACATAGAACATAAGTGGAGAAGGGGAGAAGTTAATGCTTATATGATCATGACTACTAAGGTTGATGTTTAGAATTATATGGTGGTAGGTATTTTAATAATTTTATTACATTTAGATAAACTTTTATTTGATTATGGATCCTCACAATATTTTTTATCTTCTACACCTTTAATGAAAATTTGATATTCCTATAGCATCATAAGAAAGAATTTTTAAGTTAAAACACTTGGTGAAATTCGAACTACATTAAGGATTAGTCATTAAGTTAACAATTTGACAAATGAATAGTCACTATTTTCAAATTTATTTTATCATACATTGGATTTACTTTGATCTAATTCTTGTTTTTGAATATCGTTTGATACATGATGGAAAAAAATATTACTAATAGAACTACACTATGAATTGGGATGAACTTGTATAATTAATTATCTTTATCGGGGAGATATCATCATTTGAGTCATGTCTAGACCCACCCCTATGACCTATTTTGAAAGATATTATTCGGTAAGAAGAGGAAACAAAATCAATGGATGCAAAAATTAATATTAAAATTTAGTATTTACATGTAGTATAGAAATAAATTGATTTATTTCTAGAGGAAATAATGATACATCAACCAAAGAATGAAGTCATGTTCTTTATTAACTTATTCCATGATGTAAGGCGAATATAAAATAAATTCAATAGAATGTAAACAATGAAATTATTGGAGTAGAAAAAAATATCTAGGGATGTTATGTGATATGTGATCTATATAACCTATTAATTCTCCTTGGGGAGAACATATTCCATTTGTTAAGAAGATGTATATATCCATTAGGTTCCACATTGATTATAAGGAAATCAATTCCTTTATAATAAAGAAAACATGTCCCCGACCTCAAATTTAATAATTTTCATCCAAATTCATATAAATATGTATTTTAAAAATATTTACCTAATTTATGGGTATCATTAATTTAGAGTAAATAGTGAATAAAGTATGGATAAAACATTATAAATAGGTATATACATAATATGTTTACAACAACTCCATTTGTACTGAACTACTCACCCTATTTTTATGGATATAATTAAGAAAATACATAATGAATATATCTATAGTTTTTAGGTATTCATTGATGATATATTGTTTTATTATATGAACTATGTGTACTGTGAGAACCACTTACACATCAATCAGGAGACTCTTAGAACAAAAGAGTTATATGAAGGATTTGTTAACTGTGACTTCTAACGTCTGAATTTAGTTCCTTTTCCATATTTTCTGAATGGATGGAATATGAATTTCTCTTATGAAGACTAATATTTTCAGAGAATTTACAAATCTAGTGGACATATATAAGGTACATAGATTCCTTGGTTTTTTATTTTACTATCAATGATTCATTCATAATGTTTCATAATCAGATAACTCATTAACTAAGATTACATGTAAAGGGACATATTACTTTGGAAAAATGATTGTGAAGAATGTTTTTATGAAGTGAAAAAGAAATGGGTTAATTCTCTAATTTCAAATCTACCATTAAGAAATGATGTGTTTGTGATATATAGTGATGCAATGAATAAGGGGCATTTTTGTATCCTAATAAAAAAGGATAATGTTATTTCACATGCATAAAGATAGTTAATGAATCATGAAATGAACTATCCAACACTTGATCTTGAGTTGTATGCTATAATATATTATTAAAAATATAGATACATTATATTTATGGTGGATTATGTGAGATTTACACCAAACAAAAAAGTGTAAAATCCTATATTCACATGAAGTGGTCTAAATGTGGATAGTACAATTGCTTGAGCTAGTCATGGATTATGATTTATCAATACACTAACACCCAGGGATGGACAATAATGTATCTGATGCATTGGGCTGGAAGGATCATAGAGTTGTGAACTGAATAAGGATTCTAAGGGATATTATATTCATGGATCTAGTAAAGTTAGATCTGACTATTATTGAGATGGGGGTGACAAAACTAATTTTTTAAATTGTTGACAAACAATATTTATTAGAAATGAGAATAAAACCTCAATTTTATGAAGAGAAATTTATAAATAAAATTAAGCTTGTGTGTGATTGGAATTAGAAGAAATTGTTTATGAAGATGGTGTCTTAAAAATATGGATGGAGATTATGTGTTACATATATACATGAGATTAAAAAGGAATTATTGGATGATTCTCATAGATTAAATATATCTACAAACCCTGGTAGAACTAGGATATATCAGGATTTTATGGAACAGTTTATGTTGGATTACATGAAGCATAAAATTGATGTTCATATACATAAATTTATAGTTTGTCAACAGATTAAGGTGGACAGAAAATATCATATAGGAATCAAGAAACTTATTCCAAGTACTATGTAGAAATGGGATGGAATTACTATTTACTTTTTAATATGAGTACACAAGCCTCCAATATGTAATGAGGAAATATAGATTATTATCAACCACCTAACCAAATATGCACATTCCCTCTGTATAATAGAATATTTACCATGCGATCACATTAAATGGAATAATAATAATTTTTATGTAAGAAATCATGGTGAAACACTTCCGATTATAATTGACTATGATATCCATTTGGCCTAAATATTCTAGAAGATTCATCATAGGACATCTGATATTAGGAATGATTTAAGCACATCCTACTGTCCCCAAACTAATTGATTAGTCTAAAAGGTCTATTAAAACATTGAAAGTCATGTTGAGGTCATGAACACTTGATTTTATAGATATTTATATCATAAATTATATTTGTTATATTTTTCCTATTACAATAGTTTCCACTTATGTGTTCAAATGATGTCGTATGAAATACTATATAGAAATAGATGTCATACTCCATTATTATGGGAAGAAGCTTTTGAAAGGAAAATTGTTATCGCAATACATGTTGAGAAAAAAACAAATTTAAATTTGATTAAAAATAAAATTAAATATTCTCAATGTAATTTCTCATATTTTCCATGTATTATTTTTAGAAATTATATTGAATAATTTTGAGATCAAGAACTAAGACGATGTGTGATTCTTAGCAACGATTTTTCAAGATTTTTTTTGGAGAATATTAATCTATTTATAGAATGTACATGAAATTTTCATAAAAAGTGTAATAACATTTAAATGTGTGCCTAGATAAAAAATCCAAGGGCAACATTGAGCTCAAAATGGAGGTCTTACACTATCTTTTACCGAATCTTGGTTGGCACTGTCCATCTTAAAAAAAATCACAAAGGACATAAAAATAATTAAAATTATAAAATAAAATTATTATTATTTTAAATATTAATAACTCAGGAATGGTGAATCATATTAGAAATAGGATTCCACTGTTGATCTCAAAATGATATTTTTCCCTAGTAATGACATAACGTCAGTCATCATGCGTTTTTTTTGAAAAAGATGTTGCAGGATGTAATCATCATTAAAAAATTGAAATAATTTGTTTTTTTGATGAATCTTCATTATCTTTAAATGTAACCTTAGGTATAAATCCAAGGGTTAACCACATAACCCTAGGATTGCTAAACAATTCTTATGAAGACCTTTGGAATATCTCTCTTTACAAATGGCGATTAATCATGGATCGACAATTGATGCACAACCGATTCGATGATATCTCTCAGACGATGATGACTACACACCGATCCATCATCAATGACTAATCCAATATGAGGTAGGGCTGTTATTTCTTTTGGATATTTCATCATTATTCAGTTCCATGTTTAACACAGATCATCCCACAAACATATTGATCTGTGATTATGTTATTAGGGGAGGAAAATAATTACGATGTTTATTTAAGATAGTTTTCATTAATTGGTTCTTCGTTTTATATTCTTTGTCTAACTAAAATGGATTGAGGCCGAAATGAACAAGTCCTAGGTTAATTCCCTATGTTGTACACATGATTTTCTAAACCCTGTTTTTCGCATTCTTCGTTGTTGGAACCTCGTGGAGACAATCTGACTTACCGAGTGGGTCTAAACATGATCAGACCCCCCGAATTAGAGGAAAATGGAAGTAAAATGCTGAATCTGTGTAGATTGTGACCAGAGAAACATAAATCTACCCATGTTTATAGATTTGATCATTGGAGCTGTCTTGGTGTTCTACGAAAGTGAAAAATGATGCAATCTAGTCTGATGGTCTGGTGAGGTGACATGGCGGTCCAGAAAGGTAGTGTGGAAAGTTGAGGTAGTTTCCATGGTGGTGGACAGGGATGATGGTGACATCAATAGAGTAGGTCGTATGAGACCTTATGGATAATGTTGCAAAACATGAATGCAGTTGAGTCAGAGATGTAGGGGCAGCACGATGTGGGGTTGTGTGGGATGCGATTGGTGTCCAAGTGCGGAAGTGGCGGCCATGGTGGGAGACCGCATCCAGTTGATAAAGGCAAGGCCATATGACCTAGGCCTAGGTGGCATGAGCCAGGCCTAGGGGAAGTGGAACATATCAGTCCAGAGGTAGCATGCCTGGTCTTTCCTGATGAAGCAAGGCTGGTCATCACTAATGATGTGGTTCAAACCCAGGTCAGAACTCTAGTCAACCTAGGGCAGTCGATCATGGGATGAATCGAACATGGCAGCCCATAACTATAGTGAGTGGACCAACCATGTAGTTGGTACAAGGGCCTAGTGGCCCCACATCTTTTGAAACATCAAATCCAAATAACTTTTTAATAGTGGTTTGTTTAATGAGTATTATACAACATCTGGACCCTAACTATGAGACGATATGTTTGAGATAATATGGTGAGTTTTTAGCACAGACCAGTAGTGGATGATGATTTCCCTTTGGTCCTTTCTCAAGGGTTCAGTACTTTATTCCATCAATCTCACTGTATTGTAATCCTATCTTGATACTGTGTCAAAGAAAGAGGTTGTTATTCCTCTTTCGGACTGCATTGGGATCCTTTATGACCTCTATAGATTATATGGAATCATGTTACCTCTGTGATAATAGAGCTGGTCCTCCACAAGTGGTCTGTATCAATAGGGTACGTAGTATCCCCAATAGTGTGTGGGTGTGATCTTTGGTATCCCCTATGGTGTTGAGAAGGATCCCCAATGTTTAAAATTGATCCAGAATGGGTACGTTCTATCCCCCAGGTTATCTAGGCATTATCCATGGTATCCCCCAACATATATGGGGGTGATCAACTCTATATGCATCATAATCTTCCTTGACCGATAAAATCTCATTTGGTTGGGGACCAATGGAGCTAGAACTATTATTGAGTGAATCATATGATATAATGGATCGAGAGGTGAGAATTACCAGTAATAGCATGATTCGAGAATAATCGTGGGACTGGAAATGGTTGTGGATTACCCCTAGAATATGAGTATTTGATTGAGTGTATTTTTATATTCTTATTACATGTGCTATTGACATGTGCATATGTGGAGATAAATACTATTTCCATTATGTTATTTTTCAACATGATGATTCCTTTTTAGTATTTTCCTTCCTTTTATTTCCTTCATGGTATTTCATTAATGGTATTTACTTTGTGTTTTTGTGGTTCCCTACTAAGTCATGCTTTACACACCCCTGAACAGAATTTTCCCACATTTGTGATGTATTGTGTAGGTGATTAAACTTTAAATATAGTTCCAAGAATACTAGTTCCTGGTTTCCCATTATGAGTCTAGATAGACCGTTGTGTCACCTAACATCTTTTTAGAGTGTATTCCAAGTACCAAATTTCTTATAGGCTGGACTAGTTGTCATATAATCTTTTTGTTGGCCTTGTTTTGGCATCGTTTATTTTTTAATACTTTTAATTTTGTACTTCAGTTGTGGGATATTGCTGTTTTCAAGAATTATTTATTTAAATTTTCAAAATTATATCATTTTTATTGGATTTGTGATATTCCATGTAAGTACATTAGGATATTGCCTCCCATTTTTGGGACATGCCTAATCAGTGCTAGTCATCAGCCCCTGTCCTATAAGAGGTGGAATTAGGTTAGTCATGGAACTGTACCCTATGCAATAGTTAATGAATGTTTGGTATCAAAATGGGTAAATTATAATTTAAAACTAAGAGTCTATGAGTTTGGATTGTGGAATACATTTTATGTTTTTCAAGTTTAGCATTTAGGACACATTCTCCATTGTTGGTGTAGAGACTAATGTGTCCATACACTAGGAAATTGATTTAATGCTTCTATATTCGGTACATGAAAACACTAGTTATTGGAAAAATGATAAATGAGTAACATATAAATTGTTATGTTTTTTTTGTACTTATTTAGTCATCCCTCTCTATATACAGTGGTAAAACATGTTTTATTTCAGGATGTATCCACCTAGATATCCCACATGGATTCCACTCTATGATCACATGATGATACACAGGATCACAAGGCATCTATACGTTGACTTTTACCTAATATAGAACCTCATGGTGGTGTAATGTCCATACAACCAACTGTATATCAACACTTGGTTCTCCCAATACCAGCAGATGGGGATCAAAGGCTATGATCACATCAAGAGTTTCAGCAACAGATACCCCTCATCTTTTGAGGTGATTCCAACACACAGGTGGATGATGGATGGCTTGGGGGGATGACCTAAGTTTCCTATCTATTCAGGACACTAGCAGATCAGATGATGGTCCTGGAAGTGAACCATTTACTCATCTTTGTTGGGTATTAGTTGGGTTTGGTTACCTGATGTCAAGATGATGAGACTCTTCTATGGATAGGTTTTGTGAATCATTATATAGAGTAGTTCTTCAATATTATCTAAGGGTTATGTGTATCTCTGAGAAACTATACCATCGGTAGAACTATATATTGGTATATGTGTGTTCATTGAGGTATTCCAACCTATCCATGTACTTGTGGAATATGCAACACGATCTATACTTCATGGAACAGACCATTGGGACAGCACTGCCTAGGGAAATCTGACACAACCTTAACTCTATTAGTATTGCCACTAATTATGGGATGTTAGAGAAATAATTGGTAGTTTGGTGTCCCAATGGTCTGTAGATATAGCCAGTGGTAGTCCACAATTGGATGTAAAGAGTAGATACCTCGTTAGTAGGTATCCTAAGATAGTCATAGGGATCCATGTGGGACAAGCACGTCAGGAGGTGATCTTAGGCCGACTCAAGATAGTAGAGGGACATATAATGTTATTAATATGATGAAAGGGGAAATATTATCCATTATTTTGCAACACATAATACTTTTGGAAGGGTGAAAATAGTTGGACCCTCGAGGCAATGTCTACGATTGTAGAAAGATGGTCCTTATTGTAGAAGACATGGTAGAGGAGCTAGGAGAGCAGTAGGAGGTTGTATATGCTTCAACATGTTACCACCACCACCCCCAAGTGGTCCACACTAGTCTTAGGGAGCCTGAGTATTGGGAGGGTATTTCTACATGTAGTAAATAAATATGACACATGTACTCCTTGAATGATTCAAGGTAAGATCTACGTCTTTACCACCTTAGCTATAGTTTTGATAGAAACATGTGCTAGTCATTCGTTTCTCACCATGGACCTTGTTTGGGACTTATATATTCAATTTGAACTATTGACTCGATATTTTTCTTAGAGACACCTATCAAAAGATATTCTATGATAACACACTAGTGATGATAGAGTAATTTGACTAATGGAGGTGATATTTTCAGATGGGATCTCTTTGTAGCGACATCTAGGCCATACGAGGTCAATCTCGGTATTGTTGGATTTGGTGGCCTAAAACCAACTACTTTGTATTTTATTCATTAATAAATACCTTATCACATAATGATTGTTCTTCTGCATGACAGTTCATTTGATAATTTACTAAGGATGGTTGTTTCACCAAAAGGTCATAGCAGATCCCTGATATTATTATAACCCGAAAGTGCCATAACATAATTATTTAATATATGTTCTATGGCCGGATGATGTTATTTGAAGGACAAAAAAAATATAGACCATTAGGGGTGAGGAATCATAATACTTTGTGGGAAAATCTTATGATGTGGTCCATTGGTAATATCTCGGAGGATATTATGAGAACGATACCCTCTAGTTGGAAATCCGCATTTAAAAGTGTCATTGGATTTTTCTATCTGCATCCATGATTATTGGTCCTGAGACAATAATATTATTATTAATGGGTATTAAAACTCGTGCACATAAATGTATTGATGAAAACTGGGATGAAAACCTGTTCGCAATGAGGTGGGATATGTTAGGTGTTTCATGAGTAATACATCATTAATAGATAATGTGAGAAAGGATTTTCCCTTATGTTCCATAACAAAATTAACAATTTCATTCCATCTGATGGAATTGATATAGCCTAAATAAATCCTTGGCCATGGTGAGGAATGGGAAAGTTCAATTCCTGGAAGTCAAAGAATGAATAATCAAACACATGGGTTGACGGAACTAGAATGCAGCCTTTATTATTTGAGATATCGAGACATGGTATTACATTACATGGTAAGCATCCGAAAGAGGTGACATGTCATTGTGGAGTGAACTTATTCCATTATTGGTTCCATGGCATGTTTCTGGAAGGTAACCGTTTATATTAAGAAGGCTATGCCTAATTCCACTAAGAAAGAGGACTAGAGGGACACACAATATGATTGTCAATGTATCTCAGTTAAATATTAATTTAACAATTTGAATAAATATTAGTCCCGGTTGTGGTTTCATAATTATTCAAAGATGCCTGATCGCATTTATTTCGACACTATTTATTCGAAAGAATATATTGTGGGGGAAATAATATATTTATTATAGAGTAATGTCGTCATAAATATTTGATAAATAAATTTCCATTACTCAAGGTCTAATAAATATTGTGGTGGAAATAAATAGAATGGAAAAAACAAAATTACATGCCTTTTATGTTAATATACATGATGTGTATATTAATATACATGTCCTGTATTTTTTCTAGGAAGTTATGAGAAATAATATTATTTATTTAATTAAATAATATTAGGTGTAATTCATATAGATCATATAAAATAATATTAATAGTCATATATTATTATTATACATGGTGTATTACTATGAATTAAATGAAATGAATAAATTATTTTGGGTCATTAATTCATTTTACAATTCAAAGTAATTAAAATCCCAATTATATAATTTTAATTAGCATATCCATTTTGACGGGTTATGCACAAAGGATAAAGATAAAGATCATAATCCAATAGGCAATTATTTTCATCCAAGATCTCTTTCAAACTATGAGAGAGAGATCCTTCTCCACCAGATCAAGGAGATGGAAGGCGGACTTCACAAGCGAAGGATCTTCCATGCTTGCATGTGAAGATCCCTTCGACAACATCTATAGATATGTGGAGAATTTGTGGTCACTGATAGAGGAATCCTATACTTTGATCATACGATGCAATGATGGATCACATTGCATCCTATCTGAAAACATCAATGGAGAAATAATTCCATCAAGGTAATTCTTGTTTTTGATTATATTAATTATATCCAACATATGATGATCATATTGATGGTTCCCTGACTCCCTTATTTTTTTAATTCTTCAATCTATTATAAATATCTAGCATTTGATTATCGTGATGGATCTCGAATTAACTGTTAACGAGAAAAATTAATGTTGGGTACACTAACCAATGTGCTTCCGCTGTGCTCGGAACCAACAAGTGGTATTATAGGGGTCATATTTTTGAATATAATTATTTAGTTTTTGTGGGTGATTTACATATTTAATAATTTATTTTATTAAATTCATGTTAATCATTATTTAAATATGAATCTCCTGTTATATTCCTCCTCAATTTTTTCTCATTCACCTAATAGAACTGATTTTTTCTTTTAATTTTGGTTAAAAAATAGAGAATCTCATCCGAAGGTTCTAAAGCTTCAATGCTGTAAAAAACTAGAATATATGGAATGTGTTCGGTTGTACACGCAATGTAGTGTTGGATCACTGTACGTGGATGGTATTATAAACCAAACCATATCATTGGATCCTATCTAAGTCTTTATGACTCAGTGTGTTGACCAGGAGCTGGTGGAACATGGTTTCTGGATTACACGCCATGTGGCCCACTAAACACAGTGTGTAGTCCCTTCGAGGTTGGATTGGAACATGTACCTTGTACAAGGAATTCCAGCTGGAAACCATGTTACACTGATACTATATGGTGTGTGACCCATGGAACATGTCATGTACTACAATGATTTCTTCAGTACATCTACATGCCATGTCTCTGGGCGTCTACTTCATATGGAAGGTGAAAAGAAGTACATGCCATGTAGTCTGAACTACACGCCATGAACACATCCAAACTATGATGATTTATGAAAATTTATTATTATATTATATGAACCCTTGAAAAATGTACCATAGTTCATGTGTAATGCTGAGGGACAACACGAGACAAGTGTTTTACATATATGTCTTTAATTTATCATCTGCCTAATGATTATTTTTATTCATTGTGTATTTCTGAATAGGAATTCACCAGGTTTCCTCCAAATTACAAGTTATGTACAAAGATTATTTTAAATGAATTTATTTGCATAAATTTTGGATGGATGAGAATCTCATGGAAAATTGGAAAAGTTTTTAAGATAAAAGGATTGATTAATTAAAGATAATTAATTGATTCAAGTGTGATTTATCTTAAACAAGAACGATTAAATAATTGAATGATAGTTTTATTTTTTTATAAATATCATTGCATGTATGGATGACCATGATATAGACCAAGACCTTTTTATATGAATGGTTTCATTAAATTTATGTATTTAAATTAAATTTGTTGCATGTGACCCTTCTCCTCCTTAATATTTAGGGCCTACGTGCCCAATGTTTATTTTATTTAAAATCCTGTTTTACACCTCACCTGCATGTGAGATAAAAGTAAATGAAATGGATGGAGCTTACAAGCTATTGGAGGTGGCTCACGTTAGGATCCATGGTTAAACCAATCCAAGGAGATACAAATGTGGACTAGTGGAAGGATCTAAACATAAACCAAAAAGGTATCATGTGTTTCAACCCTAGGTCTTGGGTTAGTTTATCAATCTCTAGATAAACTATCCAATTGAACAATATCTTGATCATACCATTTATTTTATTTTTGTCAGTTGCATGGATTATTTTTTGTGGGTGAGTCTTCACAGTCAAACAATTAATGAATTAAACATTCCTGCAACATTGTACTAAAATAACACAAAATTATTACAAAATGTAATCATAGATATGGTAAATTGAATAAATATATTCCACATAATGTTAAAAACCATGTAATAAAAGATAATAAAATGGAAATTTACATATAATTATATAATCCCTCAATGAAATATTAAGTCAGTATAGCCTTAAATAATATTTGTTAGAATAGGACTATAGCTCAATGTTCATGACCAACTCTATAGGGATTGCATTAAATTATCAGGGAATTATAATTCATGGTTTTCAGTTGAAATGATTTGGTTAAAAGCAAGGGTTTATTTCCACTATAGGACTTGGTGTGACAATGACGAAATGGTTGAAGAAATCACAAATAAAAGGGTTTTAGGATTGGGGTGTCCACTTAGTGGATCAAGGATTTGCGAGTTAATGCTATTGGAGTTTAGAATGCCGACCTAAACCCCTTCAAGTGGCTTGAACAACCCTATTTGGGGTAATTCAAAGGGAATTATAGATCCCATTGACTAGAATATTCAGAAAATTGAATATTTTGATGTCAATAGTGAAGGTTATTTGATTTCGATAAAATAGTGGGAGACTAATAAGTATTAATTTATTTATTTTTCTCGGTTTTTATCATGATAAAGTACTAAACCATTGATCATATTAATTTGTATAAATGGAAGGAATAATTACATCAATCATATCATTGTGAACCATAAGCGAGAAAGAAAACCTTCTCACCAGTACCAATTTCCAAGAATGGCAGAGGCGTTTACGTGTCATCTTTGCCACGAGAGGAAATTGTATGTGCTGGAAGAGCCTATTCCAGTTTCGCTTAAAAAATATTGCTTTGGTGAGGAATATATATTTATACATGAAAAAAATGGTTGATGCCACAAATGTCTAATGTTTCATGCTATTGGCCCTGTGTAATGAGCCCTTGATGCAACATGAATAAATGGACATGTATAGCATGATGTTTCACCATAAGGATCTCTACCTAGAGAAGGTTAGATTGGAGAGATATGAGATCTCCAAAGCTTTGTTTAAAACTAATATTACAGTGTCTATTCTAGCTATGCCTCATGTAGTCAAGCTTATTGGCTACATTGAATGCCTGAACATCTTAGGGATTATGTTACTGGATGAGTTGTGTACAGATCTCTTTCCTCTCATCACTTCCAAAGACCTTATCTAGATTTATTTTCAACTATAACATGATCATCAATGATAAGGGACTTTCATAACATCTAACCATAATTCTTCAAGTAGATAAGGACATGGCGTGGGACAAACCCAGAGTCCTTATGATGAATATGAAAAGGAAGGAAAAGGGAAAGGGTTCATTGAATTATAAATGGTCTGAATCCCCTGAGCACCATCCCTCCAAGAAGGGAAGATCCAGAGGCAGGGAAAGGAAAGGGATGAGGTATGTTTTTCATGTGTCAAGCAAGTCCACTAGAAGAGGAACTACACAAAGAAGCGTTGGGATTATAAAGGTGTGTTTGATATCAAGTGTAATCATTCCATTTCGACAAATTGGTTATTTGACATAACATGTGGGGATCACATCTGTATTCAAATGAAAGAACCATGTATATTTAGAATGAATTCTAGAGGATAGTTGGATCTTCATGCTTCCAATGGTGTGAGGCTGGTTTTGTTATCTATAGGCGATTACCACTTCTCATTGCCAACTGGGATGATTTTGGTTTTACATAACTATTATTATGTTCCTAGTGTTTCCAAAATCATAATTTCTGTTTCATGTTGGGATATGGATGTATTTATTTTCATGTTTGGAAATAAGGGTTGCTTATTTTATAATAACAACATATGTTATGGTATGTCACATTTAAATAATTGTTTGTATTTATTAAATTCCAAAAACCAATTGTTGTAAATCATTAACAAAACAAACCCACATGACTGATACAACACCTGGTTTTGTCACCACCGTCTTAATAATGTAAACGAGAAGCACCTAACAATGCTCTACCAATATGGATTTTTATACCCCACTAAGCTAAACCCACTTCATATATGTCCATCTTATTTACAAGTTAAAATCACCAAGTCGCCTATCAGTGGACAATGTGAATGGTTCACAATGCTTCTAAGATTTGTGGACAAAGATGTGGGTGGACTATTTCCAATAGAATCTAGAGGTGGATATTCTTACTTCATTACTTTTATTATTTATTTGAGTAGATATAGCTATGTCTACTAAGTGAGTTATATATCAGAGTCCTAAGATAAATTAATGGAATTCTATAATGATGTAGAGAATCATCTTGGTAAGAAGATGATGAAAAATTGACCGGATCGATGTAGAGAATATCTGAAATAAGAGTTCATTGATCTTCTATGGGAGTCTGGGTTTATATCTCAACACACTCCTACTTATACACAATGTTGGAAAGGTGTTATTAAAATAAATAATCTCAATTTTTTGGTCATGGTGAGATACATGATGAGTTATACAGATCTTCTATTATCCTTTTAGGGATATTCATTAGAAATTGATCCATACACATTAAACTAAGTACCAAATAAGGGGGCTAATGGAATTACCTCCAAGACATGTGATGGATAGAAACCCATTTTTTCGCACACACATATATGTGGATGCGAAGAATTTGTTGATGCCTTCTTAGGAACCAAACTATCAGCCTAAGGCACAAACTATATCATTATGGGATATACCATGAAAATTAAAGGATATCGCATATATAACCCTTTATACAAGACAATTAATTTTTCTAGACAATACATCTTTCTTGATAGGGGGCATATACTCCAGAAGGATAGTGGGATCAAGATTGACTTTGATGAAGTTGTTTCTCAAGATACACATGAGTTAGTAAATAAAAGGTTCAACAGGTCCCCATGGAAGAGGTTCCAGATACACAAGTACAGTCTAGGAGCCCAAGAGAGGTAATGTTAACGAAGTGATTTGGGTTCCTAGTCACCAAGGATGGTGAATCATAATTATTGGTAAAATGATGGACCTATAAGGAAGAAGTAGAAATCTCAGAAGATGTAATATGGCTTAAAGGTTTGAATTTTAAGATGGATTCCATGTATTAGAACCATGTTTAGGTTCTTGTTGATGATCCAATTGATTTAAATCGTGTTGGATGTAAATTGTAATTCACGAGAAAAATGGACCTGGAAGGTCACGTTAGAGCTTATAAAGCATTATTATTGGCTAAATGATTAAAACAACGTCAATGAATTTACTATGATGAAACCTTCTCGCCAGTTTCCTTTTTTAAATACATAATAATCATACATTCAATAGTATCTTACCATGACTATGATATTTTGTAGATGGATGTCAAAAAACCTTCCTTAATGGGAACCATCAGCATGATGTCTATATGAAACAACACAATGTGTTTGTGACACCAGGTGAAGCCAAACGGGTTTCAAGTTGCATTAATAAATTTATGGACTAATGTAAGAATCCATTTATGGAACATTCGATTTGATAAAGCCATAAAATAATTTTGTTCCATTAAGAATGAATTTTAGAAGTGTGTTTATAAGAAATTTAATTGGAATACATTTATTATCCTATTAGTACATGTTGACGACATATTACTTATTTAAAATGATGTACCAGTCATACGGTTAGTTATGGACTGTTGTTAAGACTATCCTTAAGTATCTGAGATGAACATAGGATATGTTCCTAGTGTATGGAGGAGACGAGGAACTCTTCATTAGAGGGTATGCTGATGCAGGTTTTCAGGCAGATCAGAGCGATCTGAAGGTGCAATTTGGATATGTTATTTTTCTCAATAGAGGAGCTGTTAGCAGGAATAATTAAAATCAACTAGTTTTTGCCGATTCAACATGAGATTATAATTATATAGTGGCATCTAATGAGGTCAAGTAAGTCATCTAGATTCATAACTTTGTCCAGGAACATGATGTGGTGCCTAGAAGTAATGATCCTATCACATTGTATTGTGATAATAATGTAGTGGTTGATCTATCAAAATAACCAAGCTAATATAAAAGGAAAGAGAACATACTCATAAAGTATCACCTCTTTAGGGATTTTATCAAAGGGGTGAAGATGCAGTGAGAAGAGTTCCCATGGAAGAGAATGTGGTGGACCACTTGACTAAAGGCCTATCTCAGTAGAAGCAGAAATGTCATGTCAGAGGTAGAGGGTTAAAGGTTGTTTCCAGTTGGATCTAGTCCAAGAGGAATTATTTTGGTGTTTTTGTCCTAGAGCCAACAACTTTGTACCTTATTCATTAACAAATACCTTATCACATCTTGATTGTTCTTCACCATGACAATACATGTGTTAATGTCCTATGGATGATCGTTTAACCAAAAGGTCATAGAGAATCCCGACTATGATGAGAACCTAGAAGTTCAATAACATTATTATTGAATATATGACCTATAACCGAATGATGTTATTTGAGGATCAGGAATAATATAGGTCATTAGGGGTGAGGACTCTTAAAACTATTAGGAACATTCTGATGGTGTGTGCCCTTGGTAATATCTAAAAGGATATTAGGAGTATGAGACCCGCCAGTAGGAAATCCACACTTCATAGTGTCATTGGATGTTCCTATCTACAGACATGTGAATTTGTTCTTAGACATTAGGATTTTTATTAGTGGGTATTAAATCTCATGCACTAATATGTATTGACAAAAAGGGTGACGACACATTCCTCACAACAAGGTTTGATATGTTGGGTTCATCACAAGTAATATTTTATTAATAGATAATGCGAGAAAGGATTTTTCCCTTCTATTACATAACAAAATTATATATTTTAGGCCCTTTTATGAAATTGATATAGCCTAAATAAATCCATTCCCATGGTGAGGAATGGAAAAGTTCAATTCCAAGAAGTCAAATAATTAATAATAAAAAACTTGGGTTATCGGCACCGACATGAAACCTGCTTGATTTGAGATATCAAGACAAAGGGATTTCATTACACGATAAGATTTAGTAGGAGGTGAAATGTCATTGCATCTTCAACTTCATTATCTATCGGTGCCTTAGCATGTTTCTAGATACTATCCTTGGACTTTAGGTAGACTCTTTCTAGAGGGTCACACACTATGTGTGTCCAAGTACTTCTGTTAAAAATTAATTTAACAAGTTGAATAAAAATTATTCATGATTTTTGTTTAATAATTAGTCAAGGATACCTGATTGCATTTACTTTGACAATAGTTATTAGAGAGAATATATTATGGTAGAAATAATATATTTATGATCTATTATTGTAGTGATATTTGTTTGATAATTAAATAACAAATATTCAAGGTCTAATAAATGTGGTAGAGGAAATAAAGAGAATGGAACTTACAAAAGTACACACCGTGTATATTAATATACATGCCGTTTATTTTTTGTGGGAATTTATGAGAAATAATATTATTTATTTAGTTAAATAATATTAGGATTAATTAGGTGGGATCATGTCAATTAATTATAATAGTAAAATTTTATTAATATGAATGGGGTATTAATAAGAATTAAATGAAATGAATAAATGATTTCGGGTAATTAATTCATTTTTTTATTATATGTAATATAAATCCCAAATATAAAATTCTCATTAGCCTAGAAATTTTGAGGGGTTGTGCCCAACTGATCTAGAAAAATCTCTCAAGCCATGTGAAAATTATTATCATCCAAGAACGCTCTCACACTACATGAGAGAGATTCTTATCCACCAGATCAAGATGATCAAAGGCAGACATCGCAAGTGATAGATCTTCCATGCTAGAACCTGGATATCCCTTCAGCAATGTCCAAAGATACATGGAGAACTTGTGAATCACCGATATAGGAATCATACACTTTTATTCTATGACTATATGATGGATCACATAGTATGGTGACTAGAAACATCAACAGAGAGAAAATTCCAACAAGGCAATTCTTGTATTTTAATAAATTTATTCATAACCAACATATGATGATCCTCTCTATGGTTCCTTGACTCCATTATTTTCTATCATTATTTTTTCTATTATGATGATCTGGTGTTTTATTATCATGATGGATATTGGATTAAATTTTGTTAATGGAAAAAATTAAAGTTGGGTACACCCACCAATGCGCTTCCGCTATGCCCAGAACCAAAAGGTATAGACTGCTTACTCACAGTTCATGATTAGATTTACTATAATAGGAATAGAGTGTGGGGTGTAGTCACTGATGGAATGTGGATTTATATTATTGGTGAAATGGAAAGACCAGTGAGGTATGGAATCACAAATATGTGGGTGCTGCTGATGAAAAATCAATTGTGTAGCCTCACCCTCAATGTAGTAGATGATATGAGCCCCCTTTCTCATGTGGTGGTGGAAGAGTATAAGGACTTAATTCCTGAAGATTATCCTATTTTACCTCCACATAAAGAGCTTAAAATATGCATTCATCTGTACCTCATGAACAATTCTATATCTACACATTCATATCTTATGGATTCCAAAGAGTTTCATACTGTAATGGTGCATTTTGCGGACCTATAAAAGAAGGGCACCATGAGACTAAGTGTTTCAACCTGGGTAGCCCCCGTTGTTTTTCAAGAAGGATGATATGAGATTGATGTTAAGTTTGGATTACTAGTGATATAGATCCTCTAGTTCTATTACTTTGATATTTTTTACACATGGTAAGGGGTACATGGTGAATGATACTCTCTATAGGAAGTCTATATTGGAGTTACTAAATGATGCGTCATAGTAGTTTTTCTCGTTGTGATATCCTCTGAATATAGAGGTGGAGTATCTTACCACCAGTTAATGGTTTTCACCCCTCTACTCTTATAGGGGGATAGGGAGTCACGTCTTGGGTATATTGAACACAATATCTTATGTTCACAGATGTCCATTGGACATCCTCTTGATTTATATTTTCAATATGGGGAGCACAACATTATTTTTAGTCATGAAGAGATGTAATGGGGACATTGTAGGATGATTTATTTAGGGAGTTCCACACATCCCCTATGGTAGTAAATCCTAGTGTAGAAAAAAATTATCAGGACCACAGATATTGGTTTTGGTTTTCAAGGATAGAGAATAGAGCTGTTGAGTTTGTTTCTCGATGCCTCATTTGTGAATAAGTGGTGGATGAACAATAGTTTTAAATGGGTTTAGATCAACCCATTGATTTTATAGAATAGAAGTGGTATGATATATCTATTGAAATTTTGATGGGTTTACCACATTCATATAGGGGAAAGGAGGGCATATGGTTGATCATTGATTGTCACACCAAGTTGGCCCACTTCTTGGATATCTGAGATAAGTGTTCAGTATAGGGCACTAGATGCCCCTACGTGAAGGTGATAGTTTGACACCCCCTAAGTTCCATCGATGATTGTTTCAGATTATTATGATCATTATACATCCTATTTATGGAAAGAATTCTTAGAGGTGTTTGGGACACAATTATACTTGAGCATACTGTTTCACCTCTAAACAAACAGCCTGACTAAGGGGACCATTTCGTTTCTAAAGGACATGTTACCTACTTTCATGTTGGACTTTGGATAGATGTGGGAGGATCCACTGTGGGTGAAATATTCATTTAGCATGTGTCTATTGGTTTCACAAGAATCTCTATGATATCACATTGGAGTAGGAGGCTCAAATTCATTCTCAATTCCCTCATCGATTTGGGTATCCATTATTTTGGCCTTCAGTAACATAAAGACCTTAGGTGTAGAGAATTTAATGTCCCATTTTTCCCATTTAATAATTTCATTAATTATATGATATTTTTTGGAGACTATAAATTGACACATCATGTGATTCTGAGGCCCCTTTTTCCTGAAATAATTGATTGAATATTATTAATCTTTCAATATCACTCGGACATGGGTTTTATAAAAAAGTTGAATAAATATTAAATTTGTGACTTTATTTGAAACCTATAACCACATTTGAGATCAATATAATGGTTTTATCCTAGGTTTAACAAAATCATGTTCATGGTTGGCCATCTATAGAAACAGTTCCAAAGGATGTAACTATTAATAAAATTATTAAATAAAATGATTTTATTATTCAAAAACTAATAATTCATGAATTAAGACTCATATTGGAAATTTAATACCATCTTTCAGTTCGTAATGTGGTATTTTCCATATGTGTGACTTAAATTACGTTGTCACATGTCATTTGGGGAAGAGTTTTCATGTGACATAATAGTCATTAAACAATTTAAATAAAAATTATTTTATTAATGCATTGACTTTACCTTTAAACGAATCTTTATGTATAAATATGAGGGTTAGTTTCATAACCATCGGAACACCATAGAATCACTTGGGAGATATTTAAATGGAGTCTCTTAATAAATGAAGATGTATTGTGGATTGATGATCGATGTAGAGATGATTCAATGGAATCTCACCACTGATGATGAGGACGCAACGATCCATTTCTATAGTCTGTTATGAATCAGGGTGGCATAGTTATTTCATTGTGATATTTCCTCTTTCATTATTATAATGAATAACATGGATCAACCTAGAAATATATTCATCTTCAGTTTGATCATTTCCTGATGGTTATAATTGTAGGGTTTATATCAAAAAGTTTTCTTAAATTTTATGTTTTTTAATAATTACTTGTATAATGAGAATGGATTGATGCCAAATTGAACTAATATGAGGTTAATTTATTTGGTTGTAATTTTGAATTTTTGTCCCCCATTATTCATATTATATTCCATTGTACCTCAAGGGCCATGGTTTAACTTTCCACGTGGTTGTGAAGTGATCAAACCCCCTGATTAGTGGAAAAAGGATACTGGAGGCTAGATTTGTGAATATTGGGACATTAGAAACCTGGATATATGAAATATTTAGCAATTGGGCATCATATATTGAACGGTTGTCTACATAAGTGACCAATTTCATAGTTATATCGTGGTTATCTAGCGAGGTGGTGCGGCGGTCGGGCAAGGCGGTAAGGCCGTCTAGTAGGCAGTTTTAGAAACTAGAGTTAACAAATGTGGTAGCAGCTATAGATGATAGTGGTGGCAATAGAGTGGGCTTCTTGGTATGTTGAGGAATAGTCTATAGGACCAGGATACGTTTGATATGGGAGGTGGAGGCAGCGTGATGTGGGGTACCATGGGACATGATGAAATGGTCCGCAGGATGTGGCAAGAAGTTGTGTTGAGATGTGGTGGTCACGGAGGGAAACTATGTGGATAGGGCAAGCCTAATACATACAGGTTGGGCCCAATGAATATGATGGGGATGAGCTGGCTAGGAAAAGGTGTATTGGGTCATTCCAGGGAGGAGTAGGCTGGGTTGGATTGGTGGACCCGAGTAGATACATATATGATTTTTTGTCAACCATGGGTGGTCGCACTGTCTACTACCATGGAAGCTCGAGCATCGGTAGCGTGCTCACACATGACTACCATGGATAAAAAACCCTGGAGTACACTGAATTCCATTGTCTACAACCATGGTCAGTGGACCAACCTTGCATTTGGCCTATGCACTGAGTTACACCTCATCTATTGGAACATCAAACCCCCCTATCATTCAAATAGTGATTCTATGTGAGTAGTCATCTATAGTTTTGGGACCCTGACATTGAGATGTTCCTTATAAGATAGATTAGTGAGTTTTTTCTTCGATCGGTAAATTTTGAGAGGGTTACCATTAGTGGATTCCATGAGGGTTATGTATAACATTACATCCTCATCACTATATTATAATACCCTCTAGAGGACGAATCTAATATTGAGTTTGGTATTCCTCCTCCAAACTTGAGTGTTATCCTTTTTCACCTCTAGTGGAGTCTATAGAATCAAGTAACCTCTGTGAACAGGGGGTTGATCCTCCACCTAGTGGGCCACATCGATATGGTATGTTATATCCCCCAAAAGGGTTTGGGTGTGATCACTAGTATCCCTAGGGTATTGGGTATGATCCAATACATGGAAAATTGATCCAGTTTGGGAAAATTGTATCCCCAAGCGTATCTAGGTGTGATCCCCTCAATGTGTATCATAATATTCCTTGACCAATACAATATCATTTTGGAGGGGGCCAAATGAACTAGTCCTCTTCGTGTTGTCTATGATGATAAAATGACTCAAGGAGTGAGTACTCCTAAAATGAGAAGACACCAAGCATAATCTTGTGTCTAGAATTGGTTGTGTCTTAGCTCTAGACTATGAGTATTGGATTGATTATATATACATATTAATTTTATATACGCTATTGAAAAATACCTATGTGAATCTGAATCGTATCTCCATTGTGGTATATTCCTTCATGTTATTTTTATATCGTATTTTCCTTCTCAGTATTTCCATCATGTCAATTCATTTGTGTTATTTCCATTTATGGTAATAATATTGTTTTTTATGGTGTCCTACTAGGTATTTTTTTACTCACCCATGCCTAGGATTTCCCTAAATGTGTCATCGAATTTGCAGATGATCGACCTTTCAATGGATTTTTAGGCATTCTTGGACTAGGTTGCGCCTTGTGAGGTTAGACAGAACAAGGTGTGTCCTAAAATATTTTTAGACAGCAGTAATAGAACAACTTTTCATACTTGTTAGACTTAAGGTTATAGTCTCTTATTGGGATAAAGATTGACTTTGATGAAGTTGATTCTCAAGAAACACATGAGTTAGTAAAGAAAAAGTTCAACAGGTCACCGTGGATGAGGTTCTAAATACAAAAGTACTGTTTATGATCCAAAGAGAGGTAATGGAAACAGGGAGATTTGGTTTCCTAATCACCGAGGATGGTCAATCATTATTATTGGGAAAATTATGGACCTATAAGGAAGAAGTAGAAATCTCAGAAGTTGCATGATGGCTTGAATCTATGAATTCCAAGATGGATTCCATGTATCATAACCATGTTTAGGTTCTTGTTTGATGAGCCAATTGATTTAAATCATGTTGGGTGTAAATTGGAATTCAAGAGAAAACCGAACATGAAAGGTCACGTTAGCACCTATAAAGCATGGATAGTGGCTAAAGGATTCAAACAACGTCAAGGAATTTGCTATGATGAAACCTTCTCGCTAGTTTCCATTATCAAATCCATGAGAATCATACATGCCATATTAGCTTACCATGACTACGATATTTGGTAGATGGATGTCCAAAAAAAACATTCCTTAATGGGAACCATTAGCATGATGTCTATGTGACACAACATGAAGGGTTTGTGACACTAGGTGAAGACAAATGGGTTTGCAAGTTGCATTAATCCATTTATGGACTAAAGCAAGAATCCATGTATGGAACATTCGATTTGATAATGCCATAAAAGAATTTGGTTTCATTAAGAATGAATGTGAGAACTTTGTTTATAAGAAATTTAATTAGAATGCGGTTCTTATCCTATTTGTATGTGTTGACGACAGATTACTTATTGGAAATTATGTATCGGTCATACAGTTAGTTAAAGACTGCTGTTAAGACTATCCTTCAGTATCTGAGAAGAACTAAGGATATATTCCTAGTGTATGGAGGAGACGAGGAACTTTTCATTAGAGGGTATGCTCATGCGGGTTTTCAGACAGATAAGAGTGATCTGAAGGTGCAATCTAGATATGGTTTTTGTCTCAATGGAGGAGCTGTGAGAAGGAAGAATTAAAATCAACTAGTTGTTGCCAATTCAACATTAGATTCCAATTATATAGTTTCTTCTAATGAGTTCAAGGATGTCATCTAGATTCGTAACTTTGTCTAGGAACATGATGTGGTGCCTAGAAGTGATGATCCTATCACATTGTATTGTGATAAAAATGTAGTGGTGGCTCTTTCAAAAGAACCAAGATAATATAAAAGGACAAAGAACATAATAATAACGTATAAACTCTTGGGGGATTTTATCAAATGGGTGAATATGCAGTGAGAAGAGTTCCCATGGGAGGGAACATGGTGGACCCCATGACTAAAGGCCTGTCTCAGTAGAAGCATAAATGTCATGTCAGAGGTAGATGGTTAAAGGTTGTTTCCAGTTGTATCTAGTCCAAGATGGATTCTTTTGGTGTTGTCGGCCTAGAACCAACAACATTGTACCTTATTCATTAATAAATACCTTATCACATCTTGATTGTTCTACACCCTGAAAATACATGTGTTAATGTCCTAAGGATGATCATTTAACCAAAAGGTCATAGTGAATCCCGACTATGATGTGAACCCAGAAGTGCCCTAACATTGTTATTGAATATATATCATATGACCGGATGATGTTATTTGAGGATTTAGAATAATACAGGTCATTAGGGGTGAGGAATCTTAAAACATTTAGAAACATTTTGATGGTGTGTGCCCTTGGTAATATCCAAAAAGATATTATGATAATGAGACTCGCGAGTAGGAAATCCACACATCATAGTGTCATTGGATGTTTCTGTCTCCAGACGTGTCATTTGGTGTTTAGACTTTAGGATTTTTATTAGTGGGTTTTACAACTCATGAACTAAGATGCATTGACTAAAAGGGTGATGACACATTGTTCAAAGAGAGGTTGGATATGTTGGGTTCGTCACGAGTAATACTACATTAATAGATAATGCGAGAACGGATTTCCCCTACTATTATATAACAGAATTAAATATTTTAGGCCCTTTGACAAAATTGATATAGCCTAAATAAATTCAAGCCCATGGTGAGGAATGAAAAAGTTCAATACCAAGAAGTCAAATAATGAATAATAAAAAACATGGTTCAACGACACCTACATGCAACCCACTTGATTTGAGATATCAAGAAAAAGGGATTACATTACACGGTTCGATTTTGTAGGAGGTGACACGTCATTGCAACATTAAACTATTTCTCTATGGGTTCATTGGAATGTTTCTAGATGCTAACATTAGACTTTAGGAAGACTCTTTCTAGAGGGTCACACACTATGTGTGTCCAAGTACCACAGTTAAAAATTAATTTAACAAGTTGAATAAAAATTATTCCTTATCATTGTTTAATAACTAGTCAAGGATACTTGATTGCATTTACTTTGAAAATAGTTATTAGGGAGAATATATTGTGGTAGAAATAATATATTTATTAGCGAGTATTATAGTGATATTTATTTGATAATTAAAAATCCATTATTCATGTTCTATTAAATTTGGTGGAGGAAATAAAGAGAATGGAACTTACAGAAGTACACACCGTGTATATTATTATACATGCCATTTATTTTTTGTGGAAATTTATGAGAAATAATATTATTTATTTAATTAAAAAATATTTGGTTTAATTAGGTGGGAGCATGTCAATTAATTATCATAGTAAACTTTTATTAATAGGAATGGGGTATTACTAAGAATTGATGAAATGAATAAATGATTTCGGGTAATTAATTCATTTTGTTATTATTTGTAATTTAAATACCAAATATCAAATTCTCATTAGCTTATACATTATAAGGGGTTGTGCCTAACGGATCTAGAAAAATATCTCAAGCCAAAAGAAAATTGTTTCCATCCAAGAACTCTCTCATGCTACGTGAGAGAGATCCTTATCCACCAAATAATGATGATCGATGGCAGACATCACAAGTGATGGATCTTCCATGCTAGCACCTGCATATCCCTTCAGCAATGTCCAGAGATACATGGAGCACATGTAGATCACTGATAGAGGAATCATATAATTTTATTCTATGACTCGATGATGGATCACATCGTAGCGTGACCAGAAACATCAACAGAGAGAAAATTCCAACAAGGTAATTCTTGTATTTTAATAAAATTAATTATAACCAACATATGATGATCCTTTAGAGACCCAAATCTTGACGTACATATATATTACATTACTGTTGGTGAATACTTAGTACATAACAAAAACAGACAGACAAGGACCGTAATAGTTTAGTGTCTTTGGAAACTCATAACGTAATCTTCTAATCGTGGTGAACGATCTTCAACATCTCCCATAAAGATATTCCAGTTTTTGTTTCCTTACCTAAAACCTTTCTTTTAATCTTGGGGGAAAATAAAACATAAAAAGGGTGAGCTCAAATGCTCAGTAAGGGTAAGCATGGATAAAATAAAACATACCATATACATTTGAACTTAAAAACATGAACATAATGTTTAAACATCAAAATCCTGAGCAACGACTTAAAATATGGATGTACATAAGACATAGATCATAATGGAAAATAAATCATGACAAAATAGCATGGGAATAAAACATGTAATTGTGGAATCCATTAAGCACATGTAATGATTTCCATAGTAGCCAAGGCATTGCTGCCAAGACCATCTTAGTGGACAAAGTCCCATTCTGAATCAAGTTCACTCCTCGTTTCAGTCTTGTAACACTAAAGAGGATTAACTTACCGTTCCAGCCATGTCTATCTCATGAGATATAAAATCTTTACCCAATGAATTGGAGGGAGATATAGGTCACACACATCTCATAATGAAATCATTCTTACTTTTTCCACAAAATAAACTTATAACATTCATCATAACCCAAATAATAAAATGGGTTTAATAAACATCATATCATCAGCACATAATCCATATAAAAGAAATGGATATCATTTCGGAATATGAAATGTTAAACCATGTAACTCATAGAGACATGATACTTGAAACATACACATGTGAAATAATGTCATCTTAGATGAAAATTGTTTTGATAAAACACATGAAATGAATTCTTGAGGAAAATATCCTTTTTTCTTGAAAATCGTTTTCTTTTCACAAAATGTCATGCAATTTTAAAAGAAAAGTATTTTGTTGAAAATAGCCATGAAATATTTTGGAAGAATGTTCATGAAAATAACGCTTTATAAAACCGTAAAAATTCTTTCATGCCGTATACGTTAAAAAATCACTCTTCTCATACTTTTGTCGGAAAAGTAAAAAAAGTACCTTGTTGGGTAAATAAAAGAAAGATTCCTTCCATACCAATGGGTAAAAGTCAAAATGGATAAAAATTACCTTAAAAATACATGAATTCACTTTTATAAAACATGGACATGGATGATATCGACAACCCCAGTAAATACTTACGAATAAGCAATCTTAGATAAAAATGAGATTTTCAAAATTATCCCTTACCTTAGGTATGATATGCTTCATACCTATCCAAACCTCCGGTATAAAGATTTAAATAATGTCATTGTCTTATTACAGAATCATATTCATTGTTATTATATCATATATGTTTCACTTATGACTTTATATTACCCGTTCTTTTGTAAATTCTATGTTAAAGCTGCATTTTGGGTAAAATCATTTCATTTATCGTGACTTTTCATTCCTGATTTACATAATTCCAGAATTTAAAACATTATTTATATATAATATATATTAATCATATACATATATATATTATAGATCGATAAAAGGAATGAAATACACCGTTCATGGAGACGGTAGGCCGTACGTACGCATGAACGCTGTTTTTGTTTCCTTATTGAATTGAATTAATCTAAATAGATGACATACGTATATATATACATAAATCCAGAAGAATACATATATTTCATTATTATTCATTATATAAACTTTATGATCACTCATGTTTGGTTAACATGGTGAACGAATCTCATCGCGTCGTGGAGACGGTAGTCCGTACGTACGCACGAGCAATGATATCATTCCCATAATTATTAAATAGAATTGGAGTGGATGGTATAATATATCAGAATCAGTATGATTTTATAATAACCATATATAGTTATTCTTTACAACATTATACCCATCTATGTAAGGTGTTGGTGGAAAAACAGATTTCACCACGGCGTGGAGACGGTATTCCGTACGCACGCACGCGTGGTGATTTCATTTTCCGTAGGATGGATAGACGGTGAAATAGGTTTGTTTCATACTTATAATAAAATATAATTATATGAGTTCTACTGAAGTTACTAATTCATAATTAAACAACTAAAGAAGACGAAGTGGAAGAACAAATAAAGTTGAAAGAATCGGTAATGGACATTACCTCTTCTTTGAAGCGCCTCTTTGAGACCTCCTCTTAGGGAACTAAAATTGGTCTTTGAAGAAGACAAGAACCTCTAGGATGTATCTATGGAAGTGGAGAAGAGAATTTGGTAGGGTTTGGCCGAGCTTTGAGGCTCAAAGTGGTGTGAGGAAGAGAGGGAGGAGGTTCTCTTCTATAAGGGAGGAGAGGGGCACCTTTGAAAATATAAGAAATATTAGTTTATATTAAATCCAAACCCCACATAAAAACATAAAAAATGACTCATATAAAAATATTATATGAGATAGGGTTGTAATATCAACAAAAAATAAAATTTAGACATGTTAGGTATTTATTTTAAACATTATCAACATGATTTATCCTTATTTAATCAATTTAATTTTATTTGTGGTAATAACATTCTAAATTTTATATTATAAAAAATAATTACTTATTTGTTATTAATTGTCTATAATTGGATACTTTATAACATTTTAGAGGATATAAATTTAAATTTATAATTTTTAAATATTTTTTTTATTTTTAAATAATTTTATAATATGTTATTTTTGTAAAATAACAATAGTGTCAATTTTGACACTATTCATTTATTTGAATTTAAATAAATTATATAAATAATATATGTTCGAACTAAAAGCTCTAATAGATTCATAAAGGGTAATATGTATCTAGAAAATTATTGTATCACATTAAATAGTTCATATAATATTTATTTTATTATTTTTAAAACCATTTATTTGGTTTATCTCTTAATAAAATAATTACTACAACATTTTTGTATAATTATTTAATATACTTATATTTTGCATGAAAATTAAAAATAAAATCCTATGATGAAGATAAATCTATTAACTTTCACAATAATACTTTTACTCGAATTTATCATCTTAAAATCATAATTGTTAAATTGTTATATTTATTAAATTATGAAGGTGACAACTTTGGCATCATTTAAAATAAAATAATATAAGTGTCATAATCACCTTAATAAGGATCCAAATGATCCCTAATTCGGCCAGTGGATGATTCGGGCTTATATATACACTAATAATAAGTATTGTGCAGATTCGTGTTCCTTTTGATATGTATTTATATTTCAATAAAAACTATATTATTGATTTTTCACTAAATAATTAATTTCTGCATCATTAATGTATAAGTTAATAAGGTAAATAAATAACTCTTAAAAATTAAAAATAAATTACCATGACAAATAAAAACATTTTATCTTTCAAATGAGTATTTATAACTGAATTTATATTCTGTATAAACTTATATTAAAAATATTTATTTATTAAAGTTGAGTGAGACATATTTCACATTCCTTTAAATAAACTAAACTAAAGGTCTTAATCACCTCCATGTGGGTTCTAATGGATTCCATTTCGACCCAAATATGACTTAGGACAAATTATAATCATCCAATTGTATTAAGACAAGTATTAGGATAATTTTATAATATTATATTTACCCTTAATTACCCAATTTACCTTTTACTATGGTAAATAAGATTTACCTTTGTTACTATTCATAAAGCCCAAAAATAAAAAGTAGTCTATTAATATAATTTGGACCCAGTTATTCCAAAAATGGAATCCATTTTTCAAAATTCAATACAAAAAAGTTTCAGAGATTAAATTAAAATTAATCCCATTGTCGAAAGAAAACAGGTTTTTGTTTAAAACATTACAAAAGATTAAATTTATTTAACCTATGAATTCAATGTAAAATCAAGGCTAATGACATAAATTATATTAAATGGTAATAATATATTCTATTTATACTTTAAAACCACTCAATATTATTATTTAATCACATAATTTACTACGATGAAAAAATTTGTTTTTAATTAAAATATAGCGTGTTTTTACTATTCATTAAAATATGAAAGTTATCAGAATAATATGAAAATTTTATACAAGGTAAAATTTTATATCCTGATTCCAAATAATAATTTTATTTTGAAAAATTGAACTTATAAACATGTCAAAACTATATTTATAGTGGGTGCGCCCTCAAAAGGCGGCAAAACTGCATTTTTTTAAAAATACTTATTTTACCCGAAAAATTTTATTTTGTTCTTATACTATGTTATAGAAAATGTGTTAGATGAATAATAATGTTATAAAATTCAAAATTTAGTTAATACTATTCATAACGGCTAGTTCATAATAATATTATAATAATATATCGTTGTTTAGTAAAACCGAGTATTGCGTACACCACACACTATCGAGGAAGGTCACAATTGCGTGTAATGCAAGCCAATGAAGGGTTGCGTGTTTTGCAAGAATCCTTCATTGTTCCGTATAACAGAATCCAACCATATTTTATTTATACATTGAATATATATATACACACACACACACGCACTCAATGTTGCTAAGAATGACTATTATAAAACGAACATGAAATTGTGTGTAACACGATCGTTGCGTATAATGCAGGCTAATACGGTATTGCATATAGTACAAGATAAACTTGTTGTGTTGTATAATATAAGACATCAATGAAATTAAAAGAATATTTTTCATAAAATCTCAGGGTGTTACATTCTACCCCCCTTAAAATGAATTTCTCCCTCGAAATTCGTCGGGGTTATAAATCGTTTACTATTCATAGAAACCCACATTGTTAAAAGGAATAATAAAACATAATTTTAAAAACTAAAGTATGAAATGCAACGATTACCCAAAGTAACTCATCATTGGGTTTCCATATAAGAGAACATAGTTGAAAATATGGATATGGAAGAAAAATCTAACCATCATGTTCTGATGGAGAGTGGTAGAGGACATGGCTTTGAAAAAGACAACAATCACAAAGCCATATATTTGTGACGATCTAAGGTACCATCTGATTCATCAGATATAAGATCACTAAGACATCATTTTTTGGTTTTCAAGATCATTTCCCTAAAGTTGTTGAAAATGGAGTTAGAATAAATACTTTCGTGATTTTGGTACAGTCTCACCGTTGGTCGTTCTTTGGACAATTTCCACTTCATCTCTAAAATAAATGAAGTTGAATTTGTCATTCATGATGTGTTAGCAGATCATGTGATAGAATGATGGGTCATTTCATCTGTCTCAAACAAAAGGTTAGAAAAGTTATCAAAAAATACACAAGACCATCTATAGTGAGATTAATCATATATGGTTCCTAAAATGGACTTATACTTCATCTATCATACCTCTTAATAAATTATAACTAGTTTATACTAACAAGGGACTTCCTGTAGGACAGTGGTAGGTGATAAAGGCCAGTCGCACTTCAGTTGTGGGTTCGATTCCCACAGCCTTGTCTAACGCGATGGGATGTCTCCCGTCCTACAGGTAGTCCTTTTTTTCTAAAAATAAATTATTAGAACTTTCCATCAATAATATTGAAATAGTTCTATCCTTAAATAATACTAACTTATGTCCAACATAATCCATTCCAATCATTAGGCTTATCCAAAATACTGCTGTCAAATCTCATATTATAGAGAAAATGATTACCAAAGAGTTGATATAAAAAGCATGTTAATACCATCGTTGATCCCCATATATCATGAGATATGTCTTTTCTGTCACATTCCAAACATTCGAAGGCCTTAATCATGTATTCTCTTGAAAAATGATTACCCATTGAATCTTAGTGAAAACATGAGTGTTGTTAAATGTTAACTCTTTCCACATACCAAAAGCCAAAAATTCTATATACTCAAACCATGATATAACCTTCTCCTTATATCAGTCATGAGCTCATGAATGCTATAAAACATTTAATTTTCTCCTTATCCCTTCATTATGTGCATATCATCTACTTTCCAAAAATATCTGAATAACCTTTCATGGTTACTGGTACCATTCATCATACACTTTCAAAACATAAGGAAAGACAATAGTGTAACAATCCTTAGATGTCTCTTTATTCCATAGTAACATGAGATTACTTATACAAAATTACACTTGATAAACAAGTAATCATTCCACTACCTTCTTAATCCATTGACTGAGCTTCAACAATTCTTTCTTCTCACATATGATTTGTAGTCTCTTCATCATCATCATCATAAATACTACCCATATGACCATACTGATTCTCTTCATGAGACTTTCCCATAGGGCATTAGTTTGCATAATGCCCGTACATTCCACATTTAAAACATTTAACCATTGTTGATGTCATAGAAATACCATTATCGTCATCCATGGTGTTAACTGAACCTTTTCCTTTGCACTTACTGGATTTGTGTCCTTCTTTTCCACAACCAATGAATCTTCTAGTTCCTTTGAATAATTCTATTTGATGCCTCTTCCCACATAATTTACATAGGGGAAATTGAACTTTCTTTCCTGTAGGATCATCATGAAACTCCGTCTTTCTCTTATTAGCCGAGTAAGGAAACATACCAAATTTGAGTTTATTATTCATATTATGAGATTGCTGATTCGGCATAATAATGATGTTTGGACTTCCAAATCCCATTTCATTTGGTTTCTCATGAATAATATCATTCCATTGTCCATCATATCCTCCATTATTGTGAATCATCTTGTTTCAAGCCATTTTCTAAAACCCCAAAAGAGTAGTGTGAGAGGAAAAAATCATAATAAAGGGGGAGTAACTTCAATATCTAACATCTTAGGTTTAATAAAATATCGTTACCATAGTACTAGGACTATAACCTATACTTATACTTAACCATAGGGACATCCCTAGACATACCTTAGAAATATCTCTAGGGATCTCACTAAAGTTATCGCATCCTAGTTTCCAAAGGTTCACTAAACCTTTCCTCTGATACCAACTGAAGAGACCCGAAGTTTGACGTACATAGATAATACATTAATTTTTTGGAATAATTAATACATAACAAAAACAGACACACAAGGACCGTAATAGTTTAGTGTCTTTGGAAACTCGGAACATAATCATCTAATCGTGGTGAAAGATCTTCAACATCTCCCATATCGATCTTCCACTTTTTGTTTCCTTACCTAAAACCCTTCTTTTAATCATGGGGGAAAATAAAACATAAAAAGGGTGAGATCAAATGCTCAGTAAGGGTAATCATGGATAACATAAAACATACCATATACATTTGAACTTAAAAACACGAACATAATGTTTAGACATCAAAATCCAGAGAAACGACTTAAAATATGGAAATACATAAGGCATAGATCATAATGGAACATAAATCATGATAAAATATCATGGGAATAAAACATGTAATTTTGGAATCAATGAAGCACATGTAATGATTTCCATAGTAGCCAATGCATTGCTGCCAAGACCATCTTAGTGGACAAAGTCCCTTTCTGAAACGAGTTCACTCCTCGTTTCAGTCCTGTAACACTGACCTGGATTAAATTACCATTCCAGCCATGTCTATCTCATGAGATATAAAATCTTTACCCAATGCATTGGAGGTAGATATAGGTCCCACCCATCTCATAATGAAATCATTATTACTTTTTCCACAAAATAAACTTATAACATTCATCATAACCAAAAGAATAAAATGGGTTTCATAAACATCATCTCATCATCACATAATCCATATAAAAGAAATGGATATCATTTAATAATATGAAAAGTAAAACCATGTAGATCATAGAGACATGATACTTGAAACATATACATGTGAAATAATGTCATCATATATGAAAATGGTTTTGATAAATCACTTGAAATGAATTCTTGAGGAAAATATCCTTTTCTCTTCAAAATCATTTTCTTTTCACAAAATGTAATGAAATTTTAAAAGAAAGGGATTTTGTTGAAAATAGTCATGAAATATTTTGGGGGAATCGTCATGAAAATAAGGCTTTATAAATCCGTAAAAATTCTTTCATGCCGTATACGTTAAAAAAACATTCTTCTAGTACTTTTGTCGGAAAAGTCAAAAAAGTACCTTGTTGTGTAAATAAAAGAAATATTCCTTCCATACCAATGGGTAAAAGTCAAAATGGTTAAAAATGATATTAAACATACATGATTTCACTTTTATAAAAAATGGACATGTATGATATCAAAAACCCCAGTAAATACTTACGAATAAGCAATCTCGGATAAAAATGAGATTTGAAAAATTATCCCCTACCTTAGGTCTGATATGCTTCATACGTATCTGAACCTCATGAATAATGATTTAAATAATGTCATTGACTTATTATAGAATCATATTCATTGTTATTATATCATAGATGTTTCACTTATGACTTTATATTACCCGTTCTTTTGTAAATTCTATGTTAAAGAAGTGTTTTGGGTAAAATCATTTCATTTATCATATGTGTTTCAACTTTTCATTCCTGATATACATAATTACATAATGTAAAACATGATTTTTATATAATATATATTCATCATATACATATATATATATTATAGACCGATAAAAGGAATGAAATACACCGTTCATGGAGACGGTAGGCCGTACATACGCATGAACACTATTTTTGTTTCCTTATTGAATTGAATGAAACTAAATAGATGAAATACATATATATATATATATATAAATACAGTATAATTAATATATTTAATTATTATTCATTATATAATCTTTATGATCATTCATGTATGGTTAACATGGAGAACGAATCTCGTCGCATCGTGGAGACGGTAGTCCGTACGTACGCACAAGCGAGGATATCGTTCCCATAATTATTGAATAGAATTGGAGTGGATGGTATAATATATCAGAATCAGTATGATGTTATAATAACCATATATAGTTATTCATTACACCATTATACCAATCCATGTAAGGTGTTGGTGGAAAAACAGATTTCACCACGGCGTGGAGACGGTATTCCGTACGTACACAAGCGTGGTGATTTCGTTTTCTATAGGATGGATAGATGGTGAAATAGGGTTGTTTCGTACTTATAATAACATATCAGTATATGAGTTATACTGAAGTTACTACTTCATAATGAAACAACTAAAGAAGAATAAGTGGAAGAATAAATAAAGTTGAAAGAATCGGTAACGGACATTACCTCTTCTTTGAAGTGCCTCTTTGAGACCTTCTCTTAGGGAACTAAAATTGGCCTTTGAAGAACACCAGAACCTCTAGGATGTTTCTATGGAAGTGGAGAAGAGAATTTGTCAGGGGTTGGCCGAGATTTAAGGCTCAAAGTGGTGTGAGGAAGAGAGGGAGGAGGTTCCCTTTTATAAGGGAGGAGAGGGGCACCTTTGGAAATATAAGAAATATTAGTTTATATTAAATCTCATCCCCACATAAAAACTTCTTAAAAGAATCATATCCAAATATTAGATGATATAGGGTTGTAATATAATCAAAAAATAAAATTTAGACATGTTAGGAATTTATTTTATACATTATCAACTCGATTTATCCTTATTTAATCAATTTAATTTTATTTGTGGTAATAAAATTCAAAATTTTAAATTATAACAAATAATTACTTCTTTGTTGTGAATTGTCCATAATTGGATACTTTATAACATTTTAGACCATATAAATATAAATTTCTAAATTTTAATTTTTTTTTATTTTTAAACAATTTTATAATATGTTATTTTTACAAAATTACAATAGTTTCAATTTTGACACTATTCATTTATTTGAATTTAAATAAATTATATAGAGAAGATATGTTCGAAATAAAAGCTTTAATAGATTCATAAAAGGTAATATGTATCTAGATAATTAGTGTATAACATTAAATAGTTCATATAATATTTATTTTATTATTTTTAAAACCATTTATTTGGTTTATCTCTTAATAAAATAATTACTACAACATTTTTGTATAACTATTTAATATACTTATATGTTGCATAAAAATTAAAAATAAAATCCTATGATGAAGATAAATATATTACCTTTCACAATAATACATTTACTTGAATTTATCATCTTAAAATCACAATAGTAAAATTGTTATATTTATTAAATTATGAAGGTGAAAACTTTGGCATCATTTAAAATAAAATAATATAAGTGTCATAATCACGTTAATAAGGATCCAAATGGTCAAAAATTCGGCCAGTGGATGACTAGGGTTTATAAATTCACTAATAATAAGTTTTTTGCAGATTTCTGGGCCTTTTTATATGTATTAAAATTAAATAAAAACTATAATATTGATTTTTCACTAAATAAATAATTTCTGCATCATTAATGTATAAGATAATAAGGTAAAAAAATAACTCTTAAAAATTACAAATAAATTACCATGACAAAGAAAAACATTTTATCTTTAAAATGAGTATTTATAAATGAATTTATATTCTGTATAAACTTATATTAAAAATAATTTAATTATTAAAGTTGAGTGAGACAAATTTCACTTTCCTTTAAATAAAATAAACTAAAGGTCTTAATCAGCTTTAGGTGGGTTTGAATGGATTCCATTTCGACCCAAATATGACTTAGGAAAAATTATAATCATCCAATTATATTAAGAAAAGTATTTGGATAATTTTATAATATTATATTTACCCTTAATTACCCAATTTACCTTTTACTACGGTAAATAAAATTTACCGTTGTTACTATTCATAAAGCCCAAAATTAAAAAGTAGTCTATTAATATAATTTGGACCCACTGACTCCAAATATGGAATCCATTTTTTCAAATTCAATACACATAAGTTGTAGAAATTAAATTAAAATTATTCCCGTTGTCGAAAGAAAACAGGTTTTTGTTTAAAATATTGCAAAAGATTGAATTTATTTAACCTACGAAATAAATGTAAAATCAAGGATAATGAAATAAATTATATTAAATGGTAAAAATATATTCTATTTATACTTTAAAACCATTAAATATTATTATTTAACAACATAAGTTATTACGATGAAAAAAGTTGTTTTTAATTAAAATATAACGTGTTTTTACTATTCATTAAAATATGAATGTTATCAGAATAATATGAAAAATTTATCCAAAGTAAAATTTTATATCCTTATTCCAAATAATCATTTTATTTTGTAAAATTGAACTTATAAAAATGTCAAAAACTATATTTAAAGTGGGTGTGCCATCAAAAGGCGGCAAAACTGCATTTTTTGAAAAATACTTATTTTACCCGAAAAAATTATTTTGTTCTTATACAATGTTCTATAAAATGTGTAAGATGAATAATAATGTTATAAAAATCAAAATTTATTTAATACTATTCATAACAGCTAGTTCATAATAATATTATAATAATATATCATTTTTTAGTAAAACCCAGTATTGCGTACAACACACACTATCGAGGAAGGTCGCAATTGTGTGTAATGCAAGTCAAGTCAGGGTTGCGTGTTGTGCAAGAATACTTCGTTGTTTCATATAACAGAATCCAACCATATTTCATTTATAGATTGAATATATATAAATATATATACACACACTCAATGTTGCGTAGAATGACTATTATAAAATGAACATGAAATTGTTTGTAACACGATCGTTGCGTATACTGCAAGATAATAAGGTGTTGTGTAAAGTACAAGCAAAACATGGTGTGCTATATGATAGATGTCATCAATGAAATTAAAAGAATATTTTTCATAAAATCTTGGGGTGTTACAGATCCTCACTATGGTTCCTTGAATCCATTAGTTTCTATCATTCTTTGTTCTATTCTAATTATCTGATGTTTTATTATCACGATCGATCTTGGATTAAATGTCGTTAATGGAAAAATTAATGTTGGGTACACCCACCAATTCGCTTCTTCTATGCCCAGAACCAAAAGGTATAGACTGCTTACTAACAGTTCATGATCAGCTTTACTATATTAGACATAGAGTGTGGGGTGTACGCACTAATGGAATGTGTATTTCTGTTATTGTTGAAATGGAAACACAAGAATTTAGGGATGGACTCAAAAATATGTGGATGAAGTTGACGAAAAATCAATTGTCTAGCCTCACCCTCAGTGTTATAGATGATATGAGCCCATAGTTTCATGTGGGGTGGAAGAGTATAAGAACTTCATTCCTGAAGGTTATCCTAGATTACCTCTACATAAGGAGATGAAAATGTGCATTGATCCTTACCTCATCAATAATTCTATATCTACACATTCATATCCTATGTATTCCATAGAGCTTCATACTGTAAGGGTGAAGTTTGAGGATCTATAAATGAAGGTCTTCGTGAGACCAAGTGTTTCAACCAGGGTAGCCCCATTTTTATCAAGAAGAATGATAGGATATTGATGTTAAGTTTGGATTAACGGTGATATAGATCCTATAGTTCTATTACATTGATATTTTTTACACATGGTAACGGGTACGTGGTGAATGATAATCTCTATAGGCAGTTGATCTTGGAGTTACTAAATGATGGGTCAGAGTAGTTTTTCTCATTGTAGATAACCATTAAAGATGGAGGTGGAGTATCATACCACAAGTTAATGGTTTTAACCCATCTACTCTGATAGGGGGATAGGGAGTCACATCATAGAGATACTGAACACAGTATCATATGTTCTCAGATGTCTATTGGACATCCTCTGGATTTAAATTTACTATATGGGGAGAACAACATTATTTTTAGTGGTGAAAATATTTACTGGGACCATTGTAGGAGGATGTATTGAAGGAGTTCCACACATCCCCTATGGTAGTAAATCCTAGTGTAGAAAAAAATTATCTGGATCACAGACATTGGTTTTGGTTTTCAAGGATGAACAATAGAGCTTTTGATTTTGTTTCTCAAGGCCTCCTTTGTCAATAATTTTTAGATGGACACTATTTTTAAATGGGTTTAGATAAAACCATTGATTTTATATAATATAAGTGGTATAAGATATCATTAGAAATTTTGATGGGTTTACCACATGCATATTGGGCATAGGAGGCCATATGGTTGATCATTGACTGTCACACCAAGTTAGCCCACTTCTTGGACATCTAAGAGAAGTGTTCAGTATAGGGCAGTAGATGCCCCTATTTGAAAGAGATTATTTGACTCCCTGGAGTACCATCGATGATAGTTTCATATTATGATAATCATTTTAAATCCTAGTTATGGAAATAATATCTATAGGCATTTGGGACACAATTATACTTTAGCATGCTATTTCAACTCTAAAAAAACAGCCAGGGTAAGTTGACCAATCAGTTTCTAGAGGACGTGTTGCCTTATTTAATGTTGGACTTTGGATAGATGTCGGAGGATCCATTGTGGGTGAAATATTATTTTAGCACGTGTCTACTAGTTTCATAAGAATCTCTAGGATATCACATTGGAGTAGGAGGCTCAAATTATTTCTCAATTCCCTCATCGATATGGGTATCCATTGTTTTGGCCTTTATTGACATAAAGACCTTAGGTGTAGAGAATTTAATATCCCATTTTTTCCATTTAAAAATTTCATAAATTATATGAAATTATTTTGAGAATATGAATTGACACATCATGTGATTCCGAGGCCCATTTTTCCTGGAGGAATTTTTTGAAAAATATTAATCTTTCAATATCACCCGGCATGGTTTTCCTAAAAAAGAGGAATAAATATTATATTGGTGCCTTTATTCGAAACCTATAAGAACATTTGAGCTCAATTTAGTGGTTTTATCCTGGGTTTAACACAATCATGTTAAAATGGTAATTCAATGTTTTGGAAATGGACCTCATTGATGTGAACCTTTGTATGGATAAGATTATGAATTTTCATGTGTACATCGATTTCTACATGCAGTGGGGAGAATTTTGGATCATAGTGGTAGTAACTAATCTTTTCGGGGATAATGGGATCATTGGATGGGTTCTGCTGGACCACCATTCTCGAAATCTTGTAATATAATTTTTCAGTTATCATCACTTTCATTGAAGGATGATGGTTGGACTATTGAGGGATAATTACCTCATATGGTGCACGATTTCCCAGAGGTCTTTCCAGAGGAATATTCATGATTGGCTCGGAATTTGGAAGTGGAATTCTGTTTAGATTTTGTGCATGGACCAAAACTGTGATCTCTCCCATAATTTTGTATAGAACACTTCAAGTTAAGGGTATTAAAGTTATATCTAGATGGTTTGGAATCCAATGGACCCATTCACTTTATCATATTTCATTGGGTTTCACTCATCATGTTTTCAAAGAAGGCTGATGGATCCCTCTTTAGTGCATTAATTATAAAAAGGTGAATAAGGTGACTATCCAGAACAAGTATCATTAACCCAACATTGAAGACTTATTTGATTAGGAAAAAGGGGAAGGGTGGTTCTTAAAAATTGTTCTGTGGTCTTCATTCTATCATGTTAGTGTGAAATGTTCATATGTCCCAAACAAATATTTTCCTAGAATGTATGGCCATTTTGAGTACATTGTCATATCTTTCATGTTGTAAAATGTGCCAATTGTTGTTATAAATCTTTTGAATAGGGTGTCTCACCAGTATTTTGGTTCTTTTGTCGTGGTATTCATTGACAAAATCTTGGTTTATTCTGAATTTAAACAGAAGCATGAGAGGTATTTTAGAATTGTATTTGGAACTATTTAGTACAAACATCATTGTTCCAAATTTTATAAGGGTAACTTCAGGATTAAAGGGGTATAGATTCTTTGAAATGTGATCTCAGAATAAGGGGTTTTGGTGGAACCCAATAAATTTAGTGTAGTTATTTCTTGTGAGAAACTACAGAATGTCTTTTACATTTTAATAATTCTAGGAATATCTAGATAATATAGGTAGTTTGTTTAGTATTTATCTATTCTTTATTTTCCTAGGATGACATTCACTTGAAAAGGGATGATTCTTGAATGGATCCCAGAATACCAAGCATCCTTCGAGTAGCTAAATTTGAAATTTACCACAGTACCTAATATGGATTGAACAAAGTCTAGGAAGGGTTATGTGCATTATTACAATGCATTTGGTATGGGACATGCATATGTATTGATGGAGAATTCTCATGTGGTGGCATATGGTTCTCAACAACTCGGACTGCATGAAACGAGTTACCTAAATCATGACTTGGAGTTATTAGATATGAAGTATTCATTAAATATGGGGCTTCATTATATATTTAGGGAGAAAATTTTCATTGATTATGATTATAATAGATTAGCGTATATTTTATGTGATAATGACTTGATCTTTTGGTTGTGTTTTGGGGTGGAGTACTTATGAAGGTTTAACATAAATATACTTTACAACCCAGGAAAAGGGAATGTTTTGGAAGATGAAATGAGTAGAAAAGTGGAAGTTAAACTTTTGAAGAAGTCCAGTGGTGAGTGGACGTTTATGGGGATCATTTATTATATTCACATAGATACTGAGTAACATAGTAGAGGTTCCTTCTGGGTTATAATCATGTTAACCCCTTATCCTCTACAGTTGATTCAGAATGATAACACTAGAAATGATGTTTTTCAGTTCTCTATGGAGTTTCTTCATGGTGGGTGTATTCCTATCAATTGATTGTTTTCGCTTTAGGGAATCTGATTCATGGAGGGATGTTTATTCATTCCTTTGCCTCTGATAAATTTTGTCAGGTGGGATATGCAGCAGTCTATGTGGGATATTCATATGGGTGCTACCAAAATTTAATTTTATATTCATGATCCATTATTGTGGTTAGGTATGAGGAGGGATATTGCTAACATCATGTTGAGGTGTTACATGTGCTAGCAAGTAAAAGAAGAGCGTCGAATGATTCTTGTTTTTCTTCAACCACTACCCATTCCTACTATGATGTGGGATAAGGAAACCACATACTTCATTATTGGATTTCCTCATACATATAGAGGGAGGGATTTTGTTTTAGTAGTGATCGATCATCCGAATAAATAAACCAATTTCATCCCAATTAGAGATTGAGCTAATGTAGATGAGTTGGTCTAGTAACATGTCTAAGAGATATTGAGGATTTATGGAGTTCTGTCTGAAATCATTTCTAATAGGGATCACAATTTCACCTCTAGATTTTGGAAATACCATCATAAAAAATTGGGTTTCATATTAAGTTGGGTATGGAATATCAACCTTAAATGAATGGTCATATAGACTAGGAAAATAAAATTTAGAATATATTCTCTATGCATGCGTTTTGGATTTATGAGGATAATTGGATAGTAATTTGGTATTGTTCAGGTCTTCATATAATAAAAATTACCAATCCCCAATTTTAATTTCTTACATTGAGGTTTTCTAGGGTTGTTTCTGTCACACTCCGTTGTGTTGTTTTGTTGTAGGTGAGACAACCTTATTGGGACTGATAATTCTCTAAGAGATGTCTTAGAAAGTCAAGATTATAAGGCTTAATTTATTGATAATGTAGAGTCACCACATATATTTTTATGATCCATGTAACCAATTTCTATTTTTTATGAAGACAGTGATCAACTATTCCTGAAAGAGGCACCTCGTTTGGGTCACCGCCGTTTGGAAAAACAAGGAAAGCTAACATTGAGGCATGTCTTACCCTTCAAGGTCACTGAGTAGGTATGTAAGGTGGAATATAGGTTATAATTTCCTTATTAGATGAGTTAAATTAACTATGTCTTCAATGTCTCTCAATCGAAGAAATATATCCCAGATCTATCCCATGTGACAAATTTGGACGATTTTAAAATAGAGCCTGATATATCTGTATTTGAGGGGCCAATGTAGATTGATGATTCTGAATATAAATTTATTCATGGAATTCCATTATTTCAGTATGATATATTTGGAAACAAGTCAATGATGTGGCCAAGACTTGGTAGTGGAAGTCATGGGTTAAGAATGAATATTAATTTTTATTCACAGATCAAGCTTCTGGTTGAATTTCTTATGATTTAATGTTTTCATAGAGGGGATAGTTATAAAACCATGTCTTCATTTTTAGGGATTTATTCTATTTTTTATCCAACATTTATTACATGGGTTTACATTGAGTTTATATAAAAAATATAATATTTTTATTTAGAAAGGGGTGGCATATAACTTTTTCACGGTTAGGGGAAACTGAGCAGCTTGCCTAGAAAATGGTGTTCCATGGAGACATTTTTGGATAGTGTAGAATCACACTACTAGTGTACATATTGTCATAATATATGACATAACCCATCTGGATTGTGGCGGAAAAACAATTTCCACTTAGTTTAGAAAACCAAGTGGGCCTTCTGTGTGGCCTATCCATATCATTGAAATTTGGTATTTACATTTTCTCCCTTTTTTGATTTACATCCAAATCTACCCCTCATTCACCCTACATGGAATTTCCATCCATAAAAGCCTCAAATACAGCCTTTTTATATATTGGACACCCATTTAAGGTAAATTTGGGCTAAAATTTTAATGATTATTCAATTAAGTCCCCATAAATATTATTTTCTTCATATATTATAGGGTTTTATACCTCTTTCTTTGGGGTTTAATGTCTCCAGCAGGTTGGGTGTAATTTTTACGTTTGAATATTATTTAATAGTATTTTATTGTAATGTTTATTGTTTGATCCTACCTCTATAGGGTTATCTTCAAGTGAGGCTATTGGTTTCCACCATTTTTTAAAATTTTCTCCACTTGTGGTCGGTGGTTTAACGATTAAACATTATTTTACAAATTAGATATTAATTCATGAGTGTTTAATATTTTTGTAAGATTTATGTGCATGGTAAAAATAGTGTTTTTGATGTGATTTGATACGTGTATAGCTTGGAAGTGGTTTTTCAAAATAATATTGGGTTTTTTTCAAGTGAGAACCATTGTATTGAATTTATAATGTTATTTATAAAATAATCACCATATTTAATAAATTTTGAAAGTGTTCATAAATTTGTGTTGGAGTGGTTTTTATGTGTGTTGGGATTTGAATGATTTTTTGGAAATAAATGTAATGATTTATCATTTATGTTATTTGGAATATGTTAATTTGAAATTGATGTTGTTTGTGGAATGTGGATGGAAAAAAGATCATCAATGGAAACTTGGGAATATTGGTTTGAGTATTAGGACATGTACTCTAGTAGAATCAAAATTGAATCATCCCATATTTATTTTTTAGGATTGAAAATATGTAACATACCAAGTATGTAATGAATAATTGATATTTTTATCTATGTCTATTAATGAATTAGATAGTGTTTTAGAGGCATAAAATGAGAATAAATCCAATCTTAAGCATTGAATACACTAATATTTTTAAAAGATTGTTTTTCTGCCTTTTGATGGAAAACCATTCTTAAATATATCTTTTGACAATTTTATAAGCTATATTTGTCAAAATAAACTTATTCTTTATTATTGGTACATTGAAATTTACTTTGGATAATTTTTTGGTATTTTTCTGACAATGTTCAATTTTTAATGAATACTGAAAAATACTGCATTTTACATCAAAACATCTTTTTCATCTAAATTAATTATATGGCTAGATTATCTTTTTAATTTTTTTAAAGTGTAAATATAATATATTTTTACCATTTAATCCAATAGTGGTCTTTGTAATTAATTTCACTTTGAAATTGGACTTAAACGAGTGTCAATCATTTGATACTTATTGTTTCATAAAAACACACTATTTGCTATGACATCAAGAATTAGTCATTAAATTAATTAATGTTATTTATATGTTTTTGAATTTTGTAAAATAGACATCATTTTTTAATTTTGAATATCAAATATATCTTAGGGTGAAGTTTTTGTATTTTTCTGAAAAACTTCAATTTTTGACGAATAGTGAAACCACTAAGTGGTACTTAAAAAACCGATTTTTCATTTAAATGAAAATTTGCCACCTCTGTGTTTTGAATTTCAAAAATCCTACATAAATTTTTGTCATTAAGAAGTAAAATTTGGTTCAATGGGATAAAAATAATTTTTTGGTGAATAGTAACTTTTAAGTTTATTAATCACGATTAGAGGTAATTAATGTAATTTAAGGTAAAAATAATGTTTTAATAATATGAAATGACCTAGACACATGTCCTACCCTTATTGGATGTGTCATGTCCGACCAAGACAACCCATGGGTCGATTTTTGGGACCCCATGGATCCACTTGGGTAAGACAAAGACATTAATGCCTTTTATTTAAAGTAAAAGTAAAAATGACACAAACATGAATTGTTTTACTAAAAAAATTTAAAAGGGGTTATACAAGTAAGATATTTGACTATAAATAGTCATTGGAAAGATAAAAATATTTCCCACATCATAGTATTTTATTAAAAGTTTTAGAAATTAAATAAATTAAATTATTTATGACACCATGATGATGCAGCGATTACCTCACTATTTAACGATTTAAATAAAATGAATATATAATGTAAAATATAAGACCTAAACTTGTAAAAAACCTATTGGATTGGTGTATTTCAAACCCTTATCACCTTATCCTTGTAAGTTATAATTTTGGGACCTTTTTTATCAAAAAATCATTTTATAACAAAGTATCTTTTCTTAACATTCCAAGAGTTCCCCTCCTCTCCTCTTATAAAAGGCCCACACCTCTACCACCTTACCCACACTTCCAAAGCCTTTGGCTTGGCCAAACCCTTCCCATTTTGTCTCTAAACATCCCTTTATAACTCTTAGAAGCCTCACTCTGGGCATAATGTTTCCCAAGGAAGCCTTTGTGCTCAAATCAAAAAGAGTTTCCCGGTTTGAAGGTAGTGTCTTCTCTTGTGTTCTACTGTTTTATGTTGCTTCTTCGACCCCCTAAAATATTTTTATTCATTACTTTTGTAACAAAAAAAGTATCTTCCATATACTAGGATGTTTTTATAATAAGTATTCTAGCTACACTTACACACACCTAAATCTAATGGTTAAAGAACATACTTTTTTCGTGGATGGCGAATTTCTGCCTCATGAAATGATGATTGTTCAATAATCTTTTAACAACTTCAAAGGTGGCCATTAATATGAAACTATATTTATATATGATATATAATATGTTTATGTTTTACTTAAGCTTATGTATTTTTCAGTTATGGCATACCTTTATGGTTTCCATTATGGGTAAACGTGATATCTTCATTTTAGGAAGTGTGGACAACCGCCCCCTCAAAGTGATTTGATTCGTTAATGCCTTATGTGGGATGCATAAAGGATGGAGTTAAAGTTATTATATATGATGATATACTAGAATTATAATATACCCTTATATCATTTTTATTTCACTCTATTAAATATGATATAGAAATGAAAGTAGCGTTCATGCGTACGTACGACTTACTGTCTCAATGAACGGTGCATTTCATTTATTATCCCCAAATGTAATGTACTATAATAAGTACATATATATAATGGATATATATGATGTATGTTACATCTAAATGATGAATATAATTATGGAATTAAAATATACCTATCTATCATTTAGTTTTAATTCCATTAATATGACATAGAAATGAAAGTAGCGTTCATGCGTACGTACGGCTTACCGTCTCCATGAACGGTGCATTTCATTTCTTACCTCTAAACGTTATGTAATATTATAAATGCATGTATATATTGGATATAAATTATATATATGATATCTAAATCATGAGTATAACTCTGGATATAATGGATACATGAACAACTTGTAATTATAAAGAGTTTATTTTTGACTCATATACCAATGATCGTTAAAACGACCATTATTAACACAAATAATTTCATAGTGTTCATGACATGATAATAAGTGATATAAAAGGAATAATGAACTTGAAAATGGTTCTTAAGAAAGTAGAAATTAACTCAAATTTATTATTCAGGAGGTTAAAGAATGATCGAGTCAAGTCGGACCCGAGGTATGGGACTTCGTCTCAATCGCCTTTCATTGATGCATATTTTTGTTTTATACACAACATTCTTTTATATGGTGAATAAACCCCTTTGAATTTTATTTTTATCCCAAATAAATCATATTTATATGAAGCGTTTTACTAAACGCCAAAACAGAATGTTTTTGTCGTACGTTTGTGGCGACAACGACTTCTCCACCGTCGTGACCATTATTTGAGTTTCGGCTTCCTCTACAAGCCATAAATTTTTTTAAAAGAAAAATAAATACCCTATTTTAGTTTTCTTTTATTTTGGTATTGAAAATGGTTTTCATAATGTTTTATTATATCAATGTGTTGTATTGATATCTTGTGATTGAAATGTGGAAATGTTATGTTTCCTTTATGTATGTTTTATGTGATACAATTATGTTATGGTTCTGGAGAATTATTATGAAGACGGGTAGTTCCGTGATAAACTAAGGGTGGGTGAGCCCGATATACCTCTCCAATGCATTGGGTAACGTGAAGGAGTTAAACGTTAAGGACTCTCCGAAGAGATCTTGGGAATATATTGTGATGGGTATTCCAAACGTAACCAAGAGGGTTACTCCCTACGTAAGAATGTTATGAATGCCTCAAGTTACCTTTATGTATTATGATTTCTATGATTTATTCATGATTTGATGAGATAAGTTAAAGTTCTTATGTTTTATGGGTAAAGTAGGATTTCATTCTTATGTATATATGTACTCATGTTTCCTTTCCATATTTTTATATCCCTTACTGAGATTTTTATGCTCATCCCAAGTTTTTGAAATGTTTTTCACAGGTAAAGGGAAAGGTACATGATATGATGATAGTGTCGAGGAAGTATCAAGAAAGAATCCATTTTTTTATTTTAAATATGTTTCCGTTGATGGGAAAAATGAATACTATTATTTATGTAACCACATTGTTTAAATGTGGAATGTAATGCATGTTTTATGATCTAATTATCTAAAACTCTAAACCTAAAAAGATCCTCAATGTGTAATCTTGTAATAACTCAAGATTAAGTAAGGTTTAAGGCTGGGGCCTTATAGTTGGTATCAGAGGATGGTTTAGATAACATTAGGAGTTAGAATTTTATTAAATTATTATCCAAAAATATTTTTTTTATGGTCAAATTGAAATGATATAGCATTTAAAGATTAAAATGTTGCTTATCCTAAGATATTTCTGTGTTAAGAATTGTTTTTCATAGAGGAATCATAACGGATTTTCTGGGAAGCCATACAGAGGGAAATGACCTTTCAAATCAGTATCCTGAGATGCTCAGAATCAGAACTAAACAGTTTGTTGTAGTGATCGCTCAGTTGACTTAGGTGAAAAAATTTTGTTGTGTTCATTGATGATATTTTGGTGTTTTCAAAAACTAAAGAGGAGAATGAACTACATTTTAGGGTTATATTGAAAACCATAAAACAAAAAAAATTTTATGGAAAATTCAGAAAGTTTGAGTTTTGGTTACAACATATTTATTTCCTTGGTCGCATTGTTTCAAAAAATGGAATAACTATTGATCCTGCTAAAACAGAAGTTGTTGAAGAATGTCCAAGACCCACAAATGTAACCGAGATCCGTAGTTTTCTTGGTTTGGAAGGTAACTATCGAAGGATTGTTGATAATTTATCACGGTTATCTAGTCCAATGACTAAGCTAACTCGGGAGGGTGTTAAGTTTATCAGGACAAAAGAATGTGATGATTATTTTCAGGAATTGAAAAGAAGATCGATGAATTCTCTTGTTTTGGAACTACCTTCAAGGAATGGTGAGTTTGTTATCTACAGTGATTCTTCATTGAAAGGACTTGTTTGTGTGCTAATGCAGAATTATCAGGTAATTGCTTATGCTTCACGACAGTTGAAAACTCATGAGGTAAATTACCCTACACATGATTTGGAATTAGCTACTGTTGTTTTCACTTTAAAAATTTGGATGCATCATTTGTATGGAGTAAAGTGTGAAATATATACCGATCAAAAAAGTTTAAAGTATATATTCACTTAGAAAGAATTGAAAATGTGACAGAGGAGATGGATATAATTAATCAATGATTATGATTGTACAATTCATTACCATCCGGGAAAAGAAAATAAAGTGGATGATTCATTGAGTCGAAAAAGTAATGCTTCATTAGCAATGTTGCGTTTGGAACATGATCCTTTGGTTAATGATTTGATGAACTTTTTCATAGAAGTTGTTGGTGCAGGATGTCCTTCTATTTTGTTTCAGGCATCAGTGAAATCTTCTCTATTAGTTAGAATTTAGAAAGCACAGAAGCAAGACAGCGAGTTGCATAAAAAGGTAGAGCTGGTTCAGAAGGGTAAGTTGCCTGAATTAAATATTGATAATGATTTTGTTTTGAGATTTAGGAAGAGATTTTGTGTGCCATGTTATTCACAGTTGAAGGGAGATTTGTTATGTGAAGCTCTTAGTTCTCTGTTTTCAGTCCATCTCAGAAGCACTAAGATGTATAGAGATCTTCGGGAGTATTACTGGTGGGACGGAATGAAAAGGGATATTGCTGATTTTACTGTGAAGTGTTTGACTTGACAATAGGTTAAAGTAGATAGGCAGTTACCAAAAGGGATGCTTCATCCTTTACCAGTTCCAGAGGGAAAATGGGAGAATATATCTATGGACTTCATTGTGGGATTGCCGAAGACACCTCAAGGTAATAATGCAATCTGGGTTATTCTTGATCGCTTGACTAAATATGCTCATTTTCTTGCTATACGAGATAATTTTTCCCTAGATAAACTTTCTCATTTGTATCTTAAAGAGATTGTCAGGGTAAATGGAGTTCCTCTGTCCATTGTATCTGACCGTGATCCCAGGTTCTCTTCTAACTCTGGAAAGGCCTTCAGAATTCATTGGGTACTGAAGTAAATTTTAGTACAACTTTCCTTCCTCAGTCAGATGGACAATCAGAACGAACAATTCAAACTTTGGAAGATATGCTACGTGCTTATTCGATGGATTATCAGGGAAGTTGGGACCAACATATTTCTTTGATTGAGTTTTCATATAATAACAGTTTTCATTCCAGTATACAGATGGAACCATTTGAGGTGTTATATGGGAAGCGGTGTCAAACTCCAGCTTTCTGGGATAAAGTGGGTGAAAGGAAGCTGATGGGACCAGAATTGGTAGAAGAGTTGGCAGAAAAAGTTCAGTTGATACAAAAACACATGAGAACAGCTTAGAGCAGGCAGAAGAGTTATGCGGATAACCGGAGAAAGGATCTATCTTCTGAGGTAGGTCATCATGTTTTTCTCAAAGTCTCACCATGGAAAAGTGAGATGCGATTTGGTATGAAAGGAAAGATGAGTCCAAGGTTCATTGGACCATATGAAATTCTGGTGAGAGTTGGATCAGTTTCTTACCGAGTGGTTTTACCTCCGAGTTTATCTCAGGTACACAATGTTTTTCATGTTTCGATGTTGAGAAAGTATATGCCAGGTCCATATCATGTTTTGATTCCAGAGGTAGTTCAACTGGAAGAGAACATATCTTATGAGGAAAAAACGGTATAGATTCTTGACCATAGGGAGCATGTGTTATGGAATATGGTGATTCATCAGGTAATGTTTTTTGTGGAAAAGCCACATGATTTAAGAGGCAACATGGGAATCTGAAAATGCAATGAGGGCTAAATATTCCCACGTATTCGATAAGAAAATAAATTGCGGGGATGCAATTTTCTAATGGGGGGAAGGATGTAACATCCCATGTAAGTAATGAATAATATATATTTTTATCTATGTATATTAATGAATTATATAGTGTTTTAGAGGCTTAATATGAGAATAAATCAAATCTTAAGCATGGAATACCCTAATATTTTTAAAAGATTGTTTTACTGCCTGTTGATGGAAATCCATTTTAAAATATATATTTTGAAAATTTTATAAGCTATACTTGTCAAAATAAACTTATTTTTTATTATTGGGACATTGAAATTTACTTTGGATAATTTTTTGGTATTTTTCTGACAATGTTCATTTTTAATGAATAGTGAAAAATACCACATTTTACATCAAAAATGCTTTTTCATCTAATTTAATTATATGTTTAGATTATATTTTTAATTGGTTTTAAAGTGAAAATTGAATATATTTTTACCATTTAATCCAATAGTGGTCGTTGGAATTAATTTCACTTAGAAATTGGACTTAAACTAGTGTCAATATTTGATACTTATTGTTTCATAAAAACACGCTATTTGATCTGACAGCGGGAATTAATTATTAAATTAATTAATTTAACTTATATGTTTTGAATTTTGTAAAATAAAATTCATTATTGAATTCGGAATATCAAATATAGCATAGGGTGACGTTTTGGTATTTTTCTGAAAAACATCAATTTTTTATGAATAGTGAAACCACTAAGTGGTACTTAAAAACAGATTTTTCGTTGAAATGAAATTTTACCACCTCTGTGTTTTTAATTTCAAAAATCTGACATACATGGTTGTCATTAAGGAGTAAAATGTGGTTCAATGGGATTAAAATAATTTTTTGGTGAATAGTAACTTTTAAGTTTATTAATCGTGATTAGAGGTAATTAGTGTAATTTAATGTAAAACTAATTTTTAATAATATGAAATGACCTATACACATGTCATACCCTTATTGGATGTGTCATGGCCGACCAAGAAAACCCGTAGGTGGATTTTTGGGACCCCATGGAGCCACTAGGGTAAGATAAAGACATTAATGCCTTTTATTTAAAGTAAAAGTAAAAATGACACAAACATGAATTGTTTTACTAAAACAATTTTTAAATTGGGTTATACAAGTCATATTTTTGTCTATATATAGTAATTGTAAAGATAAAATGATTTACTACATTATAGTATTTTTTATAATTTGTAGACATTAAATAAATTAAATGATTTATGACACTATGATGTTGCAGCAATTACCTCATTATTTAATGATTTAAATAAAATGAATATATAATGCAAAATCTAAGACCTAAACTTGTCAAAAACCTATTGGATTGGTGGATTTATAACCCTTATCTCCTTATCTTCGAAATTTATAATTGTGTGACCTTTTTATCTGAAAATCATTTTATAACAAAGTATCTTTTCTTAACTTTCCAAGAGTGCCCCTCATCTCCTCTTATAAAAGGCCCCCACCTCTACCACCTTACCCATAGATCCAAAGTCTTTGGCTCAGCCAAACCCTGACCATTTTGTCTCTCCACATAACTCTATAACTCTTAGAATCCTCACATTGGGCAGAATTCTTCCCAAGGAAGCCTTTGAGCTCAAATCAAAAAGAGTTACCCGATTTAAAGGTAGTGTCTTCTCTTGTGTTCTGATGTTTTATTTTGCTTCTCCATCTCCCTAAAATATTTTTATTCATTTCTTTTGTAACAACACCAGTATCTTCCATATACTAGGATGTTGTTATAATAAGGATTCGAGCTACACTTACACACACCTACATCTAATGGTTAAAGAACATACTGTTTCCGTGGATGGCGAATTTCTGCCTCACGAAAAGATGATTGTTCAATATTCTTTTAACACTTTCAATGGTGGCCATTAGGATGAAACTATATTTATATATATTATATAATACGTTTTTGTTTTACTTAAGATTTTTTATTTGTCATTTATGGCATACCTTTATGGTTTCTATTATAGGTAAACGCGATTACTTCATTTTAGGAAGTGCAGACTACCGCCCCCTCAAAGTGATTTGATTCGTTAATGCCATATGTGGGATGTATAAAGGACAGAGTTAAAGTTATTATATATTATGTTATACTAGAATTATAATATACCCTTATATAATTATGATTTCACTCCATTAAATATTAAATAGAAATGAAAGTAGCGTTCATGCATACGTACGACTTACTGTCTCCATGAACGTAGCATTTCATTTCTTATCCCCAAATGTAATGTACTATTATAAGTACATATATATAATGGATATATATGATGTATGTTACATATAAATGATGAATATAATTCTGGAATTAAAATACACATATCTCTCATTTAGTTTTAATTCCATTAATATGACATAGAAATTAAATTAGTGTTCATGCGTACGTACGGCTTACCGTCTCCATGAACAGTGCTTTTCATTTCATACCTCTAAATGTTATGTAATATTATAAATGCATGTATATACTGGATATAAATGATATATAAGATATCTACATCATGAGTATAACTCTGGATATAATGGATACATGAACAACTTGTAATTATAAATAGTTTATTTTTGACTCAAGTACCAATGATCATTTAAACGACCGTTATTAACTTAAATAATTACATAGTGTTCATGACATGGTAATAATTGATATAAAATGAATAATGAACTTGATAATGGTTCTTAATCAAGTAGAAATTAACTCAAGTTTATTATTCAAGAGGTTAAAGAACGATCGAGTCAAGTCAGACCCGAGGTATGGGGCTTCATCTCAATCGCCTTTCATTGAGGCATATTTTTGTGTTATACACAACCTTATTTTATATGGTGTATAAACCCCTTTGGCTTTTAAGTTTATCCCAAAGGAATATTTTTTATATGAAGCGTTTTACTAAACGATAAAAGGGAATGTTTTTCTCAAACGTATACAGCGACAACGACTTCTCCGCCGCCGTGACCATTATTTGAGTTTCGGCTTCCTCTACAAGCCATACATTTTTTTAAAAGAAAATTAAATACCCTGTTTTAATTTTCTTTTATTTTGGTATTGAAAATGGTTTTCATAATGTTTTATTATATCAATGTGTTGTATTGATATCTTGTGATTGAAATATGGAAATGTTATATTTCCTTTATGTATGTTTTTTGTGATATGATTATGTTATGGTTCTTGGGAATTATTATGAAGACGGGTGGTTCCGTGATAAACTAAGGGCGGGTTAGCCCGATATAGCTCTCCAATGCATTGGGTAACGCGAAGGAGTTAAACGTTAAGGTTTCTCTGAAATGATTTAGGGAATATACTGTGATGAGTATTCCAAACATAACCAAGAGGGTTAGTCCTTACGTAAGAATGTTATGAATGCCTCAAGTTACATTTATGTCTTATGATTTCTATGATTTATTCATGATTTGGTGAGGTATGTTAACGTGCTTATGTTTTATGGGTAAAGTATGATTTCATTCTTATGTACATATGTACTCATGTTTCCTTTCCATATTTTTATATCCCTTACTGAGCTTTTTATGCTCATCCCATGTTTTTGAAATGTTTTTCACATGTCAAGGGAAAGGTACATGATATGATGATAGTGTCAAGGAAGTGTCAATAAAGAATCCATTTTTTATTTTAAATATGTTTCCATTGATGGGAAAAATGAATACTATCCTTTATGTAACCACTTTGTTTAAATGTGGAATGTAATGCATGGTTTATGATCTAATTATCTAAAACTCTAAACCTAAAAAGATCCTCATTTTGTAATCTTGTAATAACTCTAGATTAAGTAAAGTTTAAGGCTGAGGCCTTAAAAAATACATCACTATGAAAATGATAATAATGCTTTTAGACCTCTAGGCCCATGGGGTGTCCCATTCTAGTTGCTCATGTACGGGAATGTTGTTGGTCATGTTTATAATGACACTTTTAACTAAAATATGATGTAGCCAGTGTATTATTTATAGATAGTGCCTATAGGGTTTTCCCATTACATTGTTTTATTCTGATATATTTTACTCACCATCCTCATATGGTATAATTTTTTGGTTATCTAAACAGAAAGAATCTTTTATTTTAAAACATTTTACATAAAAATGTTTCTAGTTTTTTTAAAACATCCATGTTTATTTATTGTATAATGATTATAGAATTAAATCTCTATGTTGGGCGGTATCCTCTCGGGCTTTGGATCACACCCGAATTAATCCTTTTTTTATTACTAGACTTGGTTATGTTTAACAAATGTAATGGAAATATGTTTGGAAATGGGGGTTTGAGATTCTGGGGGTTCCCCCTATTAGTGTTGTGGTGCTAGAAATTGTGTATTAATATTATTGTAGTGTGTGAGTTTTTGGGATAGTTCCATGTCCGCCATTAGTTGATGACTCTTTGGGTTTTTAATGGTTTTAAACATGGATTTGAAAATAGTTATTTCTTTTTTAGTGGTGATTGTTCAGTTTTGGATTATTTGTTATAGTTAGTATTTATGATTATTTACATGGTTTAAATCATTACCTTGTTATATTATTGATGTACATGAACATGATTCTAGCATGTGGGGATCAACAATGACCTTCAATCCATGTCATAGAACGTGTTGAGAACTCGGTCAGATGACATTCTGGCTTGGTTCGTGACATTAGTACTTAATGTTTAGTATAATCCATTTCGAATATATCATCTAGTTTTTGGAAATATATTGGTATACATATGTTGAGAATATATATTTGGAAATCCAAAAATTCTACTTCTTTTGTAATGACCATTAATCCACTGTTTTAAATATTACACTTTTCAGTATGGGTTTTCAAGTAAAATTTGTTCCCATTATTAAGGAAACAAAACCATGTGATCTGTTTAATGCTTGGTGCCCCTACTAACACATAAAATGTTTCCGATATAGATAAATCAATGATAAATCTATCATTGAAAATAATAAAAATTTATTTTTATTTTATTCATAAAAAAATATTCATTTCGTTTCAATCATCATTCCCCCAATCCAAAAATATATAATGATATATATGGTTAATCATAAAATATGTTATATAATATGAATAAATGTTCCTCCATCACTACATCACAAGGAATTATCATTGACTATAATCCACATATCCAGTAACCTTCACTATAAACTATTGAATTTTTAGATATACATATACTAATGTGATTTAATTAATATAAATAATAAGTAAAAAACTCAATATCCACGTTATATATATATATATATTTATTGAATAATTGGGGCCTCTGGTAAGTTATGGTTCCTATAATATGACTTAAATTATTTCATACATTTTTCATAAGGATAAATCCAACACAAAAAAAATTCCTTAAATTCATATCTCTCACAAAAAATTAACCCCAGATGAATAATTATATTTAAAAATACTGATGTCAAATACATGATTGGTTGATAATGTATTATTAAAGCATCATTCTAAAACATATATAAATAATTTATAGAATTTTATTCACAAAAAAAAGTGATTGAAAAAATAACAAAACCTGATGGTATACATTCTAATAGGTATGAATAATATTCTTCATAGTGAACCTAGTAGAAATAATAGCATTAATATATGAAAATAATGAGATTTCATACATATTATTATTTAAAACAAGAATGAAAAAAAAATCACATTTACTAAAGTATAGAAATTATTTCCATTGTTGCATTTAGTATATATTTTTTCAAATTTTTTATAGTTAAGAAAATATATAATAAATCAACGAAAGTTGTTATCCTAAAAATTTATAACGAAAAATTTATTGATTATATCCAAAAACATATATTAATATAACTCAAATAAAATGGACTCCCTATTATATGCATGAATTTGATGATTAAAACATTCTTTATTTGAAATCTGACATGTATTATTTTCACTTTTTCAAATTATTATTTAGAAATAATTATTATGGTGAAAAATCAAACACATACCAAATGCTAGATTTCTTTATTAATCATAAAAAAGGATGTTTCATTCAAGAAAATCGTTAATTTCCCATGTTCAATATCATTTTTCTATTATGATATTGATTATATGAATTCCCATCTTCAAAACATGGAAAAGGTTTATATTCCTTAACAATGTATCTATATAATTTTCCATATGTATGGAAGTATCATATAGTGAAAATTATTATATAATGTACATGAATATACTCTTTATTATATCTAAAAAATACTACAAGACCTATCACCCAAAATAATTCAAATAATCAATCATGATATAATAACATCAATATAACTTCTATGTTATTTTGGTCCATAAATCCTCAAAAAATCTTTAAATATTTTTAATTTGTATATATAGATAGGGAGATTATTTAGAAAAAAACCATTAAAGGACATGAAATATGTTTTCCCCTCGTCATTTGATATGGAATAATTCCTCCTATACACAGTAATATTCTGATATTTCATTCTTTATTCAAAAAATCTAGAAATTTGTGAAAAAATATCAACACTTATGATGTAAAAATAGTGTGACATTGGATTCCATTATATATAAACTGATTTTTATTCCATATTAACCTCTCCACATCATATTAATTTGAATGTATATGTTATAGTTGAGGAATTATTAGAAGATACAATATTTATTTAGTGGGAGGTATTTTTAATGTTCTTGAGACTGAAACATAATCATATTTTCCATCCTTTTTATATGACAATGTACCACAGTTAGGATATTATAAGAAATATTCATATTCTCCCTTTTAAATGTCCTAATTATTAGGGAACGAATATATACTTTTATTCCCTAGTCCTATTCCTAATTATATTTATCATTATAGTTGTATCCAAGAAACCCATTAACTTATTGAAATATCACTTTTAAATAGAGAATCAAATCTGCAAAAAAATTACTTACTCTAAACATTTCTTTCATTAAAGTTAACTAACATCATCTATTCTAATAACTTTTTAAATTTAATGTGACATGGGAACAATGTTTTCTCAACAACCCAATACAAGTGTATGAAAATTGTAGTCTTTTCAATAGTTTTAAAACAGAAATCATTAATTAATATAATAATATGACTCTATGTCTCATGCTAAATACCATTAACAGTATTATATCATGAAATTTTTATTTTTACACAATTAAAGAACCTATTGAAATAATTACTATTAAAACCATATTAAATAATATGGAAATTAATTTATGTGTAAATAAATATTAATATATTCAAACATATTACACATGGAATGGAAATCATATATTTGTTTTAAATATTTCAATGGTGAAATTCAAATATATTTTCAACCCCATTCTCAAACACCTCTCTAGTTCATCATGGATTGAATTAATTACAATACATTATTTATATAACATCATAATATATGAGATGAATACAATAAAACATATAAAAATATATAAATATCTATAAAAATATAAATTTAAAACGTATAAGAATATAAATATAAAAAATTGTATAATTTTTTAATAAACAATTCAAATCTAGAAACTAATTTCTAACTGAATGGATTTATAACATGAAAACAATTTATAACCAAAAGTAAATTTAATTATATAAACCATTTATAACTAGAATAAATAAATCAAAAAAAAATATTTCAAAAATTTCTTTTAATGATAAAAAGTTTATGTAAATAAATGATTATAAAAAATTATACCCATCTTTAACACCTGCAAAACATTTATATATAAAGTACAACCTTAATCATTTTATAACTAAAAAAAGGTGTAATTGAAAATGGTATTGATAATAAAATAACAAATTCAATAAAATAATACAATTAAACTATAATATATTGTATCCAATTAAATAAAATAGATATTTATGTCAAACCACTATATCCTAGGGTTGCTTAAATGGGATGAAAAGTACATGATTGATGAAAAAAATTTCAAAAAAAAATAATATTGAAAAAAATTGGAGTATAGTGGTAACTTGATAATATTAGGTTTTATGTGGACTTAATGATGTTTATGGAGGTGTAAAAAACAGAAAATTATTAAAGATTGAGTATCCATTTTAATATTGTATATAGCTTTATCTTCTATTAAAATTATTCATGATCAATTATTAATGATGAATTTAATAGAATAAAAGTCATAAAATTGACAGTAAATTATATTTTTCTACTACTGTGGAATATTTATTATTTATTACATCATGTAATGTAAAATTTATTATATAGCACATCTAAAGGATCAAGAGACTAGTTTAAATGACTCATAATTTATTGAGAAAGTATATGGATGAGTGAAAATATCCATTAGTTATTGGATTGTTATGTCATGTATTTCTATGAGTGTCATCTATATAACGGAACCATAGATTAGGGAAGAAATTAATGTACATTACATTGTTCATTAGAACCTATCTGTTTATAATTTTTCTAGTATAGTTAAATATTATTTTCATATATCTCATTGTTTGATTGAAATATATGATCCATTATATTTATCCTAACTATGAATGTATAAGGTAAATATTTCATATAATATTAACATTAATGTTGTGTATATGAAGACAGATAAATCATTTATAACGGATAATTAATATATCTTAACACAGAGTGTGAGCACATTGTACCACCAAGCTTGATGTCCATAATTATTTCATATTTATTTTCCCTTTTTTTAAACTATGGTGTTGGGTATCCTTACATGTCTCGTATTCCCATATGCACTTAGGCCTGATGAATGAACTATATGACCAACATTTTATAGTATAAAACATAAACCAGAAGTCCCCAGAACCTATCACAAATATAATAAAACCTCCAAAATTATATTTGGATTCTATACCCAGAACTCATCCTTGTAAGGCTGCATATCTAACATATATCTATGACAAAAAAAATAACAATCATTATCGATGGAAGAAGCCATACCCTCTAATAATTCTGATCGGGTGTCCCAATAACAATGGGTGATTCTAATATAGAGGTAGATCTGGATCTGAATAGAAGATTGAGGTCCATAAAATCCCATCACCTTCCCAAGACTGTCAAACCTGCCAAAAAAACCAAATACACCCACAAAACAAGAATGTATCACCACCAAGGGACAATGTCACACTTGTTGCACCATCCTAGCTGACACACTGACATGGTACCATCGCTGATGATTATCATACTACCACATATGTCACTGAACAGAGTTTCACCAGTCAGATTTGTTAGGATGTCACACCTCTACCAACAAAGATAACGATATCACTATTGAGGGCCAACGAAGGACAAATCCTATATCACCACCAGAGTAAACGACTAAATCCCCACCTTGAATCGATGATAGTCTATTAAAGGCCTAGTATCACTTATGCAAATGTCAGAATCACCACCCAACATGTCACCTAAAGCGAAGTTACCTCTATAGGGAGACTCCGCTGAAGAAACTAAAGAATAAAAATTGCATGGGTCAAAACCCTAATAATATAATAGAGTAATAAGTTTATGGTGGGAGCCCCTAAGTGATAATACACTATAAATAAGGATTTTTCATCTGATTTATATATGTTGTTGGTGAACATATAATCAAAGGATACAAGTGATAGAAAATTATAGTTGAATTATAAATTACCTCAGTTATTCAACAAGGATACTCAACGATAATTGTTTTGGAAATGAGAATAAATGGTGTGGTGTTTTAAAAAAATTAGTTCTTTATGTGGTGTTTTATTTTTTAATCTATATAATTTTTATGTTTTTACATATTTTTCCCTTAAATTTTGGTTTTTAAAAGTCCATATAATTATATTTAAGTATATAATATATTTTTATCCATGGTGAATTATAGTAGTGAACTAAAAACTCTAATGGGGATTATATTTAATATTTTGTTATTTTTTGGTATATTACATTGAACAATTTTTTATCCATTAAGAAGCTATAAGGAGTAGTTGGGAATTACAATGAATTTTCAATCTATTTTAATAACCATGTGTGGGGTAGTAAACCATAAAAACTGCATTGTAGATCAATTGTCTAGTGAACAGACTTGAGAAGTCTGATTGGGTGAACATTTATTTTTTTTCAATTAGTAGTAGTTTATTTTTATTACATCCAATAATTTTATATTTATTTCCAATGATATTATATTAGTAAATATGATTACATTCAATACAATCTTCCCTAATGATAAATGAACCATGATATAATAATTATTTTTAAATGAGATATTAATTTGAAATTTAAAAATAGTAATTATAAATTTTGATTTTTTTAATAATTGTTAAAAATAAATCAGTTTTAGTTATTAATCAATAAATAATAACATCTAAATTTTTTGTAATGTTAGTCTATACTTAAAAATTCTTTTTTCTTGAAATATGATTTTAATGGATTTTTTTTCACAAGAATTATATACAATTTAAATTTTTTTTAAAGAAAGAGTATAAATTTAGAAATTATCATTTCAATATTAGTATATAGTGAGTTATTTAATGATTTTTCAAAAATAAACTGTTTTTTAGAAATTTATTAAATAATACTGATTAAATTTATTATTTTCAGGTCATATAATTATACCAAGTAATCAAAGTGAATAATTATTATATGATGATCATGAGTATCATTTATTTAGAATTAATATAGTTAATTACCAATTAATTAAAATTATACATGATTTTGATATAATCTTGTTTTTAATCTAAAAATCATATTTTCAACAAATTGTTTTCATCAATGAAATGTTTTTCATTTTATTAAATTAAATTTATTTCAATTAATAAATAGATAATATAATATAATTTGATTATATATTCATTAAAATATTTTATAATTCATATTATGGTTTTCATAATCTATGTAATAGAAGTAAATTTAGTTATATACTTAAATATTATTATCCTAAAATTGATTTTTATTGCATTTAACATGCTTTTATAATATTAAATTATTCAAATTATTGAAATTTAACATACTAAAATAGAATAAATAATTTAATTATCTTAATCAACATAATATATATGGCTCCACATAATTTGTTTCATAAAAAATAGTAAAAATAGTAAAATGTTTTTATCACAATTATTATTAAAACATAATTTCTATGTGGTTGAACCAAGAGATATAGGTGGAAATTACACATAAACATTCCTAATATTAATTTTTAAATAAATTTTAACAGTATTTCATATTATATTTATTCTCCACTCTCAGCCACATTAAAATGAAATTGACCAATTATTATTCAAATCATTTAAGTAATTTAATGTGTGTACCTCCCTTCAATTATATAGGGAACATCTTCTCCTACCTTATTCTCACAATTTTTCTCATCTGGATGAACACTTAATGAAAATAAAACCTTTCATGGTTATTCACCATCATTATTGATCCCTTTTTATTATCCTAATTCAAATTAGTCAAGTCTTATGTATTATGATTATATAAGTCTTTAAATGATGATGTATAAATCTTAACTAAGATCTTACAATTATATTTCATCCATCATAATAAGTTAACATGTTGTATCTACAAAAAATATTATTAATAAATTATAATGAAAATACTAAGATGTAATTAGGATTATTGAATAACCATATTGCACTTCTTCTCTATCAAATTAGAAATAATTGTATCTATCTTGTGTAAGTGTGGACTATTTCTTACATATGCGACATGATTCATTATCCGTCCTCGAATTTCATGGTTGGTAGAAAGGGTTATGTTTTTAAATAAATATGATAATAATTATATAATTATTAAAATTTTATTTACCTTTATTTAATATATTTTATTAAGAATTTAAAACAACATGCATGCATACTTGTGGACTACCGTCTTCATGAACGAAATAATTTATTTTAACTGTATATACATTTTTTGAATTGTTATAGAAATTTATTTGTTGAATAAATAAGTTATTTTTATCTTGATTAAAATTATAGATATTATTTTACTATAATCATTATAAATGGACTGTAATATCCAAATCGAAAAATTCATGAAAAATGAAATAGTTATCACGCTTAATATTGATTATAATAATAAATTATTAATAAATTGGTGTTGAAATATTATAAGTTTAAGAACACTATATTTTGAAAAAAAATTATAAAAATTATATTCTATATATTTTGTTACATGAAACACAAATTTATGTTTTCATGTCCTATACAAATAAGTTTATCTTATATTTTATAAATTGTTTACTATAAACAAATAGACGATTATTATTATTAATTATCATATACTATTATATTTTTACCCTAGATGTTGGAATGGGGGTATCAATAAGATGAAAAAAATTATGAAAATACATTGCATTAAAATTCCAGTAAAATGAATTATTTGTTGACTATTTAATTTAAAATGAATATCAAAACTATTTTAAAATAATTGAATTCATTTTCTGAAAAACAATTTTCATAAAACAAATGTTTTATGATAATAAATAAATCAATTTTATCAATATACATTTAATGAAATTTATATATTAAATACTAAATAGACTAATTATAATTTATCTTATATATTTTCTAGAGAAGTGATAATAATATATCCAATTTTATGCTCAAGAAATGTATTTATCTTAATAGTACTTTTGTTGAATTTTTTAAGTACACAATAAAAAAAATCTGACACATTTATAAAATAATAATTCAAAATATAAAATTCATTTTTTAAATCAGAGTATCAAAACTATATTATATTCAATGTTTTACAATTATCTTAATAGATTGATTTATTTATGGTTAATTAAAAATACTAAATTTTAATTGTAAACTATTTTTTCGTTTTAATTATTTTAAAAAGAAAATTTATATTCAAAATTGGTTTTAAAGTAAATTCACATATCTTATATTTCTATTAATTTAATTTATATTATTATTATCAGTATCACATTGAAAATGGAAATAAAAATATTTTCAACATTTGAATATTTTCTCTTTCAAAACCCATTCTCACATCGCATCTACAGAATTAATTTTAAATAATTTTTTTCAGATTAGTTGAATTTTTTTTGGATAAAGGGATTAAATAAATTTAATAACCATAATTTATATTATCAAATTTGTGAACATAATTTTTAACCAAATTGAATAATGAAAATAGAATGAAATAATTATCTCCGTTATAGTAAAATTAGTTTTACTGAAGGTCAAATAAATTATATAAGAGTTAAAATTATATAAAAACATTTATAAAATATATCAAATGTAAATATGTATACCATATATGTTCTATTTATCTATAATAATTGTATTTTGGAGCCTTTTCATTATGAGAAATTTGTAGCTGCACCATTTTCATTTTAAATATTATAATTGGGCCACTCACCTCAGTTATAAAAGTTCACCCCCTATCCTCTATTATGCACATCTTCAAACACAAATGGATTGAAAAATATGTAATAAAATAAATTACAAAATTCCATAATCAGATCAAAGATTTATTATTTTTTCAATAAAACAACATACGAATCCATTTGAGGAAAACAAATGGAGGTTACATGAAGAAGAGGTAACCTTCTTCAATGATTGTTTTTATTTTATTTCTTCATCCACCTTATTGAATTATTATTAATTCACTATGTTAGAATAAATAATTTTACTAAATATAAATATTTTTTTATTTTATGTTAATTACCCATGAAAATATATACTTCGATCAAGATCTGGTACAAAATCATCATTCTTGTGTATAGAGGACTACCACCTCATGGAGGGGTGTTATTTTCTTTCACAAACACTTTATATGGAATATAATAAGGAAATATTTTATGAATATGATATATATAAATGAGATGATTATGATATTAATTACATATTAATAATTATTAATACATAATATTTCATTTTCATTCTTATCTTTTCACTCAATTAAATATGATAACGTCGTTTATTTACATGTGGGCTACCGCCTTCATGAAGCGATGTGACTTTATTTTCCTTGTCAGAACAAATTATTTATAAATATAAGTATATATAAAAATATAATATTGTATTTATGGAATTATTATCATTAATTATATATAATATATTTATTATCTCTATTCCATAATGATTTCTATAAAATGTAAACACTAATCCTATATACGCATTGTTTATCGTCTCCAAGATCGTAATATTTTTCATTTCCAAAACCCATATTTCATTATTGGTCAGAAACTTTTTTCTGATGTATAAATATTAAAATAATTTTTTGATTATTAGTATGGATATAATGGAACAATGATCAATGTTAGAGGACCAACAATAGAAAACTAACATATATATCAAAATTAAATATGATTGTACCCAAAACGTGACATTAATAGGGAATTGTTAACAAAGGTGTACTAAAATGAAATATGTAAACAATAAATGGAATGATATGCGTATTTTATAATCTAAAAGATTTTTTAAATAATTAAATTAATTATAAATATGGTTCAAATGAGTTTAATCAATTCAAGACTTATAATATGGTATTTTTAGTCTCTCTTTAATTTTGACAGACATACAAAATTTAATCATTTATTTCATTTGTATGGTGTATATAATCCCCATTAAAATGTAATATCATGAATCTTAATATATTAATGATATTTATATTTTCATGTTATGTTAGGATTTATCTTAGCTTATGATATATAAGAATAAAAAAGTTTTAATGGACCTCTCTCTCACTTTTATTTTTCTATTAGACATATGTCATAATACCCATGTTTTACATATTTTTTTGTCTATATATACCCCATAAAAATATTTTATGACTATTATACTTTAATTATGTGTATTTATAGGTCCATTAATTTATGTATCATTAATGTGTTTTTTAGTTCCAACATTACTAAATTAGTATGTTATTTTTTTTTATTTTTTTCTCAATTTACATTTTTAGAGATATATGATTATGTTACGCCATTATCTTCTTTAACGAGGTGTATATAAAACCCAATTAACTTGTAATTTCTGTTATATATTTATAATCATGATATTTTATGTTTAATTTAATGATATTATTTAATAGGACTTACTTGTCAATGTTATTAGAGTGGTATTGATTTTATGTTACAATTTCATCATTTGTCAAGATTTCTTAAGATTATAACTATTATTATATAATATTATTATTTCAATATAAAGAAAATATTGAATTTTATTTAGTTGTGGTTATGTGAATAAAATAAATTTTTCCTATCATTTTCCTATCTTTTTGTACAAAAGTGTTCAAAAAAGTACTTTTTTAAGATTAAATTTTTTTTAGTCGAAAACCCATTTTATTAGAAAACCAGGTTTTTTAAAAAATAATTAATATATTTATTAATATTATCTAAAAAGTATTACTAGAGTTGGTATTAGAAAATATTTAATTTTTAATTAATATTATAAAATTATTCTTCATGTATTTTTCAAAAACAGTGCTGATTTGGATTTTACAAAAAAATGTGAATTGTGTCTTTATGTACAATATGAACATAACTTTATACCTTCATGGATATAATTAAATTTAACTATTCATTTATAATATTGCAAAGTTATTTTTAAAGGAATGGATATTCCAAAAAAGTTATCATTTTTTAAATTCTTTTCAAGGCAGAAATGATATTCTCCTTATGAAATGATTTAAATGATTTCTATTGATTCCTATTTAATTTATAATAAATATTATAAAATAGAAGGAATTCTAAAATGTTTTTATGTTTTCAATAGTGAATTTCATGGAAAAGTAATCATCCTCAATATGAATTCAAAGTGATTTATCATTCAAAATCATTATACATCAATAATGACATACATTTATGTAAATTATAATTTAGTGGGTATATAAACCAAGGATAAAATTAATATTTTTCATCTAATTTGTTTATGATGATAAGTTATTTATGAAACCTATTTCTCGTAAATGGGTTACACCATGAAAAAAATATTATCTATCCCATTTATTTTTCGATGTTCATGCTTTGTTGAGATGATTAAATGAGTATGAAACCTAAATTTTTTACACAGTTATTATATAATGAAATGTGTATAAAATTCAAATAGATTCAATGAGTTATGTAATGACGAAATTATAAAAGGATTATGAAACCCATTTCTCTTCTCTAGGTTTTGGTATGATGATAATTTTTATGGAACCCATTTATTTTCCTAGGTTTTGATATAATGAATGTTATATGATCTTATGGTACATGAAAGTATGTATTAGTTGATAACTGGGACCTATATATATTTTTTTTGAATTTAATATTTATTAATGTTATATATGCTGAAAGGGTACATAAGAGGTTATCCCTAGCCTAAAAGAGGTTACACATGAACTTACTACATGCATTATTGAGGGTACATAAGTTGGCATTACAAACCATAAGCAGGTCTATATGTTGTTATCAGAAACATAACATGTTAGGAATATCTTGGTGGGTATCATTGACATAGTATTTTCTATTATTATGTTTTAAAAAAATATGTCTTATGAAAATTTTATGATATTTTGCCTCATGTTAATTGATATTTTTATTATTAGTGTTTTATTAACTGCCATTATTTATTCCATAATTCAATATTTTCATTATTTATATGAAAGATATAGTTTTTAAATGTTATAATCTAGTTATGATACTTTATTTTTACATTATGATTAAATATTTTCTTTTTTACCCCTACCATGTAACTAAGCTCACCCTTTAAAATGTCCCTATTCCCCATATCATAATGATAGTTTTTAAGTCATAAATATATGTAAATATCACTAAAGTGTGAGAACTTTGTGTGATATATTAAATATCTTTCACCAAATTATAATATTTTTTACCTAGTCTCCAAAGACATTAAAATATTGTGGTCCCCATGTTTACATTGTGTTATTTATTTTATATTTATATAGAAAGAAGTATATATTATATATGAAATGATTTGGTCATTACAGTGGTTACCATTGGAAAGATTTCGTTAACCTTTGGAAACTAGGATGTAAAAATGTCCATGAATTTTAGTGAATAATAGTTCACTTGAATTCTATGAAATAAAATAAATTTTTGAATATTACAAGTGGATTTGGATCTAGTATAGAGGTACCTACGGGTAATGACACTGAAAAATTCTCATTGACCTCGACTCGATCGTCACCTGGTTCACAAAAATAGGTCATATTTCACTCATGGTTTGACACGCTCGGGGGATATGATTTAGAAATTCAAAAACACATTTCGAACTACCATGAAGAATTTAAGTATAAGATAATTGTAAATGTAATTAAAAAAAATTAATTTCACATATATTAAAAAGAAGGATTCAGAGTTTAGTAATCCTATATGTTATTTTTTTCATGGTTATGTGGTTCCCCACTATGAATATTATTAGAAAAAATGATTCTTTGGCTTTGGAAAATTGATAATACAAGATGGAATCTTGTTAAAACTAAATCTAGTGGAATACTAGGTGAAAAAGAGCATCCAAATGGGATGATGACTAGAGATATATATATTATAATTTTTCATAATCATCTCTCATTATAAATGAAAAACAACTTGAAATTTAGTAATATTCATAAATAAAAAATAATATGAAGATGAACTTCAATGAAATCATATGCGATAGTGAAGAAAATGTAAATATGATTTAACTTCATAGATTTCAATAACATGGGAAGAAGAACCAATAATTTTATCTCAAATAGTTGGTATGATATCATATTTTTAGAAAATAAGGTCACTGGGTGAATAATTGTTGAGGAATTAAATGTATTATGGGTTGGGAACATGTGAATTATACAAATTAATACCCTAAAATAAAAAATAACTTTAAAACAATGATGTACATATCCCTTGTTAGTAAATTTTAGTTTAATGAATAAACAATTTATCTATTGGGATTCAATATTTACGTTGTAAACGTACTTCCCTGGTGGTATTGGGTTATTAGGATCATGAAATAGATAAGGATTAACTCATATTTTTAAGCATACATGTATCCATGTAATATTAAAATAAGAGTTACGGAATGAATCATTAGTTCATGGGTTTGTGATTGATCATATGATCAATGTATGAGAAACCCATCATTATGTTTTATGTGATGAGTGTTTAGCATTATTAAGGGTATTTTAGAAGAAATTTATGGGAAAATCCTATGATTTTGTGGCAGAATTCACTTTTATAGACATATGATTAAATTTATTGGTGACCTTTAAGGTTTATATCTTCATTGATATAACGAAAAATATTTTTAATATAAATTTAGAAAAAATTTATTAGAAAAATATCGGAAAAAGGAAAACCCACAAGTTGGGTCATAGCCAATTGCATCCAGAATGACAATAGGGCTTGAACACACAACCAAGGGGTGAAAATGAATGTTACATACCAATAGCCTATATGAATGATTAATTATGGTGATATAATTTAAATAGAGATATTGTTTAGTATGTATCTTGGTGCTTAGTAAGTCAGCAAGTCAATGGTAAGAGATAAAAGTCTAAATTAATTGAACAAACACTATTTATACAATAAAAGAAATGGGAGGACATCACAATGGGGTTTTTCATCACACTTCCCAAAAAATAAAAAGGATTAATGATACATGGGTTGTAGTCGATCATTTTATAAAATCATAAATATTCATATATATCATAGAATATTTCTATGGGGTTATGTTTTACAGGATATGCATTATAGTTGTGGTAAAGTTTAATAGAATACAACATTAAATTGTATTTACTTGGAATCCAATGTTTTCCAAGATATTTTCACCAAGATCTTGATAAGGAGTTGAGTTTCATCACTACGACTCATCCACAAACATATGGTTAGTTTTTTTAGAATAATTATAACACTATAAGATGTGATAAAATATATTATATGGTTTGAAAATGGATTTTTGGATCAACATGTTCCTAAAATTTAGTTTTCATATGACAATATCATTCACTCGAGAATTTAGATGTATCTTTATGAATAACAATACAGAAACAAGAATTGAACTCTAAATTACTGGAATGAATTTGTATTAATAAATATATTGTGTCCCAATAAATCCAAAGAGATGAAAATGATGGTTATATCTATCTAGAAGCATTAAATAACTATAAAATTTTATAGAAATGCTATCCTTGAAATAGTTGAAGCGATATATATTTTGAAGTTGGAAAGAATGAATTTTGATGGGGAAGAACGAAGGGAAACTATTCCCTATGTATGTCATTCCCATTAAAATACATGATCATATAGGGATAGTAGCTTATCTTTTTTTTCTTCCAATGAACCTATCTTAAGTTCAAAATGTGTTTCATGTTTCACTCATAAATAAGTGCATATTTTATCTATCAAATTTAGAGAGCTGAGACATTGTAATATTGAAGCACGATAATTATTATGGTGAACAACTCGTAGAGATTCAATATTGAACAAGGAACGACCCATGATATGAGATCACTCTCCTGATCAGTTTTTTTAGAAACCCACAACATGAGGAAACTACATGGGAACTTAAGGACGTAACGAGGCAAGTATGTCTTCAATTTTTTGTTCTAAAATGACTAATTTTCAAGGAAAAATTCTTTTTAAGGGGGTAATAAGTAAAACCTATAGATTGTTTGATTTGAAAAATAAATTTAGTCGTTTATATATTTTTCATTCCATTCAACACTAAATTTAGATTTAAAATATGAAAAACTTTTTTTATATTGCATTAAATGAAACAATATGTTTAAAAGAAAAATTACTTATTATTAAAATCTAATCATTTATTGTGATAGTTATCAACGAGTTATTAGAATGATATTTTTATATAACGTTAAATAAATTGTTAAAACATATGGTTTTCATATTTATAAAGAATTTAATCTCTGGGGAATAATTAATAAAAAATTTAAATTTAAAATATTTTTAAATAAAGGAATTATTTATCTAGAATAATACTTTTATGAAAAAAACTTGTTTGAACTTGATAAATTAAAAAAAAGAAATTTGGAAAATTATTATAAGGAAATTTATATTTCATTTATTCAATAATATTTTTTACACTTATTATATTTTTTCTATATAATATATAAGAATAAATCCATTTTAAAAATTAAAATCTATATTTTTCTAAAAAAAGATGTGTCACATTTTATGATGAGATATATTTAATAGAATTTCGAAAGTATTAGAACATTTATTTGATATAAAAAATAATTTTTTAAATTATAATATCATAATTATATTACGACAAATCATTGATAAATTTCTAAAAAAATATTTTTTTGATGAATAGAGTAAAATACTAAATTTTAATTGGAAACTAAATTTTAATTTAAATTATTAATATAATTAAAAAAACTATAATTTTATTTTATTGTATAATTAGTGAAATTATGTATATATTAATCCAATTTAGGTCATTAAAATCAGTTTTTATTGAAATTTGTTATAAAGACTTTGTAAACTTTTGAATGTTTTCTATTTAAAATCCTGCTTTCTCATCACCTCTGCGAGATTAATTTTAATCCAATATTAAAACATATGTAAATTAATATTGAAAAATTAGATTAATTTATTGTACTCAGAAAAATGTATATTAGTTAATCAATTCAACTTAAGTTTTGACCAAAATGAATTGGGAAAATTGTACTAATTAATTATCACAACTAAGGTATAAATGGGTTTATTAGAGTGATAAACTAAGAAGATAATGGTTAGATGACCTCAAAACATTTCCAAAATATATTTTATTGAAATATTTAGACCCAATAATGTATTATTGTGGATTATAATCTATTTTGAAACAATATTCCATGAGAAAAATGTGGGTACATTGTCTTCTTTAAACAAATTACAAATATTCCACTCATATCACTCACAAAAGGCCAGAATTATCTTCTATTATTCACTCCTTAAAACCATTTGGATTTGGAAAATACGTGTAAAAAATTAAATTGTAACATCCCTTATCTCATCCTAGAATCTATAGTATTTCTTAAATACAATCTACGATGGGTTTGGGTTAATGCCTAATGAAGTTACTTGAAAAAAATGTAATGCTCTTCAACAATAAGTTTTTATTTTATTCAACCTACACCTACATAAATTCTTATTAAAACCTGATTATATAATACCTTTATTTTCCTAAAGATACAAATATATTTTTGTTTTATTGTCCTAACCTTCAATGATATCTACTTACATCAAATCGGTTTTCAAATCATCATTCGTGTGTACAATGGACTTCCACCCCGCAAACCGATGTACTTTGTTTTTCCCTTAACACCTAATAAGGTTGGGTATAATGACATAGATAAAGTCAAATATTATATTTATAATATATATACACCCATGGAGCCATTTTACTATATATTACTGTTTTAATTTCCATTTAGTTGGGATGTGATAACGTTTCATATGTGTACGACAAACTACCACCTCATGAATTGATATGTGTTGTTTTCACAAACTCTTTACATGGAAGAAAAAAAGGATAATGTTAAGGAATATAGTTGATATAAGTTATTTAATTATGATATTAAATAAATATTTATAATTCTTAAAAAAATATTTCTTTTTATTTCATACATTTCACTGACTAGAAAATGATAATATCATTCTTGTATGTGTGGACAACTACTATAATGAAGTGATGTGCACATATTTTAATCACCACCCCACATAAAAGTTATGTATAAGTATATTCAAAGAATAAATATGGAATTTATGTTAATATTATCTTTCTGTAAGGTGATCATTTTACTAACCTTCTTTCTATAATTATTATTGAAAACTTTAAACATTACTTATATGTATGTATAACATACCATCTTTGTGATCATAACATGTTTTATTTGTAAAATAAATATTTAATGAATGGTCTTTATATTATATTATAATGTATATATATTATTATAATTTCATTTATCTATTATCAGTGTAATAGTACAATAAATGTAGAATAAAAACATACAAAAAAAACAATGTGGTTCTTAACCAAAATAGGACATTACCATGGAATTGTTAATAAAGGGGTAATAAAATGACACAATTAAATCATATATAGTATTATATTTTTATGTTTAGTTTTTAATATATATAAAAATCTTATATTTATCTAAAATTTGGTTCAAATGAGTAAACATTATGTCATGAATTATGATAAGTGTTTTCAAATAAATCTTTTATTTCGAAGAGACATAATAAAATTCAACACTTATTTATTTTTTGGGGTTATATACTACCAATTTAAAATTATATATCATTCATATATTATTTTAATGATATTAAATGTTTAATTTGATGTTATTATTTATTAGAGTATAAAATTCATAAGAATACCAATTTTGTAAGGGATCTCTATCTCACTTCTATTTTTCTGTGAGACACATTCCATATTCAGAACATGTTTCATATATTTGTTGTATATACTAACTTGGAATTTTTTATAGATATTATAATTATAATTTTTGTTATTTAAAAATCAATTTTAGGATTAATAATTAATGGTTGTTTCAGTTCATAATTTACCAAATCATTGTATAATATTTTCCTCACATTTCCTTCTTTCAGACACACGATTATGTTATGGTCATTTATTCTTGTACAATATTTTTATACATCCCATTAAACATGTAATATCATTAATTTATTTATATTAATGATATTATAAATTTCATATAATGATACCACTTTATGAATTATATTATTCAAGTTTATTATAATGGTGAAAATTATATGATACAATTTCATTGTTTATTGAGATTGTTTATTATTATAGTTCTAATAATAGTATCATTTGATCCATGTCTCAAAAAAACAATTTAATTTTTTTATTTTATAATTATAACACGTAAATACCTGTATTCCATTCATTTTACTCTCTTTAATAAATTAATATTTAAAAAATAGTATATAAAAATCATCTTTCACTTGAAAACCCAATGTTTACCAAAACAATGTTTTCTAATAAAATAAAAAAATGATTTTAATATTTTTTTAAATTCTTTTATTAAATCAAATTTACCGAAGTTAAAATTTAAAAAATTAAAATGAATATATTTTTTCCAAAAACAATTCCCATTTGACTATTACAAAAAAATATGAAAGGAATCCTTATATACAACAAGAATATAAATTCCCACTGTCATGAACATTATTTTCATTCAATCTTACTTTATAAATGATCAATTTATTTTTGATGGAAATTATTTATTGAAAGTTAATTTATTTAAATAGTTTTTTAAAATTAGAAATTATATTTTACTTAAGAAAATTATTAAATGAATTTATTTATTCCTTTATATATTATGACATCTTTTAGAAGAAAAGGATTTCAAAAAGTTGTAATATTATTAATAGTGATTTTAACGAAAATTTATCTTCCCTAAGAAACATTTCATGTGATTTATCATTCTATAACATTTATCATCTATGTTGAAAAAATTTTATATAACTTATCTTTTACTGGGGATATGAACCTAGGATACCGTTATTCTTCTTAACATAGATGGTTTAAGATGATAGTATGTTTTCGAAACTCATTTATCTTCCAAAGGTTGTTCTATGGAAATATTCTTATGAAATTAATTTTTTTTTCAACATTTTTTTTGTCGATGAGATGTTGAATTTATTATGGAACCCTTATCATTTATAAAGGTTATTATATGATGAAATTTTAATTTAACCCATATATTTTAGATGGTCTATGTTATGCTAAAATAATGAAATTATTATGAATCCCATTTATTTTCCATACCTTATTATTAGATGAAATTATTTAATAACCCCATTTGATTTCATGGAATATAATTTGATGAAGGTTATATGATCACTCAGAACATATACATATATGGATTATGTGGTCAGTGGGGCATAAATATATATCCTAAGTATTTGGTAAAGATTAATGTTATATGAGATCAATGGGTAAAAAAATGTTATCCCATGATCAAAAGAGGGTACATGTGAGGTTTTGCAAAGCGCGAATGTCAGTACAAAAAAAGTTATTAGAATCCCAACGTTGATACATGGGTGGTTATCCTTATACTATTGTGTTATTAATGTCTTATTGAGTATCATTTACATGATATTTTTTATGCTTATGTGTACACCATAAATTTATGTCCAATTATGGTGTTATTCTCTCATAAATCATATTCTTGGATTCCACTATTATTATTGTATTATGATCTCCCAATATTTATTCTCTTACTCGTGATTTTGATCATTTATTTATAGTGTATGTTTTTTCAAATGTTATTCACATGTTATATTTCCATTATTATCTTGTTATGTTTATGTATTTCCTTGTTTAACCTTATTGACAATTTGAGCCCACTGATTCTTATGATTCTATTACCTATTCTATTAAAAATCGTTTCATGTATAGTATGTTAGTGTAGAGTACAAAAGGAAGATATATTTAATGGATGTGTTGAAAATATTTCTCCAAAGTAAACAATTTTCTTCCTACTCTCTAAAGAAACTAATCTATTATGGTATTCAGGTGTGTGTCGTATAATCTATCTAATATTCATCTAAAAGGATGTAATATTGTTGTTCAAAAATCCTAGATCATTTTAATTAGTGAAACATATCCGTTATTTCAATTATTTATATTATTATGTTTTATAATTTTAATATCATTTAATTTAATATAAATTATATTAGAAGTATTAAAATGTTAGATAGAGTTGAGGTAAGGATTCTACACTATAATAAATGTTTTTCCTAGATTTTTCTATGATTACATTTCCATTGATTAAATTATATGATATATCATTCCCAAATATTTTGTATTTTCTTCTAAAAGTTTTAGTTATGGAACCCATTTTCTTTTCCATGTGTTAATATTCTATGTAATGATAAATTTTCTCATGCTATATTTGTATAAATATTAGTGCATTATGACTATATGACATATGTGTATGTTATAGACCTCTATTGTATTGGATAAGGAATATTTTTTATGATCTCAAAGTGTATACTAGAGTTTAACCAAATCATTAAATAGGGTACATATGATTTTATCCGATGGTCGGCGTAGGTATATAGGTGGTTTCCCCAAGACTAACACGTGATGAATGTCTCTATGGGTAGCCTTGAAATATGATATCTATGATTATGATTATGTCAAACAATCTTCCTGCCAATTATGTCATGATCTTAGGCCCATGCCATGATCTCAAGGATCGTGTTATATTATTCCTTTACTCTTTAGGTTTTATAAATTTTTATGCATAATTCCATGACTTATTATTATGAGAATTGTTTTGGTAGAAATTTTAAATGTTAAAGTATAGTTCTAATATGATTATGCTAAATATTTTTAATTTATGATCATTGATTGATAGCTCCCATGATTTCCATTAATGACCATCGAAGTTTACTCTTTCATGTTTTTCCTTGTCACCTAGGATATGGAAAAAAAATTATGTGTGATTTTTCGATGATGGATTGTAGTTGTAGATAACTATGCGGGAGGTGATGTAAGTCTTTTTTATATCTAATGTTTTTATATCCTTGTTTCTAAAGAAAATAAACTTATACGGATCTGGAATGTATAATATACAAATTCAATTAACATTATTATTATAATATTTAAAATATATTTATCTAATTTTGTGATCCGAATTATAAATATTAGTGTATGGTTTATTTATATTTGTAAACTATGATGATTTGACATTATTGGGAAACTATTAAATAAGCCAAAGTATAAAAGAACATGAAATGTTTTGGTAAATAATTGAGTTTGTGTTTTTTATAAAATACTAGGAGGTGGTTATAGATAGGGAACATATTCAACTAGGGATATCAACTATAAATGTGTTATATTGTTTATTTATTCTATCATTATTAGTGCATAGTGAGTGGTTTTAAAATAGAACTCCTAGATAGAATCTCCTGCAAGATATTTTGGGGTTAATTTATTTTTTTATTAACTGATATGATGGATTTTAATAGATAAATACCATGAATGAAATATGATAAATAGAAGTTTTCACAAATTGAAATTAATTTATAACATTATGTCATAGTATGAATGATTTTTCATGATTTTCACCATCTAAATGAACTATTTTCTGGAATAAATAAACTTGTAATTATTCATCACTAGGTATCTAAGAATATGATTATAATCCTCAAAATGTGGTAGTTTCCAAATAAATCCTAATAAGAAAAAAATAAGTTTCATGGTATTTTAATAGATGGAGAACATAGTGGAAAGATAATTTGGGTTTAAAAAAGAATAAAATGTGGATGAAGCGGCTAGTAAAATTCCTTGAAGGAATTGGAAAATGTGTTATGTGTGGAATACAAGTGAATAAATAAAATAATATATAAGAGAACATGAATTTTTTTATGGAGGGAAATAAATTACATCATAATGTACAATTTAAAGTTAAATTTCTAATCTATAGGGAACTTGGTGTGAGAAATCATCCATAAACTATACATATTCATGAGATATAGTCAAGAATTTATTTTATTTACATTGAATCTATATTTAGTTTTATAGTTTAGATAATTAGATCACCATTAAAAAATAACATACCATGTTCATACGAAGTGGATACTTCTAAAATAATATCCATTTCTTCAAAAACATAATACATCCAAAATAAAACTTGATTTATTTTCCCGAAAAATATTTATAACTATCAAATTGACATACTCCTTTATCAAACCCATCCTTTTACCCTATGAAAAACATTATAATACTTGGGATGGGAAAACAATCTTAGTAAGTGATATAAATAATGCAATTTTTATTCCAAAGAAAATATGGAAACCATTAAACCCCTATTTCTAAAAAACTCATTAGCATAAACATGAAACTACTGTTGTTTCTATAGGACATAATTACCATATCACTCTTAAACATACCTATAAAAATGTAATAAGCTTATGATATACATCAATACCTTGAGTATCCAATGCGTTGGATATCTATAATGGGGTTCACCCGTTATATATTGATCTATAATGGGGCCCAACTCATCACATTATGGGCTATAATGGTAATCAAACTACTATATATTGAAATATAATTGGCTAAATCCATAAATGTAAAATTACCAAAAGACATATCATGATTAAATACGCTTAAAGGGCTTTTAATACCATATGAAAAACACATTTACATATCACAATACATGTTTCATGTATATATCACTTTTAAATAGCAAAAAATCGAAAATAACAATGAAATCATTTTCTCCGAAAAGAACTGTGAGAGTTTTCAATTAAAACAAACTATCAATAATGATTTAGGGTATTAGGAGTAACCAATAATACCATATAATTTAAAAAACACACCCTTCATATTTTGTAAATCAAACATTAAATGAGGTTTTTTTAATAGAATGTCCTCTATCCCAGGTCATACTCCTCAAATATAATATTTTACATCCTAAAAAATAAACTTATTTAATTATGAAGTTTATTGAGATAATTTAAATTCTTATTATTAATATAATATAAATTTTTATCATGTTATAAAAATAATCTAATTGTTTATTTTCTTGACAGAGGGCATGTTGATATTCGGTAAATGGTTCCAAAATGACTTTGGTATGATATTAATAATTAACATGTTGATAAGTACGTTATCTAAAAAATAATATTCATGAAATAATAATAACATTTGTACATCAATTATACTTTTAAATAAAAACATTAATTTGTGATTACAAAAATGAACATTGTTATAATTCTGGATATGGTAGGTCAAACATACACACGAGTAATGGTACCATCATTGAATGATCATTATGGAAAGAAGTAAATTGTTATTTTATAATTGTGTAAGGATAATAATTTCATAAAAACAATATTAATAATTTATATATATTTATATATCATCCATGCGATGTCGTGATGAAAAATTAATCACATCACTTTGTGGAGGAGATAATTCACACGTACACACAAATGATGTTATCATTTTTCTATGCAAGGAATAGTATGAACTTAAAATATGTATAATTAATAAAAATTAAAAATATGTCATTAATATAAAATATAAAAATTATTTCCATGATTATATAGTATATTTAAAAGATGTGATGGGAAAAAATTATATTGATTCATGAGGTGGTTGTCATCTGTACGCACAAACGGTCAATTATTTACACATTTCATTGTAATGGAGAAGTTTTTTGACGGTGATATTAAAAAAATAACTTATATTTATATTTATTATACTGTACTTATTATTTCATCATAGTGTAATATGATTTGAATAATGTTTAAGATGAAATAAAATAGAAACACTTAATTAATAATGACCCATATCCTTTAGAAGATCACCTTTGATCTACACCATAACACCTCTAAACTGAATTTTATTCCAAAAATAATAGATAAGTAATGTGTTGGGGAATTTTAGGATGGTATTTAGGTATATCCTACCCAAAAATAGGTTTTTAGGTGTCAATAATATAGAAGTATGGGTTTCCTTTTATAATATAGGGTATGTGCACACTTGTAATTTAATTAATATAAATTATTTTTTATTTTCAAAATTTCTCCAAAGTGACTTAATTCAAATATAGGATATGTATTGGTTGAAAAAAATCAATGAAATAAAAACTTTGACATTTTTTTATTATTTTTTCAGTCCATATCTTTTTGTTTGAACATTTACTATACCCTTTTAATTATTACTCTGAGATCATGTAATTTACAATTTAACGGATTATATAATTACAATAAAATTCCAAAAGACCAATAATGGAGTTATTTCTGAAATTATATTAATTATCCCTACTATTTGGAAAATGGATATATTTTTTTAAAATGTATATCATTAATAATATATTATTTATTTAAAAATATAAATATTGTAAGAGTTGACATTATTCATTACATGAGTTTTTAACAATATGATTAAAACAAGTTGAATTCAAACCAAAAGTTCTAAAAAATCACTAAAAAGTCAAATTAATCTAATAAATAATGTATGATATTAATAATTTTGAATTTTAATTATTTTAGTATTATTAATATCATTTATTTTATATTTCACTTAATTAACAAGTTGTTGCATCATCATTTTATAAGTCATTATTATAATTATTTATTTTCTAATAATTATAAATAAAATTTCCTGATAAATGTAAATTTTGGACATTTTAATATAATATTTAATGTTTATGTGATCACTTGTATAAACCCTTATGAAATATATTTCACTTGATAGAAACAAAAGTTAGTTAAAATTGACTCTTCTTAAAATGTCAAATTATAAATGTCATACTCTCATCAAGTGAATTTAAAATGATATAATTTTTTTCCCAAGAATGATTTTAATCAGAAAACAATCATCCAATAAAATTAATACATCTATTATGGTAATTTTATAATATTTATCATATTTGTTTACCCTTAATTATTTGATTTACCCTTAATAGTGTTAATAAAAAAATTACTAAAGTTTCTGTTCATAATGACAAAAAATTAAAGGGAAATATTTACCATATTTATAAAATTTAATTGAAAATATGGAATAATATTTTCAAAATTCAAAACACATAAATTTCAGAAATTAAATAAAAATTAATCCTGTTGAGAGAATGTTACAACCTGTTTTTAAAGAAAAAACATTCCAATGATCTAAATGTTTTAATTTACAATTTTAATGTGAAATTGATTATGTTTACTTATATTGAATTAAATGATAAAAATGATCAAATTATACATTAAACCCATTAAAATTTATTATGAATCTCGATAAATAAATTTAAAGAAATGGATGTTTTAATTAAAATGCAGTATTTATCACTATTCATCACAACATGAAATTTATCAAAAAATTACCAAAAAATAAAACCAAGAAAATTTGTAAATTATTAATTAAATAAGTAGTTTATATTTTGAAATATAATTTATATATTTGAAAATTTTTTGTTTTAAAACAATTATTTCATGAATTAGGTGATAAAATTTCTTTTCAGAAAAATATTTTTATTAACTATAAAACAAGATTTATCACATGTGGTATTGAAAATAGTTTATATTTTAATAATTATATGACCCATAAATATTAATAATAATAAAAATATTTATTTTATCAATACATGGGGTTTTATATTTTTCCATTCTTTTGAATGTTGCATCCTCAAAAAAATTATTCACTTTTTAAGTAAGTTGAGATACCTTACCTTCATCGCATTTTCATATTCCCATGTTGAATATTTATCCATATTGTTTTCCCTAAAACCTTAACATGAATATTCAACTTATTCCACAAAAAATTCTTTTTTATGGTCAAGAACATGAACTGGATATTGGACATATGATGGACCCTCTTCCACATGAACTACTTTGGGACTCAAAACATTAGATGAACTAGGCTTATAAATTCTTAACGTTGACACATGAAAAACATTGTGTACGTTGGATTAACTCAACAGAAAAAATATCTTCTTGAAATTTAACGAACATTCTTAAATATTTCATATGGTCGAAGTAACCATGGAATAATCTTCCCCTTTTTAACAAAATGAATCACATTTTTTCATAGATAATGATCAAGAAGGCCATAATCACCTCCCTTTAAAGAATTTTTCTTTTTATGGTTATCCACAAAAGTATTATATATGCTCTTAGTTGTCCTCATTTTTTTGAATCAATTGAAAATTTTCTACCACTTCCTCTTCTAATTCAAGTCCCATAGACATACTTTAACTTACGTCATCCCAAAGCGTTAGAGTTCAAATATACATTACATATAATATTTCTAATGGTTCTATCTATATATAGGAATGAAAAAAATTATTATATGTAATATCAACCAATGAAAATGATGATCCGAAATTACATTGTATTATTTTTTACAAGAACATATAATATTATCCAAGGCCAAATTTTTTATTTATGATTTTATATCATATTGAGAAAGAAGTGATGTGATAAAATTTAATTCAGTTCCCAATTACTTCGAAAATCCATTTGAAATGTTATAAGTTAAACATGGATCATGTTCACATACAATGGAGATGGGAACTCCATCTAACTTTACTATCTCTTTAGCATACAATTGATAATTATTATCAATAGATATATCTCCCCGAATTGGAAGAAAATGATCAGATTTAGTCAGTTGATCAATAATAGCCTAGATCACATTGTTACATTGAGATGTCTTTAGTAATCACAATAAAAAATCCATGTATATGATTTCCCTTTTCCACTCTAGTTCTTTAAAAGGAAAAACCATTGAAATGTTCCTATCATGGGTCATGGAAAAAAATTACACTTTATGTTAAAATGTATTAATGTGGTTAAAATTGGTTTTATCCAATGAGGGATTCTCAATAGTCAATATATCACCGTTAATTAGAGGGAAAATGTTTAATTTTTAAAATTTTATTATTTTCAAAAGATTGTAACAAAAAAAAAGAATAAAATTAATAAAAATATTAATTGAAATTTGAAAAATGTATTTTTTTGAAAACCCAAATATATATAGGGTGTTTAGGTAATGTTCATTTTTATAATTACAATGATATCTTTGTTCCATTATATTCAATCTATTTTTTCTATGTCGGTTAAAGTGAGATTCAACAATCGTTTCCTCTCACTCCCTTGGTCAAATGGTGATGGTGAGAGAAAACCATACCAATATCTCCATTATTTAATAATATCCTTCCTTGTATGATATAGTATTAGTGATCTTCATTGATTAACTTAGGAAATTACCGAGAAGGATTTTCTTTTCAAAATCAATTAATAACATCCATTAACTGTCCCTCACGTACTGACAATCTTCTAGTACTTCACCACTACGAACAGGTCTATTCCATCATATATAACCAAAACATATTTTAAAAAACTAATTATCATTGAAGAAAGATAAAATTAATAAAAAAAATAAATAACTAAATATGATCTCATATGATAATAAAAACCTTTAAATGAGATTGAAAACAACATTGTAGAAAGAGAATGATTTTTTATTCAGTGAATTGGAAGAACTCATGAAACAAAACTATAATTACCCAGTCACTTAGATTTTTAATCCAAATTGGTAATATTAATTGAGAATAATAAGGATGAATAATGAATTAAAAAACTATGATGAATAAATGATATAAAATATAAAACAAAAAGAATTCTCCTCTAGAATCTGTCCACCACAAGCTTTCTATTGTTCTTCCCACCAGATGGATGAAACATGACAAAGTAAAATCTTATAAAATGTTCCAAATAGAGTCGAAATTCTAGCATATAATTTTTAATGCATTTGAACATGTTTACAGTAAGTTATGTACACATACATGTAGCTGAAGTATACTGGCCACCAATCAATATTACACCAACCACAATTTGACAGATTAAAGGGGGGATATAATAAAATGAATACTCAATTAAATTTAATTTTTACCTTCCCCTTAGAGTCGCCATTTGATATCATTTGCAATCTAACCTGTTTGAGGTCGGTAACTAGAGATATGCATCCTTGAATGTGGTAGGTTTCATTTTTCCGACCAGAATAACTCTACATATTAGTTAATTTTTTCAGATAATGGGATTTTGAATGGGATCTAGATCCCGAAGAAGAATTTTTATTGCATAAAAACTGAAATCCTAAAAAAAATAGTCACTACAATTGGATCAAAATTTTAAAATTTATTCTCTAAATTCTTAAATGAATGCAAACTATTGAATTTATAGAATTAACTACTTTCCATATTTAATCATAACACTCATAAAAAATAACAAAATGGTGAAAAGTATCCAAAAATAATAATTTTTAGGGATTAAATAATTTAAAAACATATTAATAATTATTAAAATATAATCTCTATCTATTCCCCACAATTAATATTTGAAATCATAGAATGTGAAACATTAAAATGAAATCAAAAAAATTTAAATCATATATCCATGAGATCCACCAATTTAACACCAAGGAAAAAAAATATAATATAACTCATAAAATACCATTATCTCCTGATATCCAATAATATTATTCAATATATTTCCATTTCATTTACCCTCCCATTAACACAAAACACTTACATGAAATGCATTTTCTCCCATGAAATAAATTTAATTTTTAAACAATGTATTTATAATCCAAACTCATGCAAGGGTCTCCATAGTTCTGATAAATTCCTATATCTAAAATCTATGTGATTATAGGTAATGTGTATATAATTATGAATTTTCAAGGTGTTTTTCTGGCTTTTTGTTAGTATTTTTTTTCATTGAATCATTTTAAGGCTGAATGAGGAGGTCTTTTCCTTTTTAAAAGAAATATTAAAAGATTATTATTTTTACTCTAGTAAGGAATCCTCCTCACACAACATAGTAGGTAATTATCTTCATCATCATAAAAATCCTATGAATTTTCATACAATTAATATTTTCAATAGAAAAAAATTTCAATATTCTCAAACATTTTTTTTCTTAAATGCCTCAAATTGGCAGACATTTGATTTATCATGAAAGCTTTAGAAAGAAATTGCTTCCAACAAAATAGTATTTTCAACAGTAATCACGTCTCTTAAAAATTTTATTTTCTACCCATATTATAACCATATGAGGTAGTAAAATAGAATATATCTTTCCCCACACTTAATATCATCTATCTTTTTCAATTTCATGTCTAGAGGAAGTTTGGTAGGGAAATTTGGCTAATAATGTGGTCATCTTAACATATTTTTCACAGAATCTAAGGACTAGAATGATTAAATGTTCTACCAAATCCATAATTGAATGGATTATTATGAAATACAGGTCTTTATACCCATTTAAATAACTAAATATTTTAAAACATAAGTACCTAAAACCCTCATGTTTTGATAGGAATACATCAAATTATATCTTTATCCTACATGGTTTGGTTCCCTCAATAAGTTAGGAGAATGAAAAAATATGAAAAAATTATTTAGAAGCCTTTATAAAATGTGATTTAAATGGTAAATATAGTGAAATATGGGATGGTATTAAAAATTAAGTGTTCTTTTTATGAATGTTTTAATGATTTAAACCTGAAATAAAGTTATTTTTCACATTCATTTAAGCTTAGTATCATGTGGTAAAAATTTTAGTTCATTTATATGGATTTAATAAAAGGAAATTAAAATAATTTCAGCTCAAAATTTTCTAAAACACAATAAAATTGAAAATGGAATAGAAAAAATTTGAATAACAACCAATTCATTCAAAAATAAGAAAAAATGAAATTTTAAATTCCTAAAAATAAAAGGATCCATCCCCAACACATAAATGATTTAATTTCAGAAAGTGTTAAAGTTTATTTAATATTTAATTTTTTAAATTGAATCACAATTGGAAGGAATGTTTTAAGGAGAGGTATAACCTGACTTATTCTGCTCACTGATCACTATTCCACCAACCACACATTGACTGGTTTAACCAAACCCATAATGAAATACATTCAAAATTAAATATTATTTGAATCTTCTCATTCTTGTAATATTTAGAAACCATCTATAATAAACCTAATTTGAGGTTGGTTAACCGAGATATGACTCCTTAAATGGTTATGGTTTTGTTCTGATAACTAGATTAAGTCTTTAAATTATTATATTTTTTAGGGCCTGTGGGATTTTGAATGGTCTCTTATCCTAGAAGAATAATTTTATCCTAGAAATAATGGAATCCTAAAATTGAATAACTCAAATTGGATCCAAATATTAAATGTTATTCCAAAAATAGAGGTGAATAAAAACTGTCACATTTACATAATTAACAATTTTTCACGTTTAATTTCAAAACTCACCAAAAATCATAAAATGATGAAAATCAGCACAAATTGATTACTTAGTAGGGATAAAATAATTTAAAACCATATAAATAATTATGAAAATATAATCTCCATCATGCATCCCATTCAACAATATAATTTTTTCTTTGACCTACATATATTTTAAACACATCTTGGTGAATTCAATAATATCTTTATTAATAACATCACACTAGTAATACTTTTAAAGACCGTTTACTTATTATTTATATTAGGATGAAAAATTAACAAATAACTACGATCTTTACATAAAAACTCTTTCTTCAAATGTGAATTAGAAGGCATACATAATCTCTTCCAAAATATCCAAACAAATACCTTATCAATATTAAATCTAGGATACATACATTGTTCACCCAATTCGACTTTTTTATGCAACTCGTAGTCGTCAAATATTGATTGAATAATTATAACTGATATAAAAAACTACACATATATCAAAAAATAGAGTAATTTTATATACCAAAAACATTAACAACAATATTCATCAAATAATTAACCTAATGGTCATGATCTAAATATTTCATGGTTAATGTAGCATTACTTTTCTGACTCAAAGATTAAGTCACATTATTTTACATTACATGATGGTAATGAATCAGGAAATCCTTGTCCTTTATTATTCATTGAATCTTTATATATATAATGATCAACTAATTCTTAGCGAATATATACTAAAAACATTTCCGATGAATATATATTTCATATTTTATTCCATAAAAACGATACCTTCAAATTATAAATTCAAAAATAAAAAGAGCTAATTCAAAATTATGTTTTACATAATTTTACTCATGATGATTTTACTAACATGAATCCAAAGAAATTATCTCAAAATTATACATTACTATACAACCATGTCTGTTCAACGAAACATCATTATAGATGAAAAATTCCCCATTAATTGAAGGTAAGGATAGAACTATACTATTCACCAACCTTATTTTCAATTCGTATAAAAAATCATTATATTATTTTATGTAGATTAAATTTACACCTATTCGAGTTAACATAGTCTTTGGGATAGATATACAATCCTTTATTTCAATAAACCTATGGAAATAGCGTGTTAAACAATGAAAACTGTGACTCATAGTTATATTTCTGGGTCATGGATATTCATCAACAACAATAATTTTTATAGGATCAACAACTATGACATCATTAGTAACAATGTGACCAATGAAATAAATTTATTACATCTAAAATTAGCACTTTATTAATATCTCAAACAATTTAACATATTTTATGCATAAAAAAACAACCCTTATATTACTTTCATGTTCCTATTTACATTAAGAATATTCCAAATATGTCCTCAATAATCACAGCAAAAACATTTAAATGATATTATGAAATGTTGTATTGAAATGGTTTATGAATACAATAGGATCACTAGTTAACCCAAATGACATAACTTCAAATTCATAATTCCGATATCAAGTTCTAAACAATTTCTTGGGAATGTCTTGTTCCATTAAATTCCACTTATGCTACCCTAACTAGATGTCATCCTTCAGAAAATACTGTGATCCTAGACGCTAATCAAAAAAGTCATAGATATGAAGAAAATTATACTTTTTCATAATAGTGACGTAATTCAAAGATCTATAATTAATGAAATGTCTTATTGAACTATATTTATTTTAAAAATACAATACATGAACACCCCATAATGACATGCTAGGGAATATGAAACTTTTATCCAATAACTCCGAAAATTTCATTATCATCAATCACATATCCATTTGTTCTATTAAATAGGGGGTTTTATAAAATGTATTATAATTATGAATTAAGTTAATAATAAAATCAACTTCTCAATATAGTATAATACCATGTAACTCATAATGTAAAATATCCATATACTCATTTACCACCAGCAAATCATTTATATGAACCTTCCTTTTTTTATAAAAAATGTGTATATAAAAGTTATTTCCATATTTTAATAGATTTATGGATTCATAATATATTTTGAATTTTTTGGATCATTCATTTACACATATTGAATCACTATTTAAGAAGAAAATTATTCATATCTAAACTCTATGATATCATGGTAAACAGCAAGACAATATATTCCCAGAATAATGTCATACTCTGATATAAGAAATACAACAAGGTTTGAATGTAATTTCATTCCACAGAAATAGACAATGATAATAATAATATTATTATTTATTTTTCCACAAAATTTCCTGTATGTTTTTAACCAGAACTTAGGTATTCATTTATTGCAGTTCAAATTCTTATTTACAAGAATATTTCGTAGAAATGAATGAATGTGTATATCCCAAATCAACCTTCAGATTGTAAAAATATATAAATATTAATAATATAACTAATACCACTATGTTTGATTGATTTTCAATTTTTAAGGTTGTGGTAAAAGACTTTTATAAACCATCATGTTTTCATTCTTCTTGATTTCCCACAGAATGAATAATTTTGGACACACATAAGTAATATGAAAAAACTCCTTACAGTTAATGTATATAACCATAAGATTCTCATTATTTTTATAATAATTATACTTGCACTCATAAGGTATATTTCTAAAAATTCATCATCAGTAGTACTTTAATGATTTTTCAGGAAATTATCGAGGGTAGTTTTTTTCATTCCATTCATAAGAAGAAAATTTGATTTTTATAACACCAGATTTCATTTTTTAATTATTAACCATTTTTTCAAATTTTTCCACTTCAAAATATTATCATTATGAGGCACATTCATTTCAATAAAATTCATATAAACTTTTCCAGTACAATGAAAAAGATTCTCATAACATTTAAAATACTATGAATCCATTTCTCTGCATAAAATTGTCTTCAATATTGAAATAAATATATTAATTTTACTATCAATATCTAGAATAAAATTTGGTATGTGCCTTTATAATATCATAAAATTATCACCAAACATAGCCATAAAATCTATAATATTCTACGTCAGTTCCTAAAATTATTTCTACATTTTGATTTGAAATGTTTTGGGAAATATTTTTCCAGAAAATGGCCCCAAAAATCATTCTAATATAGAGTATCGTTAAAAATTTTTTCTATTTTATTGTTAAAAATAGACCACCATTGATCAAAATCATATTCAAACTGATAAATATATTGGGGTACCTCATGGTGTTATGAACATCCCATAAAATAAAATTTATTTTCCACGCCATTGAATCATCCTTCAGCTACCACTAGATATAAGGTTCCAATGAATTCTAGAATATTATGCCGTATAAAATTCTCCATTACTGACATATTTCAATATGGTTTATCTATTTGGTATCATGTATGGATTCCACCACTATTAAAAGCTTATGTAACTAGATCCTTTATAGTAACAAACTCTTCACTTCCTATTTTGGACATCTCAGGATGTTAATTTTGAAGGATGATTTCCAATTAATTCTATCCCACCAAATATTCCCTATTTTCACTATAGAATACCATTTCTAAAAATAAATGTCATAGACCAAGGAACATGGTAATCATCAAATTATATAATATATAAACATTTAGACAAGGTAAAATATTTCAATGTAATGTTTTTAATATAACTTTAACCTATAATATTTTCTAATCTAACATTTGGAACAAAATATAAGTCCCCATAATTATGCCTTACATAATATTTACATTCTATTTATAATTTAATTTCTTTCACATTGAGGTTATTTTTAGTTTATATTTTTATTTAATTAGGCCACTAAGGGAAAACATTTCCCATGTTCATAATATGTGGATACAAGTAAAACTGTTTCCATTTCATATAATATATTAAACATTGAAAATGAAACATGAATTGTTTTCCTGAAAAAACACTCATAACTATGAACTGTACTTATTTTTGGAACAAAGGATATTCTTTTATCGAAATATATTATGGTTGGTTTTTGTTTTCATTACACAATTGGGTTGATCAAGGGTTTTTAATGGAATGTGGTCTTACAATTAAGGAAAAATGTATTGTTTAGGGTGGAAATGTTTCAAAGGGGTTCCCATATTTTTGGCCCTCATAATTAGTGAGTTTTTTAGAGAAGGTAGAGTTATGGAAATGTAGTAGTGGAACATGACCTATATTACAAGAATATTTCAATGGTCATGAAATATGTTATGTGGAATGGTGAACTACGAACCTCAAAGTGTGAATAGTATGTGGACCTTGTAAGATGACCAGTTCATGGAGTAAAAGAGATTCATGGGATGTCATGTGGATCATGGAAGTAAAAAATTATGTGGGATGATGTGTCATTGGAAAAAATGAGGTGACGTTATGAGAATATATAAAGGGTATCATTTTTTGGATACTAGTATGTGATTTGTGCTACTGTGTATTGAGAAATGTGGTATGCGGTCCATGAAGGGAATATAGTACACATGAGATAAGCAGTAAATCTGGTGCAACATCGAATATTTGTTAATATAGGTTTAGAGGATATGTGGATATATTTTTATAAATAATGAGAATTAATACCATCAATAGAGATTTGATCTAATATTAAAAACTATTGATGAATTTGGAGACATCGTGGATTAGATTTCATGAATACAACCCATCACTAAAATTAATTAAAAAAATTAATGGAATTCGGTGATGTCCAAAACAGTTCATGGAATATGGTACATATAGGAAGAAGAAAAATTCATGGATGAAAGTTATCGGGAAAGGATATTGGTCTATAGAGATTAATCAATAAATATATGTGGTATACGAAATCTGCAAGCAGTCATAGTTTGCAGAAAAAATATGCAGAGGAAGCCTCATAGCACATAGAGTAGGTTACTACATATAGGAAGCCTGACTTTATGCAGGGAAAGGAAGTACATTGTTGTATTAGTAAAGTATGTGGAACAATGTGAGAACTACATGGAAGAAGTAGTCACAATATGTAGTTGAGTGTGGCTTATAGAGGTAGGAGTTCCGTATGCAGAGGAATAGATTGCGAACAAACAGTGCAAAAAAAGTAAAATACGTATATAGGTGAAATCAAGACTAAAATAGAAAATATATCTACATTGTAGGATGCATGATTTAATTCAAACCCATTAATGAAACCTTCATTTCAATAAACTGAGTTCATATTTTTCCCAAATTAATGAGAAAGGGGGGTCAATAGATGTGTTTTATTGGACATAGTGTGATATCGCTATAAACTTGTCAAGGTAGTTCTCCTAGCATATTGAGGATACGCTAATTATTTGTACTCCAAAAATAGTGATCTTTAGTGGACTTCATTATGACCGGAAACATATCAGCATCTTCTCCATGGATGTATCACATAGTGGTTAACCAAGTAAAATTTTTGTGTCTTCGCTTTGTATGCTACTATTTGTTTTCATCACTTTCTAATCAGACATGTTTAACAGGTTTATATGAATGTAGGAACATGATCAATCTGTTTAAAAGACTTATTTGAAAACATGATTCTCCTAACCCCTCTCAGGGTGTTCTGAGTTCCATAAAGTGTTATCAGATCATAAAGGTTGTATGTGGTAAATTTTCCCTTAAATTAAACAATAAATAATATAGTAAGACATAGGAGAGTACCCTGATTTGATGGATGAATATTTCAGATCTTGAAGAAGAGGATGAGATGTTATCTATGAACTCCTGGTGTGGAATTATTTTTTTCAATTCCAAGGATCAATCCAGAATTTCAATGAATAATACAGATAGTAAAATTCATAATGTAGATACCAAAGCACATAATTTCTTTAGTACATCTCTTTTCAATCAAATATATATAAATATGCTGAGCAATAACTCAACAGATTTTAGGTTGGAAAACTAGAGAATATTTATGAAGGTGACCGAAATGTGAAACAGGTTAAACTAAATGTTTTTCATAGTAGTTTTGATGATCTAAAAATGAATCTAGATGAAAATTAAGATACCTCGTTTAATTGAATTACTAAATTTGTTAGATCAATATGAGGAATCTGTGAAGAAATAAAAGACATTAATACTATAAATAAAATATTTAGTGGACATACACCTCTTTATAATGCAATTTTGGTATCCCTTGAGGAATGAGATCTTCACAAATATTTTATGGTTGGTCTCCTGAGCGGCCTGGTGGCCTATGAGATGAGAGTCAAACCAGAAGTTGCAACAAATCAAGTATGAAAATAAATTACATTCAAAGACATGGAAAAACATCAAATATGAATAGATAATATTGATGAAGATAATGAGGAAATATAAATTCTTTAACTCCTTACCATGAAAATAAATAATGGAAATGGGAAATTTGAAGGCATGTTACCTCTAGATTTTTTTTATTATGGCGTGGTTAGGAACATTGCCTCTCGATGCAAAAAAAATATATTCAATGATGAATAATGTGATGTAAGAGACATGTAGAATCCTCGAAAAGGGGTTTTCAATGTGGGATATTATAGTGACCCAGCCTTTTCTTACATTTCTATTACATCATTTCAAAGATAAAAAAAATAATTGTATTACACATAGAGGATCCAAAGGTTTAGTGTCTTGGGAAAACATGGACCATACATAACAAATACATCATCAAGCATAAACATTCATTTAATTTCTTCTTCAACAGCTTATTTTTGGCACTTGTCCTCTCCTTAGTACAAGTAGCCACCTGAGGATATACATCAAAAGGGGTTAGTTAAATGCCCAGTAAGAGGATATACAAGAACAATACATCACGAGGTGATCATAATCATATCATAGGCAAAAGTTCATGAACATGAGAGAAGCATAAATAATAGACTTGAAATGTGGCAATGCATAAAAATGAAACATCATTTCTTAGTTGTTAACTACTACACATACTTGTGAACCAAGATAGCATCTTGTTCACACATCATTTCACATTTACTCATGATATTCATCACTTTACCCAATTCATTGGAGCGCTATATAATTCCGGGTGCACCCGTCACATTAAAACATTCATATTGCGCTATATAATTCCGGGTGCACCCATCACGTCATAACATTATCATTATCAGGATCGCCACATAGAACATATATCAAACATGTTCATAAATAACCCATGTAAAGGAATGGGTTCATCTCATAATAACACATTCATAAGCTTTGGGTTCCCAAAATAAAGAGGGAACAACATACTTGATTCAAGAACCATCGACTTTGATTGAGAGGTAAAAGGTGAGATCTTGAAAGAAGAGTTCTTTTGGAAAACATTTTGATGGATATAAAAACAAGTGAAAAACATGTATATCCTAGAGAATTAAAGTCAATTATTAACAAATGATCTTTGAGGAGTAGACATATAAAAAATGGTGTGAAAGAGGGAGAACTCGAAGGAAGAAAATTTGATTCGAGATTTCCCCTTACCTTGTACCCGAATGCTTCCTTCTCCTTAATGTCCTGTATAATGACATTATATTAATTAATTATAAATCCAGAACCATGATTAAATTAATAGGGTTCATTCCAGTTTCATTATGTCATGTTATGTTCCTTTGGATGACTTATGTAGTTTAAAAACATTGTTCGGGGATGTTCGTTTTTATGGTTTTTCTTGGGTGGTTCCCATGTATTCTTAAATTGACGTTTGGGTAGAACATGAGTAAACATACAGAAATGAAATTTCATTTCATTAATTATATTACAGGATCTTGAATTATTTTAGAAATAATTACATTAGATCCATGTGGATGAATCATTAGATAAAAATTAAATGACAATTATTTGGGTTAATTTGAGCGGTTTTTGGATCACAACGAACTTGTTATAACTTTTCAATTAGTAAAATGGACATAGATTATTTCCAGAACTATAAATAAATCATAATACATATAACATATTATGGTTCAACAATAAAAATGGTTTCATTACCAGATATTAAGGTATAAATGAAATAAGAGAGCATGTCGTTTTTTAAGGTGATAAATTAACACCTCATGAACAACGTTCTCTTTAATGAAATAAATGGAAGAGGGAAAGGGTGTGGGGTGATATAATATACCATTAGAATCATAAAATTACATTATATGTATAATACTGGAGTTACAAAATAATTTGGATGAATATTGGTTGGGAGATATCAGGAAAAGAACTTGAACTTGAAAGGAAATTAAAGGAGAAGAAGGAGAGAAATTACCTCTTAAATCATCCTCTTGAGATCCTCCTTAAGGAAGCTAGTCTTGGTCCTTTGATGAGACCAGAAGCTTTTGAACGTGGGGGAGGTGCTAGGGAAGATTTTTGGGCAGAGTTTAGAGAAGTATTGGAGCTTGAGAGGTGTGAGGAAAAGTGGGATTGAAGGGTGGCATTTATAGTGGAGGGGAGAGGGGTTTCCTTAATATAACATTGATTAGTTTATTAATTTCACCTAAGAAAAGGAATTGTGAGTCTTGAATGACCAAGAATAGTAATTTAATAATATAATCCCGAACCAAGTGGGCTTATATCAGTAGAACATCATCGATGACTCAATTAATACATTATTTATCATTTATTGTGAATTATCGGAATCAATTATTCATCAAAAATTCAAGTATCTCAGAAAAATCCCAAAAATTGACCCCAACCATTTTTCAACGTGTAGAATCAATAAATGAATTTCTTTTTTCAAAAATAATTTTCTAAATATTATTAATTTAATATTAAAAGAAAATCACAATTTACTTTAATTTTTTTTTGAAGATTAAAACTGATTTTATAGTTCTTTGAAAAATTACATAGGGTCTCATAACATTATATAAAAACTATTAGACATTGATTCAGTAATTTATGAATACATTTCAGGGAAATAAATATTCTTTTAAATTAATTAATTAATTATAATTACTAATTTATGACTTATAAAATACCAAAAACGTTTACTAAGGTCAAATTGTCACTTTCTAAGATGTCTAAATTTTATTTTATTATTCATAGGTAATGTTACTCTTATTTACTATTCATAAGGGTCATATTACAACTCATAAGGGTAGGTTACTATTAATAATGGTAGGTCGTTATTAACCAAAAATTATTTTTGTTTCATTAGACTCCAAAAATCATCTTGAACACAACTATGAATGTCGGATTTTCAAAATTCCAATCATAGAAGTAAAAAACATATGTTTAATGGTTAATTATCACCTAGTAATTTATTTTGTTGTGTTTTCATGTTATTTTATAACATAAATATAAGAAGGGAATTTTCCACTGAAAAAAACTTTGGGTCGTTACATTCTTCCCCCCTTAAGAAATTTCGCCCCTAAAATATCACTTTACACAAAAAGGTAAGGGTACTTCTCTTTCATTGCCTCTTCTGGTTCACAAGTTGCTTCCTAAAACTTATGGTTCCTCCACAACACTTTGACATGATGGGTTGTCTTATTGCATAGAACCTTATCTCTCTGATCCAGAATCATTACTAGTTGCTCCTCAAAGGAGAGATCATCTTCCAGCTGCACCACCACTGAGTTTAGTAAATGTGAGGGGTCTGGTATGTACTTCCTCAGTAGTGATACATGAAACACATCATGAACATGATCCATATTAGGTGTAAGTGCCAGACGATAGGCCACAGATCCTATACAGTTAAGGATCTCAAAGGGGTCATTGTACCTTGGGCTTAGCTTCCCTTTCTTCCCGAATCACATGACTCTCTTCCTGGGAGATATTAGAAGGACGGCATTATCACCAATGTTGAACTCCAAGTCCCTTCGACGGTTGTCTGCATAGCTCTTTTTCCAACTTTGAGTAACTTTGATGTGTTTTTGAATGACTTGAAACTTCTATGTCATCTCTTGAACAAGATCATGCCAAAGTAGCTTTCTTTCTCCAACTTCATCCCAACAGGTTGGAGTTCTTATTCGCTTCCCATAAAGAGCTTCATACGGAGCCATCTGAATACTCGAGTGGAAGCTATTGTTGTATGAGAACTCAACCAATGAGTGATGCTGATCCCAACCACCTTTGAATTCAAGAGATCAGGCTCTTATCATATCTTCAAGCATTTGAGTAGTCCTTCCAGATTGGCCATCAGTTTAGGGGTGATAGGTCGTGCTGAAATTTAATTCAGTACTCAAAGAATGTTGAAGGCTCTTCTAGAAGATAGATGTGAACCTTAGATCACAGTCAGAGACAATTGAGAGGGGAATACCGTGCAGTCTCACCACTTCCTTCAAATATATCTTTGAAATTTGTTCAAGCGATAGGTCTCCTCGAATACCGATAAAATTGGTCGTCTTCGTGTGTCGGTCAACCACAACCCATATCGCATTACTTCCCTTTGACGTCTTCAGGAAACATGTGACAAAGTCCATAGTAATATTTTTCACATTTCCACATGGGTATAGGCAATGGCTACATCATACCATTGGACTTTTGTCACTCAGCTTTAACTTGCTGACATAACAAGCAAATTTATATATATTCATCAATCTCCTTCATCATGTTATCCCACCAGAAGTGTTCTCGGAGATCATGATACATCTTGGTACTCCCATGATGGATAGAGAAAGTTGAGATATATGAATTATCCAATATCTCCTTATTTATCCCGGGTGATGAAGGCACACAAAGCCGCGTTCCAACCCAAATCACACCATCATCGTTGATATGGAACTCCTGCAGCTTCCCTTCCTTTACTACATTCACCCTCTTTTGAATCTCCACATCATCCCTTTGTGATTCCATAATCTTCTCCTAGATGGATGGTTGCACAATCATTTGGGCTAGGTAGGGTGTATTCCTCGCCCTTAAGATTTCAAAATCCATCCTTTGCATATCCAAGAAGATATGGTCTTTATCAATCCGCAACAAGGATAGAGTAGCAGGTTCTTTTCTACGTAGAGAATCAGCTACCTTGTTTTCCTTTCCAGGATGATAGTGAATAGAGCAATCATAATATTTGATTATCTCTAACCATCTCTTTTGACGCATGTTGATCTCATTTTGTGTGAATATATACTTTAGGATCTTGTGTTCGGTGTATATGTCACACTTCTCACCATAAAGGTAGTACCGCTAGATTTTCAAGGAAAAAATCATGGCTGCTAGCTCTAGATCATGCGTCAGGTTGTTATGCTCATGGATCTTCAACTATCGTGAGGCGTAGGCTATCACATTATCATTTTTCTTAAGTACACAACCCAATCCTTTCTTTGAAGCATCACTGTATACCAAAAAACATTATCCACTTTTCGGTAGTGTGAGTACAGGTGCACTGATCAGCCTTCTATTTAGCTCCTTGAAGCTCCCCTCACATTATTCTGTCTATAAAAAAATTACCCCTTTCCGGGTTAACTTAGTTAGAAGGCTTGACAATCGTGAGAATTTTCTCACAAAACGTCGGTAGTACCCACCTAATCCAAGAAAACTACGGATTTCTGTGACACTAGAGGGAATGGGCCATTCCTCAATCGCCTTTGTCTTTGAAGGATCCATATAAATTCACTCATTTTTGATCACAAGTCCCATGAACGTGACTTGATTCATCCAAAATTAACACTTTCTGAACTTGGCGTACAACTTCTCCTTTCTCAATGTTGCCAACAAAAGTCTTAGATGTTCTTCATGTTCCATCCTTCTTCTTCACAAAGAGCACTGGCGCACCCCAAGGTGATGCAACAGGGCGTATAAACCCTTTTTCTAGATTCTCTTTCAGTTGCTTCATTAAATCCTCCAGTTCGATAGGAGCCATCCTATAAGGGCACTTCGAGATAGGAGTAGCTCTGGGTATGAGTTCAATTGAGAACTCTACCTCATGATCTGGGGCAATTCCGGGTAACTCTTCCGGAAATACATCGCCGTATTACCTCACGATGGGTATTTCCTCAAGGTTGGATCTTTCCATTAACTCAACCATTTTGGAGAGGTATGCTTCTTCATAGGGAATCAACACCCACACCATTGAAGAATTTTTCAAAATAGATTCATCAATTTCCTTGTATTTGTAGAGGATCATGGGATGGTTCAGAATATGAAACGATATTTCCTTTTCCCGACAGTTGATATGTGCTCTATATAATGAGAGCCAGTCCATTCCCATTATAGCGTTGAATTCCACCAAGGGAAGTATTACGAGATTTTCCAGAAGAATCTTCCCACATACGTCAACAGGAGAAGAGTCAAACACTTGGGTTGAAATGATTGCACAACTTAGTGTTTTTATAGATATCTCTACTTCAAGGTTTCGAGGCTTCGATTATATAGTTCTAGCAAACTAGAATGATATAAAGGAATGAGTAGAACCAGAATCAAATAATAATTTTTCCATTATTGAGGGAATATTAAGTGTACCTTGTACGACTACATTATCATGCTCCACCTCCACAGTAGTGATGGCATATATCTTCCCTTGTTCCTTTTTCTTTGGTGGCTGCTGATGATGATTACCCTAGAGAGCTCGAGGTTTAGTGCACTGGTTTGAAAGGTGCCCTAGCTCCCTACAGTTGTAGCATTGAACCATGGGTGGTTCTCTATATTCATTGGCTACATTATCCTTCCTTTTCATGTCTTTTTGGCACTCTTTATCATGGTTTCTTTCTTTCCCATAATTGAAGCATTTCCTCGTCCCTTTGAAGCAGTTCCCATTGTGGAACATCCCACATTTTTGGCATCTGGGTTGTTGATTTTTCATCCCACCTTTGTCATTAGATCCACCATCATGAAACTCCATCTTTCTTTTCTTATCCCCATAGCCATGGGACCATTCTCCAAACTCCATCTCCACTTCGAGAGCACAGAGAACAACTTCTTCATAACTCCCAAAGTCTCTAATCTCAAGAGCCTTTTGAAGCTGTGGTTTTAATCCACCAAAGAATCTATCAATTTTTCTATCATTGTTGATAACAAAACCCGAAGCATAACTAGTGAGCCTTGTGAAATTCGCTTCATAGGTTGTGACATATTCTCCTTATTTTTGCATGATCTCTATAAATTCTCTCTCCATTTTCATGCGAAGAGTTCTTGGGAAATACTTGTTAGGAAAATTTATCTTAATGTCTTCCCATTCCATCTCTTCAATTTGATCCCTTGGCTTGGTGTTCTTAATCAAATCCCACCATTGATCGGCTTCTACATATTGAAGATAAACGGCTAGAGTCACGTTCTCCATCTCAGAACAGTGAAGAACAGAAAAGATCTTCTCCATGGAGTTGACCCACTATTCCGCCACTGGTGGATCGGAAGAGACACTAAACGTTGGTGGTCGTTGCCGCATAAAACATTAAATAGCCAGTTTCCCCCTCGTTGGTGAAGGAAGATGTTCCCCATTATTATGGTTATTGTTCATAACCTGAGATAATTGGGTAAGAATCACCATGAAGTTTTGAACTCCACCTCCAAAATCATTGGGGATGTCATTCGGGCAATCGTTGCATTGGCCTTCGCATGAGTTGTTGGCCTGATTTCTCCTAGGTCCCACCATTTTCTAAAATAGAAAAGGTTAGAACAAAATATAAGTAAAAAAGTCATGAATAACTTATTAATTTATACAATTATACCAAAAGCATAACATACATGATCCCTAGGTAAATATTCTTGTGTGCATATTTTTACTTGGTCTCATACTAGAGGTTTTCTCTAGGGTTCACTAATCTTAATTCCCAAATTAACTAAACCTTTCCTCTCATACCAACTATAGCGACCCTGAATTTTATTACATTACAATTACATCATTTCAATGATAAACAACATTATAGTATTACACATAGAGGATCCAAAGGATTAGGGTCTTGGGAAAACTAGGACCATACATAACAAATACAACATCAAGCATAAACATTCATTTAATTTCTTCTTCTGTAGCTTCTTATTGGCACTTGTCCTCTCCTTAGTACATGTAGCCACCTGAGGATATAAATAAAAAGGGGTGATCTAAAATCCTAGTAAAACGATAGATAGGAACAATACATCCTGGGGTGAGCATAATCATATCATAGGCAAAAGATCATGAACATGTGAGGAGCATAAATAATAGACTTGAAATGTGGAAAGGCATAAAAATGAAACATCATGTCTTAGTGGTTAACTACCACACATACTTGTGAACCAAGCTAGAATCTTGTTCACACATCATTTCGAATTTACTCATGATATTCATCACTTTACCAAATGCATTGGAGTGCTATATAATTCTGGGCACACCTGTCACATTTAAACATTCATATTGCGCTATATAATTCTGGGCACACCCGTCACATCATAACATTATCATTATCATGCTTGACACATATAACACATATCAAACATGTACATAAATAACCCATGGAAAGGAATGGGTTTAATCTCATAATAACACCTTCATAAGCTTTGGGTTCCCAAAAGAAAGAGGGAACAACATACTTGATACAAGAACCATCAACCTGGAATGAGAGGTAAATGGTGAGATCTTGAAAGAAGAGTTCCTTTGGAAAACATTATTATGGACATAAAAACCATTTAAAAACATTTATATCACAGAAAATTAATGTAAATGATGAAAAAATGATCTTTGAGGAGTAACCATATCAAAATGGAGTGAAAGAGGAAGAACCCGAAGGAAGAAAATTGGATATGAGATTTCCCCTTACCTTATACGCGAAAGCTTCCTTCTCTTTAATGTCGTTTATAATGACATTATATTCATTAATTATAAATCCAGAACCATGTGTACATTAATAGGGGTCATTATGGTTTCATTATGTCATGTTATGTTCCTTTGGATGACTTAGATAGTTTAAAAACATAGTTCATGGATGTTCGTTTTTATGGTTTTTCTTTGGTGGTTCACATGTATTCTTAAATTGATGTTTTGGTAGAACATGAGTAAACATATATAAATGAAATTACATTTCATTAATTATATAATAGTATCTTGAATGATTTTATAATGAATTACATTAGATCCATGTGGATGAATCATTTGATAAGAATTAAATGATGATTATTTGGGTTAATTTGAGCGGTTTTGGGATCACAACGAACTTGTTTTAACTATTCAATTAGTAAAATGGGCATAGGTTATTTCCAGAACAATAAATAAAACATAATAGATATAACATATTCTGGTTCAACCATAAAAATGGTTTCATTACCAGATCTTATGGTAGAAATGGAAGAAGAGATCATGTCATTTTTGAAGGTGATAAATTAACACCTCATGAACAACGTTCTCTTTAATGAAAGAAAAGGAAGAGGGAAAGGGTGTGGGGTGATATAATATACCATTAGAATCATAAAATTATAGTATATTTATAATACTGGAGTTTCAAAATAATTTGGATGAATATAGTTGGGGAGAGATCAAGAAATAACATGAACTTGAAAGGAAATTAAAGGAGAAGAGGGAGAGAAATTACCTCTTAAATCTTCCTCTTGAGATCCTCCTTATGGAAGCTAGTCCTAGTCTTTTGATGAGACAAGCAGTTTTTGGACGTGGGAGAGGTGCTAGGGAAGATATTTGGGCCGAGTTTAGAGACGTCATGGAGCTTGAGAGGTGTGAGGAATAGAGGGAGTGAAGCTTGGCTTTTATAGTGGAGGGGAGATGGGTTTTCTTATTATAAAATTGATTAGTTTATTAATTTCCCCTAAGACAAGGAATAGTGATTCTTGAATGGCCAAAAATAGTAATTTTATAATGTAATCCCGAAACAAGTGGGATTACATCAGCAGAACATCATCGATGACTCAATTAATACATTATTTAGCATTTATTGTGAATTATCAGATTCAACTATTCATCAAAAATTCAAGTATCTCAGAAAAATCCCAAATATTTACCCCATCAATTTTTCAATGTGTAGAATCAAAAAGTGAAATTCGTTTTTCAAAAATAATTTTCTAAATATTATTAATTTAATATTAAATCAAAATCATAATTTACATAAAAAATAGTTTTTAAGATTAAAAAAGATTTTATAGTTCTTTCAAAAATTACATATGGTCTCATAACATTATATAAAAACTATTAAACATTGATTCAATAATTTATGAATACATTTTAGGGAAATAAATATTCTTTTAAATTAATTAATTAATTATAATTATTTATTTATGACTTATAAAATACCAAAAACGTTTACTAAGGTCAAATTGTCACTTTTTAAGATGTCTAAATTTTATTTTATTATTCATAGGTAATTTTACTCTTATTTACTATTTATAAGGGTCATATTACTATTCATAAGGGTAGCTTACTATTCATAAGTGTAGGTTACTATTCACCAAAAAGTATTTTTTGTTTCATTAGAATCCAATAATCATCTTGAAGACAACCGTGAATGTCGGATTTTCAAAATTCCAAACATAGAAGTGACAAACTTATGTTTAAAAGTTAATTATCTCTTAGTAGTTCATTTTGTTTTGTTTTCATGTTATTTTATAACATAAATATAAGAAGGGAATTTTCCATTGAAAAAAACTTTGGGTCATTACAGATATTTCATGTCTAGTAATAAAATATTGACATTGGTTTTTTTATGAAGATGAAGATGATGATAATGACATCATTGAGGAAGAAGAATTAGAGAATAAACCTGGAACCCATGAATCATTGATGGAAACTATTGAAAATTTATAGCAATCGGGAGTTGAAGCTAAAAAATATTTTTTGAACTCGGATGTCGATCTAAGGTTTCAACTTATATATTATTTTGGTATGCTAGAGAATTAATAAAAAAATTGAAAAAAATCATAAGAAGTTTTGGAAGGATAATCAAATTTTTTTTATATTCTAGAAGCTTAAATGGATCAACTTGAGGAAGTAATAAAAGAATATTCAATAAAATTTGAATGATCATAAGATATTATGGAACTAAAACATAAAAATGAGGAATATGTAATGGTAATTAATGAACATACATAAGACTAGATTAGAAGTACAAAACATTTAAGAGGTATGAAGAAGAAGATGTTACTCTTAGGAGTACACATGAGAGTGAATCATGTCGAATAAAAAACTAAAGGAAAATTCAGTTTTGAAATTTATTACATAATGAGCTGTTAGAAAGAGTTTATAGTGGTTCTTATGGAGTTTAAAAGATTATGAATGTTAAAATTCCCTCACATAAGATAAATATTCGATTTGGTTGTAAAGCTGAAAAATCAAATGTTGTTAGTGAAATGAGCCAATATAAATGCAAGATAATTGTCGGACATATCAAAAAGATGCCTTACATCCAAAAAATTAAAACTCAAAATCATACTGAAAGGAGGAAAAAAACAATCCATGAGTTTTCCATAATGAAATAAAGTAAAATTATCATTATATTATCATTTATAGAATGTTTAATAGAAGTGAAATGACATTTCCAATTATGAAATTCCAATTTGGTGGCAATCTGGGCCATACCATGTCATATTGTGAAGATGAAAGGATCTATTTGATTGGGGAGGATCATGGAAGTCAAAAAAGGTCTATGAATTCACATCCTACATATTATATAAGAAATGGTTTCTATGGATATAGTTCTCATTGTTCTAACTTTGGTGATATAGTTGTTGATTGCAGAAAGAGGAATTTGAGGAACAATACATACTGAACTCCGAAGGAAGTCCATACTTTAAACCATTCAATATTATTATTACAAATTTTTTATCTTATATATAAGAATATTATGAGTATGATGAACCTTTGAACATGGAAGAAATATTTTAAATGTTTTCATTATCATTATATAAAATTAATATTTCATGGAAGGAAAAAATCCACAATGGCCAAAGTATCTTTCAAAGATAGTGAGAACAACAACACCTGGATTCTTTACGGTGGATGATCATCCCATGTAATGTGAAATTAAAGGCTATTAATGAATATCTAGAAAATTTTTGATGGAAAAGTGATATTTATTAATGATTTTTATTTGAATATCAGAGGTTGTGGAAGTACTGAACTAGCCAATAGGGAGCTGATGAAGACTAACATTATAAATGTGGATGGTTTTCTTCACAATATACAGAATGTCAGTCAAATCTATGACTCATTACTAATAGTTATATCCAATCAAAATTGGTACATTATAAAAGGAAGAACATTGGATTATCTCATTAAAATATTCAGAACAGATAACATTCTATATCAAGTTGATAGTAGAGGTAACATTTGCTACATAATTATTGAAGAAGAAAACAACTGGTGGAACCAGAGAATTGATCACATTAATAAACAAGTCATGGAAAATATATCTAATATAAATTCAGTCATGGATATCCCAAATCATAAGTTTGAATGTGATAAGACTTGTTAAGCTATAATTTATGCAAGATGGTGTGTAGTTCATATCGGCCAATGAAGAATATGGCATTAAATATTCATGATCTCATTTATACAGACATTGATGGTCTGATAAATTTTGATGGAACTCATGGATAAGGGTACTTATTTATTTTCATTGATGGTAAGAAAAAAATGGATTGATTTGTTGTTATATGAATAAATCGACAAGTGCTTGATTACATGGAAATTTATCACCATATATATGAGAATGAAACTGGATGGAAAGTCAGTGTTATGTGGTAATATAATAGTGGAGAATATAAATACATTGAGTTGGAAAAATACATGGAGAAACATGGGATACAACATGAGTTGGATGTTGTGAGAACATTGAAGAAAAAAAGGAGTTTTTGAGCTTCATAATTGAAAGATGAACTGTATGGACAGAACTATGCAAATTGAGAGTTGTATCTCTAGCTATTACTGGAAAGAGTATGTTCAAGCTAATTTTTATATTCAAAAATAAAATAGAGTTTTATAGGGGAAAATCCAAGACACCCAATGAGTTATTGCATGGAAGAAATCCCTCATTGAAGTATTTTGGGGTTTGTAGAAGTAAATTTTTTATTTGAAATAAAGAATGAAATAAAGGGAAGTATGGTGATGCTACAGATAAAGCTACATTCCTCATATATTTAATGAATATCAAAGAATACAAATGTTTTAATAATTATCATGGAAAATAATGAAATGTAGTGATGGGAAGATCATTAAAGATAAAATCACAAATGGATTAGGGAATTATTCTATTGATGTGATAAAAGACAAGGAGAAATGTGGACGTGGAATAGATCCAAATATAGAGGTAGAATAAATATTGAAAAACATATAGGAGTCATATCAGGATTTTGACTCAGAATAGTAATCAGAAGATGAGACAATTGATGAAAAACATTCTTTGAAACCTCACAAGAGAAGTTGAAAAGAATAAATTGATCGACCCCACATCATTAGGGATTGGACGACTCCTACATAGATAAGGAGAATGAGGAATACTGCTCAACCATCATTCCACTAAAATGTGGAAGCATTCTAATTAGAGGAAGTTACAAATTATGGATCATTGGTTAAGGCCACGAATAATGAATTGGATTTGATTTATAATAACCAAACATGAGTTATAATTAAGAGAAACTAAACCCACAATGTGATTGGTAGTATCCAGTTTTTCAAAAATAAATTTAATGATAAATAAATTTGATTAGAAATAAGGTGTGGTTGGTGTGTAATGTCTATTCACATCATGAATGTGTTGATGTTGAAGAAACATTTTCCCTACTGGCTACACTATAGAAAATCAAACGGTTTCAATACATGGAAATTCAATGCAGATACCAAGTGTATCAGATGGATGTCATGAAATATTTATTGAATGGTATTCTTGAAGAAGAATTATATATTGAATAAACATTGGTCTTTCTTATTGGTAATGATGTAATAAAGGTTTACAGATTTTAGAAGGCTCTATATGGTCTAAAATAGGTACCACGAGCATAGAACTCTTGGATAGATTCTTATCTAAAGAAGCTTGAATTAAAATGATGAGGAGTTGATGAAAATATTTATGTAAATAATTGTTAGAAATTTTTGTCATGGTTCTAGTGTACATAGACAATATTAATTTTTGTTGAAGAAGAAAGGCTTCAGGGGATATATTTTCCAATCACATGAAATCAGAATTTGAAATTTATATGATTGGGTAACTCACATACTTCATTGGGGTCGAACAAGATCTAGAGGAAATACTACACTGTCAGTTTGCATAAAAATTATGCAAGAGAATTTCTTAAGAAACTCAATTTGTGTGACTCTATACCAATGTAAACTCCAATTTATGTTGGAACTAAACATTGAAAGCGTGAGGATGTGAATTCTATAGATCCCACCATGTACACGAGAGCCATCAGAAGCATACTATATTTTACTGCATTGAGGCCCGATATTGTCTTCACAACATTATTAGCGGCACACTTTCAAAGTAATTCAATGGAGGAACTTACGGAGGAAGTTAATAGAATCATGAAGTACATTCAAGTTACACACAATTATGTATTATACATTGTTTTAAGAATATAAAATTAACTATCATAATTTTATAATGCTGACTTCCTTAGTAATGTAGTTAATAGAATTTACAAATGTGGTGGAGCATTCATTATTGGCATGAAATGTGTGGGATAGTGGAGTAAGAAACATTAAATAACTTATCTTAGAACTGTTAATGATGATTATATCTCCTCTAAAAATTCATACACTCAGAAACTATAGATATAGAAACAACAGACTGATGTTAGTGATGAGGTGAAGCAACAAATGGTGATTCAATATGATAACAATTGAATAATTGATCTTATGAATAAACGTTTTTATCATTCTCATGTGGAACACATTGAAATAAGATATCACTTCCTCAATGTAAAATTTGAACAAGACATGAATAAAATGAATCATGTTGGAACTGAGGATCATGTGGATGGAAAATGACTGAGCCATTATCATCACATGTGTTTGAGAAACTTCTTTTAACCCCAGTATTCATCCACCTCCTAATGTGTGAGGTGGTTTCAATTGCTTCCTTCTCCCCAATTGTATTAATTGGTTTAATCATTTTGAGAGGTTTTTATAGGTCTATAGGGGAGATACGTTATTGGGGAGTGTTATTTAAGCATTAGATGATAAAATTTGATTAATTGGGTTTGTTTAAAATGGGGTGGAATGGATAAATTCAATATTATAGTGAACAAAGAGAGAATGGAGTTTAATGAATGGTTTTTATTGAATTTTTTTTGGTCACAAGGGAAATAAAATGAGCTATAATGGGCGATAATGAAATGTATAATTTATTGAGAATGGAGAAAACAATTAGATGTTTGGTATCAAAGGAACCCAATTCATGATTCACAACTTATTTTCTACATCGATAATTGATCACATATAAATAGAGGGTTGGATTATTTTTTCTCATTTTTAGTTTTTGGATCACCCTTCATTGTATTTATATACAGATTTTCAACATAACCAAATGGGGAGATTGTTGGAACCAAGTGTAATATTTTCTAGAAATAGTGTATGTTTTGTGTTTTTTTCTATACACATTGGGTTGATCGAGTTTTTTGAATGGAATGTGTTATTATCATTGAGGTTCAAAGTAGTATTAAAGGTTGTTTCATTTCCCAATGTTTTACTAAATTTTGGGCCTCAAAATATGGAGTTTGTTTTCTATTGGGAAGAGTTTCAGAAAAATAATTGAGAAACACGAACCATGATATGTGAACAGTTAATGGAACATGAAATAAAGTACATGGAATGAAAACTGTAAACCTTGAATTATAAATGGTACACTGATCGTGTATGAGGAACAATTGATGAAGAAAAAGAGGGTTGTGGTAAGGCCTCTAATTCTTAGAAGGCATGTAGGTCACAGGATGGCATGTTGTTCGTGAAAATGAGGAGATGTTGTGAGAAGCTACAAAGGGTTTTAATTTTGGAAATATGGTTGTGATTCTTTCCACATCTTAGGAGGAATGGAGGTATGTAGACTACATTGGGAATATAGTTCATGCGAGATTAGAGAGTGTGATAGAGATTAAAAATCACGAAAGAATTTGGTGAATTATAGACTTTATCATTTTATGAAAACCCCACAACAACTTTAATTATAAATATGAAATCAATTCGGGGATGTCTAGGAATGATCCCAAAAGTTAGTATGTGGAGAAAGAAGGCCATTTCACTGAAGACAGTTTGGGAAGTAGGATTTTAGTCTGTTGAGAAGAAGCAGTACATGGATGTGGTTTGTGGAAGCAATATGTCATAGTGGTTTGTAGTGGAAGTATGTGGAGGAAGAATCGTAGTATGAAAAGGAGGGAAGTATGCAGAGGAAGCCTCAAAGAATGTCAAGAAGGGTAGTATGTAGTGGATGTTGAGAATTACGCGTCATAAAAGGAGTAGTTCATTGAAGAATCACTCATTGTATGAAGTGTAGTATAGTTCACATAGGATGGTGGTCATCACACAAATATTTTTGTGATAAAAAAATTCATGGAAAATAGAAATAAATCTATAGGTGAAACCATGACATAAAAATATAATCTACAAAAAATTTGAGTATGCACAATTTAATTCCAGCCCATTATAGAGAACATCATGTCAATAAACTAAGTTCATATTTTTATGAATGCGGTGATCAAGGGGTAATTAATGTATGTGATTTGGGGGACACAATGTTCTATCCCTAAATCCTTCTAATTGGAGTATGTATGGAACAAAGTGACTATGCTGATCTTTTATAATCCAAAACTACTAAATATTATTTGAATTTTTTATAACCACTAGTGCACAAAATGTTATTTACGTCACCATTTTTTACATCGGTTATATATAACCGACATGAGAATCTCTGAAACGTGGTTTTTACGTCGGTTATAAATTAACCGACGTAAAAAAAAGTGCAGGGGTTCCTCACGTCGGTTATTTGATAACCGATGTAAAAAAATTGTAGATAACTCATTTTTTACGTCGGTTATGAAATAACTGACGTAGCAAACCAAAGCGCGGGGGTTTTTTTAGGTCTGTTATAAAATAACTGACGTAAAAAAAGTGGCTTTTGAGGTCTTGGTGACGTCGGTTATTTTATAACCGACGTAACAAAACAACCCATAGAATGTTTTTTACGTCGGTTATACAATACCCGACGTAAAAAACTGTGATTTTTGATGTCTTTTTTACGTCGGTTATAGAATAACCGATGTAAAAAACCAACTTGCGGATTTTTTTACATTGGTTATAAAATAACCAACGTAAAAAAAAGCAGTATCTGATGCATTTATAACGTCGGTTATTATAATAACCGACGTTATAAATGTAAATAAATAGTTTATAACATTGATTATTAAATAACCGACGTTATAAAACATTTAAAAAATTACCACACCGCTTGGATCGTCATTTACGTATTTTCGATCGACAATCCGGCGGCTCATCTCTCTCGCGCGGTAAACTGTATTCAAATCGTCGATCTCGCTACGTTAAACTCGTTTTTCCTTCATCGTTTATCATATTTACTCTCCTTGGATCTATCATCTCATCTCGCATCACTCATGTAATCCTTCCACGAATTTATTTCATTCATTTTTTTCCCGGATAGTCTATATTTATGTTTTTAGATTTTTTTGTTTAAACTAGGTAAGATTCTTCGATTTTGAACCCTCTTACCTCTTATTTCCATCATCATATTATTTATCATCCCTATATCTATTAGATCTTCACAATATTCATGTAAGCCTCAAATACAATTATTTAGTTTGTTTTTTGTTTCGCAAATGCCCGACATTGATGGAAATTTTTGTTGTCACTGACATCTAATGATCTCATTCACCAATATTACTACATAGAAAGGTTATTGATTAAATGTACGAATTCAGAAATGATATTTTATGTGTTGTTGATGCTTATGTTTACCCTCTCTTATATGAGAATCTATTAGACATAAAATTTAATGGCTGTTGACCACTATGTCCCCTCCATGCATCGCTATGTCTCATGATTCCAAATAAAAATGGGTTCTGCTGAGGGCTTACCCTAGTATTTTTTCAGGCCTTGGCCAAGGCCTCGAAAATATGTTTAAGATTTCTAGAACTATCCATTACCTCATTATGATATTACTTATTGAGAAAACTTGTGATCATTTGACTAGTTGAATATCAATGGTTATTTTTAATTATCATATGATCATTTATGAAGCCAAATTTAATAATATTTAATTCCATCTATTTCATGCTAAAGTATATATTAAATTCATGTGTTTTTACTGTTTCACCATGAACAGTTTTTATATGTAAACCATTGTTTGGGGGGTTGTCCGCGGGGTGGGGGGATGTACAGAGGGTTGTGGGGTGTTCAGGGGGTGTCCAAGGGGGAGGGTGGGTGTGGGGGTCTATCCATGGGGGTGGAGGTCTGTCCAGAGGGTTTTGGGGGTTGTCTGGGGGTGGGGGCTGTCCAGAGGTTGGGGGTGTCTAGGGGGGTGTCCAAGGGGGTCGGGGTGGGGGGTGCTGTCTGGAGGGGTGGGGTGCTGTCCAGGGGGGGGGGCTGTCCAAAGGGTTGGGGGGGGGGGGGGTGTCCAGCAGGGTGTCCAAGGGTGTAGGGGTGGGGGTGGTGTCCAGGAGGGGTGGGGGGATGTCCAGGGTGTTGGGCGTTTTCCAGAGGGTTGGGGGGTGTCCAGGGGGTTGTCCAAGGGGGTGGGTGGGTGTGGGGGGATGTCCAAGGTTGTGGGGGCCTGTCCAGAGGGTTTTGGGGGTTGGCCGTGTGGTGGGTGGTTGTCCAGAGGGTTGGGGGTGTCCATGGGGTGGTGTGTGGGGGGGGGGGTTACTGTCCAAGGGGGTGGGGGCCTGTCGAGAAGGTTTTGGGGGATGTCTGGGGGGTGGGGGCTGTCCAGAGGGTTTGGGGGTGTCGAGGGGGTTGTCCAAGGGGGTAGGGGTGGGGGGTGGTGTCCAGGAGGGGTGATTTTTTCCATCTGAGTTTTTATTTTAAATATGATTTGATTCTCAGGTTTACTCCATTCTCTCCAATTTTCTATCAACTATGTAGGCTCCATGGTTTTCTTTTATTCAATGGAATTTATAACTATTATATCTAACAATATTTTCTTTTAATAATAACATTAAATCATATTTTTTTAAATACGCATAGATTTTTTTATATTTCAACATTGTTTTACTTTCAAATTATGATTTTTTCATATAAACTTATATTTGTCGTATCTTAAAATTATATATATATTTGATATTTGTTATATGTAATAATGAGTCAATGTTGGATTACGGCACAATGAATGAGCAATGAATATGTGGAAGGTGTTGATGCCTTTTTGTAATTTGCTAAACGAAATGTTCCAAGTAGTGACATTTTTTCTATCCATGTCTAAAATGTTTGAATATGAAGAAGATGAAAAGTATAGAGATAAAAGATCATCTGATATATCATGGTTTTAATCCAAGTTACATCCCTTGGATTTGGCATGGTGAAACTGGACGAAATGTCACTGATGATGATGATTCACAAGATGGTAACTCCGATGGAATTGAAGAAATGATTCGCGATATTGTAGCATAACAAATTGAGATAGAACCGACAGTTGCGCGTCTATATGGCGATGCTGAAAAACCATTATATCTTGGTTGTACAGATTTTATGGTTTTGTCGGTGGTGTTAAGATTGATTAACCTGAAGGAAAAACATGGATGGAGTGACAAATGTTTTACAGAGCTGCTACAATTGATGAAATACGTTCTTCCAAAAGATAACGATCTTCCAGATTCACATTACAATGCCATGAAAATATTATGCCTGATGGGATTGGGATACAAGAAAATACATTCATGTCCGAATGAATACATTATATATAGGAAGGAATATGAATTTCTGTCAGAGTGTCCTAAATGTGGGACATCAAGGTATAAGGTGAAAGAGAAATCACCAGCTAATGTTGAGATTACAAAGCTCCCTTCAAAGGTATTTTGGTATCTTCCTATAATTCATCGTTTCAAACATTTATTTGCTAGTTCACATGATACAAAAATGTTAAGATATCTTGCTGATGAGCAGGTATGTGATGGAAAAATATGTCATCTAGCTGATTTTCCATAATGGAAGAAAAGTGAAGCGCAATATTCTACATTTGGAAATGAAATAAGAAATCTCGGATTAGGGTTGTGCACAGATGGAATGAATCCATAACAAACCCTCAGTAGCACACATAATTCATGGCTTGTTTTTCTCGTAATTTACATCCTCTCTCCTGAAGTTTGTATAAAGCACAAATATGTCATGTGGAGTATAATGATCTCTGGTCCAAAGCAACCCAACAGTTATATTGATGTTTACTTGTCACCGTTGATTGATAATTTGAAACTGTATGGGCTGATGGTATTAGGGTGTATGATTCTTATAAAATGGAATATTTTCAATTGCATGCAGTGCTTCTGTTCACTATAAATGAATTCCCTGCATATGGAAATTTGACTGGATACAGTGTTAAAGGGCATAAAGCATGTCAAATTTGCGAACAATAGACGTCATATTGTCAATTGCATCATGGGAGGAAAACAGTGAACATGGGTCATCGAAAGTTTTTGCCTATGGATCACCATTATCGAAGACTAAAAAAGGCATTCAATGGCTCAAAATAATTTGATACTGCTCCAAAACCTTTATCACTGGATCAGTATTTTGAGAGGGTGAAAAACCATGATGTGACATTGGGAAAGACACAGAAATCTGGTAAAGATATACATATTTGGAAAAAAAGTTCAATATTTTTTGAGCTACCATATTGGAGGTATCATGAAGTTAAACATAATATTGATGTCATGCATGTGGAGAATAATATATGTGATTGTTTGATTGGAACATTGTTAGATATTAAAGGAAAGACTAAAGATGGGTTGAATGCAAGATTAGACTTACTATCAATGGGAATAAGTTTGGAGTTAGCTCCCACTCCTAAAGGAAGTAGAACATTTCTTCCCCCGGTATGTCATAAATTATCAAAGAGGGAAAAAATTAGCTTTTCTCAGTGTCATCGTGATATCAAAGTGCCTTAAGGTTATTCTTCAAATGTAAAAAATTTTGTCTCATTGAAGGACTTGAATTTGATAGGTATGAAATCACAAGATTGTCAAGTCATGATGAAACAAATTCTACCAGTTGCATTGCATGGAATATTGCCCATTCCTATCAGAAAGACTATGATGATGTTGTGTTAATATTTCAATTCAATTTGTAACAAGGTTATTGATGTGAATGCTTTTAACATTTTGGAAAAGGATGAAATTTTTATACTTTGTCAATTGGAAATGTATTTTCCTCCAATTTGTTTTGATATAATTGTGCATTTAATGATTCATATGGTTCGAGAAATAAAGCTTTGTGGACCTGTATATCATCGTTGGATGTATCCTTTTGAAAGGTATATGAAAATATTAAAGGGGTATGTCAAAAATACATATAGACCTGAATCCTCCATTACTGAAAAGAATATTTCTAAGGAGGTAGAAGAGTTTTGTACGAGCTACTTGGGTACGGCGCAACACATAGGTTTGCCTCCATCTCTCCATGAACGAGTTAATAATGAGGGAAAGGGGATTCATGCCATGAAAGTCAAATAATTTTCAGCTGAACAGATGAAGATGTTAGAATCATACATCTTGAATAACATAACTGATGCTCAACCGTATATCACATTGCATATTAATGAGTTGAAACAATGTCATCCAAAGAAGAAATAAATGTGTATTTTGAATGAGCACAACAAATTTTTTTCATGGATTAAAAAGACATTGCTTGGTAGATCAGATGTATCAGAGACATTAAAATGGATAGTGGTTGGTCCATGTTTAAATGTGATAACATGGTCCGGTTATGACATTAATGGCTATACATTTCATACGAATGCTCAGGACAACAGAAGTGCAGTTCAGAATAGTGGTGTATTGGTGTTTGCCAAAGCAATGCATTTTTCGAGTGCTAAGGACAAAAACCCAATTTCTGCATCAAGTGAATATTTCAGAGTGATTGAAGACATATGGGAGGTTGATTACTTTAAAATTAAAGTTCCAGTTTTTAACTGTAAATGGTTTATCGGTAACAACAGTGTCAGACATGATGAATTTTGGAATGAAACTTGTTAATCTCAATAGATTGGATGACACAACTGATTTTTTATAATGGAAACACATGCAAAACAAATTTTCTATGTCGTAGATCAATCAGATATGCAGTGGTATGTTGTTTTACCAGGGAAAAAACAATATGTTGGTGAGGATGAAGTTGATGAAGATGCTGATTTATGTGATATCCCTACTTCCATGGAAAGATTAACAGAACATAATGATGAGCATGTGGAAGACATGGTTTGTTCCATATGGAACAATCACGACAATGGAATTTTGGAAAACAATCCATTTTTACATTCCTAAAATTACAGGTAACATATGTTTATTACTTGTTTACATTTATTTTTTTCATAAATCGTAGATTTTGTAAGTTTTTTATTTATTAAAACATGTTTTAAAACAAAATAAGTATAATTTTTTGTTTGTTTTAAGTTTGTTTAGTTTACTTTATCAAGTTTACCATTACATGAATTATATATCTATTATTTTTGTTCAGTGACAATTACTTTACCATGTTTACCGGGTTTACCATGTTTACCATGTTCACCATCTTGACTATCTTTACCATATTTACCATCTTTACCATTGTTTAACATGATTACCATATTACCAATGTTTACTATTACGTAACTTAGTACACTTTTCTATTTTTTGATTACAGTAGTATTAAAATATTTAAATTTGTATATTTTTTAACTAACGTTTATTTTTTTATTTGAAGTATAATGACAGATCATTTAGTTGATCAACCACATGATTCTAGAGATGAGAATATTGGTCATACCTCTGGGGAGGAACATTCACATGCTTATATTAGAACAAAGAGTTCAAAGGATGGTAAACGTGGTTTCACACGTTTACCAAAATTATCAGTTGCCTGTAGACAGGATCAGAGGATATTTGTTGAGTTTGATGATGATGATATTCCTATAGGTCCAAATTTAATATATTTTATGAGTTGTGTAGCAAATCAGGCTAAGAGAAAAGTAAGCATTCTGTATGATGATTGGAGAAGTGCGGATAAAGCGATAATCTCTCTATTATGGGAGACGATTTTGGTAAAATCTTTTGCTATTGTTTGAATATTATTTAAATGTTTCTAGTATATATAATATGTTTAACCACTTATTTATTTGATGACATTTGATATTCCTGACACTGGAGGAGTCAGGAAGAAATGCTTATCGTTGGCATCCAAGAGATGAAGGGATTTCAAATCAACCCTCTCATCTGATTTCATTTATGGTCATAGGAGTCATTAAAATCAATGTCATATATATCCCTTTATAGATGAAGACACATGGAGACAGTTTTTTGAATGTAGAAGAAAAGAGTCATTTTTGGTAAGGGAAGTGTAAACTTTTATAATATTTCTTATATAAATGATCTTATTAATGTTTTGTTAATGAATTCTTATTCTTAATTTTCAGAAAACAAGGAAAGCTCATCAGGATATCCAATCAAAAAATGTATACCCTCATATTTTATCTTGGGGAGGGTATGCATTATTGGAAGAACAAATGATGGCGGAAAAATTTCCACATCTAAGAGCTGAGTCTTCATGCTTTGGAGAGGTGGCCCCTCCATCCCATCCATCTAGACATAAAAAATGGAAGAGAGTTCAGAAGGGAAAAAAAGGGAAATATCTTTCAGATGAATAGAGAATCGTAGCAGAGAGGATTGTAAGATATATATTTTATTTATTTAAGTTAACCATTTTCTTCATATAATTTCAATCATTATAGAAATGTTCAATTAATAAATATAGGACTCTCTTGAGGAGTAGAGTTCACAGGGGACATTTACAGCTACTGGTAGGGAAGATATTTTATCTGTAGCATTGGGAAGGCCCGAACATCCGGGTCGTGTAAGAGGATATCTGGAAGGTGTATCGGTAAGAAAAGTGTTGCCATGTTCTTCAACTTCAAACATTGAGGGGTTTATAGAAAAAAATTGATTCCTTGGAGTCTGAAATTCATAATATTAATGCGACGATGGAGGAAAATATTAGAGTGTCGGTGCAGTCTATGTTTTCATACATGAAAATACAGTTTCAGACTGCAGCTCCCACTCCTCCGCCTCCCCCTGCAGACCCCATTATTTATTCTCCACCTCCGCCAGTAGCTCCCACTCCCCCACCTCAACCTGATGACCCCATTTTTTATCCTACTCTTCCACCACAGCTTCTTACTTATTGCGAGTTGTATGTTGATGATTCTCAACAGCATATAGTAGAATATGGGTTGGTATATTGTATATGAGATACATTTCATCATCAACAATTAGAGGTAGAGAATCAGAGGGTCACTATACATGATATTATAGATAGATCGGCTCGGGTACCATTACCTACAGATGAGGTGGCGACAGTTGGACATAGTATCGGCCATTTTTTAATTTGGCCATCCAGACTTCTTCAACTCATTATCATAGAGGTATGAAAGTTATATATTTTATTTTATTTTTTTTATTAAAGTTGTTTTATCATTTGAAAACTAATATATTTTTCAATTTATTTTTACAGGAATATTTCAAAGGTAAAGAAATACTATATAGACAACAACAAAGACAAATAGATATGACATCATATAAAAAAATCCAATAGTCTTGATAGATTGTCAAGATATTCATATTTTTTTGGCGGATCATTATGAGTTTCAAATGGAAGTTCATGTTTTTGGATGTGAAATAAATGTGGGGATTATAAAAACTGATATCATGGAGGTTGTTACTGGAGATAAGTTAGGCATCAACATGGTGCAAATTTTTTCCATGTATGTCTTAACACCTTTTACCTGTGTTATATTTAATAAAAATGTATACTTATGTCTGTTTTGTATTAGGTATCTTTATCAAATTTGTGAGCGGAATGACCTGACAGATGTATATGGATTCATGGACCCACAATTGATTTCCCCTGAAGCATTTTCATTGGATGAGGAACAAAGAATGCTTTATATTACTGAAAGATTTGAAAATAATATAGTCACACAATGTTGGATGATGCCTTTTTGTGAGAGGTATGAAACAAATCCCTCTCATAGAGTTAATTATATTTTAACATAAAAAACCACTAACATTAAATTTCCTTTTATCAGTGATCATTGGATGTTAGGGGTTTTTTGCCCAAGGGAGAAAGCACTTTATTGGATTTTCTCTATCCATGATGTTGTGCGGGAATGTTTTAAGAATATATTGGAAAAGTAAGTTTCAATTTCTCAATAGTTTTATATATTACAATTAATTTTAAATTTACCCCATTAGTATTATTTTCTAACAGGTCATGGGTCTACATTCGAAAAAACACAAAGAAAAGGAATGCAAAGATCAAATATGTAAATGTGAAGGTTAATATCCATTTATAATTTGTACTTTTTGATTTATTACATTAAAATAATATATTTAATTTACACTCATTCAAACAGTATTATCATGAACAACAAGGCGTCATCGAATGCGGATATTATATGTTATGATTTATGTATGAAATAATAACAACTGGGACAGTTGTGAATTTTGACCTGGTAAGATTTCCTCTTAAACTTTTCCATAATATTTCAATTTGATTTACTCCTTATACACGTTAACCACTATCATTTTCATTTGTAGCTTTTTTATGACCCTCAACCCTATAATTTTGAATACATCAAACAACTACAAGTGGAGTGGTCAAATTATTTTTCAGGTTTGATTAAATTTTAGTTCATTGTAATGTAAAATGTAATTTTGAATATTGTCATTGTTATTTTGTATTTGGTAGTTGTTTAGGTTGGATTTAGTTTTTTTTGATGTTGAGAGTGTATGTTTTGAATGTTATATATGTGAATGTCTAATTTTGCTCTACTTCTTGTTTTGGTCTACTTATGATGGTTTTTCTGGTTTGGATTCTGGTCTGGGGGGGAGGGGTTTCAAGGGTGTGGGGGGTGTTCAGTGGGGTTGGGGGTGTCCAAGGGTCTGGGAGGGCTGTCTGTTGGGGTGGGGGTGGTGGTTGTCGAGGGGTGTTTTGGGCTATCCAGGGGGTTAGGGGCAGTCCAGGGGGTGTGGTGGGGGCACCAATGGGGTGGGGGAAGGCTTTCCAGGGTGTGGGGGGTATACATGAGGGTGGGGGGGCTTGCCCCGGGGTGTTTGGAGATGTCCAGGGGGTCGGGGGGCATTCCAGCGGTGTGGTGGGGGCTGTTAAGTGAGATTAGGGGGTGTTGTTAAGGAGGGTGGGGGCTGTAGAGGGGTGTTTGGGGCTATCCAGGGGGTCGGGGGTAGTCCTGGGGTGTGGTGGGGGCTCCAATGGGGTGGGGGCTGTAAAGTGGGGTGAGGGGTGGGGGTGCTATTCAGGAGGGTGGGGGTGCAGTCCAGGGGTGTGGTGGGGGGCTCCAATGGGGTGGGTGAGGGATGTCTAGGGTATGGGGGTATACATGAGGGTGGGGGGGGGTTGTCCAAGGGTGTTTGGAGCTGGCCAGGGGGTCGGGGGGCAGTCTAGGGGTGTGGTGGGGGCTTTCAAGTGGGGTGAGGGGGTGAGGGGGTGCTGTTCAGGAGGGTGGGGGGTTGTCGAGGGGTGTTTCGGGCTGTCCAGGGGGTCGGGGCAGTCCATGGGTGTGGTGGGGCGTCAAGTGGGGTGGGGGGGGTGCTGTTCAGAAGGGTGAGGGGGTTGTCGAAGGGTGTTTGAGGCTGTCTAGGGGGTCAAGGGGCAGTCTAGTGGTGTGGTGGGATCTCCAATGGGGTGGGGGAGGGCTGTACATGGGGTATACATGAGGGTGGGGGCTATAAAGTGGGTATGTTTTATCTGTTATCATTGTAAATGCTTAAATTTTCTTTAGTTCATGTTTTAATCTTCTGTTTTTGTGGTACGAATTATTGATTTTGTTTCTGGTTGATTTATGGGGAGAGCAGAGGACTGTAGTGGATTTTTTTTATAAAAATTTTGTCTTTCACGTCGGTTATTTTATAACCTACATGATAAAGAAATCTAGAAGCGTTTATCACATCAGTTTTTTTCATAACCGATGTGATAAACATCTGTGGCATTGTTTATCACGTCGGTTATGTAATTACCGATGTGATAAATGACCTGGGAAATTCTTTATCACGTCGGTTATTGATTAACCGACGTGATAAACCCCTCCCAGGACTGGTTTATCACGTCGGTTATTTAATAACCGACCTGATAAACTGTTTCCCAGGGTTTTTATCACGTCGGTTATTGATTAACCGACGTGATAAACCCCTCCCGGGACTGGTTTAACACGTCGGTTATTTAATAACCGATGTGATAAACCATAGCCTAGGAGTTTATCACGTTGGTTATTAAATAACCGACGTGATAAAGTCACCCGCACATGTTTATGACGTCGGTTATTGTATAACCGACGTGATAAAGCCCCCCCCCCCCCCCGTGTTAATCATGGTGGTTATATAATAACCGACGTTATAAACCCCACCCCCTATGTTTTTTCAGGTCGGTTATTAATCAACCGACGTGATGAACACCGCGATGTTTTGTATGTTACATCAGTTTTTAAATAACCGACGTAAAAAACTTTTTTTATAACGTCTTCTGTATTAACATCGGCTAAAAACTGACGTAAGAAATGAAAAATAACAGACGTAAATAACGTTTTCTTCACTAGTGAACTAAAATCATGTTGTCTTATTCTCATTGGGTTTACCACTTAGTGGTGAACCATGTAAAATTTATGTGTCTTTTCTTTTAAATACAATTATTTGTTTTCTGCACATTTTCATTAGATTGGTTTAACAAGTTACTACCAACATGGGAACAAGATCCATCAGTTAAAAAAGGTGACATGTGGATTCATCCCTCCTCTCATAGGGTGTTTTGGGGTCCATCACTTAATTCGTTCTCATAACCATCCATATTCCCTATGAAAAACATTTTATCACTTGGTACAAGCACAAATAGCTTAGTAATGTACAAAAAGAATGAAATCATTTGACCTATAATAACAAAAATACCATTAAAACACCATATCATAAAAGTTCATTAAAATTAATAGAAAATTAGTTTAGGTTCCTTGGGAAATTATTACCATATCACTCTTACATTCACCATTAAAAATGGAATACCCTTATAGTCGACTTCAACCTTCGGAGTACCCAATGCCTCAGAGAACTATAATCAGGATCACTCATTTTATCTTGACCTATAATGGTGCTAAACCCATCATTTCATGAGCTAAAATTGAAAGAAAATCCACAACAAAGAAAGTCCCAACAACATATCATGATTAAAACCATTGAACACTCTTTTAAAAACTTGAATAAAAAAAATTCAAATATAAAAATACAATTTTCATATAAATATCACATTTAAAATATAAAAATTGTGCACTTAATAATGAAATTATTATCATTAAAAATAATTATCATATTATATAAATAATTTATTAATGTCATAAAGAATTATGTAAGTAAGAAAAAAGGATCATGACCTATAAGTTAAAAATATCCCTTTTGCTTTTTTAAATTTTGCATAAAATTAGGGGTTTTAAAAAGAAACTCCATTACCCTATGTTTGAATCATCACATATTATATTTAAAATCATAATTTAGTGTTTTAGGTTAATTATATGCATTCTTGAAAAAAAAATTATTGTTTATTAATAATTCTATGTCACTTAAAATCATCTTATAAAATTTAGTTAATTATTAATGTTCATATTAGACGTTTTTTCGATATTTGGTACCTGAGTACAAAATGAATTTTGGAAAGATATAAATAGTTTATCTGGTAATAATCTTTTAATCTCAATTATAATATTCATGATATTATAATCACCATTATATAACTATTATACTTCTCAATCAAAGAACTTTTTTATTGTTAAGAAAAATTAATAACGTTATAATAATGGGGACGATAGGTTGTACATACCCATAAGTAATGATTATATTATTAAATGATCATTTTGGATATATGGTAATTATTATAATATTTTTTAATGATCATAATATCATAAATTTCAAATCATTTATTTAAATATTCTTATATATAACATCCATGTGAAGTGGCGTTGAAAAAATAACTCACATCTCAATATGGATGTGATAGTTCACACGCACACACGAATGATATTATCAATTTTATATGAAGGTAAATGTAAGAATATAATTAATATTTTTATATTTTTTAATGATATATAATATGATATATGAACATTAATTCCATCATTAACTCATGTCTTAAAAGACAGTTATGGGAAATTAATTATATTGGTTCATGAGGTAGTAGTCCAATATAAACACGAATGATTAATTATTTTCCAATTTGATGGAAAATTAGATGGGTTTAGGTGATGATATTATAATAATGAAAACTAATTATAATAATGATAATGGATATAATATTTCATAATAGTGGAAGTATAATTTTTGGATTTGGATGAAAAAATAAAATAGAAATTCTTAATTAAAAACCCTATGTCTCTTTCGGACTATCTCCTTTGATCAACACCTAAACACCTATATAGTGACGGTTGTAGCCAAAATAAGATCTCTATATTGTGCAGATGGATTCAAGGAAGGTATTCTGGTTAGATTACTTCTGAAAAAAATAGTTTTTTAGGTGTAATGTATACATAATAATGTGTTCCATTTTATTGGAAAGGGGAGGGGCACCGTTGAAATATTTCATAATATTAATTTAATATAAGTTATTTTTCTATTCGAAATTTATCCAAAGCAACTTATTTAGAAGATTGGGCAGGTATGAAATGAAATAAATTCATTCAATAAATAATAGACATGTTTGGATAAATTTTTATTCCTTATCAAATTTTTATCAACCATAATTTTAATTATTAATTTTTACCTTGATGTCTTGTAATTTATACATTAAGAAATATTATAATTACTATTAAATGAAAAATTAATCTAAATGAGTCATTTATTAAATATTAATACTGATCATAATTAATTTTCTGATATTTTTTTATATCATTTAATAAAATATTATTTATTTTAAAATATCAATAATGTCAATTTTGGAACTATTCATTAATTGAAAATTTAAAAATATTATAACAACAAGACAATTTTAAAAAATAATTTTTATACATCACTAAAATGTAACAATAATCTGAAAAATTATTTCATGGCATTAATAATCTCAATTAATATTTATTTAAGTATTTTTAATATCACTTAATTGATATTTTCATTAATTAAACAAATATCACATCATCATTGTAGAAAAATTTAATATTTATATTCGTTTATTAAAAATTAAAAATAAATTACGAAGACAAATATATTTATTTTAACTTTAAATAAATATTTATAGTTGAAGAGATAACCTTTACAATGCCTTATTAAAAATATTTCACCTGATAAAAATAAAAGTGTCACAAAATTGACATTTCTTTGTATATAAAATTATAAATGGAATACACACATACAATTGGCATCCAATGATTTTAATTTAAAACATAGATTAATTTGTTCACAGCCCACCCATCCAATTAAATTAGAAATTTTTTAATCCTAATGTTTTAATATTTATAATATTTTTTACCCTTAATTTCTTGATTTACCCTTAACAAAATAAATAAAAAATTATTTAATATACTATTCATAATGATCAAAACTTAAAGTGACCTATTTTAAAATTTTGGAAGATCTGATTCAAAATATAGAATCCAATCTTAAAATTTCAAAACACAGAAATTGTAGACATTAATTGTAAATTAGTTTCTTGGAAAAAATGATGAAATTCTTTTTTAAAGTAAAAACATTAAAAAAAATTATAGTGTTTTAACATCAAATTTCAATGTAATATTGATTCCAATTTTCTAAATTGGATTAATTGAAAAAAATATTATAATTATACTTCAATAAAATTCAAATAAATAAATCTAAAATATAAATAAATTTTATGAAAAACTATTTTTTAATAAAAATGCAGTAATTTTTCACTATATATTAACACAAGAAACTTGTCGAATAAATAACAAAAAATCCACCAAAGATAAATTTGGTATTATAATTTGAAATAATAAGTATATTTTTTCATATATTATTTATAAAAATGAAAACATATTATATTATATCCAAATCAACATTAAAAGATGATAAAAAATCTTTTTAGAAAAAAAATGTTTTTAACCATAAAAATAGATTTATCATATAAACTATTACACATAATGTGTATTTTAATTAATTTATAATTCATAAATGTAATTAAACTAGAAAAAATACACATTCAATTATTACTTGTGTTGTTACACTTGGGAACAAACCGAGTCAATACCCTAATACAAGTGCTAACTCTATATCCAAGGAAGTGTCTATTATATGCCCATTTCTAAAGTCGATCTTAATGGTTAAGGAATATTTATCCCCCATGATAGTGTTTTTGATGTGAGTTTATAGTTTTGAAGAATGTTAACTTTGAAAATATTTTTATTCTTCCTCTTTAAAATATAGTATACATAGCTAAAATAATAGAAATAAATAATTTTATATTTTAAAAATCTTTAAAATAATTAAATTACAACATAGTTAAGTGAAGAATAAAAAATAACTTCTCGATCATATTTCCTAGTATTATATATTGTATATGAAAATAGAATTAAATATGACCATGAAATATTTTGTTTTCATTGAGTTTTGAAAAACAATATATATATATATATAAAAATAAAGAAGAATATAATTGTGAAACTCAAATTCAAATAATCCAAATAGGATCACTCTCAAAATAAGACCCATTACTCTCTAGTTGAAAATAAAATATTTCTAATACAATTAGTTTTAAATAAATTAATTTATAACCTGGATTGGGTTTTTATAAAACATTACAAAATGATACACAATATTTACAAGGCCTCTTATACAATTGTCATTGGATAATAAACAAGAGTTACAACAACATGCAGAAAATGTTGTCTACACATGATATCATAGTTTTTTATAGGACTAATGATGATAATAATGTTATAAAGTATCAATAAATATGTAATACAACACAAGAGCATCGATGAGAGAATAAATATATTTAAACAAACACATCTCCAAATTAATGAAATATTGAATAAATGAGGAGAATGAAATTGATATAAAATAGAATGATAGTATGTTCTTCTACAGTTACATATTCAATTCGTATTGTGTCCTTTTTATTTGGAAATGATGATTAAATATTAAAAATTGTTTTCTAGTTTTTTCATTAATCTTTATAAAAGAACATTGTTTTGTATTCATATGAAATGGAGCTTATATATTTTTTCATTCATGTTAATTTATGGTGTCTATGTGTCCCCACAAAACATTTTTCCTCTATCAATAGTCTTTTATAAAATTAATTGGTGTCTTTTAAAAGATAGATTGAAAAATAATCATAAGTGGTCCTTATAATTTGGCATGAAATCATGATCATATAATTATTTAAACCATCATTTAATTCTATATAGAGATTTAGTTGAATTAATATGTTTAATAATATAAGACTTACTTTTGGATGTAGTCACATTGATTATAACACAATAGTATTCAAACTCGCTTAATGTTTTCTACATTAGCATTCAATTTTCCATAAAAAAATTTGTGAGTATTGTGGATGTATTCCTTGATGGTATGTATGTTCAGTCACATTATATTATAGTCGATCACATGATCTTATAAATGGTCAATAGAAATTTCGGTTGATCATCTTATACTTATGGTCAATCATCTTATGCTTATTGATGATAATATAATTTTGGGTTGATTATTTACTTTTCTAAATGAAACATTTCATATATGATGGATTCATTCGATACACTATTGATTGGAAATTAATGTGCATTATATTCAAAAAAATTGTGATCCTTTATAGAGGCATGATCTTTACCATATTTATTTTAGTAGAAATATTTCTTTTGTGGTTAATCCAAAATGTCATGTGGTTGATCTAACTAGTATTGCGGGTGATTCATCTATTTTTGAAAAAAGACTTTATATCATAAGAAATAGATTTCAGTCACTCCAGAATATTTCTTATAGTAATTTTATTCCATTTCTATATATATTCCATGGTCAATATGGTGTTCATGTGGTTGATACATTTTCTGCGTGATCGATATAGTTTTTTGTGAAATTCCCATTCTTAAGACTTATAGTCGATTGGCTATATGGATAAGATTTATTATAAATTCAAGACCTATAAAAGTTACCACTATTTTCTAGACAAACTATTTATCTTACCTAAAGCATAATATTGTCTAAAAATGACATAGATATGATTTTTTTTATAAAATGAATTATTGGTCTATTATAGAAATCCCCCATTTTTTGTTACAAATCATGGAATAAATATTTTCTAAAATAATATTAATAATTAATCCTTAAGGATTATAATCTACTCTAATAATTGGATACAATTTAATCATTATCAGTTTGATAAAATTATATCCCTAAAAAATATTCTATATTTTAATCTCACTTTTGGATTATAAAAAATAATATATATTGGGTGATAAAGTAGTAATTTAATTAAAATTACATATAAAATAGAAAAAATAACCTAATTTATAATAAAGTGATATTTTATTTCAAGTAAAAAAATACATTGAGTTTAATTCCCCATATAGCGTCGTTATTTTCTTACGGTGTTATGAAATAATTTTTTTTATAAAACATAGGAAATCAAAAGTCAAGGTGTAGTACATGGTATGTCCGAGTGTTGAAACCACAAGAATGATCCGCATGTTTGAAATTAATTAGTAAACTAAAATTACAATTAATTGGTTGTTTTTGAGAAAATAGAAACAATAATAGGATATGATGGGGTTTGAATAATGATGGAAGACATGATAGGTTCAATGATTTTTTGGGGCATGTTCTAGTGATTTATGGGAGAGTGTTTTTATTTAGTTTTGGTGTAAGAGTTTCTTCAGTGCGGATCCTTGGTCCTGGTATCCTATCCAAGTCCTATAATCTCACTTTTTGTATGGTCACTTACATTTAACAATCAATGAAATACGTGACCTAATTCCTTGTTTAAACATAATCGTCATTGATTTCCTAATGGTCATATGAAAACAAATTTGATTAATTGATGCAACTGAAATTGAACTCCGTGATTCAAAAGTAATGGTCATGTGATTTGAAAAAACAAAAAGATTATAATTGATAAAGGGAGTTCAAAACAATACAAAACATTAATAAATAAACAGAATAATCCCAAAGCACACATCACCGTATAAATCACATCACATGACATTATTTGGACTACTCCCTCAATATGGGAGTGGGAGAAATTTGTACCCACGGTAGAATTACATTGTTGAAAGGATGTGGATCGTAACACATGGTCTAGAAGATTCCCCTTTATGTTTCTTGGCTTTTTCTACCCTATTGTATGTTACAAAGGTAAATGGGGGCCTCCTTTTATAGGTGAACTTGTAAAAAAAACTATGACACGTGCCACCAGACTTTTTTCTGTGCATTGAATCCTACACAATGTGTACTTGGGGTGAACGACGTGTAATTAATTTTTCTTGAGCATTATAATCTTATTAATTTCCACAAATCTGGTGTGACTCCATGATAAAATATTACAGGATAATGGGTCACTTGTCTCATGTTTCCTCTCATTTTCGTTCCTTTTCCTCATATCTGTTATTTATTTCCAAAAATAATAAAACAACTCAATTATTTTCAAACATGGAAATTTTAACCATTTAAATAAATAATTAAATACATTAAAACACCCAAAAAATATTCATGATATATATGTATGATGTTTCTATTATAATCAAATGAGATTTTGAATCTCCATAATCTATAATGGAAAAATGTTTTAAGAGGTCCTTTATGTTCCCATCACTATTAGGGGAAGGTGGAGATGGATGAGGAGTAATAGAAGTTCTAGTACTTATGACAACCATTTTGAATGGAATTATGTGACCATGTGGTTGATAAATAGTTTGACATAAATTTCATGTGTGTTTTTTAAAGTGGGAGGCAGAGGATAAAGGAAAGAATGATGTAGAAACTTGTGTTGAAGCAACTGTAGGCACATAGGCAGTATATAAAAAATATCTGGGCACAGACAGGGCATGATGTTTAAAAACATGGGCATTGGAAATGAAATTATAATTATTTAAATCCATTTAATATATATTACATACCCACAATCATGCTTAAAAATATCAAGGATATTCTACTTTTTTGACCTAAATTGATATAGTATTGGAGTAATGACTATCAACTTCTGTTCAATTGCTTTGAAAATTGTTATAATATGACGCATCACAAGAACTATTTCAAACAAAAACAATGTTTTGAGATATTCCTAGGAAAATAGCTCTTTTCATTTAGTACTTTATGGTACCCTATATTACAACCTTTCTGTAGGATGTATTGATTAATTATACTCTAGTTAAATCATCCTACTTTTTGTTATGTGTATTAATATCTTGTTTTATATGATTTTACATATCGATCACATTGCTTATGTTATCATAAATTTCCTCATGAATTAATCATTGAGTAAGGTCTTCATATACAGAAAAATAAGGAGGAGGAGTTGGAGTAGAAGTGGGAGATCTGAATGGAGTTTTATTAATCAAGAGGTAATTTCTATCCATTTTAGCAAATATATGAAAAAATAATATTATAGGGATCCAATATAACCTCTAAAACATTCCATATCTTTTACAAAAAATTTAAATCAAATTATTCATATAATCTATAGTAATGGAAAAATTGGTCGGAGGTGTTCAACATAACTCACAATAGTTTATAAAATAACTTCAACTCGATCATTACTATATTCAAAAGTGATACATAAAAACACAACTGTTAAAAATTATAAAATTTACTCTCATATTAATGAAGTATTATAAATTGGTCACTAAAGGTTATATAATTGAAGGGATGATTGATTTGAATATGTATTAATAGATTCTGGATCAAAAATAACATATTTATATTATGATGAAGTTCTATAATCATTGAAATTAGGTATTTTTATCCATGATTTTCTTTTAATAGAAAAAAATCCATGTGCCACACAATTTATCTAAATTCATTTGATTTTTTCTTAGATTATTCCATAATAGCCAATTTGAATTTAATATAATAATTCAGATGATATTTTTCTTGAGAATTGTTTTCCGTACAACTATGGGTGATGTGGTTGTAGAAAAAATATTTAAAATATCCTCAGTAGACTTAGGTATTACTGGTCTTTCTCAAAATATGTATATATGAAAATTCAGGTACAACAGATTCCTTCTCTATTAAAATGAATAGTAAGGGAATATTATTCTAGATCTATTGAATCATCATCATCATTATCATAATCTTTTATATCGTTATCCCAAATAGTAGAAGAAGAAGATACATCCATATTGAAGAATGGATTATCTGGTGTGGCTTCTATACTGGATGGGGGTGAATCAATGATGGGATATCATCATATATCATATATAAGATGAATCTCTTATTCTCTATCCACATCATGATCACATTATAAGTCAGTTAGAGAATGTCTAAATAAAATATATCAAGTAATTCTTCTGCCATCTCTAGTTCCACCTCATACTATAACAATTTTTTTCCAATAAATAAATTTTATGATCCTTTTAAACTTTTACATGAATTTCATAAATCATTCATAAAAGATCCATCAATTATATCTTCAAAAAATCTTATAACTTCCTAGACTATACCATACAGAGTCTGAGAAACATATTTTTGAGAAAAATAAATATCTTGAATGATCATATAATGTTTTAAGGAAATATCAATGATAAACCTTGGTCTAGTACGTTTTGAGATAATATTGAATCTCTCTTAAAATAATACCTCATCAGTTTTCCACATCCAATTTTAGTGATTCTAGATGATCTTTATTATTTATACATTATTTTATTTAAACGTAGCCCACCAAAAAAATATATCATTATATTACATTGATAATTAAACATTTCAATTCATGAATAAGATAAATAAACATCATATAGGTAAGGGTGTTGATTCTATAAAAGGGTTTACCTACCTCTTCCAAATGGATAATGAAAAATATAGGTAGACTTATTTGAAATATGTCAACAATTATATATAGAGTGAGATGATCATGATAAATTACTTTATATTTCCCCATATCCAAGGGTAGATAATTTACTGAATGAATTTAAAAAATATCCTACATTCTCCACATAGTTCATTTCCACATTGTCTTCGATAGGTTATGTTATCTACAAGCTCTTCTAGATAATTCCCAATATCAATATATGGATGATTCAGGGGATATAAACTCTAATAGTACCAATAATCTCCATGATTCATAACCCTTAATCAATCATTCAAAAATATTAATATAAATTCATATTAATAACCATTAATAATACTCATATTCACTCCATTAAGATATCGAACATTAAAATCCATTATTATGTAACACCATTTCACGAGGAACGAATAAAAGGGGAGAGTTCCACTAAATAATAAACTCCTCCTTTCTGGAATAATAAAATTCCTTTATATCCAGAATTGAATTACGATTCCCCACATAGTATCTATATCGTTTTCAAGGATGAATGAATGAGATAAATGATATTGAATTTAAATATTTATGGATATTACTGGACTAGATATTTCTCTAAGAGCAGATTCTATAGAATATTCCATGATATATCAGTTCATCTCCACTACACGTGACTTATGATCAGGAATCAGGAATCTAGTAATTTGGTAAGGGGAGGTTCAAAAAAGGGTTTGAAATTGTCTTTGAAATAGGGTTTGGTTAGAGGTAATTGGTGTGTAGTGATTTATATTTCAATTTGATATATTTTAATCATTTAAAACCTCTTTGAATGGAAATACATAGAAATTAAAAAATAAATATATAGAATATTTCTAAACCCCTAAGGAATATTTAAATGCAAATAAAAGAATTTTTAATATATGTAGAACTTATAAAATAAAAAATAATTAATATAATAAAAAAATATTATTATTCCATAAATTTTTTTAAATATTATCAATCCTTACTAATTAATTTCGAATTAAATTTAACCTCTCATATTTCAAAGTCTTTATAAAAATTTTAGGAAGAAAATGGTTCATGGTAAAGAATTTAACACTGATATCTCTAATGTAACAATGATCTCCAAAAAAGTTATGTCACATATCAATATGTTTTTTACTAGTGTGATATAGATTATTTTTAGTAATGTTTAATATAAATTTTAATCATAATTTATAAGAACATTTCAATATAGAAATCAGAAATCTATTAATTTATATTTATTCCACATAATTTTAGCTCAAAAGTAACCACAATTTTGTATCCCACTTTGTTGGTGGGAAATTAAACATAGTTCTATTTCTTAATACAATAAGAACTAAATACATTTCCAAAAAGTGACATATTTAAGATGTTATTTTTTCCGATATTATACCATTGAATTCTCTATGATCGAAATAGTATATGTGGATGATCAATTACAAGAGGGGTGTTTGTAGGATTAAAAAAATCACTTTTAACTTTAAGGAAATCAATGTCAACCATGGATAATGAAGTTAAATTTACATACCCTTTTTGGTTCTCAAATAACAGACAAACATTATTAGTGTCTAGAAAAATGGATCAAGAAAAAAAACATAAGAATAGTTGATTCTACCTTAACAAATAGAGAATATTATTTATCAGAGCAAGTTAAAGTAAAACTAAGTATAAGAAATATATTATTTCGTTCTTTAACAAAACAAAGCGTAAATAAAAAATGTAACAATAGTCAAGTGAACAATTGGAAATATTTTTACTCAAAGAGTTGGGTATTCAAAAACTTTGGTTAATGTTCCCTTGATTTATACTATGTATAATTTTATTCTTACCCACATCATGGTAAGCCCTCGATAAGACAATTAGAGTCTTTCTTACTATCCTCGCAAGCCCTCAAACATTAAGGTAGTTGGAACATATGTATTCCAATCCCCGAAGGCTATCAATTGTACTCAGAAACAATTGGTGTTCCCAATGCAAGCTGAACAATATGTTCATAGTTGAACAAGATGTTCATAAAACATAAATGGCATGTTGTCCTTTCACTCTCTAGAAATCAGAACACACCAGGTAATCAATAGGGTCTTGTAAATATTTCCAAGATTATGATCTCGTTCGAATGAGCTCTTATTTATAGGAAATATTCAACCATTGTCTCCCTACCCCAACAATAATATTTTACCTTGATTCATTGATGGACATGTACATGTGTCGCTCAAAAAATGGTTAGTTAGAAAAAAATTTCACAAAATTGTTTTATATAGGAAAATCATTGGACACATTAATGTGCTTAATAATTAATATAATGTATGTACAATAGCTTATCATAGTATGAATAATTAGAGTGTATGTAAAAATATAAATTGGAGTCTAAAGAAATAAAAAATATATTTATAAAAACATGAATATTTGGATTTTGTTTTCCAAAGAATTCAGAGTCTGAATTCTACGGAATTCAGAGTCTGAATTCTATGGAATTCAGAGTCTGAATTATATGGAACTCAGAGTTTGAATTGTATGGAATTAAGAGTCTGAATTTTAGATAATTCAGACATGAAATTTAAAATAATTTGGTGTGTGAGTTTTAGTGAATTATGTGTCTGAATTTCATAGAATTCAGAGTCTGAATTTTATAGAATTTAGAGTCTGCATTTTATGGAATTCAGTGGTCAAATGTTAGAGAATTCAGAGTCTAAAAAAATAATTAATATATATACAAGAAACTATAAAATTCCTATTATTTCGATAGGGATCCTAATATTTTAGTAATTAAAAAAATGTTAGACTTGGTTTTGAGAAGACATTGACTAAGGCATTAAAAACAAGATTAAGGATAAAATTTTCATAGGGAAAGAAAAATTTCCATAGGGAGATAATTCATACAAAAAAAAAATTTCCTTAAAAAAATGTGTTTGTGCTTTTCCAAACATATATGAATTAAAAATTCATAAGGAAACCATATTGACATAACAAATTCTCCATTTTTGGAAGCATAAAAAACATTAAAAAAATAATGTAATTATTAAGGATTTTTTTGAACTATAAATAAATAATTATCTCTATTTACATATAGCTTATGATGAATACGACTTACTCCCCTTATGTTTTCAAATACTTTAAGATCGTATTCTGGTCTTTCATATAGAATTTACTATTTCATTCTTAAAAGAATCTTCTTTATAAAGAATCCTTATTACTTAATCTCTCCCTTATATATGGAATTCAATTATTTATAGTTAGTATTATTTGGAAAATTATTTTCTCCCACTTTTTGATTTTAAAAATGAATGGAGGGAATGAAAAAAAATCACATGAATGGTTAGTGAAACACAAGATAAAACAAATGAAGGATGAAATATTTTTTATTATTAATGGAAAATGTGTTACATGGAAATGATAAAAAAATATCAGATTTTGTGGAGAATTATTCATCCTTTAATTCCATCAAAATTAGATTTCATAAAGTGTCCATTAGCTTCTTGTTCTCTTTGTGATCATCCACAAACATCATGAAAAACTGATTGTAATATTGATTTTTCTTTTCCAGAGCCTTTATATTTTATTCTCGAGACTTCAGAATTTATGCTTGTGTATTTACTAACATTACTTATTGATTGAAATTTTCTTATAAATATTACATGATCTCTATTTCTATATTTGAATTCATAGAAACTGAATTTAACTTCCTATTCATATCTCTTTCCCCATTCATCTGGGTACTTTATCAAGATTCAGCTTTTCTGAAAAACATGTTGAAAGGTTTTAAAATATATCATCTTACTTTTCAAAACCATATTTTACTAAATCATTGACTTCATCAATAATTATCATGTCTATGATCATAATTTTAGACCATTATTTTATTTCATTACATGATCTCATATGAGAATCATAACAAATATGAATGGTTTTTAAATCTAGCTCAAGCTTGATAAACTTTTCCATGAACATATTTACTGAATCTGACTTCTGATTGAAATATTGTTGAACCAACAGAATTCTCAAATAAATATTTTGAATTAAAGATATTGTGTTCACTAACTTCTTCAAATACTAAACAATGAAATCCTAACCCATTGATGGTGATGATTTTGAAAATGATTCCCATGATATAGAGGATTTTTTTTCTAGTTCTTCAGATTTTTTCTTCGAGGATCCCCCAACATCCTTCTTGGATTTTACAATCATACCCTTCTTTGGTATATCAAAAACCACATGTTTTCCATTATCCACTCTGGAAGTATTCTTATTAGCCATTGGAGGCTCATTCTCACTATCAGAGAGTTCAGCTATATTATCTTCATCATCCTCTTCGTCTATAGAATATTCCTTCTCATCATTAGGTTAGATGAAATCATGGTTGTTACTCTCATCATCAATAGTTTTTTCAACCAAATCATACAAATCATTATCTTTCCCTTGAGATGTAATTTTTGTTCACACAACCTAGGATTTTTGGATTGATAGAATATCTGAATTACTCTCCATCCCATGGTATTATTTAAATTTCTTAATTACATCATCACATTCACCTTCAACTTCTTATTTCTCTTCATATTATTCTTTAACTTCCTGAATTATTTCTTCAACTACAACAGGTTCTAGTATTGGAATTTTCTTTCCCTGGGTATCCAATAGACCAATTTTTGGAGAAAGGATTCAGGTAACATAATCTATTCTGTGGCCTTTTCTATATCGTTGAGTAAGTCTTAGACATTTTTTGCTTCTGAAATTTTTTTCTTTAACTTCTTCCCTTTTTCTTTCCTTTCAAGTTCTTCAGCAGATTTAATCTTCAAGGATTTTTCCTCAATAGGTTCTAAATTGAATAATGGATCTCCCTCCTTATTATTTTTCTTTTACTCCCTCCACTATGCTACCAAATCATAAGAGACTGTTTTTTGATTTTTTTCCATTGTTGGAGATGAATGATATTATGGAACTATATATATTTTTGGTTTATTGTTCCTCCTATTTTCAATTATTCATGAATTTCGTGGAAGTTTCTCCAACTGCCCCATTATTGACTAATGATTTAACCTCACTTTCATAAAAATTGTAAAATTATCTTGATTCGGCATTGAAACCAACATTCATGCTCCCCAATGTGTCATCACTCTGCAATATGATCATGAAGGTTCTAGATTTAGAACTACAAGAAATTTTATAGGATTCTAAAAAAATAATGTCATCATCTACAAGATCATCAGATACATGATTATCTGAGAGTTGAGAGTTACAATATTTAAATTGGTGATTTTCAGAAGGATGTAGTTTACCAGGTTTACAATAATAAGATATACCAAAATTTCCAATATAATGATATCACTTTTAATTAGGGAGTTATTGCATCCCTTTCTTGGAATAAGAAAACCACGTACCCAAATGGATAACATCATGATTTTTGTGGAATGATTTTTGATCTTCATTGATTTTATCCCATTGAGCCCATGGTACTTTTTTTCCTTTTCCTTCTCAATGTTCCATATCATATCTAGCATATTGTGAGAACAAAATATTGGCTCACATACATAAGTAATCCCAAGGATGTTTTTTTCCATATTGAGTGATAAATAATAGGATTCCCATAGCTCTTAAAAGAAATCATTTCCTTTCCCCCATCTTCATAAAAACTAACTGATCATTAAACACAATTTGAAGAAAAGGACAAAATTAATACCGACTCTTCAGCTTTGAAACACAAAAGAACTCCCATATATTCATCTTGATATTCTTCATAATCAATTAATTATACTTAGAAATGATATTTGATCAAGGCAACCTTTCACTTTATGTTATCTAATCATTAAAACTATTTCTATAGGAAAACAACAAGCGACATTTAGAATGTAAGAAAACATGGAAAAATGAATGACCTATTTAAATAGAAGCAGAGATTAAGAGCACAATGACTTGAAACATTGATGTGGGACAAGTATTAGGGGTGAATTATATAGGATTCTAGGTGACGGTTCAAATTCGGTATTTGATCCAATGATATATATAATCATAATCTAATCAGACAGTTGAGATGACAGCTAAATACAGATTTGGTAGGGCTTGATCTTTTGAGGTTTTATGAAAAAATATGATTAATGGAAGGTAAATCTAATTGAGTTTTCTCAAAACAAAATTAAAAATACCATCAAGTAAAAAAATAAAATTATAAGGATTTATATAAGGGAATATACCTTCCATACTACTAAAAATGAAAATTCATATATGATGTGGTTCTTATTAAAATTAAGATATTTTTTATGGAAAGTAAATTTTTGATTATAGAAATTTAGATTCTGAAATATTTAGTTTCCAAAAAAAATTATTATGAAAATAATGTAAACGGGTTCCAATTTTTTATGGAAGACAATAAAAATATTTAATCCCCCTATGGAAAGGATTTTCCTAATGCCAGGAGATAGATTTCCACAAAAAATTAATATAGAAGATTGACATATGGTTATCATTGCTAAATTTTGTTTTATATATTCAAATATATCGGAGGGTAATGATTTAGTAAAAATATCATCTACTAGATAATGCATTCCAATAAATTTAAAAATGACATCACCTTTTAGAGTTTGATCCTGCTGAAAGTGATTCCTAATACTTATGGGTTTTGAACAAGAGTTATGTTTAGGGTTTTTTCTTAGTGAAATTACACTTGTCTCATCGGTCAATAAATTTGTTTTGGAAAAAATAATTCCATAGCCTGTGAGTTTGTGTTGCATCCAAAACACATTACCAAAACAACATCAAGATACTACATATTCAGCATCATCTATGGAATGTTCTACCTAGTGTTTCTTCATGCATGAAAAAGAATCAAATGATTCTCCTAAGTAATGACACATTCCAAATTTTCCTTTTCTATCAATTTTATATCCACCAAAATCAGTATAAAAAAAATAAATGTCAATCATTTCTAAAGGAAAAAAATGCATAAATTTATGGTTCCCATTAAATAGAGAAAACAAATTTTCCCTTGAGAATACTCCATTGAATTATATTGATATCATAAATATACGAATACTAAAAACATTATGTTCATATGACTAGATGTTGTGTATAATAATATTCTTATCATACCTATAAAGATTCGTGATCTGCTAGTTTCCCACCTCACTCATGATTATGTGTATTTTAGGTATCGATTGGTGTGCTTATAATTTTAGTGTTTTTATATCAATAATTCTTAAAAATATCTTTTATATACTTATGTTGAGATATATAAGTTCCTTCTAGTTTTTGAAAATTTAGAAACCATGAAAAAATATAACTCGCTTGTAATACTCATTTCACAATCAGATTTTATGAGATTCACAAATGAGTAACATAAAGAATTCTGAGTTAATATGAATATAACATCATAAACAAATATTTGAATAATCCAAATATTATTATTGTCTTTCTGTATAAAAGAGTTGGATCAGTAGTTCTCTTAATATAATTTTATTATAACAAATACCTTATTAGTCTATCATACTGGGGTCTATGGGATTATATAAGCCCATATAAAGTAATGGTGTGTCTGAAAACATTTTCAGGATGTTTTGTGTCTTCAATTATAGGAGGTTGTTCAACAAAAACTTCCTATTGAAAATATCTTGTAAGTAAAACACACTTTATGTCCATTTCAAAAAGTTTGAAATTAAATAATGGTTCAAAGGCAAGTAGAATACGAATAGATTTATGTCTAGATACCGGAGCATAGGTTTCTTCAAATTATATTCATTCTTGTTGATTAATGATTTTTTAAACTAATATAGCTACATTTCATACTATGATTCCATTTTCATCACATTTATTTCTGAAAACACATTTTAAAACAACTAAAAATGATTCCTTAGGTATTTCAACAATGGTCTAAAAATTGATTCGTTCGAATACATTTACATAATCTGGCATATAATTTATCCAATCATCCTCACCTAAAGCTTCATCAGTTCTTTTTTGTTCTAATTGATAAAGAGATTCTAGGTTTTATAATTCATATTTTATATAACCTCTTGTAATAAATGTTTGATTTACATCACCAATGATACTATTAATGGGACGATTCATAAGAAACAAATTATTTGGGTCATGTAAGAACAATTCATCAATATATAGTAGAAAATATTCTGGGTTAAATACTTCAATAATATTTTCATGAGTATTTTCCTTTATAGATGAATCTTATATCAAAGGTTGATAATATGTTCTTGAAAACACATCCAAGGATATAGGATTGGGTTTTTTGAAAACAAAAGGATCGGTTTTATGAAATTTATCATGAAATATTTATTCAACAGTATAATTATTGTTTTTAAAAAATCTATAATCCTTTGAAGCCGTGGAATAGCTTAAGAAAATTCCTGCTTCATATTTGGGTAAAAATTATTGTATGTTATCTTTAGTTTCCAGAAATAATACTTTATATCTAAACATTTGAAGTAAGAAAGTTAATTTTTTCGACCAGTCTATAATTAAATAGTTGTTTATAACAAAAAGGTATGATTAAAACTCAATTTATAGTATAACAAGCAGTACCAATAGCTTTATCCCAATAGTGTTTGTAAATAAAATACTCACCCAGCATGGTTATAGTTATTTGTTTAAGAATTATATTTCTTATTTCGACAACACTATTCGGTTGAGCAGTTCATGGGGCTGAAATGTTATGAGTAATAGCTTTTTTTCTAATTTTTTTTAATATGAATTATGAAATTCTCCCACATGATCACAATGAATAGATATCAATGGAAGGATTTTTCAAATTTTTAACTTGTTCTAAAAAAAATTTGAATAAGAAAAGGCTAAATATTTCTTTGCTAGAAAATCAACCCATATAAATATGGTGTGCTCAAAAACATAAAAAAATTCATAATATTTTCCTCCAATACTTCCTGTTTTTATTGGATAAGAAATATCCATCTGTACTGACTATAATCCATCATAAGTTGAGACTTCACATATTTATTTAAAGACTGAATTGTGTTTATTTCCAATTTAAAAAGGATCACAAAATTTTGAGTAAAAAAATCTATGATATGGTAAGTCCTTCACTAGTCTTTTCATAGAGAGTTTTCATAGGTTCCTAAAATTAAATTTTGCTAGTATTTTATTCCATAACGAAGATTGATGGTTCATTCCACTGGGGCATGGTAGGTCATGTCTCCTATGTTATTATATGATTACTGTATAAACATTATCATGCCTATGGGAATAATTAATAAACTCTTCCTTGAAATTTTGTACTAAGAATTTATCATTCCTAATAATCAATAGGTAAACTTCTTCTAATAATTGTCTTATGAAAATTAGGTTGTTCTTAAGACCCTTTACAAATAAAAAATTTGAAATTAATGATTTTCCAAGATGAACAATGATACTTATTCCAGAAATAACCCCCTGAATATTGTCCCCAAATGTTACATTTCATCCTTTTGTATTGATAATATTTTCAATGATTTTTTTGTTACCATTCAGGTGCCAAGAACATCCACTATCCATGCACCCATATATTATTGTTTAAAAATTCATTATTTTCTAGAAAATAAAAGAGATAGACATTAGGAATCCAGAAATTCTTGTATCAAGGAATTTTATAAATTATTATATTAGGAATCCAAATTTTCATTGAAATGTAAGCTTTATGAAAACCTAAACATTGGGATTTATTTAAAGAACAATTTCTCTTCCAATGTCCACCACATTAGAACATGGTACAAAAAGGATCACATTGGGGCTCAAAATAGATTTTACTAAAAACATTTTTTCAGTGAGTATAATGAATTCCTAAATTATCCCTTAGATGTTGAATTAGAGAATAAATTTTATGAAATTCATTCTTTCCTGAAGTAAAATTTGATAAATTTTTCTTTAAGGTTAAAATTTCAAATTTTAGTCTGATGACTAAATTATTATCCTCAAAGTCCTTAGATTTATAAATTGGGTTATTCTAAAAAATATTTTTCATATAAATAACATTTTCAAGATTCTATGAAATTATATCATTCATTAAATTAAATTCATTATGTTTTTTAAAAACAATTAAAAAATGAAGATTTTTTTTATCAAGATAATAATAAATATTATATTCCTATTTTGATAAATCTAAAATTACAACATTTTATTTCTCTATCATCTTTTTTATTTTATAGTTCTCATTCATGAGTAATTCAATAATCCATGAAACTTTATCAAATGTAGGTTATGTATTATCTATCATGATGCAGTTTTTATGGACGGGCAGTTCCTTTTAGATAGTCTGGTTGAATTCCCTAAAGACCACTGGGTCATGTAATCTTATATGCCTATGGGACATGTAATATCTAAGCCTACGAGCCTTGTAAGGGTTCCCCCTCATCCCTTAAGAAGGGGTTATCAAAAAACAATAAAAATGAAGGCCATCGGGCCCATTTGGATGAAGGTAGTGCATTATTTTCTGAGGAGGAATGGTCATCCTTAGAAGATTCATAATATTATTCATTTGTAAAATTTTCATTTAATGAAATATTGGTTAATGATTCATCATTGTGTACCTTAAATATAAGACAATGATTTTCAGAAGGTACTATTTATAGAAGACCTATATTATTATGACTAGAAGATTCAAATTATTAGGATTAATCTAAAGATTCACCGCCATTAGCACTTCCAATGTCTTTTTATTTTTGGACATTGTTAATTTTAGATTTATAATACATATTTATGCTTCATTTCGAATTATATTCCTACATATTTTTCTCTTATGAATGAGATTATTAGGTCTGATATGTCCATCCCTTTTACTTTCATAACATGTTACATCAGAACCATTCTTGTCTTTTGTATCTTTCTTCGTATATCTATACAGGAAATATTTCTATCCCATAATCTTGGTTATCCATTGAGAAATGTTGAATAATTTAATCTCAGATTGATAAATGTCACTTGATTCATATATAACGATAGATTTATTATCTTTTGATATAGTTACCCCTTCTAGAGACTTTAATTTTTATGTAGTAGACAATGCTACCCATCTATTACCATTCATCTTATTGTTGAAATAAATATCTCTTCTCATTCTTATTTCATTATAAAGAATACTTCCAAATAATTCATCAAGATAAATGTTAGATACTTTCTTATTCTGATCAATAGTTATCGTTTATTATTCCTACTCATTGGGAATGATTTCAATAATCTTATACACAACAACTTCATTATAAAGTCCTTTCTCGCCTCTAGATTGATGACTATTGACAATGTTCGTAAATTTTTTTTATACCTTTAAAATAGGTACTTCATAATTGAATAATGATTCATGCTATTCTGGTCATAACATGGCTCTTCTAGTTTCTATAATATTATAAGTCTGAAAATCTGTGACTTTATATTTCTTCCAAGTGTAGTTGGAAGCCCCATAAGAAGATATATGACTATATATATTTCTGGTCATAGAACACAAAAATGTCTTCTATACCTAGTAATTTTGTTGATATTCTAGTTTGTCTTGATTTGTGAAGGTTTTAAATTCATTTTCTATAATTTTTTAGTCCCTAGGGAGTATTACAAAATTTTCTACTCCAGTGTTAATGAAAAAATTCATTATTATCTATCTCTAGTACTCATAATCATTACCATAAATAATTGGTGGACTGGTTGGATTGTAGTTTTCAGTAGACTCTATATTCATACCAACCATTCTATAAGAAAATAAATTTCATCAATATTTATTAACAGTAAAATTAAAAAAAATTCAAAAAACATGAATATTAAATGTCTATCAATAATAACATGATGAAGAAAAAATATATGTAAGTATCTGCTTTTCATAGACCTTCCTCTGATATAAACTATAGGACTGAAATAGCATATACAGATTAAAAACTACAAGAGGGGGTGAATTGTAGGTTTAAAACATTCAATTTTAACATTAAGGAAATAAATTTTTAACAATGTTAAACAAGTTAAATTACCAAACCCTCTTTTGTTCTTAACTAAGATAAAAACATGCTTGGGGTCTAAAAAATTGGATCTAAAAATAAAACATAATAACAGATGATTCTAGCTAAAATAAAATAGAATCTTACTTGTCAGAGTAACTAAAAGTGCAAGAAACAATAAAAATATTAGTATTTCTTTCAGTAAAAAAATAGAGTGGAAATAAAAACATGTAACCAAAATTATGAGACCTAGTAGGAAATATTTTAACCCAATGAGTAGGGTATCCAACAAACATGGATAAAGAACCATTGATTTATTCTATCAAGAAAGTATGTCACGCCCACACTTGGGAAATCCCTAGATAAGAATATAAAAGTCTCTCTTGGTATCCATTAAATCCCTCAAACTTTAAGATAGTCAACACCTAGGTCTTCATATCCCATGAAGCCCTTGATTGTACTCCGATATAATCAGAGTCACACTAAGCAAGCTCAACAAGATATTCATGGTTGACCAAGTTGTTTATAAAATTCTCTAGTAATGAGTATCATTATCTATCTATAAATCACTTCACATCATGTAATCTATAGGATCTTCGAACTATTTCATAGATTTTGAGCTCATTTGAATAAGATCTTATTTATAGTAAAACATTCAACAGTCAACTCCCTCCACCAATAGTCATATTATTCCATGAATCATGGCGGGACCTATACATGTGTCACAAACAACTACTTCCATGATTCATACGTCATGATAAACTACATCATTTTTAAGAAAAATATATTTAGGTGACCTAAAAATGATACTTAGTTGGTTTTTAGGAACATTAGAGTTTTCAATTGGGATTTTTTTCATTATTCAGATCTGAAGTAACTTCATAATCATTATATAATACAAGAAGTGTTTTATCTCTTTGAAATATTTTCAAAATCTTTGTATTGGGTTTTTTTGTGTCACAAACAACTGCTTCATATCATGATAAGTTTGAAGAAACTATGATTAAATATTGGTGTAATGAAATAAAAATATAATTTCTTTTGTGCATTAGTAATCCTTAAACAAACAATTTTTTGTGTGTTTCTATGTAGAGGTAAAATATATGAAGCCTCAAATACTTTATAAATTCATTGTAGAATAAAATTTCTGCTTTAAAAATCCCATTTAGTATGAAATAAATGGACATTGAGCCACCTGATTGGCTTTGTGAATTATGTATGAAATGTTATAAGTTTTAAAAATTTGAAATCTATAATTGTGATCATTCATTTAAGACGTGATTAATTTTTAATATATCAATTTGTGTTTACATAAAATTGAATGTGAAGGCTATGAACTATATATAATGGATATACTCTATCTTAGAGGTATATAATTTTTAATCTTGGAATTATCATCACAGTTGAAAATTTACGAGTCTATGAAATGTTAAACAATATAATCTATTCATTTTTTGTTTGTATGTGTGAGAGGGATATATTTAATGAGAAGAATAATATGGTTAGATCAAATCCAAAGATGTTTGTGCATGAAAAAATATTTTCCCTCCCAAGCTTATAATGTCAAGTCTGAGTGAAATTGGAGAAACATTTCCCGAGAGGGATATATATAAAATGAAAAAAGAAGACCATGCTCTTTATTATTTATTTTTTAAGTATATTCAAAATTTTATTTTCATGATGAAGTGAATTTTCATTCACTAGATAATATTTTTCTTTCTCAAATAATAATGTCATTGATTTTATCATAAAGAAACCTATATACAAATGAAGTTCTCTCCTATATAGTGTCGATAGGTTTTCATAAATACTATTATGAGATATTATAACCTATAAGTGACATTTTATTTATTTGAAGCTTGGGTCTATTGATTTTATCTAATTTATTCCCCTTGTATTTATAAAAACATATTAGTGTCAAAATCTGTAGCATGATATAATAATTGAATATGGAAAAAATTATACTCTCCTATTAAGATTAAAACATGTAAAAAATCATATCTACCATTAATATATTTATATTCAAAATATATCATTAAAGGTTGTGTATTTAAAATAATTTGATAAAATTTTATGTTAAATGGTCCTCATGATTTTTTCAACATGAAAAAAGTTTATAATTTTGAGTTACACTGATTTAACCTTTTATTAGAGTATCCATTTGATTGTTTAAGACAATAAGTTAGTATCAGAGCATAAGATAACCACTATTATATTATCCCAGTTTATAAAATGATGTATAATATCAACTCTATTAATTGAATATGTTTTCAAATATTTTATTGAAAGATATTCAATAGTTTGAAAACTATTATCCTCTTATATTTGTTGTCATGTGGGCTTGATGTTATTGATTAGCCACAATATTAGTTTCACAAATTAAATGTGTGATTAAAATGGTTTTTTGATAAAAAATATTAGGTTTAGGGAAATATATAGAATTCCATTTTGGAGTCCATATTTTGGTTTTTGTTTACAAAACTTGTTTCATTTTATGATACTGAGGAAATTTGGGATAATATTGAATGTATTTGTTAGGGAAATGTTGATTTCAAATTGGAATATATATATATATATATATATATCTAGAAAATTATTTTTTAAAATAAAAATATCATTTAGGAAGAATAATTTTATGAATACATCAGTATATTATATATTATTTTGAGAATCATAATATTTTTTTTGGATAAAAATTTATGATTCTATTACTATAAAGAAACACGTAAAGAACATCCCATTCAATTTGATCCTAATATTTCTAATTTAAAATATATTTAGAATCACTCATTCGATGACATTCAAAATATTATTGTTAAATACTATATTATAAATAATCATTTAATCAAAACTAATGAAAAGGGTTAATATAGATTTTACATTTATATAAAAACGTAATCGACACTATGAAGAACCAAAATAATATAATGATTCTGATATAGGTGATGATATATAATTTATATATATATATATATATATATATATTATGTCAATATATTTTATAAAATTTGAAGGAATATATATATACAAAATGTGAATTAAATAATAAAAAAATAAAGGAATTGGACACTTTATAGTAAACTATCAAAGTAATTACAAATGTGCTTTTATTTCTAAGGACAAGAAAGAGAAACAAAAAATTAATACATTACAAAATAGAATTAAATAAGAATACATAATTGATGAAGGAAATAGACAATTTTAAATGAAAAAGGAGATTGTTGATGAGAAAGGAAAGAGGGGAATAATCATTCCATAGTATCTATACAGTAGATGAGTCGTACAAAAATATTTCAAACATTATCCATTATAGGGAAAAAATGAAAAAAAATCTCATTGTGTTGAATAAGGTGGTGAAGGGACATAAAAATATATAATACCCATATTATAATTAAAGGATTTAAAATATAAAAATACCTAGATGAGGAAGTCTAAACATTGAATATATAACATGGTAATAAAGTTTAATCAAGTAAATAACATCTCCAATGTATACTGATAATAATAAAGGGATTAAGAAATTTAATTTGAACCATGCTTAATATGAGAGGATCAATAAGGATATTAAGGAAATGTTGTTATAAAATAAGAAAATATTATCCATATATACTCAAAAATCATTATAATAAAAATAAATTTAAAAAACTGATGGAATAATTAAAAAAATATTTAATTAATTGGGAAAAAATAGAAAATGGATGAGATTTCTAACAGATCAATTCACATAAAACCCATACCAAAAATTTCTTAAACAATTTATTTTTTTCTGTAATATTGAATTTCCTTGTAAATAATATATACATTTATTCGATATAAAAGGATAATATAAAATATCTTCTACATCTATTGACGAAGAAATTTATTCTACAAAAATTAACCTCCTTGAATAAGAAAAAAACAATAATAGGATTTTGATAGAAATGAAAATAATTTGGAATGAAATTTAGATGGAGAGAAAAATATATTTGATATAAGATTCAGATTCATAATTATTTCTGGGATTTTTTATATTTTATCCACAATTTATTACACATGTTTTCAAAAACATTCCTTACATGAATGACGTCCTAAAGGAATCAGGAAATTCCTTATAGTTAACAAAAATTAATTTCCAAAAAAAATTATTGTAACCAAAATTTTAATGGTATTTATACCCCATAATGGTTTTAATGTTGAAGGATGTCTATGTCATGTGTGATAGAGTAGGGAATTATATTGACATGTACATGAATAAAATTTTATTACAACTATATTACATAGAAAATGGGAAAGAATAATTGAAAAATAATTAGGAACAAAATTCAGTCATTGTGTATGTATCACTAAAAGAGAGAAAAAAACATGGATCCTTTATAGTGTATGTCTATCAACGATGTCTGGATACATAAAAATCATGAATTATATTCAATATTATGAAGGGGTATAAAATAAATTCAGTAATGGTATCTGAATGAAAATCATAGGTAATGGAATTACTGAGATTAAATCAAAAGGTCTAAAATTGAAATTGGAATTTTCTATTGAATAACATATAAAAAAAATTATTAGTTTTGTCTAATTTTATGATGAATTGAATAATGGTTTATTAAAATTACTCATGAATTATCAAGAGGTTCCAACGATTGAATATTTTTCACCAAATGTAAATGAACCACTTTGATATTTTTTCAAACTAGATACCATTAAAATTCATTCTACATAAGTGATAAAAGGGAAAATGATTTATATAATATAATTAATTTTCCATCATGGATGGAAAAAAATGTTTAATATAGTGAGAGATCATGCCAACTTAAATGTGTTAGATAATAAGTTTATGACACATACCAAAAGAGGAATTTAGTTTAATGGATATGTAAGAATGTGTATAATCAATTCACTAGACAATTAGATTTCATATATTCTAATGTTTGTGTTCATTTGAGGAACATTTCAATTAGGAGTGATCATTTATTTCATTGTGATCATTAATTACTACACTCTGATTAATAATGACTTTTCTATGATTCCAAGATAATAGGTTCTTCATATATATAAAATTTCAAAAATAATATTAGAGATCAAAATGATGTCAACATTTGGAAGATGAGTGATAAAAATGAAAAATAATACAAATATTATGAAATTTAAGGAATGATTAATAATACATAATAAATCACAAGTATAGGATAATATCTAGTCCATAAATTTTTTTTGAATATATGGAAAATATAATAAATGAGTATATAGGAATAACTATAGTTGTGGAAAACATTTATTCATATTTTTTAGAGGGAATTTATTTTAAGTATTGTGAAAATTAATAATAATTTCCCATTGAGACCTAAGAGACATCATACATCATATGATAATTTTTATAAAAAAATACCACAATGATATAAATTAATATTTATGGTTTCCATTATTACACTAATATAAAGAATATAAATCTATGAAAGTTTGATTACTTCTAGGAATTTTTATCTTAATTAATTTTAGAGTATCTTCATATGTGATTCGGTACTAATACCTATGAAACATAATTATTAGAAGCATGGGTTGAAAAGAGAAATATAGTGAGAAATTTGATTTCATATAGAATAATTAATGATTGGTTTTCAAAGGGTATTCAAATATTGAATTATTTCCCAATAAATACACCATTACAACATCCCCTTATCCTTAGAAAATTATGATATTATTGTTAATGGAAGATAAAAATAAATACAAGATCTTCCAAATTGATGATAAATATTCCTTCTTTAGGGTGAGATTGAATAATAGGTTTACAAATAATAAATTGAGGTTTTTATCTTTAATATTGATAATCACATGGATTATAATCATATGGATTAATTTGAAGGATTAAAGTAGTCACCAAGATCATAGTATTAATTGTTTTAATGATATATGAGAAACATAATCATTTATGAAGGAATATATAGTATTAATTTATATTTGGAGGAGATATCCTTAGGTACAATCATTATCATAATATAAGTTTATAACATTATTTTCATAGGTGTTAAATAATATATGTTTAGAAACTTTATTAAGTAAATGAACCATTATTTTGAAATAACTATTTTGGGGGACATGCCATACTTCATGTGGTTAAAATAATATTTATAGGTAATAATATTTTATTATCTCAACAAAAGTCTCCCATGGAATTATAGAAGAGGTTTGGAATTGAGTAATGTGAGGATATTTTTTCATCCAATGTGGTTGGTATTAAACTAACCCAAGATAATACTATAATTTATTTAGATCAAAGGAAGTATAGAAAACATAATAGTATACTTCTATAGTTTACAACCTCTTAACCAGGAATATAATTTTATTTTCAACTATTTTTCACTTTCAATGTTATATAAGAGTATCCAAAATTATATTCCAAACAATCATCAGATACAATAGGAAAACATAAAGTTTTTTTTTCATTTTATATACATCTTTTTTATTAATTAAATTTCACTGTATTATAAATATTGATTGATTTATGGATTGTGTTGATAGGAATTACAATTTTCGTGCTATATTCGGGCTTGGTGAATTTTTTTATGGAATTTCATATGAAGTATAAATGATTAGTGGAATAAATTTATTCTAATGATTTTTATATTGTATCCAAACATGATTTCAGTCTGATAAAATTGTTGAATGATCAACTAAAAAGCCTGTGAATTTTGTTTCGGAGGCTTTTATACATTACATGTTAGAAAAAATGTTTTATATATCATTCCAAGAATCTTTCATAATACTCTAGATTAAAGGAAATAAGTAATGTGTATTATTTGATCAATGATAATGTGGGAGAAGGTGAGGTGAAACATGGGTTTTTTCATGGAGGAATAGCTTGAGGAAGTTGTTAGGTTGTATCTAATTTTATAGAAGATATTATTTTATGATTCATATATACATTCATTATAATTAGAAAAATTAGGGTGTATCTTGAAAAATATTTTAATTTGTGCCAATTATACATCTAAATGGGGAGATTTAATAACTCTTTTTGATTATTTATTGTCGAGGAATATGTTTTTTACCATTTAAGAGAACCTAAGGAAAATGGGTTAAAAATTATTATAATATTTTTGAAAATATTAAAGATAATTATTCTTCAGTTGGAATAACATCTATGATCTTTTCATGGAACCTGTAATTTTATGTCTATCAATAAAAATTATATACATTTTTTGTATGACTTTGGATTTCTAGTATTTGAGATATTTGAATGGCTTATGATATTTCATTGTTGTATGACTATAAGAAGATTGTATAACAATATATGACTATAATCTTAAATCATTGTGCCTTGGGTATGAATTTTAATAACCAAATAGTAATAATTTTATTAAACCACATTATTCTTATAACTATCAATTTTTCATAGGGAGATTGTATGACATATCTGTATCGTGTATGAATTCAATAAAATTTTCTAAATTTATTACTAGTATTATACATTATGAGTCAATGTATGAATATTTAATTTCATAGGATATTTATATCATATAAACTCATATCATTTATAGAATATTTATTTTTATGAAAATAGGAAAATAAATTGTTCTATAAAAATTTCATAGTCATTAAATATTAATATATCCATTGTTTCTCTAAAAACATGATGTTTTCATTATTCCCAGATGATAAGAAACTACTTAATTAATTGAAACATCCAATTAAAAACATAGAAAAAAATAAAACATATTTAAATTTAAAGAATAATTTATATGATAAATGGTATTAGGTTTTGTTTTTCTTTAGTTCATAAATCCCATTAAAATAATGTTGGGACGCTACAGATATGTTCCTATGTGAGACATATTTTCATGAGAAATATTTTGAAATGTATCATAAAACAAAAAATACTTTACCTATTGAGTTTGTAGATGTATCATTAAATAAATATATGTCCAATGAAAGTAAAATATAATTTCTACTATGTTTTTTCGAATTTCATAAACACATTTTATTTTTTTTCTTAATAGAGGTAGTATACTGCAATTTATGAATGGTTTAACAATCAACTAAAGAATAATATTGAATTTGTGGATATTATATTTTAAAATAAATCATAGGATACTAAATGATATAAATAACTTCATAAAAAGTGTTTGAATGGGTTTAATTGGTGAAAATGATATTTTATAATCATTAAATTTGATAAATGTCAAAAGAAATATTTTAATATAAAAATTTATGTATATTAAAAATGACATGAGAAGTTATTGATAAGGTTATATAAGATATGTGATTTCTTCAAGAAAAAGAACATTGATTCATATAGATATTAATGTATTTGAAAATATTATATGATGCGAAGAGTAATAGATTATCATCTAGTTGAATACTATGTGTGTTTGTAAAACTTATTCCAAGATAAGATAAAAATGTGAAAAAATACATGGTTATATGTCATTGAAAATCTATTCATGTATGAGACAAAATTGTTGAGTCTGAGTGATGATGGAGAACCAGATCCTCAATGTATTATTCATGTAGTGAGTTGAGTGGACAAATTTATTCAGAGATAATTGACTAGGTAAATTATAATATTTTTATTATTAAATAATATGATTCATATTATTTAGAAAATATTTTATATCCTCAAATAGAAATTCCAATGAATTTTTTAAATCAATTTACAAAAAAAATAAACTCTTTAATATAGTGTTCAATGATTATTTTATAAATTTTCAAAAATATGAGAACATATAGGAGGAAATTTATTTCTATGATTAATGAGTCTCATGATAATACATAACCCAAAAACCCAATATCAATAAAAATATATTACTCAAAAATATATTGGATGGTAAAAAAATATGCCGCAATATGTGTATGTACTCTTATTGAGGATGATCCTCATAAAAACTAAAATATTAATTTCTTTATTTATATTTTAAATTTCTCATGTAATGTTATTTTTTATATTAAATTTTGAGAATTTTATCTTTACTGAACAATGGGGATTAGTTTCAAAATAAAAACATAAGTTGAAACATTTGATCTGCAAAGGTTCACCCACTTCATAGTGTATCTATTTAATTAATTATAAGAATCCAAAATAATTTTAACAATTTAGTGGGGAATTAGTAACCAAATTCAATGGAAAATAGTAGTCTTAGATAAAATTGTAAATAATCTAAAACTCTATAAAAAAATCTGGAACATAACACTAAGATAAATATTTTATTATATTATTGAAATAAATAATATAATCTAATTCAACACCATTTCATTATATTATAAATTTTATCGAATCTGAGAAGATATAAACAATGATTAAAAAATAATTTTATGGTCACATTGGTATGATGATAAACTATTTTGATGTGGTATAATGCTATATATAAAGATAATATACAACAATTATATAAGAAGGTAATAGAACATTTTTTAAACAAAAAGTATAAATTTTTTTTAAAGGAATTTATTATATATATTTATATTTAATAGTGTATATTATGATTATATGAAGAGGATTGATGAAAATAAATCGATTATAGGCTCAATGAGAATACAAAATATAGAAAAATTAACATCTTTTCAATAGAAAATATAGTTTATCAATTACAAAAAAATTACAGATGAAAATTATATTTATATAAAAAGTAATATGTAGAATCCCTTTTATATCTCAACTAATTTGTTAATTTATATAAACAATAAGAAAAATAAATAAAAGTATATCATTAGTGATATTTCATCCAATTTGAGAAATAAAAAAAATTAATACTTAATAGTGGATATTCATAGAACATGGTCAGAAAGGCACATTTTTTAAAATTTATGAAAAATTAGGTAGATAGAATTGTTAATCTTGAATATAATAAACCATTTAAGCTAAAAAAAAGCAGGAAAATTTGGCTAGTTTGGGAAGATATGGAAAATATGGTCATACATTGAATATATGGGAATTTACACAATATCTTTTGTTTGGGTGGGATTTATGACAGGTGACGTGAATGAAAATTCAATAACAAGATATTCTACATAAAAGAAAATGTAGGAATATTATTTTTTAAATAAATTTTGGACTAATTTTATTATATTTAATATACAAAAAAAATATTGTTTCTCTATGGTTCAAAAAGAAAATATTTTTTTACTATAGATGAATAATTAATGGAAAATAATTCAATGATCTAGATGGAAATTAGGATTCTAAATAAATAGATAGGTAAGAAAACTAATTTTAATGCATGAATGATAGGGAAGATTATTAGAAAAAAACTATATGTTGGAAAATAAAAGTGAATCATTATTTTCATAATTTTGTTTATAACAATTAGTGTGATTATATGAAATTACTAGGATAAATATAATAAAGAAACATTATCTAATTATTTGACTATTATAATAAGACGGTGTGCATTATGTTCATGGAAACAATTAAAGAGGTGATAATATGCATTAATAGATATCAGATAGAATGTAAATATGATAATTAATGGGAAATTAAGTCTTATAGTAAACTAATGATACGGAAAAAATGTCTTTTTTGTAAAAATATACTTATAGAAGTATAAAATAGATCATGATGTTTCATCATGTAGACCACTATAATATATAGTAAATGTTATGACAGAAAACTGCATAGTGAATAATATTCAAAAGACTCCAATAATTGAAGGTGGTATCTCGGTGTACTATTGTAAGGAATCTATTTATATGGTGTAATAATCTAGAAATAATTATTTATTTGGTCCCATGAAAAAGTTGATTCCTTACGATTTGTATCATAGATGGATTCAAATACTAAATTATTATAGATAAACCTAAATAATGTATTATATTATTATTAAATGTGGCTTATAGGGAAAATATTCTGAGATGACTCATGATGTAATATTAAATGGTTGTTCAACTAAGAGAAATTACTTGAAGATAATTAAAAAGTAAGATATATTTTCTAAAATTAGTTATGTCAGTGTCATTGATTTAAAATATAGAAAAAATATTTAAATATTAATTTATAAAACATTATCTTGGAAGAGAATGATCATGATACAATTTTCATAACAGATCAAAATTAATTACTTAAGGAAGACTTAGTGATTTAATTAGAAGAATAAGTAATAGTCGATGTGAGTAAATCACAAACTAAATAGATAAAAAGTATAAGACACTGATGAATCAAATATTATTAGTGGAGTAACTAGAGTAGAAAAAAACACAATAAATGATCAATGTTGAGATAACACAATTATTATCACTGGTCATGACAAAAACATTTAAACAAGTGATAAAGGATGATCAATGGATTGTATCCATTAATAAAGGGATCCATTATATTGTAAAAAATCACATTTATGAATTTATTAAAAGGTTATACTTTTATAATATCATTGCAATATAATGTGTGATCAAAAAATATGATTCAAATAATTTTTTGATTCTAAAGAAGGAAATATTAGTTAAATAAAGAAATAATAATGTTATTTCTATAAATATTTAGGATACATTTTTAACAATAGCGATACATGAATAAATTTTATTTATTGTTTATTAAAAACATCAACAATGATTAATGATTATACAAATTTTCGAAAGGTGTGATTTTTTGAATGTTTTACTTAATTATGAATTTTATATCAATTAGAATATGAGTTTCCAAGTTATAGATGATAGAATCATGATATTTATTTTTATAAATTCTATATACTATTTAAATCATCATTAAAACCATTATATGATTGATTGGATTCATACTTGATGAAATTAGAGTGCAAAAGTGGTGGTGTTGATCACAACCTTTATACATGATCCTCAAAGTGAAAATAATTTATTACTCCAGCCTAGGTTTAAGATATAGTGTATTATAAAAGTAAAAAAGAATAAATAGAGTATTTATAAAACATGATGAGATAAGTGTTTTAATTAACTATTAATTAATACATCACAAATATTAATTGACCATATAATATTATAAAATCAGTGTATAAAATTTTCACTCAATATAAATCCCTTAATGAATTATTTTAAATGAATAATATATAATATATTAAATATATTTCACAAACAATAAGGGTTAGAACTAAACAAGGAAATCCTATATATGTAAAGACACAATATCTAATATTATTATGATGAATGGTTGGAACCTTTCTATATTTTACTGTGACGTGTGTAAATTCTCATTTTTTAGTCAATCAGAAAATTCTACAGGAATTTTAATTTCGGTTTTCTGGGTGGTCCAAATAGTTAATTGATATTAATATTAAATTTTTAATAGTTGGATCACATATAATTGATGTTTTTGGATTGCGTTTAAATATATAGAGGTGTCTTGTAGTCCATATGAGTTTCAAATTGTGTGAATCAGTTAAATTTATTTTGGGACATTATGAATAGTAACTTCATTAATGGTTTTATTAACCATGGTTCAAGGGTGCATCTGGTAAATAATGAAAACAAAATAATATTATAATAATATTAAACTACCCTAAATTTTTTTATAATCATATTTTTTGAGTTATGTCCAACCATGCATATCGATGGGTCGATTTGGGAACCCCATGGAGCCACATGGGTTTCCAAAAGAAATTTTATAGGAATTAATTTCATGTTGTGAAAAATATAACATTAACATCTATCTATTCATAAAACAATTTTTATATGGGGTTATATAACTAATCTATTTTACTATTAATAATAATTTCAAAGATAATATCATTTCATTCATAATGGTATTATATTTATAACTGTTTAAAATTAAATATATAAATTTTATAATGACACAATAATCATGTAGTGATTGCTTTATTAATAAATGATTTAAATAAATGGTATAATCAATATTAAAATAAATTTAAATTGGTTATTTTGACTCTATACATGCATTTTCTAGATACTATCGAATTATTATCTTTGAATTATTTCCTTTGGTTCGAAGTAATCAATTTGTTATGACTTTACCAAAAATAATTTAATTTATATTGTCAAAATTGACATAAATGGGTTTAAAAAACAAATACTATTTTATTAAATGATATAATAGTCTTAACAATATAATATTCAGCCAACTAAATTATATAATGTAACAAATTTCATTAATTATCCACTTATGGTTCTCTAATAATTTTAATGTAAATATAGCTACCATATATTATGGAAATGTAAGAAGACATGGTAAGAGTTAATGTTTTGAACTAAGGGTTAAATATAATGAATAAGGTTAATTTTGTGACATAACATCTCCAAAACCTATTGGATGAGTGGTTTTCGACCCAAAATTATATTATCATTGAAATAAATGATTTTAGGACCATATGAAAATGAAAATGAATTTATAATAAAACAATATTTCAATACATTTCTAATGTGCCCCTCCTCCCTCTAATAAAAGGCCAAAATCTCTACCCAATTAATAACACCTCTAAATCCTCTTATATCAACCAAATTCTTCTCAAATAATCATCTACAAATACCTCCCTTCCACTTAGAATCCTTACCTTGGGTAGAAGGAAATTCAATAAAGCCTTTTGGTTCAAATCAAAAGAAGTTACCCGATTTAGAGGTAACGTCTTCTCTCAGGTTCCTTTCCATTATATTACTCTTACACTTATTATTCTACTCATATTAATTGATTACATAAAAATACTGGAATCCCCAATATACTATGATTTTGTTATGAGAAGAATCCATTATTGTTCAATTTTACACTACTACCTCTAATGGTGTCCATTATAATGGAACAATATTTACATATGATATATATTATATTTATATTATCTCTATGCTGAATTTTTTTAATGTACATAATACATTTATGGTTTCCATAATTTTTAAATACGATAAATAAATTTAAGGAAGTGACGACTACAACCCACTAGACGTGATATGACTTGTTCATACCATAAATGGGGCATATATATTATGGTGTTAATTTTCTCATGCAAGGTATATAAAAATGATATTATACTGGAATTATAATATACTTATGTATCATTTAGTTTTAATTTCATTAAATTTGAAATATAAATGAAAGTGGCACTTATGTGCACATACGACTTACCTTCTCCATCAACGGTTCATCTAATTTCGTATCTGAAAATATTATGGACTATTCTAAATACATATATTCTAGATCTAAATACATATACTATATATATATGATTCTAAATTCAATAATAATATTTTGGTGATGATGGTCTTTTGACTGTATAGAAATTTTACATCAAAATAAGTTCATTTTCGACTGAAGAACCAAATATTGGAAAAAAGACAAATATAAACTTAAATAATTTTTTAATTTTTATGAAATGATGATAAATAATATAAAATGAGTTGTCACGACCCATCCCCTAGGATTGGTTCCATGACTACCCAAACCCTCCTTCCATAGGCCAGGGGAAAGTGACTAGCACCAAAAGCCGTATTCCCTAAAACTAGAAAGTCATTTCCTTTATATCTTGTAAAGACACGCAACCAAGCACACATCAAGATATGAACACGAGTAAACAAAATAGTAAATAGTGTTAGTACAGTAAGTAAAAGGAGCCAGAATACAATCCCAACTAGAAAGTACAAGAAACTAAAAAGTGAAAGTAAACTAAAACAGATCCTGTGAACACAAGCCAAGGATCCTAACTGAAGGGTAGGTATAGCTCTTGAACGGTCGTCTCTATTGTGCACCTTGTCTAAGGTCCACCTCCGAGCTACCTCCAGTCCTAGTACACTCATTCGCAATCAGTTTATTATGTCTTCTGCACCAAACACAATGAGGTGTGGTTGTAGCCTGTGCAGGGATGAGTATAATGATACTCAGTAGGGACCCCAATACCCTCATGGTCTCAGAAAATCCATGAAGGATAAACCAAAAAGCATAAAAACAACTGACAACACTACTTAGGTATATGCACATACATGTACCTAAGTTATCAAGTAAACCCATCTAAATCATGAGAAAACACAAGGCTCAACTCATTATCCCAATGCTCAACTGTTCAAAAAAGGAAGTGATACCATGAAAATAAGTACCACAAAGGTATGACACATAGAAGAATATGACAATGGTATCCCAAAGAAGTTAAGTACCACAAAGGTACGCCACACAGAAGAGTACCACAAATATATCACCACGAAGATAAGGACTCAACTCATACTGGGTATAAATTAGGTACAGTAGTAGAGCTGATTAGATATAACTACTGAATGATCTTTCTATGTCAAGAGGCAAGCCCACGTAGGATCATAGTATATCATCAGACCAACACAGGATCCTAGTACAACAAACCCACATGAGATCCTAGTACATCATCAGACCCACACCAGATCCTTGTCTATCGCACCCACACAAGATCCTAGTACATCATCATACCAACATAGGATCCTAGTATAGTAGACCGACTTAGGATCCAAGACTACTCTGACATGTATTCCTAGAGCAGATCCATGTGGGATCCTCAAACACATACCCCACGAAGGATCCCTATTTCATGTTACATCCAGCTACAGAGATCCAACACTAAGCTCGCATGTCTCCAAAAGGGTCCAATCCTCAAGAAAATGGTCGATACTCAAACTAAAAATAAGTGCAACGAAGAAGAATCCCAAATAACCTCCACATCATAGGGGACTCAATGCAATAGACAGTGCGTCAAACAGACGTCTGGCCTGTAAGTTATTAGACTTTTAGTCTTGAGGGCCCAGTTGGATTCAAGCTCTGTCCAGCCCGACCGTACCCCAACATTATCCAAATCTCAAGTGGGGTATCCCAAAAGTACCATATCGCTATAAGATTTCTGGCACCATATACGGTTCATCAAGCGGACGCACATAGCTCCTGATATGGATGGAATAATGTATAGGATCGAAACTGGTTTGGGTCCCATCCGACCCGATCGGACCAACCCGGCCTGACCTGGGTCTAGCCCTCTGTTGGACCCAGCTCGAGGAATCCGACCCGGCCCGCTGGGTCTGCCTTGGCATGGCCCGTGCTGGGTGGACCCGCCTGGGGGTTTGTAGTGGGGGAGGGATTCGCCCGCCCCCACACTAAAACACAGAACAACTTCGGTCGTTCGATCTCCAGCCAGCATGTGGGACCCGTGGTTGGTCCCACTTAGGACAACTCGACTGACTGAAATGACCAGCCCATTGCTCGTTCCGGCGGCGCATCATGCGCCACCCCTCTGTGGCTGGCCCAAAGTCAGGTGCCTCCCACTATCTACTGCGGCAAGGAGGGCCGTGACCACTTGCTCTGATAGCAGCACACGGTCGCACTGCCCATGCTTTCGCGGCCAGCCAAAGCATGGGCCTCCCTCTTTCAACCACTATGGCCATAAAAAGATTGCATCCATTCGGTATCCACACAGTATCTTCCTCTACCAGTAGCATGGACATGCGCCACTAAGCATCTGTGTGGCTATCCTAGGAGGCATCCGCCACCTTTCTTCTCCATGAAGAATATGACAACCATGAGGAACGATGAAGGGATCGGGACGTGTTCTTTTGGCCTGCGCACCCCACATTAGTTTGGTAGTAGGTGGATCAAGATGAATAATTCAACATAAAACGCCAAGAATAACAAAACCCCTACCCAATCATTCGTTGGATGGTGTCAAGTGGAAGAAGTCGAAGATGTTGGAGAACATCAGCATTCGTTGCCTCTGAAAGGTTCTTCCAATGTCGGGCTCGTGTGTCATCCTCTTTCTTGATTCTGAAGAACATTCTTCGATAGATATGGCTTTTTTCATTTGGAGGATAAGTTCTTCATTGGTGGATGTGTTCCTCAAAAGTTCTCCCAATTCTACTCTTTTCCAAACCTTTTCTATCCAATCCTCTCCAAAGAAAAGAGGTGCCAATATAAATTAAAATAATTAGATTAATTTATGTCGGTTCAATTTTATGTTGACAAATTTAATTTAATTTTTGTTGGCTCAATAAATTAAATGGGGAGTTGAATGGTTTTCTCACATTAAAGAGGTTTTGGGTTTTCCTTGCCATTAATATCAAAATTGGGGTTTTAAGCTTGGTTTTCCCCACCACTACACATTCAAATTAATGTTTTTTAGTTCAGGTGGTCCCCACTTCTGTAACATTCATATGGGAGGTTTCAACAAAAATCAAATAAAAGTTTTTTTTACTTCCATGAAAAGCATAAAAAACTAATTTTCACCCTCGACCAACTACGGTCGAGGTGATGGTATCCTTAAGGTAATATCAGTGCTATGAGTTCAATGGTACCCTTAGATTTCAATTCTGAGCACTGGTTCAAAAGGTACAAAAACTCACTCGTACGTTTACAAAACATAAAAGAAAAAAAGTTCACAAATTCATTTCAGGCACACTGGGCCTCGGAATCACGCGCAGTCAACTTTCACGGGATCATAAATTTCCCATATAATTAAAACAAATTACATGGAATTTCTGGGTCTTCACATTCTGCCCACCTCAGGGATTTGTGTCCCCGTAAGCCACAACTCAAACTATGGAAATAATTTGGGGTATAAAGCCCATATCTATGCCTCCTGATCCCATTATCTCTCTCGGATGTTCTCGTGCTGCCAACGTACATGATCCAAAGGTTTTTATTTCCCATGAAGAACTCTCTCATGTAGATCGTCAATCTCTAATGGAACCTCCGTAAGCGTCTCCCCATCATCGATGTCGAGCTCTCCATGGTTGATGATGTAGCAAGGGTCATGCACATATCTCCTCAGATGGGATACATGGAAGACGTCTCGCACCTGGTAAAACTGAGGGTGAGTGCTAAGAATTAAGCCACCTTTCCCCCTCTACTGAGGACCTAGAAGGGTCCAATGATCCTCAGAGATAACTTGTCTCACCAGGAAAATCTATGCAAACCTCTTCGGGGTGAGACCAGTAAGAAGACGTGGTCACCATCCTCGAACTCCAGAGGTCTTCCTCTTGAGTCGACATAAGACATCTTCATGTTATATGATGTCTACATCCACTTCTGGATGACCAACCCCTTCTCTATGGTATCTCATACCATATCTGGTCCCATGAGTGTTGTCTCCTCTGGGTCAGTCCAGCACAAAGGAAATCTGCAAGGTCGGTCGTACAACACCTCGAAAGGTGTCATCCCAATGGTGGAGTGATAGATTTTGTTTTATAAAAACTCCACTAGGGTCAATTGATCCTCACAACTATCCAAAGTCGAGGACTCAAGCATGTAGCATGTTGTTGAGGGTCTGAATGGTCCGCTCAATCTGGTCATCCGTCTGAGGATGGAAGGCGGTACTCAAACAAAGTTGCATTTCGAATGCCTCCTACAACCCCATCCATAGCCAGGAAGAAAACTGTGTATCATTATTGGATAAAATCGTCTAGGTTACTCCATGTAGACGCACAATCTCATACATATAGAGGCATTCCAAGCACTCTACTGAACCCTATTCATTGATCAGTTGGAATTGGGCCGACTTGGTGAGTCGGTAAACGATCACCCAGATAGAATCATGACACCTAGATGTACGTCGAAGTCCAATCACTAAGTCCATGGATATCCCATCCCACATTCACTCTGGGACATATAAATATTGAACCAAGCCTGTTGGTACCTAATGCTCTTCCTTCACATGATGAAAAATGGGGCACTGATAGAAAAACATTGAAACTGCTTTCTTCATTCCCAGCCACCAGTACTATTGTCGAAGGTCCTTGTACGTCCTCTCCACTCCTAGATGTATATCTAGAGGGGATGTGTGGAACTCCATCAACACTATCTCACGTAGTGACACTAGTACCAAGGTACATCCTCTGAAAAGGATGACATGGTCCCCACCTTCAAAATATCTATCAGGTGCCAGCCCTATGGATATCTGATGACATCAGGCCTCGTAGTCATTTTCCCAATGTTGTGCCTCCCTGACTCGCTGAAGAAGTTGGGGAGTGACTGTAAGAGACTTATGAAAAGCTACTCTATCTTGATCTACAAAGGATATCTGCAAAACATCCAGCTACTATGTCACCTTACATAGCATCTGTATACTAGATCTCCTGCTGAGTGAATCAGCTACAATGTTTCCCTTCCCATGAGTATAGACTATCTTGATGTCGTATTCCTAGAAGAACTCAAGCCAACACTGTTGTCTTAGGTTCTGGTCCATCTAAGGGAAGATATAGCTGAGACTCTTGGGATCTGAGTAGACTGTAAAATGTTCACCCATCTAGTAATGTCACCATATCTTCAAGGAGAAGACCACTGCTGCTAACTCCACGTCATGGGTAGCATAGTTCTTCTCATGTTGTCTCAGCTTTTGAGAACCACATGCGATCACTGCTCGCTCCTATATCAAGACACATTAAATCCCAGACCCTGATGCATTGTAGTAGATTATGAACCCTATGCCCTCATATTTTAGCCTCATGATGGGGGAAATAGTCATCCCCTGCCCGAGATCCTAAATACTCTGCTGACATATCTTCGACCACATGAAGGTTTTCCTATTCATTGTTAACACTGATAAAGGTGCATCAGCTCTAGAGAAATATGGCACAATACCTCACTAGTATCCGTCTAAACTCGAGAAACTTCTTACCTTCATAACACTCTTGGGTGGCTCCCAAACAAGTACCACCTCAATCTTTGCTGGATCCACCGCAACTCTAGCCTCCAAGATGACATGTCCCGGAAAGTGAACCTCTCAGATCTAGAACTGACGCTTATAGAGCTTACCATAAAGATGGTGCTCTCAAAGTGTGTCCAAAACTATTTTCAAATGATATGCAAGATCCTCCTTGGTAGCCATGTAGATCAGAATGTCACCGACTAAGACTGCTACAAAGTGATAAATGTATGGCTGAAAGATCATGTTCATGAGTCCCATGAACACTGCTGGAGTGTTGTTCACGCCGAATGGCATAACCAAGAACTCGTAATGGCCATACCGACATCTAAATCCTATCTTCTGCAGATCCTCATCTCGTACTCTGAGCTGGAGATAGCCTGATCTGAGGTCTATCTTCAAGAACCATCGGGGTCCCTTCAGCTGATCATAGAGGTTGTCAATCCCTGGATGTGGGTACCTTTTCCTCGCGGTCACCTGGTTCAGGCACTGATAGTCCACAAAAAGTCTCAATCTCCCATCCTCCTTCTTGGTGAATAAAATCGGGGCTTCCCAAGGTGAAACACTAGGTCAGATGAACACCTTCCCATGTAAGTCCTCCAGATGTACCAGTAGCTCAAGTAGCTCCACGGGAGACATCTGATACGCTGGTGTAGATATTGGCGTCATCCTCGGGTATAAGTCAATGTAAAAGTCCACCAATCTGCAAGGAGGTAAACCCAGAACCTCGTAAGGGAAAACATCTTCATAATGTTCCACTAGTATAGGATAGCTTGGACTCTCCACATCTACCACTCTGAGTGTAAGGCTAGATTACTAATGGGTGATCGGTTGCACATTACTTTGGGTAAGTCCATCCTATGCTTCAAAGTCTCCCTCATCGACAGTGAAGGTAAACCTAGTCCCATATGTGTGGACACACCGCACATTGCACCTAATACAATCAATCAGAGCATGGACTATAAATAACTAGTCCATACCCATGATGACGTCGTAAGGCCTCGACGATGATACTAGGAGATCCCAGCCGAAGCTCTCGCCTCTTAGAATAAGCTTGCACTGTCGGAACCAATGTGTAATCATCGAATCCAAACCCATAGGAGTCTCTAGCCGTAAAGATCATGCCAACGACTCCATCAGAATCTCTGAGCTCTGAAGGAGGGTAGTGGAAATAAAAGAATGACTAGCACCTGTGTCAATAAGTACTGTAGGTAAAGTGGAGTAGACACAGATCGTACCTCATATCATCTCCAGAGAACCATGGTCGTAGGCCTTAGCTGCCTAGAACTGAGCTCGCCCATGTCCACTTGCTCCCTGTGGTCGGGGTGGACCATCTAGTGATGGTTGCGGTAACATCTCAAATCGTCTCCCACCGCTAGAAACATGGCCATCTCCTTTACCATGTCTACCTTCTCCCTACAGACCTCCTTCAACTATCCTCTGTCTCTACAGGGACAGTCCTTCAACTGTATGATGATAATCCATATGGCGAGTCATACGGTCCCGAGCCATGTGACCCTACCGGCCGCATGTGTAACACTACCTATTCCTCACATGACTGGCTCTGTCTCTTGTTCCCTACAAAACCTACCCTATATCCAGCAGTCGTCCACTTATAGGTCTATTACTCTTTGACCTCTATGACATCTGTCTGCTGCCAGCTACTTAAGACTCCACTACATGACGTCTAGTGGTGGGTCTCGCTACTCTTGACTGCTTCGCAAGGAAACTCTCCACTAAGAGGGTTCTCTCTAACACCCCTGCCTGAGTCGGTATGCGGAGAGAAATCAATGAAACCCTGATCTCTCGCTTGAGTCCCTACTCAATGGTCTGGGCCCTGAGGAATGGGTCCTGCACCATATCAGTGGAGTAGTATGAGAGGTCGGTGAACCTTTCTAAATACTGAGCCACAATCATATTTCCCTGTTGCAGATGAAGAAGCTCATGTATGCGCCCTGCGTGATGAGTTACTAGGACAAACTCTACCCAAAATAGGCTCTCGAAGTCTTCCCAGAGAAGCGTCACCTCATCGTCAACCTAAAGTATCAAGCTCCACCATCTGCAAACTGCTTCCTATATAATACTGGTGGCAAGGAGCACCATGATATCAACTGGTGTCCCTACGATTTAGAAGACTATCACCACGGCCTCCAGCCAATCCTCATCCACATGTGGGTCCGTCTCACCCCAGAAACTTGGTGGCCTCTGGCACTGGAAGTCATGCAATGCGCTCAAGCGGCGTGCACTCTCTACTGCTGGGGATGGTGGAATCAGTGGCCCAACAGGTAATTATACCGCTGGTGCCTCCGGTGGTGCCTTTACTGGATGATGGCCCTGCCCCGAGGCCTCGTCACTGGGTGGATTGTCACTACGTACTATACCTGAAACCCTAGATGGTTGTCTGCGTGGAGGAATCCTAAAAATAAACAGGTGTTCCATGGTCAATAAGTTATACCTAGTGAGATAACTCAATGAGATCATAAAGAAAGCTCTTGAATACACACATGAAATCAGTGTTTTCATGCCCTGATTTGTAAATCAGATGTCAGGGTCCAGGTGTATGCATACTTCGGTCGCTGCACCAACAATGGATTCCCTAGATTGTTAACAACACTCACAACACTTAACACTATTTCCTTCAAAAATATCATATTCCAATGTTCTGCGGTAGAACCAACTCCTCTGATACCAATTGGTCACGACCCGTCCCCAAGGGCCCTTGTTGTGACTACCCCAAGCCCACCTTCTATAGTCCAGGGGCTGGTGACTAGCACCGAGAGGCGAATTCCCTAAAACTGGGAGGGAATTTACTTTATATAATGTAAACACAGAAAACCATACACACATCATGATATGAACACGAGTAAACATAATAGTAAATAGTGTGAGTACGGTAAGTAAAAGGGGACAGAATAGAAGCCCATATTTAATGTACATGAAATAGAAAAGTACAAGTAAACTAAAACAGCTCCTATGAACACCCACCAAGGATCTTACTTGAAGGGTAGGTACAACTCTCAAATGGTCATCTCTAAAGTACGCCTTGTCTATGGTCCACCTCCGAGCTACCTATAGTCTTGGCACCATTGTCCTTAGTCAGCGTTGTCTTTCTTCTGCACCAAACACAATGAGGTGTGGGCGTAGCCCGTGTAGGGTTGAGAATAATGATACTCAGAAGGGACCCTGAGACCCTAATGGTCTCAGAAAATCTAAAAAGGATAAACCACAAAGCATGAAAACAACTGACAACCCAACATAGGTATATTCCCATACATGTACCAATTTCATCCAGTAAACCCATCTCAATCATGAGGAAGCACAAGGCCCAACTCATTTGACCAAATTTCAACTGTTCTAAAACGGAAGGAATGCCACAAAGGTATGTACCACAAAGGTACGCCATACATAAGAATAACACAATGGTATCACCATAAAGGTATGTACCAACAAGTTATTCCACACAGAAGAATACCCCAAAGGTATCACCACTAAGGTAAGGACTCATCTCATACCAGGTATAACATTAGTATAGTAGTACAAATGATTAGTTGTAACTACTGAATCATCATACTCTGTTAAGAGGCAGACCCACATAGGATCCTAGTACACCATCAGACCCACACAAGATCCTAGTACTCTAGACCCACATAGGATCCTAGTACATCATCTAACCCACAAATGATCCTAGTATAGAATCCCTACATAGGATTCTAGTAAATCATCACTCCCACACATGATCATAGTACAACAGACCCACACAGGGTCCAAGAGTAGTACCACATGGATTCCTAAAGCAGATACATGTGGGATCCTCAAATAAAAACCCATAAAGGATCCCTTTCTAAGGATGGATCTAGCTATAGGGTCCCCGCACTAAGCTCGCTTGACTCAAGGAGGGTCCGCTCCTCAAGCCACTAGTCAATACTCCAAATTACCAAAATTCCCATGATGAAGTATCTGAAAGGTATTCCACATCCTAGGGGTCTGAATGCAATACACACTGTGTCAAAGAGACGCCCTATCTGTAAGTTATTAGACTTTTAATCCCGAGGCCGGGTTGGAATCTTGCTCGATCCAACATGGCCATACCCCAAATTTAACTAAATATCATTTGGGGTATACAGAAAGGACCATCTAGCTCTAAGATTTCTGACTCCGTAGACGGTTCGTCAAATGGATGTCCTTTGCTCAAGATATGGCCGAATGAACGTATAGGGTTGAAACCGGTCCGGGTCCTGTCCGCTCTGTCGGGGCCAACCCAACCCGGGTCTGGTCCTAGGTATGACCCGGCACGCAGAATCCAACTAGGGCCACGAGGTCCGGCCTGGGTGCATGTGGGTGGGGGGAGCCGCGTTCCCCCTTCCCCCAAACACATAACGGCTTTGGCCGTTCGGTCTCCATCCAACACGCCAGACCTGCGACGGGTCCCACGTGGTATAACTCAGTTGTCGGAAATGGCCGACCCCTTGATTCTCTCAGTGGCGCGTCTTGTGACACCCCTCTATGGCCGACCGAACCTCGACCGCCTTCCACCATCCACTCCGGCTAGGCTGTTCACAGCCACATGCTCCGACGGTGGCGTGCATTCGCGCTGACCATGATTTCACGGTCTGACGATGCACTGGCCACCCTCTGTCAAACACCAAGTCTATAAATAGTCGGCCACCCTCTGTCCACTGTGCGACATCTTTCTATACTGGTGGCGCGAACGCGTGCTGCCCTGCTTCTTTGTGGCAAGCCTAGGAGGCATCTGTCACCTTTCTCCGCCGCAACGAATACGAAAACCATGAAGTGCAACAGAGGGATTGGGCCATGTTCGTTTGGCCCGATCCAATACATTAGTTCAGTATCAGGCGGATCAAGAGTATTAATTAAATGTAAAACATGAAAAATAACAAAACCCTACCTTGTCGTTCATTAGAGGATGTCACAAGGAATAAGTCCAAGATGTTGGAGAATGTCAGCATTCGTTGCCTCTGCAAGGTGCTTCCAAATTCGTGTTCATGCATCGTCCTCTATCTTTATTCCAAAAAACATTCTTCAATGGAGATGGTATTCTTCATTTGGATGAGATGTTCTTCATTGGTGGATGAGTTCCTACAATGTTTTCCCAATTCCCCTCTTTTACAACCCTTTTCCAACCAATCCTCTCCATAGAAAAGATTATCCAATATAAATTAAAATACGTAGATTAATTTATGTTGGTTCAATTTAATGTTGACACATTTAGTTTCATTTTAGTTTGCTCAATCAATTAAATGGGGAGTTGAATGGTTTTCTCCCAATCAAGAGGGTTCGGGAGGTCCCCGCCCTAAATTTCACAATGGGGGTTTTAGTCTTGTTGGTCCCCACCCCTGTACATTCATTTTAGTGGTTTTTAGATTAGGTGGTCCCCACCTCCATAACATTCTTATGGGAGGATTCAACAAAAATAAAATAAAAGTTTATTTTTTTATTTTTTAATTTCCAATAAAATCACAAAATACAAACATTCACTCTCTACCTACTACTATCGAGGTGAAGGTATGCTTATGAAAATATCGGCACTATGAGGTCAACGGTGCCCTCATATTTAAATTTTGAGCATTGTTTTAAAAGATACAAAAACTCGCTCGTACATTTACTTAACGTACCTGAACAAAGTTCAGAAATTCATTCTGGGCACACCGGTCCTCGGAATCATACGCCGTCAATTCATGGACTCATAAAATTCCCATATAATAAAGAAAATTACATGGAATTTTTAGGTCTTTACATGAATAATAAACTTGAAAATTGTTATGAAGTAAGTAGAAATTTTCTTAAGATTATATTCAGGGAGATAAATAACCCACAAGACAAGTTGGACACAAGGTAATGGACTTCATCTCAATATCCATTCATTGAGGAATATTTTGGTTTATACATTACTTTATTTTGTATTGTGTATAATTATAACATTTTTATTTTGATATAATTAAATGGATTTCCAAATGAATATTTTTTATACAAACCATTTTACTAAATTACAAAAAAGAATGTTTCTTTTAAACGTACTCGGTGACAACACCCTTTCCATCACCACAACTATTTTTTGATATTTTGATTCATTAAATATCCATATTGTTCTTAAATTTAAAATAAATACAATATACCCTTTTTATGTATTTTGGTAGTGAAAATGGTGTTGAGAAGGAATTTATTATATAAATATATTTAAATTATATATTGTTATTGCAATATGGAAAATTTTATCTTTTCATTATGCTTGTTTTATGTGTTAATAATATGTTATGGTTCATAGAAATTGTTTACTTATTTAGGTCATTCTGTTATAAAACAAGGGTGGGTGAGCCTCATATATCTCTACAATGCATTGGGTTACGTTATTGAGGAAACTGTTAATGTTTCTCAAAATATATTTAGGGAATATACTGTGATGGGTATTTTAAACATAACTCCATGTGTAGCTGTGAAATCTACAATGTATGTATGTTATAGATTTAACAAGATACCTTGATGATTTATTATTTCAACATAGTATTCATAAATATTATGATTTCCTGAGGTATGTTAAAGAGAATCTGTTTAATTATTGAAATGTAATATTTCTTTGATTTGTATGTATTCATGAACTAATATTTTCATTCCTTATTTTGTATCCCATAATCAGTTTTTGATACTCATCCTACATTTTTGAAATGTTTTTCATTGGTTTTATTGAAGGGTAAGGGAATGAAGAATTAAAGATGTTTTATATCTAGAAAATAATTATTGATTTATTTATGGAGTTTTATCATTGAAAAAATGGATAATGGAGAAGTGTCTACGTTGTAATATTTGACATGTAATTTAATATTTAGATCTAAATTATATAAATATTTAACCATAGAAATATCCTCAATGTAAATTCAGGACATAACCCATGATTATGTAATGTTTAAGGCTGAGAACATATAGTGGAATCCTCTTTAGGGAAATGTATCATTGTGAAATCAAAATAATGATTGATTATCCTAGTGATGGAATGCAATTTAAAAAAGTATCAAATGTTATAAAAATAATGATCGGTATTTTTTTTGATGTATTCCCAATGCTAATGTTATGAGCGAGCACACCTTATGAAGCGAATCACATGTGAATCTAAGAGAGAACCGGATCAGTGATCTTATAGGTGGATGTATTATCTCTCCTATTATGTCAACACTTGTAATTAACATGTTCTCCACATCAAGAACCCATGTTTGCTGGTAGATGCAGTGTGTTCTATTGATAAGTTTCCATTTATAATGATGAGATGACTAGGACACTCCCAATGAGTGGAGCATCAGATCGATTTTGATAAATGTGTCCTTATTGTAAGAGGGAATACGATCATAGAGGACCATTCATAAATGGTAGTAAAAATTTTTGGAAGACCATGAGGATAGTATGTTTGAGTTTTCAAATTCATTATATGATGATCAATATATAAATCATTGTTAGTTTAAACTATGTCTGGAAACTAGATTCAATATTGGGATGAAATAGCAATCCATGATTTTGATAGATAAGTAATGAGTCTTTTATTACATGGAAATTTGATGGAGAGAAATTGTGTCAAGGACTAAACTATTGATAAATGATGAGATTCATGGATGGACTTCAGTGGATGTTAATGAATGATAATGGGTAACTTTAAATTTTAGGTGATGTGATTGATCCTTTAACTTCTAAGTAATCTTTTAAGATAGATGACTCTTAAAGAAGTCAGTCTGTTGTGGATTGACTGACACATTGGTGATACAATGAATACGTTTAGAGTGGTTGACCAATTTGTATACTTGGTCACACATAATCGAGAGACATGGTTATAGTGGATGATTCATGGAATGTATATTTTGTTTTGATGGAGTAAGCCTCGAAATAGCTATACCTGTATATTAATGGTAATATATTAATATAAATTATAGTGTACTGAATATTTAGAGAAAATCATGCCCCATTTATTGAAATAAACCTATGTACACTAAGATATCATCAGTTATTCAAAATTCTAAAAAAAATATTCCATATCTTGTTAAGGGATGTACTATGAGGTAGTTTCAGTCATGGAGTAGTATAAATATTTCTATACAGTTTGAATTCTACCATAAGATATTGGGGTTGACCATAGTGTGGGACCAATAATTTGTTGGTTATTTTGTCATTCAAATTACTTTGGATATTTTGAATCATTTATAGATGGATTCCTTGGTTAATGATAGGTATGGGTTCAAATATAGACACGGGATAACTCCGAGTTTGAGAATTTGGACCAAAGTAGTTATGCTGATCTTAAGGTTTTGGAACGTAAATGAAAAACTATTCATGATTTGTAATGAAAAAAAACAATGGTAATATGGATAGAGAAATAATTGAATGTCTGATATTGGATTTTTTTGGTGTTCCAAATGAAATCCTCAAATGAATTAGATTAATTGTGTTGGGATCTGGTTTTTGTGATGCATCCAATATTCACATTGAAGATATTTAAGAATAGACATTTAGAGGAGAAAAAAATTGTAATTCTATGTGAAGATGAATGTGGTCCTAGGGGAGCCTCATCTAGCACATCATTAGTAGGAGATGAGTGTATGTTATGGTTTTCATAGGGATTTTCATGGAATAGAGTTCATGACTAGAGAAAATGGAAATTTGGATTTTGGCTATTTGATTGATTTTTAAATCAAGATGGGAGTGTCATAGGATACCGATAAGGAGTTCCAAAAGAACATTCCAATGGAGGGGGTACCATGAATTGTAATTGTTTATTCAAACTAAAACCAATGGTGGGGAGCACCGTTGGGAAATTGAAGAAATAGATGTTGACATGAACATGTATTAGATGATATGAGATCAAGTAAGAATAGTCTTGATGTTTTCGATTTAGTTATAATAATTGGATCATGTTTTAATGGTTTATGAACCATATGATTACAGTTGAAATTGTTGGTGTATTCGAGAATGTAAACCTAGTGTGGACATTTTAATTAGAAATTATTAACCAACTAGGTTGGGTAGTTCATTTATATAGATAACAAGGCTTCTATATTATGATATGTTCTATGGAGGGGACTATACAATGTCTTATGTTTGGAGTTGGTGACAAAATTATAAATGAGTCTGAATTTTCAGTTGGAGGATTGGAAAAATCATAAATTGAGCCAGTGATGGGAATTACAAGAGTTCCACAATTTAAAGGGGATGTTTTCTGATTGTTTTTATGGACACGGTGTTTATTGGAAGTTTATATGTTTTTGGGTAGTGTCAGGAGCAAATAACTAGATTTTTGGGAAGGTAAGGAGAGATACAATTCACAAATGGTTAGTAAAAACCATGAACCAAAACAATTATACCCTTATTGTGTGTCATAGGTTTTACTAAAACCATACACTTGAGGAAAAATGGTTGTCTGAGTTTTCTACATTAAAAAACAATGTGGTACCATACAGGCTATACAAATTTGGTCTCACCATGAAATAGTCATGCGAGGGTAATGCCACCATGGATAGTGAACCCTCACAATTGGCACTCAGTAATCAAAAACATGCATCCAAACCATTTTTCTCATTAATGGTTTATAAATTACACATTTTACCCAAATTCCTTTAACCTTTATATCCCTTTTCTTTTCCATCATATTCCATCTGCAAAAACTAATTTAGATTTATATTTGGATTCCTTCTAGGATTTAGTGTATCTCCCACATCTAGTATTGGGATCAATAAACATTAGTTTTTTTTGATGACCCTCATTCCTTCTTTGATACATCTTATTTTTTCCCTAGTTAATCTTTCCATATTTAAATCAATTAAAATGGTAGCTAATATTCCCTATTTTGAGGGTGTTTTCATAGATCATCATTATCTATAATTCTAGATGGAATCAAAGGACAATAATATATGATTTTAGTTTCATGTGAATGTGTTAGATAGTATATGTGATTTCCCATAAAGGTTTCATCATTTATAACATGGACCATTTTATCATGTGCTTAAATTTGTCTACGACACTTCTTGTACAAGACATTACTTAAATTAAATTCTTAGACCACAACCCAAAAATTTGTTACATGGTTGGAGGTCAACAACTTAAACCCAAACCACCACTTATGGTGAATTAGAATAAATTCTCATAATGGAATTATATTGGTATATTCAACAAATTCACCCCATTGTGTGAATTTTGATTTCCACTTTTTTTGGAATGCCTTAAAGGAATAAAATGAATGGATAATGATGTGGTTAAAGATTTTGGCAATATTTAAATTATTATATGTGATTAATGACACATTTTAATTTTAAGTAAAATTTTTAAGATGAATGAAATTAATTTATAGGAGTGTTGGATAAAACAAATTGTCTCTTTGTCCTTTTAATTTATCGTAATATCCTGAGTTTTGGTGAACTATTTTTTAAATTTAATTTATCTTTTAAATATTATTCAATTCACATGATAATAGAAATAGTTATATATATATATATAAATTCAAACATACCTTTCACAAAAAAAATATAAATTGGCCCTACACTATATGCAATACTTATTTTGAGTACATTACATACAACACCATCGTGGCATACAATTTGAAATACATTCCACACAACACTAACTTGGAATACAATGTATGCAACAATGAGTTTCTATGAAACAACATTATATATATACATATATAATTATATAAATAAGATAATTATAACCAAAAAATTATAAATATTTATAGTAATAGTAATACAAACATTTCAAATATATTTTATTATATATTTATATAATTAAAACATATTGATAATGACAGATAATATTTTTTGTAAAGTCCTTTTATGTTTAATTTTTTTTCCTGAATGAACCACCTTAAATTATATAATAAATTATAGAAACATAAATAAATTAAATTTTATTAATTAAACTTCATATTTGAATTCATAATTTCAAAATTATTTGAGAGTGATTATTTTTGGACATTTCTAGGAGACATTATTTTTTTGATGAATAGTGAGAAATACTTATTTTAGTTAAAAACTACATTTATTCTAAATAATTTTTATTAATAAGTGAAATAGTAATTTTTTAGTTAACTGTTAGATAAATATTAAATCCATTAATACAATTTATATAACTATAATTATTTTCACTTTGAAAATGAATACAAAATCTTCACAACATTTTGAAAATTTTCCTACTTTAAAACACTATTATTTTGTCCCATCTTTGGGATTAGATCTAATCATAATTTTTAAACGTCTACAAATTAATTTTCAAAAAGCATACTTTCAACATTATATGAAACCTAATTTTTAGAGTGTAATAATAATAAGTTATTTTTTGACCAAAATAAGAAGTAAAAGTTATTTAAATTAACCATTGTAGTTAAGCACAAATTAAGCATAAATACGGACAAGATTGTAAATTTATGTGCCAAATGAACTATACACATATCCAACCCCCATTTTCTATCCATATTTCATCAATAAAACTTCTTTTTTTAGAGTATTTAGTTTTTTTTAATTTTTATATGTATGAACTTGTGCACACCTACTATGTTTCTAAAAATTTCAACTGAGAAATTTTACATCCCTATTAAAGGCCAAAATCTCTACCCATTCCTCACACCTATAAAACCTATTATGTCTAGACAACAAAATCCCAATAAACCTCCCAAATATCTTCCCATAGACCAAGAATCCCCCCATTAGGCATAAATTCTCTCACCGAATCCTTTTGAAAAAAATACAAAGGAGTTACCGAATATAAATGTAATGTTTTCTCTGAATCTCATTTCATTAATTTTCCATATTCACTCCTTAATCTCACATGGTTATATTATTGTTAGAAACAAAAATATCATAAATATTCTAAGATTCTTTTAGGAAAATATTTTGACATACACATACACACACCTCTATCTAATGGACATCGAATATACTATTTTTGTATAGTGAAGCACTGTCTAACAAAATGATGATTATTCATTTTTCATTTACACACAATAATGTTTTCTATTATGCTGTAAAATCTATTTATATATGTTATATATAATATTTCTTATATAACTGTTATTTTTTATTTAAATTTAATCTAAGTACCATTTTAATTCCTTTTTTGTTTTAATTCGTTAATCACATTTCTGGAAGTGTGGACTACCATCCCCTCAAAGCGACATGATTCATTCACACACATCATGGAAATCTATTAAGGATGGGAACTGTGAAATTATATGATATATATTATATAGAAATGATAATTTAATAATTATATATATATATATACATATACATATATATATATTATATATATTTCACTTATATACTTTATTACAATATGATAAAAAACAGAAATAGAGTTCATGCGTAAGTAAGGCTTACTGTCTCCATGAACTCTGTATTCCATTTGGTACTTATTTATGATATAAATTATTATGATATAAATATAATGGATATACATGATATTTATATCATTATTTTCATTCTAGAATGAAAATACAAGTGAAATAACAGTCAATATAATAAATTAAGAAAAATGTGAAAAACAAAGAAAATATTACCCAATGTGAAACCTTAACATATGATAATTAACAAGAATGTAACAAAATTACATAATAAAACAATATATATTAATAGATATAATAATAATCTTTTTTAAAAGACGTATATTAATCATATATTAATTATAAAGGAATCTTGTATGAGTACAGAGAGAGTCGAGACATAAGGCAGGGGGATTTCATCTCACTTTTACATGGACGGTCTAACATATAAGATGAATTATATAAATCCTTAATCGATCCTTGGGTTCAGAATTAATAATTACGTATATTGGATCATATTTCAAATGAACTATATTACTCCCTAAGAAAAACTGATATTATCATGTAGTAATTCCTTGGACGGGCTCATAGGTTAGATGAAATTACACTTAGCCTTCAGTGATATCAAGTTCCTCTTTATTGAACACATTGAATAAGTGATCATAGAGAATATGTAATATTATTATACATAAATATTACTGAGATACCTAGGTTATTTTTTGGATATGATGATTCACACACACATGGTATAGACTAATGTAATTTCAATTTCACATCATTTTGGGTTGTTGGATATGATGTTTCTTGCACTATATTTATGATGTTAGAAATTAATTTCAATTCATTTCCATGGAAATATTAATCTCATATTATATTTATGTGATTCATTCCTTATTTATTTGCAAAGACACTTATTATATTATTACAATTATATGTGGATGCATTGTTATTATTCCTTGGTTCCTTTACAGTGCAATAATATCTATGAATATATATATGATAATATATATTCATATATATACATGATGAAATTTTCATAGATATTTCAGCTTAGGCATATATATGTATGTTCAACTTGGTGTCCTATAGAAACATGATATTCACATTGTGTATGATATCAACATTTTCATTATCATCCTTACATATCAAAACTGAACACTAAATCATTATATACTCACTGATTTTATATTAATTTGATGCCATTGGTGGTGTCCTAATGAGTTTATCTCACATCCTATTCATGCCTCTAATTCGTACATAGTCAAATATACTGAGTATACGTTATGATCTTGATCAGTCTTATTAGATGGGGTTTCTCTATGGGCTTGGATGTAACATTGATGCTGAGATAAACATACAATCAAACCACCTATAAGAGTTGGATATTTTTTCTATTATTTTTTTCAGTATAGCGTGAACTATTTTATAACCTACTATAAGTATACTTATTTTTATTTTGTATCGTTACATATGCATAGATGGATGTATATTCAGCATTGTCCATTTAATCGTTTATCATTATCTTATATTATTTTATAATTATTTATACATTTTTTGTTGATTTATCAATTATATAGTGGTGTGTGAATCTTATCATGAGGGTATACTCTCCCCATCATACCATTATTACACCTTATTTTTTTGTTAGCATCCTTTGTCGTATTTGGAACCACACTTGATACAAAGTGGAAACCGGTCTGGCTACTCTTATTTATTGAGTTGGTTTGGGTTGAAACTGTAAGGCTTAAAATCATTTATGAAACATGATAAAAAAATAATTCTTTTAAATAAATATAATAGAATAACATATTTTGGGAATAATTTAGATTTTTATTTACGTGAATGGTTTCCTAATCCATTTCATGGTTAATAATGTATGAAAGGATATTATTGTTTTTCCAAATTATAATGTGGATTGTACTAGATAAATTATGAATATAACTTCAACCAATATAATATAATTATTTATTAGAATAATGTTTATTATTTAGATTATAGAAAATTAAAAAATATATTCAAATTACATAACTAATGGTGATTATATCACAAAAAATATGGTAATTACACATCTAAATTAGATATTTTATATTTTATAATTCATGAGTATAAACATAGTTGTACAAGGTACGATTTTATGACAAAAAATTAAATTAGGTCTTATAATGATTCTTCAATATATCTCATGATATGACCATATTGATATTTAATAAAACATTATCAAAGTCAAATTATATTAATGGATTTAAAAATTTAATAAGATTATAAAATATCATCAAGTGGAATATGTTTTTATAAAATCATTGTCTGCATCGAGGTTTAAGAAATACAATTTCGATATTTGTGTTTATTAACTAACCCAAGCACGAGGAGGCTTGTAATAATCAATATATCAATTTATCATTGATTCATAACATGATTACTCATCCATGATATGTTTATTACCCACTGGGTAAGTTGTAAAGAATATATAATTTATTAATAGTGGTGTGAATTCCATCATTTTGTTTCAAAGGAACAATATTAATTTTTTAAAAAACATTTCTTATAACACTACAACTCCAGTATCACTGGGCAGAGATATGCACTAGACAGATATTATTCTGATATAAGAATAATATTAATATATGAACTACGAGGACTAAATTATGGAAAAGATAAAATATTGGACCGTATATTAGAATATATTGTATAAATATTTGATAACTCATGGTATATTTATAAATAATTATATAACACATTATAATATATTGTTCATGGATCACATTTACGTAATAATTTATAATATTTCTTATTTCTAATTTTAATTTCCATAGAATAAAAATTTGAAATAAACATTTAAAATTAGTTGGAATAATTTTAAAATGTTATGAATTTCTAATTAATAAAAAGGTATATAATAATGTAACCTAGGTTGATCAAAGAGATAAATTGATAGAACTTGTTCAAATATTGTTATTCTTTATTAAGTTGATATTGTAATGTGAATACATTATTTGATAAATTATGGAATATTCTTTGAGATGTTTTTGAAGTATTTTATTTTTTTAGAGAATAAAAAATAAATAATGATAAAATATTTTATATTATATGGGGATTATTTCATGAGTTTTGTAATGTAATTTATATGATGATAATATAAAATTAATTCTATGGAAAGAAAGTATTAATCCAATAATTTTTAACATAATAATAAATGTTGAGGAAGTGTTATTTTGTTTTAGATTAAAATATAGGTATTTATTCCACGTTGGTATGATAAAAGAAAATAAATGCCTTATATGATTGTAATTAATCTTATATTAATCTATAATACATTTCCATGATTTGTAAAAAAATTGGGTTTTTGGTAAATGTGGGTTGGTGTGCATTGGGTAATTTTTTCAGGCCATAAATTTTAATTATAATATTATAAAATAAAACATATAATTACACAATAATAATAACTATTCAACAATAGAATTACCTGGTGAACCTTCTATTATTAAATGGCCATAATTTATGGGATATAGAAATAATTTTTATTCCACGGAATTTAGTTAAAATTATAGATTGAGATATAGACTGTCACAATGAGAAATTTTATATCATTATTTAATGAATATCTTATGTATTTTTTAGACATTAATATTCTATAAATAAGGGATTATAAGAAGTATTATTGATATATTCTATTTGACCTCTTGTATGGTGTTGAGGAATAATAAGAAGGAGGCAAGTGAAATGACATAATAATGATTTTTTGGAATATATTTAGTGGTTATTTTTGAATAATGAATATATATGAAAATTTGAAATTAAGATTCATAATGTAAAAGATAAATTACTATACATATGGAATTCTATAGAGGATAATATGTTATTTATAAATATCATTCATATTATTTAATATCATTAATTATTATAAACTATAATGTCAAAAAGACAAATACATTCAACAGTGGTGTACTTATGTTCATGTTACCTTCTCTATAACAGCCAACAAGTTGCATCTTCATATCCTTATCATGATGAAATGTGCTAATATATATGAGGAGGTTTTGGACACTAAACATAATAATGAATTATTTATAAAAATTTAATTCGTTTGATAGTATATTATTTTGTATATTGTTATATGAATACATTACAGATGTGTACTACTTGAATGATTCCCTTTTATATGATACTAATAAAATATTATCATAATTTTAATTTTACTTTTATGTATATCATGATTGGTTGTTTTTGTTTGATATATTTGTGTTTTTTTTCAAAATGACATCAATATATAAACATTGAATATTTATTCACATCATAATTCCCCCAAGGGTATTATAGACCTTATGGTTGTTACACGTTAATATAATGAGGAAATTGAATATAATAATAGACTGGATGGGCTATTTTAATAACATTTTATTGCATCATATAAATGTGATGAGGTTATGGTGGAATTTGACGAAAATATTTCATGATATCCTATGGAAAGTGAATGATATGAGATGTTATGTATCAATTGATGAACGTGTCACGTTAAGAATCAATCTAGGAGGTGTGGTATATGGATGGCATGAGAAGGGAATATATTTATATATAAGATATTTTTAAATTTTATGGATTTCCTATGATAATATTGTTTAAAAGAGAACCATAATTAAACATTGTATTTTCTATTGATTTTATTGAGGGTTAGGTACATAAGTAATGTCTTTAATCATTTAAAATCCCTACACTGATATGAATATTGGGCATATCATCCCTGAACAAGGGGATACACTTTCACAGTATTTAGGGATTTTAGTAGTAATGGTGAAGGTCATCTAGTGTTTCTATATTTTTATTATAAAATATATTCATATGGTGTCATTGAATAGGTTATGTAAAATACAATGATAAATGCCTACTTTTAGGATTAATGAGCCCCTTGAACTAATGAATTTATCATTTTTTTCATTTTATCATCACATTTAAAAAATAATTAATGTAGAAAACATAAAAATATTGTGTTATAGTGTTTATTTTTTAGAACCAATATAGACTGTTCTTCTATATAATTATACATAATAAGGTTTTCCACATCATTTTCTTAATGAAAAACAATGTTTAAATCCCAAATACATGATTTCCACATCTATTTTCAATAGAACCCAAATCCAAAAACTATTTAGAAATCATTTTTAAAAACTGATGTTGAAACGTCATCTCTCAAGGATTTTATCATTGGGTTTTTCTCAAACCAATGATTAATGTTATTTTTTTAAACAATTCTATAATGTATTATGATACACTAGTTCATAAAAAACTACAGTAAAAAAACAAATAATAATACTAAATAAAATAGGTAGTAATAATAAAACACATTAAAATACATATACATATTATTTCCCAAATAATATACACATACGTGAACAAATATATCAAAATTAGTATAACATTAACAATATTCTTGAAAAAAAAATTTCGGTGGCTCAAGTATTTTTGTCCCTAAATCGAAATATCATAAAAAGATACAATAATATTATATCTTATTAATTTACACATTAAAAAAATTGTTAAAATAATTAAATAATTTTATTTTTTTTACTATTACTCAAAAATAATTTATTAAAAATTAAATATTATTTATTGATCAATATAATTAAAATAAATTCTTTAATTTTGTAATAAATCACAATTTTTCAAAAATAAAATTTTTATCTACATAAACATTCGCATATTAAATTTTGTTTTTGTTAGTTATTGAAAATAATTCCCTTTTAAACACAATCCATGTCCTCTATAATTTTTAATATTTAATTCTCCAAACATTTGAAAAAAAGAAAATATTTTGGTTAAATAACTAAAATAATAAGATAATTTTTACTACTTTAATAACCTTCGAAAAATTCTTCAAATATCACACTATAATATTCATGACTAATATCCCTTGAATTAATATGTTCAAAATATACATAACATCTAATTTCCTAAAAAATTTCACATTCCAGAAATAATAATTTTATAATTTATTGTTTTTTAAAAATATATATGTGTTTTTACCTATAATGAAATGGAAAAAACCAACACTTGTTATCTTTATTTATATATTTCTTTTATACATATAAAATTTTGGCATCTTAGTTCAGTAATCTCAAAGCTGTTGAAATTTATTCTATATCCCCGAAACTATTAAAAAAAGCTCAATAATATTTTATAAAAAATTTGTATATATTCCTAATTAGAAAATTACAAAATTAAGTCCCTATAACTTATGTCTAACTAAAGAAATGAAATTTAAAATTGAAATTTTAATACGTGATAAATAACTACAAAATAATTACAATGAGATCTTGTCTCTTTAAAACGTAAATTATTTAATATTAAAATATATTTAGGGTATAATAATTTCTAAAATATCATATATCCTTAAAAAATAATTATTAATTTTTAATATAGATTTAAAATATGTTATCATTTTTATCCACTCAAGAACCTTAGGATCATCTGAAGGAGCTCGATCCTAAATTTATTTTATCAATTTAAATGGTTGATTTAGTTTCAGAAACAACGATATAAGATAAGAGTAATAATAAAAATTAACGTATTTTGAATGTATATCAAAATAAAAAACAAAAATAAACACATACATCATATTCTAACTAATGGTAAGGAATATTTCATCAATGTAGAAAATAAACAATTCAATATCCAACTATGGTCACCTCCTTAGTAGGAAATGACATGTGAGTAGTTTGATCAATAATATAATTTACATGACCTATTAAAGGATCCAAATAAAATAGAATATTATTTATATATTTCCCAAGATAATGAAAATTTTTTCATTCTATAATATATACCTAAGAATCCATGACATGAAACTTATAGTATATGATTAGGTCAGAAAATGTAGGTGGGGGATATGGGTTTGAATGTTTCCCTATATGCAAAAACTATATATGTATCATAATTTCGAACCAAATAACATGTTCTCTGATTTAATTCAACAATATATTGACTCATTCAACTGTTGAAACTCATAACTCAAGTAAACCATTTCTCCATTGTATTCTTCCTTGATCGATGTCATAGAATGAGGGTTAGAAAAATTTATGATACCATCCTTATATCCCTTGATGAAACTAATATTTATTTACAATCCTAATGAAGTTATACGAATATCCACCATGACCCCAGGGATAAAAAACATGTGTGTCTCATGTTATTTGAATATTTCTTGACATTATATTTTATAATTTTATATTATAGGGATAAATTTTAAAAAAATATTAATTAATTACATAAAATATTATCAGCTACAATTATAACATCTCACCCCAAACCTATTAGATTTGAATTTGGTTTTTGTTATTAATAGGCTTTGTTAACATCCCCAAGACACAAAAGTCTAGAAATAAGTTTTACGGGATTCATAAAAAATTAAGGGATTGTGTTTTCATTGATAATAGAAAACTAGAAAATATAACCAAAACAACCAAACCTCTACATGATGCATGATTACAAAGTACCACTAAAACAAAAAATCTAAAACCAATACCATATCAGAGTACAAGTAGAAACAAAAAATAAACATATATGGTAAACCACATGCCAAACCCAAAGACACCAAAGATATCAACCAGTCACTCCAAACCTACTCCAAGCTATAACTCAAAATTCCATGCGCATGGTATCAAGAAGAACCACTATATAAATGATACAACAGACATTTTTTTAAGTATGAATTGATGAAATATACAAACTCACAATATTTCCCAATAATGGGGTGAGTCTAAAATCAGTAGGTGTTTTCCAATATCTTCCAAAATCATGCCAATAGGGGAAAAATTATACTTTTTTTAAAAAGTAGTATGAAAACAATTTTAGTAAGTTTAAATCAATGATCAAAATTCCGAATGAAATAATTCAAAATAATAATATAAAAACAATCTATATTCTAGTTGTAAAACACATATGATAATTCTAAAAACCCAAACATCCCCACATGCATTCCCAGGTGATAGTTTTATATTCTTTTGTTGTATCATGATGATCCAAAAAGTAATCACATGGTAACCAATGTCTATGTTCCCTAACAGTACATGTCCTTTTGACATGGTCACATTATTATACCCCAATGTTATATTCCCCTAAGTTAGGGTCACCTCAATAAATGAACATAATCATAAAACCATAAATTCCAAAAATAAATTCTAATTCATTTATGATAAACCTTAAATTCTTCAAAACATTCCAGATACACATCTAATTATTTAAAACATGCCCATAGAAAAAATCCAATTAATCAAAACAAATCCATAATTTTAAAATCACCATGTTAAATATATCACTGAAGATAACATTACAAAAAAACATCTAATTCAATCAATTTACAAAACCATCACTAATGTTTTTTCCAATGATAATAAAATAATAAATTCGCAAAAATTATACGAAAAAAATATTTTATAAGATATTCCATAATATTCAAATAATGTGGATTCAAGAGTGAAGCCATCTACCCCATAACAATTAGAAAAAATGAATAATTCAACACTGATTCCCTAGATTTGATCACAAATTGTCTATACATCCCAATATACAATAATAAAACATACTGATTCCATTCATATAGCATGAATCTATCAACAACATATTATATTTATTATTCTAGGAAATGGAATTAGAAGAGTTCAATGATGAATGAAAAAAATGGAGACATAATAGATAATCTAGATTTCAAAAAGAATTTTATAATATTATGCCTAACCCCCATATAAATGGAAATTCCCTCTCACACCTTTGGAGAATAAGAACTTTTTAATTGGATAATTTATGTGGGTTGATTGTATACCACATGGTTTGTAAAACAATGAACCAACTATGTGGTAGACACAATTTCCAGCCAACACCTCAAATGATTAGGCAAATGTTGTCCCAACCATGAATGAGATACTGTCTTAACACAAATATCGTGTAACTAGATCATATGTTTAGAAAATATATAAACCAACCATGGATTCCCTAATGTTTCAAGGAGTAAAATTTATCATATTAATTGACATGTTTTGGCCAAACCATGTGCCAAATATGTGCCTATCTAGATCCCATTATTTACCTTCTATGGTTTCCTAGAGTTTGTCCACAGTTTCTACTAACTGTTCTGAAACTGTGTGCAACCAAACAATCCTCAAAAATTTTGTAAAACACCTCTTAAACTCCCAAAACATATCATGATCATTATATATACCTAAAATATAATATTAGATGTAACGTAACTGAAAAAAAAATTTCTACAATGTCCCATCAATTAGTATTTTCATCATTATAAAGTACAATACTAGAGATATGCTCCAAGAGATAAGACCACAACTCTAATATTTAATTTTCATAATCCCATGGTTCTTTCTAAATCCATCTATCTTTCTATAAAACATTCAGTAGACTGATGAAATTCACACATAAGAATTTTTCTTGAATACCCACAATCTATACCATCATTTGAACCAACATAGAATCAAGATGCATGTCAACATTATCCCATCAAATGACAAGATCATAATCAAGTGGAATCGTCTTAATTTATGATACATAAAACAAATTATTCTCCAAATCGATCCTTGGAAACAAAGACAACCAATATTCCACCTCACTAACTCATTCAAGTATCTCATAATTGTGTATGTTTTGAAGAGATAACTTTCCTACATATGAAAACAATGACCTCAGTTCCTTGTAGAATTTATGATGAAAAAATATCACTCACCTAAAATGACAACGAACTTCAATATTGATCTGAATTTTATTTATGATGAGTTTGTTCCATATAAATTCTCCTTTTAACCACCTTAATCTAATCATTTTTATTATACACAAATCTTGGACAATATCATGATGTCCCCCATGTTCCCATCCAAATATTAGTAGGACACCAAGTTCATCTATATAATGATTTATAAATATTCCTTATGAATTAAGACCTAAAAAAAATATTGTGTGAGAATTCGACTAATTGTTATTGCTCATCCCATGAGAAACCAAAATCCATTATAGAATCCCTAAGCATGTCCTCCATCATTCCAATATTAATCTAATATTTTCTTTACTTTTTAGTATGATACACCATAATCATATTCAACTATGTCCCAAGGGAATGATATATGGATTTCCCAAAAAGAGATGTAAACTATATTTCATTTTCCAATAAAATAATGACAATATTTCCTTGCCTCTTTAAAAATAATTGGATATACATTTTTTATAATACCGTTAACATATTGTATTAAAAAAAATGGGATTAAAGGAGCATACTTCATGACATGACCTACAATTACCCATATAAAATTGTGATTCCTAACCATTTTTGCAAAATTTTATCAAAATAGAATGTAATTTAATCACACTTATTCATTAAAATATTTAAAGACCTCAAAATTCCCACCACAATAACCTTAGCCCAGTAGGTGAGGACTTGAAAAGTGCATCCAAGTGACCTGATTTCAAAACTAGGTGGAGACATATTTCGGGGTTACTGAAGAAGTATTTGAAGCAGACATTGTTCGTTTCTGTAGTAGACGGAACTATTCATATATTTGGGCTATTGGGACACTTGTTTGGGCCTAGGATTTTTGAAGGCCTTCAGTCCAGTCAAGCCCCTCAGGCCATTATGGATTTCGGGCTACCATAAGCGCTTAGGTACACCTCAAGGCCTTAGGGCCAGCTCAAGGCCTTCAGGACACCTGAAATTGTGCTTAATGATCAGACATACTCTATAAAGAGCAGACTCCAAATGGGGATTCAGATTAGGTGAAATAACCATATTATAATCTTTATGTATTTATTAGAAAGAGATGGAATGGTATTTCCATCTAGACTAACCCATGATTTCACGAGAAGCCAAGTCAAACAACCATGCAAAGGTGGAGAGCTGATATCACGATCACTAATCTAAGAGGAGTTCCATGTATAGTATGTATATTTCTTAAGATCTATAGGTCATGTAATCTATGAGCCTACGATCCATGTAAGGGTTCCCCCTCATCCCTGGAAGGAGGGGGGCATGGTTATCAAAAATAAATAAATAAATAATACCTTCTTACCATTCGGGTACAACATGCCCATTGGTCATTAGTACCATGCCTTGACCTGCTAATAAGAAATTCATATCAATACATACGCTTCCATTTCACATTGTATGATTCTCTATAAAACAATTCCTTCATCGATCTATATATATTTAGAATTTGTGGATAAACAAACCTTTTCGAATGGTGGTAAGCATTAAGAATTTGTTCCTAAAAATCCAAAGGTACCATAATCCATTCTCTAAATAGAAAAATGGAATTTATATCTAGATTCCACACTATAATTTTCTCCCCAACATTATGTTTTCAACTCATATTAACACATTCAAATTCATATTTTTGTGCCTCTTTCACATATTGATCAAAATAAAGAACAAAAAATGGGAATAAAGCCACAACATCACCCTGGTCATTACAATATTGGTGCATGTATACTATTATTGAAATCATATTCCAATGATTCAAATATTCTTTTGCTAACTAATTATATGAATTTATTCTTAATGAATCCGACAATAAATTTCATTTAAACAGTGTATAAATCTAGTCAAAGTAAAACATATAATGGTATTACATGAATATTCTTGTCCATAGATTCAAATAACATTGTGAGAAAATGTTGTTAAATCTCTAATGATCTATAAAATAATAAATTTCTAACTAAAAAAATAATGATGAAATTTCTTCAAATTATGAATTAAAATATCCACGTAAAAATCACATATTGGGTAGTTCATCTCATGAGCCCATAACTATAGTGAACTATATGAAATAACATGATCTCTCTGAATGTGAATGCATCGCATCCTCGATCCCAATGAATCATAATAAACTATGTATCCCTCTTCAGACTCTGGAAACGTAATTATAGGTTCTTAAGTATGTGAAACATTATTCTGTTAATATTTTTTATGACATTAATCATTACATTGGAATGGAATTCCTTCGATCATCAATGCTTTCATCGATGATGCCAAATGTGAAAATTCACATACAAAACATCAGTAGTATCCAGCCTATCCAAGGAAACTACATTTCCCAAAGACATTATTTGGGGGATATCAAGAGATAATGTGTTCTATCGTTTTTAGGGTCATTAGAAATACCGTTTACAAAAATGAAATTTCAAAGGAATATACATGTCATATCTTTAAATGATACTGTGATAAAATTGTATAGAGAATATAATCCCTCAAGAAACAAAACAACATGTTCATGTGTTTCTCATGATCTTCCATTGTACATTAATACATCATTATATCATCCAGAAACACCAAAAAAATGAATATAGATGACATTGATATAATTGATTCATCAATTTTATAAATATGAATGGTTTATTCTTATGACTAAAACACATAATGAAAAACTCATAATGGATATATCCTATTTTGAATGTTATCTTTCAAGTATACTCTATTCGAACCCATAGTTATACATATCCATAATGTAATTCAATTTTAGAGGATCACTAGGATACCTATAATTGATCGAAAAAAGGATGATTGATTGGAGGTGTATATCACCTATTTATCAAAACTTTGTTATTATGAGAATTGTTTACAAAAAGACTAAGATATCCATATGCCTTCATCATAAAAATTCGAATTAGTGCTACCCACAGAATCAGGATTTGTGAGATTTAACCATTATTTTCCAAATCATGAAACATAATCATAAATTCCCTCAATTATGTTGGTCCATTAGGTAATACATATGGGAAATATGACTGGTCCCTACTGAGAGATCAATTGTAAACTCATCTTCTCTTTTGGGTGGAAAACATGAGAAATTATCTGTAATTCTATCAATGAATTGGTCAAAGATAGATGGAAAATATATATTCCTAGTCTCATCAATTGATTACAAATAAATCACTATGACATATTAAATAATAGTTCTAACCACCGGTACCAAATATCCTTATCACTTTCACCTACTAAATAATCATCATTAAAGAGATTTATAAAACCGTAAATATATTTCAAACTCAATTTTCATGCATTACACTCAATATGATCCTCAAAGTTCATCATGTAATCTATTGTTAGAATCATGTCAGAGGAAACCATATTTATCATAAAAAATTTACCATACCAACTCAGTCCCATCAATTGCAATTAAGAAAACATCACATTTCAAGGATAATCATTCTTTTTTTCCTATAGGTGTTTGGAGATCCAATACATAAGGCATCATATCAACATGTTAACCCATAATATCAACAAAATGAGAAGAAATAAAATAATTACACTTAAATATATCAAACAAAGTGTAAATATGATTATAATTAAAATGAATCTTACTTCACACTGTTGAAGGTACTAATGGATAATCTATGATTATTTTCTAAGATCCATTCAATTTCATTCTCACTGAAATTTTATCTTTGTTACTCTATTTAAATAACATAGTTTTAGGAGTAATGGAATTCATTTAGTAACTCTATCTAGCTTAGTTATATAGACTAGTTGTACAGTACCATACAAATCCCATCAAAGAATATGATTCCATTGAAATATGGGATTTTTCCCTCACACCTGACCATGATGCTTTGTGAGAATAGTGCTAATTATGTCATAAGTATTTTAAACTCTTGCAAGATCTCAGTGGTGTTATAAAATCTCATTTCATATGATAAAAATATCTACACTTAAAATTATCAATATTAGTCTTTGGATGAGGAGGTATGTTGACCAATTTGGAAGTGTGGTTATGAGATACCCCATCCCCTAAAAAATGCATCCTACATCTACTTTTTTCCAAAAACGGAGTTCTCACAAAATCCCATGAAAATAAGAATGATTTCATGTACCATTATTTCAAATATATCTCATTATTATATCATGGTACTATTTACCTTCTTTATATAATATTTTATAGGAATAACAACAATATTATAGTGAATTTATGATTTCAACCCGTACTAAAAAATGCAGGCCTTCAAGTATATACATACAAGAACATCAAGTTCATAAAGAACTAAATCCATATATTAACCCAAAAATCTATACAAAGGGCTTCTTTGGAGTCAAAATGAATATGTAAATTTTCTAGAAATTCTAAATTTTAATTGATATAATTTTTGTTTACCTTGTTTTTAAAATATGCTCAATCTAGGTCATAACCTAATTTATCCGGAACAACACAATCCAACCATTGGAATGATATATCCTCTAGAATATACATTTACACTATAAATTAATAATAGTTTTTTTCCTAATGAAATTTAATATTCAATTCTCATATTCATCCAATCTTTTTATTTTTTCTGCTATAAAACACCATGGAACACATGTTGATTCAAATTTTAGAACTGAACCAAATAATTCACTTAACTTGGTTCATCCTTTATTTTCCCTCTATCCATGACAGGAAAATTATAAGCAATAATCATGACTAAATATCGGTTCACTTGTGGATTAGGTGTAAAAACATTAATATAATCTTATTCTAGTTGTTTCTCATAGATCCTAACTTGTTTTATTCACTATATCATAAACACCATTTAGATCCACTCTTTAAAAACTAAATGCATAGCTATTTAAAATTACCAAATTTACACATAAAACTATATAGCTTTAACTAATCATGTTCATCAACAGTTTTCACATCCATGAAATATTTTAAAGGTACATTTAATTAAATATTTATTCTTTCTTTGATTTGGTGGTTTCCTATTCATTTTGGTGAAAATGGTGGGTTTTCAAAATTTGAGCCAAACCATGAGCCCATTTCCAAATTTAAAAACAATTTTTTTTCTTTTATAAGTCATTAAATTTTCAACATTTTTCACCCATTACAGTTTAAAAATTTCCTTCCATTACCTATTAACACCACAATATCAATTTTTACACTTTTGGAATCAATAATCATTATGGATTTGTGTATTTAGGTATGGAATTTGGCCAGCCCGGAAGCCCACTTCCAGTTCTAAAAATTTTGTTTATTTATTATCTTATTCAATTATTATTATTATTCAGTGATTCCCCCTCCCACATGAATCCAATAATCCTTGGAATCCCACATAAAAATTTCTCCTTCTTTATATCCCATTTTCTTTACAGATTAGGTCAAAAGGTCTCAACCTTTCCCAATTCGTTCAGATTTGATATGATAACTTGTTTCCATCATATAACATTCAATGTTTACTATTTTCTCCCCATTTTAGTTCTCATTAACCTTCCCTTCCTTATTCAAACCTCAATTCCATTTTTTTCTATTTGAAAGTTCACATACTACTGTTTTGGGGGAGATTTAATCATGATCCATCAAGTAATTTGGACTCAATGCGTCTTCATTAATTTTTCTTTGGGTTTCATTCAATTTTCATAGAGTTTCTACAAATTTTATTGAAGTCCCAAATGAATAGAGGGTAGGGTTTCAAAAAAAGGGTATAACATTATATTTTCTTGGTTCAATAGGTTTTTTTGGATCGATCTACCTTCCTTGAGGTGTGGCGATGGTGTGATTGAATTCTCCCACAAAGGATTAAATGTTTTAACCATTTTTGTAGGTGAATCTATGTGTATAAAATCCTTTTGATTTAGCTAGATCTGTTTATAGTATTTGAATTTTTCTGTTATTTATTATTGGTGATTTTTTTAGTTGTATTTGTAAATAAAATGATGTTTTAGTGCCATTTTTATTTGGAAATCTGATTTTTTCATAGAAATATTTTATTGGATAATTTGGGAATTCCCTATAACTACTTAGTTGATTTTATTGAAATTTATTAGCGATGGAAATCTGTATTGAATGTTCATTTCATTTTTTTCATTCACAGAAATATGCTTTTGGTGACATTGGTTAAGACAATGATTTTTGGGTACCAATTTGGTGTTAAATTGGGTGTTCTACATGGATATTTTATGTTATGCCTATTAGGGTTGTTGTATACCTCATGTTGGGTATATAGAAATGTTTTGGGTTCGTAATATTCTGCTTTTGTGATTGTGTGTATGCACATGGTGTTCAAAGTGGGGTTTCAATGGGATTTTTGTGAGCAAAACATTGTTGGCTTTTGTAAAAAAGAATTATTGGAAATCAAAATGTTTTTTGTGTGTTTTAAGTGGTATAAAGTTTGTATAGATACTCTATTGATTTTATATGATGAGTAGTGGGGTTATTATATGAAAAAAAATGTATTTATAATTATGAAATTGTTTGCGAACAATGGTGGATTCCTGGGTACCTAGGAGGGTGGATATATACTAGTACGCTAGTGATTCGGATGGGTTTTTTCCTGTTTCACAATGCATTTGGAATAAAAAAACACTAACTAAACTATGTGTATGATGTTTGGGGACCAATTGTTTATTTTTACATTCCCTAATACTATCTCATGAATAAGAAATGACTGTCACATGGATAGTTTTACACCAATTTACGAGGTATATAGGGCACGAGACTATCTAGTGCCTAAGGGTGTTCCCGGTATTGGTGCTCATTGGATTTTTGTTATTTAACCATGTATTAGGGTGTGTGTGGATGTATATTACAGTATCTAACATGTCTTACCTAAATTTTTTAACATTATGACTGCTTTATTTTGATAACTGCTTACAATTGAAAGAAGCATTCCTTGGAATTTATCGCTGCTTTTCCTTACATATTAAAAATGCCTGTTTTCACCTTGTATATCCTACTCTTTGGAATCATTGGGTGGTATAATAATGATATTAGGCTCACACTCTATATACCCATTGGGTTTATGAGGACATGATTATGTTTGTATAAGGTAATGGAAAATACTTGGGTGAAGGTGATTTAGGATGTTAGTCCCCACATATGGTGCAGTGTTGTGAAGACGACCTGGGGGGTGATAACCCCTTATCGTGTGGAGTTGTTGTCGAGGATTTTCTGCTGTTTTTATTTTTTTGGACCTCTTGTACATTATTTAAAACCTTGTATTCAGATCTGATTTCTGTTAAGGCTTATTTGGCATGAAAATTTCTGATTAATATAATTGATTGTTTTTATATATTTATGCATTCACACTCAGGTAAGTCATACTCAAACATAGTTTATTGAAACCTGTGCACTTGTTCCATCCCCCGGGGATAGGTAACAGCCTTATTTCCTTATCATGGGATAGATTTTGTTTCGGTATTTGTGGTTACCCGATTCGGTTCGTGAAAAAATGTTATCAATTGAGTCCAATATTGTAGTGTTATATTATTATTTTGGGATGAGTTGGGATTGATAGGAGATAGGTCTGTCAGGGACTGGGGTTTTGGTCATGATTAGGGTGCCTGGACAACAAATCTCTTGGAAGACCTTCAATCACTAGGGGATTTTGGAATTGTTTGATTGACATCACTTCTAGGTGAGGCGTGTGGGCTGCAGACCACATGTGGACATCGTGCGAGGGTTGAGTAGTTGTTCCTTTTATTACTGTAATGCATTTAAATTATTTATAGAGTGATTTTTTTAGTAAAATTTTACGAATTGTGGAATTGACTATTGTTTTTGTTTTTGTTTTCATTTTGTAGAAATATGCCTCCCCTGAAATCTCCCATGCACCCACTGGAGGAAGACATAGAGAGTTCTCCCAAACAGATTGATTAGAGGTGTCGAGGTTGTGGTCCGGTTTGTCCAAGCTCGAGTACAGAGACCAAATCCTCTTATTATTCCTATTAGGTAATAAGTGATAGGATCTAGAAAATATAAATCTCTGGAGTTTCAGAAAAACAAGCCTCCTATGTTTCGATGTAGTATAGAACCCCATGAATTTGAGGAATAGATTGAAAAGATCGAGCCCATGTTCGAGTTCATGGACAAACCTGAGGAGATCAAGGGGATGTGTGCTTACTTTCTATTAGAGGATCCTAGATACAAGTTGTGGGAGTCTGTAATTATGACTAGGAAGAAAGAGAAGATGCACTGGAGAGACTTCAAGGTTATCTTCAATGAACAATACTGACCTGAGGTTATGGCATATTCCAGGTCCTGAGAGTTCATTGATCTTGATCATGGGAATAATTCTGTCATGGATTACACAAATAGTTTCACTGAGCTGGTTTTATTTTCTCCTGAAATCATCTCCAGTGAACAATTGAAGACCCAAATGTTTGATAAATTCTTGCAACCAGAGATATATTCCCATGTTTTCTTGTTCCAACTGAGGACCTATGCTGAGGATGGTGACTGGGTGTGCATGGTGGATACTGATTGTAAAGGTAGTTCTAGTTTTTTTTAATTGTATTAGAAGTGGGTAGTGGAATCTCTTTAGAGGATAAAATGAAGTGGGGGGAATAAGTGCAGAAGGGGGTAGCAGTTCAGACCACTCCTCTAGGATGTTTTCATCTATGTATTCTAATGCGAGATTGGTCGTGTGCCACCTGTCTGGGAGCCAAGGGAACATCTTAGTGGAATGACCACTTCCTTCAAAGAACCATTACCAATGTGTAGGTATGGGTCACTTATAGAGCTTTTTTAGGTTGGAATAACCACTTTAGAGTGGGGCCTGGTCAGTGGATTCAAGAGGAGTTCCAGCACAGTTAGAGCTGTTGGGGATGTGGGGATATCGATTCGGTGGTCATGGTGGTAGGGTTTGGTCTTCTTCTAGACAGACTCATTTTAGGGCACAACCACGAACTAGTGGTCGTCCTAATGGAGGGACCCAATATCTCCATGAGGTTGATCTGGCACCAGAAGGATAAGTGGTAGTACTTTCGATAATTCAAGGTACCGTATTGATCAAATCTTCTATAGATGAATCTATTTTTTATTATAGTGCATCTATTTCATTTATTTCAACCCTTTTTGTGGAAACTCTGAATTTTCCAATGCAGTTTCTATCTTCTGCGATGGTGTTGGTTATGCTGCTAGGAAAGATGATGGATCTGGGTCTTAGGTTCCCATCATGTATGCACATTTTGTCCAGGATGGGGAGGGAGTGTAAAATCTTGGTCTTAGATATGGAACTTTTTCACATAATTCATGGCATGTATTGGATACTTCACTTCCAGGTGTGCATTTATTACTATAGGTGGAAGATCATTTTCACAGAACTGAAGGGAGTCATCGAGTTTTGTTTGTAGAATGGGATCCTCGGTCGAGTTCGTGAGGCCACCACTCCCATTTATAAGAAGTATTATCATCTAGTTATCATGACCTAATATAGAGGATGGTGGTCATTCCACTAATGGTGCAATACCTCGTGTAATGAATGAGTTATCAATGGTATTCCCAAATTATTTTTAGGACTTTGCCCCAATTGGGATGTTGAGTTATTGATTGATCTACTGTTGGGTCACACAACTAATATATATTCCCTCATATTGTATGGCCTCCACCAAGTTTATGGAAATAAAGATACATCTGGACAACTTTGATCCCAATTTTTCATTCACTCGAGCATCTCTCCTTGGATCGCCCCTGTGTTTTTTTGTGAAAAAGGATGAGGGATCCCTCCAGTTGTGCATTGACTACCGAAATCTAAATAAGGAAACAATCCTGAATAAAATACCATTTTCCCCAAATAGATGATTTATTAGATCAGTTTAATGGGGAATGACCTTTTTCGAAGATAGACCTGCTTTTGAGTTATCATCAACTTGGGGTGAAGGAGGCAGATATCCCAAATACTGCCTTCCGAAGCAAGTATGACCAAATAGAGTACATGTTCATGCCCTTAGGATTGATCAATGCTTCAGTAGTATTTATGGATCTCATGAACTAGGTGTACCATTTGTATCTCGATTCATTTGTCGTGGTATTTGTGGATGACATCCTTGTTAATTCGGGATCCGAGGTGGAACATTAACATCACTTATGGATCATTTTGTGCACCTTGCGAGAGCATCAACTCTATGAAAGCATGTCCAAATGTACCATCTGGATTATGGAAGTGAATGTTTTGGGTCATGTAATCTCATATCAGGTGGTTTCAGTAGACCCCAAAAAGATCAGTGCCATTATGTCATGGGAGCAGTCAAAGAATGTGTTTGAGATCAAGATTTTCCATGGCCTGTCCTATCATTACTGGTGATTTGTTTGTGATTTCTCTGTTATTCCTTAATCAATTACATCACTCACCTGAAAAGGGGTGAAGTTTTTATGGGGCCCAAAATGTCGGGCATCATTCGAGGTGTTGAAGAGGCGGTTGTGTAAGATCCCGCTTTTTGGAAAGGTATGTTTTTGTTGTGGTTTGGGTTGGGCACTTTGTTTTTGAGGAATTAAAATGTCTCCTAAAGGATTGAGATTCCTTGAAGTTGTTCCGGGGGCTCGGGGCACGGAAGAAAGGAAATCTGGGCAGACAGGCAAGGGTGCACGGCCTGCGCAAAGACAGGTTAACTGTGCGGCCTGCCCAATCTAAACCGTGTGGCCCATTATCCTCTGCACAAAAGCATGTTCATGGTTAGCGCACGGTATACCAAACCGTCTAGATAAACCATGAGACCCCTCCTCCTCCTGACAGTCGAATGCACACGGTTTGTGAACCCGGCAGACAAATCGTGCGACCAATTAAAGTTGGAAAAAATTACAAGTTTTCCACTCCGGGCTTTAAAACCCCACTTGGGATTTCCTCCCATTTCCTCCCTCTCCAGCATAGTCACGAACCAAATCACCCAAATTCTACAAGAGAACGATCAGTCTCATATATAAGGTGTTTTTGGTGCCGTTGGTTGCGGATCGAAGCTCCAGATAATGCTAATCCCATGTTGCTTCTCATGTTGGTTTAGGGTTTGTTTCTTCTTTCCCTCTCATTCTGAAGCTCTAAAACCCTAACTTTTGGGTGAGTTTTAGGTTGAAGCTCCAAGGAGTGGTTGGATAGAGGTCTAACTAATCGATTTCAAGTGCGTTCAACCACGGTTTCAAGGTAGGTGGTCGACAAGTGATATCCCACAGTTATTTGGGAATTTTTGCTTGATTAGTTGTGTTTTTGTTTCTACATGGTTGTGTTTTGAATAACCTTGGAATATTTGGTAATATTGGGGTTTAAAATGGTTAATGGGAACCCTCACGATCCCCTTGGGATGTGCTGATATTGTCTTCACCTAATTAGGGCCATCCATGGGATGTGCGATCTTTTTCCGAGTTTAGGGATTTTTATCAAACAAGTGACCTTATTGTGATAAATTTTGGAGCCCTTGATAAACATGTTGGCATGATTGGTTCAAATTTTAATAGAATTTAGGTGATGCACGTAGAATTGGAAATAACCTAGGTTTTATTTTAAATTGAATGAATGGTTGATTCATGAAAATGATGAATGGGTTAAATGGGTTAATGTGTAAACTGATTTAAGACCATAACGGGATAGGTTATGGGTCAAATGTTCAATGCTTAGTGGTATAGGAATAACACATCGGAATTGGGTAAATAGTTAAATAATGTGAATTGGTAATGTGTTAATGGGTTAAGGCATGATGTGGATTCCAATGTAGGTTGTTGTTAGTAGTGTTTTATGAAGGGAAATGGTTTGTATGGATGATGGTTACTTATATATAAGAATGTACATATGGCTTCGTAGAGTGGGGCATGACATGTGGATCTACGCCCACGGGTTGATCTATGACTGAGGTTCTAAACTCCACCCTAAATGCATGGGTTAGGAAAGGGGACTGAGGGTCTATTCTTCTAACGGTTGCATCCACTCGGACCGAGGAATAGAGGTGAATATATGGTTTCTATGAGGGGGGATGTCTAAGTGAGATAGGATAATGATGTGTTTACCCTCTTGCGTGTGATTGTTGACCTTAGACCCATGTAACATAATGAATGTGTTTATCCCATGGAAATGTGATGAAATGGTAAGTGATGATAATTTGTAATAAGTGAATGGTACTGGAAATGGAAAATGGGCTTTGACTCAGAACATGTTAATGGAACATTAATTAATTACTTGGAAATTACAATTCATATTCCTTTAGAATGCACTATTTTTTGATACTGGATGTTTTGTAGACATCATTAGTGGTGGCCTATTGAGTTGTACTGACACCCTACTCGGACCGTCATTGGGTACTCGAACAGACTTTATGTTTGCAGGTTAGGAGAAGGGAAAAGGTCCTTTCTAGATAGCGAGTGGACATGGGTAGCACTTGGTCGAAGATCCAGACTTGGAGTCGGAGCCATTTTTTGGATTTTGGATATTGTGTTTATTTGGGGATTTTTCTCAGTATTGCACTTGTAGTATGACATGGCATATTTATTGTTGGAAATGATGGTTATGCATGATCCGTGTTTAATGGTTATTGTTTCATCTATTTGGTTTATTTTTGTTGTAAAATACTCTGATAAAAATGGGGTATAGTCTCCCCACGTGACTCTGTAGACCCCTGCTGCTAGTCGGCAGCCTTTGATGTATGGGGAGGTGCACTTAATGTCATTTAACCACCCATCTCGGAGCACCGATTTAGTGGCTTCCGAGTCGAGGATGTTAGAAAGTGGTATCAGAGGAGGTCCTTCATCTCCTTCTCTGTGGTATTGTTTTTTGGGATTGGTAGCCAAGGGTTAAGACATGTCGGGCCATATTAATGACCTCATGATTGGGAGTAGCTAACCCAGGTACAGGGGAAACCCAAGTCACCATGGGTGTGAAATGTTGTTCTTGGTTGTGTGAAGTTATTATTGATGATATTTCATCGTTGGGTGATGGACATGTGGTTTGACATGAATGTTTTATGACGTTTGGATCATGGCCTCAATGGCACGAGTATTTCATTCATGCATCATTTTAGGCACCTAGGGAGACATGTGACTTGCATTTTGTTTTGCACATGCACGGGGTTTGTGTGTGAGGTAAGAAAGTAGGGTGTATCGTGCATTTTATAAAATCAAGAAATGATGAGATGAATGAAACCGCACAAGTGGTTAGGGATGAATGTATTGTAAATGATGTTTAATGGAGTAAAAGGGTTTTAAACAAATTATAAAATGATGTTGAGTTAGTATATGAAATGGGTTGTTGTAGCTAGTAATGAACTTTTTATGGATTCATGAAAGTTTCTGGTATGCGTTCTAAAATTTTGTTCTTGGAATTGTAGCAAAATGCCACCACGACGTCGGTTACCAGTTGAGAAACATGAGGATGTTGCTAAATACACTCATCCAGTAGAGGAGCAATAAAATGTTGAGATCAATGAAGGTAGAGAAGACCAATTCCGGGAGAACATGGCTCGCCTTATACAGATGATGGATCCGGACCCAGGGCGGGTTGCACCGAGTATGTTTGAGCTGACCAGGGAGTTCCAACTGTAGAACCCTCCGACCTTCACCAGAGAGGGTGGGCAGAAGCAGCGGAGTTTTGGTTAGAGTCTGTCCAGACGATACTAGACCATCTGGAGACCCCTGTTGAAAAACGAGTGAAGCTTTCCCCTTATATGTTGCAAGGTCAGGCTACGCGTTAGTGGGACATTTAGGCTCAATTGGATCAGGCTGGGGGAATTTCATGGAAGGTTTTTCAAGAGATGATACTGAAGAATTTCTACCCAGAGACCTTGAGATAGGGGAGGGATGCAGATTGTATGAGCCTGACTTATGGATCGCTATCGGTGATGGACTATTCTAGTCACATCGGAGACTTGAGACGTTTTGTCCCAGAATTAGTAGGGGATGATGATGCAGTAGCAAAGAGTTTCTAGGATGGGCTATGACATGAGATCAGGTCTCAAGTAAACATATACCCCTGGAAGAGGTTCACAGAGGTATTAGATCAGGCAAAGAACTCAGAAGGAAACCTGAAGGGAGCTTCGGGTAGTGGGCATGTGGTGTTAGTGGGACAGAAGAGCGGTGCGACTACCGAATGTCGAAAGCGACGCCATGAGAGCTCACAACATGGTGGAAGTGTGAAAAGTGGCTGGAATAGGGGGTCATTCTCTCAGAGTGGGAACCCGTTTTTTTGTTATCTGTGTGGTAGGTTGGGGCATATGTGCAGTCAGTGTCCTCGACCTCTAATTGAGTGTCGTTCGTGTGGCAGGATGGGGCATGTGCAGAGATTCTGCTGGAACCCTCGGCTTGTGGGTGAGCATGATGGTGAAAAGCAGGTGCCATGTATGGGAAGGGGATACGTTTCCCCATATCAGGCAGGAAGTTGGTGCTCCATGGGTCGTACTGGAAGGGGTGGTGGATGTGGAACTCTAGGGCAGGATCACTCATGCCAGAAGGGAAATACAGTGCATGGCGTTCAAGGTGGGGCCCGTGGTAGAGGGGTAGGTCAGCTTTAGGACGTTTAGTTTACACCTACTGGTGGTGTGGATGGACCTTCGACTGTTCAAGGTACGATCCTTGTAGCTTCTAATTTTTCTAGTGTGTTGTTTGACCCAGGTTCCACACAATCTTTTATCTCTGTTCAACTAGTGGTAGTGCTGGGATAACCTATGAAGAGGGTGTGTGGATTTATTTAAATTGATACGCCATTGGGAGTGCGGGATGAGGATATCAAGCAGTGAAAGGGGTGTTCCATGAACGTCGGTGGGTATCGTTTTCTATGGGATTTTCTCGTTCTCAAGATGTCGGGGTTTGACCTCATCTTAGTAATGGATTGGGTGGTGTTGTATCGGGCGCATATAGACTGCTATCATCGTAGAGTATTGTTCAGGATGCTTGAGGGTGCCGATTATGTCCATCGTCCCAAATGGGATGTTCAAGTAGGGCGTGCAGGACCATTTGGTCAGTGGATGAATGGAATCATGGCTCGAGTGGCCTGTCTCATGCTTGATGATAATGAAAGAGTAGAATAGTCTATCTTTCCTCCCAAGGTGGATTAGTTTCAGGATGTTTTTCTTGAGGATTTCTCGAGGTTACCACCCGAGAGGGATGTTGAGTTCACAATCGAGTTGCTGTTGATAGCAGAGGCAGTTTCTATTTCTCAATACTGAATGGCACCAGCAGAACTCCAAGAACTGAAGGTTCAACATTAGGAGTTGGAGCGTAATGGGTTTATCAGTCCTAGTACGTCTCCTTGTGGATATCCTATGATTTTTTCAAATAAGGTTGATGGGTCGTTGAGGCTGTTTGTTGACTATCAGAAGCGTAATCAGATGACAGTGAAGAATCAGTACTCTCTTCGTAGAATTTAAGACTTGTTTGATCAGTTGAGGGGTGCATCAGTGTTTTCTAAGATCTATCTGAGGTCGGGTTATCACTAGTTGAGGGTGAGGACTTCTAACATACTGCGGACAACTTTCCAAAGTTGGCACAATTTGTTTGAGTTTGTGGTAATTCCATTAGGCATGACCAATTCACCGACAGTGTTTATGGATTTGATGAACTGGATCTATTATCCCTATCTATATCGGTTCATGGTCATCTTTTTTGACGATATCTTAGTGTACTCCGAAATTCATGACGATCGTGCCCAACATCTTGACATCGTCTTGGGTATGCTAAGATAGCACTAGCTATACACCAAGCTATAAAAATGTCAATTCTGGATAGGTGAGGTGACTTTTCTGGGTTACATCATCTCGGAGGTAAGTGTGACAGTGGATCCAGAGAAAGTGCAGTCAGTTGTGTCTTGGGAGTAGCCCAAGATTGTTTCTGATGTTTGGAGTTTTCTTGGGATTTTCCGGGAATAACCGAAGGTTCATTTAGGATTTCTCTCACTTAGAAGAACCACTCTTGGGATTGACCAAGAAGGTAATCAGGTTCGAGAGGTCAGAGTCTTGTGAGAACACCTTCCAGAAGTTAAAGAAGCGGTTGACGACTGCACCCATTTTGATCATACCTGAGCCAGGTGAGAAGTACATCGTGTTTTCGGATGCGTCCAGAATCGTTCATGGGGTTGTGTTGATGTAGGGTGAGCGGGTTGAGGCTTATGGGTCAAGGAAGTTAAGACCTCATGAGTAGAACTGTCCCACTCACTATCTTTAGTGGGATGCAGTGTTGTCCACCTTGAAGTGCTGGAGGAACTATCTGTTGAGAGAACGGTTTACTGTGTTCACAGACCATAAGAGATTAAAGTACATCTTCTCATAGCAAGTTCTGAATCTTCGGTAGCAAATATGGGTTGAATATATTCAGTCCTTTGACTTTTAGTAGGTGTACATGCCGGGATACAAAAACTGTGTTGCTGATGCTCTGAGAAGGAAAGTTCAGAATCCGGTGGTTCAGGAATCTAGCACCGAGTGGAATGTGATGGATTTGTTTTCAGAAATACACTTGGAAGTGCAGGAGGACAATGGTCAGGTCACACTTGCTTCCTTAATGATGGATTTGACACATTTGAGTAATTTTAAGGAAGGTCATCTTGATTTTTATGAGTGTTTAGACATGAAGGAAAATCTTAAAGGTGGGGAGATACCTTCTAGATGGGCCATCGGCATGGATGCTGTTGTTCGTGTTCATGATGGTGTGGTTGTGCCAAAGTGTGTGCGAGAAGAGTTGATGCAATAATTCCATGAATCAAAGTGGGAAGTGCATCCTGGTTTGACCACGATGTACCGTAATCTCTAAAGGTAGTTTTGGTGATCTGGAATGAAGAAGGAAGTTGCAGGCTTTGTGGCACGGTGTCTTACCTATCAGCAAGTGAAGGTCGAGCATCAACAACCAGGTGGTTTGTTGCATCAATTTCCCATCCCGGAATGGAAGTGGGATGATGTGAAAATGGATTGGTTCATGGGTATTTTGAGTATTCCCCGGAAGAATGATGCAATATGGGTGGTTGAGGACCAGTTAACAAAAGTGGCTCATTTCTTACTGATTGAGGAGACCTTTATAATCGACTAGTTGGGAGAGATGTATGTTTATGAGATAGTGTGGTTGCATGGGGTTCCACGAACCATATATTCGGATCGAGACCCGCATTTCATATCACATTTCTATAAAGGATTGAAGAAAGCACATGGTACACAGGTGTTTTTTAGTACAGCTTTCCACCCGCAGATGGATGGGTAGTCGGAACGTATGATCCAAGTGTTGGAAGACATGTTTAGAGATTCTGTCCTGGAATTTGGTGGTTCTTGGGAGAGGCACCTATCGTTATTTTAGTTTTCCTACAACAACATCTTTCAGGATATGATTCATATGGCACCATTTGAGGCACTTTATGGAAGACCATGTAGATATCAGTTGTGTTGGCTAGAGGCCAGCAAATCTGAGTTGTTGGGGCCCAGACTCTTGGAGGAGACTTCAGAGAAAGTTAAGTTGATCACAAATCAGATGGCTATGTCTTAGAGTAGACAGAAGTCATACGTAGATCGGAGGCATAGATCTCTTGAGTATGGGGTGGGTGATAAAGTGTTCCTTCAAGTGTCTCCATGGTTGGGTAACCGTCGGATTCGAAAGCAGGGTAAGGTGGCGCATAGGTATGTGGGACCATTTGTGATTGTGGAGAGGATCTGACCACTGGCTTACCTATTGGCTATTCCACAAAGGTATAGTGGGATACATGATGTTTTTCATGTGTCGTAGCTTTGACATTATCACCCTGACCCATCTCATGTGATTGATGTTGAGGATTTGGAGCTGGAGGTTGATGTGTCCTTTGAAGAGCATCTGGTCCGTGAGGTGGATCATAGTGAAAAGGTCTTTTGGGGAATGTTTGTTCCATTAGTGAGAGTACATTGGAAGCATGGGAAAGATTAGAAAGTAGCTTGGGAGAGGGAATTGGAAATGCAGGATCAGTGGCCTGAACTCTTCTCTTCAGTGGATCAATGAAGCTTTGTAACTCGGCTCGATGGAGAGTCATTAAAAGGTGGGGATGTTGAAATATCCTGGTTTTTGGAAAGGTATGTTTCTGTTGTTTTTTGGGTTGGTCAGATTTTTTTTGGGGATTAAAATTTCTCCTAAAAGTGTGAGAGGCCTTGAGCGTGTTCCGGAGGCTCGAGGCATGAATGAAAGAAAATATGGGCAAGGGAGGCCAGGGCACACGGCCTGCGCACGGCCAGGTAAACTGTGCGGCCTGCCCAGGCTAAACCATGTGACCCTTTCTCCTTCGGACAGAATCATAAACATTCATTACCAAACCGTCCAACTAAACCCTGCGACACCTCCTCCTCCAGACACTGGCATGTGCACATTTTTCGCATGGTTTTCCAAACTATACATACAAACCGTGTGACCACATAATGTTGGAAAAAATTAAATTTTTTCCACTCCAGGCTTTAAAACCCCACTCGGGAATTCCTCTCATTTCCCCCCTCTCCACCCTAGGCATGAACCAAATCACCCAAAGGCTCCAAGAGAGTGATCTCCCTCATTTATAAGGAGTTTTTGAAGCCGTTGGTTGTAGATCAAAGCTCCGGGTAAGGCCAATCCCATCATTGATTCTCTTTTTTGTTTAGGGTTTTTATCTTCTCTCCCTCTCATTCCAAAGATCTAAAACACTTTATTTTGGGTGAGTTTTCGGATGAATCTCCAGGGGTTGGTTAGATCAAGGTCTAAGGACTCAATTTAGAGTGCGTTTAACCACGGTTTTGAGGTTGGTGGTATACAAGTGATATCCCATAGTTAATTGCAAATTTGTGCATATTTAGTTGTGTTCTTGTTTTCGCATGGTTCTGTTTTGAATAACCTTGGAATATTTGGTAATAGTGGTGTTAAAAATGGTAAATGGGAACCCTCACGATCCCCATGGGATGTGTTGGGATGGTCTTGACCTAATTAGGGCCATCCATGGGATGTGACGGCTTTTCCCGGGTTTAGGGATTGTTATCAAACAAGTGACCTTGTGGAAATAAATTGTAGATCCCTTGATAAACATGTTGGAATGATTGGATGAACTGGGAATAGAAGTTAGGTGATTCACCTAGACTTGGAAATAACCTATATGTTATTTGAAAGGGAATGAATGGTTGATTCATGAAAATGATGAACGGGTTAAATGGGTTAATGTGTAAAGTGATTTAAGACCATAATGGGATAGGTTATTGGTCAAATGTTCAATGCTTAGTGAGATAGGTATACTACATGGGAATTGGGTAAATGGTAAAATCACATGAAATGGTAATGTGTTAATGGGTTAATCCATGATGTGGATTCCCATGTGGGTTGTTGTGAATAGTGTTTTCCAACGGGAAATGGTTAGGATGGTTTATGGTTACTTATATATATGCATGTGCACATGGCTTCGTAGAGTGGGGTAGGACATGAGGATATACACCCATGGGTTGAGCTTAGAATGAGCTTCTAAACTCTACCCTAAATGCACATGATAGAAAAGGGGAATGAGGGTCTATTCTCCTAATAGTTTCATCCACTCGAACTAAGGCTTCGAGGTGAGGATATGGTTTCTGTGAGGGGTATAGTACTAGTGAGATAGGATAATGATGTGTTTACCCACTTCTGTGTGATTGTTGGCCTTAGACCCATGTACCATAATGAATGTGTTTAACCCATGGAAATTTGATGAAATGGTAAGTAATGATAATTGGTAACAAGTGAATCTTAATGGAAATGGAAAAAGGTATTTGACTTAGAACATGTTAATGGGATCTTAATTAATTACTTGGCAATTATCATTCATATTCCTTTTTCATGCACTAACTGTTCATACTGGATTTTTTGTAGACACCGTTGGTGGTGCCCTACTTAGTTGTAATCACACCCTTCTCAGGCTGCAGTTGGGTATCTGAGAATACTTCATTTTTTCAGGTTAGGATAAGGGAAAAGGACCTTGCTAGATAGTGAGTGGACATGGGTAACACTTGGTGGAAGATCCAGACTTGGATTCGAGACCATTTTGGGGATTTTGCCTGTTGTCTTTATTTGGGGCTTTTGTTCACTCTTGCACTTGTCGTATGACATGGTATATTTATTGTTGGAAATGATGGTTATGCATGTTTCATGTTTATTGGTTATTGTTTCCACAATTTGGTTTATTTCTGTTGTGGCTTACTCTGATAAAAAGGGGGTATAGTCACCCCACTTGACTTCGTAGACCCTCGCTGCTAGTCATCAGCCTTTGGTGTACGGGGAGGTAAGCTTAAGGTCATGTAACCACCCATCTTAGATCACTTGTTTAGTGGATTCTGGGTTGGGGATGTTACATGTTGACTACATCCCCCTATTTTAATTTGTCCAGAGTCTATAAAGGGGTATGTGGTGTATTTCAAGGCTTCAGGTATGGGTCTTGGGTGTGTTCTTACACAAGATGATCATGTGGTGGTGTTTGGAAATCGCCAACTCTGACCACATGAAAATAATTACACAACCCATGACAAGGTGTATGTAGTTTTTATTCATGATTTTAATATTTGGAATCACTATTTCATTGGGGAGAAGTTTATGGTCTACTCTGATCCCAAAAATTTGGCTTATATCTTCTCACAGAAGGACCTCAACATGAGACAACATCATTGGATCGAGTTCATATAGGGGTTAGACTTTGACATTGTCTATATCCTAGGAAAGGGTAACTTGGTGGACGACTCCCTGATAATAATATTTCCAGTGTAGTATTTGAGTAAATGTAGTGATGATAGGTCTTTTATGGGGTCTTTTCTCAGAATCATGTGGATACCAGGGAGAAAGATGGTGTTGCATTCTTAGTGAGATTTCAGTTGAACCCTTCTTTGGTGGGGCTCATTCAGTGGGAGAATCCTAATGATGAGCATTGTCAGTGGACGATGCAGCTTCTTCATAGTGGGTAGATTCCCTCCGATGGGTCATCATCTCCTGAGGGAATATTTTTCTTCAAAGGTTGTTTAATAGTGTTGTTATCTCTACGGAAGGTGGTGATGGACGATAGCCACTAGTCTCAATGGGATGCCAATCTGGGTACCAAAAAGGTATATTATGATTTAATTTAGTTGTTCTGGTGGCCCAGTATGAGATTATACATCGCCGATGTTATGTTAAGAAGTTATACATGCCAATAGGTGAAAGTAGAGTATCGAAGGCCCTCCAATTTTCTCCATCTATTACCCATTCCTACCTGGATGCTGAACAAGGTAGTCAGGGACATCATTGTTGTCTTTCCTCATATACCTCGGTGTAATAATCATATTTTTGTGGTGGTTGATCATCTAAAAAAATCATCCCACTTCATTCCAAACAATGTTATAGCTAATGCGGATGAGTTGGGCCGTTTTTATCTTCATGAGGTGGTAAGTCTCCTTGGAGTACGGTCAGTGAATGTCATAGATAGAGACCCCTCATTCACATCATGAGTTTGGGGAGGCCTTTAAGAGGCCTTGGGGTCTTAGATCAAGATGATCATGACATACCAACCTCAAACAGATGGTATGATGGAGCAGGCGAATCAGATTTTGGAGGACATGATCCTTGCATGTGATCTAGACTTTGTAGGTTCAACAGATAGCCATTTGGGATTTTTAGATTTTTTTTAATAACAGTTACTAGTATTATACTATAATATCTCCTTTTTATGGCCATTATGGTTGGACTTATCCCCCATTGTGTTGGGCAGAGGTAGGTGAGACCTCACTCTTGGGGCTAAGTCTGGTGCAGGAGATGTCTAAGAAGGTCAAGATGATCTGGTGGCATGTATTGATTGCTCGGAGTCTGCATAAATCATATGCTGAAAAGGGGAGTCGAGACATAGTGTTTTCTATGAGTGATAGGGTATTCATGAAATTGGTCCCTCATCTGGGTCATCATCGATTAGGAAAGCAAGGGAAGCAGACACTGTGGTATGTCATACCTTTTTAGATCACCTAGCGTATTTTCATGGTGGCTTACATGTTGGCGTCACATTCACAATTGAAATCCATACATGATGTCTTCTATATATTCTAGTTGATTAAATACAGCTTGGATCTATATAATGTACTAAATTATGAGGATTTGGATATAGAGCCTGATTTATTTGTTTTTGAGCGGCTGGTGAGAATAGTGGGATCCCAAGAAAAGCTACTTTGGTGAAAGTCTATTCCCCTGGTCTAGGTTCTTTGGAATCATGGGAACGATACACATGATGCATTGTAGTAGATGATGTGGGTTGAAAAGGAGTACCCATTCCCGTTTTCCGATCAAGTTTCAGGTTGACTTTTTGGGGTGGAAAATCATCCATGGTGGGGAGAATTGTCACATCCCTGACGAATTTCAACGGTAAATTTCATTTAATTTCCATTATTCCTTTTATTTGGTGGTTTCCAATACATTTTTGTGAAAATGTAGGGTTTTAATAATTTGGTCTAAACTGTGAGACAATTTCCCAATTTACAAACCAATTTTGTATCTTTTCTAACTCTTCATTTTTCCACATTTTCACCCATTACACTTCCAAAATCTCCTCCCCTTGCCTATTAACAAAAAAATATCTATTTGGACCAATTATTTATCCATTATAATGGTGGATCTTGGTTTTTAATAAATTAATTGGGCCCGCTCAGAAGCCCATTTCAATTTTTTAAAGAAATTATTTTTTTAATATCGTAATCAATTCCTATTTTTTCAGTGATTTCACCTCCCACTCGAAGAAAAATACCCTCTTCAAGCCCCATGTTTTTTGATTCTGTTTTTGGAACTCATTTTCATTGTAGAGTATGTTGAAACTTATCAACCTTTCCCGATTCGTCCAGATATAAAAAATTTAACTTGGTTTATTCATAATTCCCTCAATTTTTACTCTTATTCCCCCATTTCAGTTCTAAATTGATCTTCTATACCTTATTCTAAACTCATTTGAATTATTTATTATTTTCAAGTTCATTTAATATTGTATTTGGGTATATTTCTTAAAACTACCTCATGTAAGTGGGTCTCATTCATTCTTGATTCAATTTTCTTAGGGTTTCGTAAAATTTTCATCGAGTTACACCAAATTTTCATGACCTCCCAAATGACCTCAGGGTACGATTTTGAACATAGGTTATAACTTTGGGTTTTATTGTTCCAATATTTTGATTTTAGGTTCGATATAAATTCCTAGTGGTGTGGCGGTGGTGTGATTGAATTTTCACACAACAGATTCGAAATTTCAACCATTTTGGTAGGTGATTCCATATGTATAAAATAATTGTTACATATATTTCTGTTTTTATAATATTTTCATGTTTTTATCATATCATTATTTTTGAAAAAATTGGTTTTAGTGTTATTTGTAAGGAAAATGAAGTTTAAGTTCCATTTTAATGTGAAATTAGGGGTTTTCATATAAATCTTTTATTGGTTAATTTGGGGATTTCCTATAACTAGTTAGTTGATTTTATTGAAAATTATTATGGAAGAAAATCTTGTTTTGTAAGTTCATATCATTTTTTTTATTTTAAATCTAGTTTTGGTGATGTTTGTTATGTAAATTATTTTTGGGTTCAAATTTGGTGTTAAATTGGGTGTTTTACAATGCTATTTTATGTTATGCATATTAGTGTTGTTCTATAACTCATGTAATGGGTATATAGATATGTTTTGGGGGCTTAAATTTCTGTTTTGGTGAATTTGAGTATGCACATGGTGTTCAATGGGTGGTTTTAAATGGATCATTGTGTGCAAAACATTTTGGGCTTTTGTCGAGTTGTTTTATTGAAAATCAAAATGTTCTATTGTGTGTTTTAAGTGGTACAAAGTGTTTATAGATACTATATTGTTTATATGTGACCATTAGTTGTGTTTTTATATGAAATTTTATGTATTGATCATGCTGAAATTCTTTTAGCACAATGGGGGAAGCCCGAGTACCTAGGAGGGTAGATATATACTAGTACGCTAGTGATCCGGATGGGTTCAGTCCAAGTTTCCCTTGGAATTTTGGATAAATAAACCCTTATCATGACTATGTGGATGATGTTCAGGGACCAATTGGTTATGGTTATGTTCCCTACTAGTGGATCATTCATGATAACATATTTTTATATGGATATTTTTACACCGAGGTACGAGGTACATAGGGCCTGATAATATCTAGTGCCTTGGGGTGTTCCGGATTTCCGTGGTCATTGGTTTTTTGATATTTAACATTGTATTATTGTGTGTTTAGATGTAAATTACAGAATATAACTTCTATTATCTAAATTTTTTATCATTCAGAATGTTATATTTTGAAAACTATAGAAAATTGAATGTTTCATTCTGTGGAATTTATTTCGACTTTTCCATACAAATTAAAACTGCATGCATTTCACCTTATATTTATAACTCTTCAGAATATTTGGGTGGTATCCAACTTGACTTAGGCATACATGCTACATACACCCCTTTTGTGTCTGTATAATTGATTATTATTGATTCAAGTAAAGGCAAACCCTTCAGTGAAGGCGGTTTGGGCTGTTAGTCCCCTCCTATGGTGCGGGGTTGTAGAGACGACTCAAGGCTGATGGACCCTTGTCTTGTGGAGCCTTTCTGGATGGTTTTATGATGTTTTTATTTATGTTTGGACCTTTTATACATTATTTTAAACCATTTATTCCAATCGGGTTTTCGTTTAGGCTTGATTGGCATGAAAATTTCAAATTCATATTATTGATTGTTTTTTGTTTTCTACATTAACTCTTGGGTAAATCATTCCCAAACCTAATTTATTGATACCCTGGAACGTCTGCCAGCATGTGGGGATAGGGAAAGTATCTCAGTCATTGTAATGGGCTTGATTTTAATTTCCTATATTATTGGTGACCCGATTTGGATCGTTTCAACAATAAACCATTTTAACAATTTTCCAAATATCACCATTAATGCATTTGAAAAAAATCATATTTTGAAAACATTTCAACATGTTCCAAAAAGAAATATGTATTTACATTTTCATAAATCATTAAATCAATAATGAGAAATGAATTTCTATTGGTAATTCATACTATCAATGCATGTCATTTAACTCTCATAAGCTAAACCTGTGATGATGTGGTGACATTCACCTACAATATTCATAAAACACTAATTTACCCAAAAACCTTGGTAACATGATGTTTAAAATAATGATATTTAATATAAAATTTTATTCTATATGTTTCATGATCTGTCAAAACTACTATTTTTTTACAATACCAAGAGATATACTGAAATCATTTTCAACTCATGTACAAAAAATAAGAAACTAAAGGGTCAAATAAATTGATAACATTTGTTACATCCCACCTCTCAACCGTTGGCTTGGAAAGTGGAGGTGGGTGTTACTATCCTTAGGTGAGATACCTAAGATACCAAAGTGCGGAAATAAGTTCAAAGGATTTTATAAATAATTTGGGGATAATTATCCTTCTGAAAATTAAATAACTAAGACTTTAAAATCAAAACAACCAAACTTATAGATGATGCATGAGTAAAAAGTAAAAATCAAGAAAAATCATAAAAATACATAAAAAATACCACATTAGAGTACCATATGAAACCAGAAGGAAAATCCAAGGTAAAAAAATGAAAACAAAACAAACAGACTCCATAGAAATCAACCATCCACTCTCTACAAGCTCTAGGATCTAACTCACCAATTCATTTCCAAGGTTTCAAGATGAATCACTAAAAAACTTACACACATTTCTTTTATAGGTGTCTCAATGGATGTCATCTACAAATTCTCAATAGTTACCATTCAGTGGTTGATTCTAACCATAGTATGATTTCCCCAATTACATCATAAGTCATTCTACTGGGACAAAAATGTTAAAAAATTTATGGAAAATAGTTTAAAAAAAATTAAAGTATTTTATATAATGTCTAAAATACTTTTCCATCGAACCAAATAACTACATTCCATTAAAACCAATATTAACACCACTTGAAAAAAACCTCCCATGTTTTGAACAACTCACACATCATCACATAGATTCCATGGTTATAGTTCCATACTCATAAGAGATCTATCGTTGATCAACCAATTAATAATAATGTAACCATTATCGATGTTCCCCAATATAACTCACCTCTTATAAAGTTCATATCATTGTACCATAATGGTACACAACCCTTATTCAGGTTAATATAAATAAAATCCTTTAGTCACACTCACCGTATAAGACAAAATCAATTCAAAGGAATTTCCCATAAACCATTCATTATTTATAACATTTCATGAAAAATTTCCCTTTAATCAACACAAATACATAATTTTTAAAATTAGAATTTTAAAATTATCACTAAAGAACATTATCTACAATAACATCCAATTTTCAAAATTTCCTAAACACATCACTAAAATGGTTTCCAATGATAATTTCACATGAAATTCATAGGCATTTTAAGGGAAACAATTATTCCATACTATGTCGTCAAATTCTAAGCATGTGTAGTTGGGATAGAAGTCCCCTACCACAATATAGTTAGGGAAAATAAAGAAAGACACTATGTTTTTCTATATTTGATAACAGAAAACCATTATTTTTTATATCTAACCATAAGTAATCAAAATTCATATCCTTGAACATTGATATATCTTCAACAGATTAGATTGATTATTATTTGAATGTTAAGAAGTAATATTCGGTTAATAATGACTATGAGCATAGAATTATGGATTAATATGTTTTCCAATGAGCCATTAATTGAACTACTGATCACATTCAAATCGATGGGATTTACTACTCATTACCTGGGAGAAACATTTCTACATTTAGTTGTATAATTAAGGGAAAACATAGTACTTAATGGGACAAATTGAATTAGATTCCTAAATTTCAATGTTGTGACTATGTGATGCACGGTTAGGCCAAAGTGTTTTGAAAATGAAGACCTAACCATGCTGTTACAACTATACCATACCAAATCATCACACAGTTGGATCTCATGGTAAAAAACTATTCTCCATCCATTTATAATCTACTATCTTAATCCATATATTACTGAGTTAGATCACATGATTAGAAAAACAGTGTACCAACCATGTGTTATACACTATTTCAAGGAGTGCTATTTTTCATGGGAATCTACAAGATTTGGAAAAAATGTGTTCTATCAATGAACATTCACAATTCCCATTATTTCCCTTACATGGTTTCCAGGATGAGTTTCATGGTTTCTTCAAACTATGATCAAATCACGTGCCTCCATAAAAGCCTCAATATAATTCCAAAAAACATTTGAACCTCCTGAAACAAATCCCAATCATTATATATATATATATAATTCATAAATAAATTGTCATGTCTTAGAAATTGGGTCATCTAAAATATATTTTATTTAATCCGAAATAAATCCAACTTCATTCATATCCTACCATTTCCATTTCTCATGATGAGGGGAGGATATGGTTGTCCATATTGAATATATTCAGATATAATATTTGACTTTCTTCTTAATTCATTATACTTTTGAAACACATGATCCTTAGTTATAGTATATAAAATTGATATTTTAAAAAAACAATAATAAAATTCACAATTTAGTATTTCAAGGCACAAAAAAACTAATTTTTTAGAATGAATATCAATTTTTAGTATACATTTTAAAAATATACCTACAATGAGTTTTTGATATTTTAACATGAAAAAATGTTATTATGAATAATATAAAATTTAGTATTTAACTATTTCACGTTTTATTCATAAAAATGGGAAATAATATGTAAAAATAAAAATTTTGACTATAAATTTGATATAAATAAATACACTATTATTTGGAGTTTATAAGGGTATTTTTTGTAAGGAAAATGATTTTTTTTCGAAACAAAAATAATTCATTTAAAATGTTATAATGTATGTGCATTTTAATTAACTAAAATAATATTTAAAATTGATAAATTTAAATTAAATGACCTGAATATATATCTAAATATAATTATATAAATCTATTTAATTCTTATTACTTATCATAAAGTAAATTTATGATCATTTTCTTCATGATAATTTCATTTCATGAAAGACTAGTTTTTAACATGATTTACATGATTAATTTTAAACTAAATTATACGATTATGTGAATTTAATTATATTAAATGTAGTCAATATTTATAATTATAAAACTTATGAATATGTAATGTCACATCCCGACACGGGTTCAAGTAAAAGGTTCCTAAATTAGTTTTCTATGTGGCATAAAGTATTCATCTCGGTATACCAGAGGCTTCTGACTTATAGTGAGGGCCTAGGGTGTGTTCTGGGGGGGGGGGTCTATGCACTGATAACCACGGTAGAGTGAAACAAATAAATACCAAAACATATATGAAATAATGGAAGAATGATATTAATGGATAATAAGTGGGAAATAATAATAAGAATCCAAATATAATATATGACACAAAACATGGAATGAATCATATAAAAAATATGATAATGAATATCATGTCTCTATAAAGTTAGAAAACATGTAATCAATGAGGCAAACAATACATGCTTTAAAAATTATCAAAGGTATCCAAAAACTATCTAGCATCCCAAGCGCTTTCTTGGGCATCTGTTACCATGATACAACCTAATGAAAGAAATCAATATGAGGTGTCCAAAGCGGGATGCTTCCCCTTTTCAACATCTACATACATGTAACATTATTGGGTACCACTAATGGTATAGATAAGGTGTCAGATAAATCTCACTATTCCACCATCATCGATGCCTATAAAATCTAATTTGTGAATATAAACTAAAATAGTGTGTATGTATATATGAAGGTAAATAAAGTAGATTAAGGTAAATATCTCATACCTTATTCAGTCTTAGGTGGTGTTTGAACATGAATGAATTCATTAATTATGTTCCAGTTTATAATAAGTGTCGACATTCTATATATGACTGAGATAAAGTATGGGGATATAATGTATCACCAAGGTATCCTATACTGATGATTCTAATGGAGAGGATCCAATGTAATAACCATGGAATCCTATAATAATTAAATTAATAAAATAGGATATAAGTTAGTAGACAAGTAATCCTTAATCATAGGGTTCAAATAAACTCAATGATGACATGCAGTCTGAATATAAGGCATTTGAGTGTAATCCAAGGGAAATTTCTAAAGGAATTCCACTGTAATAGATGAAAAATGATTGAATGTTTCTTGTCCTGTGTATTCATGGAATAATCATAACATGTCCCAATGGGGAGAATCTATGGTTCATCCTATATAAAGACATCATGATTGTTCTGAAGAGTGTGTCAAAGGCATTGTAATGTCTGGAAGATAGTGAAGGGATCTTATAGAATCATTTCTGGAATCCTATAAGTGCTCAAGGAATTACATCAACAATACAATTTCGATCACATATTACTACCCATATGTGGGCTCTAAAATATTGAACACAAAGGGAAGAATGAAAAGAAGCCCACACGCTGCCTCGCGAAGCCCCGACGCAGAGCCCCCATAGGCAACACGGCTGGCGGGAAGCCCTAGAGGTGGTACTTCTCTGCGAACGCCCTAACGTTCGTGAGACTGTCGGGAAGCCCCAGATGGGGTACCGCTCCGCGAACACCCTGACGTTTGCGAGATCTCCGCGAAGCCCCAGAGGCGGTACCGTTCCATGAATGCCCTGACGTTCGCGAGACCGCCGCGAAGCCCCAGAGGCGGTATCCCTCTGCGAATCCGGTTGACGTTCACGACCCACCGCGAAGAAACTGCTGCCCCTTCGCGTCGCGTGAGTTCTACTCCGCGGCGCCACTTTCCTATAAATACTAGGCTCCCCCTAAGTCCAGAGGACGGAAAATACGACCTTTCATCTTTTCAAATCCCGAATCGTGAAGCACCCTTCGCCAAGGGAATCATGAGCTCTGTGAGGTATTTTTACTTTGCGAGAGGCCTTCGCTTTGTCTTGTTTTAAGCCCCTATTCTGAGAGGGATGCCCTTCGTGGAGCCTAAGGGCATTCGCGAAGGAAGTGGATTCCCAAGGGAACCCGGGCAGCTGTAGAGCATTTATACTTCGTGAAACACCCATCTTGTACTAGTGATCCACATCCCTACGTAGGGTTGTTGTACATCGTGAAGCAAACTACTTCATAGCACCTTGCTTCGCGAGGAACCTCTGCTTTGCAAGGCAGTGCTCCGTGAATACTATTCCACTACGTGAAGCACCTCCCATTCACACCCAAGCCCCATGCTAAAGCCATGGCACCCCACATGGCGAAGCACAATCCTTTTCTTGTAAATTCATCTTCCCGTGTGACCCTCTAGGTTTGCACGATGTGATTTCAAAGTCCCATGGACAACACCACTCGTAGCATTGCTTCGCCTGATGATTCTTCGAATAGGCATGCTAACGACTATTTCTTCTTTGCATAGCCACGCTAACGTGGACCCCTAGATGGTTCGCACTGCAAGCCCCCTTTACCATGGCCTTTCTAGTACATTCCCTCACCCTAGGAGCTGAGGGTACCGGTCATGTATGTCCTAGTGGTGTGGAGTAAACCCACCTCGTCCGAGCTGCAAGAAGTTAAACTGCCAAGCCCCTCGTCCTCAACACCTGACGTTAAACTGTGATCCGAACCCATGCCTTGCACACAGGGTCCCCCCAGCTCAGACATTTTTTATGCCACTCGTCTCCATGGGAATGGAATCACCCTCACATGGGATGATATCCCCCTTCTCGGAGTAGTGTATGTCCACGGGAGAAGGGCAACGACCTTGGTTTAAGCCCCCAAGCCTCTCCTACAGAAGGTAGCACCCATGCACCTCCGTACTTCCCCACTACCAAGGCCAGGGGAGGGCGTGATAGGGAACGAGACACCTTCCATATTTGGTCCCAAATACCTCTCCTACTACGCTTTTCTGCACTTCAGGCCTCCATCCTGAAGTAAGTCCCATCTCCATGGGCCGTCTAACGCGTAATCGCCTCTTCGTTTCTCACGGACACACCCTTCATGACGTGATCAGAAGGTCTCTTTTGTCTCTTGTTTCTCACACCGAGCACGACTCACCTGGGATTAGAGTAAGCATTGGCCATGAAAATACCTCATCTGTCATAACGTTAAACTGTATGCCCTCATCCAGCATGACGTAAAACTATATGCCCCCTGTCCAACATGATGTTAAACTGCACATCCATTTGAACTACTAGGACTCTGATCCATGTCAAGGCATGGTATGTAGGAAGCCTCTATGTGGTTCAAGCCCACCGCCTATTATTTCTTCACGTCAGTTTCCACCCTCATCCAGCATGACATTAAACTGCATTCTAGTCTGATGACAAGCCGTTGTGACCAACCCGAACTAAGAGGACTTTGATCCATGTTAAGACATGGTACTTAAGAAGCTTCCCTGAGTTTCAATCCCATCTCCCATCGGACCAAGGTCCTTTCTTCACGTCGGTTTGCGGACACCCACCATTTCCTCATGAAATACAAGTTCTTTGATCCATGTCAAGTCATGGTACATAAGAAGCCCCCCTCAGGTTCAAGCCCACCACCTGTGGACCCACAAGTTCACCTCCACGTCGGTTCGCTGACGAAAACCACCACCTGAACTACGAGGTCTTTGATCCATGTCAAGGCATGGTACGTAGGAATCCTCCATGAGGTTCAAGCCCATAACCTAGTTGTTCTGACCTCATTCACGTCGGTTCACCCCCGTCCTGCATGACCATAAACTGTATTCCACATCTCATTTGAACTACGAGGATTTTGATCAGTGTCAAGGCATGGTACATATGAAGCCTTCTTGAGGTTCACGCCCAACAATCATTGGCCCAGACCATCTCCTTGTCGGTGTTCTAAGCCCCTATTCTCTCTTAAACTATGAGGACATGGATCTATGTTAAGACATAGTACATAATAATACTTCCTGAGGATAAATTCCACCGCCCATTGGACTAAGGTCCACATCCACGTCAGTTCGCTGATGACGCCCATTGGACAAAGGTCCACATCCACCTCGTTTCGCTGACGACACCCATTGGAACAAGGTCCACATCCACGTTGGTTCGCGGACGACACCCATTGGACCAAGGTCCACATCAACATTGGTTCGCTGACAACATCATCGGGCTAAGGTCAACCTTCACGTCAGTTCAACGATACCATCCCAAACTACGCGGTCTCTGATTCCCTACCACGAGGATACATAGGCGGTCTCTTTGAGGCTCAAGACCAACTATAATATCTCCCTTACGATGGTCCTATTTCATTCCCCCTCCACTTCATTCATCCATCCATCCATCATCCACCCTGATTCTTACTCGGGCTGCCAAATCCCGGTGAGATCATGCCACTCCACTCCCCTCCACAGCATCTGGGAAGCTGCCCATGAGCTGACCTCGTTATTGGCATCCCTTCAAGAGGGGTTCCTTATTCTGATCCACTCCAGTTAGTGTTCTGATCAGGCCAACTGATCTCCACTGGACGTTAAACCTGCGGCATACCCTATGTTAAACATAGGAAGGTGAGGAATACCTTAGATACATGCATATGGCATATGATTCCCCATGCTCGATGTGGGATGCCTCAAGTTTCCATGCCCTCGAGAATCCCTATGATAAGGGGCAAAAGACAGACACACCAATTCCCCAGTATTCAGACATGTTACTGATGCCTCGATATGACTACTCCCCCGACTGAAGGTTACTGCCCTGACCAGACCATTTGGAATTTCCTGACAGAAGTAGTGTAATTAACCGGCGTCCATGGAAACATGGCACTGGGAAGAGTTTCACGAACAATGTATTAAATCTATGAGGGAGACCCAGACTAGGTGATGAGTTCCGAGGAGGAATACACAGAAGGAAGAACCGAAATCCCATCATCCCGGTTTTGATAAAGGAGAAGGTGTCCCAGAATAAGGAGTGGATGTCGCTCACCTTTGGAAAGTGGGAATGCGGGGCAACACAAAGATAGTCGCACCTGTCACGCCCCTAGAGGACGAACGCGCGCGCCCCAGGGAAAGCGTCAGAAATAGAAATGGTGAACCCGACGTGAATTTCTTCTCCTCAATATGGAGATTAGTATCATTAGAGACACCAGTAGATTGACGTGTCACCAAATCTAGATATTCGGCACCGGGTCTTGCCAAGAAAATAGCGGGCCTGGAATGAAACTCATCGGAAGTTGGGGCAGTAGAACATGAGGCATTCCATTCTACAATGTGTTGGCATGGATCCATCTCACCGACCATGGAAGATGGAATGATTATGGGGCATTGGTTTTCGATCCTTTTCCTCACAGTACTGACGAGTTGATCTCCCTGCTTCCCAGGAACCATGTTGCTGCTATGGAGACACGATCACCACCCGCTCGCCTACGTAGGGGTGGGGGCAATACCAGCACAGCCGCTCCGTTTGGCTCCACTTCTTCCACAACAATCTCTAAATCCTTGAATACGGGACACCCACTTACCCTCTCCCGGTCAGAGATCATCCAACGAAGGGTGATCAACCACCTTGTACACAGGTACGAGGAGGAAGGGGTCATCCCAACTCGGGATATGGATCGCCTACACCTAGAGACATCTAGGCCCTTCTGTCTACACAGCCCTTAAAGGCCATGCATGGATCCCCTTCTCCCCACCCCAACGTTAAATCGTTTCGGGAGCCTGTCCCTGGAACGCCTCGACGACTCCTCGCCTTACGCTGATGAGGCGGGTGATGTCCGGCTCAGCTTAGTCAGAGCCCCAATCCAAGGGATCCATGCAAGGGCCCCCATCCGGTCGCGTCAGCGCTGCCGTCCGGCTTCGCCAGAGGAGCAGGTAGGCTATGCCCTTGAACCACCTATGCCAGCTCGTTTGACTCGATGTCAGCATCGGGCCAGAGCAGAGGACGCTCGTCAAGGGGCATCAACGTCAACAGCTACTGTGGCCCGATCCACCACCGACGTGCATCATGGAGTCCATGCATACACTGAACTGGGGCACTCCTTAACCCAACAAGGACTGAGGCCCCAACCTCCCCATGGGCAGGTTGGGTTGGATCTCGGGGTCGCAGGCCCGTGCGGTGATTTCCGCGAACCAATCCACAGTGACATCACTCCGTACGGAGGTCCTCTCCATACCACCATTCCACAGATCATGGGCCTTCCCCGCTCTGAATCTCTTCATGGGGGTATGCCTCATGCTACTCCCATCCCGAATGAAGACCTACCCCATGGCAGTGATGCTCGATGCATAAGCCTCTCCCGTGCCCACCACATAGGGAACAAAGTTCCTCCTCGTTTCCCCGATCGTCGATGTGAAGGTATTGCCCATCTAGTCCCTCTCCAACGTGGGGGTCCTCCCTATGTCCTCTCTGCAACTGCAGAAGGTCCTCCTCACCCCGGAAACCCAAGGAGTGAAGGTCAGGCACACTCCAATCTTACCAAGCATGGAGGTCCTCCCCATACTCCTGCCAGTTCCAATAGAGGTTCGTCCCACATGGGTGTTGTCCATGGAGGTCCTCCCCATGTACCCTTCGACATTTTCCATTGTTTCCCTCACACCCCGTCTATCTCAAGTGGGAGTCCTCTCCGCCAGGGCGCCATCACCGCTCCGAGACCACATGTCGAGAATCAACTTTGTCCCAAAGAGACATATAGGGGCAGGAGGGCAGGTCGTCACCACCACAAGAAGAGTCCTGGGAAGGACCGAGAGGAGGTCAAACCAGCCCGTTTCTCGGATTCTGAACCAGAATGTGACTCAGCAATGGAACCATCTCCCCGCTCCTCTGTGTCAAGGACTGGGGCAGGAACAAGGATCTTCAGCCTCGTTCTCCCATAATGCGACGTCCACCGGATTCCCGCCTCTCTCCGCAGGTACATCCAGGAGGACGAAATTGTGGAAATTCCACAGGTTATGACAGTGCAATCACCACCATCATCACCAGAAGCGTCCTCTACCTCTACCAGAGATCACAGAGAGCAATTATTAGGGACAATGACAGTAGAGAAATGACGTGACCCATCGTCGGTGACCACAATTCCTATTCCAGAAGCTGTGGCTATCAGACCATCGTATCGTGATATTGTGGTCAGGTCACCTCACTCTTCGGAGGATGGCCCGGAATTCGGCGGCCAGTCAACTCATTCACCGTATTCTCCGCCACCAAGTTTACTATCTCAGCGGTCTACCTCGGTACCGCTACCGGTCCCTCATACACCTCCGGTTGACGAGTGGGGCAATACGGGGCCAGACCCTGAGTCCGAGTCGGGAAGCTTCTGGGACATTCTCGCAGTAGATCACTTCCCGGATAAGTTCTGGCCGACGGCAGTGCCAAACTATTGCGCGCCGGAGTCCCTTACCTCAGAGGAAGTAGGGTGCTTCCGCCGAACCCTATGGGTGACACACTTCATCCTCCATAATGAGTTGGTAGTGTACCCTAGGAGCCGAGCGTACATTGAAGAAATCGACGAGAAATGCCACCTGATCGATTTGGCCACACTCCCTGTGGCCTAGCGCCCTGAGTCGCCAAACCGCTAGAGCACCCTTCAACAGAAATGCGTTCAGAGACTCAATGTACTCCGCAGAATCATCAGGGAAGCTACCCCCCATGTGCATGTCCATGGCTGGGGATAGTATGCCGCCCTCCTCTTCAGTCCTATCCAGTGGCAGCCTGATTCGTTAGGCGATATTGAGGACATTCCCCCAAGGAGGGTTGTGGTCCACATGGGTGATGTAGTGGATAAGGATGAAAAGCATGAATTTCTCGATGGATAATTACCCCCTGAGGGTGTACCACCAATACTGGACCCATCAAGGAGGGTTACCCGTCAGTAGAGGAACCTTCTAGGCCTCCCTGTACCCACCGAGTCGTTGGTACTCAGTCGAAATTTCAGTAAGGGTAAGGAACATGTCGGAACCGTCAAGCACTCCGACCCATCCACCTCTATACAGAAGACGGGCAAAGATCCCGAGAAGGCCACATTACACCAGCAGCTTGATGAGAAGAAGATAATGGTTCAAGAACACCTAGACGAGTGCGCTATAGAGTGGCGACCTGACTATGGAAATCCCAAGCTGGGGCACCAGGGGCAGGAACAATTTCCCCTTGGCGAGATGCCTCTGGGCAACCCTGATCACGTTACTTTCGCAGAAAGGGCAGAAGACGGAACTCATAGAAAGAGGGCACGATACGTCTCACCAAACCCTCCTAAATGACGGGGAAATCTGAGGAATCCAGCCTGGGTTCCCCCAACTGCCCCACAGGCCATTCCACCAGTCGCTCCACGAGCTCCTGAAGCCATCTATCATGTCGAAAAACCCAGCAATGGACTTGTGATTAGGGATCCCTGCCAAGACAGGGACCCCCACCCGGATGATCTTATAGTGGCACTCATCGCCCTCTTTGAAGTGTTGTAAACGCTGCATGTGGTAGTCCCACCGGATGGCATGCCTTATCCCGTGTGGGAGGATGATATGCACGCACCCCCAGGTTTTGGGAACCCCACTTTATCGCCCTTCAATGGGACAGGGGACCCTCCGAACCATTTGGACCACATTTCTTCCATGTGCAGCCCCATGCTAGGGACCCCGGCCTAGTAAGAGGCCGCCAAGCTCTGATGATCCATGCAAACATTTGAGGTCCCCACATTTGTCTGGTACAGTTAGCTCCCTATCGGATCGGTGACCAACTTGGAGGATCTCCGATGGCAGTTCCTATACTAGTTAAACTCCACCATGTGAAAGACCAGCATCGCAGACCTCTTCAAGTGCAAACAAACTCATGATGAGCGAGTCGTAGAAATCATCTCGTGGTAGAAGGGACTTACATACTCCCTCGACATGCTGCTGACTCAGGAGAAATTACTGGCGATGTGCGTAGGGAATGTTAAAATAGAGTTCGTTCATTCCTTGAACACCAGAACTACCGTGGAGGGTTCCAGAATTTCTCAGATAAGGATTAGCGCCTTGATGAGGCTCTGCAACAGGCTAGTCAGGCGCGTTTGTTGCCCCCTGTGGTCCCAGCTAGGAGGGCTTCCAGAGCCGAACTCGCCGCGGTGTCCCAAATAGAAGCCCCCAGGCAGCTAGAAATACTGCTAGTAGCACCGACCCCACAACACTGTAGAGGTCCTCCATCTCAAGCGTAGGTTCCTTCCCAGCAGGGACCACCTCATAATCGACTGGTTCCCCCGCGCAATGCACCACCACCACCTAGGTGAGACAATCAAGCACTGCCTCCTCGGTAGTCCCCTACGACCCCTCGTCAGGGCCAGGCTCATTGGGTCCCCTATCTGTAAATAAGGCACCAGACTTACTTTTTCAATGAGAATCAGCTCCCAAGTTACTTCCGAACATCTCTAGAGCAAGGGTTTTTGTGCTTACCCGAGTGCAGAAGGCCGGTAGAGGCGAATATCACCGATCACCGCAACTATTGTCCCTATCATCGGATTCTGGGGCACACCCTCAAGCAATTCTATGTGTTTAAAGACTGGCTTCAAGACCAGGTCGACAACAACATAGTCATGTTGGTCCCAACATCAACACAAGTAGCGGGTGACTTTGTAGGGTCATAGATCGGTAGCGACAACAAAGGCGAGTTGCAGTAGGTTCCCAGTTGTGGGTCCCATAAATATGATGACTGGATGGCTCGAAAAACCATCACCCACGCCCGTGGTATCATTCGGGCATGCCTGAATCAGCCTGATCCTTCATAGGAAGTATCCAGTACCTCTGCATCCTTATCAAACCCAACCACTTCCCAAAAGGGGAAGCAGTGATGGCACAAGAAGAAGCAACGTGCTCCACCTCTGAAATCTTCATCCCGCACTCTTGGTGACATTATGCCCCCTGAAATGGAGATTCCTCCCAGAATCCGCCCGATGGTGGATGACTCGTCGGGTGATAGCTAGGGGTATGCTTCAGTTAACACCGTGGAGCTGGTAAAGCCCTATATGGCTCCCGACAAGGGGGAATGCCAGGCGAACCTCTCCAACTTCCCCAGCTGATGCCAATGTCAGCGGAACCACAACCACATTGGTCGTCGAGGCATGTCAGTGGGCACCTTTAGTCAAGCCATGCACGCTACTGAAACCAGACAGTAGGCTCAGTGTAGAGCCCATCATGCACAACCTCATCTGATGCCCTCATCTCTACCTCCACTGACGTTTTTTCTACTAGATCAGGGAGAGTTGTCTCATCCGTATTGACGTTAGTCTTGAATGGCTACAGTCCAGTCTCCATTGTCCGATTCTAATCCGGCGGCTACTCTCTAGGCTTCAACTAGTAGGTAGCTTGATGTACCCAGTACTAGCTAGCCGCCGGTTCAACCAGCCGGACCCGCTAAGCCTCAAACAATAGAACGACCTCTTGAAAGTAGAGGCTTGCGCTTGGAACAAAAGTACGATGTTTTGAAGCACCTGACCGACATTTCAGCAAGGCTTTCCATCCTTGAGGCCCTTCACCTGTCATCTGAAATGCGCGAATCACTTGAGGAGGCCCTAAGGAGCCCCCTTCAGTTTGAAACGGAGGTAGAAGCTGTGGAAGCATTCCATGCTGAGGAAATTGAGAAGGCCGAATGCCAGGCAGTTATCCTGTTCTCTAGTGAAGATGAAGACCATCCCATACAGAGGAATATTTGCCCATTGTATGTCACTGGCCAGTTCAATGGTGTGGAAGTCCGCCGCTACCTCGTTGACATGGGTTCTGGGATCAACCTAATCTCAACTTGGACACTTTGAAAGCTCGGTTTGTCGAAAGACGATTTAACTCCCTCTGACATCAGAATCCAGGGATACGACAGGACCGAGCAATACCCAATTGGCAAGATCTGCCTGAAGACCTAGTTCGGTGGCCTAATTGCCAGTACTGAGTTCATAGTTGTCTCCTAGGACACTGCCTACAATGCATTGATGGGCATGCCATGGCTCCATCTGCACTTAGCGGTCCCTTCTTCATATCCCCAATTCCTCAAATAGTCCATCAATGGTCTAGTAGGCGTGCTCCAAGGAGATGCGTCTCCTTTCACCTCTTGTGAAGCCCGCTATCTGGATGCCGACTATTACAAGATCAAGGCTAAGAAAATCCTAGAAAGTGAGGGCGAACCTGCCCTGGTCACAAGTGATCCCTAGGAAGGCCTAAATGGTGCCTATATCTTCCGGATCCACCAATTAGAGTCCACGACCCCCAACACGGGGAAGTGTTTTATTGTTTCAGGTACGAAATGAAGGCATGTTCCTATGTCCAAGCGAAGGTGGAAAATCACCTCGTACTCCTACACCAACCAGGATCTGGTGATCTTGGAACCTCCTACCCCTGTGCGGTATCAGAATGTCAAGATTATGAAAGTGACAGTACGTCATACGTGTCTCTTCCACCGGGCTAGAATCAACCGACTCAGGCCGACGCGTCACCATTGCATTGATGTCATCAAACGTATCCCCTTAGGCCAAAGGCCAGATGGGATAGGATCGACTTCCATCATTGATATGGTCTTAGTGGCGCTTGGGTCTCCTGATATGGTGACCACTACTGCCCAAGCCAGCACCAACTACCCGTCAGGGTTTGATAGTTCAGAAGCATCTCCCCTTGCGGGAAGTCCCTCCACGGGTGGAGAGGATGATCTGGAGGACCCTCCCCTGCCTTTGAGGAAGGCGTCTCTACCACAGTTGATGAACTGGTACTGGATAATCTTGGAAGTGAGGTAGATCCAAGACCCACATTGATCTGTACAGCCGTGTCCCCCGAGGAGCAACAACGGTACGTAGACTTTCTCAAACAACATCGTGATGTGTTTTCCTGGAGTTATGGCGAGATTCAAGGACCAAACCCTTGGGTAGTCATTCACAGCCTGGGCCTCCCGTCAAACCATCGTGGGTTTAAGCAGCCTCAAAAGAAAGATGCACCCTTCTCACGGTGCCATGGGTGAGGCCAAAGTTGACAAGCTTATCAAAGCCAGCTTTGTCAAGGAAGTCCAGTACCCCAAGTGGCTTGCCAACATTGTGACAGTCAGGAAGAAGAACGGGCAGATCAGAGTCTGCATCGACTTCCACGATCTCAATCGCCGGTGCCCAAAAGATGAATATCCCCTGTCGGTGACCGAGTTATTAATTGATGCCACGATCGGGTTCCAAGCCCTCTTTTTCATGTATGGGTATTTCGGGTACAACCAGATCCAGATGGACCCCTAGGAAGAGGAGTCCACTGCCTTTAGGGATCCCCAATGTACTTTTTGTTACCAGGTTATGCCCTTCGGCCTGAAAAATGCACGTGCCACTTATCAGTGGGCCATGCATCGCATATTCAAGCTGATTCTCGGGACGCAGGTGGAATGCTACGTGGATGATCTAGTGGTCAAATCTCGCCAGCGCCAGGACCATCTCGAAGACCTTGAGAAAGTGTTCAGTTTTTTCCGTTCCTGCCACCTGAAGATGAACCCGTTAAAGTATGCCTTCGGGGTCACCTCTGGGAGGATTCTGGACTTTATTGTTAGATACCGGGGCATTGAGATCGACCCAGAGAAGATCAAGTCCATCAGCCAAATGCCTCCCTGAGAAATATTTGGGAACGTCGAGGTCTCCAAGGAAACTTAGCCTATATACACCGATTCATCGCGAATCTGGCCGGAAAGTGTAAGCCCTTTCCCCGGCTCATGAAGAAAGGCATCACCTATGAATGGGATTAAGAGTGTCAGACCGCATTTGAGGAAATCAAGCAGTATATACTCCAACCTCCAGTTTTGATGCCACCCATCTCCGGAAATCTGCTAGTCCTTTACATGACCACCCTGGAATGGTCCCTTGATGCACTTCTCAACCAGAAGAATAAAGAGGGTACGGAGAACAGTCTCTACTATCTCAGCCGCATGTTTCTCGATACGGAGATCAGATACTCTCCTATCGTTAAGAGCTTCCTTGCGCTCGTGTTTTCCCTACAGAAGTTGTGGAATTACCTGCAGCATCATGAGGTACAGTTGGTCTCTCGGGTTGACCCACTAAAGTACATCCTGAACTGCCCCATGTTGACCGGCAGACTAGTGCGGTGGGCGGTGATCCTCCAACAGTTTGACATCAGGTTCGTGCCTTAGAAGGCCATCAAGGGTCAGGCATTGGCAGACTTTTTATTAGCCCATCCAACCTCTGCGGATCAATCCATGGACCTGGAATTTCCTGATGAGGCGATCCTCTCCATCGATCATGTCGTCTCATGTTGGAAAATGCACTTTGACGGTTCCTCCCAGAGCCCCACCGGTAGGAAGCTCCACGATCCTAAGCTCAACAGAGTGGGTCTCGGTATCGTCTTCATCACCCCGGAACAATCTGTCCTTCCATTCTCATTCCTGTTGTCAGAATGCTGCACCAACAACGAGGCAGAGTACCAGGCTCTCATCACCAGCCTCGAGTTGGCCATCGAGATCGATGTGCCCCATCTACATGTTGAAGGAGATTTTGAGCTAATAATCAAGCAGGTGAATAGTGACTATGTCGTCAGGAATCCGGAGCTTGTGACATTGCTGGAGTGCACCCTCCGTCTAATGGCCCAGTTCCCTTCTCGACCAGAGGTTACCCATGTCCCTCGGTCATAGAATGGTCCAGCAGATGCTTTGGCTGGCCTAGCTGCGTCGCTTGCAGAACCTAAGCAAGATGATTTGATCATACATGTGGCACACCAGAGAGTCATTTCCCCTATCACCCCAGAGGACAATGACGGCCTACGGATAAGTAATCTCACTGCCATACCTTCTACGTCAGGGGTCCCAGGTTCATCAGACACAATGGTTGGGGATACTACCAATTAGAGGGAACCTTTTGTTGAGTATATCCAAAATGGTTGCCTCCTGGACGACCGAGCGCAGCGCGAGCGAATTCGACGTAGCGCGCTGCAATTTACCGTCCCGAGCAGTCCCAGTCTTGAGCAGATCCTCTATAAGCGTAGCTTCGATGGCATTCTCCTCCTTTGCATTCAAAGAGTCGATATTTCTCAGGTTATGCAAGAGTTTCATGCCGGTTCATATGGTTCCCATTATGATGAGCCAAAGATGTCCCATCAAATCCCAAGGATGGGGTACTTCTGGCCCTCTATGATCCCTGATTGTATTGAGTTTTCCAAGAGATTCCATGTGTGCCAAATTCATGCCAACTTCCTACATCGGCCGCCGGAGCCTCTCCACTCCACCAAGTATTCTTTGCCATTTGCTGTCTGGGGACTCGATGTAGTGGGACTATATCCACTAGCAACAGCTCGCCAGTGTAGGTTCATCCTAACTGCTATAGAATTCTTCCCCAAGTGGGCAGAGGCAGTTCCACTCAAAGAGGTCAAGGCCCGTTCCATCGTTGACTTTTTGAGCTCCAATATCATCCACCGATTTGGGATTCCTCACGCTATCCTCACCGATAATAGCACCAACTTCTGAGTGGTAGAGCTAAAGAAATTGAATTCCAAGTACAATATCCTTTCTAACCATACCTCTCGTTATCATGCACAGGCAAATGGACAGATCGCGGCGTTCAACAATACCCTCTCTAACATTCTGCAAAAAAAGGGTTTGTTAGAACAAGAAAAGTTGGCTAGACAAGCTCCCCAACGCCCTCTAGGATTATCGAACAACGACTCGCAATTCCACCCAGGAGACCTCATATTCCCTGGTGTATGGGGTTGAGGCTATCCTACCCATTGAGATCCAGCTTCCATCGTTATGCACTGCAGTCTATGACCAGCAGGCACCAGATGAGGTGGCCACAATCCATCTAGAAGAATTGGAAGCACTAGATTAGAACAGGATTTGCGCCCTGTACAATCTGGAAATGCATCAGAAGAAAATAGCCAGATCCTTCAACAAGAAGTTTTGCATTCACTCTTTTCTATAGGGAGGCCTAGTGTTGGCCCTTCGAGCACCAATGATCCCCGGTAGGAAATCGCCCAAGCTAGAGCCCAAATGAGAAGGACATTACATCATCCATAAGGTTTACCACAACAGAGCATACTCTTTGGTGACCATGAATGGTGAGCGCATAACTCCTCCCACCAACGCCAAGTTCCTCACGCAGTACTTTTCCTAAGCTTCTTTGGTCCTGCATGACCTTAAACTGTACAGTCCCGCATGACCCTAAACTGCACGTTATGGTCTTGCACGACCCTAAACTGCACGTTATGGTCCCGCATGACCCTAAACTACACGTTACAGTCCCGCATGACCCTAAACTGCAGGTTACTGTCCTGCACGACCCTAAACTACACCACCATACTGCATGAAATTGAAACTGCGATATCGTCCTCCAAGACGATAAACTAAAAAATGTTCTGGGCTCTATGACCTTAAACTATGATCTCCCCCGTCCTTACTATAAGACGTTAAACTGCAAGCTGGTCGGGCCTCCCTGACCGATGCTCAGCCTCAGGCCCCTTGGACTCTTCGGGCGCCTGGACCCAGTCCTTACTGTAAGACGTTAAACTGAAAGCTAGTTAGGCCTCCCTGACTGAGCATCAGCCTCAGGCCCCTTGGCCCTCTTCGACTCAGGCTCTCTTGTGGTATTGTACAGTGTGGTGTGGGACACATCCTCATTCACGTTGGGTTACCCGTCATACCGTACATATCCCCAAATGCGATGCATCTCTAATCCAGCACAACATTAAATTGCGCTTTGAGAACTACGTATGGCTTGATTCCCATCCTAATGGGATACATAGGAACGCTCAGACGTCTCGTCTTGAGCCCAGCCCCGAGCTCTTCTCTTTCACTATCCTCCCTGGGTATAGTTTCCTTGGAGGATCCTTGCATGAAGAGGGGTAGGCTTTCCTAGCCCCGATCATACAAGGATTATAAGGTACACACAATGTTCCCACTCCCGTTCTTCTATTCTCCAACATCCTTACCACACGACGTTAACCTGCATGGCCTTCAAGAACTACTTATGGCTTGATTCCCATCCTAATGGGATACGTAAGAATGCCCAGACATTTTGTCTGTTGGCCCAGCCCAAAATCCAAAATCATCCCCTCAGGTCAAGACATATGGCAGGATGCACACTTTTCCCCCAACTCACGTCGAGCAATCCTCAACCCGGCTGTACGTCCCCCCGGAGATATTCGCCTCTTTCGTGGACAGGTACAACTATGCTTCCCCCACTCCTTGACTGGGATTCAATCACTTTCCTCAACCGGAGGGTCCCCCAAGAACGGCCTGGATACCATGCCCAAGGGTTGTCCTACCGATACGGGCCAACGCCCCTAGGGGTTTTCGAGCAACAAACCGATACAAGTCCCGCATTCCGAATTTGGTCAACGGTCGACGCTCATTTATTTCTCCCATATCGGGTCACCATAGGGACGATGTGTTCCGAACATGGTAAACAGTTTCATGGATCTTTGGGTCCACCCCAAGATGTCCCAAACATCGACTGCAGTGATTCGTTCTGCCCCATCCCGAAGCGACAAACTTCCCTCCGGGTGGTTCCAGCGGTCGGGCCTACGACCCCAATTCTCTTAGAAGGGATGTACGAAGTGGTGTAGGATTACGTCCTCTTCCACATTGGGTTACTCTCCATGACGTACAAATCCCAGAAAAAGATACATTTATCTTTTTTCCCCGTCCTCATTGCAAGATGTTAAACTACAAATCGGTCAGGCCTCCCTGACCGATTCCTAACCTCAGGCCCCTCGGCCTTTTCTGGCGCCCTTTCCAAGATTCTTTCCTAAAGAATTGTGTTGTATGGTGTGGTATTATGTCCTCATTTCCCGCCGTTCCATACACCTCCTTGTTAGGATCTTATGCCCCTGGGTATCCCTTCAGAACTACATGTGGGTTGATTCCCATACTTATAGGATACGTAGGACCACCTGGATGTATAAGCTTCGGGTCCAGCCCCACCTCTCGAAAATCTTCATCCCACATTGGCCCCTTGGCCTAACCATCCTCCATGAGGGGAGTACGTGGCATGGTATAGGATTAAGTCCTCATTCACGTCGGTCATGTATTGACCACACCATGTTCCTATCATTCCTGAGCTGTTTTGTTGACCTTTTCTAACGGTTCACCAATGTGCCAAGGGGTACTCCGGTTTATTACTTGGAATGTTAGACTTTACTCGGACACGTCTGCACCTACTTTGTAGGCTTTGTGTATCCCTTCATCAGGGCTTCCATTAGCTTTCATACCCAGAGGGACCCCCATGAATAGCCCAGATACCATGCCCAAGGGGTATCCTACTGTTACGGGCCAAAGCCCCAGAGGGTTTCAAAAAACAAATCAATAAAAATCCCGCGTTGTGAATATGGGTAGCGGTCGGTGCTCATTTGTTGTTCCCACCTCAGGATAAAGTGATACGAAGACTTTTTTTCAACCACGGTTAACAGTTATCCTCTATCTCCATGCCAACCCCATTAAGACAAAAATGTTTGTTACATGATTCAGATCCTTCTCCAGACTCATCATATCAGTGTAGAGTTCTGAAACTCTTGGTACTAATCCTCTGTGCATGTCTGCACGTTGGGGGAACAAAGCTGTGTCAAAGGTGTCCTTCGGGGTTCTTCACTAACTTCCCCTCGATAGATGTTTTGGGTATTGCGATAAGGATCTTCCCCCCTTGTTTCCCACACCGAGTTTAACTCACATGGGCTTAGGGATCGGGTAAAGGTCTCTGCTTACCTGGAATGTTGTCATCCACTCATGGTCTGAGCTCTAAAGACCATAAACTAAGATCTCCCAAGAATTATGTCAGGCTTGATTCCCATCCTCATGGGATACGTATGAACACCTAGACCTCTTGTTTTTGGGTCCATCTTGAGTTCAGCATCCTACCTTCGGGACCCTGACTATGGGACTGCGTGGTGTGATGAGGGATCATGTCCTCATTCACGTCGGTTATGTCACATGACACCGTACAATTCCCCTCCTAACATCCTCTCTACTATTTCTGCACTACATGACGTTACGATGCTTGCTTGGTCCCATCACACGACCCTAAACTATGACATTATCGTCCTGGCCGCACGACGAAAAACGACACTTCATTGTGATGACCTTGTTGTAGAGGATATCACGTTGGCTATTGGTCATGTGTCATTCCATTTTTCAACGCCTATCACAGCTTGATTCTTGTGTTGACACTAGGGCTTGCTACCCTAGGCATGTCACTTCACAAAAAAACCACTCACTTTAATGTAAAAACAAGATTTATCAAATTCAGATTCTTTTAGTGAAAGGGTCGCACCCGCACTTCCCTTTTTCCATGGCACTGGTACCTTACCGTGCCACCCTTTCAGAAATATGTATGGTTTGATTCCCATACTCATGGGATACATAGGAGCACCTGGGCACTTCCCCGTGGGCCCAGCCTAACTTTCATGTTTGGTCCCTTGACTTGAGCACTCCCAAGAGAATGCATGGTATGCAGGGCTTATGTCCTCATCCATGTCGGGTTTTAGTAAATACCCGTCACGTGCCTCCTATGTTTCTTCCCACCCATGGTATGAATTCTACGACCCTAAACTAAGATCTCTCTATGGAAAGGACTCTGCTCCCTCTATCTAATACGTCTCGTTGTCATATTCATATGCGTTTTGAAAAAGAGCCCGAAGTGTGGGATTTTCATAGGGACATTCCCTTCGTCCCATGACAAAGCTTCAAGATCTCGCTATTTGGATCCTCATCCTCTTCCACATCCAAAAGGACCCTCATATGACATGGATACTAGGCTTAAGGGTTCTCCATGAATGCTGGACCTAAGGGCCCTCCAAGAGATTCGGGCCAACTTCCCTGTGGATCTCGGACAACAGTTGTGACATTGTCACATGTTTCGAACATGGTCAGTGCCCGACCAATATTTGTATGTCCCCATTCTAGGATAATGCAATATGGATGTTGTGTTTCCACCACGGTTAACAGTTATCTTCTATCTTCCTTCCACCATCATTGTGATCCAAATCTCAAGTGTCATGATTCACACATGTCCACTTCCTCATGTTCAAGTGGAATTCCAACATACTCAGCTCTATCTCTTCATGCGTCTAGGTGTGCCACGTGGCCGCATTAGTATTATGGGGTTGTATTCACTAAGTGTCCCCTCACCCTAACCTGCCCCCTTTCTATGCCGAGAAAGTCCCACCAATACTTATTATTTCCCACATCGAGCATGACTCAAGTGGGCTTAGTAGGTTTGGCAGGATGTGTAGAAACATGTCCAGGATTATCATCATCCCGCATGACTTTAAACTGCGCTTCCAGAAATACGTGTGGATTGATTCCCAACCTCATGGGACACGTAGAGAAACCCTGGTATTTTTCCTAGGGTCCAGCCCATAGGAATCATTAATCTTATTCTTCCACTTTCTGACCACCTGGCCGGACCCCTCGTAGAGGACCATGTAACTATGATTCTACCCTGAACACGTTCAGGATGCCCCAAGATCCCATTGGGAAGCAACATAACCCCTCGTCAGAGAGGCCATGTCATAATGAAGGAAGGATCCTTAATCAAACCGATGCACCCATCTCGCGTACTCCCACCACGATGGTATAATTTCATGAGTGTTGGATTCTTTTCGGACAAACCATCACTCCATATTCCATTCTTTGTGTGCCCCTTATTCGGACCCTCATCCTCGTTCATGTCTGAAGGGACCCCCTAACGGCCTGGTCTCATGCCACATCGGCTCACCTACCATCCTGGGCCAACGTTCCGGAAGACTAGTCAGGTTTGAAGGGACCCCCTAATAGTATGGATGCTCGACCTAGGGTCCGCGTACTGTCCTGGGCCAACATCCCGAAGGATTGATCAACAACATTTGTGACCTGGTCCCGTGTTTCGAACATGGTCAATGGTCGACCCTCATTTTTTGTCCCCATTTCAGGCTAACACAGTAAGGATACTGTTTTTTCGCCACGGTTAGAGTTTGTCCCTTATTGTCACGCCATCCCCACAGTGTTCCGAATCTTGGGTATCGTGATTCACACTCCCCATTTCTATCTTTTTGGACCAATTTTATTTCCCCAAGCATTGCACCGTTCATGAATAAGAGCACCCTAAAGAAACGGTAATTCGGCTGTTTTGAGAACTTCCTTCTCCGGCCAAGCCTCTCCAATCTTCCAGAAATCCGAACTGGTTATCCAAACCCCAGATGCCCGAATCTTGGTTTCCACTCCTATGTTGGGTGGGATGATGATGCTATTATCTCCTTTTTCTCACATCAGTCTTGACCCGTGAGAGCTTGGGGAATTGTCATCGGACGTCCCGCAAACATTGTAGGGACGTAATGAACCGATGAAAACAGTGGAAATCGTGCATGCTACGGCATTCAAAAGAAAAAAAATTGAAGCATTAAAGTACCTTTAAAAGGTTTGTAATTTGTTACAGTACCCGAGGGTCAACTCCCCCCATGGACGGGTTTACCCCGTCAAAAGAGCATTGCAGCTCCACCACCCTTCGGCTTGTGGCTTCCAGGAATTGATGCCGCTGACCCAGCTCCTGCTCCTCCTCAACAGCGGTGGGGCACAGTTCATCAGCCTTGGCTCTGACCCTCTCTATGCTAGCCTGAATGGCATCCATCTTTCTAGAAGCCTGCCTCATATTCTTTTCTTCCTCTTCCAACTAGGCCTTCAACCGTGAGATCAGCTCAGATTGTGTATTAAGAGAGGCTTAGTGCTTATCCACCCGGGCCTGCAGCTGTTGGACTTCACTTTCAGCCTCCTGGAGCTTCTTTTTGTTTGTTACCTTCCTCCACTACCAGCCCACACTGAGCTCGTGATTATACTCCCTGACCTTCTTGGCCATGAGATCTCGAATTAGCGCATGAGGTAGTTGGGCATCCACTCCCCCAGCGGACACTTCACGCAACCGCGAGTGAAGTCTGTCCATTTCGATCATCCATAGCCCTTGGGGGTGTCCTTGATGAAGCGCGTGATTAGCTTCCACGATCAGCGGCGGACTATGCTGTTGTCTTCTTTGTCGGAGGCCATTTCTTCCTAGTTTGCGCGATTGGCATGATCGTATGTAAGAATCGCTCACAAGAATTCCTTGGTAGGATCTGAATCTAGCGTTGAATCTGGTGTGACATCTGGCACCGGAGCAGGCGTGACGGGACTTGGGTCGACTGATTGTTCCTCGTCATCGGACTCCACCTCAATAACCTCAGGCACGACCCTTCTGGTGGTCCCACCAATGATAGTGTGTGTTATAGCTCGGGGAGATGGGGGGACTATCTCCACTATCACAGACATTCCCCTAGGAGGGATGCCACCAGACATCCCGACCATCTTTTCCGCAGCAGCCCATGCCAGTCGGAGAACTGTTTGACAGAGAGGGACATAAACTTTAGTTGGCACAATCTACATATGATAGCAATGAATCCAGTAGAGGAAACTTACAGAGATCGAACTCCTGGTGCTTCTCCTAAGTCGATGCTGATGGGACCCCGAGGCGTGTCCCTCCGTCTACTTTTGAAAGGTCTGGAGATTCTGGAGGAGCCACCTCAGGTGATCTGGCCCCACCAGATGCAGAACTGGACGCCGCCATAGGCGCAGGTTCTAAAGGTCCAGCATCATCACCCACCAAGGGGCGAGAGCGAGACTGGTGTATAAGTTCCTTATGCATGGTTCAAACATCGGTAATAAATCCATGATGGCCTTAAAACAGACCATGAGGAAAGAAACTCAGAATGATACCTCGAGAGCCTCTACAAAATCATCAGAACTTGAGTCTTGGTCTCTGACATCACCCTCCTCCAATGGGCTCCCTCCTCCAGCCTCATCCTCCCGAGATGAGTCCTCTGATTCTTCCTACAGGGGGAAGCGCATCCCTCAGATCGGCGGATGACAGCTGTGGCAGAACCATTTGATCCAACAGTACCCTCACCCGGTCTTTCATTGTGTGTGGGACACCACTAGAGTGAACGTAGTCCTCCAACTCAACCAAATACTGCTCCGACTCTGCTAGAGACGCCGTAAAACCAGCCCGGACTGGGACTATACATGGAAAAACCATCCCGCGACGGTTCCAGAGTTCCCACATCTCGGGCAGACTGATTTGTTTCCGGTTGACATCCCAAATGTCCCAGGCCTCCGCAAAGACAACATCCTCTGGCATGTTGATATGACACATCCGCTTCCCTGGAGCCTGAGTGAATATCCTACTGAATCCCCTCGGCGGACGCGCCTCCGAATGGCCCTGCTCTTCTGGAATCACTGGATCCGCCGCTGTTGCCACACCCTCGGCCGGTGCGGGTCTCAACACCATGGTAGCCCCACCACCGCGAGATGCCCTTGATGCCCTCCGACCCTGACCTTGGGATAGGGGAGGCCCGCCGTCACCAGCCCAAATGGTGGCTACCTCAACATCTCTCCCAGATAAGCGGCCTCCCAGCTGATGGAATAGTCCCTCACCTATCTGAAAGCGGCTGTGGATGGATGAAATGGAATTCACATCTTCCTATCTCCCCATGTGGACATGAGCCACAACTGCCTCATCACACATGGGTTCTCCTCATGACGCACCTCCCAGTAGACATGTGGGGTCAGCCGCTGCAGGCACCGGAACTACCTCGCAAACCGATGCGGGGTGTACGGTTCACAGAGCGGCTAACGATCCACTCGTGTCACCAAAACTCTGCCTCGAAAGGCCAGGACATAAGCTCGATGCTCTTCCGTCCCCTTCCCATCATCAGTCAGTACCCCCATTGGTAATTGAAACGAGTGGAAGTTAAACTCATCTGCCCTCCACACCTGGTTCAGCTCCATCAGTACAGTTAGTTTGAATGGGAAGCTCCCAACCGTATTTAGAATGGAGGGGCGAATGTTTGACCCTGGCGGCGAGATAGGGTTTGGATACTTATAAATCCCCCTGATGTGAGCCGCAATCTACCCATACAGAAGGTGGAAGGGCCTGCATATCCTTGGTGGCTTCTTGCCCTCGCTAATGTGCCGCAGCATCCTGTACAACTTGGCGAGCATTGGAATCCCAATATTGACCCGCTTCCCCATGGCCAGCATAGATGCCATGATGAACGAGCTTGGCCACACCCCCTTGCTGGTATCCCTCACTGGTAGTATCCAGCCGCAGATAAGGGCCGTGATGAACACCGCCAGCCTGACTATCGGCTGTTGTTTAGTGCTGACACTGAAACCCCAAGTCTTCCATTGGCTATCCACCAAGACCAACCAATACGAGTGCTCCTTGCCCCATTGAGCTGCCTTCGGTCAAGTTAGAGGCCTCTGAGGGAACTCTCGATTCTCCGAGAAGTTCAGGAACCGCCCGCACCACTTCTTAATGTGGACATCCCTCACTGCCTCATTGTCTTCTCGAGGGACCAGTGCCATCAGTACCGACGCCAGTCACAGAATTTTCTCTGGATCCTCCCACACGCTCATGACGGGGAGGAACTGATCATACATGGCCCCTAAGATCGGGACCCCCGAAATTTGATGGAGATCCCACAGACTGATTCCCACCTCCCAATGGTGCAGGTGAATAGTATTGGTCCTAGACAACCATATGCTCAGCAGCTCCGACATCAGCTGTTTCATTTGGTAAATGTTGAATTGGGAGGCCCATGCAGCCTCATACAAACCCACTCTCCTAAGCTCAGCCCCAAAATCCTCGCATGAGGTTCCTACCTAGTAGGCCCATGCCTAGTTGTGGGTGATGTTGCCTCCCTGGCACAGGTCCCACTCATCGGATCTCCCCTTCTTCGAATCCAGAAAAGCCGCCTTCAGCATGGTGCGGTACAGAGGAGGGGACATATCCGGTTGCAGTGGCTTCCCATCATTATTGTTCACATGGTTGTAGAGATAGTCGGTGGTTATGGGTGTGAAGTCCTCCTGCGCATGACCATCGGCCGCCCTGAACCACTGGCATTGGCATGGCGTGCTCTTGAACCAGCTAGCTAGATCATCCCTACTCGCCTCAGCGATAAAGACATCATCCCTCAGCCCAAAGCCATACAAGGGTAGCTTCTTACACTGCGAATATTTCTTCAGAGTCTTTGATAGAAGTGTTGTCTTTCAATTATGGTCCAAGTGTCTTCGGACCATCTCTCCAAGGCCTAGACAGTTAGCCATCTCATCCCTCCGGGTGGCGTCTGCAAGCACCCCCAACACAGCTTCTCGATGTGTAATTTCGGTTTTGGAACTCGAAAAAATTTCGGGTCGGGTCGCAAAGGTTGCTCGCGAAGATCTCTCACAAATCATGGGGGAAAAATCAAGCCTCGGAGCCTGGCCTAGGCCAGAAAATATAAGTTTTATTGGCATGGTCGTGGAGTTGGAGACTCGCAGTTCGTCGCGAAGCTCAATTCACGGAGAGCAGACGTGGAGCTTCGTGAAGTCGAGAGCGCAAAAGGACAAAAGGCGCGAGAGGACAAAAAAGAGGTAATCCCCCCAATTTATAGGTGGAGACCCTGAAGCTTCGCAGTGGATCCTGCCCGCGCAGAGCATCATGGTGCATCTAGGCCGCGCGGCCACGGTCAGCCCCACGCGCCCCTTCGCGAGGCCACATCACGAACTGCCAATAATTTTGGCGATTTCCCACAGAATTCGACCCATCATCCCTTTGTGGATCAAAGTCTTAGGGGGGGAATTTTTGGGTGGAAAAATATTTTATGCAAAGGAAATAAGTAAAACAAGCATGCATGCTACGTCGCGAAGCCCTGATGCGAAGCCCCCATGAGCAACGCGGCCATCACGAAGCCCTAGAGGCGGTACCGCTCCACGAACGCTGTGACGTTTGCGAGACCAGCGCAAAGCCCCAGAGGCGGTACCACTCCACGAACGCCTTGACATTCGCGAGACCGCCACAAAGCCCTAGAGGTGGTACTGCTCCGCGAACGCCCTGACGTTCACGAGACCGCCACGAAGCCCCAGAGGAAGTAACCCTCTGTGAATCTGGTTGACGTTCGCGACCCTCCGCGAAGCATCCACCGCCCCTTCACACCATGTGAATTCTACTTCACGACGCCCCTTTACTATAAATACTGGGCTCCCCCTAAGTCCAGAGGACGAACAATCTGACCTTTCAGCATCTCAACTCCCGACTCGTGAAGCACCCTTCACCCTGGGAATCATGATCTCCATGAGGTATCTTTACTTCACAAGAGGCCTTATCTTTGTCTCGTTTTGAGCCCCTATTTTGAGAGGGATGCCCTTTTCGAAGCCTAAGGGAATTCTCGAAGGAAGGGGATTCCCAAGGGAACCCGGGCAGCCGCAGAGAGTTTATTCATCGCGAAACACCCAACATGTACTAGTGATCCACGTGCCAATCCAGGGTCTCTGTACATCACGAAGAACACTACTTCACAGCACCTTGCTTCGAAAGGCACCTCTGCATTGCAAGGAAGTGCTCCGCGAATACTATTCCACTTCGCAAAGCACCTCTCGTTCACACCCATGCCTCATGCTAATGCCAAGGTACCCCACTTCGGGATGCACACCCCTTTGCTTGGAAATTCCTCTTCCCATGAGACCGTCTGGGTTTGCACGATGTGATTTCAATGTCCCATGGACAACACCACTCGTATCATTGATTCGACTGATTCTTCTTCGCATACTCATGCTAATGGCTATTGCTTCTTCACATAGCCACGCAAACGTGGACCCCTCAATGGTTCGCTCTCTGACCCCCTTTACCATGGCCTTTCCAGTACCTTCCCTTTCCCAAGGAGCTGAGGGTACGGGTCATGTAAGTCATAGGGGTGTGGAGTAAACCGACATCGTCCGATCTGAAGGACATTAAACTGCCAAGCATCGTGTCCTCAACACATGACGTTAAACTATGATCTGACCCCGTGCCTCGCACGCAGGGTCCCCCCAGCTTGGAAATTCTTTACACCACTCGTCTCCACAGGAATTCAATCACCCTCACATGAGATGATATCATCCATCTCGGGGTAGCGTATGTCCACGGGAGAAGGGAAACCACCTTGGTGTAAGGCCCCAAGCCTCTCTTGCAAAAGGTATCACCCATGCCCCTCCATACTTCCCCACTTCCAAGGCCAGTGGAGGGCATGATAGGGAATGAGAAACCTTCCATATTTGGTCGCAAATCCCTCTCCCACTGTGCTTTTCCACACATTGGGCCTCCATCCTGGAGTAAGTCTCAGCACCATGGGCCATCTAACGCATAATCCCCTCTTCGTTTCTCACAGACGCACCCTTCGCGTTGTGATCATGAAGTCTCTGCTGTCTCTTTTTTCTCACACCGAGCACAAATCACGTGGGCTTAGAGTAAGCACTGGCCATGAAAAATACCTCATCTATCATGATGTTAAATTGTATGCCCTCGTCCAGCATGATGTTAAACTGTATGCCCCCTGAATAGCATGATTTTAAACTAAACATCCATTTGAACTACGAGGTCTTTGTTCCATGTTAAGGCATGGTACGTAAGAAGCCTCCATGAGGTTCAAACCCCCCACCCGTCATTTCTTCACGTCAGGTTCCACCCTCGTCCAACATGACGTTAAACTGCATTCCGGTCCGACGACACCCACCATTTTCTCCTGAACTACGAGGTCTTTGATCCATGTCAAGGCATGGTACGTAGGAAGCCTCCTTGAGTTCCAATCCCACCACCAGTGGACCCACGGGTTCACATCCACGTCGGTTTGCTGATGAAAACCACCACCTGAACTACGATGTCTTTGATCCATGTCAAGGCATGGTACGTAGGAAGCCTCCATGAGGTTCAAGCCCATCACCCGGTCGTTCCGACCTCATTCACGTCGGTTCACCCCCATCCTTTATGACGATAAACTGTATTTCACATCTCATTTTAACTATGAGAACTTTGATCCGTGTTAAGGCATGGTACGTAGGAATCCTTCCTGAGGTTCAAGCCCAACAATCATTGTCCCAGGCCATCTCCTTATGAGTTTTCCAAGCACCCATTTTCTCCTAAACTACAAGGACTTTGATCCATGTTAAGACATAGTACATAGGAAGCCTTCATGAGGTTCAAGTCCACCGCCCATTGCACCACGGTCCACATCCAAGTCGGTTCGCTGACGATGCCCATTGGACCAAGGTCCACATCCACGTTGGTTCGCTGACGACACCCATTGGACCAAGGTCGACATCCACGTCGGTTCGCTGAGGACCCCCATTAGACCAAGGTCCACATCCACGTTGGTTTGCTGACAACACAATTGGGCTAAGGCCGCCTTCACGTTAGTTCACCGGTACCATCCCGAACTACGCGGACATTGATTCCCTACCACGAAGATACGTAGGAGGTCTCTTTGAGGCACCAACCCAACTTTATAGTCGCCCTTGCGATGGTCCCATTTCATTACCCCTCAACATCATCCATCCATCCATCCATCATCCACTCTTATTCTTACCTGGGCCGCCACATCCCAGTGAGATCATGCCACTCCACTCCCCTCAACAGCATCTGGGAAGCCACCCACGAGCTGAACCCGATATCTGCATCCCTTCAAGGGGGATTCCTCAATCTGATCCACTCCATATAGTGTTCTGATCAGGTCAACTTGTCTCCGCTGGACGTTAAACCTACGACATGCCCTGTGTTAAACATAGGAAGCTGAGGAAAACCTCAAATACATGCCTATGGAATCTTATTCCCCGCGCTCGATGTGGGATGCCTCGACCTTCCATGCCCTCGAGAATCCCTATGATAAGGGAAAAAAGACAAACACACCAATTCCCCAGCGTTCAAACACGCTACTAATGCCTCGACGTGACTACTCCCCGGACTGAAGGTTACTGCTCTGACCGGACCCTTTGGAATGTCTTCATAGAAGCAGTGTAATTAACAGACATCCATGTAAACATGGAACTTGGAATAGTTTCACAAACAATGTATTAAATCTATGAGGGAGACCCAGAGTAGGTGACGAGTTCCGAGGAGGAATCCATGGAAGGAATAACTGACATCCCTTTATCATGAGTTCGATCAAGGGGAAGACATCCCTGAATAAGGAGCAGATGCCGCCCGCCTTTGGAAAGTGAGAATGTGGGGAAACACAAAGAAGGTCGTGCCAGTCGCGCCCCTGGCTGACGGACGTGCGTTCCCCCAGCGAAAGCGTCGCAAACACCCTATAAAGATGAAAAGGTATATATTATGGTTTCACCTATTGCATTATCATTAGTTAATTAGCCCATATAATACTCATTCCATTTAATAAGTCATTTGGTTCCTTTAATTATTTTTCATTAGTGTAATAATGTATATCAATGACATCAATCCAGTGGCCGAAAGGCCTTCGGTTTTTATTTAATTTTGATAATAGACCTTTCAAGTTGTGAGGTGGAACCCTTACAATACATGTAGGAATAAGTATTACATGGCCCTGTAGGCCTTAGAAGAATTAATATTTCGTAGGCTTCAAACATTACATCCATCCCAGACTAACTACTTAGAACTACCCCTCCCAGCATATTCATCGTGAAATCAGCTCTCCACCTTTTCGTGGATGTTGGGCTAGGCTATCCCATGCACGCATAGGCTTGTACCGATGGTAGGTATCATACCCTCTCATTATTGGAATCTGAGTGCTATCATCATATATACATTATATTAAACAATTTAGTGGTTAATTTATTAATTAGAGAAAATACCATAAAACATTCATGTGATAACTATACTTGTGATAAACATTTAATAATTAAGTATCCATTAATTTTTTTAATAACACATACATTATAAGGAAATGTCATATCACACCCAAACTGTGGTATATGTAGTCACAACAAGAAGTTTTGGGAAAAATTGAAAGAATGTCATACCTGGGTCAAATGGAATTGAGATTATAACCCCTAGTGACATGATGATAATATATATATTGGTCTCTATAGTATACTCATAATGATTAAAATCATGTAATATGAATTTAGTAATCTATTCATGGTGAACCCAATGTGTAGACAATGAAGATAACTTATAAAATGGAGGGAATCAGAGAAAAATGTAATAAACCATCCAACTCAATTCCATATCTCTCTCGTCATATTGTTTCATCTATTAGATTTTCCTAGATAATATGAGAATGTAATAATGTATCAACTCCCTAAAATATGGAATATGAGCCTATACCAAAATATTATAATCATGAAGGAGAAAAACAATGAACTGATCCTACGAAATGAAGTGATTACCAAGAAGAATCCAATGAGCCCAATAATGATTGATTGAATATTCGAGCAGAATATTTATCAAGAAAAATTTCTAGAATCCATGAGAGGATATCTAATGGGAGAAAGTGGTGAATCTTCCATAAAAAAATATGTAAAAGGACGGGGGGTAAGTTAAATATATTTTTATTCAAAAACTATAATTGAATGAAAAAATTATTGGGTTTCTCGGTCTGGTAACACAGTTGGATAATATATGTTCCTACTGTGTTTCATTCTCTATTGCAAGTGGGAAACTACATAGTTTGGTTACATGGTTTGAGAAATAGTGAGTAAAATGAGATATTTGGATCTGCTAAAGAGTACCGACCAACCTCCATGGTGTGTAAACCCGTGCACATGTTTACAGAAAACGGTGTGCCAAGATTTGTCCTTTGAAATATCCCACACTATTATGAGAAATTATATGGAATGGATTTAATAGTTTTTTCAAATTCTGTGTCATAGTTATTTCCTCTATCAGTCGGGTATTCAAGCTCTAAAAAAGCATCGAACATCCCCAAAACGTCCATGGAATCAATATGAATCTATAATGGTCCATGATAAATAATTTGAGGTAAATTTAATGGATTCATCCAATATAATAATTTTGGGTTCTTACAGTATTACCCATTAAATTAATTCATCAATGAGTTCACTTTACAATAGTGGAGATAAGAATTCGTTGAAAAAATATAGCTACTGAGAACATACGTCATCCTCTAGCTCCCAAGTATCATATTATATAAAAACATGCTTCCATAACACCCATATAAAAGGGATAGAGTAGCCTCATAGTGAATTAATTTTCTGATAAAATATTCATATTGCATACTCCTCAAAAAAAATAAACATATAACTCAACATCCATGGGATAAAAATTATGAGGTGGTTTGGAATGAAAATGGGGAAGCATTGAAACCAAAAATATGTTGTGATTGGAATATTACATTTGAGGTAGTAGAAACCTATAGTATTCCACATCACTCTATCAATGTTGCCAAACAACCTATCAAATCAATTTGAAATCATCCATTTCCTATGTATCCCTCTATTCCAAAGTATATTTCATACCCATAAGAAAGACATAATCCTTGAACATTAACTATATAGGTCATCAACAGAGATCATGATAAGATTTATATATTTAATGAGTATAATAAATATTACTTATGATCATATAAACCTTTTTTAATGTCTCTTGAATGATATGTTAACCTAGAAGCGCTACCTCCCCATCCTCCAACCCATGCACGAGTGAGTTAAATAATGTAACATACAAGGACTCATATGGAGCCATCTTAATCATTACTTGAAAATTATTATTATTGGATAATGTGATGATATCTATATAATATTTCCAAGAATATAAAAAATCTAGGACGCGTTTTTAAATAATCAAATCTAACAATTATATCATCTATTCTAATTGGCTATCATTCCGTGGGTAAAAGTATATTTTTAGATGCACTAGTGTACCCATTGATCTATGAAACCCATACCAAACTTTCTATATGAAATGATTATACTTATCTAAAATAATAGAATTTTGCAATCGATGTAGCTATATGATCTCTTGGACATAAATTATTCTCATCTCAAAAAATGATATATTCTCCCTAATGTGAAATAAGTGGGATAATTTCATCATATTAACCAAAACAAACCAAACTACATTGCTACCTCAAGGAGACCTCTATAAGCCAACTCCAAAATAAATATAATCATTTTATCAATTTCATTCAGGGTACGAAAATGTCTGTAACAAGATAGATGCTCACTAATTATCCCACTTCAAATGTTGACAAGTGGAACACCTAGTGATAAGACCTGTAAACTGGTGTTCATCCAAGGAGACCAATACTGGAATCAGATATCTCGATACATCATGATGATTCAAGGATAAAATTATTACTATAAATCAACATACTCTCGTATCAGTTACTATATCATATATGTATGAACCCAAACACATCCATATTCATGAATTATTTTTGTCTCCATCAATAGAATAATATAGAGATATTCCCTCACTAGAAATACTTTCTTGGATAACCAAGCCTTCATGATTTGAAAACTACTTTCTCCCTACCATAACTAGGAGGGAAAAGGTAAATTTCAATGTTAAAATATAGGAAGACTAATGACTATCATAAAACCCTATATGTAACAAATAAAATAGTGTCATCAATTTGAATTCATCAATGTATTCATGAAAATCGTGTTCCCATGTTTTCTTGACTCAATGCATCAACCCCTACATGCCATTATTAAGCATATAAGAAAGATGAATGTCTAATAACTAAAGATGTTCTACCCATATTTTAATTCTAGGATTAAATTCATGTTGAGTAAATATATATTTAAGGCTCTTATGGTTTGTATACAACATTAATCCCTCACCCATCAAGTAATTTCTCCAATAATAAAATACATAGACAATATTTTATAGCTCATTGTCGTCCATTGGGTAATTTCCCTTATGATTTCACCAATCATGAGATCCGAACAAAACTAATCGGCCCTCCTATGTCACCACTACACCTAGTCTGATACATGAGTCATAAAAAAACTATATATCCTATTCCAGGTACCGATAGAATCAGAATCAGTTTCGATTAAGCCATTGTTTTATTTCCTAAAATTTTTTATCACATGCTTCGGACAACAAGAACAACAAACCATAATTTATAAGACTGGTAAGAGGATAAAAAATGAATGAAAATTCCTATATGAAATGCATATAATATCCATCCATCCCCAAGAAATGTTATATATCAAATAATTTCATAGGATGATCCCAAGAAAAAAATCACCTTATCTTGGTCAATTCATACTCCCATCATTGAGATAATATGACCAAATAATTGAACAATTTCTATCCATAAGTGGAAATTTGAAATTTTGGCATAATGATGCTTCCTTATTAGTTTATTCTAAACTATCACATGATTACATGCATGGTCACTATTGGTATGATAATTCACCAAGATTTAATCCATAAAAACCATGCCAAAGTAATCAAAATAGGGCTGGAAAACCCTATTCATCAAACCCATGAAATCATTGGGTGAATTTGTTAGACTGAAAAACATAACAAGATAATTCTATAAACAATACCAACTTTAGAAAGCCATAAATTGTATATATGAGGGTCAGAATCATACCTGGTGATAGCCTGATCTCAATTAATTCTTTTAGAATACCCTAGATCCTTAGATCTTGTCAAAGATATCATCTATTAGAAGAAGGTGATACATGATCTTAATGGTAAACTAGTTCAATAATAGGAAATCCACACATATATTGAGCATCCCATTCACCTTCTTTTGGAAATAATGGTTGAAACCCAAAAATATTTAATGGGTGTAACAAAACCCTTAGAATCTTAATCCACCAATAGTCTCTTGAGATCCTAGAGCTAAGTGGGTTCCAACCTACATAATGTTTTTCACACTAAATATTCTCCTAGATTGATATCCATTTTAAACTGACTCTCTCTCTTAGGAGATAATCCTGCAAATTTGTAAAGAAAATAACCTTTAAATTATCTACTAGGAGTATAATCATAAATATTAATTCCATACACCTCTATTAAAATACTAGTAATCTATGTTGTCACTCCACGTAGCATATGATGCTTTGGTCCAGTTCTATTGTCCTCGAAAAACCACTCAACGTTTTAGGGACAATTACTATCATATAGCGATGTAAACAAAAAACTATAGTTAATGAAATCCACATGGGTGTTATATTTAACCAAACAATCCATTCGATATGGATATATAAGCCTATCATCTCAAGTAAAAAATTTGTTCCATAATAAAGAGTAAAACAATACCTTAATGGTGTATCTATACAATATCATATTCCATCTGACTACACTCAAAATAGTTTTTCAACGGTCATCACCCCACATTAGTACTGAATTTCCATCCCATGACATTCCATGGTTGAAAAGTATATAATGGAGGGAGAATCCACTATATCCAATATTGAAGATACCATGTTTGAGGCTACATGAATAATACCTCATATTATTGACGGTTTAGTGCTCTAGTCCTTGGGTGTCAACTATAAGTCATGCATCTGGCATGATCCATTACCATGTACTATAGATGCACTACCCTTAGTATAACCATTTTTCGGCACTGATAATCATAACTTTGGCTACCATGGCCACTCCATCCTCTTTAGCTATTTCTCATTACGTTACTTCATCTCCCTATCTAATGAAACACAATTGATCTTGCCCCTGATAGTGAAGCTGGGGTGTTTCCTCTTCCACTAGAAGTTGATGAGAAATATCTTATATAATTGTTTAATATTTCTCATAAGGCCACAATCTTGAAACTCAAGAGGTTCTATATCACCCTAATGATTCATATGCCACAATTTTCTATAATCATTTTATATAACCTTGTTTCCATTGAAGAAATGTTGGTTACAACTTATCAAATGAGAAACCTCAAGTCCATGATTTATTCTACCAGAATAACTACTACCATACATCAATAATGATCCTTGTCTCCTAGTAATACCAACTTCTCTCAACGTTAAACTAGACATGATATCCTTATTAATGATTTATTAAAAGTTAGGTAGTAAAAATACGTCCACCTAAGTGTTGATGTCATACATGTCACATCTTCGATGCATCTAGAACAAGATAGCTCATCACCTTCTAGAAGTGACTAAAAGAACATAAAATTAGTAAAATAGCCTAAATAATGCATTAAAGGAAATGTACTATGATCTTTCTTCATGAACTATCTATCTCGGTCAGTTCTCAGTGTGTGATGGAAAGGTTTCTAAAAAATGATGCCTAGAAGATGGCCCATACCCTTCCCTAATGATGATTATCCTAGGTAATAATATACAACTACAATTAGGTTAAAAACATGAACAATATAGATGCATATCATGACCATATACTATGTAAGAATATTTAGATTATCAACAGTAGAAAGAATAGATTCTATCCAAGACTCATTATCATGAGGACCTCCATCCCATAATAATATTGAAGGATGATGGTGTTAGAACTTCCGATTTAGATCAGTCATTGTAGGACCCTAAATGTACTACATTAGATGTAGAAAACTCACACAAAGATGAGAACCAATACCCATTTCAGGTATAAACGGAGGTACCATAGAGTGACCCTCATAGAGGTGAGATTGGCGTCTTAGGGTCCACTATATCTGGATCTTGGTTTTCACCACCTTCCTAGATAATGACTTGAGTTATTTGTGGTGGTAATTATCTAAAAATTACACGAACACTACTAATATCATTATTTGATAGAAGATATAATCATTAGTGGAAGAAGAAAAAAATAATAGGGGATCACTGCCAAAGTTATTGTAACATATACCTTCTTATAATTCTAGTTTATTGATAAGATTTAATGTTTAATTTATAAATTCCCATATAATTTAAGGTATATTTAAACTCTTACTCTTAATTTACTGGTAAGCATTTCATTTTTATATGTCAATATTCACATATTATGCTTTCATTTTCTTATATACATATATCATGTTTTGATTATATGATCAATCTTCCTATCAATTTAAGGAATATAAATTTTATAACGTAAATTGAAACTCATTTTATGGTAAAAAGTGACCATAAAATTCGATCTCATAAAGAAACGATTAATATATGATTGATCCACATGGTAGATTACTCATTCCAATTCATAAGGGACCATATAACGCATAAATTGAAACTCATAGTTGGTCAATTGTATCCATAGAGACACTCTTGTATCCAGAGGAACATAGCTGATATGGGTAAAGAAAAAATAGTTATGATTTTACCATTAACCAATACAATAGAAAATTATCTATATTGATGTTCAAAATTTAAATAACCAATTCACTTACCTTTCACAAACTTTTAGCAGCATCTGTATATATAATAACCATGGATCACTCAAAAATCATTGGGAACACAAGTAATAAAATACTATAAATCACCTATATTTCTTAGAATATACCAAGAATTGGAATTATATATGGATATAATATTACATGTATTGATTCTCCTTATCATATTTGGACAAAGAAAATATCCACAAATCACATCAAAAGTAACCACAAATGTGCACCACCCATAGTGAAACTATATCAAACGTAATAAGAATAATACACAACAACATTCCTTGTTTCATGAAATGTGTTATTTACCCAAAAAGTGGGATAGATTCTCCCTAGAACAAATTATAAACATGTTCATTGGAATTATTAATATCATCTATATTATCTAAAAATAAATACCCACGAAATGAAAAAACTCTAATATCACATTGTGACAACTCTACCTGGGTTCCACACAAAGGGTCCCCGAACCAGTGGGCTACATGACCTCGTTTAAACCTCCTCTTACACTGGAGTCTTCTGAATAGTAGAGTGGGACTATGGTGTGTCATTGGGGATACTATTCCCCCATAACTAGAGTGGAGAAAAACAAATAATAATAATAACATAGTGAAACAGTGGAAGCATGATATCTATGGCTAAGAAGTGGGAAACAAGAATAAGAAGCCAAAAATAATAATAAACTCAAATGATCCTATATATCATATAAAAAATAAGAAAATATATTTCATGTCTCTAAAAAGAAGGAAAACATGGATTCAAAGAAGTAAGAAATTTTTTTATAAAAAATAATTAAAAGAGGCCAAAAACTATCTTGAATCTCGAGCGTTGGCTTAATAATCTACTACCATCACTCATCTTAATGAATGAAATCAAGTACATGTGTTCCAAATATGGATTCTTCCACTTTTCAACACATGCATAGAAGTAATCTTTTCGGGTACCATCAACGACATAGATTGTGTGTGAGATAAATTAAATTAGGCCACCACCAATGATGTCTATATAATCATGTCTATGAATATTAAATGAAATAGTATGTAGGACCATATGGAAGTTATGAAATTATAGAAATGTAAATTTCCCATACCTGTTTAGTTTATGACTTTGTCTAATCATATATTATTTAATTCACTTTTTACTAGTTTATTATAATTGTAATCCATAATTTATGTAAAGAGACAAAGTAATAGGATACAAGGTATCACCAAGGAATCCAATAATGATGATAATGATGAATAGGATCAATTTTTTAGCCAAGAAATAATAAAATAATGATTAACATGAAATATGTTCCATGGTAATAACAAAGAAAAACATTACCTCATGGGTTGAAACAACTCAGTGATAACATGAAGTATTTCTATAAGAAGTCTGAGTGTAATCTAATGGGAACCTCCTAAGGCATTCCACTTTTATCAAATGTAACCAAGTATAATGATCTCAACCGCAGTAATCATGAGATAATAAAAAATGGCATGAAGAGGGTTAATTTGTGGTACCGCATGTATAAATTCATTCATCTTGATACTACAATTGTATCCAAGGAAACCTAATATACATATGATTATGAACAGATCCTATAGTGTCATGCCGAGAATGATATAGTAGATATTAACCATGTTCTATTGGTGGTATCACCCTTGGAAACTAGTTCATAGAATTAGAAGAGCATCTTCTGAGTGCTCAATCCATTCACATGGGAATACAAGGATAAATCATGTTTGACCATTCCTATATTGATGAATAGGTAAATATGAAATAGACACCATATACCTATATAATTAGTTAATTTTTCCATATAATGATCATCCTGTTGAATAATTCATTTTTTTAACTCCAGTACCTGTCCTTAATGTGATAAGGTGTGTCAAAGAGATTCCATCCACAATTAATTAGATAACATTTTAAATTTTTACATTTTTTCCCTTACCTATCATAAGAAAGATATGGCGGGATGAGGGAATATGACTATATGAAATTCAAATGTAATTATCTATGCCAAGTTCTATCAATAAATACACTTTCCATTTATCATTTTAAATTTTCATTATTCAATTAAAACACATAACATGTAATGGTCAAATAATAGCTATACTTGTGGCATAAATTTATCAATTAGGGATCCATTAATTGTATAAGAACACTTACCTTATAAGGTATGTTTATAGGACAACTGAACGGTGGTGCAGATAGTCATAATAGGCCACTAAAATAATGACCCTTCTCTTCTAACATTACTATTAGATCAATTTAATGATATAAATCATAAAAACTTTACAAATTTAGGATACAAAGGTTTAGTTTCATGGAAAAATTAGTACCGTAGATAACGTTTACAATAGAAAACCCAAACCTTTATTTAATTATTTGTTCTCTATCTTCTTATTGCCTCTGGAATTCCCTTTAGTACAATTAGTCACATGAGGATATACATCAAAAAGGGGTTAGTTAAAAACATAGTATGTGGGTAGATAATTACATGTAATAATGTAACATGGGGTGATCATAATCATAACATCATCATCATAATCATGAGAAGAAAAATTAGGTAATATCATGGAATGTGGCATTTCATACAAAACGAAACATCAAGTATTTGTGGTTAGTTAACACACATAGTTGTGAACATAGATACCATCAACATCATGCATACTTCACATTACTCAAGAGGATTTCAAATTACACAATGCATTGGAGCGCTATTTATTTTCGGTCTCACCTGTCACATCTTAACATTTTCATTTCAATATAAAATTCTAGGTGCACCCATCACATAATAACATTTATATTATCTTTCATGAAATAGAGTACATATATAACCTTTTAACATAAAGACCCCATGTAAAGGAATGAGTTTCACTTTATAATGAATAAATTCATAAACATTGTGTTCCCAAATAAATATTTAATGACATACATTACATAAGAACCATCAACATTGAGTGAGAAGTAAAATATGGGTTTTTGAAAAAGGATTTATTTTGGAATTTGGTATGACATAAAATCAATTATAAATCATTTATATAACAATAAAGTATGATAATGATGAATAAATTATTTTTATTCAATATCGATTCTAAAAATGGAGTGAAACAGGGAGAACTCGATGAATGAATGTTGGGTTTGAGAATTCCCCTTACATTGTGTCTGAACACTTTCATCTCTTTAATAACATTTATACTGACATTATATTATTTAATTAAAAATTTAAGAAGATTTTATACATTAATATGGTTAATTTTTGTTTCATTAATTCATTTAATGGGCCTTTAGATGAGTTATTATGTTTAAATCCATCGTTCTGGAGTGTCATTTTTCATAGTTTTCAAGAACGATTCACATGTACACAAGAATGGAAGTTCATTTTTGGTCCAAGGCCCATACTGTGAATAGTAATATTATAGTACCTGTCTACTAAAGTAACCCCAATGTACCCTCCACTAATATTTTACCCTGCTGCCACTACAGTTCCATGAATTTCTAGAGTGTATCTACTACTATAGTACCGCTACAGTACCTCACCCAATGGGTGTTTTAGGATAAATTGGGTAGTTTTTTTATCACAAATAACACTATTGGTTTTGTTATTTTCTATTATGTATAATATTTTATTCAATGACATAAAATGGGTTATAAAATACATATAAAGATCTTTTTTCAACCATATAATGGTTTTATTGACATTCATGAAATCCTTGAAGGAAAATAGATGTGAATCACACATGATTTATGTAAATTTTCACATCATGGGAATGATTTAATATTAATATAGAAAGAGATATTTGGAAGAGTATAATGAATAATCTTCCATTAAAATTATATCATAACTAAATACAAATCATACTATAGTTATCAAGATATATTGTATAAGATATGTTAAAGATAAGAGAAGAAAATAAATGATATTTGAAGAGAAAATGAAAAAAAATAGAGAGATAAGAATTAAATCTTTAATTCTCATCTTGAGATCTTTCTAAAGGAACCCAGGTTTGGTCTTTGGATAAGACCAAGTTCACTTGGGCATGGGGGAGGGAATTGGTAAGAGGTTTGGGGTGAATTTGGACATGTCTTGAGCTTGACAGGTGTGAGGGAATGGCATTGTGATAGGTGGTATTTACAGTGGTGGGGAGAGGGCTATTCTAAATATTTAATTAATTAGTTTATAAAATTATATCAAGAAAATTAATATTGAGGTTTATTGTGACAAAATACAGTAATTAGGGAAAGTTATTTCTATGTAATGGACATTTACATCATCCATGACTGAAGCGTGATTCATAAATTTATTTATTTAGAATATTTTGTAATTTATCGAGTTTCACTATTCACAAAACAATTTAATGTACTTCAGAGAAATCATAAGACTCACCCTAACCATTTTTGATTTGAATAATTCAGTAATGAACTCCATTTTATTAAATTAATTTTCTAAATATGTGTAAATTAATTTTTAACTAAAATCAAATTTTACCAGAAAAATTAAAATTTTAATGTTAAAACATATTTACAAACGGTTTGAAAAACTAATTAAGGTCTGATAAAATTTCCATATAATGATAAGACATAAAAATTGTAGTTTATGAATACATTTTATGAAAATAAATTTTCTTTTAAATTAAAAAATTAATATTTAAATTTTTAAGGATTAATAAAATACCAACATTATAAGTATATCATCTTTTCACGTATAGGATGGATAAATTTTATTTATACTAACATTGGTTATATTACTATTCATGTAGAAAATTAAATATTCATAAGGGTCATATTAATATTCATAAGGGTAACATTACTATTCATAAGGGTAAAATTACTATTCATAATGGTATGTTACAGTTCACCAATAATTTATATTGTCATATCGGACTCCAAACAGTTTACTAATCGCAACCATGTATGTAAGATTTTCAAAATTCCAAAAATAGAAGTTGACAAATTATGTTTAATAGACACATATAATGTAGTATCTCTTTTATGAATTTCATGGAATTATTTTTTCTAATTTGATTTTTTGTTATTATAGTACATGAAATTAATAAAAGAAGGTATAAATTTCACTGATAAATGATTTTCTCATCACATTCTTCCCCCCATTTTGAAATTTCATCCTCAAAATATCATTTTTCATAATATGGTGTTTGTATTTCTCCTTCATCAAATCATATGGTTCAAATGTTTCTTCTTCATACTTATGTTTCATCCACAACACTTTGACAATTTGGGTTGTCTTATTGTGTATAACCTTATCTCTCAAGTCCAGAATCTTTATTGGTTTCTCCCCATAAGAGAGATCATCATCCAATTATACCACCTTTGAGTTTTGTACATCTATGTGATATGGTATGTACATCCTCTGAAGTTATATGTGAAACAGATCCTGGACCTGGGTGATATTCCTTAGATGTTAAATTCAATATGCCACAACTCATATATGACCAAGGATATCAAATGGGCAATTTTGAATGGGATTATAATCCTTTTATTTCATAACCACATGACCCAATTCCATGGTGATATTCAATGGACTAATTTATCTCCAATGTCAAACTCCAAGTCCCTTCAATGGTTATCTACATAGCTCATTCTCTAACTCATGGTAGCATTGATATGTTTCTAGATGGCTTGAACCATAACAGTCATCTCCTGTAATAGATCAGGTCCAAGTAGATTTCTATCTCTATATTCAACCCATCATTGTTGGAGTTCTACATTTCATTACATACCATGCCTCATATGGAGCCATCTAAATACTCATGTGGAAACAATTGTTGTTTTAGAAGTCAACCAATGGGCGATTCTGATCCAATAATCCATGGAATTCTCGTGAGTGTGATATTAGAGTATATTTGAACATCTAAATAGTAATTGCATATGGGACATTTGTTTGGTGGTGATAGGGCATTCAAAAATTCAATTCCATACTCAAGGATTGTAGAACACTTCTCAAGAAATTGTATGTGAACCTAGGATTATGATCACTGAAAATTTAGATGGGAACCCAAAGTGGTCTCCCCACTTCATTCACATATATCTCCACAAGTTTTTCAAGGGAAGTGATATTCTCGAATAGTTATAATGTGGAAGTCTTTGTGGGTCGGTCCACCATAACCCATATTGCATTATTTTATTTTGGATATCCTTGTGAGACCCATGACAAAGTCCATGATTACATTATCCCATTTTTATATGGTTATATGAAATGGTTTCATAATCCCTTTAAACTTATGTTACGTTGATTTACCTTTCTAAAAAACCAAGCATCTTGAGTTATACTCAGAAATCACCTTCTTCATTTGTACCTCTAAAAGTGTTCTCAAATATCACAGTACATATTGGTGCTACCTAGATAGAAAGAAAAAGGTTAGCTATGTGCATTATCAAATAACTCCATATTTATCTTAGTTGTTGAAGGAAGGAAAAGTTGTATCCCAAACTGAATCACACCATCATCATCGATATGGAACTCTTAAATATACCCTTCCTTTACTAGATTCACCCTCTTTTGCAACTCGGGATCATCCCTTTGTGCCTTCTTAATTTTCTCTTAAATATACGTATGAGAAATCCTTTGGAAAAGGTAGTATGTTTTCCCTATGATAAATATTTCCAAATAAATCTATTTGTATAAAAGAATATATGGTCTTTCTTAATCTACCACATGGATACAGAATCAGGTTCTTTTCGTCTTAGATCATCATCTATCATGTTCACATTGATAAGATTATAGTGTATTGAGAAATGATAGCCTTTTATTATCTCTAACCATATCCTTTGACACATGTTGATATCCTTTTGTGAATATATACATTAGGCTCTTATGATCAGTATATATGTCACACTTCTCACCATATAGGTATTGTTGCCGGATTTTCAAGGAAACAGTCATAGTTTATAGCTCCAGATCATGCATCATGTATCTCTACTCATTGATCTTCAACTTCCATGAGGTGTAGTCTATCACCTTTTTATTTTTTCATGAGTATAAAACCCATGCCATTCATCGAAGCATAAATGTATGTCACAAAACATTATCCACTTTTCTATACTATGAGTCCAGGTGCATTGATCATCCTTCTATTTATCTCAATGAATATTTACTCACATTCTCCTATCCAGACATACATTACTCATTTATTTGTTAACATATATAGTGGGCATGAAAATCTAGATAAAATTATCACAAAATGATTTTAGTACCAAGCTAGTCCAAGAAAACTACATATTTCCGTGACACTAGTTGGTCTCAGCCATTCCTCTATCATATTTTTTTGAAGGGTCCACAAATATTCCCTCACTTGTGATATCATATACCAAGAATGTGACTTCCTTCATCCAAAAGTAACACATTCTGAACATGGAATACAACATCTCATTTTTCAATGTGACAAACACAAGCCTTCAATGTTCTTCCTATTCCTCCATTGACTGGGAGTATATTATAATGTCATCAATAAACATTACCACTAATTTATCTAGGTAATGTCTAAATACTCTATTCAACAAATCCATGAAGATTTAAGGGGAAATAGTATGTTTTAAGGGAATCCACAAAAACACATAGTGTCCATACATTATAAAGAAGTCAGTGTTCTTAATAGATTCCTTCTTCACCTTTAACTGATGTTATCTATAATTATGATCAACTATTGAGAAGTACTGAGCTCATTTTAAATGATCGATCATGTGGGAAATCCTTGGGAGAGGATAATTTTTTATGGTTATCTTGTTCAATTCGTGATAATAAATACACAGTTGCATTGATCAATCATTATTCCTCCCAATTAGAATTGGTGAACCCCAAAGCAATGCAGTAGGTCGTATGGACCCTTTGTTCAAATTATCTTCCAGTTTCTTCCTTAACTCCTCTAGTTCGATAATATCCATCTTATAAAGACTCTTTGAGACAGAGTAACTTAGGGTATGGGTTCTATAGAGAATTTTACATCATGATATAGAGGAATTATAGTTAAATCATTAGTAAATACATCATTATATTCCCTCATAATAGGAATTTCTTCTTGGTTGACACTTTCCTTTGACTGAAACCCTTAGGAAATGTATTCTTTTTCATAGGGAACCAACACTCTCCCCATTGAAGGGTATTGTAAAGGGGATTCATGTTCATACTTTCATTTGTAGAGAAGCACAGGATGGATCAAAATATTAAAAGATATTTTCTTTTCCATATAGTTGATATGTGATCTATATAATGAGAGCCAACCCATTCCCATTATAGTATGAAATTCCACCAAGGGATGTAGAATGATATTTCATGGAATAATCTTCCAACATATTCTAATAAGATAAGTGTCCAACACGTGGGTTGAAATGATTAATCAAATTTGTGTTTTTAATGATATCTCTACTTCAATGTTTTGAGGCATCAATTCTATAGTTCTAGAAATCATGTGAGATATAAAGGTATGCAAAAAACTTGAAACAAATAAGACTTTTAAAATTCATGAGTGAATTTGAAGTCTACCTTGTAAAACTCCATTTTCTTTCTCGACATCCGTATTAGTGATAGAATAATCCTTCCCTATCTTTTTTGATTGTGGTGACCGAGGATGTTGATTACCCTCCAAGGATCAAGGTTTATTGCACTGGATTGTATAGTTCCCTTTCTCCCTATATTTGTAGCATTGGAACATGGGTGGTGATCTCTGTTCCTCAACCCAATTATCCTACATTATCATGTATTTATCACATTCAAGATCTTGGAGATCTTCTTTCCCACACTTGAAGCATTTCCGCATTCTTTTGAGGTAGTTACCATGATAAATATTCCCACATTTTTGACATGTGGGATTTTGATTATTCTTTCCACCTGTCTCATTAGATCCTCCCACATGAAACTCCATCTTTCGTTCATTATGACAATATCCATGGGACCTTTATCTAAAATCAATACCCACATCGAGAGAACATAGAAAGACTTATTCATAACATCTAATGTCATGAATTGCAAGATCCTTTTGATGGTGTGTTTTTAAACCCCCTATATAATCTACCAATTTAACAATCATTTTTTGATAACGAATCATGAACTGTACTATGCAAGCCTTGTGAAATTTTATTTTTAGGTCGTGACATATTCTCCATCCTTCAGTTTTAGTTCATTGAATTCTCTCTTCATGTTTTTATGGAGAGTTAGGGGGCTATAATTATTAAAAAACATTATCTTAATTTCACCTCATTCAATCTCTTGAATTTTTCCACATGGCTTAGTGTTCTTAATCAAATCCCGCCATTTGTCGACCTCTCCATTAAAATGATAAAAATGAAAAATTCAGCTTCTCTATCTCAGAATAGTGAAGCTTAGAAAATATAATTTCTGTTGGGTAGAACCATTATTCTTAAACTAGTGGATCATATGTTCTACTAAAAGTTAGTGATTTTTTCCACATAAAACACACAATATCATGTTGCTTCATCTTAGTTTCAGGATGAAGATCCACATTTTTCAGGTTAGTGTTCATAACCCGAGACAACTAGGTAAGGATTTCCATGATGTTTTGAACTCAACCGATTAAATAATTGGGGATACTGTTCTAGAAATCACTACATTGTACCATGCACGGATTGTTGGCCCAGTTTCTCTTGGTTCCCACAATTTTCTAAAATGAAAAACGTTAGTAGAAAACATATGTCAACAAGGATTGAATAATTTATTCCTTTGTCAAATTAACACTAAAACCATATCTTATGGGAGAACTATTTTTATAAATGATTCTTATGTTTTTAGTTATACTTAGTCTCATACTAGAGTTTTCAGTATGGTTCTAAAATCCTAATTCCCGAATTAACTAAATGATGTCTCTAATAACAACTATATTGACACTTATCTTAATACATTGCTATTACATCATTTTAATTATATAATACATATAAATTTTACATATTTAGGAACTAAATTTATAGTTTCTTGGAATAACTAGGACAGTACATAACTTTTATAAAACAAAACATAAACATTTTTTGAATTCCATTTTCTCTAACTTCTTATTGGCTCTTAGCTTCTCCATAGTACAAGTACTCAACTAAGGAATAAAATCTAAAAGGGGTTATCTAAAACCCTATTAAAGGGATATAAAAAAACATGAAACAATGTAACATGAAGTGAAAATAATAATAAAATCATAATACAAATCATGAGAAGAAGAAATAGATAATATCGTGGAATTTGGAATTGCATTAAAATTGAAACTTCATGTCTTAGTGGTCAACTGCCACATGTAGTTATGAAAAAAATATATCATCATGTTCACACATAAATCAATTTAATCATTAGTTTCATTGCATTACCCAATTCATTGGGGATATATAAAATGTTGGTCGCACCCGTTACATCTTAACATTTTCATTGCGCAAAATAATTCCAGGTGAACCTCTCACATCATAACATTTGCATTATAATTCATTCCACAGATAAAATATATTATCCATGAAAATAAAAAACCAATTTTAAGTAAATTTGTTCACTTAATAATGAATACATTCATAAAAATTGGTTTCCTAATATAAATAGGTAATAACATACTTGATAAAAGAAGCATCGTCCTTTTGGGAGAAGTAAATGTTATGTTTTTCAGAGAGGAGTTCTTTTGGAAAAAATTATGATTGATATAAACTCTAGTATAAATAATTTATATACCAGAAATTTTAAGATAAATATGTATCAATTATTTGTATAGAATAACCATAATGAAAATTTAGTGAATGAGGGATAACTTGATGAAAGAAAGTTGGGTTTGAGTATTCCTCGTTCCTTGTGTCTGAACAATTTATTCATATTAATATCCAAAATGATGACATTAGATTAATTAATTAAGAATTGTTTAACCATTTATTCATTATTATGGTTAATTAAGGCATTTTTAAGTTATTAATAGGATTATGGATGGGTTATAAAGTTTAAATACATCATCGGGGAGTGTTCTTTTTCTCAGTTATCAAGAATGGTTCACTTGTAAACAAGAATTGATGTTCATGTATAACATGGGTAAACACACAAAATTTATATGAAATTTTTTAAATGATCATTAAGGAGTTTAAATGATCTTATATTTATTTTTTTATATACCATGAGGATAAATCATAAGCTAAAATTTAGTGAGGATAGTTTTACATTAATTTGTGCTATTTTTTATCACAACAAACATGTTTTGTTTTATCAATTAGTATTATGTATAAAATTTATTTACTGAAAATAAAATGGGTTAAAAAATACATATGAAAATATATTTTCAACCTTTTAATGGTTTTATTGACATCCTTGAACACCTTGATAGAAAATGGATGTACATCACACATAAAGTAGATAAATTTACACATCATAAACAATGATTTCATTTTTATAAAAAAACATAGAGAGGGAGGGGTACAATGAATCAAAATCCATTAACATTACATAATACTAGTATAAAAATCATACTAGATATATCATGACTTTTGGATAAGTTAATTTTATGATAATTAAAGAAAAGAAATGCTATTTTAATTGAAATTGAATGAAAAGAATGAGAGAGGAATTACCTCTTGAATTATCCTTTTGTCATCCTCCTCAAGGCACCTTGGTTTGGTATTTTGATGATACCAACAGCTATAGGAAGTTGGGGAGGTTCTATGGAAGATTTGTTTTAATAATTTGGAAGATTATTTAAGCTAGATAGGTTTGAGGGAATGAGGTTGTGAGGGGAGGTATTTATTGTTGTTGGGAGAGCGGTGTTCTCAATATTTAATAGCTTTAATTGTTAATTTTCCCAAAGATAATAAATAGATATGTTTATTGTGAATAAATATATTAATGAGGCTTTTCAGTTTGAACCAATGGTAATTTACATCATATATAACTCGAGCATTTTTTAAAAATCATTTATTTAGCATATTTTCAATATTAACGAATTTCACTATTTAGAAAAATTTAATGTATTTCAGAAAAATATAAAAAATTAACCCAAATATTTTGTCAATGTGTAGAATTAAAGAATGAACTCCATTTTATTAAATTTATTTTCATAATATAAATGATTTTATTTTCAAATAAAATCATAATATACATTGAAAATATAAATTTTAAAATTAGATCTCATTTTCTAACACTTTGGAAAATTAATTTCTGTCTCATAAAATTTTGATATAATCATAATACATAAATATGGTAGTTTATTAATATTCTCTATATAAATAAACTGTTAATTAAATTATTAAATTAATCATTAAATATTTATGACTTAAAAATTAACAACACTATAATTATATCATATTATCACTTATAGGATGGATAAATTTTATTTATGTTGTCATTGTAAATGTTCTTATTAACTTGGTTGATTTACTATTCATAAGGGTCATATTGCTATTTAAAAGGGTAAAATTAGAATGAATATGGGTAACATTATTATTCATAAGGGTAAGAAACCATTCACTAAAAATTAAGTTGGCACTATCAGACTCCAAACAGCAAACTGATCACAATAATGTATGTCTGATTTTCAGAATTCAAATAACAGTAGTGGTAACATTATGTTTAATGGAAACATATAAATTATTAGTTCATTACTTAATGTCATGTAATTTTGTTTCATAATGTGATTTTATGTGATTATACTATATGAATTTACTAGAAGTAGGGATAAATTGCAATAATAAAATTTTTGGTTGTTACAACTAAGGGAATACAAGTGATCATACCCTACATGGTGGGAATGGAGTTGAGGTTATATCGAACAATTACATAATGATAATGTATAAATAGGGGTCTATAATAATAGATTAATTATATTCATAATGATATCTGAATTTTATAATCTACACATGATGAATCTGGAATGAACACAATGAAAACAATTTATAATATTATGAGACATTAAGGAATGTGTCACAGACCACCTACATCATGAATATATTTAACTATACTATTCCAATGTAAACACTTATTTTGGATTGTATCGAAAAAAATATGGGAGAACAGATCATTGGCCTGAAAATTAGGGCATATAATCATACAACCAAAATAGATTCAACAATAAGAAGAGAAATGATTAAATGAGCATATGGACTGTATATCTTATTGAATGAAATACAATGAGACCAATGGGGATGGAATAATATTTCATATGGGATAGTTATTATGAATTTTTGATGGAATCCATAAGAGTATATCCAATGAGAGAAGGAGGATCCTTTAGCACTAGAAAAATGAAATTAAGAGGTATGGGTATGTTGATTATATTTTTAAAGGTAAAATAATGATTTTAACCAAAACATAAAATATTGAAAGGTTTTCCACATGGTTGTACAAACTATGTGCCGACTGTGTGCTGGGATCTGACTCTATAGGGGACCATCATGGCATGACTACATTGTTTGAGAAATAATATGCCAATCATGATATTTGGCTCTGAAAAAGATTGTAGACCAATCACATGGGTGCACAACCCTTGGTTTAATTTTTGGGAAATCTATACACCCTAGTTTTCCTCTAAAAACATTTTCAATGTTTGGATAAATCTTGTGCACTGTCTCACATTGTTTGTAGTAATCATACGACCTATTATTTTCCTCCACTGGTTGAGCTTCTGAGCTCCAAACATGCCAATGACTCCCCCAAAACGTCTATGATCCCATTAGGCATCCATAACAGGTCTATTATAATGAATTTTAAAGATATTTTGAGTGTTTATAAGTTGTATAAAAACCATGTTCATACATGTAATTTGATCAACATAGTTTTTGTTAATAATTTTTATTAAAAAACATTAGAATTAAATAATTTTTTTTAATAAAACATGGGTGTGTGTGTTACATTGTTTTTATAAAACTAATTTTCCACACACAATGAAATTTTAATTAATAAATTTTGTTTAATATTAATAATAAATAGGTAAAAATCATCTAAACATTTTAATTATATTTTATTCTTAATTTATTAATTACCATGTTTAAAAAAGAGTTATTGTGGTGAAAATTAAAATTATAAAAGTATGTAAATTTATAGAATAAATGGATAAAATGATTAAAAAATGTTTTAATTTATGTGGTTGATAGATTTATGGACCATAAAATCCCTCAAATAAATTATTAATAAATTCTAGAATAACATTGGGAGATAGTGATTCATCTTATTTAATATATTTAGGTTTTTAAAAAATTGTGATTCTAAATTATAAATGGTTGGTACCTCCCCTCAATTATTCACACCTCTCAACAATTTTTTTCATCATAACCATACGTAGAAATCTATAGAGAATCCATATGCACATTATAGATATTTTATTCTTCTATGGAACAGCAAACATATAGTCCTTGATATGATATCCAAAGGAGGTTTCTCTAATAGTATATAATTGTTTTAACACAACTCTTTCATTTTCTTTCTTCGATTACAACACACAATTATGAATTTACAATATCAATATGTTAAAACAAATATTTAAAATATAATGAGATATTATTATTATTATGGAAAAATATTTATACGTATCTGTCTCTATAAAATGGGAAAAAATCTATCACTCATGTGTATGAAAAACTACAACCTCACGAACTGGTGTCATTTAATTTCCATCACCTACTCAAATGTATATTCATAATAATGGAAATAATGAATAAACATATGATAAAATTGATAATACATTTTTCTTATAAAATTAATATCTCATCTTCTTCATTAACCATTTACACATTAACTGAATGATATCATCACTTATGTGTACATAATACATACCATCTCCACAATGCAATGATATTAATTTTCAATGTCAAACATACATGAATGATTATGAAATTTTTTTAATGTCTAAATATGATATTTATAATACTAATATCCTTATGAATATTATGTAACTATATCATTCATAACAGCCTAATCATTTATGAAAAAAAAACACACATGGGGGAAAATATGTTTTTTAACATGTGAAATTATAGTAATAATAAAATACTTTAAAAAAATAGGTTATAAGATATTATAAGAGGTCCATATATGATATTATAAATATTTTTATTTTTCTTGATTAAATTAATAAAATGATTAAAACAATTATATATGAGATTTAATATCATTCAACTAAATAGTTTCATGAGGTAAGGGTTGTCGTCACAATTTCCATTTCAATGATACATATTTGTTAATATACACCTTCACATTTAGGATGTTTATATAATACATCTTGATTTATTTATTATTAAAAATTATTTATTCATAAAGGTTATTATTTCAATTTAGGATAATTGTTCCAAAGGATAATAATTTAAATGTCACCAAAAAAGTTAGAATCTGTGTTACATTCTCAATTTCTTGTGGTATATCTTTTAATTTAGATGAATGGGAATTATAATTTATCTTCATGATATCCTATGATATTATTTTCCATTATAAATTATAGGATATTCTATATTGTATTCCGAATTTTACTCTTTGTGGTACTTTAATAAATAAAAAAAATTAAATGAAAAACCAAATTTATTTTAGTATAAATTATATATATTTTTTAAACAAATTATATTTAAAAATTAAATTTATTTACTCAAATGATATATCAAGGTAATTTTAAATTATACAGTTGTTTTAAAAATCATTTCAAATGAATATTTTTACTAATTTTTAAGTGAATTTTTTGTAAATTTTTTTACAAGGAATGATTTTAATATATACAATGATAATAGATTTCCCAGACACTATATCAAATTTTTGAGATGTAGCTTCTTCAATAGATTTTGAATGGTTTTACAAAAAACTATATCATCAAATATTATTTACTATTTCACTCTAATTTCCTATTTTCTTATAAAAATCTTGATTTTCTCTCTAAATATATTTTATATATCTGTTATTTTTTTGTTAACATTATCCTGTAATAATCCCATTCATGTTAATATTGAAAATTACATTTTGAATAAATGTTAATTTTATTGAATCATGGATACGTTTATTTACTAAACCATATATGATATTTATATTTGGTTTTTTAAAATTAATAGTTATTTGACTCACTCAGTAAATATTGTAAAGTCCATATTCTATACTCAATATAGATATTTATTGATAAGGCACATTTCTCATGAATTAGATTGGTCATTAAATATTTGAGGACTAATTTCAACATGCAGTGAAAAGTGGGGACTAAAATTATATAATCCATCGATAGATCGATTGGTATCATGAGACAAATCAGTAACTAAAATTAATTGGGTGTTTTCCCATTGAATTAAACTATCAATGTTCAATGTGTTGAATTTATATATATCATGAATTCAGAGATCATGGAATCTAATAATAAGGATTTAATTCATTGAGAATTAAGGAATTATTATCCCTGAGAGTGTTGCATTAATACTCCCCATAGATTTATTTTCAGTTAAAGTTATTAATTAATTGGAATCTTTTATCAGTTATTTAACATTAAATATTGATGATTCCATATCTAATAATAATATTTATTTTCCTTATTAAATATAATTTGTGTTCAATTATTTATCACCCCCTATTTATTAATCATCATATAATAATGATAATCAATTTAATGATAAAATGTGAATATGCATTCAATTATATACCTTACTATATTAATTATTCATTATATTTCAATTATATTTTCCACGTTACATAACCCTTACTATGAATTTGATGCCACTATTATATTTTTTCTAGTCGTTGTGATATATAGATGAAATTTTTAAATGATTTTCATGGATTTAGATTATTTTTCCCCTACATTTTATATTATTTTTCAATTGTAAATTTTGAATAATTTATGTATCTAGTTCTCAAAAAATAATAAACTATTTGGTTCATACAGATTTGACCACATTTATCAATGATAATTTGATAAAGTATCATCTACCTAAAGAATATTATAGTTGGGATTTTAACATTTGGTTTATTGGATGTTTATTTGAATCCCTTGGAACTATATTATTTAAAAAATTAGAGATGATAAAATTATGGTATAATTTGAGGATATTTATAGAATAAATTCATAATGTTTTGTTTGATGTAGATTTTGTTTTTTCTTAGTAATGAATCATTTTATAAATACTAAAAGTGGATTAGTTCTAAAATATTTATACCTTGGGATAATAACACCAGAACATAGACATTAGTCATTTAATTGAGCTTCAACTATTATAATACAATGATCCTTATATGAAACCTTGATTATTAATCTCAGGTTATATTCATTGGATAATTCATATTTTCATTAAATCCCATTATGAAGAATTTTAAAATAACTTGATTCAAAAAGATTCCCAATGTATGATTATGGATTAACAATGCATAAAAATTAGATTTATTTTTAAGTGTTACACTAGATTTAGAAATATATATTATATTTTAAAATTCCAAATTTAACGAGATAAAAAATTATATTCATCTTTTTAAATTTATCTAGAAGAAATAATGGTATCACAACACATGGTAAATGTATAAATTTTCTTTTTTAGGAAGAAAATATTGTTTTTATTGGATATGAGAATATCATGGATATATTCGGGAAGCATACATAGGTTAAAATGAATATCATTTCGCAAATGGCGAAACCTATTATTCCAAAAAATGATTATCCATTGTTACATAACATCAGGAGATGGAAAACCTCTTAATTAAGTGGGGATACTACTCTAGTGGTAGATGGTAAATGGAATAAGTCCCTTAAAAATATGTTTTCATACATGGGATATGATAAAAGGAAATAAATACAATTTTGGTATATTTTATCATGGTATATATTGATCATTGGTTATATTTGATCTATAATACTATTGAGGAATAAGAAATAGAACATATATAATATAGATCATTTAAGGAAAAAATCTAAAACAAATATTTCCATCATGATAAGCAAACTAATATTAATAGATAGTTCCTTATCATAAATTATAATTATTAATAAAGTGTTACCGAGTATGAGTATATTTTTTTTAAAAAAAAATTGTGGTGTCTAAGTCAGGGACCAAGACAAAATTTATTAATTAATTATGGGGGGTACATGATTTTGATGTAAGGGACGTTTTTACAATCACTTTCATAAAGAGGAATGAGCTCAATAGGTATATCCTCCTTCCAAGTAAGACCCTGACTGATACCCATGTTAGCAAGACAGTCAGAAACCTTTATCACCTCATGAAAGGTGTGTGTGGAAATATAGTTGATATCCATGAGAGAGGTTAGGAATATCATCTAGAGATTAGTGATAGGCTAAGCTAGATGTAATTGCCCATTCCATATAGTTTGAACTACAGTGGATGAATCATTCTCAATCCAGATGTTGTTCATGTCCTTTTTCTTGATGAAGTCCACAACGTGAATCACACCCATCATTTCCCCCTACAAGGATGAGTATGTACCATAGTTACCAATGAAGCATCCAGGGAATCTCCCATTTGAATCTCAAAAAATCACTCCATGAGCAGAATGTCTAGGATTTCCCTTGGATTCTCCATCAACATTTAATTTAATCCAACGTTGAAGTGGGTTTTGATTGAAAAATTCAAAGTTGCGCTTTAGTTGCCTATAGAAGCCGTCAACTCTGAGGTGACGAGGATCTCGAAATAACCAACTGAGTTGTCACAAAAGGATTTTTTAATAAAAGAATCATTTTTATGGCCATTGGGATTTATGTATGACCAGAATTTAGTTTGAAGGAGTAGTTATTGTTAATAATGGCATTCCGATCATAACAAATCACGTGTAGGAGCTCCGCCACTGCTGCTAAATAGAGGTTTTTGATTTGCTGTGATGAATTTAGCTCCACAGAGTACTTTATTTGAGTAATAATTGTGTTTGAATGTAACTTAATGCAGCCAAACAAGTAAGTAATATAATTCCAAAGCATTTATCCTATAACCCAAGACAAAAATAGATGTTTAGCATCATAATGTGCTGAAGAAAAAAATGGCACTTATAACAAAGTTGTATTCCAAAATATTGAAGACAAACCTAAGTGGGAACACAATTGTGGGGAAAATTCCAGATAAGATTAATTCTCGAGGGCTTAATCCAGTTCTTATTAATGTAATTTAACCAAATTATGATGTGATCTGAATTAGTAATGTAGTGATTGTAAAAATGGTTTGAGTCACAGATCCAATTCGGATAAAGTTATCATATAACAATGTCATCATTAGCATAAGGATAATTGTCAGTAATATGAACGATGTAATCCGGAAGGTCATATCTACCTGAAAGTATGATATCATTAACAGTACAATTCGTGTTTAACTTATTGGAGTTAAGAGGTAACTTAGTGATAAGAGGAGCACCATTCCAGTTATCCAGCAAAAAATTTATGGATGAATCAACACTAACCATCTGCCTAGAGTTGTCCATAATTTGATCAAAAGATTTTTTAATGCAGGGAAAGATGGAAAATTGGACATAGTTCAAATTTCCATTCCTAAGTTTGTCAGTAAATTTATTTTAAGGAAAGTTATGGAATCAGAGTTATGATTAATAAATCTCCAAGTGAGTCCAGCTTGAAGATCATCATTAATGTTCCAAATAGTTTTAATACCAATAATGAATTTATCCAAAGGATTACAACAAGTATCCCAAGGGATGGTCACAAGTTTCCTTTTAAGAATGCCACCAGTCCAAATAAAATTCATGATGTGAACATTATTTTTTTTGAGAATAACATTAGGTCATTTATAGATCATCATGGAGTAGACAAACTTTGACATAATAGTAGATTTCACCAAATAGATACTTCCCACCATGGAGAGGGATTTACCCTTCTAGGAGGAGAGCCTATTGACCGCTTGGTCAACAATGGTGGAAAATAAGATAGTTTTAGGCCTTCCCCAAAAAATAGGCACACCATGGTAGTTGAAGGGGAAGGATCCTTCCGTGAGATTGAGACAATTGACGATTTCATTTTTCTATTAAAGGAAACGTTTTTCCCCAAGAAGACAAAATATTTCCTCCATCTAATAGATTGAATAGAGATATATTCATAATGGATCAAGTAATTTTTAAGATTTTTAATATTTTTTATCTCCTTTTATGAAAATAATGATAACATCAACATAAAAATGATGCGTAGGCACACTTATGATTATAGCCACCTGAATAGGTTGATATTTTTTTTGAGTAACCATGTTGGGGAGAAACCAACTAAGGTAGTCATCAGCAATGAAAAAAAGGAGCGCAGATAAATGATCTCCTTTCCTGACGCCCTAGGTACATTTGAAATATCCCTTAGGAGAGCCATTCGTAATAATAGAAATTGAGGCCAAATTGAACAACAAATTTATTCCACTGATGAAAATATCGCTGAAACCAATGGCTTCCAAAACTTTTAATATAAATATCCAGTCAATGGTGCCAAAGGCTTTCTTAATATCAAGTTTAATGTAAAAATTACCTCTTCTTTTAGCTTCTATCAGAGTGTAGGTGCATTTTAAGGCTAGACAAGTGCAATCTTATATGCTCTTTCTCTTTATAAAACCAAATTGATTCCATCAAATAATTTTTTTTCAGTGAGAATAATGTCTGTTGGAAAGAAGTTTAGTAATAATTTTATAGAGAAAGATAATAAGCACTATTGTCCAAAAAAGATGAATTTCAGAAGAGTTTTCAACTTTGGGGATTAAAGTAAGGAATTGAACATTTTGAACATGAGGGAGAATCCCATTAGAGAAGAAGGATTTCACAAGTTTGCATGAATACTTATTAATGACACCCCAATGATGTCGGGAAAAACAATTATTAAAACCATCGGGGCCCATAGCACTATCACGATTAAGGATCATGACAGTGTCTTTGACTTCTTGGTCAAGAGGGATTCTTAGAATAGAGATGTTATCTTCTTCATTTACATGGATTTGAATGATCTGAGTGAAAATGGTCTTTCTTAATATTTGGGCCATTAAAAATGTTTTTGATGTAGTTAACAACATGAGTTGTAATGAACTCCTATGTTTCAAGAAGGGTGTCATTGTATTTAAGGAAGGCAAAGCAGCGACAATATTTAATAATTATTTGAATAAAGATATAAAAAATAGTATGTCTCTCATGAACCAGATGCCATTTTTCGTTTAAATATTGTTTACTAACGTTGTCTTTTAAAACATGGAGAGAATTATATTTTAGAGCATTGTTAACTTCAGCTTAAGGGTCAGTAGAAAAATAAGATCAATTAGAGTTTTTCTGAATTTGGGAGAGCACTTTTTCAAGGATAAATATGTCACTATCTATTTTCTTTTATTTTGCATTGCATTAATCCTTAAGGTGTTGTTTTAGGTGCTTCAAATTAGTAATGTTGGAAAAAGTGTCTTTGTGATTGTTAATAGAATCCCAACAATTTTTTATGATGATAGAGCAATATTATTCATAAGACGAAGCATTGTTAAATCTAAAATGGATTATGGTTTTCAACTTTTTAGATCTGAAACTGACAGAGATAAGATTTTGATCAGAATTATGCTTCAGTAAGGTGATACTAGAGATGGTATCCTAATAGTCTAGAGCTTGATAGTCAACGAAAGCCCTATCTTATTTTCATGAAACTACCATATTGTAGTGTATTTTATACAATGAGTACATGACACTAGTGAGATTTATTTCTAAGAGATTACAATTTTCAAGAGCACTTCTAAACTCTCTCGAAGAAATAGAGGAGAAGTAATGAACAATTTTATCACTAGAGGTCAGAATAGAATTGAAATCACCTAAAATAATCCAGGGGTCATGAGTGTTTGAGGATAAATCAACATGATCTTTCCAAAAGAACTTACGGTCTTGATATAAATATTTGGCAGAGGTCATCGTAAAAAGATAAGTCCTTCCATCTAGAGAAAATTTTAAAGGTATAATTTTCTCAGTGGAAAATAAAACACTAGAATTTTGCAATGAATAGTGATAAAACATCTAAAGAGATTGAATAGATATCCCAGTTTTGATATAACCTAGATAATTACAACCACAAGCACATAGATGTCTAAACATTAAAGAGAAATTTATTTTTGCCTCCACAATATCTAAAAGATTAGGTTTGTGCATCAAAATAAATATTTTTAGAGCATAAAAAGTGGCATGATCACAAAGCCCAGACAGTTCCAAAAGAGGGAATCCATTAAGTATTGTTCTTGGAACTAGAGCCCCCTTTTTTATTTTTTTGGATCCAAATAAGCCCCTCTTCCTTTTTGATCATCTAACACTTTTGGAAAGAGGATGACTGGATTGTTTAACCAGTTTATTAATATGAGAAAAAATAATCCCCTTAACAATACCCGTAATGGGAATATTATGAATTTTTTAGGTGTTTATAGAGTCTCAGTGGGACTATAATGTTTGACCATTGATGCCAATGATGGATTATCCTTATGGGTAATCGAGTCCTGTCTAGTTGAATGTGAGCCCTCTCCTTCTGGATTTTCTTTTTGGTAATCCATATTTGTTACATGCCTTTTATTGGGAGAAATCCATGTGTGCATAGTTAGTGTAGGTTTACTAATTAAAGGGAGTTCTTCTTTATGAGAACCATCTGAATTTTTATCCAGTGGAGCCAAACAAGTGGCAGTTTCTTTACTTTTTGTAGCTGCAGCACCCATATTTTGTTCAATATCTGCAGCATAATTAGAAGACTTGATAATAGAGGTACCTGTTTTTTTCCCAGCATTGCCGAAATAGCATCAACCAAAGGAGAGTGTCCATCTTCGACTTGGTGTTCCATTTCCCGAGGCACGCGCTGACCATACTCTTGTCTCTCACAAGTTGGTGCACTATCAACCAACTATCCAGTTCCTTCTAGAGATTTAGCAAACTCATGTGGCCAATTTGATACCTTGTTCATATCTAGAGTGTCTCCTTTGAGACCACCATTGGGGAAATACAAGACCTCAATATGTGTAGTGGACACTAGGACTATAGGATCAATTTGAGATTGCTTACAAGAATAAATAACAATCTGTACAATCTCTTCTCTAATGAGAAGATTAGCCTCCAAATTATATTCAATTTCTACAATATTCACCCAGATTTTACCTGAGTTTTCTCCCTGAATGTTGGGCTCCTTCATCCAACCATCCAATTTCTTCTTGGAGGTTTCTTGAGAGTTATCAGCCATTTTATATTTCTGCGTACGGACATCCATCAAACCACAATAATTCGGCTGAGAAACCTGCTTCTTGAAAATCCTACATTTGAGCAATGAGTGTCCTACAATCTTACACAGCTCAAAATAAGAAGGCATATGTTCAAATTCTATTCGGACCTTAGTTTTAAAGCCATTTGCATTGAAAAGAAAGGTATCTGGGAGCTTTTTTATAATGTAAACCTCCACCATGACCCTAACATTTATTCCAATTTCAGCATTGAGGGTTCATTGATCGATTTTTTCAGGCATTCCAATGCATGAAGCAATGCCAATAAATATATTTGGATTCTAGAAATACGAGTTAATTCCATGAAACCTTACCCATATTTGGATAATGAATGCAATGGGATGAAAAAATCATTGATTAATAGTGAATAAAATATAGATGGGATATGGCCAAGGTTATATGATCAGTAAAGACGAGATGGAAGTTCCTAATGATGTGGTGGTATATACATTAACCATTCCTTATATTTAGCTAATGTTTTATTTTATTCTCGATACTCACATTGTTATATTTTTTTAAATTAACTTTGATATTTCTCTTGAACATTAGGAGGGGCTTTTTAATTCAAACCTTCTTATAGAATTAAAACCATAACAATGTTGAGTCATTTAGTTCCCATTTCGACAGATAAAGATCGTCTATTTTAAAAATTTATTATCACAGTTAGGGTAGGATTTAATATATTATTTGTTATTAACATTATTTAGAAATATGATGGAAATATTTATTACAAGGAGAAGGATATTATGTATCTTTAAAAATACATATAACTCATTATCTATATCAATAATACCCCGTCATTTGAGTTATTTGTAGACCCACCCCGTTACCTATCTTGATTGATATTATTTGGGAATAAGTGGTAAAAAAATCTTTGGATGGAAAGCGTGATCATAAAATTGAGTATGTACATATTTTACAAGAAAATTATAATGTATTTATAGAGTAAAAACCTACACATACACTAGTTTATGAATCATAGTTCTCTTTTAATTTAGTCAATGATGTAAGATCAGTATCAAATACACCCTATATAATTTACACAATGGAATTAGTGGATTTGAAAAAATATAAAGATATGTTTTGTGATAAAATATTTATAAACCCTAGTATTTCACCATGGGGATCCAATGTTCTTTTTGTTATAAAGAAGAATGTATCAATGATTTTGTGATTTGATTATAGAGAAATCAATGAAATTAGGATAACAAAAAAGTACCCTCGACATAAAATTGAAAACTTATTCAATAAACATCATAGAGGTCAATATTCTAATTTTTTTAACATATTTAGTTGTATAAAAAATAATGAGAAATTAAAAAAAACAATATAAATATAATATTATAATAAAGATAGATACATTGCGATTTTCCAGTAATTCTATATGGATTGACTAATTCACCATGTGTTTTGTGTATCTAACAAACATAGTATTTAAAGAATATATTGGGGATTTTTTTGTATTAATTAATTTTATCATATTTTATTCTATGAACTATGATGCTTATACTAATAACAAACACAACAATCCAAATACTCTTAGTAGAAAATAGTTATATAGAAGATTTATTAAGTGTGATATCTAACCATTGGAAGTTTCTTTTCTTTTCAATATCGTCTCAAAAGATGGGATCATAGTTTATCCTATGATGATGATGTTATTCATTGAATGTACTACACTAATGAACACAATCATGTAAAATTGTTTCATAAGTTTTTTAGGTTACTATCAATAATTATTTCTTAATGTTTCTTTGTTGGGAAACCTATTAACCAGTATTACATGTAAAAAGGGTAATTTTGTTTCGAAAATGGAATGTGAAGAATGTTTTGGATAATTGAATATTAAATTGGTTAATGATATAATTTCATCTCTACCCTTAGTAAATGATGGTATTATGATATATAATAGTGTAATGAAAAACATACATGGTTTCCTCCTTATGAAAAATTAATATGTTATTGTACATGAATCAAGGTAGTTAAACACTCTTGAAAATAACAATCCAACTCATGATCGTGAGGTGGATGTTGTGATATTTTATTTTATTATACTGATACATTATATAGATGGTGACGTATGAGAGATTACAATGAAAATAAGAGACTAAAATACATATTAAAAATAGACATCAAATTGAGGAAAAAATGGATTGAGATCATCATGGATTTTTATTTATCAATACACTACCACCTAGTGAATGAAAATAATGTAACTGATGCATTGTGTAGGAAATATCGTAGGGTTTTTGAACTGAATATATATTGATAGGGATAATATTTTCATGAGTCTATTAAAGATTTATATTTAAATTATTGATGAATGGGATACATCATTTTTTTTCAAATAATTGAAAAACATTCATTAGAAATGATAAAATTTTATCTAACCAATGATAATAAATTTTTGAAGAATATTAAATCTTTGAGTAATGGTTAGTTGACTGATTTTAGGTGTGAAGATTATTTTCTAAAAAATTGGAAGGAGATTATGTGTTCCATATATAACTGAATTGAAAAGGTAAATTTTATATGAATATCTAACTCAACAATCAATATACATTATCATATTAGTAATATTTTTTTTGATTTGAGCAAACAATTTTAATGGGATTACATGAAGCATAGAATTGATGTTCATGTATCCACAAGATTAGTTTTTCCATAGATGGATGTGGATAGATAATATTTTATAGGAATCGTGAATCCTAAACCTATTCCTATGTGTGAATGGGATGGTATTACTGTGTAATTTATCATAGGAATATCGAAGACTCCTGGAATTATGAAGGAAATATGGATTATAATTCACTTTCGTACCAAATATAAACATTTCTAATCATTAAGAGATGATTATTGTCTTGATCATATTACAATGAACTACATTAGTGGTTTTTTAAGACATCATGGGGAAAAATTTCAATTGTGACTGATCGTGATCCCCAAATGACCTCAAAATTATAGATGAGTTGTCATAAGACTCTTCAAACAGAGCAAGATTTAATAACCTCCTATTATACTCAAACTAAAAGACGGTCTAAAAGGCCCATTTAAACATTGTATGTCATGTTGAGATCATGATCACATTATTTTAAAGGTTTTTTATCTATATTTACATCTGGTAGTGTTTTTCTATAATAGTAGATAGAATATATGTATTCAAATTTTGCCTTATAAAGTATTATGTGGAAAGAGATGGCATACACTAAGTAGTTAGGAAAACATTTGTGGAATTAATCATGTCATTACAAAACATTATTATGAGAAAACAAAAAAGGAAAATAATATTCAAAATCATATTAAATAGTGGCAATGTGGGAAAAAATTTATTCATATTGTTAGAGTAAATGCTGGAATTTGAAGTTGAAGATCCGGAGTTGATAAATGCATCTCCATGGATGGGAGTCATATTGTTCACTAAGTGGAGAAAAATGAGACCATGTTCATTATACCCTTTGAATGTTTAGAAATAAATAAAATTTTGTCTTATTGACTAGAAATGACATAAATTATAAAAAATGTACATAATGTATTCAGAGTATCATTGTTAAGGAAGTATATGGTAGACCCAACACATGTGCTCACCTCTGAAAAAATATAATTGGAATACGATATATATTACTGTGAAGAATCTGTCCCAATTATTTTTAATATAGGGAATTTATTGAGGAATCAGAAAAATTGACTCATAAAGGTTCATTGAAGAAATCATAAAATAGTGGAAGAAAAGTGGGAACCATAGGTTTTATAATGATGAACCCCCCTTAAATTTTATAATTTAATATCAATGAAAATTTATACAATGAAATTTTTATAGGAGGGAAGAATGTGACGCTTAAGGCTTAATTATATTAGTCGAACATTATTTTTTAGTAATACTATAATTAAATTCACATTAAAATAATTCATGATAAAAACACTAATTATATACTATGAACTTAAATTTTGAGAATATTTGGTCAAAATATTTATAAAATGAAAATTTTAAATTTTTCGTTAGAAATAATCATTTCTGAATAATAAAAAATGTAGTATTTATGCATCTTTAATTTCATTCACAATTATGTTTAATAATATTTATAAATTAAAAAATTTTAACAATAAAATTGAAATATATAATGATAAGAACATTGGGAGGTAAAATGTGATTTTTTTGAAAACATATATTTTTGTGAGAAAAAATTTTTTTGATTAAAAATGCATAATGTCGATCAATTTTAAATAATTAAAATTATAAATAAAGATAAATTAAATAATTAAATTTTGGTATTATATATTAATATAATAATTTAATTATATATAATGGTTACTACCTGTCATATAGTTAAAATAATAACATCTTATACTTGAAAAATGCAGTTCATGAAAAATTGTTCATGGACAAGATTTATGGGTTTGTTCTTAAAATAAATTTTTACAATGATGGAAAATAAATTTAACAAAATGGATTAATTATTTGGGATCATAATAATAATAATTATTTTACATGTTCATATAAATTTTTGATCATACCAATTAGTAAAAAAATTTAAAATTAATTAATAGGATTATGGATAAAACATGGTTTTGCGTATTCCATGAGATTACATTAACATTAATTTTCAACACAAATATATTTTTTATTTGATAAATTAAATATCATATTTATAATTTTTTGTTTCAAATAATATAATTATTCTAAATGTATTTAGACAAAATAAATTAATGACCTAGGTTAAAATTTTGTTACCATGGTTAAATAGAAGGTAAAAGTATTCATAAAGAATAAGGTAAGAAAATGTTTATTTTTTTCATATAGGTTATTTTACATTAACATCCACAAAATATATTATTTATCAATTTTTTAGGCACATGGTGTGAATGTTACAAATAATTTTTGGATAGTTTTGGGTATTTAAAAAATGTCACTCTCCATCAATTATAAGTCTGCACTCCCTCCGATCACTTCTACGAAGAAAACAAGACATTTCAATTAAAAAACAAAAAATAGTGCAAAAAATAATTATACATATTATAGATCTTATAAAATATCCAATATACTATCTCTAGTGTTATTAAGTAGAGATCCATGGAAGGTTTCTCTAAGAGAAGGTTGTAATCTCAAAGAATCCATTTCTTTTTCATTACTATTTTAAAACCATTAATTATCCATTAAAATTTTAAATATAATAATAAAATTTTATATTGTATACTGTTATTTTATTATGTTAGTGGAATAATATCATTTCAATGAAATCTATATGAACTAGGAAACTAAGGAAATTATCATGTATTCGGCAGACTACACCTCACGAACCGATGTAATTTGTTTTCCATCACCTTATCCCAAGGATTTTCCTCATGATAAATATAATGACAATATATGAAAGTTTTGAAGTGTTATTAATCTAGTAATATTAATATATAATTATCTTCCCTAAATTTAAACCCATTATGGAAATGATATTTTTGCTCGTGCATGTGTAAGACCCACCCTCTTCCCATAGATATGAGATTCATTTTCCAGGTATAATTTTCATGATTGGTTCTGAAAATGTATTTAATGTTCAAATATTATATTTCAAGCATTAAAATAATTCTATATTATATGGATCTATACCCTATTAACAAGAACCAAAACATTCATGAAAAAAGACTCAAGAGAATACAAGGAAATTGTTTTTGAAGTGATTGTCGTGCAACATACACTTTTATTGAAATGAAATGAAAGTACCAATGGAGGAAAATATAGATGAAGAAATTACTAGAAAAAAAAAACACAACAAAATCATCATGTTTCTGAAAGTATGTTCTAATATTATGGTCTGTGATGTGTCCACATCTACCAAGAAGGTGTCAACCTCTCCACTATGTTTTCACCTGTATCCACGGTCACCCTTCATCATCTGTGGAACCAGCATACAAACATTTGTTCATTGTTTTTACCTCATATAAAAACCTCTAAACATGATCCAATTATTAATTATTTCACGGTGGAATCAGTCCAAAATAATAACATGTTCAAATATTTGCAAGCTGTGGATCATTCAACAATGATTGTTAATAGTAATGGACCCATATCCATCATTTTTGTCCTTTCTATGCATAACATAATTAGATCCAAGACCATAGACTATTCTTAGTGATATACGCATGTGTTATTTCAAGACATCATCATTTCTCACATGCATATAGGGGCTTCATTAGATTTAGCTCCATTAGTGTGTGTTGTCTTCCTTTTCAAGGTTTTAACTCAATATTTATTTTTCATGATCCCTTCCATCTACCATCACGGCCTCTAGATTAGTCTTTATTGTTATATCCATGATGTATTTTTTCATACAATAAACATTTAATTTATTCATGTTATCAAGTGATCTCTCTCCATCATCATGAAAATAAATCATAACGTGAGAATTTAATATTGCCTTATCATATTTTCCGGATTCATTCTAAGTCTGAACATCAGATGACTGGCTATGCCTTAGATGAGCATTAATCTTTTCCATATGTTCATTTTCAGATTTACTCATTCTATGCTTTGTTTTAAAAGTAGACCCATCCTTTTCATTTCCTTTTCAATTTTTTGGAAGATATATAGGATTCCGTTTGAAAATCTATTACTTCAACATCTTGTGCACTTACTTCATTAAAACATTTATTGTATTATGATTCTTCACCATAAGATACTTAACCATTGACATGAGATAAATTTTCATTAAAAGTAAATTCACCAACATCCAAGTGGTTATCAGAAATATCATCCCATGATCGTAGTTTTTGTTTAACATATGTAGGGGATTTAGTATCTGGAGCATTTATAAGGGAGGAATCAGATTGGGAAATTGGAACTTTGCTGCAAGCAGCTTTAGTTGGAGGATGATTCAATCAATTCAAAAGTCTTACTTCAATAAGGGCCAATACATATGACCGACCTTTAGTATTTTATATATTTTGCAAATACTTATCTTCTCATTTAGTTTTCCTAATGCATTGTTGATATATGTGACCCTTGTTTTGACAGTTTGAAAAAATAATGTCTCTTCTACAATTGCATTTATCTGGCCCTATTACTAGGTGATAGGAACATAATATTGGAATCATATAAAATTCAATATTAAGACTAATTTCATTATTTTGTGTGGAAATTACAACCTTTTCTTCCTAGTGGGAATTTAGATCAACTTCTATCCAAACCTGAGCATAATGACCAATTCTTACTAATTTAGTGACACAATCCAACCAGATATGAATACCTATAAAGGATTTGATGTCTAATAATATCTCTGGGTTCTATATATCATACTTTAGACTATGAATGTTGAACCAAATCCATGAAAAGGCATCCTTGAAGTCATTAATGTTGAAGCCTAAACTCTATTCGTGAAGCCGTAGAAAACCTGTATTAAGGTTCACCAATCATAGACACCCAATATTCTAAATCAACTCTATAAGAGGGAACATGAAATTACATAAGTCACACTATAATGAAACAGACATGAATTATGAAAAATCATAAAAATCGGACTTTATATATAACATATCTCGGATTTCTAGGGTTTTATAACCTTCGATAATGAGATGTGAGAAATGTCTGGGTGTTTACATAGATCTAAAATTTTTCAGTTGGACTATCTGAGGCCAAAACATGTTGAAACAGATCCTTTCTGAATTATTTGTTTTGAATCCCGATTCATAATAGAAACAAAGGATCCACTTTTGAAATAGGTGAAATAGGAGAATCCTTTTTAATATATGTCATAATTACCTTTTTCCTTTACTGCATATGTTGATCGGCAATGTGTTCCACACTAAATCGTATCTTATGAAAAAATATTAAGGATTATTGGGTGGTGTTAGGTAGGTACGTTGCCAAAAATATTCGGGAGTTGAAACTCTAATATCTCTTGATCCTCCCTCCTAACATTAGTAAGAAAACATGGAAATTAACACACGAAACAATATTAATAATAAAATATTGTAAAAAAATGGGTGGTAATATATAATAATTCAATAATATATGATATTATATATAACATCCATTCTTTTATTAATAAGTTACAGTTCTAGTCAATGACCAAAACACAAATTTTATTGAAAAAAATTGGTTACACAAGTCTGAAATAAGGAATTTTTTTTACATCCCTAACATAAAGCGGGATTAACTCAGGAGAAAGATCATCCCTCCAAAGAATATCATGGGAAAAACCCATATTATCAAGCCCATCTGTGATCTTGTTTTCTTCACTATATGTATGAGTGGTGATGAAAAGTATAAGTGAAGGGGAGTTCAGGAAGTCCATCCAGGGAGTAGTTAGTGTCCAAGAAAAATGAATGGTACCATTCCAAATTCCATGGAAAATATTAGTGGAGTAACTCTCAATCTAGATGTTGTTTCAATTGTGTATCTTGGAATATGAAATATCATGGATAATACTCATCATCTCGTCTTCCAAAGAAGACACAAGATGGAAAGAGTCATTAAAGTGGTCGAGCATCTCATATTTGTGATTTTTGAAGATGACTCCACAACCCGTTGGGCCTGTATTACCTTTACAGGCACCATCTACATTGACAATAATCCAGCCTGGTGGAGGAGGCTTCCAAAAATCATCAAAGGTAGATTTAGGGTGAGGGTAATTACCATCAACCCTAATATTCCTAAGAATCCCATGGTCACGAACCGAGTTGTTGCAATGGTCCTTTAGAATCGAAGCTACCTCCCAAATCACGATGTGGATTCTCATTTTACCGGCATTATGCTTGAATGGGTTGCTATGAAAAGTAAAATAATTTCTACCATACCAGATCACATGAAAATGATCCTATACAGCTATAACAAAAAGGTTCTTGATTTGTTGGGATTCATGAAGGTCTATACGCTACTCTATCTGTGTGGTTATAGAACTTCAAGACAACCATCTTCACTCAAAAGTGTCAAAAATATAATGCTAGTGAGCAATTGTCGTATCAAAAGAATGAAATAGGTGATTAATATCTTCTCGACGTTGGTTATGCATATGGTATTTTAAACAAAGATTAATCCTAAATGTTTGTAAGAAGGTATCCATGGGGATTCTACTATGGGTGATATGCCAAACTAAGGTGAATCTTTTCGGTTTTAATCATACTTTATTGAAGGTTTTTAACTAGGATAAATTATTATCATCATTTTTGAACAAGTGATTGTAGTTATTTTTGGAGTCAATAATCCCATTGTGAGAAGCTTATAAAATATGAAAATCATATGTATTAGTGAATGGATAGTTGTCAACAAGGTGTTTGATATAATCCGGTAAACAAGGGTTTTTCTAATGCATGACATTATTTATGGTGTCATTGGTGTTGAGAGGATAATGGCTATTGGGCATTAATGATATCAGGGGAGCTCCAATCCAGAAATCCATCAAATAATTTAAATTTGAATCTTTTCTAGCCATACATTTGGAATTTTCCATAATGGAAGTGAAGGTTTTTTATGGATGGCCATATAAAGGATGTGAGAAAGTGAGAATGATTATTTCTATGTTTTTTATGGAATTGTGCCATTAGAAAATCTATGGAAGGAGAGTTATTATGAATGAGTTTCCACGTGAGCTTTTCTTGGAGAGAATCATTAAAATTAGAGTGGTTTTTAATACCAATACCCCCTTTATCAATCTGTTTGCAGCAAGTGGCCCAGGGGACTGTGACCAGTTTTCTTTCCTGAGTACTCCCAGTCTAAAAAAGTTCATAATAGAACAATTCATGTGTATGAAAAGGTTGAGCGATAAAAACCAAAAAGGGAATAAACATGGAATCATATGGGGAATACAATACATGTTATAAAATAGGCATAACAATGGATAAAAAGATAAAAATGAACATAAAGGCATGATAAATCATGATAATCATAACATGGAAATGTGGTAACAACACTTAACATTGAATTTTCATGAGCCAAGGCTCATTGCACATGGAGCATGAGTAAATCCTCATTGCACATGAAGCATGAGTAAACCCTTGTATCACATGAATTTTAATGATTCAATACTCATTGCACATGACGTATCGTGATACTATACATAAACCAATGCAATGGAGCACTATCAGGGCACACCCTTGTTAAACATTTCATTTCATGCATAAGTGTTCGACATGGATCATACAACATGGAATCAATAAAAATCATTTCTTCCATGAAAAAGGGATGTGTAATAAATATGTAAAGCATTATACTCAATTAGTAAATTCTCAAAAAGGTTAATACCCTTGATAGATAAATGGTCATGGTATTCACCACACAATGACACTGGCTTGGAAAATCTTAGTGCAATTTTGGCAGTATAAAGGCGTAGAATAAGAACTCAAAAAAAATGGTGGATGAGATATAATGGGGTGTATAATCATATTTACATGAAATATATAGTCCAGGGGTCATATATATACATGTCCCACCAAACTTAATGGAATTTAGATGCATAATTCAAAAGAATTTTTTGGTTGTAAAATAGGAGAGGGAAATCCATCACGGAATTTCGGCATGGTAACAGGTGTACATGTGTAGAATTAAAGAGTTAGAAAGGGGTCTCACATAATAAAAACATGAATAGGGAAGTATGGGGGAGGTTTCAAATAAAAACCCCAACATTTTTAATTGAAAACCAAAGGTCCTAACAACTTAAAGAAAATTGAACAAAATGGGAAAGGATGAAATCCCTTACGTGGAAGTGTGATCCCAAAGGCTTGGTAGAGGCTTGAGAGAGGATTCTTGAGATATTAGGGCACCTTGGGAGGATTCTGGAGAGAGGATGGCAGGGGTTGTTCAAACTCCAAAGGCTTTTACTGAATAGGAAGGTGGGTCTTGGGTTGGTTTATATAGGAAAGGAGAGGGAATTCATTATTATTTAGGTCAGAGACATCTCACATTAAACTAATCAATACCACAAACCAGCCCATGTTTTTTCCTATGGGTTTTTACAAAGGGGAGCGTAAAAAAATATTTTATAAGGCCAATGGCTGAATTTTTTAAAATAATTGCGTTGCTTATGTGGAGGTGAGTCACACTCGAAAGGAAAACTATTTAAAAAGAATAAATGTTTTATAAGTTTTGGAGGGTCCAGAAAAGCATTGTAAAATAAATCAAACAAATCTAAATTCAAATTATTTTAATTCTAATGCATATATTTTATGAACATAATGTTTATAGTATTTTGTTACATTACTATGGGGTCATTACGAGGTCATAAAACATATAATATATTTAAAAATTATTTAATTTTTACCCAAAAATTCGACTGTCCCAAAAAATTATGAAAAACTCACCATTTGATAATTTTGACATCCTAATTCCCAAAATAATATTAATTTTATCTAAATAATTTTACAAATATGTGAATTTTTACTTTTAATATAAAAATGGACATTTATCTAAAATTCATCGGTTCTGACCAAAATAGTTTTCAAACCTTAATAAAAATTACAATTGCTTTCAAAAAATTATATGACCATTTATATTTAATAAAAATAAATTTAATTATAATAATATGTTATTAAAATATTATTTAATTCAAAAATCAATAAATTCATCTAAATAGATTTTTTAGTTGAATATTAACTAAAAATATTATTTGGGCTTTATATGTTATTTACAAAGTAACAATAATAAAATAAATGAACATTATTTATACAAAAATAATATACATAGTAATAGTGCTAGGATCTTGTTAAATAAACCCTTGTAACACCCGCATAAGACAAAAGGGTAAGGTGTGTGATGGTAACATACTCTTAGGGGGGCTCAGATAACATTTCTTGGGTGGTAATCATTATTAACTTCCACTTCTCTTGTAGTCAGTTCTGCAGAAGCTTAACATGTTGAAGCTCAGCGTGGTCTTCATCAAAAACAAATCCCAATGACGCCACCTAATTTATGAGCTCTAACAAATGGGATTAATATGGGGAATGTCTATTAGATGAGGTCATCGATTCCTTTGTCTGTGTAGATTGGATTTATTAAAGAACTATATTTATACTAGTCATGTGATCACTATTCAATGACTATATTACCAATGGTGACAATTCATAATTGTATTTTAAAATCCAAAAACATAAAACCAATGAAGCTCACATTTTATATAACCATAATAATAAATTTAACTAGATCAAGAGGAATTTTCATTAATGAATGTTTGGGTCGTTACATTAAAAATATGAATATGGTTCTTTTATAAATTAAAAACATTCATAAATCCATTATACAAGAGGATATATAACATTCATTTAAAGGGATTTGTGAGGTTAAAAATTTCATCTCAATTTCCACTTCACATAGAGGATGGAATGTATCATAAAATATCATTAATGTTTTGATTAATTTTACTTTTTCTAAATGAATAATATCATTTAACCATAATAAGATACAATAATTTTCTTACCCCACTTAGTTTTTAGGGTTTTATATATTTTCATAAAAATTTATCTTATTAGTACTTAAATCAAGAAAATAATATTTTAAAAGAAAAACTGATTTCATTTCTCTTTAAGTCAAATATATATTTTTCTTCCAAGTCAATGTTTTTCAAAACTTTTTTACAAATGTTCTCTTATTTACTAATATGATTTATTAAGGACATTTAATTTAATCCTAGAATTTTGAAAATGTTTTCAAAGGAATATTTTTACTATTTCACGAATGTTTCATAAAAAATATAAATTTTTAAGGAATGTTTTTAAATTATACATCGATAATATATTTCTTTACTACCATAACCATTTTAATAAATGTGGATGATAAAAATGACTGAAATGGTTTTAGAAAGGAATATGATATATTAATTATTATAATAATATTTGAGGTTCATTACCATTATTAATATAAAAAAAGTATTTATCTCAAAATATATATTATATATCATTGTTTTTGTTGTCATTAACATTCAAGGGAAATATTCACTTTCATAGGATTATTTCACATTCCATTTCCATTAAATATCCATATTCATTGTATCTTGTATATGATTATTTTTGAAATTGTATTCCAATTCTACATATGGTGTTTTATTATGATAGTTATTTTATTGATCCTATAAAACATCTAAAATTTATATTATTCAATCAATATATATTTATTTTTATATGTAATATTGTTCATGAATAAAATCAAACTATAGATATATTAGAAATGATTTCGACATGTAGTGATGGTTGGGGTCAATAATTATCTAATTCCTTAATGTATCAGTATGTATCATATGAAAAATAAGTTACTTAAATTAAATTTGTCGTTACCCATTTTTTAAAACTATCTTGTGGAATATTATTAGAGATATAAATTTCATGATGTCTAATATAATGAAATCAAGTATTAATAATTTCCTTTTGTGTGATCTTAATTATAATTATCCATGAGATTATTGCATTGATATTTTAAATGGATTCATTTTGAGATGTATTTATTGATTAAATGGAATGTTTTTTAGTTATTTATAGATTCTATAACGATTATTACTTATCTAATAATGGTAGTAATGATATTTATTAAATGTAATGTGTGTTCAGTTATTTTCCTTTCTATATTGATTACCCCAAATCAAATCATGATAGTAATCTTATTGATTAAAATACATGCATGATAAGTTATTTAACTTTCCATATTAATTATTACATTCTTATTCAAGATATATTAATCTATATTTAACCCTTGATGATCATTTTAGAACACCCTTATATGATTTAATTTCATTTTTATATGAGGATAAAATATTTGAATGAGTTTCATGGATGCTGATTACTTACTTTTGTTATGTTTTTTATTCATTTACCAATGTAAAATGGGTACCATGTATGAATATTGTTCACCCAAAATTCTAAAAAAATTAGTATTTTCTATTTTAACCCTAGTATATTTGATAATGTATGAAAGTGACCACCAGCTATAGGTTACAATATTTGAGGTAGTTATAAATTTATTACAATCACCTATATAAATATTAAAGTATATCCTCTATGTGAAAATGTATAATTGTATAAGTACTGGTACTATATTATTTGGTAATATATCTTGGAGGAATGTTACATACTAGAAAATTAAAAATTTATAAAATAATTAAAATTAATTTAACAAATAAATTTACACAAAACAATTACATGTCATAGAATCTCCCTTATACCAAATAGTGAAAACTATTATCTCATATATTTGTATATATAATACAAAATGTAAATCATGGATATTTATTGTGTTTAATCCCAAATATATTATATGAATCAAATTTTTTTTTAAATTCTCTCTATTCATTCATCATAAAGTATATACACTTGTTTATAATTACATACATCTAGAGAAAATTCATATGTCATCTTTAATAAAATTGATTAAATCATCATCATATGAAATTTATAATATTTAAATATTTAGAATTTTAAATAAATAATTTTATAAAAGTTACCATTATGTACTCAAATTCCTCATCATTCATTGACTGGTTAACTCTCATCCTATTAGAGAATTAAATATATAGCCCATAATAACTCTGCATAAAAAATAAACACCAAAACTACTTAACATATTTTCTAACATGGTGGTTGTTATTATCAATATCAATTATCATCCATTTTTATCTACATAAATGTTGTATATCTAAATAATGTGTAATTCTTTGATTTCTAACATTTGGAACTATTGTATTAATAGAAGAATAATTCTTACGAACAATTTCACAAAGTATAAGATTAATTTCATTAAATAATTTATTGATTACTGATATATTTATATGAAAGACCATGTATATATTAATTCATATACTTTTATGCCCATTATTTAAGGATATACATGATTTTAAAGTGAAATAATGTCTACATATAATTGATTATTGATAAATGATTTTTATAAATAAAATATTGACTGTTATTAATAAAAATAAAAAAGAGAGACAATTGGACTTTTCAAATAATTTTTTAACTAAAAAAAGTGAATGTAAAATTTTACAAAAATATGAAATAAATAAATATAATCTAAAAATGTTTAGTTTTTTGTAAAAATATTTTATTTGAAATAAATGTTATATGTTAAATGACAATATTCACAATATGAGAAAAATTATATATATTTTTGTTGAATAATATTGCATAACTAAAAATGATGAATTTAAATAAAATTTCACAACAATGATGAGGTAAAACATTATCAACCAAAAAATGAATACAAAAAAAATAAAGAATATAATAATTATTTAAATAATTGTAGTAATTCCCAATTTTTATATATTTAAATATATCAATTTTTATAAAAAATTACATTGTATGTTTCACAAAAATGATATTTACCTGAATAATTATCAGAGTAGTGGAATATTATCCCATATCCCTCCAATATGAACAACTTTTATTCAATTGTCTTCATATTCATAAACAACATTATTATCATTAGGTAATAAGGTAATAAATGTATAAATCATTGGATATTCATCAATACAAATCTATATTCCCTTCACTCAACTGATTTCCTCCCTTGTAAAATGATAGAAAAATAATCATTTGAAGAGTCAACAAAATAAAATAATTTTTTCATGTTTCATAATAATTCATGATTCTTATTTCAAATTAAATAATTTTAATTCAAAAAGTGTAAATCAATACTCCTCAGGTTTTAAAACATTTTTACAGTGAACCTAATTACAATAAACAATAGTACTTTAATTGTTTTATAATACATTTCAATTATATACTCAATTTTTTGAAATAAATTTTTTATTTATTAGCTGATAATATATATATGGATATACATTTTTTTAATTCATTATTATTGACCATTAATCTATTATTTATAATGTTACTCTTGTTATAATGGTTTTTCAAATAAAATGTATTTCCATTAACATTAAACCAAACCAGTTGATTAGTATAATTATTGGTCCCACTTCTAACCATTTATATTTGTATCATAAGGATAAATTAGCATTGAATTTATCATTATTAAAGATAAAAATTTACTTGTATGTTATTTATAAACCAATATGTATTTCTTTTCAGGTATCATAACAACAATCAAAAAATATATAATGATATTTACAGTTGAACTTCACATATGTTATACCAAATGTATTAATGTTCCTTCATCAATACATAACAGGGAATTTCATTTTCCTTTAATCCAAATATGACCTTAACTTCACTATAATCTATTAAATGTTGAGATATAGTGAAACTACTTTTCTTTAATTAATATAAATAATCATTATAAAACTAAATATCCCCTTTGGATATATATTTTTTGAATAATAAAGGAATCTGTTTGGTGATGATTCATAACATATGACTTTAATTGTTTTCATATATGTTTCAAAATGACATAATAAAATAAAAAATCCCCAAAATTGATATCTCTCACCCCAAATGAACCTCTAAAAAATTGTTATATAAAAAAATATTATTGTAAAATAAATTTCTCTATGAAATTTTATGATTACTACCTCATTATCAAACACATGAAAAAAATTGGTTCCTTAAATTTACTAAAAATAGAATTTAAATCATAATAAAACATGATGTTAAACATTTTAATAGGTATCAGTGATAATCCACATAATGAAACTAGTAAAAATTATTTCATGGGACATGATAAAATGATATTTCATACTTATTTACTATAAAAACATTAAGGATTTTTTTCACATTTGATGAAAACAAACTAGGTTCTTCAATAAAAAAAAATTATCATCTTACTATTTATTAATGTGTGACTAGGTAGTGGTAAATATGTTTTGTTTCATTTCATAGTTTGAATTAACATGAAAAATAATCTCGTAGTTATTAAGTCAATTATTTCATGTAATCATTATTTTTTCATTTATTTTATATTTCATATAATCTTTAATAAAACTAAAACATATGATTTTCATAACATGTATAACATCAATTTTATATTTTACAACTAAAATTTTACAAGAAGATAACTCAAATAAAATGGTCTATTCATTTTATGTATCAATTTAATTATTATAACATCCTATCTTTCCAATTGTGTCATTTCTTTTTTCACCTTATCAAAATATAATTATTATGAAAATGGTTTTGGTACAAAATATAATTCTGAAAAATCATAAAATTCATTTTAAAATAATCTATATGGATTATCCATTCAAAAAAAAATTATGATTTCCCATGTAAACCATCTTTTTTCTATTATGAAATTGGTGGTGTGAATTTTTGTCTTTAAAAAATGGAAATGATTTATATACCTTAACACTATATATAAAAAACATTCCATGTGTATTAATGTATTTTATTTTGATTATTATAATAACATATAAATGAAAAAAAAATTGTTATATCTACATAACACCATAACACATTTCTTCTAATGATATTTCAAATCAGAAATGTTGATATATGAACATCAATATCACTTCTACTATATTTTTGTGTATAAATCACCAAAATCATCCTTGAAGATTTTTAATTCTTACAAATCAATGGGGATATTGTTTTGACAACAAACATAAAAGTCCATGAACAATGTTGGACACTAAGGATATAACATTGATTCATTCCACTTTTTATAACCTCATTATGATATTTCTAACTTCATTTAAAAAATCCTAATTTTTTTGATAAAATATACACCATTGTGGTGTATTAATATGGAGAAATAGAATTCATTATAGATGCACTAATTTTTATTCTATATTCGCCACATTAAATGTTTTTAATTTGACCATAGATAATTTAAATGATGAAATATTGGACGATATTATATTTATTATATTGTAGGTTTAGTCTATGTTATTGAGATTGAAACATGGTTGGATTTTCATATATTATATTTAAAAACATAATATTTATATAAATTTACGAGAAATATTCATATTCTTTACTATATATGTCACAACCATTAGGGAATTCGTGTATCTTTTTGTTCCCCAATCCCATTGGGAATTGTGTTTTCCATTATATAATTGGAATTAGGGAACCCATTAAGTTAATGAAGTATCACTTTTAAGAGTTGATTCAATTTAGTGAAACATTTATTACTCCAAAAATTTATTTCCTTCCAGTTAACTAATTTAACAAATTTTGATAACATTATAAATTTAATGCAACTTGGGAATAATTTTTTTAGCATCATAATAATATTGTACTAAAATTTTTGTATTTAAAATTTTTAACCCCTAAAGCATGAATTAATTATTTTTAATATGATCATATGTTTCATGCTAAATATCATCATCACTATTAGATCCTGAATTGTTTGATATTTCACTATTCTTGATCAGGAATAAATAATTATGATTAATAGCATAGTAAATTAAGTGGTCATTAATTTTCATGTACCATATTATTATTATATTTAAATACGTTATTCATATACAAATATATATGTGTGTGTGTGTGTCCGTTTTGAATATTTTATTTGGAAGATTCAATTTTATTTTCAAACTCTTTATCTCATTCCACATTACTTATTCAATTATTTAATCAATTAAAATCAATTAATAACGTGATACCAAAATATAATAGATGATTATATTAAAACATATAAACATATATAAAAATATATGTAATTATAAATTATAAATTTATAAGAATCTAAATTTAAAAAAAATGTATAAATTTATGACAAAAAAATTACATCTAGAATATATTTTATAATTAAAAAATATTTGAAATATGAAAAAAACATATAAATAAAATTCATTTTTAATATAAAAACCATTTAAATGTAAAATAAATTGAAAAATATATTTTAAATTAAGTTTTATGATAGATAATATATGAATATAAATTATTAAAAAAATTATACCCATTATTGAAAATCACATTAAAATTATAAAAAATATTAAACCATTAAATATTTAAAACAACAAAAATTTATGATTGACAAGGATATTGATACAAACAAATTAATGAATGAATGAAAATAAAAAAATTAACCTAAAACACAATTTTTCTAATTTAATATAATAGATATTTTTGATTAACCACTATAATCAATAGTGGTGGAAATATTGAGAACAATATAATATTGATGAAAATAATTTGCAAAAATTATGGAAATTGACCAAAAAAGGAAGATTGGAGTGGTGACACAAAATTATAAGTTCTTCAATGGACTAGATAAAGATGAGGGAGTTTGTATAATGAAAAATTATGCTTGATTGCATACCTATTTCAATACATTATATAGTTTAAAGTGTTGTTAAAATCAATTATTTTTCATTTTTAATTATGAATTCTTCAAAACCAAATTTATAACAGTGGAAATAAATTATATTTTTCTTCATTTATAAAAGAATATTCATATATTAGGTCATTATTTTTAAAATAGATTATAGAGTATAACTAAATGATCATGAAACTATATAAAATTACTCATAATCGGTTTACAAATTATATGGAATAGAGAATTTATAATTTGGTTTATTGAGTGTTTAATCATGTATTTCAATGTGTTTCATTTATATAACATAAATTTATATTTTGGAAGAATAAAATGTTCATGTCATACTTTATTCAAACCTATCAGATTATAGAGTGTGTTAGAATGGAAAAATTTTATTTGAATATATCACATTAGTTGAGTGAAATATATGATGTATTAAATTTATCATAGTTGTGATTGTACAAGGTGAATAATTTATATAATATTAAAATTGACATTCTTAATATGAATATTTATACATTTTTTAAGGAATCTAGTATAGAGCTTAATATATATTGAGAACACATTATACCGCCAAGATTGAAGGCCATAAAATTTATTCATTTTCCACAATTTTAAAATATGATTAGGGGTAATCTTATATGGCTCGTATGAACTTATGCATAGAGGCATAAGGAAACACTTGTATTACCAAAAGAGTTTAGCCTAAAACATGAAATTGAAGGCCCCAAAATAATAAAACCACTATAATAGTACTTACCATCATATATGTCACGACCCCCTCCCACCAAAGATGCCCCTCCTGAGCTGGCAATGGTGAAAGAGAGATAATGAACCCCGAGTCCCACCTCCTGTAGGCCCTAGGGTGGCAACTAGAACCAAGGGTATGAATTTTCACAAATATGGGAGGCATTACACTTTTTATTATTATGATCGGGAAATAGTACAAGTCAACCACCAAAAAGGAAAAAAATAACAAGTGTATATAAATAAACCCAAACCAAGCCCACATGCATGTTTAAATAATTTTATAACAAGGTATACAAGAAAGCTCAAAGTAAAATACCAAAAGAAACAAGAGAACAACAACTGCAACAAATCCAACTGTCCGACTAGTAGGGTCCGGCATGGCCCTGGTAGTCCTCCTGGAAACCTGAAAGTAAACTTTGGGTGATCATACAAGTATACTCAGTAGGGAAACCTAATTCTCTCGTGCACAAATGGGGAGACATCCTGATGTCCCGGGAGAACAACAGAAGAAACCTAGCAAGGAATTATATCCACACAACCTCACCATCCACACTCACCAAAACAAAAGCACAACAGGTTGTATTATATAAGAAACAAGAGTATTGGGTACCCCGCACCATTTCCCATTAATTAGTTGTTCTTCCTAATGGAGAACATCCTGACGCTGCCACACTCTCCCCGCCCACACACACATGGGCCTCACAACCACGTATCCCGCCTGCACACACCTGGTCCACACAACCACGTATCCTGCCCGCACACACATGGGCCTCACAACCACGTATCCCGCCTACACACACCTGGGCCTCACAACCACATATCCCTCCCATACACACCTGGGCCTCATCCAGAAGATTCTTGGGAAATAGTAGAACCTTCCCAAAGAGTCTTAGGCTAAAGCCACCCCAATTGAAACCTACCTGACGAGTCTTATGTGTATGGTCGCATCAAGCCATCACAGCCTAGGGGAGAAGGAGCAGGAATGAGCTAGTAACTAAGGGAAAAACACCCTCTCCCATGAAATGGGACTGTTCGTCACTAAGTTCTCAACATGGGTGGGTGAGATAAAACACAAAAGATATATATATATATATATATATACATACCAACCACACAGCCCAACCTATGGCTTCTAAATAGAGAAACTGAGAACGAGCCTCGACACTCCTACTATGAATCATGCATACAACAAACAACCCCAACCCCATTAAGGTTTTTACGTTTCAGCAGTATTAGTTTATTTAGTTCCTTAACTAATGGGAAAATATCCACAACCAACCACATCGATCGTTCGTAAAACATATCCCTGCCATCCACAAATCTTGTTAGGAAAACACAAGCAGCACAACCAAGCCCTTCTTATCAACCAAACAACCCCATTAATTATTAAACCCGTTCCATTAACACGCACCACCATTCATTAACTCTTTCACTTTTTATTTATCATTCACAACCCACTACCCGTTCACATTCAAACCCATCCCTGCAGCCCTGCTGCCAACTGCCATATCAACAACTGCACCATACATCATTTTCCATTTAATACCATTTATCGCAGCCCCGCTGCCCGTCATCAACATAACATTCACACCAACCCAGAACCAAGCCAACCGCAGCCCCGCTGATCACCCGATCCACAACAACCCACAAAACAACCCCATCACATGCCACATATCCAAGACAACACCCAAATGTTCATTATTCCTTTTTTGTTTAACTGGGGTGATCACACAAGGGTTCTAGATTTTAAACATATAACTTTACGTGACTAGAAAATTTCCATATTTAACAAAGTTCCCATCCACAAAATGGTCTAAAAGATAGGGCGACATTTAATTGGGCAAGCAAAGGCTCCCAACGACCGTGATTTTCAATAGGCAAAAGCTCATTCAATTCACAACATAATATCACAGGATATAAAGTAACAATAAACACAAACTTCCCAACACCGTTCTTTATCTAGTTATTATCTTCATTTAAGGTTTCAACTTCTTCTCATGAAAATAGGCGGATAAACACCCCGAATGATGCACAAAATTAGAGAGACTAATGTAAGATCCCTACCTCAACAGGTTCCGATCGCAACGCTCCCCCAGATCAACCTTAGAAGACGTCTGTCGGCGTCCGTCACTTCTATCGGGTCCTAGAAAAAACTCCTCGGGTATAAGTCGGAAAGGAAAGGCCGAATTAAAGACATAGGATCCAAGCTCGGATGTTCCGCCTCGTCGTTACGATCCTGTGGCCGCTGACGGATCGTAAATCGGATCTCGGACGAAGAAGTTATGGAATAAAAGGAGCCTTCGAGTCTCTTGGGAGAGCTCTGCTTAGAGGAAAGGGGAGGAGAGGAGTGAATTGGAAGGAGGAGGGGACCCCTCCTTTTATAGGTGAGAAAAGGAAAAGTACACGGCGTGTACGTTATGGTACACGACTTGTTATCGGTTATTTTACATGGTCTCAATTCGGCCTCCAACACGGATCTGCGACCATTGACTGGTCAACACACAGTTTGAGGGTAACACATACGCGGGGAAGGACTACACGGCGTGTAGTTTATACACACGGTGTGTACTCATTTATTGCACACGGAAAGGACAAGGCTCCAACATGGCACATGGCCATTGACTGGTAACACGTACACAGGGAAGGACTACCCGGTGTGTAGAACTAGGAACCCGGCGTGCACCCATTATTTCACACAGTGAGGACACGGCCTGCAACACGGGGTATACTCGGAAAGGGGGGTACACGATGTGTACTCAAACTACATGGAATGTAGATTCAAAATTCTAGAAAGTGTGGGAAAAGTCCATTTTACCCTCCAGAACACTTCTGGACCTTCTTTTTGACAAAGGAATGGGCCAGAGAGGTCCGGGCCATTACATCTGATACCTCTTAAAACATTCTCATCCCCCATAATTCAAATACCAACCCAGAGGAACCCAACAAGATACCTCTTAGGGTTCTTGTTATAATAGGAACCCAACCAACAACCCTAATCTTATATGTTAGGAATTCCTTCTCCTATGTCGAGATATTATCTGCTTTAGGCAGCACTAACTCGCCCACATGGGTTTAATAGAATCCTCCTTAATGCATCTCGATTAAGAATTGGGTCTTCCCACTTTCATACATTAGGATTCTTCAACTAACACTACCCCCAACACCACACAACCAACACACTACCCGAACATGTGGTTTGGGGAAAAATTCCTTCTCCTATGTCGAGATTTTATCCGCTTTTGGCGGCACTGACTCGCCTGCATGGGTTCAATCGCATCTGCATTAATACGTCTCGATTAAGGATCAGGTTTTTTCCCTTTCCCCACACATCCGGACATGCTACACACTACTGGGGAACAGGGAAACAAAAAGGTCTCCCAACTGACAAGCCAAGCATTCCATATATCAAAGGTACATAGTACAACATCAACACAAAGCTCAGAAGAACAAGGGAAAACACAAGTCAAAACAACTCCGGGTATTGAGCGTGCATCTAGGTCTCCTGCTCCCAAGTGCTCTCCTCGAGGCCGCCATGCCTCCACAACACACGAACCAACGGGATGGTTCGTCCACGGAGCACCTTCTCTTTACGATCCTCGATCCTGACTGGTCGTTCCTCGGAGGTCGCATCGTCTCCCATATCTAGCTCTCCCCAGTCGATAACGTGGGAGTTGTCGTTTAAGTACCGATGAATCTGGGAGATGTGGAAGACGTCATGAACCTTCTCCATCTGAGGTGGAAGGGCTAGCTGATATGCCACCTCACTGAATCTCCACAGCACCTCAAATGGTCCGATGAACCTAGGTGAGAGCTTTCTCCCTTTCCCAAACCTCCACTGCCCCCGTCGAGGGGAATCCTTCAAGAACACATGATCTCCCACCTCAAACTCCAAGGGCCTCCTCCGAAGATCTGTGTAAGACTTATGTCATTCCTGAGCCGCTTTCATCCCCTCACGTACAAGCTGTACATTCTCTATGGTGCTCTCCACTACCTCTGGACCAAGAGCACCTGTCTCACCAACCTCTGCCCAGCAAATGGGTGAACGACATGGCCTTCCATACAAATCCTCAAACGGTGCCATGCCAATAGTAGAGTGAAATCTATTGTTGTAGTGAAACTATACTAAAGGAAAGTGTTGTACTCATGATCCTCTGAAATCCATAACGCATGCTCGCAGCATGTCCTCCAACGTCTGGATAGTCCGCTCCATCTTCCCATCGGTATGGGGGTGGAAAGTAGTGCTAAGGCGTATCAGGGTTCCAAAAGCATGCTCTAACCCCCTCCAGACTCGTGAGGTAAATCGAGTATCCCGATATGAGATGATAGTCTTTGGAACTCCATGAAAACATACCACCTCATCTACGTACCTCCGTGGTAAGGTACTCACCGGGCTTGACTCCTTAATTACTAAAAAGTGAGCTGATTTCGTCAGCTGATCCACCATTACCCAAATAGCATCATAACCACCCTAAGCTCTGGGTAGTTGTGTGACGAAGTCCATTGAGATGTCATCCTATTTCCACTCAGGGACATCTAATGGGTGCAACAAACCACTAGGAACACGGTGTTCAACCTTCACTTTCTGACACACTACGCATTTAGCCACAAACTCCGCCATATCTCGTTTCACCCTGGGCCACCAAAACTGTTACCTCTAGCCTCGGTACATTTTTGAAACTCCTGGATGTACTTCCAAGGCTGTGCTATGGAACTCACAGAGAACTCCCTCCCGCATTGCCTCCGGAACAAACAACCTTCCATGGAAAAGCTTCCAATGTCAGCTGTCCCTTGACCATCCCTCTAGAGCGTTCCCCTGATTGACACGATCCCACATCACTTACACCTTGGAGTCCCCCCACTGAGACTCTTCCACCTACTGCAGCAAGGAGGACTTCACCGTCATCTGAAACAAACAGCCTCTAACACCTTCTACCCTGACATTCAAGTGCAAGGCTTCCAACTCTCCCATCGCCTTCCAGGCATCAGTGGACTCTTTAACCACTTCCTGATGTGATTTACTACCCAGGGAATCAGCCACAATGTTTCACGTAACATCAGTGTAAGAGATATCAATGTCATAGTATTGGAGAAACTCGACCCATCTCTGCTGCCATAAGAATAGGTCACACTGGAAGAAGATATAACGTATGCTATTGTGATCTGAGAAGACCACAAAGCACTCCCCAAAGAGGTAATGTCGCCACAACTTCAGTGCAAACACTACTGCTGCAAGCTCTAGGTCATGGGTGGCATAGTTATGCTCATGAGGGCGTAACTACCTAGACCCATAATAGATCACTCGCTTCTTCTGCATCAGCACGCACCCCAGACCATGGCCAGAAGCATCACAAAACACCTCATACAACAATACTTCCTCTGGAAACCTGAGTACGGGAGCACTGACCAACATCTCCTTCAGGTAGTCAAAAGATCTCTAGCACTGCTCGCTCCATAGGAAGACTTGGTTCTTCCTCATCAAAGCTGTCAATGGAGCAACAACTCGAGAGAAGTCCGATACGAACCTCCGATAGTAACCTGCTTACCCAAGAAAACTACGATCTTCTGCCACGCTCTTGGGTGCTGCCCAAGAAACAACTGCCTCCACCTTCGACAGGTGCACTGACACTCCATGCTGAGACACCATGTGCCTAATGAAGTGTACTTCTAGTGTCAGGAACTTACACTTCGACAATTTCACATAAAGCTGGTGGTGTCGAAGGACTCCCAAGACTTCCCTAAGATTCTCAACATGCTCCTCCTCTGAACTTGAGTAGATCAGGATGTCATCGATAAACACAATGACGAACCGGTACAGAAACTCCCAGAAGACAAAGTTCATATGTCCCATGAACATAGCTAGTGCATTCGTAACTCCAAACAACATCACCAAAAACTCGAAGTGCCCATTCCAGCACCTGAAAGACGTCTTCGAGATGTCATAGTCTTTTACCCTCAGCTGATGATATCCATATCATAGATCAATCTTGGAAAACCATCCTACTCCCCTCAGTTGGTCGAAGAGATCATCTATCCTTGGGAGGGGATAGCGGTTCTTGACCATTACCTGTTTCAACCTTCAATAGTCTATGCACAACCTGAGACCACCATCTGCCTTCTTCACGACTAAAACTGGAGCACCCCATGGCGATACGCTGGGTCGAACAAAACCCTTCTCCATCAGATCGTCAATCTGAATCCGCAACTCCCGCAACTCCGAAGGTACCATCCGATAAGGGGCCATCAAAATCGGACGGGCACCAGGCTGTAAGTCTATCCCAAACTCAACGTCATGTCGGTTGGGTAGAGTAACAACCTCCTCAAGAAAAACATCGAGGAACTCCCCAACAACCTCCGGTACATCCATCATCTATGTATCAGCTGGAACCATTGATAGCCCACCTAACAAGGAAAGGAGAGGCTCCACACACCGTCTTACCACCTGATATCTCCTCTCGCCAACAAAAGCTACACACTGCCTGCCCACGTCAGAGAAAACGACTCTTCTCCAGAAACAGTCGATAACAACACTAACAGAAAACAACCAGTCAATGCCTAAGATGACATCGTATGGCTGCATCTATAATAGAAGAAGGTCCCCAATAGATCGATGTGGTCTCAACGTCAGCTCACATCCCCGGAAAACACAAGATACGCTGGTCTGGCCTCCAACTGGTGTACTCAGCACCAGAGGTACGGAAAGTCTCTCTACGTCTAGTCCCAAAGAATGGGCTAGACCAGGTGCAACACAAGAGTGTGAGGCTCCTGAATCGATCAAAGCAGAAACAATAATGCTGAAAAAACAAATCGTACCTCGTACCACCTCCCGTCCTGCTGGAGTTGTCAACTCTTCTGCGTGAAACTGTCCACGCCCAGCTCCACTACCTCTTTGATGTCTTCCACCTCCATGACCACACCCTTGTTGAGGTCCTTGAGAAGCACCTTGAGTTTGGCCTCCTCCCGCAAAGTCTGCCCTCGAAGGAGCATGGTCCTGCTACTGCTGGAAGGGCCTTTCTAACAACTGGTGCTGCTGAGGTGGGTGCTGAACCTGCCCACCTCCGAAGTACTAAGCTCGGGTGGGGCACCAACTCTAAACGTTCCCTAAACCTCCACAAGAAAAACTCATTGGTCTTGGGCTCGTGAAAAGGGGACGAGGACCCGAAGATCTGAACTGGAATTGCTGGGGTCTGCTCCCCACTGGCCTAAACCTGGAAGGTCCCGTCGCAGGAGACCTGCTGCTGATTTCCCTCCCCTTCGACGAGCCTGGCTAGATCCCCTCTCGGGGTGCACCTCCTAGTGAGTGCATCATCTCTACATCCTCTACCTTCTTCTGTACCACCAAGTACGTCGGAAGGGTAAAGGGTGTGAAAGCATACTAGAGAAAAGGACGAATCACCTCCTCCAAACATCTTGCCCTAGACTCCTCATCTGGAAAGAGAACTGGAGAAAAGCGCAGGAGATCCTTGAACATGATCCCCAGCTCTCGTACCGACATACTCCCCTGTTGAAGGGAAAGTAACTCCTGCCACTTCTCCACCTTGATCATGGAAGAAAGGAATTCCTCTCGGAATTCCTTCTCAAAGTCATCCCATGGAACCTCTGCCTCTATCCTCTCTTCGAGGTAGAGTATCCACCACTATCGCGCCGCACCACTCAACTTACTGACTGCTAGGGGAACCCAGTACTCCCTTGGAGCATGGATCAAGGTAAAAGCGATCCCTATCTCACCAAGCCATCCCTCTATCTCCGTATCCGAAGTACAACCCTTGTACTTCTTGAGGGTCTGCCGCTGGAAAGAATGGAGAGGCTTCTACCACTGGCTATCTTCCTCTTCTCGGTCAATCCTCAGCTGATTGACCGTCTGAATCTGCTGGGCCTCGGCCATCTGAGCCACCCGGGGATGACGTCCAGGTGCCATATCTATACAGTAAACAAGGTTCGCCTACGCCTAAGTAGTAAGGAAAACTCAAGGTTTTATTTTATCATTTTATTTCAATTTCTATCCCAGAACACCCAAATCAAGTAAAACAAAATCATGATGATGTATGTACCTTCCCTAGGGTCTCTACCCTGCAATCAATGTAGTTTCACTTGGTCGTTCGGTAGGCTCAGAGTCCTTACATCAGATCTAGGGGGGCCCTAAAATCCAGTGTCCTAGCCGGTCTTCCCACCCCTATTTTATGTACCATGATTGACTAACATTGTCACCCTACCATACCTTGCAATCCTCACTATGCCTAACTTCAGACTCCATCCTATCTCTCAACCGTCACCTCTGATACCATTCTTTCACGACCACCTCCCACAAAAGATACGCCTCCTGAGCTAGAAATGGTGAAAGGGAGATAATGACCCCTGAGTCCCTCCTCCAGTAGGCCCTGGGGTGGCGACTATCACTAAGGGTACAAATTTTCACAAATATGGGAGGCATTACCCTTTTTATTATTAGGATCGGGAAATAGGAGAAGTCAACCACCAAAAATGAATAAAAAGAAAAAATTTATATAAATAAACCCAAAGCAAACCCACATGAATGTTTAAATAATTTTATGACGAGGTACAAGTACATGAAATCTCAAAGTACAATACCAAAAGAAACAAGAGAACAACAACTGCAACAACTCCAAATGTCCGACTAGTAGGGTCCCGCACGGCCCTGGTAGTCCTCTTGGAATCCTGAAAGTAAACGTAGGGTGAGCATACAAGTATACTAAGTAGGGAAACCTAAAGCTCTCATACACAAGTGGGGAGATATCCTAATGTCCCGTGAGAACAACAGAAGAAAACGAGCAAGGAATTCAATACACCCAACCTCACCAGCCACACTCACTAAAACACAAGCACAATAGGTGGTAGTATATAAGAAACATGAGTATTGGGTACCCCACTCCATTTCCCTTTAATTAGCTTCTCTTCCTAACGGCGAACGTCCTGACGCTGCCACGCTCTCCCCGCCCGCACACACCTGGGCCTCACAACCACATATCCCGCCCGCACACACCTGGGCCACACAACCACGTATCCCGTCGGCACACACCTAGGCCTCACAACCACATATCCGGCCCGCACACACTTGGGCCTCACAACCACGTATCCCGCCCGCACACACCTGGGCCTCATCTCGAAGATTCTTCAGAAACAGTAGAACCTGCCCGAAGAGTCTTGGGCTAAAGTCACCCCAATCGAAACCTACCCGAAGAGTCTTAGGTGTAAGGCCGCCTAAAGCCATCACAGCCTAGGGGAGAAGGAGCCAGAAGGAGATAGTAACTAAGGGGAAAACACCATATCCTATGAAATTCGAGTGTTCAGCACTAAGTGCTCAACATGGGTGGGGTGCGATAAAACCAAAAAGATACAGATATATATATATATATATACCAACCACACAACCCAACCTATGGATTCTCAAAAGGGAAACTGAGCACGTACATCGGCACTGCTACTACAAAGCATGCATACAACAAATAACCCCAACCCCATTTAGGTTTTTAGGTTTTAGTAGAATTAGTTTATTTAGTTTCTTAACTACGGGGAAACTATCCCCAACCAACCACATAGATCATTCGTAAAACATATCCCTCCCATCCACAAATCATGTTAGGAAAAAACAAGCAGCACAACCAAGCCCTTCTAATCAACCAACCTACCCCATTGATTATTAAACTTGTTCCATTACCACGTCCCACCATTCATTAACTCTTTCAATTTTTATTTATCATTCACAAACCTCTATTCATTCACATTAAAACCCATCCCTGCTGCCCCGCTGCCAACTGCCATAACCACAACTGCACCGTACATCATTTTCCCTCTAATACCATTTATCGCAGCCCCACTGCCCGTCATCAACATAACATTCACACCAACCCACAACCAAGCCAACAGCAGCCCTGCTGCTCACCTGATCCACAACTACCATCAAAACTCCCCCATCACATGTCACGTATCCAAGCCAACACCCACATGTTCATTATTCAATTTTTTTAACCTGGGTGATCACACAAGGGTTGCTGATTTTAAATATCCATCTTTACGTGATTAACCAATTTCCATATTTAACAAAGTTCCCATCCGCAAAATGGTCTAAAAGATAAGGCAACATTTAATTGCGCAAGAAAATTCCCCCAATGACCATGATTTTTAGTAGGCAGAATCTCATTCAATTCACAACATAATATCATAAGATATAAAGTAACAACATACACAAACTTCCCAACCCCGTTCTTTAACCAGCTATTATCATCATTTAAGGGTTCAAATGCTTCTCATGAAAAAAAGTTGATACCCACCCCGCATGATGCACAAAATTAGAGAGACTAAGGTAAGATCCCTACCTCAATAGGTTCCGATCGGAACTCTCCCCCAAATCAACCTTAGAAGACATTCGTCGGCGTCCATCACTTCTGTCGGGTCCCGGAAATACCTCCTCGGGTGGAAGTCAGAAAGGAAAGGCCGAAGGAAAGACAACGGATCCAAGCTCAGAAGTTCTGCCTCGTCGTTACGATCCCGCGACCGCTAATGGATCCTAAATCGAAGCTCGGATGACGAAGTTATGGAAGAAAAGGATCCTTCGAGTCTCTTGGGAGGGCTCTGCTTAGAGGAAAGGGGAGGAGAGGAGTGAATTGAAAGGAGGAGGGGACCCCTCCTTTTATAGGCGAGAAAAGAAAAAGTACACGGCGTGTACTTTATGGTACGTAGCGTGTACTCGGTTATTTTACATGGTCTCCACACGGCTTCCAACACGGCTCCGCAACCATTGACTGGTCAATACACAGTTTGAGGGTAACACATACGTGGGGAAGGACTGAACGGCGTGTAGTTTAGACACACAACGTGTACTCATTTATTGCACACGACATGGACACGACTCCAACACAGTACACAACCATTGACTGGGAACGCGTACGCGGGGAAGGACTACATGGTGTGTAGAACTGGGAACACGGCGTGCACCCATTATTTCACACAGTGAGGACACAACCTGCAACATGGGGTATACCCGGAAAGGGGGTTACACAGCGTGTACTCAAACTACATGGCGTGTAGTTTCAAAATTCTGGAAAGTGTGGGAAAAGTCCATTTTACCCTCCAGAACACTTCTTGACCTTCTTTTTGACAAAGGAATGGGCCGGAGAGGTCTGGGCCATTACAATATAATTGGATAATAATTGAAGAACCTAACCTTAAAATTCCTAATATTTAGCATTTACCTATACCAAAAATAAGGAATCCCATTATCATTGGAAGAATCCATACACTCTCATCTTTCAGATCTGGTAGCCTTGCATAGCTTGGTGGTACTTATATAAATTACCATCTATATATGCATAGATGGTTGAGATCCAAAAAATTACACCTCTATCCAAAGACCGTCATACCAACCATAAACCACCGAAATCGCTAGAAGAAGACGAAAACGTCACCTCAAAGGGATATTGTCACACTCATTACACCATCCTATCTGAAACACCAGTAATGGAATTTCACTGATTAGTGTCATACCATCGCACACATCACTAAAGACCATCTCACTGCTCGCATAAAAAAGGATGTCACACCTCGACGGAGTGAGTCAACAACATCACCATTGAGGGCCATAGAAGGTTGAAACTGCCATCATTTCTAGAGAATACAACAGAATCAAAATGATGAATCAAGTCTAGTCCACTAAATACATAGTATCCCTTATGGGAATTCCGAATAAACCACACAAAACATATCTTGAGGAATATAACCTACCATAGGGAGTTTCTATTATAGAAACTAGTGATGGTAGAGGATAGAGGTAAAATCCATAAGAAAAGAATTGATCTCTTAGCTGAAGCTGAGATCCCTCTAGGTGAAATAAACTATTTATGAGTAGTTTAACACTATTTTGTATTTGTTGTTATGATACTAAGAATATAAGGATACATGTGATAGAAAATCATTGATGATATATCAATGACCTCATTTTTTAACCAAGGATACTCAGTGATGACTTTTAGGGAAATCAGAAGCAATGGTGTGGAGTTTTCAGATAATTATAACTTTATGTGGCTTTTTAAGATTTAATTTATATATTTATTGTGATTTTAAATATGATTATCCTAAAAGTTTGGTTTATAGTGGACCATATAAAGCTATTTAAAGACATAATAGATGATTATCATTTGTTAAATATAGTAGTATACTACATAACTCTAATGGGGTTTATGAGGAATCTTATGATATTTCATTTATTATTGTATAGATTTAGAAACTATTGGACACCCATTTGGAAGCAGAAGGACTTTTTTTGGGTTCTAGAAAGACTTTTTATGGTATTTTATCTACCATGTGTAGACAGGTAAACCATAATAACAAAATTATAGATCAGATATCTAGGGTAGTCAATGAAAAGTCTGATTGGGAGGAAATTAATTTTTTCCAATTGGTTCTTTTTTATTTTTGTAAGACTACAATTTTTATATATATTTTCAATGAAATAAATATAAATAGTCTATTTAATTAGATTTCAATCAACCTTGAGTCTAAATGAACTGTGATATTGTTCTTCATTATAACCTCTAAATAACATTTCAAGGTACAAATAATGATAATTAATTTATAAAATATTTGTATTAAGTATCATTGTAAATCAATTATACTGATTAATGATTTATGAATATGTACCCAATTTTCTATAATGTCTTTTTCTACCTCAAAAATATGATTTATTGAAAAATTAATTTTAATGGATTTTATATACAAATATTATTTTGAATTTATAATTTTAAATATTTTTTTTGAGGAATTGAATATATTTTTTGAAATCATCATTTCAATATTAACATTGGGTTAATGGTTTGAATATTTCTAGAACATATTTTTTCCAATGAATTGTGAATAAATACTAATTAATTAAATATTACAATCATTTAATTTTAGTATATCAAGTAATTAATTAGATTAATTATGTTTTAAGGTAATAAAAGTAAACATTAACAAGTAATAATAACAATAATTACAATTAATTATACACTATAAGTTATTTTGATATAATCTCTTTTGGATTTTCTAAAAATCATATTTTTGTACAAATTTTTTTTCTGAGAAAATTATTTTTTATTTTAGTAAATTAAGTTATTATTAATTTATTATTGTTTATAATAAATCATGTCCATTATATATTAAACAAAAAGTTTTATAGATCATTTTAGGGTTTTTAAAATGTACATAATAGTTGTAAAATACGTTTTATGCTCAAAATATTATTTTTTAAAAAGGGGGATTCAATGAATTTAGTGTGATTATTAAATATAATATTATTAAATATATTTAAATTGACTCTAATAAATTGAATTAAATATTTATTTATTATAGTAATTATTATAATTTAAATGTTTGAACATTATTTTTTTCCAAAATGAATAATAAAAACAGTAAAATTTTGTTTCCACGATTATGTATAAAATAGTTTTACTTGGTGGTTTAATGAAGATATAATTGGAGGAATAATCCATAAATATGCCTAATTATTATTTTTTGAAGATATATAACCATCATATTAAATTAAACTAAAATTATTCTCCATTTTGATCTACTATTATAAGAATGTGACCTTTTATTATTGAAATATATGATGTATTTCTTTGAGTGTCCCTCCCCTAAATTATAAAGGGGATATCTTCTCCCCAGGTATTCATGTAGTTTATAAAGATATAATTATTTAATAATATAATTAAAACCTTAAAATATTATTTAACATCATTATAGAAACATTTTTTTTCTCCTAATACCAATCATTAATGGCTAACGGTTTAAACCAAAGGAGGTCTCTCAATGAAGAGCTATAAATCATAACTGAGATCATTCGATATTATTTCATCCTTCAACTTAGAATAACATGTTTTATCAAAAAAGATAATGAATAAATTATCATCAAAAACATATATGTTATTATGATTATAGAAAAACATTATTCCACTTCCTCTTTATCAAATTAGAAATTAATGTACAGCTATGTATATGTGTAGGCTACTGACTGCACGTGGGGATATTATTCATTTTTCATAAAAGGATTTCATGGTTATCTATAATGAAAAAATTAATATATATATTTTATATTAAATGTATAATTATCAAAAATAATTTATAATAATTTTATTTATCTTTCTTACATCTATTTTTGTGGGAAATGTATATAAAATTCACGTGCATGCACATACTACCATCTCCCTGAATTATGTAATTCATATTTTTATATATAATTTTTATGGATTGTTGTAAATCAGTATTTAATTAATATACATGATATTTATATCATGATTTACATTATGGATATTTCTTAACCATGATCATGTTGAAATTTCAATTACATCTGTATTGAAATATTCTAGACAAATGAAATAGTTGTCACCCATATTAGCGAATTTAATTAAGAATTATTAATTAAGTGATCTTGAAATATTCTAAAATTAAAATCCCTATATTTGGTAAATTTTGTAAATAAATTTAATCTTTTCTAGATTTTCATTGCACAAAAAAATAATTTTAGTTTTGATGACAGGCCAAAAAAAATTTATCTTAAGTTACACCAGTATTGAGTTCAAACAAGAAAATTACTTATATTTATTATATTATTATATAATACAATAGTTATCCACTAGATAATGGAAGGATGGGTATTAATAAGATAAAATTAATTTTTAAAAAAATATAGATTTCACATGCATATTGAATTAATTATTTTGGGACAATTTTATTAAAAATGAAAATAAACAACTATATGAAACTAAAGGAAATAAATTTATGATAATGATTTTAAAAAAAAAATAAGTTTTAAAAGAATAAATTGAAGAAAAAATAATTGAATGAATTTAATGAAATGTATATATTAAATATTCTATCAATTTATTATTGTTCATTTTATTAGTTTTTAAGGCAAGTGATAAGAATAAATCTAATTATACTCTTAACATTATTATTTTTCTTAAAAGTCATTTTGTCAACTTTTAAATGGACTTATTTTATAAATAATATTTAAAACTTTTATAGAATTATATGAAAAAATGAAAATCATTTTTAAATTAGAGTATTAAAATTAACTTAGGGTGAATCATTGTGATTTATATGATAATTTTAATTTTTTAACTAAATAGGAAAATATATTGAATTTTAATTGAAAAGTGTTTGTTTCAACAAATTATTTATAAAGTAACATTTTATTTATAATTGGGTTTAAACTAAAAATATTTTAATTATATATCAATTAATAAAATTTATTACATAATATTAATTTTTATACTGAAATTGGATATATAAAAAATTGTCAACGTTTGAACAATTACTCTTTCAAAACTCGATTTCTCATCGTATCTCTGGAATTATTTTAAATATATATATTTTTTATTAAGTTAATTTAATTTAGAAAAATGGATTAAATATTTTTAAAGAAAATATTTTAAATTATCTAATATGACAATCTTAATTCATTACCAAAATGAACATTGAAAATAATAATAATTAATTATATCGGTTAAAGTAAAAATGAGTTTACGTGGGGTTAAACCAAAATGATAAAGTTTAAAATGACCTAAAAACAAGTGTAAAATAAATTTTATGTAAATATTTAGAACCTATAATATCTACTGATCTAATATAATTCTATTTTGGATCGTTTATCATGAGAATAATCTGGCTACACCTGTTCCATTGATAAATAAATTGTGCCACTAACCATTTTTATAAAAGGAAACCACATTTATCCTATATTCACACCATAAAACACTATTTTATAAGCCAATAACTGACCAAATAAATTTAAAAAATCCATAATCTCATAATATATTCCTTATTTTTGGTATAAAACCTATTATGATGTCATTTAGTGAAATCCTAATGAGGTTACCCAAAGAAGATATAACGTCCTTCCATGAGTGTTTTTAATTTAATTATTCATACACATCATCCAATTATTATTAAACGATGTTGATATAAAAAATAGTATCTTAAATATAAATATATGTTGTTATTTTATGGTAATTACCCACAACATTCTCTAATTTCGTCAAATGAGTTAGAGAATCATCATTAATGTGTATAGTGGAATACAACCTTGTGAATCGATGCCATTAGTTTTTTCATTATCACATATTAAAGATGTGTAAAATAATAAATTTAAAGTTTATATATGATATTTATAACATAATTATATATATGGAGTAATTATATGAAATGTAAATTATTTTCATTCCATTTATTAGGGGATAAGATAACAATGCTCGTGTGTATGGAGTAATACCACCTCATGAAGTGATGTGATTTGTTTTCACTAACACATTACATGGAAGATATTGACAATAAAGTTAATGAATATATAATGGATAAATGAGAAAACTTTCAAATCAATTAAATATTTATCATTATGATAACATAATATATAATTTTATTTCTTACCTTTTCTATCACCTAATGATGATATCAGTTTCCATGTATTTGTGAACTACCACCTTTACAATGTGATGTGACTCAATTATTGTAACTACACAAATTTAATGATATGATTAATTATATATAAATAACTAATATGGTATTAATGTTATTTTTACCGTTATATAATTATAATATATTACATACCTCCATTCCATAATTCTCATCAGATAATAGAAACATAACTCCTGAGTATGTACAATCAACTCTCTTTATGAAAGTAAAATTTTTCTTTTCTTAACACAATATTTGATGATTAGACTTAAATGTTTAAAGAATGTATAAATATGATAATTATTTCATTATTATTATTCAAAATATTTGGATACATTATTAATGTAATAAGACCAAATATAATAAATCAAATCCTATATGGAAATCAATGAAGTTATTAACCGAAATGTAACTTTAACATGGAATTTTAAAAAGGGATAATTAAAGCAGATAAAAAAAATCAAATATTGTATTATATATGTACATTAGGTTATTTTATATATTTATAAAAATATTATATTAATTATATAATTGTTTTAGATGATAATAAATAAGTTGACAATTATGGTATGTATTTTCTAGTCTCTCTTCTCTTTCTGGTATACATATAAAAATTAACAACAATTTTAATTTGTGTGTTGCATAAAATTAAAATTTAAAATTTAATATAATAAATCTACTCTATTTCATGATATTCATAGTTCTTTTGATGACATGATTTATTGTAGCCTACAATTCATAAGGTTACTAATGTAGTAAGCAATTTTCATCTCACTTTGATTTTTATGTTAGACACATGCCATACACACCCTGTGATTCATAAATGTAGTTTATATATATCCAATGAATATATTTTAGGATTATTATACTAATTATTATTTGTATTTATGTGTCCATTTTATTATCTATCATTAATGTAGTTTAGGGTCAAAATTTTCCAAATTGATAAAGTATTTTGTTTCTTAATTTTACTTCTTTATGGCATATGATTATGTTATGAACCTATATTCTTTTATAAGGTGTATATATAGCCACATTGACTTATAATATCAAATATTTATTTAAATAAAAAAAATTATGTTTTATATAATGGTATAATTTTAAGTTACTTACTTATCAATGTTGCAATATCAGTAATGATTTAATATTAAAATCTAAAATTTTATTAGGAAAGCTTCTGATTATATTTACGATTATATAATCATATGATACATCTCTCATGAAACTGAATAATTTTATTCTCCTATAATTATGTCATTATAAAAATATTTTCCCTTAATATTCTGTTATTTATGTATTCAATATTCAAAAAATTATACTTTTATGAAAATTGACTTTTCAGTTGAAAAACATTTTTACTCTAAAAACATGTTTACTAAAAAGGTTATCATAAATTTCTTTATATTTTCTTAAATTACTTATTATGGAAATTTATATCATTTTTTAGTTTTTAAAAAAAGTATTAAAAGTAATCTTCATGTATTTTTCAAAAACACAACTGATTTGGATTTTACTGAAAATATTGATGGAATCATTGTGTATGATATTATTGAAATTATATAGATTAATAATGTTGAATTAATATTAGGAATAGTTAAAAAAAATCGAGTTTTTTTCATAGTAAAGGATTAGAATTTTTTTATATTTTAAAAAATCTTTTCAAGGTGGAAATGAAATTTTCGTCAATAAAAGTTTTAAATGAATATTAAGGATTACATTAGAATATTTCATGTTTATTTTCAAACAAAAACATAAAAAAATTATTAATGTTTCATAAAGTGATTTTGAAGGATATTTTTTCATCCTCAAAAATCATTCCAAGTGATTTATCTTTAAAAATAATTTTAAATTAATAATGAAATTATATGATATAAATTATGCATTAATGGGGATATAAATCAAAGATATAATTCTTCTTCCTCGTCTAAATGGTTTAGGAAGAAACTATATTTATAAAACCTGTTTCCCTTCCAAGGGTTACACCATGAAAAAATTATTATATCATCCATTTAATTTTTTAGGGGTTATTCATTGATGAAATGAATATTTTATTGTGAAACATGTCCCTTTTCCAATGTTATGATATGATAAAATGTTTCTAAAACAGATTCCAGGTCCATGAGTTATGTTATGATTAAATGATTATATTATTATTGAACCTGTTTCTTTTACTGGGGTCATTCTATGATGAAATGTTTTATGAAAATTATTTATTTTCATTTGTATTGATATGATGAATGTCATATTTTTTAAGAAGGAAGTTCCTCCTTTATTTAAAACAAGAAAAGAAAAGGAATCCAAGGGAGTACATGAATTAAATGGGGAAAACCACATTAAATAGTTACCTGCATATCTTTTCCATCAGTCTTTGAGTAGATTTCTTTCCTCCTCTTGAAGAACAAACCATCCCGCTATTCCACGACTATGCCCTTGATCTCTTGACCTCCCTCTATTTTAGGGTAGCTATTGAAGAATTTACATTAATGATTCAGCATCATTGCTATAATTAGAGCTATCTTCCTATTACTAGTCCTTTTTAGGAGAGATTCCTCTTACAAGAAGATTCATCTCCTTTTCTTCTTAGTGCATCAATTCATTAGGCGATCTCAGGATAGAGACCGGCGACTTTGCGACACCATTGATATTTTTGTCGGGGAGGTGATGAAAACCTACATGATAATGCTTATTCACCATTAGGGGTCCAACTAGAGGCTTTTCCTTTTTATAGGACACGTGTTTAAATCCTTCATCATCACAAATAGCTCTGATGAGGTATAGTGATTTTTGAAAATGATAGGAGAGTCATATTTTAAATTTTTTTACCCTTTCGGTTACCGAACGTAACTATCACATCATGTGAAATTTGTTGATCAAAATATTTTTAAATATTATCTTCCAACATTTTATTAATTGTCAATTCATCAGCACTGTTTGTTGAAAACTTTTCATTGCAACCACTCATTTCTACAGAGAATATAGAAGCCCAATAATTCAATGGACCGCCCCTTCTCATCAATTATATATTTCTTCACATTCAGTGGTACAAAATCCTCATTTACAGAGTCTTTCACTCCATCCAACAAATTTTTGTTCTCGGAAGCCTTTTGAGGATGTCTTTTTTTTTCTTAAAACAAATAATTTTATCATATCCCTTAAATGTGTAGAAACTAAAAACTGTGGAGAATCTATATGTAGATTGATTATGACTGATCACAATACATTCCTTAAAAAAATATCGAATTTTTTCATATATTATCTTCAAATCAAAAATTTCATCCCAAGCTTCCTGCATAACCATATCAACTTAAGTAGAACTCAGTTTAATCTCCACAAAAAATCTTGCAACATGTCCAATGTGAGATACTTCCTTTTCCTTGTCTATTTTAATTATAATTCCAATAGACATTGCAATATCATATAAAATTTTAGGGTTCCAAAAAATAAAAATAAATTAATTAACAGCAACCCAAACTTGTGTTATAGATTTCCCAACATCAAATGGATTGAATGTTTTATTCCATTAATGAAAGTGAATAATTATGGGTTTTAGTGTGATGGGACCAAATTCCCAAGATCTTACTTTAAGGTATTCTTTTGGAAAGATCATTTGAATGTATATTTTTACCAATGATCAACATTTCTGAGAGTAAAATCCCCAACAAGCTGAAATTAGGTCCTTCAGGTCATCAATTTTTAGGGTTCTATATTCTTTTAGTAAAAAATACATAGCAATGATGGAATGTTCTCCCATTTAGAGTCTATATGAAATGGCATAGGGGTCTGGATTAATGTGTGAAATTCTTCCCTTTCTTATATTGAAATAATATGTCGTACCTTTGAAATGGGTGAATAAATGATTGGAAGAGGACCCCTCATTAGGGTCACCAGACAACACTGCATCGATCCCCGGTCTAAGAGAATCCTTCTAGTCTTGAACATCATTGTTTATCTCACTGACCGACAAAGTGTTCACATGTGCACAATTTCTCATCATCTACCTGAAATGATCATCCACAACTGGATTATCACTGGTCTCAGAAGAAGCGCAATAAACCTCTTCTGATGTCACCTACTCAGATCCATGCGAGACTAACCCCCCACCGGCCTTCTCCTCGAACATTATGTCAACCACATTCCTTTCATCTTTAGACTTCTTCAGAGTAAAAAAATCATTGGTCTTCAAAATGTGATTGACAGCTGCTTCAGACGTTGCCATATTCATATCCCACCCCTCACTGATTTCCCACATAAATCCATGCGGGACTAACCCCCCACCAGAGACATATATTCCCCTCCAATGAATTGGGTAATTGGTAATGTTATAAGATATCAATGGGTAAGGATGAGTTTAATCCAAGACTAAAATAGGTGACACAAGAGGTTACTCCAAGAACAATAGTGGGTACATGGGAGGTCATTCAAATCCTAAAGCAGGAACACATATTTTTATCACAATCAAAACTTGTTATGAATGTATTGGTGGGTATCCTTGACATAAAATTTTCTATGAATATGTGTTCACCAAAAATTTATTTACAATTCCAATGTTATCCTGTCATGGTTTATGATCATTAATTTACTTATGATTCAGGTCTTATGAGCTTATAATATCAATGATATGACTTAATATTATTCTTTTCGGTATCAGTAACAAGGATTTCAAATTCTATGCTTGTATTCCCATACCCCATGCTCACATTATGTCTACATATTTCCTTTTCTTACCATTACCGAGCATCTAAGTTCACCCTTTCTTAAATTTTGATATCCAATTATCTGAAGAATGATTTTTTTTGTAGGGAATGTTTCTGAAGAGTGAAAAAGGGGTATATAATTCTCAGATATGTTAAATATCATTCACAAAATTATAATATTGTGTTAAAATTTCAAAAAGAAACTTAACTATTTTGGTCCAAAGGCATGTGTTATGTAATTTGTTGAATATTCATCTAAAAAGATGAAATTTATATGTATAAATAGTCTTGTCTATTATAGTTTGTATCATATCAATGTTTTACTTATCTATTTGAATCTAGGATGTGAAATCATTAGTGAAATCTCTAGGGGTCATTCTTTGGGTATGTATAGGTATGTCTCTATGAATAAGTCAAAGGACGATTCAATGTATATGTAGCTATCCTCAAATTTTGGTGAAATATATAGAGATTGATTTCATAGAAATTACATCCATATCAGGATACAACATATTGGTGTGGAACTGGTATAGATGTAAGTAGTTGTAATTAAATTGAAAAGGGCACATTGATTTGGACTCAATCGTCACCTGGTGCACAACAAGGAGCCTTGTTTCGCACCTTGTTTGAATCTCCCAATGGATATGATTTGGAAATTTAAAAACACTTTATTAAACATAATGAAGTATTTAAATATATAATGATTATGTGACCAAGAATAAATGTAACATGTTCTATATTAAAAACAAGGTTTTATAATTTAGTAATCATGTGATTGATTTTTTATGAATATGTGGTTCCCCACTATGAATATTGTTACTCACAATATAATTTTTCTGGGTTTATTAAATGTATAAAACAAAATATAATAATGTTAACTCAAAATATGATGGATTATATGGTAACTATGAAAAAATAAATTGGATGTTTAATTGAAAGTTAAATATTTTGATTATGAAAAATCATATATCATGATATCTGACGAACAACATTTACATTAGTAAGATTCCTAAAACATTAAATATGATTGTGATGATCTTCTACAAAATCTTATGTGGAATTGAATGGAAAATACATAAAATCTAACATCATACATGTCAATAAGGTGGGTAGGAGATCCAATAAGAATATTTCAAATGGATGGGAATATGTTATCTATGTGTAAAAAAGGTCACTCAATGAGAAATTATTAATAAATTAAATTTCTTATGTGTGAGAAACCAGATAATTTTGAAAATCAATGCCATAAAAAATTATTAACTTCTAGAACAAGGATAGACATATCCAATTTCAGTCATTAATGAGGAATGATTGATGTTTTTTTGTATTGGGATTCAAATTTTATGTTGTAGATGCATTTTTGCAATGGTATTTTGGTTGTAGGAACAATAAAATATATAAGGATTATGTCATTTTTTGGAAGCATATATGTCCCCATGTGAGAATAAATTAATGGTTATAGATTGAATAATGGGGTAATAAGTTTTTAGTGGATCCTATGTTCAATTTCTTAGGAACCCTCATGAGGATTAATGTGATGAGAGTTTATCAGGGTTATGGGTATTTTAGGATACATTTATCGAAATAAAATATTTTGGTTTTGAGGAGGAATTACTTTTTATGAACTTATTAACATTACCCTACCCTGTAATGTTTTCTTAACTAAAATTTTATAACCACTATAAATAATTAGCCTTAAACTATACATAATCTTGAGTTTTTGTTAAGAAATAAATTTATTTCTCATTTAGAATAATTTTTGTTTACATTCTTTGGGAATTATCACTTCATTCAAATATATTATCCCATATTAATTCAATGTTTATACTACTAAGATTTTATCCATTTATTCAAAAATATAATATATTCAAAACAAAACATGATTATTTTTCATGAAAAATCATCATATCAATCAACATGAATTTCTCATTTATGTTACTCATTTTTTGTAACCAGTGAATAACATTTTTGGAACTTGAGATGAGAAAAACATCTTAGTAATGGACATAAATAAAGAAATCGTTATACTAGCGAAAAAATAAAAACCATTTTGATATCTTTTCATAAAATATCATCTATATGAATATATAAATTATTTAGGTTCCTTGGGACATAATTACCATATAAATTTTACATTAACCCTATCAAATGGGATAACTATACGGTCTACATCCATCTTCAGAGTACCCAATGCATTGGAGAGCTATAATGATGCTCTCTCTTCATATCTTGATCTATAATGTTGGAAAACCAATCATATATTGATCTATAATGGGCCTCAACCCATAATATTTTATGATATAATGAGATCAACCCACAAATAAAAATGTTCAAACAACATATCTTGATTTAAGAAATTGAAAACCCTTTAAACCAGATTAGAAAAATATTTCAAGATATAAAAATACATTTTTCTTGTAAATATAACTTTTAATATATAAAAACAACACAAATAATTATGAAACCATTTTCATTAAAAATAACTATGAAAATTTATAATGTAAACCTTTTAATAATATTGATTCCTGAAATAATGAGAATCTAATCAATCCATATAAGTTAAAAAGAATTACCTTTCACTTCTATAAAAGGAACATCGAATGCTGTATTTTTTTTTGATGAAAGTCCCTTAACCTGATTTTGAATCATCACATAAAATATTAAACCTCCTTAATAATGAACATAGGTTAATGATATTCATTATTGAGAATTTATTTTCATTATTACTTTTATATCCCTTATTATTATGTGATAAAAATTACTTAATTATTTATGTTAATGTTAATTGTTTTCTAGATATTCAGTGCGTGAGTCCAAAGTGACATTGGTATGATATCGATAGTCAAATTTTTCATAACTAAATCATATTTAAAATAGTATTTTTTTATATAGTAATCACTTATATACATTATTTATATTTTTTAATAAAATCATTTATTAATGGTTATGAAAAATGGAGAATGTTATCATTATAGGGACAATATGTCATATGCATGTAAGGGTAACAAATATATTTTTCAATGACCATTATGTTAATAAGTTATTTATTATTATAAGACTTAATAATTAATATTATATAATAAATATTATATTATTAATTTATATATACGTATATATCATCCATGTGATTTGGTGATAAAAACTAATAACATCATTTTGTACAGCTGGTTGTTAAAACGTAAAAAAAAAATATGTCATCGATTTTATGGGAATGGAAATGTGAGAAATTAAAATATATATTATTCATAGTAATGATATTTAAATTAATTTTATCATATAAAAAGATTAATTCCATCATTATAACAAATCCTGAGAGACAGTGAAAGAAAATGAATTATATCGGTTCACTAGGTTGTAGTCTATCATACACACGAACGATTAATTATTTTACCATTTGATTGAAACTGAGATGTGTTTTATTGATGAAATTTACAAAATAAAATATCATTACATTGAGGATAATGTAGTTTTTATACTATCATGGTGGAATAATATTTTAAGGATGTTTAATAATAAATAAAATAGAAACACTTAATTAAATATAACTCCTCTCCATCGAATGATGTCCTTTGATCAACAATTTAAAACCTATAAGTTTAGAGTATTGCCTTATATAAGTGCTCAATAATGTAGGGATGGATTCTAGTCTGGTATGTGGGTATATATTGACACAAACAAATATGTTTTTAAGGTGAGAATAATAAATAAAAATGGGTTCCCTTTTATAGGAGAAGGGAGGGGAAGTCTTGGAATTATTCAAAATATTAAAATAATATACCACGAAGATTGAGAGTTCTATAAATACATCCCTAAACATATTAAATAAAATGTAAAGAACATGAAAATAGTCTTTACAGGGGGTAGTGAATGATTGGGAATGTGTCATGCCCCACATATCTTTATCCACCATGTTAACTCAGAAGTCACAGATCATAAACGACCACATGGTGATTAGATATGTAATTTCCCTCATCGAGAGGGAATCAAAAATATGATTCACCTCCCTATAAACATGAGAAAAAAAAATCTGAGGGTGGGTGACCTGAGTGTGGCAAGCAATCCAATGGGGAAGGATTCTCCAAGGCACATTACTATTATGTGTTCCAAAAGCATTCACAGTAAGTTGTTTGTCTAATTCAATCCATAATGGTGATCAGTTATGATAAAAATAATTTTTGATTTCATAGATCAAAACACACAGTTCGCCTTTATACCCAGTACCTTGGCCAATAAAGTGGTGAAACCAACCTTTGATAAAACCGTGATAAGTGTGGAAAAAAACGTCCACATCCTGAAGGTATAGGAAAGCCAGAAGAAGAACCATCATTGTTAACATTAATACCAAGAGGGATTGGTGGAATCAGACTGATGAACTAGAATTCAAGAGGCTGCATTGGTTTCCCTAGCATACCATGGAACTGTAGATTCAGTATGTCTTCAATTGATTTCTACATCATTAAAGATTACACAATAGTAGAAAATGAATATCCCTATTTATGGAAAGATAATAATCTTAGAAACATGCACATTGATTCCCAAAGATCTATTAATTTCAAGCATACCATATAACATGAGCTGTTGTTGCATCAGCCACAGTGAGAAGGTTGTGCACTTACACACTCTTCCCATCTTCACAAAGTCATGACATTAGCTCGTTAAGCTCCATGCAATGGTAGATATCGAAACAGAACAGAGAACCAAAATATATTAATATATCCTTTGCATAAAAACAGGCCAGGAAGAGGTGTTGGACATATTCTTCGTCACACATACATAGGGACAAGCAATGGAAAGTTGGTGCCCCACTTTCTACATCTTATAATGTGTAGGGAGTTGGATCTTCCAAATCCTCCAATGATGAACCATTATAGATGGTTTAAAAAATGGGCCTTAAAGTGGATCATCTACTTGGGTGGTCTCTGAGATCCCAACAAGTTCAATGTATAATACTCTTTGATGTTAAAAAACCATGTGAATTTGGATTCCATATCAAGGTATCCATATCCATTGGTACATAATTTCGGATTTCCATCATAGTTTGATGGGAATGAATATCAGGAAGTGAAAGAATGTGTCTCGTGGATTTATCCACATCCATCAAAGCCACGGTTGAAGGGATAATAGTGATATGAATATCTTTTTCCATTCAAGAGGATTTCCTACAATTAATCATGGATTCCCTACTAACCATCCACTTCGAGTGTTGCATGATGTAATTAAATGAATGTCGAATATAGTACCAGATAGAGGAAAGAATATCGTGCAGATATCCAAAAAATAGTCGTTTTATTGACCTACAGGACAATAATTCATCTGAGGACTCCCTAAAAGACAATAGGTTTAATGTAAACTTGTTAATCAAGACATTATTGAATGTTTTGAGGACCATGACCCCCTAGCCTCCCATCTCAAAATTATTAACACAATACCTCCAAGTAACCATTTTGTGTATCCTCTCATGAACTGATCTTGTCCATAAGATGTTTCTATCCATTCATTGGAGAACATTCATTACACATTTAGGCCATCGATAAAGAGAAAATTAATACACAAGATTATATGTAATAATTTAGTTGAGGAGGAAAACCCTCCCAGTCTATGACATAGTATTTCCCTTCCATCTAGTATGAATATTGATGAATCTAGAATAAATATTCATATGGTAGTGGTGTTTTACTTTTCCCCAGAATAAGGTAACCCAAAGGTAAGTAAAGGGGAGAAAGCCCTTACGCATGCCTAGGGTTTTAGCAATTCTATTTTGTTTCCCAACAGTGAGACCATTTCCAAAAATGATATAAGGTCTTACCCCACCAAAATGACTTTCTATAATATCTTCATTTTGATTAAACAAGGAATTAATTGCACCAATAGTGGTCTTTTATGGCTTCCCAAACAAGATAATATCATCAGCATATCGAAAAGTGAGAGGGGATAAGATTATTCCTAATAGCTTCCACATATTTTTTAGATCCCAATATGATTGTTCTCAATGAAGCATATTCTCATGTATTCCATAATAAGAGAAAATAAGATCCCTGAGAAAGGGTCCCCATGAAGATCACCCATAGTGCTTGAGAAGTATCCTCTTTGAAAACCATTAACCAGAACAGACAGCCTCCCAGAGTTGAGAATGGTTGAAATCAACATAATAAATTCACTATAAAACCCATACCTCTTGAGGAATTTAAAAAGAAATATTCAATTTACAATGTCAAACGATTTATATATATCAATCTTGAGGGAAAATATCACTTTCTGTGTGGTTCTCTTCGAATAATTGATATCCTCAAAAGAAATAACTATGAAATTTTGAATGCTTCGACCGGGAAAATACAAAACCTGATTGGGGTTAATATGGAAATTAATAATCCGACCCAATATATTCATTAGATTCCTTTTGATATCATTGTAAATGTTGTTCAAAATAGCGATTTTCCCTAAGTCATTGATATCAACCACATTTTATTTCTTTAGTATATGTGTGATAAAATTCGAGTTACATACATGATGGAGAGAGACGTGGCTAAGAAACTCCTTAATTGCAGCAGCCATGCCATCATGAATAAGAACCATGTAAAACATGAAAAATTTGTTGGAGAACCCATTTGGTCTAGAAGTACATTCTATGTTAAAATAGAAAAACGCCTCCCTAATCTCCTCCTTCAAAGGGACCATCATGAGGAGATGATTCCGATTCTCTATGATATAAGGGTCAATAATGTCAACCATTTTATAAGTGCTATCAGTCTCATATTATGAATATATAGTCTAAAAATAATGCACCACTACACTAGAAATTGGAAATTCTATGGTGTGGAGACTCCCATTTAAACTAATGGATTTCAGTCCTGGCCAAACATTCTTTTCCTTATGCAGTCTATGAAAAAACATTTAGTTTCTATCACCTTATTTCAAAAACTAAACATATAATTTATTTTTTTTTCGCCTCTCTTTGTCATTCTGTAGGTCATCATGACTTAAATGTTCTTTAATTTCATCACTAGAACTGAAATCATTTTTCCGGATACTAATTTGGATGCTTGTAAGTCTTTCTTCAGCAATCTGAATGTTGCGATCCCGGTTAGAAAAATATTTCCTGCTCAAGTCATTTTGAATTTTTTTGACATTCTCCAATTTATTTAAAAATATATGAAGTAGGATTCAATAAATATCCATTTTCCAGGCCTTCATAATAATCTCCCTACACACTGGAGTGGTGAGCCATCCATTATTAAAGCGAAAAGGTAGGGATGTTGACCTTGTAGTTGGATTGGTAATTTCGAAAATTATTAGATTATTGTCTGGGTGGTGTTTGGAAAATGTATGTCCTAATATTCTAATGAAATCATTCATATCATCCATATAAATAAATCATTGATAAATCTTGGGAGCCTTTCTCCCATTCCGAGTGTATCTTCTCCATGTGAAGGGAGCATCTACAATTGGTACTTCCGTAAGATTGCATTGGTCAATGCAAGAAGTGATATCAATAGAGGCAACTTAGTTGATGCACATTCTGGTTTTCTCCATGGGATTTAAAATGGTATTAAAGTCACCCAAGAGAATTCATTTATGCCATGGGGACCCGACTATCTCCACGTTATCATTCCACTACTCCATTCATTTGATGTATGATGTCACTGCGTAGACAAAAGCAACCAAGGGACTAAGACACTGAACATCAAGGGAGACTGAGATGCATTGCTTCTTGGAAAAAAACTAAAGATATGTATATGATATTAGGCCTGAAGACACAAATAAGGACCATTATTATGTCTTGAATGTTTTTATAAACCAAAATATATCCAAGATAGGACCATTTAAATACTTTCTACCTTTTAAAGAGAATCTTAGGCACCGCAATGCCAATAATCCTTGGTTTGAGGGCAATAAGAAAATGTCTGAGCACTTTGGCCATTGGCGGGTTCCAAAGCAATTTCCAATTCTAGTAGAGAACCTTCATTTGGGGGTGGTTTTTTCTATGTCCATGGCCCCCACCCTGTGCGACATCACTGTGACCCTTACCCTTCCTTCTCTCACCCTTCTTTTTCCCTGAGATTTCCATTCCTTCATTCATAGCTGATGTGGCCAACCTAGTTTGTTCAACTAGTTCATGTTCAAGCGTATGGGAATCATCAGGTTCATTCGACCAAAAATCCCCACTTAGGGAAGTGAACTTATTACTAGCATGTAGGAACTCAAAGGTGTCTTTTGCTGGGGAAACCTTCTATGCATCCATATCATGAAAAACCTTCAAAAAAGGATCCTCAAAGCTAGGATCCCTAGCCAATACATCTTTCCCTTGGATCGAATTAGGGGAAGAGGATATGATTTGTAAAAAATCAGAATTGCATGCCTCTGTATCAATATTCTAGAAAATCTCATTTTACCCTACTAGAATAATCACTACAGGTTGGAGAGTGGTCCAATTTCCAGTATGCAAGGGGTTTACAGAAAGTTCCTTAGGTGGTACAGCTGGTGTGAAATCCCCCCATGCTAAGAGTTTGGTCCAGAGTCACCTGCCTTCTTCACCGCAGGATGAGGCAGGTCCGAAAATTCAGTCTATCTAGGACTAGATGCAGTAGTCTGAGGTGCTCCTTGGTCAGTTCTGATCTTATAATGTTAAATTGGGGTTGATTGAGGAATTCCTTGGGCTCTTCAGTGGTTCCCAGAATTTCCCCGGTGAACCCCCACCATCAGCATGTTGTACACACCCTCTCAAAGAAGAACCTTGAACCACATCTCCCTTCCTAGGCTGACCAGAGGTAGAATTCTCCTTCAAGGTCACATGTTCAGTATTTTTCCCTTTCCACCTTCGACATGTAGCATTGTCATGTACATTGACCATGAAAAAATTGCATTATTTTTTTGAGTTAAAATGGCTTTGAGTGAAGAGTACTTGGGAGATTTGGTGTGTTTATATATTAAAAGATAAGGAATTCTTTATTATTTTGGTTTTGGACACCACACATTAAACTAATCAAATCCAAAAACCAACCCATGGTTTTTTCCACAAGATTTTCCAAAGGGGAGTGGAAGACAATATTTTATAAGTCCAATGACCTATCATATTATAATATTCTTCTTGATTTTGTGGTGATGAGTTTCACTCTAAATGAAATAATTTAAAAATGGTTAAATGTTTTATAAGTCTTGAAGGGTCCACTAAGGATTTGTAAAATAAATCAAAAAAATATAAAATTTAATTATTTTAATGATAAAACGTATATTGGCTGAAATTATCATTTATAGTATTTTATTACCTTACTATTGGGTAATTATGATGTCATTGATCATATTATATATTTTAACAGTATTTAATTTTCACCCAAAAATTCCATTATCTAGGAAAATTATAAAAAGTTCATCATTTGATAAATTTGATTTCATGATTATGAAAATAATATTCATTTTAGATAAATAATTTTCTAAATGTGTGAATTTTTACTTTTAAAATAAAAACCGACATTTATCGAAAATTAATGGGATTTGAAAAAAACGACATTCAAACCATAAAAAATATTATAATTGTATTATAAAAATTATATTATAATGGATATTTATTAAAAATCAATTTATTAATAATATTTTTATTAAAATATTTTTTATTTGAAAAAATTCCATTAATTTATCAAAATAGATATCTTAATTGAATATTAACTAAAAATAATATTTGTTCTTTAAAAACCTTGTTAAAAGATACAATAATAAACAAAATATATATTCTATATAGTATACAAAAATAATGCACATAATCATAGTGCTAAGGTATTATTACAAAACCCATTATAACCCCTCAAACGAAATAAATGAATGGTATGTGATGGTGATAGACTCTTGAGGTGGCTCGGATAACATCATTCGGGTGGTAATCTCTATCAACTTCCACTTCTCACATAGGTAGTTTTGTTCAAGATTAATGTGTTGAAACTCACCTTTTACATGGTCATGATTAAATATGGGTGACAACATAAGCTTTCTGAGATCTTAAAAATGGGCTTCGTTTGGAGAAATTCTACCAGATGAAGCCATTGTTTCCTTTGTATGAGTAAATTGGTTTTGATAAAGCCCTATATTTATACCAATCATTTGATCACAGTTCAATGACTATATTAGTAATGATAAAAATTCGTAACAATATTTTGAAATCTAAAATCATATACCTAAATAAGTTCATATGTTATATAACCATGTCCCATAATAAAACATTTAATTAGATCAAAGAGAAATTTTCATTAATAAAAGTTTTGGTCGTTACAATTACATCCTTCATAGTTGGTCGTAAAACTATTTTTAGGTTAAATAATATTTAAATATTTATATTATAAATTATTTCATATTCTAGAAATGTTATATTAATAATACCTTAATGCTTCCCATATAGTTTTTATAGGATGACTTCATTTGGGGATGTGTAGACTACCACCTCATCAAAATTGTTTGACTCATTCACACATCACATGCAATGTATTAAGGCTTTATTTAGTAAACATATATAATAAAAATGAAATATTACATATAATATAATTATATTATATATTTATACATATTTATATTCTTTTCTTTTAATTCCACTATTTAAGTATGTGAGGGAAATTTTTTTTGTTAATATGTATGTATGTTCTACTGTCTTCATGAATCATGTTGTTAGTTTTCATTAAATGAATATTATAAATAATTATATAATGAATATATAAAATATTAATATCATGTTTTATATTATAGATATAATAGACAGATGACAATGTAATCAATTGACATGAGACCACATACATTTTCTTCTCAATTACTGAATATCAATAAAATATGTATAATGAACTTAAATAATTACGTAAGTTTAATAAAATTACAAGATGTGATATAAAATGAATAATAAAATTGAAAACTTTTATAAAGAAATTATAAAGTAAACTATGTTTTTTATTCTGGATGATGAAGAATATAAGATACAAGTAAGACTCAAGGTAAAGTAATTTCTTAACCAAATTTCAATTCATGTGGATAATTTACACTTCTTGTATATGTCTTTTAACTCTTTCCTGTGAAAATAAATATCATATTACATTTTCATGTATTTATATATAGAAAATGATTTTGAGAAAGGATTGATTATGTAAATATCATGAAATGATATATTATTATTGTAATGTGGATATTTTATTTTTCCATTATGAATGATTTATGTGTTGTGATTATGTTCTATTTGTTGGGAATAAATTATATATACAGGTGGTTTTTTGATAATGTTAGGGAGGGTGGTCCAGTTATATATCTTCAATGCATTGGGAAATGAGATAGAGTTAATCGAAAGAGTTTCTCCTAAGAGAGTTAGGAAATATAATGTGATGAGTATTCTAAACGTAACCATGGAATTTATACCCTATACACATGTAAATGATATAATGTAATTTTGACATAGATTCAACAAGTTACCTTTATGATTTATGATTGCACAGAATTATTTTCAGGAATATTATAACTTCATGTGGTATGTTTTTAAGGGTCAAGGGTTTGATTTGGTGAAATGGTTTTCTTGTGTTTAAAATATTCATGGAATAATAGTTTCATTACATATTTCATATCCCTTGGTGAGAATTTTGTTCTTATACCATGTTTTTGAATTTTTTTTCCAAGGGTATAAGTATGGATAAGATAAATGAAAAATTATTTAATATTTGTATCATGAAATGAAATCATGTTTCATTTAAAATGATTAATATCTTGAAACAAATGGATATATTTTTGGTAATATCCACTAGTATTATGATGGGATTTTATGAATTAATGATGGAATAATTCACCAAAACATTAAACCTAAGATGATCCTCAATGAAAAATGAATTAAATTCTTTCCCTAAGTCAATATTATATAGTTTTTAAGGATGGTGGATTATATTTTATATCAAAATTTAACATGAAATTCATCACAATTAACTAAATTGGATTGATAGATATATAATAAAAATAATTATACTTAAAAATGAATTTAAAATATAATTTATAATTATAAACATTATAAATCAAAAGGAAATTTTTAATTAAAATTCAGTATTCTTCAGTGTTCAGTGTAAAATAAAACATTTCTGAAAACGTCCAAAAAATATCCCTATGATAATTTTGATATTATAATATAAATTTGGAATATAGTTTTATAAAATAAATTTTCTAAAATAAATAATAATTAATTTTAAATTAGGTGCAAAAAGCTTGAATAAAATACCATTTAGAAAGAAACCATTATTTTTATAAAAAATATGTTTATAATTTAAATTATTCTTACGTTATTTACAATAAATAGATAACAATAAAAATTCAAATTTCCATAGTAAAATTTATTCTAGAAACATAATGACTAGTTGATAATGATATTATATATTATGGTTCAATTGAGGGTTGTGTGTTCAGTAAGATATTTGAGAGATTGAATTAATTTGAAAAGAAATATTTCGCAAAGTATTAGGTCTTATATTTTATTATAAGATTTTTTTTCTTGTCATAAATTATAATAAAACAACATTCTTTAATTAAAACATTTGGGTGTTCAATTCTCCCCACTGTAAAGACAGTGTTTTTACAAAACTTATAATTGATATCCGAAATAAATTATTTGGAATTTCGAAATACAATTTGTTTTTAAAATAACATTGTAAATGAAATAATAGAACAACGTATTAATATATATATATATATATATATAATTATGTAAACAAATAATCAACCATAACACATAATTAGGCTTCTATGTTAGAGAACATAGATAAAAAATGACAGCAAGGGCATGGAAGAAGAGTTTTACTAATTATGGAGAGAGACATAGGTCATTGATGAGATGAAATTAAATTATCAAAGGAATTTTAAGGGCCTAAAAACTATAAATATGTGATGATTTATAATTCCCTTTGATTCATATAATATAAATAAAATAGGATAATTTTTTTAAGGATGAATTTCCTAATTAGGAGGAATTATTTTACTATATAAGAGTATACATACATATAATACTCGGTATGTTTATATTTCATAATCATTATTTCATCATTTAGTTATGCTTTAATAAATATTAATTTCCTCCATAACACCAATAAATGAATATCCAAAATAATTTTTTTTGTCTCCAACACAAAAAGTCACTCTTAATTGATCGTAAGATCTATAAAAGTGTGACAATTCTTTTCGCCTATATCCAAATATTTCCAAAAACCAATATGGTCAACTCATGTTATATAATAAATTAATCTCTAAACCTAAAAAGTAACACCATTGGTTCATAAATAATATTACATTTTTAAATTTTTTATAAATGAGATATTAACCAGGTTCTCTTATATTCTAGTTATAAGCATTAATATCATATATTTCTTCTATCATGGGTTTAATAACCATATATTTGTCTAAAATGATGGGTGTTAACCCATCATGTTGGTCATCATAAACCAATGATTCTATCCACAACTCATCAGTTAATGAATCCATATCTGAGTTTTATATATAATAGATTTCATAAATGTTGATGGATTATTATAGAAATTACTTCTAAAAAAACCATGACCAATGTTTTCCATAATTAGTGCTTCCAATGTACACTAATAAAAGGTATCTTTCATCAGTGATTTTTTAGCTCTGATAAAGCATGACCTTTACCTCCACATTTCTTTAGCATTGATAAAAAACACCATTTATCATTGATTTATTTTTACTGTAGATATTGGTTTCCCTTCACCAGTTCATTATTTTTAGTGTTGAGAAAGGTTTTGAATAAAAGGAAAGATTTATAAAAACTCTTTATGTTAAAAAAACAAAAAAAATTAATTAATTAAATAATTAATTATAAAAATAAATAAATTTCAGATTCATATATATAGATTATACATATTAATAAATAGTATATATTAAATATAGATATATAAAATGAATAAATTGTCACTATTTTAAAAAAAATTAAAAAGAATAAATTGTCATAATTTAAAAAATAAAAAATGAATAAATTTAATAATAATTAAAAAATTTATTAATGAAACAATTATTATTCAAAATGAGTAAATATATATATATATATATGAATTATAAATAGTAAAAAAATAAATATGAAATTCAGTTTTAGAAAATGAATAAAATTTAATTATTAAAAAATATTAAGATGTTGTTCATTTTTACTATTTTTTATATATAATAATTCATTAATAAATTTAATATATAAATATATTGACATATATATATATATATGACTGTATATAATATTTCCTAAAATATGATTTATAAAAAACAAAATATCTATTCTTTAAATTCAATAAGTTATATATTAGTGAAGAATGGTTTAAAATTAAACATTAATATTAATTTAAAATACTTACTAATTGCATCAAGTATTTGATGTAATTGAATTTCTTTTTATTTTTCATTTTAACATACATCAATCATGTGTTACATTGTTTTCACGTACATATAAATAATTAATGAATTTTTCTATACAACACACACACACACACACACATTTTTGTAATTAATGTAATTCAATATAGAAACCCATATACATAATATTTATATAATTTATTAAAATTATAGAATTAATTTTTGAATTTCATTATAACATGTAATATTGAATATATTAGTTTTTTAATGAGTAAATATTATTTATTTATTTTCAATATTATTACAATTAGGTATGAATTGATTTGCAATTTTTTAAATTTGAAATTTTTTTATTTTATTCAAATATATATTTATTTACTATATTATAATATTTTTAATATGTATTAGTATTTATTTCAATATATATCCAAATTTTATAATAGGTTAAATTTAATTTATAAAACCTGCCCACTTATTCAATATTTTAAATGTGTACGCATATTTAATTATTCAATTTCTTTAATTTTAAACATGCATTCAACTATCATTGTATGTTCAATAATAATAATAAAATATATTTAAAATAAATATTTATAATTAAAAATATTTAAAAATTTATTTTTTCTATATTATGAGAAATAATTATTTAAAACTATAAATACATAAATAATTTTTTAAAAATTATTTATATAATTATAAGTAAATGATTATATATAATTAATTAATTATAAATTTATAATAAATTTATTTAAATAATTTATGAATTCAATATATTTGTACTTATGTTTATATTTATATTAATAATTATATTTATATTTTAAAAATAAATATATTTATGTATTAAAATATACATAACATTATAAATCTATAAATTTTATTTTTTGAAAATTATTTATAAATTTATATATTAATAATTATATATTATAATAATTATAAAATAAAAAATATATACACATATATTTTTAAAATAAATTTATATAAAGACATTAAAATATTTATAATTATATATATTTAGTATATATATAATTATATAAATATAAATAATGATATGAATATATTTCTAACGATAAATTAATAATTATATATATATTTAAAGATATATTTATAAAGGTATATTTAATTTTTTTATTAAAATATACACTTATAATTATAAAAACTAAACTTATTTTTAAAAAGTATTTGTATAAATAAAAATATATAATTATATATTTAAATAATTAAATAATAATAATAAATAAATATATAATTATAAAAATATATTTACAATTTTAATAATTTATAATTATAATTATGAATCCTTTATCAACGTTAATGATTTGGCGCCGGTAAATGTTGATATTATCAGCACTCAAAAGTCCAAATAAATATATCATTTATATGAGCTAATTAATTTAGTTTTAATACAAGGTATCCTTAACAATGAATTATTAGAAGTGATGATAAAAGTCTCATTGTTCTATATAGGGAACCCATCCCATAACTAAATCAGTCACCATAACTCAAGATTCAACGGAAGACCCTTATTATCGACACTTTTCTCTTCAAATCCAAGGAATAAATCAATTGTCAAATGAATCCAAGGCTCGAATCCAAGACTTTAATGAATCTAAGCTTAAATGAATCCCAGAATAGAACTAATACAAAAAATATTAATATCACTACATTCTCTCATGAAAATTAAAGTTCTATTCTAATGTATGTTATTTTCTCTTCCTCCTCACTCATTTATTCCTTGTTTGAGTTATGGGTATGGTTATATTGACTATATATTTTTATCACTGCTTTATTATCTTCATCATGACTTCCACTCACTATTGTATAAGGTTTTGTATCATCTTCAATATCTTTCGGTAGGTGTATTTATTCATTATATGATCCTTAATTTGTTTAATGTTCATGGGTGTTTGAAATTAGTTTCATTAAAATAAAAATTATTATTTGGGGTTGATTTGATTTAAAAAATATTATTGCTTATAGTTTTAAGGGATTATAATTTATGTACGATTTGATTCTTGTGAATTTTCCCTTGTTTATTCTATGCATTAAATGGATAAATTATTTATTTGGCCAATAATATTTAAAAATAGTGTTCATCATTTAATTTGGTGTTTTCAAATTATTAGAGGTTGTTTATGAAAACTATTTCGATATTTCATTAAAATGCATGTTGAGGCGTGCATCTTGGCCATTGGTGCTGTGAGGCATAGTAGATGCACGTCGCCACTAGCAAGGTGAGGTGATCTCACATAAGCTTGTCAAAGGTACCTATCTTTCATGCCTTTCAATTAGGTGATTAGGCACAAGGCACCAAAGTGGTTCACCCAAATCTTTTACCAAATTCATGATTCTTTTATAAGAACAAAAAAACATATTTATATTTATTCCTTCATAATTTCCTTTTATTAGTAATGAAGTAACTGGAATTTAATTCCTATAATTGCATAAAAATGATATAAAAAAGTAACCTACTAATTTGTATAAAGATATTTTTTGTTATATGTTATTTCATGAGAAATAAATGGTAAAATTATTTGTTAAATATTTTTAACACTAAAAATATATTTTATGAGAAGTTTATATCATTAATTATTACATTATTTAATTTCAAAATTATTTTTATCATATTTATAAACTAATTAAAGACTCTTGGTCTATGATTGGATACTTTAAAACATTTCATTATTGATTTTGTTACATATTTTACACTAAAATGATATTTTTCAGTATTTTATTTTATTTTACATTGAAAATTAATGTTTAATATTTCAAGGGTTCTTTTCGTAATTTGTGTATCGAGTTTGGTGAATTTAGTAACTATAATATTAAGGTTGTTTCTGGAATTAAAATATATCTATTTTTTAAAAAAAATAGTTCCTCATGGATACTTCATTAAAAATTATTTACATAAAAAATTAGAAATTAATTATTATATTTGAAAAATACATATCATTTTTTAAGTTAGTTTTTTAAAATAGAGAATGTGTTAAAATTGGAATTTTATTAACAAAATTAAAAAACAAGGTAATAAATTATATAAATTCAAAAAAATATAAATAAAAAATAATAAATATTTATTAATGATAAAATTTACTAATTTTGTTCTATTGCTTTATTTTTTTACTAAAAATTATTATTGGAGATCTAACATAGGTAATGGGGAAATATGGGTGGATTGGATCACATGAGATAATGTAATTAAAAAATATTACATAATTAATGATATTAGATTCCATTATCCACGCAAGTAAATACACATCCCCTGTAATCATTTATTAGAGGATGATGATGGATTTCTCTTATCATTTATCTATAGAATATCATATACGTTATATTTTTCATTATTCATGATGCTTTTTTTGATATAAGAGAAAATATATTCTGTGAATTTCAATAAATTTAAGGGTTCATATTCCTATCCCTTACTTTTCATATGCTGATTAGTTTATTAAAACAATCAATAAATTAAATATTAATAATATTATATTATTATAATATTGTAGATTATATCCACATTAATTTATTTTTCATGATGTGTTATTCATTTACTGTTATAATTTTTCCATAATCCACTAGTATTCCAATATGGGGAGTCATAATCCTTCCCAATTCATTTCTAATTATATCTCATTTTTTATTTTTTATTTTCATTTTTTTAGTATGTTTATAAGGATCTATTTCTAGTATATCATCAAAAATATAGTTTATATTATATAATATTCTATTTATTCCCTCTCATAAATCACATTTCCTAATCTATTACCTTGCTGAATTAAGTGTCACAAATTTTCCAATCATTCCAATGTGTTTATAAATTATAATAGTCTCTCTTAAGAATCATTTTAATTTGAATCTATTCATATATTTCCACTATATTATCCTACATTTCAATTATTTTTTATGATATGACATTTATTTATTCTCATTATTTCTTTATCCTAGTTCATTACCCTTGAAAATTATCAAATTTCAAATCCTATTTTTTCAATATAAAAAATTTTTATTCTTGAAAAGTGTTTAAAAATAATTCCTGAAATTATTTCATGAATAAAATTCTATTTTTTTAATTCCCCAATAATAATTTATCCATGAGGTATTATATAATCACTATCATTATACAATTTTCAAAGGCTATATTAAATAAAATTAATTGAGTCAACTTTTTTAACATTTAATTTCAATTTGTGATTATTTTTTTATTAATGATTTTTAAAAATTAATTTTTAAGATTATAAAATCTTATATTTTGTATTATAATACAATGTGAATAAATGATTTGTGTTATATTACACATTTTATCTCTTTTTTTCACTTCCCATAATCTATTTCTATTCTAATGTAGCCTAATGTACCAAACAACATTATCCATGTTCTAATACACCCATGATTCTATTGAAATGAAATATAATTAATGGTATTCAAATAAATCATGCATTGTCTTTTCATTCTAGTAATCATTTTTTAATATAATGTTTTACTCTAATATATTCTAATGTAATTCAATGATATGAAATGTCTTTATAATTGAAATTATCTCATGTTTCAATTGAAGAAGTTGAGGAATTTCCTAAAAAATGGCTATTCCATGTGAGTGAAAGGGTTAGTTTTCATATTTGGATATCCATATAAAGAAATCTAGTCAATTTAATTTTTTATTTTGGAACATATAGTATGTTTCACTTTTCCACTACATTTATTGTGATATACAAAAATGTGACATCAAAAAACCCAATCAAATGACTCCAATATTTACCAAGATGTAGAGGTTACCTTTAGCATATTCCAAAGAAAAAATATTCTAATTTTAGTTTATTTTAAATTACTTTTGAGTTTCATTTGAAAATTCATCACTTTTTGCTAATAGATTATATTGAAAATGGGGTTCACATCCAATTAAGTGTAATTTAAAAAATATGTCTATTTTCTTGTGGAATTAAAAAATAGATTTCCAGATGGGTTTTAAAATTTCATACAGTAGACTTTTGAATTTTGAATGGGGGTTTGAGATGAGATTTCAAATTTAACATTTTGATGTGGAGACTGTAAACTTTTTAAAGAGACAACTACCATCCTCATCAACTTCCTCATCCGATTTGTTATTTTTAAAGATTATTTAATATGAAACATTCACAGTCTTTTCTGAAGTGGAAAATTTGTTCCTTAAACTACTCGGAAATTTTTTTTATTCCATACAAGGTAATGATGATCATTTTGGATGAATTCAGTGGAAAAATAATGCCATTGTGAATATATTATTTTCTTAAATTAAATTACCCATTTACTTCTAAGAATGATGAAATTATTTTAAATAGTAAAATGTTGGGTTCCCCATAACATAATTATATATAGCATTCACGTTTGATAATGAATATCTTATGTGTATTTAGGTATTTATTAAAAAAATTATGAATCCAATAAGATGGATATAAATTGAATATGGATGGACACTAATCATTTTACTATTGAGTATGAAGATGGTGTTAAAGAGTGCATCATGTTCATAACAAGGCATGTATAATACCATTCTCAAATATTGTTTCTATGTTTGTATATTTTTTATTCTATAAACATTATCCTACAATCATTGTGAGAACATTTTATTTATTATAGAATAGAAAATATAAATATATTATAGAAGGAACATGATGAAAAACTGAATTTTCACTCCAATTTGAATAATATTGCATTTTATAGATCATTTGGTAAGAATACAATTATAAATGATGGCCAAAATTTCATTGATGTAATGAAAATGGAAATTATACATGACCTCGTGATTTTCAAAATATTCTTTAGAAGTTCAATTATTGTTCAAAGATACCGTTCTATACTATAATTACTAAATAAATAATATTTTTAACTATATTTAAGTTATATAATATTAGACATAGAAGTGGATATAGAGAAAAAATAACTAAACACTACATTTTTTCCAGATTGACATGCTTCTAAAAGATAAATAACTTCCTTGTCAAACATATAATGCTAAGAAAATTAAATTTTCAATGGGAATAGTCTCTAAAAAATAAATTCCATGTAAACTTGACTGCATATGTTTTTCTATCGACCATGAATCAGTCATAAAATTTTATAAGTGTGGCATGGATTGACACAAGAAAAATGAATCAACGAATTCCAAATTATTAGGGTAGTTTCATATGATTCTACTATTTAGAAAACTATATAATATTAGGAAACTAGAAGAAAAAGTAAATTACATGAAAATATAGGAATTAAGGATGGGAACCTATATCAACAAGAAAATTCACCTCAGTGGAAGAAAATTGATTATGAGTATCCAGAATTTATAAATGAGCCAAAAAACCTTAATCTATTATTATCTACATATGGCATAATTCATTTTGGTGTATATATTTTTACTCACAAAACATCGCTAATCATTTTTTTGAATTATGATTTTTTTCTATTGTTATGAATAAAGATCAAATATACTATTTTTTCTAAAAATATTTATGGACCAACGAATCCTATTAATGATATTTGTTAATATTGGGATCCATTGATCAATGATATGAAATTCATGTGGGATAAATTAATTAGATTGTATGATGCTCATTGAAGTGAATAATTTAAATTGAGGGCCATGTTGTATGTGAAGATAAATGACATTCCAAGTTATGATATTTTTTATAGATACAGTATTAATAGAATGGTGGGGTGTACCATTTTTGAAGAATTCACACACTCTATTTAGTTGAAACATTCCAAAGAAACTATTTTTTTAGTGCATCCATTTTTTTACCCATAAAAATCGAAATATTAATCTTGGATAAAAATATTCAATGGGAATATCAGACAAGGTAAAACACTATATCCAATGATGGTTGATAAAATATTTAATAAATAATAACATATTAAAACTATATTTGGTAAATAATTTTTGAAAAACATTATGAAATCAGGTTTGAAGAAGTTATAAATTTAAATTGATTTACCATATTAAAATTATGGATACATCAGGTTTTATTTTTGTTTTCATGCATGTAGAGAAATATGTTTTTGAAAATGATACTAAAATAGTAAAGAAATGTTCATAGAAAAACAAAATATAGAGTAGGGGCTATTCTAGACATTATTGTCTTGGGGATATGGTGGGATTTGGAACCATTGAAGGGTAAATAATTTACTATTATTTATCCTGCAACATTCACTATATCTAGATATAGAAATTTAAAAACATTTATAATACATATTGGTGTAAAATTTGCATAACGTTATTTGTTAAGTATTAATAATTTCCTATCAATGACTAATTTGATGTTACAAGGACAAAAAACACAGGACTATAATGTTTTGATGTAGGATTTATGGTTTTTTTCAATCTATTACATTATGCCCAAAACAATTATGACATATATTAACCATACCCTTATACTTTTTCATAAAAATATATAGTAAATTTATAGACTTATTAAAGTTTATAATCATAAATAATTAGGATAAATTAATTTAATGTGACTTATAGTTATTCATCCCACCATCATTCATTGATACAATGGTCCACATGATGGATCACTTGGTTTTTGAGTTTCAACTATGTGGTCATAAAAATTATCAATAGATATACCCCATTGAATGGTATATAATGATTTTTAAATGTTTTTTCATGAATCGAATTCAACCAGAAGGTTTTATTGTATACTTCAATATTGATAATGAATATGTTGAATGATTAACCTATTACCTATCAAATTATTGCAATATATGTCTCCCAATGTATCATCACATTATATGCCTTACGAGAGAAGGGGTTTCTAGAAGGGATGTTGTTACAATTACCATTATAGAGAAGGATAAATGACACGTTTATATTTTACTTAATATTGAATCTATAAAACTAGTTTTTTGAGATTTGAATCCATTAGTGGATGAATGATGGATATCCAATATGAATAATAAATTGTATATAAGATGGTCCTGAGGTCAAATTTATAAGGTGTTATATAAAAATACAAATTCAACTGCCAAACAACATCAATGGATTTCTATGGGACCAAATGAAAATTTTATATCATACATTTGTTTTGTAATGAATGTTTATATGATCGAAACAAAAGAACATGATGATTGGAGTATGAATAAAAATATTGGAGTCATTCTTGTGGAGGGCGTTATTAACATTTATTGTCCCAATGATATAAATCCAATATATTTGAATATTTCATATTTTTTCATTATCAAATAGATATACGAGTTGGTAATACAAAATTGTAAGTACATATTTTCAATTGTAAATGGTTTTCCAACAGGACTGAAGTGAAAGTTGATGAAATGGGCTTCGTGATAGGGAATTTTAGTGTGGAATGAGAAATGGAAAAGATGTTCAAAATGGATTCAAAAGTAGTGGAAGTATTTTCAGTCTCATATGTAGTAAATAATAACTTTTGTATTGTCTTGCATGAGACTAAAAAAATTATAGGGTCAAATGAAAATTTAATTGGGGATACCCCATTCATTGGGAGAACTTAATCAGTTAATATAGGTCACATTGTAAAAAATATCATGTACATTATAGGGGACCAAAAAAGGGAGGACGTTGAATCTTGATATTGGAGTAGAATCCCATCAACCTTCAAAAAAATTAAGTGATTTATATGAGAAGGTTAATGTGTTTTTCTAATATACCTTGATTTTCATCATAAAATTATCTGTTATATAATGCAATAGCATTATATAAATTAAATTTCTGACTAATCATGAAATCGAATGATGTCTTCTGCACATGATGATGTTACAAATCTTGGTGAAGAACAAACTACAAACATTTAAACTGAATCAATACTAGGGAATCAGTGGAATGTTTAGGAGAAAAAACCATAATTACATATCATCATAGTGCAGAATAATTATAATAACAGTTTAAAATTAGAGGTTGGCTAGAATCAACACAACCAACATATTGAACCCAACATGTCAATGTTAATTTATTATGTCGGGGTCACAAAATGGATGAATTTTTGGACTCATAATGATTCACACAGCCACATCTAGCCTATAATAAAGGAAACCCATTGTTATGATCTACGAGTAATGTCATGATTAACTTTATCTATTTTACAAAAAATATTGACTAATGAAATATTTATTTAATTTTTATTATTACTTGCAGAGTTTGTTTATCTTCTATGATTTCCATTTGAAATATATCTTAATTGCTTGTGTAAACTACCGTAGAGGATTATTTTTTTTCTTATAAAGTTAAATCACAGGGATAATGGGGGTAACATAAATCCCCGCCTCGAGTTATTTATACACGTATTATATAATTGGAAACATGGAATTCACTCTTCAGTAATTATGATGGAAACTTGTTTGAGGTGCTTTTTAGTTGATAATATATTATTTTTCATAATTTTTTTATCTCATTTTATTGGAAATATTTTATTTATGAATGGTTAAAAATTTTATTAAACAATAAATGTGCATCAAAACAAATGTACCTCGATCAAAAAGTAATGATGGAGTATGCTACAATAGAGAAATTTTGTGTGTATTTGAATTAAAAATAAAATTTTTATGTGATATGAAAAAATATAGGTTACTTTCATTATATTAAGATTGATGAATAAAAATGTAAAGACACTTCCATCCTACGTCTTGTTCTATGGAAGGATTCTTGTGAAAATAAGGAGGGTAAACTAGTTGATGAAAGCAAAAATTGAATTATGAGAAACATGTGTATGTATGGCCTTATAGTTAATCCAAATTATTAATAATATTACTACATAAAAATATCTACTTATATTCACATGTTTTTTATAATATTTAATAATAATTTGTAGTGACCATACTAAAAGAAAAGAATATTTTATGTAGATTTGTAGTAGGACAAAATATATAGTCACATGTGTGGAGTTGGTTTTGAAGTGTCTCCTAGAACATATTTTTAGAATATATAAAAAACCAAAATAAAATACATAAAAATTATTAAATAATTGGAGACACAAATGGATACCTTAAATATATTATCCTCTATTCTTGTTTAGATGGACCAATATATGAGAATGGATCAAAGATAACCAACCTTGGAATAATTATCTACACATGAAGAACCAATTGACGCCACTAGTATTGAGGCAATTCCTTCCCCCCAACTGCATACCTTACATGTTATAATCAATTTTTTCACTACTCCTTCTCTTAAATGTGAATCTAACAACTTTTGATGATTTTATTTTAAAAAATTATGAATGGTATAGTTATATGTGATTTATATATATCAACACCCACACACTAATTTATTGTGAGGGTTATTTATTATTATATATTGGGAGACAAGCAATAGAATAGCGAACTCTAAAAATATCACATGGGAGTGGATATTTTCGTACAGAGGATCCATCCAATGAGTTCCATGTTCCAATTACTAATCTAGATGTTACAATGATCAATGGATATATTTGATTATTCATATCATGGTAATATAATCTTATAAATACAAATGATGTTGATATTTTTTAAAAATATTAAAATAATAAACTATAATAGATTATTTAAAGAGGTATAAAGTGATGTATAATATTATAAATGGATAATTGTATATGGAAATATATAGCCATATTAATGCAATCTAGTGAATTAACCAAGAAATCAATATGACCTTATGCGGGTACCTTCTGCTCGTCAATAATAGAGAAACATTTATTATCTTTATATCTTCATTCAAATAAAAAATTTAAAGATGAAAATATTTCTTAAATTTCATATAAATAATAGATATATATAACTTTCATCATAGACATTGTTTTTATTGAGAGTATAAACGTGATTCTAACATTTTAATTGATGAGAGTTTCTGTTTGGAATACAAATATATGGTATATTTTCACTATACATCCATAAAAAATTAAATAATATGTTCATTATAGTTAATAAATATTCATAAATTATACATGGATTCATATTACTAATATTTAAATGGAAGACTATGCATAGCATGATTTAGATTCATTAACTGTTTTATAATTTCTACAAAAGAAACTTCTTTGGAGAAGGTAGAAATTATGATTTAAAAAATTTTGTTGCATGAAGTATTAGATATAAAATAACAGATGATATGATGTTTTTTATTACTATAATAATGGTGTAAAACTATAAAATATAATAAAATAGTATATATATATATATATTTTATTTATTTAGGAACCATTGGATTATGATCACAGTAAATCTAGATAACACAAATAGATATTTTTTGGATACGAAGAATGGATATCCAATAAACTGACCACACATGATGTGTCTTTTGAATTTTTAATACACTAAAGTAAAAAATATATAGATAAACATTGAATTATATATTTTAGTCTGTGTTTTAACATGTATTTTATTATGATAAGGTGTTTGTTAAATATAGGTTAAATCCTAGCATGGAGTCATTAGATGAACATAAGAAGCCTATGAATTAATTCATATAGACATAGATAATGATATATATTGAATTATTTAACCCACAAAAAATATTTCAAAATATTTACTTATTTTGGTCAATTCTTATACAATGTCTAAAGATAGATAACAACAATTATTTTGTATAATATGTTTGAAAATTTATGAATGTTATGATAAACCATATGATGCCTAACATCAAAAAATAGGTCTGTTTGAAATGAAATTAAAATTTCATTAAAAATATTTCTTAATAATTTATTTGTTTATATTTTCTCATTACTACCAATAATACAAAACCTCATTATACTCAAAATATGAATTAAATTTTTTAGAGATAAGTAGCAACCATTCATGGTATCATAATGTTTTATGACAAAATATTTAGATGATTACATAATATTTTTGTGAACTAGTTTGGGATATGAATTTATATATATATTTGGGGTGTGATGAATTAGTATCCAATGCATATATATTATTTTTGATCTATTTCTCATGGAGATGTAAAATGGAGGGAATAATTTTTTTAGAAGCACTATTTTACAAACAATAATCCTTTTGGATAGAGACATAATCATATGAAGAGGATGAGGAAATATCAGAGACCAAATTATGGAAGGAGGCATAAGAAGAGGTCAATGTAGATAATGGTATGAATCACTTTCCTAAAAACAAATAAATTTTTGGGCCATGGATTAGAATGGGGGATCATTCCCATGTTTTTTAGAAGGATTTTTTTTAAAATTAAACACAAAACTAATCACTTAGGATAAGATCCATTGTGCAGTTGTTTCAATTTTCTTATGGGAGAAATGATTTTACCACATCTATAAGTTATTTTTATAGGAATTTAGGTAGATGGATTTTTTAAGAAACAAAAAAACACCACTTATTATTTAAAATGAATTATCGTAGTGTAAATTTATTATTAGAATATTCTAGGTTCTATCAAATATTACTGAATTGTGAAATAAATCCCTCACTAAGAAAAAAAGAACAAAAAGAGTCTCAGTTGATTTCCCAAGGATTCTCTTCATAGCAAAGAAAGGGTAATAGTATCATTAAATAACCAAAATAACCACATATTAAATATACTTATTCCAAAATCTCAACTAAGAACGTAGGAATTATTAATCAATAAATTACATAAGAGGAAAAATAAAAAAACATGTAAATTATATTAGGGTAATCTTAGTAATTAAATATGTGTGGATGAATTCATGTATGCATACAAAAAATGGATGCATAGTTTTGTACACAATTTGAAAAATATATTCATTTTATTGAGAACAATGAGCCATCACATGCATTACATAGCTCCCACATTGTAGTTATAAATATGATAAATGTAATGATCATCAATAATGTAATAATAAAACAAAAATAAATTCAAAATTATGACGTATACATACCATATAGAAACCATCCATGTACTGTGTAGTGGGAAACAATGTCACTTGAGAGCCATACAACACCAATAAAATCATAAAAAATTTATATAATCAAATTTCGATGTGTGAATAAATATATTTGTAATAAACCATTATATCCAACATGTGTATGAGAGAACTATTGGTGCACAACCAATGTTGATAGATTGTGGTTATTGAGGAGGTTTAGTGTCAGAGGAAACATGTAATCAAAAGAAAAGAAACTGATATATGAATGAATCTACAAAAATTAATTAGATGCATTATATAATATCACAAATTCTTGTGAAATCCATACAAGAAATACATCAAGTTTAATTTAGTGAAATGGATTGACTAAAATTGATTTTTTTGAATGAAAATGGTGTTATATTAAACCATCCAACAATTATATCAAATAGAATATCAAAATCATTACATGATTTTAGTTGTTAAATATATTGTTGTTATGAATATATATACACATTCACTAACTCTCCTTAAAAAATGTGTCTATTGGTTCATCAACAATATGTACGAGAACATTAATTATGTAAATCTATACATGCTTATAGGATCATTAAAAAAAACATTCTCGTTCTCAAAAAACAGTACATGAGAATAGTGATAGACCATATTTGATGAAGAAATGATTTTCATGTTTTTTAGAGTTTTTCATCACCAATAATATTTAAAATGATATAATTACATATAGCTCAATCCATGAAGACTTAACGAATACACTTGATTTTAGTATCATTTTGATGATATAAAGGGTTATATTGATGTTTAATACAATCAAAAGTGGTAAAGAAATTTAAGGGAGTTTATTATCTTCTAATAATATATAATGGGTCGCACTAATGTTCTTCTCACTAAATATGGTAACTGGATTATCAATGAGTTTTTACTCTCCATGATGGGGAAATGGAAAGAGATATTTTATCATGTTCCTTAAAAACTCAAATGAAATAAATTATTTTTCGTTTAATCAATGAATACTAATAGTTTTACACTTATGGTTAATGTTTTCAACAAATAAATAACGTGATTCACTAATGTCTTGTAAAATCATGGATTATATGATGAGTTATGATAGTTTTATTATAAAATTCTAAATAATGTTATTATATATATGTTTTAAACCAACCCACAAGGATACTTGTTTTAATGGAAATTTTTTGTAATACAAGAATGTTATGTTATCGTAATGTTGTTTAATATATAATGTTTTTGGAATGATCATTTAATACACATTTTTTTAGGGTCATGGATGAATCACTAAATTCCTGGAATTTTAGTTTTATATGATCAAGAGTACATATATAATAGTTTAATGATTTATTACTTGAATAAATGTCCTTTTAGATTATATTGTCATTATTTTATCTCATTTTTTAAGTTAATTAGATTATTAATATTTTTCTAATAGTTATTATGTTACTTTTCACTGAGATCATGAAGAAATGACATAATCAAAAAAGTACGTTCACTCTATTACTATGATCATGAAAAGCTTAATTCCAAAAACATATCTAGAAAAATATTCACCATTTTGAATTATATTTTAGGTTAATTCTCATATAATATTTAGCTCATATTTTTTTATATATTGTTGATATATCTACTGGGAATTCATATTTTTTATTTAATTATCTCCAATAATCCAAAAAAGAGAGAACAAGTTTATTTTGGATAAGGAGTTTTAGGGAATATGGGCATTCATCTTCCATAAAAATACATGATTTTCTTTCTTTTCGAGAATTCTATAGATGGATGAATGAAAAAAACACACCACACACATTATCATCCACACATCAATCTGATACACAGCTTGCATGGGATTACGTGAAATATATTATTTCAGATTATAATTTAAATTTTAGTTCAAAACACACAACACAAATTAAAACTAGGTAAAAAAATTCCCCAAGCTCTATACTACATTAAACTATATCTATATTTTATCAATGAAATATATTGAGTTAATATAATATTTTTTATAGTTATTTGATTGTATTTTAAAAACCTATTCTATTATAAAATCATTCCGATATTGATGTTTTCATAGTAAAATATTTGTCCATAGGCGTAATGTATTTTTTCATATTTATGTTTAATTTATTTTTTATAATAACAAAAATAATAATTCTTTTATTATACTTATTAATTCATTTTATTAATATGAAGTGGTTTTTTCTAATTGTTTAATTCTCAAGAGAGATTTTAATTTGAGCTGACAACTGAGATAATGAAAATAAGAAAATGGGTCAAAAATGTATACAACCATCATGAAAACGGGAATTCCTACTATGTATCTAATTATATTTTGGATAATTTTATATAATATTTGTATGTTAATTTCTTTATCATTCATATCTAGTAATTTTTTAGTTTTTTCATAGATCTTTTGGGATGTCTTATTTTTCTATCAATTATATACACCAAGCTATAAAATAGATTGTATGTTTATTTCTAATGGAAGGGGAAACCCCATGCTTATGAAAAGATGAATTGTGGGAGGCATTATGAGGTTTCCTAATCTATTAGAATGAAATATATTCTATCTTTTCTAGATTTATTTCAGATATTTGAAAAAAAACACAGGTCATATACTTAATCAGCCTCACCATAATATGATACACATGGTTCTCTATAAGACATAGACTCTATGTTATTTTTATTATTTACATTTTAGGTAAAAACAAAAATAATATACAAAAAACCAAGAAATCTAATTATGATTTTTTGATACTTTTTGGAGAAAAAGTCATATGTCGTTTATCATGTGTAGGAATCAACCACAACTCAATCTAAATCTGGTTATGCCCAGTATGTCTCAAACTATTTATTTTTCGTTAAAATTGAGATTAATTATAGTAAAAATGAAATTTTATATAATAAAAACTGATAAACATTCTCTAATTATATTGATAATTTAGAAAAATTATTCAAAATTAAATTCTATTTTGAAGAAATTCGTCTCACATTAAACTAACTGATGATCTGACTAGCAAGAATCAAATGGTTTTTTCCCAGTTTAAAATGATATTTTATTAAATAAATGGTTACATACTAAAGACCAATAAAATACATTTTTATTGTTTATATATTTCAGGATGACTATAACTAAGTCATTTGGGGTGTGTAGGAATCAGATTCACCTCAAAACAATGCATGGTGTGATTGATTTGATGCCACATGTGTATTTCTATTTAAATTAGATATTAAATTTATTAAAAATTACATGTGGCATAATAAAAAATGATAAAACAATATTCCTGTTATTATGATACATTATAAAATGACCCATAAGTAAAATGGGATGGGCAGGAATCAGGCTGACATCATTCTAATACGTTATATTTTCATTTAGACTCAAAGTGTTCAATATTACATTAAAATTGTCATTTTATATCAAAAGTGACACTCCCATTAAAATGATAAAATGATATCTTATTATCTTGATAATTTAGAAAAATGATTCATAAGGATATTTTGATGTGTAAGATTTAGTATCATGTCAAAATAACACATGATGTGAATTGTATGGCTCAAATTTTGTGTTTCTAGTTTAAAATGACATTAGTAAGAATGAAAAGTGAATTACTCCAAAATGTGAAAAAATCATATTATTCATATCCACTTGTAAAATGATCCAAATGTCATATGTTATATTTAACAATAATAATATTGACATTCTAAGGCAGGTGTGATCGATACGGCCCCACGATTGACTTTATATTTAAAATCCACACTAATGTTATTTGAAAATAAAATCAACCTACCCAAAATTGATCATACACATTCAAATTATTTTGATAAATCAACAAATGAATCCATAGATCATTTTTTGTGTTCATATATTATCCACACCTCAATCATATACATGATATGACTAGTATTACTCTAATTTTCTGTTTTCACCATAACATTGACATATTAGTTCAAAATAATTTGGTCACATAAAAATAATAAGACACACTCGGATTGCCTTGATTATTTATTGAAATTATTCAAAAAATATTTTTTACATTTAGGAAATATTCTTAAATCCAACAAAAAATTTATGTTCTTAGAATGACTAAAAATTAGTGTTTCTAGTTTAAAATTATATTTGTGTAAAAAACCCAAGGGTCATATTAAAAATCAATGAAACATATTAATTTGGAATTTATGACTTTAGAAAATTAAACCTATGTTAATTTGGATGTGTTGGAATCAGAAAAATCTTAATCCAAGGCACGGTGTGACCTATATTACTCTAACTGTGTCGTTTCATATTTAATTGACATTTTTTTTTATCAAAATGGAAAATTGACTTATTAAAATCAAATAAAATTCATTCATATTATTTTGATAATTTAAGAAAATGATCCATATATAATTTTGGGTGTTTAGATGTCAGTCTCATCTCAATCTCATACACTATGTTCTTTATATGACTCAATGCGACCCATGTTTCTTTAAAAATGAAATATTAGTTCAAAATGTGTCACTGACTAAATTATAATAAAATGTGACTATATTGTTTTGGTAATTTGATAAAATTATTCATAAGTCTTTTTGATGTTTATAAATTAGTCTCATATCAATCTAACACATGATGTGACCAATATGACTCAAAGCACATTTTTCGAGTTTAAAATATAATTTTATTAAAAATGATATATTATGTAATTAAAACCATGGAAACACATTTAGATTTTATTCTTAACATATGAAAGCGATCCATAAACCATTAAGGTTGTTTCGTAATAATACTAAACTCAATCCAACACACTGTGTGACCAGTATGACAATAAATATGTAGTTTTATTTAAATATGACATTACATTTTGTAAAACAGTCAATTTTCTTACTCAAAACTGAGAAAAAGCATTCAGATTATTTTAATACATTAGGAAAATGATTAACATGAATTTTTAGACATATTGTAATTTCCTACACCTCAATCTAATAGTATATTTTTTATTGTTATGAATCAATGTGTGAGTTAACTGTTTAAAATTAACATTTTAGTTCCTGAAGATTCACGCATTGAAAACCCACTCGAATTGTCATGATAATTTAGGAAAATAATTTTTTGGCCATTTTTGATGTGTGGGAATGTGTCTCGCATATAACCAATATAAAATTTGTCTTGTATCACTCAATGTATATGTTTCCAATTAAAAATTACATTTTAATAAAAAAACACAATTCATGTACTAAAAAACAAGAAAAAGCACCCATATTTTTTTGATAAATTATGAAAAGGATTTGTAAGTCGATTTTTATTTTCAGGAATCTGATAAACCTCAAATTAAGTCAGGGTGTAGCCATTATGATTTTATGTATGTATTTTTCTTTAATATTTACATTATCATTTGTGAAAATTAAAAATGACATAATGTAAACCGAGAAAACAAATTCAATTTGTTTTGAGACAGATAAAATATTTTCCATAAGTAATTTGTGACATGTTAAAATTATGAATTCCATAATCTGATACATGATGTACCAAGTATGAACCAAAATATCTGTTATCAATATAAAAATTACATTTTTGGTCAAAAATTTCCACTCATTGAAAACACATCAAACATGATTGGATTGTCAGAATAATTTAGTAAAATGATTCATAAGTCATTTTTGATGTGTTGGAATTAATCTCACATCATACCAATACACAATGTAACCATCAGGTCCCAAAGTCATTTTCAAATTTAGAATGACATTTTAATAAAAAAAACAGGTGACATAGTAAAATTAAGTAGGCAAATTCTGATTACTTTGGTAATTTAGTAAAATGGTCCATATGTACATTGGGATGTGTATGAATTAGTAAAACCTTAATCTAATGAAATGTGTGTCCTGTTTGACTCCATGTTTGTATTTTGTTAAATTTCTATTAATTTAATAAAAAAAGACTACATACATACTCGAAACCAGGCATAGAAATTATATTTTTTTGAAATATTTGGAAAATGACCAATAAGATTTTTAGAGAAATTTAAGAATAATCCAAACCTCAATCTGGTTCATGATGCTCTAGGTATGACTCAAATTTTATATTATTAGTTTAAATTAAAATTTCATTTAAAAAATGTCAATATCTAAAATACACATACCCAAAAATTTATAGACTATTTAATATAATGATTCATTGTTCATTATTGATGTGTATGAATAAATATCACATCAATATCAATCATAATGCATCAATTATGACTCAAAGTTCTTGTTTCTAATTCAAAATAACATTTTAATAAAAAAATTATGGTGTACCCATAATCATGTAATCACATTTGGATTGTTTTTATAATTTAGGAAAACTATCCACAAGTCACTTGGGATGTATAGTTTTTGGGCTCACCATAATCTAATGCACAGTGTCATTGATATTACTTCATTTGTGTGTTTTCAATATATAAGTGTTACATTAGTTTAAAATATGTATCACATCACCAAAATTGAGAAAATAAGCCTAGATTGTTTTATCATAATTATATATTCAATTAATTAATTAATTTCCATCTCATTTTTAGATTATCATTGTTTAAATAATTTCAACATATATAATTATTGAAGATGAACAAGAAATAGCACGACAAGAAATAATTAATCGCAACTCAATCTGATACACAATGTTCCTACTACAACTAACTGTTTTGTTTAAAATTAACACTTTATTGTTTAATTTATTTTTACTAGAAATGTGTGGGATAAGACCATATTATTAAAAAATAAATTAAAAGGTAATACATGACGATGGATGGGGGCGTACAAGAATACATACCAATATTTTATATAAAGAACAATGACCATAATAAAATTGACAGAAAGAATCATAATCACCATACCAATCATAGTCCTATTATAATAGACTATGAGACCTAGTAACCATAGATGGATTTATATAAGATTATACATTCCTATTTCCTTCATTCCTAGATGGAACAGGTTGAAATCCTTCATCATCCATGATAAAAGACAATTTTAGTGATCTTAAAGGACAATTTTAGCGCTGTTAAGTAGTTATTTTTAGTAGTGAACATAACATTGCTAAAAATACATCTATAATATATTTGTAGAATCCCAATAAATATTTTAACCATTTTTAATCATATTACTTTCTTTAGTACATGGGGTAACCGTTAAGAGAAGAAATTGACATAGATAATGCCAATGTTCTCTATATTTAATATAATGTGCTATAAACAGATATTAAGGATGGAATTTATTTCCATTCATTATAATCCTTTTTTACTTGGTAATTCATTACATTATGCCATTATTTTCAACAAATAAGACATTTTCCAATTCCGTTGAGAAAACTTCTTTTCAATATAACCCACACTATGTTTAAAATATGTCATTCATTATCATTATCTATTTGAATATTCATTTCAAAGAAAATATGAATTATCCAAATCATATCTCCCATGAGTTTCTAACTAGGTGCGGTGAATAGCCCATTTTCATGCACCATGTGATGATAAGGTCAGCCCTAATGCACTATTTTTGGTGTTATAACCACTACGAACATCCATAACATAACAATGTCTAGTTTTAGTATCACGAAATGGATTCATTTGGTATTGAAGTGCATATAATATTTTCCTTACCTAAACATGATGATTTTATTCTATAAGTATCCCAAATGTATAAGGTAGGGTTAGGATATCTCAATAATTTTTTCTTCAATCTCTCTCTCAAGGTTTCTAATGAAATTCATTTAATACCAACTGTAGTGACAGTATCCCCAATATCCAAGAGCATGTGATTTCATTATTATATTTTCATAATATAAAATGATTCAAATTATGAAAGACCAAATAGGGTAGTAGTCATGGTAAACATGATACATATAGGTTTCCTATATTACATTTGAAAACAAAAATGACAAATTTTTTTGAAAATATAATTTTTTACTCAGAAATATCATTTTATGTCAATCAAGGTACACTTCATGGATTCCAAGGGAAAGGAAAAAAATAAGGATGACATAAAATTCTCAGTATGTTCTAGGTATAATGAAAATTATCATGAATTAATAATCATAATATAAATGGAATGATAAATAACTAAGAATACATTCCATTGAATCAACAACTTGTCTATCATCATTATATAAGGAATAATCAATATAGAAACATAAATAACTGAACACATGACATGTAATCATTATACATATAATTATATAAATCTAGAAATCATTTGTTTGTGAAAAATCACATGGTTAATAAGATAATGCATATTCAATTTTTCAAGGTAAATAACTGAAACCACATTCCATTTAATCAATAAAATTATAATATAATGAATCTAGTGATAAAAACATTGTGATAATATCATGGATAATAATAACTGAATTCTTAATGAATGATATTCTTAATTATTATATTCTATAATCTCCGACATCTTGATACCTATAGCATAATTCCTTTTCACATGACAGTTTAAAACTACTGGTTTAAAAATATTTAATGATTGCATATTTTTTTCAAATGAGGTATAACGATGCATCTTGGGTAATATTATGTGGGCCCCAGCCATCACTATAGGTCCAAAACATTATATATATATATATATATTTAATAATTAATTTAATAAATGAATAATGTAACTTATCATAAAATATCAGTAGTTGTTAAGAATAATTTTTTTCCAATATTACCATAGATAGAAAAATAAAATTCCATGACGAAAACCATATGTAAAAATATTATATGGTTTATGTAATTAACATATCCATGATAAATAATATGGCCATATTGGGTAAATTTAATGTTCAATGATCATAAATAATAGAATATTTCAATAGAAATTTAATCTCCACAATAATTAATTAAGTGATTTTCAATACATTCCACTTTTAGAATTATCATACCTCATCTAGAAAAAGAATAAAAATTTTATCATTGAAAAGTATACCCATTAGAGTAATTATAAATGGTATTCAATTTATGAATAAATATACCAAAAAAATTATTACAAACATTAATGAATATAATATACATTCAATTTTTAAAATCACTTTTTAAGGATAAAGGATGAGAAAGAATTTTCATAAAAACATTCTTTTCCAATAATAATTGAAACCTAATAATGATGTTTTAAAAAATTTGAGTGCTCATGATGGCTTTAAATTCAATTAATTCTATACATGTTAGAAAAATATTACTTTAATTGTTTTAGAAAAAGAAAACAGGAAATTTTTTGATAATTGTAAAATGTAAAAATGATAAAAACATTATTTCATAAATAATTTTGAAAATTTTATAATCATTCATGAAAACATTTTTATAAAACATGTTTTTAGAAAAAAAATAGATTTCTAAACGAATGGTAACATAATTATTTTCGGTTATATCGATTGATTGAAACAAAAATTAAAAGTGTGATAAAAATTTATCATAGTGGGAAATACCATATTCATGAATAATATCTTAATGTATGTCTAAATTAGGATACCTTATTTTATGGAAAACTATTTTATTCCTGATTATTACCAAAAAAATATTTTTATATCTTATAATTAAACATATCCATACTGTTCTTACTAATGTTTTATCATCCTAGTTTCCAAAGGATAAGTAAAATTGTCTCTAATAATAACAATAATAACCCATACTTCTGATATATATATTCCATCTAAATAGATCTATATTATTTTTGTAGAATAAAAATTCATTATTTGTTTTTTTATATTGTATATCTTTAGATACATAGAAATTTAAAAAAAATTAATAAAATATCTACATTTTACCCAAATTATTTATTAATAAAGATCACCTTTATTATATAAATCATAAAATATTTCTTCACAACCTTGGGAAAATAAACATATGAAATTTTTTATCTTAGATTCTCAGTAAAGTAATAAAAGGGATATATTAAGGATAAAATAAGCATAAAATGAGAATTAATGTATAATATCATGATCATGATTTATAAAACCATTCCCTTAATATAAAATATCATAATATTAAGACATGACATAAATCATATTCATTAATAAGATATGAATCAAAATGGAATCCTAGAATATAAACCATGGATGATTAACATCGGTCTAATGCATTGAACGATTCTATGAATAGAATACTAAAAAATCATGTCTTTACAAGTCAAGTACCATTTCAAAAACTATTATTATTGAATTAATTCACTCACTAAACCATCATAGTAGCCACTCCCAAAACAATCCTTGTGGATAATGTACCCTACTGAACTCGGTTCTCTCCCAGTTTCAGGCATGATTATCTAATGAGATATAAATAGTTAGCAAATTCATTGGTGGGAGATATAGGTCCCACCCATCACATAATTAAAATCATATATATTTGTGACATAATACCATAATCCATTCATCATATCAATCAAAATAAAAATGTGTGTTTCATGAACATTTCATCACAGAATAACCTATGGATATAGAATGGGTTCTAAAAATATCATACCATCATAAACATAGAACATCTAGATAATGAATATAAAAGTTATTATTTGATTATATATTAATAATCATAAGTTAAATCATGGTTTTTTCAATTTCATAGATATAAATACAATTAAATTATCATTCAAACTTTATTGAAGAAAATAATAATTCCAATTTTTTAAAATTCACTTAGTTTAAAAGAATATAAAAATTTAATGGAAAAAATATTCTTTGAAAAAAAACCATATAATATTATAAAGTAATATTCAATAAAAAAATTATTCATGATGAATGAAATAGTTGTTCATGCATTATATGTTAAAAAATATTTCTCTCGTACCTTTTTCATAGAATTCATAAGGTACTTCATTGGGAGAACAAAAAATGATTCCTTAATAGAAATTCTAATAATTATGAAATACTTTAAAAGGAAATTAAAAAATAATATTAGAATATTAAACACCTTTTTTAAATAAATTTTTTAAAATATTGGATATTAATAAAAAAAATTTGGAAGGAAGAGATAAATAAAGTGGATGTTCATTAAAACATATTCTTGATATCATTAGTGCATAAGATGAGGTAATGAAAGGAAAAAATTGTATTTAATAGATATAACTATGAGATGAAAATTATTATTTTTTATTGATTGTTAGATCAAAAAATTTCATTATTAGATGCATTGTTATAATCAGTCAAAATTAACAATAATATTATGAAAAAACCCCATACCACATTGGTAACATTTGAAGCATATGTTCTAGGAAATAATGAAATTTATATAGATATTTATATCCTATAATGTTTATTATAATAATAATAAAATACATTCCTGGCTAGTATATACACTATTAAAAAGAACCAACTGGTGTATATGGAATTTTTCCCAAAAAAATGAAATTGAGAAGAAAATACCATACCTTATATATGGATTTCATTATACTTGATAGAAAGGTCTATATTATAAATATATATTTATTATAAATCTAATATAGAACCATAATCATATATAATACAACAAATTATTTACTTATATCCTTTTATCATATGTTTTTTTAATACTTCATTAATCAAATCATGGTTATGTGTGATATCTTATTTTTTTCACGAATGTTCTGGTTTGGAAGTTTTGGTCCTTCTATTTTTTTATGATGGTTCCATTAGATACATAATATTAATAATGATACTAATATCATAAAAATTAGTTTTATATATTTTTAGAGTCATTCATAAAAGAATAGATAGAAAAATGAATTACACTATTCATCCAGATGGTTGGTCATACATACGCATGAACACTAATTTCATTTTTTGACATATATAATTAAAGGAATGTTAATTTTAATTCACCATTAATGGATAATTATTATATAATATAAATATTATATATTAATCAAATTCTTTCTCACTATCTTCAAATTAAAATATAAATAAAAACCGAATCACAACACATTCTGGGGGTGGTAGTCTAAACATATGCACAAATGAATTTATCATTTCCCAAATGATTGAATATCAAATGGGTATTTGTGATGTAATAATTAAAAATTTATAATAATTTCAAAAATATCGTTTATAAAAATTAAATCCATAATAATACCCATCATTAAGATACATTGATGAAAAATGAATTGTATCACTATGTGGATATGGTAATTTGTACATACACACTTACAAAACATTCACTTCTTATTTGATGGGAAATGGGTATATAATGGTTCCTACATAATCATAATAAAATTTATTAATAATTATTATATAGAAAATTTTATTTTATGTAAGATACAAGAGAATTATATTTGGTAAAAACGAGTATAAAATAATGTGATCAGTTAAGGTGATTACCACTTCTCTTAAGAAAATCTTTTATATATTCTTTAAAGGGTTATATGGTAGGAAATTTGGTAAAAATAAAAAAATGTAAAGGTGTCTATAAATGTTCTCAAGAAAAATTATCACAGTTTTATTTAGTTATATGGTTCAAACTAGTGTAATCAAGGGAGGGAGGAGGTTCTGTTTTATAATTGTTATGAGGGTAACTTTTAGAATTTCTCAAAATATAAAATTAAACTAAATTGATTATCATGAAAAATGAATCCAAATGGATAGGTATTTGATGATGATGTATGATATGGTTTCAATAAATTCATCCGATATTATATCTAAAATTTATGGTGTAATTTTAAAACAAATCATTTTCATTAAAACATATTTAGACAATTTTAATTTTAACAATGATATCACCTTTTTTAATATTAATGAGTTGTAATTTTTTAGCTATAAGGAAAAATTTAGAATATAAATGGACTAGGAATGAACTTTTATACCATATTATATCCACCATTCCTTATTTAAAAATTTTTATGATATTAAAATAATTTAATAAAATATTATTTTTATAAAATATCACCATTGTCAATTTTGAAACTATTTATTTAATTTGACATGAATGACATAAATAAAAAGTTTTAATTAGATTTTAAAATTTTAGCAAAAAAATAATATTTCATATAAATCTATAAAATTATTTTATAATTATAAAATACTCAAATAATATAACTTCTACAGTTTTTATTATAAGTTATTTTTCTTTTACATTAATTGAATATATAAAATTTTGACGTTGTGTAATCCTTAAAGTTAATTATGTAATTCATAAAAATTATAAATAAATTACTAACATTAATATGAATTTTTTAATCAAAAAATATTTATTAATATAAATTTATAAATTTTGTTTTTCAATAGGTGAATCCATAATGGAAATTTAAAACAAAGAGAAATTTATTTGGTAACATTCTTTGATTTAATGAATACAGAAGACATTTTCATCAAAAATTTCCCATTAAACTACCCATCTTAGAGTCTAAAGTGATAAGTTAAAATCGTATATATCAAATGAGAGTTTGGGTGAAAAATAACGACTTTATAACTAATATTTATCCAAGATTAACCCATTATACCCTTTACCAAAGTGATATAATTTACCACATTATCTATTCATATTTTTAAAAATTAAAAGAATGTTATTGGCTGAATTATAAACTCATGGTTCCAAAAATAGAATCCATTTATTCAATTTGAACTAATTTAAGTTGAATAAACAAATTTTTAACTAATTGAAAACATGTGAAAACCCCATTTTTAAAAAAATATTGTTTTGATGCATAAAAATATATTTATTATTACCCCATTAAAAGTAAAAATATTATACGAAGTTTTAATAAATTTTATTGAATAAATAATTTACACATTTCATTAAAATCAGTCAATAATAGTGATCCATTTAATTTATGAACATAAAAAACAATGTGTGAAAAAAAGTTTTGTTTTACAGAAATGAATTTTTATTTATACCAAATAATTATCTTAAATTCAAACCTAAAAATTATTCCATAGAAGTTGGTTATGTTATTTAAAATATAATAGAGTTAATTATAAATTGAATCAATTTAAAAAAAAAATTTTACATTCATGAAACATAAAAAATTCAATACAACCCATTTTTTTCACTATTCAATAAAAATCAATCATTTCAAAAAAAATATCAAAATTCAACCTAAGAAACTTTTATAGTGATGATTTTAAATTTATTTTTATTCTTTAAAAAATATATTTTGTAATTTTTATTGAAATTAATCACAATATTTTATCATAAAACGAAATAAAAAAAGATTTTTAGAAGGAAATTTAATTCTGATGAATAAACTTACATTACCAAATATAGAGTATTTAATTACTATGAGTTAATAAAAAAATTTATACTATGTTTAAAATTTACATATTTTTCCTAAATTATTTACACATATTCATACTTAAAATTAAATATCGTTGTTCTAACAATAATAAATAATGATATTTTAATTATTTATTGAAGTACATTTAATATTAGTGTTCCTCGTATCATAAGTTATCAATAAAAAAATTACATAAAGAGAAATAATTTGTCAATTATAAATATGTGAGATTCTAGGATTAGAGTCTGAATAAAAGTGGAAAATTAAACCATCATTGATGTTGACAATTGTTAGTGTCTTCCCCACTATTGAGGAAGGTGGTCTAGAAAAACTCTCAGAATGTCTATTTTGATTCTTTTTAGTATGTGCAATAATTATGATCATGTTGATTCAAAATGTTCATGAACTATCCAATTGAATATATCTTGATTGTTTACAATAAAATTTCTAAAACTCCTATAGATTGAATCATGATTGTTAGCGTTTAATTCATATTTCTATCCACTCGATAGGTGAGAAAACCCTTGGGCTAATAGTGAACTGGAAGACCAGTTAACATGAATTTTGGCATAATAAGTGATTTATAGTAATCATTTGAGATTGAGTTTCATTGAATAAAAATATATTGATTTAATTTTAATTCTATGGGAATGTTAACCGGATGAGATTTGAATACTTTGGAATGTTAACATCATTGAGTTTAAATTGACAAATTGAAAAGAATTTTATCAATTATTATGGAAACTAGAAATATAAGTACGTTAAATGTAAATGTATATAAAAATGGTATGATGAATTTAATATTTTTTCTTATGATGACATGTTTTCTATACTTGATGATTTATCATGTTAATTGTTTTCTTATCTTTTTACCTGATATGAAATTGTTGTCATTGATTCTTTAGGGTGGGATGTTACATGGAATCTTCAGTTTTGTCTTTCCATGAAATATTATTGATATTTGTGCAGGAGGGAACAATTTTTGAGAATTAGGTCAATGTTATAGGTTATGACCTCCACTTAAGGGTGCGAGGCTTCTTTATTGATACCATATATGGGAAATAGGCATGGTGTATAAGATACAGAAAGGATAGATGCATAATCACTGCATGGATAAGGTAGAGATTTTGGATTCCATGGGAGATTTTATTGATTTCATAATGGTTGGTATTACTATTTCTTGTGATAATATAGGTGATTATTTATCAACATGAGAATCCTATAGTGATATAGGTGATACTTCCTAACATATTATGATCCACCAATTCATAGAGATATCTAGCATGGATCTAAAGATGGTATGGATGGACTTGGATGTCATCCTAGAATTCAATGGTTATCAGATTTATCTCGTTTTCAATTTTAATTTATCAAATTGATACCATGTTTTTATCCATTTATTACATTCATTGTATGCTCGTAATGGATTTGTTTAAACACTATTGGTGGATGCCTTCTTATTTTTACTCACTTCTTATTCAGACTGTCATTTTTTATCTAAAAAAGATTCCTGAATATATGTATAGTCAAGGGAAAGTGGACTTTCATTGGTTGATTGATTGTTTTTTGGGTTGGATATTTTTGATTAGAACAACATGTGGCCCTGGAATGGTGTTTTGGAGTCTTTTAATGATTTTTTAGAATTTTATTTGTATTACTTCCAACATGTCATCTGGTATCATTCATCCTATCCCCATATGATTATATGATAATTTAATTTTTTTCCTCTCTCACTCTCTATCATTTCATATTGACTATTATTACTAATTTTTCTATTATTTCTACTCTATACCATAGGGTATAGTATCCCAACTATATCCCTTTCATTCTCTCTATTAGTTGGAAACAACTAGAATATGCAGTGGAGCACCTAAAGTCACATAACCACCCTGATTGATCTTGTAAGGATGTTCTAGGTCAATTAAGTTATAATAAAAATTGGATTAAAATATATTTTTTAAATTATTTCAATAACTCATATCATAAATTAATAATAATAAGAATTATATGTTTCGTAAAATGGAAATAATATATATATATTTATTAAAACATATTTTAATTAAATATTATTTTCTGTTTGAATATATTTTATTTGTGAATTCAAATATTTTCAATTAAAAATCATTCGTATTCGACATACACAATGAAAATATATCCAGTGAACATATTTCCAATGAATTTATATATAACATTCAGATTCCATTCCCATATGTATTATTTCATAATTTCTTGGAATCAGTCATCCTTTTTAATTCCCTCTAAACATGTATCTTTTATTTAATTCTTTAAATCACATTAGTAGTTACAATATGGATTATGATAATTATGGAAACTCACAAGGAAAAATAATTTTTGTTTATGGACATTTTATTTACATGTTGATTTCTTCCCCATTTAATTTTCATAATGAATTTCAAATTTTTCTTCTATAATTATTTTCATTTTTTTCTTATTAATTTTTATTTTACCTCATTAAATTGGACCATGGTTACTTTTTTCAGTTTTTTCACATGAAAAAAACTATTCAAAAAGGTATATATTTAAAGAAAAAATACAATTTAATGTAATGGGATGTTACATTCTAAAATATTAATAAAATTTTATTTACAAATTGATATTATATAGGAGAACAAAATATGGGAACTTCTACATCCTTACATCTTCAAGGTCCCACATTTATTCATAAAACATAATATTTATCAAAATAAATATAACTATGAGAGTGTAACATTAATTACTAATTTATATCTATGATCCAAAATTTACATTGTTGATCCTTGTAATTGTGATAGTGTTCCAGTTTTATTAAATCTCAGTTTACAACATGTGAAGAATCAGGATGGAACTTCCTTAGAACTAATATATAGAGCAAATTACACACAAGAGAATGGTTTAGTGGATGTGTAAGATGATATTATAATGTCCACACATGATCGAGTATTTGTAAAAGGCTAATGTACATAGGGCTCCACTATCAATTAATTTTCAATGTAACTTCTTGCAGCCATATTTATATTTCATAGAATACAGTCTCTATGACTTAAATCTATATATTTTATCAATTATTATAATAATATACATTATATAAACACATTTTTGATATAAAATTCCATTTACTAGTTTAAATCTTCTCAATCATATGTTCAGTAAGATCATCCCCATTATATTTTTCTCTCAAATATCATCGAAACATGTTTGAAATTTAAACACCTTCCTATATAGAGACTAATATAGTGAAATATAAATGATAAAATAAATTATATATATATATACATAAACTCTAAACGTGAAGTTGTTGATACCAAACTTAATCAAAATCCAATAAATATAATTTTAAAATATCCTATAGAGTTTGAAAGGTATATCATATTTACCATCAATAAGAATTAGATAATCAGTCTTAAAGATCATATTTGTATCCAACGTGTTTTGAATAATTATCTAGATCATTATGGTAGTCCTCATAATATAATTTAATGTTATTGAATGTATCCCTTCCAGAAATATTATCACTTAGTTTATATATATTTTGGAAATTTGATTGAGAGAGAAATCTCTTCAAATGGAAATGAAATGTGTTGAATTCATGTTGAAATTGACTATAACCAAAATCAAATTCTAGACATTAGAGGTCTTATGTTTCCCTAATTGAAAAACTATATTAATGATATCACATTTTAAGTATATGTTTGGGTAGTTTTTGAATAATACTCTCAAACATCTAATCTTCAACCATTTCTTAAAGGAATGCTAAGAATTATGATACATACTCTTGATCAACATCATTATATTATACAGTTAGAAATTATTATATAAATATTTATAAATCAATGTGCATCCAAGATTTGTTGTCAATTATTATGTATATGCTTCTTTCAATAACTATTACATCAATTTTGTTATTAATGGAAATAATATTCATTTCCAAAGTCATAGAATTATGTAATAGTAAAATATAATTCTTAAAATAGTTTATAGATTCTTCAATAACTCCAAAAATTCATTTTATATATCATTGATCGTTTCATAGATTAATGGTTGGTATGTCACATGAAAATTATTGAATTTATCTCCTCAGCTCTATATTACAATGTATATACCTTCCAAATCACAGATAATTGGATATATTATAATAGTTATTCTACATAAGATAGTATAATCCTACATGTTTAGAGCATAAATCACCTTGTTTTCATTCTTATTATGTAAATGTATCAAGAATTTATTATCTATGATGAACTTTGAAAATCTATATTATTAGATGATCATGTCCTTCTATGTCAATATATAATTTGTGCCCTTTTGAACAGTATATATTTCTCACTTTTCACTATAGATATAATTCCTCCATATCATCAATTAATATACTAAAAATGATATATCCGAAAAATTTATCAGGCATTTTTTAATGAATCATTAATTTACATGAGTCATAAGATACCACATATCATTTTAAATGAGAAAACATCCCAATCCCCTCTTTAATGCATCATTACATATAATACAACATTCTCGTCTATAAGGAAACGTGATTATAGGTGAGGTTACGAACATTCTATTAAACTCTTAAAATTTTCATTTTCTTTCATCTAACATCAATAATATAAATCTAGTTTGAGTTAACATAGTTAGTGGATTTTATTATCATGAATTGTTTTTACAAACCCTCTATAGAAACTATCCAATCGAAGAGAAATGTTGAGCTCCATTATAGAGTTTGGCCTATACCGTTCTTCAATAAAATCTATCGTTAATGGATCATCTAATATAGAAATTATTTTGATTACATGACTGAATTTAGATACATTCAATCGCAATAATTCCCACATGATAAATGTGGAATACAATTTATAATTTTTAAATGAATTAAAAAAATCCCAACATGATCAACACATTTCTCCTTACGGCATGAAAATATAAAAATATTATCTACAAAAACTAATAAAAATTGATGATGTTTTCTCTAAAGAAGCTATTAATCTATCCCAAGAATACAGTAGGGTTATTTTTGAGTCTGAATGGAATATCAGTGATTTTATATTTGTATATCATAATAGAAATTTTTAATTTTTTATATCAACTATTTCCACCCTAAATTGATTATATCCAAGAAATATGTCAATAATTAAAAGGTACTCAACCCCTAAAATTTGATTGATCAACTCATCATTAGAGAGATGATGATTTATGTTATTTATCATTATATAACCATATTCATGATGATAAAGTCATAGATGCATTGATTAATATTTCATCATTAAAAATAGGATTGGTGTACCCCATTGTCCATCACTCAGTCATATAGAACCCTTATCTAGATTCTTCTAGAGTTGATTCATTATTTATTATAATTTAAAATATGGTATAATAAATAGATCCATAGATATTGATATTACATAGAGTATAAGATATATTAAAAAAAATACTATATGATTTTGGTGTAGTAATATAAAATCATACCTAAATAAATTTATTTATTTTTTCACCACACATACATCTTCAATATGAATATTATTTGTATTGAATCACATCATTATGAGTTGACAAATGAAAATTTACTTTTATTTTTTTTGTTTTTTGAGGGGATATTTGCGATAAATATATCTATGAATGGAATTATAACTGTTTTGAAGTCAGTAAATGGTGGTTTTGGATTTGTTTTTAGAGGATTACGATGGAATGGGATCTTGTGTGACCTTAAAAGTGGGGTGGGGGACCTGGGAGAATAAATTATTAGATTCAAAAACTACTGATGTTGTGACCCATAGGTCTTATGAATTGATAATGTATTAATGAATTGTGATCCTCCTATATCAAATGATTATTTCTATTAAATTGAACACATGTGATAAAAAATGGGGGGGGGGGGGGTTGGGATTCCTGTTGGGAACCAACTACTCAGGTCGTGAGTAATACCTAGGTTTCCTTTTTTTCGAGGGAAACTCATTCCTTGTCAAGGTTATGTGTATTATGAATTAATGGGGTTAAAAAACATGGGATATTCCATTTCATGAATTATAATCTCATTCTATACATCTACTACATTTTTCATTGACCATGTTATATTATGGGTGTGCATTCACTAAGACTAAATGTGTAGTGTTTCCATCAAATAACCCTTAATTTGAATATCCTTGATTTTGGTCAACTTTTTTCAAGGATTTTGATAGTAATTACAAATCATGTATATGGGAAGCGAACATTTTGAGGTTGGTTTTGAATATAATGTGAATAAGGAATCCTTAATGTATGTGATTACAATGTCACAATGTTTTTCAATGAATGATTTATACCATATGGATATTTCTTATTCGTGTGGTAAAATTAGAGAAAATTAATTATTGATTATATTTGGGATTTTTCCTAGGATGTGTTTAGGGATATTCAAGGGAAATGTTATGTGTAATTGGAAGTACTTTTTTGAGTGACAAAAATTCTTAGTGAGTTGTTTGGTTATTTTACCAATTTGTATAAAAATTTTTTAATAGTTATAATAATTTAAAATAATTTATTTATGATATATGAAGTGAGATAAGATAATTGGAGCTAATGTGGGATCATAATAGGAAATATATTGTTTAGATAAGGATTAACATAGCATAATGTTGTTGGTAACTCCATTTGAGAGGTATTAACCAATTTAATACAACCTCATATGTATATTTATAAGGATTTTATGCTTTCATGGACATAGAATATGTCATATAGATTGTATAAGGACGAGGAGTGGCAGAGATATTGATATATAATTATATAGAGCCTTTTATTATTAGGGTGAGTGATTTTTACTAAATTAGTAAGTTGGAATCACCTGATAACTTTTTCAAAAAATGGGTAAGGTTGTTTCTTGAAGTATAAAATTACCTCTCTTAGGTGAGAGTATATTATAAGTGACATCAATATCTTAGGATGTTTTCAATAGGTCTACAGGAAATTCAAGAGTGGATTATTGTCAGAACCCACCATTAGTAGTACCCCTCATGGGATGGTAGTGGAGGGAATGAGAAATCATCAGGCCCCACCTCAAATATGACCATTGTTGGTGATAAGCACGAAGGGTCTAAACTACTCTAATAAGAGGAATTTTCTTTCAATATAAGAAACTGATTGAGAATTAAGATAAATAAACACCAAAACAAGATATGGAATATTATAAAAGAAATCAAAAAATTCTTTATACTTGTATTAACAAAAAAATTAAAGTATCCAATATAAATACCAAAACTTGTCCTTAGGTAAAACCCCCCTAAAATTTTTGATATCCAGGATAGTGATGGAAAGAATATTTCTTGTTACCCTCCAATAAATACAAAATATATTTCTTATATATCAATATAGAGTATAAACAATATGAAAAGTAGGATTATACCTAATTTATTTTATGAAAATGTTAAAAGACCATACTAATTCACTACTAAACAAATAATAGAACCAACAAGATCATAACTAGTGAAATTATCCCTACTACCATCACAATTTCTCCATCACAATATAACATAATAGAAACGTAATAAAATTATATGAAAGCATCGATAATGGTGCATGGAATCCATTTCCCCACAGAGATTCTACTCACACACACCAACTCTAATGGCCTTGTGATCCCATCCCTTCCATTCCATCTCATCACCAAATATCAATCCATTTATGATGTGGGTTGGAACACATCCTGACCATCCCTAAACATCCACATGACCCAACATTTCATACTAGCTTAATGTTAATCAATTATATCTCTTGGTACAATACTATGTCATCATCCATCCATCTATAATATGATATCCTAGGAAGTAGGTTATCATGAACGTGAACAAAATTAAATGCATGCCTTCCCCTCACCATGCAAGATAGTTGATACAAATCAAAACCTTTAATCCTATAGAATCACCACCAAATTTGTAATAATCATTGGCTATAATTTATGATAAACTGTGTCATTTCCCAATATTATAACCAAAATAATATCAAGGAATAGTGGGTAATCATCCACAAATTCCCAACCATATGAATGTTGGAGAAACATCCCATAGTATATCTGATTTTTGGAACCTTATACACAATGAAAGAGGGGTGTGTATAAAATTAAAATTAAAATAAAGTACTATATATTCCTTAAAGTAAATAATATTGACATAAAGGATTCACATAAATATATCATAAAATTATCATTTAGGTAAAACCATAATATCATTTTTCCATTCATCTATTAAATAGATATAACCCATCCACAAAAAAATGATGATCATGAAAAAAATTTCATTGAATTATAGGTTCACCCGCATTTCTAGACTATTTTATTAAAACCCATAATTTGTAGTTATTCAATTATTGAGAAAATAAATACATAAAATTTTCAATACAACAGCATTGAAAAACCATTCTATGTCATTTCAGTTATTTTTTATACTTACTAACCTCATGTTCTATCTCTACCAGGGTACTACAACCTGGAACCACACATCAACCATATTTCCATGACTACTACAAAATATCTACCACCAAAAATCCACTTCCCGTAATAGATCCCTTTTCAGAATAAGTCCGCTAAAAATAATAAAAATAATAAAATTACAAAAAACCCTAATTCCAATTAAAATAAAATTATCAATACAAAAAAACTGACTACCAGGAAAAGTATGCCCCACATTATATTTATAAGAGGTTTTAAGATTAAATCATATTCTTCAACAATGTTATTTCTATAGAGTTTTATATTTATTTGAGAAACCAATTCATACAAAAGGAATATTTTTTAGGCCTTATATGATAGGTGTCTTTTAAAAAATAATTCATGGGTTATCAATCACCAATTTGGGATTTAATTAATTTCTTCCACAACATTTATAAAATAATAACTGTATATCTTAGTTAAAAAGAGTAATTTAAAATGAACAATAATAATGTTAAAACTTCCAAGAACACCCCATTTTATTCAATTCAGTTTAATATGGTTCATTATCATAATAATTTAATCTATAAAACCTAACAGTTTGAAAAATATAATTATAATTTCATACATGAAAAATGACGTGATAAAAAGATCCCAATCCTTGAAATGATATTTCAAAACATATCGTAGTGTATATAAGTGAAAAATAGATGATGTTCTTTATAGATATCATGATGTTAAGGGGTTAACAAGAACACTAAACATTCATATAATATAGTAGTATAATGGATACACAATCCTCTATATCAAATACAGAAGAATTTAATTGAGCAGATATCCTAATATTAAGATTTCATATGTAGTTTTAAAATAAATAACATAGAAATATTATCTTTTTATATTTAATTTAATTTTCATTCATTTTAACCATTAGGAATGAAACTATTTAAAAACATAGGGTTTAAGGAATAAAAATTTTATATTAGGTCCCCCAATAAAAATTAAAAAAATATTTTCTAAGAATAAATAATAATTTTATGTTATTTTTTTCAAATTCATAAAAATCTATAAATTATGAAAAAAACTAGAAATCATGAAAAATGATAGAATGATAATATATACATTGACTATTGGAAATGATGAATCATAATAAGGATCTAATCATAAGAATAAACCTCTAACTGGTCAAATGAACCAATTTACTATTTGAATTAATAATTTAACCGTGAGGAAAAATAAAGACTTTAACATCCCATGTAAATAAAGAGTAAAAAATTACGATATTTATTAATATTTGTGAATTAAATATTAATATTAATTTTAATGGGATTCAATGTTTGATGGAGTACCCGACACACAACTATGGGATTATCTAAATTCACATGTTGTATACAAGGCTAATTCATACTAAAAAATAATAATTTAAATGGTAGTTAACACCTTCTCGTTGTATTGGTGGGAATGAACTGATGAAACTAAAATAGGATTAAGCCTGTTTTTTAAATTTTTTTACGTTTGTCCAATAAAATATAGATGCAGAAAATGTGATTGAATCCAATGTTAATCATAACACTCTAATATTACTTAAAACCTAGATTTACAACCATTTGATGGAGATCCCTTTTAAATATAGTTTTTGTTACCATTATATATTCTATCTGAATAAATAAAATTATTATTTATGATATAGACACCCAAATTTAATTCGGATGACATTTCAGTATTTTTCAGATAATGTTCATTTTTTATTGACAGTGAAAAATAATGTATTTTTATTTAAAACTATGTTTTAATAAAATTTATTTGTAAATTTATATTATCATTTTAAATGTTTTAAAAATTTAGTTATACTATATTTTTACCAAATAATCCAATTTTTTTCATTGTAAGTAATTTCACATTAACATTGGGTATAAACAATTGTAAATCATTGGATAGTTATTATTTCATAAAAACAAGCCTTTTGTTTTGACAATAAGAATTAATTTTAAATTAAAATCTACCACTTCTGTGTTATGAATATAGAAAAATGGATTTCATATTTGGAATCAGGAAGTCCAAATTGTGTAAATATTTAACCTTTTTAGGAATTTTTAATATTTACTTCAGTAAATAATTTATGTACCCTGTTTGAAGGGTATATCTGGTAAATAAGGTTAAACAAATATTATTAAATATATATTAAATTATCCTAACATGTGTATTATTCTATTGTTTTGATACATTTCCGAGCATGGTCATGCTTGGGTCTATTTGGGAACCCCATGGAGCCACTTCTGAGTGATAATGACACTTTATATTAATTAATTTAAAGTAAGAACAAAAATGACATAATCATATATCTTATAGTTAATCAATTTTTACAAGGGGTTATATAACTAATATATTCAAATATAAATATTAATTAAAAATATAAATATATTTCCTACATCAATTGATTTTATTTATAATTTTTATACATCATATAAATAAAATTATTTATGACATAATAATGATGAAGTGAATACCTTATTAATGAATGATTTAAATAAATGAGATTTTAAAAATTTAAAAACAATCCAAAACCTGTCCAATATTTATTAGACAATTTTTTTAGAACATGAGTCATAAAATATTACAATTTCATTAGTATGGTATCTTTTGAATCCAAAAATCAGTTTATAATAAAATAATATTTTAATACATTTATAAAGAGCCCCTCCTCTCATTTATAAAATGACATCATTTCTGACCCATTACTTACACCTCTAAAGCAACTTGGATCATCCAAACTCTATCCAATTAATAAACCTACATACCAATATTCCTTCCATAATCCATTCCTTTGGATTAAGTCACTTCAATTAAGCCTTTTGGTTCAAACCAAAGGGAGTTACCCGATTTAATAGTAACATCTTCTCTTAAGTTCTTTTGTTTTATGCTTCATCTTCAACCCTCTAAACTCTCTTTATTCCTATATTTTAAAACAGTAAATGTATCATCAATAAAATAGGTTTTTATTATGATAAATATTCTAACTAAACTTCTACATACCACCTTCTAATGGATTCAACGATAATGTTTCTGTTGATGACGAACTAATGCCTCATGAAAGGATGAAAGGTCAAATATCCCCAACCTCCTCTCAGGGTGGCCATTTGGATTAGACTATAATTATATGTGATATATATTATATTTATATTGTCTTTAAACTTCTTTATTTTTCATTTATATCATACATTTATGATTTTCATAATGGATAAATGTGACATTTCATTTGAGGAAGTGCAGACTATGACCCCCTCAATGTGATATGACTCGTTCATTCCAAATGTGGAACATGTGAAAAATAGAGTTTCAGAAAAAAAAATTGATATTATACTAGAATTATAATATACCTATGTATCATTATGTTTTTATTCCATTAAATATGAAATATAAATGAATGTAGCATTCAAGCGTACGTTCGACTTACCGTCTCCATGAACGGTGCATGTCATTTCTTACATAAAAAATTTAATGTAGTATTGTAAATACATATATGTACTGGATATATATAATATATATGACATCTAAATCCTGAATGTCATTCTATTGAAAATTGAATATTGACCACATGTATAAATTGTAATTATAATAAGTTCATTTTTGACTCAAGTACCAAATATCGACAAAATGACCATTATGATCTTAAATGATTGTATAATGTTTATAACATGGAAAAAGTGATATAAAATGATTATAAACTTTAAAATGATCTAATAAAGTAGAAATTAACATTATTTTATTATTAATGAATTTAAATAATGAACGGGTCAAGTCGGACATGAGGTAAGAGAACTTCTTTGCTCAATTTCCATTATTTGGGTTGATCTTCACTTTCTTGTTTATGTCGTTAAATGATTATGTGAAAAATGAATTTTTATATCTTATCATGTATTTATTCTTTTTTTATTTATGATTATAGTGAATACACATAATAGATCTGTTTTACATAGAAAATGATCTTCGTAAAAGACTTCCTCTCAATCTCCTTTCATTAGGGCATGTTTTGATAATATACACCTCATTCTTTTATAAAATATATAATAATCCCCTTTGACATTTAATTTCATTCAATGGGAATATTTTTTTACTAATCGTTTTACTAAAGATCCAAATGAATGATTTTATGATTTTTGGTGACAATGACCTCTCAGCTGTCATTATCATTAGTTGTCTTCCTTTATAAGCTTTATTGTTTTCAAAAGGAAAAGAAATCCCTTATTCATTTTTTGGTTGTTTTGGTATTGGAAATAGTTTTTGAAAATGATTGATTATTTCAATATGTTGAAATGAATTATTGTTATAGAAAATAAAATGTTATTAGTGAAATGTTTATATTTGACATATTTTCTGTGTTGTGAATTTATAATGGTACATAGACATTTGCAGGTGGTTAATTGATAAACCAAATGATGGGTGGTTCCATGATAAAACGAGATGGGTGGTTAATTTATAACCTCAAATTAATTGGGTATGGAAGTCAATCGTATGGCCATTCAATTTAGTGATATGTGTGGAAGTCAACTGTTTGGTTATTCCATTTATGTAGGTTTATGTCCCAAGTTACATGTATTTGATCTATGTTATTTTTAAGAGTTCTATGGTAATATTTTTCTTACAAAAGGTAATGAAGTTAAATTTTATTTGATGATGAGAATTTACTACTTCATAAAGGTGAAACATATTAATTATGAAAAACTATTCATGGTTTACTTGTTGTTTGAAAAAACTAACAGCTTTATTTCTTTTTGTATCCATTACTATGATTTTTATGCTCATCCAAAGTTTTTGAAATGTTTTTCACGGGACATAAAGTTGAATAAGTTCAAGGATGGGATCATGGACGAGTCATGTTGTCTTGAACTAGATAAGTTTTTTTATTAGTTTTTATTTTAAGAAAAAAATGAATACTGGGTAGAATTGTCTACATGTAATATTCAAAATTTTATTTATATGTTATGATATAATTCTATAAAGATCTAAAATTGAAAATATCCTCAATGTGAATTATTAACTAAATTTATGATTATGTAATTATTATGGTCAGGTCCTTATAGTTGGTATGAGAGGTCATTTTAGATAAATTTAGGAGTTAGAATATTATTAAATTAATGTCCATAAATTAATTTACGCTAATAATGAAATGATATAGCATTTACAAATTACCATGTTTCTTCGCATAAGATATTTATGTGTTCAGAATGATTTTTCATAGAGGAAACATGGAAGTTGTGCTGGGAATTCATACAAAGGGAAATGACATTCCAAATCAGCATCCTGAGATGGTCAAAATCAGAATTGAACAGTTTTTTGCAGTAATGGGTATGTTGACTCATGTGATAAATGGTGGTTGTGTTTATTGATGATATTATGATTTATTCAAAAAGTATAAAGAATAAGGAATGTCCTTTACGAGTTGCCTTGAAAACCATAAACAAAAAGAAACTGTATGGGAAATTAAGCAAGTGTGAGTTTTGGTTACAACAAATTTCATTCCTTTGTAAAATTGTTTCAAAAAATGGAATAACAGTTGACCCTCCTAAAAACAAAGTTGTTGGGAATGGCTAAGACCCAAAAATATTAAGGATATCTGTTGTTTTCATTGTTTTTCATGTCATTATTTGAGGTTTTCTAAATGTTTTTCATGGTTATCTTTCCCAATAAATATGTTAACATGAAAATGTGTTATGTTTATTTGGACAAAAGAATGCAATGATTATTTTTTGGAATTAAAAATAATATTTGTGAATGCGATAGTTTTGGAACTGCCTTCCAAAAATGGTGAGTTTCTTATCTAGAGGGATGATTTTTTGAATGGACTTGGTTGGGTCATAATGCATGATGATCAGGTAATTGGTTATGCTTCATGTCAGTTGAAACATCCTAAGTTAAATTTCACTACACATGATTTGGAATTCACTGATGTTGTTTTTTCATTAAAAATTTGGAGGCATCATTTGTATGAAGTAAATTGTGAAATATATACCAAGCTCTAATGTTTGAAGTATATATTCTCTCAGAAATAATTGAAAACGAGACAGAGGAGATAACTATAATAAATCATGGATTATGATTTCCTGATTCATTACCATCTCAAAAAGGTAAATAAAGTGGATGATTCTTTGAGTCGAAAAAGTAATGATACGATAAACTTGTTACATTTGGTATAAGATCCTTTGATTAAAGATTTGATGATATTGGTCATAGATGTTTTTGGTGTAGGAAATTCTTCTGTTTTGTTTAAGGTGTTAGTGAAATCACCTCTATCAGACAAAATTTACCTAGATCGGAAAAAAGACACCATGTTGCAAAAAAGGTATAAATGGTTCTGAAGGGAATGTTCTCTGAGTTTAATATTAATAAAGACTGTATTTTGAGGTTTATAAAGAGATTATGTTTTCCTTGTGTTACAGAGTTAAAGAAATAGTTGATATGTGAAGCTCATAGTTCACCATTTTTAGTTTATCCTTGAGGTACTGACATGTACAGAGATCATTGGGAGTATTAATGGTGGGATTGAATAAAAAGAGATATTTCTGACTTTATTGTGAGGTGTTTGAATTAGTAATAGGTTAAAGAATAGTGAGAGCTACCAAATGGTATGAATCAGCCTTTACTAGTGTCTGAGTGGAAATGGGAAAATATATTCATGGACTTCATTGTGAGGTTACCGAAAACTTCTCGAGGTGAAAATTAAAACTGGAAAATTGTTGATTGATTGACAAAATCGTCTCATTTTATTCTTATTCGAGATACATTGTCTCTAGATAAAATTTATCGGTTGTATGTTAAAGAGATAATCAGGTTTCTTGGGGTTCCCCTCTTCATTGCATCTGATAATGATTATAGTTTTACTTCAAACTTTTGGAAAGGCCTTCAGAATTAATTGATTACTAAATTAATTTTTATTATAAAATTTCATCCACAATAAAATGGTTATTCAGAATGAATAATTAATACATTGAAATATATTCTACATGCTTCTTCAATGGATTACAAGGGAAGTTGGGACCAACATATTTCTTTGGTTTAATTTTCTTATAATAACAGTTTTCCTTCTAGTATACAGATGGCACCATTTGAGTCATTGTATGGAAATAGATTTCTAACTCCATATTTATGGGATGAAGAATGTGAAAGGAAACTGATGGGACCAGAATTGGTAGAAGAGATAGCAGAAAAAGTTCAGTTGATTCAGAAGCACATGAGAAAATCTCAGAGCAGGCAGAAAATTTATGCAGATAACCAGAGGAAGGATCTTTATTTTGAGGTAAGTGATCATGTATTTATCATTGTTTATATATGGAATAGTGTGATGTGTTTGGATAAGAAGGGGAAGTTGTGTCCGAGGGTCATTTATCCCTACAAAATCCTAGAGAAAGTTGGATCAGTTGTATACAGAGTGGCTTTACCTCCATATTTATCCCAGGTACATAATGTGTTTCCTGTTTCAATGTTGACAATGTATATGCAAGATCCATCTCAGGTTTTGAGTCCAGAGGTAGTTCAATTGGGAGAAAATATATCTTATGAGGAACAACTAGTCAAAATTCAAGACTAAAAAGGGCAAGTATTGCAGAATAAGATAATTTATCAGGTAAATGTGTTGTGAAAAAACCATTTGGTTTAAGAGGCAACATGGGAATCTAGGAATTCTATGAGGGATAAATATGCCCATTTATTTGATATGTGAATAAAATTTTGTGGATGTAATTTCAAAAAGGGGGAGAGGATTTAACATCCCATGTAAATAAAGAGTATGATATTATCATATTAATGAATATTTTTTAGTTAAATATTAATTTTAATATAAATGGGATACTATGTTTGATGGCATACCTGTCACGCAAAAATGGGTTCCTCTGAAATTTCATGTAGCACTAAAGGTTGAGTCATACAAAAAAAATAATGTAATATTATTTTAAATCGTAGTTAATGCCAAGATTTTTATTTTCATGAATGAAAATAACTAACTAAAATATTATCATAATTGTTTGTTATATGTTTTTATATTTATCAATTAAGAGTTAGGTGCTTAAAATTTGAATGATTCCAATTTTATGCATAAACACTATAATATTCATTAAAAGGTTGATTTCCGAATTTTGGTGGAGAAAACTTTTTAAATATAGTTGTTGTCAATTTTATATGTTCTATTTGAAAAAAATTAAAATATTCTTTGGAATCAAGAAATCAATATTTTCTTAGAATAATATTTTGGTACTCTTCTAAAAATGTTCCTTTTTTTGAATAGTGAAAAATACTGTATTTTAATTCAAAAATGCCTTTTAATATAATTTATTTATATGGTTATATTATATTTTTAAATTTTTTTGAAGTGTAATTAGATTATATTTTTACCAATTAATCCAATTTTGGTCATTGGATGTAATTTGACATTGAAATTTTACATAAACAGATTTCATTCTTTTGATAGTTATTATTTCATCAAAACACATTTTTTATTTTGAAAACATGAATTAATTTTAAATTAATTTATTACACTTATTTGTTATGAATATGGAAAAAATGATATCATATTTTGAATGAGGAGGTCCAAATTGTGTAAATCAGTAACTTATATTTTTATACATTATGATTATTTACTTCAGTAAATATTTTATTTGCAATGGTTAAAGGGTAAATTTGGTAAATAAGGGTAAGCAAATATTAGAATAATATTATTACATTACCCTTACATGAGTCCAATTCCAGTTGGTTGATACATGTCCAACCATGGTCATCAGTGGGTCAATTTTTGGACCCCTTGGATACACTTGGGTGTGATAATGACACTTTGTATTATTTAATTTAAAGTAAGGACAAAATGACATAAACATATACCTTTTAGTAAATCAATTTTGACAAGGTGTTTTTTAAGTTATATATTAAGATATAAATATTCATTAGAAATATAAAAATATTTCCTACATCATGTTATTTTATTTATAATTTTTTGACATCAAATAAATAAAATTATCTAAGACACAGTGATGATGTAGTGATTACTATATAAATGAATGATTTAAGAAAAGGAGATTATAAAATTTACAAAACTATCCAAAACCTTCCCAATTATTAATGGATGATATTATTTGGAATAATATTCATCTTATATTAGTATTTCATGAGTTTTGGATCTTTAAAATCCGAAAATTAATTTATAATAAAATAATATTTTTAAATAATCTTAAAGAGCCCCTCATGTCCATTGTAAAAATCCATCACCTATAACCAATTACTCACACCTCTAAACCCCCTTGGATCATCCAACCTATGACCAATTAATCTCCCTACATCCCTCTCTTCCTCCTATAATCCATAAATTAGAATAAAGTAACTTTAAGGAAGCTCTTGTTTCAAACCAAAGGTTGTTGCTCGATTTAAATGTAACGTCTTCTCTTAAGTTCCTTTCTCTTATTTTACATCTCCAACCACCTAAACTCTCTTCATTCCTTTATTTTAAAACAAAACTAGTATCCTAAATATACTAGGTTATTTTTATGAGAATTATTAGAACTAAAATTCCCCCCACCTCTATCTAATGGATACGAACATACTGTTTCTCTAGACGACAAACTAATGCCTCACGAAAGGATGATTGTTCAAATATCTCCAACCGCCTCTAATGGTGGCCATTATGATGGAACTGTATTTATATGTGATATATATTGTATTTATATTTTCTCTTTACTTATTTATTTTTAATTTATTGAATACCTTTATGGTTTCCATAATTGGTAAATTTGATAATTTCAATTGAGGAAGTGTGGACTACTGCCCCCTCAAAGTTATATGACTCGTTCTTTCCATATGTGGAACAGATAAAGGATGTAGTTATTGAAATTATATATATTATATTATACATGAATTATAATATACCTATGTATCATTAATTTTTTATTCCATTATATATGAAATAGAAATGAATTTAGCGTTCATGCGTACGTTCGGCTTACAGTCTCCATGAACAGTAATTTCATTTATTACTTCCAAATGTTATGTACTATTATAAAAAATATATATATACTAGTAATATATGATATATATGATATCTAAATCCTGAAAATCAATCTTGAGATAATGTACCTTTGACCACATGAAAAAAAGATTATTATAAGAATTTTATTTTTGACTCAACTACCAAATATCAACAGAACAACTGTTATTATCTTAAATGAAAACATAATTTTTATAACATGGAAAAAATTGATATATAAATAAAGAAAAACTTGAAAATTTTTCATAAGAAGATATATATTTTCTTTTGTTTATTATTCAGGAAATTACAGAATAAACGGGTCATGTCAGACATGAGGTAAGGGCACTTCTTTACCCAGTTTCCATTATTTGGGTTTATTTTCTCTTTATTATTTATGTCGTTCATTGATTATGTGAGAATTTAATTTTAATATCTTATAATATATTTATAATTTCATTATGTGTTGCTATTTTGAATACAAATAGTCGATATACATTATTTACAAAATGATATTTGAAAGGGACTTCGCCTCAATCTCCTTTCATTGAGGCAAGTATTGATATTATACACCTCCTTCGTTTATACGGTAGATGAGAAACCACTTTTACTTTTAGATTCATTTAAAAAGAATATTTTTATATGAAGAATTTTACTAAATGAAAAAAGAATTGTTTTTAATGTTTGCGGTGACAATGACCTCTCAGCCTCCATAATCGTTATATAGCTTCCTCTATTAGACTTATTGTTTTTAAAAGGAAAATAAATCCCTTATTCTATTTTTGGGTGTTTTGTTATTGAAACTGGTTCTGAAAATGGAATTATTGTTTAAATATCTTGAAATTAATTCTTGTGTTTGAAAATGAAGTGATATTACTAAAATGATTAATTTTTCTATATTTTCGGTGTTATGATTTTATAATGGTACTTGGACAATAGGTGGGTGGTGACATGATAAAACAAATGACAGGTGGTGTTGTGGTAAACCCGGGTGGGTGGTTACATTATAACCTCCAACGCATTGGGTGTGGAAGTCATCCATATAACTATTCCATTTAGTGATATGTGTAGAAGTAGACCGTATGGTTATTCCATTTAAGTATGTTTATGTCCCAAGTTACCTTTATATGTTATGTGTTCTTTTTATGGGTTTTATAGAAATTTTTTGTTACAAAAGGGTATGAAATGATATTTTATTCAGAGAAGTGTACTTTCTACTTCTTAAAGGTGAAATGAATTACTTATGATAATGTATTCAAGGATAACTTGTTGTTTGAAAAAACTAAGTCGTTTACCTTTTTTATCCATTATTGAGTTTTTATGGTCTTCCCGTGGTTTTGAAATGTTTTTCAATGGATATAAAAATGAATAGGTTCAGGGATGGATCAAGAAAAATTCATTCTATCTAAAACATGGTACTCGACATGTTTTTATATCAATTTTTTTTAATGAAAAAAATTGAACCTCAGTAGAAGTGTCTGCAGGTAATATGCAATTTTTTATCTATAAGTTATGACCAAATTCTCTAAATATATACAAATGAAAAGATCCTCATTGTGAATTATTAACTTAATTCACGATTATGTATTGTTTAAGGTTGCGTCCTTATAGTGACCTTGTGTTGGAAGGGTTTGACCATGAGAACAAATAGATTGACTATCCAATGGAATGATCAATCATGTGAATGAATATTTTGACCATTTAAAAATTCATGACCATGTGAAGGACCTATTTTAAATTATACCAAACTATGATAGTGATAAATACTTATTCAACTACGTGATGTATTTTTTAACCATGGTAATAAACTATGCTTGTGGGAATAAACTATCTGACCAAGTGAAAAATTTGAAAATTTCATTGGAAAAAAACCCCAACACCACCTTGACAATTATAGGCACTAGAAAATAAAAATGGAATGGGTTGGGGTATTGTGAAAATAATAATAAATTACCTCCAAACCATTATTATTATTAAGAATCATTATATAAACAAAAAAAAGATTGCAGATTTGGACTATCAACCATGGGATACCACTCAAGGATCATACTATTTCAGGAACTCAACCGCACATTATAAAAAAACACATATCTGTGAGATGACATCACCCATATTATAATGTTATTCCCATATATAATATAATGCTAAAAAGATTATTAGAAAAAAAGTGGAAATAGTGAAGCATAAATACAATATTCGTTATTTATAATTCATTTGTTACTAATTCTCACAAGTACTATCCCCACCACTATGCCTCTACAACACACAAATCAAGGTAATAAATTACCCACTCATCACCTTCTCCCATTGATATTATATATCAAATGGTCACTCAAAATACATTATATAATCCTTAATGTAAATATATCCCCAATTAATGAGATGATATTCCCCATTAATATAATGATGAATCTGACTCATATATACGATATCATGAACACATCCAATCCATGATGGTAGTACTAAATGTGAACCCACAATGAAAATGTTCGACAAAACTTTTGAAGTCCCTCCTATTCTAAGAGACATCCTATATTACTAACCAAAAACCTATATCCCATAAGAATGGGAAACCATAATGAAAAAATTATCACTAACATCAAACTCTAGATTTCTACACCTATTGTTTAAATAGGTCTAAAGATATCATTATTATTTCTATATCTACTATATAGCCACATTCATCTTCTTAGTGTTTTTCTACACTAAATATGGACTAACAAACCCTAACTCCAAAACCATTATCCAACATATTGGTGAAGGAAATTATTAGCTATATACTTTCCAAAATGAAGGAAATTTGTTTTAAGAGTGATAGATATTGATATAGTAAAACTAAACCAATTGATGATAGTTCACTCATGATCTTTCTAATTCCAAGATATAGGTGGGTGACCTATTTTTTAGTGTATGGATGGTATCTAATATCAACCATGAATATGTGAAAAGAGAATTCTAATTCACTAGTTAACAAACAAAACAACCAAAAATCCGCTAAAATTTTTAGCTTTCCCTCCCAAATGAAACATTAATCAGTCAACATATAATGTAATAATATATTATGATAATAATAGAATAAAATGTATGAAGGAATATCACATCAACTTATCCACAATATTGTCCCTTTCAAATCCCAAGTTAAGAGTCCCCTTCACCAATCAATTCCATTAAATATCAACATAATATATCTATCCATCTATAATGTTATTTTAGATTCATCTCTACAAAACCTCGACTCTTGTAGGCCCATTAACACTTTAGGGAATCTAGATAACCATGAAAATTTACCATTTCTCTACAATATGATCTTATATCCATTGACAACATCACAACTGGTGCAATAGGGTATCATGAACATGAATTGAATAGAACTTATTTACTATTATAAACATTCATGACCCCAACACCTAACATGTCCTCTCTTCATCACACATCATTTCCAATTCTATCATCGGTATAGGCTAGGATCTTCCACCAGCATAACTATTTACTAACATAGTTTCTTATTGAATCTTAGAGTAGATTAGGTACTCAGCGACTTATTACACTCTATTTGAATGTTAGGGAAATAACCTAGTTGAAAATATCGGTATAAAAACATGATACTTTATATAGGTAGGGTGCATATAAAATTAATTTGAAAATATATATTTATATCTATATTCCAAACAACACACAAGCCTGACCACAAGGTTTCATGTGAAAATATCATCATTATTTCCGTAACATCAACAACATGAAAGGATGTCACATGAAGCTTCCATGAAGAGGAAACACTTTTATTTAATAACCAAAAACCCACAATTGAACATTTATTTCCATTTTATGATAACCCACATTTCTAAATTAATATATTAAAAACCACTTCTCAAAATTATTAAATTATTAAATAATTCACCACATATTGTTCACATTGCATCTTAATCCAAAAACATCCCATGGAATTTTCCTTATAAATATTTCTTCTAAACACAAGTTCAAATAGAATAAGACTAATACAATAAGGAACCACATAGAAACCATATTACCACAAAAAAACTACATATCTACTATAACACTTCCATAGACTGTAACACATCAGGCATCTGAACCGTTCAACACAACATTATACAAACCCAAAAATTCCATATAACTGCATTGAAATATCAAAGCATACGAGAACCACACCATAATATATTTTGGAGACACCTATTTTACACAATTAATTTTTAGTTCTATTTAAAATTAAATTAACTTCTTGAATTAATGTATTTCCAAATATTTTCAGATTCACATGGTTAATCGATTCATAGAGGAAAGTATATATTCAGAATTTAATGTCATGTTTGTGTAACCAAATAAATATTATGGTTATCAATCCAAAATAAAGGTTTCACATTCCCCTTAGTCACAAAATTCATAAAATAATATCATGAAATTTTTGATTAAAATCAATATTTGTAAATAATAAAAGAGAAGGTAAAATGTGGTAGTACACCCAATTTAATTATGATTAATTTAATACTTTTAATTGTCGTCAGAGTTACTCTTTAACAAAAAAAATAAAGTGTAATGAATATTCTAATCAAATAGATACAAAAAAAGAGATTATAAGTATATAATACATAGAATCCATGTTATAAAACACATGTGATCAATAAAATAGGATAATACACTAATATCAATTCATGGATATCCAAAAAGGAAGGGGATTTTTCAATAATAGAATACTTGAAGCGAAATTTTGTATATTAAGAAGAAATAATCTCTAACCTCAAATGTGACACACTACTTTAGAAACTAGAGAGGATATTATGTGGTCAAACATTCTTGGATTTAGAGACAGGGAGGCCCTATGTGGATGCAGAAATTCCTTCATTGTTCTTGAAGAGGTTTTAGGTTAATCTAGACATAGAGTAAACTAGAAAATATTTAAATTTATCAGATAATGTTATCTTATGATGTCAAATATATTATCTTGAAAATTAATATTGCCATCATCCCACGTTAATTTTCAATTAAATGGGATTTATTTTTAATATATGGAATATGAATATTTAAAACCACTTGGTTTAAGGAATCAATTTTCAAGAATTAATCCCCTTAATTTTTTCCAAAAACATATTTAGACATTTAAAGCTATCATTTTACAGTAAAATAATTTTTACATCCTTCTATAAAAGCAATGGTATTTAAAAAAATAGAAATTTTGAAAAATATTAAAATGACAATATTGGTTCTCAACTATCAAAATGGATCTTATATGAAAAAGGTACAATCATGAGAACAAACCCTGAACCGTCTGAAGAAATATATTTAACTTATTCTATTATTGTACCACCATTAGAAAAAATTATGTCCAGGAAATAGAATCTTCTATCTATGAGAACAAAATAGTCAACCATATGACGGAATATTTGATAGTGTGAAAAAACTATCTAACTATCTGAATGAAAAATGAGAACATGAAAGACATGTTTGATCATTTGAAAAATATATGTCTGTGAAAAAAGTTTTTTAGCATTGTAATGGTATTTTTTGACCATGAGAAAAAACTAAAACTATAAGTAAAAATAGTTTGACCGTGTGAACAATCATGGAAACATCAGTAGGATGAGGACCCCAAACACCAACTTGAATCCTCAAATCCATGAGAAATTGTAACACCCCAAGCATCCATGGTACACTTATCTATGAATAATATAGTAGTGTGTGTTGTACGCAACTTTGAGTTCTAACACACCACAACCAGTCAAACTAGCTGTTATGAATTGTAATACCCACTTTTTGAATCTACTATCTATAATAAAACATGATTCCTCCTTGCCTGTGTGTATCCTCTACATGAAGCCACGTCACCCTAAAATATGTATCCAGCACTCCATTCCTAAAAATCCACCCCAATAATCCGCCACCGCTTGGGATTTCGTCCCCCTCCCAGATTCCCATCCCAGAAACTCCTCTCCCCACTCTAGGGTTCCCAAAACCCTCTCCTCTTCCACCATCCACGAATCTGATCTCCCTCTCCCATCCACAAAACCCTTCTCTATAGTTATATTCTCACATCTCCCCAAAACTATATCCTCTGGAAAAAAATCTAGCACCACTATGTATCCCTCCTCTCCTGTTCACGTTCTCCTTCTGCACCGGCTAGGGTTTCTGCATCAACACATCCCTCTCCTTGGCCTGCTCTGCATCCACCTCCATCCACTCCACCTAATTCCTGTTTACCTGCTCCTCATCGATCTGATTTACCACAATGGCTCTGATTTTCACTTCACCATCGACCAAGTAATCCTCCTATGAGTACTACCGCCCTCTATATATCCAGTCCCTACCCCTCCCACTCCCGAGTTCCACATCTTTCTCATACAGTTTGTGGTTTCCATCGACTCCCTTCAAAACACCTTGGGCTGACGATTTTTTTTCACATGTATGAACTATAACCCTACATTTACAGGGGAGAGGTAGGGATGCACCCCAAAACCACCGTAGTTTTAGTATTTCTGTTCCTTGTAATGATGGTAATCCCTAAACAAAGTCACTTTCTTTAAGATTTTTTTCCACTATAACATTTCAAAACTCTGGGGATCTCTAATTCTATTTATCCATCTCAAAAACTCTGAGGATATCCAATTCCCTCTTTTTTATGAGTCTGTATCAGAGGTATGAGATACCTCTTCTTCAATCATGGGCATGAGTACTTCATCTCCTGGGGATATCGTGTCTTCCAGGGACATTTCTGTTCTTAAGATGTATCCCAGGTTTTTTATTCAATAATGGGTCAGAGATTATTCATTTTACAACTCTATTATAGGAACATCAAAGAAATGGATGTTTAGGAGTTATTTTCGACAATGACAAAGGATTTGTTACAGAAACTACAAATTCTTCATCCACTCGTGTATTAGTATATTTTTCTTCATTGTCTTTTATTTTCATTACATCATTTGAATGGACATTATTTATTTTTTGGCATGTCTACTCTGAATTATTTTTCAATTTCAGCATGTTATTTGCCTAAAAAGTGTGATGTATTTCAGGTGTACATAATTGGTGGTGATTTCACAGAGATGATTTTATGTGATTTTTTAGGTATTTCAATTTTACAACATTATCCAGTCTGATACTACAATTTTCATGTTGGCGGTGATTGAACAAAGAATATCATCTCTGTGCAATCACCACCAATTATGTACAGAAAAAATCTAAATTCTAAGAGCACCATCCCATAGTTTTTTTATTAAATTGATCAGTTTTTATTTAGGACATAATTTTCAGGATTTCACGTAACATGGATGGTAAATTTCTAGATGATTCTATGAAGGAAAATTTATTTACCCGGGTTTTTGGAGAGGCAATGTCCCTTTAAGACTCATGGTTATTCCATACACAGCTATACATTAATCAGTGTTACAAAAGCACAAGGAAATTATGGCTCGCTCAACCACATGTGAGTTCTTTTGAAATTATCATCACTTAAATATGCATTATTGTAATATATGTCGCTCAAATTTCGGTGACGGATTATTCACTGTCACCACATTCATTTCATCTCAAAAGAGGCTTATTAAAAATGTTATCTTATTTTGAATATGTTATCTTAAATATACAGACTTATATTTTCTTGTATAGGATTATTTAAAATGAATTCTTATTGAATATGCAATCTTATATTTGTTTGTAATTATATTGAATATATAGGCATATATTTCAATATTCAGGCTTATATTTCTTTCAAATATGAAGGAATATTTATGTTCTTTATTAGTATTAACTTAAATATTAAGGCTTCTAATAAATTTCAGTCATATTTCTCTGACATTGATTTCACCATCAGCTGTTTAATTAGATCTCATGAGATGTTTCTATTGGATCAGTAAAACCAACATTTAATGGTTTAAAATTTGAAATATGTTTAATATATTTTCCATCAACATTTTACATTTTCCACTACGATTTTTTATTTTACAATTTCATAATATATCTATTTTAATTCATTATAATTTAATTGTGCGATATCTTTCTTATTTTATTGGAACTAACCAGTTTCACAGAGGGTTTAAACATTGTAATCAGTGAACTAGTTAAGGTCCTAGCTTCAAATTTAATGTTTAAGGATGCAATTAACATGTTTTAAAGCTAGGAAATTGGGTTTTCACCTAACCCTCAAGTTTTTCAACTTTTCACCCATAAGTGGCATATAGGGTAGTGTGAAATTGATCTTTCACAAGATTCTGATATTTTTAAATAATGTGAAAGTAGTGGGATAAAATCTACTATAGTAACATAAATCAATTATCTACACTAAAAATAGCTTATTTCCAGCTAACGTGTCACCCTCTCAATGCTCCACGTCACCCAAAACCTTCAAATTCCACCTCAAAATCCAGAAAAATATGCGGTATCCCACCCCTTGATCAGTAATTCCTTCCAGTTCTTCTAGGGTTCCCATTCCCCTCCATTCCTCGACTTCTCTATCCCGCTCCCGTTCCTGACCATCCCCTCTAGTCCCACTGCCGCCTCCGTGTGCTCCATCTCCTACTCCTTGGGCTTCCACCACTCTTCCCTACCTATTAGGGTTTCCATGCCTCATTCTCCAACCATGTAATACCTCGCCACTTCCTCACCTCCAGATGTCGGTGTGTCATACTCTCCACAGAATCGACCAGAAATACTCACCCACATACAATCGGATGATCTTCCTCGCCTACGACTATCGTCAACTCTTCCTCCCACAATAAGTTGCGCAAACTTCCTCACCACTGGATACCACTATCCCTTTCTCTTAAAGAAAGTCTTCATTCAATCTTCATTGCCTACCCAAACTGATATAAGCTTCAACACCCACAATCGAACCATATATTGAAAGTAAAAGTTTGTGTTCATTTGTAGATATCGATGATGTGTTAGGATTTACTCATTGTAAAGCTTCATCCCATTATGAGACGCATCAATCAAATAGTAATTTCGTCTCCCTATCTCCTCTGTCAAAATTTTCTCCAGTATTCACCTTTTATTTTCACTGTATTCAATAGAATTTCCCATATTCTGTTTCAGTTCCACATAAATTCATGTTTCAGGAATTGTGGATCTACTTCTTTCATTCGGTCAACAATTATTTAGAACATTCTATATTTATTGAGCCTAAATATCCAGTGATCTATAATAGGACTATTTCAAGACAGGATTTTTCAAATCCTTATATAACATTTTTTTATTTTTCCTTCTAATCTTCTCCACCCCATGTTCATAGATATGTTTTATAAGTATTGTGGTTGTTCCTCTTGAAAATGTATTATTTTAGTATGTTTATATTGTGATTCAAAGTGTTTTGTCTCCATTAAGGGATATTCATCTCATAATGTTTTAATTACGCACATCATCGTTTAAGATGAATATTTATTATTTTTATTTATATATTGCAGGTGACTCACCCTCCACATGAAGAGATCATGGTAATCCTTATTATCATCACCATCTACCGTACCTCCATTGTTTTATTCAACAATGTATATTTCGTGGCTATAGTATGATTGTCAACTGATTCACCATGGGAAAATATTTTCGACTGATTTGGTGTTTTTTCAATGCCCAGTTGTTTTTAATACATCTGTTAAAGCATGTGAGTCTATAAAAAGGTGGTACTTATGATGGTTTTGGTACTAGGCCCTCAAATTGAGGTTATATTAGCATAATTATTACATTATTTATACATCCATGGTCTTATGCTTCTTTGCATATTCTACATGTACTTATTATTTATATGGCTTCAAGGTTGAATTGAATGGTGATGTTGATTATCACGCTACAACAATAGACTTCAAATATATTTTTTAATTCAAATTCATGTTCTCATGTCTTCTGAAGTGGTTGAAAGCTGTATGTTGAAGGTTCTTGGCATGAGTGAATGTCTACAATTAGTTAGAACAAATCTGGAAGACCTTCTGTTTCCCCATTACATGTCTCAATTTAGGTGAGCTTTAAAAAAACACAACACTATTGAGCTGCTTCGAAGGCTCAGTTCATGTTTTCATGCATGATGAATGTTTAGTTTCATTTGTATATTTATTATCATGAGTTGAAATTTATAATGAATTATTTTTTCTTCATTTAGACGAAAATAAATAGGAAATTTAGTGATCAATACTCATCTATGCCTTTTAATTGTGACAACAATTACCTTTAGGATTTCATATTTCAGTATTATAGGGATTAGTAGTATTCATATTCCATGGGTGACACTTCAGTCTAGACTCATCCATTCAGAAAGGAAACTATTTAATATTTTCCTATTATTTATAATGATACAATATTCTTTTCATGCTTCATTCATTCATATGTTTTCCTTATTATGAGCTCTCTAAATTTCCGTTGAATGTATTCTAATAAAGAAATAAACATGGTTGTTATATTTGTTAAACAAATCAAGAAAATATCTGTCGGAATTCAATATTTTTTGACTTTTCAATTTAATATGTTCATTGATCTATTATTTAGAATGAAAAAAACAGCACTGTCAACTGGTCATTATTCTACATGAAGTGCATCTATATTAACTAAATAATGGGTGGTTTTTTTGAAAATTTCAGGTACATTTTCCCCAACTACATATAAACTGGTTTTCATTGATACAATATATATGGATTAGTGTTCTTTAGTCATAATGACTATGAATCATGTAAGGTAACATAATAAATTTTCATTGGTCATTAAATTACATTTCATCATGTTCGGTAAATTATTTAGTAAGCTTTATTTACAGATTATACTCTTATGAAAGGAGAACACAGGGATGTTCTAGACGGTGGAATCAATGAGATTACAGTTGAAGGAAGATTTTGTACACATTCACCTCTTTTGGCACATCTTATTATAGATGATACTTCTCATTGTTCAAAGGCATGACAACTAAATCTGCGATCTATAATATGTACATTCTTATCATTTATATCAGTTTCTGACAATTTTTTTAACATTTTCTCACAAAATATGTATTATTTTTGGAAAACATGTTTAACACGTCTGTCATGAAATCTGCTGATTATTGTGATTTTTGAAAATCACGCGCATCATGTAATTTGTACATTTTTTGAACCAGTTTTAGTTTATTGAATAATACAGTTCATAGAAATCCATATAAAGTTTAAATTTATATTTTAACGTTGGATAATCATATATTTTCAATACTTGTATCAAAAAATTATGACATAAAGCTTTAACTATTTATGTTTGGTTACAGGGTACTTTATAGACTGGTGGAATCAATTATGGTTGACACTGGTTAGGGGGGAGGGATCACGCGGGGAAGAACTGAGTAGGGGGGGAGGTGGCTAGTGGGGGATGGGGCTTGGAAGGGGGTATGGGGCTGGGCAGGGAGAGGGGCTGGTGGGGGATGTGGTTGGGTAGGGGGGGAGGGGTTGAGAGGGGAAGAACTGGGCAGGGGGGATGGTGGGGGATGGGGCTAGGTAGGGGGATGGGGCTGGGCAGGGGGAGGGGCTGGGAGGGGAGGGGCTGGGTTGGGGGGAGGGGATGATAGGGGAAGAACTGGTTAGGGGGAGGGGCTGTTGGGGGATGGGGCTAGGCATGGGGATGGGGCTGGGAAGGGGGAGTGGCTGCTGGGGGAAGGGGCTGGGCTTCAAAACACCCATGGAATATCCCATGGTGAGATGTTTAATGTCATTAAGACATGTAAAACATGTTGTTTTTGAAGGTAATATCATAAATAAATTTTCTCAATCCTTTCATTCTATTAAAATATTTATTTTATAATGTATTGTTTATAGTTTTTTCTGGTATTTTTGGATCATTGGTGCATGCCTCATAATTATTATGTTTGATATTTCTATCTCATGTCATCATGATTTGAATGGATGTGTTATTTAGATGGGATTGAATATAATGTTGCAGGATTTTGTGTCCATGCATTAGTTGAACCTATTATTGGTGGGTATCTGTTTATATATGTAATTATCAATGCATCACTCATAATGAGTTATTACTGTTACAGTGATTACTGTTACTGCTTACTACCATGCATCATTTTTTTAATTTGGAAGAACTGGGCAGGGGGGAGGGGGCAGGTGGGGGATGGGGCTGGGCAGGGGGGATGGGGTTGGGCAGGGGGGAGGGGCTGGGAGGGGAGGGACTGGGCAGGGGGGAGCGGATGGGAGCGGAAGAACTGGGTAGGGGGAGGGGGATGGTGGGGGATGGGGCTGGGCAGGGGGGAGGGGATGAGAGTGGTAGCACTGGGTAGGGGGAGGGGGCTGGTGGGGGATGGGGCTGGGCAGGGGGGATGGGGCTGGGCACGGGAGAGGGGCTGGTGGGGGAAGGGGCTGGGCCGGGGGAAGGGGATGAGAGGGGAAGAACTGGGATGGGGGGAGGGGGCTAGTGGGGGATGGGGCATGGTAGAGGGGATGGGGCTGGGTAGGGTTGAGGGGCTGGTGGGGGATGGGGTTGTGCATTGTCCTCCATTTCAAGGAAAATGGAGTCGGAGAAGACAGACCAACTCACTTTTTCATACCGGTAATTCATCAGGAATTATTTACAATTAATTTCATGTTCATAATAACTTCCCATTGTATATTTCATATTACACATTAAAAATATTATTATATTTCAATATTCTACCCAACTGTTGTTTGTGTTTTAAATTTTTTGTGGTATGATTTATTAATTGTTGATTTTTTAGAATGTAGAAAAACATTCTTGTTATTTTACAGTCACCCTCCAATTGTTAGTGGTCCATTGCAGGATTCCACTGGATTGCAACTGAAGAGATCTATTGAATGGATGGGTACTTTTGGTTAAGCTGGTTTGTCATCGCCTTCATTTTTACTCATAGCTAGAGTCGCGTATTACATATTTTTTCTTGGTGTTTTACTACTCCTATAATTAGAACCACTTTATTTAGCTTTTATATTTTGTTGGTTATGTTTGAAATGAGGCTAATTGAAATTATGGTAAGATTCAAATGGCTGAATGGTTTGGTTTGTTTAATTTTTAGGGCCATTTTCCCTATCTCTGTTTGCATGGTCGTGTGATTTTTCAATCATAATAGAGGCATAAAGTAGTGCTATTGTGTATGTATGATATCAAAAAATGTTTTCCGCATTTTTAACATGTTTATACAAACATGTGCAGGTACCAGATTACTACCAACCCGCAACCACCAATACTTGTCTTCTACAGCGCCACAGGAACCAAATTTTGGAATGATTTCACTACCACAATTTATTGAATTTAGTTTCATTCAAAAGGGTAAAAAATATACTATTACAATATTCTGTTACTGTAATATTTTTCTCCCAACTCTTTGCTAAATAAACAATGTGTCCAAACAATCTGTTTTTTTTCATGTGTTCCATTGAAAATTAACTCTAAAAATAATTGTTGTTTCAGTTTTAATGTTTCACTATTTATATCAATTATTCATAATTGATCTAAACGGTTGTCTTTTGCATAACCTACAGAAAGGTTTGGTGATTCAATGATGATTTGTGAATAAGGTCCAAAGTCATCTAACAATAATAATTTCATGTAAGGTGGAGATTTCGTGTAAAGAATCGGTGAGTTTTGTGTCTGTCGCTGGGATGATTGACATGAGAGTGGATTTAGAGTCATATTCTTCCAGAAGACAAGCGATACAATGCTTTACTCACCTCTCTGACCTCCAATATATCGTATGAGAATGGGGCTTTCATCATATCTGTGGTTACTGGCCACTGGGAGGTATCTTCCATTATCATAAAAATCCCAACTTTGGTTATCTTCCTACTGATAAATACTATTGTTGTTTCTAGAAAGACATAATGGGATCATATAAAATTTGGAACGATGAGAACATATTTTATATTGTATTGTGTTAATTAATTTCCAATAACAAATAGGGAAGCTTGAGAGTTGAAAATTCTCCTAACATCATTAACGGCAGACTTTCAGGGGAAATGCAGCATATAAGCCTTCCTCCTGCGCTACCCCTCCACCGACCACAAAACGATCGTCATGTCCTTCCGAGGCACGCAGCCGTTCAGCGCCGACGATTCGTCCACTGATGTTGACATTTCATGGTATGAGCTCCCTGGCATCGGTATAGTGCACATTGGATTCATGAAATCCCTGGGCCTCTAGAAGTGATCCCCATGTATGTCCGATACTAAATGAAATATATTATTTTCTTTTTTAGTGAGTGAAGGTTGAACCCAACAAGAACTACTTCTCTATGAGGTCAGCGATCCCCATGTATGTTGGTGCGGTTTGGGAGCTAATCAGAATCATCGTGGATCAATTCATATGGGGTGAAGGTTTGAAGGAAGGGAGGCTTCTAATATTTATGAGGGTTTTCGGGCTTCTGTTCCCTGGCCTGGCATACCATATTCTTCAGGATTATGATAGTATCTCTTGCGTGGGGTCTCTCCAAAGGAAGCAAGCCCTTGAGTTCCCAAGATAGGGCAACTAGATAAAACTGCATATCATAGTCAAAATTGGAATGTGTGTTTTACGAATAAAATATTAACTTCCACTTTGCCTGTTTAGCATGTTTTCCATGCAATGATCGAAGCACGATGTTGAATATGATCCTGCATGTATTATGATTTCAATGAAATGAATTATCTTTTTTCATTCTAGTTTATTAAATATAATTCATTTTATTTGTTTTATTACCATGCATGGTTGCATGGCCCTTACGTGGGATATTGCCCTCATCCCATATTTCACTATTCATTTTGTAATTTATTTCACGTAGTTTATCTTTGTTTTAACTATTATTTTATGTAATGATGACTCGGACAGGTTTGATTTCAAATACATAATGTTATATGACCATTTATTTTGAGTTTTATTGATCTGAAATCATCAATGTGGTTTATGGAGAATGATGGAACTACAGAATTATTTCCATCAAACTGTAATTATCAGAGCCCTGATTGAGATAAATCCTTCACCGAATAAAGCCCCAGATGATGAAGTAACCCCTGCACTGATCAGAGCCCTGAATATTTATCCCTAATGTTATTATGATGTTATATATTACATTGGTGGTTGTAGGTGTGTCCATTATTAGGTAGGATAGGATACTCTTGCTTACTGAGTTGTAGTAACCATCATTTCATTCGTTTATATGGGAGATCCATTATTTAGAGTTCCTAATTGATGATCATTTTCTAGTAATATTATTTCCCCATTTTCTACTTTTTATTATTACTATCCACTTACTATTTCACTGTTGATGAAAATCATGGTTCCTGTAATTGTTTTCAAACATGTATCTGCTACAAAGTGCATTTATGTTCTCCTATCATGGTTAAATAATAATCCATAGTTCTATTTCAAAGGTGACATGAAAATGACATCTAATGTATGTTTCAAATTTCAATTTCTCTTACCATAATTTTGTTTCACTATTTACATATTACAAGTATGTTGAAATTAAATTTTCTTACGTTTCTATGAATACATTTATAATTTCAATACATTATTTATTATTTTCAATTGATCACTTCTCATATTTATAATGCATTTTGAAGATCAGATTTCATTTTTGATGTTGTGCATATGAATGGGAGATGTACTAGTTTTTATAAATTTTATCTTTCAAATGGACTTAATTTTTGGATTTGTAATATCAACATTATCTTAGGATGAATTTTTGGTACTTTTCAGATAACTTTCAAATTTTGATAAATAGTGAAAATTACTAAATTTTAATTAAAAACAACTTTTTTAATCGAATTAATTAATAGTGATAAATTATGAATTTTAGTTATTATAGACTATAATTAGATTATATTTTTACCATTTAATCCAATGTTTCTCATTGAACATAATTTCTCATTTAAAGTAGACATAAGCAAGTGCCAAACTTTTGAAAGTTATTATCTCTTTATAACACGTTTTTTGTTTTAACAACAAAAATGAATTTTAAATTAATTTCAGCCACTTATGTGTTATGAATTTAGAAAAATGGATTCCATATTTAGAATTAGGAGGTACAAATTGTGTAAATAGATAAATTTTATCTTCAGACATTTTTAATAATTATTTCAGTAAATATTTTATTTACCATGGTTAAAGGGTAAATCCTGTAATTAAGGGTAAAAATATAATATTATAATAATAATAATAAATTACCCTAAAACATGTCCTAACCCAATTGGGAGATACATTTCCAACCATGGGCATATTTGGGTCGATTTTGGGACCCTATGGATACACTTGTAAGTGATAATGACACTTTATATTAATCAAGTTAAAATAAATACAAAAATGACAAAAGCATATATATTTTAGAAAACCAATTTTTACATATGGTTATATATGTTATCGTTTTGACAATAAATATTAATTATAAATATAAAAATATTCCATAAAAAGTTATATTTTATTTATAATTTTTATAGATTTAATAATTAGATTTATTTATGACACAATAATGATGCAGTATTTTCCTTATTAATGAAAGAATCAAATAATTAGAATTATAAATGTTAAAATAAATATATTTGAAATTTTTTATGACATAAAAAATATTTATTGGATAATATAACATGTTAGGATTGATTAAATGGATTTGGATTGAATAAATAATGTTTTTATGACTTTATAAAAATCAATTATTAAATTGTTTCAAAATTGACATAAAGGAGTTTTTAAAACAAATACTATATTATTAATTGATATTATATTAATTAAAATATATGTTTCGGCCAATGTACTTATAGAATGATAGTTTTGTCATTAACAGACCGTTTGGAGGTCTCTTGGAAGTTTATATTATGTTTATTAACTATATAATATAAAAATACAAAGAGACATGGTAAATGTCAAACTATTTAACTAAGAGTGAAATCAAAAAGATAAAGTTAATATAGTGACCCAAACCTATCTAAAACATATTGGATGAGTTCTTTTCGATATATCCCCACCATAACCTTTAAATAATCCACTTTGCATCCATTAGAAACTGAATATGAATTTATTATAAAATAATATTTTTAGCTTTTCCTAAGGATCCCCTCACCCCTCTTATAAAAGGAAACTCCCCCTTCTATCTAATTCACACCTTCAAAGCCTTTGGTCTTGGCCAAACCTTGCCCAAATATCATCTAAACTTCCCTCACTTCAACCTAGATTCATTATTTTGATCATAAATCCATCTTATGGGTCTATTTTGATCAAATCAAAAGGAAGAACCCGATGAAGAGGTAATGATTTCACCAACCTCTTTCAGGTTCTCTTATTCTTCCACTTCCTCTTTCTTTGTTGTTTAAATTATAAAAGAATAACTCTTATATATTATTTATAATGTGATGTTATTATAAATATGTAACAACTATATTCATTTTCTTATCCATCTTATGAATGATAATGTCACCATCCGTGCATACATAGGGCTTACCGTCTCCACACCATGGTGTAATTTCTTATTCAACACTATGTTATTTAGATGGATATAATGATGAGTAATAAGTATATAACTAATTAAAATGACATGATAATGTCTCTTTAAAATTAATATATCATCCAATTCCACATATTTAATGAAATGATATTGTCTCTCATGCGTACGTACAGATTACCATCTCCACAACGCGATAGGATTCATTTTCACGTTCACCATTCATCGACGATTATAAAAATATATATATTACTAATAAGTATATAATATATGAAATAATAATTACACTGTCGATATATAAATTTATATATATGTGTGTGTGTAATTACATATATCTTATTTACATAGTTCTGTTCAATACAAGATGAAAATGGAAACAACGTTTATGCATATGTACGAACTACCGTCTCCATAAATGGTGTTTTTCATTTCATATATATGTCTATTATACATGTTTAAATTGTAAATATATATGATATATAAATCATTTTTTATATTTTTGAAGTACTTAAATCATGATCTATGTGATACAATCAATAGTAACAAGTTAAAACACGTACGATAAAGAAAGCAATTATTACTCGAAATGTTAATTAAACATGGAAATTATTACTAAATGGGTAGTATAAAATACTAAATGAATAATTTATGTCATCATAAATATTAATAGGGTTCTGGTATACTTTAATAACATACTAAGATATTCATTCATGAGTTTAAACGTACCCTCGACTAGAGGAATGTGCAAGGTAAGGGGTTTTCATCTCACTCCTTATTCTAGTGAGATTCATGTCATATTGCCACTATTACCTTTTTTGTGGTGTATGTACTACCCATAATGGTATTAATTGTGTAATAAAATTTAATTTATGTGTATTTACATATTCACTGTATGATACTTATTTCATGGGTTGTATGTTTTGTATGTTACCAAATTAGTAAGGGTTAATTCCTGAATATCATTATTATCTGAGATTGTTTATGTGTAAGTATTTACTGGGACATTTTTATTATCCATGCCCATTTTTCATAAAAATGCTATCAAAATTATTATTTTAATGATTTTTAAAGGTAATATTTCTCAAGATCATAATTTTAAATGTATTAATGATTTATAATTCAAAATGTTTCTAATTAAGGTCCATGTTTTCAAAAATGATTTTACGGATTTATTTATATAGACATGAATGATTTGAAATAATAATTTATTTCGAAAGTTTAAAAGTGGTATGGGACACTTTGATTAAAAAATATCATTTAAATTAGTTCCTTTATAAATGCGTGTCTTTTAAATGATTTTACAAAAGGATCTTTCTCTCAAAAGTTTTACTCATCATTTTCAACTATGTCAGCATCCTTTACTGGTTATTATTTTTGATTGAGGTTGATTTATTATAATACAATATTCTATATATTTTTTGAATTATTTATGATGTGTTTGAATGTGGATGTTCTATTTTTATACCATTCATGGTTTATGGTTAAAGTATTGACATTTTGTATGCTAGTTCTAATATGAATGTTTATGTTATGTTTCAAACTTTTCATATGAGGAATGTATTGGACATAGCAAGTGATGGGTGGAGCCCGCTATAGCTCCTTGATGCATCAATAGATCTCATGAGACAACTAGACGTGGAATTGGACGAAGACCTTTACCAATTTGATATATGGTTTTGGCCGAGGCCTTAATCATTTTTTGATGCCTTGGTCGAGGCCTTGACAAATTTTTTTGGATGTCTGGCATTATACATTCCCTCATTATGAAAGTTATATTGATAGTTCATGTGGTTATTCTACAAGTATAATATCCATGATTATGTTTTATTATGGTATTATTTACTCCCCTCATATTCCTTCCATAAAATTATTCATGTTTATTATTGGTAAAGGCATGTGGTTTCAATTATTCACCATGATTAATATTTATGTTATCTTCTGCTGTATTTCTTACCATTACTGAGCATTTGAGCTCACCCCTTTCTATGTTTTATTTTTTCCTAGGATTCCAAAAAGTGTATTGTGATTGATAATAAGGGTTAAGCTAAGGGAATAATGGTGTTCACAAAGAACTATCTATGATGTGTTGTATGTTTGAAATTGTAATGTAATGTTCATGTATGTAGTATATTTTCCAAGACTACTAAACTGATCGGTCCTTCGGGACTTGATTCCTTCTAATCACGCCAATGTATTAAAATAATGCACCGACTCGTGGTAACTGGGGTCGGGGTGTTACAGTTGGTATTAGAGGATGTTTATCAATAACATTGGAAACTAGATTTAGAAAAACTCAAATTAGGGCACATTACCCTAAGATAGAATTTGAGGATTAGAAAAGAAGAACTTCTTATAATTTTTGTAAGGTAGAGATTTCGTGATTTTTCCATGAAAATAAATCCATGTCTGGATACGAGTATGTATAGGTGGCTTTGGCAAAGATGTACCTAGGGGTAAAACCCGAAATCACCACTTTGAGCTAGCCTTGAATGGGAACTAGTGCACGACAACGGGCCTTGCTGCACTTTTGGTTACGACACTCCTGGGGGATATTATTAGGATTATTCTCATTTTATTTAAAAACAATTATGAAGGGTTTATGTGTATATACATTCTCAAAGAAAACATTTTTATGATTATGGATTATATCCATAAACTATTCAATTTACGTTACGTATTTTAAAAATTTAGATTTATGTACTGTGATTCATATACAAATCAAGTTTATTTCATTGAATAAGGATGACACCCAGTAGAGGGAATGTGAACTCTAGCAATACGTATGATCCAAAGAGTAAGAAGGATCATTTCTTTCACTGTATTAGGCTAACTTTTAGAAGGGAAATAGTCTCCCATGTATTCTCCACATATGATGAAATTGTATCATGTGTTAATAAGATAAGTAAAGAATTGTCTGAGTCTTATGGAATTGAAGGGAAGCAAGAGAAGAAAAGGATGGAAGAGAGAAATATGGATAAAGGGAAGATGGAAAAGAAGAATTTTCCCATATGTGATAACTGGGGGAAGAAACACTCTGGAACTTTTCTGAGGAGAATGAGAGTTTGTTATATGTGTGGGAAAAAAGGACACCAAGTACGTGACTGTAAGGGTAAGAAAAAGGTTTCAAATGTACAATGCTTCGTCAGCAAGGAGTTGGGACACAACACGAACCAATGTCCAAATAATAAGAGTATGTCCCAAATGATTCTATTAGATAATAATCAAGTTTTGATACTACCTCAGATGAAGAAGAATAACTAGTGCTCTTTTGTTGTTATTATAGGATTATTTCATTTGAGTGTTGTATCAACAATATACTGGTTATATGAATTATAACGATTAATAAGGATTGTACTGTAGTACTATTTTATTGAGGATTTGAGATTATATGGTTCTAAGAAAAGTGACATAATAGTTTGATACACTTTTTTTAAAATACGTGGTTGAAGGAAAGATAATACATAATATGGTCCAGATAATGAGGTATTGATTTTGGAATAAGTGATGGTTGATTTGAATAAATTATATTGGATATTCTTGACTACCTTGAAATTGATTAATGATTTATATATCCTATCATTGTCGGAGTTTACAACATTTTTGGATAGAAGGAGTATATTCAGTATTATATAAGGAATAAAGGACCATGAATGTAATCAATATGCTTTTGTGGTAATTCAGTAAGTGAAGTGTTTTAAAAGAATACAGGATGAAGTTGTTCACAGGTCATTACATGCAAAAAAAACTTCATTGTGTTTAGCTTCCTTACATATTTTGGACTGTGAGGTTGGACAATACTATTTTGGATAACTATAATTTGAGATTATTTTTGATTGGCATAATAGGACAACCCGGTGGTTGGGTGGCAACCTGTCGCGACTGAAAAGGATGCGAGACTTGAACCCGCAACTGAAGGGCGACAAGGGTGTATCACCTACCACTGGCCCACATGATGTCCTGGATTTAATAATTTATTTTTATTAAAATGTCTAGTAAATGAATTATAAATTCATTTTTTTCAACACCATACGAATATGATAAATAGATTATTTTTTATGTTCTATTGTCTTTTAGGGTAAAAGATAACTTTGTGGTAGAAATTAGTTAAAGGATGGATCTCTAATTATCAAGTATATATTTTTTTCTTCTCTTATTCTATGATTAAATTAATTCTTATACTTTATTGATGAGATATTAAAAACAAAAATGTGTTATCCTAATACCTTATGTTTTGTGGAACCGATGGTATTTTAAATCATCATAGTGTGATGAATTTAAGGCCCTCAATTTTACACTTGTTTTTGATTGATGACCTCAATCACTACCCATAAATATTTTCATTTTTCAAACAATTATATGACTCTAATTTCCAGCAATTTTCTCCTAATCGAGATCATAATTTGGTGGTGACCTTTTAATTTCTCTTTTCCTCTTATTAAGACTGAATTCTTTTAACCTAATTTCCGATGTGGGTTTTCCCAAAGGTATTTTTTATTTTCACCCTTTTATTTTTGAAAAAGAATTTCAAATTGCTAGGGAACAATTTATTGAAGGAAGGGAAAATTTAACACCTCAAGATTCCACGGTACTCTTCTCTTTGAATAGTAGAGTTTCGTGTGTTGTATGCAACATCGAGTTCTAACACACCACAACCAATCAAACTAGTCACAATGAATAGTAATACCAACTATTTCAAATTTAATAAATTTTATCTTTCAAATAGACTTCATTTTTTGATTTGTAATATCGAAATTAGCTGAGGGTGAATTTTTGGTACTTTTCGGATTATTTAATATTTTTATGAATAGTGAAAATTACAAAATTTTAATTAAATACAACTTTTTTAATCGAAATAATTAATTGTGATAAATTATGAATTTGAGTGATTTTAGAGTATAATTAGATTATATTTTTACCATTTAATCCAATTTTTTTCATTGGACATAATTTCACATTTAAAATAGGCAAAAGCAAGAGCCAATCTTTTGATAATTATTATCTCTTAAAAAACGATTTTTGTTTTAACAATGACAATTAATTTTAAATTAATTTCTGACACTTCTCTGTTTTGAATTTAGAAAAATGGATTCCATTTTTAAATCCAGGAGGACAGAATTGTCTAAATAGGTAACTTTTATTTTAATACATTTTGAATAATTACTTCGGTAAATATTTTATTTACCATGGTTAAAGTGTAAATCCAATAAATAAGGGTAAAAAATAATATTATAATAATAATAAATTACCTTAAAACGTGTCATATCCCTATTAGGTTGTACATTTCCGACCATGGGCATATTTGGGTCTATTTTGGGACCGCATGAATCCACTTGTATGTGCTAATGACATTTTATATTAATTAAGTTAAAGTAAATACAAAAATTACATAAGCATATATATTTTAACAAAAAAAATTACATAGGGTTATATATATTATATTTTAGACTATAAATATTAATAAAAATCTATACTTATTCCATACATAATGTTATTTTATTTATAATTTTTAGAGATTGAATAATTAAATTTATTTATGACACAATAATGATGCAGAATTTTCATTATTAATGAAAGAATCAAATAATTAATATTATAAATGTTATAATAAATATAATTTGAATGTTTTGATGACATAAAAAACTTTTATTGGTTAATATGACATGTTACTTTTGATTAGATTATTTTTGTTAGAATTAATAAAGTTTTTATGACTTTAACAATAATCAATTATTAAATAGTGTCAAAATTGACATAAAAGAGTTTTTAAAAAAAAATTATATTATTAATTGATATTCTGTTCCTAAAAATCTAATTTTTGACCAAAGGACTTATATAATGATAGGTTTATCATTAATGGAACACTTTGGGGGTCTCTATAATTTTTATTGTATGTTTATTAACTATATAATATAAAAATACAAAGAGACATGGTAAATGTCAAACTATTAAACTAAGAATTAAATAAAAAAGATAAAGTTAATATAGTGACCCAAAACTGTCTAAAACCTATTTGTTGAGTGGTTTTCAATCTATCACCACGTTAAAATTTAAATAATCCACCTTTTATCCATTATAAACCGAATATAAATTTATTATAAATTAATATTTCTAGCTTTTCCTAAGGTGCCCCTCACCCCTCTTATAAAATGGCACTCCCCCTTCTCTCTAATTCACATCTTCAAAGCCATTTGGCTCGGCCAAAACCTACCCAAATATCCTTCAAAATTCCCTCAATTCAACCTAGAGTCCTTATTGTGATCATAAATCCAACTTATGGATCCCTTTTGATCAAATAAAAAAGAAAGAACCAGTAGAAGAGTTGATGATTTCACGACCTTCTTTCAGGTTCTCTTATTCTTCCACATACTCTTTCTTTGTGGATAAAATTATAAAATAATAACTCTAGTATCTTATATATACTGTGATTTTATTATAAATATGGAACAACTATATTCATTATCCTATCCATCTTATGAATGATAATGTCACCATGCGTGCGTACGTACGGCTTACCACCTCCACGTTGTGGTGTAATTTGTTATTCAACATTATGTTATATAGATGGATATAATGATGAGTAATATGTATTTAAATAATTAAAAGGACATGAAAATGTCTCTGTAAAATTAATATACAATCCAATTCTACAACTTTATGGAAATGATACTGTCCCTCATGCGTACACATGGATTATCATCTCCACGGCGCGATGGGATTCATTTCCACGTTCACCATCCATCAACAATTATAAATATATATATATTTCTAATAAGTATGTAATATAGGACATAATAATGATACTAGATATATATACATGTATATATATATATATATGTACTTACATATATCTTATTCACTTAGTTCAGTTCAATAAGAGATGAAAACAGAAACATCGTTTATGCGTATGTACGAACTACTGTCTCCATAAACAATGTTTTTCATTTCAAATATATGTCTATTATACATATTTATTTTATAAATATATATGATATATAAATCATGGTTTATATTATGGGATTACTTAAATCATGATCTACGTGATACAGTCAAGAGTAACAAGTTAAAACACATACGATAAAGAAAGCGATTATTACCTGAAATGTTAATTTAACATGGAAATTATTTCTAAATGGGTAGTATAAAGTAATAAATGAATCATGTATAATTTAATAAATATTAATATGGTTCTAATATTCTTTAATAACATTATATGATCTTCATACAGTAGTTTAAACATTCCCTCGACTAAAGGAAAGTGCAAGGTAAGGGGTTCTCATCTCACTCCTTATTCTCATGAGATTCATGCCATATTGCCACTATTATCATTTGTGTGGTGTATTAACTACCCATAATGGTATTATTTGTGTAATACACTTTAATTTATATTTATTTAAATTTTCATTATATGATACTTCTTTCATGGGGTGTATGTTTTGTATGTTACCAAACTGGTAAGGGTTAATTCCTCAATCTCATTATTATCCTAGATTGATTATGTGTAAGTATTAACTGGTAGATTTTTATCATCCATGTCCATTTTTCATAAAAATGATTTAAAAATTAATATTTTAAATATTTTTTAAAGTTAATCTTAATCAAGATCATAATTTTATATTTTTTTACCAATTTATCATTCTAAATCTTTTTAATTAATGTCCATGTTTTCAAAATGATTTTATGGATTTATTTATATAGACATGAATGTTTTGAAATAATAATTCTTTGAAAAAGTTTCAATGTGGTATGGGACACTTTTATTCAAAAATTTATTTTAAATTACTTCATTTATAAATGTGTGGCGTTTAAATGATTTTTTAAAAAGGATATTTCTCTCAAAAGTTTTACTCATCATTTTCAACTATGTCAGCATCCTTTACGGGATATTGTTTTTGATTGAGGTAAATTCGTTATAATACTATATTCCATATTTTATTGAATGAGTTATGATATGTTTGACTATAGATATTCTATTTTTATACCCTTCAAGGTTTATGTTTAAATTATTTACATTTCGTATGCTAGTTCTATTACGATTGTTTATGTTATGTTTCAGCCTTTTCATATGATGAATGTATTGGAGATAGTAAGTGAAGAGTGGAGCTCGCTATATCTCATCGATGCATCAGTAGGTCTCATTAGTCATCTAGACATGGAATTGGAGGAGTCCCTTTCCAAATTTGACATATGGTTTTGGTCGAGGACTTTATAATTTTTAGAAGTCTTGGCCGAGGCCTTGACAAAAAGTTTTAGGATGTCTGGAATTATACATTCCCTAATTATGAAAATTATATTGATGGTTCATGTGGTCATTAGACTAGTAGAATTTCCAGGATTATGTTTTATTATGGTAAAATTTACTCAACTCATATTCCTGCCAAAAATGTATTCATGTTTATTATTGGTAAAGGCTTGTGGTTTCAATTATCCACCATGCTTAATATTTTTGTTATCTTCCGATGTATTTCTTACCCTTACTGAGTGTTTGAGCTCACCACTTTCAATGTTTTATTTTTTCCTAGGATTCCAAGAAGTGTATTGTGATTGATAAGAAGGGTTTAGACATGGAAATAATGGAGTTCACAAATCACTATCTATGGTATGTTGTATGTTTGAAATTGTTATGTAATTTTCATGTATGTATATTTTTTCCAAGATTGCTAAACTAGTCGTTCCTTCAGGAATTGATTCCTTGTAATCATTCTAATATATTAATATTGTGCACCGAATCTGGGTAACTAGGGTCGGGGCATTTTAGAAATAAAAAATAACTTCATTTATGATTTCTTACAACACGCATTTTATCAATGATGATAAGTTGTATAGTCATAAATCTTGCACCTTATTAATGAAACAATATAGGGTGTGGACTGAGACTTCGTGAGTGTTTCGAGTGAGTTATGTAATTCTGGACAAGTTGTTGTGTCATAAAGACATTGGATTTCTGCTGAAGGGATTGATGGTATCCTGTATGATATATTAGGAAATACATGATTTTGGGTCTAGGGTTTGCCTAGGGAACATGAATTTTCAAGTGGGAAACGTTAAATGACTTGGGAGAATTCTTGGGGTAACAATACAGATTTGGGATATTGCACTAGATTATAATTTTAACACACCTCCTCATAAAATGGCTGATATGAGCCTATATGATATTGAGTCACAATAGGGAAAATGATATGATCTATCACCGATGAGAGAATCCTATTATGAGTTTATAAGACCCTAGTGGATTCCCAAACATGTGTACATAATTATGTTTTGTATTTTGTGTCTAGAAAATGGATTGGTTGGGATGTGATGACATAGTGATTTGTGTGTTGGTCTATGGCCACATTTGGGATTTCATATTACTATCTTATGTATGGTGAAAATATCAATGTGGTAGGTGGATAATGATTCCTTTCAAAAATATGAGTCATATAACATGGGTGGAACCACCATAGTGAGACTGAGTCCTTGATATATGTGTGTTGTACATGCCAACCATGAGAGAGATTTGATCACTTTTGATGGGATGTGACACAATAGTAATGATATAGAATTAGTGATACTTTAATGATTAATATGGTGTCCCATGAAATGGTGATATGGAATGCGATCATATATTAGGTCTCTATGAGTTATATAGGGTCTCATATGTGATGTGATGAGAAGAATTGGTGGTTTGTAGAGAATGAGATGTGGTCTAGGATGTGATGTGGTGAGTGATTTGATAACAACACAATAATGATATATATTGATCATAGATGTGATAGGGTATTATATGGATGGACCTTACTATTAGGGATATGGTAGGGGCCATGTTTTGTTTGTTAGACTATCATGAGTGACATGTTGAATATGGATATTGGGAACATGTCCCAAAATTTCCCCTTTTTAGTAGAAGTTTTGTATTGGATGGCACCCAGCCTATGTATTTTTATACCATACAGGTTATGTAGATGAAGGAATTAAATTATGATAGATGAATTACAACATGTCCCTAATTATGTAATGTTAAGGTTTTGTGGTGTATGAGTTAGCACACGGTTTCATGACATGATATGATGTATTATGGATTGGTTGACTCCATCCAATATATCGAAGGCCTTAATTTTTTATTTATATTTGATATTCCAACTTTCAAGGGGTGAGGTGGAACCCTTATAAGGCCCGTAGGCATATGTATTACATAGTTTTTAAGCCTTAGAGGAATTCATTACCCATATGCTTCACACATTACATACAACCCAGACTAACTACATGGAACACCTCATCCCCAGCATCTTCATCATGAAATCAGCTCTCCACCTTCACATGGTTGTTCGTCTAGGCTTTCTCGTGCATGCAAAGGCTCATCCCGATGGTAGGTTCCATAACCTCTCATTCTTTCAATCTGTTTAGCTTCTGCTATTATGAAAGCTCCTTGTTCCTCCTCCTTAGGAAGATTGTTACTTTGTTGGTTGTCTGGTTTTCATCTTCACTTAAGGTGGCCCGAAGGCCTTGAGTTGGCCCGATAGACTTACTGACTTGAAGGCATGGGTGGCCCGAAGGCCTTGAGGGACACAGGGACCAAATCGGTGGCCCGAAGGCCAAAACAAAGTAATATTCTGGCTGCTATATTGCCAAAACAAAGCCTGCTACAGTTCCCGCGGTATTACCCGCTACAGTCCTACACAGTTCCTACTATAGTACCTGCTACAATACTGATATAGTACCCGGAAATTATCCTCTGCCTGGATTTGATCTCGGGTCTCTCGTGTGACTAGTTAATTTAGTTCCTCACGAATAAATTTATTCAATGGGATCATGATGTGACCCTGTAAAGATGTATTTTTTACACCATATAAGGGAACTCTAGTGTGTGTTCAGATCATGTGTATGATTTTTAGTTTATTAAAGGATGTGTAGTAGATCAGTCTTCTATAGATAAAGTGTATTTGTTTATTAGGATTTTTTAAAGTCGATTGATGGAATTATAATAGACACATATATATATTATATGTGTATATGTCCGAGTGAGTGACCAATGACTATATTTTATGAAAGTGGATTTGTATGACACCACTAGATTGTGAAATATAATTGTGTCTATTGATTATGTATACACAAATTATTATTTTTGGTTTTATGATTGTTATTCAACTACATCATACACTTACATGTGGGACTAAGGTCCATATTTTATGGATTAATCCATTTCCACAAGATACAAGTTTCTAGGTTATGTGGTGGAACACTTGAGGCCACAAGGAACGATAGCTTGAATATTGGTTCTAGATAGAATAATAAAAATGAAATATGAATGATTACATTTTTACATGCTATTTTTTTAGATGATAGATAGGTAGTGTATGAATGTTTTTGATCTTTGGATAAACCTAATACTAGTGATTCATGAAAACCCTGAGGGTGATATTTCCTTATTTAAAGTTTTATGAAATTTTTATACTGTGTTTTTGTTGCAATGGATAATAAATTTAATAAACATGATTCATATGATAGAAGATATTATTTAGTCGTTTTGGATATTGGCATATTAGAAATAGGGATTCCTTCATGCTTTATTTTTTATATAAAACTCACATGTTATACACCTACTTAGGTGTGATGTTGCTTTCTGCTGATACGATTCCGTTGATTAAAGTTTCAACAATAACATATATAATTTTTCCCATATAATATTTTGGTGGTATTTTTCACAAAATATTCATGTTATTTTATTTAATTATAGGATATGTGGATCATATATTATGATTTTTTACTATGATATCTATTCATTCCATTGTGTAAGGGATGTGTAAGAAACCCTATATTGAAAGTGTAAGAATTTTATAAAACAGTGATGGATTAATGAAGGATGGTAGTTCCTAATATATGATATATGTATGAGAATGATTTTCTCATGCATATAATTACATTACACAATTTATCAATAATGGCTTATATTATGTTTTCCCAAATATATTCATAGTGGTAATATATAAAACTGATCTAAGAGGATATGAAAATAACCCATATTGGATTACGAAATGGCTTGTGGATACCTTGTAAAAAATATATATTATGGATTTAGGGTTTATGAATCAATAATATTCCCGATCCTATAGTTTCTATATTTGTATTCAGGTGTCTTGGTTTTAGTTTTGTTAGATGATCATTGTTTTGTAAATAACACATCTGTGGAACATGATTAGGTGGTTATCATTGGCCTGAGTGAGATTCATTATGATGTGAGATGGGAATAACATATCTCAGGATCATGTTAATTGAGTTAGGTTAATTAATATATGTTATATGGGTAATGAATCTTATAAGTGGGGATCTAGTTGTGTGATTGGGTGGTGTGGAACTATACCCCTATTGGGTTTGGGTGAGAATATAGAATTAATTGTGAATGAAATTGTGAGAGAACTAGCACTAAATAACTCTTCCATGGTGGATCATAGTGATTAATGGAATGTATTTTTTGTGTATATCCCCAATGTTTGAGGATGGGAGAACACTAGGCTTGAAAAATCCCCATTTGGTTTGGGGATTAGTGGAACATTTAATATGTTATCCCAATGAGAAATTATTAGGATTTAGATAATCCCATGTGGTGTTATAGTGGTGGTATAATGGTGAGAACAATACGATAATGTTGGATCTAAATTTTTATCCCTTAAAGAGATTTTGTTTGGGTTCATTGGTGTTGGAATCCACTGTAATAATACTCAATGAGTATAGTATGGGAATCAATATGGTAAAGAGTGCACTGTTTGTTTTTGGGGGATGCCATTTTGGGTGAGATAGGAATGGGATATGGTTGGTGTTTTGTGTTGGGGAAAATGTTTGTGTGATACGACCACATCCGGGTTTTTTCGGTGATAGATAATTTAGGGGAAAGGGATATCTTGTGATGTTTTAGTGTGTAGTTTAAAATGATACTCTTATGGTGGTGATCATCATATTGGTGGAGGGTGAAGAAACCTCATGAATGAATAGGTGTGGTTTGGATAGACCATTCTACGGATGGTCTTGCGGGAATTAGTATGAAATTATATTTTTTAATCCTATGTGATTACGATTTATTGGTAATAAAATTCAAAAATTTTGAAGTTAGTGTTTTTAGAAATTGATGCATTGATATCTAGATAGAATTGGAGTTGAGGTGACCTAGGAGTGAGTCGGATTGGTGGTGTGTTGGTGATCCATGTGAGAGAATGACTTCTAGAGTGGGGTTTGTTAAACCAACCATGGAATTACAATAGTGTTCAAGGATCCAACATCGATGTGGTTTGATAAATGGTCGAGTTATGACTCCGGGAGTATAATAATTATGATTGGTTTGTGAGGATGAGTTAGAAATTGAGACCACGTGTTTTCAAGAATAATCATGAAGAGGAGGAAGAACATGTGTTTAACTGGAGAATTCAATGAGGTTATGTAGATATAACATCAATATATTTATGAATTATGTAGTTGAGGTAGTCTTGTGAAAAAAAATATCATTCATATTAAAATCAAGTGGATCTTTTCATTGTGTTTAACATTTGGTAGAGGATGTGTGTTTCATATTTATATATTGAATACATCTAATTTGAAGTGATGTTCGAAATTATTTAAGGTATTTTTTATTTATGGAGTATTTATATATTCTTCTATAAAATATAAGAACTAAAACGAATAGTTTTTATGGACCTCTACCATTATGGGTTGTGAATCCCTAAGGGAATATTAATTTTTTCGGGAGGGAATATAATATGTTTCTTAGTATTTGAAAATCCTTAAATTGTTGTTTTAGATATGTTTTGAGACCCGGTGGTTGGATAATGTTTCTGATTGAGAATCATAGAATGGTCATGGGAATAGGAGGATGAAAATTCAGATACTATAACCATTCACACTGTGACATAAGGGGGATATTACATTAAGGGGCTAGATGATTGGTGAACCACTAGGTCCAGATAATTTCATTAAATAAAACTTAACTCAATCTGTGAAATGTTGAGGGACATGGATTCATTGTATGAATCCCATGGTAAAACCATGAATCATTCCATGTATCCATTATTAATAGGGGAAACATCAATATGTTCTTGGTCATGTCATTTAGGATTCTCGAGTAGAGGGGTGTTTAGAGAGGCCATTCCTTGAAATATTCTCCCCTCCAACTAATTTATTTCAAAATTCATTGATAGTATATTATTCAAGTTTGATTTAATAGAAACTAAATGTATTTTTATTAATTTTCATAATCTAATATTCGTTATGTTAGTTATAATTTATTTATTTTCATTTTTTTCTTGGGTTTTTATGATGATCACATTAAAAATAATGGAATAGACTAATTTTGATTTAATATTTACTCAGAATAATTAGAGAGAATCTTGAGAAGAATTTTACATTACCCCAAACACTATTTCTGTAAAATAATTTTAATGCTTATATTTTACTAATTATTTATAAATAAATTATGAAATTTCTGGTTGATCGAGGTTCACGTTGTTGTAAATTTTCATAGGATGGTGTTGGTGGAATTCTAGAGGCCATCTAGGTGTGATCAAAAGTATTTTTAGTGTAACCATAGATATCTATGATTTATTGGGCTGTAATATCCCTTTTAATTAAACTATATAATTAAATACAAATTGTTATAACTATTAATTTATGATATATCGAAGGGGGGAGGATTTTTAGATTAAAATTTTGCTCAGAATAGGCATTGAATAGCTTTTTTAAGTCATAGTGATGTTTTTTGTGGGTGGTAATTTTTTCACAGGCAGGTTATCCCATTAATGATTTTTAATATGCATTTTTATTCATGAATGTGTTCTTGCATGAAATTTCTATATGTTTAATTGATGTTAATAATGACAATGCGTGGATGAGATAAAGAGATGGGATGGTCATGGGTTTATTATGAATGGATTCTGTTTACTTTAACACATTATCCTATTTGTATCTTTTAGTGACTATTTATCTAATGGGCGGGGGATTTTGTTAAAATATAAAAAGAGAACTACCTGGTGTTGGAATACATTATGTTATTAGGTATCCTATGATCGATTTCCTAGGGTTAGTCATCATTTTAAGATATTCTTAGGTATATTATCGACGGGCAGGATGGTTATACATCTAACACATGATGAGTGAAACACTCTTTAGGATGTTTGGACACATAGTGACCAATGTGAGTCAGATTTTACCTTCATAATGAGTTTGAGTGTGATTGATAGGGTTTTTTTAGGTGATAGGTTGAGAGATCTCTCATGCGATACATGTGGGGAGATCTAAGTGCGGGTCATGGGTTTGGATAGGGACTTAGTATGGGGATTCTAGGGGTTCAAGGATATACGAATTAAGATGGTTCCAACTGTAAGATGATAATGTTGGGATAATAAACTAGATATAAATTTAACCCCACCTTCTATGGTTTATGTTAAGATAAACAAACATGATGGTGATGGACTATGGGGTGATATAGATTGGTTGGTATATATGAGGGGAGATTTTCATTCGTCTTGAAGACCCAAGTGTATGGCCTGATAGGTGTGACGAGATATTAAAAGATGTGAGTGTCTTTATAAATTCTATTTTGTGATGTGATGATCTAGTAATACCTGATACGGTTTATAGTCCAATTTTTTTTCCTTGTGTATGTTTTGTGTTTGGATATAGATCTTGGTGTGGGGGTGGATCATTAGACCATTCCAAAAATCAGTGGAATACCGTGGATGTGACTACTATGCTGAGGTGGAGTCCGTGATATTAATGTTATGTCAGAGAAAACAATGAGTGAGAATGTGTTTCTTCGGATTTTCTGAGCCTCACAATGAGTGAAATAGCATTGGTAATATTACTATTACTGATATGGAGTCCCTAAAATTGGTGGGATAGAGATATTTTTCATATTTTCCTACAATGAGTGACATGGGATCATGGGTGCGATATGGTGATATTAGGGGATATGAATCTTTGAGGGAGATATGATTTGGGATGTGTTATGATACCTTATTTGATGATGGGATCACCATGAGTGATATAATGACTGAATTTTACATGGAACCAGATGGTTCTACCTTTCCATGAGATATAAATAAGGGTTCGGGTTTTGGACAAGCGACTAACTTGAGAGAGATGGTGAGTCCAAATCCGAGGCACAAGAAACTACCCCACACCTTATAAAAGTGGACAGAAATTCGATACACCATTCCCCATTGATTATTCTAGGATAGACGAGCACACCTGCTATGAGGTGATGATGACTGAATTGCAGCATTATAATGAAGAGGTGTGATTAGGTTTCATATTGTCTTGGGCAAAACACGGTGTCCTCACACAATGGGATTTATGGTATCCTGGTTAACACATTCCATCTGAAGTCATAAGTGAATTTTTTCTGTATTTTCTCACACATACATATATATATTATTTGATATAATAAGGGAACATGTTGATTCCTTACTGTGATATTTTTATCAAACAATGTATGTGAAGATTGCTTCATATTATAAACATATGTCTATATTCAGATTCATTATTGGATGTCTAGTGGTTTAGTCTAGTGTAGCTCAAGGTTATATAAATTCAATGTTGTGTTGAGGCCTAGGGATGTAGGTAGAGTTAATATTGGTATTTTTTTAATTTTTTTATGTGAGGTTAGATTAGTGCTAACCAATGTGTGTTTTTTATAATTTTTTTATTGCATGAAAATATTGCATTTTAATATAGCATTAAATATAATTTATTATGGAAATTTTTTTATGTTATGGATGTTTTCATGTTTTTTAATATTCATATACACTCATTCTAGTGTATATTCACACATTAATAATGATTAGGCTTTTATTACTAATCTTTTTACTTTGAGGTATGGAGGGAGAACTTGAGCCATATATTATACCTAATCAGGTGGAGGTTTTGGAATAGGGAGACACATATTACCCATCCATTTGAGCTAAATACCCATTGTTTTTATGTATTAAGACCCATATAATGGAATTATTTTCATAGGGAGTATATTTTGAACTTTTCACTGAAAAATGATAATGGGTTGATTTGGGATATAATATATTATTTCCCTATCATCAAAACTTACATGTTATTTAGGCCAAAATATCCAAAAAATACCAGAATTACTTCACATTTGAAACATGTTATAACAATAAGATTTATATGAAATAAAATTCATATGAACTCATATCAATTAATAGTTATAGACTTGAGAAAAACTATTCATGAAACTATGCCCAAAGGTAAGTCCATCTTGAGCAGTCAGCATGCGGAGGCTAACATCCCCACAGACTTGGTGGAGGCCGAATATGAGGTCGTGGTACCCAAAATTCCAACGGGGGTTACAGGGTTGTTTGACCCTAGGCAACATCATGAGGCATGATCTTCTTGAAGACCCTTAGCAACAAGTATCATCATTTTTGGAACACCTGGATCCTCTTATGAACTCAGATGAGAAGATTGAGGATGTAATGGTTTTTAAGGCTTCAATGAAGATTAGACCGCCTCAGGTGACTACTTCTAAAGAACAAGGTGACTGGATTGATAAGCAGACCCACATATTGGATAGAGGACTCAATACGAAGAAGATTAGCAATGAGGAATGAAAACAAGATTGGGAAATCATGACACATCTTTACGAAGGCATCTTAAAGGACTCTCTGGACTCCTAGGTACAATCTATCGATTGGATTCTGTTTAGGGAGGTTGATTCCAAACAACTCAAACTGTTCTTCATCGATTCCATTGTATCATTTGGTGTTGAAACATGTAATGTGTGAGGGTTCTCACTTTCCCTTAAAAGTGTTTGAAAGTAAAAAATTTGTGTTGATAGTTTTATAGTGGTTGATGAGTGTACCTTTCACCACATCATTTTCATGACTGACATGAATAGTTGTTATTTCATAGACATTCCAATTTTCTTATGGAATTGGGGGCTTCTGATATTTTTTTTCATCATTAACCCTTGGTTTGGTGCACACTCAAATACAATACCCATACATAATATAATTAAATAATTTCACTGTATATGTTGTATTTGGATGCGCCATGCCACTATATATTTCAATAGTTGGATATGTCATATATATTCTATAATCAGTTTCTAAATAATATTCTCTTCCACACTTAATGAATGTACATATTCCTTTCAGAATATTACCTCAATGGTTATTCCCATTATATTTTAATGTATGAAAATTAATTTTTTACCTTCATGGTTTCTAAAATTTCTTTATTCCTAAAAATTAATTTTTCCCTTCTTTTACAAGGAGTCATGATAATCATTAGAATTTCCAAACTTTATATCTACATTGAGAGATCATTGAATAATATATTCAAAGGTACCACCAACACATTTTAAAAACACAATTTTAAAGAAATAATGAAATGATGTATATTTCATTTATGGTTAGTGGTGAAACTAGAAGTGAAAATATCACTTATTGTGTAGTTGGATTTTTAAGTTCCTATGAAATCATTAACTGTTTTGATCAAATCCACAAATTTTTCTTGTATTTTTATTTGGATATTTCTGTGAAAATATTTTGTAAATGTTGTTTTCTCAAAATCAACTCATTCCATAGAGTAAAAGTTCTCCTTTTGTTTCATATTTTTAAGGATATTCCCTTATTGGCCCATTTCACCTTCAAAATTATATACATTGAAGACATTATTTTAATTATTCTAGTAGGGGAGAAAAAAAATTATATACATCGTATTTTTTGGTTCCATTTCATAGAAATTGTTATGTTGGATAACACACTAATTGAGGGAAATCATTTTCCGACGAAATATTCAATGAATAATTGTCCCTCCACAATGTATAATATTATTATTATTATTCATATCTTGGGAACTTTGGGATAATAATTCCTTGATATTTTATACTATAGATACAATCCTTTTGATTTATCATTTGAAAATTAATTTCACTTTACATTGCATTCATTTTAAACATTAATCCACCTAGTTCGTTCAATTTAATAATACCAATCTATAATATGAATTACATGAAATAATACATAGATAATGTAATAATATAATGATAAAAATAAAACATAATATATAATAAATTATTTCACCATCATTACAACCTATAGAATTTCATTTTTTCTTACATTACTTTTGGTTTAACATCGAACATTTTTCGTGTCGATCCATTTATTCATCCTAGCATAATCCCCCAAAATCACTAAATACAACTCTAATACCATCTAATGTAATCCAATAATTTTATACGCAAACATTACATAATTTTATATGATTAGTCAATAAATATCAACATAAATCACTCCACATAACAATCATTTTTACTAACCTTGGTGACCTTATGCGTAAAAATATTATTTTCAACTATCTAAACATCTCCCGCAAATAGTCTTCTCTGGTGATTCCATTTAGGAAATATCAAACATAATACTATTCTTTATATCATTAGGAATGAAAATAAAATATAAGGGGGTCATTAATATTCTGTAGGGAAATAATAAAATACATAAACCAAAGATAATATTTTATCACAATATGAGAATATGGGTGCGAGAAAAAAATGGAAAAACATATATTATATATTACTATTCAATGAATTAGGAATTATGAATTACATAAGCCCTATATAATAGGAGTGTGGATACATTATTTTGTATTCATCATCCATTATAACCTAGCATAGGTAAATTGTAGAATATAATAATGTTCTAGAGAAATACGAGTAGAATTTATAATAGATTTACAGGTTTACTGCCATTACATTTATATCATAATGGTGTAGACTATCCACATACCCATGACAGAGTTAGATTAGACTAACCACTCTAATTCCTTATTATAGAGGCCTTGGGCTGACTACCCATAACCCATCCTGATCAAATGATATATAAAATATCCCCCATTGAATTTTAGGGCTATAATGAATGCATTTTTTAATGACAAATAATATATATGTGTTCCATCAAAACTGTAAAAATCATAATTCCATCATATCATAACTAGCCCTTATAAATAAAAATATTTATTGAATACATTCATGGGAAATTTTCTTTTTCATCATTAAAAATTTAATTGGATGGTTTCACCATAGAATATTCCATGCAAAGGATACGAAACATTAAAATATATTGAAATACATGAAAAACAGTTCTATATCATCTTTAAAATTGAATTTGAGAAAGATAAAAAGAATTCCCTTTAAATATTGATAATTTGATGAAAATATATGATCAAAAAGAGAATAGATATCTCATTGAAAAACCATGATAACTTTTAAAGGGTGTTTCCTAAATAAAATAATTACGTTGTTATGAAAATGAATTCATTCAAAAAACATAAAAATGAATTCCTTTCACACTTTTGTAAAGAATATAAATGTTGGTTGAAATTATTCAATAAAAAAGATAAAAGAATATTACTTTTGTGAAAAAATCAGTTCCATTTAATATTAAATTTATCAATCACATATTTAGAGATAAGTAGATTCATAAAATAAAACTAATGATATATACCTGGAGGAGAACGATTCCTGACCGAATATAATGTGTAATTTTAATTTATTATTGAATAATTTAATTTATTAAAATTATATAGAAAATGGGTAGTAATATAGTAATATGACTTGTTAATAACAGTATGAAATATAATAGAACAAAATAGGTCAATTTTAAGATAGAATAATCATATAACATCCCAATATTGAAATGTAGTTATAATGTAATAAATGTTAAAGTGAGTTTGAAACACCCATAGATTTAATAATTTGTTCTATGTAAATCTTGTATAATAAAAATAAATCACAATAAATTATTTAAATTAATAATAAATATAGAATAGATTTTTATTATTCAATTATAAGTATTTTGTACACATATTTTTGTAACTTTTTTGTTTATTTTAACCTTCAGATTTTAGAAATCATGATTATTTTGTATATGTTTCGTAATGGGAATGTCATACCCTATTATAGGATATCTATAACACCATTCCCAAACTATTTTGAGTAATATGAATAATTTTGTTTCAATGATTTATTTATCCCCATGTTTATTTGATTGAAATTTTTGGTATGGATTGCAGTAATTGAATCCATGACAAACATTTTTTGAATAATTTATTAATAACCATGATTTAAATTATAATTTTTTTTATTTAAACATTATAGAATAATATTCATGACATATATTAATCATTAATATTACATGTTAACTATATCACATTATTCAATTATACAAGTGGGGGAAATGATGTTTCTGGTAAAGCATCGTCCGAGTAGGTAGTTGAACTAACCCAGACAAGAACTTTCTATAATAATAAATGAGTATGAGTATAGAATTATATTATTGTAATATCATTTTAAATGAATAATAATAAATAATATCGGCTATAATGTAATTAAATAATATATTTAAGATCATATGTACTTATGTATTGAATTCTCCCTTACTCGATAATGGTCTCCTTTAGAATGTAATATTTAGGTTTCATTTAGGTTTCATAAAGATACCAAATATCATAATATATTTTAACATAGAATATATTTTATGGTATTTTATATATAAACTAATGGTTTTAGTGGTTTATAATAGGTTTATGAGAGTCCTTCATGAGGTGGAAATGAGGGACATTCCATTCGGAACATGAGCCATGTGATGGGGAAATATTGAACCACATGGGATTTTGGTATGTTATTTAAATAAATGTTACTAATAGGTTTTGGATTGACTCAAAAACCTAATAAGGGATTATATAAATTATAAATATCCTTTAATTATGAAAACATTAAAAAACATTAATGTAACTATTTTACCCATTTTTACATAGTTTAATTATTTACCATATTAAAAATTATTTTCACTAAAAAATAAGATAAACCATCTTATAGAATATTGATGTGATAATTCAAATTTTTTAATACATATAATCTAATTAAATTTCCTCATAGAAAATATTTTTATTTTTAAATGAATACATAAAATATATATATATAGAACTGTTATTATAACATATCAGTTTTTACACATTACGTCTTTTAGAATGATTTTATATTAATTAATAATAAATATGTTTCGATTATTTTTTTCATTTAAAAAATAAATTATATTATTAATTTAAAATTAATAATTTCTTAAGATAAAAAACATCAATACATAATGAAAAGGTTTATTGAAAAATATCAATATTTATCTTTTATTAATTTTACCTACATCCTATAATATTTAATGAAATATCATCTAAAAAATTTATTTTATGAATACTTTAGTATTGAAATATTTTATTTAGTATCTCAAAATAATAAAATAAATATTTAATAATAAGAAGAATAAAAATTTATGATACTCATTCACTACTGGAAATCATTCTTTCCCAATTCATGTATACCAACTGTTCTTTGGAACCATTGTACTATTTGATTTATACTAATGGTTTGCATAAACTATTGGTAATGGTGGAGTTTTATGGAGTTTTCCAAATGGTTTTTATCAACCGTTGGGAAAAATATGCCCCAAATTAGACTATGGTAGTTGAACCCCCCCCCCCCCAGATTGAAGAAGCAAATTGTGCGACTCCTAGAAGCGATGCCCGACTCCTGGAATCCCTTGAGAATCCCAAGCACATGTGTACCTCTTCCATCAGATCAGATACCAGGTTAGACTCTTTCCACCACTTCTCAAGGATATCCTTCCACATATTCCCAAGTATATCCTTATATTCTCAAGGATATCGTTATTCCCTATTTCTAGGGATTTTGGAAAATTTTATGATTCATTAATCAATGAATTGGGTACTCAAATCACTACATCCTTGAATTGTGTACTCAAATCAATTCATCAGTGTACACATTGTCCATTTAATTTTTTCATTACACATATACATTTATAACTGAATGTTGTCTCTTTCTGGTGATCTAATATTAAAGATTCATAGTTTTTTTAATCTCAATGCTTCAAATATTACAGTTTCATGTATATGAACTCATAAGAAATTGTTTGTAATATTTAGTCATAGTATTTCATGAAAATCACTCATTTAATTAAGATCATTTCAAACATGGAGGTCGTATTCATCTTAATTATTGTACACTATGTGTATTACATAATAAGTATGTATCATGTTTCTATCAAAATCTATATATATATATATATATTATGACAAATTGTTTACTTATCCATTGCATAGTAGAGCATATGGAGTATCTTCTTCAACTTTTCAAAATAGTATGTGGTCCCTAATTATTCTTCATAGAAGAAATATGAAATACTAAACCGTACATCCAATATTGTTTATAAATAAAATATCTACAAAGGGAACTATCAGTGGGACCTCTCATTTTCCCATGTAGTACTTGTTCCTTCTTCATGATACTAATTCACAGAATTCCAAAATCACAATATTAATGAATATTATTTTTCCTAATATAAACATTAATCATTCTTCCTTCAACACCATACATGATATATTCAATCACCTTTTTAAAACACAATGAATCTTTTCACTGATTTGGGGTTCCTGAAAATGCTTGGGAAAATCAGAAAAACACATGTATTGAATCTTTCTTCTCATATTGTTTCATGGATAAAAGTTCATCTCGAAAATCATGACTACATGGTTCAAATATCAGGAGGACCATGGGATTATTATTCTTCACACAAATGAAGATGTTTTATGCAACTATGTTTTTTTTGTTTTTAGTTTTGATTCGGAAGAAAGGGGATATTTGTGTTCATTAATCATGGTTTTGGGTGGTCATTTAGGATGTAAGATAGTATGACTTCATTTTACTTGATATATCGAATATTATTATTTATTTATGTTCAATTTGATTATCTTTGACAAGTGATGTTTTTTATAAGTTGTTAATAATGGTTGTAATAATGACAATATTGTATAAGGGTTCGCATGGTGTGTATAAAGGTTGACATGTTGTCTACGATAATATAGTGTCCTGGGAATGTACATTGGAATGTACACAGAGTACATGAATTCGTTATCCATGTAAATATACATAGCCAAATATTTTTGCTGAAAAATATTTTTGCCAATGGGGGGCTGAAAACATCCTGTTTACACATGGATTTGTTTCATGGAGATGCCCATATGATGTGTTGACCATACTATAAAGTAGATAGTAATTAGCTCAGTCAAAAAACTTTAATATGTGAAATTAAATACTATGTGGTTAAATGTAAGAACACATGCTCAAATGACATGCCTAAAATGGTTTTTAACTCACCTCACCTAAAAATAAACTAGAACACTAGTTAAATGCATGAATTCATCATAAACGTACACTATAACATTGTCTAAATAGAATAAATCATCCTCGTTATTGAATTCCAAATACATTGGGGGAAATACCACCATTCATGAACATCACTGTAATGTATATGCTTTTCACAAACCACATATCCCTTAAATGTCCTGAAATTACAGTAGGCACTGATTTAATGTTTTCATGTTTACTAGTGGAATATTTGTAGAATTGGATAATATATTCTAAGTATTATAGAGTGGAACCTCATTTGGTGTTTTGATGTCCAGCCAGGACTACCCCCTCCTTCCTAGATCCTAGACAGCACCCCCCTCCCCCCTGGACCCCAAACATCCCCCCACCCTCCATCCTGGACCCTGGACAACCCCCTCCTCATAGACCTCGGACATCAACCCAACCACCTTTCTGGACCCAGGACATCCCCCCCTACTTCCTAGAACTTGGATAGCCCCCCCCCCCCCCCCCCAACCTCCACCTTCGAAGCCGGACAGCCCACCACCCTCCACCCTGGACCCCGGACATCCCATTAATCATTATTCGTTTGTGAGATAAAACACAATAGAACTTGAAGGTCCCTCTCCAATGAGTGTCCATCTGGGTTCGAGTCACTAATGAGTGGAATCCTGGTTTTGGACGTCACAATTCTTGGATATCCTTTTTATAGATGTCTCTAATCAAATCCATACCTATAATTATTGAAGGTCCCTCTCCAAAATCAATTGGTTCATCATTCAATGAATAGGCCCCACCAACCTATGATCTATGGACCCAAACCTAGGATCCTTTAATACAAGGATAAGGTGAAACATGATAAGGCCATGACTTCTTTTTATGTGATCCTCATCCTTATCTCCCTGAAGAAGATAAAGTATAAAATTCATGTACTCCCAACAAGACCCTTTAGGATTATGTATTCCTTAACCCACTTCCAATATCTTACTGAGAAATCCCTGAATATTGGCATTAGAAATTCTATATCTTATTTTCTTATATACACTTTATTTTTTTGCATTTCTTAATATGATTCTCATATAGTGTAATGTGTCAGTTATGATTTTATTCAAAGTAAAAATTTTCATTTACCTAAATATTTTATTGATTTAACTTCAATTGTATTGAATTTCATTGAAATAACTTATTGTAATTTTTTTACAGAATGTATAAAGTTGGATGTGTGAAACTGATCGGATTTCAACCAATTTTCAAAATAATTTGAATAGAATTTTAGATTTTTCATTTGATAAGGCTTTAGATAGTGGTCGCATACACGGCCAATGTTCTAAATGTGTTGGAAGACCTTGGTTGAGTTGTGATTCAGTTAGCTATCATATAACCAAATATTGTTTCCAAGCATACTATGATGTGTGGTATCGCAATGGAGAGAAAATGGAATCTCAAAATGTTGATGATCCAAATGATAGGTCTGAATTGGATAATTTGATATATGATCGGTTTCCATTTATTTGGCATCATGATAAGGAAAGGATTTACAACAAACAAGATTTTGATACAAGCACACATGATGAATCAAATTAAAATGATGATTATGAAATGGTGAAAGAATGGAATGATGTTGTGACGATTCCAGTATATTGTCAATGTGGTAAAATGAAAAAGTTGGGAGTTCTTAATCTGATTGTTTCACGAGAAAACTTTGTATGGGATTTCAAATCCTGCAATTTTTTACATTCTTACCTTCTTGAAGTACTTACTTCTAGATGATGTAGATATTCCATCAATCCACTATATGGCATGGAAGATATTTGATGACCTTGGAATGCCAAAAAAATATTTCATCCCCGAATGATTGCAGAATATTTTAGGAGGAAACTGCTAAATGAAATGATTGTATCAAATGGGGAACCTCCCGATGGAATCCAAAAGATGATGGAACACCATCTCGTATTCCAAAAAAGTTAATGTTGCATTTTCCATTGATCCACAAATTAAAAAACCTTTTCATGTCTGATGAAATATCAGTATAAATGTTATGGCATTACACAGAGAGAAAAGAGAATAATTAAGAGTTGGTTCCCCCTGCAGATGAATTTTTATGGTAGATATTTGATGCTCGATATCCAGAATTTGTACCCAACGTCTGTATTGTGAGATTGGGTCTTTCATGTGACGGTTTTTATCCATTTGGGCAAATGATTGCTTCAAACACCACATGGCCGGTTTTCATACACATTTATAACCTTCCCACATGGTTGTGTATCAAAAAGTATTAAACTTTCTTGAGTATACTAATATCTGGCCCTTCTGATCCCAACAATGATATAGATGTATACACGAAACCTTTAATAAAAGATTTTAATCTTCTTTGGGATGTGGGTGTGCCCATATAAGATTCATTTTTGAAAGACATATTTCATATGCATGTTGCGCTTATGTGGTCGATCAATGATTTTCCTGCTTATGCAATGAATTCTGGATGGATCACAAAAGGAAAATTTTCATGTCCAGTTTGTATGAAGAATACTCAATCGAGAATAATGAAATATCATCGTAGCTTTAGTTTTATGGGGCATAGACGATTATGGCCAATGAACCATCCATATAGAAACAATCATCGAAGATTTGAAAATACCATAGAGACTGACACTCCACCTCAACATATGTCTGGAACTGATGTGCTTAATGAATTGAAAGATTTCATTTATTCATTTGGGAAGGGTGTTATGAAATCTAGAAAGAGGAAAAATGTATCCAATGATACCTGTTATAATTGGAAGAAGAAAATTACATTCTATGAGTTGTCGTATTGGTCAACCAACTTGTTACGTCCATGCTTAGACGTAATGCACATTGAAAGGAATATTTGTGAAATGTTTCTTTCGATTCTTCTAAATGAAAAGGGGAAGAAAAAAAGATGATTTACGATATCAGTGTGACTTGGAAGATCGGGGGATCAGACCAGAATTGCATCATGTCTATATCAGTGAAAATAAATTGCAAGTCACATGTGCTTCTTATGTGGTGACACCTGCTCAAAAAAATCAATTTCAGGATGTTTTAGAGACAATTAATGTTCTTGATGGATATTCAAGTAATATATCAAAACTGGTTGAAAGAAAATATTTGAATTTGAAATATTTGAAGACTCATGATTATCACGTCCTTATACATGAGTTGATTCCAATAGAAATCCATAATCCCATTTCCAACAATGTAGGAGTCTCGGTTATTCAGTTGTGCTAATTTTTAAGAGATATTTTTGCTAAGAAGTTTTTCCAAGTCATTCTTGCAAAAAAATTTCACAGAGACACCATTATTTTTGTGTGAGTTAGAGAAAATATTCCCTCCATCATTCTTTACATGCATGTTGCATCTGACTGTCCATCTTCCGACCAAAATACTTTTTTGAGGACTCGTTGCCTTCTATTGGATGTATCCAACTGAAAGAAACATGTACACATTGAAATCATATGTTTGGAATATGAATTATCCTGAAGGTTCTATTGTGAATGGTTAATTGGCTCAAGAATGTATGGATTTCTATTCAATGTATTTGTCTAATATTATTATGAGAATAAGATGACCAATGAGAAATGAAGAAGAAAAGTATGAGTAAATTGATCCCAGTTTTCATCATTTCCTTAGACATGACGAATTTCGGGATCATATACATTGATGACATTAAGCCTTAATGAGCGAGAGATGGCACATCGCGTAGTGTTGTTCATTTGTGATTTGTTCGATGAGTATATCACATATGTAAATTGTACATGTATTTCTTATATTATCTCTTGTAATTTTATATATTAGTTAAATTATTATTATTTTTTATCTATATGGAACATAAAGAATTGATATATAGAAAGAATAATTCTATATCTTTGAGGAGGAAAGATACTTTTCATAAAAAAGGGTTTTCTACTTGGTTGAAATTGAATGTAAAAATATTTCTGTAATAACTAAATAAAAATAATAATAAATTATTGTTACTATTTGTTTATATCTCAAGCATTGTGTTTTCCTGTAGACTCTATTTCTGAGGAAATATGTGCTTTTTCTTTTAGTCCAAATACCATGGTTTGTGCTAGTAAATCACTTGTGATCAATGGATACAAATTTATTATCACTGAATGAGAAAGAAACATGAGAACACAACATGATGGTGTTATGCTAACTGCCACAAAAGAATTTTATTCTATTCCATCAAATAATAAACATTATTCGGAAATTGTAGCTTATTATGGAGTCATGGAGAAAATAATAATTTTAGATTATTTCTTGCATGTTCGAGTCACAATGATGAAATATCAATGGTTTGATTCAATAACGATGAAATACACCTTTATTTATGATTTTGGGTTTCATGTTATTGGCATGAATCACACTATTTCCACCAATGAACCATATGTATTGGCATCAATGGTGAAACATGTTTTTTATGACAAAGATCATTGTCATCCAAAATTCGGTGTAATTATTGACGTAAATCCCAGAAATGTTTTTGATGATGGTGATGATGAATTTGACACCATCCCTAATGCAATTGGAGGCAATCCATTTATTACATATGATGACTCCAATAGCTCAATGGTCAGATTTTATTGTGAACCTGAAGTTGTGGTGGGAAATATATAGAATCATACAGTCGTGTTCTAACCTACATGATTCTCCTACATCATTCAAAATGTGTATCATAGCACATACCTTCAAACCACCATAAATCATCTATTTCTCTATGTTTTTTTATCAGAATGGTTTTTCTATATTTTTTGTTTTAGGTTACACATTAGTTATCTGTTTCTAATTAATTCCATATTTGTTTTAATTAAAGTAAATGACACCCATTGAAGTGTGGAAACAGAAAAAGATGACAAAAAATAATCGTCGCATCAAACAGATGGGAATTCCTCTACTCATCCCTGTTGTGAGTATTTTATTTTAAATATATATATTTTAATAACTTATAGAATCATGTGTTTACTTTTGTGTTAAACTTTTTTCAGTATCTACCCCCTAGACGAGAGATATCTGACAAGGAGCCTAATACTGCTCCCAGTACAAATGCTAGTGGTAGGAGGTGCGGTGGTGTCAGAGTTAGACGAACATCTGGTGGTCCCGTTACTGAGGCAGGTGGTATGAGGGCTCATGGTGAGAGAGTTAGACGATCCACTGGTCTTACATTATTGGACTATTCCCCTAGAAAAGACATATCTTTTATGCCCCATTTTTATCCTGCTATGTCTTTAGGGACACACGGGATATTTAGGCCTCTGATGTTTACACTACCAGTTTACCAGACGTATGTGCCATCATCTTTTGCTTCTTGTTCATTATCTTGGGGCAATTATATTCCACCTTCTTCGACTCCTGATTTGACACAGTATGTGGCTGAGGAGCGTACACTAGGGACACTCCACCTGTACAGGAAATTCCTTCCATTTCTGCACATCCAGTGATTCCACTAGATCCGACTACCACATGTATATTTATATAACAATAACAAATTTTTATAAAAAAAATTCTTTTTATTATAACTTTTAAAGATATTTTTTTTCTTTAATAATAGAATCATCTACTAATATGAGGCGGGGGAGGGAGAGTGCTGACTTGTGTGTGGTATGGAACCGCCAGACACTGTTGATGGTTTAATACAATGATGATGGATAAATGATTGATAAATCTGGGAAGGAATGTCCGGGTTTTTTGGTGAAGCATGCCAAATACCCCGACATCATTCCTGTCAGCCCTCTCTCTTGGAGACATCTACCACACTAAGTCAAGGATAATGCGTGGGCACAAATATGGGAAAAATATATTGGATTTAATGTAGTATTTTTCGGTATTTATAGGAATTAATCTATTGGGTTTCAGCTTCGGTTTAACTTCCATAATGGAAAAGGTACACGAACAACACGTTTAAAGGAGCTAGGAGAGCATTGAAGAGCTTATAATCATGAGCTATATGTTGGGCGGTGTGATAGAGTGGTCACGGAGTTGGAGACATTAACTATTGTGGATGACTGCTTGATAGAGAAATATCGCCAAATGATTACCCATTGGGTGACTTCCAAATTTAGGGTATTAATTCAATTTGAGGTATTTAAATGACCATTTTCAAGTTTTTCATTAATATTATCTATTTATTATTTAAAATTATTTAGGAATATTATTAAAAAACTAAAAAACAATAATTCAAAGCAATACCTCCACACTCTAGGGTGCACTACTATATCAGATCACGAGAGGCACTTGGTAGGATATAGGTGTTTATAATTTTTCTTTAGGACTTTCCATTTTTATTGATTCCTACATAAATTATGTGATTTATTGAATATTTAATATATGATTATACATGAACATTATATTGTTTCAATGTCATTACAGAAGCACAAAGTGAATATTGATGTACGTATCCGTTGAGAAAAAATTGTTTTGCCTGAGTAGAAGGAGAAAAAGATGGAACTGCAATTAATGAACCAACATAAGAAAATATTGTAAGTTTTAATTTGATTATTTAAATGTTTAATATCTATTTTGAAAGTTAATAATCTATTAATATTTTTAATATTATGCTTTAGATTCCCATTATGCCCAGTAGCCTGACAATTTAGGGCCACATGATCATTTATATCAGGTTTTGGGAGATGAGCACTCTGGTCGAGTACGCTTCCGACCTGGTATGAATATTGTCCCAATGAGGTATTGGTCCTCTCTAGGTATCCATTCTAGTACCATCGAGTTGGAACATGTCAAGGAGCATGTAAGACAGTCTGATGAAAGGGTCATAGTGTTGGAAGAACAGGTTCAAACGAGGGATAAATCATTTACGAATATGATGAAATGTTTATCTTCATCACTTCCACCAGTGGCCAGCGCGGCTTGTCAGACATATATGTCAATGATGGGTGCATTATCCAATGAACCAGGTAGTAGTTCTAGTGGTTGTCGAGATGATTATGTTCATGGTGATTATGAGGATACTAAAGAGGAGAAGGGTGAGGGTGAGGATGAGGATGAGGGAGACGATGTGGCCAAGGGTGAGGATGGGGCCGAGGGTGAAGATGGGGCTAAGGATGGGCATGAGGATGATGACGAGGATGACCACAATGATAGAGATGGTGGAGAGGATGACGATTATGATGATAGTGGGGATGGTGATGGTGATCTAGGGAACATTGATCCATCACATTTTTTTATTCTGTATAACTCTTTATTTTTTTACATGGTTTTTCACTCAGGAATGGATTTTTGAATTCTATATAACTCATTATTTTTGAACAATATAGAATACTAATGATGATAAAATGGTTTATAGGTGAGTAATTATATATAATATTTTATGGGTTATTGTGAGGAGTTTATTTCCCTTAAATTGATTGGTTCATAAAACATAAGTTGGGGTTGCATATATTATGTAATTGGAATTGGTAAAGTAAAAAGTTGGTCTCAGATTTTTGAGTTGGTTATTTGGATGGTTTTATATATCAAAATGGGGTATATCTCTATTGACTATGGGTTTATTTTCTAATTGGTTCCTATATTTATTAAACTGACCATGCAATATACATTTCCCACAGAATGGAAGCACCAAAAAAATCATTGATAGACACTACACACCACAAGACACCCATGGTAGACACCTCTTAAGGTAGAGACGCTCTCGTAGCCTATTTATTTTAAGAATTTTTTAAATTGAAATTATATTATTTCATAATTTTGATTAATAATATTTAATTTCATACTTTTAATAAGTTTTCATTAATATAATTGTTTCATTTGTTAAATAAATTCATGTTTTTATAATAAAACCCCTCCAATGGAGGTGCGATGTGTGTGAAAACTCACAATGATGGTTTAGGGTGTGATTACTTGACTCTCAATCAGTAGTTTCAACTACCTAGTTCCACTTTTTTAAAAAATAATATATAATATATATATTTAACATACCACAATCCCGAATCAATAGTCGACTTTTTATAACACAAGATCAGTTTCTATAATGTGAAGGACAACTACATAGGATTTATTTGGAATCCTAGCTGGAAGATGCTGCCCCGCGGATGTTGCGGTCATACTGCAGTCATGTCGTGGTCACACTGCAGTCACGCCACAGACACGTTGCGGTCACGCCTCGGTCACATCGCGGTCAAGCCTCGGTCACGTCGCGGTCATGTCGCGGGCACGCCGCAGTCACACTGCGGTAATGCCGTGATTTGGCCTTTCTCTAGGACGACACCCCACAACTATTCGTAGTCCTGTCAGAATTCAATTTATGATACCTAGATAGTTTTTTAGAAACATTACCCACCCTCCTCCCTTGACCCTAGATTGTCCCTCCACCCTCCTCCCTGGACCCGAGACAGCCCCCTAGACAGCCCCCGGGACAGCCCCCCCAGCCATTCGCCCTGGACCCCGGATGGTCCCCCGGACACCCCCTCAGATACCCCCCCAACCCTCTTTTCTGGACCCCGGATCCAAATATAATCTCTCTTCAAGATTCACAATAAATACCAATGGATAATAGGGTTTTAGAGCTTCAGAAAAAGATGAGAGAAGAGTGAAAACCCTAATTGAAAAGAGGATGCAAGGAGAGGATTAGACTCACCCAGACCTTCAATACACACTTGATGTCACTCAAAATTCCCATGTGACGTGTATGAGTCATCCCCGCCGCAATATGGGGGCTAGTGTGGCTGGCACCACTCGAAATGCCACACTTTTATTTGAAATGGACATGATTTTAAGTGAAAACAACAACTGAGATACGGAAAACAGACCAAACGCATTCAAATTCTATTGAAAATTTAGGACAATGATCCATGGGTCATTTTTGATGTGTACGATTCAAAAATACCTCAATTGAAGGCATGGTGTCTTCGGATCCTCTCAAAGTGTCTCACATTTCATTGAAATGTACAACATTTTAATTGAAAACAACAACTAGAATACTAAAAACTGACCTAACACATTCTGATCTTATTGATTTATTATAAAAAGGATCGATGGCTCATTTGTGACGTATACAAGTCAAACCTACCACAATATGAGAAAGGATGTTGTTGGTACCACTCAAAGTGTCTTTCTATTGTTTAAAATGTGTACGCTTTAATGTAAAAATTACAGGTATATGGTAAACCAACCAAATGAATTCACATTCTATGGATACTTTAGGAAAAAGATCCATGGGTCATTTTTGACATTTAAGAGTGAACCCCACCTCAATCTGAGGCGTGGTGTGGCCGGAACCACTAAACGTGTCTCTCTTTTATTTCAAAATGACATTATTTTATGTGAATACAACAACTGACATATGGAAAACCAACCAAAGGCAATATCATTTTTTGAAACATTAGGACAAAGATCCATGGGTCATATGTGACATGTATGAGTCAACTCCACTCAATATGAGTCACGGTATGTCTTGTATCACTCGATGTGTCTCACTTTTATCTGAATGGGACATGATTTTAAGTGAAAACAACAACTAGCATATTGAAAACTGACTAAATGAATTCGGATTGGTTTGATACTTAAAAAAAACAATCCATGGGACATTTTTGACATGTACGAGTCAACCTCGCCTAAATATCAGGAGTGGTGTGGCTGGCACCACACAACATGTCTCACTTTTCTTTGAAATTGGCAACATTTTAAGTGTAAACAACAACTGGCATACGGAAAATTGACCAAATGAAATCAGATTCTATTGAAAAATTATGAAAATGATCCATAGGCCATTTGAGACATGTATGAGTGAACCTCGTCTCAATTTGAGGCATGGTGTGGTCGATAAAACTCCAAGTGTCTTTCTTTTGTTTAAAATGGATATTCATTTAAGTAAAAACAGCTGGCATATAGAAAACTGACCAAATGGATTCGTATTGTGTAGATATTTTAGGAAAATGATTCATGGTTAATTTGTGACGTGTATGGGTCAACTATTCCTCAATCCGAGGTGTGGTGTGGCTCGCACAACTCAATGGGTCTCTCTTTTGTTTCAAAGGGACATCATTTTAACTGAATACAACAACTGACATACGGAAAACCAACCAAAATAATTTGGATTCTATTGAAAATTTAGGAAAACAATCCATGGGTCATATGTGACGTGTACGACTCAACCCCACCTCAATCTGAGGGCTGGAGAGGCCAGAACCACTCAAATTGTATCACTTTTATTTGAAATGGACAATATTTTAAGTGAAAACAACAACTGACATTCTTAAAACTGACCAAATGCAATTGGATTGTGTTGATGCTTTAGGAAAACGATCCATGGGCTATTTTGGACGTGTACGAGTCAACCCCTCAACAATCTGATTTGTGGTGTGGCCGACAACACTCAAAATGTCTCTCTTTTGTTTAAAATGGACATCATTTTAAATGAAAACAACAACTGACATACGAAAAATACCAATCAATTTCAGATTCTATTGAATCTTTAGGAAAACGGTCCATGGGTAATTTTTCACATGTACATGTCAACCCCGCCGCAATCCAAGGTGCGGTGTGACCGACACCACTCAAAGTGTCTCACTTTTCTCTAAAATGGACAAATATTAGTGAAAACAACCACTGACATATAGAAAACCAACCAAACGCATTTATATTCTATTGATACATTAGGAAAAGGATCCATGGGTAATTTTTCATGAGTACGAGTCAATCCCGTCTCAATCCGAGTCATGGTGTGGCCAGTACCACTCAAAGTGTCTTTCTTTTGTTTTAAATGGATATGGGTTTATTTAAAACAAACCGGCATACGGAAAACTGACCAAAAACATTCGTATTGTGTTGATACTTTATAAAAACGATCCATGTGTCATTTTTTGATGTGTAGGAGTCAACCCTGCCTCAATTCGAGGTGTGGTGTGGGCGGAACCACTCAATGTGTATCTATTTTGATTTAAAAGGACATAATTTTAAGTGAATACAACTATTGACATACAGAAAACCAACCGATGGAATTCACATTATATTGAAACATTAGGAAAAAGATAAATGGGTCATATTTGATGTGTACAAGTCCACCCCGCCTCAATCCGAGGAACAGTGTAGCTGATATCACTCGAAGTGTCTCACTTTTATTTTAAATGGACATGATTTTAAGTGAAAACAACAACTGGCATATGGAAAACCAAAAAAACACATTCTTATTGTGTATATACTTCCACACAATGATACATGGATAATTTTTGACATGTACGAGTCAACCCTGCCACAATCCGAGTCACGGTGTTGCCAGTACCACACAAAGTGTCTCACTTTTATTTGAAATGGAATACATTTTAAGCGAAACAAAAACCGGTATAAGGAAAACCAACCAAACACATTCGGATTGTGTTGATACTTCTACAAAATGATCCATGTGTCAGTTTTGATGTGTACGAGTCATCCTCTCCTCAATCCAAGGCATGGTGTGGACGGAACCCCTAAAAGTGTCTCAAATTTCATTGACATGGATAGCATTTTAAGTGAAACCAAAAATTGGCATACATAAAACCGAAAAAATGCATTCAGATTCTGTTGATACATTAGGAAAAGGATCCATGGTACATTTTTGAAGTGTAGAGGTCAACCCCGCCTCAATCCAAGCATGGTGTGGTCGGTACCACTCAATGTGTCTTTCTTTTGTTTAAAATATAAACTCTTTTTAGTAAAAACAATTGGCATATGTAAAACTGATCAAATGCATATATATTGTGATGATACTTTAGGTAAACAATCCATGGGTCATTTTTGACTTGTACAAGTCATCCCAACCTTAATCTGAGGCACAGTGTGGCCGAAGCCACTCAAAGTGTCTCTCTTCTATTTCAAAAGGACATCATTTTATATGAATACACCAAATGACATACTGAAAACCAACCAAAGGCATTCGGATTATATTCCAACTATAGGAAAATGATCCATGGGTCATATGTGATGTGTACGAGTCAACCCCACCTCAGTCTATGTGTCGGTGTGGCCGACACCACCCAAACTATCTCATTTTTATTTGAAATGGACAGGCTTTTAAGTTAATACAATAATCGTCTTACTTAAAACTGACCAAACATATTGAGATTGTATTCATACTTTAGAAAAACAATCCTTTAGTCATTTGTGACGTGTATAAGTCAACCCAGCCTCAAATCCAGTTGCGGTGTGCCCGACACCACTCAAAATTTTTCTCTTTTGTTTCAAATGAACATATTTTTAAGTCAAAACTACAACTGACATATGGAAAACTGACCAAACACATTCAGGTTCTCTTGATACTTTAGGAAAACAATACATGGGTCATTTTTGATGAGTATGAATCAACTCTGCCTCAATCTGTGGTGCGGTGTGGCTGCAACCACTCAAAGTGTCTCACATTTCTTTGAAATGGACAACATTTTAAGTGAAAACAACAACTGACATACAAAAAATCGACCAAACGCATTCGAATTCGGTTGATACATTAAGACAAGGAACCATCACTTCTACAGAAATTGGCAAAGAATGTGCTTCACTTTTATCAGCACTAAAAAAGGCACTGATAAAGGCCCCCTATATCAGTGCTTTTTTAGCGCTGATAAAGGGGACCCCTTTATCAGTGCTTTTTTTAGTAGCACTGATAAGGGGGGAATTTATCAGTGCTTTTCCCGAGCGCTAATAAATGTTAATATTCAAAAACAAATATTTTTTCAGGAAAAATAATATTTTGTTATATAAGTATATTTATATTGATATAAATACAATATATATTTTTTCAATATATTATAGATACGTATAAATAGACTATTACATTTAATATATAAAAAATTTAGTGAAAATGGCTTCAAAATATTTTAAATATTTTTTATTAAATAATAATTTTCTAATTATTATCGATTAAAAATCATTTAATAACAATTTGAGGACACAAAAAATTCAAAAAATTAAAAAAATTTCAAACATATGTTGAAAATGTAACTCAAACTTCAAACGGCCATAAATTTTGATCTGGGTGTCCGTTTGAGCTCTACAACATATCAAATCGAAGCCTGCGATGAGCTATACAAGCTAGTGACTGAGGAAAAGCCTCTATCTCATTTTTCGATCCCAAAAGGCCAATAAGGCCTCCAAAACCGAGTTTTTAGTCGGGATACCCCGATTTGTTAACATTCAAACAAGTATAACGTCTGATCAGGATGTCTGTTAGGCCTGTACCACATATCATATAGAAGATTGTTTCATTTTTTCGATTTGAATGGTTGTGGCGTTGAAATGGGATTCTAGATTATAATTATTGTCATTTGAACTTTCTATGGATTTTCGAATACACATATATATGTATTTATTCGTAAATATATATGTGTCTGTGTGTGTGTGAGTGTCTTGGTGTGTGTCTATGTGTTGTATATATATATATATATGAATGTATTTATCTATTTACTTATAAACACACATCAAAAAAAAATTCAATTTTTTTTAAAACTTATAGTATAAGTACATTCTATGGCTTTTCAAATACACATATTTTTGTATTCATTCATAAATATAGGTGTTTGTGTGTGTGTGTCTCTGTGTGTGTCTGTGTGTTGTATATATCTATGTATGTAGGTATGTATGTATATTTGTATTTATAAACACACATAAAATACATATTTTTCATAAATGTATTTAAAAATAATATTATATGTATATATTAATATACAAATCAATATACCTATAAAAAATTATAACGAAAAATATATATATATATATAAATATAAATATATGAATTAATATATATATACTACTATATGAATAAATATACTTATATTAATATGAATCTATATCAATATATGAATAAATATAACAATATATATATAGATATATCATTAAATAGAGAACAATACGAAATGGCTTAGTGGTAAAGGTGCATCCACGAAAGGGGGGAGGTCCCGGGTTCATTTTCGGATGGTAGCGAAGGGGGTGCGTGCGTATTAGGATGCGTGGGAAGGGAAGCACATGGGAGACCTCCTAGAGCTGATAAGGGGGGGGGGTGTAGAGCGCTGATAAAATCACTCCCCACATAATTGTTATTCTTTTAATTTTTTTTCTATTTTCTTTGACATTTATCAGCGGTAAAAAAAGTGCGGATAAAGGGCCCTTTTATCAGTGCAATAAAAATATTGCTGAAAAAGGGTTTTTTCAGCACTTTTTTAGCACTGCTAATAGGGGCCATTATCAGTGCTTTTCAGAGTGCTGATATAAGGGACCCCCCTATATTAGCGCTGATCTTTAAAACGATTTTTAGGGTTGATATAGGCCGTTTTTTGTAGTAGTGGCGCTTTTATGTAAAAACACCTGGCATACGGAAAACTGACCAAATACATTCTAATTGTGTTGATACATTAGGAAAATGATCCATGGGTATTTTGTGACATGTAAGAGTCAATCCTCCCTCAATCGGAGGCGTGGTGTGGCTAGAACCACTCAATGTGTCTCTCTTTTGTTTCTAAAGGACCTTATTTAATTTGAATATAAGAACTGAAATTCACACTCATCAACGATTGTCACAAAATCTATTTCAGGAGTTGGGTAGTTTCATTCATGGGGTCATAAGTGACGAGACTCCTAAAAAAATTGTTTCACTATATATTAAAAAAATACATGTACAATGAAAAATGCACCACAAACCATTATATACCCAAATATAGGATCAGAAAAAACAACTGGGATTTGAGCCAATTTCAAACTCTTATTAATCTATAATAAGTATTTATCAAACTATTCTACCTATTATAATTGGATGGGGAGGCGGGGGTTGTGTAGGGGTGAGGTGAATTACTACAGGAAGAGTGGTTTTCATATGAAGAATGAAATGGGTGTAAATAATTTTTAAGTTATTGAAACTGTTATTAACTCTAATGGATGATTGTCATCATATGAAGATTGAAATAGGGAATTACACTATATAAAATGTTTCAAAGATTTTGATGGTTTTATGTTTTTGTGTGTGCTATTTTAGGTGTTTTTATGCCGTTTTAATTTTGTTTTTACGTGGTTTTTGTTCTTTTTTTTATGCAGGTGTATACTGGAGAAGCTACTGGAGGGGTTCATGTGCAATAGTTCTGAAAAAAAACAAAACAAATGGTTTTAAACCGTTGTTATACATTGAGATAAATTTAAAAACTATCCCTGCAGTTTTAAAATTGTTGGTATAGTTTTTAGTCTACAATATATACAAACGGTTTCATGAAACTGTTCGTAAAATTGTTATACAAACCTATACTAATGGTTAGGCTACAACCATTGGTAAATTAGTACATACATTGGGATATACCAACTGTTTAGATCAAACCATTGGTATAGGTCTTTCCTCATGGCTTACTGCCCTACGGTTTGGAAAACCATTGGTATAGGCTATACCAACGGTTTTCCAACCATTACCAACGCTTTTAAACCGTTGGGAAAACCTTCTTTTCCAGTAGTTGTTTAAATAAATATTTTATAGTAAAATATTTAAATTTAATAACTTCTATTTGTTTCATTTTTAGTATTGACGAATTATGTTTCTTCCTATTAAAATATTTTCCATTGAATATAACCAATAACTATAAAAATTTAAAAATATTTCTAATTAACAAATTTTCTATAATCATGTATATACCCACCAGATTATATTACAATATATAGTATTACATGAAATGTTATAATAATTTATTTGGTAAAATTCTCTCTCAAAAAGACTATTATATTTATAATTCTATACATTTTTACATAGTTACAATGAGTGTGATGGAAATCATTTTAATCCATGTTGATGTTAATTTTACATTCATGGTATTTTTATTTAATTGTTTATTTACTCCTCTTCTATTTTTGGTAATGTTTTTCATGTATAGTTTTCTAAATATATTACTATTTGTATTTCATTGTAATAATTTTTCTCAAAATCTATATAAAATTTCATTATAGTTTGGAGTTTTGAGTGAAACAATATATCAAAAATAGTATTTATTTAATGAAAAAAATTGTAAAATCAGGGGGGGTGAGACAATCCAACTAGACACATCGAACATCAAAACATAATTACTGTTCTTGGTTTTGGTCCCCACAATCATAGATCTCTTATTAAAAATATTTATATTTTTATCAGATTATACTTATTGATTAATTCATTATTTATATCTAGAATATTTATGGATTTTTTTTTTCATAACCAGGTTATTTTCACCAAAATTGATTTGTCTTTTTTAAAAGAGATCATTCATCTACTTTACCATCCAGAAAAAATGATAATTATAAATTTGAAATATTTTTTCACTTGTTAAATTTCCTTTTATACTGGTTATTTCTCTATTATATATTAATCTGAAATATATAATCATCAGAAATAGCACTCAATCCCCATTTTCACACCGATTAAAAACACTCAAATAGATTTTTCCTCAACAAATAAACCAAGAGAACATCAATGTATGTAAAATTATTTTGAATTTTTTTTGGTGATTCCAACTCCTATCACACTTAATGATCACTAATTTTAAAAAATAAAATATCATACATTATTACATTAGATATATTTCAAGATTTTGTTATTTTTGGCCCAAATTTAATTCGAATCCACTGTAAGGTATCCAATAATTTTTTACCTTTTATTTATTTTGTATGATACTTTAACCACACATTATTTTATTAATTTATACTACTCATATTTTTTTATATTTTTATTCATCATTATTTACTTTAGTAACATAGTGAGATAGATTTCAATTTTTTTTTCAAGGTTGATCTCCCCACATATTTGTTTCCTAAATAAAATATAAAATATTAAAAAATTATACATTTTTTTTCAAGTGATTCCTCAAATGGAATTTTTCAGCATTATGTTTAGATCATATTATCTCATAGTATCTCTTGAAATTTTAGATAAATATTTTTTATCACATAATTTATTTTGGTTGATAGCCTCTACAGTATCATCGGGTTAAATAAAAATAGATTCTCCATGGTTGAAATTGTTTTTAAAAAATATTATGTTTTTTTAATTTTTAAATCATGAAAATTCAGTTGAATATTCTTTATTAAAATAATTATAATTTATATTAGAGTATATCTTATTCTTATCCCCGACTTATTAGCTATTTAATGGCTAATTATTTTGTCAATTTTCAAAAACCATCACATAAATTAACAGTATATATATTCTCTATTTTTTTATGGAAATAAATTTATTCTCTTTTTATGTAAGAACTTATTATATTTTTAATTCAATATTATGTGTCAAAAAAATTGTTATAAGAACCATGTAGAGGTAAACTTGGTTCTTTTAAGTATTAAAATCTTTCAAAATTTATTTAGAACAATCAAAAACTACCTTGATTATTTTTTGAACACCACTTACTAGAATTATTTTAAAACAATTGAATCTGCATCTAACTTCACAACAAGTGACATAAACTACTTATTCAATGAAATCATGTTTTAAATTGTAATCAAAATAATATTTTCTATTTATTATATTACATAAGTGAGGTCTCCCATTTATAATTTATTTTTATTTCAATATTTGTATTATCATTACATATTGATTCATCAACAGATTTATTTGATGAATTATTTTCCTGTTTTGATGCTTTATTTTCCCTATCAAGCTTACTATTTGATTTAAAATTCCTCAAGAGATATATCCATAATATATAAAAATTTGTTTTCTCTTTTTCACAACTCCTATCATTATATATTTTTTTAATACAATAAATACCATTGAAAAACATTTATTTATATATAAAAGCTTTATATACCATATTTTTCAAGTCCCCAACATCTATTTAACTATCCACATCATAATATATAACATCATTTATTGAATTAATCATCTAAATTTCCATTATAACATTTTATTTAACTTTAATGGAATTTCCCATTTTATAACTACATGTAACCTGATATTTTTAAGGTGATATTTTGGGTTTGTATTTATATTCAATATCTTGATATTTATTTTGGTAAATATCTGAAAAGGTTATAAAATATCTATTATATAAACACATTTTCTGGCTTATAATCCTTATTTTACCTATTCCTTTTTTATTTACCTTATAAATGAAGGAAATAATATTATTTTAATTAATGGGATAAGCCACGACATCAGTTTCCTTATCATGAAACCCTATATATTAAAAATAACTCACACTTTTTAAATCATTTAATGTCATATTCTTTGTAATTTTTCTTTTCTTACCATTAGTTAATACCATCATTATATAATATTATGTTAATAAATTATCATGATTATATATATTTAAACCATACATTTATTAATTGTAAAATATATATATTTTTATAATAAAATTATTAGAGATAAATCTAATAAACTTTTGTAATACTATTTAATCCCTATGAACTTATACATAACATCAAAAAGTGATCATAATTTTTATCACCCAATAATATTACACATATATAGACTGAAATTCTCCCTTTAAAATATTCTAAATGTTAGAAGAACATCTTTTCTATCACAATTCTAAAAATTTATTATATTTTTCATTGATATCATGGAACCTTATCCAAAATCCATTTGATGAATTTCTTTTATAACTCATTTCAAATATTTTTATGATAAGGATGAGAGTAACACATTATGTATTCTATAATCATCTCAAATATTATTATTTTTAGGAAACATTTATTATTTACTCACATTGATAATATAAACACCTTTCTTGATGATATCAAGAACATCCTTGCTATGAGTTAGAAGATATGAAACTATCATATACATAAATAGTTTAAATTTAATTCCACAAATTTTAGAGACACCTTTTTTATATTTATTTTCATTATTTTTATTATGTCCCATAAATTAAAATATGTTATAAATAATGGAAAAAATGGATCCTCACAAATACCTAGAATCAATTTACATTAAAACATCAACTATCAAAAAACCAATTAATTGGAAAGGAATAAGTTCTTCAAAAACATGCATATATTGATATAAAATTACTATACCCAAGTGATATCCCACCCCTATAATGATTTATGTCAAATGTTATTTATCAAAACACCAACACAAATGTAATTATTCCCATTTTCGGTTACTATATATAGACAAAAAATGAAACCATTCAATGATTTTATATAGAGTTTGATTAAATGTGTATTATAGAAGAGTGTTAACAAGGTTCACAAACTATCTATTATTGTGTAAATTAATTGGATTCCAATGATTGAGTTATAATTTAAAAATTATTATTTTATTATCAATAAAAACGTGTAATTAATTAAGAATATTTTCCTATAATAAATGTACTGTAAATATATAGAAATTTTCCCAAAAGTTAATCATTATTTTTTGTCCCTTCTCATGTTTATCCATATTTGTTTCACATTAAAACCATAAATATTCCCTTAAAAGTAACAATAAACCTATTTAGAATGATCTATGAAATTGTTATTTGATTTTTTCAAATATTTTCATAACACATTTATAGAAGAAAAAAATAAATTTAAGACCCGACATATATCATGACTTTATTAAAGAATTTTGGAATGTTCCTTTGTTTGGAATAGATTAATAATCTCTTTTCATAAATTTTTAAAATACATATCAAATTATCAATGTGGATTTAAAAACAAGATTCTTCCATGAATTTTTTTTTTGGATTCTCTATGTTTCTTATGAATTAACCTATAATTACAATATCTTATTTATTTATCACAGCTTGTTTTCAATTAAATTGAAATATACTACTGTGAAATAACACTTGGGAAAATGGTTTGAAATTATTCTCCATCACATATAAAAACATCACATATTCATCCTATGTAATGAGTTAATACCCTTACTTTTTTAAAATTCTTCATGAAATATTTTAGTTGAATTAAAATGTGTATAAATACCCGTATATAATAACAAATATTCCTGATTTTTCATTCTATAGTTCATTCTATTATATCTTAATATCTCTATAGTTAATAGTTTTTGAACTTTTTTTCATAATTCTTACATAAAAAACTCATGTGTAACAATATAGTCACTTCTACATAGTATACATCCCCCCAAATTTGTTATAAAAAAGTATTCCTCGATTTTTCTTCACAATTTGTTTCCTAACATCATCTATATATATATATATATATTATTAAATACCAATGAATACCACATTAAATTTTGGGATGAACACACAATGTTTAAACTGGGATAAAAATAATAAAGGAACCCATTAGTCCAATAAAAATAATATAATTATAGCATTTAGTTTTCCATTAACATAATAAAATTTTAAATCATATAATTGATTATATATAGATGAATAAAACTTACTACCCATTTTTTCATAATATTCATTATAAAATAATATAAATGAAAAAATAATAGTTATGAGGATTTCATTGAAAACATGGGAAGAAATGAAATTTTATTCTAAAAAATAACCAGTTTTACCATAAAAGTGAATGAGACATGTATTTAAATAATTCTCCATTAGAATACATATTTAAATAATTTTGTTTCAATTAGGACATTTTTACCAGAATACATGAGTCATGTATGTAACATGGGAGCATAATATAAATATCACATTATCATAAGATCATATAAATATAGGAAATGGGGAAGTATCAAAAAATAATATATAAGAAAAATTCACAGATACCCTCTAAGGCAACATCACATTATTCTAATAGTCCCACGTTTGATTAGCCTTACTTCAAAACCCATATAAAATTTCTAATGAGACAAAAATTATACCCAATCAATTGGATTTATATTTATTTCACCCATTATAACATGTATATGATTATGTGTGCCACATAAAAAAGTAAAGATATTTTTTATTCTTAGAAAAAAATAAATTTTTTAGGGGATTCCCAATTTAAATTATTAATTATGATGATTATTTTTTGGTCACCATATATACTAAAATATATCATTTAATTTTTCATTTGTTTAGAAAATAAAAAATTTATATATAAAATAGGTTGATATATTCTATTTAAAAAAACATGAAATATATTCAAAATATAAATAAAATTTACAATATAATTATTAAATACAAATAAATAAATTCATAAAATAATTTTATGATTATTGATATAGAAGAAAAATAATGAGAAAATATTTCATTAAAACATTTTAAAAAATGGTTTTAAAGTTAAATATCCCATATATCGAGTCTGGCTAATCACATGTGTTCTTTTTCATACTAAAAAAATTAATTATATGAATTATTTTATTTCTTCAGAACCATATACATGTTAATTATTCCTTTTATTATAATCCAATCCATGTCACATTCAATGATTTTTATTTCATACATTTTGACAATATTCATAATAAATGTCCAAATAGACTTTGATGGGTTGACTATGTTAAAAGTTGTATGTAATCCAACATATAAAATATTATAATCATGGAATAATTTATTTTTTATATCCATTATTCATTTTACACTAAATTTTAATGATAGTTATGTAAAATTGAATAAAATATAACAATAGAGATGATATGTCGTATCTAATAATGAGTAATATTCTTATGCTTCAACATTGATAATATAAAAAATGTAAATATTATTTTTCCATTAAAAATTATAATATTATCATAAATAAATTATTATTTCTTTCAATAATCTTATATATACTATCTATGTTATGTGTTTATGAAAAATTAATTTCATCACTTCATGGTGGTGGCGGTCTAGATGTACGAACGAATAGAGATTCCATTTTTAGTTAATGAAATAGTCAAAATATATATGATCTATTATATTAAAAAAATTATAGTTAATTAATTTATATTATTATATAAAATAATCCCATTATTATAACTAATTGTTAGATGTGATGATGGAAAAAATAATTACATTAGTTTGTGAGTCGATAGTCCACTAAACAAATGCTCGATGGTTTGGTTTACCACTTGATCAATGAAGGATATGGATATAGGTTATGAATTTAACATAATTACATAATATTAGATGAACATTATTTTTTTATTATATCTGAATGGTTGAATAATATTTTAAGAATGTAGAAGAAGAAAAAAAATTAGTTAGTTAAAAGCCAAAACTTTTCTTTGAAAAATCTCCATTTCATTACATCTTATGCAATAAATTTTTTTTATTATTCATAAGAAACCATCAAAAATTATGGGAGTGATTGTAGGAATTTATTTTTATTAGTGATTTATTAACATAATGGTTATCTAATTATTAATAAAATAAGATAAGGGTGAACATTTTATAAGAGAGAGGAGGGGAACTCTATACATTACATAATTTTCTAAAATAATAAAAATTAATTTTTATTGAAATAGATTAAAATGTTATATTTCAAATATAGAATTAAAATTGGCATAAACACTAGCATATAAAAAATTATTTATAGGTTTAGACAATTTTTTAAATATTTTCTTTTTGTTTTAACCCCTTTAATCTTTTTTAAAATTTTGATGATAACATTGTTTTTTACCATTTTGTGGTTTTGATAGTTAATATAAAATAGAAATTTCCCCATAAAGGGAAAATGTTTGATTTTTCCATACATAACCAAATCAATTGGATGAATATATGATTTTTATGAATATTAAATCATTATATAAAATACTATTTACTATAAATTATCGTGTCTCTCATTTTTGAAAATTCATGAAATATTATAATATAATATGTTTCTAACTCATATAAAATAGATAAAAATAGACATGAATTAAAATGTAGGGAACATATAATATTAATATAATAATAGAATAATATTTTACATGTTTTGAACAAAATCGCCAATATATTTTTGATTAAAAAATTGATTTACCAATATAATCCTTAAAAACAATAATAAATTTTTAAATATTAAAAGGTTATAATTATACCTATAAAGTTATCATTTTCTCATTATTTGACACTTTATGTATTTATAAACAATATATTATCCTAATGATTCCTTTAAAATAATTTTATAACACTAAAATAATTTAACAAAATGTTATTTAACTTGAAATATCATCAATGTCATTTTGGACACTGTTCATTTAATATGACATAGAAGACAACATGTCATAAATAGAATTTGAATATAATACTTTATAATATCCATAAAATACTATATTGTTCTTCTTTTTTTTAACACTAAAATTCTTAAAAATTATGTAACTTTTGATTTTTTTTTAATTCAATTATTTTTTTATTATATTAAGTTAATAAATTCCATTCAGGCATAACGTAAGAATTTAAGGAAGCAATTAATTCAAAATAAAAAATAAAAAAATACATGATAAAAAATAATTTAGATTTCAAATTAATCTTTTCAAACATAAAATATCATCATTTTATCATTTTTTCAAAAAATTAGATATAATTAAACAAAAAGAATGCCATTTTTCTTGTTTTCATTACATAAAAAAATTAATAGGTAAAATAAAATAATATGGCACCATGGAGAGATATTAAAAACATATAGATGGAAATTGATAAACATAGTTCATCAAATCTTATAATTTCAACTCTTAGTGTAATTTTAAATTACTTTACATTTTATTTTTAAACATAGTTACTCAATTTACCATTACCATAGTGAACATTATTTACTATTAATAATTTTAACAACAAGAAAAAATCAAGGGGATATATTTCAAAAATATAAACACCATGATTCCAAATATAAAATAAAATTTTCAGTAACAGTTTCTATCAGTGTAGATATTAATCTCACATAAAATAGTAAAATACTATGAAAAAAATATTTTAACAAATATGTTTTCAGTATAAAATTATTGTAATACAAAATATTTGTATAAATTATTTTACAATGAATATAATTAGACTATTATTAACTAAAAAGAACAAATTAAATATTATAAATAATCCAAAATTTAATCTTACATTGCAATTGTTTAAAATAAATAAAAATTATAAATAAAAATTTATATTTTTCAATATTAAATGAAAACCCAAACATAAAAAAACTTCAAATTTCACAATAATTTATTTTTGATATGATTTTTTTCAAAATGATTCAACATTTATAAAATAAAATTTCTAAATGCTCCAAAAATTCATTATGATATATTATCATAAGGAAAAAACATTATTCAAGAAAACAAAATTTCGAAGAATAAAATGAGTTTACAAAAAATTGTGGGAATTTTTGGTTAGATATTATCTACACATTTATATGAGTTACATTTTTAAAAATATTTCATTATTTAGATAGTCATATTAATACCTTCAAATTACATGGCTATATTATTTTTTTCATAGTTAAATATTAATATTTCATTTTTGCTTTAGGTTAGTGTTGTGTATTGTATAAGCTATTGAACATAAGTTTCGTTTCAAAATATTCGGGTGTTGTAATTTAAACTCTTTTTAAAATGTTATACTCAAAATTAGAAATTGATATCAACCAAAAAAAATTACATTTTAATGTACCTTTTTTTGAAATAACACATCATAAAAAGGGTTAATGAAAATTCCCCATGATAATGTGGAAAGAAAAATAATATAGACATCTCGAAAAACAGATACCTAGGTTTCTAAATTGATGAAATTTAATGGGAAGTGATACCATGGATTTTTAAGAAAGTATCAATATATAAATATGAATTCAGAGTTACCTTGGTTATTGATCATAATACAATGAACGATCCAGATAATGAAAGTGAATAAAATACTATAAACCAATTTTTTGTGAAAAAGACCATCAATTCATCATAAATGAATGTAATAGGATTAATTTATTATAAGAACATTTTCATTTATTTGAGGGATTATATTATCATTTATAATGTTAACATAAATAAACATACCTACAATAATGTACAAATACATCATTTAATAATTTTCCACAATGATTTCATATTTTTGTCCAAAAAAATTGTATTTATGATGAAATTTTTAGGGAAAAGTGACTAAAATAAACTTCTAATAGGTCACGTATTCAAAAAAACAAGTTATTATTTTAGTCTATATAGATTAAAAAATCATAATAGTTTGAATAAGGTTGGATAATTCATCAAAATAATAAACATTTATGTAAATAAACATAATATTAAAATTTATAATCTCAATAATAACACCCAATGCTCAACATAGTTAAATTGATGATTAAAAAATCTCAACATTCATGAAAATATTCCTGAAAAAGTTGGAAACCCACAAAAAAATAAAAGGATATGATCACGTATTTTTATGATATTAATTTTAACATATATATCCAATCAATATTAGCCGCTGAAAAAGTTATCTAACACAAAATGTATATACCATACGCATATAATCTCAAAAATATGTTAATCATTTTCATAAATAAACTATATCATCATAAAAACTTAATAAAATGACATATTATTCCAACATATATATCATATTTAATTCCAAAAATAAAATCACACAAAAATCAATTTACATTAATCCTATAAGGGTCCTAAAATAGTGAACTTCAAAAATAACATTATTCCCCAAAATCACTTTTTTATCCCATAATTGTCTATATGTTAAAAATATGATTCAAAATTATTTATATTCATTTAGTTAAATAAATTTATTTATGAAAACAATTTTATATTAAATATGTCATCATACATGCTAGTGGTAGGTGATTCACCCTTATCTTCCTTAAGTTGTGCGTTTAAGCTATGTGGCCTTTCGATATGAAATTTGTTGTCACATGGCATGTGGGTTGTCATTTTTACCAATGAAACATTAATACAATTACTAAATCATTCCAAAAATGTCATGAATGACTCAAAAATGTATTATCAACATTTTGAAAAAAAATATTTTTGTTATGTTTACAGGATATATATACCTCAGCATAATAACATATCTGTAAAAAATGATATTATAAACCATAAATTATGATAAAAAAAATAAGAAATGGGTGTTCATTCCATTGAACTGGTGATCAATCATAAACATATAAACCAATTATGGAATCTATAACACTAAAGATAACAACTTAATATTATATCATAATCTCTAATTTTATCGTATTCATTCCTCTAATACGCACAAGTACCTAACCAAAAAATTTAGATAATATTGTGTTTTTTTTGAATTAGTTATCTTTAGTTTATGGATATTTAAAATTTATTGTTTTTGTGAATAAGTTTAAAACTAATAAATAATAAACTCAAATATAATATTGTGAACACTTCCACATATTATAATATTTACCCATAAAACATATTATGATATATATTATTTTATTTTCAGGAAATATCTCTAAAATTCTCATCCTGATCTCAACCCTATCCCAAATAATCTTTATAACCATATAAAAATAATATCAAATTGTTGGATGTGCTAAAAAATAATAGTAAGGTGTGAAAATGATGAAAGGAATAACTTAATACATTTAAATAATTTAAATCATAAGACATTGTTTTTAATTAACCTAATAAAATTTGAACTAATTTTTTTTTACATATACATGATATCGGTTTCACAACCCATAATTCTTCATAAAAAACATTATAAGAAAACCTAAATGGAAACAATCATATTTATTGGGATTTGTAATAAAAAATGGGAACCCATGATAAATATTTTATTAAAAAGATTCATTTTTACATTTAAAGGGAATAATAATTACTTTTATATTATAGATCATTAAATAATCTCATTAAATTTTCTTATTGACATTAAAAATTAATAAAAAAATATTGAACTCATGTAGGTAGAATTAGAGAATAAAATAATGATCCTGAAATCATAAGATCATGGTAGCATATGAAATATTTAATAAACACCAAAAATTACATAAGAGATTACATTATAGAAAACTACTAATACAACATAACATGGTGGATTGATTCCCACATTGGATTAGGTTTAATCCCAAATCTCATAAATTATATCTCATGAGATAGAAACATTCACAATACATTAAAGTACTCACTAGGTGAACCCATCATAACATGGTAATGAATATGTGTACCATAAAAAAAAGAAAGAAGTTTTTATCTGAATAAAAATTTAAATATTTTAAATTATCCATAAACTAAAATAATTTTCCTAGTGGCCCAAAAAATTTCCACAATGTATACGTTAAAATCGATAATTTTTTTTTCTCTATAATGAAGAAAATCACAATAGTCTAGAAAAACATGTAAAATTATTACATTTACAAAACTTTAAAATAATTTCATATTTTTCATAATTTTTTAAATTAATTTACAATATATAAAATAATTCCAACAAATAATTTTAGGAATGTGGATGGGAAGGAAAATGATTTAGAATATAAATCAATAAAAAATTGTAAAACATAGTTTTAAAAAAATTGTCTATTATATCTAGTAAAAATAATCTCATATTTACTTAATCATCCTAGATAATGAAATAATTTTATTTATATTCACACTTAAAATCATTTTCACATTGATTATTTTTTATTTTTTTTAATAACTTCATATATTCCATTACGTTTCCCTCTAGCTTTGTGATGACATTCTGCTCATTTGTCAAAAATGAATTTGGTAGGATGAATATGAAAAAAATATGAATTATGTAATAATATCTAGAATAATAATAGAGATATAAATATCAATTTTATCTATAAGTATAAATTTTAAATGAAACTACGAAATTTCATTATCAAAAATGAACTACTTTACAATCATATTTATAGTAGGTTGTACATACACAATATTAACATTTAAAATTTTCAATGATATTGATGGAAATAAGGTAAGTATTATGTTAGGATTAAATAATTATTAAAATAACACTAATATAATATTATTTCATTACAAAGACATATATGTACTACCCAAGTGATGTGTATGTGAAAAATGAATCACATCCCTTAGTAGAGGTGGTAGTGAAAATGTACGAATGAATAATGTTTTAATTTTTCAGTGCATAGAATTTTATAAAAGTATATGTTATATTATCATTAATATTTTATACATATACAATAAATAACATATATATTCATTAATCCTATCATTATTACTATCCTTGTGAAGCATTTATGTATAATAAATTGCATTAGTTGAAAAGGGGATAATCCTGAATACACCCAATAAACAATTTCATTTTCCAATTGATGGAATACAGATATTGAAAAAGCTTACGAAATTAACAAAATGAAATATAAATATATGGGGGATGATTATGAAATTATATAATTTTTTTGAAAAGTTTTTGAAGAGGGTTGAATAATAAATAAATGTAAAACCATTGGATAAAATATATACATCTTCTACATTCTATCTCCGTTGATTTATACGTTAAGCCACGTAATTTTGATATTATTATTTAAAAAACATCTAAAATGAGGTGAGAGATACTAGGAAGGTATTTTTTTAATGTATGAACTAAAATGCATTTTATTTATTAATAAAAGAGCATAGTGGGTTCACTTTTATTAGAGTGGGGATGAGACCTCTTGTAATTACATATTGTAATAAATTTATATAAATTTATTTTCAAAACAAAAATGGATCCAAAATGATATATTTTTAATATATGATGAATATAGGTTTAAATAATTCCATCTAAACATATTTTTATTTGTTTAGACCATTTTTTACCCAAATTATTTTGTTTTAATAAATTATTTCCTTTTTACTATTATAATGATAACCATGATTTTTTAAAATTTAGTGGTACTAATTGTTACTATGATTTGAATATAGGAAAATTAATGGAAAAATGCTGATATTTTAAACCATATGATAATGACTTCAAAATCTATAGGATTTCTTTGGATTGTAAATAATTTATTAAAATATCATTCACGATTTTTTTAAATACATGAAATATTATAATATTATATCTTGAAACTCATGTAAAATTGTTCTAAATTGATATAAATTAATATATGAGGAATACATGTAATTAAAATTATAATAAAATAAAATTATTATTGGTTTTGATATCTTTTTAAGTGTTATCTTCAATATTGACCACTTGTTTACCAAATTTTAACCTTAATTATTGTAATGATATTCACATTATAAAAAACTCATAATTTTACATGTAAGGTGAAAATTGGATAATTAATATCCATGGGATGAAATTTTACACCTCTTATAATAATATTTTTCTATTTTAAATATATTTATGACTGTTAAAAAATTTAATAAAAATTATTTAAAATGAAAAATCATTAATATTATTTTTGACACTATTCATTTAATTTTACTTTGAAAACAATATGAATGTTAATGAATTTGACTATAATATTTTCACACATTTTTAACATGTTATATTATTTAAAAATAATTGAACATAATAATTCCCTATAAATATATTAATTTTAATATTTTTTAATATTATTTATTTTATATTTATATTAAATGAATAAATATTATATCAACATTACATAAGAATTTAAGATAATTATATCATTACATAAAATATAAAATATATCACCATAAAAAAAATCATTTATCATTCGTATTACTAATATATAACGAAAACTATCCACTATTTAACCCTATGTAAAATATTTAGAGATAATAAAACAGATAAAAAGATATTGTCTAGTTTTCCTTATATAAAATAACATAAGGGTAAATTTGAATGAAATAGGGAAAACATTAGTCATATTTTTAAATTATGGATGTAAATAGAAGATCATAATGCATCAAATAGGATAAATGTACGTATTATAGTAATTTTTAATTTATGATCCTATGGATTCTACCTTTAGTTACCATATTTACCTTTATTGTTTAAATAATTGTTGACAATGGTTACTATTCATAATAAAGAAAATAAATGAGTACCATTTACAAAATCTGGTCTTCCCAAAAAAAATATGGCATCCATTTATCAAAATTAAAATTCAATAAGTTTGGGAAATTATTTTTATACTAATATAAAAAACATAATGAAATATAGTTTTTATGGAAAATTCCATTTTGCGCATAAGTTTTTTATTCCAAATTCTAGTATAAAATTTATTTTAAAAGCTATTATAGGAAAATGTTTAATAATATTGAGATTATTAATGTTCGAATATAATCCAAATTATAATTTATCTTTTAAAATAAATTAAAAATTATTACAATTTTCAAAAAAAATTACAATTTTCATTATTCATTTGAAAATAAAACATTCCAAAAAATCATAAAATTTCACTATAAGCTAATTTTAAAAACCTGGTTATGAATATTATTGAAATTGTATCAAATAAAATTCTGAAAGTTTCAATAATTAATTATAATATTTTTTAAAAAAATTTAAACAAAACAAATTTGTTAAGAAAATGTTATTTTTAAAAATATAATTACTTTATAATAACATTGAGTGATTATTTACTAAATATTTACTAGTAAATTTATATTCATAAGGACCATTTTTCATATTTCATAAATCTTTTAATCATATTAATAACAACTAATTTTATATTTACTATAATATGGTCATTTTTAAATAATAATATTCCATGGTCAGTTTTGCCTTGGTGTTGTGTGTCCTATACACTATCGAACGTAGTATTATTTTTAAATTGTATGTATGTTACAATTAAATTACTCCATATGAATTAAATGATACCACTACATTAACCTATTATTGTTTTAGGTCTTCTATCACAAGGTTGTTTGAAAGCTTTATAATTTCTTCATTCAATCTCCATAAACTCAATTCCCATTAACATACATCACAACAATGATTATGTTTTCAAAAAATACAACATGAAATCACATAAAAGGATAAATAATGAATTTTACATAGTAATATATCATTTAAAGCTTTAATATCATAAGTTTTATAAACCATATACCACATGAATTAATAGTTTTTTTGAAAGTTCTCTAAAATATAGTGAAATGAACAATTATATACTAGTCTTATATAATTTTATATCAATTAAATTTCCCCCTATATCAATTCACATAATTTGATAAATTCAATATCTAATGTCTCATTTAGGGAATAATATGTTTTTTCAAAAAATTATCTTCTATAGAAATTAATATAATTATATTTACGTACATGATTAAGAAATATTCAATACAATATTTCTCATTAAATACTTTCATCGCAATATTAACATATGATAATAATAGTGAATAATATAATCATGTTAACATACATTTAATTACTAGAATATAATATATAAAGATTGAATCAATATAATATTATAAAAAAAATTAGAAAACATTCATTTCATGCATTATGTTTTTTAATTTGTGCTATATAAAAAAATAAAAAATTAATTTAATCAAAAAATGTCATTAAAAATAGTTCTCAAATATAAAGTATGATGGATAGAAAAAAAATTTGATGTTCTCTGATGACAGAAATAGATATTAAAGAGAACTAATAGACTTGAATATTTAATGATAATAAAAAATAATATATATAGATACAAATGGATAAATTCACAATGGTTTTGGTGGATACAAGATCCCCGATCCCACATCATAAAAATATGAGAAGAATAATAATGGAACATCATTAAAGGATTTGACATATATTTTAATTTTTGATATAGATATAAGGAATATCAAAATTTTAAAAAGTATTTTTAGATTCAAATAAATTTTATTGATGATGATTACATTCCAATCAAATCCAATTTCAATGTATATATTTAAATTTAATGAAAATTTAATATCAAATGAGTTAATATGTGGTCCCAATGGATATTTATGATAATAATTTCCTCAAAAAAAAATATAAGAGAAAAAATTGGGATAATATTCTCTAAGAACTAATAATACAAACCAGATTTCAACTATAGAGTGAAGGAAATAATATTCCATGTCACACAAAATATTATTCTTATATATAAACATTATTTAAATCATAAATCAACTATGTAAAATCCTTCATTATTGTTATACATGTGTAATGGGCTCAAAGTTCATGTTTTATTTTACTAGTTTTTAGTTTTTTAATGTAACTTTACTTAAGATTTGATTTAGTGAAGTCTCTAGTTTATTATTTGTGGGTTTGTAAAGTTTTCTAATATTTTAATTTGTAGTATTGTATGATCATTGTTTAGAGAATCCATATAGTTTCTTATATGTAACCATGTGTGTGGGGCCTTTGGTTATAAGGAAATTCATAGTGTTTGTGAATGGTTTTCCAAATAATGTGATCAAACCACATTACTTTACTATGGGTTAGATAGAGTCTTTCCTGTGTGTGAAATATTATTTGATAAACTGTGCAATCAAACCATGCATACATGATAAAATAGAATGAAACATATGATTAAACCTAGAAAATCCCAATAACTCCTCCTTCTACCTCTGACAGCGAGGGATACGAAAACAAGGTACTCCATTAGAAATTATTAGTTAATTAATTACCTCCAAATGTCAATTACGTAAGATCTAGAGACTTTTTCCTTAGGTATTTCAATGTAAGTGGTTGTTTATCCACTATTTTTCTATACATGATAGATCATACATATTATCTATGGAAATGACCTCATATGATGACTTCCATTTCCATGTCTAGAAATTTATACATGATATAATATGATTCCTTTTATATTGTGGAGTAAAATGATAGTATAAATCCATTTTTTTCTTCAATATTTCATTTTTTTACATTTGTTACATTCATTAGATCTCAATGGGTTTTTCTAAGATGATCCCAACCATTGTATGTTCTTATTCATGTATGTCCAATTTTTAATACACATTTAGTGATTTAGGATTGGTTATTTGGATCATTGGGGGTGTAATATTTTTTATGTTGGTGTACCTTGAAGTTCTGATAAGATACTATTAAGGTTGAAATTTTCATACATTGTTATTGATATATTATAAAACTATATGATGTGAAAAAAATGTACCTATGTGTGTGTATGGACCATGATACCACCCTTGATATAACATTTTTATGAATATGTGTGTGTTCCGTGAGTCCTATAAAGATATGAAATTCTTGTGCATGTGTGTATGATATGTGAGACTTTTCATTATATGACATTTTTTTCTTCAGAATAGTTAAATAAGTTTTTACTATGGATTAAGTATGTATATATGATTGTGTAATGTATATTTCATCATTCTTGTGTCAATTTGATAGTTGAACCCATCATTGATTAGTCAATACTTTGGATTTTTGCTATGTGCTACGTGGCTCATGGTGATTGTAAAGGGGTCTTGAATAATAGAGGGCATGTAATGATTGATTTAAGGCCTAGAATGAGAGTAACATTAGGTAATGAATACCTTTTAACATGAACTATAGTTGTTGTAGGTGTACATTGATCATGTATCTTTACTTGTGAGATATATTGAGGCATTATGGCCTTGTGAACTAACCTGCGACATGATGACCATGAGGAATATTTTAGGACAAAAATTTTCCATAAGTTTTGTTATGGGATTCTTGGTATGTATAATAAACTTATACATTAAAATATGTAGAATCATGTAGGTATGGGGTTTGTGTCCCCCATTTTAGTGCAAGACACTGAACATGAGACAGTTTAGCCTTGCATTTACATTCTTGTCAGTGAAGACACTTATATATAACTGATGAACATATATAAAGGATGTATTGGTGGTTTCATATTAGGTTTATAATCCCATCCTATACGGGAATAATTATGTCTCTATAGACTCCTCTTATATAGATTCAAGATTAAGAATGTTGTCTTTATTATGAATGTTTTACTCTATTACCAGGTTGGTCGAGGAGATGTCGAGATATACACTAAGATCCATTATAGGGATTCCATATTATTTATTTTTTTCTTGTAAATTATTTATATTTTCTTCTTTTGGGGATCTCATGACCAATTGAGACTAAGATTTTATGTCTCATTATCATATAATGGTTTTATGTTCATGTTATAACATTCCATTTTAGTTTGATTATTATTATGATTATTATTTGTACTATTATATACTGTGATTTTAAAATGCTAGTGGTGGAAAACTCTCCCCATGGTATGCCTTAGGCCCTCACCACTATTTAGAACCCTCTTTCTTATGGGTTGGTATGAATGTAGCTATGTAAAACTCAATTATAGAATAATTGATTAAATCCTGGGTTCTAAATAATTATGTTAATGATTTTTTCTTTTAAAATATTATTTGGTTAAGGAAAATAGAATATTAATGGATTTCATGACTTAGTATAGATCTCATGGATAGGATTAGCTAACACATTCATGTGGTATGTCCTTGTTTCTAGTGGTGGTAATCCTCTTTATGTTGTTCTTTTACTCTTAATCTATTTCACATTGATTGATGGAATTTATTTCGATGATTATGATTTGTGGTATATATCCTAGTAAACGGGACATCATTGGTGAGTTTACACATCATTGATATGCGTGTAGGATCATATGTCATGTGAGTGTTTTATATTTATTTATTTTTTGTTAAATTTTTCAAATTTTATTAATATTACATTTTTTTAATATATTATTTTTGGAAATAAATTAATTTATCTAATGTATTTTATATTGATTAACTGATAGATGTGACTAATCTATTGTTATTGAACCCAAGGTCATGAGACTTGAGTATGTTGGTCAATATTATCTCTTTATTATTCATTCCATGATATGTTTTAAGATTCATTATTTTTAATGTGTTCTGAAAAAGGAAATTTACTTATAATAATATATTCTAGATTTTTTTTCGAAAGAATTTAGTTTTTAATGATTTTTATGATTGACATGAGTTATAAAATATATTTATAAATACCATGTGGATGTGAAAATTTTCCAATGGATTTTTTGAAATGGAATTTGAAATTTTAAAAGGCATTTATTCTTATTGTATAGTGAATGGGATAATTTTTTAAATGAAAAAAATTCAAAACAGAAAAATTAGATTTTTATTTCATAAAATGATTGTAATAGAATGTGATTTTTATTTTTGGGGTATTAAATTAATTTAATGTGGTTTCTCAAATGTTTTGGTTTTAAGGGTGGATTAAAATAGAATTTTAAATATCATTAAATTGTTTTGTTCAATGATCCATAATTTTTATAGGCCCATTAGAAACTTTTTAGCTAGATTCTGTTTATGAATAGAATGTGAGACCATAATTAATTCCAATTATTTTTTATAGTTGATGTATGTTATTACTGAATATCTTGTTTGGTTTATTTGATCATAGAATGAGAAGCTATGTTTTTTTATTTTTTTGGGTAAATAAATATACTTTATGGGATCAGATCAAAAATGGAGGATCATCATTTATGTGATATTTCACTAGTATTCAACCCTCAAAAGGGTTAGTTGGAGTATAATGTTTTCCTTTGATGTATGTGTTGTTATCCTTAGAATGATCAGATAGGAGTCATGAGATATATGTGGTATCGTGATCATAGATCTAGATAATGACATACTAGTTGTTAGGCTAGTGTGGTGTTGTTCTGGATAGAGACTCGTTAGTTACATGGATCCTTTAGATGTGGTTATCAGTGTGAGATCCAATCTTGTAGAAATGTAAGGATAATGGTTCTGCTCGAAGACCATTAGATTTATTCATATTATTGGTTGATCTAGTTTCATAGGACTTTTTATTTTTTCATGTATGGTGTTTTCTTTTCCATTAGAGGAATGTGATTGAGATGCTATAAGTATAGGCGATAATTAGTGTGTGGCCTAAGTCATAGAGACAAAAAATTATGATGATTGATCAATATGTGGAGGAGGATATATATTTTTCATGAAATTCTTATTTTATAATTTGTGACCATAGTGATTGTCTAGGGCCTTTAAAGTTGTTTAGATATGATTTGAGATTGAATTATATTTGGTTATAGCGGAGGTGCAGTTACATAGATTTTCTTATATTGTGAGACATGTTTTTTCGATGTGAAGGGGTATTTAAGGTAGTGACATAATAATTTTTATACAGGTCAGATGTATGTTTTATCTTGTGGTTTAATTACATATATAAAGTCTATTAAATTGAGGGAGATAGGGTTATTATTTATTTCTTAGAGTTGCATACATAAGGAAATACATGGTGTTATAGGAGTACGATAAGAAGAAAAATGATTCAATATAATACTGGATTCCCTTGAGTGATGTGAGATGAAATGGTCATAAAATCATGGTATTTATGAAGATTTATTTGATAATATACATTTGGTGAAAAATTTTAAGTTGGAATTTAGTGTCATGGGGAGGTTAAATTGAGAATTTTATGTATAGTAAGATAGATCTTTGATGGGTTGAACCCTATTGAACTATCTATGGATTGAATTTTCTAATCATCATTGGATTTTCCTCTATGTTATCACACGAAGTAGATTTATGGTGTTCTTATTTGTCTATTTAAAACATGTTTTATTCTCAAAGAAGAGTGTAAATCATTTATGGTGGTTATAGATAAATTTTTTATGGTCATATTTTTACAATAGAATAATAATTGTTGTGGTAATAGTTCAAAAGATGAATGTGAGACCGCTAGAGAGGATCATCATTATTTTAAGAGATAATAAAATGTAACATCCTTGGTAGACTCAGATAATGATTATTTTTGTTTCATTATCATGAGGGTGATTATAGTTTTTTCTATATAAACATTGTATGTGTGCGTTAAATGCTTGGAGTGATTATAGTGTTTTGTTTTTGTTGTTGATAAGGTTTTCAATGACATGAATGTGGTATGTGTTCTTGGTCAGTGATGGAGACCATGCTTTAGCAATTATAAGAATTTATTGTAGATATTTTATTTTGGTAGGTATTAAAATTAATACCTTGTGGTAAAATTTCAATGTTAGATTATTTTATCCAGATTTGTGTTATGAATGCATGGTGGCCATCTATGAAATGTAAAAATATTAGTATCATGTCATGTGATCCATACAGATGCTTGGAATATAGTGATGATTTATTAAGCGGAGTGTCACTTACCATGGTTGATGGTCAGGAAATGATGTTGAAGGTGATAAATTTTTCTGGAAGATGAATTATGTTGATAGAATAGACATACCATCTAAGGTCATCATTCATAGGAAATCAAGAATGAAGCCATGATACAAAATTGATGAGAATGTATTGGGTTATTTTTAATTCACGATGATGGGATCTAGTGTGGTTAATAACATTATTCATGGGATAATTCATGTGAGAATTTTTACCAGGGTTCCATTTGGGACATTGACTCATGATAGTTTAATAAAATTTCATATCATATCTCATGGGAATGATCATAATAATGTTTATGGGTCGTTAGCAGAAAATTGATAACTATATAAAGTGATTGATAGTGAGAATGTTGTGTTATTGGTATTGTTTTAATTTGAAGAGTATTCCACCAACGTTATTGACTGAAGTGAGGAAGGGGTTAAAATATTATGTAGAAAATCTCACTCATTAGTATGGTTCCATAGACGTCTTTTATAGGGAACTCCAGAATGGTAATCAGATGTGTGGCCTTAATCACTCGATTTCTTCAAGAATGAACTCTATAGACACTTCTTGAGGACAAGAATTAATTGTAGGGGGTGATTGTAATAGAATCATCATTTGTAGGTGTATTATAACTTTTCTTATTTTTGTTTAATGTTTTCAGTGTTTATATAATAAGGTGATGTCTCGGGTTTCATCTAGGTTTCATTGAAGGACATTAGTATCCATTAATGGGGTGTATGGATTCATTATTGTTAACGGAAAATATGCAGTTCCCCTAGGGTTAATGTTGAAGTGATAAATTTGGAGATAATAGATTCACATGTTTGGAACACAGTTTACTGAACATTAAGGTCTATAAGTGTGAGCTAACTTAGGTTATCATAGTGGCCTCAGAACAGTTTGATAAACCATGAATGTGGTATCAAATAATCAAAAAATATAAATTTTAACTTGTATTATCATTGAAATTCAATGGTATTCCTACTAACCCTAGGGGTCATGAAATACTGGACGTCTTGGGTTTTTTTAGAGAATTAATTACCTCATTAGACAAATTCTATTAGATCTAGAGAAGTTATAAATTAATATTTTAATGTAAGTTATTATTTTCCATCCATTCTTCTTCTTCATGATATGTAGTCTATTTATTCTATGTTGAACGACATAAATCCCGACTACCATACCCATTTATAGGTATTTGGAAATAATAAAATATTAATCCATCTATATTATTGAGGAAATTTTATGTGTGAAACCAATTTTTTCTTGAATGTTCTGAAATTCCTTTGAATTTATTCTTTCTTTCATCTAATTGGGTTTGTATAAATAAATATTAAAACATGACATGTTCTTCTTGATTGATAATCACAATTGACTCCTTCTATAGTGATTTAGGGATAGTTATAGGGATTGTTTTCATGTGAAAATAATTTTTGTTGTGAAACATGATATTGGGATTCGAAGAACATAAGGTAGGAAATTCTATACCTTTTATGGAATCATTATGAAACAAAATGTTTCAACATTTTTGTTCATGGTTGGGTGTTGTTTCTAATTCATTCACTAGGGTGTGCACTGAAAAGCTACGATGCAATGGCTATTTTCCAAAATTCATACTTTATAATGGTAGGAAATATATGTCACTTATTTAGGGGTTTTTTCACCTTCATTAAAATGGGATAATGTGATGTCAGTTCCTCTTTCCCAATATTTCTCCTTAGAACCCATTGACATTACCATGTCCCTCTCATAGATTTGAGTCCTTGTTCATGAATCTCATTTCTGGTTCCTTGTCATTGTGGAAGAAAATTAATTAAACTACTTCATTCAGGACATTCCATGGGGTCATGACATGGTAGCAACCTTCGATCAGAGATGATTACATCATCATGAATTTCAAGCCATTTCTGGATGCATGGACATTGGGGAACCTATATTCTTCCTCATAAGAGGGCATCTCATGATTGCAAAACTAGAGCCATATGATGTCGGTCCATGGTATATTATTCCTGAGGCACGAATCTAAGGTTTTCCTCAACATATCATTTTTAACATGGGGGTTTCCACATGTTTATCATCATACAAAGACGGTTATTCCAAAGGCGTGTCTCATGAGGTTTTCCTCAGGATTCTCATGTTTAACATGAGGTAGGTTATGAGTTTACCATCTTAAATAGATGGAATGATAGTTATAATAACATCCCATAGAGTTGAATTAGATTATATCATCCCTAGGTGGGAGAAACTAGAAGGTTTACGAGATGGATGGATCATAACACCCCATGAGGATGGATCCATGGTGATGTGTCCCATAGTGGTATGATATCACACCGTGAAGGCTTGTCTAGACACCACTGAGTATGGATTAGGGAAAGTGAACCCCCTAAAGGGAGACAACAAGGCTAACCATTTGCGGGGATTGATCCTCATGTAGGGTTCATACGTAGCCTGTGTAGAACGTAGGGATCAAAACACATGTATTTAGAAGGGAGAATAATGGAGTTGGGGTGTACACAGTGGAAAATAACATGAAGTAATGTGGTGGTTTACACATGGTTAGCATCTTTTGCTGCTGCTAGGTGTAGAGAGGAATTGGATGACATGATGTTATTGGGATGTGGAGGCCCAGGTAAAACCAGGATTGATAATGGATGATTTGATTATATGAATGAGATGAATGAGATGGAAATGACATAAAGGTGACAGTGGTGTTGGGATTGAACCTCGAGGATGATTCTTAAATATCTTAGTGGGTGGGAATAAAATTCCATAGAGTTCAGTGGAAAATGGGACACTTGAGGATGTGGCCGATGAGAATAGAAACCCGAACGGAACCCGAAGGAAGTAGAACCTTTTCGTGGGGGCCGACTTTCTAAAAACACCAGGCTCGAGGGAGAGACTAGGATAGTAATTCAGTTCTAGGGTTACAAATTATGGAGGCTATGTATGTATCCTCATGGTAGGGAGTCAAAGTCTAGGTATTTCAAGAGGGGGCATGGATGCAGAAAGTGCACAAAGGATAGTGACCCGATGTCTTTCTAAGGGTTACATGTGGTTAGCGACGTGAGAGTAGGTGTGATACCACTAAGGGATGAACCCATTATGTTGGTCCCAACAAAGGTGAAACCGATGTTAACTAGTGTTTGGGGTTGAAACATAAGGATAATTCTTATCTACCATTCCTAGGAGATAAGAATCAAAACCCATGTAGTTCACCAGTACACATTTTAGCATCATGAAGGGTGAAAATGGGAGTATTGTTTAACATCATGAAGGATGAGTGTAAATTGACGTGAAGTGGGCATTATTGATTGGTGATTGTCTTGAATATCATGGATAATTCCTACATTCCTTTCTTGGATAGTGAAAGGATCGTATTCAATGTTTTTTGGTGGTGATGGATGGGGATTAAACACCATGTTGGCCAAAAGTTGATGTCATGGATTCTTTTTAATCTAAGCTCAAATGAGTCATGCTCGGTGTGAGAAACCGAAAGAGACAACAGACCTGACAAACATGGTGGAAATGTGTGTCCATGAAGGGTGGTTAATGGGGTTTACACAAGGAAGAAACTTGGGTGGCACTAAGAAGTTTCTTTAATGGATGGGGCTTACACATAGAAGAAGTCTAGATTCAGCTAAGAAGCAATAATGATGAATGGGGGTTACACATGTAAGCTGTATGGATGATGATAAAGAGTGACAATAGTTAAAAGGGCTTATGAATGGAAGATGTCAAGGTGCCGCTAATGAGAGGATATAGTGCGCGGGGCTTACTAGTAGAAGCTTCCAATGTTCTGTTAAAAAGATTCATTAGTGGATTGGTCTTATGCATAGAAGCAGCCTAGGTATTGGTAAAGAGCAGCAACAGTTGATGGGGCCTATGCCTGGAAGCATCCTGTGTGCCGCTATGTAGTGGAAATGGATGATGGGGCCTAAACATGGATGTTTCCCCGGTTCAGCTAAGGAGCGGCTATTGTGAATGGGGCGTACTCATGGAAGCTTCCTGGATGCTGCTATGTAGTGGAAAAGGTGTATGGGAATTACATATGGAAACTTCTTTGGTGCTTCTATGAATCGACAATGGTTGAAGTGGATTATGCATAGAAGCATCCTATAGTGTCTTCCTCATGTCTGGCAATGAGGACATCCCAAATCACTTTTTGGTTGAGAAATATAATTGAGGCCTACACCTATTCTCTAGTGAACAAGTTGTATAATGCTAATGGATTAAAATTATTCCGAACAATGGTAGATTAAAATTTTGAATCGCATGCACAACATTTAGAACACAATGTGGGCAGACATGATGAAATGAGATGATTTCTGACCATATTCGAGTCACAACATCGACATCACATTATCCTACGATGAAAACAAACAAACTAGAGACAACTGGAGATCATTTTGGAATCACAGGGTGAAACAAGAAGTGTCATCCAATGTCTTTCGGGGTGTTGGACCATAGTGGTAGGCGATATAACAAAGAATGGGACTAGGCCATTACGGGTCACTACTTCCATGAAGTAATATGATGATCCAAATGAAGGACATGAAAATCGTGAGGTGGAGTGATGCAATCATTGACCAAATTCAAACCCCCTTGAAATTATGCCATTATAATCATAGTGTGATGTATCTTATACAATTCATAGAATCCATCTATTATTTGGAACAATATACATCATATTATTTAATGATTGATCATGTAATAGTTTAATTTCATTAATTTAGGACTATTGCAATCTTATGTATGGTGGATAAGGAATCTCTTATTCAGAAAAAGTGGCATCCTATATTTTTTTTCTATAGGGTGTACTATAGTTCATATTCAGGTAGTGAGGACTATCGGCATCTTATGCTTGGAAAATAAGGAACCCCTTTTTTAGTGAAATAATCTTCCTATGTTTCTCATATAGGTTGTTCTATATGTTAAATTCATATAGACAGTAATGTTGACATCTTATGTTAGGCGCGTAAGGAATCTCTTTTTTATAGAAAAATGAATCCTATGTTTGTTATATAGGGTGTACAACAATTTATAGTCATGTAGAGATGACTATTGGAATCTTATTCATGATGGATAAAGAAATAATTGTTTATGTCAAATGGAATCCTTTGTTGTTCATATAGGGAATACATCTATTTAAAATCATTTATGGGGATCTATTTTCATTTAAGCCTAGCACATAATAAATCACATGTTTGGAACAAGAGGAATCATATATTTTTCATATGGGGTGTACTACAGTTTATAGTCATGTACAGAGGAATATTGGAATCTTATGCTTAGCACAAGAGGCATCTCTTCTTTTTGAAAAAGAGACATACTATATTATTCATATAGGGTGTACCATTGTTTATAGTTATATAGAGAGGACTTTTGGCATCATATGATTGGAATATAATGCATCTATTATTTGAAATAAGTGGCATCCTATATTTTTTATATAGTGTGTACTAATGTTTATTATCATGTAGAGATGACTATTGGCATCTTATGCTTCGTATATAAGCCATATCGTATTTAGAACTGGAGGCATCCAATATTTGTCAAGTGATTGGGACTTACACAAGTGCAGAACTTTCTTGTTAAACTTATAATATGAGTCTAGTTCTTGGCTTTGGAAAAGTTGGTTGAGGAATGCTTCGACTAAAGGTAGTTAGGGAATTGAAGATGAGAATATAAACTAACATGAAGTGAATGGGACCAATAGGAATATGTCGACTCAATGTATTTCATGGATTGTCTAGGAGTACCTCTAATCATGTTATTCCAAATGTGGAAGGTGGATGTGCATAAGAGCATAATGGAAAATGTGGACATTCCAGCCCGAAAAGTTCTTTGTGCGATATTCCATTATTTTATAGGGGTAAGTGACAGTTGCGAAGGGACCATAGCTCGGGATATATCATTATTTGTGGTGTGGGGGCGTAGTCCCTGTGGTATGGACTAGTGGGTGTGAAGGTATGCGGTTTGTGAAGGATAGGGATTCACATAGAAAAGGGGTTCATGGAGCATAAGGTATTTCGAATTATGGAGCTCCGTAGAGCTCAATGTCTCACATAGCATGGTGTTTCACAGATCTAAGGTTCTCGTGGAGCATGGGGATTTTCAAAGCTCAGGTGCTTCTGGAGAATGGGGACTCATGAAGCTTAGGGTCTCGCAGATCTTGGGGATCCATATAGCTCTGGGTCTCCCAGAGCATTTGGCTTCCTGGAGCTCAGGGTCTCACAGAGCATGGGGCTTTAGGTAGCTGAGGGTCTCGTAGATCATGGGGCATCACGGAGCCTCGAGCAACGTCATAGAGATCCCACTTTTGCAATGGGTGGATGTCTTCGTTAATGGAATCTTATCACGGTGCTCAGGGGCACCGTGGAAAGGGATTTCATCAACCTATGGGGGGTGGGGTATAACCATCCATATGGGGTGAGGTGAGTTAGATATTTATAGGCGAGGGAGGTCTGTGAAGCTCAATGCATAAAAGAAATATGCACCGTGAAGATAAAATGACTCCACAAAGGAAATCGTTATCCGCAACCGGTGGTGGTTCCCTCATGTATAGAGAAATTGTGGAGGCTTCTTTCACAGAATTTTCGTCACTCATGGAGGCTCTGGTTAAGTATCGTGGACACACATAGGCTTCCTCACAACCTTTTCAGCCCTCATGGAGGTTCTAGTCAAGTTTATCTACTCCACAATCACAGATGGTGCTCCTCGAATGGGTTTCACAAACTAGTTTTCCATCCCAAGTTCAAATAACTGTAACTCTTAACCCATAACTCTATTTGGGATCTATGACCTGTCAAATTGAAGAATTCCAAAAGGGTTATTCTCTTGAATCATGTATGGAAGAATTTGGAATATATTGTGGGTATGTTTTTGGGTTCCAACAAATTCCCCCTATCAATGGGGTCCAATGAGGATGAGGAGGGTGAGGAAGACCGCATTCTGAGGAAAAAGTTAAAGAATTCACCTGCCTTAGGTTCCAATGTTTCTCAATCACATTGGGGGAAAAACCTACTAAAACTATAAGGCAATGTGATCCATGATTGATGCAGGAAAAAATAGATAAAAGTTGGTCATTCACCAGTATGAGAGTGTTGAATCGCAGAAGATGTCATGGGATTTGAACCGGAAATCACACACCATTGGTAGTGTAATAAATAAAAGGGGTCATAGTTAGAGAACGAGGGTCTCTGGATAGCTGTTTTTATTTTCCCAATTAGATCTAGAAAATTAGAAGTATAATTCCATGGGCGTCGGAATAAAACCAAACAAAGGGGATCAACGAATGTGAATAACAATGACTGAAATTCGGATCACTCTTGGGATAGCATGAAAATGAAGGATAAATGTTGAGCTTGTTTGAAACATTTTATCCCTATTGCGGTAGCCTGAGATGGTTACAACAAATGAGGGCCGACCACTGACCATGTTCGAAACACGAGACCTATCGTGAAATTTCATCCATAGTCTTTAAGAACATTGGACCAGGAATGTCGGTGAGCCATAGGCTGATAATCTGTACTATTATGGGGTTCCACTAGACATGAATGAGGATGAGGATACAAATAAAGGTCACAAAAATCATGGAGGTTGGAGTGATGTGTGGTTTTAATGGAGTCCAAAACTCTTAAAATTACTCTATTGTGGGGAAACACATTAGGTGATAGAATTAGTATGATCATGGATAGTACTCATTTCATGAAATGATCACTATGGAATGAGCCTAGAGTATCTTGTAATTTTATGTCATGCCTATGAGGATGATAGATACGTAGTTTAACATCTTAAGGTGAGGACAAGGATATCTAGAAATGATATATGTGGTGTGTTACATATCCCATTGTTAATGAGGAACATAAGATTCCACACCCCACCATGTGTTCCTAGTGGGATTATATAGACCATAGACCAATGGTGGCCAAACATGGGGCTGGACCTGAGGCCAAGTGGTCAGGTGTTCCAATGTATCGCATTAGAATTTGGATCAATCCATACGTAGTTTTGTAGGACCCGAGTAGTTTAACATCATACAATAGGATGGAGAGTTAAAGGGGAAATCCCAATAGGGGGTATGTGGTGCGAACTTTATATAAACAACATGAATAAATAATAAAGAAGACCATACCCACTATGTAATCGTTGGGGAAATCATAGGTCGATAGACCGAAGATGGTTAAATTTGGTTTTTTCCTGAGAAAAAGTGCTTGGGAATTCGTACATACGCCATTAGGATAGGAATCAACCTATAGATAGTCTTGAGAGTGAAGTTTAACTTCATGTGGGATGAAAGGTATGTGTTGTTAAGCTGCACCAGTACACATCCATCAAAACCCAGTAAGCCCACATGAGTCCTACTTGATGTGAAAAATAAGGTGTAGTAATGGGATTTTTTAGGTATTGAGAGGAACACATTAGGGGAAATGGGACGCTAGGTGAATGACATCCCAATAATACTGGCCTACCTACATAACACACATAGATTCATCGAGGGGTAAACCAAGTGTGTTGGAATTTCCCATAAAAATAAGGAATTTGAATGATTTGAATCATGGTGCCTGAGATCCAGATTGCAAAGATGGTGGTGTGATGATAAAGGATAATTGTTCACCATGTTTGAAACAGAACATTTGTTTTTCGTTATTTTGTAAAGGGGTGATAAAAATGTGGGTCGAGTGCTGACCATGTTCAAAACCTAGGACTTATTGAAAAATGTCATTCGAGGACTTTGGGGGCATTGTCGTAATGTGGTAGGAGAGCAAAAGTGCCATGAGACTAGGCTGTAAATGGTGTCCCTTCATACATCGATGAGGAAAAATATCCAAATAAAGGTCTCACGAAGCATGGTCACGAAACAATGGAATGCCCATGTGGAATCCAACACTTGGGGATCTACGCCATGACACATTTGAGTGTGCCAATGAGAGGTGTTAGATAGAGGGAGTCAAATCACATTCCAAGGACAATGGTCCTGGGGATGAAAAATCATAGTTTAAGGTCCTAGAGTGGACCATTGATATGATACATGGTTTCATGTAAACATTGTCGGGTTGCGATGTAGCAAAACTCGACATGGATGATTACCAATGAGTTATTCCATATAATGACACAATATTCATAAAAACCCACACATTGTTTAAAGTCATGATGCATGGACATAGGCATGTAGTTTAACATCATGTGCATGGATGAATAAAATATTTGTAGTACATAGGGGTAGACCCAAGGACTAAACATTCGTGTGTTCCAACATATCCCATGAGGATGGGAATCATGCCACATATAGTTCTCATGAAAATATCTTAGTTTGTGGTCATAGAATTCTGACCAGGAAGAGAATAGAAAACAGAGAAACATTGTGCTACTATTGCAAATACCCAACGAGAATAATGATAGTAGAATTCCATACTATACCACGTGCTCCCTGGAGGAACCTCATGTTGGGGGACCAAAGTTGGAATTTGGACTGGGCCCAAGATTAATTGTCTGGGCCTTCCTATAAATCCCTTTGGGATGGTAATCATTCCATAAGTAGTTCTAGAAATATTCAGGAAGTTTATTTTTGTACAATAAGGATGTAGGAGAAGAAAAGAAGTTCAATGAATAGAAATACATGGAATTTCTATCATGAACTTGATGTGAATGAGGACCCAAGAGATCCTTACCATACCACATGCTTCCAATATAGTTCTTTCCAATGAGAAAGAAAGAGGACATGATTTGATATTCTAGGGGATAGAATGAAAGACCAAATGTTTGGGAATTCTTATGTATACCATGAGGATGGGAATAAATACACATGATGTTCTAGAATAATGACATGGTAGTGTACTAATTCTTGGGGCAATACTATCATGATGGTTTGGCCCATGCACAAAACTAAGTGATATTTTATGGATCATTTTTCTTCTTTAGGGTGGATGTGGTGTGGTTTTTTAGGAAAAAACTAACACATGAAATAAAATTAGAGCATTTCTATAAGAATCTACCCATATGTGGGCCTTGAAAAATGGAATGGCGGTTGAATGATACTAGGCATGATTTCTCATGGAGCGAAGACACCATAAAGCAGTTTCACTTCCCATCATGTTGCCAGGATGATAGTATCACCATTTTGGGTCATAGGATAGGACCATCACATGAATCATAACATTGTGTGAAAAGATAGAACAATTTAACGTCATTTTGGACCAGGGTGTATGGTTTTACTTCATATGTCTTGGATGTACAGAGAAGAGAGAGGTTCTAAAGCGAATGTTCATGGAATGATAAAGCATACCCAATGTGAATGATTACAACGTCCAAACAACACCACACATAATTCTAGGGGATAAACCTCATTCCTGGGGACCAAAAAAGTTAAAATGACATGGGGATGGACCCGAATATGTAATATTAGGGCATTTCTATGTACCCCATGAGGATAGATTCAATACATATGTTGATCAAGAAATTACATATATTTTAAAGTCATATGGAAAGGATAGTGATAGGAGGGACTATCACGTAAGGGGGAGTATGTGGTGTAGCTATTATAAACCTGAAGTGAATGAGGAAATAATCCCACATATGCCGAACCACCCAATTAAATAATATTTCTAGAAAAAAGGATGATAGAAAAGATAATTATTGGATTCATAAGTGGACTCGAATATGAAATGTATAGGTATTATTATATATCCCAGAACAATGTGAATAAAGATATATATTGTTCTCAATATTTGGGTCATTTAACACCATGCGATAAAGAAGAGAGGTGTCTTAGTTTACAGTTGTATACCTCATACAAAAATAAGTGAGATTCATCTAAGCGGGGGTAAACATTGACCATGTCACTAAGCCAATGTAATTTTTGCTCGATTTAGGAAACAAGGGAAGAGAGTATATTTGCAACACATGGAATGCATATAAAGGGGAAATATAAAAGAGCTTCAATTGACATCACAATTTTGATTCTTCCTCTTAACGTGCAAACGCACACCGAGGGATGGCTCCAAGAGTGTAGAAATTTCAGGTTAACATGCTTAAGTGGAAATGTATTTGAATCATGAAACAAGTATTTATGGCTTATGGGGGTGGAGTAACAATGGCGGATAATAGTTGACTGTGTTCAAAACATATCATCCATATAATGTGATCAGAAATGGGAACCATCAAATGACTGACGACTGCTGACCATATTTGAAACATGGTACTTATGTCAAATTTTAGTTCAAAATCATTAATGGAATTGTCACAATATGGTAGGACGACACTAAGGCCTAGAATCCTTGACGTTAAAGGGTCCTTTCCGAAGTGAAATATGATGAGAACAAAAATAATGGAAAATTTGAATAATATAAACGGATGAAAACATGTCCATGTAGATCCCAAACTCTAGGTCCCAAATCACATCACATCTGGTAATGTTGGTGAATTTCCAATGTGGGTAGAGGGGACCGATTTTAGAGTAGACTACTCGAGATGTTGAGTGTAGGAAAGGGGGATAGAGAGATCTCAAGAGATATTAATGTTGTGTGGTTATTGCAAACCCAACTTGGATGAGGAAATATGCCCACACCAAACCACATAACCCCAAGAGGACATATTTCAACTGTATGGGAGGAAGATGATGTTTCTAATAAATAGGGTTTTACCAAATGATGAAATGTTTGGGTTTTCCTATGTATCCCATGGGGATGTTAATCAACCCATATAAAGTTATGATGTGTCATGCAATTTAACTTCATACAACATGGATTTAGGAAAGGGGTGTCTCAGAGAGGAATGTGTAGGGTGTGGATAATAACCCAACCTGAATGAGTACATAATCCCACTTATGATGCACCATTCATATTTCTAGGAGATAAATCAGACCGAGTGGCCACGAAAAAAGAATAGATCAACCCATGCTAGTCCAAAAAAAAACTGTTGTGTGGTCATACATATCCCATGAGGAAAGTAATCAAGCCATACATAGTTCTAGAAATGTTGTGCAGTTTAATGTCATGCAACAATATTATGGTAGAACTCAGTTTATGGTCATATATCTTGGAATGTAGATGCCTAGATTAATGTCTTGTGCGTGGGACAGAAGGGAAGAAAAGGTGAATCATCGCACCTATCATCTTGGATACCAAGGAATAGAAATAAATATTGATGATAACTAATGACCTTGTTCGTGGAACAATATCCTTCTCATGTGAATTGGAATAGGAATAAACAAATGAGCGTCGACTGCTGACCATAATTTCAATGTGGGACTTCTTTCAAAATTCCGTTCGATATCCTCCGAGATGCTGGCCCAAAATTGTAAGCGACCAATTGTGTCGTGAGACCAAGACTATAGGGGTCTTTTCGTAAGTGAAAGATTATGATAACACAAATAACAGGATGTTTGAATCGTGGTGTTACCCATGCAGTTTAATGTATTATGGTATGGATGATGGATGAATGTGGGGTGTCTCAAGGGGATGTGTGTTGTGTAGAAAAATTTTCCCGACGTGAATGGAAATCTGATGTCCATACCACGCTGCACAATCCTATGTGAGAACATGGGCCATGAGGCCAGAAAGATTGAGGGACCTAAGGCTAGGACATGGATAAAGATTATCTGCCTTCCAACATGTCCCAGGGGGATGGGAATCAACAAATACAATGTTCTAAAATATCATGTAGTTTAACATCACATGATAAGGTTCTAGGGGATATTTTATTAAAGTCAAAAATCTTGAACAATTTTTCAGTTCATTATCATGGGGGGAGATTATTTTGGATTAACATACACTTGGATGAGTGTAGTTAGTTTAATGTCTAGTAGGACGGTAATATTATTTATCCTCATGAGAGATAAGTGTTGGGTAGTTTTACATCTTTCATTTTGGAAAGACTGCGTAGTTTAATGTCCTGTGTTAAATAAAGAACATTTTAAAGTCATGCTGGACTATAATGCATTTTAATGTCACGCCAAACTGAGTTGAGTAGTTTAATGTCATGCATGATGATAACGTATTTTAATTTCGTGCTAGACGAAGATGAATAGTTTAATATCTTGTAGAAAAATAATGATGTTTAACATCATCTGGGGTGAATATGAGCAGTTTAATTTCATGTAGTAAAAATAATACAGTTTAACGTCATGTTGGTTGAAGATGATTAGTTTAATGTCTTGTAGGAAGATAATGCAGTTTAACATCATGTGAGGTGACGATGAGTAGTTTGACGTCATGTAGGATGATAATGATCTTTAACATCATGCACGATGAAGATGAGAAGTTTAATGTAATGAATGATGATAATGTAGTTTAATGTCTTGCGTGATGAATATGATAAGTTTAATGTCATGTAGGATGATAATGCAGTTTAACGTTATGCAAGACGAAGATGAGCAGTTTAATGTTATATGCGAAGAAGATGAGTAGTTCAATGTTATGCATTATGAAAATTAAATTTAACATCATGTAGGATGAAGATGAGTAGTCTAATGTAATGGATAATGATAATGCAGTTTAACGTTATGTGATATGAAGAAGATTGTTCTTTTTCTGTTTAAAATCATGAAACAAGGACGTGAACCCACAAGGACTAGGTCGGTATATGGATGGTCGCCTCTTCCCTATTATTACGGCAAGTTATCCTTGAGGATTAGGGGGAAATCAATATGATGGGATTAACCCAAAATGACCCCATCATATGCATAGATTTTCTACATGCCATAGATGTGAAATCACATGGTGAGCATTCCAAAAGCTGGTGTAGAGGCCATAGGGAGGACCTCTATGGCTGATACAATGCAACACTAAGGATGACACAAATTTTCATAGGGGTGTTAGGTATGAAAAAATGTCACCAGTCTGTGGGGGTGATGGAACTTAAGAGGAATTGTAGCTTGAATCGTCCGGACGACGAGGAGAGGGAGCTAAAAAGATGTGAAATCCTTGGTTTTTTGTATGATGGGGTTATAGATCCTAGATATAATGGAAAAAACGATCGTTAGTATGAATGGTTGATAGATCTCAGATGGTGTGGATGTCCGGATTGTCAATATGATGGGGGTGATGGAGCTAGTATGGCGTGGATTCCAGGAGCATCAGTACGACGGGGGTGATGAAGCCCAATAGGTGAGGAAGCCTAGATCATTGGTATGGTGGGGAGAAGGAGGAAAGGGAGAATGAAATCCTAGAGTGTAAGTATGATAGGGTGATGGAGCCCAGAAGGTATGAATGCTTGGACCGTCAGTACGATGGGAGTGATGGAGAAAACAAGGTGTGGAAGCCTGAATTGTCGGTATGATAGGGTGAAGGATTCTTGTCGGGGTGGATGGCTAGAGCATCGGTACAATAGGGTGATGGATCCCTGAAGGCATGAAAGGCTAGATTGTTGGTAAAATGGGGAAAAGGATCCCGGAACGCATGGAACCCTGGAGTTCAGTACGATGGGTGCAATGGAGCTCATAAGGAGTAAATTCCTAGATCTTCAGTACGATGAGGTGAAGCATTCCGGAAGGAATGTAAGCCAAGAGAATCATTATGAAGGGGGTGATGGATACTAGAAGGCATGGAATAGTGGAACGTCGGTACGATAGGGTGAAGAAGTCCGATAAGCGTGGAAGCCTGGACTGTCGGTATGATGGCAGTGATGGATCCCAAAAAGCGTAGAGGTCTGGAATGTTGGTACGACCAGACGAAGGATCCCGAAAGTAATTCAATCATGTATAATCGGTATGAGGGGGACGATGGATCCCATAATGTGTTGAATCCTGGATCATTGGTATAATTTGGCGATGGAGCCTTGAAGGCATGGAATCGTATAATGTCCATATGACTAGGCAATGGAGCCCGGGAGGCGTGGAAGCCGAGATCATCCTTATTATGGGGCAATGTAGCCCGAACGGCATAGAAGCCTGAAGCATCAATATGATAGTGAAAAGGATCCATGAAGTGTAAATACAATAGGGCGATGGATCCCAAAAGGTTTGGATTCCGTGAGAGTTGGTACGATGGGTCGATGGAGCCCAGAAGGGGTGGAATCTTGGAGCATCGTTACGATGGGGTGAAGGATTCTAGAAGGCGTTGAAGCCTAGAGCATCGATATGATGGGAAAATGGATCCAAGAAGTAATGGAAGCCTGTAGTGTGAGTTCTATGGAGCTCTAAAGGCATGGAATCCATGAATAATGGCATGAGGGGGAAATATAGCACCGCATGCATGGAATCCTGGAATGTCGGTATGATGTGATGGTGGACCTTGGAAGGCGTGTAAGCCTTGAAATTCATATCATATGGATTAACAACTAGATCAAGGATATGATTGAACTATTCCCCATATAGGTTCTTTATTGAATGGCATGGATTTGACACAGGGGTGGGTTATGTGATAACTTTTGTATATTCATGGGGAGGAACACAATACTAGTTGACGTTGGGAATGGGGAGGACCTCTGTGTTGAATGGTAGATGGTCAAGGAGCACCTCCAAAGTGGATGATGATGGTGATTGGGAGGACATCCAAACATGATGATAGTGGTGCATCGAGGACCTCCGTATTGGCTGATGATGGAAATATAGAGGACTCAATGCAAGTTGATAGCGGTTCATGGAGGACCCCCATAGTTGCTGATAATGGTAACAAGAATGACACCAATGGATAATTATAGGGGTAAGGGGAGGGCTTTTGTATTGGATGATGATGGAAAAGAGATGGAATCTCGGTCCTGATTATTGTATTGTAAGAAGGACCTCCATAGTGTAATCTGGTTCTATTGCAGATGTGCCCTTGGATTGGGGTGGTTTCCCCAAGTGTTCTCTATGAGGGTGGTGGAGTTGGTGTTGAGTTGTTAGAGTCAGGGGGAGGATTCCCCCAACATGGCCTATAAAGGTGACAGAGTCGACGAGGAGCTGATGGAAATGGGGGAAGATTCCCCTTCTACGACCTATGTTGGTGGAGGTGTCAGTGAGGAGCTGATGGAGTGGGGGGGGGGGGTTGATGTCCTCGGTGTGGCCGAAGAAGTTTGTAGAGTCTGCAAGGAGTCGATAGAGTTGGGGGGTGGATTCCCCTGGCGTAGTGTATGAATGCGGAAGAGTCAACGAGGATCCAATGCATTCATTGGAGAATGACCCAGGTGCAGCCTGTGAAGGAGGAAGAGTTAGCGAGGAGCCAATGGAGATATGGGGAAGATGCCCTCGTGCAGCCTATGAAGGAGTTGGAGTCAGTGAGGAGCCGATGGAGTTGGTGGGGGGGATTCCCAAGACACATCCACTAAAGGCAGAGGAGTCGGTGAGGAGCCGATGGAGTCAGGGGTGGATTCCCCTCGGCATAGCTAATTTAAGGCAGTGAAGATTGTGATGAGCTGATGGATTTGGGGGATAAATTCCCATAGTATGACCTATAAAGGTCGTAGAGTGGGAGAAAAAGTTATGGAGTTGGGGTTTGATTCCCCTATTGTAGCCAATGAAGGAAGAAGAGTCATCAAGGAGCTGAGTGAATTGGGGGAAGATTCCATTAGTGCCTCCAGTGAATGTTTCTCAGTTAGCGAGGAATCAATGGAGTTGGGGAATGAAGCCCTTACCAAAACAGATAAAGACAACAGAGTGGGTGAGATGCTGATGGAGTTCAGGTAGGAATTCCCCCAGTGTGGCTTATGAAGGTGGAAAACTCAGAAAGGAGATGATGGAGTTGAGGGAGGATTCCCCCAGAGATCCCTATGAAGGTGGAAGAGTCATAAAAGAGCTGATGGATTCGGGGGGGGGGGGGGAAGTCCCTTGGATTAACCTATAATGGAAGTAGAGTCGGCGATGAGCTGATGGAGTCGGGGTTGAATTCCTCTAGCACGTCCAATGATGGCAGCAGGGTCGGTGATTACTCGATGGACCATAGTCATCACACAATCATTGTTACTAATCCTACCACACATGAAGGTTAGGGGATTCACATGGTTGATGTCTCGGTTTGGTCATGCCTAACATTTTTTATCCATTCAAAGATTATGGAGAATAGATTGACATTGAATTCACCATTTCGGTTTCTAAAACATTCATCGGGGCGTGCATTATCGTGCTGCGATGTGATGGATGTTTCCATTTATTCCACCTCCCAAAGGCTGTTGGTACCTATCCTTTATTTAGGGACATTTGCTCCTCGATAAAAACGGGATGATGAGATGCCAGTTCTTCCAGTGGATTTCACCATGGAATTTTTCACATTGTCCAGGTCTCCCTCATATATTTTAGTCCTTGTTTATTACTCTCATTTCTAGTTCCATTTCATTTTTCATTCTAGTTAATTACACTACATCCGTTTGGACATTCCATGGGGTCTTGACATGGTATCAACCTTCGGTTGGAGTTGATGAAATTATCTTGCATGTCGATGAATATCTAGATGCGTGGACATTGGGGAACATATATACTTCCTCATAAGAGGGCCTATCAAGGGAACATAACCCGAGGCATCCCATGTCAGTCAAGGTGTATTTTATTCCAAAGGCTTGTCTCTGAGGTTTTATTCATCTTCCCATGTTTAATACTGGGTATGCGAGGAGTTTAACATCTTGTGAAGACAGTTATGCCAAAGGCTTGTCTCATGAGGCTTTCCTCAAGCATCTCATGTTTAGCACGAGATAGGTCATGATTTTATTGTATTTGGGAGAATGAATAAGACTGATTATAACATCCAATAGAGACAGATCAGATTGGTACATCCCTAGGAGGGATCACCTAGATGTTTTTTCAAATGGATGGATGAGAATTCCCAATGAAGACGGATCTGATGTGGTTTGTCCCATTGGAGGAAGATTAGACACTGTGATGGCTGATCATCACACCATTATGGAAGGATTTTGGAAATTTCACCCTAGAATGGGGACACAAAGGATTACCATTGGCGGGGATTGAACCTTAGGGAGGTTTCCTACATACCCTGTTTAGACGAAATGGAACAAAACCCATGTAGTTCAAAGGGAGAATGACCAGATCGGGGGTGTACACAATGGAAAACAACCTTATGTCATTCATGGTCTTGTGCATGGTTAGCAATCTAGGTGCTTATAGGAGCAGTGATGAAGTGGATGACCTGATCCAACCGGGATGTTTTGGCCTTGGTAAAACTATGATGGATAATGGATGATCTGATTATTTGAATGTGTTATATGAGATGGAAGCAATTTAAAGATGATAGTGGTGTTGGGATCGAACATCACAGAGGCTTCCGATATAACCTAGTCGGTGAGAATCAATTTCAACATAGTTTGGTGGGAGATGGGACACCTGAGGAGGTGGCCCGTGAGAATGGACCCATGGATTGAACCCGAAGGAAGTAGAAACTCCGGGTTGGTTCATAACATTCCAAACACACAAGGCTCAACGAAGAGACTATGATGGGACATGACTGCCCGAATTGAACCTCAAGGAGGATTCCAACGTATCATCATGGTAGGGAATCAAAGTTCATGTATTTAAGGAGGTCTATGGAATCAGGGTGTGTGCAAAGGATAGTGACCCAATGACGTGCTGGGGGTTTCACATGGTTAGAGACCCGAGAGTTGGTCTAATACCACCATGGGATGGGCTAAGGATGTGGGTCCGAGAAAAGGTGACATTGTCGTTTACTAGTGTTTGGGGTTGAACCTGAGGGAGGCTACCTATGTACCCAGCCTAGTATACATGGATCAAAACCCATATAGTTCATAAGCATACAGTTTTGTATCAAGCAAGATGAAAGGGGCTTGTAGTTTAATGTCATGGAGGACGTAGGTAAACTGATGTGAAGTGGTCAATACTGATGGGTGATGGGATTAAATATCAGAGAGACTTCCTATGTACCTTTCATGGAAAGGGGAAAAGTTAATGACTATTTAATTTGGTGGTGAGGTATGGGGATTTCACACAAAGGTGTCCCATAGAATACATCATAGTCACAATTTACTCAAAGATCACATGAGTAATGCTTGGTATCAGAAATAAGAGGAGACAATAGACCTGATGATTGTAGTGAAAAGGTGAGACCCTTAATGGTTGTAAATGGGGCTCATTCATGGAAGAAGCCTATGGGACACTATGATTTTTAATGATGGATTGGCCTTATGAATATATGTAGCTCAGGTGACACTAATAAGTGAGAATGATGAATTCAGATTACACATTGAAGCTGCCCGAAGGCTGCTAAAGAGTTGGAATGGTGAATGGGACTTACACCTGATGTTGTTTGAGTGATACAGAGGAGTAGAAATGGTTTAAGGTTCTTATGCATGGATGATTCTTTGGTGCCGCTATGGATCCGGAGCAGTGGATGGGGATCAATCAAGGAAAAAACCCAATGTACCATTAGGTAGCATCAATGGTTGAATGGGCTTATGCCTGGAAGAAGCTGAGGTTCCCCTAAGGAGAAAAAATAGTGGATAGTCCTCATACATGGAAACTAATCAGGTTCCACCAAAGAGTTCCAATAGTGAATGGGTCTTATGCATGGAAGTTGACCAGAATCTGCTAAGGAGAGGAAATTGTAAATTGGTCTTACACATGGAATCTGTCCGGGGGCCGGTAAGGAGTGGAAATGGTGTATGGGGCTTATGAATAGATATCTCCTGTAATGTTTTCCTTAGTTTGGAACATGAGGCAATACTACCTCACTGGTAGATTGATCTATATAATTGAGTCCTACACCTATGCACTAGTACACATGTTGGACAATTCCAAGGGCATTGGAATTATTCCGAACAAAGTGAGATGAAAAGTGTGAATCACATGAACTACATTTAGAACAAGTTGGGGGTGTCATGAAAATGGTAGATTAATGATAACCATATTCAAATCACAGCATCCACGTCACATTATACTAAGCTGGAAATAGAAAAACAAGGTCCAACCTCTGACTATATTCAAATCATGGGGCCAAACTCGAACTGTCATCCAAAGTCTACTGGGGCATTGTCCCAAAAGGGTAGGAGAGATGATGTGGTGTGGGACCAGGCCATTAGGGGTACCTTCAAACATGAAAGAGGATAAAGATTCAAATAAATGACACACAATGTGTGAGGTGGAGTGATTGAATGATTGAATGGATTCAAATGCTCTAGAAATTATGCCACTATAAACATGGCATGAGGTATCTTATGCCTGTCACATAATCAAACTCTTATTTCGAACCAGAGTCAATGTATTATTAAATGATAGGTCACACTATAGTTTAAAGTTATTTAATGGGGACTAGTGTTATCTTATTCATGGCTCATAAGAAATATCTTATTCAAAACAAGAGGCATCCTATATTTTTCATATAAGGTGTACTAGAGTTTATAGTCAGGTAGAGAGAACTATCGACATTTATTCATGATGCATAAAGAATCTCTTTTTTAGATCAAGGCGCATCCTTTGTTTCTCATATATGGTGTACTATAGTTTAAATTAATACAGATATAATTTTTGGAACCTTATGATTGGCGCATAAGGAATCTCTTGTTTAGAGAAAGAGGCATACTATATTTGTCATATAGGGTGTACTATAATTTATTGTCATGTAGATAGGACTATTGGCTTCTTATTCTTGGTGCATATAGAATATCTTGTTTAGGGAAAGAAGAATAATATATTTTTCATATAGGGTGTACTACATTTTATAGTCACATAGAGAGGACTATTAGTATCTTATTCTCGATACAATAAGAATCTTTTATTTGGAACAAGAGGCATCATATATATGTCATTTAGGGTTTATTATAGTTTATAGTCAAGTCGAGAGGACTATTGGAATTTTATTCTTGGAACATATGGAATATCTTTTTTTAGAATAAGTGGCATTCTATATTTCTCATATAATGCGTATTAAATAATATAGTCATGTAGATATGACTATTGACGTCTTATGATTTTCACATAAGGCATCTGTTTCTTGGAATGAGAGGCATCCTATATTTGTCATATACGGTTTACAACAGTTCATAGTCATGTGGAGAAGACTATTGGAATTTTATGATTGGCACATAAGGCATCTATGGTTTGAAATAAGATGAATCCTATATTTTTCAAGTGATTGGGACTTACGCAAGAAAGGCCCTTTCTAGTTCTACATGTAATAAGAGTCTTGTGAGTGGGTTTTGAGGAGATGGTTGAGGAATATTTTGACTCAAGGTACTCAGGTAATTGAAGATAATAATATCAACTCAGAACATGTGAAATATTTCAAGAGTAATATTTTGACTCAAGCTATTTCATGGAGTGTTGAGAAATATCTCCAATCATTGTATTCCATAGGTGGATGGTGGACACACATAAGAGTGCAATTAAAAATGTCGACATCCCATCCTAAACATTTTGTAGTGCGACTCTACATTATTTATGGGGGTGAGTGATGGTGTAAAAGGGACAAGGATAGGATAGTATACATGTAGTAATCTAGAGCAGGGGTGGGGGGGCACAACCACTGTGGTACGGATCGGTGGGTGTGAAGGTAGGAGCTTCGTGAAGGATAGGGTTTCACAAAGGAAAAGGGTTTGCAGAGATGAGAATCTCGCGAAGGATATAAAATCTTAGAGCTCAAGGTATCATAGAGCATATTTCTTCATATATCTCAGTGTCTCATAGATCATGGGGAATTGTGGATCTTTGGGTATTGGGTAGAATAGGGCTTTGCAGAGCTTAGTTTCTCCTGTGGTATGGGGCATCGTAGAGATCATGGTATCGAGGTGCATCAGGCTTCACTAAGATTAATGTCACACAGAGAATTGGTCTTTGCAGAGCTCAGGGTCATGCAAAGCATGGGGCTTTAGAGAGCCTCGAGAAACCCAAAATAGCTACCTCCTTCACAATGGGCAGTGGCCTTTGCAAAAGGCATTACTTCGCAGTGCTCACGAGCATCATGAAATAGAAGATCGTCTACCAAAGGGGCGGTATAACTTTCCTTATGATGGGGTGGGGGTGGGGGAGAGCCAACTATTTATAGGCGATGGAGGTCAGTAAAGCTCACTTCAGAGAAAAAATGTGTGCCATCTATAGAAAATAACATCCTGAGGGATATCGTGATCCACAACCGAAGGCAGTTCCCTCATGTTCCATAGGGATGCAGAGGCTACCGTCATGGCCTTTGCATCACCCACAGATGATCTGATCAAGTTCCTCAGCTTCACATAGGCTTCATATATGGTCTTCATAGTGCTCACATAGTATCCGATGAAGTTCCTCTATTACGCAATCATGGAGGGATCTCTGTGAATGGGATCTGAGAAGTAGTTTTCCATCCCACCTTCGAATGCCCATAACTTATAATCCATAACTCTATTAGGGAACTAAAATAGTCAAATCAATACATGAAATTTTTTCTATGCTATTGGAACATGTAAGGAATAATTTGAAATATCTTGTGGATGTGTTTTCTTGTGCCATCATGTCTGAACCATGATACCTATCATGATATGGAATTCTTGTTTATACATGTATGTTTTTTGAAACCTCAATTGATTTGGAATTTTTATATGTCTGTGTGGTCTGTGAGACCTCTCAAGATATGACATGCTTGTGTGTTTTTATATATCAATACCTTTATAAGGATATGTTCTGTTATTATATATGTTATTTACAAATATAATTTTATTCTATGGTATTATAGTGATATGTTGATCCTTCATGTATTAGTTTATCTATTGAAAGGGGAGTACGTCTGGTGTTATTTGTGCATATTATAGTGGGGTCGTAAATGAAAAATTGTAGGGAATGATGGACTTGAGGATTAAACTAAGAATGATTTTAGGGTATTATGGACTCGTGTCCAATCCTTAGATGGTTGGAGGGGTATGGAGGCCTTGTGGGTTGATCTGAAATAGTTTTTCAAGTTTGACAACCATATGGACTAACCAAACATATAAAAGTATTTTTTAAAGTTATATGACTTATGTTATCCTTTTGTAATATTATAAGATTCCGGGTAAATAGAAATAACTTCACATATATCATAGAGTTGAGGTAGGCATTAATAGGGTTTTTGGTCACCTGTTCAGTAACGATTACACATAATGTGATGTTTTATTTGTTATTTTGTTTCATTTAATTTAAAAAACTTATGTTTAAGTATGATATTTTGGTAAAGTAAGTATTGGTGGTGGTCAAATGATATTACACTGACACACATGATGGGTATCTCAATTATTATGAATTCCCTATTCACAAAGATTTTAAATGTGTTTGGTGGACCTACATAGGTATGTAATACTAGTGTATTTTTATGGATGATTAAATAGAAGGAGACAATTTGGTATTCATTATAGAAGAATATATTTAATTATTATTCCTTTTTTACATTATATATATACTAAATTTGGGGGTATCTTTTCCTATTTTACTGGATATGGTATACCGTATAGTTACAACCTTGTTTGATTTTCTCAATGTTATATCTTCATTTTGTCGATAATTACTCAAAATATAAATTTTTCAATCATATAGACATATTATTTTTTGTTAAAATGGTAATATCCTTATTGTGATACTATATGTTATATCACCACTATTCAGTAACCTATTATATATAGGGAGGGATGTTTGAGGTCAGTAGACCCTCCATCCTAAACTGGATGAACTGGGTTAGGGTGTTAAATCAGGTTACCCAATAATGATGTACACTCTACCTATGTGGATATAACCAATAATGTGATCTGATAAGAAAACATATCTTTAGTATGTGAATATGGGGATGGATTAAAAAAAGAGTTTCTTAGCCTTCTCCTTAATCATGAGGTGAAATTAACTATAGAATGTATACATACGGTAATGCATTTATCTAAGAGACTATTTTCAGTGGTCCTTGTATAATTAAATGAATTAATAAAGAAACAATGTGAGCATCAGGATAAGGGGTGTTTATAAACACATTTGTTAACTTAAGGTGAACAAATTCTATTTTTTTCAATGGTAACGATAGATCAATGTAAATTCAAATTATTTATCAAGAGATTAAAAAGAATAAAATAAGAAAAATTACCCCTAATTTACATAAGTTACTTTCATGGAATACATTTTCAAGATAAATACTTCTCAAAGATAGATTACTAACTTAATTATAATCAATATAATGTTAATGGGGATGTTATTGAAAATGATAAACACTCACAAAATATTGATATAATGTGTGCACAATGATTACATTTAGACTATAAAAAACAACTGAAATATTCACCAATTTAATGAATTAACTATTTTCATATAATCTTGATACATATATTCTCATTTTATAGATGATATTATTATATATTTTAAAATTAAATAAGATCATGATTTTTTTAATGATTTTATGGAAGATTAAAATATTTGGGGACTTATTTTTAAAATTCAATAATTATGACATATAGATGAAAAAAGAGGATTTATATTGGTTTTGATCATTAATTAAATGATATAGATGAATAATTAATAGATGAAAATGATTAAAAAATAAACGAGATCATCTATTTATATAGAGATCCAACATTTTTATCAATTTGATATGTATGATCAATTTTTCATGAAAAATTATTATGTTTTTAAAACCTAATAACCAAGTTATCATGAAAGGGATTAAAGCTTTACTATAAATAAAAATGTAAAAATGTAAAAATGTATTCAATAATATTAATATGCAACTGATAACGATATCTATACTCACACAACCATTATATTACTAATTTGTTTTGACATAAATTGTGATTCCCTAACAAAAGGCCTATGATTTCTTTCTAATAATAATGATAAAATTATTTATTGTGAATAATTTGTTTAAATGTCCCTATGTGGAAATTTCATAAAAAATGTTCTATAATTATCCAGTATAAATTATTAATTAAATATTTACATCGATTATCCTAATAGTGGAAATTATAATATATTTAATAATAATAACATCACAACTTATATTTTAATATAGAATTATTTGTTAAATATTAATTGAAATATTTATATTTTATTGAGGATTATTAATAATAAATACATTATCGTACTTGGAAGAAAAAAGGTGGGGAATATTCTCAATAAAATTGATCCTAATACTTTATTCATTGAATGAATTAAAATTTAAAAACTGTTCATGGAAATGAAATTGATGGAATTAAATATAATAAAAGAAATGAAACAATTAAAAAAATTCTAAATGAATACTAGAAAATAAATTTGTAGAAAATATTATTTAAAAAATGAAGGATATAAATATTCAATATTAGAAAAAGATGTTTTGAATTATTTTAAGCATGATTATATATACAATACAGGTGGGAGAAAATAAATTACTTTTGGAAGATATTCTTATTTTTATATCAACATTATAAAAAAATAACAAATATGTATAAATAACCCTATAAAAATTATTGTTTTGGAATTATAAAAAAAACAATTCTATAATAAATATCATGGACATTAAAATTTATTCATGTTAATGATGTATACTCATATAATAAGTGTAAAATGTAAGAATTACACAATCCTAAATGTAAATGGTATCATATGATGAGTGATTTCATCCTAATGCATCTAATGAGCTTGAAAGTTTAAAATTTCCTATGGGAATTGGTGGATTATCTTATTAATACCTCCCACATTATCAATATGGTTGAATAGTTGTCACCCTATCAACATTGAATGATTTATATCGAAAATTTTGAAAGTATGTATAAGTAACTACATCTTTATATGAATAATAATTTTCATGAATGTTTTAATACATCACATTGATACCATCACACAAATTCATGTTTTCATAATTATATTTAAACTATAACATAAAAATTAATATGTAGGAATTTACATATGAATTTTAAATTATTTTCCAAAAATGTGTATCATATATCTCCCTTTAATTACATTTTTAAATTATTAAACAAATCATATCCATTTCACATTCACAAAATTTAATTTCCATTTACTGACTTATATATCATTTTTTCATTTATTCCTAACTAATTTTTTTTCAAGGATCATAGTTGAACAATATACATATAATCTATTTTTAAATTTTATATCATAGTGTAAAAAATCAATTAATATTAATCATCCACTATCTAAGGATTCTGTTAATTAAAACACCATCAATAATTTGTTAATAAAATTTTAAAAATTCATTGATGAATTTTAATCAATATTCAAACAAAATTCAAATTTATTTTCAAATAAAAATTCTAATACCTAATTATTTTCATTAATAAAGAATAATACACATGTACCAAATTCTTAGTATATATTATATGATATATAAAATTTCAAACCATCTCACATACCCTAGGTTGAGTAAAATAATAAATAAATTCCAGAATAAGGATACCATATATATCTAAATCCATTACCTGATTATTTCATAATAATTTACATCTGAAACCACACTAAAAACATGATATCAATATATTTGTATGTTGGGAATATATATTTATTGATTATTGATCATAATATAATAATCATATATACATCCATTCTAATAAAACAAAAATATAAGAATTTAATAACCCAACTTTCATGATTACATTATGTAATCTGTATGATTATTTTCAACTGTACTGTCTAATTTGTAATGTCACAAGATATCAAGCACAATTCTTTGTTGACAGATATTAGAAAATAGAATTTAAGGTAACAAAATTAATACTAGTAAATAAAAAACCAATTTTATTGTATTATGCAGTGATTAATACTCTATGAAATGTAATAATAAATACTATGACAAGAAAGGATTAAAAAATAACATTCCATATTATTGAAAAATATAATTATAACACATCCAATATGTAATAATACACCCCAAAATATATAAATTTAATAAATATTCTGAAATAAAATATACACTTTGTCACCATTTTTTACTATTAAAAAATAAAATCCATTAAATGAATTCTAGTATAAAAATTGAACAGACCATGAAAAATGAAACACATAATTTTTCATCAATCGCAATTTTCAAAATATCTAGTTTGTATTCCAAATTCCCAACCATTAATCACTAGGTCTATTACAATAAATTCATCATGATACACAAATCTTACATATACACATAATTTTTTCATGGATTGTATCGGTTTAATGGACTTAGTGGATTGCACTAAACATTCTCTAATTATCTACATTGATGAAATCATGTATACATGTGAATATATCATGATGTATTAAAATAGAAAACAAAAATACTGAACAATATTATCCCGGAATTATCAAAATATTTTAAATACTTTAAAAAATATATTTATATAATTAATTACATGAAACGATTCTTTAAATTATTAACATAACCAAATTATTTCTTTTTTGGATTTGTAATATGTATTAAAAAATGTTATATATGTTTACCTCAAAATGAGGCCCTTGTAGGTGGGAACTGTTCTACCAAATAATGTAATGGATTCCTACATCTAATATAAAATCAAAATTCTAAAAGAGACATTATACCATAATAGAAGTTACATCAAAGTTATATCTTTACATAACCACGATGAGTGTAATATAGATCTCATCACATACTAAGATAAGAAATTTCTAAATCTCATTCTTGAAATTATATGTTTTCATCATTGAATATATCAATCCATATAATTTTAACCGGATATCATATATAATTATAGGAAGGCCAAGTATATATAACATCATGGACCATTATGAAGTCTATGAAACCTATACCATAATCACATTGGGAGGGAAATGTAAATCCTATCTCATTTAAAATAATGATATTCACTTATAGTTCATTCCATCAATGAATAATTTTATAAGGAAAACCATATCATCAATTTAATTAGATTATATCATCTATAATCAATACAAAAATCAATTATATAACTAACTAGTTTCATAAGGAAACAATATACTCATAACCTATTTAATTTCCAAAAATTTAGTCATTATAGACAATCTGAATTTTTCTCAACCTTATATATTTAAAAAATTATTTACAAATAAAAATTATTTAATCATTAAATCAAAAGGAATTAATTCATCTATCTCAAAATTTCAGGATATAACCCAGAATATTAATCCCATTTGTCTTGTTTTTATGAAATATGACAATAAATATTGATCATGCATAAAATTTATCTATATTTTTGAAATTGAAATATTACATTTATGATGAATATTTTTATTTCATTATTGTAAACTTGGATTTAACATTTAGTGTATATAAATAAGACTCCAACAACCCATTTAGGAATCAACACCTAAAATAAATGTTAAATATTACATATTTAGGGATAACCAATAATGGTGGTTACTAAAACTATATTGAGTAAATTCTCGATGATTTTAGTTAAAAGTGATTTTTTCTTCTAAAAAAACTCAAATATACTATATATAAAACATTTAATAAAATTATAATAAATTATATGAATCATTAAAAAATATCAGGTCTTATATTCACCTTGATTACAATGATATAATGTAATAAATAGATCATGATTTCTAAGTAAATGAGAGAGTTATAATGGGTGATGAGACAAACATATTATATGTAATATGAGAACAGTGGAAAATTATATGAACCTAACATGGTATAGATATAAATAAAGGTAAAATAATTTTTAAATTAAAATAAATAATTTATCTTAATAGAAAAATAAAAATGCATTCACCTATTGGGTACCGATTTCAATACAATTAGGGAAGAATAAAAATAAATAGTTTCTTATACCACTTTCATGATTATCAATAAAATTGTGATAATTTATCAACTTATTGATGAGAAATTGATTTATCTAAAAATTTATTAACACATAACCATTTTACTATTTTTTAATATTTGACAACCAATGGGCCATTTTTAAATTTATTGATCACTTCACAAAACATATGATTTAATAATTCTTACTTAAATACCGATATAATAATAGTGGTAACTAATTCCACGATATTGATTTTAGTGAAGATACATTGAATATAAAAACATTTTTACACAATCCCACTAAAAATTGACACTACAAAAGGTAATCTAAAATTGAAACATGTATCACTTTTTATTTACCAGATTATTTCCTTTAATTTTCTAGTTTAACTTATTCAAAGTCCTCGATATCCTAAACCATAATGATGGTGGGAGAACCAACATTGGATGTAAATTCCAGACCTATGATTACCTAATTACAAAATCATTATGAATTTTACAACTATTTATAATGGTTTTGAATAAATGAAAAATAATATTATATTACATATTGAAAATATTTCTAATCTCAAAATAAATAAATAATCAATAAAATATAAATTAGTAATATATATATATATATTTGAAATTTTTTTGGTATATAAATTTTGATAAAACCATTATTAAAATCTAATGAATATATCTCTTGGTGTAAATTTTTATAGGCATACATTTTAAATAAATTAGCCTTGTGAAGCTCTATGGAAAATTAGAAAAACTATTTTTCGGTCTCCAACAAACCTGTAAAAAATATAACATCATTATAATTTATCTAGTTTAATAAATTCCGTGTTTTATATTCATGGTAATCATGATATTTAAACACATTCCAATTGAATTAAAAAAAATCATTAAGAAATATTCCTCCCATTATTAACCAAAGATAATAAGTAATATGAAACCAATAAATCAAAAAAATACAAAAAAAATTGTCATCCATAATAATATATACATCCCATAACTAGAATACAATATTATTAAAAAACCAATATAAGAGAAAATAATTTTGATAATGAAATATTATGGAACATCCAAATTTTCATTGAAGACAAGTACCTTTGTATGAAACAACCACTATTTTTCAATGTCTATGCTAATAGTCTAGAATATAAATTAAATATCAGTTTTAAACACTCAAAAAAAGATACTAAATTAAAAAAATTACAAACACTTCGGGATGTATGTATGGTGTTAGAAAAAAATCCTAGTCATATCATACCAAATTATTATATATAACCATCACAAAATAAATGACATCATGCATGTTTGTACTAAAACCATAAAATTTACATTCTAATTTTTTAAATAATATGTATGATTGAATCATTGTATTAAACCAATTTACAGAAAATATAAAAAGAAAAATATTTTAGATAGAAAATATGTAAATGTGATTATGTATACACTACTAAATTACATTTTTTATTAGAATGACACTTATATTGGCTAATTTAGAACCCTTAAAAACTACTTTCTAGTCATCCCATATAACAAACCACTATTAAATTACAAAAAAAATGAAAGAGTTTGAATCATTCACCGTGTAAATCTTCCAATAGATATATATTACCTCCATGTATGGATTATTTTGGATAAATTCACTTAAATGGTAAATTATATTTTCAAATGAATGAATATACCCCTCTGAATTTATTTTTCTCCCGTTGAATCCATATTCCATGATTTGATCCTATTTTCTTATCCAAAATTGTGTATCATCATTTAGATCCACTCAGATATTCCTCTCAAAAATTATATTGGAATCCTATTGTGGAGCACTAATATTGAACTCCTCAAAAATTTCCACATTTGAATTTAGAATATAGTATGAGTACATATATGAAAATATATAATTCTTCATAAAAAACCTGGCATCAAGGGAATGAACATAAGGAGACTAATTCTAGAAAAACTAGGATCCACTCACATAATAACATAAATAATTTATGAAAAAATTGGATATCATTATTTTTATCATGACTTATTTTATCCCAATACATAGGATAATCCAGATTATATATACCATACATGATGTCACTATGGAATAACATTGGCCTATTGGTGGATAAATTGAGTAGCATACACTTGGTTAAGTATCCTCATTATCATATGTTGGTATTTGTCATAGGTAGCCAAAAAATTATAAGATGGTTCCGATAATGCATCAATAAATCATGTATTTTATTTATTTATGGAATAAGTTATATAAAAACTCATACATAATTAACATCCATGTCATATTAGAAATAATTCCCATATGAAAAATATGGAATCACATGGTAATTTTAGAATAGAGAAATTATACACTTTATTAAATCACATTTATTAATAAAAACACCATTTTATACCATCAATTACTCCTTGAAAATTCCTTTATAAATAGTTATAATTAATTATAATACATTACCATAAATCATTTTTTACCATTTCAGCATAAATAAGTTGTTCCATTTTAAAAACACCTTATATTAAACTTTTTGTTCAAGGAAATTTTAAAATAATTTAATGTTCATATTTCTAATTAAATTCATAAATCTATATGACATAAAAATACATTTATTTATATATATAATTAATATATTTTATATTAAAAATTTAAATAAATAACTATTATAAAATAAATAAATGAATCTTAGTTTTTCAAGGAAAGGTAAACAATCAAATCCACCTGTATCATTGACAATATTTAGTGAATTTTTGGGGATATTACCCATTCAATACCAGTCATGGGTCTTAAGATTTCTTCAATAATATAATAGAAGCACATGAACATATGAAATATAAAATATATTTAATTCCCAGAGGTGATAACATTTTCCAGTGATTCATTATTGGAAATCAAGTCATTAAAATACATAAAAATAAACTTGGCAAGACAACTCCTTTTCTATCTGATGGACGAGCCATGTGTTTTGGGAGATTCACAATGAAATAGTGAAATTTAAAGTCTCTATAACACTAGTATTTGATAAAATATTTAGAGTATAGATTAAATAGAGTAAGATTATAAATGGAATAAAAATTAATATAATGGAGAAATCATATCATAATAAAGATCAAATGGGAGGGAATTGATCCAGGAATATGAGAGATTGATTTTTTTCCTCCCCTTGGGGTTTGATAATGAAATGATTTTTAAGGGGGTGCATTCATCTAATACATAATCATTAATTGTTATCCATATAAATCAAGAACATAAAATATGAATATCACATTGAAAAACATATTTTATTGAAAAAATATGTTAAATAATTATAACACTCTTAATTAAATACATTTTTATATAAGAAAAATTAAAATGATCAATCCAAATCCCTATTTAAATTTATATCAAGTCACATGGGGTCCCGACATGATTTTTATATTTTTTTGACATTCAAGATATTCATGAAAAAAGTTCCAAATAACTAATTCCATGTACAATGACTATGAAACATTCAATGTTTAATAAATATTTAATAACCATCCAATTTAACATATAAATTACCATTAAATTTAATATATTTTAATAATAAAAACCTGCTTTTTACATTTCCCACCATAAATATTATAATGAAATCATCTCATGGTAACACTTATTTAATCTTTTAATCATAGGATTTACCGTATTGTTTCTATGTTTGGAAATAATTTAAAAATAAAATCCTTTGTTCAATGATTTATTAATAATATTCTAAAAAAACATATTTTATTACATTTGGTCAGCATATATAACAGCATGCCTCCCTTTATATTATGTTATTTGATTCATTAAAAAATCTTATTGAAATATTTACTCTCAAACACTCTTTCATTCATCCAAATTTAATGTAGATAATTCAATAAATATTTATTCTTATATGATGAAGATATATTTTAGACTCCCATAAATATATTTCCCATTTTTGGATACTTTATAATTAATATATTGGAATATTTTATGCCTACATTTAATAATTTTTTTATTATAATTTATTTTATTAGAATATAGTAATTTTTTTACACCTAAAAAATATATTATTAGAGTAGTATTTATTTTGAAGAATCATCTTTACAATCATTAAATAATTTTTTATATGTCCTTCATAGAATATTGTAGAGTTTATATAGAAGAATCATGATATATTTGTGTATGGTTCTTATACTGGTGAAATTATAATCATTGATATATGAAAATTTTATTGTGTGATATTATATATGGGATAAAATCTATAAAATACACATATATCTCCAAATGATAAATTGGAATGTCACTCCATGTTACTTTATATCATATAAAGAGATTATGTACCAATTGTTTTTATGGGTTTATATATATATATTAGGGGATATCATAGTGTGTGATGTATTTTTCTATAAGATATATGTCAATATAAAATTATAAATTATTTATCCTATTTATAGGGGATATATATCTTACCATTTGACATAATCCATATCTCTTAATATACATTATTCAAATTCAATTTTTTTTCATCATTATCATATTTTGGTGAGTTTCTAGATATATATGTATACATAGAGAAGGCATTTAGAATATTAGTGAATATTTTTTGAATGGTTTTATATCAGTAAAATATATAATATGAAATAAGGTGATTTATTATTGATACTTGAATAAAATAAATAGTTTTTTGTCTGAAACATAAAAAGATTAAATATAATTATATCAGAATAAATGATATATTATTATGTAAATTCAATGATAAATATTCTGTTGTTTCTAATGAATAAATAAAATGTTTGAAATTTTTATTATTTTTTATAAGTAAATATCAGACATAAATTTTTTATACTTGTGTGGAAATAATAATAGGTCACAAAAAGAGATATATATCATATTAATATAAATTAAGAATTATGTTGAATATATTTAAATCATAGAGATTGATCTAACATATCATGTTGTATAAAATGTTACATATATAATATTAGGAGATTATTATAATATGGAATATAAAAATTCTATTTAATTTTCCTTATATAGGTATATTGGATAAATCTATATATAAGGTATTGAAAATCTATTTGTTTCACTATCAATGTTTTTTGTAATTTTTTGTCTACAAGTATACAAAATAATAATTTATTTATTTAAAAAATAGTTTGATATTTTAGCTTATTTAAAATGTTTATATCTTGTCATTAAAATATAAAGGGAATAATTGGGTGAATGTTAATGTTATTTTAATTGTTTTTATTATCATGATGGTGTATTAATGTTGAAGAAATTTCTCTAGAGTTAAAAATTGATTAATTTCTAGATATTCTCCCAAAATCATAAATGGATGTTTATACAACATTTAATGGTTTAAGAAATAAGATTGGAAAATGAAGAAACATCTCAGAATAGAGAGGACTAAATAATGAGATGGATTATATGGAATAAATACATTAAAAATTGATGGTTTCCTTAGTATTTTAATAATGATAAATAAAAATTTCAATGATAGGGATTGTGGCCAGAGTTCCACATCTATCTATGATAGGATGTACAATCAATATAGTATCCATCATATTTTTTTTCCGAATCAATTATTTAAAATAATTAAATATAAATATAGACATTGATCATGTATTTATTGGGGGATAGTAAAGTGATAGATACTAAAATATTTTATTGTAATTTATGTGAGGAATAATGAAATTCCACAAACCATTGATATGGGTTCAATTTTGAAGGTCATCTATGTAAACATGGGTTTTTGAAAATATATTTTGACTAATTATTTTTATTTATATAGAATATATATTACAATTTACGTGGGAAAAATATCATAATAATGGAAATAATTTATAGTAAGTAGTTGAGTTTTTTAGAGTTCACTATTATGGTTTATCATTCTAATTTTTTGACATAATTTATATAGTGGAACATAGTCAATGATAACAATAATTGATACTAGATTATAATGGTTTGTGTTTGACATAGATAAAATATTTTAGTAGCTGAAATATTTAAAATAATTATATTGGTTCTAGTTTTTGGTTGAATAAATTATCAACTATTGAAAAGTAGGATGCTCCGTTACATTATAAATTTTAGAAAGTATATTTTTCTATTATAATTAAAATAAATTAATCTATATAATTATATAAAACAAATAACTATAAATGATTAAAAAGTTTCATTAGGTTGGATTAATGGTTATAAAATAGTGAATGAATACTTTATATATTGGAATATTTTTGAAATAAATTAGTTTTAATACTTCTTAGACAATTTGAATCAATATAGAGAATATTTATGAAGGTAATAATAAATATAATGAAGATAAATCATATGCTGTCGGGATTAAATTTAAATCCCTGAAATCTTCATATGTGAGATCAATATATTAATTTTCTAACGGTAACATTGAGGTATTTTGTTTCATGTTGGGTCTTATTAAATTGATATATGACTATTCCATGATTGAAATTATCATGAGGATATTACATATTACATTTCATCATGAAAAATCAACTATATAGTAACATTAATTATATAATATTATTTTATAAGATCATTATATTACTATACAGGTATACCAAGTAATATTAATTAATAGTTCATATAATATATATATATATAATGATCCTAAAGGTATTGATTTTATATCATTGAATTATTTTTATTATATAAAATTATTTTTAAAAACACAAATGTAATGAATTTATGTATTTGATATTGATATATCAAATGTTATGGCAAATAATTTTTGAGGGAAGGATTAATTTATATTTTTTCATATCGGTTAATGTTATAAATCAATAATCTAAGTATACCTTGAAGTTATCAATTAAAAAGTCAATAAATATTATATCAACAAAGGTCTTAAAAATATTATAATATGATATTTTTCTAAAAGGTTGGTAATTTTTTGGGGAAAAATTTAACATCTACAAAGCTTGGTAGTACCAAATATTAATCTTAAGTAAAATAAGTCAAATATTATAGAGATAAAAATATGGAATAATTAATTATTTAATTTGATGAAATAAATTGAAAAATTATTTAAACATGCAATGCAGATGATATTGACGATGTTTTTGACAAATATATTGAACATTAATTTTCCCCAAAGGATAATGATATCCAAATTTATTAGTAAAAATGTTAAAATTATGTAATCCATGAATATAAATATGTTTTTCTTAATAATTTTTTATTGATATATTTTCTAGTGAATAAAAACAATTGATCTTGATTACTAACTCAATGGATATATGGTTGAAAGAAAAATGGATGTTTACTAATAAATATATATAATTAGTTAATTAAATATTATTTCAGAAAATAAAAATTTGGATAATTTATATATTAGATCATGTGGATAAGGAGACTATGTGGAATATGATGGATGAAAATATAAGAAACTGCTAAGAACATATAAGTATTTTTAGTATATTTATTCATATTCCTTGATATATTTTTTATGAATCCATCAATAAAATTAATGAATCAATATGGAAATAAATAAATAAAAATCCTTAATTTAATTTTTATATTTTGATTCAATCCCTATACTATGAAATCAAAATCTTATGTTGCAACCAAATTAAATAAATCATGTTTCTTAAAGATTATAATATTATCAGTGTTAGAAACCACTATAAAGGAAGTAACATAATATATATATGATGGAGTTTTATTTTTTCATGGTTTTTCCCATATTGTGTTAATTTATAGAAAAAATAAGTTATGATTTTAGTTCTTTGATAAGAATAATTTACAACATTGTGTATGTGTTTTTTGGTCATTATTTTTTTAGGTTATGGGTTTGTAAAAAATGCATAGAAAAAATTAATAAAATATTTATGATGAATAAATATTCAAAATTTTTATTATAATATAATGTTCTTATAATTAAGGGATAAATAGCTGAAATAATGAATACATGATTTTATTAAAGAATGAAATAACGAGAATGAATAAATCAGAAGATAAACCTAATATATTTATTTATTGACTAAAAAACCAAATTTTAATGGGAAAGAATAGAAAAATATTACAAAAATAAGGAAATAAAATAAATTTTATGTCTAATTAAAATAAATATATATAGATTATGTTTCATTGTTGTTATTCAGGTTACATCTTATTAGATTATAAAATTGTTTATTTTTGTAAGTTTATACTTTTTAAGCTTATAGAATATTGATAATCTATCATGTTAGAGGTATTAAAATAAAGGGCACTATGAAACTGAAAATGTGATTCAAGAAAATGGATAATGTATATGTAATGTATGTTGAGGTAATTATAATTCACTAACATGGATCACCAAAACAAAACCCATGTTGGGGTACTACAAGACCATAAGTGTTCCTCCCCATATTCCAATGGCTACTGACTACTGGGGAGGTCCTAATGTCATTACGAGGATACTATGTACTCAAAATAAAGCCATGTAGGGGATACCCAAATCTAGCATAAATATTACAAGGAAAATATAAATAATATATATTTTATATAACATATATACTTAAAAATTGTATTCATGAGGTCCCCCATTATCATGAATATAAAAGTATGAAACAATCAAAATGATGCATTACTAATAAACTAAGGAAATAATATAATTTATATAATAGTATTTTTCATATAAATAAATGGATATAATACCTTCCTAAATAATTCTTTAAAAAAACGTAAAATATACAATGTTCTCCGACCCAACACACAATTCATAACTCATGTAGAATCATTTGCATTAGTTATGATACTCATAATTATCTATGTGTCCTACTATATAAAGATTCATGTTCCAAAAATAAATCACTATGACTAACCACATATATAAAAAAAAAAATTGTATGTCCCTAGGAATTAGTCAAATGACCATGTGGGATTACATTACATGCCTCAACACACTAAAACCAATAGATTACATGGATAAGAATTACAATATTGGGGATGCTAAATAGTGAAAATAAATGCTTAGTTCAATTATTCGACCAAGGAATGAATTCAATTAATTCAAATAATATCTATAACATCATTACATTGAATCCTAAAAACACATAATACCAATCATAATAACTGAAAGGTTGTTTAATTTTAACAAGGCACCCAATGAGAGACCACACTTACTTAATAATTTGTTAAAATAAAATGGTTATCCATTGGTGTGTTCAAGAAGATTGTGTTTTGAGATAACACTTCTCACATCAATTACTGAGTTGAATAATCTATCACCACTACCATCTCCATCATGAGCATTGTATCTTTTAATACCAATCCTAAGGTGATTTACCTTTAATTAAACAATAATTCCATGTTGAATGATATATAACTGAACCACAACCCAAAATGAGTGATTGGTCAATAAAACATATCCATATGTGAACATTGTATCACCCAAAAAATATACCCTATATGGATGATATATATTGGAATAGAAATTTCATGGTTAAAAATGTATTTTCAAGTGAAAAATGATTCAAAATCAAGAAAATAATCCATATAATAAAATAGTAAATCATCAAATATTATCAGGTATGAGAATAATCCACTACCACAATACCCCCAAGGTGAACAATGTACAAATAGGTGAACAATGTATTACCACCAAGAAACCCTATGGTGAATAATCAATCACAAAAAAAAATAAGCAAATGACACATCATCATGTGAACAATGTAACACCAACCAAAAGTGCCATAGATAATAATATATTACTATAACATTACCCTTAGTTAATTTTTCATCACCATCAAATTACCCCTAATGAATTATACATCACCATAAAATAATAATTTGTGAATGATATATCACAAAAATAATTATATTTAACTACATAACTCAATAATAATTGTGTTCTAGGTGGATGGTAATGATGATTTTCAGTTTTATAACCACATAAAACACACATAGAGTCATATGGGATTGACCCATGATGCATATAAACAATAATATATCCACAAGGACTTTCTTTTCTTGCAAGAAAATCGTCACCAACATTACCTTACCCTAGGTGTGAGTGATATATATGTCTTCCCCAATGAGAATTATTCCCCTCTTAATAATGTAGATAAGACACTATTAAATGCTTCCATTAGATTTGGTTTCCTTAACCAAAATCATGGAATCATATTGCACTACAGCTAGACAGTTGTTATAAAATCTATAAAAAGAAATCCTATTGATAAGAGATCTGATATCAGACCCAATATAATTCCCCCATGATATAGAAGTAGGTAAAACTTAGAATAATTGTATCCCAACCATTCATAAACAAACCACCTCTATACATTTTTCCTTGCAAACTGGATCCTTCGTTACATGCATGAAACGAGTTCTGAAGGGTTTCCAAATAATATAGTGCCCAACTAAATTTGATCCATGTCACCAAGGCAATCTATCACTCTACAATATAAAACCAAAAAGATACATTGAGTCCCTTCCATTGAAAATGAGATAGGTTAGAACTTCAACAAGTACCTTGATATACACCAGGATGCTGAGTAGTAAGTAGTAAAGACCCACCCATACTATGTTACTTGCTTCCCACACAACCCAACAAACCACAAAAAACCAATCAATGGTTATTAATGGAAGGTACCCTTAAATTAATCACATTATAACAATAATCTTGAAATATATATAGTAAATATCTATGTAATGTGACCCCAGCATCCAATCTAATAAAAACACAAATGAATTTCGGCCACTCACTCTGAAAAAATAGTTACCATGAAGATTTTAATCTGGAGTTTTCACGGAACCAACATATCAATGCCAACACAACACCACTTCTCTCATTTTTTTATCAGTTCCTAACACATGACTCCTCACATGCCAAACCATGAAATTAACCATAGATGGAATATATTTTCACCATACCATTCTGGACAATGTATCAGTATCGACCACATCTTGGTCAAGTATGTAGGTAATGAAGACCATCTCGAGGAACCCAATACAATTTATGGATTCCTTGTATCCCTACAAATATCCTACGTACTCTAATTTATATAAAATCCTAATGGGAATTATAGGCCCTTGTCAAGGATCATGAAAAATGTTTCAATTAGAAATGGGATGCAGAGTACTTGAAATCCATTGAGGATATCAAGATGTAAATGTAGTTTCCTTCTGTTAGAATGGAACCCATTTCAGGAAAATTTTGTTCCACTCTATGACCACACTAAATTTTCCCATGGCCCCCTTTAATGCCAAAAAAATAATGGGGTTATTGAAAAAAATACTATTTATGTTGTATTCTCCACAATATAGAGTCCAGATACTGCCCCATTGAAAACATTTTCCTTTCACTGGTTGTTTTATTGTAGATGATGTGAGATTTTTTTCAGCCCTATGAGATAAAAATTTTGTCCCAATAATTCCAGCTAAGGTATATCCCCAATCATTCCATGTTGACAGGATGATTGGAAAACTATTCTATAATCATCTAGTGGTTCATCATCGGGTTTTTTCAAAAGAATTACATCAAAATACATATTTTAGTAGATTTATTGGATCCACATCCATCCATTACTGAACGTCCCCTTGATATTGATATATTGGATGAATCTATTTTAGTAGTGGAGTAGGCTGTACATTGTTGGTAGATGAATATAAATTGTACATCCAATAAGATATCTAGTTGAATGATCAATGACCCAAATATTAACAGTGTAGGCTTGGGAATAATTTTCATTACCCCAGAATAGGATGTCCATCCATAAACATTACAATTGTTAAAATAATTCAACAAAAATGAGGTAGAAAATCAGGCTCTAATTACTTGTCTTGAGTTGACACTCAATATTTATGTCCCTTATTTAAATGTGAATGGAGACTCTGAGTTAGTCCTCACGTATACCAAGGAAACTATGTCATTAGAAAATAAGAGTTTGTTCCTCTACGTGATTTCACCCATTTACTAATGGTCCAATTACCTTCCTTACTGAAGGTGAACCATCTTCCTCAGTCATTTAATGGTCAAGCTGATGATTCTAAAATTTTCAACACATCACTTGAAGAAATTTTCGTAGATGAATTTTTCATTCATCCGGCATACTAGGGGGTCATCACCCTGCCATGTCAGATGATGTCAACCAACATATATATCAGATGGATACCATAATCTATGTCATAAGATCCTAAAGTCCCCAAATTTTCAATGAAACTCATTATTGGATTAATCCCAATGTATAGAATCTTGAGTGGGGTATTATCTCATTAGACTGAGCTAAGAATGATAAAATCATCTTCAGTGCATCACAATTCACAATCAATTGTTGGAAAACCATGATAAAATAATGTACAAAAATGGGTTCACTGGAATTGTATTCTAATGTTTCCTAAGAGACGAGATGCCTTAGGACATTCATGATATCCATGTCGGGTCTTGTGGTACACATCCATAAGGATTGATGAACTCCAACCCAATTTTGTTGTTTGGATTCATTTGGCCCATAATGGTTCATGATTACGTTGTGTTCTCCAAGCGGTTACAGTTATGTTATATCCATGCCAATTTATGCGTCGAACATTAGAGATTATCCAAACTACCAATTATTCTTGGACCTTTTCAGTATGGGGACTTACCTTGTGGGGCCATACCCACCTACAACCACTAAAAAGTGCAGGTTCATTTTGACCATAACAGACTTATTTTTTAAATGGGAAGACCAATTTCCCCTCATGGAAAACAAAACCTAGTAAGTGATTGAGTTCATGATATCCCACATCAATCCTCAGTTTGGTGTGCTGTATACTATTCTCAGAGACAACGACACTACCTTATAGTCTAATAAGTTGAAATTTTTTTATTCCAAGTAAAAAATCATGTCCTACCTTACATCTGGATAATACATTGTGGAAAATGGGAATATTATCCATAAAAATGACCCCTATAACATATTGTAGAACATAGTGGTCTAAAATAAAAATATTTTTCCCACAAGATACATAAAACCCTTCAGGGATATGTGATGAAATTTGAAACTCCGCCCAAACAATCCCATATATTCGGGTGTATTGGATAGAGATAGTCATACCCATTGAGGTTTAGTTTTTATCACTCAAAATAGATGTTTATTACTACAATATTCTTGATATAATGGAAAAACATTGCCTATCTATGATGATAATCAACAAATAAAATCAACTACAAGACTTGCATAAAATTTAGAGTCATCAGAAGAATATAGAAATAATGTTCAACAAGATGGTTCACCTCCTCTCGCTCCACTAGGGTGACATGGTACTAGCTCCAAAAAACAATGATGGTACCCAAAAAATATATCAAAGATGTTTCCCAAAGGGGAAGGACCTTACATTATCCATGAAGTCTATGGATCATATTTTTTATTCACTATGGATGGATACTGTTTAAAACCTCCCTCCAATTTTAGGTTTCTCATGTAGCACATCACATGAAATAATTTTTCAAAAACTACTTCGCTGAATTCTAGTCAAGGAACAACCTCTATGACCTTAAACATGGAGTCATGGTCCAAACACTATGACATTAAATTGAGATTCATTGTCCAAACACTATTAAGATAAATTAAGATTCGTGGTCTTAACACCATGACATTAAAACAGGAGTCATTTTCAATCTATGTGACCATAAAATGCAGTAACCATGATTTGAGCTCTATGATGATAAACTAATAGTAATAACTTTGGTACAACCATTATGAAAACAAAATATTTGAATTCCCTTTGATCTCTTCTCTATGGAATTAAATAATTAGTTGTTGTAGACAGAGTTGTATGAATTTAAAATAAAAACCTAAATGTCCACATTATAAAACATTAATATATAGCCTTATCATGTGAAATTGACATCAAATTCATCCAAAACCATGTTTGGGATGAAAAAGATGGAAATTACCTCCACATATGATGATAAACAATATCATTACCCCCCTAAAAAATGTGGGATATCTCAATACACTTTTCAGAGAGGGAGTACCCCCACTTCCGATGATGTCTTTTAATAGTGTCATTTCAATAGAACTATGTGTTTATTGATTCCCATTCTCATGGGATATGTATCAATTCCTAGTCCACCTGTCTATAGGACCAGCTACTAATTCATCATGAATCATTTCTATTGGGGGATGGAAGATAAATTGTGTTCAAGTGACATTTGGCCATTTATCCCCACATATAGTCCATGAATTATGACCTTAAACTATTTCTAGTTTATTTTAAGGTATCGATGGGGCATGTGGGCTTACATATTCCTCCGTTCAAAATATTTTTTTTCCACATTTGTTCCACAAACAGAACATAAAAACAACAATTCCCCATGACATACCTTCATAAATTTAAAATTTTTTCTAAATTTTTCTAGCCCTAACAATATGGCCTTAAATTATGTGAAACTAGTTTTATGATTTCATTGAGTTGTACATAGAGTTTTTAGTCCCACCATTATTTCAGGTTTCAACTCTTAGGAAGAAACCATACATCTTCAATGTACATACAATTGGTCCAAGAAATGTGACATTAAACTATTTTTATCAACCTGTATTTATATGCTATGATTCAGCACATGTGTTTAAAAAACTAATTCTCCCACATCATTCTAGAAAAACATGTGGCTTTATTTTCATTCTTATAGGATATCTATGGATTCCTAGACAACCTATCTTCAGTCCCATCCATGAATTCTTCAGAAAACCACCCTTTACTTTGGTCTCTCTGACCCCCATATTCCATTATAGGCATCCTCCTCATATATTATCCCCCAGTCATATTATTTGACACATTATAGAACTATTTATATATTGATTCTCTTTCGCATGGGATATGTAGTGATTCAATAATCTCATATCATAGGTCCATCCTCCATCATTAATTCATCATGGGGTTTTTTCCTCTCAATGTCATGATGTTGAAATTTGTACTTTTTGTCAAATTTGGTGCAGAATTGGTTCCATGTGGTTCTCCTTCAACATTGTGTTATTACTATATAATTTTAGAAAGGATATTTTAGTACCCTAATCTTTTTTGGTCTAAGTTCAATGTCCTTAAAATAAAATCTTACCCAATGAACTGATCTCTATGAACATTAAATAGTAGTATAAAAATTCTGATTTACATGACAGTAAACTTCAAATTCTAACATCCTCATCAAATTGAATTAAAATATATCATATCCCACATGAAATCGGTGTTCCTTATATGGCTAGTATGTTATTTCAAAACTAATTCCCTTAGTATATAACATTAATCTATAGCATACATAATATGAAATAGAGATGACTCATATTAAATGTATTGGATGACCAAGAAAAAATCTTCATCTAATAATGTTTAACTATAACCTTAAACTATATGAATCTGTGATGTCTCATATCATAGTTATGGGATAATTAAACCAACATCCTCATCATTGGATGTTGAACTATATCCTTACCCTTTATTAATTTATGATTTATCTTAAGAAAAACATGGTATGTCCAATGAAATTTCATCAACACAAAAAATTTAATTTTAGGATTGACCCTTATGAAACTAAGATACCACATATGATGATTATGAAATGAAGGATCAAACTTCATTAGTAGAATATTCTTAATTTAATCCATACTACATATAATATATGGATGCCTAATATGATATGTATGGGATGTAAAATCCAACATCCCTAAAATATGATATTAAACTACAGTCCTACCCAATTTTAAGAATGTATTATGATTCTTATGACCAATATGATATCATTTGATGTCCTTGCTATAGAGGAATTCATCCCTCTGTTATAGTTCTACTACTATGTGTCATTTAAGAACTAAACGTGGCTTGATTCCCATTCCCAATAGATAAAAAGTTACTCTAGTAACTCATTTACAAGGTCGTTCCCAACCGTCAACACAATTTATGGTTCCCTCCCCCTTTTGGTTCATCCTTGATCCCCACATACTATCATGTTTATCTAGGGAATTTGAGTGCATATAAGAACAACTCCTATGACATTCAATATTCAATATTAGGTATTCCCTAGATCCACTTTCACACTTCATCATTTCCTTGATTTGGATAACAATTATCCTTCTCAATTGAAAGTGACCCCTAACAGGAATAGTTCTCTGAAACCTTGTATCACCATATATAATAGGATAATTCCTCAATGGATCCTCAGTTACTTATGGTGACTTTCATGTTTCTAAATTGGTCAATGGTCTATCCTGCATTTTCCCCCAATCGTATACCAATACAGTTACTGAACTTATTTTTTAAACAAGGGAAATACTTTTCCCCACCTGTTGGTCATTTCCCTTTTACTATCATGTTCTTCTATTTCATGATCTACCCTCAATAATTTTCAGTCATGTTTTCCCTTTATAGTGTTCTAAATCCTACCACTCCTTATATTTCATATCAACTATGGATCACATGAGAATAAGATTTAACATGGGAGTTCTCCTCATGAAATCATTAGACACATGGATGATCTCTTGTTCTAAAGTCTAAGTCCTTAAAATAGGAGTCTATTTCCATGCATAATGAATTTAAATTATGTGTAGGTCATCTGAAAAATGTGTCAAGTGATGTTGATCATTCATAGCCCTCAATTCATATCAGGTCACCTCCATTATGTACCCTGAAAACTCTATTGATACATTATACCTTGTGGTCTAATAATTATGGTCATTAAAATGTTTGATAATTCTAGTTCTGAAATCTAAGATCGTAAACTACTAGTCTAATTAAAATCATTATGACTACAAATTGTGCAAATTCCATCCTTGATTGTATCATATCATTGAATACCTACTTGTCCATTACATCGTGTTTCGTTGAGAAACTTATTTTCCATAGATGTTATTTTGGGTTAGTCACTACTATTTTGGTCCAAAATATACAACCATAAACAAGGAAGCCTTATCAATGAATCAAAACCTTAAATGAAGTTGTGGTTTTCTTGGAGATGCCCCTTATGGATGGGCCACATAGGATCTTAATTCACAGAAGGTTACTTTTACCCTATTTTGAGAGCACCCCTCTATGAAAAATAACATGTTGTTTAATCATCATAAATATGGATTTTGTGTGACTCACCTGAGATTAATTTTTCACATGTAGGGCCTTCTAGACACGCCATTTCCTTTAGTTTTGATCCCTCTAGTGTCTAACGAACCATTTGGTGGGGATCCCCATAGGTCCATGAATTACGACCTTAAACTATTTAAAGAACCACAACCCATGATCTATTTAATTGAACAAGAAGTCATGGTAAATCATTCATATAGTAAACTATTTTCAACACAATGGTCTAACAAATAAGAAAATATGTTATTTTCATCTTCTTGGTCCTACTGGTATAACAATAAACTACAAATATTAAGAGAGAAAAAAATATTTCAGGTAGAAAAATTCATAAGTTAATCATCATAAATAGTCAAACTCCTCCTATCATATTTTTTGGATTACTTGGACACAATAAGGGGATAAAAAAAGAGGTACAAAGATGGTAGTGGCCCACAATGGATCTAGGAAAAAGCTTGTATGTGCTTAATGTACCCATATATTTGGGGAAGATATATTATAAGGCCCCAGCCTTAAACCTTACTTAGTCTTGAGTTATTATAAGATTACACATTGAGGATCTTTTCGGGTTTAGAGTTTTAGAAAATTAGATCATAAAACATGCATTACATTCCACATATAAACAAATTGGTTACATAAAGATAGTATTCTTCTTTCCCATAAATGGAAACATATTTAAAATAAAACATGGATTCTTTCTTGACCCTTCCATGACACTATCATCATATCATGTACCTTTCCCTTGACCTGTGAAAAACATTTCAAAAAAACTTGGGATGAGCATAAAAATCTCAGTAAGGGATATACAAATATGGAAAGGAAACATGGGTACATATATACATAATAATGAAATCATACTTTACCCATAAAACATAAGCACTTTAACATACCTCATCAAATCATGAATAAATCATAGAAATCATAAGACATAAAGGTAACTTGAGGCATTCCGAACATTCTTACGTAGGGAGTAACCCTCTTGGTTGTGTTCGGAATACCCATCACAGTATATTCCCTAAATCTCTTCGGAGAAACCTTAACGTTACACTCCTTCACGTAACCCAATGCATTGGAGAGCTATATCGGTCTCACCCGCCCTTAGTTTATCACGGAACCACCCATCTTCATAATAATTCCCAAGAACCTCAACATAATCGTATCACATAAAACATGCATAAAGGAAACATAACATTTCCACCTTTCAATCACAAGATATCAATACAACACATTGATATAAAAACATTATGAAAACCATTTTCAATACCAAAATAAAATAAAAGTAAAACATGGTATTTATTTTTCTTTAAAAAAAGGTAGGGCTTGTAGAGGAAGCCGGAACTCAAATAATGGTCACGGTGGCGGAGAAGTCGTTGTCACCGCATACATACGACAAAAACATTCTCTTTTGTAATTTAGTAAACACTTCGTATAAAAAAGATTCCTTTTGAATAAACGTAAAATTCAAAGGGGTTTATACACCGTATAAAAGAAGGTTGTGTACAAAACAAAATATTCCCCAATGAAAGGAGATTGAGATGAAGTCCCATACAAAGACAGTATCCTTGGATTAAGGATAAATCAGTTACATAACAATGTGTGACAAACGAATACATGAAATATAAGTGGTTATTAAGTGTAAAAGAATCGAGGACATTCACACATAATCATAGAACGACATATTCAAGGTGTACAAGTTTATCCCAAAGAATCGAAATTGGGTTAAAAGTTCCCTTGCAAAAATTAGACAGCCTAACGACGTCACTTCAAAATTCAGAAAAAGAGTTGATGAGAGATAAAAAGGTGATCTCATCACTTGGACATAAAATTTACACCAATAAAGATATATAAGAACATATTCCAAAATAATATTATGTGAATTAAAAGACATAACAAAATAAGTCTTTTAAAAAGAGGAGGGTGAAAGGTTCCCTTACCGACATGGGTATCTTTCGAAACATACGCCCCGTGAAAGAAGGACAATACAACATTGATGTAAATACTCATAAATGAAATAATATGTCACAATGAGTAAAATAATGGTCATTACATACACCAATCAAAGGAAATTTTGGAAAATGTAGCATAAATCTCACGGGAATAAAAGTGAGATGAAAAATCCCTTACGAAAACTCGGCAGCCTTACGGCTCCACTTAAAACTTCCAAAAATGGATTGATGAGATCAAATTGGGTATCTCATCACATTACAATAAAATGTAAATAAAGAGGAATATAAAATTACATCCCCCATCATAACAAAGTGGAGCTTAAAAGATGTGACATAAAGGATAGTACTTAAAGAGAAAGAGAGAGGTTAAATCTCTTATAAAAATTCGGCAGCCTAACGGCGCCACTCAAAACATCCAAAATGGATTGATGAGAGAAAATAGGATCTCTAATCATATGAAAATAAAAATTACAGTAAGATAAATATAAAATAACATCCCAATAACGAGAAATATGAGATTATAAGGAATGACATAAAAGACTGTACTTAAAATGAAAGAGAGGAGTAGGATCCCTTACCTCAAGTCCAACTTGTCTTGTTCGTTTCTTTATATTCCTGAATAATAAACATTGGTCAATTAATAATTTCCTAATTACCTCATTTATAGATTATTATTCATTTCATATCACATATTATAATGTTATAATAATTGTTTAATAATGTTAGTTCATATCAAACATTTTTGTCGATGTTTGGTACATGAGTCAAAATTGAACTTGTTTGAAAAAAGACTGCCCATGTAGTTATAAGTAAATAATTTCCAGAATAGTATTAATGATTAAAATATCATATATATCCAGTAAATATTCATTTCATACTATTCCATATCATTTGGAGGTAAAAAACGAAAATCACCGTTCATGGAGACGGTAGGCCGTACGTACGCATGAACGCTACTTTCATTTTTTGTCATATTAATGGAATTAAAACAAAATGAGAGAGATATATAAATGTTATAATTACAGAATGATATCCATAATTTATATGTAATATATTTAATATATATCCATTATATATATGTAGTTATAATATTACATAACATTTTGAGATAAGAAATGAAATGTGTCGTTAATGGAGAGGTAAGCCGTACGTACGCATGAACGCTACTTCCATTTCTATTTCATATTTAATGGAATTAAAAAATAATTATACATAATAGTATATTAATTCCCGAATGGTATCATATATAATATCATTAAATATATCCTTTATTCGTACCACATATGGTATTAACGAATCAAATCACTTTGAGGGGGCGGTAGTCCACACTTCCTTAAATGAAGATATCGTGTTCACCCATAATGGAAACCATAAAGGTACACCATAAATGAAAAAATACAGAAGCATAAGTAAAAAATAAACATATTAGATATCATATATAAATATAGTTTCATCTTAATGGCCACCTTTTAAGGTGTTAGAAGAATGTTGAACAATCATCGTTTTGGGAGGCCGAAATTCGCCATCCACGGAAACCGTATGTTTTTTATTGGGAAAATGTAAAAACATTTAGAAACATATATAATCATATTTTAGTTATTTCTATCCATTTCTGCCAATACAACGGCTACATGTTAACTACCATTTAAAATAATATTATTTTATTATTAGAGAGCAACGTAAGATTCCCAAGAAACTCGTTGTTGCGTGTTGGGTACGCCATCGAGCATAGCGTCCCCTTTAAAGTCATATTAATATTTTATTCAAAAATATGGATAAATATGAAAATTTTATATTCTTTATTTACCTGGGTTCTTACATCCTTCCCCCCTTTTGGGAATTGCGTCCTCGCAATTTTTAAAATTGATCTTGGAAACATCCTTGAATGTCCCACATCGAAACAAGAGTCGGTAAAACAATCACTTTAAAATAAAGGAAGATAAGTACAGATGTCACCCGAGTTAACCCATACTAGGATTCCCTGTATAAAAACATGGACATGGAAGAAAAAGCAATGGGTCATGTTCTTGAGGGAGAGTGATAGTAATCATGTCTAGGAGAAAGTTAACCATAAGAAAATCACAAACTTGTGATGGGTTAAACGGAATTTGATTCCCCAGTAAGAAAAGTTAATAGACAACATTTTTGTTTTAAGTTACTTTTTATTGAGGAATTTATTCATAAGTAAACATAATCACTTATCATGTTGACTTTCAACTTTTACTAGATTCCTTAATCAAACTCATATTTTTTCCAAAAGACGAGTATTTAGGGAGACTTGTTCGCATTAAGAGTACTATAATCAACTTCTAGAGAATCACCTAATCTACCAAATAGAACTATATACTTCCCATGTCTTTAGGCGTTAACCAAAACCAAAACCAAAAAGGTTAGTACAAGGTCAGATAATCCAGAAAAGGATAACCCTTTAAAAAGAAAATCTATGCTTAATCTCCAAAATTTGTCCAACAAAACCCAAAGTTCAACGAGGACCATCCGATAAACAATTTGTCCATAAAATTCTTCAAAGTAAACCAATATAAGATTGAAACCCAAATATTTGAAGGATTTAGTCACATAGTCTTCCAAGTTAAATCGTAACATTTATCTCCAAACAACATCAGTTGCTCCTAATGTCTCATATTGAAAAGTAATTAACCTAATCACATATCCTCCATGATAGGTTAATAATTTTCATAAATAACCCGAAATGATCTTACTCTTAATTAATAAAATCATATAACTAAAAAGAATCAGTCAAACTAACCAGGGACTTTACGTAGTCCACTGGTAGGAGATAAATAACAGTCGCACTTTGGTTGTGGGTTCGATTCCCGCAGCTTTGTCTGACGCGACGGGTTGTCACACGGTCTGCGTGTTGTCCTTTTTCCAAAACTATATAATTCACAAAAAAATTCCCCAAAACGAGATAAAATATTCAAAAATGATCATAACATATTTTAACCTCAAGTTTATCTCATTCCTTTCATTTTCCATCATATCATAGAGTAACCCATAATTACCTAAAAAGTAAGTATCATATAAACCCTAATGGTTACCTTTATAATTATTACCTGAACTTCCACGTCGATTGGTCATCTCATACGTGATGCATTATTGAACATACCATGGTTCAAGTGGTTGATCATAACTCCTTGACAGTTGGTTTAGAACAACCACGAGTTTCCTCATTGAATCCCCCATTTTATCTAGTATCTTAATCAAAGAACCACCATAGTTTCATTCAAACCTATTGTCTCTTTGGTGCCTGCTAGATCCATCCATTCACTAAAAACAGAAATGTCAGTGTGAGTATATCAACAAAACCATCATGTACTAATGAAGAAGGTAAACACTAAGATACACTTACTCATTAACTTTATCTAAAACTAGGACTCTTTCTGAAACCTAACCATTATGGTAATGTCACTTATGCATAAAGAATACCCTAACCTCTAAAGTTATCTTAACCGACATTTGATACCAACTATAAGGCCCCAGCCTTAAACCTTACTAAATCTTGAGTTATTATAAGATTACACATTGAGGATCTATTCGGGTTTAGAGTTTTAGAGAATTAGATCATAAAACATGCATTACATTCCACATATAAACAATGTGGTTACATAAAGATTGTATTCTTCTTTCCCATCAATGGAAACATATTTAAAATAAAACATGGATTCTTTCTTGACACTTCCTTGACACTATCATCATATCATGTACCTTTCCCTTGACCTGTGAATAACATTTAAAAAAAACATGGGATGATCATAAAAATCTTAGTAAGGGATATACAAATTTGTAATGGAAACATGGGTACATATATACATAACAATGAAATCATGCTTTACCCATAAAACATAATCACTTTAACATACCTCATCAAATCATGAATAAATCATAGAAATCATAAGACATAAAGGTAACATGAGACATTCATAACATTCTTACGTAGGGAGTAACCCTCTTGGTTTCGTTTGGAATACCCATCACAGTATATTCTCTAAGTCTCTTCGGAGAAACCTTAACGTTACACTACTTCGAGTTACCCAATGCATTGGAGAGCTATATCGGGCTCACCTGCCCTTAGTTTATCACAGAACCACCCGTCTTCATAATAATGCCCAAGAACCTCAACATAATCGTATCACATAAAACATGCATAAAGGAAACATAACATTTACACCTTTCAGTCACAAGATATCAATACAACACATTGGTATAAAAACATTATGAAAACCATTTTCAATACCAAAATAAAATAAAATTAAAACATGGTATTTATTTTTCATTTAAAAAAATGTAGGGCTTGTAGAGGAAGCCGAAAATGAAATAATGGTCACAGCGGCAGAAAAGTCATTGTCGCCACATACGTACGACAAAAACATTCACTTTTTTAATTTAGTAAACGGTTCGTATAAAAAAGATTCCTTTTTAATAAACGTAAAAGTCAAAGGGGTTTGTACACCGTATAAAAGAAGGTTGTTTATAAAACAAAATATGCCTCAATGAAAGGAGATTGAGACGAAGTCCCATACAAAGACGGTATCCTTGGATTAAGGATAAATCAGTTACATAACTATGTGTGAAAAACGAATACATGAAATATAAGTGGGTATTAAGTGTAAAACATTCAGAGGACATTCATACATAATCATAGAACGACATATTCAAGGTGTACAAATTTATCCCAATGAATCGAAATTGGGTTAAGAAGTTCCTTTGCAAAAATTAGACAGCCTAACGACGTCACTTCAAAATTCAGAAAAAGAGTTGATGAGAGAAAAAAAGGGGATCTCATCACTTGGACATAAAATTTACATCAATAAGGATATATAAGAACATATCCCAAAATAATATTATGTGAATTAAAAGACATAACAAAATAAGTCTTCTAAAAAGAGGAGGGTGAAAGGTTCCCTTACCGATATGGGTATCTTTCGAAACATACGTCCAGTGAAAGAAGGACAATACAACATTGATGTAAACACTCATAAATGAAAGAATATTACACAATGAGTAAAATAATGGTCAGTAAATACACCAATCAAAGGAAATTTTGGCAAATGTAGCATAAATCTCACAGGAATAAAAGTGAGATGAAAAATCCCTTACGAAAACTCGGCAGCATAACGGCTCCACTTAAAACATCCAAAAATGGATTGATGAGATCAAATAGGGTATCTCGTCACATTACAATAAAATTTACAGCAAGAGGAATATAAAATAACATCTCCCATAATAACAGATAGGTGCTTAAAAGAAGTGACATAAATGAGAGTACTTAAAGAGAAAGAGAGAGGTTAGATCTCTTACGAAAATTCGGCAGCCTAACGGCGCCACTCAAAACATCCAAAATTGATTGATGAGAGAGAATAGGGTCTCTCATCATATGAACATAATAATTATAGTAATATTAATATAAAAGAACATCCCAATAACGAGAAAGATGAGCTTAGAAGTAATGACATAAAAGAGTGTACTTAAAATGAAAGAGAGGAGTAGGATCCCTTACCTCAAGTCCAACTTGTCTTGTTCGTTTCATTATATTCCTGAATAATAAGCTTTGTTCAATTAAATATTTCCTAAGTACCTCCTTTAGAGATTATTATTCATTTCTTATCACATATTATAATGTTATAATAATTGTTTAATAATGTTAGTTCATATCAGATGTTTTTAAAGATGTTTGGTACATTAGTCAAAATTGAACATGATTGAAAAAAGATTGCCCATGTAGTTATATGTAAATAATTTCCAGAATTGTATTAATGATTAAAATATCATATATATCCAGTAAATATTCATTTCATACTATTCCATATCATTTGGAGATAAAAAACGAAAAGCATTGTTTATGGAGAGGGTAGGTCGTACGTACGCATGAACGCTACTTTCATTTTTTGTCATATTAATGGAATTAAAACAAAATGAGAGAGATATATATATGTTATAATTCCAGAATGATATCCATAATTTATATGTAATATATTTCCTATATATCCATTATATATATGTACTTATAATATTACATAACATTTTGAGATAAGAAATGAAATGTACTGTTCATGGAAAGGGTAAGCCGTACGTACGCATGAACGCTACTTCCATTTCTATTTCATATTTAATGGAATTAAAACATAATGATACATAATATTATTTTAATTCCCGTATTTTATAATATATAATATCATTAAATATATCTTTTATACATACCACATATGGTATTAACGAATCAAATCACTTTGAGGGGCGGTAGTCTGCACTTCCTTAAATGAAGATATCGCGTTTACCCATAATGGAAACAATAAATGTAAACCATAAATGAAAAAATACAGAATATTAAGTAAAACATAAACATATTAGATACCATATATAAATATAGTGTCATCTTAATGGCCACCTTTTAAGGTGTTAGAAGAATGTTGAACAATCATCGTTTCGAGAGGCAGAAATTCACAATCCACGGAAACAGTATGTTCTTTAACCATTAGATGTAGGTGTGTGTAAGTTTAGCTTCAATACATCTTATAAAAACATCCTAGTATATTGAAGATACTGTATTTGTTACAAAATAAATGAATAAAAAGAGTTTAGGGGGTTGGAGAAGCAAAATAAAACAAAAGGACACAAGTGAAGACATCACCTTAAAATCGGGTAACTCCCATTGGATTGAGCTCAAAGGCTTCCTTGGGAAGACTTATGCCCAAATTAAGGCTTCAAGGAGAATGAGAGGGAAGTGGAGAGACAAAATGGGTAGGTTTTTGCCGAGACAAAGTCTTTGGGAGTGTGGTTAAGGAGGTAGAGGTGGGGGCCTTTTATAAGAGGAGAGGAGGGGCACTCTTGTAATGTTACAAAATGTTACTTTATGTTCAAAAGAGTTTCGGATTTTAAAGGTCCCACATTGATGTATTTCGAGGATAAGGTGATAAGGGTTCGAAATACACTCATCCAATAGGTTTTGTACATGTTTAGATCTTAGATATTACATTATCATTCCATTTTATTTAAATCGTTAAATAATGAGGTTATCGCTGCATCATCATGATGTCATAAATAATTTAATTTATTTAATATCTAAAAATTATATAAAAACTACTATGATGTAGGAAATATTATTATCTTTCCAATGAATATTTAGAGTCAAAAATATGATTTTTATAACCCCATGTAAAAAATTGTTTTAGTAAAACATTTCATGTTTGTCTCATTTTTACTTTATCTTTAAATAAAAAGATATTAATGTCATTTTCCAACCAAAGTGGCTTCATGGGGTCCCCAAGTTGACCCATGGGTTGTCTTGGTCGGACATGACACATAAAAGGAGGTTAGGACATGTGTCAAGTTCATTTCATATTATTAAAACATTATTTTTACCTTAAAATACACTAATTACCTCTAATTGCGATTAAAAACTTAATAAGTTACTATTCACCAAAAAATTATTTTTATCCCATTGAATCACATTTTACATCTTAATGAAAACCATGTATGTCGGATTTTTGAAATTCAAAACACAAAGATGGCAAAATTTCATTTAAATGGAAAAATCAGTTTTTATAAGTACCACTTAGTGGTTTCACTATTCAACAAAAATTGAAGTTTTTCAGATAAATCCCAAAAATTCACCCTAAGCTATATTTGATATTCTGAATTCAAAAATGAAGTATATTTTAAAAAATTCAAATCATATAAGTCACATTAATTAATTTAATAATTAATTCCCGATGTCAGAGCAAATAGGGTGTTTTTATAAAACAATATGTATCAAAAGAATGACACTAGTTTAAGTATGATTTCAAAGTGAAATTAATTACAACAACTACTATTGGATTTAATGGTAATAATATATTATAATTTCACTTTAAAACCAATTCAAAATATAATCTAATCATATAAATAAATTAGATTAAAAAGAGGTTTTGAATTAAAATACAACATTTTACAATATTCATTAAAAAATGAACTTTATCAGAAAGATACCAAAAATTTACGCAAAGTAAATTTTGATGTCACAATTCATAAGAAGAGTTTTATTTGGTCCAATAGAATGTATAAGAGTGAAAAAAACTATATTTAATGATGGTTCTCCATCAAAGGGCGATAAATGAACCTTTAGTGAAGACTAGGTCATATACGCCTAAAATTGAATTCTTTCCGTATTTTAAGCCTTTATCTTTAATTGGATAAATGTAAAACATTTAAAAACATATATAATCATATTTTATTTATTTCTATCCATTCCCGCCAATACAACGGCTACATGTTAACTACCATTTAAAAAAAATATTATTTTATTATTAGAGTGCAACGTAAGATTCCCAAGATACTCGTTGTTGCGTGTTGGGTACGCCATCGAGCATAGTGTCCCCCTTAAAGTCATATTAATATTTTATTCACAAATATGGATAAATATGAAAATTTCATATTTTTTATTTACCTGGGTTGTTACATATATATATATCTGAATCTTAAGATATCATTATCTCAAGATCTAGTCTAAGGATTTCCCATAGTTTGTTACCCTCTAACACACCTCCAGCGTAGATGGGTCGGTGTTATTCATGATGGCTCATAGGTCCGGGTCAGAAGGCTTTAAATTTTGTTATGAATGTCCCAATATGACTGTGTTAAACAATGTGATACATCATACTCATAAAATGAAGAAAAAGACATGTACATCATCCTCATTGCATGGAATTAAATTATGTGAGCATCATCCTCACTGGATGCTGTTAAATTATGTGTCCATCATGCACATTAAATGATATAAAATGTCAATGTATCTTAAGAACACAACTAAGAATCCTCTTTCCCATTTCAGTGATACTCACCCACCACATCCTACATGTTCCCTAACTATATATTGACACCTATTATTATGTTCCCCTTACAATAGAATTCTAACATTTTTTCAGACCAATACATTGAACCCATGTTCTTAAAGCCACTATGTCATAATTCCATGACCTTTGAAATCAATTGAAATATTAAATTAGATCATCCTTATTCATCACATCCTCCATGATTTGGATCCCCATAATCATTTACATTTGAATGGACCCCCATAATAAAAATGGTTCCATGCTTTAATGGATAACCCACCATACTAGGAACATGCATCAGAATTAATCTAATTACATTTTGAGATAAGTCATGTGTTTCAATGATGATTATTTGTTGAACCTCATTTTTTTCCTATCATCATAAAAATTATAATTTACTCTATATCTATAACATGTTTAGTAGTTATCATGCATCAAAATACCACCCTCTTTGTGTTCTAGATCATTGGAATCTCAATCTGAGCTCTACATCCCCATTTTGTTTGGGTTGAATTCAATTCACATGGCATTACTCAATTTTTTCACTAGAACACATTGAAAAATTATGTCGGTTGGGAAATGTGTCTCACGATTCTATAAAAAACATTCTTAGTAATAACACTCCATGGTGGTCAATAAGTGATCTCAAAACCATTGTGTTCAACCCTTTTATAGTTCTCTCATATAAATGAAAAAAACATCAATTTATCCATTGTTTACCAGACTAATTATGACTCACGTGGGCTTAGGGATTTATTTTTGGTTTCCTTGTTAGTATGATCATACATTTACAAAAAAGAAAAAACCTTAAAACAAACATGAAATTTAAAACAATGCATCCAATTATTTGGAGGTTCATACACAGGTTGAAACCTCCACTATATTTTAGGATATTGTAAATTTACCTAGCGATCGAACATAGTGATATAGAATTTAAGCCTATCCAGCCTCTATTTGTTATGATCCATATTCCATTACCTTTATGACATTTCATCCACCTCCTCCTCAATAGTAGGGTAAACATCTTCATCCCTGATTCACACTCGATCCTACAAGCCATGAAACTCATCCAAAATAGTTTAGGCCTCAAAATTATTATCCTTATCCACTACCAAATGATTTCTATGTTTGATTATGATCTCTTGTTTAGTAGTTATTATGGATTCAGTCACCTTCACTAAATCCTCTAGAAGATACATCTCTTCCTCATTTTCTTGAAGTACCTAGGTACCATGAAACTAATTATTATTCCAGAATACATCAAATTACTACCACTATACACATGACCGTTCAATGTGGATGTCTTGATCTAGTTAATTTACGCCTCTAGATTCAATCCCCCTTGTCCCCATACTGAATATCCAATAGAAAGGAGATCCCACCATGATTGGAATGTCATCCAATCAAGTGTAAGTGAGAAAATTGAACAAATGCTTCCACACCATGTGTTGGATGACTTGGTTCTACAAAAGAAATAAATTTAGAATCCTATTTATCTTTAAGAATCATATGATTGTTTGTAGGGAGAAATTTAGAAACCCTAGAACATAATTAATGTGTATGTGGATCCTACAAGGGGTGAGACCTAGTTCTATGGAAAGTGCATCCTTTCCAGATCCTTCACATAATGTGGGATCACCAACTACTTCTTATGGAACCTCCAAGTCAGGCTCAACATCCATAGCTCCTCAAATTTGTCCATCTATGGCATTATCTATTACAACATTGTTGATGTCTCAGCTCCTAAGACCACCATATATTTCACTTCTAGGATGATTGTGGTCATCATAGCCCCCTGATCATATTGGTTGCATGAAAAATTTTCTTCTCTTCCATTGACACATAAGCTCCATCAACCACCTTATGTGGTGCTTTTATGGAATAATATCCAACAAATGCCTATTTATCCACCTTCATCAATGTATTAGCCTAATCTTCCACTAATTTCATAGACGCAATGTTTAAAATATCCTGTTGAACCCCAAACATGTTTCGAACTACCGTTTAGAACAAAAGGTTAGTTGATTGTGGCATATGAATGGAAAAACATGAAGGATAATGTTAAAAAGAGAAATTATATACTCAACTGGTATAAACTAATGAGAATATTGGAATGGTTCTTGGGAAATACCCTTGGAAATGGTTCTCCCCCATTAGATATCACCAATGTTTCAGGTTCAACATCGACCAACTACTGGCCACCTTTATCCACAACATCATAGAGAGTCTTCGAGATCATGCCCTCAAGGTTTTGGGGTCCCTCTTCCACTTCTATAGTCTCCTCATTCCCCCCTAGAACATTCTTATTCGTCACTTCCCACACAATGTAAAAATGTTTACAAGAAATAGACATAAAGGATGGATACTACTATGACAAAAAATATTGGAAAAACTACATCATCGATGATAGAGTTTTCAGCCCAAGGAGGACCTCATTAACATCAATTCCCCATGAATCCTCAGATCGTTCTCGTATGGCTACATCATTAGATATTTGGTCTATAATATTATCCATAGGGGAATTCATTCATATCCCTACCTTTACACGACTAGTTAGAGGGAATGCATCACCATGAGAGTGAATAAGTTCCTCCACATCAGTAACGTCCTGACCCAGGTCACCCCTGAACCGATGGCTAGACTGGTCACCACATGACCTCAAGAGCATCTCTCCAAATGCCAAGGGCTACCGACTAGTAGCGAGGGTCTAAGGATAGTCTGTGGGGAGACTGCACCCTCTTGTCAGAGTTCCACAATGGTATATCAGTTTAGATAAGAAACAATACCAGAGGCAGTAACTCATAAATGACAAACAGTGGATGGAAAATAATAATTATTTTACAAAAGGGGCCAACACCAAATTATACATAAGATACATGCATGAGTTTCTAATGATACAAAATTAGAAAACAGTGAAAAAACAGCCTTCATTACATTCCAATGATGAAATAAATAAATAATTACTCAAATCCCCAAGGTTGATCTCCTCAAGTATCCTGAGCCTCCGCTCGGTCCTCTGCTCTTAACTCCCATGTAAATGCAAACAACATAGTCCTGCAACCAAAGAGAATCTAGTCAGGTACCCAGCGAAATGGTGGCCCATGGAGGGTGTGAGATATAAATCGTAGTAGGTCATGACCACCGGTGTCTACCCCAAATCCAGACATTCAATAAATAATTTAAAACAGGTGAAGATATCAAAAAAATAACGTAAGAAGTACAAAGTGACTATATACTCAACTACCTACTTCAGCCATCAGCTGGTGTCTGAACCTATAGTATTCATTTATCATGAATACTCTACAATCATTACATAATCATTTTCCATCCATCATTTAATCAAATTTTATTATGAAATTCTTGAGATTTAGCCTACTCTAAACATCTCCCATATAAGTCACTCACCAATGATGTCTATAAATACCATATATGTAATAAATGAAAAGACCGAATCCAAGCTTGTTCGTTTTCTTGGATAACGTGTCATAAGGTATTCAATGAAATATTTCATATATTATGTCTAAGCGCATCCATTAAAATAGTGATTTTATCTTGGTTCCATCCACTAAGAGTGTTTCACCCAATTCATTAATATGTCTAAACCCTTTCTCATAATCAATTCACAAAACATCATGTCACAAAAACCTTCATTAACCATTATCTCATTTCATGCACTAACAATTAGACCCACAGTCCAATGTTAATTAATGGGTGTAGAACATCATGTCTAGCACCCTCGTCAATATTCTGAGCATCAGTCCATGTCTCACAATCCATGGGTATTTGGAACATCAGTCCCTGGCACATAAATGACTATTTTCATGCAATCTGGTTGTAGAACACCATGCCTAGCACAATCTGAGTATTTGAAGCATTAGTCTCTGTCTGACAACCCATTTATCAATCATACATATACATCTATCATTGGTGTAGAACATCATGTCTAACACCCTGTGAGTATTTGGAGCATCAGTCCCTATCTCACAACCAATTCATCAATCAAACATATATATTTATCATTGGTGTAGAATACCATGTCTAACAGCATGAAACCAATCCATTAATTAATTCTACAATTAATTAACAACACAAATCGATCTTCAGATAAGTCAACACATAATGAACCGTACAAAATCTCATTAATTAATAATTAATTAACAATTATTTACTTTTAGCAAGCCAACTGAAAAATTAACTCAACACTTAATTATCCAAATTCTTTAACATTTCTGAACCCATCCATTCAAACAATGGTTCATCCATGACCTTCCAAATCTACAATCATACCATATTCATCTCAAAACATGTTGAGAAAATCCAAGATATTTATTGACCATCTAACACAACATATAATTTCTCTAAACAACTCCATCCAAGAATACATAAGGCATGGAAAACTAGTATGCATCAAAAGGTACTCATGTCCAATAATCGTAAAAAAATTCAATTCACAATCTTAATTCAATGAATGAAAATTAATTAATTCTAAAATTAATTAATCGAACCTTATCCCTTTAACCAATCATCGATTAGTTAACTATTTAAAATTTAACATTAAATAATAAATTCTTCTATTAATTTTTACCAGTTTCCAATTATCTTCTGAACATGTCAAATATTCGATATTCCCAGTAATCAGTAAAAGCCTCAATCTTATTGCAACTCAGGACTATATAATTAATCCTACAATTAATTACCCTATTAGTTATTATTCCCATTCAAATCATTTAAATGTTTAATCATATCACTTTAACCAAATTATCCAAACAATGCTTCATATCAACACAAGTTCATGTCATCACTTATCTCAAGTGGGAGGAATTATATAATAACATCAAGAGTGTCATTCGTTGACATATCATAACGAATGAAACTCACATTCCTAATTTATTAAAATAAACTATAATTATTAAATAAATTATTAAATATTTGGGACCCTACCTTGGGGTTTTGAAGGAAACCATAATGAATGAAGAACCCTCAAGAGAATCGAGTTGATTCTTCGTGAACCCTCCTTAGATAACTTCTCCTAGCAAGACCATGACCAAAACCAATCAATCCCAGAATCCATACAATTATATCTACCCATAACGGGTGTAGATATAAGAAACTGTGAGAATAGGAAATGTAGATCTAAGTAGATCTAAGAAACCGAAGAAGAACAAAGGATAACATCTACCTACCTCCAAAAAACGGCTTCGATTCGCCTTCATAATCCTTCATATCGCCTCCAAAATTCTTGGGATAGGTTCTCCTACATTTGGGGAAGAGAAATCCCGAGTTATGCCTACTTAAGAGAAAAAACGAGCCTTTGAAAGGAAAAAACTAGTGAGATCCACAATTTAAGGATCTCATTTAAGTGCCTACATGGTTAGTTCGCATGGTTTGACAAACCTTTCGCTAACCGTGAAATCCGGATATAGACTTGCTCTTGTAGCAATGATTTTTTGGGCGAGTACACAGTGAAATACGGATACCAACTTGCTCTTGGAAACCACCCGGTCAACTGGAATGAGTGTCCATGGAAACCACTCTAGAAGCTCAACGTCCCTCCAAAAATATGCCACTTCAGGTGGCAGGTGTGAACGGACACCCTCCCTACCATGAGCGTTCTCGTCTACTAACATATGTCCAGTGTTGTTTCCTTCCCTTTTTACTCGAATATCCCTGAGACCCCTTTGCACGCTATCATTCAATGCCCTGGCGCTAAGGAAATTTGGAACAAATGGGGCCCAGCTCGAGATGAATATCTGGCCTTGGTTTCTAACCTCCTCGCTCTCCTGTTGCGCTGGTGCTCCTCCATCTCTTCGGATAATGCAGGATTACTCTCCACCCTGGCCTGGATCATCTTGGTATGGCTTAATGATGTTGTTTTCCACCATGTTCATAAATCTCCAAAATTCTGGATTGAACGGGTGACCTCATTGATTGAGGTCTGGAACCACCACAATGGACATCATAGGCCAGACATTCCTCCCTCCTGTCCTCCTCGGTGGAACCCCCCATTGGCAGGAACTCTTAAGATCAACGTGGATGCGTCTCTCCCCAAGGATGGACTTGTCTCCCTCGGTCTTCTAGCTCGAAATCAACTGGGGAAAATCATTGTTGAAAAATATGAATCACATCATGTCTCTTGGGAACCTACCGTGGCAGAGGCTAACACTATCCTATCTGGTATGATGATGGCTAGGGATCAGGAATGGCTTGATATCGTCATTGAGTTTGACTGCCTCACCGTGATCGATGCCATTAACCACAACGATGGAAGACTCCGGTATTTTGGCCTCATTATCAGGAGAATTCTCTCACTCCGCCAATGCTTTTCATTCTGCACCTTCTCCTTTTCCAAAAGAGAAGGAAACAATGCGGCCCATCAGTTGACAACATCAGGCCCCTTTGATGCCAACCAGCTCTGTCTGGATAATTTCCCTCCGTGGCTTTTCTTATGTACGTCTAATGATCTTCGTCATTAATGATATATGTCTTCTCTCAAAAACAGCTACTACCATGGCCACCCTTCTTGAATGGATTTGCTGCATGTTTAGACAAACCATGTGATGCCTGTGCGACTTCCCCTTTACCTCAAAACTTCTAAAAAAGTTTGAAAATGTGACATCATTAGGGGTTCCAACATTTGGAATAGAATTATGGAGCTCGGTTTAAAAAAATGACCCGTTAATATACTGAAAAAGAATTTCTGGAATATTTGTAACTATAACCGAGTTCAAAAACCTGTGATCTTAATTTATACCCACCTTGAAAACATCTCATTACCAACAAGCCATCAGGAACCACATTAAAAAACAAACAACCTAACAAGGCCATTTAATCTCGTTAGAAGTGATGTGTTGTGTTCCCAACGTCAAACACACCTTTAACCAATCTCAAACCTGATGTATAAGCCTTTTTAACTAGATCCAAATATTACACTAATTCGTATACAACGAAATAGATCTTCTTTGGTTATTAGAAGGACCTTGCCAATGTAAAAGTTCGAACCTTGATCAAACAACGGAACATGTTTCTTATCATTCACACATAGAAGTCACAGACCCAAAAGCCATGTTAACCCTTTATCTGATGATGTTACTTTAAAACTATACAAAATCGACCACCAGTATAACAAAGTCCTTACCCAACATCTGGTAAATAATTTTTTTCCAAGTCATTCCATCGCAAGGCTATTTTAGTAACAACAATTCCCAAACACAAAAATTGATGTAGCCCAAAGAATAAACACATCCCGCGAACTACATAGATAACAACTACCCCCCATGTCTAGTAACAGTTAAATTGTAGTGCGGTATAAGACTGCCGTTATATTAGTGTCTCAATGATGAGGTCAATATAGGGGACATGCTCATCTTGTCCAGAATAGCGCACTAAGAAAAAACCGAGGTCATGAAGAATATCAGTCAAAACATTAGAGGGGAATTATGTTCTAAAATCTCGGCATGAACTACCAACAATTTCATCGTGAAAAAAGTGGCAATACCCACCTTAGGATTTACCATAAAATCTCAAGAAAAGATTAGCCATTCAACAACGTGATAGATTAACAACAAGATCTACGTGTCGAAATAGTTGGGTCATTCGAAATCTATTCCATTAATTGAAAAGAAACTAATTCTTGAACGCTCAAGTCACTCTACCTGGAGTTGACCCGAGACCGTACTAAATAGTGTAAAAAGTCATATTACGGTGTCATTTTGACTCCTATGACCATTTTCATGGACGACGCAATAACCAGTCATCCATTAATAAGAATAAAGGGTCAAACAACCAACAAAGAAGCCGACCATGCATGAGGCACGTCCAACCATCTGAAAAAGATAATTTCATGATGCTCTTGCACATAAAAAGGTCAAGAACACATTACCACTCATTCGAACAAGGGTTTAATTGAAAACTGGATGTCCTACATGGGACAACGGCACCCGACAACTCCAAAAGAGTGAGAAAAGCCGTAGTGTTAGCAAGGAATTTAAGTTCTGTGGGTGCTGCCGACCACAGGTTAGCCCCTTACAAAGAAAATGTGTCAACCCTAAACTGGGTCACTTAAAACAAGTCACTCGGCTCAAATTCCAAACATAAGACCATTGCTAAGGAGAAGAACACCCAAGGAAATTATTAATGCTTCCATTCTAATGCAACTCAAGTGAAGTCCAAACTACACTTTACATGAGGGTTTTATATAGTGGACACCACAAAGGTTCAATTTCCATGCCTCTTATATTTAATCACTTTTAATCACTAATCATCAATGATTTAATAAAAAAACTTTAGTACCATTTTCAAAACACCCCAAGGAAAAACAGACATGTTTCATTAAACTACCTAATTCAAATATTTAAATTAGTTGACATACTGCCATTTTCAGGAAACTTATCAAAATAAATTCCTTTTAAGAAGATATGGCGACCTACGAGGATCCCATTTTAACAAACGTGGGTTCTCTATAAAGCAAATCAATAGCAAACACACAGGTATTAAAATTTTCAAACACCCAAATGGGTTAACTCATCAAAACACTCCCCAACTGGCCTACATGGGTCCAGTTTAATTTTGGAAGATATCCATTTATTTCAGATCAACATCAAACATCTTTCACATTTATAATCATTTCACACGGCATCAAGTCATCACATTTAATATGATTCATCATTTCCCAATTCATGAAGCGCCCATACACTCCATGGATTGAAAATTGGTTCTCATTAATCGATACCAATGTCAATTCAGAAACTAACATGATCAACCTAACTATCCTAATTATATGGTTGGCGACCACTAATCAATAAGACGACCATACACATTATCATTAGATTTTTTCTCCCATTTAACACAGTCTACATTTATTTAACATTTTATTGTTATCACCACTTTCACATATCAAAACTTCTCTAACGTGTTAGCATAAGCACTAACAGAACAACATGATATAACATGAAATCATATCACAAAAAACATGCTAATAAGTGAGGTAGTATGGTATATAATCATTCAAGCATGTTCAATCTATCACTGAAACATGGTATCTAGAGAGGCCTGCTAAGGTAGATCAAACATGGAATTGCACCCATGGAACACAATCCAAATTAGTAGGCACCCTACTAATGCAACTACATGGAATGTTATATGCATGACATGTAAATATCTAAGTGCCTATGGTAATTCATGTAGGAAACATCCTTTCTATATCAGGCCAAGAAAATTACTCTTTTCAAAATTCTCAAAATCAATAAATAACGGAAAAATACACCAGTCACTCAAGGTGAAATCATATCATTTGTAACCTCTAATAGTACAAATTTCAATTCCCATCCCTGGCCACTTGGTCATTTCTCGTACATGAGGTGATCAATCCCAAGCATGACTATTAACCCAATCGCCAAAACAATCCTAGTCTCATGTCTACCAACTCATATAATAGTAATACAAAGGAAAAGGAATCGAAACCTAAACCATTGATACCACTTTGTAACGTCCTAACCCGGGTCACCCCTAAACCGGTGGCCGGACCGATCACTACATGACCTCAAGCACGTCTCCCCGTATTCTAGAGTCTGCTGACTAGTATCAAGGGTCTAAGGATAGTCACTAGGGAGACTATACCCTCTTGTTAGAGTTGCACAGTGGTATATCATTTTAGATTAAAAATAATAGTGGAAGCAGTAACTCATAAATGAAAAAAAGCAGATGACATATAATACTCATTTTAAATAAGTTTCCAACCCCAAATTATACAGCCGATGCAAGCATGACATGATAATGATACAAAAGTAGAAAAAAAGGAAGAAAACCTCATGATTTACATTATAATTTAGAAATAAATAAATAAAGACTCAAATCCCGAAGAGAGATTTCTTCAAGAATCTCGAGCCTCTACTCGGTCCTCTTCTCCAAACTCCCAAGTAAATACAAATATCATAGTCCTACAACCAAAGAGAATCTACTCGGGTACCTAGTGCAATGGAAGACCAAGTAGGGTGTGGGATATAAATATCAGTAGGCCGGGACCACTGGTGGCTACCCAAAATACAGACATTTAATAGAAAATTTAAAACCCATGAATACATGCATAAAATAAAGTCAGTAGTACAAATTAACAATATACTCAAGTACCTGCTTCAGCCCTCAGCTAGTGTATGAACCTACAGTATTCATTTTTCATGCATAGTCAACATTTATTACATAATCATTTTCCAGCTATCATTTACTAAAATCTTATTATTAAATTCTTGAGATTCAGCCTATTCTTGACATCTCCCTTATAAGTCACTCACCAAATTTGTCTTTAAAGACCATCTATGTAATCAATGTAAACACTAAATCCAAGATTGTGCTTTAGCTTGGACAACGCGTCATAAGTTATTCAATTAAAAATTTCATATATTATGTCTAAGATCGTCCACTAAAATAGTGATTCGCTCCTGGGTCCGTCCACTAACAGTGGTTCCCCCAATTCATTAATAAGTCTAAATCCTTTCTCATAATCAATTCACAAAACATCATGTCACAACAGCCGTCATTAACCATTAACTCATTTCACGCACAAACAACTGGACCCATAGTCTAATGTTAATTAATGGGTGTAGAACTTCATGTCCATCACCCTCGTGAGTATTGAGAGAATCAGTCCAAGTCTCACAACCCATGGTTATTTGGGGCATCCGTCCTTGACCAATAAAAGAATATTTTCTTGCAAGCTGGGTGTAGAAAGCCATGTCTATCACCCTATGAGTATTTGGAGAACCAGTCCTTATCTCACAACCCATTTATAAATCATTCATATATATCTATAATTAGTCTATAACATCATGTATAACACCCTGTGAGTATTTGGACCATCAGTCACTATCTCAAAAACCATTCATCAATCAAACATATATATTTATCAAAGCTATAGAATACCATGTCTAACACCATAAAACCAATCCGTTAATTAATTCAACAATTAATTAACAACACAAATAGATCTTTAGATAAGTCAAAACTTAATTAACCATACAACATATCATTAACTAAAAATTAATTAAAAATTATTTATTCTTAGCAAGCCAAATGAATAATTAACTCAACACTTAATTATCCAAATTCTATAACAAGTCTGAACTCGTCAATTCATACAATGGTTCATCCAGGACTTTCACAATCTACAAGCACACCATAATCATGTCAGAACATGCTGGGAAAGTCCAAGATATTTACTGACCATCTCACACAAAATATCATATCTCTAAAAAACTCCATCCAAGACATCTTATGATGTGGAAAACTCGTATGTATAAAAAGGTACTCCTGGCCAACAATTGTAACAAACAATAAATTCATAGTCATAATTCAATGCGTGAAAATTAAATAATTCAACAAATAATTAATCAAAACAAATCTATTTAAACAAACGTCATTCAGTTAAAAATTTACCATTTAAAATGTAATAATTAATTCTTCCATTAATTATTACCAGTTTCCAATTTTCTTCCGAACATGTCAAATATTCGATATTCCCAATAATCTGTAAAATCCAAAATATTGTTCTAACTCGTGAATGGAAAATTAATCCTACCATTAATTACCCTATTACTCATTCTTCCAATTAAAATCATTTAACTTTTTAATCATATCACTTTAACCAAATTATCCAAACATGCTTAAGCTCAACACAAGTTCAAGTCCTCGCTTATCTCATGTCGGAAAAATTATTTAATTAAATCAAGGGTGTCATTCTTTGACATATCATAATGAAGAAAACACACATTCCTAATTCATTTAAATATTCTTTAATTCTTAAATAATGTTTTAATGATATGGGACCCTACCTCCGGGTTTTGATGGAAACCACATCGAATAAAGAACCCTCAAGAGAAATGGGTTGATTCTTCAAGAAACTGCCTTAGATCACTCCTCCTAGAAAGAAAAAGACCAAAACACATCAAACATGGCATCCACACACTTAGAACTACCGATAATTGGCGTAGATCTAAGAAACTGTGAGAAAAGGAGATGTAGGTCTACGTATATCTATGAAACCGAACAAGAACAAAAGAAAAACATCTACCTACTTCAAGAAACCAGCTTCAATTCGCCAAGATAAGCCTTTAGATCACCACCAAAATGCTTTTGAGAGGTTATCCAACATTCAAGGAAGAGTAATCCTGAGTTATGGCTTCTTAGGAGAAAAAAAGAGCCATCTTATTGGAAAAAATGAGTGAGTTCCACAATTAGAGGATCTCATTTAAGTGCTCGCGTGGTTAGTTCACACGTTTTGACAAACTGTGTGCTACCTGTGCATTAGCTACTACCTTGAACAACCTTCTCGCACGGTTTGGATGCATGGTTAGACAAATTGTGTGCCGCCTGTGTGGAGGTTACTGTCCCCAAGACCAACTACGCACGGTTTGTCCGTACAGTTATACAAACCGTGTGTCGTGCGTGTGACTTTCCCATTACCTCAAAACATATATCAAAGTTTTAAAAGCTACCTCTTTAGGTGTTCCAACACTCAGAATAGAATTATGGATTTTGGTTAAAAAAACGACCCAATGATAAGCTAAAAAATAATGTTAGGAAAATTTGTAACTATTACCCAGCTCAAAAACCCGGGATCTTACAACATCGATTAGATATTTCATTGGATTAACCAATGAAGTGATGAATTTTAATATCACGGGAACCAAACTGGGAGGGATCACACACTCAATATGAAAATGATTCCATAACTTATAATGTGAGTGGATCTATCTGAGGATTCCATAGTTCTCCCATGAATCATGAAATATCTCAACAGTGGGCTAATCTGAGTGATTCATTCTCTTCCCTCCACCTTGTATGTGCACCCACGCTACATCCCCAAAGGGTTATCCTTCCATCAAAATCTTCTTAATTGAGAGTTTCAAGGCTGTTTTTTCCAATTCCTACTGTTTATACTCATTGCAGATTAGGGATTTTCATTTTTTTAGCAACTTATACACCCACCCGATAGATGTTTCCATGATGGTGATCCTTTTCCACTTTGTTCCCTCATCCCACCAACTTTGGGACCCCATATTCTTCCTCATCATGAGGGGTTTTGCACCTTAACATTTCCATAGGATATTAAATCACCCATTTTGTTGGATATTTGTGGATGATGACATAAACAACTTTGTGTGGTGTCATTTCATTTCATTGACATCCATTGTTGTGTACAAACATGCTCCATATCATCCTAAGGACTAAGGGTTTTTGTTCAATGAATAATTCCATATCCACCCTTGGATACTACTTATGGAGGAATTAGAAATTCATCATGAAGAGAAGTGGGGTGTATGGATCATAGATCACCTTTTATTCTACCCTCTCCTCTAATACCCTACCATAATATGCTATGATGAATGACATATATTAAATTTTACTCATTTATTTATAATTAAAATATTCCATGAGGAGAAAAAATAGATGAAAAAAAGTGTTCCTCCAGCATAATCATTTCCAGCACATCGACAAATAATAATATTGGAGGCCTACTCCTTGTGATGTTAAAGATATCTGGCAGAATGTTAGTACTGGGATAGGAAATTGGGTTGTGAAATTCATTTACCCTCATATGTTTGAAAATAAAACATTATTGGAAGGGGAATGAAAAACTCACATTGAAGGGAGTAATCCACTATCTGATATAGTTATGGACATTGTACAACTTCTCCTTTATTGGGATAGCTATGTCGACGTTTTTCCTCATTTCTATCATTTCGGCAAAATGAGGGTTCTAAACCACACCCCCATGTGTGCATCCCAAATAGGGATAATCCATCCAATGATCAACATTGTATTGAATCCCTCCAGTTGACCATAATAGACTACGGTTACACTCTATATCCCTATAACATCCATTATATTTCCTCTAGGATCCTCTAATATTGTTGATTCTTGTCCCGTAGGTGTGACATAAAACATTATTTCACGCTCCCACATAACCAACACCATAGTTAATTCAAGAGATTCTTGAACCATTAAATTAAAGGGATATCTTTTATCCTTATTTTATGATAACTCACCCCCTTCACAAAGCATAATTTAAATCTTATTATTTTTTGATTTTTCCCCTATTCCTCCTAGAAAACATTTTTTAGGAGTAATTCATCATAAATGGATCATTAGATTGGGATCCCAACAATAAGGTAGAGAACGCACAACCTGATGCAGTCCTCCCCATGGTGCAGATTGAATATGTTATCCCCTAGTGACCACTGTTTAACAACACTAGCATGATGCCCATGTGTTGTTATAAGTTAAACATTGAGGCCCAGGCGACCACATAAAACCCAAACCATTTTATCTCTAACTCAAATTTGTCTTAGGATTGACATGCCTGATGTTCATAGGCATATTAGTATATTATGTTTCCACCCTACCATAGGACCCAATCCTTTATCAAAAGTATGAGATGGTTTTTCTAACAAGCCGTTCGAATATTCTTGTACTAGGAGAGAAGACTCCCAATCCAATTCCAACACCTTTATGTTTATCAAATGGTTCCCTATGATTTTTAATGTAAGAATCACATGGTTTTACTAATTGTGGAACCACAATAACCATGTTACAAATGTTCATCCAAGTCATACTCCTAATGAAATTGGCAAACTCATCCCAATTAGAAATAGAAATAAACACATCACCCCTCTGTCATAATCCATATAATGGTAGCTTCATGTATAACATATATTCTAATTGATCCATTGTTAAAAGTGAATTGAGTATGTAATAATCTGTCAAGATTCAATTGATCTATCACATCATTATGTTCCTAGCCATCTCCCAATATCAATCAGCAAAAAATTCACCACCCTCAATATCCATTTTTCAAGATATTAAATGTTTTCAGAATCTAATTTGGAGAGTTTTTTTAATAGAGCTTTTCTAAAAATGGTCTACTTTATTGAAGAATGTTCAAATAAGTTTGTTAAATGGAATATATTTATTGAACCATGATTTCTAGAAAGGGTGAGTGTCATGAGTGGTGGTAATAAAAAATACAGAATATTTATGAAGATATTGTGTTTTGTGAAAAGAGTCCAATGGCTTATCTTTATTGAAAATATAGTTGTCCCCTAAGGGGCCCCATACCTAATTGTATGTGTATGATTATTCCATGTTTTATAAATTTTTCTAAAAAAACGCCGATATTCCATATTTATCTCTTATAATCAAACCCTCTCATCCCACAGTAGATCTAATTTGGTGGGGATTGTTTGTTGATAGCGATATACGCATGTCAAGGGAGAGGTCAAGGGAGGAACACACAGTTCAAAAAAAATGGTCCAAAATGGATTAAAAATCAACATAATGTGATAGATTAGTGAAGGTATAAACCTAAATGAAGAAAATATTATCATGGTTGACCCCATATTATTGAATTATGTGGTGGTATACATTGGAGTGTATAACTCCAGTTTTATGAGGTATTTTAGGGTGTGAAGGTTGCTATGGAAAACATAATGTATTGTAACTCTGGTTCATGTAATCATATCCTTTCTAAAAATCTCAAAATCACCCATAAAAGCCTCAAAACATTATGAAACAAATTCGATTACCTCTATTGGGCCTATAAATACCCCCAATGTATGAATTTGAAGGGGATATGACCTCTATTATTCTAATAAAATCTCATAAATCACATTACTTGGAAGATTCAAAAGTGAGATAGAGGATGGATTTTCAAAGGTAACCATCTTTTGAAAAACATCCGCCTATTGGTTTATGTGTACCTAAAACTAATTTATAGATTATTTTCATGATGTTCTATGGCCTTCACATAATAAGAAATCACCTTGTGGATATTAGGGGTTTTTTGAAATAATTATATTTCATGAAACCAACCCCATGGGTATAAGGCCCCGGCCTTAAACCTTACTTAATATTGAATTAAATGAATAATTCAAATTGAGGTTCTTTTCAGGTTTAGAGTTTTAGAAAATTAGGACATAGCTATTAAATCTCAAAAGATTACATAGTAGACACTTCTACTATGTTTCCATAAAATAAAAAAACACTTAAAAAGAAACAATCTAGTTCCATTTTTTAGAAAGAATGTCTTTCCTTGATCCCATCCTTGACCCTATTCCTCTTTATGTCCTGTGGAAAACATTTCAAAAACTTGGGATGAGCATAAAAATCCTAGTAAAGGATACACAAAGAAGGAAACTGTTAGATTTTCAAAACAACAAGTAAACCATGAGTACTTTACCAATGTAATACTTTTCACCTTTATGAGGTAGTAAAAAATCATCACTAAATAAAAGACCATTACTTACCCTTTTGTAACCAGAAGATTACCATAAAACCCATATAAATAACACATAACAGATAAAGGTAACTTGGGACATAAACATATTCAAATGGAATAACGATACGGTCGACTTCCACACATACTTAATGGAATAGCCATACGACCAACTTCCATACCCAATGCATTGGAGGTTATAACGTAACCACCCGTCCTGGTATTCACGGCACCACCCGTCATATGGTTTATCACGTAACCACCCATAAAATGTCCATGTACCATCATTACACATAAAATATTGAAAATATAAACATTTCAATAACAAAATTTCATTTGCAATCACAATAAGTAATTCCAAGATATTGAATTAATCAATCCATTTTCAAAAACCATTTAAAAAATATATTTGAATCAAAGTGTCACATACCACTTTGAATCTTCTAATGGAATTATAATTTTTAAAAATTAATGACCATATAAATAAATACTGAAAACCATTTTGAAAACATGGTCATTAAAGGAAAAAATTTAGAATAATGAATCTTTAAAACTTTTAAAACGATATTTTTGATAAAGAGTTTTTAACCAAATGAGGGACTCTTGAATAAAAATAATAGCGGAATAAAATTTAATCCGAACTTTATAATATCATGAGAATAAATGTATTCATGATATAATATGTCAAAGGATAGTATACACACCATATAAGAGTGAATTGGTGCATAACAACAATGAATTCTCAATGGAAATGTAAATTGAGATGAAATCCATTATAAAGATGGTATCCTTAAATTAATGATAAATCTATCACATAATTATGTGTGAGAAATATATATACACCCAATATAAGTGGATATTAAGTGTGAAACAATCAGAGTTCATTCACACATAATCATGGGAAAACAAAACCAATGACATCGATATTTGACTCAATGAAATGAGATTGAGTTATGATTTCCCATACATGTTCATAAGAATTTATCAATGAGATGATTATGTGTAGAAATAGTATATCTACACAACGTTTTATTGGAAATTAAAACATATATATTCCACACATAATCTTGGCATTATAAAATCATGAAGGAGAGGTTTAACCTAAAGAATTGAATGTGGGTCAAGAAGTTCCCTTACAGAAATCTGACAGCCTAACAGCGTCACTTTAAAATTAATAAAAAGAGTTGATGAGAGGGAAAATGGTATCTCATTACTTGGACATAAAATTTATGTAAATAAGGATATATAAGAACATATCCCAACATAATAAGATTAAAAGACCTAAAAAATAAGTCTTTTAAAATGAGGAGGGTGAAAGGGTGAATTACCGAATTGGGTAACATCCGAAACGTACACCGCATGAAAGAAGGGTCATACAATGAAGATTTAACTACCCATAAATGAGATTATATTAACCAAATAGTAAAATAATGGGCAGTACATTTACAAAACAAAAGGAAATAGTGGACAATGTAGCATGAATCCCACGGGAATAAAAAGTGAGATGAAAATCTCCTTATGAAAATTTGGCAGCCTAACATCACCACATAAAACATCAAAAATGGATTGATGAGATCAAATAGGGTATCACATCATATTAAAATAAAATTTAAATCAAGTGGAATATTAAATAACATCCCCCATCATAAGAAATATGAGCATAAAATAAATGACATAAAGATAGTACTTAAAAAAAGAGAGAGAGGTCGGATCCCTTACCTCAAGTCCGACTTGTCTTGTTTGTTTCTCTATATTCCTGAATAATAAACATTGGTCAATTTATAATTTCTTAAGGACCTCTTTTAAATATTATTATTCATTTCATATCACATATTATAATGTTATAATAATTGGTTAATATTGTGACTTCATATCAGACGTTTTTGTCGATGTTTGGTACATGAGTCAAAAATGAACTTGTTTGAACATGATTGTCCATGTAGTTATAAGTAAATCATATCCAGAATTGTATTAATGATTTAAATATCATATATATCCTGTACATGTTAATTTTATACTACTCCATAACATTTGGAGATAAAAAATAAATGAAATGCACCATTCATGGAGACGGTAGGCCGTACGTACGCATGAATGCTACTTTCATTTCTTTGTCATATTAAATGAATTAAAAATAATTGATAGATATATATATTATAATTCCAGTATAATATAAATGTTATATAGGTCACATTTTTTCATTAATTTCATTCTTTATACATTCCATGTATTGCATGAACGAGTCATATCACTTGAGGGGGCGGTAGTCCACACTTCCTCGTATGAAATTATCGCATTTGCACAACATGAAAAGCATAAAGGCATGTTTTAAATATAAAATTCAGAAGAATATAGAAAAAATAAATACCATATATATCATATATAAAATATAGTGACATCATAATGGCCACCACGAAAGGTTTTAAGAGAATATTGAACAATCATCATTTTGTGAGGCAGAAATTCTCCATCCATAGAAACAATATGTTCTATAACCATTAGACGAATGTGTGTGTAAGTGTAGCTCGAATACATCACATAAAAACATACTAGTATATTTATGATACATTTTTTGTTACAAAAGAAAGGAATAAAATTATTTTAGAGGGTTGGAGAAGCAAAATAAAACAAAATAACACAAAGGAAGACATTACCTTTAAATCGGGTAACTCTCTTTGATTTGAGCTCAAAGGCATCCTTGGAAAGGCTTATGCCTAATGTGATGCTTCAATGATGAATATAGGGATGTGGATAGATGTAATAGGCAGGGGTTGGACGAGACAAAGGCTATAGAGGTGTGTGTATGGTGGTAGAGGTGGGGGCCATTTATAAGAGGAGAGGAGGGGCACTCTTGGAATGTTATAAAATATTACATTAATATATAATTATTTTCGTATTTAAAAGGTCCAAAAAGGATATATTTCAAGGAATAGGTGATATGGTTTCTAAATCCATCAATCCAATAGGTTTGTGACAAGTCTAAGACTTATATTTTACCCTATCTTTTCATTTTATTTAAATCGTTCATTTATGAGGCAATCATTGCATCATCACGGTGTCATAAATAAATTAATTTATTTAATATCTAAAAATTATAATAAAACTATCATGATGTAGGAAATATTTATATATTTCTAATGAATATTTATAGTCAAACATATGACTTTTATAACCCCATCTAAAAATTGTTTTATTAAAACAACACATGTTTGTGACATTTTAATTTTAACTTTAAATAAAAAGGTATTAATGTCATTTTCCAACCAAAGTGGCTCCATGGGGTCCCCAAGTTGACCCATGGATTCTCTTGGTCGGACATGACTCATCCAATAAGGTTAGGACATGTGGAATGGTAATTTCATTTTATTAAAACATTATTTTTACCTTAAATTACACAAATTTTCTCTAATCACGATTAAAAACTTAAAAGATACTATTCAACAAAAAAATTATTTTAATCCCATTAAACCAAAATTTACATCCTAATGACAACCATGTAAGTTGTATTTTTGAAATTCAAATCACATAAGTGGTAAAGTTTCATTTAAACAAAAAATCAGTTTTTAAACTACCACTTAGTGGCTTCACTATTCATCAGAAATTGAAGTTTTTCAGAAAAATACCAAAATTTCACCCTAAGATATATTTGATATTCCGAATTTCAAAATTATGTATATTTTAAAAAATTGAAATCATATAAGTTGCATTAATTAATTTATTAATTAAATCCCGCTGTCAAAACAAATAGCGTGTTTTTAAGAAATAATATCTATTAAAAGATTGACACTAGTTTAAGTCCAATTTCAAAGAGAAATTAATTCCAATGACCACTATTGGATTAAATGGTAAAAATATATTCTAATTTCACTTTAAAACCAATTCAAAAGATAATCTAATCATATAAATAAATTAGATTAAAAACTGGTTTTGAATTAAAATAGAACATTTTTTACTATTCATTAAAAAATGAACATTATCAGAAAAATACCAAAAATTTACAAAACGTAAATTTTGGTGTCCCAATCCTAAAGAAGAATTTTATTTTGTCAATTATAACACATAAAATTTCCAAAAGTGGATTTAAAAGAGGTTCTCCATCAAAAGGCTGTTAATTGACCTTTTGAAGAATATTAGAATGTTTACGCTTAAAATTGGATTAATTCGAATTTTTATTCCTATATCATTTATTGTAAAAAGTAAAAATATTTGAAAAACATATATAATAATTTTATAGTTAGTTCCCGTCATTACAACGGATAGGTGTTAAAATAAAATTATTTTATTATTGGAGTGCAACGTAATATATCAACGGAACTTGTTGTTGCGTATTGGGTAAGCCATCGAGCATAGCGTTCCCTTTAAATTAATATTAACATTTTATTCACAAATATGGATAAATATAAAAATTTAATATTATTTATTTACCTGGGGTGTTACATCCTTCACCCTTTTGGAAATTGCGTCCTCACAATTTTAAAATTGGGCTCGGAAACATCATTGAAAGTCCCACATCGGAATAAGAGTTGGTTAAACAATAACTTTAAAAGAAACAAAGAGAAGTACGGAGGTCACTTGAGTTAACCAATACTAGGATTCCATTTAAGAAAACATGGAGATGGAAGAAATATCAAAGGGTCATGTTTTGAGGGAGAGTGATAGTAAACTTGTCTAGGAGAATGTTAACCATAAGAAAATAACAAACATGTGATGGGATAAATGGTATTTGATTCCCCAGCAAGAAAAGTTAACAGACAACTTTTTTGTTTTATGTTACTTTTCATTCAGGAATTAATTTTTGATCTTAGGGAAACATACTTACTTTTCATGTTCACTTTCATCTTTTACTATATTTCTTACACAAACTCATTCTTTCCACAAATGATGAGTATTTAGGAAGACTTTTTCACATTCAGAGTACTATAATCAACTTCTAGAGAATCACCTAATCCACAAAAGAGAACTATATACTTCCCATGTCTTTAGACATTAACCAAAACCAAAACCAAAAAGGTTAGTACAGGATCAGATAATCCAGAAAAGGATACCCCTTTATAAAAAAGATAATCTATTCTTAATCACCAAAATTTTTGCAACAAAACCCAAAGTTAAACCAAGACCACAAGTAAACCAAACTAAGATTGAAACCCAAATATTTGAAGGATTGAATCACATAGTCTTCCAAGTTAAACCGTATCATTTATCTCTAAACAACATCAGTTGCTCTTAAAGTCTCGTATTGAAAAGTAATTAACCTAATCACATTTCCTCCATGATAGGTTAATAATTTCCATAGATAACCCAAAATCAAAATACTCTTAATTAATAAAATCATCTAACTAAAAATAATTAGTTAAACTAACCAAGGAAATCACGTAGTCTAGTGGTAGGCGATAAATATCAGTCCCACTTTGGTTGTGGGTTCGATTCCTGCACTTTTTACAACGCGATGGGTTGTCACATGGTTTGCGGGTTGTCCTTTTTTCCAAACTATATATTTCTCAAATCATTCTCCAAAAAAAGATAAAATCATCAAAAATAACCATAACATAATTTAACCTCAATTTTATCTCATGCCCTTCACCTTCCATCATAACATATAGTAACCCATAATTACCTCAAAAGTAAGGATCATATAAACCCAAATAGTTCATTGTGACTATGTCCACAAAAGGACAGATAACTATTCCTTGAATAAAATTTTCATATCTCAAACATCAGGGTTACACATACTATAAAAAGTCTTCTAATGTAACCCCACCATCAAAAGAGACTTAATACTCTTAAGAATTTCACTATAAATCTTGAATCCCTTATATGTTGACTTCTCACTCATTCAACATTATTCATGATCCATTAACAATTCCTTTCCAACTTATTATAAAATACTTCTTTCCTACAAACAAAATCATGAATCATATCCTAAGATTCCAAAATAGGAAAACAAATGTTACGAAATAATCCATACCTTTGATTGGTTATTGTCAGTTTCTTCATCCTCAATCGGAATGGAATTAGGTATTGGTAAACGAATATTTGTATGATCTTGGTGATCCCATTCCCAAAACTTCTTCATAGGACATGTGTTTTCATAATGACCATGTACACCACATTTAAAACATTCAATTGATCCCTCAGAAATAACTTCTTTCCCATTCCTCGAGTCAACTGGATGATTCCTTTTTCCATGGAAGGTTCATGCTTTATGTCTTTCATTTCCACACCTATAGCATATTTCTGTCCCTTTGAAACATTTTCCTAGGTGTTTCTTTCCACATCTTTGACACATAGGTTTTTTAACACACTTACCTTTATGATTATTACCTGTAAATCCGTGTGGATTTGTTTCTCGCATATACGACGCCTTATAGAAATCACCAAGTATTAGGTGGTCAATCACGACTCCAGATAGTTGGTTGAGGATAAACACTAGAGTTCTCATTGCAGCTCCTATATCATTCAGTTGCTCGCTCATAAAACTGTCACAATATCCTTCACATCCACTGTTACTTTGGTTCCTGCTAGATCCAGTCATTTACTAAAACCAAAAAGGTCAGTGTGAGTATATCAACAAAACCATCACGTACTAATGAGGAAGATAAACACTAAGATATACTTACTCATTCACTTTATCTAAAACTAGGACTGTTTCTGAAATCCTAACCATTATGGTAATGTCCCTTATGCTTAGAGAATATACTAACCTCTAATGTTATCTAAACCGTCCTCTGATACCAACTATAAGGCCACGTCCTTAAACCTTACTTAATATTGAATTAAATGAATAATTCACATTGAGGATCTTTTCAGGTTTATAGTTTTAGAAAATTAGGTCATAGCTATTACATCTCAAAATATTACATAGTAGACAATTCTACTAAGTTTCCATAAAATAAAAAAAACATAAAAAGAAACATGTCTAGTTCCATGTTTTAGAACAGATGCCTTTCCATGATCGCATCCTTGACCCTATTCATCTTTAAGTCCTGTGGAAAACATTTCAATAACTTGGGAAGAGCATAAAAAATCCCAGTAAAGGATACACAAAGAAGGAAAACTATTATTTTTTAAAAACAACAAGTAAACCATGAATACATTTCCAAAGTAATACTTTTCCCCTTTATGAAGTAGTAAAAACTCCTCACTAAATAAAAGACCATTACATACCCTTTTGTAACCAAAAGATTACCGTAAAACCCATATAAATAACACATAACATATTAAGGTAACTTGGGACATAAACATACTTAAATGGAATAACCATACGGTCAACTTCCACACATACTTAATGGAATAGCCATACAGCCGACTTCCAAACCCAATGCATTGGAAGTTATAACGTAACCACCCATCCTGGTATTCACGACACCACCCGTCATATGGTTTATCACGTAACCACTAGTAAAATGTCCAAGTACCATAATTACACATAAAATATTGAAAATATAATCATTTCAAAAACAACATTTCATTTTCAATCACAATAAGTAATTCCAAGATATTGAATTAATCAATCCATTTTCAAAAACCATTTAAAAGGGATTTATAAATCAAAGTGTCCCATACCACTTTGAAGAATTTAATGGAATTATAATTTTAAAACATTAATTTCCATATAAATAAATACGGAGAACCATTTTGAAAACGTGGACATTAAATATAAAGATTTAGAATAATGAATCTTTAAAACATTTAAAATGATATTTTTGTTATAGAGTTTTTAACAAAATGAGAGACTCTTGAATACAAATAATTTCAGAATAACATTTAATATGAACTTTATAATATCATGAGAATAAAGGTATTCATGATATAATATTTTAAAGGACAGTATACACACCATATAAGAGTGAATTGGTGCATAACAACAATGAATTCTTAATGGAAATATAAATTGAGATGAAATCCATTATAAAGATGGTATCCATAAATTAAGGATAAATCTATCACATAATTATGTGTCAGATATATAAGCACACCCAATATAAGTGGATATTATGTGTGAAACAATCAGAGGTCATTCACACATAATCATGGAAAAACAAAACCAATGACGTAGATATTTAACTCAATGAAATGAGATTGAGTTATGATTTCCCATACAAGTTCGTAAGAATTTATCAATGAGATGATTATGTGTAGAAATAGTGTATCTACACAATGTTTTGTGGAAATTAAAACATAGAGATTCAACATATAATCTTGGCATAATAAAATCAAGAAGTAGAGGTTTAACCCACAGAATTGAATGTCGGTCAAGAACTTCCCTTACATAAATCTGACAGCCTAATGATGTCACTTTAAAATTCAGAAAAAGAGTTGACGAGAGAGAAAATTGTATCTCATCACTTGGACTTAAAATTTACATAAATTAGGATATAGAAGAAAATATCCCTGCATAATAAGATTAAAATACCTAAAAAAAGTCTTTTAAAATGTGGAGGGTGAAAGGTTCCCTTACCGAATGGGGTAACTTCCGAAACGTACACCCCATGAAAGAAGGGTCATACAATGAAGATGTAACTACCCAGAAATGAGATTATGTTATACAAATAGTAAAATAATGGGCAGTAAATATACCAAAAAAAAGGAAATAGTGTCCAATGTAGCATGAATCACATGAGAATAAAAAGTGAGATGAAAATCCCGTTATGAAAATTTGGCAGCCTAACAGTGCCACATAAAACATAAAAAATGGATTAATGAGTTAAAATAGGGTATCCCATAATATTAACATAAAATTTAAATCATGAGGAATATAAAATAACATCCCCCAACATAAGAATATGAGCTTAAAATAAATGACATAAAAGATAGTACTTAAAAAAGAGAGAGGTTGGATCCCTTACCTCAAGTCTGACTTATCATATTTGTTTCTTTATATTCCTGAATAATAAACATTGTTCAATTTATAATTTCTTAAGGACCTCTTTTAAATATTATTATTCAGTTCATATCACATATTATAATGTTATAATAATTGGTTAATAATGTGAGTTCATATCAGACATTTTTGTCGATGTTTGGTACATGATTCAAAATTGAACTTGTTTGAAAATGATTGTCCATGTAGTTATAAGTAAATAATCTCCAGAATAGTATAAATGATTTAAATATCATATTTATACATTAAATCTTCATTTTATACTACTCCATAACATTTGGAGATAAAAAATAAATGAAATGCACTGTTCAGGGAGACGGTAGGCCGTACGTACGCATGAACGCTACTTTCATTTCTTTATCATATAAATGTAATAAAAAAATTTAGAGATATATATATTATAATTAAAGTATAATATACATGATATATAGGTCACATATGTTCATTAATTTCAGACTTTATACATTCCATGTATTGCATGAACGAGTCACATCACTTCAGGGGGCGGTAGTCCACACTTCCTCGTATGAAATTATCGCATTTGCACAACATGGAAAGCATAAAAGAATGTTTTAAATATAAAATTAAGAATAATATAGAAAAAATAAATAAAAAATATATCACATATAAAATATAGTGACATCATTATGACCACCACGAATGGTTTTAAGAGAAGATTGAACAATCATCGTTTCGTGAGGCAGAAATTCGCCATCCACAGAAACAGTATGTTCTATAACCATTAGACGAAGGTGGGTGTAAGTGTAGCTCGGATACATCACATAAAAACATCCAAGTATATTTTAGCTACAGGTGTTGTTATAAAAGAAAGGAATAAAAATATTTTATAGGGTTGGAGAATCAAAATAAAACAAAATAACACAAGGGAAGACATTACCTTTAAATCGGGTAACTCTCTTTGAATGGAGATCAAAGGCTTACTTGGAAAGGATTCTGCCCAATGTGAGGCTTAAATGATGAATAGAGGGATGTGGAGAGATGAATTGGGTAGGGTTTGTCCGAGCCAAAGGCTTGAGAGGTCTGTGTAAGGTGTTAGAGGTTGGGGCCTTTTATAAGAGGAGAGGAGGGGAACTCTTGGAATGTTATAAAATATTACTTTATTAAAAAATGATTTTCGCATTTAAAAGGTCCAAAAATGATATATTTAGAGGATAAGGTGATAAGGTTTCGAAATCCACCCATCCAATAGGTTTGTGACAAGTTGTAGACTTATATATCACCCTATCTTCTCATTTTATTTAAATCGTTCATTTATGAGGCAGTCACTGCATCATCACGGTGTCATAAATAAATAAATTAATTTAATATATAAAAATTATAAAAAAACTATAATGATGTAGGAACGATTTTTTGATTTCTAATGAATATTTATAGTAAAAAATATGACTTGTATAACCCCATCTAAAAATTGTTTTATTAAAACAGCACATGTTTGTGACATTTTAATTTTAACTTTTAATAAAAAGGTATTAATGACATTTTCCAACCAAAGTGGCACCATGGGGTCCCCACGTTGACCCATGTATTGTCTTGGTCGGCCATGACTCATCCAATAAGGGTAGGACATGAGGAATAGTCATTACATATTATTAAAACATTAGTTTTACCTTAATTTACACTAATTTCCTCTAATCGCGATTAAAAACATAAATGTTACTATTCACAAAAAATTATTTTAATCCCATTGAACCAAATTTTACATCCTAATGACAACCATTTATGTTGGTTTTTTGAAATTCAAATCACAGAAGTGGTAAAGTTTCATTTAAACGAAAAAAAATCAGTTTTTAAACTACCACTTAGTGGTTTCTGTATTCATAAAAAATTGATGTTTTTCAAAAAAATACCGAAATTTCACCCTAAGATATATTTGATATTCCAAATTCAAAAATTATGTATATTATAAAAAATTAAAATAATATAAGTTGCATTAATTAATTTAATAATTAAATCCCGCTGTCAAAATAAATAGCGTGTTTTTAAGAAACATAATCTATTAAAATATTGACACTAGTTTAAGTCCAATTTCAAAGAGAAATTAATTCCAATGACCACTATTGGATTAAATGGTAAAATTATATTCTAATTTCACTTTAAAACTAATTCAAAAGATAATCTAATCATATAAATAAATTATATTAAAAAGAGGTTTTGAATTCTAATACAACATTTTTCACTATTCGTTAAAAAAATGAACTTTACAGAAAAATACCAAAAATATACACAAAGTAAATTTTGTTGTCCCGATCCTAAAGAAGAATTTTATTTTGTGAAATATAACACATAAAATTGTCAAAAAGTGGATTTAAAAGAGGTTATCCATCAAATGGCGGTTAATCGACCTTTTAAAGAATATTAGAATGTTTACTCTTAAAATTGGATTCATTTGCATTTTTAATCCTCTAACATTTATTATAAAAAGTAAAAATATTTGACAAACATATATAATAATTTTATAGTTAGTTCCCGTCATTACAACTGCTAGGTGTTAACATAAAATTATTTTATTATTGGAGTGCAACGTAAGATTTCAAAGGAACTTGTTGTTGCGTATTGGGTAAGCCATCGAGCATAGCATTCCCTTTAAATTAATATTAACATTTTATTCACAAATAGGTATTAATATAAAAATTTCATATTATTTATTTACCTGGGGTGTTACATCCTTCCCCCTTTTGGGAATTGCATCCTCGCAATTTTAAAATTGGGCTTGGAAACATTATTGAATGTCCCACATCGGAACAAGAGTTGGTAAACCAATCACTTTAAAAAAAGAAAGAGAAGAACATGGGACACTCGAGTTTACCCATTCTTGGATTACATGTAGGAAAACATGGATATGGAAGAAAAATAAAAGGGTCATGTTCTGAGGGAGAGTGATAGTAAACATGTCCAGGAGAAATTTAACCATAAGAAAATAACAAACATGTGATGGGTTAAACGGTATTTGATTCTCCAGTAAGAAAGGTTAACAGACATCATTTTTGTTTTAAGTTAATTTTCATTGAGAAATTTATTTTTGATCTTAGGGAAACATACTTACTTGTCATGTTTACTTTTAACTATTACTATATTTCTTTCACAAACTCATACATTTTACAAATGATGAGTATTTAGGAAGACTTTTTCGCATTAATAGTACTATAATCAACTTCTAGAGAATCACCTAATCCACAAAAGAGAACTATATACTTCCCATGTCTTTAGACTTTAACCAAAACCAAAACCAAAAAAGTTAGTACAGGATCAGATAATCAGGAAAGGCTACCCCTTTATAAAAAATATAATCTATTCTTAATCTCCAAAATTTGTCCAACAAAACCCAAAGTTCAACCAAGACAACAAGTAAACCAAACTAAGATTGAATCCCAAATATTTTAAGGATTTAACCACATAGTCTTCCAAGTTAAATCATATCATTTATCTCCAAACAACATCAGTTGGTCTTAATGTCTCGTATTGAATTGTAATTAACCTAATCACATATCCTCCATGATTGGTTAATAATTTCCATAGATAACCCAAAATCAACTTACTCTTAATTCATAAAATCATCTAACTAAAATGAATTTGTCAAACTAACCAGGTACTTCACGTAGTCTAGTGGTAGGCGATAAATACCAGTCGACCATTGGTTGTGGGTTCGATTCCCGCAATTTGTCCGACGCGACGGGTTGTCACAAGGTCTGCGTGTTGTCCTTTTTTCGAAACTATATATTTCTCAAATCATTCCCCAAAAAGAGATAAAATCATCAAAAATAACCATAACATAATTTAACCTCAATTTTATCTCATGCCCTTCACTTTCTATCATATCATAAAGTAACCCATAATTACCTCAAAAGTAAGGATCATATAAACCCAAATGGTTCTTTATAACTATGTATAGAAAAGAACAGATAACTATTCCTTGAATAAAATATTCATATATCAAACATCACGGTCACACATATAATAAAAATTCTTCTAATGTAACCCCATCATCAAAAGAGACTTAATACTCTTAAGAATTTCACCATAACTCTTGAATCCCTTATATGTTTACTTCTCACTCATTCAACATTCTTCATGATCCATTAACCATTCCTTTCCAACTTATTCTGAAATACTTATTTCCTACAAACAAAATCATGAATCATATCCTTAGATTCCAAAATAGGAAAACAAATGTTAAGAAATAATCCATACCTTTGATTGGTCATTGTCTGTTTCTTCATCCTCAATCAGAATGGAATTAGGTATTGGTAAAAGAATATTTGTACGATCATGGTGATCCCATTCCCAAAACTTCTTCACAGGACATGTGTTTGCCTAATGACCATGCATACCACATTTAAAACATTCAATTGATCCCTCAGAAATAACTTCTTTCCCTTTCCTCGAGTCCACTGGACGATTTCTTTTTCATTGGCAGGTTCTTGCATTATAACATTCATTTCCACGTCTATAGCATATTTTTGTCCCTTTGAAACATTTTCCTAGGTGTTTCTTTCCACATCATTGACACATAGGTTTTTGAACACACTTACCTTTATGATTATTACTTGTAGTTTCGTAGGGATGTGTTTCTCGCATATATGATGCCTTATAGAAATCACCAAGGTTTAGGTGGTCAATCATGACTCTAGATATTTGGTTGAGGATAAACACTAGAGTTCTCATTGCAGCTCCCATATCATTCAATTCCTCACCCAGAAAACTGTCACAGTTTCCTTCACATCCACTGTTAATTTGGTTCCTGCTAGATCCATCCATTTACTAAAACCAAAAAGGTCAGTGTGAGTATATCAACAATACCATCATGTACTAATGAGGAAGATAAACACTAAGATATGTTGGGTCGGAAGAACACCCCAAGGAGGGAATGATGGCAAGAGGGGGGGTGAATTGCCTTTAAAAAAAATGATTAACAAATTAAAAATCAAAGTAAAGTGCAGCGGAAATAAATAAGGCAAGACACAAGAAATTGATAACGGAGTTCGGCCAAAACCCGGCCTACGTCTCCGCTCCCAACTCAACCGTTGAGAGATTCCTACCGCTTGCTTTTCAATGGTTTTAGCAAGAAACCCACTAGGCTTTGAGGTAGCACTAGGACCTATTACAGCTTGCTTTTAGTGGTTAAGCAAGAACCCAATGCTTTTGATGGTTAAGCAATAACCCACTAGCCTTTTTACGGGTGAAGGCTAGCTCACCGATCTCAAGCCTTTTACAAGGTAAGGCTTGGAAACCTCTTCACACCTTAGTGGTGGTGTGAGAACCCAAAGAAAGAGGGGATGAGAAAAGGGTTGGGGTTTGTAGGCACAAACCCAACTTTAAAGCTCAAAATAAATAAAACAATAAAACCCGTAACGGAGAAGCCTTGGGCGCCTTTGATTGATTGATGATGTTTGAGGGCCGCTTCCAAGCTTCTATGGAGGTGCTCTTGGATGTGGAAGTTGTTGGAGCACTTTGGGTTCCCTTGGAACAATCCGTCGGAGCTTCGCCAAAGATGTAAAAATGTGTACGGTGGCTTGTGTGTTGTTCCGGTGCTTCCTAGGCCTTTATTTATAGGCTAGGAACCTTCAAGTATCCGTTGGAGGGCTTTGGAGCCGTTGGAAAAGGCCTCGGAGCCGTTGGGAGGCTTTTGGAGTTGACTGGTCAAAGCCAACGGCTAGTTTGACCAGTGCTACCGGCTGGCCGGTGCATGGCCACCGGTTGGCCGGTGCCTTGACAGTGGCTGAGAAAACTGGTCCAGGCTCCACCGGTCGACCGGTGCCAGAGCCACCAGCTGGCCGGTGGTGAGGCAGTGGCAAACCCTGTTCATTCTGGGTGCCACCGGCTGACCGGTGCCTGGCCACCGGTTGGCCGGTGTGGAGGCAGTGGCTCTGGCTTCTTCCCAGGGTCCACCGGTCGACCGGTGGTGAAGCCACCGGTTGGCCGGTGGACTGATTTTCAGTCCACTTGATGTCCATTCTTGGGCAATCTTCTTGGCAACCTTGTGCCTATCATTCACAAACACTTAAAACAATATTAGACAAAGATGAGAGTGATTGTGATCATGAAAATTAAACCTTGAGGGGTTCGAGAGGTACAACAATCTCCCCCTATTTTGATGATCACAATCACTGAAACAAACAATGAAAAATACTAAAATTGAAAGGAAATGCTTTAGCATGATGAAAAGGATTCTCCCTCAATCAATCAAGAAATTTCTCCCCCTTTGTGATTATCAAAATAGAGTGGGGCATATAACTTGATTGAGGGGAGTTGAGATTTTAAAAACAAGATTTGAGATTTGAAAATCAATTGAGATTTTTGAAATTGAAATGAAAATTTGAAAAACAGTTTGAATTGAAAGTTTTGAAACAAAAACAAATTCGATACCAACTGTTGGAAACCAATTGAAAATTGAAAATTCTAAATTGAATAAGAATTGAAAATTGAAATTTGAAACCAAATGTAATTTTTGAATTTTGAGATTTTGAATCAAAAATGAGAAAGTTCTCCCCCTAAATAAAAATAATGAATCACCGGGGAGTGGGATTTTGAAAAGAAACAATTTTAGGCCCGGAGAGACTCGCAAGGAGGGATTTTTCAATCCAAACTTCTCTCATGGCGGGTCTTCTCCTATAAAACTCGTCACTATAGAAAATAGACTTGGGTTGGCCATACCGGGCATTTTTGCAATCACACTCATAAATGAGGTGCCCGGTTTTCTTGCAATAATTACAAAATTTGTAAGCGGAGCTCCCCCTTACAAAAACAGTTTGAGCATGGGAGGAGGAAGCTTGGTTGGTGTAGCCAAGTCCATTGGTGGTTCTAGAAACACGTTGAGAACCAAGGAGATTGGACAAATTTTGTTCACCTTGGGTGAACTTGGCTAGGGTCTCTCTAAGGTCTTTGATGGTTGATTCCATGGAATCAACATTTGGAAAATTTTGGATTTTAAGGGTGAGTTCCTCCTTCTCTTTGAGAAGTTGGTCTTTTTCGGAGGAGAGTTTTTTGAAATTCTTTTTTAAAGCAACAAATTTTGATGAAAGCTCATGAAAACCTTTTTCTAATTGGTCTCTAGCAAATGAGAGTTCTTCATAAGATAAATGATTTAAGGAATTAGAATTTGAAGAACAAGAGGAGGAGTCGGAAGATGTTACCTCATGGAATGCCATTAGGCATTTTGTGCCTTGGTCGCTCGAGGAGGAGGAGGAGGATGATGAAGAGGAGGTGTCACTCCATGTCGCCTTGAGGACCTTCTTCTTTCCTTTTTCCTTTGGCGTGGCCCGTTTTTTGTTGAGTGGGCAATCGGGCTTGTAATGGCCCTTTTCACCACACCCGTAGCATTTCACCTTGGGCTCGGATCTTGCGGTGGGTTCTTGCTTTCGATGCTTGCGGGATTTCTTCTTTTTGTGCTTCTTCATAAATTTGTGCATTTGGCGGGCGAGATTCTCCATTTCCGAGTCGCCGCTTGAAGAAGAAGAAGATGAGGAGGAAGAGGATGAGGAGGAGCTTACTTCCTTTTGTACCTTGAGGGCAATGTTCTTTGGTGTCTTGATTGGTGTGCCCTCCTTTTGAGCTTGCCTCCTCATCGTGATCTCGTACGTCATAAGGGATCCGATGAGCTCCTCTACCGGCATATTTTTGACGTCCTTAGCTTCTTGGATCGCCGTCACTTTAGGTGCCCATGAGCTCGGAAGGACCCATAGGATCTTTTTCACCATAGTTTCTGCAGAAATGTCATCTCCAAGAGCTTTTCTACCATTGCACACGTCAGTAAATCTAGTAAACATTTCAGAAATAGATTCATTTGGGTGCATGGAAAAAGACTCAAAATCCTGCCTATACATATCCAATCTAGTGTCTTTGACTTTGTTAGTGCCCTCATGAGTTACTTCTAAAAGTTTCCAAATTTCATGTGAGGAGGTGCAAGTAGACACTCGATTGAATTCATTTCGGTCTAACCCGCAATGAAGAGCATTCATGGCTTTGCCATCAAGCTCAAAATTTCTAATGTCGGCTTGGGTCCATTTGGATTCGTCGGGGGTAGACAAAGTGTAACCTTGCATGAAAATTTTATAAATGGGATATCCTATGCTTCTAAGAAAGGTAGTCATGCGAGTTTTCCAATAATTATAGTCGGACCCATCAAAAAATGGAGCCCGACCCAAAGAGTAGCCCTCGGGGGCGAAAGAGGTTGATGCCATCTTAATGGATCTAAAAATTTGTAACCGGTTTGGGTATTACACAAACCTCCCTCTGATACCATTTGTTGGGTCGGAAGAACACCCCAAGGAGGGAATGATGGAAAGAGGGGGGGTGAATTGCCTTTAAAAAAAATGATTAACAAATTAAAAATCAAAGTAAAGTGCAGCGGAAATAAATAAGGCAAGACACAAGAAATTGATAACGGAGTTCGGCCAAAACCCGGCCTACGTCTCCGCTCCCAACTCAACCGTTGAGAGATTCCTACCGCTTGCTTTTCAATGGTTTTAGCAAGAAACCCACTAGGCTTTGAGGTAGCACTAGGACCTATTACAGCTTGCTTTTAGTGGTTAAGCAAGAACCCAATGCTTTTGATGGTTAAGCAATAACCCACTAGCCTTTTTACGGGTGAAGGCTAGCTCACCGATCTCAAGCCTTTTACAAGGTAAGGCTTGGAAACCTCTTCACACCTTAGTGGTGGTGTGAGAACCCAAAGAAAGAGGGGATGAGAAAAGGGTTGGGGTTTGTAGGCACAAACCCAACTTTAAAGCTCAAAATAAATAAAACAATAAAACCTGTAATGGAGAAGCCTTGGGCGCCTTTGATTGATTGATGATGTTTGAGGGCCGCTTCCAAGCTTCTATGGAGGTGCTCTTGGATGTGGAAGTTGTTGGAGCACTTTGGGTTCCCTTGGAACAATCCGTCGGAGCTTCGCCAAAGATGTAAAAATGTGTACGGTGGCTTGTGTGTTGTTCCGGTGCTTCCTAGGCCTTTATTTATAGGCTAGGAACCTTCAAGTATCCGTTGGAGGGCTTTGGAGCCGTTGGAAAAGGCCTCGGAGCCGTTGGGAGGCTTTTGGAGTTGACTGGTCAAAGCCAACGGCTAGTTTGACCAGTGCTACCGGCTGGCCGGTGCATGGCCACCGGCTGGCCGGTGCCTTGACAGTGGCTGAGAAAACTGGTCCAGGCTCCACCGGTCGACCGGTGCCAGAGCCACCGGCTGGCCGGTGGTGAGGCAGTGGCAAACCCTGTTCATTCTGGGTGCCACCGGCTGACCGGTGCCTGGCCACCGGTTGGCCGGTGTGGAGGCAGTGGCTCTGCCTTCTTCCCAGGGTCCACCGGTCGACCGGTGGTGAAGCCACCGGTTGGCCGGTGGACTGATTTTCAGTCCACTTGATGTCCATTCTTGGGCAATCTTCTTGGCAACCTTGTGCCTATCATTCACAAACACTTAAAACAATATTAGACAAAGATGAGAGTGATTGTGATCATGAAAATTAAACCTTGAGGGGTTCGAGAGGTACAACAAGATATACTTACTCATTCACTTTATCTAAAACTAGGACTCTTTCTGAAATCCTAACCATTATGGTAATGTCCCTTATGCTTAAAGAATACCATAACCTCTAATGTTATCTAAACCGTCCTCTGATACCAACTATAAGGCCCCGGCCTTAAACCTTACTTAATATTGAATTAAATTAATAATTCACATTGAGGATCTTTTCAGGTTTATAGTTTTAGAGGAATATGTCATAGATATTACGTCTCAAAAGATTACATAGTAGACACGTCTATTAAGTTTCCATAAAATAAAAATACACTTAAAAAGAAACATGTCTAGTTCCATGTTTTAGAAAGCATGTCTTTCCATGATCCCATCCATGACCCTATTCATCTTTATGTCTAGTGGAAAACATTTCAAAAAATTGGTATGAGCATAAAAAATCCCAGAAAAAGATACACAAAGAAGGAAAACTGTTAGTTTTTCAAAACAACAAGTAAACCACGAATACTTTACCAAAGTAATTCTTTTCACCATTACGAAGTAGTAAAAACTATTCACTAAATAAAAGACCATTACTTACCATTTTGTAACCAAATGATTACCATAAAACCCATATAAATAACACATACCATATAAATGTTACTTGGGACATAAACATACTTAAATGGAATAACTATATGGTCGACTTCCACACATACTTAATGAAATAGCCATTCAGCCAACATCCATACCCAATGCATTGGAGGTTATTACGTAACCACCCATCTTGGTATTCACTGCACCACCCATCATATGGTTTATCACGTAACCACCCGTAAAATGTCCAAGTACCATCATTACACATAAAATAATTAAAATATAAACATTTCAATAAAAACATTTCATTTTCAATCACAATAAGTAATTCCAAGATATTGAATTAATCAATCTATTTTCAAAAACCACTTAAAAGAGATTTTTGAATCAAAGTGTCCCATACCACTTTGAAGCTTTTAATTGAATTATAATTTTAAAAAATTAATTTCCATATAAATAACTACTGAAAACCATTTTGAAAACATGGACATTAAAGATAAATATTTGGAATAATGAATCTTTAAAACATTTAAAAAGATATTTTTGTTAAAGAATTTCTAACAAAATGAGAGACTCTTGAATACAAATAATTACGGAATAACATTTAATACGAACTTTATAATATCATGAGAATAAAGGGATTCATGATATAATATGTAAAAGGAAAGTATACACACCATATAAGAGTGAATTGGTGCATAACAACAATAAATTCTCAATGGAAATGTAAATTTATATGAAATCCATTATAAAGATGGTATCATTAAATTAAGGATAATTCTATCACATTATTATGTGTGATAAATATATGTACACCCAATATAAGTGGATATTAAGTGTGAAACAATCATAGGACATTCACACATAATCATGGAAAAACAAAACCAATGACATAGATATTTAACTCAATGAAATGATATTGAGTTATGATTTCCCATACAAGTTTGTAAGAATTTATCAATGAGATGATTATGTGTAGAAATAGTATATCTACACAACGTTTTGTGGAAATTAAAACATAGATATTCCACACATAATCATGTCATAATAATATCAATAAGTAGAGGTTTAACCCAAATAATTCAAAGTGGGTCAAGAAGTTCCCTTATAAAAATCCGACAGCCTAACGGTGTGACATTAAAATTCAGAAAAAGAGTCGATTAGAGAGAAAATGGTATCACATCACTTGGACATAAAATTTACATAAATAAGAATATAGAAGAACATATCACAACATAATAATATTTAAAGACCTAAAAAATAAGTCTTTTAAAATGAAGAGGGTGAAAAGTTCCCTTACCGAATTGGGTAACTTCTGAAACATACACCCCATGAAAGAAGGTTCATACAATGAAGATGTAACTACCCTTAAATGAGATTATATTATACAAATAGTTAAATAATGGGCAGTACATATACCAAAAAAAGGAAATAGTGTCCAATGTAGCATGAATCCCACAGGAATAAAAATTGAGATGAAAATCCCCTTATGAAAATTCGGCAGCCTAACGACACCACATAAAACTTCAGAAATGGATTGATGAGATCAAATTGGGTATCCCATAATATTAAAATAAAATTTAAAGAAAGAGGAATATAAAATAACATCCCACAACATAAGAATTATGAGCTTAAAATAAATGACATAAAAGATAGTACTTAAAAAAGAGAGAGGTCGGATACCTTACCACATGTCCGACTTGTCTTGTTTGTTTCTTTATATTCCTGAATAATAAAATTTGGTCAATTTAAAATTTCTTAAGGAAATCCTTTAGATATTATTATTCAGTTCATATCTCATATTATAATGATATAATAATTGGTTAATAATGTGAGTTCATATCAGGCGTTTTTTTCGATGTTTGGTACATGAGTCAAAAATGAATTTGTTTGAAAATGATAGTCCATGTAGTTATAAGTAAATCATCTCCAGAATAGAATTAATGATTTAAATGTCATATATATCCAGTAAATATTTATTTTATAATACTCCATAACATTTGGAGATAAAAAATAAATGAAATGCACCTTTCATGGAGACGGTAGGTCGTACGTACGCATGAACGCTACTTTCATTTCTTTGTCATATTAATGGAATTAAAAATAATTGAAGGATATATATATTACAATTAAAGTATAATATAAATGTTATATATGTCAGATATTTTCATTGATTTCATTTTTTATACATTCTATGTATTGCATGAACGAGTCACATCACTTGAGGGGGCGGTAGTCCACACTTCCTCGTATTAAATTATCTCATTTGCACAACATGGAAAGCATAAAGGCATGTTTTTAATATAAAATTACGAAGCATATAGAAAAATAAATACCATATATATCATATATAAAATATAGTGACATCGTAATGGACACCATGAAAGGTGTTGAGAGAAGATTTAACAATCATCATTTTGTGAGGCAGAAATTCTCCATCCACAGAAATAGTATGTTCCATAACCATTAGACGGAGGTGTGTGTCAGTGTAGCTCGAATACATCACATAAAAACATCCTAATATATTTAAGATACATGTTCTGTTACAAAAGAATGGAATAAAAATATTTTAGAGGGTTGGAGAAGCAAATGAAAACAAAATAACACAAGGGAAGACATTACCTTTAAATCGGGTAACTCTCTTTGATTTGAGCTCAAAGGCTTCCTTGGAAAGGCTTCTGCCCAATGTGAGGCTTCAATGATGAAGGGAGTGATGTGGAGAGATTAAATGGGCAGGGGTTTGCCGAGCCAAAAACTTGATAGGTGTGTGTAATGTGGTAGAGTTGGGGGCATTTATAAGGGAGAGGAGGGGCACTATTGGAAAGTTATAAAATATTACTTTATTATAAAATTATTTTCAGATTTAAACGGTCCAAAAAGGATATATATCGAGGATAAGGTGATACGGTTTCGAAATCCACCCATAAAATAGGTTTGTGACATGTTTAAGGCTTAGATTTCACCCTATCTTCTCATTTTATTTAAATCGTTCATTTATGAGGCAATCATTACATCATCATGGTGTCATAAATAAATTAATTTATTTAATATATAAAAATTATAAAAAACCCTATCATGATGTAGGAAATAATTTTATCTTTATAATGAATTTTTATAGTCAAACATATGACTTGTATAACCCCATCTAAAAATTGTTTTATTAAAACAACACATGTTTGTGACATTTTAATTTTAACTTTAAATAAAAAGGTATTAATGTCATTTTCCAACCAAAGTGTCTCCATGGGGTCCCCAAGTTGACCCATGGATTTTATTTGTCAGCCATGACTCATCATATAATGGTAGGAGATGTGGAATGGTCATTTCATATTATTAAAACATTATTTTTACCTTAAATTACACTAATTTCCTCTAATCGCGATTAAAAACGTAAAAGTTACTATTCAATAGAAAAATTATTTTAATCCCATTGAACCAAATTTTACATACTAATGACAACCATGTATGTTGTATTTTTTAAATTCAAGTCACAGATGTGGTAATGATTCATTTAAACGAAAAAATCATTTTTTAAACTACCACTTAGTGGTTTCACTATTCATCAAAAATTGAAGTTTTTCAGAAAAATACCAAAATTTCAACCTAAGATATATTTGATATTCCGAATTCAAAAATGATTTATATTTTACAAAATTCAAATCATATATGTTTCATTAATTAATTTAATAATTAAATCCCGCTGTCAAAACAAATAGCGTGTTTTTAAGAAATAATATATATTAAAAGATTGACACTAGTTTATGTCCAATTTCAAAGAAAAATTAATTATAATGACCCCTATTGGATTAAATGGTAAAAATATATTCTAATTTCACCTTAAAAAAATTCAAAAGATAATCTAATCATGTAAATAAATTAGATTAAAAAGAGGTTTTGAATTAAAATACAATATTTTTCACTATTCCTTAAAAATGAACTTTATCGGAAAAATACCAAATATTTACACACAGTAAATTTTGATGTCCCGATCCTAAAAAAGAATTTTATTTTGTCAAATATAACACATTATATTTTCAAAAAAGTGGATTTAAAAGAGGTTCTCCATCAAAAGGCGGTTAATCGACCTTTTAAAGAATATTAGAATGTTTACGCTTAAAATTGGATTCATTCGCATTTTTAATCCTCTAACATTTATTGTAAAAAGTAAAAATATTTGACAAACATATATAATCATTTTGTAGTTAGATACCGTCATTAAAACGGCTAGGAGTTAACATAAAATTATTTTATTATTGGAGTGCAACGTAAGATTTCAAAGGAACTTGTTGTTGCGTATTTGGTAAACCATCGAGCATAGTGTTCCCTATAAATTAATATTAACATTTTATTCACAAATAGGGATAAGTATAAAAATTTCATATTCTTTATTTACATGAGGTGTTACAATGGAAACCATTACTACACTCCAAGGTTGGTTCACCCTATTTCACAAAACATATTCTTTCAGGAGTCCCCACACATCCATGACACCCCTACCTTCTTGATGCCAAAAAGATTTTCAAAACCACATATTTCATAAAATTATTCCTCCATGCCACATTATTTTTTATCCTTTTAGCCAATACTTTATCATAAAATATTAGTGCATGGGTCCCCAATACCAATCAAGGAATGGTTTAACAACCCCCATTATCTATATGCAACTGTAACCACTTACCCTTGTGTCTTTTCAGTTTACTTCATGTAAAACATATTCCACTAACTTATGTGTTTCTAAAATGAATAAGTATACAAATTATTTTATCTCATAATAATATAAACCGTAATGTTAGGACATTCGGTTTTCATTCCTCCAATCAGGTGTTTATGCCATGGCCCACCAATAGGAACAATAAAAATAGACATATAATCCCTAAAGATGAAATCAGTAAGGGAAAAGTCATACCTATTTCAGAAGAGAGTACTTTTTTGTATATTTCCCTCTCATTGACATGCTCTGTCTAAGTGTTTAAACCCCACCCATTTCGATGAAAAAATACATAAAACTAATAAAACCCCTGTCCTGGTCAAATAAAATTAATCTAAAGGAAAACGTCCACAAATCATGACATCAAATTGTATCCTTAAACAATGAATGAATGTAGGATTCCCCATGTATATATATCATGGGAATCCACACCTCCCCTTTCATGAGATATCACTCCTTTTCCATCATCCCCAAGTAGCTTCTATTCATAATCCTCATATCCTCTCTTATTGGAACTCATTACATTATAAAAGATGTTAAACTGTTTAGATTGGTCTTTCCGCATGACCATAAACTAAGACATCAACTACATGGGTTTTGATATTTGTCTCCTAAATATGGTATATTAGACACCTCCATGAGTTTCAACCCCAACAACCCCATATCAAAAATCTTCCCACCTGGGGACACAGTCATTCAAACCCCCATGTGCGAAATCTCCCCCCTAGGGACACACATAGACACCTTCAACTTGTGAAATCTTTCCCATGGGGACACTCATAACCACTAAATCATGAGTGTGAAATTTTCCCCCATGGAAACACACTTCCCAACATTCCAAGAGTAAAATCTTCCCTCTGGGGACATACGCCCCCAAATAACATGTTTTAAATCTTCCCCCTCTTGATAAAATTGACTACCCAACCATATCCACACGAAGATAAAATTGGGACCTGATATAGAATCCAAAACCAATTAATTAAACTTGGTATGATTATGGTACAATCATTAGATGAATTATAGCATGGTGTAAACTAACTCATGAATTACATGGGATGTCTTAGGTCCCATGGTCGAGAATCTCTCTAAAATACGATGACATTATAGCTTCCCGATCTACCCTAAATCTAGAAAATCTCATGGATTCCCAATATTAAAGCCACATCCAACTGAAATTTTCTACCATATTATGAAAAAATTTCGACAATTATCCCGAATCCACCACGAGATAGAACCTAAAACTAGATTCATGAAAATGAATTAAATCTAGGAAGGGGATTCAGACTATTATAGGTTCTCTAAGGTGGAATCCATGGAAGGAGGAACAAATATGTGATCATACAATTTCAACCATGGAGTTGGAAATTCCAATTTAAACTGATGGAATCTTTCCACCATTAGAATGAGGGAATGTATGTAATGAAGTGTGTGAATCCCACTACCCAATCAGACTGAATCAGATATCGGTTTATTAATTTATTAATAATGTAACATTTTTTATGAACATCGCATCAATATTTTTATTATTAATGTAAATATTTTATCCCAAAATGTCCAAAACCCATGTGAACAATTTATCAAACCCTTAAGAATAAATAGGATCCCTTATTACTAATTTTATCTAATGGTTCATGATAATAAGGACACTCACTATCCAAAAAATCATTGATAATTATTATTCCACACAATCATTACTCATACTCAAGTTTATTCTATAATATAATGATCATTGAAACCTCTAATGGATTTTATTTTCATAACATATTTTAGAAAACATATCATTGGTCCCAAATCAAATTTCTATATCACATTCAATTGGCCAAATGATAATTAGTAAATAGGGTTTCTATACAAAATATTCAATATATCAATACTTCTAAATTAATCCAAATCCAATAATGGAGGAATAAATGGATTAACACCCACCTCATCCACTTAGGAAAAATATGAGGCTTTAAAGAATGAATAATATTTCCTACTAATAATCTAAAAAAAGTCAATAAATTCACATTTTTAATAGTTAACAACTTTGCATTCATTATAGTAATATCAAAGGTACACACCTATAGAAAATTTATCACATGAATTCTATATACCTTTTCTAAAAAGACACACACTGTCCATCTACCCAATGTAGAGATTCTAATTTCTCGAAAAGTTTTTTCCACATTATTGTCCAACTAGAACCACTTCTCATACACTAAAAGCCAACCTTATGTACCCATTGGCTTTTAGAGCCTGATTCAACACATAATAAAACATCTTAATTTAAAAGAGGATAAAATGGAACATAATGTCACATTTCTATCAATACTAGAAATTCACCACCGTAGATATCACATCCCCTGCAAATGATGGAGAAAATCATTGCAAGTCTGTAAGGAATCCAACATAGTCCATCACTGACATATTTAAATAAAAAACTTCTTGAAATCATATTCCCTCTCCCACCTCTGCGTATTTGGAAAGATGTTCTCCATGAACTTCCCAAATAATTCATTCCATATCTTACAATAATCTTGTCCAGTATGAGATTGATTTTCCCACAAGCGCTTCACTAATATCATAGCATGTAAGTATCCACCCTGACCCTCTTTTAATAAGGAGTCTAGAAATTTTATAGTATAGACCGGATGGACTGAATCCAAAACTCAACTATTTAAATTAAACTCTCTCTAGTAAAATTTGGATGTTTATTCAATTGATACTCATGCATCAACTACAAAATTATCTTTACATCCCACTTTGGGACTCCTTCTATAAAGAACATGAAGTGAAAAAAATATCTTATGAAACTCAACTTCTTCTTCCTTGCCCAATATTATAGTTGTCTCAGGCTCTATTATAGGAATATTTTCAACAAACATATCCTCATATCATCATCGTAAAATGTTTCATTATAGAGCCATGTATCTTTAATTATAAAGTGATATCTCAGGACACATAAAACCAAATTATCTCTTTTACGTAAGTGGAAAAAAATAATCTACAAAAAGCCTCTTCCCCAAAACCTAGCACATGATCAAAACCGATGCACTATCTCTACCATTAACCTTCATACATATACTTCATGGTTAAAAAGTGTAAAACCATTCCCTTTATTCATGTTTCTCAATTTAGAAAATATTTCTTCAAATTTTTCATCATTTTATATAATTCGATTTCATATTAGGAACCATCTTCAATTTAATTTACAAAGAGAGGAAAAAATATTAATATCATAAACATAACCAAAAACTAGTATCTCTTTCATTCCTTAAATTATGTAGGTCATAAAATAATATTGAGTTTATAGAATGATTCATTTATACTTATCACTCATTTAATTCTAGGCCACATATAAAATATCTGACAATCTCGACAATAATTATCACATCACGAATCATGTTCTTCATCCATGTTGCAATTAAATAAAACTATATAAACATACTTCAATCAAAACTATCAAACACTATGTACTTGGGTTTCCTCTCAGACATAGGATTGTAACTCCTAGGCAAGAGCTAATATCTAAAGCCCGAATATTGTAATTCTTCCTTACACTATACCCAAATAGTTTGAAATAAGAAAATGAATTAAATCTCCTCTAATGACACTTTTTAATGTCCCATCCTAGGTGCCACAAACCGGTGACCCGATTAGGTCATTCACATGACCTCATCCATGCCTCTCCATATGATAGAGGGTACTGACTAATGACAAGATTCTAATATAGATCATGGGAAGACAATACCCTATCTATCAGTGTAATGCCATAGTAGTAATAAATAATCAATAACCAAATGACATATAATGATATCTATAAAAATAATTGTATCATCAGATTAACATAACAATAAATTCAATATCAAAACTAAATAGTATACATTCCATGTTAATGTACGAGAAAATTTCCCAAATTAAAACCCAAATCAAATGACACTAACATCTTCCAAGCCTCTACTGATCCACTTATAGTTCTCTTTTCCTTGCTCCATCCAAAATTAGACAACTAACATAGGGCCTTTTTCATTATCCAGTCATGAAAACATGATGTATATTCTGGTACAAATGAGATATCCCAAGTAGGGTGTGAGTAGAACATAGTATACCACCACAAACGGGGTGTAAAAAATTATCTTGTAAATAATAATAATATTCATTTTTTATAAATAATACATAAAATAAATAATGATAGATATTTACACAAATAAAATTATAATTTAGTTAAAAAATAACTCTTAGGTTATTGAGGACACATGAGCTCTCAATACCCTCTTCACCCCATGATAAGGTTTAGACTATTCACATTGGTAATCATATATCTCATAATTCCATTATTACCATTCTTATCCCAATTAACATATGAATTCCATTGTAAAAATTAATTTCCTTATATCACATGGGAATTCAATTTGTACCATTCTTCATTTAAATTCACATGATGAGAATTTGATACAGCATACCATGTACCACTATCGTTTATCACATTCAAATGTCATTATTACCATTTATTATTTATTATCACTATATGGTCTTTTGATGTAGCAGACCATGTCCCACACATGAATATCATGTTAGAATTCTATTTTTACCATTCATCATTTCATATGACACTATGGAATTTCAATGAAATATAAAATATCCCAGACATAATTATCCAATTCATTATTTTTCATATTAATTAATAAAATTCAACAATTATCTGTACCCATTATTGCATTTATTAATTTAATAATTAGCAATTCACATCAATTACTATAAATGACTCAACAATTTGTTAATCATATTAATAAATTTCATAATCCCCACAATCTCCGTTAATTAATAAAATAATTAATTATTTGGATTTCGACATTTCATCATTGTAATAACTAAGTACACAATTTCTGATACATATTCAAAAATCAAAATCTCTTTAATTTATATAATAAATAATTATTTTAATAAAATCACTTTCATAATCCCAACCATTCCCCTCAATTAATTCTATCATGAGCTCAATCAATAATCATGTCATATCCATTCCAAAATTACAAAAACAAAATTATATCAAGACATTAGGATCTAAATTAGTGAACAAAAACTTCAAAATTGATAAAGAACACTTTCCAATAGTTATTCCCAAATTGAAATCGACCAATGAATAAAATGAAAATGAGCGAGATTTAGATCAAAACCACATGTGGTGAAGATATTGAATCCTCCATTATACTCACCACGAAATGAGGTCATGATGGACTTGAATCTTTTTGATATCATTCAAATTTTTGAATTAGGGATTAGGGTCCAAATTGGGATAATTGGGGGTTAATATGGGGTGGGGGTTTGAGAAATTTAAAAAATAAATTTTGGGTTCATTAGAAATCCAATATAGTTTTTTAGGCAGAGGCACACATTTTTTTATACCATACTCCATAACCCTACACCCTCACTAGGGGGTGCATAGTTTCTCCTAACATGGTTCCTGATTTTATAAATTGAGTTCCATATATGTCAACCAACATTATCTAAGGTTGAACACTTTACTAAGACATGGTACACAGTATGGGAAAACCGTTTACCATCTATGCACTTCCATCTTTCATCCATTTTTATCAAATTTGCACCAAAACACACCTAAAGGTAAAACCCCAACGAAAACTAATGGAAAAAATATATATAATACCTAAAACATGCCCATGAAATCTCAATTATTGGTTAGTCTTTTAAATTTATGATTTTAGAATACACCTTTATATGTTTCCAAAATATTTTTAGAGAAATGGGTTTCAATGAGTTTTTAGGATTTAATTATAAATTTTTACTGTGTTTTCAATGAAATGAATTTCAAAAACCTATCATGATTTCATTATATGATTTCACATATTTTATTCAAATAGAACTGTTTTAAAATGATTTTACATTTTATGAATAATTTTCCAAAAAATAAGAATATGTTCCTCATTAAATGGTGTTAAAAGAGAAATTAAAATTATTTTCCATATAAGATGATATATGTTTGTGTTTTTCTTACCTTTATAGAGAAATTATCCAATGGTTCGATTCATAATGTTTTTCTAAATAGATTATATTTTTATGCCATGTTTTTTATGAAACAAATTTCTCATTCATAGATTACATGATTATGAAACTAATTTCTTTATAATGGGTTATATGTGTCTGAAACCCACATAATTTCACGGGTTATTCATTTGATGATATTATTAAGAAACAAGTCACATTTTCTAATGGTTATGATTTATATACTTATTTGTGATACCTATATCATTTTATTGTTTATGATACGATTGATTTTGATCTTAGGGAAATCATATGTATGTTTTCATTATGATATGAGTGGGACCTATATCTCCCTCTATTTAATTGGGAAAAGATTTATATATAATGAGATAATGATCAGATTCACATAAGTGGTCTTCATCATCTGTGGAATATGGGAAAACACGATCCACTATGGAATGATGGGGAAACCTTCTACACTATAGAAGGATGGGGAAAACTAATCCCTTACAAGGAAAGGGTTGTGACTAGGGATTTTGGTGTGTCTCCCATAGTTGGTTTAGTCCTCTTAAGGTTCCATGAAATGTTTTTGTATTGTGAACTAAATTATATGGAATCATATTACATGTGTGTGTGTATACCATAATTCCTTGTATTATTTCTATGTTATGTTTTCATTGATTAAGCTCTTGATTCACTTATGAATCACGTCTTATGAACTAAAAATTTATATTCAGTGGTTTTAATTTATGATCTTTGATATGTATGTTATGATCTTCTAATGTTATAATCACGTTATCATACCCTAATAATCATGTTTATGTTTACAAGACATCCCCATTTACCATTATTGATCATCTCTTCCCACCCATTTTTTTCGTCCCCATATTATAAAGATATATGTTATGTATTATGTCTATGAGAAGGGTTTTACTCATGAATAACCTATTGGGGGATAATATATCTAACATATTTAACAATTTTTATGTTTCAATGATTCCAAAGGATCGAGGATAATATGGTATTTGGGCATCTATTTTTGTAATGTGTTATGTAATCATCAAAAGTGATGTCAAGTAAATGTATGAAAGATAATGGCCCCCATAGTTTTTATCATAGAAATTTTTTAATTTTCCATGATCAGGGATGATAAAACTTTAATGATAACTCTTAGGAAATTTATAAGGATAATTCTAAGGATACATCAATGTATTGAAAAATGTCGTATAATTTTTGTAAATGATAGATCATGTGGTTTCCTATAAATACATCCTTGCATGGAGCCTACAAGGAGATGTGGTTCTGTTATATATGTACTTACTGAAAAAAAATATTTTACGTTGCATCCGGCCTAACTTGAGCGTAACCTTTTATATAACAATTTTCCATACTATGAAAAAAGCTTGACACTCCCAAGGGATATTTTTTTAAATTCACATAATCTTTAAAAACAATAATATATGATTTAAAAAATTATGTCTATTAATAAACTAGGAAAAACCATGTGTGTCAAATATTAAATAATGCTTCAGAATTTTGACAATCGTTAAGATGTTTTCCATGATTATATGGTTCCTCATTATCACAGAAGTTTCTTACTCTATGATTTTTAGATTTAGTCGATGGTTAGAACCCATAAGAACTGCATTAATGGTGTTTTAAATGTAAAATGAAAATATTTTATTCATGATAATATGAATTTTATGGATGATAGAATGCATAATCTCATTTTTATGCTCACCCAACATTCTAACGATATAAATAATGTTGTTCTTAAAAACGAGCAATGGATGGAACAATGTTCTCTTGAGTCCTTCATGAGGCATCATCCACCATATTTTAGTGGTCCTCTAATCCACTAATTATTAAACACTGTATTAGTACCATTGAAAATAAATTCTCCGTTCTCCAGGGATTAGAACATGATAAAGTCATTCTGGATATTTATTAGTTAGATAGTTAAGTAGAGAAGTGATGGACTCTAATCCAGAATATGAGGAATTAAAAAAATATATATTGTGATGTTTTCAAGAACATATTCATAAATAATTATTTTATGCATGTTCTTTATACTAATATAGATACGTTTTCCTTAATTTGATGCAAAATGATGATGAATCTGTTAGTAACATGGAGGATAATTTCACAAGACAATCATGGAATGCGTCTGCAATTATCATCTAACCTGAAATTAAAGTTGATCGGTTCATTAGTGGAATAAAAAAAACATTCATAAGGGTGTTGGACATAATATAATTTAGTTCCTATAGTTTTATTGTGCATTGTGAAATCATAGTCAAAATTGATTTTGTAATTTTATTTCAATCTAAACCATGGAGAGAGTAAGATAGCCCTTAATTAATGCCCTATGTGTAGAAAGAATCAAGGTGGTAATATTCTTATGTGTTCTAATTTGTAATTTTTATTCATAAGTGAATTATATATGATAATTAATTTCTAAACTAATGGGAATAATTGGACTAATTATGAAAATAGATGAAACTCTACACAGAATGATCCTCCAAAACACGTTTTCTTCACGTGTTAGGAGGATGTGCATTATGTTAACCAGTTACCAAACCCAAGAGTTGATGATTATTATCAGTGTTCGAAATAACTGAAACCGTGGGATAAGCTGAAATACATTGTGATCGCAGATACTAATGTGGGGTGCAATAACAATGTGGTAAAATGTGCACTTACTATCCAATATATAACTAGAAATATCTTATTTTATTTTGGATCTACCCACTCTTTCAATTCTAAATAATTTTATATGGTTACTATGATTCCAAACAAATAATTATATGTGTAATTAGATTTACAAACCCTAATTGGTATGATGATTTCTTCAAAAATCTATGATTCCTATTTGGTTAAATTTAATGGGATTTTACTTCCTGTAAATCATAGAATTATTCCTGTGATTTATATTTTGGTAAAATTTGGAATTTTGTTTTACTTATCTGCATAAATACCACATTAATTTATGAGGAAAATAAGTTATTTTTATGTTTTAAAACTAAACTCTTCTCAATTATTATTGTGATAATAATTATTAACTTTCTACGGAGACTACACCCAGTATAAGAGTCTTCATTTTAATACGAAAGGGATGTTTTCTTTCATTAGTTTGAAAAAAACATGACATCTATGATATTGCTACTTTTCGGTAATTTTTTGTGGTCTTCCCAAAATTATTTTCTAGGATTCCACTAAAATGTGAGGATCTATAATTGATTTTACTAATACACGGTTCCCCCAAAATTTTAATGTATCCCTATAGAATGGGAAAAATTTAGTTGAAGGAATTGAAGAATAAACTCCATGGAAAACATTATAAGTGATTCATTCATCCAAGTGTGTCACCTTAGGGTAAAACTATCATATTTGTGAAAAATAATGATGCATCAATGTGAATATCCATTGATTAATGGGAGTTTAACAACAATGAGACAAAGAAAACCTATCCTCTTCCATGAATTTATGACTAGTTTGATCAACTGGGGGGAGATCAATACTTTCCAAGACCATCCATTATTCAGGATATTCATAATTGAGGTTTAATAACAAATATATTACTATGATGATATATTAAACAAGGAATAGGACCTATAAATGTGTATTGATACCTTTTAGTCTTCCTAATTCCCCTATTGTCTTCCAATATTTTTGACAAATAAATTCTTCATAGATTAGCTCAATCAGTTTTTGTTAGTATATATAGATGATATTCATATTTTTTAAAAAAATTGGTAAGGCGATGAATAACAATTGGGAATTGTACTGAAGACCCTAAGGAAGAAGAAATTTTCTGTAAATTTAAACAATTTGAATTTTGGATGCAAAAGGGACAATTTTCAGATCACTTAATCTAAAGAGATGTTATTGTAGTAGATCCATCAAAGACGTTGGCTATTCAATATTGTTCTAGACCCACCATAGTGACTAGGATCCATAGTGTTCATGGTTAAATTGATATTATTAATGGTTTGTGGAGAATTTATCTCTACTATCTAATGCCCAAACCAAGTTAACATAAAATGTATATATGTTTCTCTTGATATATGACTATGAGAAATATTTCAAAGAAACGAATAGAATGATAGTTTGTGCACCAGTACATACATTACCATGTAGTCCAGAAGGGTATGTCAATTATAGTGATTCATCCAATAAGGGATTGGCAGTAATTATTATGTGGAATTGCATGGTTATAGAAAATTCTTCACCATCGTTTAGGATTCATGAGAAAAATTAACCTACTCATGATTTGGCATTACGATATATAATTTCTTCATTAACGATATAGAGATATTATCTTTCTGGGGATAGGTGTGAAAAATATACCAATCATAAAAGTTTTTAATATATATTAACACATATGGAGTTGAACATGTTCTCAAGAATATAGTTATAACTAATGAAATATTATGATTTTTCAATACATTACCACCCTATAAATGCAAGGAATGAGGATGATGATTTGAGTCGAAGGGATCATGCCCAATTATCCATGATGGGAATAAAAACCCCCAATATTTATAATATTTTCAATTGATTGATATGAAAATGTTAAATGAAGGGGATAAAATTATTTTTCCAAATTAAATATTCATCCCTCTATCTAGGTGATGATCAGAGAGGCAAAAATGTTAAATATAGATAGATAAAATAACACTATAAATGATTAGTAGATTAACATTGATAAAGTTGGAATTTTAATATTTTAGGAACCATGTATGTTTTCCATAAATACCAGGCTTAAAGAAGGAGTTATAAGAGGAAGATCATAGTTATTCATTATATATTAATCTTGGTAGTATGAAAAATTTATAAAGGCATGAAAGATTATTTATGGTGGGATGGAACAAAGAGGGATATTTCTGATTTTGTATCTCAGTTCATGTTATTCCAGCAAGTTAAGGCTTAAAGAGATAAGTCTAAAGTTATTTTTCATCCATTACCCATACTATAATGGAAATGGAAGAATATCACAATGGATTTTGACATTGGAATCCCCAAATCATCAAAATGGTTTTATTTTATATGTGTGGTAGTCGATCAACCAAATAAGTATGCACGGTTCATTAATATGAGATAAGACTTCTCTCTGGCTATTCATTCCATGATATAAATTAAATAATTTTTATGTTTACAAGGTGTAATACATACTTTTTTGTCTTATCGAGATCTGAGATTTACCTAAAATCTAGGAAAATGTGTACAACAACAACTTGATATAGAATTCAATTTTACCACTATTTATCATCCCAATTTGGGTAGTATGTAAGAATCAACAATTCAAACCATAGATGATATGATAAAATATTTTTCATTTTATTTTAATGGTTTTTTGGATAAACCCCTTCCTCTAATAATGTTTTCATACAATAATAGCATTGAATTGTGTATTCAGATGGATTCTTATGAAACCCGCTATTGGAAAAAATGTAGGGCTCCAAAAAACTGAGATAAAGATGGATAAAGAATGGTATTAAGACCTGATACATATGATGAAATGTCTGAGAGGGTTATAACCATTCAACAAAATATCAAGGAAGAACAAATTCTATAGAAAAGATATGTTGATAACCATCAGCATGATCTAGAATTTGTTGTTGCTGAGAATGTGTTTCTATGTATCTCCCCTTAGAAAATGGTTTTGAGGTTAGGGAAGAAAGGGATCCTTGTCCCTAGGTATATCAATACCTTTGAGATTATTGACCATATCATAATAGTATCTTATCAAATGGAACTTCCGATAAATTTCTCTCAAATACATGATGTGTTACATCTATTTCACATGAGGAATTAAATAACCGACCCTTCACATGTACTGATAACAGAGGTCAAACCGCTCGAGTAGTATCTCTATTATGAGGAACAACTAGTTGAAATTATGGATCATACAGATAATATTTTACGAAACCAGACCACTCCCTTGGTCAATTTTTTTTGTTGAAATAATTAGTTAAAGGATGCTACATGGGAACATGGGGATATGATGAGGCATAAGTATCCTTATTTACATGTTTTATAATGATGAATTTCGATGTCAAAATTTATTTTAAGGGGGATGAATATGACACCCCAGGTTTTTTGAGAACCTATTTTTCATATAAATTAAATTCCATTGATTTCGTATGTTTTATGCCTCACAAATTCAAACATCCATTATATTCTACTCCAAGATAATTTTATCAAACACACAACACTGACATGGCTTTTCTTACATGCAACACATAGTTTCTACAGAACATCAGTTTATTGATATAATTATTTAAACAAGATTTTTTATAAACTATGTATAAAATAGAGTAATATTAATAGTATTATATTTTAAATTTTATTTTTAATTGATTTGTATAACTAAAACATATTGATAATAATACTTGTAATATTGTAATGTTTTTATATGTTAGAAAATGTTACTTTAAAAATTAAATTTTTTTAATATCCTTTTGTGATCAATAAGAAAATTAATATTAGAAATTTTTTGAAATTTTATTATTTAAAATAAAAGATAATTTTTAATTTATAATTTAGCATGTTCTTAGTGTAAATTTTAGGGTTTTTTCGGAAAAACATAATTTGTTTTGTAGAAATAGTGACAAATAAAAAATTAAATCAAAACTATTTTTTATCCATATAATTTATATAATTAAATTATATTTTAATTTCGTTTTAATGTTTAATAATATTATTTTTAGCAAAATTAAAACGATTTTACTCACTAGAACTAATTTCACATGAAATTGGATATCAAAACATCTGAAACGTTTATGATTTTATTCTAAATACCCGCTGTCACGACACATCTATGAGGTTATTTTTAAATTAATTTATTCCATTAATGTGATCAATTTTATGAAACTTGGATTCCATATTTTTAATAAAAATTATATATAATATATAATTATTAAAATTTAGTTTTTAACGAAACAAATTAGTGGAAGTGGATAAAATTAATTACAACGATGAAGAAAAATATTATCATAACCAAGGACAAATCCATAAACAAAATGCCCGAAGTGACCTAGAAACTTATAAAAAATAATCTTACTTTCCATATTTAAACACAATAATCCCTTATATATTATTTGGAACATTTTTTGAGCCAGTTTTTGTTGGACAAAAATGGATTTAATTCTCCTTTAAATAATTTACAACAATATCACTCCTACATTATAAAAATGCACTCAACCATATCACTTATTCAAATGTATAAATCACATTGTATTATAAAAATATGCCAAAATATTCTCCAAAAAATCATGGATTAATCCCAAAAGCGTCACTTTGGGTATAAATCCATCCAAGGATTCCCTTTAGTGAAATCCAAAATGAGTTACCCGATGAAGATGTAACATCATTCCTCAATCTCTTATGTTTTATATTCCTTTGACACCCATTAAACTATTATTATTTCCTGATATTATAATAAAAATTGTATCATAAATATAATTATAAATTTTTATTATATGTTTCATACCAACATGTATACACACATATATCTAATAGGTATCAAATTTATCATTCTTGTGTACGTTGATCTATCGGCGCATGAAATAATGTTGCTGATTTTTTCACCATCACCCTTCATGGTTGGTAAATATGATAGAACTATAATATATATATATATATATATAATATTTTTGATTTATTTAATCATTTGGAATCATTTTACAACACTTTCCATTATTCATTTCATTTTTTGTAAATATAATAATTTTGTTTGGGGAAGTGAGGACTATTATTACCTCAATGAGATGTGATTCATTCACATTCTACATTGTATGTCTTAAGGATGGGTTTGGTAAACATATATAATATATATGAAAAAATAATTCTACATTAATTATAATAAATAAATATATACATATATTTCATTAATAGTCTCTCTTTTAATTACACAACTAAATGAAAACAACATTCAAGCGACCTATCGTCTCCATGAATGGTGTATTCCATTTTACATTTATATACTTAATAGATTACTATAAATACATATATAAATAATATAAATTAAATTTATATCTTCTTTTACATTATTTATATCATTTTATAATAATGAGGACAAAAAATATATAAAATTAAGACACATGAAAAGAACAAAGAGGATATTACCTGAAACGTAACCTTAACATGGATGTGTTAATTAATGGGTGATATAAAACCATATATTTAATTATATGTAAGAATATTTTAATGTAAAATATGTATAGAAAAATAATATTACTCATAACGGTGTTTTGAATGAGTTTGACAAAAGTCAAGACAATACGTAAGTGTATTTCTAGTGTCACAGTTATTTCTGTGAGATTAATTCCTTATTCAACACTTAATTATTTTATGTGGTGTATATACTATCCTTGATAATATTAAATGATTATTATACTATATTATATGGGTATTTACATATTCATTCAATGATCTATCTTTCTTTGGTTTTATGTTTCAATAGTTCTCAAATCGATAATGTCATTTTTCTCAATTTTTATTCTTTGAGACTAATGCCATGAATTTTAAAAAACATGTTTCAAAAAATATTTTCAAAAAATATATTCATTTAATATTTTAAAATAATTTTCATGGAAATTTATTTTAATGATTTTTTACGGGTTTCAAATTTTCATTCATATGTATATAAAAGTTTTTCCATGAAATGTTTTCCATATCATTTTCAATAATTATTTATAAGTATTAAAAATGTTTTCATAGAAATATTTTTCAAAACGTCTTCAAGAATAATTTCTATGTTAAAATATAATTTTAGAATTGAATGGTTTTCAAAAGGATTAATTTGATAGAGTTTTTTTCAAATAATAAAGGATATATTCCTCAAAAAATCTTTTAAAATAATTTTCACGAAATTATTCAATATAAGATGACAACCCCTAGAGTTACTCATGCCTTTATGGGGAAATGATCCATAGGTTCTATTCTTATTCATTCACTGAATGTTTTATGTTTTTATGGAATTGTGATTATGAAACTCATTTCTCTTTCATGGGTGACATGTAAATGAAACTTGTATCTTCCTTATAGGTGATTTGTCTATGAAAGCGTCTTTTTCATAGTTTATTCTCTTGATGAAATGATTGTGAAACTAGTATATTTTTTTACAAGTTATGATATTATTAAATTTTTATGACACCAATTTAATTTAAAGGTTTATTATTTGATTTTTAATGATTTTTGGAATACGTATCTATTATTTCATTATAAGATTGGTGGGACCTATATATCCATTTAATGAATTTGGTAATTATTTATATCTCATGAGATAACGAAGTAATTAAGGTAAATGGTATTGATCCATAATAGAATATAGGTTATCCCGATCAACTATTGGAATATGGGGAAACCTAATACACTATGGGAAAATGGAAAAAACTGATCAACCATGGGAAGATGAGGAATTCTGATCCATTATGGGAAAATGGGGAAACCCGATCCCTTACGAGGATTTGAATGTGGCCGGGGATGGTGGTGTTCCCCACCCAGTAGGTGTAGACCCCATGAAGTTCCCTAATATGTTTTGGAAATTCTTCTTCAATTTTAGGGAAAGATATTACATGTTTATGTGTTTTCCACATATCCATGTCTTATTCCTATTTTATGCATTCATGAATCCTGCTCTTGATTCCCTTATGATTCATATCTTATAATCTTCCAATCAGTAAAATGACATTTACATTTATGATCTTCGATATGTAAGGTATGACATTATAATGTAATGATCAAATTTACATACCATCATTCCCTTTATTAAGCTTACATATAACCCTTTTTTACCTTTATTGACTATATGAGATCACCACTTTTTATGTTTAATTCCCTAGGTTAAAGAGATATGTATTTATTATGATTTTTCTATGAAGGGTTCTAGTCATAAAGAACCTAGTGGGAGATATTGTAGCTCACTTATGTACAAGTGTTTAAGTATTTCTCAAATGTGTGGTAATGTAAACATATGAAAACTAAGGGTCCCTATATTATAATGTTCATAATGACCAGATCGATGAGTGCATGAATATATTTTTAACCCAGATGTTTAGAATTGTACACTAAATATTAAATAACAAGAGTTGAAACTAAATATGCAATCCCAATATAATATTCCCAAATAACATCCCATTTTTTCTATGAAATGATAATTGACTATAATTATGAATATGGAGTTTTATATTATTAAATAAAACATTCTAAATTCATGAAGAGACTAGTTTTTTCTAGTTATGACCTCTGTTCATTTCCAAAATGAATTAAGGTAATTATATATATTATAAATCGAAATTTAACTTATAAATGATGGTTTAAAATAAATTTATATAAATGTTTTATATGTAATATTGATGGGTTATTAAGAAAATAATCACACACTCAAAAACACAGCCAAATGACCATATTGGATAATATTTCACTCCTTTAAAAAGTTTTATTATAAATCATAACATGGAACCCTTTCCACTTCAAATAAATGGACAATGAAAGTCCCAATTTTTTACATTGAATTTAAAAAATCATTTAATCTCCATGAATGTAATATGTGGTAATTCAATTATTTTAAATAATATTGGTTTTGTAGAAAAATAAAAATTGTGATGTTTTTGGGATCAAAAAAAATAAACTATATAAACTACGATAAAATTAGTTTTGATATGAAAAATCATTTTTCTATGGAAATTATTATTGAAATGATATATATTTAGATAATAAATTATATTATTAGTATAATTTTATTTTTTATGGAATATATAAACTATATCAATGCGTAAAACAAACTATGTTGATCATAAATTCTAATAAGATGATACATATTACATGGATACATATATGTATGGTTGAATATATCATAAATAGTTTTATGTTAACTGAAGTTATATTTGAAATATATAATAAAATTAATCTTTTTATTAAATAATTAACATTTAATCCAATAATGATATTATAACATGAAGTTGAATTAATAATAAAAAAAATAAAGAAAAAAAATAATGAATATGAGTTATGATTAATGACGTGTTGAATAATAATTTTGAATTATATGAATTCATCAGAATTGTAATTAGAATGTCAATACATTTATGGTTAATAATATAATACTAATGATGAAATAAAAAATGATGGGTTGGTTTAAAAAATTCATAAATTTGATTAATTAATCAATAATTATGTAGCAAATATGTGGATAATTATTAGAATGAAATAGTTTTATTTATATATGTGATGAATTTCATGGGAATGAGTCATAAGAGGAGAGTGGACAACTCATGTTTCTATATGAAGTTTCTAATATAATGTAACACAGATACTTTAAATTTATTTATTTATGGTGAATGAATGATTGAAACATTTATGAATTATATAATATCATTGCTGGCACCAAATTTCAGGACAGAGAAGAAACCCAAATGAAGGCCCCATTGACTGCCTTGTGACGCCACATCGTGGAGCCCCCCCCCCCCCCAAGCACCATGGATGTCGCGACGCCAGTAGTCGGGCTCCTCTGCGAACACATTTGTGGTTCGCGAACCCTCCCCGAAAAAGGAGGGGGGCCACTCCGCTAACGCACTTGACATTCACTGACCCCCCACAAAGCAAGGAGGGGGCTGCTCCATGAACACATTATACTTTCACTAACCCACCGCGAAGCCAGGAGGTGGGCCGCTCCACGAACGCATTTGACATTCGTGAGCCCACCATGAAGGAAGGAGGTGGGATGCTCCGCGACTGCATTTGATGTTCGCGACATGCTGCGAAGAAACCAAAACCCTCTTCACGTCGCGTAATCTCTGCACTGCGGCGTCTCTTGCTTATAAATATCGGGCTCCCCCTGAGCCCGAAGGATAGACAATCGGACATTTCAACTTCCCCGCTCCCGAATCACAAAGCATCCTTCTACTCTGTGAACAATGAGTTTGGCGTGTTACTTCTGCACAACGAAGTGCCTCCCCCTTGTCTCCTTTTGATCCCATCTTCTGAGAGGGATGCATTTCGCAAAGCCTAAGGGATTTCGTGGAGGAAGTGGATCCCAAAGGGGACCCGGGTCATCGCAGAGCCTTTATTCTTCATGTAAAACCCTTAATGTTCACAAGATCCCCATTCTAAGGCAAGGTCACTGTACTTCTCAAACCACATTGCTTCAAGACACCCTGTTTCATGAGGCACCTTTGTTCCACGAGGCAGTTCTCTGTGTATGACTTTACACTTCGCGAAGCACCACCCATATTCACCTCTTCCACATACATATGCTAAGGCACCCCACATTAAGAAGAACACACCTTCACAAGTTCACTCCGACACGCGGAGGAATAGAGGTTCATAATTCCCCTGCCTATGAACTCCTCCTCTTTGCAATCCCTTTTCCTGTGCGACCCTCTAGGTTTGGACAATGTTATTTCAGGGTCCCCTGTATGAGCCCACTTGTTGCGTTTCTTCACCTAATGATTCATCTCATAGGCACACTATTGGATATTGTTTCTTCACATAGACACGCTAACATGGGCCCCTCGATGGTTCGCTCCGGGACACCCCCTCACCATGGATAGGCATGTCCCCTCTTTGCACCAAGGAGTAGAGGGTACCAGTAAAATAAGTCCTAGGGGTACAGAGCGGGCCCACCTCGTCCGAGATGCAAGACGTTAAACTGCCAAGCACCCTCGTCCTCAGCACATGACATTAAACTGTGACCATGTCCCATGCCTCACATGCAGGGCCCCCCCACCTTGGACATTATCCACTACCACTCGTCTCCACGGGGATGGGATCACCCCTAATAGGGGATGATATCATTTTTACTAGAGCGGCATTTGTCTGTGGGGAAAGGGCATCAACCTTGGCATAAGCCCATGGCTTTTTTGCCAGAGATAGCATCCTTGCTCCTCCTTTCATCTTCAGTCCCCAGGGCTACTGAAGGGCATGGTGTGAAATGGTGATTCTACTTTTTCGGTACCAAGTCACTCTCCCACTACGCTTTGTCACCATGGTCCTCCATCCTGGAGTAAGTCCCAAACTCTCTATCCCCGGGCCACTCCACGCGTAAGTCTCACACTACATCTCACAGACGGACATTTCGCGACGTCATAATCAGGTCTCTTCTGACTCTTTTTTCTCACACCAAGCACGTCTCACATGGTCTTAGAGTAAGCATCAGCCCTGACACCAACACTCTTGGAAGCCTAGAGTGTAATCCCCATATTTCCTTGCCGAACTACGAGGACTTTGATCCATGTCAAGGAATGGTACGTAGGAAGCCTCCATGAGGTTCAATCACACCACCACTCAGTCATTCCAACCCCATTAATGTTGGTCCACCAACACCCAGGGCATTCTAGAGTGCTATCCCCACACCACCTACTCGAACTATGAGTACTTTGATCCATGGAAAGGCATGGTACGTAGGAATCCTCCCTGAGGTTCATGCCCAACACCAATCAGACCCCAGGTCTATCTTCACATCTGTTTTTGAACATGACCCTTCTCAGAATATGAGTAAATTGAACCATGTCAAGGTATGGTATGTAGGAAGCCTCCCTGAGGTTCAAGCCCACCACCACCCGGTCATTCTGACCCCATTCATGTCGGTCCAACAACACCTTGGGCAGACAAGAGTGTAATCCCCAAGCCACCACCTGAACTATGTGGTCTTTGATCCTTTCCTAGGAGAGGATTATAGGAAGCCTCCATGAGGTTCAATCCCAATAACCAGTGGTTCCGACAACCTTAAAGTCTGTTCACCCCCCGTCCCACACGATGTTAAACTATGTACCTCCATTTAGCGATTAGCCGTTGTCACTCCATTCATCAGTAATCCATTGACACTCCATTTAGTGATAAGCCGTTTTCATTATAGCAGTATGCCGTTGCGACCTCCTCCAATGGTAAGCCATTGAAAACCCCAAATGATGGAAATCCGTTATAAGATGAACTACGTTGATTTTGATTCTTGCCACGGGGATATGTACGAAGCCTTTTCAAGGTTCAATCCCAAATCCATCATCATCTTCATGATAGTGTCACCCCAGTCACCATCCCTTCCATAGAAACTTCCACCATCCATCCAGATTCTTCACTGGGCCGCCACATCCTAGTGCGATCTTGCCACCCAATTCCCTGTTATAACTAACATCATTCGGGAGGCCACCCACGGTATGGCCCTGATGGCGGTGTTACCTCCAGGGGGTTCCTCCATCTGATCCACTCTAGTAAGTGTTCTGATCATCCCGATCTATCTCCACTGAATGTTAAACATGTGGCATACCCAATGTTAAACATAGGAAGCTGATGAAAACCTCAGATACATTCCCATGGATTAAAATTCCCCGGGTTCGATGTGGGATCCCTTGGGCTTCTTCTCCCTCAAGAAGACCTATAATAACGGACAAAAGGCATACACACCAATCCCCAGTGTCCATACATGCCCTTGATGCCTATAATGATTACTCCCCTAAACAAAGGTTGCTGCACTGACCATACCCCTTGGAATGTCCTGACAGAAGCAATGTAATTAACTGATGTCCATGAAGATATGGTGTCGGGAAGAGTTTCACGAACAATGTTCTAAGTCTATGAGGGAGACCCGGACTAGGTGAGGAGTTCTATGGAGGAATCCCCAGAAGAAATAACAGACATCTGATCATCCCATTTCAATCAAGGAGAAAAAGTCCCAGAATAAGGAGTGGATGCTGCCCTCCTTTGGAAAGCAGGAATGTGGGGCATCCAAAAAGGCTGTGTATCTCGTCCCCGAACGAGATGGACGCCTGTTCCCGGGAGAAAGCATCAAAAACAGAAATGTTGAACCTGAAGTGAAATTCTTCTCCTCAATATTGAGATTAGTAGTGTGCGGGCAATCAATGGATTGACGTGTCACCGGATCCAGCTATCTGGCATTGGGTCCTGCCAAGAAAATAGCAGGCTTGGTGTGAAAATCACCAGAAGATGGTGCTGTAGAACTTTGGACATTTAGTTTTGTGATGTTGCCAGTGTGGATCCCCCTTACTGTTCACAGAAGTGGGTATGGTGTTGGGGCACTGGTCGTCAATTCCATTTTCTTTCAGCACTAACGAGTTAATCTCTATGCTTCTCAAGAAGCAGGTTGCTGCCGAAGGAATCCGATCACTGCCCGCCTGTCTACACAAGGGTAAGGGCAACACCAGCACATCTACTCAGTGATGCTACACTACTTCCGCGAAGACCTCTATGTCCACGACCGTGGGGTGCCCTCACCCCATCTCCCCATCAAAAGTTATCCAACGAAGCGTAATTAACAACCTTGTATGTCATTACGGGGAGGAGGGAATAATCCCAACCCGGGATATGGCCTTCCAGGCTTGGGAGGCGTCTGCGACTCACCAATAATGTCACCCCCTTAGGCTGTGTAGGGATCTATTGCTCACCATCTCGACAAACAACCACTTCGATAGCATGTCCCCAGAGCACTTTGACAACTCCCTAACATACGATGATAAGGTAGGTGACGTCCCGCTAAGCCCAGATTGAGTCCCAATCCGGGGGATCCCAGAAAAGGATCCCACTCAGCTGCATCAGCACCGCCACCCGGTCTTACCCGAGGAGGATCTGGTAATCTATGCACCAACACCACCAGCCCTGGCACGTCCGACCCGATGCCAGCGTCGGGCACGTACAGAGGAGGACACCCGTGTGGCGGAGTCAATGATGATGGATACTATGGCACGAGCCACCGCTGAAGCATATCATTAGGGCCCTGTACACAATTAGTAGGGGAGCTTATATGCTCAACTGGGATTGAGGCCCCAACTGCCCCACGTGCAGGTTTGGTCGATGCTCCTGGTCGCGGGCACAAGAAGTTGTTGTCGTGAACCAACCCACAACAATGACACCCCGTACAGAGGTCCTCCCCGTACCAGTACCACACAGACCATGGGCCTTACCCACTCTGAGGCTCAGCATGAATGTCTGCGCCATGATTCCCCCAATCCGAATGAAGGTCTGCCCCGCATTATTGATGCTCGACACAGAATCTTTTCCCATGCCCTTTACACTGGATATGGAGTCATTCCTCCTGCTCCCAACCACCGGTGCAGGGACATTGCACATTTGCTCTCTTTTCAACATGGGGATCCTCTCTGCGTCCCCTCTGCAGCTAGTGAAGGTCCTCCTCACCCCGACAACAAGAGGGGTGAAGGACGTCCTCGTTCCACCTGCACCATGAACGGAGGTCCTCCCCATACTGTTTTGCATCCCAGAGAAGGTTTTTCCTGCACTGGAGTTATTCATGGAGGTCCTCCTCATGCCCCCTTCGACATTTGTCTTGGTGATCCTTGCACCCTGGTTTTCTCGGGTGGAAACCATTTCCACCACAACACCAATACGGTCGAAGGACTACATGTCAGGATACATCCCTGTCCTGAGGAGACACCCAGGGGAAGGAAGGTGGGTCTTCACCGCCACAAGAAGAGTCCTGAGAAGTCTCTAATTGAGATCAAACCAATCCACTTCTCAGACTCTGAAGCGGAGTACGATTCAGCCCGGGTACCCTCCCCTCGCTCATCCGAGACATGGGTCGGGTTAGGAACAAGGCGCATCAGCCTGGTGCTCCCGAAATGAGAGGTCCATAGGATTCCCGCACCCCTCCATAAGTTTATCCAGGAGGATGAAAATCTGGTGACCCCACAGGTTATGGTTGTGCAATCACCATTCGTCACTAGAAGCACTCTCTACCTCCACAATATACCACAAAGAGCTATTTTGTGGACCAATGGGGGGCGAACTGCAGTGTGACCCACCACAGGAAGCCCATTTCCCCAAGCCAGGAATGGAGGCTGTCAGCCGCTCCTATCATGACAAAGCAGCCAGGTCGCTACACTCTTCAGAGGACAGCCCGAGAATTGGCGCCCAATCAGCCCATTCGCGATATTCTCCACCAGCCAACCTGTCGTCTACGCAGTCTGCCTCAGTTCCACTTCGAGTTCCTCAGCCACCACCATTTGGCGAGTGGGAAAATCAAAGGCCAAACCCTGAATTAGTGTTGAGGATCTTCTGTAGCATCCTTACAGTGGACCACTTACCAGAGAAGTTCTGGCCCACATCAGCTCATGATTTCTACATATCTGAGTCCCTCACCCCAGAGGAAGTTGATTGTTTCCGCTACAACCTCTGGGTGACACACTTGAGTATTCTTCATTAGCGCATGGTTTATACATGGACCCAAACGCATTTGGAAGACATCAGTGAGCAATGTCGTCTAGTCGATATGGCGGCACTCCCCATGGCCCAATGCCCTGAGTCAGTAGGTCTCTAATAGGCCCTCCAGCAGCAATGCATTCAGAGTGTAAAGGTACTCTACAAAATCATTAGGGAGGCTACCCCCACATGCAAATCCATTGTTGGGGGAAATATGATACCCTCCTCTTTAGTTCTATCTGGCGGCATCCCGACTCGCTATTTGATATTGAGGACATGCCCACAGGAAGGGTCATGGTCCACATGGCCAACATAGTGGACAAGGAGGACGAGCTAGAGTTTCTCGATGGAGAATTAACCCTGAGGGTGTGACACCACTGTTGGACTCATCGAGGAGGATTACTCATTAGCAGAGGAACCTCCTAGGTCTCCCTGCACCCACCGAGGCGTTGGTACTGGGAAAGAATGCCAATAAGGGAAAAGAGCATGTCGGAGTGGTCAAGCACTCCGACCCATCTGCCTCAATGTAGAAGACTTAGGAAGACTCTGAGAAATCCACGTTGCACCAAAAAATGCTGAGCAGAAGAAGATGGACGATGAAGTCCTGGCTGAACGTATTGCAGAGAGACGACATGACTACTGTAATCCAAGGTCGAGGGAGCAGGGGTAGGAACAACTACCCCATGGCGTGATTCCCCCGGGCAGCCCTAATCATACCGCTCCTGCTAACAGACCTGAAGCTGGAGCTCATGGCAAGAGGTAACGGTATGTCTCACCAAACCCTCTAGAATGGCATGAAAATCCAAGGAAACCAGCTAGGGCTCCCCCGGCAGCCCCAAGGGTTGTTCCATGAGCCACTCAATGAGGCACTGAGCTTGTCTACCGTGTTTAAAATCTTGGAAATGTGCTCGTTGTTAGTGATCCTCGTCAGGATAGGGATCCCTCCCTAAATGATCCCATGGCGGTGCTCATAGCTCACCTTGAGGAATTGGAAATGATGTTGGTGGAAATCCCACCAGATGGAAAGCCATAATCGACATGGGTGGATGATATGCTGGAACCTAAGGGTTTCGGGAATCCCACCTTCTCCCCCATTAATGGGATGGGGGACATGCCACAGTACCTGGCCCACTTCAAATCAATGTGTGGGACCATGTTAGAAACTCCAGTGCAGCAGGAGGCTGCCAAGATCCACTGTTTTGTTCAGACACTAGAGGAGCCGACATTTGACTGGTATAGCCAGATCCCCATCAGATCTGTGACCAGTTGTGAGGACCTTCACAGGAATTTCCTCTACTAGTTCAGATATACCACCCAGAAAATGAGAATTGCAGACCCCTTCAAGTGCAAACAATGGCCTGATGAGCGAGTCATAGAATATATCGCCTGGTGGAAGGGGCTTACATAATTCCTTGACATGCCAGTGACTCAGGAGCAATTACTGACGATGTGCATAGGGAACATCAAGACGGAACTGGTTCCTTCTCTGATCACCCAGTACTACCCCGGAGGATTCTGTGACTTCTCTGACAAGGCCCAACACCTTGATGAAGCCCTAAAATAGTCCATCCAAGCACGTTCATTTCCCCCTATGATTCCATCAAATAGTGCTTCCAGAGTAGAGCCCACCGTGGTGTCCCAAATAGAAGCCCCCAGATAGCTAGAGTTACTACAAGTGGCAATGGCCCAACGCCCTCACAAAGGTCCTCCTCCTCAAGAACAACCTCCAGCTCCGCAGCGTCCTCAGAATAGATAAGCACCACTATGTAATGCGTCGCCACTACCCAGGCAGGAAAATCAAGGTCCACCTCCTTGACATTCCCCTTCGGCCCCTCGTTAGGGCCAGGATCCATGTTCCCCATTTCTGGAAAGAAGAAACTAGACTTACTCTTTTAGCGAGAATAAGGTCCCTAGTTACTTCTGTAGCGCCCTATAACAGGGGATTGTATGCTTTCATGTGTTCAAGCATCCTGGAAGAGGAGAATCTTACTAATACCCCTAACTACTACCTCAATCATCAAATTCTACGACACACCCTCAAGCAGTGCTATGTGTTTAAAGACTGGCTCCAAGACCAGGTCAATAACAACATAGTCGGGCTAAGCTGGACCATGGCACAATTGGAAGGTATCTTTGTAAGGCCAGACATTGGTAGCGACATCGAATGTGAGTGGCAACAGGTTACCAACCATGTGTCCCAGAAGTAAGATGACTGGATGGATCGAAAGATGGATGATCACACCAATGGCATAATTCAAGAACACCCACATCATCCAGAGCCTTTAGAAGCTATGGCCACTACTTCTACATCATCATCTCGGTCGGCCTCTTCTTAGAAGAGAAAGAATCGGCGGCACAAGAAAATCAATGCACCCCACCAATGTCGTCCTCATACTGCACTCTTAGAGAATTCATGCCCCCTAAGATGGGTATCCCTCCCAGAATCCGCCCAGTAGTGGATGACTCTTCAAGTGACAGTCAAGGGTACACTTCGGTTAATACCGTTGAGTTGGTAATCCCTTATATGACTCTTGACGAGGGGGAATGCTAGGAGAACCTACCCAACATCCCCATACAATGCCAATATAGACAGAGCTACATCCATATGGGTCTTCAAGGTGGTCAATTGGAACCACCGTCCAATCTGTGCATGCCAATGAGACAAGAAAACTTGTCAAGTGTAAAGCTCTGCACTCGCAGCCTCTTCATCCGGTGTCATTAAGACCAAATCCACCACCGTTTGGGCTACTTGGTAGGGTAGAGATACCTCATCTAAGAAGGGGCCAGCCTCGCCTGGGTACAGGCTGATCTCAGTCATCTGGTCCTCATCCGACAACGACTCTTCGGGCATTGACTAGTGAACAGTGGGATGTGCCTAGCACCAGCCAGCTGCTGGTCCAGCCGACAAATCCCGCCATGCCTCTAATCACAGAGAGGCCTCCAGTAAGCAGAAGATCACGCCTGAACTAGATGTATGATGTTCTCAAGCACCTCGTCGGTAACTCAATGAGGATTTCCATCCTGGAAGCCCTTATCATATCATCAGATATGTGTGAGGCCCTCGCTGAGGCTTTACAAAGCCCTCTACAGCTTGAAATTGAGGTAGTTGCTGCCGAATCCTTTCATGCTGAAGTGGTGGAGGATGCCGAATTCAAAGACATTATATCATTCTCAGGATAGGATGAAGACCCTCCCGTACAGGGGAACATCTTCCCATTGTACATCACCGGCCAATTTAACAGTGTGGAGGTTCACCGCTGTCTCATTGACCCTGGATCTGGGATCAACCTTATCCTGACACAAAAATTTCAGAAGCTGGGGTTATCCGTGGCTGACCTAACTCCCTCCGATTTAAGGATCCAGGGATATGAAAGGACAGATCAGACCCTTATCAGCATGATCCGTCTAAAGAACCAGTTCGGTGGCCTATTTTCCAGTACTGATTTTATGGTTGTCTCCCAAGACACCGCGTGCAATGACTTGATGGGAAGACCATGACTCCATCTGCATGCAGTGGTCCCCTCTTCATATTACCAGTGACTCAAGTACTCCATAAATGTTCGAGTAGGTGTAATCTATGGTGATTCATCTGCTTTCACCTCTTGTGAAGGCCATTATCTGGAAGCTGACTATGATAAGAGAAAGGATAAGCAAATTCTGGAAAGTGAGGTTGAGCCCTCCAAGGTCACAAATTACCCATGGGCTGGTCTAGAAGATGCCAACGTCTTCCTGATCCATCAATTGGATTCCATGACCCCCAAAAGGGGGCATTGCTTTGTTTTATCTGGTACTAGAGGAAGGTATATTCCAAAGTCCAAGAGACGATGGAAAATCACCTTGTACTCCTACACTACCAGGATTAGGTGATCCCAGAACCACTTACCCCTCATATGATATTAGGATGTGAGCCCCAAGGCCACAGAAGTACATCATATGTGTCTGTTTTTTCTATCAGGGATTAACCGGAATAATTCAAAGGACCATTATTGATTTTATATCATCAAGTGCGGACCAATGGGCAGAAGAAGATGGGATGAAAATGACTGCCTTCATCACTATGGTCTCAGCAGCACGTGAATCCCCTGATATGTTGTCCACTGCTATCCAGGCTGGTACCAGCCTCATATCAGGATTTTCCAACCTATAGGATGCTCCTCCCGCATGGAATCCCTCCATTGAAATCGATGAAGAGTATTTTGAGGATTCTCCCCCCACCTTTCAAGAAGGCGTCTCCACCACGGTCGATGAACTAGTACATGTGAACCTTGGTAGCGAGGTAGATCCGATACCCACATTGATTAGTGCTACCGTGTCTCTCGAAGAGAAACAATGGTAAATGGATTTCTTGAAGCAACACTGTGATGTGTTCACTTGGAGTAACAACGAGATTCGAGGACTAGATCCTTAGGTAGCCGTCCACCACCTCGGTCTCCCAAAAAGTCATCGTGGGATCAAGTAGCCTCCCAGAAAGATACACCCTTCTCACGGTGCCATGGTTGAGTCCAATGTTGAAAAACTCATCAGATCCATCTTTATCAAGGACGTCCAGTACCACAAGTGGCTAGAAAACATTGTTCCAATTAGGAAGAAGAATGGAAAGATCAGAGTCTGTATCGACTTCCGAGATCTCAACCGTCACTATCCAAAGGTTGAATTTCCCCTTCCAGTGATAGAATTGTTGATTGACAGTACGGCTGGATTCCATGACCTCTCCTTCATGGATGGTTTCTTTGGGTATAATAAGATAGTGATGTCCCCCAATGATGAATATTCCACCACTTTCAGGGTTCCCTATGGTAATTTTTGTTATTAGGTTATGCCCTTCGGCCTGAAGAATTGAGGTGCCACCTATCAGCGAGCCATGCACCACATATTTAAGACAATCCTATGAAAATTGGTTGAATGCTATGTAGATGATCTGGTGGTCAAATCTCGCCAGCGCTAGGACTATTTCATGGACCTTGAGAAAGTGTTCACCTTCCTTCGTTCCAGCCATTTGAATATGAACCCACTGAAATGTTACTTTGGGGTCACCTCCGGGAAGTTTCTTAGTTTTTGTTAGGTACTGAAGCATCGAGATTGACCTAGATAAGATCATGGCCATCAGTCAGATACCTCCCTGGAGAAATATTTGGGAGCTTCGAGGTTCCCCATGCCACTTAGCCTAGATATTCTGATTCATTACGAATCTGGCCAGCAAGTGTAAGCCTTTTTTCGGCTCATGAATAAATGATATTCCTATGAATGGGACGAAGAGTTCCATACCATGTTCGAGGAAATTAAGTATTATCTGCTACAACCTCTGGTCTCGATTCCACCCTTCCCCGGAGAGCCACTTATCATGTACGTGATTTTCCTGTAATGATCTATCAGAGCCCTTCTTTCCCAGAAGAATAATGAGGGGACGGAAAACGGTCTCTACTACCTCAGTCCTATGCTCATTGATACAGAGGCCAGATACTCCCCCATCAAGAATAACTTCCTTGAATGTTATTCACAGTATAAAAATTGTGACACTACCTACAAAACCATGTGTAGTAGACCTGCTAATGTACATTCTTAACCGCACCATTTTTATTGTACGTCTAGCGCGGTGTGCGGTAATCCTCCATCAGTTTAACATAAACATCGTCCCTCAGAAATCTATCAAGGGACAGGCATTGGAAGACATTCTTGCAACCCATCCAACCACCATGGACCAGCCCCTGGACTTGGATTTTCCTGACGAGGAAATCATCTCGGTAGATTTTTACAACCCATGTTGGAAGTTGCACTTTGATGGTGCCTCTCGGAGCCCCACCAGCAGGAGACTCAATGATCATAGGCTCAGCAGAATGGGCCTGGGTATTGACTTTATTACCCCAATCCAAGCCATTGTGCCGTACTCATTCTTGTTGTATGAAGGCTGCACCAACAATGAGGCAGAGTGTCAGGCTCTTATCACTAGCCTCGAGATGGCTCTCGAGATCAATGTGCCCCATTTTCATGCGAAAAGATATTTTGTACCAGTCATCTAGTAAGTCAAAAGTGGCTATGTTGTCAGAAATCCATAGCTCATAACGTGGTTGGAGCACACCCTCCATCTAATGGCCATGTTTCCATCCTGGTCGAATGTTACTGATGTCCCTCGATCTCAGAACGGTCAAGCTGATGCCCTGGCCGGCCTGGTAGCATCACTTGAAGAACCTGAGCAGGATGATCTGATTATACACATGGAACACCAGAGTCATTTCCCCCATCACCCCATTAGATGAGGAAATACTATGAGTAAGACATCTTACCACTGGGTCCTCCATGTCAGGACCCCCATGTTCTACGGATGTAGTGGTTGAAGCAAATCCCGAATGGAGCACCACTTATGTCGAGTACCTCCAAATGGTTTCCTCCAAGATTATTGGGCCGAGTGCGAGAGAATTAAATGTTGCACACTGCATTTTACCCTCCAGAGTGGTCCCAGTCTTGAGAAGATCCTCTAAAAACATGGGTTTTATGGTGTTCTCCTCTGTTGAATCCAAGGAGTTGAGATTACTCAGGTCATGCATGAGGTTCGTGCCAGTTCCTGTGGGGATCAACAGGATGGGCTGAAGCTGTCCCATAAAATCTGGAGACTGGGGTACTTCTGGTCCTCCATGGTCCATTATTATATCATGTTCGACAAGATATGTCACACGTTCCATGTTCATGCTAAATTCTTGCATCGGTCACCAGAACCCCTCCACTCCCCCATGTAATCATGGCCATTTTCAGTGTGGGGACTCGATGTCATGGGACCATACCCACCAGTGACAGCTCGCCAGTGCAGGTTCATTCTGACTGCCACAGATTTCTTTTCCAAGTGGAAAGAAGCAGTTCCGCTCCAAGATGTTGAGACTGGTTCCATCATTGACTTCATGAGATCCAACATCATCCACTGGTTTAGAGTCCCTCATGTTGTCCTCACCGATAAGGGCACCAACTTCTGAGAAACCGAGATGAAGAAATTTTACGCCAAGTACAACATCCTTTCGAACCATACCTCTCGCTATCACGTGCAAGAAAATGGGCAAATTGAGGTGTTCAAAAAACCCTTTCTAACATTCTAAAAAAAATGGTTGGTCAAAACATGAAGAGTTGGCTGGACAAGCTCCCCAATTCTTTCTAGGCCTATCATACGAAAACTCGTAATTCCACCCAGGTGACCCCATATTCCCTGGTGTACAGAGCTGAGGCCATCCTGCCCAACGAGATCTAGATACCCTCATTACGCACAATGTTCTATGACCAGCAGAAGATAGATAGGGTAGCCGAAATTCTTCTAGCTGAATTAGAAGTGCTTGACGATAATAGGCTCTTGTGCCTTGAATGATCTGTAAAGTAATCAAAATAAGATGGCTAAGCCTTCAATAAGTAGGTTTGACTTCGCAATTTTCTGCAAGGCGACTTGGTATTGGCCCTCAGGGCCCCAATGATCCCAAACAAGAAACCAACCAAGGTAGAGCCAAAATGGGAAGGACCTTACATAGTCCACAAGGTTTACCCTAATGGAGCATACTCTCTGGTGACCATGTATGGTGAGCATATAACCCCTTCCACCAATGCTAAGTTCCTCGACCAATACATTGATTGAGCCTACTGGTCCCGCATGACCTTAAACAGTTCAATCCCACATGACCCTAAACTGCAAGCTTGTCTCGCATGAACTTAAACTATTCGGTCCTGCAAGTCCCTAAACTACACACCGGTCCCCCTTGAACTTAAACTGTACATTCCATCATGACCCCAAACTGCACGTCGGTCCCGAATGACAATAAATAGTTCGGCCCAATATGGCTTTAAATTGTGCATCATCCAACATGACGTTAAACTGCATCTTGAGAACAATGTACGTCTTGATTCCCATCCTTATGGGATACGTTGGAACGCTTAGACGCGTCGTCTTGAGCCCATCCCCAAAACTCTTCTTCATGAATATCCCCCCTAGGTATAGTTCTCTGAGAGGATCCTTGCATTATATAGAGTAGGCTACCCCATCCCCACTCAAACCAGGATTGTAATGTTTGCACCATGTGCCCACTCCCCATTCTTCAATCCTCCCATGTCCTCACCGCATGACATTAAACTGCACAGCCTTCAAGAACTACGTATGGATGGATTCCAATCCTTATGGGATACGTAGGAACTCCAAGACATTTCATCTGTTGGCCCAGCCCAAATGCCAGAGTCCTCCCCTTGGGTCAAGACATATAGCAGGGGTGAAAACATTTTCCCTAATTCATGTCGAGCTAACCTCGATCCGGCTGTACGGCCTGCTCCCTGGAGATGTTCGCCTCTTTAAGAGATGGTTACAACTATGCTTCACCCACTCATTTTTTTGGGACTCCATTATCTTCCACGTCCATAAGGGCCCCCAAATGGTATGGATTCTAGGACTAAGGGATCTCTTACCACTGCGGCCCAACGCCCTCGAGGATGTTGAGAAACAAGATGATACAAGTCCCACAATTCGAATATGGTCAGTAGTCAATGTTCATTTATTTCTCCCATTTTATGGTTACTATAGGGACTTGTGTTTTAAACATGGTCATTAGCTATCTTGCGACATTGGAACCACCACAAGATGTCCCAAACAATGAGAGTAGTGGTTCATTCTGTCCCATTATATCTCCAAGTGATGAACTCCCTTCAAAGAAATATAGGTTTTAGTCCTTCATATGACAAGGAGAGATGATATTGGATCCTTGTTTCCCACACCGAGCACTGATCACATGGGCTTAAGAGCTGTGATGAGGCAGTAACCATACAAGATGGCATATGGACTCCCATCTGAGGCCCAAGCTTAGGCCCCTTGGACTTTTCGGGCCACCGCCCCAGGTTCTCTCTTATAGGATTGTATGGTTTTGTATGGGATTATGTCCTAATTCACGTTGAGTTTCTCGTCATGCCGTACACAACCCCAGATGAGACACCTTATCCTCTCTTTGTCCTAACTGCAAGATGTTAAACTGCAAACTGGTCGGGCAGTTCCGACTGAGGCTCAGCCTCAGGCACCTTGGCCTTTTTGGGACAATGTCTCAGGTTCTCTCTTATTAGAGTGATCGGTGTGGTATGGTATTCTGTCCCCATTCATGTCAGGTTATTCACTATGTCGTACACCTCCCTTGTGTGGGGTATCTTACTCCTCTTTTTTTTTCTCAATGCAAAACGATAAACGACAAACTATTCTGGCATTCCCGACAGAGGCCCAGCCTCAGGCCCCTTGTCCTTTTCGGGCCCCTATCCCAAGTTCCTATTTATGGTCATACGATGTGGTGTGGGATTTTGTCCTCATTCACGTCGAGTTACTTGCCAGGACATACACCCCCCTCGTTAGGGTATATTACCCCATGTGTGCCTTCAAGAACTACATGTGGCTCGATTCCCATCCTTATGGGATACGTAGGACTGCCCGAATATCTATACTTCATTTCCAGACCTATGTCCCAAAAAATCTCCTTTTGAACTTAGCCCCTTGGCCTACCCTTCCCCGGGGAGTGGTGTATATTAAGTGACATGGGATTTTGTCCTCATTCACATTAGGCTTGTAATGACCAAACCATGTACCTATCCCTCCTAGGAATTATTTATCCCCTTACTCTGTACTCATCCCTTCAAATGGATTACTCTCATGTTGAGAACCCTCGTCGACCGGCTTCGGCGGTTCACCAATGTGCCTAAGGGTGCCCTGGTTTGCTACATGGAATGTCGGACTCTTCTCGGACATGCTTCCTCCCATTTTTTAGTCTTCGTGTTCCCATTAATCAGGGCTTCCATGACCTTTCACACCTGAAGGGGCCCCCAAGTGGAATGGATGATAGGCCTAAGGTCTCTCATAACATTACAGGCCAACACCCGTAAGGGTCGCGAACAACAAACAGATTCAAATACCTATTTTCGAATATGGTCAGTGGTCGATGCCCATTCGTTGTTCCCATTTCAGGATAATGCGATATGGATACTGTGTTTCGAACATGATCAACAGTTATCCTCTATAGTCACCCCAACCCCATTAAGCCCAAAATGTTGGTTACATGATTCACATCCTTCTCCACCTCATGATGTCAAAGTAAAACTTTGAAACTCTTGGTATTATTCCTCAGTGTGCATCAGCATGTTAGGAGGACAAAAGCTGCGATAAGGGAGTCATTTGGGGCTCCGCACTGATTTCCCTTTGGCATGCGCTCTCGGTATTGAAATAATAATCTTCCTCCCTTGTTTCCCACACTGAGTTCGACTCACGTGGGCTTAGGGATCAGGTTGATGTATGCACTTACTAGAGGTTTTTCGCTCCACTATAGTCCGAGCACTAAGACCATAAACTATGGCCTCATCCATAACTACATGTGGATTGATTCCCATTCTTATGGGATATGTAGGAACACCCAGACGTCTCGTTTTCGGGTCCATATCAGTTGGGAGCTAGTTTCTCTTTCCTATTACCCTCTTACCTCTATTTGGGCCCCATGTCCTGAGGCTCCATTCATGGAATTGCATATTGTGTGGTGTGGGATTATGTCCCCATTCACATTGGGTATGTTGTATCACGTCATGCGCATTCCATCATGTGAAATCCATAAGACTTTAAACTAGGTCACCTAGTCCTATCACATGATCCTAAACTGTGACATTATCGTCCTGGCCGCACGACGAAAAACGACATTGAATCGTGATGTCCTCACTCAGTAGGAAACCATGTTTGGAATTTGTCACATGACATACCATTCAAAAATTCCTGCTATAGATTGATACTTGTGGCGATGCAAGGGCCTTCTACCATAGGCCTTTCGCTTCACAAAAAACCACCCACATTAAATGATAAACAATATTTATCAAATACCACTTCTTTTGGAGTGAGGGACATGCCCACAACCGCCTTTTATCCTGGTCACTGGTACCTTACCGTGCCAGCTGTTAGAACTATGTGAATCATGGTCCCCATACTCATGGAATACATAGGAACATTCATTCACCTCGCCTCAGGACCAGAACAACTCTCCTTTTCAGTCCCTCATCCTAAAACCTCTCCAAGATACACATGGTGGTCAGAACCCCCATTTCCCATTCACGTCAGGTTTTTGTAAATACTCCACCATATGTCTCATGCATTTCCTACCATCCATGGTTCGAGATGTATAAACCTATGCTAGGATCTTTCTATGAGAAGGGACTCGAAGCCCTCTATCTAATACGTCTCTTTGTTGTATTCAGATGTGTTTTGACAAAGTGCCTGAAGTGTGGAATTTTCATGGGGACATTCCCCTCATTCCATGTCCATGCTTCATGAGCTCGCTATTTGGATCCTCATCCTCTTCCACATCTGAAGGGCCCCCCTAACGGCCTGGTCCCATGCCACATCTACTCACATACCATCCTGGGCTAACGTCCCCCAAGATCTAGAATGACATTTGTGACAGGTCTCGGGATTCGAACATGGTCAACAGTCAACCCACATTTCTATATCCCCATTACAGGCTAACACAATGTGGATGCTACATTTCAGCCACAATCAACATTTATCCTCCATCATCACGCCACCATTTTTGTGATCCAGATTTCGAGCATCATGATTCACACATTTCCACTTCCTCATGTTTAAGTGGAATTACGACATACTCGAATTTACCTCTTCGTGCAACTAGGTGCGCTACATGGATGGGTTAGCACCATTGGGCCGACATTCACTGAGCATCCCTTCACCATAACATGTTCTTTATTGTGTCAGGAAAGTCCCACCACTAATTCTTGTTTCCCACATCAAGCCAGACTCACGTGGGATAAGTAGTTTTGGTAGGATGTGCACCGGCGCAACCATGCTTCTCATCTTCTTATATGATGTTAAACTGTGCTTCTTGAACTATGTATGGCATGATTCCCATCCTCATGGGATATGTGGAGACACCCCATTATTTTTCCTAGGGTCCAACCCCATGAATCATAAATCAATGTTCCTTCCCATTTCCAGCCCCCTGGCCTGACCCCTCAAGAAGAACCATGTAACTGAAATTTTTCCCTGAACATGTCTGGGATGCCCCATGATGAAATTGGGAAGCGAGAGACCCCATTTCCAGAGAAGCCCTGTCTGAAAGAAGGAATGATCCATGATCAAACTGATGCGTCCATCTAATGTGCTTCCACCATGGTGGCGTAATTTCAAGAGTGTTGGATTCTGATTGAACAAACCATCAATCCTCATTCCACTCTTTGTGTGCCCCTTATATGGACCCTCATCCTCTTTCATGTATATGGGAACCCCCTAGCATTATAGATGCTTGTCCTATGGCCCACCTACTATCCTGAGCTAGCTTTCCGGAAGACTGACAGATGATATTTTGGGTCAGGTCTCGTGTCTCGAACATGGTCAGCAGTCATCCCTCATTTGTTATCCATACACCAGGCTAATATAATCATAATAGTGTGTTTCGATTTCTATAAATAGTTATTCTTTATTGTCACGCCACCACAACAATATTCTGAATCATGGTTATCGTGATTCACACCTCCCATTTCCATCTATTTGGATTTATTTCAGAAACCCTGGCATTACCCCGTTCGTGCACAAGAGCACGCTTGGAAAATTGGAATTCGTAAGTTCTGAGAGATTTATTCTCTAGTCCGGTATCTCCCATAACCTCCTGGAAATTCAGACTGGTGGCTCAAACCCCGGATGCCCGAATCTTGGTTTTCACTCCTACGATTGGATGGGTTGATAAGGTGGCCATCCCTTGTTTCTCACATAGGGCTCGACCCCTGTGATCTTATAGAATGATCACTGGATTCTCAGCGATCATCACAAGTATGCAATAAACCAGTGTAAACAACATAATTTATGAATGATAGGAAATTAAATAATAAAAGCATGAAAGTATGTTTATGGTTTTTAAATCATTTCTATACCTGGGGGTCGACTCCTCCCATGGACGGATTGACCTCATCAAAGGAACGTTGAAGATCTGCCACACTGTGGATGGTGGCATCCTACAGTTGCTACCGCCTATTTACTACCCGCTACTCCTTGACAGAAAGAGGGTGTAGTTCGCCGTCCACGACCGAGGCCCACTCCACACCGGTTTAGATAAGGACCATATTCTTAGAGGATCACTTCGAGCCCTCTTCAGCCTCTTCCAGCATGGCCTTCAGCCACGAGACAGGCTCAGATTGTGCAACGAGAGAAGTGGAATGCTCATCATCACGGTCCTACAACCATTAAACATTATTTTCGTTCTCTTGGAGCCTCTTGATGTTCACATCCTTCATTCACTGTGATCCCACACTGAGGCCATGGTCATACTCCCAAATCTTTTGCTCAATAAGATCTCGGATGATCATGTGAGGGTGTTGGGCATCCACTGTCCTGGTACACAGTTCATGTAGTCACGAGCGATGTCTATCCATATCATCCAACCATAGTGCATGGGGGGTGTCATTGATGAAGCACATAATCAGATTTCACAATCTTCAACAGACTATTTTGATGTCCTCCTCGTCAGAGGCTGTCTCGTCCCAGTCTTCACGATTGGAAGGCTTGTATGCAGGGATTGCCCCCAGGATCTCCTCAGCTGGGTCCACGTCCGACGTTGGATCAAGTGTGGTGTGGCATGAAAAGTCCAGTGTTTCCTCATCATTGGATACCACCTCAAGAACCTCAGGCGCAGTCCTACTAGTGTCCCCTCCAGTGATCAGAAGCACCGTAGTTCGGTCAGGCTAGATGTCCACCACCATGGAAATTGGCATTCCCCTGGGAAGGGTGCTACTAGAAGTCCCGAACAACTTTTCTGTAGCGGCCTAGGCCAATTGAAAGAATTTACACACCAAAAAGGGGAAGTGATTGTCAGATAACATGGTTAGGGGATGGAAGTTGTAAATTCGGTAGAGAAGACTTACAGTGGTCAAATCCCTAGTCTCGCTCTCACGCTGATGTTATCAGAACCCCGAGACGTGGCACCTCGTATATTGATGGAAGGTTTGGAGACTCCGGGGGAGCCGCGTTGAGTGTACCAGCCCTGCCAGACATGGAAGATGATTCATCCATGGTCGTGGATCTCGAAGATCCCGCGATGCCACCCACTAAGGCCCGAAAACAAGGTATGTGCACAAGGTCCTCCTGCATAGTGTAGATGCTGATGAGGAATCTAGAGTAACCTAAGAGAATTCCCTGAGGAAGGAACATGAGATTTTACCTCTAGGGCCTCCATAAAGTCTTCAAGATCTGAGTACAGATCGCTAACTTCACCCACCTCTAACAGACTCCCTCTACTGGGCTCATCTCCCTAAGTGGATTCATCCGATTATCCCGACAGAGGGAAGCGCCCCCTCATGTCAGCAGCTGACAGTTGTCATGGGACCCTATGATCCAACCACACCCTAACCCAGTATGTCATCGATTGCAGGGCACTCTATGAGTGGATAATATCTTCCAGTTCGGCCAGGTATTGCTCTTCCACCGCTTGGGATACTACAAAACCGTCTCCTATAGGTCCAATCCCTGGAAATTCCATCCCGAGATGGTTAAGGTGCTACCATAACTCTGATGGGACAAGGAATTTCTGGTTGAGTTCATAGATTCCCCAACCCTCTAGGAATACATTTTTATCTAGTATTTCAATATGGTACGGCTGTTTCCCCGGGGCCTGAGTAGAAATCCCGAGGAATCCTCTCGGTGACAGCCCCTCTGGATTATTCAGTTCTCCTGGGACAACCGGGTCCACTGCCGCTTTGAGATCTGCCACCACGGTGTCCCTCTCACTATTGGGGGTGCCGCCGCTACATCATCCCTACCTCTGTAGGATTTCTTTTCCACCTTCTAGCCTCAGCCCCGAGGTTGGGGAGTCTCACCATCACCGACTAGTGTTCTTGCCCACTTCATTCTCTCCCCCGGGTAAGACGCCTCCCAGCTCTGGGCATATTCCTTTATCAGCATGAGGACAACGGTCGGTGGAGGCAGTTAATTCCACATCTTCCCGACTTCCCATGTTAACATGAGCCACATCTGCCTCATCACACATGGGTTCTCCTCATAACGCACCTCCAGGTAGCCAAGTGGGGTTAGTTGCTGCAGGCACCAAAATTGCCTTGCAAACCGCTGTGTGTTGTATGGATCGCAGAGGAGCCCACTGTCCACCCTGTCCAACAAGACGCCACCTCAAAAGGCTTGGAGGTAGGACCGATTCTCTTGTGTCCCTCGGCCGTCATCAATAAAGGCCCCTATCAGCAACAGAAACGGGTAGAAATTGAATTCTTCCACCCTCAACACCCAGTTCTGAACCGATGGCACTGTCAGCATGGTTAGAATGCTCCCCGTGACATTCCGGCTCGATTGGAAGAAGCTCGATACTAGAAGAAAAATTGGGTTCAGATACTCATAGGTCCCACTTATCTACACCGATATCCACCTGTACAAGAGATGGAATGGCCCACATAAGCTCTATGGCCACTTCCACTCACTGATGTGCCACAACATATTATTCATCTTGGAAAGCATCGAGATCCCTAGGTTGACCCTCCCTCTTGCTGCTAATGTGGACGACATTATGAATGTACTTGGTCTCACTCTCATGTTGGAATCCCTCCCCGTTAGAATCCAACCACATATAAGGGTTGTGATGAATGCCACCGGCCTGACTATTAGTTATTGCTCAGTGATGAAACTAAACCTTCAGGTCTTCCAATAGCTATTCTCCAATAGCCGCCAGTATGAGTATTCTTTACTATGGTCCCCCTTTGGAAAATTTCATGGCCTTGATAGGAACTGACGGTATACCGAGAAGTTCAGAAAAATTATGAACTAATGCTTGATGTGGACATCCCTCACCACCTCCTTATCCTCTCTTGGAATGAGCTCAATCGATGCCATTACTAGATGTGTCATCTGCTATGGATCCTCCCATGAACCCATAGCAGGGAGGAATTCATCATACATCTCCCCCAGTATTGGGACCCCCGATATCTGATGCACATCCCATAAGCTGATGTCGACCTCCCCGTGATTCATGTGGAAGGTATTGGTCCCTTGTGACCATCGGCTCAACAGCTCCGACAATAGCTGCTTCGGCTGGTAAATATGGAAATAGGAAGCCCAATGTGCCTCATACAGGCACACACTTCTTATCTCCACTCCGAACAACTCACATGAGGTGCCTACCCAGTAGGCCTAGGCCCAATCAACTGTGAATTTTCCACCGTGGCGTAGGTCCCATTCCTCAGACCACCCCTTCTTTGGGTTCCCCAGCGCCGCCTTAAGGATAGTTTGATAAAGTGGAGGGGACGTCTCTTGATGCAATTCCCTCCCATCAATGTTGTTCTAATGATTTTATAAGCATTCGACAATGACAAGGGTGAAATCCTCTTGGGCATGGCCATCAGCCGCCATGAACCATCCGAACTGGAACGATGTGATCCTAAATTAGTAAACTAGCTTGTCCCAACATGCTTTAGGGATAAAGATGTCATCTCTCATCCCGAAGCTATATAAGGGAAACCTCCTACACAACAGGTAGTTCTTCTGGCTCTCTGATTGCAGTTCCATTAATGAACTATGGTTCGAGTGGCTACGGACCAAATCTCCTAGCGGCAGACTATTCTCCATCTCATCCCTCCGGGCATCATTTGGAAGAACCACCTGAGCTGATTCTTTGTGGACCATTCAGGTCAGGAACATGGATGATTTATGGGCTAGATCACGAAGCTCATCTGCAGAAAGCGATCAAGAAGACTCTTCCCAAATTCTGTTCGTAGAGTACTACCTAGGCATTCAAGCACCAGATTGCAGAGCGCAAACTCGGAGTCGAGGACTCACTGTGCACCGAGGTGATTTGATTTTCCGAGAATAATCATAGAGTTCGGGTAGCCCCACGAATAGAGAGAGCACAAGGACAAAATTACAGAGAAGGGAAAGGAAATACGAGATGGTTACCCTTACTTATAAGAGACGACATTCGTAGCTTCGCAGCACATCCAGTGCATGCTGAGATTCAAGGTGCGCTTGGCCCGCACATCCCCGATCTGCCTCGCGAGCCCTCTTCGCAAGGTAGAATCACGAATGGCCAAGGATTTTTTGGGTTACCCTCAGTCTTCTACCCTTGATATCTCCGCAGCTCTAAGTATGATGGTGGGAATTTGTTGGCACCAGAATTCAGGATAGATAAGTAACAAAAAAGTAGGGCCCATTGAATGACTTTTGAAGTCACTTCACGGATCCCCCCCCCACCCATCACCGTGGCCACCGTAAAGCAAGGAGGCGGGATGCTCCAGAAACATAGTTGTTGTCCACGAAGCTACCACGAAGCAAAGAGGCGGGTCGCTCCATGAACGCACTTGACATTCACGAACCCTCAACAAAGCCAGGAGGTTGGACACTCCATGAATGAATTTGACATTCGCGAACCCTCCGCGAAGCAAGGAGGTGGACTGCTCCACGAACACATTTGAACTTCACAAGACCACCATGAAGGAAGGTGGCAGGACACTCCATGACTGCATTTGATGTTCGTGACCCACCGCAAAGCAACCAAAACTCTCTTTTTACTATGTAAGTTCCACTTCACGACGCATCCGGCATATAATTACCAGGCTCCCCCTGATCCCAAAGGATGGAAAATTAGACCTTTCAAATTCCTAGCTCCTGAATAACGAAGTATCCTTCTGCTCTGCGAACCATGAGCTGTGTGAGGTACTTCTGCTCCACTAAGTGCCTCCACCTTGTCTCATTTTTATCTGCTCTTACGAGAGGGATTCCATCGCGAAGCCTAAGGAATTTCTTGAAGTAAGGAGATCCCAAGGTGATTCGGGTCATCGCGGAGCATTTATTCTTTGCGAAACACCATTCTTGTATAGAAGATCCCCATGTTCAGGCAGGGTCACTGTACTACGCGAACCACATTACTTCATGATAACTTGCGTCGCGAGGCACCATTTCTCTAGGAGGAAGTGCATCGTATATGCATTTCCACTTCGCGACGCACCTCTAATATGCACCTTTGCCTTATTATTAGGCTGAGGAACCCCACTTTGTGAAGCACACCCCTTCGCAAGTGCCCTCCGCCACACAAAGAAACAGAGCTTCACAAGGCCCTTGCATATGAACTCCTCTACATGGAAATCCCTTTTCCCGTTCGACCCTCTAGGTTTTCAAGATGTGATTTCAGAGTCCCCTATATGACACCACCTGTTGCGTTGCTTTAACTCATGATCCATCGCATAGGCACGCTAATGGTTTTTTCTTTTTTACATATCCACGCTAACATGGGCCCCTCGAGGGTTCACTCCGTGACACCCCCTCCCCTTGGCTTTTCCTGTCCCTTCTCTACACCAATGAGTAGAGTGTACTGATTATGTATGTCCTAGGGGTGTGGAGAAAACCCACCTCGTCCGAGCTGTCTGACGTTATACTTCCAAGCACCCTCTTCCTAACCACATGACATTAAACTGTGACCTTGCCCCATGCCTCACACATAGGGCCCCCCGCCATGGAAATTCTCCATGCCCACTCATCTCCACTAGGATGGGACCACCCCTCACAGGGGACGACATCCTCCTTACCAGAGTGTCATTTGTCCATGGGGAAAGGTTATCCACATTGGCCAAATCCCCTAGCTTTTCTTTCCGGAGGCAGCATCCCCGATCCTCCTTTCATCTTCAGCCCCTAGGGCCTGCGAAGGGCGTGATGGGAAATGGTGATTCTCCTTTCTTCTGTACTAAATACCACTCCCACTGTGGTTTTCCACCATGGGCCACCATCCTGGAGTAATTCCCCATCTCTCTCTCCCTGGTCTACTCTATGTTTAATCCCCACTCTACATCTCACGGACGCACCATTCGCGATGTGATCGTCATGTCTTTGCTACCTCTTGTTTCTCACACTGATCCCAACTCACGTGGGCTTAGAGTAAGCACCGACCCTGACACAAACACCCTGGCCATCCTGGAGTGTAATCCCCACACAGCATTCCTGAACTATGAGGACATTGATCTGTGTCAAGGCATGATACGTAGGAAGCCTCCATGAGGTTCAATACCACCACCACCCGGTCATTCAGACCCAATTCATGTCGGTCCACCAACACCATTGGCATCCTAGAGTGTAAGCCTCACACCACCTACCCGAACTATGAGAACTTTGATCCATGTCAAGGAATGGTATGTAAGAAGCCTCCCTGAGGTTCAAGCACAACACCCATCGGACCCCAGGTTCATATTCACATCGGTTCACCGACCTTCCCCTTCCAGAACATCAAGAAATTTTATCCTTGTAAAGGCATGGTTTGTATAAAGCCTTTTTGAGGATCGTTCCCAACAACACTCTGTCTTTACGACCACATTCACGTTCTCCCACCAACACCCTAGGTAGCCTAGAGTGTAAGCCTCATTCCACCACATGAACTGTGTGGTCATTGATCCTTGCCAAGGTGAGGTACATAGGAAGCCTCCATGAGGTTCAATACTAACACCCAGTGGTTCTGACCTCCTTTATGTCGGTTCACCCCTCTCCCACATGACGTTAAACTTCAGACCTCCATTCTGTGGTAAACCATTATCACTCTATTCAGCAACAAGTACTCCATTCCGTGGTAAGCTGTTTTAATTGCAGTGGTAATCTGTTGCAACCTCATCTAGTGGTAACCCATTGAAAACCCCAATCAACAGTAGGTCGTCATCATATAAAATACATGGACTTTAATCCCCTTCCCCGAGGATACATAGGAAGCCTTTTCAAGGCTCAATCCCAAAACCATCGTCATCCTCATGATGGTGTCATCCCATTCACCATCCCTTCAACAGAACATCCCACCATCCATCCTGATTCTTACCCGGGCGGCCACATCCTAGTGGGATCTTGCGACCCCATTCCCCGTTCGAACTAACAACATTCAGGAGGCCACCCACGTGATGTCCCGAATGGTCGTGTTCCATCCAGGGGGTTCCTCTATCTGATCCACACGAGTGAGTGTTCTGATCACCCCGATCTGTCTCTTCTAAACGTTAAACTTGTGGCATACCTTATGTTAAACATAGGAGGCTGAGGAAAACCATAGATACAAGCCCATGGCACCCGACTCCTCATGTTCGCTGTTGGATGCCTCATGATTTCGCGCCCTAAAGAAGCCATATAATAATGGACATAAGACAGACACACCAATCCCCAGCGTCCAGACACGACGATGATTCCCAGTGTGACTACTCCCCAAACCAAAGGTTGCGGCCCTAACCGGACCCCTTAGAATGGCCTAAATGAAGTAGCGTAATTAACTGGAGTCCATGAAGATATGGTGCAGCGAATAATTTCACAAACAACGTCTTAATTATATGAGGGAGGCTTGGACTGGGTGATGAGTTCTGAGGAGGAATCCCCAGAAAGAAGAAATGACATCCCATCATCCTGTTTTGATCAAGGAGTGGACGTCCCTGAATAAGGAGTGGATGTCACCCGCCTTTTGAAAGTGGGAATGTGGGGTAACCAAAAAAGTCGCATCTCTCATCCCCAAATGCGATGGTCATGCGTGCCCCAGTGAAATCATTGGAAACTATCATTCTTTTAATGTAATAGAAATAGATAAGGTTGGTTTTGAAAGTATATGTATAAAATATTTAATGCGATTTATGGTGACAAAGAAAAATCCATACATGGGGAAATATTAGAGGATCAACAAAGAGAATATAACCCATGAATATTGACATTATCTGATTAAAGGAAAAAATACGATGCAAAATATCAAAAATTAAACTTAAATAGAAAGTAATTGTTTGTTCTTTAAAAAAATACTAATAAGATGAGAAAATCTAACAATTAAAATATTAATATACCTTATTATTAATCTCTTTTAGTAATATATATTTATAAATACTGATGGGGGTATACAGATAGAGATTTAATTATCTGTCCACCAAACTAGAAATTGGGATAAACTGATATTACTCAAAAGAAATTTTAAATTTTAAATGGGTTTATATAGTTTATTTGGAACTATTTCACAGTCAATGGATGATATTATAATAATATCCATATCATAAAATATCAACAATATTTTGAATATTATTAATTTGAAAGATTCTAAAATTAAATTATTTACAGATAATATTTTAGGGAGAATAAAATCATGGAAAATAATTACAATTAGGATAAGAGTTAACATTGAGTAGTTTATTGATTCACCAAGTAATCAGACCTACAAATATATTTTTCCATCTTATGTTTGAAATATCCAAAATCAATTATGGTGTTATAAAATGTGATAAACTTATTTATCTTAATAGTTTTTATGGAAAGGAGAATATAATAAATATTTTACAAGTGAAATGATGTTTATATTGATGTTAAAATATAAAATATTAGTGGACCTTTCTATATTTTTATGTTCCACTCATTGTTCATTGATTAAAAACTAAATGAAAAATCCAAATGAATAACATTACCAATTGTAGGGTAGATGGATTGTGTTGATATGAATCCATATTTCTTTAAAGAGAATAAAATTACGGATGATCCCAAAGTTCAAGGTATAAGTATTCAATTTAATAATATAATAGAAAAAAACCTTTTAGAGGGGAAGAATCAAGAAGTTTTTTATATATATTATACGATTTCCAAAAAACAATTAAATGTATGAGTATAATTTTTCTCATATTTGAAAATACATTAATCAATTATAAGGTCATGAATGATTAAATATATTTAATAGAATAAAACTACATGAGAGAGAACATTTATAATTTATATTATTGAAAAAGTGATGTTACTAACAACATTGATAAATTAATTGATCACTCTATTTTCTAAAACTAGGAAATATTTAATATATATTGATTTTTATTAACTTATAAATAATTTTTACGAAAAAAAATGTGGATCTGTGAATATATTTTAAAAAATATATTGGAATTGGATTTTCTAAAAGTTTTGTTTTAATATGTTTTTACCATTGTTGTATATTTTTAGAGATAATTTTTATATTTATTAACAATAATGGATAGAAAAGCAATGTGAAACTAAGTTGGTAAATAGAGTTAGAATATAATTTAAATGCATATATATTTATTGCCATTTAGTTCTGAAAATTTTACTAAGCATCAATCTAAAGGGGTAAATTTATAATCAAAATTATGGAGAATAAAGGAAAATGTATAACTATGAACTATATTGTGATTTTCAATAAAAACATATTTTTATCAATATTTTAGTTGGGATATTATTTTTCCTTGGTGATAAATCTATAAGATTCAATACATTGAGTTAAAGAAAATTTTGAATTAGAATACTGGTAAAGATTATTAAAAGTATACATTTATTGATCAATCATGACATTAAATTGCATTAATATGGTAAATGTGACACATATTTAATATAAAGAGATAAATAGAGTTTTATTGTTAGAACGAAAAGAAAATGGGTATTTTAATATAATTATTCAGCCCTCAAAAATTTGGATATGAATATTATAAAATCGAGGTAATGGTGGATGATATTTTATAAAAGAGAAAAATATAATATCAATATCATATAAGTGACAAAAAATGGAAGAATTTATATAAAAATTGAATTATATTCATTAATTATAGGAATGAAATAATGGGACTACATAAATTAGAATAAGATCAATGTAAAAGAAAAATAATAATGTGTAAATTATAATAGATTTAATTTTTCCTCATTGATATCTATTTTTTGCATATGGGTGAAACAATATTATTGATTTCTTTCTAAAAATTGGGTTTTCTATGTAATTGATAGATAAATTACTCAATATATTATTGATAATGATCATATTAAATACTAAAATTGTTGATTGAATTAATTTTTTTATCTATTAATGGTTTCATGACATTATTTACAGGAGGATATTCATACAATAAATATCATTAATTTTTAAAATTTATTTTCATTGGGACATAGCTTCTTTCATCCCATTAAGTATATAAGTTATATATTAAAATTTATGAGTGAAAATTATCAATCATCTATCACGGGATATAATTAGAATAATAAAAATTATTTAATGTTATTATATAAATTCTAGATTTTTATAGAGATTTTATTATATACATAAAATATTTAAGAGAAAAACAATAACACCTAATTAAATTTGAAGGGAATCATAGGGATGTGAAATATTTTTTTTATTCTTATTAATCTACAAAATGATAATAAACGTGTTTACAAAAGAGATATTTTTTAAGTATCCCATATAAAGAACATTAACTATTCATCCATCCAAAACATATTTGGATAACAATAACCAATACATATTAAGATTAAATCAAGAAGAATTTTATTCATTTCTGATTTTTTACACCGCATTTTTATGATGCAATGAAGAATTTATATAGAACATATGAGTTCTATTAAACAATAATTTAACGAGTTTAAAGGAAATACCAATTCCACTACGGCATTTTCATTCTAATGAGGGATAATTCAATATTTTTTAATATATAAACCACATCATTGTAATGACTAGCCACCCATATGGAGTTACTATAATTTAAAATCATTCTTCATTGTTTTTATTTTATATGTCTGTGAACTTATTATGAGTTGAGTCTTCTAAATTAATTATATTCACACTCTAATAGGTATAAATGAAAATTTAAAATCTTAATATTTCTAAAAAAATATTTAATACTAATTCACCAGTTATTTTTGTGTCTGTGTATATTTATAAGACTATAAATTCTTTTTGATCATTGAACCTGGTAAATGATTAATTACCACACATTATAATTTTGACTTCTTTTTACATAAAATCGATTAAATATATTTTTATTTAATTTTTTAAATTAATTAATCATTGATACAGGTTTGTAAAATAGTTAGAAGAGAAACTAATTCACTCATTCATCACCAGTGAATATCCATGTGATTATCTCAAACAAGGACCTCATAAATTCATATCATAGTTTCCTTTATTTTATTTTAATGTAATTGGTGTTTCCACTTCCAATTAAACTGTAATATATAAGTATAAGTTGAATAAGAATTATTTTATCTTTAATGGATTTAAATAATTAATTTAATAGAAAAGTGGTTTCCTTATTTTGTGGGAAGAATTTATATATATATATTTGCAGACATAATGTTTCCATTCATCTATTAATTATGTTGGTATGTAGGTGATAATTTCATTGATGGATAATATAAGCCCTCAGTCTTGATCATTACATAATCATGGTATTATTTCAATAATTTTACTTTCATTCACGTTAAGGATATTTTTAGTTTTAGAGTATTATTGAATAATTCGATAAAACCTACATAATGAAACCAAAAAAATGAAATATTTAGTTTAATATTATATATATAGATGTGATTAGTGATAATTTTTTAATCATTAATTTATTAAATTAATTCATTTATTATAAGAGGTATTGTAACATTTTGTGGGAATAATTAATATATGTAGAGATATATAATGTTTCCATTCCATTATTCAATATGATCTAATATATTATATAATTTCAATGCTGGATTATATATGGGAAAAGTTTAAATCATTATATAATTAAATTTTATGTTAATTATTTTACTTTCTTCTACATTCAAGATCTTTTCAGGTTTATATTTTTAGATAATAAGTCCAAAAATACATATGTAAGATAACTGTATAATATAATTAGGACACTTACTATTTCTATCCATTTTTCTTACATCATAAAACACTAAAAAAATTCACGATTTATTTTCATGGTAATTTTTTTAAATTTGAACTTGAATTATTATTTTTAATTACCCATCCATAAAACCTAGAAAATTTCATTTTGAAACTTTTTATGAGTACAAAATTTCAAGAAGATATGTAAAAATAAAGGAAACTGTTAGATATGTAAAATCATAGAAACTCATATAACATTTACCACCATCTTCAAAATTTCGAATAATATGATACAAAAAAAATTCACCTAAAAAACAAATAAATTTCTTATCAATGAAGAATTTTAATTAAAATAGTGATGAACTAAAACTCTTTTAGGTGTCTTATAGGATTAGTTTCATAAAAGTCGATCTTGACTATTTTAATTTGAATAAGCGTATGGCCAACATCAAAAGTAATCATTTCCCAATGAATTGGAGATCTATATTATGTATAAAACTTTTTATAATTTATATATATCTCATATGTGATCTATAATGGGGAACAACCCTATATTTACCCTTGAATTATACAAATTCTATTAGATGATTTTAAGCACACTAAAGATTCATATAACAAGCACAAAATCATAAATTCTAGTATCTTGGTAGGCTCAGTTAAAAAAAATGAAATCACGAGACTAAATAAAACATTTATTTATTTATACATCATAAAGACCTCCTAAATAATATTGTTCTCATAAATATCACAAGGCTAATATGTTGACAACATGAACAAAGGGCTGATCTAAAAGCTCAGTAAGGGAACAAACATATGAATAATGCTTTCTCACATGGGTTAGAAGGCATGACATAATTATTGAAAAAGGTATTGAATATATAGAATAATAACATATAAACATTGGATCATTTAAACATGGAGTCATAGTGATGTTGGAGATTCATAAAACATGAATTTATATTCAAGGCTCGTTGTACATAGTGGATCACAATTAAAGGTTATCCACTATGTCTATTGCACTATGTAGAAAAAGTCAAGTATAACATCCAATTCCATTGTGCATAACGTTTCATGAGACTCAAAATTACCCAATGAATTGAGGAGCTATCTGGTCACCCCTATAAAAAAATTTCATGAATATTCATTCCAAATATATAGTCCTACATAATTATAAGGGTACCCAAGTAACAAAATGGGAATTATAATAATTTCATAAAGAATAATAGATGGGAGTATCATACAAGTGTTCTCTAAAGAAAGGAATTAAAACATACATGGACATTGATAAGTTCAAATAAGAATATCTAATGGTAATTTATGTCAAATCCCTGTAACAACATGTAAGAATAGTATTTAACAATATTTATCAAATAAAAATTTTAGTACAGTTTTAAGGAAAATATTTTAGACACATTATAAGAGAAATGGGAATAATCCTTATACAAAACAATAATTAAACTACGAAAATTTTAATAATAAAAAGGTTGGTTTTATAAGAAAAATAATTTCTTAAAACATATTATATATTTCACATGAAATTTTGTAAGAATTTGGGAAGTTCCCTTAAAATGGGTATTCGTATCGGAACATATTGAGGAGGGAACCACATAAAAACATGTATATACCTAAAATGGAATAATTAATGGATCATGATACATGAGTTTTTATTGGGTATTATTAAATTATAAAAATTACATAAAAACCATAGATAATTTAATTTGGGTAAAAAGAAAGACAGAGCAACTCGAAGGAATAATGGATGTTTGGGTAAAATCCCATACATTATGTCCTATGGGGTCATTGAATTGATCTAAATGTTCTGGATAAAGAAAACTAAATTCATAAATTAGTTTTTATATAACCTATTATTTATCTATGGGATTTATTATAACCATATTATGTTCATTCATGTCTATTTTGATGGGTAAAGAGGATCAATTTCACTATTTTTTCATTGGTTTTCAAGGTTGGTTAGCTTCAATACATGTAAAGATAAAACTGTTATATGTGAATGGTTTTCAAAATTTGAATTTTTATGTTAGTAGTGAACATATAATATATTAATTCATTATAAAATTCATTTGCTTATATTTTGTGAATATTAATCACTATAGAAAACAATAATGAAAACTTTTTTGGTTAATTGGCAGTTTTATATCACATTGAACACATTTTTATTTATAAATTAATAATATGTGTAGAAAATATTACATAACATTTAATTAAATATAATAAAATATTTTAGTGTAGTTGAAGTATAATAAATCCTCAATCCAGATTTCACATTCACTGTACATTGCAAAATGTTTATCCTTTCACAATGTCTTTAGCATAACAATCAAATTCTCCTCATGTTCCTTCATACTATTATAGTATATAAAAATATAATCAATAAATTATATAAAATATTTCTAAAGGTAATATCTAAATACTATATCAATTAAATCCCTTAATATTTCTAGATCATTAGTCAGTTCGAGGGGCATCACTATGAACACATAGTGTCCATACCTCATTCGAAAGGAATTCATGGGAAAATCATCATTCCACCAAGTTAATTGGTGATATTCTGATAGAAGGTCCACCTTAGAGAAATAACTAGCCCCATGAAGCTGATAGAACAAGTCTTCTATACATAGAGGGTGATACTTGTTCATTATAGTGATTTTATTGATCTCACGATAATTAATAAAGAGGCGTATTGATCCACAATTCTTATTGATGAAGAGGATTAGATCACCTCATGGTGAATCACTTAGGTGAACAAAACCCTTCTCCATATTCAATTATAACTACTTCTTCTGCTCTTATGGCTCTACAATGTCCATTTATAAGGTTTCTTTGATATAGGTAGAGATCAAGGAATTAGTTCAATTGAGAAACCAACCTCCCGATCTTGAAGAAGACAAGGCAATTAATTTTTTAATGCATAAGTGTAATCCATCACATTAGGAATATCATCTAGAAGAGTATTCTCATTTGTCTTAATCATTTCATGTAGACATTATTCATCATAATTTAGTAATATCCACACATGAAAATACGATTCTAATAATGATTAATCTTAATCATTACACTTTTAAAAAATTGGAGGATGCTTCAATATGTGACAATTGATCTCCCATTCATGAAAGTTGATGTTGGATTTTCATATATATATATATATATGTCAAATCCATGCCCAAGATAACTTCAAACTCCACTAAATGAAGGATTTCTATAATTTTTTGGAGGTTTTATTCACAAAAATTATTCACGGAGGAGTTGTATAATTTGGATATAGTAATTTTTTCCATTTTCTATTCTCACAAATAACTCAACCATAAAATTTTGAGGTGTTGTTTTAATTATTCAACTAAAAAAGAAAAATATTAAATAATACATAGAACTAAAATAAAACAGTAAATTATCTATTCTTTAATGAATAACTAGATTACATGTGAACACATAGTTTTCTGGATCCAACTCACCAGTAGTGATACCGTAAGCCCTTCCGTGTTTCCTTGGACGTTGTTATTTCTTTCTTCCAAAAACAACTATCTTAGGGAAATTTTGCACATAATTTCCATGAAACATTATGATTTAACACTATGAAAAGGCTTATCAATGATCCAATCCTTCATTTCATCTTCCACGTTAGTGGGATTCTTCATATCCCTCCAACAGTTCTTATCTAGATTTCACATTCATCCACATTTGAATGAATTCTTGTTTCCATTTAAATTGTTCCTAGGATTCTTCATCCATTAATTCTGACATGTAGGATATTTAATATTCATTCAATCATGGAATTTATTTTCCATACAATCCATAATAAACTGCATTTCAGTTTTTTTCACCAGGCCCACGAGACAATTGATAATATATGATCTCTATTACATCTTTAAAGGAACAAAAACATTATCCTCATTACTATCGATGTAACGAATTGCCAATGATTTTACTGGACACAGATTTAGTATTCTAAATAATAGATCCACCTTTCTCATTGAATTCAACAAAAATTAGAAGGTGTATCTTTTAAGCCTAGTAAATTTAGATTTATTTTCCCAACGGGACTCATATTCCTTCTACATAAGTCTAATGAACTATCATTCCATCTTGAAATTGAGGGCTTGGGGAAAATAATTATCAAAAAAATTTAATGAATTTATCCCAATCAATGGAATCAATTACCGAGTAGGACTTCATATTTTTGACTTTTGTGTATGACTGATCAATATCCCCCTTAAAACGATAGACCTCCATCATGACATTATTTTCATCTGAGAACCGGATAATAGATAATATCTTTTTAATGGAGTTAATCCACTTTTCCATGAGGAGGGTATCAAAATATCCACTATACATGAGTGGCCTTTTCCAAATGAAGGATCTGATGAAAACTTGTTCTTTCCTTAGATAAGGAGAGTATTATATAGGATTCAAGTTATTATTCATAAAATGAGCCAAGAGAGAAATTATATTCATGATGTTTGGAGCACCCCTATCCCTTCATATTTTGTACATCATTACATAAATATTCACACTAAATATAACATTGATTTTATGAAGGTTTTCTTTTATTTCCATCTATTAACTATGAAAAATAATGTACAATTAGAAGTCTTTAATAATTATCTATTAAGAATAAAAAATGAATCTTTAAATGTAAATGGATAAAATCTTAAAGGAAAAGTATATCCTAACATGTTATTCCCTAGGTTTCATTGTAGGTAACCCTTTATTTGTTACATAACATATATTCATATGGTATTTTTTGTTAACTTAATAGTGGATCTTACTAAGATTATTAATTTAACAAAGAATATCCTCCAGGAGTGTCAAACCATGTGTGCAGCAAGGCATGTTGTAATGCACTAGTTCTCATTTGAGTCCATCTCAATGCAGTGCTTTTGGGTTTTACCACATGATAAATATGTGTCATAGCCACATCTTCATGTGCATATCAAGATTGGGATGTATTTTTTTGATAAACCCCTCACTCTACACATACCAAATTTTTTGGATGTTTTCATATACTTAGTATTATCCCTAATGTTCTCACTAATTTCCTCTATTCCTAATCTCAAAAAATAAATAGACCATCCTATGATACCAACTATAGGGACTCTAGCCTTTTATACATTTCCTTAAATGATTTTAAGAATAGTAAATCATCATATAACATCTAATAATAGTAATGTCTATTGACATGGATGACTAGGTACAAAAAACTGAAATCCTAGGACTTGATGAAACATTTAATTATTTATTCTTCATTAAGAGCTCCTAACTCACATTATGCTCATACATATTCATAGGATAACCAAGGGATAACATGAACCAAGGTATTATCTATAATCTGAGTAAGCGAATAAATATAAAAACAATGATTTATCTCATGTGTTATAAGTGATGACACAATGAATTAAATGGCATGGAACATATGGAATCCTAACATATAAATATGAGATCATTTAAGCATGGAGTCATAGTAATTTTTAGGCAACATAAATCATGAATTTAGGAAAGCTCATGGCTCATTGAACATAGAGGAGCACAAGTCAAGGATAACAACCAATACTATGTCACATGGGAGCATGTTCAAAGGCTAACCACCAATACTATTTCACATAATGTCTCATAAGACTATTATTTACCCAATTCATTATTTTTCTATCTAGGAACACCAATCATAAAAATTTTACAATTATTATTTCCACATATATAATCATATATAATCAATAATACATAAATATAAGGGTACCCATGAAAAGCATTGGGTATCATAATCATGTCATAAAACATAATTAAAGGCTGAATCATACAAGTTTCAAAGAAATAATGTATTTAAAATAATCATGAACATTGATAGTAGTAAATATGATTATATCATGGTATGTTATTTCAAACATTAGTGAAAACATGTACGAAGAGTATTTATGAAATTTTATCATTAAAACATTTTAGTGTGGTTTTATGGAAAATACTAAAGAGACATTATAATAGAAAAATGTAATAATATCATATATAAATCTAGAAGTGATCCAAGAATGTTTTCAAAGTAAATATTCTAATTTTACGAAAACAATTGTGCCTTAAAATAGATGATAGAGTGCACATGGAATTGGGTAAGAATTCATAATGTTCAAAAAAATGGGCTTGTATATCTAGAGGTATTAAGGAGGGAACAACTTAAAAAATGTATATATCTAAAAGATAATAATCAATGGATAATTTGAAATTATATTGTATCATGTACAAGACATTTATAACATTTACATAAAAATAACAGATAACTTAATTTGGGTAACATGAATGATAGATCAACTTAAGAAATAATAGAGGTTCTGATAGAATCCATAACCTTAAGATTCATGGTGTCCGTAAATTTATCTTAGTTTCCTAGATAAGAAAATTAAATTCATAAATAAAAATTTGAAAAACCTATTATTTATAGAATTTGTTTATTATAATTTTTTTTGTTCATTCATTAACATTTTTATTGTTTAAGAGGTTCAATTTCATTATTTGTATCAATGGGATTCATGATTGGTTTACTTATATACATATAGGGATAAAGATGTAATATGAGAATGGTTTTCCTGAATTTATGTTGTATGTTTTTAGTGAACATTCAATATATTATAATGATATAAAATACATTTGGTTTTTTGGAGTGAAGTTGAATATTTATATAAAACATTAATGATAACTATTGTGTTTAATTGGTGGTTTTTGATCACACCAAGCACATTTTGATATATAAATTAATATCATATGTATAAAATATTCAAGAACTATAAATTAAAAATAATACATATATTATATTCTGTGTAAAACATAAAAATGGTTTCATGACTAGAACTGAAGATGATAAATGAAATTGAAAATCCATTTTCCTTGAATGTGATAAGTTAACTAATCTCAAATAGTGTTTTCATATCTAGTAAAAAGGGAGAGAAATGAGAGAAGATGATGAATTCTTCCATTATCATAAAAAATTCTATTTCATGTACTATACATGAGTTATCAAGAAATTTTGATTAATGTATATGAGGAATGAAATATAATAAATGGAACTAGAAAGAAAAATAATGAAATGAAAAGGTGAATTTACCTCTTGAATATATCATCCTTGAGAACCATGTTAAGGTAGAAGATTTGGACTATTTAAGATACCAAGGGATGGTGGAAAAGGGTAGGGGATTAGGGAGATATTTTAGTAAAATATAGGCAATGAACAAGGCTTGATAGGAGAGAAGAGAAGAGGGGGCGAGAATCATTTTTAAAGTAGATTAGAGGTGTTATTAGAAGCAATGACACCTGGCGGAGCTTGACCCATGGTGGTGAGGTCCTAAAAGAGATGTCTGCGGCTCAGGCCCCCTCTACCCGGGCAGGTTGAGGGGGGGAAAGGTCTTCCATCTTTATTATTGGCTCGATCATTCTCGCCTTTCACGAACTGATATTTCCTTCCCCCCATTCCATATAATTTTATTTTCACTATGGTCTCTGACCTTCTCAACGGATTTCCATATTTCTCACTTTATATGAATGAGTTCAATGAGGCCTAAGATCATCACCAGTTAATGATTTCGGCCTGATTCAGAGGCATCCATCCCTCAGTCAATTCTTTCCATCAGTTCGTATTTGATTCTTTGGTTCTCCATGAGTGCGCGGGGGTGGGTCTCTTCGATCAGCGTCACATGATGGTTCGCTTCTCCTTGACGGACGACATGATAACTGCCTAGTCCTGAGCCCCCCGTGCAGTCAATGGATGCAGTTTTTTTCTTCCTCATTGGCCTACCAAAATTCCCATGAATCATAACGCGCCCTCATCCGTTGTTTGTGTATGCTTCCTGGATTTGACTCTTCCTTTCCAGAACCCCACAATTATTAGGATGTTAGGCAATATGGTAGGCATATTTCTGTGCTCTGATAGTTGGAAATCAGTCCTATGTCATATGATATATCCTCGATTATGCGTCGATGATGATGTTTCAAATTCCCCCATTGATTGGTAGTGGACTTTGACTGGAGAAGAGTTTCATTGGAGTAAAAGGGTTGTCTTTCAGTCATGGCCTGGTTTTTGCCTGGGATGCCACAAAATAGGGCACTCGATCTCTTTCTGTCCCTGCGGGAGTAGAGTTTGGAAAGATATGATCGACACAACTAAGGGGAATGTGGTGCTGGATGAATCTATTGAAAACTAGAAGGTACGGGTTTTTGACCATCGTTATGAGCATGTAGAGGTGCGTAGGAGTAATCCGGAGATGGTGGAATACTCAGGGAGAGATGGGGTGCACAAACCGGACTTGGTACCTCCATGTCCAAGTGTAGCGGCTATCATCACAAGGCTGTGAGGTGACCTGGTAACTCCCCCCCCCCACAACAGGACTAGGGTAGGTGGCGCTCAGGCTAGTGAAGTGGCTGATGGTACTCAGGACACACCCACTTCTCCCACATAAGTTCAAGAGGAGGCTGTTGGAGTTGCTGAAGCAGATGGCTCAGTTGTTGGGGGTGAGGTAAGACAAATTTCCAACTCTTATGCAATGGCAGTGAGGGACAGCATTAACATGGTCTTTTAAAGGGTGTCTAATGGAAAGAATAAGTCAATGATAGGTCATGATTGGGAAAAAATTTCACTTGGGGGATGCAGGACACTGGATTCCATGAAGGACTTCAACACGAGGGGATATTTATCCTGTATTTCCCTCAACAACCAGTTTGGGAGCAAGAGTAATGAGGGAATGTCTGAGGGAAACTCTAATGGTTCTTATGAGATTGATTCTGGGGGTGATGGCTGATTTTTTTGATGATAATATCTTGGGAGGGGTGGGTAAAGACATGCACAACCTTAGATGGAAGAAAAGTAACAAAGGGAATAGGAACCCATGGGTTTGTATTGTCTCTAGGAATCCAAAACCGAATGGGCACAAAGACTACTCGTATCTACCTAGACCGATGGAGACCCAGTCGGCCAAAATAGAGGGGAAAACCAAGGATCTCAAGTCCCAATTAGCGGGGAGAGTGGATGGCCAACCATTATTGGTCTCCTATTCACATGAGAATGAACCCTTAAAGGAAGTAGATCATCATGAGGAGAGGCACTTGCATACAAAGTAGGTGATACTAAGGGTGAAAGATGCTTCTTCTCTGGGTCTACAGTGTGAGGTAGGAACCGGGCTAACTGATAAGATATGTGTAGAGTAAGAGGAGGTTCAAGTGAGTAAATCGGCCTCACCTGCCAAGGGGAGAGTGAAGGGGATTCATGGGAGCTGGAAGGGGAGGCTATGATAAGGGAAAATCTTTAGGATCTGCTAGTAAATTCATTGGATGGGATGGATGAGAATGCGGTATCCATCCATGCTTCTAATGAGACTATGGAATGGATGAAATCAAGATCGATGCAAGTGGACATGAATAAGGAACAAAGCGAGTGGTTCGATAAACAACAATGGATCCTAGTCAGAGGTTTTATCATCAAGAAAATAGATGAGGAGGAGTTCTTGAGGGATTAGGGTAAGTTGGCCTCTCATTTCGAAGGCCCCATGAGGGATGAACCTGACAAAGAGGTAACATCTCTCACCTGGAAATTGTTTAAGGATATGAAGTCTACATGTTTTAAGTTGGTCATTAATAATTTGTTAAGGTGATACAATGTTTGGAGGAAAGGGTGTATATATTGGTGTCTCACATTCTACATCAAAGTTTTATTAATATATATATATATATATATATATATATATATATATATATTGTTGTGTTCACTGATTAGAGGAGGGTATTTTAATATTTTATTAATTATTTTATTATTTTTTAGAAGAAAAAAAATATTTTGCATTATTGTGAAAAAAACTATAATATGATCATGTGAGTTATAACCCTAGGTTATTACATCTTTCATGACTCAATAAATAGTTTATTTAACATATAATATATATATAAAAAATTATCGTATTTTACTATTCACCAAAAATTCTAGTATTTCAAAAAAATCCAAAAAATTCACCCCAACCATTTTTCAACATATAGAATTAAAAAATTAATTCCATTTTATGAAAATAATTTTCTATATATGAGAAATATAATTTTTAAATAAAATCCAACGTTAATTGAAAAATTATAATTTTAAAATTAAAAATTCATTTCTATAACTTTCAAAATCCAATTTTGTATTCTTAAAATTATCATATAATACAAATCCATAAAAATAAATATTTTTGAAAAAATTTGATGAAAATAATTTTTATGTTAATTTAATAAATTTATCATAAAATTGTAATTATATATACATAACTCACTATAATACCAACACTATGATATAATTATATCATATTGTCACATATACAATGGATAAATTTTATTTATACTTTCATTGGTAAGGTTAACTATTCACATATATTTTTTAATATTCATAAGGATCATATTAATATTCATAAGGTTAACATTACAATTCATAAGGGGCAGTTACTATTGACCAAAAATTAAGTCTTTCTTATTAGACTCAAAACATCTTAATGATTGAAACCATGTTTGATAGATTTTCAAAATTCAAATCACATAAGTCAAAATAGTATGTTTAAAGGTCACATAGTACTAAGTATATCATTGTTTTGTGATCTCATGTTATTATAGTGTATGAAAATAAGAAGGTAAATTTCATTGATTAAACTTTTTTTCATTATAAACCCTTCATATAATCTCTATCAGGATCACCTATTTCTCATGAGTTGTAATGGAACTCAACTCTTTGTATAAGCAATATCGAGCTTACTTGTAAATTATAATTGGATTTTACCCTTTATATATTCTATACAAGGATCACCTGATTCATATGATTGCCACATTCAATTTCAAGAATAAAATACCTTCATAATAAAAACCATTGAAAACCACATTTCAACTCATGTCAAAAACACTTTCGGAGAAAAATACTATCACCCTTTATACACCCATGTTTAATATAAAAACACCCTCTTATTCGAAAAAAGTCAATAAAAAATACCCAAATAAAATAAAGTGTGTTTTTCATTTAATAAAACATGTAATCATGAAATTGTAGCTACAAATAAAATAAACTTTATAATGACGGGATGGGTTTTCGTCATCATTCTTAAAAAATAGGGCATTCCATTTTCATTTATAAAAATATTCAATTAAAAAAACAAAAAAAAATTCCTTTTAAAAAACACTAAATGAAATTTTAAATATATATATTTCCATTATAATCATCAGTACAATACATGTAATGTGTGAATAAATCACATTGCTCTAAGGAGGTAGTAGACCACATTCCCAACAATGATTTACTTATTCCCAAAAAATAGAAATGATGATGTTATGTGTATATAATAATTACAAAATAATAATTAAATCATAAATATCATTTAAATAATATAAATGTGTAATTTAAACAATTACTCCGAACCTTGATTATAGGTAATGGAGGAATGAAGGACATTGGTTTCTGAGGTAATATTCTGTCATACACATAAATGATGATTTTATATCTCATTTGATAAGAGTATGTGATGTTTTAAGACATAAAATTAATATATATTAAAATAATCATATTTAATATACATTCTTTACTATAAAATAATGATATAAAATGATTGAAATTATTTAGAAATTTATAAAAAAAAAATTATCATTGAAGAATAAGACATTTTTTCAGGTAACTCATTATAGTTTACAGCAAATCAATTAATTAGATTTTGTTATACCAAAAGTGAGTCTTATAGAATTATAGGAGGGATGATTCAATTTTAAATTTATTTGTTTATTGGGGATACAAAAGGAATTATATGTTTTAATATAGGGAGATAGTGAATACATTTTTATAATAGAGAAGGAGGGGAATTCATGTAAATACAAAAAGGTAAACACTATTGGGAAGTCTCCTTACCAAATGTGCATCCAAAAATTAACTATTTTCAATAAAAGATTGTATGTAGACTAAAATATTCATAAAAAGATGTTGTAGTAAAGTTTAAAGGTCTTTTCACGCCAAAATATTACTCTTTAACAATTATGTAATGTCAATTTTACCTTAATTTATGTAATTAGTTGTATGTTATTTGAAAAATAATTTTGGTGAAATTATAATTTTAATATAATATAAATTTTAAATTATTTTTACTCATAATATAGATTCCATTTTTTTCCAAATTTAAATCATATATGTTTAAGATTTTAATTGAAAATTAATCTCATAGAAGGGGTGAAATAATGGGTTTTAAAACTAAAAAAGATGAAATGTTTGAAATGTTTTTATAACAAATTTATATGGTAAAATATTTCATATTACCTAAATTAGATTCATTTATTTATAAATAAAATAATTTATATTTCCAAAAATTTTAAAATATAATCTAACTATATAAATAAATTAGATGAAAATGTTGATTTCAATTAAAATGATGTTTTATAAACTATTCATCATAATAAGAATGTTCTTAAGAAAATACTAAATTCCACCCAAAGTAAATTTTCATATAACTATTTCAAAAAAGCTTATTTTTTCATATACCATTTATAATATTTTAAACATTTACTTTTCCCACAAGTATGGCATTCAATGACAATGAAATTTCATTTTAGATAAAGAAATATTTTTTGCTACTAATAACAAGGATAATTCTTATTTTATTCCTATAAAACCTATTGGATGAATATTAATTTTTTTTTGAATATATAATATATATATTTCATTAATATGTCTCACTAATAGTTACTAATTTAATTTTTTTTCATAATACACCATTTTAGTAGTAAAAATATTTTTTCATAAAAGCCCATCCATTATATTGAATTTTCCATTATTTTAATTTATAATTAATTTTTAACCAAATATTTTAAATTTATAGAAATATTCAGGATATATTCTAATATTTTTTAGTCTAATTAATTACCACAATTCTGATGGCTCTGTGATAAATAACTATTGAAATAATATTATTAATATTACATTGTTGTCTGGAAAAACTCAATCTTGTGTTTAACTCAAGTCATCATAAGAAATCATGGTTGGATGTACACAAGATATATTATGCGTTTTTTGACAAGAGCTAAACATTTTATTTCACGAATTACAATGTATAAAATAATTTAAATAAGTTTTTAATAAAATATATCATAAAATCTGAGGATGTTAAATCCTACCCACCTTAAAATGAATTTCCCCACCTAAAAATTAGTCTTGGTTGTCAAATGTTTAATATTTTGATCATTCCTTCATAGAAACCCAAATCATAAAATGTATAAGAAATATATTCATGATCATAGAAAAATTATTCTATTAAGTTCAACTATGATAACATGTAAATCGGTTTCTGAATTAGAGGACATATGTTGGAATTGAAGGAAATATTAAATAATTATATACTGAAGGAGGTCATTGATCACAAAGAAGTGAATGAAGATTAGAATGATAAGGACCGACAATTAATAAATATGTGATGATAAAAAATGATATAGCATCATTAAAAATGAAGGTAAATGGATAATTTTTTATATTCCAATTTCTTATAGTTAAGCAATTATATTATTGTCTAAGAATGAAAAAAATTTACTTGTTATATTAATATTTTATAATAACAAATTTATCAACATTAAATTTCCATAATTAAGATTTACATACCTAAAAACAACCTTAATAATAAAAAACAATACAAAATGAATGTATATCGATGCCTTAAAATCATGTACAAAATTAAAGGCTCACTACTCGTTAAACTAAATCCTTATGTAAACATAAAACAAACAAAATATATCCCAAAAAGTACGTAACCACATTATGATATCATCACTTAAATCAACATAAGGTGTGTATAAAACCTTAAAAATATGATTAACCATAACAAAACACCAAGATCATTGGAGCTTCCACCACTTCACCAGATGTCATAATATCAACTATAGTTATAGAAAATTATTTTCCAAAACCTTTTTTATTTTGATAATAATGATTTTATCCCTAGGTAAGTAACTTATAACACATATAAGAATAATTAACCTACATATTTATAATAATAAATATCATTATAGACTAGATCTATATCATCTAATTCATATAATGTTTTTGACACTTTTATTTTCATTCAGGAACATTATGGCCAAACATTCCATCCCGGTAACAATTTCCATATCAAAACATTCTTTCCCACAAATATACTTTAACACACATGGAACATGTTTTGTGATTACCTATATTTTTTGGGATATTATAAATATATTTCTAAATTTACCATTTTTTAATATCATTATCAACTGTCATATGTGTTTTAGAAAACTCTATCTAAACATTTCACCACAACAAACAACATTTGCAATAAATTTTTAAGTCTTGTTGGTAAAAGTTTCTTCAGAATATAGGTTTTAGTACCTAGTAAAATATATTAAAATTTTATATCATTATCTCGAAGAAAATCTAGAAAATATATGGATAATTATATGGTTTTTTCTTCATACACAACCACTAAATATTCACCATTTTTCTTTAATTCTAAGAATTGTTTCTTCCACCTAAGTCAATAACATTTAGGGAACTATACTTCAAGGAATACATCCTGGAATGTTTCCCCATCCATAGAATCAAGATCATATTTCACTATAGTATTAATAATCAAATAATAAAATCGATTATCTTCACCGTCATGATGATAATGGAAGGGGTTACCTTTTTACATTATAAACTTCCAACGACCTCATATGTATTCTCCAGTACATTAATCAATATTTTAGCTAGCACTGGATCAGATGCTCCATCGAATTATAGGGAATGTTATATCATAAAATCCTCTATTAATGACTTGATCCTCCATGGTATACTAGGTTACCATATATTATAGATATCAATATGATTTATATCTCATTTCAACTGATCTATCGCTACAAAAAATCTGGACGGCTATAATTCCTACCATCTTAGAATACTTATTTTGAAGGAAATTTTCCTCTCAGTTCCTTAAAGAATCATCGTTCATATTTCCTATTAGAAGAAAGGCTTCAAAAATACATAGTGTAGATGTATTAATATTTTAATCATAAAATTATATATTATTTAAATTTAACCATAGAGTAATATCTTCAATGGGATTGTTATTAACAATATACAAACTTCTAAATCTATCTAAACAATGCTTTGATACCAATTATAAGGCCAAAAACATAATCATTAAATAATATTGAGTTCAATCCATGAATTTAATGTTATTTATCATTATAAATCTTCCCAATATTATATTTTTAGAGAATTAGGTCATAATTCATACATAAAAACCATGTAATATAATGTTTAATATTTATCCCTTTTCCAATAATACATATCTTAAAAAATAAGTCATAATTTATTTTCATGGATAATAATAAAAAATTACAGTCAACTTCTTACTTCCCTATAATTATCCTTAAACCATTTGAAAAGACATTAAATACTTCAGATGAGTATAGAATCTCAGTAAGGGACATGATAAGAAAGGAAACCGTTAGTTCTCTAAATACATGAAAACTCATATAATGTTTCCCTTTATCTTCAATTATTTTGAGAATAAGAAATAAAACAATTTCTCAAGAAAAAAATAAACATTTTTATCAAATAAAATCACTAAGAAAAAATTCCTAAAATTAAAAGATCTTTAGGTGGCATAGAAAATAACTTTCATAAAAACAATTGAAAACCTATTTAACATGAATAACCATTTCAATGAAATTAAATATTATAATAAACTATTACCTTTGAGATATATAATGGGTATCACCATTAAAATAAGATATATGAGACTCAACCATTTCCTATAATGGGGCTCAACTACTCATATAAGCTATATTGGGATCAGTTGATTCTCATTCACAATTATGGTGCTCCAATCATCAAATAATCTATATATGGATCACATGTGAGCTATATGGGTCTCAACCCTTCATATAAGCTTTATAGTTCACACACATTTCATATAATGATCATCTAAAATTTCAAGAATTAAAAAACATCATCATAAAGCCCTTTGTAAAATATTTCAAATGTTTTTTAAAATCATTTTCGGTGAAACATACCATTTCAATTAAAGAAAATCCATTTTCAATACCAAAACACCAATTAATTTGTAGAAATATAATCAATATAACAATACCTAAAATATAAAAGAGTATTATTCATTAAAAATAATTAATATTAAAAAGGACAATATAAATAAAATAATTATTTTGAGGATATGGATGTTCATTATCGTCAAACATAAGAAATAGAAAATTTCATTTATTATTTGGAAAAAAGTTCCACTTAAAAAATTTAAAATAATTTCATAAAAAACATTGCATCAAATTAAAAATAAACATAAAATTTCTATTACAATCCTTTTATATCCATATAAAAAAATATAATGTTACATAAAAAATATGGACCTTGATGAATATATTTTTAAATTAAATTTTTAATCATGTACAAATCTATTTTTTTATTAACGAGTCTGATGCCACATTAAAATTTTTAAATCATAAGCCCCATGATGGAATAATTTTTTCTAAAATTAAATAATATGATAATTACTAGACACATGATTTTATATCTCATTGTGGTTATATATAAACCTCATAAAATATGTTTTGTATATAAAATAAAAATATGCCTTAATGAAATTACATTGAAACAGATTCTCTTACATTGGGTCTGACATGTCATGTGTTTCTTTATATTATGGTGTAATAAAATTATTTAAATTATTTAAATTAATGAGAATATTTTTGTCTATTATTTTAAATTTTATTTCCCTTATAAAAAGTTATATAAAATTACATAATAGTTTATGATTAAGATTGATATTTGGAACATATCTGTCTTAGGTGTCAAAAATGACATCGGTAGGTCGAATAAGACTAATGCAGTCATAACCTAAAAATATAAAGAATAATAATAATGAAATAATTATCATATTTATACATAACGTTTTCTTTTAATCCCAATTATGGATGCTGGTTATAAAAAATGAACCAATGTTATGATCATGGAGATGGTAGGTTGTACGTACGCAATAATAATATTCCCATTTTTCAATTATCATTTTGGAAAGATGGTAAACAACATTAATATTTCTGGAATTATAATTATATAATAAATACAATATTATTTATTTGTACATAAATACATGTATATATAATTTATTTAATGTGGTTATAAAAAATAATAATCACATCGGTTTGGGGAGGTGGTAGTCCACATGTCTATGAACATCATTATCCCTTTTTCATTGTGTGAAATGGAAAGAAGAATATGATATATTATATTTGTTGAAAGATATTTTTGTAATTTAAATAATATAAATATCATGTATATAGAATATGTTTTGTTAAAAACATCCTTAATTCATTCTATATAAAGCATGAATAAATCACATCGCTTTAAGGAGGTGGTAGAACACACATCCTCAAAATATGTTATCATATTCCTATTTAATGGATAGAATGAAGGTATGTGTTATATAATAATTTCATAAGTATAAATACAACATAATTATAAAATATATAATATAAAAAATTCTGTAAATCATAATTCTAAATCATGGTGGTCGTAGTGGAAGAACAAACAACATTGATTCGTGTGGCTGTAGTTAGCTGTAAAGACAGACAATGATTGCAAGAAACATTTGATATAAATGGGTGAGTATATTGTTAATAACATTAACATAACAAAATATAAGTATATTTAATATAATTAAGTTATTACTAAATATTGTTAAAAAAATAATTGATGTAGTCATGAATGAAATAAAAAAACAGTGCCCGTTGAAAATAGTTACGTCTTCTTCAAATATCTCCTTTTTGATTAAACCGAAGGAATTCCTTTATTTTATTTCTACCCAAAGTGAGTATTATTTAATTACATGAGGGATGTTTTTAGTTTATGTTTCATAGTATTGGGTGATCCAAAAATATTTAATGGTGTTAAGAGAGGTGTAGAGTTAATACCCTTTTTAGTTGATGGGGAGTGGCATTCTTTTAAATCCAATAAAGGGAAACACTATTTGGAGGTCTCCCTTAAATAATTTAACTCCAATAATGAATGATTATAGATAAAAAATGGTATATGTTATAAATATGTACATATAATTAGTTTTGGATGTGTTTCCAGGTCATTTGACTCCTTAAGATTAAATTTTTCACCACAATGCAGATTCTTTTTTACATTAATTACTATAATTATTTTTGATTATGTTCATAATTTTTTTGGTCAAAAATTAAGTTACCCTTACTTGAAATTAAAAAATGATATTTTTAAAAATATGGACTCTATTTTTTTAAAATCTCAATCATGAACTTAATATTTTTTAATTTAAAACTAATCCCATAGATGGGTCAAATCATTCGGTTTTTAATGTTAGAAGGTCAAAAAAATGAAATTTTTTTATATCCAATTTAAATTTGAAATTTTTTATAATGACTGAAATTGGATTTATTGATATATAATTGAACTAATTATAATTTAAAAAAATTAATTGTTTAATTAAAAACTAAAAATAAATTTGATTAAAATACAGTTCCAATTAAAATTTTGTATTATTCACTATTCCTCAAAATATGAAATTACCCAGAAAACTAAAATAATAACCCAAAATAAATTTTGATATTAATTTTATAAAAAAATAGTTTTAAAAAATAAATTATTATTCTTTCCAATTTTTTTAGAAAAAATCTTCCATTAAAAGGTGGGAAAAATAATTTTAGAACAATATAGATTTTTATAATGAAATTGAATATGTTTTTATTTTATACCAACAAATAATATTGGAAAAAATTAAAAACTTTTGGAATAATATAAAATGTAATATTTAATTTGGATATGTAACTAATAGTGAGTTATTTAAATTATTATGATAACACACTATTCTAGTCATTAGAATAGTTTTTCAAAATAACACATCTTTTATATTCAATAAGAATTTTATTTTATTTCTAATCAATTGGTATGAAAATTATTAATTTTATTGATATTTTTAAACTATATTTCCATAATTTATTTAATATTATTCATTCTATCAATTACAATTTATTGGTGATAAATATCATGTAAAATAATAACATTAATAATGTATTGTTGTTTGGTAAAATGCGGTATTCTGGGTAACATAATTTGTCACAAAAACTAAATGTTGTGTAAAACTTAAGAAAAAGTTATTATTGCGTGTGATGAATGATAAACTATTTTTTTTTCCTGAAAGTCAAGATATCAATGAATTAAAATTAATTACAATGAAAATATTTCATATAATTTCTTAATGTTTCTGGTACAATCTACTTAGAGAATGTATTATCATGATAGAAAATAAAAAAATTAAAATGAAAATAAAGGTAATGTAATTTTATCTTTTTTTGTTTTTTCGGATAAGTTATTAATTAAAATCATGTTTATCAAGATTATAATAAGAAATTGGAACTATACATTGAATATTTATGAAATCATTTTAATATTTAAGGAAGAAAAACAATATATTTGAAATGTGAAATTCAAATACACTCAATTTCAAGATGATAAAATTGTGGAAAAAATATTCCCTAGGGCTAATAAAGTAATAAGATACATAATGGGTTATTAAGAAACAATAAAAGTTTTCATCACCTTTATGATTCAAATATATATCATTTCCAATATATTTTTTACAGTGATTTTTGTTATTCATGATAATAATTAAAATTCAAACCAAATGGATGAATTTCATAGTGTATTTATTTTCTATGAGATGTGGAAATATTATTATATGATTAATATATGTAAGGATAATAATTGAATATATTTTAAATTATAGAAGAATTAGTAATTAAAAAAACGAACACAACAAAGAATAACATGATATCGTTTTGAAAAAAAACACTTACATAATGTTTGAATAATTGAAGTAACTAATCTGAAAAACTTCTTTAAAAAATATATGGCAAATATAATTGTATTCTTTCACTAAGTCATTCTAATTATGGTGATGTATGTGAAATTATCATTAATTATACTAATATGAACTAACAAAAATAAAATAATTATTATGGTGAGTTTTTATGAATGATTCATGGAATTTGAACCTTAAAAATAAATAAGGATGTGTTTTCTTCAAAAATAATGAATTGAAATTTCTAAAAAAAATATGAAAAATATTTTATTATTGAATATATATTAACAATAATTTTATTATAGTTTATGTTATGATAATATGACACTACTAGATCATGGATAGAATTTTTTAATTACTAATGTGAGTAAAAAAGATTCTGCTAATAGGGATTAATATATATATTAAAAAGATTAAAGATAGATAGAAATGGAATTTATTTTAATTTATGATTTTTAGGGTTTTATAGCGAATATCTATAATTTATAAAAATTGAGTATGATTTTTATAAGGTATATAGAAAAATTATTTTGATAGAAATAATCTTGCGAAATAGTTTATTTTTGGGAGGGAAGTAAACTTTTTTATAATCTCACCTTCCAATAAGATAAATGAAATTTATTTAATGGAGTTTATAATCATTGAAAAAGATGAATGATAGAAAATTTTTCGGAAATATTTTTATATAATGAATAACATTATATAAATTAATGTGATATATTGAAAATTTTATGTAAGAAGTTCATGAAATTGTAATGTATTATAAGAATAATAGTTTTATATAAAGTAATTTTAATGATTTCGTTAATCATAAGTAAATAATATTTTGGATAAACAATTTATATATGTATCATATGGATGTATAACAAAAAATATGAATTTAAATACTTATATATTATTAGAGGAAAAATTAATGGAATTTTAGAAATCCTGAAATGTAGACATCATGTTAAAATTCAATATGACTTGTGAATTTAGTTTTTCGAAAAAAAACATTATATATTATTGAGTGATGTGTCTATAACATTAAATTATTTTTATTAAAATAGTTATGTTAACAATACTAGTTCAATTGGTCAACATCTTCATGCATTTCATAATGAACTTAGTGATTTAAAAATAATTTTTTTATTTTATTGATATTGTATGTGTTATAGAGTTTCTGGTCATCTGAAATGTCTTTTTTTGTCTAGTTAATGAAATATATATGACTTAGTAATATATGGGGGAACCTAAATCACTATAATATCATATAGAAAATATACATAGAATATTATAACCCTCTTAATAGTATCCCTAAAGGATATTAAAGAAGTTTACGATGGGCTTGAATCACTATCATCCACTAAGGAGAGAAAAATACAACCTTGAGGGTCTGACTAAATTTCATTCCATATGGATAAATAAAAATCTTACTTAAGTACTAGATCACAACCATCTCTAATCAAGGAAATATTTTAGACATAAGACATCACTCACCATTATACCATATGGATAAAAGTTATTAGATAGAATGATGATTCATTATTTTCTCCTATGATTATATCCACCATTAGAAGAGAAGCTTCACCCCATAGAAAGGATACATCATATTATAGTAAATATAATTAAAAAATAACATGGAATACATATCCAAATTTATAAATTTTATCTTGTAGTAAAATAATACCTCAGACGCCAATATTGATCAATCAAGTCTAAGAACTAATATAGTGTCCAACAATAATTTTTCATACAAATCATAACTGACATCACTCGTCTCAATAATTTATAGAACAACCAATTAAAATAATATAATCTCCCAATAATACGTACTACTTTAAGGAATAATATTCAACTAAATATGTCTAAAAAACAAAAAAATGATGAAATTATTTTATACCACATCATACAAGTTATAAAACAATAATTTTCTCAAAGTTCACTTTTCAAGATCCCCCTATATTATATTTAGTGTCGAATAATCACCACTTAAATTACTATAATGATGGTATAATATTATAAAAAAACAATGGTATGATCATTTATAAGAACCCATCATCAATCATATAGAAACACTAAAATATAAAAATTCAATATACAAGAAAAAATATAAACATGTACTGTGGTATAACTCTCACTATAAAAACCATGACACACCAAGATTCCGTATAGTGGATCATGCTTTATTTTCAATTGTATATTTATCTACATAGAACCCATGGTATTAAATTTTCCCATTTATGTTATCATGTGGAATATAATTCAAATATTAAATAATAAACCAGTGAATGATTCCAGATTATATATAGACTCTAGCATTCCGTACAACTCATATAATAATTTTCTTGTCCATTTAACATGTTTAACCCATTTTCAATGTAACAATCTAAGTAAAACAAGACCTAAACATAGGACTACAATTTATATCACTGTTAAGACCTTCGACAATAATAAAAAACATCGTATACTATGCTCTATGATAATTATATCTTGGAAAAATAGTTTTTTATTGTCCATAACCCATAAATATTGAATTTACCCCATGGATATACTATTATTGTGTGATTTTAATATCAATAAATATTGTGTATAATATTCGGTCTAACACTAATAGACAATTCACAATGTTTTAACCAAATTCATAATCTCCCATTTTAAATTGAGGTTATCCCTAACAGAGATACAGACCCACACACAAAAAATTACATAGTAATTAAAAATATTTATTAATAAAAAAGGGATAATCAAAAAAACATATTATAGTTATATATTTCAAAATAATTAATATACTCATCATCATTCACTAAAAATTGAAAAATCACAAAAAATTTATTTATTTAGGAATTCACATTAAAAATATCTTGTAAAAATAATATCAACTATGGAATAATTAGAGTTGACTAATCCTTTGTTACGTCTGTAAAATCATGAGGATATATCATTATTTTAATGAGATATTTATTTTCTTGAATAGGAATAATAGTATAAGAGAGGGAGATAAATTGGATGGGATGGACCCTAAACCATTATGGTCATGTTAAAGTAGGTGTTATGTTTTAAATTTTTATAAAATATTAATTACAATAAATTTAAAATATGTATATATGATGAGGACACGAGACCCTTGGTGTATTTTAATTGGGGTTTAAGAGTTTTAAACCATGGATGTACTGGAATAGATGTGTATGATATGCCATAACCATTCCATTTAAATTTTGAGTGGTACCCCACCTACGATCCAAAGTGGGTATGTTGCTACACATATAATGATTTTTAATTTAATTTTAAGAACATTTATTAGATATTTTACAAAAACTCCTCTATATCTATAACATCCATTTTTTGTATTAAAAAATCTAACAATCCACTAAAATAATAAAAAAATATTAATTCATATTTATATGAGCTCTAATTACATTGATTTATAGATGATTAACTAATTCCATTCAATTGTATCAATCTTTGTAGTTATAAATTCCCCATTATAATTTTTTTCACCACAATGAGGAATACTCATTAATCTCTTAAAAATATGTTCATCCACCAGAGTTTAATCCACAAAATATTCTGTGTCAACTAGGATAAATTTATTCTATCCAAGAACATTATTCAATATCACAATCTATTTAATGAAATATCCAACTCTGATCCATAATATGCACCAATTATTTTCCCAATGATGTATATGAAACCAATCCCACCTCACTAAACATGTTTACAGGTGATAAGTTTCAACTTGATTTCTTGGCATCTACCTTGCTCTAAATCATTTAAGGACCAGTCACCATGTTTCCAATTAATCATCCATATCCTGAAATCTCATACCTAGATACATCAAAAAAAATATGCATCAATATAATTGTCTTAGTTCAATTCATGTCTTTTTTTTAGAACAACCCTGTAGTTTAAAAGTACCACCAACAAAAACTTCAAAATAAAATAGATATATTTATAATTTATTTCTTTCTCAAATTAATCATAAAATCAAATATAATTTAACTTAATATATACAAAAAATATCAATAAAGATCATAGATAAATCCTTGAATATGATTTTCATAATTAATTATGTTTGGATCATATAATGTCCAACCCTGTACAATTAAAAAACAACTACACTCACTTAACATGCCTAAAAATTCTTCATCAATAGAACTAAACTAGATGATTATAAAATTCATCATATATTAATTAGATAAATTATAATATTTTCAATAATTTTCCAATACTCAAATTTTATTTTTTATAAGTCATGTTTCTATACAATCATTAAATTTATTAACTTGTTGAAATTAACCCTATTTCATGAACATAATTAAGAAAAATCGATTTTTAATAGCATAGGTTTTCTCTACATGTCACACCTAAAAGTTATAGAAACCAAAAAAATATAAATATCATAATATTAAGATATTGATAAGACACTTCCCACTATTGGATTATCTATATATCAATTCTCTTAACCATAACATTTGATCACCATCACCACATTATGAACACTTCTCATTTAGTTATCTTCAATCACATTAATAATACTTCTATACGATCCCTACATTATAAACCTAATAACATCATGGTACCTATTGATACTCCATCCCACTATTATCATCTATCTCACACCATAACTAGTATAAATATTTAATAATATCACATCAAATTATAATGAATAAATAACAATGTTTTTCATGTTTTATATTTTAAATATATACCATGAGTCTCTAAATATTATAATATCACCATCCTGAAGTATATTATATCATTCCCGCTATATGATTACCTCAGTCAATTCCACCTAATCCCATATATATATATATATATAATACATTTACCTGAGTTACATCACTCCCAATTCATGTCTATTTAAAACCAATGGATTATATCTTTCATTTTGATAGTCTCTATGGTCCCCATGTTTCTATTCACCGCCGTTTTTTAATATTAATGAGGATCAATTAAAACTTCACATGGGCTTGATGGAAATTAATAATATTTAATAAATTACATTTCTATAACATGATTGCCATTCTTCTACAATGTATAGAGTATATATGGTCTCATGAGATAGACCAAAAACATCAATGATATCCCAAACTTTCTCAGTTGAAAAAAATACATTCAAATTTACCATGAAACACTTCCACAAATGCTTCCAATAACTATTTATTTATGATCATCATCAATATCCTCTATTTACATTATATAAATAGTTCACTCCACATTTATTCCCACGTGAGATGAAAAATTCATCCCACAATAGACATATTAGACCCTAGTTCATTTGCAATACAACAATAGAGATTAAATTTCTTACACTCCTGACATCTAAAAATGTAACCCTTTACTAAACAAAATATATTCCAATGGAAAAACAAAAAAGAATATTGGATCTAAATATTCATAAACCCTATCATAACACCACTAGATCGCATGGTTTATTATAACCCAAATTTATTTTAATATTCCATACACATGTACCAAACATTTTTGTTGTTAAAATCCATACACTCATAATGTGGTATGATATGTTTGGGGTGTATGACTGATATAATATTAATTAATATGTCAATAATGTATTTTTTAAAATATATATAATTGATCTATATATATATGGATTGTTGATTAAAATTGATGTCTTTTATAAATATGGATTTTTGTTGTGATATTAATATGTTAATTTCAGGAAATTCTATGAATGTTTGTTCAATCATTTTTGTTGATGTCTTTTGATATGTAACCAACTAGAAAGAGATATAGAGATAAAAATATAATATTACACAGTGTTGGTTCATATATGTTTATTGTCACCTTTGAATTTAAATTAATTCACTACGGGATCCTTGGAACAATGTTAGATTTTTATATTGAACATTAGATGGCTCTTCTGAATTCCACTTAGAATGTTTCTTAGTGGGTCACATACTATGTGTGTCCCAAATCATAATTAAATTCTTTATGAATTTTACAGGTTGAATAAAATTACTCCCATACATGGTTTAATATTAACTCATGTTTGTTTGGTTGAATATATTCAATCATCTCTTATACAAATGAACTGTATTTTAGTTTATTAAATAAAAAATAATTATTCGAGTAAGTTTTTATTTTATTATGTGATTATAAAAATATTTATATATATCTAGTATATTCCTAATGTATATATTATAGTTATAGTTATATTTATTAAATTATTATTCAATAGTTTATTAAATATTATAATTATATAAATTTAATAAAATAATTTATTGGTATTTATTTATATTAATAAAGCTTGACTATTCATGATCTTATAAATATTCGTTTAGGATTGGTGGGTTAGGTTTAATGGATCAGGGAGAAATGATATAATAAATATTCTTTGAATAAATATTAAATTATTAGTTCAATTAGATAATAATTATTAAAATGTATGTTTAATACATTACATGTATATAATAATAATATTATTATTTAGAAAAGACGTTCATTGTAAAGTAAGTGTTTAAATAAGGGTATATTTAAAATTATTTATTTTATAACCCTATGTCTATAAGAACCCAATTATTTCATTCTATGAACATATGAAATCCTAAACACTATTGGGAATAACAAATTTTATAGATAATCATCTTAACCACAATGTATCTCTTCTTCATGTACATTTTCAATAACAAATATCTATTATCCACCTCCACCTGATTGAATCTTTCTTACCTTGCGGTATTCTATTTCGTTCAATGTTGACTAGGAGTATTCACTAACAAAATTATACCCATAAAATACAAAGACATCAGATAAAAATGACATGCACAACCATCGACTATTATAACCCCACAATAGCATCAACACAAGCGATCACTTGTTTTCTAAAATGATTAAGCAAAAAAATAAACAAACACTTCCACATTTCTTCTTCAACATCAAACTATCTATATCCAATTCTATCCATGAAGGGATATATACTCTTCTACTATAATATCACATTACCCAACATGAACCACTATAATTTTAATACCATAATTACTAGGCTCCCATGCCTTACCAATGAAAAATAAATTCCCTTAATTTAACCACATTCTTAAAAAAAATTACTATAGTTTTTATTCTCATCACAACCGTGGAATTTTATATGCCAATAATAACCACACCACACATCTCCCATGAATCTTTAGACCATATAAAGAACATAATTTTGCTAAATTAATTCTGAGTCATACTGTTGGATTCATATTCCTGACACATCAAATTGATTGTGATTTAAAATTGATTTTATAATATAGTTTTCACCATAGGTTATCTCCCATGGAGCATGGAAGGGGCTTGAGTGTAAAATTTGATAATGTATTTTTATTAAAACATAAAAGGGGAGGTTTTTTAAAGTATATATAAAAAATTTAGACATAATAAATGTGTTTAATATTAATAAATGGATTTGGGTTTTTATAATTCTCAGAGTAGGATATAATTTAAATTTTACTACACATCACGGTGAGTACATTCGACTAAAAATTACTCTTGGATTACATAATTAATTAGGTTTATTGTAATAAAAATATATATTACCCTCTAAAATTTCAAAATTATTCAAAATGAACCAACCCTTAAAAAAACAATCATGTTGTCAAGCGTTACTCCTAATGAATATAGAGAATGATGTGAACTTGTTATGATATCTCAGTGTGTATGGGGGTTAAAGGATATTTGTGTTTTCCAAATGGAATAACCCAACATTCAAACTTGGAACATCAAACTAATATTTATTTAACTAAATATAGTTTAACATATTCATACCAATACTTTTCATACAATGGAGTAGTGGTTGGAGTGTCTCATTAAACAACATTATTTATTATCTTGAAAAATAAAATTTTTATTGATTATAATTATAATATTAATATTCACTGAATTTTAAATTAACATTAATTTTTCAACATTTATTGTTATTCTTTGTATACATTTTATTTAATTTTTGTGAAACATTAATTTTATATTGTATGTATTTACCATCAGATAGAATTTCTTAATTATTATTTACCCATAGACAAGTTTTGAATCATTTCTCTTACCCTTAAAAATCCATATAAACTATGTTTTACCCTTACAAAAAAAAATTACTTACTTTTAAGTAACATATAAATAACATTTTACCGTTATGTAGTATTTTATTGTACCCATATGAAATATTAGAGTTTACCTTATATAGCTTATTGAAAAGGAAGGTTATGTTTATGTAAAATTATTCTTACCCTTAATCAATCCATATGATTTTTGAATAACTTTTTCCTACGATTATTGTACACTATTGTTGGAAATTTAAATTTTTACCAGCCTTTAAAAACATATTTAAAATGAATGATAACCTTATGAATGTAATGTTTTACCGTTCCATGAGAATTATATTTATTTTTCTCCAATCTATGAGTCATTTGGTTCCCTTACATGTATTTTAGCCATTCTAATTTAACCTTTCAGATAACATTTTTTACTCGTACACAACATGTATTGTATCTTAACACAACACATGAACTTTCCTATCCAACCCTACAGTAAATAACTATTTGTTACCTTTATGTGGAATTCTAAAACTAAAAAAATACATTTAGGTGAAATTTATATTTAAAATGTATTGTTTAACTAATTTATGAAACATATGTTTTTCTGTTATGTGTGAATATAAAATAACCTTATAGCGCTATGATATTCTATTTTTCACTTTTTAACTATGTCCCACAATTTTCCTGATATTTTGATTTTATGAATTCAAAAAAAATTAAATTCATTTGAAGATATTGTAAATTCATTTTATTATATAGTACCTATGAGATGTGTTTTCACAATATATTATATATATTTGTATGATGATTGAATATTTTATTAATTTTCATGTAAATATAAATGAAGTAACTCAAATATTTTATTTTTATTATTTAGAGTTATTATGATTCATATTAGTATTTCTAAATTTATTTAATAGCATAAAAACTCCTTCAAAACTATTTCAATGTTTTAAGGAAATATCCTTATAGTTTTTTATTATTGCATGAAAAAATGGAATGAAATTTTAAATTCAAATTTTGATCATTTAGGATTGAGTTCATGTCAAATGTTTCTATTATCATAAACCTATTTTTATTTAATATTGATGAAATCTTTAAAAATGAGTTATTTAAAATTAGTTTTAAAATTTAAAATATATTTAAATTCATATTATATAATTATTGATATTTTATTGAATTTGACTATGTTTACACAAAAAATATTTATTATTATTATTATTTAATTAAATTTAATTACCTTATGAGTTTCTATGTTGGGTTGAGCTATTATTAATTAACGGAAATTTGTTTCCCTATATGATAGATAGTGCGAAAATATATTTTTGAACTGTCAATGTAATTGAATAAAAAAAGACAACCTACACTACATTAACCAAATAATGAAGTACTATGGTTCAAAAAACATTCAAAAGAGAAAACCATCATTGTTCTTCATCACTTGTTGTAGTACATTTCTACAATTCTAAGAATTAATCATTCAAATCCATTTATGGCCAATAATAATTTTTATACAACAACATTTATTTTTTCAACACTCCAAAAGTTCTTTTACTATATTATTTACTTATTTTATGATGGTTAAATCATTATACACATAATATTTCCAGAAAATAGGTTTTTACCGATTATCAAAAGTGTTCCAATATTATTAATACCTAAATGATGTCCAAACATGTAGTTTTGGGAAGCTACATGAAGAACGTTTTTTGTTTTTATTCACTTTTAAGATATTAGTTTTGTTTTGGACTTATCCCATTTAAAATTCATGTGTTGGGATTGATCCACCTAAATAATTATAGGATTGATTTATTAGTAAATTGTGGGTTCTTATCCATTTCAATGTCTCCAGTAATAAAAAATAAAATATTTCAAGAGTTTTAAATGGGGAGTATTAAAACGATGTTTTATTGTTTGACATAAATTTATGGTTGGGGTGTAAAAATTATAATAGGCTGATTATACTAAAAATAAATAAAATTATTTGGAATCTCTATCACATTATTTTCCACTATTGTATCACTTAGTATTAATTTTTTTTTCAATGAAATTTAATCCCCATTATTTGATTTCAATAATCCATTCCTACCTCACAATTGGTATACATGGTTGATAAGAAAAATGATATTTTGATAACATTATTTTCTTTTGAATAAACTTTTTTATTATTCATTAATAAAACTATGTAAATATCTTCTTATACAATAGAAAATATACAGTTTGAATTTTTGAATTTGCTGAGACCACCCACATTAATGGAAGTGATAAATGATTTAATAATAACATAATTGTGTTATTTTTGAATAAAACTGTTTTTGAATATTGAAAAATCCTGGGAAAAAATATAAAATACATGGTCTTGAATTAAATCTAAAATGGAAATGGTGGTAGAAAATATTTATGGAATTACAATGTAATAAATTATATTTATTTCCCAATGAGTTGATGTGTTTATCATTATATGTATTCTTATAAATCATCCTATAATATCTTGGGTCCATTGAAATTCAATCATCATGGAAATAATAAAATTATAGGCAACTATTCAGGGAAATCATTATACTTTTTTTCAAAAATTTATACTCATGAAATTATAAAGGATTTGTTCAAAATACTCCTAGTGATTTTCAATGGATTGGATGAACTTTATGAAATTATGAATAATGATGTATAGATTGAAATAATACTTTGGCAATACCAATGTATTAGAATTAAGTGAAACCAGTCATTGAACCAATTAAATATTTTTTTTAATACTCTCTAGATAAGATAATTGGATCTCTAATTTAATATGTTATTTAATTACTGAATAATGATCATGATTCTTTTGAAAAACGAATGGGGGACGATTTTAAATAAAAATATTTCTATTCTAACTCTTATAGTGATTCAATATATATGTCTACCTCAAATATGGATAATGATCCACATAATGTTTTAAAATTAATTTAAGGAATCAAAATGAAAAATCATGGAATGAAAATACATGAACATAAAAAAAAGTGTTATGAGAAGACTTTCATAAGAAAATGATTTAAATGTAAATTAGATAGTATTTGTTATGACTGTATGAAACTTGACCATACCAAATATTAGTTTCTATAGTTGAAATATTATAGAAATGTAAATAAGTACAAGAAATAAAGCAATCATTCTTATCATATTGGTATGAGTTTTACTATGGAATCAGACCTCAATAAAGAATTAATAAGGGAGAAATAAATTTTTATTGTTGATCTGATCAGAAAATATCTTTAATTAAATAATACCATTAATGATATTTTAGTGTGTTTTAATATTCATTTAATGTATTATACAAGTAACGTTTTTTGTGATTCTAATAATGATATAAAATATTATTATATTTATACTTCAAATTTTGATAAAGATAAAATTAAATTATTTAGTGATTTTTGTGATAAATTTCAAGAAGAAATGGAAAATCATATTTAATATAATAAATGTTGAATAAGGAATAGAGTAATGTTACTAATGAAACGACAAATATTTTTTACAATAATAAAAAATTGGAAAAATATATTTTCAAGTTTGATAAATAAAATTTTAAAATTCGTTAGAATATACTAGAATATAGAATCATAGTTTTAAAAAATATAGAACTAACACTATGAAATTTTTTTGGATGATTTTAAAAATATTAAAAAAAATTAAGCTCCGGGATGAGATCATATGTTAGAAGTAAAATATATACAACATTAATATTAGAAGTCTGTATTTAGATAAATTTATGACATTTTAAATAATTTCTAAATATAAATCCATTTTAAATTTTCTTGATTATTATAATTTATTACCACAAATAAATAACTATATTTTTTTAATGTTAAAAATGATGACATAACGTATATAAAAATCATTATACGTGGATTAGATGGAAATTATTCATCTAATTATTCATTTAAATTTGGTCAATCATTTGGTTATAGTTGGATTATATTAATCAATTTTCATTTAATATTAAGTGTTCTAACTGTTCTCATGCATGGTTGCATAAGGGTACATTTTTACATAACATTGGACAAAAAAATATTGGTTTTCCCATGTAATTATATTGATTATATTATGGCTATTATGAATATTAAAATTGTTCTATCATACATTATGTTGGAATGTGAATCAAAATTTACATCATTTGATTTGAGAACATGTATTCTATGTTTTTTATTTTAGATTAATGGAATTTGTTAACTTTTTTAAAGAAATTCATTACATATATTTTAAGTCATTTGAGAATCATATTATTTTTTTGGGAACCATTTAATTTTTATGGAATCATTATTTTATTTAGATGTATCTATTTCTTTCATTTCAATATTTAATATTGTGTGTGTTTATTATTTATAATTAAACAATATTATTTTTGGGATATTTTTTAAAAAAAAATTAAAACTTTTTTATTATTTGTTTCAACAATGGTGAGAAAATTTAGTTTTCATTTTATAAAATAATTATGATAAGTTATAAAATGGGGTATAAATTTAAAAATTTATATTCTATTATTTAATTATGAAAAAATGGGAGATTGATGTATTGACTCCTCGAATAAATTTATTTATTAATTTAATGTTTTTAAATAATAGGATTTTTATTTATATTAAATTTTGTTATCATTTTTTTATTTTTTATCATGTGTTATTATTATTATTCTATCAAATCAATTTTGGTGAAAAAATGAATTTTTAAATTTTATAATTTACCTTACATAACATGTGTAAATTTTTATTTAACCTTATATTTTTTATGTTTTCTCTCACCCATATATAACACATATAAACTATGATATACCCCCAAAAAATTGTAAATATACCTTTATGTGACATTTAAATTGCGTTACCCATCAATTAAATTCTATTATTCAATTATGTATGCTTGGAGTTACCCTCACACAGACTGTTGAAAATAAATGTTCGTTTACATAACATTATAATTTAACTTACCAAAGTTTTATTATTTATTCCTTATCTTGACATGATATTTATTGTACCCTTATGTATGGAGTTTAAATTTTAATCTACCTTTATGAAATATATTGCAAATGGATGTTATCCTTACACATGGCTACTTTTACAATGACTTGATCTTTTTATTTTTTATTCTACCCTCACACAATTTTTTTGGTACCCTTACATGTGATTTATATAATATGGTTTACCTTAAAATAGTGTTTAATTTTCCCTTAAGAAACATGTTTGATACCTTTACATAACATATAAAATTTTAAATATACCTTTATACACTCCATGATAGTTTTTTACATTTAAATAGATAATATAAACTAATTTTTACATTTATACAATGATTATATTATAAGAGATACATTTATATAATTTATAAAAATTATGTTTTACAGTTAGGCATGCATATAGATGACCCATATGTTGGTATAAAATTCAGATAACCTTATATTTATTTTTTCCCATGATTTTAATGATATATTGAATTATTTCATTAATATAACAAATGTTTAATTTTTTTAATGATTTATCTATTTCTTATTAATTACATGTAACCTATAAGAAGTGATTCTTTAGTTTTTTTAGAAATTTTATATGATGAATAATTATGTTCCTAATTCATGCATATATCTACATCATAAATATCAAATATTGAGATTTTAACAGATTAAGTTGATTCATTTTATTTTAATGATTCTATATTCATGGGGTAGCGTAATTAACTCATTCAAACATTTCTAAATGTTTCTAATAAAATATATCTATAGTAATATATTTTCACATGTTAAATATGGAATGAAATTTTAAAATAAAATGTTAAATATTTCACATTGATTTTGTAAATGATTATATTGTTATATTATATATGTTATTAATGAATTATTTGTAACTCGTTAAAAATGATTAATGTCATATGTTTTTTGAATTTTTGAAATCATTTTAAATTAATTTGATTGTATTATAAATATTCTATATTCTCCATCTATATCTCTCTTTGATAATTTAGGATTATTGTTATAATTATTATTTTGTATTTGAATTTTTAATAAGTTAATTAGATTTTATGATATGTTATTAATTAGAGAGATTGTGATCTGCATGGAATAAGGATGATGGGAAAATATATTTGTTATCACACACTATAATTTAATAATAAAAAATAATTCAGTTAATATGATCTGTACATTCAAGAGAGGTTTTGTAAAAAATACTCAAAAGGTAAAATAATCATCATTCTCCTTCAGTTTCTAAATTAAATTGTTAGAACATCTAACATTAATCATTCAAATTCATTCTACTAGTCCCAGAATAAATTTTCTTCACAATAATTTCTTTCTACAACTCTCAAATGATTCCTTAATTATCATTTTTATCCATTTGGGATTTGCATATTTTTCTACACCAAATGATTTCATAGAAATTGTTATACCACATATAAAAAGTTGCCCATGGATACTATCACAATAAGATAAAATATTTTAGGTCTTATCCACATTGAAAAGTATGATTTTTTATTCCTTCATATGGATAGTTCTATTTCCAGATACTAAAGTGTAAAATTCATTGTTTGAGATTGATTATATTATAAAAGTCAAGATGTATATTGTTTCCTTACTGATTTCGATCTTTTATCATTGTGGTGTTCATACAATAAGGGATGGTATGTGGAGAATGGAATGTATCAGTTAGCCTGATCTATAATAAAATTATATATTTTCTCTATCATTTTATTTTTCACTCTATTATCTCTAATTTTTATTAAGATTCATATTTTCATGAAAAGGAAATTTACCCACCCTATTGTCTATTTCAATTGAAAATATAGAAATAATAAAAATATGTTAATTTAAATCTAAAATGAAATGTTTTAAAAAATAATATAATAATACAATAGATGAAAAAGTGCATGAACTCCCTCCCAATTTTTATGTTGCTCTCTTGAAATGATTTCCCACTGGTTAGCTCAACATTGGGAGGATGTGGAGGCTTAAGTAGAACGTCAAATTTATATATGAGATCCATATAAAGATATGGTCCTCCATATCCTCTAAATGGGGGATATAAGACATTAGACTCTACATACTGAATGAAAGCTATAACTTTCTCAAACATAAAAATATGGTTTCGAATGTTACAATTTATTAGAATTGTTAATATTGGTTTTGGGGGCATAAATTTATAAAAAAAAATCTAGTCGATTTGGGATATAATACAATCTTATTATACATCGGAAAAAATTAATGAATATTTCTCCACCTATTTATTATATCAACTAAATATTTATCATCAATTAGATTCATATATCAATTGATGGGTCTGAATTAATGAGGTTACATAGATACTATGAAAAATGAATATTATCTCAAATGCCGACTCATTTATTGTCTGAAAATAAATAAATTTGGATCCATGTTCTTCTATAAAATTCTACCTCATATGGTTTTAAAATAATCAATTGTTCATTAGTCTAATTTGATGAATTTACTATTATAATTATTCACTTTAGTCTATATGTGTGATTGGTATTCTATATAGTTTGGAACATGTTTCGTGAATATCAACTTGGGATCAACATTTCACCTCTTGCGAACAATATAATCATTAATAGATAAGAAGTATATCTTTTTAAATGTGATAAAACTCATGTAATTGAATCAAATATCATGTGAAATTTGATATTAAATTTGAAATATATATTAAAAAAAATTATAACACTAAATTATGATGGTGAAAATAAATATAAAATCATTACATGACCATACTAGCTAACGAAAACTTTTTTACTTATAGGATAATCCACAATTTAGAAATGCATTCATACATAAAATTCATTCTTAAAATATATATAAAATTAATAGTAAACTCATTTTATGATAGCATAGTTGGACCTAAAAGAGTCATAATTATGTGTTAATCTTTGTAATCATGAAAATTAGTCACTATGAAATTGTATCATAAAAAATTAAGAGATATATGAATTTTCTTTAATAAGAATTTCAAGAGTTAACCATATCACTAAATATCAATTTTTTGATGTGATAAAAATTTGATTTTCTTATTTTCATTTTATATAAGGTATATAGAGTTAATTGTTTTTAAAAAAAAAATTCTAACATGATTCATTCAACTTTTTATTTCCTACATCATTTAAAATCAAATTTAACGATCCACTATCATAAGTACTCCCAAAATTCAAATGTTACGATCTGAACCTTGATATCCCAATATGATATACATTTAATAACCCCACTCTCTATTTATATATGTTGCCTTTATTATGTTTGGGGAATTCAGTAGTCAGATAATAGGTACACACTCATAGGTCAATCAAGAATAGCATGAAAATAAAATAGATATTGAATGAACATAAGATGAAATAATTTTGGAAGCAAGAAAAAATTAACATAACATATATATACATTAAATTTAGTATAAAATATACAAACATTTTGGTTGAGTGTAATGATATTTGGTGATTTTATATTACTTACGCAACCTGTTAAATTCTAGTGAAGCTAAAAAATATTATATTTTTTTTAATGTTCCAAAAATTTCTATCATTTAAAAATGTTTTACTAAAAATAATCCCCATAATTATATTTATTTGATATATCTCACATTCTATCTGGGAAATATATTTCTATTAAATGATAAAAAACATGAAATTGGGAAATCCATCAATCCTTTTCAATAATTTCTAAGATTATACGTGCTCTAAAAATGAGTATTCTACCACAAATGTTAAAAAAAATGAAGAACAAGGGGTTGGAGTAACAATACAATTAAGCAAGACAAAAGGGGGAAAATAATGGTGATGATAAAAAGTCAACACAAATCCATTATATTGGGGAAAAGTAAAAATACAATGAAATAGGTGAAAAAATAATAATACAAAATAGAGATAAAAAATCCAAACAATCCTTGGAATGTATTTTCCCACACTTATAGTGTTTCATGATTCATCAATTTTATAAAAGTGGATCTAAGAATGATAAAACATAGAAGGTGTCACAGATTGTTCACTTATAGAAGGTGGATATATTTTTCTTGGTTCTGTATAGTTGTTTCACAGATGGGATTAATTTTTTTCCCACTGACATTGAATGTTTTTTCTTCATTTATAATATAGAAAACAACAAATAGGTAATCATTAGTAATAGTGAATTGTCCAATGTAAGAACTGAGATCCTATTTTTAGGTATGTTTTTATTTTCTGGTTGTTTATGAGAAAAAGAGGAGTTTCTTGAAATTTTATGAGTACATGTCATTTACATTAAGTAAAATACAAGTACCCAGTTGTCACGGGAGACCGTGTACGAGCCGTGTAATAACCGGGAAGATGGCAGTGTGTTTTTACCTGGAGACTGCCTAAAGCAAATGCCGGAAAATGCTTGTAAACACCATGTACTTTTAATGAAAATTCCTTGTACTTTCTTTTTTTCATTAAATGGACAGGGGTCATGTCTAATTGACAGAGTGCACATCCTCTTTGTCTGTCTCGTCCAGGAACCTCTGTATAGCTGCAGATCTTTTCTGAGCCCCTGGCTCATTATCTGTTCTCCGATTCAAACGACATCTATTGTGTAGGAATCGCATCAGGGACTTCTCCCTTATTCTTGAAAATCATATCCTGATATCTCCTCTTTCATGACATATTCTATGCTGATCATTTTTAGTGATTTTATAGATATATGGATTTCGAGGGCGATTCAAGGCTTGAGGATCACATATATTGATCTCACAATGCTGAGGTAGGTGGTTTGTGCCTTTCTGTAGTTAGTCTTCGAGTTATATGTGAAACAATTCCCAATACCCTTGTTTGGGGCATTACATGTTTATGATCATTAACCATTTTAATACCTGTTTTTCCTTGTTTTATAGGATAATGGTTAATTTTTTGAGAATAGGGTTATCATTTCCTATCCATGGATGTATTCGCCGTGTTTTCATTCCATTGATCGTTTGGTCTAGCATTTCCTGTTTTTTTTGCTATTTTGATTTCCATTCCTAGTGCCATTAGGATAGAGTGATTATTTATCTATAATGAATTGTTATACCTTGTAGTTAAATTGTCTATGTAGTTATTTGATGTTACTTTTTCTACAGATTATCGTATGTGCACGATTTCTTTACACAGGGATGTGATAACATGGTGTAGTGAGACTATATGGGAAATTGATGTTGAGGGATTTCCCAGGGTGTCTGTTATAATTATCACAATGTGTGACCGTAGGGGGTATTGACTTCATGTGCTCCCTCAGAATGTCTATAGATATGTTACAGGACCACATGTGGAATTTATATTGAGTCCTTACTCAGAGTGTCTGTAGTTTACTGTTAAAGGTATATATGGGGAATTGAAAGTGAGTGCTTCCTTAATGAGTCATTTCTTATACGAGACTATAGGGGGAATTGATGGTGAGTACGTCCTCATAGAGTCTTCGTTATATCCTAGTTGTAAATTTTACCAGGGGGGTTAGGCTGTGAGAACTACCCAGAGGGTTACTAAATATTGTTAGTTGAACTAGAGGGGATAGGTTGTTAGAAATTTCCCAGTGGGTTTCTTGCATTTGTCATTGGTTGGCTAATTTGTTATGTGTAAATTGATTGTAATTGAATCGGTAGGACTATTTACTTTTGAGTAATTCCCTTTTTATTACTTCTTTGTCATTTTGCCTTCCATATATACTCACAGACTATTAGGCACATATTTTGGATGGTTTCCTACTGGGATTCTTCTCACATCCTATTTTGGTCAAGCTTTTGGGCCCAAATAGACTGTATTGTTTGAATTTTTAGATAAGGGCAAGCACCCTTCTACTTTAGGTACATGGTTTTTGTGGAACCGGAGAGCATGGGACCAATCTGAGGCTAGGGTTGTGGGTGAAGTTTAACAATTTTTTTCTTTTCTTTATTACTTTATTCCATCATTGTGACTTATTATGCTTCATTCCTAGACATATGTATCATGAATCATTATATATATGTTCCCCGGTTGTTTATTTCATCACACTTCTAATGTTTACGTATTGCATGATTTTACAACTTCTGTTATTGTATATTTGTTTATTTACACTATGTTACTCTGCGAATGATGGCATAATTTCCCCACTATCACACCCAAGGCCCTCACTTCTAGTTGGACGCATCTGAAATTCGAGGAAATTCCCTTGAGGCCATGTGACCAACCGGGTACGAGGCACCTCTAGGTGGCACCCGAAACTGGGATGTTACAAAGTGGTATCAAAGGGATTATTTTCTTCTTGATGTACTGTTTGGAGCCTATATGTAGGTATAGAAAGGAATAGGTACTTGTAAATAAGTTGCTCCCCGGATAAGATAACCCGTGTATGAGGAAAATCCAATCTTCCTCGTTATTGCAACTTTTTTGGTTTTTCAATTTTACAATTTATTTAATTTCACTGTAGGGTGATTCACATGTTTTGTGTTGTTATAATTGATAATATTGAAGTTATATTTCTTTTGAAACATGATGAAATTAAGGTATTCCATATCATTCATCGTATATGAACTTTCTAGAAATCACATGTCATGCATTCTTTCCATGCCATATAGGGTGAATTAGCTGTTTCATGTTGTTGTGAGAGATGTTGTGCTAGATATGTATGTTTTTGTGATAGAATGCCTTAATAAAATACATGATTTTGAAAGGGTATTGAATTGTGTAAGGTTTTGTTTGAATGAACCCCACACTTCGGTTCTCGAGGTGTAATGGGCCCTCATAGATTAGAATTTGGTGGATCATTGCTCTGTTATGTCGATATATAACATGTATAAGATTCCTTTCATTGATTCAGGGAGAGTATGGCCCCTAACAGATTGGAATATGGAACATTAATGTTCGTTTCTATTTTTTTATTGGATCTAGAGTAGTTTATGAGGATTATTATCCAGAAAACGCCAGAAGACATGACATATATTGATGGATACATGCCATGTGTCATTTTTTTTGGGAAGGAACTTTTTTTCTTAAGTACATGTTGTGTATTGTATGTACACGCTGTGTAGTCTTTAACTTTGACACTGGTAGTATGGGCAGAGACATGGGGTTGGAAATTATTGGTGGGACATGTCGTGTACTAGATGTACACATCTTGTGTTTAGACCATGTTTCTACCCATGTGACTAACGAAATAGATAGATAAAACAAAGGTTATACACATCGTGTAAAGCTAGAACACGCCATGTATTGTAACCATTGAATCCAACTGTGTAATGAAGAACATAGGTCGGTGAAATCCTTCATTTACATGCCACATCTATATGGATGACACCATGTAAAATCACTCATGTAACCAACTGTGTAACAAATAACATAGGTCAGTGAAGTTCGTCTAGTACATGCAATGTATGGATCTAATATGTTGTGTAGTATTATTCTAGGAGAACTATGTGGCATATTCATGTAGAGGAACTTGGTAAGGATAAGAGGATTCAATCACATGCCATGTGTTTGGGTAACACGCTGTGTGTATGGGGTGTTACATGGGTAATTTTGGCAGAAGTACACGCCCATGTGAATGATTAAGGGAACACACCGTGTAGGCATTATACATGTCGTGTATCCATGTTTTGGAAAACATGAATGCTTTATTTCTCTTGTTCCCATATTACTCATCTAATGTTTTAGACCTTGATAATATTGATCTAAAGGGTGTTCTTGAATTTTCATAGTCATTCCACTAAGACTTCCTCCGATTGTAGGCAAGTTATGGGGTCGTGATCAGACACCAGACATGGCTGACCAGGGACCACCAACATATCCTCCAGTGCTTCCAATCATGGCACCATCTGTCGTATAGAACACAGATGCTGACACATAGTTCTGAGAGGGCATTATGAGGTTTGTGCAAACCTTCTAGGGAGCACCGCATCCTCTTCCATAAATGGACGAATTGACACGTTTTTTCACACAACAACATCATCCCTCATTCTCATTGGATGGAGGACCCCATGCTGCATAGTCATGGTTAGAAGCCATGTTTACAATCTTTTAGAATCTAGAGACACCCCCACAGAGGATGGTCAAGATCACTACGTATATGGTTAGGGATTACTCCAAGATATGGTGGGATGTTATATCAGAGGAGGGATGCTAGCAAGTTTTGTCTTGGGAGGAGTTTCAACATATATTCAATGATTACTTCTACCCGGAGACATTGATGGCTAATCGAGCTGGGGAGTTCATGAGTTTTGAGTAGTGTACTCTTATAGTCATGGAGTATTCTTCTCACTTCACAGAGTGGTATCTCTTTACACCCTTTTTAGTGGGAGAAGAGTTGTTCTTAGAATGAAATTTTGAGGATGAACTCAGAGAGGACATTCGATCTCTAGTGAACATATTCAGGTTGAATTCAATATAATCTATAGTCAATTAGGCACTGATCACAGAGTTCAATCTGAGGGATTATAGAACTGTGAGCCAGGGTGGTACCACATCCAGAGTTAGTGCATCTCTGCCTAATAGCAGGAAGTGCCGGAGGGAGTGTACATATGCATATCCAAGTAGGCGGGATGCATCTTCCGGTAGCAAGTTGGTATGCTACCAGTGTGAATGTTTCGGACATATGAGGCCATATTGCCTGAGAGACCCAGTGGTGTGTCGATCATACAGCAAGATGAGGCATCTTTGTCACTTCTGTCAAATCTTCTCACCAGCATCTGGTGATAGGGGTTCTTTAATAACTCTTTGTTTTGGGGCATCACCATCGTTTTATCACCAATCTGGTAACTAGAGTTCTTCTGGTCATTTAGGCTGAGGTGGAGGTCAGGACCTTGGTAGTTATATTCCCGGCTTTTAGTGATAGTATGGTGGATCCGCTTAAGGAGGTCAAGCCGGGTCACTGGTCCGTAGTGCAATTTAGTATTTTGTGGTGGTGCAGACCCAGCATGAGTAGGATCCCAGACCCTTTACATTACGAGCTACAATCATAGTTTCCTCAGTTTTATGTTCATATCATTTAGATACATGTGCTTCCATTAGAATTATATTTGTTTCTATTGTGGAGAACCTTGGGCTCTGTATCTTATATTCTGCTGATTTCTTGATGGTAGACACTCCTTTTGGGACAAGAATGACTATTGTACGATGGTGCAAGGAGTTATATCTTGAGGCTGGTGTGTGTCACTTATTATTGGACTCATGTGTTAGATATTACGAGTTATTATGTCAATATCAAAATGGAATGGTTAGATCCCTTCCCAGTAACTGTTGACTACTATTGTTGTAGGGTGAGTTTAATAGCACTAGAGGGTGGATCGTGTCTTCATATGGGAGAATGGGATGTCCATGTGAGCAGAGTAGGACCTGATCATCATGGGTTGGGAGGAGTTACAGCCTCGATTTGTAGTCTATATCTGGATGACCAGGGGACTTCAACGATGGACTTCCCTCTAGTGGTGGATCATTTCCGGGAAATCATTCTAGAGTACTTTTCTGTTTTTCCTCCATAGAGAGTGGTAGACTTTTCTATTGAACATGTGACAGGAGTATAACCAGTTTCTATTCCTCGTTATTGGATGTCTACAACAGAGTTACAATAGCTCATGAAGTAGTTGGAGGATTTATAGGCAAAGGGTTTTATCTGACATAGAACTTGTCCTTGGAGTTCACCTGTCCTTTTTGTGAAGAAGGTAGATCATACCCTCAAACATTGCATGGATTATCAAAAGTTGGACCGTTTTACGGTCAAGAATCGATATCCCTTATCAAGGAACGATGATCTCTTTGATCATCATTGTTGAGACTGAGTGTTCTCAATGTTTTACTTGATGTTTGGATACCATCAGTTGGGAATTAGACCATATTATATACATCTTACATCCTTTCGGATTATTTATGGTCTATACGAGTATGTGGTTATGTTGTTCGGTCTCACGGATGCGCCTACAATCTTCATGGAACTGAAGAACTGAGTGCTCCATCATACATGGATTCATTTGTGGTAGTTTTCCTAGATGATATATTGGTTTTCTAAAACACTCAACATGACCACATTACTCGTCTTGAGATATTATTGAGTACACTGAGAGAGAATTAGTTATATTTTAAGATATCAAAATGCCACTTTTGGATGGACTAAATTCACTTCACGGGCCATGTTATCATAGATACAGGAGTATCAGTAGACATAGAGAGAGTGACTGTAGTTGTTTTTTTGGAGCATCCGAAGAAGGTATTTGAGGTGATGAGTTTTCTAGGGCTGGGTGGATGTAAGAGACATTTCATACAGGACATTTCACGCATAGTAAAGCCACTAATGAGACTCACTATGAATGGTGAGAATTACTTGTGGTCAGAATCTTCTGAGTGATCCTTTCCAGAAATTAAATAGAGGTTGACTTCAGCACCAATACATGTTTTCCCAAAGGTGGGAAAGAGATATACTGTTTGTTCTGATGATTTAGGTATGGAGAGAGGATATTTGCTTTTTCATGGAGAAGGATTTGTTTCGTATGGGTCTCGACAGTTGATGCCACATGAGAGAAATTACCCAATGCAGGCTCTCGATTTGGCTACAGTTGTTCATGAATTACGTTGTTTGAGAAACTACATGTTGGGAGAGAATTTTGGGGTTTTCGATGACCTAAAAAGACTCATGTATATCTTCACTCTGTGTGACCTCAATTTGAGAATTCAAAGGTGGGTTGAGTACCTTCATCCCATTGACTTTGAACTTACCTACATGCCTGGAAAGGGAAATGCAGTGGCAGATGCACTGACCAGGAGGATTCAGATACATGTACTTCATGAGGCCAACAGTGAGGGACATTTTATGACTCTATTCACTAAGATGCATTTGGAGCTTTATAATAGACATGTGCATATTTCTTTTCTTCTATAGTTATTACCTCGACTCTACTTGATCAAGTGTGACTGGGGAAGCTATCAGATTCATAAGGCCTAGTCCTACGAGAGAGTGTATTAGGAGAGGACCTTATTCCTGTGTGGACAGTAGGAGAGGATGAGATATTTCATTTTCATGGGTGCATGTGGGTTTTAGAAGACTTACGCGAGGAACTGATGCGGCAATTTAATTCCTCAGTTTGTGAAATTCATCTTGGTGTCACCAAGATGTATCGTGATCTACACCATCATTATTTTTGGCCACGTATGAAGAGATATGTTATTGGTTTTGTGACTAGGTGTTCCACCTGTCCGCAGGTGAAGGAAGAGCATCAGTGACCAATAGAGCTTTTACAATAGTTTCACATTGCCTATTGGAAATGGAATTATGTCGTGATGAATTTCGTGACCAGTTTTCCGAGGTCGCCTCTAGGGAATGATGTTGTATAGGTTGTCATTGACAGTCTCATGAAGATTGTTCAATTATTACTTATCAAGGATACATTTAGAGTTGATGATATGGGAATGTTGAACATCCAAGAGATTGTTCATTTACAAGGAGTTCTAAACATCATTGTTACAGAAAGGGATGCTTGTTTTACTTCTCAGGTCTGGAAAGTACTTCAGAGGGCATTGGGTACACAAGCAGTTCTAAGTACACCTTACCAATCTCATACAGTTGTCCAATCCAGGCATACGATTTAGGTCCTTGAAGACATGCATCAAGCATGCATCCTGGATTTTGGTGTCTTATTGGAGAATCACATACCTATTGTGGAGTGTTCCTATAATAATAGTTCTCAAGAAACTATTCTAATGGAACCTTATGAGGCCTTGTACTGTAGGCCATTCTGATCACCGTTATGGTGGTTGGAGGTAGGAGATGCATTTCTGATAGGATCTCATATTGTCTATGAGACCAAAGAGCAGATAGAGTTTATTCATAAGAGTATGGTTACTGCAAAGTTATGACAAATGTCTCATGCTGACCAACAGAGATGACCTCTAGAGTTCGAGGTTGGAGATCATGTTTTATGGCGGGTCACACTGAGGTTGGGACACAGGGGGATTGGGAGACAAGGTAATCTTTCGACAAGGTATGACATGTTGTTTGAAGTTTTGGAGAGAGTCGAGAAGGTTGACTATCATCTACAGTTACCTCAGAGCTACTGGGATATGCATGATGTCTTCAACTTTTCATAGTATTTACATAACTTCTATGACACATCTCATGTTTTCCAACCCGAGGACATTGAGCTTGAGGTGGATGCCTCATTTGAGGAGTATCCTATCCAGATTTATGAATGATGTGCAATGGTTCTCGGTGGCCAGTTTGTTTTTCTGGTATGAGTGCTATGGCAGCACGTGCGAGTATATGATGAGACATCGGAGAGGGAGGTAGAAGTATGGTCACAGTGGCTAGAGATATTGGAGGATTCTTCTTCTCCTCTACATTTCTAGTGAAATTTGGTGATAAATTCCGTTGAAGGGATATGTTCGGAATAACCTGAATATTCTTTTCTGGTTTTGTTTTTGGTTTTTTTGATAAAAAAGAGGATTTTCATGAAATTTCTGGAGTACATGTCATACGCTCTATGTACATGTTCTGTACCAGGTTGTCACGGGTAACTATATACAGGACTTGTAACGGCTGGGCATATGGCCGTGTGTGGTGACCTGGAGACCGCCTAATGCAGATGGAGGATAACAAAATTACATGTCATATACTTTTATTAATTTCATTAAACAGACTGGGGTCACATCTAATTTACAGAAAACACTTCTTAATCATCTATCTCATCCAAGAGCATCCTTACGGCCCCAAAAATTATCTGATCCCCTACTCTTAATCCATTCTCTGATTCGAACTCCTTTGATTATATTGGAATCACATCAGCGATTTCTCCCTTCTTCTTGAATACCATCTCATGATTTCTCAACTTTTATGAGATATTCTCAGTTGATTATTTTAATTGTTTTTTATATCTATGTAGTTATAGGGAGATTCACACCGTAATGATCATGTATATTGATCTCACGATGCTGAGGTGGGTGGTTTATTCCTTTCTGTAGTTATTCTTTGAGTTATATGTGCAAAAGTGCTCAATTCCCCTGTTCAAGGAATTGCTTGTTTATGATCATTAACCATTTTATTTCCTTCCATTCCATGTTTTTTTGGATAACGGTTTACTTTTTGAGAATAGGATTATCTATTCCTAGTTATGGATGTTTTCCCCATATTTGATTGTCATTGACTGTTTGGTCTAGTTTTTCCTGTTGGTATGTATTTTTGTTTTCCATTCCTAGTATCTTTATGATAGAGTGATTATTTATCTGTTATGATGTGCCATGTCCTGTAGGTAAATTACCCAAGTAGTACTTTGAGGTTTCATTGGCTACTGATTATCATATGTGAACTATTCTTTTACATGGGGCTGTGGGAACCTGGTGTAGTTAGACAATAGGGGAAATTAATATTGATGGAATTCCCATAGTTTTTGTTATAATTATCACACTATGATACCATAAGTTGTATTGACATTGAGTGCTCCCTCAGAGTGTATATATATACATTACGAGAACACATGGGGAATTGACATTTAGTGCTTCCTCATAGAGTCTATAGTTTTCTGATAAAATAATATAAGGGGAATTGACGGTGAGGGATTCCTTAGAGAGTCTTCGCTTATATAAGACTATAGGGGGGAATTTATTGTGACTGCTTCCTAATAGAGTCTTTGTTATATTATTGTCTTAAATTTAACTAGAGGGGTTAGTTTGTGAGAACAACCCTAAGGGTTACTTAAGATTGTTATATGAACAAGAGGGGATAAGTTGTGAGAACATTCCCAGAGGGTTTCTGGTATTTTTAAATGGTTTTCTAACTTGTTAACTGTAAATTGATTTCAATTGAATTAGTATGGATGTTTACTTTTGAGTACTTTCTTCTTTATTTCTTGTTTTTCATTTTTCCCACCTTATATATTCCCTGACTATTAGGAACATATCTTTAGGTGGTTTCCGATTGGGATTCATCTCAAACTCTATTAGGGTCTTGATTTTGGGCCCAAACAGATTATATTGTTGCGGGTATTGATAAGGGAAAGAATATTTCTACTTCAAGCACATGATTGTTGTGGAGCTGGAGAGCGTGTGACCAAGATGAGGCATCCGATGCTGTTTGAGTTTATATATTTTCTTTTTTACTTTGGTTTTCAACTATATTCAAGCATTGTGACTTTTCTGGCTTATTTATTAGGCATATGTTTCAGTCATCATTATATATAAGTGATCTACTTGTTTATTTCTATATTATTTCGTTGTTTACTTATTGCATACTTTAACAGCTACTGGAATCCAATATCTATTTGTTTCCATTATGTTACTCTGCCAGTGAGGTAATAGTTTCCCCACTATCACACCCAAGGCCCTCGTTACTAGTCGAAAACCTTTAGAATTCGAGGAATTGTGATTGAGGCCATGTGACCAACCAGGTAAGGGGAACCTCTGGGTGGCACTCGGAATCGGGACATTACATCCTAGAAAGTGGAAAAAAATATTAAATGGGTAAAACATCGTACATGGATTTTAAAAGTGGTCCATATTTCCAATAAAAAAATTTAATGAAGGATTATGCGGTCATGTAAACCCTTATTCTCTCATTATTGATTTGCGAGTTCTCCTATGAGTCTTTTCACATTTACTCTATCTCTTGAATCATGCAATTTTTTTGTCCCTGCACTCGAAATGATAAAATTTTATTTCATAATGATCATGGAAGGCAAGTTCTATATCATAATAGGGAGGTGAAAACTCCATCTAAACACATTAAAATAAAGAGAAATATAATTGGGTGTTTTGAAAGTAATATAGTAATCCCATAAAGTATCATTAAGCTCAGTACTATAATATTTTTTATGGAAACATTTTTTTCAAAAAACAATTCCTTAATATTAGAGAGCTCAGATTGATAGTTTGTTTTGGGGTGATATATAAGAGAATAATAATTAAAAACTCTATATTAATGAAAGATTGATTTCATTTATTGTTTAAATAGATTAAAACCCTATTTATAGATGATAAACCAAAGTAATCTTAATAGATAGAAAAGTTTTCATCTAAAAAATCCAACAACCATATTTGAATAATAATTAATTATGGATTATACCTCGACATATTTTGACACATATTTAATTCCAAAATTATGTACATGTTTTGAAATGAATTATGAAATGTACTTATTGATTAAATTATACAAAATTAAATATTACAGAAAAATAAATAATTTTTGTGAATTTTCACTCCACTTAGGGAAATTTTTTTCATATTATCTACAATGAAAATATTTACATAAATCACATGAATCATAAAATATATATCAGAAAAATAGAAAATAATAAAGTTCATTAAAAGTAGTAATTTGGGGACCAATGTGGCCCCCAAATTGAAGACTATAATAGAACCTCATGATTGACAAAATAGAACTATTAGTAACTAAAAATTCAAAATAACATGATCACTCTGTATAAACCAATATTACGGGTCATCCAAAATGTACCAACATTACTCAAATTTATAAAAATAGTTTTTTTATGGAAAAAATATTAATTAAGGAAGTAATAAATTAATTTAAAAATTCATTGTACTATGTATTATCATCATGCACTCAATACAGTTTCTCATCAAGAAGCATGCTGTTATGGGAATATAGGGGAAGGATTCATTTTACAAGGACGGAAGGATCATACAAATATTTTCAACCAACACCTTCTCTCTACATTTTAGTTTAAATTTATTTGTTATATTACAAAAGAAGTATCCTATATTAAGTGATACATGGTTTAATTACTTTTTCCTAAGAAGATACCATAGGGTTTCACGGTCAGAGAATAAAATAAATTCAGACCATAAAATATATAACATGAATTTATACAATGAAAACAAAATGTCATGGAATAATATATCACCTGTGATATATTTTTCTTAAAATGATTTTGTTTTTATGAATTATAAGTTTAGAAATTTCAAACATAATTGATTCATTATAAAAAGAAAACCCCAATAGCATAGTTTGAGACAACGCAAATGAGCTAAAATGGTAAATCCCATACTGGTGGATGGATTAATATTTGTTATGTAAAAATCTATTTTAATTTTTTAAATGAATCCATGAATTTTTTGTTATACAAAAATCATGTAGCTTTATGACTTCATCTAACTTCTAAATGGTATTATCCCCAGATGAGGTGTAATATTTTATAAGCTGGGCATCATCTTCATTGGTAATTATTTCGTCAGTGCTCCTGAGATCATCAATTAATGGATATGCATGAAATTTTTATAGATTAACACTACATTCAACTGATGATTCATTACCATGTATTAATATTAATGATGAAAACTCTTATGGGGGATTCAGGAAACAAAAATAGGTTTCTATTGTGAAAATAGTATGTAATATAATTATCATTGGGAGAGAAATGTTTTTCTGGGTGCAGAATCATGGAATCTAAGATATTGATGTAGATAATGTAACCACTAAAATACATAGATGATATTCAACATTCTATATTATTTATGGTTTTATAATCTTTTAATCAATGTAATCCAAATATAATTGGGTCATGTCTATTCATCTTCTCATGTTCTATTTGAAGAACATAAAATATGAATCAGAATTTAAATTTTATAGATTCTCAATAACATCCTATAAAACACAAGATTAGTGTATGGTACTTCAGTTTTCTTTTTGGATGACTATTCCTATAAGATTGTGTTACTAAACCTGAAATGAAGGGAAAATATAGTGAGGAATAACAATTATAGAAGCACCCTAATTGATGATTTCATTGGGAAATAAATCTCCACTATGGTGAATTGAATTGAATATGTTATATATTCACTACATTTAATTGTAAGTGATAAATCTAAAAATATTGATACATTCCTCTAAAAGATAAACTTTTCATCCACTTGATTTCCTCTTCTATGTCTACTCAAATTCATTAGAAATGTGGTGTATCATGGAATTATATTTATTAAATCCATCAAAGGGAAGGTAACCTAAATTTTGTTGAATGTTACCATGCCATCCTTATCAGGTTTAGTTACTTTTACAAAAAACCCAATATAAATATATGCAAATAATACATTGATAAAATTGTTTCATTATTACATCCATAAAAATTTATACAACCTAACTACATAATGGATTTGTGTTTTGGAAATTATAATCAGTAAATTTAATACATTATAATATGGGCTCATTTATCTATAAACTGTATCTCCTCATTGGCATGTCATGAGATATAATCCATTTCAAATTCGATGGAATAGAAAAAATAATGGGTGATATCCAATTCTATGAATCGAATAATATAACAAAGGTACAATTTTGTTATCACAAGAATGTGGAAAATCCAGAATAATTAAAAATATATGATTAAAAAGATCATATATTATTATGTGTTAACCGTAATCATGAATTATAGGCATAAAATCTAAAATGATAGCAATTCTACCATAGAATTATATAATAAAATATTAAAAATATGACATGGTACATGGAATGTTGAAAAGAAAATGTAGCAGTCCTAAAAATTGTATTTCTTATCTTTTTTAGCCTTACTACCCAACATCCAATTCACTCAAAAAAATTATAGGTAAACTACAATGAACTCACTGTTTTATAACCTATGTAAATTATTTCCCTATCACATTTTTATCTTATTATACAAAATAATTTTCCCAATGCATTAAAGGGAGATATATGTCCCACCTCTTTCATAATTGATATATTAGTGTTTGACATCAAAATAATTATGATGTCATAAATAAACTACTTGATAAGAAATGGGTTTCATGAAATGTTTAAATGATAATACAAAGAATCCTAGGAATGATAATGAGTTTCATATAAAATAAAAAGCTAAATCATTAAATTTTAATATGGAAGGAATGTAAATAATATAGGTTTTATGAAACTTATTAATAACAACATGAATTAAATTTCATTATACTGAAAACATAATTTTTTAAAATTATCACATAATAAAATAATAATATTTCGTGGAAAATGAAAAATAACTCTAATTTATTTAGATCATTTTAATGATAATTAAAACTAAATCATGAAAATATCATTTTGAAAAACTTTTATATTCATAATTATAAAGTAAATGTTTGAATTATCCTTTCTAAAAGACACCATCCTTTGATGAAAAATGAAACAAAACCCATTCATAGAAATGTGATTTACTAAAATACTCTTTTTCCAAAAAGGTACTAAGAGACCATAAGTTAAAAAGATATTTCATGGGAATACAAATTCTGAACAAAAAATTTTACAACTCGGAGAAAGGATTTTGATTTTCCATGTCCCTTAACATTACCCTTGATTTATATAGTAAGTGATTTCAACCCCAATATCATAAATTAAAATAAATTGTTACTTTTTTGTTGCTATTAATATAATTTTCTATTTATATTCTTTATAAATAGAATTTCCCTTCATGTGTTAGATTTTTGTAATATCATGTCAACATTGGTAGTTAATAACCGTGAAAATTTGATATTAGTGTATAATTTTATTTCCAATCCTCCCTTTTAACAAAAATATACTAATTTGAATCCCATTAATTTTTTTAAAATGTAAATTTTATAAAGAATAGTATTGTTATAATACCTTTAAAAGGGATATTATTTCACACTTTAGGAAACCAGAAACAACAATGAGCGAGTTTAGGGTTATTTATGGATATTAAAAAATTACCTTATAATGAACATTAATTATTTTAATAACCATAAATATAAAAATTAATTAAATTTAATAATTAAGTATATATATACCATATAATCAATTACTATAAAATAAAATAATCCTTGGGTTTAAGTGAAGGGAAACGAAATATTTTTTTCTCATGTAGGTTCTCGTCCATAAAAGAAAAAATGAGAATTTACATTACTCAGCAAATGAGAGGGGTGAATGGGGATATTAAGTTATAATTTCATAATTAAAAAAATTAGTTAAATATATTCATTTGTAAATACCACCATGGATACAGTACATAATTTGTGGTGTTGAGAACCGAAAATAATCGCTTTATAGAGATGGTAATCTATGAACACACACTAATATTAATTAATATCTTTATTAGTACATGTATGATAAAAAATAAGGATTTTAGCCTTAATATAATAAAATCATTATATATTAATTATTATGGTTTTATTGTTATACTATTTTTTATGGTTGGTTTAGAAAGGATGGAATAATAATTAAATGGAAACAAATATGTGATAACTACATTGAGACCTTGAACTTGTCTTTAATGAATTCCTTCTATTTAAGGAACATATGATAATTTTTGAAGCCCATTAGAATTATATTGTTCAAAGGATGTTGCATAGATGAAATTTTTGAAGATTTTCAATGAAATATAGACCTATTATTAGAGTATTGAATGGGTGGATATAAACCCACATTTCAAAGTGAAGAAGTGGGACTATTCCATTGAAAGGAATGTAATTAATGAGGTATCAAGTGAATAAAACGAATTTTACGTGATTTTAGAATTTAACTGATTATATGTTATTTATGTAGGACATTAAATCCTAAAAATGTAACTATATATGGTCTAATCTTCATGCCAATTTAAGTAATTATGAGAACCATAAACTAGTCAAATAAACACTTATTACTCTAAATGAAATATTAATCATGTTAAATATTTTATTTAAAAAATTATATAGAGAACCTCAATAAAGAAATTATATAGTAATAATAAAAAATTGAAATTAATTTAACATAATTATTTATGTAAGTGTGATAAAATATTATTTTAAATTAAACAGACATATCATATTATTTTTTTAGATAAAATATTATTTTTAGACATTAAACATATGTATAGGATAAAATTTTTATACGTATGAATTTTAATGATATTAAATATTTTATAATAAATAAAATAAATGTTTTGTTTCTATATATTAATCTTAAACTAAAATTTACCCTGAATATATTTAACTATATAAAGAAAATCTCTTAAATTTAATTAAAACGTTTCTTAACCCATAAAATATTGTAAATATAATTTATATGTTCATAATAAAATTTTATATTTCATAATTAAACTGTTAAATTTTAAATGGAATAAATCAAAATATTTTATAAAATCCTAAGCCTCACATATATGTTGATTAATTGATTAAAGACACCATTCTGGAAAATGAATAATTTTTTCCCTATTCACAAAAAATAAATTTTATTTTAATAAATAAATAAATAAATCATATTATTATATTATTCTAATTAATAAAAAATTAATATTAAATTATTCAATTTAATTTTTTAAACTGATTAAATCTATATTTTTTAATGGTGTATAATATAATTCTAATAAAACAATATATCTAGTTATTTTTTGATTGTTCTTTTATTATACCCTTCTTATAGATTTTCTAAAGTGGTTACATTGTTTAAACTCTCCAATTTAATGTATATAATAGTAATGTGATTATTTATTTTATTTCAGTGTTTTCCTACAGACAAAACAGTAACATGATACTTAATTAATGAAATGTAATTATTGAAATCATTGATTGTTACATTCAACCGAATAAAAAATCTTCTTTTAAATTTTATTACCCATAATAAAAGAGATTAGTTACTTCTATCACATCAAACCCTTAGGTTCCCATATAGCCTCATCAATCTTATGGTTATTCCATAAAACTGTATCATGAAGGGTGGTCTTGTTCTTTAACATCTTGTCTCTTCAATCAAAGATCTCACTGATTGTTCATTATAGAAAATGACATGTTCCAATTGTAAATTTTTATATATTAATACAAGGGGTGTATTATGTATTTATATCGTAAAAAATGACAAAATGATTACATCATAAACTTGGGATATGTGAGGATAGATTTATATCATACAATCCACAGCCCCAATACTTTAAATTAACTCGATGTGGCTAACATATCAAGGTATGACATTCCCCTTATTCAAAAATTTCGTAAATAATTTTTTTGACATATTCATAGAACCACCTTATCACCAGTGTATACTAAAGATATTTATAATGAATATATATCTAACATTTATATTGATATTTTTCTATATTAATCTAACACAAAAAGATTTAACCTTGACAATAATTACATGAAAATGGTCAGAACCTATCGCATCCCACTCTCTAAAATCATCCCAAAAATTAGTAGTCTAATGTATCATCCCATATAGATCCTTATATAGTGCCTTATAAATGATATATTGTAAATTTTTATTATATGTGATCATTACTGGGGGATGTATTGATTCCATCATCCTTGGAAATTAAATGAATAAGTTCTCAACATATTCTTTAGAGATTGGATTGTCCGCTCAAAATAACTACTAAATTAAGGATTATATTTAGTTCTCTCCACATTGTTTCGAGTGATTAATGATGACTTATATAAAACTATGAGGTAAATATTGCATCCTGATAAGAAATGATTGATATTTTTACTCCATACTACCTTACCACATCCCTTATATAAATCATAGTGAGTCGGTCTGGTGAGAAATATTATTTTATTGAAATAAACATTGTTCATATTGTATAGTGATTAACTACAACCCCTATTAATATGTAACCCTTATATGTTTTGGATATTCTGTTATTAAAGTCCTGGATGATGTCATTTAAATTCTTTATAGTTATGGTTTTTTATTACTACCTATTTTGGATTCTATCATTCTTCATTATCTTGGAAGCATACCAAGCATGGAGATATATACTCCATGATTTACATCTTCGTATTATCCTCTAGATGTTTTGGTTTAGATATCTATGCATCATCATTCCTCTTGGGTGGAGAGATAAGGATAATAAATTTCCATCATCCAAATTATTATTATTTTGTTCTAGTATTGGGGGGACACAAATCTGGGTCTAAAACATTTGACTTCATCTTTTTAAATTTTGAACAATATAGTATTTTATAACAGTTTTTGTAACACTAAATAATAATTCTTGGATCCATTTACCTTTATTGGAATATATGGATGAGTATTCAATTGGGTAATATATAGTTTATCTTCTCCCATTATAACTTCATGATTTACCCTTTTCAAATCCTTGTTAATTGGATCCTTTTCAATACTCATCATAGATAGAGAAGTATTGTCTTGTCTACTCAAATAACCAAGCACATTGATTTCCTTCCCATTATGGTAATGTATGGAGTAATCATAATATTTTATTAACTATAACCACATCCATTGTAATATGTTTAAATCCTTATATGTGAAGATAAATTTTAAGATTTTGTGATTATTGTATATATCACTCTTCTCATCATAATGGTAATGATTCTAAATTTGGAATGAGTATATCACCACTGTTATTTCCTAACCATACATATAGTATTATTTGGATTTACATTTAAATTAATGGGAGGTATAAGAAATTAAAAATTAATTTTACATGAGAATATATCATAATACATTTAATTTTGCATCACTGTAAATTAATTACCCTCTCCTACTATAGTGCAATGTAATAATAGCTGGCTTTCCAATCCCCATTATTGAGATCCATAAAGCTATCCTCACATTATTTCAAAAGGGGAAACTTGACTCCTTAAGTGATATCTTGGTTAATTTGTTTTTTAGTAATTATAAATTTCATTCAATGTATCAATAATATATTGATAACCTAGGAAAACTAAGAATATTAGTTATAATGGTGTGTATGGTACATTTCTCTATAACCTTAATCATTTATATATCTATATATACACCAACTCTTATAATGACATGAACCAACAATGATAATTTTATGTGCATACTTTACATTTTAGAGTTTAGCATAAACTCTATCTTAATTTAACTTCATGCAATTACTTAATTTTGGAAAATATAATGATGCATTATACAAGGGATATCAAAATTTGATAATGGAAATCTCTATGGAATATATTCATTGGATTCATGAACATTGAGGGGAATTGTTATTTCTAAATGGCATAACTATAAACTCATATGATTCATACCATTTCTTGAATGATGTATTTTGATAATCCTCCATTTTTACCCATAATTGATTGTATCTTAACTAGAGGTCAATCATTGAATGAATAAAGATACTCTATCATTATTAATCATATCATCAATATAGGGTAGATGGTACTTCATTTTAATCTTTATTTTTTGTCCTAATGGTAGTTGGTGAAAAAAACACCTAGACCGATCATTATTATTTATAATGAGATTTAGGGAACTCTATAGGGAATAACTATGGTGTATATAATACCTATAATGGTACTCTTGTAATTTATTCTTCAATTCATCTAATTTAATGGATGAAATTATATAGGGATTCATTGAGATATGTAAGTATACAAAGATGAGTTTCTTTTGAGAAACCAAATCTTATTATGGTGGATGTCTTGGAAATTTAGTATGAAATACAACATCATATTCTTACACATTTTGCATGAACCAACTGTTGAATTCCACCTTAATAAAATATACTAGGAACTCCATGGGCTCGGTATCAGGACCCATAAAATAAAATTCACTTTCAATTATTATATGGGATTATCATTGAATTGATACTTTATATCATAGTTTTTATGGATATAACATCATATTTTCCAATCTCCATAAATGATGTGATATTTATATAAAGAAATCTATTCCATGCACTGAATTATTTAAATTTTAACTATAGGGAGAAGAACTAGATTGTTTGGAATTATATCCCCAAAAATATCAATTGGGGAATATTTTCACCCCCATACTTTTTTATCATGCCAATAAGTATTTTTTTTAAAAAAATTATATTTAATTAGTCATGTTGTGAATCCATATTCTATACAAAGTTTTAATATATATTTTAATGTGATTAAGTAGAATTAATTATGGACATAATGATTCTAGAGTAGAGAATGATTTTAGCTTTCACCATAGAATTTATTTGGTCTTCCTCTACACTAGTGATTGTATATTCCATACCATTCGATCATGATGTAGGTGGCCACTATTAAATTTTCACATCATTAATTATATATTTTTGGAATTGATTAATATAATTCTCATACTCATTGAAATTTATGCATTTATTAGTTTTTATATCATTATCTTGGTCATTATTATCTTCTGTAGTGTTATTTGGTTTCTTTCTATTTCATCGGATGTCATGATCAAGGCGGCCTTCTTTACAACAGTTGTAACACATCCAAGAACATTTAAGGATTTTACAGAGGTGATTCCTCTCACAATTTTTACATATATGTATTTTTACTTTCAGCCACCAAAGAAAATATCCATTAATGAATACATGATACTTCATCTTTATTTTGTTCCCTATTGATCATGTGGGACTCCATATTCAATTTTAACCTTACAAAAACTTATGACAATTTCGTAATTGCTTTAAAATTCGATTATGAGTAATAAATTCTGATGAATACTTTTTAAGCCACCATGGAATTGATAATTTTCATTTCTTATCTATAAATATAACTTAAGGATTCCCGTGTGAGTCTACTAATATGTTCCTTATATGTTCCAATATAATCATCATCCTTTTGTTACAATTGTATGAATTATCATTCTATAATAGTGTTAAGAGTCCTAGTGAAATTCTTAGTGATGATAATTCCCTTTAAATTATCCCACTACATTGAGTTAATACGCTCCGTTTTTGTAATATTCCTTATGATATTCTATCAATTTTCAGCTACACCCTATAGATAATATAAAAATAAAAATAAATTCTCCCGATCTGACCATTAAAGTATAGGAAATAACCATTACATTACATTAATCTACATCTAAAAAAATATATGGTTTTATAATCCCATTAATGAATATTTAATATTGATTCATAAAAAATTCTTTATAAAGATACCCTCTTCTAGGTAAATTTAAGAGTTTGACATTATTCATGTTTTTATACAGAACATGAGAGAGTTGAGTGAGGTTTGACTTAAAATTATCAACTACAACTGCCATCTCTTTAACCCATAAATATATTCTTCCCGTTCAGTAATAATTATGTTTATTATTTATTATTAAATCCATATCCTTGAGGGATGAATACTCAAGGTGAGTATAATTAAATTTGTAAAAGTATAAATAATTAAACAATGATCATATAATAAATAAGACAAAAACATACATTATATTATTCCTTAAATCATACCATGTATTGATATATGTTATCCAAGATTTTTAACCCACATTATTTTTTTCCATGAAAGATATCAAGATAATGAAATTAGTTAAAATGGATCACAATGAAAATTTTAATTATCATAAGAAAATCCCCCAAGAGTTTCAAACTATGTCTGCAGTAAGGGAACATTAACCATGCCCGAGAATGATGTATGAGATATAATCAAACAACTATTTTCAAGGTTATTCACACTAGATGGATTTTCTAAAAAACCCTATTCCACGAGTACTGTCTGTATATAAATTTATTTCTAATAAATCCACATAATCCATACTTCACTTAAATATCAAGACATAATATAAAACTTATCATTATGGTGTTCTCTAATTTTTCCTTGATATAGTATATAAAATAACTAAAAATTTATCTAATGAAAACTAATGTTTTCCTTTCATAATATATATAAATAATACATTGGTACAATACATCTAAAAATAGTAACATAATCCAAGGGCCTAAAGAATAGTGTATTCGATACTGGAAACCAAAGATACATATCATATAATTTGGGAGAATGTCTATAAAAATTGTACCTTCCTTATAAAATACATTATTCATAATCATATTATAGTATTGGGAAATTGAAAACATTATAAGGGGTGAGTTTAAATGATTTTTAATGAAAAAAAATTCACAATGTTGAGATCATTACAATGTGGAAAATAATGAATAGGGAAACATATCAAAATTAAAAGAATGCAAAAAAAAAGTAATATCCATAACCATTCATCCTATAAATGATAAATAAAATGATAACACTTTTCCCATGGAATAATAAATTATTAAATTAAGCAAATAACTTCAGACATGGAATGTGGAAATGAATGTGGCATAATCACTAACCTAATATTTATTATCTCTACGAAACTGGTAATTCACCAATGCATTCACTCATAAAATTTTGAGTAGATTCAAATGTCATAACACTCACCCTTTGTTAATACATCTAAAAGGATCCCGATTACATATAATACCCATCTCATTGGATATAATCCGTTAAAAAATTAATTGGAGGGAGATATAGGTCCCAATGATATTATAATGTACATATGTGAGTTCCTCTATAAAATAATCATCAGATCATAAAATAACCCATTTAAAGGAAATTAGTTTCATGAATTTTCAAAATCATCATATAAATAACCCACTGAAATAACTTGGGTTACATAGAAAATCAATGTGGATTAATTTTTAAATTTATATTGAACCCATGTAAATGACATTGGTTTCATAAAACATCCAAATAACACCATGTAATAAATATATTGATACCCAAAACCTAATAACCAAATATAATAACATGATGAATGAATAATATAGTGTGAAACATGAAACATAAATCTAATATAGGTATATAATTTTTATGATAATGAAGACAAAATCAAAGAAAAATATTTTACCAAACATTTTGTGTTCATCATTTTAAAACTCAAAATTCCAAAACTCTTCACAAAATGTCTCTGATATATTTATATCAACTGAAAATAAATTCATTCATTAAAATTGAAATAATAAAAAAAAATAATTTCGATAGAATTATAAATTGTAACATAATTCAAAATAGAATTTCATGGAATGACGATGTTGACATAAGAAATTGTATAACTAAGGGAAAGTATTTTGACTTACCATTTCCTTAACATTATCCTTGATTTCTATAAACGTTCCTTAACCTCATGTATCATGAAGTTGAAAATATTAATGATATTTCTATACTCATAATTCTTGTACATTTATATTTATTTTTTTCAATAACGAATAATTCCAATAATATACTATATTGTTGTAATTTGTTTCCAATATCAATTGTTAATAATATAGGCCTTTTAATGTAGGTTCCAAATAGTGGTGTAATTAATTCTTTTTCAACAAAATATAATTATTTATATAAAATTAATTTTACTTAAATTGATGTTTTATAATTTATGATAATGATAAATAACAATGATATGTGATATTTAGTCTTGTTTTTATAAAATAGAAATAGAAAATAAATTTTTTAATTTTCCAATATTGATGGATTCCTTTATAATGATAATTAATTTATCTATATTAAAAATTAACCCAATAAATGATATATATTTCTTATATATATCATATATAAGCATCCAATATAACCTAAAATCATCCATATTGGTATGTTGAGGTTAACAAATCACATTTATTCATGGAGAAGTTAGTCCACAACAGACATGATTAGTGCTTCTAGTACACAATGAATGAGAGTGTGAATGTTGATAGAACGTTATAATGAAACAATAATAAATAAATTATATATATCAAATAAATTACTTGGTTCCATCATTAATATAATCCATGAGGTATTATGATGAAAAACTGTAGGTGTTTCTTCGTGGTGGAGGAAATCCAAGCAGACACAATAATTATGATTCATTTATTATTACAAGATACAAGAGAATAAATAATTATTTTACAATTATTATAATAACATATCATCACACCAATGAAACAAATTTTCTTATTATATTGTATTTGTGGTTTTTTAAAATGGAAATAAATTGAATGGAACTTTCAAAGATATGTGATACTAATATCTGGACCATAATCATTCTCTTTATGAAGGCCTCATAGTTTTGGGAAATAGGATAATTTTTGTTAACGTGGCAAATTAGTATGTCTAAAATAATTATTTAAGTGGATATTTGGGTAGATATTCATTGTATTTTCTATATAATGGTGTAATAATTAATGGATGGAAGTGATCACACTATTATAAGTGTTGAAGAGGGACATTTAATCGGAAATGAATGTTACCCTAGGGGTACCAATTGAATAATATGAATGTAGGAAATTTTATGTGAGGAATAGTTTCTAATAAATATAGCTAATAAATTTTAAGCTAATAATTTAATTAAAATGTTTTATGTGAAGTTATTTTAGTAAAATTTTATCCATATTAGATTAGTCATTCGAACAGTTTTTACACTTATTTAATAATATTCATTTAAATTATTTTATAAGAAAAAAGATATGTAGAACCTTTTTACCATATTTCAAAATTATAATTTTTAATTTTCGATCAATTTAACCTAATTCATTTCATTAATATGGGAATCAATAGATATAAATGAATAAAACATAAAAACGTTATATTAAAATATATATTTTACACATTAAAATTATGAATATTGTCAATTTATAATGCATTATTATTTTCAATTTAGTAATTAATATATTATAAATTCTAAAAAATATTATACAACATAAAGAATATTCCAAAATATAATTTCACCATGATAATATTCAATTTAAATAATCAAATGGATCCATCTTTTATATTAAAATAAAATATTACTTAAGACCTAAAATGTTTTAAATTTAATTTATAATTTAAAATAACAATCATATATTTCATTAATACACCATTAAAATATATATTTTATCAATTAAGTGATTTTATATTATTTTATTAATTTATCATATAATAATAAATGGATAAAATTCAGTGTTTTGTCAAAAGAAATATTTTTACTATTCACCTAAAATAATGAATTTTTTCAAACTTCAAAAAAACGACTTTATAATATAATGTTTTTCATAATATAAAAATATTATTCATTTTTCATATAAATTTATAGAAATCATAATATTAATTTTGATATAAGTTCAAATAAATTAATTTTATGAAACATATATTTCTAGGAGTAAAATTTCATTTTATTATACCATATTATATTTTTATATAATATGGAAACATTTTGTGAAACCCAAAAATATAATGGCTATAAAAATAAAAAATGTATTAATTTTCATTCTCTATTTTAGATCGATATGTTACTCAAACAGTAAATAATTAATGAAAATGTATTACTGAAATTCAGGGTCATTTATTTCATTTGATATATCTTTGGGGAAACTAAATTAGAATGGTTTGGCTATGATAATCCTCTAATTATATAATGTTTAATTTGTTTTTTTATCTTATGTAAATTATTTTTCCCATTTGGAAGATTTTTGATGGTTGAAATGGTGGTTTCCTCAAGAAGGAATTTTATAATAGAACAATGACTTTTATTTTATGTTTGGTGCCACTCCAAAGGGTGATGGAACTGAAATTTCCTATGTCTATTGGGTAGACTAAGGTTTTGTATGGTATTTTACTCTACCCCTCATTTTGAATTTCATCCACAAATTTGGTGAGATTACTGAATTGAGTTTTTTCCCTGAATGATTTCTTAAATGGATGATTGTAAATGGAGGTTATTTTTATCCATTTGTTTCAACATGTCCTATAGGATATCATAATGTTTTTGAGATGGTTGATTGAACTGACCTTTGGGTTATTGGGGGGGGGTTGTTAGGTTTGAGGATGACTGCTCTACCCAAGGTGGTTCGTGGATTTCGGAAGATTGTTTTAATACCACTTACCTATAGGTGTCCATTTATTTTCAACCAACGTTGTATGGATATTATGGTTCTTTCATAATGGGTTGGTTATATAGGTGGCCTGAGAATATTTCCTCACTACCCATAAAAGGTCCACTTAGTTGAAATAATTGCTTATAGAAGTGGATTTTTAGACCCCAGGTACAACAATAATGGGGGAAAGAAGGTTGTTATTACCATTAATAATGATGCATTTGTAAGATTAGGGAACTTACATCTTCATAATTTTCATCCACCTTCTTCCCAAAGGAATAAAAGTTCACTATAAGGAATCCTCAAATTGGTTCAATGGATCTTTTAGAAAACTATTAAGTCTTTATTCTATATTTTTTGAAGATATTTATGCATCAATTGGGGTCTTATCCATAAGGTTCAATCTATTATTTCATTAATCATAATACAATCGAATAGAATAAATACATCATAAAATTTTTTTATCAGTACTTAACCACCAATTGGGTTTATGGACTGCATGAACATACCCTTTTAAATTATTATCATTGTTCATTATGTTTTCCCATTCCAATATTCTTATTCAAAAAAATTAAGTCATTATTTTTGTTCTTTGTGACATTCTGAAGAATTATTATATGAAAATATGAGTCATGTATTACCAACATTTTATTGGGTAGTTAACATAATAAAAACAATTTGTTCTTATTCCTTGTCATGAAAATAAAGAAGATATCTAATTTTTTTCATTATCGATGTATTTAGGTTTTCATGTCAAGAAAACAATATTGAATTTCGTTAAATACTAAAAAAGGTCATATTCATGAATAATCTTAAATTTTTATAACAAATTAAAAAGATTATATTTTAGTTTAATATTTTTTCTTTCACAATTTATTTGAATATATGTTGGCTGGGAATCGGCTTCAAGGGAAGTGATTTATACTACTGATTTTTAATTTTATTTCATAATATACATGTTATATTATATTTCATCTACTCATATGGAATATTTAGTTTATATAAGGTATTCTCTAATTTAATATACCTCCGCATTAAAATGATCGTCATGTGTGTACTACTGTAACTAACATAAAAATAACTCTTAAAAATCACTCTTATTCAAGTTTGAAATAAAGAACATCATAAAAAAGAAAGTTGCATGGAGAATTAATATAATACCTGAATATTTTTGAGGTATAATATTATGTTCAATGGTTTTTATGACACATAACACTAATATTTAAATTAAAAAGAAAATATTAATACATAAATATTACCATTATTTTTTAGTCGGAGTGGAACACTCAATATGGTGGAGAACTGTATTCCCAATTAAACATTTCTGTTAACATATTTAAAAATTAAATTCCCCAATCTAATAAAAACATTGGGTAAAATAAAGTTATATAATTTTAGAATTTTTTCATTAAAAAAATTCTAAATGGTCTAATCACATGTCATATAAAGTAATTTTTAAAACGTAGTATCTTTTGAAACTAATCTCCAAGTAAGAAATCTAGTTTTTAAAAAAATACAATACAAACAATCAAGTTAATGTTTTTTAAACAAAAATAACAATTATTATTTATTAAAAATAGTGAAAAAATTTAAACATCCAATAATGAAAAATAATAAAAGGTGTTATTTCTTTAAATAATTCCTCATCTCATATATTTAGAAATCTATGACGGGACATAAGTATATTATTAAAAAATCAATCCACATCCTTGATTGGATATTTAAAACTAATATAATAATATAATATAGGATAATTTTCTCTTTTATCATTGTGTAAGTGATAAAAATATTCAAGGTCACATAAGACCTCGTTAATAGTTATACATAGGATTATAGATGAAATTATTTAAATGTGAGTGTCAAGAAATCTCTATTTCATTACAAAAGAATATGTTTACATATAAGCAATGAATAATAAACCAGAAATTGAAAGTATACCTAAAAAATTAGAAGGATGAGATATTTGAAAAATAAGTATATCTCAATATGATATGGTTTAGATATTAGGATTTCTTTCAATTTTTCATTGAGAATATTCAACAATTTGTGTGTAGGAGGAAGAGAAAATAGATCACCAATACGTGTTCTAAATGTTCCGTGTGTGTGGACCAGGTTCACACATATGTTCTTATATTATTCTTTGTAAGATTACGTGAAACGAATACCATAAATGATTTTTTGTATTAAAAATAAATCCATAAAATATTATCTTTTTAGAGAATAATCATTTTAGTATTAAATGAAAATTCTCTAAAATTGATGCTACAAATTTTGTCATTGGAAATTTTAAAATACTCCACATATATAATAGATAGTGTTGGTTTTCTTCACCTAAAACATGGTTAATTAATCTAATGGATAGTTGGAATTTTTAGTTAACATGACATCTTTAAATAGTCACTTTATTTCTTATGTAGTCAGTGCATTTTTTTTCATGTGGTAGGTTCATGCCTTCATGAAGTGACATCAATTAATTTTTTGGTTTCCTAACTCGGAAATATTTTTTGCTTCATTACATTACATAGTATCTTTCATTATAATCATATAAGTTATATATTTTCATGATGTAGGTAGTTTTTATTGTAGTTTCTATAGATATAGGAAGTCAAAGTTAGTACAAGAAATAAAGATATTTGTCATAACTGTTTCACAGTAGCATGATTGTACACACATTTAGAATATTCTCTATGCAAAGTTGTTTCTTTATCAGACATTTTTATAATCATCAATGCATGGTAGATATATTTTCAATTCACGTGTATTTTATGAGTTGGAAAAAAATTCTTATCTGAGTCTCAATAGGTTATTTATTCTTATGGTCTATAGAATTACATCGTATAGTTGGTTCCACAAGGTCAGTTGACCTTGATGTTCAGTTAATATTCATCACATGGTAAGTACATTACACAATTAATATGTTATCACGGTATGTTAAAAAATTATCGATTATTTATTTATTTCATGAAAAATATTTCCTGATAGAAAACATAAAATTAATTAATTACATTATAAAAATGATTTATGATCATTAAATAAATCGGTACCGGTCTATTCCAATAATATCCCCCTTTTTAATATCTCAGATAAATCAATATAATTTAAATATATTGAACACATTAAAAATATTTTTTCAGATAAATGAAAAAATTATTATTATTATCCATTGGGTTATCCAAATAGATTTAATTTAATGAATGAATATATTTTTGTTTTGAAAAATAACTCCCTCTTTTGGGATTATCAAAAAATTGAACATATATTATAAAAAATAGATAATATATAAATAATAATGGAAATAAAAATGATTATTCAATTAATATATGAAAATGTATTACAAAAAGAATTAAATGGAGTCCATATTAGGTACTCTACTATAAATATGAATATGGAAAATCCCTAATGTCAGAAGACACAATAGGATCCTTTCCTTTGGATGTATAAGTAGGGAAAAAATAGCTAGACAGATGTGTAAGGGAGAATAACTTTTAAAAATGACTATATAGCTATAAAGGATACTCTGATGTTGAAGTTCCTATCTATGAGACATGATTAAAGGTTTAATGGAAGAGGGGGTAGTGGAATGAGTTGGAGACAAATGTATGATATGATTATCTAGTATAGAGGTATGATTAATTTAAAGGTATTTTTATTTTTTCTTATTGAAATCACTCATTTCCAAATAACCATTACCCAAATCTAGAATAATTTCATCCCTTTATTCCATGAAGGCTACCAACACTACGGTTAGTACCCTGATCTTATCAACTTAAGACATAATTTCTTGGGTAAAAATATGAATTATATGATCCAAATAAAGATTTCTAATCATACCCTTTAAAAATAATTTCTGATGATTCATATCACATTTAAATCAATATATTTCAATATTTCTTCACTATTTTTCCAATATTTCTTTATATCTTTATTAACATGATTGAATGTTTTAGTGGAATGTTTTCAGAAGAACAGTTTCTTTATTCTACATGAACTAATCAATCACAATGTTAAAATCATCAATTATTATTTCAATATTTCTGTATTCATCAAACTAGTTTTGGATTGGAGGATCTTTAGAAGGAAAATAATTAAAAGATTGAGGAGGATGAAATATGGAATGTCTGAATATCTAATCTAAATAAAATACCATATCAGATATATTTTAAAAAAAACTATATTTGATATAAAATTCCAAAACTAATTTCTCATTAAATTTTTATGAATATGAAATTTTAATTCATTATGGGAAGTAAAAAACCATCATTATCCTTCTAATATATTCTTCTCAATAGTGCTCTAATGACATTCCAAGGATAATAAATAATTCCTTGAATACAACCATTTTACCTTATTAGAAGTCATTCAAATCTCCTATTTTTAATATATGATGTAGAAGAAATATAATAATATGGATCATAAGCCTCATGAAAACAATCTATGTTTGCTAAACCCTCCAATGATCTATCTTTTTAAAAAAATATTAACATCTATCATCATGATCCACTTGTTACTTATGAATTATAGGTTCTTCAACATTATTTCGTTCATAATGAGGACTGACATTCTCAAATTATTCACCGACCTTGGTTTGAGTAGGATCAATGAAGAATGCAGTGTATAGCCATATAAGGGTCTTATAGTAGAATCCTCAATCCCTTCTTGATAATCTATTGCTGCCATGAGATATCCCTCAATAACTCCTTTATTATAAGGTATGGTTGGTCCATTATGTCTAGGTATACATCCCCTATCATCATCTTCCTTAATGTATAAGGCCCACAAATTATCTATAAGACTTCTCCCCATAATAACAGGATTAATGTCATGATGTTATAAGAGTGCATCATACCATAGTAGATCCCTCTGATATACATTTTAACATCACCAGAGTGTGAAGACACATCCCATCCTGGCCAATAGCCACTGATAGACACCTCTATCTAAATTATGTCGTTAAAATAGATCTCTTTTTGATGTGAATGTTAATGTAATGTAGACTATGGTTATTCATATGACACCATAGGAATGATTATCCTATCATCCACAAGAGCTTCCATGGAATCCACTTTATGATCCACCATCTCAACAGAATCATCATCTCATTCTAGTTATTTTTCACTAATATATTTTCATCATCATAATACTGAAAAACCTCATCTGGTTCAGGACATAGATCTATATTTCCATTGGTCAAATAGGATATATTACTAAATCAAACCACTCATACAACCAATCCCTTTCTATAGGATATAATTTACATTTACATTCTTACAAATCCTATGGGAGAGACACAGATCATCTGATGAAGTAATTCATTCCTCCCCCTAAGGAACTAAACATTTTGACTCGAATAATGATGAAACACTATTTTGGTATGTCAATAGACAAAAAATTGATTTATTATTAAATAAATCATATATATATCATGATATATTTTTATAGACTAATATCAAAACATTTTTTAATAAAAAAATAAAAAATGATCATAGTGCCTCATGATATTGAAGTATCCATTTCAAGGATAAATGAGGTGTTGAATGAAATTTAATAGTGTTTTATTTTCAATACTCAATATAAAATTGGTTGGAATTCAAGGGGATAAATTCCCAGTTAGAACATATTAATCTATGTAAAATTCAATGTTTGCATGATTGATTGGAAATAACCTATGGTAATCATCAAATTATCTTTCATGCAACACACCTGTGTATTTTTCCCCTATATCCAAGAAAACTCTAGAACATCACTATTGATCATCTTCTTAATGATATTTCATTTCTCCAAAGGAATAATTTATTTTTTTTCATAAACATATTTAATATGTTTTGGGTATAATTGATTACCATTATCTTTAAACCAATCATAAATAAAAAAAATTTGAATGTAATTCAAAACCACTAACATTATTAATTTCAACCATTGTGAATTTAATTGTATTTATATAGAAGCTGAATGTTAAATTAGATGTTGATTCCATGGATTCACTATTTTTTTGAGGTATATTTAGTTTTGATTGATTTCTATATAGGAGGAGAATCGATATGAGTAGTTGAACTAGTGGTGTCCTTTATCCTCGACATTCGGAGCTTCAATTCAGTTTCTCCAAATATTTTGGTTTATCATATAAAAATTTATAGTCGTATGGGTCTCTATTTTCATAAAAGGTTTTGAAATAAAGAAATATATTTTATAGAAAATAAAATGTTAAATTAATATTTAAATTTAAAATTCATTTATATCATTTTGTGAGTAAAATAATAATAAACAAAAGTAAAATCCAAAAAAACCATTCATAAAAAGTATATGTATAAAAAGGTCATGGATGGTATAGTGAGCATGGATCCATGATAACAAATGTACAATATGTATACTAACTATTTAATATCGGATGTTATACTAAATATAATAAAAAGCATTCATGGTGGTTATGTAGTGATCATATTACTAAACAATCAGGATATGTATTCTAAATAGGTCTTTTAGTGTTTATGGAAGGTATACAAATAAAATGACCAACTAATCCTAGAAGGTTTACATGAAATATGAACATAATCTCACAAACATCATACTTTCTATGTGAACTATACTTAATGATTATATTTTGAAAAAACATAATAAATACATAATGATAAATTTATATTACTATTCATGTTTCTTCATGAATTTTAAACTATGATTATGATATATATATAGTTAATGATCCCCAATTGTTGTCTCACATAGTTGATAATCACAACATTCAATGGGTTTTTAAACATATCCAAATCATATAGTTTAGAGATAATGAAATCAAGTGTTATATCAGATCTCTAGAAATGTTATCTAAAATGATACGTCTTATATCAATAGTTTATGTTCTTGAATTTGATTGAATGTTCATATAAATACTTATCACACTCATATTGTCAAAATTTATATATAATTTTGAAATTTATATCCATAGTCTAGTAAATTTCATCTCATCCACAAAATCCTTACATAAAAAATTCAACTATATTTGAACACAGCTTCAGCAATGGAAAATGAAATGTATTTTTTTACTACATCAATAATCTACAGTCCTTCAAAAGTAATGACATTTTTAGGGGTAGTGATTCTACCAAACATAAAACCTCAAAAAATAACATTTTAATAACTAAAAAATAGAATTTATTTCATTTAGAATAAAATAATCCAAATTTGGTTTTACTATTGTCTTATTTGATAATTCTTTTAGAATGAAGAAAATGTGATTATTTTGGATTTTATTGAAAATTTGAACACATATATACACTAAATATTTTTTCTTTATTAGGTATTATTTATGTATAATAAACATCAAATAGTACGTATTCTAGTGGATTGATGAAGTACTTTTCAAGTATCCCTAAGATCAATTTACATCTTATACTAATTAGAGCATCACTACATTTATATTATAGATAAAAAATGTTTCAAAATCTATTTATTATACCTCCATTGATTTTAAATAATTCCATTTTTTGAAAATATTTAAAAACCAGTGTATAATATTTACTCACCAATAAAACTAATTTAAATTTAATTTTTTATCATTTTTTAATGTTCAGTAAAAAATAAATTTCGTGAAGATCAGAAGATAATATCATCAGCTTGTATTTTTACTTATAAAAATAATTTGAAATTATTTAAATATATATAGTAATAGAAACTATTACATAGTTATATAAATTGGTTATAAAAAATTACATGATCCTATCATACAATGTTGTATGATTTTTTTAACTAATGAAATATTTTTTTCATCTAAAAAATTATTTAGAAATTAATGGTTTGGACATATAGTGGGTTGTTCCAAAAATGATGCCTTAACTATGTAACCACATAAAAATTCATTCTTTAAATTAATTTGATATAATTTTAAATCTAAGTGATCAACTTAGTCAAGAATCATGCTAGTTGATTTATGTATAGCTACTGGAGAAATTGTTTCCTAATTGTAAATACCTTCCATTTGATATCAACCTTATGAGACCAATATCTCTTTATTTATAATTATTTTTCATATATAATTTACCTTGTTTTGAATCACCAATTTAGTGGTATTAATATGATAATACTAGGATATTTCAGGTAGTTCACATACTCTATTTCATTCAAATTGATTTAGCTATGATTTCATTGACATTACCATTACCTCATTATTTATTTCATGATTAATATTCCTATGTTCAATCTATGTTAAGAAATATTAATGTATAACTTGATTTCCTATAGTTTCACTAGTTTTTTTAATCTATTAAAGTGTTTTATAAGAGAATATAAGGGTTAGTATCTATGATTCCTAGTAACATGATGAATAGAAGTGTCAGATAAATCATATTCTTATAAAGAATAAAATTCAAATAGTTCCATAGAATTTGTGATGTTTCTATAGCTGGATTGATAGAACTACCAATTTTTAGCATTAATATTTTTATTGGAATTTTCATCATCATGATTCTCTAGATATTTATTTGGTTCATGTGGATCAAACTCATCAAATATTTCATTAAAAATCCTCTGAAAATTGTGGACTTTTAAATAAATACCATATATATTTTATTATATTTTAATTATCCAAGGAAAACATATTCCTCACATTTTGATTAAAAGTTTACGGAAATTATATTATTTATTGAATATAAATACCATACAAAAACACTCTATAGAAATTTAATTTTGGTTTTTGACTATTCTATAACTCATTTGGGTTTTAATTTAACGTTAGTTCAATTAGAACAATATTAATAATATAGTATGATATATTCAAAGACTATACCCATAAATAAAATGTTAAATCATATTAATTGAGCACAGTTTAGGAAATTTCATGAAGGGTTTTATTTAAAATTAATTCTATACCTTTCTGTTGTGGGGTCCTAAGAGAAATAAGTTGTGATAGTAACCATGTGGTGAAAATATAGACTATAAAAATTGATTTTTAAACTCATGATCATGATTACTTCTAAAGTTATTAACTCTAAATCATCTATGATTCCATATATATTATTTATACATTGAAAAATATGAAAACGATTCAATTTTATTATCTATAATGAATACTCAGTTGTATCTAGAAAAATTAACCTACCAGAATAAAACCATTGTACTTCAAATTTACGCTAGAAACTCTTCAATTTTTCAAAAAAAATCTATTTGAACCTACTATAGTGGTTGAGAAGTTGAAACATATGTCATAATATTGAAATATATATATTTTGGGTTCCCTTTTTGTCATGGGTTGTAGAATTTTCTTTTAAGGAATTCTAGTTTAGGAATATCCTTGAATAATCCTTTAATTGTATGAATCCTAAGAGGTAATAGATTGAAATGGAATATTATCCCATTCCAATGCCACAATTCCATATTAATGGTTTGTAAAAAAGAATTTTTTGGAGAAAATAAGGAATTTAAATTACTATCACTAAGATTATCATTTGAAAAAGAATATAATTCAAAAGCATACTAGGAATCATAAATTTTCAACAAATTATTTTTAAAATTAACATAAAATCTATCATAACAATATATTGAGATGGTAAGTATATTATATTTTAGGTTGTATTTAAATATAAAATTACATGTTTTTACAATACTAGTGTTGCCAACTTGAGTGAGTCTAATTATTTTTCCTTTGCCGTTTACATAAAAATTGTCATGCCCACCATTAAAGTTGATAAGGTTACTAAGACGTAAGAAATCCCCAGTCGGGATTAAATAAAATCCACTATTGAGATAATATAATTGAATAATATAACCCATCATGAAGGCCCACTACAAAAAAAGTTAAATAGTAAATGATTATGGTACACATATCTTCCACTATTTATAAATATTAGAGAAAGGTGACTAGGAATCCAAAATTGGTTAACTAGTATCCTATTAAATTATATTTTCCCTTTATAAATGATTTTTTAGTTGAAGTTGAATAATAATTATTAACTAACATGAATAAGATAGATCTAATAGAAAAAATTGTTCTTATATATTTTCCTTCATCCAGGTTGGTTAAAACGACCCAAAATTTTATTAATGAAAATTCCTCTTGATCTAATTAAATGTATTATTATGTAAAATGGTTATATAATACATATCAACTTCCTTGTTTTTAGAATTTTGTATTTGAAAATACTGTTAATAATTGTTATTGTTGCTAATATAACTATTCAACAATGATCACATGATTAGTATAAATATACGGTATTTAGAAAATCCAATTTACTAAGACAAACGAAGTAATGCTCTCATCTAGTTGAATTTCTCTTTAAGAATCCCATTTGATGGAGAAAAAAGATTTGGTGACGTCACTGTACTTCTCTATTTACCATGACCTATCAAAGCTTTTACATGTTATGCTCAATCAGAACCACCTAAGGGAAAAGATTAAGTTGATATAGATTACCACTCTATCGATGTTATCCAAACCACCCCAATAGTCTGTAACCATTGGAAACCTTACCCTTATGTCTTATGCTGGTGTTATAAATGGTTTTGTAACAAGACACTGGAACTATGTTTATATGATTAATTATTTTATAAACAATATGAATTCATTTTATCATTGTAACATTGTAAATAGTTTTTAAAGAACAAATAAAATTTCTAGTTATTATTGAATTAAGAAAAAAAATTTGATGATTTAATGGATTTTTGAAATAAATAATATTTCAATAAAATATTATTACTAAATTAATTTTTATTAAATCTAAATGATCGTATAATTTTTATGAATAAAATTGTAATTTTTATTATGGTTTGAATGTTGTTTTAGAGAAAACCTATGGTTTTTTTTTTGAAAAATGTCAGTTATTATTTTAAAATAAAAAATTCACACATTTAGAAATTAATTTAGATAAAATGAATATTATTTTTCGAATCAGGACGTATGAATTATCCAACTATGGATGTTTCATAATTTTCTGAGATAGTGGAATTTTTGGGTAAAAATTAAATATCGTTTAAATATATAATATGTATTATGACATCATAAAAACCCAATTGTAATGTAATAAAATACTATAAATGGTGTGTTCATTTAATATATGTTTTACCATTACAATAATTTTATTTTATGTTTGTCTGATATATTTTACAAGGATTTAGTGGACCCTCTAAGACATAAAACATTTTTACTTTTTAAATTGACTTCCTTGAGAGTGTGACCCACCTCTACAAAATAAATCCTAATATTTTAATAAGTTTGGAAATTATCCTTACAAAATAATACTTTCCAATCAAATTTTAAAAAACCCATGGTCAAAAACCATGAGTTAGATTGTACATTTGATTAGATTAATGTGTAGTGTCCAAAACCTAAATAATAATGAATTCCCTCACTTTTCCTATATAATCCCACACAGGATCATACTTCCTCTTCACTAAAATCATTTGGAGCTCAACCAAAGACTTCCCTAATCTCCCTAAAATACCTTCATGGAACCCCAATCTCCCATAAAGCCTATCTCAAGCATATCACAAGCTTATGGGATCACATTTCAATATAAGGGATTTCATCCCCTCTCATTTTTGTCCATGTTTTATTATATTTCTATACCCTTTTTTAATTTAAAAATGTTGGGGTATTATTTCTCACCTCCCCTATACTTCCTTAATTATATTTTAATGATTATATACCCCTTCATCTCCAATTAATTCATCCAATATACATCTATTACCATGCCAATGTTCCGTAAGGGATTTCTCTAACCTCATTTATATTCTAGAAATTCTATTGTATTAGGAATAAAAATTCCATTACATATATTGGGACATTTATCTATAAGATACCTTTATTTACCATTTCACTTAAATATGATTATACACCCCTTTTTCTCTCATCAATAATTTTTATTAATTCTTATGTCACACCGTTTTACATCCAAAATTTCACTATAATTTTCCAAGCCAAAGTCATTGTGTATTGAATACCATGCCCATTTCTCTATCAATGGTATTCACTATTAAACAAATTTACATATTTATTATAGAGTTTAATTTTTTAATTCAAAATTCCATTATTGTGGAATAAATGATGATGATGATGGAATCCATGTTATATAATTCATGTGGCACGCTTATGCATGAAATGAAATGATTAAGAGGGGTGCGCCCTAAGAGCGCTCTATTTCATTGTGTAAAGACTAGTATCATGATACTTCAAGTGAAATGGGAGTTTACTCATGATAATTCAAGTGTAATGAGGGTTTACTCATGCTCCATTTGCAATGAGCCTTGGCTCCTGCTAATATCATGTTAAATTTTGTTTCCGCATTTCCATGTTATGATAATCTTGTTATATTATGTCTTTATGTTCATATTTCTCTTATGCTCAATTGATATACCAATTGACTAAAAGGTATTATATTTTTCATGTTATTATTTTCTTACTAACTTACAGTGCTTTATAGATCACACTTTTTTATGCTTGTTTTCAGGTTATCCCATGAAATGCTATATATGAAGGAATTTGTGTTGTCATAAAAAGAAGATTTCAATATATATGTTTATTCATTTGTTAAGTTGTTATGTAATGTTCCTATGCTCCAATGAAACTAGACCTATCAATCATTTATACTGTATCAAGTGATGAGTTTATGTAGTAAATTATGTTTATCTGGGAAATAAAGAGAAGTGTTGTTATAGTTGGTATCAAAGGATAGGTTTAGTTATTTTGGGGATTTGGATTACAAACCCCAATGAAAGCCTTAGATATAAGAATAATCACAATAATACATCCCTAAATTTAGTTGATTATTGATTAAGTTGTTTATCAATAAAATACCTCCCTTTCTTGATATGAGAAGGTAGAGGCGGCACTAGCACAGATGTATCTAGTGGTAAAACTTGAAAACACTGCATTGAGATAGACTCGAAAAGGGAAATGGTGCACGACAACGGGATTTGTTGCACTCCTGGTTACAACACTCCAAAAGGATATGCTATGGTAAATTCTTACAGTTAGTAAAAACCATTATTAAGGGAATAATAAAATGTCTCTATTAATATATGTTTTAGAAGTAGATCATCGATAACATAGATTGAATCCTATAAATTCACAATTGAGGTAAATAAAAGTAATTTATAAGTCCTCTGTTTTTGTATTTGGACTACCCTTTATGTGTTACCATTAACTTTACATTTATTCCGTCCAATGGCTGGTTATAAGAGGACTCGGACAAACAACCGACACAAAGATCAATGTGACGAATGTTGTAATGAGATTCCCAATCCGATGGGAGCAGGAATCACAAAATTTGTCATTATAATATCTTAGTTGTTTAATATATTTTATAGAAACATGGATCAAGAGGAACATTAACCCCTCCCCCAATAAATAACAATTTACAATCGATAGCTTAACTTGACAAAGGCCACCTACTTTTTATGGATCATCCAATACCACAATTGGTGAACAATAAATCAACTTCATTGAAATGATCCTATCCATCCTTCAATGTTCTGAACAATAGAAGGTTCTTCTGGATGCTTATTGAATGGAGGGTGAAGCTGATCAATAATGGACATTGATCATAAATACATAGCCTGAGGAGGAGATCGATGTGTTGGAATGGAAGGATTTTAGGAAAAAAATTCAACCAATATTTCTTCACTAACCCTCAGACATAAGTAGGGAACAAAATTTCTTTCCCTCATGAAAAATGGCAAATAATCTATCAGAGCAAAAAAGGAAAACATCACAAGTCCTGTGCGTTATTCCTTCAGCGTTGTCTCTACCACCAAATTAATGATTGAATTCTCCTTTGATGGGATACAACAAAGCCTACGGAAATCCCTAGTGATCCTTGACTTCGAGATCTATGATGAAATTTTCTGATTAACCCTCAATGTAGAAACGGGGATCGAATAATCTCAGGGGTATCTTGTGGATAAGAGGCATAAGGTGGACATTAATGTTGGTGGTCAAGTGGATAAATCCAATAGTGCTATGAAATTCCATCACCCACTTTCCAAAGGAATAGAAATATTCACCTCTCAAATTGCTTGAAGTGAAGGAGGAATTACTTTAGATTTGGAAGAGAACGTCACCTGGACAATAAATTCTGACAATAAAAAATTGCAGCTACGACAGAGGAAAGGAACACTCTATTCGACCTTCAACACATTGTTCATTTCTTTAACTACAAAGAACCAATGTTCATTTAAAACCAGTTCCCTATGAGAAGGGATTTCAGAGGCAACAACAACCACCAAGGAAGTGTAAGAACCCAGATCTTATTATTGAGGTATGAGTTTCTTCTTTTCCTTTTTTCCTTTAGTGTTTTTTGATAAAATAAGGAAAATGGGGAAAATACCAAATTTTGTGGGTACATGCTGTGTACTTTTCCTCACGTATTTTACTTTTCCAATGTGGGAAGAGTACACAGGGCGTGCAGGACTGTCGGTGATGAAGGGTGTAATGAACTGACTACTTGCCATGTACTTAGTATTTACACACTGTTTATTTAGTCGTCAGGTGAATAGTAAGGCGATGGAAGTAGCCACCAGCTGAGCGGTAGTACATGCTGTGTATTCATAAATACATGTCATGTACACATGTCAGTAGATGAACAGTGCGGTGCTGGAAAGTAGCCTCCAGAGGAACATTTGAAAAAATTAAAAGTACACGTCGTGTACATTAGATTACATTCTATGTTGTTGTTTTTTAGCTTAAAATGGGCATTAGCCTCCTCTTTTGGTAGAAGAGGTAGAAAATGATGTTTGGAGCTCAAGAGTGAGGCTATATCTTGGGATTGCTTCTGACCGCACAGCAAGAATCATATTCCTCCACCAATGATCACGTTGGAACCACACAGGTGAGTTCTTCCCTCTCTGTGAGTCTTTCCTTCCAATTCTTTCTTGTGGTATCGTTATTGAAGTTTGAATGGGAATCATTTTATCCCATATCAACTATGTTATTGGGTGTTTTAGTAGGCTTCAATCAAGTATATTGATCTGAGGAGATCAAGGAAGGTGGTCTGATTCTTAATTCCAACTGTCGTGTGGTTTTTGTGTACCATTTTTCTATGTTCCCATGTTGGGGTGTCATATGGATGAGGCCTTGATTAATTAAATACCTAATTTTCATAGGTAATTTAATGAATATGTACAACTTCATTTTGGTATCATGGCTTGGATCTAGGGCCACCCTGTGTGTGAGTTTCCCTTGTTTGGCCATTTGGCCATGGTACCTATGGGTATACCATGATTTTTAGTATGCATTAAATTGCCTTGAGATGAATTGTATATAAATTTCTTCCTTATTTTTTGGGCATAGCCCAATAACATTATTCACTTGAGGTCCTTGTTTCGTTTAGCATTTGGACAATATTTCTCATGTCTATGGGAACTAGTTTCTGTGCATATGGGCAACACCTCGTACGCCTGCGATCAAAATTCGTTATGCATGTGGGTAGTCACATGCGGGTTTTGATTCTTATTACCCAAGGGTAAGGATTTTCATATCTGTGGACTACGTTTACCTAGTATATTAACTATGGTAATTTACTATGTTTTACCTGCCAAGCTAAAACAAATGCTTGGGTTTGATAAATAATTAATAAAATGGCAATGTAATTGATAGATATGTTTACTTTTGTGTATTGCCTAGTTTACTACATTTTATTACAACACACTGTCGTTGCACATTTTCACTGACAGTTGGGAACGAGCCTTTTGTGGTTGCATACTGGGATTTATTTCTCCCGCCCAGTTTGGGTCATGTCTTGGGCCCAAACAGATTATATTTCTGTATGTGTTGATAAGGGAAAGAGTTCCTATACATGTACATGATTATTGTAGTAGAGTGGGAGAGCATGGGATCAAGCTTAGGCTCCTGATGCGACTATGTTCCTACTGCACTGTTTTGTTTTCCCTTTAACGTACTTGTAATTTGTATTGGATTATTCTAGATTGTAGTTTATCCTATTTTGGATGATTTCATAGACTTATAGACAAAATGAATCATCATATATATATATATGAATTCTTTTATATTTTACTTATGTATTGTTATCCATTTGAGTTGGGAATTTTTTATTGCTTCCGCTTTTGTATCTTTATATCTATTTCCACTACGCTAAACACTACTACACATACCCCTTTTATTAGTGCTAGAAACCCCTTTTAACAGCACTAAAGAAGCGCTGTAAAAGCCGGCAAAGATAAAGGGGTGTTCCCCATTATCAGTGCTCCAAAAAACGCTAATAAAGACACCTTTTATCAGTGCTAAAAAAAGTGCTAATAAAAGGGGTATTTTATCAGCGCTAAAACAAAGTGTTAATAAAAGGGTCCTTTATCAACGCTTTGTTTAAGAATTTATAAAAGGTTCCTTTATCAGTGGTTTCTTTTTTTCACTGATAAAGGACCCCTTTTATAATTTCTTTTTTAAAAGTGCTTATAAAAATTAAAAAAAAATTAAAAAATTAAAAATATATATATATAATCCTGGAAATCAGGGGGGGATTTATAGCAGTAGACCCCCCCCCCCTTTTTACAGTGATTTTCTGCCCCCTCCAGTACCCCACGCACCCCCTCCACCCTTTATCAGCGCTAGCTCCCATATTCCCCCATGTGCACGTTCCCCTGCCTCCACCAGGTTTTGAACTCGAGACCTCCCTCATGCGTTCCTAATCCCTTACCACTCCTCTGTTTTGATTTGTATTCCATTTCATGATATCTATATTTATATCTATATTTTTTTATATTTATTTGTATAGTAATATATATTTATATTAATATATATATAGTTATATTAATATATATATATATATATAGTTATATTAATATATATATATAGTTATATTAATATATATCTCTATTTATATATATATAGTTATATTTATTCATATAGTAATATATATTTATATTAATATATATATATATATTATTATATTAATATATACATTTATAGTGATATTAATGTATAAATTTATAGTAATATTAATATATATATAGTTATATTAATATATATATATATTTAGATTAATATATATATATAGTTAGATTAATATATAGGTATATAAATATTCATATATTTTAATTTTAAATAAAATGGTTATTATTTATTATTTAGATAAAGCTAATATATTTTATATGTAAATATATTTTATTATTTGTATTTATAATTAAATTTTTATGTGTGAATATATAAAAAATATGTTTATATTGTTATATATTTGATTATAAATAGCAGTGAATTATAGAAAATGGTGAAATTTCAAAGACATAATATCAATATGAATGTAATACCTTGAAATAAATTCAGTCCCCACCAAACAAAAGCCAATAATACCCCATTAAATGAGGCTGAAAATCCACAAAATGTTAAAAAAGCGGGGTACCCCGACTAAAAACTCAGTTTTGGAGGCCTTCTCGGCCTTTTTTGGCCTTGCAACAACCTCGAACAAGGCCCCCCATGCACAGTGACATAGAGATCATCACAAGATTTGATTTAATATGTGGTAGAGCACAAACAGATGCCCGGAACAAAAGTTATGGCCATTTGAAGTTCGAGATTCATTTTCATCATATTTTGGATCTTGTTTTTATTTTTTTAGAATTCAAATTGTTATTAAATGACTATTAATCCATAATAATTATCTAATTATTAATTAAAATTATTTTGTTAATTTTTTTATAAGCCATTTTCACTAAATATTTTATTTATTATGTGTAACTGTATATTTATACTTATCTAAAATATATTTAAAATTATATTTAAAAAATATATGTTATATATATATCAATATAACTATATCTATGTATTTAAATATTAATGAATTTTTTAATGAATTTTTTTTATGTTGACCCTTTATCAGCGCTTTTAAAAACAAGCACTGATAAAGACCCCCCATTATATGTGCTAGTGAAAAAGAACTGATAAAGGGGGAACCTTTAACAGTGCAAAAAAAGCGTTGTAAAAGGGTTTACCTTTATCAGTTCTAAAAAAAGCACAGATAAAGGCGTACCATTATCCAGTCTTTTTAGCATTGATAAAGATACCCCCTTAACATCGCTTTTTTGTTAGCACCGATAAAACTGTGGCACTGGCCTTGAACCGTTTTGTGGTAGTGACACTTTGAAAAATGAGGGTATAATTTACACACTATCAGACCTAGGCCCTTGCTGCTAGTCGGACGCCTCTGGCATTTGGGCGAATGCAATTGAGGTCTTGTGACCAACTGGGTTTAGGTCACCCAATGAGTGGAACCCGGATCTGGGACGTTAAAAAGTTGTATAAGAGGATTTCTTGCCTCATGACTTACTGTCTGGCGCCTTTATCCAGGGATAGGACAAAATAGGTACTTGGTAATAAGTTGTGCCCAGGAGTTGCTGACCTGTGTATAGGAAAGAGCCAATTTACCTCGTGTTTCAATTTTTTTGGTTTTTCAATTTTACAGTTATTTTGATTTTCCCTGTTGGTTGACACACTTGTGGTGTGCTGTTATATTTTACACATGGTTTCTATTTAGTTTCAACCCAATGAGATGAGGTTATTCTATCACATGCATCATTTAGGCACATGTTAAAATCACATGCCATGCATAGTTTCCAAGCCATGTAAGTGCATTATAAATTGCATGTTGTTATGATAGATGTTGTGCTAGTAAAATAATGTTGTTTTTATAGGTGTATTAATCAAATACATGCAATTTGATAGGGTATTGTTATGTAAGGTTATGTGGAATGAACGCCAACCATTGGTTCTTGAGGATTATGGACCCTCATTGACCAAAATATGGTGGATCATGACTGTTTACCGTGTTTAAAACATGTATGGAATGCCAAAATTTGATTCCTGGGGAGTATAGGCCCTCACAGATCGGAATTTGGCACTTAAGTGTTGGTTCCAGTGATTTCTGGGCTCTAGATTAGTTTCTACGGCTTACTGTACGGAAACCCAGAATACACACTATGTAGTTTTCACAACATTCCAAGTACTCTTCTATTCGGGAAGAAGTGAAAAACAAATTAAGTACATGCCTTGTACCCTAAGTACATGCCGTGTAGTTTCTTCCAGTGTCATATGTCGTGTAGGCATAAACACGTTATAGTGTAACTTTGAGGGCACACACCATGTACAGATTGTAAATGCCGTGTTGTGTTGACCTTGTGTCTACCATGTAACTAACAACACAGGCGGAGAAATATGAGCTTATACACACCGTTTCAATGACAAACATGGCGTGTAGTTGAATCCAGGGATATGGCCATGTTACTAACAACACGGGTCAGTGTTACCTCTTCTTGGACACGCTGTGTACCTATCAGACAAGCCGTGTAGTCTTGACCGGTGACAGACCATGTGGACTTGGCCATGTGGCTGGGGAAATAGGGTGGTTTACATGCCGTGTGTGGGTGTAACACACCATGTAGTTCTAGCCGAGTATCTGGTTGTGTCACTAACAACACGGTTCGGTGAAGCTCTTCTAGTACATGCCGTGTTGGCCTTATACACGCTGTCTAGTCTGGTTCAAAATAGAGCCGTGTGGCTGAACTATATTGAAGGACTCATTCAGGGGAAGATAAGTTAAGTACATGTGTTGTGAGTGGAAAATACATCATGTGTTTGGGTGTTACACGACCAGTTATGGATGAGGTACAGGCCCATGTGAAAGGATTATGGGAACATTCTGTGTTTTTATTATACACGTTGTGAAGTCATGTTTTGTTAAACTTGAATGCTATCTCTCTCCAGTTATCTTCCTACGTTTCTAGTTCTTGGTCCTTGATAGTCTTAATTGTAGGCGTGTGTTGGACCTTGTAGAGTCATGCTGCTGAGATGACCACACAATATTTTCCTGGAGAGCAGCAACGAGTTTACTCCAGAGATGGTAGACCATGGGCTACCGATGTATCCTTCTGTAAAGCCAGATGTGTCGCCAACTGTTAGATCGGGCACAGGAGCTTATGTGTAGTTCCATAAAGGCTTCATGCAGTTCATACATACCTTCCAGAGAGCACCGTCGACTACTATATTTATGCCAGAGCTGACTCATATATTCCAGTAGTAGCATCTGCCTATGTTTTCAGGGGATGGTGAACCATAGGATACAGGGTTTTGGCTAGGATATATACAAACTATCTTCGAGCATCTGGTGATTCCTCTGCGGTGGTGGGTAAAGCACGCTATATATAGGCTACTTTATTCCTCCAAGAGATGGTGGGATGTTACCACCCCGACCGAGAATCACAGAGACATGGCAAAATAAGATTTTCTAGTAGTCTTCTATGAATATTTCAATCCAAAGACGCAGAGGGCATACCGAGCTCGAGAGTTCTTGAATCTACCGTATGGCGCTATGTCAGTGATGTATTATTCTGTCCGCTTCACCTTGCTTCTGCGCTTTTCACCTATTCAGGTGGGTGATGATACGTTGGGGGCTTGACACTTTGAGGATGGTCATCATTATGACATCTGAGTGTTGCTGACTATTTTCAGGTGGCCTATAGTGTGTGCTATTGTGAACAAGGCACTGATTCTGGAGAGGAACCTACGGGGTGGTAGTGGTGCATGCCAGGGTGGTTCGGAACCAGTTTCTAGTACTATGTCTACCGGTTAGAGGAAGAGATATATGGATTTCTCTCACTTTGGATGTACTAGTAAAAATATTTCTTCAAGTGCCTAGGTCATATGTTACCAGTGTGGTAGATAGGGGAACAAGATACCATCGTGTCCACATGACCCAGTGGAGTGCTGATCTTGCAGCGGGACGGGTCATCTCCAGCGTTATTGCTGGGAATTACCACCACTAGCTTGTGAGAGGGTTTCTGTGTGGACTCCGTGTGTGAGAGGAGGGCCAACAACTTATCACCAGTCAAAAAATTGGGATACATCGTGATGTGCAGGCCGAGGAAGTGGTCGTGGCAGTGGTATCTAGACACCAGGATTTGAGAGACAAAAGGGAAAGTTAGCTCAGGGTATCCAGGCTGTGTCGCAGGGCCGCAGCACTGGGCAGGCATATGCATTGCTACAGACCCAACTCGAGCACGATCTCAGATCTTCCACGGTCAGTGGAAATATTCTAGTAGCTTCTGTTTTTTCCTCAGTACGTTTCGTTAATAGTGCTACACATAGATTTTTATATATGTGCCCGTAGTGGAGAGCCTAGGGCTTTGTGTTTCTTCCTCTTCCGATATAATGACACTAGACACTCTGTTGGGGACTTGAGAAGCTGGTGTGCATCAGTTCAAGGAGTTCCCCCTAGAGGTTGGTGAGTGTCACTTCCTATGGGACATCTATGTCTCAGAGATGATAGGATATGACGTTATTCTCCAGATAGACTGGTTGGTACCCTTTTTAGTCTTTGTATATTGCTAACATCGCATAGTGATTTTCAAGTAACCAGAGGGTGGAGAGTTTCTATGCAATGGAGAATGTGATTTCCATGCGAGTCGAGCTGCAACCAAGCATCGTGGGCAAGGTAGAGTGATAGCCCATATTTTGAGGTTATATCTGGATAACTAGGGAACATGTCAGAATGTTTTCCCTCATGTAGTTGATTGTTTCAGGGATGTCTTCACAGATGACTCTTCGAGTCTTCCTCCAAAGCTAGTGGTGGATTTCTCTATAGAGTTTATCCCAGGAGAAGCACCGGTGTCCATTCCTCCTTATAGGATGGCTACACCGGAGATGCATGATCTCAAGAGGCAGTTGGAAGAATTACATACAAAGTGTTCTATCCGACCTAGTACTTATCCTTGGGGTTAGCCTGTCCTCTTTGCTAAGAAGGTTGATGGTGACCTCAGAATTTGTGTGTATTATCGGAAGCTGAACCAGTTGATGGTCAAGAACCGATATCCCTTTCCAAGTATTGATGATCTTTTTGATCAATTTCAAGGAGAAAGAGTGTTCTCAAATATTGAAATGAGATACAGATATCATTAGTTTTATTTTAGACCATCGGACATACCACTTACATATTTTTGGAGAAGATGTGGTCAATATGAGTAATTGGTTATGCCGTTAGGACTCACATGCATGCTAGTAGTTTTCATGGCATTGACGATTCGTGTGTTCCACCCTTATCTGGAATTTTTTATGGTAATATTTTTGGGATGACATCTTGTTTTACTCTCGCACTCGACACAACCATGGTATCTATCTTGACATCATTCTATGTACACTGAGATAGCATCAGCTATATGATAAGCTCTCGAAGTGCAACTTTTGGATGGACAAGATACTCTTCCTAGGTCATATAATCTTAGAGGCAAGAGTTGCAGTAGACCTAGAGAAGTTGAGAGCAGTAGTTTCGTAGGAGCAGCCTAAGAACATGTTTGAGATACAGAGTTTCATGGGGATGGCTGTTTACTACAGGCGCTTTATGTAGGACTTCTCCCACTTAGCAGCACCATTTATGGGTTTGACTAAGAATGGTGTGAATTTTTTTTGTTCAAGAGCTTGTGAGACAACCTATTAGGAGATGAAGGGAAGGTTGACATCAGCACCAGTCCTAATACTTCTAGAGCAAGGGAAGAGCTATACAGTTTATAGTAATGTGTCAGGTATTGGGTTAGGATCTTTATTGATGCAAGTCGATCGAGTAGCTGCATACGAATCTCTATAGTTTAGGCCATATGAGAGGAATTACCAGACGCATGATCTCGAGTTGGCTACAGTTGTTCATGCGTTACGCTGTTGGAGACATTATCTCCTTGGAGATAATTTTGTGGTGTTCATAGACCACAAAAGTCTGAAATATATATTTACCCAGCATGACTTGAATTTGAGACAACAAATTGGGTTGAATACCTTCTGTCCTTCGACTTCATGCTTGCCTATATGCCTAGTAAGGTTAAGGTTGTAGCTGATGCACTGAGCAAGAATACTAAGATACAGGCAGTGCAGGAGGCTAGTGGTGAGTGGTAGCTTATGGCTTTATTCTCTGAGATGCATTTGGAGGTGCACGATAGTCAGGGGAAAGCCTATCTATCATCGTTAGCTGTGAATTCTACCATTCTGGATAGAGTCAGGATGAGATGACTATCAGTTTTAGAAGGCCTAGACCTATGGGAGTCATTGTTATGTGAGGACCCTCCTCCTGGTTGGATGATAGGCGATGAAGAGGAACTGTGTGTCCATGGAAGGGTATGGGTTCCAGGGGATATACGTGAGGAGTTGAGGTGGGAGTTTCATGCTTCAGCTTGGGCAGTGCATCCTGGAGTTACCAAAATGTATAGTGACTTGAGAGGTCAATGTTGGTGGCCGGGTATGAAAAGAAAGGTAGGTTGTTTTGTTACGATATGTTCCCCCTGTCAGTAGATTTATGCAGATCATCATAGGCCAGCTAGACAATTACAGCTTATAAACATTCCGGAGTGGAAATGGGATGATGTCGTGATTGATTTTGTGACTGGGATTCCGAGGTCACCTAAAGGCAGTGATGTCGTGTGGGTTGTTATGGATAGACTAAAAAAGTTAGCTCACTTTTTTCCGATCAAGGAGACCTTTAGTGTGGAAGATTTCAGAAATTTGTATATCTAAGTGGTAGTAATCCTTCATGGGGTCCCACGTTCTATCTTTCCAAATAGGGACACCCGTTTAACTTATCATTTCAGGCAGAGTTTTAGAGGGCACTAGGTACAGAGGTGCTTTTGAGCACAACATACCACCCTCAGACCGATGGCCAGTCAGAGCAAACAATACAGGTGCATGAGGACATGTTGCGTGCATGTGTCCTTGAATTTGGTGGTTCATGGGATAGTTGCATACCCCTGGTCGTCTATTCCTTCAATAACAATTTTCAGGCAACTATTGAGAAGGAACAATAAAGGGTTTTATGTGGTAGGCCATGCCGATCACCCTTGTGCTGGTTGGAGGAAGGTGAGGAAGCTTAACTGGGACCATGTCTCATGCAGGAAACATCATAGCAGGTCTAGTTGATACAGAAGTAGATGACCACTACACAGTCTTGTCAGAAGTCTTGTGTTGATCGCCACAAACGACCCTTGGAGTTCGTGGTCAGGGATCAGGTGTTCTTATGTGTTTCACCAGGGTTGGGACACATGTGGATCAGTAGAGAGGGTAAACATTCACTAAGGTATGTAGGACTGTTTGAGATTCTGGAGAGAGTCGGGAAAGTTGCCTATCGATTATAGTTACCATTGAGGTACTGGTCCATGCATGATGTCTTCATTGTATCTCAGTTGTCCCATTATCACTCAGACCCATCTCACATTTTCATCCCGATGAGGTTGAGCATTAGGCTGGTGCATCCTTTGGGGAGCATAAGAATCATATTTTTGATAGTATCAAGAAGGTTATATGAGGCCGGTTAGTTCCTCTCATACGAGTGCTACGGCGGCATGCCCGAGTGTCGGATGAAACCTGGAGTGGGAGACGGACATACATTCTTAGTGGCTAGAGTTATTCTGAGCTTTATCTCCTCCACCATTGGAAGGGATATTCGGGGATGAATTTCCTTAAGGGGGGACGTTCGTAAGAACCTTGCTCTCATTCTTGAGGTACGTGTTTCTTATTTTACTTTTTTTCCTTTAGTGTTTTTTATAAAATAAGGAAAATGGGAAATATCCCAAATTTTGTGGGTACATGCCATGTACTTTTCCACACACTGTGTACTTTGGCCTTGTAAGATGAGTACACATGGTGTGTAGGACTGACGGTGACAAAGGGTGTAAAAAACTAACTACACGCCATGTAGTTATTATTTACACGCCTAATAATTAGTTTCCAGGTGAATAGTAAGGTGGTCGAAGTAGCCGCCTTCTGAGTGGATGTACACGCCGTGTATTGATAAATACACACCATGTACTCATGTTGACAGATTAATAGTGAAGTGGTGAAAAGTAGTCGCCAGAGGAACGATTAAAAAATGAAAATTACACGTTGTGTACTTGAGAGTACACGCTGTGTAGTTTCTTTTTTTTCACTTAAAATGGGCAGTTGCCTTCTATTTTGGTAGAGGAGGCAAAAACGGACGTTTGGATCTCGGGAGAGAGGCCAGATCTTGGGAGAGCTTCTGACCGCACATTGGGAATTGGATTCTTCTACCAATGATCACATTAGAACCACGCAGGTGAGTTCTTCCCACTCTATGTGTCGTTCCTTCCAATTTATTCTTGAGGGAATGTTATTTAAGTTTGAATGGGAAATCATTTATCCTAGATTTACACCATTCTTGGGTGTTTTGGAAGGTTTCGTTCATGTATATTGATCTTAGGAGATCAAGGTAGGTGGTCTGATGCTTAATTCCATCTGTCGTATGGTTTTTGTGTACCATTTTTCTACACGGCCATATTGGGGTGTCGTATGGGTGAGGCATTGATTAATTATATACCTAGAATTGCCTAGGTAATTTAATGAATATGTACAACTACTGTTTGGGACCATTACTAGGATCCAGGGCCACAATGTGGGTGTGTTTCCCTAGTTTAGCCGTTTGGCCAAGGTAGCTATTGGTATACCCGGATTTGTAGCATGTTTTAAATTTCCTTGAGAAGAATTGTATATAAATTGTTTGCTTATGTGTTGGGATCGACCTAGTTACTCGCTTCGCCTGAGGGTAGTGTTTCGTTTAGCCTGCGAAAATCTTTTCTCATGCTGGTGGGTAGTAGTTTCTTTGCCTGTGGGAGAAACCCCGTATGCCTACGGGCAATATTCATTATGCATGTTGGCAGTCACCTGCATGTTTCAATGCTGATTACCTGAGGGTAAAGATTTCTTTGTTTGCGGAAAATGTTTACTTTGTATATTCACTGTGGTAATTTACCATGTCGCACCTGACAATTTAAAACACAAGATTGGGTTTGATAAATAATTAATAAAATGGAAATGTAATTGGTAGAGATAGTTACTTTTGAGTACTGCCTAGTTTACTAAAAAATTGTACAACACACTCTCATTGCACATTTTCACTGACAGTTGGGAACGGGCCTTAGGTGGTTGCCTACATGAGATTTATTTCTCACAACTATTTCCGGTCATTTATTTGGCCCAAATGGATTATATTGCTGCATGTTTTGTTAAGGGAAAGTGTCCCTATACAGATACTTGATTGTTACATAAGAGTCGGAGAGAATGTGACCGAGCTTCGGCTCACGATGTGGTTATGTTCCTACTGCATTGTTTTGTTTTTCCTTTTCTGTACTTGTACTTTTTATTGGATTATTCTAAATTGATGTGTATATGGTTTAGGCTACTTTCCTATACCTATAGACATAATGCATCATATATATATATATATATATATGAATACTGTTATATTTTACTTCTATATTGTTATCCATTTCAGTTGGGTATTGGTTACTACTTTCACTTTTGTATGTTTATATCTATTTCTGATGAACTACACTTTGAAAAATGAGGGAATAGTATCACCACTATCAGACCAAGTCCCTTGCTACTAGTCAGATGCTTCTGGCATTTGGGGAAATGTGCTTGAGGTCATGTGACCAACCAGTTTTGAGGCACCTAGATCTGGGACGTTAGAGGCAGCAAGTGAGGGATTTTTCCATCACTACCTCTAAAGTGAACCCAAACAACGAAGTGGTGGTAAGTACGCTAGATATTCATTCAGGAACAATGAATAGGATTTTTGACTTAGGTTCTATGCATTCGTTTATATCCTAAGAGTTTAGTATAACAATCCCAACACCACTACAATTCATTGGTGTAATGATGTCAGTGATAATGGAAAATGGGGCAATCATTGGATCCTAAAAAAATAACTCATCTGTGTCATAATTTCTGGATTGAACATCCTAGAGAAACTCTTTATACCCCCTCTAGTAAAACTTGATGAAATTCTTGGCATGGATTCTATTATATTATATAGATCCTGCATAAATTTTCATGAGAGGGAAATGGTTCTCCATATAGGAAATCATTCCTCGATTATATACAAGTGTAAGGAGGTGGATGAATTTTCTTTAGAACCATCATCTCAAGTGGGGATATTACCACCCTATGATCATGCATATCTTAATCAGATGACTCAATCTAATGAAGAAACCATTATTGAAGACATGCCTATTGTGAGGGAATTCACGGAAGTGTTTCTCAAGGAATTGTCTGGACTTCCTTCAAGAGGAGATATTGAATTATCGATTGATCTTATACCTAGTGAATTGCCAATATCCAAGACTCAGATTACAATGGTTGTTATGGATCATGAGGAGCGGAATAAAAAAGAATAGGAGAATCTATATAAATGGTTTATATTCCCTTGTGCTTCACCATGGGGTGGACCAGTAATCTACATCATGGCGAAGGATGGTTCAATGTGAATTTTCATTGATTATCATGAGCTAAAAAATCATGATAAAGAAAAAGTATCATCTTCCCCAAAATGATGACTTTATCAATTAGCTACATGAAGCACAATGCTTCTCCAAGGTGGATTTTTGGTTGGGATATTACCAAGTAAGGGTGATGAAAGAGGATATCCCCATGATTTCTTTTCGTACAAGATACATGCACTATGAAATCACAGTAATTCCTTTCTAACTCACTAATTATCCATAAATATACATGGGATTGGTCAATAGAGTAATTAGATATTACCTCAACAAATATATGGTTGAATTTATAGATGATATTCTGATATACTCCAAAACTAATGAGGATAATGAGGAGCATCTATGCACTATACTAGAGGCCTTTCGAAAGGAGAAGATCTATGCTAAGTAATGCAAGTTTTAGTTCTGTTTGAAGGTCTCATTCTTCGTTCATATAATCAAAAGTAATTGGATACCTATGGATCCATACAATACAGATGTAATGGAGGGATGGTCCAGGACAACATCAAAGGTAAATATCCATAACTACTTGGGGTTAGAGGGATATTATCACCGATTTGTGAGAATTTTCTCCTGATTATCAAACCCTTTTACAATGCTTACTCATATGGGAGTCAAGTTTTATTGATGTGATTAATGTGAAGAGGGATTCAAGGAATTGAAAAGGAAGCTTATCACTATGTCCGTGCTCACATTACCCACATGTGGATAAGTTTTTGTGTGTATATTAGTGATGCTTCAAAAAAGTGCCTTTATTGTGTGTTGATGAAAAATGAAAAAATCATTTCCTATGCATCAAGGAAATTGAATTTTCATTAGAAAAACTGTCTAATACATGATCTGGAGTTGGATACCATAATATTCACTTTATAAATTGAGTGACATTACCTATTTGGGGAGAAGTGTGAAATATAGACAGATCAAAAAATACTCATGTATATATTCACACAAAAATATTTGAAATGTGCCAACGAAGATGGCTAGAGCTGATCAAAGACTGTGACTGCTCAATCCATTACGACCCACGGAAAGTGAACAATGTGTCAGATTTTCCATGTTGAAATGATCCAGAAACTCTTTAATTGATGATAAATGAAAAGGATATGATATTCATAGGTTTTATGAATATCGACATGGGAATCAAAAATAATGTAACATAATCAATCCTTTCAATAATGTTTTTTTAACCATATATTTTTGAATGGTTAAAGGATGATCAAAATGAAGATCTGGGAAATTAGAAGAGTGTGGAAACTATTAAAAAAGGGAATTGTGATATTTGGGACAAGACTATGTGTTCCATCAAATCTGGGGTTGAATAATTAACATTTGGATGATTCACATTGTTCAAATTTCTCCATTCACCCAGGAAATAAAAAGATGTATCGAGATCTTCGAAAAAATTATTTGTGGGATAACATGGATTAAGAGATCAGTTAGTATATATCAAAAATACTGGTTTTTCCTCATGTTAAGTCTAAGGGTACAATGAAACCATTACCCATAACAACATGGAAAATGGAGAATATCACCATGGACATTGTCACAAAAAATCAGAAGACATCCAAAGAAAATAATGCTTTATGGTTTGTTGTGGATCTTCTAACAATGATTGCACACATCATTGAAATTTCAAGAGGATTTATCATTGGATCAACTGGAATATATATATAAGATATGTTGTAACGTTCCATGTTTTTAACCTGATGAACAAAAGCATAAAATAAAATTTTTCCATTAACTAGGAAGGTCGATTTTAAAACCAAGCATCAGAACTTTTGGTTTCCGATAGTCAAAACTGAGTCGTTGATAGAATAAAAATATGAAGTTTATTTTATGTATACGCTAGTTGTTTTTTTTTCAAAAAAAATAAACGAAATCTCAAATGGTGCGTCGTACGAGAAATTTGAGACCACCGTTAGGTCCGGAACGATGGTTTTACGCTAGGTATGGTATAACCTTGATTCTCATCTGGAGTTTGGCACCCTCAAACATGACAATCAGATCATTATTTTTAATTAATTAATTATTCCAATTTTGAAATAATAAATAATTCATTTCTCTCAAACAGTGCATCATATGAGAAATCTGAGACTACCATTATATCTGGAACACCGGTTGTTTCCAAGATATTGTAAAACCATGATTTGTATCGATTGTTCGACACCCTCGCACTTGATAATACCGTATTTATTTTTAATTAATTAATTATTAAGTTTTTATACATTATATAATTATTTTCTCTCAAATGGTGCATTGAATGAGAAATCTAAGACCACAAATAGTTCTGGGACTTGGGGTTTATCCAAGGAAGGGTGTAACCTTTGTGAGCGTCAGACATTAGGTCATATCACACCCAAAGATAATTTAATTGGGTTAAATATTTTAGTTGGCTATTATAAATAATAATAATATTATTATTAATATTAACATTTTCATTGATGTCAGCAAATGCAAATGCACTACCATAATTAATAAATTATGTTGCGGGGTAAATAATAACCGAGTAATGTAATAAACATGATATTATTAATTTTTCCAATTTATTACAATTGCACAATCAATATTTATTTAATAACCATTATCCTTTTTATTAATGGTTTTTGTCATTAAAATATGTATGGTGTCATTAATGGGTTGAATTAAATAATTATTATTATTTTAATTATCGTTATTATTATTATATTGGGACTGAATTATATATGTATATATATATGTGGTATATCTATATATAGGGGATTATATAAATATATATATAGTTATATATACACGTGTGGGTGTATATATATGAATATGCATATGTGTATATATATATATAACACGTATATACATGTGTGCATATTTATTATTAAGTTAGATAAAATATTATTAATTACCTAAATAAATACATTTAAAATGTTCACTTAAATCAATTTGTGGACTTTTATGTTTTTAATCCAAATCATTAAAACGACTCAGGGCGTGCGTGTACGCACCCTGTTGCTGGCCTCATACAGCTACTAAAAATAATTAAATGATTGTTTAGGCTTTATGAAAAATATTACGTCGTGCCACTGTGCTACATTCAGATAACAAATAATTTAAATGGATTAAAGAAAATTAATGGAATTTAAAGAGGGATAAAATTAAATAATAAAATAAAAATGGTTGGAGAGAAATTAAAAATAATTAAAATGAGGTAAACCTATTTTAATTATTTATTTCATTTCATCCAGCATTTTATTATTTTTTTATTTTTTTATTTATATAATTTTTTTCTTTTTTTCCATTCATTTTTATTTATTTTATTCCACTCCTCCTCTCCTCATCCTCTCCTGTTTTTGGCGCACCTCTCATCCATAGGTGGTGCGCACCACCTTCTCCTTCCATCGGATGATCGTCGCGCCTCTATTAATCGTCTGTTTTCTACACCATCAAGTGCAATGTGAACCTCTCGGTAAGGCTTATCCCATGCACTAGGAATTGTGCGATCTCATTACTAATCTTTTTCATAGTTCACCATGAATGAATTTTACCATATTTTGGGGGTTTTCTAACATATTTCTTTTTCTTCCATTTTAGGTCAAATAAATTCCTACTACGGATCATAGGATCATCTAAGACCATAAAGTAGGGTGTCAACTCTCTTTACCTCTGTTTCATTGCGATTTATAAAAATAGATCATTGTGTCATTAGTCGGTGCCTACTGGCTTTGTGAAAATTCACCCAAATTCATTAAATAATTTGTTTTTTCCAAGTTGTTGCAGCCATATTGATCATGAAATAATTCTTTTAAATTTCTACAACAAGATCAGACACCCCATGGGGTGTGACGACGTGGTCAGTATAATTTATTTTAGTCCAAAATTTTAATTTATTTAATTTCATGTGTTGGGTAGCCTATTTTTTGTTGTGTTCAATTTAAATAACTAATTTAGATTAATTTTGAATCTTGAATTATTGAATCACTGGTAGCTGGTTGTGCTGGATTATTTATTTTTAAAAAGTGTCTTTATCTGCATGTTTTACCCAACCTATTTTTTTGTTTAATTTAATTAATTAATTTAGATTAATTTTTAACTTTCAAATTGTTGGATCTTAGTAGTTGTTTGGTATAATTTATTTATTTATTTAAAATTGAATTTATCTTATTATTTTGAAGCGTTAACTTTCCTTGTTATGATTTCGATGCTGAAATATTAATTTTCCATTGTGTGATGCATGGGGTGTACCTATTTGGTTTCAAGCTGTAATTAAAAATTTTGATATCATGTCTACTACTGTGAAAACATTAATTAAATTTAGGATGGGGAAAGGAGGTGAGTCTTGTATTTAGGGCCACACTTAGACCCTTCACTTTAGATGGTGACCTCAATGTGTCGGGGGGGAGGGGTTCATTGAATTATTGTACTAAGACTTCCTCGTACTTTCTAATACTTATCAGTGATACCGGTTCCAAAATGGCCCATTAGGATGGATCCATTTGAAATGTGGCTAAGCCATCCTCAAATGACACTCGACCGATTTTTTCTAGATCGGGACGGACTCAGGGTAAAGCCATGCCACGAGCGATACATGGTCAATCTAAAGATTTCCTTGGATGGGATTGGTCGTATTAGATAATTAAAGGATATTTTATAGAAATACCTTTGGGATGGGCTCAGACTCTAACTCTCAACATGAACCTTAATAATGATGCACTGAAGGTTTATATTAATTTCATTGTTAGTCTCTTGAGATTTGAGATATTTTCTCATATGTCGAAGCACACATGGTAAATACATAACTTAGACCCCAAGTTAAAGCACAAGATTGGGGGTATTCCTTTTCGTTGTTTTACCTTACTCATATATGTTTCATATATATGAATATGTGTATTCTACTTACATGTAGTCCTTTCAGACTTCCGGCTTAGGACGAAGCAGGTGATTAGGTAGGGGTGCCGCTTGGAACCCGAGACGAGTTATTTATTTCAGGTCACTTAATAAATTGTTTGTAATTTTTATATAATGGCACACTGTATTTTATTATTACACTAAATGGAAAGGATTAGACCCCATGGGTGCCTAACTACTGGAATTTTATCTCACACCCTGCTCAGGCGTCGTTGACACCAGAGTAGATTATGTGATTACAGGTATTGAAAAATGAAAGCATGCAACTTTCAATTCTTGATTGATTTTTTCTTATTATGATAGAGAATGGGGAAGAGGACCATGGATTTCTTGTGATGAAGTTTTCACACGTTGTCTCTTTTTTTAGTTGATAGAGTGCTTGGGTTCCGTTTTCTGTACGTTCAGTTTAGACATACATCATGGAATGACATCGTTTTGTGAGCTTCTACACTTAAGAATTATTTAGTTGGATTATTTATATTTCTTCCACTACAGTTTATTTATTTATATACTTCCTCTATTTGTTATTAATCGATGATTAATTCATTTGTGATAATACCTATTACCTATGAACGAATATTCTCTCCCTCAGACACAAAAAGGCCCTCACTACTAGTTGGAATCCTCTGGCATTCGGGGATATGCGGTTGAGGTGATGTAACCCACTGGTCCAGCCCCCATCTTAGAGGTGAGCCAGATCAGGACGTTTCAATATGGTATCAGAGGTAGTATTTTTCTTTGTATTACTATTTTGGGTTAGTAGACAGGAGACTAGGAATGTGTCATCTCTTGGTTAATAGTCAAGCATGGGACTGAACACCCCATGTACATGAAATGACCAAGTGGCCATGGATGAGATTGTTGTTCATGATTTTCAATATTACATTTCACATGATTTCACCTTGATTGATTGGTGTAATTTCCTCTTTTTATGATTTTATGAAATTTATGATATTTTACACCTGGCCTGTTAAGGTAAGGATGAAGCATTGCACGCATCAAAATAAGAATATAGAAATTCACATTCTGTGCATGGTGACATGCCATGTAGTTGAATTTTAGGTTGTTTGTTGATTAAAATTGTATTCATTGAATGTGTACCATGTATTGTAATTATTTAGAATGCATTTTAGAAACCATGTTTTGGTGATATATTTAGAATGCTAGCATATTGTCATGCTTCCTGTTTAATACCATGTTTTCCTTTTATCATTCTTCTGTGCTTATTATCATGTCACTATGATTAAAATGGTGTGCTTCTATATGAGATAACCTGGTATGGGTGTTATGGATCTTAATAATTAAACAACTATTTTTTGTTTCATTCTAATGAACCCAGGTCAGCTTAGTGGGACCCATATAGATTTCCATATCAACTTAAAAGAAATTCATGTGATAAAATTCCGAATTAAGGACATAATGTCAATTAATGTAAAATGTATTAAAATAGATTTTTATAAAGCTTTATTAGTTTTTCCATGAGGCATTGGATAATATTGAGTACCTTATGTTTTGTTTTGAATAATAATACATAATATTTTGATTAAATCTTTTGATGTTTAAAGATAAAATGTGAATAAATAAAGGGCTTGGATATGGAACCTGTAGCAATGTCCTCTGTTTAAGACCTTAGTATAATGGAAATTTGAGTTTCTCTTTGAGTTTATTTTGATCAGAATCAATCCCATGTCATTGTCCCTAGTCATACCCCCTGGTTTAAAATTAAAACCTTGTTCAGACAGGTGGTCATGTTCTCCTTGACTTTTGTTTCTGTCTTGAGATTCATGTAATGCTCATTTACATCAGGATAGGCATGCCTTAGGAATGGATAGTTGCATCGTAGGTCATTTGACCCTCTCTTTCCCAAAGGGATGAATGAATCAGTATGTCATCCCGTGAGTTAATATTCATCTTGCTTCTGTATCCGCTTGGGGTTGTATGTGTTCACATACCTGTTGTCATCGAGTTCCTAATGTTGTGATGAACTAGTTTAGTTCAGAGCAATCGTCATGTATTTCATTTTTATATACATTTCGGGTCATATTATTAGTACAATGACTTCTATGTTAAATGAATCCAGTCTGTCCCATTGCTCGGGATGACTTCAAGAGACTCGGGTGTTTTGACACACCTTCCAGTTTGGTTGGGAGTTCATAGAAATTGAGTAAATTTTTTACTTCTAGTAATCTCCAAATCCTCTTAGTGTACTCTTCCTTACGTGAAAAGAATGTCCCCTATATTTCCTTCGTCCTTGATGCACTATGAGAGCATCGGTCATACGCTACGCTAAAGCATTAAAAATTTTGGGGTTGTTGGGTGGTTTCCTCAGGGTTGCACCCGGACATGTCCTTCTTATTGGGGGTTGATTAGTCTTGAGTGACCCTAACATTTCTGTGTTGTAATTCTTTAGACGAACTCATGTACACCAGCTGTTTTATCTAAATTGACTTCCAGGCTAATGATTCGCTGGCTTCGTTCAATGTTTTGATATGGGCATCATTCCCTTGTACCAACATCTCACTCGTAATCAAGGAGTATGGACTATCTTGAATTAGTTCCTTTCACTCATTTTGCGTCAATCTAAGGATACACGAGACCTTTGTTGGGCTTAGTGACGCCTAAATCAAGAAGGTTACTGGAGGTTAGGTATAAACCTTTGTGGACGTGTTTGCGGTAAATTCTAGATACCTTTGAATAATACATCACAATTTAGTATATAAAAACCTTCCATTTAAGTTGAGAACCTTCATAAATGGCCGGTCGGTGTGGCTTGGATAGTTCTCTCTGTTTCTCAATGAAGCGGTCAGTGAAGGAACTTTTTATGACATGTTTTCAGGTGAGACAAGTTTGGTTTTGGTCGACCAGGGTTTTTCATAAAAATCTGGCTCGTCTTGGGCTTTATGGGTGATGAGGAATCGACCTCTTTATACGTTTTATAAATCAATAGATAAGTGTCTCTAGAACACTTAAGGGTGTGTCTTGTTCCAAATTTTGACTGATGAAGCTGTCGTGACCCTAAATTTTCCATCTTCCTATGTTAAAATCTAATGTGGGAAGTAACATTGACTAGATTTTTAACGAGATGATGACAAGTTCGTGTCTCTAGCTGAGAAAGTTTCAATAAGTATCGTCATAGTGTATTTGTTTGAAAAAGAGAGTTTTCTTGGATCTTAGTGGCTTTTCTGATGCTTTTCTAACCAATGTTTGAACGTACGTTGAGCGTTTGAAATCCATTTATATGAGACTTTATGAACTTGTAGATCGTGTGAGAGTTATGTTGTTCTCGAAGGTTTCTCATGGATTAGATGTTCTATGGTGGGAAGGATGTATCGATCCGTGTTTTGAACCTAAAGAAAAAAACACAGTAAATAAAAAATTTCTGTTAAATAGGCATGTCGGTTTTAAAACCGAGCGGCAAAACTTTTTGTTTCCAATATTCGAAGTTGCATCATTGATAAAATAATAACATTATATTTATTTTATTGATAAAATTTTTTTTTCTTTTCAAAAAAATCAAATAACTCTCAAATGGTGCATATTATGATAAATCTAAGACCACCGTTAGGTCCGGAACACCGGGTTGACACTAGACAGGGTTGAACATTGATTATCATCATGTGTTTGTCACCCTCGGAAATGATAATTCAAAGTTATTTTTAATTAATTATTTATTATGATTTTTAAATAATAAATAATTATTTTCTCTCAAATGGTGCGTCGTATGAGAAATTTGAGACTACCGTTAGATCTAGAACTCCAATTTTACCCTAGGTAGGGTATAACCTTGATTCGCATCAGGTGTTTGACACCCTCGCACTCGATAGTACCGTATTTATTTTTAATTAATTAAATGTTCTATTTTTTATATAATAAATAATTATTTTCCCTCAAATGGTTTGTTTAATTAGAAATCTGAGCCCGTAAATAGTTCTAAGACATGGGGTTTTCCCTAGGAAGGGTATATCCTTTGCGAGCATCAGACGTTTGGTCAAATCACATCCGAAGCTAATTTAATTAGGTAAAATATTTTTCTTTTCCTTCAAAAATAATAATAATAATTTAATTATTTAATGTGAGGCCGAAGCCTCAGTTTATTTGGAGAAGGGGATACAATACAATGAAAATCGTGCAACAAGAAATACATGGATGAACTCATCGAGACTCGAACTCGAGACCTCGCCGAGACCCACATGAGAAGCAACCAACTGAGCTGCACCCTAGGGGATAATAATTTAATTATTAATATTATTATTTGTATTGACATCAACAAAGGGACATGCACTACCATAATTAATAAATTGTGTACCAGTTTAAATAATAACCGGGTAATGTAATAAATATGATATTATTAATTGTTTCAATTAAATAAAATTGCGAAATCAATATTTATTTAATAACTATTATCATTTTTATTAATGATTTTTCTCAATAAAATAATAACAGTGTCATTGATGAGTTGAATTAAATAATAATAATAAATTTTATTATTGTTATTATTATTATATTGGGAAAAAACATTGATGTATATATATATTAGGTGTATTTATATATAAGGGATAATATATATATATAGTTATATATACATGTGTGGGTGTGTATATATGAATATGTAGATGTGTATATATACATATAAAACACGTATATACATGGGTGGATATTTATTGTTAGGTTTGAAAAAATATTATTAATTATCTACATATATTCATTTAACATATCGACTTAAATCATGTTGTGGACTTTTATGTTTTTAATTAAAATATTCAAAGTGACCCAGGGTTTGTGCATACACACCCTGTTGTGGGTCCCAGACAGCTATTAATATTAATTAAATGATTGTTCAGGCTTTATGTAAAATATTACATCGTGCCATATCACAATGTTTGGTTTATAAATAAATAAAAATGATTAAAGAGAATTAATGGAATTTAATGAGGGATAAAAATAAATAATAAAATAGATATTGTTAGAGAGAAATTAAAAACAATTAAAATGAGGTAAACCTATTTTAATTATTAATATCATTTCTTCCAATATTTTTTTATTTTATTTATTTCTCTCTTTTTTATTTTTATTTTATCTTTTCTTTTCTTTTCTTTTTATTTCTTTTTTCCTCTCCTCCTACCCTCCTCATCTCCTGTGCATGGCGCACCTCTCCTCCCAAGGTGGTGCACAGAACCTTCTCTTCCTTTCAGAAGACCGTCGCGCCTCCAATCATCATCCATTTTTTCATCATCAGGTGTGCTGTGAACCTCTCAGTAAATCATATCCCACACACCAAGAATCATGTGATCTCATTCCAAATCCTTTATATAGTTTGTCACAGATGGTTTTTTCCCTATTTTGGGGATTATGTAAAATCTGCAGTTTTCTGCCATTTTAGGTCTAATCAAAGCCTACCGTAGATCATAGGTTCATCTACGACCATAAGGTAGGGTGTATACTCTCATTCCCCCATTTTGTTGCGATTTATAAAAACACACCATTGTATCATTAGTCGGTGCCTACCGACTTTGTGAAAATTCGCCCAAATTCATTAATTAATTTTTTTTCCTAGTTTTGGCAGTTGTATTGATCATTAATTAATTTGTTTCATTTTTTGAAACAAGGTCGGACGCCCCTAGGGGTGTGGTAATGTGGTCAGTATAATATCCATTATCCCAAACATTTAATTTATTTAATTATAGGTGTTCCACAACTTATTTTTTGTTTTCTTTAATTTAAATAATTAATTTAGATAATTTTTTAATCTAAAATTGATTAATCATCAGTAGTTGGTTGTTCTAGTATATTTATTATTAAAAAGTGTCTTTATATTCATGTTTTAAAAAACCTATTTTGTTGTTTTAAATTTAAATAATGAATTTAGATTAATTATGAACTATTAAATTGTTGGATGTTGGATGTTGGTTGGTATAATTTTTTAATTTATTTAAAAGTGCATTTATCATCTTATGTTGATGTGGTACATTTCCCATAAGGATGGATCTATTGGAAATGTGGCTAATCCATGCTCTGATTAAACTCAACCCCTTTTTGCGAGGTTGAGACAGACTCAGGGTGAAGCCATGCCACAAGTGATACTTGGTCTTTCGAATGATTTTCGTGGACGAGCTTGGTGGTATGGGATAATTAAAGGATGATATGTAGTGATACATTCAGGAAGGGCTCAGACTCCAACTCTCAACTTGAACCTTAATAATGATGCACTAAAGGTTTATATTAATGTACTTGTTAGTATCTTGAGATTTGAGATATTTTCTGGTATGTTGAAGCATGCCTGGGAAAAACATGACTTAGAAAACATGTTAAAGCACATGTTTGCGAGTATGCCTCTTTCTTGTTTTACCTTACTCTTCCTGGCTTCATATATATCCATATGTTTATTCTACTTACAGGTAATCCTTTCAGACTTTCAGCTTAGGCCGAAGTAGGTGATTAGGAATCGGTGCTGCTTGGAACCCAGGTTGAGTTATTTATTTCAATACACCTAATAAATTATCTACAATTTTTATATAATGTCACACTATATTTTATTATTTCACGAAATGGAATAGTTTAGACACTATGGGTTCCGATCTACTGGGATTTTATTTCACACCCTACTTGGGCGTCGTTGACACCTGAGTAGATTATATGATTGCAGTTACTGAAAATGGGAAGTGTGCTACTTCTGATTCTTGATAGATTGTTGCTACTTACAATAGAGACTGGGGCAACAGAATAATCCTTGCTCGTGATGCTGTTGTAACACTTTTATTCTTTTCTTTTTATTTGATAGCATTCTTGGGTTCCATTTTTTGTACTTTCAGTTTAGACAAACATCATGGAATGACATTTTTTTGTGATATTCTACACTTGAGAATTATTCAGTTGGATAATTTATATTACTTGTTTTGTAGTTTAATCATTTATATGCTTCCACTCTTTATTATTAATTTTTGTTTGCTTCCACTCTGATAATACATATTACCTATGAGGGAATAGTCTCCCACTAGGACACAAAATGCCCTCGCTTCTAGTTGGTAGACTATGGCATTCGGGAATATGCGCTTGAGGTCATGTAACCCACTTGTCCAGCCACCGTCTTAGAGGTGAGCCAGGTCAAAATGTTTCATAAGTGGTAAGGCTACATGGTGTACCACAATCTATTGAATCCGATCGTGATCGATAATTTGCCTCTATGTTCTGAAGGAGTCATCATCATTCTATAAATACTGATTTGAACCTCATTATGGATTATCTTCCTCAAAATGAAGGCCAATCTGAGTGGACTATCTAAACACTTGAGGACATGTTGACAACATACACAATGTACTTCAAAGTAGGATGTGATCAATATCTTCATCTGGTTGAGTTCTCTTACAATAATAGTTTCCACTCAATTATCCAAATGGCTCCTTATGAAGCCCTATATGGGAAGAGGTGCCAAACACCATCATGTTGGGATGATTTTGGGGAGGGAAAACACCAATTTCCAGAAACGATCGAAGAAATGGTGGATAATGTTAAGACCATCCAGCAATATATTAAAGATGCTCAGAGTCGAAAAAAGATATATGCTGATAATCATCAATACGACCAAGATTTTGATGTCGGATACATGGTATTGCTCCACATATCACCGTTGATGATAGCTATGAGATTTGGAAAGAGGGAAAGATTAGTATAAGGTACATTGGCCCATTTGAGATCCTTGATCGCAGTGGAGTAATTGAATATCGAATAACACTCCCACCGAAACTATCTCAAGTACATGATGTATTCCATGTATCACTCTTGAAGAAGTAAATACCTGACCCATCACATGTACGCAATCCACAGTTTTCACCATTAGATAATGATGTATCCTATGAAGAAAAGATGGTGAATATCATAGATCGTAGGGAGAAATGTTCTACGAAATAAGACAATTCCCCTCGTCAAGGGGATGTGGAGAAACCATAAGTTTTGAAGAAGCAATGTGGGAATCAGAGGAAGTAGTAAAGCAGCGTTACCGTCATATTTTTTAGTGTGGGAAAACGAAATTTCATTGTTGAAATTTCTTAAGGAGTCAAAATTGTAACGACCCAAACTTTTAATAATGAATATTTCTCTTGATATAATTAAATGTTTTTTTTATGTAAAATGGTTATATAAGACACATGCAATTCCACGATTTTGTGAGTTTGGATTTCAAAATATTGCTAATAATTGTAACTGTTTCTAATATAACCATTCAATATCGATCACATGATTAGTATATATATATTGCTTTAACCAATTAAATTTATTCAGACAAAAGAAGTGATGACCTCATCTGGTAGAATTTCTCCATATTAAGCCCATTTGTTTGAGCTCAAAAAGGATATGGATTCAGTGGGCATCACTCTTGACCAAGCCCAAGCGAAGCTTCAATACATGATGCTCGAACGGAACCGCCCACAGGAGAAGTGGATGTTGAAAGACATTACCAACTGGGCGATGTTATCCTAGCCACCCCAAGAGCCTGTCACCAAATCACACCATACCCTTATGTATTATGAAGGTGTTATAAGGGGTTATTTAACAATAACCTATCACTATGATTATGTTCATTATTTTTTGTACAAATAATATACACTCATTATATTATTGTTACTTTGTAAATTGTTTTTAAGGAAAAAATGGTATTTTTAGTTAATTGTAAATTAAGAAATCTATTTTGAGAATTAATGGATTTTTGAATTAAACTGTATTTTAATAAAATTTTATTACTAAATTAATTTTTATATATATAAATGATCTTATAATTTTTATGAATAAATTGTAGTTTTTATTAAGGTTTGAAAGAAGTTTTTGACAGAACCAATGAATATTTGAAAAATGTTAGATTTTATTTTAAAAGAAAAAATTCATATATTTATAAAATTAATTAGATAAATTGAAAGTTAGTTTTAGAATATGTACGTCAGAATTATCCAAAGTTAATTTTTAAATATATTCAGAGAGTCTAATTTTGGGGTAAAAATGAAATACCTTTTAAATATATAATGTGTTTTCTGACATAATAATGGCAAAATAGTGATGTAATAAAATATTATTAGTGGGATTTTCTTCCAATATATGTTGACATTAAAATAATGTGATTTTAGGTTTTTATTTATTTATTTTACCAATCTTTGGTGGACCCTCCAAGGCTTACAAAACATTTTATCTTTTGAAAATTATTTATTTGATAGTGTGACTCACATCCACAAAATCAAGCATAATATTTTTATAAGTTAATCCATTAGACTTATACAATAATTTTTTACAATCCCCATTGAAAACAACCTTGGGAAAAATCCAAGGGTTGGGTTGTGGTTTTAATTAGATTAATGTGTAGTGTCCAAAACCTAAATAATAATGAAATCCATATTTTTTCCTATGTAAACCCACCCAATATCTTACTTACTCTTCCATAAAAGCCTTTGGATCTAGACCAAAAAATTACCTTCACTCTATAAAATCCTCCCATGGAACCCCAAGCTCCTAATAATCCATTCTAAACCCTATCCCAAGCCATTGAGATAACCCTTCCAAGTAAGGGATTTCATCATCTCTCGTTTTTTTCTTTGTTTATTTATGTTGATATACCCTTGTCATATAACATAAAACTATTTATGTATTATTTCTCACCTCCCCTATACTTCACATATTATGTTTTAATGATTACATTCCCCTTTATCTCATATTAATGCTTCCCATGTACACCATTTACCATGCCGAAATTCCGTAAAGGATTTCTCTCTCCTCATTCACATTCAAGATATTATTTTGTATTATGAATCTAAATTCTATTACATATGTTGGGTCACATATCTATATAACCCCCTTACTATGAATTTAATGTACATATAATTAGACACCACTTTATCTCTCATTATCCATTTTTATGAATTCTTATGTCACACCGTTATGCTTCCGAAATCACACCATAATTTTCTAGGACAAAGTCATTGTGTAGTGAATACCATGACAATTTCTATATCAAGGATATTCACCTTTATGACCATTTACTTATTTATTATAGAGATTCATGAATTAATTCCACATTCCTTAACCCTGGAATAAAGTATGATTTTTAATGTATCCATGTTATATGATCCATGTGGTACACTTACGCATGAAATGAAATGATTAAGAAGGGGGTACCATTATAGCTCTCCAATTAATTGGTTAATGATTAGTATCAGGATACATCAAGTGAAAATTTTGTGTACTCATGATAATTCATTTTCAATGAGGGTTTACTCATTATTTATATTCAATGATCCTTGGATCATGCTAATATCATGTTAAATGTTGTTTCCACATTTCCATGTAAAGATAACCATGCTATATCAAGCATTTATGTTCATGATTTTTTATTCTCCATTGATATTCTTATTTCCTAACATGTATCATATTATTCATATTATGTGTTTTTTACTCCCTTACTTGGATTTATATTTCACCTTTTCTTATGCATGTCCTCAGGTTATCCCATAAACTGTTACGTACGAAGGAATGTGTGTAGTCATGTAAAAATAATTTTTCAATAGGGACGTGTATTTCAGGTTTTATGTTGTATTGTTATGTTCCTAATCCTAATATATAGTAGACCTCTTTATATTCTATTTTTTATCATGTTAAGAGATTATGAAATAAATTAAAATTATGTGTGAAATAAAGAGAAGGGTTGTTATATTGGTGTCCAATTCTGGTATTATATTTAGGAGTGATTTTTTACACAGATTATAATTATGGTTTCTCAAGGACTAGTGAATCTCTCCATATCCTTCTTTAATTTCCTTTTTTACTTAGTATTCTCATGGTTTTATTCAATAGTTGAGCATTTTTTTAATTTTATATTGTAAAATCATCTTTAATGTGAGAAAACAAAGCATGGAGATTCTTTATTCTTTTTATTTAGCCTTAATCTCATTAAATGATTGTTCTAGTATATTTTAGTATTCAAATAAATAATTAGTGGAAAAATTTTCATCCCAATTTTAATTCATTAAAATATTATAGTTATGTTCATGTGATATTGGAATAATATTTGATACCTGAACTGTGGTTTTTATGAAACACATACTTCCATTTTATTTTTATCTTTTATTCTTGAATAATATTCACATTAGTTGTCCTTTGGAGCACTCCATGTGGATTTCATAGGATTATTAAACTTCCTAAATTTTTTCATATATATTTTATTATGCATTATCTTATGATAGAACACTTTTATATATCCTTTTATTTTACAGTAGTATTAGATTAACTCAATTATTCAATCATCATTTTTACCCTATTTTCCCAAATTTTATTTTATAAGAAACATACCTCCACAAATATAATTTTTTTAATATTTTATTCTTCCTATATAACTTTTTAAATCATCTAGAATGGTGATCCATTTATTCATTAAAATCATTATTTTAATCCTCAACATGAAAACTTTCAACTTTGATTTTCTGTATTATTTTTGATTAGGAATTATATAAGGATACTTAAATCCAATTTTGTTCATATTTATCTTCATTATTAACCTTCAGTATTAAATTTTACAACATATTTCAACAATGTGTTCTTTTATTGGTATTTGGGAAATTTATCATTATTCTATGATGGAAAATATTACCCTTATCCATATATATGACCGATATTATAGAAATATCATCCAATTATCCATTTCAAAAAAAATATTTCAATGTTAATGCTTCGTTTTAACAATTTCACTAGTCCCACAATACATATTAAATATGGATTCATCGGGATTTTTTTGGAATGAATAATATATAATGTAATATTTATTAAAACACTTTTTTATGAAATTTTATGATCACTCATTGAAAATAACCAGAGTACCCCATATTTAAAATTTATTGGGAAAGTAGATATTAAATAAAATCTACTTCCTCTTAAATCAAAATATAATTCATTAATAATTTACAATGGAAATCATATTTAGCCTTACATGAATCACTCTGTATAGATCTTTGAGCTTTTAGTTTTTCATATTTATCTTTAATAAAAGACCAAATATTAAATCCCATAATTTATGAAAAAATCCTCTTAATATTATATTGAGAATGTTTTTTAGGTTAAAAGTATGCAGTCGATTAGTGGATAATCATTCATTCATATGATTATCCACAAATACTGAAAAAAAATTTAATAAATTTTTGTATCTTTAAATACAACATTACCAAAATAAAAAGTATCTCTAAAAACCTATAATACAGAATGTTAGTTCGAGTGGAATACTCAATAGGGGGTAAATTATCTGTCCAGTAAAAAAATATTAAATTGATTTAAAACATTAATATTAAAATATAATAAAAATTCCTTGTTAAAAAAATTATAGAACTATATTACATGTTCATAAAAAAATGTTCAAAATATTTTGACCAAAAATCATCTAATGTAATTTTTTAACACATTAACTTCTATAATTTATCTACTCATAACACGGAAATTATAAAAAAATTATTCCAACTATTAAAGTATTCTTTTTGTAATTAATTTTAGACCAAAAGAATAATGCTTATTTAAAATACTTAAAAAATCTAAAAGTCCTACATAAGAAATTAAACAAGGGAATCTATCATAAGTCATGAATTAATCCCCTCTACATGGAAATCACCCATTTTTATAAAATATATTATTATATAAATTGATTTACTAAAGGATAAATTTTTATAAACATACGTAATAAACTTTAATAGGATAATAAACTCTTTCATTATTCTATATAGGAGAAAAAGATTATAGGTCATACACAACCTCTTCTATAGTAATATGTGGTATTACATAGATTTGAAAGAGAGTGTCAATCACTCTTATGTTCAGCACATAATACTAAGTTTATATATAAATAGAGTATTAAAAAACATATATTGAAATAGTAGCTAAAGAATAAAGATAAAAGGATTTCATTTTTGAAAATTAGGTGCATCTCAATTTGATAATCTTCAGTTGTTTAGATTTATTTTAATATCTCTTTGATAAGATTCTACTATGTTTATATGGGTATTTAAGAATAACATACATCATAAAGTGTTATAAACGAGTCCTATACCTAGCATAGGTGCACACATATCATCCAATGTTCTTATATCTTAGAGTATATAAGAAACATTTTTGTCAACAAGGACCTATTTTTCATATAAATAACTCTATATAAAAGTAACCATTCGAAAAAATTAAATGTATCCTTAATTATAAGGTCACTAAAATTAATATTCCAAAATATATAAGTTAGATATATGAAAATTCCCCACTATTAATTTTGACATGATAGGTCTGACTCTTTTAAAAAAAGGTTAACAGAACTAATTATCTATTGTAATTATATGTTCACACATCAACTTATGATGGCTACTTCATTTCATGATGTGTCTAGAATATTTGTTTTGGTGGTAGATTAATGACATAAATTATTATCGTATTTTCATCATGTGGCCACATGACTTTGTCTTTAGATATATTCAATTAATCATATGTTCACTTCTTTTTTACCCACTATAGGTTCACATATTAATGGGGTACGTTGATTTTCTTATGGTGAGTAAAAATATAGATACACAAGTTTAATTAAAAATTTAAAGTAATTATTTTTACCTATAACATAGTAGGATGATTGATCATGTATCCAGTTGATTCTCAATGGATGATAGGTTTATCGACACATTTTAGGTTCATTTTTAATTTATATTCGGTTCATTTTCAAGGAATATTTATGTTGTGACTTTGAAATAATTTAATCATCTATTGTATGTTAGGTTCATTGTTCATGGGATTAGTATTAGTAGAACATACAATATGCTACCCAAGATTACTTAAACAACCAAAATTGTACAAATTTATCACATGTTAAGCTAATTATAAATGCATTTTTTATGATGGTAACTTCTAGATTTTTTTTTCAATTGTGGATAAAAATAAATTACCAAAAGAAAACATATAATCTATAATTACTATTACAAACATGGTTTGGGATCGTTAAAATTTGGTGGAGTTGGTTTAAAAAAAATCATATCATATCATTTTATTTTAGGGCATGAATAGGATTAACCACATTATAAATTATATCAATAAATAGTGAAATCAATACAAATGTACAAATTAATTCTTACATAATATGCATTCAAATCATCGGAAGGTATTTTATGTTTCAAAAATATGATCCCTTAAAAAATTATTGTTAGTATTTTTATAATATAATTATAAAATTAATTTAAACCAATTTTGGAAATTATATACAATAATACTTATCTCATTTCTAAAATAAATATATAAAAATTAGAATATATTTAAATATTTATATTTTCCCAACAATTATGATATCTCATTGAATATTAAATATTAAATAATTTTTAATTAAAACTATATTTTATTTTAAACAGATAACAAAGAAATAGTTTATTTTAGTTAAGTTTTAAAATGTAATTACATACATTTTAATAAATAAATTCATAATATAGTCTTAGTAATGTATTTTAAACTAATATTTGGTATAAAACATTTGTATGCATTAAAAAAATTAAAAACAATTTTTCATCTAGTATTGTATGATTACTATGAAATTAATTTCTTATAATTATGTGAATTAAATCAAGAAAATTCAATTGCATATTTAGAATCAGTAGATTCTTTGAATATGAGGATGATAAATTATATATGGTATGATTTTAACTCAACAAGATGGAAATTAATTAAAAACCTAATTTTTAAGGTTTCCCTTAAAAATATTTTTCTTTCATGGAATATTAATTTAAATGATCCAAAAAATTATTTTTCACTCAAAGGATGAAAATTGTAATATTTTACCATAATTTTCTTTTTTTTTAAATGTATTTTTTATGTATTCTTATAAGGGAAAATTTTCTTTAAACCACTATTTTTTAATGATTTGAATTTATATATTACAAATAATTTTATTTTACATAATTATTCTAATTTTTTTATTAATGTATTTATATTTGTATGTTTAAATTGTAAAGGTAAATTTATTTTTACTTTTATATTATTTGAAAATATTCTAAAGAATATTTTTAGTATATTTTATGTTCAATTTTTATCTTACTTTCAAAAGTGATAATAGAATTTTTTCTATTTTAGTGTATGCAGTAAAAAAGGTATTTACTATCATTGAACCATTATTTTAAGTTTAGATTACTTTATATGTTTTAATGGTTTATTTTAAAAGCCCATCTTTTCACATATTCCATGAATATTAATTTTATAAAATTGTGTTATTAAGGTAATGGATCTCTCTCTAAAAACCCTCTTTTATCGGGTTATGATCATTTTCAATCTAAATTATTTCATGTATATATTTATTGTTATGTAATGTTTCTAATTTCTATATATATGTATTTTATATAAATAAATAGTTCTTTCCCCATTACTTTTTGAAGGTAATACATTTATTTTTTCCATTTCTAAAATTCATTCATTAATAAATATCTTTTGATTATGGTATGAGTAAAGATTAATAAACCCATTTATTGTTTTGGAAAATTCATAGTTTTATGTCTCATGATTGATTTTATTTTTTAGTACACATGATAATGGAGATGTTATAATGGGGATACCCTATAACACACTAATACCTCTAATAATTCTTTTCTATTGTGAGAAATTATATATGGTATTAGGGTGTATAATGGGACTCTGCCCAACATGGGATGTTCTATTGGTAGTTATCATTGACATATGATAATTTTAGGTTTTCTATTACATCCACATTCCATATAATTCTATAATATTATGAAACCTTTTCATTATGTTATTCTATGATGATAAATATGTGGATTTTATATGATTGTTGAAAAGTTGTTTTGAAAATTTTTTGATTTCAAGAGGTAAGATAATGATTTAAATTATAGTTTTCCGACCATTTATGATAAAAATATTTTTAAAAAAATAATGTATTCACATGTTTTCTAAAAAACATTCATGATTATGAATTTTCCTAAATGTTTTCTTATAATACGTTTTATGAAAAACATTGGGAATGGAAGATGATTTCATGTATATGTAAATGAATATTTTAAAATAAAATTAATATTATTATATTGAAACTTTATTTTGTGATACCATGTTTTTTAAATAGAATAGTGTGTTTATTCTTTTATTTTATAAGTATATTAATGATCTATGTTATTCTCATCCATCCTTTTAAATAATTTCCCTTAATTTTTTATAGATTATCTTGGACAATAATGATGTCAATAGGAAAAATGTGAATATATGTCATAAAAATACATTTTATTTCATAAAATTAATATTTTTTGGAAAACATTAATAATTAGTTGATGATTTTGTGAGATAATAATTATTTCTGTAAGTTCATTGACATAATCCTCTAAAAAACAAAACTGTTTTGTTTCTTAATTATATGAGAGTTAATTAATTATTGTAAAATCAAGAATATGTAATTTTTAAGACAGGTTATCTATATTTGGTATCATATTATAAGCTTAAATAATTATTAAGATTATAATATTTTCACAAGAGGCTAACATTGGAGTTGTGGATACCATCACCGGATTATAATATTATGTATGATAATAAGATTAATTACATTGAATCCAAATTTAAGGATTCAAGTGATGGTATTTTGAAAGGGATTAATGACATATTTATTGAGATTATTTTCGGTTGATGTAAATTTAACCATTATGATTAATGTGAAGGATTATTTTAAAAATAATTGTATTACATTTTGGGTATGATAGCTGAAGGGTATGAGATAAATATTAGGGTTAAAAATTATTCAATATTAAATTTATTAAGGATATTTTTTTTTCAGTTTTTCCATTTTTTAAAAAAATATAAAAATTACCTAACAAAATTATTAGTATCATATAAACTTTTCACATCAGACAAATTGATGGTGCCCCAAACCATAATTGAACGGTGAAAAGTGTGAATTTTCTACCACTTAATGATCTGATGCCCCATTTATTATGACATTTATTTTATTAAAATTATTTTATAGATTACAATTAACAAAATTTTGGGACAATATGTTTTTTTAAATAGATATCCTTGATATTGAATATTTATTTGACAATTAAGTGATTTATGATATTTGATTATAATTTCACTATTTTTTTGGTTCTTATCTAATTAAGGTAAATATGATATTGTGAAATTTTAGTTTAGTAGAAAATATTGTGTTAAATTTTGGAATCATATAATATTTCAATGAGCCTTTATGGCGATACGTGTTATTTATTGAAATGAATGGATTATTTTGGAGATTGTTTGATTAAGGAATATGAATTATTTAGTATAGGACCTTATAAGTGACTAATATTGATTAGAGATAAATATTAAATTAATTTATAAAAAATATGATATCAAATCATTTTGTTTTTTAGGTTTCAAAATTTATTGGGAATATTTTGAATAAATTTTAATAATTTTATTTATCAAATTATATATATTGAACATTGGTTGTTATTGTTGATTCTTTGCAGATTTATGTTGTATTTTTTGACATAACGGAATATTCCATTAGTAATTATCTTGTCTTCTAGAGACCATTTTGAATTTGGTTAATTTATAAGGACATGATGAATTTAATTTTTCCAATATGTAGATTTATGTTATATATTAATATCTACTTTTAGTTCTTCATTCATATGAACAACACATCTTGAATACTCTACGTTGAGAGAAAAAGAGGAAATTATGGTGGAAATTTATTTAAATATGAAATTATAATTTACATATAAATATATTTTCGTTATTTATATATTATATATTATAATATAGATTCCTAAACTCATGGAAAACTATCTTGAAAAAATGATTTCTTATTTCAATCATTTCGGAATAATCAGTGGTCTTTTTGAAACCACATTGATTTGCTGTCATTAAATTTACCTTAAGAACTCAATTATTATTGATCATTAGTCCCTATAAATCTTTATCAATATTTAGACATTACATCTCTATTCCATGATTATATTTTCACTTACCACTAATGGAAATATACTTGAAAAACTATTTATGTTTTATACTAGATGAAAATATTATTTCCCTTTCTGTCATTCATTGAGGTTGTTTTATTAAATCTTTTTATGATGTGGTATATGACCAAAAATATTTCCATATATAAAACCACTTATTAAAAAGATCACGTTCATATTGTGAAAACATAATTTATTAATGGGTGAGAATATATCACCCTAATATTTTAAATGAAGAACATTATATTTGATATCTTATATGATATGAAACTCCAACCTTAAAAGAACCCAAAAAATACTAATATATAAATATCATCGTTATAAAATAGTTGTTGAAGTTTGTATTTTTTATATTATAAAAACATTGGGATATATTTTTTATAAGGTTCCTTCTCAGTATAAATTTTTTTTAATTCTCATAAAATAAGATTTAATTTTTCTAAAAGTCCTTTTATGTTACAAAAATAATTTTACATCAAAAATTATTTTTATTTCTTTTTATCATAGGTCAATAAAATTAATTTATAACAATTTTAAAATTCAAATTTATAAAAGGCATATAAATTATGGTATCTACACATCCTAATTTAATTATACTAAAATTTAGGATTTTTCTATAACGTTTTATTATTCAATGAATGTAATAAAATAATTATTTTTATGTAAAAATACATTGCCCTTTAATTTGTTTTAAATTTAATCTACTATTTTTTTGTATTTTTAAAATTTCATTAGATGATTTAGTTTAAATATAATCTTATTATAGTTCTTTCAATTAATTTTATTCTTTAATTCCATGAAAAAAATATGTTTAGACATGTAAATCTATTATTATACAAAAAACATTACACTGAGTTATGAAGGATTAATTTTAAATAAAAATTAACCAATAATATGAATTGAATCATTTAAACTGAATTACATATTTTATCCAATGTATTTTTCTAAATAATAAGAATATAAATAATAAAAGTGATGTGTCGGGCTCAATGTAAGATAATTTTAAGAAAAAACCCATTTAATGTTTCTCATTCAACTATTTTTATCCATGTACATGTTATTATAAATGTGTCGAACTATATTATTTATGCTTCAATGGAATATAAATTCAATTTTAATTTATTTCAATTTAATTATAATATTTTGAATAGGAATAGTTTCTCTGTTTTTACATAAGGTGCAATATACATTAAAAACCTCAATTATAATGTTTTAAATATATATTTTCAAATTCATTTTCTTCTATGTACATATTCAAAATATTATATTTGGAATAAATTTATATTAAAAAATAAAATTTTTGAGGAATTTCATTTTTTTATTTTGATATTATTTTAATGGACTTTGATATTTATTATCTTTGTTTTATATAAAATGATTTTAATATCTTAATAAATGGAAAAAAGAAATTTTCTATTTTTATATATAACGAGATAATGAAAAGTAGAGCTACAACCTTTTTTATTTGATGGTTGGATTATATTAAATTCATTCATGTTTTTGAATGATAATGTCTTCATTCCTTTGTCCTAGAAGTTTTCGTTTTGGATGTTGGGAACTATAGGTATGGGATCACTATAAACAACCCTTTTTCTTTAGGTTATACCAACTCTCTATCTAAATCCAATTATCACTCCCATTATTATTTTGGATTGTTCCAAATTTCAATTAATATATATATGTTATTCATAAATTTATACCTATATCTTTCTCCCTTCCATTTATGAGGTAATAAATTCTATATAATCATTTCCAAAAAACCTTATTTATGAAATCACTTTTTAATATTAAATAATGAAATAATCTACCTCCCATTTTTTCAGTGATTAAATCTTATATTTATACATTATTTTTTATTAAAATTCTTTGGAATAAGTAATAACTGTAAAATTAATATGGTTGTTTTTAGATGTTTTTCTGATGAATTGGTTAAATATTTTGTCTCATGATATTTTTTGTATGGGATTGGGGAGTAAATGTAAACTATGATGGTACTATATCATCCAAATGATACTTTCTTGGTAGTTAGATGTGAGTTTTTGTTCTTTTATATTATTTTTTTCTTCCACCTTAACAATATTTCTATGATCTTATGTTACCATGTCCTTCATATTATACTCCCATGTTACAAAGATATGTTTTATATTCATTATAATAAGTTTTCATTGATATTGTTCTATTTTAATTGGATTGATAATGGTATTTTGTATTAAAAAGAGGGTAACGATCATTCAGGAATAAATTATTTGTTAATGTGTTCATTGGTTTTCTTATTTTATAGGAATTCTTCATGATTATGAATTTTCTATTATGTTTTATTATTAACATTATTATGAAAAACGTTTCCCAGTAAAACTGGTTTTATTTGTAATTAAATGATTATTTTATCATAAAGACAATTATATTAAAAGAAAAATATCATTTACAGTCCCTTGTTATTATTATATATTAAAAAGTTACTTACATATTTTTTATGACCCTTAATTGAGTTTTAATAGTCATCAAAATTTTTAAAATGTTTTTGACATGTTTTGGGGGATGATAAGGGACAAAGATAAGTCTGTGATGAAAATTTAAAAGATGATTCATTAAAAGAAAACTAATTGTGTAATAAAAATATTGTTTTTGGTTAAAAAGGATACTAAATTTAAGATTAAACCTTTTTATTGAAAATATATTCATGTATGGGTGATGTCATAAAACTCTCAAAATAAAATCATTAATGTTACAAAAATTTTATAGTATAAATTTTTTATATAAAACTCAGGATTGTGTAATGATTGTAGTCGAGTAATTATAATAAATACTTAGGAACGATATTATAATAAAACATGATATGTAAAATAAGAATATAAAAATATATATTTATAAAATACCCTAAAATATTATAAGAAATATACATTAAAATTTAAAGTCATCTAATAATCATTAATGAAATTTGGCCATGTTTTTTGATATGTAAAAATAACTATGATTTAAAGAATATTTTATAGAATAAGTTGAACCCTAGATCATCTCTCAGAGATCATTAACTGGTTTTGGTTTTTAATATTCAGTATGATTTTTAAAAAAAATATAAGGGGTTAAAAATGATCTAAATAATCCATGACGTAATTAAATATTTTTATAGTTTTAAATAGAAGTTTTTTTTAAAAATTTTGAGATAAATCATTTATTTTTCGTAAAACATCATGTTTTTTCATTATTCTAATAATATCAAATGGTTTAATGAAATTATTGGGTTGAGGGTAATCATTATTTTTATTCCCCTGTTATGTTTTCAAATGATTCACAAAGAACCAACCATTGACACAAAAATTATTTTCCGCAAGGATTGGATCTCAAGAATAATGTGAAGTCTATAAAATATTTCTAATATATCTGTATGTTTGAGTGAAAAAATAATTTTAGTGTTTTTAATCAAATCTACCCGATATTCCAAAATGAAAAATAATCCCATTAAATATTTTAATATAAGTTAAATCACTTATTCTTACAAAATAAATGGTTTAAAAGGTGAATAATATTATGATAACACTGAAATAAAAAATTAATAGAAAAATAAAAACAAACCAGTATAATAGGAATATTCAAAACTCCCTCTATAAGTGTATGTAACTCCAATGAAATGACATTACAATGATTGGTTCACCATTTGGTAGAGGATGACTATCTAGGAGAGCATCCATTTCTTCCTTCACATCTCTATCAAGATAGGTTAATTTAGAATCTCTAATGATTTAAAAGAAATCGGATACCCACTTGGTTGGAAAAAAATTTCTCTCTAGTTTAATATACTAATAGAGTTTCCATAGATCCAATTTAAAGGAAATGTCGAAGGTTGTTTTGTAAATATTCTAAAAAAACCATTAGATCACTAATTAGGGATATCATATAGTATTATATAACTTTTTTAAAAATAAAAAATGCATTCCCCACCACTACAATATATTGACAGAAAATTTTCCATCAATTAGAGGCTTATAGACCGCTTATGGAAGAATTATTGAATTGACATCCATACTGTAATCAATAATGATTCAATCCAATGATGGAACATTAGGGCCTCAAAATGGGGATATTTTAATAACAATAATTATAAATAGTTTGAACCAACATTTTTTTAATTCATCCACTAATTGTTAGCACAATTCGATTCCCTTAATATTTTTTGAAGGTATTTTCATCCACATTATTCCATGGGATCATATTTGGTTTGAAGTGTTTTGAATAAATTTAATAATGGTGTCTCTAATTCACCTCCACCTTCTCTAAATTTATTATTTATATTTTTAGAATAATCAATTTTATATTTTTCAATGATAACTAGTATAATCAGGAAGTAGTAAATCAAATAAAACACTAAAACTAAAAAAATGTTCAAAATTCCTAAATCCCTCTGAGAACATCACACCAAAAAAATCAAATCATTAAAAAAATCATCATACGACCATTATTTGTACACCAAGAACATCAATTTTGATCACCATAATTTATAGTATCAACCACAATCAAGAAAATAGGAGGTCGATGGAAACCAATGACTCCAAAAAAGAATTACAACAAAAAATGAACCCCAAAACACAAAATACATATTAATCATACATGAATTAACATTACCCTATCCTGTAATAAAATGTAGGCTGAATAATACCTCAACTCCACCACTACCACCATTATATTCCCAAACCACCATGTCAAATACATCACACCTGAACGATTTGGGGTCATGCAATGTTGAAAAGTCAGTATGAGAAGGGGTGAGAGTGGGGGGGGGATGAATCCCCTATGTATATCTAAAACTCCACTAGAGACTATTTTATACAACGATGAAACGAAAAAAACACCAAATCTGCAATTTCGGGGAGAGTACCCCCACCACATCATTTTAATTCACCAAACAAAAATGAGCCAACCAAAAAACACGTCTACAATCATTCACTATAAACATCATTAACTAGACCAAATCAAACACTATATAAATTGCTAAGAAAACATCGTCAGAATAGAACAACATACCATACTGTACAAATACTAACATCTACATGAATAAGAACAAACTACCAGAGCTACACCATCGAGACACACCCTTGATGTTAAAATCATCCACCAACACCATCCCAAAACAACAAAAATTACCTTCCAACTAGAACGATATAGATTTAATTAAAATGGGGTTGAAATCAATAGTATAAGTAGAAAAATGGTCCCAAATAATGATCTACTGGGAATCGAGTCTAAATTAATCCTAAACCACGAGATCTCTATTTGGTAAAACCAATGTGTGTTTTGGGATGATTGTTCTGAAAATAAGAGCGTAGAATTAATATTTTGGAAACACATGATGACATCAAACTTATAAGAAAAGTATAAGAAAATAGAAAAAATTTACAAAATCATAGGGAAGAAAGAAACCCTCAAAAAATGGAAACTCATTGGAATAGACAGTCTAAAAATAGTGATAACCACTATGAAGGTCAGAGAAAGGATAATCATGGGTAGGAAGAGGGATTCCAATAAAGTGAGGAAGAAGTAGATAGATGAGAGTAAATCAGAAAACCATAGAGGGAGAAGGATCCACTGAGGCAGGATAAGAAGAAACTGTAGATATCAGGGGAGCAGAGAAATAAATGAATGGTCGAGGGAGGAGTTATAACAAATGGTAAGTGAAAATACAATAAAAATATAAGATATGAGAGAGGACACCATTGATGGAAGTGGAGACCATCAGAATCCCTAAAATTAGAGTGATATTTTTGGAGATTTAGTGGCATGATCCAGGGGAATTTGGGGTCATCTCATGTTTCCAAGTCACCGCCACCTACAATTTAATAATAAAAATAAGTGATGTATCCCTTTTTAAAATTTTTATACGTTAACTAATTTAATAAAATGTAATGATCAATATTTTATTGTATTTATTATTAATAATACAAAATCTTTTTAGGAAATAAGTATAAGTGTTGAGATGAATACTAAATCTCTATGTGATCCACTATAATTCATACCTCATGTATCACATGATACTCTCTCTCAATCCTTTATTAATAGTTAAATAAAAGTGACCATCTTGAAAAATAAGCTTCAAAAAAATTCTCTACTAGAAAAAAATCCCACATTACCTTTCTAATAAACCAAAACCCATAACAAAAATCATGAAAAAGAATACTCTAAGCTCGCACTCCCATGAAACATAGATAGAAATCATGGAAATAAATCCCTAAAACATAATATAACAATAATTATCCAACCCTCCCAATGGTATCATTATTTATTAATAATAGTATCCTATCAAAATTATAAACCATATATATGTTACACATTGTCAATAATAGTCTGTTCCCATAACATAGATTCCACAACAACCTTGAATGAGGAAAATATTTCATATACCAACGAATAATATGTAATCTAATTCGCAGACACACCACTATAGGTATACAACTCCTCCACATTAAAATAGTTAGAATAAAATATATTAAAATATAAAAAACTAGTACTATAGGGTTTAATCAATTATCAAGACCCAAATAAGTTATTCAAAAAAATAAGATAATTATTTTGTAAACGATAAAAGACCAAAAAAATATTAAATTTTTTTTAATTGATAATTCATCTTTATGAAAATAGTTTTCGAAAAACATTTTCTTTTAAAAACTATAATATCATTAACATTATTCACAAACATGTAAAATAATATAATGTGTCTATTGTGATGTTTATATACACATTAAATTATTCTATTATCCTAGAGTAAAAAAATAAATCTATAACCAAAACAACATCCTTTATAAATAAGTTTACCATAATAGAAAAAACTATTAATCACAATCTCATGATCCCTATATCTTATAATTTCATTAGATAGGCGTTCATTTGGAACTCACATAGTGAATAACATGTTTTGAAACTATTATTACATCCATCTTCTAATAAATAATATCATTATGAAAAATGAAAAAAAAACCCATACCATTTTTAACCCCCCCAACCTTATCTCTCTCAGTAAGGGTTAGAGTGCCTCTAAAATTAGGTGTTCCTACATATACAAAAGAGGTTGTAATATTTTAGTGAGGTTATATAAACAACATTAGGGATACAATACTATATATACAGTAGAAATTAATTAAAATTATATAATAAAAATACCTTAAATCATAATATCATGGTATGAATGTGGAATTTTGACTGAGTGTTGCCCGTTATTAAAATTAAAATATAAATGTTATTAAAAATAAATTGAAGAGGTTTATATATAATATAAAAAATTGAACTGCATTTAGGGATGTCATGTAGAAAATATAAAAGCAAGAAATAAAATATAGATAATTAAAAATATCATGATACTCATATTGGAATTATCCCAAAATCTCCACCCAATATACAAAAAAATCATCAATGATACTAGTTTTGGCATAACCCATATATTTGACATAAGGTACCGATGACCACCAATGCCCTCGGAAGAGGTGTGAGACTAAAAAATAAAATTAGAACCACCAATAGATTTTGTAATATATTTCAAAATATATCATTAGTGTATATGAATGATAAAATAAAAAATTCAGTTACACAAAATATTTATTAAATATAGTTGAACTATCATCACAAAATAGAAAACCATGATTATAGACGCTGCTTTATTTGGTCAGTGATGAGTAACTGAATTACATGTAACATTATAAAAATTATCTAAATCTCTATCATCCCTTTAATATGATATTCCCCAAATGAATGACTCAATCTAATTTCCATCCTCTAAGGACAAAAAAATGTATCTGAGGAATTTTCACAACACTATTCTCTAATGAAAGATAAATATTTGATAATAGGCTTATATCACTACTATCATCTAAATAAAAAAATTTGTTAAATCAAGGATAAAACATATTTCCATCCCCCAATTAGAAAAATTGTCTAATCGAGGAACCAAATCACTATTATATGATAAGGATATATTTTTATTATATTGAATACATAAATCAATAACATAATATATGATTTTATACACCATCAAAAGTGAAAATTTGTGTCACTACATCGTTGTATTATGAAAATTTTCTACTTAAGAAAAATTGAATGTGGAAAAAAAAACTAATTCACGGTTCTAAACTAATACACCTACCATACAAATATCACTACATGTAATCAACCATATCATAACACTCAACTAAAATAATGAAAAATTTATTCTCACCAAAACATTCTAATAACACTCATCATATTAATCCATGAAATGGATTATCATAAATAAATATCAATAATTGTTGTTCTTGAACCCCGTAATCATCAACCAAACCTAACTAAAAATATATTAAAATTTGAGATGAAATCATAACACATTGACAAAGATTATTTGACTCCATTATTCTAAAATATAAAATAATCATTTCCCCATTATTCCATTATCCATTTAATAGAATCCTTAATGGTTATTATAATTCCCATTGGAATTTTAAAAAATAGAACCATTCCCTGAGCATATATTCAAACCCATCAACAATTAAATCAACATACACACATATAAAATAATATATTACTGAGACTAAATTTCACCCAACATATATTAGATCGCTTATTATTCTCAAAAAGTCATTTTGAGATTATATCAAATGGTATAAGCCTTAATTTCTATCATATACTCTCAAATGAAAACTAATATTTTAACAACTACCTCAGCCCATTATCCTGAGGAATATAATACGAATATTCTGTAATACCTAAATGGATTTATCTTGATAATTATTATCCTTAGAACCCATTAATCCCCTTATAAATTTTTTTGTAAATCTACCATTTTATCCCATTTTCATGGAAATAGGCATGGAGAAAAAATTTCTCAAAACTAACCAATGAAAATATTACACATTTTATAATCGTTAAGCACTAACAGTTTATAAACTAATAATCCTCATATAAATTATCACAAGCATAGATAAATTTTATGGTCCATCACATATTACTAGTGAAGACACAATAGTGATTTGTGGTTATATTGGGATCATAAAATCAGAAAATATTGTGTAGTCCATTTTTTCAAACACTTTTTACACTCTCCTGACTATCTGAGGAATATACACTCTATTAGTTATAAATCATGTAAAAATTACCAACATAAAAATAAAAATGGAAAATTAAAAGAAATCAGAAAACATATTGATTAATTTATAAATTACCACATACCAGAAGCTCATAAAGTCTAATTTATAAAACAATTATCACTTTTTTCACCCACATAAGTCTAAAAATATATTATAAAAATGGTATATTTATGTGTTTTATATTATACACATGTGAGATAAATGAAACAACCAATAAATAAAATGGGAATATATTGTCCTATATTATGAGAGCTTGGATCTATAGATATCTCATAGATTGGGAATGATATTGAGTGTTATGAGGAGGAATAATTCTGAGGGCGAAGGAGAAAAATGAATGATGGTAAATATTTATAATTTATGAGAGTCAAACTAATGGAGGTGGGTTTCTATTATTATTTTTTAAATAATTATATTAACATTAAAAAAAAATTCCATTGCACTACTAGAGGGACACTACCCTTTTTTTGGTGGGAAACATGGCTTCTTTTGGAATTACATTGTGCATATGATGGCATGGTAATTGTACTGTAATATTTCCAAACCAATAATTCTTATGATAGAATTTAAAATCCAATTAGTTGGGGATTTCTAACTAAAACATTAATTGGTTTTATATTTTCATAATACCAAGAATTCATCTTGGGTATTTTCAACCATCTCCTATACCTTTTACATATCTATTAAATAATATAGTCACGTCTAAAAATCTTGAATTATTTTCTGAAACCACATATTAAATATAATAGAGGGTATAATTACACTGTAATTTTATCTATATTATGATTCAATTAACCCATTATAGAGTGAGTTGTTATTGTTTCTATTACATTGGGTAATTATTGGATTTCCAAAATTAAATTTGTTAATTTAGAATATATTTTTTCAAAATGATACAATAAAATAACATCTTTATGATAGATTACTAAAACATAACATAGATGTTGGTTCTCTAAATTTGGGTGATTTAAATTAATTATTATTTAAAAATATAAATGTATGAAAAATCTAGTAAATTTAGACATTTATTTAGTTGGTTGAAATGAATAATTGAAAAATTATTACATGTACTAAATGAATAAAATTAATTTTATTTGATTATGATAGAGGATAATGATTTTTAGAATTGAATAACTCTTTATATTAGAGTAATAAAATTGAATAATTTAATATGAAAAAATAACATTTTAGATATTATAATGTTGATTTGAGGTGAAAATAGTTATGTATAACATGAAAAAAAAAGTGAATGGGTAATCGTTAATAAACAAAAATGTATATTCAAATCATCAACCCCTATAGTTGATTCTCTATGATATATGTGGAATGATGATATATAATATGGTAAATATATATAGGTATCATACAATATTTATTTATGATTTTATTCAGAGCATATGCACTATTTAAATTACAAATGATTTTATGGATCAAAATGGTTGATGGGTATCAAAATTAGTAGAGACAATGCATGTAGGAATAATGATATGATGTTTAGATAAAATAAAGAGGATGGATAAATAAATTTTATGTCTAATGTATATATTTCAAAACATTAATCAGGATATATGATCATGGTCCAACATACACACAAGAAATAAATGATTTAATGCATTAAGTGATAAAATCATGTTAAAGGTGGATTTGACCATGTGTGATGAATAAGAAAAATATCATTTTTAGAAGAAAAATATTCTATCAGTGAATCATATACATAATCATTATTTATTTTTTACAAACTTATAAATTGATTCTTTTGATATTTATTGAAATAATTCCTTTCTTTTTTATGAATTAGTGTATTTATGTGTATATCTATAATCCTTGTGATATGGTCTAAAATGAGAAATTTTAAAATATATGGTGTAGATGGAATATTTATATAATCTTCATGAAATGGAACATGATTTCACTATTATAATAATAAATATGGAATCATATTGGATTTAATCAATGTAAATTATATTTATCACTCTTTTATAGAGTCTATAAAGTAATAAATGTGTGTGGATGATGAATAATGAAGTGATGAATTAGTTAATAGACCCAATATAAATTTAAATAGTATAAATGAGTATAGTAAATAGAAGTATATTTATGATTTTTAATATATTAAAATTAATCATGATAAATGATTTACTATTCATTAATATGAGATAAAATAGAGGAGAAAAAAATGATTTTTTATCAATGTAAAATAATTTTAATAAGAAAATTGAGGATGATAACATTTAAAATCAATTTATTCTCTAATATTAATCCAAGGAATGTTAAGGAGACTTTGAAGAATCAAGGGTAATCAAAATCAATTCATGTGGAAAGATATTATAGTTTTATTTATAAGACATGGTCTTTTGTTTCTACGATAAAATATTGATATTTTATTTTCCCAAAATGGGTGTTCTAAAGGATTACTAATGAAATATGTGGAATATAAGATAAAAAGTAGAAACCTACCTTCTATAGAATACTCATGAATAAGTAGTTAAAATTTATGATACATTTTCACATATATGAGGGATTTACGATATATGAATATTTTTTTCAATAACAACACAAAAAATAATTGTAATATTTCAAATTTGATGTTATGTTTACACTTTTTTTAGAGATACATCAAGGAAAATAATTATTTGTATAAACCTAGTCGATTTTATCATGGATATGTTTCTGAATTTATAATAATGTATATAGCTGATAAATATTATTTCAATCATTTCATACGGTATTTTAATTCAATGATATATATATGTTGTATTTTCCTAAATTTTAATAAATAAAGTGTCAAAAAAACTTTTTATTAATTTGTTATAAAGTAAATAATTCAGTATATTTTCTTAATTGTAATTTTCCCTTTTTAAATGAATAAAATATATTTATAAAGGTTCACGAATATAATAAGATGTTATTTTTGTTGAGCATGTTTTGTTTTCAACAATACATAATATTATTATTTAAAGAGGGGGAGATTGTTGAGAACAATACTCTTCCTCTATGATGATTTTGATGCTCAAAAATAACCTTAACTGTTTTCTAATGATTTTATTATATGTATATTTCCAGAATTTTTTATTCATTATATTTTTTATATAAAAAATATTTATGTTTTTGAACAACAAGATTTAATTTCTAATGTATTCTCATTTGAGTTTCCTGGAAACACTATTCCTACTTTACATATTCAGGAATTGCTAAAGCATGTTCTGGAATCACTGCTCATACCCTACATGGGGAAACATAGCGTAAGGATGGAATGCGCTGTATACTTTATGAGTTATCAGAAATGTATGGTTAATCAACCATACATTATTGGAAAAGTATCCAAGAGGAACCCTTCATTAGGATGAAACCATATGTTTGGGATTTTGAAAAGAATGATTTGTCAACCTTACTTTTGTAAACAACCTTCAATTTCATCAAAAGTATGGATCATGTACCTTACGTTTGGAAGATTTTAAAAGTATGGATCATTTATCATGCGTTTATATATCGAAAATAATGTATGGTTCATCAACCCTACGTTTGTAATCAACCTTTCATTTGAAGGAGGCGACACCAACCCTATATTTGCATTCAACCTTATGTTTAAAAGATGAATTCTATAAAATTAAACCTACTTGTTTGACATCAGAGAATTAAATATGATATTATTATGCAATGGTCTCCATGTAGATTATTAAGATGATTTCAAGATGGATTGAAAGCTGATTTTTAATGTGAGTATTTGACTGATTCAAATCCATTTTATCTATAATTCAAAGGATCAATTTAAAAGGAGTTTTATATGCCGATTCATTAGGGAAGTTACAACTACTCTATTATTTTGAATTGTTGAATATCACGAGTTAGAAGAAGACTTTTTTTATCTAAATTTGTAGGAGGAGTACTCATTATTATTATATATATGTGTGTGTGTTATATTTACCCTGAGAATATACAAGATTTTCCGAACAACAATGATGAATATAAAAAACGAGAAAAATAGATACTATCCAGAATATAGATCTGCTCATTATGAAGAGTGACAAAGATCTATTTATTAAAGAAGAAGAATAACTATAGAAGATTCACACATTTGACATAAAAGATCTACTGTGAATCTACTGCTGCTGAAGATGGAAATTATATTTTTATATCTACCATAACCGGATCGACTCAAAAAAACTCTTCTTGAAATATCATTATTTCTGAAGGTGACGATCCATATACTATAAATTTCATTCTGTTGCAATTATGAAGAACAACGGGAAAGTATTTTCAATGTAAAAATAAATTTCTTTTTATTCTTGAGTTATTGGCTTCTTGTACTAAGCTGTGAAGGTATTGTGATTGAACCAAAAGGGTTGGTTTTTCCTTAGTTTGTAAATGTGTCAACTTCATGTACTCAGTTGTGGGATAGTCAGTTGACAAGTGGACCAGATAGTGAAAATCACTAAGCTCATGAAGTAGAGTGTTGGTGGAGTGGACTAGGGGCCTTCTGTTACCCGAACCACTACACATTGTGTGTATTTTCTATAAAAAATTTCTTCTACATTAATCCATCTGATTATTGTCAATGTGCAGATTACGATTTCACAAAGAATTTGAAAAATACACAACTCACCCCCTCTTGTGTATATTTTGTATATCATGATCCTATAATTGGTATCAGAAGTGAAGCTTTCTGATAAAGCCTTTATAAGCTAAAAGTGATTAAGGATTATACACAGAGCAAGATGACTAATAAAAGAGAAATAATGCATATGGTCAGAGCACCGTACTTCAATAGAGAAAATTATGGATGCTGGAAATCAAGAATGATAATATATCTGAGAAACATTGGATATCTAGTATATTCTAAGATTATGAATCCATATGAAATACCAGTGAAACCTAAAATATGGAGTGCAGCCACTGAAGTAGAATATGATATGAACATGAAGGAAATGAATGAAATTATATGTGGTCTAGGACCTGTTAAATTTAACAGAGTATCTCAATGCCCGATAGCATATGAGAAGTGGAAAACTATTGTCGTTTCTTATGAAGTAATAAGAAATATCATGAAAATTAGATATTCTACTGCTAAGAAAAAATTTGATATATTTAGGATGTTTGATGGTGAAAGCATTACTCAAATTAATAGATGATTGAATGAAATTATCAACAATATAACTACCTTGGGAGAACCAAACAAACAAGCTGATCAATCTTTAAAAGTACTGAGAGTACTTCTACTAAATGGAATGGAATCTCTACTGCAATCAAACAGTTAAGAACTATAAAAGACATAACCATGAGAGAGTTGATAAGAACAGTTACGATGTATGAAGCTGAGATGCAAGATAAAGCAAATGAGCATAAGTATCTGATCAAGAGAGAAGACACTACCTTAAAAGTGTCATCTCAAGGGAAAAGAAAAGAAACTTATGAAAAAAGAAGTAAATGTGAAATCAGAATGTTCTGATTCATCAAATTCTAATATTGAACTGTCTCAGCTTTCCATAAAGTTTAGTATATTCTACAAAAAGAAGAAAGGTTTCAGAAAAAAATTCAAAAAATATTAAAAGGATGTCAGATGTTATGAGTGCAAGAAGATGGGTCATATCAGACCTAACTGTCTACAGTTAAAATAAGACAAGAAGAAGAGGTTCTACAAAAGTAATGATTATTAGAAAAGTTTCAAGAAAGAAATGAAAGCTACAGAGAGTGTGACTGAAGAATCCAATTTCCCTTTAGAATCTATCTCAAAGAAGGAAGGAGTAAAATTGAAAGACAACATGTGCATTATGGCAGAAACAGAAGAGGTACAAACATAATACTCTTTTAACTCTGAATTTAGTGGTAAAACAATCTATTCTAATGGAAAACATAAAGCTTAATACAACATGATTGAAGGAAAATATGACTCTCTTTCTAAGAATCATAAGTCATTAAAGAACATTCACAAGGTGGTTTCAGATTAAAGAGATATAATAATAAAGAAATTTTAGGAGTTAACTGATAAGTATAATTCAATTAACATTGACTATACAAACCATGAAGCTAAAATAAAGACACATAAAACTGAAGTAGAAACATATAAAATTATATGCCTCATTTTTACTAAAGGATAAAACTCCTTGAATGAAATTCTTGGGAAACCTGTCATTAAGAATGAATGATTTTGAATTGGTAGTAAAGGTGAGAAACCAAAGATACACAAAAATTATTTAGTTCCATGAACAAAAAGATTAAATTGTAATTAATGTGGAACAAGGGGACATATTTCTAAAATTTGTTTCTTAAGACAACCTCAAATAGGTGGTATTAAGAAATATTTTATGTCAAATAATTTATTTTATTATGTTGAATTTAGAAAAAAAAATGAAGTCTTGATTCCCAAATCTTTGCAGGGGAACACAACTAGACCCATTAGAATATGGGTACCAAAATAATCTGTTTAAATGCCTTTGTAGGAAGTAGGTCACAGAAGAAAAAATACCATATAGTATATGGATAGTGGCTGCTCAAGGAATATGAGTGGAAGATCGTCGAATTTTTCAACACTTACTAAAAAATATGGCAGACTTGTCACTTTAGGTGACAATACCAAAGGAAAAATCATTGGCATTAGAAGAGTTCGAGATCCATAAGTTGTCTCAACCAACAAAGTACTTTATGTACAAGGATTGAAACAAAATCTGCTAAGTATCTCTAAACATTGTGATGATGGTTATGCTGTTGATTTTTCTAACTATTTTTCTTCTATTTTCAATGATAAACTTCCTAAATTTAGAGCTCCTAGAACTGAAAATGTGTGTACCCTAGATTTAAATTCCTTGTGTAAACAACAAGTAAACTGCTTATCTACTAAGATAAATGAATACTGAATCTGGAATAGAAGACTTGGACATTGCAATATATATTTTTTACAAAAATTAGCCATGAAACAACTAGTTTATGATTTACCTAGTCTAATGTTTTATAGTGATAGATTTTGTAAAGATTTTCATCTTGGAAAACAACAAAAATCATCCTTCAAATTAATTAACAAATTTGCTACATCTAAACCTCTAGAACTTATCGATATGGATCTTTTTGGTCCTTTAAGAGTTTCATTCATGGCTGGTAAAGGATATGTATATGTTTTAGTTGAGGACTATTCTATATTTAAAAGGATATTCTTTTTAAAATTAAAAAATGATGCTTTTACATTTTTTGAATGTTTTTGAAAATATGTTCAAAATAAGAAAGGAAGAAAAATAATTTCATTAAGAAGTGATCATAGTGGTGAATTTGAGAATCTAGAATTCAATTCCTTTTGCTCAAATATTGGTTTTAAACACACCTTCTATGCACCATAAACACCTCAACAAAATGGAATTGTTGGAAGATGAAATATGACTATTTAGGAAATGGCTTGGACTATACTAAATGATTAGAGTCTTCCAACTTATTTTTAGGTAGAAGCTGTAAGTACATCCTCCTATATACTGAATAATTTTTTAATTATACCAATTTTGAAAAACACATCTTATGAACACAAGAAAAACATAAAACCTAAAGTAAATTACTTTAATGTTTTTGTATGCATGGTTTAAACCATAAAAACCAAAGACAATCTTGGTATGTTTGATCTAAAATATGATGAAGGCATTTTCTAAGGATATTTTTCTACTTCCAAATCTTATAGTGTTTTAAAAGAAATTTCAAGTATTGTTGAAGAATCAGTTAATGTGAAATTTAATGAATCTGGTCCCTTTGAGAAAAGGACAGATCAAATAGATGATCCTAATTCTAATGATAACATCATACTTGAGGACCTAAAAGACGATTTTGAAAAATGATATAAATGATGTTCAGTCCAGTCTAGAAGAACATCACACTGAACAACCTAAAAGTGTACTACCTAGATAGTGAAGGAACCTAAAGAATCGCCCTTTAAAAATTGTGATACGAGACTTAGAAATAGGAATAAAAACTAGAAGGAACATAGGAAATATTGTTTAGTATTCTTCCATTCTATATCAATTATATCCCAAGTCTCTATAAGAAGTTTTAGATGATGAAATTTGTTTGATTGAAATGCAAGAAGAATTAAGCCAGTTCAAGAGAAATGAAGTTTGGAAATTAGTTGAAAGACCACAGAATTATATAGTGATTGGAACCAAATGGGTTTTTAGATATAAACAACATAATCAATGAATAATAACTAGAAATAAAGAAAGACTTATAGCTAAAGGTTATAATTTGGAAGAAGTTATATATTATGATGAGACCATTGCACCTATAGCTAGATTAGAATCCATTATAATCCTCTTAGCATATGTATCTCATATGAACATTAAATTATTTCATATGGATGTGAAGTCTGCCTTTTTAAATGGTTATTTAATGGGGGAAGTTTATCTTGATCAACCTCCTGGTTTTGAAAATTCAAAAAAAACTGATTATGTTTTTAAACATACTAATGAACTTTATGGCCTTAAAGAAGCACCTAGATCTTGGTATGAATGATTAAGAACATTTAGTTTTAAAAACTATTTTACTGTTGGAATGGAATATCCAATAATATTTAAGAAAATTATAAATTCTAACATTTTATTGGTTCAAATTTATGTTGATGATGTAATTTTTAGATCAACTAATAAATCTTATTGTCATGAGTTCTCAAATATAATTCAAAAATAATTTGAAATCAGTTTTATGGGAGAATTAAATTTATTTAGGACATCAAATTTACCAAAAATATTTGGGAAATATTTTAAATCCAAGCAAATACATTACTGATTTTCTAATGAAATTTGTACATGAAAGCTACAAGTCATAAAAAACTCCTATGTATGCTAATATAAATCATGATTTGGATCAAACTAGAAAATCAGTAGACAAAAAATTATATAGAGGTATGATTAGTAGTTTATTATATCTTACTACTAGCAGGCTAGATATATTGTATTCATTATCTCTTTGTGAAAGATTTCAATAAAATCCTAATGAATCCCATTTACCTACTGTTAATAGATTTTTTAGATATTTAAAAGGAACTATTTTTCAATCTCTTATTTATCCTAAAATGTCAGATTTTAATTTAATTTCATATTCAGATTCAGATATTGGAATTTTTAAATTAGATAGGAAAATAACTTCAGTTACTTTTGAATTTTTAGGAAAATCCTTAGTGTCATGGTCAAGTAAGAAACAATATTTAGTTGCCCCGTCAACAACCGAGAAAAAATATGTATCTGCATGCAGTTGTAGTGCACAAGTTTTGTGGATGAAAAACACTCTTATATATTTTGGACTATGTATTAATAGTACACCTTTTTATGTGATAATACTAGTGCTAAGAATATTTCAAAAAAATCCAATTAATCATTCTAGGTCTAAGCAAATTGATATCATACATCATTTTTGTCACGACCCGTCCTCGTGGCCCGTTTCGTGACTACCCCAAGCCCGCCTTCTTTAGGCTAAGGGCTGGAGACTAGCACCAAGGCGCAATTACCAGTAAAAAGGGAAGGCATTGCCTTTTTAAAGTAAACAAACTCCATAGAGAAAGCACGAAGAAGTAAACACTAAGTAAAAACTGGGTACAATAGTAGTGCGGAAAAGTATGTGGGCCAGAATACAAACCCAAACAGAAAGTAAAGTAAAACTGAAAGAGGGAGTAAAATAACTGAAAAGTAAAGCCGTAACCTCGATCCGTCCACTGGAAGTCCCACCTGAAGGGTGGGTATAGATAGCCTACACTGCTCCTTGGGTCCAGCCATCCGCTCCGAGTACGCCCCGCCCAGTGGTCCACCTCTGAGTACCGACCTGCTCCTCATGCCTCAACTACGATCAGCGTTGTCCTTCGTCTGCAACCAACACAACGTAGTGCGGGAATATCCTTTGTAGGGGTCAGTATAAGCAACTCAGTAGGGACCCCGAGACCCTTGAAGGTCTCCCAGAATCCACAAAGGATAATCCACAAAGGAAAGATACAATCACGAAGTAACATCCGACAAAACTTAGGTATATACCCATACATATACCTATGTCATCAATTCTCGTTCGGCTTCGACATTCGAGCTCAAGTACAACCCAGTCCACAGAGGAAATCACAACCCGATCCTCACAGGCAAGCATAACGTAATCCACACAGGATATCAAGTCAATATTATCGAAGATAAGGATTTAAAGTCAAGATTCACCTCATACAGGTATACTTCTTCGTAAGACGATAGATATGATTAGATGTAACCACTGATACATCTAAGCCATCGGACCCACACAAGATCGATAGATACTAACACCCACAATGACCCACAAAGGATTGATAGATAACTAACCCCCGCAATGACCGAAAAAGGATTGGACCCACACAGGATCTGTAGGCGCTGGCCCACACAGGACCGCTGAGCACTGACCCACACAGGATCTGACCCACACAGGATCGGTAGCACTGATCCACGTAGGATCGCTGAGTGTTGTAGTCATCGTCGTCGAATCCACGAACGATATCTGTACAGTCGTCATCGTCGTCGCAGTCGCAGCTAGCTCTAGGTTTCCTGCACACAGCAAGCTCGTTCGGGAGGGTCCGCTCCACGATCCGAGGGGATGATACATCAACTGACACATAGTCTAGAGTTTATGTATCATAAAGTTTCGTATCGTCAACAGGAACTCAACGTCACAGACGACATGTCAATCGGACGCCCGGTCTGAGAGATATTGGGTTTTTCGTCCGAGGGGCCCGGTTGGGTTTTAAGTCAAAACCAACCCGACTGTACTCCAACTGCGTCCAATCCTCGAGCGGAGTTATCCAAAAGGTCCGTCTCACTAATTGGAATCCAACAAAGTTGACGACACGTCAATCGGACGTCCAGAGCTCAAGTTATAAGTGTTTCCGCTCCGAGGGCCTGGTTGGTTTCGTGTTCGAACAAACCCGGACGAACCCCAAAGTACTCTTAAACCTGGAATTTGATATATCAAAATGACCATCTCGATCCAAGGATCACATCTCAACTGATGGTGTGTCGATCGGAGGTCCGTAACCCATGTTATGGGAAAAAGATCGAAAGGGGTCCGGAAGTGGGGATTTCGGGCCCGGACCGACCCGGCCCGCTTGGGCGTGGCCTGGTCACCAGGTGGCTCGGCCGGTTTGGCAGAGCGGATGGGGGTGGGGGGGCACTGCCCCAGTATTTCATAACTGCGGCCCCCATATGGGGGGCCGCTCTTGTCCCGCCATCCGGGGGTCTTAAGCCCCAGCTCCTCCCTTGACCGGTCGGCCCGCTCCGGTCAGCCGGCTGTTCACGCCACAGGACAGGTGATGGCCGGTCCCCCTGCTCCGCCGCGGCCTCAGCCGCGGCTTTTACCCGTCCGACATGGCGTGATGGCATCACGCCCCTCGGCCGCGGCCCCGCTCCGGCCGCGGTGCCTTCGGGTTTCTCTAGCGCTGCACGATGGCGCCGCGACCTTGTTCGATTCATGGGCGTGGCGTAACGTCGCCCCACATTCCTTGCCGCATCACCCCGCGTTGTGTGACGGCACCGCGCCATCCCCATTCCAATCCACCACAAGGCAGACAAGAGAAAAAGGGGAGGAGGGTCTGCCCTGTTTGTGTGGTCTGTCCCCCTCCCATTAACTGATAGCAAGTAGTCCAAATGTAAGAGGAAAGATGACAGAAGAATTCACGAATAGAATCACATAAATACCCTACCTCGTCAAATTCGTTGAGAGAGGGTTCTTCGTGGAAATAACCATCACGGAAGAAGACTTCACAGAAGGAGAGAGTCGCGTCGTGGAAAAATGATTCGTTGGCATCGCGTCATCGATCTTCGAGTATCCAGCATTCATGCCGACCTTCGTCGTAGGTCGGCATTCTTTGCGTTCTTCGCGTTCTTCATCAAAGAAGATGAACTTCAAGATCTTTTCCTTTTCTCCCAAACACTCCACACAACATGTTCCAACAATAATAAAATAATTGCATTCAATTATTTTATTACCTATGACTTTAGTATTTGAATTCAAACATTCAAATTAAACTCACCTATTTAATTAACATAAGTTATCAAATTGATGGTGAGTTGAAGGAGTTAGTGAATATGAAGGGGTGGGGTTCGTGTCGTCCCCACCACCCTCGTAACCTCTCATGGGAAGTTGGTTGGTTACCCAACTTCCACCCAAAGGTTTTAACTACTCAGTAAAAAAAATTGTAGCTCAATTTTAATTTTAAATTCCACAATTTTTAACAACTTCTCTCATGTAGACGCACCTCTGGAAAAAGGTGTTTTTAAGAAATTACCGGTGCTGCGAATCCATCGGTGCCCTCAGAATTAGATTCCGAGCAACGGTTCAAAAGTTAGAAAAACCCGCTCATTCGTTCACTGAACGTACCCGAGCTAAACTTTGGATTAAAATTCCGGGCACACCGGGCCTCGGAATCAAGTGTTGTCAGAAACCGCGTTCTTGTAAAATCCCAAAGAAAATTAAGAAAAAATTTCCCTTAAATTTTACGGGTCTTTACATTACACCCACCTTAAGGCTTTACGTCCCTGTAAAGATACATCATAAACTAGGGAAACAAATATGGGTACTGTGAACGCATCTGAGCCACCCGCTCCCAAGTGCTCTCTTGGAGGTTCCTGTGCTACCATCTGATGCACACTAGAGGAATCAACCATCTACGTAGGACCCACTCCTGTCGATCCTCGATCTCCACCGGTACCTCTACAAAATTCACCCATCATCAATGTCTAGCTCCCCATGGTCAATGATATGTGTCGGGTCGTGCACGTATCTCCTCAGCAGGGATACATGGAAGACGTCGTGCACCCGGTGCAACTGAGGTGGTAGAGCTAGGCAATAAGCCACCTCGCCAATCCTTCTAAGGATTTGGAATGGTTCGATGAAGCGTGGAGACAACTTGCCGCCTCATCCAAATCTTTGTATTCCACGTCGAGGTGAGACCTGCAAGAAGATGTGGTCTCCATCCTCAAACTCCAATGGCCTCCGCCTCCTATCACCATAAGACTTCTGCCGGCTCTGAGCTGTCCTCATCCGCTCCTGGACGACCTAGACCTTCTCTGTCATGGCCTGGAATATCTCCGGTCCCATAGGTGCTGACTCCCCAGGGTCTGTCCAGCACAGAGGTGACCTGCAAGGTCAGCTGTACAACGCCTCATATGGTGTCATCCCGATGGTGGAGTGGTATCTGTTGTTGTACGTGAACTCCATAAAGGGTAGGTGGTCCTCCCACCTACGACCAAAGTTTAGGAAACATGCACGGAGCATGTCCTCGAGAGTCTGAATGGTCCTCTCCGTCTGACCATTTGTATGGGGGTGAAAGGCGGTGCTCAGACGTAGTTGTGTCACGAATGCCTCTTGCAACCCCTTCCAAAGCCGGGAAGTAAAGAGAGTATCTCGATCAGAGATGATAGGAAATGGCACACCATGCATCCTTACAATATCCTGAATGTAGAGACGTCCCAAGCTCCCCACTGAGCCCTACTCCCTGATTGGTAAGAAGTGAGCCGACATGGTGAGTCGGCCGACAATCACCCAAATGGAGTCGTGACCTCTGGAAGTGCATGGAAGTCATGTCACGAAGTCCATAGATATGCCGTCCCACTTCCACTCCGGGACCTCCAAGGGATGTACCAAGCCTTCTTGTACCCGGTGCTCTGCATTTACGTGCTGGCAGGTGAGGCATCGAGAAACGAACTCTACCACAACCTTCTTCATGCCCGGAAACCAATGAAATTGTCTAAGATCCTGGTACATCTTCACCACTCCAGGATGTACCGCCAAAGGGGAAGTGTGAAACTCTCTCAGCACCTACTCCCGTAAAGCAACTGGTACCAAGGTACATCCTCTGAAATGGACGTCGTGATCTCCTCCTAAAGAGAAACCATCATATGCCAGTCCTAAGGATATCTGCGCACGCAGTGTCTCACAGTCGGCGTACCCACACTCTGCCTCTCTGACCCACTGTAGTAGTGGAGGAGTGAATGTGTGTGACTGAAGAATGGCTGATCCATCTCTACCCACGAAGGATATTTGAAAAGCGGCTAGCTGATCTATCACCTCCCCCAGTAGCTGAATGCCCGTCCTCCTATTGAGAGTATCGACTACCACGTTCCCCTTTACAGGAGTATAGACTCTCTCAAAGTCATAGTCCTGGAGGAACTCGAGCTATAACCATTGTCATAGGTTCAAATCCTTCTACAAGAAGATGTACCTAAGACTTTGGTGGTCAGAATAGACTGTAACGCACTCGCCCATCAGATAGTGTCCCCACATCTTCAGAGCGAAGACCACTGCAGCTAACTCCAGGTCATGGGTAGCACGATTCTGCTCATGCAGCCTCAACTGACGTGATCCGTAGGCGATCACTGCCCGCTCCTACATCAGGACACATCTGAGTCCGGTCCCTGATGTGTCATAATAAACTATGTACCCAACTCCCTCCTCCGGTAGCCTCAATATAGGTGCGCCGGTCAATCTCTGTCTTAGCTTCTAGAAGCTATGCTGACAACTGTCTGACCACACGAAGGGTCTCCCCTTATTCCTCAATGCTGAGAGTGATGCCGCAACACTGGAGAAGTCTGGCATAATTCTCTGGTAGTGTCCAGCTAGTCCCTTGAAACTCCGCACCTCCATCACGCTCCTGGGTGGCTCCCAAGTTAGCACTACCTCGATCTTCGCAGGATCCACTGCAACTCCCGCCTCAGAGATGACGTGTCCAAGAATTGGACCTCACGTATCCAGAACTGACACTTCGAGAGCTTTCCATAAATATGGTGCTATCGAAGTGTGTCTATTATAACCCGCAAGTGGTAGGCGTGCTCCTCCTCAGTCGTCGAGTAAATCAAAATGTCGTCGATGAGGACCACGAAAAATCGATCGAGGTATTTCTGAAAGATCTTGTTCATGAGGGCCATGAACACTAGTGGAGCATTGGTTACGCCAAATGTCATAACCAAGTACTCATAGTGGCCATACTGACACCTGAAGGTCGTCTTCTGCACGTCCTTGTCCCGAAATCGGAGCTGGTGATAGCTTGAACTGAGGTCTATCAAAGAGAACCACCGTGACCCCTTGAGCTGATTGAAGAAGTCATCAATCCTCGGTAAGAGACACTTGTTCCTCACGGTCACCTAGTTTAGGTGACGATAGTCTACACAAAGTCGCAAGCTCTCGTCCACCTTCATGGCAAACAAAATCGGGGAAGCCCTAGGTGAAATACTGGGTCGGATGAATCCCTTGACCTGCAAGTCCTCTAACTGTACCCATAGCTCTTGACGCTCAGTGGAAGCCATATGATATGCTGGGGTGGATATCAGGTCTATTCCAGGGTACAGATCAATATAAAATTCTACCTCTCTGAGAGGAGGTAGTCCTGGAATATTGTCGGGGAAAAAGTACACATACTGATCCACCACTACAGGAAAACCAGGACTCTTCACGTCAACTACTCTTAGGATGATGCTATCCAACTAATGAGTGACTGGTTGTCCTCTCTTCTATGAGAGTCCATCATGTGCTGCGAAGGATCCCTTCTCACCGGTGAAGGTGAACCTGCTCCCGTTGGTGCGTACACACCGCACCTTGCGCCAAATACAATCAATCTGAGCATGGACTACAGATAACCAATCCATACCCAAGATAATGTCGTAAGGCCTCGACGCTGCTACAAGAAGATCCCAGCTGAAGCTCTCACCTCCTAGAGTATGCTCACACTGCCGGTACTAGTGCGTAATAGTCGAGTCGGCTCTCGTAGGAGTCTCTATCCATAATGATTGAGCCACCGACTCTGTCAAAATCTCCAAGCTCCGAACAAAGGCAGAAGCTATGAAAGAATGACTCACACTTGTTTCTAAAAGAACTACTGCAAGGGTGGAATTGACACAGATAGTACCTCGAATTATCTCGGGCGTGCCTTGGTCATAGGCCTCCGTTTCCTGAAGCTGTTCCTGTCTCTGCCGGCCAGCTCCCTGTGGTCGGGGTGGACCTCCTAGGGGTGGTGGTGGTAGAGCCTCAAAGCGTCGCCCACCAGCTGCTGCTCGGCAAGCTCCTCTGCCTCGTCCACTTGCTCCCTATGGACCGCCACGGTCGACCCTCTGCCTCTGCCTGGGTGGTCCATAAACCGTCTGCTACTCCTCGGTACGGCGGGTCGGGTAGTCACGAGCCATGTGGCCCTACCCGCCGCATGTGTAGCACTGGCTGCCTCTCGAAAGATTGGCTCCGTGTTGTGTGTCCCGCATCACTGAGCCAGTTTCCTGAGGTTGTCTGCCTGAGGGTCTGGTTCACCTGGACCCATGTGCCATCCGTCAACTGCCATCTTCAGAAGACTCTACTACGTTGTAGAGACCCAAAGCTTGACGTACATGGACATTACATTACTTTTGCGGAATACTTAGTACATAAAAAAACACACACACGAGGACCGTAATAGTTTAGTGTCTTTAAAAACTCGGAACGTAATCTTTTAATCATGGTGAAAGATCTTCAACATCTCCCATAAAGATCATCCTTTTTTTATTACCTAAAACCTTTCTTTATATCCTAGGGAAAACAAAACATAAAAGGGTGATCTCAAATGCTCAGTAAGGGTAAACAAAAGAAATATCAATCACATCATATTCATAAGAACATATCTTTTGGAAATATTAACCTGCAAAAGAGATCATAATTTCATAAGATGGGATAAATCATAGTATTGAAATGTAATCCCAATAATCATAACATAAAACACGAAACATTGTGGCATACACACGTAATCATAGAGAATCATTGGTTATTAGTCAAGACGCATTGCCAAGACTATCTTAGTGGACAAAGTCCCTTTCTGAACCGATTTCACTCCTCCTTTCAGTCCTGTTTCACTGAACCGGTATAACCTACCGTTTCAGCCATGTCTATCTCATGAGATATCAAATCTTTACCCAATGCATTTGAGGGAGATATAGGTCCCACCCATCTCATAATGATACCATTATTATGTGTGCCACAAAATCATAAATCATACATCATTGCATAACCCATGTAATAAAAATGGGATTCTTAAACATCGTGATATCATAAAACAATTCATATAAGATAATTGAATTCATAAAAATAATTCAATCACAACATAATCAAATCAATGTAATAATAGGGATAGAAAAAGAACCCTTTATTATCTTAGATGGAAAATAATTTTGATAAAACACTTGAACTCCATTCTTGAGGAAAATATCCTTTCGACTTCAAAAACACTTTTCATTTCTTAACATGTCATACAATTATAAACTAAAAGAAGTTGATTAAAAATAAACATTAAAACATGTAAAGGAAGCTTCTTGGAAATAATGGTTTTAAAAATCCATTCCTTCCATATAAGTTAAAAAAAGCATTCCTCTCATACTTTTTTCGGAAAAGTCAAAAAAATATCTCGTACGAAAAACGACAAAAGATTCCTTTCATATCTTTTACCAAAAACTCACCAAAGGGTAAAATTGAATTTAAAAAAATTTAGGTGGATGGAAATAATATCACATATTGAGTAAACATGGATGTGGATGATAAAATACACCCCAGTAAATACCAAAGCATAAACAATCTCGGATAAAAATGAGATTGTGATATTTCCCTTACCTTAGGTCTGATTTGCTTTGTAAGTGTCCGAACCTCCTGTATAATGATTTAAATAATGTCATTGAATTATTCCAGAATCATACTCATTGTTATGATATCATATATGGTTCACTTATGACTTTATATTACCCGTTCTTTTTTAAATTCCATGTTAAAGAGAGTTTTGGGTAAAATCGTCTCATTTGTCCTTTGTGTTTTAACTTGTAATTATTCATATGATTACATAGATCATGATTACTTAAATCCAGAATGTAAAACATTATTTATATATAATATATATTCAGAATATACTTAAATATATTAGATCAGTAAATGGAAAGAAATACACCATTCATGGAGACGGTAGGTCGTACGTACGCATGAACGCTGTTTTCGTTTCCTTTTTGAGTTGAATGGAATTAAGTAGATGACCTACATATATATACACATAAATCCAGTATTATTATTTCATATATTTCATGATTACTTATTATATATACTTTATAATAATTCATGAATGGTTAACGTGGAGAATGAATCTCATCGCGTCGTGGAGACGGTAGTCTGTACGTACGCACGAGCGATGATATCGTTCTCATGATCGCGGGACTATATTGGAGTGTATGTATACTATCTCAGAATAAATATCACTTTAAAATAATCATATATAGTTATTATTTACACCATTATACCCATACAAGTATGGTGGTGGTGGAAAATAGATGACACCACGGCGTGGAGACAATATTCCGTACGTATGCACGCGCGGTGATTTCATTTTCCGTAGGATGGATAGATGGTGAAATAGGGTTGTTTCATACTTATAATAACATATCAGTATATGAGTGATACTAATGTTATTAATTTATAATGAAAAAACCTAAGAAGAAGATGTGGAAGAAGAAATAATGTTGAAAGAATCAGTAACAGACATTACATCTTCTTTGAAGCGCCTCTTTGAGATCTCCTTTTAGGGCACTAAATTTGGTCTTTGAGGAATACCAGAACCTCTAGGATGTTTCTAGGGAAGTGTAGAAGATAATTTGGCTGGGTTTGGCCGAGCATTAATGCTCAAAGTGGTATGAGGAAGAGAGGGAGGAAGTGCCCTTTTATAAGGGAGGAGAGGGGCACCTTTGGAATAACTAAAAATATTATTTTATTATAAAGCCAAATTCGGTTTTAACTAGCTCCAAATTGATTTATTTCGAAGCTAAGGTGGGGATGGGTCGAAAGCATCTCATACAATAGAATTTAGACAAGTTTAGGTTCCTATTTTAACCTTATCATTTAGTTTTAACATTAAGTTAAATAATTTTACTTTTACTGTGTCTTCTTGTGTTCTTACACTGTAAGGTTAATAAACTTACTATATCAAGCCAAACAAACCCCAAGTTGTTTATTATTAATTTATATAACCTTATCTATGTCATTTGGCCGAGCCATAGATTTTTAGGAATAAAATAACAATTAATAATATAATATTTGTTTTAAAAACTATTTTATGTCAATTTTGACACTATTTGGTAATTGAGTTCGAAAAAAGTTAATAAAATCAATACTAACATGTCATATTAACCTAGAAAATTAGTGTAATTCATAAAAAGTCTCAAATTACATTTATTTGGGTATTTATAACATCAATTATGTCAATATTTCATTAATAAGATAATTACTGCATCATCGTTGTGTCAAAAATAAATTAAATTATTTAATTTCTAAAAATTACAAATAAAATATCGTTATGTAGGAAATCTTTTTAGATTTCTAATGAATATTTATTGTCAAATTTATCTTATGTATAACCCTATATTAAAAATGATTTACTTATTAAACTTTGATTTTAACTATTTTAACCCTTCTTTAAATAAATTAATAATAAATGTCCTAATATAATCCAAGTGGTCTTAAATGATCATATTTTATTCCTAAGGTTGTTTTTGGTCTAATTACACTTATCCAATAGAATTAGGACATGTGTTAGGGTAATAATAATATCATTTTTACCCTTAATTACCCTATTTACTTTTAACCGTGGTAAAAAAAGTAAAAAGTTACTATTCACCAAAAATTATTTTAATCTCATTGAACAAAATTTTAGTCCTTGATATTAACCATGTCTCTCATATTTTCGAAATTCCACTCACAGAAGCGGTAAAATTATGTTTTATGAAAAATTCAGTTTTTTAACTACCACTTAGTGGTTTCACTATTCATCAAAAATGAACGTTTCCAGAAAAATACAAAAAATTAGGCCTAAGATATATTTGATATTATGAATTCAAAAATGACGTCTATTTTACCAAATTTAAAACATATCATTTATATTAATTAATTTAAAAATTAATTCCCGTCACCAAAACAAATAGCGTGTTTTTAAGAGATAACAACTATCAAAAGATTGACACTTGTTTATGTCTGGTTTAAATGTGAAATTACATCCAATGACAAAAATTGTATTAAATTGTAAAAATATAATCTAAATATACTTTAAAACCACTCAAATCAATAATTTATCACTATTAATTATTTCTCTTAAAAAGTTGTTTTTAATTAAAATTTAGTAATTTTCACTATTCATCAGAATATGAAAGTTATCCGAAAAGTACCAAAATTTCACCCTAAGAAAATTTCGATATTCCGAATCCAAAAATGAAGTCCATTTTGAAAAATAAAATTTACAAAATTTCAAAAAGTGGTTATGATTATTCGTAACGGCTAGTTTTAATATTATTTTAATAGCATATCGTTGTTTAGTGAAACTCGGTATTGCGTACTACACATGCTATCAAGGAAGGTCATGATTGCATGTAATGCAAGGAAAGTCAAGGATGTGTGTTGTGCATGCTCCTTTTGGTGTAGCGTACAACACAAGACATTAATGAAAGGAATATTTTTCATAAAATCTCAGGGTGTTACATTCTACCCCCCTTAAAATGAATTTCGCCCTCGAAATTCGTCGGGGTTATAAATGGTTTACTATTCGAAAGTTTCTTTGATAGAAACCCACATCGTAAAAAGGAATACCAAAACCAATCTTTAAAAACAAAAGTATGAAATGTAACGGTTACCCAAATAAACTAATCACTGGGTTTCCACATAGGTGAAAATATGGATATGGAAGAGAAATCTAACCACCATGTTCTGATGGAGAGTGGTAGAGAACATGGCTATGGAAAAGCCAGTAGTCACAAATCCATTAATTTGTGACGATATATGGTACCATATGATTCATCAGGTATAAGAGCACTAGGAAAACATTTTTGGTTTTCAAGATCGTTTCCCTAAAGTTGATGATATTGGAATTAGAAGAAATACTTTCGTGATTTCGGTATAGTCTCACCGTTGTTCGTTCTTTGGACAATTTCCACTTCATCTATTAAATAAATGAAGTTGAATTTGTCATTCGTGAAGTGATAGCAGATCATGTGATAGAATGATGGGTCATTCCATCTGTCTCAAACAAAAGGTTAGAAAAGTTATCAAAAAATACATAAGTCCATCTATAGTGAGATTAATCATATATGGTTCCTAAAATGGACTTAAAATTCATATATAATACTACTTAATATAATAAAACTAGTTTCTACTAAACAAGGACTTCCTGCAGGCCAGTGGTAGGCGATAAAGGCCAGTCTCACTTCAGTTGTCGGTTCGATTCCCACAGCCTTGTCCGACGCGATGGGCTGTTGCCTGTCCTGTAGGTTGTCCTTTTTCTAAAACTATATTACTATAACATCCCATCAATAATATCAAAAAAAAACTTTTATCCTCAAACAATACTAACTTATGTCCAACATAGTCCATTTCAATCTTTAGGCTTATCCATAATACTGCAGTCCACTCTCATAATATAGTGAAAACAATTACCAGAGATGTAATACCATCGTTGATCCCCATATATCATAAGATATGTCTTTTTTGTAATATTCCAAACATTCAAAGGCCTTAATCATGTGTTCTCTTGAATACCCATTGAAACTTAGTGAAAATATGAATGCAGTTAAACGTTAACACCTTCCACATACCAAAATCCTCAAAATTCTATAATCCCAAACCATGATATCACTTAGTCCTTATATCAATCATGAGCTCATGAATACTGTCAAATATGTCATTTTCTCGTTTTCCCTTCATTATGTGCATATCATCTTTATTCCAAAAATAACTCAATCACATTCCATGGTTACCGGTACCATAAAATTATTGAAGACCACAATTGACCAATACATAAATATTCCAATACTCAACATTATTTTGGAATCCCATTACATAAACACTTAATCATTCCACCACATCATTGTCATATTCAACATCTCCAATGGTGATCGCATGTGACTTCCCTTTGTCCTTTTCCTTAAGTGGTTTCTCATGTCGATCATCACAAACCCTTGGATTAGGGCATTTATTGGCATAATGTCCCATCTCCTTGCACTTGAAACATTGAAGTGTAGTTGGTTAATTATGTGTATCCCTTCCTTTTTTTGCATCATTAGACATCTTCTTCCCATCATTACGGCATTCAAATTCTTGATGACCATCCTTTACACATTTGAAACATTTACTTGTCCCTTTAAGACAATCTCCACCGTGATTATTTCCACACTTTGAGCATACGGAAACATTCATCTTCTTTTCACCGTTATTCTGAGATTTCTCCTTGAACTCCATCTTTCGTTTCTTGTCAAAAATATGAGATGGATAAGTAACACCAACTTCCATTTCTACCTTGATAGCACAACACACAATTTCTTCATAGCTACTGAAGTCTCTTATAGCTAATGCCCTTTGAAGACTTGGTTTTAAGCAACTGAAGAATCGATCAACTTTACTTTCAGGTTGGATGATAAATCCAGATGCATACCTTGCAAGCCTTGTAAAATTTTCTTCGTATATACCAACAGATTCATCATCCTTTTGCTTTAGTTCAAGAAACTCCTTCTCCATCTTTGTTCGAAGAATACGAGGGAAGTACTTATTGAAAAATAGGTTCTTGAACTCGTCCCATTCTATGGACTCAATTTCACCTCTTTGCCTCATATTCTTGATAAGATTCCACCATTGGTCAGCTTCACCTTCCAAACGATATACTGCTAAGATGAATTTATCATGTTCAGAACATTGAAGAACTGAAAATATCTTTTCAGTGGTACTGATCCATTGTTTAGCAATAAGTGGATCAGAAGACCCACTGAATGAAGGTGGACGTTGCCTCATGAAGGACTCAATAGAATATTGTTCCCATCTCTGCTCATTTGGAAGTCCAGAATGATTCATAGCTTGTGTAAGTATAACGATAAGACTGTGAAATCCATCTCCCATAACATTCGTTTGTTCAGGAGGACAATCATTGCATTGTCCATTGCATTGTTCAACATAGTTCCTTCGGGTTCCAGCCATCGTCTAAAACCCAAAAAGAATAGTGTGAGAGGAAAAAATCATTCTAGGGAAAAAAACATAATAAAGGGAGAGTACCTTCAATATATAACATCTTAGGTTTAATTCTATGATCGTTAGTGTAATTCTAGGACTATAACCTATACGTAAACTTAACCTTAGAGACATCCCTAGACATACCTTAGAAATATCTCCAGGGATCTCACTAACGTTTTTGCATCCTATTTTACAAAGGTTGACTAAACCTTTCCTCTGATACCAATTGTAGAGACCCAAAGCTTGACGTACATGGACATTACATTACTTTTGCTGAATACGTAGTACATAACAAAAACACACACACGAGGACCGTAATAGTTTAGTGTCTTTGGAAACTCGGAATGTAATCTTCTAATCATGGTGAAAGATCTTCAACATCTCCCATAAATATCTTCCTTTTTTTCTTACCAAAAACCTTTCTTTATATCCTGGGGAAAATAAAACATAAAAGGGTGAGGTCAAATGCTTAGTGAGGGTAAACAAAAGAAATATCAATCACATCATATTCATAAGAACATATCTTTTGGAAATCTTAACCAGCAAAAGAGATCATAATTTCATAACATGGGAAAAATCATAGTAGTGTAATGTAATCCTAATAATCATAACATAAAACATGAAACATTGTGTCATACACACATAATCATAGAGAATCATTTCTTATTAGTCAAGACTCAGTGCCAAGACTATCTTAGTGGACAAAGTCCCTTTCTGATCCGAGTTCACTCCTCGTTTCAGTCCTGTTTCACTGAACCGGTATGACCAACCATTCCATCCATGTCTAACTCATGAGATATAAAATCTTTACCCAATTCATTTGAGGGAGATATAGGTCCCACCCATATCATATTAATACCATTCTTATGTGTGCCACAAAATCATAAATCTTACATCATTGCATAACCCATGTAATAAAAATGAGATTCTTAAACATTGTGATATCATAAAACAATTCATATTAGATAAGTGAGTTCATAAAAATAATTACATCACAACATAATAAAATTAATGTAATAATAGGGATATAAAAATAACCCTTTATTATCTTAGATGGAAAATAATTTTGATAAAACACTTGAACTCCATTCTTGAGGAAAATATCCTTTCGACTTCAAAAACACATTTCCTTTCTTAACATGTCATACAATTATAAACTAAAGGAAGTTGATTAAAAATAATCTTTAAAACTTGTAAAGGAAGCTTCTTGGAAATAATATTTTTAAAAATCCATTCATGCCGTATAAGTTAAAAAAACATTATTCTCGTACTTTTGTCGGAAATGTCAAAAAAATATCTCGTACGAAAAACGACAAAATATTCCTTTCATATCGTTTACCAAAAACTCACCGAAGGGTAAAATTGGATTTAAAAAATTTTAGGGGGATGGAAATAATATCACATATTGAGGAAACATGTATTTGGATGATAAAATATACCCCAGTAAATACCAAAGTATAAACAATCTCGGATAAAAATGAGATTGTGATATTTCCCTAACCTTAGGTCTGATTTGCTTGGTAAGTGTTATAACCTCATGTATAATGATTTAAATAATGTCATTGACTTATTACAGAATCACACTCATTGTTATGATATCATATATGGTTCACTTATTACTTTATATTATCTGTTCTTTTGTAAATTCCATGTTAAAGAGAGTTTTGGGTAAAATAGTCTCATTTGTCGTTCGTGTTTTAACTTGTAATTATTCATATGATTACTTAGATCATGATTACATAAATCCAGAATGTAGAACATGATTTATATATAATATATATTCAGAATATACATATATAAAATAGATCAGTAAATGGAAATAAATACACCGTTCATGGAGACGGTAGGCCGTACGTACACATAAACGTTGTTTTCGTTTCCTTATTGAGTTGAAGGGAATTAAGTAGATGACCTACATATATATACACATAAATCCAGTATTATTATGTCATATATTTCATGATTACTTATTATATATACTTTATAATCATTCATGAATGGTTAACGTGGAGAATGAATCTCATCGCGTCGTGGAGACGGTAGTCCGTACGTACGCACGAGCGATGATATCGTTCTCATGATCGTGGGATTGTATTGGAGTGTATGTATACTATATCAGAATAAATATCACTTTAAAATAATCATATATAGTTATTATTTACACCATTATACCCATCCAAGTAAAGTGGTGGTGGAAAATGGATTACACCACGGCGTGGAGACGATATTCCGTATGTACGCACGCGCGGTGATTTCATTTTCCGTAGGATGGATAGATGGTGAAATAGGGTTGTTTAATACATATAATAACATATCAGTATATGAGTGATACTAATTTTATTACTTCATAATGAAAAAATCTAAGAAGAAGAAGTGGAAGAAAAAATAAAGTTGAAAGAATCGGTAACGGACATTACCTCTTCTTTAAAGTGCCTCTTTGAGATCTCCTTTTAGGGCATTAAAATTGTTCTTTGAGGAAGACCAGAACCTCTAGTTTGTTTCTAGGGAAGGGTAGAAGATAATTTTTCAGGGTTTGGCCGAGCTTTAAGGCTCAAAGTGGTGTGAGGAAGAGAGGGAGGAGGTGCCCTTTTATAAGGGAGGAGAGGGGCACCTTTGGAATAACTAAACATATTATTTTATTATAAAGCCAAATTCGGTTTTAAATAGCTCCAATTTGATTTATTTCGAAGATAAGGTGGGGATGGGTCTAAATCCTCTCATAAAATAGAATTTAGACAAGTTTAGGTTCCTATTTTAACATTATCATTTAGTTTTAACATTAAGTTAAATAATTTTACTTTTACCGTGTCTTCTTGAGTTATTACACTATAAGGTCAATAAACTTACTATATCAAGACAAACGAACCCCAAGTTGTTTATTATTAATATATATATCCTTATCTGAGACATTTGGACGAACCTTAGATTTTTAGGAATAAAATAACAATTAATAATATTATATTTTTTAAAAAAACTATTTTATGTCAATTTTGACACTATTTGGTAATTGATTTTTGTAAAAATCATAACAGAATTATTAGTTCTAAAAAAGTTATTAAAATCAATACTAACATGTCATATTAACCTATAAAATTAGTGTAATTCATAAAAAGTGTAAAATTACATTTATTTGGGTTTTTATAACATCACTTATGTCAATATTTCAATAATAACACAATTACTGCATCATCGTTGTGTCACAAATAAATTAAATTATTTAATGTATAAAAATTACAAATAAAATATCATTATGTAGGAAATCGGTTTAGCTTTCTAATGAATATTTATAGTCTAATTTATCGTATGTATAACTCTATATTAAAAATGCTTTACTTATTAAACTTTGATTTTAACTATTTTAACCCTTCTTTAAATAAATTAATAATAAATGTCATAATCTAATCCAAGTGGACTTAAATGGTCATATTTTATTCCTAAGGTTTTTTTGTTCGAATTACACTTATCCAATATAATTAGGACATGTGTTAGGGTAATAATAATATCATTTTTACCCTTAATTACTCTATTTACTTTTAACCGTGGTAAAAAAAAGTAAAAAATTACTATTCACAAAAAATTATTTTCATCTCATTGAACCACATTTTAGTCCTTGGTATTAACCATGTTTCTAGGATTTTAGAAATTTCACTCACAGAAGCGGTAAAATTATGTTTTATGAAAAATTCAATTTTTTAACTACCACTTAGTGGTTTCACTATTCATCAAAAAATGAACGTTTCCAGAAAAATAAAAAAAATTAGGCCAGAGATATATTTGATATTATGAATTCAAAAATGACATCTATTTTACCAAATTCAAAACATATCAGTTACATTAATTAATTTAAAAATTAATTCACGTCGTCAAAACAAATAGCTTGTTTTTAAGAGATAATAACTATCAAAAGATTGACACTTGTTTATGTATGGTTTAAATGTGAAATTACATCCAATGACCAACATTGTATTAAATTGTAAAAATATATTCTAAATACACTTTAAAACCACTCAAATTAATAATTTATCACTATTAATTATTTCTATTAAAAAATTTGTTTTTAATTAAAATTTAGTAATTTTCACTATTCATCAGAATATGAAAGTTATCCGAAAAGTACCAAAATTTCACCCTAAGCTAATTTCAATATTCCGAATTCAAAAAAGAAGTCCATTTTGAAAAATAAAATTTACAAAATTTCAAAAAGTGGTTATTACTATTCATAACGGCTAGTTTTAATAATATTTTAATAGCATATCGTTTTTAGTGAAACTCGGTATTGCGTACTACACACGCTATCGAGGAAGGTCGCGATTGCGTGTAATGCAAGGCAAGTCAAGGATGCGTGTTGTGAAAGATCCTTTTTGTGTAGCGTACAACACAAGACATTAATGAAAAGAATATTTTTCATAAAATCTCGGGGTGTTACATATGTGCCGCCCTGCGGTAGGTCTCGCTGCGGATGAAGGATCAACAAGGAAGATCTCAATCAGAAGGGCTCGCTCCAGTACCCCTACCTGTGTCGGAATGCTGATGGAGATCAACGATGCCCTGATCTCATGCCTCAATCCCTACTCAAAGGTCTGGGCCTGGAATAATGGGTCCTATAGCATGTCTGTCGAGTAGCGCGAGAGATTTGTAAATCTTACCGAGTACTGGGCGACCGTCAAGCTTCCCTACCGCAGCTGTAGAAGATCCTCGATGCGCACCGCACAGAGGGTGGCTGGGAAGAACTCTGAGAGGAAGAGGATCTCAAAGTCCATCCAGAGGAGAGATTCCTCATCGTGCACCAGCAGTATCAAGCTCCACCATCTTCCTGCTGCCGCATGCAAGAGACTCGCTGCGAGGATCACCATGAGGTCTACTGGTGTCCTCACTAACCTGAAAACTCATACAACTGCCACCAGCCAATCCTAGACTGCCTAAGGGTCCATCTCCCCGCGGAACCTGGGTGGTCGCTGATGCTGAAACTCGTGCAGTGCATTAAGGTGACGTGCATCATCATCGGCAGGGGCTGGTAGCATCGGCGGCTTGGTGGGTAGAGGTACCGTCAGTGCCTCTACAGTCAAAGGGAACTGTACTGAGGCCTCATCACTCAGTGGGCTGTCATCACATACAACGCTCAGAACACTAGCTGGCTACCGTTGTGGGTCCATCCTAAAAAGAAATAGGTGTGCCACGAACAAACAGTATATCTGGTGAGCTAACACAATTAATCACAAAGAAAACTTGAAACACACATGCAATCTATGTTTTCGTGCATTAAGTCAGAAATCCGAAGTCAGGGTCCTGGTGTACGGATACGTCAGCCACCGCACCAACACTGGACTCCTTGGACTGATATCCAGACACAATACTCTTAAAACTATTTCTTCACATAGAAAAAGATTAGAGTCCTGAGTTCTGCGGTAGAACCGAACCTACTCTTTTACCAATTTGCCACGACCCGTCCTCAGGGCCCATGCCATGACTACCCTAAGCCCACCTTCCATTGGCCAGGGGCTGGCGACTAGCACCAAGGCGTAATTCCTGGTAAAAAGGGAAGGCATTTCCTTTATAAAGTAATCAAACACCACAGAGCAAGAAATCAGAAGTAAACACTAAGTAAAAACTGGTTACAACAGTAGTACAGAAAAGTAAGTGGGCCAGAATACAAACCCAAACTGAAAGTAATGTACAACTGAAAAAGGGAATTCATCAACTGAAAATTAAAGTCATAGCCTTAATTCGTCCACTGGAATTCCCAACTAAAGGGTGGGTACAGATAGCCTCCACAACTCCTCGGTTCCAGCCGTCCGCTCTGAGTATGCCCCGCACAGTGGTCCACCTCCGGGTACCGACCTGCTCCTCATGCCTCAACCACGATCAGCATTGTCAGTCGTCTGTATCCAACAAAACGTAGTGCGGGCATATCCCATGCAGTGCTATGTATAAGGTACTCTGTAGCGACCCCAAGACCCCCGATGGTCTCCCAGAATCCACAAAGGATAATCCAAAAAAGAACGATACAATCACGATGTACCATCTGAAACTACTTAGGTATATGCCCGTACGTATACCTAAATCATCAATTATCGTTCGGCTACAACATCCGAACTCATGTACAACCCAGTAAAGACAGGAAATCACAACCCGATCAACACTGGAAAGCATAACGTAATCCACACAGGATATCAAATCAATTTTATCGAAGATAAGGATTGAAAGTCAAGATTCACCTCACACAATTATACTCGTTTGTAAGATGATAGAGAAGATCATATGTAACCACTAATTCATTTAAGTCGTCGGAACCACGGAGGATCGATAGGTACTAACCCCCACAATGACCCACAAAGGATCGATAGGTATCTAACCCCCGAAATGACCCACACATGATCAGACCCACACAGGATCTGTAGGCGCTGGCCCACACAGGACCGCTGAGCACTGACCCACACTGAATCTGACCCACACAGGATCGGTAGCACTGATCCATGTAGGATCGCTGAGTGTTGTAGTCATTGCCATCGAATCCACGGATGATTTCTGTACAGTCGTCATCGTCGTCGCAGTCGCAGCCATCTCTAGGGTTCCCGCACACAGCAAGCTCATTCGGGAGGGTCCGCTCCATGAGCCGAGGATCTGAGACATCAAGTAACACATAGGCCTGAGTTGATGTATCGTAAAGTTCCGTATCATCAACAGGAACTCAACGTCACAGACGGCGCGTCAATCGGACGCCCGATCTGAGAGTTATTGAATTTTTTGTCCCAGGGGCCCTGTTGGTTTTAAGTCAAAACCAACCCGACTGTACTCCATCTGTGTTCAAACCTCGAGCGAACTAAGGCAAAAGGTCTGTCTCACTAAGAGGAATCCAAAAAAGTTGACGGCACGTCAATCGGACGTCCGAAGCTCAAGTTATAAGTGTTTCCGCTCCGAGGGCCGCGTTTGATTCGTGTTCGAACCAACCCGGTTGAACCCCAAAGTACTCCGAAACCTTGATTTTGATATATCAAAAAGACTGACTTGATCCAAGGATCACATTGCAATTGACAGTGTGTCGATCAGAGGTCTTCAGCCCAAGTTATGGGCAAAAGACCGAAAGGGGTCTGGAAGTGAGGGTTTTGGGCCCGGACCGACCCGGCCCGAGACCCCCTGGGTTTGCCCGAATCGGGGAGACCCGACCCGAGTCCGAGTCTAGCCCGCTTGGGTGCGGCCCGGCCTGTCTTCCGCGGCCCGGCCCGGCCCGGCGTGCTGGCGCGACCTGGTCCCGTGCGCTGGCGCGGCCCGGTCGGTAATTGGCTTGGCCGTTTCGGCCAAGCGGATGGGGGGGGGGGGGGCTACCCCCCTGTTTCGTAACCGCAGCCCCCAATGTGGGGGGGCCACTCTTGTACATCCTGCTAGGGGTCGTAACCCCCGGCACTTCCCTTGACCGGCTGGCGCGCTCCGGCCGGCCGGCTGTTGCCACCACGGGACCGACGCTGGCCGGTCCCCCTGCTCCGACGCCGGCGACCCGGAACTGGCTGCCGGTCCCTGCTCCACTGCGGCCTATGCCACGGCTTTGACCCATCCGGCGGGGCGCCATCGCGCCGTGCCCCTCCACCACTGCCCCACTCCGGCTGCGGTGACATCAGGGTTCTCCGGCATAGCACGACGGCGCCGCGACCTTGTTTGATTCAACGGCGCGGCGCGACGACGCCACACATTCCTTTCCGCATGACCCCGTGCAGTGCAACGACACTGCTCCATCCATGTTCCAATCCTCCACAAGGTAGAAAAGAGAAAAGGGGGAGGAGGTTCGGCCGTGTTTGTGCGGTCCGGCCCCCTCCCGTTAACTGATAGCAAGCGGTCCAACTGTACGAGGAAAGATGACAGAAGAATTGACGAATAGAAACACATAAATCCCCTACCTCATCGATTTGGTTGAGCGAGGGTTTGTCGCGGAAATAACCGTCGCAGAAGAAGACGTCACTGAAGGAGAGATTCATGTCGTGGAGAAATGATTCTTTGGCGTCTCGTCGTCGATCTCCAAGGATCTGGCGTTCTTGTCGACCTTCGTTGGAGGTCGGCGTTCTTTGCGTTCTTCGTGTTCTTCGTCGAGGAAGAAGAACTTCAATATCTTTTCCTTTTCTCCCAAAGACTCCACACAACAAGATCCAACAATAATAAAATAAGTTCTTTCACTTATTTTATTACCTATGACTTTAGTAGTTGAATTCAAACATTAAAATTAAACTCACTTATTTAATTAACATAACTTATCAAATTAATGGTGAGTTGAAGGAGTTAAACAATATTAAGGGGTGGGGATCATGTGGGCTCCACCACCCTCATAACCTCTCATGGGAAGTTGGGTGGTTACCCAACTTCCACCCAAAGGTTTTAACAACGTAGTAAAAATAAAAATTGTAGCTCAATTTTTATTTTAACTTCCACAATTTTTAACAACTTCTCACGTGTAAATGCATCTCTGGAAAAAGGTGTTCTTAAGAAATTACTGGCGTTGTGAATCAATCGGTGCCCTCAGAATTCGATTCCGAGCACCGGTTCAAAAGTTAGAAAAACCCGCTCGTTCGTTCACTGAACATACCCGATCTAAACATCAGATTAAAATTCCAGGCACAACGGGCCTCAGAATCAAGTGCCGTCAGAAACCGCGTTATTGTAAAATCTCAAAAAAAATTAACAAAAAATTTCCCTTCAATTTTACGGGTCTTTAAAATTTTCTAAGAGAACATGTTATTAAAAAGGATATATTCTTAGAATTTGTAAGTACTAAAATTAAATAAGAAGATATTTTTACCAAACCAATTCCCACTACAAGGTATGATTTTATTAATGGAGATCTAAGTTTATTTTATTATAAATAATGTTATATTTTATTATGTTGTTTCTTTATTTTAATACTATTTAAAATAAATTAGATATTTTTTTTCAAACAGAATATGTTTTTTCCTTCACGCGACATATATTTATCATTTTTAAAATCTATGTAATAATTATTCATGACATGAGAATCAAGGCTATCAGAAACCTTTTGAATTCTGAATCCTTTCATTTCTACCAAAAAACCTTTTGAACCCACGGTGCTTTACCGCTCTTTGTCTATTTGAACCTAAACATTTGAAACCCTAATCCTCTTTCAAACCTTTAGATAAATTTCGATAGAAATGGCCAAGACCAAGAGAACCGATGAGCCTGAGACCAGCACTGAAACGAGACAGCGCTCCAAAGGAAGGAAAATTTTTCATGAAATAGTCATCGATCTGGAATGGTTATATCAGATGAACCTAATTCTAAAGAAATATCTTGCTTTTGAAAACCTTGAACACTAATGGAGATTTTACGGAGTTTATATATGAGGTAGAAGTATGTTATTTCCTTAAATATGTTCAGTTTAGTCCAGGGGAATATGAAGATATTATGGTCGGTAAGATTAAAGATAGGGATGATTCGATATCCTCGACGGAAATCGGTCAGATTCTAAACTGCCCTCAAGATGGAGTCTTTCATTTTGATTTAAAAAATATAGAATATTCAAAACATAATCTGTCAATATTATGTCTTTACTATTTGGTTCTACATATATATGGAAGATGTCTATAAACGACTTGGAGTCAGATCATAATGTCCTAGTGAAGTTTGTGAAAACACGGATTGCACTGAGGATGTCTGATATGGAGAAAATCTTGTATCCCGACATGTATATAATGTATATGTTTATGAGTGATATAAGACTTAATTTTCCTAGGTACGTGGTAAGGTACCTTCATTATTGTTTTCAAACAGAATCATGCATGAATTTTTATCTGTATGGTCAATTCATATCAAATATTTTGTTCAAAAAGGATGTTTTGAGGCTGGTGGAAGACATAGTAAGATGTCATCATAGTAACACTTTTGGTTATGGGACCTTGAGAATGATTGGTTAATTATAGAGAACATAGAATGGAAAACATTTTAGAGTAGGAGATAAAGAAGAGGAAGAGAGTTCTCAGACTCGATCTTCTAAGTCCAAAGTGGGATAGGCTGAATCAAGAGTGAGCAGTACTATAAGAAGAATTAGTTTTGAAAGTGAAGAAGCTCAAGAAGAAAGTAGTCAGGAGGGACATCAGATTTAAAGGAAAAGAAATTATAATGCTCGTGAGGAACTTGGTTCACATGTTTTAACATCAATATATTTACTCACTTATAGTTTTTCTAGAGAATAAGATGTTGATAATCCAGAAGAAGAAGAAACTGTAAAAATTAAAGTGACTCCTCAAGTACAATCTGAAATTCAAGAAGAAGCTAGAAATGAGACTCAGTAACTGGTTGTGGTTGTAACTAAAATTGAATCTCAAATTGTAGCTAAAATTGAAGTTACAATTGAAAAAGAAAACGAGGGAGAGTCAGGTTAATAAGTGGCTAGCCCTCAGGAAAATCAGGAAGATCTCATTTTAGAAAATCCATGGGAATAAATGATTATAGTTGTTCATGATGAGAATGTTTCTGAAGTTAATACAGAGGTAATTCATGAGGATTTTTCTGTGGAAGTTTATGGAAAAGACCATGAGGAAATGTATGTGGACCAGCCAGCTCAGAAATAAGCTAATGAGAAATCTAACTCATACTCTTTTCCATTAGTACGGCTGCATAAAGAACAAGTTGAGGATGAGAATAAAGAACAGCGTGCCTCTGATCAGTGAATAAGGATGTTGAATAGATGTATAGAATGTTTTCTAATTTGGAATATGAAAATGTTGCTCTGAAGAGATCCTTAGAGAAAGAACAATTGAAATTTCAGAGTCATAATGGAAGTATAGTTTCAAGGAAGGAAGTTGAAACATTTAGGAAAATTATTTTGATAGAAGTATCCATACTAAAATCAGTAATGGTGATGAAGTCAGATCTTTCATTGTTCAAAGACTATATGGAGGCACAGTTTACATCTGTCGGGACTGGAGAAGCTAGTGGATCAGGGACATCATCTGATTTTATCAAATGCTTTTAGGATATCACTACAGCAATGAGAAATATAAATGACATATTGCATGATTTTCAATGAAATAGTTCTCCACTCTGAGTTTCATTAGATAATTAGAGATTTTTTGTTGACCAGTTGACCTCATGTGAACCAAGTATTAGAACTGTACTGACTCTGTTTAGAGAGAAGATAACCCTGTTTATGGAGAAGGAAGAGATACTTCATTAGTTCTTCATAGTAAATATGATATAAGATATTCATATGACTCAGGAGAATAGAGATCATATTATCATGCGGGGAGATGGAATGATGAGAAGGATGAGGGAGCCGTTTATAGAAATCAAGGTCATTGTTCATAAGAGATTGACCCTATCCCAAACCCTTACCACACATTGATTCTTGAGTTTATCATAATTGTACCTATTACATATTATTTTAATTAAATGTTATTTCATTTTATATTTGTGTGTTTTTATTTGTTTTAATCTCTTTGATCAAATCTACCAGTAATCCATGTTCAATTATTGACAAACGGTTAATAATAGCATTTACTTTAGTTTATTGCAATATTAAAAAAGTGTTCTATTCCATATTCTATAATTCTTTTTGATATCATAGAAATGGGGAGAAATTTGAATGAACACAAAAATTTATTTTAATTATTTCACATTGTACTTTAAATGTTTTTATTTAATCTTTATTGGAGGATAAATCTTAATCGTTATCAAAATCCTTTTAGGGGGAGAAATTATTTTAAATCTAATATTGTATTTATCATTGAAAATTTCAAAACAATACTTAATTAATTTTGTAAGTTAATTTCATTTGTCATTTTATGGGTTTTGTGATCATCAAAAGGGGGGAGAATGTTGAGAAAATGTTGTTTCCAACAATACATAATATTTTTATTTAAAGAGGGGAGATTGTTGAGAACAATACTATTTCTCTATAATGATTTTGATGCTCACAAATAACCTTAATTTTATCAAATGAATTTATTTTAAGTATATTTCTTGAATTTATTATCCATTATATTTATTCTGGAAGAAATATGTATGTTTTTGTACAAAGAGATTTAATTTCTAATGTATTCACAGTAGCATGTTCTGGAATCACTCTTCATGATTTACATATTTGGGAATTTCTTAAACATGTTCTGGAATCACTATTCATACCCTATTTGGAGAAATGTAGAGTATGGATTGAATTCGGTGTATACTTTATAGGTTATCAGAAAAGTTTGGTTAATCAACCATAGATTAACAGAAATGTATGGAAGAGGAACCCTACATTTGGAAGGAACTATACATTTGGGATATTGAAAAGTATGGTTCAACAACCTTACTTTTGTAAACAACCTTAGGTTTCATCAAAAGTATCGATCATGTACCATACATTTGGAAGCTTTTAAATGTATGGATCATTTATCAAACATTTGAATGTGGAAAAGAAAAGTATGGTTCATCAAACCTACATTTGTAATCAACCTTACGTTTGAAGGATGTGACATCAAACCTACATTTGTATTCAACCATATTTTTTAATGATTCATGCTATACAATTCAACCTTATGTTTGTCATCGTAGAATTAAAGACTATATTATTATGCAACGGTCATGAAGAGGATTATTAGGCTGATTTAAAGATAGATTAAAAGATTATTTTTAAAGTGTGTATGAGACTGATTCAATGTTATTTTATCTCTGATTCAAAGGATCAATTTAAAATGTTATTTTTACGACGATTCTTCAGGGAAGTTACGACTGTTTTATTATAATGAATTTTTCAAACCGTGAGTCTGAAGGAAAATTTTTGTGTCTAAATTTTCACTAGAAGTACATGTTGTTATTTTATATATATAGATGTGATATTTCCAAATAGAATATAAAATATTTTCTGAACAACAATGATGAATTAAAAAATGGAGATAAATGTAGACAATCAAGATCACAGGTCTACTGATTACGAAGAGTGAAAAAACTCTGTAACTTGAAGAAGAAGAATCACAATAAATGATTCACTCATTCTACATGGAAGATATAATGATAATCTACTACTACTGATTTTGAGAATTATATTTCAATATCTACTACAACCAGATCGACTCAGAATGAATCTTATTGAAATATCTTTATTTCTGAAGGTGACGATCCTTCCATTGTCAATTGTATTCTGTTGCAATTATGAAGACAACGGGAACTTATTTTCAAAGTAAAAATATATTTCTTTTTTTCTTGAGTGACTGGATTCTCGTACTAAGCTGTGAAGGTTCTGTTATTGAACCAGAGGGCTCGGTTCTTCCTTAGTTTGTAATGGTGTCAATATATTATACTGAGTTATGGAATGATATCTTGACAAGAGGACCAGATTGTGAAAATCACAAAGCTCATGTAGTAGAGTGTTGGTGGAATGGACTATGGGCCTTCCATTCCCTAAATCAATATACATCATGTGTCTCTGCTATTTAAATTTCCGTTGTATTAATCAATATAATAAAAATCAAATGGCAGAATACGATTTCGCAAATAATTTGTAAAATAAAAAAAATAACCCCTCTCTTGTGTATATTTGGTATATCCTGATCAAACAATTTTATATTGTAATTCTAGGATAAATGATATATTTTATTTCTCTTAAAATTACATGGGTAATGGGTCCTATTTTTCCTTAGTAAGAGAAGTATGATTGAGAACAATTAAATAAATTTTTAATCCTTGATATAAATGTTATTGGGAAAAATATTTTGAGGATTATAAAAATATATTAGTTAATTAAAAAATATTTAAAAAATAAATTTGGATTCGACTATATTGGAAATCATCATGCCTGAATATTTTCAATATTTTTTCATTGTGTTCTTAATATCAAAATAAACTAATTAAATTTCAGGTTTTTATAGTGAATAAAATCCTAACCCAAAAAAATTGTATAACTAATTTTGCATTGATGTATTTGAAAAGTTGGAATCATTATTATTTTATATTTTTATATGCTAATTTATTTAGATTAATTTTTTTAATATAACATTGTATGGTAATGTTTCCTTCAAAGTAAAAACATTTTTCACGGTAAACTAAGATGTAAAATCGAGTTTTTCTTGGTAACAATATATAATAAATATAGTAATATAACCCAATTTATAATACAGTGTCTGTGAATAAGGAACCAATTTAAATACCTCAAGGTTATATATAGGATTCCATTGTATTTTGGTTTTCAAAATTTTGAATGTGATTATGAAATTAAGGAATCTATTTAAGATATATGCATGAAATAATGTGGATATCAAGTGTGAAATTAACAAATAAAACAGTAATTAGGTAATTTGATATTGGATTTCATTCCTATAAATTTGTAATAACATGAATTTTTAAAGAATCATTTTCCTAAAAATAATTTAATAAATTGAAATCACTTTTTTGTGTTTTGTTTCATATCTCACAAAGTTATTTTATGGTATAATACACAACTCCATTTGTTATATTTGTGTTATCATAGTTTTAGATTAAATAATAAATGAAGATTAAAATATATTTTATAATAAAGGGGATGTTATTATAGGGATAACAATTAAAGGGGAAACCTATTCATTCATCATTAGTTAATCGATGAATTTAGCATGAGCATATAGGATGAGATAAAGTGTTTTTTGTGATTATTATGTGTGTATAGAATATATAGTTGTTTCATATACAATGGAAATAGAATAATAAATATTTTTTATTTTTTATTTTTTCATCACCTCTATTGAGTTTAATCATATACACATTAATTTAACTAATTAATGTATAATTAAAAATAATGTGAAAATATTATGATTGTTTCACTCTTTCTAGATAGTATAAATAATGATAATTAATATAAATAGTTACTCTAATAATATAATAATGTTACACGAGGTTTTTAATTTAATATTACTATTTACTATTGATAATTGAATTTTTAGATGCCTATTTTTTAAAATAATTAGATCATTTTATTTTTTAAAAATATCAATGTTGGTGGTTTTTTGGTCAAAATTTATTCATGTTCATGAAATTTTTAATTTTTAGTGATCATGAATAACTATTCTTGGAATCTAAAAAAAATACAAAATTATTTAAGTTAACATATCATTAGTATATGGGATGATTATGTTTATTCAAAAAAAATTCAAATGTATTATAAAAATATGATCAAATTTTTTAGTCTTTATTTTTAAGGATCCATATGTAAAATTAGAGTTTTGTTAAAGTAACGAACAATGAGATAAATATTTTTAGTGTTGTAAAGATAATTACACATCATAATAACTAAAAAAAGTCATTAATGTCCTAGAAACCTAAATTGATAGTGGTTAAAAAAACTAAGATCTATTAGATTAAGTGAATATTTCATTTTCTCTTATTTATAATTTTAATTTTTTATATGTGTTAGCATGATGAATAAAACACATCATGGTGACATAACATTGGTTTTTATGTGAAAAAATAGGTCAACAAGACTTGATAAATATATCATGATATATTTTAAGAAGGAGAACATGGTATTAGCTAGTTGAAACAATTTTTATAATATATCATGTTCTATTAAGTATTGGAGAATTTATTGGGGGATATTCAACACATATAACATGTCAAAAACATTTTTTTAAAATATATCTATATATATGATTTAGTGGTAACCATACATAATTCCTAAAATAAGAAAATCAGCCACAAAATACTACGCCTAAAAACCAAACCCCAAAAGATGGAAAATTTAAATAAAAATAAAAATTGGTTATAGGGTGTCTCGGACACACCAATCCCTACTCTCACATGTTGAAAAAATACACATCATTAAAAAATAATAATTCAATCAAAAATGAAATTTTTAACACTAGATGTAGTATCACAACATTATCACTAGAACACAAAATATGAATAACCACACTTAGAAAAGTAAATTCCACTATCACTATTGATCTAAGATCATGAAATAAGAATAGCCAGATTCATCAAAAAATGTAACTCTTTCCAAAAATCAATGACATCCAATAGTAAAAAGCATTGACCAAAAACCATAAAAACCGTGGATTTTGAGGATGAAATTGTATAAACCATAGTATTCTGATAATAAATTACACCATAGGCATGAGTAAGAATTTTAAATATAATACCACACTCTATTAAATCCATTCACTAGTATAAAAAACATATCATATCATTCTTATACCTAATCCATTAGTTTGGGTTCATAATCCTCAAAAAACATCACCATTATGAAGAAATAGGAAGTTGATGAAAGTTGCACCACCGATGACGGACCATAAAGGAAATAAAAAACTTCACATATAGAAAAAAATCAACTAAACCATGAATCTAAAAAAGAGGGTTGTCCTCAAGATACCCCACCAATAATCCCAAAAACATCATGATTACAATTTCACCAAATTATTGATATAATTTGGCATGTTGGGTTAGGTAAAAATTATTTTGATTCATGAATTGTAATTTTATGAAAGTATTACAAGATTATCATCCACTAAAAAAAATTTATGTGAACCTAGACATTCTTCCATTCAAAAAATCCCAAATCATTGAGAAAATCCATCATAATAACTAAAAATTTCAAACATGTTAGTTATGTAGTAAAACCAGCTGGGAATTCTAGAAAAGAATTTAATGGAGACCATAAATGAAATAAATGGGTGAAAAAATATATTTTAACAAAATGTATGTAAAAAAATTAGAATGCATAATATTAAAATATGATGAGAGTAATGAGGGGAGAAATCCCATCATGTTGATGAATAAAATGTTCCCATAGGGGATGTCAATGCTATGAAGGAACCCTATTCAGGGAAATGGATTAATCTCTAGAAGATATATTATCCATGACATGAAGGTTATAAAAATACATACTTATTTTGAAGTGAGAATTTATTTTAAGATAAATTGATAGGAAATTATCTCAACTGAATGGTTTCATGTCAGGTTTATGCTCAAAAATCAGGGTTTTTATTATATTATATTTAATTTTATTTTATAAAAAATTTAAATTTTCCAGATGTTTTTTGAATGTTTCTTTAAAAAATAATGGATTGTTTAAAAATATATAAATTGTATCTAAGAGCATATAAAATAATTTATGATGGATTATAATTATTCAATAATTTTGAGAATGACGAAAAAATAAATTTGATGATTGAGTTACATAATTTCATAGAGGTCGGAATAATTTTATAAGAAATAAATTGTATTATTACATTATTATTATTTTATTTTGATAATAATCAACTTAATAGGTAGATATTGATGAGTTATCAGTTGTGTTATAAAGTGAAGATATATTGATATATATATATATATATAAGTGAGAATAAAATGAGTTTGAAGATAAGATAATTTAAATTTCACTTCATAATAACAATATAAACATGGTAGAGAACATGATAATCTGGGGATATAATGGGTATAAAAATATGATCGATCTTTTTTAATTAAATATATTTTATAAGTGGATTGTATGATTCTTGGTTGTTTTGATTAATTCTATGGGAGTAGCTATATTGTTGAACATTATAAATTAACGTTTTCTATTGATTGGTTTTTGAAAATTTGTAATCAAACTAATAATTTAAAATCCCATTTAGTTAATAAAACAAATTAATTAAGAATGAAAAAATATATTTTTAAAAACTAAATAAATATTATTTTATAATTTTAATATCCCATTATTTTTAAATTGAACATCTAATTATTTTCAATCATTGAATCCTCATATATTAAAATTTATTTGCCTAATATATTATACTTACAATTCTTAAAATTTTAATCTTATCAAATAAATAATTTCTATCATTTTCCATTATTATTTTTTTCAAAATGAAATTAAAATATTTTAATATAGATTCATAATTACCATGATTGAATGGAGTCTTATTATAAAAAAATTCTAATGAGAAAAATAGCGGTATTTGTATTTATTGAAACACTATAAATGTGTGAGGGTTAAACAAGGAATTATATATTATAGAATTTGTAATTTTTTCCATATTTCATGATTGTAAACCTATAAGAGCCAATAGATATTCTCTATAGGTGGTTTGGGAAAAGATAATTTCGTAGATAAAGAGACTGAGTGTCAAATATTTTTACTTTTGTAAATAGGAAAAACCTAATTTTATGTTCTAAGCTCTAATTATTTGTAATATATTTATTTCTCTACTTTGAAGATGTTTTTTTTGAAATGATATGTCAGTTTAAATATTTGCTAGTTATTCTATTTTTTAAATTATTGATGTTATATTTACATTTGAAAATAAATTTTGAAGGGATATATTGAACTAATTTATGATGTAATACTATATTATGATGATAAAAACCAATTTTACTTCTACCAAAACTGAGAAATGATGAATGAGATAAATGTTTGAGTGAAAATAATCGAATAAAAATAATAATTTTTATCTTAAACATGTCACTGCATCAATATTGGTTATTATTTATAAAATATAATTAGTATTTATATATCAAAATGTAATCAAAGATAATAAAATATTATTAGTCATAGGAATTTATATATATATAATATTTAATGTAAAATATCTTTTGTATTATGCTATAAGGAAACAGGAAAGGTTATTTTTTATAGATGTTAATTATTAGAATTAATTGATGATATTAAATACATTATATTCGTGTCATCCTATATGGGTATAAAGTGAGTAGCTAAGTTAAAAACCAATTATAGTATCTCATTGTGTATTATAGATTCAAAATAAGTATATTTAATTAATGGTTATAAAAAATATTCTAGATTAATCAAAAACACGGTGATATTGGATAATGTGTAGAGTTTCCCATTTTAATTATCTATGATAATATTTTTCTCATAAGTATCACTAATAATATGATGTAACATTCAAGGCCTACATATATTGAATTTATTTACCAACATTTTTTAAATAATGTGAATAAATATATTTTAAATCATATATTTGTATAAATTTTTAATAAATAGGATGATATTTTTGAAAATTCAGTTTGATATCCTGTATTTGAAACAATTATATTAATCCTCAAGGTCAACACCCATTGCAATAATTACAAGTTGTATGGTATTGAACATTCGTTACACCCAATGTTTTTGAAAATTTCATTTTCAAATTAATTTAATATTTTTGATAATTTTCATTTCATGAAACACTGAATATATATTATTTTATATGAAATAAACATGTAATTATTACATTTTAAGATACACCATGTTATTATTTTATTATATGATACCACATGAATTGTTTTCGCTTCACACAACACTTAATTGGCAGGCGTTACAAAAAATAGTGATTTTTAACAAAATATTTTTTATAGTTAATTAAATGAGCTAGTTATAATATTTTCATAATAACATTATTATTAATATAAAATATTTATATATTATTTATAAGGGTTTTATAAAAATAAAAAATAATGAGGAAAATAAAAAATGTTTTGGAAAGTATTTATATGATTTTAAATTATATTTTCTCAATATAAATACATTTTGTGTCCTTTTTGAAAAATAATAAAATTAATTTTATAATGTTTTAGATATTTAATTTGATAAAATAATTATTAATTATTAATTTAGAATGTCAAAATTAGATTAAGTCTTATTTTGGGATTTTTTATAGACACTTCATTTGTGGGTAAATATTGAAAAAATACAAAATTTTAGTTGAGAACTACTTTTTCATATAATTTATTTATATATTTGAATTATATTTTAAGTTGGATTTAAATTAAAAAAAATATTTTATATACATATATTAGTGTCATTTTGTTAATATGAATAATTTTTATGTTGAATATATATATATATATAATATTAGGCAACATACGAACATTCTCTTATTAAAACCCAAAAATATCGCAACATCTGTGAGATTAGAATTAAAATAAATTTTTCCTATTCAAGGAATTTAATTAAGAGGAATGAAAATAAAAATATATAAAAATTATAATATTTATAGTCGTATAATATAAACATAATGACTGGCCAAATAGATTACTAAATGTGATTAAAATTAATTGCATTGATTAATGTTAAATTATGTATAATAAGGGACTAAACCTTAATCATTATGGAAAAATAACCTATAAACATTTCCAGAAAATTATGGAACGATATGGGACCTAAAAATTCATTTATTATGTTTTTATGGAATTTTATTACATTCTCATGTAAAAACCTGAGTACACCAACAGTATTTTGAAAAATGCCTAGTGTGTCCCCTATCTCCCTTATAAAATTCCACCAAATCCCCCCATATTTACACCTATAAAACAAGTTAACTTTATTAAATATCTTACAAATTAAATTCCCAAAATTACTCCCATAAAATTTTAATCCAAGATATAGATAAATCCAACCATGGAATCCCTTTGGTGAAAACTGAATGGAGTTACCTAAATAAGAGGTGGCATCCTTCCTCAAGATCCCTTCCATTATATTCTTTCAGCACGACCAAAATAATTATTATTTATTGACTAAATAATAAAATAATTATATTAATTACAATTAAATGTTCTTATATTAATTATTTGACCTACACTTACTCACATTCCCATTTAATTGTAACAAATATACAGTTATGGTGTTAGAAGAACTATTGCCTCACGAAATGTTCTTGTTTGTTTTTTATTTACCACCTCTCATGGTTGAGAGTTATGATGGTTAATACGTTTTTATATGATATATATTATGTATTTATACTTATTTAATTACTATATAATATATAGCTTTGGGCATTCTATTTTGTGAAAATATGATAATTTCTTTTGGGGACGCATTGACTACTACCTTCTAAAAGAGACGTAATTCATTCACCCACTACATAGATTGTATTACAGACTAGGTTAGTTAACTTATATGATATATATGAAAAAGTAATTCTAAATTATTTATATTATATATATAAGTCATTAAGTTTCATTCATTCAATATTACAGATAAAAAGGAAAATAGTGTTCATGCTTACGTGGGACCTACCGTCTCCATGAACAGTGTCTTCCATTTATTATTTGTAAAGTATATAGATTATTATAAAAAATAAATCTAATTAATGTTAAAGATATTTTAATTTTTTTAAAATTCTATAAATTTTTATAAATTTATGAATACCGAAAATATAAGGTTCATGCAAAAAATAACCAGATATTACCTGAAGCGAAACCTTAACTTCAAATTTTTAATAAGCATTTAATATAAATTAAAAATAAGACCATAAAAGGAATTATATATAATAATATGGTTCTATTAAATATTTATAAAAAATTATATTTCTTATATAGTTGGTTTTTACAAGTACGATGCCTGTCATACATAAGGTTTGGTGATTTTTAGTCTCACAATTTTTTCAGGGGAATTTAGGTCTTATTCACCACTCATTTCTTTTGTAAAGTGTATATAAATATAATGAATATATTATATTATTTGTTATCCGTTATTATTTTTGTATTTAAATATCCATTTTATTATCTATCTTTCAATAATTTTATGCATCAAATGTTACCAAATTGGTAAAATAAATTTGTCTCGATTTTCCCTCTTTGAGACACATGCCATGTTATGTATCTATATTTTTGTACAAGGATTATATACTACCATTAGAAAATTAAATAATTATTCTCCTTAATTTCTTAATATTTAATGCTTTATATAATTACTTTTTCTTACATGGGTAGTATAGTGTAATGCTGCACTGTTGTAAGAGATATTTTAATAATCTCATTGTTTATCGAGATTGTTTATGATTATACTTCTATTGAATAAATATTATGATCCATTTCTCAAAATAGATAATTTATATTCATATAATATTTATATTAATTATATATTAATTTATTATTATCATTTTTCCAATATTTTGTTTATAATTTTATTAAGATATGGTTTTTAAGAATGTTTGGCCCTACCCCTCTCTTTGGTCAAAAATAAATGTCATTTAAAAACCATGTTTTATAAAAAGGTTTAAAAAATGTTTTCAAAAATTATTTATATGTTTTCAATGTATATTCAAATAAATTTTCTTCAAAACATTTACATTCATTGTTTTATTTTTTTGAAATTATTTTAAATGAAATGGGTTTCAAAAAAATTCATGATTTATGTATAAGATTACAAATATTTTTTAATGAAATCATTTTTATAAAAAATGGAAGATTTATTTATATGTTTTACATGTATTTTTATCATAATATTTTTCTAAAAAATATTTCATTATTAGAGTTAAAATAAATTTCAATTAAATATTTTTTTAAAAAATTTTGACGATTATTTTATATGTTTTCAATGAAAAATATCTTCAAAAATTATTTCATGCCATCTTTTGAGGTTTTCAAATTATTTCCTAAGAAAATAAGTTTCTATAGTTTTTATGTTTTAAAAATAAGTTTTCAAATAAGATAGGATATTTTACCCTAGAAATGTTTTTGAAATATATTTCAAAATTATTTTCCATCTAAGATGAAATCTATTGATGTTACACGTATCTTTATGGGAAATTATCCAAAGGATACAATTATATTATTTCTCTAAATAGTTTATGTTTCTATTTCATGATGTTTATGAATTCTATTTCTCTTTCATGGGACATATTCTTAAATAACCCTCCAATTTTCATTGGTTATATACTAATGATACCCTCGTTTTTAATTGATTACGAGCTTATGAAACATTATTCTTTTCACCTATTATTCACTGATGAAATGATTATTAATCCATTATTTTCTATATTTTATTATATGATTAAATTTTTATTCCAAACATTTCATTTCATGGTTTATTAAGGAATTTTTATGAAACCAATATCTTTTTTTGGATGATGATATGATGAATTTTTTATTTTATCATAGAGCATGTACAAATGAATTAATTGTGAGATTAGTTGGACCAATATCTCCTTCAAAATAATTCAGCATAAATTTATATCTCATGGGTCAAGGATTGGAATGATTTTTATAGGCTTCATCCACTATGGGAATATGGGGAAACCTAATCCCCTATAAGGAAATGACTACAACTAGGGATGGTGGGGTGTCCCACCCAGTATTTATAGTCACCAAGAGTATAGAAGATGGAGAAACCCTATTCATTATGTGACTATAGGGAAACCCTATTAACATTGTGAAGATGGGTAAAATCAATAACATCCCATAAAAGGACAACAACTATGGTTGGTAGTTTTTCCTACTATGTTGGGGTAGTCCCTATGATGTTCTCATATATGTTCTAGTTACATGTATTGACTTATAGGGAATAGTATTACATGTTATGTCTATTCAATAATTATATGTCTTATTCCTATGTTATGATTTCATGGATATTTATATTATTTCCTTTATTATTTATTTCATATGAACTTCTAATCATTATTTAATTATTTATTTTTATGTCCTATTATATGCAGTATATGATCTTTGAATGTAATACACACATTATTATACCCTTATGCTCATTGGTATGCTTATATATATTTTTTATATACCCTTATAGATCCTATGAGATGACCTCTTTTTATGTTTCTTTCCCCAGGATATGAATATAATATTCTATATGGCATGGTTAATAATGGTTATATTCTTAAATAACTATGTGGGAGATAATGAAGCTCAATCCGGTATCACCATTTACCTTTCCTTGTTTCTAATGGCAAAAATATAATTTTGTATGTGCGCATCTATTTGTGTAGTGATTTAAGTATTGATCATTTTTTTTAATTTTTATATATGTTATGACAGGATTGTAGTAAAAATTTCCTATTATGACTAATATTTAATATTTAATGTTTTTATCAAATTTTTTTATATGGAAAATTTTTGGGAGTTAAATTAGATGTAAAAATAGTGTAATTTATTTATATACCAATACATACAATATTTGTATTCATTTTATATTTTATGAACATATTGAATTTACTTATAATTTCATTATATAATAATTTTATTCCATTATTGACAATATCAATTAATGGAATTTTATTTTAAAAAACCACATTTAATGGGGGAGTGAACAACATAGAAATCAACCAGCCCCAAATTTGACCATATAAGAAATAACCAACAAATTATTGACCAAATAGAAAGAGGATGAATCCATTACCCAATATAAACTCTCGGCGGTAGTGGATACCTCCATTTTAGATAATCCTAGATGAGATCCTTGAAGTAATAATAAATCTTGTCCTATGTTTGAATATATTATTCTAGGATAATTTTTACATCATTAATTCACTAATCTAGTATTTGGCCTAGTTTTTCAATCCATATTTATTATTATCCATAAGATCAATATGGAGCCGCCTCTTGGACATTCTATCAGCCTACCCATCTAGAATGATGGTGTCGATGGAATTCACCAAAATCTCGTATTTGGAGTGTATGAGATGAACCAAATCATTTACTTTGAAAAATAACTCATTTCCACTATAATATTAACTAACAATAGTTAACTCCCTTTTGATAACATGTACTCGGTTCACTATCCTACTCCCTCAAGCCTCCTTGGATCCAATATAATGAGTTTGAATGCACTGTACCAACAAAAAATGCTAATGGGTATCATTTTTTTAGGATTGACTATAACTGAACATACTGTTTCCATAGGTTTAAATAGTTTTCTAGCTGATCAAGTGACTATGTGATTTAGAAAACATCAGTACTCCTTGAATTTCCTCGATTTTTTTTTCTTTTAATTTCAAAATTTCCAAAATTATAATTATTGTTCTTCAAATTAATCTTGAGAAGATTTACATTGAATAAAAACTTTGTTTTAATATTCACCATTACAAGATTGAATAGACTTACTATATTGTCCACTCAATATATAATTCACCTATGTCCTTGACCCATACTCCACTGGATTCAATTTTGAACTATATTTTTACCAACTTTCAGGGTTTACATCATCCTATTCATCACCATTCAATGTATTTAAAAGCTTTTTTTCTCTTGATCAAGAAAAAGGAACCTTGTGTCAAGAAGAATCATTTATTTAAGAACCATTTTTATTCAAAAATAGAAAATTATTGAAATATATGGTCGGAATATACCCCAATTATTGAGGTAGCGAACCCCCTCACCTAAATCGACCACCATAGTTTTAACCTCACCTATATCCTTGATATTATTATAAGACTACAAATGTGAATTGGTTTTAAAATAAACATAAGAACTTACTCAAATATTTACTATGGTATATATTCTGTGGCTAGTTCCTTCTATGTCATGATTCAAACAAGTAATGACATCCATGACCATTGGTTCAATAAATAGGAGTCCAATCCCCCTACCTATGTGAATCAAATACAAAGGTTACCACTATGTCTAAATTACCTTCTAATAGTTCTTCATGATCAATTTATTCTCCATGTTTACTAGTAAATGAATTGTGACCCAAGAAGTTACATAAAGAACAAAATTCGACCCCTGATTCAAAGAAAGTTTTCTTCTTATATAATGAACCCCCTTCAACATCAATATTATGAAAGTCCATCAATTTCATTGACACATATATTTATATGGAGATATGAGGGGAATCATGATTTTTGTATGCATGGGTATGATTTAAAATACATCAAATTAGCCTACCATATTACCAATAAACCTGAGAAACACCAGAATCTTAAATGGAAGAGTAATTCTAGGAAGGAAAATAAAAATTGGCATGATGAAATGATCACGTTTAAGGTGAAAATCCAATTTAAAAAAGAAAATATAGCTGATTAATCAAGAAAAATTGTGTCGAGTGCTTGACCAGGTTGATATAAAGACGTCTTCAGATAAAACTCTATTCTGAAAATTATGCAGATCTAGAAGCCCAATGATCACAGTATCATGAAAACCAAATGATTTAAAAACATAAATTTTTAAAAAACTTTCTGAGGGAGGAATCCTATTGAAATGGTCATCCAAATTGAGAAAACATAATTATGAATCCTTTGATAATTCCAACAGTGAAACTATAATTTTGATAATTTCATCTACATGTGGCTGAACTTTAGGGATAATATCATTCATGTTAAGGATGGGAATAATATTAGGGTTGGTGGAGGGGGTAATGGCTAGGGTTGAGATATTGGGGGTTTCATTGTGAATCCCAGCCCCCAGAGAAGGGGGAGCTAGCGAGGATTCATTGCCACAGACACCATTGGTGGAGGAACTGTGAGAGGAATTTTTTATTTGTGATCTCTCCACTATGATTTATTATTCATCACACCAATGGATTATATAAAACTATGATTTCCATGATGATATTATTGATTCTATGTCCTATGATAGAAATATACGAATATAATTGGACATTGAGGATGATTTATAGTTACCTATTTGTGTAACATCCCAACCCAGGATCCACATAATATGGGCCCCAAGCTAGTGTTTCATATGGACTCAAGCTTATCTCCCTGTATGCTAGAGGCGACCGACATGTAGTGGGGGTGTGATTGTATTTTATTGGGGATATTATACACACCTATCATAGTATAACAATGGATATAATGATAAAAATACACCCAAAGAAGAAAAAATAGAATAAATATACATAGAGTGGATGAAGAAATAGAACATAAAAAATGATCTTAATAATAATTAAATCCTTCAAGTTAATTTTATTACATGATGCATGGTATACTAGTACACAAAAATGAAACATGGGAACAATAATATAGACATAATATATAAAAAGTACAAAAAAAGAACAAAATGTGATCCACGTGAATCTTGAGTGAATGCTCAACCCCCTGCTTCGATGCATCAACTATATGTAATCACATCAACAACCTATAGCAGGGCACTTTCCCTTATCATGAGTGAGAATTATTTTTTTTATTATTCAAACACATTTAAGGAAAATGTGAGAAAAAATTCATTCAACCACAATAGGATATAACGTAGTCATTAAAGGATAATATAAGACTACTAGATTTAATCTATCTAAAAATTTTCAAAGATATAGAGGATAGATTAGTGTTTGGTTCATCCCTTATCTGATCTTCCAGCACATATGCTAGCTTATCCTTAGACTAGATGTATTCCTCTAGGTTGATATTCCGATGGTTGATGCCCCCAATGAGAATCAGATCTTGCATATCGATCCAGGTAGATTTCTCCTTTTCTAGAGGCACCCTCAGATGTCTCCCCATAATTTTAGTAGATTCCTCCTAACTATAATTGAGTAACAGAACATGTTTGACCACTTCCTCCTCTGAACTCAAAATAACGTCCAAGGGTTGTTCCCTCACACCACATAACATCCCTTGGGGAATGACCTCGATGTCCATATTCATGGATTTATGCTTCTTGCAGTATCATGTTTACGTTGGAGTTGGTAAGGAAGAGTAATCCTTCACATTACTGGTACCCTTCTGCCTCAAGTTTCTCCTTGAGCTCAATGTCTCACCTGCAGAAAAAATAGTGTTTTCTTTGCTGGTATCCCACTCGAAAATCCCATCATTTGAGGTTTATGGTTGAATTGTGTTCAATTTTGTTGGACTCCTCATGTGTTAATCATGTTTTAATGATAAAAAATCCTATAAATTCTATAAGTCTTGTTAATCCTATTTAATTTGCCTCAAATATTGTGTACATATGGGTGGTTTCATTAGGCATTAAATAAATCTATCCAAGATGTTAATTGATAAAAATTATGTTTTATTATTGTATACTATATTTACCTTGGTTCTATTATTATTTCATTGATGGATGATTACGTCTATTTCATTTTGTGAATATCACAACTAATGTATATATACAGATATTTTTCTAAGTCTGAGAAACTATGAGTCAGTCAACAATTCAGTTTTTTTTTGGCAATGGACCCAAACACTGTGACCAGAAACAGTGTCCCAGACACCGCGACATGGACAACATGAATGAACATCATGAACCAGACATCGTGACCCAGAAAACATGAACTAGACACCGGGACCCAGACATCGTGACCCCGAAACCGTGAACCAGACACTATGACACAGAGAGTATAACCAGTTTATGATCTGTTTGGTGTATATGACCTTGGTTCCTTAGTAGGACACCATTCGATATTTGGAAAAAGATCAGACATTGTGTTCCTAACACTGCATCTGTGCTACGGGTACCTGATCTCTATACAACCATTCCATCATAACTATCTCACTGATCAAAGGAAAATAAAGAGACGTTGTTTTGTGGTGATACCGTTTCCATGTGACACCATTTCTAGATAGACTGTGACACAATTATATAATATGTTTTTGTTGTTTTCAATTTATGTTCTCACGGTCATATTTGATCCTTTCAAATGCACTGACAGTATTATTATTACATTGTATACATGTCACCTAACATTACGTACTACAACCCTACTTTATATTACACACTTAAACTAGATTTATTATATAAAATCTTCACTTGAAAAAACATAGAATTTCGAGAGGTCTAGTGTATTTAGGTATTAGGAACATTATAGAAAAACTAATAACATAATACACTAAACATATTTAATGAAAACTACCTTTACATGTCCACTACATTCCCATGTACTTAGCATTACATGAGATAACCTGACATGCATATGAAAAGGGTGAGCTATAAAGCCCAGTAAGGGAATATAAAATAAATAAAATGAGGAATAAAATACATGTTAGACAATAGGCCTATCAATGGAGCACAAGAGAACCATTAACATAAATTCATGATAAATCATGATAATAATAACATGGAAATGTGGAAACAACACTTAACATGGAATTACCATGAGCCAAGGCTCATTTCACATGGAGCATGAGTAAAACATCATCGCACATGAAGAATGAGTAAAAACTCATTGTTATTGAATTTTTATAAGTCAATAACCATTTACCATGATGTATCATGATACTATACTCTACCCATTGCATTGGATTGTGATCAGGGCACACCCTTCTTAAACATTTCATTTCATGCATAAGTGCGCCACATGGATCATATAACAGGGAATCAATCAACATCATAAGTTATTACATGAATATTTAATGTTTAATAAATAAATTAATGTAACATTAAGAATGTATATGTGCATAAAGTTGAATACCCTTGATAGAGACATGGGTATGGTATTCAATACACAATGATCTTGGATTGGAAAAACACAGCGCAATTTCAGCAGCATAACAACGTTACATAAGAATTCAGGAAAATAGTTGATGAGAGAGAAAATAGTGTCTCATAATATGTACATTAAATATAAATTATGTTGGTCATATAGATACATGTCCCAACAAACTTAATAGAATTTAGATTCATAATACAAAAGAATTACTTGGATGAAAAATAAGAGAGTGAAATCCCTCATGGAATTTCAGCGTGGTAATAGTGTGAACATGGGAGGCATTAATGAGAGATAAAGGTGTCTCCCATTATCAAAAACTAAATACGGAAGTATGGGGAATGTGAGAAATCATACCCCAACATTTTTAATTGAAATGAAAAGTTCATAACAACTTAATGAATATTGGACCAAATGGGAAACAAAGAAATCCCTTACTTGGAAGTGTGATCCCAAAGGCTCGAGATAGGATTGAGAGAGGATTATTGGGAGCTTGAGGAACCTTGGGAGTATTCTAGAGAAAGGAGTTCCGGGTTAGGTTTAACACCTATGGCTTTGAGTGAAGAGGATGTGGGAGCTTGTGTGGGTTTATGATGGAAAGGTGAAGGAATACTTTATTATTTAGGTTTGGGACACCTCACATTAAACTAATCAATACCCCAAACCAGCCCATGCTTTTTTACCATGGTTTTTGTCAAAGGGGAGTAGAAAACAATAATTTATATGGACAATGGCATAACTTCTTATAATAAGAGGGTTGTGTATGTCGAGGTGAGTCACACTCTCAAGGAAAACAATTTATAAAGACAAAATGTTTTATACTTCATTGATGGTCCAAAAAAGATTTTTAAAATTAATAAAAAAAATCTAAAATCACATTATTTTACTTCTAAATCATAAGAACATAATTTTTATAGTATTTTATTACATCACTATTAGGTCATTATGATGACATAGAACCCATTATATATTTAAACTGTATTTCATTTTTTCTAAAAAATTCGACAGTCTCCGAAAATTATGAAACATTCACCATTGGATAATTGAAACGTATTGGTTCCTAAAATAATATTCATTTTATCTAAATTATTTTATAAATATTATAATTTTTACTTTTAAAATAAAAATTGTTATTTATAAAAAATTCATGGGTTCTGATAAAAGCAGTTTCCAAACCTTAATAAAAATTACAATTTCCATCATAAAATTATATTATGATTTATATTTAATAAAAAAAATTTAATAATAATATTTTATCAAAAAAATTAAATTAAAAAATCCATTAATTCATCAAAATAAATTTATTAGTTGAATATTAACTAAAAAAGTTATTTGTGCATTAAAAACTATTTACAATGTAACAATAATAAAATTAATTAACAATCTTTATAAAAATTTAATGTACATAGTCATTGTGCTAGATTCTTGTTACAGAACCCCTTATAACACTTTCATAAGACCGAAGGGTAAGGTGTGAAATCATGACAGACTCTTGGGGTGGCTCAGATAACATCGCTTTGGTGGTTATCTCTATTAACTTCCACTTATCCCATATTCAGTTCAGCTCAAGCTTAACGTGTTCATGCTCCTCTTGGGCTTGGTCAATAGCGAAGCCCAGTGATGAAACCTTGTTTACAAGAACCAACAAATGGGATTCTTATGGGCCAAGTCTACATGATGAGGTCATCACTTCATTTGTTTTAGTAATTGGATTTTTTCAATCCCAATATTTATATTAATCATGTGATCACTTTTCAAAGGCTATATTAGCAATGGTCACAATTCATATTAGTATTTTAAAATCTAGAAACATAAAACCAATGATGTTCACATTTTATATAACCATAATATGACATTTGATTAGATCAAGATGAATTTTAATTAATGAATTTTTGGGTCGTTACAATCTTCCCCTTAAGAAATTTCACCCTCAAAATATCCTATTCTCACACTAAAACAGATGTGGGTAACTTGGCTTCATCACTACATTTGATTCCCATGTCACTTCTACAAACGTGTGTTTCTTCCACAACACCTTGATGAGGGGTATTGTCTAATTTAATTGAACTTTTTCTCTACAATCTATGATCTTCACTGGTTTCTACCCATAACAAAGATCATCCTCTACCTGTACTACCTCTGAAGAGAGTACATGTGAAGGTTTTGATATATAATTCTTTACGATGGATACATGAAAGTAATCATGTACTTTGGACATGGTAGGTGGAAGTGCTAGTCGATAGGCAATAACCCCAACATGATCAAGAATCTCAAAGGGGTCGATGTACCATGGATTTAACTTTCCTTTAATTCCAAACCTCTAGACCTTCTTCCATGGAGATATGTATTGAAATACCATGTCTCCGACTATAAACTCAATGTGTCATCAAAGGTTATTTGTATAACTCTTTTATCGACTGTGGGATGCCTTGATATGCTGCTGAATGGTTTTCACCTTCTCCTCCATTTCATCAACCATTTTCGGTCCTAGAAGCTTACGCTCACTGACTACATCCCAACATGTCGGTGTTCTTCACCTCTTCCCATATAGGGCTTCAAATGGTTCCATTCAGATTCTAGAGTGTAAACTGCTATTGTTGGAGAATTCAACCTGTGGAAGATTTTAGTCCCTCCCTTCTATGAAGTCCATAGAACATGAACATAACATATCCTCTAGTGTTTGAATAGTTCGCTAAGATGGGACATCAGTTTGAGGATGATAGGACGTACTGATGTTCAGTTTAGTATCTAGAGCATGTTGAAGACTCTTCTAAAACATAGAGGTGAATCTTGGATCTCTATCAGATACAATAGATAGTGGTACTACATGCATCATTAAAATTTCTTTGATATATATCAGTTCCAGTTTATCCAATGAGAAATTCTCCCGAACTGTAGTGAAGTGTGCTGACATTGTAAAAAGATCCAAAACAACATAGATTGAATTATATCCTTTGGATGTCTTCAGAAGTCTAGTGACAAAGTTCATGGTTATGTTCGCCCATTTCCATGTTGGTACGGTCAATGGTTGCATCATCCCCATAGACTTCTACCTCTCTGCATTCACTTGCTAAAAAACCAGGCACGTTGATGTATACTCAGTGATCACATTCTTCATATTATCCCAAAAATAATGCACTCAGAGTTCTCGATAAATTTTTGTGTCTCCTGGATGAATAAATAAATTTCAACTATGCACATCATCCAAAAGATCATTCTTCAGCTTCAGACTAGATGGAAGACATAGTATTTTACCAAACATCACAATTCCTTATTCATTAACATTGAACTCTAAGGATTTCCCTTTTCTGATAGCTTCAACTCTCTTCTAAATTCCCACATCCTCCTTTTGAGCATCCATTAACCATTCCAAAAGAGATAGATGAGAAATAATTTGTGAAAGGATTGATGATGTTACCTTATTTATGATTCCCATGTCCATATTCATCAAATCATAGAAGATAGGGTCCTTCTCAATTCACATCAATGATAGAATTGTTGGGTCCTATCTACTTAGTGCATCTTCCACCTAGTTCACTTTCCCAGGGTGGTAATGGATTGAGCATTAATAGTCTTTGATCAGATCTATCCATCGTTGTTGGCGCATGTTCAACTCTTTCTATATGAATATATACTTGAGGCTTTTTTGGTCCATATATATTTTACACATCCCCCCAAAAATATAATTCCACCAAAATTTTAAATCGAAGATCACCGTAGCTAACTCCAAATAATATTTTGGATAATTCTACTCATGAACTTTCAATTTCCTTGAAGCATAGGAAATGAATTTTTCATTTTTCATCAACACACATCACATTCCCTTCTTCAAAGTATCACCGAATACGACAAAATGTTCTCGACTTTTCGGTAAAGTGAGCACGGGTGGAGTAATAATCCTCCCTTTTTAACTCGTTAAAGCTTTCTTCGCATTCATCACTCTATGAAAACTATACTCCCTTACTAGTTAGCTTGGTAAGAGGGTCGGAAAATCTTGAGAAATTTCACACAAATCATCGATAATATCCAGTTATCCCCAAGAAGCTATGGATATCTATTACCAATGTTGGCCTCGACCATCCATCAATTGCATCTATTTTGGAGGAATCTACAGATATCCCAGTTCTAGTGATGATATGGCCCACGAATTAGACCTCATTCAACCAAAACTCACAATTTATGTACATTGCAAAGAGATTCTTCTACTGAAAGGTCTCTAGTACAGTTCTTAGATGCTCCCCATTATCCTCCTTGGTTTTGGAGTATATCAGAATATCATCTATAAATACTACAAAATATTAGTCAATTTATTCCTTAAAGACACTATTCATCAATTATGTGAATATTTCTGGATCATTAGTGAGTCTGAAAGGGATTACAATTAATTCATAGTGCATGTATCTTGTACAAAAAGCAGTCTCGGGTATATCTTCCTTCTTCACCCTTACTTGATAATATCCCTACCTCAAATCCACCTTAGAGATGTACTGTGCACCACGTAGTTGATCAAATAGGTATTCAATTCATGGGAGAGGATACTTGTTCTTTTTCATGATTTTGTTAATCTCACGATAATCGATGTAAAGGTGCATTGACCCATATTTCTTCTTGACGAAGAGGACCGGTGCACCCCATGGTGAAGCACTTGGGCATATAAACCCTTTATCCATATTCTCCTATATTTGTTTCATGATCTCCTCAAGCTTCACAACTACCATTCTATATGGAAACATGGATATTAGCAATGCCCTATGTATAAGATCAATTGAGAATTAAACATCTCTTCTTGGAGGAAGACCAAGAAATTCACCAGGAAAAAGTTCAACGAATTTCATCACAATATGAATGTCTTCAAGGATGGTTTCTTCCTTAGACTCAATCATCTGATCCAGATACGCATTCTCATAGGGCAGAAATATCCACACTTGAGATGTTGGATATATATAATATTCATCTTCTTCCTTGCACTTGTATATAATCGGGGGTCAATTCTCCACATGGAGAGTGATTTCCCTCTCACAGCAATTTGTAACGGCTTTATATTAGGAAAGATAATCCATTAAAAGAATTGCATGAAATTCCACCAGAGAGAGTATGATGATGTTCATCTGTAAATTCAATCCATAGATTATGACATGGGAGTGTTTATATTAATGTGATGCAATGATTGCCCCATTTTTCGTACTCACCGACATCATTACATCCATGATTTTTGGCGGTGTTGTGATTTTTCTACTAAACTTTTCGGATATAATATAATGCATAAAACATGATTTCAAAAGTATGATCTCTATTATTGAATGAATAACTATCATACCTGTCACCACTTCATTGTCGGGGTTAACTTTGGAAGTAGTGGTGGAAAAAGATCTCCCTTGCTACCTTGGAGGTTGTTTGTTGCCTCTGAAAACCCTTAGATTAGGGTACAGATTTGCAAGATTCCATAGTTCATTGTAGTTGTTGCAAAGAATAACACGTTGAGTTTTGAAAGGAGGATTATTCTCCTTTATTGTCCCCATGGATTTTATTTTTCGGTAGTTAATAATTAGGTTCCCTTCGCTTCCACACCTAAAGCATTTCCTCGTCCCCTTCATGCAATTTCTGGGGTGCTTCTTTCTGCACCTTTGGAAAGTGGTGTGCTAGATCTTATTAGAACCACTGGATTGATCAATCACTCCACCAGCATGTAAGTAAATCTTATTATTCATATCCCCGTGAAACCCCTGAGACTCTCTAATCACCATTTCAACCATGAGGCTACATCAGAAAATTTCCTCACAGCTATCGAAGTTATGGATCAACCGGTCTTTCTGTAGGCTAGGTTGTAGCCCACCAAATAAGTGGTCAACCGTGCATTCATGGGTAACGACAAAGCCAGAGGTGTATTGGGAAATCCTAGTGAATTTTTCCTCATACTCTACGACAGATTCCTCATCTTTTTTCATGATGGAATGGAAGTCCCTATTCATCTTATGTGGGAGGGTGCATGGAAAATATTTATCAAAAAACATCTTCCATAAATCCTTCCATTCCAAAGCATCGTTCTCTTCCCCAGGATTCAAATTATTTTTTTCAATGTCCACCATAGATCGGATTCACCTTCCATATTATAAGAATACAGAAGAAGCTTCTATTGTTCAGAACATTGAAGTATGGATAATATCTTTTCAATGATTTTAATCCATTGTTCGAGAATTGAGGGATGAGACGATCCATTAAAATTAGGATGTCATTGTCACATGAAGATCTATATAGCGACTTGTTCTTTCTTAGGGGGGTTTATCGTTCCTCTTGACCCATCTTTCAATTAAAATATTGAGTTAACTAGGAGAGAAGCATGACAAAGATTTTGATTCCCACTCCCATCAGTTTGGGCATCTCATTTTCACAGTCATCACATTGATCTTCACATCGGTTGTTTGATTGAGTACTCCTATTGCCTACCATTGGATGGAAAAATATAAAAGATAGGGGTATCACATAAAGGGTAATCCTAGGACAAAACAAATGACTTTTAAATAACATTTAATTACTTAACTTATTTATCCATATGATTCAATCTATGCAATCCATGATCTACTTTCTAATATATATTCTTTGGGGCATTTCATTAATTCCCTTAATAAGGGTTCATACTAAGCTTTTGAATTTACCAAACCATATCCCCTAGGAGTTTCATTACCACGATTGTAGCAAGGAACATTGTCGTGCACCTGTTCCTGTTCTATTCTAGCTCAATGTGGTGTTTTGAATTTTACCCCTAGGATACATTTGTGCCAGAGCTACCTCTACCTTCTTGTATGCAGTCGGGAATGTATTTTCTTGATTAAACACTTACTCAATACTCACTGATACTTAGGAATGTTATTATTATACATATTCTTGTCTCCAAGACATCAATAGGGTTTTATAATCCTAATACCAAAAATAACTAAACCTTCCCTCTGATACCAACTATAACAACCCTGATTTTTATTACACACTTAAACCAGATTTTTTACATAAAATCTCCCCTTGATACAACATAGAAAATCAATATTTTGAGTGTATTTGGGGCTTAAGAACATTACATGATATCTTAGAACATAAAAAACACAACATCTATATTGAAAACTTCATTTACATGACCACTACATTCCCTCGTACTTAGCATTGCATGGATAAACCTGAGGACATGTATATGAAAAGGGAGAGCTATAAAGCCTAGTATGTGAATAAACATGTAATAACATGAGGAATAAAATACATGGTAGAAAATAGGCATATCAATGGATAATAAGATAGACGTGGACATAAAGGCATGATAAAGCATGCTAATCATAACATGGAAATGTGGAAAAAACACTTAACTTGGAATTTGCATGAGCCAAGGCACATTGCACATAGAGCATGAGTAAACCCTCATTGCACATGAAGCACGAGTAAAAACTAATTTCATTTGATTTTTCAAGATTTAACACCCATTTCACTTGAAATATCATGATACTATACTTTACCCAATGAATTGGAGCGCTATCAGGGTGCACCCTTTTTAAAAATTTCATTTCATGCATAAGTGTACCACATGGATCATATTACAAGGAATAAATAAACATCATAAGTTATTCCAAGATTAAGTAATGTGGAATAAATACATGAAAGTACTATTAAACATTTATATGTTCATAAATTTGAATACCTGTGGGGCGAAAATCTCTCAAGTTGTCATTGATGAATTTTTTAGGTGATTGTGTTTGTTGACAAAGTGGAGATCTGAGTGGTGATTGTTGACAACGAAAAACAATGACATAAAAACTTGTTGACAAAGTGGATTTCATGGTGGAATGTCGAGTTCAAGAGCTCTGGTCAATGATCCATGTATTATTCAAGAACGTCGACAAAGGAATGGATGATCTAGAGGAGGTGCAAAAAGAACAGATACAAGGTCGCGCCGTTTTCCATTGTTTGCCAAATTTTTGGGCCTGAAAATCAACAAATGAAGAAAAGTGATTTTGGAAAAGAGACCTGTGCACCGTTGACATGAAGTAGAAGAAACTTGCACTCCATATGTTTTTCAAGATAAGAGCATCAAAATATTGCAAAGGAAAGAGGGTCTCTTAGGTATTGGTGTGGTCGCGTAGGTGATATGCGCACTATGAAGAGACTTGCGCGCCAATGCCTTGGAAGAATGAGAACTTGCGCGCCTGTGGGTTTTCAAGATCAGAAGATCAAAATATGGAAAAGGAAATAGGCTCGTCCAAGTATTGGTTTGGTCGCGCAATTGACTTGCATGGGAAGAGACATGCGCGCCAAGACTTGTGCACCAAGGGTAGACTTGTGCACTGGCACACAGGGTGTTCAAAATGCCTATAAATAATGGACCACCCATCCTCATTTCTAACGGATCTCAACACTTATAAAAATCACAGCTCTCGTCTCAAAGTTGAGATGGCCGTGGAAGTGGTGGTGTGTCACACAAGTGAGACTAGGACGCCAGATTTTGAGAAGGGTGATTGTTGTTTGTTGCACGCCAATATTGGTTTGCGCATAAAGGGAAGTGCGCTGCGCAAGTTTGGTTTTGAAGACGATTGTGTCGCGCTAGTGTCTGACATGGAGTTGCGTGCCATTTGTGACTTGTGCACTGAGACTTGTGTGCTGGGTTTGACTTTTATGCCACGTAAGGTTGATTCACAGAATTGTTTCTGGGTTGCATGAAAGATAAAAGATTGCACAATACCTTCGATGAAAAGTGAGATTCGTCTACGGGTGATAGATGGACTTCAACAGAGCATCCACATAAAACAGAGGATGTATTCATTTGAGATAATTAAGAGTCATAAAAGTCTATAAACTATGAGTGGATCCTTTCTAGAGCAGTGAGCAAAGGAAGAGGAAGAAGGTGATCCTCTCCACCGGCAGTGATCCATATATAGAGAAACAGGGAGTGACCCTTGAGAAAGCAGTGAGCTGAACCTAAATTTTGTATAGGCAGTGAGCCTAGGAGTGGAAGTGATCTATCCCAAACTTTGTAAACATCATTATGATTTTAGTGAATTTGGTATGACCGGAAACTTGTAGGCGTATTCTTCTCGGACGTAGCCAAGTGAGGGTGAACCAAGTAAAAATTGATGTGTCTGATACATGCTTTAATTTCTATTTATATTGTGCAACGGGAAAGAGAGATAAGAGAGTTTTACTTAACAGCGAAACAAGATCAGAACAGGCTTTAATGTTAAAATAGTCATACCCTGATTTACCCCCCCCCCCCTCTCAGGGTATTCTTCTTTGTGGACCTAACAATTGGTATCACAAGTAAAGGTTGATATTTGTTCTTCTCCCGATGGAGGTCACTAATCATAAAGAAATTTTGATCTTTGACGGATGTAATTTTCAGATATGGAAGAATACAATGCCAAACTATTTTCGATCGTTGGGAATGGATGTATTTTCAGCAACTAAACATCGTATCACAACTGATATTACTAGTGGTGCATTATCAGAAGCTATGCATAGAGAGTTGGATGTTGATTTCAAAGCAATCAATGCCTTAGAAGGAGCCCTTTCGATTCCCATCTACACAAAAGGTGATGTCATGAAAAACGTCACATTCCATGTGGGAAAATCTTTTGAATATTTATAAAGGGGATACAAAGGTCAGAGAGGCAAAGCTGCAAGTGTTGTGGAACAAGTATGAATATCTAAGAATTAACCCGAATGAGTTTGTTGATGCATTCTTCGATAGGGTAAATGTTGTTTTGGAAGACAAGTGGGGTCTTAGAGAATTCATTGAAGATATAAAGATTGTGAAGCGTATCTTGAGAAAACTTCCACCTCGTTTTAATCTGAAAGTTTCAGTCTTGGAAGATAATATCCCAAAAGAGATGACGTTTGATAACTTTCAAAGCACCCTTATTGCATATGAAATGAGAAATGATGATAATGAAGTCGTGGAAAAGGTTAAATCCAAAGAGGCGGCATTTAAGGACATGAAAAATCTTACCATTGAAGTCTCTCAGGAAGAAGAAGAGATAGTTCAGGTGATGTCATTCCTCTCCTCAGATCCTCAAAGAGGAAAAGGAAAGTTTAAAAGGAAGCTTCCACTTGCTTGTTTTCGATGTGGAATGGTTTTACATCTTGTAGAAAGGTTCCCCAAAAAGATTTATGAATAAAATGATGAATATGAAGTTGAAATTCCCAAGAAGTAATCTTCATCCTATGTGAAATAGATGAAGTAGTTCAAGAGAAATTTCTTCAAGAAGAAGAATCATCTTTCACAAGAAATAGATAGTTCATATGAGTCTAACGTTGAGGAGGATGAGGAAATAGAGAACTCCAAATATCAGGGTGAAAATGATATGGTGGCGGTCGTCGGTAGTTCTCAGGAAAAGGAAGAAAATGACACTGGAGAAGAATTTAAAGGAAGATTTGATATAGAAGTATAATTGGAAGAAACTCTTTAGGATATAGATGTTTGGGGAGCCAAAACGAAGAAAGAAAATAAACTTATTGGTGATTCTAGACTCTATATGCAGTAGTAGGAAGAAGAGAAGTCTGAGTTGATAGATGAAATTGAAAAACTCAAGTTATCAAAACTAATGAACATAGAATCAGTAAGTGAGTATAAGCTCAAGATTGAAGAACATAAAAGGGAGGTGGATGGCATGAATAGAAAAGTGAATGATCATGTCATGTATATCGAAGATCTTGAAGAATAAGTTGTCTGTCTGCAGAGAAAAGTTAAACACCAAGAAAGACCCATGATTCGCAATACATTCTTGGGAAAGAAAGTCATTCCGAAGACTGAAAAGATGAATGGGGAGCCTAGTAGTTCAGCATGAAAAAAGCAGCAATTCAGCTCTAATGTTAAGGCTGATCAAGTCTTGATCAGAAGAAAAAATCTGTGGCAATTGAATTCAGACTGCAACAACTTGTCCCAAGATTGAAGGTTGATTTGGGCACAAATCAGAATCATAATATTCAGAGATCCTAAGGGGGAAATCCTAGTGATGAAGTAACATGAAGTAATGCACCTTATATCAGGTTTTATTGTTATGAAAATATGGGACATTCACATTATGTGTGTTCCATATCCAAAAGATACCTAAGGGAACAAGAAAAGAGGTGGAATCCAAATAGAGAATGGTTTTCTAGAACATATTTCGAAGGAAACTTTTTTTGATGCGGAGGATTTGGGCACATGGATAGGTATTGCACTTCAACCATTTAGAGAAATGTGTCAAAGCAGAATCCAAATGTTCATAAGCTGAAGATCAATAACCCAAAAAGTGTGTTAAAAATTCAGAATAGATTTGCGACTTGGCAAGATGAATCTATTCCATCATACTCTGAGAAAGAACAGAAGCCTCAATCCATGCCGAGTGTGAAGGAAAAAGTATGGACCAAGAAGAAGAAAAATGAAAAGGTTGTGGTGGAAGAGATTTCCCTTAAATAATCAGATCGCTCTGGTTTGTGGATCCTTGATAGTGGTTGCACATCTCACATGACGGGTAATAAGGATCTTGATACAGGCATAAAATATGACAAAGATGGAGTTTTCAAATTTGGAAATGATGAAGGCCTGAATATTGTTCTCTCAAGGAAATCCAAGTTTGGGGGAAATGAAATGAGACGTGCTGAAGTCTTGGTAGTAGAGGGTCTTAGTCATAACTTGCTCAGTGTCATTTAACTATGTGACTCTGGGAATTCTATCTGATTTACCACGAAGATGTGTGTTGTGAAAGGAATAGATGGAGCAGTTGTTCTGAAGGGGAAAAGGACAAAGGGAAACCTTTACCTTGTAGGAAGGGAAGAAGATACAAGTCTTTTATCCAGAGTGGAAGAAAACCAGTTGTGGCATTAGTGACTCGATCATCTTTTTCAACCATCTATGGTAGATCTGGTAAAGTGTGATGATGTTAGAGACCATCCCAAACTATCATGTGAGTGCACTCATACGTTTCATTCTTGCCAACAGGGGAAGATCATCAGAATGACATAAAGGCCAAAGGAATAGAAATAAACTGGAGTTCTTGACTTGGTGCATGATGATGTATGTGGAGCTATCTCACCACGAGCTATAAATGGTTAAAGGTACTATGTTATTTTCATTGATGAATATAGTATAATGGGCTGGTAATTTTTCATTACCCATAAGACAGAGGTGTTCATTTTAAAAATCACTATAAGAGGGAATCAGAAAGGATGCTTGGGCAGAAAATTCTGATGTTTCGTACTGATAGTGGTACAGAATTCTCAAACATTCAAGTAAAAAACAATCCCGAGAAACAAGGTATATTGCATCACGTTTCATCAGTGACAAATACCCAACAGAATGGAGTGTTTGAGAGGAGAAATCGAATCATCCACAACAGGGCCAGAACGATGCTTATTGAAAAGGACATACCAGAGAAATTTTGGATGGAAGTAGATTTGACATCGGTCTATATTTCAAACAGGTCTCTGTTGTGTTTGAAGGAAGGGAATACTCCGTATGAAATGTGGTACGGAAATAAGACAACACTAAAATACATTCGAATATTTGGGATTAAGTTCTTCATTCTCAAAAAATAAAATCACAGGAAGATTGAGTCATGAGGAGATGGGGAGATATTCCTTGGCTACTTAGGGATAAGCAAAACAAATAAATGTTTCAACAAAAGGCTAGGAAAAATTTTTGAGAGCAATGATGTCACTATAGTTGAAAATGAACAGAATACTCAACGACCCAATGAATAGTTTCTTGATGAAATTGATGATGAGGTATGAAACATAGGGGGAGCAGAATTTCCAATGGCTAACTCAGAAGAAGATACTGATGATGAACCAGAAAGTGTCAAGTCTATGTCTACAAGGAAGCCAAAGAGTCAAGCTGAAAATGATATGAAGAATATCATTGGTGATTAGACAGCTCCAATTTAGACTCGAAGAATGAAGTCATTATAGCAAACATCGTGTTTATCTCAGGTGGAGCCGAAATGTTTTTCTGATGCAGCTGAAGATGCAAACTGATTTTAGGCTATGAATGAAGCGCTTGATCAGATTGAGAAGAACCAGACATGGGAGATTGTTTCGACGCCAGTAGACAAGAATTTCATCAGGACTAAATGGGTCTATTTCAACTAGATTAATGAAGATGACACAATGATTCGGATAAAAGAATGAATAATGTGCATGGGATACTCCTAGATAGAGGGAATATATGTTGATGAGACATTTGCACCGGTTGCAAAGAAGGAGACAATCAGATTATTTTTGGCCATAGTAGTGCTAAGAAAGTTGAAAGTGTTTCAGATTGATGTCAAATCCTCATTCTTGAATGGTGTTCTGGAAGAGGAGGTGTATATTGAGTATCCAGATGGTTTTTTCATTAATGAAGATGAGAAAAAAGTTTGTAGTCTAAAGAAGGCATTGTGTGGGATGAAACAAGCACCAAGATCATGGTACTAAAGGCTTGATCAATACATAAAGAAGCTTGGATTCTAGAATGGGGTAGTTGATTACAATCTATACATCAGCAATGACAGTAATCAAAGGATTATGGTCCTATTTTCTGTTTACGACATAATATTTGGCGGATCAGATAAAGATCAATGCAGACAGTTCTCTGAATTCATGAAAAATGAGTTTGAAATGTCAATGATTGGAGAGCTATCATTTTTTCATGGTTTATAAGTGGAAGAAGGAAGTAATGGCACTTTCATTTCACAATCCAAATATGCCAAGGAGGTTCTAAGAAGGTATGTAATGGAGAATTCCAAGGAGATAAAGACTCTGATTGATACTCAGATGAAATTATCAAAATATGAGGTTGGAAGGATAGATACTATGATAGAATACAGGTAATTTATTGGATGTTTTCTATACTTGACTGCAACAAGGCCGGACATTATTTTTTCCACATGCCAAGCTGCGAGATATCAGAGTGATCCCAAGGAAAGACACATTCTTGCAGTGAAAAGAATACTTTTGTATATCAAAGGGACTGTGGATTTCGGTCTGATGTATAATGTAAAATCTCTATTAGTGTTATTGGGCTACATAGATGCATATTGGGCCGGATCAACAGATGAAAGAAAATAAATGTTAGGAGGTGAATTCTATCTTGGTGTATTTTTTATTTCTTGGCTAAGAAAGAAGCAAGATTTTAGTTCATTGATCACCGTGAATGCTGATTATATTGTGGCCACTCAAGCATGCACACAATTATTGTAGATGAAGCAGTAGTTTGAAGATATGGGAGTTGAAGTGAAGTCTCTGATTGGAATCAAGTGTGATAATTCAAGTGCTGTAAATATTAGAAAAAATCATGTCCATCATTCAAGGAACAATCACATTGAGATAAAGTATAATTTTATCCAGGAGAAGGTTGAGCAGGGAATCGTTAAGTTGGAGTATGTGCCTACAGATCTACAGGTTGCAGACATTCTGAACAAGGCCATACCCAAGGATGCTTTTGAAAGGCATCTACTAGCTCTGGGAGTTCAGTCTAATCCATGCACTTAAAAGTGTTTTGATGTGGAACCCCCCCACTCTACCCTATGTATAAAGTGTTTTTCCCTAATGTGATGATATGTGTTCTCTACTCTGTTACAGACTACAAACGAGTGACCTTTGGGTTCATAGAAAAAGGGGGAGAAAATCGTGATTTTTCAAGGGGGAGACAGTGTGGTTATTTGAGAATTCATGATAGATACAAGGGAAAGCTGATAGTTAGAGGATCTACATAGGGGGAGTTGAAGATGTGTTGAAGAGGATTTTCACCTGACAAGAGTAAAATTTGTGAGCAGATAGGGGGAGCGTATTTAATTTGATGATGCTAGAAGTGATCGATCAAAGAACAGATATCACGATATCTGAGGATCGTGATAAAATCATAAGATTGGTGTTGGAATGTGGTAATAAAATTTACAACAAATTACTATCAGTTTGGTGTCAACAGTGATTGTCAGAGATTAAGTGGTTCGTTGATGAACTTTTCGTTTACTCTTGTTTCTCATCCCGAGCCTTGCTCATGTGGGCATAGATTATGTGTTGATTAAATCCTTCATCACTATGTGAATAACAAAAGGATAATGGTGGATGAATAATTAACGATGTATCATTGTATGGAAGAGTTGTCAACAAACCCAAATGGGGAGATTTTTGTGCAAAAATCCCTCAAGGTATCATTGAAACATTTTTGAGGTGATTGTGTTTGTTGAAAAAGTGGACATCTGAGTGGTGATTTTTGAAAAATAAAAACAATGACATACAAACTTGTTGACAAAGAGGATTTCATGGTTGAATGTCGAGTTCAAGAGATTTAGTCAACGAGCCATGTTTTATTCAAGAACGTCGACAAAGGAATGGATGATCTGGAGGCGGTACAAAAAAGAACAGATACAAGGTGGCACCATTATCCAGTTTATGACAAATTATTGGGCCTAAAAATCGACAAATGGAGAAAAGTGATTTTGGCAATGAGACATGCGTGTCGTTGACTTGAAGTAGAAGAAACTTGTACGCCATATGTTTTTCAAGATGACGACATCAAAATATGGCTAAGGAAAGTGGGTCGCGCGGGTATTGGGGTTGTCGCACAGGTGACCTCCATGCTGTGAAGAGACTTACACGCCAATTCCATGGAATATTGAAAACATTCACACCTGTGGTTTTTCAAGATCAGAAGATCAAAATATGGAAAAGGAAATAAGGTCGCGCATGTATTGGTTTGGTCGCGCATGTTATTTGCAGGGGAAGAGACCTGCGTACCGAGACATGCTCATCGAGGGTAGACTTGCGCACCGTCACGTAGTGTGTTCAAAATGCCTATAAATACTAGACCACTACTCCTAATTTCTAACGGAGTTCAACACTTAGCAAAATCAGTGCACCCGTCGTGCAGGAGTGGTGGTCGTGCAAGTGGTGGTGTGTCACGCAAGTGGGACTTGCATGCCAGATTTGAAGAAGGGTGATTGTTGTTTATTGCATGCCAATATTATTTTCGGCATAAAGGTAAGTGTGTCATGAATGTTTTGAGTTGAAGAAGTTTTTGTCACGCAATTGTCTACGGTGGACATGCACGCCAGTTGAGACTTCTACGCCGAGACTTGCGCTCCCGATTTGACATGCGTGCCAAGTACGGTTGATTCACAGCAGTGTTTCTGGGCTGTGTGAATTCTGAATGATTGACTAATACCATCAGTGAAAAATGCGATTCATCTACAGGTGAATGTTGGACGTCAACAGAGCATCCACATACAACAGAGGATGTATTCATTAGAGAAAATTAAGATACCTACAAGTCAATAAACTATGAGTGGATCCTTTCTAAAGAAGTGAGCAAAGGAAGATGAAGAAGGTGATCCATTCCACCGGTTGTGATATTGAGAGAGGGAAACAGGGAGTGACCCTTGGGAAAGCAGTGAGCTGACCCTAAATTTTGTATAGGTAGTGAGCCTGGGAGTAGAAGTGATCTATCCTGAACTTTGTAAACAGTAGTGTGCTTTTAGTGAATTTGGTACGATCGATAAGTTGTCGGCGTATGGTCCTTGGACATATCCCAGTGAGGGGAAACCAAGTAAAAATTGATATGTCATGTGCTAGCATTACTTTCTATTTATATTGTGCAACGGGAAAGATAGAGAAGAGTGTTTTTCTTAACAGCGAAACCATATAGGAAAGGGTTTTAATTTTCAATTAGTCATACCCTGATCCACCCCCCCCCCCCCCCTCTCAGGGTATTCAGCCTTGTGGACCTATCAATACCTTTGATAGAGATAGTGCTATGGTATTCACTACACAATGATCTTGGATTGGAAAATTGCGGTGCAATTTCGGCAGCATATTGTCCTGACATAAGGAGTAATGAAAATGTTTTATGAGAGAGAAAATGGTGTCTCATCATATGTAAATGATATGGAATGTAAGGGGGTCATATTTCTACATGTCCCTACAAACATAATGGAATTTAGATTCATAATACAAAAGAATAACATTGATTTAACATAGGATAGAGAAATCCCTCACTGAATTTCAGCAGGGTAATGGGGGTACATGGGAGGCAATAATGAGAGAGAATGGGGTATCCCATTATCCAAAAATAAATAGGGCTATATGGGGAGGGTTAAAATAATACCCCAACATTTTTAATTAAAAACAAAAGGAAATACCAACTTAACTAAAATAGGACAAAATTAGAAAGGACAAAATCCCCTACTTGGAAGTGTGATCCCAAAGGCTTGGGAGAGGCTTGAGAGAGGATTATTGGGAACATGGTGCACCTTGGGAGGATTATAGAGAGAGGAGGTTGGGGTTGTTCAATCTACAATGGGTTTTATAGAAGTGGATCTGGGATCTTGGGTTTATATAGTGCTGGAGAGGGTATTCATTATTATTTAGGTTTGGGACACCTCACATTAATCCAATCAATACCACAAACCAGCCCATGGGTTTTCCCATTGTTTTTTCCAAAGGGGAGTGGAAAAAAATATTTTTTATGGCCAATGGCTGAACATCTTAAAATAATAGGATTTCTTATATGGAGGTGAGTCACACTATCCCAAAAAACAATTTAAAAAGACAAAATGTTTTATAAGTCTTAGAGGGCCCACAAAAGCTTTGTAAAATAAGTCAAACAAATCTAAAATCGCATTATTTTAATGCAAAAAAATATATTGGCTGAACATAATATTTATATTATTTTATTAAATCACTATTAGGTCATTATGATGTCATAAAACACATTATATATTTAAATGATATTTAATTTTTACCCAAAAATTCGACTGTCTGAGAAAATTATGAAAAAATCACCAATGGATAATTTTGACATTTTGATTACAAAAATATTATTCCTTTTACCTAAATAATTTTATAAACATGTTATTTTTTACTTTTATGATAAAAACTGACATTTACCAAAAATTCATGGGTTCTGACAAAAACAGTTTTCAATCCTTAATAAAAATTTCAATTGCATTCATACATAGAGAATTTCTGACATCATGCAAAAAACCGACATTTACCGAAATGAAAACTGACATTGACCAAAAATGATCATATATGTTTATGAATGCAATTAAAAAAAGTGACATTTAAGAAAAATTATCATATATGATTCCATGATCATTTATACTCATCATGTAATCACTTTTCGATGACTATATTAGCAAAGATCACAATTCATAACAGTATTTTAATATGTAGAAACATAAAACCAATGAAGTTCACCTTTTATATAACCGTAATAAGACATTTAATAAGATCAAGAATAATTTTTATTGATGAATGTTTGGGTCATTAAATTATGAGGTATGAAGTGCAGAATACATGCATCATGTCGGCTACAACTCATGCACTCAATAAATAAAACGAAATGTGTGCCTGATAAATAGGTCATCAGATATAGTGAAGAAGCGTTAACCGAAAAATGAAACAAGATACATTTGAAGAACACACAAAGCATACATGAATCAAAAAACTAAGAGACCATAGATTAGAGTCAATAACGTCTTCGCAATTCCAACTCCATGAAGAACACAAGCAAGATTTAATTAGAAACTACATCATCAAACTTGCGATACTCTTTCTCTTGAAAGAGGACTCAATTCTTGAATCTTCTTCAATCGAGAAGTATAGAGATGCATAGAATCACACGTAGATCACATATGACCCTATCTGACCATATTTTCTCTATTGTGTATTGTTTTTAGCTTTTGCGCATCGTGTGTGTGTCTATATTAAAACACACACTATCTCTTACACCAAACTGAAGGATATAGGATATCCATCCTATCATATTATTTACACTTTTATACACCCATAGATAAGTGTAGAAGAGGTACCTATGTGTCCTGTTTCATATACCCATGATGAACCGTTAAAGAGGCCGTGTGACCTAGAAACTCCTATGCACTGTTGTTTTCCCTGATTCAGGGTGTGGATCATGTTCTTTAATATAAACATCATGGTAGTAGGTGATCACCAAAAAGAGTGGATTAGGTCTTGGTATAAAACTAAGCCACTTTTTTTATATCCAATATGTTTTTTAATTTATTTTTCTCTGTTTTACTATATAATTCAGAAATCACTAGATTTACTTTGATAGTTAATATTGAAAATAAGTTATAATTGTTTTTTCATTATTAAAATAGCTTCAAAATGTATTATTAATAACTGATATTAATATTACTTAGAAATAATCAATCTTATGAGAAGTTATTTATATTGTCAAACATTCATAACAGTATTACTTCGAAAAACTGGGATGCATTTATTTTTGTTGGGGTACGTTTTATGAAAACATTTCAAATAGAAATTTTTATAGATACTCACATCAATCAACTCTTGAATACTCTACTCCGACCAGAATTTGGTATCAGAGGAGTTTATTATTCTTATTAAGCCTCTGTTTTTAAAAGTTTTAAATTGTGATTTTAGTTGTACATTAATGATCTATAATTTTTTTTATTTCTAATTTCTAGATCTTTAAAATTACATCCTTTTTATGGATAATAGACCAGAATGTTCTAAAACAAATAGATCACCATTCTTTATGAGAACCAATTATACCCAATGGAAAATCAAAAAGAAAATTCATTTAGAATGTATGGGTTTTGAAATTTGGACATCCAATATAGATGAGTATAAGATTATAGCTACTGTTAGAATCTCTTGGGATGATCCAAACAAGACTTCCTATAATAAAAATTTAAATTCAATGAATTCTTCATATTTCTTCTTAGGATATAATGAATTTCACAAAATTTCATCATGTAATACTTCCCTTAAAATTTGGGATACTTTGTCTATTTCACATGATGCAACTTCTTGTGTAAATGAAATTAGACTTAATAATTATAATATTAGATATGATAACTTTAAAATTAAACTTGATGATCTTATTTCTGACATGTATCTCAGGTTCAATGAAATTTTCAACACAATGTTTTCTCTTGGAATAGAAGTCACTTCCAAAGAATAGATCATGAGGATTCTTAGATTCCTACCTGATATATTGTGAGGAAGCTATGTCTCTGTTATAAAACCAGGTGACATCAATAAGTTAAATGTAACAGAACTCATTGGGAAACTAATGATGTATGAAAAAGAGTTGAATTTAAATAATGAAGAGTTGGTTGAACCTATAATAAAATCTATTGAATTTAAAACCACCACCTCTAAACAAAAAGAAATACGAAATTTGGAGGCCTCTATAGAATGTTCTAGCATTGGGAAATTACCACCCAAAAGTGATGAGGAGATAGATAAATTAGATAGAAGGATTAAGAGAATTTACAACAAGAAATTGTTTTCAGAAAGCCTAACATCAAAGGAAGATTTGATAAAAAGGGAAGCTGAAAGAAAGATTACAAACGAAGTGAAAAGTCTAATGAGATTTTATGCTATGAATGTAAGAAAAATGGACATGTATATAAAGTCTGTCCAAATATCAAGTACAAAAATAAATATGAAGAAAAATGTAGAATATATAAAAGGCAATGAAAACAACCTAGAGTTTTCCAAAGACAGTTCTAGTGACTCAGAATCTTCACATAGTGAACATTCCAACAAAGAGAATATATGTTTTATGATAAAAATATATGAGGTTTCACTAGAATCTCCTGTACCCAATTCCAATTATTCTGGAGATGAAACTAATTCTGAAAACATTTCTAATGATGAAATATTTTTTTACTGTAATATGCTTAAAGAGAAATGTAATAAATTAAAAGATTAATAAAATCCTATAATGAAACAACATGCTCTTACCTCAACTGTCAAATATGAACATACAGTAAAAAGGGAGAAAATGTTTAATTACTTAAATAAAACAATGATGTAATGTTATATAATGAGAAATTGAAAACAATACCTTGAAAGGTTTACTAATTGTAAATATAATTTGGTATAAATTCTACATAAACAGATTTCTCCTAAATATACTACTGGTATTGGCTATCAACCTGGTTAAAGAAATTTTGAAAGAACTAATTTTTTTTCCAAATCTAGAACATACAACATTACTCCAAATTTTGGAAAACATTCAGGTAGTTCTAGTTATGACACACTCTCAACTATTTCAATATTTTATGGACCAAATAAAGTTTATTTTTCAAGCAGTTTACATAATGCTTATAGGAAACCTATGTGGTGGGTGTGGGTTTATATATAACTAGTCCCTGATAATACTGAACACTAACAAATATGGGTACCCAAATATATTTTTATTTGAATACATTTTAGGAATGTTTAATAAAGAGTTCCTATAAATGCATAATGTACTTGGATAGTTGGTGTTGAAGACACATGATAGGGTACTTTTCATTCTTTGAGAACATAATAAAAATTAATGGTGGACATGTCACCTTTGATGAAAATTACAACGGAAAAATCATTGCCCTTGGAAAAATCGGTATCTTTAACTCAGATTTAATTTCCAATGTGCATTTTGATAATGGATTGAAATATAAACTTCTTAGTATTTCATAACTATGTAATGATGGATTCCATGTTATATTTGAAAATGATTCATGTAATGTTTTTAATACTAAAAATAAATAATTATTTTATACATAGAGAAAAGAAAATGTATATTATGTTAACATAGAGTATTTAGTTTATCAAAATGCTTCATGTTTAAGTGTATTTGATAAAGATTTCTGGCTTTGGCATAAAAGTCTAGGATATTGTAATATTCACACTCTTTGAAAAATAACATGAAATATTTTCTTCAATGACCTACCTAAACATGAGTTTCAAAATGATATAGTGTGTAATTTTGTCAAAAGGGAAAACAACACAAAATTACATTCCAACCAAAGAAATAGGTGTCAACTTATCAACCTCTTGAACTGGTTAAAATTGATTTTTTTGGACCATCTAGAGTTTCTAGTTTAAATGGGAAGAACTATGTTTATGTTCATATAGATGAATTTTCTAGATATACTTGGAATTTTTTTTGGCTAACAAAATTGAATCCTACTCTCACTTCACAAAATATGATAAAATTGTTGCAAATCGTAGTGGACTTCGAATTAAATACTTATGAAGTGATCAAGGCCATGAGTTTAAAAATGAAGACTTTTAATCCTTTTTTCAAAAAATGGAAATTATAATAATTTATCTAACCCCATAACACCTCAACATAATAGAGTTTTAGATAGAATAAATAGAACCTTTCAAGATATTGATAGAACCATGCTTAGTGAATATGACTTACCTATTTTTTTTCTCCTTAATTTGTAAACACAACATGAAATATTAGTAATAGAGTTTTGTTTGGAGCCATTATTAAAATAACTCCATAAGAATTATCAAACAATATAAAACACTAATTTATATACTTCAATGTTTTTGGTTGCAAGGTCTTTATCCATAATACTAAGGACAATCATGATAAATTTTCATCCAAGAGTGATGAATGAATATTTCTAAGATAGTAAATCTCTATTAAAGAATATATAGTGTTTAACAAAAGAAATAAATGTGTGGATGAATCTATCCATGCATAATTTGATGAAATAGATCCAAATGGTCCTAATAACACTTTAGAGAATGTAGGGGATGATATGTCAAATCTGGACATCAATTCAAAATACTATAACCATCCTATAAAGGAATCTATGAAAACTTCCAGTTATTGATATTCTTAGTATTTAATTCATAATGAACCCAAACCTGTTGAAGAACTTAAACTCACTAGTCCTTCTTTTTCATGAGGTTCTAGTACTCTTAAGAATCATCCTTTAGATGATATTATAGTAGATTAAGAATAAGGAACTCAAACTAGGGATTCTATTAGAAATCAGGTTGAATATCACGTCTTCTTATCACAACTTTAACCTAAAATCATTGACGATTCTATCAATGATAAATTTTGGGTGATGGCTAAGTAGGAAGAACATAATCAGTTTGAAAGGAACAATTTTTAGGAATTTTTTAATAGACCTAAAGACACATTTATGATAGGAACTAACTGGGTGTTTAGAAATAAAGTTGATGGACATGGTAACATAGTTAGAAACAAGTTTTGAATTGTCGCACAAGGCTATATTCAATAAAAAGTAATTGGATATGAGGAAACCATTGAACCAGTAGATAGACCTGAATCCATCATAATTACGCATTCTTATGATGCACATCTGCATTTCATACTATATCAATTGGATGTTAAAATTACATTCCTAAATGGGTATATAGTTGAGGATGTCTTGGTTGAGCAACCCCCTGGTTTTAAAAATCACCATTTTCCAAATCATGTTTTTAAATTATCAAAAGATTTATATGGTTTAAAATAAGATCCAATACCCTGGTATGACATATTTATTACTTTTATTATTTCTAGAGGTTTTAAAAAATGAATATCCGATCCAACCTTTTTTATAAAAAGATATTCAAATGATGTTTTAGTCGTTAAAATTTTTGTTGATGATATTATCTTTGGATCTTCAAAAAAATATGTGTTGAATTTAAAAAAGTTATGCAAAACAAATTTGAAATGAGTTTAAAGGATGAAATAAAATTCATTCTTAGATTTCATAACTTTTAAATTAATTATAGAATTATTTTAAATCAAAAAAATATATACTAGAGATCTTTTAAAACATTTTTTATGATATAGAACCAAAAGTAGTGACACTCTAATGAGTACTACGTGTAAATTGGATCTTAATAAAGATAAAATATTGGTTGATCAAACCACTTACTAGAGAATGACTGGATGATTGAAGTACATAATTACTAGATGACCTAACATTATCTTTAGTGTATGTGTGTGTGCTAATTTTCAATAAAACCCTTTGGAATCACATTTTAATGTTGTTAAGAGAATTTTCAAATACCTCTAGAAAACACCCAATCTAGGAAAATTCTATCATAGGGAAAAATAATTTGAATTTTTTTGTTATTATAATGAAGATTTCATTGGTTGTACGTTAGATATAAAAAACATCTCTAGAACATGTCACTTTTTAGTCAAGTCAGTATTATCATGGTGTAGTATGAAACTAAAATCTCTTGCATTATCTACTACAAAAGATGAGTACGTAGTGGCTGGTAGTTTATGTGTCCAAATTTTTTGGATGAAACACGCATTAGTAGATTATGGATATCAATTCAGGAATGTACCTATAAATTCTGACAATAAAAGTGCTATTAAAATCTCAAAAAATACTATTTCACAATCTCGGACAAAACATATTGATGTAAGACATCAGTTTTTAGTGACCATTATCAAAAAGGTGATATATCTATGGAATTCAATGGAACTGAATATCATATTTCTTATATATTCACCAAAGCATTAAATTCTGAAAGAATAGATTACATCATATATGAATTTGGAATAATAAATCATAAGTTGTAATTGTATTGTTTCACGGCATACTATTTCACTATTTACAGTTTCCCAAGTCACTATCTTATGATTACTGTCGAGCTCTAATAGTTCTATAAGATTACTGTCTTAAAAGTTGATGTCTCATTTTTACGGTCTCATAGTTACTATTCCTAGATTACTTTCTGGCACAATATTGTTTCAAAAAATATGGTCGCGGTATTTAGAAGTCACACAATAAAGAAGATGTCGTGAAAAACCTGTTATAGTCTCACTGTGAAAAACCTATTAAGGTATAATCATGAAAAACTGTTATAGTCTCACTGTGAAAACCTGTTATGGTCTCACATTGAAATTCTATTCCTATCTCACCGTAAAGACACTTTATTGTTTAATTTTTATATTGTAACCAATATTTTTGTAATTAATTATTTTATTCTTTTACATTCCTGTGCTTTTTGATTTTTGATGCATGATATCCCTAAATGATAAAAGAGAAAGTATGGATGTATATGTTCTAAAAGTGGAAAGACCAATTTACCGAAATCTATTAGATTAGTTTTATCTGTTCATTCAATTTTCATTTAATAAAGATGATGGTTTTGTTGTGAGAAGCTTGATCAATGCCCAAAGATGTACCTTTTCTTTGATGTTATGGGATTCCTGGCTAAGGATACCTCATGAGGGTATTTTTCAGAACTATCTAAGAGGTCCTCTTCCTCCAAGTGAGATATTTTTTTAGAAGAAATTTTGAGAAGCATTACTAGAAATGAAACTAAGAGAAGAGTTATTGCTGCTGAGATAGATGGTGAAACCAGCCTTTTGTTTATGTTTGTTCAGAATATGATCTGTCTAAGAAAAGGATATTTTGATACACTCAAGTATCATTATTAATTTTTTATACATATTATGAAGAATGAACACACTATTAACATATGAATGTATGTTATACATTATATGTGTGAGTTGATAATGGAATCCTGTAAGTAAACCTCCCTGTTCTACTCAAGTTTAATAACTGATATGCTTCATGCATAAGGGTTTGTTGGACAAGATGAAGATGTCATTATGGACTATTAATTTTTTATCTCACAAGTTACTCTCAAAATAATGAAAATCAATTGGAATCTGTGGAGAAAATAATGGGTGGAGGATAATGAGAGGGTCTAGGAACATATCAAACAAGGTGGAGCATTCTTCAATACCTAAGTACATTTTTTATCCTTGTTTGGAGCTAGATGAAATCTTTGACTATCCTTCTAAGGAAGAAGAATAAGATGTTGTTTCAAATATATGGAAAACTATCATAAATGAGGAAGGCAGTAAGCCTTCTCCACAATTCTTAATTAAGAAGGAAGTACATGTTCTTGAAGAAATTGTTAATGTGGAAGAAGAATCTTCTTCTAAAGAGGAATATATATTTTTAAGGGAAGTGGTTGTTCTGGATGGATATTTAGAACAATATCATTCTCTTGAGAAAGAAGATTCTCTTGAGGAACACCTAGAGGAACATTTTAATCATGAGATTATCCCATCTTCTGAAGAAAGATTGGATCAAGACTTTCAATTGGCTAGAAAATAAATGAGTGATGCTATTGTGAATGAAATTATTGAAATAGATCAAAGATCAAAATCTCGTAGTCCTGTAAGAGATTCACATGTTGAGGTAGAGAAACACCCAAATGTGGAAATGTTGTAGTACCAATGTAAGTTAATCCAGGAGATGTGGATACAATATATAAATTACACAGCTATTTTGATGTTAATGATTCCCATGAAGTCTCAATTAATGGTATAGACCCCTCTACTATATTTCAAATAAAATCAGTATCTGATCTTGTCTATACAATGGAACATGATCTTGTATCATCTCCTATCCCTGATCATTCACAAGAACCCTCTACCTTAGTATTTAAGGATGATTTGAAAGCCCTTGAAGCTAATTCCTTGGATGGAGTTGAAATTCTCATGAACACTCAACCTGATTTTGTGACAAAATTCAGTGAAATAGATGCTTCCCTGTTGTTAGAGAAGATCATTTGGATGATTCAGACAAACATGATTCATGAAATTCAAGAAGTCGCAGTTGAAGTCAATCAACTGTGGGATGAATGAAAGCCTATCAGAGGTATGGTTGAATATATGAAGATGTTGGAGAAATAAATATCAGAACCTTTTTCTCATCCTTTTTAGGATGTTGGTAATAACATTCGATAGGATGTTGCTTCCTTGATTCAACCTAACCTAGCTTCCTTAGCTGACAATGTGGTTGAAAGAAACCATAAATTTTTTCACGAAATGTGTGATCTGGTTATTTGTCTTACCACGTCGACTTATGAGTATAAGGGTAGTCCCTAGAATGTTCTAAATATATTGATGTCTCTTACCATAGTCGTTAAAGCTTCTAGTGTCGCTGGACATTCATTACAACCCTCCTTGGATAGTGATATGCTCAGAACAGTTTTTAAAACATATCTTCAATCAGTGCTCTATGGTATTGACAAAGAATATCTATTTAAAGATGCCATGAATATTGACAGAGTTCTTGATCTGGTAAGAATTCATTCAATATTTCCAATGAAGATCAAAAATAAATTACTAATAAGGTATATTTCTAATTCAGTAGGATTTTCAATAAGCATGATATGACAAACCATTCCAGTTACCTTGTAGAGAATCTGATAATCCCACCTATCACTCAATCATTCAAAACTCTAGTTCAAAAGATGATGGATTTCACAGCTTTTTTGGACAAGTTCATGGAAAACAAGGATGAATTTGAGAATGCAATGTAGTATGGTGGTGATATTATTGTTGAATTCATCATGGGTTTGAGGCCCTGTCTTTATGTGTAGAGCACTACTATTGTGGCTCCTGTAGTTGTAACCTAGTGACATGGTTTTTCTACCTGCTCATCCACTGCCCTTGCTTATAACTCTATTGTGGTCTCTTTGGCTCTGATTCAGATCAGACCTATTATCCGTGACAAAAAGTTGCCTCATTGTCCCACTACACCTACCTTGTCCCCTTCTGTTTTTTGAAGGTATTCCTCAACCTTCTTTATTAGTTGGTTCACATCCTTCTTCAAATTCTACCTCTTCTCCTATGGCTTCTAGTGATGCTACTACCTATGGAAAAGTGATGAAAAACGGTGCTGTATAAAATTGAACCCTATCTTTTTATAGGGATATTTTGTATTTTTGTTTCTTACTGATTGTAATGACACTTCTTTCTCAATCTAATTGACTGTTCACTTTTATTGTCTCCTATCTTATTAATCTTTGTACTCTTATATAATCCCAAAATCTTGATAGAAATGCACTCTAAATGCACACTAAGAACATATATCTACTTAGGCTGATTTTTTATCATAAAATGGGGGAGATTATTGGAAACCTCATGTGTTTATCATGTTTTAATGATTCCCAAACCTATACATTCTATAAATCTTTTTAATACAGTTCAATTTGAATCAAATCATGTGTACTAATGGTTGATTTCTTCATGCTTTAAATAAACCTATATAAGATATCAATTTCTACAAATAATGTTTTATTATTGTAAAAAATATTTACCTTTGGTCTATACTGAATTTTTTATGAATTATTTTGTCTAATTCAATTTGTGAATATCACTGATCAAGTCTATATACATATAATTGGCTAATTCTGAGAAATCGTGAGTCTGCCATCGGTTCCGTTATTCTAGAAAATGACCCAGACAATGTGACCAGACACCGTGACCCAGACAATGTGACCAAGACACCATGAACAGAAAACGTGATCCAGACATCGTGACCAATACAATGTAACCAATTTCATATCTCTTAGAAGTCTATGATAATGGATCTTTTCTAGGAAATCGTTCGAAGTGTGGCAAAAGATCTGACATTGTGATCCTAACACCGCATATGTTCTCCTGATTTCTGATATCTATACAACCATGCCATCATAACTGTCTCACTGATGAAATGAAAATAATTAGATACTATTTTTTGTAGATACCATTTCCAAGTGAAACTGTTTCTAGATAGACTGTGACACCATTCTTTAATATGTTTTTGTCATTTTAAATTTAATTTCTAACGGTCGTATTTTTATCTTATAAATTCACAGAAAAAATTAATAATTATTTGTGGACATGTTAGCTGATTGAAAGTGGTACAAGGTGCAGAATACATGCATCATGTTGGATCCAACTCATGAACTCTGAGAATAAATAGAAAAGTGTGTCCTAGAAACAGGTTGTGTGATATAGTGAAAAATCACTAACTGACACATGAAACAATATACATCTGAAGAACACATGAAGCATTCATGAATCAAAAATCTAAGTGACCAATGATCAGAGTCATGAAAATATTCTCAATTCCAACTCCATGAATAATACGAGACATATCTTACTAGAAACAAGGGAATCAGGCTTTTGATACTCTATTTCTAGCTAGATTACACGATTCTTGCATCTGCATCATATGAGAAGTCCATAGATTCAAAAAATCACACTCATAGAACATATAACCTTATCTCAACATCTTTTCTAAATTGTTTATAGATTTTAGAATTCTTGAATTGTGTGTGTGTTTTTATTAAAACACACATTGTCTCCTACACCAAACTAATGGATATAAGATATCCTTCCTCTCATATTTTTTTACACTTATTTACTTACACAGATTAGTGTGGAAGTGTTCCATGTGTGGCCTGTTAGATTATACCCACGAATAACTGTGGAATAAGTCATATGACCAGGAATGTCATCTGGACTGTTGTTTACCCCGATCTAGGGGGTGGATCATGTTTACATACATAAAATTCCTTGTGGCAGGTGATCACCAAGTGGAGTGGATTAGTAATCGGCTTGATACTGAACAACTTATTTTATATCCACTGTGTTTCTATATTTATTTTTCTCTATTTTACTGTATAATTCAAAAATCAATATTTTTACTTTGATAGTTAATCTCAGAAAGAAGTTATAATTGTTTTTCCTTATTATAATTGCTTAAAATGTAATATTAGTAACTGATATTATGATAAATCATAATAAATCATTATTCCGAGAAGTTATTTAAATAGTCAATCCTTCATAACCATATTACATTAATTAACTGGGAAATATTTTTTTTATTGGGGAACCTATTAAGAAATGTTTTCAAACTGAAATTTTTATAGATACTATATTCCGCCCCTTCTTGACCAATACATCCTTCAACTTCAAGAACTTCAAAATTGTTTCTTAGTTGAACTAGAGACTGGTTCAATGGGTAGGCACCCATTTTCATTCCAAATTTGGTTTGATTAGCCACATATGGCACCATCCCCTTCACCCCTTAATTGAGAAAGGAACCACTTCACAATCTTAAACACCACCAACAAGTTAGCCTTGATAGTGAATGGGTGACCAATTGTCACTACCTCTCTATTAACATATTCCTCATAACCTACCACCCGTGAAACTTCACCATCACACACACATATGTGAACCTCTCTCTTATTGCAAAAATTCTGGATGAATCCACTCTCTACCCTATACTGCACATTAATTTCTGGAAGATTATCCAGGTCCTATTTCAATATGTAAAAAATAACTGAGACCACTATATGAGAATTTGGTACCCCTTCTGATTTCTTTACCATTATAGTGTTAGATTAACATCTACCCACATCTCTCTTATCCTTTCAAACCAAACCTCATCCATCATTGGATGGAATATTTCCCTCTGCATTCAATAACTCACCTACCTCAGGATCAATCGATGGCTGAGGCACCTGAACAATTCCAGAAAGAATCGACCCTCTATGCTTACAATCCTCCACACGGTGTCAAAATTTTATACACAATGAGCAGAACTGAAACCAAGAATCAAATATGACCCCTTGATTATACCAGAACTGGTCACCCAAAGTTATGAAAAACAAATCATCAGTAAATTTAGCAATATCAACTTCTACAAAAATTCTTCATGAAATCGGTTGGCATGAGGAATTAGTCCTACTATCTTGACATTAGTATTTTCATACAAGATTACTAATCATATGAATGATCGAAGGATTTTTAAAGGGCAGAGGAAGTCCCAGAAATCTTACACAGACTTCCATTTGTGATTAATCCATCTTTATATGGAAGTTGAATAACCTAATGGACAACAGGAAGCGAGCTCCATCATATTTGTGAGACTCACTCATCCAAAAAAAATCAAGTCTTCCTCAGATGCGATCCAGATCAAAGTATTCCTAGGATTCAACAGCCCAACCTTCGCTCATTCCTACAGACCCTAGGATTCAAAGATCCATATATCAAAGTAATCCACCGCTTGAAAATAATTTTTGAATCATGCGATTAATGTGAGCTTCAGGAGATAATATGAATCTGTGAATTCCGATGTTGAAATAGAGTGTTTCAGAGTACCTTCAAAACATTCAATAACTATAGGGATTTATGAAATTGGATGGAATGAAGGAAAGTACATATTGTTACAGAATGTGATGAAGGGACCTAGGCACAGTCCAATAAGAGGCATTGGAGGACCCACCCTCAACAAGGAGGGAGGGGCCAGTGCGAAATACATCCCTTCCAATGAGTGTTCAGGTATAAATAGAATAAGAAAACAAATTTTGAAAAAAATAACAAGCCCACTCCATGTAAAATAGGACACATGGAAGGTCTACTTCATCTCATGGTTGGAATGGATGTCTAATCAGTTACTATATATATAGTAATACTGTAAATATCATTTAATTATATATTTCATCCACCTATATAAACCATGTACGTTGGACGTATGTAGACATATACCATGAATAATAGTTTCTATCTAGACCAGGGCATAACATAGAAATCCATTACCTATATAACAAGACTCTCTAGTCAAGAAAACAATTATATATACTAATCTTGGGTTCTCTACTGCCATGTGTCAAGCTTATGTTATTCCACATCAGTTTTCTCATATGTGCCATTTCTCAAATCATCCACGTCACCCTAAAATAATCCATTCATCCATCCAAATTCGTGATCCATCTCACGCTTCTCCCCTGTAAACCACCGCTCGCGGCCTCTTCGTATCGATTAGAAAGGGTTCCCAAAATCCCCTCCCTTCAAACCCAAAGACCCCTCGCAATTATGCCTCTTTTACTATAGTTCGGGTAAGATTTCGCCTACCATCGTCCATATCTTCCCGCAAACCACTCTCGAAATCCTCATCTCCATTTCCTTATACTGCTCACGTTCTCACTCTAGGACTCTCGTTCTCACTCCACCACTCGTGTTCTCCATCCACTATTTGCATACACCATGTGCCACTATCATTTACCCTATACACCTTCTACGGTTTCTGATTATCATGTCCTCCCTTCGACGCTCATGTTCTCCCTCGGCTGCTTGCGTTTTCGGCTCCCTCCACCGCCATGGGCAATTTCCTTAGAATCATCGTCTCCTCACATGAACCTTTCGGCTCCAACAGAATGTCTGATGCATGCCCCGAATCCAGCATCATCTGAACTATCTTCTCTATCCTCAAAACCCTAGCTCAGTGGGTTAATGAAATTCCTAAAGCAAAATAATCCTCTCGCCACAGAAAATTATCATATTGAGGTACCCAAGATAAACCACAGACCCATTCATCTCCCATATAGGTTAATTTTCTCTTCCAATCAACTCTTCAATATTAATATCATCATTTAACTCTTTTATATCAGTATATTAATACAAAAATCTGTATTGTAATAAAATATCTACATTCTTGAATCTAGAAATAGGGATCGTCTTTATTCAGTTTCTGTTAGCAATAAGGGAATCTAATTCATTCCATGGTCGTGTATTTTTTTACCTATATGTACTTTCACTAACCATAAATTTCCACTATGCTGCATAATGTGTGTTATAGTATCCCCCTGAAAGAATTTTCTCTATTCTCTACAATATTCAGTATTCAGGTTCTCTTATGATTTTTTTATGTTCTTACAATACATCTTCTATTATTATTTAACAATTGTTCATTGAAAGTATTCATACTCCAAATATAGAATAAAAAATGTTATTTTCAAATTCTATGGGTATTATATACTCCAATATCAGCATTTTTATTTTCAATTTTAGTAATGTTTTCTCATTATTTTTATTTTTTTTCACAATATTCAGTATTCGTTTTTATAACTTATATAATCCATTATATCTTTATATTATTTTCTATATGAATTAAATTATAGGATTATTGAATATTATATCTTCATAAATTATGTTTACTAAATATCTCACATCAGCTTCCCTCATTCATATACTATATATTCATTAAATATTTTTGTTTCTCATGGATACATTCCACTACAGTTGTTCTTCACTTTCCCTCAACCAGCTAGAATGCATACTATTCCAGTTAGGTGATCGAGTTTCCTTGGAATTTTGATTATTCTATTTTTCTTCTTCCTTTTTGACATTGTTTCTCCAGATTATTTTAAGATTATACTACTTGAAAAGAAGTTGGAAGGGTAGTTTGAGACCCTATTGGCTTTGGAAAAATAACATGCTTGCAGGTCTATTACTTGTCACTATAGTTTCTTCAATCTTCTGGTAAAAAAATAATGTAATGCCTTTAATTGACCTTGGAAACATTCCAATTGGTTGTCAATATCATCATAAAGGGTATAGACCCTGTTTTTATTGTAATTAGTAGCCCTTTATTTGTAATTGTTTTTAGGTCTTGAATGGTATTCTTTAATTCTTCTTACTGTACAAAATTATGTACTGGTCCCAGAACATTATTTTCAGAATGGAAGATATTCAATATTTGTTTTCCTTATTGAATTGAATTCTTCAAAACATCATCTCCATCAAGAAATTGGAGGATTGTATAAAACAACTCTTCTATTGTTTCTTCTTCCTTTTAATCATTGATTTTTCACAATATGTTTAGTTTATGTTTTCTGAAAAGAAGTCACAAGGGAATTTTGAGCCCCAACAAGCTTCTGAGACAGTACTTGGTTCCATTTTAGTTGTTACTCACTATAGTTAATTAATTATTTTGGTTATAAAAATTATATAATTCCTTTCAATTGACTCAAGACACCGCGACTACAATTAGTCATGCAACTAAACAACACATTGAATAAAAGGAGTATAAAGACAAGATGACTAAAAAATATTACTATCTTTTTCTGGTGAAATATCAAGGTAATATTAATTCCGGTTTTTTTTAAAAAAAATCAAATTTATTTTTAGATTAGTTTTTTAACGTAAGACATGTATTATTCTATGCAGTTTAAAATAACAATGCAATAATGAATCATGATTTTTTTATTATCAATCGCATGATTCGGAATTACTGTTAGTATATAAAAGAATGTTAAAGTTCATAGAATAATATTTGATGAGTATAATAATGTTGTAAGAATATAAGAATTGTGAAAGTATAAAATGTTTTTGAAAGAAATTGGAACAAAACAAGATTTTAAAAGATGATGGAAATTTCAATCACACGGTTCTTCTATTGGTATTAAAAACACACCAGAACATAAAAGGATTTCGTATCTATATTTGTTTAACAACACAAATATCACATGAGTCATTTAAAATATTGGGATTCATATTAAAAAATGTATGGTCTCATACTTTCTGAATATTTGAAAAATTAAGTATCACCACACAAGGCAATCAACCACAATGCATTGATAGTGAACCAAATTTCATTAGATTTTTCGGTATGAAGTAGACTAGACATCAGCACAGTGACTAAAACATGACATGTGTTAAATGAAATTAGTGTTCCATGTTTTATATTTACCTACAATGAATACAGATTATAAATTTTACTTGCTTGACGATTTTCATGAATCACGCTTTTCATGATGGACGGTTTTCATGAAATACGGGACGATTTTCATGAAAGACATTTTTATCAGTTTTTGTTGCTTGATGTTTTATTATTTAGCAGGACGTTACTCATTATGGAATAGGAAAATGGTGGAAATTTTTGATTCTAGACATTTTAATGTAGATTGTTTAGTTTCTGTTACTCATGGTATACGTCGTCAACAATAGGGCATTATGTTCTACATTCAGTTTTTCATGTATATGGATGGTTTTCTGGGTAGGCATTACCCATTTAATGACATTTAATTCCTTTCTACTCATCATTAAATGTTTACTATATTGTTTCGATGTTATTTAATTTTTTTAATAGTATTTGTGAATAGAACAATAGGAATTTTTAGTTAATGCATGTATTGTGCCATAAAATTGGGAAGTTAACCTCTGTTTAAACCATCATATGCTTACATGTAATTTGTGCATGATCTTTTTTTTGAATTCAATAAGAAAATTCAAGAAACTCAATTTTCAATTTGATTATTTTCTTGTCATGTTGATGATACTATAGTAATTTTAATTTCAGTTGTCATCTGTTCATTTCAATTCAACTAATTTTGGACTGACTTCTGGATTGTGGTATTCTGTATGTATTTGACGAAACTTAAATAGCACCTCTATCTAGACATCCTATGGATTAATCATATAGGCACCTCCATTGACATTTTTTTACTGGATTCTCTATCAAAGGTAGGATATCTATCTTCTTCAAACCACAGAATCTGTACTTTTTTTCATGGATATATCTTCTCTTTGAGGGACATGTTTGTTCATAAGATTGATCCAGGGTATGCTTGTGTTATCTTCAAAATAGGTTTTTAGGTAGTTTGTACTATTTTCCATGATACAGTAAACCCATAGTTGATGTGTTTCTAGTGAGTATGTCATTTTCACTAATTTCTCATGGATGTGACTGTTGTGGGAAAATATATTAATTTTTTCACATAAATATTCAGTCATATTTCAATATATTAAATGAAAAGTCACATTAAACAGTTACAGTGTTTTCATGTTTTTATTGGATTACTACATCAACTGAATATTATACTTTTCTGTTCATTAATGACGAAAATACAGTTCCCAATAATCCTTCAACATTTTATTCAACAGTATCTATAAGTTCAATATCCTTTTTTATACCTGAAACTGCCCATTCATTCATTTGTTTATTATTTCATTTTTTTCAAATTTCACAGTTTTATTATTACAAACCATGTCTTATAGTTGATTTATCTATAAGTATTCATTTTAGTTCCCTCATTACAGTTATTGGGATCAAAATTGAAAATAGATTCAATTTGTCATCAAAATTTAAAAATCCATATACTTGCACTCAATTTTTATTTCGTTGTTAACTATTTTAATTGTGTCTTCATATTCTATGCACTCCTATTCCATTATCATACACCATTACTTTGTAATTAAAATTTATAAAATATTACTTGTTCTGCTCAAATTTTCGAAATTCTATTCTCTTATTAAAAGAAAAACCAGTAATCAGATACGCCGTGCAATAGCATAGCCGAGTACTAGTTGGGTACATTCTTTGCATCCCAATAACATTGTGATATGTATTTCATGACATGTGGGATGGTGATTGAGACATCCTAACATCTCTATATCAATGTAATATGACACGTAAATCCTAACATCCATTTAGTTTCAGTGGTATGAGATACAATGATCAACACCTGATGTATGTTAGTTGAACCTTGTGTGCTCAACAATCTCTTACCATCATATTGCAGCCATGAGAAGGCATATTATAATTTTAGTTTGCATGGGGACTATCTTCCCATCAATCTATTTTATCCATCACATATATATACATATAAGTTATTAATAAAATTAATGATTACATGAATACAAAAAGGTAATACATATTATATGTCCCATTATCCATGTTCAATTTCATTAAATGAAATGAAATTCACAAGGGGAATTTTATATAACATATAATATATGGTGTTTCATTTCCCCCTTTATATCTCATTTAATTTCATTCATTTAATCTATTAAATTAATATCAAACCACCATGTAAAAGTCATATTATATTATTACAACCCATCCAATTTACTAAAGCATGGGAAACACATTTATAAGGTTCTATGGGTCATAAAAAAAGTTTCATGCTCATTAAGGGGATTTATTAATTGGGTAATTACACATCTAGGTAGACCAAACATATGGGAGATTCTTTTCTCTTATATGACTATTACAAACCAATTGAAATTCAACAATGAACCAATATAAATTCATCAAAGGAGGTTTGGCCATATTTTCGTTTAACCATTATGGAAAATCTCACTTGAAACACCCAGGGGTTTCTTTAATCTAAACTAATAAACAAGAATAATTAGGTGTATATCAATGTGAAATGATCAATTTGATTTTATGAAATCATTTAAATGGGAACATATAGAAAAGTGTTTTCTGCAATGCAACGATGTTTCTATGAAGTGATGAAACTCATAGTGGTAATGATGTGACCATCTACCACCAGCTGTATATGAATCCTCGCTTGACATTGGACTCAAATTCGAAGAATGGTGGAAGATATCATAGAAATAGTCCAACACCTAGAAAATAGAGTAAATGTTCATGCACCTAAATGGTATAGTGGATTAAATGATAATGATATATATGAGTAATGTTACTAGAAGATCATACTGAGACATATCCAATTCTTTTGATGGATCATTGATTGGACACTAGATAAAAAATTTGGCATAAAACCGTAATCTTGGTGAAAAATGATCCCAATGTATGATGAAGGAATGTTTCATCAGTTTTAAGAAGAATATGTAAAAATAAATAGGGTAATACTTAAATGAGGGGATAAATTTCTATTTAACATCAATATAAGGGGTTTCATGGTTTAGGGACATAGTTTAAAAGTTTCTCCTAAACCATGAAAGACCCTAGTATCAAAAAACTGCATGTTGTGCACACAATTGTGAACATAGAGGTGCATTATTGTAGTAAATATATGTTGAACATGTAACAATTTTTCCCCCACACAGTAAAAAATATTCATGAAAAATGGGAGGAAAATTTTATTCTATCCATGCTACCCAATAATTTAGCCAATTTCTCAGAACTCTGAGCTCTAAACAAGTGATAGATGCTCTTAGAACCATCCTTAGGAAATAATAAACATTTTTAATGATTAATCAAAATTTTCAAATTGAAAATTAAATTATACATACATTCATGAAAAGATGGTTTGTTACAACCTCCACTCCTTAAAAAAATTATCCAAGAGTTGCAATTTTATGTGTAAAGTTTTATCATTAGAGAACTATCTATTGAGCTTGTATATCAACTTGTTATTACATGATCTCATCCTATACTCATTCGTTCTTCCATTTCACCCATAATATATGAACTAACACATATTGGTGTTTCTTCGCACACCGATCCACTATACGGACTAGATATTCCTCAAAGTAAGAATCACCATCCAATTCAACCTCATCATGTAGAAATAAATGGGATAGTTTTGGATAGTAAAAGTGAAGATGAGACACATGAAAGAAATCATGCATTGAGTTATATATATATGGATTCTAAAAGTAGTAATCCACTAGCCGGATCTCTTTCACAACCTTTATGGGTCCAAGAGTCCTTTGTGAGATATTACACATATTCTAAATTTATTTATTTCTTGACCTATTAGAGACTTGTAACAAAACATTGTCTCTAACCTCGAACACAACAAGTCATTGGAGTCTATTGGCATATTGCTGATGACTAGATAGGTCTATCAACATTGGCTTTTTGATCATCTAGACCTACTATTTAATGTCCAGCACACCATTTTTTCCCAAAATACATATCTCCCCTACCTCTATCAAGCACAGATGTGTGTGAAAATGTTACATATAAGTCTTCATAAGGATCCATGTAAATGATTTCCTGAATGAATTTATTATAAGTGAACTCAGTGAGGGGAATGTGTTTCACCTATGAATGTCTAATGTAAAGGACACATGCCCGGAAAATTTTTATCAAGATCATATACCATATTATATGTTCATCAATCGATCTGTGGGTGACAGTTCATGGTCAAAATCACTTATTCACAAAAGGTCTTCTACAACCCCTACTAGAACCATGATGTGAAATGAGTGTCTCTATAAAAAATGATAGAATAAGGAACTCAATGAATACATAAAAACTACCTAATGTACATCCTTTTTAAATCCTCTTCCGTGAAGTTCTCACACATAGTTAAGAAGTATGTGGACTTCCTCAAACAATCAAGGATAACCCACACTGTATTATTTCCACAAGGTGATCTGGGTAGACCAATCAAGAAATCTATTGAAATGTCATCAATTTCAACATTGGAATATAACGCAACATTAAATTCCTAGAAAAGATATTATCCTATTCATTCACCTACTTATGGGTGGTATATCATGTGATAAATATAGAAATATCACATTTCATACCATACCCCAAATACTAATTTTTTAGATATCGATACTTTTTGCTGACATCAGTGTGAACTACCCATGTTGATGCATCAAAATTCCTACATCAGCTCATATCTAATGTCTTCTATGTTCCATACATTCCATAGAAACATTATGGTATCATCACTATTGTTGGTCAAACCTGAAGATGTATCATCATGTGAAATTCTCTCCATTAATAAATGGAATTTATAATCAAATTGTTTTCTCATTTATAACCATCACAGAAGTGTAGAAGTCATATATATGTCTGTGATGATTTTTTTTTATTTCTCATATGAACTTCTATGTGCATCTATAAGAATAATCCCATAAGATTTTATTCACCACTGGATTCCTGAAACAGATATTTCTCTGTCTTTCTACTCAGTGCATCAGTTATTGAATTCCCCATTCTTAGAATATAGGATGCTTAAATTTAAAAGATTATAAGTACTAATCCCACATAACCTATATAATATTTTGATCTGTCAATGAAAATATGTATTTGATGATTTTTTATGCTTCTACGAATAAATTATGCATAAGTAGATAATGTATCCTCAAAGATAAGGAATTAACAATAGCAATTAGCATGAGGTCATGCATTAGGTAATTACATTCATGAGGCCTCAACTGATGAGAATCGTATGAAATGACCCACTCATACTTTATTAAAAAAGATCCAGGTCCAATACTTGTCGTTTCATTGTATATTTTATAGCTCATTCCTTTCTCTAGAAGAATTAATATCAGCGCTGATGTCAAATGTCCCTTAAACACTTGAAAATATAATTTTTAAGCCTCTAACCATGAGGATTTTACACCCTTAATATTAAAGCCCATGAGTGGCCCTTCAATTTGTAATAAATCCTAGATGAAACATATGTAATATCCCAAAATGCATAATAATATCAGAATTTCAATGAGGTTCTTGGGATTATCCCATGAAACATCAACTCTCACTTTCTATGGGTCCACTAAAACTCATGATTGTGATGTGATATGGTCCATGATGTGGAATTTATTAAACTAGAAGTGTCATTCATTGAGCATAGAATAGTGGTAGTTCAATCTCTGTGTATTCAACATATCTCAAGATGGGTTTCATGGTCATATTTGGAGTGTGTATACTCAACTATAACATTAATAAATAAAACCACAAATGAATATTGATATAAGTAGAATACTTGATTCACAGGAGACATAAAGAATGCATGTTAGATCTTCAATCCAAATGGAATGAACAAGTACTCATATAGACCATAACTGTTCCTTAATGCTATGTGAGGTATGAATGATGTCCTCACACATGGATATTGATAGTGCAACCTCATATCAATATTTGAAAATAATTTCTCACCTTAGAGCTAATCAAAGAGGTCATGTATTGTAGGTAGTGGATACAAATTATTTAAAGTGAGCTGATTCAACTAATGGTAATGCACATAGAGATTGAGAGTACCTTCTGCCTTATTTTCTAAAAGGACCAGTGAACCCCAAGGATAATGTTTTGATCATATGAATACTTTATCCTCCAGATAATACAAATGCATATTGATCTCCAGAATCATTTCAGGTGCCATCCGATAAGGAGGAAAAGATACTGACACTTATCCTAGAGTAATATCAATATTAAAATATACCTCTCACACTAGAGGTAGTCTGAATAATTAATCAAGAAATATGTATTTGAAATTATCCACTATTAGAGGAAAATGGTGGGTTGTAACTGCTAGCAGTGAAGGAAAAGATTACAAATACAAGATGTCACACTACCCAACATCTGTTACTCGAGTCCAGCATTAGTCACACAAACATCTCATTCAACCATACCCAAATACCAACCTCCCTCTAGTGGGAAAAACCTCAACCTATGATGATATCATTAAATATGGTCTCAGTAGGGAACTAACAAGATATTCATAGTGATTACGTCAAATCCATTCATATATAGGATGAAAATATTCCACAAAAAGGTTATATCCTATCTATATGGGATAGTCCATACAAAGGTGAATTCCCTCTCAACAGTTACCAATGGGATTTCTAACATAATGTTTTTTTTATTTTTGGTATATTTCATGTCCTATACTCTTAGTGATTGCTTTATATATAAAATATTGATTCATGCTCAAGTAAAATAATAAAGACACTAATGTAGTAGAAACTAGAATAGTACCAAGAACAGTTGAATTTATGGCGATATTCTCATTTGTTGTACAATAGACTGCATGTAACTAGGCTATTCTGCTGCCCAGAGTCCCTGAATCACTAAGCTGAGTAAGATCGATCTATTGGATCTATGAATCATATGTCTAAATGCGTATACCTTGACCACCACATTGTCATAATCGGTTGGTGGTATTCCCTCTGCGTACCTGATGTGATCCTATTGGCCCCTTTCTAGACCATTGAGTAGGTGGAAATATCCAATCTCTTTCCCCAAAGGGTAAAATTTTGGGGAATCATAGGATATAACCTATCCTACCATATACACTTCACTAATGTAAATCCCATAAACACTGAGTCTATGTGTGTTATATGTTCCCAAAATGCTGAAATATTAAAATGATACTTGTGTGGGGTGACTGACTATTGTTAAATTAAAGAGTAGCATCAAAACATCTATTTCATATAGAAGAATAACCACTTGGGTCTCTGTGAGCGTAACCTCCCGGACTATCACCTTCAACATCCCTCAAGTTTTGATATGTACTAAGTTCATTGTTTATGTTTTCATAAATTGCAGTCAATCTGAACACATTCACCTTAATAGACATAAGATTATCTAGCACTATATTAGGATCAAACAATTGTTGCATTGTGGAATAGGTAAAGTACCCTATAACTAAAATTATTCCTAATGTAGTCTCATTAACCTTCGATCTTTTCCAGACCTCAATGTCCAGATAAATAAGTAATCATATATATACTTCTAGAAGTCATTGCAGATCATATCATGATACTGATCTGTCGTGGAGATTACATCACACCACCTCTTGGAAGAATCACATTGAATATACACATCTAGCTTTACCCCAATATATAGACATCTATAAATGATCGAATATAAAATTCATTGATTCATGAAATGAGTCTATGGAATGAGGTCCTCTATCCTTCAAAGTGGAGGGAGGATTGTGATACTGAAATTTCTTAGTCAACTATGCCATACTAATGGAAGGACAACGAACACCATAATAGATTTGAGATTATAATTAAACCCTTCTTAGAACTAGCCATTAGTTAAAATATATGGTACATGAATATAATAAAAATGTGGCCCTATGAGTATAATCGATGATGGATCAAAACCTCCCAGTTTAGGTATATGTTCAATAACTCTTTTAGGGCATTCGACTGCATGACGTTATTGAGATATAACACTCCAATTCCAAAACAACTCCTCATAATAAAAATATGTGATGATATTTTTGATAAAAACATGGAAAATATATTGTGTTCATAAAATAGTGATCATTCCTCCCTTACTACATCAAAATCTAGGTCTAAATGATAGAAGGAGAACATGAAGTCCATAAGAACGTTAGTGATACCCCACCACTCACTAATAAGGATGAGTTTGTGTCTATATCTCTATTTCACATGTTTATTAAAACTATTTTCACATTACAGTAATTTTTTTATATATTTTTTCCTGTTAAATTATATAAATTACTTTAAAATGGTCGAATTAAATGGTACACCCCATTCGACCCATTAGGGACCATACTCCTGATGAACCAACATATGATATACATTCAAATCATACCATAACAAGTTCGTTCCCATGAAACCAGTGGTCTATGGCTCAATATTCTATAATTGAATGGATAAGGTTTATGCTTTATCCTTTTAAGAAAAACTTTGTTAGATTACAGAATACACATTAAGTATCAATTATGTTTTCTATTCCATGCTTGAATTGTTTGAACAATTAAATATAATCATGGAACTAATAAAATGAAATAGGAAAACTAACGCTAAAATTAGTCAAGATAGAAAAATATTTAGGGAGTATTAATCAAACTGTGCCTAATATTGATGATTGATCTAATGGAAATCCATCATTTCAACAGGCCATAGTACATAAATCATCTTTTAAATCATACCAAAATCAATAACATCATAATACGAGGATGTCACCCAATGGTGATGTCATTAAAACTATAAAAATAATAATAAATAAATTTAATTACCCATCACATGTAATTTTGGTTTCCCAAGTACATGGGTTAGAAACATCCAGGGACAAGGTTAATTAAAAATCCTAGTAAATCCTTGACTCATGTCTAATTCCAAAGAATTAATCCCAATGAAATGTAACTGCCTCTGATACCACATTGTAATGTCCGGACTTGGGATCCTCTTAACCCAATCCCTGAGCCTATGAATCACATGGCCTAACACACACCTCGCCATAAGCCAGAGGATATAGACTAGAAATGATGGTATGATGTTAGTACAGAGAAAAGATGGTACAATCTTGCCAAAGTGGTATAATATATATAACAAGAAACATAGATAAATGGAATCATATATAAAAAAGAGAATAAATAAAATAATAGACCATGATTGATATAACATAATAGCTGATAATAATAATACAAAACCATTAGGATAGTGTAAGTACATGATGCATGGAATAAAAAATAAAAAGGTAATATGGGAACTTGAATAAATTATTTCTATAAAAATTTTAAAAAAAATAAATAAAAGTTTATACATTAGGATCTTCAAAGAATTTTCAAACCTATACTTGTATTCTAACATTATAGGTAATCATATCAACAACCTATAACATGGCCCATTCCCCAATCAATACCAACAGACATATAATCCTCTTGGGTATGATAGGCATCCCGAGTAAGGTGTGAGATAAAATTATAGTAGGCATCACCCAATGGTGTCTATATATAATCCAAGATGTCATCAAAACTACAAAATGTGTGTGTATAAACTGAATAATAAAAACAATGCTGAAATAAATAACCATCACACTCAAGTTCTTATAAGTCAATGGAGGGTCTACCTATATTATCTCATGGATGGAATGGATGTCTAACTACTAAATATATATATATATATATATATAAATTAATAATATATATATATATTGTTTAATTATACATTTAATCCACTTATATGATCCATCTACGTGTGGATTTAAGTGGCCACATACATTGAATTATAGTTGCTAGCTAGACTAGATTTAACTAAGACACCCATGACCAGTCTAACGAGCCAATAAGCTCAATAAACATTCAACATCCACTATATCACAATAAGAGTTTGGGATGTCATTAATGACATTCATGTTGGTGAGTTAGCCTTAGAGCCATCACTTGAGAGAAATAACGTGTCATGTAAATCCCAATGTCCAACTAGTGTTAATGATCTAAGACTTCACGCTCGACACCCAATGTAAAGGATCATTATACTGTAATTCTCAAAAATACCATACAAACTTCGCATATTCATAATAAGATTTATTAGAATTATATTTTCATGTGTAATAACCTCCCATGAATCTCTTTTATGCTGCCCATATATCTACAAGTAATCCATTATGAAAAAAATGTTCATATTATAACAGATTAGGAAATACCTATCATATATCCCAGTATGAAAGTTAAATTTTATTTAATGTATTTAAATTTACAAGGATTATTTTATATAACATGTAATATATGGTATGTAATTTCCACAATCTATAGTGCATTTCATTTAATTCATTTAATTCATTAAATTAGAAAACTCCACCATTTAAAATTCATTCCATATGATTCAAATCGATTCAATTTACCTAAGAATGGAAGAATCATTTATAAGGATTAATGACTCTTGAAAAAGGTTTCATGGACATTAATGGAATTGACGACTTTGGAAATTCATGTTATAGGTTATCCAAACACCTCGGTGATTATTTGGCATCATATAAAAATTACACACTAAGGGAAAATCAACTATGAATCAAGAAAAATTCACAGAAGGTGTTTTAGGTATTTCTTCATTTATCCATAATGAGTAATTTTAGATGGAACACTAAAGGAGTGTCCATAAATGTAATAAACATCATCTAAATTACTAATGACTAATCATTAGGTGTATATCAATATGGAATGATTAGTTTGATATGAAGGAATCACACAGATGTGATACACCACAAAATCATTTGTACGACATAATGTCATTGTTTTGAAGAAACAAAACTCAATGTGAAAATGATGTGTTTGATTATATAAAATCCATAGATGACAACTCAGTAGATATTGAATCATATTTCAATCTAGTTATAAAAGATCTCAGAAAGGGTCCAACACCCTCGAAATATGTAAAATGTGATTGCATTTAAAAAACATGATAGATTCAAGGATAGTCATAGATAGATTTCAATATAGTAGAGTATAATACCGAAATGGCTCCAATGTTATCTACCAATCAAGGAACGTACACCAGACCCGTATGTTTTCTCAAAGCCTAACATTGGTCGAAAAAGATATCAAAATATGAAGAAGGCATGATTAATTTGTTAGAGGAGGCATTTGGAAAATGAAATATCATTAAGAGTTTAATGAATGTAAAATGATTAATTTCACATAGAATAATGGGGTGAGTAGTTTAGGAATGCAGTTTTGAAACCATACTCAAATAGTGTGAGAAGATACATTAAAAAGTTGTAGGTATTGGGCCCAGCCACATACCTAGTGTAGCATTGTTGCAGAAAAACATTATGGCTCTGAAAAAACCTTTTATTTCCCCATCATGGTTAGAACTAAATGTATGACCTTGGTGGTATGTCTTATTCACATAGTGGGTCCAAATTATTTTTTCCATTTTCTAGAACTCATGACTTTAAACATGCCCTGAATGCTCCTACGACTTTACATATGTCATATTACACCTCTACCATGATTAAACAAAGGGTTCAATATGAAATAAATGATATGTACAATCAATAATAGAAATTTAATTGTAAATAGTGGCTAAAAATATTTTACGTATATTACCATGATTTATGTCATTAATGTTCTTAGATAAAAGATGTTATGGGTATATAACCAAAAATATATTAAAATTTTAATAAATATATCATTGGATGTTCCTAACTGTTATCATGTGTTTGGGACCTTTGATTTGAGATCATTATTAATGTGCCCCATTATTCATCTATTTAAATTTATAATCAACAATATGATTCATTTACTTGGAATATAATCTATTTCTTTAGGAATGTGGTGTTTAGTATGGTTTTTATTGAATGGTCACACTATAGTTTGTCCCTTCTAGGTTATGGAATTTTATATCTCTATATTTATGAATGAAATAAATGTTAATGAGTATTATTGAGAGACATTGTAATATATAAACATTTTTATCATGGTATATCAACAAAATATTAATAAATTGAAAGGAATTATAGAATATATGTGAATCTTAATAGATGATATAATAGTTGAAAAATTTAGTAAATTAAATATTAGTTTTTCAATAAGGGTTCAAATATAATTTATAAGAAAATATTCATTATGGGGCCATGATGGGTTTCTAGATACAGCTCAATATATTAGGTATTGACCTAATTCCACTAAGAAATGGTCATAGTTGTAATGACCTGCGCATGTTTAAAACCCATATGGGACAACATTGATGGTGAGGATAACCTTATGTTCCTCTATCTTATGGGTTATAGGTTGAAGACTAGCTGTATGAGATTAAAACACACCAACATTGGTCTTTACCCTGGTATACACCATGAAAATATAGTGAAACCACAAATAAAATATAATTAAATTATGAAATAATCAATAATCTATATCCTAAATATCTTCTATATTTAAAATTGAATAATCGTTGTAAAAAAATGTCAAAATATGGTCCCAAAACAATGTATATTCAACCAAAACCTACTTGATCTTCTCAAATAGTAGCTATAATCACCCATATTCTATCCTATAAAACAACATAATAATCCAATAGATTTGTGATAACATTTTAATACTCATTAATGATATCCATATTAATAAATAATAACCCATGTAAAATTATATTGAGAGTACACATGTTTGATATATAGAAAAACATACACCATAGGTAGAAAAAGGATATGATTATGATATTTTAATCATTGAAATATGCATTCCACCTAGATATTGATTGAAACAAGACTGTTCTTTATGGAAAATGGAGTATAGTTTGTGACGGTTTTCAATCCATAGTGGGTTGATAAATGATTTTTTAAGGAATTTGGTCTTACGATTGAGGCTGAAATTTGTATTAAAGGCGGAACAGTTTCCTAGTGTTTTAAAAAATTTTGGGTCTCAAAATAAGGAGTTAGTTTTTGGAAAAGAATGCGTTTCTAAAAATGAATGGAATACCAAAAACTTTTTTCTGATAATTTTTCATGGATCACGAAATATGGAACAAAGAATGAATATCCCCTAACCATAAAGCGGGAATAGTTTGAAGATTGTGTTGGATGAAATGTTCAGGGAGTGATGGTGGTTCTTGAGAAGGCATGTGGTTCCTGAAGGAAAAACAGTTTGTTGTATGGTATTTTATTCCCAAAAATGATGTGGGGTTTTGAGAATCCACAAAGGGAGTCATTTTCAGAACATATACGGTGACTTGTGCCACTATATATTGAGAATGATGGTATGCTGAACACATAGTGAATATGGATTTTCGGAGATGAACGGTATGCGGTAAAGGTAGTTACATATAAAAGATTTGGTAATTGTTTATTTAGATAATTATGAGGATTTATTTACCTATATATGTAGCACTAATAAATTAATTGATCATGGATCCATGATTAATAATTTGATATGAATTTAGAAAAATCTAGAAGTTGTTTGCTAGAAGACAACCCTAGTATGAAATTAATTAAAAATCTGAAATTAATTCAGTGATTTCCTAAATAGTTCATGGAAGAAAATACGGTGAGGAGGGAGGACAGTTAGTGGAATATAGTTCACAAAGGGGAGTTTGGTCTCCATATAATATGTAGTACGTGGGAATAGTTTGTGAAGTTTGTATGAGGTCACAGTTAATATAGGAAGTACGTAGAGGAATCCTCAAAGTACACTGAGCAGGGAAGTACCTAGAGAAAGCCTCACAGTATGCAGAGCACATCAGTACATAGTAGCAGTAGTGTAGTACCCTACTAAGAAAGAGTAGTTCGAGGAGGGAGCACATGCATTATGCGGTGTTGTATGGTTTTTGGAGGAATGAAATCATTTCATTGACGAAACATTTCAGGAACTAATAGTGCACAGAATCGTGAAATACATCTATAGGTGAAAAAAAAGAATTCAAAAGAGAATCTAGCTATCGTTGTGGATATATTATTTAATTAAAACCCATTAAAGTGACCTTTATATCAATAAATCGAGATTATATTCATTGTAATGTATAGAGAAATGGGGATTCTATGTAAGTCATTCAAGGTACATATTATGTAATCCCTAAAACATTGTAATGGTCATGCACTTGAAACAGAGTGATTGTGCTAACCTTTTTTATTCTACAACTAGTAAATATTAGTAGAAATTTTTATTTTTTAAAAAATTTCTACATAATCTCCTTGGATATATCCCTTAGTAGTGAACCAGGTAAAATGGGTGTGTCTTCTCATAGTATGTCATTGTTTGTTTTCTTCTCATTCTCATCATTTAGGGTTAATATGTTCCTAAAAATTTGGGAACATGATATATCTGTTTAAAAGAAAAATTTGATTCCCTTGACCCCTCCACTCTAGGGGTGTTCTGGGGTTTTTCAGGTGCTATCATTGGGTAATGGTTACTGCTGTTAAATCTATATTTCATTTTTACCATTTAGAATATTGTGAATTATAGGGGAGTCCCCCACTTTGATCAATGTAACTTCCAGATCTGTAGTGTAGGATGAGATCACATCTAAGATCTCTTTGAATAGAAGTCATGTTTTTCACTGATCATGGAATAATGGTCACTAATCCGACTATGCTATCTATGATTGATACAAATAATAAAATTCTTGATGTAGAAGCCAAATCTCAGAATTCCCTCATAATTTCTCTTTCTGATCAGATTTATCTAATGGTGCTGAGTTTTACACCAGCAATGTTAATGTTGGAAAGGGAATATAATATTTATTAAGGTGACAAAAACGTGAATGAGAAAAAATTTAAGGTTTTTCACAATATTTTTGATGATATGAAGATGCATCCTGATGAAACATTATATACATTTTTGAACCAAATTACTTATGTTGTTGGATAAATATGAGGACATGGTAAAGATATAAAAGAAATTTATATTGTGAATAAAATCATGAGATGACAAAAAACCTTCATAAAATGAAATGGTTCCATTCCTCGAGGAAAGGGACATTTCCAAATTTATATTGGGAGATCTACTATGTATCCTGGTGGAATATGAGATGAGAGTCAAACCAAAAGATGAAACAACTCGAGTAATCAAAGAAATAAAATTCAAAACCATGGAGAAACATGAGATTTCAAGAGATTTTATTGGTTAAGATAATGAGAAAAAATAAAATGTATATCTCATTTTCAAGAAATTCATGAATGAAAAAGGTAATTTTTATTGAAATTAACCTGTTGCTTATTTTAGTTATAGAAGAGTGTTGAACATTGTCCATCAATGCTCAAGAATGTTGGATGATGAAGAAAGTGAAGCTAGATACATGAATATTCTTTAGAAATGGGTTTTCAAAAAGGGATATCTCATATTTGGTAAAAAACTAAGATTAATTGGGTTTTTATATTAATAATAACTGATGAAAGTGAGTTATTTGAGGAAAATGAACCAAAAATTAAATCTTGAACCCAGGTGTCAATGATTGCTACCATTAAAAAATCATAACCATAAGGAGATGAAGCTAAAAATAATCAGTTGACCTCTAATGTTGATATCATGTTGAATCATAAGGATTATTTTGTTGTGTTTGATAATCAAATAATGAGTTAAAAAGGTGGAAATAAATTATGTAAAATTATTTAGAATTTTTTGATCTTATGGAAGCTGAAACAAATCAAAATGAGGAATTAGTAAAAGAACACTCAACTGCTTTTTAAAGCATAGAAGATTGAGTTGAACTAAATATTATAATTAAAGAACAAGAAAAGATAATTAATGACCATACATATAGGCAGTAGTAGAAGTCCAAAAATTTTGATGGACTTGACGAATAAGTTGTTACTCTTTAGAGAAAATTGAAAAGTGAATCATGTCCATTAAAAACAAATAAGAATTTTTTTTTTGAAAAATCACAAATGTTGTGATATTATAGATAGTTGAACATGGTTTTGATGGAGTTGAAATGGTTCTAAATGATCAATGATCCTCATGCATGGGAATTCTAGGAATTGGTTTTAACATACAAACATTTAATTTTGAAGTAAAAGGTGAAAAATAATAGAATTATAAATGCCAGACATATCACAAAGACACCTGATGTCATAAAAAAGAAATCCTCAAATTAGAAAGAAAACATTTAACGAGTTTCCCATGATGATAGATCATCAAAATATCATTCAAAGTAAGTTGAAATGCAGATTAATATAAGTTAAAAGACATTTCCACTTTATAAATTTTAATTTTATGGCTATCTGGGAAATACCATGTCATACTATGAAGACGCAATGAGATATTTGAATGACGAAGATCTTGGAATCCTATAAATAAAGAAAAATTAATATCATAATTCTTATAAAATAAATAGATTCTATGGATTTTTTTCACTGTTTTATCTTTTTCTATAAAGATGTTGATTGCAAGAAGAGGAATAGAAGGAACAATTCATACATAACATAAAGACCTGTCAATACTTGAAAACCTGACTATGTTGTTCTTAAAAACATGTTAACTCCTCAAGAAGAAAATTTTGAGTTTGATGAACCTATTCTCAATGAAATTTTATTAGAAAAAACTATTTATCCTCAATAAACTAATATGTCATGTATGGAAAAGAATAAAATTGAAAAATACAGCCTTGCAGAAATAGCACTCATTGATTCCATGAGTAGAAGAACACGGATTCATGATTGTGGATGATCATCCCATATGACTGGAAATGTAGGAATATTAACAAATTTCAATAAAAAGGTCAATGGAATAATGAGAATCGGTAATTATGATGCATTTAATATCAAAGGCAGTGGATGTAATGAACTAGCTAATGACGAGCTGAGGAAGACTGATGTTCTTTATGTGGACAGTTTTCATCACATTCTCCTTATGGAGAGTCAACTCTGGGATTCAAGACTTATATTGAAATTCAATCAAAAGGTGTTCATTATAAACAATAAAATCAGATAATCTCTCATGAAAGGTTGTAGAATAGATGGTCTCCTATTTCAATTTGATAGTAAAAAGAACATTTTCTACAAGACTATTGTTTAAGAAAAGAACTTTTGGAACTAGAGGTTGGGTAACATAAATCAAAAATACATGGAAAATGTATATATATTAAATATAGTCACAGATATCCCCAATCTAAACCATGAATGGAAATATACTTGTATTGATTTCATTGGAGGGAAGTTCGTCTATAGTTCATATAGGCCAAAGAAGAAAAGGGCATCAAATCTTATTGATCTCATTAATTCAGACATATGTTGTCTTATATATGTTGTTCGAAATCACGTAGAAAGGTACTACATTATTTTAATTGATTTTTATAGTGTAATGTCTAGTGTGATGGTTTTATTTTAGAAACAACAAGTGATTGATTCCATGAAAACATATGATCAAATACCTGATAATGATACTAGATAGACAATAAAATTCTTACACTCCGAAAATTGTGGAGAATATAAATTAATTGAGTTTGAAAGCTACCTGGAGAAACATGGGACACAACATGAGGTGGTTTCTGTGAAAACTTTATTAAAAAATGGAGTTATTGATCATTTTAATTAGTATTTGAAGAGTATGTCCACGACAATGCTAATTGAGAATGTTATCGCCATAAATTTCTTTAAATATTCTATTCAATATGGTGTCTTTATTCAAAACTGAATAGGGTATTATATTGGGGAAACTGAGACATCCTATGGGTTATGGCAGGTATGTAATCCCACTTTGAACTATTTTCATGTTTTCAAAAGTGAATGTTTTATTTGAAACAAATTAATAAATCAAGGAATGTGTGGTGATGATGCAGATGAATGAATATTCCTAAGATATTCAATGAATACCCATGCTTGAAATGTTTTAATAAACAACATGGAAAAATCATGGAACGTAGTGACATGAAGATCGTTAAAGATAAAATAAAAAATTCCTTAAGGGATTGATATATTTATGTGATAGAATATTAAGAAGAATTTTGACATGGTATATATCCAAATACAGAAGTAGAAGAATTCATGAAAAATATCTAGGAGTCACATCATTATATTGATTTAGAAGAGGAAGCAGAAAAAACCATGGTTGAAGAAAATTTTTCTGAACCTCACAAGTGGAATTGTAGAGAAGTAATTGATTTACCTAACATCATTTGGGATTAGACAACTCCCACAAAAGTAAAGAGAATTAAGAATATTGAAAAATCTACATTCATCTCAATGGTGGAACCATCCTCATTTTATGAAGATGTAAAGGATGAATCCGGGATTAATGACATGATGGATGAATTGGATCCGTTCAATAAACACCAAAAATGTTTTCTAGTTATGAAACTCAAAAGCGATAATGTGATTGGTATGATTTTTATTTTCAAAAATTAATTTTAAAATCATGGAAATTTGATCATATATAAGGCACAACCGTTGTGAAAAGTCCATTCACATGTTCAAGGTGTTGATGTCGAAGAAAAATATTCCTCACTGGCTAGAATAGAGTGAATCAGACAATTCCATTCCATTGCAATTAAAATAGATCAAAAAGTGTATTTAATGGATTCCATGACTGTTTTCTTAAATGCTGTTATTAATGAGGATGTCCATATTGTAAAACTAATGGTCATTCATCTTGATAATGATGAAATGAATGTTTTTAGATTAAGTAAGGCTCTATATAGCCTGAAACAGGAACTATATGCATGGTACTCCTAGTTGGATTCTTATCTTAAGAAGCTCTAATTTAAAAGAGGTTGAGTGGATCACAATCCTTATCTAAATAATTCACAGAAATACCAGTTCTTATTTTTGGTTTACATAGATGGTATTATATTTTGAGGAAGCATGCGAGGATTAGTGGATGAATTTTCCAATCACATAAAATTATAATTTGAAATGTCTATGATTTGTGTACTCACATACTTCATGGGGTTGCAAGTGATTTAGAGGAAAGACTAAAATTTCATTTCTCAGGAGAATTAAGCAAGAGAATTTCTCACAAAATTTTATATGAAAGAATCTAAAAAAATCTATTGTGATGTTTGTTTGAACTAAATTTAGAAAGCATGAGGATGAAAATTCTATGGATCCCACTATGTACAAGAGAATTATCGTATGCCTACTGTACATAACTGCAACATGGCATGATATTGCGTATGAATCTTTTTTATTCACCTACATTCTAAGTAGTCCAAAATAAGTTCCTATAGAAGTAGTGAAAATAATCATGAGGTACATTCATGGAACATACAATTATGGATTATAACTAGCTGTAGGAATAGATAGTGAACTATCTGTATTTTCTAAAGATGATAGGACTGGAGATACTATTTATAGAAATTCCTCATGTAGTAGAGCATCTTTTATTTTCCAAAAAAATGGTTTGGTAGAGTATAAAATATTAATGTACTTATCTTAGTACTACTGAAGCTGGGTATATCTATGCTACATAACCTTGCACTCATCTACTATAGATAAAACGACATGTGAATAATATTGGTTATAAGATGAAACAACCAATGGTGATTCCCTATGATAAAAAGAGTACAATTTATCTATCCAAGACCCTTGTTCAACATTCTCATAAGAGACACATTGAAATAAGATACCACATCAACAATGATATTATTGAACAAATAATTAGTAAAATGGATCATGTTGGAACTTATGATCTAGTGGATGACATGTTGACCAAGCCATTATCAAGACATCTGTTTGAGTTGAATCATGTTAACCTTAGTGTTCAACCACCTCCATGTGTATGGGTAGGTTTTGGTTGCTTCACAATCCATAGTTGTGATAGAAATTTTAATCTTTTTGTTGAAGTATTGTAGGTTTATGGGAGATAAATGATCTAAGAGGAGTGTACTATGAAAACTACATGTCAGAAAATATATTTTGGTTTATTGAAAATGTCATAGATAGGAGAAATTCATTTTCTATTATAGTTAAAATAAGGAAGATTAAATGTGAAATGATGATTGTGAATGAGAAATTCATAAATTTATTAATGTAAGAGAATTATTATTTAAAAAGTGGAAAATGATTGATTACAATGATTATAAAAAATTTAGAGTTTGGTATCATGAATACACACTTCATGTTTCCTGTCTGGTTTTCTACACCTACCATTTCTCACATAGAAATCTTGATTTGGCTATGTTATTTCTCATTTATCATGTTATGGATGGTGCTTCTATGAATATATATATGGATTTCCATCAATACCAAAGGGGTTTATTGTTGGATCCAAGGAAACTATTTGTTAGAAATGAAGTATGGTTTCTGTTTGTTCTCAATCCACATTGGGATGGTCATAAATTTTTCTTGGAATTTGTTTTTACAATTGCAGTTGAAATTACTAATGTGGCGCGGTTTTCCTGTGTTTGCCAATTTTTTGTCATCAAAATTCAGAGACTGTTTTTTTGGAAAATGAAGTGTTTCGATGAAGGAATGGCATACCATGAACCATGTTCCTAGAATAGTTCATGGATCATGAAATATGGTATGTGGAAGGGTGTACCTTGAACTACGATGTATGAATGTTATGAGAACCCTGTACGTGGATGAGTTCTCAGAACGAAGGAGGTTTGAGGGAATACATGAGGGTTTTGGAGGAAAAATGGTTCATGGGGTGGAATTTCCCTCAAAAAAACAATGCGAAATTTTGAGAATCCACAAATGGTGTCATTTTTAGAAATGAGATAATGATTTGTACTTCCGCATAATGAGAATGGTGGTATAAAGAACACATAGTGAATATGGTTTGTGGGAGATTTTCGGTACGTGGTAAAGGGGGTTCTGTATCAAAGGTTTAGAAAATATTATTTTATAAGATTCTATATATCTAGATGGTTATATAAGGAGCACTAATACATTGATTAGAGTGTAAATCTATGATTAAAATCCCAGTGGAATTCGGAGAAATGTAGATGTAATTAATGGGAAGACAAACCACACAGTGACGATAATTAAAAATAAGAAAGGAATTCTATGAAGTCCATAGTAGTTCGCAGAAGGCAATACACGAAGGAAGAAGTCAGTTCGTGGAAGCTAGTTCATGGAGGGGTTTTTGTCTATAGAGAACAAGAAGTATACAGATTTGGATTGTGAAGGCAGTAAGTGGTCATGGTTTGTATAGGAAGTATGTGGAGGAAACCTGAAATTACAAGGAGAAGGGAATTATACGGAAGAAGCCTCACTGTACGTGGACCAAGGTAGTATATAGGGGAAGAACTGCATTACCCAGGTAGCAGGAGAAGTTTGTGTAGGAAGAACTCACGATACGTGGTGCATTACAGTTCACAATAAAATGAGGTCATAATCCAATGGAACATTTATGGAACTAACATTGCATGGAAAAGGTGAATATGTCAACAGCGGAAAATCGGACTTCAATAGAGAATCTATCTACAGTTAAGGATACATGATTTAATTCCCACCCATTAAATGTACCATCATGTTTATGAAATGATTTTAGATTCATCCCTGCATAGTGAGAAATGGGAGTCTACTGAAGTGATCTGAGGGACACAATGTGCTATCCCTAACACCTTGTAAATGCAGTGCACCAAGAACAGAATGAATGTGATACCATTTTATAATCCACAACTAGTAATGATTAGTCGACATTGATATATCCGAAAACCTGTTGACCTAATATCTGTGGACATATCCTTTATTGGTGAGGCAAGTAAAATTGATCTCCCTTCACTTTTAACTAGGTTGTTTGTTTTATTCTCTTTCTCATCAGAAGGATTTAAGAAGCTCCTACCAATTTGGGAACAATATCCATCATTTTAAAAGAAAAATATGGCACCTTGGTTCCCTCCTACCCTATTATAGTGTTCTGGTTTCCTTCAAATTTATCACAACTTCCTCCATTATTGTATATCTTTCAACAACCTTCCCACCATAAAGAGTCACAACAATATAAAAGACCAACCAAGGATTATAAATATCACCGCTTATCACATTAAAATTGGACATATTAGAAACTATATAAACATCACCAAAATGAAAAAAATGAAAAGGACACAAAAATATACCACCTCTCTATCATTTAATTTTCGAGTCCAGTCCAAGTGATGAATTTTTTTTATAACCATAATATTAAAATCATTGCATAACTAATTAATATAAAAAAATAAAATTAAAACTAATCCTCTTTCATAGTAATCCACACACACCATAATAAAAAAATTCCAAAAATATACATATACTATATCACCACATATCTATAGGGTATAACAAAAATGAAGGACATAAATCACATTCCTTCTCCAATTATATATATCCTTTACCAATATCCATATATTCATAACCTCCTCATCATAGTAGGTTAATGATAATATTATGGATATCAAATTTGTTCCCTCCTTCTTCCATGATTGTCTCCTACTATAAAGTTACTTCATAACAACAACACCAGGTTAAATTACATACATATACACCCAAAACATAAATGAGCTACATATCATATTTATGAACACACAAACCCTAGGAATCAAAATATTAGAATCCAAAAAATTATTCATTAAAATGTATATTATTCCATTCATAATTATCTAAAAACAAATCATCACATGAAATTGATTCCCCAATAAAAATATCAATAAATAACATAAGTTCAACACAAAAAACATTACATAGTAAAAACACTATTCCAAGAACAATTCCATAAAAAAAACAGAATCAAATAAAAAACCAAATCCAAGACACCATATATATTATAAATCATTATCATAAATTACTTCTTATCATTTATTCAATATCAACCCCATTTTCTACACATTCTATTATTGTTTCAACAGTCCATTTGCCAATTTTTTCATAAGATAATTTTAGTTATATATTTATTTTTACTAATTACCTCCCCATTTAAAAATGTCTCATACCAGAAAAACAACTCAAATGAGTAAAATTATTTTATTAAGCAAATGGTTATGTGACTCGAGAGGATAACCATTTTATCTATAATCACAAAACAATCCATAAACAATAGTAGAACACTAACCCTCACTACTTTACCAACTCAAATATACACCACCCATATTAACTCATTTCTCTTATAGAATAGTATATATTTCTTGAAAATCCACACATCTCCAACAAAATCCATTATAGAATGAATAATTTAAAGGATACACCCCTTATTCAATGAAGAAAATTAAACATTCTATCATACCTCTATAACAAAAAAAACTAGAAACTAACTCATATAGCCTTTTCATTATCATAATAATCCCCAACTAACTAATGTCAAAGATATTTATGAAGGAAGATATAATCACAAAAATGAATTATCTCATCACCATTAAGATCATGGCCACTACAGGAATATTAAATAGGAAATTTTACCAACCAAATTCAGTGAAATAATACCCTCTTCTAATTCCTATAGATTAATCTATATTCCAATAAATATTTACATTTTTACTTAATCTATATTTTTACAATAAATTCATAATCACATTATCATCTAAATATCATTACTCAGTTGTTCAATATCATGGTTAGACACAAACAAAACCAATTCACCACAATACTAAAATAATCCAACACACAAATGTAATCATAACAACCATAACCATAAACAATTAAAAAATAATCAATATAAACAATGATAATAAAATAAATAAATTTACTGATTTTATGTTTTATCATACCCCCATTAATTGTCTTATTTGTGTAATTAACTGATGAAATTAGTTACACAATTCATCAATTATAATAAGTGATAAGACATAACATTAGTAAATAAAAATCAATGATAATCTATATACTGAAAATAGCTTTATAACATAAATCAAACATGTCTATATCACCCTTTTTAGTTCCTCACACCAAGATCATTATATTTACTTCATCAATTTCTTATAAAAAACTTCTCGATAGTTCTCCATTCCTAAAAATCTATGACCATTTAAGAATCCATAACAAAATAACATATTATAAATATTATAAGATGTTATTTTGAATAAATCACAATAATCTATAGAAAAATATCATTACAGGTTATAATAGGAGAGTTTATAAATCCCCTACCTCAAAGAATCTCTAATGATATTTTTATAGACTGATATGGATGAATACATATTTTAATGAACTTTTATGAATATTAAATACATTCTATTACACGTCACCACCAACCAAATAAATTAGACTATTCATATAAAAATAAATAAAAACATCTTCTATACTCTCTGCAAGAATGAACCAAGAGGTATAGAATAAAATATATTGGAGGTCCACCTATGATGAATATATAATTATTCACACAAATAAAATACCTAATGATAATCCTCAAGCATCTAAAACAATAATACATTTACCTAAGATAACCTAGGGTTCAAGAGGGGTCAAATAAAAGAATGGAATTCTACAAGAACGTTAAATTTATATTAAAATTTGAAAACATAAAAAACATTTAGAAATAATTTGGATAATGTTCATGTAGTACCCAATAAAATGAATTTCTAAGAATCATACTACGATGCCACTTTTAATTTTCATAAAACAATTACAGTAAAATTTCATTAGAGAAGATTCATTTAATGAAGGTCATGAAATAAACCACATGTTAATTCCAAAATGATTTAAAATAAGGGGATCATGGTGTGATTCATAGACTTATACCATGATGTGAAATAATCATCAAAAACTCATGGAATAATGAAGTTTCCTATGATACCAATCACCATAGAAAAATAAAACCAAGAAAATCATTCACTAAAATCTAAAGAAAATAATGAGTCGAGTCACACCACAACATCCAGCACATAATATTATCCTCATTCCCTTATATGTGAGAAATCCATCGATAATATCTCCATTAGAATAAATCATAGTCCTTTACACCATGATAATTTATCATCACACTAAAACTATATATGAATAATGAATATTATTGACATAGAATTCAAAAATACCATTCCCATTGAATAAACACAAAAATAACACTATATCTCCAATCTGGATAGAAAAACATGAAAAATGCTGTGAAAACCTTTCTCAAACATTCCCATAATTGTCTAGAAAATCTCTCCATGCTACAGCAAACAAATTCACATAAAATTTCAATATAAAAATCATTTGGTTATCCATCACCTGAATAGTAAAAAAATAGATAATGTATTCAAAAAGTTTTATCATGATGTGATACCTTAGGTGATTTCTTATGATAGGATCACATTTAAAAATGGATTCATTTATTATTTGAACTCATTCGTGACACATTGATATGATATGATTGTATATAGTTTCATGTTAATGAGTCAAGACATAACATGATGACTGAAAGGGAATTGATAAAAATAATGGTAATTGGGTGAGTTTTACATCACAGCTTAATATTTATGTTGTGTTATTCTTATCATTATGAATTGAGTCATGATTTATACTAAAATGATTATATAATGGGAGATTCCTAGTTATATTGTAATGCTTACATGGCATGACCCAATTTTTCTATAATGCTAATATGTAGTGATTTATCTAGTTTCATGAAAAAATAATTATCTATTAGTCTTATACTAATTATTATTTAATGCTTATATAGATGTTTTAGCACAATTTCATGCTGAAATGATTATATAGAGGTCTCATCCTGGTTATGTTGAAATTATTATAAGTATTTTCATAGATATGTTTAAATTATTTCACATATGGATTTTTATAGGTTACGTGATTATTCTATGGAGTTACTGTTATTGTTTTCATGGTTTTTGGTCATTCTCAGAGATATTCTATCATGGCTCCGAAGTATGTTGATTGTTTTATTGTATAAAATGATTAATTAATACATTTATTTATATAATTATATCATGAACTTAATATCAAACTATTTATTCAAGAAATGGTGGCTTCAACATACCGAGTTTATCCCACATAATATTTGGGCCACTATTTGGTTCCAAATAATGTTATATGGATGTTGTTTAGGAAATGGGAAAGGGACCTTATTGTTGATTATTACTTACTATATGGGTTGGTTCATAGAGATAAGACTGACCAGTGATTCAGTATTAGGGTTTTTTAGGTTATTTTTATCATCTTTCTCTCTTATATGTCTTATATTAGTATGTCATTTATTTAAATTCCATTGTCAACATCCATTGTTCATTATTATTTTGTTTACATGATTCTTCCTTTATCTCTTAGTTTTTTTGTTGTAATGATACGACTATTTCAATTACAAAGATAGTTGTTTATTTGTATAGGTTTGAAACCATGTACATGGTGGTATAGTCTCCCCAATAGTTAGAAACATCCCACAACTAGATGGGAGTCTCTAGTATATGGACTGGCCTGATTCAGGTCCAGTGAAAATTCAGATTTATCCACCTAAAAGAGTTTTAGATTGGGGGATGTTACTACATTGTAACTAATTAATGGTTTTCAAACCATATTGTAATGACCCTTCACTAAATTATCTAGAATAAATAGTTAAATAATAAATGAACCACAAACATTACCATCTCTTCTCACCACGATACATTCATTATAATACTTATTTTTATAATGCAACACAATATATTGATAAGTAAACATACACATGAATAACATAAACACATTTACCTTCTCCATGAATCTATGTACCATTAACTATATCCATATATTCACATCATCTTCCACATGTTAGTGTTTTTTGGACATGAATAACATGAACCTCCTTACCTCCTCCATCCATTGAAAACTACCACTATGAATCCATTTTAGAACCATGATAACATGTTATGGGGAATATATATATATATATATATATATATATATATATATATATATTCCAAAACCTACATATACTAAAAAACATAATTTTTATCCAAACCTTGAGTTGTGGTAACCCATTAACAATAACATAGATCCATTTCACAATATCCTATTAAACCCATCATATATTATCATGGTATCATTAATTAAGTCCTAATCTGTAATAACAAGATCAATATATACCATAATTATTATTATAACACTTGATATTGTTTCATACCACCACATCCATGAACAACTAAGAAATAATAAAAAATCCAATCAATGATAAATGTATTCCACATCGCTCTCTACATTAATAATATTTGATTATTTTTTTCCTGTAATTTCACCCACATTGTCCCATTATTTCCCATATTTCCTTCCATCTAACGCAATTTATTTACCACCATTTATATAAAAATTTTATTTATGTCATAGTTTTCTTTTAACTGAATACCTTCATATATAAGAATGCACTATAACAAAATTAAAAAAACAAATAAAATTCCCATATAACTCAAATACCCTTGAAATTACCAAATCAAACTGTATTAATTGTAATAAAACAATAAGGAATATAAAAAAAATACTAAAACAAACACTCATTGATTCACTAACTAAACTAAACACCACCCTGACTTACTCAGCTATCCCTTATTATAATACATCCCTTCTATAACTCATCCCAAAACCAATAATGGACTTTATAGAAATATGAAATGTAACACCCAAAAATTTTATGTGATATATTATCTTTAATTTTTTTGATGACTTCTATTGTACGCTACATCAATATTAGCTTTATCTATATGAAATATTGTATTATCTTGTAGTATACGCAACACTATACGTGGCATTTGTAAGAGACAACTTCATGTTATTTTGATATAAATCATTTCAATGAGTATATATTTTGTTAAATTTTTAAAAGAACTATTCATTTATTATGTTATATGAGACCCCAAATGAATCTTTCACTAAAGTCGACATGGAATAGGCTTTCATAACATGCAAGAGTTACCTTCCTCGTTAGATTGTGTTTTACGCAATATCGAGTTTCACTAAACAACAATATATTAAAATATTATTATTAAATGGGATATAAAATAGCTGTTTTAAATAGAATTAAACACATTTTTAATTATATATAACATTTAAATTAATATTATTTATTTTTTATAACATGATATAATAAAATATTCAATTTTGCGGACAAAATGAGTGTTTTTCTAAAGATGCAGTTTTGCCACCTTTTAATGAAAAAGCCATTTTAAATATATTTTTTATACTATAATAAGTTATATTTGACATAATAAACATATTATTTTTAATATTAACTTCTAAATTTACTTTGGTTCTATTTTTGGTATTTTTCTAATAAAATTCATATTTTAATGAATAATGAAAAATACTGCATTTTAATTCAAAACTGTATTTTAATTAAATTTATTTATATAGTTATATTATCTTTTTAATTAGGTTTATAGTATAATTGGATTATTGTTTTATCATTTAATAGAATTTTTGTAATTGGATGTAATTTTATATTTATATCCGACATAAGTGTGTGTTAATCTTTTGATAGTTTTTACTTCGTAAAAAACCACTTTCTGTTAATGAAAACGGGAATGAATTTTAAATTAATTAATGAAACATTTGTTTTTAAAATTTTCAAAATTGGATTCCATATTTGGAATCATTGGGTCCAAATTCTTTTAATAGGTTACTTTTTTTTGGATATTTTGAATAGTGACTATTGTAAATTTTATTTACCACACATAAAGGTAAATGAGGTAAATTAGGGTAACAAACAACATAATAAAGAAAATATAATTAGCATAACCACAAAAAAATATTATTGTATGAATTAGAGTCTAAAATTATCACCAAGTTTTCGTAATTTATTCATTTCATTCACTTTTCTTTCTGAATGTGTTGTAACTATTATTAAAATAAAAGAAAGTGACATCATGTCACTCTCTTATATCTTGTAAGTATAATAATTTTTTTATAGTCATTAATTTGATAAAAAATTGAAAATAAACGGTATCCAGAAAGGTAGTGAAATTATCTACATCATATGTATTTAATTTGAACTTTTAGATATTAAATATTTGCCATTAATGATGACAAAATAACGATGTAGAAATTATTTTACTAATAGAAAATAGCAATTAAATGGTTTTAAAAATATCAAATGAAAAAGAATAAGAATTAATAAATATGATCCATTAATTGACTAGTTAATTATTAAATTTTTTGGATTGTATTAAATATTTTGGTTCATATTTATCTTCTTTGTTTATTTTATTTAAATTCAAATAAATTAATAGTGTCAAAATTGAAACTATTGATATTCTATAAAAATAACATATAATTAAGTTAATGAAAAATTAAAAAAATAAAAATAAAAATGTGAATAATTTATGGTCTATAGTTTCAGAAATTATCTAGTTATTGATAATTTATAATTCATAATTAAATATTTAGAGCAATTTAGTTTTTATAATAGTATTACCATAAATAAAATTAAATATTTTAAATAAGGATATATCAAATTGATAAGGTTTAAAATTAAATCAAAACATGTCTAAATTTTATTGGTTGAGAGTATTTTGTCTCATAATCATATTATATTTTAAATACATGGTTTTTTGATCATTATAAACCGAAAATAAATTTATAATAAATTAATATTTCACGACTTTCCAATAGTGCCAATCCTCCCTCTTATAAAAGGACACCTAGTCGACTCACTTACTCATACCATTCAAGCCATTTGGATTTCCCAAAATCTTCTAAAATAACATCCCCACAACCCTCTCATCTTTTTAAAGGCCACACATTCAGAATAATTCCATCTTAGGGAGACCTTTTGTGCAAATCAAAAGGCGATACTTGAAAAAGAGGTAATTTTTTATCACCTCTTTCAAAATTTGTTTCTTCTTCTACTTTCTCTTCTTATATTGGTATCATAATTTAATAAAAAAATACAGTATCTTATACATGATAATATGTTATTAAAATTATGGGACAATGTTATACCTCCTTTTATCTATCCTACGAATAACAATATCAATATGTGTGCGTACATACGGCTTACCACCTCCACGTAGTGGTATAACTTTTTGTTCAATAATAATTAACATGGATGACTATAATAATGAGTATAAGGGATTTATGTAATGAATATAACATTATAATTATTCTAAATAATTAATATACCATCAAATTTTATAAAATTTAACCATCAAGTGAATGACATCATCACTCTTGCTTACGTACGACCTATTGTCTCCATGACATGACGAGATTAATTCTGCATTGTAACCATTCAAGAATTATTATAATGTATATATAATAAATACGAATAAAAAATATGAAATCATAATTATACTGTATTTATGTGTGTGTGTGTATATATATGTCATTTACTTTCTTCGTTTCAATTCAATAACGAAACGGAAACAACATTCATGCGTATGTATGACCAATTGTCTCCATAAATGGTTTTTTCCATTTCATTTATCGATAAATTATATATATTTATATACTAAATATTTATTTTATAAAAGTAAGTTTATACATTTTGGAAGTAATAAAATCAATATCTGTGTAAAAATTTAATTAATAACAAGTGAAAACACTTATGATAAAGAAAATTATTATTACATAAAATGTTGCTTTAACCTAGGATTGAAAAAATAATAGGTAACATAAAGTAAAAATTGAATAATATATGATATCATAGATATTATTATGGGTTTGTTACTAGTTAATAATATGTCTATACCCACTATACAAGAGTTTTGGAAGCATACAGAATAAATAGGACCTAATGTATGGTTTAATTTTGCAAACTAATTGTTATCTGATATTGTTTATTCATAATTATTTAATGGGATTTATTTATAATCCAATACCCTATTTCCTAAATATATTATATTATTTATTTTATTATACTATTTTTAAAGATAAAATTTTCCATTGCTGATTTTTTATTCAATGGTATGGAAGGAATATTTCATTCATTTTCCATAGGAGGTACTCTTTGACTCTTTCGAAACATCGTTATTATTACTAATAATAAATCTCAGAATATGATCAATAATTTCTACTTTGGTGAGTTTCCTAACCCATATAATAAGATAAATATGGAGTTTCATCGGGATCATAATGGAAATAATATTCAATGCACCTCATTTAAATCATTTGGGAAGAGGTATAAAGGGGAATGTTTTAAAGAAATTGGAAGATGTTTTCGATGTGGAAAAGAAGGACACAAAGCTAGTAATTGAAAAGGAAAAGGGTTGTTTACCACAACATAAAAGTATAATGGTATTTCTAAGACAGAAATAGTGGTTAAATGTATTAAATTTTGAATGTACGAGAATTGTGAAAATCGATGCCCTAAAGGAAAATCTCATGAACAGAATTAGTATAGACATATAAGTAATATGTATGTTGATAAAGATGAAGATACTACATATGATATATAATGTGAATGAATTGTTGAGGAATAAATCAATGAATCATGGTAAATGGTTTAAAAAGATAGTTGAATGATTACATGATTATAAGGAATAATGTTGTATAATTAATTTTATGCTGTTATGGAATAAAGAAACATCTAAGGATTATTACAGTATTGTTTTTTCAAAAAGTATTTGACAGTATATGTTAAATGAAACTAGTATCCATGAAAATTTATTGCAATATTTTTGGAAATCATATGATATGCACATAATGAAGGGATATAGAGGAAATAAGATTTTTTATAGTGTTAATGACATCATGACTGATATAAGGACAAAGTGGTATCATAGATTTACAATATAATTTTTTTTCTATTTTTGGTGTTAGTAAAGTGTTAGTTTTCATAGAATTATTGTTTTCACTATGGTTCTATGGTAATTCATGTTATTATCATGATTCTATAGAATACATGATTAAGGTATTCATATGTATTTAATGAGACCACCCATAACTACCTTATTAGATATGGGAGATAAATATTAATTCAATTTACTTAACCTCTTTCTATTGTTTTATACTTTTAGTTTTTTGAATGATTGTAATGTTATCCAATTATGGATAGTATATTTCATGTTTCACTAGATGTTTGTTAGATTAATGTATTATCTCAACATAGGTGGAATTATTCATAGTTGATTACCTTTGCTGAAATTTTTGTTAAGATAGATAGAATGGCCTATCTTTCTATTGCATGATATGATATCACATCATTAATGAAAAATTCAACTTCATTTCTTCAAATAAGAGATAAAGTAGTAATTTTTCAAAGCACTAATAATGGTGAGCTTGTACCAAAATCATGTAAGTATTTCTTCTCATGAATTTTTTTTCAAATTTTAGGAAATGATCTTGAAAACAATAAATAATATATTATACCTTAATTTTTGATGAATTAGATGGTCCTTAAAATCATCACATATTTAGGGATTTTGGATTGTTAACACTTTCCAAACAATTTTCTCTATCACAATCCATTAGTACTTGATGGTTATTTTTTCTTCCACATCCACGATTTCACTTACCAACTATGTTCTCGTATGTGGAAACCCAATGATGAGTTAATTTGGTAAACCATTTCGTTTCTAACTTTTGTTTTTAAAATGATGTTTGAGTATTGCTTTTTATGATGTGGGTTTCAATGAAAAAACTTTCAAGTGGTAAACATTTTATAACCCTGATGAATTTCAAAGTAGAAATTTAGTTTAAGGGGCATATAATGTAACACCATTATATTTTTTGAGATTGGATCTTTTTAATTTCATTGATGTTTTGGGTTGTATTCTACTTCATGATTATCTTGAACTATATGTACCGCCGTATGAGATTATAGTATACACTACACAATACTTGGCTTTTGTGACACACAATTTCACGTTCTTTTGATTAAATTCATTTCTCTGAGTATATATATATTTGAATTCATAAATGAACTATGTTTTTATTATATTATATGCAGAAAAAATTAATATTACAAAAAACACAAAACTGCTTTAAATTTCATTACAAGCAAGAGCCGCCTTCCTCGATATTGTGTGTTGTACGAAATATAGAGTTTCACTAAAAATGATATGTGAAAATATTATTATTTAAATGGGTATTATCTAGCTTCTATGAATATTATTAAAATAATATTTTTTTTATATAAAAATAAAATTCATCTTATATATTTCTGGAACACGATATAAAAACAAATTCAATTTTGTGGATTAAATGAGTGTTTTAATGACAATTCATTTTTACCGCCTTGAGATGGAGAAAACTATTTAAATATAATTTTTTACACTCTTATAAGTTCTATTTGACATAATAAACATATAATTTGGATGCATGGAATCAATATTTACTTTGGTTTAATTGTTGGTATTTTTCTAATACAATTAATATTTTATGGAATTGTGAAAAATACTAATCTTTAATTCAAAACTACCTTTTCATCTAATTAATTTATTTAGTTAGTGTTTCTTTTTAATTGTTTTTAAAATATAATTGGATTATGTTTTTATGATTTAATAAAAAATTTAAATAGAATGTAATTTCACATTTAAATGGAACATAAAAACGTTTCAATCTATTGATATTTTTTACTTCTTAAAAACAAGTTTGCTGATTTTTACAATGTGAATAAATCATAAATTAATTAATGAAAATTATATGATTTGAATTTTGAAAATCTATTTTCATACTTGGAATTAGTGGTTCCAACTTATATTAATATGTTACTCTAATTATTTGGATATTATGAATAGTAACTTTAATAATTTTTATTTTCCATAGATATTGTTAAATAAAGAAAAATTAGTGTATTAAATAATATGGTAAAGGTACAAAAATTACCCTAAAACCTAGAAAAGGCTTGTCGGATGCATTAGTGAAGAAAAATATGACCTAAGGGTTAGAATTTATTAATTTAATAGACTTTTTACCTGAATGTTATTTAATTATAATTAAAAACAAAAGAATGTGACAACATATCACTCTCTTATCTCTTATAAGTATAATAATTATAATATAGTGATAAATTTTTCAAAATATATAAAATAAATATTCTTCCTAAATATAATGAAATTATCAACATCATTTTTATTTATTTATAATTTTTAATGATTTAACAGTTACCATTAATACTGAAATAATATTGATATAGAAATTATTTTAGTAATAAAAATAGAAAATAAAGGGTTTAAAAAATATTAAAATAAATATCATATGAATTATTTAATGTGATCCGAAAACTTTTTAGGTGAATATGACATGTTATGAGTGTATTAAATATTTTATTTCAAATTTATCATCTTCTTGGATTTAATTTAATGTCAAATAGTTTCCAAATTTATATTATTGATATTTTATAAAAATAACATAATATTAAAATATTTAAAAACATTAAAAATATTTAAAAATTGCATTGTGAAAATTATAAGGAATATAATGTTTTAAATTATCCAATTATGGAAAATTTACAACACATTTGTAAATATTTATAACGATTTTGTATTTAGAATAATGTTACCACAAATAAAATTAAATAGTTTATATAAGGATAAATAAAAATGAAAAGGTTTTAAATAAATACAAAACATGTATAAATATTGTTTATTGAGTTCATTTAGACCCACAATCATATCATATTCTATATAAATGAGTTTGGGACCATTATAAATCGAATATAAATTTATAATAAATTAATATTTCAAGACTTTTCGAAAGTGCCCATACTCCCTCTTATAAAATGGAAACCACCTCGACTCTCTTAATAACACATTTCAATCCCTTTGACTTGTCAAATATCTGCTAAAATAATCTCCCATCAGCCCTAAAATTCTCCCATAGGAAAATATTTTGGTATAAATCCATCTTAGGGAGACGTTTTGTGCAAATCAATAGAAGATACTCGAAAAGGAGGTAATTGATTTATCACCTATTTCAAAATTATTTTCTCATTCTACTTCCTCTCATTATGTTTTTCTATTAATAAATTAATAAATAAATATAATATACTTGATTAAATGTTATTATAATTATGTAACAACCTTATACCTCATTTTATCCATCCTACGAATAACAATTTCACCATGTGTGCGTAAGTATGGCATACCGTCTCCACGACGTGGTATAATTTGTTATTTGAAAAATAATTAATATGGATGGGTATATTGAAGAGTATAATGGATATAAATAATGATTATGACATGATAATTATTATTTATAATTAATATACCATCTTATTTCATAACATTTAACCATCAAGTGAATGATATAATTACTCGTGAATACATACGGCCTATGGTCTCCATGACGCGATGAGATTCATTCTCCACATTGACCATTAAAAATAACTTTAATGTATATATAACAAATAAGAATTAAATATGTGAGATAATAATTCTAGTATATATATATATATCATTTACTTACATCCATTAAATTCAATAAGGAAACATAAATAGTGTTCATGCGTACGTACGACCTACCATCTCCAAAAACTGTGTATTCCCTTTCATTTTTCTATCTATTATATATATATACTAAATATTTATGATATATAAATAATATTTTAAATTGTGGAAGTAATTAAACCTAGATATATGTAATAACATCAAGAATAAAAAGTCAAAACACGTACAATAAATAAAATGATTATCACCCAAAACATTGATTTTACATGGAAATGGTAAATAATCTGGTAATATAAAGTCACAAGTGAGTAATATATTATATAATATTTATTATTATGGTTCTCTTATGAGTAAAAAATCTTCTTAAACCCACTATTATATAGTTTTGGACACATACCAAAGAAGTCGTACCTACGTCAAGGGTTAATTTTTCCATATCATTATTATTTAGGATGGATTATTTTTAAGTATTTACTAGGGTATATTTATCATCCAATGTCCATGTTTCCTAAATATAATACTCCTTATATTCTTATAATATTTTTTAAAGTCAATTTTATCAACTAGTGAATTTTTATTAAATGGTATATAAAAATGAACATATTTTTATGTCTTCATAACACCTTATTTAAATGAATCATCCTTTACATGATTTCAAGTTCATTTTCAACTAAGTTCTCTTCATTTAAAATTTTGTGGTATTTTGAGAAAATAAATTTTTTTTGAAGAAGAAATGATGTTTTCTACAAGAATAAAGATCAATAATTTTTTAAAAAAATTTCCATATAAGATGATGTACTTAAATAGGGTTATGTTTATATATCTGTAATTAATATGAATTGATTGTGTTAATTATAGAATTATCTTCTATATGGATTATTTTTTGATGGAATGATCTTTATGATACACATTTTATTTCTTGGGTTATGATATGATGAATGATTTCTGTTTTGGTGAAAAATGTAAAATGATTTCATTATTAGACTGGGTGCGTCCTGTATCTCACTCTAATGCATTGGGAAAAGATTTATATCTCATGAGATAGACATGGATGTAATAGAATGTAAATCCAGTTTAGTATTACAGGTTTGGAATGGAATGTAAATCCGGTTCAGTAATACAGGGTGGGAATGGAAAGTAAATATGGTTCAGAGATACATGGATGGAATTAATAGAAAACCCTACTCAATAATGGACTATATCATTTATTATGGTTTTTCCATCAATTCGTTTTCTACTGTGGAAATCATATTATTTGTTTATTTGTTTTCCATAATTCCAAGTTTTATGCCAATGCTATTTTATCATTTTCATTGTTCCATTATGATCTATGAATTATATACAAAAAATATTTATTTCACGAATCATGATTTTAACATTTAAACCTTATGTTATGGTTTTTAAATTCATATGTTTATGGTTTGTTTTATGTTATCAATGTTTACCCTGATTGAACATCTGAGCTCACCCTTTTTATGTTTTCTATTCCTGAGGATATAATGAAAGGTTTTAGGTATGAAAAAAGGGGAAGATTTGTATGGGATATGTTTACGATATTTCACCAAGATAGAAGATTATGTTCCACACATACCAAGACACTAAACCAATATGGTCTTTTGGTGTATAGTTTTGTAACGTATTTTGTATTCCTCCAATGAAATGTAATTTTCATGTACGTTAAGCATGGCTCCTTAGAAGAAGAAAATGGAAACACCCTACAATATCTCCATCAAATTCAACCATATTATGGACTACACTAACCATATAAATATAACATAGAATAAAATAATGATTATAATATTACTAGATCCCCACAGCAACATATCGTAATGAAATTTGAGAGGGATTATAGAATTCAAACACAGAATCATCAAAAATACACCACATCTAATACCTCCATTAGAATTATAGTAACAAAACATCAACACCCAGCTTAAATGTTATCCCAACATCCAACAAAAACCTTTTTTATCTATATCTAGCTATCCGTATATATTAATAGTAGACATAGATCACCACATTCCTTTTCAGAAACCATTATAATAATTAAACCATTACTCATGACTTCATCATCAGTGGAAGGTTAAATAATCATAAAATCCTAGAAATACATCAATAATAATTCCCACTAAGGTTAAAATAACCATAATAATGATAAATAATAATAATACATATCATAAATGTAATAAATTTTAATAAAATCAATATCTTTTAAGGTTCCAAGATTCCTTATTATCTCTGTTATTAATATAATTACTATTTATCTAATTATAAAAATGGAAAATATGACAAATAATAACAGGTTTAAAGAAATAATATTAGTGAATATCATTAAACAATAATAAACACATTTCAAATAGGCTAAAAATCATTAATCTCACTTGAATATCTCTCACAATCTAATTTTTCATACATGATTTACTGCCTTTAGTTAATATATTCTTCTAAAAGATAATTTCACATAAGTATTACCTTCATCTTGAACCATGAACATTTAATATAACATATATAAATTTTGTTCTATAAATAATACAAGAATTACTTTGAAAGAAATCATGAAAAGTAATTCATGAAAATCATTCAATGTGATAAAAGAATACTTTTCAAATACCATTATCAATTCATCTCCAGTTATACTTCTCCAAAATATGAATATAATATATGAATTCCGAAAAACTCACAAGAATCATTCCTCTAACCTGTAAAACATCATCTACCACCAAATCCATTTGACACTCCCTGTAAAATGTAAAAACAGTCACTACCACTACATCCCAAAAGGATAAAACCAGAACAAAATAATGAAATACAAGAGAGAAGAACATAAAACTAATGAATACTTAAAAGCACGAATCCAAGGACAAAGGATCAACATATGTAATCTAGAACCCCCATGAATGGAATGTAAAATCACCTAGTGTTAAAGAGAGGCAAATTTTTTTTATGGTAGTCCTACAGGGAACTAAAATTTAAAATTAAAAAAAGAAAATAAAAAAACATGACAAAATGAAAATGATAAATAGAAAAATCTATTATTCAAAATAATATTGAAATATCACGAAAAGAACACCCCCAATTCCACATTGAAATCATGGTTTAAAATTTCATTAAAATTGAAAATTTTAATAAACGTTGTGAAATAATCCATGATCATGGAATGATCCTTTATATTCTCCCATAAAACAGAAAATGAATCCAAACCCCGTATATCGATGATAGGAATTGGGGTGTAATTTAATATGAACTAAAAAAATGAAAAAATGTTATATAATAAATTGGTGGAGAAACATTGCAACATCTTTAATTTATGAGTAACTCAAGGGGAATCACATAAGATTATCCAAGGGACTTATACATATAGAAATAACTCACAAAAAAACACCAAAACCTTAACTACTCACATTGTAACCATACTTCCACTCAAACATAATGTGACATATAAATATCCTGGTTCACACCCAAATATGCAATACTAAAATCACATTGATACCCAAATCATCATGGCCCAACACACTAGAAAATAAGGAAACCCCTATCCCAAAAAATGCATCGTCGTTAAAATCAATAGACCACACCATAATGTAGGCCTCTATTTTAATTTTAATCTCCAACTATATCCCCTTCCATATGTTCTTCCCATAACTATTTCTTGTCCCAAAAGATACAATTTTGTGGTCTGATAATGGTTGGGTCATTACAATAGAGGGGCACATATGATTAGTATCAATATACACATCATATTTAGTTAAATATAAAATTAATAACGAACACATTAATAGTTTAGTTACATTTACAAATACATGTCATGTTGATTTTAAACTCAATGATATGTCATTTAAGACATGAATAATATTTTTTAATTTTTTTAATTATTTATTAAAAACAATAATTAATATAATATTTATTTATCAATTATATTACTAAATATTATAATTTTTTATTTATAACATATTTTAATATATTTATTTTATTTAATGAACATAATTACTTCATTGTTAAATGTAATAACAATTATATTCTATAATTAAATGTGATTTAAACATCCAAATTCATTAGGACCGTATCATATACAATAATTAAAGTATTTAGTTATTATAATAAAGAACATCAAAATAAAATTTCACAAAAAATAATATATTTAATATCGATATAATTTTAAAGGGATGTGTGGTATCAGTATTAAGATTAAATTAAAATAAACTATATCTATTAACAATTTTTAAGAATAACCTAAATAGAAATAGAAAAATATTTCTAATTCACTTAACAAGGTATCAATTTATCTAATTACATTTTCATGATCTAAAAATAACTTTAATAAAAAAATCCCCCACAATTATCTTAATTCCTATAAAGATATAACTAGATATATTAAAATATGATCAAGAGATACTAGAATTAAGAACCCATTGAAAATTCAATGGATCGTCATGATTAATATTATATGATGATGTAAATAGAGGTCATGTCTACACTAGAAATTTTATTCAATAAAGTATGTATTTAATGAATTTTTTTTGGCTACACCTGGATACATATTTATAGTTGAATTTCGAGATAGGTAATCCCCATCAGTCACCCACCTCAGTACATGTTCATTTCTATAAATATCATCATTGTATCACTTTTCCCTCATCTACCTACATGAAAAAAATCAACCCAATTATAGGTATTCATTATTGGAGATATTATTATTTATATTTATTCATTTAGTATAGCTCATGGATTCCATATATCATCCCTGGTAATCAGTCCCTACACTTAGGTTGGATTCTGAGTTAAAGAACTTGATTGGGAGTCATCGAATGTCATTTATTTGGTCTTGTCAAAATTTTACAGGTATTTCTCCTCCATCAATGTGTTACATAGTTCATTGGTTTTATTTGGTTGTTTTTTTTTCATTATGTGTTATTTTTATCATTGCGACATGGTTGTCTATTGAATTTATAATGGGCCAATAGAAGTGTATCCAACATAAATACTATTGGGAAATATTCATATTTGGATTTGTGTATAATAATTTTTCCTCTACATACCTGAGTAGGATCACCAGTGGTGTATAAAGAGGAATTGATTATTATTTTTGATCTCACATCCCATTATATAAACATTAATATAAATTAAAAAAATTGAAAAAATATCCCTTTTTATAAAAATTAATAAAAAATTAAATATAGGGAGAAAATACTCTGAATGGAATAATTTCCATTTGTTTTCACCAAATATATTTATATCGATATTAATATATTTTTTTGAAAATGTGTGTATATTAAAAGAGGAATTATAATTTTGGATTCATTAACTAATGAAAATTTTATCATTGTTAGTGATAAGATTGGAAACATCAGTGATGAGTGGAAAGAAATTCTAAATAAAATAACTTAAGGATTTTTAAAATAAAATAATTAATTTTAAATTTTCGGTAATAATAAAATATTTTTTTTTAAAAAAAATATCATATTTAGTTGGAAAATATTTATTGGAATGATACCCCATTAATAGGATAATTCTAATATCATTCAGGTGTTATGGGGGTGGTTACACTGGTTATAATTTTTATATTCATTTGATGTTTTTCAATGTCATATTCTAGTTAGAATGGTGCAGAGCATTTTTGAATTAGTCAATATATCTTGAGAATATTCTAAATAAGACAATAATCCTTTCATAAAAATATAATTCATTTTTTATTTATTTATTTTGATAAAATAGAATTAAATATTGTTTTCAACTCTAGTTAACGGAATTGTTTAAAATTTAACTTCTATTCATTTTCATTTTAATATATATATATATATATATATATATGTTTTTATATATTAATACATATCCATATAAATTATTATTTTTTAAATAAGTCATAAAATAAAATATTTTAGTTGGGCCCCCCATTTTGGAACCATGTCCAAGGCTCCCACAAGGGGGATTGTTTTTAATTTTTTTAAACATTTCAAATAATGGAAAAAATCCATCACATTTTCCTATTTATTAAATATTTATTTTTAGTAAAATAAATGATAGAAAGATATATAAATTAAAATAAAGGAATAGTTCCTAAAATTTAGACATTAAGATTATGATTTTTTAATTTATCATAAAGACAATTAATGGAACCAAGAAAATAAATTAAATTAATTTTAAAAATAAATTCATTTAATCGTGTTTTAGACATATTTTGAAACTTAAATTCATTGAATATTATTATACCATTTTCTATTATCATTTACTAGACTGAATAATAAATTTTTTAATTTTTTTATTTAATACAATTTAATTATTCCATGGTTCAAATTATAAATATTAATTATAAGATTAATTTCAATTACATATATTTTTTCCCTCCTTTATATTTTATATGTTTCTTGTATGTCCACAATTAGATATTAAATTTAATTCAAACTACTATAGATATACTCCTTAATTTTTTTTCTTTATTATTAAATATTAAATTTTTGTTGAAGTTTGAACCCTCAGAAGATAACAGCTAATAAAAAACAACATATAAGTAAAAATATGAATCACATCACCGAAAAACTATTTAAATTAATAATACAAATGATAATTTACTATACCTCCAACATAAGTGTCTAATATCATGATCATAATGTTGAAGAACTAAATCATAAATGTTTCGGTAGATGAAATTCAATACCATGTAATATGAAAAAAAATTTAAACATTCATCAATAAAACCACAAATAATATCCAAATCATTGTAAATCCATTGAAGAATATCTCCCCCAAGGAAATTTATAAGCTACCACAAAAAAATTTCCATGATCTTCCAAATGGAACTCAAATTATTAACAAGTAACCCCATGGATTTCATCATTTGATGACTTATCCAACTAATTCTATATAAAAATCATATATTTAATGAAATTATTTGGGAAATGACTATTTTATAACTTGGAAAACATGATAGTATTCATTACTATAGTCCCTTCAACTGATTATGGATGTAAATCTCATCATCATCTATTTAAAGACAATTAACATCCATCTTTTTAAATTTATAACTAGAATTTGAAAGGGGAATACATCATGGGATATTGATGTTAATAATTCCATGGGTCACACATGTCATGAAGATTTGATACCCAATCCCCCAATCCCAATAACCGTTTAGATGCCACTATGTGCTAGCAGCACTACGTAGGCCTAGGAAGGTGTGCCTAGGATGATCTTTTCTACAATGACCAGAATTATACACCTCTTTGAGCAAACTAATTCACCCAGGGTCCTAATAATTCCTATAAATATGAAACTTGAGGTCCACATTTTAGATGACTGAAAATCACATTGAAGCATCAAAGCTCAGATCATCCTAGATCTTCACACAAACCCTTAGATATTTTCACATAGTGTTCTATAACTTGAAAAAAATAAGGAATTGATTTGGGAAGAATGATTAATGTTATATATGTGTTGTAAATAGAAGATAACCTATGTGAGAAACATTTTATAGGCCAAACTCAAATGGGGGATGTCCACTTATCAAGCACAGTCCATTCATCCAAAGACTCTTGATGAGACCCATATTGTTTTGAGAAAGGCCACATACATTTTTTCCCAACTATTCTATATCCTTATGAACTCATCAACTCGCCCAACCCTAACCTAACTGAGCCATCATTAGATCACCCAACCCCCGCCTACACTATCCTTCTTTAGAACACCCATCCATCACCTATGAAAATCTATATTGATCCCTCTTTTCATGCAATGAATAGAATGGAACCTCATTCCTCAGTTCTCCCATATGATGGAGACCAAATTATAGCCTTCACAAAATCCGCCAGACATTCACAATCATGGTGAATGTCACACCATCATATCTCTCATTTGATTATCTATTCCTTATGCGAGTGGTGTCCCACAGTTTTCTTACTTGATGGGTATGGTACTCAGGGTGAGTATAGTTACACATCCTTTCTCTAAAGATATCCTAGACCTTGAGGGTAGTTCTAGGGACCTCCCAATATCTGACCCAAGGGGTATTTATTTGGATTCCCTTTTCATTTTTCCACTAGAAGTTGTTGGTTTCCCCCCCCCCCTTCTATTCTATGTGACTAGGGACATCCCATTTTAGAAAGTGAGGGGGGATCACATTTTTCTCTATTAGGGTTAGTGGTTTATCCTCATCTCTTTTATATAATAGGGTGAACAGAATCCATCATGTATTAATACCTTATCCTTTATTATGGTTCATAGCTAAATTTTCCCATCCTAATTATGAAAACATGAGTGGAGATATTTAAATTCAAAGCCCCTTTCTCTCTTCTTTCCCTTATTACAACCCTCCTCTCTATTTCACACATAAAGATAATTTATTACATAAAAAATTCACTTGATACAGCATATAAGATCAAGAGGTATAGTGTCTTTGTGGATTAAGAACATTACATAACAACTTAAAACATGACATACACATATTTATTGAAAATGTATTTTACATGGCCACTCACATTCCTTCATCCAACGACTCGAGGGTCATCAATGTTTTTAATTATATTATCGATCCCACGTTTAAGGGATTTTGGGGAAAACAAAAATATACATCATGGACCGTGGAAAAATAATGCTTGATAGAAAAAAGAGAAAAAATCCTAATACAGAGATGAAAATTCCCCTCCTTGTTATTTTATCATGAATAAGAACACCGCTAGTGAAAGTCTATTCGGTAAGAATGATTCTTATGTTAAAGAAAAATCCCGATATGAGGGATGATTCTATACCCTCTCAAACAAAAATATCCATCAAAATCTACAAAGATAAACCACCAGCTCTGTATCATCCTCTGGAGCTCGTGCCATGTAGTCAAGCCTGATTTCACATCATTCCCTCATTTGGAAACAAACCAACCGCACACAAAAATTCCACAAGATAAAAATTTAATTCACCAATTCAACCAAATCAAACAATTTAAACCCAGATAATCAACACTATAAAACCTTTTCAGTAATCAGAAATTTCCTCCACCATGAAGCCATCACGAAACCATCTCGTAACCGCCAACAATCCCACTCTCAATGTACACAATAATCCAACCCCAAAATCTAGGCAAAGCACAATGAAGCCAATGGTTCACAACCCCTTTTCCATGGAATAAAATCACGACCTCGACATAGAGGATACCAAGATGCAACCCCACAACTCAGAGTAGTAGATCTGACCCCAACACTGTGGGAGAAGGGTTTACAATCCTGAGAGGATGACTGAAGCTCAACCCTAACCCTCGGATAAACAGGCCTCATTCCTCACGCTGCACTAGGTGTCAACCCCACACTACACCAGATCACGACCTTAAAAACAAACTAAAGAGTTCCCTAAAGGTTGCGAAAGAAATAGATCTCTCCCCAATGCACCTACATCATGAAGCCTCCACTGCAGGGAATATGACCTCAACACCTAGGTCACAATAGAACCAGACCCCAATGTACCAGATCAAAACAACTTCACCACAATGGATCTCGACTCCAATAAACCAGATTGACACCCTTTTTCAATTGATAAGGACCAGGAGCCCAATGCCATAGCGGATCTCAACACCACACCATAGAGGAGCTGGGACATGGATGAACAGATCACACACCCCACAGAAGAACTACCCAAAGCGGCCAAACGAGATCTCTATTCGATTGGGAGGAATCCAACTCACCACAATCTCATCGGGGATTATTAATGTGGAAAAACATACAAATTAATCTAAGGAGTGGTGGCGATGAGGGGAACCCTTTGTAGTTTCACCATATACAGGCTCATACTCTCTCTTCTTCTCAACTTCACACACATTCCTTCGTACTTAGAAATGCATGGGATAACCTGAGGACATGAAAAAAAGGTGATCTTTGAAGACCAATAAGTGTGTAAACAAGCTATAACATGAATAATACATTACATGTTAAGAAATAGGCATATTAATGTAGTATAATAGAAACATGAATATAAAGGCATGATATAGCATGATTATCATAACCTGGAAACGTGGGAACAACATTTAACCTGATATTAGCATAAGAAAAACCTCATTTCAAATTGAGTATGAGTAAACCCTCATTGTACATGAATAATAATTATTAAACCCTCATTACACTTGAATTATCATGAAACTTGTCTTCATCCAATGCATTGGAGAGAAATTATGATGCACCCTTTTTAATCATTTCATTTCATGCATAAGTGTTCCACATGGATCATATAACATGGATTCATTAAACATCATCATTTAATCAATGATAATGGAATACATAATTCATACATGAATCTATATAATAAATAAGTAAATTTTCATTAAGGTTAATAACTTGATATATTAATGGGCATGGAATTCAGTACATATTGACTTTGGATTGGAAAATGGTGGTGCAATTTCTGCAGCATAACTGTGTGACATAAGAATTCATAAAAATGGTTGATGAGAGAGATAGGGTGTCTCATAATATGTACATGAAATGGAATGTAATGGGGTCATATATATTCATTTCCAAACATAGGTGATGTAATTTAGATTTATAAAACAAAATAATTTCTTGAACATAAATGAGGAGAGAGAGATACTTTACGGAATTTCGGTATGGTAACAGGTTTACATGGGAGGAATTAATAAGTGATAAAGGGGTCTACCATCATTAAAAAATTTGGAAGGAAGCATAGGGGATGTGTGAAATAATACCCTAGTATTTTTAATTGAAAAGAAAAGGGTAGAGCAACATAAAGAAACCTAGATAAAAATGATAGAGGAAGAAATATCTTACATGGAAATGTGATGACAAATGCTTGGTATAGGCTTTAGAGATGTCTTTTGGGAGATTGGGGCACCATGAGAGGATTTAAGAGAGAGGATGGTATAGTAGGGACGTGATCCAAGGGTTTATAGTGGTGAAAAGTGGGATTTTTGATGGGTTTATATAGGAAAATAGAGGGAATTCTTTATTATTTAGGTTTTGGACACTACACTTTAAACTAATAAAAACCAAAAACCAAACCATAGTTTTTGATCATTATAATATCCAATAGGGGTGGAAAACATTATTTTATAAGGACAATTTCCAAACTTATTATGATATTACACCTTCTAATGTGGATGTGAGTCACACCCTCAAAGAAATCATTTTAAAAAGTTAAAATGTTTTATATGTCTTGGAGGGTCCACTAAGGCACCATAAAATTAATCAAAATAATATGAGATAACATTTTCTAATGGTAAAAATATATATTGGTTGAACATACCTTTTATATTATATTATTATATTATTATTTGGTCATTATGATATCATAAAAACAATATATATTTAAATGGTATTTAATTTTTCCCAAAATTTCGACAGTCTTCGAAAATCAAGAAAAATTCACCATTTGATAATTTTGGCATCTTGAATCCCATAATAATAATAATTTTATCTAAATAATTTTGTACATATGTTAATTTTTTCGTTAAAAATTAAAACCAACAATTATCGAAAATTCATGGGTTATCTAAAAAACTGATTTCAAACCATAATAAAAAATTACACTTGTATTCATAAAATTTATATGATATTTTATATTTATTAAAAGTAAATTTATTAAAAATATTTGATTAAAATATTATTTAATTAAAAAAATCATTAATTCATCAAAATTTATTTCTAAATTTAACATTGACTAAAAAATACTATTTTTTATTTAAAAATATTTACAAAGTGGAATTAATAAAATGATTGTATATACTATATTCTATACAAAATTAATTGGAATAATAATAGTGTTAGGGTCTTGTTACATACCCCCATATAACTCCGGAATAAGACTAATGGGTAAGGTTTGGGATGGTGACAGACTCTTTGGGAGACATAGATGACATCACTCAGGTGGTGATCTCTATTAACATCCACTTCTCCTGTAGGTGGTTCCATTCATGATTAACGTGTTGAATCTCATCTTGGGATTGGTCAAGAGTGAGGCCCAGTGATGCCACCTCCTTTAGGAGCTCCAAAAAATTGTCTTTTTTATGGTGAAATTCTACTAGATGAGGTCATTGCCTCCTTTGTGTGATTAAATTTGATTTGATACAGCCCTATATTTATACACATTAGCTGATCATTATCAACAACTATATTATCAATCGTAACAACTATTAATGGTATTTTTATATCCAAAAACATAAAACCAATGAAGTGAATATTTCATATAACTATTTTACATTACAATACATTTAATTAGAACAAGTGGAATTTTCATTAATAAAACTTTCAGTCGTTGCATTCTTCCACCATTAAGAAATTTTACCCTTGAAATTTTCTTTTCCCAAACTAAACTAGTTGTATGTAACTCCCCTTCATTTCTTCCACTGGTTCCCACATTTCATCTTCAAACATGTGGTTTCTCCACAACACATTCACGAGTGGAATTGTATTATTTCGTAAAACGTTTTCCTTATGATCTAAGATATTCATCCTCTTCTCTTAATAGTAGAGGTAAATCTACAATGTTACCACCTCTGGATTGAGTACACGCGATGGGTCAGGTCTATACTTCTTCAATATTGACACATGGAATACATCATGTATTTGAGATAGGTTTGGAGGGAGTTCTAGTAGATGGGACACCTCTCCAATGCAATTAGGGATCTCAGAAAGACCGATGTACATTGGGCTGTTATTTCCCTTCTTCTCAAATCTCATAATTCTCTTCCACGATGATATTCATAATAATAACATGTCTCCAACATCATCCACTAAATTTTGTTGAATATTATCATCATATCTCTTTTTTCAATTATGAGCAGCTTTAATGTGCTTCTGGATGGCCCTACCCTTCTCCACCATTTCATCGACCATTTCTGAACCTAGGAGTTTTCACTCCCCAGCATAATCTCAACATGTCGTTGTTCTTCACCTCTTCCCATAAAAGGCTTCATAAAGACTCATTTGTATTCTTGAGTGGAAATTTTTATTGTAATAGAAATCAACTAGAGGAAGATGTTGATCCCATCCTCATTTTAATTAGATTGATAATACTCTCTACATTTCCTCAAGGGTTTGGATAGTCCGCTCATATTGGCTATCAGTTTGAGTTTTATAAGTCGTACTGAATTTCATCTCAATATTAATAGCATATTGAAGAATCTTCTAGAACATTGAGGTTATTCTTGGACCTTAATTGTATATAGTAGATAGTGGTACTCAATGCATCCATACCACTTCTATAATATATATTTGTACCTTTTGATCCAATAAAAATTCCTCTCGAATTGCAATGAAGTGTGAAGTCTTTGTAAGACGATCCACAAAAATCTAGATAGCTTTGATTCCAATGAATGTATTTGGATATTCGGTGACATATTCCATGGTGATGTTCTCTCATTTCTTGGATGGTATGGGTAATGGTGGCATCATCCCATTAGAATTATGCCTCTCATCCTTCACTTCCTAACAGACCAGTCACATTGATGTATTCTCAGTGATCTCCTTCATCATGTTATCCCGTCCATAAAGATCTATGATATCTCGATACATATTTGTGTTTCCTGGGTGAATGGATAAATTCTAACTATGTGCATCATCCAAAAGTTCTTTATTTTAATTCGGATTTGATGGAATATGTAGTCTTGAAACCAATCACACAATTACTTCTTAATTAACATTGAACCCCAAGGTCCTTTTCTAATAGTTTCCAATTTCATTTGAATTCCCACATCACCCTTTTGTAAATATTTTAAACATTCCCAAAGAAACGATTTATTAGGAATCTGTGAATGGATTGATGATGTTCCCTTATTTATGATTCAATTTCCATATTCATAAAATCTAAGAAGATTAGATCCTTTTCAATTATCATCAAATATATAATTGCTGTGTCATTTCTACATAAAGAATTCACTGCCTTGTTTTCATTACCATGGAGATAATGGATTGGGAAGTCATAGTATTTGATCAGATTTATCCATCTTTGTTGGTTCATATTCAATAGTTTCGATATGAATATATACTCGAGGATTCTGTGATCCGTGTATATTTCACACTTCTCTACAAAGAGGTAATGATGAAAAATTCTTTAGTTGAATATTTCTACATCTAACTAAAGATGATGTGTTTGAAATTTTTTATCATGATCTTTAAATTGGCTTGAAGCATAGGTATTTACTTTGTCATTTTTCATCATCACACAACCCAAGACCTTCTTCGAGGCTTCACTAAATACCACAAAAAAGTTATCCAATTGTTGGTAGTGTGAGCACAAGCATAGTGATAACCCCCTTTTAAAATCCATGAAACTCTCTTAACTTTAATGAATCCTTAGAAATGTTACCCCATTCTGAGTTATCTTCGTAAGAGGGTTGGAAAATCATTAGAATTTTCTCTCCAATCGGCGATAATATCCAGCTATCCGAAGGAAGCTATGGATATCTGTTACCGATGTTGGCCTCAACCATCCCTGAATTGTAGATTTCATGGAGGGATCCAACGATATCACATATCTTGTGATGATATGACCCATGAATAAGACAACCTTCAACTAGAATGCACAATAATTGTAATTTTCGTAGATATTTTCCCTTTAAAAGTTATATAGTATAGTGCGTAGATACACCTCATACTCCTCCTTAGTTTTGGAGTATATTTAGATTCCATATATAATGACTACCAAATATTTGTTGAGGTAATCTCTAAAGACTCAATTGAAAAAGTCCCTGATGATTGATGGATCATTATTGAGTCTGAAATACATTTCTATGAATTCATAGTGTTGTATCTAGTACATAAAGCAGCATTGGGTATATCTTCCTTCTTCACCCTTATATGATATTATCTCGACCAAAAATACTCCTTGTATAAGTATTTTGCTCCATGTTTTTGATCGAAAAATTCATCAATTCATGGAAGATAATACTTTTTCTTTATCGTGATTTTGTTGAGCACATGGTAATTAATGTAAAAGAGCATTGACCCGTCGTAATTCTTGATAAAGAAGACCGGTGCACCCCTTGGTGAAGCACTTGGGCATATAATCCATTTATCAATATTCTCTTATTGTAATTTCTTTATATCCTCATGCTCCTTAACTACCATTCTATACAGAGTCACGTATGTGGGAAATTCCCCCGGTATAAGATCAGTTGAGAATTCAACATCTCTTCGAGGAGGAAGACCAGGAAATTTCTAATGAAACACAAAAAAAATTCTCTCACAATAGAAATTTCTTCGAGGATGGTTGATTCCACAGACTCATTCATCTGAGAATGATAAACATGATCGTAGGGTAGTAATATCCATGCTTGAGATGATGGTTCTAAAAAAGATTCATCCTCGTCCTTGCACTTGTACAGAATCAGGGGTCGATTATCCAGATAGGGAGTGATTTCCCCCTCATGGTAATTTATGTAGGCTCTATATAAGTAAATCCAATTCATTCCATGAATTTCACCAAATTTCACTAGAGGGAGTATGAAGAGGTTCTCCAGGAATTCCAATCATCAAATTATGATAGGGGAGGAGTTATATTCATGGGATGTAATGATTTCCCCTTTTTTTGTTCTTGTTGACATATTTACTTCCATGATTTGTGGTGTTGTTGGTATTGTTATACTAATCATTCTAGCTATAAAAGAATGTGTAGAACCAGAATAAAAAAATATATTCTCTAGTATTGAATGAATAACTATCATACCTATCACCACTTCGTTTTTGGGGTTGACATTGATAATAGTGTTGGAACAAGCTCTACCTTTCTACCTTGGAGGTTGTCAGTTTCCTCTGGAAACCATTGACATAGGGAAATAGTTTGAAAAGTGACATGGTTATTTGTAGTTGAAATAATGAACAACACGTTTATAGTTGAATAGATAATTTCTCTCCTCTGTCGTAGCTGTGGGTTTTTTCTTGTCATCTGTTAATTCCCAGGTTCCCTTCTCTTCCATAGATATGGAATTTCCTTTCCCATGTTAGGATATATTTTATGTTCCCCTTTCTGCGCCTTTGGCAAGAGGGGTGATGGATATTCATAGAAATATTGGATATATCCATTGGACCACAATAATTAAAGTCTACCTTATTCATCTTATCCCAATTATACCCCCTAAATTTTACTAATGTCCATTAGGATGTTGAGTCAACATCAGACAATTTCCTTATAGCTATTGAAGTCATGGATCTCTATGGAGTTCTGTAGGATGGGTTTCATCCCACCATTGAAGAGTTTAACATTGAATTAATGGGTAACACCATAATCAGAGGCATATCATGAAAGCCTTTTGAATTTTTCCCCATATGCTTTGATGGATTCATCTCCTTTTTTCTTGTGGGTATGGAATTAAATTTACATATAAAGTTGGAGGGTGCGATGAAAATATCGATCGATTTTTTTTCTTGAAATCCTTATATTCCAACACCTTGATATCCTCCTTCTAATTTGTATTTTTGGTCAATTTACACCATTGATCAGATTTGCCCTCCATATGGTACACATAAAATAATAATTCTCTCGTTTGGAACATTGAATGATTGAGAATATCTTTTCAATGGATTTGATCCATTATTCGGTAATTGAGGGATAAAATGATCCATTAATGGTAGGAGTAATTTTCTCATAAATCTCTTCATGGAGACTTGTTCTTTCTGGGGGGTTTGAACGTTCCTCTTGACCCATGTTTCTATTCCGAACATGAGTTAACTGAGATAGTATCATGACAATGTTCACAATTCCCACTCTCATTGGATTGTTCATCTCATTAAAATAGAAGTCACATCAATCTTGCATTGGATGTTAGCCCGAGTCCTCCTATTACTGATCATTTTATTGAATAAAAGGAATATTTGGGGTAACACATAAAGGGTAATCCAAAGGCAAAAACTGATTATTATTTATTAATTTTATATCCTTAAATTATGAAATTATAGGATTCAATATATTTTATCCATGATCTACTTCCCAACATAAATTCTTATGGCCATTTTATATTCCCCTAATAAAGGTTCATTCAAAGAATATTGATTTTTGAAATAATATCCCCTAGGAGTGTCGTAACCAAGAGTGCAGAAAGTGCCATTGTCATGAACTAGTTCCCGTTCGAGTCTAGCTCAAAGTAGTGTTTTTGGGTTTTACTCCAAGATACATCTGTTCCAGAGCCGCCTCTACCTACTTGTATCCAGGTAGAGATTTATTTTCTTGAAAAACCACATAAGAAATACTCACCAAAATTTAGGGATTTTTTTATTATACATATACTTATCCATAAGGATTTCACAATGGTTTTCTAATCCAAATCCCAAAAATATCCAAACCTATACCTTAATACAAACTATAACAACCATTCTCATTATATCACACATAATCCTAATTTATTGAAAAAATTATTCACTTGATAAAACATATAAAATCGATATTTCTAGTGTCTTTGTGGATTAGTAACACTATATAAAAACATAAATAAGAAATAAACATCATTTTTGAAAACATCTTTTACATGACCACAAACATTCCTTCGTACATATCATTGAATGGGATAACATGAGAACATGCATAAAAAAGGGTGATCTATATTGCCTAATAAGAGAGTATAAATGGCGTAAAATGAACAATACAGAACATGTTAAAAAATAGGATTATCAATGATCATAAAATAAACATGAACATAAAGTCATGACATAGCATGATTATCATAACATGGAAATGTGGAAACAACATTTACATGATATTAGCCTAATCCATGACTCATTGCACATGGAGAACGAGTAAACCCTAATTACACTTGAATAATAATTAGTATCCATCATTTCACTTGATATATTATGATAATAGTCTTTACCCAATGCATTGGGGCACTATCAGGGAGCACCCTTTTTAATCATTTCATTTCATGCATAAGTGTTCCACATGGATAATACAACATTGATTCATTAAGCACGATAATTTGATCCAAAATAAAGAATTGGGGAATTAATAAATGATAAAATATAATAAATAAGTAATGTTTCATAACTTTTTATATACTTTATAGAAAAATTGGCATGGTATTCACTACACTATGACATTGGCTTGGAAAATCGTGGTGGAATTTCGGCACGATAACAACGTGACATAAGAATTCAAAAAAATGATGATGAAAAAGAAAGGGGTGTATCATCACATGTAAATTAAATTGAAAGTAAAGGGGTCATATAGATACACTTCTAAACATATTTAACGGAATTTACATTCATAAAAGAATAGTATTTCTCGATTATAAATGAGGAGAGAGAAATCCCTTAAGAAATTCCAGCATGGAAGCATGTGTACATTGGAGGAATTAATGAGAGAGAATGGGGTAACTGATAATTAAAACATAAGGAGGAATGTATAGGGGAGTTTTGAAATCATACCCCAACATTTTTAATTTAAAATAATAGGAAATATAAACATAAAGAAACATGGAAAAATGAGAGAGGAAGAAATCCTTTACTTGGATATGTCACCACAAAGGTTATGGAGGTGCTTAAGAGAGGCTTATTAGGACCTTGGGGTTCCATTGGAGGACTTTATAGTGTGGAGGTGTGGTCAGGGACATTTTAAAATGGTTTTTAGTGACTATAAGTGGGATTTTAGGTGGGTTTATATATGAAAATGACTGGAATATTTAATTATTTATGTTTTGAACACTACAAATTAAACCTATCAAAACAAAAAACCAAACCATGATTTTTTAAAATCATTTTCGAAAAATGGGAGTGGGAAAATAAATTTATAATTCCAATGGAATGTTTTATTAAAATTAGTGTCGTTCTTAAGTGGAGGTGAGTCACACTCTCAATGAAATCATTTTAAAAAGTTAATGTTTTTAATAAGTCTAGAGGGTGCACTAAGGAACCATAAAATTTATAAAAAAATTATAAATTCACATTTTTTTAATTGTAAAAAATATATTAGATGGAAATACCTTTTATATTGTTTTACTATATCACTATTGCATCATTATGATGTCATAAAACACATTATATAAATAAACGGTATTTAATATTTACACAAAAATTCGACTGTTTCTAAAAATTATGAAATATTTATCATAGGATAAAATTGATGTCCTAATTAAAAAAATAATATTAATTTTATCTAATTAAATTTCTATATTTGTGAATTTTTTCTTTTAAAATAAAAACAAACATTTATTCATAATTCCTTGTTTTTGACAAATAATGGATTCCGAACATTAATAAAAATTACAACTATATTCATCAAAATTATACAATCATTTATATTTAATAAAAATAATTTAGCAATAATATTTTATTAAAATATTATTTTTTTAAAAAATCCATTAATCCATCAAAAATGATATCATAATGGAATATTATGTAAACAAATACTATTTGTGCTTTATAAACTATTTACAATTTGAAAATAATAAAATGAAAGAATATTCATTATTGTATATCAAAATAATACACATAATAATATTGCTAGGGTATTGTTACATAACCCCTTATAACACCATAATAAGACATAATGGTATGGTGTGAAATAGTGAAAGACTCTTGTGGAGGCTCAGATAACATCGCTAGGGTGGTAATCTCTATTAACTTCCACTTATCCCATTGGTGGCTTTATTAAAGATTAAGGTGTAGATGCTCATATTGGGATTGGTCAAGAGTGGAGACCAGTGATGCAACCTCATTTCTGAGATCCTCCAAATGGGATTATTATGGAGAAATTCTACTGGATGAGGTCATCTCTTCCATTTCCTAGTAAATTGGATTTGTTAAAGCCCAATATTTATACTAATAATGTGATCACTATTCAAAAACTATATTAGCAACAGTAAAAATTCTTAATGGTATGTAGAGATCCAAAAACCAAAAACCATGTCTGTTTAAATTTTATATAACCATTTCCCATAATAATACATTTAAGTAGATCAAGAGGAATATTCATGAATAAAGGTTTTAGTTGTTATAGCCCTGGCCTCATAAACTAGAAGATGAAGGATATTGGGTAGTTTATATATATATTATGGTTCCTATTATTTCTCAAATCTAGATTTAACCATATGGGATTATAGGCTAGAGATTATCATTTCATCCACATGTTCATATTTAAGTTCTAGAAGGAAATAATTTTCTAGATCATCCACTTTCATTCATTCTAAGGGACTTCATAGGCTTTAGTCCTCCATGTCCATGTATCCTTCTGAAAGGGCCATTTACCTTGTACGGACCATCGTAAATTTAATCCTCCAAATGTGTATGTCCTAGCCAATTGAGCTACATGGGATTTGATTCCATCCCATTATGGATACATAAGAAGAATTCTTACGGTCCATCCCCAACACCCCAAATCAACCCTAATAATATATGGAACACATTCCATGTTGGATCATATCCAACATGGGAAACCACATATCATATAGTTTCCTTGGGGTACATCACAATAATACCAATACCAAAAATTTTACATGGAACCATTTGCCTATATGTCAATGTAGTATTTAATTAGACCTCATAGTTTTGTCCCCTTCACATGAACATAAACAGTATGATGTGTAACATTAAGTGGAACTGAACTACATGGGTTCTAATTAATTATTTAAGGGTAAATATTAAAACCATATCATTATCATGATCTCAACATAAAAACAACACACGTCTCCCTATAAGTCAATAAATTCCATATACCACGATATTGTGGATTAATGATACCATCATGATAATTAGTGACAAAAGAATATATAATCCATTTTAAAAAAGGGAACCATTAATGGAGAACCTTATATAAATGTAGATTTCTTTATCAATGAAGAAACATAGATTAATATATCTGATAACATTTTATATGAATTAAAATAATTTATTGTTAATTCGTGGATGACTTATATAATACATTGTAATTAATAGGGGATTCATGAACATATCATAAATCATTATGATAGAACTAGAGTAGAAAATACTTCCCCCAAAAAGGGTGTAATGAGACAAAAAATCCATCATCATGACCAATTAGAGACCCTACGATTAATTGGGGATATTTCCCCTCAACAACATGATTACTGAATATACGTTAATTAATTATATTGAAAAAGGAAACTATTGGATGTTTCTACTTTAATGAAAAAAAACCCATTAGAAGTAGTTAAAAATGGTGAACTGAACAAAAATTATTATGAAACCATTCCAAACCCCAAAATAAAACTGTCAGAAAACACACATTATTTTCATTGGAAACAAAAAATGTAATAAAAACATGATTTATTATAAATCCATTCCAAACCACAAAATTAGACTATTTGAAAATAGATGTAATTTTAATTAGAAACATAATTAGTAAACCCCATATGAATATTTAAGAAAGATAAATGTGTCCCCTATATGTTAGGACCCTTTCATTCCTTAAATTAAAGCAAAAAAACCAAAAAATTATGAATGTGTCAATTTTTTGAGATTCTACATTGACTTGGTTTTCGTTTATGTGTTATTCATATATATTTTAGTATCCATAAAAATGAACTCCATTAAATACAAATGGTTTCATAGAAATTTAAACATATATACAAATCATCTACCATGAATGTAGTGTCCTTTCCAAAATAGAGGATGCCATCACCATCCTAGAATCTCCAATTATATGTCTCAAATGCACTAGTTCAGAAGTACAACATAAATAGTAGAATCCAAAATATAGAGGCTTCTACAAAGTCCATATTTCTCAGGGAGCCCCACCATTATCCCAATCAATGAAAATTGGTGTCCCAAAAGTAGACCTAACCAATTTACTTATATAACTATTTCAGAATCCTATCCCTGGAAAATAACAATCAACTACTCCCTTATCATACGAAGGCTGATCAAGAGATCCCTAATGACCTCGACCAGATGGAACATTGGTCCCCCTAAAGGAATCCTAAAAATTCAACCATCTCAAACAACTTGTGATGAAAAAACTTCATCATGCTAGGGGTATTGGCATTGGGTGTCTCGTCGAAATTACTAAATCCCAAACATGAAGGACGGATCACTGAGTAAATTAAATATAAAATATAAAGTAGGGCTACACCACTATTCCCTTTGAAGATGAATTCAATAAAATCTGATGCAAACTTTGAGTTGGTATATACATTATCACAAACCATCAAAGTCCTCCAACATTTTTCAATAGCATCAAGAGAATTGTTTTACCCAAATTCAAAAGAAAAATTCTAGGGGAAACAAATTGTGGATGTCATCAACAAATTCCACTAAGAGAATTTGGAAATGAAACAAGAGAAATATCACAGAAAAATTGTATTTATTATTACTTCCAGCATGGTCTAGAATCATTAAAATAAACTAGCTAGAATGTTATGAAAATAAATAGGGTGTAGACCCACATCTCCTTTATTGAACCTAAGTATAGTTAGTATATAATGGCATGAAAAATTGTAAAAGAGTAGGAACACACCCCCTATCTAGCCACAAAATGGGAATATATCCTCATTCAGGTAGGAATGGTTTCCAATAATATTCTGAAAATTGTGAAAGGGAAAATGGAAATTCCTACCCATATCGTACATGCCCTCCATGATATAATAACATTAGTCACAGTGTTAGATATGTGGAAACATAACTATATTCCCATAATTTGGGAGAATCATTAACATTAAACATGGGTCAAACCGGAGAATACACACACCTATGCAAACATAAAATAATTTCATGGGAAAAATTCCCCCATGATATATGAATAACAAGATCAAAACCATAGATCATTTACAGTTGGATGTCATCGGTCTACCTAGGGGCTATTCCATGTTAGGAAAAACATATTAAAATAATTATATGAAACTTTCAATTTCTTTTTACAATGACACATGATCTCATCCAAAATGATTTTTACATGAATTTTGGTAACCCAATCAAGCAATCCAATTCGCCTACACAAAGACAGCCAACAAGAATTCTAGCCCATGGAAACCATAAAATGGGGAGTTGATCTATATTTCGGCTCACCGTATTAGTAGATGTTTTGATTCTATAATACATTAATCTTTTGAAGTTGAAGACCTTTATCATCAATTACCAAATTATATAAATAGTAGTCACATTTCTTGAGTGACACCCCATAAATTTTACCATGAATATTTTCTTCATGTCCAAAATCTGATCAGTCTCGAGAGTACATCTCCTGATGAGATCCACTAAATCCCTTATTATGGCTAAAAGATCAAACATCATGGTGGTATTCCACTCTATATCATTGATCATGAAGGACCTCTCTATGGTATATAATTAATCAACTCTCTTTGTCAATGGATTCCATGATTAGATGGTATCCCTCCCCATATTTACATTTCATTTCATCAGGGAGGTACTCCCTTTACTGATTTAATGATGAGAAAGCCCTCCTACCATGAGGAACTTTGGAAAATGATGACAGTAGTTCCCAATGCATCATCATTGAAATGTTACATAATTTCATTTTTTGAATATATAATATGTAACATGTTATTCCAAAAACCAACCTTGTTTCACCTGCCTTCCAATATAAGAGGGTAATTCCCCCATTTATTCATTATAAAATAATAGCATGGAAATGTCCAATTTGGTAGGACCGGGTTTGGGACCCTATAGAGAAAGATGATGAAGACATGTTAAAAATTAGATATAGTTGGCTAAAGTTGACTTAACAATTTTGATATGGACTTTAGAAAGTCCCAAAAAATGGAATACATAGTCATTTTCATATGATTATGTGTATGCCATCTGCAGAAATTTGTGGAACACACTTGGTGACATAAAATATAAATCATTTTATTTAGATAAATAACAAATATATTTTAATGAAAGAGAATATATAAACCACCTTGCCTTGCCAGCATCTCTCATAGATGCATGAAATAAAAAATTGATGAAAACATGTTGTCTTTAATGTGCATGTATTGAAACATTAAAAAATTTGTGTTATCTAATCACTAATGTCCCATCTAGAGTTCACATTAGATAATGTAGAAAAATTGTTTTTTCATTTCACCACACTCACCAATCAGAAATGCATACTAAATTTGAAATAATGCAATTTCTCAGCATAAGTAAAACTTCAGATAATCGAATATGTTCATAATAGATGGAATGCTCATAAAAAATCAGCTTGTATTGATGGTCAAAGTAATCTATCTTGAAGAGAGAGAGCCATCGAAAAACTTATTTAACAAGAATTCAAAAATATTGGGAAAAATTCTCACATAAGGGAGGCCAATAATTATGTATCTCAAATATCATTGGATGCATAGGGATTTTTTGAATGCTATAAAATACACCTAACACATGTTCGAAGACATATCTCTAAAATTATGAAAGAAATTGTGGTTCTTGGAGCCATGGAATTCCAAGAACAACCCCTGATCAAATGGATGATGAGTTTTTAACACAACACTTGAGGCTAGAAAAACAGGTTTAATAAGTTATGAAAAGGGAATAAGATAATCCTCATCACTTATAAATGGGGTATTTTTTTATCTATCAACCAACTCCTAAATAGATGTTGGCCATCATATGATTATGTAGAATGGATCAAAATGGATTTTCTTATATCGTCCTATCTCATGAACAAATTCACCTCTCTCAAAACACAAATATATTATTTGGGAGATTCCCCTAAAATTAATATTCATAAAACCACTCTATATAGACTAGAGAATGATATTTTTAGGCCTCGTTATAGGAAGTAACAAAAGAAATATCTGGAAGAGACATATGAAATTCATTAAATGTGTTACATGTTAGTTAATGTTGTTAACACCACCTCTACATACACTATATAACCTAAGGGTAAATATTATCATGAGGAGGAAGTGTCAATTCATAATATGTTCCCCATTCTAATTAGTGAAGGATGGGTGAATACAAAAAACAAGAGGCTTGATCTAAATTCTTGGATTTTATAAACCACTCCATTACTATCTCTATAGTGATAATCTTCCAAAGAACAAGTTTAAGGAAATGTTGTGCCTCACCCACCACCAAAAGAGTTTGAATACATCACACTTGAGAAAGTATTCATTTAGTAGAAAGAAGATATAATTGTGTTTAGAATACTAAAAAACCATTTCCCTAAGGAAATATTCCAACTGGATATGATCGATTATAAGATCCTCAACTCACACTCCAAACAGGTGTACATCAATAATGAGGGTTGTTTTCAATAAAATAAACAGAACCATAAAATATACACAATTTTTGAACATTACAATAAATATATTAATACCCCATGAAATTGAGATATCATGAGTTTCCACCCTTAGGAAGACAAATGTTCTTGGTGAGACACAACCTCATGGACCAACACTATCAGGCTACCCACCATAGATATAAATAGAGAGATCATATATGGATTTACCTATTATTACCTCTTTTCATGATCTCGTTTAACTTGACACCCATCAAGGGATCATCAATAATATTTATTCATTGATAGCCTTATTGGAAGATATGGAAGAACTGTGTGAATTAGTGTAGCTGAGAAGAAAGATATTCTGGGAATGGGTTGACCCGCCCCATGCCCGGCAAAATTTTGGGAACCTTACAATTCCAATTTTAAATCTATCATTGAATATGGAGAAAAACATCAATCCCATAATTTCATGCTATAATTACATAAATGGAAACCCTCTTTAAAAAAAGTAATTAAACTCAGATGATTTGTAAAAATGTAATAATGACCATCCATTGTATGGTACATTAGTTTTCCAGATCAATAAATCATTGGATGCTAAGATCATAGTCAGTTGTTTATATTTAAATTAATTTATTTAATAGATAAAACTATATTCTTCAACATATCAAAGAACATAAAACCAAGGAATGATAGGATCTCATATTTATTTTCATGATTGAAGGGGTTGACTTGATCTGTTAAACTTTAACATCCCCATGATTTCTTTCCCATAATTATATAGAATCACCATAAAGAGTTTCACACACCACTCATAGCTATGAAATATATATGAGGGTTTCAGTATCACGCCTTTGTTTTGATGAAAATAGTAGACTCCATATTGTGAACCATGTAAATTTTCAAGTTATTCCATCAGCTCATGGGATGATAATTTTGAAAGAAGAGGTTTATGTAGTAATGATTAAGCCATCCCCTACAAACTATCTAACACTATATCTTGCACCATTTATTGTGACTCCTCCTCTTGAGAATTTCCAATAATTCCAGACTCAAAAATATAAGTGACAAGATTATAGGTTAAACTAGTTTGGGGGTACTAAATAAAATTTTTTATTCCTTTTGAGATGACCAATTCCCTAACTACTTCAATGAAAATTTGGAAATAATTCTCAAATTTCTAATTCCCAAGATCCCTGATTGGGGTAATCACTACGATTTCCCAAAATAACACCCCATCCATAATAAATTATGACAAAACATCCAGGAATGATTAATTTTCAAATAAATTATTAAAGAAATGTTTGAATTATGAAATTTAAAGCTATGAATGCATCGCACAGAAGTAGTATGTTTTTCTACTACTAATAACGAGAAAGATGATGAATGGTAGAATATCACTAAGAAAGATAAAAATAATTTAAGTGTTTGGATGGTCATAAATTCAATCAATTAGACTCATTATGTCTTCTATGAATAGTTAAAATGGTCAACTATGTCCTCATCCACTTCTGTAATTGCACAACCAAGACTATTAACCCCACGGTCCCCCAAAAATATAGTATTCTAAAAATTTAATGGATATAATATTATGAAACATGTATAAGTTGATGAATATATACTATGAAAATAGTTTTTTTTAAATGTTTTGGAATTAATGAATTCAGTTCCAAAAAAACGGGCACCACCCCACTAAATGGTACCCTAAGAGTCGATCAGAAAGACAAGATACTCATTAGATGATGAATTGATCATTAGATCTTTAAATGTAATTAATTTAATGAATCTATTCATGAAGTTTAATATGGTCTTGTAACTGGGTTGTATGTATCCAATGGGGTTATCATGATAAATTCCACTTCAGTTGAGGATACATAAGGATACAAAGACATAGTAGAATCCAATATTGTAGCCATATCCCCACTCAGACTATCTACGTGGACAAAAATCATGGGATATCCCATTAGGGGGACTATATGGAACAAGAAACTTCTCCCACATATTCAAAGTATTTAACAAAATCGATTTTACTGGATGACCAATTTGAAGGAATTTTATAACCAAATCATCCTTGGTGTATAGGAAGAGATATTCGACCAAACACACAAAGGACATAATCACTATTAAATCCTGTCGAAGGGATTGATTATCGAATGTCACGTACTTTAGTTCAAAATGTTCTCATGATAGAGAAGCCTCACACTAGGTAGCATATACTCATACTCTAGAATATATGAAATGATAAAGTAATTTATCATTTTTCCAACCATGTTGTCAATATTGGATTCTATATATCTATCTGAAGAACTCTAGGAAGAACTCATTGATTCTTTTCTAATACCTCAGGAATATAAAGCTGATGTTTCTTTTGCTGAAATATATCAGGAATAGATTGATCATATGGAATTCAGAATGATCATATATTTCATTGACTATGAAAATGTAGCAGTTATGTACGGACAAATCAAACCCCTTTATGTGCCTGGTAGGATAGACAACATTGATATCTGATGAGCATTCATTGAAAATGGATTTGGAATCTACCTCATTACATTCCAAACACTATACTATCTGGGTTTTAGTGAATCCCACTTATACCCTTCCACTATAATAACATAGGGTTATGAAAAATGTGGAAGAATTACACTTATAGGGCTCAAACATATGGCCTAGTTTGAGACCTTATATTCGACTCATAAATTCATGTTTTTCATCAATACATGACTCTTATAATTCTTTTGGGAAGTCATTAGTTGCATCAGCATGTGATAATCTCCTATTCATACCACTGATGCCACAAATATTTCATTAATGGTGAAATTAGGACATTTTATGGTGATAAATTTCCATTAAAATCATGAAAAATGAAGTATATTGACATGGGGTTCTGTCAGAGAGAAGGGAAACATTCCCTAATTGGTGTTTTCGTAGGGGTCACTCCCCTGAATAGTATAAAAATAACCATAATTAACCCCTTAAATCAACTATGTAGATAATACATGCTTCCTATAAATCATATCAATGTAATGGGGCCACATTCAATCTCATGTTCAACAAAATTCATTATATTAGTCGTAAAAAATCTGTGTGGAAGTGTTGAAGAGGACATTAACTCTTCATACAATGGTAACAGAACAGATGGAAATCCCATTGTTAAGTACATTAGCATAACATAAACCACACATCATTATATATGTCATAATAGGTTTTCATGGTACTAATAGAGTATGAATATTCTCATTCTATATCCCCCATATCTTCTCCATATCTTCAATGAAACACCACATTATCATTAATGATAGAGGATGTTGTTTCATCTTTCATAAAAAACATTCTCATATCTAAATTATGATATAGGAAATTCATCACCTACTCACATTAATAGTAATGAATGATAGGTATGGTTAAAGGATGACTATGTTAAAGAGGCGTTCGACAATAGGGATTCCCCTCCATCATTTGACTAGTGCTTCTCTACAACAATTAATGAACTCAAATATATAAATTTGTGTTAAAAAGAGAATACAAGGACCACTTTGATGAATATGGGCATGTGTTCAATATAAAAAGTGGTATATACCTATATTATAAAGAAACATCAGGACATGTTCTCCTTGAATTATATAGATACTCAAGGCATGGATCCTGAGGTGTCTACTCACCAGATGGTCCTTCTAGAACACCACTAAGGATACAAATAAGTATCCAAAAGACAGACTATACTCACACCTACAAAATAGAGGTTTAAGTTGGGAAGATTAATAAAACAAATTACTTTTGAGATTTCAAGAATCCAAAACATATTACCAATATCATCATAGTATAGAATTCATGTGGCAAAATTGGGTTCTACATCGACTTTGGATATCTCAACCTGCACTGTCTGAAAGATAATTTCTTATTCCCAACCACATAGCATCTAATTGATGTAATGAGATTTTATCAAGACATATCTATCATGGATTACTATTAAAGATATAATAAAATTTTAATGGCCCAATATGATGATAAATCTACAAAATTCTGGGACAGTTAGGTCAATTTTATTTTTAAGGGTAATTACCTTTGGTTGAAGAAAACCAATGCTACCTAACAATGTGCCATGCATGTCATCTTCAAACACAATCTTGAATAACATTGATGAAAAGTTGCCCAGTATAGAAGGTGTTACAACAACCTATAGTATCTTGAGGTAATATTCAACAAACTAATACATCACATTATGAAGATGATCATATTGAAATGATCTTTTACAGTTACCTTACGTAAACATATAAACATTATATTGTGTCATTAGGTCATAGAAGTTGACCCTAGAAAGAAAATGGATCTCCTTAAAATTTAACCACCTCAGAACCTCATAGTGATTATAGATCAACACAGACTCCTAACTTATATTCTATTATTTTTAGAAACCTCTCAAGAATATATTTTAAATTAATGATATTGATTGAAGAATACAATAACATATCAATTTATTTGATAATACTAGGAAGAGTTTTATAGCCTTAAGAAATATGTATTTCTCCATGTAGTGTTAATTCCAAATGTTGAGGGGATTCATCTCATTCTATAAATCTCGGCATTGAAACGGTTATTGGATTCTATCCTCTAAAAAAATTATGATTATATGATTTGAAACATTCTTTTATTATCTCAGTCAAACCATTCTCGACATAGAGACTAATGACATAGATATAAAGATCATTATTGCATTGATCTTTGTAGTTTAGAAGCTGAGTCATTAACTAAAGCAATACTAGAACAATTTTATATCTTTTAACGACATTTTGAAATATATCATCATTCTTTCTATGTTAATTAGATGATTGGTTACCGTGTAGTTGTATAAAATTTAGTTATTTCCTCAAAAAGTAGTAAAATTACATGATTTGGAATATTTCCTTGTTGTACATCCATATGAAAAAAGAAAACCATTTACATAATAAACTTGTTTGATGATTTAATATTCCTTATTCATGATGGAACCTAGGTGTGGGAGATTTATTTAATTGGAACATCCAGATTCCCACTAGAGAAGATAATATAAGACACCCCAAGACTATAAATTACTATTAGAGGTCATGATCATCCCGCCATTATATCTAGTCTTTCCTTAATCCTTTCCATTGACATAAGGATTTACGGACTATGAGTCAAAATACCTAGACCTCATGACAGGGCTATAAATATCCCTTCAAATTTTCAAGTACCACATAAAGGGAAAAGTTGATACATATTTTGTAATAAAATATATCAATAGGGATTATGATTTCCTAATATATGAGTTAATTCCTCATCTTTACTATTTATTGGGTAATGGATGAAATCCCCTTAGATCCCACATTAACACACATAGCACTGTCACATAATTCCTAGGGATAAGCATTGGTGAATGTAGCCATCACTTTGGAAAATCTAGAATGGGATGAAAAGTCATCAACATTTCATATTTCTGAATTGTATTGGATTTTTTCATGTTTAAATGGAATATATCAATGAGGTTAGTCCCATCCCCCAACCATATGGTTTTGAAACTAGTTGGATGATACCCATTATAGAGTATCTAAAAAATGGAGTGTTATTGTATGAATGAGCTAGAGAAGAAGAAAATTGATTTCTAGATACCCAATTCAATATTTATGATGGAACAAATAATTATAAAGTCCTCTATAAATGCGGATTTGATAGAACCCTTCTTAGATTAATTATAGAATAATATACTACTTCTATAATAAAATAATTACATATGGTAACCTATGGTTCCCACTCGTGAGAATTCAATATTTTCAATCAAGTCTGGTGTGTTGGTTACTTATATCCATCAATTATTTAGGATTTCCAAAATAATTCACCAATTATTTCATTCATGTAAGGTGCATGCCAACTTCAATAATCAAACCATATTGTTTTTCTACACACAATGAAATACTCATGGTCATTCTCCATATAGAGAGTTGTTGATTTGGGGACATATCCACCATATATCCCAATAAATTCAATTAAATCGTTTATTCATTTTGATTTATTCTCTAAATGGGATGAGGTAACACCCCTAAAAAATGTTGGGACAAAAATAATTATTAGATTTCTAAAAACCAACATCATTACCATATTTGGGGTCTATCATCTAATACTATAGGACAACAACACCAATTTCATTTCTATTAATTTAAGAAGCAATATTGAGAGGATAATATAAAATCAAAATTTTCATCCTACTATCATGTAGCTTCTAATGGATATATAGAGTCCATTAATAAAATGTTATCAAACATGCTCTATAAGACCGTGGAAATAGATAAAACATTCCTAGCCTGATAAGAAATTTCTTTCATTTCAAGACTTCTTGACTACAACCTGAACCTCCACACAGTTGACCACATATTTAATTTTATATGGGATATAAGTAGTATTTTTAATTAATGTTAAATTTACCTCACTCTACATTTCTATATGTGATCAATTATCTATATATTAAAAATCTAAAAATGGATTGATGAATTAGAGCAAATTAATGTGAAAAATTGCATACCTTGAATGACTTGGAGGTCCATATAAAATGTATAGAAGAAGTTTTTGACAATAAACTACACCTCCTATAGTTCATCCAAGGAGAACTCGTACTAGTACAGAATAATTTGATGATACAAGAGAATCATACTCAAAACCGATCCAAAGTGGGAGGGACCTTATTCTATACACAAGGTTCACTATAATAATATAAGGCCCCAGCCTTAAACCTTCTTAATCTTGAGTTATTACAAGATTACACATTGAGAATCTTTTTAGGTTTAGAGTTTTAGAGAATTAGATCATGAAACTTGCATTACATTCCACATTTAAACAAAGTGGTTACATAAAAGACAATATTCATTCTTCCCATCAACGGGAACATATTTAAAATATAACACAGATTCTTTCTTGACACATCCTTGACACTATCATCACATCATGTACCTTTCCCTTGACCTGTGAAAAACATTTCAAAAACTTGGGATGAGCATAAAAAGCTCAGTAAGAGTTATAAAAATATGGAAAGGAGACATGAGTTCATATATACATAAGAATGAAATCATACTTTACCCAAAAAACAAAGGCACTTTAACATACCTCATCAAACCATGAATAAATCATAGAAATTATAAGACATAAAGGTAACTTGAGGCATTAATAACATTCTTACGTAGGGAGTAACCCTCTTGGTTACGTTTGGAATACCCATCACAGTATATTCCCTAAATCTCTTTGGAGAAACCTTAACGTTTCACTCCTTCGCGTTACCCAATGCATTGGAGAGCTATTATGGGCTCACCTTCCCTTAGTTTATCACGGAACCACCCGTTTTCATAACAATTCCCAAGAACCATAACATAAATGTGTCACATAAAACATGCATAAAGTAAACATAACCTTTCCATATTTCAATCACAATATAAAATTTTAGTATATTGAAATATTGAATCCATTCAAAAAGAAACCATTTCCAAAACCATTTAAAATAATTAATAAAGAGATTTTTGAATCAAAGTGTCCCATACCACCTTGAAGCTTTTCAAATTTTAAACCATTAATATCCATATAAATAAATCCATAAAACCATTTTGAAAACATGGATATTAATAAGAACAAATAATTAAAACATTTAAAACGATATTTCGGTTAAAGGGGTTTTACCAAAATTAGAGACACTTGAATACAATAATTGAGGAATAACATTTAGTATGAACTTTATAATATCATGAGAATAAATGGATTCATGATATAATAATCCAAAGGACAGTATATACACCATATAAGAGTGAATTGGTGCATAACAACAATGAACCCTCAATAGAAATGTCAAATGTGATGAAATCCCTTATAAAGAAGGTATCCTTAAATTAAGGACAAATCAATCTCAAAAATATGTGTGAAAAATATAAATACACCCAATATAAGTGGATATCAAGTGTAAAACAATAAAAGGTAATTCACACATATTCAATGGATGACATATTCAATGACCACATGTTGAACCCAAAGAAATCGAAATTGGGTTAAAAAGTTCCCTTGACAGCCTAACGGCATCACATCAAAATGAGTTGATGAGAGATAAGAAGTGTATCTCATCACATGGACATAAAATTTACATCAATAAGGATATATGAGAACATATCCCAACATAACAATATGTAAATTAAAAGACTCAACAAAAGAAGCCTTTTAAAAAAGAGGAGGGTGAAAGGTTCCCTTACCGACTTGGGTATCTTTCAAAACATACACCCCATGAAAGAAGGACAATAGATCATTGATGTAAATACTCATAAACGAAAGTATATTACACAAAGAGTATAATAATGGGCAGTACATACACCACTCAATGGAATTTGTGGAAAATATAGCATAAATATCACGGGAATAAAAGTGAGATGAAAAATCCCTTACGAACTCTCGGCAGCCTAACTGTGCCACTTAAAACTTCCAAAAATGGATTGATGAGATCAAATAGAGTATCCCATCATATTACAATAGAATTTACAGCAAGAGGAATATAAAATAAAATCCCCCAACATAACAAATAGGAGCTTAGAATAAGTGACACAAAGGAGAGTACTTAAAAAGAAAGAGAGAGGTTAGATATCTTACGAAAGTTCGGCAGCCTAACGGCGCCACTCAAAACTCCCAAAATGGATTGATGAGAGAGAATAGGGTCTCTCATCACATGAACATAAAAATTACAGTAAATGTAATATAAAATATCATCCCAATAACAAGAAATATGAGCTTTAAAAGGAATGACATAAAAGTGTATACTTAAAAAGAAAGAGAGGAGTAGGATCCCTTACCTCGGGTCCGACTTGACTAGATCGTTCTTTAATCTCCTGAATAATAAACTTGAGTTAATTTCTAATTCCTTAAGAACCATTTTTCAAGTTCATTATTACTTTTATACCACTTATTATCATGTCACAAACATTATGTAATCATTTAAGTTAATAATATTTGTTTTGCCGATATTTGGTTCTTAAGTCGAAAGTGGTCTTCTTACAATTACATGTTGTTCATGTGGCCAAATGTTTATTATATCCAGAATTGTATTCATTATGTAGATATCATATATGTCATATATATCCAGTACATGCATGCATTTATAACATTACATAATCATTTAGAGGTATGAAATGAAATGCACCGTTCATGGAGACGGTAAGCCGTACGTATGCATGAACTCTACTTTCATTTCTATTTCGTATTTTATAGAATGGAATAATAATGATATAAAGGTATATTATAATTCCAGTATAATACCATATATAATATCATATTTCCATCCTTTATACATCCCACATATGGTATTTAACAAATCAAATCACTTTGAGGGGGCGGTAGTCCGCACTTCCTTAAATGAAGATATCGCGTATACCCATAATGGAAGCCATAAAGGTAAGACAAAAATGAAAAATACAGAAGCATAAATAAAACATAAACATATTATATATCATATATAAAAATAGTGACATCATAATGGCCACCTTTGAAGGTGTTAAATGAGTATTTAACAATCATCGTTTTGGGAGGCAGAATTTCACCATCCACGGAAACCGTATGTTCTTTAACCATTTCATGTAGTTGTGTGAGAGTGTAGCTTGAATAAATCTTATAACAACATCCTAGTATATTGAAGATACTGGTGTTGTTACAAAAGAAGTAAATAAAAATAGTTTAGTGGGGTTGGAGAAGCAAAATAGAACAAATGAACATGAGAGAATGAATTACCTTTAAAATTGTAACTCCTTTTGATTTAAGCCTAAAGGCTTCCTTTGAAAGGATTCTGCCCAAAGGGAGTCCTCTAGGATGAGGAGAGGGATGTGTAGAGAGTAAATGGGCAGGGGTTGGCCGAGCCAAAGGCTTGAGGAGTGTGTTAAATGAGGTAGAGGTGGGGGCCTTTTATAAGAGGAGAGGAGGGGTACTTTTGGAAAGTAAGAAATATTACATTATTTGAAAACGTGTTTCGGTTTAAAAAGGTCCCACATTGATATAATTCTTGGATAAGGTGATAAGGAATCGAAATCCACTCATCCAATTGGTTTTGGCCATGTGTAGGTTGTAGATTTTTCATTATCTTTCCATTTTAATTAAATCGTCAAATAATGATGTCATCGCTGCATCATTATTATGTCATAAATAATTTAATTTATTTAATGTCTAAAATTATAAAAAAAAATACTATAATATATAAAATCTTTTTAGATTTCCAATGACTATTTATAATAAAAATTTGGACTTGTATAACCCCACTTAAAAATTGTTTTCGTTAAACATATTAGGTTTGTGTCATTTTCACTTTAACATTAAATAAAAAGTAATTTATGTCATTTCCCAACCAAAGTGGATCCATGGGGTCCCCAAGTTGACCCATGGCTTCTCATGGTCTTCCATGACACAACCAATGAGGTTGGTACATGTGTCAAGTTCATTTCATTTTATTAAAGCATTATATTTACCTTAAACTACACTAATTACCACTAAACGCGATTAAAAACATAATAAGTTACTATTCACCAAAAAATTATTTTTATCCCATTGAACCACATTTTACTTCTTAATGACAACCATGTATGTCAGATTTTTGAAATTCAAAACACATAAGTGGTAAAATTTAATTTAAACGAAAAATCAGCTTTTATAATTACCACTTAGTGGTTTCACTATTCATCAAAAATTGAAGTTTTTCAGAAAATTACCAAAAATTCACCCTAAGCTATTTTTGATATTCCGAATTCAAAAATGAAGTCTATTTTACAAAATTCAAAACATATAATTCACATTAATTAATTTAATAATTAATTCCCACTGTCAGAGCAAAGAGCGTGTTTTTATAAAACAATAAGTATCAAAAGATTGACACCAGTTTAAGTCTAATTTCATAGTGAAATTAATTCCAATGACCACCATTGGATTAAATGGTAAAAATATATTCTAATTTCACTTTAAAACCAATTCAAAATATAATCTAATCATATAAATAAATTAGATTAAAAATAGGTTTTGAATTAAAATACAACATTTTACACTATTTATTAAAAAAAATGAACTTTATCAAAAAGATACCAAAAATGTACACAAAGTAAATTTTGATGTCCAAATTCTGAAGAAGAGTTTTATTTGGTCCAAAATAATGTATAAAAGTGATCAAAACTATATTTAATGTCAGTTCGCCATTAAAAGGTGATAAGTGAACCTTTAGTGAAAATTAGGGTATAAAAGACTAGAATTGATTTCTTTCCGTATTTTAAGCCTTTAGCTTTTATTGGATAAATGTAAAAAACATTAAAAAAAATATATAATCATATTTTAGTTATTTCTATCCATTCTCGCCAATACAACGGCTATATGTTAACTACCATTTAAAATAATATTATTTTATTATTAGAGTGCAACGTAAGATTTCCAAGAAACTCGTTGTTGCGTGTTTGGTATGCCATCGAGCATAGCATCCCCTTTAAAGTCATATTAATATTTTATTCACAAATATGAAAATTTCATATTCATTATTTACCTAGGGTGTTACATCCTTCCCCCCTTTTGGGAATTGCGTCCTCGCAATTTTAAAATTGCGCTTGGAAACATCCTTGAAAGTCCCACATCGGAACAAAAGACGGTAAAACAAACACTTTAAAATAAAGAAAGATAAGTTCAAAGGTCACCCGAGTTAACCCATACTAGGATTCCAAGTATGAAAATATGGACATGGAGGAAAAAACAAAGGGTCATGTTCTGATGGAGAGTGATAGAAAACATGTTTAGGAGAAAGTTAACCACGAGAAAATCACAAACTTGTGATGGGTTAAACGGTCTTCGATTCCCCAGTAGGAAAAGTTAATAGACAACATTTTTGTTTTAAGTTACTTTTTATTGAGGATTTTATTCATAAGGAAACATAATCACTTATCATATTGACTTTCAACCTTTATTATATTCCTTACACAAACTCATATTTTCTCCAAAAGATGAGTATTTAGGAAGACTTGTTCACATTAAGAGTACTATAAACAACTTCTAGAGGAGCACCTAAAAAAAAGAACTATACATTTCCCATGTCTTCAAACCTTAACCAAAACTAAAACCAAAAAGGTTACTACAAGATCAGATATTCCAGAAAAGGATGACCCTTTATAAAAAGAAAATCTATTCTTAATCTCAAAATTTGTCCAAAAAACACAAAGTACAACGAGGACCATCCGATAAACTATTTGTCCATAAAATTCTTCAAAGTAAACCTAATATAATATTTAAACCCAAATATTTGAAGGATTTAGTCACATAGTCTTCCATGTTAAATCGTAACATTTATCTCCAAACAACATTAGTTGCTCCTAAAGTCTCGTATTGAAAAGTAATTAACCTAATCACATATCCTCCATGATAGGTTAATCATTTTTATAAATAACCCAAAATAAACTTACTCTTAATTCATAAAATCATATAACTAGAATGAATCAGTCAAACTAACCAGGGACTTCACGTAGTCCAGTGGTAGGCGATAAATACCAGTCGCACTTTGGTTGTGGGTTCGATTCTCACAGCTTTGTCTTACGCGACGGGTTGTCACACGGTCTGCGTGTTGTCCTTTTTTCAAAACTATATAATTCTCAAAACATTCCCCAAAACGAGATAAAATCTTCAAAAATATTCATAACATATTTTAACCTCAATTTTATCTCATGCCTTCCACTTCAATCATAATATTTAGTAACCCATAATTTCCTCAAAAGTAAGGATCATATAAACCCAAATGGTTCTTCATAAATATGTCCACAAAAGAAAAGATAGCTATTCCTTGGATAAAATTTTCCTATATTAAACATCAGGGTTACACATAATATAAAAAGTCTTCTAGTGTAACCCCATCATCAAATGAGACTTGATAATATTAAGAATTTCACCATAACTCTTGAAGCCCTTATATGTTGACATCTTACTCATTCAACATTCTTCATGATACATTATCCATTCCTTTCCAACCTATTCCTAAATACCTCTTTCCTACAAACAAAATCATGAATAATATCCTAAGATTCCAAAATAGGAAAACAATAATCATGAAATAGTACATACCTTTGATTGGTCATTGTCAGTTTCTTCATCCTCAATAGGAATGGCATTAGGTATTGGTAAACGAATATTTGTACGCTCTTGGTGACCCCATTCACGAAACTTCTTCATAGAACATGTGTTTGCATAATGACCATGCACACCACATTTAAAACATTCAATTGATCCCTCAGAAAGAACTTCTTTCCCTTTCCTCGATTCAAATGGATGCTTCCTTTTTCCATGGTAGGTTCTTGCTTTATGACCTTCATTTCCACATCTATAGCATATTTCTGTCCCTCTGAAACATTTTCCTAGGTGTTTCTTTCCACATCTTTGACACATAGGTTTTCGAACACACATTCCTTTATGATTATTACCTGTACTTCCGTAGGGATTTGTTTCTTGCATATATGATGCCTTAGAGAAAACTCCAAGTTTTAGGTGGTCAATCATGACTCCAGATAGTTGGTTGAGGATAATCAGAAGAGTTCTCATTGCAGCTCCCATATCATTCAGTTGCTTTCTCAAAAAACTGTCACAGTTTCCTTCACATCCACTGTTACTTTGGTGCCTGCTAGATCCATCCATTTACAAAAACCAAAAAGGTCAGTGTGAGTATATCAACAAAACCATCGTGTACTAATGAGGAAGATAAACACTATGATACACTTACTCATTCACTTTATCTAAAACTAGGACTCTTTCTGAAATCCTAACCATTATGGTAATGTCACTTACGCTTAAAGAGTACCCTAACCTCTAAAGTTATCTAAACCGACCTTTGATACCAACTATAAGGACCCAGCCTTAAACCTTACTTAATCTTGAGTTATTACAAGATTACACATTGAGGATCTTTTTAGGTTTAGAGTTTTAGAGAATTAGATCATGAAACTTTCATTACATTCCACATTTAAACAATGTGGTTACATAAAAGACAGTATTCATTCTTCCCATCAACGGGAACATATTTAAAATATAACACAGATTATTTCTTGACACATCCTTGACACTATCATCACATCATTTACCTTTCCCTTGACCTGTGAAAAACATTTCAAAAACTTGGGATGAGCATAAAAAGCTCAGTAAGAGTTATAAAAATATGGAAAGGAGACATGAGTTCATATATAAATAAGAATGAAATCATACTTTACCCAAAAAACAAAGGCACTTTAACATACCTCATCAAACCATGAATAAATCATAGAAATTATAAGACATAAAGGTAACTTGAGGCATTCATAAAATTCTTACGTAGGGAGTAACCCTCTTGGTTACGTTTGGAATACCCATCACAGTATATTCCCTAAATCTCTTCGGAGAAACCTTAACGTTTCACTCCTTCGCGTTACCCAATGCATTGGAGAGCTATTACGGGCTCACCCGCCCTTAGTTTATCACGGAACCACCCGTTTTCATAACAATTCCCAAGAACCATAACATAAATGTGTCACATAAAACATGCATAAAGGAAACATAACCTTTCCATATTTCAATCACAATATAACATTTTAGTATATTGAAATATTGAATCCATTCAAAAAGAAACCATTTCCAAAACCATTTAAAATAATTAATAAATATATTTTTGAATCAAAGTGTCCCATACCACCTTGATGCTTTTCAAATTTTAAACCATTAATATCCATATAAATAAATCCTTAAAACCATTTTGAAAACATGGTTATTAATAAGAACAAATAATTAAAACATTTAAAACGATATTTCGGTTAAAGGGGTTTTACCAAAATCAGAGACACTTGAATACAATAATTGAGGAATAACATTTAGTATGAACTTTATAATATCATGAGAATAAATGGATTCATGATATAATACTCCAAAGGACAGTATATACACCATATAAGAGTGAATTGGTGCATAACAACAATGAACCCTCAATAGAAATGTCAAATGTGATTAAATCCCTTATAAAGAAGGTATCCTTAAATTAAGGACAAATCAATCTCAAAAATATGTGTGAAAAATATAAATACACCCAATATAAGTGGATATCACGTTTAAAACAATAAAATGTCATTCACACATATTCAATGGATGACATATTCAATGACCACATGTTGAACCCAAAGAAATCGAAATTGGGTTAAAAAGTTCCCTTGACAGCCTAACGGCATCACATCAAAATGAGTTGATGAGAGATAAGAAGTGTATCTCATCACTTGGACATAAAATTTACATCAATAAGGATATATGAGAACAAATCCCAACAAAACAATATGTAAATTAAAAGACTCAACAAAAGAAGTCTTTTAAAAAAGAGGAGGGTGAAAGGTTCCCTTACCGACTTGGGTATCTTTCAAAACATACACCCCATGAAAGAAGGACAATAGATCATTGATGTAAATACTCATAAACGAAAGTATATTACACAAAGATTATAATAATGGGCTGTACATACACCACTAAATGGAATTTGTGGAAAATATAGCATAAATCTCATGGGAATAAAAGTGAGATGAAAAATACCTTTCGAACACTCGGCAGCCTAACGGCGCCACTTAAAACTTTCAAAATGGATTGATGAGATAAAATAGAGTATCCCATCATATTAAAATAGAATTTACAGCAAGAGGAATATAAAAGAAAATCCCCCAACATAACAAATAGGAGCTTAGAAGAAGTGACACAAAGGAGAGTACTTAAAAAGAAAGAGAGAGGGTAGATATCTTACGAAAGTTCGGCAGCCTAACAACGCCACTCAAAACTCCCAAAATGGATTGATGAGAGAGAATAGGGTCTCTCATCACATGAACATAAAAATTACAGTAAATGTAATATAAAATATCATCCCAATAACAAGAAATATGCGCTTTAAAAGGAATGACATAAAAGTGTATACTTAAAAAGAAAGAGAGGAGTAGGATCCCTTACCTCAGGTCCGACTTGACTCGATCGTTCTTTAATCTCCTGAATAATAAACATGAGTTAATTTCTAATTCCTTAAGAACCCTTTTTCAAGTTCATTATTAATTTTATACCACTTATTACCATGTCACAAACATTATGTAATCATTTAAGTTAATAATATTTGTTTTTCCGATATTTGGTTCTTAAGTCGAAAGTGGTCTTCTTACAATTACATGTTGTTCATGTGGCCAAATGTTTATTATATCCAGAATTTTATTCATTATGTAGATATCATATATGTCATATATATCCAGTACATGCATGCATTTATAACATTACATAATCATTTAGAGGTAAGAAATGAAATGCACCGTTCATGGAGACGGTAAGCCGTACGTACGCATGAACGCTACTTTCATTTCTATTTCGTATTTTATAGAATGGAATAATAATGATATAAAGGTATATTATAATTCCAGAATAATATCATATATAATATCATATTTCCATCCTTTATACATCCCACATATGGTATTTAACGAATCAAATCACTTTGAGGGGGCGGTAGTCCGCACTTCCTTAAATGAAGATATCGCGTATACCCATAATGGAAGCCATAAAGGTAAGACAAAAATTAAAAATACAGAAGCATAAATAAAACATAAACATATTATATATCATATATAAAAATAGTGACATCATAATGGCCACCTTTGAAGGTGTTAAATGAGTATTGAACAATCATCGTTTCGGGAGGCAGAATTTCACCATCCACGGAAACCGTATGTTCATTAACCATTTGATGTAGTTGTGTGAGAGTGTAGATTGAATAAATCTTATAAAAACATCCTAGTATATTGAAGATACTGTTTTGTTACAAAATAAGTAAATAAAAAGAGTTTAGTGGGGTTGGAGAAGCAAAATAGAACAAATGAACATGAGAGAATGAATTACCTTTAAAAGTGTAACTCCTTTTGATTTAAGCCTAAAGGCTTCCTTTGAAAGGATTCTTCCCAAAGTGAGTCCTATAGGATGAGGAGAGGGATGTGGAGAGAGTAAATGGGCAGGGGTTGGCCGAGCCAAAGGCTTGAGGAGTGTGTTAAATGAGGTAGAGGTGGGGGCCTTTTATAAGAGGAGAGGATGGGTACTTTTGGAAAGTAAGAAATATTACATTATTTGAAACATTTTTTCGGTTTCAAAAGGTCCCACATTGATATAATTCTTTGATAAGGTGATAAGGAATCGAAATCCACTCATCCAATTGGTTTTGGCCATGTGTAGGTTGTAGATTTTTCATTATCATTCCATTTTAATTAAATCGTCAAATAATGATGTCATCGCTGCATCATTATTATGTGATAAATAATTTAATTTCTTTAATGTCTAAAAATTATAAAAAAAATAATATGATATAGGAACTATTTTTAGCTTTCCAATGACTATTTATAATAAAAATTTGGACTTGTATAACCCCACTTAAAAATTGTTTTCGTTAAACATATTATGTTTGTGTCATTTTCACTTTAACATTAAATAAAAAGTAATTTATGTCATTTCCAAACAAAAGTGGATCCATGGGGTCCCCAAGTTGACCCATGGCTTCTCATGGTCGGCCATGACACAACCAATGAGGTTGGGACATGTGTCAAGTTCATTTCATTTTATTAAAGCATTATTTTTACCTTAAACTACACTAATTACCACTAAACGCGATTAAAAACATAATAAGTTACTATTCACCAAAAAATTATTTTTATCCCATTGAACCACATTTTACTTCTTAATGACAACCATGTATGTAGGATTTTTGAAATTCAAAACACATAAGTGGTAAAATTTAATTTAAACGAAAAATCATCTTTTATAATTACCACTTAGTGGTTTCACTATTCATCAAAAATTGAAGTTTTTCAGAAAATTACCAAAAATTCACCCTAAGCTATTTTTGATATTCCGAATTCAAAAATGAAGTCTATTTTACAAAATTAAAAACATATAATTCACATTAATTAATTTAATAATTAATTCCCACTGTCAGAGCAAAGGGCGTGTTTTTATAAAACAATAAGTATCAAAAGATTGACACCAGTTTAAGTCTAATTTCATAGTGAAATTAATTCCAATGACCACCATTGGATTAAATGGTAAAAATATATTCTAATTTCACTTTAAAACCAATTCAAAATATAATCTAATCATATAAATAAATTAGATTAAAAAGAGGTTTTGAATTAAAATACAACTTTTTACACTATTCATTAAAAAAAATGAACTTTATCAAAAAGATACCAAAAATGTACACAAAGTAAATTTTGATGTCCAAATTCTAAAGAAGAGTTTTATTTGGTCCAAAATAATATATAAATGTGATCAAAACTATATTTAATGACAGTTCTCCATTAAAAGGTGATAAGTGAACCTTTAGTGAAAATTAGGGTATAAAAGCCTAGAATTGATTTCTTTCTGTATTTTAAGCCCTTAGCTTTTATTGGATAAATGTAAAAAACATTAAAAAACATATATAATCATATTTTAGTTATTTCTATCCATTCCCGCCAATACAACGGCTATATGTTAACTACCATTTAAAATAATATTATTTTATTATTAGAGTGCAACGTAAGATTTCCAAGAAACTCGTTGTTGCGTGTTGGGTACGCCATCGAGCATAGAATCCCCTTTAAAGTCATATTAATATTTTATTCACAAATATGAAAATTTCATATTCATTATTTACCTAGGGTGTTACAAATAAAGCTTATTCCTTGATATCAATGGATATAAAGATTATTTTGACCCCATCCAATGTAATATCTATTATGAAAAAATTCATGTGATAAAAATTCATTTATCTGGGCCACATGATGATAAACTACAATACATTATCATCATGAACGAATGATGTTAAACTGTATGGTTTTTTCAAACATACCACATTATGTAAAACTACTAGTTTTATTTCCTCTATAGTTGAAACTAATCTACCAGGTTTTCGTGATATATGTATATATTGATTATTATTTCTCGGGGTTAAAAACTGAATAATGAATCACACATTCCATTCAAGCCAACAAAATATCAAAATGACCATGTCCTTATTTTAATTTCCATTATATAGTGGAATAATTCTTCACCACTGCATATTTATCACAACATGCATTGATAAAAACATATTAAGAGTTTCAATATTTTAATCTCTACAATATTAAAAAATATCAGTTCATTCCAGGGTCCTCATGGTTCTATATGGAAGGCCCTAAAGGGAACATCAAATAGACTCAGTCATATGACCAAAACCAACTTGAAAACTTGATCTGTGCTATAAAACATCAGAATTCATATCCAATTTTTTATTCATAAGACATTAAACTATTTTAATGTTTCCTTTTTGTATGTAATTATAATTCTAAGTCCTCATCATTATCACAAAATTTAAAACAAGGTAACATTTCTGTCTCTGGTTGAGCGGATCACAATCTTGTGTTATGGTATCCCACAACACCCCCAATTCAATAACAAGGTGTTTCCGGATTCCTAACATTACAAGAACCATAGTGATGCATCAATCTCCCATCATGGGTCCAAAAAAACGTAAAAATATCCCCATCCTTTATTATAAGTTAGAACATCACAGTGGAACCATTATAAAAAAAAGTACATGTGGATTGATTCTCTTATCAAATGGGATAAATCATGATATCTAGACCCTATGTCATGGGATGAGCCACAAAGGAAAAAATCCCCCTCTTGAAAAATATTATCCAGGAGACCATAACTCATGTCCCCTTATATAGGATTCCTATTCAAAAACATAAATTTTTCACTCATTCATATAAATAAAAAATTTATGTTGGGGAATTCACACTCTATAGATAATTCTAGTCAAAATGATTTCTTTGTGCTCATATATATTCCTTTCACACATTTTACTCTTTTTCCTGGGAAATTTTATATCTTCATAACATTCCATGGCCATTGATGATTGGATGATAGATTCGGGAGGATACCTTTTCCAAATTATGAACAACATGACCAATTCCAACTCTACATAAGTGTCCCACCAAAAGGGACAATCAGTAAGAGAATATTGTTGTTTTAATAGGTATTAATTTTCTATATTCACCTTTTCTAATTTCACCAACCATATGTCCTAACAACTAGAGGAAAATTAATTCTCATTAGAGAAGTATAAAATTTTATTAAGCCTCTGCAACATTATGATGGGAAAAACATTTTGGACATTTTTCTATGTTCATTCCTTGAGTTAATGTCCCATATCACTTATCGTGATATGATAACCATAAAGATAATGGTTTATAATATCATTATTCCTGACTTATGTATAATAGAACCTCATAGTCCTGATAAGTGTTACATCACTCATAATTTCCATGAAATATAGTGGAATCATTATGTACTAAAACAGAAATATTCCATGTTATCCTAATCACATGAAATTATATTTTATGACAACTTCATTAGAATAAGACATTAAAATATATTCTTTACCCCTGTACCAAGCATAGGATTCCATGTGGATCTAACTTAAGAAGACTCATATTAAAAATAAGGTATTCATCTCATGAGATGATTGTCTACATTCATGGAGATCATATATAAATATGCATATATTGTTTTAATGTATAGTCACCATTATCCATAAAAAATAACATTAATCATTTTGGTTTTCACGATCTAAATACATCTTGATTATCATTACTATGAGATACAAAGCCACACCTAGATCTTACATCATAGTCAGTCCCCCATAAATTAGATATCCAATATCCATGATTTTAATTTTTCATGTGCGGTAGTAGAGTCACTTGGAACTCCTTGTTTCTCACACTAAGCATAGCTCTTTTGGGAATAATATTTCATGTAAAATATTCCACAGATGATCAAGGCATATCAATTAATTTTAGGGTTATCTTGGACCAAGGAGAATGTCCATAAAAAACACCAAACATACTTACCACAACATGTTATAAGTCGTGGATGGTGTCTCTTGAAAGACACAAATTAAAGTACTATCTGCGTCGTGATTCTCACTTTAATAAAATATGTAATGACACTCAGATTCTATATCCATGACCAGCAATAAACTGATAAATACACCCACACCCTTATGTAAGTTTCATATCAACATAAGAGGTCCCAAAAAATGTTCTCACCCAATTCATGAGGCCATATTAAAAAATAATTTTCTCTACAAAAGGGTTCAAACAATGTGTACAATCTATCCAATAACTACACATTGCATGATTCTCACTTTGATGGGATACATAATGGTGGATGGATCCTATGTATTGGGCCCATCCACATTTTATAAAAATACTCATTTCCTTTATCTGGGTTAGACATTCATAGGGAGACATTTCTTCCCATTTTTTTCAAATTTTTATATTAAATGATCATTACATAATTAGGATCCTTTGTTCACAATCCAAACACGGATTCTTGGGTAATATGAATCACCATATGCTTTCTTTTTCTATCGATAATAGATTGTATGATTCTTAAAGACACCTTTTCCTGAATATGTTGGAATACACCCTAGTTGGTGTTATATAATTTTCTCACCAAATGGGATTTTCAGTTAAAAGATTCCACTATTTGAATTTTTCGTAATACGACCTAGTTGGATGTTTATAATTCATCCAAAAAAAGTTCACTCAACTAGTGGTACATTCATCCTCAGGATTGAACTCTTTTATCTCAATAATTAGAAGAAAAATATCATGTATCACCTTTTTAATAAGGAACCCCCAAATTACAACATACAAACAACCCATTAGTGCTATAAAATTAAAGACCAATATTGGAATGATTATCATGAAAGGGAAAATTACTAGTCTTTTAGTCAAAATTAAGTTACCATAAAATTTATCACTAACATCCTTACCTTAATATGGTAAATTACATGTTTAGTATCCTGATTTCATGACCTTATAATATATAAATATTTAAACATTATCACAATGGATCCTATCCTCTCGAGGTTGGTCACCCATTTCATCGCCCCAGATGAACTATATATAAATTGATTCTAATTCCATCAATACATATAGTAATTCATAAAAACAAATTCTAGACCAAACAACACCAGTATCTAATAAATGTGTGTTCCTTCATTCATAGACACCAACCCAATTTGGGAAGTTGATTATTGAATTCTCATAGGATCCCTCCTTTTCATGAGAATAATTGATACAATAATCCCCCTACATTACATGAACAAATTTCATAGAGGAGAGGTTTCCCATTCTATGATATTTCGAAAAAACAATCCCTTCCTTCTAATACTGATACCATTCCCAAACCACACTCCATGGTCTTGAGATATTCATATCATCACAAACTCCCCAACCATTGATAATAAAATTTTAGATTCCTAATGATTCAATTTTTAGACTAAGTAGTAATACACTCAATTATTTATTTTCATAAGTCTCCAACAAAAATGACCTATCTTTCAGAGGATACAATTGCGTGAATATTCATTGATACCCCAATAGATGTATTTTCTAAAGTCACCTAAAAAGGGACTATTATCCCTAGGAAAATTAATCCATGGGATATACCTATTGTATCTATATAATCCCCAAAAACATCATGCTCGAAACTAATATTTAAATATGTTCCATGATCATCCTTTTTTTATATGTCTCGCATCTTTTTTTATATGCATATATCACAAAATCGTCATTCATTAATTCCCCCTCATGCATCCAAATATTCAAAGAACATTCATGGATAGAAATACCTGCTTAGGGAATCTTATCATAACACATTATAATTTTTTTTTCAACATAAAATACTAGCCACATTATTCTCTCTCAATTGACATTAAATTTACATTGAAAAATGAAAAAAAAACATATTAGAGTTCAATCCCACAAAGGGGATCCTATGAAAAAGTTTTGAAAAACACACTATGTCTTACTAAAATTTGAATTATGGAAAAAACACGGTGATTTCCCTGAGAAACATGGTTTTTAGTGTCCTCAATGGGACTTTATCAACAATTGAACTATGATCACTTTGTTCAAAACATATGAAAAAACTATTGTTCCTCCCTTTCCCCATTGATGTGTTTGAAATTAATTAATGTGAAGATGTTTTTCTATTGAAACTAAATTCATTATTATGTTATAGTTTCAATGGAAAACAAGGATGAAGACATATATGATTGGAAACAAAATCCATTTCTTATTTGGAATAAAAAATAAGTGTAATATCCATAAAACTTGAGTATATATTTAATGTTCTACAAAAACCCAAAAACATAGATCTTAATTTTTTGGATGGTATAATTTGACCCAATAATGGATTATTAATTCTCATAAAGTTTAAAAACCTCATCCTCCTCATCCAAGAGACGTTTCTATAACACATTCTTAATGGAAGTCACCCCCTCAGCGTCAAACCATTCTAGTAGATGATGATGTTGTATGATCTCCCCTTAGTATACATTAATATATTATTAGAGGTGTGATATTTATGTTTATTTATCATCATCCCACTACCAGTACACCATAAATTCCTTATCATGATTGATTTACTATGAGGATAGTGAATCAGAGAGCTAATCAATTCGAATGAGCATTATTTCTTTAATAAGAATATATTGTGATTGTTCTCTTGCACCTGTCAAAAAATGGTTTAATTTATGGTAGTATGAACAATGTCGTAGTAAAATACACTATACCCCATATACCAAACATGTTATAATGTTGAGGGTGTCATTATTGTTAATCATAAATCAATTTATTCAAAATCAAATCCATGATATAAAAATATATGATATATTTAAATGCTCAGAGGGTTTCCAAATCTTCTTGAATCTCTGTAAATATAGTCATAATGGGAGGGGTATACTACTAAATTGGTTCTCTTTAAGAGTATAAATTAGTTTCCTCCCTAGGAGATATTTCATCCTCTCTTTATACATTCGATTGATTTTGGTCAAAGACTTCCCCTTCAGGTTTATTTTCTATGACTTCAGGCACTGGGAGATGAATGTAATTAATCATCAACATTATGTGATGGAATGAAAGAAAGTGGAATTAAGGTAGATGATTGATCTAAACCATTAATATATCCATTTATTGGTAAGATTCCTTTTAGGAACCCTTATTCTCGACAACTTGGGTTGGTATTTCTTACTAGGGAAAATATCAATGAGTTTTTTAGTGCCAAGAATGGATGGTGCTTAAGAATTTCCATCAATGAGGCCTTCAAAATTCATTCTCCCAAATTTAGTAGTGGGGTGGAAATCAACTTACTAGGGATCGATTTCATTGGATATGTGTTAAAAAAAATTGTTCTACCAATAAATGCCATTGATTAAATTCCTTGTATGAATGGCTGACCATGGGAGAAAATGCTAAGAAATGGAAACCACATCTTTCTAACTACATGTTAAATTTACCCAACTCCACAAGTGATAGTGGGATATAAATATATGAATTAAAATTTTATACTATTTGATTATATATTCCATTAAGACTTATAAAATCATCACCAATAATAGTCTCTAAGATGTTAGGTTCAACACATAAATGGGCTATGCAATCAACAATATCTATTGTTCGATCGGTGGACACAACACTTTCAGTCCCCATCAGATCAATATCGACACCCACACCTTAAATAGATTGTATAAAGCCCATGTTATTCCCTTCTAGAGCATTGGGAGGAAAAATTGGGGTTTTGATAGGGTCCTCATGTGTGTGTGATGGATATGAAAAATCATTAGGAATAGAAGTTAGTAACTAGAAAATGACACATTATGATTCATATTTTGTTTTATCAGGATCCATATCCCTCTCCATAGTTTCAAGAGATTATTTGGACTCTGTAATTTATTCTTTTGCTTTTGAGGTAATAGACTCCCTGTCATGATCATACACATCATCCATGATTTACTCCTCCGTTATCAAGGGGTCATCATTATGCCCCCTGAGAGAGGAGATGGGAGTGGATCCAATAACCCATGGGAATAATTAAGAATTTAATCTAGAAAAATAATGAATAGATAGTGTATTGAAAACACACCCTCACTAATGGTTCACTTGGTTGAGAACTTAACTCTATGTTATTCCTTTACATTCGGCATAAGAATGTTTGAACATACCTCATAAAATATAGGTGTTGGAGGTGGCAGTTATGATGAATCATCTGATATATCTTCATCCACAATAATATGCACTAAGGATAACTCCCCCAATTAAATATTTTATTCCAAAGCCCCCACAAGGGATCCTAATGACACATATTTCCATGAGGAGATCCCAAAAATTCCTCCCTCAACCATTGTAAATCAGGGTCTCTAATTCCTCAATAATGAATTTTTTTATAAAAAAAATAGAACGCAGTGAAAAAGGAATGTAATATTAGTGAAAAAAATATCCTGAAAATCTATTAAGTGGTACCATTAAAAGTGAATGACACATCAACCACTTTATCAACCCCTTATTTCAACATGTTTATTATCAACTTTTTGGTTGGGATCCAATCACGAGGCCTTACATGAGGATATACATCTCATTCATACATATTCTTGACTTGATTGGGTATTCATAAAAGAAGAGTTCAGTTTGGGATCAAACATCCCCAATCCATGGAATCTGCAACCTAGAATTAAGATTTCTCCACAAGTACTTCCCATCAAAATGAATCTTTCTCATGGATTGATAAATGTTTTCTTGAATAAAATATGAGGTTTTTATATCCCACTATGAAAAAGAACTGAAACTCCTTTACATCATGTGCTTCATAGACTCTCTATTGTGTTCATGGGAATGAATCTGAATCCTATGTTTCCACCTGTGGACGGATGATGGGATTACTATGATCAATGTCTTCTGGAATAGCTCTTGTGAACCTGGATGTCAGACTAAAAGGTACATGGGATCATTTGGGAGATCTTGGGGCCTCTTCAATATCTCTCCCTAGAATGTGTGTAGCATTTATGTAGTGATTATCCTACTTGGAATTCATTATTTCACTGACTCATATCAAACACAATTATCAAAAACCCATTGAGATATAAAGAAATAAATCCCTCATCATATCAGGAATTCAACCTAGTGGTTCCACTACATGGAGGGTGATTAATTATCAATCGAGTCACCTCCATAGCTTTGAGAATACCGAGTTGTCAGACCACGATTGGGTGCCCCTATGATCAAATTTTCATATAAGTGGATACACTATTTTGCTATTGGAACATGAATTGAAAAGATAAAAATTATGGAGCATTGGCCTCAAATTTATCATCACCAACAATTCAGTACTCTTTCATGCCATCCCTAAAATGTGATCATATAAGACCTCATTTCAACACCATATTTTCCATTGTTAGTGAAATTCCTAGTAGGAGGATCCCCATTTTGAATGAAGTTAAACATCATAAATAGATTTGTTCTCATTATGTATTCACCATGCTATGAGGATATGGTACTTATGCTATAAATATCTAGAAAAAATTGTCAAAATAGGCCCCAAGGTCATTGATTCCACTAAACATGCCATAAGAATATAAATGGGCCTCAATCTATCCCAAAAATATATCGATTGGACATTTGATTCGGAAAGTGGCTTCCCTCTATTAATATGCATCAAAAACCAACTAATCACTTCTAGGATAGGGGCTTCCATCACAATATTATACCATACTATTGGAATGACTACATAAAAATTTGTTATCAGCCACATGCCCCCATTTTAGTCGTAAACTATATGAATTTAAATGATATCCATATTTCTATGAAGCTTGTAAGATGCATCTGAATGTGTTTGTTTGATTTGGTTTTATAACACATTCGACTATACTCACCTTGTTCCAATGTGGTTTAGAATTTTCATGTAAATCCACATTATTTCATGGTAGGAAATCACATGTTGTGTATTCTTGTGGTCCCTTCCCCCTTCATATCTATAATACAATTCATACATGCAGTAGAATGAATGAAACCCATAGGAATGTTTCATCCTTATTGATATACCATGTTACCTTTAATTGCTCATAGTCCAGAACAAAAATCGTTTTTACATCATTCTAGGTGGATTTTTATGGGATAAACAGATCAAATATATCTATGTGGATGGGGTTCTTAATATTTGTTGGAATCTGGTAGAAATATTCTAACTTCTTCGAGCAATATAATGGATGGATTGGTCTACAAGATCCATCAGCATAGTAGTTTAAGAATGATGTCATGATTGATGTGTAAATACATCTGGGCCACCTAAAATCCAAATAGATGGAATCTTCATTCATATCAGTTTTTAAAACGACATATTTCAGGTGCACCTAGTATGGTTACACCCATTCTGGTGTGAGTCTCCCTCTAAAATGGATGTCCCTATCCACCTTCAGCCTTCTAAATTTCTATTCATGAAATTTTGAAATATAGAGGAGTAGTAGTGACAATTTAACTCAGTAGTATGATGTAAAAAAATATTGGATACAACTACTTTGATTCATGAAATAGACTATTGATGTGGTAACTTCATTGATGTATGTTGATTAGGATGAGATATTGGTGGTGGAAAAGTTCTAGTATTCATGGAACCAGGATTGTGGACATAGTTATTCGGATTTAGGATGAATATATCATTATTATTTATGCAGAATTAATATGTAAGATAATTACCCTCCTAATATTCATGACATTTATTTTTAATGTGATCCACCTAGACTGGGAGATTGGTGTTGCAGATATGGTAATAATTTTTCTTGACGACATCAACCTTCTCCATGATATGATTTCCATATTATTCATCTGAAATTTTATCCTTCTAATAAGAAATTTGGAATCATCAAGAAAATATTTAAAATCCATTGGGGCTAAATATTAACTTTAAATGAAATTTGAAATTCAAAAAATTGGATGAACCATGGACTCTCATAGGTAACTTTCTCATATGACCTTGTGCAGGTCAATCTACCATGTGAACACGCATGGTTCACTCGCTAATGTGACATCATGAATGGTATTTAATTAAGTGCATGCATCATATATATAAGTAAATACTTAGTTTTCATAAATAGAGATTTAGATAATGTACCTAAATAGTGATATTACTCGAATGATGAAAGAAATTGTACGATGTTGATAAGGAAAATCCATTGAGGACCATGGAACTATTTATAATTGTGGGGACCCCTAAGGAGATATGCACCTAAAACCCTACATGGCTGACCTACGTGATACACTAGTATAACAAACTTGAAAAGCAATCCCTTTCACATAGTTCTTTCATGGCATCTAATTCATCTGGTTTGTTTATCCTTAATCATAAATGTTCTTAAACACATTGAGGCCAATGAATAAAGGATACATCAACCCAATTTTCCTACACCTTAGGATTATGCCCTCTTCTTCCATTCTGATCCAATCCAGAGGGGTTTTTAAAAATCCCTATCTCATGTGAGAAAGATATGTTTCAAAGGTAAATATTATAATTAAAAAAAATTAGTAATTCCATGGTATTCACAATTCATTAAATACATGCCACATTGGGCCCAAATCTCCATCACCATGAAGCTGTAGATTATACTCTAGTGGCACTTCACATTGCCAGATAGGCTCAGCAAGATGAACTAACTATGCTCTAATCATTTTAACAAACCTATAAAAGAATCCTCATTAAGTCTAGTTCCTAAAAATTCCAATAAATATGAAAATTGGGATCATTATTTGGAATGACTGGAAATTACATAAAGCATCGAAGCCTCTCTCTCCCTAGAAATCCTCTTAGAAACTGATATCCTTTAATGTAGAGTTATATTCCTCATAAAAATATATAATTAAGAGGTGTAGTCAGATTAAGTTTTCCATAGTGTTTTAAACACAGGAGAACATGTGTGATCCACCTCCCCTAAGCCAAACATACTGGGGAAAAGTTCACTTCTCAAGATCAGGACTTAAGAACTAGTCATTCAATGACACATGAGGAGACCCTTGTCAATGGCCTCAACCTAGTCTTGTCTTATAGGATGTCCATCACCCATAGATATCATTATCTCACCCATCCCTCACATGCACAATCCATTATCATCATGCATAGACCTCACCCACACAAGCCTTTTTTCATCCATGTATTCATTCCACTAATTGTGGGTCACCTCCTTAAATGGGATTAATATCCAAGGGATATGAAATTAAAATCTCCAAAAATGCCTCCATACATAAAAACCAATGTTGAATGACACTATAGGGTGTCTCTCATTTAGTTACGCATTCCATCAATAAGAGGGGTCCCACAATTTTTTCATCAAATGGGTAGGGTCCCAAATGTTTGTATGGATATGTACACCTTAGATAATAAGGATACCAACATTGGGGGTAGTTCTAGGGACCTATTAATCAAATAAAATATATACAAGGATTTTTCTCCCATTATCATCTATTAAACACAAGGGATAAGTAATTTTTCACCTCTTCTCATCCACGAGACCAAGGAACTCCCGTTTCAGAAAGTGGGGGGGGGTCATGATTTCTTTTCCATTTAAGGCTTAGTTTATTATCATCATATATTAACTGGGATTGAGATTTGGTAATTAATACTATAATAATCCAATTAAATATCTTATGGTTAATATCCATATTCATAGAGATATTTTCTAATACTCATTACAAGAAACACGGGAGGAGACATGCTTATTTAACGTCCTTTATTTCTCCCATTACTGTGGCCTCATCCACATGATGAGATTAATTTCATGTCAGAGAATCCATTCTCGAATCATCATCTTTCCTTAATTCAGTTCACCTACATGCCCATGGGTTCTCTAAAGTCATGTACCCATCTCATAGATCCATATCATATATGAGACATATCTTCAATGGTCCTCCTCCATAGGTGTAATACCCATCCAAACAAACTGCAAAGGCTTATATTCTCATCCAAATGGGATATGTATGAAGCCTATTTTAGTTACAAATACATACACCTAATACAACAATATCTATCTCTGGTATATATTCATAGATGGTTCATATCCAACATGGGAGTACACATCCCTTCTAGGTTCCCCTGGTGACTTTGGCATAAGTACCACACCAAAACATTGAATAGGAACCATTCTTTTTTTACTTCTTCTCGACGTGATGTTGAACTTCAGGGTTTGTTCCTCATAACATGACCCTTAAAGGGATTATTTTTCCAATTATGTGGCCGTAGACTATATAGGTTCTGATTCATTTTCCAATTATGCATTGGAAGCCGTTTAATTGGTCAGATTCCAACAACAACAAAAACTATCTTCTTTGTGGATGAAAATAAATTCTAGAACTCCACATTTCATGGACTGAAAACATCATCATGATTATAACTAAAATTATAATCTATAATACATTGAAAATATAGTACCATATATGGATAACAAATAGTACATAAATATTTATCCCTAGAAGATGAAACATTAATATATAAAAATGATTCGAAAGAATACACATTCTAATAATTGATTGTTTATTCAATGATGACTAGTTAAATACATTGGAATTAATAAAGGTGTCATGAAAATATATTAGATATTCAAGAGAGTCCTTTAGTAGGTAACAATTCCACCTAAAAGGGTGTGATGAGTCCAAAATCCCATCCTCTTGACCAATGCATGTGACTAAGTGTGATTTGAGCAATTTATCGATTACCACATATATTTAGAAATAACATTCGTGAAACATATCGAATCACAATAGTGTTGTGTGTTTTCATCTCAATGATGAAAACATGTAGGCAGCCATTCAAGAATGGGGAACCTAAATTGAATGATAGTGAAAATATCCAAATACCATAAATCAAACCATCCTACAAAACAATCAAATATATTCAAAATTAGAGGCTTTAATATAACTCACCAAACAACTCAAAAAATATTCATGAGTGAGTATTAATGTTGTTAGAAACAATGACCATTCCCATGGATCTTGGTGTCCATCGATTTCAAACAATTAAATGAGTTATATAGATAAATTTTAATTTTTCCTTTATCTACAATTATTTCCACATTGGTGTTCTTCCTTGATGTTGGAAAATCAGAAAAATTGTAGGCCCTGCCAATAATATTTCTCTTGAAATAATTGATTTCAGTGTTCTCCCATTTCTATTTCCTCTTCATAGAAATGCTAAGATAAGAAAAAAAATGATGTGATAGTTCAAATAATAAAACAACGTTAAATCCAAATAAATATGAATAACAAGATAACAAATGATATTTCATATCAATTTAAGCTATATGACACAAGTTATTCGCCTAATGATCCTAATATATCTATTTTTAATAGAAAACGAAACGGTTAAATTAAATATCAATTTCATGTCACATATATTTATAATTTCATAATTAATTATAATATTAATGTGAGATTAATGTTTTTGAAAATAAATCACGAATATATTAAAATATATAATTTTTTATAATTAATGTTTTATTATCCATGGTTTATTATAAATGTAATAGTTTAAATTGAATAATTAATAGGATAAGTATGTATATAAGATTAATTTTATACGAATGGTTAATTACAATACCCAAAATAGAAACTATTACATAGTTAAACCCCTCCCATTACATGAATTGGAATACAAGAATAGTTATAGATGATATTGTAGTCATAATCTATAGAAATTCTCCGTATAAATTAATTGAAATGATTAAAAATGGATGATTATACAAAATTAAATTCATATATATTGAACATAGTATAATATTTGAAATTTGGAAGCATTATTTGAGTAATTCAATGTACTGGATATATTGATATTTGATACCAATACACAGATCATATAGATACTATTTATTGTGGTGGGGATGGAGAAAGCTAAATGAAATTCCATTATTTAGTAATATGGGCTTATTTAGTAAAAATAGAAGAAGAATATAAATCATTACTACTACAATATTATAGTGAATAATTATTTATAATTTAACAAATAGATATACTATGATATGAGGAATTTATTGGAGATTGAAAATATTAATTAATAAATATTTTAAAAATTATTAATCAGGATAATGAAATATGATATCATTTAATTTGTATGAGATTATGGAAATAAGAACCACAAATAAAATATAATTGTGATATATTTTATTAGAAGATAATTTCAATATTAGTCAAAATTTCTAGATGTGATATAGGTTCATGAATATCATACAATGGAAAGAAAAAATATATAATTTACTGGAATCCCCCATACCTTTTCATAATCCTAATGATTCTACTTTTGGTGAAATCAAAGAATATAAGAGGAACACATATGATATTTATGGTTTTTATAGAATTATATTTTCATCATTTTTTTCTGAGAAATAATAAAATCATGTAGAAAAAATTATTTTTATGATAAATATATGTAACATGAAATTCGGATTTATAGAACAATTTCACAAGTTAAACCAATTGATACACAATGCTTCATTGATATTAAATTTGGATTAAGAAAAACCATATGGTTCTCTTATAATAAACATTCTTGGATACATATATTGATTTGAACATTTTTATTTTTGGATGATAAATAACTAATCTATTCCATACAATTCGACGTAATGATTGATATATGGGGTGTGAATTTCATTTTAATTTTTTTATAAATTATGATAATGATAGATTATTTTATATAAGTTAATTTAATAATTGAAATCTTAATTTTCAATACCATGATAGAAATTGATATGAAAAAAAAATTAAATAAATTATTTATTATAGTAGAAATATAACTAAATTACAAGTAAAAACTATATATTGGAGTTAATAAATTATCCACATTGGGATCCAAATATCTCCTCCCCTGAAGATCATAAAGGAGATTTGGATTCAACCCTTTATTTTTAATGGTTGTTGCAATAAAACCAATATTCCATTATTTTAAGTGGTCATAGAAATAAATCCATTTTCAAATATATGATCCTTTTTCTGGGTATGTGTAGAAAACGCATCTCCCTTTATTTTTAGTAGTTTTATTAAATAATGTCATCCTTTTGGTGGTTGTGGCTAGAAACACAATTATATAGCATTTATTTTACTGGTTTTGTCTACATAATTGAATCCCCATATATTTAATGTATAGATAACCTACATCCTAACACTCAATGGTAGTGAGAACCGATGAATAGAAAAAAATAATTGGATCTATTATCCAAATCCAATTCAATGACACACTCAACTCTAAAATTGGAATACAATAAGAAAATAGTGGTAGGAAGAGATAAAAATGTAAGAGATCATTAGAATGAGAAAAAGGTGATAACATTTGGCCCTAAAATGAATCATCAAGGTATTAAATATAATATATGAACCATTTGGGTTGTATATATAGTTTCAAATTACATTAGGAACATTCTAGTTGTGATATAGGTTGAATAGTTCAATTTGGAGTCGAATTAAGGCATGTAGATCCGTCTAACAATGGAACATTGTTGAGTATACTTAGATTCCACTAGATAGTCGGTGGGGGTATCAACCATATTTTCTCACCTTTATATAAAAGGCATTATATCATGGTCCCACTATCAATTTATCGAGATCCCACTGAGTAGGTTCTATAAAATACATGTGGAGGACCAAAAAATTGTCAACGAAAATCATTTTGATCGCATTTTTTATTTTAGAAACTCTACTAAATAATTTCTAAAATATAAACAAACTAATCAATAAAAAAATACATTTGAAAACAATTTGGGTTTTGTGTCCATTTAAACCACCAAGGATAGTTAGGAACTACATTTCCCATTTAATTAATGTTCACAAGCACATATTAAATAAATAAAAATAATGATACACGTGATGTGTTTTACTAAATTTAATTTCACTCTTATGTAATGAAATTAATAAGGAAATTTGTTTCCATGAAATAAAAATTTAGTAGTGTCCTTGAATAATTTCCAAAAAAAGTCATTAGAAAATTAATTTAAAAAAATCCATTACCTTAATGATTTTCTAAAATTCAAAATCCCAAATAATTCACAATTGATATATAATTTAATTTAAAAAGACCATTACAATTTAAAATAATTAGAAAAAATTCCAAATTCCTTTTAAACTATTACCCTTTACCCCATTAAACAAATATAAATATTATTTTTATTCTAAAAATATATCCCCATAAGAGATATAAAACCCCAATAATGAAATTATTGAATTTTTTTTGAAAATCATTTGAAACCATTTGAGAAAACTAAAACAATAACATGGATTTTATAATAATCCCCAACATATAAGTTTAAATAATGTATTCAAGATATACTAAATATAATTTAATCACCATATACCTTATTATAATTACAACAAATCTTATAAACAATTATTATAGAAATTTTTTAAATGTGGTAATAATTAGATGATATCTGAGAAAAATATGAACAATTTGGAATTGAAAATTTCATAACACATATTTTACAGCCAAGAGAGTTCAAAAATGAAAATTAATTTGATGTTTTAAAACATTAAAAATTACAATAAATATTTATACAACTAAAAAATTACATGAGTTTAAATATTAATACCCTTTTATAAAATTAACACATGTAAATTTTTATTGAGGAATAATATTTAAATCATATAATGTTTAGAATTTTTTAAAAAATATTATCTCTATGAGAATAGTAAAATTTGAGAATTAAAACCACCAGATGATATAGAATATATCAAATAATGATTTATAGCGAAAATAGTATTTTAAACTAATGAATATATGATTCCAAAATAATCATATTTCGAAAATAAAATATACCAATTATATTTCAAAATTAAAAATAGATTTTATGAACCAAAAACTGGAAAAATGGGTTTATTTTCATAAATATAAATGTTTCATATTCAAAAGGAAGAAATAAAATTTTGATACAAGTTTCTTTATTAAAAAATTTAAGTTTTATAACGGTATTTTCCACCTCATTTGATTCATACTCAATGTAATTAAGTGAAAAATGTCATTAAAATCAAGTATTAAGCGAGTAAAAGATAAATAACAAATCATGATCAATGAATTCAAGATATGATTTATATATATTAAAAGAAATAAAATATAAAAATTAATGTTTTAAATATAATTATACAAATTCATAAATCTAAAATTGAATATAAAGCATACTTTAGCAGATCTCAATGATAAACATTTTCAGAGGATCATCAATAAAAAATTCAATTAAAAAAAATTTAAACACCATAATAAAATTATTAATGACATAGATTTTATGTTTGAGAGAATTAAAAAAGTGATTCAAAAAATACCACATAAAATTAAATATATAAAACCAATTAAGTTAATAAATCAATGTATTCTAGAGTTAAAAATGAATAAAAAAATATAATCCAACGGATAGATTAATTATATATCAATGACATAATTAAATTTTTTTAAAATTCGATTCCTCTAGATTTACTTTTGAATTTTGAAAATGGTTGGATCCCCATAAATTAGTTAATTTTAAATACATGGATCAATGAATCAATGGTATTCAATATCAAATATTATATATTCTACCAATGAGAGTTTTTTAGGGAATATTAATATCTCATAATGAATATTTGATCTATTATATAATGGTTTTAATATGAAATTACTAATTTTTTACAATGAAGTTAACCATGATATTTATATATTCTGAATTTATTTTATCATTATATTAATTTAAATAATAATCTAAATAAATTATTTAGATTTAATAATGACTGAATAAATTTCATTCTCCTTCCATTATAACTATAAGATGTAAAGAAAAAATGACAATGTGGGGTGATGAATAGTGTATAATTAGTATGTCAATATATGATTATATAGAAATACTAAATTATATAATGATAGGAGTTTCTGATAAATATAATTTTTAATAATAAATAAAAAAATTATTTGATATTATGATATCAAATATTATTTCAAAAAATAATTATAAATTTTTAATTGAAAAATATTATTTAATTTTAATATTTTATTCTCACGAAATGGATTCTAAATAAATATTTATTAATTTAAAATTAACAATTATATGAATAAAAAAATAATACTTTGATATAAAATATCAACTAAATGAGAGCAATTGAAAATATATACCATGGAAGGGACAAATCTTTTTTATCATTCTATTCTATATATTTAATATGAAAATTAATTTATCATAATATGTAAATATAAAGGTCTATTGAAGTCATTGAGGAATGATAATGAGTTCTAAAACCTCAAGATAAAAATCCCACTTTTTTAGGCCTTGTGGTACTGAAAATGGTACATCAAATAACAAACCAGTTTTACTAGTTGGGCGGTGGGAAATAAAATACAATTAATGTTATATAAATGAAAAATGACTATTCAGTGGGAAAAAACCATATATCTGGTGGCTTTATGTCATTCTAAAACATAAATTGTAAATTTAAATAATTACACTCATATAATTTTGGAATAATGTATACAAAATAAGTTAAAATAAATTAATAAAATCATATATGGTCTAAATGAAATCTAATATAAGGAATAAATGATCAAAATAAAATTTGATATGATTTTATTTAAAAGTCATAATCCACTAATAAAAATAAATTTGAAAACAACTAAAAAATGATATTTAATTTTTTTGCTTCAAATTGGGGAACAAATTGAAAATCAATGAAATATCGTTGTAAATATTAATATTTCCAAACATATTTTAGAATGACCTTTCAAAAAACTTTTAAATACACAATTTATAAGGAATGATAAAATATTAAAAAAATTCATTGAATATAAATTTATAAATTCATTATAAATATTACAATAAGGAATTGAACAAACTGATGTATAAAAATTATATTCCACGAGGAAACCACAAATATCCCCCATTAATAATATTAACATGTTATAACACATGGGGTTTGAGTAATTTGATTTTAAAATGATTTAAATGTATGTTAAAATTTTAATTTTAATGTATTTAAAATAATTAATGACATTTGAAACGTTACCAAACAAGTGTCAAGATCACCCATTGTCCATATACAATGTAGTACCTATGGAATTTTCCAAGACTAATTTTTTCTACAAAATAATTAATAAGATAAGGATTTTGATACCCAAGATTTGGGTCAACAAAATGTTTCCTAATAATGAAATAAGAGAAAACATTTTAATAGGATATAAATTTCCATAATACATATGGTCTTTTCTAGGAAAAGGTTCTATAGATAGTTGTATAGATTTTGGCAGACCATGACGGGGATTTTTTTAATTATATTTAAAAATAATTTTCCTTGTTTTGATAAAAATATATATAATTTATTTTGGGAGATACCACTTATATATGATGTATTTTTGTATTATATGAGGTTATTTCTTGATTAGAGTAACTAAGACCAAAATTATATTCCTATATTTTTTGGAACCCAATATCACATTCAAATTCTTCTAACCGTGGGTGAATGAAAATTAAACTTTTGAGCTTCATTGATGTATTTTATAATCTTTCATCCCCGGTTTAGTCATTTAAAAAATATATCTTTAATATTAAAAAATTCATTTTTTTACATTAATTTTTTTTCTGAATAATTAAACCATCATTATTAATTTTCATCATTTTTTGAAAGAAATTAATTTGATTATTAATTTTCCACTATTAATCATCCTTTTTCATTGTCAATTTCATCTTTTTCAACGGCAACATGAATGTATTTATGCTTAATATCATTGAATATTATACAAAACCCACAAAAAAATTTTAATTTATCTCTATAGTATCATATATCCTCATATTTGAAGTAGATGAAGAAAAAAATAGAAATAGAAGGATATAACTCATCATTAACCATGGTTTGGGATAGTGACAGCTGGTGTTTCCATCAATTGTAGAGGTTGATGGGAAGGATAAAAATCATTCTCTCTATGATTACCCTTTAAATTTTATATTTATTTCTTTATTATTCTTCTTTTTTTTTGAATGTTTCATTCTTTTTGAATATATCACTCATGTTTTATTTATAAATTTTTTCATATTTCAGGGTCATTTTTTACACATGAAACACTTTTTAACTGATAAATATATAACCCATAATGTAGATCATTCATGAATTTCTCATCAAGATTAAAAGTATTTGTATCATCAAGGGTCCATTTTTTATTTGTTAAAGAATTTTTAACCATGCATGAATAGCATTAAAATAGGATAACTATTACTTTTAAAAAATGAAGTTATTTATGCTTTAAAATAACTATAGTTTGATACAAAAAATTTTAGAGATCTAATCATTTAGTTTCAATCCCGCGAAATAGGTTAATTGTAGATAGAGTCCATCATTTAATAATCATTCCTTGAATCCTATTATGATTTTTTATTGAAGGCTCCTTCTATATGAATTTTTTATAGGAGTAGATATTGATGGAGTAGATTATATTCATTTTTGATCATTTTTTATATAAATAAGATATGTGAAATTAAATAAATTAATTCATCAATTTAAATTAAAAGCCTCAAGCACATGATAAAAAATAATAATCCAAAGAAATAAAATTTTATACTTAGAAAAAATAAAATCTGAAAAAATTTATAATATTTTAATGATGTATCAAAATAATCCATAATCGTATCCCTACATTTCCTACCACCATGATCATTGAAAGTATATGGTTTAAAACCTTTCAAGTTAATTATTGTTATAAGAATAAAAATCTCCCAGAATTTTTATCAATTTTTTTATGAATTATATATAAAATTTTATCAACCATAGTATTTAACGGTTCACCAAGAAAAAATATCCATTTATTTTTAGTGTTTATCATAAGACACTTAGTAGACGTTAGTGGAAATTGATAGAAACCAAATTACACCACTATACTTGCAGTGGCAGTGGTTAGAATCCCATATCCCAATAGTTATATTGTAGTAAGAAACTATCCCCTCACAACCAATGGCATGAAACACCTATGAAATAGAAAAAGTGTTTTTAATATCACAAGCCCTTTGAAGAAAACCCTCTAACCCATAACGAGAATATAATAATGGTGTAATGAATATGTATGATAGTAAAATTACAAAAGTTTTCTATAGAATTAATTTTCAAAGTATCAACTACCATCAAAGAAACCTTATGTTGTATATATATCATTGAATGGATTTTGGAACATTCTTGACACTCTTGAGGTCGAATAGATCCTTTTAGTGACGAAATGATGTAATAAGGGACCTCCACAAATTTTTTATTTTTTCTAGAAAAAATCACTTAAAATGGTGATCTAACTTACAGCTAGTTATACATAGAAACAAGTTTTCATGTTCGAGCGCAAATAACTAGCCTGAAGATCCTATATGTGGAGGACTTCAAAATGGGTCATTACATTTGTTTTGAGCCCTCTGTTTGGTCTAAAAATCCATTTTAAAATTAAAAAATATGAACACTAAAACCAATCAAAATTCAATGGTTGAAATTAAAAAATCTATTTGTGATGTCTAAAACCCCAAATAAGGAGTGGGAAAAAAATAACGTCATTATTTTATATGTAGTACATTGTCTATATTGATTCCTAGAAAATTAACAATTTATTTAATTTCATAAAACACTATAAGATTAGTTAGTTTTGGTTTTTTAAGAAGATAAAAAAATGGGAATGTTAATCTCATTGAGACAAATGAAAAATTAATGTTTCAATAGTGAAGAGGAAGTTTTCATTAAATAAGTAAATGGAAGATATTGAAAACAATGTGTTGGAGGTTGTTTGTTTTAAATTTAGTAAGAGTCATCAGCAAAAGAATAATGTATTATAATAAAAACAATATTGGGATTCTTTTTTTGTCATTAAATTCTTCATAAGAGGCTATCCCACACGTATGTATCTTACTTGCCTAATGCGACGTCAAATTCCCACTTATGAACTGCAATTATTACACTAGAAGACCGATAATTTTTCCTATGTATAGGAGGGAACCTAACTTTCCTCAAGGTAATAATCTTGAAGACTAATCGTCTCTCCCACAAGCAATTGACCGACTATTCTGTGACATCATGAAATAAATAAATCCATCAAGGCACAATATTTTTCACGATGGTTCCCCGGTGGGTTCCCCTTCATGTGGTCCCATAAGTGATTCATTCTATCATATTTCCTTTTTTCCAAAGGAAATAGACAGTAAAATACCCTTCATTCACACAAAACAATCACTTGTTCACACCCATATTTTTCTCGACACCCTCTCATTTGCACGCAATCCACTAAAAGTTTTCACACCACTACCCTTAACCTTCATGGGTTTCCTTTACTCTGAAGCACCATGTTTGAGCCCCTCCTATGTGCAAGAACCAAATCTTGTGTACACCTCCCCCATGAAGCCCTGCATGTTTGCCTATAGTTAGTTATTGTTCCCTCATGTGGTGTCCCTTGTTTTTTATACTCAACTATTAATTTCATGCATAGATACACTATTGGATATTTCTTTTTCTCATAGCAATGATAACATAGTCCCCATGATCTAACAATACTACCCACCACTCTTGTCGGTCATTTCTGGTGCCTCAATTTCCCCAAGTGTGGGTGGATATCCTTTATTTATGTTCAAGAGGTGAGGGGTGGTCCCTCTTCATCCATATTACAATAGTTAAACTACCAAGAACCACCATCATCGGTACATGACATTAAACTTTATCCTCACCCCTTGAAATGAACAAGGAGTTCCCCACCTCATGAAATTTCCATTCACACTAATCTCCAACCGAGTGAGTTCTTCTTCATGTGGAATGAGATCCTCCTCACATGAAATGAAATTCACCCTGAAGGGAAGGGTACTTATCCTGGTCCATTCCCCAAGATGTTCGTGAAGGAGAAGCACTATTTCTCCTCCATTCCACCTTCAGACACAAATATCATATGTGAGACTAGAATAGATGACTCTAAATACCCCATCCCTCTCCCATTGAGCCTTTTCACACTGGACTTCTTTCATTTTTATTCCCAACTCAATCCCCTACAAAAACATCTTTCACAATTCATCTCTCTACTCTATGTATTAAACTTATTTATCACACCAATAATGACTCACATGGGAGTAGAGATAATTAGTGAACATGATTCCCTTCATCCTATAAGCATCCCTCCTAGAGTAATCCCCAATATCCATATGGGTTGCTTCCACATGTAATAATTACATCTTCGATCCCATGACCTCTGTGGTTTTTATCCTTGGATTCTAAATAGGGTACATGGGTAGCCTCCTTCACATTCTATCCCAAATAATGGTAAACTTTGGTTCCCCTCTCATTGTGGTGGACCTTCCCGATCCACACCAAGTGGTTTTAAGATCAGCCTTCAAATGGGTCTCCCCTTTAGGTGTAATACCCAATTAAACTCTTATAAATACGTGTAATATGATTCCCAACCAAGTGGTATATGGTGGAAACATCCCTTTTATTTATGTAATACAATATAAATAACCCATATATTCCATCCAATTCTCCCACATCATGCATGTCCATCGTGATTCTTACCTTGGCTACCACATCCTGGTGGGATCACGACATTCATATGGGAAACTCCTATGTATAAGCTTCATTCATCTGTTTCATAAACTCTCCCTTAACATAGTGGGATCGCATAATCTATATGGTCCATCCCAATGCATAATCTGCATTCATCCCCATCATATATAATCATAGAATCATTCTGACAGACTTAGTGAATAATCCTCACAAAATCCAATGAAGATAGATCCTCTTGTGACAGGCAGTCTTAGTGAGTATTCCCTGCTCCATCCAACAGAGAATGTGGGTATTGATTCCTATCATCTAGAAAAGGTAAATATGAATCCTACATGAGGTTCAAGACAACCAATGGTAAACTTTTTTTTTCCACTCATATTAGTGTACCTCTTTGAGCCACCCTCGGTGGTCTCTAGATCATCATTCATGTTGTAAAACCATCCCTTTATGGGTAACACCACCTACGTGTCCATCATCATATGGGGTTCCAATTGATCCACATAGTATATCGTCATTTTTCTACCTCCAAGGGATGTACCGGTATAATCTACCTTTACATGTTTTCTAACAATTCTTCCATCTCTATAACATGATACCTTCATGAAACATCATCTTAGTTAGATGTTAAACTCGTGACCTACTGCATGTTAAACATGGGTTTCCTAAGGAAAACCTTTAGAAGTCATGCCACTGGAATAAGATTCCATGTGATCACCATAGGATAACTTGGGAATCCACTCCATTTGGAATACCACTCATAAGGATGAATATTGTTGTACCAATGTTCCAGCATCCAAACATGCTTAGTGATTCCTAACGTGACTACTCTTTTTACAAAAGGTTTCTTCCCTGACATAGAATTTCCAAAAAACGTATTATAATTAAACAACGTACACAAAGTTAAAGAACATGTAATGAGTTTCATTAACCACATCATAATCTATATGGTAATCCCAGGAAAGGTTACGAATTCTATGGAGGAATCCAAGGAAGGAGGAACAAACATCCCATCATCCCGTTTCTATCACGGATAATACATATATTAAGAAATAAAAAATACAAACCATCTTTGAAAATTGGGAATGTGAGGGAAAAAATAAACTCCATTTTGTGGCCACACACAATGTGTGAAGGTGGACTTGACCTGGTGGAAATTGTCAAAAATAGAAATGGAGAACCTAATGTGAAACTCTTATCCTCCATATTGGGATTAGTTTATTTATATGAATCAATAAATAATTTCATTACTTGATCCAGATATCCTATGTGAGTTCCTTCCAAGAACATAGTGGGCCTCACATGGAAATCGCCAGAGATGGGGGTAGTTGATCGTTGGGAATTCTTGTATGTGGCCTTATCAACATGGAACTTCTCTCTAACCATGGATGATTGAATGATTATAGGAATTGGGAATTGTTTTCATATTATCTATAATTAATGTTGAATCATTCTACTTTACAGGATGTAAGCCATAGGAAATCAATCTCCCTTTACCCACAGATGTAGTGGTAGGAGGAATAACAATATGACCATCCCACAAGATTCCACCTCTAATATGACTTAATCCATGACCATTGGGAACTCACACCGTATCTAACCTAAAAAAGATAGTGTAGAGGTGGGTGATTTGTGCTCTTGTATGCTTTTATGATGAGAAGGTTTCATTCTCATGAAAGGCATAGCCTGCAAGGACCTGGAATCTTCTTCCCCTCATAATCACTGCTACCCCCAAGGGATGCAAAGGGAGACACTACTTCCCACTCCTATATCCAATTCCTTATATAGACTATCCCCAGATTATTCATATGTCTCACTCTGCTACACCGATGTGGTAAAGGATATCCAATTTAACTTATAAATTACTACCACCTGTGATTTTCCAAGGAACACTCCCCCCCCATGCCATGTCAACATCACTAACTACATGTCCCTTAGGATGAGGAATAGGTTTTAAACAACATTTTTCTTATAGTATCGATTTAAATAACCAAACACCAATGTCAGGCATAAACATATTAAGACAACTATTAGGGTGATCCTTGTCTATGGATTCAATGGCCCATAAAACCCCCAGTTTGTTGCACTAGGGCCATACTACTGAAGTGTAAGGAGTCATCAATGCCTAATCAAAATTGAATACCTAGCCACCCAATGGGTACTCTAAGTTGACTTTTTCTATTTACAACACATATAGTAGCCATTGCAGGTCAACCTGTGAAGATGAGATCTAGTATGGAGGCCCCCCATTCCATCACTATCTCTATTAGTGGTCATACATGGTCCCACACTAATTTTCAAGGAGGTCCTTAAGCGCAACCATCATTGGACTACGTAGAGTCCCTCCCATCATTGATGCTATCCAAAATAATGTTCCTCCCCATTCCAATTGTCCCTGATATGAATGTACTTCCCATGTAATATATCATCAACATTATTCTCCTCCCCACTCAATTCCTAGCTCTAGAGGAGGTCCTGCCCATTGCAATAACAATTAATAAAGAGGTTCTCCCCACTTCATCATCTTCCAACATGAATGTCTTTTTGAAATGTGGTTTGATTAATACGATGTATCTTCTAATTATACCACTACAAACAAGTGCGAAAGTATTCCATATGCCCCAAAAAACCAATATTGAGGTCCTCCACAAGTTCTCACGAGCTCTCACATATGTCCTCCCTATGTGTCCATCTATTAGTACTGAGGACCTCCTCATAATCATTATTACCAGCACAGAGTCCCTCCTATTTTCTTGTTTGACATATTCCTTGGTGCTCCTCTCACCTTATATTATCAATTAAATGGTCCTCCCTCTCTTTTAAAAGTCATTGTAAAGATCATACCTTCTTCGATGAAAACCAACATGTAGGTCCTCCCCCATGATATCGCATGCTCTAACGATGGACTACTCACTTCAGAAAAAGACCACAATGATTTCCTCCCCACGATGAAGGCTTTCCCATACCTATGGAGCCATCAAATGAATGAAGGAAAATCCTTCTCCCCTGAAGAAATAAGTTTGAGAAGCACCATGTAGTTAAGAATCTAGTCCACTTTTCATGTTATGAAGAAGATTGTTACTCAATGATAGAGCCTTCACCTCGATCAACTATATTGGAGTCTGGGAAAGGAACCATATGTGTGTCTGTTTTTATCCCATAATTTGGTATGAACAAGAATTATGAATCTCATCCCATGTACATGGATGTGGAAGAATATATGGCTTACATCCATAGTATCTCCATACATCCCCCTATATCATCATCTGTTTCATTTTCTACATATACATGAGATCATAGAGAATTATTATGCTCAGTGGTAGAAGTTGAGAACCTAACATATTCATCGCCGACATCCATTTCCCTCACAAAAATGGAAATGGAAAATACATCATCCTAATGAGACATGATGATACAGTAGATACCACCTATCAGATATGATCCAACAAGTGGCGGTTAGTGAGATCACATGATACTTTCATTACCAAATCCATATTAGTTACACCACTATTTATTTAAAAATCCATGATCATAAAATTTGGATACAAATATTTGGATCCCTATTCTATGCATAGAAGCTGATACGACACTCTAGCTGTTGATCAGTTTACCACGATATTTTGGCCAAACTCTATTATCAACATCGATATTTTGGAGTCGTTAACCCAAGATGAGGACTTTTTTTCACTGATCTATCTGGGAGAATCATTTCTGCCATTTTCTATAAGATGGTATATTGAAAGAGTCAAGACCATCATGATGGAATCAACAAGCAGTGTCACATGTTTGAGTTAGCAGTGCTTCTCATCGATCAGCTCCATGCTTCACTTAGATAAAAACAGACCCTTCGGTAGAGATGCCTTCAGATATTCACAATTATCTATATAATTATTGAAGGTTAAACCCCACACATTCATGGAAGGGGAAGTGAACTTCTATTTACTTTAGTACCATCCTATTATATCCTGAATTTCCCAGTGATATGAAAGATTTTCAACCATTTGTAGTCATAGTTAATATGGTTGACCTTAATCTAATAAAAGAGAAGGACACTAAGGTAGCTCTTGAATAAAAGGACTCACCTATTGGGGAATCACATCACATTGTGGATGCTCATATTTTCATCATTACTCTCTATAAAAGGAATATACAAGGCCTTGTATAACACACCATGTTAGTACCATTTGGTCAAGACACCATTAAGGATAAAGGATAAACCAAGAAATATATGCCCTCTGAACCATATTGTTCTCTATTGAAGATGGAGTTTTATCCTTCTAAGGCAGTATTACTCTATAATATTATAGTATAGAATAATTTTATTGAAGATATCCATACTAAGAGCATTGCAGTATGACATATAGACTATGAGGATTATAAATTCAATACTAACCCTCCTCTATTACTATATCAAGTGTATCAACATTTCCTCTATGACCAATTGCCACCCATCGATCATAAAAATACCATGCATCTCAATATGGTTGATATTGGATCCTATATCATGTGGCCATGGTATTTACATTCAACTCATCCTAATGTGTGTGAGAAACATCCTCGAGAACCAGATTAGGTTGTTCCTTCAACAACTCAATATATCATCCCTCCCGCAGCTTTATAGGATACTCTAGACGATACAAAAGCCTCTGAGCCAACCTATCTTGTTGATGATCTTGTCAATGTGCTAGGGACCAGAACACATTTCCAGATATGAATCCCCATTAGGATTACCCAATAGAAACTCTCATCACCCACCATGAGGCCTTTGAGACACAAATCTAGACCACATTATTTCTTTGTGTGGACCTATTCTAGGAGCTCCAACACAATTATAATTCGATAGGATTTGGTTTTTCATACAGACATACAATAATTAGAAGGATCAGTGTTCTTAGGGTACAACTAATTACATATAAAATATATTTCTAGTTGGGAAGATCCACACATGCATTTCTAGTATCAGTTTTACTCCACCACATGTACGTAATGTATTTTCTTCCTCATCAATAGATAAATTTGACATGATGATTGAGTCACCGACTTTTTATGGGTGGAAATCTCTCACATATTCACTTAACATGATTCTAACTTAAGAATAGATGTTGAAGATGTGAGTGGATAATGTTAAGAGTAAATTGGTTTCCTAACTCATCTATAATAATTTCATAGGTGGATTCTGATATTTCTCTAATAAGGATCAGTTCCTAGATGAATCATTCTAGCAAGATATGCTAGAGTGACTATTACCTCCTCCAACTCTTATAAGAAGAGTCGCCATGGTAGTGATAGTTTTTTTCATGCATATAGATCACCCAGGCTATTATAATTTCTATCGAGAGATCCATATCCAAAGCCTCACATGGGGCATAGCCCCATGCCCAACCTCAGGCTAAAAATTTCCTATTTCAGAATTAGTAGGCACAACCACATAATGCACTACCACATAGATGAGTTAATCAGTGTTTATACCCCTATTAGGCTCTAGCCCCTTATCAAGGTTAGACTCTGAGGTTTCCCATAATAGATAATATAAACATTTCCTAATCATTAAAGGAGTGATACATTCCCAGCTACTTATGTAGTGCCTTGGATTAAGGATTTATGAAGCTGTTAAACTACTGAAAACCTTAGGAGTCCAACCTCACTGATCACCTTGATTTCTGTCCTAATCACTAAATCCTTGGGCATAACATAATGCAATGTTATTTGATCAAATTTAAGATTCATTACTAGTTTGATAATAATGTAGTTTTATTGGTCCCCACCCTAGAAAAGGTGGTGTGCATCTATGAAGTACCTAATAATAATAGTGAAGGCGAAGAGAATAAATTCTTTATCTATAGGTCTTAATATAATGATGGTTTTTATCTAGTAGAGCTATACCTTATTCCCCTGGTATCACTCGTGCCCATTTGAATCCTCCTGAGTCACCTGAAGTCACCTTACCTTCTTTATCTAAAACATCTACATCAACATAGAAACCTAGTTCTTCCAGGAGAAGGATACACCTAAAGCACATGGGATATAAGTGTCCCACATGGGTGATAAAAGCATATCTCACCCTCATATATTTCATGCATCCATATATGGAAATTAGCAGTTGTGTCTATCCATCATTGGAAGACTCCTCTGATTTTGACAAGAGAATTTCTTCATCAATATCATTTAACTGGTGGATCCCTATATAGTCCGCGATGATGAGAAATATCAGAAAGGCCCTCTTAATGTCTCTGAATGAGTCCATAATCGATGGTCATTGGATTTTCAAATCATAGGACTGATTATTATAGTGCTTCCTATTATGTGATGCATGATTCCTAGACCAGAAAATAGATTTATAAAAAGGAATTAGAATATATAGTCCTCTCTACACATCTTTTTATATTTTCATCCACTACCAATAGTTCAACTCTATTAGGCATAACTACTGCCACTACATTATGGTCTATAGTTCACAACTATATACATTCCTCAGCCATCTGACAGTAATCTAATATTAATTTTTCATGGTATAATTATTGAGTAGTGGGACATTCCAAGAACTAGTCAGAATCCACTGATTTGACTCAAACTCATACATTTCCTCCTTCCAATGAGAAACCTCCTACAAAAAAAGATTCACCTATCATGGAAGTATTATGTTCTCAAAAACCATTCCAGTAATCCATAAAATATTTATACTATTGAGTCCCTCCACCTGTCAAAATAGATGAATGAATACATCATAGATTCATTGAAAATACCCATCTATTTTGAGATAGAGTTAGCAGTCATAGAATACTTCCATTCCGAGAAAGCTAATAAAGAATAATTCCAATCCATTATCTTGTTCTCTGAAGAAGATGAAGACTCACCCATACTTTGGAACATTCTCCCGTTATACAAATAATTCTAGTTAAATGGAAGGTAGTTTCGTCATTTTCTAGATGGAATAGGTTCTAGTATCAACCTCATCTTGCCAAGGGAACTCTACGAGCTTGGACAGATAGATAATGATATGAGTCATTCTAAGCTTAGGATTTAGGGTTATGGAAGTACCATGCAGAGACCTTGTGGAAGAAATTTCATGAACACATAGTTTAGTGGCCAGATAGAAATAAATGAGTTCATGGTTATCTTATAGGATTCCACTATAATGCACTTATGGGTAGTCCCTAGATTTATTTAATGCTGTGATTCCCTCTCCAAAATCACCAGTGCCTCGGGTACTATAACAATGGTTACTTCGGTGTGATCCAAGGTGATGCATCTCCATTGGCCTCTTATGAAACCATCAATCTAGATTATGAGTATTATAAGGCCAAGTACAATAAGGATCAAACATATGAGGTTGAGAAATATATTACTCTGACCACCCCCTGGATGGACATTGATGATGCCTTAAACCTATGGATTCTCCGATAATTGGCCACAACCCTAGACATGGGATACTGCTTCAACATTTCAAATATGATGGGATCAAATATTCCCATGTACAAGGAACATCATATGATTACATCATATACCTACATATGTTATGATAGGGTGATACCAGAACCCCCTAACCCTATCAAGTATTGAGATGTTTTCCCTATAGATATAGTTTTACACTAGAACTGCTTGTTCATCGGAGCTAGGTGAAATAGATAGAAGATGACCTGAAACACATGATTTGAAATCATAAAGTGTGGACCCCTTAGTCAAAGGCCTGATGGAATCATGTTGACATCCTTTTTTACATGGTTTCAATAGTACCATGGTCTCCTAGTAAAGATTCCACAGCTCTCCAAGAGAACACCATGGATCCTCTAGAATCATCTATCAAAGATGAAATGTCTCCCCCATTGATTAACCTGCCTCAGATAATGAATAATACTGGGAGAATGATCCCACTATATTCATGGAAGGTATCTCCACACACATCGATGAGTCAGTTTAGGTAATTCTTGGCACTGAGACAGATCTGACGCCAACACTAGTCAATGAAGCTATTCCTGTAGAGGAACAACAATAGAATTTGTATTTCATGAATAGACATCATTTTTTATTCTCTTTGAGTTATTAATAAATTCTAGGACTAGATTCTTAGTGCATCATCCATCACCATGGCCTCCCAAAGAGTCATCGCAGGTTCAAACAACCTCCCAGGAAGATTCAGACATCGCATCTTGCAATGGTCAATTTCAATGGTGATAAGATCCTGAAATCCCAATTTTTTTAGGAATCCCAACACCCTAGTTGGTTTAAAAACATTGTTCATGTCATAAAGAGGAATAGATAGATCATAGTTGTAATTGGATTTAGGGAGGTCAACCACAACTACCTGATGGATTATTTTCCCCTTCCTATGTAAAATTAGTTGATAGTTTCCACAACTGGATTCCAGGATCTCTTTATTATGGAATGGTATTCTTCGTATAATTAAATTTGAATAAACCTAGAAGATGAAGATTCCACCACCTTCAGGTCACCATAGGTGACCATATTCTATCAGGTAATACCCTTCACTTTGAATAATGAAGAAGGTAGCTATCAGTATTCCATGCACCATATATTCCATAAAATCCTTAAGTCAAAAGTTTAGTTATAACCAAATGTTCCATGAGCAGGTCAGACCCAATCCTATAAAATTTTATTATTAAAAATAAAGAACATTACATCAAAAAACGGGTTTACAAAGATGGGTAAAAATAGTCCCACATGCATCTACCTCAAAAAGATGTGAGAAAAATTACTGGATAAAAAAGGACCATTCTAATCATGACACTACAATGGCCTTCTTCGACAAAGCATCAGTAACCTGATTGGACCCCCAATATACATGTGTCACATCAAGAGTAAGGCCACAAGTGAGCTGAATTCATTCAACCCAAGGTGATAACATCTTCCCTGGAAAATTCATAGACCGACTCTTAAGGCTATCAACTTCCAAAACTAAGTTAGATTTCAACCAAATAAAACTACATCCATGACGAAAAACATATGTGATGGGAATGATTATGGGCCAAAGAATAGCCACAATGGCCAAACCCTAACCTATGTAATGATCGAAGCAGCCTTTAACGAAGCCCTGATAGGTACGAAAGATGCCAACACATCCTGAAGGACCCAGTGCACCTGATGCCACCCTATCAATGTTGAGTCTTAGCCTAGAGAAATTGGGTGAATCAACCTAATAGAATTCACCACCAACTGTTTTTTTGGTCTTGCCAGGGACAACAAAAATTCCCCAGATTATGAGATCATTCAGATTGTTATTCACACACTCTATCTGGATTTTTGTGGTAGTGATGACAACCCTATGGAACGGTTTGACACCAGACTAATAAGATGGTATTTGGATGTTAAACAGGATTCCATTTTGTGACTTCTATACACAATCAAAAATAGATTCAGAAGAAACTAGTTATATTCCCATCACCTTCTCACTACATGTCACTTATATTATTGAGTCCATCAGTTCAAAAAATCAATGCATTTGAATCCTACACCCAAGAATGTCCAATATATAGTTCCATTGTCTGAAGGTGAAGTCACATGAGAGAAAAACATGATAAACTATATCCTCTGCTACAAGACACAAGGGTCACACTAAAGCAAGTTGCAAGCTAGTTTCTACAGGATTATGTGGTAGGGGAGCCTAAATTTCAAGATCCTCCTTAGGGGAAGAATGGAAGTAGGGGAATGAAGAATTTATGGAAGGCCAAAAGACATCAAGGGGTCATAGTCTTCCCATCGCACATATAGAGGTACCAGTCACGGGTGCTAAACAGACCAGAAGAAAGTGGCTACCAGATGATGGTATCTTTGTCAGTTAAAGAATAACATTGGATTTCATCTTGAAAATGAGTTGAAATGAAACCATAGGTTCCCATGTCATCAGCCTAGAGAGGAGAAATTCAAGTGTGAATCATGTATGGAGGGATATCAACATCCTCATTAAGTGGCCTGGTTACCCATAGAGTTCTCCTTGAATTCAAATATGAGTACCTACACACAATTCACTTTGATCATTGCATGATACTATTAAATGAAGACCTCAATGCGGAACAGATTTATGATGAGAGATAAATAATGTATCCAACCAACATTCAATGAATGAGATGAGTCAAGAGAAAATACATTGACATGTCCCTAGATGTGATCAAATTCCATGTAATTTTTATTATGTGAACATCATTTATGAGACTCAAATCCATTATTCCAAATCCTCCCATATTAGGGGGTTTGATACATTCTTTCCAAGCCACGGGGAAACATTTTTTCTCAAAAATAGATCCAGTGAATATTAAGTTTCTGATCAATATTATCGGCTCATTGATGATGGTTTGGGGCAATCTATAAATAAAGGACATGTAGAAAAACATTGATAAGATCAATGAGTTGACAAGAACTATTTTTGTAGCTTGGGATATGGATTTCCCTATCCATGTCAACATTTGAGAAATGATCATGGAGAAAATATTTTCAAGATAACACCATTTCACATTACCCTAAAAAAGTGGAACTCCAAGATAATTGAAGGTCATAGAACCTCTCTTAACACCAAGGGTCCTAGAAAAATTCATCTTCATTTGGATTAGAACCCCATTCCCAAATAACAAAAATGATTTCTTCTAGCTGATGGTTTTACCAGCCACATGTTCGTAATGATTGAAGATTGCTTTAATCACATAGATAGTTCTTCTATCAGCTTTCCCTAAAAAGTATACGTCATCAGTATAAAACAAATGAGTGAAGGTAGGAATTCCCCTGTCACCCTTAATATATCTGTATAAGCCCGCTTGGGAAAGGTAATTAAGACATAAACTCAGCTAATCTATATAAAGAGAAAACATGAGACTAGAGAAGGGATCCCCTTGTCTGACACCCTTGAAGCATTAAGAAAAGCATTGTGGAGAGAGATTGACCGGGATTTCTACACTGGAACATCTAAGAATACTATGGATAGTATTGATGAAATTTGTGGAGAAGCCCTGCATTTTCAATATTGAAAGTATGGGGCTTCATTTCATTGTGTCATAGGCCTTGGAAATATACATTGATAAAGAAAAATTCACCTATTTCACCTTCTAACTCATGACATTAAATAATTCTGAAGAAATAAAAATGTATTTCTAAATATTCCTCCCCAGATAAAATCTGAATTGATTTGGGGTTATCTTATCTTTGACAATATACCCAAGCCCTATAGTGATGATTTTTCTGATGATTTTGGTAATAGTATTTCCAAATTTAATTGGCCTGAAGTCCTTGACATCCACAACATTGTTTATCTTTAGTATCAGTGCAATAAAATTGGATTTGGAACCGTAAGGCATGGAAGAATGGGCGTGGAATTCCCTCATTACATTGGTAACTAAATCATGAACAATTTCCAAATTGAACATAAATATCTTATTGGTAAAACAATCCGACCCTCAAACATTATCAATGTTTAAAGAGAAAAGGGCTGCCTTGACCTCCCTCTCCCCAAGGTCCTCCACTAACTTCCTATTATCTTGTCCATCACTAATAGGGGTGATGTTATTCACTAACATGTGGGTGTTATCTGACCCATTTTTAGAATAAAGATGAGTAAAAGAATTGATCACAACGTTTGAGTTATCATTATCTGTGGTAATCCATCTCCATCAATGATAAGGGTAGTGACTACCCTCTTAACAATTACTTCATTATGTATGTGATGAAAGAATTTATAATTATTATCCCCTTATTTTAGCCAATAGACATTGGATTGTGACATGGCTAGATTTTATTTGTTATTGACTAAATCATCACAGGTAGCAATATCTTGGATTTCATCATGAGAGGGCATGATATGTGATTGATTGCAATTCAGAAAAAGGAGAATATTGCTTTTAGAAGACTTCATATCATCATCAATCTGGTAAAAGTAGGCCTTTATCCACTCTCTTAGCTTCCTCTTAGTATACATCATCTTCGATAATAGAATCTGAAGAGGACTACAAAGAGTTACGCATTCCCAAGCATAAATAACAATTTCCCTGCCCCTATAATGACAAGCCAAGTGTTGTTGACCATAAAAGGAATACGGGCTACTCTTAAAACATCTACTGAGATATGAACCATCAACTGGTTTTGATCAGAGTGTGTTTTTGGCATAGTGAGGCAAGAGCCATTAAATGCGTCATTCATATCATCTACATTAATAAGAAACCTATCCATCTTGCTAGCCTACCTTCCATTTAGAGTATATCTTCCCCAAGTAAATTCCACATTAGTAGTGGACACTTCAACCAGATTTCATTTATAAATGTAGTGAGATAACTCACTGGCTGCAAGTCGATTGAAGTTCGATCCAGTTTTCTCCTCTAGTTGTAGAACAGTGTTGAAGTCACCTAGAATGATCCAATTTTGTGGTGAAATATTAGAGAGAACCTCCAACTCATTCCATAATTCCCTTATTTTGATATAATAATTGGAGGTATAAATGAATGAAACAGTGTATGTGAAGACCTACAAGCCAACATAGGCCGAGACAAGCTATTGACTTTGACTTCAAGAGAGCAGGTTTAGAGATTCATGTTTCAGCACCTAAAGGCTCTCCACACCATGCTTAATAAGATTATTAGAAATAACATAATAACGAAGAGATCCACATTTGAATGATATTCAATTATAATAATTCATATTTTGTTCTAAAAGTGTCAATTAGCAAGGGTTTTTTGGTCGAAACAAAATGACTAACGACTTTGACCGTGGGACCATTCTCATGCACCTGGCAATTCTAGAAGAGAATCATCATTAATTAAGGGATGTCTCACCCCATGTTTGGGGGACCCCATGAGTAGCTTCTTTCTTAGGCTTTATATCCATCCCCTAGTTTTTCCTCTTATCATTATTCACATAAAGATTCCTGATTCAGAGACCTTGTCCTCGTCATTCAGATCACCAGGGGTGACTAGTTTTCGTATCATCAAACTAGAACACACCAGAAAGTAGATTGAACTAGATGGAGGAATGTTGTCTTCCCCTTATTGTATCATCATCCAGAATGTGCTGGATATCCTATTTGAGAGGACTTGAGTGATGGAAACATCTTCAAATGGAGGCCCATCTTGAGGATCAGTAAGAGGAATGTCCGACTTAATGGACTGCAACATAGAAGTGCCATGTGGAAATGAAAGAACATATGGGATGGCCAAAATATCATGTGTAGTATTGTTGATTCCCTGCATCACCAGACCATGAAAATAGTCCAAAGTAGAGATCTGGGGAGCAGGAATCCTAGTGGATAATGGAGCCTCCACATCAACGCCTGGATCCATATGTTAAGCCACAACAGTATTAGTAGAAAGGGTGCCCCAATACTGATCATCAGGGGAATAATGTTTCTGTAGGGTGACTAAAGAGGGCTCATTCAACTCATGAGTAGGTTCAGTAGGATTTCCATCTTAGATCAGAATAGGAAAAGAGATGTCCTTGGAGCCAGACATGGCACAAGGCTGCTCAATCGGAATCAACATCACCCTAGATTCATGTCCCAAGGGAAGATCAATTTCATGGGAAACATCATCCTTGGGTTCCCCAGTGGGAGGATCATAGTCTCCACAATCATGTGAAAACCCTATAGTCCAATATGGTTCATGGTCATACCCATAAAGAAGAAGATTTGCTGAGGGATAAAATCCATGGAATCCACTTCAATGTCAAAAATTCTCAACAGAGTAGTCCTATGAATTTTCTTCATCATGATCACACTAGATGTATTTCCATATTCATTATTTCTATTATAAGGATGCATCAATAATGATGTATAGTATCTCTCTCTCATCACTGGTCTCAATATGGCCTTTGAGATTAATTTTCCCCACCTATATGTGAATGGACACTCTTATATAGTCATTAAGTAGGTCAACGGTGACCTCATTGTTTGGATCCTATTAATCGTACCCCTTCTAGAACTCACTCATCATCTGATGGAATTGTTCCCCTCTATGCTAGATGTTACTCATGTTCCCCAATCGCTGAATGGTCGATCTGATGCATTTTCCAGTCAAACTTCACCTCTTGTAGGGTATAATACTGATGATACAATAATCCATGTGGTGAAACTATGATTCATCGATACCCCTACCATGGATGATGATGATAACCTACATCTGACTACATATTCCTCCACATCATGAATTCTAGTCCTTTTACTTTTTAGGATACCTCAAATTTGAGAAATCCATTTTTTGAGTTTCTCTATTACATAAATGTCACACCAAATAGAGCTGAATGAGAGAAAATCTATTGGCATGTTGTATAGATCAACATCCAGAGCGGTCATAGACACGAGGGAACTCTATATAAATGTTGTTTGGAAATTATTTTCATCTAATTAATTGAAGGATAACAGATTCCCCATGTTATGTGGAAATATCATGCTAGTTCATGTAGAGCTCATTCAGTAGGGTTGAAGCTCTTCCAGTAGATCTGAATGCTTAGTTACTTTTGACCCACCATGGTCCATTACTACATCGTGTTCTCCAAGAGGTGTAACACACGTCAGATTGATGAAAAAAAATTATTGACCACCATATCCCCTCAATACTACCATTTACCCTTAGCCCATTTTGGTATAGTTAATTGATGTCATGAGACCACACCCAGTAGGGAAAACACTCAAATATAGGTTATTCAGACTACAACAGGTTTTTTCATGTGGGTAGAAGTGGTTCTTCCCTAATATTTCAAGCCCCATTCTATTGGCGAGTTTGTGATATCCCATATCATCCAATGATTTGGAGTCCCTCATGTTATTCTCACCAACCATGGAACTAATTTCTAAGTAGATGATCTAATGAAATGTTATTCTATGTATAGAATTCGGTCCAACCCCACATCCCTCAACCTCGCCCAAGAAAATGGGTAGATCTAGGTGTTCAACAAGTCCATGTCCAACATTCTACAAAAGAAAGATGGTCAGAATAAGAAAAGTTGATGGAAGAAGATCCAAAAAGAAATTTTGGATTATTAGATGATGAATCGAGATTCTCTCTAAGTGACTCCATATTCATTAGTGTATGGAAAAAAGGCAGTGTTTTGGTACAAAATATAGTTACCTTCATTCCCAATAATTTTCTATTATCATAATATTCCATACAAGATATTAATGTTATGTATGGATGTATTTAAATCCATCGAAGAGAATAGGATTTGGGCCTTGCAAAATCTAGAGAGGCACCATATCAAGAAAAATCAATCTTTCAACAATAATTTTCATCTCCTCTATTTCTATAGGGTGTCATTGTACTTGATCTATGGATGATAATGATACATTGAATAAATCAATCATAGTTGGAGCCCAAATTTGTAGGATCATACATCTTTCAATTGTTGTATCCTAACGGTGAATATTATTTGGACACCATGGATGGGTAGGACATCACACCTATGACCAATGCCAATTTTCTCAAGTATTACTATTCATAAGGTCCTTATGTCCATATTGAATGATGTAAAACTTACCAACACCTTCGTTCTGGTTGCATGATGCTAAAATTTATGAATTTTTTTTTCAAAACCAACATTTCCTTAATATAAGAGCTTATGGCATTCACACCACGTTCTCAAACAATCCACATACATCCTCGCAACATGAAACTAAACTATGCTAAATCATCCTTATTGCATGATGATAAACTATGTTACATCCCACTTCCTTACATCATGATGTTTATATGTAGGTACTAGTCCTATCACATGATCTTAAACTGGAACATCATCGTCCCAGCTACACAAAGATAAACTACACAATATATTTGTGTTCTCACCTGAGAGGAAATAAAATTTGGCATTGGTCAATCCCCATTCCATTTACATGAACTATGTATAGATTTATTACAATACTTTTGGGACATGTAGTTATTCACTGTTTTTATATCTTGGTTAATAAATTTAAAAAAACACACAGAAAAAATCAAAAACAAAAAATATGTATGCCCCTTCTCTGTGTATGGGTCAGACCTACATTGTGAGACATTATTCCAAAACTACATATGCCATTATTCCCATACTTATGGTATACATAGGAACACCCATGAACTTTTTCTCTAGGCCTATCCATATGCCTCACATTTTAATGTATGGCATAACATGGGCCTTCATGGACCTCATTCAAGTTTTTTTTATAGTTGTTGTGTCATACATATTACTTTGGAGGCACTCCCCTATAATATCATATTTTCATGAATATAACTTTCACTACACTCAGTTTCCTTACCCCATGATTTTAAACATCATATAATATAAGAACAATGTGTTGGATTATTTCCATCCTCATGGGATTCTTAGAGACACCATGAAATTTTTTCTATGGTTCTGGCCATATGGTCATTAACCCCATTTTTTAGCCATAATCAACCTTATATACATATGGAACATGTTTACTACAATACGGCATTCAAGAGATACATTAGGACCTCTCTATTTGAGAAGTGGTTTGAATCCATCTACCCAATATGCCCCATTTAACTGTTAAGATGCACTAAGATGTGAGACCTTGAGTGTTAGATTCTGCATGGACATTCTCTTGTTCCATATCGATGTTTTACATGTAAGTTTATTTGGGTCCCCATAACCATCTACATATTAAATGACCCCCAAAAATCATGGTTAATAGACATATCACTCACCAAAAAAATTGGGACAGTGCCCAGGAAGATTATGAATGACATTATGAGATAGGCCTAATGGTTTAAATATGGTCTTTAGTCGACCCTCATTTGATTGTTCCCATTATAGGTTACATGATTTGGATAATTTTTTTAATATAGTTAGCTATTATCCTCCATCATTATGCCCCCAATATTTCCTCTCTAATATCGAGTTTCATGATTCACATTTTCCAGAAACTAATGTTCTGGTGGAACTTCAAAACCCTTGATGTTACCCCTTATTGCACTGTTTCACATTGATTCAGCATGTTATCATTTTTGGGAGACCCCCAATATGCCCTTTTCTGTCCCATAATGTTCATTTCAATGTGTTATGATAACCCCACCACTACTATTGGTTTCCCACACTAAGAATTTCTCAAGTGTTCTTAGGATTCTTGGTAGTGTCATTACCCACATTAATGAGTTGTAGAATACCATAGGTCAAAACATTATTACCATAAACTAGGATTTCAATTCCATACATCATTATATTAAACTAATAATACATTCCCTTGGAAGTTGTGTTTTGTAGAGAGTACCCATTGGGTCCCCATTCATGATGGTTTATAGCTTCTGTATAACACAAATTCTCCTCTGAATACCTTTTTTTCTACAACAAAATTTCAAACTATGCTCCAACATCCTTTCCTCCTAACCATAAACTTTACAGGAACATCCTAGGAACATGATGTTAAACTAGGAACCTATGGTAAAAACTATATTACCATAAAAAAATATACTTTGGTCTAATAAATCTGACATTGAACTATTTTTAGTACCATCGTGTTTTACCCCCGAGCGTATCCACATACTACCACTGATATTCTTTGATGTACAAGGGAATGAGACGTAGTGTGTTGGATAATGTATGGAAATTATCTCATTCCATAAATGTGATTCACATGTAACTTTATTTGGGTCCTCATCATCTTCCACATCTTACTGGAAACCCTAATGGCATGTTTCCATGATGTATGTCCCAAGTAATAATCTGTTCTAATTCCTCGAAAGGTTGTGGATGAAATTTTGAGACAGGCCCCATGTTTTGAACATGGTTAGTAGTGGACCCTCATTTTTATGTTCCCACCACAGGTAAGACAATTTAGATATTTTTCCTCATACATGGTTAACATTTATCTTCCATCGTCATTCAACCCTCATTGTGTTCTAAGTATTTGGTGATATGATTCACACATTCTTCATTCATATGTTATGGTAGAACTCCTACACCCACGGTGGTTTACCTTTGTGCATCTATGCATATTTAGTAGAAGTGTCAGTATCATTTGGGCATTCTCAACTAGTAATTCTTTCACCCTTGTTGTATGCTTTTACATGGGATTTGGAAAGCATAACAAAACTCATTGGTTCCTACACTGATCATGACGCATGTGGGGTTTGGAGTTTTGGTTATGCTTGTACCCACTTGGGGGAGCATCACTACTCTATTGTTTCTCTTGGGAGTATGTGGTGTAGTTTGGGGTCTTCTTACCCCTCATTCACACCATGTTATAAATGGTGGGTCGTTTTCCTCCCTTGAGAATACTCCCCTACACATTATCCTGACTGCATGACTCTAAACATCATAATAGTTTAGGTCCCATGTACATTCCATTAAACAAGGCATGTGAATCCAAGAATTGTGACTCTAATTTATGTTAGGGATTCTCTTCACTTTGTTTCACATGGTTTTAGGGACTCTTAGTCCCTCATTCACATTGGTTATGGGTTTACCACGCCAACAAGACTCACATATCCACTTGATGTCTTTCCATGGTCCAAACTCTATGACCATAATCTAAGAGCATGTTGTCAAAGAATTATGAACCTAAACATTTTAAAGCACCTTTAAGAATGATGTGTGGCTTAATTTACATCTTCATAACAAACATAGTGACGCCTATATATTTTATCATTGGGACAATCAAAAAATTCTCATCCCCTTCATTCCTTCTCTATTATAACCTATCTATGGAATATGAGCTCCCTAGGACTGCACACATGAGATGTTCCTTCCATCCATGACATACTAATGCCTTTAGGGATAATCTGAAATGTATCACAAGAATGTGTGGTGTGGCATCAGGCCTTTTCATCCTAATTAAAATCATTTTTGTATGATACATCACTACCCATACCAATTTTATATACCATCCCATGGTCCAAACTATATAAACATAAACTAAGAGGCAATGTCCTAACCACATGATGTTAATGGAAATTCATTCATGAATTCAAGAACTATCGATTGATTAATTCACATCCTCATAGGATATATAGTGACACCCGTACATTTCATTTATGGGTGTAGCCATAAATATAGTGCAAACTCAATGACCCTAAAATTTATATAGTTTATCTTAAGGCACCTATATGGTTTTTTGTACCAAAAAATTCTTCTGGATCATTCAACAGATTCGACAATGTGATCGGCAGAAGCCTCCTCCTGAACAGGTCAAAAAGAACCTTGAAGCCCTCTCAAAAAGGACCTATGTGATGCACTCCATGCGACATTAACATTTCCGTGCGGATGGATCCATGAGAGGCTTTGTGGTACCCAATACTCATGGGATTCTGACGCTGACCGAGGGCCCTCAATGGCATTAGGCCAATCCACACCACGTTTTGCGGAGGTTGCGTCCACGAATCTCTATGCGGCGTCATGCCCCCTCCATGATTACAACATGGGCCGAAGTAACAACTCTTTTCAATGAAGTCGATAATCTTTTTGGTGAGTTCTACACCCCTCTAACTGGGGTTTCATATAAATAGAAGGAACACCTCCATTCCAAACCATTGTCACTCTGTCATTTTAACTTCCCATCTCTCGTTTTTCATAGAACTTCACGAAAGCACTAAAATAGATTGTCAATGCTACTTGGCCTTTAAGATCTGTATCCATTTTTTTGATTTTCATCCTCCACTTATGGTTGAGCTTCCTATTACTAATTCCTATGTCATTCTCCTAGGAAGGGTCCCCTTCGGTGTTCTGTAGGTTTCACATAGCGTAGAGCCTTTGTGAAATTCTCTCAATGCAAAGATGTATTTGATAAGGTGCAGCATTTAAGCCTTTAGGGTTACTCTTGGGAATGCCTTGTCCTTTCTTAAAGACCCCCTATTCCTGAGGCCCTTTCCCTTCATGAATAAAATCCACTCTATGTAGTCTTTCCCTTCATGATGGTCTTCCACTTCCAGAAGACAATCCTCTTCGCAAAGCGCCTATTTATAATACTGAATGCTTTTCACACCCCCTTCTCATATGACCCTCTAGGTTTGTACAATGTTATTTCAATGTCCCATGGGTTTTGATTTCTATAGCGGTTCTTATCCTCATAATTCTTCTCATAGGCATGCTAATGACTATTGATTATTCTCATACCTATGCTAACGTGGTCCCCTAAATGGATCACCCCACAACACCACTCTCCATGACATTGTTGATGCCTTCCCTTCCCCATGGGTGGGTGGGTATCAGTTATGTAAGTCCTAGGGGTGCGGAGTAAACCCGCCACCTCTAATCTACAAGGAATTAAACTACTAAGAACCATTGTCCTTAGCACATGATGTAAAACTATGGCCTTGCCCCGTGCATCATACATAGGATGCCTCGACTCAGATATTTTTGACGCCTGCTCATCTCCATGGGAGTGAGATCAAACTCACATAGAATGGGATCCTCTTTACAAGAATGGTGTTTCTCTATGGGGAAGGGTAAATATCTTGGCGTAAGCCCCTAGCCTTTCATGTGGGATGTAGCATCCCTACTTCTTCTTTCTTCTTCGGTGCCAAATACTAGATGAGAGATGGTCCACAAGACCTTCATTTCCTCATCCCTATCTCTATGGTATTTTTTTCCATTGGGCCTCTATCCTGGACTACGTTCCAACCACCATCTCCATGGGCCTCTAACCACGCGTAAGCCCCTATTTCCTATTTGGGCTGCTAACCATGTGTATACCCCACTTCACTTCTCTCATATGCACCTTTCGCGAAGTGATTGTCAGGTCTTTTCTACCTCTTGTTTCTCACAGCTAGTATGATTCACACGGTCTTAGAGTATGAATTGGCCGTATAACACTTCTTGGTCCGCCATACTGTGTATGCCCCAACCCTCATTCTGAAATAATATGTCTCTTTAATCCTTGCCTTCTAGGAAAGGTACATAAGAAACATCCCGGAGGTTCAAACCCAACACCTACCTATCGTGACCCCTCCATGTCGTTTCATCTTCATCACGCATGACGTTAAACTGTATCCCTCGTACTGATCTATGTGGAAATTGATCATCTCCCCTTGATAAGAAATAAATGAAAGATTCCTCCCTGATGTACAATCCCAACACCCATTAGTATCGACCACTCCACGTCGGTCCACCATCAACTTACATGACATTAAACTATACGGCCATTTTCACCACACAAGACATTAAACTATACCCATTTTAACTATGTGGGATTTGATCCTTGTCTCATAGATAGGGTACATAGGAATCCTTCCTAAGGTATAATCCTAGTCGACGGTAAGCCATTGTGATTCCTAAGAGATGGTAAGCCATTCTGATTCCCACCCAGTGGTAATCCATTGGAAACCCAGTCAGCCGTAAGCGACATTCAACCCCAACCAGTGGTATTCCATTGGGAACCCCAACCAGCGGTAATCCATTTGAACCCCAATCATGGGTAAGAAGTTCGTAATCCCAATCAACGGTAAACCATTGTGATTACCAACTAGCGGTAGGTTGTGGGAACCCCAGTTAGTGGTAAGCCTTTGTCAACCCCAACCAGCGGTACGGAGATATTGTCCACAATAAATGGTAAGCCTATATAGTCCCCTTTGTTGGTACCCACATCTATTGCCCTCCCCCATGGCGTCATACCAACCCGGACTACTAACTATATGTTAGCCATAGTATATCATCGATTCGTTGTCCTAGGAGGACACCCTGATTCTATACCACCATCCCGAACTACATGGACATTTATTTTATGCCTCAGGGATATGTAAGAAGCCTACTTGATGTTCAAACCAATAAATTGTAACATCCCAAGGTTTTCTAAAAATAAATTGAAAATTCATGATATTTTGTTCATGGTATATATTTATAAGTATCCTTTAAATATAATTTTATTTCTTCTATGTTTTGAATTTCAAGAAATTTTCATCTAAAATTTTATTTAGTCTGTTATTTAGATTCTGATGAAACAAACTTGTTTTTTTGGTGAATAGTAACAAAGCCTTATGAATAGTAATATGAATAGTAATATGACCTCATGAATAGTAAATAATATTATTATTATATTTTCCCAAGGAATTAGGATAATGAGATCTTAATTAATTTTCCAATGTCACATAAAACTAATTGCACCTCAATATTGTTATTTTTCGAATTAACTGTGACCTTATTTAAATATTAAATTAATAATATTTAGAAAATTATTTTTGAAAAAATGGAGTTCATTTTTGATTTCTACACGTTGAAAAATGGTTGGGGTAATTATTTGGTATTTTTCTGAAACTCTTGAATTTTTGGTGAATAGTGAAATACGATAAAATACCGTATAATAACTTTATCAGTAAAAATGCACTATCTATGACATCATAAGTGATGAAAGGCCACTTTAGTCGAACTAAAATGATATTATCACTATTTAGGGCCACTTGATTTGAGATTATTAATAGTCTTGATAAAAATATTATAATAATGATTAAAATAATCTAAAATACCTCTCATCCTCCACTATAAATACCACCCTCACTCCCCTCTTCCTCCCACACCTCTCAAGCCATGAGAGTTGTGTACTTTCTACCAAATTCGCTCCCCAATATTCTTCCCCATGTACTAGAGCTTCTGGTCTCACCAAAAGACCAAAATCAATTCCCTTAAGAAGGATCTCAAGGAAAAGAGATCAAGAGGTAAACAACCTCTTTTATTTTCTTTCTTTTCATTCTTTTTTTGTTATTCTCTTCCAGTCCCTTTTTCTTTTGTTGGTATATTTCAATAAAAATTCCCCCTTACTGTCCTAATTTTTTGTGAATGATGAGATATTCCATTCCTCTAATCAATATTGTTTTTATGAAATTTTAAGAGACGTTGTTAGGCCGCCGAATGTTCGTGAGAAATTTCTCATGATTTTCTTTTATTTCAGGATTCGTTTTTATTCTTTCCACACACCCTCTTATCCAAGAGGCATGAAAACTCAAGAATCATGTATATTAATTATGTTCTCATGATTATGGAAAATTCCTCATCAGTATTCTTATCCTCTTCCACTTATTTAAAGAATCAAAAAACATTTTCCATTTGTGTCGAATTACCGACATCGTGGACGATGTATTTTCAATTTCGATTAATTATTTCAAGTCTGGTCATGAAACTATTTATATGGTTGAACAAGGATATAATATTTGTTTTATGATCCATATATTGTTCTGTAATTATTTTTTACTCATGGTTCTAATTTAAAAGACAAAATGATGTTGTTATTATCAAAGAACCACTAAAATGATCTAAACGAACATCATTAATGTTTTAACTTATAAGTCATTCTCATATAAATAATCAAAGTGATAAATGGTATTATTTATGGTACTGGAAATATTAAAATAATAATCCATTCCCATTCTGTAGTTTCACTTCCAATCAACAAGAACGATTCATCATGAATCGATTGTGAAAATCACAAAAGAACTCACCCAAAATAATTCAAGGAACAAAATACTAACAATTAAGGGGTGAAATGAGGTTATGAAATGACCATATAAGATGTTATAAACATGATAATATTTATTTAAAATACTAATAACACTCTTTTAACCATTATACAGGAGTTTTAATCTAGTTTTAAGTAAGAGAAGCCTAAGGTAAGGGAATTCTTATCTCGATTTCCATTCTTTGGGTTAACCGTCTAATTTAATATTTATGGGATATTTAAAATGTTTGTGTGATGGGTTCAGTTTATATTATGTTTCATTATGTGTATTTACAGAGTATATATATTCCATCCACTCTATTAAGTCTCACTTCAATTATATCATGTTTATAAGGGACTATTCGTCTAAAATCCTCTTTTAAAATTCTGTTTTACAAGATTCAAAAAAAATATTTTTATGCTATTATTTATGTTGTATGATTATGTTTTGGTTATTTGAAATTGTTTATGATGAAGGGTGGGACCTATATTTCCCTCCAATTCATTGGGTATGAGTAATTTGGAGGTCGGTCGTATGGTTAATCCATGTGTAACTGTGATGGTTACACAAATTATGGTAGCTGTGAGGGTTACAAATTTTAAGGTAGCCAAGATGGTTACAAGATTCTGTAGGTAATTCCCCAAGATGCCTCTATGATTATATTTATGTTTGTGTGGATCTTGTGTAAATCTCATGTTACATGAAGTAAGTATTTATGGGTGGAAAGAATGTCTTTTGAAAATGTTTTCATACATTATGATTATTCATGGACTAATGTGATTTCTCCTTATTTTTCATACCTTACTGAGCTTTTGTGCTCATCCCAAGTTTTTAAATTATTTTTCACTGGTTAATGGATGAGTAATACAAGGAAGGAAGACATGTTAAATTTTGAATAATTTTCAAGGAGTGTTGTTTTATGTTTTAATGTTTTATATTCTAAGAAAAATGGAAACTGATTTTATGGTATCCACTATGTAACAATGTATAATGTTATGAATGTTTTGTCTTAATTCTCTAAATATCTAAACATGAAATGATCCTCAATGTAAAAGGAAGTGTTTTCTTGAATAAATTCATTATTATGTATGTAATAAGTGTGGGTTGTTATAGTTGGTATCAGAGGATGGTTTAGATAACATTAGGGGTTATGGTGATTCTAATAGAATACCATAAATGATTTTCACTCTATGTTTAATTGGTTATAGAATTTAAATATTACCATGTTGCTTCATCTATGAAATGTTTGTTTAGAATGGTTTTCTGCAGAAGGAACATGGATGCTGAAGAGGAGAGGCACCGATAGAATGACATCCTTCCCGATCTATAGCCCGGAATGGTAGGGATTGGAACCGAGCAGTTTGTGATAGTAATGGATCAGCTAACACATGAAATAAATGGTGGTGGCATCCATGCCAGGGAAAAAATAGAGGTAACCCAATGGAACATGACAGTTGTGGAACATTTTATGAGACAACATCCTCCTTCATTCAATGGATCTTCTGACCCAGTGCCAGTATAAGGATGGATTAAAGCCCTAGAAAATATATTTGATGTTATGGGATGTTCGGACAATCAAAAGGTAAGTCTTGCAATTTATTGTTTTGAAGGGGAAGCTGATAAGTGGTGGTCAATCGTAAGGAATAACAAGGGTAGAGAAAATTTTGATGCCTTAGTGTGGGATGAATTTTAAAGTCTTTTTCTTGAAAAATATTTTCCTAAGGTGGTGCGACATAGAATGGAGAAGCAATTACTTGAATTGAAACAAAAGGAGGAAGATTCAGTGGCTATTTATGAGGAGAACTTCACCCGACTAGCGTGGTGTGCTCCCAATCTTATTCTAGATCTCGATAGAAATATCAACCGCTTTTACTCAGGATTGAAGCCAAGGTATCGAAGGGAGTTGGCCTCCTGTGAATTCAAAAGTTATGAGAAACTTGTCCGATGTGCTGAGAGGGTAGAGATGGAGTTTGCTGATGATCACATGCATTTTGGAAACAAAGAGAAGAAGGGGTCCAGTTGGCAAGAAATGGGTAAGAATCAAGCAAAGAAATCTGATGGTAAGAAAATCCAGTTTCCAGTTTGTGAAAAGTGTGGCAAGAAACACCATGCGGAATGACTTATCATAACTGGGAAGTGTTGTAAATGTGGTATGTTTGGACATATGGCCCGAGATTTCAATGAAAATGATCCAAATACTAATCCTGATAAGCAAACTGTAAAGTGTTATAAATGTGGTGAGATGGGTCACTATGAAAATTCATGTCCAAAGAGGGATCCAAATGACGCAATGAAGCTAGACTACAAGCAGAAAGGTGTAGTGAGATCCTTTGAAACTATGTCAGTAGGTGTTGGGGCATCCAATGAAGTTGTATCAGGTAATTTGTTTGTTTACATAGATTTTGCTAAAGTTTTGTTTGATACGGGGTCTACACATTCCTTCATCTCTGAGAAATTTTCTAGTAAATTGGAAATATCATCTCAACAAATGAGACCCGAACTTGTTGTGAAAACACCAGGGGGGAAATGTTATAGAATATAGGAATTATAATAACATTTCTATTGTGGTATGTGGAAATAATTTACCTGCAAACCTTATTGTTTTAACCTTAGTCGAGTTTGATGTTATTCTGGGGATGTACTGGCTTTCGGATTATAATGCTAAGATTGACTGTAGAGCTAAATAAGTTTTTTCAGAAAGAGTTTCAGTTTGTATAAAAGAATGAACCCATACAGTTGATAACATATCAGGAAGCTGAGAAACTACTGAAAGATGGAAATGAATGTTATCTTGCTCATATTGTTGAAAACAAGGGAACTATTCAAATTAATGATGCTCCAGTGGTAAATGAATACCTTGATGTTTTTTCTGAGGAGTTACCCAGTGTCATACCTGAACGAGAAGTCGAATTCAAAACTGACTTAGTTCCTTATGCTAAGCAAATTTCAAAACCCCTATATCGTATGGCTCTAATAGAACTTCTTGAATTGAAAAACCAGTTGTAGTATGTGCTTGTCAAAGGCTTCATTCGTCCCAGCACTTCACCATGGGGAGCCTCTGTTTTGTTTGTTTAAAAGAAAGATGGTTCCATTAGACTTTTCATTGATTAGAGAGCTTTAAATAACATCGCTGTTAAAAAAAGTATCCTTTGCCTCATATTGATGACTTGTTTGATCATCTCCCGGGAGCTCAGTACTTTTCCAAGATTGACTTGTGATCCAGATACCATTAGCTGAAGGTGAAGGAGGATGACATCCCGAAAACCGCCTTTCGTACTAGATATGGGAATTATGAATTTGTTGTTATGCCTTTTGGGTAAACTAATCCACCTGCGGTATTCATGAATCTTATGAATAGAGTATTTCACGAGTTCTTGGATAAGTTTGTGTATGTTTTTATTGATGACATTATGGTTTTTTTTAAAATAAATAGGAGCATGAAAAACATCTAAGGGTTGTTTTAAAACATGAAAAGAAAAGAAACTATATGGAAAATTCAGCAAGTGTGATTTTTGGTTGCAACAGATTTATTTTCTTGGAAACATTGTAAATAAGGATGGAATAACAGTTGATCCTGCCCAAAAAAAACTTGTTGATGAATGGCCAAGACCCACAAATGTTACAGAGATTCATAGTTTTCTAGGCTTAGCAAGTTATTACTGACAGTTTGTTAATAATTTTTCACGGTTATCTATCCCGATAACTAAGTTAACACCGAAAGGGGATAAATTTGTTTGGATAGGGGAATGTGATGTTTTGTTTCAGGAACTAAAGAAGAGATTGGTGAATGCTCCAGTTTTGGCCTTACCTTCCCGAAATGGTGATTTTGTCATCTACAGTGATGCTTCTTTAAAGGGACTTGGTTATGTGTTGATGCAGAATGGTCAGGTAATTTCCTATGCCTCGAGACAACTTAAACATCATTAGCTAAAGTATCCCACACATGATTTGGAATTGGCAGTTGTGTTTTTTTCTTTGAAAATTTGGAGGAATCATCTATACGGAACCAAATTCCAAATATATACTGACCATAAAAGTCTAAAGTATATATTCACTCAGAAGGAATTAAACATGAGGCAGAGAAGATGGCTAGAACTGATAAAGGATTATGAATGCATGATCAATTACCATCCTGGAAAAGAAAAAAAAGTAGCGGATGCACTACAAAATAAACAGTGTTTAGTGGCGGTTTTGTGGCGGCGGTTCACAAAACCGCCGCTAAACGTTTTCCGAAATACGTTTCGCGGCGGTTTTTAATAATCCACCGCTAAACCATTGTTTTTTTTAAAAAACCCCGACCCTTCCCTACCCTGACCCCCGTTTCCCCTGACCCCGCATGCTGCAACCCTCGCCCGCAGCCCCCCGCGACCCCCCCGGCGATCCCGCGACCTCCTCCGGCGACCCCGCGTGCTGCAACCCTCGCCTGCAGCCCCCCGCGACCCCCCGGCGATCCCGCGACCTCCTCCGGCGACCCCGCGACCTCCTCCGGCGACCCCGGGACCTCATCCTAAGGAAGGTATATTTTAGTTTATTTAGGTTTCATGATTTATTATTTTTATATCTAATGGTTCATGGAATTCAGATTAGTGTACCTCATTTCTTAATGATATGTATGGAGTATTTGAATAAACCTTTTTCTAGATTCAATTCACTTATTTATCCAAAGTTTATTTCTATTATACTGGAAGGGATAAACTTAGTTACTTTAGGAGTTTATAGAATGTTTTTCCCAGTGGTGTTTATTTAAATTGGACAACCTCTAAAAGGATAAAAATTAGTTGGAATCCTAATAAAATAATGTAGATATTTGATGAGTGGAGACTCTAAGAGATGTTCAATCCAGTCTATCATCCCTCTAGGATATGGGTTTTAATTTATCATGGTTTGGAACTAGATAAAATTTTTGATTCTAATTAATCCTCTGATGAGGATGAATCCCAAACTATAGATTTGGTTGTATAAGTCATAAGATATTTGGATTAAATCCATGAAAATTATCATGTACATGAATCTCATGATATGTTAGAACTAATGAGATAATAAGTACCTTATATTCATAAAGCTCAAAAACATCCTAATGTTTTATTTGAGCCTACTATAGTTATTTTTTTTCTCATGAGAGATAAATCAATAAGAGATAATTCATCTCCTAGGAGAGATTTCAAACTTCAATGTTGTTTAGACTAATTATTACATATTCAAAAAGTGATAAGTATTTTTATTCTACTATAGTGGAGAGTCCACCTATGTTTTAGATTGGTGGAGCTCACATTTTTTATTCATTTCCTTCTGAATATGAAGCCCCAATAGATAACCATTTCATTGATTTGGGTGTATATATTCCTAAGAATGGTGTAAATAAGGTTGAAAAAGAGGAAAAATAAGTTGATAAGGCTAATTAAAATTATAGAAAAGATAATCATGATAACCTAGAAGGAAGTGCATAATGAGCTTCTATAGTTTACACAATGAAAGAATAATTAGGTGAGCCTAGGCATCCTTATACATCTTTTTTTGAGAGACCAATTAGACTTGACTCTACTAAAGACCTATTGAAGATTTTGGAAACCCCGCCTTCTCATATATATGCTCCTAAGAACACTTATCGGGAAGATCATGTCTATTAATCTTCTTATAGAATTGAGGTTATAGCCAGGGATGATTCTAGTGATGAATATGAGGTCTTTTTGAAGGAAATTGAGAGACCACATAGGGTATTCTCACTGAAATAATAATCTAGAGATAGATTCTTGATATTATTTCTCATTATTCTAATTATGTTCATTAATTCATTACCAATTTTGATTCTACTAAAGCTAAATCTACTAAATATAAAGAGTCTAGACCTTATTTAATCCCTATTTTTTACCTCAATTCTAGAGATCTCATTCATTTTAAGAATGATGTTTAGAGATGATAAATAAAATTTTCATGTGTATCAAATTTTTTAATAATATTGATCGATGGGAAGATATAGAATATATATTTTTTATAAGGTTGTTTCTCACCATCATCTGAATTTATTTCTCATGTTAGGCCATCAGTACCAAGAATTTCAATCATTCATAAAGGAAATAGAATGTTTTAAAAGTCATGTGGAATCCCTATAAGTATATCTAAACAATATTATAGATACCATGGATGTATGGTATCTATCTATGATTACCAACCCTTATCAACCTTATAACTATTATTTAGAGCCTCCTCCTACACCTCCTATTTTAGTTAATAAATATCTAATTACAATGTTTGTCCATAAATAGATTCAATATATTCTATATAGTGTAACGTATATGGAAAATCGAGTTCAAATGGATATTTATACTCATGGTGAGAAACACTTTCATTTGATTAAGGAAGAAACAAACAGGTCTACTAAGGAAAACAATATAACCAAGGGTGAAATAATATATTATCCGAAAATAATTTACACTAAATATTACCTTAAAACTCATTTTCTATAATTTGTTAGAGACATGAAAACTCCACCTCTGGTAGTTTCTTTCAATTCTATGGTAGAGAATTTTTTGGAAATGACTCCGCTACAAGATAATTTCTTTTTCAGAAAAAGATGTCTTTATTCAATAAATGGAGAATGGAATAAGGGTTGTAACCAATATCATAAGTCTTTTGGAACCTTATATGTAGGTTTCCAATACTCTTATGTTAGATCCTCCTACCCTACCTATACCTAGACCATATTTAGTTTCTTTTATATTCCTCCAAGAAAACCTTTTGGTCTTATAATTTCTCAACAACTTATCCATGTTATTACTATTTTCATATAAATAACCATTCTTATACCTATTTATACTCATTAGACTTATGATCCTCCTCCTGATATTCGGAAAGGGAAGGATCCCATTACCCCTTCTAAATAATTAGTTCTGCTAATTCGGATTCTGATTAGATTCGCATAGGGATAATGTTCAATCTTTTTGAAAAAATAATGAAAATTACACTTCAATCTTATTTATGTGTCTCTTATATTTATTATTCTTTCACCCTTTATGATTTATTTTTTATAATCCCAAAGTTGGAGTAATATGTGTGGAATAATAATTTTATTACAAAGGGGGAGTAAATTGTCACAATTTACATTGATTTATTCTTTACTTTCAATTTTTTACTTATATTATATTGAGAACTGTTTAATTCTGACCTACATCAATCCAGAACTCAAGGCCCAACAGCCTCACTCCATTTCAAACATCCAAAGAACAACCCAAGCATAACCTTCATCTCAAGGTATTCAACCATCCAAAACCTGATCCAACACCCATCACCAAAACTAATACACTAATATGGTTCCTACCTGAGTCCATCCAACTTGAAACTCTAGCCACACCATTAATCAATTACTTTCCTTCCATGGTTCTCAACACCATATTACTTACTTCGTCACCACAATTTTCTAGTTTTGAGAACTTCACTCATCATAAAATAGGTCAACAGAACCTCGACTCAACCTTCAAAACTTCCCTAACATGTTTTTCAACTCACAACATCCCTGAAAACTCCACCCAATTCTAGCATTCATTATTTATGCCAAAACTACCCATATTTGTCACACTTTCACCATCCATATCTCAACCAAGGACTACTTGGTTCTTCTTCAAAACTCATTCACATTACTAGGATAAACTTATCATTTCAACATTAACTTGAGGTGCCTCGCAGCCCACCACATCCATTCCCTTTATATCCAACTATGTCTTTCCATTCCTGCTAACTCACTCCGTTGGTTCCCAACTTCCCCTATTGGCATGTCGCCCCTCTACCCAAACACGAATCCTTCTCACTTAAGGTATACCTCCATCACCTACACACACCATATCCAAGTTCCACCTGGCCTTCCCTAAGAACCCCCAAACATGTCCCTTATAGGTTTCTATTTGGAACCTTGATTCCTCCACATCCACTCTACAATTTTCTCGACATTTCCATGACTAACATAATTCTCTCCACCATAGGAGGGTCATTATCACTAATTTATTCAAGAAATCCAAACACCATGTCTCATGATTCCATCACAAGATGAACCCCAAAACTTAAATGTGGCCATTTTGATTTCCCTAGAACAATAAAACAAACATTACCCATTGTGAAAATGGTTTCAGTGAATGTAGTTAACTTGATTTAAAATGCATTATGATCAGTTTCGATCACACATCAATGGGGTGTTGTTTGAGGCAGTATAAATGTGTGATCGATGGTGTTATGATAATTGTGTATCCCGATATTCTTATTGCTCCTCAATGAGGTGTTGACGCTGTCTCCTATGGACCAGACTTGTTCAGTTGGTCTGAAATGGTAAATGTGGTCAATGAATCATCTTTATTATATTATGCATACTTTATGGTCAATGTTTCATCTTTATTATATTATGTTTCTGAAATCTTACACTATCGTATATTTTGTGTAGGCACATTGTGATATACATGGATAAAAGCTGGATCACATTACCGAGGAACACACCTCAATATGTTAAGGCTTTGAATGGGTTTTTAGATTTTGCAATTTCTAATCGATCCGTTGAAGGGAGAATAAGATGTCCATGTCCTAAATGTAAATTTAGAACATGGTTGAAGAGAGCTGAAGTTTATGAACATTTAATACTGAATCAATTCCCTGATCAATATTTGTGTTGGATTTGGCATGGAGAATCAAACAATACAGAAAGATTGAGGACTGATGTTAATCCACAGAATGAGGTCCCAAGTTCTTCGACAATGGAAAATGAAATGCAAATCCTCATAAATGATGCATTCGGCACTGCAAGACACCACTATGAGCATCAAAACATATCAGAACAACCAGAAGAGGGTGCTACAAATTGCAACGTGACAAGTGATGTTTCTAAGACTGTAACACAAGAAGATCAAGATTGTAACATATCATTGGATCCTCATGATTCTGTGGAGCCAAATTTAAGGGAAAACTTCAGTGAGGAAAATGCATTTCATGATTTAGTTGACGATGGAAATCAAGAGTTGTATAATGGGTGTTTGAAATATTCAGAGCTTTCATTTCTACTGAAGTTGTACCATATCAAATGTCTATGTGGAATTACAAATAAGGCAATGTCCATGTTATTGGAATTGATTCGTGATGCATTTCCTGAAGAAAAAATCCTAGAATCGTTTTATGATATGAAAAAAGTTGTTAACAAGCTTGGTCTGAATTATACAAAAATACATGCGTGTCCCAATGATTGTATGCTTTACTGGGGAGAGGATTCAAGTAGACAAAATTGTAAGAAATGTTCTTCTTCTAGATGGCAGTCAAAGGGTGATGTTGGAAGTATGACTGAACATAATTTCACGGAGAAGAAGAAAAGGAACACACCTGCAAAAGTTTTGCGTTACTTTCCTTTGAAGCCTCGATTGCAAAGATTATTAATGTCATCAAAAACCGTCGAACACATGAAGTGGCATTCTGTAGATAATAACAATGATGGGTTAATGAGACATCCACAAGATTCCCAATCGTGGAAGACATTTGATTCATTACATCCATATTTCTCAGCTGATCCTAGGAATGTTCGATTGGGATTGGCTGCATATGGATTCAACCCATTTGGGACTTTTAGTACGAGTTATAGCATTTGTCCAGTTGTTTTTATCCTTTATAATCTGCCTCCGTGGATGCGTATGAAACAACCATCTTTTATCATTTCGATGATTATTCCTGGATAACAAATGCCTGGAAATGATATTGATGAATACCTGCAGCCTTTGATTGAAGAATTGCAGGAGTTATGGAGCAACGGTGTTGAGACATTTAATTTTTCTTCTAAAACAATGTTTAAAATGCATGCTTCTTTAATGTGGACCATTAGTGACTTCCCTGGGCTTGGGAATTCCAAGGAAGAAGTGGTACACTATTCCTTCTTCTTCTGCGACAGATGACGATCCGTCTGTCCCCACGATATCATCTCCCCCTGCACCATCTCTGACACAATCAGTGGATGCCTCATTAGAGGATGAGTCATCGCCTCCCCCTACAAGAGCTTCAGCAGCGGGGCAGCGACACGCCCCCTCCAGTTCATCACGGACATTCTGGAGGGTCGCAGTCATAGGTACAAATTTTAATTAAATAAATTTATTGCATTTTGTTTATAGTAATTGTTTGCTCATTGCAGATGAAGACAATGAAACATTGGAAAGAGACATAAAATGTTCTGATGTTTGGAACATTCATGGCAAGAAGATAGTGGTGCCATTCGATTCTTATGGGGTCCCGACGGATGACGCCGCAGGTTTACTTGGTCAGATTATAGGTCAGCTGGCAGCGGAGCCCGTTTCCCTGCCTATTTCGTATGATGATTGGAGGCATATGCCTCCAAACTGGAAAAATGAAGTTTATGATTCTCAGATAAAGGTAATTTTATTACTTTATGGTTTAATTGAATGTCATTTTACTAATATATTCAAAATGAATTTCTGTATACAGATCTTCGTCCACTTTACCGTTGCTGATGTGATAGCACGGAAGTGGACATTGAAAAATCATGGAAAAAAATGGAAAGATTTCAAATGGAAGTTGTGGTGTGATGTCAATGATTCTTCGTTGACTGTGCACCAGATGTATGAGAAGATACCCAGTGGGGTACCGAAAGAACAGTGGAAGGTTTTTGTCGATAGACATCGTGATGAGAATCGGATGGTATTGAAATATATATTATTATATTATCCTCATTTTACATTTATACGTGTACATGAAGAGGAGATAGACACTGAATACAATACTGTTAAATTGAATTTTATTTATTTCAGGATCTCTCAAGAAAGAATGCTTCAAACCGGGCGAAGCAGGTAATCCCGCACACTGCGGGTTCAAAAAGATTTTCAAGAAGCCGAATGTCATTGGTAATATTTTAATTAGTTTAAATATTTATAAGATAATATTATCTATTTAACATATTTGATTGATGATTTATCTTTGTTTAATGCAGTCACAGAGTTTAGGGCATGAAGCATCCCGAACATAACTGTGTCTGGATGTTCATAAAAAAACAGATTGAAGTTTTGTTAATGAACCTTCCAGAGAAGTTGGGGTATGAAGTCAATTATTTATTATAATAACTTAATATCAGTTTTTACTGTGTTAATATATATTGATATTTGATTTATAGGTAAAAATTAAAGAAATATGGGATGCCAATCCTGGGCAATCCTACTCAGTCTCCCAGGATGACCCGGTTGGTCAAGTCCTTGGGAAGGAGCATCCTGGTAGAGTGTGCGGGATGGGTTTGGGACCCGTACCATCTGAGGTCTTTCGCATGCCATCACAGATTTCGGCCTCATCTACTCTTGGTTATAGTCATTTCATACCTGAAGATGCTCAGAGGGAGATTTCTGCTCTACGAAACACAGTTCACCAGCAGGGGAATCAGATATCTGATTTACAGAAAGAGTTGCTTGAAATACGTCAGCATATGAGCAGATATGCCCCCGGTGGTAGTGCATCGGGTAGTGGTGAGCAGGTAAATCACAAAAAAATCAAAATCATTTAGTTTGCAAACTTTTATTTGTTTTAATTTTTATTATAAATATGCAACAATATTTAATTTTCAATATAATGTTCTTACAGGTGGCAGCAGGTGGTGGAGATGAAGGTGGAGAGGGTGACGATGCAGCATCAGATGATGAGTAGTAGTATTGTTGATGTGTTGAACAAGTATGATAACAGTTGGTTTGTATATGTATCATTTATGACACATAGTTGCCACCAATCATTTCCATGTCCTAACATTTTCTTGATTTCTCATGTTTCCTTATGTATACAATCATTAAATCCTTTTGGTGGAGGGTCAAATATTGTGATGGTCACAATGTATCCCCAATATTAGGGAGGATATGTGATCATATATTGAATAATGATTTCATAACATTATATAGAAATCAAGGAGTCCAGTTAAATACATTATTAAGAATGATTGTACATGGATGATGTTTTAGGACTCCCCATGATACCATAATTAATTGTTTAGAATGTAATTCATATTTCATATCATCATTATTGGGAGGAATATGGAATCCATCCATTACCTAAACTCTCTTTAAAATGACTTTCAATCCCCTAATCGATGTAAATATGGAATTGAATTTCAATAAGTTGTGGGATTTTTTGGGAACATTAATTTTGACCTAGTTGCATTACGGGTGAATAAAACACCAATTTTTTTTTGTTTTCCGATAAAAATATACATCATTCATCTGTTTTTGTGTATATATTCTATGAGTTGTGTTGGATGTTGTATACTTTTACATTGTGATGTGTCTATGTAAGGGAATAAAAAAAATATTTTTCTAGTGTGGTGTAATGCATGACTTAAAATATCCTAATAGTTATAGAAAATATAAAAGAAGATCAGGATCATTTCAATACCACTGTATAATATAGATGTAGACACATGTAGTTATATTTCAAAGATCATGTGTTCTTGAGGTTTTTTCCATGATGGTGTAGGCATATTTTGTGTGAGGGAGTGTGGATTCTCCTAGGTTGTTCTGGATTTATTAGGTTTTGGTGAACATTGGTGAGGTGTTATATCAGTTGGAGCTCTAACCACTGATAAAAATAATTCACAATATCATCCATGTATCCCAACATTACTGAAATAATAAAGATTCATGGTTTTAAATGGTCAATTACCCATCATTTAAATGAAACCAAATTTGATGATACAAAAAAATGGAATTTTGACAAACATAACAACCCAATAACGATTGGTAAATTAAATTTTGAATCTTAAATTAGGGGACTCCTTATATATTATGTATTAACTTGTTTTTATCTTGTTTCATCAATCCTTGATATGGTTTTAATTTTTTAGATCCACTATATGGGACATGGACTCCCCAAACATGCAATTCTAGGTATGTTCTTTACTACCATTCTTCATTTGATTGCACCGTGATGTGAAGTTTGATGTTGTTTTTAGTCCCCCTCCCTTATTCCTCCATTCTCTAAATGGGTTGTGTTACTGATCAAAGCATTACCTTGGTATATATAGGCTATTACATCTCCTTCTCATTTCCATTTTTTTGTGTAGAAATAATTATAGTATATTCTATTAGGGTGTCCTTAATCTCTATTGATTTTACCATTTATGAAATTATCATGGTTTTCTCCATGTGGGTGGGTAATTGAGATAAATCAAAGAAAAAATAACTAATTGATTTTGAAATGGATTATACGTGATCCTTGATTTCAAATATGGTTACTAGATATTTGGTTTTTCATTATTATTCCACAGTATCATTCTCTTCTTCCTTGTGATTCCTGAATGTATTATTTGTCTATTTATAAAATCTTCTTTTGGATGATTATTTTAACTCATCCATCGAAAAAGGAATAATAGGTATATTTTGATAAGAATCAATTACATTGAAAATTTTGATAATTATGAAAAAACAACCACATGAGATGATTAATTAATGTGAAATTGTCTTCATATATCTTGAAATATATTCTTGTGTACATTTGGTTGTCTGTTGTTCATCTTTTTTGTGTGGGATTTAAGGGGTTTGAAGTATGATCGAACCAACACGTTTGGTTTCACAATTTGTTTTTAATTGTGGACGTGTTATGGGTGAATTTGGTTCTCATAGTGAGATACATGTTTCTTGTTATGGTGTGGTTTTGTCTATGAGGGATGGTGTTTTTAATGTTGGTTTTTATTATGGTAAGAGATGTTATGGTCACTATTATGAGGATGTTGGTTTTTGTGTGTAGTGGTTTGTGGTAGTATTCTTTTAGTGATGGAATATGAAATGGTAATGATGTAATAATGTTGTAAGCTGTTGTACATTACAAATATGTGTGGATGTGATATTATGTGGGGCTGATGGGTGAGATGTGGTTGTGGTTTTGGAATCTTTAGGGCAGTGGAGGAGCAGATCCAAAATATTTTTTTTTTCAGTTCAACATTTAGCGGCGCTTTTAACCGCCGCTAATGCCATACCTGTGAGCATTTAGCGGCGGTTAAAACCGCCGCTAAATAACCGGGAATCATTTAGCGGCGGTTAAAATAGCCGCTAAATGATGAACTGGGCAGAATTTAGCGGCAGTTAAAACCGCCGCTAAATATATTATGTTGATATTTAGCGGCGGTATTCACCGCCGCAGAATAGGCGCATCAAACCCCTGAATTTAGCGGCGGTTAAAACCGCCGCAAATAAGATACCCATATAACCGCCTCTAAATGAAGAGAAACCGCCGCTAAATGACGGTCCTACGACACATTTCTAAAACCGCTGCGGAATCGAAAAAACCGCCGCTAATAGATTGCCGACGCCAAACTTAGGGGCGGTTTTTGTAAACCGCCGCCACACAATATAGCGGCGGTTTAAACCGCCGCTAAACTGGAAGAAAACCGCCGCTAGGACCGGCATTTTTTGTAGTGATGCCTTAAGTCAGAAACATCATGCATCATTAACCATGCTACGTTTGGAACATGATCCCTTGATTAATGATTTGATGAATTTTGGATTGGAAGTTGTTGGTGCAGGGAATAACTCTCTTTTGTTTCAGGTTTCAGTGTAGTCTTCGTTGTCAGACAGAATTATGAAAGTGCAGAGGGACGACCGTGAGCTACAGAAAAAGGTAGAATTTGTTAAAATGAGTAAGTTGACAGAATTTAATCTTGATAAAGATTGTGTTTTAAGATTTGGAAAAAGGTTGTGTGTGCCTTGTGATTCCCAACTGAAGAAAGAATTGTTGTGTGAAGCTCATAGTTCTCCATTTTCTATTCATCCTGGAAGTACTAAGATGTACAGAGACCTTCGAGAGTATTATTGGTCGAATGGGATGAAAAGAGATATTTCTGATTTTACAATGAAATGATTGACATGTCAGTAGGCTAAAGAAGAGTGGCAGTTACCGAAGGGGATGCTTCAGCCTTTTCCAGTGCCAGAGTGGAAATGGGAGAATATATCCATGGATTGTTTTGTGGGACTACAAAAGACTTCTCGAGGTTACAATGCGATTTGGTTAATTGTTGATATGCTAACAAAGTCTATGAATTTTCTTTTTATTCAAGATAAAATGACATTGGATCAGCTTTCTCGATTGTACCTCAAGGAGATTGTCAGGTTACATGGAGTTCCTCTTTCCATTTTGTCTGACCGAGATCCCAGGTTCACTTCTAAATTTTGGAAGGGACTTCAGAAGTCATTGGGCACAGAGTTTAATTTCAGTACAGCTTTTCATCCTCAATAAGATGGGCAGTCCGAATGAAGGATTCAAACTTTGGAGGATATTCTTCGACCTTGTTCAATGGACGATCAGGGAAGTTGTGATCATCATATTTCATTAGTTGAGTTTTCTTATAATAATAGTTTCCATACCAGTATTCAGATGGAACCTTTTGAAGCCTTGTATGGAAAGCGGTGTCGGACTCCTGCTTTTTGTGATGACGTCGGTGAAAGAAAGTTGATGTGGACAGAATTAGTAGAAGAAGTGGCTGAGAAAGTGTGGATGATCTAGCAACACATGAGTACAGCTCAGAGAAGGCAAAAAATGTATGCAGATAACAGAAGGAAAGACTTCTCTTTCGAGGTAGGTGACCATGTTTTCCGTAAAATCTATCCTTGTAAAAGTGTGATGTGTTTTGGTAAGAAAGGGAAACTAAGTCCACGGTTCATCGGTCCTTTTTAAATCTTAGATAATGTTGGAATAGTTGCATACCCCGTATCTTTTCCTCTGAGATTGTTTCAGGTACATAATTTTTTTCATGTTTCAATGTTGAGAAAGTATGTTATAGATTCATCACATTTCTTGAGGACGGAAGAAGTTCAGCTGGCAGAGAACCGTTCTTATGAAGAAAAACTGGTTCTGATTATTGATCAAATAAAACAGGTATTGCGGAATAATGTAATCCACCAGGTAAAGGTATAGTGGAGAAACCACATGGTTGAAGAAGCAACATGGGAGTCTGAAAATGCTACGAGGGAAAAATCCCCTCAGTTGTTTAATAAGTAAATAAAATTGCAAGGAAGCAATTTCAAGAAGGTGGGGATAATGTAACATCCCAAGGCTTTCTAAAAATAAATTGAAAATTCTTGAAATTTTGTTTAAGGTATATATTTATAAGTATCCTTTAAACATAATTTTATTTCTTCTATGTTTTGAATTTCAGGAAACTATCATCTACAATTGTGTTCAGTATATTATTTAGAGGCTAATGAAACAAACCTTTTTTGGTGAATAGTAACATACCCTTATGAATAGTCATATGAATAGTAATATGACCTCATGAATAGTAAATAATATTATTATTTTATTTTTCCAAGGCAATAGGATAATGGGCTCTTAATTAATTTTCCAATGTCACATAAAACTAATTGCACTTCAATATTGTTTTTTTTCGAATTAACTGTGACCTTGTTTAAAAATTAAATTAAAAATATTTAGAAAATTAGTTTTTCAAAATGGAGTTCATTTTTGAATTCTACGCGTCGAAAAATGGTTGGGGTAAATTTTTGTTATTTTTCTGAAACTCATGAATTTTCGGTGAATAGTGAAATATAATAAAATACGGTATAATCAATTTATCAGCAAAAATGAACTATTTATGACATCATAAGTGATGCAAGGCCACTTGATTTCTAACTCACATGATATTATCACTATTTAGGGCCACTTGATTTAGATTATTCATAGTCTTGAAAAAAATATTATAATAATGATTAAAATAATCTAAAATACCTCCCCTCCTCCACTATAAATACCACCCTCACTCCCCTCTTCCTCTCACACCTCTCCAGCTTTGAGAATTGTCTAATTTCTGCTGAATTCCCTCCCCAATCTTCTTCCCCACGTCCTAGAAGTACTGGTCTCACCAAAAGTCCAAAATCAATGTCTTTAAGAAGGATCTCAAGGAGAAGAGATCAAGAGGTAAACAACCTCTTTTATTTTCTTAGTTTTCATTCTTTTTTTGTTATTCTCTTCCATTCCATTTGTCTTTTGTTGGGATATTTCATTAAATATTCCCCCTTAATGCCCAAATTTTTTATTAATGATGAGATATTCCATTCCTCTCATCAATCTTGTTTTTATGAAATTTTAAGAGACGCCGGTAAGCTACAAAATTTTTGTGAGAAATTTCTCAAGATGTTCTTTTATTTCATGATTTGTTTTTCTTTATTACTCACTCCCTCTTATCAAAGAGGCATGAAATCTCCAGAATCATGTATATTCATTATTTTATCATGATTATGGAAAATTACTCATCAGTATTCTTATCCTCTTCCACTCATTTAATGAATCAAAAAACATTGTCCATTTGTGTCGAATTACCGACATCATGGACAATGTATTTTCAATTTCCATTAATTCTTTCAGGTCTGGTCATAAAACCATCTATATGGTTGAACCAGGTTATAATATATGTTTTATGACCCATATATGGTTCTGGAATTCTTTTTTAATCATGGTTATAATTTAAAAGAAAAAATGACATTGCTATTATCAAAGAACCACTAAAATGATCTTAACGAACATCATTAATGTTTTAACTTATAAGTCATTATCATATAAATAATCAAAGTGATAAATGGTATAATTTATGGTACTGGAAATATTTAAAAACTAATCCATTCCAATTCTGGAGTTTCACTTCCAATCAACAAGAACGATTCATCATGAACCGATCGTGAAAATCACAAAAGAACTCACCCAAAATAATGCATGGAACAAAATACTAACAATTAAGGGGTGAAATGAGGTTATTAAATGACCATATAAGATGTTATAAACATGATAATGTTTCTTGTAAAATACTAATAAAACTTATTTAACCATTATACAGGAGTTTTAAACATGTTTGAGGTAAGAGAAGCCTAAGGTAAGGGAATTCGTAACCCGATTTCCATTCTTTGGGTTAACCATATAATTTAATATTTATGGGATATTTAAATTTTTTGTTTGATGGGTTCTGTTTATATTATGTTTCATTATTGGTATTTATAGTGTGTATATATATTCCATCCACTATATTAAGTCTCACTTCAAGTATATGATGTTTATAAGGTACTTTTCTTCTAAAATCCTCCTTTAAAATTATTTTTTACAAGATTCAAAAGCAATGTTTTTATGCTATTATTTATGTTGTATGATTATGTTTTGGTTATTGGGCATTGATTATGATGAAGGGTGGGACCTATATTTCCCTGCAATTCATTGGGTATGAGTATGTTGGAGGTCGGCCGTATGGTTACTCCACGTGTAACTGTGATGGTTACACAAAGTATGGTAGCCGTGAGGGTTAAAAATTTTAAGGTAGCCAAGATGGTTACATGATTATGTATGTAATGCCCCAAGATACCTCTATGATTATATTTATGTTTGTTTGGATCTTGTGTAAATCTCAAGTTACATGAAGTAAGTATTTGTTGGTGGAAATCAGGTCTTTTGAACATGTTTTCATACGTTATGAGTATTCATGGACTAATTTGATTTTTCCTTCTTTTTCATACCTTACTGAGCTTTTGTGATCATACCAAGTTTTTAAATGATTTTTTACAGGTTAATGGATGTGTAATACAAGGAAGTAAGACATATTAAATGATTAAGAATTGTCAAGGATTCTTGTTTTATGTTTTAATGTTTTATATTTTGAGAAAAATGGAAACTGATTTTATGGTATCAACTATGTAACAATGTGTAATGTTATGAATGTTTTGTCTTAATTATATAAAGCTCTAAACTTGAAAAGATCATCAATGTATATGGAAGTGTTTTCTAGAATAAAAAATCCAGATTATGTATGTAATAAGTGCAGGTTGTTATATAAATCTTGTCTAATCGTGGTCTCTCCCTCAACCCTAGGTGTTTCAGGATGTTCATGCCCCTACAAGGAAGGTCATGCCCCAACAAGGATGATCTACTTCCTCTGAGTCCCAACCATGTGTCAATTCTAGCGGGTATCCTCCTTAAGTGTCACATCGCCCCACTGAACTACTCATACTCTAATTCTCTTCCACAAGGATATGTAGGAGGTATCTTCATGTCTCAAGACCAACACCACCATCACCCCCAAGACGGTTACATCTCATTCTCCATCCACTCTCAACAATTCATATCCATCTTGATTCTTACCCAGGCTGCCACATCCTGGTGAGTTCATTTCACCCTCTTTCTCATTGCACCTAGTAGTAATTAGGTAGCTAACCATGTGTTATACCTAGTTAAAGGTGCAATAGTGGGTTCCCTCAAATGATTAGTGATTTTATTGGGCACTTAGATATAGCAGATTGGCTGACCGATATCATATCTCAATGGAGGATGTAAATTTGACAACTTACTAAAAGTATTTTGAAAATAACATAAAAGAGAATAATAACACTACTTGAAAAGATATGGGTTTTTTTACCATTTATAAAACTCGAATAAGTTTTCTGGATGATGATTATATAATATATTTTGTTTTCTTATTTTTGAAATAAAGTTCGATTAACAAGACACAACCAGAAGTTGTTTTTTAGACAATATTTTAAAGTTGTAATCGATCTTTCTCTTCCTCTTAATTTAATTATTAATGATTAACATTTCAATTAATATCCACTTAATTATGATCCCCTAATTTTTTAAACACCGAACTATACAAGAATTATCTTTATGACAAATATGAAGACAATTAAACCGTAGGCTATCTTCTGAACATGCAATCGCAACACCATACTTTGATTGATGTTATAAGGATAACTTATGGTGAGTGGTAAATTAACCCAAATATCCATTATAAAAAATTTGGATGAATTTATATTAGGGATTATATTTTAACTCTACAAATATATCCTATGTGGCCTTGTTTTTCTGATTAAGTTTGCGCTCTCACAAATTTACACAATACTCGACCTCACATGTTTTTCTGTTAGTTGTTCAATTTCTTGAATAGTTTATTATATTTTAAAAATTAAATTCTTGGTTAATATTATGTGAATTAAAATAGTTCAATGATTCAAAATAATTAAATGAATAGGTTAGAAGATAGATCAGTCACTAAAAGAACTACTCTTCCATGGGCGGTGTGGTCATCATGGAGATGTTTTGCATGAGCAAAGGATTGAGAGGGTAGAACCCAATCTCGTCTCCTCTCATTTATTCCAACCCAAAGAGGAATATTAAGAGAATAAGAATATTTAAAATAACATGAGAAAAGTGAATAAATAAAATAAGAAAAAATAAGTTTATAATGAAAACTCAATCAATAAAACATGAGGATGAATGAGAGGGATTCGACGAAGGGATCTTTGCTCCAAGAGCAACCCTTATTGATTTTCTTGGATAGTTGGAGTGGAAACTATTATCCTCTGTACTAAACGTACTAATGCACCTTCAAACCCATACAAATTAGAAAAAAACTTATTTATAAAGTAGATGGGAGGGTATTTTTTAAGAGGATTCAAGTGTGGATGGGGAATCTTAGCCAAATATTTTAAGACAATTTACACCACCCATTTGGCCCCAAGACCTCGTGAACAAGATGTTCATCCATAATAATGTTTTGTTCCAAATTCAGTTAGTGAGCTATTTTCAGAATATGGGCCCCATATAAGCTTGTATGAAGAAGTTATGGCTCAAATATAGAACCAATGGCCAATCTCTTAGGTCCAGCGCACTTTTGACTTCATGGTCCATTTAGTCCAACAAAATGCACGTTTTAGCTTCAATGTTCATAAAAATGGTTGTAACAAATTAAGTTAGGAACACAGTTTAAAAATTTCAAGTTCAAATATGAAATATTAAAATATATATCATCGAAATAATATAGTACATTATAAAGATTAAAACATGAAATTACATAAAATTTTGAAATGAATGATCTAATCCAAAATATTTTATAAATAAATATATTTAACAAAATGTGAGGAAAAATAATATTTTATTATCAATAAAATATTTAATAAAATTTTTTTTATCAACTACCTCACACTTAACCATTTTCACTCCGGGGAAAAACCACATATCATGTATTTGATAAAATTGTGACAAGATATGCATATTCAAATTTCTCAATCCACATTGAACTAATAGGAAATGTAAGAATCAAATAAAGAGTCAAAATAAAAAAATATTAAATTCATTTTCTCATAAATTTTGTCAAAAAATTTCCATTGAGATTCATAACACCAATCATAGCGCAACACGTCATGGGTCTACCATGCCACTAATTCTTCACGTGTGTGTGTGCCAACAATTCCAAGCGTGTCTCTCCACCCTATATCTAGTATATTCATGTCAATATAAAATTTTCTTCTTACCTGATTTTATTCCATCAAACCTATTCGACATCCATTGTAATAAATTCCCAGACCCACTCATTTATAGATTACAAGAATTCAAACAATTAGCTCCCGATCTAAACATAACCACATGTAGTGCATTTATTCACTCTCCTCTTTATTAAATGTTATTATTTAAATATTTTTTATTTTGTTTCTGAATTTTTTAGAGGGTGTACAATAGTCAGATATTAGGTGCACACACATAGGTCATTTTGGTACATTGATGGAAACGATTGGAAGAGAAATGAATGTATGGAAAGTCCATGTTATAAGCTGAAAATGATTACTTACTCTGAATATACATTCAATTAGGTAAGAGTAACTCACATGTCTTGATTGTGTAAAAAATTGTGTAGAGAAATCAATGACACAATTTACCATGAAAAAATATCACAAATAATGATGTAAAAATCTAAATGGTTTTATAATTCCAAAACCATTAATATCATCGACGATATGAATTTTTATAAAATTCAACCCTTGATGATGAAATATTACTCATGCTTATCCTTCTAAAAATGAAATTCGAAAACATGAATTTTCCATATGCTCCACATGATAATGTTACATTAAATATATATATATATATATTATTTTTGGGGGTTTTTTAAATTTTTTAAAGAAAAACATTATCGAAAATACACACAAAACATACAAATGATAATCCTAAATATCTACTCCAAAATGATGTCCCTTCCCCCGCAATTAAAATATTGCATTGTCCTCAATGTGAACCTATGATATGATATGTGCACATGAAAATTATAATTCTAAATTGGAATGATAATATAAAAGTGAAATGGTTAGGAACAACCTGATATTTTTAAGTGATGATGGGGTCATGCAATGTGATGAAATCCAGTACATCAGTAGGAATTCCCTCAATTTATTTCTTCAAGTGTTTACCATTGACTGTAAATCTCTTTTACGTGTCCTCCTGTGTGATCTCAACTACACCATAAGGAAAAACATTAGTCACAACATAAGGACCAAACCACCTGGAACACAACTTTATAGACACCAGCTTCAGTCGTGAACTGTAGAGAAGGACTTTCTCTCTAACATGACACTCCCTTTGTTAGATCATTCTATCATGAGATGATTTTGTTCATTACTTATACATCTGTGAGTTATCATATTATTTTATAAATGACTTATTTTAAAGGTAAATTTCATTTAATTTCTATTAATGCTTTGTTTTGGGGGTTTCCCGTAATTTTTTTGGATGAATGGGTGAGTTTTCATTAATTGGGACAAACTGTAAGCCAATTCCAGATTTAAAAATTATTTTTAATTCCTTTATTTCTCATTAATTTTTCAAAATTTTTCATTCCTTTGAAATCCTACCTATCATACCATAACCTATTAATATGACCATATTAATTTTTACCACCTATAAATCCATAATCATGGTGGATAGTGGTTTTAATTTAACGGATTAGGCCAGCCTGAAAGCCCATTTCCTACATTAAAAATATTTTCAAAATATTTAATATATCCTTCAATATATACATTTTTTTGTGCTTCCAACTCTCCCCAAAGACCACACACCCATGTAGCGCCCCACGTTCCCTCCTACCCCTCTTTAAACCTTAGATGCATCGCGAATTTTGATGAAACTTATCTGAATTTCTAAATTCCCCTAGATTTGAAGAGGTAAATTGTATATTCCATCACTCCTTAATTTATTACTCTTTTACTGCCATTCTAGTTCATAAATATTATATTCATCCTTGTTATTATCTTCCTTTATTGGTTGGGTGTTTGAAAATTCAGATACTAGTGTATGTGAAGAGATTTTTTCAATATTTTTCATGGTAAGTGATTCCTTCTTAGTTTATTCTTTTTCCCTTAGGGTTTCCTCCCTCTTTCATTATTTTCTATAATGTACAGAAGTTAGGGTTCGAACCTAGGGTCTTATTTGGTGTCTTTGTGGTAAAAAAATGTGGTCTAGGTCTGGATTTATCTTCCTTGTGGTGTAGTGGTGCTGCAGTTTGTGTTTTTCACCATGTTTTGAGGTATTCAACACATTTTGTAGGTTGTTCCTTGTGTAAACAATTATTTATGAGTTGGATTTCTCTATTTACTCATTTTTCAAATTCATCATATGTTGGGTGTCATGTGAAAACAATTTATTATTTATTTGTTTCACTATATAATTATATAGTTTTTTTAACTTGAAATTGGGTGTTTTCATGTGTAACTAATGGGGTATTTTTTGGGTGTGTTTTATAACTTATGGAATTATCTTAATAAATCTTTTTTGGCCTAAAAATTATGGTTTGAAAATTTATTAGTGTCATGTGGGCCTTAGAATGGGGTTTTTGGAATAGTTCTGTTGTGTAAAACTTTGTAATAATTATTGAGATCATTTTATAAAAATGGGTATTTTCATTTGATTCTTTCATGGTATATTATCCAAGGTGATTTCATAATACTTGAAAGTGTTTTTATAAATGTCTCTAGGGATTCCAATTATACTTTGGTATTGTTTTTGGGTGGTTTTTTCTTGAAATATTGTTTCAAAATGGGTTTAATGAGCAAAGATTGGGTATACTCTTTGGAATTGTTTTATAAATGATTTGAATGATTTAATGATTTCTGTAAGTGGTGAAACCATATTGGAAAAATGTTTTAGAGTGTGTATATTCTGAAATTTTACATTTTAAATGTGAGAGGGCATGTTTTGTGATGTGTTCCATATTGGAAATGATTTACAAAATTGTTTGAAGGATTTACTAAAGTGTGTAAGAGATGTAAAAGTGATGTGGGATGTTTTGGGTGAGTTTTATGTGAAAAATGGATTTTGGTTATGAAAAATGATTTTATGTCTCATTTTATGGGGCTGTTATTTGAATTTTAAAATATTGGAATGGTTTTATAAAGTTGTTTAATAGATTTGTGGAAGTGTTAAAGAAATGTGAAATGTGTTGTGGGCTATTTTTGTGGGAGTCATATTTCAAATACAATTGAATGAAAAGTGGAATTTTTTTACTAGTGTGGTATACATGTGGTCTGTTTGGTGAATATTTGATGATTAAATGTTATTTTCATGTCAAAATTTTATTTCATGACTTTTTGAACATGTTGGATCACAAACGGAAAACCCAGGTATCAAGGTGGGTGGACGTGTACTAGCATGCTAGTGAATCCATGGGGTTTGGCCTCTGTTTGACTTATAAAGATTGACACTTAAAACTCTATCTAAACTATGATGATGATGATTGGGGACCGCTAGGTTATGGGTATGTTCCCTACTAGTGGATTAGGCACGAGAACTGAAATTTTTGATGGTTAATCTCATCGAGATACGAGATACCTAGGACCCACAATGAGCTAGTGCCTAGGGGTTTTTTTCTTTTGTAAGTGATCATAGTATCCTTTATAATTACCATCGGCATACGTTATACTTGGCTGAAAAACTCAATATATTTGAAATTTTTTTAAATGTGTTGATTCATTAAATTATCCCACTTGAAAGATGATTTTATTATGTTGCATCTTTTAGAAAGTGTATGTAAAAATTACAAGTTTTTTAAAACATGAATACATTTTGTATTTGAATGTTTATCTCAAGGAATATATTAGTGGTGGTATCCTACATGGAATTGTTTCACACCCTACTTATACCCTGGGGTATAAGTAGACTTGGTTATTTTTGTTGTCACATGTTGGGTAACATTTTTAGTTACAGTGGTTCTAGTTTCTAGCAGGTCCGTGGTGGTGAAGTCTTATAGAGACGGGTTGAGGGTAGTGCCCCTTGACATGAAGGTTCTTGGGCTGTTTCCTATTGTTTTTGTACCTTTTTTATAATCTTTTTGAGTTGCTTTAAAATATGCAATTCAGTTCTAAATTTTTATAACAGATTGTTCGGTTTAAAAAACCATATTCTTTTTATTGGATTCATTTGTTGTTTTATGTTAATAAACAGGGGTAAATTAATCCCAATTTTCAATTTAGGATACCCAGGAACCTGTGGTATCCTGCAGGGATTGGGAACACCTTTTCTTCCATGTCATGGGTTGGGTTTGGTGCCAGTTTCGATGGCAATCAGAATTGGTTCATGAAAAACTGGTATCAGAGGAGGTTCTGGTTAACTCTTTGGGTCTCGTTATTTGGGGAACAGTCGAGATAGACTAGAGTTAAGATTACTAGAACTTGGTATTTTGGAAATGGGTAGTGTTCTGGATCACCACACCACATGATGATATTCTGGTCACCTTGGGAAGTCAAGATTTATATGAGTCCTTTGGATTTCTTGGATTAATGATGACTAAGGGAAATGAAATGAGAGTTGGGTTAATAGTCTCGGTGAGTTCACAGGGCCTGGTAAGCCATGCGGAGCTGGGGATATTCACTAGAACATTCTCTGTGATGATGAAGTGATTTTAATATGGTCGGCAACCATAAGTCCATGTCACCCACTGAAACTAGTTTCCTCTCACATTGTCCTGTGTTCATTAGTTTTGAAATCTTAGAAAATTGGTTTTAATGTGACTTGGTTTTAAGAAGCATAAAGATTTTTTGAAATGATTATCTAATAATGAGGTAATGGTTAGTTTTTTGAAAATGGAGAACTGAATTTTCAGAATAGTATTGGAAGGGAAAATGGTGGGTTTTTAACTCTTTTGAAAGCATGAACTATGTGAAGGTCGGTTTTGAAAAAGTGTTTCCAATTCTGTTTTCTAAACTATCGAAAGGTGTTTTAATGGGATGATATGTTTTGAAATTGATCTGTATAACTTGAAAGTGAGTTTTCATTGGAATGATTGTGCCTTTCTAAAAAATTATTTTTAATGTGGTAATTTTGGTTCGATTTTGTGGTTAGCGGTCTTGAGAAAATGGCAGTATTGGTTGATTGTTTTGGTTTGGAAAAGTGGAATGTGTTTTTGTATTAACCTTTGGAATTATTGTGAGAGACCACATGCATTGGGTTATATGGGATGATTAATGGTTAATTTCATTACTGGATGAGTGTCGGGATGGATATGAGGAGGGTGCCTGGTGTAGTATGGAAACATGCATGTGTGTGGCCCATGCGGTACCATTTGGGAAATACACTAACAGGTGGACCATTGGTTTTCAAAGAAATGTTTTTAAAAGGAAAACTTTATGTATTGATGAGTGGTTTTGGATGATGTGTATTATGTGTTATTGGAAATTTTTATGTGTTGGAATGCTATGAGTCCATGAACCACTATTGTTTGAACAATGTTTTAGTTTTTTGTTTGGTCAGTAATCTGGGTTGAAGGGCTCATTAGTGGTCTCCTCTGGGAATATTTTGGGAAGCCTTTATGGTGTTTCCCCTCATTTTTTTGGATCTGGTTGAGGGTACATCTTGAACAATGGACCATGTTGGTTAGGTCCTTCGGTTCTACCATCGGATTAGGTACACCCCCATTAAGGGTTAGTGCACAACTGAACTGCTCCCCGGGTTGTTTCACCATTAGAAGATCCTCCAGTTGATAACTGTAAGGAATATTTTTCTTGAGATTTTTTGATTGATTCTATGACCTTTCCTTTCTTGGTTTGTGTATCCTCGGGTAGTGGGAGAGTGATCATTGAAGGTTTAAATAAACCTTAGCCTCTTAATATTCATGATTTGCCGAATGTTGATGTGGTTTGGGGTTGTTAGCATGGATGAGTATCTAGATGGTGTCTAAGAGGTCCTCTCAGACCTACATAGTCTCTACAAAGAAGGAGTCCATGTTTAACTACCAGTGTGGGAAATCAGGTCATGAGAGGATATTGTGGCCATTTTCTAGAATTGTGTGCTTTTGGGGGATTTTGTATAAGGTCCCTCTCTATGTATGGTTCATATCAGTCACAATGGTCATGTTCAGTGATGCCTTGTGATTTATTGTGCTTGATTGACTGTAAAGGTGAATTTTGTGCAATCCTCTAAGAGTCTCTCTTATGTTGGGAGAATATATCCCTCCGAAAAAAACTTCAAAATCATCCATTTAAGAGGAAGGTGAGTATATGTGTTCTTCACTTCTATTGTTTATTACCCGAAGAAACATGGTTTGATGTTTGTGCATCTTCTAAACCATTGTTTCAGTGAAAATCGGGTTAGGGTAAAGTGATTTTGGAATGTGTTATGTCTTGGAAATATAATAGGGGATTGAAGTGTAGTTGTTGGTGGCACCGTTAGAAGAATTCTCATTTTGGAGTTTTGAAAGCCTAACTACGAGGTCGAAGATGCTTTTGTCATTTGAGCTCCAGCCATTGATCTCAGAGAGAAGATGGCTCATAGTCAGGGGAAATCCCAGGGTCATTTAAACCCTTGTACAATGTCCTATCTTAATTATGAAATATAGGAAGAGTATAAACCTCTGGTGTCATCATCATTCTTCTGTTTTTTCCATTCCATGGAAATTGGTGGAGGTCCTTGTACCCATGTCCTCACCTAATGTCATCCCACCTTTGGTTTACATTGAGTCATTAGAGAATTGTTTGAAATTTTGATAGATGTGTTGAGGACATAGTTTCTTCACATTTAGTAGTTACCATGTTCCAAGAGTCCATGCAGAAAGAATGATATGCACAGTTAGTGCATGGTTTCCAAAACCGTGTTGACTAAACCTACCCCCATCACAAATATTTAAATTGTTTTGGGTCTTTCTGTGTTGTCCCATGCTGGTCGGTTAAGATGGTTGATTCTTATGGTAGGGAGACACACTATGATTCTCATGTAATTTCCTTCCTATACTTTGAATGGAATTATACCCTTTTTATTTGGGATACCATTCATGCCTCCCCTATTTGTGTCTTGATTTTCTCTTGGAAAAATATAGGTTGTCTCTTATAGTGGGGAGCCTATCTGTGTACCCTCGTATGAATAACTCTGATTTATCCATGGTCTTGGAATGGTGGTAGGTAGTATCACTTGGAACTATCTATATACCAACATATACCTTGAGTAAATGTTGAGATTGGAGAGCACCCAAGTGTTTAGTTAAAGTAAGGTATGTGTAACCTGGTTCGAAGTTGTAGTTCGTTTGGGTGAATTTCCTGAGACTTGTTCAGATAGTGTTTGAGGAGTTTTGTTTAAAGATAATGTATGAATGTGATTGATAAATTGAGGAAAATTTTGTATGTTTTGGTTGTGAGGGTAATCCTTCCTTAATTGATAACTGGATGGGTTTTGGCCCTTGGGGGCGAAGTATGGAAAAGAAGTACATCTTTGTTTATCAGTTGGGTTGGGTTTTTATATTCAGACTTGCTGTGGATTTCCGGGGATGGAAAGTTTCCATGGTGATGATAATTTTCACATACATGACTTATTTTAAAGGTAAATTTAATTTAATTTCCATTCATTATTTCTTTAGGGATTTTCCCAAGCATTTATGGAGTAATGGGTGAGTTTTCATGAATTGGGCCAAAATCTGAGCCCAATTACAGATTTAAAAATAAATTTTCATTCCATTGTAACTACTTGATTTTTTAACATTTTTCATCCACTCCAATTATAACATGTCAACCCCTGACCTATTAACACCACCATATTAATTTGGACAATTTTGGAATCCACAATCATGGTGGATATGGGTTTTTATTTTACGGATTGGGCCTGGCACAAAGCACATTTCCTTCTTTAAAAATATTTTTTTAATATTTAATATCTCCTTCAATGTTTACGTTTTTTTAGTTATTCCTACTCTCCCAAAAGCCCACATGCATAAGGACCGCCCCCATTCTCTCATCCCCCTCTTGGAATCTCGGTTGCATCGCGAATTCAGATGAAACGTCTCTAAATTTCTCATATCTCCCATATTTCAAGAGGCAAATTGATTATTTCATAACTCGTTCATTTCTAAATATTTTTTCACCGTTCTTGTTAATAAATTACCTCTTCATCCTTATTCTAATCTACCTTTAATTGTTGGGTGTTTGAAAATTCAGATACTGCTGTATTGGGGTGGATTTTTTCAATATTTTTTAGGGTATGTGATTCCTTCTTGGTTTCTTCCTTTTCCCTTAGGGTTTCCTCCCTACTTCATTATGTACTAAAATGTCCAGAAGTTAGGATTCAAATATAGAGATTGATTTGGTGTCTTTGTGGTAAAATATTGGGGTCTAGTTCTGGATTTAGCTTCTTTGTGGTGCGTCGCTGGGGTGATTTATGTTTTGCACCACGTTTTGAGGGATTCAACATGTTCGGTATGTGGTTCCATGTGTAAAAAATTATTGATGCATTTGCATTATATAATTACTCATTTATAATATACCTCATATGTTGGGTGTGGTGTGAAAATTGTTTATGATTGATTTAGTTAAGTGTTTAATTTTATAGTTTCTTTTTAACTTGAAATTGGGTGTTTTCTTGTGTAACTCATGAGGAATTATTTGACTGTATTTTATAACTTATGTAATTAGTTTACCAAATCTTGTTTGGCATACCAATTATAGTTTAGTAATCTATTAGTTTTATGTGGGCCTTATAAGGGGGTTTTTGGAATAGGTTTGTTGTGTAATACTTTGTTATATATCTTGAGTGCATTTTATGAAAATGAGTGTTTTCATTTTTTATCTTTCATGGTATTAGCCAAGGATATTTTGTAACACCTGAAAGTGGTTATATAAATGTTTATAGGGTAGAAAATTCTACTTTGGAATTGTTTTTTTGTGGTTTTTTCCTTGAAATATGATTTTGAAGTGGGGTTTATTAGCAATGATTGGGTATACTACTTGGAATTGTTTTATGAAAATTTTGAATGATTTAATGATTTATGTACGTGGTGAATGCATAATAGAATAATTATTTGTAGTGTGTATATTATGAAATGTTACATTTTAAATGTGAGAGGGGATATTTTATGATGGATTCCACCTTGGAAATGCTTTTCAAAAATGATTGAAGGATTTACTAAAGTGTGTGAGAGATGTGAAAGTGATGTGGGATGTTTTGTGTGAGTGTGATGTGAAAAAAGGATTTTTATTATGACAATGGGTATTATGTTACATGTGTGGGGGATTTTATGTGAGTTTTAATATATTGGAATGGTTTTATAAATTGTTTAATGGATTTGGAGAAGTGTTAAATAAATGTGAAAAGTGTTGTGGGATATTTCGGTGTGAGACAGATTTCAAATCGAGTTGAATGAAAAGTGGGATTTTGTAACTTGGGTGGAATACATGTTGGATTTTTGGTGAATTTTTGATGAGGAAATGATATTTACATTTGAAAATTATATTTCTTGACTTGTTTAGCTTTTTTGAGAACAACGGGAAAACCTGAGTATCTAGGTTGGTGGACGTGTACTAGTATGTGAGCAAATGTGTTGGGTTTGGCCTCAGTTTCACATAGAAATATGGACTCTTAAAACACTAACTAAACAATGATGATGATGATGAATGGGGAACAGTAGGTTATTTGTATGTTCCCTACAAGTGGCTTGTTCATGAGAATATATATTTTTGATGGTTACACTCATCGAGATACGAGGTACTGGGGACCCACAACGAGCTAGTGCCATGGGGTTATTTCCTAAGGCATGTGATCACTGGATCCATTATACATATCGTCGTCATACGGTGTATTTGGGTAAAAAATTCATTAGATTTGGAATTCATTTTAAAATTGATGATTTATTAAATGAGCCCACTTGAAAACTGATTTTTTATGTTGCATCTTTTAGAAATTGTAACTAGAAATTACTTTTTTTTAAAACCTTCATGCTTTTTATCTTTCAATGTTTATCAATTGGAATCTCTTAGTGGCGGTATCCTATTGGTAATTGTCACACACCCTACTTACACCCTTGGCTGTAAGTATGCTTGGTTATTTTTGTTGTCACAGGTTTGGTATAGTTTTTAGTTTCAATGGTTTGGGTTTCTAGCAGGTCCTTGGTGGTAAAGTCATGTGGGGATGGCTTGAGGGTGGTGCCCCTTGCTATGAGGGTTCTTGGGATTTTCTGTTGGTTTTGTACCTTTTTTATATTCTTGTTGAGTTGTTTTAAAATATGTAATTCAGTTATGAATTTCTGTAAATGATTTTTCGGTTTTGAAAATACAGATTCATTTTATTGGATTGTGTTGTTGTTTTATATTTATAAACTTGGTAAATCATTCCCCAATCCCATTTTTTGATATCGAGGCACCAGTGCTTGCCTGTGGTGATTGGGAACGCCCTTTGGTCCTTGTCACGGGCTAGGTTTGGTGCTAGTTTTGGTGACAACCAGATTTGGGTTTTGACACATATGAAGACAATCGAATCTCTTTAAGCACTTTAATTTGCAACTTCCATTGAATTCCATCTTGGGCCAAATCCATGTTGCATTTCTTTATAGCACAATAAGACTGATTCTCTACTTCCATGGGGAGATGAAATGATTTCCCAAAAAAAATATGAAATGTGGACATACAAATTGGTGTCTTGTATGCTATCCTATAACCCCACAATGCATCATCCAAGTGGTTTCTCCAATCCTTCCTATTTGGTTGCATGGTTTTCTACAAAATTTGTTTCAACTACCTATTTGAAATGCCATACTGATCATTTTTTTAGGGTGGTATGCTATTGATGTTTTTTGTTTCACCCAATATATTGGAAGGAGGGATGCCAAATTAAGATTGATGATGTGTGTCCCTTGGACACTGATGATGGCCGTCAATACTCCAAACCTGCAAAAAAAGTTATGCCTTGACAAAGTCCACAAAAACATGAGATTCATCAGTCCTGTTGGACTTGGACTCCACCCATTATCTCATATAATAAATGGAAACAAAAATATATAGGAAACCAAATGAACTAGGAAGAGGACCCATATAATCATTTCCCCATACATCGAAAATCATACATAATAATATCGGTTGTTAGGGAATATCGTGTCTCCTTGAAATATTACCAGTGTGTTGGCAGTGGGAGCACAACTTACAAAACCCATGTTCATCATAGAATACACTAGGCCAATACAATCTAAAGTCCATAACTTTCCTAGATGTCTATTGGGGTCCAAAGCTTCCAACACAAGCATGTGTATGACATAATTGTTGAAAAGAATCAAACTCATGATCATGAACACACCTCTTAATAACTTGGTCACTAACCATGGGATTTAATTAGAGGTCATCCCACACATAATATCTAGACTCTTTAATTTTGGGCCATGATGTTTCTTTAAATTTGTAAGAATTTCATAGGCCACAAGGTAGTTCTCTAAATTAGCATACCAACGATGCATAGCTAAGATGGAATAAAGATGCTCATCGTGGAAAGTGTCCTGAACTAGTACTTGGTCCAAGGTGTCTTCCTCTAGTGTGTGAGTGAGCCTACTGATGTTGTCTGACACTAGGTTTTCTAGCCCATTCTTATCCTTTATCTCAATATCAAATTTTTTAAAGAGGAGAACCCATCAGATAAGTATAGGATTTACGTCTGTCTTCATCAAGAGGTACCTTAGAGCTGCATGGTCAAAAAAAACTACATTAGAGCCCAATAAATATGAACCGAATTTATCTACAGAAAATATGATAGCAAGAAACTCATATTTTTGGGGTTGTGTAGTTTTATTGGGTTGAATCCAATGTCCTTGATGCATAGGCAATCACATATGAACATCCCCACACCCTCTTAGATAAGACAACTCCAACTGCAATGTTAGAGACCTCACACATAAGATCCAAACTAATGTCCCATTGTGGGGGTTGTATGATCGGTTGAGTGTTTAGACACTTCTCTAGCTCATCAAATACTACCCTACATTAAGAATCAAACACAAACTCAGAATCCTTTTCCCATAATCATGACATAGGAAGAGAAATCTTACTTAAATCTTTGATGAAGCGATGATAAAATCCTACATTCCCTTGGAAAGATCAAACATCAAGCACACATGAAGGATATGGTAAGAATGAAATAAAATCGACCATAGATCTATCAACATATATCAAATGTTTTGAAATTAAATGACCTAAGACAATGCCATTCTCTACCATAAAATGACACCTTTCAAAGTTAATGACCATATTTATCTCAATAAAATGATTCAAATAAAATTTGAAAACTACATACACATTCATCAAATGAGGATCCATACACTATAAAATCATCCATAAATACCTCTATACAAGACTCAACAAAATCAGAAAAAATACTCACCTTGCATCTCTGGAAGGTACATGGGGCATTGAAATGAAAAAATGGAATCCTTCAGTAGGAAAACCATCCAAATGGGCAGGTGCATGTTGTCTTCTCTTGATCCTCTGGAGAAATAGGATCTTGAAAATATCTAGAAAATCCATCCAAGAAAAAATAGTGCGTCTTCCCAGCTAGTCTCTCAAGCATTTGATCAATAAATGGGAGGGGGAAATGATCGTTATGAGTGGGCTGATTTAGTTTCCTATAATCAATACACACACGCCAACTATTTTTCACCCTCATTTGAACTAACTCATATTTCTCATTTTTATCAAAAGTAGCACCACTTTTCTTAGGCACAACCTGAATCAGACTCACCCACTGAGAATCATAAATGGGATAGATTATACATTCCTTGAGAAATTTTTCATCCTCTTTTTAAAATCCTCACAAAATGATAGAATATGTCTCCTTTGTGGATCCCTTACTAGTTTAACCCCATCCTCCAAAAGAATCCTATGCATGCAAATGGAGGGGATAATACATGATATGTCCACCAAGGTCCACTTTATTGCTTTAATGTTCTCCCATAAAAGATTAAAATGTTTATCTTCATGTTCAAAAAGGAGATTGTTATCATTGATAACATGTAATTTCTCACCACTCAACAAGTATGAGTATTTTATATTTGGTGGCAATGAATTGTGATCCAATGTAGGGGGTTATGTGTGAATGGAGAAATTGATGAAACTAAAATATGTGCTCAATGAACATTAGTATCAAAATATACAAGATCAAAATTAGAGAATAAATCATCAAATCCATCAGCATACTCAACAGCCATGTCATAATTATAGTTCACATGATCAAAATCAGAATATGAATCCTTTTCAAAATCCAATTTAAGAGATTATTTTGCATTATAAAAAGGTGTGGATGTAATCTTAGACATTAAACTAGAACCAATACTCATAATCTCCCTATTCATAGGACAATCAAATTCCATGAGGTTTTTATTTGGTCGATCAAAATGGGAGATAACAAATGCAGAATTGTCCTACGAGGGGTACTTCATGGAGTCCATAACATTATATATAACTACATCATATACAATTTCCATGGAAAGTGTACCCCCATTGACATTAATGATGATTTTATTTTGTTTTTTGGAAGGGTCTACCAAAGATAATGGGAGCATGAGAACTTACCCGGTCAGCCTCCTTGTTAAGAACGTAGAAATATTTTTTAAAGATCATGTATCTTAGCCGAACAAGTACATCCTCAAGGACTCCCACTAGATATATCGTGGCTCAATTTTCTAACTGCACCAATACTCCCAACAGTTTCAACTCACCAACCTGTATAGAAGAGAAAACAGAGTGAGGTATTACATTTATGGAAGCTCATAAATAACATAAAGCATCAGAAAAGTGTAACTCCCCTATGGTGCATGTGATGGTGAATGTCCATGTATCCTTGAACTTTGTTGGCATTGGTAGAGTTGGTGTATTGTGTGCTGACACATTCTTTCCAAGATTTATCCTATCATTTCCCTTGATCCCTCTTATATTGGTACTATGTTCTCTTAAGAATTTGGAATACTTTTGGATTTTCTAGATGACATCATGTAAAGGGATGTTGATCTCCACTTTCTTGAATGTGTCCAATACGTTTTCTTGCATTGCCCCTTCAGCCATCAAATTGGTTTGTACACCTCTATTTGGAAATGGAAGGGGTTTAGGAGGAACATCATCAATATTTTTCTTACCTTTATCTTTTTCATTGGGTTACTCAATAGTTGGTGTGGAATGAGGATTTTCTAGAGTTGAGGTGAATCCTGAGGGAATGGTAGGCACAGATGTATCATTCATTTGCTTCCCACTTATCAATGAGATGGCACTGGCATTACACTTGGGAGTTGGAGTAGGTTAGGAAGGTATATTTTCAGAATTCTTACATACCAATTCATGTAGGGCAGTGGAAATCTGGCTCATTTGAGTCTTCAACTCGCTCAACTCCAAACCATGACCCTTCAGTTCATTCTGTTTATTATGAACAATTTGTTTCAAAAGATCGTTAGTTTTATAATCTTCCTCAGTTTGGGGATTCCCTTTTTGTTGACTTGTTGATGCTTGAGCTTTAAATCACCATTGGGGTTGTTGGAAACCATGTAGGTAAGGTGGAGGATTCATGATGTTTTGATGAAAAGTGTAACTTTGTTGTTTCTAGATCAATACCTAATGTCTGATTAATACTTCACCCCTTTAATGTATTTTGATGAAATTGAATCCACTCTTTTTGCGGATATGGTTTTGTTGCTACTGATATGCTCTCCTAGGAATCACTACTGTACAATCTTCGGTTTCTTGCAGTTGGGGGCAATAGTCTGTTGGGTGGTCTGTTTCAGTGCAAATTCCACATGGACTTGAAGGAGGGGGTAGGGATATCTTTTGAGAGAAAGCAATATACCTCACCATAGTGGTCAAATCTACCAAATTTTTATTAATTAAATTACTTCCAATAGAAGACTGACTTACCTGATTTACTCTCCTAACATGTGGTGCACCTCAATAACCAAACAGTTAAGAGTTTCGGGCCATCTAGTCAACCAATGCATGTGAAACTACTGGTGACTTGTCCACTAATTCTCCTCCAACCTCTTCATCCATCATGATCCTTTCCATAGGAGTGATTCCTTCATAGAATAATTGGATGAGGAGTTGCTCACCGATTTAGTGATTGGGTAGCATGCACACAACTTCTTGAATCACTCCCAGTACTCATTCATTAAATCCCCTTAGAATTTAGTGATCCTTGAGATCTCATTACGAATGCAAGTGGTCCTTGATTCTAGAAAAAATATCTTCATGAAAAGATGATTCAAATCATTCTAACAAGTTGCATCTTAATGTTGTAAAAAATTCATTTTCCAACTCCATCAAGTGAGAATGGGAGTGCTCTTATTTTGATTTGATCATTAGAAAAATTTCATGGTTTTAAGTTTTACAAAACAACATTAAATTATTTAAAATATTTATTTGGATCCTCACACTATAATTTAGGAAACATTTGATGAAGATGAATTATCCCAGATTTCAGTTCAAAGTATGATTCGTGATTTGGGTATGCAATGCAATTTTGTTGATAGATAATATCAGGTACAGGAAATTCTCAAATGGTTCTATTAAGTACATTTAAATTATTTTCAGAAATTGGTTCTTGATTTATGTTTGATTTTGAATTTCATCCAATTTCAATGTTCAACAATTGGAGGAATTCTCCAAATGGTTGAATGTTGAAACATCATGTAGAATGAGAATGTTTGATTCGAGCTCGAAGGCTATGTTCAATATCAGGGTCAAGATCTAAAAGATCCATGGGATTATTTCATTTCATAAATAACATTAAAATAAAAAGCATAAAATTGGACCATAATAAAAATGAGAAGTTTGAGTTGATGGTCCAAAAAGAAGAAGAAGAAAAAAATCAGAGTGGGTAATGAAGAATGAAATAAGAGAAGAAAAGAATAAAATGTAAAATAAAATACATACAGATAAATGGTTGAAATAATAACTTTCCTCCCCTAAAATGGAGCCAATTTAAATGGTGCTGTCGTGGGCACCCTCAAATGAGTAGTGATTTTTTGGGTACTTAGGTGCGGCAGAGTGGCTGACCAAGGTCGTCACTCAAAGGAGGAAGTAAATTTGATAACTTATTAGAGGTGTTTTAAAAATAACATAAAATGGAATAATAACACTACTTAAAAGGGTGTAGGGGGTATTTTTACCACTCATAAATCTAGAAGATGTTTTCCCAAAGAATATTCTATATTTTTTTTAATTTTTTTATTTTTAAAATGATGTTCGATTAAAAAAGACAAAACAATAAGATATTTTTTTAGACAATATTTTAAAGATGTAATCAATCTTACTCTATATATTCATTTACTTATTAATCATTATCATTTAAATTAATATCCAATTCATTATGATCCCCTAATTTTTTATCCCCCGAACCCTATGAGAATTTAATTTACCACAAATAAAAATAGAATTAAAGCCTAGGCTGTCTTCGGAACATACAATCGCAACATCGTGCTTTGATCGCGGTTATAAGGATAGCTTATGGGAAGTTGTAAATTAATCCACATTTCCATTCTAGAAAATTATGATGAATTGATCTTAGGGATTATATTTTAACTCTATATATTTATTTCGTGTGGTCTTGTTTTACTGAATATGTTTGCACTCTCACAATATACACAATACTCGACCTCGTGTGTTTTTGTGTAAATTATTCAGTTTCATGATTAGTTTCATATAATTTAAAAACTCAATTTAGTGATCATATTACGTGATGAATAGTAGTTCAAGGATTCAAAATAAATAAATGGAGAATGTAGAAGATAGATCAGTCACAATGGGAACTACTCTTCCATGGGTGTTGTGGTCATCATAGTGATGTTTTGCATGAGAAAAGGATTGAAAGGGTATAACCCAATCTCATCTCCACTATGGAATTACAACCCAAATAGGAAGATTAATATAAGAAGAAAATTTAAAATAACAGAAGAAAATAGAATAAATAAAATAATAACAAATAAGTTTATTATAAGAACACAAACATTACAACAAGAGGATGAAGAAGATTGCTTCGACGAAGGGATCCTTTCTTCAAGAGATACCATTATTGAATTTCTTGGATAATTGGAGTGGAACCTCTTCCCTTGTTCCATAAACTTCCTAATTCACGTCCGAACCCCTCCAAATGAGAAAAACAACAATTTATTGAGTGGAGGGGAGGCTAGTTTTAAAAAGGTTTCATGTTTGAATGCGGAATGTCTTCGTAATATTCTAATACAACTTACACCACCCATTTGACCTCCAAAACCCATGCACCAAATGCTCTTTTAGAGGCATGATTTGTGCCAAATTGGGTTATATGCTCCTCTAAAAATTTGGTCCCACTCCATGCTCGGATGAAGAAGATATGTCCCAAATACAGAACCAATGTCCAATCTATTAAGTCCAACCCACCATTGATTTCATGAAACAGTTAGTCCAACAAAATGCATGATTTATCTTTAATGTTCTGAACAAAGGTTAAATATCATTATGTCAAGAACACAGTTACAAAATATCATGTTCAAATAATAAATATTAAAATATATATATTATAAATACTAAAGAGAACTATAAATAGTAAACCTAGAATTTCAATAAAATTTTCAAATAAATGATCTAGTCCCAAATATTATATAAATTAACATATTTAACACATGTCGAGGAAATTTTATCATTTATGATCAATTTAATATTCCATAAAAATTTGTTTTATCACCCATCATTAGTGTTCCATCAAGTGGGTTAGCCCATATTATCTACTCTTATGAGTGTTCTGATCAGTCTGATTCGTCTCCGCTAGATGTTAAACTCACGGAATACCATATATTAATCAGGGAAATCTATGTAAAACCTCATAGACAAGACTATGGAAAAATAATCCCCACACTCAATGTGGGATTCCACGAGCTTCCTTTTCCTGGAAAATCCCTATAATAATCTTAAGAAACCCAGCCACATCAGAGTTTCACGGACAACGTCTTACATCTATGAGGGACACCGGGACTAGCCAATGTGTTTTGAGGAGGAATCCAGAGAAGGATGAGATGACATCCAACCATAATTTTTCTATCAATGAGAAAACGTCCCTAAATAACCAACGCACGATGCCCGCCTTTGTAAAGTGGGAATACGAGGAAACAGTTTCAAGTCCATGATATACGGATGTGTTCCCCAATGAAATTGTTGGAAACAAAAATAGTGATCCTAATGAGAATTTCATTTCCTCAATGTGAAGATCTATAGCACTCTAGACATCAGTGGATTAGAATTTCACCTGGTCCAGTTATCCATCTCTAGTTCCCACCCAGAATATAGTGGGCCTGGTGTGAAACTCACCTGATATTGGGGAAGAATAACGTTGGACATCCCTATGAATGACGTTGTTAGTATAGATACTTCTTACCAACCATGGAATATAGATTTTCATTGGGGAAATAGGAGATGATTTCCTTCTTTCATCATTATTAGTTAAATATCCCTGATTTTTAGGACCCAAGCTGTCATGACAGGAAACCCATCACCACCCACCCACTAACATTGGGGAAGAGAAAATGTCAACATGGAAATCCCGTGCGGCCACATCTCCCCTATAGAAGCCTCTATGTCGACGACTGTTGGGCACCCATGAACCATATCACCAAAAAAAATTCATTCATTGAAGGGTAATTAAGGTCCTCGTTCGATAATACGAGGAGGAGAGGATTATCCCAACCTGGGATATAGCCTAACAATACCAAGAGGCTTCTGTTCCTCATCACCACTTTTTCCCCCAAGGTCCGCATAGGGATCCAATGCTACCCAAACAAACGTATAATAATTTTGGGTGCCAATCCATAGAACTCTTTAAAGAATCCCTCCCATACACCATTAAGTTGAGGGATGTCTGGGCTAGCCCAGCCAGAATCCCTCCCAAGGGGATCCTAATGAGGGAACCCACCTGGTCATGTCATCCCCATAACCCTAGCCCCAGGAGATGAGGGGCAGGTGAGCTATGTGTCTGTGCACCGGTCCTAGTCAGGTTAACCCGACTATAGGGTCGGGCGTAGGCTGAGGAGGACACTCATCGAGGGGCATCAATATCAACAACTACCATGTCTCATGCCACCACTGACGCGTACCATCAGTCCAATTTTTATGCTGCGAAGTGGATCTATTATGCCCTACCCAGATTGAGACACCAACTACTCTACGGGCTGGATGGGTTGACTCTCCAGGTCGCTGATATAAGTGGTTCCCATTGCAGGCTGACCTACACCATTGACATCATGTATTGAGGTCCTCCCCATACCGACACCAGTGAGAGCACTGGTCCTCCCCCCTCCCATGATCGACATGGAGGTCCTCCTCATGCCACCATAAATCTGAATGAAGGTCCTCCCTAATGCATTGACACCTAGTACGAAAGCATCTTCCGCACTCATGAACATAGGTATGGATCCGTTCCCCCTGTCACAGGTCACCGATGTAAAGATGCTTCCCATCTAGTCAACCTTTAGCATGGGGGTCTTCCCCATGTCCTTACAACAACTGAAGAAGTTCTAATTACCCCAGAAATTAGATAATTATAATTTTTACTCACTTCATGGAAACCCAAAATGGAGGTCCTACTAGTGTAGAGGTCAACCAATACGAGGAACCTCCTCGTATGGACACTTCCACAGTAAAAAGATCATGGAGGCCCATACCATGATCCTACCTCATCTAGAGGTTGTCCTAAATGATCTTTCAGTTCCCATGGAGACTCCCTCTCCATGTCAGCTAGTGGACACAGTTGTCCTCCATGTGTTTCATTTGACATTTTTTCAAGGGCTCCTCACACAATGGCTTACTTAGGGAGATTTCCTCTCTAGCCCAACATCAGTTCGGCCGAAGGACCTCCTCGATCCAAAACACTACCATATCTCAAAAGTCCATCCTAGGGTTAGAGGGTGGGTCACCGATGATATACAATAAATTCTAAAAAGATTCAGAAAACAATTATGCCCATCTTCATAGCATATTCCGAGGAAGAATGTGATTCGGTAATGGAACTGCCACCGTGATCCTCTATGTTTACGGTCGGAGTAGGATCGAGGTTTATCGACCTAATACTTCCGAAATGTGTGGTCCATTAGATTCTGGCCTCCCTCTGCAGATACATACAAGAGGAGGATTATTTAACCCCTTCCTTGGGCATGGTCATGCAATCCTCTATATCACCAATAAGGTCATTCTCTACCTCAACCAGTGATCAAGAAGTGTCATTCTGGGGATTGATAAAAGGATGAAAAATAGTATGGTCCACCATCATTGACCACATCCCACACGCCAAATATCATAGTCACCAGCCCATCTTACTGAGATGTAGTTGCTCAGTCTTCGCATTTGTCACAGGAATACCTGATATGTGAAAACTTTTTAGCCCATTTGTTTTATTCACCACCAGCCTTTCTATTGTCTCAGTAGTTTTTTTCAATGTCTTTACTGATCCCGTAGCCTTATCTAGTTGATGTGTGGTGAAAACATGAGCCAGATCCCGTGTACGATCCATGTATCTTTTGAGACATTCTTGCAGCGGACCATTTCCCAAAGATGTTTTGTCCAATCATAACCTCAAAAATTAGTGTGTCGGAATCACTTACCCTGGAAGAAGTAATGTTCTTTAACGAAAACCTATGGGAGACACAATTCTATCTCTATTATTAGTGAGTGGCGTACCCAGAAACTCCATAAAACACTGAAGATATTGACGATCAATGTTGTATGGTCGACTTGGTTGAACACCATATAGCTCGGTGCCCTGAGTCGCTCAATCACCCTAGGACCCTCTATAAATGATGTGGTTAGAGTATTAAAGTACTTTGAAGGACTATCAAAGAGGCTTCCCCCCCCCATTATGGTTCATGGTTGTGTGCATTAAGATTCCCGTCATTTTAGTTCTATTCGATGTAAGCCTGATTTTCCAGGAGATATTGAGGATATTCCTCTAGTTAGTGTCACGGTTAACATGTTTGATCTATCAAAGTGGGAGAACATGTTGGAGCTCCAAGAAAAGAACATACCACATAGTAGAGTGCCCCAACTATAGGATATGTTGGGACGGGTTACGCCCCAAAATTGAAATCTAGAGGGTCTTCTAGTGCCCAAAGAGTAATTAGTCCTCAACGGGAATCCCAATAATGTTAAGGGACACCTTGGGACCGTCAATCACTCTCACCAATCTGGCATAGTGCAGAAGACGAATGATGATAAGGAAAAGGAAATGTGACATCAATAGCATGTGAAGCCCAAAAATATGGTCGATAAACTCCTTGCTAATCATGTCATAGAGTGACGACTGGACTACGGTGATCCTCGGCTGGGGTAGAAGGGGAACAATCAACTCTCCCATGACAAGTTACCTCTAGGGGACCCTGAACATTCATCCAATGTTGATAATATATTTCCAAAACATATGTAAATAGGGTGTGGTATGTGTCACCAAATCCACTTGAGTGGCATGAATATCTCTGGATCCCAACTTAGGTTCCCCCAGCTTCCCCGCAGGTCATTCCACCGGCCTCTCCACAAGCCACTGGGAATGCATATCATGTTGAATAACCTGACAATGAATTGGTGGTCATAGAACCTCATCAAGATTGGAATCCCCACACATATGATCATATGGAGGAACTCATAGCTCGCCTCGAGGTGTTGGAAACTCGACAGGTCGAAATTCTTCCAGAAGGAAAGACATATCCAGTCAGGGTCGATGATATGCTAGCACCCCCAAGTTTCTGAAACCCCAACATTTCCATGTTTAATGGGATGTGTGATTCACTGCAATATCTGGCCCACTTCATCCAAAGGTGTGTAGAAATTCTATGAACTTCAGCACAATAAGAGGCTTCCAAATCCAAGTGTTTTGTACTAACATTTGAAAGGCATGTGTTTGTATGGTAGAACCAACTACCCATTGGGTTTGTCACTAGATGGGAGGATCTCCTTAGACAGTTTCATAACCATTTCATGTCTACCACCCATAAGAAGAGTAATGAAAACATCTTCAAGTCTTTTTAGATACCTAATGAGCACGTCACAGACTTGGTCTCCTGGTGGAAAGGCCTCACATACTCCTAGGATATGTCGTTGAATCAATAAATACTATTGAAAATGTGTGTGGGGAATGTCAATACAGAACTGACCCCTCTGTCATTACTCAGAATTACCCCAAGGTATTCTGAGACTTCTCTAATAGGGCCCAACATCTAGAGGATGCTTTCCAGCAGGCCAAGTAGGCATGTATATTGCCTCCTGAAATTCCCATGAGAAGAGCGGCTATAGTTGATCCAGCTGTAGTGGACCAAATAAGGGCCCAATGTAACTGGAGTTAATACCAGTTGATCCACCTCCACTACCTCGCATAGGCCCACCACCTCAGGCAGAGCCTTCGGCCCATCAGCTCCCACCTAAGAATCGAGAGGCGCCCCCCGTGTAATGCCCCACCACCACCTAAGTGAGACAACAAGGATCCACCTCCTCTACAGGCTGCTTTATCCCCTTATCAAGGCCAGGATACCAAAGACCTTTTCCCAGATAGTATTAAATCGACATAATCATTCATTGAGGCTCAGGTCCTCGGTTATTTACATAGTTCCTTGGAATAGGTAATTATATCATTTCCCGGATGCAAGAGTCCCGATGCAGCGGATCTCACTAAACACCCCAGTTACTATTCCTGTCAATGGATCATAGGAAACACCCTCAAATAATGAAATGCGTTTAAAACTTTATTCAAGACCTGGTTGATAAAAACATTGTCATATTTTCCCCATCTTCAGGACAGTTGGCATGTGTATTGTTAATCTAGAAAGTTGTAGTGAATGTGAAGGTGAGGGGAATCAGGTTCGTTTCAACGAGTCTCAAAATTATGAGGACTGGATGACTCATAATCCATTCACCCATTCCCATGGAATTGTGCATGAAAATCTAAATCGAATTCTACCTTTATATGACTTTGTGTCACCCGTAGTTGCTACTTCTGTGTAGACCTCTCATCCTCCCCCTTCTCAGAAGAGCATGCCTCATCAATTCAAGGGAAAAACGTCACCCAATGATGTCATCATCATCCCATACACTCGGTGACTTCTTTCCCCTAGAGATTCAGATTCCCCCAAAAAATTGTCCAGTGGTGGAGGATTCTTCATGCAGTGATCAATGGTATGCTTCGATTAAAACATTAGAGCTAGTAAGCCCCTACATAATTCCTGACGATGAGGAGTGCCATATAGATCCACCCAACATCCCCAGCTATCTCTAGTGTTGAAGAAATTGTGGATATATGGGTCATAAGAGTTCCTCAATTATACTTCCAGCAAGGCTGTTCATGCCACAGAATGCAGATAGCAAGCCCATCACAGAGTTCAGCCCACACAGCCTCCTCATCTGGTATCATCGGGTCCACCATCATCACCATTTGTGCTTCATGACTAGGAAGAGCCACCTCAAACACGCAGTGATCAGACATGTTGTGCAATGGACTAGGCTCGGTCATCTATCCCACATCCAGTAAACATTCCTTTTTCTTTCAGTAGTGAGCAGTATGACATTCCCATCGCCATTCGACCACCGATTAAGCCCGAAGGGACCGTCATACCCAATGTTGTACAACTACCACCTATAATTAGAAGTTCACACATGGCATGGATTTATGAAATCCTTAATAATCTCTCCAACATTCCAACAGTTCCCTCTATCCTTGTTCCCATTTCCTGTCAGTGGAAATGCATGAAGCCCTCCCTGAGACTTTATGAAGACCCTAAAGTTTGAGCCGAAGGTTACAGCCGCAAAAGCCTTCCATGTTGAGGTAGTCGAGCATGCTTAATGATATGACATTATCTCTTTATCTAGATAAGACAAATGCTATACCATATATGAGAAAATCATTCCACTCTACATCAACAGACACTTCAATGGAGTGAAGGTTCATTTCTATCTTGTTGACAGAAGCTTTGGGATCAACCTAATCCTGACAAAGACACTCCGGAAGATGGGGCTATCTGAGGATGATCCAAGAACCTATGAACTAATATTCAAGGTTATTACATAATGTAATTGACTCCAGTCTAGATGATATTTCTAAAAACCCAATTTGGAGTTGTGTTATTCAGCATCCTATTCATGGTTGTCTCCCATGACACCGCCTATAACATGTTGATGGGTAGGCCATGGATTCAACTGCATGTAGTGGTCCCTTCATATTATCATCAGTTCATTAACTAATCTCTTAATGGTTGAGTGGGCATATTACAAGGTGAAACGTCTACCTTTTCCTCTTGTGAATCCTGATACCTGGATTCTGACTATTACAATATCAAGGACATGAAAATTCAGTCTAACGATGTTGAACATGCTACAGTTGCGACTGAACCGTGTACTGAACTATATGATGAATAAATTTTTCTAATTCATCTATTGGAGGATACAACCCCAGATAAGGGGAAATGATTTTTTGTTTATGGAAGATGGATGGGGAGAATTTTCGAGTCTAGGGGACACTGGAGGATCACTTCGTATTATTACAAAAATCATGCTCGCGTAATCCCAGAATCCCCAACTCCTATAAGGTATCAAGACATCCACCCCATGGTAATGATAACACGTCATATGTGATTTTATTTAATCAATATGGGATACACTGGATCAAGCCGACATGCCACTATTTATTCTATATCCTCAAGTGTTTCCCCTTTGCCAAAAGACCGGATGAGATCGTATCGACAAATTTCAACACAATGGTTTCTACAGAATAAGGGTTCCCTGATGCTTGTCTACCGTCATTTAGGTTGGAACCATTTTTCCATCTGGATATGTCGATTCAGAGGAATTTCATCCCACATAGGGTCTCTCCTCCAAATATGAAAATGAGGATTTGGAATGTGCATCTCGTGGGATTGAAGAGGATGTCTCCACCGCGGTTGATGAATTGGTATAGGTGAACCTCAGTAGAGAGAAATATCAGAAACCAACATTGATTAGTGCCTTTATGCCTACAAAAGAGCAACAATGATACATGTACTTACTAAAGAAACACTGGGATATAATTTCCCAGAGTTATGAAGAAATTCTGGGACTAGATCCTCATGTTATCATCCATCGCCTTAGTCATCTAGCACAATCCCGCAGGATCAAACACCCTCCCAAAAAGATTCCCCTTCTCATGGTTCCATGGTCTAAGATGATGTTGAAAATCTCATCATAGAAAATTTCACCAAGGAGGTCCAGTCCTATTGATGTTTATCCAACATTGTTCCCATCAGGACGAATAATAGATAGATTTGTGTCCCCATCGGCTATTGAGATCTCGATTGTCATTATTCGAAGGGTGTTTTTACACTTCTTGTAACAGAACTATTTATTGACGCAACTACTGGGTTCCAAGATCTCTCCATCATAGATGGGTATTTTGTGAATAACCAAATTTGAATGACCCCCAAGGATTAAGTGTTTACCATCATCAAGGGACCACAAGGTACTTCTGTTAGAAGTTAATTCCCGTCGATCTATAAAATTCTAGTGCCACCAATCAGTGTTCCATGAACCGCATATTTAATCTGATTCTTGGGACATTGGTGGAACTCTACGTGGAAGATCTGGTGGTCAAATCTTGCCTACGTCCGTACCATCTTAAATAACCTATGAAAGTCTTCTACTTCCACCATTCTTAGCATCTGAAGACAAACCCATTGAAGTCTACCTTCAGGTTTACCTCCAGAACGTTTCTTGGATTCTCTTTCAGATATAGATTTTTCGAGATCAATCTGAAGAATATTAAGGCCATTATTCATATGTCTCCTCTAAGAAACATTTGTGAGTTGCGAGGCTTCCATGACACTTGGCCTATATATTCCAATTCATCATGAATTTGGAAAAAAGTGTAATCCATTTTCTCTGCTCATGATGAAAGTAATTGTACATCAGTGGGATGAGGAATGTCAAACTACTTTTGACAAAATCAATCAGTACATGTTACAACATTTGTTCTTGATTCCACCCATTTTTGGAATGTCGTTGGTCCTTTATGTGGCTGCTCTGGAACAATCTCTTGGCACCCTTCTCGTCCAGAAGAACAATGAATTAAAATATAAAAGTCTTTACTAACGTAGCTCCATGATACTCGCTAAGGAGACCAGATAATACTTTATTTAGAGAAGATTCATTACGCTGGTATTCACTATCCATAAAATGCATCATTATTTACAGCACCATGAGGTATTTCTAGTGTCATGAGTGGATCATTTGATTTAAATCTTGAACCAGTCCATGTAGACTGATCTTCAAGCTTGGTAGGAAGTAATCCTCCAGTAGTTTGACCTCAGTTTGTTCTCTCATAAGACTATTAAGGGGAAATAATTGGAAGACTTCCTTGCCACCCATCTAGCTTCCGTTGACCAATCTCTGGATCTTTAATTTCCCATTGATGAATTCCTCTCAGTAGACCAATCCATTCTGTGTTGTCAAATGCACTTTGATGGTTCTTCCTGAAGTCATACCAGAAGAAGAGTCAATGAACCCATACTCAATAGGGTGGGACTACATATCATCTTTATCCCTCCAGCACATGATCTTCCTCTATATCGATTCCCATTTCCATAAGACTTTACCAACATGGAGTAAGGGTACCGAGCCCTCATTACTGGCCTTGAATAGGTCCTTGAGATCAATGTTCCTCACTTTAATGTGAAAGGGGACTCTGAACTAGTCATCAAATAGATCAATGGTGACTATGTCGTTATAGAGCTGGGGCTTATGCCACTGTTGGAACACACCCTCCAACTAATGGTCTACTTCCAGTCTTGGATAGATATTACCCATGTCCCTTGATCAAAGAATGGTTGAAACAACACCATAGCTAGCCTAGCTTCATCCCTTGTAGAGCCGGATCAGGATGATTTGATTATTCACATGGCATGCCGGAGAGTCATCAACCCCTTAACACTAGAAGACAATGATATCCCACATGAAATCCAACATACCAACGATGCCTCCAAGTTAGGACTTTCTATCCCCCTGATGTTCTGATGGATGTGACTTCGGACAGGAGAACCCCCTTTATCATGTACCTCCAGTACACTAATCTTCAAGAAGATCAGGCCAAGTTCAAGTGAATCGAATGCTGCACATTACTGTTTACCCTATAGAGTGTTTCAGGTCTTGAGAAGATCCTCTACAAGCCCGTTTTTTATGTGGTTCACCTCCATTGCATTCAAGAAGGTAATATTTCACAGTTCATGCTAGAGGTCCATGCAGGTTCCTACAGGTCTAATCAGAGCAGGCCGAATCAGTCTCAGCAGATACAGAGGTTGGGATATTTTTGGCCCTCTTGGATTTGTTAATTTATTGAGTTTTCGAAGAGTTTTCATGTATTCCAAATTCATGATAACTTTGTACATCGGCCACCAGATCCACTCTACACTACCAACTACTCTTGTCCGTTTTTTGTATGGGGACTCGACATCGTGGGAATATATCTACTGGAGACAGCTCACTAGTGCAGGTTCATCCTGACCGCTATATATTTCATTCCCATGTGGGAAGAGGCACTTCAAGTCAAGGAGGGCATGGCCCATTCTATCGTTGAATTTTTCAGCTCTAATATCATCTATTGTTTCGAAGTCACTCACATAGTCCTTGCCAATAATGACACATACTTCCTGGCAGCAGAGTTGAAAATATTCTATGCCATTTACAACTTCAATTGCAACCATTCATCCCTCTATCAGGCACAAGAAAATTGGCAGATCAAGGTGTTCAGTAAAAACCATTGTAACATCCTACATAAAATGGTTGGTCATAACAAGTAGAGTTAACCAGAAAAGCTCCCCAACGCACTCTAGGTCTATCAGATGATGACTCGTACTTCAACCTATGTAACCCCATACTCCATGGTGTATGAAACGGAGGCTGTCTTTCCCATTGAAATTAATTTGTCGTCATTACTCATAGTTTTTCCTGATCCTAAAGCACCAAATAATGTTGTTAAAATCCATCTAGCTAAGCTGTAAGCACTCGACAAGATCATACTTCATGCCCTACACAATCTGGAATTACATCAGGAGAACATAGCTAGAGCTTTCAACAAGAATGTTTGCCTCTACTTCCGTTTTCATGGTGACATTTTGTTGGACCTAAGAACACCAACGGTTCCTTGTAGGAAACCACCCATGATGGAGACCAAATGTGAAGGACCTCACATCACTCACAAGGTTTTCCCCAATTACTTATACTCCCTGGTTACCATGGATGGTGAGTGTATGACTCCTCCCACCAATGCTAGCTTTGTCAAGAAATATTTCTCATGAGTATGATACGGTCTAACATGACATTAAACTATTACATCTTATAGGATTTTAAACTTATTTTTCATCCCACATGACGATAAACTGTGTAAAATTCCGATCTCTATGACTATAAACTAAGATCTATACGATCTCACATGACCTTAATCTATTCTGTTTTCTCTACATGATGTTAAAAATGAAATTCATCCATTCTGAAAGACGTAAAACTAGTCATTACGCTTCATACATGACGTTAAACATTGAGCATTAGATATACCATTAAGTTCATAACTTTATAACCTTTAACTACGATCTCTTCATACCCACGTCTTCACCTCATAATGTCAAAATTTATTTCACCTTCACGAACCTTGTATGGCTTGATTAGAATTCCAATGGGATACGTAGGAATGCCTGAATGCCTCTTCTTTGAGTCCATCCCCCAATATATTCTCTTTGATTGTCCCCTAGATTCAGTTCTCTTAGTGGATCCTGTATGGTGTTGTGTACGCTTCCTTTACCCCACTCATGTTGAGATTATGATGATTGCACCATGTTCCCCTCCTCGTTCTTATATCATCCCATGTCTACTCTGCATGACTTTAGACTGCATGTCCCTTTCAGAACTACATAAGTCTTGATTCCCATCCACATGGGATACATATGAACGCCGGAAAATTTCATCCATCGGCATAGCCCCAAACATCATGATCTCCTCTTAGTTAAAAACACATTATGTGGTGAGGACTTTTACCCTCATTCACATCGAGTTCATCATGAACTCACCATGTATCCCCCTCCTTGGATATCATCACCTCTTTTTTCATCCTGATGGACATTAAAAAGCACAAGCACATTCATGCTTCACACATTCCCTTTATTTGGTTCTTCATAATCTTTCGCATTTAAAAGGACTACTGAATGACATGTATTCTAGGACCTAGATCATTCCTACCATTTCAGTCCAATGTTCTCAAGGATCTCAATCAAACAATTGATATATTCCATGCATTGTCATCATGGATAGAGGTCAACACTCATTTGTTGTTCCATGTCACATGATGTGGATGTTGTGTATTGAACGTGGTCAACAGCCATCCTCCATCATTTTCACCACCCCTATGGTTCCAAAATATTGGGTGTAGTTATTCATTTTGTCCTGCTATCCATTCTAACATCAGTATGCCTCTGGCAGAAGTGTTAGTCTGGTCAGGGCCAACCCTTCCAGATCTTCTTCCCTCATTGTTGTACCCTTATATGTTGGGAAGATCATGATCATATTCCTTGTTTCCCACACCAAGCATTTATCACATGGGATTAGAAGAATTGGTAAGTCAATAAACACATAAAGTTTCATGTATTTATGGTCTAATCCCTATGACATTAAACTAAGATCACCTTCGTTCTCACCATTGGACGTAAAACCATGAACTGGAAAGGAATCCCCATCTTAGATTCCTCTACCTTTTTGGCCCCTTGTCCTGAGTTATCATTTTCAATTGTACGGTGTGGTATGATATTTTTTCTTCATTCATTTTGGGTTAAACACCATTCTATACACATTCCTCATCGAGATAGCTTCTCCCTATCAGTTTCCTTGTTGCATGACGTAAAACTATCGAACATAGTCCCAAAATACGTGTGGCTTGATTCCCATACTCATGGTATATGTAGGACCGCCTGGATAGTTAGTATTAAGGTCCATAACTATTTCATAGAAAGCTCCCCATATTTCTGGCCCCCTGGAATGAGATAATCAGAAGGAAAAATGTGTTGTAGTATAGTCTTACATCTTCATTCACATCGGGTTTGTAACAACCATGTCAAGTACCTCTCCCTCCTGAGATCTCTTCCTCCCCCAGTTTTCGCACATATTTTAGAGTCGGCTACCCCCAAATTGGGTCCCTCGACCTTCTTTTGTAGTTCACCAATGTGCCCAATAGAACTATGGTCCCGGACCTGGAGTGTTGGATTCTACAAAGACATGTTATCACCCATTTTCATGCTTCGTGTTCCCCTTCATTGGGATTTCATCATCACTCATTTTCAAAAGGACCCCCAAATGACATGGATGCTTGGACCTAGTGTCCTCCTACCATCTTGGGCTATCATCCTTGAGAATTCATAACAAAAAAATGATACCAATCCCACATTGTGAATATGGTCAGTGGTTGAAAGTAATTTGTTTTTCCCATTACAGGTCACACGATATGGATAATGGGTTTCGAACATTTTCCAAAGTTATCCTCCATAATCATGACACCCCCATAAATCCCTAAATATTGGTTTCATGATTCACATACTTTCCCAATCCATCATGACTAAGTGTAACTTTCGATACTCTTGGTGTTATCCCTCAGCATGTGTTTGTGCATTAGGAGTACAAAGCCACAGTGATGTGTCATTTGAGGATCCACACAATTTTCCCCTTTTCATGTAATGCATTTGTTGAAATGACCTTATCCACCGTTGTTTCCCACATCGAGCAAAGATCTTGTGGGGTTAGGGATTTGGTCAAGGTTTGTGGCCATTCTGAGGAGTCTTGATTCTCTATGGCCCGAGCACTTAGATCATACAACTAAGATCTCTCCCCATCCTTGCCACAAGATGTAAAATGATACGTAACTCCTAGAACTACATACATCTTTATTCTCTTCCACATGGGATACATAGGAATTCTCGAGCATCTTTTCCTCGGGTCCAGCACAGGTTTCACTAATTACCTCTTCTATTCAGCCTTTGGCCTAGTATTTCATAGGATTTCATGGTGTGGTGTGTATGGGCTTATGTATTCATTCACATTGGGTTTTTAATAACCACACCAGGTAATACCATTATAGAAGCTAGATGTTTATGCCTTTTTTCCTAGGTGATGATAAAGTGCACCTTCAGAACTACATACATCTTGATTCCCTTCCTCATGTGATACGTAAGAACACCTAGACGTTTCGTCCAGCCCTACATTCTCTTACCTTTTGGCCCCCTTGTCCCATGTTTTCATCCCCAGAATTGTTCATGGTGTGTTGTGGACCTCGTCCTCATTCCTGTCGGGTATGATTTATCATTCCATGCACATGCCCCCAAAAACCTCATTTATTCTTTATGTGTTCAGTCCATTTGTCTTTAAACGATGTTTTCAAGTCCCACATGACATTAAACTATTATATATTTATTTAATGACATTAAAATGAAGGTGTTGGTCCTATCATACGACTCCAAACTACGACATTATTGTCCTGGCCGCACAAAGAAAAACGACACTGCATTGGGATGTCTTCACTTAATGGGACATCATGTTTGGTAGTGGTTATCCAAAATAACATCTGTCAATGGATGTACATGGCTTCATTATTATAGAGATTCTTGGATTCTCCATCTTAGGATTATCACATAACAATAAAACACACATTCATTCTAAATAACACGCAAGATCTATAAAATAATGCTTCTTTTGGTGCATGGTCCAGACCTGCACGATAGTTTTATCCCTGGAATTGGTAGACTATCATTTCTCTTCTTGAACTACTTATTTCATGATCCCCATCACCATGAGGTATGTAGGAACACCTACACACATTTCATAGGTCCCAACCCAACTTTCATTTTTGGTCCCTCGACCTAAAACCTCCGGAGCGAGCAGATGGTCTAATATGGACTCCTACTGTCCTCATTCATGTCAGGTTTTGCAATTACCACACCATGTGTATCCCTCCCTCCATTCTATTAATGGTATGAGGTCTAGGAACATTATATTTTGATCTAACCAACATTTTCCCATGACACCCAACTGCACTACATCTTCTAGAACTATGTGTGCCTTGATTTACAACATCATTGGATACGTAAGAACACCCAGACATTCCATCTGCATGTCCAGCCCCATAATCTTAAATCATGTACCCCTATTTTGTCCCCTTGTCCCAAATTCCTTCTAGAAAATGTGGTGTGGTGATTACCTCTCAGGTTTTCACTTGCATTTGGTTTTGCAACAATGGAACCGCGTTCCTCCCTTGTCTTTTCCAAACCTAGTCTTAATTCCACAACACTAAACTAGGATCTACTTATTGTAACTATGCATCAAGTGTGGAAACTTCTCTACCATTCACACATTCCATTAAATTAGGTCCCCTCTTAATGGTCCATTCAATGAACTTTTGCTTGGAGTATGCAACCCCATGGATATTTTCCATGGAGAGGGATTCAACTCCGTCAATATGATACGTCTTATTGTCATACTCAAATGTGTTGTGACAAACAACCCAAAGTGTGGAAATTTTACATGGAAATTGTATCATTTCATGTTCAGGGTTCAAGATCCCATTATTTAAATCCACATCCTCTTCCTTGGGTGAAGGGGCCCCTTCACGACCTGTTCTCATGCCACATTGTCTTACCTACCATCTTGGGTCAACTCCTATGAAGACCTCATACAAAATTTGTGATAGATCCCATGTTTCAAACATGGTCAGTGGTCAATAGTCATTTGTATGTCCCCATTGTAGGATAACGCGAATCATATATTGTGTTTTGAATATGGTCAGCAGTCATCCTCTATCTTCACACCACTATCATCGTGATCCAGACGTTGGGCATTATTATTCACATCTTTCCACTCACATATGTGAAATTGGAATCCCCACATAGTCGGTTGTACCCCCCCCCCCATGTGCATGTATGTGCATTAAGAAGGACAATCAGTAATAGTGGATCATCACTCACCTTATGTCCGATCACTCCCAATGTTTTTCTCCATTAACTAGGGAAATCCCATCACTACTCATTGTTTCCCACATGGAGAATAACTCACGTGTGTTTAGTAGTTTGGTGGGGCATGTAATGGTGTGGCTATACCACACAGGATTTTCATTCTGATAGACATTAAAAATTGATCCTAGAACTAAGCGTGGCTTCATTCCCATCCTGATGTGATACATAGGAATGCCAAAACACTTGTCCTCAAGCTCAGAAAAACATTCACATTTGTTTCATTGACCTAAAAAAATCCTCCGATGATATGTGGTGTGGTTCGGACTCCTTATGTCCCCATTCACATTGGGTTTATAGCTATCGCAACCCATACTCCCTTTTTGGATCTCCCCTATCACTCCCCATCCTACAATGTGATGTTAAACTACATGAGTCCACATGTCCTTGTCGCATGACATTAAACTGATGTTCTACCTTGATCAAGTTCATGATGACCCATTTTAATTATGGGATGTGGTGTCTTCCTCACCATAGAGGATTCCCCGTACCAGTATCTGACCACACAATGCTCAAGAACTATGTTCAGATTGATTCCTTTTCTCATGGGATATGTAGTGATGTTAAATCAATTCACCTTGAGCCTAGCCCTAGGTCCATTAAACTATGGGCACTGTCCTCACCATACGACATATTAACTATGTGTTTATCATTATTATTATCATTTAGTATATCTATAGTTCATTCCAAGACTATACTAGATAGGTCTGTCTAGAAGTAAGTTTGATCCCTGATCATACCAATGTGTCCACCCACTGAGATTCCACCACGGTGGCATAATTTCAAGAGTGATGGACTCCATTCGAACAACCTATCACTCCAACCTCCATACTTTTCATGTCCTTTATTCGTACCCTTTTCTTATTTCAAGTATAAAGGCACCCCATTATAGTACGGATGATCAGCCTATGGATCACATACTATTCAGGCCCAACATTCTGGATGAGAAATGTATAACGTTTCGATTTTGGACCAATGATTCAAAAATGGTTAGTGGTTGGCCCTCATTTTTCATCCCCATTTCAGGCTAACACGATAGGGATACTGTGTTTTGAACATGGTCAACTTCTATCCTCCATTTCCATGCCACAACTACAATGTTACAAATTTTGGGTATCTTAATCCACACTTTACACTCGCCATTATTCAGACTGAATCTAACACCCCTAGAGTAACCCTGCTCATGCACTGGATAACATTGGGAAAATGGAAATTCAACTATTTTGGGAACTTCATTTTCCAGTCCGGACTCCTTATTTTTTATGGAAGCACGGATTAGTCATTTATATCCCAGACGCCAGAAGACAAGTCGGAACTCCCACATTCAAACGAGTTAATAATACCACCATCCATTGGTTCACGCATTGGTAATGTCCCATGGGAGATTAGGGGTTGATCACTGGGAGTTTCATGGAAGTGATGTTGATGAAATAATAAAAATGGATACTGTAATTCATGAACACATCAAAAATTAGTATGAAAATAATTAAAGAGTGTTTATAATATCACACTAATCACAACTCCCAGGTGTCGGCCCCTCCCATAAAGTGAGTTTACCTCTTTAATACTGTGTTTAAGATCCACCACCCTCTGGCATGTGGCATCTAGAGCCTGTTGTCACCAAATTCTCTTCTTCTCTTCCTCGACAGAAATGGGGCATAGTTCGTGAGCCTCTATCTGAGCCCAATCCTCATAAGCTTGGATAAATACAATCTATTCAAAGGCTCACCTAATCTATTCTTCAGCATCTTCCATATGGGACTTCAGGCGTGATATCAACCCCAGTTTTGACTCATGGAAAGAAGAATGCTCATTCGCCTGCACCCTCCAAGGCATGATCTCTTGTTAAGCCTCCTGGAGCCTTCTAATATCAATGGACCTTATTTGATTCTTGCCAAAAATTAGACTACATGACTTTTCCCACACCCTCTTGTCTAGGTAGTCCCAAATAATAACCTATGAAAGTTGGGTATTTACTATTCTATCACATAGTTCACACAGCCGGGTATGAAGCCTCCCCATTTGATCTATTCATTATGCTTGTGGGGTATCCATGATAATGTTCTTGATCAACATCTATAGTCATCCATGAACGGACATAATGTCCTCTTTGTTGAATGAAATTTCGTTCCAATCTCATGGGTCATAAGGTTTATATGTGGAAAATTCCTACAAGAGATCAGCAATAGTCTCTTCTTCAGGTTTCGCTTCATCGCTAGATTCATCTTCAATTATATTCTCCAGGTTAATTTTAAACTCTATCCCACTAAAAATATTTTCTGCCACCATTGTCCATTCATAGAGAACTATTGACTAGTCACCTAGGGCCCTCATCATGATAGGGAGAGGCAAATTGATTCAGATTGTTGCCTCAGGTCTCTTAACCATTTGCATTATTAACATACACAACATCTTGGAAACTATGTATCCAAATGTCGCGTTTGCTAGTTCGACCAACCGGGTAACAGGTACAGCTTCGGAGTATGAAACTTAACTTGGTATTACCATTGGTCTTTTCAAAAGTCTACCATCAGTGGGAGGCCAGGGAGCGGCCCCCCATATACTATTGTGGGCTCTAAGGATTTTGAGAAGGTCTCCCCTACTTCCCCATCATCGCTGGAATCTACCGCCATCTTCTCCCCAAAACTGGGCCCGGGGGATGGGTCCTCTATGACAACCACACCTTCATCCTCATCAACGATAGTGGCTGACTGAAGGCTCTCCTGTATAAGTACATATTAGTGGAGAATGTGGGAAAAGGTAGGGGTGGTATTAGATTAATGAAAAGAAGATGAAATGTACTTCCAAAGTTGTGGCGAATTCTCCCAATGAGATTCCCCCCAAGGCTGGTATGTCACCTTTCTTAGGAGTGGACTCCCAAAAGGTCTCATCTATTTCTCTATAGCAGTCTCCAATGTTAACTTATACCCGTTGCGATTCTTTTGTGTGGATGGGAAAGGGGAAACACTCCACCATTTGTGATGTCGTTGACTCTGCAGGAGTAGTCATATTCAGCATCACCCATGCCCGATGTGACATCGACCGCATGTCACCACATGAATGTATTACCTATTCTAGCTCCATAAAAAAATTTCATCACTAAGCATGGGAATCATTGAAGTCACCTTTTAAAAATCTCAGATCCCCTAGAGACATCCCATTCTTATTTAGGTTCTTCCATTAACCGTTGAGGCTGAGGTATTGTTTTATATTTTCTCAACTTTCTATGCCTCTGGGAAGACATCATCATAGGGGATCGAAAACGAACAGAGATACATCCCAAAATCTTTATTGGAGATCCTACGAAATCTCCAAGATGATTCACCTCCCTCCTAGGACCTCCTAGACAGATCCATGGGGCCTTCCACTAACCCCTTACCCTCTTCATGTACAATTCACACTGGTTAGGGATTTGCCAATTCATGGCCTGTGGCCCCCACTATTACAACTTCGCTACCCTGCTGAATGACCAAACTACCTTTCTGACATCCACTTGTCACCAATGTTGGGCGTCTTGGTGTTGGAACCACCATTCTAGCCCCGATGGTCACTAGCTTCAGAATTTCACCAGGGTAGGCAACCTCCCAAATTTGTGCATACTCATGGACCAATCTGAATGGATCATCAGATGAGAGTAGCTCATTCAACAACTTCCCATACTCCCCTGTAAACATCATCTGGAGTTGTTGTATCAGGAATTGGTGATTTTAATGGAGCACATTCGTGTACACTTGGGGATTCAACAACTTTAGGCAACAAAATTGTTAGGTGAACAGGTGCGGAGTGTGTGGATAACATATGGGTTCACAATCTACTCATGCCACTAACACACCACAACAAAAGGATAGCAGATATGACTGTTTCTCTATTGAATCTGTGTCGTCATATAAATAGTCAGTGGTAGGAAAATGGAAGGGATTGAAGATGAAATTCTATACTTTCCCCTTCTTACCCACCACGATCATATCATCTAGCATCAATGGGGTGCTCCTTGTAATGATCCAAATTTCTCAGTTAGAATGTATCCCTGGTGGAGAAATGGGGTTAAGGTATTCATAACACCCCATGTGCGCCATGATCAATCTATAGAGAATGTGAAATGGCCTGCACAATCACAGTGGAATCTTCCCCTCACTGACATGATGGAGAACATTGTAAAACTTTTCTTGCACTAGTAGGCACATATAAATGTGGTCCCCACCAGCTAGTTCAGCAACCATGATAAATGTGCTTACTCACTCCCCCATGTTGGTATCTCTTACCCGTAATATCCATCCACATATCAGCGCTGAGATAAATTCGGCAAGCCTAACTATCAGTCGCGGCTCAGTCTTGATATCGTATTCCCACAGCTTCCATTGGAAATATTCAAGTATCCACTGGTACAAACCCTATTTACCCAACTTATATCCTCACAGAAAAATAGGTGGAATCACCGATAGTGTTCCCTCTTCCAAGGGAAAATTCATGATGTATGCAAACCGATGCTTGAAGTATATGTATCATGTGTTCTGTTTTTCCTCGTTCGTACTTGGAACAAGCCTCAGTAGTTACATCTCCAAAGGATACATTTTCTCAATGACTCCTATGGAATTTGTGGTTGGGAGGAACTCATCTTACATCCCTTGTATGATTGGGATGATAGAAATCTGATCGAGGTCTCAAAGGCTGATGCCAACATCCCAATGATGCAGGTGTAATGTGTTGGTGTTTAGAAACCACCAGCTTAGAAACTCTAGTATAAATTCCTTAGGTTAGGAGCCACTAAATTGGGAGGCCTATTCCGCTTCATATAGGCCACCCCCTATAAAAATTCGAGAACTCTTCACAAGACATGCATGCCCAGTAGGCCCAGGCCCATTCATCTATGAAGGTGCCACCCTGGATCAAGTCCCAGCTTATGATCTACCCCTTTTATGGAATTCTGATACAGACCTTGATAATCGTCTTATATAGGGGTTGGGATGCCTCATGTGATAGTACCTTTCCATCGATGTTGTTGACATGATTATTCAAACAATGTGTTGTGACCAGCGTATGGTCTTTCCTGATCCACCCATCTCAGTCATATTCCACTGATATTGCTCAGGGGTACCATTGAACCAATATGATGGCTCATCATTTCGGGTGTCGGGAATAATGAATTTGCCCCGAAAACTCAATCCATACTACAGAAGGCCCTTGCATAACGAATATTCCCTATACACCTCTCTTAGCTTCTCTGTCAATGATTTGAGATCAGAATTACTCCGAATATATTCACCTAGTTTTAGGTTATTTACCACGGTCTCCATCTGAGTATCTTCAGCACAAACCTCTCATACAGCCTCTTCAAAAAGCATTGAATATATGCACATTGAAAAACTTTGGGTTGAGGAACAAGACTCGAGAAAGACACTACACAAAGACTCTTCACAAAGACGCTTCATGGAGATAATCACACGCCCCCTTGGAACTGTAATGACATGTAGGATTCATCTTGCATCCCAAAGAAAGTAGTGGATCACGATGTTTCAGTTAGCTAAAATGCATTCGTGAAGCACTACACCAAAGACTATGGTTTGGGAAAACATTCACGAAGAGAATCATTCACGAAGATTGCACAAGGATTGTCATTCGCAAAGATCCAGATGCAGACAAACAACTCAGAGCCCCTATATATCGGCGCCAGAGGCACCAGATTTTTGGGTAGCCTTGTGCTCGGTACGGTGACCTTAAGTGCTTCACAGTTCCATTCACCCATCAAATCGCATATGCTTCGCGAACAATCCTTCACAAGAAGGGTAAGGTGTCATCAATGGAGAACCAGCTTTTCCCTCACCTTCTCGATCCGCCACGAGTTCCATCATCCTGGTTTCTTTGGTGTTTTTCCCTTAGAATTCGACCCTCTACTTCTGTGTGCTCCAATTCTGGGGGGGGGTGATTTTTGGGCAGTAAAAAAATTCTTCCATCTCATTCCAAAGAATAGAAGATGTGATTACAGGAATCCACATATAAAATAGGTCAAAATAGAACCTCTAAGCCATCTCAAAATGGCCCTGCAAGAAGCACTCCATGCAGTGGGTGCATTTCTGCCTGGACGCCTCCATAAGAGGCTCTTCGACGCCCCGACCTCGTTGGAGTCCAATGCCAACTAACCATGCTACGATTCATGGTGGCCGCGTCGATTAATACCTATGTGGTATCATGCCCCCTCTACGAAGCCAATGCGGGCCGAAGGAATGACTCCTTTCCATAGCGTCGCTTGTCTCCACCGCAAGTTCGGTACCTCTTGGACCCTGGTTACCCATAAATAGAAGTTGCCCCCTTCCAAACCATTGTCACTCTAACCAGTCTACTTCCCAACTCCTATTTCACATAGACCAACAAGAACCACTCCAATGGACTGTCAATGCATATTTTCCTTTGCAATCCATACACCTTTGTGTGCTTTTTTGCATTCGCATATGGTGGAGATACCCTTTGAGAAGGACTGTCTCATTCTTATAAGAAGGGGCCCCATCAGGGTGATAGAGGTTTCATGAAGCTTAGAGCCTTCGCAAAATTATCTCACAGAGATGAGGTATTAATTAATATGAAACCATGATCGCTTAAGGGTGGATCATTAGAAATCCTTGGCCCTTTTCAAAGACCACCCTCTTCGGGAGGCCCCTTGCCTTCATGAATCCCATCCTCTATAGGAAGTCATTTCCAATCGCGAGGGCCATCATCTTCGTAAATCCCTTCCTCTTCATGAATCACATCATCTTTGGAAGGAACTTCTTTATAAGACTGAATGATTTAGAAACCCCTTTCCCATATGGCCCTCCAGGTTTTATGAAGTGATTTCAAGGTCCCTTGGGTGGTGGTTCATGTTGTGGTGCTTAGCCACATGATTTTTCTCTTAGGTACACCGATGGAAAATTCTTCATCGTATAGCCACACTAATGTGGACACCTCAATGTATCACTCCCCAACACCCCTCTCCATGGCATTTTTGATGCCTTTACTTCCCCAAGGGTGGGTGGGTATCAATTATATATGTCATAGGGGTGTGGAGTGAATATAACAACCCTACTTTTAATTACACACTTAAACCTGATTTATTACATAAACTCTTCACATGATTCGACATGGAAGATCAAGAGTTCTAGTGTCTTTGGGGCATAAGAACATTACAGAAAAACATAAAACATGAAATATAACATCTTTATTGAAAACATCCTTTACATGACCACTACATTCCCACGTACTTAACATTACATTGGATAACCCGAGGACATGCATAAGAAAAGGGTGATCTATAAATCCTTGTAAGGGAATAAACATGGAATAACATGAGGAAAACAATTAAAGTTAGAAAATAGGAATATCAATGGATCACAAGAGAAACTTGAAAATAAAGGCATTATAAAGCATGATAATCATAACATGGAAATGTGGCAACAACACTTAACATGGAATTAGCATAAAGCAAGGCTAATTGCACATGGAGGAAGAGTAAACCATAATTGCACATAAAGGACAAGAAATACCTATTTTCACTTAAATTTTCATGATTCAACACCAATTTCACATGATGTATCATGATACTATACTTTACCCAATGCACTAGAGCGCAATCGGGGCATATCCTTCTTAAACATATCATTTCCTGCATAAGTGTGCCACATTGAGCATGGAATCAATCAACATCATAAGTTATTCTATGATTAAGTAATGTGGAATAAATACATGAAAGTAACATTCAATATGTTTATGTGTATAATGTTGAATACACTTGAGAGAGACATGGGTATGGTATTCACTACAAAATGACCATGTCTTGGAAAAACACAGTGCAATTTCGACAGCATAACGACGGGACTTAAGGATTCATGAAAACGGTTTATGAGAGAGAAAATGGTGTCTCATCATATATAAATGAAATTTATAGGAAGGGATCCATATTGATACATTCCCTAACAAACATAATGGAATTTAGATGCATATTAAAAAAAAATTGTGTGGACGTAAAAGAGGAGAGAGAACTCCCTCAAGGAATTTTAGCATGGTAATAGGTGTACATGGAAGGAATTAATGGGAGATAATGGTGTCTCCCATTATACGAAGATATGGGAGAGGTTCAAATTCATATTCAAACATTTGTAACTGAAATAAAATGGTCATAACAACTTAAATAAAACCAGACAAAAATGAGAAAGGAAGAATTCCCTTACATGGAAGTGTGGCCCCAAAGGCTTGGGGAGAGGCTTCAGAGAGGATTCTTGGGAGCTAGGGGAAAATTTGGAGGATTCTAAAGAAAGGAGTGCAGGGTTTGGATGAACACCAAAGGCTTTTAGTGAAGAGGAAGTGGGACCTAGGGTGGGTTTATATAAGAAAGAAGAAGGAATTCTTTATTATTTATGTTTGGGACACCTCGCATTAAACTAATAAATACCAAAAACCAGCATATGGTTTTTGCCCATTTTTTTCCAATGTGGAGTGGAAGAAAATAATTTATAATTAAAATGTCCAAAATTATTAAAATAATAGGGTTGCTTATGTGGAAGTGAGTCACACTCTCAAGGAATAAAATTTAAAAAGGCGAAATGTTTTGTATATCATGTAGGGTCCACAAAATCTTTGTAAAATAAATCAAACAGACCTAAAATCAAATTATTTTAATTATAAAACATATATTTTCTAAACATAATATTTATAGTTTTTTATTACATCACTATTGGGTCATTATGAGGCCATAAAAAATTATATATTTAAACGGTATTTAATTTTTAGCCAAAAATTCGAATGTCTCGTAAAATTATGGAAAATTCACCGTTGGATAAATTTGACATCTTGATTCAAAAAATAATAGTCATCCTATCTAAATAATTTTATAAATATGTGAATTTCAAGTTATAAAATTAAAATCGACATATATCGAAAATTCATGGGTTTTGATAAAAACAGTTTTCAAACCATAATAAAAATTACAATTTCATTCATAAAATAATAGGATAAGTTATATTTAATATAAAGTAATTTAATAATAATATTATTATATTAATATACTATTTAATTCATGAATCCATTAATTCAACAAAATAGATTTCTCAGATGACTATTAAAAAAACTTCTATTTGTGCATTAAAAACGATTTATAAATGATGTTGTTAATATTTTCATGTATTATTATATACTCCCTTTACTGATTTTATATGAAATGTGCATAATTTTTGTAAAATATTAATGTTTTAATAATAAGTATAATTTTTGAGCATTTTAAGAAGTAGTCCAATTGAGTCAATTTACTATTTTATTTATAACAGTCAACCTATTGATCCAAATTGTGTGGTTCGTGTTTTTTAGAATTCCTAATTCAATATAAAATATTTCATTAGAAGAAATCTTGTTCCAATTCTGCCATTTGAAGGATTACATTTACTAACCAAGATGACCAACATAATCTGTGAAGAAAATGGACAAGTCATGATGATTGAATTACTATGATCAATCTAGATTTTAAAATTACTTCATTCTCCTCAAAGGTTATGGGAACAATTTAAGGAATCTTGGATAAACATTTCAAGGCCCAACTCCGAAAACAAGGGTCCCAACATATGGTTTGAATTCCAGTGTTCCATTTAGTCTGATAAATAAAATTAGTACAGTATTCATGACATATCGCATGATGTAATCATACAATAAGTCTGAGATTTTCCAGTGTTAAAGATAAGATATAGATGGTCGACTTTGTTGAAAAAATAATTCAGTTTTGAAGGCATCTTATTATTCAAAAACCCTTTCACATTTTTGACATCAAAAATACTGGATTGAAATGGACAGATTAAAATTGTTTAATCGACATTCCATAACATAGGATACATATTTTCAAATGAAACCTAATGTTGATAGGGGTCTCCCAACTTTATTATCTACAACTTTGAAGAACGAGATATCTAAAGATTCGGATTTCTGAACAGCAAAATTGGTGATGCATGTGGAGGGACAGATTGGGAATTAAAACAGTCTTCTTCATTGGGATATAAATACTTCCCCATTCTCTCCATCAAAGGGTTGGTATTTCAGAATAGAGTAGGTCATATTGGAATGACCAAAGCTTTGAAAAAGTCTTGGGAGGACCTATCATAGTCACATTTTCACTTGAGATACCTTTTTTCCTCTCTTTGTTTTCATTTACTCTTATGTTATTCATTGTTGTAATTTTGTAAGTCCTTTCTTTTGTAAATCGATTTTAATTCATGTTTCTTCTTCAATATCTCTTATTCTCATTAACCTTCTATAGATTAATATTAATGTTCTTAAAATAGTTTATTTATAGTTGAATCCCCTTCCCTTATTTTTCTTCCTCATTCAATCGAAAGTTCTTTTTTTAATTATCATCAATGATCGTGTGTGTGTCTCGACATACCACTCTTTTATTATCACTTTCTTTTTCTTCTCTTCCTAATTTATAATAATAATACTTATTAAAATAATATTAAACACCCAAATGGATATGTAAATCTCTTATTGGGGTGAGTTATAATTTAGGTATGTTAAGCGATTGAGAGGTTTTTCTCGATGAATATTCTTTGAAATAACATTGTGTATGTTGGAATTAACATGTCATGGATTAATGACATATTTTTTTAACATGTGGTTTCCATGGTTTATTGGAACCATAAATAAACTACCATAAACAATTAATGATAATTATTAGAACCCTATGTTATGCTAATGCTTGGATTAAGACCATAACACATAGGAATTCAAATCAACGTCATCTTGTGACATGGGTGTTCATTTAATGCAATATAAAGAAAAGCTCAAGGACATCACAAGCTTAAATACCTAATCATGAACTCACCCCAATATTTATCAATTTGTTAAATCAATTATAGTCAATAAATAATTTCAATTTATCTCTGAAAACAAACCCCCCCTATTCAAAATACAATCAACTAAAAACAAACGACTATTACAAAGTATCATCACATTGGATTCGACCCGAGTGCTGCTATACACATTAGCAGAGCACCAGAACTTTGACTGGTCGATAGGTGACAATATGATGTGCATTTCAAATGGTGTTGTTACCGGGGTTGGTGCTTTAATTATTCGTTAGTTTCTAGTTATTTAAAAAAAATTAAATTAAAAAAAAATTGAAAAAAAACACAAAGGAAAACTCATCTTCTCATAATAATCAGTAATTAAAAATATAAAAAGAAAAATATGTCTTCATCAACCTTCTAAAATATCTCTTAAATGCCCCGTATCCTTCCAAAAAATCCCTCAGATTTGTTTGGCCCTGAAATTGAGCGAACACTTCACCAACATAGGTGGAACTTAAGATATAATCAACTCATTCAAGAACCAGTCCTTGTCCAACTAGTTGAACTACATATGGATAATCATAGGGAAAAAACACATAAAGAACTAGTTTCCCCTGATATGAATTACTAACCCCTTGGTATTCAATATCCAATCATAGAGGCTGATTTTGAACTCAAATTGGGTTTGATTCATCTACTCCTTCATTTCCACGGGCTAGCCGGTGAGGATCCACATCTCCACCTTATAGAGTTCCATGTAGTGTGCTCTACGATGAAGCCTCAAGGGGTTTCGGAGGAACAAATCAATCTTCAGGAATTACCTTTCTCCCTAGCTGGCTCTGCTAATTCATGGCTCCACTACCTGCCTCCTGGTTCCAAAACCACATGGAATGACATGAAGTGACTCTTCATATAGAAATTGTTTCCTGCTTCTCGTACTGCTTCTATCCAATAGGGAATAAGTGGTATCCATCAGTTCCCAAGTGTATCAGTCTATGAATACTGGGAGAGGTCCAAAAAAATTGTTGAAACCTTCCCACACCACCAAATTTCTTTCCAACTCATGATCCAATACATCTATGAGGGGTTATGGCTATTGAGAGAACTCTCATTGATGTCGCAAGTGGCGGTGCTCTTATTGATAAAACTCTTGCAGAATCAAGAGATCTCATAAGTAACATGGCTGAAAACACACAGCAATTCCATACTCGAGCACATGCTCAAGTCAAACAAGCCCACAATAATCAATCAATTGTGCCGAACAAGATGACCGAGTGGATGATTGACCTTACAGGTCTTGTTCGACAACTAGATGTGGCTACAAAATCCCCAACCTCATCTTCTCTACAATCAATATTTCCTGGACCTGTCAAAAACTATGGAATATGCAAGTCTCCATCTCATCCAACTGACTCAGGTCGACAAATTCAAGAGGATCAATCTTATTCATCTGGAACAATGGACCTCAATACAACATAAGCTCAGTGGAACACCAACCTTCTACTATCAGGCCAGTTTGTTAGAAACTTCATCCAATCACATTCTGAGACCTTCTCTTCTCCCTATAACCTTAAAATGAGATATGGGAATCCCATTTCTCATCCCCATCAATTCTCTCCTCAAAACCCAAACCAGTTTCAATATGGTCAAGGGGTTGGTAACTTCCATCAACCTTATCCTTTTATTCCTCAACCTCAATGAAACAATCCTCCTCCTGGATTCCACTATCCCAATGAGCCTTCCCAATTCCCAAACCAATAAAATCTCTTCCCAAGAACCAATATCAAGGATATCTAAATTTGGGACAAGCCACTTTTTCCACGCTACCATGGGAAAGTGCAGTTGAAGATCTTGCCACTTTCACTCGTTCTAGCCTTAAAAATATTGAAACCCAAATTGGTCAACTTGCATCCCACCTATGTCAGAAGCAACCATCCAGTTATACCTAACATCCAGATCAACCATTACCCAACCCCAAGAGTAATGTAAGTGCAATTGCACTTATATCGGGAAATCAAATTTCTATGCCTTAAGATAATTCCTCCAACCCTCCTTTGAATTTTGACATAGAAAACGAAAAGAAAATGAAACATGAAAAGGAACCTGAAACCATTCCCTCATCTCCTTCAATTCCACTTAGGAACCCAATTCCTTTTCATCACGCCGTATCTGAGCCAAAGAAGTCCTTTAAACCTGATCCTGAAATGCTCGACATGTTTAGACATGTTGAAGTCAACATTCCCCTATTAGATGCAAAAAACATAAATACTTAATTATGAACAGTTTCTCAAGGAGTTGTGTACACACAAGAGGTAACTTAGGACCTTCGAAAATGTTTCCACCCAGAATTCTATTCCCATAAAGTGTAAGGAATTAGGGACCTTTACGATTCCATGCCATATTGGAAGTTCCAACTTTGATAATTCACTCATAAACCTAGGAGACTCAATTAATGTCATGACCAAATCTATATTCTCCAACCTTGGTCTAGGTCCCTTAAATCTGACGGGTGTTGGCATTCAGTTAACCCATCAAAGAATAGCCAGTCCTGAGGAAATAATTGAGGATTTCCTTTTCCGAGTCAATGATCTTAACTTCCATGCTGATTTCTATGTCATTGACATGGAAGGTGAGACGAACTCTTCTCGATCTACCCTAATTTTAGGAATACCATTCCTCATGACTACGAGAACCAATATTGATGTCCATTAAGGAATCTTATCCATGGAATTCAGTGACCAATTGGTCAATTTCAACATTTTCCAAGCCATGTGATACCCATATGAGGATCACTCTGCATTCACAATCCAGGCTTATGAGGACACTTATAAGAGTCAATCGAACCCAAATCCACCATGTTCTTCATGTTCTAATGACAAAGGATCTTGTGAAATCTACACCATGATTAACTAAGTCATAAATGGTGAAGATGATGTGGACCTCTCATTCATAGACTCCATCAATCTAGAGGAACTTGAAAGCTCTCTTGAATCCCACATCAACTCTGATATCTACTGCTCCACCTTGGTATGTTTTAAGGAGAATGAATCTGAAGCTACTGAAGTCCCTTCCTCCATACCTGAGTTTTCTAACCCAAAAATAAATGATGAGACTGATCTGAAACCTTTTGTTGAACACCTGAAATAGTCATTCCTTTTCCATGATCACTCTTATCCTGTCATTATCTCTTCTTCACTTACCGAAATTCAGGAGTCCAAACATTTTCAAGTGTTAGAGGAAAACAAAAAGGCCTTTGGGTGGACCCTAGATGAAATACCAGAAATCAACCCTACTCTTTCCATGCATCACATCCATCTTGAGAATTCATCCAAACCAATTAGACAACTAAAAAGAAGACTCAATCCACTGATACTTGAGGTAGTTTGGGAAGATATCACCAAGATTCATCAAACTGGTATTATCTACCAAATTTCTATTAGTGAATGGGTTAGTCCATTTCAAGTTGTATCTAAGAATGGTGGGATAACATGTGTAACAAATGAACATGGAGAGGTTGTCACAACTCAAGTGAAGAACAAATGGTGTGTGTGCATCGACTATAGGAAATTTAATGTTGAAACAAGAAACGATCACTACTATCTTCCATTCCTTAATCAAATGCTGGAATGATTAGCTGTAAAGTCACACTATTTCTTTCTTGATGGATACACCAGCTACTTCCAAATCCCAATCACACCTTAGGACCAAGAATAGACTAATTTCACATGCCCCTTTGGAACATATGCATATAGAAGAATTCCTTTTGTACTTTTCAATGCTCATGCAAGTTTCCAGAGGTGTATGATGAGTATCTTTTCTGAATTCATTGAACACTACATCGAAGTCTTCTTGGATGAATTCACCATTTATGGTGATTCATTTGAATCTTGTTTGAATTCACTCTCTCATGTCCTCCAAACGTGTGTCAAGTGTAACCTTATGTTAATTTTTGAAAAATGTCACATCATGGTTGCAAATGGGATTGTTTTAGGGAACATATTTTCAAAAGATGGTATGGAAGTCGATCCTGCCAAAATTGATGTGATCCAATCACTTTCTCTACCCACTTTTATTCGAGAAATTTGTTCATTTCTCAGTCATGCTAGTTTCTATCAGCGATTCATACATAACATTAGTAAAATTTCACTCATGCTCACTCTGTTTCTCCAAAATGATATCCCTTTCCATTTCGATGAGGTTTGTAAGAGATCCTTTGTTGAACTCAAAAATTCTGTAACATCCACCCCAGTAATCCAACCCCCAGATTGGTCTTTACCCTTTCAGTTGATGTGTGATGCTTCTACCTGAAGAGACCGACAGACTTATTTTATATTTTATTATGGATAATCCCCCTTTAAGTGTTGAAGGGAACCCGTACATGACCCGTAGGCCAAAGTCACAAGGCCCAACAAACCCACAATACATGACCCAAAGGCCCAGAGGCATACCATGCTCAATACATGACCTGTAGGCCCATCCCACTTGAACTGCCCCTCCCCACATTTCTGCGTCATTGATCACCTAGCTCCCCAACTTTCATTGTTGATCGGCTAGAATTTCCCCGTACAAATGTGTGATGCTTCTGAAAGAGCTTTTGGGGATGTTCTTGGTCAAAGAAGAGAAAATATTTCTCATGTCATCTATTATACCTCTAAAAAATTGGATGAAACTCAATATCACTACACTGTCACTGAAAAATAACTTTTAGCAATTGGTTTTGACTTAGATAAATTCCAGCCCTATCTCTTAGGTGCTAAAATCACCATCTCCATAGACCATTCTGCTATAATGTTCTTACTCAAGAAATTTTATTCCAAATCGAGGCTAATAAGATGGATCCTAATGCTCCAAGAGTTTGACCTTGAAATCAATGATAGACCTGGAAACGAAAACCTTGTGGCTGACACATGAGTAGAATTTCGAAATCTTCTTATTCTGAAATAATTGATCTTGAATTCCCCACTGAGAACCTTTCATCTCTCAGTCCAAAAATACCATGGTATGACCCAATTGTATATTACTTGGTTTCTGGTGTTTTTACTGAAAAATTTTCAAAATAAAAAAAAATGAAGATGAAAAGTGATTCAAATTACTATTTTTGGGAAGAAAATAAACATTGGAAAACTGGGGAATACATTGTAATAAGGAGACATGTCGATGAAAATGAACATTCATCCATATTAGAATTATATCACTCAATGCCTGGTAGTGGCCACTTTGTACCACAAAGGACCTCCGGAAAGGTCCTAGACTCTAGATTCTTCTAGCCTTCACACTTCAAGGACTCACATGAGTTCTGTCAATCATGTCCCACTTCCCAAAAGTTTGTCAAAATTTACAATAGAAATGAAATGCCCCAAAACCTTTAATTTTCTGTGAGATCTTCTAAAAGGGCATTGATTTCATGGGATCATTTCCCCCTTACAATGGATTTTCATTCATTCTTCTGGTAGTTGATTATGTCTCTAGGTGGGTCGAGGCCTAACCCACTAGAATGGATTATTCACATACTGTTAGTGAGTTCCTAAAGACACATATCTTCCACAGATTTGGCACACCCTGTGCCTTGATAAGTGACTTAAGAACCCATTTTTGTAATAAAACCATGGAATCTCTTTTGAAAAAGAATGGGATTTTACATAAAACTTCAACTGCATATCACCCCAAAACCAATGGAATGGGCGAACTTTCAAATAGGGAAGTGAAAAGAGTTCTTGAAGGAATTGTAAAATCCACCAGAAAAGACTGTCCTGAAAGACTTGGTGAAGCACTTTGAGCTTATAAAACTTCATATAAAACGCCTATTGGGCTGTCTTCTTTTAGGCTAGTTTTTGGTAAAGAATGTCATTTTCTAGTTTAAATTCATCATAAGTGATTTTGGGTAGTGAAAACATGTAATTTTTATCTTAAAAAATCCGGTGAATAAAGATTGTTGTAATTGGATGAACTGGAGGAGCTTCTATGCGATTCGTATGAGAATTATATTATCTACAAAGAAAAGTCCAAGGAAATCCATGATAAACACAACCCAAGAAAGGTATTTCATGAAGGTGAAAAGGTAATTCTCTTCAATTATTGATTTCATCTTCACCCAGATAAGAATAAGTCTCTTTGGGAAGGTCCTTTTGTTTTTACTAATGTTTATCCATTTGGTTTTGTGCTAGTCCAAGACCCCCCCTCCAAAAGGACATTCACAGTTAATGGACATCGGTTAAAGCATCACCATGAAAGGAAACACATCCCAGGAATGACCTCAACTTCCATTGGATCCCCAACTTCTGCATTTGACCCACCACTGGATGGAAATGGAAACCCACCAAATCCATCCCATGGGGCACCTCTTCCCCTTTAACTCTATCTCTATCTATTCCTCTCTCTACCTATTCCTTTTTCTTCCTCTATCTTTCATTTTTTTACCACATTCTTTATCAAAAACTTTCTTTTTCACTTTTTTTTTGTGTGGGTGTATCTTTATAAAAAACAAAAACAAAAACCTAAAAAACCAAAACAAAAAACAAAAAAACATTCACTTAAAAAAATACACAAAACTCAAGAGTCATGCTTACTCACCATCGAGTTTTGAAATTTAGTGAAACTATTTTTGGGAGTTAACATATATGTTTTCATCTCAAAAATTTTGTATTTTCATCATATATTTGGAAAAATAATTTTGTGTCAATAATAATACATTTTAAATGCTCAATTTTGGATTTCGAAAATGCTTTTCCCAAACCGTGACGAACAATATTTTCATTCATTCCAAGGCCACCTATGGCCATATTTTCAAAAAGTGTGTTTTCACACCCATTTGTGAGTCTTGAGTTTGTGGACCTTCAAGCTGAATTTCTTACTTTAGTGTGCATCAATATGATTAAGGAATTTTTTGAACCCCATGAGAATGGTTATAGACAAATAGTCCCCCATTAACCAGACATTAATCCTCCTTTTGAAAGCCTATTAGAGCCTATAAAAACCTTTTCTTTGATAGCCTCATTACAAGACCAATTCCTTTTCCAACCCAATATCAAGTTGGATTTTTCATTGCATATTTTTTTTTGAAATTTATGTGTGGGGGGAATGAATTTCATTATGGGTACCCTTTTTTGATTTCACAATATTTTCTTATGCTTGAGGGAAAGCATCATTTTATGTGTGGGGGAGATGTTGTCCTTTAGTGGGGTTTGGGAAAGTATATATGTTCATCATGTACTATTGAAAAGTGTTAAAAAAATGAAAATAAGAATGGGTTGTGTCTTAGTTAGGTCATAAATCACTCTTCCTCGACCTTTGATCTTGTTATAACTATTACAATTAGTGTCCTGAGGAGATTAATCATGGGTTGAGATATGAGTGTGAGATCTTTTCCAAGTGCATGTTTCGAAAAAAGAAAAAAGAAGAAGAAGAAAAAATAACACTTTCATTATTATCTAATGTAATTGGGATATGTTTTGTGGTTTGTAAATATTTCATATTCTCATCCCATTCAAATTTTCATCCTCGATTGTGTCTTTATTCACAAAATTATTCCCTTGTAAATATGTGTTTTCATTTCTTTTCATTTTTATTTCAAAAACAAATGTGCATTTATTTGTCTATGTTGGTGTTTTACCCCTCTTTTTCTCTCTCTTGGATAACATATTCCTACCATCCCATAGCCCTCGAAAAACACATTAAAAATACCTCTTAATTATTGTGAACTTTAGATAGGTATTGGAAGCTGAGAGCTCTTTCAAACTCTATGATTTTCACTTTTTTTTGGTGAAAGAGTCAACCTCTGCAAATAAATTTTATCTTCTTGAGAGGGTGAGTATTGAGTATCCAAATTTTCCATTTATAAATCTGAGCATGAAAAAATGATTTAGTTTTATAAGATTGTTTATATAACAACTTGTGGTAGAATTCAAAATGGATGATTGAAATAGTCTAAACCTCCCCTGATTGGAGAAAACAAAATTTTAATATCTGTTGGTGAGTGAAAATGATTTTGTTAAGTTTTTATATTTGTTGAACATGAGGAAATGCACAAGACTAAGTGTGGGGGGGGGGTTATGATGTTGTTAATATTTTCATGTATTATTATATACTCCCTTTACTAATTTTATATGAAATGTTCATAATTTGTGTTAAATATTAATGTTTTAATACTAAGAATAATTTTTGAGCATTTTTTGAAGTAGTCCAATTGAGTCAGTTTACTATTTTATTTATAACTCTCACTATAATGATCAGAATTGTGAAGTTATTGTTTTTTATGATTATAAATTCAATATAAAACATTTCATTAGAAGGGATCATGATCCAATTTTTCCATTTGAAGGATCACATTTACCACATAAGATGACCTATAAAATTTGTGAAGAAATTGGACCAGTCATGAAGATTGAATTATGGGGCTCAGTCTAGAAGTTAAAATTCCTTAATTATCCACAAAGGTTTGGGGGACAATGTATGGAGTTTAGGATAAAAATTTAAATTCCCAAATCCAAAAACAAGGGTCCCAACATATGCTTTGAATTCCAGCCCACCATTCTTTCTGATAAATAAAATCAGAACCGTATTCAAGAAATATCTCATGATATAAGAATCCAATCAATCTGGGATTTTTCGGTGTGAAAGAGGAGATACAGGTGGCCGATGTTTTTTAATAAATAAATCGTTTTTTTGAATATTTCTATTAAAACACCATTTCACATTTTTGACTACAACAAGACTGGAATGAAATGAACAGATTAAATTTTTTTAATCAACCAGCCATAACATTGGCTCCATAGGTCCAAATGGCTCCATATGTTAAGAGGGGTCATAAAAATTTATTATCTTCAACTTTGAAGAAAGAGATATCTCTTGATTTGACTGTCTGAATAGAAAAATTGGATTTGAAAGTGGAGGGATAGATTGGGAATGAAAATAGTCCACTTCCTTGAGCTATAAAAGAATCCCCTTTCTCTCCTTCAAAGGGTTGTCATTTAAGAAGAGAGGAGATCATATTGGCATGACCAAAGCATTTAAAAAGGCTTGGGAGGACCTTCCATACTCACATTTTCACTTGAGTGACCTTTCCTCCTCTCTTTGTTTTCATTTACTTTTATGTTCTTCATTTTTGAAATTTTGTAAGTCCTTTCTTTTGTAATTCTATTTTAATGAATATTTCTTCTTCAATATCTCTTATTCGCATCCACCTTCTTTAGATTAATATTAATGTTATTAAAATAGTTTAAATATAGTTGAATACCCTTCCCTTATTTTGCTTCCTCATTCAATTGAATGTTCATTTTTTAATTATCATCATTTTCTCTGTGTCTGTGTCGATGTACAACTCTTTTCTTATCCCATTATTTTTCTTCTATTCTTAATTTATATTAATAATTAATATTATAAACAAATTATTAAACACCCAAATGGCTGAGTAAATCTCTCATTTGGATGAGTTATAATTTAGGTATGTAAAGTGATTGAGAGCTTTTTCTCGATGAATATTCTTTTAATTAACATTGTGTATGTTGGACTTAACATGTCATGGATTAATGACATATTTTGTTTAACATGTGGTTTCCATTGATTATTGGAACCATAAATACATTACCATAAACATGTAATGATAATTAATAGAAACCTAATTTATGTTAAGGCTTGGATTAAAACCATAACACTTAGGAATTAAAATCAACGTCATCTTGTGACATGGGTGTTAATTTAGTGCAATATAAAGCAAAGCCCAAGGATATCACAAGATTAACTACCTAATCAAGAACTCACCCCAATATTTATCAATTTATTAATTCAATTATAGTCAATCAATAATTTCAATTAAGATCTACCAACAAACCCCCCCTAAGAAAAATACAGTTAACTAAAAACAATCGACTATTACAAAGTATCATCGCCGAGGATTTGACCCGAGTGCTGCTATAAACATTAGTAGAGCACCAGAACATTGACTAGTCGATAGGAGACAATCAGTTGTGCATTTAAATAATGTAACAATAATAAAATTAAATCACATTCTTTGTACAAAAATAATGTACATAATCATAGTTCTAGGGTCTTGTTACATAACCCCTTATAACATCTGCATAATAACGAAGGGTAAGGAGTTCGATGGTGACAGATTCCTGGGGTGGCTCAGATAAAATCCCTCGGGTGGTAATCTCTATTAACATCCAAATCTCATGTAGTCGGTTCTGATCAAAAATAACATGTTCAAGCTCAGGTTGGGCTTGGTCAAGTGTGAAGCCCAATGACGCCACCTCCATTTTGAGTTCTAAAAAATTGGCTTCGTACAGGGAATGTCTACTGGATGAGTCCATCACATACTTTATCTAAGTAAATTGGTTTTATTAAAGCAAAATTTTTATACTAATCATGTCATCACTATTCAATGGCTATACTAGCAATGGTCACAATTCATAACATTATTTTAAAATCCCGAAACATAAAACTAATGTAGTTAACATTTGATATAACCATAATAAGACATTAAATTAGATTAAAATAATTTTCATTAATGAATTTTTATGTATTTACAATTTTCCCCATTAAGAAATTTCGCCTTGGAAATGTTTTTTCCCAAACTAAAACATATGTGGGTATCTTTCCTTCATCACTTACTCCAATTCCCATGTCGCTTCTTCAAACTTGGGGTTTCTCCACAACACCTTGATGAGGGGAATTGCCTTATTTTGTAGAACTTTTTCTCCATGATCTAAGATCTTCACTCATTTCTCCTCATAAGAAAGATCATACTCTAGCTGTACTACCTCTGATTAGAGTACATGTGAAGGTTATGGTATGTAAATCCTTAAAAGGGATACATGAAATACATCATGTACTTTGGCCTTGGTTTGTGGAAATGCTAGTCGATATTCCCATAACCAACACGATCAAGAATCTCAAAGGGGATAATGAAACTAAGACTTTACTTCCCTTTCCTTCCAAACATCATGACCTTTTTCTATGGATATATACATTGAAATACCTTGTATCCTACTTTAAACTCAAGGTCTCACCGATGATTATCTACATAACTCTTCTGTGAACACTGGGATGCCTTAATATGCTGCAGAATGGTTTTCACCTTCCCCACCATTACATTTACCATTTTTTCCTAGAAGCTTACGTTCACCGACATCATCCCAAAATGTCTGTGTTCTGCACCTCTTATTATACATGGCTTCATAAGTTTCCATTTAGATGCTTGAGTGGAAACTGTTATTGTATAAGAATTCAATCAGTGGAAGATGTTTCTCCCACCCTCCATTGAAGTCCATATAACATGTTCTAAACATGTCCTCAAGTTTTTAGATAGTCCACTCGCATTGGCTATCAGTTTGACGATGATAAGCCGTACTGAAGTTCAGTTTAGTATCCAGATCATGTTGTAGACTCTTCCAAAACAGAGGTGAATCTTGGATCTCGATCATATAAAATTGATAGTGGTACCCCGTGTAGCCTTACAACTTCCCTAATATATATATGTGCCAGTTGATCCAATGATAAATCATCCCAAAATGAAATAAAGTGTGTAGGATTTGTAAGATGATCCACAACAACCCAGATTGCATTTTTGCCTTTGGATGTATTCGAAAGTCTGGTGACAAAGTCAATGGTTATGTTCTCCCATTTACATGCTTGTATGGGAAATGGTTTCATCATACCCTTAGACTTCTACCTCTCTCCCTTCACTTGCGGACAGACAAGGCACTTTGATGTATACTCAACTATATTCTTCTTCTTATTATTCCACTAACAATTCTCTCAGAGATCTTGATACATCTTTGTGTTTCCCGGGAGAATAGAGAAATTTGGACTATGTGGATCATCTAAAAGTTCCTTCTTCAGCTCTCGACTTGATGGAACACATATTCTTTTCCCAAATCTCATAATTTCTTCTTCATTAACATTGAACTCCGAGGATTTTCTTTTCTGATAGCTTCCACTTTCATCGTAATTCCCATACTATCCTTTTCAACATCCTTTAACCTTCCCAAAAGAGACGGTTGAGAAATAATTTGTGAATGGATTTATGATGGTTTATTCTTTATGATTTCCACTCCCATATTCATCAAGTATAAGAACATTAGATCCTTCTAAATTCTCATCAATGATAGAATCATCAGGTCCTTTCTACTTAGAGCGTCTTCCACCTTGTTCGCTTTCCCAGGGTTGTAATGGATTGAGTAGTAATAGTCTTTGATCATCTCTATCCATATTATTTGGAGCATGTTCAACTCTTTCTATGTGAATATATACTTGAGGCTTTTTCATCTGTATATATTTCACACTTCTCCCAAAAGAGATATTGCTGCAAAATTTTTAAAGCGAAGATCATCGCAACCAACTCCAAATCAATTGTTGGATAATTCTGCTCATGAAAATTCAATTGACATGAAGCATAGGTAATTAATTTTTCATTTTTCATCAACATATAGTCCATTCCCTTCTTTGAAGAATCACTTAATTCCACAAAAAGTACTCCACTTGTGGGGAATGTGAGCACGGGCATAGTGATTGTCCACTTTTTTAACTCATTGATTCTTTCATAGAATTAATCACCCTGATAAATCTATACTCCATTACAAGTTATATTTGTAAGAGGGTTGGACAATCATGATAAATTTCTCACAAATTGTTGATAATAACTATCTAACCCCAAGATGCTACAGATATCGGTTACCGATGTTGGCCACATCCATCCCTCAATTACATCTGTTTTGGAGGGATCCATAGATATCCCATTGCTTTTGATTATATTACCCATGAATGAGATCTCCTTCAACTAGAACTCACACTTACTATACTTTTCATAGAGATAGTCCTTCATCATGGTCTCTATTATAGTTTTAGATTCTCCACATGATCCTCCTTGGTTTTGGAGTATAACATAAAATCATCTATAAAGAGTACCAAAAATTTGTCAAGGTAATCTATACAGACAATATTTATCATGTCCATGAATATTTTTGGAGCATTAGTGTGTCCGAAAGGCATTAATATTAATTCATATTTTCCGTATCATTTATGAAAATCAGTCTTGGAGATATCTTCTTTCTTCACCGTTACATGATAATATCCCAACCACAAATCGTTCTTGGAGAACTATTTTCATCCATGAAGATGATCAAACAATTCATCAATTTGTTTTAAAGGTTACTTGTTCTTCACCATTATTTTGTTAAGCTGACAATAATAGATGAAAAGTCACATTGACCCATCCTTCTTCTTGAAGAAGAGGACTGGTGCACCCCATGGTGAAGCACATGGGCGTATTAAATCATTTTCCAGATTCTACTGTAGTTTTTTCATCATCTCCTCAAGCTCCACAATATCCATTCTCTACCGAGTATTGGATATTAGAAATGCCCTGCGTATATGATCAATTGAGAATTCAACATATCATCTAGAAGGAATACCAGACAATTCATCAGCAAACACTTCCACTAATTCCCTCACTATAGGCATGTCATCAAGGATGGATTCCTCCTAAGACTCAATCATCTGATCTAGATAATCTTTCTCATAAGTAGTAATATCCATGCTTAAGATGATGGAGCTAAAGAAGATTCATCTTCCTCCTTTCACTTCTATAGAATCGGGGGGTCGATTCTCCACAAGGAGAGAGATTTCCCTCTCACAGAAATTTATGTTGGCTCTATATAAAGAAATTCAATCCATGCCAAGGATTGCATAAAATTACACTAGAGGGAATATGATGAGGTTTTCCTAGAAATTACATCCATAGATTATGGCAATGGAGGAGTTATATTCCTGGGATGTAATGATTTCCCCATTTTTCATACTCACTGACATCTTTACTTCAATGATTTGTGGTGGTGTTGAGATTGTTCTAATAAAATTTGGGGACATAAAAGAATGCATTGAACCATGATAAAAAAGTATGTTCTCTATTATTGAATGAATTACTATCTTACCTATCACCACTTCGTTGTCGGGGTTCACTTCAGTAGTAGTGATGGTAGAAACTCACCCTTGCTTCCTCTGAGGTTGTTGGTTGCCTCCTAAAACCCCTGGCTTTGGGCACTGATTTGCAGGATGCACTGGTTCTTTGAATTTTTATAAATAAACAATGCGTTGAGGTTCAAACGAAGTGTTCCTCTCCTTTGTTGCATCTGTGGGGTTTTCTTGTTGGTAGTTAATCTTTAGATTCCCTTATCTTCCACACCATAATAATTTCCTCATCCCCTTCATGCAATTTCCAGGGTTCTTCTATCCGCACCTTTGGCAAGTGGGGCGATGGATCTTCATAACACCATTGGATTCATCCATCAGACTACCAGCATTGAATTCCATCTTATGATTATTATCCCCATGATACCGCTGTGATTCTCAAATCTCCATTTTGACCTTCAGGGAACATCATACAATTTCCTCATAGCTGTCGAAGTCACGGATTGCAAGAGCTTTATGTATACTAGGATTCACCCCACCAAAGAATCATTCGACCATACATTAGAGGGAATAAAAATTATGGAGGTGTATCATGAAAGACTTGTGTTGTTTTCCTCTTACAATCCAACATATTTGTATTCTTTTTTATTGAGGTCAAATAAGTACCTATCCGTCTTCAGTTGGAGGGTGCACAGAAAATATTTATCAAACAACATCTTCCAGAAATCCTTCCATTCCAACGCCTCGATCTCCTCCTCAGGATTCATATTTTCGATCAATGTCCACCATTGATCAGATTCACCCTCTATACGATAAGAAGCCAGGAGAACCTTCTCTTGTTCAGAACATTGATGGATAGAGAAGATCATTTCAATGGATATGATCCACTGTTCATCGATTGAGGGATCAAATGATCCACTAAAAGTAGGAGGCCTTTATCTCATGATGTTATCGATAGATACTTGTTCTTTCTTTGGGGGTGGGGGTTTAACATTCCACTTAAACCATGTTTCTATTCAAATCATGAGTTAACTGAGAGATAAGTGTGACAAATTTCGTGATTCCCGATCCCATCGGATGGGGCATCTCATTAGCACAATCATCACATTGATCTAAACATCATTTGTTATCTCGAGTTCTCCTATTACCAGTCATTGGATAGAATAAAAGTAAGGTTATGGGTAACACATAAAGGGTAATCCAAGGTCCAAATAAATGACTAATAAATAACTTTTATTTTCTTAACATATGAATCTATAGGCTTTAATATATGATAATCATGATATACTTTCTAGCATATATTCTTAGAGGCATATTTTTAATTCCCTTAATAAGGGTTCATTATAATCTTGTGAATTTACCAAAGCATATTCCATGATAGTGTAATAACCAAGAGTGAAACAAGGCCCATTGTTGTGAACTAGTTCCCATTCGAGTCTAGCTCAAAGTAGTGTTTTCTGATTTTACCCCTAGGATACATCTGTGCCACAACTGCCTCTACATGCTCGTATCTAGATAGGGATGTCTCTTCTTGATAAAACACTTACTCGATTCCAACAAATATATAGGGATGTTTTATTAGACATGTTCTTGTCTCTATGTCTTCACTAGGATTTTCTAATCCTAATCCCAAAAATAACTAAACCTATCCTCTGATACCAACTATAACAACCCTAATTTTTATTACACACTTAAACCTGATTTATTAAATAGACTCTTCACTTGATACCACAAGGAAAATCTATAGTTCTAGTGTATTTGGGGTATATAAACATTACATAAAAACTTAAAAAATTAAATATAACATATTTATTGAAAACACCCTTTACATGACCACTACATTCCCTCGTACATAGAATTTCATGGGATAACTGGAGGACATGCAAAAGAAAAGGATGTTCTATAATTCCCCGTAAGGGAATACACATGGAATAACCTTAGGAATAAAATACATGTTAGACAATAGGAATATCAAAGGGGAAAAATAGAAACATGAACATAAAATCATGATAAACCATGATAATCTTAACATGGAAATGTGGCAACAACACTTAACATGGAATTTTCATGAGCCAAGGATCATTGAACATGGAGCATGAGTAAACCCTTATTGAACATGAAGCATGAGTAAAAACTCATTGAACAGGAATTATCACGAGTCAACACCGATTAAACTTGAAAAATCATGATACTATACTTTACCGAAGGCATTAGAGTGCTATCAGGCCGCACCCTTCTTAAACATTTCATTTTATGCATAAGTGTGCCACATGGAAAATGGAATCAATCAACATCAAAAGTTCTTCCACTATTAAGTAATTTGGAATAAATAAATGAAATTTACATTCAACATGTATATTTTTATAAAGGTGAATACCCTTGATAAAGACATGGGGGTTGTATTCACTACACAATGATCATGGCTTGAAAAAATGCGGTGCAATTTCTGCAGCATAACGACATGACATAAGGATTAATTAAAATGGTTGATAAGAGAAAAAAGGGTGTCTCACCATATATAAATGAAATGGACAGTAAGGGGGTCAAATAGATACATATCCCAACAAACTCAATGGAATTTAGATGACTAATACAAAAGAATTACTAGGATGTAATAGAGGAGAGAGAAATCCCTCAAAGAATTCTGGCATGGTAACTGGTGTACTTGGGAGGTATTAATGAGAGAGAAAGGGGTTTCCCATAATCCAAAAATGAATATTACCAAATTGGTAAGGTTAAAAATCATACACCAACATTTTTAATTGAAAACAAAAGGGCATTAAAACTTAAATAAATTAGAAAAAAATTAGAAAGGATGAAATCCCTTTCATGGATGTGCGATGCCAAAGGCTTGGGGAGAGGCTTGAGAGAGGCTTCTTGGGAGCATGTGGAACATTTGTAGGATTTTAGAGAGAGGAGGTCAGGAGTTGGTAGAACTCCAAAGGGTTTTATTGAAGAGGAAGATGGAGCTTGGGTGGGTTTATATAAGAAAGGAGAGAGAATTGTTTATTATTTAGGTTTGAGACACCGCACATTAAACTAATCAATACCACAAACCAACACATGGTTTAGGCCCATGGTTTTTTCCAAAGGTGATTGAAAAAAAAATATTCTATATGGAAAATTTCCGAACAACTCTAAATAATAGGATTGATTATGTGGAGATGAGTCGCACTCTCAAGAAAACAATTTAAAAAAACAAAATGTTTTACAAGTCCTGGAGTGTCCATAGAAGCTCTGAAAAATAAATCAAACAAATATAAAATCAAATTATTTTAATGATAAAACATATATTTTCTGAACATAATGTTTATAATATTTTATTACATCACTATTCGGTCATTATGATTTCATAAAACACATTATATATTCAAACGGTATTTAATTTTTACCCAAAAATACGAATGTCTTAGAAAATTTCAAAAAATTCACCATTGGATAATTTTGATGTAATGATTTCCAAAATAATATTCATTTTATCTAAATGATTTCATAAATATTTGAATTTTTAATTTTATAATAAAAACCATGATTTACTGAAAATTCATTGGTTTTGACAAAAATGTTTTCCAAAACTTAATAAAAATTACAATTGCATTCATAAAATTATATGATCATTATATTTAATAAAAATTAATTTAATAATAATAATATTTTATTAAAATACTATTTAATTCAAAAATACATTAATTCATTAAAATAGCTTTATATGTTGAATATTATGTAAAAATACTAGCTGTGCATTAAAACCTATTTAAAAAGTAACAATAATAAAATGAATTCACATTATTTATGAAAAAATAATGTACATAGTCATAATGCTTGGGTCTTGATACATAACCCTTTATAACACCCGCATAATAATGAAGGGTACGGTGTGCGATGGTGACCGAATCTTGGGGTGGCTCAGATAACATTGCTTGAGTGGTATTCTCTATTAACTTCCACTTCTCCCGTAGTCAGTTCCGCTCAAGCTTAACGTGTTCAAGCTCAGATTGGGCCTGGTCAAGAGAGAAGCCCAATTATGCCACCTCCATTCCGAGCTCCAAAAAAGGGCTTCGTACGATGCAAGTCTGCTGGATGAGTACATCACTTTCTTTGTATGAGTACATTGGATTTGTTAAATTCCTATATTTATACTAATCATGTGATTAGAGTTCCACAACTATTCTATCACCTATCAAAATTCATAATGGTATTTTAAAGTCCAGAAATATAAAACCAGTGAAGTTCTAATTTTATATAACCATAATATGACATTTAATTAGATCAAGTGGAATTTTCATTAATGAATTTTCCAGTCGTTATAGTGAACATGTCTCATCTGAGCTGCTTGAAGTTAAAAGGCCATAAACCATAGTCCTCAGCACCTGATGTTAAACTATTCCCTCACCCGATGCATCATTTATGGGGTTCCCTATCTCAGACATTCCCTATGCATGTTCATCTCTATGGAAGTGAGATCTTCCTCATATGGAATGTGATCTTTTTTAGGAGTGACATATGTCTGCATGGAATGGAAACTCTCTTTGTATAAGCCCCTAGACATTATTGTTGGTGGTAGCATCCATGCTATTCCTCTATTATTTTGTTCCAATGACTAGAAGATTTATGTGAACTGGGACCTTTATTACCTTATACCTCTCTCTATGGTATTTTTCTCCATTGGAAATCCATCCTGGAGTATGTCCAAACCTCCATATCCATGGGCCGCTAACGACACATAATCCATGTTTCCTCTTTGGGCGGCTAATGACTTGTAATCCCTACTTCATGTGCAATGTACGCACCTTTTACGACGTGATCGTTAGGTGTTTGTTGCCTCTTTTTTCTCTCACCGAGCATGACATACATGGTCTTAGAGTAAACATTCACCATGTAATCCTTATTAGGCTGCCATATTGCATATGCACCAGCCCTCATTCCAAAATACATGTATATTGATCTTTGTCTCCTAGGAAAGGTACATGTGAAGTCTCCCTGAGGATTATGCCCCACACTGACCTCTCCTAACCCCTTCACATCGGTTCACCTTTATCCCACATGATGTTAAACTATATCCCTCATATAGAACAATGCAGACTATTATCCATTCCCCATTGTAAGAAAGCTATGTAGGAAGCATCCATAAGGATTAACCCAACACCCATCGGTCTCGACCACTTTATGTCGGTGAAGACTTATCATGTATGATGTGAAACTATATGCCCCTTTTCATGCCACATGACATTAAAATGCCCCAATTAAAACTAAATGGTATTTGATCCTTGTCTCCAAGACATGATACATAGGAAGACTCTATGATGTCCAATAAAAATTGACAGTAAGAAAATGTGATTCTAAAATGGTGGTAACCCCTTTTGATTCCCAACCATCTGTATGCCTTTCGAACCCCATCCAACGATAATCCATTGTCCACCACAACCAGTAGTATTCCATTTTGATGGTAAGATTTTGTGATTACCAACCTGCAATAAGTCGTTGGAACACAAGTTAGTGGTAAGCCATTGTTAACCTCAACCGGCATTATGCCATTGTAGTCCTTATCAACGGTAAGTTGTCTTTGTCACCTTTATTGGGAACCACATCTCTTATCTTCCCCCATGGCATCATACCAACTAGGATTATAACCACGCACAAGCCCAGGTATATCACCGGGTCATTTCCTTATTCGTGCACCATGATATTATACCACCATCCTGAACTACTTAGACATTGATTACCGGCCTCAGGGATACGTTAGAAAACTCCATGACATTAAAGCCTATCACTCTTATACCATAGTGATCTCTCCCTTGAGATACGTGTTTCAATAAGTTCATACCCCATCCGAGGTGTTCTACTTCCTCTAGGTCCCAACCATCCATCCATTCCCACGGGTCTCCTCCCCAGGTGTCCCATCTCCCCATCAAACTATGCAGACATTGATTCCATACCATGAGGATACATAGGATGTATCTTTGAAGATCAATCCAAGATCACCATCTCCCTCACGATGGTTAAATCTCATTCTCCATCCACTCTCAAAAATTCATATCCATCATGAATCTTACCAGGGATGCCACATCTCGGTGAGATCATGTCACCCTAATTATTATTTCTCCAAGCAGTAATCAGGTAACTAAAACTCATTAGCCCCAACATTAGGGTTCCCTCCAAGGGTTTCACCCATCTGATCCACTATTATCAGTGTTTTGATCAGTCTGATTCATCTCATCTAGATAATAAACTCGCTACATACCCTGTGTTAAACATGGGAATCAGAGGAAAACCTTACTGACATGCCCATGGCATAAAACTCCCTGCACTAATTGTGGGATGACTTGGGAATCCATGACCTCGAGAATCCCTATCATAAGGAGATGAAATCTAGATGCATCAGTGTTCTAGAATCTATATTCAACGATGATGTACAAAGTGACTACTCCCATGACTGATGTTTGCTGCTATGACTCAAACCCGTGGAAAGTCCTGATAGAAGCAGCGTAATTATACAGAATCCATGAAGACATGGAACTAGGATTAGTTTAACAAACAACATATTAAGTCTATGAGGGAGACTCGGACTAGGCAACGAGTTTTGAGGAAGAAAACAAGGAAGGATGAGTTGACATCCCATCATCCTATTTTGATCATGGATCAAATGTCCCGGAATAAGCAACAAATTCCGCCCACATTTGGAAAGAAATAATGTAGGGCCACAGTTGCACATCTTTGATATATGGATGTGTGCCTCGGAAAAAGAATCAGAAACAATGATATGAGGGTTCTTTTCGTACTAATTCATTTCTAGTTTTATCTCTTCTGTGTCCCATGTATATCCTTGGAATGATCATTCACTTCTATAGCCCCTATACCTTTACCATAGACCAATAATCAATCCTTTATGAAATTTGTGATATTTATTAGGTATGAACATGTGGAGGTGTGTACATCTTGGGTACTCATTCACATCAGTTTCGTTATGAAATAATATTGTGTACATTCTTCTATGATATCCTCCCTTATAGATAAAATATTATAACTGTAGAATAATAGTAAACATCCCCATTGAAAGACATTAAACTATGAACCCACCCTAAATGAGACCAATATTCCTTATAAATAGGATCGACCATACCCATTCTATTCTATTACAATGATGTGTTTTTAGAAATATGTTTAACTTTATTACAATTCTTATTGGATATGTAGAGATTCTCGGATATTTTGTGTCTATTTCAAGCCATAGGTCCGTTAAAATTTTTGTTCCTTATGCCCCAATTTTGTTCTAAGATCCATGACCGAAAAATATATATAGTTCATCTCAAGGTGTGAATGAATAACATTATCCTCATTATCCTTATTGAAATCAGGTTTTACATCATACATGTTGTGTGCATTGACTAATAATAAACATCAACCACATGGTCTATGTAGAATGAAATTCAATTTTTTCACACCTGGGTTCTGATCCCACACTCTGATATGTTCATTCAACATTTTGAGACCACCTCGGTTTGGGATTTCCATTACACTTCAAAATCCAGATGGACCCACTAATGATGGTGGTCTCAGGCCACTTTGGCTCACCTCTCACACTAGACCAACAAACTAATGATTCTTCATTAGCTGGAAATGAGCCCAATGTTTAAAACATTGTTAACATTTGATCCCAAATATACTCACCCTATTATTTCATGGGGCAGTTACAGTCCCTGTGTTCCTAATATGGTCAATGATCCACCTTAACTCAATAGTCAGTCATTCATATAATCCTTGAAAGAGTCAACTTACCTCATTTCCAAACATGTATCATTGTGTGATTCCATCAATGGTTTCACCATCGATATGTGCTACCACAAGTCGGTTAGACACCCTATATAATTCCTTTTTCCTACATGGATCATAGATCAAACTGGATTAAGAGTTCTGGCAGGGTGGGTACCAATGTGGATAATTCATATGTGGTATTATTTATTTATACAATATTTAAATAATGTTGTAGCATCACTATGATATGTATTTTGGTTTTGGTCACCCATGGTCATCATTCATATGAGGTTCATAACCTACCATATCACATAATACTAATTCCCATCAGTTTCCTTATATTTTTAGCGTGAAAGGACCTTTGGTATCATTTATTTTGTGTTTATTCCCTCTATACCAAATAAAAACATTTTAATATTTCATATTCTATTTATCAGGGCTTTAATATTTTGTCTAGGGTTCAGGCTTGATGACCATAAACTATGTGTAATGTCATAATCACATGACATTAAACTACAGGATGTCCTGACTGTGCAACTTCAAATTGTACCATGAATCATATTTTTCCTATGATGTTAAACTACATGTTTATAATCTACACATTTTTGTTTTCAAATTGAAAAGCATATCAGGCCCTCATTTGTGAGGTCCCCTCCTACAGTACTGGACATCAACCACATTGTTCGTATCATCAGCTATAATTCTACATATAAGGTGATGATCCCCTATAATATAGGATTTATATTTGTTCATTCCAGTATTCTCAAACCAATGTGATCTAATCCAAGGTTTTTTACTTTGAGAAGTGTTTCTATCCTTTAGAACATTCCATCACCACTCTACCATGGTTGTCATCCCCCTAATTCGGATCATCATCCCATTTCACCTATGAAGGGACCGACTAACGATATGATTTCTAGAAACAATGGATAACCTAGTGTCTAGGTCCAATTCCATGAAATAATTTGGATGGAAATTAATTATTGGTGTTGAGTTTTGAACATGGTTAGTGGTCTATCCTCAATTGTTTTCCCCCATTTCTGGCTTGGAGTTATGGACATTGCATTGTTGAACATGGTTAGCAATTCTCCTATACCGTAACACCTCTCTCATCATGTTCTGAATTTTGTGTAATCATGATTCAAAATTCACATTACACTTTATTGGGATATATTCCAATACCCTTAATGTTAACATGTTCTTTAAGTAGAGCACATCAGGAAAGAAACGTTGGCTACTCTGAGAAACCTCTTCTCCAGCTATAAACTCTCTCAGCATGAACACTCTTGTCAGTCAGTCAACAATATCAAGAACTGAGTATTTGATGATTATCTAAAACTCTTATACAATATTTGATTAAGAAAAGGTATTTAATGAATTAAATATTTTTTCCAATCTTGAAATTTAATGAAATTCCAGAAGAAATTAGTTTTGAAAAATCTGTCAAAACATAACCCTTATTGATCGACCCCTTTGATGGAGTACCTTAGTTCTTCCACCTTCTGATGCATTTCCTTCAGATACTAATGTTTCAAACTATGTTAACTCTCTTAATAAATGGAGGTAGAGCTAATCTCATTAAACCTGATCAAAACTTGTTCAAGTTTATCATGTATGTCGTCCACTTGATGACTAACCTGCTTCAGTTGTTCTTGGGCCTCCACCAGATGGACCTTCAGTCATACGAAGAGTTCTGATTGGTTGATGATGTAATAAGAACATTTATTTTACAATTTTTATAAGAAATGGTTATCCCTTTCTAACTCAAGAATAATTTTCTTATTTTCGGAGTTCTTATGCAACCATGAAGAGTCCATCTACTGACTAATTTCCTGAATATTCTCAATAAGATAGTCGCGAATTATCATATTAATTTTGAAACAATCCACTTCTCCGACAAAGGCATATTGCATCTAGGTGAACAATGATACCATTTAGCTCACCCACTGGGCCTCCAGATCCTCATGAAAATTCACGATGCACTTCCTTTCCTTGCACCGTGAAATGAAGATTTCCTTGGTCTCTTCATGATCGTAATCATATTGTTCCTGAGGGCATGTGGGATTGTATATAGGAAAGATAGTTAGGAGTTGTGTGGTAGTATCTTACTCATGTATTATCTCTGACGGAATGTGATTTAAATCATGAGGACAAATATCTTCACATATTTCCTCCTGATCAACCTCACCACCACTAACTTCGACTGACATGTATGTGTCAACATCCAGGTCTTGTTCCTCTTTCCCACCTATTAGTAAGGCCAGATCACCATAAATGAAGGACTCCTCATGGATAGTCATACTCATTAGAAGAGCACCATTAGATGTCCTATACTCTTCATCCTATCAATCCTTTAATCTTACGATCACTAAATAGAATAGGTACCTTAGTGAACATGTTATTCATATGTTAAATATCAGCTTGTGAAGGTAGATACATATGATAGATAAGCACAACTAGATAAATTACTCAATTAACCGCTTGAACATACACACATTAGACCCCCTCATTACTCATTAATTCTATTATTGGTACTATATCATATTGTACAATGGGAGAAAACTAGTATTCCCATGTTGTCTCTTTCACCCTTTAAGCTAGCCCACCACATGTCGCCTCATCCCCAACCGGAAAATTTCATGGTTTAGTTACTGATATAGGACTTTGATAATTTCTTTCACATCCATTGTTATATCCTCATCTTCTGTATTTAAGGCCCCTTAATCAAAAAAGATGTTCCCCTATGAATGACAAGTTCGGATTATTGGATTCGACATATTATATTGGTAGGGACTATGAGAGATATAAGTTGAGAATTAAATTGAGATGTTTGGAGAGATTCTTGTCGGATTCTGAAATATCTCCATTCTCCTATGGTTTCCCTGGATAAGCCATTGTCCACTAGGCCACCCACTACTAGGAGATTCTTCTTAAGCCTCTTATTTTTTTCTTCTTCTTTATAATCGCTATCAACCTTGTGAGACATCTCTTCCGAGTCATGATATTGACCAAGAATATTCTTCATGAGGATATGTGGTTCATTGTATCTCTCATGTTGGAACTCATAGGAGTCTATGACCATCAAGTATGAATTCCATAGGTGAAAGTCCACCCGGTCTATAACTTGAATGTTCCCGACTTCTGCATTTCAATCTGGACACCCACCAATTTTTACAACATGTTTTCATTTGATAGATATTGTCACAACATCTTCTAGTCATACACCATGTTTAGGAAATTGGCATCATAAGTTGGATATTGGATATTGATTATTTCTACCCAAGGGATTCTCAGTCTGGACCTCAAGGTTGCCTTCGGGACTATCCCTCCTTAGAATGAGAAGGTATGATCACACCATATGACATTCAAGTCAAGGTTCCTTGTCATTTTGTGCCTACATAATGGTTTCCCTACTAGATCGCCACATGAGTTTAATCCCACATCCATTACAACCTCACTGGATCCAAAACCTTTATCTTTTGAATGCTTTTTCACATGACAGCCTCAAGGTATGTCTCCACCCAATTCGAATAACATTATATTGATAGAATAACATTGACATCTGTGGGGGACAATGTAATGGTTTAGCCAAAGCCATAATTTTTAAACATACACCAGAGGTGATGGAGGTGTATGGGTGACACTCTTCATGAGATTATTTTACACCTTCTTCGACATATCCTTAAGGCATATGAACTTTCAAGATTATAAGAACATCAAATATGGTTCACCAATGATTTTGCAGTCAATATGATCTATGATCACACCTTCCTTGATGATATGTAGATATCCTTTCAACTCTAGTGATCCTCATTGTCCATCCACCATTTGGTCGACCGTAGTATGGAATGGGAATAAGTTGAAATTTTCATGGTAATCGATCAGAATCATAACACTAACATCATTAATCGTTAGCGACCATGCCCCAAAATATTCAAAAGATATGGGATTAGGCCATTTATAGGTAGTCGTATGATGTTTGTGAAATCATATCCACCTATGTGGGCTATAATCTAGCTATGAAGGATCTGGAATGGTCTGTGTATTATCTTAGGCATGACTCCCCACCAGATGCACCCCATGATACTATAAAGTCTTGCCATGAAAGGAACCACTTGATTGACCTTGTTGCGATCTATCATGATCACCTTCATAACTAAAGTTATCAGGAAACCCCCATCCCTATATCCCAAACCAGAAATATCCACTTGATAAGAATGGTTGCAAGAAAGGTAGCATTGTGTATCCACGGGTCCGAGCTCTCATCCATACTGATCCCCAATGTATGAAATTGTCCCACTTCTAGGACCACTATGTATGATCCATCATTTCCACTTCATGTAGAATTCATTTAATGCTTCCCTAGGTAGGGAATTCTCACATTTATGTCCCTCTTCAATATGAAAAAATTCTGATTTAGTGGAGATTTTTTTTTCTAGCAGCAGTTTAAACTGCTGGTAAAATTGGTGTTATCATTCAACATGAGGTGGTTTATTCCATTTAGTAGTGGTTTCTAGAAAGTTTCCTAGAACTCATACTTCAAGGATGTTGTCTTAGTTTTAGTAGTGGTTTCCACTTAAGATATCACTAAGATCTAGTAGCGCATTGTAATTTCCACTAATGTCTAGATTTTTTACAGAAGACCCACCACTAATAATGATTAGTATGATGATGAGTAATTTTTTTAATTAAGTAATGATTTTAACCACCTCCCTAGAAAAGATACCATAATATAGAGATGGTTTAAACTAATTCTATATCATGCATTAAAAATGCTATTTGTTCTGCTTCCCCAGAACATGCAGGCAGAACAACAAAACAGTGACACTGAAAATTTTATGAGATCATCAATATTATCATCAATGTACTAGGATAACAACACATGTTAATACTAAAGAATCAACATACATTGATTCTCACCAAAACATAAATAATCTACACATTGAAAACTGAAAACAACACATTGAGTGAAATAATACATTTCTCAATACATTGAATGAACAAAACAAGACACAACACATTAAAAGAATAAATAATACATAAAAACATTGAAAAAATAAATACATTTAAAGAATCAACAAATTCATTTCTCAATCTATAGAAACTGTCAATACATTTCTCAATAAATTTCTCAATGATACTATGTCGATTATTTAAACCATTACCGAAAAAAATTTATGTGGAAACATAAATTTAATACATTTGAAACTAGCTATAAAGAATCAACTTACTTCCATTAAAATGAGGCTTCACATTTTCAAACTAAATCCACCAAAATTACAAATAGGATAAATTAATTAAATAATAATAAAATAATTCTCAATATGAAAATATCCATCATGAATACCATTTTCATAAAAAGGGTCAATAATGATTCAAAAATAATAATAAATGCTTAGCCAAAAGATAAATCACCCAAAATATCCATAAATGATCTAATCTTCCACCAGCCAGGGTTAAAACTAGAAAAGATTTATACAATGGGTAATTACTTTATGAAATACTAGGACATCCAACACTGATCCCAACCCTTTATACGTTCAATAAAACAACATAGTTGCCTCTATGCGCCAATGTTGAAAAGAATCCACATAGTACGAGTTACATGATTAAATCCTCATGGATTATCCATGACCAATATGATAGGGCTCAACAAACAGTTTCTGTTAAAAAATAGAGCACCAAAATCTTCTGAAAGGGAGATCACCCAACACATCAAAATTAAAATCTATCCAAGAAGTTGAAAATAAGAGGATAGAAATAAAATATAGGGTCTGATAGATAGGGGTTATCCTATATGTTATAGACTTGAGATATTACTATATTGATAATTCATATAGGACATATTACTGTTGAGAGATATTATAAAATGATCCTTGGTCAGTAGGACTGGGTTGTGATGTGTGATTTTGAAAAGGGTATAAACATTCCTATAATGGTTGGGGTTAGGTAGGGATTATGGTCTTGGTGAACAAAAGGGGTTTTGTGCCATGACTTGACATATAGGAACCCAACATGGGAAAATATTAAGATGAGATAGATATCAAATGTTCACCCCCAATAGTTGAAGGGCTATATACAAGAACATAGTAATAATATCACTGATGTAGTTGGATTTATCCTATTTTATGTGAACACACACACACATTCAAATCCATGAAATACTGCATAGGTATTTAAAAAAAACTCTTTGTGTAAAAAATTCATGTAGTAACCTCTAAGAAATACAGAAGAATGAGATACGTAAATATCCTTGAAAGGAAAAGGGTAAAATATATGCCTAACTAAGTAGAAGGTCTGCAAGTCCTAATACATAAACTACTAAATGTGAAAAATAAGAGGAGTTCCCAACTCATGATCCCCAAGTCTTGCAACTAAATATGGATAGTGCATACACTAACATCAATGATCAATAGATACTAGGTACACTAAGGAAACCATCTACCAATTGTATGTATATGAAAAAAAATCAAACATGGAAAGATCAAGCAGTTGTGAGTATAAACATACTTAGCAAGACCCCAGGAAAAAAAGTGGGAAATAATATAATATAATAGTCAGATCATCCTATATGTAAAGGATACACAAGAAAACAAACATCATATCTGATAATATAGAAATTTAAATATCCATTGAAATTTGAAACACAACATATAGGAAAATGGGTATAAAATACATACATTGGTCACCTGTTGTCCTGATCCCATCGAAAACTTATGAAAATGATAAAAAAATACCCACATTGGACATAATGATACATGAACAAATCCTCTCCACAAATCATTTCGGAATCAAGAACTCCACTTTTCACCGTCTCCATATCTGTCTCTACTTCCTTCTATAGGAACTTGTAAGAAAAATATATTGAAAATTAAACAATGTTGTATATATATATATATTGACATAAAATCAATAAATGCTTGTGAACTAAATTATTTTAATGTTTTGTGATTTACCTTCTCAGCATCAGTCATCCAATGTGTAACACCATGACCACAACTACCTAGAGTCGGTGCATTATTACATTAAATTGACAAGATCACAAGAAATAAATTATTTAAGGACTAATTAGTTTAGTATCCTTGGATGTACAAGATACATACATAGGTTTTACATTACATTATGAAATAAAAAAACAATAACATTGTGTCCCCTTTGAACACACTCATATCCCTTAGCCTATCATTGCAGTTCATTCATTATATACTGCTTCACATCCTGGGAAAAAGAAAACATAAGGGGTGGGCTCATATGCTCAGTAAGGATAACAATATTTCGGAAACATTCATAAATAAGGATAATCATTTAAATAAATGTATAAGAATAAAAAACAAGAATATTAAATTTAAACATCAGTATAATATGGAATACATAAATCAAATAATGTTTTTTACTTATTCACATAGATATTATACTAGGAATCTAATAACATGTAATATTAAAAACTAATTTTATAATGATGTAATGCATAATGCCTGACATCAAAACCACATATTCAAGGTGTTAGGGCCAATAGGGGCCTATAAACCCTGAGAGGGGGTGAATCAGGGTATGGATATTTTTTTAAAGTTATTCCTACCCCACTGGATCGTGACCCCTTTTTTACAAGTGTCACTTTGTTTGCTCTTTTGTGTAAACTATGATCACTTCTTTACTTCTTTATCTATTGATGACGCTTCGAATGCAATGCAGGGAAGCAAACAAGAAGACACAAAGATTTTTACTTGGTTCACTCTCATTGGGCTACGTCCAAGAGGCATATTCTGACAAGTTTCCAGTCGTACCAAATTCCACTATTTGTCAATAGATGTGGATACAAAGTTCGGGCTAGATCACTTCTATGCCCAGGCTCACTACCTTTACAAATTTTTTGGTCAGCTCACTACTTTCCCAAGGGTCACCCCCTGTTTCTCTCTCTCTGGCTCACGGTCGGTGGAGAGGATCACCTTCTTCCTCTTCCTTCGCTCACTGCTCTAGAAGGAATCCACTCACAGTTTATAGACTTGTAGGTCTCTTCATTTGCATGAAGGAATGCATCTTCCTCTTTGTGTAGATGCTCTGTTGAAGCCCAATTTTCACCCGTAGATGAATCTCTCTTTGTACCGAAGGTATCGGGCAAACTTTCAGCTTCCACGCAGCCCGAAAATCACTACTGGAATCAAAGCTTACTTGGCGCGCAAGTCAATCTCGGCGCGCAAGTATCGGCATGCAGGTCACAACTGGCGCGCAAGTCCTACTCAGACACTTGCATGACTCAAGCTTCCTTAACTCCAAACCTGCGCGACTCACTTCCTTTTACAACCAATGCAATATTGGCATGCAACTGCCAACTGGCGCGCAACTAATCACACCGGCGCGCAACTTCACTTGCGCAACCCACACACCACTTGCGCGACCACCACACCTGCGTGAAGGGAGATCTGATTTCTCAAAGTGTTGAACTCCCGATTAAGAATGAAGAGGGGTTTTCCAGTATTTATAGGCAAATTGACCACCCTACATGACGGTGCGCAAGTCACCTACGCGACCCAGTCTCGGCGCGCAATTCTTCTGTCCTTTTAGACACTTGCGCGACCAACTCCCAAACATGAACGAACCTATTTACTTAGCCATATTTTGATCTTCTGATCTTGAAAAACATATGGCGCGCAAGTTTCCTATACTCCAAGTCCATAGCGCGCAAGTCCCTTTTCCAAAAACACTTTTCTTCATTTGTCGATTTTCAGGCCCAAAAAATTGGCAAACACTGGAAAACGACACCACCTTGTATCTGTTATTTTTGTACAACCTCTAGATCATCCATTCCTTTTGTCGAAGTTCTTGAATCAAACATGGATCATTGACCTCAGCTCTTGAACTTGACATTCCATCATGATATCCTCTTTTCCAACAAATTTGTATGTCATTGTTTTGCTTTGTCAACAATCACCACTTAGATGTCCACTTTGTCAACAAACACAATCACCTCAAAAATGATTCAATGATGCCTTGAGGGATTTTTTCCCAACAATCTCCCCCTTTGGGTTTGTTGACAAATCTTTTATGGAAAGATACATCGTTACATCTTCAGCAACCATTCGCCTTTTGCGATTCTGATAGCGATCAATGATTTACTCAACACATACTCTAAGACCACATTAGCAATGCTCGGTGTGAGAAACAAGAGAAAATGAAATGTTCATCAATGGATCACTTCATCTCTGACATCCACTGTTGACACCAAACTGATACCAATTTGTACTAAACTGATACCAATTGTTGAAGGACTTGTTGGAAGAACAATTTTTGTTGGAAATATTTTTACCACATTCCAACACTACTCTTCTTCTTTTATCATGATCTGTAGCTGTCGTGATATCAATTATTTGATAGATCACTTCTAGCATCGTCAGATTTAATAATCTCCCCTTTCTCATTTCTCCCCCTATCTGGCTGCTCCATTGGTCAGCTTCTCCCCATATCATTCATGATTTATCAAATCTCCACATTGTCGCCCCCTTGAACAATCACTATTTTCTCCCCCTTTTTCAACAAACCCAAAGGAAACGCCTCTGTAGTCTGTAACATAGTAGAGAACAAATATCAGCACATTAGGGAAAAGACATCATACCTTGGGGAGAGGGGGGTTCCACATCCACACTATTTCAAGTGCGGGGAATCGACTGAACTCCCAGAGCCAGTCGATGTCTCTCAAAAGCTTCCTTGGGTAAGTCCTTTGTCAGAATGTCTGCAACCTGTAGCTCTATAGGCACATACTCCAACTTCACAATTCCCTGCTCCACCTTCTCCTTGATAATATGATAATTTATCTCAATGTTCTTTGTCCTTGAGTGATGGATGTGATTTTTTCTGAGATTTATAGAACTTGAGTTATCACACTAGATTCTAATCGGAGACTTCACTTCAACTCCCATATCTTTAAGCTACTACTTCATCCACAATAATTGTGTGCATGCTTCAGTTGCCACAATATACTCATCTTCTTCAGTGTTCAATGAAATTCAATCTTGCTTCTTGAAAATCCAAGAAATACACAATCCACCAAGATAGAATGCACCACCTGACATTGATTTTCTATCATCTGCTGAACCGGCCCAGTCTGCATCAGTATATCCCAATAACTCTATCTGAGATTTTTCAGTATATGTCAAGCCTAAATCCACTGTGCCCTGGATATACCAAAGTATTCTTTTCACTGCAAGCATGTGGCTTTCCTTGGGATTACTCTGATATCTCGCTGCTTAGAATTTGGCGAAAACAATATCAGGCCATGTTGCGTTAAAGTAAAACAAACTTCCAATAATTTGCCTGTATTCTGTGATATTAACTACCTTTCCATCCTCATCTTTTGATAATTTCATCCGGGTAGCTACCATAGTCTTCATCTCCTTGGAATTATCCATTCCAAACCTTCTCAAAACCTCTTTGGCGTATTTGGATTGAGAAATGAATGTTCTCATCCTCATGAATGATAAAACCATATGGTTGCTCAATGTACACCCCTTCTTCCAGAACCCCATTCAAGAATGCGGATTTGACCTCCATCTGGAACACATTGAACATTCGTTGAACTGCTATTTCCAAAAATAATCTGATTGTCTCCAGCCTTTCAACCGGTGAAAATGTCTCATCAACATCTATTCCCTCTATCTGGGAGTATCCCTTTCACACTATCCGTGATTTGTTTCGAATCACATTTCCATCTTCATTCATCTTGTTGTGATGTACCCATTTTGTCTCGATGACATTCATGTCTGCTGGCCTTGAAACAATCTCCCATGTTTGGTTCTTCTTAATCTGATCAAGCTCTTCATTCATATCCTGAACTTAGTTTTCATCTTCAGCTGCATCAGCAAAGCATTTTGGCTCAACCTTAGATAGAAAAGATACCTACTGTAGTGATTTCATTTTTCTTCTCTGAACTGGAGCTCACTGATCACTGATGATATTCTGCCTATCAATTTCATCTTGACTCTTTTTCTTTGGTGCAGATAAGGATTTTACTTCCTCGTACTCATCATCAGTATCCTCTTCTGATTCATCTTTAGCCACTTCTGCTCTCCCTGATTCTCTTACCACTTCTTCACTTTTAACAGAAAACATTTCACTGTGTCATTTTTCAATGATGTAATTTCATTGAACATCTTCTCTCAAATTTTTGTTAACACACCATTGATTTTTCTCTCACAGCTTCTTGATATCTTAAAAGTAGTCAGCTGATACCACATTGTTAGAGCAAAATAGATAATCCTGAGATACAGGACTATTGCTGATTTTCTGACAATAATTCTTCCCTCGATTAAAAAACTCTTGAGATGATTCATCCGATTATTTCTTTGATGGATCTTGCATCTAATTTTGTTATTGAATTCTCCCCCTATGTTATGCAACCCTTCCCAAGGATAGGCCCAACTTTTAAACCCATAACATTCTTATTTTTCTGTATCATCTATTCTCATATTCCACTTGGAATTGAGCCATTAACAAAATCTCTAAGCCTACTGAGTTGGAACTCGGTGTAGGAAACAAGAGACAATGTCAATAAAACAATAACTTCCTGTTGTGCTCTGTTTCTCCCTTTCATCATCAACTTTGATACCTAATTTGAGTCAATCAAAACACTAAAGCATATCACATATCCACTTTTCATCTTTAGATGCCACTTCCCCTTGGATCGTATCTCCCTAAAACATGAAACACATGAATCATCAGTTAATAGAATTTATATACATAGGGAGAGGGGATGTTTCTTGAATCCTCAAGACGAGGATAGTAGTTGATCCTGATGGGTCAACCCTTTGCTTCTTTCTTGGAGCGCATCATATTCCTTTCATTCTTCCTCCAGCTGCCTGGCCAACTTCAACTGCTCTGGCCATGTGACTAAGCATTCATTACCTGCATGCGGAGTCTTTTTCTGATATGAAGGTTTTTTTGGCCTGGCCATTCTCACCATTTGGGGTTTAAACCCACTAGTACACATTTCGGTCTTTGATGATCCACTAAAATTCCATTTCCCTTGATTCCTACTCTGAGCAGGAATATCTTTTCATTCCATCTTCCCTTGCTTCTTCCACCATTGCAAGGATCTTGCATCTTCTTCCAGTTTTCGCTGTGGATCACGACCTATGAATTTTTCATTACATTCATTGTTCATCTTTCTTTTATCATATGTCCGAGTCACCACACTCTTTTTCACTGGTGGTGAGTCCCCCATTGATCATTTATTCATCTATATCACAGCTGGAGTAGATCTCCCCTTAATCTTCCAGGTTTGTTCACATTCTCTCCTTGAGAGCTGTTTTGAGTATAACAGATGATGTGACTGATACACCTTTCATTCAGCTCCATGTGATTCCCCTGAAGCTCTAAGCCTATTATTCTCCTTGACACTTTGTCTCTCAGTGTAGAATTTCTCATTATGCATCATTGGAGTCAAGAATCTCCTTTCGAGTTCCCTTTCCCTTCTTGTGTTCTTCTTGCAACAATTTCTGGCCAAATGTCCATAATCTGAACATATAAAACATTTTCCATCAAAGGCATACTTCATTTCATCATTTCTCTATTGAGATGTTGAGGCATTTTGAGTTCTTTCTCTGACATTGAGCTTCTGAGCTTTCAGACACATACTCATTGTGTGTCCCTTTATTCCACAGTAATAGCATCTGATAAATGCTTTCCCCTGAGAGACTCTTCTCTCTTATTTCTTACGATGCTTCTTCTTATTCTCAAATTTATCAAAGTTTCTATTTTCACATCCTGAGATGTATTTCAGAGCCTCTGAACAGAAGCTTGACGTGTGGCCATAAATCCCGCAAAAGTAGCACATGTCGTCACTTCTTTTTATAACTGTCCTCTTAGGCTTATCACCAGCACCTGTAGGGTTTTGTTCACATCTGGAACTATTCACATCTATCTTTCTATTATGCATGGGAGGTGATTCATCAAATACAATACTAGTTTTTCCCAAATTGTATGGTCTTTGAGCTGAGAGAATTTGTTCTTGCCTCTTCATAAATAGAAAATTTCCTTTTCATGTCATCATCACTCACCGAAGGATAATCAAATAGTAAGTGTAAGGAATCCTTCATGTTAGGCTTTCCTCTAGCATTGGATTTCTCTATTTCCTCCGTCACTTATTCTAGCTCTTCATTCAACTTCTGAATCTTTAATTCACTTGATTCAAGTTGAGCATCAAGTTCACTCTTGAGATAATTTCCTCTACTCATCTCAACTTACAATTCTCGTGTTTGCTTTTCCACCACTTCACTTTTCTCTTTTACCTTCAATTTTTCATGAGCAATAGAATCTGAGCAACATGCATTCTCTTGTTGTAGCCTTTGACTCTTCTGAACTAGTTCAGAAAGCTGTGTCACAAGATCATTATTTTTAGATTTCATGTTTTGAATCTCTTCTGTGTTCAGATTCTTCCCCATGACATCAGATATTGATTTTTCTACCTTTGTAGATCTATTTATAAATTCTTCATCTTGAGAATCATTTTTCTCCCTCAGATTAGTAGCTACATCAATAAACCTTTTGTTAAAACTTCTTAACTTGTTGATCTCAGTTTCCAGTGCATGGATCCGAATATCTTTAGATTTAATTTCATCAGTGTTTCTAATGTCACTTGAAATACCAGGTTCTTCGATACACTTTACTTGATCATTAACTTTTCTTATCAAGACATCGATCTCTATTTTCTATTCTTCAATCTTAATCTTATACTCACTAACTGATTCTAAGTTCTCTCGTGTTGATAACTTGAGTTTATAAATTTCTTCCATCAACTCATACTTCTCTTCTTCCTGCTGCTGCATATAGAGTTTGGCATCATGAATAACATTGTTAGATTTCATTGTTCTAGCTCTCCAAACATCTATCTCCTCAAGATTATCCTCTAACTCAGCTCGCATATCTATTCTTCCTTAAATTTCTTCTTCTGTTTCAGTGCCACTCTGATGCTCATGTACTTCACTCATTCCAACATCATGATTGAGTGAGTCAATGTTTTCCCTATCAGATTCATCCATACCTTCCTTTAGTAAGCTGTTTGATTCTTTTAGTTGAATCATACTTTTTCCAAAAGCACTTCCACACTGAGGGAAATTACATGACTTCTGAGTCTTATTTGATGCTTTGCCCTTTCCCATGGCAGATTGAGATAAGAGAAAACTATATCTTCATCCACACATATCGACTACACCAAGTCGAAGAAAACAAACCTGATAAAAGAAACCAATGCTCTGATACCAATTGTTAGGGCCAATAGGGGCCTATATACCCTGAGAGGGGGGTGAATCAGGGTATGGATATTCTTTTTTTAAGTTCTTCATACCCCACTGGATCTTGACCTCTTTATTACAAGGGTCACTTTGTTTTCTCTTGTGTGTAAACTATGATCACTTCTTTATCTAATGATGATTCTTTGAATGCAATTCAGGGAAGCAAACAGGCAGACACATAGTTTTTTACTTGGTTCACCCTCAATGGGGAACGTCCAAGGAGCATACGCCGACAAGTTGCCGGTTGTACCAAATTCCACTATTCTTCACTAGATGTGGATACAAAGTTCGGGCTAGATCAATTCTATGCCTAGGCTCACTGCCTTTAAAACGTTTAGGGTCAGATCACTGCTTTCCCAAGGGTCACTCCCTGTTTCTATCTCTCTGGCTCACTGCCGGTGGAGAGGATCACATTCTTCCTCTTCCTTCGCTCACTGCTCTCGAAGGAATCCACTTTCAGTTTATAGACCTGTAGCTCTCTTCATTTGCATGAAGGAATGCATCTTCCTTTCTGTGTAGATGCTCTGTTGAAGCCCAATTTTCACCCATAGAGGAATCTCTCTTTGCACCAAAGGTATCTGGAAAACTTCCAGCTTCCATGAAGCCCGAAAATCACTGCTGGAATCAAACCTTACTTGGAACGTAAGTCAATCTCGGCGCGCAAGTATCGGCGCTCAAGTCACAACTGGCACGCAAGTCCTCCTCAGACACTTGCGCGACTCAAGCTTGCGTAAACTCCAAACCTGCGTGACACACTTCCTTTTACGCCCAATCCAATATTGGTGCACAACTACCAACCAGCGCACAACTTATCACACCAACGCGCAACTTCACTGGTGCAACCCACACACCACTTGCGCGACAACCACACCTGCGAGAAGGGAGATATGATTTCTCAAAGTGTTATATTCCCGGTTAAGAACGAAGCGGGGTGGTCTAGTATTTATAGGAAAATTGACCACCCTACGCGACGACACGCAAGTCACCTACGCAACCCAGTCTTGGCGCGCAAGTCTTCTGTCCCTTTAGACACTTGCGCGACCAACTCCCAAACTTTCACGAACCTATTTCCTTAGCCATATTTTGATCTTCTACTCTTGAAAAACATATTGTGCGCAAGTTTCCTATAATCCAAGTCCTCGGTGCACAAGTCCCTTTGCCAAAAACACTTTTCTTCATTTGTCAATTTTCAGGCCCAAAAATTTGGCAAACACTGGAAAACGGCACCACCTTGTATCTGTTCATTTTGTACAGCCTCCAGATCATCCATCCCTTTTGTCGATGTTCATGAATCAAACATGGATAATTGACCTCAGCTCTTGAACTTGAAATTCCATCATGATATCCTCTTTGTCAACAAATTTGTGTGTCGTTGTTTTTCTTTGTCAACAATCACCACTCAGATGTCCACTTTTCTGACAAACACAATCACATAAAAAATGCTTCAATGATGCCTTGAGAGATTTTTCCCAACACAAGGCCTCGTGTCAAGACAGCAAATAATATTTTGTCAAGGGATTGTGCCAAGTCTCTAGTTTGTCTCATGAGACCTACCGATGCATCGAGAAGATATAACGGGCTGGACTCGTCATTTATTAAGTCCAATGCATTCCTCATATGAAAAGGATGAAACATAATCTAAACATTTGTATTAAAACTAGGATATGAAATGTCAAATATTTCAACCACAAACAATGAATGGTATAAAAATATCACATCTGTAGTCAAACAAAACTTATTCAATACAATATGAATTACTTTATTCTAAAAAATTCACCCTCAATAATGAATAATGAATGATATTGAAATAGTTGAAAAGAATCTGTAAATCTATATGAGAAAAATATCTCCTTTTTCTAGAAAACATTTAAAAGCCTCACTATTTATCAAGAAGCTGTTAAAAATAGATTTTTCATTCAAATTGTCCCATACTACATTGAATGTTTTAAAAGTAATTTTAATTTTAAAACAGTCATGTCCAAATAAATAAATTCTTAACAACATTTTTGAAACATGGACATTAATGAAAATTATTTAGAAGAATAAATATTTAAAAAATTTAAAATAATATTTTAGGTAGAGTTCCAAACCAAATGAAAGAAGCATAAATATAATTATATAAGGTAATAAACATTATAATATCATTGGAATAAAGGGATTCATTATATAATATGTCAAATTACAGTATGTATACCATATAAAATTTAATTGGCGCATTACAATAAAGAAGTATCAATGTAATGTAAATTAAGACGAAATTCGTTATAAAGACCAAACACTTTGGTAAAGGATAAATCAATGACATAATTAACTGTGAAAAATATAAATTCACTAAATATGATGGGATATTCATTTTAAATCTATTAGTGGATATTCACACCTATTCTTGTAAAAATAACACTGATGACTTGGAGGTTTAACTCAATAAATGGAAATTGAGTTAGGAATACTCTTTTCAAGTACATATCGATGAATTGAGAATTTTTAAATGGAGTTATTATGTGTATCAAAAATCTATCCACATAAAGGGTAGTGTAAATTATTATATAAATAAATAAATAGTTATAACACACATAATCATAGAGTAAAATAATCAATGATGTTTGCATGAAACCCATTGAGTGGAAATTGAAAACCGAAATTCCCTTAACAATTTCGTAACATACAAATCATACACCCTGTGAAATACAAATCATAAAATGACGATGTAAATACCTATAAATTAAATTATATTACACAAATAATACCATCACGGTTAGTAAATACACCAATCAAAAGGAAATAGTGGAAATATAGTATGAATCTCATGTGAATAAGAAGTGAGATGAAAACCCCATACTAGGTACTTTTCCTTAGTTGAGGGTACCTTAACCTCCTGTATAATAGTTAAATCATCATTATTAAATAATACAAGAACCACATTGTTGATTCCACGTAGTAAAAAAATATATAATGAGGAGAACTCATGATATTTCCGATCCCAAGGCTAGGTTCCTAATGTTAAAAAGGAAAATCAAAACAATCCCAATGAACTTCAAAATGGACTAGTTGCACAGGCCGATGCGGTAGAACTGCACACCTGAACTATGCTATAGAGATGGGTGACTGACCTATGCGGAGGCATAACAACGATATTCTGCTGCTTTGGAGATTGGTATGCATCGTGGGGATCCGTGGAATCTGGATGATTTTGCGGTGAAACCGAATTCCGTGGTCGGTCTACAGTTGACCTCGGATCCTCAAGTAAGGCCTGCGGAGGCGTCGCAAGCAGATTTTAAGATTGACGTGCATAGCGGTTCTCTGCGGCATCCAGATGGTGTTGCAGTGGCTACGACCCCTACTTCATTGATGAGGGATTTTGGTGATGGTGTGGTGAAGAAATAACGTTCCGGGTTGAAGTAAGCTGGAACTAGTTCATTTACCCTATTGAAGGACTCATGTCCTAGTATAATTCTTCGTAAGGGTTCTTCGGCTCACGTTCATGCTAACCGTACAGTGCTTGCTAAGTGAATGTCAATTGGTAAAAATTCATTAATTGTGCATATTTTTCTTCCTAAAGTTTCTCAACCGTGGAAACTTGATTATTTGATTTGAAAAACCTCAAATTTGTGGGGTTTTTCTAACTAGAAGTGTGTTTCTATTGGTCGGGGATTTGTTCATTGTGTTTTCCATCTGATGATTTGAAGCTTCAAGCATGGAGTATTAGATTCTTTTTTTTGAAACCTGGCTTGTTGTATTTAGATGAATGGTCTTTGGATTTTAATGTATCGCGTGCAAGAAATGCATTTTCTCAACTTTGGATTCGTCTTCATGGACTCAATTGGGTCATCTGGCATCCAAAAATTCTGCATGACATTGGCATGGCAATTGGGACCCCTATTGGTCTTGACAAGGAGACTGAGGATGTTCTGTTTGGTCATTTTTCTAGGATGTTGGTGGAGGTTGATCTTATATCCACTTTGATTGACAAGGTAACCCTTTCCACCCCTTCTGATAACATTCAAATTGATGTCGAGTATGAAAAAAATCCTCTTTTCTACAATGTATGCATGGATGTTGGACACTCTTTAGAGTTATGTAGGAATAAAGTTTCTTGTGAGAAATGTTGTGTGAGAGGGCATTCAGCAACCCTCTGTCGTAGGAAGTCCAACATAAAGGATTTGACGTTTCCAATGTATACTGCTCATAATGGTGATTCACTTATCAAGCCATCTCCGGATCATGGTAAAGGGTTTCTCATTGATGTATCTCCGAAGGAGGCTCATAGTGTCCCTTCTAATCCTAGTTCTGATTTGGTTAAAGAGGTTACTCCAGTTGAGGACATCTATATGCGGACCCCAGAATTGGTGATCCATAATTCCTTCCAGGTTGATGTCTCTAATCATAGTGATGTGCAACAAAATGTTGATTGCCAACAAGAAATCCAGAATCATTTTCATGTATCTGAATTACCTGAGAAATGGGAAAACATTTCTGAAGATGACCAAGGGATTGTGACTACCCCGATTAGGGTCTCGAGAAGTAGTGGTCATGCCTCTTATAAGGATGTAATCTTAAGTGGAAAGCCAAAGAATTCTGATAGTGAGTGTCTTCCCTCAAAGAGGAGACCATGTAAGGATTATTCTAATGTTCCTAGAACAGTGTCTACCAGATCGTAATCTATGATGTCAAGGAACGTGGATATAGATATCTTGAAAATATTCAATCGGGATAAGTCTCAATCTGAGTGGGAGACTACTCGTGATTCTGATTATGGAAATCATATGTCATTTTATGATCTCTGGACTTGTTCTTGGTGGTTGATGGAATTTCAATTTTTTGACCCAATCCGCCACTCTGTTGTACTTTTTTGTTCTATTAATTAATGTTCAGAAGCTTTTCATCTGGCTGGACATGCCTGGTATAAGAGATGCATGGTAGAATATGTTTGTGCACTTACGCGGAGCACGTGCACGACAGATCTACGTGGTATACCTATGCGAGAAACATTTCTTTGACCAAGACACATTTGTGCCTATATATAGATCCATTGGGATCCCCATTCCAGACTGAAAAAATTGAAGAGACTCTCTAAATCTCTCATTGCGTATCTATTTCATTTAAATCTATCAAATTTCCTTAGGTAGCTCTCTAAACCACGAGAGAAGTGATTATTAAATGAGATAAGAATGTTTTGAAAATCTATGTATAAATTTAACGCGGGTTTGGAATTCCTATGTAAATCATATTCTTTAGTCATCATTCATTCTTGCGCTACATACCTGCACGCCTTACCTTCATGGTATACCTATGCAGAATACTTACGCGAAGGACCTACTAGACCAACTCAAGTACCCATTTTAAAAGCTATACATGGATGTGTATCTTCTACCTTGGTTCCTTTATCTGAAATGGACTATTTTGAGGCCTCCACCAAAACGTCCTGACTTTTCAATCATTTGGTAAAGGCACATTAGAGTGTCTCTTATTTGGGTTTTTATTTCCACAGTTAGTGGTTTCCCACATTTGTTTCACAATGGGGTTAGGATTCATAATGTATCAGTGATTTGTTTTATCCACAGTCACATGGACCATTCTCCCCAAAACAATGTTGGGAGGTTCTTGGTTTTGAGAATGAGTGTTAGGGTTTTATCCTCCCCTTCTCGTCTCTAAGACTCAGGACCTCAGGTCTCTGGTAGGGACGGTATATTCCACACTTACTTTTCCACGCAAGATAAGGAGAAGTCTCCCTCACCATCCAGGATCAATTTTAGGGAAGCCATCCATGAATAATCCCCTCAACATCATCCCTTCATCTCTACATCAGACCCTTGACCAATGTAAATAGACCACAGGGAATGGTCATTGTCCCACCCTCTTCCACGGTCAATGCGCCTTCTTCCCTCAGATTAGGAGGAAAAGTGTGAAGTTTCATTGTGGAATCTTTCACATTCTCTTATTTCTAAAACTGAGAATAACTCACGTGGGATTAGAGATACATGATGGTTACAACATGTTCACAAAAACACATTGGAAGGAACTATGAGAACTCTAAAACCCACCATAAATGTGATACGTAGGAAGCCATCTCATTGCCTGAGATAACTAGATATCCTCCTCAGGAATCCAACACAATTCCATTTATTTGGGAATTCTTTATAGGAATAATCCCCGAATAATCCTCCAAATACTCAAGGTATCCTTTTCAATAAGTAGTCCTAAACACATCTCGCTCAAAGGACAATACACTCATATGAATCTTATTGATCTACGTTGACTTTGATTCCAATTCACATGGTATACCTAGGAATTCCCCTTGAGGTTCAAACCCAACACTTCAAATCAACCATGTTCTCCTTGGGTTATATTCCCAAGAGGGTCTAATCTTACAGGGAAATCCATATCCCTTTCATGTTACTTGGGCTCCTTCCGCATAAGTCCCACACTATGTTTTGATTAAGAATCTTCCTCTTAGAGGTCCTTATCACATGACCATAAAAGTTATGATGTGTCCCACTAAGTGGAACCAAACTAAGAGGGTTCTAATTCCATTCACAAGGATATGTTGGTAGCTCATTTTATGGGAACGATCTCAAAATCAAACCAAACCTTTGTCTTCATGGATGACAATAAAATTCCGGAGAGCCCCACCTAGTGGCTTAAAAACTAGCATCATTACAAAAATGATTAAAAGAATCTCTAAGTAGTATTTTAGAGGACACCATGGATGGAAAACCTAAAATACATATGGATATTTCAATTAATTAACAACATTGGATTCATACTAATGATTCTAAATTTTACACATGATAATTAGGGATTGTAAATTCAAATGGGTACTTATTATATACATTGTAAATTAATAAGGATTCCTGAAAATATATTAAATTTTCAAAGATAGTCCTGTAGTAGATAATAAAACCCCCCAAAAGGGTGTGACGAGTCTGAACTCCCATCCTCTCAACAAATGGATGTTCTTAAGTACCGTAATGTTCAAACATAAAAAATGCCTGCCTTTGGAAAGAAGGCCCTCTTTGAATAGATAACTATTGGATGTTTCTGTTTCCATAAATAAATCCAATGGAAGCTGCCTAAAAATAATGATTCTTAAAACTAGAACACACTTTTCAAGAAAGTACGAAACAAAAAATGTTGAACCCGATGTGAATCATTAACCAAGTAAATAATGTTACCCTCTTATTTGGGCCCTATCAATTGATAACAGATATCCAGAAAAATAATTAACCACGCATGTATCCATCTAAGAAGATGTTGATTTAATAAAGTTTTTTGTTGTGCTTAGTTTTCCACAAAACTCCCTCCAGTCCAAAGAATGGATTTCTCCAAGACAACATCTATGAACATTCTAATCTCTACTCAAGCAGGAACTTCATCCATAGGAAGGATGTCATCACCAACCCATTTTCTTCAATGCTGGGTCTCTAATGTGCTGGTAAAGAATATCACCAGCATGGTACAATCTTGGATTTGGATGCTACTCTACAAGCCCTCTTGGTCAACAACAATCCTCGATCATCTGGCCAACGATGACCAATGATCAAGAAGAAAATAGTGCCAACCATCGTCTCAAACCATTTTTGGTCTTTATCCCTAGATAACATTAATAAATTACTCCCATACTATAGGGAGGTGGATCAAGAGGTCACTCAATGCCTGAATTCAATAATACATGTGTCCTTCCTGAAGAATCCCACCAGCAATCGCCGCCAGAATCACGCGATACTATACCCCCAACATAGTGGGAGTGTTTCCACTGGATGTTGTGCCCGGGTATCTTAGACCCGGACATGCAAGATGAACCACAAGGGACAACGTCCAGTTAATAGAGAGCAGGTTCTCACATCTACCTCCTCTAGATATGTCCATCAATTTAATTTGATGGTAAAAAATAAGTTGGCACGTACACATGTTCATCCTAATTTTGCAGCTCAACAGACTCATCTAACAACAACCCACCAATCCCACCAGATAATCCCAGTGTAGAACCCCAAACAAGAACATACACCTACTTACAAGTCATTATCTAGTCTTTAGGTTGGTATGACTGCATTCAATGAATCTCATCAATCTAATGTGGTGGAAACTAGTAAACTAGTGAATACACTTGTTTACAATCACCAATTATGTCAGTAGTGTCATCTTCCAGTATTTAAGGATTTTCATTAACCATAATTTATGGAAAATAGCTAGCAGGAACATAAAACTTCGAATGTTCATCAAGCTTGCCAACAGTCTCATTTGGTATCTCCCTGAGAAGTCAGTCGGAATGCATTGATGAAAAATTTGGGGCAGACCCAAATATCTTTCCCCATATGTGAGTACTTTCAATATCCATTGACAGAAAAAGGAGGATAGGTACAGGCACATACACCTACTCTTGATAAGGAATGGACGTATATTCCCTTTCTAGCTACTAAATCTACCGAACACATATTATCAATGTTGAAACGGAAAATTTATATCCCTGCCTCTATTCTAGAATCATGCTATGATATTTTAACAACTACTTCAGTAGTACCAGGGAAACAGAAACATAAATCTATCCCCACACATGGGATGCCACATTGGCATGCTATCTCAGAGTATACACACACCTCTACACTTGTCCTGGAGGGTCATGGGGCATACTACCCCATATCATATGGACAACATGATTGGGAACATAAACCCTTTACAATTATAGGTAATCGGCCTCTTCCAGTAACCTATCTAGGTCAGGCACATACACTTTCCCATGATAATCACTTTTCCCAACAAGTGTCCAAAACTAAGTATAATATAACAATGAAGAAAAAGTATCGCTAAAAATTGTTGGAAGATAAAGAGTTATGCTGTGATGTGGCTCCTCTTAATGCTAGAGTTCATGAATCCCTAAGTCATTAATCTATTGCTGATAAAGATCCTATCCTATTGTTACAATATTATTTGAGTGGAAGTTTCACTTACAAAGTTCCTCATTGGACAATTCATCATGAAGTCTTCTTTTATGAAAATTTGGACAATCTAGAGTGCCTATCTCCAGATGAGAGCCACAGAAACCATCCATGTTTCCAGAAGTCCATGGAGCATGAACATTTATCCCTTGCTGTTATCCATCGTGGTGATCCTCCCCATGATGGAATTTTCTGCAAAAGTCCACTTCATAGTAGTATTTCACAATGTCAAGACAATTCCATAATAGAAAATGTAGCGATGGGAAATCCCTCTTATCTTGGGGAACTTAAAAATTCAAAGCCAGTCATGTCTGATGCCTTGTAATTTATAGGTGAAATATTTTCTCAACCCAAAGATATCATAAAGGAACGACCATTCCCCGAAATTCCATTAGGTCATTTATCTGCATAATACATAGCATCCACTCTAGTCATATCTAGTGGAGAAACCGCTTGTGAAAGATGATGAAGATGTGTTAAACACGAGGAAACAATTTTCTAAAGGAGAAATTTTAGCCATGTTATGGACTTTGGAAAATTTTTATTATAACATTCTAGAATTGATAACAGAATATTACATTCATGACATTCCTCTAAACATATTTAAAACTCGTCATTTGAAAACAAAATTCTTACCATATGATAAATATCAAAATCATTTAAAGGTAATAGAAGGGTTGCATCGCCAAACTGACTTGGAATATCTCACATTTTATCAACATCCAAGTGTTTAAAAATAGTATATAACCCATCAGCATGCATGTATTAATGCTATAAAGATTCTTTTCTAGTTAATTTTTGATTCCCCATCTAATGTTTGTATCATAGGATGGGGTGAATATGGTGCATTGCATTTCACTACACTCAAAAATCAACAAAGTATGCCAAAATTTGTTTCATGGAATGTCATTGCCCACGGTCGACCAAAGGCAATAGGTTTTGTATGTAATAAAATGTACACTCAAGAATATGCCTCTTCCAGTTCTCATCATAATCAAGCCCAATGAAATGAAGTTGTTGAGATACTTTTACATCGAGCATGTGATAATATTGAACAGGAATCATGTTTAGAGGATGTTAGGCATCAGAGGATGCAAATGTATGAAATGACACATCATCCTTCTGAAACGGGTGATTTAAGTGATTGTTAGATAATGCTCCCATCTAATGTCTATACCAAAATCCACAAAATCCGAAGAGAAGTTGCACAAATTTCAACCATAGCAGTTCAAGAATCACCCCATCTTGAAAGGATAAGGGATTATTTAATTCAATCATAAAATTCATTAAACAATGTTCAAAGATTTTCAGAAGAAGAACATGAACAACCACAACATGAAGGGCTAGGGTATTTTTCATATCTACAACCCCCTCTTCAACGGATGTTAGGTTTCTCCTAATTAGGGAAGAAGCCACAAGGAAAGTGTACAACTAAACTATCCAAGGATTCCCTTTGGGTTACTATCTGCCAAACCATTCTCAAGAATTCTTCATATTGGATAATGGAGTCTCATGGAAGATACAAAGGGAGATGATATAGAAGAATCACCATCAAATTACCGTCAGTGCATAATGCATCAGTGAATGTTATTAACACCGTTGTAAAAGATCCTCTAGAAAATAAGTATAGTTCTGGGGAATCAGAAGATGAACTTCTGGTCCATAATACGGTAGACACCAAGGAAAATGAAGAAGGTGTGCATACCCCAAACTAGAGGCTTACCCTTAATCTAGGTATGCCTTTAAATAACCAACTCCCTCCTCTCTGAATGGAACATAACAAGGAGAAAAGAAAAATTCAGATTGCATTTCACTTTTCCACTAGAGAAGGTCAATATTTTTCGCTTGAAGATATATTTGCACAGCTAGAAGAGGAAATGAAGGTGTTTAAGAGACTCAATATAGAGTTACATCGAAACCGCATTCCTGCGAGATGATATCCCTAGGAAAGTCATCAACTTAAAAATCATGTATGATAACCTCAGCAAAGAATATTTTTAGTAACTACAAATGCAGATAATGAATTCCCTCTATTGGGTATACAACCAAGGTAGGTATCAGCACCACCATTAGTGGTTTTACCATTCTATGCACCAACTCATGCTCTAGTTTCATTTCCTGCATAGGTTCCAGCCCATTCGGATGTTCCCCAAATTCTTATTAACATAATTGAGGCATTAATGAATCGATTGGAAGCTATGGAGGAATTATGTGCACCAGTTCAGCTGGAAAAGAGAGATTAACCTGAATGGGTGGATGTAATTCTTCCCCCACCAAATTTTGTGAATACCAAATTCACAATATTTAATGGTTGGGGTGATCCAGAACAACACATGAAATTTTTTTTTCTCATTGTGATCCCATTATGGGAACTTCTCAACAACATGAAGCAGTTAATCATAGGTGTTTTTTACAGGAATTACAACGACCAGAATTCTTCTGATATACAGGCCTATAATCTCGATCTACTAGTGAATGGGATGATCTTTATCAGAAATTTCATCTCTAATTTATCTCAACGCTTCTAAAGATGTTGGTTTTTATCTTACTAATTTATACAAAGGGAGAATGAAATAATTTTAGATTTCATTACATGATTGAATGTGTTAACAAATTCCTTAAGTTCTGTACTCCCTCAAAAAGAATTGCTTCCAATCTGCATGGAAAATATGAATGATGAATTAAGCACACCATTGATCCCTGTGAAATACATAGGAGGGTTTCGAGACCTTACATCAATCAGTCAACAAATAGAATACTCTATAATAGAAACTAACGCTAAAACTCGTGTAATTCCATTAGCTATGGGGAGGAGGATAATAAAATCATAAGCTGCTACAATCACCCTCAAACAAGAACCTGTACGTACGTTTACTTCAAGACCCTCATCATACCTAAGGTCGCCGCCTCTTGAGAATCAGTAGCAACGACTGCCGCATCAACATAATCAAAGAGATAAAATGCGTAAATAGTTTGAGGAATTAAAGAATAAAGTTTATTTTTCATGAATTAATAGGTTCATGGTAACATCATCTTAGAGGTAGAAAAAAATTGGGTTCAGTTTCCATGGCCGAAAAAGCCAAATAATGTTGGAGATTACGATCATTTGAATTATTGACCCTTTCATCAGATATTGGGACACCCTATTCATGAGTTCATTGTTTTCAAAGACCTTATGCAAAATATGGTAGACTCTGGACAAGTGAAATTGAAAAGTTCATCAGCTCAAGTAGAATGTGGTAATACTATCAATCCCGAGGAAGAGGGAGAATGGAAAGAGGTTAAAAGTAAAAATGAGAAAAAATAGGATTGTTGGATGATCAAGAAAACAGTAAACCAGACTATTGCTATTTTACGAACACTGTTAAAACAACCAATTGTGTCTTCCACCCCTCCTTCCACTGCAAAACCATCATCATCAAAAGTCCATTACTGAAATAAGAAAAGTGAATATACGGACAAAGAGCAGTCCGAAGAAGATGAGCACGTGTCAAGGCCAAAGTTGTCCTTGACCCTAGTAGATTTTATGCCATCTGTTTCAAAAGCAAGGGCCCCACTCCTCTAAACAGTACAACTAGAATTAACATGTCATGAATAATCTTCGTCAGATGAATAATTGATCTTTGGTTCTTTTAATGTTATCCATTTAATGGATCCTTATTCCAATGGTGATTCTATATATAGTGAGCTAGAATATCTTGTACATAATTGGGGAATAAAAGGAAGAGGCCATGGTCAAGGATACATGGGTAGATGAGGGAATTCTAGAAACCACCATTTTTACTCCACCTGTGCTTGAACCATAAATGCAGAAGATTCTCGTGGAAGATCCCTTAAGCGGGCTCAACAGGAGAAAGGTGTTTCTTTCATGAAAGATGTGTTCAGTTCTGACACAATTATCTTGGAAGAACAAATTAGAAGCCACACCATCTTCTTCTCGGCAAATAAATAGACCTTGAAAATCAAATTTACCAAATCCAGCAGTATTTCCATCTTCTGCTTTGATACAGAGTACATCTACATCCTAAGCATCAACTTCCAAAGCACCTGGAAAAACAAATCTCCATTCTAGGTAACATAAGCCTTTGGACCAAAATAATGATGTCTTGAAACAATTTTCCCAAGTACCAGCGAAGTTATAAATATTTTATGTTTTTAATATATCAAAATATCTTCGAGAAGGACTCATTGAGGCATTGTATGTCCTCACGAACTTGAAACTGAAGTTGTTGTTGCTGAGTTTTACCATATAGAGAATGATCATGCAGAATGTCGTGCAGTCATATATTTTACGGATAAAGATGAAGATGATTTTGTACATGGAAATAATGGGCCTTCAAATTTCTCTGGCAAGGTCAATTACGTAGACATCCAAAAAAATTCCTTGATAATGGCTCAGGAGTCATCCCCATTCATGTTCATAAACATCATTGATTGGGCCTGACTAAATCTGACTTATCTCCTTCAACATTAATGTTTCAAGGATATTAAATTAATGAACAAGAACCTATGGGCGATATTACACTCAAAACTCAGTTTGGAGATCTTGTTTCTAATTCAAATTTCAAGGTTTCTCATCAGGACACAACCTTTAATATTCTTCTTGGAAGGTCTTGGTGGCATCAACATGCAACCATACCTTCATTATACCACCAATTTCTGAAATAATGTTTCAATGGTAAAATCGGAACAATGTATGGTGACAAGGCACTATTAAAAACCGGTGAATCTCAATACACTGAGGCATAGTTTTATCAAACAAAAGGAATGAAGCCCATGACAAAGGATAAAACTAGAGTTAATGCTCAAAATGAATTGGAAAATATCCCATCAAATCTATTTATTCCATTGAGTACAGATTATCTGTTAACCAATAATCAAATTGAAGTGTTAAAACCAAACCTAAATACTCATCTAGTAACTTCTCTATTGTCTATTATGGAAATTGATCCTAACAACATAGAAGAAATTGTTGATACAAAAAGAAATTATAAAATCATAAATGGAGATGTTTTCATTTCATCCATTAACCTACAACAACCCTCTACATTTTCAAACAGAGTAGAAGAGATTGTAGCAATACTAAGGGAAGAAAAAATGTTGATTCTCAATCCATCACTCCCTCTTTGTTACCACAAGAATACCCTTCATCATTATTAGGGTAAGATATTTTGGCCTCTTCTTTGGGATATTCAAATAATGATTTCTCCCCAAACATTGGAAGATTTTCCTCATCATATACAATTCAAGAGGAAATAGAAGAGGTAATAAATAATTAAGAAGAAGAGGAATATCTCAGGGATTCTTAACCATCATTTGAAGAAGGTGGCTCTACCATTGTGGATGAACTCAGAGAAATAAATCTGGGAACAAAATAAGATCCACGCCCCACTCTAATTAGTGAGACCATGACCTATAGAGAACAAGTTCTGTATACATTATTTATAAATAATCATTGAGATATATTTACTTGTAATTGTACAGAAATTCCATGTCATAATCCTGATGTATCCCTTAATCATTTAGGTTTTACAGAAGAATATCATGGATTTAAGCAAGCAGCAAGGAGAACACACCCACCTCATGCCTCTAAAATTGAAGCTGAACTTGATAAGCATATGATTTCTAACATTGTAAGGGAAGTTCAGTATCCCAAATGGTTGGCCAATATTTTCATAGTGAAAAAGAAGAATGGGAAAATTTGAGTTTGCATTGATTTTAGAGATCTTAACAAGAATTTTCCTAAATATAATTTTCCTGTCCCGATTACAGAACTTCTACTTGATGCAAAATCTAGCTATAATGATCTTTCCTTCATGGATTTATAATATGTGTATAATCACTTCTGTATGGCCCCATAGGATTAAGAATATATTGCCTTTAGATCCCCTCAAGGATTTTTTTGCTATCGGGTAATTCCCTTTGGTTTGAAGAATGCAGGGAAAACATACAGATGTTCCATGAATCATATATTCAAACCCTTCTTAGGGAAACTTGTCGAATGTTATGTGGATGATTTGGTGGTCAAATCTAGACAACTATCTATTCACTTGACTGATTTGGAAACCATATTAAATAAACTTTGGCAACATAGTTTGAAGATGGACCCCTTGAAATGTGCTTGCGGGGTAACCTCATGGAAATTCCTTGGCTTTATTGTACACCATCATGGTGTCGAAGCTGATCGAGATAAAACAAAATCATTCCATGGTATGTCACCTCATCAAAATTTGAAATAATTAAGAGGAATCCAAGGAAACTCAGCCTATATTCGGTGCTTTATCACCAATTTGGCAGGCAAGTGTTTACCCATCACCAGAATAATGAAGAATGGAGTCACCTATCATTAGATTGATGATTTCCAAGAATCCTTACTACCATAAATAAATATCTATTGAGTCCACCAGTATTAATTCCACCTATAGAAGGAAGACCACTTATTCTCTATGTGATAGCTTTAGAGCGATCACTAGGATCTTTTCTTGCAATAAATAATGATGATAAGAATGAAAACACCCTATAGTATCTTACATGAACTATGCTTGACACGGAAAGTCAGTATTAAAGTATTGAAAAGTGTTGCCTGGAATTAATCATTACAATTAAGAATTTGAGGCACTACCTACAACATCATGAGGCCCAATTGGTGTCTCGTAATAATCCACTCAAATTTATCCTCAATCATTCTATGGTTACAGGACATCTGGAATGGTGGTTGGTTATTTTGCAACAATTTGATATCCAGTTTATACCTCAAAAGGCAATAAAAGGCCAAGATCGGGCTGAAATCTTTGCAGAGCATCCATCTGCTGAAGATACATTGTTTAATACTGAGCTTCCTGGTAAATAGGTCTTCTCTATTCATGATAATTCCCACACATGGGAAACGTATTTTTATGGTTCTTTTAGAAGTCCAACAGGAATGATAATAGAAAACCCTAAACTCAACAAGGTTGGATTAGGAATTTTTCTTTATTTCCCCAGATAAGGCCATAATTCCACATTCTTTACAATTATCAAAAGGTGGTTCCAAAAATGAATAAGAATACCATGCTCTCAATGCAAGTTTTGAATTGTCCCTTCAGGTGGAAATGGATCTTTTTAAGGTAAAATTTGCTTCAGAGTTTGTAATCAACAAAATTAATGTGTAATATTCTATCAGAAAAGAAGAATCAATTTTTTGTGTGATAACATAAGTGGGTTTATAGAAAAATTTCTCTCAAATCCAACATTGTCTTATGTCCCTTGATCACAAGATTCTCAAGAAGATGCACCGGCTAATGTAGCTACAACCTTGGAAGATCCAAATCGGGATGAGACTGTTATCAGCATAACCCATCACCATGTGGTCTCACATTTTGTTCAAACCCGAATGGAAGAAAATAATGAAATTTTCCCTATTTCGGAACCATATGGTCAAACCACGAGATTGAGAATATCCATCATAGAATATATTGAAAATGAGGTGCTTCCACCAGATTGGGCTATGAAAGAACAAATTCAGTGACGAGCAGCCAATTTTACTATTTATTATAGTCCCGACCACAAAAAGATCCTTTACAAGGGAGGATTTGATAGAATTCTCTTCAGATGTATTGATGGAGAAGAGATTGTAACAATCATGAAAGAATTACATTTAGAAGCATTTTTTACCCACTAATCTATGCATAGACTCTTTGATCAGATCTGAAGGCTTCGATACTTTTGGCCTTCAAAGACGTAGGAATGTATAAATTTCACTAAAAAATGTCATCCCTATCAAGTACATGCCAGCTTCATTCATGAACCCCTATATTTTCTACATACAGCTAAATATTCTAGTCCATTTTACACATGGGGAATGAATGTAGTAGGGACTTATCCTACAGCCTCGGATAAGCAGTTCAAGTATATTCTCACTACTACCGACTTATTCTCTAAATGGGATGAGGAAATACCACTCATGGATTTAAGAGCCAAATGCATTGTTAGTTTTTTCAAAACTAATATCATCACTATATTTGGCGTCTCTCATACTATTTTCATGGACAATATCACCAATTTTTTTTCTGCTAAATTAAAAAAGTTATATCAGGAATATAATATCATGTATAACCCTTCATCTCTCTATCATGCGGCCACCAATGGAAAAATATAGGCCTTCAATAAGACCCTGTAGAATATATTCCAGAAGATAGTGAATAAAGATAATAAATCTTGTCCTTATAATATTTTTCATGATTTGTGGGCATATTAGACAACTACCCATACTACTATCCAAGATAATCCTTATTCATTGATACATGGAAATGAAGCAGTTTTTCAAATTGAAATAAAGTTTCCTTCTCTTAGAGTAATATTCTATGATGAGTTGTCTATAGATAAAAGATCTAAAAAATGGTTGGATGAGTTGGAATGATTGGAAGAGAAAAGATTTCATACTTTACATCATCTGGAAGTCTATAAAAACATAATAGTGTGAGATTTTAATAAGAAACTTTTCCTTTGGTTATTCCTTCAAGGATAATTGGAATTGGTCCTTAGGACCCCGATGATACCAGGAAAGAAACCTCCAAAACCTGATCAAAAGTAGGAATGATCTTATTCCATACATAAAATCTATTAAAATGGATCCAATTACTTAATATAAATGTATGAATATCTTATCACAACTCTAAGCACTGCGAGATTTTTGAATAAATACGTTGTGTAGTTTTTTAGAAATAGTCCTCACTACAAGACTTCAAAATGCACAGAACAATAGTCCTCACTACAAGAATTTAAACTGCACAGTACCATAGTCCTCACTACATGACTTTAAAATACACTATACCATAGTATTCACTGTAATAATTTATACTGCACAGTACCATAGTCTTCACTACATGAATTTAAACTGCACATTACCATAGTCCTCACTGCAAGACATTAAACTGCACACTACCACAATCCTCACTATAAGACTTTAAACTGCACAGTATCATAATCCTCACTCCAAGACTTTAAACTGCACAGTACCATAGTCCTCACTACATGACTGTAAAGTGCACAATACCATAGTCTTCACTGCAAGACTTTAAACTACACAGTACCGTAGTCGTCACTGCAAGACATTAAACTACACAGTACCATAGTCCTCACTCCAAGACATTAAAATGCCCAGTACTATAGTCCTCACTACAAGACATTAAACTGCACAATACCTTAGTTGTTAGTAAAAGACATTAATTTACACAGTTCCATAATCCTCACTATAAGGCATTAAATTTCATAGTACCATAGTCGTCACTGTAAGACTTTAAACTACAATGTACCATAGTCGTCACTACAAGACTTTAAACTACACAGTACCATAGTCCTCATTGCAAGTCTTTAAACAGAACAATACCATCTCCTTGCTGCAATACATAAAACTGCACAACCCCCATGTCCTAGTTACATGACATTAAACTACATAACAATCATCAGTGTCTATGATTGATGACATTAAAATGCATAACATCTTCATCCTTGTTAGATGACGTTAAATTGTATGACACCATTTGTACAGCTAACGTTCTATCTATTTTATATTATAATCTTCCATAAAAAACATCATTGACATCATCACTACTCTTTAGTTGTACATGAGTCCCTCTCTCTCCTATGTTTTAGTCAGATCTTCATAAAGACCATGTTTCAAGAACTAAGTATGCCTTGATTGTCATTTTCAATGAGGTATGTAGAGACGCCTAAATCTCCATTTTTTGGACCCAGCCACAATAAAAATATATTCGTATTTTATTTACTCTTCTTGAATATGAATCGAATCTATATAGAGTGTTTCCTTAAGATATAGGTTTGGTATTTATACAATTTTATGTCTTATGATTTACATTTCTCTCCAATGATGTAAACAATTCCTCATTATTCATGTCGAACTCCATTAGCTTGAGGAATGTTAGTTTATGGAACTACAAAAGGCTTGATTCTCATATATTTTGAGATACTCAGAGACATCTAGATCTCCAATCATGGGCCTTTCTGTAAAAAATACCCATTTATTTCTTGTATAAGAATCAAATATTTATAGAGAATGTTCTAAGAACCATGTATGACTTGATTCTTTCCCCAACAAGACATATAGTGACCGTTGGGTTTTATCCATTAATATAGATACAATATTTCTTTCATTTCATATTGGTTCATTGTCATCCTTACCACATGAAATTAAACTGTATTGAAATATGATACCCCTATTGTTTATCTGTGTCACCTTTGTATTATAGAAACGAAAATTACTACTCCTTGTTTCTCACACCGAGCATAGCTCATGTGTGCGTAGGAATTGGGTAATAGTCTTCTTTATATATGTAATGTATTTAAATTCCTTATGGGGGTGAAAATTTCCTCACTGCATGACTTAAAACTACTTAGTAAAATGTCCTCACTACATGAATTAAAACTACATATCACTATATTAATTCAATGGAAACAAAGAAAGTCTTTGTTTTACATATGAGTAAGATCTATGTAAAGGACATCAAACTAATTGCCGTTACTTGTTCAAATATTTCTCATATGTATTGAACATAAACCCTTTCCATATTTCATAGTCTTAATCTTGAATATTTCAATATCATCATAATCATTCTTACAAATTCGGGTGATATAGTTTCAAATACTTGCGAGCTCTTTGGCCTAACTATTTAACATGTGCACTTAGGTGGCCTTGGATTAGTTGCATGCATAACAGGCATGTCAGTCAACATATGCTACCATTTGACTATGTAGTATATGACCTAGTTTGGCTCTGCATAAAAAAAAATCCCATAACGGTTTTTTCAAATAATGATAACTCCATTCATGGTTACAGTATCATTGTCCCCTTTAATATTTGATGACCATTTACATGAATCTTTTTTTAAACATTCATTCAAGTATACTTGTCCCATTATCATTCTGACAATCTGAAAGTCTTCAAGACCATGGTTTACACATTTCCCTCACCATGTGTTCGATGAACTATGAAATAACCAGGATATCTCTTGGGAACATGTTATATATTTTTTCCGTTTATAGTCCTAATTGTATGACCTAAGACTAAAGACACCATATCCCTTACGTTTGGGTCAAACCTTCATAAATTTTTTTCCACTGATTATTTGGACACTCGTGGTTGGAAATACCCCTCCATATTCAAGCACATATCTCCATAAATCAAAATCTATGCTTTGGAAAATAAAAATCTCCATAAACTTTCTTCGGCTTTTAGAAATAGAACATTAAACTTCTAAGGGATATTTTGTTTGAATATATAATACGTGCCCTTAGGTGGCCATGCATTAGTTTCCTACATAACATGCCTTTCAATTAATAGATGCCAATATTTGGCTATGTAGAATATGCCCTAGTTTTCCCTGCATAAGACATCCCCCATAACGGGTTTGTCAAATAATGGTAACTTCATTCTGGGAATAGACATCCACTAATTCTTTTAGACTGATTCCAATATTATTTATCAGTTTCAGAAATTCACAAATCACACTTCACAATTCTCACATCCATACATGAATATGATAGTATGTTTCTAGAAAAATTATCAAGATATTGGGAGAGTTTTTTCATATATTTCGTCAGATGTAAAGACCTTAAATTAAATCAATCTAACATCCTCACTACATGACTTAAAGCTACACAACATAATGTCATCAATACATGTCTTAAAACTACACAGTATAACATCCCCACTACATGACATAAAACTTAATAGTATAATGTCCTCACTAAATGACATAATACTTCACAGAACAACATCCTCAATGCATGACTTAAAACAACACAGTATAGCATCGTCTTAGCATGACTTAAAACTTCACAATACAACATCCTCACTGCATGACTTACAACTATGTAGTAAAACATCATAACTACATGAATTAAAACTGTATAGTATGATATCATAAATTCCCCTTTCTGATAAATTTTATCCATGACTCATACACTAAATGTGTATTGAAATGAATTTCTTATTTATGACTTTTGTCGGTCTAAATAGACCATTTATCATTCTTAAAAATTCTTTCCTTGTCAAAATCTCTCACTATAGTCTTGAGTTACCCAAATCTTACATTCCCCAATCTATCAACAAAAAAAAATTAAACATCAATGAACTCTTTTGTCCTAAAAATGTAGTATGTTCCCTTAGGTGGCCTTGCATAAGACTCGTACATAACATGACTCTCAGTCAAAAGATGTTATTATTTGTCTATGCTGCATATGCCCTAGTTGGCCCTGCATAATACAGCTCTAATAATGGGTTTTCCAAATAATGGTAACTTCATTCTAGGAAAAGACACTCCTTATGTTGATTCAAGTTTTGAATTTGGGGACCATAAAATTCATGGATCAAGAATCCCCTTGGAAATATTTAATGAATCTTAAAGAAAATTTTAGCCACAATGTTTTTTTAGAATCTAATTCAATGTTTATGGTCAAATCTATTTGACCTTAAATACTAGCCCTTTATAGTCCATCATTCATGACTATAATTTGAAAATAACAAAATTCTTGGTACTCACTAGATTGAGCACCAGCAAAGGGTACTCAAAAAATAGTCTAGTCTCAGATCACTAAACATTAATTTTTGCATGATTTAGGTAATATTAAGCAATAAAAAGTCAATAGATACAAAATTTTTTCGGTTTTCTATATAACCCTAGAAAAAATCATACAATGCCCACTAGGCCCCATGGCTTAGGAAAAAATTTTAGCATCCTTCCAAACATGATGTTTCTCCAAATCTAACCAAAGGATGTTGCAATCCATTAAAGTGCCCTACTTTCACCTTAGAAAAAAATTCTTTTCATTCCGAACGAATCATATTCTAAGGGGGGGGGAAACTGTAGACACCATGAAATGTGTTCCATTCGATTTTCAATAGAGTAAAGATATGATTCTAACATAGACAAAAAATTTGAATTATGAGTAAATATGTTTTCACCATGAAGAAAGAAGATGCATGCTTGATTTCTATGTTCAAAAATACTAATTTATACCAATGAATAAGTCGAATGATTCCCCCATCCAAGAGTAGGCAGTGGATTCCCGAGATTTATGATGAAAAGGTGTCGACACGTTAAATTCAATTTCTAACTTTCTTTCAATAATACATGGTGTATTTACCATCTCAAGAAGTGTAGATTATTTTAAGACATTCAATTTGACTGGTCACATAGCCCAAAGAAACATACAGATCAAATGTTATGGCACTTAGAAGATGGATAAATTTCACAAAGGGACCTTTGTGGAGGACATACGTGAAAGCCCTACGTGGGAAATGAATTTTTACACCCCTATATTGAAGACCTACGTGGGGTACCTCAGCGGAAAGCATGTGTTGTTCAGAAATTGATCGATATTCTTTATCCCCACAAGGTCACCTCATTACTCGAACCTCTTTTTATTTTGAGATGCAATCTTGAAGAGGGGCTTTTTTATACCACATAGGAAAAAAAATATTATGAAGAGAACTCCAGATATTTCTGATCCCATGTTCAGGTTCTAAAAGTTCAATAGGAAAATCAAAACACTCCCAATGAACATCACAATGGGCTAGGCGCACAGGCCTACCAGGTGGAACTGCGCAACTGAACTACGCGACAGAGCTGGGCGACTGACCTATGTGGCAGAGATGTGTGGCAGAATATGTTCATGCACCTATGCGGAGTACCTGCACGACCGAGCTATGTAGTATACCTATGCGAGGAATATTTCTTCGACCAGGATTCATCAATGCCTATAAATAAATCCCTTGGGCTACCCATTCCATGACTGAATAAATTGAAGATACTCATTGATGCTCCCATTGAGTATCTTTTTCACTTAGATCACTCAAATTGTCTCAGGTAGCTCTCTAAACCACGAGAGAAGATATAATTAAATAGGATAAGCTTGTTTTGAAAGTCTTTGTATAAATTTTACATAGGTTTGGTCCTACAAGGTAAATAATATTTTCTAATCATCCTTCATACCTGCATGCCATACCTGCGAGCTATACCTACGTGGTATTCCTACACAACATACTTATGTGAAGGACCTACATGAAAAAATCAATTACACTTTTTAAATTTCATTCATGACAGGGTATCTCCTTCCATGGATCCCTTAAATGAAATGGACTAAGTTGAATCCTCCCCCATAACCTTCTGACTTGTCAAACCTTTGGGAAAGGCACATTAGAACGTCTCTGTTTTGGGTTTGAATTTCCACAGTCAAAGGATTCCCACATTTTTTTCCCAATGGAGTTAGGATTCATAATGTGTCTGAGAGTTTGTATATACACAGTCACATGGACTTTTTTCCCAGAAACTGTGCAAGGATGTTCCTTGTTTTTAGAATGATGGTTTTGGTTCTGCCCTCCCCTTCTTGTTTCTAAGAATCAGAACCTCAGGTCTCTTGTAGGGAAGGTACAGTTCACACTTAATTTTCCGTGTAGACAAATGTGAAGTCTCCCTCTCCAACTAGGATCAATTTTAGGGCAACCATCCAAGTATAAGGCCCTCTCCTTTTTCCCTTCCAACTTATGTTGGACTCTTGTCCAACGTAAATAAAACAGAGGGAAGGCTCATCTCCTCACCCTCTTTTGCGGTCAATGCGCCCTCTTTCATCAGTAGAGGAGGAAAAGTGTGAAGTATCATTGTTGAATCATTAACATTATCTTATTTCTCACAGTGAGCATAACTTGAGTGGACATAGAGATACCTGATGGTTACAACATGTGAACAAACACTCATTTGAAGGAACTACGAGAACTCTGATTCCCACCATAACTAGGATATGTAGAAATTTGTCTCAAGACCTGAGCTCACTAGATATCATCCTCAGGAGTCAAACCCTAATTCCCTTAATTTGGGCATCCAACTTAGGAATAATCCCCAAATTAACCTCCAAACCATCATGTCATAATTTTCATGAAGTAATCCTAAAGTGATCTCTCTCAATGGACCATACTCTCCCATGAGACTTATAGAACTATGTGGGATTTGATTCCCATTCACATGGGATACGTAAAAATTTCACTTGAGGTTCATACCCAACACTTCAAATCAACCTTGTTATCCTTGGGTCATATTCCCAATGGGGTATAATCTTACATGAAAACCCATATCCCTTCCAAGTTCCTTGGGCTTCTTCTGCATAAGTCCCAAACTATTTTTTTATTAAGCATCTTCCGCATAGAGGTCTTTATCGCATGACCTTAAAATTTATTATGTGTCCCATTTAGTGTCACCGAACTATGAGGGATCTAATTCCATTCAAAATGATACGTAGGTAGCTCATTTTATGGATACTATACCAAAATCAAACCCAAATTTCCTCTTCCTAGATGACAATAAAATTCCTGAGTTCCCAACTAGGTGGCTTAAAAAACATTATCATCACAACGACGAATCAAAGATTCTTTGAGCAGTATATTAGAGGATACCATTAATGTATAACCTCAAATACATACAGATATTTCCATTAATTACGTGCCTTGAATTCATACTATAACACCCCAATATTTCATAGTACATTATCTCATTAATGTAATTCAATAGCTTGCGCTACACGGACCACCGAGTTTGAGCACACCACATCTTACCAAAAAAGCCGTTCAAAAATCGGTTATGAATAGTATTAACTGCAATTTGAATCTTATATACTATATATAATTTTATCACCCATATTATTTGTTTCCTAAACCTAATGTAAGAACAAATTCATTATTTTCAGATAAAAGAACTATTTTTCAAAAATTGCAATGTTACCGCCTTTTAATGGTGAACCCTTTTTAAAATCAATATTTGAAACTTTTATATATTAAATTTAATGAAATGAAATTATTATTTAGAATAAAGACCAATAAATTATGTTTGGATAAATTTTTGGTACTTTTCTGATAAATTTCATATTTTGAGGAATAGTGAAAAATACTATATTTTAATTGAAAACATCATTTTTAATCGAAAAAATTTATAGTGATAAATTATTAATTTGAATTGTTTTAAAGTATAATATGATTTTATTTTTATCATTTAACACAATTAAGGGCATTATAAGTAATTTCACAATTAAATTTGACCAAAGCACATGTCAATCTTTTGATAGTTTTTAATTTTTAAAAACACCGCCTTGAGGTTTTGACAACAGAAATAAATTTTAAATTAATAAATGAAACATTTATATTTTGAATTTGGTAAAATAGTCTCCATTTTGGAATTCATAATATCATATTTTTTTTAGGGTGAATTTTTGGTATTTTTCTGAAAACATTTAATTTTTGATGAATAGTTGAAACACTGCATTATAGTTTAAAACAGACTTTTTATTTATTTTATTTTACTTTATTTTAAGTAAAAATAGATATATAATACCTAAATATGTCCAATTTAATTCATTGGAGTCATTTTATAAAAATATTAGATAAACAAAATTTTATTGAACTATTCACCATCTTTTACTCACCTTCAAGGAGTATTTAAAAATCTGCATAAAACATAATTTTACCACTTTTGTGATTTGAATTTTAAAAATCCAAGAGACACAGATAATATCAATATGTAATATTTTGTTCAATCATATGAAAATAATTTTCGGGAATATTAATTTTTGACTTATATTTTCCACGGTTAAAACTAAATCGGGTAATTAAAGGGAAAACGATATTATAATTACCCAAATGCATGTTCTAATTCAAATGGATAAGTTTATTTTGACCAAAAAAACCTTAGGAATAAAAGATGAGCCTTTATGTCCACTAAGATTAGATTAGGATAAATATTATTATTTTATTTAAAGAAGAGTTAAAAGTGGTAAATTTGAAGCTTATTAAATAAACTATTTTTAATATAGGGTTACAGATAATATAAATTAGACAATAAATATTTATTATAAAGTTAAAAATATTTCCTATGTAATTTTATTTTATAAATAAATTTTAGAGATTATAAAATTTAATGTATTTATGACATAATGAAGATGCAGTAATTCCCTTATTAATGAAATATTAGAATAATTGAAATTATAAATAACCAAATATATGTAAATTGAGACTTATGATGAATTCCTATAATTTTTTTGGTTAATATGATATGATAGGGTCGATTAAATAAATTTTAATCAAAGCGATAATTTTTTTATGGATTTCAAAAAAATCAAATACTAAATAGTGTCAAAATTGACATAAGTTATTTTTTAAAATAAATATTATATTATCAATTGATATAATATTCCTAAAAATCTAAGGTTTGTCCAAAGAACTTATATAAGGTAATATATATTAATAATGAACCACATGTAGTTTTCTTTCTTTATTATAGAATTTTTATTAACAACATAATATAAAAATACAAAGAGACATGGTAAATACCAAACCATTTAACTGAGAGTTAAATCTAAAAGGTATGGTCAATATGATGACCAAAACATATCAAAAACCTCTTTGTTGAATGGTTTTTAACTCATAACCACCTTATCCCCGAAATAAATCATTTTGGAGCCATTAGAAACTTAAAATGATTTTATTATAAAATAATATTTCAAGATTTCCATAAAGTGACCCTCACATCTCTATTAAAAGGGCACTTCCCCATCTCTTAACTTCAATCCTCCAAGGCCACTTGGCTTGGCCAAAAGCTACCCAATTTCCCTGAAAACATCCCTCGCGTCATCCTATAGTTATTAATTTAATCATAAAGCCAACCTAAGGCGCTATTTTGATCATCTAAAAAAGAAACACCCAAAGAAGAGGAGGTTAAATGTACCCTCTTCTAAAGGAAAGTACAAGGTAAGGGTTATTTCTTCAATGTCATTATTATCCGAGATTTTTTATGTGTCTTTATTTACTTGGAAGTATTAATCATATATACCCATATTTAATAAAAGTGATTTCGAAAGGAATCTTTTAAGGTTTTATGGGAGGTTCTATTTAACTAGACCATCATTTTATATGTTTAAAGATTTATCTTTCTAAATCATTTTAATTAGTGTCTATGTTTTAAAAATGATTTTAAGGACTTATTTATATGGACAATAATTTTTGAAATGATAATTCTTTTTAAATGTTGGAAAGAGGTATGGGACACATTGATTCAAAAAACTATTTTAAATTACTTCATTTATAAATTTGTGACTTTTAAATGACTTCACAAAAAGGTTTATTTTTTTCTAAAAGTTTTACTGATCATTTTCAACTAAGTCAGCATCCTTTATGCGATATTATTCTTGATCGAGGTTGATTTGTTATGATACAAATATTCCATATTATATTGAAGGATTTGTGATATGTTTGACTATGGATGTCTTATTTTTATACCATTCATGGTTTATGGATAAAGTATTGACATTTCATATGCTAGTTTTAATTAGAATGATTATGTTATATTTAAAACTTTTCATATGAGGAATTCATTGGACTTAGTGAGTGACGAGTGGAGCCCGCTATAGCTCCTCGATGCATCGGTAGGTCTCATGAGACAAACTATTGTGCTCGCACAAGGACTTGAAATAATCTTGTGTGTAGTATTTCACAACGCCTTGACTGTGTGGTTATGAAGTTTGGAATTATGTTTTCCATCATTATAAAATTGGTTATTGATATTTAATGTGATTATTTTACAAGTATAATATCCATGTGAATAAGGAAATTGCATTATTTTATTTATATTGGCCATATTATGATGATTTTTAAGTTTAAAACGCGTATGTTTTAGTCTTATACATTTCCTTAAATGATTATGCTTTTTATGAATGTTTTTTCTATATTGTTATCCTTACTGAGCATCTGAGCACACCCCCTTCTTATTTTTTATTTTCCCATGATTCCAAGAACTGTGTTATGATTGATAATCTGGGTTAAGCTATGGGATTAATGGCGTTCTCAAAGGATCCATGATGTTCTGTTTTATTTTCTAATGTGTTCTTTGATGTTCATGTATGTAATTTTTTTCCTAGACTACTAAACGGATCGGTCATTCGGGGATTGATTCTTTGTAATCATTCCGATGTATTAAAATAATTCACCGACTCTGGGTTACAAGGGTCATAGCATTATGGTTGTTATCACATGATGTTTAACAACATCCTTGGAAATTGATTTAGATAAACTCTGATTAGAGAACAGTACCATAAGATATACTTTGAGGATTAGTATAGAAGAACATACTAGAATTATGGTAATGTTGAGATTTAGTGTATTTTCCAAGAAATACATCCCTCTATGGGTATCTGGAACAGATGTACCCAGGAGTAAATATCCCAACAAGGAGTTTCGGGCTTGACCCAGGGTATCCTGGGACACGACAATGGGCCTTGCTGCACTCTTTGTCACGATACTCTCAGGGTATATTCTTAGGATAATTCACATATTCATTACAAGCTATTATGAAGTATTTAGGATTAAATATTTTATCAATGAAAAAATTTTATGATTATAGATTATATTCATAATATTTTTAATTTTTGTTAGTTATTTTACATGTTTGTAATTATGAATTGTGATTCATAAACTAACCTAGTGTATACCATTGTTTAGAAAAATGCAACTTAGTTAAAGGAATGAGAATTCCAGGAATACTTATGATCAAAATATTAAAAATAATCATATCTTTCATGGTATTAATCCAAAATTTAAAAGGGAAATAGTATCCCACATATTCTCATCATATAAAGAAATAGTATAATGTGTTAAAAAGATAAGTAAAGAATTCTTTAAGTCCTATGGCTTTGAATGGAAGCAAGAGAAGTAAATGATGGAAGAGGGAAAGATGGATAAAGGGAAAAGAAGGGTTTTCCAATATGGGATAACTGTGGAAATAATCACATTGGTAAGGGCTTGATGGTTGTGGGGTTTTTTAATAAGTTTAGAGAAAAAGTACACCAAGAACGTGATTGAAATGGTAAGAAAAAGGTTTCAATTGTACAATGAATCATCTGCAAGGAGTTGTGACACTACAGGAATCAATGAACAAATCATCAAAGTATGCCCCAAATGATGATATTCAATATTAATAGAGTTATGATAATACCACAGATGAAGTGTAATAACTAGTGTTATTATGTTGTTATTAATGAATTATTTCATTTCTGTGTCGTATCAACAATGAAATAGTTATATGAATTATGTAAATAAATAAGGATTGTTCTGGAGTAATATTTCCTTAAGGATTAAAGAATGTATAGTACCAAGTAAAGTGAATAATTTTTAGGTTAATCTTTTGGAAAAATACATGGTTGAAGGAATGTTAAACCATAATATGGTCATGATACTGAGGTAGTGATTTTGGATTCAGTTAAATTATATTGGATATTCTTGACTATCGCCGAATTGATTAATGAGTTGTATATTTAAACATAGTTGGAGTTTACAACTTTTTTGGATTTTTGGAGTATATCTAGTATTCTATGATTTACAAAAGGAATATGGAAGTACATACCTATTCAAATATGGTTTTCTAGATATTCATTTTATTACCACATTTTAAGAGAATACACGATGACAGTATTCACATGTATATTATGCGACCTTACTTATAAATTATGGTCTGTGAGTTTAGACAGAAGTATTGTGGATAAGTCTAAAGGTTGGAATATATTATGTTTGATATTGGAAATTATTGTTAGGTTATATCATTTTTTGAGATTAGTTTTGGATTTTCATAAAAAGGACAACCTGAAGGTCAGGCGACAACCCGTCGTGTCCAGCAACACTGCGAGACTTGATCCTGCAACCAAGGGGAAACAAGGGTGGATCACCAACCATTAGCATAAGTGATTTCCTGGTTTGTATAATGTAGTTTTTTTAAATATTCAGACAAATAAATTATAAATTCAATAATTTTGGAACCCCATATGATTAGTATGAATAGAATATTTTTGAATTCTATTAGCTTTTGAAGTGAAAGATTAATTTGTGGTAGGAATTAGTTGAAGGATGAAACTCTACTTGTATAATATATATTTTTTTCTCTTATTAGATGAAAAAATTAATTCTTAAAATTTAGGTAAGGGATCTTAAAAATAAAAATGGGTTATCCTAATACCATATGATTAGTTGAACCGATGATATTTTAAATCATCACATATTGATGGCTTTGAGGCCCTCAATTTTATACTTGTTTGTGATTAATCACCTCAATCACTCCCAATAAATATTTACATTTTTCCTCCAATTATGTTTCTCTAATTTCAACCAATGTTCTTTTAATCGAGATCATAATTTGGTGTCGACTTTTTCATTTCCATTTTCTCTCTTATTAAGACTAAATTTTATTACCCCTATTTCTGATTTGGGTTTTCCACAAAGGATTTTTTTATTTTTAAACTTTTATTTTCAAAGAAAAATTTCAAATTGCGAGGAAACAATTTATTGAAGGTGTGGGGAATGTAACACCCCATGATTTAATAGTACATTATCTCATTATAGTAATTCGATAGCTTGCACTACAGGAAATACTGAGTTTGAGCGCACCACAACATAGAAAACTAGCTGTTGAATAATCGGTTATGAATAGTATTAAATGTATTTAAAATATTATATACTCTATATAATTTTGAAATCCATATTATGTTATTTCTAGACATAATTTTAGAACAAATTCATTTTTTAGATAAAAGAAGTATTTTTCAAAAAATGCAATTTTACAGCCTTTTAATGGGGAACCCTTTTTAAAATCAATATTTGAAACTTTTATATATTCACAATAATTAAAATAAATTCTTATTTAGATGTAGGACATAAAAATTATGTTTGGATAAAGTTTTGGTAATTTTCTGATAAATTTCATATTTTGATGAATAGTGCAAAATACAATGTTTTAATTGAAAACAACATTTTCAATCAAAATAAATTACAGTGTTAAATTAGGAATTTGAATTTTTTTAGAACAATAATTATAATATATTTTTAAAATTTTATAAAATTAATTTCATTATAGGTAATTTCACATTTAAATTTGATATAAACACATGTCAATCTTTTGATAATTTTTTCTTTTTTTAAAACACGTTTTTTGGTTTTGAAAACCCAAATGAATTAAAAATTATTAAATTAAACTTCTATATTTTTAATTTTTTAAGATAGACTTCATTTTTGAATTTATAATATCAAAATCAGCTTAAGGTTATTAATTGGTATTTTTCTTAAAACAGACAATTTTTGATAAATAGTGAAAAAAACGATGTTATTGTGTAAAACTGACATTTTATTATAATAATTATTTATTTAATTTAAATATATTTTAATAAAATGTAGATATATAATATCTATATATTTTCAATTTAATTAATTGGAGTCATTTTATTAAAATTTTTGATATATAAAATTTTATTGATCTTTTTACCATCTTTTACCCACCTTCTAGGAGCATTTGCATAAAACTTAATTTTAATGCTTCTGTGAGTTGAATTTAAAAACTCTGAGAGACATGTTAATAAAATTATGTAAAATTTGGTTCAATAATATGGAAATAATTTTTGGTGAATAGTTACTTTTGACTTTTATTTACGACGGTGAAAAAGTAAATAGGGTAATTAAGGGTAAAAAGTATACTATAATTACACTAAAACATGTCCTAATTTTGTTGGATATGTTTATTTCCAAAAAAAAATTAGGAATATGATATGATCCTTTAAGTCCACTTGGATTAGAGTAGGACATTTATTATTATTTTATTTAAAGAAGAGTTAAAAGTGTTAGATTCAAAGCTTGTTAACTAAACTTTTTTTAATATAGGGCTACACACAATATAAATTCAACAATAAAAATTAATTATAAAGATAAAATTATTTCCTATATAATGGTATTTTATTTATAATTTTTGGACATTATATAATTTATTTTATTTATGACACAATGATGATACAATATTTACCTTATTAATGAAATATTAAAATAATTTATATTATAAATATCCAAATAATTTTAAATTGAGACTTATTATGAATTACACTAATTTTATAGGTTAATATGACATGTTAGGGCCGTTTAAATAAATTTTATTCGATGTGATAATGTTTTTATGGCTTAAAATAAATAAAATACTACATAGTGTCAAAATTGACCAAATTGAGTATTTAAAAGAAATACTATATTATTAATAGATATAATATTACAAAAATTATAATTTTTGGCCAAAGGACATATATAAAGGTATATATATTAATAATGAACTGCACGGGGTTCTCTTGGCCTGTTATAGTATGTTTATTAACCATATAATATAAAAATATAAAAAGATATGGTAAATGTCATACTATTTAACTAAGAGTTAAATCTAAAATACAAGGTTAATATGATGACCTAAACCTTTCTAAAACCTATTGGTTGAGAGTTTTTTGTCCCACACTCACCTTATCCTCAAAATACATTATTTTGGAGCCATTATAAACTAGAAATGATTTTATTAAAAAATAATATTTCAAAATTTTCTTAAAGTGACCCTCACCTCTCTTATAAAAAGGCCATTTCCCATTCTCTTAATTTCACACCTCCAAAGTAACTTGGCTCAGCCCACCCCTGGACAATTATCCTCCAAACATCCCTCGTATTATCATACTGTCCTTACTTTGATCAAAAAGCCAACCTGTGGAGCTCTTTTGACCAACTCAAAAGGAAACAACCGAAGAAGAGGAGGTTAAATGTACCCTCGACTAAAGGAATGTACAAGGTAAGGGTTATTTCCTCAATCTCATTATTATCCAAGATTGTTTATGTGTATTTATTTATGATGAAATATTTATCATAGATACCCATATTTCATAAAAATGTTTTCAAACGAAATATTTTAAGGTTTTATGAGAGGGTCTATTTAACTAGATCGTCATTTTAAATGTTTTAATGATTTATCGTTCTAAATACTTTTAATTAATGTCAGTGTTATCAAAATGATTTTAAGGATCTATTTATATGGAAATGAGTGTTTTGAAATTATAATTCTTTTAAAAAGATTCAAAATGGTATGTGACACTTTGATTCAAAAATCTCTTTTTAATTACATTCTTTATAAATGTGTGACTTTTAAATGATTTCCCAAAACAGTTTATTTCTCTCAAAAGGTTTTACTGGTCATTTTCAACTATGTCAGCATCCTTTGTAGGACATTATTATTGATCAAAGTTGATTTATTGTGATACAAATCATCCATATTGTATTGATGGATTTGTGATACGTTTGATTGTGAATGTGTTATTTTTATACCATTCGGGGTTTATGGATAATATATTGACATTTTGTATGCTAGTTTTAATACAAATGTTTATGTTATGTTTAAAACATTTCATTTGATGAATGAATTGGACATAGTATGTGACGGGTGGATCCCACTATATCTCTTTGATGCATCGATAGGTCCCATGAGACAATCTAGTGGGTTGGCACAAGGCCTTAACAAAATCTAATTTGTAGTCTTGGCATAAGGCCTTAAATATGTAGTTATGAAGTCTGGCATTATGCAATCCATCATTATGAAATAGGAAATTGATATTGTGTGTGATTATTCGACTAGTAGAATATCCATGTGAATTAGTAAATGGAATTATTTTATTTATTTTGTCCATATTATACTGAAGCTGAAGTTTACAAGGATTATGTTTTAGTCATATACATTTCCTTAAATGTTCATTGTTATTTATGAATGTTTCCACTATATTTTTATCCTTTCTGAGTATCTAATCTCCCCCCTATATTATGTTTTATTTTCCAACAATTTCAAGAAGTATATTATGATTGATAAGAAGGGTTAAGCGAGGGGATTAATGGCATTCTCAATGGAACATTGATATTGTGTTTTATTTTATAATGTACAATGTAAAGTTTGTGTATGTATTCTATTTTCAAGGACTGCTAAACTGACTGGTCGTACAGGACATGATTCTTTGTAATAATACCAATGTATTAAAATAATGCACTGACTCTAGGTAACTCGGGTTGGGGCATTACACATACTGATGATTCTAAATATTACACATGTTAATAAGTGATTGTAAATTCCAAGGGATACTTATGATTTACATAGTGAATTAATAAGGATTCATAAAAATAAATTAAATTTACAAAGAGTGTCTAGAATTATACAACAAATCCCCCCAAAAGGATGTGATGAGTCTGACCTCCCATCCTCTTGACCAGTGCACGTTCATAAGTATCGTTATGTTCAAACATAACGCACATCTGCCTTTGGAAAAAGGGTCCTCTTGGGATAAAGAACTGTTGGAAGTCTCAGGTTTATAAATAAATCCAATGGAAACGGCCTAGAAAAATTGATTATTAATACTAGAACACACATTTAATGGATCTACGAAACACACAAACATAATATATGTTACCATATATGATATTTAATATATCTTTGTTAATAATATTTCAGTAGTATCGTTGTTTATGGTGTTAACAGATTTGTTTTCCTTCATATGATTTGCTACGTATGTAATGTGTTTTATGGATAGGATTTATTTTATTCATATCTAGAATTATATTATGATCATAATAATTATATTAAATCATAAAATGAAAATTATTCTTGAATGGTTAAGTGGGAAAGAATCACATCGCATTCGTGGAGATGATAATCAGTATGTACTTAGAAGCGATACTATCATTCTATTAATGGTGAAATAGTATGTAATTGGATATTATATTAAATATAAATAATCATTAAAATGTTATCTTTATTATTTACATCAATTTTACTCATTATTATACCAATCCAAATAATGATGTTTTGGATAACAAACTACACTACGACATAGAGACGGTAAGCCGTACATACGCACGTATGGTGACATTGTCATTCAAAGATGGATAGAATAATGAATATTGTTGTAAAGTATTTATAATAACATCATATTATATATAATGTAAATAAGTTATTAGTTTGGTATGGAAACAACAAAGTCATATGAAGAGTAAGAAAAAATAACTTTGAAAGAGGTGGTGAAATTATTACCTCTTCTTCAGGTTCTTCCTTTTGATTTGATAAAAAAGATCATTTTGTTGTATTTATGTTCAATGTAAGGCCTCTAGCGTGATTTGGAGGTATATGTGAGGATATTTGATCTTGTGTTTGGCCGAGCCAAATTGATTTGGATGTGTGATTTTGAGAGATGGGTAAGTACCGTTTTATAAGAGAGGTGAGGGTCAATTTTGGAAATGTATTAATTATTATTTTTTTCAAAAATATTTTTTGGTTTCACATGGCTCCAAATGGATTTATTTCTAGGATAATGAGGGGATGTTTTGACGTATTCTAAACCAATAGTTTTTACAAATGTTTAGGTCATCATATTAACCATATCTTTTAGATTCAATTCTTAATTAAATAGTTTAACTTTTACCATGTCTTCTTGTATTTTAATATTACATGGTTAATAAACATACCATAAATTTACAAGAGAACCACAAGTTATTGATTAATGAAATATATATCAATATATATGTCCTTTAGTAGAACCTTATATTTATTGGAATATTATATCTTTTAATAATATATTAATTATTTTAAAAAACCATTTATGTTAATTGTGATAGTATTTAGTATTTGGTTTTTTTGAAAGTAAAAAAAATGATTACAAAGAAAAAATACATTAAATAAACCCTAAAATTCCATATTTTCTTAGAAAAATAGTTTAATTCATCTAAAGATTTAATTTACATTTATTTTAATATTTATAACATCAATTATTTTAGTCACTCATTAATAACGTAATTACTACATCATCATTGTGTCATTAATAAATTTATATATTAAATGACTAAAAATTATAAATAAAATGCAATAATGTATTAAATATTCTTATATTTCTAATGAATATTTATAGTCGAACATATCTTATGTATAACCCTATATTAATAATTATTTAGTTAAAAAAATTTGAATATAACACTTTTAACACATCTTTAAATTAAATAATAATAAATTTCTTAATCTAATCCAAGTGGATCAAAGAGGATCATATTTTATTAATAAATTTAATTTTGGTAAAAACAACTTATCCAATGGAATTAGAACATGTGTTAGGGTAATTATAGTATCATTTTTACCTTTAATTACACTATTTCCTTTCAACCGTGGTAAATAAAAATCAAAAGTTACTATTCACCAAAAACTATTTTCATCCAATTGAATGAAATTTTACATATAGATGTCAAGTGTGTATCTAAATTTTTTGAAATTCAAATCATAGAAGAATTAAAATTGTGTTTTATACAGATTTTCAAATGTGCATAAAAGGTAAGTTAAAGACGGTAAAATGATTAATAAAATTTTATATAAATAATCTTATTACAAAATGACTTCAATGAATTAAATTGCACTAATATAGGTATAATGTATCTATTTTTCGTTAAAATAAAATTTAAAAAAATATAATATAACTAAAAAGTCGGCTTGAAATAATAACACGATGTTTATCACTATTCATAAAAAATTGAATGTTTTTAGAAAAATACAGAAAATTCAGCCAATGATAATTTTGATATTAAAAACTCAAAAGTGATTTCTATTTTACCAAATTTAAGACATAAAAGTTTTATTGGTTAATTTAAAAAAATAATCCTATTGTCAAAACTAGAAAGCGGGGTTTTGAAAAGTTAGAACTATCAAAAGATTGATATGTGTTTATGTATAATTTAAATTTTATGTTTCTTACAATGGAAAACATTGAATTAAATGATAAGAATATAATTTAATTATACTTTAAAACAATTTAAATGTATTGTTTAACATTATAAATAATTTTGATTAAAAAAGTTATTTTGTAATAAAATTTATTATTATTCCCTATTCATCAAAATATAAAATTTATAAGAAAAGCACTGGAAATTTATCCAAACTAAATTTTTATGTCTTTCCTCTAATTAAGAATTTTTTTAAGTCAAATTTAATATATAAAAGTTTCAAATATTTGGTATAAAAGGGATTTTCATTAAAAGGCAGTAAAATTGCATATTTAAAAAACACTACTTCTAATTGAAAGATGAATTTGATCTTATATTATGTCTAATAAATACATAATATGGTTGTTAAAATTATATGGAGTATATAAAATTCATAATTTAGTTAATTATATTCAAAACCGTTTTTACTGCATGTTTGGTAAGTCATGGTGTGCTCTAACTCAGTGTTGCGTGTCGCACAAGATATTGAATTAATTTAATAATATTAACTTACTATGAAATCTTGGGGTGTTAAATTATTCCCACCTTTTGGAAATTATGTCCTATGAATCTTAAAATTGGGCTTGGGAACTTAACTGATAGTCCCACATTGGAAAAACGTTCAATAAAATTATCACTTTAAAAGAAAGAAAGACATGTTCAAAGTTCCCTAGAGTTAACCCATTCACAGATTCCATGTAGGAAAAAATAGATATGGAAGATAAAATATGTGTCATGTTCGGATGGAGAGTGGTATAAAACATGATCAGGGGAAATATAGCAATAATAAACCCCAAACTTCTGATGGGTTACGCGATCATTAGTTTCCCAATAGGAAAATAAAACGAACAACGTTTTTTGTTTTATGTTCCATTTCATAATGTTTAGGAATTTATTAATGAGATTGACCAAGAACATAAAGAGTATACATATTTTTAAATTATAATTTCATCCATTAATAAATTTCAACCACTAACACATCTATTTTCTCCAAAGGATGAGTATTCAAGATGGCTTGGTCACATGCGAAGCGCTAGAATAAACTTTTAGAGAATCACATAATCCACAAAGGATGAACCATATATTTCCATTGTATTTATATATTAACCAAAACCAAGATGGTTAGAACTTGATAAGATGATCCCCAAAATGTATAATCCATTATAGAAAGAAATAATAATCTTAATTTCCAAAATTAAATAAATAATACCCAGTGTTCAATAAAAACCATTCAATAAACAATTGTTCTTAAAATCCTTCAATATAATCCAAACTATAATTGATACCCCAATCTCAAAAGAATCTAATTACATATTCTTCCAGGGTAAATCATAAAAATTATCACCAAATAACATCAACTACTCTTAAAGTGTCATACTGATTTGTAATTCACCAAATCACATATTCTCTATGGTAGGTTAATAATTTCTATTAAGAACCCAAATCTCAGTAAAAACAAAGATTCCTCCAAAATAAAAATCTACCATCACTCCTCAAATGAAATCCCATAGTATTCTATTTTTCATATGCATTTATTGTACCCAATAGAGCGAACATCTTCCAAAATAAAATTTATCACATAATTATCAAACCATTTTCATGTACTAAGGATATCCATTTAATAACACATAATATCCCAAATCTACTTATTATTTATGAATAAAATCACTTATCTAAAACAAATTTAACAAACTAACCAGGGACTTCATGTAGTCCAGTGGTAGGTGATAAATCCTAGTTGTACTGTGGTGGTGCGTTTGATTATCGAAGCTTTATCTGAAAATATGGGATATCACACTGTCTGTGTGTTTTCCTTTTTCAAAAAAAATATTTTATAACATTTCCAAAATGAGATAAATTCCTTAAAATAACAATAACATAATTTAACCACAAATGTTATCTGATTCCTCTCATTTTCATCCAAAAAATTAATAACATGTAATTGCCTCAAATTCAAGGATCATATAAACAGAAATGGTTCTTTATAACTATATCCCCAAAAGAAATGATAATTATTCCTCAAATAGAATTTTCACATAAAAAATTTTAGGGTTACACAAACAATACAAAAGTTTTCCAATTTAATCTCATCAATAAGGAGCATTAATACTTTAAAACATTTCTTTATCCATTTATTTCTGCATAGGTTCTTCCTTGGCCTAGTTGTCATCCTACAGAATAGGGAATTGAGTCGGGTAATGCCTAGGCCCCCTACATTTATGAAAAATTACTTTAAATTAATTGTAAGTATAATTTTTATTTAATTCTATATTACTCTTCATTTTTCATTGGTAATTCATTACATTATGTCCTACTTTCCCAAGCATTAATCATTTCATTATTTCATTTAGACACTTTCCGGGGTGTCTCCTTCCATATTTTCAGAATGATGGAAATTGAGCATTCTTTTCTCATTGGTCTCTACTACTGGAGATCATATCATTCCCTCATTTCTCTTCATTGTTGAGTTTTAATGTTTGTTAATGTATATATTTTGGATAATTTTTTTGGAAAACTGTTTTGGCATGAACACATTATCTTTTATGCATATCAACATTCTATTTAGTTGCTCATTTACAAAACCATTCCCACCTTATACATCATGTTCAATGTTACTATGACTTCCTTGGAATCTAGACATTGACTAAACCCTGAAATTATAGTGTGAGTTACAACGGTCATAAAATCATTTAGAGAATATCATGACACATTATTTACAATCTATAATACATTAAGATTAACCAAGGTTACTTATTGTCATATTATATTTAAATCATTCAAATAATTTTGTAATGAAAATGTGAATTATCTGAAGAATATCCCTCAGGAGTGTCATAACCAAGAGTGAAACAAGGAATGTTGTCGTGTGCCATGATACCCCAGGTCAGGCTCAAAACTCCTTTTCATATTTTCACTCTTAGGTACATCTGTGCTAGAGCAGCGTCTACACGCTCGTATCAAAACTGGAATGTATTGTTTGGAAAACACACAATATCTCAACGTGACCATAATTCTAGGAGGTTATTCTATATTAATCCTAAAAGAATATCTTTGGCTAATGTTCTCTAAAAATATTTATTCTAAAGCGTACTTCCATGGTTTGTAGTAAAATTTCAGTGATACCAACTATAAGGACCTGAACTGAGATACCCAAAGTTAGTGAATTATTACATAACATCCGCACGATCACAAGAGATCATGTCACGAAATACCAATTATTTTAGTAGAGTTGTATGTACATGATTCATACATAAGTTTTACATTACATCATTAAAAAAAATGACAACATTGTGTCCACTTTGAAAAAACGCAAATCCCTTAGCCTATCCCTGCAGGTCAGTCAGAATATAATTCATCACATCTTGGGGACAATAAAACATAAGGGGCGAGCTCAGATACTCTGCATTGAGAAAAATATAGCAAAAACGCTCATATATAAGCATTAAAATTTAAGGCAATTTATAAGATTAAAACACTAGCCTTTTAAACATTAACTTCAGTATAATATGGAAAATAAAAATCAATGAATTTCAATTACTTATTCACATGGGTATTCTACTTGTCGAATAATCACATGTAATATCAATAGTTAATTTCATAATGATGGAATGCATAATTCCAGACATCATAACCACATATTCAAGGCCACATGCCAAGACTACAAATAAGATTTTGTCAAGGCCTTGTGCCAAGACACTTGTTTGTTTCATGAGACATACCGATTCATCGAGGAGCTATAATAAGCTCCACCATTAACTTACTATGTCAAATTCATTCCTCATATTAAACTATTGAAACATAATCTAAACATTTATATTTATACTTGCATATGAAATAACAATATTTTAACCACAAACCATTAATGGAATAAAAAATTCACATCCACATTCAATCATAACTCATTCAATACCATATGGAATATTGTATTCTAATAAATCAACATTAATCAATAATAATTAAGGATATTGACATTGATAAAAATAATAAGTAAAACTATTTGAGAGAAATATCCCCTTTTTTCTTGAAAAAATTTAAATGTATCAATAGTTATCATGAAGTTGTTAAAGATACATTTTTGAATCAAAGTGTCCCATACCAAATTGAAACATTTAAAAGAAATTTTCATTTAAAAATTGTAATTTTCATATAAATAAATCATTATCACCATTTTTAAAACATGGAAATTATTGTGAATGATTTAGAAGAATACATATTTAAAACATATATAATGATATATTAGTTAGAGTTCCTAACCAAGTGAGAGTCGCTTGAATACAAATAATTGAGGTAATAAAAACATTATAATATCACGAGAATAAAGGTATTAATGATATATTATGTAAATTACAATATCTACACCATATAAAACTAAATTGGTGCATAACAACAATGAAGTATCAATGGAATGTAAATTATGATGAAATATTTTATAAAGAATGTATCCTTTGGATATGGATAAATCAATGATATAATTATGTGTGACAATTATAAATACACTAAATATTATTGAATATTCATTGTTAATAAATCAGAGGACATTCGAATATATTCTTGTGAAAACAACACCCATGACGTTGATGTTTAACTGAATGAAAGGAAATTGAGTTAAGATTACTCTTATCATGTTAATATCAATGACATGAGAATTTATAAATGGAGTGATTATGTGTATAAAAAGTAAATCCACACAAAGGGGACTGTAACATACTACATAAATAAATAAATAGTTATTTCACACATAATCTTAGTGTAAAATAATAAATGATGTTTGCGTAAACCCCAATGGGTGGAAAGTCAAAATTAGAAATTCCCTTACCAATTTTGTAACGTATGAGACATACAATCCCTGAAATATGGATTACACAATGAATATGTTAATTCACATAAATTAAATTATATTACACAAATAATACAATCATGGTTAGTAAATACACCACACAAAATTAAATAGTTTCAATATAGCATGAATCTCACTAGAATAAGAAGTGACATGAAAAACCCTTACATTGTAAATTTCCTTAATATTTGGAACATTAACCTCATATATAATTGTTAAATCATTATTATTAAATTATACAGGAACGAAAATCATAAATATAATATCATATATGATATTCTAATATTTCATTGTTAATAATATTTCAGTTGTGTCATTGTTTCGGGTGTTAACTAATCATTTTCCATTATATGTTTTGTTACATAAGTCATGTTTGTTATCGATAGGATATATTTTATTCAAATACAGAATGATTTAATGTTTTTAAACATTATTTTAAATCAAAAAATGAAAATTATTCTTGAATGGTTATGATGGTAAATGAATCTCATCACGTTCGGGGAGACGTTAATCCGTACGTATTCATGAGTGACAATATCATTCTATTGATGGGTAAATAGTATGTAATTGGATGGTATATCATATATACAGAATCACTAACATTTTGTATTTATTATTTAAATAAATTATACTCATTATTATACCCATACATACAAATAAGTGTTGAATAACAAACTACCCCATGATATGGAGAGGGTAAGTCGTACATACGTATGTATGATTACATTGAAATTATAGGATGGATTGAATAATGAATATGGTTGTACCATATTTATAATAACATCAAAATATTTATAAGTTACTGGATTTATTAATTTTTTATAGAAACAATAATGAAGGTGGAATTTGAAGAAGTAATGAACTTTGAAAGAGGTGGTGAAATTATTACCTCTTCTTCGGGTGCTTTTTTTTATTTGGCCAAAAGGGATCTTTAGGTTAAATTTATGATCAATGTATGGCCACTAGGATGAATTAAGGGTAGTTGGGAAGATATTGGAGTTGGTTTGGGCTGAGAAAAATGTCTTTGGTGGTGTGATTTTGAGAGAAGGGGAAGTATCCTTTTATAAGAGAGGTGAGGGTCACCATAGGAAAAGCTTGAAATATTTTTTTATTATAAAATCAATTTTGGTTTACAATGGCTCTAATAAATTTATTTAGAGTATAAGGTGGGAATGGGTCAAAATATTCTCTTCCAATCGGTTTTAGACAATTTTAGGTCACCATATTAACCTTATCTTTTAGATTTAATTCATAGTAAAATAGGGTAACTTTTACCATATCTTCTTGTATTTTTATATTACATGGTTCATAAGCATACTATAAAATGCTAGGAGAACCCCAAGTGGTTGATTAATAAAATATATGTCATTATTTAAGTCATTTGGAATAACCTTATATATTTAGGAAAAATATATAATTTAATAATATATTATTTATTTTAAAAACAAATTTATTTTGAATTTGACACTATTAAGTATTTGGTTTTTTTGAAATTCAACAAAACATGATTTCACAGAAATAAAACATTAAATCAACCATATAATGTCATATTAACCTATAAAATTAGTGTAATGAATAAAAAGTTTCAATTTACATTTATTTTAATATTTATAACATCATTTTTTGAGTCTTTCATTAAAAAGGTAATTACTCCTTCATCTTTGTTTCACAAATATATTTATTTATTTAATGTCTAAAAATTATTAATAAAATACCATTATATAGAAAATAATTTTAGATTTATAATGAATATTTATAGTTGAATTTATCATATTTTAATCCAAAGGTGGATTTTGATCAAAAAAACATTTCCAATATAATTAGGACATGTGTTACAGTAATTATAATATCATTTTACCTTTAATTACCCTATTTACATTTAACTGTGGTAAATAAAATTCAAAAGTTACTATTGAACAAAAATACATTTATCCTATTGAACCACATTTCAATTACTGATTACAATTGTGTCTCTTGGATATTTGAAATTCAATTCCCAGAAGAGTGAAAATTATGTTTTATGTAAATTTGTAATTTTGCCTAGAATGTGAGTAAAAGACGGTAATAATTTCAATAAAATTTCATATGTCCAATATAATTATAAAATGACTTCAATGAATTAAATTTGAAATATATAAGCACTATGTATCTATGTTGACTTCAATATAAATTTAAACTAAAGATCATTACCTAAATAAAAAGTTGGCTTTAAATAATAATGCAGTGTTTTCCAATATTCATAAAAAATTATACAATTTTAGAAAATTACCAAAACATAACCCTAAGATAATTTTGATGTTACAAGTTCAAAAATGATTTCTATTTTAGAAATTTAAAAACATAGATGTTTTATTATTTAATTTTAAAAAATATTCCCATTTTTAAAACCAGAAAGTTGGTTTTTTAGAAGTAAGAACTATCAAAAGATCGATATGTGTTTATGTCCAATTTAAAAGATAAATTACTTCCAATGACCAACATTGGATGAAATGATAAAAATACAATATAATTATGATTCAAAACCATTCAAATTTATAATTCAAAACAATAAAACGATTTGATTAAAAGAGTTGTTTACAATTAAAATTTACTATTTGTTCACCATTCATCAATATATGAAAGTTATCAGAAAAGAAATGAAAATTTATCCAAGATAAATTTTTAGGTCCCACTTATAAAGAATAAGTTTATTTTGTCAAATTGAATATATAAATTTGTAAAATTTTGGATTTAAAAAGGATTAACCATTAAAAGTTGGTAAAATTTCTTTTTTTTCAAAAATACTTGTTTTATGTAAAAAAAATGAATTTGTAGTTATATTATGACTATGAATCAAATAAAACTGATTTTAATATTATATTGGGTATATAAAATTAAAAATGCATTAAATACTGTTCATAACTATTTGTTTGAACAACTAGTTTGGAATATTTTTGGGTGCTCGAACTCGGTGTTGCATATAGTGCATGCTACTGAATTAATTTAAAGAAAATAACTTACTATGAAATATTGGGGTGTTAAAACATGAAATCCCCATTTTCCTACCAAATACCTTGGATTATAACAATCCCAAAACCATCCACACATTCAACCAAGTTGCACCTTCCCAAGGACTTTACCGATTAGGTCATCCTTGGAGACTGAGTAAGACAGTGTGGGATTGAAATCCCATAGTTCATTGATTTTCCACTATAAATAAAATTTCAGTCATATTAGAAGAAATATATATTAACATATTGAAACTCATAATAATTTATTATAATGAAAAATCAATTCATACCCCAGCTCCATTGGAAGGCTCAATAACATAACACCCATAAAATTTTTTAGGAACATTCAACTACACTACTGTTTGGGATGCATGGTGACCTAAACTCGGTGGATTCATTAAAAATGATAAATAAATAATTTAAAATATTAAAAAAAGATAAATCCATAATTTAATACATTAAATAGATATCATTGACTGATAAATATTTAAACTAATAAAAATATTACCACAGTCGATCAACTTCTAGAAAAAACTCTTTGACCCCACAATGTGAGTATAATTATTCATCCTTGGATTTTCTGTCATTTAATCAAATACAATTATGTTCAAAACATATATTTTTAAATTTTAATTTAGAAAAAATAAATGAAATGATAACATATGCCCAGTACTAGCAAACAAATATACAAAAAAATGATAATGAATAACTGCACAAATGATATATGTGGTTGATAAATAAGAGGATAACTGCACATACAAACATTTTCTCCATCAATCATCATAGTTTCATACCCCATCATTACATTATCTACTTCATCCTTTTTTTCAAGACTAATATTTTCAATATCATGATTAAAAAATAATTCCCCTTCTTATTGTTGATGGGATTCAATGTTAGAGGTCAAATCATCCACTTCATCAACCATATTATATAAGACTTGTTGTTTTACATGTGAAACTACACTCCAGCATTCATCCACTACATATTACACATTATATACCATTTTCACTTTTTTTGATAAGATATATGGATCAAGTTTCTCATGGTCACCAACATTCATCATGCGATAGATGTTCATTGATGTAAATTTCTAGGAATCTCTTTTAACTCCCTAGATAAAATGCACCCTATTGAATTTGATATAAAACTGAAAGATGTCTGTGGTAGTTTAATTATATATTATCAGTCGATTTTCTTTAGTGTTCCACATTTGAAAACATAAATATGCCACAATTCTATGTTTTCAAAACCTCTTCCTGATCAACTATACAGAATATAAATCCATTGAGGTTGTAAGCATCGAACTTTCAAGCTTTTTTTAGAGGACCTCAAGCAAAAAAATTCAAATCATATAATAACTCTTCTAGATTATAATTATTTATGATCTAAAAAAATTAATATAAATAATTAGAATTAAAAAATATATTTATTAACCTAATATCAGTATTGATTGAAATATTTATGAATCTACACGTCATTCAAACCATTTTACAAGATCTTTATTAAAATATATTCTTATATCTTTCTCATTTCATGTTCTTCCTCTAATTTATCTATTTTTTTATCCTCAACATCTCAATAAATATATATTAAATTTCACTATTCATAATCACTTATCTATGTTCCAGTAATAATTCAATTTCTTTTAGGGTTGCATTTGAGCTCCTCCCAACTTATCGGCCAACAAGAGGAATGATTTTTGATTTCGCACGTATTTTAGATTGAGTTAATGTGTCATCAAAACTTAATAACTGATTTAATCTTGTATCAATATCATCAATGTATTTTAAAAAAATGTAAGACACTCCTATACCAAATAGATTTTAAAAATAGTGCCTTCAGGTTGAGATTTATTTTTCACGTATGATTTAAAGTGCCCAAGATATATGTGAAATTAAATAAAAACATAATTATTTATTTAATGAAGTGAAAATAATTGTTTAAATAATGTAAAATAATATAAATAATTTACCTCTCAATAGGATAAATCTATATATAATGTATGGGGCCTCTTAATTTATCTTCCTCAACCAAATGTATAGTTAAAAGCAACAAGAAAGTAAAAAACAACGGAGGAATGATCATCTCCATTAAAAAATGTTTTAATAAAAATCTGTCCTGAAGGTTTTCATGAAGAAATGAAGGTATATTTTGTTCACATAGGTGTCTAAAAAAGGTGCATAATTTTGGTACAATAATAGTAATGTTTTCAAGTAATAATGTTTTCAATACAGTGGACGTAACCGCTATAACAAAATATGTGAATAATGTCTTTTCAATCAATTTAAACTAAGGTTCATTAATTCAACACACTATGAGATGTTAATTTAATACCAATCATACACGATTAAATGTTTTAAAATCTGATGAAATGTATCATTCTCTATATTTTTCATTAAAAAAAATTTAGATCATACTTTACATTCTTATCTGGATAGAGATGATGATTTATGTTAATTACTTGTAAGTATTTCTGAGTATTGAGATGATCCTTTGATGTTCCCTAGTCATAAAGCAATGTGAAAATCAAAATTTCACATAAATATTTCTCAATATGCATCGCATCAAGATTATGCTACAAAAAAACAAATTCCCAATAAAGATGATTTAATAATATACTTTTTTTCTTCCTGTATTGCATTCCAATTTCACATGAAAATGCACTTCGAACACATTTACCACTATCACTCAAATGATGCTCCTTCCCCAATTCTGTTTCTAAATTTCCATTTTTTACCATTATTTCAGAACCTATTAACAACTTTGGAGGTGGTATATGATGAATGAAACGATTGAATTTGGACTTGATCATCCGAAATCAATGAGATTCATCGAGAAATATTCGATGACACTAGATGGACCATTTTATATTGTGAATAGCCATTCGGTCTCTAAATCAATGTTACAAATAGGAAAATCCAATCATGTGTAAGGATTCCAACCAGATAAATTCCCAAGTCTATGGAAGTCACTAATAGTACACATTAGAGCATCTTGTATTTTGAAAAATATTCTAGAATATCCATCATATGGATCATCATTTTTTGTTGATAAATCCTATAATTATTCTATTGAAGGCCTCATGTATACATCAATATCATTTCTAGGATTTTGTTTTCTAGGAATAATCATTGAAATGATAAAAGAAATTTGTTTCATACACATCCATAGAGGAAGATTGTAAGGGATTAAAACAACCAGCAAAATGCTATAACTGGTACCCAAATTCTCAAATGGGTTTAATCCATCAGTACTCAAACCCAAAAAAAATTCCTAGGATCATATGGAAAATCTAGATGTAATGAATCAAATGTATTCTATAGTTGTAAATATCTTAGATGTCACATTAACCCATCATTGTTATTATCTTAAAAATGCCACTTTATTTGTTCAGAAGTTTAGGAAGACACGAATAATCTTTTCAATTAAGGAATTAATGGAAATTAAAATAAAACCTTTTTAGGTTTGTTCATTTTAGACTTCTTCATGGTAGTATGTTAATTCTGACTTCCATCATTGCCCATAAAATTTCAACTAGAGGATGAGAATTTCATGCAATTCTATATTCATGAATCCTCTCCCCATTAAAGAATACAATCAATGTGACATGAATGAATTTTTGTATAATTCAAACCAATATTGTTAATTTTTTTTCATATCATTAAAATACTATGTGAAATTTTTATCAGGAAAGTAATAAAAAAAATCAAATATCGTGAACATCACCTTATTTTTAATTCATTATATGGATTTTATATGGTACAACATCAGAAGAAAATAATGTTTTGAATTTTATAAACATCCACTATAAACCTCTTGATTTCCATCATCAACTAAACCATGAATATTATCTGTTTTCTCAGTGAAATTTTCTCTTAAATAAGGCTCTACATAATCGAGAGGCAGATCCAATGATATGTCATAATCTTGATTTGGTTTTCCTAATGTCTAATAAACAATATTATTCACATTTTGATTTTCAGAAACATCAAATGGTTGTTCTAATATGTTTCTAGGTTGATGTTGGTATCATGCAATTTTGAAGGCATCATTTATAAGGTTTTTCATTTAATTTTCAATTTTCGATGATGTTTAGAGCTTGTTTTGTAGATGGACATCTATACTCAACATTTTTATAAGGTTTGATTATCCATGCCAAATCCAACAAAAAATTTTTTCATGGAGTTGATTCAACATCAAGAGTTCATTAACTTTATCTCTCTTCAACCATATTCTATATTTACATTTCAGACAAGGATATATTATTCTCCCATCAACAGATCAATTAGAAATGGTAAAATCTAAAAACTCTGAAAAAACCTTAGCATGTGGAGGTGTGTTCCTCAATAATCTGATCATACTTTTTTTAAATATATATCACAATGTGCCTAAACATTATTAAAATAATATTAAAACACATATTTACTACTAAATTGAAAAAGAGATTCATATATACTAGTTGTATAAAAATATGAATATGTTAAATAAGTTTTTCCTATATAAATACATAAGAAGGGATCAAAAAATAATTTCCTAGACTTCGTGTGTTCAATCACCATAATTATAAATAATTTTTTTATAAAGGGTGTAACGACCCGAAATTTTTAAATTAATTTTGTTTCCTAATTTTATGTGTTATTGTTATACTAAACAAAAATGTTTTATTTGATAAACATAATTATAATTAAAATGAGATCAGTGGGTTTTGACTATTATATAACCATCGGTCAACATGACCGCTGTGAACAAAATGTTTTGATTATTGTCTCTAAATATAAGTAATATTGGTTAATTATTATAGAAAGAAGATTTGATGGCCTCACCTAGTAGTCTTGGACCGATCGAAGCCCATCTAACAGAGCTTGGGAAGGAGGTAGCACCACTGGGCTTTGCTCTGGATCAAATCCAAGCCGAACTTCATCATGTGAAGCTGGAACGAAATCGCCTTCGTGAGAAGTTCAAAATGATAGAAATTACTACTCGGGCAATGTTGACTGATCCGCCCCAAGCTTCTATCACCCTAGCACACCTTACTCTTAGGTCCTATGCTGGTATTATAAGGGGTTATGTAACGAGACCGTAACTACCTTGTGTAATCCTTGTTTTAAATAAAAATTGGGATTTCTTTTTATGATGAAGTTTATGAATTTTGAAATGACCGGATAAATATAGTATGCATATTTTTGATGAATTTTAGAAAAAGGATATTTTAAATATGTTTATGTAAACCCTAAATAATTAAAAATGTGTAATGATTTTCAAAAAATGGTCTTCTGCAATTATGTTCACTACTAAATTTAGAGTCTAATAAGATCAACTTGATTTTTGATGAATAGTAAATTATGAATAGTGATGTTATGATTAGGATTAGTAATATGACCAAATGGATTAGTAATCTCACTTAAAGAAAGTTTTAAAATAATATAGGCACCTTGATTAAGTAATGTGATTCAATAAAATAGTTAAATAACAGTTTCATTAATTATTATTCAAGTATTAGTTTTTTCGGGTGAATAGTGTTTTTTAATTAAAAATTTAATTAAAAATAAATAGAAAATTATTTTTATAAAAATGAATTTATTTTTGAACTCAGAGCATCGATATTATGTTATGGTAATTTTTGGGGTTTTTTCTGAAAAAAATGAATTTTTGATGAATAGTGTTTTTATTTAAAAACTAAATTAAAAATATTTAAAAAATTATTTTTATAAAATGGATTTCATTTTTGAAATCAGAGAATTGATATTTGGTTAATGTGAAATTTTGGGATTTTTCTGAGAAAGTTGAATTTTCAGTGAATAGTAAAACTACAGTTTTAGGGTTTCGGTATGTTTAATGACATCATAACGGTGTCATGATGATGTCATGAGATCTTTTGAGGGTTGTCCGGCCAAGGGTGATGAATTATTGTTTTGGGGGCCCCATGTGGCCTAACTCCATGATAAATGACAAGGGAGAGCACATGGGTTTTAGAAAAGCACATGTGAGGTGTCCCTTGGCCATTAATGCCTTGTCCCCTCACTTTCCCTATAAATACCAAGCCCTCCTCTCATCCATTCGACTCCCCACTCATTCCCAACGAATTTCTGGTCTCATTACCTCCCAATGAGTCCTCCCAAGGTTCCCCCACGCCCTCAAGGTCCCAACCTTTGAGGTTTAAGAGTTACATTTTAAGGTAAGGGATCCGAACTCTCTCTTTCTTTTCAAGTAATCTCTTTTATGTCATTTCTTTTATACTCCATGTTATTATGTTGGAGGATGTTCTTTTATATTAATCCTACTGCCTATTTCATGTTCATATGATGAGAGACCCCCCTTGCTCTCATCAATTCGTTTTAAGAATGTTTAAGTGGCGTCGTTAGGCTGCCGAATTTTTAAGTGGTTCTTCACCCTTCTCGTTTTGAAGTTCTACTTTCATGTCAATTCTTTCAAGTTACTTTTTGTTATGTTGGGGAATTATCTCTATATCTATCATAATGAACTCTTATGTTCACATGATGAGAGACCCTATTTGATCTTTTCAAATCATTTTTTTTTATGTTTAAGTAACGCCGTTAGGCTGCCGAACTTTCATAAGAGAAATATAATTTTTTGTCTTCCTTCCATGTTTTTCATTTCAAATGGTATGTCCTACAAACTTCATTACCATGTCCATATATCCTTATTATTATGTTCCCCTACTGTTTTATGGATCAATTTTGAGTGGGTGACCCATGTCCCCTCTCTTTTCAATGTTTTCTAAAACCCCGAAACATAGCCGTTATGCTGCAGAATTTTCGTCTCAAAATGCCTCTCTCTTTTCTCAAAATTATTTTTATGTTGTAAAGTGAATACTCAAAGCTCTTATTTCTACAAGGGTATTCACATATATATCAAAATGTTCTATTTTCAATTCTGGTATTTACATACATGTGACCCGCTTTCCCTTTCCGCGGGTTTAAAGTGACGTAAAGATCATGTCTTTAAAGCAGTTTTTAAAACGTTATGATTATGAAATGAAACCCATTTATTTTATGCTATATGGGTTATTTATGAAATTTTTGATGATGATATATGTGGCTCACATGATAATAAAGGCAAATTTAAGGGTGCGCCCTGATAGCGCTCCAATGCATTGGGTAATGATGTAACCACTAGAGATTACAATTTTCACGATACCTTGGTGAATAACCTTGGTAATTTTAAAATGACACCTTGGGGATGGACCTTGTTGATATGTTCATGATTGTCTATGTTAAATGATGTAGCCACATCTTCAAGTTATGAAAAAGTTTTATTTTTATTATGATATGCCTCATGATTTCATTTTCATGCATTAAAGTTCTTTTCATGACTTTATTGATGTATCTCAAGTTCATATGTAAAATGTTTCACTTGTTTCTCTTGCTGGGCCTTCTGCTCACCCTTCCTTTTGATGTATGTCCCCAGGTTATGATATGTAGTAATGAGCCTAGGGTGAACATGAGGAGAATCCTTTCAAGTGTTTAAGAAGAATGTTTTTTTTGTTTCATGTTTTATGTTCCTTGTTTCCAAGACACTAAACCTTAAAGATCCTCAGTTCTGTGTAATGGAATGAAAAGTTATGTTATAAAAATACGGGATGCTATAGTTGGTATCAAAGGATGGTTTATTTATTTGTGGAAATTAGGATATGAAAACTCTAGGAGGAACCCTATAGAAAAGATTAATATAGGAAATCTTCCTGGTATTTTGGTGAGTATTGAGTAAGGGGTTGCCAAGCAAATACATCCCTGTCTGGATACGAGCAGGTAGAGGTGGCTCTGGCACAGATGTACATAGGGGTAAAACCCGAAAACACCACTTTGAGCTAGACTCGAAAGGGAACTGGTACACGACAACGGGCCTTGTTGCACTCTTGGTTACAACACTCCCGGGGGATATGCTTTGGTAAATTCATAAGCTTGGTATGAACCATTGTTAAAGGTACAAAGATAAAATAAAATAAAGGTTCACATAAGAATATATGATCATTCATAACCTAGATGGGAACCTAGGAGATCACAAGTTAGGGTATACCTTTCATATACAAGTTATCCTTATATGCTTTCAATTCCTTTTCATGATTATTAGCTAAGTACTTAAGCCCCTAATTATGCTTTCTATTCTTAGTTAATGGTGGGAAATGGAAGAGCATGTTCCGACAACCAATGTGATAGGAAATGCAATGATTTTCGTATTAATATGACAGGGATGATTAGGGGATTAAAATATGATTATTATTTTGGAAGACGTTCATTATTTTGGGAACCATATTTGATCGAGGTAAATAGATTACTAAGGTATTTTCATTGAGGAGTAAGGTTGACTTATATTTTGAAGAATCGATGAATTTAAGGTGAACTTATAGTAATTTAGGTTACTTATGGGAATGAATAACCTATCTTGGGTAAAATATGTTTAGGTTAGCTACTTTTTTATAAGATGTTAGGAGTGGTTGATGTTGTCTTGAGATGAACAATGAAAAAACCTTAGTAATCTATTTAGGAGTGTTTTGGAAGACTATGTTATCAAATCCTTATTGTATTTGGGTTTCAATCTTAGTTTGGTTTGTTTTGAGGAATTTTAAGGACCGTTATTTATGGAATGGTCTATGATGAACTTTGGGTAGTACCATGGAACTTTGATGATTTAAAATTAGTTTCCATTCCTATGGGATTCTTTCTTTTTGAAGAGTTTTTTTACCTTAACCTTTCTGTTTTTGGGATAATGTTTAAAGATAGAAGAAATAGATAGTTAATCTTTTGTAGATTATGTGATTCTATAGAAGATGATTCTTGTGCTTTTATGAGACCAAGTGTTTTTGTATTCTCATCATTTGGAGAAAAGATTAGTGTTGGTAGGGACTTGTTAAAGGATGAAACTCTACTTGAAGGTAGGTATATTTTCTTATGTTTTTGTTCTATGTAGTAAATGAAATCCTCAAAATTAGGAAAAGAAACGTAAAACAAAAATGTTGTTGGTTTACGATTCCTACTAGGTAATCAAAGACCGTTTACACACATCATAAGTTTTGGATTTTCTCATGGTTAACTTTCTCCTAATAATGTTCTCTATCACTCTCCCTCAGAACTTGACCCTTTGTTTTTTTCCTCCATGTCCATGTTTTCCTACATGGAACCCTAGTGTGGGTTAACTCGGGTGACCATTGTACTTCCCTTTCTTTATTTTAAAGTAATAGTTTTACTGACTCCTTTTCCGATGTGGGACTTTCAATGAAATTTCAAAACCCAATTTTAAAATTGCGAGGACGTAATTTCTTAAGGGGGGAAGATTGTAACGACCCGAAATTTTTAAATAAATTTTGTTTCCTAATTTTATGTGTTATTGTTATACTCAACAAAAATGTTTTATTTGATAAACATGATTATAATTAAAATGAGATCAGTGGGTTTTGACTATTATATAACCATCGGTCAACATGACCGCTTTGAACAAAATGTTTTGATTATTGTCTCTAAATATAAGTAATCTTGGTTAATTATTATAGAAAGAAGATTCGATGGCCTCACCTAGTAGTCTTGGACCGATCGAAGCCCATCTAACAGAGCTTGGGAAGGAGGTAGCACCACTGGGCTTTACTCTGGATCAAATCCAAGCCGAACTTCATCATGTGAAGCTGGAACGAAATCGCCTTCGTGTGAAGTTCAAACTGATAGGAATTACTACTCGGGCAATGTTGACTGAGCCGCCCCAAGCTTCTATCACCCTAGCACACCTTACTCTTAGGTCCTATGCTGGTATTATAAGGGGTTATGTAACGAGACCGTAACTACCTTGTGTAATCCTTGTTTTAAATAAAAATTGGGATTTCTTCTTATGATGAAGTTTATGAATTTTGAAATGACCGGATAAATATAGTATGCATATTTTTGATGAATTTTAGAAAAAGGATATTTTAAATATTTTTATGTAAACCCTAAATAATTAAAAATGTGTAATGATTTTTTAAAAATGGTTTTCTGCAATTATGTTCAGTACTAAATTTAGAGTCTAATAAGATCAACTTGATTTTTGATGAATAGTAAATTATGAATAGTGATTTTATGATTAGGATTAGTAATATGACCAAATGGATTAGTAATCTCACTTAAAGAAAGTTTTAAAATAATCTAGGCACCTTGATTAAGTAATGTGATTCAATAAAATAGTTAAATAACGGTTTCATTAATTATTATTCAAGTATTAGTTTTTTCGGGTGAATAGTGTTTTTTAATTAAAAATTTAATTAAAAATAATTAGAAAATTATTTTTATAAAAATGACTTTATTTTTGAACACAGAGCATCGATAATATGTTATGGTAATTTTTGGGGTTTTTTCTGAAAAAAATGAATTTTCGATGAATAGTGTTTTTATTTAAAAATTAAATTAAAAATATTTAAAAAATTATTTTTATAAAATGGATTTCATTTTTTAAATCAGAGCATTGATATTTGGTTAATGTGAAATTTTGGGATTTTTCTGAGAAAGTTGAATTTTCAGTGAATAGTAAAAATACAGTTTTAGGGTTTCAGTATGTTTAATGACATCATAACGGTGTCATGATGATGTCATGAGATATTTTGAGGGTTGGCCGGCCAAGGGTGATGAATTATTGTTTTGGGGGCCCCATGTGGCCTAACTCCATGATAAATGACAAGGGAGAGCACATGGGTTTGAGAAAAGCACATGTGAGGTGTCCCTTGGCCATTAATGCCTTGTCCCCTCACTTTCCCTATAAATACCAAGCCCTCCTCTCATCCATTCGACTCCCCACTCATTCCCAACGAATTTATGGTCTCATTACCTCCCAAGGAGTCCTTCCAAGGTGCCCCCAAGCCCTCAAGGTCCCATCCTTTGAGGTTTAAGAGTTACATTTTAAGGTAAGGGATCCGACCTCTCTCTTTCTTTTCAAGTAATCTCTTTTATGTCATTTCTTTTATACTCCATGTTCTTATGTTGGAGGATGTTCTTTTATATTAATCCTACTGCCTATTTCATTTTAATATGATGAGAGACCCCCCTTTCTCCCATCAATTCGTTTTAAGAATGTTTAAGTGGCGCCGTTAGGCTGCCGAATTTTTAAGGGATTCGTTCACCTTCCTCGTTTTCAAGTTCAATTTTCATTCAAGTCTTTCATGTTCCTTTTTATTATGTTGGGGTATGATCTCTAAATTATAATACTAATCTTTTATGATCATATGATGAGAGACCCCATTTGATCACTTCAATTCAGTATTTTGATGTTTTAAGTGGCGCCGTTAGGCTGCCGAATTTTTAAGTGGTTCTTCACCCTTCTCGCTTTGAAGTTCTACTTTCATGTCAATTATTTCAAGTTCCTTTTTGTTATATTGGGGTATGATCTCTATATATATCATACTTTACTCTTATTTTCATATGATGAGAGACCCCATTTGATCTCTTCAATTCAGTATTTTGATGTTTTAAGTGGCGCCGTTAGGCTGCCGAATTTTTAAGTGGTTCTTCACCCTTCTCGTTTTGAAGTTCTACTTTCATGTCAATTCTTTCAAGTTACTTTTTGTTATGTTGGGGAATTATCTCTATATCTATCATACTGAACTCTTATTTTCACATGATGAGAGACCCTATTTGATCTTTTCAAATCATTTTTGTTGATGTTTAAGTAACGTCGTTAGGCTGCCGAACTTTCATAAGAGAAATATATTTTTTTGTCTTCCTTCCATGTTTTTCATTTCAAATGGTATGTACTGCAAACATCATTACCATGTCCATATATCCTTCTTATTCTGTTCCCATACTGTTTTATGGATCAATTATGAGTGGGTGACCCATGTCGCCTCTCTTTTCAATGTTTTCTAAAACCCCGAAACATAGCCGTTATGCTGCAGAATTTTCGTCTCAAAATGCCTCTCTCTTTTCTCAAAATTATTTTTATGTTATAAAGTGAATACACAAAGATCTTATTTCTACAAGGGTATTCACATATATATCAAAATTTTCTATTTTCAATTCTGGGGTTTACATACATGAGACCCGCTTTCCCTTTCCGTGGGTTTAAAGTGACGTAAAGATCATGTCTTTAAAGCAGTTTTTAAAACATTATGATTATGAAATGAAACCCATTTATTTTATGCTATGTGGGTTATTTATGAAATTTTTGAAGATGATATATGTGGATCACATGATAATAAAGTCAAATTTAAGGGTGCGCCCTGATAGCGCTCCAATGCATTGGGTAATGATGTAACCAGTAGAGATTACAATTTTCACGATACCTTGGTGAATAACCTTGGTAATTTTAAAATGACACCTTGGGGATGGACCTTGGTGATATGTTCATGATTGTCTATGTTAAATGATGTAGCCACTTCTTCAAGTTATGAAAAAGTTTTATTTTTATTATGATATGCCTCATGATTTCATTTTCATGCATTAAAGTTCTTTTCATGACCTTATTGATGTATCTCAAGTTCATATGTAAAATGTTTCACTTGTTTCCCTTGCTGGGCCTTCTGCTCACCCTTCCTTTTGATGTATGTCCCCAGGTTATGAGATGCAGTAATGAGCCTAGGGTGAACATGAGGAGAATCCTTTCAAGTGTTTAAGAAGAATGTTTTTTTTTTGTTTCATGTTTTATGTTCCTTGTTTCCAAGACACTAAACCTTAAAGATCCTCAGTTCCGTGTAATGGAATGAAAAGTTATGTTATAAAAAGACGGGATGCTATAAAGGGATCAATCACGTAACATAAATTCCTTGATGTTAATTACTTTTTAACTCTATATATGTTTTTTTGAAACTTTAAACGACCGAATCCCATTTTAAAATTCATATTACTTTCATTTCGATATATTTCATGAAAGTAATATATATAAAATATTTTTCATGCACATGGGCCTCATTCCAGTGATAGGGGAGATGAACATTTAAAATAAAAACTTTCGTGAGAACATTATATTTCATTAAAAACACATTCATAGAAAAAAAAATAGCAACCATCTCACACCCATGTTACTGAGAACTTACCACCAAAAAGGTTTTCATGACTCACCTATATATGGTCTATCACAGGATTCAATAAAGTACTTATATTACGCTATACCATCTACCATGTTTATAAAATGAACTAAATGCTATGATGTAACATTGAAGTTTTCCTTTATATAATTATCATAAGATATGAGGTTCAACATACCACAAGAATTCCAACAAATATGCCAGTAGTTGAAAACATGTTACAAGGTATCAATACATATTCTATAGTGAAAAAATACATTAAATTAGAGTATAATACAATGAAAAAAATAACCAATAAACATACCACATAACAATGTAAACAATAAAATAAACAATATTATATAAAAAATGCGTTGAATAATTTATATTTTATTTCAAACACTAATCAGCAAAGCGATGATGAAAAATATTAAACAAAAAAATGTAAAACACAAAAAATATAGACCTATATCCATCCTCCACCCCCAATACACCATATATAAAAATATGCATCATGATTTAAAAGAAATATCCACTACAATTGATGTTCTCAGTTGAAGTCTCAATAGAAGGTATATATTCACATAGGGGTGCCTGTGAATAGTGTGAGAAATGCGTCTCCATCAGGCCTTACCAGGTTCCCATAGTATATTATATCATATTCATATATACATGAGGAATAAAATAAACATTCCACATATAATCATTGTATTTAATTTGATAACTTGGAAAAAAACCTTAGATTCTAATTAATTGGTAGTTAAATTATCATTTAATAATTTTTTACAAGTAAAAATAGATGGAGCACCAATCTGATTTACATTTTGCTCAGAATGATTGAAATAATATTTTTAAATATATAAAATTCGTTAAATAAATTATTTAATAGTTTTAATCCCATAAAAGAACCTAATAATTTCTTGAAATATTATTATGATGATTACTGATTAATTTGTGACATATATGAAAAGATGCCAAATATATATGAGGGTTAGTTTCCTCATAATAACAAAAAATGTTTTTTATTATTTTTAAATTCATTAAACATGAATGTAATGTTTAAAAAATATAAAAAAATGGATTTACTTGTAATTGTTGAACAATTACTATTTGATAATATGTCACCTGTATAAATGATTCAATCCTCAACCTATGTCTGGTTTATTTAGAATAACAAAAAATTTGTTTTTAATTGTATAAAAGTCCATTAAAACTAGTTTTAGATATTCAAATTCTTGAAAAATCATTGTATTATTTTGAAATAGTAAGAAAATCACTGGTGATTATTTATTGAAATTTACGAATTTCAATCACATCTATATGAGTTTCAGTTATCTTTTAATGTATGAAATTGAAAAAATTATTATTTTATAACTCAAAAATATTCATAAAAATGGTAAAAAATAATAAAATGTCCCATAATTAATGTGAAATTATATGGAAGAAATCATTGTATATTAATTATATGTAATAATATATAGTGCATCAATCTGACATTTAGTGTGATTGAGAAGATCTCAATTTCATTTATGGAAATCTATGTTTCTTAAAACATGATTTAATGGGTCAAAACCTTAAAAATGACATTGGATTATCATGAAATTTTATCAAAGTGACTAGTGGTTAATTAATTAAATATATAAATTGATTTTCATCCAACTACATTATCTATAAAGGTAGGGATCATTGTTCTAATCTCACAATGTACCTTGGAACATCGATCGCATTAGAGGTCCTTACCTAAATAATACTAAATAAAGGTTAACATATCACACAACCTACCACTTAGGAAGGTACACGATCAACTAAATGAGTTGATAGGGAACAATCATACATTCTTAAAATATAACCCTCTTCTTGAGGAAAAATGGAATACAATTAGTTCCATAAATAATGTCACATCTAATGACACTTAGGGGAGGTCACATCACACACACTAACCTTCCATAAAAAATTTAGTTCTATCACATCATGAAAATGAATCATAATAAAGTTCTATGTCAATTACATATTTCACCAACTGATCCTAAGGAACTATGGATTCAAGAGTTATCCCCTCATCATAACAAGTTATGTATCACCCTTTGGGGAATCCATTTGGAATTTCATAACCACAATGGCTTATGATATTTGATACAAGATCACACACTTATATACTTTGGTTTTTTCGTCATAAATTACAATCCAAAATGACATTTCATTTTCCATTCCAACATAAGTGAATCAATACAACACTCTTAGTCCTTCTACATAGAGACCATCCCAATCCATGTCACTATAAACCCATGGAATCCAAATGCCAAGTCTTAATCAAAACCCATAATCCACTCATTGGCCCCATATATAATCTTCTAATTTATATACATTAATAAATTTATTTTTGGAAACCCACTCCAATAGAAATTGTTCTACCCCGAATGAACCATCCTACTTAGAATGCTTAGTATGTCCTAAACCACCATAAACATAGTGTCACACACCATGTTTTTAATATCTCATCATCTAACTAGTCATCACTAAGACTATGACTCTCTAACCTTCTTTAATATCCCTTGATAAAAATCTTATAAAACCCATTAATCACCTTATAAACATCAAAAACCAATGTCCTCTCATAACTATGTCGACATTGTGCATGTCTGTGAAATATTTATTGGGTGAACCCAATTCACTGAGGGGATCAATTGAACATGTCTCATGTACCAGATACCCAAAAACATCATATTTCCTATAATAAAAGAAATATTCCCCTATTAACTATACCAAATCCAATAAAATATTATTATACTGGTAATTAGTAAAAAAATAAGAATATTTTATTGAATTATAAGAACCACCAATATCTATATTTACGTTAGAACTTAAACCATACTTTTTTAGGCCTCATCCAATCACATCTATACTGCATCCAAGTACATATCAACACTCAAAATTTTCATGACATAACATAACATTAATAACAACTTATAAATAATTAAAATTATATATTTATTTAAAAAATATATAAATGGTATAAAACACATCATTAACTACTATAACAATGAACACATGTCCAACACCCCTTATATGGTCTATAGAGCACTCTTCACACTATACTTGAAATAAATATAATGTAACAGCCATTTAAACATCAATATCATCAAAATTTTGGAAAAAACCAAAAATAAAATTGTTCAGTGTGCACATACCATCTGACCATTGAGGGGTGGTGAGGTGGGGTTTGGGATCCATAATGAGGAGCGGTGAGGCGAGGTGCGGTGAGGGATGTCGAGGTGAGGTGAGGTGATGAGAGGCAAGGCACGACACAATAGGGAGATGCACATAGAGGGATGGTGATGGAAGTAGATTGGAAAGGGCTTAGGGGAGTCGGCGGGGTGGGGGTCAGTGTTGTCAGGGGGTCAGGTTGTCGAGGGAGAGAGAACATGTTGTGTGTATTAAATTTTTTAACCATTTAGCAGCGGTTTAAAAAAAACAACTGAGAAATTATTATAAAAATATTTGCAGTTGTTTAAAAAACACTATTAATGAATTACCACTAAATGCTCAGTTTGTTGTAGTGCTTGAAGAACAATATTAATCACACTATGTATGGGATTCACATTAAGATATAATTGATCCCCATATTCTCTTCATCCATATCTATTATATTCGATGTGATGATGGGGAATAATTCTCTATATGCCCATATATTTTTTATATTTTGATTTCATCGTATTGATGTACCTCTAGAGGAATGACTCAATCACATTAGATTTCCCATATACTAACATTAAACACCCCACGGTAGATATGGAATGTATTTAAATCAGGGGACACTAGATAAATAGCTCCGGCACCAGCTCATGTTAATGGTAGTTGTGGAATCATGATGTCTATAAAGCCTCAAATATCCCAACAGCTAGATATGGAACAACTCTTCACTTAACTCTATGAAGGTGTGGTGCATCTAGTACACCCATACAAATTCACTTGTAAAATTATACCCAGACCTTAGGTTCTAATACTTATTCCATCCTACACTTTTATCCATTATACCACTTCATAGGGTTCATGCCTAGTGAGCATGAGATCCCTCGTGAACTGGATTATCTCCAACGATCATCTTGGATCTCAAATTCATTATGTATACAGCTATGTCTAAATGCTCCATGGATGCATGGACATATACCATGTTGATGTATCAGTGGATACTATCTTCATATGTGAACCATGAACATGGTGAATAAGTCTCAAATCCAGCGATAGACACTTCATCAGGAATCCAAATGTTCCACAACATGAGAGTTTCAATGAAGAGATAATCATTCTGAAGCTGTTTCAGCATTCCTAAGATCATTTAATTTTCAACTAAGACTCTCATAGATTGGAATATTTTAGGATTCCTTTTTATCCAAAAAATTTGTGAAAATATTGTATATTTTTTCGTTTTAGTAGTTTTTTGATCATCCTTGTCAATTTTGTTTTTGAAAACGATAACAATAGGGTGTGAAAGATCAAGGTTTATGAAATTTTTTTTGGCATGCATGTAATATCATTATTCTATGATGATAATATACCATTGAACTATTTGCATAATATTCAACAGTTTCATGTAAACCAACAACTAAATTATGTTTTTTTGTGCAAGAATGAGAAAAGAACATGAAAGAGAGATAAATAATTAATCACTTGAAAAGTCAATGTATTGTGCTCAGGGTCCCTTGTTTTTTTATCAGTTACAACCATTTATTCCTATCACAAACAAGGCATGTTAAGAAATAGATTTTAGATTTTGTGAAATCCCCTTTGGATTCACCATTTTTTCAGAGTTTCCCCCAAAACATGATCATATGGTCTATTTTTAGATCATATTCCATGGGCCGGGGGACATTTGGTGGCTTATAATTCCACTTCATTCCACAAAAAATCTTTTTGAGAGAAAAGAAGTAACAATTTGACATATTGAAACATTTTGATAATTCTAACAGGGCTTCAATCAAATTTCAATGTCTGCATGCATGGTGAAAATCCATGCATAAGTTCCTTACATGCCCAATGTGACATAATTGGAAAATGTTTTGTAGTAGCCTCCTAGAAATTGGCTATGTAGATGCATTAATGTGAAGAGGGATTCACATAAAATGTGGGACACACATAAATATCTTATTGGCCCAATATGATGTCAATTTCCCACTATTACAACGTAATTATTCCACATCATGGACTATATTTTTTCCAATATATAGTAGTGAACTATATTTTCATTGGGGAATGATTCAAAAGTATAAATATATATCCAACTAGTAATATTCCTCCTATTAGGAAATAGGATGAATACATGGATCCCTCAAGGTACATGATCAACTGCGATAAGTCCCCTATGCGTTCCCCTTTGGGAGTTCTTAAAATGACTTGAACCTCGGACATTAATTTTTCTTCTATGGATAAGTGCTTAACCAATACTCTTATTACGGGAAAAACATTTCCTACTGAACATCCCTCTTTTTATCAATACCCTCTATATTGTGTAATGACCTCGTCTTGGACACACCCCTTATCTTATGTTCCATGGGTTTTCATTACTTTTATGCACCATGTTTGAGCCCCTACATTTCCCAACTCCCATATCTTGAGCATACATCTTATGTGCGGCTCTCAATGATTGTGTGTAGTAAATTCCTTTTCCTTCATGTAGTCTTAATTTTTGTATTACCTAATCCATTATTTCTTCTCATAGACAAACTAATGAATATTAATTTTTATCATATCTGATATATCACGGATCCCACGATCAATGACTATTCAACAACACACCCCACGAGCATTGTGGTACCTTCTCTTCCACATGTGTGTGTGGGTATAAGTTTTGTAAGTCCAAGGGGTGATGGGTGATCTCGGATCATCCATGATGTTGGATGTTAAAATGTAAAACACCATCTTCTATATAAATTATTTTTAAATTATTGCCTCACCCTTATGCAATGCACATAGGGTTCCATTCCTCTATCATTTTCCTTGCCCAGTCATCTTCATGACAGTTAGATATTCCTCCCTTGGAATTATATCTTCATCACATGGAATGAAATTCTCACCAGATTGATGGGTATCCATCCTGGTGTAATCCCATAGCCATTACTCTAAGAGTTAACACTCTAGATCATCCATTCCCCTCCAAGAAAAATGAATAGTGGGGAGATGGGGAAAAGGGACTCTCAACACCATATCCCCCTCCCATTATTATTTTTCACCATCATGTTATTTTATGTGTAATCCCTACTCCATCCACCACTGACACATAATTCACAATGTGATCGTATGGCCTACTACTTCCCCTAGTTTCTCATTCTGAGCATTACTCATGTGATATTAGATGTTATTAGTTACCATGAAACCCTTATTCCTCTAGTCATACCTCATTAAGGAATCCTCATTTTCTAAATATGTTTCTTCCACATGTATTCCCCACATTTTCCATGAACGAACTATGTAGATTTTGGTCCCTTTCTTCAAAATATGTTAAAAGGAATACTACATTAGATTCAATCCCAACCAAATATAAACAGTAGTGACCAAAATATAGGGGTGTACATCCCTAATTCACCTATATTGATGTCTAGAAATACCATCACATGGGCCTCCTCCTTAGGTGTAAGACCCAGTTCCCCTTTTAGAACTATATGGATATTGATTCCCAACCATCTATGATACATATGAAACATACATGCGGTTCAATCCCAACACCCACAATAATCCATCCATTCCATCCATTTCACCCACATTATCCATTTCCATATTTATTTGTACCTGAGCTACTATGTACTAGTGGGATCATTCCATTCATCCAGTAAGATCCTAAGAATAATCCCCAATAATCCATTTCATCATCTCTCCCTTACCCCAATGAGATCACTTATTTTATATGGGGTTTCCCAATTCATAATCCCCATTCATCCACACCATTTCAGCTCCAAGTAGTATCTGATCAATCTTAGTGAATATTCCACACATAATCATACCCAAATTGATCCTTTTGTGATGAGTAGTCTGAATGCCTAATCCCCACTCAATACAATGAAAAATATGGGTTTTTAGCAATTTATTCTAAACATGGTATGTAGGAAGACTCTACGAGGTTCAATCCCAACTATTCCTAACCATTAGTGTTCCTCTCATTGGGGTATACCTACCTAATCCACCCTCACTAGTGTCTGGATCAACCATCGTAGTGTGAAACCTTCCCTTTATGGGACACACCGCATTCAGGTCCATTCCTAGAGGGGATTCTAATCAATCCACCTGATAAAACATATAGGTGATCCCTCCTAGGGATGTACCTATCTGATAATCCTTTATAAGTGTTTTCATAAGTCCTCCTTTTCCCAAATGCATAATAATCATGACCCTCCATCATTGATAGATAATAAAATTGAGGAATACCTCTGGTTAAACATGTGAAACCAATGAAAATCATCATATGTAATGCCTCTGGAATGTGATACCTTATGATTCCCACATGATCCCTTTGGTTTCTGTAGCCTCGTGAAAGCCTATCTTGGGGAATAATAATACTGTACAAATTTTATAGAATCTAAACATGCTCAAGAATGTTGTACATGAATACTATAATGAACAAAATATGCTTCTCTAACATGATCCCATGGGATTTCAAGAGTTTTTCCATGTCATTAACACACATCCATGATGATAATGAATATAGAATGAGTTTCATGAACAAAATCATAATCTATAAGGGAGGACCGATCTAGGAAATGCATTCCATGGGGGAATCCACAAAATGATAAACAAATTTACCCTCATCTAATTTCAGTCATGGAGATGATATCTTTCCAGAAATGATCATTGTATCACACCTTTTGAAACCATGAATGTGGGGAAATAAAAGAGACACCAGCACACAACTACATTTGATGTGCAATTGCAGACATGGCCCAATAGATTTCATCGGAAACAACTCAAATTATCTTCATCATAAAAAGATTAATTTAAATTTAGAGAATGATAGTATTATATGTATATTGACTCATATACAATAGTATATATATATAAAAACTATGTATACGATGATAAATTAAGATAAGGGAAGACTATCTTCAAGATATTAACTATGTTTGGAATATTAAACTAGTGATAAATTATTATATATTCGTAATGGATAGTTAAAAAATACTTGTATTATTAGTCATATATTTTATTCTCATCATTAGAATAACTGTATTTATATGTCACATTTTGAGAAATATATTTTTCCCATATTTTACATATATAATGTTATTTATTTTTAAATTTAAATATATGTTATAGTATATCATTTTTAAATTAAAATTTAAATATATTATTGAATTGGTAGATCATATATCAGATGTAAATAATTGATTAATTTCACATGACCCATTTTATATCCATTTTTCAGATAGTAGAATTGTTTATGTAAACTATAATAATTTCACATCATTAAACTATGAAGGAATATTAGACAATTGTTAGTTAAAAAAATGTTAGTTGTTATTTTTTAAAAATAATGTGGGCTAAAGTATATTTAAAGTTAAAGGTGAAAAGGCATGTGGTATATAAATTTAGTCCATACATATTCATGTGGAATATTATTAGTTTAATATAGGGTTGGATTTTCATACATAATAACTTATATTATCATAATACTATATATTAATATATATAATTTTTTAGGAATGTTTCAGATTCCATTGAAAAACTTTAGTATTAAAAATGTAAAATAGGGAATAAAACTATTATAAAGATAATGAAAAATTTATTATTGTTATATGTATAATATATTATCCTATACATTATATATTATTTAAAATATTGTAGGGTTTCATAAAGACATCCATCATCAATTTTTTCTAATTTATTGTAGACATCTATATATGTACTAATCATATGTATTATTTACTTCCATGTTTCCATCTATCGTTCATCCATGTCTAATTTTCCTAACGTGTCAAACCTCGGAAGCTCCATGACCGTCATACACTCCAGTTCTATTTCGTATTCTCCATCATGTTCCCACTCCCACTCCTGCTCCCGCACGAGTATCAGCTCATCATGACCTACCCTCCCTGCAAACCTCTCTTCCATCGACCTCTGTCCTTCTCCTTCTCTGACGTGCTTCTTATCCTAGTTTCACCTAACCTCTCCACCATCTTCCATCTCCCGCGCGGGCTTGGTTTTCACTTCTTCGCGACCTAGGTTTCCATAGATCCCCGATGCCAGTGTGCTCCTCCTTCGAACTCTGTCTTATGCTTACACTACACTATGTACTTCTCCTTCTCGGAAAGATAATATGGACTAGTTTCACCTCACCTCTCCACTGTCTTCATTCTCCCACGCGGGCTTAGTTTTCACCTCTTTGCAACCTAGGGTTTCTACAAATCCCTGATGCCAGCATCCTCCTCTATTGGCCTCCCCAATCAAAGGGTTTCCTCGACATCTCAATTTTCTCTCCCCAGTGAAGATTCTGCATTCGATTTCATCTATCTATGGTTTTCAGTGATTCAATCCGCCATCTACGACTCTCCCTGGAATATCATTCATCGACAGAAAAAGAGGCTACCTCACCTCTATCCCTGTTGAAGTTCCTTGGAAATCAGTGATCCACATCCCGACCCATGCTCCTTGGCCATGACATTCGGGCACTATCATTGGATTAAATACCCCCCAAACAATTCAATGGAAGACAGACCCACTTTGGAGGGGCGGGTTCAGTCTGGGAGTTGATCTTGCGCTCTCACGTGTTGGCCTTTCCCTTAGCATGGGATTTTCCTTCCTCCTTCTTAGGGTGACCTTATATCCACTGAAGTACTTTATCTCATCACCGTTTCATGTAATTCTGTTAGCTTCACATCGTCGACATAGGTGATGGAATTGTAAGGGAAAAAACTGGGGCGGTGGTTACTTGATACAATAAATGAAGAGGTAAATTTATCTGTATCTCTCAGAAAAAACATATGTTGTGGAAAAAATTATTTAATATTTCCACCATCAACACACATGATTTATGAAATTTGTTTCTGTAAACCTATTTGTTTATGTGATCATTTTTTATGATGGTTTGTGCTTCTTAATAGACGAGAAAATATGGGAGGATGACAAGTTTTTTTTCTGTCTACAGAAATATTCTAAAGGAAAGGAGACGACTCAATCCAAAAAAGTTCATAGTATGGCAGGTAGATTGGTAGTTGATGCTGCTAAGAGGTGGAAATCATAATCATTTCTGTGTTCCTATTTTAATATCATGATATGTATATGGGTTTTCATAATTAGAATCACCTTTTTTCCGTGCAATTTAATAACTTACTTTCCCAACAAATTACAATGGATGGAGAATATAACTTCAGGATGAACATGGGACATCGACAGAGGCAATGGACTATATGATTGACGTGTAATTATCTTCTCAAATTTATTTATTTTTGGTGAATGTTGCATTTTATTTCTTAAATCATGGGTTTTTTTTTTGGTTTATTGGTTTATTAAATTCATGTCTTTCCCTTTTAATTTTTTCTATGTGAGAAAGTGATAAATTTGGATTGATGAGGGATGGGTGGACCAAAGCCTGATTTTTCATACTGGCATGTTTTGTTTCTGATTTGTGGGAAGAAGATTTACCTTTTCTAAATTCTTCCATAGCCCTTAAGAAGTCTGCGTGTCGCGGAAAATTTGATGCCTATGCTGCTAGCCATTAATGTTTCTTCTATGATGTTTATAGCCGACCTGAATCTTTTTCCCTCATTTATTGAAGTGATTCATCACCATTTCTTCTTGTTATATCTTCTCGTGGTAAAGATGGTACTAAAAAGATATTTCTCAACTTGGGGCCAGGAAGCTGAACTAGTGGTGCCAAAGCAGTTGGAACTCCAACAAAAAATTTAAATTGGTCCACCCCAGGATTTTGATTTGTTCCCTGGATAATTTGCTGGTGAGCACTTTTTACGGTATCTCATTGCTTGAAATAAAATTGCAAGTGAACAATTTATAATTTTATCGTATGAATGAAGAAGTCATTGGATTTCATATTGTTTTTTGTATCGGTTAAAATAAGATATCAAAACAATCGATGTTTAGAAACATCATGAAAAATATTACATCTATTCAAAAAGGATTGCATGATTCATATGAAGATTTTGATTGGAATAAGACTAAATAGATGATGAACTATATCACTATGTACTATGCAAGAGTAGTTGGTGATAAAATGCTATAATGGGCATCACATCCTATTAAAACTCATGGCATCCCATAATAACTCTTGATAAAATAAAAAAATTCAACATTGTCATATCCTTTTATATGGATCATTGTACAAAAATAATATTCTTTAGGAAAATAATATTCAAAATTGTAGTAAATAGGATACAATCATAAAAATATTATTTATTCACAAGGTGACCTATCCTGTTAAGAATCATAACATCATGTGTCACTACCATCCCCTTCATATGATGATTCTAGGATATTAAATCCTAAAACAAATCCCCAAATCAGATCCTAAAATCTTATCCAGAAAATTCCTTAATGAATTTAAAATGAAAATACATCACCAGAGGGGAGACTTAGAATTATTATTCACTTCAATGACATAGACATACTTAGCACCGTCCTTCCTGAGCTTCCATAGACATTCTTAATTTTGATGATGATTTTGTAAAATTTTAATGGATCCCACAACTCAAATCCTTCGAAAATCTCCCTGATTCATTTCAAAATCAAGAAGAAAAAAGAATAGGAGAGGAATAAAACATATCACATGAAACCAAATAGAATCTAATGTTAACAGAATAACCCCTATAACACCCTGAGATTTTATGAAAAATATTCTTTTAATTTCATTAATGTCTTGTGTTGTATTCTACACCAATATTACCTTACGCTATACGCACCACCGTATTAGCTTGCAGTATACGCAACACTATTCTCGGATCGTGTTACACACAATTTTGATAATAGATATTCTACGCAACATTGAGTGGTTATATATATATATATATTAAATGTATAAATGAAATATGGTTGGATTATGTTATACGAAACAACGAAGGATTCTTTCACAACATGCAACCCTGACTTGGCCTGCATTACACGCAATCGCGACCTTCCTCGATAGCGTGTGTTGTACGCAATACCGGGTTTTAATAAACAACAATATATTATTATAATATTATTATGAACTAGCCGTTATGAGTAGTGTTAACTAAATTTTGAATTTTATAACATTATTATTCATCTTACACATTTTCTAGAACATGGTATAAGAACAAAATAAATTTTTCGGGTAAAATAAGTATTTTTCAAAAAATGCAGTTTTGCCGCCTTTTAATGGCGCACCCAATTTAAATCTAGTTTTTTACATGTTTCTGTGTTTAATTTGAAAAAATAAAATTCTTCTTTTGAATCAGGATATAAAAATTTACATTAGATAAAATTATGATATTTTTCCGATAACTTTCATATTTTAATGAATAGTAAAAACACGCTATATTTTAATTAAAAACAACTTTTTTCATCATAATATCTTCTGTGGTTAAATTATAATATTGAATGGTTTTAAAGTATAAATATAATATATTTTTACCATTTAATATAATTTATGTCATTAGCATTGATTTTACCTTGAATTCATAGGTTAAATCAATTCAATCTTTTGCAATGTTTTAAAGAAAACCCCGTTTTCCTTCGACAACAGGATTAATTTTAATTTAATTTCTGCATCTTTTGTGTATTGAATTTGGAAAAATAGATTCCATATTTGGAATCAGTGGGTCCAAATTATTTTAATAAGCTACTTTTTATTTTTGGGCATTCTGAATAGTAACTATGGTAAATTTTATTTACTATAGTTAAAGGTAAATCAGGTAAATAAGGGTAAATATAAGATTATAAAATTACCCTAACACTTGGAAAAATCCTATTGGATGGCTAAAAGTATACCCATATAACCAAAGTGTTAGACTAGATTCATTTTATGGACTTTTGTCAATGAAAATAATTTAATTATTATTAAAACCAAAGAATGTGACAACATGTCACTTTCTTAAATCTTATAAGTATAATAATTTTAATTTAGTGATAATCTTCATTAAACTTCGAACATGAATAGTATCCAGAAATATAATACAATTATCTACATCATAGGAATTTATTTATAATTTTTAGGGATTATATAATTATCATTTATTATGACACAAAGATGATGCAGTAATTGTCTTATTAAAGAAATGTTGACATAATTGATGTTATAAATGCCCAAATAAATGTAATTTGAGACTTTTTATGAATTACATTAATTTTCTAGGTTAATATGAGATGTTATTGTTAATATAAGTAACTTTTTTAGAACGTATCATTCTGTTATGAATTTCATAAAAATCATGTACCAAATAGTGTCAAAATTGACATAAATTAGTCTTTTAAACAAATATTATATTATTAATTGTTATTTAATTCCTAAAAATCTATGGTTCGGCCAAATGACTTATATATGGATAGATATATTAATAATAAACAACTTGGGGTTATTTTGTCTTGTTATGGTATGTTTATTAACCATATAGTGTAAGAAAACAAAAAGACACGGTAAAAGTTAAATTATTTAACTTAGAGTTAAATCTAATTGATAAGGTTAAAATAGTAACCTAAACATGTCTAAATCCTATTGGATGAGAGTATTTCGACCCATACCCACTTTATATTCGAAATAAGACCATTGGGAACCATTATAAACCGAATTTGACCTTAATATAAAACAATATTTTGAGATTTTCCTAAGGTGCCCCTCTCATCCCTTATAAAAAGGCACCTCCTCCCTCTCCCCCTCAAACCAATTTGAGCATTCATGATCAGCCAACCCCTGCCGAAATCTCTTCTCCACTTACCTAGTATCATCCTAGCGGTCTTGGTCTTCTTCAAAGACCATCCTTAGTTCATTAAGTGGAGGTTAAGTGAAGGCGCGTCAGAAAGAGGTAATATCCATTACCGATCTTTTTCAATTTCTTTCTTCTTCAACTTATTATTCTTTAGTTGTTTCATGATAAAGTAATAACATCAGTATTTACTATATACTGATATGTTATTATAAATATGAAACAACTCTAATTAACCTTCTATCCATCCTACAGAAAAAGGAAATCACCGCGCGTGCGTACGTACAGAATACCGTCTCCACGCCGTGGTGTAATCTATTTTCCGCAACCACCTTAATTGGATGGTTATAATGGTGTAATGAGTAACTATATATGATTATTATAAAGTTATATTGATACTGAAATAGTATACATACACTTCAACACAATTCCACGATCATAGGAACGATATCATCACTCGTGCGTACGTACGGAATATCGTCTCCACGATGTGATGCGACTCGTTCTACAGGATCTTCATTTCATAATGATTATATAAATGAATTGAATGATTGAATATGATATATATTACACTAATACCATTTTGGAAATGAGGTATCTATAACCTAAAGTGATGAATAATAATTTATTCGACAAAACATGAATAAGAACAAAAATTTTTAAACACCCGAAAAACAAGTAGCAATGAAATATTACTACTAAGAAACTAAGAATATGACCATATATGATATCATAAAAATAATTATGATTCTGTAATAAGTCAATAACATTATTTAAATCATTATACAGGAGGTTTGGACACGTACAAAGCATAATGGACCTAAGGTAAGGGAAATATTACAATCTCATTTTTATCCGAGATTGTTTATACTTTAGTATTTACTAGGGTGTATTTTATCATCCACATCCTTGTTTCCTCAATATGTAATATTTATATCCTTCTACGATAGTTTATATCCAATTTTACCCTTCTGTGGGTTTTTAGTAAAAGATATTAAAGGAATCTTTTGTCGTTTTTCGTACGAGGTACTTTTTGACTTTTCCGACAAAAGTAAGAAGAATGTTCTTTTTAAACTTATACGGCATGAATGGATTTTTAAAAAATTATTTCCAAGAAGCTTAATTTACAAGTTATCAAGTTTATTTTTAATCAACTTCTTTTTGTTTATAATTGTATGACATGTTAAGAAAGGAAATGAGTTTTTGATGTAGAATGGATATTTTCATCAAGAATGGAGTTCAAGCGTTTTATCAAAATTATTTTCCATCTAATATAATAAAGGGTTCTGTTTTCATCCCTATTATTACATTTATTTGATTTTGTTGTGATGGAATTATTTTTATGAATTCTTTTATCTTATATGAATTGTTTTATGATGACATGTTGATTAAGAATCCAATTTTTATTACATGGGTTATGCTATGATATATGGTTTATGATTTTGTGGCACACATAAGAATGGTATCATTATGAGATAGGTGGGACCTATATCTCCCTCAAATTCATTGGGTGAAGATTTTATATCTCATTAGATAGACATGGCTGGAATGGTAGGTTATACTGGTTCAGTGAAACAGGACTGAAACGAGGAATGAACTCGGTTCAGAAAGGGACTTTGTCCACTAAGATAGTCTTGGAAATGAGTCTTGACTAACATGAAATGATTCTCTATGATTATGTGTGTATGCCACAAAGTTTCATGTTTTAAGTTATGATTATTGGGATTTCATTTCACTATTATGATTTATCCCATTATGCTCTCTTTTGCAGGTTAGGATTTCCAAAATGTTATGTTCTTATGATGTGATTGATATTTCTTATGTTTACCCTTAATGAGCATTTGAGCTCACCCTTTTATGTTTTCTTTTCCCCAGGATATAAAGAAAGGTTTCAGGTAAAAAAAAGGAAGATCTTTATGGGAGATGTTGAAGATCTTTCACCATGATTAGAAGATTACATTCCGAGTTTCCAAAGACACTAAACTATTACGATCCTTGTGTGTGTGTTTTTGTTATGTACAAAGTATTCCACAAAAGTAATGTAATTTCAATGTACGTCAGGCTTTGGGTCTCTATAGTTGGTATTAGAGGAATGGTTTAGTCAACCTTTGGAAACTCGGATGTGAAAACGTTAGTGAGATCCCTAGAGATATTTCTAAGGTATGTCTAGGGATGCCCCTAAGGATATGTATACGTATAGGATATAGTCCTAGAACTATGGTAACGATATTAGATTAAACCAAAGATGTTAGATATTGAAGTAACTCCCCCTTAATTATGATTTTTTCCTCTCACACTATTCTTTTTGGGTTTTAGAAAATGGATGGAAACAAGATGATTCATAATAATGGAGGATATGATGGACAATGGAATGATATTATTCATGAGCAACCAAATGAAATGGGATTTGGAAGTCCAAACATCGTTATGATGCCGAATCAGCAATCTCATAATATGATCAATAAAGTAAAATTTGGTATGTTTCCTGACTCGGCTAATAAGAGAAAGATGGAGTTTCATGATGATCAAAGAGGAAAGAAAGTTCAATTTCCCCTATGTAAATCATGTGTGAAGAGGCATAAAGGAGAATGTTTCAAAGGAACTGGAAGATGCTTTTGGTGTGGAAAAGAAGGACATAAATCCAATAAGTGCAAATGAAGAGGTTCAGTTAACACCATGGATGAGGATAATGGTATTGCTATGACATCAACAATGGTTAAATGTTTTAAATGTTGAATGTACGCGCATTATGCAAACCAATGCCCTAAGGGAACGTCTCATGAACAGAATAGTATGGTTGTATGGGTAATATTTATGTTGATGATGATGAAGAGACTACAAATGATATGTGAGATGAAAGAATTGTTGAAGCTCGGTCAATGGTTTAAAAAGGTAGTGGATTGATAACATGTTTATCAAGTGTAATGTTTTATAAGTAATCTCATGGTACAATGGAATAAAGAGATATCTAAGGATCATTACATTGTTTTCATTCCTTGATTTTGGAAAGTGTATGATTAATGCTAACAGTATCCATGAAAGGTTATTCAGATATTTTTGGAATATAGAGGATATGCACATAATGAAGGGATAAGTAGAAAATTAAATGTTTGACAGTATTCATGAGCTCATGACTGATATAAGGAGATGGTTATATCATGGTATGAGTATATATAATTTTTGGATTTTGGTATGTGGAAAGAGTTATCTTTTGACAACATTCATGTTTTCACTAAGGGTTAATGGGTATTCATTTTTCAAGATAATACATGATTAAGGTATTCACATGATTGGAATGTGACCAACAAGATATATGGGGGATAAATGATGGTATTCACATGCTTGGTTGATGACATTTCAAGTAATCATTTTCTTTATACTATGAGCTTGGACCGCAGTATTTTCGATAAGCCTAAATATTGGAATGGATTATGTTGGACATAAGTTATTATTGTTTAAGGATTAATTTTTTTTGATATTATTGATGGGATGTTATAGTAATGTAGTTTTAGAAAAAGGAAAACCTGCAGGACGGGCGACAGCCCATCGTGTCGGACAAGGCCGTGGGAATCGAACCCACAACCGAAGTTCGACTGGCCTTTATCGCCTACCACTGGCCTACAGGAAGTCCCTATTTAATAGAAACTAGTTTTATTAGAAGCAGTATGATATATGAAGTATAAGTCCATTTTAGGAACCATATATCATTAATCTCACTATAGATGGACTTATGTATTTTTTGATAACTTTTCTAACCTTTTGTTTGAGATAGATGGAATGACCCATCATTCTATCACATGATCTGCTAACATGTCACGAATGACAAATTCAACTTCATTTCTTTAAGAGATGAAGTGGTAATTGTCCAATGAACGACCGACGGTGATACTATACCAAAATCACGAAAGTATTTCTTCTAATTCCAATTTCATCAACTTTAGGGAAATGATCTTGAAAACCAAAAATGTTGTCCTAGTGCTCTTATATCTGATGAATCAGATGGTACCTTAGATCATCACAAATTTATGTATTTGTGATTGCTGGCATTTCCATAGCCATGTTCTCTACCACTCTCCATCAGAACATGATGGTTAGATTTCTCATCCATATCCATATTTTCACCTATGTGGAAAACCAGTGATTAGTTTATTTGGGTAACCGTTACGTTTCATAATTTTGTTTTTAAAGATTGGTTTTGGTATTCCTTTTTACGATGTGGGTTTCTATTAAAGAAACATTCGAATAGTAAACCATTTATAACCTCGACGAATTTTGAGGGAGAAATTCATTTTAAGGGGGGGTTGAATGTAACACACCGAGATTTTATGAAAAATATTATTTTAATTTCATTAATGTCTTGTGTTGTATTCTACACCAAGATTACCTTGTGTTATACGCAACACCGTATTAGCTTGCAGTATACGCAACACTATTCTCGGATCATGTTACACACAATTTTGATAATAGTTATTCTACACAACATTGAGTATATATATATATATATATATATTCAATGTATAAATGAAATATGGTTGGATTATGTTATACGAAACAACAAAGGATTCTTTCACAACACGCAACCCTGACTTGGCTTGCATTACACGTAATCACGACCTTCCTCGATAGCGTGTGTTGTACACAATACCGGGTTTTAATAAAAAAACGATATATTATTATAATATTGTTATGAACTAGCCGTTATGAATAGTGTTAACTAAATTTTGAATTTTATAACATTAGTATTTATCTTAAACATTTTCTAGAACATGGTATAAGAACAAAATAAATTTTCCGGGTAAAATAAGTATTTTTAAAAAAATGCAGTTTTGCCTCCTTTTGAAAGCGCACCCAATTTAAATCTAGTTCTTGACATGTTTATATGTTCAATTTGACAAAATAAAATTCTTCTTTTGAATCAGGATATAAAAATTTACATTAGATAAAATTTTGATATTTTTCCGATAACTTTCATATTTTAATGAATATTAAAAACACGCTATATTTTAATTAAAAACAACTTTATTCATCGTAATATCTTATGTGGTTAAATTATAATATTTAATGGTTTTAAATTATAAATATAATATATTTTTACCATTTAATATCATGTATTTCATTAGCATTGATTTTACCTTGAATTCATAGGTTAAATTAATTCAATCTTTTGCAATGTTTTAAAGAAAAACTCGTTTTCTTTCGACAACGGGATTAATTTTAATTTAATTTCTGCATATTTTTTGTATTGAATTTGGAAAAATGGATTCCATATTTGGAATCAGTGGGTCCAAATTATGTTAATAAGCTAATTTTTTATTTTTGGGCATTTTGAATAGTAACCACGGTAAATTTTATTTACTATAGTTAAAGGTAAATCGGGTAATTAATGGTAAATATAAGATTATAAAATTAACCTAACACTTGGAAAAATCCTATTGGATGGATAAAAGTATACCCATATAACCTAAGGGTCGGATTAGATTCATTTTATGGTCTTTTGTCCATGAAAATAATTTAATTATTATTAAAACCAAAGAATGTGACAACATGTCACTTTCTTAAATCTTATAAGTATAATAATTTTACTTTAGTAATAAACTTCATGAACCTTCGAACATGAATAGTCTCCAGAAAGCTAATACATGTATCTACATCATAGGAATTTATTTATAATTTTTAGGGATTAAATAATTATCATTTATTATGACACAAAGATGATGCAGTAACTATCTTATTAATGAAATATTGACATAATTGATGTTATAAATGCCCAAATAAATGTAATTTGAGACTTTTTATGACTAAAATTAATTTTATAGGTTAATATGACATGTTATTGTTAATATAAGTAACTTGGTTTGGACTTATCATTCTGTTATGAATTTCATAAAAATCATGTACCAAATAGTGTCAAAATTGACATAAATTAGTTTTTAAAACAAATATTATATTATTAATTGTTATTTAATTCCTAAAAATCTAAGGTTCGGCCAAATGACTTATATAAGGATAGATATATTAATAATAAACAACTTGGGGTTATTTTGGCTTATTATGGTTAGTTTATTAACTATATAGTGTAAGAAAACAAAAAGACACGGTAAAAGTTAAATTATTTAACTTAGAGTTAAATCTAATTGATAAGGTTAAAAGAATAACCTAAACTTTTCTAAATCCTATTGGATGAGAGTATTGCGACCCATACCCACTTTATCTTCGAAATAAGACCCTTTGAAACCATTATAAACCGAATTTGACCTTAATATAAAATAATATTTTGAGATTTTCCTAAGGTGCCCCTCTCCTCCCTTATAAAAGGGCACCTCCTCCCTCTCCTCCTCACACCAATTTGAGCATTCAAGCTCGGAAAAACCCTGCCAAAATCTCTTCTCCACTTCCCTATTATCATCCTAGAGGTCTTGGTATTCTTCAAAGACCATCCTTAGTTCTTTAATTGGAGGTTAAGTGAAGGCGCGTCAAAAAAGGATAATATCCATTACTGATCTTTTTCAATTTATTTCTTCTTCAACTTCTTCATATTTAGTTGTTTCATGATAAAGTAATAACATCAGTATTTCTTATAGACTGATATTTTATTATAAATATGAAACAACTCTAATTAACATTCTATCCATCCTACGGAAAAAGGAAATCACCGCGCGTGCGTACGTACGGAATGCCGTCTCCACGCCGTGGTGTAATCTATTTTCCGCCACCACCTTAATTGGATGGTTATAATGGTGTAATGAGTAAATATATATGATTATTATAAAGTTATATTGATACTGAAATAGTATACATACACTTCAACACAATTCCACGATCATAGGAACGATATCATCACTCGTGCGTACGTAAGGAATACCGTCTCCACGATGTGATGCGACTCGTTCTACATGATCTTCATTTCATAATGATTATATAAATGAATTTAATGAATGAATATGATAAATATTACACTAATACCATTCTTAAAATGAGGTATCTATAACCTAAAGAGAATAATAAGAATTTATTCGACAAAACACGCATAAGAACAAAAAGTTATAAACACCCGAATAACAAGTAGCAATGAAATATTACTAATAAGAAGCTAAGAATATGACCATTTATGATATCATAAAAATAATTATGATTATGTAATAAGTCAATAAAATTATTTAAATCATTATACAGGTGGTTCAGACACATACAAAGCATAACAGACCTAAGGTAAGGGAAATATCACAATCTCATTTTTATCCGAGATTGTTTATACTTTAGTATTTAGTGGGATGTATTTTATAATCCACATCCATGTTTCCTCAATATGTAATATTTATATCCTTATACAATATTTTATATCCAATTTTACCCTTTGTTGAGTTTTTAGTAAAAGATATGAAAGGAATATTTTGTCGTTTTTCGTACAAGTTACTTTTTGAATTTTCCAACAAAAGTAAGAAGAATGTTTTTTTAAACTTATACGACATGAATGGATTTTTAAAACATTATTTCCAAGAATATTCCTTTACAAGTTATCATGTTTATTTTTAATCAACTTCTTTTAGTTTATAATTGTATGACATGTTAAGAAAGGGAAATTGATTTTGAAGTAGAAAGGATATTTTCCTCAAGAATGGAGGTCAAGCGTTATATCAAAATTATTTTCCATCTAAGATAATAAAGGGTTCTGTTTTCATCCCTATTATTACATTTATTTGATTATGTTGTGATGGAATTATATTTATGAATTCCTTTATCTTATATGAATTGTTTTATGATGACATGTTGTTTAAGAATCTCATTTTTATTACATGGGTTATGCTATGATGTATGGTTTATGATTATCTGGAACACATAAGAATGGTATCATTATGAGATGGGTGGGAAATATATCTCCCTCCAATGCATTGGGTAAAGATTTTATATCTCATGAGATAGACATGGCTGGAATGGTAGGTTATATCGGTTTAGTGAAACAGGACTAAAACAAGGAATGAACTCGGTTCATAAAGGGACTTTGTCCACTAAGATAGTCTTGGAAATGAGTCTTGACTAAAAAGAAATGATTCTCTATGGTTATGTGTGTATGCCACAATGATTCATGTTTTATGTTATGATTATTGAGATTTCATTTCACTACTATGATTTATCCCATTATGCTCTGTTTTGCAGGTTAAGATTTCCAAAATGTTATGTTCTTATGATGTGATTGATATTTCTTTTGTTTACCCTTACTGAGAATTTGAGCTCACCATTTTATGTTTTATATTCTCCAAGATAAAAAGAAAGATTTTAGGTAAAAAAAAGGAAGATCTTTATGGGAGATGTTGAAGATCTTTCACCACAATTAGAAGATTATATTCCGAGTTTCCAAAGACACTAAACTATTACGATCCTTGTGTGTGTTTTTTGTTATGTACTAAGTATTCCGCAAAAGTAATGTAATTTCCATGTACGTCAGGCTTCGGGTCTCTACAGTTGGTATCAGAGGAAAGGTTTAGTCAACCTTTGGAAACTAGGATGCGAAAACGTTAGTGAGATCCCAAGAGATATTTCTAAGGTATGACTAGGGATGTCCCTAAGGATAAGTATACATATAGGATATAGTCCTAGAACTATGGTAACGATATTATATTAAACCAAAGTTGTTATATATTGAAGTTACTACCCCTTTATTATGATTTTTTCCTCTCACACTATTCTTTATGGGTTTTAGAAAATGGCTGGAAACAAGATGATTCACGATAATGGAGGATATGATGGACAATGGAATGATATTCTTCATGAGAAACCAAATGAAATGGGATTTAGAAGTCCAAACATCGTTATTATGCCGAATCAACAATCTCATAATATGATCAATAAAGTAAAATTTGGTAAGTTTCCTGACTCGGCTAATAAGAGAAAGATGGAGTTTCATGATGATCATAGAGGAAAGAAAGTTCAATTTCCCCTATGTAAATAATGTGGGAAGATGCATCAAGGAGAATGTTACAAAGGAACTGGAAGATGCTTTGGGTGTGGAAAAGAAGGGCATAAAGCCTATAAGTGCAAAGGAAAAGGATCAGTTAATACCGTGGATGAGGATAATGTTATTTCTATGACATCGAAAATGGTTAAATGTTTTAAATGTGGAATGTACGGGAATTATGCAAGCCAATTCCCTAAGGGAAAGTCTCATGAAGAGAATCAGTATGGTCGTATGGGTAGTATTTATGTTGATGATGATGAAGAGACTACAAATGATATGTGAGATGAAAGAATTGTTGAAGCTCGGTCAATGGTTTAAAAATTTAGTGGATTGATTACATGTTTATCAAGTGTAATGTTGTATAAGTAATATCATGGTAAAATGGAATAAAGAGACATCTAAGGATCATTACATTGTTTTCTTTCCTTGAGTTTTGAAAGTGTATGATTAATGCTACCAGTATCCATGAAAGGTTATTCAGATATTTTTGGAATATAGAGGATATGCGCATAATGAAGGGATAAGGAGAAAATTAAATGTTTGATAGTATTAATGAGCTCATGACTGATATAAGGAGAAGGTTATATCATGGTTTGAGTATATAGAATTTTTGGATTTTGGTATGTGGAAAGAGTTAACTTTTGACAGCATTCATGTTTTCACTAAGGGTTAATGGGTATTCATTTTTCAAGAGAATACATGATTAATGTATTCACATGATTGGAATGTGACCAACAAGATATATGGGGGATAAATTATGGTATTCACATGCTTGGTTGATGACATTTCAAGTAATCATTTTCTTTATACTATGACCTTGGACCTAAGTATTTTAGATAAGCCTAAAGATTGTAATGGATTATGTAGTACATAAGTTAGTGTTGTTTAAGGATAATTTTTCTTTGATATTATTGATGGGATGTTATAGTAATGTAGATTTAGAAAAAGGACAACCTGCAGGACGGGCGATAGCCCATCGCGTCGGACAAGGCCGTGGGAATCGAACCCACAACCGATGTGTGACTAGCCTTTATCGCCTACCACTGGCCTACAGGAAGTCCCTGTTTAGTAGAAACTAGTTTTATTATAAGCTGTATGATATATGACGTATAAGTCCATTTTAGGAACCATATATCATTAATCTCACAATAGATGGACTTATGTATTTTTTGATAACTTTTCTAACCTTTTTTTTGAGACAGATGGAATGACCCATCATTCTATCACATGATCTGCTAACACATCACGAATGACAAATTCAACTTCATTTCTTTAAGAGATGAAGTGGAAATTGTCCAAAGAACGACCAACGGTGAAACTATACCAAAATCACGAAAGTATTTCTTCTAATTCCAATTTCATCAACTTTAGGGAAATGATCTTGAAAACCAAAAATGTTTTCCTGGTGCTCTTATATCTGATGAATCATATGGTACCTTAGATCATCACAAATTTATGGATTTGTGATTGCTGGCTTTTCCATAGCCATGTTCTCTACCACTCTCCATCAGAACACGATGGTTAGATTTCTCATCCATATCCATATTTTCACCTATGTGGAAAACCAGTGATTAGTTTATTTGGGTAACCTTTATGTTTCATACTTTTGTTTCTAATGATTGGTTTTGGTATTCCTTTTTACGATGTGGGTTTCTATTAAAGAAACTTTCGAATAGTAAACCATTTATAACCCCGACGAATTTCCAGGTCGAAATTCATTTTAAGGGGGGTAGAATGTTACTGCCCATGATTTTATGAAAAAAATTATTTTAATTTCATTAATGTCTTGTGTTTTATTTTACACCAAGATTACCTTGCGCTATACGCAACACTGTATTAGCTTGCAGTATACGCAACACTATTCTCGGATCGTGTTACACACAATTTTGATAATTGTTATTCTACGCAACATTGAGTATATATATATATATATATATATATATTCAATGTATAAATGAAATATGGTTGGATTTTGTTATACGAAACAATGAAGGATTCTTTCACAACACGCAACCCTGACTTGGCTTGCATTACACGCAATCGCGACCTTCCTCGATAGCGTGTGTTGTACGCAATACCGGGTTTTAATAAACAACGATATATTATTATAATATTGTTATGAACTAGCCGTTATGAATAGTGTTTACTAAATTTTGAATTTAATATCATTATTATTCATCTTACACATTTTCTAGAACTTGGTATAAGAACAAAATAAACATTTCGTGTAAAATAAGTATTTTTTAAAAAATGCAGTTTTGCCGCCTTTTGATGGCGCACCCACATTAAATCTAGTTTTTGACATGTTTATATGTTCAATTTTACAAAATAAAATTCTTTTTTTGAATCATGATATAACAATTTACATTAGATAAAATTTTGATATTTTTCCGATAACTTTCATATTTTAATGAATAGTAAAAACACGCTATATTTTAATTAAAAACAACATTTTTAGTCGTAATATATTATGTGGTTAAATTATAATATTTAATGGTTTTAAATTATAAATAGAATATATTTTTACCATTTAATATAATGTATGTCATTATCATTGATTTTACTTTGAATTCATAGGTTAAATCAATTCAATCTTTTGCAATGTTTTAAAGAAAAACCCATTTTCTTTCGACAACGGAATTAATTTTAATTTAATTTCTGAATATTTTGTGTATTGAATTTGGAAAAATGGATTCCATATTTGGAATCAGTGGGTCCAAGTTATGTTAATAATCTACTTTTTATTTTTGGGCATTGTGAATAGTAACTACGGTAAATTTTATTTACTATAGTTAAAGGTAAATAGGATAATTAAGGGTAAATATAAGATTATAAAATTACCATAACACTTGGAAAAATCCTATTGGATGGATAAATGTATACCCATATAACCTAAGGGTCGGATTAGATTCATTTTATGGACTTTTTTCAATGAAAGTAATTTAATTATTATTAAAACCAAAGAATGTGACAACATGTCACTTTCTTAAATCTTATAAGTATAATAATTTTAATTTAGAGATAAACTTCATGAAACTTAGAACACGAATATTCTACAAAAATCTAATACAATTATCTACATCATAGGAATTTATTTAGAAATTTTAGGGATTAAATAATTATCATTTATTATGACACAAAATGATAAAGTAATTGTCTTATTAATGAAATATTGACATAATTGATGTTATAAATGCCCAAATAAATGTAATTTGAGACTTTTTATGACTTAAATTAATTTTATATTTTAATATGACATGTTATTGTTAATATAAGTAAATTTTTTAGAACTTATCATTCTGTTATGAATTTCATAAAAATCATGTACCACATAGTGTCAAAATTAACATAAATTAGTTTTTAAAACAAATATTATATTATTAATTGTTATTTATTTCCTAAAAATCTAAGGTTCAGCCAAATGACTTATATAATGATATATATTAATAATAAACAACTTGGGGTTCGTTTGGCTTGTTATGGTATGTTTATTAACCATATAGTGTAAAAAACAAAAAGACATGGTAAAAGTTAAATTATTTAACTTAGAGTTAAATCTAATTGATAAGGTTAAAATAATAACCTAAACTTGTCTAAATCCTATTGGATAAGAGGATTTCGACCCATCCCAACTTTATCTTCGAAATAAGACCCTTTGGAACCATTATAAACCGAATTTGACCTTAATATAAAATAATATTTTGAGATTTTCCTAAGGTGCCCCTCTCCTCCCTCTCCTCCTCACACCAATTTGAGCATTCAAGCTCGGCCAAAACCTCCAAAAATCTCTTCTACAATTCCCTAGTATCATCGTAGAGGTCTTGGTCTTCTTCAAAGACCATCCTTAGTTCATTAAGTGGAGGTTAAGTGAAGGCGCGTCAAAAAGAGGTAATATCCATTACCGATCTTTTTCAATTTCTTTCTACTTCAACTTCTTATTCTTTAGTTGTTTCATAATAAAGTAATAACATAAATATTTATTAGATACTGATATGTTATTATAAATATCAAACAACTCTAATTAACCTTCTATCCATCCTACGGAAAAAGGAAATCACCGCGCGTGCGTACGTACGGAATACCGTCTCCACGCGGCGGTGTAATCTATTTTCCGCCACCACCTTAATTGGAAGGGTATAATGGTGTAATGAGTAACTATATATGATTATTATAATTTTATATTGATACTGAAATAGTATACATACACTTAAACACAATTCCACGATCATAGGAACGATATCATCAATCGTGCGTATGTACGGAATACCGTCTCCACGATGTGATGCGACTCGTTCTACATGATCTTCTTTTCATAATGATTATATAAAAGAATTTAATGAATGAATATGATATATATTACACTAATAAAATTCTTTAAATGAGGTATCTATAACCTAAAGAAAATAATAATAATTTATTCGACAAAACACGCATAAGAACAAAAATTTATAAACACCCGAATAACAAGTAGCAATGAAATATTACTACTAAGAAGCTATAAATATGACCATATATTATATCATAAAAATAATTATGATTCTGTAATAAGTCAATAACATTATTTAAATCATTATATAGGAGGTTCGGACACGTACAAATCATAATGGACCTAAGGTCAGGGAAATATCACAATCTCATTTTTATCCGAGATTGTTTATAATTTAGTATTTCTGGGGTGTATTTTATCATCCACATCCATGTTTCCTCAATATGTAATATTTATATACTTATACAATAGTTTATATCAAATTTTACCCTTCGGTGAGTTTTTAGTAAAAGATATGAAAGGAATATTTTGTCATTTTTCGTACGAGGTACTTTTTGACTTTTCTGACAAAAGTAAGAAGAATGTTTTTTTAAACTTATACGGCATGAATGGATTTTTAAAACATTATTTCCAAGAAGCTTCCTTTAAAAGATATCAAGTTTATTTTTAATCAACTTATTTTAGTTTATAATTGTATGACATGTTAAGAAAGGAAAAGAGTTTTTGATGTAGAAAGGATATTTTCTTCAAGAATGGAGTTCAAGCGTTTTATCAAAATTATTTTCCGTCTAAGATAATAAAGGGTTCTGTTTTCATCCATATTATTAAATTTATTTGATTATGTTGTGATGGAATTATTTTTATGAATTCCTTTATCTTATATGAATTGGTTTATGATGACATGTTGTTTAAGAATCCCATTTTTATTACATGGGTTATGATATGATGTATGGTTTATGATTTTGTGGCACACATAAGAATGGTATCATTATGAGATGGGTGGGACCTATATCTCCCTCCAATTCATTGGGTAATGATTTTATATCTCATGAGATAGACATGGCTGGAACGGTAGGTTATACCGGTTCAGTGAAACAGGACTGAAATGAGGAATGAACTCGGTCTAGAAAGGGACTTTGTCCACTAAGATAGTCTTGGCAATGATTCTTGACTAACAAGAAATGATTCTCTATGATTATGTGTGTATGCCACAAAGTTTCATGTTTTGAGTTATGATTATTGGTATTTCATTTCACTACTATGATTTATCCCATTATGCTCTCTTTTCCAGGTTAAGATTTCCAAAATGTTATTTTCTTATGATGTGATTGATATTTCTTTTGTTTACCCTTACTGAGCATTTCAGCTCACCCTTTTATGTTTTCTTTACCCCAGGATATAAAGAAAGGTTTTAGGTAAAAAAGGAAGATCATTATGGGAGATGTTGAAGATCTTTCACCACGATTAGAAGATTATATTCCATGTTTCCAAAGACACTATACTATTACGATCCTTGTGTGTGTGTTTTTGTTATGTACTATGTATTCCGCAAAAGTAATGTAATTTCCATGTACGTCAGGCTTCGGGTCTCTACAACCCCAATGTTCGAAAATCTAATAAATGAAATATATGGGTAAACTGGAAGTTCAAATATAGTTTTTTATTGTAGATTACCTATATGGGTGTTTCTTTCTCTTTTTTTGCATATAGACAGATTTTCCAAAACCATTTCAGTTAATTTTTTTTTTATTTTGAATTGGTAATTATTTGGAAACTTGGTGCATGAAAACAAACAGAACCATATGTTAACAAACACAATCTAATGTTAGAAAATTTAATGAATTCAAAATATAGGTAAACTAGATGTTGAAATAGTGTTTTTGTGTTTCATATTAGTTGTATGACTGTGTTTGTTATAATTTTCCAACATAAAGGTAGATTATTCAACACCATTTCACATAATGTTTTTTATATGTATAGTTACTTATATGAAAACATGATGAATGCACAAAATATAACCTTATGTTAACATTAATTCCATCTTACCCAAACCCAAGGAGACCCAGAGACTCCACAAGTAGCTCACTGCCATTAAAACGGTGTGGAATTGTCTTATTACAGATGGGATATGTCTCACTATAATGTGATATTCAATGGTTGCCTTCTACAATCCCCACACAGATGGAAAACAACTCATCGAGGAGCTTGAGGATGAAATCTATTCATGGGGTCTTCTACATCCCATTAATGATTGGGAAAGGATATTATGATGGGAATTTCATCCCCTCCAGTTGATATTTCAGGTCATGTGACTTCTGATGCGGCCAATGGTGAAGATTCAGAATGATCCTTGAAGATTCATTCCTACGATATCTCAGGAAGGGACATGCGTTCTTGCTTCTAATTAGAAAAATATTAGTATAAAATGTCTCTTAAATACAACCTTCTCTTATGAAATTTGGTTGACTCCAATCATCAGGTTCCTATAAGATAATTTAATGCTCAAGGATGCAACTGATGTGTTTTTTCAGTATATAAAAGATGGTTTTTACCCAAACCATAGGTCTTGTAAGTATGGACTGATGTTTTTGGATATCAGAAATGAAATATAATTCAACAAATATGTTTTCATGGAATTAAAGATGTAGGAAAAATACTTGAATGTTTACACCTACTATAGTACGATGAAATTTTATTGTAAGTGGCAATTATGGAAGTGTGAAATTGATCATGCACTAGCTTCTGTTTGAAGATGTTCCCCTTGGTGGTTACAATGGTTCCAGATTTGATAGTTTAGTAACTAAAACATGTCTGTTTTTGGTTATATTCTATGTTGTATTACTGTTATTTATCAATCATCTTTTTAAGGCTATTTGGGTTTCCAATTTACTGTAATGGAAAATTATTTTACCTCCTCTCAAACTTCTCCTTTCCCTTTTCATCCTGCCCCTTCGGAATCATCTATTTTTTATTATAATTCTAATGTTCTCTTTATATGATGTTATATTTTTATCTAATTTTTCTGGCCTGCATAAAATTCCAATTAATCCCATAAAAAATTGTAACCATTTACTATTGTAAATAATTATGTTATTCTTATTTTATAAAATTAAACTAATTAGAGGATATTGTTGATATGCCATGTTTTCATTGAACAAAAATACATTTTGAGTTTTCCATTTTATTATTGGTTGTTCCATGTCTTTTTCTACTTTCCCATTTTTTAATTTCCTCCTTTCAATCCTGGTTTTCCAAAAACATTTAGCACCACAATAGACCTTCTACTAGTCCACTACCAGGTTACCTCCATCACTCATTGGTCCTCTGCCATTCCCATCCATGATTGACCCAACATCATGCTCATCAATTGGTGTTCTGGAACTCAGCTATAACCAAGTGTGCTTCCCAGGCCCTGCTTCTCACCCATGCCATGCATCATTGCCCAAGAAGAAACCAACATCCAACCACACATTAAACATCATGCATATAGGCCCGATGGTTATCTCCTCAGTTCTTTCGGCCACATGGGTTATCTTTGCACCCCCTACAGCTTCTTTAATATCTTCAACATACATATCTGACCTCATACATATCTGACCTCCTGCTCCACTGTCCATTGGCCTCTATGATTTTCAGCACCATTTGATCTCTATCATTTAAGTTTTCCAGATGCCCTAGACAACACATATGGTTATGGAACATGTGATGAAATTATCAATTATCAGATTTTGAAAACAACACATTATTTTCCTAAGAAAGCATTGATTTTTTGTTCTTTCATGTCCTTTTTTTCCTGATACATGTGTGTTTTCATGAACATAAAGACATAAAATTTATTATAAATTGTTTATTCTATACCATATTACTTTTTATTTCTTTTGAAATTTTTTTCTTTACTTCTTGTAAGAATAATATAGACTTAAGAAGAAGAAACATGCATCTAATGTACTCTTATGGCGCCATTCTGTTCGAAGGTAACATTTCAGTGAGTTCATTTATTTCTTATTACCATTCTACAACATTTATATTGAGAGGTGTATTTTCTCCTAATTCATTCCTGTGGTTTTCCATATTTAAATTCCTTATAAACATGTTCATTCCTATATCTGGATTAAAAACATTGATATGCCATATTTCATTTTTACTATTTATTTGTGGTTCGTGATTTAGAATTTCTTTCATTATTATTTTTTGGCTGGTAGTAGACCCATAATTCATGGATTTAACATTTGAAAGGTATTAACTCTTGTCGACATGAATATTCTTCTTTGTTATATCTTATTTAACATTTGGGTTCCAGTTGATTATTATATAAGAACTGTCACTTAAGTTTTCCAGTTGATGCTAAGGGGTTGTATACCGGGAAGAGATACTGAGAGGTATTAATGGACATAGAATTGAATTCACTCAAGTTTTAGTTTAAGAGGAACTACAATAAACATTCAATAGAAACAAGATGTGGTGGTTCCTACTCTGAAGACCACACCCACTAATGAACGGGGTTAGAATTGTTGGAACTATCCAGTTGTGGACAGGTTAACTACGACACCTGTTCGGGGTTCGAAACCTAATCATTATTTTCCCTTTTCTTTTCATTTATTTCCATTAGATATTTTAATATTTAATAACATTATTATTGTGTTTTTAAATTGTTTCAGATTATGGTGACATTAAATATTGAAATGGTTAATACTGATCCGTAGGTTTTGGCGTCTATGGAGTATATGGAGAAAACCAACCAACTTAAACATGCATTTATTATTGCGACATCGACGACCATTTCTAATGCTGTTTCTCAAACTATAACATAACCCCATGATGTTTTCAAGATATGATTCTATATCTGACTATAATTCCATGATTTTCATTTTATGTACAACTGCATTCCAAACAAAATAATATTTTATGAAAACAATACTCGATGAAAAAGATAATTTCAATGTCTTTGTATTATTTCATTTAGTTATTTTTCTAATTTTTAAAATTCATTTTTTTTTCTAGGTAGGAAAAAAGATGGACAACACCTCACACACCTATTGAAGATTGAATCGTACTGTTGTTGGAAGCATAAACAAACATTCAGGTTCATGTTTCTACTTTGTTTTCAATGTTTTTGAGGTTTTCCTCGTTCTTCTTTATACTGTATGCGATACATTGCCCATTTAATGTGAAGTTTTATCTTAAATATATTTTATGTTCATGATTCAAGCTTTAGAATAAATACAAACATGTATTGATCTTATCATGTCTTATTGTCACTCATTTCCCTATCCCTTAATCTTACCCCCTGGGATCCAGCAGAATATGTACAATCAGGTGTGGATCATGTTTCTACCTTTATTACTTTTAGTTCATGGTGATTGTTTTCACCTAAGACTTGAATTATATGATAATACAAAATAATTAGATCCTGTGATTTTTTTGTTGTATAATAGCCATAGAACATATACTAAAACATCTTATTTGTTCTTTGTAGAGAGTACCTAGATAATATTAACATGATCTATTAATATTAGATCACAATGTTTTGTTTATTCTTGGGATAGTTTTAAGGGTCATGATGCAGTAGACAAGGCAACCAGTGTATGATTATTAAGGGTGGTAGAATAAAATTTGTTGCATTCTTGTTAAAGGAATTCATAACATGAAAGGAGTTAATGTGCGGTCTAGAGATTTTTTTGTATGGTTTGGTCATTGATATTTGTATAACACTCGACAGTATGTAAAGTCGATGAAATGATATAATTTTTAAAATAAACTACATTGGAAGTTCTTAATTAAATGCATTATATAATATAGGTGTTTTAAATCATTTCTTATAATCTTCTATCGATGTATAACCTGCATTTTATATAGTGTTCTCTAATATGTAATATATGTATAATATAAAATTTATGTTTAACATTCTTCATTATCTTGAATATGGATGAAATTATATATTTTGTTTTATAATCAATTTTATGGAATTTGAAATCTTTTCCTATGGATATTATACATTTGTATGTGTAATATTTTGATATAATGCATCTCAATTCTATAATCTGTGTAAAAATTCAAACAAATAAGCTCTAGTGAATTTGTGAAAATTCTCCTCCCCTGTCAATCGATATTGTTCATTATACATCATGAATGGATTCAATCTATTTTATTTTTTCACAAAAAGTACACGCATACAATTTATTTTTAATTAAATTATTTTCACATGCCTCATTTTTATTTTTACAACTACTATCTTATCATTCATATTTTATTTAAGTTTGAACATTTCTAATTTTGTGATTGTTGAAGTAGAAAATGTATTCATATTTCCATCCTCAAAATTTAGAAATTCAAATACTTTTAATCTATAGTTTTGTTTGTGAACATTTTAAGTAGTGTCTCCATATTTTATTCACTCCTATTCCATTATAATACACCATTAATTTCAAATTAAATTTTATTCAACATTATTTTTTCTTAGCAACATCTATAAATAATAATCTCTCATTAAAATAAAAAACAAGAAATAAAATACGTCGTGTAATAGCACGAGCGAGTTCTAGTACTTTCTAAAGGCAGGTGGTCACTCGAACAAACCTGTGACACTTTTATTTTGTGTTTTATAAATAGATGACTGGTTGGACCATTCCTTTTAAATTTTAATTCCATGCCTAGGACCATTTGAAATATAGATGACAAATTTTTGTGTAATTCTGTATAATAATATATAAAACAGTGACCACCATCTATGCACTCGATTAAAAACATATAATATTATGTAATTCCATAATATAGATTATATAAACATAGCTAAGAAAATTTTAATATATTTCTATTCTAGAAGGTGGAAGGATTGGTGGAGTAGTGATCTGACCTCTGATAGGGGTTTCCAATATATCCTTATGAATATAATTAAAACAATTGTAGATCAGTTTTTCTATTAGGACACAACATACCATTCAAAGATGCATAAAAACAACTATAGTTGGTCGATTTAGGGTTATTCATCCATGATAATATGGAATTATATTTACTATCATATCCATGAGACCTATAATAATTTATTTTAATGACATATTTCTATAACATAGATATGTTGGTTTTTAGGTCATGTGTATGTGATGTTTGGAGTGTTGGTATTAATCTGGACAGAATATTTATGTGTATCATAGTTAATAAGAATGAAATCCAAAATATTCTATTTTTCTAATTTTAATAGAATATTAAAAAAATTGTCCATGGAGTTTTATTTCATGTGATGAAAAAAATTGTTTTTAAAAGGGTGAAGAAAAGAGATTGGGAGGGGCTCATGCCCATGTGACTTTTTTATATCACAACCACTCAATTACTAGCTGTAAATGAGTTGGTATAGTTTGGGATTACACTTCTTGGTATGGCCAAATATGTATGTCTACTAATTTTACATTGGTAACTATGAAAGGAATAAGGACTTGGATGAGACGAAATATGACCTAATTAGGATGGCCTAATTCTTACGTATAGGTGTTATAAATGTTATCAACCATATAGATAACTCATTAGAAGACAGGTTTTGAGAATTACAGAATATTGGAGGCCCAATATGAGGTTGATGGATAATTGAGTGGTTCAAATATAATAGTATAAATATGAGGACATGATTAGTAGTTATAGTAGATAGGTGGATCATTTATAGACATGTAACATCGAATGGACCAGTGATGACATCACTAATGAGGATATGATTTTGTATTACCCTATATATAATTCTCATTCTCATTAAACTGTATTGATGACATATTTTGGGGTTTACACCAAATATGAGGACCATATGCAGGTATGAATCACTGAGTGGATCAAAAATGAGGTCAATAATAATGATATTATTATGTATTTCACATGGTATGAGGATAATATATATTCTTTAATATTTAATTGGATTATAGGGGCCTGTTAAATGTTGGGGGTGATTAGATTCTTGGATTAGGGAATCCAAAATGGCAATCTTGATCCATGGATTGTTTTACTAATTACATAATGTTATGGATTCCTTGTATTGCGGGAATACATAAATTTATATTCCTTCATGTCCATATCTATTGGTTTGGATTTCTTATATAAGGCTATTTTTCAATAGAATACATGATTTTGGGTTGAATACTAATGTGTATATCCCAATCTGTTATCTCTGGAGGCATCAATTTTAACGCCCCGACCCCAAAATCATAGAGTCAGTGCATTATTACGTATCATTGGCATGATCGCAAAAGGTAAAGTCTTGAAAGACCGATTAGTTTAGTAGCCTTGGATGTACAAGATACATCCACATGTATTACATTATATTATAAAATGGAAAACTACAACAACATTGTTTCTATAGAAAACATTGAGATCCCATAAACAATCCCTGCAGGTCAGTCATAATATACTTATTTGCATCCTAGGAAAAATAAAACATAGAAATGGGTGAGCTCAGATGCTCAGTAAGGATAACAATATAGCAGAAATTTTCATAAATAAGCCTAAACATTTAAGTGAATGTACAATACTAAATGAAAATCCTTTTAAAATGCAAATTCATTATAATATGGAAAATAAAAAACCAAATAATTCCATTTAATTATTAACATGGATATTCTACTAGTCGAATAATCACATGCAATATCAATGGCCACTTTCATATTGATGGAAAGAATAATGCCAAACTTTTATAACCACATAGTCAAAGCCTAGTGCCAATACTACAAATAAGATTTTGTCAAGGCCTTGTATAAAAAAACATGTTTGTCTCATGAGATCTACTGAGCCATCGAGAAGCTATAGCAGGCTCCACCCGTCACTTACTAAGTCCAATGCATTCCTCATATGAAAAGTTTGAAACATAACAATAATATTCGTATTAGAACTAGAATAATAAATGTCAGAACTTTATCTACAAACCATTAATGTTAATAAAATAGCACATCCACAGTTAATCAAAACTCATTCAATACAATATGGACGATAAAATTGTAACAGATTAACCTCAATAGAGAATAATGAAGGATATTGACCTAGATGAAAATAATCATCAAAACTATTTGAGATAAATATACCCATTTTCATGAAATCATTTAAAAGTCAAACTATTTTTTAAGAAGCCATTTAAAAATAGTTTTTTGAATCAAATTTTCCCAGAACACATTGAAACATTTAAAAGTAATTTTAATTTAAAAAAATTAATGTCCATATGAATAAATCCATAAAACCATTTTTAAAACATGTACATTAATGAGGATGATTTAAAATAATTTTTTTTAAAACATTTAAAATGATATTTTAGTTAGAGTTCCAAACCAAATGAGAGACCCTAGAATACGAATTATCGAGGTAATAATAATTTTATAATATATTGAGAGTAAATTATTTCATGATAAAATATGTCAAAGGACATTATATACACCATATAAAAGTGAATTGGTGCATAACAACAAAGAAGTCTCAATGGAATGTAAATTGAGATGAAATCCCTTATAAAGATAGTATCGTTAGGTAAATGATAAATAAATGACTTAATTATGTGTGAAAAATATAAATACATTCAATATTATTGGATATTTAGTGTAAATTAATCAGAGGACATTAACTCATATTCTTGTAAAAAAACACCGATGTCTTTGATGATTAACTCAATGAATGGAAATTTAGTAAAGATCAAGTTTATATCAATGATATGAGAAATTATCAATGGGGTGATAATGTGAATCAAAAATATATGCACAAAAATGGGAGTGGAAATTACTACATAAATAATAATTAGTTTTTCACACATAATATTGGAGTAAAATAATCAATGAAGTATAATTAAAGCCCACTTAGTGGAAATTAAAATTAGAAATTCCCTTACCGATTTGGTAACTTATGAAACAAACAACCCATGAATGAAGGATCATAAAATGAGGATGTAAAAAACCATAAATTAAAGTTTATTACACCAATAATGCAATCATGGACAATAGATACTCCACACCAAAGGAAGTAGTGGCCAATATAGCATGAATCTAATGGGAATAAAAAATGAGATGAAAAACCATTACTTCATTGTAATCAATCGAGTCATATGACCAAATGTTTAAAACTAACAAATGAATCATTGAATACCATGAATATAAATAGAATCATGATAATATATATCAATGGGCAGTTCACAATTCACCACATCAAATAAATAAGTGGCGAACAATGGAAATCTCACAGAAATAAAAGTGAGATAAGAAAACTCGTACCTAGTACTTTTCCTTGGTCAAGGGTAGGTTAGGCTCTTGTATAATGGTGAAATAATTGTTATTAAATTATAAAATAATAAAACACAATAATATTATATCATATATGATCTTTCAATATTTCATTGATAATAATATTTTAGTATTATCAACATTTTTGGTGTTAACTGATTCGTTTTCCTTTATATGATTTGTTACATAATTAATGTTCGTTATGTATAGGATGTATCTTATTCATATTCAGAATGATATTATGTCTTTAAAAATTATTTTTAATCATCTAATGAAAATTAGTCTTGAATGGATATGATGGGGAATGAATCATATCGCGTTCGCGGGGACGGTAATTCGTACGCACGCATGAGTGACAATTTCAAACTGTTGATTATAAAATAATATATAATTGGATGGTATATCATATATACATAATAATTATCATGTTGTATTTAATATTTACCTCAATTATACATCATTATAATACCCATCCAAATAATAATGTATTGAATAACAATTACACCATGACGTGGAGACGATAAGTCGTACGTACACATGTATGGTGAAATTTTATTAAAAGGATGGATAGAATAATGAATATGGATGTATCATATTTATAATAAAATCACAGTATATAGAAGATACTGAAGTAATTATTTTATAATTAAAAAAACAATGAAAGAGGAAGTGAAAGAAGAAAGGAACTTGAAAGAGGTGATGAAATATTTACCTCTTCTTCGGGTTCTTCCATTTGATTAAATCAAATGGGATCCTTAGGCTGGATTTATGACTAAAGTAAGGCCTCTAAAATTAAGGGAGGACAGTTGATAGAGTATTTTGGAAGGGTTTTTCCACTAAAAATGGCAAAAAAGGTGTGAATTATAGAGATGGGTAAGCGCCCTTTTATAAGAGGTGTGAGAGGAACCTTATGAAAACATAGAAATATTTTTTTATAATCAAGTCAATTTCGGTTTATAATGGATCCAAAATGGATTAATTAAATTATAAGGTGGTGATGGGTCTAAAAAAACTCAACCAATAAGTTTTAGACCAGTTTGGGTTACTATATTAACTTTATCTTTTAGATTTAACTCTTAGTTAAATAGTTCGACATTTACCATGTCTCTTTATATTAATATAATATATGGTTAATAAACGTACTATAAAAATCCAAGATAACCTCAAGTGGTTCATTAATTACATATTTAATATTATCTAAAAACACTAGAAGTTCCTTAGAATAGTTGAATAAAATATCAATTAATAATATAATATTTGTTTTAAAAACTCTTTTATGTCAATTTTGACACAATTTGGTATTTTGTTTTTGCTAAATTCATAACAACATTATTTCATTGAAAAAGATAAATATAACCAACCCTAACATGTAATATTAACATATAAAATTATTCTAATGCATAAAAAGTCTCAAATTAAATTTATTTGGATATTTATAATATCAATTATTTTAATATATCATTAATTATGTAATTAGTGAATCATCATTGTGTAAAAAATAAATTAGATTATTTAATGTCTATAAATTATAAATAAAATACCGTTGTGTATGAAATATTTTAATCTTTCTAATGAATATTTATAGTCGAATTTATCTTATGTATAATCCTATATTAAATATGTTTTAGTTATTATACTTAGATTTTATATCTTTTAACTCTTCTTTAAGTAAAATAATAATAAATGTCCTAATCTAAACAATGTGGACCTAAAGGATCATATTTAATTTCTAAGGTTTTTTTGGTCGAATTACACTTATCCAATAGAATTAGGACATTTTTTAGTGTAATAATAATATCATTTTTACCCTTAATTACCCAATTTACTTTTAACTTTGGTAAATAAAAGTAAAAAGTTACTATTCACCAAAATTTATTTTCATCAAATTGATCCACATTTTACTTAATGATATCAACCGTGTCTCTATGATTTTTTATATTCAACTCACAGAAGTGGTAAAATTATGTTTTATGTAAATTTGCAAATGCTCCTAGGAGGTGGGTAAAATAAGGTAAAAAGATCAATAAAATTTTATACATCAAATTTTATTGTAAAATGATACCAATTAATTACATTGAAATTATGTATGAATTATAAATCTATTTTTATTTAAATAAATTTAAATAAATTAAATAATAATTTAAATAAAAAAAGTCGGTTTTAAACTATAACGTAATTTTTCACTATTCATCAAAAATTGAATGTTTTTAAAAAAATACCAAAACATTACCCTAAGATAATTTTGATATCCCTAATTCAAAAATGAATTCTATTTTACCAAATTCAAAACATATATTTTTCATTAATTAATTTAAAATTAATTCTCATTGTCAAAACTGAAAAGAGGGTTTTTAAAAAGTAAATACTATCAGAAGATTGACTTGTGTTCAGGTCAAACATAAATGAAATTACCTATAATCACCATTATTGTATTAAATGATAAATGTATAATCTAATTATACTTCCAAACCATTAAAATTCATAATTTAACATTATAAATTATTTCGATTAAAAAAGGTGTTCTCAATTAAAATTTATTATTTTTTCGTATTCATAAAAATATAAAAGTTAATAGAAAAGTACCAAAAGTTTATCCAAAATAAATTTTTATGTCCCAATTATAAATAAGAATTTAATTTTATTAAATTGAATATATATAACTATCAAAATTTGGTTTTAAAAATGGGTTTTCCATTAAAAGTTGGTAAAATTGAATTTTTTTTAAAAAATACTTAATTTATCTGAAAAATTGAATTTGTTATTATATAATGTCTAAGAATAACATAATATAGATTATCAAATTATATGGAGTATATAAAATTCAAAATCCTGTCAATACTATTAATAACTACTTTTGAATGACTAGTTTGGTAGGTCATGGTGCGCTCGAACTCGATGTTTCGTGTAGCGCAATCTATTGAATTACTTAAAAGAAAATAACATACTATGAAATATTGTGGTGTTACATTCTTCCCACTTCTGGATATTTCATCCTTGAAAATTTAAAATTGGGAATAAGAACTTCACTGAAAGTCCCCAATCGGAAAAAGGGTCAATAAAACTATATCTTTAAAAGAAATAAAGAGAAGTACAAAGGTCACCTCAGATAACCCACGCTAGGATTCCATGTAGGAAAACATGGATATGGAAGATAATATAGGGGTCATGATCTGGTGTAGAGTGATTGAAATCATGATTAGGATAATGTTAACAACAAGAATTCTATAAACTTGTGATGAGATAAAGGTTCATTAGTTTCCTAGTAGAAAAAGTAAATGGGTAACATTTTTTTGTTTAAAGTTCCATTTAATAAAGTTGAGGAATTTATTTATGATATTGACTAAGAACATAATGAGATATAATTACTTGTTATGTATTGTTTCATACTTTAATAAATTTATACCACTAACTCATGTTTTTTTTCAGACTATGAGTATTCAATATGACTTGGTCACACCTGACGTGCTAGAATCAACTTCTAGAGAATCACATAATCTAAAATAGATAAACTATATATATTTACCTTACCTTTAGAGATTAACAAGAAAAAAATGGTTAGTACAAGATCAGATGATCCCCAAAAAGGATAATCATTCAGGGAAGTAAATACATATTAAAATTTCTAAAATTAATCAAACAATACCCAAAGTTCAATAAATACCATTAAATAAATAATTTTCCTTAAAATCCATCAATATACTGCAAACTAATATTGAAACCAAAAAAATAGAAGAATTTGATTATGTAGTCTTCAACGTTAAATTGTATTTACAAATAACATCAACTACTCTTAAAGTCACATAGTTAAAAATAATTAACCTAATAACTTATTCTCTATGATATGTTAATAATTTACACATATAACCCAAATATCTATAAAGCTACAATAAAATCATAGATAAAAATCCACCATTACTCCTCAAATGAAATCCCATATTATTCTATTTTTTTAGGCATATAGTATTCCCAACTGAGCGAACTTCTTTTAAAATAACATTTATAACTTAATCCCAAATCATTTTCCTATAATAAGGATATCCACTTGATAAGACATAAGATCCCAAATCAACTTATTATTGATCAATAAAATCATTTAACTAAAAGTAATTTGTCTCACTAACAAGGGACCTCCTGTTGTCCAGTGGTAGGTGATAAATCCCAATCAAATTATGGTTGTGGGTTCCATTCATGTATATTTTTCTGACGCAATGGGTTTTCACACGGTCTGCGTATTGTTGTTTTAAAAAAACAATATTTTATATCATTCAAAAAATGAGATAAATTCTTCAAAATAACTCTAACTTAATTTCACCACAAATTTTATCTCATACCACACATTTTCATCCAAAAATTTAATACCATGTAATTGCCTCAAATTGAAGGATCATATAATCTCATATGGTTATTTATAACTATATTGACAATATAAAACAAAATTCTTCCTAAAATAGTATTTTCACACAATAAACTTCATGGATACACAAAAGAGAAAAGTCTTCCAAAGTAATATCTTCCACAAAGAGCACTAATACTTTCAATAATTTCACCATCCATTTATTTACACATAGGTTCTTCCATGACCAAGGGGTTATCTTATAGAATAGGGAATTTACTCAGGTAATTCCCAGGTCCCCTAAATTTACGGAAAATTACTATAAATGGATTCTTGGGATCATTTTTATTTATTTCTATAGGACTCTTCATTTTCCTCTAAAATTCTTTACATTATGTCCTTTTTCCCACACATAAATCATTTCTTGGTTCCATTGATACACTTCCCTAGGTGTCTCCTTCCATATTCCCTGCATGATGGAAACTGAGCTTTCTTTTCTCCATGGTCTCCACTGCTGGAACACTTATCATTCACCACCTTTCTCTTCTTGGTTGAGTTCTAGAGTTGGTTAATATTAATGTTGTTGATCCTATTTTTTGGAAAACTGATTTGGCATGAACACGATATCATTTACACCCATTAGAATTCTATTATATTGCTCATTTTCTCTATCGTGAACACCTTCTACATCATGTTCAATTTTACTATGACTTCCTTGGAATCTAGCCATTGAATAACACAAGAAAGCATAGTGTGGGTTAGAAAATCATTTAGAGATTATCATAAAATCTTATTTTCAATATGAAACACCTTTGGATTAATATTGGTTATTTATTCTCATCTTATATTAAAATAATTCAAATAATTTTTAAAGAAAATGTGAATTTTCCTAATCATATCCCCAGGGAGTGTCGTATCCAAGAGTGCAACAAGGCCCATTTTCATGCACCAGTTCTCGATCGAGTCTATCTCAAAGCTGTGTTTTCAGGTTTTCCCCCAAGGCACATCTATACCAGAGCCGCCTACACCTGATAGTATCTAGACATGGATGTATTTCTTGGAAAACTCACAAAATCACTACAATGACAAAATTTCCGGAAGTTCATCTATACTAATCCTCAAAGTCTATATTAAGGATATGTGCTCTAATTAGAGTTTATCTAAATCTAGTTCCCAAGGTTTGTACTAAACTTCCTTTCATACCAACTATAACGCCCCGAAACCGGAAGCCTAGAGCCAATACATTATTATGTATCATTGGAATGATCACAAAAGATCATGTCTCAAAATACTGATTAGTTTAGTAGCCTTGGAAGTACTAGATAAATCCATAAGTTTTACATTACATCCTAAAATAAAAAACTAAAACAATATTGTTTCCATATACAACATTGAGATCCCATAGACTATCCCTACAGGTCAATCATAATAAACTTCTCACATCCTAGGAAAAATAAAACATAGAAAGGGGTGATCTCAGATGCTCAGTAGGGTTAAAAATATAGCAGAAACTTTCATAAATAACCATAAAAATTTAAGGCAACGTATAAGATTAAAAAAATCCATTTAATTTTGAAAATCAGAAGAACATGGAAAAGAAAAAATGAAATAATTCCATTTACTTATTCACATGTATATTCTACTAGTATAATAATCACATGCAATATCAATAGCCAATTTTATAATGATGGAATGCATAATTCCAGACATTCATAACCACAAAGTCAAGGCCTTGTTCTAAGACTACAAATAAGATTTGGTCAAGGCCTTGTGCCAAGACAATAGTTTTTCTCATGTGACCTACAATTTCATCTAGAAGCTATTGAGGGCTCTAACCGTCACATACTATGTCAAATTCATTCCTCATATGAAAGGTTTGAAACATTATTTAAATATTCTTATTAAAACTTGCATATGAAATGTAAATACTTTATCTAAAAACCATGAACGATATAAAATTAGAACATCCACAATCAAACATAACTCATTCAATACAATATGGAATATTTTATTTTAACACATTAACCTCAATCAAGAATAATGAAGGATATTGTCATCAATGAATGTTATTATCAAAACTATTTGAGATAAATATCCCCGTTTTTCTTGAAATCATTTAAATGTCACACTATTATTCAAGATGCCGTTTAAAAATAGATTTTTTAATCAAAGTGCCCCATACCAATTTGAAACATTTAAAAGAAATTTTAATTTTATAAAATTAATGACAATATAATGAAATCCTTAAAACCATTTTTAAAACGTGCCATTAATGAGAACGATTTAGAATAATATGTTTTTAAAACATTTAAAATGATATTTTAGTTATAGTTTTGTTCCAATTGAGAGAAACTTGAATACAAATAATTGAGGTAATAAAAACTATATAATATCTTGAGAATAAAGGATTTGATGTTATACTATGTCAGAGGATAGTATATACACCATATAGAAGTGAAATGGTGGATGATAACAAAGAAGTGTGAAAGGATTGTAATTTGAGATAGAATCCATTATAAAGACAACTTCCATCGGTAAAGGATAAATCAATGACATATTTATTTGGGAAAAATAAAAATACAGTCAATTTTATTGGATATTTAGTGTAAATCAATCATAGGACATTCACACATATTCTCGTAAAACAATACCACTGACTTGGATGTACAACTCAATGAATGGAAATTGATTTAAGATCAATTGTATATCAATGAATTTAGATATTTTAAATGAAGTGATTACATGTATCAAACGTATATCCACACAAAGGGAAGTGGGAATTACTATATAAATAACAAAAAATGATTCTACAAATAATCTTGGAGTAAAATATACAATGATGTATGTGTAAATCCCATTGGGTGGAAATTGAAATTTGAAATTCCCTTACAGATTTGGTAACATATGAAATATACAACCCATGAAAGAAGGATCATACAATGAGGATGTAAATAACCATAAATTAATGTATATTACACCATGAATACAATCATGGACAATACATATCCCACAGAAAAGTAAATAGTGTCCAATATTGCATGAATCTCACACGGATAAAATGTGAGATGAAAACCCTTACTTTGTTGTAATCAATCAAGTACTATGACAAAATGTTAAATACCACCAAATTAATCACAAAATAACATTAATATAAAAATAATCATGATAATATATATCAAATGGCAGTACACAATACACCACATCCAATAAATAAGTGACAAATAATATAAATCTCACAGGATTAAAAGTGAGATAAGAAACCCCTTACAATGTACTTTTCATTGGTCGAGGGTAGGTTAACCTCTTGTATAATGGAGAAAAAATTGGTATTAAATTATAAAATAATCATATACATTAATATTATATCATATATGATCTTTCAATATTTCTTTGTTAATAATATTTTAGTATTATCGTCGTTTCAGGTGTTTAGTGATTTGTTTTCCGTTTTTTTCTTTATTACGTAAGTAATGATTTTTATGGATAGGATGTATCATAATAATATTACGAATTATATTAAATCTTTAAACATTATTTTTTATTCTTCTAATGAAAATTAGTCTTGAATGGATACGATGGGGAATGAATCTCATCACGTTCGCAAAGACGGTAATCCGCACATACGCAAGAGCGATAATATCATTCTTTTGATATTAAAATAATATATAATTTGATGGTATATCATATATATATAATAATTATAATGTTACATTTATTATTTACATCAATTATACATCTTTATTATACCCATCCAAATAATAATTTATTGAATAAAAATTACACCACGATGTGGAGACGGCAAGTCATACGTACGCACGTATGGTAACATGTCATTCAAAGGATGGATTGAATAATGAATATGGCTATACCATATTTATATTAAAATCATAGTATATAGAATATTCGGGATTTATTATTTTATAATAGAAACAACAAGAAAGAAGAAGTGGGAGAAGAAAGAAATTTGAATGAGGTGATGAAATATTTACCTCTTCTTCAAGTTCGTCCTTTTGATTTGATCAAAAGGTCTCTCTAGGGTGGATTTCTGTCTAATGGATGGCCTCTAGGATGATGGGAGGACAGTTTAGAGGGTATTTGGGCAGTGTTTGGATGAGAAAAATGTCTATGAAGGTGTGAATGGGAGTGAAGGTGATGTGCCCTTTCATATGAGGGGTGAGGGGCACCTTAGGAAAAGCTAGAAATATTATTTTATAATAAAATCATTTAAGATTTATAATGACTCAAAAATGAATTATATAATGGTTAAGGCAGGGATCGATCAATAACCACTCAACCAACATGTTTTAGATAGGTTTGAGTTACTATATTAACTTTATCTTTAAGATTTAACTCTTAATTAAATAGTTTGACATTTACCATGTCTCTTTGTATTTTTACATTATATAGTTAATAAACATAATATAAACATCAAAGCGAGCCTAAAGTGGTTAATTAATTACATTTAGAATATTATTTATTAACTTTTTCCGAACCATATATTTTTTGGAATAAAATATCTATTAATAATATAATATTTGTTTTAAAATCTCTTTTATGACAATTTTGACACTATTTGGTATTTTGTTTTTTCTAAATTCATAACAACATTATTACTTCGAACAAGATTCATCTAAAAAACCTTAATATTTCATATTAACCTATAAAATTACTGGAATTCTTGCAAAGTCTCCAATTCGATTTATTTGGATATTTATAATATCAATTATTCAAATATTTCATTAATTATGTAATTAGTGCATCAACATTGTGTCATAAATAAATTAAATTATTTAATGTCTAAAAAATATAAATAAAATACCTTTTTGTATGAAATAGTTTTAGCTATCTTATGGAAATTTATTGTCAAATTTATCTTATGTATAACCCGATATTAAAATTTTTTTAGTTATTAAAAATTGATTTTAAATATTTTTTAAACAAAATAATAATAAATGCCCTAATCTAATCCAAGTGGACATAAAGGAACATATTTTATTCCTGAGGTTTTTTTGGTTTAATTAAACATATCCAATAGAATTAGGACATGAGTTAGGGTAATAATAATATCATTTGTACAATTAATTACCCTATTTAATATTAACTATGGTAAATAAAAGTAAAAAGTTACTATTCAAAAAAAATTATTTCCATCTTATTGAAACAAATTTTACATAATGATATCAACCATGTCTCATAAATTTCGAAATTCAACTCACAAAAGAGGTAAAATTAATTTTTATGTAAATTTGCTAATGCTCCTAGTAGGTGGGCAAAAGACGGTAAAAAGTTCAATAAAATTTTATACATGAAATTTCATTATAAAATGTCACCGATGAATTACATTGAACTTATATAGGTATTATACCCAAATTCTGACATAATATAAATTTAACTAAAATAATTAATTATTTAAATAAAAAAAGTCGGTTTTAAACTATAACGTAGTGTTTTTCACTATTCATAAAAAATGGAATGTTTTCAGAAAAATACAAATACTTTAACCTAAGATAATTTTGATATTCCAAATTCAAAAATGATTAATATTTAAACAAATTAAAAAATATAAGTTTACATTAATTAATTTAAAATTAATCCCCATTGCCAAAACCGAATAGTGGGTATTAAAATAGTAAAAGCAATCAAAAGATTTATATGTTTTTATGTCAAACATAAATGTGAAATTACTTATTATCTTCTACATTTTATTAAATAATAAACTTGTAATATAATTATACATCCAAATCACTAAAATAAGTATTTGAAGTATATAAATTATTTCGATTATAAAATTTGTTTTCAAATAATATTTTGTATTTTTCAGTATTCATCAAAATAGAAAAGTTATTATAAAATATAAAAAAATTACCCAAAATAAACTTTTATGTCCCGATTCTGTAGAAGAATTTAATTTCATTAAATTGAGTATATCAAAGTGTCAAAAATTGGTTTTAAAATGCGTTTTCTATTAAATGGTGGTAAAATTGCATTTTTTTGAAAAATACTTATTTTATCTGAAATAATGAATTTGATCTTATATTATGTCTAAGAAAGACATAATATGGATTCTAAAATTATATGGTGTATATAAATATTAAAATTCAGTTAATACCATTCATAACCGCTTTTGAACGCCTAGTTCGGTAAGTCGTGGTGCGCTCGAACTCAGGGTTGCGTGTAGTGCAAGCTATTGAATTAAATTAAAGAAAATAACTTACTATGAAATCGTGGGGTGTTACATTCTTTACTTCTTTTGGATATTTCATCCTTGAAATTATAAAATTGGGCTTGAGAACTTCATTCAAAGTCACACATCGAAAAAAATAGTCAATAAAACTATCTCTTTAAAAGAAAGAAAGAGAAGTACAAAGGTCACCCGAGATGACACACACTAGGATTCCATGTAGGAAAACAAGGATAGGGAAGATAAAATAACTGTCATGTTATGGTGTAGAGTGATAGAAAACATGATTAAGAGAATGATACCAACAAGAAAACGAAAAACTTGTGATGAGATAAATGTTCATTAGTTTCCTAGTAACAAAATTAAACGGATAACATTTTTTTAGTTTCCATTTCATAATGTTGAGAAATTTATTTATGAGATTGACTATGAACATAAAGAGATAAACTTACTTTTTCAGTAGTGTTTCATCCATTAATAAATTTCTACGAGTAACTCATCTTTTTTTTCAATTGATGAGTATTCAAGATGACTTGGTCACACCTGAAGTGCTAGAATCATCTTTTAGAGAATCACATAATCCACAAAGGATAAAATCTATATATTTTACTTGTCCTTATTGATTATCCAAAACCAAAATAGTTAGTACAAGATCAGATGATCCCTAATAGGATAATCCTTTATAGAAAGGAATAATTATCTTAATTTCTAAAATTAAACAAACAATACCCAATGTTCAATAAATACCATTCAAAAAACAATTGTCCATGAAATCCATTAATATAATCCAAACTAATATTGAAACCCAAAACATAGAAGAATTTGATTACGCAATCTTCCACATTAAATTGTATTTCCAAATAACATCGACTACTCTTGAAGTCAAATACTTAAAATTATTTAACCTAATCACATATTATTATGATAGGTTAATCATTTCCATAAATAACCTAAATCACAATAAATCTACAACAAAAAAATAGATAAAAATCCACATTTACTCCTCAAATGAAATCACATAGTATTCAACATTCCTTAGGAAAATAATATTCCCAAAATAGTGAACATCTTCCAAAATAACATTTATCACGTAATCCCTATATCATTTTCCTTACAAATGATATCCACTTAATAAGTCATAAGATACCAAATCAACTTATTATTTGGAAATAAAATCATTTAACTAAAAATAATTAGTCATTCTACCCTAGGACTTCACATTGTCTAGTGGTAGGCGATAAATCCCAATCACACTATGGTTGTGGGTTTGATTCATGTATCTTTGTCTGACATGATGGGTTTTCACACGAGCTGCGTGTTTTCCTTTTTCAAAAACGTTATTTTATAACATTCCAAAAATGATATAAATTCCTCAAAATAACTATAACATAATTTTACCACAAATTTTATCTCATACCTCACATTTTCATTCAAAAATTTTATAACATGTAATTTCATCAAAATAAATGATCGTGTAAACCCAAATGGTTATGTATAACTATATCAACAATAGAAAACAAAATTATTCTTAAAATATCATTTTCACATAATAAACTGTAGGGTTAAACATAAGTGAAAATTTTTCCAATGTAATCCCATCAACTAAGAGCAATAATACTTTCAAACATTTCACCATCCATTTATTTCCACTTTGGTTCTTCCTTGACCAAGGGGTTATCCTATAGAATAGGGAAATAACCCGGGTAATGCCTAGGTCCCCTACATTTATGGGAAATGACTATAAATGGTTTCTCGGGATAATTTTTATTTTCTTCTATAGTACACTTCATTTTTCCTTGACAAATCTTTACTTTAGGTCCTTCTTTAGCACACATAATTCATTTCATTTTTCCATTGATACACCTCTGTTGGTGTCTCCTTCCATATTTTCTACATGATGGAAATTGAGATTTCTTTTCTCCATGATCTCCACTGCTGGAGGTCTTATCTTTCACCACCTATTTCTTCTTTGTTTTGTCTGAGAGTTAGTTAATAAATAAGTTGTTGATCATATTTTTGGAAAACTGATTCAGCATGAACACGATATAATTTACACATATCAACATTCCATTATGTTTCTTATTTCTTCCATCGTGCCCACATTGTACATCATGTTCAGTATTACGATGGAATCCTTGGAATCCTGCCATTGACTAACACCAGAAAGCATAGTGTGATTCATAAAAACATTTAGACAACATCATAACACCTTATTTTCAATCTAAAACACCTTAGGATTATCGAGGTTTATTTATTCTCATCTTATTTCAAAATCATTCAAATATTTTTTTATTGAAAATATAAATTATCTAAACATATCTCCGGGAGGTGTCGTAACCAAGAGTGCAGTAAGGCCCGCTGTCGTGCACAAGTTCCAGTTCGAGTCTAGATCAAAGCAGTGTTTTCGGGTTTTACCCCAAGCTACATCTATGCCAGAGACGCCCCTACCTGCTCGTATCCAGATAGGGATGTATTGCTTGGAAAACTCAAAAAATATCTAAAATATCAACACTCAGAGAAGTTCTTCTATACTAATCCTTGAAGTCTATATTAGGGCTATGTTCTATAATCAAAGTTTATCTAAATATAGTATCCAAAGTGTTTACTAATCTTCCTCCAATAACAACTCTAACGCCCGACCCCAGAAGCCCAGAGACAGTGCATTATTACGTATCATTGGATTGATCACAAAAGATCATGTCTCAAAATACCTATTAGTTTAGCTGCCTTGGAAGTACTAGATACATCCATATGGTTTACAATACATCATAAAGTGGAAAACTACGACAATATTGATTCTATATAAAACAATGAGATCCCATAGAATATCCTTTCAGGTCTATCATAATATACTTCTTCGCATCATAGGTAAAATAAAACATAGAAAGGGGTGAGATCAGATGCTCAGTAAATATAACAATATAGAAGAAACATTCATAAATAAGCCAAATATTTAAGGCAATGTATAACACCAAAACAAAATCCTTTTAAACATGAACATCAGCATAATATGAAAATGATAAAATAAAATAATTCCATTTAACTATTCACATGGATATTCTATTAGTCAAATAATCACATGAAATATCAATATCCACTTTCGTAATGATGGATTATATAACGCCAAACTTTCATAACCACATAGTCAAGTCCTTGTGCCAAGACTACAAATCAGATTTTGTTAAGGCCTTATGCCAAGACACTAGTTTGTCTCAGGATACCTACCGATGCATCGAGGAGATATAGCGAGCTCCACCCATCACTTACTAAGTCCAATGCATTCCCTATATGAAATTTTGAAACATTACATAAATATTCTCATTAAAACTAGCATTTGAAATGTCAATACTTTGTCCACAAACAATGAATGGTATAAAAATAGCACATACACAATCAAACATAACTCAATAAATAAAATATGGAAGATTTTATTGTAACATATTATCTTCAATCTAGAATAATGATGGTTATTGACATAGATGAAAATAATCATCCAAACTATTTGAGATAAATTTCCCCCTTTTTCTTGAAATAATTTACAAGTCACATTATTTTCCAAGAAGCCGTTTAAAAATAGATTTTGGAATCAAAGTGTCTCATACCAATTTGGAAAATTTAAATGGAATTTTAATTTTGAATACATTAATTTCCATATAAATAAATCCTTAAAACCATATTACAAACATGGACATTAATGAAAAATATTACAAGAATAAGTTTTTAAAACATTTAAAATGTTATTTTAGTTAGAGTTCCTAACCAAATGAGAGACGTTTGAATACAAATAATTGATGTAATAGAAAATTTATAAAATCTTGAGAATAAATTATTTCATGATATACTATGTCATAGGATAGTATATACACCATATTAAAGTTAATTTGTCCATAAAAACAAAGAAGTCTTAAAAGAAAGTAAATTGAGATGAAATCTGTTATAAAGACAGTATCCTTAGGTAAAGGATAAATAAATGACCTAATTATGTGGTAAAAATATAAATACACTCAATATGATTGGATATTTAGTGTAAATCCATCAGAGGATATTCACACATATTCTTATAAAAACAACACCTATGACTTGGACGTTTAACTCAATGAATAGAAATCGAGGTATGCCAAAGTTTATATCAATGAATTGGGAAATTATAAATGGAGTTATTATGTGTATCAAATTTATATTCAAACAAAGTGGAGAGAAAATTACTACATAAATAATAAATAGGTATTCCACACATATTATTGGAGTAAAATAATCAATGAAGTATGCATAAAGCGCATTAAGTGGAAATTGAAATTTGAAATTCCCTTACCGATTTGGTAACTTATGAAACATACAACCTGTGAAAGAAGGATCATACAATGAAGATGTAAATAACCACAAATTAAAGTATATTACACCAATAATACAATCATGGGCAATACAAATGCCAGACAAAATGAAATATTGGCCAATAACAGGAATCTCACGGGAATAAATAGTGAGATGAAAAACCCTTACTTCGTTGTAATCAATCGATTCGTATGACCAAAAGTTAATAAACAACAAATTAATCATAGAATACCATAAATATAAAGATAATAATGATAATATATATCAAATGTAAGTACACAATACACCACATCCAATAAATAAGTGGCGAACAATGAAAATCTCACTCAATTAAAAGTGAGATAAGAAAACCCTTTCCTTGTACTTTTCCATGGTCAAGGGTACGTTAACCTAATTTATAATGGTGAAAAAACTGTTATAATATTTTAAAATAATCATATACATTAATATGATATCATATTATATATTTTAATATTTCTTTTTTAATAATATTTTAGTATTATCGTCGTTACGGGTGTTAACATATTCATTTTCCTTTATATGATTTGTTATGTAAGTAATGTTTGTTATAGATAGGATGGAATTTATTCATATTACGAATGATATTATTTAATTAAAAAATATTTATAATCATCTATGAAAAATTATTCTTGAATGATTACGATGGGGAAATAATCTCATCGCCTTCACGGAGACGGTAATCCGTACGTACGCACGAGCCACAATATCATTCTTTTGATATTAAAATAATATTTAATTGAATGGTATATCATATATAAAGAATAATTATCATGTTATATTTATTATTGAAATCAATTATACAACATTATTATAACAATCCAAATAATAATGTATTGAATAACAATTACACCTCGACGTGGAGACGGTAAGCCGTACGTACGCACGTACGGTGACATGTCATTCAAAGGATGAATAGAATAATGAATATTGATATAAAATATTTATAATAAAATTAGAGTATATATATGATACCTGATTTATTATTTTATAATGGAAACAACAAATAAAGAGGAAGTGGGAGAACAAGGGAACTTGAAAGAGTTGATAAAATATTTACCTCTTCTTCGGATTTGTCCTCTTGATTTGATCAAAATGGCTCTTTAGGATTCCATTCTGACTGAAGGAAGGACTCAAGGATGAAGGTATGACAGATTATATAGTATTTGGTTAGGTTTTGGTTGAGAAAAATGGATATGATGGTGTGAATCAGAGTGAAGGGGAAGTGGCATTTTATAATAGGGGTGTGGGGCACCTTAGGAAATGCTTGAAATATTATTTTATAATAAAATCATTTTCGGTTTATAATGGCTCCAAAATGAATTATTTAGAGGGTAAGGTGGAGATGGGTCGAAAAACACTCAACCAATAGGTTTTAGATAGGCCTGGGTTACTATAATGACTTTATCTTTTAGATTTAACTCCGAGTTAAATAGTTTTTAATTTTCCATGTCTGTTTGTATTCTAATGTTATATGGTTAATAAACATACTATAAACATCCATGAGAAAATAAAGTGGCTAATTAATGATATATATAATATTATTTTGGAACTTTTACCTAACCTTATATTTTTAGGTATAGATTATCCATTAATAATATAATATTTTTATTAAAAACTCTTTTATGTCAATTTCGACACTATTTGGTATTTTTTCTCTAAATTCATAATAGCATTATTACTTTGAACAAGATTCATTTAACAAACCCTAACCTGTCATATTAACATATAAATTTAGTATAATTCATAAAAAATCTCAAATTACATTTATTTGGATATTTATAACATCTATTATTTAAATATTTCAATAATTAGGTAATTACTACATCATCATTGTGTCATAAATAAGATAAATTATTTAATGTCTAAAAATATAAATAAAATACTATTATGTATTAAATATTTTTATCTTTATAATGAATATTTATTTTCAAATTTATCTTATGTATAGCCCAATAATAAAAATTATTTAGTTAATAAACATTGATTTTAACTCTTTTATCTTTTCTTTAAATAAATTATTAACAAATGTACTAATCTAATAGAAGTGGACCTAAAGGATAAAATATTATTCCTATGGTTGTTTTTGGCCGAATTAAACTTATAAAATAGAATTGAGACATGTTTTAGGATAATAATAAAATCATTATAACCTTGATTACCCTATTTACTTTTAACCGTGGTAAATAAAAGTAAAAAGTTACCATTCACCAAAAATTATTTTCCTCTTATTAAACAAAATTTTACTTACTGAAATAAACTGTTTCTCTATGATTTATTAAATTAAACTAACAGAAGCGGTAAAATTAAATTTTATGTTTTTTTTGCAAATGCTCCTAGGAGGTGGGTAAAAGACGGTGAAAAGTTAAATAAACTTTTATACATATAATTTTCTTATAAAATGAAACCAATGAATTACATTGAACATATATAGGAATTATACATACATTTTGACCTTAAATAAAATTAAATAAACTAAATAATTATTTATATAAAAAAATTAGTTTTAAACTATAACGCAGTGTTTTCACTATTCATCAAAAATTGATTGTTTTTAGAAAAATACCAAAACTTTCCCCTAAGATAATTCGGATATTCTGAATTCGAAAATAAATTATATTTTTAAAAATTCAAAAAATATAAGTTTCATTAATTAATTTTATAATTAATTCCCATTGTCAAAACTGAAATTCAGGTTTTTAAAAAGTAAAAACTATCAAAATATTGGCATGTGTTTATGTCAAACATAAATGTAAAACTACTTATGATCACATAAATTATATTAAACTATAAAAATATAATCTAACTATACTAACTAACCATTAAAATACATAATTTAACAATATAAATAATTTCGGTTAAAAAAGTAGTTTTCAATTATAATTTAGTATTTTTCAGTAATCATCAAAATATAAATTTTTTTAGAAAAGTACCAAAAATTTACCCAAAATAAATACATATGTACCGAATGTAAAGAAGAATTTAATTTCATTAAATTAAATATATAAACGTGTCAAATATTGGTTTTAAAAAGAGATTTCTATTAAAAGGTGGTAAAATAGCTTTTTCTGAAATATACTTCTTTTATCTGAAAAAATGAATTTTTTCTTATATTATTTATAAGAAACACTTAATACGGATTCTAAAATTATATGGATTATGTAAAATTCAAAATTCAGTTAATACTCTTCATAACTGGTTTTGAACGGCTAGGTTGGTAAGTCGTGGTGCGCTCGAACTCGGTGTTGCATATAGCGCAAACTATTGAATTACGTTAAATAAAATAACATACTATGAATTCTTGGGGTGTTACATCAATGGTGACTTTTATAATTGAAAATTCATTGTATGGGATATACAAAAATAGTATCCCATGTTTGAGGACATTGTAAATAGGCATCCTAATAGGGGAATTATGAGAATTTGTTCCCTAATAAGGGGCCTAAAATAATTATTTCACATGTATGGGGACAGTTGTGAATTGGAAATAAGGGATGTGGAAATGAGTTTATAGATGATATAACATTGTACCTATATAAGAGGATACCCTAGCTTGATGTTATTTCATTGTATCTATTATGTACGGATTGAGGGGTGAAATCCCTTCCTAGTGTTGGGACTTATAGGTTAGTCGGGGTCTGTTGAACCATATTGGAGGACCCTATAGTGACTATTGTGTTGGTGCTCTTTTGTTGTATTCTTATGTTAGGATGGGTGTGTAGTGAATTAATACTTTCATTTCTGGGACCTTCACCTATGTTCTAAAAGAATATTGAATATGTGGTATTTCAAAAATTCAAAATGAATTTACATTAGGATGATGCAATTATATAGGATTTCATAAATTATCTCTAATATTGGAAACAAAATGTTATCTAATGGGGTGGAGGGAGTCTGGGGTGTGCATGTAGGTCAAATAGACTCCTCATTTATTTATTATTTTTCAACTCTACATTCACTCCTCAACATGAATGTTGTAACACCATAAAATTTTGAAAAGTAGTTTTTCATGTAAATTTAATATTCAGGATAGTTTTCATTAAACCCAACATCAATTTTATCTTGCATAACATAAAACACTAATTTTATCTTTCATTACATGCATTGTAAATTTTATCTTAGTTTACACACATCAATAAGTTTTTCATGTATTTTACACAACATTGAGAATAAACATAACATGACATACTATTAAAATATTATTATTTTATACAATAATTATCATTAGACAATAGAATTGTTGGTGTAAATAGGATTAAATAAATTATAAATCTGTATGGTTTACCGATTTATATAGAATTAATTACTTGGAGACTAAACAATTTGAAAAGAAGATAAAATCTTTTTGACAATATTGGGAATTTTTTCTAAAAATTTATTTTTATGCACATAATCATGTTTTATCTCAATAAATTAAATAATTATTTTTTAAATTATTTATTTTAATTTATATATAATTTATTTAATTAAAAATTTTACATTTATCTTATTTTCTACCTAGATAATATATAAAAATAAATCCATTTTTATTCTTTAAAATTATTTTTTTTAAACTAGTATTTTCATATTTTGTGAAAAATTTTAAATTTTTTTCCACTTTTAAAATATTTATTTAATTGAAATATATTAATTATATTAATTATAATGAAAAAAAATTTATTTGTGTGGATTTTTATAACTTTCTACAGAGATAATGTTTTTTGATGAATAGTGAAAAATATTGGTATTTATTAAGAATTTCAATTTCTTTTAATGGATTTAAAAACATTAAATTTTTTTAATATGGTTTTAGAGGTAATATTGTTTCCATTATATATTTATTAATAAAATTTATGTCATCTTAATAAATTTAATATTTATGTTTGATATAGAAACTTTTTAATCATTTGATCACATTTTCATTGGAAAACAATATTCCCATCACATTTGTATGATCAATTTTAAATTAAACATTTCCACTTATATGATTTTAAATCAGATAAGTAGATTAATTATTTTGAATAATAATTTTTATTATTTAATATTTTTGGCTTTAGTTTTTTACCACAATTAATATAGAAAATCGTAAAAATTATTTACTATAGAAAAGGGAAAAATGTGATTACCCGATTGTTAAAATGAATATATAAGGGTTAAAAATTCCAAAAAATTCCCATCACAAATATAATAATTTTTTTAAACTAATATCTTATACATTAGTTTTTTTACTATTTTTATCCTTCTCCCATGTTAAAAATGAGGGTACAAATTTTTATTTTCAAAATGTACAAATGTGCCACTAACCTCACTTATAAAATGCCACAACTCTACTATTCTTTTCACACATCCAATCCCATTTGGATAAAAACATAAATTTCCTAAATAAATTATTTACGTCCTTTATTTAATTAAATAGGCCTCATTTTTTTTCAATAATACAACTTCATAATACTTTTATTTCAAACCAAACTATGTTTTCTGAAATAAAGGTAACATACAATAGAGCATTTTATTTTATTTATTCCTCCACCTTTTTGAAATATTATTAATGCATTATTTTATAATAAACAAAGTATCTAACTTAAAATGATTTCTTATTATGATAATTTAATAACCTAAATCCATATCCTCTTCTAGAAAATGTGTTTTAACATCATCATTCATGTGTATGACAAGCTACCCTACAACAAACAAATGTTATTCTTTTTCCATCACAATATATCAAAAAAGGATATAATGATTGATTTATTTATTATATAATATATTTATTATTTTATTATGATTTCTAAATAATTATATCACATGTTACTTATTACCTTCCATTTAGTGGGAATTTTGTAACGTCATTCATGTGTAAGGAACACTACCACCATGGAAGGTGATGTGATTTTTTACACAATACATTGAAGAATATTGTCACGACCCGCCCTCGGGGTCCGTGCTGTGACTATCCCAAGCCCGCCTTCCATAGGCCAGGGGCTGGCGACTAGCACCAAGGCGTAAATCCCGGTAAAAAGGGAAGGCATTGCCTTTGAAAAGTAAACAAACACCACAGAGTAAGAAAGCGGAAAGTAAACACTAAACAAAAGCAGAGTACAACTGAAAGTGCAGAAAAGTAAATGGGCCAGTATACAAACCCAAACTGAAAGTAAAGTACAAATCGAAAGGGAAAACAACAACTGAAAAGTAAAAGCCGCTACACCGAGCTGTCCACTGGATATCCCACCTGAAGGGTGGGTACAGATAGCTCCTCTGCTCCACGGGTCCCGCCGTCCGCTCCGAGCACGTCCCGCCCAGTGGTCCACCTCCGGGTACCGTCCTGCTCTGCAAGCCTCAGCTAAGATCAACGTTGTCCGTCGTCTGCAACCAACACAACGTAGTGCGGGCAAAGCCCGTGCAGGGGTGAGTATAAGCTACTCAGTAGGGACCCCGAAACCCCTGAAGGTCTCTCAAATCCACAAAGGATAAACCACGAAGAAAGGTACAATCATGAAGTAACAACCGACACTGCTTAGGTATATGCCCATACATATACCTAAGTCATCAAATTCAAATACGCTCCAACCTCCGAGCCCAAGTACAACTCAGTCCACACAGGAAAGTAAACGTATTCCAGACAGGAAAGCAAAACGTAATCCACACAGGATAGCACAACACAATCCACACAGGAAAGCAACAGGATTCAGCTCACACAGGTATACTTCTTCGAAAGACGATAAAGATGATCTCTGATCCATCTAAGTCGTCGGTCCCACGAAGGATCGATATGTAACTGACCACCGCAAAAGACCCACACAGGATCGGGCCCACGTAGGACCTGTAGGCGCTGCTTCACACAGGACCGCTGAGCGCAAAGACCCACACAGGATCGGACCCACACAGGATCGGGCCCACACAGGACCTGTAGCACTGATCCACGTAGGATCGCTGAGTGCTGTAGTCGTCATCGTCGAATCCACACAGGATCTCTGTACTGTCATCGTCGCAGTCACAGTAGCAGTAGTAGCAGTAGTAGTCACAGTAACAGTCGCAGCCAGCACTAGGGTTCCCGCACACAGCAAGCTCGTTCGGAGGGTCCGCTCCACGAACCGAGAGGCTGATACATCAACTGTCACAAAGACCAGAGTTGATGTATCCAAAAGATCCGTATCGTCAACAGGAACTCAACGCAACAGACGGCGTGTCGATCAGACGCCATGTCTGAGAGTTATTGGCATTTTCGTCCCCGGGGCCCGGTTGGTTTTTAAGGCAAAACCAACCCGACCGTACTCCACCTGCGTCGAAACCTCGGGCGGAGTATGCCAAAAGATCCGTCTCACTAAGAGGAACACAACACGGCTGACGGAACGTCAATCGGACGTCCGTAGCTCAAGATATGAGCGTTTCCGCTCCGAAGGCCCGGTTGGTTTCGTGAACGAACCAACCCGGCCGAACACAATGTAATCCGAAACCTTGAGTTTGATATACCGAAACGACCGTCTCGATCCAATGATCGCGTTGTCGCAGACGGTTCGTCGATCATAGGTCCGTGGCTCAAGTTATGGCCAAAAGACCGAAACTAATTCGAAACGGGGGGGTCCGGGTCCGTGCCGACCCGGGCCGACCCCCCTGGGTCGGCCCGAATCGGGTCGACCCGACCCAGGTCCGACCCGGCCCGGCTGGCCGGCACGGCGGCGCGGCGGCCTGGCGCCGCACGGAGGCAGCGCGCGGTGGGAATCAAGCCCCCGCTTGATTGAAGAGGCGGCGCGGCTATATGCCGCGCCCTTTGAAAAAAAACGGCCCCCACGTGGGGGCCGGCTTGAAGAAAACCGGGGGGCCTCCTGCCCCCCGCCCCCTCAAGGAAATCGCCCCCCTCTTAAATGAGGGGGGTTTTTAGAGCTGGCCGGGGGAATTTAGTTCCCCCGGCCTTTGACCTTCCGGCCGGTTTTCTCCAACGGGACCGGAAAATCCGGTCCCCTCTTCGGCTTCCGACGCCGGCGGCCCGGCCGCCGGTCTTCTCATTCCGCCGCGGCTCGGAACTGGCCGCGGTGTTCATCATCCGGCGCGGTGCGACGGCACCGTGTCCCTCCGCCGTGCCTTTGATTTCCTTCAACCCAGCGCGACGGCGTCGCGTTCTTGATGATTCTTCCATGGCGCGCGCGCGACGGCGTCGCGTAATATAATCGCACGATTAACCGCGTGGTGCGACGGCACCACGCCACCTTATTTCCACCAGCAAGGTAAATCAACACGAACGATGGAGGGGGTTCGGCTGTGTTCATGCGGTCCGGCCCCCCTCATGTTAAAAGATAACACAACTAAAAATCCTTACGTTAATCATGCATGAACCACGAACAAGGATAAATAAATAAACAAAATACAACAACCCCTACCTTGGGTATAGGTTCGCAGATTTGTCAACGTCCCGCGGAAGACAACGTCGCGGAGGTCGGGCGTCGCGGTAGTCGTTCGTCAAATCCGATGACGAAGAGGTGCGTCCGATGAGATACGTCGTTGGCAAATCTTCATATGCCGACGAAGGGAGTCTGAGGAGGAAGTGGCATTCCCTCTCGTTGACACGGAAGACGAAGAAGAGAGGAGCGGCGTTCTTCGTCGGAACTTGAGCGTTCTTCGTCAAGTTGAGCGTTCTTCGTCAAGTTGAGCGTTCTTCGTCAAGTTGAAGAAGAATGAGGAGGAGCTCTCAAAAATCCTCTTAAGTTGGCTAAACAAAACTAACCAAATAAAATAAGGTTCCTCCTTATTTTATTTACCAAGCCAAGGAATTCAAAACTTCAAATTCAAAAAAAACATAACACTTAATTAATTATAAATGTCATGTGTAATTAATTAGATGTTAAGTTAACAAACTTTTAAGAGGGAGAGAGGGGAGTTTAAGGGGGAAGATGAGAGGTTTAGGTTCATGTGGGTCCCACCACACTTAACCCTCTCAAGGGAGGTTAAGTGAGTGTGGGTCCCACCCCTAACTCCCTTTGAGAGGAGTTAACCTACAAAAGTAAAATAAAAAGAATTCCACATTTTTTTATTCAACTTTTTATAATTCTCCCAAAAACTAACTTTCGTCCCGCAACAAACGCAACTTCCGAAAAAATATCTTTAAGCGAATATCGGCGCTGCGAGTTCATCGGTGCCCTCAGATTTCAATTCCGAGCACCGGATCAAAAGTTAGGAATTCTCGCTCGTTCGTTCACTGAACGTACCCGAGCCAAACTTCCGAAATTGATTCCGGGCACTCCGGGCCTCGGAATCAGGTGCCGTCTGAAACCGCGCTCTTGTAAAATTCTAAAGAAAATTAAGAAAAAAATTTCATTTGAATTTTACGGGTCTTTACATTACTCCCACCTCAGGGATTTACGTCCCCGTAAAGATACATAAAAAACTAGGGAAACAAATGAGGGTACTGAGCACGCATCTGAGCCTCCCGCTCCCATATTCTCTCCTGGAGATTCTGGTGTTTCCATCTGATGCGCACAAGAGGAATCGATCGCCCACGCAGGACCCGCTCCTGTCGATCCTCTATCTCCACCGGGACCTCCGTAAAAGTCGCCCCATCGTCAACGTCAAGCTCCCCATGGTCAATGATGTGCATCGGGTCATGCACGTATCTCCTCAACTGGGATACGTGGAAGACATCGTGCACCCGATGCAACTGAGGTGGCAGAGCCAGGCGATAAGCCACCTCGCCAACCCTGCTGAGGACCTGGAAGGGTCCGATGAAGCGCGGATATAACTTGCCGCCTCGGCCAAATCTCCGAATACCACGTCGAGGTGAGACCCGCAAGAAGACGTGGTCGCCATCCTCGAACTCTAGTGGCCTCCGCCTCCTGTCAGCATATGACTTATTTCGGCTCTGAGCTGTCCTCATCCGCTCCTGGATGACCTGGACCTTCTCTGTCGTGGCCTGGACCATCTCCGGTCCCACCAGTGCTGACTCTCCAGGGTCTGTCCAGCACAAAGGAGATCTACAAGGTCGGCCGTACAACGCCTCGTACAGTGCCATCCCGATGGTGGAGTGGTAGCTGTTGTTGTACGCAAACTCCACCAAGGGTAGGTGGTCCTCCCAGCTACGACCAAAGTCGAGAACATATGCGCGGAGCATGTCCTTGAGAGTCTGAATGGTCCTCTCCGTCTGACCATCCGTCAGAGGGTGAAAGGCCGTGCTCAGATGTAGCTGCGTCCCGAACGCCTCCTGTAACCCCTTCCAAAGCCGGGAAGTAAAGCGAGCATCTCGATCGGAGACGATAGATGATGGCACACTGTGGAGCCGCACAATCTCCTGAACGTAGAGACGTCCCAAGCTCTCCAATGAGCCCTGCTCTCTGATGGGTAAGAAGTGTGCCGACTTGGTGAGTCGGTCAACAATCACCCAGATGGAGTCGTGACCTCTGGAAGTGCGTGGAAGTCTAGTCACAAAGTCCATAGATATGACGTCCCACTTCCACTCCGGAACCTCCAAGGGCTGTACCAAGCCTGCTGGTACCTGATGCTCTGCCTTCACCTGCTGGCAGGTAAGGCATCGAGAAACGAACACTGCTACTGCCTTCTTCATGCCCGGCCACCAGTGCTGTCGTCTGAGGTCCTGGTACATCATCGCCACTCCCTGATGTACCGCCAAAGGAGAAGTGTGAAACTCTCTCAGCACTTCCTCTCGCAAAGCGACTGGTACCATGGTACGTCCTCTGAAATGGATGATGTGCTCTGCTCCAAGGGAGAAACCATCAGGTGCCTGTCCCGAGGATATCTGTGTACGCTGTGTCTCACAGTCAGCGTCCCCACGCTGTGCCTCCCTGACTCGCTGCAGTAGTGTAGGAGTGATTGTGAGATACTGAAGGAAGGCTGCTCCATCTCTATCCACGAAGGATATCTGCAAAGAGGCTAGCTGCTCCGTCGCCTCCTCAAGTAGCTGAATGCCTGTCCTCCTGCTAAGGGCATCGGCTACTACGTTCCCCTTCCCAGGAGTATAGACTATCTCAAAGTCATAGTCCTGGAGGAACTCGAGCCATCGCCACTATCTCAGGTTCAGGTCCTTCTGAGAGAAGATATACCTGAGACTCTGATGATCAGAAAAGACTGTAAAGCACTCGCCCATCAGATAGTGTCGCCATGTCTTTAGAGCGAAGACCACTGTTGCTAACTCCAGGTCATGGGTAGCGTAGTTCTGCTCATGCGGCCTCAACTGACGTGATCCATAGGCGATCACTATCCGCTCCTGCATCAGAACACATCTGAGTCCGGTCCCTGATGCATCGCAGTAGACTACGTACCCTACTCCCTCCTCGGGCAACCTCAAGATAGGTGCGCTAGTCAATCTCTGTCTCAGCTCCTGGAAGCTCTGCTGACATCTGTCAGACCACACGAAGGGTTTCCCCTTCTTTGTCAAAGCTGTGAGTGATGCCGCAACTCTATAGAAGTCTGGCACGAATCTCCGATAGTATCCAGCTAGTCCCAAGAAACTCCGAATCTCAGTCACACTCCTGGGTGGCTCCCAAGCTAACACAGCCTCAATCTTCGCGGGATCCACTGCAACTCCCGCCTCAGAGATAACGTGTCCCAAGAAGTGGACCTCACGTATCCAGAACTGGCACTTCGAGAGCTTACCGTAAAGCTGGTGCTCCCGGAGTGTGTCAAGTACAACTTGCAAGTGATAGGCGTGCTCCTCCTCTGTCGTAGAGTAAATCAGAATGTCGTCGATGAAGACCACGACAAACCGATCGAGGTATGGCTGAAAGATCCTGTTCATGAGAGCCATGAACACTGTTGGAGCATTGGTTACACCGAAAGGCATAACCATGAACTCATAGTGGCCATACCGACATCTGAAGGCCGTCTTCTGCATATCCTCGTCTCTGACTCTGAGCTGATGATAGCCTGACCTGAGGTCTATTTTCGATAACCACCGTGCTCCCTTGAGCTGATCAAAGAGGTCATCAATCCTCGGTAGCGGATACTTGTTCCTCACTATCACCTGGTTCAGGTGACGATAGTCAACACAAAGACGCAAGCTCCCGTCCGCCTTTTTGGCGAACAAAATCGGGGAAGCCTAGGGTGAAACACTGGGTCGGATGAACCCCTTGCCCTGCAAGTCCCCCAACTGTACCCGTAGCTCTCGAAGCTCGGCGGGGGCCATCCGATATGCTGGAGTGGATATCAGGGCTGTCCCGGGGTACAAGTCCATATAAAAGTCTACCTCTCTACGAGGAGGTAGCCCTGGGACGTCGTCGTGAAAAACGCCCGCAAACTGATCCACCACTGCAGGAAAACCAGGACTCCGCACGTCAACTGCTCCAAAGATGAGGCTAGCCATTTGATGAGTGATGGGCTGTCCTCTCCTCCGCGGAAGTCCATCCTATGCTGCTAAGGCTCCCTTCTCGCCGGTGAAGGTGAACCTGCTCCCGTCGGTGCGTACACATCGCACCTTGCGCCTAAAACAGTCAATCTGTGCATGGACCGTAGACATCCAATCCATGCCCAAGATGACGTCGTAAGGCCTCGACGCTGCTACAAGAAGATCCCAGCCGAAGCTCTCTCCTCCTAGAGTAAGCTCACACTGCCGGCACCAGTGCGTAATCGTCGCGTCTACTCCCGTAGGAGTCTCTAGCCGTAAGGATCGAGCCAACGGCTCTGTCGGAATCTCCGAGCTCCGAACAAGGGAAGCGGCTATGAAAGAGTGACTCGCTCCTGTGTCTATAAGAACTGCAGCAAGGGTGGAATAGACACAGATAGTACCTCGAATCATCTCAGTTGCACCGTGGTCGTAGGCCTCTGCTGCCTGGAGCTGTGCCTGTCTCTGCCCGCCAGCTCCCTGTGGTCGGGGTGGACCTCCTGGTGGTGGTGGTGGCAGAGCCTCAAAACGTCGCCCACCACCGGCTGCTCGTCCAGCTCCTCTGCCTCGTCCGCCTCCTCCCTGCGGACCGCCACGGTCGACCCTCTACCTCTGCCTCGGTGGTCCCTCAACCGACTGCTGCTCCTCGGCACGGCGGGTCGGGCAGTCACGAGCCATGTGGCCCTGCCCGCCACATGAGTAGCACTGTCTGCCTCTCGAAAGACTGGCTCCGCGCTTTGTGCTCCGCACTGCTGAGCCAGTGTCCTGAGGTCGTCTGCCCGAAGGTCTGGTCTGCCTAGACCCCTGAGTCATCCGTCGACTGCCTGCTGCAGATGACTCTGCCACGTGCCGCCCTGCGGTGGTTCGCTGCGCTGGTGTAGACTCAGCAAGGAAGCTCTCGATCAGAAGGGCCCGCTCCAGTACTCATGTCTGAGTCAGTATGCTGAGGGAGATCAGCGATGCCCTGATCTCGTGTCTCAAACCCTGCTCGAAGGTCCGGGCCCGGAATAATGGGTCACGTACCATGTCGGTCGAGTAGCGCGAGAGATCGGTAAATCTCGCCGAGTACTGAGCGACCGTCATGCTGCCCTGCCGCAGTTGAAGAAGCTCCTGGATACGCACCACACGAAGGGTGGCTGGGACGAACTCCGAGCGGAAGAGGCTCTCAAAGTCCGTCCATAGTAGATATGCCTCATCGTGCACCTGGAGCATCAAGCTCCACCATCGTCCTGCTGCTGTTTGTAGTAGGCTCGCAGCGAGGATCACCATGAGGTCTGCTGGTGTCCTCACTAGCCTAAACACTCGTACCACTGCCTCCAGCCAGTCCTCTGCTGCCTGGGGATCCGTCTCCCCGCGAAACCTGGGTGGTCGCTGGCACTGAAACTCATGCAGTGCGCTGAGGCGACGTGCATCGTCAGTGGCTGGCGCTGGAAACATCGGGGGCTCGGCGGGTAGTGCTACCGCCGGTGCCACTGCTGACAAAGGGCCCTGAACCGAGGCCTCGTCGCTCGGTGGGCTGTCGTCACACTCGACTCTCGGAACCCTAGCTGGCTGCCGTCGTGGGGCCATCCTGAAAAGGAAACAGGTGCGCCACGGTCAGAACAATATACCTGGTGAGCTGATATAAGTAATCACAATGAAAACTTTGAAACACACACGCAATCAATGTTTTCATGCATTAAGTCAGAAATCAGAAGTCAGGATCCTGGTGTACGGATACGTCGGCCGCCGCACCAACAATGGACTCCCTGGACTGATAACCATAATCAATACGCTAAACATTATTTCTCCATATAGAAAAGATGAGAGTTCATGGTAGAACCGAACTCCTCTGATACCAATTTGTCACGACCCGCCCTCGGGGTCCGTGCCGTGACTACCCCAAACCCGCCTTCCATAGGCCAGGGGCTGGCGACTAGCACCAAGGCGTAAATCCCGATAAAAAGGGAAGGCATTGCCTTTGAAAAGTAAACAAACACCACAGAGTAAGCAAGCGGAAAGTAAACACTAAACAAAAGCAGAGTACAACTGAAAGTGCAGAAAAGTAAACGGGCCAGTATACAAACCCAAACTGAAAGTAATGTACAACTCGAAAGGTAAAACAACAACTGAAAAGTAAAAGACGCTACACCGAGCTGTCCACTGGATATCCCACCTGAAAGGTGGGTAAAGATAGCTCCTCTGCTCCACGGGTCCCGCCGTCCGCTCCGAGCACGTCCCGCCCAGTGGTCCACCTCCGGGTACCGTCCTGCTCTGCAAGCCTCAGCTAAGTTCAACGCTGTCCGTCGTCTGTAACCAACACAATGTAGTGCGGGCAAAGCCCGTGCAGGGGTGAGTATAAGCTACACAGTAGGGACCCCGAGACCCCTGAAGGTCTCTCAAATCCACAAAGGATAAACCACGAAAAAGGTACAATCACGAAGTAACAACCGACACTGCTAAGGTATATGCCCATACATATACCAAAGTCATCAAATTCAAATACGCTCCAACCTCCGAGCCCAAGTACAACTCAGTCCACACAGGAAAGTAAACGTATTCCACACAGGAAAGCAAAACGTAATCCACACAGGATAGCACAACACAATCCACATAGGAAAGCAACAGGATTCAGCTCACACAGGTATACTTCTTCGAAAGACGATAAAGATGATCTCTGATCCATCTAAGTCGTCAGACCCATGAAGGATCGATAGGTAACTAACCCCCGCAAAAGACCCACACAGGATCGGGCCCACGTAGGACCTGTAGGCGCTGGTTCACACAGGACCACTGAGCGCAAAGACCCACACAGGATCGGACCCACACAGGATCGGGCCCACACAGGACCTGTAGCACTGATCCACGTAGGATCACTGAGTGCTGTAGTCGTCGTCGTCGAATCCACACAGGATCTCTGTACTGTCGTCGTCGCAGTCACAGTAGCAGTAGTAGCAGTAGTAGTCACAGTAACAGTCGCAGCCAGCACTAGGGTTCCCGCACACAGCAAGCTCGTTCGGAGGGTCCGCTCCACGAGCCGAGAGGCTGATACATAAACTGTCACAAAGACCAGAGTTGATGTATCCAAAAGTTCCGTATCGTCAACAGGAACTCAACGCAACAGACGGCGCGTCGATCGGACGCCCGGTCTGAGAGTTATTGGCATTTTCGTCCCCGGGGCCCGGTTGGTTTTTAAGGAAAAACCAACCCGACCGTACTCCACCTGCGTCCAAACCTTGGGCGGAGTATGCCAAAAGATCCGTCTCACTAAGAGGAACACAACACGGCTGACGGCACGTCAATCGGACGTCCGTAGCTCAAGATATGAGTGTTTCTGCTCCGAAGGCCCGGTTGGTTTCGTGAACGAACCAACCCGGCCAAACTCAAAGTAATCTGAAACCTTGAGTTCGATATACCGAAACGACCGTCTCGATCCAGGGATCGCGTTTTCACAGTCGGTTCGTCGATCGGAGGTCCATGGCTCAAGTTATGGCCAAAAGACCGAAACTAATTCGAAACGGGGGGGGGGTCCGGGGCCGGGCCGACCCGGGTCCGACCCGGCCCGGCTGGCTGGCCGGCGGCGCGGCGGCGCGGTGGCCTGGCGCCGCACGGAGGCAGCGCGCGGGGGGAATCAAGCCCCCGCTTGATTGAAGCGGCCGCACGGCTATATGCTGCGACCTTTGAAAAAAAATGGCCCCCCACGTGGGGGGCGGCTTGAAGAAAACCGGGGGGCCTCCTGCCCCCCCCCCCCTCAAGGAAACCAACCCCCTCTTAAATGAGGGGGGGTTTTAGAGCTAGCCGGGGGAATTTATTTCCCCCGGACTTTGACCTTCCGGCCGGCCAACTTCCGGCCGGGTTTCTCCAACGGGACCGGAAAATCGGGTCCCCTCTTCGGCTTCCGACGCCGGCGGCCTGGCCGCCGGTCTTCTCGTTCCGCCGCGGCCTGGAACCGGCCGCGGTGTTCATCGTCCGGCGCGGTGAGACGGCACCGTGTCCCTCCGCCATGCCTTTGATTTCCTTCAACTTAGCGCGAAGGCGTCGCATTCTTGATGATTCTTCCATGGTGCGCGCGCGACGGTGTCGCGTAATATAATCGCACGATTAACCGCGTGGTGCGACGGCACCACACCACCTTGTTTCCACCCGCAAGGTAAATCAACAAGAACGATGGAGGGGGTTCGGCTGTGTTCATGCGGTCCGGCCCCCCTCACGTTAAAAGATAACACAACTAAAAATACATACGTTAATCATGCATGAACCACGAACAAGGATAAATAAATAAACAAAATAAAAATACCCCTACCTTGGGTATAGGTTCGAATATTTGTCAACGTCCCGCGGAAGACAACGTCGCGGAGGTCGGGCGTCGCGGTAGTCGTTCGTCAAATCCGATGACGAAGAGGTGCGTCCGATGAGATACGTCGTTGGCGAATCTTTGTATGCCGACGAAGGGAGTCCGAGGAGGAAGCGGCGTTCCCTCTCGTTGACACAGAAGACGAAGAAGAGAGGAGCGGCGTTCTTCGTCGAAACTTGAGCGTTCTTCGTCAAGTTGAGCGTTCTTCGTCAAGTTGAGTGTTCTTCGTCAAGTTGAGCGTTCTTCGTCAAGTTGAAGAAGAAGGAGGAGGAGCTCTCAAAAATCCTCTTAAGTTGGCTAAAAAAAACTAACCAAATAAAATAAGGTTCCTCCTTAAAATAAGGTTCCTCCTTATTTTATTTACCAAGCCAAGGAATTCAAAACTTCAAATTCAAAAAAAACATAACACTTAATTAATTATACATGTCATGTGTATTAATTCGATGTTAAGTTAACAAACTTTTAAGAGGGAGAGAGGGGAGTTTAAGGGGGAAGATGAGAGGTTTATGTAACACCCGAGACCTTTATGTTATATAAACCATCAAAGGAATCTTTTTCTACACAATACTTGCTTGGCTTGCTTTGCACGCAATCACGACCTTCCTCGATAGTTTGCGTCATACGCAATACCGGGTTTCACTAAACAATAATATGCTATTAAAACTAGCCGTTATGAATAGTAATAACCACTTTTTAAAATTTTATAAATTTTATTTTTCAAAATGGACTTCATTTTTGGACTCAGAATATCGAAATTAGCCTAGGGTGAAATTTTGGTATTTTTCTGAAAACTTTCAATTTTTGATGAATAGTGAAACCACTAAGTGGTAGGTTAAAAACTGAATTTTGCATAAAACTTAATTTTACCGCTTCTGTGAATGGAATATCAAAAATCCGAGAGACACGGTTAATATCAAGGACTAAAATGTGGTTCAATGAGATGAAAATAATTTTTTGGTGAATAGTAACTTTTTACTATTTTTACCGCGGTTAATAGTAAATAGGGTAACTAAGGGTAAATATGATATCAATATTACCCTAACACATGTCCTAATTATATTGGACAAGTGTAATTCGACCAAAAACAAACTTAGGAATAAAATATGACCATTTAGGCCCACTTGGATTAGATTAGGACATTTATTATTAATTTATTTAAAGAATGGTTAAAATAGTTAAAATCAAAGTTTAATAAGTAAATCATTTTTTAATATGGGGTTATACATAAGATAAATTCGATTGTAAATATTCATTAGAAAGATAAAAATATTTCCTACATGATGGTATTTTATTTGTAATTTTTAGACATCAAATAATTTAATTTATATATGACACAAAGATGATGCAGTAATTATCTTATTAATGAAATATTGACATAATTGATAATATAAATACCAAAATAAATGTAATTTAAGACTTTTTATGAATTCGACTGATTTTATAGGTTACTATGATATATTATTGTTGATTTAATCAACTTGGTTTGAACATATAATTCTTTTATGACTTTCACAAAAATCATATATCAAATAGTGTCAAAATTGACACAAAATAGTTTTTAAATCAAATATTATATTATTAATTGTTATTTTATTCCTAAAAATCTAAGGTTCGGCCAAATGACTTAGCTAAGGATATATATATTAATAATAAACAATTTGGGGTTCGTTTGGCATGTTATAGTAAGTGTATTAACCATATAGTGAAAGAAAACAAAAAGACACGGTAAAAGTTAAATTAATTAACTTAGAGTTAAATCTAATTGATAAGGTTAAAATAATACCCTAAACTTGTCTAAATCCTATTGGTTGATAGGATTTCGACCCATCCCCACTTTAGTTTCGAAATAAGACCCTTTGGAACCATTATAAACCGATTTTGACTTTAATATAAAATAATATTTTGAGATATTCCTAAGGTGCCCCTCTCCTCCCTTATAAAAGGGAACCTCCTCCCCCTCCTCCTCACACCAATTTGAGCACTCAAGCTCGGCCAACCCCTGCCATTTTCTCCTCTCCACTTCCCTAGAATAATCCTAGAGGTCCTGGTCTTCTCCAAAGACCAATCTTAGTTCCTTAAGTGGAGGATTCAAAGAGGCGTTCCAAAGAAGAGGTAATATCCATTACCGATCTTTTCAATTTCTTTCTTCTTCAACTTCTTCTTCTTTAGTTGTTTCATGATAAAGTAATAACATCAGTATTACTTACATACTGATATGTTATTATAAATATGAAACAACCCTAATTCACCTTCTATCCATCCTACGGAAAAATGAAATCACCGCGCGTGCGTATGTACGGATTACCGTCTCCACGCCGTGGTGTAATCTATTTTCCACCATCACCTTACAAGGATGGGTATAATGGTGTAATGAGTAACTATATATGATTATTATTAAGTAATATTGATACTGAAATAATATATATATATACTCCAATACAATTCCACGATCATAGGAACGATATCATCACTCGTGCGTACGTACGGAATACCATCTCCACGATGTGATGCGACTCGTTCTACATGATCTTCATTTCATAATGATTATATAAATGAATTGAATGAATGACTATGGTATATACTACACTAATACCATTCTGGAAATGAATTATCTATAACCTAAAGATAAGAATAAGAATTTATTCGACAAAACACGCATAAGAACAAAAAGTTATAAAGACCCGAGTAACAAGTAACAATGAAATATTATTAACAAGAAGATAATAATATGACCATATATGTTCTCATATCAATATGTATGATTCTGGAATAAGTCAATAACATTATTTAAACCATTATACTGGAGCTTCGGACACGAACAAATCAAATCGGACCTAAGGTAAGGGAAATATCACAATCTCATTTTTATCCGAGATTGTTTATTCGTATGTATTTACTGGGGTGTATTTTATCATCCACATCCATGTTCCCTCAATATGTAATATTGTTTCCATCCACTTGAAATAGTTTAAATCCAATTTTACCCTTAGATGAGTTTTTAGTAAAGAATAGGAAAGGAATCTTTTTTTGTTTTTTCGTACGAGGTACTTTTTGACTTTTCCGACAAAAGTACGAAGAATGTTTTTTTAACTTATACGGCACGAACGGATTTCTACTGTTTTATAAAGCCTTATTTTAATGAAGCTTCCTCTAAAAGATTTCATGACTATTTTCAATAAAATCTCTTTCTTTTAAAATTGCATGATGTTTTGTGAAAAGAAATTGATTTTGAAGAAGAAAGGATATTTTCCTCAAGAATTCAATTCAAGTGTTTTATCAAAATTATTTTCCATCTAAGATAATAAAGGGTTCTGTTTCTATCCATATTTTTACATTGATTTGACTATGTTGTGATGGAATTATGTTTATGAATTCCTTTATCTTATATGAATTGATTTATGATGTCATGATGTTTCAAGAATCCCATTTTTGTTACATGTGTTATGCGATGATTTATGTTTTATGATTATGTGGCACACATAAGAAAGGATTCATTATAAGATGGGTGGGACCTCTATCTCCCTCCAATGCATTGGGTAATGATTTTATATCTCATGAGATAGACATGGCTGGAACAGAAAGTTATTTCGGTTCAGTGATACAGGACTGAAACGAGGAGTGAACTCGGTTCAGAAAGGGACTTTGTCCACTAAGATAGTCTTGGCAATGAGTCATGACTAACAAGAAATGCTTTTCCATGATTATGTGTGCATGCCACAAAGATTCAAGTTTTATGTTATGATTATGGGGATCTCATTTTCACTTTTATGATTTATTCCATGTTAAGATATTATGATCTCTTTTGCAGGTTTTGATTTTCAAAAAGATATGATATGATTTTTATTTCCTTTATTTGCCCTTGCTGAGCATTTGAGCTCACCCTTTTATGTTTTCTTTTACCCAGGTCAGGAAGATGGATATTAAGTAGAATATGCTAAAAGGGACCATATATATGATGAAATAAATGGGAGACACTGTAGAAGATTTATGAACCAATTGTTTATGTTTCCCAGTTTCTAAAGACACTATACCTATACGGTCCTTTGTGGTTTTGTCATATGTTGTAATAAGTGTGCTTCAATTTTGATGTATTAACAATGTATGTAAAGTATGGGTCGTTATAGTTGGTATCAGAGGAAAGGTATAGTCAACCTTTGGAAACTAGGATGTGAAAGCCTTAGTAAGAACCCTAAGGATAAGTCTAAGCATAGAACACAATCTTAGAAATGGCCATGAATAACCTAGGATAAGACCATAAGCATGAAAATTTTATTCTTGAATTATGTGGTTTCCTATTATAATTAGTGTTGCTCACACTATTCTTCTTGGTTTTAGTCAATGGCTGGAACCCGAAGGAACCGTGTTAATGCGGAATGCGATGGGCAATGCAATGATTGTCCCCCTGAGCAACCAAACGATATGGGAGCTGGAATGCAAAATCTTGTAGCCATGCTCACACAACTTTCTCAAGCTATGAATCATGCAGGATTTCCAAACGAACAAAGGAGGGAGCAACATTCTGTTGAATCCTTCATGAGGCAGCGTCCACCATCTTTCAGCGGGTCTACTGATCCATTAGTTGCTGAACAATGGATTAGTACTACTGAAAAGATATTTTCAGTTCTTCAATGTTCTGAGCATGATAAAGTCATCCTAGCAGTGTATCGTTTGGAAGGAGATGCTGATCAATGGTGGAATCTTGTTAAGAATACAAGGCAAAGGGATGAAATTGAGTCTATGGAATGGGACGAGTTCAAGAACTTATTTTTCAATAAGTACTTCCCTCGTATTCTCCGAACAAAGATGGAGAAAGAGTTCCTTGAACTGAAGCAAAGGGATGATGAATCTGTTGGTACCTATGAAGCAAATTTTACCAGACTTGCAAGGTACGCTTCTGGTATTATTATCCAACCTGAGAGTAATATCGATCGATTCTTTAGTGGCTTAAAACCAAGTCTTCGAAGGGCGTTAGCCATAAGGGACTTCAATAGCTACGAGGAAATCGTTCGATGTTCTCTCAATGTCGAGATGGAGATTGGAGTAACCCATCAGTCACATGGGTTTGATAAGAAGAGGAAGATGGAATTCAAAGGAAACTCTAAAGAACACACTGAAAAGAAGATGAACTTTCCATTATGCTCAAAGTGTGGAAAGAAACATGGAGGGAGTTGTCTTAAAGGGACAAGTAAATGTTTTAAATGTGGAAAGGAAGGTCATCGGGCATTTGAATGCCGTGATAATGGGAAGAAGATGTCTAATGATGCAAACAAAGGAAGGGATACACAGAATGAACCTACTACACTTCAATGTTTCAAGTGCAAGGAGATGGGGCATTATGCCAATCAATTCCCAAATCCAAGGGTTGATGATGATGGTCAACGTCAACAAACTCTTAAGGCTAAAGACAAAGGAAAGTCACATGCAATTCTATCAGCGATGTGGAGTACGATAACGAGGTGGTGAAAGGTACACTTACCATCCACTCTAAAGTAGCAAATGTTTTATTTGATTCTGGATCCACCCACTCTTTTATTTCTGAAAAATTTTCTAAGGGTATCACCGTATTACCTCAATAATTAGATGTTGAGTTAGCTGTGACAACACCTAATGGCACATCAATCGCATCAGAAGTTTATAATTCTTCTCCGATCGAAGTTTGTGGTAAAGTGCTTCCTGCAAATCTTGTGATCCTTCCTTTAGTGGAATTTGATGTGATTCTTGGCATGGATTGGCTTTCTCTACATGGAGCTCATATCAATTGCCAAAGAAGGGAAGTCACATTTCATATTCCAGATCAACCTACGATCGTCTATCAATGCAAGGATGAACATAACCTTCCAGTGGAAATTTCTTCCATCTTATGGGTATTGATTCCACTAAATGAAGGTTATTTATCTCAAATAGTTGGTGAGAAACTCACAATTAAGAATATGCCCATTGTACGGGAGTTTGATGATGTCTTTCCGGAGGAATTACCGGGTCTTCCACCAAATCGTGAAGTTGAGTTTTCAATAGAACTCGTACCGGGTGCTTTGCCTATTTCAAAGACACCTTATAGAATGGCCCCAATTGAGTTGCAGGAATTGAAGAAGCAACTCCAAGAGAATCTTGATAAGGGATTCATACGCCCTAGTGCGTCACCTTGGGGAGCACCTGTTCAATTTTTTAAGAAGAAAGATGGATCAATGAGACTCTGCATTGATTATCGAGAACTTAACAAGATCACTATCAAGAACAAATATCCTCTCCCACGCATTGATGACTTATTTGACCAACTACGCGGAGCTCAATACTTTTCCAAGATTGATCTTCGTTCAGGGTATCATCAATTAAGGGTCAAAAGGGAGGATATACCAAAGACGTCTTTCCGTACAAGGTATGGACACTATGAATTTATAGTGATGCCATTTGGTCTTACTAATGCCCCTGCTATCTTCAAGGATCTAATGAATAGAGTCTTTAGAGACTATCTTGATCAATTTGTGGTAGTCTTTATAGACGATATTCTTTTCTATTCAAAGAGCAAGGAAGAGCATGAAGATCACTTGAGAATTATATTGAAGACCCTGAGAAAAGAGAAGCTTTATGCCAAATTTACCAAGTGTGAATTTTGGCTTCAAAAAGTTGCATTTTTGGGTCACATAATCTCAAAAGAGGGGATATCAGTGGATCCAGCAAAAACAGAGGTTATCAAAAGATGGTCAAGACCAACAACAGTAACTGAGATCCGAAGTTTTCTTGGTTTGGCTGGATATTATCGACGTTTTGTAAAAGATTTTTCACGATTATCTAATCCACTCACCAAGTTGACTCGGAAAGGAGTTAAGCTTGTCTGGACAGAGGAATGTGAAGAGAATTTCAAGGAGTTGAAAAGAAGGTTATCCAGTGCACCTGTTCTCACACTGCCTTGTAGGGGAGAAAGGTTTGTGATCTATAGTGATGCATCCAAGAAGGGATTGGGGTGTGTTCTTATGCAAAATGATATGGTGATAGCTTATGCCTCACGACAGTTGAAAATCCATGAGCAAAATTACCCAACACATGATTTGGAGTTGGCTGCGGTAATCTTTGCATTAAAGATTTGGAGGCATTACCTTTATGGTGAAAGGTGTGATATTTATACTGATCATAAAAGTTTAAAGTATATTTTCACACAAAAGGAGCTGAATATGCGCCAAAGAAGATGGTTGGAGCTGATTAAGGATTATGACTGCTCAATCCATTACCACCCTGGGAAAGCAAACAAGGTGGCAGATGCATTAAGTCGACAAGACCATGCTAGTTTATCCATGATGAGGATCACAAAAGATCCAATATTTATGGATTTACAAAGGATGGATCTTGGAATTATAATGGAAGGGGAAAAATCTTATCTTTCTCAAATGAATGTTCAACCATCTATACATGTGAAGATTAAAGAGGCACAGAAAGAAGATGTCGAGTTACAAAAGAAGGTGAGAAATGTTCCTGAATTCAACCTTGATTGTGATGGGATAATAAAGTTCAGGAATCGGGTTTGTGTTCCTCCCATCCCCGAATTAAAGAAAGAGCTGCTGGATGAGGCTCATAGTTCTTCATTCTCTATTCATCCTGGAAGCACGAAGATGTATAGGGACCTGAAAGAGTACTTCTGGTGGGATGGCATGAAAAGAGATGTTGCTGAATATGTCTCTCGATTCTTGGTTTGTCAACAAGTTAAAGCTGAAAGACAGAAGTCTAAGGGGATGTTACAACCATTACCCATACCCGAATGGAAATGGGAAAACATCACTATGGACTTTGTCACAGGACTTCCTAAAACATCCAAAGGCAATAATGCTATCTGGGTCATAGTTGATCGTCTTACAAAGTCTGCACACTTCATTGCTATTAGAGAGGATTTCTCTCTAGATCAGCTTGCCATGATATATGTAAAGGAAGTGGTAAGATTGCACGGAGTACCACTTTCTATTATATCTGATCGAGATCCGAGATTTACCTCGAAGTTTTGGCGAAGTCTTCAGCATACTCTAGATACAGAGTTGAGTTTCAGCACTGCTTATCATCCCCAGACAGACGGTCAGTCTGAGAGAACAATTCAAACCCTAGAAGATATGTTGAGAGCTTGCTCTATGGATTTCAAAGGAGGTTGGGATCAACACCTACCTTTGGTGGAATTTTCTTATAATAATAGCTTTCACTCCAGTATTCAAATGGCTCCTTATGAAGCTCTCTATGGAAAGAAATGCAGGACTCCAACTTGCTGGGATGAAGTTGGGGAAAGAAAGCTATTAGGACTTGATCTCGTTGATGAAATGGCAGAAAAGGTCAGATCTATTCAACAACACATAAGAGCAGCTCAGAGTCGACAGAAAAGTTATGCCGACAACCGAAGAAAAGACCTAGAGTTTGAAGTGGGTGATAAAGTGTTCTTACGAATATCTCCCTGGAAGAGGGTTATGAGATTTGGAAAGAAGGGGAAGTTGAGCCCTAGATATATCGGTCCTTTTGAAATACTGGATCGTGTTGGGAAGGTAGCTTACCGATTGGCGCTTCCACCGAATCTCTCTCAAGTTCACGATGTGTTCCACGTATCTCTCCTGAGAAAGTACATACCAGATCCTTCACATGTACTCAGCTCAGAAGTTGTACCGCTGGAGCAAGATCTTTCTTATAAAGAACAGCCGATAGAGATTCTGGATCGTAGCGAAAAAGTCCAACGAAACAAGACCACTCGCTTGGTGAAAGTTTTATGGAAGAACCACCAACTTGAAGAAGCTACATGGGATCTTGCGGATATGATGAGGGAGAAGTATCCTCATTTGTTTGTTACAAAGTGACGAATTTCGAGGGCGAAATTCTTTTTAAGGGGGGTAGAATGTAACACCCGAGACCTTTATGTTATATAAACCATCAAAGGAATCTTTTTCTACACAATACTTGCTTGGCTTGCTTTGCACGCAATCGCGACCTTCCTCGATAGTTTGCGTCGTACGCAATACCGGGTTTCACTAAACAACAATATGCTATTAAAACTAGCCGTTATGAATAGTAATAACCACTTTTTAAAATTTTATAAATTTTATTTTTCAAAATGGACTTCATTTTTGGACTCAGAATATCGAAATTAGCCTAGGGTGAAATTTTGGTATTTTTATGAAAACTTTCAATTTTTGATGAATAGTGAAACCACTAAGTGGTAGGTTAAAAACTGAATTTTGCATAAAACTTAATTTTACCGCTTCTGTGAATGGAATATCAAAAATCCGAGAGACACGGTTAATATCAAGGACTAAAATGTGGTTCAATGAGATGAAAATAATTTTTTGGTGAATAGTAACTTTTTACTATTTTTACCGCGGTTAATAGTAAATAGGGTAACTAAGGGTAAATATGATATCAATATTACCCTAACACATGTCCTAATTATATTGGACAAGTGTAATTCGACCAAAAACAAACTTAGGAATAAAATATGACCATTTAGGCCCACTTGGATTAGATTAGGACATTTATTATTAATTTATTTAAAGAATGGTTAAAATAGTTAAAATCAAAGTTTAATAAGTAAATCATTTTTTAATATGGGGTTATACATAAGATAAATTCGATTGTAAATATTCATTAGAAAGATAAAAATATTTCCTACATGATGGTATTTTATTTGTAATTTTTAGACATCAAATAATTTAATTTATATATGACACAAAGATGATGCAGTAATTATCTTATTAATGAAATATTGACATAATTGATAATATAAATACCAAAATAAATGTAATTTAAGACTTTTTATGAATTCGACTACTTTTCTAGGTTACTATGATATATTATTGTTGATTTAATCAACTTGGTTTGAACATATAATTCTTTTATGACTTTCACAAAAATCATATATCAAATAGTGTCAAAATTGACACAAAATAGTTTTTAAATCAAATATTATATTATTAATTGTTATTTTATTCCTAAAAATCTAAGGTTCGGCCAAATGACTTAGCTAAGGATATATATATTAATAATAAACAATTTGGGGTTCGTTTGGCATGTTATAGTAAGTGTATTAACCATATAGTGAAAGAAAACAAAAAGACACGGTAAAAGTTAAATTAATTAACTTAGAGTTAAATCTAATTGATAAGGTTAAAATAATACCCTAAACTTGTCTAAATCCTATTGGTTGATAGGGTTTCGACCCATCCCCACTTTAGCTTCGAAATAAGACCCTTTGGAACCATTATAAACCGATTTTGACTTTAATATAAAATAATATTTTGAGATATTCCTAAGGTGCCCCTCTCCTCCCTTATAAAAGGGAACCTCCTCCCCCTCCTCCTCACACCAATTTGAGCACTCAAGTTCGGCCAACCCCTGCCATTTTCTCCTCTCCACTTCCCTAGAATAATCCTAGAGGTCCTGGTCTTCTCCAAAGACCAATCTTAGTTCCTTAAGTGGAGGATTCAAAGAGGCGTTCCAAAGAAGAGATAATATCCATTACCGATCTTTTCAATTTCTTTCTTCTTCAACTTCTTCTTCTTTAGTTGTTTCATGATAAAGTAATAACATCAGTATTACTTACATACTGATATGTTATTATAAATATGAAACAACCCTAATTCACCTTCTATCCATCCTACGGAAAAATGAAATCACCGCGCGTGCGTACGTACGGATTACCGTCTCCACGCCGTGGTGTAATCTATTTTCCACCATCACCTTACAAGGATGGGTATAATGGTGTAATGAGTAACTATATATGATTATTATTAAGTAATATTGATACTGAAATAATATATATATATACTCCAATACAATTCCACGATCATAGGAACGATATCATCACTCGTGCGTACGTACGGAATACCATCTCCACGATGTGATGCGACTCGTTCTACATGATCTTCATTTCATAATGATTATATAAATGAATTGAATGAATGACTATGGTATATACTACACTAATACCATTCTGGAAATGAATTATCTATAACCTAAAGACAAGAATAAGAATTTATTCGACAAAACACGCATAAGAACCAAAAGTTATAAAGACCCGAGTAACAAGTAACAATGAAATATTATTAACAAGAAGATAATAATATGACCATATATGTTCTCATATCAATATGTATGATTCTGGAATAAGTCAATAACATTATTTAAACCATTATACTGGAGCTTCGAACACGAACAAATCAAATCGGACCTAAGGTAAGGGAAATATCACAATCTCATTTTTATCCGAGATTGTTTATTCGTATGTATTTACTGGGGTGTATTTTATCATCCACATCCATGTTCCCTCAATATGTAATATTGTTTCCATCCACTTGAAATAGTTTAAATCCAATTTTACCCTTAGATGAGTTTTTAGTAAAGAATAGGAAAGGAATCTTTTGTCGTTTTTCCGTACGAGGTACTTTTTGACTTTTCCGACAAAAGTACGAAGAATTTTTTTTAACTTATACGGCACGAACGGATTTCTACTGTTTTATAAAGCCTTATTTTAATGAAGCTTCCTCTAAAAGATTTCATGACTATTTTCAATAAAATCTCTTTCTTTTAAAATTGCATGATGTTTTGTGAAAAGAAATTGATTTTGAAGAAGAAAGGATATTTTCCTCAAGAATTCAATTCAAGTGTTTTATCAAAATTATTTTCCATCTAAGATAATAAAGGGTTCTGTTTCTATCTATATTTTTACATTGATTTGACTATGTTGTGATGGAATTATGTTTATGAATTCCTTTATCTTATATGAATTGATTTATGATGTCATGATGTTTCAAGAATCCCATTTTTGTTACATGTGTTATGCGATGATTTATGTTTTATGATTATGTGGCACACATAAGAAAGGATTCATTATAAGATGGGTGGGACCTATATCTCCCTCCAATGCATTGGGTAATGATTTTATATCTCATGAGATAGACATGGCTGGAACAGAAGGTTATTTCGGTTCAGTGATACAGGACTGAAACGAGGAGTGAACTCGGTTCAGAAAGGGACTTTGTCCACTAAGATAGTCTTGGCAATGAGTCATGACTAACAAGAAATGATTTTCCATGATTATGTGTGCATGCCACAAAGTTTCAAGTTTTATGTTATGATTATGGGGATCTCATTTTCACTTTTATGATTTATTCCATTTTAAGATATTATGATCTCTTTTGCAGGTTTTGATTTTCAAAAAGATATGATATGATTTTTATTTCCTTTATTTGCCCTTGCTGAGCATTTGAGCTCACCCTTTTATGTTTTCTTTTACCCAGGTCAGGAAGATGGATATTAAGTAGAATATGCTAAAAGGGACCATATATATGATGAAATAAATGGGAGACACTGTAGAAGATTTATGAACCAATTGTTTATGTTTCCCAGTTTCTAAAGACACTATACCTATACGGTCCTTTGTGGTTTTGTCATATGTTGTAATAAGTGTGCTTCAATTTTGATGTATTAACAATGTATGTAAAGTATGGGTCGTTATAGTTTAGGTTCCTGTGGGTCCCACCACACTTAACCCTCTCAAGGGAGGTTATGTGGGTGTGGGTCCCACCCCTAACTCCCTTTGAGAGGAGTTAACCTACAAAAGTACAATAAAAAGAATTCTACATTTTTTTATTCAACTTTTCATAATTCTCCCAAAAACTAACTTTCGTCCCGCAACAAACGCAACTTCCGAAAAGGTCTCTTTAAGCGAATATCGGCTCTGTGAGTTCATCGGTGCCCTCAGATTTCAATTCCGAGCACCAGATCAAAAGTTAGGAATTCCCGCTCATTCGTTCACTGAACGTACCCGAGCCAAACTTCGGAAATTGATTCCGGGCACTCCGGGCCTCGGAATCAGGTGCCGTCTGAAACTGCGCTCTTGTAAAATTTTAAAAAAAATTAAGAAAAAAATTTCCCTTGAATTTTACGGGTCTTTACAAATATAAGGATGATTTTAATGAAAATATGTGATATATATCACATAAAATGTTTTTATGGAATGGTGATTTATTACATAAACATCTTTTTCTTCCATTGGGAAAATGGAGACAACTTTCATGTGTACTACCGACCTATCGTCTCTATGAAAGATGTATTAAATTTTTTATCTACAACATTCATGGACCACTAGAAATACATATATACTAAATATATATAATATTTATATTGTGGTAAAAAATATGGATATTATCTAACATGATCTATGTAAAATTAAAAAAAATAAAAAATAAAAACATGCAAGAAAATCAAATCAGGTATTGCCTGGAACACTGCTTAAAATGTAATTGTTAATAAATGGGTAATAAAATGTATTAATTAAATAATATATGTTATGAAATATATATTTATGATCATTTATTATATTCTTAATATTATTATACTTATTATAAAGGATCTTTTAATGTGTATGAATGATTTTGAGACCTATAGTAACAGATTGTAGTCACATGATTATTATCTACGAGACATAGGGAATAATCCCCCATGATTCTTTTATGTGGTGTATATATAGCCCTTGATTTTACTTTATGATTTATATATATATATATATTTACTAGGATTTAAATATGATTTTTATAATATCTCATTCATGTTTTTTACGGTGTAAATGTTTCCAAAATGGTTAGAGTTTATGATATAATATCATCGTTTATCGGGATGGTTTATGTTTATGATTCAAATTATGAAATACTATAATACATATATCATGAATCACATGTAATTTATTATTCTATAATTCTGCAACAATAATACATGGTTTCCCTTCATTTTCATGAAATTATTTACAGTAGAATTTAAAATAATGTTTTTTTTAAAAACTGACATCTTTTATCTCTCAATAAAGGATATTTTTTCAACCAAAATAATATTTAAATAATTCTTCTAAAAACAAAATTATATAAAAAGATTATATTAATTTCATTTTACACATTTTTTACGATTATCATTTTTTTAAATGAATCATCGTGTCTTTTTCTAAATGATTTCAATTTAAATTTTGTTAAAAATGTTAAATGAATCATTATTTTATCATGTATTCCATGAATGATATTATTCAATAAAATGAAATAATTATTGTTAATAATATTTATTTATATGATTAAAATTATACTTTCAATTAAATGGGTTTTAAAAATGGTTCACTTATTTTTAGTTTGAATAAGGATTATCAAACTAGAAAGGATATTTCCATGAGGAAATTTTTTAATGATTTATAATGATTCCATTATATGTTTTCACGGTCATCTTTAAAAACTATATTTAGAAAAAGTTTATCTTATAAAAAGAATTTTTATAAGTATAAAGGATATATTCTACAATATATGTTCCAAATTTTATTTAAAAATAATTTTTCATCTAAGATAACATATATTGATATTTCTTATTCATTACTATGGATAAAATTGAATTATTCCATCCTTAATCATACTCTATATGGATTTTTATTTGTGATGATTAAATTTTTATGAAACAATTTTATTTTTCATGGGATTTATGATGGTGAATTTATGAAATTCTCTTGAAAACAATTTTATTTATACATGTTATGATGTGATGATATGATTAATGGTGTATGATATTTTACGATATATATGTATGGTTGTAATTATTAGATGGACGGGACGTATATAAACCTATAATTTATTTGTTAAATCACTATATCTCATGATATAAAAAAGGGAATCATGTTTATGGTCTTGATCCACTATTGGAATTTGGTTCATCCTGATCCACTTTGATAAAGGGTTGCGTCCTAATCTACAATGGGAAACATGTGATAAGTCCTGATCCACTATGTTTATGGTCGTGGATGTTTACAATGAAATGTGAAATTATTTCTTATATATTTATTTTTTTTCATAAGTTTTATTAAATTATCTTATGGGTATTGAAAAATTTATGATTATTTATCACTTTTATAGGACATGTTTTTTAAAATGAAAATGTTTTCTTCCATTAATCATGTTTATGATCTAAGATTGCTTGGGAATGAATATACAATGTTATGATCATGATATAAAAAAGTTAGTCTTATATTAGGATTTCTTACAGTCATATATTGATATATCTTATGTTTACCCTTACATAGAATCTGATATCCCACATTTGTATGTTTCCTTCCCCATGTTTTGATAAAAACTTTAATTATGCTATTTCTAAGAGGATTATTATGTGAGAATATATTTTCATGATATTTTGAGAATCATTTATGAAATAATATGATTATATTTCTTGTATCAAAATAAATTATACTACTAATAACCACGTATATGTGTTTATAAAATATATTTTTAATCTAAAATGATGTGATATTTTTGTATAAAATCCTTAGACACTATACGTTGTATCAGATAAAAGGTCGAATAAATATTTATATAGTACAATTTTATGAAATTACTATATACATTATGATATGTCTAATTATTTGTCTAGGGACATTAATGCGGAAATCTCAATTTAAAATTATAAGTATAGGAAAATATCTCGGAATATTGGTGAAGTATTGAGATAGGGGTTTCATTGAAATAACATCAATTTATTTACAATACAATTGTACATGGATATGTCATAGGGGTAACTAGTGGAATGAAATCCAAAAAGGTGAACTGTGATGGACTCTATCTTCACCTGGTGTATGACAACAATCCTTGTTACACACCTGGTTTGACACTCCCATTGGGGTATGCATTAGAAATTCAAAATAACATTATAAACTGTCATGAAGAATTTAATTATTGGCCATGAATTACCTATGATAATTCTAAGGATTTTTATGTTTAAAATAATTTTTCATAAATTATATATCTTATAATGACAATGAAGTACTCCATTATGATTACTGTTTCTTTGGATATTATTTCTTATTTTAAACAATGTTTGGAACATAGAGGACCCACTTCCAGGATGAGTTTTATGAACAATGAAATGATTATACTTATGAAAACAAAAAATTTGTGGTTATTGAATTAAAAATCTAGTTTTTATTCACAAAAACATTCTCAATCTATAAACTATTCTGACAATCTAAATGAGAAAATGGGGGAACCATGTTTTTCTGATTAGATAATGAGGGAATATTCACATTCTTTTTGTGATTTCTTTAACACACTAGAGTCAGAGAAATGTATCAAAAAAATGAAAATATACTTTTCTTTATTCTGTGTTTAGAGAATGAAAAAATCATCGTTTTTGTTTATCGTTTGAATGGAGAATTTTATTAATGGTATTATCTTATTAAGAAGATGAGGGAATAAGAAGAAATTTAATATATGGAATGATAAGGGTCTTAGGGTATTTTTCTTGATAAGTAATTCCATCATATTATACAAAACAATATTGATAATTATTTCATCGAGCTTAAGAAAATGGATTAAAAATATATTAATACCTATGAACTAATTTTATAAGATATTAATGATATTATTTTGGTATAATCCTACAAACTGAGTGAAATAATTATTGATTAATATTTTTCCTAAAACTATGTACCCAAATTCTATGGCTATAAGATATTTTGTTGCTATGAATAAGGAATCCGTTTTTCACACAATATAGAAATTTAAAATGGATATCCCCCAATCCACATGGTTTTTACAATGAAAGGAAGATAAATTCTCACAAAATATCTAATAGTGAATAGAAATTCTATCCATCTATATTCCATAAATAAAGGAATAATAATATAGGGAATTTATGGAATATAATTTAGATGTTCTTTAAATTTTGAAAGGTAGTTCAAAATTCTTGTGAATATAAGAAAATGGATTGATGGTACGATTGATGAAATAGAGAAGATGATGACAACAACTAGTGCTCCTCTAACAATCCAATATTTCAAGTGAATGGGAATTTTTCTAATCCGTTCCTGAATATAAGGGCTAATGTGGATGAAAATCCAAACATAACCTTAGATGTCAGAGGAAAAAAGGGAAAGATTATTCAATCAAAATTTATATTGGTAATTATGTTAATTGGGGCACACTTATCATCCCATCATATGCTGGAAATACCCTGTTTGATTTTATATCAATGACCCATATGAAAATATTATTATTCATGATATAATGAAATATCATTCCATTATATCCCTCCCAATATATTATAGAATTATGAAATAAAATATGATATTCTAATAGTACAAGGGTATACCAAATCTTCAATGAAAATATTTTTGTATAAGACAATATCATATATATAAAATGAAGGGTTAGTTCTAATCTCAAATTTTATATTTCTCAATGTATGATTAAATTAATTGTAATGGATTCAAATAATTTTCTATAACTTTAATATTTATTATAAGATCAAAATCACTGACACCCATTTTTTGGTTTTATTTTAATTGTGTTTAAAATATTTAATGATATGCTAATTTGATTTTATGACAATAAAACCCTTTTGTTTTATATATTTTTTTGTGAAAATGTTATTAAGGAATAATTACTTTAAATCTTTTAGACACTTCATTACTGTTACTCAAAACCTTTTGGGGTTATCTTATCTTTGATGTTAAGTTACTTATGGGTTATAGTCCATCACCATACAATTTCACTACACTTCATTACTACCAGATAATATTTATCTCCGTATCCCATTTCTAAAATATACATTAAAGATGTTGTAAGGTAACATGGTGTACAAAAATAAATTTTACTTGATTTGGATATGATGTTTTCCAAGTTGTTTTGGAGAATTATTTAGCATGATCATGACATAGAGTTGAGTTTCAGAATATCATATCATCATATTATATCTAGTTTGAGAGAATAACTAAAAACCTAGAAGATATGATAAGTTATTTTTATATGGATTTCAAACAAGGTTGGGATCAATATGGTAATCTTGATTTCTTTCTTTAAATAATAAATTTCACTCAAGAATTCAGATGTATCTTTATAGAGGCCATTATGGAATGAAGTGTATAATTCCAATTTTCTACAATGATGTAATAGAAATAAAGTTATTGGGACCTAAGAAATGGAGATGATATGGAAGTGAATGATATATAAATTCAGAAACACATAAGAACAAAAAATTATTGATATAATTGTTATGATGGTAATCATTGAAGGGATCAATAATTTTAATTTAATGAGAATTTTTTTCTATCAATTTCTAAATTGATGAAATAATGGAAAACTAATCCCTATATTAATAGGTCCCTTTAAAATACAAGATCGTATCGGGATAGTATGTTATCATTCGACACATCAACAGAACTATTATTAAGATCATGATGTATTCCACATTCCTTTTAGGATGAAGTATATACCTAATCCTTCACATTTACTAATCCCGTTTCATTAACTACTGGTGCATGATCTTTCTTATATGGAACAAATATTTGATATTCTAGATTGTATATTGAAAAGTCATATGAAACATGAACACTAACATAGTCCAATATGTTTTATCTTAATAAATTGAATAAATGAAATTTTTCAAGTGATATTAATAGCAGTATAATATATCATGTAATTAATTCTACATAATTTTTTATAATATTGAATAATAAGGACCTAATTTTTTTTTACCATGGTTATGGTAAATATGAGTTTACTGGAGGTTAAACTATAATGATAAGAGTTAAAAATGAAAAATATTCCAAAACCCAATTTTGACCATATTATGGATTTATATGTTCTTGGATAGAAAATGGACCATTTTAGTGCCATTTGGAGTGTTAAAAATGTGGGTATAACTTTTTCATTTCAAACATTCCATGTGTTCCACTCACCTCAAAAATAAAAGGTCACCCACTCTTTTATCCTATTCACACTTCCAAACGCATTTGGTTCACAAAATACCAACAAAAATATGTCCATAATTCCCTCCTCTCATCCAATAAGACTTATTTTGGTTAGAAAAAAATACTATGAATCCTTTTGGTTCAAACCAAAAAGTTGTTTTTTTAAGAAGAGGTACCATTAATTACTAAGAGATTTATTTTATTGCTTCATTCACCTCCTCGAAGTCATTGTAAAATATAATAATATAATAACATAATTTTATTAAATATACTCTGACATTTTTATGTTAATTTATTAACCTTAATACATCTACTATTCTATCAAATGAGTTATGAAATCATCATTTGTATGTACGACAGACAACCACCTCGCAAACCAATTTTATTCATTTTACATCACCAAATATCATGGTCTTATATAATGAATGATTTACTATTTATATATTATAATTATGATAATATTATTCTTCATTAATTATGATATCACTTGTTACTTCTTACATTCTATTCTGTGGGAATATGATAATGTTATTTGGATGGATAGGGGACTACCAACTTATGAAGCATATTTATATGTTCAAACATCACATAAAAAGTAATAAGGATGGGTTTAAATATAATATATTATATATATGAAATAAATAATATTCATTAATTTAATATATTACCTTTTAAAATTTATTTTTTTCCATTAGTAAAATTTTAACAGTGTGCATTCATATGTATAACCTACCATCTCCCTTAATAATTTATTACATTTTCTATCTGTAATGTTTTTTGATCGTTATAAATAAATAGATACTAAATATATATAATGTTTATATCATGGATAAAATTATGTTTATTATTTAACCATAATAAAAATAATAGGTCCAAAAATATGAAATCATAGCATACTAGAAAACCGAAGCATTTTTTGCCTAAAACATGACATTAACATGGAAATATTAATAAAATGGAAATAAAAGGTCATAATTTTATCATATATGGTATTTTATATATATGTATGGTTATATAATTAATTTATAATAATATTATATTTATAATATATGAGGTTTTAACAGTGTTATCATACAATCCCATCATTTATCAGGATTGTTTATATTTATGCTTTTGATGAAGAAATATTATGATATATATATATTGAGACTCCTGAAATCTATTCTCATGAATAAAATTTTTGTAGAATGAGTGGTTTTAATTAATTTTCCCCACTTTATGTACCAAATAGGTAAATAAAGTTCATTTAACAAAACTAAAATTATTTATCTCTTCGGTTGAAAATTATTTTCACCCAAAATCATGTTTTCTAAATTTTTTTTAAAATGTTTTTGAATACTGAAAATTAATTATTGAACTCATTTTTACCCATGTTTGACATAAAAAATTTAATATAGAGTGGAATCATCATGAATTTTTCCAAACAATTCCAAATTATTATTTAACAATGATGTGAAAAGAATATTTGTTTTAATTTGTATAACTAGAATGGTATTTTCCACAATCATGACCAAAATATTATTTTTGAGATTAATTTATAATTTTAGAAATTTATTTTCAATGAAATTTATTTCGAATTTTTTTTATAATTTATTATTTTTAAAATTTAATTTCCGAAATGGAATGGATATTTCTATCATAAAATGTTTTAATTCATCTATAAAGCATCCATTTTTTGATTCCAATGTTACTTTTTAAGGGAAAAATTTTAAAATGTTTTACTTTTTAAAATTTTGTCTTTAAATTGGAATGTCTTCATTCGCAATGAAGTTTTATTTGTGATCTTTATAATTTACTTTTTATCAATGATGAATTCCTTTGATAATACATATGGTTTACTAGTGATTTGATTAAATAATACCATCATTATTTTTTCTCAAGATTGTTAATGTTTATCTTGATGAAATTTTTATGTTACCAATTTAATATTCAAGTGTTATGAACTAGTGAATTGATGAAATGTTTTTGAAACCCATTTTCATTACATTGGATATGATTTTATGGTAATATGAATTTTTTATGATATAATGTCACAATTTTAATAGTTTTTATGAAGTTTATAGACCCTATATATCACTCGAATTCATTGAGTAATGATTTTTAAATCATGAGATAACAATAGAAAAGAACTTTATAGTCTTGATCCATTTTGGGAAGTAGGAGTAACCTGATCTACTATGAGAAACTAGTGCATATTGATCCACAATGTGATCCAAGTGGGAAGTTCCAATACACTATATTGATGATCTTGGTACTTATTCATGACCATTAAAATGGATTTTATCTATATTTAAGATGTTGAAAAATATATTATGAAATGATTTTATGGTAAGTTATTTATTTATGATGATTTCTCACCCTTATAGGATATGTTTTCTAAAATTATAATTTTTATGCCATAAATCATGTTTATGATATATGGAAGGATGGGTATGAACTTAATACATTATGTTAATGATCACATTAAAATTTTAAATATATTATGATTTTATATTATCATAGATTGATATCAATTATTTTTACCCTTATTGAGAATTCAAAACAACCATTTCTTATGTTATCTTCCAATGGTTATGATGAATGGTCTAGCTATGGCATTCTTATGTGGTATAATTTCTGAATATATTTGTTGGAAATATTGAAGATAATTAATTAAATAATAATCTTATGTTTCTAGTCTCCAGTGACACTGAACCATTACTATACTCGTGCATGTGTGTATAAAATATATTTAATATTACACTAAAAATATGTGATATTTTTGTATAAAATCATGATTTACTATAATAATGATAATATATCATTGATACTATAGGTGAACTATCTCTTAATTAAGGTGGTTAGGAAAACTTGGAAGACTACCTAAAATTGTTTAAATAGGAAAAGTGAATGTTGTGTTATTAAGAACATCATACATAGAAATTAGTGTTTTTGTGAGGGGAATAGGTTGATAGTGATGAAACCTAGGAACAATAAATTGATCAAAGTAGTGATTCCATATTATTTAAACTATAAAATTCCCCCACCCAACCATGTAATTATAAATACATAATGTGAGTATCAAAAAGTACCCCACCGCTAGAATTGGATATGTATAACCCAATTTGTGTCAAATTCTTTTGAATATATTCCTTTAACATGAAGGTGTCTTCGACTAAGAGAATATACACTCAGATTTAGTAGAATATTGTGTAATGCATGTGTTCAGGTCATGATTCACAACAATAACTCTTTGATTTATGGGAAGTGAATCAAACTATGTGACATATTCTCATTTTTCAAAAATTCACCCACTTGGATTTGAATCTATATTTTCTTCTCTATATAGGAGCAAACTTATTCTTCATCCTATAAAACACATATCACTAAATTGTGTCATATAAGATGAAACAAAATAAATTTAAAACACCACTGTAGACATTAAATCCATCAACGATATCAACATGATGATTTGAAACATATAATAAATTAATGTTGGGTATTTTATACCATATATATTGGATTTACCACTTAATTTTAGTGTACCCCCAATGTATTTTGGTATAATCATTTATCCCATTTTTTACTAATGGGATTTTGAATGTTGTGGTCATTTTGAGGCTTTATGAAAATCAATAAGGATCATCATTCATACGGTATGAAAATATAGGGAGTGCCAACATATCATCAAGATGGTCTTATATCAATGAGGGGAAGGTCACCCATAAACACATATTTTATCACAGTAAGGACACCTTATAAAATAATACATACATATTAGAGTCTTAGGATTGTTAACAATCATACATTTCTATTGATTATCTATGGACTAGAACCATGATTGGGTTATGGACTAGGAAATATGTCATAAATGTGTTGTTAGACCTAATTAGACGTGGGAATATAGGATTTGATGTTAATTTAATTATATTTATCATTATTTAATGGTATAAATTATCAATAATTACATTTGGATCTCAACGACATATGTATAAATGAGTCTATAACTCATTCAAGATCTTATTATCTATCGGAGTGCAAATACTAATATATTAAACAAGATAGGTTGGGTGGTGTGAAACTATATATCAAATATATATAAGATATTATTGAAATGGATCTTTATATCCATGTATGAACAATTATATACCCTGAAGACCATATGACTAGTTGGTGACTGGATTCCCCCGCTAGCTTAAGAAATTCCGATTTAAGACAAAAATGTTATAGAGAAGGAGTTTAATCCATGAATTAACCTCATATTTGAAATTTGGATAAACATATTATTGCTATAATGTAGTAGTGTCTTGGCCTCAAAATACCATATGGGGTTCATATACATGTATAAAAGGGAATCTGAGGGCCATATTGGATTAAAAAAACATATGGGGAACTGTGCAGATTGGGTTATTAAATCACCTATGAAAACCCACTTTAGACATAAAATAGTAGATTCCTCAAAAGTGTGGCTTTGTGGAAAAATTAACCTAGTTTTGTTGTCACATACTAGATTATACCTAGATAACTCTATGGCTATGGTCTGGTTAAAAACATAGTGTCTCATTATACTTGATGTATCAGTGTTTTCCAAAATCATCCAGTTTTTTAGAAATATAATAATGGTAATATTTGTTCAGTTTTATATAAAATTACAATTCTTATGGTGCTAAATGGTATCATTATTAAACACACACACGCACACAGATATATATATATATATATATATATTCATCTAGTTTATTTCCGAATTAGGATTATTTAGATTATAAAATTCATCCAATATGATTATTGAATCATACCTTTATCATTATAGGTTGTCAAATATGTGAATCCCCTAAGTTGACACTTAGAATTCAACTTCTGTCCACATAGTGACCAAATATAGAACTGATTTTTTATAATTAACAATGTAATTATGGTGTACGGTCATACAAAAAATATATATGGGATGGTATCCTAGTGAAGTAGATTAAATACGACACAATATATTATGTTAAGTCATTTTACTGATTCATAGACTAATTATGATGTTTTCCCAAGAGGACACTCAAGTTGAGATCATGTTACTACCCCCAAAAAAAAATTCGAACCCATGACACCTAGCGATCCCAAATCATAGATTTTATTATACAATAATGATATTCTATAAAATAATTTTAAATGGTTAAAGATTAATATCTTTTAAAAATTATTACAATAGGAACCGAAAATTGTTTTTTTAAATGTTGTTGACTATTGGAATCAATTAATGGAAAAACTATTTAACATTATTATCAATATTGGTGAGAAATATTACGTGAAACATAATGGGTTAAATGAAATCAAATATTTTTTATAATTTCAAAAAATAATTTATTGTGGAATTTTAATATTTTATTGTGTAATACTAAAATAGTATATTATTAGTCTAAATTTTGGAGATTTCAGGAAATGTTAAAATAGTTATCTTATTAATGTTTTAAAAAAATAATTTTGTGATTATCAATATTAATTTGGTTATATTATTTGTTCACAATGATTATGGTATAAAAATAAATAAATTTATATCAAGAACATTTTAAATTGGTATAATGTTGAACAATAGTGAATTGATAAACTTATTGTTTAATCATGACATCTAATTCAATTAAGGTTTTAATTGGGTGATATATACTATAGAAGGTTATTGATATTGTTTGAATGTAAACTAAAATTAAAATTTTTATTTCATTATTAGTATGAGTCCCAAAATAAGTGAGATAGAAATTTTATAAATATATTGTAATGGTGGATCATTATTTCTTCGAGTGGAAAAGAAAACATAAATGAAAAATAATTAATAATGAAAAATAAGAAACTATATAAATTTTAAATTTCAAAATATTGAGTCATGAAATAGATCATATCAGTTAGTATGGAATGAATAATAAAGGAAAATTAACAATGATAGCGTAAAATTGGAATAAAACATGAACTTGTGGAAAACACATAAGAATTGGAAATCATTTCTATATTAGCCAAGGATCATAGCCAAGACCATCATACGGGACAATGTCCATTACTAAATCAGGTTTAATTATTGTTCCAACCATGTATTATTGAACTTGATTTACTTGTTTTTACATTCATCTCTATCTCTTTAGATAAAAATCATTACCAATGTATTAGAGGGAGATATAGGTCCCACCTATCACATAATGAAATCATTCATACATGTGACAAAAAGAAATAATCCACTAATCATATCATTACCCAAGAAACAAAAAATGGGTTTCTTAAGCATCATTCCATTATAATCCATATAGAATAAATGGAGTTTATAAAAATAATTACATCATAAAAAAATTAAATAAATGAAATAATAGGTATAGAAACATATATTTATTCCATATTATATGGAAACTAATTTTGATAAAATACTCAAAAATTAATTATTGAAGAAAACTACCTATCTTCTTCACAAAAATTTTCATTTCTCAAAATTCCTTGAAATTTTAAATGAAAATAATATAATTGAAAATACACATGAAATATTTAAAAGGTGTCATTATATAAATAAATTATTATGAATGTGTATGAATCCATTCATGCCGTATAAGTTAAAAAAATACTATCCTCATACATTTAACATAGAAGTCAAAAAGCACCTCGTATGGTAAATGAATGAATGATTCCATCCAAGTCATTTATTAAAATAATAAAATGGGTAAAAATGACTTTAATCATATATAGAAGAATATTAAAAAAATTCAGATAACATTTTTAGAAAACATAGACATGCATGATTATTATACCCCTAGTAAATACTTACATATAAATAATCTTGGATAAAAAAGTGATTGAGAAATTATCCCTTAAATTAGTTAAAATATCCATCGTATGTATCTGAACCTACTGTATAATTATTTAAATAATGTTATTGACATATTCAAAAATAATAATCATTTTTATGATATTATATATGATTATATTATCATCCATTTGTTAGTAACATTTCATTTTCACTTGTTATTTGGATATTAACTACATTATGTTCTTATGCATGTTTTATCGAATAGGTTCATGTTACACATGTTATATAATTGTTATATAATTAAAATAATGATATTATTTTAATGTATATCATATTTATTGATTCCATTAATTTATATAATCATTGTTTAATTACGATCATGTACAATGAATCATATCACATCATGGAGAGGGTATGTCGTACGCACACACGCGTGACAATATCATTAACTTATTGGTTAAGTTGTACATAATTGGATGTTATATTTATTATAGAAAATAATTATCATATTATTTTCATTATTTAGATTTAATATACTCATAATTATAAAAATACAAATTCAGTATTGTTGAATTACAATTTACACCACTGTGTGGAGATGGTAAGTCGTATGTACACATACATGGTGATATTGTTATTAGTATGATGAATAAAATGAGGTATAAGGTTGTAATGATATTATTATATTATATCATCATGTATAATAAACTGGTTTTATTACATTATTATGGAAACAAAAGAAGAATATGAAATAAAATAAGAATTTTTTTTGAAAGAGGAGATACAAAATAAATTTTTCAGCGTATCTCATTTTGATTTGAACAGAAGGTAAATATAGGATGGATGTTTCACATTGCGTGATATCTAGGTGTAATTTAGGGATGTTGGTATATTATTTAATCATACATTTGTTGTGATATGTGTCTCCAGAGGTGGGAGTATATGGGTAGATGTGGTGACCTTTTATAGGAGGGATGAGGGGCACTTTCAAATAGTATTGGAATCATAATTTATAATAAATTTATTTTAGATTTATAATAGATCCAATGTGTTATATATTTTTAGGATATGATGAGAATAGTATAAAATTATCTCATCCAATAATTTGTAGACATGTATATATTTTATTTTAAACCTTATCTTTCAGTTAACTCTTAATATAATACCCCAACTGCAAAAGCCCAGAGCTGGTGCGTTATTTTAATACATTGGAATTATTACAAGGAATAAAGTCCCAAACGAACTATCAATTTAGTAGCCTTTTAAAATAGATTAAATACATCAAAATTACATTAAAATTTATAACATTAAATATGGTATAGATAATTCTTTTAGGACTCTATTATTTCCTTAGCATAAACCATTTTGTCAATCATAATACTCTTCTGGGCATCCTAGGAGAATAAAACATAAGAAGGGGGGATAAGATGCTCAACAAGGATAAATAATTTAGCAAAAGTTATAATACTTTAAGTGAAGATGTATAATAAAAATAGAAACCTTTTAAAAATAGACATGAAAATAATATAGAAACTATAAATCCATACTCCCATATAAAAATTCATATAAATACTCTACTAATTGAATAATAACATTTAATAACTAATTACATAATTAAGGAATGCATAATTCTGGACATAATAACTACTACATCACGGCCTTGTGACAAAACCTTTCACAAATATTTTATCGAGGCCTTGTGCAAAGATAATAGTTCGCCTCATGGGACCGACAGATGCATCGAGAAGCTATAGCGGACCCTGACTGTCACTTACTAAGTCCAATTCTTTCCTCGTATGAATATTTTGAATCTTAACATAAACATTTGTATTAAAACTAGAAAAAATGTCAATATTTTAACCATAAACCCCAAATGATATGAAAATAGCACATCTATAGTCAAACAAATCCTAACTCATTCAATAAAATATGGATGATTATACTATAACAAATCTACCTCAATCTAGAATAATATATAGTTATAGATGTTGACCTAGTTGAAAATGACCAGTAAAACTTTTTCAGAGAAATATCACTTTTTTTGTGAAATCATTTAAAAGTCAAACAATTTAAAAAGGATGTCATTTAAAAGATATTTTTAAACCAAAGTGTCCCATATATCTTTGAAACGTCAGAACGAAATTAAAATTTTATGAAAATCATTTCAATATAAATAAATCATTAAAATCATTTTGAAAACGTGGACTTTAATTGATAAGATTTAGAAAAATAAATCATTAAAACATTTAAAATGTTTATATTTATAAAGGGTACCTTCCAAAAAACCTTAAAATATATCATTTGAATTTTTTTTATGAAAAATGGACATGGATAATAACTATTTCTTATTAAATACTTACACATAAACAATCTCATATAATAATGAGATTGATGAACTAACCCTTACATTGTACATTATTTTGGTCAAGGGTAGATTTATCCTCCTGTATATTCACCATAATATGTTATTAAATTATACCATAACCATAATCGATACCATACTCATTTATTACATTATACTACTCGTTTAATAACAATTTCATTGTTAAAGTAACATTTTGTGTAATAATTACTTGCTTCATCAAACATGTTTTAACTTGTTATTCTTGATAATATCACTTATATCATGTTTTGATTACTTCTAGAATATAAAAAATTATTTATATATCATATATATTGAGAATATAAATATTTAGGATACATATATATATATATATGAACAGGAATACACCATTTATGGAGACTATTCATCGTACATATGCATAAACATCGTTTTCGTTTTCATATCATATTGAATGGAATTAAGTGAATGAGATATATGTAAATACAGACGCAGAAAAATATATATATTTACAGTAGAATTATAATTTCACATATTACATAACAATTAATAATATATATTTTATTAATCATCATTGAATGGTGAACGTGGAAATTAATTTCATAGGGTCTTGGAGATGGTAAGTTGTACGTTCGCATGAGTGACGATATCATTTCAGAAATTATAAAATTGTATTGGATTGGATGGTATATTAATTTTACGAAAGCATTATCAAGTTATGTTCATTATTTATATACATATTAAACATCATTATATGCATTCAAATAATATAATGTTGAATAACAAAGTACACCACGGTGTGGACACGGTAAGCCGTATATACGCACACATGATGAAATTGTTATTCATATGATAGATAGAATAAAGAATATGGTTGTCTCATAATTAATAAAAAATCATAGCAACTAGAAGATAATTTATTTAATATTTGAGTTTGGAAAAAAAAGACAAAAAAGAAGTAGATGATGAAAAGAACATTGAAGGATGTGATAAAATAATTACATCTTCTTCGGATATTTCCTTTTGATTTGAAAACAATATCTCCTTAGGTTGGATTTATGGTTAAATTAAGACCTCATAGATAAATTTAGTGTGGTTGGGAGGATCTTTTATCTTTTTTTGGCCATGATAAATGTGTTTGGATGTGTGAATTTAAGAGAAGGGGAAGAAACTTTTTATAGGATATGTGAGGGGAACTTTAGGAAAATCTTGAAATTTTAATTTATTATATAATTATTTTCGGTTTGTAATAGCTCTAAATATATTTATTTCCTAGATAATGTAGGGATGGTTTTCAACTATCTCAACCAATAGTGTTTAGACAAGTTTATGTAACCATATTAACATTAAAGTTTAGATTCAACTCTTAGTTAAATAGTTTAACTTTTAACATGATTTCCTGTATTTTTATACTTCATGGTAAATATAGTCACTATAAAATTCCAAGAGAACCTCATGTGTTTCATTAATGAAAAATAAAACATTATCTAAATAATGAAGCACAATATTAGATTTTTAGGAATATTATATCATTAAATGAAATTGTATTTTTTTTACAACTCATTTAGGTCAATTTTGACACTATTTAGAAATTGATTTTTTAAAATTCATAAAAACAAGATTAATTCAATACAAAGTCAAGATATCTTACATCATATGTCAATGTAATCCATAAAATTATTGTATGGCATCAAAACTTTAAAAATATATTTATTTTAATATTTATTATATCATTTGTTATAATCATTCATTAATAAGTTAATTAATGAATCATCATTGTGTCAAAAATAAATTTAATTATATAATTTAGAAAAATTATAAATAAACAACAATGATGTCGTAAATATTTTTATATTTATAATTAATAATTACAGTAGAATATAACTAATCTACAACCTGATATTAAAAATGGTTTAGTTATTAAAATTTGAATTTAGCACATTTGACTCTACCATAAATAAAATATAATAAATGTCCTAATAAAACCCAAGAGAAAAAAAGGATCATATTTTTGTCTTAAGGTTGATTTTAGTTGAAAAAAACTTATCCAATAGAATTAAGACCTGTTTTGAAATAATTTTTGTTATTATAATATTATTTTGTTACTTTAATAATCCCATTAAATTTTAACTATTGTTAATAAAAATCAAAAGTTACTATTTATATAAAATTATTTTCATACAATTGAAATAAAATTTACCTACTGATGACAACCGTGTCTATAGGATTTTTTAAATTTAGTTCATAGAAGTAGAAAAATTAGGTTTTATGTACTTTTGGAAATATTCTTAGAAGGTGGGTAAAAGATGTTAAAAAGTTCAACACAATTTTGTAGATATAATATTATTATAAAACAACTCTATTGAATTACATTGGAATAATATAAGTATTATTGATATACTTTTACATTAAAATAAATTTATATTTAACAATAATTATTTAAATAAAATGTTGGTTTTAAACTATAATGTAGTGTTTTTTCATTATTTATTTAAAATTGAATGTTTTCATAAAAAAATCACCCAAAGCTACATTTCATATTTTGAATTCAAAAATTAATTTTATTTTACCAGAATAAATATTTAGGAGGGTCTAAAATTTAAATTTTTAATGTTCACAAAAGGATATAAAAAGTAGTTCTTTTAAGAAAATGGTTTTTCTAAATATATAACTATTTTCAAAAAACAAATACATTTCATTATGTATATGTTTTATTTATGTGAAAACAAAATAAATAAAATTTAAAATAATTGTTTAACTATTCATATTAAAATATTTATCTAAAAAATAAGAAATAACATTTGAATAATTATAACACTAATGTGTTGTTTCGTAGAAACTCAATATTGTATATAACGCATGCCTAGTCAGTGTTGTCTGTAATAAAAACTATTAAATTACATTAAATATATAATGTAATATAAAATCATGGGATGTTATATTCACCCCTCCTTTATTAATTTTCTTTCTTTCAATTTGAAATTGTTCTTCAAAAAAATCATGAAAAAAGAAAATACCTTTGTGGAAAACCTACATCAAAAATTGGGTTAAAAAAATTACTCTTTATAAGAGGGAAATGGAAAGGAAAATTTCACCACAAAATTAGAATTTCGAATAAGAGAAAATTGGTGGAAATTAGAGACACATAATTGGATGAAAAATTAAATACTAATAGGGAGTGATTGAGGTCATCAGTCACAAACAATTGAATAGTAAATTTAAAATTGAGGTCCTTAAAGATATAAATCTATGAAGATTTGAATTATTATAGATTTGAAAAAATTAGGTATTAGGATATCACTTTTTTTAGATATTTTTTTTCGAAGTGGGGGGATTAATTTACAATCATGATAAGAACTCAAAAAATAATACTATATTTCATTACCTATCATAATCATAATCTCAACGTGTGGTTGTTCCTAGATCTATTTTATCTTCATCCATTACACTACGAAATGAATGTTAAAAAAATGATTTTTTATGCCTCAACCACATTTGATAAATCATAAGGTTCAAAAGTATTGAATTAATCCTCTAAATTTTTACTCAAAACCAAATGTTTTAGTGAAAATATAAAATGAATCATACTTTAACCTCAAAGAAATATCAAGTGTTAACATAATCAATTCTAACAACTAGACTTATCCAAAATACTTGTGTCTAAATTCACCGTCCAAAAAATTATGAGGATGGTCAACATAACAAAATAAAGATCTTTTTTTTTCACATAACAACATTTCATTATCTTCTTCATGTATTCTTTTTAAATATGGTAACAACATGAATAACCATAAAACCTGATTTGAATATGTATTTACTTATATATTCCTTCTATAAAACATATAATACTGGATATACTCCTTAAATCCATAAATATTGAAAATGCACAATAATGATTGTATAAAACAATTAATAAACAAACCATTTATTAGTTTCAATGATGTAAATAATATCCAATATACTTTATCCAAATCAATTATCTCTAATTCCGAAATCATTATCTCTATTTAAGAAACATATTAATGGTTATATTTCTTCCAACCATATATTTTCCAAAATATTTATATTGAAACTGTGTCACTTTACATGGTACCATACAATATCAAATCCTTAATAAAATAGTACTATAAACAATCTTTATATACTCTATAATTCTTATAACTTGTACATCATTAATACAATACCGAAATTACACAAATCTTCAATCCAGAAAAATTATTACATTAATTATTTCATGTTAACTGTAGTAACAACTTATTCTTGACCATGATACCATGGATTATTCTAAACTATATTTCCTTGATTCTTATGAAATTTATTTGCATAATTTCTACATTTCACTATAGTTGAAACACTAATTATTAGTATTTTCGTTCTTCCCTTTAAATTCTTTTTCCTGATAACCCTTTTCTCCACAGTTATAACAAACACCCAGTCCTTTCAAGAACTTCCCAGGGTGATTCTTTCCATAATTATATCATGTGGGAAAATCATTCTTCCACTAATTCACGTTATCAATGTTTTTCACAACTATATTCTTTTTCTCATTATTCCCTTTAATGAAATAATACGTAGTATATTCTTTACCTATCCTACTATCATTTGATATCATATCCTCATATGATGAGAATTATTTGGAGATTATTTCCCTTTTAAATATTGTATTATGGCCATGAAAAAGATTATTATTTGTACTCTTTTCATCATATTCATTTTTTGGGTTCTCATTCCTTCTCCTATGCTCCATTTCTGTAAACTAGCACATACTGTTTTAAAAATATGAATAATCCCAATACATGTCAAACAATTTACGTAAAATTAAAATTTTATGCATATCTAATCTCAAAATCAAGAAAATGGTTTAATTGAATATATATTTAATCATAAATAATTTATAATGGGTTGTAAAATAAATGTGAATTATCCTAAGCATATCTCCCGGGAGTGTCAAACCCAGTGAATAAAAAGGATCATTTTCAGGTACCAGCATACCATGAGTTAGTCTCAGAACACTGTATCTTAGTTTCACCCCTTGGTACATATGTGTCCAAAACACGTCCACTTGTAGTATCCAGTCAATGATGTATGTCATGTAAGACCCACAAAATATCAACATTACACAAATTATAGGAAGATATTCTATACTAATCCTCAATTTCAATCATTGAGTAATGTTCCCTTATCATAGTTTATCTAAATCTATTTTCTGTGGTTATTTCTAAACATCCTCTAATACAAACTGTAATTCCCTAACCTCATAAGCATAGAGCCGGTGCATTATTTTAATACATAGTCATGATTACAAGTAATGAACTCCCTAATGATTGATATGTTTCATAGTATTGGAAAATAGATAACAGACATTAACATTATATTACAATTTCTAACATAAAATAATGTATAGATTGTCTTTTTATAATTACATTATTCTTATAGATTAACCATTCATGTAAATCATAATAGTGTTCATGGCATCATGGGAAAATAAAACATAAGGGGTGAGCTCAGATGCTCAGTAAGGGTAAATAATTTGTATAAGATATAAACATTTTATAAAAGATGTATAATATAAAAAAGAGCCTTTCAAACATTAACCTGAACATAATATGAAAAATAAAAAACAACATTACCATATAAACATGAACATTCAAATTCTAATAATTTAATAATTACATGTAATAATTTATTTCATAACGTGGGAATTCATCATGACAGACCAAATAACTACTATGTCAAGGCCTTATGCCAAGACTATTCATAGATATTTTGTCGAGGCCTTGTTCCAAGACAATAGTTTGTATCATGAGACCAACTGATGCATCGACGGGAAATAACGGACCCTGACCGTCATTTACAAAGTCCAATTTATTCCTTGTTTGAAAATGATGAATCATAAAATAAACATTCGTATTAAAACTGGCATACGAAATGTGAAAATATTAACCATCACTACGGTTGGTATAAAAACAACTCATCCCAAATCAAACATATCATAACTCATTCAATACAATATGGAATATTTTATTATAAAAAATCTACCTCAATCAAGAATAATATTTAGTAAATTATGTTGACATAGTTGAAAATGATCAGTAAATCACATTGAGAGAAATATCTTTTTTTTTTGTGAAAACATTTAGAAGTCACAAAATTCATAAATGAAGTCGTATGAAATATATATTTAAATTAATGTGTCTCATAACACATTTATTTTTTTTTATTGGAATCAACTTTTTGAAACAATCAAGTCCATATAAATAAATCTTTAATATCATTTTGAAAACATGGTCATTAATAAAAAAAATATTTTGAATAATAAATCATTAAAACAATTAAAATGATAATATTTCAAAAGAGCCCCTTCTACAAAAATTTAAAATACTCATTTTGAATTTTTTTAGGTAACATGGACAAGGATGATAAATTTTTCCTAGTAAATACTTACACATAAACAATCTCAAATAATAATAAGATTGACGAATTAACCTTTACCTTGTACTTTTCGTCGGTCGAGGGTACATTTAACTTCATGTATAATGACAGTAGTATGTTATTAAATTATAATAGAACCATATTCATATTTATGATATCATATATGATTAGTTTATGAATTTATAATACCCCTTTAACAATAATTTCCATATTAAAGTAACATTTATGGTAATAATGGCTATCTTTATCGTATGAGTGTAAACTTTTTTTTTCATTAGTGTATCTCATATATAATGATTTAATTAATTCTAGAATATAAAAATTTATTTGAATATCATATATATTCAGGATATAAATATGTATAATATATAGATATTTGAAATAGAATACACTGTTTATGGAGACGGTAGGTCGTATGTATGCATAAACATTGCTTTCATTTTCATATTGAATTGAATGGAAGTGTGTGAATGAGATATATGTAAATATATATATATATATATATCCAATATAATTATTATGTAATATATGACATACTTAATAATAATATATATTTTTATAATCATTGTTGAATAGTGATGGGGGAAAGGAATCTCATCGCGTTGGAGAGAAGGTAAGCCATACATATGCAGGAGTGACGATATCATTTCATTAGTGATAAAATGGTATGGGATTGGATGGTATATTAATTATACAGAAACATTATCATGTTATGATCATTATTTATATACATAATAATCATCATTATATCCTTCCAAATATCAAAATGTGGAATAACAAATTACACCATGGCGTAGATACAGTAAGTCGTACGTACGCACAGAAAGTGACATTGTTATTTATAGAATAGATAGAATAAGGAATATGGTTTTAAAATAATTATAACAATATATTATCATGTATAAGGTACTGGATTTATTATTTTCGTTTTGAAACAACATATAAATATGAAGTTGAATAAGGAAATAACATTTAAATATGTGATAAAATAATTACATTTTTTTGATGTATCCATTTGATTTGAACAATAGCGCTACATAGGATAGATTTATGCTTAATATGAGGCCTATATGTTGATTTGAGTCTATTTGGGAGGATATTTGAGTAGGGTTTGGCCTATCCAAATTTCTTTTGAGGTGTAAATTTAAAAGAAGGTGAAGTACTCTTTTATAAGAGAGTTGGGCGGCACTTTAGGAAATGCCTGAAATATTAATTTATTATTAAATTATTTTCAGTTTTTAATTGTTATAAGTGGATTTATTTCAAGGATATGGTGGGGCTGGGGAGAAATACTCTAAACCAATTCTGTTTAGAAAAATTTAGTTCATCATATTAACCTTACCTTTTAGATTTAACTCTTAGTAAAATAGTTTAACGTTTACTTGGTTATTAGTATTTTTATATTAAATGGTCAATATAGTTACTATAAAATGACAAATGAACCACAAGTGGTTCATTAATTACATATATAAAACTTTCTATGTAATTTTTCTGAATAATATATTTTTAGGAAGATTATATCATTTAATAAAATAGTATTTTTTTAATAACTCATTTATGTCAATTTGGACACTATTTAGTAATTGATTTTTGTTAAAGTAATAAAAACATAATTCCTTCATTAAAAAGGCATTAAATATTACCTAATAGGTCAATGTAATCTAGAAAATTCATGGACGGAATCAAAAAATTCATATTATATTTATTTTCATGTTTTTATTCTCATTTATTTTAATATTTCATTAATATGTTAATTACTACAACATCATTGTGTCATAAATAAATTTCGTTATATAATGTATAAAAATTATGATTAAAATAAAATGTTTTTGGGATAATTTTTATATTTATATTTAATATTTATAGTTTATTTTATATTATTTATATATCTATATTAAAAATGGTTTAGTTATTAAAATTTGAATTTAACACATTTGACTATTCTATAAATAAAATTTCATAAATGTCCTAATCTACCCCAAGTGAATAAACAATGATCCTATTTTTTCTCTATTGTTGAATTTTTTCAAAAATAAATTATCCAATAGAAATGAGACATGTGTTGGGGAAATTTTTATTTTTATTATATTATTTTTACCATTAATTACTTTATTTATTTTAAACTACGGTAAATAAAAATCAAATGTTACAATTCAGAAAAAAACTATTTTCATCCTACTAAACCACATTTTACTTACTAATGACTATTGTGTCTATCAGATTTTTGGAATTGAATTCACAGTAGAGATAAACTTATGTTTTATGCTGATTTGGAAATGTGCCTAGAATGTTGGTAAAAGACAATACAAAGTTCCATAAAATTTTATGTATCTGATTTTATTATAATATGAATCCAATGAATTACATTGGACTAATATAAATAATATGATTCTATTTTTAATTTTAAATAAATATAAATTTAAAAATAATTTTTAAGAAAATGTTGGTTTTAAGCAATAATGTAGTGTTTTTCACTATTAATAAAAAATTTAATGTTTTCAAAAAAATCCCAAAATTTCACTGTAACCAAAATTTGATATTATGAATTCAAAAATAAAGTCTATTTTACCATTTAAAATTTTAAGAGTGTATAAAATTAATTTTATTATTGTTCACAAAAAGACATAAAGAGTAGTTCTTTTAAGAAAATGGTTTTTTCTAGATATATAACTATTTTAACAAAAATTATACATTTCTTTAGAAATATGTTTTATTTATGTGAAAAAATAATAAATAAAATTTAATTTTAATTTTTTACTCTTCATATTACAATATTTAATTGATAAATAAATATATCATTTAAATAATTATAATACTAATGTGTTGTTTTACGGAAACTCATTCCTGCATATAATTGAATCCAAGTCGATTTTGTGTGCAATATATGCTATTAAATTTGTTTAAGGAGATAACGTACAATGAAATATTGCGGTATTACACTTAATTACTCTCTTTTAATTTTACATTAGGTAAAAAAATTTAATTTTGAAGAGGATATTATGTATACTTATAAGGGGTGAATTTCCAAATATATGTCACTTAATAAACTTATGGACCTTAAAATATACACTAAGTTATTTAGAAATATATCTATGATTTTTATATAATTTCATGAAATATTATTTTTATAAAATATCAATATTGTAAATTTTTACAATATTAATTTCATTTAATTTAAATAAACTACAAAAAAGGTATAACATTGAAAAAATTAATTTAACAGTCTTACAACATGTCATGTTAACATATAAAAATCACGGTTGACATGAATTATTTCTAATAATATATATTTTACTATTTATAATATCATTTATATGATATTTCCCATAATAAAATAATTATTTTCTCAAGGTGGTGTCAAATTTTATGTTAATTATATAATATCTAAAAATTATAAATAAATACAAATTAATTATGTAATTTCATTATCATTTTGGATACTATTTATGGTTGATGTTTTATCTTGTTTATAACTATATTAAAATTGTTATACATATAAGATATATGAGAGTGACATTTTGTTACATTAATTTGAAATTACGTCCAATGACCAAAATTGGATTAAATGACACGAAACTGATATATTTATACATTAAAACTAATTAAAAAGATAACATTATTTTATAAATAATTTAGATGAAAAAGAATTTTAAAATTAAAATGCATTATTTTTCCCTAAAAATTAAAAAATTTATATTATTAAAAATATATCTAAAAAATAAACTAAATAATATCTTGATGTCCCTCTTCCAATTAGGAAGTTAATTTTGTAATAAATAAATTATAAAAATGTAAAAAACTATATTTTAAAAGGGTTCTCGATCAAAAGGTAGTAAAACTTCATTTTTAAAAAAGTCTTATTTTATCAGTAATATTGAATCTGTTCTTCTATCATGTCTATAAAAAAGGTTACATAAAATGTAAACATTAAATTTAATATATTACCTAAATATTTCATTAATAAAATCCATAAAGAGAGTTTTTATTATTTTAAAGACTCGCTAATTTTTAATTAAATAGTTTTTAAAAGGATGTTAATACTATTCATACCCGCCATTATATTTACTATGTTATAATATATAGTATCGCTTATACATGGACATTCCTGAAAATTATTCTATCAAATGAACCTGATATTGTTTGTAATATAATCCAAGAATAGTGTTGCGTACACTGCATGACAATTCAGTGTTGTGTATAGAGTAAGCTAATCTTGGTGTAGTGTACAACAGAAGACATAAATGAAATTAAATGGAATCTGTATAATAAAATCTTATGGTGTTACATTATAATCCACTTAAAATTAATTATTCCAGAGAAATACATACGGGTTATAAAAGGTTTACTACTTGAAAGTTTCTTTCATAGAAACCCACATTGGAAAATGTAAAACCAAAACATCATTTCAAAAAGGAATGATAGAAAAATAATGGTTACCCAAACCAACTCATCATTGGGTTTCCACATAGTAGAACATAGTTGGTAATTGAAAACAAAGATATCGAATAGAAATATAACTATCATGATATGAGGGATAGATATAGAGAAATAGGTTTTGAGAAAGCTATCAACCAGATTCTCAAAAATCAATAATGATTTAAGAGACCATCTGATTCATTAGATAAAAAAGTAATCTGATAACATTTTTTTTAAAGATCCTTTTCATAATGTTGAAGAACTATAGAAGAAATGCGTACTTGATTTCAGTACAATCGCACCATTGTTCATACATTGAACAATTTCAACATTATCTGTTATTCTATAAAATAAAGTTGAATTTTTTGAATACTAAAGTGTTAAAAGATCATGCGATCCAAAAATAAAATTATATATTATTCCATCCCTCTAAAAAAGGTTAATAAATATTATCAAATATGCATAAATCCACCAATATTGAGATAATACATTAATTTATCAAAATTTAACCAAAGTACAATACATGCTATCCATAATTGGATAACATTACAATCCATCCAAAACTACACATATAAAACTTTAGAAAGATGTGAAATAATTTTTTTTATCTTTTACCTATCATATATCAAAAGTTAGTTCCTGGTTTCCACCTTCAAATAATTTGTATACCTTTATAATGTATTTACTTGAGTCAGAGTAACAACCTGAACTATCAAATATATTTATAGAAAAAATATATGTTTTTTATTCTTATGTCCAAAAATGTATAATATTTATCTGAGATATCATAACCCTCATGTTAAAAAATCATTAATGTGTTCTAAGGTAACTAATATATTCTAATTTACTTAATAATATCCTATATACCTTTATCCAAATATATTTAAGTCAACATCATGTTCATATTAAGTCTTATCCTTCACCAAATCTTGTGTTTTCCAAAAACATCAGCTTATTAACTCAATAAATTTACATGGTTAATAGTACTGCACAACATATAGATTCAAATACATATAGAAAACAAAAATGGACCACTATATAGATATTTCATTATTTTAGAATTTTATAAAATTTATTCTACCACCTTGTTCTGGAATCCCATTACTTAAACACTCAATCAGTCCACGGATTAATTTTCATACTCAACATCGTCAATAGTGATCTCATGTGATTTACTTTTTCCCATGGAATTAATAGGTTGTTGATGTTTATCATCATTGATCACCATTGGTTTATACCATGAGATATCATAAATCCCCATTTCCATTCACTTGTATCATTTATGTGATGGTGATGCATTTTCTATAGCCATTTCTATATTAACAAAATTTGATACCTTTTTTTCAAAACAACTAGACTCAACTTCCCAATGGCCTTATTTTGAAAACAGGATACATTTTTTTCACTTTGATATAGCCACCAACAAGCTTCTTTCCTTAGATTGAGCATAAGGAAACAATCATCTTATTCTTAGAATTGTTTTGAGATTTTATTTGAACTCTATCGTTCATTACATGGAAAAACCATGCGATTGATATATAAAATGAACTTCTATTTTATAGTTGACAGAACAAAAAATATATCTTCATATAAAGTAAAGTATATTATATATAACTACCTTCGAATACGTAGTTTTAATCTATTGAATATTCAATCGACTTTACTTTATGGTTGGATGATAAATCCCGATGAATACATTTAATTTCTTGTCATATTTTCCTTGTATGTAAAAAAGGAATTATAATCCTTTTTCTTCAGGTCAAGGAAATATTTTTCTATTTTTATTTTATCAATACGAGGAAATAACTTATTAAAAAATAAGTTATTAAACTTATCCCATTCCATGGATTCAATTTCATCTTGTTTCATCATATTATTGATTATATTCCACCACTTGTCTACTATTCCTTATAACTGATAAACATACAAAATGAGTTTTTCATGTTCTGAAAAATGAAGGTGGGAAAACACCTTTTCAATGGTAGCGATCCATTGTTAATCAACAAGTGGATCAGAAGATCCACTAAAAGAAGGTGGATGATGCCTTATGAATGAGTCTACATAATGGTGTTCCCTTCTCTACCCATTTGATATTCTATAATGATTCATATCTTTTGTAAGTATAATGATAAGATTTTTCATCACATATCCAATGACATTTTCTTGTTCGGGAGGAAAATAAGTATATATACAATTGAATTGATCATTAATATAGTTCTTTCGGCTTCCAGCCATTATCAAAAACCCAAAAATAAAAGTGTGAGAGGGATAAATCATACTAGGAAAAAACATTACTATGGGGATGTATTAAAAATATCTAACATAGTAGGTTTAATACTATGTTATTCATGATCATCACCTTAATTCTAGGATTGTAGGATATAATTATACATATAATTAGAAAATCCCTTAGAAATATCTCTAGGGATCTCACTAATGTTTGGGCATCCCAATTTGAAAATGTTGACTTAAAAATTCCTCTAATACCAACTATATCGACCCAAGAATTACATATATGAATATTACATCTTTTTAGATAAATACTCATTTCATTTTACAAGTCCAGACATGAGGATCGTAATAGTTTAGTGCCTTTAGAAACATGTAATACATTCTTCTAAAATGTGAATGATGTTCAAAATCTCTTATAATGATCTTCCCCGTTAGTAGTCATACATAAATGATTTCTTTATAACTCATGGAATTTAAAAATAATAATGGGTGAGATTATATTCTCAATAAGGGTAGGAAAACAATATATGAACCTATGAATGTCAAAAAACGTGAACATAACTTTTGAATATCAAAATCATGAGTCATGAAATAAATCGTAGGTGTTCATAATGAATAAATACTTATGGAAAATTAATCATGATTACATATCATTGGCATAAAACATGAACTTTTGGAAAACAAATAAACATAGAAAATCATTTCCATATTATCCAAGGTCATTGACAAGACCATCATAGTAGACGAAGTCCATTACTGAACTGAGTCTACTTGTCATTCTAACCCTTTATTACCAAACTAGATGTAATTTCAATTCCACTCAGGTATATATCATGAGATATAAATCATTACCCAAATATATGAGGGAGATATAGGTCCCACCCATCTCATAATGAAATAATCCATACATGTACCACAAAAACATAAACCATTCAACATATAATAAACCCGGGAACAAGAAATTGGTTTCTTAAACATCATTCAATAATTATCAATATAAAATAAATGGATTTCAAAAAAAAAATCAATCAAAAAAAGAATAAAATCAATGTAATATTCTAGATATAAACATATCCCTATGGTCATTTCTGATGGAATATAATTTGGATAATATAATTAAAATTAATTCTTGACTAAAATATCCTTTAATCTTCAAAAAAGTTTTATTTTCAACAAATTACATGAAATTTTGAAAGTGACTAATTTAATTGAAAATACACTAGAAATATTGTAATTCATGATTCATGGAAACAAAATTTTCTGAAATCCTAATAATCCATAATTTATGTATAAGTTAAAAAATATTCTCATCATACTTTCTATAGAGAAGTCAAAAAGTACCTCATATATTAAATTAATGAATAATTCCTAAAAAATAATTTAGTAAAAGTAAAAAATGGGTACTAATGAATTTAAAATTATATAGAATAATATTAAACATATTATGAAATCATTTTTAGAATACATGGTCATGGATGATAAATATACCACTAGTAAATACTTACGTATAAACAATCTCGGATAAAAATGAGATCACAAAATTATCCCTTACCTTAGGTCTGATATCCATAGTGTGTATCCAAACCTACTATATAATTATTTATATATTGTTATTGACTTATTACAAAACCATAATAATCTTTATCATATATTATATGATTATTTAATCTTCTCTCTATTAGTAACATTTCACTTTCACTCGTTATTCAGATAATGATTTCTTCACATTATTATGCATGTTTTGTTAAATAATTTCATGTTTAACTTCACATATTATAGTTATATCATTTAAATAATTATATTATTATAATATATATCATATTTGTTTCATTCCAGTCATGTATATAATCATGTTTTAATGATGATCATGTAGAATAAATCACATCGCATCAGGGAGACGGTAGGTCATATGCACGTACGAACAATGACATCATTCACTTAATGGTTAAATGGTATACAATTAGATGGTATTTTAATTATACCGATTAATTATAATGTAAAATTCATTACTGTAATCCATTATACTCATCATTATATCAATCCAAATTAAGTATTTTTGAATAAAAAATTACACCATGGTGTTGAGACGGTAGGTCGTACGTACGCATGCATGATGATATTGTTATTCTTAGGATGAATAAAAGGAGGTATAATGTTGTACCATAATTATAATAACATATAATAATTTATAATGTATATTATTCATTACATTATTATGGAAACCACATAAGAATATGAAGTAGAAAAAGAAAATAATTTTGAAAGAGGTGATAAAACAATTCCCTCTTTTTCAAGTATATCCTTATGATTTCCACAAAAGATCACCATAGGATAGCTTTCATCCGAAAGTGTTGACTCTACAAAAATGGTAGGTATGTCAGGTTGTTATTTTAGTAGAATCGGGTTTATCCAAGGGGCTTTATAGGTGTGATTATGTGGGTAGATGTGGGGGCCTTATTTAACAGGGAGTAGGGGAAGTTTAGAAACATAATGAAATATTATTTTATTATAAACTGATATCAAATTATAATAGCTCCAAAGGGATATATTTATATTATTAGAGGAGGAGAGTACAACATTATCTCATGATTATTTAAAATAGGAATATATTTTAATTTAAACCATATCTTTTCAGTTTACACTTAATTACTCTCATTTAGTTTTAATTGAGGTAAAAATATTTTAATTATTAAGAGGCTATTAAGTTTTCTTATATGGGGTAAATTTCTCATAATTGCGCACTAAATTATATTTTATACTATAAAATAGAAAATTTTTAATTTGAAAATATTTTTATGATTTTTAAATATTATATTAAAATATTATCTTTAAAAAATATCAATAGTGTCCACTTATTATCTATTCATTTCATTTAATGTAAATAAAATAAAAAAAATAGATATAACTTATATCCAAATAATTTAACAGTCTAATAACATAAAATATTATCCTAAAAAAAGATGGATGAAATAAATTACATCGAATAAAATTTATCTTACTATTTATAATATTATTTATTTGAGATTTCTCTTAGTAAAATAATTATTGCATCAATTTTTGTGAAAATATTTATTTAATAATAAGATAAAATAAATAAAACAAAATGATGTATATAATTTAATTATATTTATATATACTACTTATGTTTAATGTTTCATCAGGTCCATCACTACATTAAAATTATTATACTTATAAGAGATATGAAAGTGACATGTTATCACTTTCTATTGGTATAATTATAATTACATCTCTTTCAATGATAAAAGTCCATTAAATGAATCAATTCTGACCATTAGGTGATATTGGTTAGATTTTATTCATAAAATATGATTTTGGTAGGTGTTAGGGTAATTTTACTATCTTTACGATATTGTTTGTTATCCTAGTTAACCAGATTTACATTTAATTGCGGTAAGGAAATATTATCATAGTTATTATTCATAATATAAAAAAACAATATTAAAATATAGTCATAATTTTTAACCCCGTTTTCCCAATATAGAGTCCATTTTTCAAAATTGATAACATAGAATTTTTATTATTTAAATTAAATTAATTCATGTTGTCAAAAGAGAAAAAAATGTTATTTTAAAAGTAAAAACCATCAAAAGTTGGAAGTGCCTTTATATCTAATATCAATGTGAAATTATTTCCAATGACAAAAATCTTATATAATTATTAAAAAATCTCATTATAATTTAAAAAAATTAAATGGATAGCCATTCTGTCTAAGTAAATTTGATTAAAAAACTGTATTAAATTGAAATGTAGTAGTTTTCACTTTTCATTAACACAATGAATATTATGAGAAAAATTAAAAAATTAAACCAAAGTAAATATTGATTTATATAAAGAAAATGAAAAGTTTATTTTATCAAAAATAAATTATAGATTTTAAAAAAAATAATTTAGAATTGTTTCTCCATCAAAGGGCACCAAAACTTCATTTTTTTTAAAAAATAATTTTTTCCGTTAAATTGTATTTGTTCTTATATCATGTATAAGAAAAAATATAATATGAATTTTAAGAATTATATTTTATATATGACATATATATTTCTTTAATATAGTCCACAAAGAGTTATTTTAATATTTTATAGACTCACTTATTTTCATTTGAATAGTTTTTAGAGGGAAGTTAATACTATTCATACCTTCCATTATAATAACTATGTTATAATATTTAGTTATCACATTTACTCAGTTTTTCATGAAATTAATTCTATCAAAAGAACATGAAATTTTGTGCAACACAAGCCCAGAATAGTACATCATATAGTTCAAGTTAATACAATTTCACATATTGCGCATGCTAATCTTATTATAGTGTACAATACAAGACATCCAATAAATTTAAAAGAATCTATATCATAAAATCAAAGGGTGCTAAAGTCAATGAATATTAACCTTAATAACCCATTAAGAAATTTATTATTCTAAATGAATGGATATAAATTTTTAAATAATAATGAATGTTTTTTTATTATTCAAGATTGATAATTATTTTATTGAATATAGTATATATGATGATTCTATGACACTAACATATCATGCATATATTTTATGGATTTATAATGTAAATGAATAAGAGGCCTCTAATATTTTTTACAATATTTGTGATAATGAAGAAAGAAAACTATACTTGGAATTCATGTTAATCAATTATTTTATAAAGTTTAAAACCATTATATATAATTTATATAAAATAATTAAATACATTTTGAAGGTACCTAAATTATGAGGATAATAACATTCTTGGTGAAAAATAGTTGATGTTGTTGAAGGATGTAAGAATTTTTCCTGTATTTCTTTCAAAAATAATTGTGATTGATTTAATAGAGGTATGATAAATTAAAAAGAAATCAAGTAAGAAATTATATATAAATTTAATTTATAACATAAAAATAAAAACTTAAATTTAGGTCAAATATTTTAATTTATATGAAATTAATTACAGAAATTATAACTTATTGTGGGAATAATTTTAGAACATAATATAATTTTAAGGATTTCATTAATCACAAATATGTAATTATTTTGATACCCCTCATCTATTTTAAAAAGAAGGATTCGTTTTAAGAAATAAAAATGTGAATTAGTATGTAACATTAGCTGATAAGGTACATTATTGTGTTTCATCTATAAAAAGAATCACAAATTGAAAATCTTATTTCAATCTAGAATAGAAAATTATAAGAAAAAATTACAATTTCTTTTGATAATTCTATGACATATCATTAGTTTTATTTATAAATTATTTTATTAATAGATTTTATATACGTAAACAATAAAACACACTTTATAATTAAAAAATTAGTTTCAGGTGGATACTTCTCAGTTTAGGTATTTTAATAGTGTCAAAGAGTTTCCAGTTATGTGAAATATAATTTTTTTTCTAATAGAATATATAAGAGATAATATTTGATATATGAATCTTGGGTTTAGGGGGAATACAATAAAATTAGGTAATACACATTCAATAGAAATCGAAAATATTAAAAATAAAAGTTCAGAATCAGTTTCAGTTACAAAATTAAATTTATGGGTAATGACACTGAATATTTTATTTCATATATGACTTTATTAGAAAAATATAATAATAGTTGAATATGAATAAACAAAATAATTTTCATCAAACAAAAATAAAAGAAAATATGATATTTTATAAAATATTAATATTATGGTTTACCAAAATCGAGGGATTTGGGTTTTTGACTATACTTATTCTTCTATCATGATAGGTGATATAAATCATTTTATGATATTTTGTATTTAAAAATATGGTTATATAATTCCATGTATGGGTCTACTATCAAGATAAATTTCATCAATTTCCTTTAAATTTATCTACTTTATATAGAAGAGTTTCTAGTCTAGTAAGGATGGCTTATACACATCATTAAGGATGTTATTCCCTCAATTCTATAGTTGTAAAAGAAATTGACAAATTAATCCATAATAAGAAATACTAGAGTACAAAACTTGAATTTAGTCTAATATCAAAACATAATAATATTTATAATAAATATACTATAATAAATAAATATATTTGGATCATATATAATATTTACCAAAATGGATTGTTGAGTAGGATAATCATGTAAAAACCTATTTAATTTAAAAATATACAAGGAGAAATGATTAAAAAATCATAAACCAAACCTTGGTCATATGTCCTAAAAATGAAAAATATTTCAAAACATGATATATTATACTTCTTTCTACATTACATTGATATCAAACATGAGGCCTCTACAAACACTAGGGTATATGTGCATGGTGTGAGTAAAAAAACGCAGTTTTACACCACTAATGGGATCCCCATTATATATCACACAACATTTGTTGAGGGTATGTTTTATATAATAAAACAATGTGTAACACATAACTTATACGAAATTAATTTGATACATCATGTGTAAAACAGGTAACCGTAATGGTCAAAACTAGTTACATTGGATAGATTTAGAGAAATTATTTATCTATAACATCTGGGAGAGGACCTAAACCGCTATCATTCCATATATAAAATACTCATCCAATGTTTTAACTCACAGACTACTATCTCTAAAGGATAATAAAATATTTATAGAGGTCCTAAATCACTATAATCTACATAGGAAAGACACACATTAGATGGAGGACATGGATGACTACTATTATATATAGGGAAAAAATCTTTCATAGACTTTCCAGATCACAATCAATCCTCAACGGTAATATTTGAACAATATAAATCCAGACATTCCATGAATTCAATAAAGAAGAAGATATTATATGTTAGATTGTTTCATTATCTCCCTCTAATATATAATTAATTATTAAATGATAAGTATTACATAAATCACAATGTGATCCATATTAAGGTCCTTATAATTAAAAACAAACATGGAATACACATAACAAATACTAGATTTTATATTATAGTGAACTCATACCTTTCTCATTAATAGTGAATTATCCACTCATCACTCTAATCTAGTGTCTTACAATAATTCTACACCTAATGTTATGGTACATAACTCATCAAAATATTTTGTAGAACATACGATCATAAAAAAGAAACCCATTAAAAACCTTTTTATCATTAGTCCATAACTTTCAAACAAATCATTCTCACAAGTTTTAAAAGGTTGAAATGATTTTTTACCATAGCGTATAAAATAAGAAAATATAATTTTTACCAAATTACTCAATTTAGGTTCCCTCACTATTCTACTAAATGAAGAATACACATCATTACTATGATTATAATACTAATAAAAACATAAAAACCCATTCCCTAAACATATAAATCAACCCATATTCAACACAACTCTTACAAATTATTATAGACAAACCCTTTTACATAAAAAAATAACAACATGTTGTGAGGTATAAATCTCACCATTATCCCCAAGCCACAACAGTATTAAATATAGAGTATCATGTATTATTTACGATGCTATATTATTATAAAAATAACCCAAGGTAAAAAATTAATCCTATTATTATCACGGGGAGGAAAATTTAAATTTTATCTAATAAATTTATTAATGCTTCTAAATAATACCAAGAAATAATCATCTCTTACTAACCTTATATTTTTTGTCCCTTCTATCATGTTTTACTATTTTATATAGTATCCCACAAGGTAAAACTAACAATAAACTATCCACCAAATGGTCTCCAATGTTAATCCCTTAATCCATAACTAATATCATATCCAAATATCTAATAAAATTATATCATTCATAGTTATTTTTTGGGGATAGAAAAAATAATTATTGAACACACCCCATGGACATATGGCTATTTAGTGATCATAAAATTAGTTAATCTAACATAAAAAATATATTATAAAAATAATAAACTCTACCTAGTGTATCATAACAATTTAAACACTCACATTTTGAATTTAGTTCATCCTTAACTTGGATACCTGTACACCCATACAATATCTCACGTAGTAAAACAAATATTAATAATCAAATGAAAAACTACAACATACCTATTTGATTTATATCATTCAGAATCATTAACTGATATTCCCTCCTTCAAAAATATTTCAAAATATTAAAAATTTATATATGTTTATATTTCTACTTAAACACATCGGTGAAAAATAATATATCTTGAAGAAAAATGGGGCATAACTTATCCTCAGATTTTAGAGTCCATGATTCAAGACATCTCATCAATGGAGTGTGAAATTGAGTGTATATAAGAGAATTAATATTCATTAATAGGGAGGTAAAGTGGATGTGGGACACTAACACATTCATGTAAAGCCAAATAATTTTTTTTATTAATATATTAATAACATTGTAATTAAAATAAATATTTTGAAAAACACCCTATGATTACACCAAAAATATAATGGATTTCACAATGGTTTTGAGACATTTTCCCTGATGTATTAGTGGACAATCATTATCTAATATGCCACACACAAACCAAAAAATGTATATAGTACCCAACCTACCATTTAATGGGAGTATGTTTCTAACAAATTTAACTATTTTCATAATCTCTTATAATGTTCTAATAATAGGTATTTTACAAAAATTCTGACACATACATGTTATCCCTTTCTAGTATGACCTTTCCCAACAATCAAATCTCTTAATAAAAAAATATTGATCTATTAATGTACAAGATCATGTTTAATTGATGTATGACCCATTAACTGATTCTAATAAAATGTATTAATGTTCACAGTTATAAACTCCCAAATTCTATTTTCCCACCCTTGATAAGAACATACATAGATATCTTAACATTAATATCATCCTCTAGTGTTTAGTATCACTATATATTCCATGCGTCAAATTGGATATCGTGATACTATCCATTCACATAGAATTGTTATGTAATATACTATTTTGAAATATCCCACATTAATTTATAATATGCACACAATATTTTACTAATGATGTATCTATCACTAACTATACCTCCCTATACCAGTTTATATGTTAGAAGTGTTAATTATCCAACCAGGTACAAACCATTGCCTATGTCCATTATGGAAAAACAACCATGAGTCGAACTACTAATCATTTTCCTCATATCTCAAACTAGGATACATCCTAAAAACATTATTTATATAAATTTTTTTTAGTTCAAATTATATCATATTTTTATAAAAATCTATTCAATTGATAATGACCACTATCAAACACTTCCCAAGAATATTGACATATTAATAATTCAGTCAATTCTTGGATAAATCATAAAACTCAACACTATTTAAATTAACATATATAATAATATAATTAAATGTAAGAGATGATACCTTATATACGGTGTTCATTAAGAAATGGACTCATCTCATCTAATTTATAACTTATCTAATCAACTAACGACTACACTCTATCAACTTGAATAAACATCAATCATATTGAGCACTAAACATGTACTATTATCTAGTTTTCCATACATCATTCATAAAAATAATTATTTATATAACCAAATAATAAAAAAAAATTAATTTCTTTTTATTGATATATCCAATCGGCCTTCTAATGTATTAGCTTTTTGTGATTTTCCCTATTTCACAGGAAATGTTTGGTAATACCATCGACCAATGACATAGGGTTTCATGATATTTAACCCCATAATTTATAGAAACAAAATCAAATCAATATCATAAAACTAATATATTTATAAGACACTCCCCTCCATTATATTATCCATATATAAATTCTAATAATCCAAAAAAACTTGATTTCCAAATTTTCATGATGACCACTAACACTTTACTTAAAATAAAGCACTATAGTAAGCCTTATATAATATCCTATCTATATGGTCTGATACCATTTTCATGATTCTTGAAAACATGACTCACTTTAATGGGATATCTCTCATCATAACCCTCATTATGTTATTCAAATATCATATCCAATTTGTAATAAAGAATTACCATGTTTTCTATTAATGTTATTTTCAATGTGTACCATTATTCTCCAAAAATAACAATCTCAACCTGAGGAAATATATTATGTATTTTCCACAATTTTATTTCCACAATAGATGCTTCCAATACCCAAACATATATATACTCTATTTACAGGAGCTTTATCACCCCAAATCCATTCGTGTTTTAACCAAATGGTATACTTATGACCTCATGATAGTTTCTGTGGTTGGAATGTTTATCTACACTACCATTGATCTATATCATTAAGGATCAGAAAAATATAAACCAACACTCAATTGATATTATTAAAATGGTAATTAATTTCATTACGTTCACATGACACCGATTATTATAACCATTACTGAATATATAACTACCCATGAGATGGACCAATAACTCCACTGATGTCACATTTTATTTTAGTTGAAAAAAAAATTAATATACACTGTTAAATAGTTCTTGAAATTAAATCCATATTTATGTTCATCATCCATATTAAATACTTAATAAATCAATATTTAACACCTCATTTAACCCAAAATGATATGAGTAATTCATCCCACTAAAGACCTAATGGACCCTAGATTATTTAGGATAATACACTATATATTCAATTTATATCATATGGGACATCTAAACATGTATCCATATACTAAATGCACTAGATTTCAATGATATAACATTAACAAATCATTTAAATAAAGAGTCATTGTATCTATATAAATTACCAGTACATCCAATGGCTTCTTACAAAACATAATTATTCAATTAATCCTTACAAATGTCTGATATATTTGAGTTATTATGACCCATATGCTCACTATGAGGTATGATATGTTGGCTGTGTCTTGAATAATATGGTATTAATGAATAACTCAAGAAATTAGTTTTTTCATTCCATATAATAGAATTATATATATATATATATACTTTAGACTGAAATGAAAATATCTGATAATTCTGTGTCCATGGTGTGGTATCATAATCATTATTTCATGGAATTCAATGACATAAAATTAAATCTTCTAAGTTGTTGTGATGGTATATTTATGAATGAGATATAAAAATATATGGATTATATTACATAGTGTATGTTTATTTCTGTTTACTTTCACGGTGAAATTTTAATTCATTATATATGGATTCCTAGGTATGTTGTTATATGCTAGCATTGAAATTTATGATGTTCTTCCTAATTTTATGGAGGAAAGGACATATAAGGTCACACAAAAAGTAAATCCCAAACCTCAATTAAATTCATAATGTATTTAAAATAAAGAATACAACTTATTCCTACATGAAGATTAATAATTAATCATGTTTAGTCAATCAAATATATTTAATCAGTAGTTATTCATGTTGATATTATTTGATTTTATTATAATGGAAATAATTATTCATTATGTAATTTTATATTTAATTATTTGAAAACCAAAGTATTTTTTTATCTCTTATATATTATAATGGCTAGAAATATATTTACATGAATACTTAATTAATACTAATTCATTAGTTTAGGGAATATAATATTTTTTATTTATTAGAAAATAATATTTTGATACTTATTAATTTAAATAAATAATAATTATTCATGTTATTAAATTATTCAATAGAATTATTGAGATAAATAAAATGGTATGATGGGTAATGATATAATAGATATTTTTGGATTATTGTTTTAAAATTATATGTAACGAAATACTTAATATTTAGATATGATTTTAGAATATGTCTGTATATAATAATATTGTATTCTATATTTTGAAAATTGGTTCACTAGGAATGAGGAGAATAACAGGGACTCATTTTCAATTATTTATTCACTAACCATTGTTTAATAAATAATTGATTATTTAATTCCATGAGCATTGACATGCCTAGCCTCCACTGTGAAAAGAAATTTTACAAAGAATAATTTCAATCCCTATAGAGCTCTTCCGCAATAAAATTATAAAGAATATAGAGTGATTATCCTCCTCTACCAGAGTCACCACATCATTCCATGAACGATTCTATTTCAAAAAATATTGATTGAATGTTGTTTTAGAATTTTTTTTCTTGTTTCTAGATAATTCTATGATGATAATATAGGGTTCGTGAAAAATGTGTAGATCACCAAAAAGGAATAATTACCATTATTTTTTCAGATTCATGGATGGTATTAAAATATTTATAAAACAAATCATTAGTGATGAAATAAAATTTATAAGTGGTAATTATTTATCATCGATAAAATTAATTATACGTTATATATTATTATCCCACTCCATGGATTCAAGAATTTTATTTCATCTAGTTTTGAGTGGAAATGAGAGGGATTTGATGAAAATTAAATTTTGTGTTTAGTCCAAACCACATTTTGGTTCCCCAAAACCATAATAAACAAAATGATACCAATATAACACAAAGATATCACATGAAATCGACATGTAAAAACACCAAAAACCGTAACCTCATTATTTGATCCCCACAAGTGATCACTTGTTCCCAACTAAGGTGATATAAAATTTAATTAAAATACATAAATATTTTCCATTAATATAAATTCAAAATTAGCCGATTCTGACCATGAATGGATATACAATATTCCACTAACAAATCACATTATCCAATTTTGACCATTAAAATTTTTAACCCATATTTAAAATGATATAATGCCTAATATTTATACCATGCATACAGATAATGTAAAAACAATTCCTAAAAATCACTGAAAGTAATTTTATTCTATGTAAACCCAAGGAATTTTATACAACAATACATACCACACAACACTTCTACCATGAGACATTATACCATATAAAACATCTTCCCATGTTCTACACATCACTAGTCATACTATTGATAGTTTTTCCATAAAAAAAATTCATTATGATTTATATATGACTTTATAATATATGGTCGATCTTATATCATCTCCTAGAGATAATTGAAGTGTTTGGAGTGTAAACTTTTAATATGTTTCTCAAAGAAAAATACATTGGGCAGGTGGGCTTAAAAAAAATTAAAATTAAAATTATATAATTAAATAATATAATAGATATAAATGGATGTCGGTTTTTTAAATTATGATAGATGTTAGTCATTTCCAGTCAACTACACATCATTATTAGTACAAAATTCAAAAATCGTGTTTTGTTAAAATAAATTATTTATGATTAGGGTAATCAAGTTCTTAATTCCCCGTTTTCCATTTCATATGATGCATGGATATTGAATCCATTACTGTTAAATTGTGTTTCTAGAGTTTAGACCTCAATGATAGATTGATGGATGTGGAATCATACAGATATCTCTGTAGTTGTGAGGGAAAAAAGTTATATGTCTTTTCCCAAATCAATAACCTAAGATTTATAATTTAAATCACATCCTAATTTGTATTTAAATGAAAATTATTTCACATAATCAAAAAAATTCATTCAAATGTGAATTTTATAGAGTAGTTACTAGACCCAATTAATTATTATTATGATAATTTAAAATATTATTGGTTTTGTTTATAATAAAAATTTTAATTTACTTTTAATTGTTCTTTAAATGTTCATTATCTCTTCTTATCATTCATATTATCCTTTTCAATTATTTCTCCTGAAAAAGTAATTCTAAAATTTTGTTGTTTATCCTTAAATAACATGTTGTAATTATTCATTACCCCTAATCATGTTTTTACAGTTTTAGATAACCCATTCTCATTACATAGAAAGACTAATTTACCCATATAGTGTTCGTTTTTTACCTTGGGGAAAAATTTAAATTTCATGTCAACCATTCATAGATTTTGAATGTACAATTATTTAATATTTGTGGTACCATTATGAAAATAAATGAAAATAAATCATAACATTATATAAATTTATAAAAACCATTACTCAATACGTATGATATTATCCATAAAGTGTGAGATATTTCTTTCACCCATATATAAATAGGTTAAATTTATATTTAACTTCATGAAGTATAATGAAGATGAATGTTACCCTCACATATGTATAATATTCATAGTAAGTGAGATTTAAATTTTGTGTTCTACCCTTATGTGACTTATTTGGTACCTTTAATTGAAATTTTCAAATTGTGAATTACTTTTATGAAGCATTTAATTTACCCTTAAACAACATGTATTACAACAGTACACAATACATGGAATTTATTTTCTACCCTTAAATTGCATAAGAAGTTTTTTTACCTTTATTTGGATTTTGTATACTCAATATTACCTTTATGAAACTAATATATTTTAATGGTTACAAATGAACATGGTTGAAAATTATTATTTACACATACTTATGCATTTAAATGACCCTTAAATAGTTATAAAATTCTAATTTCTGTTATTTTATGACTTTTCATGACATTCATGATATATTTATTTATTCAACTCTTATACAAAAATTTTAAATTGTTAAAATGATTTTATAATTTTATATTAATTATATAGAACATTTTAGAATTATTTTTACTATATTTTTACCATATTTATATGAATATTAATTATGTTCCTCATTCATGAAAATATTTTCAACATGAAAATCAAATATTTTTATTATATAATATAGATTTCATTTGTTAAATTTTAATGTTTCAGAATTCATGTTGTACACCAATAAACTCATTAAACCATTTTTCAATGTTTTTATTGAAATTGTTTTATAGTTTGATTTTATTTCATGGTAAATTTGGATGAGAATTTAAAATTCCTATTTTGATGGTTTTAGTTTGAATATATGTAATATTTTTGTTTTATACATAACCTACTATAATTTAATTGTTTTTAACTCCTAAAATATATGTTTTTTTTAAAATGAGATTCAATTGTTGAAATGGTTTTGAATTCAAATAATAAAATTATGGATACTATTTTTTCAAGACTGTCTATCTCTCTCATAAATGATAATAGATTATTATTATTATATTAAATTTGAATTTAAAAATATTTGAACTGGCAATGTTTATATATTATTATTTAATGGGATAGAGGTATTCATGGAAAAGAGATGGTGGAAAAATATTACTTTGAACATACAATGTAATTTTACAAAATAAGTGATAAAATAATATAGTAATTGTACATTCAAGGGAAATGTAGATATTTTTACATATAATCATTAAATTATGTTTCTCTACTATATATCTTTCATCATTTTATTTATTTATTCTAGGATTTGTAGATATTTTTACATATAATCATTTCATAGAATAATTCATACCACCGATAAAATGTATTACCTGGTTATGCTCATGTGGAAAACTGATACATGCCTTTGGTTTGAGATTCTCCTTGTTAATAATAATGGGGTTTTTCTACACCCACAAAAGGATAGATTTTTTAGTGATTCATCCACGTCAATGTCCTTGGATAGGATAGATGGTATTTTAAATATCTAATTTTAGGATTTTTTTTTAAAAAGTTCAGCTCATGGATACTAAAATGACTCATATGTTGAAAATTAAAATATTGCAAGACTCTAAAATGGGTGTGTTTTACAACAATCTCTTAAAGAGCTCCACGCTCTAATGGATGGTTTGGGAAGTTAGGACAAGATAAATTATATTGTACCTATATAAAATTATTTATGGTCCATATCATCTTATGTCCCAGTAGTTTGCCACTTCGTTTTTATATCTCTTAGTTTTTTATGTATACATAATTCATCCCCACTTTTCAAATTCAAAATACTATTCGATCCTAATATTTGGTGGTAAGGTTGACTAAAAAATCGTATTATTTTTTATTATTTATTTATGAGACAAAATCTATCAAAGTCCATTACTGGACAAATGAATTATCTATTTTAGATATATTAAATTAAAAGATATAATTTTTAATTCAACAAAGGTTATTATTGATATTAGATATACATAATAGAGGTATTTTAAAAGAATATATTGTTCTAAATAATATACTTTCTATTATAATCCTTACAAAATTCATGAACTTGAACACTAATCTAAAACTCTAAATGATTCTTCAAAATATTTCATGAATTAAAATGTGATGAATTATAATTACTTATCTCTTTGTATAAGTGTTTAATGTTATCATAATTTTTTTCAAAATTATTATAACACCTGGAGTACATTGAAATAAATTTATCAAGAAAGTAAAAAATTAAAGAGAACTAAGAATGGAATTCAAAAGGTTTCATTACAAGAATTTATAATGTATAATAATTCACATATAAATATATATTAAAAAGATTTGTAACAATTTTCAACAATTTGGATGCACATTGTGAAATTATGCTTAATAAAGTGAAAACTAAATAAATGCCTCAATATTTAAAAAATTAAATGTATTAAAAGATTTTTAACTATTGAAAAAATAAATAAATTTCTTGGATACTTCTAGATTAACTAAATGGATATCTATTAGAATATATGATTTAATTAAATAACAATGAGAAATTTTCAATTTAGAAATTAAAGGGAGTTGATTTTAAAATTAATTTTTATTATGTTAACTCTTCCATTTATTCTACAGTTTCCTCTAGGTGAAGAATGGATTATTATTTATATCATGTTACAAAATGAATTCAATTCATCATAAATATAAATCTTTATAACAAAAATTATGAAGAATAAAATAGTATATAAAATATGATTATCAAAATAAACATCTTTATTTGTAAATTCTGTATTATTTTATATGAATTAAATAATAACTATCATATTAAATATGACTGTTAAATGTTAAAATATAAATGGAATGTTAAGAAGTGGAAAAAGTATGTGAAATGTTCGTATAATGCCTATTATAGTTTCACTGGTTAATATTTCTCCAGTGATTGGTTTGAAATTGAGAAATAAATTGGGTTAAATTTACCTCATTATAAAATAATTTAACCTAACTAATCCATTTGATGATATTATAAGGCCTACTAATCAGTGTTTAGTGGATTCTTTATGTCAGGTTAGTTTTTATTGTAACTATTATATTGAATAAATATCTTCTCTTATTTCTAAATATGATAAATCAAAATTTAAACAAATAATTGTTTGAAAAATTAATTTCAATGGGTTGTGTAAAAATATTCTAAATAAATGAATAAGTGATAAAGGATTATAATAAGGTTTCTAAAAAGAGGAAAATATTATTTTGGAATGTTAAATTTTTAAAAAATATATATATCTAAGATTCATAATAAATTTTTTTTGTAAATTTATTTATGAAAAAAGAAAACAATATTCATAGTTATATTAATTATGATTCTATTGTTAGAGAGAATAGTTTTTGATGATATTGAAATTATCAAAAAGGAAAATACTAAACTCTGTATTGAGAACAAACAATTGAATGAAATTGGATCAAAATTTAAAATTGGATGAAAATCATTAGATGGAAAGATGATATTTCAAAGAATGTATAAATCTATTAAATTATATATTTTCACAGTGATGTTATTATATTAACTCAAATATATATGATTATATTTGTTAAGACAAATAATGATTATTTAAACCAACCCATATATCAGTTCCCATGTATTTTTTCATTATTTTTACACAGTATTCATATTCATATATTTTTATCAAATGGTATATAAGAACATGATTTAAATTCGTTTTCATTTTGTTTTCTGAACATGTATTCTATGTTGTAATTTTTTTAATCACTTCTGATTACAATTTTTTTTCAAAATTCATTGTATAACATTAAAAAATTCGTTTAATATAATATTATTTGTTTTTATTGACCAATTTTTTTGTGAATTTATTAATATAGAGGGGTAATATATTTTTGTAATAAAATTACATAATTTAGAGTGGATTTAATTTTTTTATTAATTTTTTCTCGAGATTATTTATTGAAAACAAGATAATTTTTCTTCCAATGTTTCAATTATTTAGAGAAGACAATTTGTTAAATTTGTTAAATATTTTTTCATCAATTCCAAAAAGAGAGGGAAAATTTTAAATAGATATTATTGTGTAAATATAAAAAATGGGGTAGATTTTTGTTGTTGCACCTTTAACCAATTAGTTTATAATTTTTTGTAATTAAAAATAATAATGTATTCATTTATAAACATATATTTTAGTTATTTTTTATCATTCAATAAAAATCCGTCAATTATTAATTTAATTAACGTTATTATTTAGGTGGAAATTAATTTCATAATGCTTTCCCCTTACATAATATGTGTTACTTATTCTTTAACCTTACACATGTTTTGGATCATTCCAATTACACTAAAAAATATATGAAAACTCATTTATGTCAAAACCCAATACAAATTTTACAATTAAAAATATTATAAATTTCACATTACCGTTTGATAGCTTTCTATTCTACCCTTATATAAGCCCGGTTGAACCCATACACACATATTGAAAATTCCGAATACCTTTACACAACTTTTTTCTTTACCCTTATGCAAGCAATATGATTTATTCCTGACCTTTACGCGAGATCACATATACCCATATTAAAGGATTTTAAATTTCTATCTACATGTATAAAATATATTGAAAATGAATTTTACCAATACTATTGTCTAGTTTTACACTTATTTTCACTTTATATTTTTTTCTAACCTTATGTTAGTTATTTAGTACCTTTAAATGTGTTTTATAAATTATTCATTATAATTATAGAGAATTGAATTTACTATTATAGAATATATATTCCACCTCTAAAAAATGCATGGTGTTTTTTATATACCCTTATGTAAACCATGAGTGCTTTTATTACCTTTAAAAAATATATATATACTTGATCATAAATTTACACAAACTATATATTTTAATGGATAAATATATTTGGATAATGAAACTTATTTTTTCCCATACAAATTCATATAAATGATCTTCATGTGTGCATATAACTCTTATATTCAGTAGTTTAATCTACTTCAATATTTTCATGATATATGGATTTATTGTGTGCATATAAAAAGTGATTAAATTTATTTAATAGTTTCATGAATTTATATTAATTATATAGAACCTATGATTAATGTTTTTATATATTTTTTAACTTATGTATATAATAATTAATTATTATTTTAATTTATAAATATATTTTAATAATGTAATTCAAATATTTTGAATTATTATTTTCACTTTACTAGTTTGATTTTAATTATTCTAAATTCAAGGTCTATCTTAACAAACTTATTAACAATTTTCCAATTATTTCAATGAAATATCTATTGAGATTGAAATTGGAAAATTTAAAATATGGAATGAACATTGAAATTCATATTTGAGACATTTCACATTAAATGTGTGTGAGATTTTTTTTATTATTGACATATTGTTAATTAATTTTTTTAAACTTTTTAAAAACATGATTTCAAATCCATTTTAATTATTCAAACGGTTTAAAATTCTAAAAAATATTTATCTACATTTAGTTTTATCTCTATATAACTCCAAGAAAAATTATTGATTATTATTATTATTATCTTAATTTTTTATTTTATAACGAGTTAATTATATTTAAAGAGATATTTTTATTTTAAAGGATCCAGGAATGTGTTTAAGAGATATGAAGGTTAAATATTTATGTTAACACATTATATAATTTCATAAAAAAATAGAAGCAACAATACCTAAACTATACATTCAAGAAAAGTGCTATGATATAGTTTTAATTGAGAGAATTTTCATAGTTCTTCAATGTTGGTTGACGTAATTTTTTGCAATGCACACATTTTATCATTCAAATTCAATTTGGAGGGTTATAATGAATTTTTATGTGATATAATTTTTGTATAACTCTCTAGTGGGTTTTTCATTATTTTTTTACCTCCTCTTATCTGGGTAGTGTTTTCTATAAATAATCCTTTAACACAATAGGTTATATAACCTATATAAATTATTCAATTCATATTATCACAAAATTAAAAAAGAACACTTTCTATGGTGTTCACATTTTTGAATATGACAGTTTTTTCTACTCATACAAAATGAATATTATATTTGGTACTGATGTAATGTAAAATTCATGTGTTGGAATTCATCCCTTTTTAAATTTTATGTTTATTATATTACAATATAAAATAAAATTCCATAACACAATATATTCGACCCTCTTAGGGTTGGTGTGTGAAGAGTAGACTTTTTCAATTAGATTGAACCACCGTAAAAATATATGGATTCTCTATCATTTTATTTTTAACTAATTTATTACATTGTTTTAAAAAGATCGCTAATTTTTAGAAAAAATAATTCACCTCACCATCATGATTATTCCCATAAAAAATTAATATAAAAAATCATTTTATGATAAAAAATAATTTAATTTTTTCACACAAAAATTAGATTAAACATTTTGAAATACAGGTGATGGACTTCCCTCTCCATGTTTGTATAACTCCTTCCAAATTACTTCCCATAACTTAGCATGAAATTCAGAGGGTGAGGTGGATCAACTAAAACATAATCATTTTACAAGTTATCCCTATGATTATAAGGGCCTCCATAACCTACAATGGGGTGATAATAAATCATAGAATTTCCAAAATGGAAAGACCTATATTTTGTATAACAAGGAAATACATTTCCCCTGTGCCAATTTATATAGATCTTGAAAGGTGGTTTAAGTACCATAATCATTGAAAACCAAATGGGTTGATTATTTTGAATAGATTATAGTCTTATATTACTTTTTGAAAAAACTAATCTTATTCCCATAGATCATTACTATCATTACAGAAAATATATTATCCTTGAAGGCATACAACATATGATATTATTGAATTAAAATAATATGATCTATACATTGACTGTTGAATATTACCTCTCATGAAAGTCAATTTTAAACCTCTTAATGGTTTAATTTGTCTCTATGGTCATATATAGAATTGTATTCTATCCGTTTTTATATACACCCATTATTTTTAGCATACTTTTCTCACTGAATTATATAATAGAATGTAATTAACTCCAAATTTGTCCTAGTAATCTTGTACTGTTTGGCCCGTTTTACATTAATTTCATCAAGGTCACCCCATGTCGCCTCAAAATATAATGAAATCATAAAGACAATGTAAAATTTATTTTCTAATTGAGATTTAAATTTAGTAATTGAATCAAATATGACATAAACTTTGGTATTATATTATGAGTTTACAATAAAAATCAAGTTTAACAAAGTGATATAAGGGTGACAATAAATAATACATTATATGAAATCACACCCTTAACAATTTTTAATAAGTATTTTAACTCCTTGTAAAATTTACATTTTTAAATTGAATCACAAAGATAATTTTTTAATCCTAATGTTTTAAATTTACCAGTAAAATCATTTTATGATAACATAATGAGGAATAGAAGAATAAAACCAAATAGTTAGTCTTATTAAGTAGGGAAATGAGAATCATGAAAACTATATAAAAAATATCTAAGATATATATGAACTAGTCATAGAAAATATTTTTGGTGTCAATAATCTCACTAAATCTCTATATGTGGGTGTGACAACCATTCAACTCTGTCCTTTATAATTTCTATAAACTATATTTTTGTATTTTTAATATTTTATTCATAGTTGATTATTTCTAATGAACCACCCCAACATCATTTGCTATCAAATATAAACACTCTCTCACTCAATTATTATTAAGAGGGTAACCATAATCTTACAAACAAGATATACTCGTATTTCTCACATTTAATAATTCCCATAATTTTTTCTATTAGGTCCAAAAGGGTCCTAGATACCCTTAGGGGGGGTGAATTAGGGTATGGATATTCTTTTCAAAATTATTATGCCCCACCAAATCTTGTCCTCATTGTTATAAGGGACCATTTCATTATAATTATGTGTTATTATTAATGTTATTATTTCCTTCTATGTCAGATAATGATGCTATGACTGTAATTCAAGAAATAAAGAACAATGATAGAAAATTATAACATGGTTCACCAACCCTGGGACACAGCCAAGGAGAATACAATATATATGTGTTGATTGTAGAAAATTCACAATGTATCAAATCCAATAATGATAGTTTGGGATATATATAATCTATAACAATGATAAATGACATAAAATGTTTTTGGTCTACACACAACATTCCCTAACATCACTCCCTGTGAATCTTTCTCTGGAACACTACTAGTGAAAAGGATCACCATTTTCCTCTTCCTTTTCTCAATTCTATTGAAAGGGATTGACCCATAGTTTATAGACTTTTAGGTATTTTTATTATCTATTATTAATAGAAACCTATTTTTATATGGATTCTCTACTGATGTTCCACTTTGATACAATAGATGAATACCGGTTTACATAAGATGTACTAGGAAATTCATCTTGACCATTATTAATGATGCCCTGTTCCTTCGTGAATGTCCCCTTTCATGAAGCGCAAGTATCTTTTGTGAAGATCGTACCATTTCAGTAAGCTCACGTAGCATTTGTGAAACACACCTCTTTTGTAAAAATCTCTTTCATTTTGAAAATATTACATATACATTGTGAAGCACCGTCATTCATGAAGCTCAAAAAGCCTTTGTGAAACTCACATGTTTCAATTATATTTTTACAGCCTTTACGAAATTATTTCCTTCTGGATGTTTAGAATATTCTGTTGGATTTATGGACTTGTAAACCATCATCAAATATAACATATTTACAATCCACCCAAAAAACCCACCTCTATAATCCCGAAGACATATAATTCTCATTGAGTCATAATTCTTTTTTAATGAGGGTAGAGGCCTATTTATAAGAGTTCCACTTATTCTAAAACCTTCTGGTCCACATAATCACCATTTGATGAATCTTCTTCATTTCCATCATAGAACATCTATCTTTCAGGATACTACACAAAAATTTCCCTTAAACAATGATTGTCATAATCATGGAAAATTCTATTAAAAACTATTGTGGTGTAAAAACCCATTTCGGTTCCATGAAGCTTCATTCATGATTCTCATCACCTTAATTGTTCTTGATTCTCATCAGGGATCATATATATCACCGTCATTATTATTTGATCATTCATGAAAAACTCTTCATGTATCCTATATTTATGAAATTCATTCCACATCCATATTTTAATATGTCCTTCAAGAAGATAATCCTTTCCCAATGAAATCCAAACATTTTATTTTGGACACCCAAAATTTATAGAACAGTGGGATATGAAGTAACATTGTGTATGAAATAATCTATATAGCTTCCATGGTGTCCATTCAGTCTCCTTGGATCTTGGTCAACATATAATCTTAGCAATATCATTAGACTCCACAATATACCCTGGAAACCCTCCAACAATAAACACAATCACCAAAAAATAATACATTGTTACCTTGGTGGATTTTTCCTTACAATTTCTTTAGGGTTTTTTATTTTGAGGTAATATAATAGTTTAATAAAACCTACACAAGCATAGTTTAATCCGGTTAAATAATAGAACTTATTAGACAGAGAATGAATATATGTAAAATTTTAAATATTTATAAGAGAAAAATTAACCTAACATATATATACCTTAAATTAAATATGAAATATTCAAATTTTGGGGTTTATTTCAATGATGTGTTAGATGATAAATTACAGAAACAACTTATAAAAATAGACTTATAAGGTATAAATATCTCAATATTTTTATATAAATTCAATCATTTATATCATTGAAAAAACACTTTTAATAAAAATCACCAATTTAATGTCAATTCTATGTTGAATATAAATTTCCAAAAATGAGACAAATATTATTTAAATACAAAGAAAACATGAAATTAGAAAAATTATTATTATTTTTCAATACTTCCTTAGATTAGCTGGTAATAAAAAAAGAATTATCACTGGATAAAAGTGAAAATAGAAGATGAGTGGAAGTCAAAATACGATGTAGAAGAAAAAATAGATGAAAGTAATAATATGGATGATAAAATTTTGTAATAAAAATATTATGGTGGGTAAAATATAAAATAAAATTTAGTTCTTGAAAGAGAAAAAAGAAGAAGTATGATAACAAATCAATCAAAAATATAGAATGTATCACCACACACCTAATGATTACAGTTTCCTCATTGTAATATATGATAATGTTATAAGGAAGAATAAAACATAGGTCATGTCAATAACATTTCAAATATAAAATAAATATATCATTTATTATATTCTTCAAAATGATTTCATGGAATCCCTTCAAACACTATCGATTAATAGGGAATATTTGTGTTGTTTATTCATTTTCAACCTGAAAAACACTAACTAGATAAACATTACTAAATGTGTATGGGCAAAGAAATGGAAATAATGAATGAATGGGGGTAACCTATTCATTTAATTATAAAGAGGGACTTATTACAAAAATATAATTGATGATGATAGATGAGGTGGTCTTTCCTACCCTGGGCTCTCCAACTATAGAATTTTGAGTTTCTATAGTTGACTCTTTACATTCCCAGCAACTCCATAATATTAAATAGAATTTGATAACCTAAACATGAATGATAAGTATTGATTTTCCTAATTAAATTGTAGAAAAGATTCTATGTCTTAACAAGGATGTGGAAAATATTTACAAAAACTATATAATATTGTAACCATCCAATGGTATTTTTGAAATTAGGGTAGTAATCACATAATAAAATGGCATGTCTGATACTCCAATCTAAAATCGTGGGTTCAAAAATTATTTTTAATTGTTTTAAAAAGTATTTGATTATCCATATTTACTATTGTTTTGGAATATTTGAATTAAATATTTGATTCCAAAATCTATACTAATTCAAGATGATTATATTTTTTGATAATAGATATTGTAACCTTTTTCACTAATGATAAACTTTTGAATTCAAAAAATATATAAGATGGCTTCTCAAAAATTCTAAAACTCTATTTGTATTAGTAGTCCTTTAAGATTGTTTCTCTACCTATTTTCATATATAATCTCATTCCAAAATAATGTATAAATTTCATTATTTATTTGGAAATTTCTTTATGATTCTAGTTTCATATAAAAAATAATTAATGTTAAAAAAGGGTTGATGTGGCATTAAAACATTTGGAGACATTCCCTTTTGTTTGATAATGAGGACAATGATTAAAAAAATTATGGGAATCCTATTATAGTTTTGTCCAAAATAGACTATAATTGAGGAACATGTGATCAATATTTTCTATAGAAAATAATATTTCATACGTGAGAGTGTGAAAACACATATGGGAAGACTAAAAATCACTATCATGTACATAAGAACCAATTAATTGATCAGTACAAACACTCTAAAGGTAGGGGTGCTCCGAAATATACTACAACAATCAGGTTTCATGTAATAATTTTTTTATATTTAAATTAGTAGTAATTAATGATTATACCAAGTTATTTACAATGTCATCATATCTTGGAAAATCATCTTGATGTCAATGAAATTTAACATAAAATATATCATTTATTGGAAAATTGGGGGATGAGTCATTATTCAGTGATAGAGTGATCCTACTGATATAGTTATCCACCACATTATCTCATTCTTATTAACACTAAATCTAATATTGAAATATGGAATTTAGTTCATCTAATATTTGATATATTTTTTGAATTTAAATATATTAATGAGATTATGGAGGGATACATGTTTAGATAACTAAATCTGAATAAACCGTAAAAGATTTGAGCTGAATTTATCCATGATAAATTCAACTTTTCCGAATTCATTATAATTTGTGGCGTGGTTATATTTTTTATGGTCTATTGTGTGTGGGGAATATGAAATTACATGTGTATATCAATGGACATATAGTGATAAGACTTCTCTAACTACATTATTAGATGAGTCATAAATGAAATTATATGATAATAACACTGAGGAGGTTGGATTACCATTTGTGATGCGAGACTCCATTTCAGATTGACAAATGAATAATTGATACTTTTTTCAAGCACAATTTATAATGGTCTATAATCTCATCTAACATCTCAATAGTATCATCTTATGATGTTGAGTAGGCTTATTCAAGTTGAAAAATATCATCGATGTTCATTATGTCCTTAGTGATAATCAAATTATTTATTACAGGAAATTCATGAATTTTTTCTAAACAATAAAAACAATCGAAACATGATTCATTAACATGAATTTTTCTCAATAATGAAAACATAGATGTGGGATCAGTAGAAAGATAACATGGTTATTTTAGGGTAAGGGATTTCATGATTAACTTAAACAACGTAGATGAATGTCATTCTAAGGGGTGAAACATCGAATCAGTGATATTGAAGTGGAACATATCCCACCAAGAATCATATATAATAAAAAAATTATATATATTAATTATGGTTTTGATATTTTTCAAGAAATGTCTCTCATATATAATATGTGAACGTTTATTCATCCCATAATTGTCAATTTTATGGACATAAAAATTAGTACGAAAATTTAATTTTTTACCCAAATAAGAACCCCATAAAACACACCAACATGGTGTACAGTAATTCTTTTTTTTAGTTGAATGAATAATCATTTAGGATTCACTTAAAAACGTAAAATTCAGAGGAAATGCACTGGGGAATCATATTTATTAAAACATGTAAATCAAGCATAAAATTAGAATAGAGGTACTACAATATGGTGGATGTAATTGATAACATTATATAATAATTTTATTTGGTGGGATGTCATGGATATATAATTATTATGATTTTCCTAAATAAGAAATAATTTTCACAAACTCTAAATAAAATATATTGTGTAATCTTTTCCTTTAGAAAAATTGTGTAACATTGAATTCGTTTCCTGAAATAATTCAACAAGATGTTATCCTTCTGTTTTTGAAATTTTCTATGATTTATTTAGAATTTTCAGTTACATTTTGAAGTGACCCAAGTTAAATATTAATCAATAATACATTAAGAACATGGTTTAACAGTTATATCTATAAATAATCACATTTTAAAATAAACTAATAGAATATTGTCTTGGAGACTATATATATGGAAAAAAAGTTTTACTAGATGGGGGAATTTCTCCATAAAATAAACCATCAATATAAATTATATGAGACATAATCCTTTTTAAATCCTTTATAAGGGAGTATATAATAAATGGTGAAAAATAATTATTAGCATAAAATAACAAAATAATGGCCAACAATTTTATATTATAAACATGTGGAAAAGAATGAATAAGGAAAAATAACATATTAAAAAGTTTATAAACATTAAGTTTTATGTATAATCATGAAGTATAATCCTAAAATATCAAATGAAATCACTTTTACTATCACGTGATGAAGTGAAAAATGATTCATACTTCATTGTTCATGGAATTTTGGAATGAAATTTAAACAATTATCAATGGTGGATTTCGTATCTATGTGAACATGGATACTTGTAAACCCAGTCACTCATAAAATTGTGAGTATAAAAAAACACCACCACAATCATCCTTTAAGAACCAATATAATTTAAAATAAATTCACATAAGAGCTCTATCACATGATATATGTAAAACTTTACTCAATGAAATAAAGGTTTATTTAGGACCCACTGTATCATAATCCATATATTTATGTTTCATATGTAAAAATTAATCACATCATAAAATAACCCAATAAATGAAATTATGTTTCATGGAATTTTCAAATAATCATATAAAGGACCCTTGGAAATAAAATTAGTTTCATTGAAAATCTAAATAGAAATATTTATATTTTCATAATTAACTCGTTCAAAAAATATGACATATATTAAATAGGAAAATAATATCATGAATTAAATTGCTTGATACTGAAATCATGAACAAAAAATAAACACAAAATAAAATAATAAAGTTTTTATGAAACATAAAACATATCTACAATGGATGTAGATAATTTTAATTATAATGAAAACCAAATCTAAGAAAAATGGAAATTTTTTGGCATTCATCATTGAGAAAATCATAGTTACAAGTCACATTTCCTAGTCTATTTTTTAACAAATAAAAGAAAAGAAAAATTTTGATCGAATTTTAATTGAGTAATAATATCTTTATATCAGAATTAAAAAGGTAACATCACTTAATATGGAGTTTTTTAGAATGAGGATGTTCAAATAATTACTTGGCTGACATATAGAAACATGTTTGAGTTTTCAAGCCCCATACCATTACACTTGATTTAAATAGATTTTTTAACCTCTAATATTACATAGATAAAAATAATAATTTCCACTTTCATAACACTAATATTATAAATGTAAATTTATATTATTCATTTACAACTTTTTATTATTATTATTTTTAAATAACTTTTCAATATTTAGAATTAATAATATTTATTATTTATATAAATATTAAAATAGTGTTATTAATATTCATTTTTTTATAAAAATTTCATTATATTGAAACCATTCTTGGTACTATAACATAATTTTTATACCAAAATTACATATTTTAAAACCATTATAATGATATTTTATTTATGTTTCATGAAAATAAAAATAACAATGAACATGTTTTGGATTATTTATTAATATTAGTCGATTACATTATAATGATCATTATCTTATGTAGTAAACAAATAATAATATTTATGATATAAATTATTTATATATATCATATATAATCATCCAACATAAAATAAAACCATACACTTTTGTTTGTGAAGTAAAACAATTCAAATTTATCCATGTAGGCCATAGTGTTGGATTAGTGTTTTTATTGAACAATGATTGAGAGGGTGAATGTGAATATTAAGTGACCATTTAAGAATTATAAATTCGTTATAAAAATTATATTTATTCATAAAAAAGTATCATTATATCCATCCATTATTTAAGGTGGGGAAAAACTGAAAACCTTGCTCCATAGCGGTGATAGTCCATGAACACTCACTAACATCGATTCATAGTTTCTGGAAGTGATTAAATATTGGTTTAACATTATTATAAATACATTTAAAAACCCTAATTATTATTATGTAATAAATATTATATGGGTATTAATGGTTTATAAAATAAACTATAAGAATGAAATTTTAACAAATTTGTGATACAAACATTGTGTCATTAAAGAGACTCTTTATAAAGGACATTGATTTGAGGGTCCAAGGATATTTTTTGGTAACCTGGTTAACTAGGGAAGGTATATGAATTAAATAATATGTATATTGGGTAGAGGATCACATTCATTTTTAAATAAGAGTTGAGTATTTAATCAGTATATATGCTCATGAATTTATAAGTGATTATGAGGTACTTTTCCATGGAAATTCATGTTAAATACATTGTAATAGTTGAATGGAATAAATTATGATTTATTTTGATGAGGGATTATGGGTAAGATAAATAGATATGAATTTATAAATCGTAAAATGATTTATAAAATGTCTAATTTTTATATTAGTTTAAGAAATTTAGAGCAACCATATATTTGTAATTTAAATACTTCATACACTTAATTAAATATTAATCATGTCAAATTTATTATTTCTATAATTATATGTTAAACATTATATACAAATCATTACATGGTTATTATGAATACATAGTTTATTTTTATAAATTAATTTCGCAAATACATTAACAGTTGATTTTAAATTAAACACACATAACATTTACATTTTTAATGAGTTATTTTAAAAATTATATTTATGAAAAATATTTTTATTGTTACTAATTTACATGAGTGAAATTATAAAAAATATAAATTAAATAAATGTTTTTTAAAATCTAGATAGAATTTAATTTTATTGTGAAATTTTATAATTAAAATAAATAATCCAAGGCTGTTTTTAAATTATAATGAAATATTTATGAATTCCAAAAATATTATACATATAATTTACAAGTTAAAAATATTTATTTTGATTATATAATTACACCGTTAACAATTATTTTTTTCTAGTTTAAATAAATCATAAAATTATAGTTCATGCATATATAATAATAAAGGGATAAAAGTCATCCTTTTTGAGAAAACTATATATTTTCCCTATTCTACTAAAATCAGTAATTTTAGAGAAATCTGAAAAATTCATCATAAGCTATATTATTGTTCTAAATCCATAAATGGTGTTCATTTTTTACATATATATATAAATGATAAAAAAAATTTTGATATAAGAGAACATAAAATAATGTTAAGAAATAAATTTTTGTAGATATAAATTGACATTTATTTTATTATATTCTTTTAAATAGTTTTTATAAAGTTGTTAATATAGTGATAACTAAAATGTTAACAACAATATAGGTAATATAATTACTCGTGTTAGAATAATTTTACATTCCAGAGAAGCTAATCTCCTGTTACATAATTAATTAAATGTAGTCAATAAAACACGAGTTCACTACATTCTTCCCCTTTAAAAGAATTTCATCTACAATTTTTTTTACAGTGATTAAATAAGTGAGGTTTTTTATGTCTCATAAAATCCATATATTCCCTTATAGCTTCCTAAAACATAAATTTATAGCGTATAACAATGACTAGATGTTTGGTCTTATTCAAGAAGATCCTTTTATCCTTAGTCAACGATCTCCATGGGTTGTTCATTAATAGAGAGGTCATGTTTGAGTTGAATAAATTTAAAGTTTAGTAAATGTGATGGATCATGTATAAAATTCCTCATAAAATGATACGTTGAAGATATCATTAATTTCGGTTGGATGAGGAGGGATCAATGGGAAATAAACAAAGTCCATGAAATGACAAGGGGCCTCAAAGGTTCAAATATATATAGGGATTAACTTCTCATTGTCCCTATATATCAAAACTCGTATACATATAGGTATCCAAAAAAAACATTATCCACAACATTAAACTCTAAATATTATAAATTTTCATTTCTATAAATATTCTTTTTTATTATTTAGACTATAATATGTCACTAAATGGTTTGAATCATGACTATAATTTCGTAAATGTTGTCAGAACCAGTCATCTCCCACTTATCAACATCATCCTAGCAGGTTAGACACCAACCTCTCTTCAAGAAAAGAGCCTTATATAACCCCATATTAATTATAGAATCGAAATTAATTTTATATAAATCTCTAATACTGGGAGGTGTCTATCATTATATGAGTGGAAATATATTTACAAATATCTAATTATATCCTCTAGAGTACGGATTCTCCAATATGACAATATATCATTGATGATGATAAGTAGTTCTAAAGAATAACATTGTATCCAAATAATTCTGATTAATTATATAAAACCTCAATGAAAACGTTATAACCAAATAATAAACATTAGATAATGGTTCTCCTTGATGTTTTACCAATTCAATTATATATACCATTGAGAGTTTTTTAGGGGATACATATTCATTAATTGAAATAAAATATTCTTACATTATAATGTGATGGATTAAAACCCATAAGGTATTGGAAAATTTTGAGGTTTTGATTAGTTCTATGACATATTCAATGGTTATTTTTCCCATTTCTATAGAGTTATGGGAACTAGTTTCAATATCCTTTTTGGGTCCAATCATTCTTCGTTAACTTTTTTGCATAACAAACATCAATATAAGTACTCCTCAATTTTTCTATTCAGGTTATGCCATTAGATTTTTATCTCTAGATCCTAATAAATTTTGTGAATCCTGGATTTATATATAAATCCTAACATTATGAATCATCCAAAATATCTTTATTTAGTTCTGGTATATATGGGATACTCTTCAAGGATCCCAAACATAGAAATATATATTTATCTACGTAATACTATAGAATATTGACATCTTGTTTCTACATATTTTCATCTTCATTCCAGAATTATTTTATCATCACATTATTGGATGGTTGGGTATCCAATTGGGTAAGACAATATGTATCTCATCCTTATTTGAAAACAATATTATTAATTTTCAAACAACATGTGATGGTTCTTTCTTAATACACATCAATTATAGTGTGGCATAGTCTTTTATAATAAATGAATCAACCATATTTTCTTCATTTCAAAGGTGGAAATGTGTCTAGAAATAAAATTCATGACTAACTATAATCATATGATTTATAATATGTTTATCTCTTTCATCATGATTATATATTTTAAGGTTTTATGCTAAAAAACATTAATCACTATTCGTTAATTTAGTAATCGGTGTGTTGACTAAACTTTTATTCAACTCCTATATGTAGTACTCAAATTATTTCATTCAGAGGGAATGGATTCCTTTCCATGTTTTATTATATAATGGGTTTGATAGCGCTGTAAAGTTTCAACAAAATCGTAGATAATATCTATGTAACCTATGAAAGCATTAAATTTCAATCTCAATTATTGGACTATGATGTTTTTAAATAACCTTAGTCACTGAAGTATATTCAAATATACAATCTTTTATGATATAAAGACACATGAAAAATAGTTTTTGTATTTATAATTATCATCTTCTTAATTTATCATAAAATATATCCATTTTAATTATCTTAAACACAATCCTTGTGTGTATTAATGGTGTTCTTTAATTTCATAATAAAAAATGATATCTTCTTTAAAAATTAAAAAAATGGATCCTGTTAATATATACGACTATATTAATGAGTTCGATTAATATAAAAGGTATATTATTAATTACAAATTATATCACTATAAACTCAATGCTTCCAACCCTTGATAATAATTTCGTATCGGAAATATTTTCCTTTTTTACCATAAATTGATGATATCTTGATAGAGGATCAGTCTTTGAGAAATTTTTTCACTTAAGTGTTTATCAAACATGTAATAAATCCATGTAAAAGGATATATGGTTTTTATCATTATTTTTTGAGTTGAAAATAAAAAACGTTAAGATACAATGATTCATTTTAATTTTATAAATTTGAATTGTTGCACCCCATGGGGAAGAACTATTGTTTATAAAAACCTTGTAAATATGATCATCCAATTTTTCATTACATCCTTTAATTTAATTGAATCCATTATATAGTGTGTAATTGATATATATAATGATCCAAGGATGGTTTTTATAGATATTTCATCCTTAAATTCTATGTAAGGCCAAGTAATTCATTTGGAACTTCCTGAATATATTCCCAATCAATAAAATAATTCTCAATATGGACTTCATGACAAATAATATAAGATTGGATCTCCATGATATTAATATAATGACCAATTTTACAGAGTTATCGTTGGATGAATGTGTATGATTATCCTCCCACTAATATTTGATAACTAAATTATTTTGGATAATAAAATAGATTTACCATTCTCGAAAATTGATATGAGATTTATATAAGGGAAACTAGTCTATGCCCCAAATAATTTAAATTATTTTACAACAAGAAAGAATATATTATTGGATGTATCAACCAAATGTGAGGGTATTTTTAATAGATCCCTATTAAATGAAATTCTTATTCTCATAAAAATTAACTATTGTGGCATAAACTAGGTTCGATCTAATAGAGGTCTCTTAGACAAACTGTATTTTCAATATTCACTATTATACCCTAAATGATGTAAAACTAACCTATATTCTAATATAAATGGGGGTTTTGATTATGAAATTCACATAATATATTATATTTATTTTTGAAATTAAAAATAATAATTAAAATTTATGAAGGATACAAAGATGTTAGGGGATGAAAACTATTGTTAATAGGGTTTCATAGTTATATTATGATTATTATTGATAATATATTCATATTTTTTTAATCCAATGTACGGATCCAGACCATTTACTCGAAAACCCCTCATTAAAATTGGTATTAACCAAAATTGATACATCTACATGTTTGATTAATCTCTTCCATGTCAATACATATGGAAAAACCACCATTTGAATGGCTCAGATATTAATGAGATACAAAATGGATAAATGAGGGGAAGACAATATTATTTTATAATGTGGGACTAATTATCAAAAAAATAATTTTATCTAAAATTTAAATATTAGTTTAAAATAAAAAAATCATAAAAATATAAAAAATCACTAAAATATAATAAAATAAAACACCACCATGCCCCCTAAAAAAACTGAGATACATATCTCCATAAACATGGAGATTAAAGAAGAATGATAGTGGAAACAAAAAATTTAAAAGAAGAGAAATTAACAAAATTATAAGGGATATAAAAATTATATATTAAAAATATGAATAAATATTACAGAATCTAAACACCACCTTATCCCCCAGAAAAATAAAAATTTAATGTAATGGGAGGAGAGAAATAAATATATAGGTAAAAAGGAAAATATTTTTCTCTATACCATTAGACCACAGAAAGGTTTCTTATGGATGACACCATTAATGGATGAATTGAGAAATTGACACTTCTAAAAAGTCGGCCCGGAATTTTTTCAACATTTACATAAAAATTATTATCTTTCTTGGGAAACAGATATTGAATATATAGATATTTTTCTCCAGGATTTAATTTTTTTCTAGGTTATAGCTTATATTCCAAGGATAAAAATACAAATTCCATTCTAACCATGAAAAATGATGAATATCACATAGAAAAGTTATTAATTTTTTTAATAAGAATCTAACATAGATCGAGGAATCATTTATTCATCTTTTTTTATTTTATTTTGAGGGATATCCTCCAGTAATTAAAAAACTCTATATTTTGGCATAGTTTTTGTGGCCAAAATTGTGTGCTAGTTCTGGTCCCTTAAACTATTTATTTATCTCTGGTTACATTTTAATGACATTAGTTCCATAATGTGTGAAGTCCTAAAAAAATACTTTCAAAATTTAAATTAGCTCAAAAAATTCAATGAGTGAAATAATGAAGAAAATAAAAAGAGTTAAAGTCTAAAATTTGGCCAAATTTTCAATTAATATAAATATAGTTCATAAATTTAAAAATGTGAAAATTACACATAAAATATCACTATGGTGGTATTAATAAATTGAAGTATAGTAGTAAATATTTGAAAATATTATCTTCAACATTCCCTATATATATCAACTGGAAAATATTTGTATACCTTAGATGCATTTTTCCTGGTTGAATCTGTTTTCATGAAGAGATATAATTTAAAAGTTTCATATAGTTATTAAATATTTATTTGATACATATAACATATAAAATAATGTTATAAACTATATTAAAATATTTCATTCATAGTTCAATAGTGGGGAATGATTTTTCGATTCACCACTTCATTTTTATGATCCACCTTAGAGTAGTGATTTCATATTTAGTACCTTTATCCCTTAGTTTTGGATGATAATATTTCCTATTCCATTCATTAACAAAAATTTTACATAATTGATTCAAATATTTGTAATATTGACGTAATTTTGTTAATTTAATAGTTGCTTGAGGATCATATGGGGACCTTTTATCCAAATTACGGTTATTTGGCATCATTTTGTTGCTTTGGAAGACATGATGTAGGTGTTATAATTTTCCAAACATGTAAAACAACATATAAATATTATGGTAATTATAAATTTTCTTCTTCTGATATTATATATGTATGTGTAATTGGAAGTACATAATCACCACAAGAGGACTCATTATAGATTCTATCATAATCTATATATTATTTGCCTTTTTAATAATCACAAGGGTATCCATTTTTTATTTAACAATTATGGTAACCCTAGGCAATATCCTCATCAATTCTAAATTCTCTTATGTCCAATGATTCTTAAAGAAATGGTTTTAATCCCCCATGGAATTTATCAATTGCCTTTTAGTACTAGATATAATGTTTTATTCCTACCTCATGAGTCTTGTAAATATTTTCTTCATAAGATCCAAAAAAACTCAGCCTACATATATTTTTATTCATTAAATTCTCATTCCATATTAATGTGAAGAGTTTGAGGTAAATATATTGTAAATAATTTTCCCTAGAAAACCATCCTACATCATTGTAAAAAAATCCCTAAATGTAATTTTATTCCTAAAGATATTTTAGCATATTTCATACACACATTCAAGATGATATATAGCCAAAATTCCCTCGCATTCTCTACGTAATGATGGATATAATATAGTTTCCCCTCGCTTTAATAGATTTTTCACTAGATAATGGGGTTGAATTCCCATTAAATGATAGTGGTAATTGATTCATTAATGATTTTGTAGAATGATGATTCCCCTATAGAGAATTTATGCGATTTTTATTATTCATGTTATTATTCATAAACTTATAGTGTTCTATGATAATATAATTGATATTTCATATTCTAGTTCCCATATCATGTATGAAATCACTAAAGTATTCATTACGACAAGACTTTTCATGGTTCCTTCTCAATCAATTTATATTATCTGGAAATGTTCATTGAGAGGATAGTCCAATTTATAGAATCATAATGAATTTATCTACGATCATATAATATATAACTCAAAAATACTATGTATATTATTCCATAATAGATCTATTAGTCTTAATATTAGTAATCAATGATTATTTCCCTATAAAATTCTAAATAACCATGATTGTTAAAATAATAACAAAATCCTTCATAGTTCTTCATATATAAAATTATAATTTTCTTAATCATATCCCATGGGAGTAAAAAATCATGTGCACGTTAAGGTCCCATTAAAAGTGCACTAGAATGATGTGAGAGATAGACTCAACAATCTCTTTTCATTTTTATTACCACTAAATTCATCTCTTCCAAAAAAAATCTAAATTTTTTTCCATATGTCGATGTTATTTTAGGAAAACTCCATAATCCATACTACGACAAAATATCATGATGATATCGTAAAATGATAATTCAAATTTTTATTATTTGTTCCCACAATAATCAGTAAAATAACTAATTTTTTTGCTTCCAAAAAAAATAAAAATGATAAAAAAATAACATACTAACAACTTGGTTTAATTATAACATCGACAAAAATTCACAAAACCAAAGGAATAAATTTTTTATTGTGATGGATTATAGACACATAAAAAATTATTTTATAATATTTGAGTATTTTTTCACGAACTAGAACCCTCTTAGATATTCTAGGATAAATAACCCTCTTGAAATCTTAGTGAATGTAAAATGTACTAAGGATTGAGTTCAAACACTCAATAATAGTTAACCAACTAATAGAAGAAAATTTTATATCATAAACAAGTGTTAATGTAGTTATAAAGAAAACTATCAAATTTAAATGAACATGTAATTCTATGATTTATCAATAAGCATAAAATATTTGAAAATATTCATACACAATAAAACTGTTACCATGGAATGAGAATGTTTAACATGAAGAATATTATAAATACCCTTGATTTTGTATACATTTATAATACATAATCTTCTAGGAATACATAAAAAATTTCAATGACGTGTTCCCAAAGACTGTATTAGTTTAGTTCTTTTAGAAGCATGGAAACATAAACATTAGTATATATATGAGCTATATTATCCCCCACTAGGTACTTCATGAATAAAAAACATTCTTATATGCATCATATATTTTACATAACTACTTAACATGGTGAATATAAAAATTAAAATGTGTGTAATCATATAAATATCAACTGTAAGTAATAAAGGTATGTAATCATAAAAATGAGAATTAGGGTATGAAAACATGATCATGAAATATAATATCATATCTTGTATATATAAGATCGTAAACATTAATCATGGAATAATGAAAGGAAAACTATAAGACATGAATCCTAAGTGTATAACGATCATAATCTATTAAAGAATAACATTGGAATAAGACATTGAATTGTGACAAATATATAAAAATGTATTATCTTTCCTATCATGTCAAGGCGCATTGGAAAACTCTAATAAGGTACATTATAGAGACTAAATCTACTCAAATGGAGACACCACCATCCTCAGTCACCATCCTTTCCTTGTAAGGTATCTTGTTTTCCAATATTCTCAGAGTGGATCCTAATTTCCAATCATCTCATAGTAGATCAGTTTTTCATATCTTCTATAGTGAATCAAGCATATTTACATGAATCCAATAATTATCTCTTCAGATTTAAATCATTAACCAATTCATTGGATATAAATATATGTACCACCCATATCATAATTAATGCATACATACATGTTCCATAAGATCATTAACAATCATATCTGAACCCATGAAATGAAATGGGTTTCATAAATAGGTAATCATATCATTACCTATGGAAAAGAGAATGGTTTAATAATAATTTCTTCAATGCATAACATATGAAAAGAACATGGTTTCAAATTAATAAATCCAATGGAATATGAATTGATTTTTTAAAAAAAATTAACCCATGAAATTGAAATGGGTTTCATAAACCTCATATCATCAATACATACACCATTTAGAAAAATAAAATGAATGGAAACTTTGAATCTTTTTCTAGAAAGGAAAATATAATTGAAAATAAATTTACTAAGAATGAAATTATTTCTGAAATATCATTTTAGAAAATAATCTATAGGAAAAAATAATTTTTTGACTAAAATTTGATTTCTAAATACAAAACATTTATGTAAAAAAATTCATCAAAAATAGATTGGAATACTTATAACAGTATGTATTAAAACCATAAAATATTTTTAAAATAAATTTTACAATAAAATAATATAAAAATATACATTTTAAAAAACATTTATTTTGAAAAAAAATCAGTTTTTTAATACATCATTTAATTTTTTTTGAAAATATCGTTTTTCAATTTTGTGGCATGTTTATCAAAGAAGGAAAATAGACACAAAAAAATTTAAAAATTTGGTATCTTTTGAAACATAAAGTCCATGAAAGGGATATAATAAAATATATATTAATATAAAAATAACTATTATGATAATAATGATAGAATATATTCATGGTTATTATATACACCACATAAATGAAACAAGTGGTTAATAAGTAATAAATCTCACAGAGAGAAAAGCGAGAGGAGATTCCCCCTTAACATATGTATTGAATACCATCATACATGATAAAACTATATGTATAATAATTATAATTATATTACTAATATATCATATAACCATATTATTTTATCTTATACCATATATGGATTTTTATTACGGACTTATTAAAATCTTTATTTTAATGATATGTTTTAGATAATATATTCTTTGTTTTTTACATGTGCATTATTTTGTTATATTTTTTATCCTAATAATCATATCATTATTTAAAGAATTTAAATAATTATATATATATGATTTATATCAGTATATTTTTCTTTATAATAATATATTAATTATATAAATATTACATTGAATACACCGTTCCTAGAGATGGAAAGTCATGCATTTGCATGAACATTGTTTCTATTTAAATATCATACTAAAATAATGAATCTAAATGAAATGTATGTATATATAAAATAATTAAATTATTAATATAATTTTATATATATCATATATATTTAATATACCCATACTTAAAAAATTACATGTTGTGTGGGAAAAAATCAAATCGCATTGAGGAGGTGGTAGTCCATTTTTCCCCAAAACACAATTATTATATTTATAGAAAATGGAAATCATGAATGTATGTTTTACAGAATAATTATATAAGAATAAGAACATATTAAATATAAAATACATATCATATAAAAATATATTTTCAATCGTAATTCACTACCATGAGAGGTGGTAAAGGAAAAATTAAAAACATCCTTTCCTGAGGCAATAATTCTCCGTACATATGAATGGTAAGTTCATTATCCCTTAGATTAATGTTTGTGAATGTTTAGATGAGGAACATAGATTAAAAAATATAATTATATAAAGGATACTAATTTTATTTTATCATCATTTAAGAAGACGATTTTAGTGGGTATATAAAGATAATAATACAAAAGAGATTGAGGAATGATTTTACTTCTTCTTTGGGTAACTCATTTTGGTGTGCACCAAAGGGATTCCTTATATGGATTCAGTAGAAAAGATTAGATTACATAGTTATGTTATATATGTTTGGAATAGAATAAGTAATAATTTATTTGGGAAAAATGGATTAATATTTGTGAATAAGTTGGAGGGGTGAGTTCCTTTTAATAGAGGAGGAGGAGTGTCATTTTTTAAAATTTTGAAAAAGGGAATTCCAACCATGATTTCCCATGAATTGTGGTTCGAATAGTTTCCAAAAACTAATGAAATGGATTATAGTGTATATAAATGATCATAAAATGTATTATTTATATGTTTATTGGTCAAATTAGTCCGTATGTATAGGGTTTAGTTTTTAAGCTAACTTTTCTCATAACCACAATAATAAATTAAAATCACTTTCACTAATAGTTTCAATAAAAACTAATTTATAATTATTATAAATTAAAAATTATTCTTAATCCATATATCAAATTAATTTTTTCAAAATCAAATTAGATAATTGGATGAAATTAAATTAAAATTAATCTCGTAGATGTGTCACCACGACGAGGTTTTGTAAGGAATAGTGTTTAAATTTTTTGGACATTTTTATATCGAATTTCAATGTGAAATTAGATACAAGGAACTATATTATATTAATAGATGTATATTTTATATAATATAACCTTAAAAAAAATTATGATACAATAAAACAATATAAATGAAATAGATTAAAAATAAATTTGGAATTAAAATTCAGTAATATTATCTATTCACCCAAATATGATATTTGTTTAGAAAAATTCATAAAATTCACCATAAGATAATTTTGAAATTATGATTTATTAAATAATTTTTGTTTTATCATATTAAATATCGAATTTTTTCTAAAATAATTGTTATTATTGTTCATAGAAGGCCATAATAAGAAATTCTGTTATGAAAATAATATTTTTGAACAGATAAAGACTTAACTAAAAATTGTATACCATATTATCAATATGATTTATTTATATAAAACCATTATAAATAATATTTAAAATATTTATTTTGTTATTAATATTAATTTTTTTATTTCTATATTATAACTATCCCATTTATATAATTAATGAAAATTTCATTTTATGGGAACTCAATGTTGCATGTAACACAGCCCAAATTAGTGTTGTGTGTACAGAAAGATGAAATTGGTATATAATATAAAGACATTTTGATTTATTGTAGTATAAATTTCAAGTAATAAATTAAAAAATATTTATTCAAGATAAAAAGTACTATAAAAACTTAGGATGTTTCATTCTACCCCCCTGAAAATCAATTTCACCCTTGGAATTTTTCATTATGATAAAAAATGAAGATATTTTTTCCTTATCATATCCAAAAGATCCAACATTATATCTTAAAAATTTTTATTTCTAGACAAAATGTGGACCATGTGAGTGTTCTTGTTTATATAACATTCTTTGTATGTTTATAATTTTAACTAGTTCTTCTTCATAAGAATGATCCTAGTCCTAATGTATGACATCTCAGTTTAGTACATGTGAAGGGTTAGGTATGTACTTCTTTAGGAGATATACATGGAACCTATCATGGACTTGAAAGATATTTGGTTGAATTTCATCTTTTAGAATACCGTTTCGATACAATCATGAATATCAAATGGGTCAATATACCTAGTTCATATTTTACCACTGTTATGGTATCTAATAAAATTCATCAAGGGAGATATTTATAGAAAACCTATCAAACTAAACTCAAAATATAGATCACAGCCATGGTTATCAACATAATGTTTCTTCGACTATGAGTTTCCTTAATATAATTCTATATTGATGTAACCTTCTCATCCTTCTCTTCAGCAATCTCATGTCTTGATATATTTGTTTCTCTAACATCGCCCCAACAAATTAGTGATGTACATTTCTTCCCATTTAGGTATTCATAATGATCCATATTAATGATTGAGTGAAAGCTATAATTGAATTAAAAATCAACTAGAGGAAGGTGTTTATCCCATCTATATTTGAAATTCATGGAATAATATCTCAAAATATCATCTATTGTTAGAATTATTCTTTTAGACTGAACATATGTTTATGGATGATAAGTCATTATAAAAATCAACACTTTGTCATGTTCTTCGAGATTAATTCACTAGATTATTGAGGTAAACCTCAGGTCGTAATGATATATAATAGAATATTGTAATCCATGAAACCTTACAACTTCATTACTATATATCCTTGTAAAATGATCTAGAGAGAAGTATTCATTGATAGTGATGATATGTGTTGGCATAGTAAGGAGATCGACAAGAACCAATATTGAATTAATCCCTTTTGTTGTTTTGGGAATTCTATTGACAAAATCTATATTGTTGTACTCCCATTTCCATTATGCTATGAGCAATGGATGAAATATCCACTTATAATTTATCATTCACCCTTGTCTTTCTAGCATACAAAGATCTGAGATAATTTTTTTTGATATCCCTCGTTATGAAATCTCACTAGAAGTATTATTTAATGACTATATACATATTATTACTTCCAAGATGAATAAATAATGCAGAAATATGAGCATCCTATAATAGCATCATAATATAATATGAAATGTATTGAAAACATATATGGTTTCTAAACCTTATCATTCCATCCTGATCAAGGAAAACATAGAAATGTTGGAAATCTTCTCTTGAAGCCCTAAATCTACCATATGTGCCTCTTTAATCATCACTTGGATAAATTTTTGAAAATTCAATTGAGAAAGATAATAGTTCTCATATTCCTCCTTGTTTCTTGATCTATCCTTTGCAAATATATAAATATTGAATCATATTTATCCACGTAATGGATAATCTATCATGATCATTTTTACATAATGAATCTACTGCCTTGTAAACATTCCCAGGGTCGTAATGTATATATAATTGATAATCCCTTGTTAGTATTATCCATATTATTTATTAACAATTTAAACACCTTTTATGTAAATGTATATTTTATACATTTTATGAACAATATATATATGATTCATTCCACCATAATTTTAATGCCTCCATATTTCTAATGCAAATATTATCACTACTAACTCCAAATGACATGTTGGGTAATTTTACTCATGAATCTTCAACTTTCATGATGCATAAGTGATACAAATGTTATTCTGCAAAAGAAAACATCGTAATCCCATATTTGATGGATGAATATAGAATATAAACCATTCTACACTATTGGGTTATATATGCATAGGATCCATGGATAACCTTATTTTATGTTCCTTGAAATTTCCACAACATTCATCTATTATGAAATTTTTTAATTCCCTTCAAATTTAACATTTATAGAGGATTAGATATTCAGGAGAAATTCTTGAAACCCCATTTACAATATCAAGATAAACTATAAAAAATAAAAATCTTAGTGATCATTATTGGTCTAGTCAAACACTAAATTTATTACATCATTTATGGATCTAAATCTATAAAATCTCTTGAGATTATCTGACCAAAAAAACAAAACCTTTTCCTTAAAAAATCCCATCTTTTTTAATTATATATATTTTCTCCTTCTATACAGTCTTTTTCACAATTATAATGTGGTCATCCTATTCATAAGTACTATTTTAATAAATTAAAATATCATCTATAATTACAACCACAAAATGGTTGAGGAAACCTAGAAAGACAATATTCATCAAATCAATGATGATTACACAGCCATTATTATGACCAAAAGGAATCACTGTATACTCATAGTGTCCATACCATTAATGGAATGAAGTGTTCAGTATATTCTCACTCTTGATCCTCATATGAGGATAAATAAAATATTTATCAATTGGAAAATGTATTGAGATCCATATATTTTATGAAACAAGTCATCCATATGTGGAAGATGATACATGTTCATCATCATAATATTGTTAAACTCTTGATAATTAATGGATACTCACATTGACCAATCTTTATTTTTCAAAAATATAACAGGTTAACCCCAATGTGAATAACATGGATGAATGAATCCATTATCAATGTTTTCAAGGAGTTTCTTCTTTATTTTCATCACCTTAATTGGAGATATTATATATAGGTAGTCTTCAAAATTTGTTTTGAACCATTTCTAAGCTCAATCGAAAGTCAAACTCAAATATTAGTGTAATGATAAGATTATCTTATGGAAGGATATTCACAATGTCCTAAAAAATAGGCATATTAAAAATGGCGGGTTTCTAACCAACCATTTCAAAAAAAAACTTTATGATTCGAAATTAAGAACCATCAATAGGATGAAATAACCATTATAATTTCATACATATTTTCACATTGATAAAATGTCATATTATGGTCTGAAATACCAAAAAATACTTCCCTTCCTTCATAATTGATGTGAGATTTATGAAGAGAAAGTAAATACACACCTAAGATATAAGGACCCTGGATTTCCATGTAAATGAATATATTTTTTATTAAATTGGAATTTTATGAGTATGTATAAATTGGAAGTGCATGATTCTGATGACCAGAGTGTCTGAAATCAATTTATGAAGTTTTGTTCGGGTACGTTTAGTATACATACGAGCACGTTTTTATAACATTTGATCATGTGCTTGTAATTCAAATCCGAGGGCACCGTTGAACTTGCAACACCAATATTTTCTTAAGAACATTTCACCTCGACGACAGTTAGTCGAGGGTGGAAGATAGTTCTTGGGTTTTTTGTGGGAATAATAATATAAAATAAATGCATGTTTTATTTTATTTTTATCTGTTATAACCACCCAAGTTGAAGTTGGAGGTGGGGACCACCATAGCTTAACCTCCCATGAGAGGTTATGTTGGTGGGTCCCACCTTATCCTAACCTCCCACAAGAGGTTACGATGTGGGGACCACCTGGGATTAAACCCCCCTAATAATGGTGGGAGTGGAAAACCTCCCAACTCCCCTTGTTAATGAGGGAGAGTCTCTGCACCCCCCCTCCTTTAATGGAGTAAAAAATCCTTATCTTTTAATTGTGCCAACAACATGAATTAATTAAGTGGAGCCAACATAATTAATTCTCCCAATTATAATTTTAACCCTATAAAACTAAATAATTGATAATATATTATTTGTAGGGACTATATATTCTTTGTTAGAAAAAATTTGGTAGAGGAGGATTAGAGAAATTGGGAGAAATTTCTCCAACGAAGAACTAGTCTCTCCAACGAAGAACTAGTTTCTCCAATGAAGATCGAAGAATGGGTTATCCCAATGAAGAACTCCGACAAGGAGCATCTTTGACATCTTCCTTAAAAGCACCATGTAGAATTTATCGATGTGGGACATCTTCAATGACTGACCCATCCCTCCTCATCATCGTCAATGATCAGATGCATGAGATCGGGATTGGAAGTGTGTGGTGGATGCGACAAACGACGAAAACTCTATCTTCTTCCCCCGCGACTTCGTCAACGAACAACGAACAATGGTAGAGGTTTTATTTTATTTAATTATAATTTATTCCCATTTTATTCCTTTCTTTCAAAATGAAGAAAAATTTTGTTTTCCTATTGTGAGAGGTTTGTTATGCTTCATCATTGGGAGCCAATTGCTATCACCCTAAACATGGAGGGTGCAGACCAAACCAACATGGTTTGACCCCTCTGTCAATCTCATTTGTGGTGTTCTTCGAAACGGAGGAAATCAGCTTTAATGGTGATGAAGGAGGTGAAGGCAATGACCGCGCTCCATGCGGCCTCCGCGACCCACGCCGCCCTCACCAGCAGTGCTGCCCTCTCCGGATGCACTGCCCTTGCCGGCTGCGCCACCTCGCTAGCCGCACCGCACCCCTGTAACACCGCCTCATCGGTCATGCCACACCCTGGCCATGCCACCTCACCGGCCATGCAGCCCTCACCGGGAGGGCGGACCTTTCCGGATGCGCCTCTCATCTGCCCCGGCCGAGCCATCCTCCGCACAGAACGCGTGCCCCGCAACTTCACTGTCCACGCACCCCGCGTCCCCCGCACACGCTGCGTGCCTCGTGACACCACTAACTAAACCAGCCCGATGGCCTCCGCCAACACGATGCACCTCATGGCTCTGTCGTCCCCAGGCTCCACGATGACCCGGTCGAGCAGGCCTCTCAGCCCCGGTCGTGCCACCCCGAGCCGGCCGCTCGCAGATCCCTTCAGGCACATCTACACCCATGTGGTGCCCTTCGAGCCAAGCCACCCACGCTGTGACCTCCATAGGGCCATGATGATCCTAATGGGCTGGCCCACCTAACGGTTCAGGCTGGACCCAATGGGTCAGGCCGGGTCGACCCAAACTGAGTCAGATCGGACCCGGGCCCACTATGACCATTTACCTTATTTGGCCTTATCTTGGGGAATAGTGGTCCATTTGATGAACCATCATCAACCCTAATAATATTAGAGCATGAAGGTCCCTTTCATTATACCACGCTATATTTTGCGGTATAGTTGAGATACGGTCAGGTTGGATCGGGCACGAATCCAACTGGGCCCCGGGACTAAAAGGAAAATAACTCACAGACCGGGTGTCCAATTGATGCATCGTCTATTGCGTTGATACCTCTATGATGTGGCGTACCTTTGAGTTACTTCTTCATGGGACTTCATGACAGTTGGAGTATCGACGTATAGATCGTGGAGCGGAACCTTCTAGTGACGCGCGAGCAGAGTGCAAAGACCTAGTAGCTTGCTGAGACCTGACGACTACTGAATGATTGACTCGGAGTGACTCGACTAGCCTAATGGGGAGTGCCTAGTTGTGGCGGAAAACTCATGGTAGAGGATCACCAGGTTGTGACGGCAGACCCATGGTACCTGACAGGAGGAGTACCTCAGTAGGCTATTAGGGGGAGCGCCATGTTGTGGCAGCAAACCCATGGTGGGGAGCACCATGGTGACGTAGCAGACACACAATACTCGATAGGAGGAGTACCTCATTAGTCCAATGTTAGTGGGAAGTGCCTTGTTGTCGCAGCAGGCCCACTGTAATCGAAATAGAAGGAGTTCTCTAGCAGTCATGGTTTCGATGATGTGAATAAAAATCCTGGTTGAGATGAGTCAGTAAATTCTGTGTTTTCCTCATGATTGAGATTGATTACATGATAACTAAGGTATATGTATGGGCATATATGTAAGTCGGGTTATCTGTTGATTACATACTTTGTGGTTTATCTTTGTTGGATTTCTTGAGACCTCGAGTGTCTCAGGGTCCGTAATGAGTATCTTCATACTCACCCCTGCACAGGTTATGCCCGCACCTCGTTGTGTTGGATGCAGACGACAAACAACACAGACCGAGGCTGAGAGTACTTGGACTGGACGGTACCCAGAGGTGGAACTTATGGCGTGTCGGTACATGGAGGAGACGGATGGACATGGATTCCTGAGGAGGCGATTTGTACCTACCCTTCAGGTAGGAACCACATAGGATGACCCAGTGGCTATTTTTCCTATCTCCTCAGTTGTACTTGTACTTTCAGTTTCTTGTACTTTCTAGTTGGGCTTGTATTCTAGCCCCTTTTTACATGCTATACTCACTTGTCGGTATTAAGATTACTCGTGATCATATCTATTGTGTGTATTTACATATTATAAAGGCAATTCCTTCCCATTTTTAGGGAATTATGCCTTTGGTTCTAGTCTCCAACCCATGGCGTAAAGAAGGCGGGCTTGGGGTAGTCACAGCATGGGCCCTGGGGGACGGGTGTGAAGAATTGGTATCAAAGGAGTCAGTTCTACCAAAAAACATAGGGCTCCAATCTTTTTTCACTGTGAACCAATAGTGTTTTGAGTAGTGAGTGTTGTTCTCAGTTAAAGGAGTCTAGTGTTGGTGTGGAGGTCGACTATTCCATACACCATGACCCTAACATCTGATTACAGACACAGTGCCCGAAAACTCTGATTGCGTTTGTGTTTTCAAAAGTTTCTTTTAAGTCAGCTCTACCAGGACTTCTCACCAGGTATAATCTTTTGACCGTGACACATATTTTTCATTCAAGATTCCTCCACAAAGACAACCAGTGGGTGTCTCGAGAGTTGTACGCACAGATAGCCCACCGATTGACAAGGCCTCGGTGTCCGGCCCTTTTCCAGTAGAGGCACCTGTGTTACTACTCCTCGTTTGGGAACCGATGCCACTATCCCTACAAGTAGATGATCCACACTGCTTGAGCTCATTGCACGAGTTACAGGGATAGAGGCCACACATGTTCATGGGAGAGATGGACCCACAGGCGGCTGAGGATTGGCTGGATGCTGTGGTGAGAGTCTTCGGATTGGTAGGGACACTAGCAGACCACATGGTGATACTTGCTACCAACCTTCTACAGGTTGCTGCGGGCATAAGTTGGAGCTTGATGATCCAGGTCCATGACGAGATGATTCTTCTCTGGGCAGACATCGAGATCCTGTTTCGTGTAGAGTTTTTCCCAGTGACTCTTCGTGAAGTGCACATTCAGGAGCTACTTCATCTTTAGTAGGGCAGTATGACTGTAGCTCTGTACTCAGCAGGGTTCACAGGCCTCTCACGCTACGCCACCGATTTGGTATGTGACCCATTCTTCAGGTCGCAGACCTTAGAGTAGTGACTCGGGTGAGAGATCAGAGCTCAATGATCACACTCAGCATCCCGATGGATGGAGGAGTGTTATAGAGAGACCTCCTAGTGGAGAGTTTCCTTACTAAGTAGTCTCCATAAGTGAGATCCGGCCCCAGTCGACACGTAGCAAAGTCTTCTGTAGATGGTAAAAAACAGATGTCACAGAGATCCAAGAGGAGAAAACCTACAGGTGGACAACTGCATGACTCAGGATTGGTTTTGTGGGGCACCCAGAGCAGAGACATACATGCAAGGAGAGGGTATTGTTTGACATGCGACGGAAGGGTCACATGGATCATGAATGTTCGACCCACTTTTCAGATGATCAGCAGACGGTCAAAGGACCACTCAGGTAGAGACAGATATTCGATCCAGGCGGTTCGTATGGAGAAGGCGGACGTGGCCGAGGAGTCGGTCGTGCAACTGGCGGTGGACGATGTTTCGAGGTGTTACCTCCACCACCGCTAGGAGGTCCACCCTGACCACTGGGAGCAGGTGGACAAGGGAGAGATCTAGTCCATGTAGCTGAGTCCTATGATCACGGCGCTCTGAAGATGATATGAGGTACAATCTGTGTCTATTCCACCATAGTTGAAGTTCTCATAGACACAGGTTCAGTCACTCTTTCATTGATATTGCCCACATTCGGAGATCGGAGATTCCGATGGAGCCATTGGCTCAATCCTTATGGATAGCGTCTAATACGGGAGCAGACTCGATGATTATGCACTGGTGCCGGTACTGTGACCTTACTTTAAGAGGCGATCTATACCTACCCTTCTGTTAGGAACCTCGGAGGATGACCTAGTGGTTATTTTTCCTATTTCCTCAGTTGTACTTTTACATACAGTTTCTTGTACATTCCAATTGGGCTTGTATTCTTACCACTTTTTACTTATTGTACTCACTTGTCGGTTATTCTATTTTCCCGTGATCTTATCGACTGTGTGTGTATACTGTTTATAAAGGCAATGCCTTCCTAGTTTTAAGGAATTACGCCTTTTGTGCTAGTCTCCATCCCCTAGCCTAAGGAAGGTGGGCTTGGGGTAGTCACACCACAGGCCCCGGGGGACGTGTTGTGACATAAGATGACATAAAATTCAACCAAAGGAAGATTGAAAATATTTTCAGGAAGAACATTCCCACAAACATTAATTGGGGAGGAATCATAGACTTTATTTCCTACCATCATTCCATTAGGGGATTTCAATGATTTTTCTATGAAAATATTTTTTTCTAAATTTTAATACCCTTATAAAATTCTTTAGATATGAATGATTGTGTAGATCCAGAATCAAATAGGATACTAGCTATTCTATAGTGGGTAATAAGTGTAATGACCGAATCATTAATCTGGGGAAGTTTCCCCCTTCTTACTATAATTTCATATGGTATAAATGTCATAAAATCACATATACACCATAAAAAATGTATATACATGACAAATAAATGAAATAATAAGTATTTCTAGAAGGTCTGGAAGAAGTAACAAAAAATGGTAACTTGACATTAAGAATGGTAATATGACCCTTATGAATAGTAAATAGTTAAAATTAATTGTAACCTCAACCATGGATTTGTAAATAATATTTATGGATAATAAAAGTTAAAAAATTATATAATTATATCATGGTATAAGTAAAGAAATTTTTTATAAAATTTTTTATTATGTGTTGGTATTTTTATAAGACAAAATATTTAATAACATTTTTATGAATAATTTAATCATTTAAAATAAAATTTATCTTTTATAAATTTTATTAATAAATTAAAATTTTAATTTCTTTTGATTTTAATATAATTTTATGAGACCTTGTCCATTTTTTCAACGTTTTATAAAATCATTTATAATTTTAAGATTAATATTTTTCAAGAAAATGATTATTTACTTTTAAAAATAAATTAATAATATTTGGAAAATTATTTTCGTAAAATAGAGTTAATTTTTTAATTCTACATGATGAAAAATTATTAGGGTGAATTGCTTTGTTTGTTCATGAACTACATAAATTTTTTATGAATAGTAAAATATGATAATTTAGAACAAAATATGAATAATTGAATTATGGAGTAATAAATGATGTAACATCGATTTAATCAAAAAATATAAAACTCTCCTTCATTATTTTAATATATGTTTTTGATTGTTCTCAAACCAATCATAGTCTTGATCCATAATAATAATCTTATGATTATATTAATGAGAAAACACCAATCTCCTCCACTATATATACCACACCTCACTCCTTCATCACCTCACACCCCTAATTCATTGATCCTCACAAAAATTATTTGAAATACTCTCCCCTATATGTTTCTAAAAATAGTCTTGGAATCCCATTTGGAGGTGCAATGGTGTGGGGCTCGTCTCTCTCACCGCTGCCGAAGCCATACCCTAGGAGGAGATGAGCCATCCTTTGGCCCCTCCCCCCTAAGAGGGGGAGGTTCCTTTTCTGCATATCCTTGGGGATCGCCCATTCATCCCCTTATCAATCCATGACTACCTCCCTACATTTCCATGGATTTCGGTAAGCCCGAATGTTCATGAATGCTTCACGGGCCTCTCGCTACTACCGATTTCAACCCTAGAATTTACAGAGGCATCCTACCTACAGGAATTGACCTTGATAATGTGATTCAAGTGACACCGGCCATCGGTAGATTTCTTCGACCACTGGATTTTCAAATTATGGGGATTACAGGAGTGAGTCACTGTAGGTATTCTCGACTCCAGAAATATTATGATTCGCTTCCCCTCAGAGAAGGAGGATCTGATCCATGCGTGGTCCAGCGCACCTCACTCATGTGATTTCTCTTGCTTCTTTCTCTTCAAATGGTCATATGACTTTAAAATGAAGTGAGACCCTTCCAAATTAGGGATTTGGGTAAGTTTCCTAGAAATCCCACTTCCTTTTCAAAATCCCTCTATCCATCGGTTGTTCAGAAATTTGGTTAGGCGTTTCCTATGCTCTGACAGCCGAACCCGAGCAGTGAGCCACCCTATCCCTCCGAGGGCTTGTATCGAAGTGGATGTATCGAAGCCCCCTATTGAATGTTTTTGGATTTATGTGGGGGAATAATTCTTATACAACTATTCTATCATATTTTAATCGAGGAGTGACTTTTTTTTCTTCATGTAAGAGGTCGGGTCACAACCTGGGTATCTGCAGGCAAAGGACGAGTCAACATGGAAATGTTCTGGAGGTCTAGGAGGTTCAGGGCCGTTTTCTTATTGTTGTGATTGGTGCGGGGTCTGCTGGTTGCAGTAATGGGAATATGGAGACAGAGTATATCGGGTGCTTGGGTGGAGAGATGATACATAAACCTGCTATTGCCTCCCCTATAGGGGCTAAGGTTGTAGCTGTTTTTAGAAGGTAGCAGAGTGATCTGTCTGGCCCTTCTAGCAGTATGGTAGGGGGCACTCGGGCCTTTGGAAAGGATGAATCATTTCTGGTGTCCAGCAATGCTCCTACTAAGGCTCCTGGGAAGTCTGTTGGAGCTCCTGATGCCTTTGGTCCATCTTCTCAGGCAGTGGATCCATGCACGTATGCCATGGAAGTGCAAACATGTAGTAGCAGGAATTATTGTAGGGTTTCTCCTGGTAAGAGTGAGTTGATGGAAGTCCATGAGTGGGAGAAATCTTTACATGGGGTTCGCATGACACTAGATAGAAAGAAGGACTCCAACATGAGGGGAACTTTGTCGTACATTGACCATATCTAACGATTTGGAAGCTTGAGCAATGAGGGAGAGTCTGAGAGAAGTTATAAGGGTCCATATAACGTGGAGTCTGAGGGTGATGATCCATTTTTTGAAGATAATGGCTTGGGGGGAGTGGGTAAAGATCTTCACATCCAAAGAAGACTAAAAGGGAACAAGTAGAATAGGGACCCGGGGTGCTGCATTGTTTCTAGGAAGCCAAATCTGAAAGGGCACAAATACAACATCTTCCTTCGAAGACGGATGGATACTCGGTCAGCCAAAAAATGGTGGGACACAGAAGGAGTTTGAGATTCAACCATGAGAGGGAGTGGAAAGCCAGAATGCCTTGGTCTCCGAATATCCAAATCAAGAGACTGGCCCCCTGAATGAAGGAGATCAATAAGAGGGGATGCAATTGCACAAAGAAGAGATTAGACCGGCAGTCACCCTTGGTCCGCAGTGTGAGGCATGAACCCGTATGGTTGGTGCAAGGGGAGTAGAGGTGCAAGAGAGGGAAGTAGTCTCAACTGCTAAGGTAGGAGTGAGAGGGATGCTTGTGGAGTCGGAAGGAGAGGCTGTGATCAAGGAAGATCCAAGAGTGTTGCTGTTACAATCCAGGTAAGAAATGGAATGAATGGAGATACCCATACGTGCTTCTGTGGAGGTTGCAGAAAGGTTGAAAGCCAGAATTATTCAAGAAGACACGAACAAAGAGCAGTGCTGGTGACTTGACTAACAACACTTAATTTTGGTCAGAGGTTTGAACAAAAATTAAAATTGTTGAGGGATAGTTCTTGTGACCATGGAGTATGTTGTCTTCTTATTTCAAGAAAATTATCTGGGACGATTCTGGATAGAAGGTAACAACTCTTTCCTAGAAAAATTTTTATGGAATTTAAGTCTAGTGGTTTCAAGCTGGTCTTTAATATCATTGTTATGTGTTATAGTGTCTAGTTTCTGGTTTGTAGTATATGGTTTTCTACATTTTATCTAAAAAAGTATCTTCAATAAAAATATATATTTGGTGAACCCATCCCCCTTGTCAATAATCTCATTTTGTCAAAAATAAACCTATCCTATGTACCTTGATGAGGATTTCAAGGGGATATTTCGATAGGTAAATCATCTCTCTTTTTCTTTAAATTTACTTCTAATTTCAATTTCTTTTCTTTTTTTATCTTATCATAACTTCATAAAAATGGAATGATGAATCCATTGAAATAAATACACTAGAAATTATATAATCTAAAAGGATGATAAATCATTAATCACCCCCTCTCTCATTTTTTTATTAAATGGAATTGGCACTCGTGATGGGTCAATTCACCGACATCGTGGGAAATACACTTCCATTATACATAAAAACCTTAAAATTTATTCATAAGACCAATAAATGTATTAAACCAGATTTCAAATTTTATTTTACAACCCTTTTTCAGCAATTTAAAAAACTTATACTCATAAATCTAAATGATAAAATATAATGTGTTCATTAAGATAGATAAAAAATGCAAAAAAAAACTAAAACAAGCCTCATTACCTTTTATCTAATAAATAATCCACATTATATATATTAATATAATTTATAATATCATTTAATATTTTATATTATCATTAATAACATATAATAAAAATTATGTATATTCATCCAAAATTTAAACGAACTCCCATTCATGTATAAAATGAAACATACCATGAAAACTATGAAAATGATAACACCCAAATGATGAAATTTGACTCTATAACTCATCCAAAAACCATTAAAGAACTAAATAAAATCATAATGAATTAAATTCTTCTATAAAGTGTTATTTAATTGTAAATTAGTTATTCTAATATTATTAAACTATACCTTAAAGTGAATGAAACAATTAGACACAAGGTAAGTGGAATTCTCAATCACAACTCTTGTTATTTGTGTTATTCCTTCTATCCCCATATTTTCAGTATGGATATTCCATTAATATAATTTATTCAACATTATATAAACGTTTTTGGGATATAAAAGTTTTTCAATACAGTTTATGAAAAACACAATGTTTTCTAAAAGAACTATTCTCCCAATAAAAAGCAAAACTTTTACTTCTTGATATTATTTCTTCCTCACTCAAGCTTCATGATTCCTGTATGTTATTCCACATTTCAATTGGGAATAGAATGATTATGAATTTATGATTTATGAATTAAACCAATTACTTTACATGTGATATTTTATGTCTGTGATTAATATAAGTTCCATGTGGAAGACATGATAATGTAAATTTTTTTCTGTGATGGGTGCACCCAGAATTATATAGCGAAATGAAAATTTTATGATGTGATGGGTGAACCCAGAATTATAAAGTGATAGAATTCATTGGTTAATTTGGTGTACCTCCTGATTAAAAGTGAAATATTCTTGAACATGATGCTTTCTTTTTTCAAAACTCTATTTGGTAATTAATCACTAAGACATGATGTTTCATTTTTATTCATTTCCACATTCCATGATTTTATTTAATACTTCCTCTCACGATAATGATGAAAAAGTTATGATTATTTTCTCCCCGTGTTATATTGTTTCGTTTTCTTATCTATCATTTTTCTATGCTTTTAGTTAACCCCTTTTTGATGTATATCCTAATTTGACTACTTGTACTATAGAGAATCCAAGGGCCAATAAGAAGCTGCAGAAGAAGAAATAATATAATTTTTCTTGTTTTACTCGAAATATGATATATATGATCTTAATTTTACCAAGAGACTAAAGCTTTGGATCCTTATTATGTAAATATTTTATATTTTTTTCTTTAGAATTATTTAATAATCATGTACGAAAAACAGGGTCGCTATATTTTCTATCAGAGGAATGATTAGTTAATTTGGGAATTTGGAGTAGAGAACTTTAGTGAAAACCATTAGTATACCACTAAGTATATGTAAGCACACATAAATTATTGTTTTATAAAGTTATAATCATTAGGGTCCTACAAGTTATGACTTTAGATTTAATTTCACAAAGGAATTATTTATGTTTTCATGAATTGTAATCATGTGTTTGGTTCTAACATATTCTATTTTAGAAAATGGTGGGACCCCAGAGATGCTGAGAAGAAAACCAGTGTGAGGAACAATGAAGTGATTTCACTAATGAAACTCTTAATTCATTGGGATTTGGATTTTAAAATTTCATGGTGAATCATTTCCTACAGTCTCAAGTTATGAATAATAAACTAAATAATGTGGAAGTTATGCCTTCACAAATAATGGAGCAATATGCAATCAATTTTTTAACCATAAAATGAATACTGATGATTAGTGGATCTTCTTATCAACTATTCATTGAAATGTTAGTCAACTCAATGTAGTATAATTTTTTTTGAATCATTGTTTTATGATGGAGAAGATGCATTTTTCCATTTATCATCTAGATGGAGAGGCTTACCAATGGTGGGAATTGATTAAGAACACAATTATAATAAACGAAATTGATGATATGGATTGGGGAGACATTAAGATAATGTTTCTTAACAAATATTTCCCTCAAACACTTCTTAAAAAGACGGAATGAAACTTCATAGAGCTGAAGAAAAAAGAAGGATATTCTTTCACGGCCTATGAAGCAGATTTAACCTAGACTTCAAGGTATGTTTCGGGTTTTGTTATCAACATGGATAAAAAATTGATATATTCATTGATGTATTAAAACCACGACTTCCAAAGGATCTTCTAATTTGAGACATTGTGGGTAATGAAGAAGTTGTTTTATGTGATCTCAAAGTTGATATGGAGTTTGGAGAATGGTCCCATAGAAATGGTGACAGGAAATTATTGATAGAGTTTCATGTTGGATGATCTAATGAGGAATGTGGAATGAAAAATCTACCATGAAGATGTACAAAATGTGGAAGAAGCATAATGGGAACTAATTCAAATGTACATGGAAATGATTCATTTCTGGTAGAGAAGGCCACAAAAATCATGAATTTTGAAAAGACATGAGTATGTAAGAAAATGTGGTGGAGGAAATGAGATCTCCTTCCATGGACCAGTACTAAAACTATACGGATCAAGGGAACTATGAAAAACATTGCACTAAACCTGAGGTCCTTAAGTTTGGTCAGCATGAACAACCTCCAAAGTCAATGTATAAAGTCTAAAATTATGCCATCCCTACTACTAAAATAGAGCATAAGAATGAATTCATACAAGTTAAACTTCATATTCACTCAATAATAAAAAAAATTATTTGATAACAGTTCTATGGATTCCTTTATATCATTTTTTTTGTAAAAACACGTGTTTTTCCATACAGTCATTTTGAACAGAAATATTATTTTTTGTGGATGACAACTACTAGTAAAATGGTTAGTTTCCCCTACTATCTGATCTCGAATAATTTTTCTGACCCCTCTATTTTTCCTGGAATTGGGTGTGTAACTTAGAACATGAGTTTGGTGGAAATCTGAGCTGTTCGAATATTAGTGGAGTATTTAATATTTAATATTATTAAATTAAATATTAAATTATTCATGAAGGTTTGTTTGGAAATAACTTTTCAATGGAGTGTCGGATTGAGATTCCATATATTCTGTTGAGTTCAGAATTTTGTGTTTAGCCAAGGGAAGGCATAAACTCACGTTGGGCATCGGGGCCAGCCAGGGCCCCATTTTCTTCCCTTCCTTTTGTTCTTTCCTTTTCTTTTCTTCTCTCTTCCTTCCCCCTCTATCTTCCGCATACATTATATGTGCTCCTCCTTGGCCGTGTATTTTGGGGGAATTATGATATTGTGAATGAGTGAGAGATGGAATCCAAGAGGGGTACCGATTCGAAGATCTCTACGCGCTGAGTCGGTGTGAGAGAACAATGAGCCATGAAATCAATAGAAGTTTCGGCATTTTCCGCCCAAAGGTAGGGTCATTTATGTTTTCACCATAGATCCCCTTTAAAAATGTTTTTTTATGTTTTTAAATCCTTATATTGCTTGCTTGTATGACCATGGGGCTTAATCTGTTGTTTTGTGGGTGAAAACGGGATAATCGGGCGTTTTTAGGGATTTCCCATCGGATAACTCAGTATACACAGTGTGTGTTCCAGGGGAACATGCCATGTGTTCTTCTTATTTGGGGAAGATGAATTTTTCATAAGTAAACATCGTGTACTTGAGTACACACCCTGTAGTGTGTGGCTGTGTGGCTTGACGTGTGGAATGGAACACATAATAGTGGGTTTTTAGGAGTACACGCGGTGTACATTGAGTACATGACGTGTAGTAGAACTTGGACATGAGTTTTAGTGGAAACACACATGGGGTGACTTTTTATGAATAGTTTACGCTGTGTATAGTAATGTACATGGCTTGTACTGTTACACAGGAAAGCCTAATGTGTTCTGCTCATGTGCACTGGCCATGTACTGCTTCAATTTAGTAATTTTAGGATATCTTATACTCTGGAAGTCAGGATTGGGCGTGTGAGTAGTCAATTCAAAATGTTTTTCCACGTAGATCGCAATAGTGGAATCCTTTTTAAATTTTGAGGTCATCAACAGGGGGTTTTGGCGTTTTAATCTAAATGGAGGGGTTTTCCTCCAGTTATCGATTTCAGTTGTCACCTGAGAGTGAGACATAGTGTGGATGATATGTTGGGTTTTCAGACCAACGTAGTTGAGACCTGTAATATGAAATGTTTAATGAGATATCTTCAATAACCTAGGCTTTAGACGATGTTCCACTTATGCTATGTTCCCTTTTGGCATATGAGACTATGAGACCGGATACTTCTATCGATCCCCTGAGGGATGCCTAGATTGTGTACTGACCTTGGGAGTTCCTTATAGGATCTCTCTCTTATTGTTCCATTGATTGGAACCATGTTATGGAATGCCTATGTTTTCCTTCCTTTGAGGATGCCGTTCATGATTCCACCCTTACTCTTTTCTAACGATCCTGTGTAGGATGCATTTTCTTGTGTTTAGCTAGAGAATCCTGAGTTTGATGCTTCCCCGGTGTATGACTTGAGGGAATTGGTGGGTTCTAGTTGTTTGACCTAGACTGAGTTGTTATGTCGGGTTTGGGTAGAGATGGTGATAGGGTGTCACCTAAAAACCATGCCAAACTGTTAATCCCTTTGGGATTCGGAGGTATTTTTGGGTTGTGCGTTTGGGACACCCTCAATGATTGTTTATATCAGATGTAGTTTTCCTGATGCAGTAGTGGTTACCAGAGGTGATTCCTGGTTGGTGGCTCTTGAGCTTGATGTGAGGCATCTTTAGTTCTTGTTGGGATGCCTGGATGTGCTTTTCTGGGATCCTGATTTTGAGCCATGTAATTCTTAATATTTTACTTGTTCCTAGAGGTATTACTTGTGACTTTTCAGTTGAGCTGGAATGTGTATATATATTTTTGGGATGTCCATATGTGCTTCTTGGTATCCGGTTGTTGAGCCTTACATGAATACTTTTACGCCTTGAGTGATACTTGTATTCCCATAATAGGAATTCCTTGGATAAATTCATGGGATAAATGATATGCCTGAGGGAAAGGTTTTGATATGCATGAGGGAGAGGTTGCGATATGCCTACGGGTGAGGTTATGATATGCGTGTAAGAGATGTTGTGATATGCATGCAGGTAAGGTTATGATATGCCTGCGGGAAAGGTTGTGATATGCCTAAGGGTGAGATTGAGATATTCCTACGGGTGGGTGCTAATATGCCTGAGGGCATGGTTCTGTTATGCAGGTGGGTGAGGATCTCTGAGCCTTAGTTTGATTCAATATCTTATTCTCAATGTTTGATGATCAGCTAACTTTTACAGTATTGACTGTTGGTATACGGTATCCTAGTTTGTGATTGGAGGTGAGTGCAGGTGAACCAAGGTGTAGGATGAGTATCCCCAAGTTCTGACCTAGCTTTCGTAGAGATAAAATTCTGTTGTTGGCAGAAGCATGTAAATGTCGATGGGATTATGGACCCAGAGATCGAGTTAATGATAAACCACTTGAGTGGCACGACATCCAGCTCAATGACATTGCACAGGATGCCAAGGATATCATGAATATGGTCTTAAGGATTCACTGTTGATGTTGTTTCTACTTATTTGAATCACTTAATGATGAATATTCATGTATATTAATATATGTATAGGTATGGGACTATAAATGTGTATGTATATAGATATGGACATCCATTGTGGCATTTTCCCAATTGATAGGGATCCAATACCCTGAGTTCGACGGTGGTTTCACGTTTGGTTTAATTTTGTTTTGTTGTGTTCCAGCTATTCTTAGCACATTGCTGTTTCATACACTTTTTGCTACATAGTTATAGATTGCTTGTCGGGGTTCCCTAATGAGATTATTTCTCACCCCTACACGTGCACCTTAGTTTACGTATAGACCTTATGTCTTTTTTTTAGGTTGAGCACGATTTTCATGGTGGATAGGGCTAAGGCACAATGTTTCATGATTGATCAGAGCTGGTCGAGTGGTTCTGCTAATTGGGTTGCTACATTTCGATATTGTCTGGAGATCGGGTATGTGGATTGGCACTGAGTTTGTAGAAGAGACCTATTCTGTTACTTTCAGTTTCTTCTGTACTGGTATCTATATGGTCGGCCTGGTGGGTGACCAGTTTTGTGTTGTATGGCATAGCTATTCGGTCTTTTATACCACTTTACTATTACAACTTGTTCTATTTTATTTTTTTATTGCTTCTACACTATGTTTTCTTTCCTCTATGTATGATGCTTAGTTATTTACATTGTTTACTTACTCTGGTATAAGGTAATAGTATCCCCATAATCACACCCTCGGCCCTTGAGGCTAGTCAGTAGCATCTGGCGTACGTGGAGGTGCGGTTGAGGACTTGTGGCGAACCAGCACAGAGCACCAGTTTACTAGCATCCGGGTCAGGGTGATTCAAAGTGGAATCATAGGGGGTATCATTCCTAGTATTTACTATTTCGGATATGGTATACAAGAGTATTAGGAATTTATTGGAACCTGTGATAGATATCGGGCTGGTGCGTCGAGAACACTTATTCTGGTAAGAAGTCTGGGTTGCCAGGGTTCAGGATTTCTGTGTTGATTTTGCGATATTACAGTTGTATATGATTTTTTCCTTGATTGACACACATGTTGTGTGATGTTTTTATTTACTATGGATCTCTGGATCTTGTCCATGGGTATGATGCCAGAGATGGATTTTGACTCTTGGCCAACAAAGGCAAGAGGTGTCTCATGCATCATACTAGGCACATAGGATTCCCATCATACAATCCTGTTATTGTGTGTTTTTACTGATGACTAAGACCGTTTTCCCTTATTACACATACTTTTCACTCTGATGTTAGGTTATGTGGATCTACGTCGAGGTGATTTTGTTGAGGCTGACGACTCAGTCCTTATACACAGGTGGTGCAGTGACCCCAGTTGGGCTATGTGGCACGTGATTCCTTTCCGTTCATCCCTTAGTGGGTGTTGCTTCTCGGGTCTGTGGTTACCTTTTCAGATCGTTGAGAATGATGTTGATATATACCAAAGATTTTCTTGTGAACTAGTCCTCCTTGTTGTATTGCTATATACAGATATCCGATGTGTGTCAGTTCAGTTTATGTTCTGCGTGGGTTGTGAAATCTAGGGAGTTGTTCTTTCTGAGGATGCTCGGATAGGATCAGTACCCTTGGAGTTTGTGTTTTCATTTTGTTTTCCATTGTTCATTGTGATCTTTAATGTCTTCTTAGAGGTTTTGGATATTTTGGGTTATATTGTTTGACCTTCTGACCCAGTTGTGATGATTTTTCTTTAGGGCTAGGGGGAAGAACTAGAGACCCTTGGTTTTGACTTGAATCTTTGTTGGTCAATGTCTGTTCTATTCTGGGGAAACCTGTGTATAAATGGATAACCCGTGCTTGAATCATGGTCGTGTTTTGGCAGGATGTTAGTGTGGATCGAAGGGTTCAAGAAACACCTTTAGTTAAATCTTTATGTACTCCTGTAATAGATGATCATGCGATATCTTGATTCATCTTGAGTATGCTGAGATAGCTTCGACCCTACATCGAGCTCCTTTGTCTTTCTTAATGTCCATCCATGTTGAGAATGGAATGTGTTATAGTTGTTCTCTTAGAGTGTTGTAAGAAAAGACATATGGTGGGGAGTGCCCCATTGGCCTTTTGAGGGTGGTTTCCCTTGTTTAGGTTAATCTTTGTTGTTCTCTAGTGGGCTTTCAGGCTTAGAGTTGCCTTTGAGATGACGAAATGGGTATTCCTATGGTGGGGAGTACTATTTTGGTCATTGTTGAATATCTTCTACATAGAAGGTGGCTGTTAATGATATAAGGTAGGTCGTTGGAAAGTCTGGATAGATTGGATGTGCAGATGCTTGGGTTATGAGCATCATTGCTGGTTCTTTCACTGGGCTTCTTGGGGACGAGAAGGTTTATGGTGTGGAGTTAGTAAGAACCCGTGTTTTTTCGGACATTCATTTTGAACAGAAATATTAATATTTGTTGTTAGATGCTCATGAGGGGTAAAATGGCCATTTTACCTAATAGTTGATCTCGTATAATTTTTACGAACACTCTATTGGTCCTGGAATAGGGTGTTTACCCTAGGACGGGAGTTCGGTGGAAATCCAAACTGTTCTAATTTTAGTGGAATATTTAATATTTAATACTATTAAAGTAAATATTAAATTATTCATGTAGGTTTTTGGGAAATAACTCTTAAACAGAGCATCAGATTGAGATTCTTTCTGCGTCGTTGAGTCCTTAATGGGGAATTTATCCTAGGGAAGTCAAAAACTCACGTTGTGTGCAGGGGCTGGGCCAGGCCCCTTTTTCTTCCATTCCTTTTCTTCTTTCCTTTTCTTTTCTTATCTCTTAAATCCTCCTTCTTATGCATGCTCCATATGCACTCCTCCTTGGCCGTGTATTTTGGGGGAATTTGGATATTGAGAAATATAGAGGGTTGGAAGCTAAGACGGGTGCCGATTCGAAGCTCTCAACCTCCTGAGTCAGCATGCAACAACCATGAGCCATGAAGTCAACCGAATCTTCGGCGGTTTCCACCCAACGGTAGGGTTGTTCATGTTTTCACCATAGATCCCCTTTTAACTTGTTTTTTTATGTTTTTAAATCCTTATATTTCTTGCTTGTATGCCCATGGGGCCCGATCTGTTGTTTTAGGGGTGAAAACGGGCGAATCAGGCGTTTTTTGGGATTTCCCATCAGAAAACCCAGTATACACGGCATGCGTTCCAGGGGAACATTCCATGTGTTCTTCCAATTTAGGGAAGATGAAGTTTTCATAAGTACACACTGTGTAATTTATTACACTCCGTGTTGTGGGTGGTCGTGTGGCTGGTCGTGTGGAATAGAACACAGAATAGTTGATTTTTTAGAGTACACGTCGTGTACTCTGAGTACACGCCGTGTAGTGGAACTTCGGCATGTGTATTAGTGAAAACACACACGGGGTGACTTTTTTTTAAGAGTACACGCTGTGTGTAGTACATTACACACCATGTAATTTTACATAGGCTGGCCCAATGTGTTATTTCTATGTGCTCAGGCCATGTACTACTTCAATTTAGTAATTTTAGGATATATTATGCTCTAGAAGTCAAAATTGGGCGTGTGAGTAGTCGATTCTGACCATTTATTCAATTAGATCGCAATGGTGGAATCTTTTTTACATTTAGAGGTCATCTAAAGGGGGGGTTTTGGGGTATATATCTAAATGTATGGGTTCATCCTCTAGTTATCGAGTTCAGTTGTCACCCGAGAGTGAGACTTGGCATGGATGATAGGTTGGGTGTTTGGACCAACATAGTTGAAACCTTTAATAGGATATGAGTTGTGAATTATCTTTCATAGCCTATTATTTAGAGTATTTCCCCCCTGTGAGACGTTTCCTTTTGGAATATGAGACTGTGAGACCAGATACTTCTAAGGATCCGCTGAGCAATTCCTTGCTTGTGTACTATCCTTGGGAGTTCCTTGTAGGATCTCTCTCTTGTTCTTACTTTTATAGGAACCATGTTATGGAATTCCTATGTTGTACTTCCTTTTAGGATCCCTTGTAGGATTCCTCCCTTACTCTTTTCTATGGATCCTGTGTAGGATGCCTTTGCTCATGTTTACCTGGAGAATCCAGAGTATGATGCTTCATTAGTGTTTGAGCTGAGGGACCAGTGGGTGCTCGTTGATTGACCAACTCTGAGTTTTTTTGTTGGGTTTGGGTATAGATGGTGATCAGACGTCACATAGAACCCATGGGAAACTGGTAGTCCCTTTGGTATTTGGATTTATTGTTTGGTTGGGCATTCGGGCCACCCTCACTGTTTGTTTATATCTGACGTAGTTTTGCTGATACAGTAGTTGTTACCAATGGTGATTCTTGGTTGGTGGTTGGTGGGCCTGATGTGAGGCGTCGTTATTACTTTTTGAGATGCCTGGACGTGCTTTCCTGGGATCTAACTTTTGAGCCATGTAATTTCTAATAATTTACTAGTACATAGAGGTATTACTTGGGATTTGGTTGTTGATGCTGAATGTGTATATATATTATTGGGATGTCCAGATGTGCTTCATGGTATCTGGCTGTTGATTCTAACATGATTTCTTTTACGTCTTGAGTGATACATGGATTCCCATAGTAGGAATGCCTTGGACAAACTCACAGGCTGAATGATATTCCTGCAGGCGAGGTTATGATATGCTTCCAGGCAAGGTTGTGAAATGCCTGCAGGCAAGGTTATGATATGCCTGCGTGAGAGGTTGTGATATGCCTGGGGGCGAGACTGAGATATGCCTTTGGGTGGGTTCTGATATGCATGAGGGCGTGGTTCTTCTATGCTTGTGGGTGAGGTTGTCTGAGTCTGAATTGGATTCACGAGCTTATTCTTTGTGTTTTCCGAACATTGAACTTTTACAGGATTGACTATCGGTGTAAGATATCATAGATTTTGATTGGTGGGGAGTACGGGTGAAACCATGTGTTGGACGAGTATCCCCCTGTGGTGATGTAGCTTTCTTAGTGATAAAATTACAGCGTTGAAAAAAATAAGGTAAAGGTTGCTGGGATTACAAACCCAAAGATCAACTTAATGATACACGACTTAAGTGGAATGACATCTAACTCAATTCCCTTTAACAGGATGTCCAGTAGATCAGGATTATGGTCTCAATGATCGACTGCAGATGTTGTTTTTTATTTAAATCACCTAATCATGAATATTCTTATTTATGTCTATCTGTATAGGTTTGGGACTATACATTTGAACGTAGATAGATATGGATGTCCATGGTGGTAGTTTCCCAGTTGACCGGGATCAAATACTCTGAGTTCGACTGTGGTTTCACGTTTGGTTTACTTCCAATTTGTAGAGTTCCAGCTATGATGAGCACATTGTTGATGCATACACTTTTAGCAGCACAATTATAGGTTGCTTGTCGGGGCACCCTATTGAGATTATGTCTCACCCCGATATGTGCACCTCAGTGTACGTGTAGAACATATGTCTACATTTCAGGCTGAGCAAGAGTTGCATGGTGGATAGGGCTAAGGCCCATTGTTGCATGATCGAGCGGAGCTGCTCGAGTGGTTCTAGTGAACTTGCTGCTGCAGTTCGATATTTTCGTGAGTTTTGCACATGGATTGGCTTAGAGTTATTAGTAGGGCCATGTAATTTTTCTTTCTGTTTCTTTTGTACTTTATTTGTATGGTCAGCCCGATGGGCGACCAATGTTGTTTTTTATTGCATAGCTGTTCGGGATTTTACAACATTTCACTATTTCAGATCATTCTATTTCAGTGGTTTATTGCTTCCACACACTATTTACTATCCACTGTGTATGATACATTGTTATTTCCATTGTTTATTTACACTGGTATGAGATTATAGTCTCCCTACTATAACACCATAGGCCCTCGCTTCTAGTCGGTAACTTCAAGCATACATGGAGGTGTGCTTGAGGCCTTGTGGAGAACCGTCTCGGAGCACCGATTTAGTGGCTTTCGGGTCGGGACGTTATAAGTTTGACATATCTATTGGATAGAAGCCCAAAAACCATGAAGTATATATATTGATAAAACAATAAGGTGTGTAATCATCACATCCCATGTGTTGGAATCTTCTCCTGTATGCGTATGTGAAATGATTGTTCAAAAAACTCTCAGGATACATCACATGGTAATATTTTACTCAATATAAGGAAGGGATCAACTCCCGTTATATAGAGATCTTATAAATTGTTTGGAAACAGGAATATATTTTCATATTCCAAACTATTCCATGGCCATAAAAAAAATTATGGAAGATCAAGAATCTCCTTATAGAACATTTTCAATGGTGTGGGTTTTGATTCCCTATGAAGAAGAAAACCTCTCTCCAATGGTTGAGTCAAAGGAAGGTATCAACCATAGGGCAATTCACATTGTGATGGAATACATTGGAGTATTTTCTAAAGAGTTATTGGGACTACCCCTAGATTTTGAGTTAGTTAAATCAATGGCACTCATACCCAAAGATACATTTATCTCAATGTTTCCAGATATGATGGATCCTATCAAACTGGAGGAGTTGAAGAAGAAGCTATAAGATAATATGGACAAAGGGTTCATATCCCCTAGTGTATCACCATTCGATGCACCAGTGCTCTTGGTCAATAAGAAAGATGGATCAATATGGATAAGTATTGATTATTAGGATCTCATCATGATCACCATCATGAAAATGTATACACTTACATGAAATGATGACATGATTGATCAATTGAGAGGAGCTCGGTACTTCCCAAACGTGGATCTACGATATATATATAATCTGTTAATGGTGAATTAGGAATATATTTAGAAAAATACCTTTCGTACAAGGTATGGGAATTATGTGTATTTCAGATATTCCCTTTAGACTTACTAATTCCCTAGAAAAATTCATGGTATTTTGAATAGATCCATTAGACATTAACTTGATATTTTTTTGGTCTTTTTTATCAATGATAATTTCATCTACTACATGTGAAATAAGAAACATTTCGAACATATAAGTCTTGTGTTGGCAATAATGAATAAGTATAAGTTGTATTCCAAGTTCAACCAGTGTGTCGTTTGGATTTAAAAAGTCACATTCTTGGGACATATGATCACAATTGAGGGGATTTCTGTGGACCCACGGAACAAAGGAAATTTTGGAATGTCCCAAACCCACTACTGTCATAAAAATAAATAGTTTTCTTGGATTAGATGAGTACAACTGACATGTTTAATGGGATTTCTCATTATTTTCAATCCTTATAACTATATAACAAGGAAATGGGTAATGTATGTGTGGTTGTTAGAATGTGAGTAAATATTGAAGTATCTAAAGTGATGGTTGATCACAACACCTGTACTCAAATTACCTGGGTGTGTAGAATGTTTTATTATATTCAATGATTCTTAAATGAATGGATTTGGATGTTTACTTATGAAAAATTATAATTTTATAGACTATTCCTATTGATAATTGAATATTAATGTGTAGAACTATCTTGTGCTTGTTCTAGAGAAAGAATATAGGATTTTGTTCCTGAAAATATCATGATTCTACCTTTGTGGTTAGAAGGTTGACATATATACCGATGACAAGATTCTGGAGTTTATATTAACACAAAAGGATCTCAACATGCATCAAAGAATATGGATAGAGCTAATCAAAAACTAATATTGATCTATTCAATAACATCATGGAATGTAATAAGAGGTAGATGATGATCTAAGAAGAAAATAACATTCTATTCTATCTACTTTGAGGATTTAGAAAGACCCTATAATTATTGATTTGAAAAAGAAGGATTTGAAAATCATATCAAAAAGAAATACATCCTACCTTTACAAAAATATTACCCAAACATCTATCCAAGATATTATTATGGAGTCGTATAGGGAAGATGCAAAGTTGTAGAAGAAGGTAAATTTTGTAAATGAATGGATGGTTATAGAGTTTCGTACCTATAATGTTGGTGTGATTAGATTTGGATTGTGGATTTTTATGCCCTAGTCACCTAAGATAAAGAAGGAGTGATTGGATAATGCGAATTTCTTAACATTCTCTATCTGTCCTGGTAGCACCAAGATGTACCAGGATCTTGGACAACAAATCTTGAGGGAAAATTGGAATAAATAGATGGTGGAATATATCTCATGGTGTTTGATATGTCAGCAAGTTAATGAAGATAATCATAAATACAAAGGGATGATTCTTCCATTTCCAATACACATATAGAATTGAGAGAATGTAATTTTTAAATGTTTCATGGGTCTCTTGAAGACATCCAAAAGAAAAAAATTCATATGGGTTTTAGTGAACTAACTCACAATGACATACCACATTATCACTATTTGTGAAGATATATTTATAGAACAACATCCAATGATATATATGAAGGAAGTCATGGGACTGACCGAGGTTCCACTCCAAGTAGTCTTTGATTGTGACCAAGGTTCAAATCTGATTTGTGGAGGAGTCTTCAACATGCTTTGAGTAGAAAATTAAATTTCTTCATGACCGATCACCAAAGAACATATGGAAAATTGGAAAGGAATATTCATACAAATGAAGATATACTAAGAGACATCTATTTTGAATTCCATGATTGATAGTATCAACATCCCTCGTTGGTTGATTTATCATACCACAATAAAATCCCGGAGATTATTTATATGGATCCATATGAAGCTATGCATAGATAATGATGTAGAACTCCATCCTATATGGATGATATTGGTGAAAGAATGCTACTTGGAGCTGGTCATGTAAAAGAGATAAAATAAAAGGTTCAATCTATCCATAAACATATCAAAACTACCCAGAATTGGACAAAGAGTTATTCTGAAACCATGAATGGTACTTGGAGTTTTATATTGGAGATAATGACTTCCTTTTAATATCACTATAGAATAGAGTCAAGTGTTTTTTGAAATAAATGGAATCTATGTCCAAGGTACATTGGGCCCTCTATGATACTCAATGGCATGGGATTAGTGTCCTATCATCTTGCACATCCACAAAACATGGCTCATGTTCATCATGAATTCCACTTATCACTCCAGATGAAGTACATACCAGATCCCTCCCTTGCACTGTACTCATAGGTGGCACAAGTGGAAGAAGCTATCTCTATTTAGGAGAAACTAGCAAAGAATATTGACCAAAGAGACAAATTTATACGCAATAATGAAAACCCACCTTATCAAAGTATTGTGGAGGAACCGTAATAATAAATTAGAAACATGGGAACTAGGGAGAAGTACCATCACTTGTTTATGTAAAATGAAATTCTGAGGGATAGATTTCAAAAGTGGGGAAGAATGTAATGACACAATATTTAATTAATGGATGTTGCTCCCTTCAAATAGAAATTTCTTATAGTAATAATTACATATAATAACTTATATATATTAATAAAATGTCTATAAATTATTAATTAATGATATAAGAAGTATTTCTAGATGTTACATATCATATACCGATGAAATAGTAATCTGACATTCAGAATAGAAATATGACCAATATAAATATTAAACCTGCCATATGCATATTAACCTCACCCATGATGTTAGAAATAATATTATGGCATCATATAAGTTAAAATATAATATAATTATATCATTTTATAATTAAATAAATAATTATTAATTATTAATTATGTGTTGGTATTTGTATAAGTCATAAATATTTAATGAAAATTTTATGATTAAAATTTATTTTTATAAAATGTATTGATAAATTATTTTTTCAATGTATTGTTATTTTATGATAATTTTATGATACCTTAACTAATTTTTTTAATGTGTTCTAAAATCAGTTATAATTTTAAAATCAATATTTTCCAAATAAATGATGTTTTTAATTTAAAAATAAATTACTCATATTTTTAAAAATTTATTTATAAAGTGGTGTTAATATTTTAAATCGATAATTCAAAAAATTGTTTCGTTGATTTTTTTGTATTATTCTGATATACAATAATATTTGTTAATAGTAAAATGAGATAATTTACAATAAAAGTTAAATACATGTATTATTGAGTCCTAGATGTCGTAAGGCTAATGTCATCACAAAATCTCAAAATATCCTTCACTATTATAATTTATTTATATATAATTCTCAGACTATTAACAGTCATGAAACAAAATAATAATCTAATTAATATAATAATTTGAAAACGCCCCTCTCCTTTATTATAAATACTACCCATCACAACCTCTTCTCAACACACCTATAAATAATTTATCCTGGCCTAAATTTTGCCCAATCCTATTCCTTACCCCCTCCTACATGCCTAGGAGCTATTGGCCCCGTCAAAAGGCCAAGCCTATGCACGTTGAGGAGGATCCCAAGAAGAGAATTCAAGAGGTAAATCCTCGCCATATTTTCTTTCAATTTCCTTTAAATTTCATTTTATTTTATTATAATATCCTCACCTCCTTTCATAAAAATTTAATGATAATTATAGTACAATCCATATACTGGAATTATATAATTTTCATGTTAGATCCATCCTTATACTCATCCTATAACGCCCTGACACCAGTTACCCAGAGTCGGTGCGTTATTGCATAACATTGGCATGATCAAAAAAGATCAATTCTCGAATGGACGATTAGTTTAGTACCCTTGGAAACACTAGATAAATTCACAAATGTAACAATACATCATAAAGTGAAAAACTAAAATAACAAAGTCTCCATAGTCCACACTCATATCCTCTTCTGACTATCCCTGCAGGTCATTCATAAAATACTTCTTCACATCCATGAAAATATTAAAACATTGAAAGGTGTGAGCTCAAATTCTCAGTAAGTATAACAATATTGTGGAAGATTTCATAAATAAACATTAACATTTAAGGAAATGTATAACTAAAACAAAAGCCTTTTTAAACATGAACTTCAGAATAATATGGCAAAAATAAAATTAAATAATTCCATTTACTTATTCACATGGATATTCTACTAGTCGAATAATCACATGAAATATCAATAACCTCTTTCATAATGATGGATTGCATAATGCCAGACTGTCATAACCACGTAGCCAAGGCCTCATATCAAGTCTATAATAAGATTTTGTCAAGGCCTCATGCCAAGACAATAGTTTGACTCATGAGACCTACCGATGCATCTAGGAGCTATTGCGGGCTCCACCCATCACTTATTAAGTCCAATGCATTCCTCATATGAACAGGTTTAAACATATCATAAACCATATCATAATCATATCACATAATATATGAATGAAGGAAACATAACATTCCCACATTTCCATAACAAGATATCAATACAACACATTGATATAATAAAAACACTTTCAAACCCATTTTTAAAACCAAAATAAAATAAAATTAAAACTTGATATTTATTTTTCTTTTAAAAGAAAAAATTAATGCTTATAGAAGATGCCAAAACTAAAATAATGGTCACGGCAGCGGGGATGTCGTTGTCGCCACACATGTAAGAAAAAAACATTCCTTTTGTCTTTTAGTAAAAATGCTTTGTATAAAAAGATTTATTTTGAATAAAAGTAAAAGTCAAAGGGTTGTATGCACCGTATAGAAGAAATTTGTGTATAAAACAAAATATGCCTCAATGAATGAAGATTGAGACGGAGTCCCTTAAAAATTTCATTTTTTAAATAAAATAGATCTATTATGTGTATTTAATATATGTACAGATAAAGAAAGTATAGACACAAGATATGACATAATTTTAAAGTAGGAGATTAACCCAAAGAATGGAAATTGGGTTATAAAGTTCCCTTACCTCGTGTCCGACTTGAATCGACCGCTCTTTACCCTCCTGAATAATAAACTAGAGTTAATCTCTAACTGCTTGAGAACCCTTTTCAAGTTCATTAATCCTTTTATATCACTTATTACCATGTTATGAACATTATGTAATTATTTAAGTTAATAACGGTCATTTTGTCGATCTTTGGTACTTGAGTCAAAAATAACCTTATAATAATTACAAGTTGTTCATGTGGTGAAATATCAATTATATACAGAATTATATTCCTGATTTAGATATCATATATATCATATAAATCCATTATATAAATTCATTTATAATATTACATAACATTTAGAGGTAAGAAATGAAATGCACCGTTCATGGAGACGGTAAACCGTACGTACGCATGAACGCTACTTTCATTTATCTTTTGTATTTTACGAAATGAAATTATAATTATATAAAGTTATACTATAATTCCAATATAATATAATGTATAATACCATTTACTCCATCCTTTATACATCCAACATATGGCATTAACCTTTTAAATCACTTTGAGGGGGCGGTAGTCCGCACTTCCTAAAATGAAAATATTACGTTTACCCATAATGGAAACCATAAAGGTATGATATAAATGAAAAATACAGAAGCTTATGTAATACATAAACATATTATATATCCTATAAAAATATAGTGACATCTTAATGGCCACCTTTGAAGGTGTTATATGAGGGTTGAACAATCATCGTTTCGTGAGGCAGAAATTCGCCATCCACAGAAATAGTATGTTATTTAACCATTAGATGTAGGTGTGTGTAAGTGTAGCTAGAATCATTATTATAACAACATACTAGTATATTGAGGATACTGGTTTTGTTACAAAATAAATGAATAAAAAGAGTTTAGGGGGTTGGAGAAGCAAAATAAAACATAAGAACACAAGAGAAAACACTACCTTTAAAACAGGTAACTGTTTTTGATTTGAGCTCAAAGGCTTCCATGGGAAGACTTCTTCCCAAAGTGAGGATTCTAGGAGTAATATTGGGAAGTTGAGAGATTTTTTGGGCAGAGGCTGGATGAGCCGAAATGCTTTTATGGTTTGAATAAGGTGGTAGTGGTGAGGGCCTTTTATAAGAGGATAGGAGGGGCACTCTTGGAAAATCATGAAATGTTACTTTATTATATAATGAGTTTCGGATTTTAAAGGTCCCACACATATATATTTGGATGATAAGGTGATAATGGTTCTAAATATTCTCATACAATAGGTTTTTGACAAGTGTAAGTCTTAGATGTTACATTATCTTTTCATTTTATTTAAATCGTTAATTAATGAGGTAATCACTGCATCTTCATGGTGCCATAAATAATTTAATTTATTTAAAGTCTAAAAATTATAAAATAAATATCATGAAGTATGAAATCTGTATATCCTTCTAATGAATATTTATAGTCCAAATTATTACTTGTATAACCCCATTCAAAAATTGTTTTAGTAAAACAACTCATGATTGTGACATTTTTATTTCAACATTAAATAAAAAGTTTTTAATGTCATTTTCCTCCCAAAGTGGCTCCATGGGGTACCAAAGTTGACCCATGGATTGTCTTGGTCGTCCATGAATCATACAATTGGGGTAATACATGTGTAAAGGTCATTTAATATTATTATAACATTATCTTTACCTTAAATTACACTAATTACCATTAATCGGGATTAATTAAACTTAAAAGTTACTATTCACCAAAAAAAATATTTTAATCCCATTAAACCAAATTATACATCCTAATGAAAACCATTTATGTGGGATTATTTAAAATCAAATCACAGAAGTGGTAATGTTTCATTTAAATGAAAAATCTGTTTTTTTAACTACCACTTAGCGGTTTCACTATTCATCAAAAATTGAAGTTTTTTAGAACAATACTCAAATTTCACCATAATCTATAATTGATATTCCGAATTCAAAAATGATGTCTATTTTAAAAAAATCCAAACATACATGTTTCATTAATTAATTTTATAATTAATTCCTGCTGTCATAACAAATAGCGTGTTTTTATGAAACAATATATATCAAAAGATTGACAATTGTTTATATCCCATTTCATAGTGAAATTAATTCTAATGACAACCATTGGATAAAATGGTAAAAATATATTCTAATTAAAATTTAAAACCACTCAATAGTATAATTTATCACTTTAAATTAGTTTGATTAAAAAATTTGTTTTTACGTATTTTTCACTATTTATAAAAAATTGGGAGTTCTCAAAAAAATTCCAAAAATTCCACATAGGCTAATTTTGATATTCTGAATCCAAAAATAAAGTCCATTTTGAAATATAAAATATATATAATTTCAAAAGGTGGTTATTACTATTCATAATGGCTATTTTGATTGGTCGCGGTGTGTTAGAATCTTGAACTTGCGTACAATGAAAGATTTTTCATTATTGAAAGAGAAGCATATCGTGGAAGCTCAGGGTGTTACATTCTCCCATCCTTCAATAAATTGCATCCTCACAATTTCAAATTTTTATTTGAAAATAAAATGTTGAAAATATAAAATACCTTTGTGGAATACCGACATCGGAAATAAGGTTAGTAAAAATATAACTTTAAAAGAAGGATAGATAAGTACAAAGGTCACCCGAGATATCCCATACATGGATTCTATTAAAATATGGATATGGAATAAAAACAAACCATCAAGGTCTTATGGAGAGTTGTAGAAAACTAGATTAGGAGAAAGTTAACCACAAGAAAATATGAAACATGTGATTAGTTAAATGGTCATTGAATCCACACTTGGAAAAGCTAACCGACAACGTTTTTGTTTTAAGTTACCTTTTATAAAGACGAGGAATTTATTTAGGAGATTTACTAAGAACATAAGGGAATATACATACTTGTCATGTAGACTTTCATTCTTTAATAATTTTTTACCACAAACTAATCATTCACTCTAAAAGGTAATAGAACTCAAAAATGTTCTGTTTATCATAATTGTATAAGGTCCCAAATATTAACACATCCCATTTAGATTAGGAAAAATTTTTTGTAATAACCAGGGAGTTCTTGTAGGCTTGTGGTAGATAATAAAGTCATGTCGCACTATGGTTGTGGGTTCTATTCCTACAGCTTGGTCCGATGTGACGGGTTATCCCTTGACATGTAGGTTGTCCTTTTCCTAAAAATATAGTATTATAATATTCCAAAAGTAATTTTCAGAAATGTTTTAACCTTAAACAATACTATCCAAAGTTCAACATAATCCATTCCAACCTTTATAGTTATCCAAAATACCTCTGTCCATACTTTCTCTAAAAGGTCTCTAAATTCCAAAATTAATTGTATCATCATATTCCTTAAACAAAGTAATGTTACTCTTATTCTTACATACTAATAATATGATTACCTTAATCATATTAAATCCTTAATGAAAACAAAAAGTACTGCAATACAATCCTTATATATATCACATTATTCTTATAACCAGAATATAATCCTTGAGTCCAAAAGCACCAATACATTAATTATTCCACTTCAACTGTAGTAACATCATAAGATTGTCCTTGATCCCTTGGCCATTTCTGAGGAATGTTTCCCTGATGCTTAGGACATTTATTTGAATAATGCCCCATTTCCCTACAATTGTATCATTCAACATTGATAGCCTCTTTCCTTCCCTTGCAATCACGGGCCTGGTGACCATTTTCTCCTCATTTATAACAAACTCCCATTCCATTTAGGGAAGTACCAAGGTGATTCTTCCCAAAATTATTGCATAATGGAAAATCCTTCTTCCCCATTTTCCCTTCATTTGTATCTTGTTCCACTATTCCCTTCTTCTCTTGCTTTACTTTATTGTCATAAGATTTTGATAATTCCTTTTCTGTCTTCATAGCACATGAAACTATATCTTTGAATGTTGTGAATGATTGTGATATAAATTCTCGACGGAGAAATGGTTTTAACCCATCAATGAAATGATAGATCTTATTTCTTCGGTTACGTATATAATCTGCAGCATGCCTCGCTATCCTTGTAAAGTTAGCCTCATAATTTACGACATTATCATCCTCCTTTTGCCTCAGACTCAAAAATTGCCTTTCCATATCTTCTCGATGGTCATGTGGAAGGTATTTTTCTATTAAAATTTCCTTAAACTCCCTCCATTCCATACTTGATACTTCTTCATCTTCCTTTTTGTTTTGAATCAGTGACCACCATTGAACGACATCTCCAGTGAGGCGGTAATCTTCCAGGACAACTTTCTCCCATTCGCTACTCGCTAAGGCATGGAATATTTTCACTAAAGAGTTTATCCATTGCCCAGATACTAATGGATTTGTACCCCCATTAAATGTTAGCAGTTGCTGCCTCATGAAGCGGTCTAACATTGATCCTCGAAGTTGCGGATTAGGATGCTCCATATGAGGAAGGTTATTATTCATAACCTGAGGGAGTTGTCCCAGTATGGTAATAAGTTGATCAGCACCAGTTGTATCTCAAGCTCCACAATAATTATCTTTTGCAGGAGGGCAATCCCTACAGGGAGTGCGTGCATTGATACGGTTTCCATTCCTCCCACTAGGCGCCATTTCTAAACATTTGCATAAACTAGACTAGTTTATGAATGAAAATACATAACTCTATACTTGTAAAACACTTAACATAAATTGAACTATTTATTGATATAATCCATAATCATAAAAATGTTTTCTTTGAGGAGGTATATACTCATAATCCCTTCATAATGGTTTTTAAAGAAAAAGATAATTATCCTAAGCATATCCCTTGGGAGTGTCGTAACCAAGATTGCAACAAGGCCCGTTGTCGTGCACCAGTTCCCATTCGAGTCTAGCTCAAAGCGGTTTTTTTGGGTTTTACCCCTTGGTACATCTATGCCAGAGCCGCCTCTACCTTTTCGTATCCAGAGAGGGATGTATTGCTTGGACAACTCACAAAATCTCTATAATACCAAAATTCTAGGAAGTTCTTCTATACTAATCCTCGGAGTCTATCTTTGGGCTATGTGCGCTAATCAGATTTTATCTAAATTTATCTTCCAAGGTTAGTACTAAACAGCCTCTGATACCAATTGTAACGCCCTACCTATGCATCGAGGAGCTATAGAGGGCTCCACCCGTCACTTATTAAGTCCAATGCATTCCTCATATGAACAGGTTTAAACATATCATAAACCATAACATAATCATATCACATAAAATATGCATAAAGGAAACATAAAATTTCCACATTTCAATCACAAGATATCAATACAACACATTGATATAATAAAAACAATTTCAAAACCATTTTCAATACCAAAATAAATGAAAATTAAAACATGATATTTATTTTTCATTTTTTTAAAAAAGTTAAGGCTTGTAGAGGAAGCCAAAACTCAAATAATGGTCACGGCATTGGGGAATTCTTTGTCACCGCATATGTATGAAAAATAAATTTCTTTTTTCTTTTAGTAAAAACGCTTCGTATAAAAATATTCCTTTTGAAAAAAAGTAAAAGTCAAAGGGGTTTATACATCGTATAGAAGAAATTTGTGTATAAAACAAAATATGCCTCAATGAATGGAGATTGAGACGAATTACCTTACAAATATCATTTTTTAAATAAAATAGATCTATTATGTGTATTCAATATATTTATACAAAAATAAAGTATAAATACAAGATATGACATAATAATATCATGACATAATTTTAAAATAGGAGATTAACCCAATGAATGGAAATTGGGTTAAGAAGTTCCCTTACCTCGTGTCCGACTTGACTCGACCGCTCTTTTACCTCCGGAATAATAAACTGGAGTTAATCTCTACCTACTTAAGAACCTTATTCAAGTTCATTATTTATTTTATATAACTTATTTCAATGTTATGACCATTATGTAATTATTTAAGTTAATAAAGATCATTTTGTCGATCTTTGGTACTTGAGTCAAAAATAACCTTTTTATAATTACAAGTTGTTCATGTGGTGAAATATCAATTATATCCAGAATTATATTCCTGATGAAAATATCATATATATCATATATATCCAGTATATACATGCATTTATAATATTATATAACATTTAGAGGTAATAAATGAAATGCACCGTTCATGGAGACGGTAAGTCGTACGTACGCGTGAACACTACTTTCAATTATATTTCATATTTAATGGAATGAAATTATAATTATATATATTTATACTATAATTACAGTATAATATAATGTATAATACCATTTACTCCATCCTTTATACATCCGACATATGGCATTAATGATTTAAATCACTTTGAGGGGGCGGTAGTCTGCATTTCCTAAAATGAAAATATCGTGTTTACCCATAATGGAAACCACAATGGTATGGCATAAATGAAAAATAAATAAGCTTAAGTAAAAAATAAAAATATTATATATCATATATAAATATAGTGACATCTTAATGGCCACATTTCAATGTGCTTTATGAGTTTTGAACAATCATCGTTTTGTGAGGCAGAAATTCCCCATCCACAGAAACAGTATGTTCTTTAACCATTAGATGTAGGTGTGTGTAAGTGTAGCTCAAATAATTCTTATAACAACATAATAGTATATTTAGGATACTGGTTTTGTTCAATACTAAATTAATAAAAAGAGTTTATGGGGTTGGAGAATCAAAATAAAACATAAGAACACAAGAGAAAACACTACCTTTAAAACGGGTAACTCTTTTTGATTTGAGCTCAAATGCTTCCTTGGGAAGACTTCTACCCAATGTGAGGCTTCTAGGAGTACTATTGGGATGTTGAGAGAGTATGTGGGCTGAGGGTGGCCGAGCCAAAAGGCTTTGATGGTGGGAATAAGGTGGTAGTGGTGGGGGCCTTTTATAAGAGGAGAGGAGGGGCACTCTTGGAAAGTCAGGAAATGTTACATTATTATATTGAGTTTCAGATTTTAAAGGTCCCAAACTTATATATTTCTAGGATAAGGTCATAAGGATTATAAATATACTCATACAATAGTTTTTTTTTGACAAGTTTAAGTCTTAGATTTTACATTATATTTTCATTTTATTGAAATTGTTAATTAATGAGGTAATCACTGCATCATCATGGTGCCATCAATAATTTAATTTATTTAATGTCTAAAAATTATAAAAAAAATATCATGATGTAGGAAATATTTTTATATTTTTAATTAATAATTATAGTAAAAAATATGACTTGTATAACCACATTTAAATATTGTTTTAGTAAAACAACTCATGTTTGTGACATTTTTATTTTAACAATAAAAAAAAGTTTGTAATGTCATTTTCCTCCCAATGTGGCTCCATGGGGTCCCCAAGTTGACCCATGGATTGTATTGGTCATCCATGACTCATACAATAGGGTTAGTACATGTTTCATGGTCACTTCACATTATTATAACATTATCTTTACCTTAAATTACACTAATTACCATTAATCATGATTAATTAAACTTAAAAGTTACTATTCACAAAAAAATTTATTTTAATCCCATTGAACCACATTTTACTTCCTAATAACAACAATGTATGTCAAATTTTTGAAAATCAAATCAAATAAGTGGTAATGTTTCATTTAAATGAAATATCAATTTTTTTAACTAGCACTTAGTGGTTTCACTATTCATCAAAAATTGAAGTTTTTTTGAACAATACCCAAATTTCACCCTACGCTATAATTGATATTCCGATTTGAAAAATGATGTCTATTTTAAAAATTTCAAAACATATAAGTTTAATTAATTAATTTTATAATTAATTCCCCTTGTCACAACAAATAGCGTGTTTTTAAGAAACAATATATATCAAAAGATTGACAATTGTTTATATCCAATTTCAAATTGAAATTAATTCTAATTACCACCATTGGATAAAATGGTAAAAATGTATTCTAATTACACTTTAAAACCACTCAATAGTATAATTTATCATTATAAATTAATTTGATAAAAAAGTTGTTTTTAATTATTTTTCACTATTCATTAAAAATTGGAAGTTCTCATAAAAATACCAAAAATTCAATATAGGCTAATTTCGATATTACGAATCCAAAAATGAAGTCCATTTTGATATATGAAATAATATAATTTGAAAAAGTCGGTATTACTATTCATAATGGCTATTTTGATTGGTCGCAGTGTGTTAGAATCTCGAACATGCGTACAATACAAGCTATTGCATTATTGAAAGAGAATCGTATCGTGGAAGCTCGGGGTGTTACACATCCCACTCACTTCTATTTAAAAACTAAAATCGCCATCCATGATGTGTCAATTTTCCAACATTTTCTGCGATGCACTTTAGTTTTAATTAGTAACCATCAAGGATGATAATAACAAAATTAAATGGTTAAAAATAGATTTAAAATTTTATTCTATAATGCTTTTTTTCTTAATATATTTTATACTCATTTTTCCATGTGATATATGAAAATGATTATGTTGTGATCGAAAAAACACCGAGATTAACAGGAAATGATCATCAATAACATTTATCTTTTGAACCATCCAAAAGGTACATAACCAAATACATTATAAGATCATTTAAGATTATATATGATCATTAATAAAATATTATAACAATTTTGTATTTTCACCCATATTTTATATAAACATCCATTCAGGTATGAAAACGAACCAGTCATGAAAAATATGAAAATGAACACTCTCAGACTACAAAATTATAATATATAACTCATTCAAATTTCAATAAAAGAAAATATTACAATCATAATGAATCATAATGATCTATAAAATGTTATTTTAATTGGTAAATAACTAATCTTATTTGATTATATATGACATTATAGTGAAGGAATCATTCAATCACTAGGTAAGTGGAATTCTTAATCCCGAATCTTTTTCTTTGGGTTCTTCATCATTCACCACATTTTCAACATGGATACTCCTTAAATATCAATTAATTATCATTATCTATTATCTTATGGGATATAAAAGCTTTTTTACATTTGTTTATGATAAACAAAATGTTTTCCAAAACAATACTTCATTAAAAAAACACACCTTTTACTTGTCGATATTATTTGTTCCTCACTCAAGGTTGATTATTCAAGTTTTTCAATCCCTATTTCATTTGGGAACCCAATGTTTATTAATGTATTCTTAATGAAGTAATGAAAATTTCTTTCCATGGGTTATTTTATCTCCAATATTGATATATGTTCTTCGTGGCATGCATGATAATGTAAATGTTATTTTGGGATGGATGCACCTATATTTATAAAGTGAAATGAAAATGTAATGATGTGATAGGTCTACCATGAATTTCACAATGCCTAATTAATTGGGTAACATATTTTATCTCATGAGGAAAAGTGAAATATTCTTGAACATGTTTCTTTTTTTTTGGTAATAACTATTTCTGGTAGTTAACCAACAAGACTCGATGATTCATTTTAATGCACTGCCATATTCTATGCCTTTATCTAATTCTTCCATTGATGATAATGTTGAAAATGTTATGAATATTCTAATCCCTTGTAATATTATTTAATGTTATTATCTATCATCTTATTGGGATTTTAGCTCAGTAGTTTTTGATGTATATCCCCATGTGACTACATGTACTAAGGATAATTCTAGGTCCAATAATAATCTAGATAAAGAGTAATTAAATAAATGTTTTTCAAATGTTATGTATTGTCCTATTTTTTCCAAGACCCTAAAACTGTGGATCATCATTGCAAATCTATGTTATATTATTTATCATTAAAATTATGTATTAATAAGGTAATCAAATTAGAGTCGCTATTGTAAGGGTACTTTTCACCATGTCGTTATCTTATCCCCCATTGGAACTTGTGATTAGAGGAGATTTTACCTTGTCCATCGATTGAAGTGGTTTCAAACTCCAATCACATTCACCAAACCATAGGTTTCGGCGGTGGGTAGCATAATACCCACCCTCATTAAACATGAAGCACTAAAGTTTGGGTGGTTAATTCTATGCATATTTACCTATATTTTCATTATTTTCAAACTTCATCTCATACTTTTAGTAATCAATTTACTAATGGACATCCCTTACACACTCAAATCATTTATTAGTCCCCATAAGACAATTTTCTTTAAGATTTATTCCATTCATGGAGCATAAAAGAAGTATCATCTTCTTATCTTAATTGATTTTATATCTCCATCTAATATCAATATTCTTCTTCTTGTTAAAATCATGACATTGATACGTAACCCCAACCTCCTTGTCAAATTTGATTTCCCAACACACTATATCTTCGTCTCTACTAAATCCTTGTATGGACAACACCCATCAGATTCCTAGTTATAAGTCACTAAAGAACATATCATCTTTACATTAAGTATAAATGAAAAATCTAGAAGCATACCTAAAAATTATTTTCCAATATTCCACTTAGGTACGAAAAGATTCATAATCATTTTAATTTAAAAATAGGACCCCCTTTTGATATTCATATAAAAAACACAATGATAGTTATTATTGAATAAAATGTTCTTGGAATGATCACAAACCATGTATAAAATTTTATCATGCTTCCTCTTAATCTTGATTACAGTCCACCAGTTGTCAACTTCACATTCTATATGATAAATAGATAGAATTATTTTTTAATGTTTCAAATAATGGAGAAATGAGAATATATTTTTAGTGGTATAGATCCATTTTTTATCAAAAATTTGCTCAGAAGACCCAAGGAATGATGGTAGACATTTCCTCATGAAGGACTCAGAAGACCATTGTTCCATCCTTTTCTCATTTGGATGTTCATCATGATTCATATATTGAGAAAACTGGATGAGAATTGAAATGTGATTTTTATTTCCATCTCCCACTGATAATATATAATTATGAGGGGAATTGTTTCAAATTCCATTTTAATCACAATTTTTGTAGTTTTTTATGGTTCATACCATTTTTTATAAGAAATAATCATAATGTAAAAAATAGTTTTATTAGTAATGAACCACATAATTATAAATAATATATAATATGTCTAAATAATGACACGTTATTTAATCTATTACACCATAGTTTTATCTTAGGTTATTCACAACCAAATCATATTTAAACCCTTCATGATTTTTTGTAAGGAGTTTCTAAATTTCCAAAACATATATATAGGGATCGTGAAACTAGGTGTCGAGCAAGCCTCATTGTCATGCCCAAATTCCCAATTAAGTCTTTCTATATATGGCTTTTTCAAGGTTGTTAACACTATGTACATACATTGCTATTCTATATGTACATGTAGAATCCAAAAAATGATGTATTATAAGTAAACCACCGTATCAATAATTTGTAAAAACATGGGATATTTTCAGACAATATTCCATGTCCTTAGACTTACATATTATGATTACCTTTGGATTATCCCTAATGTTTTATAATCCTAGTTTATAAAGGTAAACTATTATTTTTCTTTCATACCAAATTTCATTACCCTCTCTTTTCATTCAATAACATTTCATCAGTTTAAAAAAATAATAAAAAATTTATGAAAACAAACGACCATATACCGTATTAGTTTAGTGCCTTTGGAAACATGGAAATTTAATCAATGGTATATAATTGAGCTACATTAACACCCCTAGGTTATTAAAGACATGAACTCTTATATAAAATATCATACATAATTCTTAACATCATATCATTGGGAATAGAAACATAAAAAGGGGTGAGCTTAGATACTCAGTCAGGTTAAACAAGGGAAATATGTAATTATATAAATAATCATAAGTGTATGATATCATGATCATAACATTATAAGATCATAAATTTAATAAAAAATATCAAAAACTTGAATCATTTCATAAATATTTATAGCTCATAAGATATGAATCATACAGAAATCATGATAATTTTCAATGGAAGCATTACATATGAATAAGATATTTCATTATGGTAGACACATAAACATTTTATATAATTTCTATTGAGTCAATGTGAATTTCCAAAACATAACATGGAATATAATGGTGTCTACAACTGCTGGGCTGGAAACACCACCATCCCCAGTCTTAGTCCTTTCCTTGTAAGGGATTCAGTTTCCCCATATTCTTATTGTGGATCAATTTTTCCAATCTCCCCACTCTGTATCGGATTTTTCCATCTTCCATAGAGTATATTTATATTTGACTTGAATCATATAATTATCCCATGATATTAAAAATTTTACCCAATGAATTTTCGGGTGATTCTGGTCCCACCCATATCATAATTAAATAACACATACATGGGCCTTAGGATCATAAACTATCATATCATAACTCATGATATGGCTTTGGTGTCATAAACATTTAATTATATCATCACATATGAAAAAGAGACATGTTTCTTATTCACGTCATCAAAGCATTGCCCAGGATGATATGTGGGTTTCAACAAAATAAAAATTTCGTTATTTGAATGTGTCTCAAAAATATATAATCCATGAAAGATAAATGGGTTTCATAAGAATCATGCAGTTACTAAATAAACCACGCAAATAATGAATATGAATGAAACATTGGGATTGTATAATATAAAGGGATGAGTAATTCCAATGAAAGTCATATTAGATAGCAGATAATATATAAAGATCCTTTTAAAAATAGTTTTTTGGAAAATAAATGTTCTTATTTGAAGAATTATTCTTAAAATAGAAAATAAATTTGATTTTTTTTGAATATATCGTTCAAAATATATCAATGATGCCGTGAAACCCATAAAAAAAATTAAAATCCAATTTCATTGAAAATAAGATCCAAATATAATTTTTCAAAAACATTGTAAAAAAACTAGAAATAATTTTTGAATAAAATTTTTTAAACATACTTTTTGAAATTCATTTCATGTGTCTTAAGGAAAAAAATTTACAGAAAACAACATTACAAATTTGGTTACGTTTTAAACATAAACCCAATGAATTATTGATCATAAAATGGATATGTAAAAACCCATATATTTAATGATAATAATCATATAATATATTCATGGGTAGTATATATTTTTTTAAGAAATCATGGGTAGTATATAAACAAAAAACGAGTGATGAATAATGGGTAAATCTCAACTAAATAAATGTGAGACTTGAAATACCCTTAAATTTTTTCTTGAATACCATTATATATATTCAAAACTCTTGAATAATAAATATGTGTTTATTATACATCTACCATAAAACTATATTCTTATATCAAATGTAGCATCCTAGGTAAATAATGAATATGAAATTTTTATATTGAATAATATTTGTGAATAAAAAATTAATTTAACATTTAAGGAGATGCAACTGTAAATGGCCTACTTGACACACAATAAGGGGTTTCTCCAAAATCATATGTTGCTCCAGATGCTCAGTCATTCTAAAATAATAATAATATAACATTAATTTTTAAATAGTAGTCAACTCTTAGTTGTTTTAATAGTGGGAATGAATAGAACATACTTTTTTTTGATTAAAAAAGTTTCAAAAATGGTTCTACAATTCTCCAATAAATTTCAGAGGCATAAAATGAGAATAAATACATTTTTTAGCATGCAAAACTCTGATAATTTTAAAAGGTCGGTTTATTGCCTTTTGATAGAGAACCGTTTTTAAATCTAGTTTTTATCACTTTTATACGATCCATTTTACAAAATAAATTAATTTTTTGGATATAGGACATGATAAATATCTTTGGGTAAATTTTTGATATTTATTGATAAAGTTTATTTTTAATGAATAGTAAACAATAATGCGTTTTAATTCATAACAGTCTTTTCATTAAATTTATTTATATGTTCAGATTAACTTTCTAAATTTTTTAAGGTCAATTAGATTATGTTTGTACACATTAATAAAATTTTTGTAATTGGAGGTAATTTAACTTTTAAATTGGACATAAATACATGTTAATATTTTGGTAATTTTTACCTCTTAAAAACATTCATTTTGATTTTGACAACATGAATTAATTTTATATTAATTTATGCCACAAATTTTTTTTTTAATTTGGAAAAATGGATTCCATATTTGGAATTAGGAGGTTCAAATTGTGTAAATAGATACCTTTTATTTATTGACATTATGAATAGTAACCTTAACAAATATGTTATTTACCATGGTAAAAGGGTTAATCAGGTAAATAAACTTACCAAATAATATAATAATAATATTAAATTACCCTTACACATGTCCTAATCCTATTTAATGAGATATTTATAACTATTGGTATCCTTGGGTCGGTTCTTGGACCCCATCTATCCACTTGAATGTGAAAATGATATTTAATTACTCTTAATTTAAAGTTAAGGAAAATATAACCTAAACATGTATCTTTTACTAAATCCATTATTATATGGGGTTATATATGGGACTTTTTAGACAATAAATAGTCATTATTAATATAAAAATATTTCCTATATCATTGTATTTTATTTATAATTGTTATACATCAAATAAATAAATATATTTATGACACAATGATGATATAGTGATTACCTTATTAATGATTGAATTAAATAAATGAGATTATAAATATTAAAATAATTTTTTTTTGAAACCTTTAATGACATCCAATATATTTAGGGATTAATATGTTTTGTTATATTTTAATAAATGAAGTTTTTTTGAAATATATATGTTGTAATGGATTTCTAAAAAGTCATTATATGAATAGAATAAGAATTTATATAAATGAGTTTTTTTTAAAAACTCTATTTTCTTAAATTATATAATAGTATGAAAAATATATTATTAGTCCAAATGACTTATATAATGTTGTAAATGTAATTAATGAACATCGTTTGGTTCTAATTCCATTTTATGGTAACAATATTAATCATATAGTATGATAACAAAATATGACATGCTAAGGGTTAAATAAGTTAACAAAGGGTAAAATCTAAATGATAAGGTTAAATTTGAAACCAAAACGTGTCTAAATACTATTGTTTTAGAGAATTTATAATTTTAAAAATATTATAATCTAATGAAATTTTTTTTCTTTTTAAAAATCAAAATTCAGTGTATAATAAAATAAACTTCCAAGACATTCCTTAAGTTCCTCTCTTCCCTCTTATAAAATGCCACCACCTCCAACCCTTACTGACACCTCTGAATCCCCCTTGGATCATCCCAAATCTGTCCAAATAAGCTTCCAACATTCTTCTATTTATCCTAAAATCCTTACCTTGAGAAGAATGAAATTCATGAAATCCCTTTAGCTTAAATAAAAAGGAGTTACATGATTTGAAGTATTGTCTTCTGTCAAGCTTCTTTCATTTATATTCCTTATCCACCCCCGAAACATACTTTATTACATTATTTTAAAAAAACAATAGTATCTTAAATATACTATTATGTTTTTATGATATGGATTCAAACTAAAGTTACAAAAACCCACTTCTAATTTATATGAACATATTGTTTCCATGTACGACGAACTACTACCTCACCAAATGATGATTGATTGATTTTATCCTACAACCTATCATGGATGAAATTATGATGGAACTATATTTATAAGAGATATATTATTTGTATATTATTTATGATTTATTAATTTTTATTTAAAACATATAGTTATTCTTTTTATGACGTGTAAACACGATAATTTCATTTAAGGAAGTGTGGAATACTGGCCTCTCAATATTATATGACTCGCCCATGCCATACATGGAACATATAATGGATGGAGTTAATGAAATTATGTAACATATATATCATATGATATTATAATAGAATTATAATATACCTATGTATCATTTTGTTTTCATTTATTTAATATGAAATATAAATGAATGTAGTGATCATGTGTACGTACGACTTAGCTTCTCCATCAACTGTGCGTTTCATTTCTTATCTACAAATGATATAAAATGTTATAAATACACATATAATGCATATATATGTTATATATTAATAATATTCTAGATATAATGGTCTTTTGACCCCATGGAAAATTTATAATTATAAAAAATTCATTTTTACCCATGTAACGAATATCAAAAAAACATCTAATATGAACATAAATAATTATGCAATTGTTATAAAATGGGAATAAGTGATATAAAAGGAATGATAAATTTCTAAAAGGTTCTTAAGAAATTATAAATTAACATATGTTTATTATTTAGGAAAATAATGAATTGATGAGTCAAGCCAGACATGAGGATAGGGACTTCGTCTCAATCTTCTTTCATTGAGGCATATTTTGATAACATATACCTTCTTATATTACACTGTGTATAATAAACCCATTTATTTTTAATTTAATTCAATAAGAATATTTTATCAAAAAGTTTTTTACTAAAATATAAGAGGAATGGTTTTGTCATTTTCAGAGACAATGACCTCTCCACAGCTGTAATAGTTATTTGGCTTCCACTATAAGCCTTAATGTTTTTAAAAGGAAAAGAAATATCTTATTACATTTTTGGGTTTTTTCATATTGATAATGGTTTTTGAAATCGAATGATTAATTCAATATCATGATATAATTTCTTATGATTACAAAATAAATGTTATTAATGAAATATTGATATTTTAAATATTTTATGTTTTATGAATTATATAATAGGACTTGAACATTTGACGGGTGGTTATGTGATAAACCAATGACGGGTGGTTACATGATAAACCAAATGATGGTTAGTTTGGGGATAAACCATGGTTGGGTGGTTACATTATTACATCCAATGCATTGGTTGTGGAAGTTGGTTGTATGGCTATTCCATTTAGTGATATTTGTGGAATTCGACCATATAGTTATTCTATTTATGTATGTTTGTATCCCATGTAACCATTATATGATATATTTTTTATTTCCATGAGATTAACGGTAATAATTATGATATAAAAAAGGGTATGTAATGAACATATATTCATTAAATTTTTCTTTCTACTTTATCATGGTGAAAAGTATTACTTTATGATCAATTATTCATGGTTTACATGTAATTTTGAAAACTAACAATTTTCCTTATTTATGTATCCATTAGTGATATTTTATGCTCATACCAAGTTTTTGAAATGTTTTTCATAGGGAAAAATGTGGAATAGGGTCACAGATTGAATCATGGGAAATTTACGAATTTTAAATCATGTACCAAAATATGTTTCATTTTATTATCAATTTTTATTTTATAATAAAATTTTTTACTTAGTAGAAGTGTCTACATGTAATATTAAAATTGTTAGGTATAAGTTATGTCCAAATTCTATAAATCTATAAACCAAAAAATATCCACAATTTTAATTATCAACATAATTCAATATTATGTAATGTTTATGGATGGGGCCTTATAGTTGGTATTAGAGGTCAGTTTAGACCACATTAAGAGTTAGGGTATTTTTAAATTAACGTGCCGAAATTATTTTTACTTTATTGTAATATTTAAATGATATAGAATTTTAATATTAATAATTTTCTTCGGTTAAGTTGTTTCTTTGATCAGAATGGTTTTTCGAAGAGGAAACTGGGAAACTATGATGGGACTACATCACGGAAAAAACAACATTGCAAATATGTAACCAGAGATTGTCGGAATCAGAACTAAATAGTTTGTTGTAGTAATGGAACAATTGAATGAGGTTATAAATGGTGGTGGTATCTGACTCACATCTATTGCAGGGCATGAAAAATAATATTTTAATTACCTAAGTATAGTATAGTAGTTGATCCTAGGTAGTCTCTCGAAGAGGAGTGAACACAAAACAATGTTTTCAAATTATATAGGTTTTCAAAAAAAATTGGTTTTAATTAAATTGGATGACTATGGGAGAGAAAAAAAACCGAATTAATTTATCTATTTTACCAAATGTTAAAGATGGTGATCAGATTGGGTTCGGCTAGACCTCGTGGTGTGCCATCATGGTGTCCAAATTTTGAATCATAGTATTCCTTTAACTGGTAAGAGAGAGATTCATCTACCAAGTACTCTCTCTCCATTGGTCAGATAGATGTGATGAGAATTTTCCTTTCGAAAACCTCTGATAGTTTTATCCTCCTTCTAATGTGTTTAAGGTTATAGAAGGATTGTTGATTAATTAGAGAAATCTTAGACCTAGAATTGTTGTTCCCTAATAAACCAAGATTCTGACATATAATCCAACACACGTGTTTGAAAAACACTGAGCAATCACCTCCCAACCATAATATTGTTCCACTATATACAGAGTAGAATTGGGTGGAGGGAGATGTGATCATTGACCCATGAAATTTATAATTTTATAATCAAAACCTAACACTACCGCATTTGGAATTAAAATTTTAATTAATAATTGGAACTAGAATAAGAAAGAAGAACGAATTTGATTCATTTCAATCACAATAACTCAAGCACACACATAGGTCTATCCTCCCCTCTTCCCTATCACTCAAATGAATCTACTCCTCCATTGATGGGTAAGCGAGATGATTCAGGAGAGAAGAGATATTTTAATGTATAGAAAAATAAAAGAAAGAAACAGAATATTGTCGAAGGATATGGTTCCTGAGTGTCCCTTGGATTCCTCCTATCTCCAATTTTGTTGCCGAACTCCTCCCTCATAATTAGTGAACTCATCTTTATATAGGCCAAGGGGGTTCCATCCTTTGGTCATCAAATTTATGTTCTTCATAATTCCTCTTTAAAATTTCCTAGAGATTCTGTCCACCATATGTTTGACCATTTTCGGCCAAATAAATGGCCAAAATTTGGAATGGTTTATTCTTGAATGATCATCAAAAATATCATTAACGATTCATCCCAAAATTTCATATTCATGCTCCCTGTATACCATGTGATATGGCCAATTTAATTTGAGCATTTATTCTGGGTAAATGTTTCCTTTTTCTTTACCCAAAATTTCCGCATCCATGGTCCACATTAATGAATGTAAATATTCATAATACTAAACATAATAACTCCCCATTTAATTATAGTCCCAAAAAATATTAATCACATAAATGAGAGGTATGTATACCGATTTATGATTAATTTATTGAGGTGGGGTCCAAGTGGTTGTCCAGAATAATATTCCAACTTGATTGAATTTTTCGGACCCATGGATGTCCGAGTTAAATCCTGGATCAGTACCAAAATATGAAGACAATAAATCTACGAACCCAATTAAAAATAAATCTCAGGAATTGGATTTATATTATAAATGATATGCATGAATTACCAAAATTAATAAAATCTGTCAATATTTCCAAATTAAGCAGTTTTCCAATTTTAGCCCAAAAAACATCATAAATCCAAAATCGATGTAATTAACTCTAGTTGTTCAATCATTATGGATTAAAAAATTTAATTTCATATAAATTTTTTTGAAAATATTATCTCTATAGATTCCCCCACAGTTAAACTCTTCTTGTGCTTGATCATAAAATCTCTACATGGAATTCAAAGGGCATCAATGTCACCAATATTTAAATTTCAATGCAATAAAATCAGACGATTATCATTTTCCAATCAAAGTTTCAAGTTATAAAAAAATATCAATTTAATTTACCATTTTTCAATGAAATAATCAATTCATGCATTTTACTTTTCCCCTTTGAAAAATGATGTATCTTTTATTTTCATTCATTCACGCTTCTTAATTTATTATTATTAAACATGCAAAATCATGATCCACCTCTCTTTTGAATCTTTTCTATCATCATTCATGATAAAATTAATAGTGGAGTTATTATCATATCATGAGAACGTGCTTCTTATCCATATGCATGTAAAGGAACTACTTTCTCTACTTTGTAAAGAAAAAACGCACATGATATCATGTGGGATTCCAATAATGGTTCAAATGACTCTGTGGGTTAGGTTTGGTGGTTAAATGATTGTAATAATTTAAGGCTACAAGTAGGAGGTTTTAATCTTAAGTACAATTCATGATTAACCAATTGAAAACCTAGGATGAACCTCACTTAAATCCCCTTTTGATAATGTGAAACACAACACCACCCCACTTTTAATGATGTGGGTCATGAGTTAATAAATGATCACAATGAATTATATCATCCATGTTATCTTACCCTTTTTTTGTTTTTTATAAAGCTCTAGAAAGGCACAAATTTATTTTCCTGCTATTATTTTAATTCTCCAAAAAGGGAAATCTTTATTTTCCCTTTTTTTAAGGAGAACCGGATGAAATAAAAGAAGAATAATGAAATGATGACTAATGCCCAGTTTTATAATAATACACTACCCAAAATGACTATTCACACCTCACTCCACCCACAAAAAAGATACTCATCCCAATGAGCGCATAGGAATGACCCTTCCCCCACAATCAATCTTGAAATATCCATGCAAAAATACTAAAAGAGTGGGAATGTAAGGATAAATCAGCATGTATTGTGTCTTAAACCTATAAGGAAATTCATGTAATCTATGGGATAATGAAGGATAAATGTAAGGGTGGGTCTTAGGTAAATATGTGTCTATCCAATGTAGTTTCTCAATCATTTTAAATGTGTTTTTGTACAGTCATGTCTTTGAAAAATTTCAATATGTGTTCTAGTAGGTGGCATGTACCACCAAAACTCAAGAAATATGCTCAAGAAAAAAGAGGAAATATTTGGACAAGAAATCCTCTCTGGAATGGTAATATTATATTGTAAAAACAACCATGGAATGATTAATAAAAAAATATATTCACATGAATTTCAGAAATTAAAAAAATAAAAAAATGGAAGGGAAATTTCATTTACATGAATCATCTAATTCCCTCAAATCCTAAGTCCTTATTTAAAAAACCATACTTTACTTTAATCATAAAATTATCCATTTTAATAATTCAATCTCATTAACATTGAAATCTAAAACATGCAATCATTTGATCCATAAGAAAATCATGTCTCCTAGATAAGTCATGTAAAACATGAATTCAAGCATGGGCATGCATTTTTTAATTAACTCTTTAAAAGAAAAAAAATGTAGGGAATACAGTTTGATAATATAGAATTGAAACTTTTATCCCCTTTCAATTGGATGCTTTTATTCACAATGTGTAATCCCACTACAGCTTCTTCCTTAATGGTCATGAAATATAAGAATGAAAACAATGGATAGTGAAGGCATGTTTAATCATGATGGTATATCACAAAGAGGACAGGTGGACAATGGGGGAATATTCGGGTTGCCTCCCGGTAGTGCCTTTTTTTAATGTCATTGTCTAGACTGAAAAAATTATTTTTTAAAAAAATCCTAGACTAAAAGATTCTCTCCCCCACACTTAATTGATGAAGTGTACTCAATGCAGGTAAATGTAATTTTTTTAGTTTCAATAAGATGGAGTTACTACATTTTATCAAGTGTATATGTATGACGCAACCTAATCGGTCTGTATTTGTATTCAGGGTGAAGGAGTGTGATCTCCTCCACTGGTTCTTGATATATGGTCCCATGGAACTTCTTCAGCCTCTACCCATTTGTAGTGAATGGTTTCTATCCTCCTTCCTTTTGAATTTGCACAACACCAAAAGGGGTATACATTAATAACATTAAAAGGGACTTCCCATTTTGAACAAAGATTATCTAGCATAAGCATAAGTGTGGATTTGAAGGGTAGCATGTGATCACCAAGGTTGAAGGTTCTTGGTTGAATCATCTTTCCATGTTCCATCCTTGTTCTCTCTTTATAGATCATTGAGTTTTCAAAAGATTCTATTCTAATTTCCTCTAACTCCTGCAACTGAAATCTTCTTTCATTCCCAACTTTTTCAAGGTCCAGATTCATCTCTCTGACTGCCCAATAGGATCTATGCTCCAACTCCACAAGAAGGTAGAAAATCTTTCCATAGATCAATCAATTGGGACCCATCCCTATTAGTGTCTTTTATGCCTTTCTGCATGCCCAGAAGGTATAATCCATCTTTTTGCTACTGTCCTTCTGGTTGGGTTTAACAGTCTTTTCCAGAATGGATTCGATTTCACTATTGGAGACTTTTTCTTGGCAATTTGTTTGGGGATGGTATGGGGTAGATGTTCTATAATGCACCCCATACTTCATCAGCAATGCTTCTAGTTTACTATGGAATAAATGAGTTCCTTGATCACTGATTATTTCTCATGGCACCTCAAACCTACCTAAAATTATGTCCCTATCAAAATCAAAAATATATTTAGCATCATCAGTTTTGGTTGCTTTTTCTTCCACCCATTTTGAAACATAGTCTACAGTAAGGAGAATATATGAATTTCCAAATGACATTGGGAATGGTCCCTTAAAATCTATGCCCCACACTTCAAAAATTTCATATAATGTTATAGGTTTTTGAGACATTACATGTTGTTTGAATATGTTACCAGAAAATTGTCATTATTCACATCTTTTACAAAATTCATATGCATCCTTGAATTAGGTGTGATAATAGAGTCTATATTTTAAAACTTCTCGGGCAGTCCTCTGAGGTCCAAAGTGGCCTCCACAAGATAATATATGAAAAAATTCAGACATGGATACAATTTAACTTCTTGGAAAGAATATTCTTATGATATGATCATTTCAAAATTTCCACAGAAACGGATCATAGCAAATGTAAAATCTTGATTCAGAATTAATATTATATTGTAGATATGAGCTTAGAAGAGGGGTAAAATGCCAGGTAACCAAATAGTTGACAATTTGTTCATACAATGATATTTCACTGTTGAAGATGTATAGTTGTTCTCTAGGATGCTCATCATTATGTGGGTTCTTCTTTGGGATTTCTGCTTTAGCAGTGTGGGGTAGTCGACTCAGATGATTAACCACATGATTTTCAGTCCCCTTTGTATATTTGATTTCCAAATTGAACTCTCGTAAGAGTATAATCCATCTCACCAACCATGGTCTAGCATCCCTCTTTTTAATTATGTACCTAAGTGCTGCATGATCAGAAAAAACAACAACTTTCATACCCAGATTATATGATCAGAATTTATCAAGTGAAAAAACAATATCAAGGAACTCCTTCTCAGTGGTTGTGTAATTTATTTGTGTTTCATCCATTGCCTTTGATGCATAACATATGACTTCAGGATTGTTTCCAATTCTATGTGAGCAAGTGAATCCCACTGCTTGGTTGGATGTATCAAAAATTAACTCAAAAGGGTAATCCCAATTGGGTAGATGCATTATTGATGGTTCTATCATCCTTTTCATTAATTCATAAAATAATTCCCTACATACACAATCAAAAATAATGTTGGAATCCTTTAAAATTAATCTTGAAGGAGGGAGAAAAATCATTCTACAATCCTTGATGGATCTTCTGTAAAATCATGTATACCCTAAAAACAATCTAACATGGTTGACGCAAGTTGGATATGGAAAGGAACTTATTAAATCAACTTTGGATCTATCAACCTCAATACCATTTTGTGAAATTATGTGCCCAACACTATTAATTTTTCAACCATGAAATGACATTTTTCCAAATTCAATACAAGGTTCTTTTCAATTCATGTTTTCAAAACATTTTCAAAATTTCCCAAGTCACGATCGTATGAATTTCCCAAAACTGTGAAATCAACAAAAAACAAATCCAAGAAGTTCTAAATGTGTTACGAGAAAATACTCACCATACACCATTGAAATCTCCTTGGGGAATTGCATAGACCTAAAATCATCCTTTTATGGGTGAATGTTCAAAAAAGGCGGGTGAAGGCCAACTTCTCCTTGTCTTCTGGTGAGATTGGATCCTGAAAATAGCCTGAGAATCCATCTAAAAAATAGTAATGAGTTATTCTAGCTAAGCTTTCAAGCATATAATCAATGAACAGAATAGTAAAGTGATCTTTTCTGGTAACATGATTTATCTTTTTGTAATCTATACACACTCTCCAGTTGTTTTGAACTCTAATAGGGATCGGTTCATATCATTCTTTTTTAACAGTGGTCAGGCCAGTTTTCTTGGGGACTACATGAATTGGGCTGACCAATTGAGAATCATAGATTGGGAAAATGATATCATCTGCTAACAATTTCTCTATCTCTTTCATAAAGACATCCATGATTATGGGATTGAGTCTTATATGAGGTTTTCTAACTAGTCAGGAATCACATTCTAAAATTATCTTGTGAGAGAATACCTTAGGGTTGATTCTAATAATATCACATAAACTCCATCCTATAGATTTGACATTCCTTTTAAGAAGGTCAATCAGTATTTGTTCTTGTAAATTGGATAGGTTATTGGAAATGATTACTGGAAATTTCTCTCATTCCATTAGGTAAACATACATCAAATCACATTGCAACGGCTTAAACTATAAATTTTGTGGTTGTTCAAGGGATGATATTGAATTTAGATTTCTTACTTCAATGGTTGAATTCTCTGGTATAATCTCACTTTCTATTATCAAATCATCGAATAAAATATGATTTTACCTCATCTTGAAACATGATATCATAATTTTCAAATTCATGGGAGTTTTATAATTCAAATGAAAAGTGTTCTCCTACTGTTAAAAATTCATGAAGCATACCTGATTCTTAAATTCGTTTCGTACCTTCATCATTTGATATCACACAAAGAGAGTGATTGCTGGATGGGTGTTTCATCATATCAAGAATGTTGAAGTGTGCCAAACTATCTCCAAGATCCATGGTGAGTGTTATTTCATGCACATTGATGATCATCCATGATGTTTTCAGGAATAGTCTCCCTAGGATGATGGGATATTGTGCTGGTTCTCGGTCATCCTCCATGGAAAGCACATAATAGTGTGTTGGATTGAATAATCCTCTTAGTCCTATAAGTACATCTTCAATGACTCCATCTTGGAGAAAGATGGATCTATATTATAATTGTTCCACCACCTGAGTTGGTTTTAGTTCTCTGGTCTACATAGAAGTAAACACTGAGTGAGGCATCACATTAGCGAAGCTCCGAGATCTCATAATGCTTTACCAAAATTTAAAGAACTGATAGTGCAGGGAATAAAGAATGTCCCAGGATTTTGACATTTTTGTGGTATCGGTGGTGTGATCAATTTCGAGACACTTATTCCCAAGTTGATTCTTTAATTTCCATCTAGAATCCTTCTTTTAGAATACAAATCCATCATAAATGTTTCAAATTTAGGGATCTTTCTGATTACATCTAGTGTTGGGATATACTTTTCCCCCATTTTTGTTTTTGAAAATGTGTTTATGTTCATTCCTTTTGAAACATTTTTCTTTATCCATTGTTTTTGACTCCATAATTTGGTTGGACATGATGAGATTCTGAAGATTCCTTAGAATCATCATCCTCATATTGTTATGGTGGTGTGACCTCCTTCCTACATCGGTTTGTGATTGCACTAACATTCTCCATAGGATTGGGAATTGTTTTTGTGGGAATCTTACCTTGGTTCTTGGTGATAGTATCCACAATGCATTCAAATTGATCGGTTATCTTGTCTATTTATTCTTCTATTATCGCAACTCTTGTCTTCAGCTGTTGATCTTCTGTTGTTGGTTCACTTGAGGATGGTTGCTCATAATTATTCCGCTAGAAAGGTGGTTGTTAAAATGTTTTTTTTGTTGGAAGGGATGATAGTAAGGTTTTTGGAACGTTATCAGGTTCTGATATTGTTCAAAAAAAGGTTCTCTAGCTTAGTTCTTCTGAAGCCCATACCATAGTGGGGTTTGCGGTTGGTATTGCCTTTGTTGATAGGCTGCATCACAACTTTCCGTCCCTTATACTTATGAACATTGATCAGTGTAATGAGAATTAGAAGAGTATAAACCACATACCTGATTCGGTCCTTGATGTTCTTGTACATGGTTCACAGCTATTTCTCGCACTAACTTGGTAAGTTCACCCATTTAGTTTCTAATTAAATCTACTGAATCAGATGTTCTTAAATCATGGATTTCTCTATTGATCGTACCTCATGTGCCAAACTGCATTGTATTTTGTGCAATATTTTCAATCATAACTCATATATCTGTAGGGGATTTGACAATGAGGGCTCCCCCTGATGAGGCATCTAGTAGATTCATATCATTGTCAAGCAATACATAGTAGAAACACACAAGGAATTGGACCAATTATATTTCTTGATGTGGGAAACATGCACAAAGCATCTTGAAACATTCCTTGTATTCATAGAGGGTTTCTCTAGTTGATTGATGTATGACATAAATATCCTTTTTTTAGTGCTCCTGGATGTTAGGAAGAATATTTATAGGAAGAAATTTTTATGATCATCCCAGTCACTGATCTCCCCCGATTGTAGATTGTAAAATCCATCCATCGCTTCTCCCGCTAGTGAGAAGAGGAATACCCTCCACATCACATGCTCTTCCGCGTCAGCTTGAGGTTTGAAGCTGGAGAAGACATAAGTGAATTCCTGAATATGTCGACTTGAGTCTTCATCTACAGGACCATGAAATTTAGGAAGCAGTTGTATCATGTTAACTCGCAATTCAAAATAATTTATAAAGCAGGAATTGAAAGTTGATAATTTTTATTGACAAGTTGAGGCGCATAGATGTCATGAAAGGTTCAGTTGGGATTTACATCCATTATATAAGGTTCAATGTCTTCAATCAAGGTATGACTTGAATCCCTGAGATTAATTTCGTTGAAATATTTGGGAATATTTTGATTTCTCAATTTGGTTATTGTGCACTCAATTTCTGGATCGAATTCTTGTAAATTACTATTTGAACTACGAGTTATTCAAAAGTGATTTTTATTTTTTAAAAAGTTTTGAGGCACTGCCTCACTGGAAACGGTTCCAAGTTTTATGAATGCCTATTGTGGGGCGTGGAAAAATAATATTTTAATTAACTTGGTATAGTATATATTTTGATCCTAGGTAGTCTCTGGAAGAGGAGTGAACACAAAACAAGGTTGTCAATTTTTTATGTTTTTTTTAAAAATGTTGTTTTTAATTAAATGGGATGACAATGAGAAAAACAAATAGATTTAATTTATTGGTTTTAACAAATGATAAATATGGTGATTGAATTGGGTTCAGCTAGACCTAGAATTTTGCCTTTGTGGTTTCCAAATTTTGTGTCTTCTTATTCTTTTAACTGGTAAGAGAGAGTTTCATCTACAGATTCCTCTCTCTCCCTTGTTCAAATAGATTTGGTGAGAATTTTCCTTTCTAAAACCATAAATTGACCTATCCTCCTTCCAATGTGTTTAAGTTTGTAGAAGGTTTGATGATTAATTAGAGCAATCCTGGACTTGGAATTGTTGTTCCCTAACAAACCATGATTCGGACATAAAATCCTACACATGTGCTTGACAACTACCAATCAATCACCACACAACCCTAATCCTTTTCCACCATATATCGAATAGAATTGGGTATAGGAAGTTGTGATCATCGACCAATTCAATTTATAATTTCAGAATCAAAACCTAACACTACCGCATTTGTAATGTAAAACTGAATTCATAATTTATACCAGAATAAGAATGAAGAAGGAATATGAGTCACTTAAAGCACATGAACTCAAGAACAAACATAGGTCTGTCATCCCCTCTTCCCGATCACTCAAATGAATCTACCCCTCCATTTATGGGGTAAGCAAGATGATGCGGGAGATGAGATAAATTTTAATGTAAAGAAAAATAATAGAAAGAAACAGAATGATGTTGAAAGAGATGGTCCTCTATCATCCCTTGGCTTCTTCCTATCTACAAAGTCACTATTGAACTCCTCCTTCATAATGGGTGAACTCCTCTTTATATAGGCCAATGTGGAGCCATCATCTGGTCTTCAAATTTAAGATATTCATAATTCCTCTTATGCCTTTTCTCTATATTATGTCCACCATAAGTTTAAACATGATCGACCACTTTAATTCCCGAAATTTGGAATAGCTTATTCTTGATATATTTTCCAAAATATCTTTGACGTCTCATTCCAAAATTTCATTTTTATCATCCTTGTATAGCATGAGATATGGCCTATTTAATTAGAGTATTTATTCTGGATGAATATTTTCTTTTTTCCTTCCCCAAATTTCAGCATCCATGGTCTGCCTTCATGAAGGTAAATATTCATAACACTCATCATCCGAACTCCATATTTAATTATAGTTCCATGAAAATTGGAAACACATAAATTGGATGTATGTAGACCTATTTATGAACAATTTATTGAGGTGGGGTCCACATTGTCTTCAGGAGTAATTTGCCAACTTGATTGAAATTTTTCAGACCCATGGATTGCCGAGTTAAATCCTGGTTCAAAAACAAAAGATGAAGACAATAAATCTATGAACCCAATAAATAATAAATCACATGAATTTTATTTATATTTTAAATGATATGCATGAATTACCAAATTGATTAAAATCTGTCAATATTTCCAAATTAAGCAATTTTCCAATTTTAGCCCAAAACACATCATATATCCAAAATTGAGGTAACTAACTCAACTTGTTCAATTTTTTATGATTAAAAAATTTAATTACATATATATAATTATGAAAATATTATCTCTATCTATATCGATGCTCGAGATCATCCAGATCAACCACAAAGGATCATTTTACTAGTGAAGCATTTGATGAGGCATCATCCTCCATCATTCAGAGGATCATCTGACCGAGTGAATGATGAATAGTTAATCAATGCATGGTAAAAGATTTTTGATTTCATGGGTTGAATATTAAATCAAATGGTTACACATTCTATTTACCATTTGGAAGGAGAATGAGATCATATGTGGTTGATTGTTAAAATTATAAGGGACACTTAGGAGATTGATGCTATTTGTTTGGAATAATTAAAAGGTATGTTTGTTGAGAAATATTTTTCTATGTTAGTTAAACATATGATGGAAAATAATTCATGGAAATGAGGTGGGATGATGAATCAATGGCTCATTACCAAGAAATGATCACTCAACTGGAAAGGTATGCTCCAAATTACGTCCATGGTTTTGATTGTAAGATAAATCAGTTTTACATTGGATTGAATCTGAAATATCAAAACAATAGGCCTATCATGAATTGAGAAGCTATGAGAAACATTACAGATGTACTGAGAAAGTAGAAATAGAGTTTTTTGATGATCAGGTGTTTTAAGGGAGCAAGCAAAAGAAAAGGTCTAGTTGGCCTGAAAAGGGAATGTATTCATCAAAAAATTATGTAGATGTGAAAATTAAATTTCTATAGTTTTAGAAGTGTGTTATAATGTATCATGGAGAATGATTCTCAAAATCTTTAAAGTGCTTCCAGTGTGGTATGAAAATCAATATTGATAATAACTGTAAGGAAGATGACAAAGCATGAAATGAAAAACTAGAGGTTTGATATTTTAGTTGCCACATATTTTGGAATTATTCCAATGTGTGTCCAAAGTAGATTTCCCAATGTGGAAACTTGAGATAACAAAACTAGAATTGTGTGGAAAAATCATTTTATACTACTACAGTTTATGTGGTACCATCAAATGAAGTGGTATAAGGTAATTTGTTTTTTTTCAGATTATTCCAATGTGTTGCTTGATTCCGGGTTTATACATTCAATCATTTCTGAGAAATCTTCTAGTAAATTTGGAATTCCGTCTCAGGATATTAATCCTGAACGTCTGATAAAAGCACTTGGAAGAAATGTAGAGATATATAGAAATTATAATAACCTTAGTATCCTTGCCGGAAGAAATAATCTACCTATAATTCGTATTATTTTTCCTTTAGTAGAATTTTATTTTATTTTGCATATGGATTGGATTTCTATTTATCATTCTAATATTTAATTCAGAGGTAAAGAGGTCTATTTTCAAAAAAAATTAATGTTTGTGTACAAGAATAAGACTTTACTTTGCATAATATATCATGAAGTTGAGAATGTAGTAAATGATCGAAATAAAAATTATGTTGCACATATTATAGAAAATAAAGGAATTGTTCATATTAATGATGTCCTAGTGGTAAATGATCCTCCTGATGTTTTTAATAATTAGTATCCTTGTATAATACCTAATGTGGATGTTGAATTTACTATTGACATAGTACTTGATTCTTAGACAATTTCAAAACCCCTTTATCGAATGACTGAAATTTATCTTTTAGAGTAAAAGAAGCAATTACATGAGTTACTAGATTAATGTTTCATTTGACCAATAACATCACTATATGGTGCTCATGTCTTGTTTGTTAAAAATAAAGATGTTTTAATGAGACATTCCATTGATTATATATCCTTGAATAATATCACTATTAAGAACATGTATATTTTTCCTCATATCAATTATTTGTTTGATCAACTCCCTGGAGATCATTATTTTTCAAATATTGACATGAGGTCGGGGTACTATTAGTTGAATGTGTAGGACGAAGACATTCTAAAGATCGTGTTTTATAGTAGATATGTCCATTATGAATTTTTAGTTATTCCATTAGGGTTAACCAATGAACCTGCTATATTCAGGTTTCTTATGAGTATAATTTTCTGTGATTTCATGGATGTGTTTTTGGTTGTGTTTAATGGTGATATTTTGGAATATTTAAAAATTTAAGAGGATCATGAATGTCATCTAAGGGATTTCTAGAATTCATTAATGGAAATATTAGTTTATGGTAAATTCAAAAAGTGTGAGTTTTAGTTGTAGAAAATTTCATTCCACATCATATTGTTTCTAAATATTGCATTACTGTTGTCCCTTCTAAAAAATGATTAATAGTGGAAAAGAAGTATCAATATCAGAGAGATATGTAGTTTTATTGGTTTGTTATGCTACTATAGAAGGTTTGTTGAAACTTTTTCATAGTTATCTAGCCCAATAACTATATTAACACAAAAATTTGTTAAATTTATCTCAAGAAAAAATTATTTGATGATTGTTTTCATGAATTGATAAGAATTTTGGGGAATGCTCTAGTTTTGTCCTTGCCTTAATGAAATGTTCAATATATTATCTATAGTCATCTTTTGTTGAAAGGACATGGTTGTGTCATAATGTAGAATGATCATGTAATTTCTTATGCATCACATCAGTTGAAAACCCATGAGTAAAATTACCCAACACATGATTTGGTATTAGCATATGTTGTTTTGGATTGAATAACTTATTGGCATCTTTTTATAACATATAACGTGAAATATACACTGATCAGAAAATTTTGAAGAATTTATTTACTCAAAAAGAATTTATAATGAGATAGAGGATATATCTATAATTAATCAAGGATTATGATTTAATAATTCATTAATATAAAAGAAAATCATATAAAGTGGTTGATTAATTTATTCGAAAATGTAATACTACACTAACTGTGCTACATTTGGCATGAGATATTTTTGTTTTTGATTTGATGAATTTTGGACTCGAAGTTGTTAGTGTAGAAGATTACTCTATTTTGTTTCAGATGGTAGTGAAATCATCTCTAGAAAACCGAATAATGTAAGTGCAGAATAATGACGGTGAGTTGTATAAAATGGTAGATTTGGTTTTAAAGGGTATTCTACCGAAATATATCTTTGAAAAATATTGTCTTCTAACATTTAGGAAGATATTATGCATGCCTTTTGATTCAAAGTTTATGAAAGAGTTGTTATGTGAAGCTCAGAGTTCTCCATTTTCAGTTCATATCGGATGTACTATGATATATAGAGAATTTCGAGAGTATTACTAGTTAGATGAAATGAAAAGAGATATTGTTGAATTTTTTGGGAGGATTTTGACTTTACAAAAGGTTAAACCAGAGTAACAGTTACTGAAAGGGATTATTCAACATTTACTGGTTCTAGATTTGAATTGATAAAATATATCCATGGACTTCGTTATAGGATTACCGAAGAAATATTGAGGTAGTAATGCAATCTGGGTAATTGGTGATCGATTGAATAAATTTTCCCATTTATTTCATATTAAAGATACTCTGTCTCTAGTTCAACTTTATATATTGTATATTAAATATATATTCTGGTTACATGGAGTTCCCCTCTACATTTTTTCTGATCATGATCCGAGGATCACTTATATCTTTTGGAAGGTCCTTCAAAAGTAGTTAGGAACTAATTTAAATATCAGTATTGCCTTTCATCCCAAATCAGATGGGAAGTCAAAACGAACAATTCAGACATTGGAAGATATGATACTTGATTATTAAATGAATTACAAGGGAATTTTGGATTAATATCTTTCTTTGGTCGAGTTTTCATATAATAATAGTTTTCATACCAGTATACAGATGGCTCCATTTGAGTAATTATATGTAAATCAGTGTTGAACTACAGAATTTTGGGATGATGTAGGTGAATGAAATTCGATAAGACCAGGATTGGTAGAAAATATTTTTCATGTATCAATGTATAGAAAGTATATACTTGATCCATATCAGGTTTTGAGTACCGATGAAGTTCAGTGGGAAAAGAATCTCTCTTATGAAGAACAATCAGTCTATATTATAGACTGAATATAGAAAGTGTTGCAGAATATGGTAATTCATCTGGAAATGGTTTTGTGGCAAAACCATATGGTTGATGAGTGAACATTGGAATATGAAAATTCTATGAGGGATAAATACCCCCACTTATTTGATAAGTGAACATAATTTCATGGATGTAATTTCTAAAAAGGGGGAAGGATGTAATATCCTAGGTAAATAAAGAAAATGAAATTTTCATATTTATTAATATTTTGGAATTTAATATTATTATTACCTTAAATGGGGTGATATGTTCAGTGGTGTACCCAATACGCAACAATGGGTTTCTCCGAAATCTTTTGTTGCACAAGATGCTGAGTCAATATAAAAAATAATAATATAATATTTTTTATAAATAGTAGTTCAAGGCTAGCTGTTTTACTGTAGAGAATGATCATAAATAACTATTTTAGTATTAATCATGTATCTAAAATGTTTTTACACATATCAAATAAAATTTATAGGATAAAAATTATAGTAAATCCAATTTTAAGCATCAAATACTCAAATAATTTTTAAAAGGTCTATCTACTGACTTTTGATGGAGAAATCTTTTTAAATATAGTTTTTGTCACATTTATATACACCATTGTAAAAAATAAAATTCTTATTTAGAAGAAGTACTTCTAAATTTACATTGGCTAAATTTCTTGTATTTTTCTCATAAAGATCGTTTTTTTAATGAATAGTTAAAAATTCTGCATTTATGTCAAAACCACCATTTCATTAGAATTATTTATATGGTGATATTTTTTTAATTTGTTTTAAAGTGTAATTAGAATTTTTTTTTTGAATTTAACCAAATTTTTTTAATTTAATCTAATTTAACATTCCAATTTTACATAAAGGCATGCCAATAATTTGTTAGTTTATATTTCTTAAAAAATACGTTGTTTTGTTGTGACAATGGGAATTAATTTAAAATGAATTTCTACTAACTATGTGTTTTTAATTGGGAAAAATGGATTCCATTTATGAAATAATGAAGTCCAAATTGTTTAAATATGTTCCTTTTATTTTTAGACATTATGAAAAGTAACTTTAGTAAATATTTTATTTATCATGGTTAAAGGGTAAATCTCATAAATAAGGGTAAAAAATAATATTATAATAATATTAAATTACCATAACATGTGTTCCAATACTATTGGATGAGATATGTACAACCATGGGAATCCATTGGTCGATTTTGGGAGCCCATGGAGCAACTAGGATGTGAGAGTGACATTTAATTACTTTTAATTTAATGTTAAGGAATATATAACATAAACATGTTTCTTTTAATAAAAACATTTTTAGATGGGATTATATAAGTGATATTGTCGACTGTAAATATAATTAGAAAGATAAAAAGGTTTCAAACATCATGGTATTTTATTTATTATTTTTGGACATTGAATAAAAAAATATTCTTATGACGCAATGGTGATGTAGTGATTACCTTATTAATGGTTGATTTAAATAAATGATATTATAAATATAAAAATAAATTGATTTTTAAAATTTCTATGCCATCCAAAAATTTTAGGGAGGATTATGACTTGTTATATTTTAAATAATGATGTTTTTTTTGAAATAATAAAGTTTTTATGGATTTTTAAAAAGTCATGATATGAATAGTATAAAAATTAACAAAAATGGGTTTTGAAATAAAATATTGATTTATTATATTATATAATAGTACTAAAAATATAAGATTATTCCAAATAAATAAGATAATGTTTTACATGTCTTTAATGAACCACTTGAGATTTGATTGGCATTTTATGGTATCTATATTATCCATATATTATGATTACACAATAAGACATGGTAAGGGTTAAATTAGTTAACAAAGGGATAAAGTTAAATGATAATGTTAAATTATAAACCAAAACATGTATGAAACCTATTGTTCAAGAGGATTTAGAAAAATCATAATATTATATTCAAATTAAATCTGTTTTTGACCTTATGAAAATCCAAATTCAGTATATAATAAAATAATCATTCAAGAAATTCCTTAAGTGCCCCTCCTCCCTCTTATAAAAGGCCACCACCTATAAACCCTACCCACACATCTCAAGCGCCCTTGGATCATCCAAAAACGGACCAAATAATCTCCCACCATCCCTACCTTCCTCATAGAATCCTTACCATGGGTAGAAGGAAATTCCAGAAAGATAATCATATTAAATAAAAAGGATTTACTCAATTTGAGGTAATGTCTTCTCTCAAGCTTCTATCATTTATTTTCCTTCCCCAACCCCCTAAAATCTCTTTATTTCATTATTTTATAACAAAACCTATATCATAAATACAATATGATGTTGTTATGATAAGTATTCTAACTAAACATACACACACCTCTATCTAATGGATTTTCACATATTTATTTGGTGTACGACAAACTCATACCTCATGAAATGAAGATTGTTGGTTTTACCCGTACCCTTCACATGGTTTCCATTATAATGAAACTGTATTTATATGATATATATTATGTTTATATTGTTTTTATGATTCTGTATTTATTATTTACAACATACCATTCTTCTTTTCATGATGTGTAACCATGATAATTTCATTTGAAGAAGCGCGAACAATCGTCCCTTCAAAGAGATATGACTCATTAATTACATACATGGAACATATAAAATAAGGATTTAGTGAACTTATCTATCATATATATCATATTATATTATACTGGAATTATAATATATATATGTATCAATTTTTTTTTTTAAATATAAAATATAAAAGAAAGTAGTGTTTAAGCCTACGTGCATATTACCATCTCCATGAATGGTGCTTTTCATTTATTATCTCCAAATGTTATGGAATATTATAAACCTATATATATTGGATATATATGATTTATATGAACAATATTCTTGATATAATAGAATTTTGACCGCATGGACCATTTTTAATTATAACAATTTCATTTTGACTCACATTTTGAATATCGACAAAACGTCTGATATGAACAAAAATAATAATGTATTTTTTATAATGTTGTAATAAGAAATATAAGAAGAATAATATACTTGAAAAAGGTTCTTATTCAATTATAACTTAAATTAATTTTATTTTTCACAAAATTAATGAACAACTGAGTCAAGTCAGACACGAGGTAAGGGACATCATTTCAATCTTCTTTAATTGAGGTATATTTTTACTATATATAACGTTATATTTTACAAGATGTATAATAATCCCCATTAAATTTTACACTAATTAAATTTGAATCTTTAATCTATGAATAATATTACTAAATGAAAAAAAGGAATGTTTTAAATGTTTGAAGTGATAATGAACTCTCCGCCCCCGTAATCGTTATCTGGCTTCCACTATAAGCCTTAATGTTTTTCAAGGAAAAGAAATACCTTATTCCATTTTGGGTGTTTTTTAATTGAAAATGTTTTTTGAAATTGATTGATTATTTCAATATCCTGAAATAATTTCTTGTGATTTCAAAAGAAATTTTAATAGTGAAATATCAATATTTAATTATTTTATTTTTTATGAATTATATATTTGTACATGGTCATTTGACGGGTGGTTACATGATAAACAAATAATGAGGGGATACGTGATAAATCAAATGATGGGTGGGTACATTATAACCTCCATTGCATTAGGTATATAATTTAGTTGTTTGGCGATTCTATTTACTAATATGTGTGTAATTCAACTATTTGGTTATTCTACCTAATTATGTTTATGTCACATGGTACCTTTATATGCTATATGTTAATTACTATGAGTTTTATGGTAATATTTTGGTTAAAAAAGTGCAATTTGTGAAATTATATTCGTTGATGTGTTTTACCACTTCATTATTGTGTAATGTATTTATTTTATATAATGTATCAGTGGGTTACATATTGTTTTGAAAAATAATTGTTTTCCTCCATTATGAATCCCTTAATAAGATTTTTATGCTCATCCTATGTTTTTGAAATGTTTTTATAGGACTTAAAGTGGAACAGGGTCAAGGATGGGATCAAGGAAATGTCATACTGTTTATAACATAGAACTAATCATATTTCATTTTTAAGAGTTTTTCTTTAATGAAAAAATTGATACTGAGTAGAAATGTCTACATGTAATATTCAAATTGTTATTTATATGTTATGATATAATTATCTAAATCTAAAAACCTTAAAATATCCTCAATGTGAATAATTATCTAAATTCATGATTTTGCAATGTTTAAGGGTGTGGCATTAGATCTAATACCATATATTGATTTATATTACAACAACTTTACATGAAATAAATAATTCATGGAAGAAAATTGATGTTATAGAGAAAATTAACAAACACATGGAACGATTATCTACACAATCAATATTAACCTAAAAAAATCTAGGAATTAGTTTTCTATCTTTATAAATATATTGGTTCCCCAACCTGGGTTAAAAGAGTAAAAGGACATTGTGACCATCCAAAAACTCTGGAGGTTATCTACGATGGTGAGCCTAAAATTTGTTTCTACTAGGTGTGGTAAAAATGGAAATTATTAGCAATAAAATCAACTTAGATGTATATTTCATAACACTATGTCCAATTATAACTATATCATATGCCTCTATCTTGTATAAATCCTAATAGAACTACCTTCTACAACACCATGTTCAATGTGTCTAAATTTGTAATATATTTGGACCACATAGTCATAAAATAACATTCATAATGGAAATAATGATATAAATACCATAAATATTTAGTATTCATTTAGTTATTATAATCTATGTAGGATATAAATATGAAATGGAATACACCGTTCATGGATATGGTAGGCCATATGTACGCATGAACATTGTTTCTGTTTAATTAATTTATCGAAAATAAGAAAGTAAATGACATATATATATATATATATATTAATTATAGTAGAATTAATATATCTTATATATCATATACATTTACTAAAACCATATATAATAAGTTCCATGTATAGCGTGAATAGATCACTTCACCTTGAAGAGGTGGAAGCCCACACTTCCACAAAACATACCGTATTTATTGAAAAAGGAATGTATGATGGTATATGTTATATAATAATTAAATAAAAATTAACACATCCTAAATATAAAATATATCATATAAAAAAAGTGTTACATTCATAATTCTAAACCATGAGTGGTATTAATGAAAAAATAAACAACATCATTTTATGGGGTGATAGTTCACTATACATAAGAAATGTATGTTTGTTACCCATTAGATGGATATGTGTGTAAGTGTAGGTTGATACAATAGAATAAAAAACATATATGCATATTTATTATACTTATGTTTTCATATAAACCTAGAATAATAATAGTCTAGGGGGGTGTAGAATGAAAATAAAACACAAGAGATTAAGGAAGGATGTTATTTATTCTTTGGGAAACTCATTTTGGTTTGCACCAAAGGGATTCCATAGATTTATTTCTGCACAAAAACATCTTCATGAATGATGGTAGGGAAGATGGTATCATATTTTGGTTGTGTTTTATTATTCATACAAATTTATTTATATGAGTGGATAAGTGGGAGGTGTGAGTTCCTTTTTATAGAGGACGAGGAGTGGCATTCTTGTAAAAAAAATTATAATAGAATTTTACTTATGTTATTTGCATGAAATGTTACTCCAATACTGGTAAAAACTGATAATGGGGATTGCAGGGTCGAAATAACAAAATAAAACTAATTTTGACATGTTTCTAGGACATTTTGGACATTAATTCTAAGGTTTAGTATGTTGTTATGCTCTTCTTTCTACTAATTGCTATAATAAATTTTATACAATTTCATTAATATTGTTTTCTCAAACCAAGAGTTGAGAATAATATATTTTATAAATTATTATGATTCCAATTAAGGTATCTATTTTCCAAAATTCAAAATCTTATAATTCTCATAAATTATTTTAAAACTTATCCCAATGTCGTGTTGAGACCATCTTTTTAAGAAAAACAATTTAGAAGTTTGGGATGTTTCGATATCCAATAATAATGAAAAATTGGTTATGAATACATATAATCAATGAATTTATGTAAAATATATCTATTTAAACTTGAATAAAATTAAAATCTTATTTATCAATATAAATAAATTATATGAAAATGAATTGTTGAATTAAAATTCATTATTTTTCACTATTAATCCAAAAAAACGTCTCTTGGGAAAATCACTAAAATTTCCCTTATTCTAATTTTGATATTTTTAATGAATCATAATTTTTATTTTATCAAATTTAATTTATTAATTTTTAAAAACCTAATTTTATTTATATTAATAAAAGTAAATAAAAAAGATTTACATTTTGAAAATAGTGTTTTAACATATAAATCATTACTAAAAATTGTACGTCTTATTAGAAATGTTATTTTTTATATTAAAACATTTTAAATAATATTTAAAAATTTCATATTAATTCATATTACAATGATTAAATCCCACATTATTACTATCCCATCAAAATAAATAAAATAATTTATTTAATATAAACTCATTGTTTTATATAACGTAAACTAAGGGAGTGTTGGGTGTAGCAAAAGATTATCATAGAATAGAATATGAATAATTATTTAATTAGTGTATTTTTTAATGAATGGTATCAAATAAAAATAATTAATTTTATAAAAAAATGTTCATAAATACATTGGGTGTTAGACATATAACATGTGACATGAAACCTAGTAAATAAAGAAGAACACTCCCAATCAAAGGATTTATTATCATTATACACCTAGAAACTCACCAACCTATTAACTTGTAAAATTTTTAAGTGATTAAGACCATCAAAATCACTATCTATGAGGAAAGATACTTCATAACCCATTTATATGACATTTCTTTCATGACATATAATCCATTTACGAAGGTATCAGATAGGGTAATAGGTCCCACTAATCTCATTATACACATATTCATGTGCCACATTTAAATAATAATCACAAAATAAAATAACCCCTTATAATGAGATATTATTAAATAAATTTCTAAATAATTTCATAAAAATCTGATTAAAAATTGATATCCCTAAAAAACAAAATTGAAATAATTAACTTTTTATAAGGAACCCTTATAAATAATATGGTTTCTATAAAACATCCAAATTACATCATGATCCAAAATGCATGATTCCAAAAACATGATCACCAAAAATTAGGACATAATAAAACAATAATACAGGTTGAAACAAGAAGCATTACTAAAATATATGTATAGCATTTTAAAGAGGATGAAAAATTATTCAAAAAAACATGCTGAAAAAATTTTGTATTCATCATTGTAAAATTCAATGTTTTGATCATCTTTTCAAAAAGTATCCCATATTTTAATAAATAAAATTTAATAAAACAATTCACTGAAATTTAATTCCTAAATGAACTCATTTTCCATTATATTACAAGGAAAACATAATTTAAAATTGATAGTCATTGAAAAAAGATGTTCAATTAAATAGCTTATGACTCAAAGAAATATTTTTATGCTACCAAGTCCCTTACCATTTACCTTGACTTATAGAATGTTCATTAACTGCTAGTTTTATAAATATATCATTATTAATGGATTTTTTCAGAACCATTTACATCTAAATTTAAATTAATATTATTCATTAATAAAAATTCCCATTGTTTATTAGATTATGGAAATATTTTTTCTCTATCACGTGTTAATAATAAAGACTATTTGATCCATGTTCATAAAATCAGTGTCCATATTTCTTTTTCTCCAAAATTTCATAGTTCAAATAAAATACAGGAACATGGAATGAATTTTATAATGACTTATATTGTTTTAATAACATTTCAATATAGTTTCATTCTTGTTAGATATAAATTTTTAATTATATAGTTTAAGGTTATTTACCGACGTTGTTTGATTACTTTATAATGGTCATATATTTATATTTTTTGGAAAATTAAACCTTTAAAAAAATTATTTGTATTTGTTATATATATCATATATACTTATTCACAATAATAAAAAATGATCCATTTTTTATGTGATGAAATGAAAATATTTTTTATTCAAAGAGTTGGTCGACATCGAAGCTCATTATTTTTGTTTCCTTCATATTACAAATTAGATGGATGAATAGGGATATAAATTGATTATTTTAATTAAAAATATCATTTATATAAATCATTTTTATTAACCAATTCTATCATTAATACTATCCATGGGGTATTTTAATTAAAAACACCTCACTTCAAGGAGGGGGAAAACCCTTCGCACGCACTAATGACAATTATTGTTTCTATTAGAAGATGGAAGATAGAAAATAATGGTTGAAAATTTATTATAATATTCTCAAAATATAATAATAATTCTTGTTATATAATTATACTAAGGTAATATTTGTCTTGTAATTATCATAATGAGAAAGAAACATTAAGAGAGATGTGATACGAATTTTGGCACCTTGAACTTCCTTTTAATGGAGGCCTCAAATTTAAGAGACATAGATTAATTTTTGTAAACCAGGGGTATTATGGAATTTAAGGATATAAAAAATTGAAACATGTGGTAAATCATCAAAGAAATGTTGATATATGAGTGTTGTCTTTATAGGGTTGTAGTGATCTAACTATTATAAGTGATGAAGTGGTAGTTTTTAATGGATATGATTGTTATTTTTGGGGTAAGAATTGAATAACATGAATTATTGGCGAGTTTGGTTATTAGATGTTATAAATACACGTAGTTATGGAATTAAAACTTAATAATTTATTTATTTAATTGTTATGGTCGTTTTAACATAAGGAATTTTAATCAACATTAGATTAGTCATTTAAACACTTATTACTCTTAAAAAAATAAAAGTCATGTCAATTATTATATTACTAAAATTCTAAGTCAACCCTTATTAGAAAATTTTGACTTGATGAATCTCACATGTGGATCCATTTAAAATAATTCCTTTAATTAAAATAAAGATTTATTATTTTTATTAATCACAAATAACAAATAAAAATTATTTTAAATTTAAATATTGTTTATATATTTTAATGATATGTATATGAATAATGTATAATTATTAATTATTATGATTATATTTTAATTAAATATAAAAAATTTATAATGTCTTTAAAAATAATCCAAACCCTAATTTCAACTTTAAAATATATAAATAAAATAAAATATTATTTTTTAAAATTTAATTTTTTCTTAGTCCAAATCTAATTTAAGTATGATTTATATGTTAAAAATAATAATTTAGGTTTATTAATCATACCCATAAAATATATATCTTAAAAAATAATTTATAAAATTTTATCCCTTATAAATATACTGATAAATAGATAATATACATTATTTTGGAAAAATCTATCATAATAACTATTCAAGTAAAATAGATTATTTTTAAAAATTTCAAAAATTCATTTAATTCATATATTGTTATGATTAGATAATAAATAATGTTCATTATGTGTAATTATATTACTAGAAGTTATAAAATTAATTTTCATAAAATTGAATATAAAGTGTTTTAAGAATCCTATTTTTCTTGGTGTAAAATGACCATTGTTTTATTATTAAAAAATTTATAGTTTTTATAAATTTGTTTATTTTTTCAATACATGCCAATTTAAAATTCTATACCATTAATATAGTTATTCATTTTAGTTCAACATTGTGTGTCAGAAAAGCTACTCATATCGTACACAATTAAGGAAAAGTTATTACTAAAATCACGAGTAATTACAATTTTTATTTGATTCATTAAGTAGTCCTTTGGAGAAGTTATAGGGGAAGAATATGGTAAGAAGGATCCACAAAATAAACACTATTTTATTTGATTGAATTTATCTTAGAAAAATGAATTTTCTAATTTGGATATTTTGCGAGGTTTGGAATGGTGATTTCCATAGGAGGGGATGAATCTAATAAAAGGTTCATTTAGATATTATTTTGTGTGACACTACAAAGTGTGATATAAATTATATTTTCTATGACCCTATGGTTGAAAAGTGGTTGATGAGGATGCTTACATTACCCCATACTTTGGATTCCACCCACTAATATAGCATGTTGTCATAATAGTGTTTTTTGGATTTGTATGATCTTTTGGGTTGTTTATATATACTAGAAATTATTTGCAACCATTTTTATTATTTATTCTTAGGTAAGGATTTAGTTTTTGGATGGGGGTGTCCGAAATGAAATTTTGTTGGTTGGGTTATATTTGGTTGTGTTGGTTGAAATCTATCATACCATGTGTGGTTCGATGATATTTGAGGTTGTTTTAATTATACCATTAACTATAACCATTGTTTTTTTACACCCAAAGTTGAAAATATGTTTTTAGTCTATACTAACAGGTTGATTTTTGTAGTGACCTATGAAAATTGCATAAAAAAACTCAGCAGGTTATATCAATAAAGGTAATTAGTTGAATCAGCTGATTTCATAAACATATATAACAAAATAAAGTGAAAAAGTATCCTTGAATTTTCTATGTAAAATTGAATTTTTACAAAATAGGGGAGATAACACATAAAATTACATATCCACCATATTACCAAGGTCATAAATTTCAAACTTTTGTAATTATATGATTGTACGCAGATCTTTATAAATAACTGTTATGTGTTTTGTGCTCTAATTGATTAATGAGAATATATCTAGATATTAGGGTCATATCTAATGTGGAACATCCTACAGTAGTTTCAATAATTTTATGATTGATTATAATTAAATATTTTTAAAATTAATATATTAATAGTTGATCAATTATTTGGTTTTGTGTAATTCTTGTGTATGAAATTGTAAATATTACAATTACTCATGATGTTTTCCCATTTATGTTGTGTTATTATAATATTTATTTATTTTTTATTTAATTTGAGATGGTTGGATTAATTTTTTGTTGATTATATGATTATTGTCTACCAATACTCTGACTGGGGCATTTACATAGTTCCACCAATAATTTTTTGTGTATCCTACTGAAAACTTTAAATATTAGGTTTTTATTTTTTCACCATCCAATTTTTCATGTTTAAATTTAGATCATACTATGAAAAATTTCGATAATTTCCTATATGATACATCTCCAAGAAGATGATGATATTTCGGAGATAAAGGAATTATACCATATTTTGGTTCACTATTTTTTTCTTCTCTTATATATTGATATAAGTGGGATTCATATCGACAATAAGTGAATTGAGTTTGATGAGTGTTCAATTATTTTATGCCATGGTATACATGTTGTGTTCACATTCATATTATTTCGAGAAGATGAATAGATTAAAATGTAGTTACTGACATGTTTGGTTTCCTCCTTTGAAGGGTAACCATGTTTCTCGATTTTCCTTACGTAGGATCCTCTTTGTTTAAATTTCAATTGAATTATTCCGATAAAAATATAAATATTTTCTTCATAATATATTTATAGGTAATATATTATAACAATAAATTATATCAAAAATCAAATATAAAATAATTATATTTATAAAATACAAAAAATAATAATAAGAAACAGACTAAAAACTAACATGATCCCTAGGAATGAAGAATCTTGACCATGAATTTGCAACATATATATTCAATTATAATTTTAGAAGATTTTATATAATTGGGTAGTCTCTAGGTCATGCACTTAGTATATTCGATGGTTATCGAGTTTGAAACATCAATATGTTTTTCACGAAGAAACATAATTGGTGGGAGTGGTTAAAATAGTTTTTTAAATAAAATGACATCACCAAATAGTTAAATAGTTTTAAATTAAAGTTTTTTAAATAATTAGGAAAGGAGGTCATTATATGTTCAACACATATCACATATAGTTCATAGTTCAGGGAACTACTTATGGTTTAATGAAATACCATGGTAAAGGCTAAGAAACACATCAATTCTTCTCTTTCCTTTTAAAATGATGATTGAAGAACCATCCCATGAACCAAAAATAGTATTGTAATGATTTATACCTAAATAATAAATTTAATTATTTGAAATCATACTAAGATCTCAGTATGTTCAATGAAAATTATATATGTGTTTCCATTTAGATAAGACCAATATTCCCTTCTTGAAAATTAATCCTAATCATCATTTAAATGAAAATTGTTTCTCTTAATCATACTAAAACAATTTAATCCAAATATAATCTTATTATAATAAAAATTAATTGAAATGTTTCATTGATACTTATAGGTGAAAATAAATTAATATGTGTTTAAACTTACCCACCAATTATGTGAAGCTCACTTGAAATTACCTCCCACCATTTAATATTAATTAGAGATGATGGGAGGCATATGAAGAACTTTTATTATATCCATGATATTTCTATGAGGATACGGGACTCTTTAATCTACGTTAGTTTTAAAAAAACACTGTAGAGAATCAAAATTGGATGAAAATTTCTCCTTGCCTAAATTTCAAATGGGGTTCCCAAGTTTCCAATTTATATGTATTGTGATAGGTGGTTTTGGGAACCGTAGTCATTGATAACCATTTAGATAATTGATTTGAGATTCTATAAAATAATATATAACATTTAAAAAAGTGAACAATTATTTATAAAACTAATTAATTTACTTATTGAATATTTTTCATCAATTCGAGCCTGACAGGCCATGATATAGGAGAAATATTGAAGTGATATTGAGACTATGCTTAATGAATATTATCCCCTATAATGGATAAAAATTTTAAATTTTGGATCAATGGTATCCTTGAGAATTTTATCCAACACTATTTTACATTCCCCAACCAATTTTCATTTCAATTTGATTTAGGAATTTTAATAATTATATATTCTTGTTCAAATGTGTATGTGGGATCCTTTTTAGTTTTTAAAATTTAGAATAAATTTAATCAATGGTACTTTAAATCACCACCACCAATAACCTATTCATAAAACATTTGAAATTCCTCTTTTTAACAATGATATATATTAACTAATTGTATCAAATTTGAAGATAAATTTTTAATTATAAATATCATTTACAATAAAAAATAAATTTAAACCATTTGTATAGGAGAAATAAAGCTTAATTAATTGATATGTGATCAACCATCATATATAACTCACATAATGCATGATACACACTCACATAACATTATGAATAGTAAAAGACAATGAACCCTATTTCAAAAAAAACATATATATAACTACTCTACTATAATACATTTCATAATTATCTATATTTCAAACCATAAATAATTCTATGTTTTCTTACCATAAAATCAATAATCCCACTCCCACACACCTTGTCTAAGAATTTAACTACTATATTCCTAGACCATAACATCAAAAGATTTTCTAACTCTCATAATTCTCTCTTAATTTCAAATGAATCTCATCATGTGTCAATTTTAAACCATATCCCATGTATACTAAATCACTAATAGTATATTCTTATGAAATTGATTTTGCAATAGCCTTATCCTAGAAAATAATTTCCTATTATAATATGTTCCAAGGAACCTAATTCACATACCCACTATTACAGGTCTGCAAGTACACAACATTCATATATTGAAAAAATATTCTAGCCAAATAGTAAGATAGATAAAACTTGTATGATAAGTTCTAATTTATTAACCTTACCACGGTATGTTATTTATTTAAATATGATTAATTATTAGATAACATTAACTAACTAAAATTATTTTAATAAAAAAACTATTCATCACTATGAAATTATTTTTCATAAACCATTTTATAAACTCAACATGTATTTTGAAATCTATAATCTAATGAAAACTAGTTAGAACAATATAATTTAATCTTTTATATAAATTATGTTGTGTTTATGAACCCCACATACATCCTCACCCATGCTTAAATCCATAAATCAATAACCACAATGTCATCCATTAATAATAAGTTAATAATAATTGTAAAAACCAATAACTATAATCCCATAACATTAGTAAATTAAATTTTATTTGGATAAGTGTTCATGAATCCCATGCCTTGTATCATTCATACATTCAATGATATTATATATCCATATACCACACTAATAATCTAATAAGGGGAAAAATAAAAAATTATCCATTATTATTTTAACACCCTATCGTGTTTTTCTCTACATGAGTTAGTCAGTAACTAACCTCCGGTATTCTTTCCCACACACAAGAGGTTTTTATTTAGTAGTGAGGTTATAAAAATAACATTTGGTGTATTTTCCTTATATATCACACCAATAAACAAATATTAATAACAAATAATACACCCAATGATAAAACTACTGTAAGAAAATGAAATTATCGTGATGATATTTCCATCATAAAAAATATCAAATAATTTTTTAAACAAATAAATACATATAGGTTATATAAAATATAATATAATAGGGATCAATATCTTGGGAGATCAAGAAAAAAATATATATAAAGAAAAATAAAATAGAAAACAATACCACAAAATCACTGTCCTTAAATTAGTCAGATCACCAATATCATTAACAATATACTCTTACCAAATATATGATACATGTTTTTTCATGGCCAATATATCTGAAAAGATGACCATATGTACTTCATGGTTCACATAAAACATGTTAGAATAAAAAATAAATAGGACATACCAACATAGACTCTATAATATATTAAAATATATCAATTAATTAGATGTATGGTGGATGATATAAAATATTAATTCATAGAAATAATAAATTATTTGGATCATTCATTGAAAAAAAGACTGTAATGATTCGAAACCATAATATATTTTGAAATTTCAGTAGAATTTAATTTTAGATAACATTAGGGGGAGTATTTTAATTTCAATAAACAATATTAATGATATGAATCACAAGGAGGGCTTGACAAATATTATTTTCATTAGTAGAACCACACTTCTAAGGAACAAATATCACCCAAAACCCAATAATTATAGTTCCACATTGGAAACTAGACTTGGATAACTTTTTTCACCTAAATAAAATCAATGGTAAATTTTGGAATGAACCTGCATCTAACCCCAATGAATAGCACAATTTTAATGGTGTACCCATCTCCCTGTAGTTCCCTAAGGAGAAATTTATATCAGATTCGAAACATGACTCACTACCATAAACAAATATATGAGCCAACATAGAAAGTGAAATGTTTTATCACTAGAACATTGTATTATAAATGGTTATGGTAAATAATAATACCAAAGATACTAATCATTAAAATTACTAGTTTTCAACTAATATACACCCCATACCCATCTCACAACTAGTAATTAATAATATCCTAATAAATATCGTGTGAAATAAAACAAGGGTTCTTACCATTCCTAAATAATATTACTCATTTTAGTCATCCATGATATAACCTAATATAAATCTATAAAATCATAAAAAATTTCATTAATTTACCCACAAATAATCAACTGTTCCAAAATAAAATTCATTAATAAAATTTTCTCATCAATTAACACATCTTAAAATATTGACAAGGATCATTGTTCTCAAAGGAAAAAAACAATTTCCCATATAATTTCCTCAACCATAGATAAATCATCCAAATTAAGATTAAAATGATCATTATAAAAGGTAATAATGGAAACATTACATGAAAATGTATTAAATATCATTACCAATTGAATATATATACAATCCTATAGAAGAACCCACTGTGATGCCCAAACTACAACAAACTCTATAGTAGTTATGTCCTCATTGTAACCAATACATGCTACGATTCTATCTAATGGTCCATGACATTATTTTTGTTCTATATTCCGTAATTAAAAAGAAATATAAAAAACTTACCTCAATGCATTATTTGATGTGGATAATATCTATATCCTCTACACCATCCAAGGATATTTCTAGATAATCCCTACCATTAAGAAATAATTACTAAACTTATAATAATATCCATTTTCCGTAAACCTTATTTCTCACATTTAAATAGAAAACACATGGAAAACCTAACTCCAAAATAACCAATGCATTTATTAACCATTATATAATCCCAAAACATAATGAATATAGAAAATACTAAACATCTTATAAATTATCCCATACTTCAGGGTATATCACTCATAATTATTGAACACAGCCCTTGTTATTATGGTAACTATACGATATTAAAATAACTAAATTATGTGGAGAATTTCTATTCTAACAGTAGTATAATTTATCAACTATTTCCCAATAATTTATACATTATTAGTCTTACTTTAAGTCATCCAATCCCAAATAACCATACACAAATGAAATATTCATTAAGATCATAGAAAATATAGATTAATATATAATTACAACCATGAAAATCTTATTAGGGTTAATTCATCCATAATTATCATCTTATTCAACATTATTTTTTGAAATTAATATGTATGGAAGAAATGATCTATTTTGGGGTCCTCCCATAAACACTTGAGAGATGAATAGATAAACCCAAAAACTACAGGGAATATATTATCCTAAATTATAAGATCCTATATCCATATATCACTCATATATAATGAAAGAGTAGGGGTTTAATGGAAGGGGAATAAGTATTAGGAAGAGGGGGAGAAGGATAATGAAAAGATATATGATCTGTGTGGTTTGAAAAAATCAATGTAGGGGTTCTGTTAAATATGTTAATAAAATTTGATTTCGTTTTAAAAATAATAACCCCAAATGCTACTATACAATTATTTCCATCTTTTTAATGTTTAGAGGGCCCCTAGGTATCAGTTTGCTTTCCAAAATGCTTCTACTAGACATATAGTGGATATTAAAATATTTATATACCAATCATTGTTTTTATTGCATCTGAACATCCATCTAGTAGGGATCAATTACTATAAAATTAATGGTTATTTTATTTTATTGATCATAATAGTTTATATTTGTTCTATTTAACCCAATCCAGCTCATTAATATATATATATATATATATATATTTATCTTTTAATTATCTCTATAAATTTTCAATTCAAATACAAAACACCTAATTATAAATTATAGTAGCTTCAATACTATTGGAATTTCCCCCATAATTTTATTCAACTTACCTATGATAATTCAATATGTTGCAAATCAATTATATTGGGTAATGATGATATTTTCTATATAAAATGTGTTTATTTAGAATAGATTGGTGTGAGTATACTGAAATCAATGAATCTTTTTTCATTGTTGATTACAATATATCTAAATTTTTATTTCTACCCATAATGATGATGTAGATGAATTGATATTTGAAAAGATGAACGCATGGTGAACGTTAGAAAAAGTAGTTGTTTATTTACATTGGGTCAATGAATAAAATAATATTTTTTTCATGTCGGTGATTCTTTAATATATTTTTATTTTAGTGTGAAGGAGGATAATGAGTTATAGAATATATTTTTGGCAAAATTAGAAAAATAAATTTCATTAATTTGATATGAGAAAATTCTATTTGATATATTCCAAAAGATGATGTGAGAAAAAAATTGATAAGTGTAAAAGTAAAAAATAATGGCATATGGATAACCATTTATATAAAATGCATAATTTCATATAACGAACACTTGGATCTGATTCAAAATGATAGGTATAAGACGATGATTTATAATATGATAAAAATATATATGTATCATATCTTGTTTATTGATTATTTTATTCAGATCATATACACTATGTATATTCCTTATAAATTTATATCTGTCAAATAGTTCATTATTTTTAAAATGAATACATAAAATTAATATAGGTATCATGATATGATGTTAAAATAAAATAATGTAGATAGATATATAATTTTTAGGTTTAAGGAGTGTCTTTCAAAACATTTAATTTGATATTCATATAGTTGGTCATACATGCTAACAAAAATTTTGTAATCTAAACTAAATTACAAAATAAATTTAGTGAAATGTCATACCACATAATACAAACCTAGAATTTTTAATTATTTATTGAGGAAATATATTTCTGTTTTGATTTATATAAAAAATCATTATTAATTTTATTCAAATTTAGAAATTTATTCTTATTCTATGTATCAAAAGAAGGCCCAATGTTTTAATTAATTTTTGTATTTGGAATATGATGTAGAATCATGGTGATGTGGTTGACTCTGAGAAAATGTGACCAATGTGGAGTCTATAGAATTATTTTGGAATATTCATCAAATGGAATGGATAATCATAATTAAAAGATGAAATATAAAATGATAGAGGATATAATCATTGTAAATAATATTTCGAACACTTTTTGATATTGTGTACGGTATGATATATTGGTGTATGATTACGAACAGGGTATGAAATTATTTAATAAAAATGCTATAAATATTGAATATATTAATTAATTATTATAAATAAGACATTCATAATGATTGTTAGTATATTTAAATTGATTCTGAAAAATTATACATTATTAATTAATTATTTATAAAATAGGCTATGGCTCAAAGCTTCATTTTTTTTCAAAATATATTTACTTAAATACGGAAATCATGGAATCTAACATTTTAGACCACATTGACATTTCTAGTAATACCAAATAATGTTAATGAAACTTTTTAGAATGATATTAAATTTAAAACAATTATTGAGAAAAATGATTATAATTAGAAGAAAAATGCATTACTATTAGTTTCTATTTTAAAGTATAAAAATATTATTGATAAAAAATGAAGGTTCTAAAATAAACTGAATAATATATACATAGTAGAAAATAATATGGTGAGATTTGTTTTCAAGGGGAACAGTCATGTCAAATGAGTAATTTTTTATGAAACTTTTTATCTTATGATATATATTGATGATCCAAGAATATTTTTATTCAATAAATACAAAAATGAGATATTGACTATTTCAAATGAAATTTAATTTTTTATTTTTTATGAAGATATATTGGGAAAAGTAATATATGGAGAAAACAATTGACTTATTTCAGGGAGGTGGCTCAGAATTTATAAATTAGTTGAAGGTAGATTTATATTGTTTCTAGAAACCATTGAGAAAATAAACACATGAACAAAATTTTTTAAAACTAATAAAATAGAAATCATTTCATTCATAAGAAATATTCAAAAATTTATTTTTCACTAGGAAAAAAATTATCGGAATCACCCTTTTTTGAAAATTAAATCAAAAACAGGCTATATAATATAAGAAATGGTGTTTAATAGAGTATACATTAATTAAATTAATTAATATAATAATAACAAAAAAATATTTTATATTAAAATTTCAAATACCAAAAATAATTCATATTTAAAAAAAGATATGAACCAAAATAATACACACATCCTTATTTTTTATTAAATTAATATTTTTGATCATCAAATATCTCAAATAAAATTTAAAAAATTCCCCTTTCTTAAAAAAATTCAATCTTAAAAATTTAATTACCCATGAATTGATACCTACTCAAGGTGTTATGGTTCAACAAGACATGAAAATAAAGTCTTAATTATGTTAAAGTGAAACAAATATTAAAGACTTTAAGAGATGATTTGAATTTTTGAAATGATAAATATATCAAAAAAATTCATGTTTTAAAGAAACTAATACAATTCAATAAAGCGCATGTTATATATAGTGATTACAAAAAAAATAGTTTAATGTTGAAAAATTTCAGAGGAAAATCCATTAATAAATCTTTTTTTTTTCAAAACAATAAAAAAAATATTGAAAATCATAAACAATTTATTAATGACTTATTTATTGATGTGTAAAAGGATTCAATTACTGATTTAACAAATATAACATTAAATTAAATATAGAAAATGTTTTAAGTATATAGTCCAGTAAATTTAAGATATCAAAATAAAGAAATAAATACAATTCAAGGGATGAATTTATGATGATACATGACATAAAGAGGCTCAAAAGTTTATTCCTTTAGCTTCATTTTAGAAATAAGAAAATGGAAGGATCCCCCTTAGACCAAGAATTATAAATACATGGATCCCTGAATAAATGATAGAGGACAAATAATATTAAGTGATATAGAAATGATATTTTTAAGAGGAATATTATTATTTGATAATGAAATATATTGAATTTGTTTGGATGTTTTGGAGATGGAAGTATAAAAATTTCATAATGAAATGAATCAAAATAGATAAATTAAATAAAATGATTTCACTATAATAATAATTCAAATAGAAACCTAATGAAATCATTATATGTAAAAAGGATTTACTTCATTTCATTATTACTCTTTTTTAACAATTAGATGAAATGGAATGATCATAAAGAGGAGAGATGATGAAAAGTTAATGAATAAGATAAAAGGAGCATGTATAAGAAAATAAACAATCCAAATTAATGGGGTTTTAGTTAATTAAAATAATAAATAAGATATTCAAAATATTATTTTAGTATATCCCATATATTTTCATAAAAATAACAAATAAAAATGATAAATATTATAGGATGTCAATATTTCATGATTTCAAAGAAAATTTGATGATTTCTAGTAAAAACGAAAAATGATATTTAAAAATTATATGAATAGAACAAAAAATCTTTATAAACCACACTTCTACAAAATGAAAATAGTTAAAAATATATTACATATATGGAAAAACCTTATTTCTAATTCTATCCATTATGATGCATTTGAAAATTTCATTCCGATTCAATAGAACTATGTTATTTTATAAAAGAGGGTGTGGGAATGATAGATAGTTCTAAAACATAGGCAATCAACCCCATTAATAGAGGCTTGTTGGGCCTTGAAATTGGCTACTAACTAAGAATAATGTTGCTTCGGATTTCCTGTATGAAATATAATTGAATCCAAATAAATTAAATGAGAATCAACTATTCATTGAGGAAGTAGTGAATATTCACTCGGTTTAAGGGAAACTAAAACCTAAATTGAAAAAAAAAATATATGAATGCTTTAAAAAATATAAAAAGAGTTAAAATAAATTAATTAAATTTAGAAATATTTCAATCAACGAAAATTTAAGGAATAAAAGATCAAATTTAATTTTGATATTCTTTGAGAAAGAAATTAATAACTATTTAAAAATAATAAATTTGATAATATTTCAAAAACAAAAGGATATTATATTCAAAACATAACACTAAATAAAAATTGAAAACCCAAGGAAATTTCATTGAATATTTATATATTTCAAAACACTATTTAAACAGTATTTTGAAATGATTTCCAAATTTCAAATTCTAAGGAATACTATTAAAAAAAATTAACATCCATTTGAATCATGAATAGGTATTTTAAAAAATGTAATTGGTTAAACTCATGAATCAAAATTAAATTTCATGGGATTGTGATACCAAACTCTACCGTAAACATTGGTTTTATTCCATAGTATAAAATAATAAGCATGTGGGCTTGAAATGGAATGGTTTCCAAACTCTCTCCTTATAGAAGTGTTTGTCAAGAGTTTCTAATGATGGAAAATATATGGATTTATTCTCTCTATAGTAATGTAATTATGTATTTTTAGCATACAATAATTTTTTTACTGAGCTAGAAAATCTTTCACCAGAGTTAGTGAAGAGGGATAGACTGAAATCCCAGAATTAATTGTATGATTTTTTGTATAATATTAGAACATATGTATTTATGATAAAGCTTTCAACCCATATAGAGAAAGTGTATAGGGATATGATGGAAGAGATTAATATGGTATTAGAAGATGGATCTTTTACTACTTCTCTTCTAAAAGTTATTATCTTTAATAGTGCACTATTGAAATAGAAGAAGTTATAGGACATCAAAGAGATAATATAAGTGGTTTTTTTGAAACATGAATCTTTGGAAGGTTCAGTTAGGAATGGTTGTGTGCCTATGACATGCTATCATTTTTTAAAGGTATGAAAATGTGACGTTCTTTTAATTCAATAGAAAATATGTGTAACCAGTTTGGTTGTTATGGTCATATACAATTTTTCAATCTAGCTATATGTATACCTTAATATGGTTGGGGATTGTTGGATCCAAATGCTACTGTGGTGTAGTCATATGCACCAATGACTACGGGGATCCAGATATATTACATGGCATTTAATACCATTTACACAGTATATGAGTTTCTAGTATGGGTTAATGTAGGGTCATTGATTGTGATAGTACCATATTTATTTCATATTCAATAGTCATCTGTTTATTTCATAAAATTTCTTCACACACAGTTATATCTATCAATTTCATTGATAAGATTAACATTCCAATGAAAATTGTGTCCTTTGATATAGAGTTAGTAGTTCCTCTTCGAAATTTAAAGGATTTGGGTTTTCAATATCCTTCTTGTGAGCTATTGATATCTGATACGGAACAGTTCCAAGATTTTCTTATTATTGATGAATATCTTTTTATTTACATCACAGAGATAGACTGTTTACTTTATCATCAGGATGAGGTTGATTGTTTTCACTGGTGTGTCTCATTTCCCTCAATAGATGGGAGATCATGGGTGTTTTAGGGAGATTGGGACCCAAGGTTGTGTTTTCCAACACATTCCTACCTATATATCACGAGTTTATTGTCTACGTTTTATAACATAACATGAATATATTTCTTATGTTTTTTATTTCCATCCTTTTTCTGGGTTTTTCCTAATGTTATCCAAAAATGATTTCTTTAGGGTTTCCCTATTGTAGGAGGTAGGTAGTGTTTACAATTGATTTGGTGACAGGTGCTCAATTGATTTCGATATCTTCTTATCACATATCACCATTGAGGATAGAAGATATTAATATTCTATTATATATCCCTGTGAAAAATGGTTTGGTTCACTATAGTGTTTCACCATGGGTAGCCCCATTTCTATTTTCTATGAATTCATATGGTTCAATATAATTTTTCATTGACTATTAGATGTTTAGATGATTAAAATATAAAGATAAAAATCCTTTTCCTCATAAATATGGTTTTATTAATAAATTAAAATGGTAAAGTGTTTTTTCAAATATTGATCTTTATTCGGGATGTCATCGCCTTAGAGTTCCAGAGTATGATATATGGGAGAAGACATTCATGGTCATGATTCTCTATTTCAAATATTGTATGATGAATATTGGTTTAACTAAATCTCATATAGATTTCACAGGTTTGAGGAATCAGAAATTACATCCGTATCCTAACACATTTGTGGTTGTGTTCGTTTATGATATTTTAGTTTAATAACTATCCAAAAAAGATCATGAGCACCAAATGAATTTGATTTTGTAAGTACTGAGGCATCACAATTTACATTAAACTATTTTGAAATTAAACATCTAAATTCAAGATATCAAATTTGTGGGCCAGATCATTTCTAATCATGAATTATCAGTTGACCCTATGAAGGTAAATGAAGAATCTTGGGAAGAGCCTTGGAGTGTGTTTGAAAATCATATCCTTCTTGGTCCTGATAGGTACAATCAATTAATTGCCAAGGATTTCCTAAATTTGGTATCACCATTAATTGATATTACTAGGAATGTGGATAAATTCATAGTGGATGAAAAATTTAATTCTTTTTCTTACAATTTGAAATGACATATGACGTTATGTAAATTTCTTATCTTTTTAGAGACTTAAATGGGGTATGTGGTTTCCTTGGATGCTTCTGGAACTTGTTTGTGTTGTGCCCTTAGGAAGGATGATCCGGTATTGGATTTTCAATCTCACTATATTATACCTCATGAAAATAAATACCCCATTCATGATTTTTAACATGTCACAGTAATGCATGTAGTTATATTTTGGTGGAATTACATTTTTTGGGAAAGGTTCACAGTTATTTTCTAACCATAAGAGTTTGGGTAATATATTTTCTCAGAGTGACATGAATATCAAATATATGTGGTGGGACGTAATATAATAGATTTTTGAATTTGATATTGTATATAACTCAATAAAGTGGAATGATATTACAGACACTCTAAGAATGAAATTGTAATCAAAAGTTGTCCAAGAATCGAATGGTGACTGGATCCTTATTTGTATTTTTTTCTTCAGTTTCACATAAATGCTCATGATGCTGTCTTCTGTATGGTTTTTTATTTTGGTTCAATTTATCATCATCTCTCCTTGAGTAAATTATAAATAATTATGTAAAGGATACTAAATTTAGAATAATTTTGTAATCCTTATATGGTGGGTATACCATTTGTGGATGGTCTCTCTCTTCATATGAAATTCTCAGTTTCAGGGATATTTTTATTGTCTGGTCATTAGGGAGCAGTTCTATTTTAATTTATATTCCAAATTATTCATCAAAATATTCAATAAAAATATAAGTTATGATATAATTTTGTGGTTATTTTATCCTAGTAGAAATTGTGACTTTGCTGATTACGTGTCCTACTATTACACATGCTAATATATAATGGTAGATAATTCCAAACCTTATAGTTTCCTCTAGATTTTTCCAGTTCCAATTTTGAAATGGTATTATGTGTCTATGGAATTTGTTTTTGGGTTATCACGGAGTCCCTGAGGGAGGAATTCTATCTGGGTCTTTATTGATCAGTTGAAAAGGGTATCACATTTCATTCGGAACAAAGATACTAAAAAGGTTATTGATAAGGGAATGATGTATGCATAGGAATTCATGAGGATACATGGGATCCCATCATTCGTTATTTCATAAATGGTTCCAATGATTACATTGAGGCCGTGGAGAAATCTATAAGAGGCAATGGGGGTTTATATGAGATTGAATTAGACTAGTCATCATAATATAGACGGTGAAATTAATTTGATTATTAAAATTATAGAGGATATTCTTCATGTCTATGTCTTGGACATTGATGGATCATGGGATAGACATCTCAGACTAGTGTAGTTTTCCTATAAAAATGGTCACTAGTCATCATTCCAAATAGATCCCATTGAGTCTTTTTATGGTCTCTCTTCTATGTAACCGCTTTATTGGAAGAGGTGAGAAAATTTACTTTTGTGGGATTGATCTATTGTAATATAAATCCACAAATATTAAGGATATACTATGGAATTGGGTTATTGTACAGATTCAAAAGAAATATTTCTCAGAACAATGTCATTATACTTTTTAATTTTTTGTATGTGACAATGTTTTCGTGAAATTTTCTCTTGGTTGGGTCACAATCATATCATATTACTGTCAAAGATGGATATGGGATATGTAAGACCATTTGAGATCATTGAGTTCCATGGGAAGGTTAATTGTTATTTATAATTTTTATATTAGTGGATAGTTTTTCAAAATTTCTTCAATATTTCATAGCTAAGGAAATATCATCGTTGTACCTCTCGCATTATTATTTAGGAAGATACTGAATTGGATCCAAGAGTTTCTATTTTGAATAATCTAGTAGACATCGTGGATTATCAAGTGATTGTCTTTCATGGGAAGTCTATATCATTGATCAAAGTGTTATGGAGCAATAAATCCTATTTTTATATGACTTGGGAGTGTGAATAATTGACGAGGGAGTAACTTCCTTACATATTTATCATATTTCATGCATCCACATGACTTCGTGCGAAAGAAAGTCTTATTTTGGGGAGTTTGTAACATCATATTACCCACATTCAAAAATTTCCCATCACTTAACATGTTTTCCTCTTTAATTGGGTATGTCTTGGTACTCTTGAGGATGTAGATAATTTTATGATGAAAATGACATGGATATCATGGATGTATTTTTTATTAAATTAATCCATCATGGTTAAAAATGTGTTAATGAAATTTCAGGGTTCATTATGACTTCATAGAATTAATGATTTGTTTTTGAGTTTTTTTATAAGAACCTATAATTTTCTACCATGTGTTTGGAAATTAATTTTTATTTATTTGAGTTACACATCATGTAGATTCTCACGGACACATTTCATTAATACTTTATATAGCATAAATGTGGAATATACTGTGTAATGGTCTTACAACAAAAACTAATAAGAGATATATTTTTTATAAAAAAGGGATAAATTTTTTTCCGCACACTTAAGCTTTGAAGATTACATGAAATTTAAAAGGGATAAACATTATGTAACTATATTAATGTAAATTATTTGTCTGATGTATGAGAAATACCTTTATTCATTTTCCCAGGCATATCTAGGAAGGTTATCCTTTTCGATTTTTTGATACATTGATCACGGTAGTGTCATGGAATCATGTTATCAAATCCATTAACCAATGATGATTTTTCTTTATTATTAGTTTTATATAGGTGGTGTGATGTAGTTATCTGGCATGATTCCTATCTTGGATGTGGTGTGGTAGTTGTGCATTCCTGAGGAATGTATCTTTTCCCATTCTCCTCCAACATTTTCTGAATCAGATTGATTCCATGATGTGTAGATTAATTCTGAGGCCTCTTTTTTCATTATTGTATTTTCCATTTGGTAGATCATTTGTGGGAATGTTTGACAGAGTGTTTTGAGGTAGGTGGATCTATACGTATTTAGTGTTGATGAAATGTTTTTTTCAGGTTTTTATAAATTTATTTATAATTAAATATATTCATGATTTTATATGTGTGTTTAAATTAATTTTTTAAAATATGTAGTTTCCCTAATATTTGTAAAAAGGAAAAATGTTGTTTTCAAATAATATAAATGAATGATTAAATTCATCACATGGGAAGACTTCAGTTCATAGGTAGAAGGATAATCTTATGACCGTCATCCACATTACCTTTGTTAGGTATCCTCATAAGGATTTTTTCCTCTTCCAAGTCGTATAATTATAAGGGATTGTTCTTGAGATTATTCTTGGGTTTACTCGTGGGATGTTACTCTAGTCCATTGGCATGTGTTTTATGGAATCATTGGTCAATAGTCATTTTTTAGGATTAGTCTGTTATCCCGACCTATTGAGTTACATGGACTAATTTACATGTGATTTGTTTTATATTTCTTTGATATAATATACATTTTTTGTCTATTTCTAAATGATAATTGGATAAATATGTTTGAAATTGATATACCAGACATTGTTTTGGAAATTTTGGAACAAGGGAATTATTTACCATGATTTTTTATAACATCCTTAGTTCATATCATTCAGCTTTTTTATTTTAAATAATAAAAAATGGATTCTTTTATCGAGACTAAATATGGAATACCTAGGTGGAATCCTAATGAGGATGTTATCTCACACCCTGAAGATGAATTTGGAGGTGTATAGACATTTGTATATATTTATATATAGTAAAAAACAGGACACCAATGTGAGGTAGTGAGGTTTTATGTTAGTTGAATGGGTAGCTGGTGATGAGATTGTTCGTGTTTCCCCACACTATCATATTGAGTATTTGTTTTTTACTTTCTTAGTGTCACTTTTTGGATGGACATGGAAAATGATTTTTTATATATTTTAGTTGTTTGGTGTAACATATAGTGAATATTTAACATCATCTCTCCCTATTTGTGATGTATATATATGTTCCATGTAGTTGCTTCTGCTTAGATGAAATCATTCTCTATGGTTCTAGTTTGAGCCCCATGTTCTAGTCATTAGACCATGGGGATTGGGTGCTCCCATAGAGCATGCAAAGGGTTTGTATGGGTACTAGTTTGAGATCCAATTCTTTTATGTTCAATAAAAAATACAATAAAAATTCTATATTCTAATGAAAACCATTCTAGGTTGCGGATTTGAATGTATATCACCCCCGTGGTGCCATCCCACTTTATATTCTGTGTAACATATATGGTAAACCGTTATAAAAAATAGTATTTAGATGATGAAAAATGTTATTATTCAATTGAAAAATCATTTCCATATAACTAAAAAGAAAAATATTTTAGGGGAATTATATTAACATTTTCATAACCACTATTGTAATCAAAAACATTATTTGATACCGTCTATATGTTCCAAACATATACATTAGATATTATAGTGAAATTAAACTAGAAATAACATATTTTTCCTCAATAATGATAAATTTTAATTAGTGTTATAAATATTTAATTCATAAATCATTCATAACAAACCCCGGAATAAAAATTGGAAACTTCAACTTGGTATAAATGTTTCTCAAAAAAATAAGAGATTACATTTTTTGTTTCATGAAATTTATTCATTAATTTTATCCAAACCTCATCCTTGTCCATACTCAATAATAAAATCTATGAGAATCATTTTGAAATGATGGAAGACAAAAAATAGCTAATAGAGATAAAAAATAAAGAAATAAAATTTTAGTCCATGAAAACTTATATAAATGATATATTTACCAAAAACATTCTAGACTAAAATTATTATTTTTTTACTAAAGAAATCAACTTCGATGCCCTAATTTTTTATATAATATTTCATATGAAATCATAATGTAAAAAAACACCCATAAAAATTTCATTAAAATCATGAAAAAATCATAACAACTTTTTCCTAATGTTTTAATTTTAATCCATAAAATGTTGAATATACTTTCCCTTACATTTTGAAATAAAAGTATTTATATAAAATACCACAAAAAGAATTAAAAAATGATTTTTTTTAATTTGAAGAATCATTTTCATATCACTCATTAAAATTGTAAATCCTTCACGGCTACATAGAGAATAATGATCAAATTAACATATATAATATCTGTCACTTTTATAATTGGAATAACCATAACAGTACATTTTCATAATCTCGTTAGGGAAACCTAATTGTTTAACTATTTAATTTTAAAAAATTAATTGGAATGATATAATTGTATTTCCACCCTCAATATTAAACAGAATAAACCATCCTAATAAATAATCCCCATGAACCATAAAATAATACAAATAATCATTCATCAGAAAAATGTACTTTCCACCCATAATAAAACATTTATAAATATTTATATATCTATTCCATTTAAAAACACATTTTAAAGTAACTAAAAAAGTTTAAGAATATATTTTTATTTTATTGAATCAATAATGTTGTTAAAGGATTACAAATATGTAATTGTTAAAAAAGTAGGAAAGGTCATTGTTTCCATATACATTAGTGCATAAAATTCCTTTTTTCATTTTGTAAAGTGTGATAAAAATACATAAACGATTCATTTTTAAAGAAAATGACATAAATTAAAACGAAGAATAATGTCTCCAATTACAATTCATATATTCCTACATAATTACATCCATATCATTATTTTAAAAATATGGATATAGGAGATAATATACTTTTAAGAGAAATATAAAAGATAGTTTCTAAAATTAAAGTCCCTTACAATGAGTTTGCATTTTTGGGTGCATTCATTATATTAGAGAATAAGGACTTTATGTTAATTATCTACTTTATGGATTAAATATTTTCCATTAATTATTCTTTTTATATCACTTATTATTGTATTATAACCATTACAGAATCATTTATGTATACATATGATTTTTTGACTATAATCGGTATATATGTCCAAAATGTGGTTGGTTGGTTGAATATAGGTAGAGATGTCATTATTCGATCATATATTAAATGATAATAAAGAAAAAGGTATCAATTTTTATAAATAAAATATTCTTTTAATTCTATCCATAATATATTGTTGTTTGTAATGAACTATATTACAATATATGAGATGGTAGGCCACACATACACATTAGTAACATTTCCATTTTTCATCAATCATTGTGAAATTAAGGTAAGAGTTTTTTATCTTTATATTATTATAGAAATATCAAATATATTATATTAACTCTTTAAATATAATATTATTTAATATTTAAATTTTTTGTGATAAAAAATGAATCACATCACATTATAGAGTTATCTATTCAAACATATGCACGAACGAAAATATCATTTTTTAGTAGATAGATATGTATGAAGGTAAATGATATAAAATATTTTCATAATGATATATATCTCATTAATATAATATATAAACATTAATTCAATCATTATAATTAGTATATGAGATATGGTGATGGAAAGCAATTACATCAGCTCACGAGACAGTAGTCCACCATACACATGAATTATGTTTTTCCCACATAATGAAATGAGAGACGGTTGTAGTTTTAAAATTATCATAATAAATAATTCATATATTAAGGATTATTTTTTATTATTTTATCAAGGATTAAGATTATTTTATAGTGGTGTGAGAATCAATACAACTAAAATATACGATTTAAATTATACCCCTTATTTGGAAAATATCCTTTGATTAACAAATTTAGACCTCTAAGATTGGTAATATGCAAATAGTAATTGGTATATAGTATGGGGAGAAAATAGAGGAATTTATTTGGTGAGATATTAACATATAAAATTGTGTATTTTTTTATAATAAATGAGACTAACTTGTTTTCTTTTACAAGACAGGGGAGGGGAAGTCTATGAATTTATTAAAATATTAAATTAATATAAATTATATTTGATTAACAAATGGATCCAAATTTATTTTATTTGAAAATAATGTGATGAGTATTTTAAATCCATTAATAAAATAAATATTGAACACTTTTCTAACATATTGATACACTTTTCGTTTTTTAAGCCTTCATTAATCGTTCATAAAAGTACCTTAAAATTATGGTTTTCTACAGTTTATGTGTTAATAATGATTATATAAAATTTAAAATGACACATAAATGGTGCATGTTAGATTTTATTAACCACACACCATTATTTTAGGAATATATATGATTTTAATGAATTGAAAATCATTTAATAAAATATTATTGACTATAAAATATAACTATTGTCGATTTTAGGACAATTCATTTTCATTGAATTTAAAAAATAAAATTTATAAAGAAACATAAATAAAATGAAAAAAATACTAAATAAAATTTCATTTCAATGTTTAAATTTTCATATTAATTTCTTAAAAATATAATTTTTAAATATTTTTAATATCTTTTATTTAAATTTTACATAAGTAGGCTATTTATTGGATCATCATTGTGAAAGCATTTAGAGTAATTATTTCTCAACTAAAAAATAGATATATATTAAAATCATGAATATAAAAAATTTATATTTTATAAAAATATTTATAACCGAACATGCATTCTTGTTATCCAAATGTTGATTTAATTTTATTTATTTTAAAGAAGAGTATGAAAATTTTGAATTTTTAGATAAAATATTGTAAGGGTAATAATAAAATCCAACTAAAATAATCTTCCATATAACTGAATCATGTATGATTTATATTAAATTAACTCATCCAATAAAATTACCTCAAGTTTTAAGTCATTTTATTGTCCTTATCCAATTATTTTTAACATTAATTATATAATTTTCCAATAATCATGGTATCTAAAATGACAAAGGTTACTATTTATAAAATTTTTACACACTAATAAAAAATAAGTAATGAATTTATCAAAATAAAAAACATTGAATATGTAGTATATTATTTAAAATAAAACAAAAAACATTATAGAAAAATTGGTTTTCTGAAAAATATCTTTCAAATATAAAGCATTTAAAATAAATTAAACTATAAAATTCATTTAGAAATACATAATTAGAATATTTTTATTTAGAGTTAATATTGAATTTTTACAACTAATAAAAATAAAATTTTACATTTTAGATAACCGAAATAAAAATTCAGTTTTCTAGAAAATGAGTATTTTCACTATTAATAAGAAAATAATTATTTATAGAAAAATCAAAAAAAACTCAAAATAATATAATTTTGACAAAATAAATTCAATAATAAAATTTAAATTTTAAAATCCATCTTCTATAATTTGAAAATTAATTTATATAAATAAAACCAAATTGTGTTTAAAACATAATTTTGTAAGAAATAAGGATTTTTTGAATTTGTATGAAAAATTACATATTATTCATATAATGAGACTAATATTTTAATATCTAAATAATTAATATTTCTATGACCTGATGTTGATTTATTTTAGAATTACCTTGGTAGTTACATTCTCTCTCCTTCTAGGAAACAACATCCTCACAATTTTATTAGACATTGATATAAGTGGGGATATCATTCCCTCATCGAATTTTCAGATTCCCATGTTTCATTAGTGACCATATGAATTCTCCAAAAAACCTATAATGGTCAATTATTTTTTTCCAAAATTATAACTTTATATGTTCGGTAATCAAAATAGGTTGTTCTCCATATGAAATGTAATATTCAAATGAACTACATTAGGTCTCATAAGATGAGACGAATTGATCAATCATTTTATTAACATTAAAACATAAAAATTATTGTGTACATAGGATAAAGACAAAGGAAACTATATGTAGTAATTGAATAATTCAAATTTTCCATGTATATAGTATGATCTATTGAGAGATTGTTTTATCTTCCCATTTCTTTGAAAAAACCTTACACCTTTCTGGGTATATACATTAACAAAACATGAAAACATACCATGAAAGAAGGATTCATCCTTTAGTTATCCTCTTAACTTTTATTCCTTATCGTAGATATCCTTAAAATTATTTGAATTATATTTAACTGAACAATCATTTCCATTAATAATTCTGTTAGCATCATCAACCTTTCTCATGTATAATCACAAACTTCAAGAGCTCAACATTTCTTTCCATGTAATGCCTCAATAGTTTTCATATATATACTTTAATTATACATATTATTACATGAAAAAAACTAAATAAATATAAATCTCTCAACATATATTTTTATCCATTATTAATTATAAATAATTTATTTCAATTTCATAATGTTTATTTGAAAATGTATCTCTGATTGAGGATGAATATATATACTAAAATTTAATTTATTATTTAATGAATTTTGATGTAATATTCCAAAATTTAAAGTGATCCTTGGATCATGATTTAATAAAATGGAAAAATAATCTCTATTAAAACTTACTATCAACTTATGATATGATCATGAAAGTATATTTAGAGACTATGTGTCTTTAATGGTAAGTAAATGCGATTATTTAGTTAATTGATAAATAATAAACCAAACCAAATTTATTACTTTGAGATGTATATAGAAATTCCAACAAAATAAAAATGGATATATTTTCCCATTTAAACATTATTATGGTAAATGGATGAAGCATCCCGTACAAAAATTTTCATAATAATTAACCTGTTGAGAAGTAAAATACTTCATTGGAATATTTCCAATATATCTATTCATTACATCCAACATCTTTTTCATCCAAATGCCTTGTTGACATCATGGTTCCTTATGTTTGAATAAAAAAATATGGATCCAAGATATTCAATCAATAACTCCATCTTCTATTAGCAAACAAATGTCACACATAATCACGTTCAAAATATAAAAACATCTTCTATGTCAACATTAATTTTAGTTAAACAAATATTATTATCGAATAATAAAGTTTATTATAACTGAAAAAAGTCATTTTATAATTGCTTAATTAATTTTTATAGAGATGACTATAATAAAAACTGAATAAAAATAGATTAAATTCCTACATCCATAACAACTAGGCTGAAATTCATCAAATCATTATCAAAATGGACGTGTTCAAAATATATCACGGTTAATGTATCATTATTTTTTCAACTCAAAAAATCATCTTATTACATTTTTTTATATGATGATAATTAATCTAATATTCATAAATATTTATAAATTCCATCCATCTCATTTGTCTCATGTTAGTCCCTATATGAAGGAATATATATTTCAATCTTTTAGGATCTTTATATATTTCACACATGGATACATATAAATTTTGCCTCTGAATTTTTAAATAAAAACACAGAAAATATTTTTTCATATAGTATGTTGGATAATAAAACTCTTGAGGTTTTAGTTGATGTGAAACAGAAGTAATTACCTAGTCATTATGAATATGGACACAACCAATTAATAAAAAAAACAATCACATTATCTGAAAAAAATATCCATTTCTAGAGGGAATGAGAAAAATTTGATCATTCAAAAATTTTCAATCATTTCCACAAAAACATCATAAAATTATTTTTTCTGGATTAATTTTACTCATATTCAAGTAATCCAAGTCATTGGGATTGAAAAAAAATACTATTTAAAAAAAACTACATGTGATAGTTTGAGAACAAAATAAAACTATGAATCTAAATAAAATTTTGGAATTATTTTCCATTTATTAGAGACATGATTTATAGTGGGGTAAATATTGATTCCATGTTTACACTAAATGTGTCTATGGAAAGAAATAATCTATAACCAAATATATTATTTGATAAATTTATTATATTTTTTCTTTTTTAGTGTTTTAAAAACAATCATTATATGTTTTCCTTAATCCACATTACATCTAATAATATTCATGATACAATCAATAAAAAACTCCAAAATATCTAAATATGCATGGAAGAATCCATTCCAATGATCCATAATTATATTTCTTGATTTGGAAATCCATAAGGTAATATCAATAAGCTCGTATATACTATAACTAGTTTGAAATTACAATTCCCAAATGTAAGTCGTCTTTACCATCAGATGATAGAACATAGACCATATTTCAATCTTCATAAAATATTGATATCCTTAATGATGATAAAAAAATCAACAATATTTTGTAGTATATACATATGCTTAATAAGTAATTTTATTCAAAGATCTATATACAATGAAAATAATTATGATGTAATCATTCATTTTAGTAAATAATATAAGATCATTCCCTAGTGATGTTTTTATATAAATGAAACATTTATCAAGCAACTCATATAATTGATTTTTAATCTGAAAATGTTCTACTAATTCTATTATATATTATGGTATTCTAATTTATTTATAATTAATAAATTAGTATATAGTAATCTAAATGTCAAAATCATGTATTACACTAAGAAATGTAACATTAAAACATCTAGTTTTTATTTTATGACATGAACATCATTAATAAGAATATCTCCCTTATTTTTTTTAAAATGTAGAAGATAAAAATTATTTAATTATTTTAAAAGATCTGCAGCTTCTGGATATGATATAAAAATAATTTGAATATTATTGTATACAATTGTATTGTCTTTTAGAATAAAAAATTCATTATATCTACAATATATCATAGTATTTTAAATGGAGATCCAATCCAAAAAAAATATTATACTATACTAGGGTAATACAAAAAAAGTTAGGAAATATATTTCCATAGGTTTTGATTGTAATATAATGAAAATTAATGTTTAACATAATACTACCCCATTTATTTTAAAAATAATTTCGAGATTCATTTCATAAGGTGATATTTTTAATTTTACAAATAATATCTCATAAATACAAGAATGTGTTAACACCAAATAAAAAAACCTTATAATAATTTAAATAAACTTGAAATATAGTAGATACCACATTATTTTATTGACCAACATTTGTTGATGTTGTTATGAAGGATTTCACCAGACATTTATTCTTTCTTTCTCACTGATTCACATCACTCAAGTACTTATTCAGAAATGTATGTGCATAATAACCCATATCAATACATTTAGAACATTTTATTGTTTTTTATAACAATTTTTCAAACCAAAAATAATATATTTTTAATGTAAATATAATACATATGCACAAAATTCCTAAATCATAATCACTTATCAGAAATCATAAGAAATTCCCCGGTGACAATTTTTCCAAAACAATCAAAAAAATGAAAACCAAGTTTTTATACCATCATATTTCTTTGACCCTATCTTCCCTGATTCCTAACACCATGAACAATTATTATTATTATTTTAATAGTAAAAAATGGAAATCAACAAACTTTATTTCCACTGTTTGGAGACATTATTGAATTTTGTAATACCTTTATATATTTCATGAGTCCACTTTCCATCAATATTTCAGAATCAATCCTGACTAAAATTGAGAAATATTAATTTCATGATAATAGATAAAAAAATTCATACCTGTAAAATAGATTATATTTATCTTTATATATGATTATATAATCTTAATCCACATTCTAGAATTCCATGAATTTATTTTCAATTATATCTTAATCAAAATTATGAGCATATTTGTCCACGAAAATATTCGTAATGTCAACCCAATCCATGCTATAAATCTCTTAGCATTAATTAGTATTCTTAATCATTATCCACCATTGCTAATAATCAAGTTAAAATGATAAATTGAATGAATTATCATTTGATTATCTGAATAACTCCAAACATTGAATATAATATCCAAAGATTTAATATGACCTTCTATAACCATTGGGTCATGGGATTTACTAAATATCTGAGGGTATTATTTCATAATGTGATACATTATCTTCATGTTCTTATATAGAGGATATGGCTTCTCACTCACATGGATACCACCACTATCAATATCTAGTTCCAATGTATCTATTAACACATAAAACAAATCTATTAAAATTTCAAATACCATAGTTTTTGGTTATGAGGCATATCATTCCCTCAGTGTCTTTATTCTACAGCTTCTATATTCCCTTTGTGTAAAAAAATCCCAATAAATAATATTCATATGAAGAAACATTGAAATATTCAAATGATATGTCTTTTTAAAATAAACAAAAAATAAAATAGATTAAGGATATTCATTAACTATTATCCAAACCTCTAATATTATACAATAATTTCTATAATACCAACTATATTTACATAATGCAATAAATTACATATTTTAATGAATTTAAATTATACATCCATTTTTTATACCAAAAATTATATTTTAGGTTAAGAGATTTATATATTCATGGAATAACATTTACAAAACAAACCCTTGTATTAAAATGTGGAAACATAACCTTTATACCGAATTTTTCCATAAAGAAAAATTTTTTGGATGTTACTTGTTTTTTCATTAACTTTCATTGAATAATTGATATTGAAAAAAAATTTATGCAAACACATACGTCCAAAAATTGAAATGAATTTTAAAATCTGGAATATGAACAATATATTTAACAAGGTCCATAAAAATATATAAAGAAACAATTATTCCATGGATAAATATAGAAAATTTACTTTCTAAAAATAGTTTTTTGCCTCCAAAAACACTTTATTACCAATGAAATAAACTTGCATACACAAATATTTTCATAAAACATCATAAGAAATCATACTGGAGAAATTGACCTAAAAAAATGTCTATGAACTCATGCAAAAATCGTCATAAAGTTTTTGTTTAGGTACTATTTTTAATCTCATTGATTACCATAAACATTCCCTTACCCAAGGAAACCATAAAATTTGCATAAAAACCTATAGAAGGAATCATAAAAAATGTTGGAAACATGGGGAAAATTTTTATATCACTCTTACAAATAGAATAACTTTCATTTAAACACATAGAATAACCATTTGGGATTTAAATAAAATTACTTTCATTGTTATAATTTGAATAAACAACGCAATATATTCTTATACTCTCTTAGAAGAAATTTATTATGTTAAAATCATCCATTTACCTAATGTTTTAAGGATCTATAATTGGGTACAAAACCTTGATTAATAATGTAACAACTAATCCTAAAAAATACCAAGGAATCATAATGTTATTTATAATATCTTTCATAAAAAAAGTTCATTCCACCTAAAATAAATCATTTTCATATATTGATATACCCATTCAATTATAAAAATCATTTTTAAAATAAATAGAACATTGGGAAGGATGTTTAGTATTTTTTACATGTAAATTATTTCATACAATGGAATCAAAAATATAAAATAATGGTTATGGTAATGGGAATTATAATATTTTCTGTATATTTTAAAATAGAAAATTTGTTTTGTCTTTTACTAAAGAACATTATAATATTATATAAAAAAATTATTTTTTTAGACATTTGAATGACATTAAAAATAAACATAAAGTTCCATTTATAAATCAATAATTAATATATTAATATATCCATATAATAATCCTAAAAATAAGGATAAATAAGAAGAAGGGAGTTTGAATGGAATCCTCAAAGGTGATTATTTCAAAAGAAACCCATTTCCTTGCATCCAAATCATAATGTATAATCATTATATTCCAAAAAAATAAAAATATAGAAATTATTACATTATTTAGAACCATATTCATGATTAATATTCCTTTACCCCACTTATTACATTGTTATAACCACTACATAATCATTTATGTTCATGTTGAATGTATTTGATGATATTCAGTTCATAGTTCTGAAATAAAATAAGTAGGTTGAATATAGTAAATGATAATTATATTACACATTCTAAAGATTTATAATCATGAAGTAATTAACATATTTATTTGTTAATTACACTTTTCAATCCATCTTGTAAATTTGATTATGATAAATATACTAGTTTTTAAATGTACCAACAATAGGTCTTTCCTACAGATGTGTAACATTTTAATTTTTCAATGATCATTATGGAAAGTAGGAAATTATTATTTTAAATTTAAATAATAATAATGATATCATAATTACCATATTAATTATTTAAATATACTAATATATATCATCCATGGGATGTGGTGTTTAAAATGAATCTCATAGCATCGTGGAGGTGGTAGTCCATAGGTTTTCATGAAATACATTATCATTTAGAATTTAATGGAAATGTAAAAAGTTAATTGATATATTATCATTATGAAATGAAAAATATCCTATGAGTATTATATATAAATATTAAATACATCATTATGATATTTCAATGAGAGATGGTTATGGAAAGTGAATTATATCAGTTCGTGAGGTTTTAGTCCACCGTACACAGACACGATGGTTTCATTTCACATTTTTTGAAATAAAAGTTGGATATAGGTTATCACATTAAAATAATTTAATATAATTACATAAATAATAATATGTTTATTATTTGATAATTGTTAAATAATATTTTAAGGATGTGGAAGAATAAATAAATCTAAAATATTCAATTTAAATTTTATATCATCTATTGAAAAGTTATTTTTTATAACACCGTCAGTCCTCTAAGTTGGTAAAATGCCATTAATTAGGTCTATAAAAATTGGGGATTTATTCTTTTGAGGTATTTTTGAATCTCATGGATGATCCAAAGATATTGTTTAGTGCGAAGATATGATATATATTTTATCTGGTTTATATGGGGGTAACTCTTGGAATTTATTAAAATATTAAATCATTATAAATTAAATTTTATATAAAAATCGATTAATATTGATAATATTTGAAAATAATTTGTGGATGAGTTGAAATAAGATCATATAATAACATTTGGACACTTTTTTTCACCTTTGTTCCCATATCATTTTTGTTTAAACCCATCCTTCACCCTTTCAAAAATTATCATATTATAGAATATTTCTATACATTAAGGGTTAATAATGTTTCTATGAAATTTCAATTGGCCCAATAATTAAAAATGGTGGATTTAAATATCCATATCCCCTTCACTTAAATAATTTTTTTTTAATATTATATTATTACATAAAATATTTTTACTATAAATATCACTTATGTCATTATTAGAACTATTCTTTTAATTTGATGCTAATAACATCAAAGAAATGATGAAATTAAAATAATATGTATTCAAACCCATATAACATGTCAATATTAGCTATGAAAATCACGGGTCACATTAATTCTGAAAATTAATTTAACTTTTAAAATTTTTAATATCAAATATTCAAATTTTTTTAATTGAAATAATATAACATCAACGTTGTGTAAGAATTAATGGTAATTATTTCATCAAAATAATTATAAATAATTTTCCAAGATTAATTTAATTAAATTTATTTCAAAACAATATTTTTAAATGAATATAGTCTCTGTTTATCACCACGTTAAAAATATTATAGTTATTAAAAACAAGAGTGTGACAAATTATAATAATATATATATATATATATATATCATTTAATGGTAATAATCATATAAAATGGAAAAATGAAATATAAATACATCTTGGAAGTGTATGGATGATACTTAATCATACAATAAAATTAATTCACATTTTCGGTTCATTCACTAGCCCATTTAATGTTATATTTAAAAAGAATTACTCAATTTACCCAAAAAATTGGTAAATATATATATAAGGTTACTATTTTTGTTGTCAATAACTAAAGTACGATATTTAAAAATATTATCCCACATATTTAATATGGGAAAAATATTTTTCATAATTCAAAAAAAATATGAATTTAATTTATTATTTACCTTGTAAAACATGTTGAAATTCGTTTTTCAGAATAATGTCTTTAAAATATAAAATACTTTTATGCTAAATTAATGTAAAAAATTTAGTTCAAGAACCATAATTGGTATATTTAATATAATATGGAACAAACTAAATATCACAGTAAACCAAAATATTCTTATAAATCCCTAATAATTGAACATAAAATAAAATTTTCAATATCAAAAGTACTCTTCACTATTCACTGAAAACTCGTTTTTTAAAATTATCAAAAGTTTTCCCAAAGATAATTTTGAAATTAAAAATTAAGAAAAATGAAATTATTTTTATCAGATTCATTTTAAATAATTTTAAAATATGGATTTTAAAAAAGATTCTATATTTTGTGTAACCCAATTTGGTAATAAATATTGTTTTTTACCTTCTAACTATAAAAGTACATATTATGCTAACAATGAATATAACACTATAATATCAAACTAAGGAATATATTTAATACATAAAATGATTTTTATAACATTACCTAGGTTATTACAATCATTCCATGAATACCCTATATAATCACGAACACAATTCAAAGACTTAGGTGCATTACTACCCATTCATTTATTGTTGATAAGCTATAGAATGGCTTCGAGAAAGCATAAATTATTGGGGGATATATTCTATATGTGGTCTAAAACATTAATATATATGGGAATACAGGGTGTAAGGTGATTTTATTGATTTCAAAAATTAATTAAAGGTATAAATAAAAAATGAATTTTTTTTATCTAACATAAATACACATCAATGAGTATTTGCAGCATTCAAGACTATTTAGATATTAGTGTCCACAAACTATTAAATTACAGCTAACATATGAGATAGTGGTTAAAAAGATATAAAAAGTATAAGATATTTTATTTAAATGAACCTCAAAGACATAGCTAATGAATTATTTTCCCTGAAAACTTCATTAGAAGATGTTGAGTGGATGTCCCCGTTAGGATAAGGCCATCTGATGGATGATACACATTAAAAGAGGAGAGAGTCATAACAGTGAACTGACATCCTAATTTGAATATGGATAAAGATATTATTGTTTATGTATATTGATTATTTTAACCAAACATTTTGTATGGGGTTCATATCCACATAGAAATGTGATTTTCAGGAACATATTTGATTGATTTGTAGAGGGATCATTATGAAAAGTGGTGTTATTTCATTATTAAATACATCCATACACATACTTAAGTCACAATATTCGTTAAAATATTTCTACGTGGATACCATATCCTAATGCGTGATAGATATAATAGAGTAAATATGAATACCTTTATGGTAGTGATATGTTTGAAAAAATAGAGGATCGTTAGTCAATAAGAATGAGTACAATCAAAATCATTACATTGACTACATGCTCATATATTGATTTTTATTTTTTCATTATTTTGAGGCCATTTTAACAATTGATTTGAAATATAGTATCATGAATCAATATATATAAAATAATAACATGCGACCAAAACCCAAGGAGTCGGTTTCGAATATTCATCCATGATTATTCAAGCATCATATCCGTATCATTAATGGATTTAATATACTTAATGATCCCCATGCTATAAATAGAATTATACATCTTTCCATATAGTCACCCCATATTTAAATGACTGATGATGAATAATATGGTGATTAGGAAACATGTTAATAAAATATTTTCCATATGGTTTTTATCACGGTTTATAAAATTAATTGTGATGTCAGGCTTATGGACCATATCGACCCACACACCAATTCTGATGATGACCTAAGAGATCAATCTAGTAGAGATCAGGTTTATTAGCACTAACAAATTTTGTGAGTTAACACCAATGTATTTAAAATAATATAAATTATCATACCCTCTTGATATTATTTTTTTAGGGCCCCTAGGGTTATAAAATGATCATCGTTGTATATGGGAAAAAAGAACCCAGAAAAAGTCCCAAAATAAGTTAATGATTGTTTATTTATTTGGTCATATGTATCAATATATTCTATAGGCCTTTGAATATATAAATATCAATGAGTTGTTAAATAATTATTCTCAGATAACATAGTCTTACTGACATCAGGGGTGATTCCCTTGTTGGAGTTAATAGGAAGGGTAAATAAATGAAAGTGACAAAACCTAAACTATCTACAAAAAATCATGGGATTTATTTGTTATCTCCAATTTTAATATGACCCCATATCCATTTATTTAGAGTTGATTTTTCCCTTATAAGATGACAATGTGGCTTTAAAAAATAAAATTCATGGTTTCATTAATTTCCAAAGGATGTAGTGACACTCTAAATAATATATGGATTAAATATTAGTTTTGAAATAAAATTAAAAAATAAATACTTTATATTTTTATTATTGATTAAAATTTCAAAATAGTGATCCATTAAAAAATAGTGTAAATAGTGTATTTATTATAAATATAAAAAATATAAAATAGAGATTTTACTTTGGAAATAAGACTATAATATTATTATGAGAATATGATTATGGGTATATAAATAGTGAAAATAAAAATATTAAATTAGTAAAAAAATTAAAAAATAATCTCTGGGTATTATTTTACAATGTTAATACTCTTTTAATGGATATATTTCTACTATAATTGTAATCTAATGTGTATGTTATATCTTTATAACATATATATGGTATCAATTAGTTTTATTCTGTAATTTGGTATCCATGATTTTATTACCTATCTGCATAAAGGTATTCAGATCTTTCGAATAACTTATCTAGACTAGTCAATAACAAATCCTTTTTATATAGGTATGTTCCTATGCTCTGTATTCCTATCATTATAATCCTTATTTCTAGATGTACACAAAAACATATATCCTCCATAACATAGAATTATCTAATCACTCTCCTAAAATTTAAAAAAAATCAATGGAAATTTTTAGGAGTATTACAAATCAATCATAATAATGGTAGATTTTAACAACAAAGAACTAAATGAATATTATTTATCATGTTAGAAGATATCCCATCAAAAATAAATCACGTTGTAATTAAATGGAATGAATCATTTGGAATTATTTATGTTTAATTAAGAACATTTATCTTGATATTTGAGGATTATCTCTTTTTGTATGCATCATTTTAATAGGATTCAATGACCATATTATTCAAATATGAAATCTTTTTTAAATAAATTATACTAATGATAATTATCTAATGATACTAAAATAATGTTATTTATCTATAAATTATTTTATGATGAACTTGTACATTGATCTAAAAAACTAATTGATATAATACAGAATTTATTTTTAGATAATTAGATCTTAGTAAAATAGTATTAATTCACAAGTATTTCATTTATAATATTGTCATATTATACAAAACATAATAAAATAATCAAAAAACCCAGTTAGTATTATTTTCAGATAAGGTTTGATATACTTCCAAATATAATGAAATGTGTTGATTCACTGAATAGAAAAACAACCCTATTATAAAGAAAAAAATAATACCTGAAAACAATTTTAAAAATCAAAATCAAAATTTTACTATAATCTTTATAATTGAGAATTTTACCAACTTTTATTTTAATTTTTTTAAAAAAAATAGTAGATAAAATTACTCCCTATTTGAAATATATATATGATAAAAAATAAATAATCTAATTTAAAACAATATATTTTTATTAAATTATATCCTTTTGTGAATATCGAAAATAAAACCACAAAAAAGTAGATATACAAATTGAGTTCTATTAATTATTATATGAACATATTTTTTGGTAGTTGTTGATAACTTTAAACCTCATTGTATATTCATAATAAAAAATTTTAACAAGGTTTTGGTAATAATTTTTTTTACATCAATTCATTTTCAACCATGATTTCCTATGTGACATGATCTTCTTATAATGTATATTCTCATTGTTCTTCAACATCTCAACTGGTATAAGTGATATTATTATGAATCTTTATTTTATAGTATACATGATTTTATATTATCATAAACAAAAGTTACCTTATTCAATAATGACCTGCGATAGTGCTTCAACAACATCTAATTCTCTTATTTCTCTATAATGGTAATCATTAAGCTTCTTACACATTCTTATGTGAACTTAATGATAGACTCCTGAAAAGATACTTCTATTGAAAAATATTTTAACATGGAAATGGGAAGAAAACTAATTTTGTGAAAATAAAATCATTGAGTTATAGTCCCTATACAAGAATTTATGATTACTATAATACTAGAAGTGTTGCTTTATTGAATGAGTGGTACTTCGAGATTCACATGATATTAAACAGGTAAAACATTTGTCTTAGAGGTTCCATTAATAATTAAATATATAATTATTTTAAAGGGGGATTAAATATTAACCTTTTTGAGAATCCATAATGAATCACCATATTAAATATAATTAATATAGAATAAAATAAAAAATAATTTATTTTATGAGTTTTGTTTATCTCCCCATATGGTAAATAAAATTTCATGGGATGACTAAACTTGTAAAAGTCATTTTTAGAAGGATTTAACCTTAATGATGTTTTCTTCTTGAAGAAATGAATGAAATTACTCTTTCAAAGATAGTATACATTATATTTAAAAAAAATATTAATTTTTTACAAAAGTTTTCAATTATGGTATTAGATTATTTATGTAAATTTGTAGAAGATATAGATGTACTGTTTTCTCTATTTTCACTCAAGGATTTGATAATGTATATAGATAGATGTAATAATAAATATATTGATGATCAAAAACAGTTCATTACAACCATAAATTTAAAAAATATAAATCAATTAAAAATATTTTTTTCTGTAAGAATGTCAACATAATGATTTTATATTAAAATAAAGTTGTGAAAAAATCTTATTTTTGTGCGCGATCCCTGAAGAAATGGTGTCTTGAATCCCTTTGTTTATCTCATTAGTGATATGTTGGTTTCATTCAGCATTAGATACCATTTTTATTATCATAAATAATTGGGGTTTGTGTGGAAATGAAACCAAACAATTGTGAGTGTGTGTTGAATCCATAACACCTGTGTATTATAACTTCTGGCTACTACATATTCAGATTCATTTCTCAAAATTATTATAGAATGTTTTTTAATATCAGACCAATATATTTAGACTTCTCTAAAAAAATATAATATTTTTAATGTATATTTTTTGTCTAATATATATAATCCAATATATTTATATAAATAACTTTTGAATACAAAATAATATACAAAAGTATAAAATAAATAATTTACTAACATAATATTAATGTATAAAAAAATGTGGTTTATTATGTGGAATTTGATTCTTCTATGTTTTATTTAAAACTCACTCATACAAATTATGAAAAATAATATTCTGTGTGATTTTTATTTGAATAATTAAAATAATGATCATAATTCTATATTTTTTTGATCGAACAATTTATTGGATTTATCATGATCATTATTTTAGATGGTTATATTAAATTAGTTATACATGATTCATTTTATAAATTAAAATATGTGTATATGTCATAGATATATTTTTATTGAGGTTATATTCATTATTTTAGTTTTTATGAAATATTAAATAAAATAGACATTAGGAGTTCACTCATCACAATAATTTCAAAATCATTTTTTATAAGTTATAAAAAAATAATAAAAAAGATAATTTATAGATGAACAAAAAATACTTCTATCATCATAAATTTCAACCATGATAGAATCATTAAAAACATTCTTCAATTTTTTTTTATATATACAGTTTATTTATCAATATGAGATTTATGTAACGATCTATCATGTCTACTATAATAATATCATGGATATTTGGTAATTGGAAATGGTTTTTAAGTATATTTAATTTTAGGATCATTGATTTTTCCAGACTAGAATTTGGGGAAGAAATTTTAGTTTTTTCATTCATATGATTTAAAGAAAAAATGGTCTTATATATAAGAAATTATCTTAGATTATTTGTTCTACCACATTGATAGTCTCAGAATATGGTATATTTCAAAGTATAGAAGTTTATTTTAATTTAAATCCATTCAAATTTTAGTGGAATAATTAATATTTAATATTTAATTAAAAAATTATAATAATATATTCCCACTTGTATATTTGGACATATTTATTTAATAGATAATCTGATGAATATTATACCACTTCTATTGAGTCTAATACATGATTCTTTTCCAAGTATAGGCATAAACACAGTTTGGGCATCGGGGAAGTTCCTTTTAAGCTTTTTCATTTTATATTAATTTTCTTCTTTTATTTTCGTCTTTTATTTTCTTCCCTCGTGGATTCTCATGCATTCCCCCATGGTCGATAATTCACTAAAACAAGAATATAAAGAGATATAGAGAGATATATAGAGGGGAATTGTATGATAGGCTCCAATACAAATATTAGGAGGTGCCATACCATCATATAGTACTCATGGATCATGAAAATGGGAGAAACTTTATTGAATTCTACGCAAGGGTACTCCATTTTCAAATTTTTTCCATAAAATGATGTGGATTTCATATTTTTATGTTTTAATCTCCCTATAAGACAACTATTGTCCCAATGTGGATTATTCTATTGTATTGGGGGGAAATTGGGGGTTTTAGGAGATTTGAGATGTTTCCTATTCGGGAATCCTGATCACATGATGTGTAGATTAAAGAACCCACATACTATGTAATTTATATTAAGAGAAGATGATATCACTAATGTACATGTTTTTTATGGGGTATACACACCATGTACGAGGAATTTGAAGTGTTGTGGAGTACCCATGCAAGACACCCTAGTTAGAATACATGTAAGACCCCACGTGGTTTCCACACCATGTAGAGGTACATGACCAATTGATGTACATGGAGGGTTCATGCAACATTCATGGGAAGGTACCCAGTGTAATTTAAAATTCATTTTAAAGACCAAAACATTGTTTACATGGTTTTTTACACCCCATGTCTAGTTGAGGTATACACTCTACGCTGAATGTGAGAGGATACATTATCTACTAAGTAATACACATCGTGTAGTGCCCCTTTGTTACCCATTTTATGGTGTTTTGTATATTTTTTACATTGGATTACTAATTGATATGGGCTAATTCAATTTTTTCTTTCATTCCATGTATATCGTGATAGTGAAACCATTATGTGATTTGAGGAATCATTGATATAATTTGACTATTTTTTTAAATGGAGTGATTCTTTATTGGGTGATTGAATATATTTTTCTCCTAAGATTGATAATGTGATATCGTATTTTCATGAGATATCTCCATTAAAAAGTTATTTTATATGTTTCCTCATGATGTCCTCTCCCTTGTGAGATGTTCCCTTATAGCCCCTGAGTCCATGGGGGTATTTGTTTTTTAGTATCCTATATAGGATGCATCTGCATACATTTTGGCATAGTGGATGCTATGTAGGATGAACCTATCTTATAAATTCTACCAAGGGTCCCTTTAGGGATTAATTAATTTAAATTATAACCTAGAGAATTGACTGTATGATCCTTTTTCCCAATTTTATCTTTTTGATTATCCTATATCAGATTACATTTTATACCTACACTATTATTTAGTGATCATTATAGGACACCTCTTCCTATGTGAATACTTCAAGGATCCAAAGTATGATACATCTCTTCTATAATAAATGAGTAACCCAATGGGTGTCCAAATTATTGAATGACTCTAAACATATTCATTGGTATTGTGTAGAGATTATAGTGGGTGTCACCTTAGAACCCATACCGAAATTGTTATACATGTTTAATGAATGTGGTTGTGGGTTTAGTAAATTTACCACACTCACTCTTTATTATTTAATTAAATAAATTATTTCTATGGTATAGATAATAGATGGAGTTACTTTCTCATTTGGGTCGATGGGCTTGGCTAAACTTGATTCTTATCTGGGATTCCCATAGGTAATTCATTGGTTCTATTTGTCAAACCCTGACGACTTTATAGATGATAGAATGATATAGATCTATTGTTAGGAATTCATTAGAAAAATGAAGTTGGAAATGAAGAATTGGTTGTCCTAATAATAGATGGATCATTTCATGGAATCCACAACCCACAATGATGTCATTGAAATTTCTACCCAATTGTTCTATATTACTGGAAGGCTTATACATTTATAGTTCTTGGAACTATTTTAATTAACTCAATAGTATTAATATTTAATTTTTACTCCTTGGGTTTGGATAATCAACAAATTAGGATTCCTTGAAAATTTATACTCCTTGGGTCCGATAACCTTCTTTGATTCCATGGACATTTATGCTCCTTGAGACCGATTATATTATCTTATTAGGATGAATTAAAAATTTATACTACTTGGATATATTTTATTTAAATATCTAGGATATCATGAAAATTTATTCTTCATCGATCTAGATACTCATCATATTAGGATGCCTTGGAGATTTCTAATCCTTGGATCTGATGACCTACCAAGATGTCTTGAAAATTAATAATCTTTATTTATATTTCTCTTAGATTATTTGGAGGACTTGGAAATTTCTAATCCATGAATCCTTTCCATTTTTTCTAATTATATAAACATCTATCATAGTTTGTAGTTGATACAATTTCATATTTATATGATTGTCTACTAGTATAAATAATCCTTTATTATAGTTGGTGGGGGTGAGAACGATTGAACCTAGGGTTAGGACATGAATCACCTTGGGTGAAGTATCTTGATTATATATATTATAGGCACTTTATGAAGAATAATTTTCAATGAATATTATGGAATAGAGTAGCATCTTATTGTTTCATGACTTGTGTGGATCCACATCATGCTCAATTCCATTTTTATAGGATGTCTGGTTTTTCGAATCATGGACCCCTATATCTTCTATGGAATGAGATTTTATTATTTTATTCCCCTCATGTATATATATATATGTAGGACATCATATATATATGGGGAGATATATATATAAATATATATATATATTAAATAATACATATACTCATATAAGGTGGTTTTTTGTCCAGAAAAGTAAGACCATGGTCCTAGGGATTGGGTATGGACTTATTTACATTATATATATATATATATTGTTCAATATATTGTAGTTCTCTCATCTTGGCTAGGCATATTGATTGATCATGAATTTATGAAAGATAATTTATATGTTCATCATTTTGGGGGCCTACTGAGATTATATTATCACCCTTGTATATGAACATTGATGTTCATGTTGATTTTATTTCTTATCTTCAGGATGATCGTAGATTCTTGATGAATTAGGTCAGTGCCCATAGTTTCATGATTTTGAAGACCCACTCTAGTATATTCCATAGACCAGGCTGCAGTATCTAGGCAGTGTGTGAACATAGGGTATTTGGTCAGGATTGGACTTAGTAATAGAGCCTTGTATGTTTATTTTGATTTCTTTTATGTATCCCGAATATATAGTCGACATACGGGGATGCCAGTTTTGTATCTATGAATTGAATATTTATGATATTATATAATTTCATATATTATTACAACATGTTCTATTAGAGTTTATTTATTTCTTCCATGCTCTTTCTATTTTCTATTTGATGTATTTTTGTTATTTTTCATTTTTAACATTTGATATACAAGAATAGTTAGTCCACAAACACCCCCTAAGACCACGCTTCTAGTTAGCGACATATGGAGTATAGAGATTTGCGATTGAGGACTTATAAAAAACATAATCAGAGCCCAAATTAAGTAGAATCTGTGATAGGATATTAAAAAATTTTACAATATATATTTATTCTATGTTGTATTACTATTTGGTATATGGTAGAATAATGTTTTAGATATTTGTTATATCATTTCATGGTTATTGGAATGATTCATCTAGAACACTTATTATATTAGGAATTACTAGTTTACATGGATTAGGGATTTATATTCTCACATACAATGTTATAGATGTATATGATCTTCTCCTTGTAATACACATATTCTTTGAGGATCTGATTATGTATTGTGGATTATAGGCTCATGAACTATAGTAATGATGTCGTGGACAGACATTGACTCAAGTCCATCAAAGGAATTATGCATCTCATGAATTATATATGGGACATAGTATTCACATGATATAGGAATGAAAATGTGTGATATCACTAATGACATAGGGAAATTGTTTAATATGTAAACAAAATCCGAAATACAGTTCCCTAGTGTTGGATTTTAGTGGAATTATACTGAACATATCGAACTATCTTATATATTTTATTCTAATATAATGTCATGTTGATCCACATTGAGATATTTTATGTTGAGGATGATGCATCTGTTCTCATGCAAGATGGTTGCAGATTCTCAAGTATATCAATATCATACATGATGCCCAAATTTGGGATGCCTTATAGGACGCTTTCCCCCTGGTCTTGTTATTTAAAGTGTCAATGAATATATATACTTTATTTTCTACATAGATTGAAATTAAATTATACTAAAAAGAAATGTCTTCATGGTTATCTACTTCAGCTGCTGAGTACGATACCATTGGTACTATGAAATTTCTAGTGAAGTGGAACTCAAAGGGGGTTTTTCTATATAAATAAGCCTCTTTAGCTAGATGAATCTTCTTGAATGAGAGGCTGTATTGGAAAATATGAGTCACAATGAAAATAATATATTCATATTTGGGATGAAGTCCCAGTGGCTATTGAAAGCGATGATCAGATGACCAGACTATTTTGATTTTTACTCATTATAGTTATATCTTTTATTGTAAAATAATAATAAAACTATTTTATTAACTGATGGATGTATCATTCATTTTATTTTTCTCATTTTTATATATTTTATATACTTATTATCAACATATTAATGAATAAAATTTTATATTTTGTTTAAATTTCTTTGGGTAAGGTCTCACTACTGAGCATAACAAGATCGATTAGTTTTAACGTCTCTTTGGTTTTTTGGAAATCAAATCACTTTCATATGAGGATAAAATCCAAATTTGATGTCATCATATAGTTTTTAAGAAATTTTGTTTTATAAGATTTGTTATTAAATTATAATTTATATAATAAAATTGGATTTTTTAGGAATTGATGAATATTATTTCCAAGGATCAATGATTTCACAATAATTATATATTCATTTTTTGACCTTCATCTCTTTTAATTTAGAATATATAACATAAATTTTCAGTGTTTATCTATTTCATTGTTAATATTTTTTGTCATTATGAAAAAAAAAATTAAAATTTTTTAATGATTAAATAAATGAATTTATAGTTTTATAAAATTGTATGCATTACCCATGAGAGACAACCACATATTTGAAACTGTGCTATATTTTAAAGGGGTTATTTTTTATTGATGTCTCATGAGATAAACCTTTACATGAAGCACTTATAAATATATATATTACACTAATTAAATTCACTCTCTAAAATAATCAATTAGAAAAATTCAAAAACGAAAAAAATAAGAATTCAATATTTGTAATGAGTCATTATTATTCTAAATCCTGAGTTATTTATCTATTTATAGAAATAATTGTAACAAATAATATCACCCAATTTATTAAATACTCAGATTTGTTTTTAAATAAATTAGTAATAACATCCTTATCTACTGATGAACTTTGTAAGCTTCCTCATATAATAATTTCTTTACGAACCATTATAAAAAATTAAAAATATTATGGATTTAATATGACATAGAAGATAAGATAAATATATTTTTTTAAAATAGTTCTTGTTCTATAGTATTATTGTTATTACATGTTCATTCTATAAATAAAAGAGAAAAATCATGTTATATCAACTTCACATAATGTGTATTACAGTTTCCAAAATAAAAAATTATTTATGTATCTAACTCAATAGAATCTATATTTGAAAAATAAAATAAAATGATCCTAAAAGACCATTAAAATGTTGGTATGTTACTATAAATGTTGGAGATAGTAGTATAAAAGACTAAAAAGTGGATTCCTTTTATAATATATGTGAACTATTAAGTCAATTGAGGCCCCAAAGAAGTGGTAATTGATAAATATATTTATTATGAGTGGTATTATCTCTTCAATAGTGAATTCATATGGAAAAGTACTTTTTATGAATATTTTATTTATTTTCCAAGTATCATTCGTCATACAAGACTATTCTTTTTGAATATGTACAATATTTTCCAAGAACACTCAATATATATATAATATATAATGGTTGATACCTTAGTGGGTAATGTTATGGGCTCAATAATTCAGTAGGAAGTGGAACTCTCATCAAGACAGAGGAAAAATATATAGAGGTAGGGGCATGATCCATTATATGGATTCTAGCCTCTTATACCTCTCCCCTCAGATGTGAGGCTAGATTACCACTACAAATTATCAAATGACAAAGAGATATGGAAATATTATGTACTCATATTCATAACAATGAATGTTTTTTGTTTCAGTGACCACTCTCACTTTATAATCTTGATGCCAATTGTTTGAATCTTTTCTGTTAGATAGACATTATTTTAACATAGGACTCCATAAAAGTTCATCCCAAAAAATATTTAAAGAAAAAATCATTTTTAACCCTTTCCTTTAACTAAAAAATTGTTATAATAATTTTGATGCGGATACCAATAATATCCATCATGAACAACCAGTATAGTTAAAGAATTAATGAATCAGTTATCAACACATCAAGATATTAGGGAATTTCATGTCACCCCACCCATTTTTTATCTCATTAGATATATTTACATATAATCCAATATTGTAACAATGTTTGAAGATCTCTTCTCAAGAATAATTGTATGATACTCAATATTTTAATTCATATAATTCAGCAAGAATGTTGATGTGTGTAATAAATTTTCTAATGTGAATGTATAATTATTTTATCTAAAGGAATATATTTATTGAATTCAAAATTATATAGATTTATCTAAATAAAATATTTTTAAATATATACACTAATGAAAGGTTATACAAATCATATATCTCTAGGCCATGAAATTGATGGGGAAGGAATTCTAGAGGGTGAGACCATTTAACATTCTTGAGTTGGTTTGGAATGTTACTCTAATGCTTATCCTTTTTAAGAAGTCCCCACCGAGTGTATCTATGATGAAAAGATCATCGGAGGGTTAGTATATGTTTCCTAATCAGATTATGGTGGATGGTGAGAACACCCATGTGTAATTTAATAAATCAATGATGTCAAAAAAATCCATCTCAAGGAATATGTGGAATAAAATTCTAAAGAAGAAGATGATATTTCATTGTGAAAGGAAGTGTCTTTACATTTACATGATAATAGTCAGATATAAATAGTTTAATATATATAATACATTTGGTACACTTTGACCCAGACGAGTATATTTTTTTAACATTCTATTATACATTTCATATTTTTATCACTAGTAGAGTGATATATTAAGGAAGTTTCTATCCAAACATTACAATTACCTGTGAATACATAGTTTGTGATTATTCTAGAGCCAACAAGATATGGGTTTGATGAACAAATGATCCCATTACATGAACTATTCCTAAAATATATTTTAGTATCTGTATGTGTATCTTAGTTATACCAAGAATCAACTAACTGCAGATACAAATAATGGAATATTGTGTGAAATTTAATAATTAATTTCTAATAAAAACAAAAATCCATGATCTGTAGAAGATATGTTTTAGGAAATTCATTATATTTATAAAATTAGGATATTATGGAATAATATATTAATCTATTAAAAATCCAATTAATAAATCATTTATTATATAGTGTAGAATTATATGTCCTAAATGATTCTTTATATTAAAAAATAAAGGATTAATTCCATGAATATTATTGTTTATGAACTTAAAAATCCCCTCAGAATGTAAAAATGATTTCTAAAATGAAAAATATAATCTTGAAATGCAAGAAAAAATTTCATTGACATCCCTATGAGAATCCCACAATCATGAGATATTTTAATGAGTAGAAAATATAATTTTTAGAAGACAAAAAAACTATGTCATTGGAAATTCAAGACAATATTAATGAATCTATGAAATGAACCAATGGATCATGGATTTGTTATATCCATGTATATAACATGGTTTCACATAAAAATAACAACATATAATGAATGACAAATTGGTACAGAAAATTCTTAATTTTCCCCTTATTCGTATCTAAAAAAAATAACAATGAAATGTGGTTAATTTATATAATTCCATATCATATCAACTGACCATCCATGATAATATATGAAAATTATAAAGAGTACTATCATGATACCAAAATCCCCTAGAATTTCTTTTATGTAATATGTAACAATATTTTCTAGAAACTTGAGTTAAGGTTGATATGATTTAATCCAATTATATTGAAACATTTAACCTTAACTGGATATTACTGGTCAGAATATAGTGTAATATTTAATATCACTATAAAGTAAGAAAATTATGTCAATCAAATGTGTGTCATGTTTTTTTACCTTATATATTTGTTTATAAATATTTATGTAATTGATCCAAATATAGAATATCATATACCATCTTTGAAATATATTATTAGTTGATTTGGGTGGCTCCATATTGAAAATATTCTCAAGTATGGATACATGTGATATTATTATGACAGTATGAATTCCATAAACATGGGGTTTGTTTAAAACATTTAGGTATGATATATTTAAATGACTCATCAGAATAGGGGTTATGAATGAGGAATTTAGAATGAGGATACAACTGTAAAAATGGTACAACTACCATAAAATTAAACATGAATGCATTTCAAAAACATTATCTAACAAAATATGTGATGAAAATAATGGTGAGTTAACATTTTTCCTATGATAATAGACCAGTAGATAAATAATTGAAATTTTATAGGGATATATATTATACACCAAAAAAATAATGTTTTTTTCCTTTTTCTAGCCCTAATATTTTCTCAATCTTTAAATTTAGGGAGAATTAATGAGAATGAACACTTATTTTTCTCATTTTATGCTTTATGTTTTATCAACATCCCATGTTTTGTTATTTATCCTTTCATTCCAATTTTTATGTTTTTAGTATATTTTGAGGCCAAATATTGGTGAATAGAGACTCATCTTTTTTTCTAGAATTCCTTATAAATATTTTCAAACTATAATATACCATGTCTATTTCATTTTTTCTATTTAATTACTTATATATTAGAAAAGTTGAAGTACTTTTTATAATGGAATTTGTTTTACTAAAATAGGAGTTATTGTACATAGAAAAAATTTAATTTTTTAGTTGATGTGAATGAAATCCAAATACCACTAATATAATAATTCATGTGGATCAAGAGTGTTGTTTTTTCATAATTATTGAACCAAAAGTTCTTATGTCTTATCAAAATACATAATTTACATAGGAGATGAATGAAGATGATTTATTTTAGATATATAGGATAAGATTATTTGAATTAAATGAAATTGGGAGTCCATTAATACAAACATCCCCAGGGGGATGTAGAAATATTAGTTTCATTGTTTGCATAATATAAGTGAATGGTGTGATAAGGAATACCATATATTGATTAATATCTATGTGTACTCTGAAAATTATGTAAAAGTATTGAACATGATTGAAATTATAGTATTAGTTATTTGAGTAATAAGTGGTGATATGTAAAAAACATAATAAAGGTGATCATTGAACAAATTAAATTAATGGTTTCCACTATATTATTTCTAAAGCCACATGATTGTATATGAACATCTCCTTATGATGAAACATGCCTTTTTTCGGAAAGACATATAAGGTTTCATAAATAATGTTACAATGATTATCATTATTTTTGAGTTGAAATAACTCATTACTAGTATACATGAATTATTTATTTTGATTTAAAATTCTCAATGTATAAAGTGTTTCATATCGAAGATGTTATTATTAAGATGATTGGAAAATTACAGTCTCAAACCAACTAGGGTTTATATATTATGTGATGTTTAGGGGAATGAAAATGGATTATGATCTATGGACTTGTCCTACATATATGGTTTTGATATTTTATATATCCTATAATTATACAAATCAATCTACATGTCGTTATCATCGATGAAATTTCATCATAGTGAAGAGTTTGACTTATAATTACCCAATGCAAATGAGGATACTATACACACTGAGAAGTTGTAATTTATGGTTGATGCAATGATATGTGATATAAGAATAAATTAATATCATGATATGAATGTAATGCATACATTCCTAGTTCACATTTAGTGTATTGTTATATTATGGTGTTGGATATAACCCAAAATGGATATATCATTATACCCATGATTTGATATACAAGTCTTTTATATATAGTTTCCTAGAGGAAGGATATGTTCAGAAACATGATGTAAATTTGGGAATCCCAAACACTAGGATTTAATAATTGATATTGGGGAATGTGTTATTTTGTGCGATTTTTGAATATAGACCATATGTGGTGAACCAGTAGATGTATTTGGTTTTAATTAAGGGAATGTAATTACATATTGAATAGAACAATATTAGTAGTTTAAGATCTTACCTGGTGAAACATTTATTGTAAAATTTAATTATATTTGAAAATAACTCTAATATAATATTGTATATATTTAAATGACATGATCTTTTATGTAAGGGGTGTTTAGGTAATATTGTCTTCTTTGTAAATAAATATGCATTTAAGTATACATTAAATGGTGGGGCCAAAAAAATATATACTTAAAATAATTTATTAGGATAGATTTTATAGTTAGGATTAATATAGGAGATCCAAGAATATATATGTATATTAGGACAATAGTTAGAAAGACATTAGTATTCTTGATATAGTTATTCATTAAAAAGATAAATCATTTAGGGAATAAAATTTTAATGTTTTATCTAAATGAATGGCTATTTGATAATTCCTGATGCGAATAAAGTGGATTCATACATATAGATGATTTTAAAAAATTATTTCAATATACATATAAGAAAATTGTTTTGGGAATCAGTTCATATATTGAAAAAATAGGAATCAATAAAAATATAATTCTTTTTAGATTTCATATAGAGTGTTTTGAATAATGTACTTTTTCATCACACAATAATAATACCTAAATGTTGAAGGGGTTACAGTAAAAATATTTGGTAATATTTATTTAAAAATGGTTATGATGCAAAAGTATATAACCTCTTGGTCCTTAGAATCCACTGAATATTTGGATTATAAAATGTTGTCAAAATATAAAAATAATTTTGTATCCAGAAATTATGTGATGGAGAAAGAATTCTTGGTCGAACATTGACTGATATTTTAATGTTGTATGGGGTTCATAGGGGTAAAGGACCTTCTCATTAGGTGAAGAAATTCCTTTGGTTTATAGGATAAATATAGAAACACATATATCATAACAAATAAGAGGTTTCTTTTAATTTTGAGCGGGCCCATTACCATTATACATGAAATTAATAGATTGAATAATACACATATGAAATAATGTTTATTTTATTGAAATATAGATATTAGTGAATATTTTTTAAACCATATTGTTCATTCCATTATGTATTTAACAAAATATTGTGAATGGAAATATAACCTAAAATGAAAATAGCATTTAACCACTACAATGGAATTATCTAATTCTGGTGATGATATGGCCTTCCCTGAAATGATAATGTATATATATAATATGTTAAGCTCATATATAGAGGGAAATAAGGAAAATATCACATTTTCTTATACAATTGAATCTAGTGAGAATATAATAAATCTTATAAGGGACATGTTTTAGTTACTAAAATTATTATAACATCATCATTTTGAAATTTATCTTCTTTCAATCCAACATAATGAAATACCTTAACGAGTAGATACTCAATTATCTATTTGGTCACCCTTTATTGATTTTGACTTGATGATACTTTGTGTCTATTTTTTGTTGTTGTATGTTCATGAAATTTGGATTTTATTGAGTGTAGTCTTTATATTAATAAAACATTGACTAATTGTTGATAATATTTTATATTATATTCATTTGACGGAATGTGAGATTCCATGTCTAGTGATAGTGCTTAAATTGTCTTGATATGAATGAGGAATTCCATTCTTGGCATGGAATTTTGAAATGGGAAAAATAACAACAAGGTGTGGAAAATATATCCCATGATATTGTAGGTAACCAAATTATTCCAGAAACTACATTCAATGTGATAATAAGAAACATACCATGAGTATTCCAAAGAAAAAATATATAATCTCAATATAGGGTTTAATATAAAAAGAATATGTTTGAATTAAGAAAAAAATATGATGGGAATGTGAATTTAATTAGATATAAATTTATTTCCATTCCTTGTAGGAGGGATCCATCAACTAGTTTGTATTATGATATTGTAATACTAATTATACACAAAGTTATTTAATGTGATATTTTTTACAGATTGGGATAATATGTCGAGTGAAAAAGCTAATTGATTCATCTCAGTACATAGATACTATAATTGTCCATAAATTAATAAGAATGACTCCATGAAGTTTGTTTAAGTCTTGTAGAGTTATTAACAAATCCCATTTTAAGACCATTTGGAATCATTTAGTATCCTAATATAAATGAAATAAAAAAATATAGTTTTTATTCATAGCCTCTTCATATTTATGTCTCACGTACATGACAAAATATGATTATAAATTAATCCTAATGATAATAAATTGAGACACTCAACATGAATGAGGGGACCTATGCACTAGGGGTGGTGAAAGGTGTAAATTTTATGGGATTTATTTCTGGACCAATATTAAGATCTTATGGCATCACTACGTATCACAAGGTAACGTGAATCAAACCATACACAGTTCTTTTATGATAATTCAATGTATTTGTGAGAATCAAAAATATGAGGGAGAATTAATGGGTTATTTACTAGGTATAATTGAGATAATTTGCATAAATATAATGTCTTTTTGGAGGAATATTCAATAAATTTCACTAACACACTCCCCAAGATAGTAAATATTTAGTGTATTTGGAGACCATGAACAAAATATATTTATTTCTCGATTGATCTTCAAAATCTCATAGAAATAACTTCTCATATTTTACCCTTCTAGGAAATATCCAACATAAATGTGCCTTCATATCATGGGGATTGAAATGTATACAAGGGTGAGATGACATGATCATTAATGTTAAATATAGAAGATATCAATCATTGATCTTTTGAAATAATAATATTAGAATAAGGGTATGAGATCATTAAACTAACTTAAGAAGACCCTTACCATCTTATCATAGATCATATGATTGAGTCAGGAAATTGAATGTTGTCATTTCTGAAAACCTGTCCTACATGAGTGAAAAATCATCAAAAATTAATCATTAAAAATAATCTCATTTCATGAATGTGTAGAATGAAAATAAATATATAAAATACCATTTCAAATTTCATGGTTGACGTACAATAAAATAATTTTAGTTGGTTAGTATTTATCACATATTTCCCATTATGGAACATGATTCACCTATTTCTAATAGTGGATCAGTATTCACTTATATCCCATAGTTGATCTAGCTCACCGAATTCATTCCTATTTTTATATCATGATATATATTAATTTACTAATTTCATTTTAGGGATATATTGGTCCCACCCAAATCATAAAAATAGCATACCTATGAGTTCCATAATATCATAAAACATTCACAATATCATCACATCATAAACCTTGTAATGAAAATAGGTTTCATAATCATTTCATTAATTCTCTATATAAAAACCTATGAAAAATAAATGCAATTCAAAAAAATTTCATCGACATAAACATTAACAATTAAAATAATTAATAAGATTGGTATCTTTCAATCTTTTCTTAATTAAATCAAATTAAACATCAATGGAAATCACATTATATGAAAAACTATTTTTAAATATCACTTGGATCAATTTATTAAATAATATAGCCATTCAACTTTGAAAAGGATTTTAAATATAAAAAAAATTCAAAAAAAATTCCTTAAACATTATCATTGAAATAGATAAAAGAAGATTTAAAAATTATTTAAAGCATGTATTGAGAATAATAACCTTTCAATTTTTAATATCACTATTAAAAAAATATTTATAAATATGGATATATTTTTTTTAAATAACATTCAAAATTAGAAATATTATTTAGAATAATTGTTTTGCACATGTTTGATAAAAATAAGAATTATTATTGTGCACCTTAGAACAAAATTTCTATTAAAATTTTCAATAAAATCCAGGATGGAATTGATTAGAAAAAGGCATAAATATGCATTTCTAAATATTAGGTAAAAAACTAATATATGTGTAAATATTTATTTAATAACTCTTTTGGATGAATTGAAAATATTTTTTAATTTTATTTGAAAACATAATATTTGATAAGAAAGGGTGTTCAATTGAAGAGAAAGATAAATTCATGTTTCTATTATGAAATTGGAACTCTTAAGAATATAAATTGAAAATTTTAAGATAAAATTTTATTCTTATTAAATAACCATACAATAATATGTTTCATGGGTTTTTTGGGATATAGATCATAATATACCTTCATATGAATCAAAAATATAAACAATCCTGATAAATGTTGAGATTGTATCAGAAAACCACTACCATTTTAGTAACATTTCTACTACAAACCACATGAAAGAGGGAAACTAAAATGGATATTTTAATCTAAAATATTTTCAACTTCGTAATTATAAAATAAATTCATGGTAATTATATACACTATCTTAAAAACACATAGTGAATATCGTATATGTCTCAATGAAAATAAATGTGGGACAAAAATGCATTATAATTAGTCTCAACTAGAATTGTTCATGTTTAAACCACAAACATAATAAGGTTAATTTTATTATACATATACTTTATAACCCTTCATACATATATATCTTATTATATATTATTTTTATTTGACCTTTTATAAAAAATTTATAACAATTATATGTTAAAGTCACATTTCGAGCAACAGCTACATTGTTTATCATGTGTATTTTGATTTTTTTATTTTTATTCTTCATATATTGATAATGGTTCTCTTAAATAAATAATATTTAAAATTATATAAATGTCATATATATTCAGTACAAATTATTTCTGACTGATACTTGAATGTTAGATATTGAAAATCGAACACACCATTCAGGGAGATGGTGGGTCATACATATGCTTGTACACTATCTCTATTTTATGATGGAAAGAAACAAAAAATGTAAATTAATATAGCATCATTAAAAATTTATTTTTCATTTAATATATATAAAATATGTTTATTAAAACCATCACTATTACATTCGATAAATAATATGTATAAATAAAATCAGTATGAAATGTGTTTGTCTACCATAATCCCAAATTATGTTATCATTTTCCCACGTAATTTATGGTAAAAGTTATATTTTTATTTCATGATTCAATAAAAATAATAAAATAAGAGATATAATATATAAAAAATATATCATGTGAACCTTTGTTGGAGTTGGTGATGAAAATGATTAATTGTGGTTAGTGAGATGGTAGTCTGTTGTACACAGAAATGATGATTTCATAACCCATTTGATAGAAAAAGAGAATAATATAGGTGTTTAAATTAAAATAATAAAAACTCAGTATATCTATGAAATTTATTTTATTATATATTCATTTGTTGGTAATAGTTTAATCATATGGACAAAGAAATAAAATAAAATGCTATGTTAGGGACTTTACCCCTTCTCTAGAAAGCATCTATTATGTTTTACCAATAGGTTTTTTAGTTTTTATTCCTATCAATAAAAGATTATAGGATACTATGAGAGAATTAAGAATAATATTTGGATGGTATTTTCGAATGTAAACTGTTTTGGATGTGTCAAAAGGATAAGAGAAGCAGTGGCCTTTTATAAGTTTGGTGAGGGAAAGACTTGTTATTCTGAAAACAAAAGGTGTTTTCCCATTTTTTCATAAAAATTGGATAAATTTTGGTACATTTATAAAACTATAAGATATAAGGTATATATATTTTTAGGAAATTGGTTTTGAACATTTTTTTTCACTTTAAACCTTATCTTTTTAGTTTTTTCCTTCGGCCAACCCATTTTAATCTTAACCATGGAAAATAATGTTTTCTATTTTTTACAATTAATTGTGGTAGAAAATTAATGTTAACAAATTATAGAATATAAATTATTTTAATTCAAAAAAAAAGAATGTATTTTTTAATATTACTTTATATTAGTGGAAAATTACAATTTAAAATTAATCTCATTGATGTGATGAGAAAAACCTTTTCCAAATAGAAACTTTTTTAAAATAATTAAAATTTATATTTACAAATTGTATCGTAAATTTACTAAAATAACACAAATAAGATTTATTAATATTTAATAGAACTATTTTTACCATACAAAACATATTGAAACAATTTTTGTGTTTTTAATTCTTTTAAAAAATACAATTCTTAATAAAACCCAATATTTTACAATATCCCTCAAAAAATGTAAATTCGTAGAAACATCTCAAAAAGTCACCCTATGATATTATTTAAATGAATATTTCATGATTTAATTTAAATATTTATGATTAATTATCTAAAATTGGAACTAATTTATTTTAAATTAAGTATAAAAATGTTGAAAATGTTCTACTTTGAAAAATATCAATTTTTATTCCTACAATTTTATTTATTCTTATTTGTAATCTAAATGTAAAAGAAGATAAATTTTAAAAAATTTATTAAATATATAATATAATTTTTTATTGAAATAATTCACAAACAAAATTTTATTTAATTTTTTTAGATAATTTATAATTTTGAAAATAAAATTAGGTTTTTCTGAAAAAGATTCCATTTATTTTATAATAGTTTTTATTTTAAAATATAATTAATTGGACAACAATTAATTCATTATATATACATGAGGGAGTAATATATTTTTAAATTTTACTTAATCCTATACATACTTACCATTCTAATGGATATGTGATAACTATCAAGTTAAAATAAAAAAATTTAATAGTTTTTCACTCTTCCTTTAAACTCGATGTAGTGTGTACCTTTTTCAATACTCATTGTTTCTTTTATCATAAGCTAAAATTGGTGTTATGTAGAAAAGATTGATAAACTCATTATAGTGTATAATGCATGATAATATTAGGTTTCTGTGTAATGTAATCTAAAATTGGTGTCACGTGTAAACACATTAATCAAGTTATTATATTTATTTGAAAAAATACCTCTCAAAATACTAGGGTGTTACATTATACTCCCCTTAAAATAATTTTATCCCTCTAAATTGAATATATTTTCTAAAAAATAACTAAGGATAATACATCCTTTTTATATCTTTTGTTTCATATGTATCTTCCCCAAGATGATGGTTTTTCCCAAAAACATTTATTAGGTGACTGGTTTTGTTTTTTAGAAAATTCAAATATGATCCATAATATCAATTTATTGTTCCTTATAAGAAAGATCATTCCCAATTGGTAGACTACTATGTTGAGTAAATGTGAAAGATCAATAGTGTAGTTCATTATGAGAGTTACATGGAACACATCAGGATCTTAATAGAAGTTGAATGGAAGTGCCAAATGATAACCTACCATATCAATATGATGATTTATTTCAATGTGAAAAATATATATATAGCATGGTTCTGTAATATTTATTCCATAGAGAAATTCATAGAAATATTTTACCAGATAATTTAAATTCAAGATTGTGTTGATGAGTATATACATTACATTTCATTCAACTATATATTATCTTCATATTTTGTTTAATGGATATCACCTTATATTCCATAACATTTTCATTGATAGGGTCCAATAACTTTCTTTATAAAACCTCATTAAATGATGTTCATTTTATACACTTATTTCCATAAAATTATTCATAAGGATCCATTTGAATTGTTGACTGAAAGCTATTGTTTCATGAAAAATCAACTAGAGGAAGGTGTAAATCCAAACCACAATTAACACCCAATAGAAATGATCATTTAATATCATCAAGTTTGTGACTTATTTTCCTTGAATGACCTATTTGGAGGATGATACAGATATCAAAAATTGAACTCTATATAAAGATCCTTCATAAGTATTCACCGAAACATTGAGGTAAAAATTGGATCATGATCAAATCCAATTGATTGTGGTATTCCATGAGACATTACAACTTCTTTAATGTGTGTTTTGATAATTGAATCTAGAGATAAATCATCCCATATTGAAATTAATTTTTTAAACATGGAATGGTAATTGATTATTACCCATAATTACCTAAATATCAAATATATGATAAAATGTAATGTTCACCAATACCTTTAATCATATATCTATAAAGTGTAAAGGAATTACTCCATTATAAACAGGTTTAGTGAAACAAATCTGATACCAATTATTTTATTTCCATAAATAAATATAAATATATTAATACTATGGATAAAATCCTATCATAGAAATCCTTAAAAGTGATACTAATTACATTGATCTTATGGTAAACATCAATCTAATAAACCCATGATCATATCTATAAATTTTAATCTAATTATACATGGAGACATATAAACATCCCAATGTTATTTCACCATTTATTTATTATAAGTCTCTTATAATATGGAAACATTATATTCATTGGAATCATGGGTTTATCCTTGTACCGATAGAATATCAAATGTTATTTCATTATTCCAAAATCCATTTATATATAGATAATTACATGATATTTCACTACAGGATTTAGAAAATGGTTTTAATTAGGATGATTCATATGAAATAAAAAAAATTCCCATCAAGGCAGGTGAGTATCGGTGGGCCCAAATTATAAAGATTTAGTTCGTCTATATTGATATTATAATATATCCTAATGTAATTTTCTTTTCGTGATTATTGTGGATTATCGATAACATTTGACCTTGGATTTGAAAATTTATTCCCATAATTCAAAAAATCCATTAACTTGAAATACTAGAGTGTTAGTTTTTTTTAAATGGATTGAGGTGAAAATTCCTCTATATTAAATGAAAAAAGAAAACATGAGAGGAGCAACAAAGAACCACAAAAAATACAGATAACCAGAACTAGGGTCCTTAACCCATTCAAGCGCTGCATTCTGATTTGGGGAGTCCCGCCTGAGTCAAGGAATATGTGTTTTGCTGGAAGCCCCATGTCCAGTTCTCCTTCTCAAGTAGGGATGGAGTCCAAAATGATGACTTTTCTTCTCTTGTGTGGAACTATTTATCCATCTCCAACGCCAGAAATAGCTTGGTCGACTCCTTTAATTATGAAACAGTATCCTCAAAACTGAACCATCAAGCAACACCTTTGCTGCTCCTGAGGGTAAGCTCATCAGGGTCTAACCATCCATGCATACCTCACCAGGGTCCTCAAAAGAAACCCAGATAAAGATGCAAATTAATTAGAAAGAAAGCAGAAGAAAAATATTGATAACAGAACATCACTGTCCAGATAATGAAGGATCAATTATGAGGTCTAAAAGAATATAAATTCCCAAGTCTGAAATTCAGTATTAAGAAACTCAAGCTAAAGACCAAACCGTACAGTGCATAGCTTGAGAATGCTGCTATACCACATTTAGAAAAGCACCAAATCAAGAAATGATCCTAAAAATAGGAGATCTATCCAAATCCCTTTTCAAGAGGGGTGAAAAAACATCAGGAAGTTTGTCATACCAAATGAAGACATCACCTTCATCTCCTTTGTTAGCCAATCCATCTGCAACAGAATTAGCATCCATGTAGACATGAGTAATAATATGATTCATTGATAAAAGGGATTATAAACAATTAATCCATCGATTTTGAAGCATCCAAGAAAGGTGACATGAACCATCCCTAATAGAAGAGACAATCCTAGTCGAATCACTCTCTAGCCAGATATTATTCCAGCCATATTTTTTTGCCTGCTCCGCTGCAATGATGAATCCCATAATCTCAGCTTCAATTGATGAAACCATACCAAAACAGCCATGAAATCAATCCACTTCCATTCCCTTATGACCTCTGAACATTGAACTATATCCAGAAGGACCAGGATTTCCTTTCGATGCACCATCCGAATTAACTTTCAACCAACCAACAAAAGTCTATTTCCATAGAACTTCAGAAGTTCCAACTGGAGGTTAAATAATTCCTTTGATAACAATTCGGTCAAAGACAATGAAATCATGAATGGAATTAGCACAATAATGCTTCTTAGGCAGGCCATCCACATGTATCTCAGCAAGTACGCGTGAGAGAGTAGAGGTTACTGATAAGGATTTATTCTCATGGAGAATTTGATTCATAGAGAACCAGAAAAATGAATTAATTCAGAAGAAGCAACTTGAAATAAATCCAGCAGTTGTGAGGAGAGAGAAAGATAGTTCCATCTTTGAATAAAGTCCACAATAGAGGACGTCCAAGGAAGAGAAATCTCAAAGATATCCGTTAAATCCTTCCATATTGATACTGCCATTATGCAACAGAGGAATAAATGATCAGCATCCACTCTTTGTTGGTGATAGAAAACACAAGAAGAACATAAAGACATACCACAATGTTGAAGATAATAATCAGTTGGAATCATGAAATGAGCAATTATCCAAACCAAATTGGAGCGAGATGGTCTAATAAAATTTTTATGCTAGTTCCTCATCCATTTATTTTCAAAGTTGGGGTTCAAGGAGAACTCATAAAAAGCCTTTGAAGTGAGAATTCCATTAGCCGCAGGCTCCCAAGCCCAAAAATCCTTCTTATTAGAGAAACAATAATTGTTGACAATGTTTATAATGTTGATGGAAAGTCCTCCCATGTCTTGAAGTTGGTCCTTGATGGTAATATCTAGATCAATGTTCGTATCATCCATCACTAACTCTATTAGGGGATCATCATTCTATTTGGATTTCCATAAATTAAGATATGATTCCATTGAGACTAACCATCTAGAATGAGCATCAATTGAATAAAATATGTATTTGAAAGTAGGCCAGACAGAGGAATCAATATGATTAAAAGACCCCATCTTTAGCCTGTCAACGAATTTTCCCTGAAGAAAGTGTGAACTCTCAGAACTGTTGATAAAAATCCTCCACAGGAATGAAGCCTGAAATGAATCATTAATGAGCACCAGATTCTATATACCTAAACCCCCAATATCATATGTCTTGCAGCACTCTGACCAAGGAACCGTGGCCAACTTTTTTGAAGATACTTCCACTCCAAATAATGTTCCTAAGGGATGTATTGACACATTTTATAAGCGAAATATGCCAATTGTAAACCATAAAAGAGTATAACATCTTATAGATAATGACTGATTTCACTAAACAAACCCTTCCAGCCATGGAGAGGGACATTCCTTTCCAGGCAGAGATACTCCTTCTAATCTTACTAACAATCTCTTTGAAATGACATGTTGTTGGCTTCCCCAAAAACAAGGGAACTCCTAGGTAATTGAAGCAAAGAGCTCCTTCCTTAACATTAAGCTCATTGATAATAAAAGTATTACTTTGCTCACTTATGTTCTTACCAAATTAAAAAAAATATTTCTCCCAGCTGATATCTTGACCAGAGATAGAAGCAGAGTGTAAAAGAAATCTTTTGATATTTTTTATATTTCTCTTATCACCCAAAGTGAATATGATGATATCATCTGCATATAAAAGGTGAGTGGGAGCAATGATACCTCTGCCAGCATTAATATACTTCATCTTCCCATTCCCAGCCATGATAGAAAGTAGTATAGTCAAATAATCCTCTCCTATAGTGAAAATAATTGTAGAAAGGGGATCACCTTGTCTAACCCCTCTAGAGCAATCAAAGAAACCACAAGGGGATCCATTAATAAGAATTGAAATCCGAGCAGAGAAAAATATGGTTTTGATCCAAGCAATGAAAACATCATTAAACCCAAAAATAATAAGATCTTTGCAAATAAAACCCCAATTCATAGTATCAAAGGAATTTCTGACATCAAGCTTGAGAGAAAGTTTACCACCTCATGTAGGATTCTTAATAAAATTAACACATTCTGATGTAGTAATGAGACAATCTTGAATTGATCTTCCATTGATAAATCCAAATTGATTATGGGAAACAATCCTACTAGCAATTGTTTTGAGTCTTGTGGAAAGGATTTTACAGATGATTTTAAAAATAGTGTTGACTAAAGCCACAGGTCTGAATAAATGCATTTCATTAGCATTATCATTTTTTGTGATAAGAGCAAGGAACTGTGAATTTATTCCATGAGGGAGGTCCCCACCTTTGATGAAATGAATTACAATCTTACAGACATCATGTTGAATGATGTCCCAGTATGTTTGGAAAAAGAAGTTACTAAAACCATATGGACCTGGGGAGCTTTCAGGTTTGAGACTAAAAACAACCTCTTTTATTTCAATGCTCAAAGGAATAGAAGTGAGATTAGCATTATCTTGATAAGTGACAAATTTGGGGATAATACCCTCCACCGACTCATTTGTTAAAGTAGGGAAATTAACGAGATCCTTGAAATAAGAAATGACATGTTCTGAGAGATCCCTATCATTGTCAATAACTTGGTCCCCATTCTTGATCATCGAGAGAGGTTTAGAAATCTTTCTGATTTGTTGTAGGGAATTAAATAATTTTGTGTTCCTGTCACAATCCTTAAACCATTTAGATGGTTGTAATTTCATTCCACACTTTTTGTTTTCATGATACCTACGATACATTTTCTTATAAAAAATATATTAATTGTGGGGAATTAAAATTTACATTTTTAACATTAAAAAAATTTTAATTACTTATTAAAATATAATAATATCTCTTATAGACATGACCTTTTAAAAATTTGTTTTAGGACACCAAAGAATTGAATAAATTTTTTTTAGTACTAGTGATTAACCATTACATATACCATGGAAGTATTCTGAAATTAGATTCATATGTACCATGTGATTCATGGTACATTCTATTAATACCAAGAAATAAATTCACAATATTTTTTCATAAAATACGAGTGAAGTAATTACTGAGAAATATCCCCTAACACAATTCATAATCCATATATTAAATTTAATAGTATTCACTGAAATTGTTAATAAGAGGATACCATTGATCTGATTAAGCATCCAAATGAAAAATATCCAAAATGAAACATTCATGCTCAAAAAAATCAATAATAGAAAATAAATATTCATTTGAACTGATCCATTTCTTACTAACAAGTTTACCAGTTTAAACAACATAATAATTTTATTGTTTCCAAATGATGGAATAATAATAACATTATGACTTCCTTTTCTCATTTTGACGTTCAACATAATTCATAGCTTTATAAACTTGTGTGATTATAACCGTAATTTTTCTCAATCTATCTCCCATTAATTTAGGTTTCACAGAAGGTAAATCCCTAAATTTTCAATCATAATCATCATTAACATCGTTCCTTTAGGTTCCATCTATTGACTAAAAAATTATTGAATATCATGGGAAATACTAATCAGAATTTAAAAACAATAATACATGAATAATAATTTATTATATTTCAAAATCATGTAACTTTTTTTTGAATATATGACACCTTCTACATTACATTGTTCATTCAAGGAAATTATTTCAATCCATCATTATGGTTTGTAAACTGTTTTTGAATTTCAAAATTTCATCCCCTTGGAGTGTAAAACACAGTTTTAGTAAAAACCAATTATCATGGACTAGTTGACAACAATTTCCAATTACATTCATCTTTTTTAGATTTGTTCCCATATGTACCTTTCTGCTTTTTCCACATCAACTTGTAGTCTCCAACACTATGGAAACAGTGGAAATGGTATCTGACACTTAGCGTGCCTGTGGGGCACATCATTTTCATTAGCCACTAGCACAACTGGTGGTCGTGTTGTCCTGTTGTCTGGTACACAGACACCACCAAAAGTAGGAACACCGGTAGACCACCAGATCTACTCTTTTGGTCTGTTCATCACAACGCTTGTGACATCAGACTCTGAGGAATGTTCTCTTCACTCCAATGGTCTCAGTAGCACCATTCCATAATCTTGGAAATTCCATTTACAAATAACACACATGTGGTGCATCTCGGAATGTCTGTGTCCGCCCGCACCCTCCTCGTTAGAAGTATAAAACCAAGGATCCTTGGGACAATATTTTATCAACAAAATCATATTCCAGAATAGAAATCCCAAATTAAACACCATCCCGCAAGAATGTATGATTCGAGGATCAACCAGTTCTTGGGTTGATAAGCATTCATCATTTTGAACATGAGCATAGAAAAACATAAATCAAAACAAAGCCCAAACTCATGCAGTTCAACATTAAAGCAATTGGATTGCGTATGATCAAGAAGTCGAAGGTGTTTGTTACTCCCCATCTTCATTTTTTGTAGAGAGAGAACGTTTCAAGTGATCCTCTGATGTTCATATTTCGTCATAGGGGAGGAACATCACTATAAGTTTTTCGAAGAAGCTCTCCAACGTGTTAGTTTAGTAAAAAGGAAACATGTCACAACGTTTCTGTTATACTGCAAAGTTGCGTAGTTACGCTATTTCATTAATAAAACAACATTATGATTACAAATGCACCAACAAGCCAATAATGATTCTCATTTAATGTTACTTTTCATGGAATCATCGCCACACTACAGCTCCACCACCCTCTACTCAATGGTGCGATATAAAATATATTTTTAGTAGTTATTTTAATATTTTTTTTTGAAAATTATAGAAATTAACTTTTTTTTGACCCTTTAATGTTGAAGTTAAGTAATTTTTTGGTGAATCCTAGGGTACCGAGTTCAATGGTGTCCTCAGAGTTTTAATCCACTCAGCTGTCCAAAAGTTAGAGAAACACTCTTGACATTTTATTAAGATAACATAAAAAAGTTCAAAATTCCATTTTGAGCTTGTCGAGCCTCGGTATCACGAGCCGTCAGATCCTATGGTATCAATATAATTACATTTAATTTAAAAAAAATTCATGGATATTCCAAGAAATTACATAAAAAGTTCTAAACTAGATCACAATGTAATGTATAATCAAATTAGATTTATTAATTAATACTTTAATAATCATTTAAAAATTTAACTTATTTAGTATAATCTTATTATGTTAATTTATGGTCTTTTATGAGTTATATTATTCAATTTCATACTTCTAGAGTTTGCAGTTTCATTGTTTTCATCATCGATTTTCTTATATAAGAATGTGTAAGTTCTTCTAAAATGAAAATAGAAATCGATAATTCAAGTAATAAGTTATTAATGAACATATATATTTTTAAATGATCTTATAAATAATTTGGATTTATTTTATGTGGATAATCACTAGATAAATGATTATTAATAATCATTTAGATTAATTTGTATGGTTTTTACTCACAAAGAACTAGTATTGTTTTATTTTCTAATATCCTATATATATAATGATTCCATAATATTAAATAAGATGTAATAAATATATTATAATATTTTATAACCGTAAAAATGGTTTTAGGACAATAAATTAAGGCTTTAATGGAATTTAAATAAATTTTTTCCTTCAAGCAAATAAATTATCACCTAAGAAATGACGTTTTCATTTCTAGAATAAAATTGGAAGTACAGGGGTCTGAAGATGAATTATTCAATTTGAGGAATAAAATTTCTGTAAATTTAATGTATTGGAGTTTTCATTAAATTTTGATGAAGGTAGTGTATGAAATAATAAAAATTTTTTTTTAAAATAATATAATACGAAATGAATGGGGAATTTAACTTTGAATTTCTCTCCCTTGAGAACCACCTTTGAGAAAAGAGTGTATAATTTTTAATGAAAGCAATAGCAACGAGATGTTGGGAATAGTTTTTGGAAGATTTTTTATCATAATTTGAACAAGGCTCAATGTGTGATAGGTGTGATGAGAATACAAGGTGAGGGGTGGTATTTATAGTAGAAGAGTGGGGTGTTGTTCATTATTTTATTCATTCTTTTTATTTTGGCTTCATAATATGAATACTTTGAGAATTATTTCCAAATATATTTATTTAATGAAGTGAAGTTTTATATTATATATATTACATCATTTATGACTCATGGAATTGAGAATTTACCTTATAATGTAAATATACCGTTAATTAAACTATTTTACAATTCAGCAAAAATTCAACTATTTTAGAAAAAAATCAAAACATCCCCCCTTTAAAATTTCTAACATATATAATTCAAATAAAAAATCTATATTAAAAAAATATTTTCCTAAATATGGGAAATTTAATTTTTAATTAAAAACATATTTTTCATAAAAAATACCCATTTTAAAATTTTAACTTTTTTTAAACACTTCGAAAAATTAAATAATGTCTTATAAAATTATCTTATTATCATAATATACAAAAATTTTAATTTATGAATTCATTACATGGTAATATATTCTATTTTAAAAAATTATATTAATTATAAAATTGGATATAAATAATTATGTTTTGACAATTAATTAATAAGTTATAAATTATTTATTTACTTATAATATAAAATAAATGTAATATATTTCTTTTTCAAATATTGTTAAATTTTATTTATACATTAATATGTTATATTACTATTACATTGGTCAGTTTACTACTCATTAGAGGGACATTACAATTCCAAAGTTCATGTTAATATCTCTTCACTGTTTGTTTCTTAACATCTAAAACTATTAATTATATCATTATTTTTTAGATTATAAGCTTTTTTTGTGTTTTTTAATTGGATTTATACTATATGATATAATTATAAGAATTGGTATTCATTTTTAAATGTTTTGGGTCATTACATGTTCCAACTAAAAAGATAATCTATTTTAAATTATATATCTTCCATATGTTGTATATGTTATATATTTTACCAATATTTGTGTTCCTTTAATATTTCATCATCACGTAGTTATATAGGTATATAATTATTTCATCCATATTTTATATTATTCATGGATTTTTGACCTAATATATCCATATCTTAACCCATTATATGGATTGAATCATCATTATTGGTCTAGTAACCTAATTCAATAAGATTTTATATTATATATATAACTAAAAAAATTTAAATAACAGACATCTTGTCCTATTTTGGTCACTTTATATTACCTTTCCATAAAAAATTTATCATGGAGAAATCAACATAATCATTAAATACAAAACTATATGACTGAGTACTGGTGACGTGTTTTATTTAAAAGGAATGTAACTTTTAGTAATTTTTAAGAGATTTATTCTTATCATATAATCTCATGTTATTCTATTTTATGATTACACGGTTCCAATGATTCAATTTTAAATAAATATCCTTCCACTAAATCAATTTTTTCAGAGCCATAAAAACGTTTCTCTTTACACAACTCTTTGATAATCTTGATTTTAGATGAAACAAATCTAAATTAATTATCAGGCCAAGCATGTAACTCCATTAAAGACTATATGACAATTTAATAACTGAAATTAAACACTTTTAAAAACATATTATATAATAATAAATAATATAAATTTTATTACCACAACTAATAAAGGGAAAAAATATATAAATGAACAATTCATAAACATAGTCGTTATGTTTACATTTATGAACCAGTAAAAAATATATTATATATGAATTATAACTGATTCAAGAATTATAGTTATTTGGTGGGTAATGGGTACCAATTAATTTGGTACCTAACCCTACATAACCACATTATATAGCATTATCATGATGGTTAAATTTTTATTTATAAGTTTATGGTAGATCATTGGAAACACTGTAAATAAATTGGCATGGTTAGGGTAGAACGCTTAGAGTATTGTAAACATAAACCTGATTATGATTTTTTTCGTAAATTTATAAACAATTTTTTTTCAATTACATTAAATTTATAGGAATTATTTATTTATTTTGATTTGGATTCATATTATATTAATATGTAAATATTAATTGTTATTTTAATGACTTAATGGTATTAAATAATGTGAAATTAAAAAATTAATTTACAAAACAATTGGATTGTTTATTAAATTTCATTAATAAATTTTAAATATTTGAAATTTCTGTCAGGTAACTAAATGGTAGAATGTAGTTAAAATGGTAGATAAAAATATAATAGGCTATGGTTTGGATAGTGGAAAAAAATTAATTGTTTAGGGTTTTGGTTTGGGTTTTTTAAAAATAAATGTTTCAGGGTTTGAGTATCCCAAATTTCATTGGTACCCAACTTATTACCCTACCTAATGGGTTTTCTAAAAATAAATAAACATACCAATAATGTACTTATATCAAATATGAACTATATTATAATTATATTTATATGGAAATATACATTAATATAAAATCAGTAAAATATATAAATGATATATATGAAATTTCGTTATATTATGTAATATTTAGAACATCAAAAATCTAATATTAATTAATACATGATATTATCTATTTTCGAAAAAATATAATTTTATATGGTTTACAAACATTTCATAAGTAATTTATATAACCTATACATTTAAAATTAATTATTATGAGTAATTAATAATATAATGTAAACTCTTATAGATTTTTCCTTGATCATTAAATTCTAATCACTTAGTAAATCATATTATAGTTTCAATATGAATAATTTAACACAATTTATATGTTATTATATATAAATATAAAATTTATAAAAATATTAACAGTTAATATTAATATTTTTTATTTTATAATTTATCCCCAAATATCAAAAAATAATATATAAATATTTTCTAATTAGATATTTTAAAAAAAACATTGTAAAATAAATAAATATTATAAAAATATTGTTTTCTGAAATTAAAAAAACTAATTATATAACTAATTCATCATTGAAAATTTATAAATTTTTTAAATTTTTATCATATATAATGATATAATATATTTCGTAATAAACAATTTATATGTCTGAAAACATAAAACCCACGAATTAAAATATTGTGTATCCAAAAATATGTAATATAGAGTATGATATATCATTCAACACCTTCCATTCATATTGTGTGATATGCATTATATCACTATTATGATATGGTGATAATTTTTAATCAAATGAATTAGTAAAAATTTATGGTGTCTTATTCTACCATTGGAAAAATCACATGATAGAATGCATTGAAAAAATATGGTTTATAATTGATTACCAATTATGATATTATAAAACATATAAAAAATATAATTATAGACTATTATATCACATATATAAAATAAATCAATAGTAAAAATTTAATGTGGGGTTTAAAAAAAGAAATTAGAGTTATATTCCTTAAAATAAAATTTATTTCATAGGTGTAAATACAAAAATATGATACTAAAAAGTATTTATTATAAAATTTAATTAAAAAATAAAGAATATTTTTAGGTCTCTAATACCATTAATATTTTTATACGGGTTGAATAAAACTTATTCATTACATTATAAGACAATAGAAACCACAGAACCAATATCACCATTTACAAAACAAAACCATGTAAAAACAAATATAGAATTGGTACCATTTTCTATAGGTGGTTGATTATGTTGTATATAATCATATAATTGTTGAACTTATCATAGACAAAACCATAGGGTTCCAAAAAAATATAGTGTATCCTTGGGTCAATTTAATCACTAGATTTTGGGGCATGACGAGCCTTAGACCTGTGATATGAACTTGAATATAAATTTAAATTAAGATAGGTTTGGGTAAATTATAAGGAGGATATTAAAATATCACAACCATTATAATAGATTATAACTCCTTATATATCACTGGGGGAGTATCCCGTATTATCCATTTAGTTACTCAAAATTAGATAAAGTTGTGATTAAATGGAAAATCCTACAATGATTGTATCCCATGGTCCAAATTCATTATCCATGATGTTCCATTGTATGTAACATTATAATTGGTACTACCCAGAATTCAATGGTTTAAAATATTAACCACTTAATGGTTGAATACCATGATCATTGATATATAATAATTTAGATCCTACAATATGATTTATAATTCCCTATGATTTTCCTAGGTGGTACAATACGTCTATAAATTTAATTTTTAATATGGTACCATTAAAACATTAATTATTCATATATTTTAAAGGAATGATACCATTACATGGTTGTATGGATAACACCCCATGAAATATCCATTTATCAAAAACTACAATATAGGATATCTTGTATCATAAACATAATAAATATTAAATAATATCACTATTAGTAAGATATCATTCCAAGAATCTAGGATGAACTTATACCCACTAAAGAAGACATAATTTGGATCATAAAATATTTATATCTAGAAACTTATTAAAATTCGTTCAATTTTTTGTTGTGATTAACTAAATTCTCAAATTCTTGAATAATATTTTTATGTTATGTTTTTAATGATTTCATCACAAGATATTCAAGTCAGGATTATGTATTTTGGATTTTATGTTCTAATAAATCATTATAAAAATAAATATAATATTAATTTATTCATTTGAGGATTGATTATAATATATATTTTTTATATTTTTGGTGAATAGATTTATTTTATTTAAAAATATTTTTTTATTAGGATTTGAATTCAACATGAAATTAGAGAGAATATAAAATTATTTCGTAGTCCAACAAAATATATTAATTTCATTTAAATTTAAAAAATATATTTTTTATATTATGAAAAAATATTATAATTACATGTAAAATAAAATTAAAACAAAAAAAAGAAATATTATATTAAATAGTGATATGGGATAAAATTTTTAATTAAATTAAAATAAAGAGCCATATTGAAGTTTTGTTGTGTTTAACTTAAATATAAATTGAATTATATGTCTAAATAATTTATCTAATTATCATTTCAAATAATAAAAAAATAATGAGAGAGAACATACCCAATATTCACTAATGATAATAAGTGAATAGGTGATATGGGTTATATAATATCCATAGTTAATATTGTGAAGCACTTGATTTCCTCACACTAGCACCAATGATATCAACAATAATGATCAGATCTATATAGAACATGTATGAATATAAATAGAAGACTACTTCTTTGGATTCCACAATCAACTAAAATGTCAACTTGATTAAGGATCAGATTGATGATGTCCATGATGAATAATAATTAAATTTACAAAATATGTGGTAGGTAATTTATTTAAATATAATATTATTAATTATATAGTAATAAATAATTAAAGTATTTGTGATAATTCACTGAGTTTAGATGAAACTATTTTTACTTTTCATTAAACCTCATCACATTTCACACTTTCTAGATCCCCAAGTGGTTTCAAATAAAGAAAAATAATTTACAATTTCTATATAAAATAGATTTATTAAAATTCATCCCAAAAACATTTTTCATATTTAAATAGTTGATATGATTTTTATGTTATACTTTTCTTTTCTAAAGAATGAGTTCAATATATTTTGATTTTATTGACATAAACAATGTTTATATATATATATATATGTATATATTATTTTCAATAAATAAAACAATCTACATTGGGATAGTTTTATCTAAGGAAAAATGTAATTTCAATTGTTTGTTTATGTTAATGATTTTAGATAATTAACTATTTTTAATATTATATATGTATATGTAGAGTCATGCTCTTAGATTAAATCCTAATAATGTATCATAATTTTAATTTATTTTCCATTTGTTTTTTATAGTAAAATTACTAAGGATGCATTCGGGAAAAAAGAAACATTTCTTAAAAAGGAATGTTTATAAAAAAACATAAAAAAAATTATGTTAAATATGTGGCATCATCTACCTACCCGGTTTCATGTGGAAATGATCATACACATGAATTTATATTTTTATTTCTTATAATTTAACGGGATTCCCAATTTTACCCGTATTTCTCAATATTTTTGACTGTGTGTATATATATTGAATGTAATGAAATATAATTATATATATTTAAAATAAAGTTTGTATGCTTTCAAAATTAAATGAAAATAATTTTTGAAATTATGTTTAATATTTATATATTATTTAAATATTTATATTATTTATAACCATAAATATATATTTATAGAGGTGTATTAATCTAAATTTATTTATTAATTATCATTATTTAGTCATTTCTATGAATTCGTGGATTTATTTATCTCACTGATGTGAATTTTTACATTGTTTAATGTTATTATAATAGTTATTAAAATAATATTGGGGATCCGTGAATCATACTTCCTTCATGTAATTGTGTGAGTGATCTCAAGTTAACAATTATCTATTAAATTTAATTTCTCCTACCTATATAAACATGACATTAATGTTAGAATATAATAATAATGTTATAGAATACTCGATGAGGTAGCTCATGTGACGAACCAAAGATTAATCTTGATAATGGTGAAATATATGAGTTTTAATGATTTTTTTACTTGAGTCAATCTAGGCTCAATAAGATTCTTTATTTAATTTCTATGTTTTTTAATCATATATCGATAAACAAAACTATTATATAATACTCATGATCTTGTCAGAAATATATATCTTTAAGAGTTTAATTAATTAATGTGATCGTGATAATGTATATTATAATAATTAATAATTAGTATTTGTTAAAATTTAATTATTATGTATTAGGAATATATTTTTATATATGGATTGTTAGTCAAGGGTTAACATATAATTATAAAAAATCATGCAATATAAAACCACTTTTTATACACAATTATAATTAAAATACCTACTATGTTAATATTATCGTTAAACACCATATGTTACATAAATTGTATGAAATTTTATTTCCGTTTTCTTCTAGAAATAATAGAACATATATATACATATATTGGAGTTTTTGTATATGTAATTACATAACTTAACCCAATTGAAAACAATATTAAAGGGTATAAATAACTACTGGAATTTTTTTTGTGTTGATAAATTAAATCCTCATATAGGAATTTTCTATTGGATAATCCACTTAATTGATCAATAATTTGTGAGTTAATTTAGTTTTCAGGAGGCTACCTAGGTACCATTGAGTTGAAGTATGTCTACACTTTATTTAATAAGATTAAAAATATAGATATAAACACTAGAATATAATTTTGATAGGGCCAAATGAATCCAATTGTGAGAGATATTGATTTTTGATAAATTTTCAGAGGAAAAAATGATTCATTAATTAATAATGTCAAAATTATTGATCATATTAAAATAATAAACACCTAATTTATTTATTATCCAAAATGGGTAAGAACATCACAAACTCACAATAATTGTAATCTATTTGGGATTATTATATTGTTCACCTTATTGTTAATTTATAAGAGTGGTATAGTTAGATGCACATAATATTATGAAAAAAGTAACTAATATGTGATAAATTTGGTAGAACCTATTATGCCACATAATTAAGCTAGTAATGTTGAGAATAATAATAAAACTGGTTCCTGATTATTTATTATAATGTTTAAACAAAATGCATCTATCAATATATGTTGATAAATAACAATAATATGAAATAATAAATGGATTAAATATGTTTTTAAATATATAACAACATTATCATGAGCTAATGGATATGACATAAATTGAGATCGTCAATATTGACATGAATACTGGATGAATAAATATAGGTCGTTCATTATGTACAAAAAATATTTCATTACAAATAACTATTTGAATAATTGGATTTCATGTGTCATAATGATATATTTATTTATATCAGTATTTAACCGTAACAACATTGTTTCACCTCTTTAATAAATATCAAAAAAAATATAGAAAAAAGGACCCTATTTATTTTACATTTAGTTCACTAAAAAAATAAATATAAAATGAATTATATATATATAATTATAATGATGTTAAGGAGAAAGTATTGTAAATATTTGAAATGATGGATTGGATTTTAAATATACCTAGGTAGCATTATATAATTAATAAAAAGACCAAGAGGGGAGAAATTAGTTTGGGGATGTTTGTTTTAACAATAGAAAAGTTGAAGTGGAAGATAAATTATTGTATATTAAATAATCAAGAGTAATAATACAGTATATTCATGATTAAGTATTATATTTCAATTACGATAACTTCTTTATTATAAATAGTTTTTCTATCATTCATTTTGATTTGTATAAAAAAATAATATATATTATGAATGATTGAAACATTGAAATTACATCATATTCATATTAATGGATCAATCATTTCATTATTATTTATAATATAGTTCAATTTAATAATTCTAGTGGATTGATTCTTATATAAATATATTTCTATTTTGTTTAATCATTACCAAATTATTTAGGCTTCATGTTGAGACGCAACTAAATTATATATCATATTTATTGAAATAAAGTGTTATTTTTGTGTGTGTAATATATTTTATGACAAAACATGTTTTAGTAATTTGTTTAATTAAATACATTAATTTTTAAACAGTAATATATTAATAAAAGGTTAATTAATGAAATATAAATAATTTTACATGTATTTGTAGCATTATAATCTTTCATATACAAACAAGAATAATTAGAAGGTGTCAAACAAATAATGGTACATTAAATCATCATACATAAAACCCTTGATTATTTTACCTCATAGTTTACAGGAAATGAATCAATATGGAACTGGTTATGGTATACATTCATTATAAATTCAAAAGTTATTTTATGTAGATCATTTTGAACTATTTATAGTATAATATAGTGGTGTAATTTTTTACATAATTACATTTTTGAAGCAATTGAAATATATAGATATATTAATTGATAAATTATAAATATGAATCCTTTTAGATTTAATGGAATGAAATATTAAATTTGAGAATCAACATAGTAAAGAGATAAATACACTCTAATATAATTGGTATGATGGATATATTAATCAATAATTCATTTATTATTTAAACAGGTGTGGGATGGTGATGGAATAAAAAATGTGTTACATTGGGAGAAAAATTTACAGTATAAAAACTAAACCATGTTTCAAATTAAATGAAATATTGGATACCATATGCGTTATGGTGTGTTAAAAATCATGATATATTATATATTTTTGAAGTATAAAATATATTTTTACGTTTAATCATAACTAATTTTTTTATCACATTTGTTAAATAGTATAATTGGTTAGTCACAAAGGTAAAATTGTTCTTACTGAATGATAAGAAAATTTTCCAAGAAAGGTATAACATCACCAAAATAGATAATTTGATAAATATGGAATTTAGTGAATTAAAGTCTCAAGATAAACAAGAGTTGGATTATAAAAATATCCCCAAGTATCTTCAGTGGTATAATATGTTCTTATGAATAAAGCGATATGTTATCTAAGTGGGGATGTTAGATAAAAAATTGATATAGTTTTCTTGTCGTGAAAAAGGTTTCCTGTTATTAATTAAGAATAATGGGCCCTATTCTACCTATAAGTGGTAAATAAAAACTAACAATTATTATAAAATTCAGTGGAAAATCCTCTATAAATCCATTTTTTTATTAAAAATTTACAAAACAGAAAAAACCAAATAAAAAGAGACAATTGATAAACAATTGAGAATAATGAAAATTATATTTACCCAATAAAAATATATAAAATATTTTTTCTAATTAAATGGACAAAATGGTGATAAAAATTGATTATTAATCCTTGAATTATTTATGTAAATATTTTGAAGATAAATATGAACAAAATATGTAATGAATATCACCTCAATCAAGTGATTTTTTCGGAAAAAATTTAAAAAATGAACAATGGTATAAGAAAATCATGGAGAAAACATTACAATGATCATTATAAAAAAGTATAAAAAATATTATGATCCATAATATGACATCCCTATGAAATGAACCCAATAATCTAACCACATTCTTCTCTCGTTTTAATGAAATTATCATCTTATCACACAACATGATAGTACACACATGGGTCACATATTAGACTAATGACTATCCTCATTAGAAATCACATTTTCTTTTAGTGTTCCTTGTCCACACCCAAACACTCAATGGGTAACATCTATAGAGGTCACCGATTATTCCACTAATTGAGAAATCACACTTATCTATGGATATAGATTCATGTATTATACCAAAAATAGTGGTGTCCCTTTTTGAAATTCTTAGTCACCATAATATTTTAATAATTTACAATTTTTGGGTTTCACATTCTCCCCCATTTGGAGATTAATGTCCTCATTATGGAGATAATATTTTAATTGATGTATACTCACTACACATTCGCATGGGTATACATTTTATATAATTTTTCATTATATGTCCTCCCAGATTCCATGAATCTGATCATCAGACGAAATATGTTTCTTTATATACTATTTCCATCATATAAACCCTATAATATTATCAATTTAGTTTAATAATTAATGTAAATAATATTATTATTTTTTGATACATGTTAATTGAGTGTTCTTTATCCATACACACATTAACACACTACTTGGGTAACATCCCCGGAGGCCTCCCTTTTAGACACTAATCTAGCCTAATCATACATAAATATGGTGTTATAATTGTGTTGGCTCTAAAAAATAATGGTGTAACTCATTGAAAAGGATAGTGACATTTTGAAAATAAAAAAGATACATTATAAGGTTTTATAATATAGATAGAAACATTGAGAAAAAAAAGAAACCACAAGATCAATTTGGAAACAGATGATAGAATAAAAATTATTGTCCACCAAGTACACCAATTTACATGTATTCAACGACACAAAGGTGGTCCCCAAAATTTATTTTAATGATTTGATTTATTATATTTGTAATATTTATAATATCATTAATCATGGATACAGAAATGTTGACTAGAATTGAAACATAGATTAGAAGAAACCCACATATATTGGATACATTATAAGGTGATAATAAAATGGTATGCTCCACTATCGATAATAAAATAACTAACGAAATTACACTAATGATCTTCAGTTATAAATATATATTAGTAAAATTATCTCCACATCAACTAATCCCCAACTGAATCCTTTTTGATAATTCACTTAATATACACCATGTGAAAATATCTTTGGATGATCAAATGAATCAGGTTTATTGGGAAATTAAATATGAAATATAAGGAATGTTGATTAATTTCCAATCATGTAGCTGTTTCTTTAATATTTTAATTTTAAGGTTTTGTTACGTTTTTACCTGATAAATAATTATATGGTAAAATTAATGAGATAAAATAATTTTATCTGTATACATCCACGGAAATATAGGAGAATAATATAATCCTTAGATCACTCAATAATATAGATCCATCAAGAAATAGAGTAAACGATTATGAAAAACCTTTCAAGAATCATACTGGTCAGAGTTCATTTCCCATTCAATTATTATTATAATTAACTTTTGTTTGATGAATTTTTTTTATTAAATTTTGAATTAAATTCATTGAATTTCCATTTTAATATAGATATAATAAAATAATGTTCCATTACAATTGAAAATTATTTTTTTTGTAAAATAGTAGTTGGTGTGTAAGGGTATTCATGGTAATATATATGAAGGAAATATTAATAATTTAAACAAGATACTAATAATATTAATTATTATATATTCATAAATATTATATTCTCTATGAAAATATTTTTAAGGAAACCTATATTATTTCTTTCATGATTTATAAATTTTAATTCATGAGGCTTGTTAAACTATGTCAATGGGAATATAAGAACATGGTGTTGAAACATAAAATATAGATAAATAAATAAAGGGATTGTACTTATAATTCACTTAGTAATAAATGAATAGAATTAATTATCATTTTTTCCATGAAATATATTATGAATTCTCTATAATTTGCATTTTAATCCGAAAGATATGCACCAACAAGTAGATAAAAATATTTTACGCTATTAATTTCATACAAGATAATATATTTGTTTTACGTAGAGAATTTAAGATAATAGTTATGATTGGACATACATATTGTAATTTCAAAATAATATTTTATTTATATGATATCAAATTTTGGATAATAATATTGAAGTGGTCAATAGAAAATAAAATCTATAATGTGTTTCTAATTATATGAGATCCATGCATATGGCATATTTCGATGTAATAAAAGAATAAGTATGTATATATTTTATAAATATAGTATTTTGAGAATATTTTCTAAAGGATAATCATTTATATTTATTTGTGCATCCATAGAATAATATATAGAATTAATATTAATTATTTGCAAACATTCGGAGAAGGCTTTAATATCTTTTGAGAGATAAAGAGTTCAAATATTTTAGTTGACATTTCTAGTGAAAATATTAAATCATTATAGTTAGTAATGTAAAAAATATCATGGGATTTTCAATATGATAACATGTATTGGCTATATAAGAATTATATAATTATCATATATTATAATTAATTATATATTCATTATAAGAGAATTTATATAGAATAATATTAACATCAATGGTTAAATGTGATTCCACACAAAAATTAGAACCTATATATTATGGGATGATATTCTTAAAACCATGTCATCTGGTTTGAGACATCTACATGATAGGACATAGATGATGTGTGACTGTTAATTATCAATGGATTAAAATAAGAATTATTTTTTCATAAGAAATTGTCAATTTAAGACCTTTATCTAGGGGTGTCTTGAGCATTGAAAATCCAATTATATGTCCACATAACTAAAACATTATTACCTATTCTTATATATAAATGTCTATTTATTCTATAAATATACGAATTTATATTTTGTATCATGTTTCACATATATAAATTCTTAATGATAACCATGATGAACATAAAAAGGATGTAGTAGATTTCATCAAGTGTGTAACTAGTTGGTTGACATTAAGGTATTGGCCAATAAATAATTCTTCCCTACTATCTCATGAATGGGGGTATCAATTGTTCTTTTTTAGATATAAGTTACCCAAAAATTCAGTTTCCATGGTATATTATAAACATTTTAGAATGGTATGATAAGAAAATAGTTTTTTATATTGGATTATGACACATTTATGAAACATTCAATGATGAGATTATAATTAAGACATGATTATTTAACATTGTCTCTTTTGTAAAAAGGGTCAAATTATTTTTTTCTATATGTTTTATTTTTTCATTATGATCATATAATTAATTGAAATATACCACCGTAAGTCTCTTAGTTAGTCCTAATAACATTGATAAATGATACTAGAGGGTTTCAAACTTATTATATCTATTGTCCCCTTAAATTTAGTTGTATTAATGTTTCTAAACAATTTCAATCCCTATTTATAGAAACAAATTTAAGGAATTTATATCAATACCAAATTAATTCACATTCAATTCATGTTATGAATGAGTTATTTTGATTATAATCTACTATATATTATATTCATAAATAAATGTAATATTTATTAATTTATGACATCACTGAAGATGATATTTATTTATTTGTAATATAAATAAATAATTAATTTTCCACGGTTTAAAATTATTTTATAATCTACCATTAAATATTAGATTATAATTGAATTTGCATTGAGCTACTAGTTTAAATGTAATATTTCATTATATTTTATTTTAAATATTTTATTTATTTATTTTTTTAAAAAATATGATAGAATAATATATTTTTTAAAAATAGTATTAACAAACAAATATTTATTTTAATGAGATATATATGAATATTATTAAGAATAGATTAAACGAAAAAACCTTTGTATAATTAATTTAAATTTCACCTAAATATTCAATAAAAACTATTACATTTTATTTTGCATTTGGAATTAATATCTAAATATTATTATCATGAACTATAGTGTTAATTGGGAATAAATATTCTTATATTTCTTTAATATTTACAGAAAAAATATGATAGTTATTAATATAAAATCAATAAAAATGATGTGAACCCCTTGAATCTCTTACACATTCCCCTAAAATATTATTAATGTAATTTGAAACATGATTAGATACGTATGGTTATCACTTGATAAATTGAAATTTATTTTCATGATGAATTGTTAATTAAAACATGATTAATGAGTAAATCAATGATGTAAGTAATTTTTAGTAATGAAATTGTAAATAAATTCAATGGGGTAAACACATTATTTTAAAAATTAATTTTTAAATTCTATTTGATAGTACTATTTTATGATCGAAAATAATAACATCAGGTTTTTATATAATGAATGTTAAATGGGAATCATGCCCATCTCTTCTACTATACTAATATCTTTTTGGTAGTTAATAACAATGAATTTTTCCAATATTTTACTATTTTTATTTGAATACATATATTCCTGATAATAAATATTTATTTTCATTTTATAACCCAAGTAATTTATTATATTTTTTTCTAATATAATATATTATACTCTTATATATGATATATATCATTTCCTTTTTCTTTATAGGGGATAATTGTTATTGGAATTGTTTCAATTAATGTATGGGTTCATAAAAAATAAATTGTTTTAGACCTATAGAGCCATTTTTGTTTTTCATGTTTTAGTTGGTCTTAAATAATTATTATAGATTTTCATAATATGATTGGTGGGGATACATATAAGGTAAGGGAGTTATAATTAATTGAGTGAGGGTAATTGGTGTTTTAGTATTATTATTTCAAATCCATATTATTTGATATTTGTGAATCACATAATTGGATATAGAATGTGTGAATAAAATATTAGTCTTTTTATATATTTAATTATTTTAAAGGGGAATATTTTTACATGTGATTTGATGTCATAATAATCTATAAGAGGAAACTCGATCTATAATCAGATGTTGTTGATGGATATATAAATAAACTATTGATTTTAATATATTTCAATATAAGATATTTTCATTACATGTATATATAAATAAAAGAAAATTAATTCACATCATATAACAAAAGATATATTTATTACTATTCATTAAAAAATTTTATATAAAAAATAAATATATCCATTTTGTTAATTATAATTTTTTAATATACATAGAAAATTCATAAAAATGTCCATGGAAATATTTGAAATACTTAAAAATTATTAAAATTGGTTTTAATAATTTTATTACATGTAAATGTCCCTTTCAGAAGGATAAAATATTTGTGTTTTCTAAATAATTATTTATAATATTAGTGAGTTTCAACAAAAAAATAATCTGGAAGAATGTATAACAATATATTTAGATCAGATTATGTGATATAGAGGTTTGATGTACTATGACACGTGATATTAATATATCTCGAATGATGTTATCAAACATATGTTGTGATATATGATATCACAAAATATAATATATGTTGAATGTAGTTTTTATTATAATAATGCTTCTTCAATTTAAATCACATATATATACATACCAATTAACTTTTTATATAATTATATTAATGGTTTTACTAGGGGAATATTAAACTATGTGTGATATAGGTTATGTTATATATTTATTAGTAGGAACTCAAGTGAAAATAAATTATTTTGTGAAAAATATGATAAAATATTTGATTAAAATATGTGTCATAACAAAATACTATAGTATAGCTTTTATTTCCAATCATAGATCATATGTATAATAAATAATCATTTATAATAGTAAATAATTATCAAATTATGACAACTTGATGGTAAAATCTGATTATAGTGATATTTACTCCTCATTGGATCATTATTTCCCAAAGGAAAAATTAATTTAAGAAATTGGATTACATAAACATGTACTGTTACTCCATGTTCATCACTCTCTATAATTTACATCATATCACATGAAGAATGAGTGCTTTATAACACCGGTGTTATTGTTGGGATAATATAGATTCCATATGATCTAACTATTCTCTCCACTTACTCTCTATAAATCATTAGAGAGAATATATTAGAATAAGAACCCAAATAAATCCTTTTCTCCCTTAAAATATGGGTAAAAAATAAAAGTTATTTATTACTTTATAAGTTTCTTAACATCCTTTAGATCCATAATAGAACATAAAACCTTAAATAATAAAAAACATTATATATGACATGAATTACTCCTCATAAATGAATCACATTCTTCTTGACTTACTTCTAACACTCTAAATATGATATTATATTAAAAAAGACCCATTTACAAGGATTTTTCCTCCAAAATATGTATAAAAACCCATAAATAATTAATAATCATTTGTTAATTTTTGTATGTTTCGATTATATAAAAAATAAAAATTCTTCATGTAAAGAGAAATACTATAATATTCCATTATTATAGTAGTAAATAAAATTTAATTGAATGTTTTTTATAAATATTTATTGATCATTAATTATTTTACATTCATTAGCACATGGATGCAGGTCACAATATTTCATAAACTCAAGTCCATATAAATTTTACAATCATCTGGATAGATATTTTGTGTGAACATATAAGACCTTAGATACATAATTTTAACTTCCTATCCCTTGTTATCTTATTCATGGCCAAAATGATGGCTCTATATGACTTCAATGGTGACACATTGTATTAATGTGTTTTTAGACTTGTATAAATTGTCTTAATATGATTTTTTTCAAACATTTGGAAAAAATATTGAACTTATCGTTCTACCATCACATATTAGGAATAGGTGAGGGTACATTTATTTCAAAATTTCCCCTATTTCCCACATCACTTATTAATAATTATTGATCCCACAAAGAACAATGATAAGGTGATTTTTCTTTTTTTATATGACTTTCTCTCTATAGTGTATTATCCTCAAAAAAATCTTCTCATATGAGATAACATTCTCTAGTTATAACTCTTTATGATTTTGTTCACATTAATGATCAAATATATACTTCCACAAGAGAGATATGATGAACATTCAATGAATATGATCTATATTTTGAGGATGTTAATGCTGATAGGCCACTTTTACTATTGTATCAAGGAATGTTTTGGGTAAATTGACTAATGTATAATCATCCAATTCATTTCAAATAGCATGACTATCTATAATGGTAATATTCAGAGGAAAATGTTCTCTAAAACATCAAACTTTATATCCATTAAATGGTTATTAGTATATATCTTATACCAAATCTATGAATATTTTATATTATGTTATATAGATTGATATTTTCAAGTCATCTCTGGAACAAGATCAATTATAATTATATTTCCTTTCATAACTTCATCCCTATAAGTATGATTTATACATCACTTAACACATACAAACATAGATACATGATTGGAATCTATTGTTGTATGATAACTAAAATAATGTGATATATTGGTATTATACCCCTTTATATTCAATTTAGTATTATATTAACATGTAATAATGTGTTATAATTTTACTTTTATATTATCCATCAATTTCTGGTGTTATACCATACAAATATTCAATTTTGTTTTTACAAAATATTGATTTCTTCTCTAGATTTTAGAATTCAACCCTTGAATGTGATAAAATAAAACTGAAATTGGTTCTCCAGGGATCATCAATATGTCCTTTCTGTGTATAATTTAATGGTTATCTAGGGAAAAATATACCTTAATAGGGAAAAATTGGGATGACTTGGTGAGCCGATCCACCCATACCCATATCATATTTTTACAAAATGATGGATGTATTCAAGAGACCATAGAAAATTTTCATTGTGTTGTTCTTCCATTTTTGGAAATATATAGGAAAATTTTTAATTATCCCAAAAACATTTATACCTCTTTTTAGCCTAGTAGCTTATATAGCACATTGAGGTTCAATTACATATATCTTTATTCATGTTTTCACACAAAAATTGTTCTTGTAGATAACATTAAATCATAGATATTCTAGGATGGATGGAAAAATTTTAACTATTCATGTTATCAAATTTTACATTCAATATCTAAGGTGGTTAATGAAAAAAACATAGTTTGAAACAAAATCACACCTTCAACAATGATATATAAGTCTTAAAGATTACCTAACATTATATCTTTCATAATTATTGAAACCCTAAATTACCCAATTGTACCTCTATGATCTTATCATAGATAGAGGTTTGGGAAATATATTTGGAAATATAGGATTCCCCCCCTTATGGTTATGATTTCATGATCTATTGATTTCATTAACAAAATTATTTAGCCTTTCTCCATATGCATCAAAGATAATGTATTATGTTATTTTTTTCAAAGAGAATCTTCTAAATAGTTCTCCTTTCACAGATTGTAGTGAATAAAAAATCATTATCTTTCATAAACTATAAACATCACAAATAAAGTAAGGTGTGCCCATTATTTTTCATTATATAATTTTGAATCTCACTGTTAGTATAAATGTAATAGTTATCTACATATAGGTAGTTCATTCAAATCATAAATGTGAAGATTATAACGTCTACCTATAGATCATGCATCATGTAGTTTTTCTCATAGATCAATTGTTGTCTAGAATAATATTCTATTCCTTTTTTATTTTTCATGAATAAAAATCCTAGGAAATTATATGATCTATCAATATATATCACAAAAACATCATCACATGATGTTGTATGATTATATGTGAAGTAAATAGAATATTAATTATTTATTAAAAAATTTCTTCAAATTATTTTGAACATACATACATTAGACCATTCAATTTTAACATAATTATAAGTCTATAGAAGCATTATACGTTTCTCAAAAATTTATGGCAGTACCATTATTTGTTGAGAAAAAAAATTATTTCTCAAAAAATATTGGGTTTGAAACAATATTAAATAGCCAATATCATTGAATCTTCCTATGATATTCCATACCAGTTGATCCTTTTCGACAAGACTGTGACTTGATGAATCCAAAATTGACAAATTCCAATCCTAGACAACATTTAATTCATTCATGAAGACTATAGTGGGTAAATCATGTCTAAATAGAATCACTATAAACACATATTCCCTATTCTTCATAGGGAAATAATTCTTCTTAATATATTCCTTCATCACATTAATCTAATTATATATACGATAAATATCCACATTTGAGAGGTGCAGATGACCTCATAGGTGAATGAAAAATCCATCAATACTTGGAACTAGATAATTGTTCTTAATAGTTATCTGATTTATCTCCCAATAATCTATAGAATGATATATTGATCCACCCATTTTATTTATAAATACAACATGCACACCCCAAACAGATTCAATAGGGTGTATGGACACTTTGTGAATATTTTCGTACAATTAATTCATTATCTTCTCCAGTTTGATAGTGGTCATTCTATATGGGTATTTTGATATAGAAGTGTATTAGAGTACGATTTGTATTGAGAAGTCTACATCAAGATCTGGTGGTGGGTTGGGGATCTCTTTATGAAATTCATCAATTAAATCCATTAAAATAGGAATTTATCATTCGTGATTTATTTCTTTGAATAAACCATTTTGGAAATGCATTCATCACCATAGGGTATTAATACCAAAAATAATTATTTTTCTTCATAGGATATTCATGACCAAATTTTATTTTCATAGGAGCGTGGGTTGGTTTGGAAAATAGAAATAAATTTTATTTTTACACCATTTTATGTGTGCCATATATATTGAGATCTTATCTGAGCCTAATATATCAATGAATTCCACTAGGGGAAGGACTATAAGATTTTATAGAAGAATATCTCCACACAAGAGAAGAAGAGATGATTCCAACACATTGGTTTCATTATTAACCCCATTAAGTGTTTTTATGGATATCGTTACGTTAACATATTAGGGCTTAAATTCAATAGCTATAAGAAATATTAAAGATATAAATAAATGCATATTGTTAGAATCATATAATACCTTTACATTATTGGATGAATATGGATTTCACCATGTACGATATCATTTTCACATCCCAATCATACACCATTGATCGCTTTCCCCAAATCCTTTAGATTGGTGGCTCCTATTTTAGATTACCCTCTAAAACCCATGGTTTAGTGTAGTCCATTAAATAGTAAACATAGTATCGATAGATATTTCATTGAACCATGTTTGGTGTATTACGAGGATCCATCTCTTCCTTCGTTATGTTAGTTGGATTATTAATATCTATTCGATATTCATGATCATGGTGGCCTTATCCCCCATAGTTGAAGGATTTACCCATACCTTTGACGATATCCCCGTTATTTTTTTAAAAAGACTGTGGTCAGAGCCTCATTTGGTTATTAAAGAAAATACCTATTCTGACTGGGTAGAGGGATACCCATTATAAAGCATAATGGAAAAATACATATAGGCCTAAATACTAGGATTGAATTCTCATTTTTTGGATGAATGGACAACTTGATGAATAGTAATAATACATTACCCAGACTGCTACAATACTTACTAGTGTGGAGTCACTGCTAATGTTCATGCTATATCCCCTACACCACTACAGTGTCACTACTGCTATAGTTCCGCCACTGAATACTTGGCTTGGAAGCCCATTTTTTACACGTGGTTGGTTGGATCCACTTTCTTCCTATGCAATATCATGCACCAGCTTGAAAATTGATTATGTTCATCTTATCTGTATAACCATGGGGTAAATCACCAAAATATATATCAACATTTCTATAACATCAAAATAATTATTCAAAACTACCAAAATCTCTTATATCTAAATCCTTTTAGAGGTTTTTTAACACACTAATGAATCTATATATTTTTCAATCATTGACGATTAAAAAATTATGATTCATATCATGAAATATATATGTTTTTCCTTATAATCCCAGATTGATTGACCCTCCAATTTATTTTGATCTATGATTTACCTCTACATCATTTTTTAAAGCGTAATAGGGGAATGCCTATTATGTTATAACTACAAAATGTCTTCCCATTCAGTGTCACCCACTTCTTTCTTCATATTGGTATTCTTTATTAACACCATTAATTTTTTGGACTGTACATCTAATTGAAAAACACTATGAGTCAGATTGTCCTTCTTATAATATTGGAGTATATAAATGATCTTTTATGTTCAGTTAACCTACTATTTTGTGAAAAATGTGTCTGATGGTCCACTAACATTATGTTTTCATTTCCGTATAATGTAATCAATATCAATTTCTCCTTTATAGGTTAATAGTTATTTTTTCAAGTAGTTTAGATTATCATTTTTTGAGATAATATGGGTAGCATTTTCATGATGTTTTTAAATCCACCTCACTTGAAATTAGAGACATTGTTTGGATAATCATTGAGTTGGACCTCACATGGGTTGTTGAACTTGTTTTTCCTAGCAATGAAAATTTTCTAATATATAAATTTTAAGTAAATAATCTTTCAATAAATAATGAATAAATATTTTATTTTTTTCACTATTAACTCTAATGGAACATCTAATGAGACCACCATTTTAAGTTTTTTTCTAAAACTCTTCTTCTAATATGATAAAATAATTTCTGTCATATAAATATGGTTCTCACTAATGATTTTTAATTCTAACATCCATTTTTTACTTAACCATGCTCTGATACCAAAAATAGTGACTCAAAATATTTTATTGTTAGTATTACATGATTTCTACGATATTCAACATAATAAGAATACAAATCTAATATCAAAATTGTTTGTTTGATTGTTAAATTTAGATCACAAATCAATTGTAAAAATTAAAATATAAAAATAATTTACATTATAATTATTTATTCTTCAAAATATACCATTATAATTATAGGACATATAGTCACCATAGGATATACATTAAAGAAATAGGAGATCTAAAAAACCAATATGAGGATGAATAAGGGACATGAATCAATAGTACCTAGGTGAGAATAATAATAATTATAATTTCATAACCATTGGACAATCATGATTCTTATGAATTAAACATTTTATAAAGTAATGTAATATGGAACATGCATAAAAATTTAAAATTATATCATTGTGGGAAAATAGAAAATATAGTTTTGACTAAATCCATAATCACGTACACCAAAAAAATATGTTTATAAATCATAAAATAATCATTTTGAATAATTCTAGAATTATCATTATGAGTAATATAGGTAATATATTGATATATTTCACATTTACCACTGAATTTGAGGGATATAAAATTCTAGTCCCACTCGACACATCATAAAATTCACCCAATGATGGATGCCACATGTAAGGATAACAATCATTTTCTTGATTGAACCAATAGAAAATATTCATTATTAAAAAAGAAGAATGATTTTGTAATTCATAAAACTAAATTCAGGAATTAAAAATAAAAAAAACTCATTTAATATTTTTTAATAAAATATCATTATCTCCATTCAAATATGAAATAATTGAAGAGGATTAATGAGATGTTTTAGAAATTGATGTCATTTATAATTGAAATTTTATGTAGAATGGAATTATTTTTGGAAGGGTAGAATCATTTATAACCCCAAAAGAATACATAGAAAACATATAATGGAAATATTTTTTATATTATAGGAAAATTAATCTTTAAATTTATGAAACAATAGATTTAAGCTAAAAAATAGTCATGGTTAGAGCATCCCCTTACCCTAAATGCCACTTTATTTCATTTCTTTTATATATCCTAAATAATAAACATATATTGTTTTTTTCAAATTTGAACTAATTTGGATGATTATTATTATTTAACTATTTATAAAAAATAATGGTCTTATTATATTTATTAGTTCTCTATTTTAAATGGGAAAATTATTAATACCATGATTTCCTTAAAAATTTACCAATTTTCATCAAATTCACATTTATTTTTCACGGACAATTTTAAATTTGTAGAAATAAAAATTAAAGGACAAAATATATTGAGTTTAAATTTTTTATATCATAATTAATTAATTATAGCAATCCATAATGTTTTCTATATGGAAACAATTTTGTAACATCCATATTGGTGGTTTACTAAATGTTATGAGGAACTCTATACAAAGGAGGAGAAAAAGACATATAAAATGTAAATAAATGATAATAATATTTTTTCATAGGGTTTTAAAAATTTATATATTATTATAAAATCAAATAATTAATCTTATAACATTGCGCTTAGAAATCATTTGAGAAAAAATAGAATACATGAGTAAAACTAGAAAAATGTTGATAATAACATAAAATTTTCTCAGTGTTTCTACTATTTTATGAAAATTGAAATCATTGATGAATGGACTTAGTTTAATTAAAAAGTAACCCAAAGATTATAAATTATTAATCTAGATTATATTTTAAGATACATGTCTTTTATAATTGAGGGATGAGATATTTTACAAGGGGAGGGATAAAGATTATTTATTATTGAAGAGAGAGGTATTTTAGATTTAAAATACTTAGTAAAATATTATACCCATGTTAAATAATGAAATAATTATTTTATTAAAAAATAAATCATAAATTAATATATAATAATGGTTTTGTTTAGTTAAATTCATTTATAATTTTTATTTAATATTTTGTTTAAATGGAAGTGGAAAATTGGAAAATTCATTTGTATGTAATATTTTTTACTTTAGATATTAGAATGATTTATTTAGTTTTATAAAACATGTTTGTAGTACATTAATGATTTATATATCTTATTATATATGTTTTGGTTTATCTAAAACTAATATAATTGAATATTGAGTTATTAATTCTTGAATGATGCAATTCAATATACACCACTTATAGAAAAACAATATTTTTAAATTGGAGATAAAATGTGATGTGCTTCAAAAGATTATAAAAATTAAATTAAATTTCATCACGATGATTTAAAAAATCAAATTACTTTTATAAAAATAATTTTCTATCATTGTTTTTTTAAATTTAAATTATAGGTAATATTATATTTATGAAATAAATTATAATATAATTTATTAAAAATATGTTTATAAATCATTTGATAATTTTAATCTTGATATTTAAATTTATAAATTATAAAAATTATATTAACTAATGATACTCTTGATATATATTATTTATATTAAATTTATTCTTTTGCGGCCAAATTTCTATTCTAATGGTTATGTTAAAATTTCTAACTATGAGGTTATTATTCCTAAGGGCCATGATTCTATAAAAGTGATCACATTGCTATGTTAATGGTCACATTACCTCATATAATAAAACTATATTACTTCATTAATTATTACATGAAATTTATCCCAATGTTATATATTTATATTTTATATAATTTCAATAGTTTTAGTAATATTCTAAATCTCATCCATAGCATTGTTTGTGGGAGTAGAAAACCTAGTTGATCAGGACGATCCCAATTTTCCAATTTATTTTTTCAATTATCTATGTTTTCTGATTTAAAAATTTATAATTTGAATATTATTGTTTTAAACTAAAGTAACAATTTTTATTAATAAACTAAACCATTTTTACCACATCTATGTGTTGTATGTGCATAATAATGTATAATAACACAATATTTTTATAAAAATGAATATCAATAAAAAAATATGGATTATTATAGATATAAAGATCTATATATATGATTTATATTACTGTTATAGTCAATGATAAATCTAGAGACATACCGTGCATTTCATTATAGGTTCTCTTTATATGTACTAGTTTTTTCATATTCTTTCTATTTCTAGTCATGTAGTTTTCATTATATTTTTATGTGTCTGTATTACAAATAAAATATTTACATAGTGATTAATTCTTGAAATCATCCAATTTTAACAATTTTATTTCTTACTTTGGAGTTTTTTCCTTATTTGATCCAAAATTGTTCATAATCACCTTTAGAATTACATATTGTAAAAGGAAACTTTCCATACATTACTATATAGAGAATAGAATGTATATTTTCTACTACACTAGTCTATTTCCCATAAATATTGGGTTAAAACACACATAGTGTTTTGGTGACTATTGGATAATGAATTACAAAATATAAGTTTTCTCCTTTATTGGTGAGTTTAGTGGCTCTACAAAAATTTCTAAATTTTTTATATCATGGGAAAAAAACATCGTAAGTTATTGTAGTTAATTGTTTACCCCATTATGTTTATTTTTGAAAAAATATACACATTTTCCATTACACCCCTTCTTAATAGGGTTTCTCTAGGTTTAAGAAGTTGCATTAAATAAAGAAAGGATGGGAATGTGAATTTATTTAATATAGATAAACCAATATATAGACCTAGAGAATATATGATATAAATTACATATATACCATATTTTATGAATATCCAAATTTCAATATATATACCCCATTGTATCTCCAAAATAATTTCCTCATAATTTTTATTGAATAATTAAATTCATTATTATCATTTATAATGATGATTAAAATTAACAGTAGTATTTCCCCAATGATTATATAGTTTTGTGTATTGTATTAGGCCCATAAATCAAACATTGAGTGATGTTTTAGTTGACAGTCAACCATCCGTTTTCAGAGTGATTTCCCCTTATTAAATATATTCCATAAGAACATCCACATTCTAGTATATAGAGAGGTATTTAATATCTGTGAAACCACACAATCAATAATAATAAATAAAATTAAGATTCTATCCTATGATTAGACTTATCATTATTGTTTTTACTAATGTTCACTCATCCTAAATCTCTATGGATAAAATAATTCCATTAAAACAACTTAACCCAACTATTATACTAATTTTGGTTCCATAGAGTTCTAGTCGTATAGAGGGTAAAACAATTACATTAACTAAACACTAGATTTGAAAAAATAACTAGGTTACTCAAGATAAAAACATATATATTTAAGATCATTTATAAGAAATAGGGAATATAACTCATAAATATCCACACAATGTCAACAATGTAATTTTTTTATCTTTGATGATCAGTTACTTAAGAATATTTATTATTACCCCATCTAAAAATTTTCTTTATAATAGTCCCACATTCTATTATTTTATATAAATCCAAAATGTTTTACACATATTCATAATCTACTAAAATTAATTATAAGAGTAAGAGAGAACTAAAACTCTCAGAATGTGAAAACAAATCTACATTTCATCGAGTATTATTTCATCTACATATAAAACTAAAAGTGTATTAAGGAATTATCTTATTAAAAAATGAAATTACATTAATTTTCAACTAATAATATTCTAACGACATATATTTATAAATTTTTAGAGGTATTATACAAAATTGGTGTAAAATGAAAAAATAAATATGATCCATGGAATCATACTAGAAGAATATTACATAAAAATATGCATGATTTAAATAATTATAGCCTATAACCTTGTTGCATTTTAGTTTCTACCATATTTCAATCCCATTGTCATATTGGACTAAAAACCCACATACTCTTGTGTTCAATGTTTAAAAAACTATATACCCATATAGTCTCAATCTTATATCATTTGTACCACTTATGCTTGTGATACTAATATTTTACCATCTTAGTATTTGGAAACCAATCCATTTATACTCATAGTCTTGTGATTACAATACATATAATATATTTTTCATCGGATAAAAACATGTGTACCCACATAATATTCACCTATTACACATGAACTATATTAGGATTTGAATGAAAACAGGTTTACACTCTAGGCTTGTGACACAGCTCATGTACCTTCCTCGGCTTGGGACAATAAAACCATTTAAATGATAAGGGTATCATTAAAAATTAAATGTAATATTTTAGAATCCATCGTGATAATTAAGGTGTATGATTGTGTAAGAACATATATCTTCTATAAAATAAGAATCATTTAGGATGTTGAAATTGCTACAAAATAATTTTTCACAATAAATTGGTAAGTCAATTTGAAAATAAGACAATATAACCATTTTATTTTATAATAGTTATATAATAAAATTATTTACAAAATCCAATTTTAAATTATAGAAGTAAATATTCATTGAAAATAATTTTCATAATGGAACAATAATGATTTTAAATGGAAAATTATTATAAAGGGACATTATAATAGTTTTTAACATTTTAATGAAATTATGATGTTATAGGTTTCCTTCAAATGATATTTTCAAAAAGGTAGAGTGATTTTTTTCCGAATTGTTCACCTAAAAACACATCTATAATGGAGCCATGATAAATTCATAATGTTTATCTCTTTAAATTGTGGTGTGTCGGGTAAAACAATATATCATTGAAGGAAACCCATTTTTATATATCAAAATTATACTATTAAAATAAATATCACAAAAAGGGACAATAAAAATCATATTTATAAGAGGATAATGGAAATATAAAATCCACATGAAATAAAACAGAATTAGGATTTCAAATATAAATTATTACGTTGGTGTGAATGGAAAAAATAAACAGGGAATAAAAATCATATCCATAAAAAATGGTAATAATTTTTTTTAAAGTCGTACTTTTGTTGGAAATAATCCATTTAATTAGAACAATTTGAATAAAAAGTGGAAGTTTACACAAAGATAAAGTGAAAGATAAATAAAAAATAATAGCATGGAATAGATGAATCATATATTTAAGATGATTAATGGGAACCATTATAAATCTAAAAATGGGTATTTAGATAAGTAAAAACATAAATTTAATCCCTCTTATTTGAATGCTCTTTAACCTAATATATAATAAAATTAATGTATTTATTAGTTATTTATGATCCAAATTCTGACATGTAAACTATTCCTAACATCATTTATAATAACTTTGTACAAATATATTAGTTCATTATATTTTATTTCCATCATCATATGTTATTAGATTCTATTAATTGGTTAATAATAGTCTTCTTATAATAGTTTCGTTTATCAATTATATATAAAAATTTAACCATTATAATATTAAAATATATAATAAAATTTTATTATTATAATTATTTATAATTTTATAATTTAATTTCAAAAGTGTGTTACTTTTGATTCATAACAACAAAGTTGGTGGTATGGTTGTTTTGTTTAATTTTAAAAAAAAGATGTTGTATATTAGCAAGAGGTTAGATATTAATATAATAATGAAAATGATTTTTATAATTATAAATTTCTAACATCAGAAGATATTATTATTTTTTAGTAACCCATTATTGATATTTATTGTCTAGTTCATGTAGGCATTTTAACCATCCTTAGAAATAAATAATTATATGCTATGGGTGAGTATGGTGTATAATGTTATTATTTTCTCATTATTTCATTTTTAATAAAGAATAATGATATCACAAAAATAATTTTAATATTTTAGTCATATTTTCATTTACTTTGATCAGGAATGAAATATTTTATGAAACATGAAGCATTCCACTTTCTTTGATGAGATAGTCCACACATAAGCATGGGTAACACATTAATTTTATATAAAATTGAAAGAATACATAGAAATTATAATAAATTTATAAAAAAATTAATATTATAAATAACTATTTAATATAGTAAACATACATTTAGATCCATATTTGTTTGGTGTGATGAAATTTCAAGCATTCAATTCATGGAGGAACTAGTATTTATGTACACATGATTGCATCGTTCATTTTAAATGGTTTTAGTAGAAAGTGGAAAATTCATATTATTTTATTATTAATATATTTAATCAAATTATTTTTATTGACGTTATCATAATTTGACAGATATAATATGTTTGAGTGGGTATAATTTGAAGGCAACTTCAAAGGGTTCTGTTCAGAACACTACCTCTCCATTTGGATGGACAACCTTCGGTATCACTATAGGACTTCTAACATGGTCTCGTTGAAACAAACAATGCATCCAAGGAAATGGGGAGATAGTTTAAAAGATAATAGATTTGTGTTTTTATAAAATTATTTATATGAAGTGTTGAAATATAGTTTATATGAGTACCTTTTATAGGTTATGGGAATGGATTTTTATATAACATATAGGTATATAGAGAGAACATGTTTCACATGTAATGTCAATTCAATGTTGTTTATATGAGTGTTTTTAGGAGGTATGGTGGACCATACCAAATTAATTAATTCTCTCACAAGTATTAAACATTTTTTATGCCTTTCAATATTTGATTTCTCACTTGTTCAATTTTAGATTTTTACCATTACAAGTAATTTTACCGAATTTTTTAATATTAATTCTTAAACCTAATATTATATTTTTAAAATAATTTGGACCAAATTGTTATAAATATAAAATAATATATATTAAATAAAATATATATTTATATCGATAATTGATTTTGATATTATCCCATGTAACACATAATACCCCTTTTTTATAATAAGATTCCTTTTTGAATAAAATTAATTTTTATTATAAAATTATATAATCTTTTAAATATATATATATATATTACCATATAAGAGTTATGTTTCATTAAGAAAAATTAAAAACCTAACTGAACCTTGTCAATAATGTTTTATGAGAAACATACCAAAAATATTCTTATTATAGTAAAATTTTACTTCTGTTTTAAAACTATTAATATTTTGTTTTATAAAAACAAAATGCAATTTTTAAATAATCTATTTTAAATTGAGAATATATATTTTCCTCAAATTTTTAATAAAAATAAAACCATTCTTGTATTATGAAATCGTAAAAAAATTATCAATATTTATAAAATTATTATTTACAATTATTCACCTAGAATTTATTATTTTTAGAAAAATATAAAAAAATTATCCCTGGATAATTATTACATGATGAATTAAAATAAGAAATTTATTTTATTAACATAATTTTCAAAAATCATAAAATTTTTATGCGAACATACTAAATAAAAAATTTGCTATTGAAATGCTCTTTTTATGTATTTTTTATATTATTGTACATAAATTTATTATTAAATAAATATTAATGTATTTGATTAACTATTTTAAAATTATTAAAGGGGAAAATATAATTTATTAGAAAAACTGTCCAACTCATAAAAATAGTTATTTGAAAATGAAAAATACTTATAAATTTAATGTTATATTAATTATTATTCCCTTAAAAATAAGAAATTTTAATTGAGTTATCAATTTTTTTTATTAAAAGGATATAATTTTAAATAAATTTTATTATTAAGGTATATTAAATATTTCATGTATCATTTATGTGTGATAAACTCTGTTAAAAATGATATCAAATAATATTTATCCAAATATTGTGGTGCTACACCCCCAAAATTTAATCTGCTCATCTTTATTAATAAATGACTTGTGAAAATAGTGAAGGATATATTAATTATATAAATGAACCTTTATATTACATCTATAGAGATATAATATTTATAAACATGTGAATCTTATCTTTTTTCATCACATTATGCTATGGCTGATGTTGATTTTCTCTTCAATAATGAAAACTAAACATCCCCCTAAATTTGGTACCATAATAACTATAATAGAATTTATCTTCAAATAGATCCCATTTTTTTATCATAAACTAATCAATGAAAATGGTTTTATTTAGAATTTAATTTCACTATTTAATTATTAATCGATTCAATGTAAAGATTAAAAATCCATTTCCAAAATCACATTAAATTAAGCAAAAGCAAGTGTCATTAGGACTTGAATAAATCATAATCGATTAACCCTTAATGTAGATTCACAGAAAATAGATAAAATAATGATACCACTATTTGATTTTATTTTAAAATCTTATATTTGTTGAAAAAATAAATTATATAATTCATCCACAAATCAATAGAGTGAAATAAGTATCACGAGAGCCACTTAATTGTCACTATTCTCTTCAATAGTATACATTGAATGGTAGTTTACATAATCCCTTGGAGTAGATATATATGGGAAATATTCTCACAATAAATGCCAAGATTAGTAAAAAAAATTATTTAATACCCATACACCTTATTACTGAATCATTGTAATGAGGGCACATCATTAGGTATTGATTTACCTATATATATGTCATTATCTGGTCTCATGAAATATCATAATCATCATGTGCTTGATGTCCTTCTATTCAAAATTTTATTGACATACTTTTTCATTGCATATAGTTCCTACTATGATTATTCTAACTAATTTTATATATATAATGATATATTTACCCTCATATATAGTTTTTATCACCAGAATTCCCATGGAAGTCCATTGTTCATTTCTTTTCCCCAAACCCAAGGCAATATTGACAGTCTTCAGTTTATATTTCCACCATATGTATGCATAGAACAATATATTCCAATCACCCAAAAAAAATGTAGCCTATGATTTTTTTGTCATTTATTTAAACTACTAAATCAATTAAGGATAAAAAATTTATTGTAAATTATAAAATTAATTGTATATCCTGAAATTCATGGGAATTTTTCTTCCTATAGATTAATGGATCCATATTCTATTTATTTCATCTCAATGAATTATATCAAAATTTTCTTATGAATTTTTTTATGAAAATATTTACTCAAGAATTACTCTATAAATTCACACCCTTTCATAGAGTATATTTCTTCTTTTCCCATCATGTTCTAGATTTGTGGCTACTATTAATAATATTCACTGTACAAGAAATACACACATAGATCAAACCTTTAAATTCCTTGACTATGGAGAATGAAAATTTTAAATTTTTACGACACTGATTTATTTCTCAAATAACATTCAATCAATAGACCAATATAATGTCTACCATGATTGGAGCATGAATGACATTATCGTATGTTTATAAATCATTTGTGAATTGTGGATATCCAAATTGATATTTTTAATATTTAAAACAAGGGGAAAAAATTCAGTTATGTTTAAACTCATTTTCTTATCCCATTAGGTTTCTCATTGGGGAAATATCTACATTGTTCTCTACACTGATTTATATCAAGGCTCCTCATTTTTCCCTCCATGACATCAAATTATATAAATCTAGGAGGTAAAAATTATTTCATTCATTAAAACCAATATACAAACATCAATGAAATAACTCACATTTGTTATATTTATCATTAATTATGAATATCTTGGTTTTTAAAGTTGTTATTGATAGTAATATATCTACTATAGTTTTTATATTAACATGTTTGATATTATAATTCAATGGAGTGGTTCATAATGAGAATTTGAATTAACAATGACATATCATCTAGTAGTTTATATCCCGGGGTGTAGTCCTAGCCCCATTAATTATACATGGATATAAGACCAATATGATACTAAAAAATTATTTTTACGTTGATTAGAACTATTGTTATATATTTTATATCTACTTATATTTCCCACTATTCACACATGGTTTTAGTTTATTGGAAACCAAAAATCTTTACTTCCCTAAAACATCATCATGTTATGCTAAAAATATATTTATCTATATGGTCTTATATATCATTATATCATCCTAAATCATTAATGATAAAAAATAATCTAGAAAAATATCTAAAAAAGTCTCTAAAACATTCTAAATCATTCCAAAGCATAAATCCCCAATCCAGTGATAAAAACAATTTCTATAAACACTAAATTTAATATAAACCTATGTATAAAAATATAAAAATATATTTATCTTTAATCATTTACTTAGAATAAAAATTATATCAAAAATATTAACATAATACCGTGAATCGACTGTTTAGTGTCTTGGAGGATTAGTTGCAGAAACACATTATTTTATAATATTTGTGATCATTTTCCCATAGTTGAGAAACAGTGGAATCCCTTCTATACTTTTCATAAGTTATAATAATCTTCATAAACTAAGGAATGGTAATATAAGATATGGGTGAGATTTAATGATAATTAATTAAATATATATCAACAATATATTAACTATTATATCACAATCATAGGTGAAAATAAGATCAAGAGGAAAATATCTTATTACAGTGAACATGGAATAATATGAGTTTTCCACATACCGTATTAAAATGACATATTTTGTAAAATGTGAAAATGAATTCCATGGAAAATGTGTCCATATAAGATAAAAAATAAAAAAGGTCCATATTAAAATAATATATACATTGAATATTGAAATTTGGGATGGGTGAATGGATATAAAACCATAACCTTGTAATGAAGTTGTTGATTCATCATTCCCATTACATAAAATTATTGGCATAAGAACTTATGTAACCTTTTGGTCTTGAGATAACAACCCATGTACCATATTTAAATTAGCATAAATTTTTTTACCCTATTTGGATAATGATATTACCATTTAACCATATTGGTCTCAGATTGAGAAAATATGTATACTCAAGGGAATAGGATATCAACCTTTGTAACCTCACTAATTTGGGTTACCATCACTTTTCCCTAGTAAGCATTGCATACAAACTTTTCTAGCCTCATGGGATTTGGGCATTTCAAATTTCCCGTCAGGTGATTGATATGAATACTCTTCTCATCTTTTTGATCTCATGAGATATAAAATCCAACTAATAAATTGAAGGGATATATCTGAACACAATCATCAATGATAATTTTCCATAAATATTTATTCTAATAGAATGTGAAAAAATTCACATTTAAAATGTTTACTAAGTTACCCATTAAAAATATGTGGTTATAATTAAAACACACGCACATAGACACACCCACACAGATATATATATATATATTTAATTACATAATCCATAAAATAAAAAATCATGATGGTGTCATAATAACATATCCCTAGTGTAAAATAATGTGAATCATGGATATTATCCTTTAAAAAATCATCATTCATTAACATTGGGAAAATCACAAACAAATACGAGTAAATACTATTATTCATTTTAAAATAATTGAAAATTATTCTTACCTAGAAAAAAACGTTATATAAAAAAATTAATAATTATTTAATATATTTTTAATAATGGTAAAATAATTTTCATTTGGAAAAAACCTTAAAATATATTTTATAAATCATTTTTAAAATTTTAATAAATCTATGAAACTACATATAATGGTCAAAATATTTTTTGAAAATGGTTAAGTGAATATGATTGAAAAAATATTCATTCAATAAAACCCATCAGGGATAGTTCCACCTGTAATTCCTATAGAATATCTCAATTAAATGGGGATCAGAAGATATAACAAAGTCTCTATTATGGTGAACCATTTTAATATTTCAAAAAATATTCTTTCAATTCCACATAAAAATAAAATAATAAATCATTATTTTTAAAATAATATATTTGAAAAAGAAATTTAACATGACACAATATAATATAATGTTTCTAAGTATAAAATTGAAAATTTTTAGGAATATAAAATACAGACATGTAGTAAAAATCATTATTAATGAAAATATAAATTATTATTAAAATGAAAAAAACATTAAAGATAATAATTTCATTGAGAAAGATTTTAATATAATTTTTAAATTTACAATTAGATATTAAGAAATTTACATATTAGTTTAGAATAATAGAATTATAAAATTATGATGTTATAGAATGAAATATTAATTCTCAATTATTGTTGGTTTTGGTTAATAAAAAGCTATCACCATTAGCCCCACATATCAAAATGTTCAATAATATTCTATATAAAAAATTATTACCTCAATAACTTATATTAAAACCCTATTCATAGAAAAAATAATTTTTATAACCTTCATTTCTAATGAATTATTAAATATATATTAGTGAGTTATATTTTATTTTCTTAAGAAGATGTTGAGAGCATTAATTGATTATTTATTACTAATTTTATAATGGGGGATCCAATTATTTTTTATATATTTAATGACCATCATTCTTAGCCCAAAATAGGTATTGGAATATATTTTTATAATTATTTATGACATTTTTATTTTATTTCAAATGTAATTAATTACGATTTATGAAGAGGATGTTAGTGCCAATCTCATTCGGGTTATTTTAACAAATGAGGGATGGTGTCCTAATAATATGTTAGATATTACTATGAAAATTCATGATCCAATAAAAAATCTTTTGTTTTTTCATTATGTAATATCATTAGTAATTTTTTTTCTAGTTACCACTAAATATATTTATAGTATTGTTCATTTAGTTTGATAAACTATATTAATAAGAACAATATATAATATATGGGTGAGTATGGTTAGTAATGTGATTTGTTTGGTATAAAATTATTTATAAAAAATAATAATGATATAATATATCGTTTTTTGTTTTTTACTCATATTTGAATATTGTATTTTGAAAATGGAAAATTTTTATGCAAAATGAAATATGAAACATTTATGGAGAATATAGTCCACACATTACATGAACGACACATTCATTTTTCATGGAAAATAATTAACATAAGGAATCAATTTTATTTTAAGTTTCTCAACAATGTTATAAATATCATATTAACAAATTTAATAGAATTTTATGAAAATTCATGTACTTAATTGATGATATATATAGAATAATATACATGGAGATGGTAGTCTGTATGAACACAGGACAATGTATCCATTTTCTAAATGGTATTGGAGGAAGGTAAAAAATATATATTACATTATATTATAAATGTTACACAATAGTACTAATACAAATTTTTTTATAATATGATGAATAATAATGGTTTTTTGGTGTATAATAAGAGGAAAAATAAGAGTGATTGTTTTGTAAAATTACCTCTACCATTGGATGATCTCTCTTGTATAAGAACTTAGATATCCGAAGAAAATTCCAAGATTAGGACCTAGGATTATAATACATGGGATGATTTTGGAGTTGATAATATTATTTATTTTTTATCAAGAATATTCTTAATAATTACTAGATAACTGGGATGGAGGTGAGATCCTTTTATAGGTGAATGAAATGAAAATTTTTAAAATATAAATTCATAACATATTGAGAGATCAAGTTTGAAATGGAACTTAGGGTAAATTTTGAATGTAATGGATTAAGGTGTTATCTATGTGTGATATTCAACGAATTATATATTCAAACATAATTGAAAAAAGTTGTTAGATTATTACACTTATATTGCTCTCTTTTTCAATTTTCAAGTTATTACATTGAAAATTAATTTTTACCTTCATAAATTACTTTGAATTTAAAAAAATAATGTTGTATTTATTAAATTTATTTATCTATTGTTTAAATATATTCAATCCTTTTTTTAAAAATAATATATATCTCTAAAATTTTAATTTTAAAATTAAATCATATAACTCGTAAAATCTGGTTTTTAGAATATAAAATTAACAATGAAAATTATATTTGTGACGAAATTGTCAGTATTGTTCTACTTATAGTACATTAATTGATTAAGTATTAACCATATAATACTATATTTTCATTAATTATAGTCCAAAAAATAATTACACAATGTGGATACATAGTAAAAACAAATAGTCAAAAAATATTTTTTATTAAATTCAAATTTCTCATGAGTCTCAATAATGTTATACATCTATATTATAAGTTACAATTTAGATATTAAATTAATATATTAAAAATTACACCTATATATTTTATAGTAACAAAATGATTCAAAATATTTCACATCATTATTTTATTATTATTATTTCATCAAACAAATTGTATATAGAAAATATATATTTTGTTTTATTCACCAAGAAAATCAACATTTCAAAAAAATACAAAATACTCATCATAAAATTATTTTGAAATTATGAACTAAAAATTAATATATATTTTATAAAATAATATTTAATTTTTTTATATATTTTTTTATTTAAAATATAAAATAAAAAAATATTTTATTAACATGGAATGTTTATGTATTATTAATATTATTTAATATAAATGGATTATTTTTATGATTTATAATATAGTAGTTCATATAAAAAAATTCTATAGATGTGTCATTTTATTTAATTAGAATGATATATAGGAAACAAAAAAAATATTTAATTCTTTTTGAAAAAATAATATTAATTTAATAACATTTTAATTATTTGTCTTCTAAATGATTGCTATTATATTTATGTAATAACATTATATTTACTATAGGTGTTATTACTCATAATATATTCAATTTAATATTAATAAAATATGTCATGACCCATTTTTGTTTTGTGCTTCATTTGAACCTCACTATAAGAAATGTACTTATAAACTTCAAATTTTTATAATAATCATATTGATCATAATTATTTAATAAAAAATCAATTATCCCACACATCTCCTCCTCCTCTCACACTACTAGTCCAACCATCACTTCCACACCTCGTCTCAACATACCATTCCTACCAAGGAAATCAATCATTTATTTATTTACAGACCCATACCATAATTCAAAAAATCCACAATAACCTATCATATATTCCAACATATTTCATATCAAGAAAATACAGATAATCATAATGAATCCAACAGAAAAACAGAAATCTTCCCACATTCTCCTAAGAATATTTGTATCTCTATGAATTTCAGGTTTACAAAATTTAAAATTTTCCAAACAACCACCTTAATTTCCATTTTTAAATTAATATTCTTCCATGTTGGATAATGTAACCATCATATTCATATCGATTTCATCACAAATTAATAATAAAAATTAGAAATTCATAACAATTTTCAAAATACATCATATAATTTCACACTATAGAATCCATTAGGGGATAATTTCATTTATATAATATTTAGAATCCAAATTTATATTTATTTTTGTAGATTTGATGTAAAAAATTCAACATTTTGTTGTATTTAGTCATCAATCGACAAGTTATAATAAAAAATCAATATCATCAAGAATATATTTAAATATATAATTATACATTTCATTTCATAAATAAAACTTACACATTATTTTAAATTACTAAATGAAAATTTTACATATATTATTTTTATGCATAATTGTTGGCGTGATCAATTGATACATTAAAACGACATGACTCCAATATCCCAGATCCAGTGTGTTACTTAATTACGTATCATTGATACTATGAATAAAATCTTGGTGGACCAATCATTATTGTTGTTTTTAAGAACCATGTGAATACATGATACCCATTATACACAGTGAAATTAGAAATAAAACATCATACATAACAAAAGAAATTAGATTGCATTAAGGGTAAAATTCAACAGAAAATATCATGAATCAATAAATAATATTCAATACAAAAACTAAAATAATTAAAAATACAAAAACTTTATATAACATTACTTTGTGATTGGGATAGGAATAATAAATATGGTAAGATAAATAAAAAACACAATCCATTTATTCAATAAACTAAAAATAAAATGCATCCAGAAATAATATCATTGTAAAAATATCATAAAAAATAGTAATTGAATTCTTGATGAAAAAAATAGTAAATTATCATACAACATTTCTTCAAAAAATGATAACTCTACCATAAAGAACATTCCTCATATAGTTAAAAACTATAGGTAGAATCCGAGCAAAAAGTTTCAATAGATGTTTCTTAAAAGGCGTGTCAATGCATCGAGGGGGTATACAAAATCAGAGCCCTACCAATCAATTCAATTACAAATCATACCTAATATTTTTAATGATTAATTTAATTCATGAATCATATGCCTTATCAAAAAATATTTCTTTTTATAGAAAAAGATTTTTATTTACCAACATTTCTCAAGTAAATGAAATAAATATAAATGTAAAACATCATCGTTTTAAATGATATAAAGTTTTTGAAATGAATATATCCATGATAAATAATATAAAAATATCGGATAAATATATTTTACATATAAAAGTGAATAATTCCAGGGAATGTTAATACCTCAAAAAATGAAACAACAATGTTAATTTCAATACTGTCATTGGTCAAAATGATCATAAACTATATAAATGAATAATAAGAATAGTACCAATAAAATATATACCTAAATAAATAATATTAAAAAATTTATTAAATGATGTATATAAATATAATAATATAAGATAATTAAAAAAAATAGGGAGAAATTATTTTTCATTTTTAAAGTCACTTTTTTAAAAACACAATACAGTTGGAAAATAATTTTTTTAATTAATTTTTAAAACTAATAATTTAAATAGTTTTAGAAATAATTTATTTTTCATAAAAATATCTTTATAAACATGAAAAAGAATATACAATGAATTGACCTTCATGATGGAAGATAATTCTATTCATGTAAAACTAGCTAAATTAGACATTTCTTTTACACTGTATAATGGTTATGAAAGGTCCTTGTTTGGAGAATTACAGAAATTTCTTTTCTATATTTATGGTAACATATAAATAGTAATTGTTTTGAAAATGAAATAATATCCCTTTTAAATGATTTTTCTATAATTTTAGAATGTAAAAATTACATTAATAAAAATCAATTTTAATGGATAAAGTTTTTTTCTGAAAACATTCTTAAAACAATTCTTTTGAAAAGAAAACATATTTCTGAACAATGTGAGAAATTATGTTAGATGTTATTAAAAAAATATCAATTAAATTATTATCCAAAGAGTTTAATAATGGTACTATTTAATTTAAATTTCATAAATAAAAAGTGTAAATTAATATTAATGATTTTAGTAGGAAATTATAAAATAATTTCCTTCCACTGAAATTCGAAATTAAAAAATCTCGATTACAACTAGATATTGAAATAAATCTTTAAAATGATTATAATATTGAAGCGAGAATGAATCAATGAATGCATTATGTGTTTCTATTAAGATCCATATACAAAGTGTAAATAAAATCTATGTTAATTAATATTATTTATTAACATAATATTATAAGGGAATAAAAAATAAAGTATAATTTTTATATATAAAACAAAAATTGAGTTTGGAAATCACATACTTCATGATTCATTTTGATTATAAATTATTTATAATCATTTATATTGGTTTCAAATATTTTATTAACATATAAAACCATAAAAATATTTAAAATGTATTATATAATTATTTTATAACATCTTACGAGCCATACAATATTAGTCATTCGTTACTATCATTGTTTCATGTGTTAATTTCTTGTTTTCTTCAGTATGTTTTTCATTAATGATGTTATTCATTAAATTATTACATAGATTAATCATATCCATACATATAATAAAAATAACTACAACATAATTATCATATTGTTTCATCAACTAAACTTTTAAATCCATTCATTAAGGATTGATAAGAAAAATGGTCTATGTTACACTCATTAAGTTGGAAGGTTGTACGTATGCATGACTAACATTTCCATTTTCTAATGATCATAAATATTTTTGAGTTAGGTAATATATTATCCTTAAATAATTTTAATAATACTACATATAACATATTATATACTTAAATAGATTATCCATGTAGATTGGCGATGAAAATAGAGTCACATCACTTCGTGGAGGTGATAGTCCACACGTACACAAATGTTATTCTCATATTTATGTGAGTGAAAATGTAAGAATGATACTAATATATTAACTTTACAGAATGAAATTTTTATCATAAATATATTTATTGTGTCATTTATATAACATATAATTATTAATGTTTATCTTATCAAATTATATTGGAATCATTGGTGAATGTTGAATCACATCACATTATGAGGATGTAATCTGATGTATACATGAGAAACATTATCGTATCTCATATTAAATAGTGTCTAAAAATGGTATAGAATATATAATTTCTCCAAATTTATGATTATGTTATAAATATCAAATATATATATATATATATATATACTTTTTATCTATCATTATACACATTTATGAGAGGTGGTAATGGAAAACCAATAGAATTGGTTCACAAGGCGTTAATCCATCATAAAAACAAATACCGAGTTTGTATCCCACATTATGAAAGTGGAGATAGGTATAATGGATAAAATTATTAATAAATCCTATTGTTTTTAATATAATGTGGTTATTATATAATCATGTATTAACAAGACATTAATTAGGTCGAAAAAAGAAAAAATAAAAACACACATTAAATAATGTTTCTTATTCTTCATGTATCGTCTTTTGGGTTTACACTAGTAGACATCCTAGGATGGATTTTATCCAAAATAAAGTATTTTAAGATCACAGTAAGGAATTTTTAAAGTGTTTTTGGTAGGTTTTGGTTGATTTAAATGGCTTTAGTGGTGTGAATAAGTATGGGTAGTGATTGTCCTTTTATAACTAATGAGGGTGGTATTGTTGCAAATACCAAAAATTATATACTATTGGGAGGACAATATTAAATAATGTGGCTTAAAGATTGATCAATAACAGAGTTCATGAATTATATAGTGCCTAACTACCTCTACTAGACCTAATAAATGCATGTTTATCATATAATTTATTACCATTTGCATTTACTCAATTTTTCACGTTTATGGTTTCAATGAGGGTAACATCTATCTTCTTGTTTACCAACGTAATATATCAATTAGGGATAAAATTAAATATAAAACTATTATATAATTTAAAAAACTGATTAATTATATGAGAAACTATTTATTAGCTAAAAAACAAATTTGTGTTCAAAATTAATTTTAACACAAGAGAATTTAACGTGAAAAACCCCTATTTCACCAAAATAATGGCCATTGATTATTAATTTTTTAATGAATAATTATGGTAAATATTATTTTGAGATCAATATATAATATAAATAATTATTATTCAAAATATTAAATCCATTTTTATGAATTCATTTTACATAATTTGAAAATATTAAGTTAAAAATATTCTCACATATGCTAAAAGGTTGTTTTTAATGAAAAAATGTATAGAGGTTTGCAATGATTTTTATATAAAAATTCTATATAAAAAATATTTAAATGAACTAAATTGAATTAATTAAAATAATTTTGAACAAATTTCACTTGAAAACAAATTAAAAAATATTTAATCATAAAAATATAAATTAAAAGTATGTTTTCAATTTAAATTTCGTATTTTTCATTATTCTTAAAAAAATTATAAATTTTAGAAAAAAAATCAACACAAATATAATTTTTTTTATTAATTAAAAAATTTATTTTATTTTACAACATAAAATTTCATAACATTTAATGAATTTGATATTAAATTTTATGTGAAAATCCAGATTAAATCATCTTTTAAAAAATATTGTTTTCAACAAACATTTTGTAAATTATTTTTATTTTATTTACAATCAATAAAAAAATGGGCATATGAAAACAATATATTTTCATTATTTAGTTAATTTTATTATTACCCACCATAATAAGGGTTATGTGATATCCATCACATTGAATAATAATAATTTACTAATATACCAAGTTTCATTAAATCTCGGGGATGTGTGGATCAAAAATTTTCAATGAAATTAAATTTCTTCTAAAAATAAATATATTTTAAATTATCTGGTTTTCAATTTATCCCCAACTTATGTTAATTTCATCCTTATGACTTTTACTCAATATTAATTATCAAGGGTTTTTTTTGAAATAGTGGTGTTGGAAAACCAACATTATTAAAGCGATTAATGAAATATCCTCTTTATAATACATAAAAGGGAAGTATGAAGGTCATATTTAATAACAAATACATGGATTCAAAATTGGATAACAAGGGTAGTAAGTTGAAACATGGACATGGATGTGATAAATATCACCGAAATATTGATTGAAGATGATAGAGAACATGGGCATTAAGAAGTAAACAACCACAATCAATAATCTATATGTCTAAAAAATTTCCATTAATAAAATTAAAATTTTAATAATAGGTTTTTTTTATTTCAATATTGATTTCCTAGAGTTTATGATTACAATATTTGTATAAAAAATTATGAAAATATAATTGCCTGCAATTTTTTCAGAGTTCCATCATTTGGTTTTTGCATGGATGAATTTCCAATACTTCTCTTACACAATGAAATGAATATCTAGAAAATAATTTGTTATTTTAAAAACACAAAAATTCAATATAAATTTATCATAATATCCATAATATAATTATATGTAATTCCCTTGATCTCTTGAAACCAGAATAGAAAAATGGTTTAAAGTGGTTATCCAATATTTTCGAAGTCATCATAAGTTATATAATATAAGGACTTGTAAATCCTTTTCCACAGTTAAACATAAAAAATTTCATAAAGATATAGAATTATTACCCTTAAAAAGTATTATGACCAACAAAACTTGGAAGAAGGTTCTGAAATTTCAAAAAAGAACATTTTTTATCCCTTAAACAACGTGAAGTAGATCATAATCATCAAATACCAACCATGTCAATACCTTCATCATGTATTCAGTTAAAACATGGTAATAACATGAATTAGCATAAAAATTATCAAAAAATCAATTACTCTTTATTAAATAATTAAAAGATAGATTAATATATATATTACAATAAATTTTTTAACTCCATCAATTATAGAAAAACCATCTTGTTCACCAATTAATTACCGAGTTCATTGACAATAAATACTATCCATTTTACATTATCCATATCAATAATATAATTATGCCAATATCATTATCTAAATATTAGGGAAAAATTAAATGTTCTATTTCCATGAATCTTCTGCTTTCCTATAATTTTCCCACTCAACTGAATTATTTGTCTTATTTATCAACACAGTTTCACACACACATTAAAATTATTAATTAAAAAGTACTACAACATAATCATTATAACTTTCATAATTTATTTCCAGATGATATATATGATATCATAATTAAATTAAAAAAATATTTAATCCAATTACAATAAAAAAATCACCCTCTTTATTTGTGGTAATTTATAAATCATGACCATTATCTATTAGATACTTTTGTGGTATATTCCATTGGTAAATAGGGAATTTGATTACATATTGACTTAACACCTTTCTACTAGATTATTGTACATTTTAAATCATTTTATTTTCAATGAAATCGGGATAATGGTTCCATTATCTCCCACACCATAGGAATACCATTTTCTCTTATGTGTTTACCATCGTGTTTCCTTCCACAATTATCACATCCAGAAAAAAACTACATTTCCTTCTACCCATTATCCATCTCTTTCCATACTGTAAAAATCATCAATTTCTTCTCATTAAAGGTAATATATATATATAAATATTTTTATTTGTTTTTAGTACATGATATTATTTCAACATATGATGAGAATGTTTTGGAGACCAGTTCCATTTAAAAGATTGTTGGATGTATATCAATGAAATAAACAATTTTTTCATTTGATTTAGTTCATTGATTTATTTAGCAATCCTTCCACTATGTGAAATTTCTCGATGAAGGCCTACAATATATTACATTATATCATTATGAAACATAATATATCACAAATCTAGTGAAAGAAATAATATAAATTGAAAATTTTATGCATATCTAATCTCGTAATCCCTAACACGGGTTCTTTTGGGATATCTCTAATTTCATATCCCTCGTAATGGGTTGTTAATAAAATTTGAATTATCATAATCACATCCCAGAGAATATTGAATCATGGTGTGTAGTACGATAGTTTTATGTGAACCATGTGATGATTGGTTCAAGCCCAACAAACCCTTTTTACAGTTATTACCCTTAAGTACATCTAGTCCCGAACAACGTCCACTTGTAGTATCTATAAACAGATTAATTTCAAGGAATACCACATTATTTATTCACAACATAAAATTATGTGGTCATTCTATTATTATCCTAAAATTTTATCATAATGGTATGTTACATAGTCTATGGTTCTTAAATATTTTCCCTATGGTTTCTACTAAACGTTGTCTAATATAAATTTTAATAACCCGACTTTAGTATCCTGAAGCTGTTGTGTTACTTCATTATATTTATATTGACTATTCAAACCAAATCACAATGGGAAGATCTATTTAGTAGTTTTAGATAATCATATATATACATTAGAATTATTTTAATTTAATAAATAAAAAATAAAAAATAATACATAAAAACTATTGGATTCTATTCCTGAAAACCCATTCTAATAAATCTTATTTTTATACCCGATAAAGGAAACCACATAAGTGTGAGATAAAATTCTAAGTAAGGGTTATTTATAGCTAAATATATCATGAATCAACAAAGACTAATAAATATTGAATGGTAAATAAAATACAAACCTTCCATTTAAATAAATTTCCCCATGAATAGATAAAGAATAATATATATAAAAAGGGAAATAATTAAAAATGCATAATATTCCACAACTAAAATAAGAATTAGAGGACTCCAGAGATAATATCATTTTGAAAATATCATGGAAAATATATATATATTGTTATTAGAGGAAATTCATAATTATCTGACATCATGTTTAAGGAACATGATAACACTATCATTAACATATTAACAACAATGGTCTAAAACTTCTAGTATAATCCTATTTTATTTGACCAAGTCATTTGTCTCATGATTCCTTTTGATGAATTGAAGGTCTATATAAAATTCTGAACCCACCCATCACTTTATGTCCCTAAAACCCATTAGATATTGAATTATTGATTTAATTCATGAATATATATGACTTATAAAAAATATTTTTATTGAGTAAAATATATATATTCAACAATACTTTTTTCTATTCAATAATATCATTATCAAAGTAAAACACTATATGAATAAATTAAATACAGTATAAGAAATAACATAGAATTCAAAAATTATTTTTTTATAAAATAATATTTAATTCCCATAGGAATGTGAATAATTCAAGGGAAAGAGGGTGACTTTAAAAATGATCCAATAAAGTGAATTTCGACACTTTCTTTGGTTACAATGATCATAATCCATCCATAGGAAGAAAAAGGATGGTATCAATACCATATACACACATTAGAGTAAGAATAATGCGTTATTGTCATTGATGAGTATAAATACTATAAATATGTATTTAAAAAATTTCTTGGGTAAATATTATTTTCATTTTTAAGGTAACTTTTTATTTTAAAAAGAAATCATTATATAAATAATTTTACTTGAAAATAATTATTAAAAAAAATTATGTAAAAAATATTATAGAAAAAAACATTAAAAAGTGAAATTCAAACATAAGAAAGGTAACATTAATGAAATGATGGTAATAATATCATATAATTTCATATATGTTATAAAAATTATAAATTTCAATCCCTTTTCAATTAAAAATGATAGAAAAGTGAAATATTTTTAAAATTATATTATTATTCCCTTCAATGTTATAGTTAAACACAAATGAAAATTTTCCTGAAAATGTCAAACGATTACTTTGAATTTTTGTAAGAAAATTAAAATCATGTAAGATTACATTCTTAAATAATTTTTTGGGGTTCAATATATTTTTTAATTTTTTTTAGAAATATCATTTGAGAAAAAAATAATCCAAATTGAAAAATTATATAGGATTTTCATAAAAACATTTATTAATTTTCTTTTAGGACCAAATAGTGGTAAAATGATATATTACATTTAAATATCATGAATAATCACGTGAAAATATTATTTAATTTTATATTAAGAAATGGTCAAATAATTTATTTCAAAAAAAAAATTCAAGAATAAAAAATATTTATTAGAATGAGATTATAAAATAATCCATTTCAATGACCTTTAAATTTATGAAAAAATTAATCAATGAATAATTTTTGAGTTTCAAATAAATCTATATATAAAAGTGGAAATACAACATATGGTAATAAAAATTTATTACATAAATTATCCAACAATGCCATCACCAATTATATAGAAGTTTATCAAAAAGAATAAATTCTGAGTTTGGAAATAATTCTCCCCACATTTCCTTTCGATAGGACATTATTATAAATTATTTATATTAGTTTAAAAATTTTTATTAACATAAATAATAAGAATATTAAAAGTGAAAATACCATATATGCTTCTTTTTTAACATCTTATCACTCTTATATTAAAAATCATTCATTGTTTTCATATTTTCCAGTGTTTATTTCCCTGTTTCTTATGTGAGTTTCATCATCAATGTTATAATATGGGCACATATTACATAGATTCATCATGTATAAAATAATAAAAATTACAGAATTATAATATTAGTACAAAAGTTATTATATAAAAATAAATCAATAAATATGGTTATGAATATTGGACTATGGTGAAATCATACAGACAGTAGGACATACTTATAAATGAGTTAAGTATCCATTTTCCAATGATAATTATAGAAATATGGAATGAATTATATTACATTTACATAATTATATATATTATATATATATTTTTCATATTATTATGTATATTATCCATGTGATATCATGATGAATATAGGGTACACAACTTCTCAAAGGAGGTAGTCCACATCTACATGAACGATGTTATAATAATTTAGTGATTGAAATGTGAATGAAAAAATATTATATATTATCTTTAAATAATTATAAATATTACATTAATATCATAATTATTTAATTTATATCACATGTTGTAACTTAATTCATCCTTATCAACATCAATGTAAAGCATTGGTGACTGAAAAATCTCATCGTTTTGCGAGGTGGTAGTCTGTCATACACAAGAAAAACATTATCATAGCCCATGTGGAATAGAAATTAAAATTATGAATATGATATCATTACAACAATGATATAATGTTTTTATAAATATCATATATACATTTTATATCAATCATCTTTCCCATCCATGAGAGGTGGTAATAGAAAAAATAAATTATATTTCTTCACTATGGGTAGTCCACCGTACACGTTAATGATGAATTAATAACCAATTTGATGGAAGTGGGTGTTTTTGTAGTCATGAACATATTATCAAAATATACAAGTATAGGGATGATATTTTGGTTATAATATGTTCATGGTTTAATAATAGTCGAGGTAGGTGGAGGGAGAATTAAAATAAAAACACTCAATGAATAAAATTTCCTATTCATTGGGTATTCTCCTTTGGTCTGAACCAAAATCCTTCTTAAGTAGTTTTTCATAAAAAAATATGGATTATATGATCATATTATGGAATTTGGGATGTTATTTTGGCTGTTTTTACAAGAAAAATGTATTTCTGTGTGTTATGTAGATAGGGGAGTGTGTTTCTTTCTATAATTGACCTAGGTGGAATTTTTATAAATGCCTAAATGTATTCACTATTGGGATGTCACTATTACCTCATTTTCCTCCAAATTAAATCAATAAAAAATTAATTAACATTTATGATCAAAAAATACCACCAATACTCAAAATGAAAACATTTTATTGTGTTATTCCATAGTCATTTTGTGTACTAAATTTTACCCTTTTAGGTTGTTTAGTATGGTAACTTTTATCATTTTTACCATTGTATTATATCTATTTTGAATAAAATTAAAATGAGATTTATCAGAAAATTTAGACCTATTTATTCAAAATATTAAATCTAATTTATTAAATAATAATATTATGTGTGTGGGAAATTAATTTAAACAGAAGAGCATGAAACGTGAAACCCCCAATTTTATCTTCAATCATTATAATTAATTTTATCTTTTTCCATTAAGAAATATTGTTAAATATTATGTTGACCACATTATATAATATAACTAGTTATGACTCCAAATATGGATTTTTTTTCCAATTTCAGTTAACAAAATTGAAAAAAATATATTTAAAATCAATTTCTAATGGAAACATTGACTATACCATTAATTTGGAAATATGGGTATAACCAATAAAATCATGGGTATTGTCTATACCTATGGTTTTATGATCTATGGCTGATGAATCCTCCACTATAGATATATTCCCACTATTTCTATAGAAACCATATTCATATCTTTTGAAATGTTATCATGCCCATATTTTTGGTAAAAGAATTGGTATATATCTATACCTAATGTTAGGTGAACCATGGCTAAAACTATTCTAATAAGAAATCATATAAAAAAATTTAAATGCATTGTATGTACAATTACATAAACCCATTGTGTATTAGCATCCCTTCTAGACCATCCTATAATAATAAATAAAATAAAAACCACAATAAACATTCAATGTGATACATATACTGTATATTTTTCATTCAAACTACTACTCGTAATAATTATTAATCTATTTACAACACCATAACATACATATACATCTATAAAACCATTCAATTCATGTCATTAAACAATATAAAAAATATATTTAATGAAATTAAAATATTGTGGGGATTGATTTCTCCCCCATCACTAACATCCACATCCACATCACCATCAGAAACATCATCATAAACCAGAACATCATAAAGATCACCATTATCACCATTACCACCATGATAATTAGAATCATTATCATCTTCATCATCACCACCACTGTCACTACCACCATTATCTCAACTGCCACTAGGACCCTCATTGACGCCACTTGGGGCATCATATAAAAATTTTATTGGTTCCATATATGGATCCAAATTTGTATCAACCTCTACTAGATGTTATGTACTTGTAAATAACATATCTTTCAAAAACTGTTAAATGATCATTTTTCTTATTTAATGAGCCTATAAATGCAATTTTCAGGACTCATCTGATAGGGTTTAGAAGAACCTAATGAGGGCTAATACCATGTAAGAAAATGTATTCTTCTGGACAGATATCTGGCACTCCCCTAGTTCCCCTCACCAAATACATACCTGAAATGATCATTTTGCCTGATGTTTTCTTCTATACCATCGAGGAAATCAATGGTACAATATTGAAAGTGTGGAATGTATATTTAATTATGTATTTGGTACAAATAATTTAAATATCTATAAATAAAAATTCAATATTTTCTTGTGGGTGTTCATATATTACCCATACATAAATTTTCTTCCTACTAAAACATAATATTGTTTCTCAGGAAAAACACTCATCATTCCTAATGCTACTTTCTGGTAAGGAAACTGGTTGTTAAATATAATTAATTATACATTATCTAATTAAGAAATACTTAAAATTAAGATGCATCAAAATAAAAAATTAAATTATAAATTTAATAATAGTGGAATACCAGAATAAATACATAAAAATTATAATACTACACATGGTTATAATATAGATTCATCTTCTATATTTCATATAGTTCTATTAAATTTGTGTGAAATTATTTGGTTATTCATTCACTTGGTAATTTTTATCATTCAGTCATTATAATTATTTTTGTTATGTTTTTCTTTTGGTAAATTAGCCAATAATCTATTTAAACATTGGTCCATTTAGCAATTTTTTATTTTTTCCATTTTTCCATTTGGGAAATTAGGTCATTTAGGAAAATTTCACCTATTAGTCTAATTAGGAAAATTCATCCAATTATTCCATTTAGTCTAATTAATCAAATTAGGAAATTCAGGCTAAATATGCCATTAAGGCCAATTATGCCATGTAGGCCAATTAGGACATTTTTATGGCCAATGTAGCCCATTAACAACTTTATTTGTCCAATTTGTCCAATTTATGTGAATTATAACATTTTTTCCATTTAGACCATTTAGTTCATTTATGCTATTTAGGAAAACATGGCCAATTCAGCCATTTTAGCCAATTTTTTCCGATTACGCTAATTCATCCATTTATTTGGCCCATTTTGGCCAATTACAACATTTAAAAAATCCAAGACATTTATTTAACCAATTAAATAAAATTGGCATATTTAGGCAAACTCATTCCAATTCAATCCTATTCAGTCTAATTAGGCCCTTCAATTGAATGAGTCCATATTAAACAATTATCCCATTTTGTTCAACTTGACCATTTAATCCAATTAATTGATTAAGTACGATAAGGTAAATTATATTATTAAGTCCAATTAATAAAAATAGACCAATTTGGAAAATTAGGAAAATCAGTACAATTAGGACATTTAGCTCATTTATGCCACATGTTCCATTAGGCCATTGGGACATTAATCCATTAAAACATTATGACATTAGGACATATGGTGAATTTTACAAATGTTTAATTTTCTATTATAATATTAGGCACATAGGATAAGTGTCCAATTGACCATTAATCTATTAGGCCACTTGGACAGTAGGCCATCATGCCAATTTACCATTAGTCTAGTAGTACACTTTTCCATTGGGTCATTATTCCATTAAGAAAATTTGAATGATTGGCCAATTGTTCTTTAGCCAAATTGGCCATAAAGCTAATTTTCAAACTGGTCATTCGGATAATCTTCCAACTGGGTCCTTAGTCTAATTGGCCATTTTTCAATTAGGATAGTTGTCTATTAGGCAAGTAAGAAATGTGGTAATTAGGGAATTTTCCATTTTCCTAATTGGGTAGTTAGTCCATTAGGACATTTGGCAAATTTTCAATTAGGATAATTAGTCCAACTATTCATTTTCCGATCAGTCCATTAGTTTAATTATATAATATTCCATTATTACATAAGGAAAATTAGAAATTAGGAAAAATATGCTATTAGGAAATTATCCCAATTGGCCATTAGAAAATTAAGACTTTTTTCCAATTATCCATTATTCCATTAGGCCATCAAGTGAATTAGAAAATTAGATCATTATTCCATTAGTCTAATGGTAAAATTATCTAGTTGGCCATTATTCTAGAGGCCAATTGGCCATTATTGCATTATGCTAGTTAGACCATTAACCAATTCATCCATTAGTCTATTAGTCCAATTGGCCAATTGGTCATTAGGTCATTATTTTATTTGTCCAATTTCCCTTTAGGGAATTTTGAAATTAGTCTAATTGTACATTGGTCCCATAGGATGATAGGAAATTATTTTTTAGACTAATTTTACTTTAAGACATTATTCCATTAATCCAATTGGCTAATTTTCAATAATTCCATTGGGTAATTGGTCATTAGGACATTAGGCTAATTACCCATTAGCCAATTATCCCAATTATCCATTAAGAAATTATTCCATTAGGCCTTTGTGCCATTAGGCCAATTGGCCATTACGAATCTAGGACATTATACATATTTTCCATTATTAAATTAGGCCATTAGGCCATTAGTCTAATAGGACAATTAGGCTGTTAGGCCATTAGGCCAACTGTCCAATTGGAAAATATTCCATTAATCCATTATTCAATTTGTCTAATTATCCAATAATACATTATTCTAATTATCCATTAATCCATTAGGCCATTATTCTAGTAGGCCTTTTGGACAATTGGACAATTATGACATTATTCCATTAGGCCCATTACACACTTAGTCCATTATGCCATTATTCCAATTTGATACTTTTTTATTAAGCCATTAGTCTAATCTGTCATTAGACCATTTAAAAAATTGTACATTTATTCCATTAGTCCAATTGGCCATTAGGCCATTAGGTCCTTTTGTCGTTAGGGAAATTGAAAAAATTTTCCATTAGTCTTTTTGGACAACTATCCATTCATTAGTCTATTAAGTCATTAAGCCAATTGTCCATTATTCAATTCGTTAGTTAGGAAAATTTTCTAATTCATCTGTTATGTAATTAGGACAATGTTCTAATTGTCCTTTAATCAAAATTTCTGCTTAGGACAATTGGCCATTTAGAAATTTTCCCATTAGGGAATTAAGCCAATTTTTTATTAGGCCATGTTTCCAATTAAACCATCAGGCCAACATGCCAATTCATCTAGTATGCCAATTATCCATTAAAACATTAGGCTAATTGGCCATTTGGATATTAGAACGTTTGGCCATTTGGCCATTTTAAAGGAGTATATCCAGCCTTATATTAAAGGGATTAATGAGAATAAAACATAAATTTCATCATGAAAATATAACTTTGTAACACTATAAAACTATATATTATTTATATTAATATTAATTACAATGTAAAGTATCATGATCGAGATATGTAGTTCACACAAATGTGTAAAAATACGTCATTGTATCTTGTTTCATTTTTCACTTATGTATCTTAAAAATAGAAAATCAACACGTATAAAAAAATTTAATTTTAATTCAAATCATTAATGATTATGAATAAATTAAACTCATCACTCTTCCCTTATGTATTCATTTATTGATATTGTATTGTTGGAATGTTGGGGAATATTGTTACACCATATAACTAAGAACTAACTCTACTCTTCCTACCAACATATAACTCATACTTATATGATCTCCATAACTACCCATGAACAATATACCATGCAAAATTATGAGATTTAACATCAATAATGTTAAACTAAAGCTGCAAAGAATATTTTATTTCATATAAATAATATATCTATATATATATATTTAAATTTTGAAATTTTATTACCCATATAATCACCCATGATTTGTCCTTGATATTATTATTGATATTCTTCCATGGGACTGTTTTCACCGGAATTATATCACTATTATTTGCTAATGATTCCATGATTCATCTATATTGTCTTCAATTTTTACCTGTCATTTTATTATATTCATTATAATACACTATTATTTGTGTTTGAGTATTATAGGATTCACACATATGTGTGATACGACATCGCCAACTAAGAGACCCTAATAAATAATATCAAGGGGAAAAATGAATCATGTAAAATTAAAATAGGGGAAAATGATGTGATATAATTTGAAAAAATTATAATAAAATAGACTGATGCATCCTACTTATTTAGATCTGATGGATCCACATACATTCCTAAGCCAATAGCCTATGGAGGATTTTACTGTTCCAATGCACTCTATAGGAAATCTAAATTAACTATAGTGGAATATTATGAAACAGAATCATCATATTACGGATGGATAGTATGGAATTGAGGCGGTGTAGACATATCATGTCATGGATATTAGGTTAGAGAATATATTAAATGGTATAGATATATTCAAGGTCAGAACATCCCTGATGGTGGAATATATAAGGTATGGGATGAAGATGCTAAATGAGATTATAATGTTGTCATAGGTGGGAAAATCCATGGAGGCTCAAGTGGACGATATAGAGGTGTGGTATATAGGGTGTCCGCTAGTGGGTCTTGGTGGGAACTAGTACAAAAAGAGCTTCATTTAGCTCAATGAGAACTCTAACTTGGATCCATGCAAGTAGCATGAGCATGAGTCATCCCTTATTTAACTGAATATCTCAAAAAAATTTGATAAATAATATGAAGATAAATATTTTTTTTAATTTAGATGAAAATTATTGCAATTATTATACATACTACGGGAACTAGTCAAGGAAACACGCGCTCTTGCATTTGGTGATCAATATTAAATAATAAATTCATTAAAAATTATGCAGTTTTATTTATAATCTATATATGAAGGAAATTCACCTTATATAGCAACATATTTTCAAAATCAAGATCTAAACATATGAGTTAAACAAGTCACAACAAATGTCATATCATGTTTTAGATACAATAATTAAAAAAAAGTTACTCATTTTTTAAAACCCAATTTTAAACCCAATTTTTTGAAATTAAATAAATATATTCAAATGAAATGAAAACTAATAATACAAAAAAATGTATCAATCCAAAAAAGAAATAAAATTAATATAACTACAATAATAATAACATGAGAGACCCATTTAATGGTAAACTGAATTTACTGTGAACATATATTGTATCCTCTATATATTTCCCACCACTACTATAGAATTAATATCAAATCTTAAAATGGATCTATTCGAGTCATACAATTAAATATTTTGGTCAACATATATAGATTCATCAATGATGTCAATGTTTTCCCACCGTAATGAAAAATATTTTTTGGGATTACTTCATTATTAAAACAGTAATTAGGACCTAAATGAATTTTCACAGGAGATACTTATTTTTTCATTGATTCCAAATTTTATATTTCCCCAATAGACATGAATTGATTCATGAAAATAACTTGGAATACACAATAATCAATAAATTTACCATGTTCTTTCATTGAATCAAACAATTTACATTTCATCAAAGTCACTCAACCATGACAGTAGTAATAAAAAACAATATTTTAAAAAAAAGTATACAATTAAAAACATTTTAATTTCTATTTATAATATAAATTTCACTTTAATAATAATATGTTGTAGTTGTTGACATAATTCAATCATGTTGTATTCACATTTTCACTAATTGGTCTATTGTAACAAGTTTATATTCATTTATTATTAATTAATTTCATTGATGAACCAAATAATTTGGACCAAAATCCAACACTCTAAATTCTTGGTAAAATGTGGTAATAGGGAAACTCAATACATGAAATATATATATATATATAATAATATTAAATGAATATATATATATTATTTTATTTATATTAATGGTCATACCTTTGATTCCAACCAATCCGTAAACTCTTTTCAATGAAAATACTCTCCCCTTCATAAAGTAAAATATTGATGAAATCTATTTATAATTTGTTCATGATCTCTATAGATAATGATAATAATTTTATAAAGGATGTGTGAAATGAAAAGGTACGAGATAACATATAAATATTCAAATTACATACTTTATATAGCTATAAGAAACTATATCTAAACAATAATATGTGATGTGCAATATCCCTATATTTAAGACTAAATGTAGCCAATTTATTTTAGCAAAAGATTACTCCTATTTAGTATGATATGGAAATGAGGGATACATTTCCCTATACTTGTCATATTCATTTTTAATTTTTTGGTTATGTATTTTTCTCATTTCATCAAAATAAAAAGATTAAAAATCCATAAATTTTTTATCCAAAAAACCTATTGCAATGAAATATTCAGGATCATTCACCTTTTGTTCATAATGTTTCATTGTGATGATATTTATTTCAATAAGATACAATCACCAAAACACAATGGGTCTCCTAGAAATATTTTAGTTGGAATATGTACTGTTAAATTCACTTTTCAAGTGAAAAATGGTGGAGGACACTTTTTGTCAACTCAAAATAAATTAATGGAGCCACTTGATGAACTATGATCAATAAATACATGGATTTAATTTTATCATAAAGGACTATATGAAAATGTAAGAAGGGAATAACTTATACCTTTAAACTGTGGGATAGAAAATTCATGATTGTAATTGGAATCAATTTATGATGAATGACGTGACAATCATGATTTTTATGGATTTTAGTTTCAAATTCCATTTGGTTACATGTTTAGATATGTTTATAAAATAGCTATTAAGAACACTAATATTATCTAACACATCCAAAAATTGATTTTTCTTTAAATGTTTCATCACATAAGAAGCACAAGGAACAATCTATTTGTTTTCACTGATACAAAATAGATGTTGTTTTGGTATAATACCTGTATCAAAAAAGTCCCAAAAGATCTAAAATTTGCATCATAATTCCCATTTATATTGAGAATAATTCGACGAACCATTTCCCATATATTTTTATTAATGTTCATTAATTCAAAACAATTATTTATAAAATTAGTAGTCTAATGTGGAAACTCAGAAATGATATATCTTTTTTCCAAATATATGTGGATTTGGTGCCAAAAATCATCCTATTTTTTTATTTCATCTGATATTTCCCTAATAAAAATATATGATATATTATTAAATCAAGAATATAAATTACTGAAATATATTTAGGTGGATTTTTAGTGTCAACAGGATTATCAATCTTCCATAAATTCTTCTTGTATTGATAAACCATTATAAAGAATCATTGATACACCATGAAACCGATACTATGATGATAATTATCCCTTATCTATCACATAATATTCATATACACATGAAATGATATTTTTACCGTAATACTCAAAAATTAAATCTTTTGATATGTTGGGAAATGAATTATAGTTGATAAAAGGGAAGCATGAATTTATTTTTTTGAATAAGAATCGAATATATAGACACCCATTTGCCAAATCTCATTAAACCATCATATTAATTGTTGAAAGTATACGTCTATACTGTTTCCATGATAAAATGTTCTCTATATTAGTATACTCAAGAAAATTAATGGGTTTTTAATACCTATCAACGAGGGAAAATCATAAACATTAATAGAAACATGAAACATGCTTGGAGTAGTAATCATCCAACCAAATAGATTTAATCCATAATAGTATCGTCACAACATGACATGACACATCTCCGAATTAAATGTAGGATGTTGGGTATCAAATTACCACAATGATAATCAATCTATATGGTAAAATAATCCATCATTAGTTTTAATTATCTCAACATCAGTCCTGCACATATTGGATAATATTTCTACTTACATGAATTGATTTTGAAGCAAGGGAATCAATGGAATGCTCTATATGAATTTATATAGAAGCTGAGATGGTGTTCCATATTTCATTTCCTTCCATAAGGATATACCAAAATCATTATAAATATTAATGCCAAAAATTTCCTCTAAAATAAATAGATATCATTCAGACAAGCATGAATTTCGTAACTAGACAAACTGACATGCTTAATTAATTTCTATAATGTATAATGAATTGAGGGAATATCTACCCCATCAAGAAGAAATTACTTTTAAAATGTAATAATATCATAATTGGTGGTATTATAATTTATATAAATTGTTTTTCACTGATATAACTACATTTAAAATTCCAACCTTTTCAATTTAGTATATTCCTGATATACCGAATGTCCAGAATCATTTGTTAAAATTTCCAACCACTCACAATTATCATATTATTTGATTTGATTATGTGTATTGATATCATTTTCTTCATATAATATAGTTCAATCTCTCACATCATGATGCAAAAATTAAAACTGATAAATTATCATGTTCTTCATAAAACATATTTCATTCCATTTGTTTATAATAGAATATATTCACATCACTCCATTGTATTAAAAAAATATATATTTTTTTGAAATATATATTTCATTATATGATTTAAAAATTATTCAAGTATTTATCACGGTCTTCATTCAACATTATAATAGTAATATTGTATTTAACCTTAATCGGAAGAATTTTTAAATGAATTATCAAAAAATGTTCAAAATTATTTTGATATATGGTTCATATATAATTGTAATAATACATCCATATTCAATCTATTCTATTAAAATTAAAATAATTTATTTTCCAATCAAAATTTTAAAAAACAATTAATGATATCCAAATTCAATTAAAAATTAGTAGTATAGTGTAAGATATATTAATGAACACTTATATGAAACAAAATTTACCACAATGAATGATTCATGTGGCTATTGTAGAATACTACTATCCACACAAATAATATTCAAGGAATATCACAATTAAAAAAACATAGGAATACACATAGAAATATAAAAAATGTGTTTGTATTAGAATAAATAACGACTACAGAATACAGGTCTAAAAATGTGTATTAATTATCCATATATGTTTTAATATTTGAAAACATACTTGTGGATAATATTTAGTCATGTAATAATTTTTTTTAATGATAACATTAGTTATAAATTTAAAATATAAGGAAAATAGATTTTACATGGTTTTCTATTTCAATTTAAAACATATTTAATTGGAGGATGATTCATTAAGACTAAATAATTAATCAATTCCATCCCAAGTTATGAAAACCATCCATTATATCACCACAAATGAAACCTCTTAAATGATTTAATGTGTGGATAGATGGTCTTTTATTCATTTAACATGTAATGGAAATAGATTACTAAATACCCAATACATGATAAGTAAAATAAGAAGTCATTATTAAAAAATAAACTTGTTATAGCCAATAGATAATCAAAATAGGGGAAACTAAGGTTTATACTATTAAAAATTTCATAAAGAAATAAATTATTACGTAAATATATATTAGTGAAATCCATTTTTCATAAATTTAATACGATCCAAAAAAAATTTCATTATAAACTATATAATTATTTCATTACATTTACCAAAGGAATATATAAATATATATACATAATAATGGTGTTAAAATTGTTAAACTTTATAAATATAACTATGTAAAATTTTAAAATAAAATTTTTTCATTCAAATATGTCTATGTCATAATAATACATTCTAAAAAACAAGATTGAAATTTACTATAAATAAAATAGTGAATTACTAAGGACCAACCTTCATTGATAGAGTAATATGGAAGATTTACATATAATTTTATAATCATGTACATCATTGTAAAAGTGTTTCTTTTTTGGGTTAAAACAATCCAATAAATAGTTCAACCATGGTAGAAGATATAAAAAATTAAATTTAAATAATTATATCCCCTTACTCTATGAAATAAAAACCAACACTAACACATATAAATAACATAAATATAATTCCCAAATCTAAAAATATGTACATACCTATGATATTCCACCAAATGAATAAAACATTTATGTTTAATTCATAATAATCCATTGAATACATTTCAAAATAAATAAATTATAATTTAAACAGAACATTTATTTGGAATTTAACTGTTTATATTTTATCTCTATTACACTATATATTTTAAAACACCATGATATAATATATTTCAATACACTATACACAAATCACATGCGTAGATAAAAATGAAAATAACACCCATTTGAATATAATTTATTTTCGTATCTCACTAATTTGATGTTAAGGAAGATACCAAAAAAATCATTGATTTATGGGGGATCTCTGCTGATTACAACCAAACATCACTTAGGCGATGTGTGAAGAATGAAGAATAGGGAAGGAAATGTTTTCCCTCAATGATCAAAACAAACAAATATATAAAATGGAGGAAGAACATTTGGATGATGGGTAAAATTCATGTGAGGAGGGTGGGGGAATAAAAGTATTATAGGATGGGATATGATTATGGATTCAAATTAAGAGAGGAGGATTATCATGAGGTAATTCTAATTTTTAAGGATTTAAACCCACAGTTTTTTGTAAACATTTTATATAATTGAACATTTACCCATGGAGTTTTCAAACTATGTCCATAGCTTTGGGAAGAATATCTTAAATAATGGTTTCTAAAATTTATGGACAAATGCTCATGTATATAGACCCAATTTATAGTAGTGAATCTCAGAGACATGATGATAAATCAATGTTTTAAAGGGAAAATTATAAAATATTTACAATGTTTATCTATATCATTTCAATTTGAAAATTATGCCATGGAAAAATATTGGATTAATTGATATATAAATTTACTAAAATAAAATTAAACCTAAATAAAAATTTAATTTTACAATGAAAATAAATATTAAAAAAGTAGTTTTCAATTACAATACAATATATTTCACTATTCATCAAAAAATGAAACATTATATAAAAGAAAAAAATAACTCTAACCTATTTTTGGTATTCTGATTTCAAAATATAAAATTTATTTTATTAAAATAAATTTTATAAAATTGGTTACAATAAATTTTAAATTATGTGCCTAAATCATGATTTAACCATCTTTTTCAAAAATAGTTTTTCTAAGAAAACATTTATTTACTTAAAATGATTCTATTTTATTTCTAAAAAATAAATAAAAAAATTACACATATCAACCATATATTATCAGATGTAAGTTAATATTTTCCATACCCACAATTTTAATGGGTAGGTGATATCACTCAAATTTATTAACAATATTTTTAGAATATCTCAACTTTTGTTTAAACATGTTGTTGTGTGCACCACAAAAAATATACAAAATTAAATTTATTTTAAAGTCTAGTGGTGTAACGAAAAATATTTAAACACTCATATTCCAATATAAAACTCCATTTTATTAAATAACTATGATATTAATCTAAACTAAGCTAAAAATAGACACAAAATAAATCATGATGTACCATTTTGACATGTTTATCATATAATTATTTAAAAAATATACCAAATAACTAACATTATTTAAAATATAGAAAATATAACATTTAAGGTTTTTACTTATTGGTTCATGTTGTATACACTCTAATTATATTTTTCCATAATCACGTCATATCTTTAAAAAAACATTTAAGGAGAAAGGGGGACATGTATTACGATACAACATGGTTAACATGAAACATAATTCCATAAATATATTTCAATGAAGATATAAAAAATAACGAAATAAATATTAGAAATTATAATTGAAATTTAGAACACAATTTTTTATCTTTACATATAATCATATATATTTCAATACCAACTCAATGAATTTTCACATGATTCTATGTATAACATATAAAAAATCTAGCATCACAAAACCATAGTTATGAATGAAAAGGAATATGTTAATATTTATTCGTGTAACTGAATTAAAATTTTCAATAGTCTACAACTAAACATTATTTTATAACAACTCCCTACATCCTCGTAATAGGTGAATATTTTAAAAAATTCTGTAACATAAGTGAAAATAGTTTAAAATAAAACATGATCTAGTAGGTTGGGAAATTGAAAATATATATTCATAAAAACATCATCTATTATTATGCTTCTGTTACATAATTATTTAATATTCCCCTTTAATTTCATGTAATCATACAGACATTTAATATTCAACTTATTTAATTCCACAATATTATAGTATAGTCATAAAATCACACAAAAGATCTAGAATGATTTTCTAATGAAACTAATGACATGATATATATACATTTCCATGATTTTATTCCCTAAAATGGATTGACATCAACTAATCATATCCATAGGTTCCCAATTCCCTTATTTTGGTTGATATAGAGGGGGAAATATATGTTTCCAAGATGAGATCTTTGTTCAACCTCAGATGTTAAATAAAAAATTTATTGTTTTGTTACCAATCCTATAAAATCCCCACATGTTCATAACTCTGATATTTATCCAAAATCTCACCCATATGATTTAGTACCATTAAATCATGGGATAACAATAAAATGAGGTATTGATCCGCCAAAAAAATATTCAAATAGACCATAGTTTAGTGACTACAATTAAGGGTATAAAACAATCATATATCATGAATTACAATAAATAATGATTTTTGGAAAATAGATATGGGGACATCAACTAATCAACAATACTAAACAATCTATTAGATGAAAAATTTCCATAACCCAAATGATAACTAACATGTTATCATACAGAATCAATAAAATACTTTCAAAAGGAATTCTAAACTCCATGATATCTACAAACCAAATCAAAGATACATAAACACCGGATATATATCAAATGATTTATCTAATATACCCATGATAAATAGTAGTTGTGTGAGTCTATTGGTAATACATATTAGTAAAATACTAATAAAAAATCAATATATGTGTGAAATTTTTATGTTATAGTACATATGAGTTATAATAGACTATGAAAATAAAAAAATAGGGAAAAAAAAGAATAATAAGGAAAATAAACCAGTTGAAAAAATATACTAGTATGGAATAATTAATAAAGTAAATAAATTAAAATCTGAAACATTTCATCCTCTTCAAAAAATTCTTAATACAAACCCATTATCCTAAATAAACCCACCACAAACTATAACTACCATGACAACACTTTAATCCAGTGGCCTATATATTTTCATCACTACTATTACTTATTAGTAGAGTCTTTCTCCCTATAAGTAGATGAAAATTTTAATGGTAACCTTTCTTTATCTAAAATGGAACATGAGAATAGACCCAAATCAACACCACAAAATTCATTAATTCTCATATATCATATCATTCCGTCCAAATCAACATATCCACAAATTCACAACCAAATAGCCAAAAAAATCATCACATATCTTCATTCCAACCATAAGTCAGTGAGGTAATATCAGCATGAATAATATCAACATCATTACTTCATTTTATGTAAACCCCAACTTATATATATAGAAGTAAATTATCCATATTATAGTATGGTATCATGAACATGCAGAGAATCACCCTCATTCCAACCTCTACTCTGTGTGACCCCCTGCAACAAATCTTTAATATCCCAGCATTGGGAACACCACATGAGACCCACATACCTTGCATGATTTTACTTTCCGTAAGCCATAAAATAGAATAAATAAATGTCAAATACACATTAAATTTCACAAAAAACACTCCCATCATATTATTTCAAAATTTCTAGACCAAATTATTTCATTATACCCATTAATCACCATTCATAATATTTGTTGAATTAATTTTAATACAACATTATTATTAAACATTAAACCATAAATCATCTATAAAACATTTGAAAATCATTTGAAAATCATTGAATATTCATTAAAAATTAATCATTTTCATATTCCTAATAATAGATTATTATAACTCATCGCATGTTTTATATTCAATCAATTTTCAAATATATTGATTCTAAATGTCCATTTTCTAACTCACATGTAAATTAATTCTTCTATATTTTCATACCTACATCCATTAACATATAAAACCATAAAATAAAATCATAACTATTTAATTAGATTCATTGTAATTAATGAAAATCAAGAATATTTAGAAAATATAGAAACAAGATATAAGGCCCCAACCTTAAACCTTACGTAATCTTGAGTTATTACATGATTACACATTGAGGATCTTTATAGGTTTAGAGTTTTAGAGAATAAGATCATGAAACATGCATTACATTCCACATTTAAACAAAGTGGTTAAATAAAAGACAATATTCATTCTTCCCATCAATGGAAACATATTTAAAATAAAACACGGATTATTTCTTGACACATCCTTGACACTATCATCACATCAAGTACCTTTCCCTTGACCTGTGAAAAACATTTCAAAAACTTGGGATGAGCATAAAAATCTATGTAAGGGTTATAAAAATCTGGAAACGAAACATGAGTTCATATATACATATGAATGAAATCATACTTTACCCATAAAACATAGGCACTTTAACATACCTCGTCAAACCATGAAAAAATCATAGAAATCATAAGACATAAAGGTTACTTGAGGCATTCATAACATTCTTACGTAGGGAGTGACCCTCTTGGTTACGTTTGGAATACCCATCACAGTATATTCCCTAAATCTCTTCGGATAAACCTTAACGTTTCACCCCTTCGCGTTACCCAATTCATTGGAGAGCTATATCGAGCTCACTCTTCCTTAGTTTATCACGGAACCACCCGTCTTTATAATAATGCCCAATAAACTCAACATAATCATATCACATAAAACATACATAATGGAAACATAACATTTCTACCTTTCTATCACAAGATATCAATACAACACATTGATATAAGAACATTATGAAAACCATTTTCAATACCATAATAAAAGAAAAGTAAAACATCTTATTTATTTTTCTTTTAAAAAGAAGGTATGGCTTGTAGAGGAATACGAAACTCAAATAATGGTCACGGCGGCAGAGAAGTCGTCGCCGCATACGTACTACAAAAACATTCCCTTCTGTCGTTTAGTAAATGCTTCATATAAAAAAGATTCTCTTTTTAATAAACGTAAAATTCAACGGGGTTTATACACTGTATAAAAGAAGGTTTTGTATAAAACAAAATATGCATCAATTAAAGGAGATTGAGACGATGTCCCATACAAAGACGGTATCCTTGGATTAAGGATAAATCAGTTACATAACTATGTGTGACAAATGAATACACGAAATATAAGTGGGTATTAAGTGTAAAATAATCATAGTACATTCACACATAATCATAGAACGACATATTAAGTTGTAGAAGTTTATCCCAAAGAATCGAAATTGGGTTAAGAAGTTCCCTTGCAATAATTAGACAGCCTAACGGCGTCACTTCAAAATTCAGAATAAGAGTTGATGAGAGATAAAAAGGGTATCTCATCACTTGGACATAAAATTTGCATCAATAAGAATATAGAAGAACATATCCCAAAATAATATTATGTGAATTAAAATACATAACAAAATAAGTCTTTTAAAAAGAGGAGGATGAAAGGTTCCCTTACCGACATGGGTATCTTTCGAAACATACGCCCCGTGAAAGAAGAATAATACAACATTGATGTAAATACACATAAATGAAAGAATATTACACAATGAGTAAAATAATGGTCAGTACATACACCACTCAAAGGAAATTGTGGCAAATTTAGCATAAATCTCACGGTAATAAAAGTGAGATGAAAATTCCCTTATGAAAACTCGGCAGTCTAACAGCGCCACTGAAAACTTCCAAAAATGGATTGATGATATCAAATAGTGTATCTAATCACATTAAAATAAAATGTACAGAAAGAGGAATATAAAATAACATCCCCCATCATAACAAAGAGGATCTTAAAATAAGTGACATAATGGAGAGTACATAAAGAGAAAGATAGAGGTTAGATCTCTTACGACAATTCGGCAGCCTAACGACAGCACTCAAAACATCCAAAATGGATTGATGTGAGAGAATAGTGTCTCTCATCATATGAACATAAAAATTATAGTAAGAGTAATATAAAATAACATCCCAATAACAAGAAATATGATCATAGAAGGAATGACATAAAAGAGTGTACTTAAAAAGAAAGAGAGGAGTAGGATCCCTTACCTCAAGTCTAACTTGTCTTGTTCATTTCATTATATTCCTGAATAAAAAACTTTGGTCAATTAATAATTTCCTAAGAACCTCCTTTAGAGATTATTATTAAGTTAATATCACATATTATAATGTTATAATAATTGTTTAATAATGTTAGTTCATATCAGACGTTTTTGCCGATGTTTGGTACATGAGTCAAAAATGAACTTGTTTGACAAATGATTGCCCATGTAGTTATAAGTAAATAATTTCCAGAATCGTATTATTGATTAAAATATCATATATATCATGTAAATATTCATTTTATACAATTCCATATCATTTGGAGATAAAAAACGAAAAGTACCGTTCACGGAGACGGTAGGCCGTATGTACGCATGAACACTACTTTCATTTTTTTGTCATATTAATGGAATTAAAACAAAATGAGAGATATATATATATATGTTATAATTCCAGAATGATATACATAATTTAGATTTAATATATTACATATATATCCATTATATATATGTACTTATAACATTACATAACATTTTGAGCTAAGAAATGAAATGTACTGTTCAGGGTGACGGTATGCCGTACGTACGCATGAACGCTACTTCCATTTCTATTTCATATTTAATTGAATTAAAACATAATGATACATAATAGTATTTTAATTCCAGTATGGTATCATATATAATATCATTAAATATATCCTTTATACGTACCACATATGGTATTAACGAATCAAATCACTTTGAGGGGGCGGTAGTCCGCACTTCCTTAAATGAAGATATTGTGTTTACCCATAATGGAAACCATAAAGGTACACCATAAATGAAAAATACAAAAGCTTAAGTAAAACATAAATATATTAGATATCATATATAAATATTGTGTCATCTTAATGGCCACCATTGAAGGTGTTAGAAGAATGTTGAACAACCATCGTTTCGGGATGCTGAAATTCGCCATCCACATAAACAGTATGTTATTTAACCATTAGATATAGGTATGTGAAAGTGTAGCTCTAATCCTTCTTATAAAAACATCCTAGTATATTGATTATACTGGAGTTGTTACAAAAGGAATGAATAAAAAGAGTTTAGGGGGTTGGAGAAGCAAAATAAAACAAAAGGACTCAAGTGAAGACATTACCTTAAAATCAGGTAACTCCCTTTGGTTTGAGCTCAAAGGATTCCATGGGAAGACATCTACCCAAAGTGAGGCTTCAAGGAGTAATAGAGGGAAGTGGAGAGACAAAATGGGTATATTTTGGACAAGCGAAAGGATTTGGGAGTGTGGGTAAGGAGGTAGAGGTGGGGGCCTTTTATAAGAGGAGAGGAGGGGCACTCTTTGAAGGTAAAGAAAAGTCACTTTATTATAAAATGGTATTCGGAATTAAGAGGTCCCACATTGATGTGTTTCGAGGATACAGTGATAAGGGTTTGAAATACACTCATCCAATAGGTTTGGGACATGTGTAGGTCTTATATATTACATTACCTTTCCATTTTATTTAAATCGTTAAATAATGAGGTCATCGCTGCATCATCATGATGTCATAAATAATTTAATTTATTTAATGTCTAAAAATTATAAAAAAGATACTATGATGTAGGAAATAATTTTAGCTTTCCAATGAATAATTATAGTCAAAACTCTGATTTGTATAACCCCGTGTAAAAATTTTTTTAGTAAAACATTTCATGTTTGTCTCATTTTTACTTTAACTTTAAATAAAAAGAAATTAATGTCATTTTCCAACCAAAGTGGATTCATGGGGTCCCCAAGTTGACCCATGGGTTTTCCTCGTCGGCCATGACACATACAATGAGGATAGGACATGTGTAATGTTCATTATATATTATTAAAACATTATTTTTACCTTAAACTACAATAATTACCTCTAATCGCGATTAAAAACTTAATAAGTTACTATTCACCAAAAAAATTATTTTTATCCCATTGAACCACATTTTACTACTTAATGACAACCATGTATGTCGGATTTTTGAAATTCAAAACAAAAATATGGTAAAATTTCATTTAAACAGAAAAATCGGTTTTTATAAGTACCACTTAGTGGTTTCACTATTCATCTAAAATTGAAGTTTTTCAGAAAAATCCCAAAAATTCACCCTAAGCTATATCTGATATTCTGAATTCAAAAATGAAGTCTATTTTACAAAATTCAAATCATATAAGTCACATTAATTAATTTAATAATTAATTCCCGTTGTCAGAGCAAATAGCGTGTTTTTATGAAACAATATGTATCAAAAGATTGACACTAGTTTAAGTCTGATTTCAAAGTGAAATTAAATCCAACGACCACTACTGGATTTAATGGTAAAAATATATTCTAATTTCATTTTAAAACCAATTAAAAAGATAATCTAATCATATAAATAAATTAGATTAAAAATAGGTTTTGAATTAAAATACAAAATTTTACACTATTCATTAAAAAATGAACTTTATCATAAAGATACCAAAAATTTACACAAAGTAAATTTTGATGTCCCAGTTCTTAAGAAGAGTTTTATTTGGTCCAAAAGGATGTATAAGAGTGAACAAAACTATATTTAATGACGGTTCTCCATCAAAAGGCGATAAGAGAACCTTTAGTGAAAACTAGGGCATATACGCCTAAAATTGAATTCTTTCCGTATTTTATGCCTTTATATTTTATTGGATAAATGTAAAAACATTTAAAAACATATATAATCATATTTTAGTTATTTCTATCCATTCCCGCCAATACAACGACTACATGTTAACTACCATTTAAAATAATATTATTTTATTATTAGAGTGTGACGTAAGATTCCCAAGAAAGTCATTGTTGCGTGTTGGGTACACCATCGAGCATAGCGTCCCCTTTTAAGTCATATTAATATTTTATTCACAAATATAGATAAATATGGAAATGTAATATTCTTTATTTACCCAGGTTGTTACATAAGATCTACGATTTAATGATTTTATCGATCCTCATTCTGATTAATATGTTTAATATTTAATTGAACAATAGTGGTTTCAATGTTTAATATAAATAGTAGGGATGATATAATAGATTAAAATTCATTAATTTATAAAAATTTACATATTTGAATTATCACATAGAAATTAATGTGCATACAATTCCCCGTTCATTCCATATTCTAGTTTCATGTTCATCATATTTATTTCAATGTATCCTTAATTAAGGGGTATAGTTAAATCCTTTCATCTTAACACAAACTAATAATATCTATCCTGATAAAAATACCATCGTCAATGGTGTGAAAAATTGATTTATTAAATAAAATAAAAACATGTCTATTTTAGTAAATTATTCAAATATATAAGAGGGATGTAAAAAAATTCACCTACCTCAAAATGAAATGAAAATCTATTTGAAGAGAATTGAATCTATGTTCAAATGAATCCAAAATGGACTAATTCATAAATGAATCTTAATATCAGTTGATAAATTGTTAATAGAAATCCTTAGAACCCATACACTTATGTTACTTATAGCATACATGGATAATCAAAAAAATATAATCAGTCATTTTAAAGAGGAAGATAACTAAAAAGGGGAACATGATTCAATAAAACAATAGGTATAATATTCTTAATGGATGGATAATTATCTATATAGAGATATTGAAATTGGATAAGGTCCCAATATAGGGGAACATGGTTGACCAAGGTAAATATTTTAACCTTTAATCATAGAAAAATAATAAAAAATTACTTGTTTAGAATAGAGGTATTCCAAAAGTCAATGTAGATGAGATATTTTAATATTAATATCATGAAACTCAAACAATTACCTCATAGATTGTTATATCCATTTAAATGAAGTCTAAAAATCACCAAGGGAAACCCCATATTCTAGGGACATTCCCCTATCCATTTTGAACATAAAGGAAACCACAATATCATGAACTACATCATTTTAATGTCATAGAAATTATTAAATACACTCATTCAATAAACTAAGTGTCTCATTGTCATTCACCCCAAATCACCACAACACCTAGAAATTTTTTTATTCCATGGAATTTCTAGAGTCCTTGTTATATACAGGTGAACTCTCTATGAAAAAATACATCTAAATTTTCTAGTGTTACAATTTTACTGTCCATCGCACACCTAGACACCAAAAATCAATCATTTATTAATAAAGTAATAAGGTCATTATAAGGGTACTTCCATTAACCCACACATGTGCTTAAAACCTTCAAAAATACCAAGACATTAAACACATAAAACTATAATTATGTTCAATTATATTAATATTAGAGTCATTATCATTTTTAAAAAATCGTATGACCCTATCATGACGAAATATATACACAGATATGTGTTTGGACATGATTGCATTAGATGTAAATCAGTTTGATCAGCAACATGTATTTTTGTTTATACATTTACAAAGCTGAAAACTTGTATCACTAATGTAATATCCCATGATCGCTAATCTAGAACACCCATATAAGCCATAAAAGCAACCACTACAACGGTTTGGTGACCCTATTGATGAAAAAATACATCATTGTCCCCTCAAAACACCACAAAACTTCTTCAAAAAGACTGTATCTGCAAAAAAGAACAATGTAATGGGATAGAATTTTCTTGTCCACTATAATAAATTCACATTATTATAATTCCAATATATGTTTACCATCCATTTATCTCATGAACATTATAAACAAAACTATTCAATTGAATTGAAAAATAAAAAAGAATAAATGAATTCTCCAAATATCCTTACCCAACCCATAAGGGTCAAATGAAATCAACTTAGTCTTGTTCCAAGTCAGGAGAAAACATTTGTAGTTACCATATATCATGAAACACATTGAAAATGTATATATTCATCAGAAATTTAATATACCACCTACATCAATATAATATATCCCCTCATATAAATAGTCATTAAAACTATAGGATTCATTCGATGTATTTACTAAAATATGATATAAAAATTTATATTAATGTTATCTATTGAATAATTACAAAATGGTGTGATAATATAAAAATATAAATTGAATGATGATCGAAATAATTTCTTTGGTTAACCATAATATATTTAATATGAAACTATTCTCAAATTTGGAAAGAGTCAAATTTAGAATATAAAATCCTAAAAGGATAGGAAATTAGTCCTGATGGTTCTAGAGAGGGAAGTGGAGAACCCAGACTTGATTTTTTTTCATTTTTTCCATTCATTAAAATTATAAATGAAACATTATATATTACTATTTAATATTGGCCACCATGTTTATAGATGAATTCCCAAGAACAATTTCACCTTACGAAATTACATATTATCTAATTATTGAACACCAATATCTACGAGATCGCTAAAAACTCAATGACAATACATTCCTATATGATAGGGGGATTGATGAAATTATACTCTAATTATATCATAACCATAAACCTAAAACAACATTATGCTTTTATTAAGGTACAATTCCCCATGATTAAGCATTATATTCATCTTTTAGTCCTATTTATACACATACCAAGGAAAAACTAAAAAAATTTCAAACCCAACCCCTTACTTACTCCGGTAATGGAAAAAACATTAAAATTCACATGGTTTGAAAAAATAAAATTACTTAATACCTTAAAATGTGGTTTTTTACATTAACCACACAATATATAAACTCAACCTCAATATGTATCATCATGCATCATTGGGAAAAAAATATCACCATTTTTATAACATATCAGCCTCTCACTACCATTTCCCTTAAAATATATACTTATACTATTTCTGAACATGTATATAGAGAATATTCTACCCAAATTGGATTATTTCCATATAGTCTATTATAAAATCTAGTTATTAATAGAACAACACATCATCTTTCAAGTCAATATAATCGATATTGGTCATATAAGAAGAATCATGTCTACATATATTACTCTAGGATAGATAGAATACATCATGAATATAATAAACTATATAATGAAGAACTAATCAATAAGTTTCAAAAATTATCATATTGATAACATAAAATTTCTACACATATCCATGGACCATCATCCAACTCCTTCAAATGCCACAAGGTCTTAATAAAGAGACACAATTACGAAAATCAAATCTCTCACCTCAAAATATTTAGGACAACATTGATAGTTTTCATATGATCAATTCCTCCCAAGGAAAGTCCCTAACCCTTTATAGATCAATATATATACTTTACCATATCCTTTACAAAACATGTAATCGCAATAGAAAATTTCACTTCCACGAACAATGATATAAATTATTAATATGTTTTTCTAGAAAATTCTTATAAATCATACATATAAAACAATATATGATAACTACATTTATATAAATGAAAAATGGGGATATATAACACTCCCATAGACATTTTTAATCATAGGTATATGGTGAAAAATGACCTCCAATTCCTAAATTTTATGCTGATACTACTCATTGTTCTATATTTTTCATATAATTATTAAATAAAAAAATGTATTGGGAAACATTTTTGGCCCTATTGATAAGTTTTAAATGAATTAGGATTATATATAATATATAATATTCCTAGAAAAACATTGAAATGATTTTATCTCAAAAAAATAAAAAAATTACCTTCCCATAAATATAGTAAGTGTCATTGACTAGTAGGAAATGTGAAATCATTATCAATTAGTCTAAACTTTCACATTCTACATGTCTTTATCATAGTTATCATGGAATCCCATTCACAAATTCCATCAAAACATCATCCCACATCAACATAGAAATGGTTAGAGGCAGAATAATAACTCTAGGTTTTTTTCATTTATTTATGCCATTGATTTCTAATTATTTGGGAAAATAACCCTAAAATATTCATTTTTTCTCATAAATAGAACGATGATTTTAAATTTTATGATATGTCTTAGTACAACCCAGATGATTAACCTATATAGATGGGTTTGAATCTCATATTAGATCATCACATGTGATCAGAATGACTAAATCTCGACCACATTCATGATGTATCAAATCAAATTCATCATAATTCCAATATTGTAATATATAATTACAATGCACATTTTTACTCATAATCAAAATTTCTGTCATATATATAACTATATTTCACTCTATACCGTATTTGGGAGGTAATAATAAAATGTGTAAGTTCTTCTATGAAGTCACACTCACAAACATCATGTTACATCATAGTTGCGAGGTTCAACATCTTATATAGATTTTTAGAATATCACTCCACCAAGACGTAGTAATTCTACTTAGGGATTCATCAAAATTGTTCCTTCTCCTTAGGTTACATTCATTTTCATTTTAGAAGAACTATAGATACTTCTTCCATCATATTTTATGGTAATTTTGTTCTAGGGAAACATATACTTCAAAATATTATGGATTTTATATAGCGTGATACTCTTATCCATCATGTAGTTGGGCTAATTTCCAAACATGTTCACTACCATCTCCATCAAAAAATAATTCAGCTGTAATTCTACTCATGAACTATCAACATCCCAATCACATAAGTGACTAATCACTTATCTAGTTTAAAAAATATTCCTAATATAACAAAAAATAGATTAAAAAATAGGCTATACAATTTTCCCAACATATATATAGTCAGTATAAGAACATAAGGATTCATTCCCCTCATCAAATCAAAGTATTTCTTATAAGAATTAGAACACTCAACATTTACCCTTTTCATGGTCTAGTATTTCATCAGTGCATCCAATCAGAACAATTACTAAATGAATCAGTTATAGTAGAATTAAAATTCCAAATATATAAAAATCCACAAAATGTTCTTCGATGATTAAAAGATACCATGGACTCAATATTCTTAGGGTTTATTAACATGCCTTCCTCATATATAATGTGGCTTATAAAGCCAACCAATCTAAACTAGAATTGATTCTCTAAAATCCAATTTTATAAAAAAAATCTATAAATGTTCTCTATTCAATATTAATATATATAACATGACCGTATTTTGTATAGAATTATTAAAAAAATATAATAAAAATTACAATAAAATAATCTATATATGGTTGAAATAACATATTCATTAGAGCTATTAACACTATCTAAATACTCATCATGTTAAAATAATACAATCCATACCATATCCAAAAATTAGAATTAGTAATATCATATAGCATAACTCATAGCTATTGATATCATAAGCTACAATTAATAATGTATAATCACATGGATCTTGATAGCTAATCAAAAAGATCATCAATACGATATAGAGGATACATATACCTAAATATCTTTTAGTTAAACCTATATTACACACAACAAAGTAACAAACAATAACTATTATCTAAAAATAACACTAAATTTCTCAATAATGACATAATTGGGAAATTGAATATATTCACGTCAAGGACCTATAGTTGAACCATTATCACTTTTATGTTTATATGATTCATCTAATATAGAGGAATGTGTATGTGTACTCTACGTAGAATAATCATGAAAATAAATTTTACGTTTATAATGGGTGGAAACACTAATATATCCTCTAATAGTATGTCTCGGAACTAGTTAACAATAAAATCAATTACTAATTATCAATTCTCATGATCCCCTATAATAAAACGTAAAAACATGGTTAAATTCATCCTCAAATTCCAATATAAATATCTTTAATAAACTTACTATAAATATTGTTCTCATAAATGATATTATAATTCAATCTTAGTAGATGTGAATGATACTTATCAGTGAGAAAAATTGATTTCTACTATATATATTTTCAACAAATCCATCCAAAGGATTACATTGATACTTTTAATCTACAAAACAATGATATCACATATAATCATATATCTAATAATCATTATTATATAATATAAAAATCTCCAAATACCTATAGATCTTTCCCATATGGTTATTTAGTTGGACATCACCATTTTTCGATAATTAATAAAAATACGTATATTATTATAAAATTGAATGAATATAAATTAGTGTGGTGGACCTATATCAAAAAATAGATTAATGAATCAATTTCAAAAAAACATACATATAAATATTGATATTCCCTTCAGAAGATCAATATTAATTCTATTAATTGAATGGAACATTCAAAAAAATATGCCACTATAATAGAATCCTATTGAATAACCTCAATAATGTTAACTATCCCAATTCCTCTACAACTATGATCCAAAACCCCCAAAAAGTCCTAATAATTTAGATTAATTTTAATTGTCTACCAATAATAAGGTAAATAATCTCTATCTAGATCCTGGATTTGAATCATCTCCTTTGGAACTAATTAATAAAATATTTTAATGTAAAACATGGACCATATATCCTATAAACCCTCATAAAAAATACTCAATAGATGATTTATAGGTCTTTTCTCGAGTATTCATAAATATTCAATATTAAGAATAAACTTGAAAATTTGACCTTTAAATGGAATAAAGATTATTTATAATGTTGATTATCATTATTGTATACATTAATGTGAGATCCATAGTATTTCAACATCCATCTAGAAAAATGATCCACTCCCGAAAACATAACATAAACTAGACATAACATGAATAATACTCCCAATTAGAATTTTCTCAATGATGAGGGTCCATGTTTTTATATTAGTCAAATATTTTATGCCTAATAATTCATAGGAATATATGTTAGACAATAAAAAATAACCTCAAAATATAAAAACATATTATTCTCATTACATATAATCAATTGATAAAAATAGAAAATAAGGGTCAAATAGAATATTCCATCTTTGAAATTATCCCTTTATCATCACGAAAAAACATATATGACATGAAATATATCAGAATATCATGAATATAAAGTCAATGAAAAAATAATAATAGTGATTTCATATAACAACTAACGCTTATATTATTAGACATTGAATTCCCCATAATTATTTTGTTGTCCACATTGTATATATATATAATGAATTTCCTTCTTCTGTTGGGGTATCATGAAAAAGATATTGACAATATTGAATTTATCAACATAAAACTATGTAGCCTATAATTTTACATTTTTAGTAAATAGATATATATATATATAGTACCGAGAGCTCCATAGTCTTATTATATATAGAAGGAGTGAATCCTAGATTTCCATGTCTTGTAGGATGAATAAAATAAAATAGAATCTCTCATAGATTTTTTTAAGATGAGGGGTATACCAAATATGGTTATTAGAATCAATAACCAGTGGGGTTTTCTTGTCCCTTTCCATTATATACACAATAAATAATCATCATGGTAACACCATGTTCATGCCTACCAAATATGCATTGGAAAATCTATAACGGATGAAGTACCCTTAGCATGGGATTTATTTTCTCCATAAGGAAAAGAAAAAGAAGGACGCAAGAATACACATATCATGAAAACCCCCATATGAACAATGATTGAAATTTGATCATATGGACATGAAATTGGGTCATTCACCATTCATGATCTATTATAGATTACATATATCAATTTTTATAGGCCTCCTTTCACATATGATGGTTTCCAAGACATTCACTAATCATGTGAATTTCATCAGATGAGTCACTTTGAGTCAAGAAAATTGTTAGTTGTCAGGTTCCTGAAAAACCATCCTAAAATACTTTTTACATATTGTGAATAAATGTAAAAAAGGAAGAATTTTTTTGGGTGTTAATATTTCTATGATGTGACCCTACAGTTCACAAGACACCATGAGAGGCCCTAGTGACATGTCTAACATTCCAAGTATGTTCCCAATGATTTGATAATGATCACATGAAAATTGTTATTCACCCAAGGATAACACCATTGATCCCATATAGGTATCCATTAATACATAAGAATGAAATCCCAAGATCTATCTTTACATGGATTTTTATCATTAATATTCCACATAGCATGTCTCTTTTGTCTCATGAATGATACAAGACAAGCCGTCTTTGATCATGTGAGTGCATTCCAATTGGAATTATGATCTTACAAATTACCCTATAAATGTCATCTTGACCTTTGGAATCGCTTTGAAATCTACAAATTGGCATGCCAAATCCACTTTATCAGCCTTGGTCTAATTAAAATGGAGAATGTGGAACATTCTTGTGATAATAGAAAATCATGTGATTCCCCCTTGAATAACAATCCTGTACCTTGTGAAGGGTGTAACATGAAATAACTCCACTATCACCATCCCAAACATAAATGACACCCACTATATACGGTGTCATATAACAGAGTTTTGGAGGATTATAAATCCATTTCAACACAAAAAAAGAATTCAATGTTGATCACACATGTTATGACAAGAGCAGTCTTCTCAGAGTATCCAATCATGAGGCATCAACGATGTTATGTCAGGTAAAATCTAGAGAAAACATTAAGGGGTCAAAATTAATGCATAGAAAAATAATTTCATCACATGATATCATGTGATAGAATCCATGAATATGAACCATATTATGTGAATGAGGTCATTCTTGTCGGATGGGTCATGGAAAACCAATAACAATAAGCTAACAATTGATAAAACATGGAAACATATGAAATAATAGGATGCTATAAATCTAAAATATTTGATATTGAGCTGGATAAAATATATTTTTATCATCATGTTCTTCATATGAATTACCCATATCATAAGAAAACACTGGGAAATGTTACTCAAATCATGTGACACCCCATGAACACACTATTTTGATAATGTGATGTTCCTTAGTCATGTCAACAAAGCTTCATAAAAGAATTTGATCTTAACTTATAGGTCATACACCCCCACAATTCATTCAAGACAAAACCATGTGAAGTCCTATAGAAATATCACATATGGTATGTAGAGACACTAGGACAAGTAAAATTGGTCTCACGGTGATAGCATGACATATTATCCTGGATCATGTGACCTCCCCTAGACATTCCATACTGGTCAAGTGGCTTCCTCCAGACATGTCTCCTTTGATAATGTGACATTATCTAGACAAGATAGCCAGGTCATGTAGATCTCTTTAAATATGTCACCTTAGATCTTGATATGAATTCCAGAAAATTCATTTGGGATAATTCAATGACCGTCAGAAAACTCTACAATGTTTTGTACCAGCTTCTATAATTGTCAACCTAGACCATAAGAAATCATCTAGAAAAGTCATTTATGTCATATAGAACCCTTAAATCATTTCATCCTATATCATGATATTTTCAATGAATAAGTGATCTAGGTCATGGGGTACCCTACATGTAAGTCAAAATTGATCATGAAACCTCCTCTAGACAAATAAGAAGGTCATGATACACCCTCTTAAAATGTGAAGAATTATCTGGATATGGACACTACATATGTATTTCCTGTGGAATTATGTCTACCTGACATGTTAATTGAACCATTTAATTTTTATTTATACCTTTTTTCTGGGAACCCTATATGTACAGACAAACTGAAAAATAATAGTCATACAATTAGAAACTCTCATGTTGAAATTTCTGTAGTGTCAAGAAGACCTCCCAGGAGGTGAATTTCTTATCCAGTATACATATAAGTGAAACCCTAGTGTGTGAACTCCGATCAATTACATAATAGAATATTTCTCCTATGACAGAGAAACCCTATTCAATATGCCCCGATTAGGGGCATAATTTGGTATGTTCGCAATGGTATTGAAATATCAATGTGTAATCCTAAATCTGTGGTATATTAGGATATGCTCTTATATTAGGGAAACCTTAGCATGTAATTTGATATCAACCATATAAAATGAATGGAACCCATATTAGGGAATCATTAGTGTGAAATACCAAATATGTAGAATAATATGATATTTCCCCATCTAATGGATCCTTCACTATGTATACCTAGATCAGTGACAAAGTACAATATTCCCCCAATTTAGGGAAGCCACTGTGTGTAAACACTAATCACCAACATAATATGTTATGTCTTATAATAGTTAAACCTCAATGTGTAATTCATGATTTGGGATATAATTTAATATTCCCATATATAAGAGAAAACTCATTGTGTATGACATGGCCAGTAAGATGATAAAACTAACCCCGCATTTGGGAAACATCATTTTTACACCCTGATCAAATTGAATATTGAGTATATTGATTCCTTCCTTAACCACAATATGTAGGATATCATCTTAAGTCATGATCATAAATATTCATCCACCTTAGTGTGTGACCCTCCATGTCTCTTATAATCCAACCATTATGACCTTTTCACTACCATTGGGGGATAATTCAGCATCATCCACAAGTGTATTGGGAAGTTAACTCAAATATGATGACTTTGATTCATTATTCAATTAGAAAATGCAGAACACCATCTTATGTCCCAAAATCAAATTGGAATCAACCAAAGTGTGAGTCCATCTAGGTCTCTAAAATTTCAACCATTGGGACCCAATCACTCCCATGGAATGATCATTCTGCACCAGCCACCATCAGATTGGGAAGGAATCATAACTATGATGACTCTAATCCCATTCATATCCAGGATACATAAGACACATTCCTAATACGCGAGAACCATTTTAAACATTCAAATGGTTGAACCATCATATAATCCCCACATCCATATGTAGTGAGACTGATTACTTGTTATATCATTTTTCTCACATCGAGCATGGCCCATGTGGTCTAAGGGAGTTCTAATTATCATATCCTTCCCATAATGAATCTACACAAGATAGGGACTCAATTTTGTGAAAGATAAAAATAGTGGCATGATATGACAACCCCTATACCTGGTCATCCACCTCATGAACAGTTCCTAGGGGTGGATGATTTATAATGGATCTGATCTTTTCTATAACGGTGTTACATAGGATGCCTATTCGAGGATCGAAATCATTACCTAGTTCCCATGTTCTGTCATATATTACCCCTCATGATGATGATAAACGTCAACCGTTTAAAAAAAATCATTTTTTATTCCAATGATAAATAGGACTCATAGGACATCATAATAGCCCAATCCCATCCTTGAAATATTAATCCCCACCACAGATCATAGTAAATATCAGAGTTTCTAGTTATATTGATTTTAAAATATGAACTTTGTGATACTGGGGGATTGATGAAGAACCCTGGACACATACAGATCGACTCATTAATAGTCCCTCCAATACACATGGACGAAATTCATACAGGATAATTTTGCTAGTGTAATCGGTCCAATATTGGTATTATGAAGGGATTCATGAACATATCTTAAATATATATGAGTGCATGAGAGTAGAAAAAAATTTCCCTTATAAGGATGTGATGACCCAAGCTCTCATCCTCTCGACTGATGTGAGTTCATATGTTCCATTGGGTTTCAAACCCAAATTGATGGCATGCATTCTCGAAAATTGTTATGTACCCATTTTAAGAGGTGGGAACTCAAAAGAATTTCTATGCATGATAAAAAAGATTTGTGAAGATTATGTGAAAACTTCACAAACATTTAACCCTTAGAAATCAATTCAATAGTCCATTTTTCCATAAAATGGATTTTCACTTTTCCATGAAACAAAAATGGTGAACCCGATCTAAATCATTTTATTATGTTATCTGTTTCTCAATCTAGAATGGATAGAATTCCTAGTTCTCATGAGACTATTTTTATGTCACTACATGGGTGATCAAAAAATATATCTTTCCTATGAATCAAAACGAAATTACATGATCTGAAATCATCTAATTATGAAATATCCATAAAAATATAAATATTATTGAATTCCAAATTCCCATCAAAAAATTCTCTTATAGCCACATGGTAGATTAATGTATGTCTATTTCCAACAAAAATAAAATGATGAACCGAACAAGAATTTTTCAAAAATAAAAATAATCAATTTAGTATTCTTCATGCCAAATATTTTTCATAACCTACACAAAAATGGATCACAAGACATGAATCATTCTAATGAAAAATGATAAGAAGATCTTATGTAGTCAGGATTCTTGTTAAATAAGTTCTTTCTTTCGATGACATGTCCATGATAGATGAATGGATAGATCAATAATAATAAGTGACTATTTTTTTTACCCATGTGTATCTGATTGTGTTAGTATCATACCTACGAAAAATCACTGATCAGTGACCTTATTCTTTATTATCATCAGGACATAAAATAATGATCTCACAAGTAGGCTTCTTCCATTAGGTAATGTCTTCATCCATAAAATAATATGGTATTTTATCTATGACAACAACCCCTAGGTGTCATAGAATATCCTCACTATCCCTACACATTCATCATCAGGTGGGGAATTCATTCTTATAAGAATACCATTATCATGGTTTTATCCTTACACTTGGAGATTCCCCATGAGGGTCTCTAAAAACTGAAACTAACATATCCTTATTATAATAAAATAGATAATTAGTAAATCCGATGGTTCTCATTTCCAAATCCAACCACATTGAAAATTTATCCTTGGAGAATGATAATAACCACCTTTGGTATATTAAAAATCTTGATAAAAGAATCATTGACAACTCCCATCCAATTCAAGGCCATTGATAAGGGATCCAGAAAATCCAATTCACAAATTCCATCCTTTCAGTACATTTCAGTAACTTTTCTAAGGATACTACCCAAAATAATTCCACTTAGGAAACCAATTAATAGAAAAATTGAAGAAATATCGTGTGTTATATTCTACTGATAATCAGGAGTGGGATCATATCACTCTTCCTCCGATTAATCCTAATTATATATTTCTGAGGTATCCATTGAGAATGATCATATCATTGCTCACAAGAAAAAAGTCTGTAGGCATATTCCAGTAGCAAGCATGGTGGAGGCAGATATCCCTACCCTTGTCTATAAATCCCGTATAAATTTTTTTATGGAATAAGGATGGAATGAGTGTTCTCATATCCCTGGTTCAATTAAAGATATCATAAATTATAGATTGTAGAATGAAAATGTGTATTGTCACATTATTTTGAACACATGAGTATAGTGTCACTACTCTATAGAAACAGCTAATGAAATCCATCATTGTATTTAGGAACTGGAATAAATACATGGATATGTGAATATTCTTATACCTATAACTATGACATCACAATACTCCCATCAACTTGAAAATGATATTTCTATAGAGTAAGTGCACATTTATGATCTTCTTCAGGAGGATTATTAGCATATTCTATTAACGAAAAAGTTGTTTGACTGGGTTTATATGCCTATCCCAACTTGGGCTTACCATATGTGAGTAGAAAATGCCTCCAGACTGAGGAATATTACTATCAAAAAAGGCTGATGGAATATTTCAAAGGCCCAAGACATATCTAAAATCCCCATTTTTACTGGTGCTCACCATGTGAGAGTGGAACATGCCATAGGAAATGCTCATATTCTTTTTAAAAAAAGACATATTACATACTCCAAAGAGTAAGTATCAGGATCATATCCCCATTTTAGCCATGGCCCAATAGGTGAGAGTGGTACATGTCTCGGGATAGGCTGATATTCGAATTATTGAACCTACATGGAATATTAAAGAAGTTCATAGAAACCAGGATCATATCCCTACATACACCAATTAACGACATCCCAAAATCCATCAAAGGATACACATAAGGGGGATTATATCACGTCACCAATTCTAGAGGTCGTTTAAAATATTCCAATACAAAATAAATATTATGACTAGCCTCATAATCCCATTCCAACTAGGGATTTCAATATCATAGAAACATATGCCTTGGTAAAAGTATCATATTACTATCGAAGAATAAGGCCAACATACTCAAATGGACCACGATCATCCTCATATCCCTATTCCGACTAAGGATTGCCTGGTATGGGAAGCACATGACTTGAGAATATGTGAGAATATTGGTAAAAAGGTCATTGGAATAATCCAGAATCTTCTGATTAGTGGTATCATACACCCACAATACCAAAAAGTAATCAACATATTTTGGAATCCCAGATACAATAGAATTATATCCCTCCACAATATGAAAATTAATGTTCACATATTCCATTCATGATGTTGAATAAAGAACATGTCTGTAAAATGGTCAAATACATTGTCTTTGAGGTAGTTTGAGACAATTATCAACACCCCTAGGGTCGATGAACTATTCAACTGAAGTAAAATGTGATCATTTTCATTCAATTTCTCCTTGGGGTAGTGTTGGAATTCATCATATGGACACTACTATTAACATATTTTATGGTCACACTCCCCATTGTGATATCTCCCACAGACAATATAATCCCATGATACCCAAGTAATATTCTTATAGAGAGGTTCTCAAAATTCATAAACCATCAGATATTGTGGTTCATGGTTCATCGAGGTCAACCGTATATAGCAACCCATCAACATCCAACAGAACTCTACTCTTTTCAATAGGAAAACCCAAAACGTACCTTTTATGTTCAGACCATATGGAGGCATTTAATTCTTATTAAGAGGAATCCAATATTGACATATGGAGAGATTTAGCTTGAAATAACATCCCCACCATGTTCGGATGCTTTCTATTACTCTCTATGAGATCCAAAATGAACTATAAAAGGAGAGTATGACTTACCTATGAAAAACATATGTGGGATACTTATCAAAAATGAATGGTTAGACACCTACCTTATCAAATATATGAGGTTCACCTTCAAACCATCACGATTCTATGTTATCAACTGGACCAGGATACTATCTCCATGGCCCATTTCCCATAATAAAGAATGCTTAATGAAAATCATTATCCCAATTTCCACCATTGCATCATGAATATTCGGCAACAAATCATGGAAACCATGTAATGCATCGGTATTGAAGGAAAATTAATTCTTGGACCATTTCAATTAATTCCACCCCTGGAACAACTGATCCCCTCAAATAAGGCATCGTATACTATCATAGACCCTAGTGAAATCAGGGTATACTTTTACATGAAATCCAGTTGGTCACTGCAATGTAATTCCTCCACATCAATAGTACCATGAAATCACTAATAGAGGGAGAGTATAACAAACAGATATTCAAACTTCCCCCCCCCCCCACCACCACTTGATACAGTGAGAATTCATTATAAAAATGGAAGCTAATGTTATAGTCTACCAAAAAAATTCCCATAAAAAATGAAACCCTTCATAGGCTTCCATTCTGCCCATCTCATAAAAGCGAACTACATCGCCAAATCAACTATTTCGTAATAGAACATTCTAAAGAAGCCATCTTAAAGTCAACCTACCCCCCAAAGATGGAGGATAACTACAACCGCCTCCACCCCTCATATTTTCAATTTCTCATTGGTTTGAAGGCATATCGATCGTATTCATTAATCAAAACCCACCCTATTAGGGTTGATGAATATATAATTATCAATCCCTATAACCAGGTTCATCATCCCCCATAAGGTTCATAGGGGGAACCCATGAAGACTCTAGCTCAACCTAATCCCGTAAGGATATGGGAATTTATATTTCAATATCCATACTAGGAATCCTCAAACCATCAACTAGAATAATTGAAAACTAAAAAGAGATCACTCAATGCTAATTGTTTCCTTGAATAGTCCCCATCTGATTATGATGGGGTAATCATCATCATCATCATCACCACATAGGGAATCACTCTTGTCCGTATTTTCAGGTAAATAGATATGTTCAACATCCCTCCCAATCATAATTCCAGAGATGGACCACTGATATTTGATACTCGTTTGGTGAATAAAAATAGGAACTCCCTCAAAGACACCATTCAATGACCATGACATGAGTAACAAAATGACAAGGTAGTCAAACCATTCCAGGGTTGCAAGCCGAAACAGTTCAATATGACCAGGTTTTTTAGAAATGAACCTATTGAAATTAGTGAAGGATCATCCAGTTGTGTTCAAAGTAATATGACAACATCTATTTCCTTGTACACCGCTTTGAAATTTTTTAACATCAGAATAAATAATAATGTTAATACATGAGAAGATTCATATAAAAATATATATAAAATATACCCTGAGAGGAAGATCTGGATGTACCTATGTGTTAATGTACCAAATACTAGTGGACGAACCAAAACCTATAACCTCTAAATGTCATGTTTCCCCACTATTGTAGAACACTTACAAGGATAAAGGGAATGAAGTGGCCATACCCCACATATGACCTACAAGATCCAATATTCCTTTCATAGAGGCACATATGGCACAATATCAGAGGGAGATTCCAAATATCAAAAATATGAATAGGGAGATAATCGGTTGAAACATTCTCATTGTGTATCATCATCTAAAAGAGGAATCTATTCCTCCTCCATACACCTGTAAAGAGTCAATATATTCTCAAGAGTTTAATCGATGCATTGGGTCAGTTATGGATCGAGTAACATTATTTAAATAAATGAGGTTGCATAAAATGATCATTACTTCCCTACTTTTTTTTGAAACCATGTCCCTATTTGGGTGATATTTCTATCATCATTCAAATAAATAATTTATGGGAGACAAAAATAATTACATCAAATTATGAAACTCTTCCACCCTTTAGATAGGAGGAGGCTTAAAAATTTAGTTCCACTATAACTCCTCAATTCCTTCATTCCCTAGGGTACATGAATTGAATCGTTGGAGGGACGATGTTCACTAGTGCAGTTGGAGAGAATGTTATATCCCAAATGGATAGATGATAGTTTCCATGAACCGAATTTTTAAAATCCCACCTTCTTCACTTTTGACACTGTGAAAAACCCATAACAACATATCACACACTTCATGTACTATTTTGGTTTGATTATGGTTGATAGAGATCAAAATGAGGTGACCAAAATGTGATTTCTTTAATCAAAATCTAATGAGGATATCCCTTGTTTTGTACAATAGCCTTTCAGTGGGATTAAATATATGATGGGAAGAACATCCTCATCAATTCCATTACCATTTATGGTTCATGCATAGGTTCACAACAATTTTCAACTATATGAATTACAAGTAAAATTAAAATGGTATAGTTTTTGACCTCATAGATATATTGAATGGTTTTACATTCTCACTTTGTATCCCTCTCTCACATGAGAAAGTACTAGAAATATGTTCCAGAAACCTATAGGATTAGCTATAGAAACCTCTAATCAAATTAAAATATCTTGGTAGATTCCATGAGTTTTTAGAAATGGTGAATCATTTGGGAGAATCCATTCAGTGGACCAAGGGTATGTGTCAACTGACGACCTCAAAATAGGGAAAAGGATAAACATGTTAAAAATAATGTTGTTACCCCCAAATTGGTAGGAAATCCAATTCAATCACTATGATAGGCCCTGAATCACCCAGTGCCCCCTATCGAGTGGATAGAACCCCAAAATGTCCCTCATTTAGAGAAAAATAATCAGGGGTTCCCAATATTAATGGAAAGGATGAATCAAGCATGATTCTTTTGTAATAGGGAAGTAAACTTTTATTTAAATTCAGTCATAGGTATTGACTTACTCAAGCTGTAAAAGACCAGGATGCCCAGTGAGGTCAACCTCATTGACCATCCTGACTAATTCCATTTCCATTGAAGGCTATGTCACAACAACCAATATTTCATTTTCATCAATATATTCCATTAAATAATTGTTTATTCTATACATGTGATGTTGTATAACTCCTTATAATGTTTGAAATGCATTATCATTGTCTAGAAAGAAGATGAATACGATTGGAAAAAATTATTTCTAGGTATGGGAACAAGTATCTCAACTGGATGACTCGAAAGACAGGTCATCAAACACATTCCACCATGAGTGAAAATCATTGAAAAGCGATAATAGTATTTTAATATTGGGAGGTGTCCTAAATTATTCATTCTAAAAGAGTAAGCAACCATTAGTGAAAAAATGTTATTGAATATGAAGATTTGTTTTTATATCCTTTGTAGGCACAAACTCTTGTATATTTCTTCCCTACAATATTCAGATCATAGGTAAGAACCCAACAAAAAAACCCTCATCATAGGAAGTGTTCATATTTTTTTAATCTTAAAGTGTTACTCTTTTTAGAACACTTCTCAATTGATGTATATGCTAAAGAGTATGTGTTTCACATACCTGATCAGTGAACATGAGGGCACATGCACATGAATTGAAAATACAAAGACAATGTGGGTGTGGTGATACCCAATATTTCTATCAAATCACCTAGTTGGACTTGTATGTTGCTGATACCAATTGGAATGATCTCCAGAAATAAAAATAGGGACTTGGAGGTCTTCCAAAACCCTCCATTATTTTGAAACACATAATCATCTTACATGATTTCCTAAGGGGGTTTAGTTATGATGTCATCCCAAATAATGAGGAATCCATGAAAAAGATGTACCACTAAGAACAGAAGCTCCCTCAATATCTATAGAAGCACAAGGCCCATCAACCTTAAATTACAAAACATATGAGAAACAAAATAATTATAAACCCCACCTATTTGGGTCCAAAATTCATGTATAAAATTCATTCATTATGAAATAGCTGTATATTATCCCGTCCATGATCTCAATCCTTGCTACACTCCATATTTCCAAATAACATAGGGAGCCACTCAGTGAATCCCTCTAGATCCCACATGTCTTCAAGATTGTAATTATTAATCTTCGATTTATCATGTTGAGACTATGAAATGATAATTCAATTTCATCATCATGTTCATAGAGAATGATCAAGAAGTGGTCAACCGAGGGAAAATAATACCCAAATATGTTTCTAGATGAATAAATAAATTCGACATCCTATTGTTTTATATTGGAAATTTTCTTACTGTCAACCACTTCCTAATTCAAACTCATAAATAATTGGGATATATCAAGGAATATGTGTCACCCTAAAAGGAATCCATTCAAGGGTATGATAAGAATGTGTAAAGTCATCTCCGGATGATCAAGTGGAAATCCCAATTTAGGGATCTCACATATAACGACGAGTTTGTGGTTATCCAGTAGGATACCTCATAAAATTTCCAGCTCAAAAATCCCATGATTTATAACTATGTGAATGTACTATCAATATTCTATCAGTGATTGAAATACCGAATTCATTGAAAGATCATAATACTATATGATTATAGTGCTCCATTTTAGTCATTCATATCCAGATATGGCGAAGCATGATTTTATAAATGTGAAGGTAGAGAAATAAATTTGGATGAAAATATACAGATTTAATCCCAAAATGGATTTTGAACCGCCCCTGAAAATCCCACGAGTATCCCTGATTGGGACTATCTACTACTAATAAATATATTTTAGGCAACCAACTTGATCCAAGATAGCCAAACCCAATTTTCGCCAATGTATGTTTAAAATAATTTCTTCTCTCAAATATCTATGTGATGACTCATGTAGTATGGGATTAATTGGTGTTTTATAACTTCCTCTATCGCCTAGATAGTGATAGAGATACCCTTATATTTCCATATTTGTCTAAAAATTCGTCCAATGACTTAGAGGTGGAATAAAACGAGGATGACCTTAGGAATTCCCCTATAACATGTTAAGAATTTGTCTCCACTTGCATCGATGATATCAGAATGATAAAGATGGGAATAGAAGAATACCCATAACCTACAATGTTTAGTGCCTCCCTGAATCTCTAGGAGGAAGAGATATATATTGAATTTCTAACAAATCATTCATATTCTTTCTTTTATAATTATACAATAATTTGTAGAATAAATCCATATGTGTCCATGCACTATCTCAGAATACATGATGACTATTGAGGATGAAAAAGGATTCTAGTAGGATGCATCCCTATCATGACACCAATGTATAAGTGTATGTTTAAATATTTACCATGTAAAACTTCTTCCATGAAGTGAGATATGACCCACTCATTGGTTACAACAATGGACTAATGGAGGTGTTCCATTTTTATCCCACATTGAATGATGATTCCAAATCAAAAAATGCACAATAAGATGCATTTGATAATATAGAAATAGTCTTATTTGAACCTAACCATGAGGAAGAAAACATCTGTACCAATCATAAATGAATGGTCTCAATGATGATCATCTATGAAATTGAAGAAATAAATAATGTTAAGACTGCCCGAGAGCATGATGATTTGAAATTAACCGCTAGAATGATGGAGTTGATAATTCACTATTTCAAAAATTAGTCTCTCCAAACAAAACTCTCCGGAAAGTAATAGATCTATTGTCCAACATCCAATGATACCCCCTAAGATGGTCCATATGAGAAAAGACCCTCTAAAAGTGATTCATTAATAGAATCCTCCTCAGATACAATGATGGAATGGATATTCATGATTCATAGTATACGTCCATTAAGGATCATGTGGTGTTCAATAGTCTTGGACGAGAATCTCCCACCAGAAATGGAGGTTAGGTTCATACTGGAAAACCAGGATACAAGAATGTGTGGAATTCACTGGGAAATGTATTGCATTATAGATTCATGTAAACTTCACCAATAATCCCCTAGAATTATATATCAAAATAAAACATCCAAACCATTTTTCATATGGGGTGTGGATGATGTCGGGCCATATACACCACCAATGGCTAAAATGTTTATGTATATTATTAGTCCTACACAAATTTTATCATGTGGAATGAGAAAAAACACATCAAGGAAGTAAGGATGAAGAATGTCAACATCATCACGAAGTCTCATATCATAACCAGGTATGGAGTCCCTCGCACAATATTTATGGGTAATGGAACCTACATCCATTGTACAGACTGGATGAAAATTTACTTAGAGTACAATATCGATTCCAATAACACATCACACTTTCATGTAGTAGAAGATATATAGAGAGATGCCTTTAATTAGAAAATTTCATAAATACAATAAAAGATAATGATGAAGTAAAATAATTCCTAGAAAGACAAGATAATTCATGCTTTACGGGCCTACCATACCACCACTTGTATTTCTAAATATGTTACTATATATTCACCAAAGTAAGTAATAGAGTTAGAGTAACATTTATAAGTCTAGTTTCCTTCATATTTAATATCCATCTCTGATCAACTCTAAGATGATGCGAAATTGAAAAGATTAATGGATGAGTAGGATATTCTCAATGAGAACATGTTTTGTACATTGTATAACCCTACTATCCCAATGATACATATCAATTTATCATTTTAAAAAAATAACCTCTTATTGTTCAATCAAGGAGAATCTGTATGGGATATTCAAAACACAATGATGCCAAGAAAAAAATAAGTGAATCTAGAACCCCAACAAGAATGGGATTATATAATACATAAGGTCTATCACAAGATATCATATTCACTACCAATAATGGAAGGGAGTGTGCCACACCCACAACCAATTTAAGGTTTACTATGAAGTAATTTATATATCCCCCATAAAAGAATCTCACATCCTAACCACATGATATTAAACTCTAGGTAAAATTTTCTAACCACGTGACATAAAAATGTAGGAATCATGTCCAGGATGCATGATGTTAAACCACATGGAAGGCTTCCTCACTACATAATGTAAAACTATAAGGATACCCAATATTACACTTCTTCAACATTTGGTGACCCTTGTATCCACCACAAAAAAATGTCTTGAATGTCTAATTCTTCACCACATGAATGTAAACCAATTATATTTCAAGAACTATTGGTGTCTTGATTACTGTCATCATAAGAAACATGATGATGCCTATACGACCAATATTTGAACTAGCCACAATATTCTTCATTCCTTCACATCCTTTATTCTTTATCCTTAACCATTTATGTTAAATTCCACTGTTTATGTCCATGGAAAATGACTCTAAAACTATCCATATTATCTATTACTATGTATTGATATACTGTACTACAAATGAGATACATAGGAATTCATGTAACATATATCATGGAAAAATAAAATCATGATACACAATTCTTTTTTTCCATTCTATAATTTCATTCATGAAATGAGAGGATGTCATTTTTCACTCATTGTTTCAAACACTATTCATAGATAAAATAAGATATGGAATTTTTTGACAGGATTCTCTACATGATTAAGGCGTAACAATTCTAAAAAGGGTTAGAATGGATGTCAATGAATGACCTCAAATAGAACACCATGATTCCCCACCATATGATTTTAAAATTCATGGTTTAGGTGTCACGACCTACCCTACCTGGGCTCGAGCCGCAACTACCCCAAGCCCACCTCCATAGGCCAGTGGCTCGCGACTAGCGTCGAAAGCATGACAACTCGGGGAGGCCTTTGCCTATATACCTGTACACACACACAGAGAACACTCAATGCAATAGTGGAGAGTAAAAGAAAAGACAAGAAGAGTAAAGTGCAACTACTATATATATAAACCACCAAAAGTGCATTGACCTCTAAATAGTACAAAGAATGTGCTGATAGTAAACTAAAAAGAAAAGGGGAAAAACATGCTCCCAACTAGAAAAGTGAAACAACCTGGAAACAGGTGAACAATAAAGTAAATAGCTGGAAGGGTCCCCCACCTGGAACCTGACTCCGACCACCGCACGCGGTCCACACTCCTGAACTCCTAAGATCCACTGAAGTCACGACCAACCTGTCCGTCCTCTACAAGGGAACACCAAGTGCGGGAAATCCCAGGTAGGGATGAGTATAAAAATAATCATTTGGATACCCCGAAGTCTCGAGGGAGCAACAAAGGAGGTACCGAAGGGTGAGAAGTAGATCGAACAGGGAAAAGTAAAGGAGTACAACAGAGATTTCAGTAAAGAGTACAGTAGAGAGTCTAGATCAACCCTAAATGATAAAGGAAGTAGACTCTCCCAAACAAAAGAAGCTGGAAATGGTGAGAATATGAACTTATCGTCGAGACTTCGCTGCCTATAGCAGGAGAGTAGACTCTTCCAACCATGAGAATATTGACAAGGAAAGCATGTGGCATTCCCCGCGTTTCTTCGCCTCTCCTGGAAGGAGAGTAACCGAAACCCAAGAAGTGGGTACTGAAAAAAGGTATATACATATATCCATATGCTCAATCAAGAGGCTCGAACACGATCGTAAGGGGATCTACATCCCATAGATCAGCCCAAGAAACTGATTAGCCAACAGTACCAGAAGTAAACACCATCATCGTCACCCATCATCCCACACATCTGCCCCAAACTTCATGTCAAGGGGGCTCAAATCACCACACCTTGACAATATCCACTTTGGGTGACACTGACTCACTCACACGATTTTAGATCGCGTCACAAGGACGCGTCTTGGTGGGGAAAGTGCCCCTCGTACTTGAGAGATCTAGGGGAACGTCAATCCACACCACGTCACTGCCCCACAGTCGAGATGTCTGTTCAAATTCAAACCTGTCACATCACTGACTCGTACAAATGAGGGTCCCGCTCCGGTAGTCATGGAGTAGAGCCACAGACTAGCCAAGTAGAAAGGAATGAGTCTGAAATGTCAATGGGTGATCCACTGCCCAGCCCTGCTGGAGGGTAAACCCTAATACATCATCAAGTGACCCGGTTCCCAACCCCATTGGAGGGTAGACCTATAATAAGTCGACAGGCGACCCACTACCCAGCCTTGCTGGAGGGTAGACCTGGAACTAGACAATGGGTAACCCACTGTCGAGCCCTACTGGAGGGTAGACCCTAAGAGGTCGTCAGGGGACCCACTTCTCATTCTTTGCTGGAGTGTGGACCCTATGAGTATCGGGTGACCCACTGTCCAGTCTTTGCTGGAGGGTAAACCCTAGAAGTCAATGAGCATCCCACTGGCCAGTCTCTACTGGAGGGTAAACCTGAAGAAGTCGATGAGAAACCCACTATCCAGTCTCTACTAGAGGGTAAACCCAGAACTGCTCTGGCCATCCCCACTGGATGGTACAGTAGTGGCCAGCCCTGCTGGAAACAACCTCATTGGTAGAGGATCGGTGCCCGCATAATGTTTTGGTCAAACCAGATCCAAAAGAACACTACCATGGAACACTAAAAGATGGGATAATCTCCCTGGGCCTATCAAGGCGATCACGCTCCTATCTGCTGAGTCACTATCGAAGCAGACTGAGTCAACTCACCCCAAAAGGGGGGGGGGACAACTACAATGTTCGAAAAGTCGTAGTCGCAAATGGTGCCGCAGTATGATGAAATGTGAATGGTACTAAAACCCCTCACAGCTGATGAAACAGAGGAAACAAACCATCTCTACCGGCCAAATGAGAACATGACCAGGGGAAAACTCAACCCTGATGGTCAACAAAGAAGAACAGAGGAACCCCCTATGTTGTGAAAGGTCAAAAGTATGTAAAGCAGAACACGACACACACATGGGTCCCACACGACGTGTGGCCCCAAGTCAACCCCAACTAAGCGCACAAACATTCTTAGGTATAACTAACCACATGCACCTCCATGCGTTCCCGTATACTCCCAGAGTATACCACGTTCCAGCCCAAAGGCTATCGTGCACACGGAACCCAACGTCAACGTGAATGCATAACGTAACAACTCTAACATTCCTCCTCAACAGCTGAGGCACATCCAACCACATCTCTTCAAGCATTTAAATCACTCACATGAGTGCATGAAATAACACGCCACAGGTCCGCTACAACCACAGTAGGATGATCCTCCACTGGTACACCATTCGTGTATCCACATTTAAAAAAAAAATTGCAACAGGCTCCACTCGCCTGAACAGATTACACCGTTTGTAATCCTCATGGAAAAACACGCGAGATAAAATACCTACTCTCCTCCAACAGATATCCGATGAAAAAGTCACCAACACCGCCTCACGCCCGAACGACGTCCCATGATCCTGGGCCTCGGCCCTAAAAACAGTAGGGTGCATCGCACCACTGTGATCTCCTCGGGAAAACACGTTAAAAGGACTGATCTCTTGAGTGGGATGGATATCTGGGGAAAAAGAGGCATTCTGGTTCATCGCACACGATCGGTGCTACGTAGGACGCGCATCCCGGTCCTGAAACACAAAGAACGGATCACACCGTTGAGATCCTCTCAAAAAAGTAAACAGAATGGAGTATTTACTTGTCCAAAACGGATACCTGGTGATAAAGCCAGAAATCACTGCCAACTCCCAAAACCGCCCTCGCGGGGCCCGCACCATTGTGTGGAATTAAAGTGGGAGGATTGCACCATTGCAATCCCCTTGGAAAAACACCCAAAGACAACTGATCGAACGCCCCGAACGGACGTCCGATGAGAATGTCGTTAAATGCTACTCACAGCTCGAAGGACGGGCCGTCGGGGCCACACATCAACTCCGGTTTCAGAGACCTAAAGCATACAAAAAAACTCCACCTCAACTCTAGGGTCGCAACACCACTGACGGCGCTAAATTCGGACATCGAATGTGTCTGCGCCATCCAAAACAAGAATCCCCAGAAAAACGGAAACTCACTTAAAGATGCATTGTGCCTCCGAGGCCCCTCGTTTCGCAAATTAAAAATTTCCGAAACCATCTCAAAATGTCTTCCTTGTCGTGAGGTCCGCGCTTCCGCTGACGGCATGAAAAACGGACGCATGTAGCTCAAGATACATGCATCCGAAGCTGGAGGGGAAAAACCCCTTGGGTCGGACCGGCCCGGTCCGGCCGGTCCACCCAGCCGGCCCGCAGACCAGCCGCGGGTCATGTCCACACCGCCGTGGCCCGCTGCCACCGACCAGCCAACCTGGCTGGTCCTTTCCACGCAGAGACCCGCCATAGGAGGGTCTTTGTCTCCCGCCCGAGTCACGCACCGCGACCCCACCTCGCCCGCACCGGCGAGGCGCCGGCCTCCTCCACCACCACTGTCTCAGACTGCCACACTGAGGAGCCTCCGCTGAGCTCACCGTCTGCCGGAGCCACCTCCTGGAGCCGCTCCACTCGCCGGAGCTCGCCGGACCACCCTGCCGACCGCAGGAAACACCTCCAAAACCATCATTTTTTCCCGGACGATTGCGGACGCCTTGGAGCTCGGAATTGTAATCCGAAAGGATCGTTGGGAAGATAATTTCCTGAACTACACAACCAGGGGCTTAGCTCAACAATCAAACCAAAATTCAATGTATTTTTATGGATTCAAATGATGTGGAAGAATTAAAAACGAAATACGCATGATCCTACCTCTTGGGCATTGCCTTGAGCTTGACGAAGATTCCACTGTTGCGCCGCGCCTCGCAGGAGATGCCTTGCCGGAGTGGGGGAGGAGAGGGAGGGGATTCCGCCTACTGCTGCCTAGGCAAAGAAAAAGAAGATTTAGAGGGAGGGGGTGGGTTAAGTGTTTAAATAGAAAACACTTAACCACCCGCCCGTCGGCAAGAACCCAACCTCCCGACGGGGTCAGGATTAAGCCTCCCCTAGGCTAAAAACCACGCTATAAACGCAACGGAGGCCTCAAAATTTTAATCCGAGGCACCGTTAAAAAGTTATAAAACTGAACGCCCAATGCCGCCAAATTACGAAAATGGCCCAGGGGCCATTTTTCATAGACTGGCCGCGACCGCAAAACTTACACCCCTCCTGCGGTAAACGACACATTCCAGACTCAACGTTTCCCTCAGTTTTCCAATCCGAGCCACCGTTTAAGATATAGTTGAGTTAAGCCGTTAAACGAATAAATTAATTATTTAATTTATCCTCTCCATGCTCCGAAAGCGAGCAAGGGGTAAAAACGTCCTCCACCGACATGTTTTATGTCGTTTCTATGGTGAACACCCCATTTCGGAACCATCCGAGCACTCAGATCTTTGATCCGAAGCTCTGTTTAGGAGTTATCCCATTTATTTTTCATTCTCAGTGTGAACACACAGAAAATTTAATTCCAGCCACAACAGGGCTCGGAATCACATGCCGTCTGAAGGCGCTGCTCTAGAATAACATCAAGAATATTCCAAAGTCTTTTATATCCAAACACAGGGTTCTTATATCATTCATCCCATCAATATCTTTGTCCCCGAAAAGAAAAACCAGGGAACAACTCAGGGTACTAAGCCCGCACCTAGATCTCCCGTACCCAAAAGAACTCTTGCACAGTTCTGCACCACCTCACACAGACCAAAGGATTTGATATGTTCATGCGAGGTCTGCCCTTTCCACTGAAATGCACCGGAGCACGCACACCTCTTCTCGGGCGAGTCATGTGGGAGACGTCATGCACCTAAACCAGCCTCTAGGGTTAGGGAAAGGCGGTAGGTAACCTCGCCATCCCTTCGCATGTTCTCAAACGGTCCGAAGGAACTTGGGGGTAGCCTACCTCCCTGATCAAACCTATGCCTCACATGCCGCGACTGGAATCACCGCCCGCACCTGGAATAAGGCCCGATGATTCCCTCCTTTAGAATATCCATATGGTGAAACACCCAAGGATATCTATTCATGAAAGTTTTCACGGTCGATGTATCAGAACCAAGACTCTCTTACATGCTCGGAGAGTGTTGGAGTCGATGCCATCGACTAAAGAGGAAGGTTTCAGGCCTTTGACCTTACCAAAACTGGGTTACACTGACGCACCACGCCACCCTGGTAATAACTCAAACATGGAGCAAGGGGAAAATCATTTCACAGATAGAGTCTAACAATTCTACTGCAAAAATTAGAAGAGCGACAGAGCGTAGTTCTCACCACCTCATGTTCTGTAGGATCATAGACATCCAAAGCTCGCGAATTTCCGTGGTCCCAACTGTCATCTCCCAGAGCATGACATGGACCACATAATTGTGATGGGAAGATCTCGTAAAGTCATCCCCCACTACCAGCTCCTCCTGCTCCTCTTCTAGCACCACGTCTCTGGGTAAAACTCTGATCATGGCGCTGACTCCATCGTGGTGGTGCACCTGCTGCCTACCCTATGCTCTCTGCATGCCTGGTGGGGCAGTCCCTTGCCATGTAACCTCACCCATCGAAAGAATAGAACCAACTCTCTCTGGGCTGATCTGGTGCCATCTGGCACCACTATGGTGTATAACCACTCCCCTATGTCCGGTTTTCAAAAAGCCACCTGCGTTGAGGTTCTGTTTGCCGATGCCTGCTAGCTGCGGCATACGCCTCGGCTCCAACGTGCCTGCTGCCACCACTAACTGTAGAACGTGACAGGAATCTCTATGGCACCAGCACCTGCTCTCGCACCCCGGCATATGTGGAAATTCCCAAGTGTACTATGACAACACGAATCTCTCGGCGGAGACCCCGATCAAACTTTTGTGCTTGGATGATATTGTCATGGACCAAGTATAGGTAAAAGCATGCAAGGTCTGAGAAACTAGCCGCGTACTCGACCACCGTCATCCCTTTATGCTGAAACTGTAGGAGCTCCTATATCTGAACAGAGCGTAATCAGGAGAGGAAAAACTCCTCATGAAACATCAACTGGAATTCTCCCCACAAAAGTGACGACTCGTCAAGAAACAAAGTCACTAAACTCCACCAATGCCATGCTGCTCCACGAAAAATGTTGGCAGCTAAAGCCACTCTCTGATCGGTAGGCGTCTGCACAAGCCTGAAAAGGAGAACCACAGTCTCTAGCCTACCCTATGCTGCCTGAGGCTCTAGCTCACCATAGAACCTCAGGGGTCTCTACCGTTGGAACTCACGGAACACGCTCAACCTGCGCTCCATATCGGCATGCTCTGCTGAAGATGTCTGCTGCTCAATAGGTGGGGGTGCTGCTACCGTCCCACCCGGAGAAAGGGGCTCGCATGATGGGTCATGGAATGTGGCCTCGTAGCTCATAGGGTCGTCATCACGCACCAAAGCTTGTATCCGGGCTAGCTGTCTTTGTGAAGACATCCTGAATATTATCAAGGAGTGCCGCGTTCAGATTTGCATATATGTGTGTACAAATAACAACAATGGGGAGATGACTCAAGAAGGACAGTCAATGACTCAATCCTATGAGATTCACAAACCTAATTTTTCCCTGAAACAGGTGTCCCAGCATGCTGAGTCGACAAGCGGGTTAACAAGGTCCTGGTTAATGGATACGTCGGTCGCTGCACCATCACTGGACTCCCTGGCCTAAGAGCCTCTCTCGAGACAGATGGACAATGTTTCCTAAATCCCAACCAATTCCTTTTATTTTAGGGATGTCCGATCAAAGTCCCAAGGAACGAACCACCTCTAATACCACTTTGTCACGACCCGACCCTACTCTTGCTCGAGCTGCAACTACCCCAAGCCTGCCTCTATAGGAAAGGGGCTGGAGACCTATGCCAAAGGCATAACAACTCGGGGAGGCCATTGCCTAAGTACTTTTACACACACACACACGCAGCACACTCAATGAAAAAGTACAAAGTAAAAGAAAAGACAATAAGAGTAAATTTCAATTGCTATATATATAAACCACCAAAAGTATATAGACCTCTACACAGTACAAAGCAAGTGTTGATAGTAAACTGAAAAGAAAAGGGAAAAACACGCGCCCAAACAAAAAAGTGCCACAACCAGGAAACAGGTGAACAATAAAGTAAAAAGCTGGAAGGATCCCCCACCTGGAACCCGACTCCGACCACCACACGCGGTCCACGCTCCTGAACTCCATAGATCCCCAAAGTCACGACTAACCTTTCCATCGTCTACAGGGGCACACCATGTGCAGGCAAAGCCCAGGAAGTGGTGAGTATAAAAATACTCAATAGGATACCTCGAAGGCTCGAGGGACCAACAAAGGAGGTACCACAGGGTGAGCAGTATATCGAACAGGGCAGCATAAATTAGTACAACAGAGAGTGCAGTAAAAATTACAGTAGAGAGTCCAGCTCAACGCAACAAGAGAAAAGAAGTAGACTCTCCCAAACACAAGGAGCTGGAATTGCTGAGAAGATGAACTCCTCGTCGAGTCTTCGCTACCTATAGCAGGAGAGTAGACTCGTCCAACCACGAGAAGCTAGAAAAGGAAAGAACATGGCATACCCCACGCGTCTTTGCCTCTCCTAGAAGGAGAGTAACCAAAACCCAAGAAGTGGGTACTGAAACAAGGTATATAAATATAGCCATATGCTCAATCAAGAAGCCCAAACAAGATCATAAGGCGATCTCCATCTTGTAGCTCATCCCAAGAAAGTGAGTATCCAATTGTACCATAAGTAATCACCATCATCGATGCCCTCCATCCCACATGTCTGCCCCGAACTGCAAGTCAAGGGAGCTCAAATCACCTCACCTCGACACTATCCGCTTTGGGCGGCACTGACTAACCCGCATGGTTTTAGATCACGTCACAAGGAGACGTCTCAGTGGGGAAAGCACCCCTTGTACTTGAGAGTTCTGGGGGAACGTCAAACCACACCACATCACTACCCCACAGTTGAGAAGTCGGTTCAAAGTCAATGTTGTCACATCATTGACCCGTACAAATGAGGGTCCCACTCCGGTAGTCACTGAGTAAAGCCACAGACTAGCCTAGTAGAAAAGACTGACTCTGAAATTTCAACAGGTGACCCACTGCCCAACCCTACTTGAGGGTAAACCCTAACCAGATAACGGGTGACCCACTGGATAGCATTACTGGAGGGTAAACCCTAACACCTCATTAGGCAACCCACTGCCCTGCCGTGCTAGAGGGTTGACCTGGAACTAGACGACGTGCGACCCACTACCCAGCCCTGCTGGAGGGTAGACCCTAAGAGGTCGTCGGGTGACCCACTGCATAGTCTCTACTGTAGGGTAGACCCTAAGAGTGCCGGGGGACCCAATGACCAGTCTTTGCTAGAGGGTAAACCCTAGAAGTCAATGAGAAACCCACTACCCAGTCTCTACTAGAGGGTAAACCCAAAGAAGTCGATGAGCAACCCACTGCCTAGTCTCTACTGGAGGGTAAACTCGGAATGGCTCTGGCCATCCCTACTAGATGGTAAAGAATTGGTCACCCCTGTTGGAAACAACCTCTTGCGTAGAGGATCAGTGACCGTGTAATGTGATTGTCACACCGAATTCACAAGAACTCTACCCCGGAACACGAAGAGACAAGAGAATCTCCCCGATCCTCTCAAGGCAATCACACTCCAATCCACTGAGTCATTGTCGAAGAAGACCGAGTCAACTCACCCCAGAAAGGGGGGGCACACCCACACTGTACGAACACCCGTAGTCGCAAATGGTGCCGTAGTCCGGTGAAAGGGGAACGGTACTGAAACCCCGCACAACTAATGAAACAGAGGAAACAAACCATCTCTTCTGGTCAAACAATAATAGGACCAGGGGAACACTCAACCCTACTGGTCAACAAACAATAACAAAGGAACCCCCTACGTCGCGAGAGGTCAAAAGTATGTAAATTAGAACATGGCACGCAAATGGGGCCCACACGACGTGTGTCCCCAAGTCAACCCCAACCAAGAGCACAAACATTCTCAGGTACAAACAACCACATGTACCTCCAAGAGTTCCCACATACTCCCAGATTATACCATGTTCCAGCCCAAAGGCTACCGAGAACACGACACCCAACGTCAATGTGAAGGCATAACATAACAACTCCAACCTGCCACCTCTATGGAAAAGGAATAGCCAACCACATCTCTTCAAGCATTTACATAACTCACATCGGAGTTCACGTGATCACACGCCAAGGGACCGCTACAACCACATTGGGATGAACCTTCACCGGTACACCTTTCGTGCATCCACATTTAATAAGATCGTGCAAGAGGCTCCGCTCTATTGAATAGATTACACCATTGTAATCCTCGCGGGAAAACCTGTGAAATCAACTACTTACTCACTTCCAATGGATATCTGACGGAAAAGTCACCAACACCGCCTCATGCCCCAACAGTGTCCCGTGATCCCGGGCCTCGGCCCCAAAAACAGTCGGGCACATCGCACCATTGTGATCCCCTTGGGAAAACACGTCAAAAGGACTGCTCGCTTGAGCGGGATGGATAACTGGAGAAAAATATTCATTCCGGCGCAACGCACATGAGTGGTGCTACATGGGACCCGCAACCCTGTCCTGAAACACAAACAACAGATCGCACCATTGCGATCCTCTAAAAAAAGTAAACAAAATGGACTATTTACCTGCCCAAAATGGACACACGGTGTTAAAGCCAGAAATCACCGCCAACTCCCAAAATGGCCCTCACGGGGCCCGCACTATCATGCAGAATTAAAGCGAGCAGATTGCACCATTGAAATCCCCTCGAAAAAACACCCAAAGACGACTGATTGCACGCCCCGAACGGACGTCCGATGAGAATGTCGCTAAATGCTGCTCGCAGATCGAAGGACGGCCCGTGGGGCCAAAGCATAAACTCCAGTTTTGGTGCCCAAAAACATACTGGAAAACTCCTCCTAAACGCCAGGGTCACAACACCACTGACAATGCTCAATTCGGACATCGGATGTGTCCATGCTGTCCAAAACAAAAATCCCCCGAAAAATGTCAACTAACTTAATGACGCGTCGTGCCTCCGAGGCCCCTCATTTTGGGAATTAAAAAATTCAGAAACCATCTTAAAATGTCCTCCTTGACGCGAGGTCCGCTCTTTCACTGACGTCATGTAAATCAGATGCTTGTAACTCAAGATACGTGCCTCCGAAGCTGAAGTGGAAAAACCCCTTGGGCCGGACCGGCCCGGTCCAGCCGGTCCGCCCAGCGGGCCCGCGGCCCAGCCGCGGGTCCGGTCCACACAGCCATGGCCCGCTGGCCATGGCCCGCTACCACCAACCGGCCAACATGGCGGGTCCCTTCCAAGCAGAGACCCGCCATAGGCGGGTCTTGGTCTCCAGTCGGGGTCTCGCATCACGACCCCACCTCTCACGCATCGGTGAGGTGCCGCCCGGCCGACCGGATGGTCGACCTCCTCCTCCACCACAGTCTCGGACCGCCGTGCTGAGGAGCCACCGCCGAGCCTACTGCCTGCCAAAGCCACCTCATGGAGCCGCTCCAGCCGCCAGAGCTTCCCGGACCGCCCTGCCAACCACCGGAAACTCCTCTAAAACCCACATTTTTCGCCGTACGATTGCAGACGCCTCGGAGCTCAGAATTGCAATCTGAAAGGATTGTTGGAAAGATAATTTCACCAACTACACAACCAGGGTATTTTTTTGACAATAAAACAACAATTCAATGTATGTTTGTGGATTCAAAGTATGTGCGGAAATTAAAAACAAAACACGCACGATCCTACCTCTTGGGCGTTGCCCGGAGCTTCATGAAGAGTCCATCGCCGCGCCGCATCTCGTCGGAGCTGCCTCACTAGAGTGGAGGAGGAGAGGGAGGGGCTACCACATACTGCTTCCTAGGTGAAGAAGATGAAGAAGCAGAGGGAGGGGGTGGGTTAGGTGTTTAAATAGAAAACTCTTAAACACCTTCCCGTCGGCCCGAACCCAAACTCCCGATGTGTCAGGATTATGCCTCCCCTAAGATAAAAACCATGCTATGAACGCAATGAGAGCCTCAGAATTTTAATCTGATTCCCCATTCAAAAGTTATAAAACTGGATTCCCAAAGCCTTCAAATTATGAAAATGCCCCTGGCGCCATTTTTCACAGACGGGCCGCGACTACAAAACTTACACACCTCCTAGGGTAAACGGCACGTTCTGGACACAACGGTGCCCTCAGTTTTCTAATCCGAGCCATCGTTTAAGAGATAATTGAGTTAGGCCGTCAAATGACTAAATTAAATATTTAATTTATCCGCTCCACACTCCGAAAGAGAGCGAGGGGTCCAAACGTCCCACACCGACATGTTTTATGTCGTTCCTAGGGTAAACACCTCGTTCCAGACACATCCGTGCACTCAGATCTCTGATCCGATGCTCCGTTTAAGAGTTATCTAAATTATTTTGCATTCTCAGTGTGAAAGCACTGAAAATTTAATTTCGGCCTCACTGGGGCTTGGAATCGCACTCCGTATGAAGGCACTTCTCTATAATAACATCAAGAATATTCCAAAGTCTTTTATATCCAAAAATCAGGTTCTTAAATTAGGTCTCTCACATGAAATAAAACTGTACAGAAATGTGGAACTCTCTATTGAGGACCACTAATATTGGGGTTGGTTTCCCACTGCACCTCTCTTTAAGAAAATCTTGTGGCATGATTCATTTTATCAATAGATACTGATTGATGCCCAGTTCTCCAATCCAAGGCCCATATACAGTAATAAAAATGAATATTTCATCCCTATGAATATCAGTATGACCTGTGTATAGAGTTTCTCATCCAAGAACTATGTGTACAATGATTCCTTTCATAACAATATATATAGTAGTGAGTGGATCTATAAAGCTTAACACAACTACACTAATAAATGGGAACATTCCCCCATCTGTATATGGGGGAGACCTATGTAGATTGTTTTCCACTAACACATTACATGTGGGTTTATAGAATAAATATTTACACCCAGTCCACCATTTATGTACCTTGTTGAATTATTCCATTTTTTTTGTTAGGGGTTGTTGATGCTCATTTCCATCACAGAGTCCAACGAATGGAAAGGGGGAATACCTTAATCACAATGAGGGTCACCCTTTGAAGAACATAAAAAATTGAAAAAGTCAAGGACCAAGAACCCATTTGAAGTAGTCGAGAAAGTTTCTGACACACCGCGCAAGTAACTTGCATGCCCTAATCTTTTTTCACCCAAATTTCCCATTGGCCTATGAATAGACCCTATGCCACCCCATTTCATGGAGGACTTTTCCAAAACTCAGATTCATGCTCAGGTCACCCAAGTCTTTGTCTAACGTCTTCCGAACACTTCTATGGTAATTCTTTACTTAGAATGGAGGCTCTACAGAGGAATAATAAGGCCTAAGTGTTGTAAGTAATCTATACTTACGCACCTAAGTGTCCAACTCTTAAGGGTAATGAAGAAACAAGCATGACGGCTTTCCGTATCAAAGGAACTTGTGCGCCACACTTGTGAAAGCCTCTAGGGATGATACTAAGGTATTGAGTTCAATGTCTCCCAAGTATTACCCTTTGGATTCTTCGTCGCCCAAGGTGTCTCATGTCACGCAAGTCTACTTGCACGACCAAGACATGCGCGCCAGAAAAATACTTTCGTGCCTCCTTCCTAATCACCTCATTTCCTCAAATCCACCTCTCCTATTCAGAAATAGCCCTCAAAACCCTCTTCAAATCCATTTATGTCATGGTTCCTTTGTTGGATTCATTATTTGAAAGGTATTCTGTGAGGAACTATACCAAAAACATGTGAATTACAAGATTTCTGTCACCACTATTAGAGGATTCCTATAACATCATCCTTTAGTGATGAGAAGATCTTTTGGTTTGGACCTCCTTCTCAGGGGTAAGACCTAGTGTCATGTTCCCTTAACCTCAGGCTCCATCTCAAGAGTAAGCTCCAGTCATAATTTCCTTTAACATTGGGTCTCCTTTTCACGAGTAAACCCTAGTCATATTTTACGTAAACATTGGGAATCCTCCTCATGAGTAATCCCCAATATTAATTTCTTTTTATTTGGGATTCCTTATTGGGAATAAAACCAAATCATAAGTCCCTCTTAATATGGGATTCATTTTCAGGAGTAAGTCACTAGTTAAAATTCCAAATCTCCAAAAAGTACAAATACCTTTATGGACCCTGCTATTGGGCTTCTTTCCTAAGTCATGGTCTTTATTTACTTGGGTTTTCATACATACGTAATCCCCACATCATTTCTCATGAATGCTTCTATCATGGAACCATCGTCAAGTTTACAGAAACCTCTTATTTCTCACACTGAGCATGACTCACGTGACCTTAGAGTTTGAAAGTAATCACAACATCTATTTTTGTTCCATTAACCATGCATAAACCCCATATTTCATTACCTGAAATACCTGGATGTTGAAATCTGCCTTAAAAGTAGAGTATGTAGGAAGCCATTATAAGGTTCAAGCCCATAATTCATTAATTCTTTTCTATCCCATATGATGTTAAACTATATCCTTTTCATCAAACTACATGGGTTTATATTCCATTTTAACAAGGATATGTAGGTAACCCATCTGTGGGTACGATCCCAGCTCTTAAATAATCCATGTCTTTTTGAATGACAATAAACATCAAGTGCCCCACTTAGTGGATTTAAAACCAGTATGGTCATCATAATGACCAAAGGATTTCGATACAATGTATTGAAACATACCATTGACTAAGAATCTCTAAGACATACAGATGATTCTCCATCGATGAAGAACCTAGAATATATATGAAAGATTATCTAAATCCCATACATATCAATCATTGATTACTAAGTCTAAAGGAAAAATCATTTTCATTCATGGTGAATTAATAAGGATTCATGAACATAAATTAAATCTATGATAAAGTCCCAGAGTAGGAAATAATTCAACTAAAAAAGGTGTGATGAGCATGAAGTCTCATCCGCTCGACCAATGGAAATTTTTAAGTCTCATCGGTCAAAATATAATGAGCACTTACCTTTGGAATGTAGGTCAAAATGGATATATATTCATTTGATGTTTCTGGTTCAAAAAATAAACCAATTAGAAACTAATTTGAATGTTTTAACCATAAAGAAACAAGGTCATCCCCATTTCTAGAAGAAAAAAATGGTGAACCCGATGTGAATCCTTGACCAAGTTAAATGATTTTTACTTAATGTTTAGCCCCCTATTAAACTCAATATGAGGGCCAACAAAGAAATTAAATTCATATGTGCTCATCCAAAAGATGTAGTCAGGCCAAACCAATCTTGATTACGTCTTCTATATTAAAAATCCAATCTTTTCCAAGATCTCTCTACAACATAGAAAGTATTCTTTAAAATTCACAAATGGGAATGCCTCGACCGCTAGTCATGTTGGATCCTCATCCTCTCTGAAGAAGACATCACCTACTCAGCATCTTCAATGCTAGGTCTCGAATGCATTGGTGAGATAATACCGTCATCACGGTAGCATCCAAACTTTGGAGGCTGCTCGACTAGCCCTCCAAGTTAACAACTCACCCTGGTTGTCCAGACAGTGACGACCAGTTGTTATGAAGTAGGTGGTGCCAACCACAATTTCCAACTGTTTCGGCTCGTTATCCCCAAAATGCAACAACTAGTCCGTCCCATATTATAGGGAGGTGAATGAAGAGGTCACTCAAGGCCTCAGTTCAAGATGTGATGTGTCCTTCCGAAGGACTCCCACCAACAATCGCTGCCAGACCCGAGTGGTAGTGCACCGTAAACATGATGAGGGTATCGCCTCTAGGTGTTTGGCTTAGGTTCATCAGACCCGAGCACGCAAGACGAACCGTCATAGGAGAAATTAGGTCAATAGGGAGCAGGTTCTTACCTATTCCCCCTCCGGAGAAGTCCATCAATCTAACTTGATGGAAAACAACTAGCGGGCATATACACCGGTCCGTCCTGATTGTACTTCCCATAAGACGCGTTTGCCAGTAACACACTAATCCCACAAGGAAATTTTGGTGGAGTACTATAGGGTGGCACATATACCATTTTTCTAATTTATCAGCCAGTTAGCAAGCTCATCTAACTTAATCCAAAGAAACTCACCAGTCAAATGTGGTGACCACCTATAAACAGGCACATACACCAGCTTACACTCATCAATTCTGCCAGCAGTCTTTTCTGCTAGTATTGAAGAAAGTTCATCAATCATATTCGGTGGAGAACAATAAGTAGGCACATACACCTGTGATTCATTAGGCTAACCAATAGTCTCGTTTGGAAGAACTTGGAGATGTCAACTGGAAATCTACAATGACAAAAAAGAGACAGACACAACCTTCTGCCCCCACAAATGAGTACATTCAGAACTCACTAAGAATAAAAGGAGGAAAGGAGCAGGAACACACACCTACTCCAAACACGGAACGGATGTATATTCCTGTTCTAGTAACTGAAGTCACCAAGCACATTCTGACAATGGTGAAAGAGCATAAGCTAATCCCTTCCCATATTCGAGAAACCTGTCAGAATATTATAACAACTTCAGCAACATTACAGTAAGAGAAACATAAATCAATCCCTATTAGTGGAGTGACACATCAACATGTCACTCCGTAGAAGATACATACCTTTGTTCCATTCCAGGAGGGTCGTGGGGGTATACTCTTCCATGTCATATGGACAATGAAGTCGGGCACATACACCCGATTTAAATAGAGATAATTAACCTAAATTGATTATTCCTCCTAAGTAGGCACGTACACCTACCCATAATAACCACAGTTTCCAAAAAGTGGTTTAAAAAGGGAGTAAGAAGGCGTCCAAGAAAAATAACCATCCGGCACAGTTGAAAAATAAAGAGACAATGTGCAATAAGGCGTGGCTAAATGTTGGAGTTCTTGAAGCCCTCATGAAATTTTTTGTTGCAACTCAAGATTCAACTCCTTCATTTCAAGATTCTGGAATTAACAACAATAATTCTGAAGGTCTTCATCAGAAACATCCTCATGGAGGTTAGCTTCATGACAATTATGTAAATCTTGAATTATTATTTTCAGATATGAGTCCCGATAACCCTCTGCATGGCCAAAAGACCAAGGAGCAAGTGGTTTCATCTTTTGCTGTAACCCACCAAGGTGTTCCTTCACATGATTATGAATTTAGATGCGAATGTCCTCTCTGCAGTAGTAAGTCGCATTGGTTGGAAAATTATTCAATGGAAAATACAGTAATGAGAAAGCCATCTTGAGGAACTTGCAAATGCGAAGCCAATCATTTCTGATGTCTTACCGCTAGCATGTAAAATACTTTCTCAATCAGGAGATAGCCTTGAGTGTAGGTAAATTTCCAAACCACACCTATGTCATTCATATTCTAATTTGACAAATGAATTCTCTACCAATATTGTTGAATCTGATGAAGCCACAAATAAGTACCAGCTTTGGTCCAATCATGTAGAATAATATTCATCAAATGACAAAGAGGAAGTGTTGAATATGAGAAAACAACTGGAGAAAGGTGAAATACCTGTCATGTTTTGGCCTTTGGCTTACTCTCTGTATGATATTCAAGAAACATTGACAGAAGATTGTATCCACGATATTCGTCTCAACATAAGGAAATCTCATTGTCACTTAAAATGGACAATATTATCTTATGATGAATATCAAAATAATTTCAAGATAATAGAACCATTGAAATTCCAAATTTACTTAACATCTCTTTCAATTTCCCGACAACCAAAGGATGAAAAGCAGTAGAGATCCCTTCAACGCTCATTCCTAGGTGCGTTGAAAAGGTTGCGCTAGTTAATTACCAATTCCCCATCAGGTATTCATATCAGGTGATGGGGTGTGTATGGATAATTTCATTTCACTGTGCTTCATAGTCAAAAAATCCCACCAAAAGTGGTATCATGCAATGTTATTGCCCAGGGCTGGCCACACTTAACTGGTTTTGTGCGTAATCAATGGATTTCACAAGAACAAGCCTAAACTAGTTCTTCCCAATGTCAGGCTTATAAATAACAAGTTGTTGAATTACTCTTGCATCAAGAAAATTAGAATATCGAATAGGCTCCTCAATTAGATCCTGCACATCATCAAGTGATAGATGTGTCAGAAATAATCAAACAGTCATCTGAGCCAGGTGATATGTGTGGATGTAGGATGATGCATCCGGAAAATTTCTGGAATAAAATCTGCAAAATCAAGAGAGCATTTAATAATGTTTCATATATAGTAGCTCAAGAACCACATTAGCATTCCAGACTTGGGACTCTTTTCTTCCAACCCTCAAGATCAACTGATAGGATTCGAGGAGTTGAGCAGGAAATACAGGAATAGCCTCAGTCCACTGGACTGGGGACTTTTTTAATTTATCAATCTCTTCCTTAGGAAAATTCAGTTTTCTCTCGATTAGGGAAGAAGCCACAAGAGGAACGCATGGTTGAATTATCAGGAGACTCCCTCCAAATTACAATTCATCAAGAAGATCCTGAGGGATCAACAAAACAAAAGGCAATGTCTCATAAATGACATGGAAGACGACAATATCGCAGAAGCACTAAGAGAAGGGTTGCAATGCATTATGCATCAATAAATTTTATCATGGTCGTTGTCACTAATACCCCAGAACATGAGGCTCACTCAGTGGAATCAGATGAAGAAGTTCTTATTCAGGAAGTTGTACACACAAAATCAAATGAAAGAGGTCTGCGTACTAGAAGATAGAGGGTTGACCATGGGAAAGACATTACTTTTGTAAATACCCTTTCATACTCTAGAAAGTCACATGCCAAAGAAAATGGTAAAAGTTAGGTTACATTCCAACCTACCTCTGGAGGGGGCCAATCACTCTCATTATAGTAAAGGTTATCACAACAAGAAGAAGAAATGAAGGAAATAAGGAGGTTAAATGCAGAACTCTTTCAATGTGGTATTCCTCCTAAGCATGCTGGAGTTAATCAATCAAGGGAATTTGTGGCAGATACTGGGATGGATCATGAATATAACCCTTTACATGTACACCCTCATAGGTCTAATCCTATGGGTCATGCGTAAGAGTAACCGATAATAATATCATTAGTGGCATAAATGGTCACCATACCCATCCAAACTGCATTTATTGCACCTGCTCAGGTCCAAGCTCAACAATATGTTTCTCAAAAATTGAGGACTAACATTGACTCATTAACAACTCGGTTGGAAGCAATAGAAATAAAACATGCAAAAGTTCAGCCAGAAAAGAGAGCTTACCCTGAATGGGTGGATGCAATCACTTCCCCATCAAATTTTGCGAATACAACATTCCCAATTTTTAATGGCTCGGGAGATCGAGAACAACACATAACACATTTTGTTTCTCGTTTTAATCATATCATGGGAACTCCTCAACAACAAGAAGAAGATAATCTCAGATGTTTTTTTTTCATTACAAGGACCTTCTTCTGTGTGGTATACATGTTTTCAATCTCAGTCAATTACTGGGTGGGATGATCTCCGTCAAAGATTTCATCTTCCATTTAGCTCAACGTTTCCATGGATGAAACATTTTGATCGTACCAATTGTATGAAAAGGGAATATGAAATAGTTTTATATTTCATTGCTCACTAGAAGGGATTAACATATTCCTTATGTTTAGCACTCCCTCAAGAAGAGTTATTGCCAATATATGTGGAAAATTTGCATGATGAATTACGCACACTATTGATCCTTGTGAAAAAACACAGTAGGTTTTCGAGACCTTAATTTAATATCTCTGCAGATAGAAGACTCTATTATAATGACTAATGCTAAAAACATGTGTAATTATAAAATTTCTATGAAGTAGAATAGGGAAAGCTGGGACTGATACAATTACACTTAAACAAGAACCTGTACCGGCTTCCACTTCAAAACCTTCATCATATCGAAGGGATCCACCTCTTGAGCGTCAACAACAATGACTGTCTCGTCAAGATGATCAAATAGATCAAAGGTGGGTAAAATTTGTAGCTTTGAAGAACAATGTCTACACTTTATGGAATTAAAATGTTCTTGGATACTTCATCTAGGCTCTGGAAAACAATCTGGTTCAGTTTCCAAGGCCCAAAAGGCTGAACAAGGAAGAAGTTGAAGACCTCCCCATCAATTGACCATTTTAATCAGATTTTGGGGCATCCCATTCAGTATTGTTTTTTCTTCAAAGACCTCCTACAAATGATGATGGACTCTGGAAAAGTAAAACTGAAAGGATCTTCAGCCTAGGTAGCATGTTTTACTCCTACTGATCTAGAGGAAGAAGGAGAGTTGCATGAAGTCAAAAGTTAAAATGTGCAGAAATATGATGATTGGATGTTCTGGAAAATGATCCACTGAACTCATGAAATTTTACGAACACAATTTAATCAAACAATTACATATTCTACTATGAATCCCACAACAAATCCCCCTTCATCAGAAAGAAAATCCTCAAAGCAGTGGTGTAATTTGATGAAATAAGAGCAATAAGAAGAAGATGAGATCATGTCAAAGAGTAAGTTGTCTTTGACTCTAGAAGATTTTATGTCGTCTTCTTTGAAAGCATGGGAACCACCCCGCCAAACGGCACAGCCTGAACTGGTTCATCATTCATAATCTTCATCTGATGAAGAATTGATCTATGTTTCTGTTAATATGATTCATTTAACGGATCCCTATACCAATTAAAGTTTCGATTATTATGAGCCTTTTTCCCTTTATCTAATTAAGGATTTAGAGGAAGAGACATAGGTCAGAGATACATGACAATATTTCAATCCTACGCCTTCTAGAACATTATATGTGACAGAAACTCGTGGCAAAGCCTTTAAGCAACCTCAACAGGAACAAGAATGTTCTTCCACACATGGTAGATTTGGTCCTAACACAGTTATTTTGAAAGACCGGTTAGAGGTGACCCCTTATACCTCTCGAAAATAGATACACCTATTCGTTCTAATCTACTGAATCCATGAGTATTTCCAACTCCAAACCCTATATAGGATGCTTCTTCTATAGAAGAATCAACTTCCTAGGAACCTACAAAACCACATTTTCATGATGGGAAACATAGACCTTTGGACCAGAAGTATGATGTATTGAATCATTTGGCCCAAGTACTGGCCATGTTATCAATTCTATATGCATTGAATCTATCAAAAGAACTTCGGGAGGTGCTTATTGAGTCTTTGTCAAGTACTCAAGAATTCGAAACTGAAATTAATGTTGTTAAGGTCTACCATAAAGATAATGGTCCTGCAGAATTCTGTGAAGTGATATCATTTATAAATGAAGATAAAGATGATGTGGTACATTGACATATCAGACCTTTGTATCAATCTATAAAGGTCAATGATATAGGAATCTGACGAGCTTTCATTGATAATGGATCTGGAGACAATCAGATTCCTATTCGTACACTTTGTCGATTGGGCCTCACCGACTCTGATTTATCTCCTTCTACATTGATGTTACAAGGATACAATAAGAATGAACATGATCCTCTGGGCGAAATTACACCCAGAATTCAGTTTGGAGACCTTGTGCCTAATTCAGATTTCATGGTTGTTCATGAGGAAACAGTCTTCATAATTTTTCTTGGAAGAACTGGGCTACATCAACATGCGACCATTCTTTCATCATACCTCCAATTTTATCAAATATTGTTTTAATGGTAAAATTACGACATTGTATGGTGACAAGGGCCCATTCAAAACATATGAATCTCAATAAATTGAGGCATAATTATATCATATGGAGGGAAAGGATGAATCCACAACAAAGAATGTAATCAAAATTAAATCACCAAATGGTTTGTAAAATATTCCAGTAAGCCCATTCATAAATGTGAAAACAAATTATGTGTTTCTTATCGGTCAAATTAAAAGCACAGATCAAAATCCAAACACTCTTATGGAATCATCCATAATGTCAGTTACAACAATCCTAGTAGACATCATGGGAGAAATTGTTGATTCACCAAGAAATGATGAAAGCATAAATGGAGATGTCTTTATTTCATCCACTGAAATCCATCAATTCTATACATCATCAACCCAGTCATAAGAAGATATAGTGATACTAGATCAAAATAGTGATGTCGATTCTCAATCCATCATCCCCTCTTTTACACCCCAGGAAAACCCTTCATCATCAATAAGGGTTGAAATGGAGGCCTCTTCTTCGAGATGTTCACATTTTAACTTCATTCCTGACCATATAAATTCTGCTTTGTCATCTACTATTCAAGTATAAATAGAATAAATAACACATCTTGAAGAAGAAGAAGAAGAGGAAGATCTCAGGGATTCTCCTCCAACATTTGAAAATGGTATCTCTACCACTGTGGATGAACTCAGAGAATTAAATCTGGGTACAAAAGAAGATCCACACCCCATATTAATAAGTGTGGCCATGAATCTTGAAGAGCAAGAAATGTATACTTCATTTATAAAAAAAATTGCAATGTATTTGATTGGAATTATAGAGAAATTCCAGGTCTTGACCCTGATGTAGCCACTAATCATTTGGGTTTTCCAGAAGAACATTGAGGATTAAAGCAAGCAGTAAGAAGAACAGTCCCAACTTAACCCTCCAAAATTGAAGCTGAAGTTGGTAAGCTTATCAAGGATAACTTCTTAAGAGAAGTTCAATATACCAAATGGATGGCTAATATTGTCCCTATGAAAAATAATAATGGACAAAATAGAGTTTTCATTGAATTCAGAGATCTTAATCGTCATTGTCCCAAGGATGGATTTTCAGTTACGATCACAGAACTCTTAATTTATGCAACAGCTAGCTACAAAGATCGTGCCTTCATGGATGGTTATTCTGGGTACAATCAAATACAAATGGCCATAGAAGATGAAGAGTCTATAGCCGTCATATCTCCTCAAGGTGTGTTTTTCTATCGGGTAATTCCCTTTGGCATGAAAAATGCAGGTGAAACATATCAACATGCCATGCACCATATCTTCAAACACTTTTTAGAGAAATTTATTGAATGTTATGTGGATGATTTGGTGGTTAAATCTAGATAATGTTCTAATAACTTGGACGATATGGAAATCATATTCATCAAGCTTCGACAACACAATTTCAAGTTGAACCCCGTGAAATGTGCTTTCAGTGTAACCTCAAGAAAGGTTCTCAACTTTTTTGTACGCCATCATGGTATCGAAGTTGATCCTGAAAAGAAAAAATCAATCCTTGACAAGTCACCTCCTAGAAATTTTAAAGGATTAAGAGTAATTCAAGGACACTTGGCTTATATTCGGCGTTACTTTGCTAATTTGGCAGACATCTATTTACCCTTCACAAGATTAATTAAGAAGGGAGTCACCATCCAGTGGACTGAATAATGTCAAGAACCATTCGATATCCTCATGAAATATCTCTTAATTCCACTGGTATTAATGCCACTTGTTTAAGGAAGAGTACTTATTCTCTACTTGGCAGCTTTAGAGCAATCACTAGGTGTCTTCCTCGCCCAAAAGAATGATGCTGGGAATGAAAACATCCTTTACTATCTTAGCCAGACTATGATTGAGGCAAAAAATCGATATTCAAGTATTGAAAAGTGATACCTAGAATTAATATTTGCTGTTCAAAAATTGAGGCACTACCTGCAACATCATGAGGTCCAATTGGTATCTCACAACAACTCACTCAAATTTATCCTTATTCCTCCAATGCTAACAGTATGTCTGGCAAGGTGGGCAGTTATTTTGCAGTAGATTGATATCCATTATGTGTCTTAGAAGGCAATAAAGGGACAAGATTTGGCCGATTTCAATGTTGAACACCCATTTATAAAAGATATGTCTTTAAATATTGAACTTCTTGATGAAGAGGTCTTCTCTATTCAAGATAATTCCCAAACATGAAAAATTTATTTTGTTGGAGCTTCTAGAAGTCCAACTGGGAAGAGACTGGAAAATACCATAAACAACAAGGTTTGATTAGGAATAGTAATTATTTCCCCAGAAAAGGCAGTATTGCCTTTTTAGTTTCTATTATCGGATGGTGGTACCCATAATGAAGCAGAATATCAAGCTATCATCGCAGGATTGGAATTGGTGCTTCAGGCACAAGTGATTCACATGAAGGAAAATGGTGACTCAGATTTGGTAATCAAACAAATCAATGGGGATTATGCCATCATAAAGGAAGAGTTAGTCCATTTGTGTGATTACGTTAGAGAGTTAATGTAATAATTTCCATTGAAACTGACATTTTCAGATGTCCTGCGATCAAAAAATGCCAAAGCTGATGCACTAGCTAATGTAGACACAACCCTAGAAGATCCAAGTCGGGACCAAACAATCATCAGTATTTCCCACCATCATGTAGTTTCACCTTTTGTTCAAATCAGAACTGGGGAAATCAATGAAATCAGTCCCATTTATGAACCTTATGGTCATACTATAGGATTTATGACACATATCAGGGGATATCTTCAAAATGGAACACTCCTACCTGATAGAGCAGAGAAAGAACATGTTCGGTGACCTGTGGCCAATTTTACTCTTTATGATATCCCAGATCACCAACAAATTCTCTACAAGATATGTTTCGATGGAATTCTCTTCAGATGTATTGATGGTGATGAAACAATGGCTGTCATGTGCAAAGTTCATGCAAGAGTCTGTGGTGCCCACCAGTCTGGAAATAGTCTTTCGGGTCAAATTTGAAGGCTTGGATTCTTTTGGCCTTCGATGATGCAAGATTGTGTTGATTTCACTATGACGTTTCATTCATTCCAGGTATGTTCCTCCTTCATTCATCAACCCCCAGAGTTTCATCATACAACTAAATACTCAAGGCCATTTTACACATGGGGAATGGATGCAGTATGACCTTATCCTCCAGCTACATCGAAGAAGTTTCAGTATATTCTTACTACTACTGACTTCTTTTATAAATGGGTAGAGGAAATACCTCTCAACGAAGTTACTTCTAAAATCATTGTTAGATTTTTCAAGTCTAACATCATTACCATATTTAGTGTCCTCCATAGCATATTGACGAAAAATGGCACCAACTTCTGTTAATCCGTGGTGAGAAAGTTGTATAAAAAATACAACATCACATCTAACCATTCATCTATGTATCATGCAGTGGCCAATTGATAAATAGAGTCATTCAATAAGACTCTTTCAAATGTACTGCAGAAGATGGTGGATAAAGATAAGAAATCATGGCCTAATATACTTTTTCATGCATTATGGGCTTATCGGACCACCAACCGCTCTTCTACATGGTCAACTCTATATTTATTAGTATATAGAACAGATGTAGTCTTTCTCATTGAGGTTTAATTACCTTTGCTCAGAGTAGCCATTTTTTATCAGTGATCCATAAATGAGCAATATCATAAGCGATTTGATTAATTTGAATGATTAGATGAAAAAATATTGTTCACCCTACACCACTTGGAAGTCTATCAGAATCAAATAGTATAGACTTTCAATAAAAAATTTCACCTTTTTTCATTCATTCAAGGATAATTGGTATTGGTCCTCAGAACTTCGATGATACCCAGAAAGAATCCTCCAATGCATGAGCCAAAGCTGGAAGGACCTTACTCAATACATAGGGTCTACTCAAATAGAGATTATTCATTAATATCAATTGATGGAGAACGCATTACAACTCCAACCAATGCAATATTCCTGAAGAAGTATTTTTTGTAACACAAATACACCCTTCTGTCCTTGTTGCAAGACATTAAACTGCATAACCCTTCATTCATCCAACATGACGTTAAACTATGTCCCATTTTTCAGCCAACATGACATTAAATTGTGTATCATCCTGCATGACATTAAACTGGAAGTAGTCCCTTATACATCCCACAGGACGTTACACTATTCATGTTCTTCATACATGACGTTTAAACTGTGAAAAAGACCCTTAATACATACTATATGATGTTAAACTGTTCAAATTTGCTTCATTATGTTAAACCGCACAACAATATGTCCTAGCTACCTGACGCTAAACTATACAACACCCTTTTTCCCACATGAAGTTAAAATGTGCATAGTTAGGGCTGTTGCTACCTCTTGTTTCTCACATTGAGAATGACTCACGTGATCTTAGAGTAAGATTAATCCATAACACCCCCTCTAGGCCTCTAACCACATGTAAGCCCCAACACCATATTTGGGTCATTGTCTTAAAGTAAAAATCGAACACCAATTCATTTTCAATCGAATTACGCAGACTTTGATCCTTGCCCTCTGGGATAGGTACGTAGGAAACCTCCTGAGGATTGAGCCCAAAACCAAAATCATCATGTCAGTTCACCTCCATCTCATACGATGTTGATCCATGCAGCCCCCACCCACCCCAAAACTAATAGATTCACATTTTTTCACCATCTTCCTACATGAAATTAAACTATTTACGTACCTTTTGTCCCTTCTACATGACACTAAACTGTGAAACACCATCGTACTTTCTATATGACGTTAAACTATACAGTCCCCCATTGTCCTCGCAGCAAGACATTAAACAGCATAGCAATACGTCCTAGCTTCATGAAGCTAAACTGCGTAGCACCGGTCCATGCATGTGACCTTAAACTATTCTCACATTTTCCCTGTATGACAATAAACAAAAATAGTCTCTAACACCCTCATCTGAGAGGGAATAATTATTTACATTGATCTCCAAACATGTCATATTCCAAGGTCAATGTGGATACATGGAAATTCCTGAACCATTAATCATGTGTCCAACCATCATTGCACTAAATTCCTCTTTCATACTTCACATCTACAAAACAAATCTGTACAGAAAATATTTCATGAACTACGTATGGATTGATTAGCACCCCTATGGGATATGTAGGAACATTCGAGCATCCCTCGAATCAAGCCCAAAGTCTTTGGGCCTAACCCCAAACTCCACTTTCAGTCCCTTGGCTGAAAAGTCCCCCTGTGATCACATGAATGTAGTATGAAAACCATGGCCTTTATTCACACAAGGTTTATAACAAACAAACAATGTGCCACCCTAATTATGGTCCAAGATCTACGACCCTAAACTAATATCTTCTACACTCTCATCCCACATGACGTTAAACTGTATTTCAAGAACTGTGTATGGCTTGATTATCATCCTTATGAGATATGTAGTGAAGTATAGCTTCTCAATTCAGGATGTAGCCACAACATGATTATGTTCAGCATTAGTCTATGTATCTCCTTCATGCATTGGAGAATACCCATTTTCATGTGTCAAAATCATAACCATAAATACATCCAAATCTCCATAACCCTTTTCATGACTCTTGGTCATAAAATATCTGATACTCGGGAATTCTTTTTCTAGAACATGAAGTACATTCCCTTAGGCGGCCTTGCATAAATTGTATACATAATAGACCTGTCATCTAAAGTATGCTATTATTTTACTATGAATCTGATTCCCTTAGGTGGCCCTGCATAATTCAACCCCCCTAATGGGTTTTTCAAATAGAATTAACTTCATTATAGGGGGGAAAACCCCTTTTTTCATTTTTGGTCTTAATGACGATATGTAGGGATCTGCCAAAACGGTCATCCATAAAATATTTTTCCAATACACTTTTTCAGGATCTGAAAGTATTCAAGTCTATGGTTTATATTTCACTTCCCTACATTTGGGTCAGTCCTTTGTAGGAGTGATATTTATAAAATTCTTTGACAATCATTATTGGGAATATCAACTCTATATTCAAGTACCTCTCTCTAAACAACAGACTCTATGATTTGGGAAATTTGAATCTCCATAAATATTCACTGGATTTTAACAATAGAAAGGTAAGATTTTTGAGAGTTCTTTTGCATGACTATGTAGCACGTTCCCTTAGGTGGCCTTGCATAAGTAGTCTATATAACAGACATGTTAGCCAAAAGATGCTATTATTTGACATTGTAGCCAATGCCCTTTAGTGTCCCGGCATAAATCAACCCCCTAATGGGTTTTTCAAATATTGGTAACTTCACTCGTAAGAAATACTTTCTGTAATGCCATTTATCCATTTTTTTATATCATCCCTCACATTCAAAATTTCTTACTTTGAAGTTCACCTGTTTCCCCCATACGTTAATGTGGTAATATGTTTTCAAACAAATTATCAATGAATTGAGTCAATTTTAATCCATTCGGTCAATGTTATTCCACCCTTAACATTAGCCTTTTTATGGCAGACATGCATGACATTAAATTGCCTACAAGAGATAGGGTACTCATTAAATTGGGAACCTGTAAAAGGAACTCTGAACAAAATGTGTGTCCCAGCTCTCTAAATGTACATTATGTATGATGTAGGAAATTTTTAGAAACAAAAAGATTCAATGTTTGTGGGGTTGTTTTTATAATACTAGAAAAAAATCGAACTATGTTTACTAGGCCAATTGGATTAGGTAAAAAAATATAGTTAGCAAGAGAATTCAGGTACAAATGATTGAAGATTAAATGTATTTTTTTATACACAAGATTAGAATAACATCCACAGTTTGGAGTATCTTCTCTTTTTCAAGAATTACAAGAGGCTTTCAACAAAAATTTTCATTTGATTTACGGCATCCTAAGCTTCATCTGCAGCAACTTGAAGAACATTCACTTGACCATCTTTACTCTTTTCAGCTTGATGGAGCACTTTCTTGGCATCTGCGATGGCTTTCGTACCATCGGTTTGGAATCCTTCCAAGGAATTGTTAAGCTGGTCAAGTTCCATAGTAATGACATCTAACTGTTACTATAGGTGCAACTGCTGGACAACTTTCTCCTTGATCTTATGATTCAGCTCCTTCAGCTTTGAAGCAAGATCAGCCTCATCTTGGGACACCGCAACCTCAAATTCACCAATACTGGTTAGTAGCCTCACTCTGATCAGATCTTGACTACACTTTTGCTTCTGCTCCCTCCATAAGATGACTTGATATCAACAACCGTAGCCTCAAATTCACCGTGGAATGGATCACTTGATATCAACAACCTTCAATTCCCACAATGAAGAACATGGATGACCATCTCGGGATCTTCTAAGGTAGCTCTTTAAGATGCACATTAGATATGATCTTCCATATGTTCTTCCATGCCTTGCGACGTGAGAATTGGAGAACCTTTTGCACCTCTAGGTCTGATACAAAATCTCTATCATAGGGGGGAATATCTTTCGGTAAAAATGCACGTAAGATAGATCCCTATTATGCTCCTTCCCCCCGGACCCTTGGTACTTCACTTTCTACTCCCGTTGGGGCTGAGGCTAGGGCTTCACCTTCCGATCTAGCCACTGAAGTGGACGGCATGCATAGTCAGTTGAAATATTTGGTTAGATTCAATGGATAAAAAAAGTTTATTTGATGTCATGAAAATTAAGAATAGCCAAAAATATTATCATCTTTTACCCAGCAGTAGATCTGCAGCATGAGAAGGCTTCTCCCCATCTTTCCTTGCTTTAACAAGATTTTCAGGATGGGTTTCAGGAACCTCTGTCGGGTTATGGTTCACTTGACCTAGCGTCTTTGCAATGATTGGGTTATCTCTACCCCTGTCATGCAAAAGTAGATTATCAGCTTGATTAGACGGAATTTCAAATTTCAACCAATCATGGTCATAGATATAATAAAAAAATTAACAAGATGAAAGATAACACTCACATCAAAAATATTATAAATCCCATAGTAATTTAACATGATCTAAATTTTTTTCAAAAGGGGTTCCAATTTTAATCATTTCATCCAGTGATATCCTAGATTCTTGGTTAGTCTCGCCAGTGGGAGCATTTGACATGTCTTCTTGGTGACCCTCCCCCTATGACCTCTAACCCTGGATATCTTCCCCAAGGAAAATTGTGAAGTCAGTTGTATTGGTCGCCAAATGTTCTAGCACAGGTGTTGAACCTAAAGCACCTTAGAATGGAAGTCAGTTGATGTTATCATTCAACGTTATATGAAGTATTGTTAAATTACCAGAAGCAGTCTCTTCTCTCCTTGCAGTAGTAACAGGAGCAGTACTGGGAATAGACACTTGCTCTTATTATCTCATCGTTTTTCAGGAGCAGCCCGGTCAGCATGAATTTGAGACTGTTCACCATCACCCTCCGTCATCCTCAGAGGAGGGTCAGTCCTCTCCCTTAAAGGGGAAATCGAAGAAGACCCTATAGTCCCATGAAGTATGATCATCCTTTTCGTGAGTTAGGATTCATGACAATCTGAAGGAAATACCACTACTGATGAAGCATCTAGCTATGGACTTCTTCCTTCGATTCCTTTGCTTCTTTGACTGTTTGGGTGTGTTGACATCATCACCTCCAAATACAGGTATTGGAGTGTGAAAATCCATGTCTAACTCCTCGTCAATGACTTGCTGGCCTTGAGATACTTCACCTGGATCATTAGGAGATTGTAGGACTCCAAGAGTAGTGCCACCATGGATGTACTTTTGTGAAGGAACCTTAGTAGTTCTTTCCTTAAGAAGCTCCAGGATAAAGAAAAAAATTTCCTTGAGTAACAAATATTTGACTTAAATCAAGTTGGAAAGAAAATAAAGAACGAAATTTACATCTTTAGGACCCAAATAATCATGCCACTCCTCATCTACTGAAGCACCAATCCCCTCGGTGGTGCCATGATTCCTCATTTCCGTCACCTGCTTTGTGATAGGAATGGAATCATCAGTGGAATATATGATAATTTCCATCTCTCTCATTAAATCCCACACTTCATTAGGGTTATTCTTGAAGTGGATATCAGTAGAAGCTCGGAGATCCCCCTCTTCAGGGATATGTAGCCCTTCGCATAAGTCCACCCAGTCCATTTCAGCATCACAATATAATCTCCGCCATGTCCGGATATGCTCTGGTCATAAATATTTTGAATTTTCACCAGAAGTCGTGAGGAGGGTCCTACGATCAGGGACTTCAACATCTTCCCAGCTCCAACAATCACAGATAAAGGATAAAAAAATTAAAATTGTTTCTCTGTAAAATAATGGTGATTAAATTTCCTTGATGATATAACTCACCATGATTCGATTGAGTGGGTAACTTGACTATGGTAGGAGGATTATATCTGGCACGAGACCATTTTGACGCATGTTGTGCCTCATCACCTCCATCTTGGGAATCCTGTGAATCATCCCTGGGTGAAGAACCTGGTGAATCAGCTCAGGGAGAGGAAGAGTCACCTTCCAGATGAAAGGTTTATTTCCTGATGCTTCTCTTTTTACTCCCCACCCAGGGGATAGAAAGATTCAATACCCCTGCCTGGTATGATGCTACCGAGTTCTCGGCATACCATGTAGTCAATTGACTCGTCATTCCAGCAACTGGAAGATCAAATACATCCCCATTCTTATCCATAGATATCAGCAACCATAGTTGTCGGGCAACCATGGGATGCTTTTCTGACTTGACATGCACAGGAGGGGATAAAACAATATACTGTAGACACGTGAATTGGCTTTCAAATATATATGGATCAAAGGCCTCGAAAATAATCACTCTGCCAATTCTGGTAGCCAATACACAATCTCTACAAGCCAACATATATGACCAAAATTCCAGGTTAGCTGTTCCATCATCAACAAACTGCCCACTTGGCAGTTTTCCATAAGGAAAGAAATGAAATTCCTTGAACATGCTTAACCTCACATTAAGATCATAGCAATTGAGGGACAATGGAGAACTTCTGGAAAATGCTTTCACTGATGTCCTAAATGAACTTCCAAGAACCTATACTCCACTCTGTAAAGCATATGTCCTGAAGTGAGTGATAATCTATCCCCACAAAACATAAAATGGGCCCACTATTTTCAAAGGATACTTACCCATATAGACATGAAGTAGGCTCCTATGAATCTTCACCAAAAACGGGGTGGCCAACCCAACCATTTTTCTCTCAGCTAATTTGGCTGCAACAACGAAGGTCCTTGGCCTGATGCATCCCATCGAATCCCTAGCTGGCAGAAGATAAAAACTGAGCCACAAGTCTAAGAAGCCTGCCATATGTGTCTTCTCTGGGATTCTTTGATCCACGTCATACCTCCATTTTTCAAACTCTCTCGCTTCTAGAGTTGGCCAGAATGTGTGAGGGGCACCCCTCTTCTCAACTCTGGGACAGCTGGTAGGACGAGTACAAGTGGGTCCCATCTCCATCATCTTGATAATAAACATATCCATCCACTCTTCTAGATGAATATCAATTCTTGAATGATTTTTGGTGGAATTGGTATTCTAAATCTTCTGGAAACATTTTTATTACATCGAGCCAAAGCCGAAGTCTTCTCTGAATAATTCTAGGTCACCTTGGGTGATGAATTCATCATGCATATCTCCCAAAATTGGAGCCCCTGAAATCTTGTAGTTATCCCACAAAATGATGCCTACTTCTCCATGAGTCAGATGGAATGAATTCATTTCCAGGCACCAACGACTGATTAACTCTGATAAAAAATTGCCATCCCTATAAACATGTGTCTGCCCAGCCTAGCTGGATTCATATATTGTAGCTCCTTTCAGATCATCGGAAACTTCTACACAGGTTTGTCTCACCCAATATTCCCACATCCATTTCGGCTTCAAAAATCCTCCAGGACAGAAATCCCAACTCTTTTTTCCAAACCTTAGATTGGTCCATCTGAGAATTTCAGAAAATAGAGGGATATCAATGCGTCTGTAGCTCAGGCTTGTAAGGCTTCAAATCTAGATAACATGGGCTATGATGCATTATGAATGCCTTCTCCACTATTCTAGCATTGACAAATGATCCTACAACTGAGACATGTGCCGAAGAGAAATTGGTGTAAGTATGAAACCGGGAATGAGGAATATAATTCTATGCCTTTGGAATGTTGACTCCTTGTAGATGACCATGGAAATATAAAGGCAAGTATATGCTCTATGGGAAATTGGAATGATATATCATCAATTACTTAGCCAAATATAGGAGTGTGTTGTCACAAATATCATAATAATCATGGCCAGTTACATTTATCATGTCATCTATTCTCTTTTTGGCCAACTCATTAGCTGATCCAATTCTTTTGGGAGCCATTGAATCTGCACAAAGATCAAATAGTTAACTATTAAATAAGTCTATTTTTATGAAATATTTATGAGGAAAACAAATAAATGGCTAAAGCATTAAGGCATGCAAGTGTTGACGTGCAAGTGTTGCCGCACAAGTGTTTCTGCGCAAGTTTTTTCACACAAGTGTTGTCGCACAAGTGTTGCTGTGTAGGTGAAAATCCTTAATGGAGAAGCACAACAAAAAGAAGAGCAATCAAACAAGAAAATAAATAGACTTTAACAACGAGAGCTCAAATCATTTAGAGTCTGGATGGTTTGCGTGATGTGACACCCATATATATAGGCGATCCTGCCACCCTGTGCGCTAGAATCTGTGCGCCTATAACCTGCACGCCACTGAACCCTGGTTTCTCGTTTTCCTCAGAGTCATATCCTCTTTCCTTTTTCGGATCCAACATTGATGGGGGATGTTTTTTGAAGCTCCTTTCCATGATAGCGTACAATGAATGGCAATGGAGAATACCATAAGAACAATGAGGGTCACCCTTTGAAGAACATCAATAATTGAAAAAGGCATGGAGCAGTAACCCATTTAAAGGGAGTCGCACAGGTTTCCTGCGCACCGCGCAAGTCACTTGCGCACCACCTATGGGTCGTACAAGTAACTTGCATGCCACCTATCGGTCCCACATGTCACATGCTCGCCCTGTTCATTTTTCACCCAAAGTGCCCAACGACTTATAAATAGCCCCTGTGGGCCCCCCATTTCGGGGAGAAATTTCCAAAACTCAGATTCAAGATCTGGTAGCCCAAGTCTTTGTCTGACATATTCCAAACACTTCTAAGGTAATTATTTACCTATAATGGAAGGTCTAAGGAGGAAGAATAAGGACTAAGTGTTTGAAATCATCTATATTTGTGTGCCTAAGTGTCCACCCCATAAGGGAAATAACGATAGTTGCGTGCTGCCTTGCCCTCTCAACGAAACTAGCACGACACACTTGTGGAAGAATCTATGGATGATACTAAGGAATTGAGATCAATGTTACCCAAGTATTACCCAATGGATTCTTCATCTCCCAATGTGACTCATGTTGCACAAGTCTACATGCACAACCAGGACTTGCCTGCCGGAACAATACTTTTGTGTCTCCATCCTAGTAACCTCATTTCCTCTAATCCACCTCTCCTCTTCAAGACACAGCCCTCAAACCCCTCTTCAAAGCCATTTATGGCATGGTTCCTTTGTTGGATTCCTTATATGAAAGGTATTCTGTGAGGACCTCTCCCAAAACCACATGGCTTATAAGCTTTATGTCACCATAGATAGAGGTTTCCTATAACCATATCTTTTAATGATGAGAAGACGTTTTGATGTGGGCCTCTTTCTCTGGTATAAGCCACAATCTCAAGTTCCCTTAAGCTAGGACTTCTTCTCAAGAGTAATCCCTAGTCATAATTTTCTTTAACATTGGGCCTCCTTCTCAGGATTAATCCCATGTCATAGTTTACATAAACATTGGGCATTCTCCTCAGGAGTAAGACCCAATCATAGTTTCATTTGATTTGGGCTCCCTTCTCAGGAATAAAACTCAATAATAAGTTCCTCTTAATATGGTATAGCTTTTCAAGAGTATCTCCCAGGTTAAAATTCCAAATCTCTATAAAGTAAAAGAACCTTTAAGGACCCTTCTCTTGGGCCTCTTTCTTAAGTCCTAGTCTTCATTTACTTTGGCTGTCATACATACGTAATCCCCACATCATTTCTCATGGCCGCATCTTTCATGGCACCATCATCATGTTTACTGATACCTCTTGTCTCTTACACCGAGAATGACTCGCATGAGTTAAGAGTGTGAAAGTAATCACGAAATCTCTTTTGGGGCCATTAACCATCTATAAAACCCATATTTCTTTACCTAAACTACATGGACTCTGATATCTTCCTTAAAAGTAGATTATGTAGGAAGCCTTTATAAGGTTCAATTCCATATTTCATTAATTATTTTCCATTACATATTACATTAAATGATATCTTTTTTATCAAACTACATGGGTTATGATTTATTTTTAAAAAAGGATACATAGGTAACCCATATGTGGGTATGATCCCAACTCTGAAATAATCAATATCTTTCTGAATGACAATAAATTTCAAGTGCCCCACTGAGTTCCTTTAAAACCAGTATGGTCATCATAACCACCAAGAGAATAATATATAATGTATTGAAGGATACCATTGAATACGAATCTCTAATACATATGGATGATTCTCCATCAATGAAGAACCTCGAATATTTATGAATGATTCTGTAAATCCCGTACATATCAATCACTGATTACTAAGTCTAAAAGAAAACTCAATTTCAAACATGGTGAATTAATAATGATTCATCAACATAAATTAAATATATGAGAGAGTCCCATAGTAGGCAATAATTCCACTCAAAAAAGAGTGAGGAGCCTGACCTCCCATCCTCTCGACCATTGAAAATTCTTAAGCCTCATCGGTCCACAACTAATGAGCACCTACCATTGGAAAGTAGGTCCAAATGGATATTGAATCATTGGATGTTTCCTGTTCTATGAATAAACCCATTAGAAACAAATTGGAAAGTTTGAACCTTAAACAAACAAGGTCATCCCCATTTATAGAAGAAACATGGGTACTAAGCCCTAACCACATGACAATAAACTTTATGGATTCTCATGAAGTACATGAATATTGATTACTAATATCATATGACACATATATACATCTAGATATCTAATCCTGGGATCATCCAAAACACATGAAATGATTAAAATGAACCCCTAACTATATATGGTCCAAACCTAAAATAAAAATTACCTAACTACATGAAATTTAACTACATTATAAAAACACTATATACTTATTTTCAAAAAAAGGGTATGTTATACAAGCTCATCTTACCAATGTATGACACATTTCGGTATATATATTTCATTAACAGGTGAATGTTGTATGCTAGAATGGTTATTTTATATGACTACACACCAATAAACATATTCATGGATATAAGATGACCCCTAGCATCTAAATTGACCAGATAATTGCAATGTTCCATCACGTATGTCTTGAAAAAAAAATCACATCAGTTCCCACATACTTAATTTATATATTCCAAATGAAATATAAAAAATATGCCCTTATTATATGATATTTAAATTCAAGGATGTGAACATCTATGACCCATGAAATTAAACAACAAGGAAATTTTTTTGGTCATATGCCGTTAAAATAACATTACAAATATGTCCCTACTACATGATGATAAATTGTAAATTTCATCACCAATCACCATGAGTTATTAATGAAAAATATACTAACCCTGTTCAAAAATTGAATAGTGTGTTTCATACTTATTTTTTTAGAACCTCAGTATATAAATCAAACTTCATGTCTTCATGACCTCACGTATCTAAAAACCATTATTTGAAATTGGAATGGAATGGATAACACTATATTGGAAAATATAATAAATATATAAGATATTAAACCTACCAAATAGATAAATTTTATAAAATAATAAGGATTGGCTTATCCTTGTGATACTGATGATAATGTGATAGAACACATCACCTAGGGGTGCTCTGGTTCATCACTGTCATGATTGTCCCATATCATTACACAAGGCCTTAGATACTAGAACTGTTATTTACACCATATTTTTCTCCATATTAGAAGTATATTGAATTAATATTGACCCTATGTATCCTGATTAGGATCTTATGTAACATTATCCCAATATTAGGTCCATGAGGTTCATGACCTTAAACTGCCTTAACTATGGTCAAAGTTGTCTATCCTTAAATTATATCCATTTATTGTATAGATGAAAAGACCGTAAAATACTATTTAAGGAGATAAAAAGCATGTAAATTAGAAAACCAGTGTAGGGAGGATGGAGAAAAGGTCATGTCTCTACTTGCTAAACTATTCATCTCTGGATTTTAGAAAATAGTATGAAAATAAATGAACGAGGAATAAGAATCACATGGCCCACATTTTGGACCCGATAAAATATATTCTACGTTCTTTGGACACCCTAATCCAAGAAAAACTTATATAAATGGTTTCTCATGCCTTTTATCCATGATAACTTGTTCATGAGGCAACCCAACAACATTTATGGCTATAGAAACCTTCCAATATAATATGTTTTCTCTAAATAGAACTTCACGATTTTAGTGACTTGGGTTTTCGAAAACCACTCATGGCCCCATGAAAAGATAATATATAACTCATTTCAATAGTTCTATTGAATCATAATGTTCTAGACCAACCAACTAGATATATCATCACCCTATATGAAGAGATATCTATGTCTTGTGGGCCTAATGCCACCATTGAAAAACTCATCACCTCTTGGTGTTATGGGAATCCTCGACATGATTTTCCAATATCATCCTCACTACCTGACATCATTGAACCAGGATTGAAAATCCCATTAACCATACTATTCATTTTTATTTTACAACATTGATGTTGCATCAAAATTTACTATATTGGTTCTCAAGGTAGGAATGTGATGCTCCATTCCAAAATCTCATAATGTCTAACACCATATTACTCAAAAACACGTGTTATAAGGTCAGATAATACTAATTAATAGATAAAATCCACTAGGGTTCCATAACCCTTTCTATATATTCCTTTCATTCATACTCCACCTTATTCAGCAGTTGTCTGATTCTTCATAAATCTATCATGCGCCTCGGAAAAGAGTGGAGATCTGCTCCATATGCCCATGCAAGTAAGCCCTATGGACATATTTATAATGGACATGAAATTTTAATTAGAGATATCTCTCTATAATAAAAATGGAACTACAATCCTCATGATCCTTAGTGACACAATGGAAGAACTCATGAACATATGGTGTTTCATGATGGACACAATATGATTTCCCCATTTGATGACTCATCAATTTAAGATCCTAGGCTCATGATTTACACAATCCTAATTCTATCAATCAAAGTGGACTCCAAATTCACTATATATTCACCACCCACCAATACCATCTAAAAAATATTCTACGTACCTTATAAAATATTTGAGAAACATCTATTTGATAATGTTAGTAACTCATATGGGCTTTGACCAACCAACAAAGGGGCGTCTCCTCCTTGCATGAATGGAACTCAAATTCTCATTAGCATTGGAGAGACCATAGAAAAACATAGAACCATAGGGTGTTTAGTGTCATCACTGATATGTATTCCCCATATTTCATATTCTTAAATACAAGGTTTCATCTAGAAGACACTAAAATATAACAAAAAATAGTATGTGTTAAATGACCCTAAACTACAATAATATAAATTTCATTCAAAAAGTCCATAATCTACAGTAATAGATAGTATAAGGTAGAGGCCCCTATGAAATTGTAAGAGATGGTTTGACCCAAAATAAGCTAAAATATAAATATAAAATTTCAACTATAGAATACCATAAACTACAATATTAGAAGGTCTGACCCAGAAGAACCTAAATTATAGTAGTAGAATGTCTGACCTAAATTACCCTAAATGAATGAAATAGAAGATCTGAGCTAAACTCCCATAAACTAACATAATAGAAGGTCTAATATAAATTACCCAAAACTATTTTATTTTAAGGATTGAGATAAAATATACTAATCTAAAATATAACACTAATTTATTTTCCATAACTAGAAAAATTCACAAAACCTATCAGCAAAACAACCCACAAAATGGTTTCATGAGAAAATGTTGAGTCAAATCCCGCTATGTTATCCTTTAAAAAATTTTGAGTAAAACTTATGGAAATATAATATAATGAGACAAAAATACTGTGAGGCAAGTCAAATCGCCTTATAAAAAACAAATATATTCTTGTTATTTCCATTCACATCTACCAATAATAAATACTTCCCCTAGGATAAATATATTAACCACTTTATTTTGTTTCTGAATCAGGTAATGTTAATATAAGTAAAGGAGATATGTCAATAAGGAATCTCGTGTTGGTTTGCATTCATGGGAATATATTGATATAAATATTCATAAGTATTAATTCATGTTTACTTGATATTATACAATGAATTTGTATCTTTGATGATCTATGTATTATTAGATTAATGAAATGTCATTCAAATCATGAATGAAGGAAAATAGTAATATTATATATATGGTTCATATGATCTATTAATTGATAGCATGAAAAGGTGGTATATCCACATTTTAGAGCCTCTCAACAGATTAAATAAATAATAAAAAATTAATTGATAATCAAACTATAATAACCATTGAATTAATGAGCTTTCAAAATCCACAAGATTCTAATGAGAAGCATAAAAGGTGTGTCGTTGTGCTACCCGCCCCCACTTATTCCACTAATGAATAAGGGAAAATGGTCTAAATAAATATAGACAGATGTTAAACACTTTTCTAGGTATTTCATAATGAATTGTATTACTCAAAAATATGAAATATTAATAGAGTTGTGATCTCATCAGGTCTCACTCTCTATGTTGTCAATACAACCATCAGGGATTACTTATTAGATATTATCTAATGGATTTTATTAGGTACCATTGAAGCTTCCCTCATTAGTTAATCTAGTGGAGTTTCATTATAGGAATCATACAAGACCTTCCCTCAATTATCCCGACTTTCCATGTCATTATTAATTGTCACCTGATGTCAAACAATGTATTATGGTCAAAGCTACCTTCCCCTTGATCATGAAAGAATTAGTGAAGAGGTTCTTCTTGATGGTAAAATTTCTATATTGGAGTATTACTGGTCAAAAAATGGTTCATATCCTAGATTATTCTAATTCATGTATAATCCTATAGAACTACAATAATTGGTAAATTAGAAGAGGGGTCAAGAAGCTGGGTTGATGATGAAGGAAGGGAGGAACAAGGCATATATATGACTCTCTAAAATGATACATCATCTATTGATCATATTTATAGACATTATTCATCGATAAGTAATGTACCAAAAATTTGATGGTCATAACTATGATAAGGATGCTAACACAGAGAGTCAAATAAATCTAGAACCAGCTCCATTGTTTCCATGGAAAATGGGATTGGGGAAACACAAGGTCTTTCTGCTATAAAGGGAAGTCATTTTAGCATAGATCTTCGGTATTCTTCCACCCATTCCTTGGGATAATCATATGATAGAATGATATATGTCCTAGATGGTGGAATGTTAATCACAATGTTGTATTGATCAAACACCAATATATTCCAAAATTATCAATTAATATGTGGATGTATCTATCTTTGAATGCCAAATAAAGGTATGAGATAAACCCTTTAGATGTATCCAAATAAGTGAGTTAACTAATAATGGGTATAAAAATATCAACAAAACATCTCATCCACTCGATTCATGAGAACCTTAACATGAATATGGATTTTTTAATGACATTGCATGAGATAACAACGACAATTATCAATAACTAACCTGTCATTGTTGTATAAGGAATCAATTAGAAATGTTCAAACCAACTCAATAGGTCATCCAACTCATGTAGAGTTAATAATTTTTCTTAAACCCAGTAAGTATTCAGTATGCAAGAACAGAATGAGGAACCAGATACCCCGGTAGCAATGTGGTATCTATAGAAGCGGAGATACTCCCATATTATTCCCAATAAAAATATAACAAGACCACTTACTCTATTTTGTATGATTCCCTATTGAATACAGACAAGAAATTGGTATTGTAGTTGGATAATTGATACAATTATATTGATATGAATTCCCTGTGATAATATGGCTACCATCCCTAGTGTTCTAACACATATAATCAGGAATACATCCCCTGAAGGGAAAATCCACCCACTCAATTACATAGCCACAAAACCAACCAACCCAAAGATCAAGGATATTTATAGCCTTATTCAGTATCCCAATTTGGCATGGTATCCATATTTATGAATTTTAAAATATTAACTGATGTTGTCACAAACCTACTTGAAATGGAACTGGTGAGGGTGTATAGCGGCTTGTTGATCTTCACTATGATTGTGAAAAATAATGATCCAATCATTAAAGGATATAAGTGAACCAATATTCAGATCCTTGATTAAAGTTTCTGTCACAATGTTTATAATACCCGTTTACAAAACAATATTTTCTTTTGGGTAATCCTAGATGTCCATTGTAGGAAGGAACTCATCGTACATTTCCAAAAGTGGGTATCCCACCTAATTCGTAAATATCTCAATGATTAATGCTTGTAATTCCATAGGATTGATGGAAAAATTTGGTACCAAGGGACCAATGGATAATCAATCTCCATAAATATCCAACTGACTGTAGAATATAAAATGGGAAACCCATACTCCACCATAAAGATAGACAAGATGGAATTGTTTGTAAAATATTGAACAACTCTATCTAACATAGAATGTCCACAATAATTCCTCTGAATAAGTGCCATTAGGGAACATGTAACTTTTTGATCTCTATTCAGCAAATGAATTATAGAAAGAAAATGCGAATATACTCCATTATGTTTGAGAAATGGTCTGACGGGATTTATTATAGTTATTTTGGCCTAGAAGAGAGTTCTCCATCATTTAGGAAAATATATTGGATAATGATATACAAAGTTTTCCATCCATTTAATATTAATTATAAATATGATAAGGGACTTTGACAACAAACATAATAGAATAATTCAGTTAAGAGCATGAATGGAATCATCATCCAACATCCAATACCATATAATGGAATCCAGTGGGATAATGTATAGTTTAGAATTTTATAGAAGAGAATCTATTTTTGAACCTTGTTGTTAGAGAACATGAGATACTGAGGATAAAAATCATGGTTCGCAGCAATCAAGGACCTTTGGTTATCCATGATGGATGAACTATGGTGTGATCTAAAATCCATCTATATCAAAATAAGAAGTATAATTCATATGAGAGGGAACCCCTATAAAATGAATCACATAACTATGAAGGTATCATGCATATCACACGAACCCTATGTTATTCCTAATCCCTTGAAATGTTATAAGTCTCACAAAACATATGGCCACTAAAGATCCTGTAGAATGCATAACTAAATGAAATAACCTGATCTCCCAACTAGTAACGAGATTCGTGATTGTGTGACCCCAACATGGGAAATTCATCTGCATAATAGTCAAGTTATGAAGAAAATAAACCCGCGGATACTATGAAACCTATGAGACAAAAATATGTACTGGTTTAAATTAATTATTAATTATAATCTCATTGGTAATTCACAAAAATATTATTGCAATTAATATCTTACAAATAGATATAACAAACATAGTTCCCATAAAGTATCCTCGATAAATAGATTCTCTGTAATAACCTAGACCCCAGTATCCCATAGTTGGTGGAGATTTAATTATAATGACATAGATACTAGAGAGCGCATTATCAAGTATCAATTGGATTAGTATCCTTGACGAATTGGATACATACGTGGTTCCCTTATTATATTTTTAAATAAAGGATGAATAAAAAACATGAATATAAAATAACTCCTTGAAACTTATTCTAATATTTCACCTTAATGACACAGGAAAGGAAAAAAATAAATGGGTGAGATCGAATCCTCGAAAAGCATTAGGTTCAATTGAGGATAACTTGAATCAATATGTATACTGTATCACCCTGAGATTTTATGAAAAATATTATTTTTAATTTCATTAATGTCTTGTGTTTTACGCTACACCAAAAGGTTCTTGCACAACATGCATCCTTGACTTGCCTTTCATTAGACGCAATCACGACCTTCCTCGATAGCGTGTGTAGTACGCAATACCGAGTTTCACTAAACAACGATATGCTATTAAAATATTATTAAAACTAGCTGTTATTAATAGTAATAACCACTTTTTTAATATTTTTAAATTCTATTTTTCAAAATGGACTTCATTGTTGGATTCAGAATATCGAAATTAGCTTAGGGTGAAATTTTGGTACTTTTCCGATAATATTCATATTCTGATGAATAGTGAAAATTAATAAATTTTAATTAAAAACAACTTTTTTAATCAAAATAATTAATAGTGATAAATTATTAATTTGATTGGTTTTAAAGTATATTTAGAATATATTTTTACAATTTAATAAAATGTTGGTCATTGGATGTAATTTCACATTTAAACAAGTTATAAACAAGTGTCAATCTTTTGATAGTTATTATCTCTAAAAAACACGCCATTTGTTTTGACGACAGGAATTAATTTTTAAATTAGTTAATGTCACTGATATGTTTTGAATTTGTTAAAATAGACATCATTTTTGAGTTCATAATATCAAATATATCTTAGGCCTAATTTTTGGTATTTTTCTGGAAACTTTCATTTTTTGATGAATAGTGAAACCACTAAGTGGTAGTAAAAAAAATGATTTTTTCATAAAACATAATTTTACCGCTTCTGTGAGTGGAATTTCAAAAATCCGAGAGACACGGTTGATGTCAGTAAGTAAAATGTGGTTCAATGAGATGAAAATAATTTTTGGTGAATAGTAACTTTTTACTTTTTTCCCACGGTTAAAAGTAAATAGGGTAATTAAGGGTAAAAATGATATTATTATTACCCTAACACATGTCATAATTCTATTTAATAAGTGTAATTCGACCAAAAAAAACCTTAGGAATAAAATATGACCATTTAGGCCCACTTGGATTAGATTAGGACATTTATTATTCTTTAATTCAAAGAAGAGTTAAAAGAGTTAAAATCAATGTTTATTTACTAAAACATTTATAATATAGGGTTATACATAAGATAAATTAGATTTTAAATATTCATTAGAAATCTAATACGATTTCCTACATAATTATATTTTATTTATAATTTTTAGACATTAAATAATTTAATTTATTTATGACACAAAGATGATGCAGTAATTACCATAATAGTGAAAAATTAGAATAATTGATATTATAATTACCCAAATAAATATAATTTGAGACTTTTTATGAATTAAACAAACTTTATAGGTTAATATTACATAGTAGTATAGATTTAATTAACTTTTTTCGAACTAATCATTCTGTTATGATTTTCACAAAAATCAATTACTAAATAGTGTCATAATTGACATAAAATAGTTTTTAAAACAAATATTATATTATTAATTGTTATTTTATTAATAAAAATCTAATTTTCGGCCAAATGACATAGATAAGTTTATATATATTAATAATAAACAACATGGGGTTCGTTTGGCTTGATATAGTATGTTTATTAACCTTATAGTGTAAGAAAACAAGAAGACACAGTAAAAGTAAAATTATATAACTTAAAGTTAAATATAAATGATAAGGTTAAAATAGGAACCTAAACTTGTCTAAATTCTATTGGATGAGATTATTTCGACCCATCCCCACCTTATATTCGAAATAAATCAATTCTGGGCTATTTAAAACCGAATTTTACTTTATAATAAAATAATAGTTTTAGTTATTCCAAAGGTACCCCTCTCCTCCCTTATAAAAGGGCACCACCTCCCCCTCTTCCTCACACCACATTGAGCCTTCAAACTCAGTCAAAACCTGCCAAAGTATCCTCTACACTTCCATATCAATATCTTAGAGGTTTCGGTCTTCCTCAAAGTCCAATTTTAGATCCCAAAAAGGAGATCTCAAAGAGGTGCTTCAAAGAAGTGGTAATGTCCGTTACCGATTCTTTCAACTTTATTTCTTCTTCCACTTCTTCTTCTTAGGTTGTTTCAATATGAAGTAATAAAATCAGTATCACTAATATACTGATATGTTATTATAAGTACAAAACAACCCTATTTCACAATCTATCCATCCTACAGAAAACGAAATCACCGCGCGTGCGTACATAAGGAATACCGTCTCCACGACGCGATGAGATTCATTCTCCACGTTATCCCTTCATGAATTATTATAAAGTATATATAATAAGTAATAATGAAATATATGACATAATAATGATACTGGATGTATGTGTATATATATGTATGTCATATACTTAATTCCATTCAACTCAATAAGGAAACGAAAACAACGTTCATGCGTACGTACGGACTACCGTCCCCATGAACGGTGTATTTCTTTCCATTTACTAATTTATTATATATATGTATATTCTGAATATATATTATATATAAATCATGTTTTATATTCTGGAATTAAGTAATTATGATCTAAGAAATCATATGAATAATTAAAAGTCAAAACACAGACGACAAATGAAACAATTTTACCCAAAATGCTCTTTAACATGGAATTTACAAAAGAACGGGTAATGTAAAGTCATAAGTGAACCATATATGATATCATAACAATGAGTATGATTCTGGAATAAGTCAACGACATTATTTAAATCATTATACAGGAGGATCAGACAATTACGAAGCAAATCGGACCTAAGGTTAGGGAAATATCACAATCTCATTTTTATCCGAGATTGTTTATACTTTGGAATTTAATGGGGTGTATTTTATCATCCAAATCCTTGTTTCCTCAATATGTAATATTTATATCCTTATACAATAGTTTATATCAAATTTTAACCTTCGTTGAGTTTTTTGTAAAAGATACGAAAGGAATCTTTTGTCGTTTTTCATATGAGGTATTTTTTGACTTTTCCGAAAAAAGTACGAGAAGAATGTTTTTTTAACTTATATGGAATGAACGGATTTTTAAAACATTATTTCCAAGAAGCTTCCTTTACAAGTTTTCAAGTTTATTTTTAATCAAATTCTCTTAGTTTATAATTGTATGACATGTTAACAGAAGGGAAAGTGTTTTTGAAGTAGAAAAGATATTTTCCTCAAGATTGGAGTTCAAGTGTTTTATCAAAATTATTTTCCATCTAAGATAATATAGGGTTATGTTTATATCCCTATTATTACATGGATTTGATTATGTTGTGATGGAAATATTTTTATGAATTCATTTATCTTATATTAATTGTTTTATGATGTCATGTTGTTTAAGATTCCTATTTTTACTACATGGGTTATGCAATGATGTATGATTTATGATTTTGTGGCACACATAAGAATGGTATCATTATGAGATGGGTGGGACCTATATCTCCTCCAATGAATTGGTTAAAGATTTTATATCTCATGAGATAGACATGGCTAGATTGGTAGGTTATACCGGTTCAGTGAAACATGACTGAAATGAGGGTGACTCGGTTCGGAAAAGGACTTTGTCCACTAAGATAGTCATGGCAATGAGTCTTGACTAATAAGATATGATTCTCTATGATTATGTGTGTATTACACAATGTTTCATGTTTTAAGTTATGATTATTGGGATTTCACTTCACTACTATGATTTATCCCATGTTATGAAATTATGCTCTCTTTTGCAGGCTACGATTTCCAAAATGTTATGTTCTTATGAATATGATGTGATTGATATTTCTTTTGTTTACCCTTACTGAGCATTTGAGCTCACCCTTTTATGTTTTCTTTTCCCCAGGATATAAAGAAAGGTTTTAGGTAAAAAAAAAGAAGATCTTTATGGGAGATGTTGAATATCTTTCACCACGATTAGAAGATTATATTCCGAGTTTCCAAAGACACTAAACTATTACGATCCTTGTGTGTGTGTTTTTGTTATGTACTAATTATTCCGCAAAAGTAATGTAATGTCAATGTACGTCAGGCTTCGGGTCTCTACAGTTGGTATTAGAGGAAAGGTTTAGTCAACCTTTGGAAACTAGGATGCGAAAACGTTAGTGAGATCCCTAGTGATATTTCTAAGGTATGTCTAGGGATGTCCCTAAGGATAAGTATTACTATAGGTTATAGTCCTAGAATTGCGCTAACGATCTTATAATTAAACCTAAGATGTTAGATATTGAAGGTACTCCCCCTTTACTATGTTGTTTTCCCTAGCATTATTTTTGCATCTCACACTATTCTTTTTGGGATTTAGAAAATGGCTAGAAACAAGATGATTCATGATATTGGTGGATATGATGGACAATGGAATTATATTATTCATGAGCAACCAAATGAACTGGGATTTGGAAGTCCAATCATCATTATTATGCCAAATCAAAAATTTCATAATATGATCAATAAAGTAATATTTGGTAAGTTTCCTAACTCGGCTAATTAGAGAAAGATGGAGTTTCATGATGATCATAGAGGAAAGAAAGTTCAATTTCCCATATGTAAATCATGTGGAAAAGACGGCATCAAGGAGAATGTTTCAAAGGAACTGGAAGATGCTTTGGGTGTGGAAAAGAAGGACACAAATCTAGTAAGTGCAAAGGAAAAGGTTTAGTTAACACCAGGGATGAGGATAATAGTATTGCTACGACATCAAAAATGGTTAAATGTTTTAAATGTGGAATGTACGGGCATTATGCAAACCAATGTTCTAAGGGAAAGTCTCATGAAGAGGATCAGTATGGTCATATGGGTTGTTTTTATGTGGATGATGATGAAGAGACTACAAATGATATATGAGATGGAAGAATTGTTGAAGCTCGGTCAATGGTTTAAGAATGTAGTGGAATGATTACATATTTATCATGTGTAATGTTGTATAAGTAATCTCATGGTACTATGGAATAAAGAGACATTTAAGGATTGTTACACTGTTGTCTTTCCTTGAGTTTTGAAAGTGTATGATTAATGTTACCAGTATCCATGAAAGGTTATTCAGATATTTTTGGAATGTAGATGATATTCGCATAATGAAGGGATAATTTGAAAATTAAATGTATTCATGAGCTCATGACTGATATAATGAGAAGGTTATATCATGGTTTGAATATATAGAATTTTTGGATTTTGGAATGTGGAAAGAGTTAACTTTTGACTGTATTCATGTTTTCACTAAGGTTCAATGGGTATTCATTCTTCAAGAGAATACATGATTAAGGTATTGACATTTTTGTAATGTGACCAACAAGACAGATCTTATGATATATGGGGATCAACGATGGTATTAAATATCTGGTAATCATTTTGACTATATTATGAGAGTGGACTGCAATATTATGGATAAGCCTAAAGATTGAAATAGATTATGTTGGGAATAAGTTAGTATTGTTTAAGGATAGAAGTTTTTCGATATTATTGATGGGATGTTATAGTAATATAGTTTTAGAAAATGGACAACCTGCAGGACGGGCGACAACCCATCGCGTCGGACAAAGCTGTGTGAATCGAACCCACAACCAAAGTGCGACTGGCCTTTATCGCCTACCACTGGCCTACAAGAAGTCCCTGTTTAGTAGAAACTAGTTTTATTATATTAATCAGTATGATATATGAAGTATAAGTCCATTTTAGGAACCATATATCATTAATCTCACTATAGATGGATTTATGTATTTTTTGATAACTTTTTTAACCTTTTGTTTGAGACAGATGGAATGACCCATCACTCTATCACATGATCTGCTAACACATCACGAATGACAAATTCAACTTCATTTCTTTAAGAGATGAAGTGGAAATTGTCCAAAGAATGACCAACAGTGAGACTATACCAAAATCACGAAAGTGTTTCTTCTAATTCCAATTTCATCAACATTAGGGAAACGATCTTTAAAACAAAAAATGTTGTCTTGGTGCCCTTATATCCAATGAATCAAATGGTACCTTATATCATCACAAATCTATGGATTTGTGATTGCTGTCTTTTCCATAGCCATGTTCTCTACCACTCTCCATCAGAACATGATGGTTAGATTTCTCTTCCATATCCATATTTTCACCTATGTGGAAACCCAATGATTAGTTTATTTTGGTAACCGTTATGTTTCATACTTGTTTTTTTTAAAGATTGGTTTTGGTATTCCTTTTTACGATGAGGGTTTCTATTAAAGAAACTTTCGAGTAGTAAACCATTTATAACCCCGACGAATTTCGAGGGTGAAATTCATTTTAAGGGTGGTAGAATGTAACACCCCGAGATTTTATGAAAAATATTCTTTTTAATTTCATTAATGTCTTGTGTTGTACGCTACACCAAAAGGAGCTTGCACAACACGTATCCTTGACTTTCCTTTCATTAGATGCAATCGCGACCTTCCTCGATAGCGTGTGTAGTACGCAATACCGAGTTTCAATGAACAATGATATGCTATTAAAATATTATTAAAACTAGTCGTTATGAATAGTAATAACCACTTTTTAAATTTTTTTAAAATTTATTTTTCAAAATGGACTTCTTTTTTGGATTCAGAATATCGAAATTAGCTTAGGGTGAAATTTTGGTTCTTTTCAGATAACTTTCATATTCTAATGAATAGTGAAAATTACTAAATATTAATTAAAAACAAATTTTTTAATCAACATAATTAATAGTGATAAATTATTAATTTGATTGGTTTTAAAGTATATTTAGAATATATTGTTACAACTTAATACAATGTTGGTCATTCGATGTAATTTCACATTTAAACAAGTTATAAAGAAGTGTCATTCTTTTAATAGTTATTATCTCTCAAAAACACGCCATTTGTTTTGACGATGAGAATTATTTTTTAAATTAGTTAATGTAACTGATATGTATTGAATTTGTTAAAATAGACATCATTTTTGAGTTAATAATATCAAATATATCTTATGCCTAATTTTTGGTATTTTTCTGGAAACTTTCATTTTTTGATGAATAGTGAAACCACTAAGTGGTAGTAAAAAAAATGAATTTTTCATAAAACTTAATTTTACCACTTCTATGAGTGGAATTTCAAAAATACGAGAGACACGGTTGATGTCAGTATGTAAAATGTGGTTCAATGAGATGAAAATAATTTTTGGTTAATACTATCTTTTTACTTTTTTTACCACGGTTAAAAGTAAATAGGGTAATTAAGGGTAAAAATGATATTATTATTACCCTAACACATGTACTAATTCTACTGGATAAGTGTAATTCGACCAAAAACAACTTTAGAAATAAAATATGACTATTTAGGCCCACTTGGATTAGATTAGCACATTTATTATTATTTAATTTAAAGAAGAGTTAAAAGAGTTATAATAAAAGTTTATTTAATAATACATTTATAATATAGGGGTATACATAAGATAAATTCGATTTTAAATATTAATTAGAAATATAATAAGATTTCCTACATAATTATATTTTATTTATAATTTTTAGACAGTAAATAATTTAATTCATTTATGACACAATGATGATGCAGTAATTACCATAATAGTAAAAAATAGGAATAATTGATATTATAAATACCCAAATAAATATAATTTGAGACTTTTTATGAATTAAACTAATTTTATAGTTTAACATGACATGGTAATATAGATTTAATTAAATTTGTTCGAACTAATCATTCTGTTATGATTTTCACAAAAATCAATTACTAAAGAGTGTCAAAATTGACATAAAATAGGTCTTAAAACAAATATTATAATAGTAATTGTTATTTTATACCTAAAAATCTAAGGCTTGGCCAAATGACTTATATAAGGTTATATATATTAATAATAAACAACTTTGGGTTCTTTGGCATGATATAGTAAGTTTATAAACCTTATAGTGTAAGAAAACAAGAAGACACGGTAAAAGTAAAATTATCTAACTTAAAGTTAAATATAAATGAAAAGGTTAAAATAGGAACCTAAACTTGCATAAATTCTGTGGGATGAGAGGATTTCGACCCATACCCACCTTAGCTTCGAAATAAATCAATTTGGAGCTATTTAAAACCGAATTTGAATTTATAATAAAATAATAGTTTTCGTTATTCCAAAGGTACCCCTCTCCTCCCTTATAAAAGGGCACCTCCTCCCCCTCTTCCTCACACCTCTTTGAGCCTTCATGCTCGGCCAACCCCTACCAAATTCTCTTCTCCACTTCCATACCAATATCCTAGAGGTTCTGTTCTTCCTCAAAGACCAATTTTAGTGCCCTAAAAGGAGATCTCAAAGAGGTTCTTCAAAGAATAGTTAATGTTCGTTACCAATTCTTTCAACTGTATTTCTTCTTCCACTTCTTCTTCTTAGGTTGTTTCATTACGAAGTAATAACATCAGTATCACTCATATAATGATATGTTATTATAAGTATAAAAAAACCCTATTTCACTATGTATCCATCCTACGGAAGAAAAAATCAACGTGCGTGCGTACGTACGGAATACCGTCTCCACGATGCGATGAGATTCATTCTCCACATTAACCATTCATGAATGATTATAAAGTATATATAATAAGTAATAATGAAATATATGACATAATAATGATAATTGATTTATGTGTATATATATGTATGTCATATAATTAATTCCTTTCAACTCAATAAGGAAACGAAAACAACGTTCATGCGTACGTACGGACTACCGTCCCCATGAACGGTGTATTTCTTCCCATTTACTAATTTATTATATATATGTATATTCTGAATATATATTATATATAAATCATGTTTTATATTCTGGAATTAAGTAATTATGATCTAAGCAATCATATGAATAATTACAAGTCAAAACACAGACGACAAATGAAACAATTTTACCCAAAATGCTCTTTAACATGGAATTTAGAAAAGAACTGGTAATGTAAAGTCATAAGTGAACCATATATGATATCATAACAATGCGTATGATTCTGGAATAAGTCAATGACATTATTTAAATCATTATATAGGAGGTTCGGACACTTACGAAGCAAATCAGACCTAAGGTAAGGGAAATATCACAATCTCATTTTTATCTGAGATTGTTTATACATTGGAATATACTGCGGTGTATTTTATCATCGACATCCATGTTTCCTCAATATGTAATATTTATATCCTTATACAATAGTTTATATCCAATTTTTCCCATTGTTGAGTTTTTAGTAATAGATATGAAAGGAATCTTTTGTCGTTTTTCATACGAGGTATTTTTGACTTCTCTGACAAAAGTACGAGAAGAATGTTTTTTTGAACATATACGGCATGAATGGATTTTTAAAACATTATTTCCAAGAAGCTTCCTTTACAAGTTTTAAAGTTTATTTTTAGTCAAAATATCTTAGTTTAGAATTGTATGACATGTTAAGAAATAAAAAGTGTTTTTGAAGTAGAAAGGATATTTTCCTCAAGAATGGAGTTCAAGTGTTTTATCAAAATTATTTTCCATATAAGATAATATAGGGTTCTGTTTCTATACCTATTATTACATGGATTTGATTATGTTGTGATGGAAATAATTTTATGAATTCCTTTATCTTATATGAATTGTTTTATGATGTCATGTTGTTTAAGATTCCCATTTTTACTACATGGGTTATGCAATGTTGTATGATTTATGATTTTGTGGCACACATAAGAATGGTATCATTATGAGATGGGTGGGACCTATATCTCCCTCCAATGCATTGGGTAAAGATTTTATATCTCATGAGATAGACATGGCTGGAATGGTAGGTTATACCGGTTTAGTGAAACCGGACTGAAACGAGGGTGACTCAGTTTAGAAAAGGACTTTGTCCACTAAGATAGTCTTGGCAATGAGTCTTGACTAATAAGATATGATTCTCTATGATTATGTGTGTATGACAAAAAGTTTCATGTTTTAAGTTATGATTATTGGGATTTCATTTCACTACTATGATTTATCCCATGTTATGAAATTATGCCCTCTTTTGCAGGCTAAGATTTCCAAAATGTTATGTTCTTATAAATATGATGTGATTGATATTTCTTTTGTTTACCCTTATTTAGCATTTGACCTCACCCTTTTATGTTTTCTTTTACCCAGGATATAAAGAAAGGTTTTAGGAAAAAAAGGAAGATCTTTATGGGAGATGTTGAAGATCTTTCACTACAATTAGAAGATTATATTCTGAGTTTCCAAAGACACTAAACTATTACGATCCTTGTGTGTGTGTTTTTGTTGTGTACTAAGTATTCCAAAAAAGTAATGTAATGTCAATGTACGTCAGGCTTCGGGTCTCTACATATACTAAATATGGAAAGGAGAATAATTTTAAAACACATTCCAATCCATAAACAATAAATATAATGATTCCTTATATTTTCTTCATTCTAAAAATATTGTAGATAATAATCACTAAACACTGAATGATGATAATAACTAATAATTTGAAGTCATTTATATGGAAAATTATCAATCATACCATCAAAAAGGTTCAATTTTGTGGTAATAATCTATCTGATTATATTTGGAACAAATCACAAAGGGTCATTTTTTCAACTATTTTATCTAATTAGACCTTTTTATGCATCAAAGGGCTATAATTATCCCCAAATATCACTAAAAGTAAAAATAATTATTCATATTTAAAATAAATCTTTAAATAAATGTTTTCTATAAAAATTTAAAATATTATAATCATAATCATATATTAAGATGCTCTGATAAAATCATAGATAAATTATTGAGATAAATACACTTTTACGTTAGAATGAATATTTATTTTGGAAAATCATATATATTTATCAAAGAAATAAAATAACAATCATATATATCCCAGAATTGAGAATTTATTTCCAATAAAATTATTTTTGATGAATAAATGGTGTTCATATGATGTGTAAATATGTAAAAGATATTTTTAAGAGACTTTAGAAATCGATCACTTCATTGGGATTTAAGGGGTCCTTTTTATGATTCATTAAAACGAGAATCCAAAAAATTAATGCAAAAAAAATAAAGGATATAATATAGTTTTCATGATAATATTAGTGTTTGTAGAAAAATAATGGGATCTAGAAATATATTATGGAGTTCACATTAAAATTGGTGAGAAATCTGGATGTTCCCTTTAATCTCCCTTTCTTATTGAGAAAAATTTAGAAGGGAACCATATATAACATGTATTTCCCCATAAGATAATGTTTAAATGATATGGATACTTGATTTTTGAAAATAAACATAGAATATATAATTTTTTAAAAAAATAAATATGAATTAGTTGGGTAAAGGGGAGTGGAAGAGTAACCCAAAAGAAAAATAGAGGTTCTGATAAAATCCCTTAAAACAATCTAATCAATCTAATTGTATGAAAAAATTTTATTAATAATCAAATAGAGAATTTAATAACCTGAATATAAATATATTAAAGATATTATAAATCAGGGTTTAATATACATACAACACATTCCAGAATTAATTTTCAAGGAATGGAAATCTCAAGCAAATAAAATTTAGATGAGAAAACCCCTTACCATACGTCCAAATGTTTTCTACAATTGGTCATAATGTCCTGTATAATAAGAATATATTAATTAACTATTTAATAAAGAATATTTTATATATTTATTTTATTTTTTATTATTTTATTATGTTTATTTATGGAATTTATAATGTGTTATTAGGTACAATTGTTCTGTTCAGGAGAATTCATTTACTTGGGTTTCATTATTTGTTTAATAGTATAAATGTTTGGAAAATCATGTAAAATGAGAATATTTTTCTAGAATATAAATTACAGGTTACTAATTAACTTCATAAATATCAAATCATTCTATATTTAAATTAGTTGAATGTTTTGTGTATGAATCAGTATTTAAAACATTCGTGATAATCGTTTTGATTATTTTGACATTTTTTCAGTCTCCACGAACTAGTTTTTTCATATAAATTAATTGTATGTATATATAATAGTTAAAAATAACAATTAAGCTGTGATAAATATGTTATAGTCATTTTTACAAAAAAATGTGGTATTGACAATCCGATACTATAAAATTGAAAAATGAAAAATCACCATCTATAAATGTGATAAATCAGCACCTCATGGTCGATGAATTCATTTTTTGGATAATATAGGGAAGTGAAAGGGTGTGATTATGGAATTTAAAATTATTGAATAAAATTTCTGTATATATAATATAATTTAGTTATAATGTTTAATTGAACATAATAGGCAATGATCATATATGAATAAAAGAAATTAAGATGAAATTGAAAGAGAATGAAAAATGATTTGGCTCTCAAATTTTTCTCCATGAGAACCTCTTTAAGCATATTTATATTGAAATTTTGTTGAGACATGAGGATCATCAATTTGGGGATAGGAGTTTGAATTATAATGGCTCAAACCTTTACCTGATTAAAGGCTATGGTGGTGTGAGGATAAGAGGTGGTTAGGGGTGGTATTTATAGATGTAGAAGAAGGGTGTTTTGATTATTTTATTCATTTGTTTAATTTGAAAAGTTATGATTATTAACTGTGATGATTATTTTAAATAAATTCAGTATTTAGTGGACATGAGTTTGAACCAAGGGTAATTACACCATCCATGTCTTAAGTAATACTGTATTTTACTTAAAATGCATATATATCGTAAATTACTATATTTCACTATTCACCATAAATTCAACATTATTAGAAATATCCCACAAATTCACCCCACACATTTTTTTGATTAGATGAATTTAAAAAATGATATCCATTTTATGGAAATAATTTTCAATAAATGTTAAATTTAAATTTTATTTAAAAATATTATTTAGTCAAAAATACTAACATTATTATTATAACTGTTTATGTGACAATTTTGAAATATATTTCCGGTACAATAAAATTATCTTACAATCATAAGAGAACAAAATATTAATTTAGAATTAAATTTTATGGAAATATATTTTCTATTAAATCACTATATTAATAATAAAATGAAAAATAAATATTTATTTATCTTAAAAATAAAAGAACATAGTTTATTGTTTTTAAAACATTTATTTAGTAATTTGATGATATAAATATAACATATTATCATTTATAAGATACTTAAATTTTATTTGATCTTTAATAGGTGAACCTTGGATTGTGTTGGACATATTTTTATTCATAATGGAAACATTATTATTCCCACAGTCAAAATAATATTCCTCAAAAACCAATGTGATTATAAAAATTAAAAAAATTAATAGAAGTATATTTTGTATTATTCATTCAAAAACATTGTTTAAATTTTCATATATAATTATTAAATTTGCCTATTTTTTTTAAAAAAAAATTTCCAATAAATGGTGGTAAAATTGTGTCAAAAAAGTATAGCATTTAATTTTGTAACATTTGATTCATTCTTTTGTTATTCCAATAAAGTCATTTGGATGAATATAAAAAATTTGATTTGATATATAATATTTAGATTTCATTAATACTAATCATTACTGCCAATTAAATGGCTACACATTAATGTTCATTTTAAAATAATAATATTTACTTGTATATCAATGGTCTTTTAAAGTAGGTGTTAAGTGAAACATATGTTATCAATGAAATTAAATTTAGAAATATATATTCCATAAAATCATAGATTGCTATGTTATCCCCTCCATATATAAATTTTTTCATTAAAATTTAAAATTGTACATAAAAAATGAGTGGTTTATACTTCTAAATTCCATAATGGGAAATCCACATTAGTAATATAGTTAATAAAATATCATCTTAATAAAAAGGAAATATAATTTTTGAGGTCACAAAAAAACTAAGAACTAGAATATGTTATAATTATTTCAAAGTGAGAATTTGGACATTATAGAATAATCTATTCATTATGTTCTGGTGTATAGTTTTATAGAACATGTTCTTTCTAAATTTATCTATCACAAAGTCATAAATTATTGATCAATTAATAGAACATTTATTTCATAGAGAATTATTTTGGTTCAAAAATATTTTTCCCAGAGTTGAGGATTTTTTTATTATTCAGATAAGAACATGATAAAGTAAAAATACTTGATAGATTTTGAATTCATAAGATTAATTATATTCTTTGGTTTCTATTTGGTATATTTCAACTTCATCCTATACACCTAGAAATGAGTATTAACTTTTTTTTTCTAGCCTGAATAACTATGAACATCTATATAGACCATAATTTATTCTATAGACCATAATATATTTATTGAAAATAAGAAGTATAGCATATTTTATCAATGAAAAATAATTTACAGTGTTTAACATGATCCATTACAAAATTAGTGAATCTTTAGACTTACATAAAATATTTCTATCCATTTTCAATGAATAAACATTTAGAAAGAAGGTCACTAAATATAAAAAATAAAATTTACATAATATTCTCCAAATAATGAATCTCTTAATTCCAAATACTAATAATATGATTACATTGATAACCATTAAACCATTATAATACATACCTGATTCCCAGATTTAAACAAAGGTTGTCCTTAAATAAAAATTACTTATAACTATAGAATGACGTAGACCATCATTTCACTAACCATCTTCATGGTCACAAATAATATCCCATAAACATAAATTTATTATTATCTCAATCATAAAGAACCTAATTTGGGGAATATTTCTGTAACATCCCAAGTAAATAAAGAATAAAGAATTTTCATATTTATTAATATTTACGAATTAAATATTAATTTTACTTTAAAGGGGTTGCTATGATCGATAGCGTACTCGATATGCAATGATGAGTTCCTTTGAAAACTTATGTTGCACACTAGTAATAAAATAAGATTATTTTAAATGTTAGTTAACACATAGTCGTTGTACTGGCGGGAAATGGATAGAAATAACTAAAATATGATTATATATTTTTTTTAAATGTTTTTACATTTATCTAATAAATGATAAAGTCTTAAAATATGAAAAGAATTCAATTTTAGGCTTATATACTCTAATTTTCACGAAAGGTCCACTTATCACCTTTTGACGGCGAACCGTCATTAAATATAGTTTTGATCGATATTATAAATTCTATTGGACCAAATATAACTCTTCTTTATAATCGGGACATCAAAATTTACTTTGTGTAAATTTTTGGTATCTTTCCGATAAAGTTCATTTTTTAATGAATAGTGTAAAATGTTGTATTTTAATTCAAAACCGCTTTTTAATCTAATTTTTTAAGATGAATATATTATCTTTTGAATTGTTTTTAAAGTGAAATTAGAATATATTTTTACCATTAAATCCAATAGTGGTCGTTGGAATTAATTTCACTTTGAAATCGGACTTAAACTACTGTCAATCTTTTGATACTTATTATTTCATAAAAACACGCTATTTGTCATGACAGCAGGAATTAATTATTAAATTAATTAATGTGACTTATTTGTTTTTAATTTTGTAAAATAGACTTCATTTTTGAATTCGGAGTATCAAATATAGCTTATGGTGAATTTTTGATATTGTTCTGAAAAACTTTAATTTTTTGATGAATAGTGAAACTACTAAGTGGTACTTATAAAAACAGATTTTTCGTTTAAATGAAATTTTACAACTTCTGTGTTTTGAATTTCAAAAATCCAACATACATGGTTGTCATTAAGAAGTAAAATGTGGTTCAATGAGATTAAAATATTTTTTTGGTGAATAGTATCTTTTAAGTTCCTAATCGCGATTAGAGGTAATTAGTGCAATTTAAGGAAAAAATGATGTTATAATAAAATTAAAATACCTTGACACATGTCATAACCATATTGGATGTGTCATGGCCGACCCAGAAAAGCCATGGGTAAACTTGGGGACGCCATGGAGCCACTTTGGTTGGGAAATGACATAAATAACATTTTATTTAATGTTAAAGTAAAAATGACACACACATGAGATGTTTTACTAATACAATTTTTAAATGGGGTTATACAAGTCAGAGATTTGACTATAAATATTCATTAGAAATATAAAAAGCATTCCTACATCATAGTAGTATTTTTATAATTTTTAGACATTAAATAAATTAAATTATTTATGACATCATGATGATGCAGCGATGACCTCATTATTTAACGATTTAAATAAAATGGAAAGATAATGTAAATTCTAAGACCTACACATGGAAAAAACCTATTGGATGGGTGGATTTCGAACCCATATCACCTTATCTTCGAATCACATCAATGTGGGACCTCTTAAATCCGAATATCATTTTAAAATAAAGTGACTTTTCTTTACCTTCCATGAGTGCCCCTCGTCTCCACTAATAAAAGGCCCCCACCTCTACCTCCTTACCCACACTCCCAAAGCCTTTGACTCGGCCAAAACCTGCCCATTTTGTCTCTCCACTTCCCTATCTTACTCTTTGAAGCCTAAAGTTTGGCATAAGTCTTCCCAAGGAAGCCTTTGAGCTCAAACCAAAGGGAGTTACCCGATTTTAAGGTAATGTCTTCTATTGAGTCCTTTTGTTTTATTTTGCTTCTCCAACCCCCCCCCCTAAACTCTTTTTATTCATTTATTTTGTAACAACTCCAGTATCCTAAATATACTAGGATGTTTTTATACAAAAGATTCGAGCTACACTTACACACACCTACATCTAATGGTTAAAGAACATATTGTTTCCGTGGATGGCGAATTTCTGCCTCCCGAAACGATGATTGTTCAACATTATTTTAACACCTTCAAAGGTGGAAATTAAGATGACACTATATTTATATATGATATATAATATGTTTATGTTTTCCTTAAGCTTATTTATTTTTCATTTTGGGCATAACTTTATGGTTTCCATTAGGGGTAAAGGCGATATCTTCATTTAAGGAAGTGCGGACTAACGCCCGTCAAAGTGATGTGATTCGTTAATGCCATATGTGGGACGTGTAAAGGATGGATATAAATTTATTATATATAATGTTATACTGGAATTATAATATACCTATATATAATTATTATTTCTTTCCATTAATGTATGAGATAGAAATGAAAGTAGCGTTCATGCGTACGTACGGCTTACCGTCTCCAGGAACGGTGCAATTCATTTATTATCCCCAAATGTAATGTAATATTAAAAGTACATGTATATAATGGATATATATAATGAATGATACATCTAAATGATAAATATAATTCTGGAATTAAAATATATATACCTCTCATTTAGTTTTAATTCCATTAATATGACAAAGAACTGAAAGTAGCGTTCATGCGTACGTACGGATTACCGTCTCCATGAACGGTGCATTTCATTTCATACCTCTAAATGATTATGTAATATTATAAATACATGTATATTCTGGATATATATGATATATATGCTATCCAAATCAGGAATGTCATTGTAGATATAAAGAACCTTTGACCACACAAACAACATGTAATTGTAAGAAGTCTACTTTCGACTTAAGAACCAAATATCGACAAAACAAACATTATTAACTTAAATGCTTACATAATGTTTATAACTTGGCAATAAGTGATATAAAAGGAATAATGAACTTTAAAAAGGTTCTTAATCTAGTAGAAATTAACTCAAGTTTATTATTTTGGACGTTAAAGAACGATCGAGTCAAGTCGGACTTGAGGTATGGGACTTCATCTCAATCTCCTTTCGTTGAGGCATATTTCGTTTTATACACAACTTTCTTTTATACGGTGTATAAACCCCTTTGACTTTTAACTTTATACAAAAGGAATATTTTTCTACGAAACTTTTTACAAAATGACAAAACGGAATGTTTCTTTTAACGTACGCGGTGACAATGACCTTTTCCGCCGCCGCAAGTATTATTTGGTCTTTGGCTTCCTCAACAAGTTGTCATGTTTTTAAAATAAAATAAATACCATATACTCTTATATGTATTTTGGTATTGAAAATGGTTTTTATAATGGATTTGTTATGTCAATATATTTATGTTATATATTATGATCAAAGTGTGGAAATGTTTTCTTTCCATTATATTTGTTTTATGTCTTATGATTTTTATAATTGTACTTGGACATTTGACGGGTTGTTACGTGATAAACCATATGACGAGTGGTGCTGTGAATACCAGGATGGGTGGTTACATTATAACCTCCAATGCATTGGGTATGGAAGTCGGCCGTATGGCTATTCCATTAAATATGTATCGAAATTGGCCGTATGGCTATTCCATTAAGTGATATGTGTGGAAGTCGACCGTATGGTTATTCCACTTAAGTATGTTTATGTCTCAAGTTACCTTTATATATTTTATGTGTTCTTTATATGGGTTTTATGGTAATACTTTGGTTACAAAAAGGTAAGTAATGATATTTTATTCAATGAAGAGTTTTTTACTACTTCATGAAGGTGAAGGTATTACTTTGATAAAGTATACATGGTTTACATGATGTTTGAAAAACTAACAGTTTTCATTCTTTGTGTATACCTTACTGAGCTTTTTATGCTAACCCCATGTTTTTTTGAAATGTTTTTCACAGGACTTAATGTGGAATAAGGTCAAGGATGTGATCAAGGGAATGTCATGCTATATAAAACATGGAACTAGACATGTTTCTTTTTAAGAGTTTTTTATTCTATGGAAACTTGGTAGAAGTGTCTACTTTTAAAATATTTTTGAGATGTAATAGTTATGTTATAATTCTATAAAACTCTAAACCTGAAAAGATCCCTAATGTGAATTATTCATTTAATTCAATATTAAGTAAGGTTTAAGGCCATGGCCTTATAGTTGGTATCAGAGGGAGGTTTAGACAACTTTAGGAGTTAGAAAATTGTTAAATTATAATATAATTTATTGTATGACTGAAATGATATAGCATTTAAAGATTACCATGTTGCATCACCTATGATATTTCTGTGATAAGAATGGTTTTCCATTGTGGAAACAGAGCAGCTTTTCTGTGAAGGAATACAGAGGGAAATGTCCTTTCAAATCAGTATCCTGAGATGGTCAGAATCAGAAATAAACAATTTGTGGTAGTGATGGCTCAGTTGAATCAGGTGATAAATGTTGGTTTTCTTATTGATGATATTTTGGTGTTTTCTAAAGGTAAAGAGGAGCATTAAAGTCATTTATGGGTTATCTTGAAAACCTTAAAAGAAAATAAACTATATGGAAAATTCAGCAAGTGTGATTTTTGGTTGCAACAAATTTCTTTCCTGGGTGACATTGTTTCAAAAGATGGCATAACTGTTGATCCTGCTAAAACAAAAGTTGTTGAAGAATTTCCAAGACCCACAAATGTAACTGAGATCCGTAGTTTCCTTGGTTTGGCAAGTTACTGCCGAAGGTTGGTTGAAATGTTTTCACAGTTATCTAGTACAATGACTAAGCTAACTCGGAAGGGTGTTAAGTTCATCTGGACAAAAGAATGTGATGATTTTTTTCAGGAGTTGAAAAGAAGATTGGTGAATGCTCCAGTTTTGTAACTTCCTTCCAGGAATGGTGAGTTTGTTATCTACAGTGATGCTTCATTGAAAGGACTTGGTTGTGTCATAATGCAGAATAATCAGGTAATTGATTATGCTTCACGTCAATTGCAAAATCATGAGATAAATTACCCTACACATGATTTGGAATTAGATACTGTTGTTTTTTGCTTTAAAAATTTGGAGGCATCATTTGTATGGAGTAAAGTGTGAATTATATACTGATCACAAAAGTTTAAAGTATATATTCACTCAGAAAGAATTGAACATGAGACAGAGGAGATGGCTGGAATTAATCAAGGATTATGATTTTACAATTCACTACCATCCGGGAAAAGCAAATAAAGTGGACGATACTTTGAGTCGAAAAAGTAATGCTTCATTAACCATGCTACATTTGGAACGAGATCCTTTGGTTTTTGATTTGATGAACTTTGGCATAGAAGTTGTTGGTGCAAGAATTTCATCTGTTTTGTTTAAGGTATCAGTGAGATCATCCTTATCAGACAGAATTAAGCAAGCACAGAGGGAAGATAGTGAGTTGTAGAAAAAGGTAGAGCCGGTTCAAAAGGGTAATTTGCCTGAATTCAACATTGATAGTGATTGTGTTTTGATATTTGGGAAGAGATTATGTGTGCCTTGTGATTCACAGTTGAAGAAAGAGTTGTTATGTGATGCTCATAGTTCCTCATTTTCAGTTCATCCTGGTAGTACTAAGATGTACAGAGATCGGCGGGAGTATTATTGGTGGGATGGAATGAAAAGGGATATTACTGATTTTACTGTGAAGTGTCTGACTTGTCAGCAGGTTAAAGTAGAGCGGCAGTTACCAAAAGGGATGCTTTAGCCTTTACCACTGCCAGAGTGGAAATGGGAGAATATATCTGTGGACTTTGTTGTGGGATTACCATAGAAATCTAGAGGTAATAACACAATCTGGGTTATTATTGATCGCTTGACTAAATCTACTCATTTCCTTGCCATACGAGATAAATTTTCCCTAGATCAACTTTCCCGTTTGTATCTTAAAGAGATAGTCAGGTTACATTGATTTCCTCTCTCCATTGTATCTGACCGTGATCCAAGGTTTACTTATAACTTTTGGAAAGGCCATCAGAAGTCATTGGGTATTGAATTAAATTTTAGTACAACTTTTCATCCGCAATCAGATGGGCAGTCAGAACGAACAATTCAGACCTTGGAGGATATGCTACGAGCTTGTTCGATGGATTATCAGGGATGTGGGGACCAACATCATTCTTTGGTTGAGTTTTCTTATAATAACAGTTTTCATTCCAGTATACATATGGAACCATTTGAGGCATTATATGGGAAGCGGTGTCGAACTCCAGCTTTTTGGGATGAAGTGGGTGAAAGGAAGCTGATGGGACCAGAATTGGTAAAAGATATGGCAGAAAGAGTTCAGTTGATTCAGAAGCACATGAGAATAGCTCAGAGCCGGCAGAAGAGTTATGCGGATAACTGGAGGAAGGATCTATCTTTCGAGGTAGGTGATCATATTTTTCTCAAGGTTTCTCCTTGGAAAAGTGTGATGAGATTTGGTAAGAAAGGAAAGCTGAGTCGAAGGATTATTGGACGATATGAAATTCTAGAGAAAGTTGGATCAGTTGCTTAACGAGTGGCTTTACCTCCGAGTTTATCTCAGGTACACAATGTTTTTCATGTTTCGATGCTGAGAAAGTATATGCCAGATCCATCTCATGTTTTGTTCCCAGAGGTAGTTCAGTTGGAAGAGAATCTCTCTTATGAGGAACAACCGGTCCAGATTCTTGACCACATGGAGAAAGTGTTACAAAATAAGGTAATCCACCAGGTAAAGGTTTTGTGGAAAAACCATATGGTTGAAGAGGCAACGTGGGAATCTGGAAATTCTATGAGGGATAAATACCCCCACTTATTTTGATAAGTGAATAATATTGCGTGGATGCAATTACCAAAAGGGGAGAAGGATGTAACATCCCAAGTAAATAAATAATAAATAATTTTCATATTTATTAATATTTACGAATTAAATATTAATTTTACTTTAAAGGGGTTGCTATGATCGATAGCGTACCCGATATGTAACGATGAGTTCCTTTGAAAACATACGTTGCAGACTAGTAATAAAATAATATTATTTTAAATGTTATTTAACACGTAGCCGTTGTACTGGCGGGAATGCATATAAATAAATAAAATATGATTATATATGTTTGTTAAATGTTTTTACATTTATCTAATAAAGGATAAAGGCTTAAAATACGAAAAGAATTCAATTTTCGGCTTATATATACTCTAATTTTCACGAAAGGTCCACTTATCACCTTTTGACGGCGAACCGTCATTAAATATAGTTTTGTTCAATCTTATAAATTATATTGGACCAAATATAACTCTTATTTAGAATCAGTACATCAAAATTTACTTTGTGTAAATTTTTGTTATCTTTCCGATAAAGTTATGTTTTTTAATGAATAGTGTAAAATGTTGTATTTTAATTCAAAACCTCGGGCTTAAACTAGTGTCAATCTTTTGATACTTATTGTTTTATAAAAACACGCTATTTGTCATGACAGCGGGAATTAATTATTAAATTAATTAATTTGACTTATATGTTTTGAATTTTGTAAAATATAATTCATTTTTGAATTCGGAGTATCAAATATAGCTTAGGGTGAATTTTTGATATTTTTCTGAAAAACTTCAATTTTTTGATGAATAGTGAAACCAATAAGTGGTACTTATAAAAATGATTTTTTGTTTAAATGAAAATTTACCACATCTATGTTTTGAATTTCAAAAATCCGATATACATGGTTTTCATTAAGAAGTAATATGTGGTTCAATGATATTAAAATATTTTTTTGGTGAATAGTAACTTTTAAGTTCTTAATCGCGATTAGAGGTAATTAGTGCAATTTAAGGAATGAATGATATTATAATAAAATGAAAATACCTTGACACATGTCCTACCCTTATTGGATGTGTCATGGCTGACCAAGACAAGCCATGGGTAAACTTGGGGACCCCATGGAGCCACTTTGGTTGGGAAATGACATAAATAACTTTTTATTTAATGTTAAAGTAAAAATGACACACACATGAGATGTTTTACTAATACAATTTTTACATGGGGTTATACAAGTCAGATTTTTGACTATAAATATTCATTAGAAATCTAAAAATATTTCCTACATCATAGTAGTTTTTTTATAAAATTTAGACATTAAATAAATTAAATTATTTATGACATCATGATGATGCAGCGATGACCTCATTATTTAACGATTTAAATAAAATGGAAAGATAATGTAAACTCTAAGACCTACACATGGCCAAAACATATTGGATGGATGGATTTCGAACCCATATCACCTTAAACTCTAAACAAATCAATGTGGGACCTCTTAAATCCGAATATCATTTTAAAATAAAGTGACTTTTCTTTACCTTCAAAGAGTGCCCCTCCTCTCCTCTTATAAAAGGCCCCCACCTCTACCTCATTACCCACACTCCCAAAGCCTCTGGCTCGGCCAACCCCTGCCCATTTTGCCTCTAAACTTACCTCTCTTACTCTTTGAAGCCTCAATTTGGGCAGAAGTCTTCCCAAGGAAGCCTTTGAGCTCAAACCAAAGAGAGTTACCCTATTTTAAGGTAATGTCTTCTTTTGAGTCCTTTTGTTTTATTTTGCTTCTCCAACTCCCCTAAACTCTTTTTATTCATTTTTTTTGTAAAAAATCTAGTATCCTAAATATACTAGGATGTTGTTATAATAAAGATTCGAGCTACACTTACACACACCTACATCTAATGGTTAAAGAACGTACTGTTTCCGTGGATGGCGAATTTCTGCCTCCCGAAACGATGATTGTTCAACATTGTTTTAACACCTTCAAAGGTGGCCATTAAGATTACACTATATTTATATATGATATATAATATTTTTTATTTTTTCCTTAAGCTTCTGTATTTTTCATTTTGGGCATACCTTTATGGTTTCCATTATGGGTAAACGCGATATAATCATTTAAGGAAGTGCGGACAACCGCCCCCTCAAAGTGATGTGATTCATTAATGCCATATGTGGGACGTGTAAAGGATAGATTTAAATTTAGTATATATGATGTTATACTAGATTTATAATATACCTCTATATCATTATTATTTCTTTCCATTAAATTATGAGATATAAATGAAATTAGCGTTCATGCGTACGTACGGCTTACCGTCTCCATGAATGGTGTATTTCATTTCTTATCCCCAAATGTAATTTACTATTAAAAGTACATGTATATAATGGATATATATAATGAATGATACAACTAAATGATTAATATAATTCTGGAATTAAAATATACATACCTCTCATTTATTTTTAATTCCATTAATATGACAAAGAAATGAATGTAGCGTTCATGCGTACATACGGCTTACCGTCTCCATGAACGGTGCATTTCATTTCTTAACTCTAAATGATTATGTAATATTATAAATACATGTATATGCTGGATATATATGATATATATGCTATCCAAATCAGGAATGTCATTCTTGATATAATGAACCTTTGACTACACGAACAACATGTAATTGTAAGAAGTCCACTTTCGACTTAAAGACCAAATATCGACAAAACAAACATTATTAACTTAAATTCTTACATAATGTTTATAACATTGAAATAAGTTATATAAAAGGAATAATTAACTTTAAAAAGGTTCTTAATCAAGTATAAATTAACTCATGTTTATTATTCAGGATGTTAAAGAACAATCGAGTCAAGTCGGACCCGAGGTAAGGGACTTTGTCTCAATCTCCTTTCATTGAGGCATATTTCGTTTTATACACAACTTTATTTTATACGGTGTTTAAGCCCCTTTGACATTGAATTTTATACAATAGGAATCTTTTTCTACAAAACGTTTTACAAAACGACAAAAAGGAATGTTTCTTTTAACGTACGCGGTGACAATGACCTTTTCCGCCGCCGCGAGTATTATTTGGTCTTTGGCTTCCTCAACAAGCCGTAATGTTTTTAAAATGAAATAAATAAAATATAATCTTTTATGTATTTTGGTATTGAAAATGGTTTTTATAATTTATTTGTTATGTCAATATATTTAATTGATATATTATGATCAAGGTGTGGAAATGTTTTCTTTCCATTATATTTGTTTTATGTCTTATGATTTTTATAATGGTATTTGGACACACTACTGGAATTTCGGTTTTTCCCAACAGTAGTATACCAGTGGTTCAATTAAACCATTGGTATACTCAGCCTTTCCCAATGATTTACTGAAACCGTTGGCAAAGGGCAATCCAGTGACCGATTTCCCAACAGTTCTATAGAACCGTTGGGAAAGGGGTGTTATACTTATCCCTTTCCCAGAGGTTTTTACAAACCGTTGGCAAAGGTTTTGCCTAAATAGCAACCCCGATCTGCTCTCCCTCATTCGAGACAGAGCCCTAATTATCCTCCGCTCCCATGCTCTCGCGAACCCCATGTCCGAACATCATCGACCCCCGTCCGAATAGGTACACCCCCCATCCGAACAGGTAAAAATTGATCTCAATCAAGTTGTTGTAGTTTTTTTTAATGAATTGATTTTTCCATTAATTAAAACATAAACACTATATTTCCATTTTTATAGAAGCTTACATGCCAATGGTGGACAATTTTATAATTCATATAGATTTTATTATTTTTAGATTTCTTCTCTTATGGATATGTGTTGGTTTTCCACATGGAATGCCTTGACTATCTACTTATCATGATAGAGGGTTTCTTTTGGAAATTTCCAATGGAAATTACATGATCCTATAAACATTTTGATGAATTTTCCTAACCTAGATGGATTGTCTGATGTTTCTCTAATGATCAAGGACGAAATGTTTGGAGGACATCACAAGTCCTGACTGGTTGATCTTAGAAGCAATTTCATGATAATGGATGTATTTCCTATAGGGAATCTCTTGATTTTGGTGATCTTCTCCATTTTCATCAAAAGACATGTTTGACACACTGGGAGGGAAACTCTAGAGTCAGTGTGACATGTCTTGAAGGGTGATTTATGTCCATAGTGACATGATTTGAGGACATCACATGACCTAGTTGGTGTGCCTGGAGGGTGTTAAGGGAGCCATCTAACATTCCTGAAATTTAATATGAAACTGAGATAATATGTATTGATTCCCCTATATATAAGGAGATACATATCTATTGGAAAACATGTAGTCTGTATGGTGAGAATTAAAGGCTTTTCATTACAAGGGTGGCATATTCATGGGTGCCATCTGATTTTATTTGACATGTCAAGGGGACATCAAATGATCAAAATAGGTTTCCAATGGAATGTATTGTGAACAGGTTGAAATTTCCTAGTGTAATAAAATTTCATAGGTGATGCATGTTATAAACATTAGGTTCAACATATATTTCCTTCACCTTAGTCTCCCATATTTGAGTATTTCATCCATCCTTTTATCCCAAATTCCATTGATTTATATATTATATTATTATATTATGTCTCAAATTATCTAAAATATGTGTTTGATGTTCTTCATGTGACCTATCATAATTCCTTCTCATAATCTATAGTGATCTTTGGAAGATCCCATGCATGATTCATGATCACTTAAATTATTCTACAGATCATACATAATGGAAGCCTTACAGGATGTGAGATGATTATATCTGTGAAATCTACTCAGGTACCTGGTGAGGAAGTGCATATTAATTCAAAAAGGTAAATCGCATATGAGGATACCCTACTAATATGGTTATGTGATGAGGCATGCTCTGATGTGATAACACATTAAGTTCTTGTTGGTTTTACATTTTTTCAATAACACATTAGTATGTTTATTTCACATGTGTAGTTGATAACAAGATTATTTTCTTCCTTTATCATTTACTTAAATGAATTTTATATTAAAGTTCAATTCTATTGAATTGTTTATGACAAAATGACTTATATGAATTCTTTTTACAGAATGGACAGAAGTTGGATGTATGAAACCGATCGTATCTCAAGTGATTTTCAAAACAAGTTGGAGAGCTTTATAGATTTTGCATTTCACAATGCTTCAGATAGTGGTCGCATACACTGCCCATGTTCCAATTGTGTTGGTAAACCTTGGTTGAGTCGTGAAGAAGTCAGCTACCACATAACCAAAAACGGTTTTCAAGAAAACTACTTTGTGTGGTATCACAATGGGGAGAAAATGAAATCTCAAATTGGTGATGATCGAAATGAAAGAACAAGAATGGAGAATTTGTTAGATGATCGGTTTCCGTTTATTCGTCATCATGAAAAAGAAAGGATTTCGACTCAAGAAGACGTCGATATGAGAACAACTGGTGCATCTAGTGAAAATGATGATATTGATAGGGAGAAAAAATTGAATGATGCTGGCACGACTCCAGTATATCGACAATGCGATAAAATGAAAATGCTGGAATTTTTAATCCGATTGTTTCATGGAAAAACTATGTATGGGATTTCTAATACATCAATCGATTACATTCTTTCCCTCTTGAAATATTTACTTCCAGATGATGCAGATATTCCCTCAAACCACTATATGGCATAGAAGTTAGTTGAAGAACTTGGATTTTCCAAAAACAAAATTCATTCTTGCCCGAAAGATTGCAGTTTATTCTGGGAAGAAAATGCTGAACAAAATGAATGTATAAAATGTGGCACATCCTGCTGGAAGTCAAAATATGATGGAACACCACCCCGCGTTCCACAGAAAGTAATGTGGCACTTTGCATTGATCCCCAGACTCCAAAATATTTTTATGACTGATGGAATATCAATAAAAATGAGATGGCATGATACCAAGTGAAAGAAGACTAATGATGAGTTGGTTCATCCTGCAGATGGATTTTCATGGTAGAGATTTGATGCTCGACATCCTGATTTTGCAGCTGATGTGCATAATGTGAGGTTGGGTCTTTCATGCGACGGTTTTAATCCGTTTGGGCAGATACTTACTTCGCACAGCACATGGCCAGTTTTTATACACATTTATAATCTTCCCCCATGGTTGTGTATGAAAAAATCTTTCACTTTCATGAGTATACACATATCTGTTCCTTCTGATCCTGACATTGATATTGATGTATACATGCAACCTTTAATAAAAGAGTTGAATCTTCTTTGGGATGTGGGTGTGCACACATACGATGCATGTTCGAAAGACATATTTCAGATGCGTGCTACGTTTATGTGGACGATCAATGATTTTCCGGCTTATGCAATGATGTCTGGATGGAGCACGAAGGGAAAACTGTCATGTCCAGTTTGTATGAAGAATACACAATCCAGAAGACTGAAACATCGTTGAAGTTTCAGTTTTATGGGACATCGACGATTTTTTCCAAAGGATCATCCATATAGAATGAATCGTCGAAGATTTGATAATACTATAGAGACTGATGATCCACCTCAGCATATGTCTGGAACTGATGTGCTTAATGAATTGAAAGATTTCAGTTTTTCGTTCGGGAAGGGTCAAATGAAATCTTGAAAGAGAAAGAATGTTTCCACAGAAACCTGTTACAATTGGAGGAAGAGGAGTATCTTTTTTGATTTGCCTTATTGGTCAACCAATTTGCTACGTCATTTCTTAGACATAATGCATATTGAAAATAATATATGTGAAATGTTTCTTTTAGTTCTTCTAAATGTTAATGGGAAGACAAAAGATGATTTACGATCTCGACGTGACTTGGTGGATTGGGGCATCAGACCAGAATTGCATCCTGTGCGTATTAGTGAAAATAAATGGAAACCTCCATGTGCTTCTTATGTGATGACACCTACTAAAAAAACAATTTCTGGAAGTATTAGAGACTATTAGAGTTCCTGATGGCTATTCAAGCAACATATCTAAACGGGTCAATAGAAGAGAGTTGAAGATAAAATCTTTGAAGACTCATGATTATCACGTTCTACTGCATGAGTTGCGTCAAATAGCAATCTGTCATCTTTTTTCCAATAATGTAAGGGTGGGTGTTATTCGGTTGCACCATTTGTTTAGAGATCTTTGTGCTAAGAAGTTGTCCAAGTATTTCTTGAAAAAAATGTTGACAGATTCCCCATTAATTTTGTGTGAGTTGGAGAAAATATTTCCCCCATCATTTTTCACATGCATGCTGCATCTGACTATCCATATTCCAACTGAAATACTTCTCGGAGGACCTATTTCTTTTCGTTGGATGTATCCAACTGAAAGAAATATGTTCCCATTAAAGTCTTATGTTCGAAACAAGAATCATCCCGAAGGTTCTATCGTGAACGGTTACATAGCTCAAGAATGTATGGATTTATGTTCGATGTATTTGTCTGATCTTACTACAAGAATGAATAGACCAATATGAAATGAAGAAGAAAAATATGAGCAAATTGAACCCAGTTTTCCATCACTTCCTCAAACAGGAGGAATTCCTGGATCATATACATTGAAGACATTAAGCCATGAAGAGCGGGAGATGGCACATCACACATTTTTGTTCAACTGTGATTTGTTCGATTACTATATCAGGTAATAAAATTGAACATATATATCTTACATATATATCTGTTAAACTATTCATATTTTTTTATCTACAGGGAACATAAAACAATGATAAATAGGAAGCATCGTTCTTTATCTTTGAGAAGGAGAGAGACTTTGCAAACCAAATAGTTTTCTTCTTGGTTAAAATTGAAGGTAAAAATATTACTGTTTAAATTAATTATTTCAATATTTACTTATGTTTAACTGTCATTTATATTGCAGGTATTGAGTTTGTCTACTGACTCTATCTCTGAGGAAATAAGATCTTTGGATTTTGGTCCTAATACCGTGGTTCGTGACTGTAAATCAATTGTTATCAATGGGTACAGATTTATTGTCACTGAACAAGCCAAAAACATGATAACACAACATGATGGTATTATGGTTACTACCACAACAGATTGTTATGCCAGTGCATCATATAGTAGACTGCGACTTGAAAATGTGGGTTATTATAGAGTCTTTGAGAAAATAATAATATTGGATTATTACTCTCATGGACGAGTCACAATGATGAAATTCCATTGGTTTGATTCGATGACGAGACATGGCACATTTATTGATGATTGTGGATTTCGAGTAATTAATATGACCCGCACTCTTGCTACCAAAGAACCATATGTGTTGGCATCAATGGATAAACAAGTTTTTTATGTAAAAGATCAACTTCAACCTGAATTTGGTGTCATAGTTTAAGTAATTCCAAGACATATTTTTGATGATACTGATGATGGAATTGACACTGTCCCTATTGCAATTGGAACCAATCCATTTATTTCTTTTGATGACTCTAATAGCTCAACTGTCAGATTTGATTGTGAACCTGAATTTGTGGTTGGAAATATATAGAATCATTCATCTATGTTATCAATTCTTTTGGTTTACCTCGATTTGGGTTGTTAAGGTTTGTAATATTCATATTTATTTAGTATTGATCACAAATATGTTTTAGTTGACTTGACCGTTCTGTAAATTTTCAATGTTTATTGGTTGCTGTTTTATTTGAATTGCATTTTCTAATTTTGAATTGAACTGTATTCAAACCAAATCAAACAATATTTCTAACCTGGTGAACATTACAACTTGTATGTTTTATTAAATTCATTCAAGCTCTTCTAAAACAATTGATAGCTAAATTACCAATTAATCCCCTCATTCCCTCATATATTTAGTTTTTTGGTTTACACATTAATTTCCTTTTTCTAATTAATTACATATTTGTTTTCAAATGCAAGAAATGCAGCCAATTGAAGAGAGACGAAGAAAAAAAATGGCGGAGAACAATCGTCGGATAGAGGAGCTGGGTATTCCACCATTAGTGCCTACAGTGAGTACTTTATTTCAAATATATATATATATATATTTACAGAATATATAATGTCATGTGATTAATTTTTTTGTAAAATTTTTTGTAGGATCCACAGTTACGTCGACAGTTATTTGACGAGGAGCCTAGTACTGGTCCTAGTACTGAGGCCGGTGGTACGAGGAGGGTTCGTACCCGAGGTGGACGTAGAGCTGCGCGTGCCCGACTAGACCCTGCCCCTCCCACTGACATTTTAGTCTTCCCACATTCTGATCCCGGTGTGTCGTTAGGGACACACGGGGTATTTAGGCCTCCCATGTTTTCGCTACCTACTGCATCTTCTGCCCCATCATTTTCACATCCCATGATGATTCCCACTCCCCAGTCAGCATCAGGTCATACAGTTGTTCCATCTTCTTTTCCTTCTACTTCTGTCTCTCTGAGCTTCTATATTCCATCATGTTTGACTCCTGTTCCACCAGAGGGTGTTCCATCAGGTTCTGTGGATCCGGCGCCACTCATTGATCAGACTAGCGCAGGTATATTTATAAAACCCTAACAAATTTTTATAGCAATATTTATTTTAATTATAACCTGTTTTGATAAAATATTTTTTTTTCTTTCTTGACAGATATATCTACTGATAGGAGGCGGGGGTGGGGCCGTACACACATGCGTTCGGTGTGGAACCGTCGCACACAGGTTATGGTGGAATATAATGAAGACAATCAGATGGTTGAGAAAACAGGGCAGTAATGTCGGAGTTTTCTGGCGACGCTTTCCAAATACTCCGACATAATTCCCGTCAGCCCACTGTCATGGAGACATTTGCCACATGAGGTCAAAGATCGAGCTTGGGAAGAGATATGGGTAAAAAAATCTGTTGTATTTAATGCCATGAATTATTTTTGTATTTATATGAATTAATATTTGGATTTCAGCTTCGATTTAATTTTCCTGATGGTGAGGGTGCACGACTGGAACGTCTAAAGGATTTAGGTGACATTTGGAGAGCCTACAAGCATGAGATGTATATTAGCTGGCGTGCTAGAGTTGGAAATGATTTAGAGGTGGTACCAGTCATGGATGATTTTCCTATAGAGCAGTATCGTCAGATGAATACTCATTGGACGAGTACCCAGTTTAAGGAATGAATTACATTTGAGGTATTTAAATAATAACTTTCACGTTCTTCATTAATATTATCCTTTGAATTATCGAATGTTATTTTGGAATCATCTGGAAAAAATAAAAAAAACATTGATGCAAAAAAATACCTCCACACACTAGGACGCACGACGATGTCGGATCATGAGAGGCAGCAGGTATGAAAATTGTTTATAAGTTTTCATTACGACTTACATTTTCTTTTGTTTCATCAATTATTTAATCATTTGCTAATGTTTTTATATAACTTTTGTTTTCAATGTCATTGTAGGGGAAAGTACAAAATATTGAAGGACGTGTGCCTCGAGCAAAACTGTTTTGCTCGAGTAGACGAAAAAAGGATGGAAGTGCTGTCAACGAAGCGACTCAGCAGCAGATTGTAAGTTTTAATCTGTTGATTTTATATTTTAATATCTATTTTGTAACTTAATAATATATTTATATTTGTAACAAGATGCTTTAGAGGCCCTCGATGCCTAAGAAGCAGAAAATTATGGGCCATCTGATCAATTACATCAGGTGTTGGGAGATGATCATTCTGGCAGAGTACGCTGCCGACCTAGGATAGCCCCGATGAGGTATTGGCCTGCCTCAGGTATGAGTTGTAGTGCCACCGAGCTGCAGCAAGATAGGGCACAAGCAGAACAGGCTAAGAAAAGGGCCACAGAGACGGAAGAACAGTCTGCTAGGGCAAACAGTGCATTTATGAAATTTATTGAAGTTCTACGTCCAACACTTCCAGCAGAGGCCAGCCCAGTGATTGATGAATACATGCCGTCGATACATTCTATATATGGTGCACCAGGTGGCAATTCCAGTGGTGGTCAGGCCGATGTACAGCTTGATGATAATGATGATGGCGAGGAGTCTGATGCGGAAGAGGGGGGAGATGAGGAGGGCGAGGAGGTGGGAGAAGGCGAGGAGGAGGGCGCTGTGGAGGGTGAGGACGATGAGGAGGACGATGACGAGGGTGGTGATGATGATGATGATGGTGATGGTGATGCTGATGTGGGACATATTGATCCGTTACATTTTTGACTTATATTTAGGAGATTTGATGTTTAATCTATTCTAGTTGTTGGTTTTATCTAGACTCGTAGTATAGTATTGGAGTTGAGTTATTTTTATATATTGTCTGTTTTTATGGATGTTGATGTCTTTTAGTGGTTGTGTGTTTGAGAACTCCCTGGACAACCCCCTCATTCTTGGACCCTGGACAACCCCCCCTCCTAATTGGACCCCGAACACCCCCCAAACACCACCCGGACAGCCCCGCGGACAGCCTCCTGGACATCCCCCCGTACAGCCCCCACCCTCCACCCTAGACCCCGGATAGCCCCCCGGACAGCCCCCCGGACAACCCCCCCACCCTCCCCCTTGGACCCCGGACAACCCCCCTAACACCCCCCGGACAGCCCCTCGGACAGCCCCCTGAACAACCCCAGACACCCCCCCTGAACAACCCCTGAACAACCCCTGAACAACCCCCTGAACAACCCCTAGACAGCCCCCCTGAACAACCCCGGACAGCCCCCTGTACAACCCCCAAACACCCCCCGGACAGACCCCGCACAGCCCCCCCCCCCCCCTCCTCCTTGGTCCCCGGACAGCCACCGGACAGCCCCCCCGGATAGCCCCCCGGATAGCCCCTCCACTTTCCATAATTTCATTAGCTCTGAAATGTTTCATAGCACGATCAACTAATGTAACACCCCAATCTTCCACGGTATGTTTCCCTTCGAATAATGCAATAGCGTGTGTTGTACGCAGCCTCGAGCTCTAATACACTCCACAACTAATTAAACTAGCCGTTGTGAATAGTAATACCTACTTTTTGAAATTTTATAAATTTTATTTATCAAAATGGACTTCATTTTTGGATTCAGAATATCGAAATTAGCCTATGTTGAATTTTTGGTACTTTTCTGAGAACTTCTAATTTTTTATGAATAGTGAAAAATACTTAAAAACAACTTTTTAAATCAAAATAATTTATAGTGAAAAATTATACTATTTAGTGGTTTTAAAGTATAATTAGAATATATTTTTACCATTTTATCCAATGGTGGTCATTAGAATTAATTTAACATTGAAATCGAACATAAACAATTGCCAATCTTTTGATATAAATTGTTTCTTAGAAACACGCCAATTTTTGTAACACCGGGAATTAATTATAAAATTAATTAATGCAACTTATATGTTTGGAATTTTTTAAAATAGACATCATTTTTGAATTCGGAATATCAATTATAGCTTAGGGTGAAATTTTGGCTTTTTCTGAAAAACTTCAATTTTTGATGAATAGTGAAACTACTAAGTGGTAGTTAAACAACTGATTTTTCATTTAAATGAAATATTACCAATTATGTGATTTGATTTTCAAAAATCCGACATACATGGTTGTCATTAAGAAGTAAAATGTGGTTCAATGAGATTAAAATAAATTTTTGGTGAATAGTTACTTTTAAGTTCTTAATCGCGATTAGAGATAATTAGTGTAGTTTAAGGTACAAATAATGTTTTAATAATATGAGATGAGCATGACACATTTCCTACTCCTATTGGATGAGTCATGGCCGACCAAGACAACCCATTGGTCAAATTGGGGACCCCATGGAGCCACTTTAGTTGGAAAATGACATTAATATATATTTATTTAATGTTAAAATTAAATTGACACAAACATGAGTTGTTTTACTAAAACAGTTTTTAAGTGGGGTTACACAGGTCCAAATTTTGATTATAAATATTCATTAGAAAGATAAAAAGATTTACTACATCATAGTAGTTTTTTTATAATTTTTAAACATTAAATAAAGTAAATTATTTATGATATCATTATGATACAGCGATGACCTCATTATTTAACGATTTAAATAAAATGAGAAGATAATGCAAAATTCAAGGCTTACACTTGTCCAAAGCCTATTGGATGAAGAGTTTTAGAACACTTATCACCTTATCCACGAATTATATAATTTTGGGACCTTTATAATCCGAAAAGCATTGTATAATAATGTAACATTTCAATCTTTCCAAAAGAGCCCCTCCTCTCCTCTTATAAAAGGCCCCCACCTATACCACCTTATTCACACTTTCAAGCCTTTTGGTTTGGCCAACCTCTACCCAAAAACTCTCCCAACTTCTCTCCCTTCATCCTAGAAGCCTTAATTTAGTCAGAAAGCCATCTTAAAGAGTCCTTTTGATCAAATCAAAAGGAAGAACCCGAAGAAGAGGTATCATTTTCATCACCCTCTTTCATGTTTTTTTCTTCTTCCAATCCCTCTTTGTTTATTATTTCAATTCTAAAATTATAACTCCAGTATCTTATATAAACTGTTATATTATTATAAATATGGAACAACCATATTCAGTATTCTACCCATCATTTGAATGACATGTCACCATACGTGCGTACGTACGGTTTACCGTCTCCACGTCGTGGTGTAATTGTTATTAAATATATTATTATTTAGGTGGGTATAATAATGATATGTAGTTCATGTAAATAATAAATATAACATGATAATGATTCTATATATATGATATAATATCCAATTATATATTATTTTAATATCAATATAATGATATTGTCGCTCGTGCGTATGTACGGACTACCGTCTCCACGAACGCGATGAGATTCATTCTCCGTCGTATCCATTCAAGTATAATTATCATTGATGATTTAAAAATAATGTTTAAGGACATGATATCATTCTGGATATGAATAAGATACAACCTATCCATGAAAAACACGACTTACGTAACAAAACATATAAAATAAAACGAGTAAGTTAACACCCGAAACAACGATAAATCTAAGATATTGTTAACAAAGCAATGTTAAAAGATCATATATGATATCATATGAATGTATATGATTCTTGTATAATTTAATAACAATGATTTCACCATTATACAGGAGGTTAGCCTACCCCAACCAAGGAAAAGTACAAGGTAAGGGTTATTTCACAATCTCTTCATTATCCGAGGTTGTTTATACGTAATAATATACTGGGATCTCTTTATCATCCACATCCAGGTTTCATCAAAATGTATTTCAAAACATTTTTATTATTTATAATAATATGGGTTAAAGTCATTTATACCCTTTTTGACATTTTATAAGTGGAATGTTTCTGTCATTTTCAAAACAAGGTCCTTTTTAACCTTTTCGACAGAATTAAGGTAAGAATGTTTTTTTAACTTATACGGCGGGTGCGGTTATTTTCCGCCATTATAAAATATTCAAAGCATTCCTTAAAAGCTTATAAGAATATTTTCAAGAAATTTTTTTGTTTTATATGGCTCTTAAAAGATTTCAAAAATAGAAAGAGATATTTCTCTAAAAAGTGTTTTGATTTCATCTATGTCAACATCCTTTGATGGATTTTACGCTTATTTGAAGTTGATATATTATAATACAAAACTTCTATATTGTATTGAAGGTTTTGTGATATGTTGGATTGTGAATGTGCTATTTTTATACCATTCATAGTTTATGGTGAAATTATTGACATTTCATTTGCTAGTTTTAATACGAATGATTATGTTAGGTTTAAACCTTTTCTTATTGGAATGCATTGGACTTAATATGTGACGGGTGGAGCCCGCTATAGCTCCTCGATGCATCGGTAGGTCTCATGAGACAAACTAGTGTCTTGGAACAAATCCTTGACAAAATCTTATTTGTAGTCTTGTCACGAGGCCTTGGCTGTGTGGTTATGATAGTCTGACATTATTCATTCCAACATTATGAAAGTGGTTAGTGATTTTGAATGTGATTATTCGATTAGTAGAATATCCATGTGAATGAGTAAATGGCATTATTTCATTTTACTTTTCCCATATTATGTTGATGTTCAAGTTTAAAAGTCTTTTGTTTTAGTTATACATTGCCTTAAATGTTTATTCTTATTTATGAAAGTTTCCGCTATATTGTTATCCTTACTGGGCATTTGAGCTCACCCCTTTTCTATGTTTTATTTTTCCCAGGAAGTGAAGAAGTAAATTATGAATGACCTGCAGGGATATTATGAGGGGATAATAGTGTGGACTGTGGAGACATTATGTTGTTGTAGTAGTTTTTCATTTTATGATGTAATGTAAAACTTATGAATATATCTGTTGTTTCCAAGGCTACTAAACCAATCTGTCTTTCGAGATTTGATCTTTCTTGTGATCATGCCAATGTTACGAAGTAATGCACCGAATCTGGGTAGCTGGGGTTGGGGCATTATAGTTGGTATCAGAGGAAGTTTAGTACAAACTTTGGAAGCTAGATTTAGATAAACTCTGATTAGAGCACGTAGACCTAAGATGAACATTGAGGATTTGTATAGTAGAACTTCCTAGAATTTTGGTATTGTAGACATTTTGTGAGTTTTCCGAGAAATACATCCCTGTATGGATACGAGCAGGTAGAGGCGGCTCTGGCACATATGTTCCTAGGGGTAAAACCCAAAAACACCGCTTTGAGCTAGACTCGAATGGGAACTGGTGCACGACAATGGGCCTTGCTGCACTCTTGGTTACGACACTCCCGGGAGATATGATTAGGATAACTCTCATTTTCTTGACAAATAATTATGAAGGGTTTCTGAGTATATACTTCCTAAAAAAACATTTTTATGATTATAGATTATATCCATAAATAGTTCAATTTATGTTAAGTGTTTTATAAGTAGGGATTATGTATTTTGATTCATAAACTGATCTAGTTTATGCCATTTTTTAGAAATGGAGCCTAGTGGAAGAAATGGAAACCGTATCAATGAACGCACTCCATTTAGGGATTGCCCTCCTTCTCAAGATAATTATAGTGGGGCTGGTGATGCAACTGGTTCCGATCAGCTAATCACCATACTGGGGCAACTTACTCAGGTTATGAATAATAACCTTACCCGTATGGAGCACCCTGATCCACAGCGTGGAGGATCAATGTTAGATAGATTCATGAGGCAACAACGACCAACGTTCAATGGAAGTACAAATCCCTTAGTAGCCGAGCAATGGATAAATTCCCTAGAGAAAATATTTCAAGCTTTGGGGAGCAGTGAGAGGGAAAAAGTTATCATGGCAGTTTACCGCCTCACTGGAGATGCTGATCAATGGTGGTCATTGATTCAAAGCATGAAGGAAGATGATGAAGTATCAAATATGGAATGGAGGGAGTTCAATGATCTGTTTTTAGAAAAATACTTTCCTCGCGACCATCGAGCAGATATGGAAAGGCAATTTATGAGTCTGAGACAAAAAGAGGATGAGAATATCACAAAGTATGAGGCTAACATTACAAGGTTAGCAAGGTATGCTGGAGATTATATACGTAACCCAGGAAGTAAGATTGATCGTTTCTTTGATGAGTTAAAACCATTTCTTCTTCGAGCATTAGTCTCACAACCCTTTTCATCGTACGAAGACATTGTCTCATGTGCTATCAAGACAGAAAAGTAATTCTCTAAGTCTTATGATTTTAAAGCAAAGCAAGGGAAGAAGAGACCTGCTGATCAATCTGGGAATAGAAATAAAGGGACGAAGGGAAAGGTTTAATATCCATCTTGTGGTAAATGCGGGAAGAAACATCCTGGTACTTGCTTGATGGGAATGGGAGTCTGTTACAAGTGTGGTGAAAAAGGCCACCAAGCTCGTGATTGCAAGGGGAAGAAGGAAGCTACCAACGTTCGGTGCTACAATTGCAGGGAGATGGGGCATTATGAAAATGAATGTCCTAAGCGTCAAGAGAACTTACCTCAGAAAAGGCCAAGGGATCAGTGCCAAGATTATGATATCACTACTACTGAGGTAGAAGCTACGAAAGACGTGGTGGCTGGTAATTTAATGGTTTCCTCAAGTTTAGCAAATGCATTATTTGATTCTGGATCATCGCATTGTTTCATATCTTCCCAGTTTGCTAAGAAAATTAGATATTTCCAATTTGATTTAATAAGGGAGTTGTCAGTTAAAACTCCTAAGGGAAGTATCATTGCAACAATGTTTTGTGAATCAGTCCCCATTAGAGCACATAAATGTTCTTTATCTGCTGATCTCATCATCATACCTATGATTGAGTTTGATATACTCCTCGGTATGGACTGGATTTTTGACTATGATGTGAAGATTTATTGTAAGAAGAAAGAGGTTATGATTCTTGATGATAATGATAAGGAACACCTTATCTTTAGAGCAGAATCTTCACCACCTAATTCTTATTTAGATCCACCCTCAATAGCTCAACTAAATTAAATAATTGGGGAGGAAGAGAATGGAATAACTGTCGGTGAGGAAAGGAATGTTCAAATAGAGGATGTACCTGTTGTGAAAGAATTTGTAGATGTATTTTCGGAAGATTTACCTGGACATCCTCTAGAACGAGAAGTTGAGTTTTCCATTGATTTAATTCCTGGATCATGACCTATATCGAAGACCCCTTATAGAATGGCCACTATACAATTAGTTGAAATAAAGATACAACTAGAGGAGTTGAGTAATAAAGGATTTATTCGCCCTAGTGTTTCTCCATGGGGAGACCCTGTTCTTTTTGTTAAAAAGAAAGATGGATCTATGAGGTTATGTATCGACTACAGGGAGATCAATGCTATAACGATAAAGAACAAGTATCCCCTACCTCGCATTGATGATTTATTTGACCAACTACATGGATCTCAATACTTTTCAAAGATTGACCTTCGATCTGGATATTATCAGTTGTGTGTGAAGAAGGAAGACATTCCGAAGACAGCATTTCAAACCAGGTACCGGCATTATGAGTTTATTGTGATGCCGTTTGGTTTGACTAATGCACCCTCTATATTCATGGATCTGATGAATAGAGTTTTCAAGGAGTATCTCGATGAATTTGTAGTGGTATTTATTGATGATATCTTGGTATACTCCAAAACCTATGAAGATCATGAAAATCACTTGCACATTATCTTGAAGACTCTGAGGAGGCATGAATTATATGGGAAGTTTTGCAAGTGTGAATTCTGGCTTCATGAGATTTCTTTTCTTGGCCATATTGTCTCTAAAGATGGAATCTCTGTTGATCCTTCTAATACCAAGGAAATCCAAGAATGGCCAGCACCTACGAGTATAACTGAGGTACGTAGTTTTATTGGTTTAGCAGGTTATTATTGACGTTTCGTCCAGAATTTTGCCAGATTGGCTAACCCATTGACAAAGCTCACACGTAAAGGGATTAAATATGTCTGGACAAAAGAGTGTGAGGAATGTTTTGAAGAACTGAAGAGAAGATTAGTCAATTCCCCTGTATTGACTCTACCATCGGGGAATGATGGGTTTGTTATTTATAGTGATGCATCGAAGAAAGGACTTGGTTGTGTCCTTATGCAGAATGATAAGGTTATTACCTACGCATCACGAAAGCTAAAAATTCATGAGCAAAACTATCCTACTCATGATCTTGAGTTAGCAGCTGTGATCTTCACTTTAACGATATGGATACATTACCTCTATGGTGAAAAATGTGAGATCTATACTGATCACAAGAGTTTGAAGTATATTTTCTCACAAAAAGAACTCAACATGAGGCAAAGGCGATGGCTTGAACTACTCAAGGATTTTGATTGCACGATACATTACCACCCGGGGAAGGCAAACAAGGTGGAAGATGCTTTGAGTAGAAAAGACCATGGATTTTTGAATGTGATGAGAATTGAAAGGGATCCAATTTTCATGGATCTAGTGAAGATGGACATGGGAATAACTAGGGAAGGTGAAACATCAATGCGTTTTCAAATGGTTGCCAAACCATCATTACTAGAAAGGATTAAGAGTTCTCAGACCAATGATGAATAATTTCAGAAGAAGATTAAAGATGTGAAAGATGGAAGATTGAGGGACTTTGTGTATAAGGATGGAATTTTGAAATTCGGGAAGAGACTTTGTGTTCCCGATATACCTGATCTATAAAGGGAATTGCTAGATGATGCTCATAGTTCCAATTTCTCTATACACCCTGGGAGCACCAAAATGTATAGAGATTTGAAGGAACATTTTTGGTGGGACAACATGAAGAGGGAGATTGCTGATTTTGTGTCAAGATGTATGGTTTGTCAACAAGTGAAAGCTGGAAGGCAACAGCCTGGAGGAGTCATGCAACCTCTTCCCATACCGGAGTGGAAATGGGACAATATTACGATGGACATTGTCATGGGGATACCAAAGAATCCTAGAAGGAACGATGCAATATGTGTTATTGTTGATCGTCTTACCAAGTCAGCACATTTTCTTACTATTAGAAGATCTACCCCTAGAACGTCTAGCAAGACTATATATTAATGAAGTTGTGAGACTTCATAGAGTACCCCTATCGATCGTTTCTGATCGTGATCCCCGTTTTACTTCAAGATTTTGGAAAAGTCTTCAGAAATCCTTGGATACAGAACTTCATTTGAGCACTGCTTACCACCCTCAGACAGACGGACAATCAGAACGGACTATTCAGACCTTAGAAGACATGTTGAGATCTTGCTCACTTGACTTTCAGGGTATGTTGGATCAATATTTACCACTAGTAGAATTTTCCTATAACAATAGCTTCCATTCGAGTATTCAGATGGAACCATATGAAGAGTTATACAGAAATAGATGTCGTACACCAACCTGTTGGGATGACGTTGGTGAAAGAAACCTTGTAGGCCCAGAACTGGTGGAGGAAACGGTGGAAAAGGTGAAAGTAATCCAAAATCACATCAAAGCAGCTCAAAGTAGGCAGAAGAGCTATGCCGATAATCGAAGGAAGGATTTGGAATTTCAAGTCGGTGATCATGTTTTCCTGAAGGTATCTCCATGGAAGGGAGTCATACGTTTTGGAAAAAATGGTAAATTGAGTCCCAGGTACATCGGACCTTTCAAAATTCTAGAACGAATTGGGGCTGTAGCTTACCGATTGGTAATGCCGCCAAGTCTCTCCAAAGTTCACGATGTGTTCCACGTATCTCTGTTGAGGAAATATATGCCTGAACCAACGCATTTACTCTCCTATGAGGAATTAGAACAGGAACCCGATCTTTCATATTGTGAAGAGCCCATCAGGATTCTTGATGTGAGGGAGCAGGTGCTGAGAAACCGGACGACTCGTCTGGTAAAGGTTTTGTGGAGAAATCATAAAATGGAAGAGGCAACGTGGGAACCTGAGTAACTTATGATGAAGAACCACCCGAGTCTTTTTATGCACTAATACCCTAGAAATTGCGAGGACGAAATTATTTGAAGGAGGGGAGAATGTGACACCCCAAGGTTCCACGATATGTTTCCCTTCGAATAATGCAATAGCGTGTGTTGTACGCAGCCTCGAGCTCTAACACACACCACAACTAATTAAACGAGCCGTTGTGAATAGTAATACCTACTTTTTGAAATTTTATAAATTTTATTTATCAAAATGTACTTCATTTTTGGATTCGGAATATCTAAATTATCCTATGTTGAATTTTTGGTATTTTTCTGAGAATTTCTAATTTTTTATGAATAGTGAAAAATACTTAAAAACAACTTTTTAAATAAAAATAATTTATAGTGAAAAATTATACTATTTAGTGGTTTTAAAGTATAATTAGAATATATTTTTACCATTTTATCCAATGGTGGTCATTATAATTAATTTAACATTGAAATCGAACATAAACAATTGCCAATCTTTTGATATAAATTGTTTCTTAGAAACATGCCATTTTTTGTAACAGTAGGAATTAATTATAAAATTAATTAATGCAACTTATATGTCTGGAATTTTGTAAAATAGACATCATTTTTGAATTCGGAATATCAATTATAGCTTAGGGTGAAATTTTGGCTTTGTTCTGAAAAACTTCAATTTTTGATGAATAGTGAAACCACTAAGTGGTAGTTAAATAACTGATTTTTCATTTAAATGAAATATTACCACTTCTGTGATTTGATTTTCAAAAATCCGACATACATGGTTGTCATTAAGAAGTAAAATGTGGTTCAATGAGATTAAAATAAATTTTTGGTGAATAGTAACTTTTAAGTTCTTAATCGCGATTAGAGGTAATTAGTGTAATTTAAGATACAAATAATGTTTTAATAATATGAGATGAGCATGACACTTGTCCTACTCCTATTGGATGAGTCATGTCCGACCAAGACAACCCATGGGTCAACTTGGGGACCCCATGGAGCCACTTTAGTTGGAAAATGACATTAATATATAGTTATTTAATGTTAAAATTAAATTGACACAAACATGAGTTGTTTTACTAAAACAGTTTTTAAGTGGGGTGACACAAGTCCAACATTTGATTATAAATATTAATTAGAAAGATAAAAAAGATTTCCTACATCATAGTATTTGTTTTATAGTTTTTAGACATTAAATAAATTAAATTATTTATGACATCATTATGATGCAGCGATGACCTCATTATTTAACAATTTAAATAAAATGAGAAGATAATGCTAAATCCAAGGCTTACACTTGTACAAAGTCTATTGGATGAGGATATTTCGAACCCTTATCACCTTATCCACGAATTATATAAGTGTGGGACCTTAAGAATCCGAAAAGCATTGTATAATAATGTAACATTTCAATCTTTCCAAAAGAGCCCCTCCTCTCCTCTTATAAAAGGCCCCCACCTCTACCACCTTATTCACACTTTCAAGCCTTTTGGTTCGGCCAACCTATGCCCAAATACTCTCACAACTTCTCTCCCTTCATCCTAGAAGCCTTACTTTAGTCAGAAATCCATCCTAAGGAGTCCTTTTGATCAAATCAAAAGGAAGAACCCGAAGAAGAGGTAACATTTTCATCACCCTCTTTCATGTTTCTTTCTTCTTCCACTCCCTCTTTGTTTATTATTTCAATTCTAAAATTATAACTCCAGTATCTTCTATATACTGTGATGTTATTATAAATATGGAACAACCATATTCAGTATTCTACCCATCATTTAAATGAAATGTCACCATACGTGCGTACGTACGGCTTACGGTCTCCACGTCGTGGTGTAATTGTTATTCAATATATTATTATTTAGGTAAATATAATAATGATATGTAATTCATGTAAATAATAAATATAACATGATAATTATTCTGTATATATGATATACTATCCAATTATATATTATTTCAATATCAAAATAATGATATTGTCGCTCATGAGTACGTACGGACTACTGTCTCCACGAACGCGATGAGATTCATTCTCCGTCGTATCCATTCAAGTATAATTATCATTTGATGATTTAAAAATAATGTTTAAGGACATGATATCATTATGGATATGAATAAGATACAACCTATCCATGAAAAACACGACTTACGTAACAAATCATATAAAAGAAAACGAGTAAGTTAACACACGAAACAACGATAAATCTAAGATATTGTTAACAAAGCAATGTTAAAAGATCATATATGATATCATATGAATGTATATGATTCTTGTATAATTTAATATCAATTATTTCACCATTATAGTGGAGGTTAACCTACCCCAACCAAGGAAAAGTACAAGGTAAGGGTCATTTCACAATCTCTTCATTATCCGAGGTTGTTTATACGTAATAATCTACTGGGATCTCTTTATCATCCACATCCTTGTTTCTTCAAAATGTATTTCAATTTTTTTTTACAAGAATATGGGTTAAAGTCATTTATTCCCTTTTTGACTTTTTATAAGAGGAATCTTTCCGTCGTTTTCAAAACAAGGTCCCTTTTAACCTTTTCGACAAAATTAAGGTAAGAATGTTTTTTTAACTTATACGGCGGGTGCGGTTATTTTACGCCGTTATAAAATCTTCAAATCTTTCCTTACAATCTCATAATAATATTTTCAAGAAAATTTTATATTTTATATGGCTCTTAAAATATTTCAAAAATAGAAAGAGATATTTCTCTAAAAAGTGTTTTGATTTCATCTATGTCAACATCCTTTGATGGATTTTACGCTTATTTGAAGTTGATTTATTATAATACAAAACTTCTATATTGTATTGAATGTTTTGTGATATGTTTGACTGTGAATGTGCTATTTTAATACCATTCATAGTTTATGGTAAAATTATTGACATTTCGTATGCTAGTTTTAATACGAATGTTTATGTTATGTTTAAACCTTTTCTTATGGGAATTCATTGGACTTAATATGTGATGAGTGGAGCCCGCTATAGATCCTCGATGCATCGGTAGGTCTCATGAGACAAACTAGTGTCTTGGCAAAAGGCCTTGAAAAAATCTTATTTGTAGTCTTGGCACGAGGCCTTGGCTATGTGGTTATGATAGTCTGGCATTATGCATTCCAACATTATGAAAGTGGTTAGTGATTTTTCATGTGATTATTCGATTAGTAGAATATCAATGTGAATGAGTAAATGGAATTATTTCATTTTAATTTTGCCATATTATGTTGATGTTCAAGTTTAAAAGGCTTTTGTTTTAGTTATACATTGCCTTAAATGTTTATTCTTATTTATGAAAGTTTCCGCTATATTGTTATCCTTACTGGGCATTTGAGCTCACCCCTTTTTCTATGTTTTATTTTTCCCAGGAAGTGAAGAAGTAAATTATGAATGACCTGCAGGGATATTATGAGGGGATAATATTGTGGACTGTGGAGACATTATGTTGTTGTAGTAGTTTTTCATTTTATGATGTAATGTAAAACATATGAATATATCTGGTGTTTCCAAGGCTACTAAACCAATCGTTCTTTTGAGATTTGATCTTTCTTGTGATCATGACAATGTTACGAAGTAATGCACCGACTCTGGGTAGCTGGGGTCGGGGCGTTACAACTAAAATCTAATCCATACTAAATATGATATAAAAATATTCTATATGAATTTCCATAATATTTTAAGTGAAAACAAAAAGTGACATACGAAAAACAGACCAAACACATTCGAAATGTGTTGATGCTTTAGGACAATGATCCATGGGTCATATGTGACGTGTACAAATCAACCCCACCTCAATCTGAGGCGTGGTGTGGCCGAAACAACTCAAAGTGTATGTCTTTTGTTTCAAAAGGACATCATTTTAAGTGAAAAACATCAACTGGCATACGGAAAACCAGCCAAACCCAATCGGATTGTGTTGATACTTTAAGAAAATGATCCATGGTTCATTTGATACGTTTACGAGTCAACCCCGCCGAAATCCGAGATGCAGTGTGTTCGGGACCACTCTATGTGACTTTCTTTTGTTTAAAATGGACAGTATTTTATGTACATATAGAAAACCAACCAAACGCATTCGGTATCTGTTGAAACTTTAGGAGAACGATCCATGGGTTATATGTGACGTGTAAGAGTCAACGCCACCTCAATCCGAGGTGCGGTGTGACCGACACCACTCAAAGTGTCTCTAGTTTTTTTTTAAAATGGACTTCATTTTTAGTGAAAACAACAAATGACATACGGAAAACCGACCAAACGGATTTTGATTGTGTTGATAATTTAGCAAAATGATCCATGGGTCATATATGACATGTACTAGTAAACCCCTCCTCAATCCGAGGTGCGGTGTGGCCGGCACAACTCAAAGTGTATGTCTTTTGTTCAAAAGGACATCATTTTAAGTGGAAAACATCAACTGGCATACGGATAACCGACCAAACGCATTCGGTTTCTATTGAAACATTAGGAGAAGGATCCATGGGTCATATGTGACGTGTACGAGTCAACACCACCTCAATACGAGGCGCGGTGTGGCCGACACCACTCAAAGTGTCTCTATTTTGTTTAAAATGTACTTCATTTTTATTGAAAACAAACAATGACATATGGAAAACCGACCGAACGGATTCTGATTGAGTTGATACTTTAGAAAAATTATCCATGGGTCATATGTGATGTGTACGAGTCAACCCCGCCTCAATCCGAGGTGCGGTGTGGCCGGAACAACTCAAAGTGTATGTCTTTTGTTTCAAAAGGACGTCATTTTAAGTGAAAAACATCAACTGGCATACGGAAAACCGGCCAAATGCATTCAGATTGTGTTGATACTTTAGGACAACGTTCCATAGTTCATTTGAGACGTGTAAGATTCAACCCTGCCTAAATCCGAGACGCGGTGTGGCCGGTACCACTCTAATTGTGTCTCTTTTGTTTCAAACGGACAAGATTATAAGTGAAATAAACAACTGGCAGACGAAAAACCAACCAAACGCATTCGGAATCTATTAAAATTTTAGTACAACGATCCATGGGTCATATGTGACGTGTAAGAGCCAACTCGGGCTCAATCCGAGTCACGGTGTGGTCGGGACCACTCTAAGTGACTTTCTTCTGTTTAAAATGGACAGTATTTTAAGTACATACGGAAAACCAACCAAACGCATTCGGTTTCTGTTGAAACTTTAGGAGAACGATCCATGGATCATTTGTGACATGTACGATTCAACGCCACCTCAATCCGAGGTGCGGTGTGGCCGACACCACTCAAAGTGTCTCTATTTTGTTTAAAGTGGACTTCATTTTTAGGGAAAAGAAAAAATGACATACGGAAAACGAACCGAACGGATTCTGATTGTGTTGATACTTTAGCACAATGATCCATGGGTCATATGTGACGTGTACCAGTCAACCCCGCCTCAATCCGAGGCGCGGTGTGGCCGACAAAACTCAAAGTGTATGTCTTTTGTTTTAAAAGGACGCCATTTTAAGTGAAAAACATCAACTGGCATACGGAAAACCGGCCAAATGCATCCTGATTGTGTTTATACTTTAGGACAACGATCCATGGTTCATTTGAGATGTGTATGAGTCAACCCTGTCTAATCTCGAGATGCGGTGTGGCCAGTACCACTATAAATGTTTCTCTTTTGTTTAAAATGGAAAAGATTATAAGTGAAATAAACAACAGACAGAAGAAAAACTGACCAAACGCATTCGGAATCTGTTGAAATTTTAGGACAACGATCCATGGGTCATATGTGACGTGTACGAGCCAACCCGGGCTCAATCAGAGTCACGGTGTGGTCCGGACCACTCGAAGTGACTTTCTTTTGTTTAAAATGGACAGTATTTTAATTACATACGGAAAACCAACCAATCGCATTCGGTTTCTGTTGAAACATTAGGAGAACGATCCATGGGTCATATGTGATGTGTACGAGTCAACACCACCTCAATCCAAGGCGCGGTGTGGCCGACACCACTCAAAGTGTCTCTATTTTGTTTAAAATGGACTTCATTTTTAGTGAAAACAACAAATGACATACATGAAAACTGACCAAACGGATTCTGATTGTGTTGATACTTTAGCACAATTATCCATGGGTCATATGTGACGTTTAAGAGTCAACCCCACCTCAATTTGAGGCGCGGTGTGGCCGGAACAACTCAAAGTGTATGTATTTTGTTTCAAAAGGACGTCATTTTAAGTGAAAAACATCAACTAACAAACGGAAAATTGACCAAACGCATTCGGATTGTGTTGATACTTTAGGAAAAAGATTCATGGGTCATTTGAGACGTGTACGAGTCAACCCCGTCTAAATCTGAAACGTGATGTGGCCGGTCCCACTCTAACTGCGTCTCTATTGTTTAAAAGGGACAAGATTATAAGTGAAATAAATAACTGACATACGAAAAACCGACCAAACGCATTCAGAATCTTTTGAAATTTTAGGACAACGATCCATGGGTCATATGTTACGTGTACGATTCAACCGCACCTCAATCCGAGTCGCGGTTTGGCCGAGACCACTCTAAGTGTATCTATTTTCTTTAAAATGGACTACATTTTAAATACATACGGAAAACCAACCAAACGTATTCTGATTGTGTTTATATTTTAGCACAACAAATTCATGGGTCATTTGTGATGTGTACGAGTCAACCCCATGTCAATCTGAGGCACGGTGTGGCCGGCACCATTCAAAGTGTCTCTCTTTTATTTAAAAAAGACTTCATTTTAAGTGAAAACAACAACTGGCATACGGAAAACTGACCAAACGATTTCAGAATATGTTGATACTTTAGGACAACGATCAATGAGTCATTTGTGACGTGTACGAGTTAACCTCGCCTCAATCCGAGGCACGGTGTGACCGGTATAATTCCAGGTGTATGTATTTTGTTTAAAATGTATATGATTTCAAGTAAAAATATATGGTGTACAAAAAACCAATCAAATTATGAATTGAATTCCGGATTCCACTTATGATTGTCATCTAAATTTTAAATTGAATTCAAAATGAATTATGTATGTTTATAATTATGTTATGAATTCTAATTTAATTATGGATGAGTATATTTCTAGGATGCATTATAGGTGTTGGTTGGTTGGTTTGCATTATTTAATTGTGTTGGATTGTTCTCTATATGTATGCATTGTATATGTGTTACAGTTACAATAATTGGATTGAAAATTGAATTGAAAATGAAAATTGAATTGAAAATGAGCCCAAAATAGACCTGCTATGCCAAAATGATCCCAAAACAGACCTGCTTTGCAAATTACAGGCTGCTGTGCAATTTCCACAGCAAAGCCTTTGCCAACGATTTCAAACCGTTGGCATAGCCCATATAAAGATGTTTTTACCAACGGTTCATTAAACCGTTGGTAAAAACAGACTATCCCAACGGTTCAAACCGTTGGGATAGCTTTTGGAATTTGTGTTTTTACCAACGGTTGGCAGAACCGTTGGTAAAAACCTTTCCCAATAGTTTTCAAACCGTTGGGAAAGAAAATATTCATGGGATTCCCCAATGTGCCAAACAGTTGGGAAAGGATTTTCCCAACGGTTTGGCACAACCGTTGGGGTAGGTTGATTTTTTCTAAACTATCCCAATGGTTCCTTGTAAACCGTTGGGAAAATCCTTCCCCAACGGCTTACTTTCCCACGGTTGGCAGAACCATTGGTATAACATATACCAACAGTTCTTCAGCCTTTCCCAACGGATTAGAAATGTTGGGAAAGGATGGGTTTCCAGTAGTGACATTTAACGGGTGGTTACATGATAAACCATATGACGGGTGGTGCCGTGAATACAAGGACGGGTGGTTATGTAATAACCTCCAATGCATTGGGTATGGAAGTCGGCCGTATGGCTATTCCATTAAGTATTTATGGAAATTGTCCGTATGACTATTCCATTAAGTGATATGTGTGGAAGTCGACCGTATGGTTATTCCACTTAAGTATGTTTATGTCCCAAGTTACCTTTATATATGTTATGTGTTCTTTATATGGGTTTTATGGTAATCATTTGGTTACAAAAAGGTAAGTAATGATATTTTATTCAATGAAGAGTTTTTTACTACTTCATGAAGGTGAAGGTATTACTTTGATAAAGTATACATGATTTACTTGATGTTTGAAAAACTAACAGTTTTCATTCTTTGTGTATACCTTACTGAGATTTTTATGCTCACCCCAAGTTTTTTTGAAATGTTTTTCACAGGACTTAATGTGGAATAAGGTCAAGGATGGGCTCAAGGGAATGTCATGCTATATAAAACATGGAACTAGACATGTTTCTTTTTAAGATTTTTTTATTCTATGGAAACTTGGTAGAAGTGTCTACTTTATAAATCTATTGAGATGTAATAGTTATGTTATAATTCTCTAAAACTCTAAACCTGAAAAGATCCTCAATGTGAATTATTCATTTAATTCAATATTAAGTAATGTTTAAGGCCGGGGCCTTATAATTTCCCAAGATATGTGTTTTCAAAAAGAATATTCTATAATATAATCCATTTTCTAGTTTACTTAACCAATTCAACACATGCTTCCAATTACCTAAAGATAAAGTACTACAGTAAAATACATATATATCTCTTATGTATTATAAATAGAGTATTATTGATATAATAATCGAATAAAATAATAATTTAATCCAAATACAATAATATTAGTCAATTTTCTTTATCTGAGGTACTATCATAATCTTTTCCATGATATCTGTTTTTCTTATATGTTATATTCCCCCGATGTTTGAGACATTGATCTGAATAGTGTCCAATATTCTAGTATTTAAATAATTTTAAATGGAAAACATATTTAATATCCATGAAATTACATTTATGGTGTATGTTATCAACACAGATGTAGTAATCTCCAATTATATTCAAGAAAGTACATTGGGGTTTATTTACACAATTATCACACGAGGGAAAATAATTCATTCTCCTCTTTCATTTAGCCATATTTTCTTTTGTTGTTATCTCCTTCTGATGCTTCCCTCTGAATCCTTAATAATTAGAGAATTTATTCTTTACCTCATTAGAACATGATATTATTTCATCATATGATGAAAATTCTTGTTAGATTTGTAACTATAAAAATATTGGTATGTGACTATAAAATATTTGATCCTAATTACACTTTGGACAATGTGAATTGTTTAAGACACCATTCCTTTGGTGAGGTTCAATTTATAAAGGAAGGAATGCACTAGATTAGATCATGTCATTATGAAACATAAAGTACAATATGAGAAAGAGTGAAATACATAATATATTGAAACACACATTCATAAATATTCTTAGGATCAAATACATGATTTATTTAAAGAGATATTAACAATTACATCATTCATAATGGTTTGTGAAAATAATAAGAATTATCCAAATAATATCCTCATGGAGTGTCAAAATAGGTTTAGAGTAAGACCCATTTTCTTATACCAGTTTATGATGAGTAAATCCAAATATACTTTATTAGTGTTGTTACGCCTAGGTATATCTATGCCAGAACCACAACCACTTGTTGAATCAATAAATTGATGTTTTTCTATGAAGAACCACATATTACCTACCTTAAAAAAGCTTTAGGATGTTATTATATGATTGTACCAAAATTCTATCTTAATGTTATGTTTCCTTAACTTTGTTTTCTAAATCTAGTTCCCATGATTTCTATTAAAATTACTCTAACACCAACTTTAAGAAACATGAACCTAGTACCCATTTTTCGGTGTTCATTTTATTAAAATCACATAAATACAAGAGATAAAATCTACAAGGATCGATAAGTTTCATCAACATGATGAAATATATACATACATTGTTCCCTTGTTATATAGGTAAAAAATATAAAATAAAGAAGAAGAAAATAAACATAATACTTAAAACTTATTCAAATATTTTATATTCATAACCTTGGAAAAGTAAAAATATCATATTGAGAGAATTAATAAAAAATAAAAGTTAGGTACATAAAAATATAACTTATACAATTAAGTATAATCAATATGGAGAGGTGATTAATTGAAAAACACATTCCAATTAATAAACTTGGAGCGAAAATTCTTCTATATAATTGATCATAGTGAAAATAATCTTGATAATAATTAGTAAAAACTGAATAAAGATAATTCTTAATCATTAGATGTAACGTATTGAGGACATGAGCCATCATACCTTAAAAAACGTTTATGTGTGTGGGAAAAAACTAGTCTAATTCTATTTGGAAACTATCACAAAGGGTTTCCACCAACTTTTTTGTCTCATGTGACGTGTCGACACATCGTGCGGCTATAACAAGCCACAACCATCATTAGAAGAAAAAAAATCACTATATTTATAAATATATCATTAAATATAATTTTCCCTTACCAGTTATTTATATGTGAATAATATTTATATATTAAAATACTCTAATATAATCGTTGAGAAATTCTTGAGAGAAATAACATTTTTGTTTGGATAGAATAGTTCATTGGGAAAATAATTTCAATTTATAATTAAAATAAAATTGAAAATATATATAACTCTAAAAATACGTTTTTAGAAAATGAATTTATTTTTTAGGAATAAATTATGTCCAACTAAAGCTAAAACTTGTAAAATGAGTTTTTTAAAAACATTGGATATGGGTCACTTCAATGCGGTTTAATGGGACATTTTAATGATTCCTTCAAATTGAAAAGGTATAAATGTTTGTATAAAATTAAAAATTAACTATGGTTATTAATGATAAAAAAACTATTTAATAAAAAAATAATGGTGGATTAAATATATTACAGAATGCACTTGAAAATGGAATAGAAAACAGGTTGTTTCCTCTGATATAGCTTGCTTTCTGGAGGAATTGATAATGGATCTTTATAATAAATGGATTTACTCATAAATTAAAGAAGAAATCATATGATAAAATTATATTAGAACATATAAAAAAAACATATGATATATATATAAATAATCAATGTAGAAATAAATTGTTTAAAAGGGAGAAGAAAATTAACTGAACAAAAAATAGATGTTTGGGTAAAATTAATTACCACATTGTAATCTATCAAATCGTCTGACAAAAAAATTAATAATCATAAAATTAATCACTAAATGCAATCAATATAAATATATTAATGATATTATATATCAAATGGATGTATACATACACCACATACAAGAAATAAGTGGTGACTAATGGAAATATCATTTAGATAAATGTGAGATGATAAACCCCTTACCTTATGTCCGAATGTGTTATGCACATCATATTAATGTCCAAAATAAACATATTAAATCCATTAATTATTTAATTAAGAATCATTTATAGATTTATTTTACTTATTATAATTCTATTATGTATATTTTGGGCCTTTATAATGAGTTATATGTCACTTTTTTATTTTTTGGGATAATTCCTTTTCGTGGTTTCATGACCTGTTTACTTGTATACTTGTATGAAAAATCATGTAAAAAGAAAATAGATTTCGCGAAGAGAAATTATATTTTAAAATTGATATTAAAAAATATTAAGAATTTTTATTTTTTATTCTTGTTATATGGTAAGATTATTATTGATTATATAAAATATCAGTGATAATCAATTAAATTAATTTTGTGTTTTTTCGATATCCATGATCTAGTTTTGTTATGTGAATTAATATTTAGTATATATAATTTTTTTGTAATCATAAATATGTTTTAATACATATAGTATATTCTTTTTAAAAATTAAAAATATTTTTATTACTAGCATTTATGGTGGAATAGAAAATTGAAAACTCATTGTTCACAAAGGTGGTAAATCAGCACCAAATGGATGGTGTTTTCATTTTATGTATAAAAAAGGGGAATAGAGGGGGTATGATGATGGAAATAAGATTAATAGAAAAAAATGAAATTATATATAAGATATTTTAGATTAAATCTTAATTTTTATTATAGTGGAAATGATTTAAAAAGAAGAAATGAAATTACAAAAATTGATAGAGAATGAAAAAATAATTGCCTCCTAAATTCCTCTCCTTCAGAACCTCCTTATGAAAACTGATTTTGGTATTTTGTGGAGACTAGGGGATCCTGGAATTTAAGGATCATTTTTAAATTAGTTTATTGAAGAAATTATAAAATATGAAATTCTTTTGTGCTGCGATAATAAAAGGTGGGGGAATTTTAAGTGGGAGGAGTGGGGGTGTTTTTTTATTATTTAGTTCATTTGTTTAATATTTTGGATTAAGAATATGAATATTGTTGATTATTTTGAAAAAATTAAATAATTATTGCATGTTATTTCTAAACAATGTTTCTTATATCACCCATGACACAAGGAATATAGTATTTTAATAATAATGTATATATCCTGTAAATTACAGTATTTCACTATTCACAAAAAATCAACTATTCTAGATAAATCCAAAACATTTACCCTATTCATTTTTAAACATGTAGAATTCAAAAATGAACTCCATTTTATGAAAATAATTTTATAAGTATTAGTTTTAATTTTTTTAATTATAATCATCATTTACATGAAAAAATTAATTTTAATATTATAATTATTTTTGAGAAAAATGAAATAAATAATTATAGTATAATAAAATTATATTATAAACTACAACACAAGAAATTTTAATTTATGAATCTATTTTATAAAAATAAAATTTATCTCTAATCATTATATTACTTATAAAATTCTTAATAAACATTTATATTACATAAAATTTCCAACAATTTATTTCTCATTTTTTGAAAATTTAATTACATATTACATTATGTAAATATACCATATTTACATTTATAAGATACATAAATTATATTTACATTTAAATCAATTTTATTTCTATTCTATTGTTTATATTACTATAGTAATTGTCACATTATTATTCCAACAGTCGCATTAATATTCATTAAACATGGTAGTTATCGAAAAAATACATCAAATTTTGACGAACATAAATTATAAAATTTTGATTTCAAAAATAATTTTTATTGTGTCATATATAATTTATAAAATTGTAAAAAATTATTAAAAAAAAATGTTCTCTATTAAAAGGCTGTGAAATTGAATTTAGAAAAATATAGCTTTTGAGTGTTTAACGTCGGATTCACTCTTATCATATTCCTTTAAAATATTTTTTCAGAATGTAAAAACATTTTATTATATTTATAATATATACATTTCAATAAAACAATTAATTATCTCTAATTTAATGTAAGTTTATAATGGTCATTTTATTAGAATGATATTTATTTGTATAACATTATTAATTTTGGATTGGTGTTATGAGAAAAATATTTGGTTGAAATAATTAAATTTAAAAAAATATGTACCATAAAATCATGGGGTTCTACATTCTATGAACAGTTATAACAGAGGTCCCATTTTTATTTCTTGTGGATGATCTTGCGAATGTGGACTGAGATTGAATATTATTTTTTATATCTATAGAGTTGGGGTATCTAATGAATGATCCACAATTTGTTCACTAATTTATATTACATTAAATAAGATACCAATTGTCACATAAAAGACCACGTGTCACCTGAGACACAGATTAGAGGACCATAAAAATGACATTTTATTGAAAGAAATTAAATAATGTTATCTTAATGGGTAATGTGTAGGGCATAATATACAAGAGAACGTATAAATCCCCATCAACAGTACCCCTTGCTCTTGTGAAGGAATCCAATACATTCACTAACAATATGAAGGCTACTAAATGTGTCAATATGAGTCATGTAACTTATCATCCAACAGTTTTGTGAAAATTATTCCACAATTTATTGAAAAATAATAGGGGAAATACACCAAAGGTGTAATCATTTTTCAGTCATTTATATTCATCTGACATACCCACACGATTTGTAATACGTAATGGAATGACCTAATGAGAAGTTCAACATTCCATTCAAGAGCCCACTAACATGTAACTTTCCTTATGTAAGGGTTTTAGACATGTCCATTTGATTATGTTTTTTCCCTTAAAATCTGGAGACATATAAAGGGTATTCAATTAAAATGTTATGACATCACTAAAAGACTAATTATTAGGAAAATGATGAATAAACGGAATTTAGAGATAATTTTTTTGATAACACTCACACATACTCAAACCATCCCCATCAAATTGCATATAAATAATTATATTAACGTGGTAAAAAATATTCTAGCAGAGTGAACATACAATGAACATAATGAAAAATATAGTTTTCACCCCAAGCGATCACCAATAATCCCACAGAGCCCCCTCCCCCCTCCCCCCAATTTTTATCATGATCACATAGTATACCACTATATAATAATCTTAATCTCATGAAGGAACCCTAGAAAGACACTTTTTTTACGAGAAGGACCCGAAACTCGAATTATTTTATCATTTCAACAACATTCCATAGGCAACATGATATCGAAAAGGCCCCTATACATATCAATCTAAATTTTTGGATGTTCCATCACTTGTCCACATGGACAGATGAAATCCCACTACCTAGCTTGGTTCCAATAAAAATGCTGAAGTTATAACATTATTATGGTATCAAAAAATCATGAGAAACCTCCTTGTAGACCTGTGATAGGATCCCATGATGCTCATGAAACCATGTCTATCCACTGTCTCTAACCCAAATTTGTAAGATATGTTCCATGCAAGACGGTGTATAATTGGGTTAGTGAGACCTAAAAATCCACCCCACCCTCAATATAAAAATGAATCCATGTTCGATCAAACATGATATTATTGGAAAATACTTCTCGTTGTTTCCAATGATGTGATCACAAATTTTTTCTACAGGGTAAACTCTATACAACTACCTAAGGGTTCATAAATCATGCATAAGACCAGCATTTCATCACTTAAGATAACATTAAGTACTTATAGATTATTATGAAGATAATTCCACAAAACCTATAAAATAATATAATATTGGACAAAAAAAAGGAATACATGCCATAAATGGATTGAATAATGATTAAATGAGAGACTTCTGTGGTGAAAAAATACACTAATCCTCATTAACATTTGATTACATACCCATACCATGTGAATTCACAAGGACATGTCACTCATATCAGGTTATAGTCCCTTAAAACACTATTTGGATCATGAGAAGTACCTTTTACATTTTAAGAATTCCAAACAATGCCCAAAGATCATTCCATATTTGTCTTGAGAAACACTCCAAGATTTACCTATAATACAATGAAATGTCCACCCGATACGCTGACCAAGTTATATTGTGAGAAAAAAAAATTTACCTAGGCCTCATAGTGACACCAATACATATCATCTTGGATCATGTGATGTTATACTAACATGTTATCCATGTTATGTGGAACCCTAGAGACATGTAATCCTAGATCATGTGACATATTTTGGATAGGTCAGTTCGGTCATGTGGCTCTCTCCTAAAATATCTTCATGGACCATGTGAATACCTTATGAGAAGTCATCCTAGAACATGATATGTACCCCAGAAAAGTCATCAAGGTCATGTAGAACCATCCAGATGTGTTATCTAGGATCAAATCACATCCTCCTGACATGTCAGATCGGTCATATAGCACCCACCGTACATTTCATCATATATCCCATATTTTCGTCCATACAAGTCCACCAAATCATGTAGCACCCTCTAGACACGTTCAGAAAGATCATGTGTCATCCTCTAGAAATGTCATCATTTTGATGTGACGCCCTCCATACATGTCATCATTGATCAAGCGATGGTCTCCAGACATTCCATTCATGTTGTGAAACATCAACATGAAATGTTAATAAGATCCTATGACTAGCATAGGCATCTATGTTGAGAATGAAGTGTATTTCCAGACATCCTCAGACATGTCTAGGAAACAATCAGAACATTTCATTCATCTAGGGACCAGATAAAGTTGTCTAGTTCACATATATGTGAAACCGTAATCTTTAAGAACTAATCAATGGATTAATATGTTATTTCTGCAATGTTAAGATTGCCTCAATGTGTATCCTCTAATTAATGGAATAATATGTATGTATCCTATGATAGGGAAACTTTAATGTTTAATCCTTGATCAGTGGAACAATACAATATTCCCTTATATTTGGGAAACCAAAGTTTATATGTCGTAATCTATGGCCTAATATGATATTCCCTATTTTAGGAAAACTTCACTCTATAATCATTGATCAACAACATAATATGATATGACATCATCTATGTGATACATTAGTGTTTAATACCTGATCAATTATAAAATATGATATTATCACATATTAGGTAAACATAACTATATAATACTTGATGAGGGTCATAATATGATATGGCCCAATATTAGGGAAGCCTAATCATCTAAGCCTCAATCAGAATAATAGTATGATATTCTACTATATAAGGTAGACCTCAACATGTAATCTCAAATAAGTGAAATCATATATTTTCCCAACATTATGGAAAATATAGTATGCACGCCCCAATCAAAATGAAATTTTAGAACTCTTATTCCTTATATATGATGTATATATTGAATTCCTCCCCAACTCCCAATCATAAATGGTTATCCACATCAATATGAGTCCCTCTATGTATCCAACATTCCAATCATCTAGACCCAATCACTCTCATGGTCTGATCATTATGACTCATCCACTAGCAGATAAAGAGGGATGCTAAACTATGCTCACTCTAATTCATTTCATAACTGGGATACACATAATGAATTTTTAATACCTAAGGTAAAATGAGAATCCACCTCAGTATGAGTCCCTCAATGATCCTACATTCCAACCACCAGGACCCAATCACACCCATGTTATGATCATTATTCCTCATTAACTAGAATATTTAAGAAGGAAATAAAACTATGATAACTTAAATTTCAACCATAGTTACTATATGTAGGATGCCTTCATAAGGAAAAAACTCCATATTAATCATTCAAAAATATTATATAGAATATATTCCCCACATACATATGTGTTATGATTGATTAATTTACATCCCTTGTTTATCATAATCATCATGGCTCGCATGGGATTAGGTAGTTGCAACGGTCATATAATTGACATCATGAATATTGACTATCCATGATAACCATATTGTGTAATCCACGACCAGTGTATTGATATTAATTACCAAATTCATTGGAATCCACCTTAGGGATAGTCTCAGGGGCATGATCGATATATGATGAATCTGATTCTTAATATAACTAAGCTATGTTTGAAATATCTCAAAGGTTTAATCTCAATTAATATTAAAATGTATACTCATATATATCCTTTCCACATGATTATATATTTCATTGTTTGAATGAAATATGGATTGTGATTATTGTTATTAATATGATATATAGTCTACCTCATAATGGATGAATAAAAACGTAAAAATATTAATTAATGGGTGGTAGTAGACACTGGATTTCTATGTTATATGGATTCAAAATATAAACAACTACCTTATGGTGGAGGATAAATGACAATCCTTTGATATATAGAGATTGAATAATTCTTATTCCGTCCTTAAAAGTTGGAATAATTTGGTACTTAATATTTTTTTTAGGGTAACCTATTTTATATCAGGATTAAGAAGATATTTTTGAACATATCATAAATTTATAAGATATTATTGTAGTATTTAAAAATTCCCATCAAAAGGATGTGACAAGCCTGACATCCCATAATCTCAACCAATGTGAGTTCCTAAGTGTAATTTGGTCTAAAATCCTAATTGATTGACTATGTTTAGAAAGAATCCATTAGCCCAATTATGGACATGACAACTGCTATGAGCTTATATGGATGATAAAAGTGAGTGGTGAACCCAACCTGAGTTATTTTCCAAACCCAAAACCCCCCACAATCAAGGAATTATAATCCCCCCCACCAGGCATATGATCATTCCATCAAAACGAATACGATCAACTGAAAATATAATACAACTATCGAATATACCTCATGAAATATAAGGATATAATTCCCAGAACAATTTCAACGATTTTATTATCACCCTAACGAGGATCAACACATGTCTATTTTTGAGGAAACAAAAATTTCCAACACGATGTAAAAACATTATACTATGATATATGCATCACAAAATAAATAAGATAGACAACCCAGGTCTCATCATATAATTATCTTCTCACCACATGGGTGATCATCAATTATCCATTTTCGATGAAACACACAATGAAATTTTATGAAATATTTATAATTAAATAAATTTCATTTCTTTAATTCCATATTATTTATGAGACCTTTAGTCTAATGGAACTAAATTATAATATATGATTATATCATGTCATTTAATTTTTAATAATGGAAAATAATTTCCAAATATTAAAATAATATATATAAATGTTTTGTATAAATAATATATTTTGATAAAACATGATCAATAATTACAAAAGATCTTGTATACATTAAAAATAAATTTCTCCTCAAAAAATCGTTAGTTTTTTTGTGTTGGAAAATAATCGAATTAATTTATACAAAATTAAAAAATAAAATTGTTGAAACTAAATTTGTTTATGAAATAAAAATATGAAAATTATTTTAGAGTGGCTATGTTAAAATATTCTAAAAAGAATTATTTGTCAACAAATATTTGGAAATATTGATTTTTACTAAAAAAAATCCAATTTTTTAAAACATTTACAAACATTAATTTTATTAGAATCGTTTCAAATGTATTATTGGATAAATTTTAAAATTTATAATTCAATTAATTTAACCTTAAAAAAATTAAATTTAATCATATTATAGATATATAATACAATTAAGAATACATTTTCGTTGGAACCACACATTTTAATACATTTTATGGGTTTAATCTTAAATTAAATTCATTCACATTTCTGAGTTGAATTTCATAATATTGCTTCCATATTATTAATAATTAAAAAATATATTATAATCAAATCAAATTTTTTTATCATAAATAATATTAAAAATATAAAAAACTCATTAATCAGGTAAAGGTAAATATGGATGTACTCGGGTGGTCGGTGGGTGAATCTTAGAGACATGGGTATGTTTTCCATTTAATGATATCTCAATCCATTTTAATGGAATTATTTCATAAAATTCATATTCCAAATTTTAATATATATAAATTTAAAATTATTTGGATTTTTCATAATTTTATTTTATTTAAGTCTTTTAATAAATACGAATTGTGTCTTCTTCATTACATATAAATGGGAACCCCGCCTCTATATTATTTACATAAAATATATCCATTAACTTGACCTAATCCATCAAAATTAAATTCACGAACTATATATCAATGAATTATAGGTACTTTTATTACTAAAAATTTGTTCCAATGGTCCTTATGTAAGAATCTAAATAAGGTAAACTGAATAATTTTAAATGATAAAAGTACAGTTATATGGTTTTTTTCATCATATGACACCTACAAATATGTGGTATTCATCAACAAATAATAATTTCATCATCCTAAATTTACAAAAATTTTGGTATGATTGTGGAACTACTAATATATGCTCCCTATTTTATTAGTTGTGAAGTGTATGTATTGCTTGATTATATGTGTGGACCACCACCACCACACATCATTATATTTTATTTTACTCCACAATAAATCATTTATATTTTTAATGAGAATCAATTATAAATTTTATATTTATTAAGTATGTCTCGTTTTTAATTATAATATAATTTCTATTATATAACCTTCCTATATGTTTGATGATGTTTACATAACTCATATATATATATATATAGACTATGAATAGCATCAACTGTTGTGATTAATGTTCTTCAAAACATTCAAGGAATGGTAAAAAAATATAATTATTTAATATATAATATAAATGAAATAATAATGATTCTAAAAATTTCAGAAAAATTATTCTTCTTTTTTTATTTCCGTTGAAAAGTGAAATCATTGTTCATTCGAACATACAAGTTACAATCTCAATTATCAATGGAATATATTTTTCAATATATACCTTTAATGGATTAAAATAAATATATATATTTTTATTGAATTGATATTTCAATCATTTTTATCATTTTATAGATAATAATACCACAATACATATATATATATATAGATCAAAACAATCGAACTCAACATCTATTGAAAAAGGAATCAATTGATAGCTAAAAACAGTGATTTTGATAATGAATTGTTAAATGTGGCTGTTAAAATATTTTAAATCAATCTTGTGTGCTATTTTGAGTATGTAAATGATTCAATTACAAAATTATATTATAATTAAATATATTATATCATTTGATCGATCACTTTTTCAACAAGTTGAACATGAGGGAAGGTTTTTTATTCTCACATTTATTTTTGAAGGACACATGCCATATTCACCACATATTTATTTTATATGGTGTGTATAAGATCCTCGAATATAATTTGTGATTATTATAATAAAACTAATGGGATATATAATGACATGTAAATTTATTTCCTTCATGGGGCATATTACTCAATTGTTACCAATGTGGGAATGTATTGAAGTTACAATCTCTTCATTTGTTGAGAATATCTATGACTAAGTTACAGATGATGAAATTTATTGATATTCCTTTATAGAATCTCATGAATAATATTATACTATTTTTATTTATAGATATCACCTAATTTTTTTTCATTTTAAAAAGAACTATTCTTAGCATATTGAATAATTATTTTTAAGGAAAACATACAATGTTTTACTATTTTCTCTAAAATAAATTTTCATCAATTTATATGTTTTCAAAAAACGTTTCAATGAATTCTCGTAATATTATTCTTTGACTGTTAAAATACACATTTTCCTGTCATTGAAATTTTTCAAAATGGAGTAATATATATTTTAGTTTTTTTATGAAAAATATACTTTTTTATTTTTATCGAAAATGATAATGAAATTTTTATTTTTTACACACAATGCATGAATTGAAATTATCACTCTCATGATATCTAATTTATTTAAATATTTATATAGAGGATTAACTATTTATTTTATAATAATAGTTTTTTCATTAATTTTTATAGTTTTTTTAATTTTTTATATTGATTTGAAAATTAAAATGTTATTTTAATCGATATATATTCTAAATTATCTTTCAATTGAATTTTCTATTTTGATGACAACATTTTATTTAATAGTGAAATAATTTTGATATGATCGAAGGATACCATGCATATTCATTCAGTTGAATTTATATGATAATTATATCAAATTTTTTATAGAATTTGTTTATTTTAAATGAGATATATTATGATGAAATATTTAAATTTTTATTAACCATGTTTCTTTTCTACATATTATGATATATGATCAATGTTTTATTATCTTCTGAAAAAATATATGAATTGATTACGATTATGTTATGGGTTTTAAAAATATTATATATCAACCAATAAATTTTGTATATATAGATATCTCATGTGATAATAAATACTTGAATTTTGAGTGAACAATATTCAGTAAGGGACTATGTCCAATATTATAGTCTTCGAAGAGTACCATGACTAAAGATATAAGGGATTTGGTATTGAACCTAGTCCAAAGTGATATTTTTTGATGTGATCCTTAAATAATTAAATAATTTTATATGATTATATGTTGTCCAAAAACTTGATTCTTATGCTAACGTTATCTTCTTATGAATCCTATAATCTGATTTCTTTATGATTTATGTATTATGAGATATAAACCCTTATACCATGACTCATTATTATGATAATTGTTATACAATGTATGGTTTTAAAATGATAATGTCATGTTTTAATAACTTATGATAATATTATGTTTTTATGATCAATTTTATCCATCTTTTCCCCTCACTACACATCTGACCTCACCCTTCCTTATAGTTATGTTCCCAATGTTATGAATGATGGGTTTAAAAATGATACATCTAAAAATATAGATTGTTATGAATAAATTTTTTTGAAATGAAGTATATTTTTTATGAAATATTTTTATATGTATACATGTTTTCAATAAAAATAATCTTATATGATTATTACATGTATTATAGTGTTATGTGATAAATACTAATCTACTATGATGTAATGTGTATTTATGAAAATATGTGTTTTTGTAGTTATTATTAGAGAATATTTTAGTAACCATTTAAAAACATGTTGAGAAAAAATTAATGTGAAACATTAAGAAAATCCAAAGTGAGATTACCAATCGATGATCCAAGAATCACTAGGGGATTAATTGATGATTTATTTTTATTTAATGTTTCCTTATTTTTAAAACAATTATTACCTTAAATTAAAGAGTAACGATATTTTAAAAAATCAATGATCTACAAGAATAAAATTATTTTATAATGTTCACAACCCTAGTAAGAGTACCTACATCCTTTGTATGGTTAGGAAAAAATCCCATGCCACAAAATCCACTAGAAACCATCATTTTGTGTTTATAAAACATGTATGATTTTCTATTCCACTTTTATTGCACTATTCTCATAAAAAAGTTTTTGTGATTTATATAGAGCTAAATGATGTAATACAATTTGTGTAACATATTAAGAAACATTCAAAAATTGTGTCAAAATATATTACCATTTTGCCATTGAAAAATTCAAAAATATGATATTTAAAAAATATTATTCGCATTCTGTCCTATGTGCAGGTATGATATTCATATAAATCATATTGATGTCAATTAATATTTATTAGTTTGTTCTACGTTGTCTGCAATTCCCAATTCGATAAAATAAAACTCTACTTGAATACCTATGATAAAAATATGAATTGATTTTGAGTCATTCTGAAAACCCTATCTTGATCCCCTATCGGATGATCCATCATGATAAAATGATCTGTTGAATACCATATTCTCTTTTATAATTTAATCTTTATGTTAAGATGACATCCTCAGTTATGATCAATCTAGAATCTCATTATCTATATGTTTCATCAATGCACTGCCTTTAATCTCATATATATAAATAGTAAATGTTTCTTACCAGTAGAATGTGCTTCCTTTATTTATAGGATAAAAAATATTGTTTTTATGGGACTATGAATAACAAAAAAAAACAAATTCATGGAATACTTCAATTTCCCTTAAATATCATTTCCATCATTGACTTCTTCAACACTTAGTCATTCTTCTCAAAACGTCTTAAATCTTCTAAAAATATCATCTTGTCTCAGACATTCATAAAAATCTTCTTTTCAATTATAATACCCATTATGATTTCCCATCACGATGAACATAATATATTCATTAATATATTTATTAATAACAATTGAATAATATAAAATGGAAATGAATTTTCATTAAGATGATCAATATCAACTGAAAAAAATCATCTCCTTCCTGATCTAAACCTAATTTATAAAAATAATAATTTTAAAACAATCTACCATAAAGAGTATAGAATATTCAAAATATATCTGCATTTGTTTCATAAAACAGAAACACCATATTCATTGATTCAATCAAATATATTTTCTCTATCTTCTTGTGGACTCAAAAGCCCCTTGAAAACACTTTTTAGCTAATTTCCATATCTTCTTTCTTCTTTTCATCACTCCAATAATGATATATTGGATTATTTTATTGGTGTCTATCAATATAAGACGTACCGACCTCTATCTTCTCTTTATAAACAATAAAAAATTCATCATGATTAATATGGTTGATTATATTTTTGATTAATCTCCAATCTAATTTCATATCATTGTGAACAACATATACTTATTAATTTGTTTTTTGTTCCCATCAACTCCCAACATGAATGATTCTGCCTCTGATCATCAGTGGAACATCGAGTGTTATGGACTCATATCAGTATATTCTCCTTCATAAAATAATTTCCTTTCTTAATTATGTTTGATAGAAACTTATTTCTCCCAATATTTTAATTTTATTGCTTATTGTTCTGACTAAAAATCTTCATATACATCATCTCACTTTCTGATCCACCTTTTATTCTTCCAAACAAATCTTTGTTTGGTGATATCACACAGATGAGATGAGATCAAAATTCTATTTTAATAACATTATTACACAACAAAACTTCGACATAAGTCATGAATTGATCATGACATTGAATAATGTTAATATTGGCATATAATCCTATGAGTTATAATTGAATTTATTATAACATACAACACTTATAGTAAATTATTTTTCCCAATCTGTTCCTTATTTTGATTGGAAGCAATAGCTCCCCTACAATCCTTCATAAGGGTTGCATCAGATGTTCTTAGAAAATTTATGAATTTTATTGAAGAAAAAACTGAAAAAAATTGTTAGGCTTCCTTATTATCCAAGAAGACCCAGATAAATATTCCTATTATGATATTCCTTTACGTTCCCAGCCCAAGGCGAGTCCATTGAATATTTTCTTCTTCAAAACATCATTTTAATCTGATGAAATTTGTTATATATTTTTTGTGTAATATTTTGAATATGATGGTATGTAGGATGAATTAAAAATGAAAATTTATTTGATTTTGTTATTTTGAAAAAAACATATTCTTTTAAGAAAACATTATTCAGTATCTGAAACAATTCTCTAGCGAAATTGGTTGCAAAAAAATATAAATGAGAACCATAGAAGATATGTTTAATTAAAGAGTGAATTTTCAAAAACCATCCATATCTATATAATATATGTGGATATGGTTTTGGAATTTATTAATCTAGAATAAATATCCCAAATATAGTTGGTCATGTATATCTCAGACATTATTTGGTTGTAAGGTGAGTGTGACCATATTACACACCTATTTTGACACTCCTGATGGATATGATAGGGTTAATTTAAATTTTATTTATGAACCATTATGGAGGATTTTAATATATGATGACCACGATTCACCTAGTTCAATCCTTAGTCATTATATATTGAAAATAAGGTTTCATGATTTGGACATCCTATAAACTATTTTTTTGTTAAATATAGTTTCCCATAATTTTTTATTACAGACGATAAAATTATTTTTGGTTATAGTAAATATCTAAAACCTTAAATTACCATTATAATGATGAATGTGATAGAAAATGAAATTATTTTCTCCTAGAGAAACATTAAATTATGGGATAATAAAAAAATAATGTTTTTTCTATGATTTTAAATCATTCTAATCATATGAATCATGAAGAGTTTCCAAATGTGGAAAGGATGGAACAACATTATTTAGTGTTCCTTATGAGGAAACACCAATCATTATTTAGTATTTCTACTAATTTAATATTTATTAAAAAATATATTGGTTCCACTAGAATGATAATTTCCATATTTAAGTTCATGGATCATGAAAAAATAATTTTACCAATTTATAATTTGGGAGGCGATATGATAAGTGCTATAATATTATTACGAAGTAGATGAAATGGATGAAATTGACTCCATAGAGTGGGATGAGTTTAAAATAATATTTTTTATAAGTAAATTGTTCTTACGATTCATAAAAAAATAGAGAAGGAGAACCATGTTATAATGTAAAATGGTTTTCAATCCACTAGTACTAATAATGAATATTTAATTAGACATCTGAGGTAAAATTATAATATTATCATCCAACGCGATTTTAATATTGAATGAATCCATAGTAGATTAATTCCAAGCCTTTATAAGATGAAATATTTTATAGAATATTATAGGAATTAAATATTCATTAAATGTGATATTATGGTGGAGATGGATATTTGAGTTACCCTTAATTATTCTTGTTTTGATAAGATTAGGAAGGCATAAAACAAAGGAAATTATAAAAGTTATGAAGAGAAGTATTTGAGTTTCCCTCTTTGTATAAAGTGTATAAGGAAACATTTTAGATATCTCATTAAGGGTTCTATTAAAAAAATTATGTCTGAGAGGAAGGTCAAATCAAAATAGAATACAAAACTGATAGGAAGAAGGAATTTCCATGTTATGGAGAAAAACACCACAAAATACTGCACCGACCGTGCAGTGTTTATAATGAATAGAGAAAAGGTATTATAGTAAAAAATATCATATAATAAGGATAGTGATTATGATTGGTGTTATAAACCAATTAATCACAGAAAAAATGTGAAATCTCATTCGATCTATATTATAGATGAGGGTAACAATAAAAAAGTGGTGAAAGTTGCACTTATCATCAATTATAAATCAAAAAACAACTTATATGTTATTAATTATACCCACTTAATTAGATCATATGAATTTGATTTGGATATCACAATGTCACCTTAATGATTATAGTTTAAATTAGCTATAATAAAACCAAATAGTATGATGAAGAGATAAAAAGTAAATGATTCTACTATGATTTATTTAGTTTTGGTATTTATTACTAATTATCTTATTATTATCCATCTAGTTCCAATTGATGTTACCTTAGGCAAAAATTATATTTATTTAAAAAAAATGAATAATCAATTTATTGAGAAGGTAATCGAGACTCTATATTACAAACCACAATATAATCATCTAAAAGTGTGATAATAAATATGATAATCCAAGGGAAATTTAATCCATTATATATGTCTTGATTCTTATTCAATATTGGCTTTTATCACAGATGGATGAGGAGAAAATCAACATAAAAAATATGTATGTTTTGAAGGATAATCTTGATGCATTTCTAGATTAGGTGACAAGACGTCCTCTAAATTATGAATTTTTTTAATTGAACTCACACATGATTACACACTTATATCATGGACTCTATATATAATGGACCATATTGAGTTATAAGAACTAATGAAGTAACTTGAGGAGAATATTGATTGGTGGCTCATTCAGCTAATTGAATCACCTTTGGGAATACACATTTTTTTTGAAATATGGATCAATTTATCTAGGAATTAATTATCAAGAACAAGAAAAATTGACACTCTATAATAAAATTCCTATGTACTGTATTGATGACATGTTTAATCAACAATTCATTGCTCATTACTTATCCAATATTGACCATCATTCAAGATATCATAAATTATTTGTTAAAAAAGAGGATATACCCAAAAAAATATTCTACCCAAGTTATAGAAACTATGAATTTATTTTAATGTTATTTGTTATTACTAGTTCCCATATATCATCTTGGATATTATAAATAATGTCTTTAGATAATACATTGACTAGTTTTTTCCCATCATTAAATATGAAACTATTATATATTTAATGAGAATGGAAGAGCATGATATTCACTTTATGATTTTACAAAATTTAAAAAGGTATAAAATGATTCAAAAAATTATGAAATGTGACTTTGGATACACAATGGTTCATTTTATTTCATACAATTAGCTGCAAGGGTACATATATGGGTTTATCAAATTTGGAAGTCATTGAACATTTTCTCATACCTACCACTATGACTAAAATATGAATTTTACATGTTTTGGTTGCATATTATAAATTATATTTATAAAATTTCTCATGGATTCCTAATCCACTAACTAACCTAACTTGGAAGGGAAATAACTCATTTGAAAGATAAATGTGAGGATAATTTGAGGGAACACAATAGATTTATAGTTAGTGATACAACACTACCCTACCATAGATAAGGGTTCATGATCTTCAGTGATGTATCAATGAAAGAAAATTAGATTCATCCTTTTTGTATAATGATTCAGTGATAGATTATACCTCAGTATAATTGATGGTTTATGACAAAAATTAACCAACTCATGATTTGATGTTAGATGTATTTATTTTTTCATTACATATTTAGAGGAATTATCATTACGTATAATGTTGTGAAATATATAAAAATCATATAATTTTAATGAATATATTCTCTCAGAAATATATAAATACTTTCTAGAGAATATTGTTGGTTTTGACTATTGAATATGAATGAACAATATATTAACACCATATAAAAGTGAAAAAAGTGAAAGATTTGTTGATTTGGAAGGGTCTAGCTTATCTATGATATATATCACAAATAATAAAATATATCAAAAAATTTAAAGGGTAGATAATTAAATATTGACGGAAGAAGAGAAATAATATATTGCTCAATATATTTTCAAACCATAAATCCAATTAATGATGAAAGTGGGAAAGTATGACGATATACAGTGTAGAACGAATTTATGAAATTTCACATAAATCAATATTGATAGTAATGTAATGATTATTTTCATGAAACATGTAATTGTACCCTATAAAAATTATATAAAGAAGAATAGATTGGGTGAATATCATAGTATATCATTTTCTATTAACCCCAGAAGTAGGAATATGTATACAGTACTGAAAAATTATTTCTAGTGGAAAAAGATGAAGACTGATATTGAAGAATTTGTTTCACTACCTGGAACATCATAACATTAAGAAGGAGGGAGATAAGTATATGGTGACATTATAACCACTAACCTTTCATGATTTCAATTTGTAAAAAATTATCATATATTTTTTCCTTATACTCCTCAAAACATATATAAGTCATAATACTATTACAGTTGTATATTATCTCTCTATGAAGTCAGTAAAAATAAATAATATCAGTGAAAATATTTCTCTTTGTGGTCTTTATATAATTTTTATTAAATAAGTGTCGTAGTGGCATAGAGTACCACATTTTACTTTATAAGTTAGGGATCCAAGTTTTACCTCTATTTTCTTGATAAATATTCTATAATATCAGGATTCATATTTTATTTTCATTACTAGATATCATACATATACGGATTAACTATCTAAATTAAAAATTCAAACCACAGATTATTTGATGACATCATGGTCTATGGATTTAAAGGATTTTTAGGACCAACAGCTTCCTCTAGTCATGTTTTTCTACAACAATATCTTTCACTTAAAAATTTATATATATCTTTATGTAGCCCTATATGGAAGAAAAATTTAGAAATACAATGTTCATTGATGAAGTTAGAGAGTGGTAGATATTGGAAACTAATCTAGATGATTAAATGTATAAGAAAGTAAAAACTATATAGTGGAACATTAGGGAAATGTTGAATTGATATAAATAATATGCTAATAACCATTGAGGTAATCTATATTTTAAATATGGTGAGATAGTATTCAAATGGACATCTCTACGGAAGAAGGTTAGGATATTTTGAAAGAAGGAAAATATATACACAACGTATATTGAACCATTTGAAATTATTTATCATATAAGGATGATTTATTATTGTTTAGAGATTGAAACAAACTTGTCTCTTGTTTAAAATCTGTTCCATCTATATCTCATGAAAAGTAAATATGTGATCCTTCATATGTACTAAACTCTTAGGTTGTAAAAATATATAATAATGTTTCGTTTCAATAATTACCATTATTGATATTATATCACATAATGAATTTTAAATATAACCAGTAATCCCACTAGGTTAATGTTCATAGATTCAATAAAAAATACATGGAAACAACAAGGTACTTGGGGACGTGTTGTAAGAGAAAAAAATTTATTTTTTATCAGACTGATGGGATATTGAGGGAAACATACATTCTATGTAGTGAATAATGAAACTCCCCATGATTTTTTGATATATTTGTCATAAATAAATTTTATTTATTTGATATCTTGTGACCCACACAACCCCAAATCTAAATGAACTTTAATATTCCATATCATTATAACATAGTAATTAAGTTTGAATTATGAATTTTCATAATAAAATTCTTAAGAATTTTTTACTGGTTTTAGATAGTATAAATATATTGGTAAATAAACAATTCTTTTTTTAGTAATTCCATTATAATCATTAAAAATACAGGTTCCCTACAAAATTATTTTAATTCCTATTTTTGAAAAAATAATATATTTATATTCTGGAATTTTTTAAAATTTATTTGAGAAAATTAACATCATTTTTTAAATCAACATTTCAAAATTATATTATAGTGATGTTTTTATGATTTAATGAAATGATTGATTCTGAGATGAATAGTGATAAATAATTTTTTTATTTGAAAATTCCCTTTTTTTCATAATAATTTACAATGTCCCATTTTTAATAATGTTTTTTCAAACGTATCTTTTGTTCAGTCTTACTATATATATTCATTTTTTTACATTTTATTTTATTTTATGAAGAATTTTGGTAAAATTTATTTTATACTAATGACATTTGTTTTCGATACCTATTTTTCATTATGTTTCCCAAGTTTACCATTATCTTAAATTTTGGTAGTTCTATGATATATTTTTCAAAAAATAGATTACAGAATTTCAGTAATCTTAATTAATGATACATGATTATTTCAACATATTTTTTTAGACTGATTAATATTAAAAAAATAATAAATTCATTACCATAATTAATGATAAAGTGTTATTACATAGTATTAAACATTGAGATAAGGGTATGTGTGAAAATTTAACATCAATAAATCCAATTTTTTGGAAATATTTTAACCTTACAATATTCCACATTCCAATAACAACTATTCAGAAGCATTTTTTTCACTTATTTTCTAATATTATAATATTTTATGAAAATTGAAGTGTATCATCTCACCCACATTTAAAAGGAAACCCCAATTTTTTCTTATTTACACCTCATTGAGCCATCTATCTCAAAATAAAAAAATTGAATTATAAAGTTGAATTGAAGTGAATTATATGTGATTTAACGGATACTTAATAAAGAAGAAGACATCATCTTGAATTAAATATAACATTTTTCCATTATTTTACCTTTTATATATCTATTTTATTCAACATAAAATATTTATCTTTGTATCCTAAGTAAAAATAAATTTAATTATGGTGCTGTAATAAAAAATCATCGACTTTCTATTCCAGTAAATATGAAGTGAATGTTTCGTTCATGTGTAAATTTGAACTACGGTCTCTATACAGTGATACAATTCATTTTACATAACTACCATTAATGGATTCATATTATTAAGGGTATAATGTTTAAATTTATTATTTATGATATTATTATTCATTATTAATTATATCCTGATTTTTTCTTCTTGCATTTTAATCCATTTGAATATGATAATGTTGCACGTGGGTGTGTTTGGAGTATCACCACAATTGAGTGACATGATTCATTTTTCTTTTTCTTATTTAATGGATGGTATTAAATATATATTTAGTTCATATATATGATTTGATAATGTTTCTATAAAGGTTAATTTTTACCTACCTTTATTTCATTCTATCCGTCATAAAGTCAAAATAGCGTTCTTGCATATGTATGACCTACCACCTCAATGAATAATGTAATTCATTTTTCAATCAATAGAATTAGTGAAATACTATATATATATATATATAATTAATATGTATTATATTTAAATAATTACTCACATTATGGATATGAACTAATCATGATAAATTTTAAAGGATGGGAACTACCGAAATGAAATTTTCATGAAAAATGAAATAGTTAACACTGAGAAAAAATGATTTTAAGAAGGAATTATTAATAAATGGGTGTTAAAATATTATATGTGGATCATAAATGATACTATAAGTATGTAAGTTTTTTTATTTATTTATTTATAATAAATTAAAATTTATTATAACATAGTTTAGAAAAATGTAAATCCTATTGAATTTATTATATGGGATTTTCACCACAATTTTAATTCTTTACAAAAAATGACATATTCACTACTTGTTTCCATTATATGGTTTATACAGTAACAATTAATGTATTTTAATGTATTTATTCCATTAATTGTTGTTCAAAAATATATATCTATGTTTCTTTATTTCATGGTGTCTATGATTCAAAGGATACCATTTTTGTGGTGAAATGCCATGTGTTCCATTGAACTGATCCCCAAGATAGTTGTCCGCAAGACCTCAAGTGAATCTCCCCAAATAACATAGTCTTATGGCCAGTGGAAATTACCTTTGGGGAATTTTATGGGGAGAAAATACCCTCATTGGATATGGTATTACACATTAATAAATAATAAATGATTAGGTAGTGAAAGCATAAGGAAAAATGAAACAACATAAGGACTAGATAAATGAACTAAGAGAATAAATAATAATTAGGGAAGATGAATAGTAATAACATATACCATTAGGATAAAAATTCTTGATTCCAATAAATAAATAAATAAATAAATGTGCATTAGTATATGGGAGAAGAAAAGGCTGAAATATAATAAAACTACCAAAATACCATAAAATAATTTTATATGTAATGTTTAGTATAGGATCGATCATCTCCCCCAAATTCACTCCTTAATAAAAAAAGAAATCATTATTTGAGAGTGGCATGCTTCTCTATAACAATACCTATGAACAAAAATTCTTCTAGGTTACCAAATAGAACATGAGTAGGTTGTTAGATATAATCATTGTTGGATGGTGTAATGTGCCAAACTTTTTGAATAATATTTTTTTCATGAAAATTTATGTTATATTATTTTTGTACTCAACAAAATTGTATCGCTTTATTAACTAAGTGATTATATTTGAAATGAGATCATTGGGTTTTGACTGTGGTAAGACCATTGGTCATATGATCCTTAAAAACTATACACTTAACATTATGATTAGTGTTTATTAGTAAAAATGAATCTGGATATTATTGTATAAGTAAGATTTTTTGGCCGCATCTAGTAGACTCATGCCATACGAATACCATTTTCAAAGCATGGGAATGAGGTGGTGTTATGGGACTTCACTCCGAACCCAACCCAAGCTAATATTCAAAATGATAAGGTTCAATAAAATCTCTTACAACATAAGTTCAAGTTAAAATAGATAACCACTTAGGTAATGTTGTGTGAGCCACCCCAAGATTATATCACCATTTGAACCCTTACTCTTAGGACCTATACGAGCGTTATAGGGGTTTATATAATGAGGCCTTAGATACATTGTGTAATACCTTATTATAAATAAAATTATAATATCATCATTTCCATTTTTAGAATACATTTTCTTAGTAATGAATATGATTAGTTATGTCAAAGTTGAAAAATTGATTTTAGATTATGAAATTGTCCTTTTCAGATATTTCTCATACATAAAGAATTATTATGGTAAAATAATGATCATTTTTGACTTTCTAATGACATAATTAACCTAGGATAAATTGATAGTTGTTTTATAAGATGTTTAAATTTCATGAATACTGTTTTATAAATATTATTTTGATTAACTGTATTTGATGAAAATTATTTTTTAATGAATATAAAAAAAAATTGTTATTAAATAACTTGTTCTGTGAAATGATTTTTAAAATCTGACATACATGGTTGTAATCACGGAGATACATTTTGTTCAATAAGATCGAAATAATTTTTTTTAATAGTAACTTAACATTTTAGAATGGTAATTTTTCCCTTATGAATGGAAATTTAACTAATGAAATAGTAACATCACCAATGGAAGTATAAATAGTATTCAGTCATCTTAAGTGGTAATGTGATAAAAATATGTCCTAGTAAAAGTAAATAAATGTTTTAGAAATTATTAGTTAAGTATTAGTATTTTTGTTATTTAATTTAATTTAAAATTAAATTACTTATTATAAAATTGTGTCATCTTTTGAATTCAACTCTTCAAAAATGGATAGGGAGTATTTTTGGGATTTTTCTAAAACAGTTGAATTTTATGTGACTAATAAAAATATAGTTATTTGTTTTTGGTATGGTTAATGACCTTATAACTATTTCATAATGATATGATTAGTAATATAATATGATGTTAGACTCTTATAGATTAAAATATGATATTAGGTGTCCCAAGTGGTCAATAACATGGGAAAATACCATGGGGAAGCCATAGTTTTGGAAACGACACTAATGAGATGTCCATTGAAATTAATAAAATATTCCCTCAATTATTCTATAAATACACACCCAGTTTTTAGTTTCCTTTCATTAAATTATCATTATCCACGATTTTATTCTAGTTATACTTCACACGGAGTCCTCTTAATGTGTCCTCAAGCCCTCACAGTCCGGATCATAGAGGTTTTGAAGTCACTCTTCAAGGTAATTGAACTTTTCCCCGTCCTCTTTTAGTATGAGACTTCATTTATGTTATGCCTTTTAATTTAAATATTTATACTCGGGTATGATAATCTATTTCCCTATTGATTTTAAATTTATGTCCAAACTATACGATACCCCTTTCACTCACTTCAAATCTTTTTTTGAATTTTCAAGTGACGTCATTAGATATCTATATTTTCATAAGGGAAACTCCACTTCTCTTTTCCTTTCAAATACTCTTTTATGTCCTCTATCTTTAAAGATTCTATATCATATTCTTGTTTCAATTGTATTCTATAAATGTACTATATTATGATATTTTTATGAATTAGTGATCCATTTCCCTTATTTTTTTAAATTTTTTATATAACCAAGTTGCATAGTAGTTTTGCTGTAGAATATTTATCTCCAAATCTCGCCCATACTTTTTGGAAACTATTGTATTTTATTAATTTAAATAACAAAACCTATTTCATTTAGAAGTGTATTCCTGAATACATTAAAATGATATATTTTATTCAGTAATTTACATACATAAAACCCTCATTCCCTTTTTTGTGGGTTGTAAATGACACAATGATCATGTTTTATGAAATTTTTTAAGTGTCACGATTTTGAATTGAAACCCATTTATTTTATTATCTTTGGGTTATTTATTAAATGTTTTGTTATGATCTATGTGGATTACATGAATCTAAATACACAATTTAGGTGTTCCTTAATATCACCTCAATGGATTGGGTATAGAAAATAATATCTAGAGATGATATATTTTTTGATATCTTGAGGAATAAACTTGGTAATTTTAATGAATCCCTGGGGACGAACCATGGTGATATTATTATGAATGTCTACATTAAATGATTTATAAACTGATTAAAATTATTAATAATTCAATATTTGATATTATATGACCCATTTTTCATTTCTCTTATAATTTTTTATTTTATCATGTTCTTATTGATAGCAGAAGTAAATTGTTTTCCTTGTTTTACATTTCTAGGCCTTCTTCTCACCCTTTACATTGATGTATGTCCTTAGGTTATGGGATTCCATAATTGAACATAGAATGAACCGATGATAAATCCTAACAAGTGGATTATAATAATGTTTTAGGTTTTCATGTTTTATGATCTTAGTTGGCATGACAGTAAACATTTGTGATTCTCTATTTGTAAAATGTCATAAAAATTTATGTATAAAAAAGGACGGATGAATTAGTTTGTAAAAAACGATAGTTTAGTTATTTTTCAAAATTATTATTTGATATTATTAGGAATCACCCTATAGAAATGTATAAATATAAGAAAAAATCATGGTTTTTTGGTGAAATATTATGTATGTGGTTTCTAAAAAAATAAATCTCTGATTGGATAAGAAAGAAAGGATGTGGATCTGGAACAGTTGTATCTGTGGGTGAAACCAGAAAACACCGCTTTCAGCTAGAATCAAATAGGAAATGGTGCATAAAAATAGTCTTTTCTACACTCTGTGTTTGATAGACCTGGGAAATTTTTCTAGTCAATCTCAATCTTTTTTATGAACTGTTGTGAAGGATTTATTGGAAATGTTGTTGTTGATATTGAATAATTTTTCTAAGAATAATTTTTTTATGATTTCAAAAAAATATAGAATTAAAATCATCATAAATGATTCATGTTTCTCACTAATGTTTTCTTCTTTTAGATAATATCTATAAATAATAGGAATCGTTCAAATGGTGAACGAAATGGACCATGAGTGGATGACCCCTGACCGAAGCTAGAATGGAATGTTTCATGAGAATGATGAATAAAAAAGAATCAAGTTATGGGAAATATATTGAATCATGATAAGAAAAAAATTTCACCAAGAAGGGAAAAACATTCCTTTGAGGGCTTCATGTGCAAATTAATACAATCATTTGGTGGGTGTACTGATCCATTGATTGAACAAATGTGGATGATATCTATAGAAAAGATCTTTTCTGTACTTAATAGTTATGAAAAAGAGAAAATATTATAAGATGTTTACCATATAGAGGGAATAATTTATCAGTGGTGTGCATTGACTAAAAACATGAGTCCAATAGGGGAGAATGATTCTATGGTGTGGGAAGAATTCAGGTGGATATTCTTCAATAAGAATTTCCCCCATTCGATGGGAAGAAAAATTGTAAAGTAATTTTTCGAGATGAATCAAAATAAGAATAAATCTGTAGGAAGGTATGATGTGAACATCATAAGGCATTCCCGTTACACCTCAATATTTTTCATTGATCCTGAAAGGAAGGTAGATAGATTCTTCAATAGATTGAGACCTCAACTATTAAATAATCTATCTAACTGAGAATAGGATAGCTCTAAGAAAATTTTATGAAGCGGTATGAAATTTCAGCCTGATTTTTGTAAGACATTGTCATCCCACAAGTCGAATGAAAAAGAAGATATCATTGGATAAAACATAGAGATGGTCTTTGGCAAAGAATGTGGTGGAAATCATGTGCAAGTTTCAACCTACGATAAATGTGGTATGAAGAATTTCAGGAACTATCAGATCAAGAGCAGGATGTGTAACATGTTTAGAAGAGTAGTCCCCATTGCTCATAATTTTCATAGTGAGGTGAAGCCTCAACCTCCCAACACTAACGAAAAAGTGAAGATGGTCCATTATCTGCTTGAATTATAATGTTTCATGTGTGGAAAACTTGGGAATGTTTCCAATCACTATACCAATCTCCATGAAGTGCATGGGAATCACCATGAACCTCATCATAGGCCAAGGGAGAAATGTTGTGTGTTTTCTATCAAAATAGCTGAAGTTGAAGCTCCATATAATGTGGTAGAAGTAACTCTTGTTGTTCTCTCAAAGATGTAATGTACTTTTTTCGTTCTGGTTCTACGCATTCCATTATTTACTCTATGTTTGTAAAGAATATCGAATTAATTACTAAACTACTATCATTTGTGTTATTAGTCAAGAATCTCGGAGGAATTATCCATGCATCAAAATTATTTGAAAAATCTAGTATTTACATTACTGAGCACAATATTATCACAAATATAATAGTCATTCCCATGTTGGAATTTGAAATTGTACTTAGAATGAACTATCCCTAAAAGTATAATGCAATGTTCAAATAAATAAGCAAGGAAATCATAGTAGTATTAAATGGAAATCCAAAAGTTATCATCCAAGGATATATAAATTAACCTGAATTTTCTCTGGAAGAACATTGTATAACATTATTTATGGAACATATCAGTGAAGAAAAATAATAAAATGAGAGTATAAGAATATAATATATCCCTATAGTTTAGTAATAAATTGATGTATTTCTATAGGTGTTACCTGAACCTCCCTAAAAAAGAGAGTTAGTGTTCTCCATTGAACTCCTACCTAGATATCATCTGATATCAAAAACCATGCATTGAATTGAAAATATGGAGCGTGAGTAATTAACAAAACAACACTATGATCTTTTGGAGAAGGTTTTTATCCAACCGGTTGTGCCCCCATAGAGATCTTATTCTCTTTGTGGATGAGAAGGATTGATCAATGCAGATATGAATTTATTGTAGAAAAATAAATGAGGTCATATTGAATATCAAGTACCCGGTATGAAGAATTGATGAGTTATTTTACCAATTTTGTGGGGCTCAATTCTTCTCCAAGATTGATCTTCAATATGGTTATCATTAATAGAGGATGAAGAAAGAAAATATTCCAAAAACACCCTTTCGATCAACATATGGGCATTATGAGTTTGTTTTTATGACCTTCATATTGTCTAATGAACCTATAATATTTATGTATTGGATTAATAGAGTTTTTTGGACTACTTTGATAAATTTGTGGTTGTTTTTATTGATGATATATGGATATATTCAAAAAATAGATAGGAGAATGAAGATCACCAAATGGATATATTAAATACTCTGATGAAGGGGAACATATTTTGAAAGATTATAATGTAGGAGTTTTGGTCATAAGAAGTTGATTACATTGTGAACATTTTACCTAATGAAGGAATTTTAGATGACCCAGCAAAGACAAATGGTGTAAATGAATGGCTTCATCTTATAATAGATTCTGAGATTAATTGTTTCCTTGGATTAGCAGGTTATTATAGGAGGATTGTGAAAAATGATTCATTACGTTCTAATCCATTAACCAAGATTACTCAAAAAAGGTCAAGTATATATGGAAAAAGGATTGTGTGGAAAGCTTCTATGTTGCAAATAATTGGATGGAAACTACACCAATGTTAACTCTTCCCTTAAGAGGAGAATTATTCTTTATTTTCCATGATGCAAATTTGAAAATGCTTGAGTGTGTTCTCATGAAAAATGAAAATGTTATTTCTTATGCTTGGTGAACATTGAAAAGTCATGAGCATAACCATCCTACACGTGATTTGGAATTGGTTGCAGTTTTTTTTTCTCTGAAGATATTGAGGCACTATCATTATAGTGAGAAGTGTGATATATACACATACCATAAATGTGTGAAGTATATTTTCACCCAATAGGATTTGAACAAATAAAATTGGATATTGTTGGAACATCTTAAATACTATGATTGTTCAATTCATTTTCATTCTGGAAGAAAAAACAAAGTCGCTGATAAATTATGTAGAAAAGAACTTGTTGTGCTTTCAATGATGTTGATTCAATGAAATCCTTGGATTAATGACCTAGTAAAACTAGACTAGGGAATCATAAGGGAACGAATATCATCAACCCTATCTCAAATTATTTCTCAACCATAATTTCGAGAGAGGACCATGAAATATCATAAATAATACCCTTTGTTACAAAATAAGTTTGAGGCTGTGAATATTGGGATTTATCGTGAGTTCAATATTGATAAAGAAGTTGTACATAAATTTAATTCAAGATTATGTGTTCCATCTATTCAGAAAATAAATTAGTGATGGAGGTAGCTCATAGCTCTATATTCTCAATATATCCTAGATTCACAAAAATTTATAGGGACTTTTGTGATCATTATTGGTGGGATATCATGAAAATGTGGATTTCTGACTACACTACATGGTTCTTAGTGTTTCAATAAGTGTAGGCAGAGTGAAAAATTCTTAAAAGGGTATTATGACCATTACCTATACCATTATGGACATGGGAAAATATCAATATGGAATTTTTCACCGGTCTTTCATGAAAATCCAATGTAAACAAAGCGATATGGGTTATAGTAGACCATCTCACCCAGAATACACATTGTTTATCTATTCAGGAATATTTCTCCCTTGAGAATTTTTTTTATTTATGTGAGAGAAGTGGTAAGGTTACATGGGTACCACTATCCATCTTATCAAATAATAATCCATGGATCACATAAAAATTTTGGAGAACATGTCAACAAACTCTGTGTATCGAATTGAATTTTAGTACGGCCTATCACCCCTAAACATATGGCCAATTTGAAATGACTATTCAGAAACATGGGGACATACAGATAACACATTCTATGGATTTTAAAGCTAGATTACATCAAAATCTACCATTATTTGAGTTTATTGAGAACAATATAATCCACTCGATCATTCAAAATCCACATTATGAAGCCATATATGGGAAGCGATGTAGAACTCATATTTTTTGGGATAAAGATAGTGAAAGAAAGATTAATGGGAATGATCTTGTGCCAGAGATGACAAAAAAGGTTACTGTTATCCAACAACACATTAAGGCTGCTCAGAGTCAGCAGAAGAGATATGCCTACAACTGTCAAAGGGACCTAGAGTTTGATATTGGTGAAAAAGTCTTCCTCTGAATTTCTACATGGATGAGAGTCACGCAGTATGGAAAAAAATGGAAGCTCCACCCTAGGTCCATTAGCCCCTATGAAGTCCTTGATCACATAGGAGTATTGTCCTATCGTCTTGCACTTCCTCCAAATCTATATCATGTTTATGATTTATTGCATGTATCCCTCATGAAGTAGTACTTATCTGACCCTTCACATGTACTGAATCCTAATGAGGAGAAACTGGAACATGAAATCTCTTATGAGGGGAAGCTATTAGAGATCTGGGATCAAAGAGATAAGGTACTATGCAACAACACTACCCACGTTGTTAATGTTTTTTGGAGGAACAAAAAATATAAAGAAGTCACATTGGAACCAGAGGACACAATGAGGCAGGATTACCCACACAGTTTCCTTTATAAGGGTATGATTTGAAATTTCTTAGACAAAATTTCTTAAGGGGGTATAATTTAATGACCCATACATTTTGAATAATAATAGTTTCTTGAAAATGTATGTTACATTATTTTTAAACTAAAAAACACTATAACATTATTAATTATGTGAGTATATTTTAAATGAGTCTCTTCGGTTTTGATTGTTATATTATTTATGTTTAATATGACTATTGGAATCAATACACATAACATTAATATCAGTGTTTATACATAGAAATTATAATGGTTATTATTTCATAAAGAAGATTTGATGGCCTCATTATGAAGACTCAGGGAATACGAAGCCCATTTTTTTAAGATTTAGAAGAAGGCAGCGTCGTTTAGATTTTCAATGGACTAAGCCCAATATGAACTTCAAAATGTCAAGCTTGAGTAGAATCCATCATAGGAGAAGTTCAAGTTAATAGAGATCTCCACTTGGGAAATGTTGTCTGAGCCACCCCAAGACTCCATTACCATTTCACACCTTACTCTTATGTTCTATGTGGTAATTATAAGGTTTTATGTAATGAGGCCTTAGATACATTGTTTAATCCTTTGGTTGAAATAAATTTTTTATTTCATCATTATTGTTTTAATAATATATTTTCATAATACATAAAAGGTTTAAATAAGAAAAATCATATATATTGATTTTAGAATTTAAATTTTTACATTATTGAGATTCCTCATAAATAGAGAATTATTAGGGTATATTAAACATCATTTTTGAATTTCCAATGTAAAAACTAACCTAGGATAAATTTTTAAAAGTTTGCTATAAATATTCAATTTGATTAATAATTTTTTTAATAGTGTTTTTGGATGAATATAAATTTATGAATAGTTTTTTATGAATAATAATGAAAAAATTATTATTAAATTACTTTTTTAGGGAAATGGTATTTGAAAATCAGATATATAGAGTTGTAATCTAGGTGAGACATTTGGTTCAATAAGATAAAAATGGCTTTTTGGTGAATAGTAACTTTACCAATTCGAATGGTAATTTTACCTTGATGAACGGTAATTTTAATAATGGTATAGTAACTTTCACTAAGGAAGTATAAATACATTTTAGTCATATTAAGTCGTAATATGATATAAATATATCATAGTATAATTAAATTTATGTATTAAAAATTATTAGTTAAGTATTAGTATTTTATTTATTTAAATGAAAATAAATTGAAATTATTTTTTATTAAATGGAGTTCCATTTTTTCATTCTAAATGTCAAAACTGTAAGGGTGAATTTTCTATTTGTTTTCTGTAACAGTTAAATTTTTATTGAATAATAAAAATACAGTTTTGGGTTTTGATATATTTAATGACTTCATAATTATGTCATAATGATGAAATGAGTAAGATAAGTTGATGGTCGACTATTATGGATTTAAATATGATATGATGTGTCCCATGATTCCAATACAATAGGGAAATACCATGTCCAAGCCCATGACTTTCAAATACCACTAATGGGGTGTCCAATGAAATTAATAAAATATTCCTTCTCTTTCTCTATAAAGAGCACCCATTGAATCATTTCCATTCATTACACTATCATTTACCATGATTTTATTATATTTTTACCTCTAAATAATTCCTCTCAATGTTTCCTCAAGCCCCAATGATTCCGAACATAGTGTTTTAGAAGATACTCTTCAAAGTAAGGGATCATTTCACCCTCCTCTTTTCGTAGGAGTCTTCATTTATGTTATGTATTTTAATATAAATTTCTATATGTTAGGGTTCGTTAAAATATATAATCATATATTTATATTATATTTAAAAATTATGGGATAATCTTTTCACTCTCTTCAACCCAGTTTCTGAATTCTTAAGTGACGCTGTTTGGATGCATAATTTTCGTAAAGGATTTTCCCACTTCTATTTTCCTTTCAAGTTCCCTTTTATGTATAATTTCATTCAAGATTCCATACCATGATATTATTAACATGTTATTATGTATATATACAATATTTAAATCTACTTATGAATGTTTTATCCTTTTCCCCTCCCTTTTTAATGTTTTCTAAAACCATGTTTCATAGTTGTTGTGCTGTAGAATTTTCGTTTCAAAATATCTCTCTTTTTCTCAAGAACATATTTTATTTGATTTATTTGAATACCCAATCATATATAATTTCTAGGGGTATTCATAAAGACATAAAAATGATATATTTTATTCTTTAATTTACATACATAAAACCCTCATTCCCTATTTCCTGGGTTATAAATGACTTAATGATCATGTTTTGAAAATCTTTTTAAAACAACATGATTTTGATTTTAAACCCATTTTATTTATTATCATTGGGTAAGTAATTTAATTTTTTATTATTATATATGTGTCTCTCTTGAATAAAAATACATATTAACTATTCACACTGATATCACTTCAATATAGTGCATGATGAAATTAATCTATAGAGATGATATGTTTTATAATAACATGGTGAATAATCTTGTTAATTATTATATGACATTGGGGATGGACCTTGGTGATATGATTATGAATTCCTATATTAAATTTTATAGCCACATATTCATCTTATGATTCATGTTATTTTTATTATTATATTCAGATTTTTCCATTTCTCAGGTAATTATTTATTTCATCATGTTTTTATTGATAACACAAGTAAATTGTTTGCCTTCTTTTCCCTTACATGGAAATTAGCTCACCCTATCCAATAATGTATGTCAATACATTACTATATATAGTAATTTAACTTAGGATTAACATTTATTAATCCTTAAAAGTGGATTATAAGCCTGTATTAGGATTTCATGTATAATTTTCCTAATTTCCATGACACTAATCATTAAAGATCCTTTGTTTGTAAAATGTAATCAAATGTAATATATCAAATAAGCAGGATGCCATAGACGGAACCCATAGTGCCTAAATAATTCCATTTCTGGCTATAAACCAATAAAAATTTTCCATATAAAAAAAATTAAATCCATTTAAATAAATAAAAAAAAATTATTTTGGATCGAGTTCCTAAACGAACACCCATCCCAAACCACAAGCTTCGTCCTGATCTGGAAGTCTGAATGAGATATATGGTAACGAAAAATATTAATATAAAGGCTTATGTAACATGATATACTAACGAAATGTCTATACCACCAAAATTTTTCTTTTCCATGGGCCTTAAGACATATATAAAAAAAGAGTCCACTAAAGGAAGTACATAGGTTTCAAAAACCGGAAAGAAACTCTATGAAGTTTCAACAAATGCATCTAAAGAATTTATATTTAAACCATAAATTTCATAGGTTGAGTCTACACCCCAATATACTGTATAAATATGGCATATCCATTTAATTATATCAAATCTCACAAGCCTATACAAGGAAATCTTTTCACGAGTCCAAATATCCCTCGTCGTATGGTAACTATGAGTCTCTACCAGCTATCGTATATAAGGGAAAAATTATCATAAAAGGATTTGTGTAGCCATATTTATAATGGATCCATCAAATATTTCTATTTAAGGAACAATTATCACACAATATTATAGTGAAAATTCCAGGGAATCCTATGACTGGAGAGCCTAAAAAACAACTTTCCCAATGCATTTTCTGGAAACCATTGGAGCACGAATAGTCCAAATGTGGGTTCTTAATTTGAGAACCACATTCTCTCATCAAAAAAATTTCATTTAAATGATCTTTATAGATATATAATTGTGTATATCACAAATAATGAATTCATGTATTTATACCATTAATTAACCATTTAATTCCACTTATTTAATAATTAATCAATCCTAATAGTCACATATAATAATAATTACACAATATTAAACAAAATGAAAATTCATTACAGTAATAAGAGGAATCAAAATTTATTAATATATATGAAAAATAAGAATTATAACAATAAATTTTTTGGGAAAAAAATTCAATGGGAAAAAAATTCAAGGTTTATGAGTCATCCTAAATGATTTCTCAATTTAGAACTTCATCCAATATTATCACACATTCACATGATACTGATAATTTAAATTTTCAAAGGAAAATGTAATTATAAAAATATTGTCAGCACACCCAAAGTTTGTCCAATGGAATTAAAACAATATAATAAGTGGTTCTCCATAAACAAAGTTCTCTAATATCATGGAATAACAATTTAATAAAATTAATACACATTATTTATGATTTCTAGGTAGGAATCGATGAGCAGAATGATAGTGTGAATTGAATGAAGAGAAGAAACGATGGTAAAGAACACAGAAACCCTACCAAAAAATCATAGTATACCCCTAATCCCATAAAAACCATTGATTTGTCCTAAAATAGAACAAATTAGGGGATTTAATGTTAAACCCCAATTTCAGGTAAAAATGTTCCATTGAATATTTCATGATGAAGAAATGATGAATCCCAAGACATTTTGGTGTAGATGAGAAGCCTTATCGAGAGATTCAATTTTCATTAGATAGTAATGAAATGGATGGAGAATTACATGTGAAGAAGTCTTATAAAGTGGAGGAGGGGGGAGATGCACCACATGGACAAGTGGGGGGGAGTGTGAAGGGGGATAGGGTTAAAAGAGAGGTGGAAAAAGAAAGAAAAAATGGAAGGAAATATAGGATATTAAAATATTAAAATGAAATGAATTAAATAAGGAAAAATAAAATAAAATAAAAATAAAAATAAAAGGGAATTTGAATGTAAATAATAAATATAATGTTAATGGGTTAAGGACATTATAATTATTTATACATTTTTTTATTTGTTATTTATTTTATTATTTGTTTTTACTCATTTTTCATTTCATTTGATTTTTATAAATTTCATTTATTTATTTTTTATCCTTTTAATTACATTAATACGAAAAATTTCAGAAGGATATGGTGGATTATTTTTCATAATCGTGGGAAACCCTAAAAAAAATTATTTACTGCTCAGGACATACTACAGACTATACATTCTTGTTCCCTAGGTCTCTTTGAGGAACTTAACTAAAAATTAAATGATTAGAATCTTGGTTATTGGCGGAACATTGCAACCTCCCCTCTTTAAGAAAACTCTTCACTAATTTTTCCCTCCAATGGTTGGAGAACATCATATAATAAGGGTTCTAGCCACTAAAAACACACCACTCTCCAACTCCAACATCTCGTCCAAAAGATGTCTGTGCTGCCATAGAACCTAAGGCATACAAATAAACCTACCTCATAGAACCATCATGCTTCGATCAATAATTAGTATATAACACTCCTAAAAGGATTCATCTACCACAAAATATATTTTTCAGGATTAAACAAATGAGATGGGTCTAGATGATAATGTCAGTGTTGAAATACATGGAATAATTCATGAATGGAATAGTACCTTTGAGGTAATAATATATGATCTACTACTGGTCCAAATATCTCCACTTTCTCAAATGTCCCGACATATATCAGAGTTAAATTCCGTTTTCTCTTGGTTTTATTAAGACCCAACCTCAATGAATCACATATAAATACATGATGTACATCATCAAACTCTATGGTTCTTCTATGATAGTAAATATAAGGATTCTTTATGGAATATCTATAACCATATTTTTATGAATCGGCTAGATATACAATTAAGTCACCTAAATTAGATGAAGACCCAAAATAGTTACCTCGCCATCTTTGAGCTAGCATAGAGGTGAACAACATGGTCAACCATAGCGGGCCTCATATGGAGACATTTGAACTATTTCACAGATTATAATATTATATTAAAACTCAACTAGAGGAATATGATTCTATTAAGAACCACCTAATTCAATGATATAGGCCTACAACATATCATCTCATACTTGTATGGTCTGCAAGGAATTCTAGTATGTTTCATGGTGATATAAAATACTCAAAAGAAAAAAAGAACACATTTCTTCTAAAACCCTTTCTAGAATCCAAAATTGAAATGGGCATATTTTTCTAGCATGATAGAATGAGACACACCATGAAGTAGTTGTATCTCCCGAATATAATGGCTTCCTAACACATCAATAATGGACACCCGGATAGGTAAGAAGTTTTTTACTTTTGTCAACCTATCTATGATCACCAATACTACATCTCTACCTCAAGGGGACCTTGAAATGAATTTAATTAACTACATGGTGACTTCACTCCATTTATACTATGGAATGGATAGATGATGTAGGTGTATAATATGTCTCTCATGCTCTACCATCATTTTTTAACAAGTAGAGAACTAGTTAATGAAACCTTATATTTTATTCTTCATAGAAGTACACCAGTACTGGTGATGAATATATCTATATATATTTGTATGTCTAGTAAGATCTTATAAAATAGAGGCATGAGATTCCATCATAATCTCTTCTCGAGTATTAGAATGAACCCATACATTTCCACCATAAAGCTGTGTTTCAGTTCCATCATTATCCTAACCACAAGGAATGATCTCTCATATGAAATTCAACCTCAAAATAATCTTTTCTGGATTCGAGAGCTATTTCATGAAGATTTTCTCAATAATAGATGATGTAAATTTATGATATAATAGAACTGGTTTTTCACACTACTCCTAAACCTCCAAATTCTTCTCAGAATAAAAATATTTCATCTTCTACTCACAGCTGGATTTATAGATGGCTTGTGTCTATGTTTTTTCTCAATGATCTAGCCATGAAATTACCCATACTAAGGGTATATGAAACTTCAAATTCAAATGACATCATGTATTGGACCCACCACCACTACCTCCAATTTTTTTATCGCTATGTGGAAATATATTTCTTGCCATTAAGATCTGTGTTCGCATCAATCATCTCTCCCACCATGAAGTATCTTCAATAAAAAAGGGAATGAACCAAAACTACTAATTAAGGGTCATGTGTAGGATAGTTCTTCTCATGAGGCCTCAGTTGGTCAGATCCACAAGCCACGACAGATTCACCCTACATCATAACATCCCTCAGTCCAACTGCTAAAGCAACAAAGTAAATTGTATAACATCCTCATGGCTCATGCCGAATCAGGATTGGAGCTATTGTGAGTCTTCCCATTAAATCTAGAAAATCGTTCTAAAAATAATTTAACAAGATGAACTGCACACCATTCATTTTTAGATATATAAGATGCACTGTTAAGTGGGTGAAATCTTGGATGAAATGCATTTAATATCTCGCAATGCCCAAGAAACAATGAATGAAAACGCATTCAATGGATGATCCCATGAGACCAATGTGATCACCTTCTCTATGTCAAATGATAAGCCTACATAAAATATGATATCACCCTGGACATGAATCTTATTGATCGTAATGTGCCATCTACTTGGATTCGTCTGTATTTGGATCTATCTCATTAATCTCAGAACGTTCTCAATACGGGTATCATGGTCATGTCTAGAGCATGAGTACCGTAAGATGTCATCTATGTAGACTACCAAAAATTTGATACAACAAAACTATGGTGGAGTTCGTCAGACCAAATGAAATTTCCATAAACTCTTTAAATCCACACGTACTCTAGAAAGTTCTATGGGGTATATATGATGTTCTCAGTTTCACATGATGATAGAATGACCTCATATGAATATTCGAGAAAACAGTTTCTCCTTAGATCTTGTTAAAGAAGTATTCTATATGAGTAAATAGATATTGATTATTTATAATAAGCTTGTTTAATTGATTTTAATCCATACACAATCTGATGTTATGATCCACCTTCTTGCTGAAAAGAAATATTGACCCCATTACTATTTTCTATGTATGATAAAACCCTTTTCCTCAAGATATGTTTGATGATTTGTGAGTTCCTATAACTTATTTGGTAACATCATATATTTATGAAAGGACACTAGTGACACACCTGGAACAAGTTCAATAGTGAAATAAACTTCCCTGTGAAGAGGTAAGATAGATAAATCTTCAGGGAATACATCCCTGAAATGATCTGCAACCATAGTGAATTCCATTAACTGCATTCCCTAATCCCTAATAAAGATACATTCTAGACGAGCTATCACTCTACCCATTCCAAAACACTTAGAAGTATCTCTATCTGCAAGGATATTCTATTATCCCATGTGTTTATACTTCCTTCCATGGGGTTTTGTGAAGGATACTCAATGTTGATAGAAATCCACATGGGCATGAAAAATAATTAGCTAATCCATATCAAGAATGATATCATATTGAGTCATCTTGAAGGTGATGAAATTCTTGAAGAAACAGTAACTACATATCTAAATGTGGAAATCCTAGAACATGAATATTCCCTCAATTTTAACCCCCAACGGAGTGTCTAGAGACAACACTATAGAATTAATTGATCCCAATACACAAACTATAAATAGTCACAAAATTTATTAAATATTTTGCAGCACAAGTATCAAAATGGAGTACCCTATAGTATAGGCCAAAAGGATAGTACCTATAACTATAGAGGGCCCTAAACTCTGATATAATTTCACAAGAAACATTGCATACATAAGGCTAGAACCTCGACCCTGAGATTCTACCTCACTAGTCTGAGAGTATCTACTATGGTTTTGTTAGTCTTCTGGAACATGGTTTCCTCATCCAAATAAACCACTACATTGGCCTAATTGGATGGTATAAAACTAAATTCCATTATGATTTGGATCATTAGATCCCATAAAAAATTAGGGATATTGAAAAAAATCCACTTCAAATGGATGCTGATGGAATGAAATGGTAGAAATGCTAAAGTTGACACATTTTGCTTCAAGCTCGTAAATCCATCGAGTACCTCATGTACATGGGATTATTATGGATGACCCTATCACACTGAATAAATAAGATAGTGTTTTCAATATGTGTCACTGTTATGGAATGTCAGTCACATGAAACAATGAAATGATTCTTCATACTTCTTGAAAAATCATTACCCTGCCTTAGATGTGAACCGCGTTGGGTCACAAGATCATCTTCTATGAGATATTTTTCTGTAATAAGTCCTAATTCAAAATATATAGATTGTTCAAAAAACTATAAATGTTCACATGTGAGAAGATAAAATATCCAAGAATATTTTCAATGATCCTTGAATTTGTATGTGTGTCAGTAGTAAGAGATGGAGAAAAACTCTGGTGATTAGTGAAGCGAGTATATTTTTTTAAAAATTACGTATAACCCTACTAAAGATGTAAGAACTATCTGGAATGCTCCAATCATAGAGTCTTAGGAAATAAGTGATCCTTGAAAGCAATTTTGATGTCTGCCTAAACAATTTCTTCCGGTTGGTCTGCTAGTGAATTGACATCCCACTACTACATGGTGGATTCTTGAAGCATAAAGACAGTATGTTTTAGCTCTGATTTTAAAACATTTCAAGATGTTCGATGATGGATTTCATATCATATACCCATGTCTATACATCTTTAGGTCTTCCATACCCCTATAAAGTGGGAAGATGCTAACAAGGAAAGTCTTTATTGAGATCTTCTATAGTAAGGGTACACCTAGGAATACTCTTAACTAACTGTATTAACCTGATAATATTATCCCAGAATAGGGTTTTTGTGACGAATTGGTTACCAGAAAGAGGTAAAAAATGAGACTCTAAAAGAGGAATTATATTAGGTTCATGTCCCACAATCTAGGGAATGTTCTCACCACTAATATCCTATTGTAAGACAAGAATATGTCATGAGAGAATTATTCTAAAATTGTAAACTGCACACCTTAGAAGATATTCTATATCAGATTTTTTATACAGGTAATAGAGAAATATGAAAAGGGTTGGTGCATATACTCCCAGGACAAGACGTAGTAGCTTAGTAAAGAATGTAAATAGGGTAGGTACATGGCCTTCCTCTGAATTTTCCACAACAGATAGCCCGCTTCAGGAGACAGTTATGTATAGAAAGAGTAAAGGTATTTTAAGGATATCAAAGTCACATAAATACATTATATTTATTCATAAAAAGTACTAAAAAATTATAACTAAACATAATATCACTAAAAATAAAATAAAAATATTCATGATAGGAGTGGATATGGAATAGAAATATGCATATAAATATAATCCCATGGTTCTGAAAATGATTCATGTAAATAACACCAATACTAGTAACAACATAGAACATGTATATCACACAATGGTGAATTCATATAAAAAATAGATGGTATAATAATTAAATGAAATTCCCATCCCAATAAATTTGGTTTTCCACTATACAGGGGTTAGTTATGTAGATGCATAGGGTAAATTATGAATTCATATGTCCTAGTATCTTGTCTAACCCAGAAAATAAGGAAAAATTAAAAAAATCATTTGATACCACATTGTAGCAACCCACCCAATGTTCCACTGAACGGGTCCCCGAGGCAGTGGGCCACGAGAACTAAAGTCCATCTCCCCAGACAATAGATGTTTCTGACTAGCTGCTTGGGCCTTGGGTGAGTCTGAGGGGGGAATGTACACCCATAGGATATCATACTACATAAAGGTAAATTATATAAGAACAAGTAGTGGATGAATATAGAAAATGTAGAAAGTAGTATAAAAAGATAAATGACCCAATATAATAAATAATTACTACAGAAGATAAATAGTCATAACGGATACGATGATATGGTAATGTATGATGGAAAAATTAAATAAATCAAAGTATAAGGATATTGGGTACAATCATAGATATCATCCTAATAAAACTTCCTAAAAAACGATAATGACCTCCAAAACAACATCTCAGTCATAGGCTGAGTCCACTTCCCCCAAAGCTCCATTAAAAACAACTAATCAATCAAGCAAGTTGATTTCCACACATCCCTATATCTATACACACAAACAGAAAATATACCTAGGTAACAAAAAATTATCGAGAAGGGTGTGACATATAACCTCAGTATGCTGGAACTCACAATGTATAAACATTTCTATTTTTTGTTACTGACAAATAAGTGTGTGCCATATATAATTAATAAAAGAAATTTAAATATATAATAACATTTGTATCTTGGAATGGGTTCCTAATTAGACACCCCTCCCTTATAGCCTACATCATCATGAGCCTAATGTCTGAAAGAGATAATTGGTAATGCAGAATATATATAGCATGGCCTCAGTAACATGAAAATCTAATGAAAATGGAATACATCCAATCTGGTGTTTTTGTTTTTGGAATAATATATATGTCATCACTGGGGACACTGAAGTCACGAGAGAGGTATCATAAAAAATAAGAAAACACCTTGTAGTACCATTAAATCAATCACAACATTTATATTTAATACATTATTTTCTATGGTGGATTCTTAGCAAATCCCTATGATATCTCTAATGGACATCCATACAATTATAACCATTTCCACAATCCCATCAAAGGAGATCCTTTTGAAAGTCCATCTATCACTGATGGTATGGTAAATATGATTAAATCTAGAGTATCACATGTAAGTTATTGAGTATCAAATGAGGACTGGTATAGCCATCTTCCCACTAGGAATTTCTTTATTAGCCCCTTCATGAACATGTATCACCCAATAGTATAGTAAAAAGGACAATGAAATTATTTTCCAAGGGAGACTAAAATATCTATTTCCCAGTCCATTGTTTGGTAACCTATCGAGCAGAACAAGTCCAAATATGGGTTCTTAATATAGAACCCACGTTCTATCACTGATCAGATTTCGTTTAAACCCACAAAAAATGCATCTATATATATATATATATATATATATATATATATCATATAGTAATAATTCATGATTGAAACAATTTAGTAATCCATTTATTTCCACTTCCTAAAACAAATTTCATGCTTAACAGTCAAAACTAATAATAATAACAAAATATTAAACAAAAATTAAACTTTATCACTATAATCCTATGCAACAACAGTTACTAAGAGAAAATAATGAAAAAACTATGAACAAAAATTATTTTCGTGGACAAAATTCAATGTAAAACCAAATTCATGGTTAATTATTTATACGAAATAATTTATTCACTTTTGAAATTCAACCTATATTATTGAACATGCACATGAAATTGATAATTTAATGTTGTAAGGACAAAGGTAAATAAGACAACATTTTCAGCTCACCCAAAGTACATCCCACATCCTTCTTATATCCTATGAAGGGGTTCACCTTAAAAAGGTCACATTGATCAAGAAAAAATAGTATAATTAAATTAATATGCATTATTTAGGATTTGTCGGTATGCATCGACGAGGAAACAAATATTGTGAAGTGAATGAAGCTTCAATATTATGGTAAAAAATGTAATCAAACATATATAGACGTCATTTTATACACTATGCCCTACAAAAATAGTTGATTTTACCTAAAATGAATGATTTTAGAGTATTAAACAAAAATTCAAATTTTAGGTTAAAAATCCATTGAATATTGTAAGAATAATATAGGTTGAAATCCAAAACTAAATGGTTCAGATAATACACCTTACTAAGAGAAAGTTGTCGCTTCAGATAGTGACAATATTAGAGGAGAATTGGAGGTGCAGTGAGCTTCTGAAGTAGAGGAGGAGGGAGACACACCACCGGGAAAGGGGGTGCGACACATGGGAGGAGAGTAATATAAGAGGGGAGGGAAAAATAAAAGAATGAAATAATGGAAATGAAAAAAATGAAAAAATATATAAATATTTAATGAAAAATAAAATAAAATATATGGTAAGGAGAAAAAAGATAAAAATAAAAATAGTAATGGCTTAATCCTATTTTAATAAATGTCACTTTTATTCTAACCACTTTTAATTTTATTATATATTCTTATTATTTTTTAATTTCTTTTGATCCCGTTAAATTTTTTTATTTATTTTAGTCCTTTTAATTTTTTTTAATTAGAAACATTGTTCCACGGCATAGTGAATTATTTTTCATATTCCGATGCAACCATAAAAACATTTTTTGATGCACAAGACCAACAATAGACCAAAAATCCATGTCATGTGGGTCAATTGAAGAAATTGGACTAAAAATAAAATGGTATATACCATGGTCAAATCTAGGACATGTGAAATGTGATAATGGATCTGAGATATAATATCAATATTTATCATTATTCATTATGATTTTGTTTTTGATAATGAAATTTCTTGATCTGACTCTCAATAATCTCATTAAATTTTTTATCCTAAGCATATTTCTAGTTTTCACATTTTTTCCATCCATTGTATTCCCTTTATGTTCTCGAGATAATAAAATATAGTTTTTAGGGAAAAAGAACTATATTGTACTATTTGGACGAAGATTATTTACCTTTCATATCCATTTATTTATAAAACCTTACTTCAATAATATTTTTTATAGTATCCTAATATTGTTTGAAATCATTATTACTCTTTATTGAATTTTGAAATAATGCATTACAAGGATTCTTCATATCATTGTTTTAAAGAGAGACATATGAAATGTTAACTAAAATTGGAAATTTATGTTCGTTTTATCTAGTACTATTAGAACTAATTTCACATTATCATTAACAAGAGAAATTCATATACAAATTTTTCTATCATTTATTTATGGATTTTAATTGATTTACACGATAATAAACAAGGTAAATGTTCAATTGTTTCGGAATAAATCATCAAACACTTCCAATGATGAAATTAAAAAATTGTATATTTTAGCCAGTAGACACTATGACTTGTACAGTCATGTCATGCACAGGTAGTTAATAGCATGCTTAAGTTCTGATCGATGTCGTGAAACCAGTAGAGAAAATAGCTAGTACATCTCATGAGTCCTTTGTACATGATGTGATTCCAGTCAAAACAGTTGAACAAGATATTGGTCAGAAATCTATGAAAAAGAATAACTAGAGGCAAGTACCCATCGCGAACACTCTGTACATGATGTGTATTCTGTCAAACATCATAACTATTCTAGATATTCATGAGGCACATAAGAGATCCAAAATATGTGGAAATATACATTGATTATCTGTACACGATGTCTACCACCAGTATACATCATGACCTAATATGGCTATAAATATTGAGCTGTAGTTGGGCATTAAACAACAATTCCTAGATGGTATCCTCTTCTTTTTTCATCAACCATCATGTTCCCACCCCCATTTTCCAACTAAAATCTAAATTTAATCATTTCATACATTTTATTTTTAATTAAAGAGACATCGATCATTTTGTTTCAATGTTTTCACATTATATATGCATCAATTCTTGTTGTTCATCATCAATTTAAAACAACACATGTGAAATCCTTTTATGTTTCTTATCTAATGTATGAATTCTATTAATTTTATGACTTATCATTTGTATAACTGATTTCATGTTAATTCCCCTTACAATAATGAACCCCTTCATGTTTGATATTCAATTAAATTCTAACATCATGTCAAGAATTATTTTACTGTTTTATTTAATTGCATCTACACCAACTATGAGTAGCTAAACATATTTGTATTAGGAATCAAAATTAGATATATGTCCATGTATAATAAATCTTTAATTCAAAATTTGTAAAGAAAACGGATTAGTAATAATGTTAAAAAATAACTTACAAACCAATATAGACGAACACCCTTAATCATGTGATATTCAATAAACACCCCAATGTTGATTGAAGTAGACTAGGATATGACCATTATCCAAATAAACATGCCTCTCTATAAGCAAAACGTAATGCACCGATGCTGTTTTTATCTCCTGGTCAAGGAATAGTCACTTCCTTGGTAGAACTAGTTGATTTCACAAATTTCAATTATTGGCCACCATTATCTTCGCAGCTTATGTCTTTAGATGCTTCCAAGATTGGAATTAAGATCATCCTTTATCTAGATAATCGAAATTGATCCTAACCCCTATTTACTCACATGATGAATCATCTATCAATATATATTGAAGAAATATCAAATTCCAAGGAAATATGAATGCACTTCTTCCCAAGAGTTCCAACCCAGTTACCCTCCTTCAAAATATCTGCCTCCTTATGGGTTTTACCCCACACCTCAATAGTACTACGTTTTTTTTTCATTTTAATGTTCTAGACATAAAAATTGAAATCTGACTATCACTCATATGAACCCAACGATGTGTGCGGGCACCTCAAATCCTGGCACCATTTCTATGGATAAACACTATATCTGTAAACAATATCTGGTCTATGATATAGGATTACCATTACCGCACCCCCTATCATTCCTATCATTAAAATATGATCAAATATATAAAATGGAGAACACCCGATGCATCCTAAAAATAAAATATTGATTTATGGATTTCCAAAAATCCATGGTGAAAACCCTAGGATTTTTCATCAACAAATCCAAGATGACACCGTAGATATCAAGACTGTAGACATTCTAGTGATCTAGAATATTGGATAATTTTGTTGCCTCAAATGTGATGACCTGTATGAATACATTGGAAAAATCCAGTATGTTTGTGACACATTTAAAATATAGTGATTCTCTTCAGATTCCATAATTCTACGCATCTTCCTATTCTCTCTGAGATATATAGCTATGGACTATCTTAAAGTACTAGCCACTTACTCAATCATGACATTGAATGGTATTTCAAATAAGTATTTAGAATACCATTTCACACCAATCCTGTCCTGGAATCTCTATAATGATATTAAAAAAATATTTAATAATATGGAGAATATATGTCAGATGTGTGGGATTGATTTAAGGAGCATATGAGTAAGTTTCCACACAATGGACTTTATACATGGATTCAGTTGTAGATGTTATACAAAGGATTCCATCCATCATTACGAACTATAGAAAATGCAGCCATTGAGGGAGGATTATTGTTCATAAACCCTGAAACTGGATGAGAAATACAAGATGTAGTCTCTCAAAATGATAGCATGTGTCGGAGTGACCATGGACCACCATGCAGTGGTATCCACCAAATTGATGAGTGCACCCGATTAGCAGTGCATGTTGAGGTGCTCACAAAAAACATGAGTCATTCGAGATACCAGCCACACAACCCCCTCAAGATCTAATCATGGAAATTCATTCATGTGAGAATTGTGGTGGACCAAATCCATATTAGGATATCAAGGATATTAAAAAAAGACTTTATTTATGTTAATTATAATCTAAGGAACCATACCTTTGATAACCAAAGGAATATTATGAGAAGAGGCATCCGTAGTAGCACCCTCATAACTCTAAAATATATTTTCAAAAGTGAAGTGGTCGGGTCCAATTCCAGAATTATGGACCACCAGGGTATCCTTAAATGAACCTTGTTCTATGACCACAACAACATATGTATCTGAAAATGAAACCACAAACCATTCCACAAATACCCCAATAATAGAACCTCTAACTCACCCAACCAATGCCTCTACAACCACCTCCACCTCCTCAACGCATCCTGTAAAATCCCCTCGCTTCATTTGGTAAAAATTATGATCAAATAATGAAAAAATAGGGGACATAAATAAAAAACTAAAGAGGTTGTTTAAGTAACATATAGATTCATATAATTTAATCTTAAAAAATATTGTCGGATAGATTACCATGTACTCTACCTTATAAAACTAAGATACACCTAAGATAAGAATCAAATGAAGTAGTGCGGAGAAGCAGGGAAAATATTTACTTTCAACATCCATGTTAAAAAGATGAAATGAAACAAGAAGAGCCCAAGATGAAACAAGTATCAGATAATGAATTTGATAAATCCGGTATCACCACACTTCATGAAGAAGTAACATAAAATATAAATGAAACACTTGAATAGAAAAAGGTACCTAATTATGATTCCCCACCTCCATAGTAGACATATCTTCCCTTCCTAGAGTGAGAAAGATAAGGTAGATAGGATGAAAAATACAAAAAAGTTCATGAAGTCATTAAAGAAACATCAAACTAATATACCATTTGCAAAAGACATTTCCTAGATGCCCACTTATTCTAAATTTATCAAATATCTACAATCAAAAAAGAATAAAAAAGAATATCTTGGAGTAATCTGTTTTAATGAATAATTCTATACTATTATAAAATAGAAAATTACCCTCAATGTGAGTTATCATAGATTTTTCTCAATTCATTGTTCTACAATAGAAATAATGTATAGAAGAGAACTATTAAATCATAGACCCTTCATTAACTTTTTGTTGATTAATTTTTTCCATAAGCTCAGACTCCAAGAACTCAAAGAAACTAGTGTAGTATTGTAGTTAGCTGATCGATAAATAAAATATCACATAGGAATTATCAATTATGATTTGGTCAAGGATGATAAATTTATCATTCTAGCATAATTTCTTATACAGGAGATGGAAAAAGAAGTTGATTTCCCTATAATTATTAGGAGGCCATTTGGGGCCACATGAAATAGATTGATAGACATAAATCAAGGATGTATGGCCATCAATTTTGGAAAAAAAACAGGTAATGTTCATCTCAATTAATGCTTCCCAACACTCTAATGATACTTTGGATTGTAACACCATCTCTCTCACTCAGAATGGTGAAGAGTACATATCTACAAAAGAAGAAAGTGATGATTTACTCTCAGTGAAGAATGAATAGTTTTATTTTAAAGAAGTAATCTTCATTGAACCACTCATAAGATACACTATTCCACCTTTTAGTCCATCCATCATTTAGCCACCCCAATTAGAACTAAAACCTTTATGCAATACACTGATGTACTCATACGTAGGAAATTCTCTCTCTTTTACCATCATTATTATCTCTAAAATATACCAATAATAGGAAAAAAATTGGTTAATCTTCTCAAAATAAATACGAAATAAATTTCCTGGGGAGTAGAAGATATTAAAGAGATCAATCCAACTGATTTCACCTACAGAATATTACATGAAGAAGATGAAAAGCTAATATGAAATCCAAAAAGGCACCTCGCACCACCAATAAAGGATGTTGTTAAAAAGGAAATGTTAAAACTCATAGATTTGAGAATAATTTTTCCTACTTTAGATAGTGAATGGGTAACCCCCTCCTATTATTCCAATTAAAGGTGGACTCATGGTAGACAGAACTAATGAAAATGAATTGATTTCAACACGCACCCTCAATAGATAGAGTGTTTGCATGTAAAATATATGCATGAATTTAGCAACTCGAAATGATCATTTTCCATTAGCCTAAATGGATTATATGATGGAATGTATTGTGAGGCTAGACATTAAATTTTTCATGTATGGAGTGAAAGATAAAATCAAATTTCATTCGACCCTACTGATTTCCTAAAAACCACATTTACATTCCCATTTTGTACATTCACATATAGAATAATTTTATTCCAATTATTGAATTCTCCCAAAACATTTCAGAGATTCATGACATATATATTCCATGATATTTCTATGGATGTCCTCAAAATATTTATGGATGATTTATTATTCTATGGAATTTCATTTGATTTTGGATTATGTAATATGTATTTAGTTCTCCAATTTGTTGAGGAAACATATCTATTCCTAAATTGGGAGAAATACCAATTTATAGTACATAGAGTAATAGTCATTAGTCAAAAGATTTTCAAGGAATGTAATTTTGTTGATCCTGCTAAGATCAAAATCATCAAGGATCTACAAGAACCCTCAACAGTTAAAGGTATAAGATGTTTTATGAGCGAGGATGGATATTACATATGATTTGTGAAGGATTCTTCTAAATTCACTCGTCCATTGATGCAATTGTTTTTATAATATTTTCCCGTCAAATTAACTGAGGAAATTAGACACTCTTCTAACATGCAAAATAAAATTCTGATAGCGTCACCAATTATCATCGCACCCAATAGGGAGAAAGAATTTTTGTTCACGTTTGATGCCAAAAAAATTAATATAGGTATTGTGCTAGAATAATAAATTGAAAATCTATTATTTCATATGTATTAGGAAACTGATACACTAAATGATGCTTGGGTAAACTACAAGACTACATAGAAAAAGATCTTAGACATTTTAAATGCCATTGAGAATTTCTGTTCAAATCATTTTCAATCTAAAGAAATTGTTCACATTGATCACACTTCCCTTAGGTACTAGATAAATGTACAGGATTCCAAAACTAGGATTATATGTTGGATCCTACTACTATAAGAATTTGATATCATGATAACATATACAAAATGGAAAAATAGTGTTATTTCAGATCATCTCTACAAAATCTCTCTCTCCATCATCAAGGAAGACGATGAGGTTGTCATCGAAGTTGATTTCCCACATGATACCATGTTTAGTGTCAAGGATAAACCATGGTTTTCAGATATGAGTAATTAACCTTCCATGGTGTTTATACCCCAAGAACTATCTTAAAAATATTTGACAAAATTTTTGCCTGATGCCAAGCAATACTACTGGGATGATCCTATGTTATTCAAGCCCATGTGTTGATAGTTTATTGGTATGTTGCATCCCAGATGAAGAAACCCATAATGTAATTGAGATGTTTCCCATGTCTCCATATAGATAACATCATGGACTCGAGTGAAAAATGGTCAATAGTATAAAATGTTTATTTTCTAGCCCCCCACTGCACTAGGACATGAGGGTATTTTCCCACAATGCAAAAGATGCCAACAGAACATAAATATTTATAAAAGGGAAAAGATTCCACAAAACCCCGTCATATAATTCAAATATTTAGATGTTTGAGGAATATAATTAATTTGACCATTTACTACAAAACGTGGATGAATCTATCTATTTTTTTAATAGACAATGTTTCAAAATGGGAAAAGACTGAAGATACATAACAAGACACAACAAAACATTTCCAGAAAATTTCAAAGGAAGTATTTAATTGAAGGTTTTGGATTCATGACATTACTCCTTAGTGATCATTGAACACAATTCAAAAACAGTGTTTTGTGACATATGATAAAAATATATGGTTATAGATACAACATTGGAACTCGCTACTACCAAACATCAAGTATGTGTTGAGATGGTATGTGACTATGCTATTATCCATAATACAAAATGTAGGATTGAAATTATATATTTACTGTATGTAGTATCTAATGATTCTAAATATTCAAGAGGGGGGTGAATTTTACACTTTAAAAATTCCATTGGAACTTTTAAATATTGTTATGTTTAACAAGTCTAAACAATGTAGTTCAAAAAACCATTAGTTCTACACACTTGCAAGATTCCAAAAATATGATTATGAGAAAGTGATTCTGAAAAGATGGTACCGGAAATGAAACATAAAAAATTTATTAAAAGATAAAGATTATATCTTAATTCATAAATAATATCACTAAATCAGATTATATAAGTATAATGAAGTATAAGATAGTTATACATTCCTTAACAAATAAAATGCAGTGGAAAACTTGTGACAAAACTAGTAAGAGGTAGTAAATCTTTTAACCCAAAGAGAAGGGTTTCCAACAACCTCGGATAAAGGTCCCTTGATTTATACATTCAATAAAGTCTGTCTTACCCACACAAGGGTAAGCCCTCAATAAGAAGATTAGAGTCTCTCTTGTTATCCCCACAAGCCCTCAACTTCAACATAGTCGACACTTTTGTCTTCCTATCCCCGAAAGCCCTCAAAAGTAATCAGCGACATTCAGAGTCACACATAGAAAATCTGAACAAGAAGTTTAGTAAGCACTAATCATGAGAATCTCTCTCTAGAAATAACATCAACATCATGTAATCACTAGAGTCAAAGAACAGTATCGAGGTCTTTCATATTAGCTCTTATTTATAGGCATAGCACCAATGGTTGGCTCCCTCCTCCAATAGTCATATTTTTCTTTGAATTTTGGAGGGACCAATACACATGTCACTCAATCAATGGTTAGTAAGTAACTTAATGCATGACATAGTTTTATAACTAGAACAAGTGTAAGCAAAAATATGGTTACATAACAAAAAACCAATGTTCAGAATGAAAGGAAGTATGAATGTTCGGAGTCTAACCAAAAATTAATTCGGAGTCAGTAATACAATGATATTTAGATTCTGTTTTCTAAGAAATTCAGAACCAGAACTCTATATAATTCCGGAGACTGAATTTCAAGGATGTTTGGAATCTGGATTCACAATCATTCAGAACATGAGCTTACATAGTTCAATGTCAGAGTTCATGATAATTCTGAGTCAGAACTTACAATGTTCAAGGTCAGATATCAAGAGAATTAGGAGTCTAAACATACAATGTTTGGAATCAGAGTTCATGGGAATTTGGAGTTAGAAACCATAAGATTTTGGAGTCTGAATTTAGAGAAATCAGGGTCAGAACTCAGAAGGGTTCAGAGACTAAATTTAGAGAACTCGGAGTCCGAACTCAGAAGAGTTCAGAGTCTGAATTCAGAGAACTCGGAGTCAGAACTTATATGAGTTGAGAGTTTGAAATTAGAGAACCTAGAGTCAGAAATCATAAGAGTTCGGAGTCTGAATTCATAGAACATGGAGTCAGAACTGAGAAGAGTTCGGAGTATGAATTCATAGAACATAGATTCAGATCTCAGAAGAGTTCGAAGTTTCAACTCAGATCCTAAAAATAGAATGATATATATCTAAGTATTATATGATTCTGAGTTTTATATATGGAACCAAATTTTACACTTAGACAGGATAATGAACAATGAGAAAATATGGTATGGTTAAATTTCCTTGGGGAAGGAAAATTTTCATTATTGAAGTAAAACAAAGGGTAAAATTAAATTTTCCTTGAGATAAGGTTTTTGTGAATTTCAAACCAAGATAGAATGGTAATGTCATAAGGAAATATTATTGACTCAAAAATCTTCCTCAAGTATGAAGGAATGGAAAATTCATAAGTAAAACATTATTGACTCAACAATCCCCCCCTTTTCAAAAATCAAAAACATATTTACGAAAAAGAATAAAAGGACAGAGACAATTTTTTCTAGAATTTGAAATTAAATTTATCTCGCTATTCACATGGACAAAAACGAATACAACTAACTCCCCCTTAGGATTTGGAACATTAAAGATTGTATTCTAGATTTCCGGAATGATATTTTTCATTGTCTTGAGTTCATAAATCTCTTTAATGAAAACTCCCCCTTAGATAAACTCCCCCTTACGTAGGGATATTTCTTATTTTATTAGTATTATTTACCCTTTCTCCCCATTTGGGATTTTCAAAAAGATTTTGAGGGAATGGAATTGAAATCATAGTAACTGAAATATTTGTACAAAGAATCCAAAAAAATAAATGAGAAACCAAATTTCAATGAGATAAGAATAATTTGTACAATGAGTGAATACAAAAAAAGATCGGATTGATCTATTTTCCATTCTTATCCTTGGGTACCAATTTCTTCACTATGGTTTTTATATTTTTGAGTTCGTTGTGGTCTTCCTCTGCTTGCTTAAGTATCTAATCCTGATCCTCAACTTTCTTCTCTAAGGCCTTGATATTTTCTTCCTGAGACTTCAGAGCCTCTGCCTGAGCCTTCAACAACTCATCTTGCTTAACTAGCTTCTCTTCAATATAGATTCGAAGATCCCATTCCCTTTCCTATTTTGGGAAAGAGAATACAACTTTCCATTCAGATCCTTTACCTCTTGAATTCGAGTACTTTTCTCAAGAGTTAGGTTTTCCTAAAATCTATTCATGAGATCCTTGATTTTACTATATTCAATATAAAATTTTCCTTAACTTCATCTTGAAACTCATCAGGCACTAAAAAATCTTCAATTATCCTCTTTGATCAGCAAACCAACTTCTTACAAGATATTTTGTGGTCATCGTTGTTAATGAAGAAGTTATTGAAATGAACCTCAAGCTTTATACACTTATCCATCAACATGGATGCTGTATATGATTTTTGATTCAAGTTGTGTTGGAGCATCTGTCTTCTTGAGTCAATGCTTGGAAAGATCATAATGTTGTCAACAGGCTTCTTCAGTGATTGAATGACAAAATCATGTCCTAGGGCTGATGATTTCGAATCTGAGACTCTAATGGGTGAGGTATCTTTCTCTAGCTCAACAAGATTCCTCTTCGAAGATCCAGGATCTTTGTTTTTCCTTAAAAGAACTTTATTAGGTGTATCCTTAACCACATATTTCCCCTTATCAGTTCTCATAATGACTTCCTCATCTGGGGACTCATGTTCACTGTCAGACAGCTCGACAATTCTATCTTCATCTATCTTCTCCTTCTCAGCACTTGCCTTAGCATCTTCATGATTTATGAAATGTGGATTATAACATTCTTCCTCAGATAACTTGTTTACTTCATCATCAGTATTGTCATCTAATCCAGGAGTAAAAAGCATTGAAAATCCGGCTAGAGAAGTCTGGATTGACAATTTAATAGATGGGCTTTCCTTCTCATGAAAATCCTCCACATTCTTAATCAAATATTCTCTATCACTACTACTTTCTTGTTCTTGAACATATTCCATATATTTTTTCTATTAAAAAAACTTCTCTTGGGACTTTTTTGGTGTCATGAACTTCTTCCTCGGAATCCCAGTTAAGGGTTCTACCATGAAGGATTCTGGTACCAGAATTTGTTCATAAACATTTTCAGTATCCCTTAGAAGGGATTGCACAATTTAAGTCTCAGACATATTCTCGTTTAACTTCTTTTCATTAGCTTTCTTCTAAAGATCTTTTGCTGTCTTTTCATTTATGGCCTTAGCCTCAGCAGGATCCAAACCACAACATGGCTCCCCTGCAGCCCTATTATTTTTGACTTCCCTCCATTTAGTTATAACCACATTCAGATAATCTTTCATCTTCTTGGGCTTTTGAGGTGTTGATTAGACTTCCTTAGCTTTGGTTGTTTTCTCTTCCTCTTCTACTTATTTCAACTTTCTCTTCTTTCCTCATTTTTTTCGATTCATTAAGAACTTATTGTACCTTCGGAACAGCTTCCGCATCTTCTATTGGTAGATCATAAAATTATCCCGATTCTTTAGAAAAAACAACATTTATCCTTTTCAGGGTATCATCACTAATCATCATGACTTTAAAATTCCTCGACTTTGAACTGCAAGGGATCTTGAAAGATTCAAGGAAACAAAAAATTATATTAGAGATGTTGAAAGGATTCATTATTATATGTGATTTTAGGTTTCCATTCTTGATATTCTCTTTCATAATGAGAATATGATTTACCAAATTTATCTTATTCAGATTCACCATAAAATCAAGGATGTACATGTCACTCTTCTTCAAAGTGTCCTTATCACCATTTCTCAGAATGATGAAACATTGAACCCATAATTCTAGAATCCGATTATATTTATACAAATGATAAATCTTCAGAGTCTTGAAATCTGAAATTCAAAGACACTCCATAACATTCACTTTGACAATACATCCTTGAACTTCGAGAAACATATGGGAATAGAACTCATCTTCCCCTTAAAATGGAACTCCATCAAAACAGGTTTTTTTTTGTATATGAATATAGCATATGTCTTACCATAGCTTTTGAATGAAAACATCTCTCTACCATCTTACTTGAAAAAAAACTAACAGATTTATAGAACTCAATAAGCAGATCTGGATACACCAAATCTTGAGCACCAGACATTGATAATCAAACACTCTCCCACACATTGAGCTTGATATTCTTTGTAAAAATAGACTCATACATGTTGAAAAAATTTAGATTCACTATCCATTCTCTATATACATACCATTCTAGAATAGGATTGATAATAGACATATCTTTTTGAGATTATCCTTCTGATGATATTCATAGTTGAGAAAACTCTATGAAGATTGGTACAGGCTTTAGTAGATGCTCAGAATGTCGACACACAAGGGCTTGAAATCGATGTGGGACAGAAATTTGGGGGCTCTTCGTATAGGTGATGGATGTGACAATTTAACATCCAAATTCAATTCAATGGCTAAAAATCCTTCTGATCATATTTGATGGTTGATATGATAGCCTCAAGAAAATTTTGGTAGGATCCGATCTTTTGAGGTTTTTAAGAAAAACATTTGGATTTAAGGAAACTAGAATCCGCAAAATTTAAAACACAAAAGAAAATACCAACAAGTAAATTATGACTATGAAAACTTAATAAATAAAACATTCCTATCAGATTTCTAGGAATATTATTCAAAATAGGTAATAATCTTCTTTTAGAACATTAGATTCCAAAAAAACATGATTATAAAAATTTCCATTACGATTTTTTTTTATCAAATCTTCATTACAAAGAATTTTTTAATAAAACATAATTACAAAAAACATGAAAAGCACTATTATGGATATTTTGAAATACTCCATTTTGGAAATTTTGAAAAACTATATTATGGAAATATTGAAAAACTCCATTATAGAAATTTTGAAAAACTTCATTACGGAAATTTTGAAAAACTCCATTACGGAAATTTCGAAAAAATGAACAAGAAAATTTACCCCCCCTATGAAAAGCTGTTTATTATTTTAAGGTTATTGGTTCAACAGGAAGTTAACATAAAATCTTACCTTATAGTTATCATTCCTAACTTCTATTTAATGTATTCAAATCTATCGTTGGGTAATGATATTGTGAAAATATCATTAATTTGATCTTGAATTTTGATAAATTGAAGAATGATATCTTTTTTTGTGTGTTATCCCTAAGAATGTGATGCCTAATATCCATGTGTTGTTCATGAGAGTGATATGAATGGTATTTACTAAGTTAAATGGAACTTGTATTACCACAAAAAAATTGTGTTTTGGTAAAACTAATACCATAGTCTGTGAGTGTGTGTTGAATCCACAACACTTGAGCACATCAACTTCCCGCTGCTACATATTTAGCATCAGCAGTGGAAAGTTCACCTAAATTTGGATTCTTTCATGATGAATAATCTAATGATTCTTCTAAGAAATTAAATGTTCCAGATTTACTTTTTCTATCCTTTCTACATCCACCAAAGTCAGCATCAAAAAAACTCTTTCAAACAAAATCTTATCCAGTAGTGTAAAAGAGTCCCAAATTCATGGATTCCTTCAAGTAGAGAAAAATTCATTTCAATACCTTTAAATGAGATTCATTATGACTGGATTGATATCTTGCTCATAAGAATACTAAAAACATTATGCCTGGATGTCTAGCTGTCATGTAAAGTAAACTTCTTATCATACCTCTAAAATATGTTTGATCTACTAGTTTCCCAGCTTCATCAAGATCAAGTATATTTGAGGTACCTATGGGAGTACTTATAACTTTACTGTTGTCATATCCATACTTTTTAAGAGGGTATTTATTATTGTAATGTTCAGATATATATTTCTTCTACTTTTTGAGAAATTTGAAAACCAAGGAAAAATGTTAACTCATCCATCATACTCATTTCAAACTCAGATTTCATTAGATCTACGAAGGAATCCATTAACGATTGCTGAGTTGAACCAAATATAATGTTATCAACATATATTTGTACAATCAAAACATTTTTTATCTTTCTTTATAAATAGGGTTGGATCTGCATTTCGCTTAACATAATTATTTTGATGAAAAAATCATGTAAGTCTATCATAGCAGGCAAGAGGGGCTTTCTTAAATTCATACGAAGCTTTGGTAAGTCTAAAAACATGATCAGGAAGTTTTGTATCTTCCAAACCAAGAGGTTGTTCAACAAAAACTTCCTCTTGAACATAACCATTAATGAAAGCACATTTCACATCCATTTGAAAAATATTATAATTTATGAATGCTGCAAATTCATGTAAGATAAGAATAGATTCAATTCAGGATACTGGAGCATAGGTTTTTTCATAGTCTATTCATTCTTTTTTATTGTATCATTTAGCAACCAACCTAGGATTATATGTCACTATGATTCCATTTCCATCACACTTATTTTTAATGATCCATTTTACAAAAATAACAGAAGTTTCATTAGGTCTTTCAATCATGGTCCAAACATTATTCCTTTCAAATTCATTTAGTTAATCTTGCATTGATTTTATCTAATCATCATCACCTAAAGCTTCATTAGTGATTTTTGGTTCTAATTGGGATAAAAATTCTAGATGCTCAACTTCATTTCTTATGGAACTTCTAGTCCTTACATGTTTATTTACATAACCAATGATATTATCATAGGTATGATTCATTAGAAAATACTGATTTGGGTTTTGTAAAACATTTTCATCAATATAGTGTATGAAATATTCTGGGGTAAATTTTTCAGAAGCATTTTCTTGGGTATTTTCCTTATCAGAAGGATCTTCTATCAGAAGTGGATAATCAGTTTTTTTAAAAAACATCTGAAGTTATAGGTTGGGGTTGTTTATAAAACAAAAGGATTAGTTTCATCAAATTTGACATGTATTGTCTCTTCCATAGTATAATTATTTTTATTGAAAACTCTATAATCCTTAGAGGTTGTGGAGTAGCAAAAGAAAATTACATTATCATATTTTTGTGTGAATTTTTGTTGATTATCTTTAGTATTTAGAATGAATACCTTATAAACAAAAACCATGAAGTATTAAAGTATAGGTTTTCTACCATTCCATAACTCATAAGGCATTTTATTAAGAAAAAGTCTAATTAAAACTCAATTTATAGAATATTAATAAGTACTTACAACTTCAACCCAAAAATAACTTGCTATAGAATATTCACTCAACAGGGTTCTTATTATATCTTAAAGATTTCTATTTCTTCTTTCAACAACACCGTTTTGTTGAGGTGTTCTTGGTACTGAGATGTTATGAGTAATGAATTTTCTACTACAAAAAGCTTCAAAATCATAACTTTGAAATTCTCTACCATGATCATTATGAATAGATATCAAAGGATGGTTTTTCTCATTTATAACTTGGGCTCTGATACTTTTGAAATTAGAAAACGCTTCAGATTTATTTGCTTGAAAATAGACCCATGTAAATCTAGTGTAATCATCAACCAAGACAAATACCTATTACTTTCCTCTAATGATTCCACTCTTTGTTGGACCAAATAGATTCATATGCACTATCTATAATGGATCAATAGTTGATACTTCACCGACAATTTTAAAATTTTATTTATGTTGCTTTCCATATTGACACGGGTCAAAAACTTTTGAAAAATCCAATCTAAGCTTCGGTAGACCCTTATCTAATCTTTTTATAGAATGTTTGCATATGTTATAAAGGTTACAGTGACATAACCTTCTATGCCACAACCAAGAATTATTTTCCATTGCACTAAGTCAAGGTAAGTCTTACCTCCAAAGGTCTTCTATGTTTAGTGTGTATACATTCTCTTGCCTATGGACAGAAAGAATAAACTCTTCCAAATAATTGTGTAATAAGCACTTATCATTCCTAAAATTCACAAGGTATCCTTCATCACATAATTGTATTATGATAATGAGGTTGTGCATAATACCCTTAACTAAAGAAAATTTTTAAATCAATGTTCTTCCAAGAAGAAAAATGTTACCTATACCAATAAGTTCTCCCTTAGTATTATCTCTGAATATTACTTTTTCTCCTTTCGTCTGGATAATATTTTCAAAGTAGTTTTTGTTACTAGTCATATGTCGAGAACATCCACTATCCATATACCAAGAATTGCTATTGATACTTTCTCTATTTTCCTGAAAACAAAAGAGTTAGACTTTCGGATCCCAAACTTTCTTGGATCCAGAACTTTTCTATAGAAATTTTTTTGGAACCCACATTTTTGTAGAAATATAGAATGTATGAAATCCTAAAGACTGAGTTTTATTTAAGGAACAATGTTTTGCCCACTGTCCACCACACCGACACTTAGTACAGAATAGAGCACTTTGAGGAAAAAATAATTATTTCAAAAAAATGGTTTATAACTAGTATAACAAAAACCAAAATTATTCCTTAGCGGTCGGATTTGAGAATACATCTTATCCAAAATTTCCTTACCTAAGGTAAAGTTTGACAAACACATCCTCAAAGAAAAAATTTCGGATTTCAGTTTGATCACCAAGTTCTTGTCTTCTAAAACATTTGATATTGAACTAGATTTAGGCTCGAAAACATTTTTATTAGAAATTACATATTCTAGATCCTTATAAGGTCTATTCTTCTCAGAATTTATTTCCTCGATATTTTTTGATATACATTCAAAATCAACAATTTTATTATCATGATCTTTAGAATGTTCTTATCTTTCCTTAGTAAGAATAATATTTCAAGAATTTTCTATATCACTCATTTTTTTGAGTTTTGAATTCTCATTCTCAAGGAGCTTAGCAAACCTAGAAACTTCTTTATAGTTAGCTAAAGCATTATCTTCATCAAAAGAAGATTATTCCTCTGAAGATTCGTAATATTTTTCAATAAAATATTTTGCATTTCATGAAAAATTGGTCATTGATTCAGCATTGTGTACCTTACCCATTAAACAATGATTGCCAATAGATAGTCTGGCTATTCGACCAATATTCTTATGTATAGAAGATTCGTAATATAAGGACTCATCTGACAAGACTACACCACTGGCACTCCAGGTGTCATTAGCTTTAAATATTTTTTAGCTTTAGCTTTGTATTAATTCTTTATGTTTCTCTCAAAATTCTTTTCCTTTATTTCCTTTCTGTTAAGCATAGGATAATTAGGTCTTATATGTCATGCTCTCTTGCATTCATAACATGTAACTTCAGAATATTTCTTATATTTTCTTTCCATCTTCATATATCTAGATTGAAAGTTCTTCTGTCCAACAATCATGTTCATACTTTGAGAAATATTGGATAATTCATTTTCTGAAGATTCAGTTCTACTAGATTCGGATTGAATAACAACTTTCTTAGATTTGGATCTTGTAACTCTCTCAAGAGTCTTGGCTTCCATATGATTTGGTGTTATAGTAAATGAAACACTTCCATTCCCATTCTTCTTCTTTTTATTATCAGCATCTCTATTCATTCTGGTCTCATGTTAGAAGAAGAGTTCCAAAAAGTACATCAAGAGAAATCTGAGTAACCTTTTTGTCTTCATCAATTGCAATTCTCTTTGATTCCTTCTCATTGGGCATGATGTCTATGATCTTATCAACAAGAGCTTCATCATTTAATCCTTTCTCAACCATGGACTATAAACTATTAATAATAGTCATGATGCTTTGTTTCACCTTACATATGGGTTCTCCATAAGGACAGTACAAACCATGGTATTCATCTCTGAGCATGAATATTCTTGTTTCAATAACATTTGAAGCTCTGATATGAGTAACTTCACGATTCGTCCAAATACAATTTGCTACATCACAAGATTAAATTTGGATATATATATTTGATGTCATATAACAAAGAAAAGTATTGCGTACCTTATAATTCACTTGATACTTATGATTTTCTTTGATTGGAAAAGGTACTAACTTCCTTGTCCGGGATTTTATCTCCTCTAGTAAGCATAACAAAATTACCAACACTAGTATGGATAATAAAAGTCTTCATATGATATCTCCAATATTCTTAATAATTCCCATAAAAAATAGGTGGTATTGTTGGACTGATATTGTCTATGGAACCAACATTTATTCCTTCCATCTTAATGAAATCTTTCTCCACAAAAACTTGTTAATAGAAAAAGTTTGTAAACAAGTAAAATATTCCTTAGCATGAAAAATGTAGAAAAAGAGTATATATAAGAAAAATGAATCTGAACATTATGAGTCTGAAAAACTGATTCTGAAAATAAGAATAAGATGAATTCTCTTCTAAATCTAATCGTGAGATTAATTCAGATTGAACCAATGCTCTGATACCAATTGTTGATATGGTATGTGAGTATGATATACTCTATAATACCAAATGTAGGATCAAAACAATATAGATACTCTATGTAGTATCTAATGATGATAAATATACAATAGGGGGGTGAATTGTACACTTTAATAATTCCTTTTCCACTTTTAATGATAGTTATGTTTAACAAGGTTAAACAAATTAATTCACAAAACCTCTAGTTCTACAAACATTCTACATTATAGAAATATGATTCTGAGAAAGTGATTGTAAAAAGATATTTCTGAAAATGAAACATAACCAATGTTTTCAATGATAAATATTATTCCTTAATGCGTAGAGAATCTCTCTATATCGGAGTATACAAGTATAAGGATGTATAAGAGAGTTATACATTCCAAAACAAATAAAATGCAGTGGAAAACATGTGAAAAAACAAGTATCAATTAGTAAATATTTTAACCCAAAGGTAAATATATCCAATAACCCTGGATAAAGGTCCCTTGATTTATACTGTCAAGAACGTCTGTATTACCCACACTAGGATATGCTCTTGATAAGAAGATCAGAGACTGTCTTTCTATCCCTGCAAACCCTCAACTTCAAGGTAGTCAGCACCTTTTTCTTCTTTAGCAAGGAATCCCTCAACCTTAAAGTAGTCAACACCTCTATCTTCATATCCACGGAGGCCCTCGAATGTAATCTGCAACATTCGGAGTCGCACAAAGCAAATCTAAACAAGAAGTTCATTACACACTAGGCATGAGAGTCTCTCTCTAGAAATCACTTCAACAACATGTAATCTCTTGAGTCATAGAACATTATAGAGCACTTTCAAATGATCACATATTTATAAGAACAACAACAATGGTCGGCTCCCTCCTCCTACGATCATATTTTTCAATGAATTTTGGAGGGACCTATACACTTTTTACTCAAATAACGGTTAGTATGTAACTGAACACATGACATCATTTTATAAAAAAGAAGTGTAAGAAAAAAATATTGTTACATAAACAAAATCCAATATTCGGAATGAAAGGAAGTATGAAAATTCAGAGTCTATCCAAAAATGAATTTAGAGTTAGTAATAGAAGGATATTTGGATTCTGTTTTCAATGAAATTCAGAACCTGATCTCTTTATAATTTTGGAGTCTGAATTTCAAGGAAGTTAGAAATATAGATTCACAAGAATTCAGAACCTGAGCATACAGAGTTCAGAGTCAGAGTTCATGAGAATTCGGAGTCAGAATGTACAAAGTTTAGAGTCAGAGTTCATGAAAATTAAGAGTTAGAACTTATAAGAGTTCAGAGTCAGAAATCAGAGAGCTCGGAGTCAGAACTCAAAAGAGTTCAGAGTCTAAATTTAGATAACTTGTAGTCAGAACATTGAAGTGTTCGGAGTTTGAATTCAGAGAACTCAGAGTCAGAAATAAAAAGAGTTAGGAGTCTGAATTCAGAGAACTTGGAGTCAGAACTCATAAGATTTCGGAGTCTGAATTCAGAGAACTCGGAGTCAAAACTCCGAAGAGTTCGGAGTCTGAATTCAGAAAACTCAGAGTCAGAACTCAGAAGAGTTCGGAGTCTAAATTCAGATCCTGAAAACATAATCTTCTATATCTATGTATTATATAATTCCTAGGTTTTACGTATGAAACCGAATTTTTCACTTAGACAAGATAATGAACAATGAAAAAATATTGTAAGGATAAATTTCCTTGGGGATAGAAAATTTTCCTTATAGAAGTAAAACACAGGGTAAAATAATATTTTCCTTGAGATAAGGTTTTTGAGATTTTCAAAACAATAAGGAATGATAAATTTATAAGGAAACCATACTAAGTCAATAATCCCCCCCATGTATGAAGGAATGGGAAAGTCATAAGGAAAACCTTATTGACTCAACATTAGGGATGATGAACTATCAACATGGTGGCCATAAAAATATTGGAGAAAAAATAAATACAATTCAAAGTAATTCAAGTCCCAAGATGTATTATTCACTATGGGAACAAAGAATGGCCTATAAGATACCCATAAGCACCACCATGTTCAGAATACTTTATGTAAAACCATGTCCTTTTCTAGTATTGATGGTGAATCATTTGATTTTAGCATTAAAGAAAATAAATTTTCATTTAGAAAAGGATGAAGAATCAAGGTTACTAAAATTAACTGTATATGAAGATATTATGATAGTTTCATATTAAAATGCGATGATTTATAAAGAAAAGGAAAAGAAATGGCATGATCATTGAATTGCAAGGCATACCTTTTTACTTGGGAATAATGTCATGTTGTTTAACTCAAGTTTAAAAATATAATCATGTAAGTTGAAGTCTCAATCTTTAGTTCCATTCAAATTCAGTAATGTCTTTCCATATAGAAACATTTAAATCCCAAGATATGGTAGACAACTATTCAACATGAATGGACAAGTACTGAATATTTTTCAATAACCATTTTTTAATTATTGTGACATCAACCTAAAATTCAAATATACTATAATGGACTCAAGCTATCAAATTTAATGGAAGAGATCACTGAAGGGTAACCAAGTGTAGTAAATCTTAAAATAGGTTAGATTTGGATAGACTTAGAAGAGAATCCGATGGGAAGGAGTTGAAACCATGGAAGGATCACCAAATTTGAGGGAAAATTGTTCAGTTAAAGTCATGTAACAATGATTCAGAACATGTACATGTTTTTCCAAAATCCCATTTTTTAACTATAGATGACATGAACCATAATTAAATTTTGTCTACTAGGTCACATCAATTTTTAAAAAACAAAGTTCACAAACCCATAGGTCATGACCCACACACACCCTTCCAAACCGATGATGCTTCTCCTCCTCTCTCGTTGCACCTTCCTTCACTCCTCACCTTCCACCTCAAACAAACACCCAACCCTATCACACTCTCCAGTCATCCCTCAAAACCCTATTTCTCCCCTTACACCTCACTCACACCCTCCCCTACATCAAACCCTAAAAACATTCCCTCCAACCTCTCCTCTCTAACAAATTTCACCCAACTTGTGCACCCTAACCCTACCATCATGTCTTGCACCAAGAGGCCCCATCCCTCCTCCACATCATCCTCCTCCAAATCATCATCCTTAGTGTTTTAGGTATAATTTATAACCACCAAGAATCCATATTCTACACTTTTAAAATAATCATCCCCTCCAATAGCCCATGCTACCCCAAATCCTTAGGTAGAAACAACCTCCACATCAAATGATCAATACATTTTCCATCACCATTATATTTTCTTCACTAACCCAAAAAATCGGGTTAATCTTATGAAGATACAGGAAAAGACCATGCAAACCAATAAGACAGTAGATATGCATGTTATTGGAAGATTGAATATCGCTAATGCCATTCTTGACCTCCTGGACACACTGCACATTGTCCAAATTATGGAGGACTATGAGGAAGCTTTCCTGAGTTATTTCTGATGTTTTTTTTCATATTAGACATGGAAATTGAATTACTCCATTTATAATTGGGTGGAAGAACACATAATCTATCATTTTAAGAATTCACGATCGGGTTGGGCATCAACACTCTGAAGGTTTAAATTCTAGAATTTATCCTACACTTCATCTACATGCACCTTGAAAAGCATCTCCGATGTTGTGGAATATGTTATCCTGTGACCCCCAGTAACACCATGCCCCTTTCATTATGAATTATACTCAGTCTCTCGGCCACACACTACATATCATTCATATATCCATGACTTATGGCTGGTCTTCTTCAGTTGAGTCTCATGGTAGAATCATCTAGATTGATGTGTTGATTCTTATAGCATCCATGGTATGCCCACCATTAAACATGGATGCATAGTTTTCCTAGTACAGCATGACTCAGTCCCATAGGTAGCAGAGTCAATTCATGGGTGGATCTTTTACTTCACACCTGACTAGATGCCTCTAAATATTCGATACCTCAAGGTACCTAACCTCCTTATGACTTATTTATCTGATCTATCTGGTAATGATTCCCATGATGAAAATGTTAGTGAAGGAGGATAAAACATACTTTTGGCCTCTATGAGTACAGGACCCCACAACACTGGAGAAACCAAAAGTTATAGCAGTAGTCACACCTGTTAATCCATATTTCACCCACACCTAAACTACCCATCCATCCTCTCACCTCTTTCCCCATCTCATCTTTTATCCGTACACCCTCCCACCCCTTTTGATTGATTTCTGGACCACTCAGTAGTGTATCTCGGTGATCCTGCACTAGATCTATATACATCTCTACCATACCTTCATTGATCTGACTTAGTCTACCACAACACCACCACCCACCCCATATGTGACCTCATCTTCCACCATCTAACTACCTCCTATAGTCCACCAGAACATACCTCCAAACCTTACACACCCTACTGCTCAGTGGGAATTCGTAGAAAATGAGGTTTGGATGAGAAATGGGATTTCCAGTGAGTCATCCCCTAAGGTACCATTTGTGGATCCATCTTCCATACACATGGACTCTGTACCAATCGATACCTCTTCACCACCCATCCTATCCTAGACACCTAAATCCACTATCCAACCATCCACTGTAGGCACCACTCCACAAAGGACTAGTCTTGATATAGATACTGACCTCACCAAAGACCTGGTCTCAACCCTAGTATTGGGATAACAGTAGAATATATACTCATCCTAGACACATAATCATTCAGTTATATAACACTTTCAAATTTTGGTATTTTTTTATTGGAATGGATATTCGTTTTTTCATCTATTTAACCCTTGTGTTGTACTTCATTTTGATATATATATATACATTTATTTATATAAATGGGATTTTATTTTCAATATATGTTTATGTTGATTTTCATTTCTTTTTTTTGTATGTAGAAATTTATACATCCAGTATGTCATATATGATTCATGATGGTCTGTACCACCATCTGTATTTGAAGAAATGGTACTCTAGCACATCATCGACATTTCGTGACAACTTAAAGAAAATACCACAGAAATCTATGAAAAGTAGAAGCCATCGTGTCCCCTGATTCAATTCTTTCCTCATCTAAATCATGCTCACACTCTTGCACCTGATGTTATCATCCCAACAATGTGACCTCGAGACATCGAAGATACATCCTCAAATAGCTGTATACGGGGAGAAACTGAGCCAGTGGACCCAACGAACAAAATATAGCTTCATCTATCCAGCTGATAACACCTTGTTAAAGCTTTCTTGGGAGGGAAACTATAGTTTATATTTTGTTTAGTTTTAGTGTTCATTGCTGTTTATTTTCATTTTCATTTGAGTCTTTGAATGAACTACATTTTACACATTTCAAAACAACATCAATAAAATTGTTATCTCAGTTAATTAATCTATAATCCTTCATATTACTCTACTATTACAATGATTAAACCTATGGACTAATTTACACTTAAGGGGGTGTTTTTTCTCTAACCCATTATTGAGTTGAAATATAATTACTATTAGAACATCAAAAATTACATCACATTAGACGACATCATCCACAAAGATCTCAATTCCCACTTTTTAATTTTTTACAAAATTAATTTTCAAATTCATAAAATTTTCCATGATATAACACTCCCACATACATTTGAGGGAATGTGCTGCCACTGTCACATTATATGTGTGTGTTTTAATGGTGGGGGGTGGGGGTTATCATGATTTTCACTAATGATACACATGAATTATTATTTTTTCTCACCTATTTATGAGAATAATTCCGAAATGTTGAGCAAGATTTAAAATAAAAAGTACACTATGACCTTTTAAACTAATGAAGAAATAATTTAAAAAATATTGGAATCCATTTTATCCTTTTTTTAAAAAAATTAATATTATTTATTACTATATAAAATTAAATACATGTCAATTTTTTTTAAATTATGATTAATTGACCAATTAAATATTATTATACCCAATGAAATTGGAATTTTCTATTTTATTCTCATTTCCTGAGTGGATTTTAATACATCAATTACATATTTTTTTGTATCATAATTCATGACTGATACCTGGGACATGTCAACCTATCATAACATGCATTGAGACCTTATGGAAGCAATTATTGAAAAAATACAATTTTAAAACTATTGAGGGACTCTTTCATATCCAATTTTTGTTGAGACCTAATATATATATATATCATTATTTTAGAACATTGTTTCCATGAAATACCTTATAAGATGAATCGTTTCCAAGCCTATTTACCCATCCTACCATGTCCCATGTGTAATGCATGATTCTACTTTTAAAAAATTGTGGAGGAGGTATTCATACAAATGGGATTAATTTATTTGCAGAAGATGTATTATGTTCTAACATAACAGTTGAGTTTTTTTCCATATCTATTTTAAAAATTGTATTCTATTCTGTTTCTCTTCAAAATACTAATGAAAATAAAAATTCATATTTGTTGCGTACTAAGAAGGTCTAAAATCTAAATTTTCCAGAGAGATGAATCTCTTGAAGGATCATATGTGGTTAGAGGATAGATATGAGATTATTACTAGACATGAAATTATAAAAATAAGAAACTAAAGACAAAATGAAAGGAATAGAATCATCATTCTGTACATACATTCCTTATTTTTTCCCAACTAATGTTGTTGTACTATGGACGTGATTGGAATGAAGAAGGAATTTTAGCACACTTGTCTTAACACTCATGCATTATTAATCAAATATTTACCTCCTCGTGATCTTTATTTTCACTTCTTACCCACCTACACACAGCTTCAGAGTCAATAGAACCATATTGATGTAGCCATCATGATTAATTTCATACTTGATTATACATAGTGTAGATGATAGAACCAATGAATTATTTTGGTTCGGAACATGTACTCAGGGTATAATTAGAAATCCAATATAATATTTCCAAAAGTGATGAGAGAAAATTAATTTATAGTTAATATACATATGGGTACATAACCCAAGGAATGAATAAAATATTGTAATAAAAAGATAAGAATTTTTTTTGAAAATATTGACTAAGAGGCAGGAAAAACATTCTATGTAGGGGTAAGTATATAGGATTAACATTTTATGCTTACACTTAACCTAAATTACCATTATAAAATCAATATTTTATATTTAAAAATTTATTTCATATAGGTGAAATCATAGTTGATACATTTTTTCATGAGGATAATCAATTATTAATGTGGGTATAAATTTGATATGACAAATTCATATAAATTATTTTCTATAAATCATTTATGGGTTTTCATTGATTTAATCAAAAATAAACTTGATATATGATTAATTTTGTTGGAGTAAGGATTTATAGGATTCCATGGATAAAATGTAGAAAAATTAGGATTTTAGAAAGTATATTTTGTGACTTTTTCATACACATCATGTAATGGTAGTTCACTGCATGCTCATGTCGTGATCCAAGTCCTGAGCAAGCCACAACACTAGTAGCGTAAATAGTCAGTACACATTGTGATTCCACATTACATGACGTGATGCCAATCATAATTTTTTAACACAAAAACTATGAGAAATCCATTTAAAGGAGAATCTAGAGTCCATACACATCATGAACCCTCCTTCCACGATATGGATTCACCCAAACATCATAAATAATCCAGATACAACTGAGGCATGTGGGAGATCCAAGATCATTGAAAATATCCTCGAATAAATGGAACACGACGTATACCACAATTACATGTCGTAACCAAATCTGCATAAAACTACAATGTTGTGACAAATAATTTAACAAAAATTCCTAGATGTGATCTTCTTCTATTTTCTTTTCCATCAACATCCATCGCCCCTTTTCCATTTATATAATAAATTTCATCATTTTTTATTTTTTATAATTCAAGTGCCCTAGATCATTTTACTTCATTGTTTTCACATTCCCACGACATCAATTCTCATAGCACATCATCATTTACCAATAATAAAAGTGAGAAACAATTCCATTTCTTATCCCATGTAAGGATGTTATTAATGTTGTGACTTATCTTTTGAAAACCTAATTGTATGTTCATTCCCCTTAAAATTCTAAACCCCTTCATGTTTTTGATTCAATTAAATTCCAAAATAATTTCAAGCATGATTTTACTTGTTTATTTAATTTAATATACCCCCACTATTAGTATCTAAACCTATTAGGGGTATGGATCAAAATTTAATGTTTCTTGATGTATAATTTTCCTTTAATTTTAATTTTAGAATCCAAAGTGTATTATTAATCAAGAGAATAAATAACACTTTACCCAATTTTTTCAAACAACCCTGATCAAAGTATATTAAAACAAATGACCCTATATTGGTTTAAGTAGACTAGGCTACGACCACTATCCTAAGATACTTTCTACCCTATAATCTAATCATAATTCACCAAGGATTCTACAATCATATGATCATCAAATAGTCACTTCTTATTTAGAACTAGGTGTCTTGACCAAAGTCACCTAGTGAAAACCGTTTCCTTAACAACCTAAGACTTAGGACCCTTCTAATATTATAATTAAGATTATACTTTATCTAGATACATGAAATTGATCTTAACCAATCCTTACTCACTAGTAGTATCCTCCCACAATATATTAAGAATAAATCCCAAATCATAAGGAAACATGAATGTAATTCTTCCCAACAGTCCCAAGCCAGGGATCCCCCTTCGAAATGGCTATCTCCTCGTGGGATCGACCCTACACATCTGCTGTACTATGATTTTTTAGTTAGTAATGTTTTGGACACAAAAATTCTAATCTGACAACCCCCCGTACTAACCCAACGTCATGTGCATGTGTTTTTATCATCACTTCTCAGTTCATTGAATCTTGCATTAACATGTCCCGTGGTTATTTAAAAAGTAGAATATTCCATATAATATAGTAATTTTATTTATTTTTTATATTATTTTTTTAAAAAAATAGTCCATTTTCCTTACAATATATTTTATGTTATTTCTACTTTGTGATTAATATTTTTCTATTACATATAATTTATTGGGGATATAATCAATTGTTTTCATATTTATTTTTAATATATCAAGTATATGGTCATGTTGATGATATTTTTATGAATCCTATACATTTTTCATCTTATATGTGATGATGAAATTTTAAATGGTTATAAAACGTGTTTAATTTCTATTAAATATGATATATAATAAATTTTTTATGATTTTGTGACACACAGCTGAATTGATTTTGAATATTGTAATTTTAGGCCAAAATTATATATCTCTCCAATGAATTGGGTAAAGAGGGATTCATAATGAGATTATAAGGATTGGATTGGGAAGTGAATCTAGTTATGTATGAGACTCTATGCACTATTATTTTCTTGGTAGTAAACCATGACTATGGATATGATGGAATGCAAAGTGAACCCAATACAATATAATACTCGTTGTAGTGACCGTAGAATAAGGAAATAATTTCTTTTCTAATATGTATGAAAAATTCATATATCATAGGACAATGCTATGCTCTCATATCTCATTTTATATGATTCTTTTATAATTCATGCTTTATGAATGACCAAGATTTAATATGAAACTAAATATTTTGATCATTGACATACAGGGTATTTTTTCAAATTTTAAACTGGCGTTAGCGTACCCTAATAATAATGTTTATTTATGTGATCATGAATTTTTCCATTAGTTTCCCTTACTGAGCATCTGATCTCATTCTTCCAAATGTAATGTTTTCAAATGTTATTAATAATAGATTTAAGTATAATATGTCAAAAAAGGGTTCTAGTTATTAAGAACACTGGGGGTATGAATATCTCTTATGAACTAATTGATTTTGTAAAAATGCTCCCAATGATATTAAACCTATATTTATCTATCATGGGTTATAATGTCATGTAATTGAACGTAATCTATTATGGAATAATATCTATTTATGAATAGTATGGGTCAATACCATCATGATATCATGACACTATAACACCCAATAAAAATCTTTGATGCCATTTCAATCAATTTTCTTGATGAAAAGGATTGGGTGAAATGTAATAGAGATCATTTTCTACAAATCTTTATGATTTCCATATAATATAACTAGATCTCATAACTTGGTTATTATATCATTCCTTGAATTACAATTCATAATGCTAGATCAATAACGATTGGATCTGTATAACCAATAAATATATGTTAATAATAAATACAGAACATGATCATTGTATTGTATAGTATTTTCATTATTTTTTATAGGAAAACAATATGTATGTTTTTTAATAGTTACATTCTTAAAACCATTTTATTGTAATCGGGTTAAAAATTAAAAACATGAACATGAATGTTTTATGAATATAATATTCCATATATGACACATGGATAGACACTAAATTTCAACCATTATCTATGATTAACGTAATAAACTACAATCACACACTACATTTCTTATGAATAAGTAATTTATAATAGTCAAAAAAAGAAAAAATATCTTCTTTATTAATATGGATTTTAATTTTATTTTTTTAAGCAAATCATATGAGCAACATCATTCCCATGTTCCAAAATAAATACTTTTCCCACTATTATCAAATAACATATTAATGAAAATAAAGGATATCAATACAAATTATAAAATCCCAACCATATCACATGAATTATGGCCAAGTTGATAGTTCCACATGATTGGAAGTACAATATTTGTATGATATAGACTTCAAACATGAATTATGTTTTTGTAAGAGAACATGGGGGAAATATACCATTTAGTATGACTAGCCATAGATAATAAAAACAAATAATAATAAGTATCATACCAATAACAATATAAATATACATTATAAGCATGATCCAACAATCATAAAATAATATCTTAGATAAAATACCAAAATGGACTTTTCTAATGTAATATGAGTCTTATAGAAAACTCCATGTCCACTTTTTTTCCAATAAATTGTAACATTATAAAATACAAAAGAATAGAGATAACTACAAAACAATAACCGAGTACCACCGCAGTCTCATCTCTCAAATTTAACTAAGTAACTCCATCTCTATGATCTATATTATGTAACTTTCCCTTATATATTTCATTATCTATGATGTATACACATGTGTCGGTATGCTAAAAGTGGATAGGATTAAAAATAAATAGTCTACCACAAAACAATGTTTGTGTACAGGTCCCTATTATAAAAGCTTTTTCATGAAGTTATATTCTAAAAATCATAATAAACTACAATGATAATAATAAGTTTTACACCCTTATGTTAGAAATAAGTTTCCATGGAAGTGACCAATGCATCCTTCACCAATGAAGAAATAATTCTAAAAAAAATCATTATAATATCTTGAGGATCGTGGTTTTTTATATTCCTATGTCTTTAATGAAAACATCCAAAAAACAAATCTTGATATCTACTTAGAAGGTTATAAATACATGTGGGATGGGGAGACAATATCTATATCCATATTATCCATAAGGTTTCTCGATCCGAACTAAAAATAATATATTGGAAATGTATAAATTAACCCATATATATAATGACCAAAACACTATGGAGTTTATTACCATACTCAATATTATACAATTTCAATTAAGAATGTTACCAAAGTCTATATCAATATCATCCCTATAGAGTCCATATCACTATTGAAAATAAAATCACTATAATTGGAATGGGTTTCAATTTTTACACCCATCGAAACATAAATCATTATTGATCCAGACATGTTAGAATATAAATACGTTGGAAAGGTTAGCACATGGAAGTTAAAAAAACATCCAAAATGAATCAGGATTGTTTCTTAAATTGATATAAGGGGAAAATGAAATAAGACACATTTGTATACTGATATAGCACTAAAGCATCAAGATACACAATAAAATTATAATAATAAAGTGAAAAATGTATTATATATTGTTTTTAGTATTTTTTCTATTATTACATAGAGAGGATGTTAAATATTCTATATTTTTTGTTTAGTTTTGATTATATTTTTTTTCAATTTTATGTTTTGTTCGATTATATGGGGATATTGTTAAATATTTTGTGTTTGGTATTTTTTGATTATTAATCCTCACATAATTTCCATTGTTTAAGCCTTAATTTATTAAAATTTATAAAATGTAATTTTTTATATTTAATGTTAGTTTTTTAAATTTAAAATTTAGTATTTTATATCACAATTATTTATCACATATTATTTTGTGTCAAAAGAAGATATATTTTTTCAATTGATAGTAAAATTTTCTCCATTTAAATAAAATTGTGTTCTACTATTAGTTAAATTTTTTTATATATAGTTCCGAAATCATTCTTCAGTTTGTTTAAGAATCATGATATCATTATTACAAGATGTCACTATAGTTTGTTAAAAAATATTACTACCATTTGTTTAAATGATTTCAACCATCCATTAAAATCATAATTGTTTGTTAGTTAAAATGATTTATAATACCTGCTCCAATTATAATCGACTATTATATAAAATCATTTGGTACTTTTAGTTAAAAATAAATAGTTTTCAACTGTTAATTAAAAATTATTTAGGTATAAGTATTCTAATTCTAAAATGTTTTAATACATTGTTTATAGTATTGTTTTAGTCAAAATATGATACATGTATTTATAGAATATTTAATTTTATTTATTTCAATTGTTAAATATATTTTTTGATTGTTTATAAATAAATTAAAAACCTTTATTTACACAATTCAAATATTTTTGACTTTATATCTAGAATGTATTTATTCTTCTGATATTTATGGAATTAATTAACTATACTATTTTAAATGGTAAATTTAATTTTATACACTCATTATATTAGTTCATAAGTTATATATATTTTAGTTGTAATTATATATATTTTTATTATCATCTATAATATCTCTGATTAAATAGGTTGACTTTATTTTTATTATATTAAATGTTTCCTACCACATTCATGAGATCTCATTAGTAGTTTTAGCATTGAAGAATATATATATTAGACTCAAAGGCCACACATATGTCACATATAAAATTATGACATTAAATTGAGATATGATTACATACAGATAAATTTCATTAAAATTTGTAAACCATCATTTCGTCATGTTCATTGTGTTTACCACTACTAACAATCTCTTAAGAGCTATACCTAAGATGACTCAATTTCAACTGTATAGATGATATCAACTTATCATTTGCAATGGAACCAATACATCATCATATTACATTTATCTATCTTTTAATATTCTACCACTTATGTTAGTAACAATACTTTTAATATCTCACATATGGGTTTAGATTATGTTTATTGTTTAATATAAAAATTCATTTTCATTTTCAGGTTCTGTGTGATAGATTCAATTGTCATTATAGTTTGTGTTGTGGCTCACACAAATGAATGTTAGGGTTTTATTTTTTAAGAAAATTCTCATCCAAAAGTCAAGTTTCTTTGTTATAATTCCTCTTTAAAATTATATTGAAATTGGGTTAATAATTCACATAAAATTTTAGTATACTGAATAACATATATATCACTGATTAGTGATGTATAAGTGTGGGAAATTTCCAATTTGATCTATTACACTATAAAAATATATGTTTTTATCATATTTTCAATTTATAATTATCTATGTTATTTAATATTGATAGTTACTATAAATAATTTATCCCTTTCTTTGTAATCCTTATAAGGTCAATTAACAACTCCTCTAGAGAATGTATCATCCATTATTACCTAAAAAAATTTATCAAAGAGGGGAATTTGTTTATTTAACCAATTGATTTATATAATCTATTGCATATATTTTATTCTTCCAACTATTTCCTAAATTTCATAGTCTATTGAAAAAATGAACAATATGAAAATTATACCACAAATGATATATAGAATCCTTAGAATACAACTCACATTAATTGAAATGATTATAGTCATTGGTAATATATAATGGAGACAAAACTGAAGAAATTAATAATATAAATCTACAAGATTATGGTAAAACCATAAATATTACATTAGAATGAGTGAAGTTTTATTTTAGTAAAATATTCTTATAGATGTATTTGGAATCCAAAAGTAGTAATTATTTTATAATGTGCCATTAATAGATGTTTAATTATTCATGTATTCATATTTATGAAAATGAATTTATTTTGATGAATTTATATGTAATATAGCATGGATCAGACAAGTTCATTATGGCCAGACACAAAATTTTAAAGAGGTGTACTAGGTCTTCGGGATAGGAGAAGAGAAAAGATTCAATCTAATTTGCCACTAATTCACTAGAATATTTAATGGAATTAATTTTCATTGTTAATATTTGGAGAACCCAATAATTATTGAAATAGTCATATGATCTATTACCAAGAAATGGTAATCAATAAGGATTTCAATAATTGAAATCATGAATTTTGATGAGTAAACATTGGAAAAATGTATAAGATCACTTATTTAATTTTAAAATGATTTAAATAAAATTGGGGAATAATATAAATTTAAATCGAATGGTATTTATTTATAATCAAAAATAAAATACATTTTTAAAACATCTAAATTCAATTTATATGAGAGTGACAATAGGGGAATTTAAAGTTTAATTAAATATATTAATAATTTCGTGAATAGAAGTAAATAGTAAAATAATATAAAATATAGTCATCCAAAGAAGAAATGAACAAAAACAAAAATTAAAAAATATATAACAAATGTGACATATTCTATATGTGAAATGAAGGAACATATAAAACCATATTATCAAAAGATAAAACAACAACATAGAGATAAAAATAAATGAAATAATTAAAGAATGGTTATCATACTGGATGGTGTTATAATGAAGAATCTAATTCAAGTGATGAATTTTGCCGTGATAAACATTTTTCTACCCTCTCTATAAGGGTAATTAATAAAAATGGGGTTTGTAATGATTCCAATAATAGTTATTATTTAGATAACAATTGTTATTTCTTTTAGGACTCGAATGAATAAAATAAATGGCATCAAAAAGATGTTTTTTGATTTATATAGTAGTATAATTAATACATATATGAAAATAAAAAGATTATAATAGAATGTTAATAGTTCAATAAAGCGAAAACTGGACATACAAAAAAACTCAGCCATCTAAAGGTAAGATCTACAATTATTTTCGGTCTATTTTTCAAATTATTGGAAATTTTTTAAATGATGATTCTACCTAAAAACTAAAGGAATTCAATTTAGTTAAAGTAGTGTAAAATTATAAGAATATGGTAGATATGTTAAAATCTAATAAAGATAAAAATGGGTTGGGATATAATAAATATTTTTTGTAGTTATACATGAGTACTTCTGTTTATTTCATTGTTGGAAATGATTTTTCTGTTATATTCTTCAAGTGTTGGTTTCATGGAATTTATGATAATTAATTTCCTCCAAACAATCCTAAATATATTGAATACTGTTGAACATTATGTTCAATAAATTTATCTTCTATGGTATCCTGAACTTGTTTTAATACAATTTGGTTTCCAAATATTTCTATTTATAACCAATTTATACAAAAAATATAATATATTCAAAAATAATTATCTATATGATTTTTCATTTAATGGTAAATAAATTGTGAATATCAATGAAACATGGTTTATGTAAAAATGTTTTCTGAAGATCATGATCAGTGAGCTATCAAATTTTCACACTTATATCCAATGTGATTAGGTATAGTCACATTTTGAGATAATTATAAAAGAAATATTTTCAGTTGTTATGAAATTATAACTTCTAGTGTTGTTTGAGTTTATAATGTATTATATGATTAATGTATTAAAAATAATATAATTATCATTTCAAAAAATTTGATGATGGTATGTGTGTTATGTTCTATGAAGAATAATGATTAGTATTCAAATATAATTTCACTTTTCTATATTCACATAAAATTGATAATATTTATTTTAATAATTTATATGGTATATATAATCAAAATTTAATGTGTCTCAGTGATATAGAAACTGATGATGTTATATGGCATAAAAGTCATGGACATGCTAATTTCTAAAAGGTACATATGTTATACAAGAATAGTCATTTTCAAAATATAAAGACTTAATAGTATAAAAATATTTCATATGTGATATGTACATGAAAGGTATGAACCATATTGAATCAGTCCAATTCATCAATCATGTTTATACTTCTATATCTATTTATTTATTTAATCAAGATTTATATGTTCTCGTGAAAACTGCTAGTTTTTTTGTAATAAATATAATTTTTAAAATATGTATTATTTTAGTTGAATTTCATTTTTTATTTAATATCTCATAAGAAAGTTACATTTTTAGGATTTATACCATAACATATTATATTTGAAAATGTGTAATATTGTGTAAATGTTTCATTTAGAAGTTATAATCATGGTGAATTTTAAATTATAATTTTGAAAAATTATGTGAGGAACATTGTCTAATGGATTAAACATTGATTAATAGATATATTTTGAAAATTTATTACTCTAAAGAATCTGTTGGAACTTCTTTCTGTTTATTGACTAGATTTTATGAAATAATGGTTTTTTTAATAAAACCCCTAATCAAATGATTAGTTATTTAAAACCAATGATTAGATATATTAATGTTTTTTATTTTAAATATTTTATCATTAATATGATATATAAATTAGATATGTTTTATGAAAAAGTTTTTTGTATATCTTACATTTTTATTATCATCACACTAAATATTATAGTGTTTACAATATGGATTTCATTTCTATTGATGAATCGATACATATAAGGATAAATGAATCATGAGATGTCTCTGAAGTATTGGTTTCCCCCCTTTACCCTTAAAAGGGGCTTATCCAAAATCAATAAAAATATCGGCCTTCGGTCCAGTCAGTTTGTGAGGGGGATTGATGTGCACCTCAATCTAGTCTATGTTTTTATATGACTCATTAGTATAATCTCATTTACATTATAATTGGTCATGTTGGTTCTTGAAAGAAAACAATAAGCTCTATATTATACTGGTTAATGTAGATTTTCTTTAAAAAAATCTCAGAAATGTTAATGACTTTTTTAATAATCATAATGGAGTTGTTTTTATGTAATAAGAGATTATTTAGTTTTTGAAAAATGTTATTTTATTATTTATTTCAGTTTCCTCAAGTAATGTATGTAATTAAAAGTTGATAATTTTTTTATATAAATATGGATGAATATTGAATTATTGTGAAAATTAATTATAGGCATGTTGCTCATGAATTCTATCATAAATCATGCATATAACTTGAAGATTAACTTGCATTTTTTGGTTAGAGTTTGTTGGATTCTTATTGTATTTTTCATGTTTTCTAGTATTTTTTAAATGGAATCTAAAAGCTCACTCTTAAATTGTTTTATATCAAAATAATATTATGTTAGTCAATCCCATGTTTTTGAAAATTGAAATTTTCATCATCATTATTGTTAGTCAACTAAAGCTGTGTATAATAACAAATAACAGCACCCTTCTTTATATGAGAGTCTTTATTTTTTTCTATTGAATAATGGTTTTATGGATTGTAATTTTACCATAATCTATTTATTAATTGGGTTTCTATTAATATTCAAGTTTTCCATATTTGTGTTGATGATATAGTTTTGTACGGTTTAGGGAAATTATTTGAAATTATTTTTATTCTTTGTTTTCATCTATGTTTGACAAGAGCTAAATGTGAGAATAAATGTTATTATATAGAATTTAATTTTTCTAATTAAATAATATATATTTATTTCTCAATCAATGTATACTAAATTATTTAATATATCTTTTTTCTCGATTCCTGAAAAAAATTTCATAACACTTATAGATATTAGTTTTAAATTGGATTTTGGTGCTTTTGGTAAATTTTTAGATATTTAAATTTATATAATAATGGTAGGTGATTTTATTTAATTAACTAAATTGAGACTGTATATCATGTTTTCTGTTTTTCTATGTCCAAGGATTCAATTCAATCCCATATAATGTAATATTTAAATTGTAAAATGAATAATTATATTTTTAAAATTATCACTAACTCTAGTTTATCTTATTGTAAGTAAAATGTTTTTGAAATAATATTGTATTTAGACTATGATTTCTATAGTGTTAGATTTTAAATAATAATCTCATTACATATGTGTCATTTTTAGGGGTATGTATTAATTTGTTTTCTTTTATGATGATATTGTATTCTTATTTATCATCTATAATATAGTTTCATATTTAATATACTAGTTATTGGGACCTATATTAATTGATTAAGAAAATATTATGTGATTATTATTTTTATATTGATAAATATTCTATTTAATTTGATTATATATCTAAAATATATATTTCCAAGAATAATTTATAGTGTTATAGAAAAAATAATATAATATATATATTTACTTTTATTAGTGTAAATGTTAATAAGGGATATAAGGATTTTTAATTTACCCTATAGAGAATCATCTTATAGATAACATTATAAAAAATTTGTACATTGATCAGTTTGAAAAATTAAAATTTGATAGCAGGATGTTGAAAGTTTAATTCTTCTATCTCTATCTTTGTATAGAGAGAGATATTGTTTTATCAATTTGTTTACTTATTTATAGTGGGGTACAATAAAATATTTCTAATTTTTTTAATATTTGGTTTTAAAATCAAATAAAATAGAGAGAATGTTTGTTTATACTTCATTTTATTTTATTACATTGTATGATTACTGAAAATTCAATAATTTGGTTTTGAATTATCGTTGATTTTTTTTATTTTTTTTATTTAATACATACAACGATTGATGAATATTCATTGTTTTTGTTTTTTGACGGTGATTCCACACATGAATTAAGTAATTTAAATCATCTTATAAGATAATTTATTGAATGGTATTTTTTTATATTAGTGTGTTAATGTGTTATATTATTATGTTAGTGTGTTTATTCAGAGCTATATATAATTCTTTTTTATAATAAAAGTGTTAATTTTTTTCATTAAACAGATATTTATTTTTTATACTATTAGTTATAAATTTAATGTACTTTTTGTAATGGATTCCCATTTTATTTCATAAAATAATTCTACTATGAGTAAACAAATATTTCTACCATTATTTTAAAATCATTCAACTATTAGTTAAAAATAATACTACGATTAGTTCCAATATTTTCAACCTCCAAGTCAATCTATATGATATAATAATTTGAAATGTCTTCAAGAACCAGTTCAAATTATGTTCCTCTAATTATTAAAACAATATTATACTATTAGTAAATAAACATTTCCACCATTAGTTATGAATTTTTTATATATATGTAATTTTTTTCTCAATTATTTTTACAATGTGTATTTAGTATTATTGATATTAGAATGTGTTCTAGGTAGTTATTTACCATTTATGTTTCATTCCTTAATTTTTTTATTATTCCAGAAATAATAATTATTTTTTATAAACATGGTCAAATATTGTATATAGACTATACCTTTTCTTGATTCATTATATTTTTAATGTATTTACACTGTTTTAATTTTTGGAATTATTTGAAAAAATTATATTCAATGGTTTCTTTAAATTTGTCTTACTAAATGTCATTATTCAAATGCAATATATAATTTATTTAGAATTCGTAGGATATTTATTGTAACAATATTTGCCTTGGATAAAATATATTGAATTTTTTATTATTATTCTTAAAATTTATACTATTTATATGAGATATCTTCAGCTAATATTGCATTGTAGAATAAATATAGGTGCTTGAAAGGAATCATCAATATTACATACACAACTATTATACTTGGACTACATATGATAACATGTGACTCTTAGTGTTCATATTATATGAAGCATCATGTTGATCTTGTACTATGTGTTCACCACTTATTATGATCACTGAAATATTCTACATAAACTACTTCAACTACAACCACGTTGATTGGATGAGATGATCATTTAAAAATGAACCATTACATTTACCAATTTAATTCCACTATATTTTTTTCATAGTATCTTGTGTATATAACATTTCTTCTCAAATCTCAAATGTTCATTCACATTAATTTTATTCTTTTACATACAATAGAATTTTCATTCTGTAGAGTTTAATTCCTATTCTCAACAGTACTAACCATTCTGTTTTCAACTCTAACTTTCTTAAATCAATTTTTTACCTATGTATATATTCTCTATAATTTTTTTGGTGAATTAGTCATACATCATATAGATAATGTATTTTGTATTTGTGTTTTTATTCCACATAAAAAATTGTTACATTGCACATTATATCTCTCATTGAGTGTAGAGGCAAAATATTTGACTATCTCCAATTTAGGACAAGAAAAATATAAGTCCCTAAGTTATTTTTTTAATTTATGTTTCAAATAAGCAATGTAATTAACATTTATAATTAATTAAATAATATATCATTATATTTAAAAAACAATTATAAGGTATATTTACCCCACCACATATTTATATTATTTCATCCATTCTAACCTAACATATATCTAAACTAATCACATTCCATATAAAACTAAAGCCCAAAACAAAATAATATAGTTAATATTTAAAATGAACCCAATTTTTTTTTATATATAACGGTAAAGTTTTTCCTATAATTAGAAAATTATATAATTAAAACTAGATTGGTCTTCACATTCCAAACACCTGGTTATATTTCCCCAATTTATGATCCCTTTCTATCTAATTAGTTTAAAGGAAGTGGCCACACATCCATATACAGGTCAAATATAAAAATAGGATATAAAAACCCATAAATTAAATTTGAAGATAACTCAAAACTATATATTAAATGAAAAAAAATTCCCTTATCAAAGGATGTATGAGAACTAGTTACAGTCTCCCACATCAGTATATAATTAATGCATTATCACATTGAGATCTGATTATAATGTTACATAGAAATTATCTCATGTATATGATCATATCATACCTTAATAATAATGAAAAAAAATATAGAGAAATACTGGAGTCCCTAAATATCCATACCCAACACTTGAAGATCTTATAAAACCAATTTTTATTAGTTATATTCATACATACAAATTTTATGTGAAAATTCAAAAATTGTCTCATAGAAATCATATAAACCAATATGAATGTTTTGGTATATCCTACCTTGACATAGTATAACACATGTGATGGATGATTAAAAAACAAGTTATCATTAATTGAGTTATTTATCATAATATGTCATAAACCACTAAATTAGGTTACACAATTAATATTGATAAAAAGTAATATAATATAAATATAGATAGATGAGAATGACTGGAAAGCATATAATAATCTAATAGAATTGAGAAAATACACATCAAAGATAAAAAATGGGGGAATCAGGGTTATAGGAGAAAAATAATAAATTGAGTGGTCTAGCCATGTGTCTCCTATAAGAGATATTGTGAAACAAATTTATATGTTTCATCATCTTATTTACATTAATTAATAAATTTTATAACTCAAATTGGGGACTATTATGGAATGACCACCTTGGGTATGATGAAACCCCATATATTATGGTTACAATGTGGCATGGCCTATTAGATCATGATAAAATTTCTTCAACATGAGAAACACCTAGAATTCATTTCCAACATTATTTTTCATGATTAAGTGCTTCATAAAATAACCATATAATTACATTATAAACCGTTAGAAAAAATAAGAATAATAAATTGTAGACATTTGACAAACAAAAATGCCATTGATTACTATGTGAGATTAAATATCAATTAAAAATAAATACTCATATTCTTGTAAAACTCTTGAATAAATTACTCATAGGCTCTGTGAACTCATCAAATAACAAAATATAATTGAAATAATATTTTATAGATACAAATTATGATTATAAGGCCCTGGACATAAACATTACTTAATATTGAATTAAATGAATAATTCACATTGAGGATCTTTTCAGGTTTAGAGTTTTAGAGAATTATAACATAACTATTACATCTCAAAAGATTTAAAAAGTAGACACTTCTACCAAGTTTCCATAGAATAAAAAACTCTTAAAAAGAAACATGTCTAGTTCCATGTTTTATATAGCATGACATTCCCTTGATCCCATCCTTGACCTTATTCCACATTAAGTCCTGTGAAAACATTTCAAAAAACCTTCGGGTGAGCATAAAAAGCTTAGTAAGGTATACACAAATAATGAAAACTTTTAGTTTTTCAAACATCAAGTAAACCATGTATACATTATCAAAGTAATACCTTCACCTTCATGAAGTAGTAAAAAACTCTTCATTGAATAAAATATCATTACTTACCTTTTTGTAACCAAAGGATTACCATAAAACCCATATAAAGAACACATAACATATATAAAGGTAACATGGGACATAAACATACTGAAGTGGAATAACCATACGGTCGACTTCCACACATATCACTTAATGGAATAGCCATATGGCCAATTTCCATACATACTTAATGGAATAGCCATACGGCCGACTTCCATACCCAATGCATTGGAGGTTATAACGTAACCACCCGTCCTGGTATTCATGGCACCACCCGTCATATGGTTCATCACGTAACCACCCATCAAATGTCCATGTACCATTATAAAATCATAAGACATAAAACAAATATAATGGAAAGAAAACATTTCCACACTTTGACCACAATATATCACATAAATATATTGACATAAAAAATCCATTAAAAAAACCATTTTCAATACCAAAATATATAAAAGAGTATATGGTATTAATTTCATTTAAAAAAACAATACAGATTGTTCAGGAAGCCAAAGACCTAATAATACTAGCGGCGGCGGAAGAGGTCGTTGTCACCGCGTACGTTAAAAAAACTTTCCTTTTTGTTGTTTAGTAAAATGCTTCGTAGAAAAAGATTCATTTTGTATAAAAGTAAAATTCAAAGGGGTTTATACACCATATAAAATAAAGTTGTGTATAAAACGAAATATGCCTCAATGAAAGGAGATTGAGATGAAGTCCCTTACCTCGGGTCCGACTTGACTCGATCGTTCTTTAACATCCTGAATAATAAACTTGAGTTAATTTCTACTTGATTAAGAACCCTTTTTAAGTTCATTATTCCTTTTATATCACTTATATCCATGTTATAAACATTATGTAACCATTTATGTTAATAATGTTTGTTTTGTCGATATTTGGTTCTTAAGTCAAAAGTGGACTTCTTACAATTACAGGTTGTTCGTGTGGTCAAAGGTTCTTTATATCCAGAATGAAATTACAGATTTTGATAGCATATATATCAAATATATCCAGCATATACATGTATTTATAATATTACATAATCATTTAGTGGTAAAAATGAAATGAACTGTTCATGGAGACGGTAAGCCGTACGTACGCATGAACGGTACTTTCATTTCATTGTCATATTAATGGAATTAAAACTAAATGATATGTATTTATATTTTAATTCTAGAATTATATTAATCATTTAGATTTATCATTCATCATATATATCCATTATATACATGTACTTTTAATAGTACATTACATTTTGTGATAAGAAATGAAATGCACCGTTCATGGAGACGGTAAGTCGTACGTACGCATGAACGCTACTTTCATTTCTATCTAATACATTAATGGAAAGTAATAATAATGATACAGTGGTATATTATAATTCCAGTATAACATCATATATAATAACTTTAAATCCATCCTTTATACGTTCCACATATGGCATTAACGAATCACATCACTTTGAGGGGGCGGTTGTCCGCACTTCCTTAAATGAAGATATCGTGTTTACCCATAATGGAAACCATAAAGGTATTCCCAAAATGAAAAATACAGATGCTTAAGGAAAAAATAAACATATTATATATCATATATAAATATAGTGTCATCTTAATGTCCACATTTGAATGTTTTAAAAGAATTTTTAACAATCATCGTTTCGGGAGGCAGAAATTCGCCATCCACAAAAAACAGTATGTTCTTTAACCATTAGATGTAGGTGTGTGTAACTGTAGCTATAATACTTCTTATAACAAAATCCTAGTATATTTAGGATACTGGAGTTTTTACAAAATAAAATAATAAAAAGAGTTTAGGGGGTTGGAGAAGCAAAATAAAACGAAAGGACTCAAAAGAAGACATTTCCTTAAAATCGGGTAACTCTCTTAGATTTGAGCTCAATGGCTTCCTTGGGAAGACTTCTTCCCAAAATGAGGCTTCAAGGAGTAACAGAGGGATTTGGAGAGCCAAAATGGGGAGGTTTTCGCCGAGCCAATGGCTTTGGGAGTGTGGGTAAGGTGGTAGAGGTGGGGGCCATTTATAAGAGGAGAGGAGGGGCACTCTTGGAAGGTAAAGAAAAGTCACTTTATTTTAAAATGATATTCAGATTTAAGAGGACCCACATTGATGTGTTTCGAGGATAAGGTGATAAGGGTTCGAAATCCACCCATCCAATAGGTTTTGGCCATGTGTAGGTCTTAGATTTTACATTATTTTTACATTCTATTTAAATCGTTAAATAATGAGGTCATCGATGCATCATCATGATGTCATAAATAATTTACTTTATTTAATGTCTAAAAATTACAAAAAAAAACTATTATGATGTAGGAAATCTTTTTATATTTCTAATTAATATTTATAGTCAAAAATATGAATTTTATAACCCCATGTAAAAATTGTATTAGTAAAACATTTCATGTGTGTGTCATTTTTACTTTAACATTAAATAAATAGTTATTTATGTCATTTCCCAACCAAAGTGGCTCCATGGGGTCCCCAAGTTTACCCATGGCATGTCTTGGTCGGACATGACACATACAATAAGGGTATGACATGTGTCAAGGTATTTTAATTTTATTATAGTACCATTTTTTCCTTAAATTGCAATAATTACCTCTAACCGCGATTAAGAACTTAAAAGTTACTATTCACCAAAAAAATATTTTAATCTCATTGAACCACATTTTACTTCTTAATTACAACCATGTATGTCGGATTTTTTAAATTCAAAACACAGAAGTGGTAAAATTTCATTTAAACGAAAAATCGGTTTTTATAAGTACCACTTAGTTGTTTCACTATTCATCAAAAAATTGAAGTTTTTCAGAAAAATACCAAAAATTCACCCTAAGCTATATTTGGTACTCCGAATTCAAAAATGAAGTTTATTTTAAAAAATTCAAAACATATAAGCCACATTAATTAATTTAATAATTAATTCCCGATGTCATGACAAATAGCGTGTTTTTATGAAACAACAAGTATCAAAAGATTGACACTAGTTTAAGTCAGATTTCAAAGTGAAATTAATTACAACGACCACTATTGGATTTAATGGTAAAAACATATTCTAATTTCACTTTAAAATAAATTCAAAATATAATCTAATAATATTAAAAAATTAGATTAAAAAGCGGTTTTGAATTAAAATACAACATTTTACACTATTCATTAAAAAATGAACTTTATCTGAAAGATACAAAAAATTTACACAAAGTAAATTTTGATGTCCCGATTATAAAGAAGAGTAATATTTGGTCCAATAGAATTTATAAGATTGATCAAAACTCTATTTAATGACGGTTCACCATTAAAAGGTGATAAGTGGACATTTCGTGAAAATTAGAGTATATAAGCCTAAAATTGAATTCTTTTCGTATTTTAAGACTTTATCCTTTATTAGATAAATGTAAAAACATTTAACAAAAATATATAATAATATTTTAGTTATTTCTATCCATTCCCGCCAGTACAACGGCTACGTGTTAACTAAAATTTAAAATAATATTCTTTTATTACTAGTGAGCAACGTAAGTTTTCAAAGAAACTCATCGTTGCATATCGAGTACGCTATCGAACGTAGAAACCCCTTTTAATTAAAATTAATATTTAATTCGTAAATATTAATAAATATGAAAATTCTTTATTATTTACTTACCTGGGATGTTACATCCTTTCCCCCTTTTGGGAATTGCGTCCTCACAATTTTATTCACTTATCAAAATACGTTGGGGTATTTATCCCTCATAGCATTTTCAGATTCCCATGTTGCCTCTTCAACCATAAGGTTTTTCCACAAAACCTTTACCTGGTGAATTACCTTATTTTGCAACACTTGATCTCTTCGGTCAAGAACCTAGACTTTTTGTTCTTTATAAGATAGGTTCTCCTCCAACTGAACTACCTCTGGACTCAAAACATGAGATGAATCTGGCATATACTTCCTCAACATAGAAACATTAAAAACATTGTGTACCTGAGATAAACTCGGAGGTAAAGCCACTCTGTATGCAACAGATCCAACTCTCTCCAAAATTTCATATGGCCCAATGAACCATGGACTCAGCTTTCCTTTCTTACCAAATCACATCACACGTTTCCATGGAGAAACCTTGAGAAAAACATGATCACCTACATCGAAAGATAGATCCTTCCTCCGGTTATCTGCATAACTCTTCTGCCTTCTCTAAGCTGTTCTCATGTGTTTCTGAATCAACTGAACTTTTTCTGCCATCTCTTCTACCAATTATGGTCCCATCAGCTTCCTTTCACCCACTTCATCCCAAAATGCTAGAGTTCGACACCGCTTCCCATATAAGCCTCAAATGGTTCCATCTGTATACTGGAATGAAAACTGTTATTATATGAAAACTCAACCAAAGAAAGATGTTGGTCCCAACTTCCCTGATAATCCATCGAACAAACTCGTAGCATATCGCCCAAGGTCTGAATTGTTTGTTCTGACTGCCCATATAATTGCGGATGAAATGTTGTACTAAAATTTAATTCAGTACCCAACGACTTCTGAAGGCCTTTCCAAAAGATAGAAGTAAACCTGGGATCACGGTCTGATACAATGGAGAGAGGAAATCCATGTAACCTGACTATCTCATTAAGATACAAACGGGAAAGTTGATCTTGGGAAAAATTATATCGTATGGCAAGGAAATGAGCAGATTTAGTCAAGCGATCAACAATAACCCAGATTGCATTATTACCTCGAGATGTCCTCGGTAATCCCACAACAAAGTCCATGTATATGTTTTCCCCTTTCCACTCTGGCACTAGTAAAGGCTGAAGCATCCCTTTAGGTAACTACTGCTCTGCTTTTACCTGCTGACAAGTCAGACACTTCACAGTTAAATCAGAAATATCCCTTTTCATTCCATCCAACCAGTAATACTCCCGCAGATCTCTGTACATCTTAGTACTGTTAGGATGAACTGATAACGGGGAACTATGAGCCTCACATAACAACTCATTCTTCAACTGTGAATCACAAGGAACACATAATCTCTTCCCAAATCTCAAAACTCAATCATTATCAATATTTAATTCAGGCAACTTACCCTTCGGAACCAGCTCTACGTTTTTCTGCAACTCACTGTCTTCCCTCTGAGCTTGATTAATTCAGTCTGATAGGGATGATCTCACCGATACCTGAAAAAAAAACAGAAGAACTTCCGGCACCAATAAATTCAATGCCAAAGTTCATCAAATAAAAAACCAAAGGAGCTCGTTCCAAACGTAGCATGGTTAATGGAGAATTACTTTTTTGACTCAAAGCATTGGCCAATTTATTTTATTTTCTAGGATGGTAGGGAATTGTAAAATCATAATCCTTGATTAATTCCAGCCATCTCCTCTATCTCATGTTCAATTCTTTTTGAGTGAATATATACTTTAAACATTCATGATCAGTATATATTTCACACTTTACTCCATACAAATGATGCCTCCAAATTTTCAAAGCAAAAACAACAGCAGCTAATTCCAAATCATGTGTAGGGTAATTTACCTCATGAGTTTTCAACTGACGTGAAGCATAAGAAATTACCGGATTATTCTGCATTAGGACACAACCAAGTCCTTTCAATGAAGCATCACTGTAGATAACAAACTCACCATTCCTGGAAGGAAGTGCCAAAACTGGAGCATTCACCAATCTTCTTTTCAACTCCTGAAAACAATCATCACATTCTTTTGTCCAGATGAACTTAACACCCTTCCTAGTTAACTTAGTCATTGGACTAGATAATCGTGAAACATTTTCAACAAACCTTCGGTAGTAAGTTTCCATACCAAGGAAACTACAGATCTCGGTTACATTTGTGGGTCTTGGCCATTATTCAACAACTTTTGTTTTAGTAGGATCAACAGTTATGCCATCTTTTGAAACAATGTGGCCCAGGAAAGAAATTTGTTGCAACCAAAACTCACACTTGCTGAATTTTCCATACATTTTCATTTCTTTTAAGGTTTCCAAGATAACCCTTAAATGACTTTCATGCTCCTATTTACTTTTTGAAAACACCAAAATATCATCAATAACAAAACCACCATTTATCACCCGATTCAACTGAGCCATCACTGCCACAAATTGTTTAGTTCTGATTCTGACCATCTCAGGATACTGATTTGAAAGGACATTTCCCTATGTATGGCTTCCCAGAAAAGATGCTCTGTTTCCTCTATGGAAAACCATTCTTATCATAGAAATATCTTAGGCGAAGCAACATGGTAATCTTTAAATGCTATATCATTTCAGTCATACCATAAATTAACTTATAATTTATCAATTTTCTCACTCCTAAAGTTGTCTAAACCGACCTCTGATACCAACTATAAGGCCCCAACCTTTAATATTACTTAATATTGAATTCAATAAATAATTCACATTGAGGATCTTTTCAGGTTTAGAGTTTTAGAGAATTATAACATAACTATTACATCTCAGAAGATTTACAAAGTAGACACTTCTACCAAGTTTCCATAGAATAAAAAACTCTTAAAAAGAAACATGTCTAGTTCCATGTTTTATATAGCATGACATTCCTTTGAACCCATCCTTGACCTTATTCCACATTAAGTCCTGTGAAAAACATTTCAATAAAACATGGGTTGGGCATAAAAAGCTCAGTAAGGTATACACAAAGAATGAAAACTGTTAGTTTTTCAAACATCAAGTAAACCATGTATACTTTATCATAGTAATACATTCACCTTCATGAAGTAGTAAAAAACTCTTCATTGAATAAAATATCATTACTTACCTTTTTGTAACCAAAGGATTACCATAAAACCCATTTAAAGAACACATAATATATATAAAGGTAACTTGGCACATAAACATACTTATGTGGAATAACCATACGGTCGACTTCCACACTTATCACTTAATGGAATAGCCATACGGCCAATTTCCATACATACTTAATGGAATAGCCATACGGCCGACATCCATACCCAATGAATTGGAGGTTATAACGTAACCACCCATCCTGGTATTCACGGCACCACCCGTCATATGGTTCATCACGTAACCACCCGTCAAATGTCCAAGTACCATTATAAAATCATAATACATAAAACAAATATAATGGAAAGAAAACATTTCCACACTTTGATCACAATATATCACATAAATATATTTACATAACAAATCAATTATAAAAACCATTTTCAATACCAAAATACATAAAAGAGTATATGGTATTTATTTCATTTAAAAAAACATTACGGCTTGTTCAGGAAGCCAAATACCAAATAATACTCACGGAGGCGGAAAAGGTCGTTGTCACCACGTACGTTAAAAAAACATTCCATTATGTCATTTAGTAAAACACTTTGTAGAAAAAGATTTATTTTGTATAAAAGTAAAATTCAAGGGGGTTTATACACCATATAAAATAAAGTTGTGTAAAAAACGAAATATGCCTCAATGAAAGGAGATTGAGATGAAGTCCCTTACCTCGTGTCCGACTTGACTCGATCATTCTTTAACATCCTGAATAATAAACTTGAGTTAATTTATACTTGATTAAGAACCTTTTTAAAGTTCATTATTCCTTTTATATCACTTATTTCCATGTTATAAACATTATGTAACCATTTAAGTTAATAATGTTTGTTTTGTCGATATTTGGTTCTTAAGTCGAATGTGGACTTCTTACAATTACATGTTGTTCGTGTGGTCAAAGGTTTTTTATATCCAGAATGAAATTCCTGATTTGGATAGAATATATATCATATATATCCAGCATATACATTTATTTATAATATTACATAATCATTTAGAGATAAGAAATGAAATGCACCGTTCATGGAGATGGTAAGCCGTACGTACGCATGAATGCTACTTTCATTTCGTTGTCATTTTAATGGAATTAAAAATAAATGATAGGTATTTATATTTTATTTCCAGAATTATATTAATCATTTAGATGTATCATTCATCATATATATCCATTATATACATGTACCTTTAATAGTACATTACATTTGGGGATAAAAAATGAAATGCACCGTTCATGGAGACGGTAAGTCGTACGTACACATGAATGCTACTTTCATTTCTATCTCATACATTAACGGAAAGAAATAATAATGATATAGAGGTATATTATAATTCCAGTATAACATCATATATAATAACTTTAAATCCATCCTTTATACGTTCCACATATGGCATTAACGAATCACATCACTTTGAGGGGGCGGTAGTCCGCACTTCCTTAAATTATGATATCGTGTTTACCCATAATGGAAACCATAAAGGTATGCCCAAAAGGAAAAATTCAGAATCTTAAGGAAAACATAAACATATTATATATCATATATAAATATAGTGTCATCTTAATGGCCACCTTTGAAGGTCTTAAAATAATTTTGAACAATCATCGTTTCGGGAGGTAGAAATTCGCCATCCACGGAAACAGTATGTTCTTTAACCATTACGTGTAGGTGTGTGTAAGTGTAGCTCGAATATGTCTTATAAAAACATCCAAGTATATTGAGTATACTGGAGTTGTTCCAAAAGAAAATAATAAAAAGAGTTTAAGGGGTTGGAGAAGCAAAATAAAACAAAAGGACTCAAAAGAAGACATTACCTTAAAATCGGGTAACTCTCTTAGATTTGAGATCAAAGGCTTCCTTGGGAAGACTTCTGCCCAAAGTGAGGCTTAAATAAGTAATATAGGGATGTGGAGAGCCAAAATGGGCAGGGGTTTTCCGAGCCAAAGGCTTTGGGAGTGTGGGTAAGGATGTAGAGGTGGGGGCCTTTTATAAGAGGAGAGGAGGGGCACTCTTGGAAGGTAAAGAAACTTCACTTTATTTTAAAATGATATTCCGATTTAAGAGGTCCCACATTGATTTGTCTTGAGTATAAGGTGATAAGGGTTCTAATCCACCCATCCAATAGGTTTTGGCCATGTGTATGTCTTAGATTTTACATTATTATTCAATTTTATTTAAATCGTTAAATAATGAGGTCATCACTGCATCATTATGATGTCATAAATAATTTAATTTATTTAATGTCTAAAAATTATAAAAAAAAACTATTATGATGTAGGAAATATTTTTATATTTCTAATGAATATTTATAGTCAAAAATCTGACTTGTATAACCCCATGTAAAAATTGTATTAGTAAAACATCTCATGTGTGTGTCATTTTTATTTTAACATTAAATAAAAACTTATTTAAGTCATTTACCAACCAAAGTGGCTCCATGGGGCCCCCAAGATTACCCATGGCCTATCTTGGTCGGTCATGACACATCCAATAAGGGTAGGACATCTGTCAAGGTATTTTCATTTTATTATAATATCATTTTTTCCTTAAATTGCACTAATTACCCCTAATCACGATTAAGAACTTAAAAGTTACTATTCACCAAAAAAATATTTTAATCTCATTGAACCACATTTTACTTTTTAATGACAACCATGTATGTCGGATTTTTGAAATTCAAAACACAGAAGTGGTAAAATTTCATTTAAACGAAAAATCGGTTTTTATAAGTACCACTTAGTGCTTTCACTATTCATCAAAAAATTGAAGTTTTTCAGAAAAATACCAAAAATTCACCCTAAGCTATATTTGATACTCCGAATTCAAAAATGAAGTCTATTTTACAAAATTCAAAACATATATTTCACATTAATTAATTTAGTAATTAATTCCCGCTGTCATGACAAATAGCGTGTTTTTATGAAACAATAAGTATCAAAAGATTGACACTAGTTTAAGTCCGATTTCAAAGTGAAATTAATTCCAACGACCACTGTCGGATTTAATGGTAAAAATATATTCTAATTTCACTTTAAAAACAATTCAAAAGATAATCTAATCATCTTAAAAAATTAGATTAAAAAGTGGTTTTGAATTAATATACAACATTTTACAGTACTCATTAAAAACATGAACTTTATCGGAAAGATACCAAAAATTTACACAAAGTAAATTTTGATGTCCCGATTATAAAGAAGAGTTATATTTGGTCCAATAGGATTTATAAGATCGATCAAAACTATATTTAATGAACGTTCGCCGTCAAAAGGTTATAAGTGGACCTTTCGTGAAAATTAGAGTATATAAGCCTAAAATTGAATTCTTTTCGTATTTTAAGCCTTTATCCTTTATTAGATAAATGTAAAAACATTTAACAAACATATATAATCATATTTTAGTTATTTCTATCCATTCCCTCCACTACAACGGCTACGTGTTAACTAACATTTAAAATAATATTATTTTATTACTAGTGTGTAACGTAAGTTTTCAAAGAAACTCATCGTTGCATATCGAGTACACTATCGAACGTAGAAACCCCTTTTAATTAAAATTTATATTTAATTCATAAATATTAATGAATATGAAAATTCTTTATTATTTATTTACCTGGGATGTTACAATGATATATGTACCCTTGAATATATATGAAAATAAAATCGTTTTTCATAGTAAATAAATAGCACTTTTATCTTGGCACATATCAAATATGTCTGATAGGAAAGGATAACTAACCACTATGTCATCCTCCTATGAACACTTTTTGTGTCATATAATATTTTTTTTAAAAATATATTGTAAATTAGAATGAATACTAAATATCATCAACCTTTTATGTTTTATTTATCATTCATTGACTATATTATTTGTAAATTATTTCAGCTAAAATATCCATGGGTGTAGTTAATTTTCAATCATTTGTGTCATGATAAAATAGATATATTATTCATATACGTGAAAATGGAAAATTTTAATATAGTCCTTTAATAATTTTCATACCTTTAAAGGAAAACCTTTTATAATCTATGTCACCATAGACATAAACTATTATGGTTTTTATCATACATAAGCGTATATGATTTATAATATACATTATAAATTTTCTCAATTTGAGAGTCCAATACACATTCTCATCGACATTAACAACAAAGGAAACAAACTATTTGTTTTTTATATTAGTGGATCATACATCATGATATATTATTTTTTATATTACAGTGTGCAACATTTATAAGATAATCTTCTAATGGTTATAAACCCTCATAACCTTATATTAATTCATTATAAGTTTCCTATTAGATAGATAAATTTAGATCTTAGGTCAAATTCTCAACATTTCATCATATTATCACGAGAAATTCATTATATCTGTGAAATCCCATAATTTTATTATTTGTTAGGTAAAATTAGGACATTACCACATATAGTATATGATAAGTTAAACTAAAATCACATAAATTAGTAATAAATCACAGTCACACACATACACACAAAAACACACACTAACAAACACAAAAACACTCACACACACTCTCAGACACACACACACACACATATACATATATATGAGATTTTATGCATGAAGTGGTAATAAAAATATTAAATTTGATATTGGTTTTATAAAATGCACCCACAAATAGCTTTATAAATAGTTATATCAAACCATATAATATTTGGGGAATTAAAAAAATATGAACCTCTACTCCAAAAATATGGAAACCCAACTCTAAATTATGTTTAAATAATGACGTGTATGTTCTTAATAATTATAAGAATTACTTAAAAGCATGTAAAAGTTAATTATTTATATTAAATATATATTGGGTGTCTTTTTATACATGTTTATAATATTTTACCAATTTATTAATTAACATATGTCTTATATCTCATTATATTTTCTATAGCGATATTAAAGAGAAATTATTATGTATTAGATTCTAATAATTTAAGAAATATAATTAAATGTAAAATACTATTTTGGATAATTTATTGAAGTGCGAGACCTATATAAATATCTAATATGATAGTAAAAAGATTTAGTAGTGGGATTATGAAAAAAAACATTTCAATGATGATGGTGATTTCATTGATATTTAATTATCATTAAATACTTATAATGATATTGAAGGATATAAATTTCATTTAATATTCAAATGAGATAATAATAATAAAATCAACCAAAATTATTGTTTTAATAATTCCAAAAGGAATAGTTTTACCACTCCAAGAAAAGATGGATGAATTTCAATGGTGGGGATAAGACTATTTTCTACCCAACTCATCTTGCATCCAACATGTAGTGCATGCCCAGTTTTCAACACTAATCCATCAATACAAATTCATAGATCTATTTTATCCATTCCATTCTCTCTATTCAAAGTACATAGTTGTTGTGGTGGTGACTAACATCACATATATTCCCATCCCTTTCTGTATATATAAAACATCTAGACAACTATATTTTTCCTAAAAAGTGATGTGGAGTGTGAGAGAGAACTAGATATGTGTAAAGAAGAAATCACAACAACACACTTGTTCTGAAGATCCATGTTTGGGACCTCCAATAATCCCATAAATTGGGTTTTAATTCCAAACGAATTAGTAAATGAAGGAAAACAGGGGTAATTTTTGTATTAATTAAACATAACTATCACAATACCACTTTTCACATGTCATTATCCTGAAAATTGAAAAGAAAACATCCCAAAATTTTCACCAATTGAAAAATAGAATTCCATGCACACTCGATATCAATCCTTGGATGGTCCTTCCCATACCTTCCTAAGAAATTTGTACCCAACTCACAAGGGATACCCCGTAATCACCATTTTTCTCACACCAATAGGTTAAAATAAAATTGAATATCAAACCTATTTCATATGTTTCCAAAGATCCTTTTAAGAATACCCATAAAGGTCATCCTAAAGGTCCCAAATCTGGGTCACCATTCTAGGTGCCACATTTCCTAGGTCACCTACCTGAGTTCTCCCTTCATCCGAGTTCACTATTTGGGAAGCCCATTCACTCAAATCAACTACTTATATTCCTAACCACCAATGTATCCTCTATTGACATCTAATATTCAATAATATTATATGAACATCAATTACCACATAATAAATCATGTATTCCTTTGATAATTTGGATCAAACATAGTTAAAAAATCCATCCTTATGAAATACCACCGAACAAATAAGCTACTTAGGGAATTTATAATTATATATTACCATAATGTTAAGGTAACATATTATAATGGTAGTTTTGTAGCCTCCCCAATCTCGTGATTCACTTCAAAGATTCCCATATCAAGTAGTCTATTGGGCAAACTATCCAAGAGACCCCTTCATACACTTAGTAATACATTTATCTATATACACCTATAATCAATTTTAATCCCCAATCCCTTATTTATTTTTCATTTTCATTTTCCTACAAACTAACATAATTTGAAATATTCCAGGGGATTTATTATTCCACAGTGGGTCATATTCTATGCCAGTCACCATTAATCAATTATCTATATTACTAAAGATCCATAATTCCTCAATGGTATATATTATATGTGAGTTATCATTCATCAATGATATATATTTTATTATGATTAATTATTCCTCAATGGACCATATCGAATAAGATTTATCATTATTTTATAGTCCATATTCCCTATTAGTCATAATTTCATTATAGTCAATATTTTATATGAGTAATAATTCCTCAGTAACCCATATTCCATATAATTTATCAATTAGAAATGGGTTATATTCAATGTGAGACATCAATCCATTATTTTACATATTCCTTTGAATTACATAAACCTTAATATATTATATTATCCATGAGTATAATCACATACTGCATGTTTTATTTAACAAATAACATTATTTACTAGAATTGGATACTCATGCATAAGTCTAAAAAAATATCTTATTTTCTCCCCAATAATGGGGAAAATCCTTACTAAATTAATTTAATCTTCATGGTATTGTCCTCACATAGAACCTTAAATAGTATAACTTGGAATATATGGATTCTTATTTCCAATAATATTTGATATATAGAATTTATTTTTGGTAATTAATTTTAGCACCCAACATGTCTTGATACACAACCATAAAAATAACCTCAATGAATCCAATAAACATGATCTTTAAAGAAACTTTAGTATGTTATGAATGAATGGTCATAAAAGGCACCACATTTGTACTTATAACCTAAAAATAAAAGGTGTAGTATATCCCTTTATGAGTCACTAAACGTTGTGGGTTCTAATTCAGTTTATATAGAAATATACTAATTTCTCCACATACATCTTATCCAAACTCCAAAATACCAACCACATCCATTAATGGAGATAAAATATTATGATCTTATATGTATATCTGTAGTCCATAATATAATATCTAGTAAAATTCCTGGAATTATTCAGTCACATAAACTATGGTATCCAAAAGAAGTACTATTACTGGAAATGAATCAAGAATACATACTAAATATTTAATAATTTTCTAGAAGATGTTTGAAAATAAAATGTGTTGAAAAAATTTCCAATCCTCTTGAAAAATGAAAAACACAATATCTTATAGGTGATGTCTCAATGAATTACATTATTTGGAAATGTGTACTACACATCCTTGAAATTTTTATGTGTCAGTTAACATTATAAATAAGATGAAAAAATTAATTTGAATCCAATATTTATGAAAGTTATTAACAAAACATATTTTTATTTATCATGAGAGTTAATTATATATTATATGTGTAGTTTTTTCCCTAAGTTATTTATTTAATTGAAGTGGAATCTAAAAATAATTCATCATAAACCCTATACTATAATCATTGATTGAAATCAACATATTTCACTATAGAATAGTATGAATTTATGGACAACACACATGATTCACTATCTAAACAGATATTTTTTTTCCAATTATCCATAGGGTAAACCATAATGTAATAAAAAGCATACAAATATTGCAGTAAGTACCCTAGTCTATGATTATCATATGAATGACTCAATCCCAATACTAGAGGGGGATTAGGAAAAGATCCTATATATAAATCCTGCTTAGTAATCCTATCAATGATAGACCGTAGAGAAGTAGATATCTCCCTTTTCCACCACCCACTACTCTAATGGACTACCCACGGAGTGTAGTATTACATACCACCCATATTTTATAATGGTTGAGGAATATGTTTACACCCTCCCTATCATTGGACAATAGTTTCATAGGGTGGATTTATCCGTCCATCCTCATCACCAACATTTCACAATGAAATCCACCAAATATAAACTTATGGGACCCACTAGAGATCTACTCTATAGTTGATAAAAATTGAATTCCCAAAAAGTGGTCCAAATTGGGGAAGATATCTATGAAAACCATGGAGCAGGGAAATATTTTTGTTTGATCAACAAAACTATATCAACATATTTTTGTAGAATTAGAAGCTCTGAGGATAAGTCATATATCTTCTCCCATAGATAAATAGGGGTCCTATAGGTATATTCTAGTGGGAAACATGGGTTGAGATAGTATTCATCATCACAATTAGAAGGATCGACCATATATCTTGATATTAGAATGGGATCCACCATAGATCAAAACTCCCAATTAGGTGGTTTGTCAAAATATCCAAGGGAAACAATGAATAAGTACTATTTCATCAATCACATCTATAAATCACATCAACATATTCAATTTTAAACCACATAAAATACTATTTTTTCTAAAATCTCTAATGGAGCACATTGCAACATTCAAGATCTGACATTGCTTTATGATCCAATGTCACCATTCTAAAAATGTCATTAGTGTTGTCTAAAAATATCTGAGGTGTATCCTAGGAGGGATACCACAAATTTGCGTCACCATCTATATTGTGTGATCTCAATTGTGATGAGCTTCCAAAAATGGTCACCAAATAAGGATTTATTGTTAAAAAAAATTCATTAATGGAAACTTTCATACATAAGTATTGTTATATATGTCCCATTAACATTCTTTATATTCATGATTCTCCCATGTATATTTTGATAGATGACCAAGATAATTATTGTCCTTACTAACAGAGGATGGTAGATACTTGTATAGTGGTACTTTACATAGTACCATTATAATTTACTATAGAGGTCCTCCCTATAGTACTACCCACCTATTTCATCGCTATATAATCATAAATATCTATCATAGAGGTCATCCCTCGAGTATAGGATGTGATGGTCCTCCCCACAACATAAAAATTTAATAGAAAAATTATTTTCCCCTTATTGACTAATAAACAACCAATATCAATGGAAAACATCCCTTTGGGAACCAATCTAATAAAAATGGAGGTCCTCCCCATTATATAAGTTATCGAGGATCTCAATGAGACAAATAAAATATTCTATGTATTGTTCCTTCCAATGATGTAAACTCAAAGGTCACCCATGTTCGTCCCCCAGCCATATTGTTAATTTTGAAAACCCTCCCCTAAAAACTTATATACACAACTTGAAGGACCTCCCCTGTCATATAATCTCACGTTTTCCATCATATTGAGATGAGATAGGGATCTTATTTCATGTAATAGTATGGACATAATCAAAAAATGGAGACTTCACATCCCATTAAATTAATTATTTAAGGGGAAAGTAATAATTTTTTGATCAATTGTATTGATTATTCTCTTTTGAAAATGGGAATATTCTAAATGATATCACTCATAGGGATAAGGAACTATAAAAAATACTATTATACTCTTATGGAGTATAAATAGTGTTACACAATTTTTTATAGAGAATTATCCAATTATAAAATACTAATCCTGATCTATATACTATAAACTAACCACTACGAAATGTTATAAGTGTTGAAAGATAAAAAAATACCCATTTTTTTTCTATATATGGAATCCCCCTAATATCTTAGTTATATATACATTAAATATGTGTAGTATAATAATCTCATGAATATAATTAATTTGAAACATATCCAAGTTGAAATTCTATCCCTCTTAGTTTCTCCAAACCCCTTGTTTGGGAAGCATTATGAATGTATTGGATATGGTTGCATATATAGTATTAATTCACTAAGTCATATCCCTAAAAATATTCATATTAATGGGTGCGGTCAGTATTTATCTCTATATTTAACTGAAATCACTAGACATTATCCTTTTATTAAGATACATGCATGTAATGTTATTTCATCAGGCCATGTATTAGGCCCCATATCTAATACATTTTAGTTATTCTAATAGAATCCTTCCATTTGTAAATAAATGAAATAAAATAGATATAAATGTTAATCCATTCACAAACTCTTGCATCAAGCTTCAATGAATTCCAATCATGCCCCTCATCTGAGTAAAAACATTAAATCATTTGGAACCCCTAGGTGGATGGAATCTATCACCCAATGCATGCAATTCATCCAAACCATGAATGATTAGTGTCCTAATAGTCCAAAAAGGTGATGTTAGTTGATTTTACAATTGTATTATATGATCAATTACAATAGACAAAGCTAGGTATATTATTAACCCACCCAATGCCTATGATCATGAAAATTATAGAGAATCATGGTTGGGATAAGGGAATCGAAATATCCACAGCATGGCACTAAGATAGATGAATTATTACCCATATCCTCTTAAAGGTCAGTTTTTATTCTCCATGAAGGGAAAAACATTAAATAAAAAGCCTTTATTTTTCCATTTAAAATGTGATCTATCAACCTCAATGGTTTCATGTTAAGTAATATCTACTAAAGACTCTTCCTTGAACACCATCCGTAAATATATTCTTGGGGAATAATAAAGAGGATGTATCAATCCTCACATGGTCTATAATACATTGTGATTGGTTATGAAGAAACATATCAATGTGTATTTTTATTTTTTCACTGATATATAATTAAAGGTAAATAAATTCCCCCAAAATTAAAATGGGGATCTCTTCCCCCCTATGAACATTATAGTTTTGAATTTTATTGGCATTATAATTATAGAAACCGTTGTTATTGACACCAATATAAAGGGTCATAATTAGGATACATCCACTAAAACTAGCATTCATATTGATGTACAAAATGATGATGTACATGCCCAATGCTAGAGACATACTCATGATCTAGGATCTCCTCTAAATATATTATAACATATTTCTTAGTGAACCTTAGCTAATGATAAAGTGAAATTAATCCCTATCATTAACAAAAAATAATGAATTGGATAATATTTCCACTTATGAAATAATTTTTAAATATACATTTGAGTTGTAGGAACTAAGAGGAATAAATTATGAACTTCTCTGAGGAAATATTCCATCTATGTACAACATATTATATGGTGAAAATATATATCCTTCAAGGAATTTTCTTAATGAATAGTGGACCAATTGGAACATGATAAAATAATATAGGCATAAATATAGCATATGGATAAGATATCATAGTCAATTAACCTCAATGGTAGATAACAGTAATGAATATCCTCTTTTTGGGTAGAAACTTCTACAATTTCACATGATTTATCCCTGAATAAGTTAATCTAGAAAAAATAACTGATATTAGACAACCAAATATATTAGAATCCTCTATGTACCTTACCATGAAAATCAAAATATTAAATAGCTTTTCGTGAACACTATCACATAATTAATTACCTTATAGCATTAATTGAAATCATAGAGTCGTGACAACTACTCGTACAGTTTGAAAGTAAAGTGTATATTGAATAGGTGGACATGAATTTTCCGTTACATAATTTAAGAAATCCAAAATTAATAATTAATAATGTTATGGGGTATCCAGAGAAGAAAATTATTCAATTTTAATTACAATGTTATCCCATGATAGGAATGCAGATTCAAAAGGAGGTAGGAAAGATCTAGTATTTAATGATTTCCTAGGAAGAATAACAAATTTTTTGTATAATAATTTTCAAATTGGTTATATCATATCATAGTAATAATCCTAAATATGTTTCATTTACTATGTAATCTAACAATGAAGAAGAAGAATATTCTCATACTTTTAAACTTCATGCAGTGTGAAAATGAGAGGGATTCTAACATCATCACCTGGTAAAAATACCAGATATTCTTTATATACATTATGCTCCCTCAAGATAATAAAGTATTGATTTATATATAAAATAACATTGATGGATTTAATTCTCCAACATTATATTTAATTACTCATGTGATTTAATTTTTTAAAAAATATTTATCATAGTGAAGAAGGGATGGAGTTCAGCATTTTGACGGGAAGTCATAGTCAAAACCATCGACATATGGTAAGAAACATCGTATATCGGAGACTCAAAATATCATATTCAAGATAGTACTGATTCTATATATACATCGAATTATGGATAAATATATTGTGGTTTATCATGATGAATGATATCAAAAAACATTCCCCTTCTAGATGAGAAGAAGGAGATAAATCACATAATATTAAAGGATCAGAATATTAATGTTTATTCATTAGGAAAATAGAAATTGTCAATATTACATATCTATTACCTTTAATAGAATATTTTTAATCATCAAGTGGTGAAAACCAAATTATTTTTTTAACTAAATGATAACTCGAAAAACTACCCCTACCCCCAAATATTAGGGAACAACAACAAATATTAATTTTTCATCAAATGACATAATTCAAAAAAAAGTAGAATTTGGATAGATCAATTTAGGAACCACACAAACATAATTGAACAGTCTATTTATTAATCACTTGTAAGAATAATGGGAAATCTATGAAGTCATGGCCATTTGGATATATAAATTTTGTCGGTGGATTACCATGTAATTGGCCATCCAATAACATTTCATACTCAAGGAACAACTAAACTAACTCTATATATCACACATTCCCCTTGTGAAGTTAGATGTGAAAAAATCATCATCATATACCTCCACACATAAATTATATTGAATTATGTAGAAAAAATAATCAAAATAATAGACCCAAATAATACCCAATCATTTCAAAACTCTCCCTAAATTATTAACACTATTATTAAGAGTATATAAACCACCCCACCAAAAAAGATATTCCACAGATGAAATAATATAATAAGGGTCTACTAATTTTATTGACATTATAGATTCCTTATCTATTGAATAAGATTTATATTAACCTAATTTATATTCTAATAATTAGTTTTCTATTAATTATAGCTTTTGAGGTCAAGGGTGAATTGGAAATAATAGAACTTGTAATACAATTTTTGTTTAATTCATATATACATCTAAAACCCAAAGGTTGGTAATCCAATGAGTCCTATATAATATCGATATATCTTTAAATTATATATGGATCACTAAAACCTAACCATATTTGATGATTGAATATAAGTCATGAATTTTGTTTGAAATAAATCATTGATAATTCCAGTTTAAACTAACTAACATTCCAAAAAAATATACCTCAATTTCATTAAAGGTAATGAGAGACCGATTTTGTAAAAAATTTACAAAAATACACCTAAAATGTTGAAAACTTTTGGATAGAAGCATCTCCCATGGTCTAGATGATTTACATCATGATGAATCTAGAATTATTATTAGCAAGGATATTATTAATAGACTCACATCACGTGTCAACATAGATTAGGTAAGTCTCCATTGATGCTATTTGTGCCATCAACAATTTGAGTCAATATTGATGAATCAATGATAGATCATACATAGTTAGACCCAACAAAAATTAATACAATTATTAAATTTATAAGGAAAAAATGAGGAACTATCCTTCTTGGGTATATCTGACCCATATAAATAATCAAAATTCATGAATATATCAATAGAAATTGATCACTATTTCGGTGTGGTTATGGGATCAATTGAATCATAATTTAAACCCCAGACACATAATCTACAGTGATAATATCTTTTCATTCTCCATCCTAATGATCTTTGTAAATTAAAAGAGTTAGAGAAGGTCCCTTAATAGGATCAAGTTGAAAGGCTATTTTGGAGACTTAATTAACATCTCTCAGTTCATAGTGGTATATCGAGATGAAAAATACAACATCTTCTTAGAAAAACCATGGATTTTACTACATTTATTCTTACCCTCATCATATTATCATTGAAAAATTAAAATAAAAATGTAAATGTTTGGGAGATGTATGGTGAAAATAATACATTTCAGTTATGTGAATCATGTTATATAGAAACATAGTTTTACAAAAGGGAAGTGAATCTATTGATGCTAATCAAATACATTCATATTACCACACCCCAATGGTCTAGAAAACACTCTCGTAAATCTAAAGTGTGAACTAGATGATGACTATATGATTCCCATAAAATGAAAAGTGGAAATAACTATATATCAATGATGTAATCGGTCCATGAAATTCGTATTACATAGGGTTCAAATAATGTAATCACATTCCTATAATATATTTATTATTTGAATGAATCCTTTAAAAAAACACCCCCAAATATGAAAAGGAACACTATACATTCCATTAGTATCATCCATTCCTTAGAAAATATTTACAATAACCATGGTATGTCAATTTTTTTGATGACCCAACAACATATTTTTTCTCAAATGGATAATAATCCGAAATGAACATTTATCACGGGGTTGAAGAACATTATATCATGTAATTGTTATTTCATATTCATCAAATTTTCATAGTCATTATGAATAAAGAAGTTATTATGATAGATGTAACAAATCCCTTACATTATCTCGTATTTCACATGATTATAGTTATTTTTTACAAAAATAAAAAGATATGTAAATGAATAAGTGATCATATATTATCATATATAAATTATGTAATGAATCATGACTAATATTAATAAACTCATATATATTATTTATAATGGTATGATGACATGTGGAACACATTAATCAGTTCCACCATATCTCTAAAAGAATAGGAAGGGTGAATCTCATTTATAATGAACAAATTGACACTTCATTTCATGTAAAGACATGTAAATGATCATGTTTTATACTAATGTGGAAACCCATCATTATGATTTTTGAAAAAACTACTATGGATATAAAAAATAATGGGGAGAATAGTTCCAACACTTGATTTGATTGTCAAATAAAAATTCAATAATTTTGTTAATGAAAAATTCATTTAGAAAGTTAAATACCTAATGTGCCTCCCCAATATAAACCATGATAAGGGGAAGAATAGAAAAAATAGATATTATATAAATTTTAGATATCTTAAATTACACTTTATAAAAAGAGATTTATTTATTTCAATCATGGAATTACTGGACGATGCAACGAATGACACCAAATTCCACTACCACATTGGCATGTACTGTAGATATACCCAGATTCAACTAAACACTAAATATGAGTAATTCACCACATTAAGGGAATCACATGTGTTATAATTGACCCCCTTAATTCCTTTTGGATTAGAGAACCATTACAAACATATAAATTTTTCATGTTCTGTGTTTTAATTTCATTCATAAGTATGAATATATAAATTTTTGTGAATTATCTAGTTATCAAATACTTGGGACACTTTTAACATTATTTATAAATTATAAAAAAATTCAATAAACTATAGAAACACATCATAAATATTGAACCATTAATATTTTTTGAGGCATAATCGATAGAATTCCCTAAAATAATGCTATGAAATTTCTCTATCAAAATTAACATTGATATGCCCAATTAAATCCATGATATTATATATCTTCAATACATTTTTTTGTTATTGGTAACTATAATGAAGCCTTTAATATATGAGGTATTTCATAGGAAAATTCTATTGAAATGTATTTCTCTATATGAAGTGGATGAAGAATGGTGTTATTAAATAGTGGAATAATGATTATCCAAAATTTGTTGAAAATATCTTTGATATCTTCAAAATTAACAAGTTATTCCATAATTGGATGAAAATAAACTCGAATTATATTTTTTACCTCTAAATTGATCACATAAAACCTGTCTTAAAAAGAAAAATTATGGAAGAAACCCATATGGTTTTAATATTATTTAATGAAAAATGATAGATTCTAAAATTTGGTATTCTACAGTCAGGTAGAAATTATTTTTAAAGATATTAATAGTGAAAATGTTTTGATATGAAATATAGAACTATGAGGTTTACATAATCACTTTTATAAATTATCTCATGAATATCCCTCATCATATTATGATAAATCGGAATCTAGACTAGGGGGAGTTCGTTATATAGTTTCTTAACATTGGGATAATATCATATACAGAAACCTATGGTCAAGGGAATCTATATTTTCTCACACAACGTGATATCCAAGAGAAACCCATGATGAACACTACTCTTACCTATGATGATGTAATGTACTTCTATACAACTTTCCTATAATGGGTGATATACTAAGATGGTGCCTATATTTTATAAATAAGTAGAAGGACTAAAATATAAAATATCAACTCGGTTTCATTAGGGACATATTTCATTCAACCTCTGAAATTATTTTCACCATACTCATTCACATGATCAGAAAGATGCACTAACAATGAGGGTAAATACCAATCCCTCATTTTAGGATTATATATTTCCCTATCAATACCACATCCATAATTAAATTTCTAGATAGATTTATAGTTGTTGATTTAGAAATGATTTTTTTTCATTTCATCAAGGAAAACAATTTTTCCTTTTCGTGATTATATATGGGATATTGTGGGTATTTACCATAAATACATCAATCTCTCATATCCCTCATTCATGAAATGCACAAGAAGAAGTGTTATCAAATTCAACTACATCCTTGGTTAATCCGAACATGGATGATATAGTAATTATAGTAGCGTATCATTGGGTTGACTCTCTATCCATAAATAGTGTAATTAAATAAATCAATAATTTTATTTGTACCCCTCATCATGGAAAGTCAATATTCTCTTAAATTGATTCCATAATTGGATGAAAGTCTCCCCTAATAGAGAGCATCAAAATTTGGGTTTTCCACTCAATCAATATATGATGTAATAGATTTAATATCTTGTAGAAAATTTTATACAATACGATTATCTGAATTCTTAAAAGGACCATCATTAATGATTCATAGATGGGATCCTATTTAGGTGCGATAAGGGAGAAGAGAACATCACTATTTTTAATAAAATTTCATGATTTCACCTATAAAATACACTAGTAAAGAATCAAACTCCTCAATTAAATAATAAGACACGTGTTTTTTTGGAAATAAATGATGGACCACAATAAGGGGTTGTCATAGAAGATCTCTTCTTGTAAAATGCATGACAAATTTATCGATCAACCCTCTAAATTTCTAGATTGCACAAATACTATTATCCATTTTATATAATAGGAAAGATATCAATGTTTAATATTTATTATATATAACCATGAAATTCAATTACAACCATATTTAAAATATATTCTTCTATAAATGGGGCATGGTAATATTCCTCACGTAATTCATAACAAATATTTCATAAATTTAATTATTTACAATATTGTTACTATATGTTTTGTCCCTCACACATTATTAGTGGAAAATGATGAAAATTTCAATGATTCACATTTGAAATGATTATATCATGATATTAAGACCAACCACTCATCCCATAAGAATATAGTGTCCAATGAAAAAACTAATACATTCAACAAAACTCAGTCTTGTATAATTCAAATGTTCATGGACATAAATTAGATTTCTTTTCTATATAAACTCGAACATTCTCTAGGGGTGTATCACACAAAAATGGACTAAAACACAACAAAATCACATTCAACTATATATTGGGCAAAATTAGTACTTCATATTGAAATTTGATTACACACCATTCACATTACCATCAATAAATAATTTATTGTAGATGAGAATGATAAAATTATACTTTGTAAGATATAGTGACACAGTGAAAAATTGTTACACATAATGTTTTATTTGGTTGTTCATATAAATTATTTCATTTGATCATTCAACTATGTGGTCTTCCTCCATTAATTAATTTATTAATAATTAAAATTTTCCCTAATAGCTACCATGGTAACTATGAATAATGATATGTTGTTGTAGGAAACTTGGGATTGACCATAGGCCTTACATAAGGTTTAATAAAATAGATCATATTCCTTGATCATGATTGATGGAGAGTATTTCATGTAAAAAAATATTGTAAGGTTTATCATAATTCAAAATGTATTACATGACATTAGGTTGCAATTAACCTTAAATCATGATGTTAAACAACATGGCATATATTTTATTCCACTTAAAATTAAATATTAATGGAATTGGTCATTTTAGTGTGAACCATAAACTAGAAAGAAGGATGTTCTATCCTAAAAGGATATTTAAACATCATATATGGGTCTATTACAGGAGAACATAAACAGAAATATTTCCCAGCATAAGATATCTATATGTATATGGGGGTTTAATGGATTTTATGTTTATATCTTAACATACCATCCATTATATCATGGTTCACCTAAACTGTGACTCAACCTTACCCCCTTTCAAGAACAACATGTATCTTGATTCTGGTTACCATAGGATACAAAGTTATTATTAGATCTCATCTTTGAGGATTTTTTAGAGTTTAAATATTCACAAATTATCCTTCTATGATAATGAGTAGTTTACTAATTTACATCAGGTTTAATAATTCTCCCTCAACAATTATCCAATACATATCACTATGTACTCTCTAAATGTAATATTGATCTCTATATAGGGTATCATTAAAATATATAATGGTGGCAAGATTATTTTGGTCACCGCATGTGTATATACTTATGGATCGTAAAATAAAATTCATATCCACATATTATATCTCTATATAAGACCACTTTTAGATTATATACATTTTTTTCATTAGGATAAGACTGCTTCATGATTTCTTAGTGTTGAGAATCTATTCATATAATTTTTATTCCATTCCAACAATAGGATGTCTAGTCACATCATTTTCAAATTCCATATATATGTGACTTAGATATATCGAGATCCCTTATGAATTATGTGTGACCTGATTATTGATTCATAAGGATACATAGTGATTATATGACATCTAATTATTTATCCTCCAAAAATTCCATCAACTCGAACTCCCATTCATCAAAGTGTTTAGTCCCTCTTATTTAGAGTGTGTTGCATATGTCATCCATACACTAGCTTGGCATATAAAAGGTAAAATATCTCTTATCTTAGGTATAACCATGGATCATTCAATAGTTCTAATCCCATTCCTGGGTGGAAATTACCTCATCCTAGAAAAAAGTGTTGATTCATTCTTATTCTCAAAGAACACATAGTAATGTATAAATTACTTGTCCTAGAACAAACCAAAAATGAAATTTTCATCCAAAATACCATCCCATTATTGGTAGTTCCTATTAAAATTATGAAATTATATAGTTCAATGGATAATGGGATAACATATATATAAAAAGACATACATGTATATGTATTGTTTTTATCTTAGGAAACATGGTGACTACTGAATTTTATATTTCTGACCAGACTACAAATATTTTAATCATAAAATTTTCCCACTATCATACATTTTAGGACCATATTTCTTCATATTGAGTACCAAAATACCTATGTATTATAATATTTTCGTTTTCATTAATTTATATGTGTTGGTTGATAGAATTATTGTTGGATTCATAGTGACTTCTACATTATTTATCTCGATCTATGATAAAATCTCCCCACTGAAAATCATACATTATCTTTGGGATTGATTTTTAATCAATCTGCATCTAAAATACCGAACTAAAACCGTATTGAGATTAAAAAATTTCATTTTATGCATGAATTAGATATATTTATAATCTCATACATAAATATCCATGTTACACGAACCAAAATTGCATGAATGTTATTATCCTTACCGTATGTAATTAAACTTCACTGTATATGGTGCACCCAAAACATCATGAAAACTTCTTTATGTTGACTATTATATTAAACACAAATTTACATTCATGAGAACATGATACATGCAAGGATGTTTGACTTATTGGTTTTTACTTGTGAAACTACACAATGATTAAATACCCCCTCTTATGAATATTTTCATACTATTTTGAATCTAATATTTTCATTAGAATTATTACAATTGTTATGAACATGGAAATTAACTTGTGCATAACCATGAATACACTTTCATTTTTTATCCAAAATGAATATATAAAATTCCACATATAAGATCTATGTATGGAAGTATTACTTTTCACACATGATATATAGTGACATTTGAGCCAAATATCATAGTCTCATCAAAACCAATATATATATTTACACTAAGTATATATATACTATAACTGATTATGTTTATTTGGATTTATATGGGATTTTTTCAATCTCATAGTTCATTTATCCTTCTCAATTCCATACATCATGCATAATTACTTAGATCACCGTAAACCTCTCATAGAAACTAGAAACAAGTCTATTTGACTCAAAAAGCAGACCTTTACTTGGAAATGATATTTTTCATCTATATTTAGAGTGTCTTTCTGTAATGAAATATCATATTTAGTGAAAGTTCCAATAACCCAATGTGTCCTCGAAAACATTACTATTAAACCAATCATTCATTCAGTGATCACCATTATCAGACATGTTTCATCTAATCACCTCCAATATCAAAAAACATATGTTATGATTTACATAATACTCACTATTTGATAAATAGGTATTGCAATTCCACTAGTTCTTGATACCTATTTGAGTTTTCTATATAACACATTCATATATTTGGAGTGAATACTACAATCAGAAACGATGTGTAACTTTTTGAAGGTTTTTAATTTGGAAAGGTCCCCCAAATCCCTTTGGGTAATGATTTACTTTATATTAGACCCAAAACTTCACACATTATCCTTTGGTCAATGAAATATGATCCTAAACTGACGTATCTTCAAGTACAAGAACAATGACCTTATACCACATGTAACCCTCCCCAACACACTCTATATTTCCATTAGAGAATTATTCTAGTTGAGTTTCACTTTTCCATTTCTATACAAAATGACATATATTTTGGGTCAATTAAGTGTTATCATAAACTACATTTAATTTCTAACAATGTTTTATGGCCTAAAAGTATTCCTTTAGTAGTTATAATAATTACACCATTTAATTGAAAATAATAGGTGAATAATTTTTTATGTTTCAAACCCCATTAATAGAGGCCTATGAATAATTCAAGGAACCACTCGTAGTTCAATTTTTTTCACGGATTTATGAAATGTTAGAGAAAAAAATAAAAGGTCATAGATCGAACTACTATAATATATGGTTATAAAATTGGTTATATTAAACTCTTATCCAAATAATCATAATTTATCTACTGTAATTACACTACATAAATTAGTTTTTTTATATAGTAGTCTTTCTGATAGTAATAATACTAGGTATGAGTTCTATAAAAAAACCATCCTCCCGATTTGATAAAATAAATTGAAAATTTTCCATAAATATATATAAGTATTCCTAGAAAAAATATATAACATCAATATAATCTTGTCCTAAATCCATAAAATCTAAATTCCCCATATGAATTTGTATATAGACCAAAATAATGGATATAACTACCATATAACGTTTATTTTCAGATTTCCTTGAATAAATAATCATCGGTTTATTTGGGATATATAATGTGACTTCTCTGTGATAGAATCTAATATGGGATCCATACATAGAAATACAGTCCATTCCAAAAATCACATCACATTCTAAAAAATGGAGAATAATTAAAAAAATTATAATTACATTCTAATGAACACATATTATTGTGATAAAAAAGTCATGGGATGAAAAAATTATACGACATGGGTTCTAACTAATAACTTAAAATATATCCATTTGGGTGTTGATGTTGTTACCTTATAAATATTAGTAGATAATATGTATATGTTAGAACTAGAATTAAACAATTCATTTAGAATTAATGTGTGAATTATATGTTTACATTTCACTACTTAATTTGATCGAAATGATAATTTTTAATTACACGGGCTCTATGATTTTAATTTTTTTAAGGAATGTTTACTTTGATTATCATTACTAATCCTTGTATTGAAGAAAAGGATTTCATAATATCTATACTCTATAAAAATGATGTTCTGGAGTGCCTGTGGTGTATTATTTCGAGATTTATTTTTTACAAATTTCATGACGAGACTCTTTATATATCTTATGAATTCATTTTCATGATGGTCATCTCTTCCACACTTGAAGCACTTATCTATAAAATTAAAACAATTTACACCATACTTATCCCACAACATTAGCTTGTATGAGACTCAGTGAAACTATAATTTCCTATTCATCTCATAAAAACCATGATAATAATGTGAGTATAAAAATAAAATTACAACATGGGGAGTAAATCTATCAATCTCTTCATAGATACCAATTTCCCTTATAGATAACTCATTTTAGATACACCAGTTTATGAAACTAATGAACAGATTGTATCTTATTTTTGGGTAAATAATAAAATAAAAGTGCAACTTACAAGTATTTTGAGTTATTTTTAACATTATTAACATTTATTTTAAATGAATTATAACCTTGATAAAATTCTTAACCTGAAAAAAAATCATTATGAAAATCGTGATAAACTATATAAATATAATTATTTCCTTGTGACCTCTATATCACATCCATTAAATTTCCAATATGAATAAGAATAACTAAAATATGAAACATATATATATATATATAAATTTTATATAATTTATGAATATTGATTTATTCCAAATAAATAGGCAACAAATCTATAGTAAAGTTGTTTTCTGATTCAATTTTTTTTCAAATGTAATTTATATTTCTATTTTTTCAATGTTATTAAATTTTGTTTTTATCAATTTTTATAATATTTAATTATGGAATTGAATAAATTTTTTTAAAATATCATTTCCAAATAATGGTGGGGATATTAATTTTGAGTTTTATGAATAGATTCTTTTATGAAAATACTGAATTATACCAATTTCATTAAAGTTATCATTTATTTTAATAAAATAACGTAATTTAAATATACACTCATATTTTTAATTTAATAATAAAATAAAATTATTCAACCATATTAATAAATAATGTAATTATTTATATACAAATCATTATTGTATTTTTCTTTGACATAAGGTCATTTGTATGCATTAAACACATTTCTCTAAAAATTATTCTTCAATCTATTGAACTAATATTTATTAAAATATTATTTATTCAATAAATAATAATTTATTTTTAATAAAGGATCCCATTTTAAGAGTCTAGATTTTTAATTTTTTTAGATATACCCCCTTTATCGTTTATTCAATATAAATAGTAACCACGGTAAACAATGTTTTAACATCCCGACCCGACAGACCCCTAAACCTGTAGCTAGGATAGTTGTGACATGGCCTGTAGTGCACCTCTCCACAAACAAGTGGCATCTAATAAGCTACATGGGTCTATGGAGTTTATAATGGGGAGACTATAGCATCAATATCAGTGTAATACAATGGTGTATGATGAAATAAATTGAAGAAAATAGTGGAATCATTCAAATATGAATGAAAGTGCATCATAAGAATAATAAAAACTGAATATAGAAGATAGGAAAAGCAAATGAAAAAATTCATTCATGTTATTATTGTGATGCATTACTAAAATATTAACCACAAATTATGTGTCATGATATAAATAAACACATGATTAAATATGATAAAATGAAGGAAATCAATAATGGATAACTACACAAGCATCCTGACCTCCAACTCAGTCTTGTGCTCCTAACTCCTAAGTACAAGTATATAGGTTTGAGAAATAACCAATGGTCCAATTAACATGTGATCTAATTGGGTACCTTATTAAAATGATGCCCCAAGAAGGGTGTGAGATATAATCCATGTAGTACACCACCAACAATGTCATTAGCTAAATGAAGTCAATGAATAAAAGTTAAATTATTTTTTAGAATAACAACATAAGAAACATCGTAGAATAAATAAACACTAGATGGCTCAAGTTAAAATAGAACAACTGTCTGACTCTACCTTCATTAGCCCCCGTCAAGAATGAATGTATAAAAAATAATATATATATATATATATATATAATCCACATATGTAATGTAACAGCCCGAGATTTTATGAAAAATATTCATTTTAATTTTATTAATGTCTTGTGTTGTACGCTACACCAAAAGGAGCTTGCACAACACACATCCTTGATTTGACTTGCATTACACGCAATCGCGACCTTCCTAGATAGCGTGTGTAGTACGCAATACCGAGTTTCACTAAACAACGATATCCTATTAAAATATTATTATAACTAGCCGTTATGAGTAGTAATAACCACCTTTTAAAATTTTAGAAATTTTAGCTCTCAAAATGGACTTCATTTTTGGATTTGGAGTATCGAATTTATCCTAAGGTGAAATTTTGGTACTTTTCGGATAACATTCTTATTCTGATGAATAGTGAAAATTACTAAATTATAATTACAAAAAACTTTTTTAATCAAAATTATTAACAGTGATAAATTATTAATTTGAGTGGTTTTAAAGTATATTTGGAATATAATTTTAAAATTTAATACAATGTTGGTCTTTGGATGTAATTTCACATTTAAACCAGACATAAACAAGTGTCAATCTTTTGATAGATATTGTTTCTTAAAAACACGTTATTTGTTTTATCAACGGGATTTAATTATAAAATTAATTAATGAAACTTCTATGTTATAAATTTGGTAAAATAGACTTCATTTTTGAATTCGGAATATGAAATATAGCTTAGGATGAAATTTTGGCATTGTTCTGAAAAACATCAATTTTTGATGAATAGTGAAACTACTAAGTGGTAGTTTAAAAACTGAATTTTTCATAAAAGTTAATTTTACCGCTTCTATGAATGGAATTTCAAAAATCCTAGAGACACGGTTGATGTCAGTAAGTAAAATGTGGTTCAATGAGATGAAAATAATTTTTGGTGAATAGTAACTTTTTACTTTTATTTACCACGGTTATAAGTAAATTGGGTAATTAAGGGTAACAATGATATTAATATTACCCTAAAACATGTCCTAATCCTATTGGACAAGAGTATCTCGACCAAAAACAACCTAAATGTAAAATATTATCATTTAGGACCACTTGGATTAGATTAGGACATTTATTATTATTTAATTCAAAGAAGAGTTAAAAGAGTTAAAATCAATGTTTATTTACTAAAACATTTTTAATATATGGTTATACATAAGATAAATTTGATTGTAAATATTCATTAGAAAGATAAAAATATTTCCTACATAATGGTATTTTATTTGTAATTTTTAGACATCAAATAAGTTAATATATTTATGACACAAAGATGATGCAGTAATTATCTTATTAATGAAATATTGACATAATTGATATTATAAATACCAAAATAAATGTAATATAAGACTTTTTATGAATTACACTAATTTTATAGGTTACTATGATATATTTTTGTTGATTTAATCAACTTTTTTCGAACATATAATTCTGCTATGACTTTCACAAAAATCATATATCAAATAGTGTCAAAATAGACACAAAATAGTTTTTAAATAAAATATTATATTATTAATTATTATATTATTCCTAAAAATCTAAGGTTCTGACAAATGACTTATATAAGGATATATATATTAATAATAAACAATTTGGGGTTCTTTTGGAATTTTATCGTAAGTGTATTAACCATATAGTGTAAGAAAACAAAAAGACACGGTAAAGTTAAATTATTTAACTTAAAGTTAAATCTAATTGATAAGGTTAAAACAATAACCTAAACTTGTCTAAATCCTATTGGTTGATAGGATTTCTACCCATACCCACTTTATCTTCGAAATAAGACCCTTTGGAACCATTATAAACCGATTTTGACTTTAATATAAAATAATATTTTGAGATATTCCTAAGGTGCCCCTCTCCTCCCTTATAAAAGGGCACCTCCTCCCTCTCTTCCTCACACAACATTGAGCCTTCATGCTCGGCCAAACCCTGACAAAATCTCTTCTCCACTTCCCTAGTATCATCCTAGAGGTCCTGGACTTCTTCAAAGACCATCCTTAGTTCTTTAAGTGGAGGATAAGTGAAGGCGCGTCAAAAAGAGGTAATATCGATTACCGATCTGTTTCAATTTATTTCTTCTTCAACTTCTTCTTCTTTAGTTGTTTCATGATAAAGAAATAACATCAGTTTTCCTTATATACTGATATGTTATTATAAATATGAAACAACTCTAATTAACCTTCTATCCATCCTACGGAGAAAGGAAATCACCGCGTGTGCGTACGTACAGAATACCGTCTCCACGCCGTGGTGTAATCTATTTTCCGTCACCACCTTAATTGGATGGGTATAATGGTGTAATGAGTAACTATATATGATTATTATAAAGTTATATTGATACTGAAATAGTATACATACACTTCAACACAATTCCACAACCATGGGAACGATATCATCGCTCGGGCGTACGTACGGACTACCGTCTCCACGACGCGATGAGATTCATTCTCAATGATTAACCATTCATGAATGATTATAAAGTATATATAATAAGTACTAATGAAATATATGACATAATAATGATACTGTATTTATGTATATTTATATGTATGTCATCTACTTAATTCTATTCAATTCAATAAGGAAACGAAAACAGCGTTCATGCGTACGTACGGACTACCGTCTCCATGAATGGTGTATTTCATCCCATTTACGAATATATTATATATTTGTATATTCTGAATATATATGATATATAAATCATGTTTTACATTCTTGATATAAGTAATCATGATCCAAGTAATCATATTAATAATTACAAGTTAAAAACACCTACGATAAATGAAACGATTTTACCCAAAACACTTTTTTAACATGAATTTACAAAAGAATGGGTAATATAAAGTCATAAGTGGACCATATATGATATAATAACAATGACTATGATTCTGGAATAAGTCAATAACATGATTTAAATCATTATAAAGTAGGTTCAGACACGTACAAAGCATGTCGGACCTAAGGTAAGGGAAATATCAGAATCTCATTTTTATCCGAGATTGTTTATTCGTAAGTTTTTACTGGGGTGTATTTTATCATCCACATCCATGTTTCCTCAATATATAATATTTATATCATTCTACAATAGTTTATATCCAATTTTACATTTCGGTGTGTTTTTAGTAAAAGATATGAAAGGAATCTTTTGTCGTTTCCGTACGAGGTACTTTTTGACTTTTCGGACAAAAGTACGAAGAATGTTTTTTTAACTTATACGACATGAATGGATTTTTAAATCATTATTTCCAAGAAGCATAATTTACAAGTTTTCAAGTTTATTTTTAATCAACTTCTTTTAGTTTAATGTTGTATGACATTTTAGGTAAGGAAAAATGTTTTTGAAGAAGAAAGGATATTTTCCTCAAGAATGGAGTTCAAGTGTTTTATCAAAATTATTTTACATCTAAGATAATAAAGGGTTCTGTTTCTATCCCTAATATTACATGGATTTGATTATGTTGAGATGGAAATATTTTTATGAATTCCTTTATCGTATATGAATTGTTTTATGATGTCATGACGTTTAAGATTCCCATTTGTGTTACCTGGGTTATGCAATGATGTCTCATTTATGATTTTGTGGCACACATAAGAATGGTATCATTATGAGATGGGTGGGACCTATATCTCCCTCCAATGCATTGGGTAAAGATTTTATATCTCATTAGATAGACATGGCTGGAATGGTAGGTTATATCGGTTCAGTGAAATAGGCCTGAAACGAGGGTGACTCGGTTCAGAAAGGGACTTTTTCCACTAAGATAGTCTTGACAATGATTCTTGACTAACAAGAAATGATTCTCTATGATTATGTGTGTATGCCACAAAGAATCATGTTTTATGTTATTCTTATTGGGATTTCATTTCACTACTATGATTTATCCCATGATATGAAATTATTCTCTCTTTTGAAGGTTAAGATTTCCAAAAGTTATGTTCTTATTAATATGATGTGATTGATTTTTCTTTTTCTTACCCTTACTGAGTATTTGAGCTCACCCTTTTATGTTTTCTTTTCCCCAGGATATAAAGAAAGGTTTTAGGTAAAAAAAGGGAAGATCATTATGGGAGATATTGAAGATCTTTCACCACGATTAGAAGATTACATTCCGAGTTTCCAAAGACACTAAACTATTACGATCCTTGTGTGTGTGTTTTTGTTATGTACTAAGTATTCCGAAAAAGTAATGTAATGTCCATGTACGATAAGCTTCGGGTCATTACAGTTGGTATTAGAGGAAAGGTTTAGTCAACCTTTGGAAACTAGGATGTGAAAACATTAGTGAGATCCCTAGAGATATTTCTACGGTATGTCTATGGATGTCCCTAAGGTTAAGTATACGTATTGGTTATAGTACTAGAACTACGCTAACGATCATAGAATTAAACCTAAGATGTTAGATATTGAAGGTACACCCCCTTGATTATGTTGTTTTCCCTAGCATGATTTTTGCCTCTCACACTATTCTTTTTGGGTTTTAGAAAATGGCTGGAACCCGAAGGAACCGTGTTGATCAATGCAATGGACAATGCAATGATTGTCCTCATGAAAAAACAAATGTTATGGGAGATGGAGTGCAAAATCTTATTGCTATCCTTACACAAGCTATGAATCATTCTGGGCTTCCAAATGAGCAGAGAAAGGAACAGTATTCTATTGAGTCTTTCATGAGGCAACGTCCACCTTCTTTCAGTGGGACTTCCGATCCACTTGTTGCTGAACAATGGATCAGTACCACTGAAAAGATATTTTCAGTTCATCAATGTTCTGAACATGATAAAGTCATCTTAGCAGTATATCGTTTGGATGGTTAAGCTGATCAATGGTGGAATCTTATGAAGAATACAAGGCCAAGAGATGAAATTGAGTCCATGGAATGGGATGAGTTCAAGAACTTGTTTTTCAGTAAGTACTTCCCTCTTATTCTTCGAACAAAGATGGAGAAGGAGTTTCTTGAACTAAAGCAAAAGGATGATGAATCTGTTGGTATATACGAAGCGAATTTTACAAGACTTGCAAGGTATGCATCTGGCATTATCATCCAACCTGAAAGTAATGTTGATCGATTTTTCAGTGGCTTAAAACCAAGTCTTCGAAGGGCATTAGCTATAGGAGACCTCAGTAGCTATGAAGAAATTGTGCGTTGTGCTATCAAGGTAGAAATGGGAGTTGGTGTTACATATCCATCTCATGGTTTTGACAAGAAACGAAAGATGGAGTTCAAGGGGAAATCTCAGAATAATTGTGAAAAGAAGATGAATGTTTCTTTATGCACAAAGTGTGGAAAGAAGCATGGTGGAGATTGTCTTAAAGGGACTAGAAAATGTTTTAAGTGTGGAAAAATGGTCATCGAGCAGCTGAGTGTCGAAGTAAAATAAAAAGGGTTTCTAATGATGTGAATAAAGAAAACACTACAGAGAACGCACCACCAAAACTTCAATGCTTCAAGTGAAAGGAAATGGGGCATTATGCTAATAAATTCCCTAATCCAAGGGTTAGTGATGATCAACATGAGAAACCACTGAAGGCAAAGGAAAAAGGGAATTCACATGCGATCACCATTGGCGATGTTGAATATGACAACGATGTGGTGGAATGATTAAGTGTTTATGTAATGGGATTCCAAAATAATATTGTATCATGGAGTATTGGAATATTTATGTATTGGTCTAATGTGGTATTCAAAGTAATTGATATATTTTTGGAAATAAGATGATATGCGCATAATGAAGGGAAAACGAGAGAACAAAATGTTTAACAGTATTCATGAGCTCATGATTGATATAAGGACTAAGTGATATCATTGTTTGAGTATATAGAATTTTGAGGATTTTGGTATGTGGAAATTGTTAACTTTTAACTGCATTCATGTTTTCACTAATGTATTCAAGAGAATACGTGATTAAGGTCTTTGAATTTTTGGAATGTGACCAAAAAAAACATACCTTATGATATATGGGGATTGATGATGGTGTTAAATCTCTGGTAATCGTTTTCACTATGTTATGAGAGTGGACTGCAGTATTATGGATAAGCCTAAAGATTGGAATGGATTATGTTGGAAATAAGTTAGTATTATTTAATGATAAAAGATTTTTCAATATTTTTGATGGGATGTTATAGTAATATAGTTTTAGAAAAAGGACAACCTGTAGGATGGGCGACAGCCCATGGAGTCGGACAAGGCTGTGGGAATCGAACCCACAACCGAAGTGCGACTGGCCTTTATCACCTACCACTGGCCTACAAGAAGTCCTTGTTTAGTAGAAACTAGTTTTATTATATTAAGCAGTATGATATATGAATTATAAGTCCATTTTAGGAACCATATATGATTAATCTCACTATAGATCGACTTATGTATATAATTTTTGCTAACCTTTTGTTTGAGACAGATGCAATTACTCGTCATTCTATCACATGATCTGCTAACACTTCACGAATAACAAATTCAACTTCATTTATTTAAGAGATGAAGTTGAAATTGTTCAAGGCACGAACAATAGTGAGATTGTACCAAAATAAAGTAAGTATTTATTCTAAGAAAATTTTCAACTTTAGGGAAATGATCTTGAAAACCAAAAATGTTGTCCTAGTGATCTTATACCTGATGAATCAGATGGTACCTTATATCATCACTAATCTATGGATTAATGATTACTGGCTTTTCCATAGCCATGTTCTCTACCACTCTCCATCAGAACATGATGGTTAGATTTCTCTTCCATATCCATACTTTCACCTATGTGGAAACCCAGTGATTAGTTTATTTGGGTAATCGTTACATTTCATACTTTAGTTTTTAAAGCAAAGTTTTGGTATTCTTTTTTACGATGTGGGTTTCTATTAAAGAAACTTTCGAATAGTAAACCATTTATAACCCGACGAATTTTGAGGGCTAAATTCATTTTAAGGGGGGTAGAATGTAACAGCCCGAGATTTTATGATTAATATTCTTTTAAATTTTATTAATGTCTTGTGTTGTACGCTACACCAAAAGGAGATTGCAAAACACACATCCCTGACTTTCCTTGCATTACACGCAATCGTGACCTTCCTCGATAGCGTGTGTAGCAAGTAATACCGAGTTTCACTAAACAACGATATGCTATTAAAATATAATTATAACTAGCCGTTATGAATAGTAATAACCACCTTTTAAAATTTTAGAAATTTTAGCTCTCAAAATGTACTTCATTTTTGGATTCGGAGTATCGAATTTAGCCTAAGGTGAAATTTTGGTACTTTTCGGATAACTTTAATATTCTGATGAATAGTGAAAATTACTAAATTATAATTACAAACATCCTTTTTAATCAAAATAATTAATAGTGATAAATTATTAATTTGAGTGGTTTTAAAGTATATTTAGAATATAATTTTACAATTTAATACAATATTGGTCATTGGATGTAATTTCACATTTAACCCAAACATAAACAAGTGTCAATCTTTTGATAGATATTGTTTCTTAAAAACACGCTATTTATTTTAACAGAGGGATTTAATTATAAAATTAATTAATGCAACTTCTATGTTATGAATTTGGTAAAATAGACTTCATTTTTGAATTCGGGATATGAAATATAGCTTAGGATGATATTTTGGCATTGTTCTGAAAAACATCAATTTTTTATAAATAGTGAAACTACTAAGTGGTAGTTAAAAACTGAATTTTTCATAAAACTTAATTTTACCGCTTCTGTGAATGGAATTTCAAAAATCTGAGAGACACGGTTGATGTCAGTAGGTAAAATGTGGTTCAATGAGATGAAAATAATTTTTGGTGAATAGTAACTTTTTACTTTTATTTACCACGGTTAAAAGTAAATTGGGTAATTAAGGGTAACAATGATATTAATATTACCCTAACACATGTCATAATCCTATTGTACAAGTGTATCTCGACCAAAAACAACCTTAAGTGTAAAATATTATCATTTAGTCCCACATGGATTAGATTAGGACATTTATTATTATTTAATTCAAAGAAGAGTTAAAAGAGTTTAAATCAATGTTTATTTACTAAAACATTTTTAATATAGGGTTATACATAAGATAAATTCAATTGTAAATATTAATTAGAAAGATAAGAAGATTTCCGACATAATGGTATTTTATTTGTAATTTTTAGAAATCAAATAAGTTAATTTATTAATGACACAAAGATGATGCAGTAATTATCATATTAATGAAATATTGACATAATTGATATTATAAATACCAAAATAAATGTAATTTAAGACTTTTTATGAATTCCACTAATTTTCTAGGTTACTATGATATATTAATGTTGATGTAATCAACTTGTATCGAACATATAATTCTTTTATGACTTTCATAAAAATCATATATCAAATAGTGTCAAAATTGACACAAAATAGTTTTTAAATCAAATATTATATTATTAATTGTTATTTTATTCCTAAAAATCTAAGGATCAGACAAATGACTTAGATAAGGATATATAGATAAATAATAAACAATGTGGGGTTCATTTGGCATGTTATAGTAAGTGTATTAACCATATAGTGTAAGAAAATAAAAAGACACGGTAAAAGTTAAATTATTTAACTTAAAGTTAAATCTAATTGATACGGTTAAAATAATAACCTAAACTTGTATAAATCCTATTGGTTGATAGGATTTCGACCCATACCCACATTAGCTTCAAATTAAGACCCTTTGGAACCATTATAAACCGATTTTGACTTTAATATAAAATAATATTTTGAGATATTCTTAAGGTGCCCCTCTCCTCCCTTATAAAAGGGCACCTCCTCCCTCTCTTCCTCACACAACTTTGAGCCTTCAAGCCCGGCCAACCCCTGCCAAAATCTTTTCTCCACCTCCCTAGTATCATCCTAGAGGTCCTGGTCTACTTCAAAGACCATCCTTAGTTCATTAAGTGGGGGATAAGTGAAGGCGCGTCAAAATGAGGTAATATCGATTACCGATCTTTTTCAATTTCTTTCTTCTTCAACTTCTTATTCTTTAGTTGTTTCATGATAAATTAATAACATCAGTATTTCTTATATACTGATATGTTATTATAAATATGAAACAACTCTAATTAACCTTCTATCCATCCTACGGAAAAAGGAAATCATCGCGCGTGCGTACGTACGGAATACCGTCTCCACGCCGTGGTGTAATCTATTTTCCGTCACCACCTTAATTGGATGGGTATAATGGTGTAATGAGTAACTATATATGATAATTATAAAGTGATATTGATACTGAAATAGTATACATACACTTTAACACAATTCCACAACCATGGGAACGATATCATCGCTCGTGCGTACGTACGGACTACCGTCTCCACGACGCGATGAGATTCATTCTCAATGATTAACCATTCATGAATGATTATAAAGTATATATAATAAGTACTAATGAAATATATGACATAATAATGATACTTTATTTATGTATATTTATATTTATGTCATCTACTTAATTCTATTCAATTCAATAAGGAAACGAAAACAGCGTTCATGCGTACGTATGGACTACCGTCTCCATGAATGGTGTATTTCATCCCATTTATCAATATATTATATATATGTATATTCTGAATATATATGATATATAAATCATGTTTTAAATTCTGGATATAAGTAATCATGATCCAAGTAATCATATTAATAATTACAAGTTAAAAACACCTACGATAAATGAAACGATATTACCCAAAACGCTTCTTTAACCTGAATTTACAAAAGAACGGGTAATATAAAGTCATAAGTGGACCATATATGATATAATAACAATGAATATGATTCTGGAATAAGTTAATAACATGATTTAAATCATTATACAGGAGGTTCGGACACGTACAAAGCAAGTCAGACCTAAGGTAAGGGAAATATCACAATCTCATTTTTATCCGAGATTGTTTATTCGTAAGTTTTTACTGAGGTGTATGTTATTATAAACATCCATGTTTCCTCAATATGTAATATTTATATCCTTAAACAATAGTTTATATCCAATTTTACCTTTCGGTGAGTTTTTAGTAAAAGATATGAAAGGAATCTTTTGTCGTTTTTCGTACGAGGTACTTTTTGACTTTTCGGGCAAAAGTACGAAGAATGTTTTTTTAACTTATACGACATGAATGGATTTTTAAAACATTATTTCCAAGAAGCATCCTTTACAAGTTTTCATGTTTATTTTTAATCAACTTCTTTTAGTTTAATGTTGTATGACATTTTAAGAAAGGAAAAATGGTTTTGAAGAAGAAAGGATATTTTCCTCAAGAATGGAGTTCAAGTGTTTTATCAAAATTATTTTCCATCTAAGATAATAAAGGGTTATTTTTCTATCCCTAATATTACATGGATTTTATTATGTTGTGATAGAAATTTTTTTATGAATTCCTTTATCGTATATGAATTGTTTTATGATGTCATGATGTTTTGGATTCACATTTGTGTTACATGGGTTATGCAATGATGTATGATTTATGATTTTGTGGCACACATAAGAATGGTATCATTATGAGATGGGTGGGACCTATATCTCCCTCCAATGCATTGGGTAAGGATTTTATATCTCAAGAGATAGACATGGCTGGAATGGTAGGTTATACCGGTTCAGTGAAACAGGACTGAAACGAGGGTGACTCGGTTCAGAAAGGGACTGTGTCCACTAAGATAGTCTTGGAAATGAGTCTTGACAAACAAGAAATGATTCACTATGATTATGTGTGTATGCCACAATGTTTCATGTATTAAGTTATGCTTATTGGGATTTCATTTCACTACTATGATTTATCCCATGATATGAAATTATTCTCTCTTTTGCAGGTTAAGATTTCCAAAAGTTATGTTCTTATGAATATGATGTGATTGATTTTTCTTTTGCTTACCCTTACTGAGCATTTGAGCTCAACCTTTTATTTTTTCTTTTCCCCAGGATATAAAGAAAGGTTTTAGGTAAAAAAAAGGGAAGATCTTTATGGGAGATATTGAAGATCTTTCACCACGATTAGAAGATTACGTTCCTAGTTTTCAAAGACACTAAACTATTACGATCTTTGTGTGTGTGTTTTTGTTATGTACTAAGTATTCCGCAAAAGTAATGTAATTTACATGTACGATATGCTTCGGGTCATTACATGTAACACCCCCAAATGAAAGTGGGTTAAATGACTAAATGATATTACTCATGTCAATAAGGTGCACCTTCCTATTTGGGAACCTGTCTGATTAGAACTCCACAGTTAAGCGTGCTTGGCCTTGAGTAATAATCAGGATGGGTGACCTTCTGGAAGTCTCCCAGGGTGTGTGCGAGTGAGGACAAAGCACACTGGAAAGGACGTGTGTTGGCCTGTTGGTACTATCATTAGTCTGATGACCCGTTCAGGCATGTGGGTGGACCCTGGGGTGGGCCCCACGTGTCTGTGGGGTAACTGGTGGTACCTGGTGGGCCAGGACCATTCAGCCATGTTAAGGCGGGGGGGATGTGCTGTCACTGGGACCCAGTTGTTACATTTGGTATCAAATGTGGAACCGAACCTTATGTGCGGTGTACTTCCTGGGATGAGATGTGGGGCCCTCAACTTGGACATTGATCTCTAAGGGGGGGGGGTGATTGTAACACCCCCAAATGATAAAGGGTTAAATGTCTAAATGATATTACTTATGTCAAAAGGTGCACCTTCCTTTTCGAGAGCCTGTCTGATTAGAAATCCATAGTTAAGCATGCTTAGCCTAGAGTAGCAATCACAATGGGTGACCTTTTTGGAAGTCTCCTAGTGTGTGTGTGTGTGAGTGAGGACAAAGCACACTATAAAGGACATGTGTAGGCTTGTGGGGACTATCATTAGTCAGATGACCCATTCAAGCGTGTGGGTGGACCCTGGGGTGGGACCCACATGTCTGCAGGGCATCTGGTGGTACCTGGTGGGCCAGGACCTGACGAACATGTTAAGGCGGGGTGGATGTGATGTCACTGGGATCCAGTTGTTAAAAGAAAGGTGCACATATACCTCAAAAACTATGTTCTGGTTGTACTGGTGCGCAACTCAGCCATCCATAACAACTATTAATTATTATATAAGCTTCTATATTGTGTACACTCCCTATATATCATAATGAGTGGGATTTTAATTCATGAAACTTGAGATGGTGAGTGTTCCCTCATATCAGCACTCCCAAATATTGATTGTTCCATCATATCTGCATGATAATCATGGGATTTTTTGTGTCATTCCCATCGTCCGAAGTGTGTCAACGGTATGCAATTTCATGAATAACACCTGATGTAAGGGTGTGTAAATCAACATTCCCAACAGAAATCATACCATCCTATCATGGAAAATATCAAGGTATAAGAATATTTATAATATAATAAATTACCCATCACCTCTCATGTATCTCAAGAACTATGTTCAATTGGGACCCACGTGTCTGCAGGGCATCCGGTGGTACCTGGTGGGCTAGGACCTGGCGATCATGTTAAGGCGGGGTGGATGTGCTGTCACTGGGACCCAGTTATTAAAACATAAGTGCCCATACACCTATAATATTATGTTCTGGTTGGATTTGGGTGCAACTCCGACATCTATAACCACTCTTAATTATCCTATAATCTTCTACATAGGGTACACTCCCTATATATCATAATGAGTGGGATTTTAATTCATGAAACTTGAGATGGTGAGTGTTCCCTCATATCAGCACTCCCAAATATTGATTGTTCCATCATATCCACACGAAATTCATGGAATGTGTTGTGTTATGCCCATCGTCTGAAGTGTGTCAACGGTATGCGATTTATTTAATAACACCTGATGTAAGGGTGTGTAAATCATCATTCCCAACAGAACCCAAACCATTATATCATGGAAAATATCAAGGTATAAGAATATTTATAATATAATAAATTACCCATAACCTCTCATGTATCTCAAGAACAATTTTCAATTGCAATAGGCCATTATAGTTCATATTATGCTATCAATAAAAGATAAAAAACAAGTGCAGCGTTACCACCCTTCTTAATCCATTTTATTATTCAAATTATTTTATTTAATGATTGGAAACCATCCTGAAAAAACATTCATTATAATACATATCATTTGAACTATCAAATCATTTATTTAATTTTACAGGGCTCAAATATGCACTTAGAAGGATCAATTATCATTTAGTAAAGTGCATGTAAGTGAAATTCCATATATAGGTAGTGATAAGAACATAGTTGTATTGGGTTCAAAAAAAAATTATATATAATGAGATAAAATGAATTTATAAACATCAGTTTATTCTATGTCATCAAAATTCAATATATCAATGGATAACACAAAGGTATGGGAACAACACTATTGTCATCAGGCTAAGATAATATAAAATAAATAATTATCATTTTTCAATTAAAATGATAGTGCACCAATTAAAAGCGGTATTATTAAAAAATGAAACATTGTTTCTAAAAGATAATTTATCACAAATACACATAAAATTCATAGTGTTATAACATAATTAACTAAAATAAGAATTTATAAAACTTCTAAAATGGAAACCCAATTAGAGATCAAAATTGCACTTAGGAGGTGCTTTTATCATTTGGGAAATTTCTTCCAGTGGGAAAATAAAGATGGAACTCCATGTTGTGTAAATTGAAGTTGGAATCCCAAAGTTACTAAACAATGCTTAAAATTAGTATATAATGGTGTGTATACCAGTTTAAAAATTAAGAAATAAATTTTAGGGCGATTCCCAGAAAAGGTGGTCGCACATCACTTTAACACCCCAAGTTTTTTTGGACTTTTTTTTTAAATAAATTAAATTTCAATTTATTTATTGAAATGTAATAAGAAAAATATTTCTTTCACATGTCATGGAATTGTATTAAGTTACATGGAACATCAAGTTGGCACTTGTTACATGGAACAACAACTTGGATTACATTACACGAAACACCGATGGTTCTAATAAACATCATTTTACTATTATAATTATTCAAATGAAATAATTATAACATAGTTGTAATAATTTTAAATATGAATTCTAATTACTAATTAAAATGTATTTTTTATAATAATTTTAGATAAATAAGACATATTTAAAATAGATGATATCTTTTTGGGAAAAGTCCTTATATGTAAAATAATACTATTTTCTCAAAGATACTACTTTTCAAGTCCTTAAGTAAAAAACAATAAAATTAAATTTTATTTAAATTTATAAATTTTATATGGTAAAATAAACATTAGTTTGGAATTAATAATGTTGAAATTATTAGGGGGTGATTTTTTTTGATATTTCTCAGAAAAATTATTTTTGGATAAATAGTGAATATAGAAGATTTTAATTTAAGATTACTTTAAAAACTAGTTTTTGTATAAGGATAAATTAGATTTTAATTTTTTAGGTGTTTAATTGGATTAATATTTTATCAGTTAATAAACATTAGGTTATTGACATCAATTTTACATTGAAAGTGGGTATAAAAACTGAGCAAACTTATGAATATTTTACATTAAAAACAACATTGTCTACCAGAATACGGGATTCATTTTAAATTTATTTCCACCTATTATGAGTATATAATTTTGGAAATTTGGATTCCCTTTTTTTTAATAATAATTTATAACATATAATAAGTTAAAAATATTGTTGGACGAAAAATATTAGTGAATGTAATTAAAATTAATTACAAGGATTATGTTTAAAGTAAAGTTAGCTACGGACTAAACCAAATATTTAAGACCCAAAACGATTTATAAAAATTTCCAACCAACATTTTTTGGATATAATTCAGCTATTAACATTCCATTATTTCGTTTTAAACTTTTAGGATTTTTTTGTAAAAACGATGGTATACCTATCTTGTTTTCAAAAATGCCAAGTGCATCCTTTCCCTTCCCTATAAAAGTCCACCACCACTCCCTCTTCTTAAAACCTATAAAACTACTTAGGATCATCAACTATCTACCCAATAAAGTTCACTGCATCCCTACATTTATTCTTGAAGCCTCCCTTTTGGAAAACTTAAAACATGGAATATTTTGGAAAAACCTATAGGAGTTACCCAATTAAAAGTTAATATCTTCTCTAAAGTTCATTTCTGTCATTTTCTATCTCCACATGATCCAATATATTTATTCCATATTTGTATGAAAGGAATATTATACTACATATAATAGTATTTTTATGAAATTTTTTCTACCTACACGTACACACACCTCTATCTAATTGTTAACGAACATAATGTTTACATTTAATGCAAACTACCACCTCACCAAATCATGATTGTTAATTCTTCCTTATCCACATATAATGAAGGAAAATATGCTAGATATTCTATTAAAATATATCATATGTTATAGATATTTTGTATTTAATCTTCTATATTCCTTTTACAACTTATTTCTTTTATACTTTTTTCTTAGTTTAAATTGGATGATTTAGTTTTAGAAGTGTTGACTACCACCCTCTCAAAGTGATGGGAGTCATTCTCATACTATAAGGAAAATATTAAGGATAGTTTAAAAGAAATTATATTATTTATATATAATTATAATGATTCTGTAATGATATTATATACACATATTTTATTTTCATTCATTCTTTCAATACGGCAATAAAAACGGAAAACACATTCATGAGTATGTACGGCATACCATCTCAATTATTGGTGTATTCCATTTCATATTTTTATATTATATAGATTTTTACAATATACATACACTTAATAAAAATGAATTTTATATCTTGGATTACATTCTAAGATCATTATATAATTTTAATGACCAAATACATAACAATTGAAGACACATGTAATGAAAAAAATGTATATTATCTTAAGTGAAACCATAACATAAGAATGATAAAAATAGGATAACATAGGGTCATGGTAAAAAAAATACGGTATTAGATATTTGAATATCATTATATAATAGATGTATAAAAAATTAACATTTATTTTATAGTTGTTTTGAACAAGTAGGACGAGAGTCAAGATACAAGGTAAGGGGATTTCTTCTCACTTTTTATTTCTAAGAGATATATGCTTTATTCACTGCCCATTCCATCCAAATAGTGTTTGTACTACCCATGAATTTATTATATGTATCATTAAAATTAATTTATTGGTATTATCTTATACATTTTATGGTCATTATATCATGGGGTTTTTGTTTCAAAATCATCAAAATCTGTAAAATAATTATGTCTCAATTTACATTCTTTGAGAATAATGTTTTGTTGTGCACCTAAATTATTTTTGAGGTATATATAATTCTGTTTTACATGTTATATAATGAATATTATTCTTTAATAGGTTTTTTATTAGTAATTTAATATATATTTTTTACATCGATAGTGTAATATCATGTATCCATGTGGTATGATTCTATTGAACCAATCTAATCACTTTTCGTGATTGGTAATGATTATGTTCCTTTTAGGAAATCTTATGATCCATCTCGAATGAAAACTCATAAATTTTATTCTACTATTGTTTTTAAATATATATATATGTATTATTACCATTTTTACACACTTTTTTTCTTAAGATAATATTTTTATGTAAAATATGATCGTCTCTCTCTTGGGTGGGAAATCTATTGTACTAAAGAACCATTTTTTAAATAAAAATTTAAAAATGTTTTTAATTGTTGTTTGAATATGATTTTCATGGAAAAAGATTTTAATAATGGTCTATGGTTTTACATATATAATTTATAGTTTTTCAAATCTATTTTCAATGAATAAGGTGATCAAAATGATATATGTTTTAAAAATAATTTTTCAAATAAGGGAGGATATTGTCTTGAAGACATTTTATTAAAATATCATTCAAAATTTTTTCCCATATAAGATAACATACATTAATTTTACCAATGAATTTATAGAGAAATTATTCAATGCTTTCATTTATATTATGATAATTGGTGGATTATGTTTTGAAGGCATGATTTTGATGAAACCAGTTTGTCTTTAATGAGTTATATTCTTTTGAAACCCTATTCTTTTCACAAGTTATGATTATGATGATACAATTATGAAACCTGCCATTTTTCATAATTTATGGTATGATTACATTTTTATAATACTATTTCATTTCACGGATTATGATATAACTATTTATGATGTGGTTTAATATATGTGTATTATTTCATTTTTAGTGGGTTGGGACTTATATCTCCCACCAATGAATTGGGAGATGATTTATATCTCACCAGATAGATATGGTTGGAATAATAAATGAACTCAATTCAGTATTGCTGGGCTGGAACAGGAAATGAAATTTACTCTCTATTACATGTCTAGAGTGTGGATTGATATCTATTCAGTAATACATGGCTGGAATGGGTTGCGAACCTGGTTCAGAAGATGAATTTATCTACTAAGATGCTATAGGAATAAATGCCTTGATTACTATTGAAATCATTCTATATTTGTAGACGCCGGAAAAGTCCGTTGTTCCCAAACGAAACTCCGGATGCGGAAAGCGAAGTGATATTTGGAGTCGGAAGAACGTTTCGGAGGGCCCGGAGGCCTTGCGCGGAATTTCAGAGGCCCGCGCGCAAAGGTGATGTTCCGCGCGCAAACCCCCCGGGATGCGCGCAATGCGCCGGCCCGGCGCGCAATTTTGCGCGCCGCGGGTCCGCGCGACTCCCTGGCGCGCCGTGCCCGATTCCGCGCCCGCGAGGAGAATTTCGCGCTCGCATCCTGGATTCCGCGCCCGGGGTTGCCTATAAATACAAGGCGACCCCCAACGTTTCAAGGGTTGCTGGAAGTCGAAACGTCTCTCGTGCGCGCAATTCAACCCCTTCCGCGCGCAATGACGAACTTCAGGTAACCTCCTTTCTTTCGCGCAAGAAAGCCTCGGGGTCCGCCTTCGCGCGCAATCCCCGCTGGCTCCTTTCATTTGAATAAACACTCACCCTAAGGTCTTTGCGCGCAAAAGGACCCGCTTGCGCGCAATTGCCCCCGGGGTGCGCGCAATCCGGCCCGATTGCGCGCACCCCCCCTTCTTTCAAGTGGCCATTCGTTAAAGAATGAGCCGTTGCCCCCGCGCGCTATCCGAAGCCCGGTGTGAGCATTCTCAAGCATCCGCGCGCAAGGCGCTGGCCCAATTGCGCGCCAGCCGCCCCGATTGCGCGCTGGCCCGCAGTATTGCGCGCAAAGCTTCCTTTTTGCGCGCAATCTGCCAGGGTCGTCCCCGTTGACCTCCTAAGGGTACCTGCCCGCGTGGCGCCCGATGCTCCTCATCCTGGGTGCCCGCACCGTGCGTTGTCTTCCCGTGCGGCCCTCCAGGTTCGTGCGAAGTGACATACACCCATCGTCCGACAACCTCTGCCCTGCATGACGTTAAACTGCGCATACGTCCGAGCTACAAGACGTTAAACTGTTCAGCATTCGTCCCGCATGACGTTAAACTGCGCATACGTCCAGTATGACGTTAAACTGCATATGCGTCCAGCATGACGTTAAACTGCACATCCGTCCAAGATGCACGACGTTAAACTGCCTAGCCCCCATCGTCCGCGCTGCAAGACGTTAAACTGCCAAGTGCTTCGTCCTCAACACATGACGTTAAACTGTACTTCGTCTGGCAAGACGTTAAACCGTCCGCTTCGTCCTCAACACACGACGTTAAACTGTACTTCGTCCGGCAAGACGTTAAACCGTCCGCTTCATCCGATCCCGTGCTCTGCACGCAGGATCTCCCCCGGTTTGGATGTGGCCCCCACCCGCTCGTCTCTGCAGGGATGTCGGGATTGTCCCGCTTTCGGGGCGATTTAATGGGAGTGGCTTTTCCCTACGGGGGCAGGGTATTACAAACCCCTAATTTCTCGTGGGAGGCTGCACATGTGTATCTCCATTGCGCCTCCCCACTGCCGAAGCCAGTAGAGGGTCTGACTGGGATCGAGGTGTCTTCTGCTTTCGGTCCAAGTCCCTTCCAACTGAGTTTTGCAGCATCCGGGCTGCCCCAAGTGCGTAAGTCCTGACAGAATGAACTACGTGGACTTTGATCCCTGTCTCCTATACAGGGTACGTAGGAAGCCTCCCTGAGGTCCAAGCCCACCACCTGGTCGTCCCGGTCGTATTTACGTCGGTTCGTCCATCAGTGGACCCCTCCAGGGTTCACGCTTGCGTTGATTCACCTATGAATCCGCCCCTGTGGAAGACTGCCCGTGTGTATCTCCACGGTGCCTCCCCACAGCCCCCCTTTTCCATTTCCCCTTTTATCGTCCAGCATGACGTGAAACTGTGATCCACCCGGCCGTTCCATCCCCCTCTGTGCGAGGTGGTTCGGTTCAATCCTCCGCCCGGCGGCCTAGACCTCTTCGTGAGTCGGCTTGCCGACGTCCAGCATGACGTTAAACTGTATGCCCGAACTACGTTGACTTTGATCCGTGTTAACGCGCGGTACGTAGGAAGCCCCTCTGGGGTCCAAGCTCTTCACTTCATCATCCATCCTGATCCTTACCCGGGCCGCCACATCCCGGTGGGGTCATGCCACTTCACTCCACTCCACATCATTTGGGAAGCCGCCCATGTGCTGGCCCCAGCGTCGGAGGTTCCCCGCAAGGGGTTCTGTCATCTGATCCGCTTTTCGTGTTGATCGGTCCGATGCCGTCCCCGCTGGACGTTAAACTCGCGGCATACCCCGTGTTAAACATGGGAAGCTGAGGAAAACCTCAGGTGACACAGTTCCCCGCACCTAGTACGGGATGCCTCAGGCCATCATACCTTCGAGAAGCCCTATTAGGGACGGAAGACAGATGTGCAGAGCCGCAGTGTTACGACATGCCCCCAGCACCCAGAGCCACCCGGCCTTCTCACCGCAGGTTGCTGCCCCGCCCAGACTCCTTGGAGCGTCCGGGCGGAAGCAGCGTAATTAACCGGTGTCCATGAAGATATGGCACCGGGAACGAGATTCACGAACATTCTTAAGTCTATGAGGGAGACCCGGATTAGGCGACGAGTTCCAAGGAGACGTCCAAGGAAGGAGGAGCCGACATCCCATCATCCCGGTTTCGATCAAGGATCAGACGCCCCTGAATAAGGGACGAATGCCGCTCGCCCTTGGAAAGCGGGACTGCGGGACCACAAGCCGCGCGCCCATCCCCTCGGGTTGACGGGTGCACGCGCGAACGCGTCCTGGCGGAACAGCGTAACCCGACGCACATCCGCACCGAAACAGAAAAATGGTGAACCCGACGTGAATCTCTTCTCCTCAATACGAAGACCGATGGCTTTCAGAGGTGTTGGAAGACCGGCGTGTTGCCCGGCCAAGCATTCAGTCTTACCCGCCAGGGGCTGGGGAAGTGAAATCGGGCACTCCGTCTCGCAACGTCGAGGGCCTGGGTTCCCCCCACGGAAGGCGTCGTGGCGCTAATGGTTGGTTGTCGATTCCTTTTTCCTGTCAGTATTAATGGGTCATTCTCCCTGCTTTCAGAAATCAGGTCGCCCGATCCAGTGCCCGATCGCCACCCGCCCACTGGCGCAGGGACAGGGGAAACACCGACGCGGCTACTCCGCGCGGTCCCGCCCGTTCCGCAGCCGTCCCAGCAGCCGCAATTGCGGGACGACCACGCCCTCTCTCCCCCTCGGAGGTCATCCAGAGAAGGGTGATCAACACCCTGGTGCGGAGATACGAGGAAGAGGGAGTCATCCCCACTAGGGAAATGGCTCGCCTAGACCTTGAGGAGGCTGCGCCTCGCCACCACCGCCGCCCCCGAGGGCCGCGCAGGGAGGCACCGCTGCCTACCTCAACGTCCAACCGCTTCGGGAGCTTATCCCCGGAGCGCTCTGACAGTTCCCTTCCCTACGCGGATGAGGTGGAAGAGGCCCGGGATCACCCTATCCGGGATTCGCTCCAGGGATCTTCGGTAAGGACTCCCGCCAGGCCATGGCGACACCGCCGCCAGGCCTCTCCAGTCGAAGAGCGGGCTCTCCACCTGCCCGCGCCGCTCATCCCGGCTCGTCTGTCTCGACGCCAACGTCGGGCACGAGCGGAAGAGGATGCCCACCTTGGGGCTCTGGCAACAGCGGCCGCATTGGCCCAAGCCACTGCTGGCTCCAGTCGCCAGGCCTCTGCGCATCCTGAGCGGGGGAACTCCTATGCCCGACCTGGATCGAGGCCCCGACCGCCCCAAAGGCAGGTTGGGTCGACTCTCCCGGTTGCTGGCACTGGCAGTAGCCACCGCGGACCACCTCGCGGTAGCGCTATTCACCGGCAGGATCTACTCTGTGTGGCCGATCCAGGAGGCATGGGTCATCCCACCTTCCGATCCCGGCCCGGAGTCCTGCCCGGAATCATCTCTCCCCGCGTCCCCTTCGATATCTGTCCCGGTGCCCTTCGCACCTCGGTTCTCAGTCCTCTCGGCCCCAGCACCAGTGCGGCCGGAGGACGCCAGGACAGAGATCAGCCCTGCCCCGAAGAACCACCCAGGGGCAGGAAGGCAAGGCGTCGACGCCGAGGGAAGAATGTTGCGGAGTTCCGGACAGAGATCCGACCGGTTTGCTTCTCTGACTCAGAGGCGGAGTACGATTCGGCGACAGAGCCCCTTCCCCAATCCCGCCAGTCAAGGGCAGGGATAGGAATGCGGCACGTCAGCCTCGTGCTCCCCGAGAGCGAGATCGATGTGATCCCCGCGTCTCTCCGAAGGTATATCCGGAGTAACGAGGGCCTGGTAGACCCCCAGGGATCAAACTTGCGGTTGGTACCGGCCCCTCCGGAAGTGCCTTCCGTCTCGGTCGGAGAAGCCGGAGACTTTTTCTGGGGACCGACGGTCGAACCACGATCTGGTGCGCCCTCGGCGAGCACCGATGCTACGGCAGGATGTTCGCTCGCCGGCCCGTCCTATCGTGATGTGGTAGCCAGGCCACCGCCACCCTCAGGGGGAGGGCCGGGATATGGAGGCCAATCGGCCTGCTCGCCGTATTCACCGCCGGCCAGCCCGTCGGCCCGGCGGCCCGCCTCGGCACCACTACCAGTTCCTCGTCCGTTCCCAGCCATTGAAGAGGACCAAGGAGATCTGAGTCCCGAGTTTGAGTCGTGGAGCTTCTGGACCGTCCTTGCAGAGGGCCACTTCCCTGAGAAGTTTTGGCCAGTCGCAGGACTGGGCTTTGATGCACCCGAATCGCTCACCACGGATGAGTTCGAGTGCTTCCGCCGAACTCTCCGGGAGACTCACTCCCGTCTTCATTGCCTACAAATGCCATACCCCGGGAGTCAAGCGCACCTGGAGGATATTGGTGAGCAGTGCCGTCAAATTGACCTGGCCATGCTCCCCGCGGTTCGGCACCCCGGGTCATTTGGGCACCACGAGGCCCTCCAACAACGATGCGTTGAGTGTTTTCAAGTACTCCGCAAAGTTATCGAGGAAGCCACTCCCCACGTGTATATCCGTGGATGGGGGCAGTACGCTGCCCTACGCTTCAGTGTGATCCGCCGACAGCCCGATTCGCTGGGTGGCCCTGAGGGTATATCCCCAGGGACAGGAACGGTCAATATGGCTGACCTGTCGGGAGAGGGGAACGACTTGGAACTTCTCGACGGGGGCTTCCCCCCCGAAGACAAGCCGTCGTCAGATCCATCAGTGAGAGTTACTCGTCATCAGAGAAACCTCCTGGGGCTCCCCGCACCCACTGAAGCACTGACGTTGAGCCGGAACGTCAGCAAAGGAAAAGAGCACAGCGAGGCTATAAGGCCCGCCGACCCATCTGCCTCCATGCAGAGGGCAGAGGAGGATCCCGAGAAGGCTACGCTACGTCAGCAGCTCGCCGAACAGAAGAGGCTGGTTGACCAGCTCCTCGCCGAGCGCGCTGCAGAACGGCGGCCTGACTATGGTGATCCTAGGCCAGGACAGCAGGGACCGGAACAACCGCTCCTTGATGAGACTCTCCCGGGCAACCGTGATCATGCCGTGTTCGCCGACAGGAGAGAGGCCATTGCCTATGGCAAGAGGGCGCGGTATGTTTCGCCACACCCTCCCGAGCGGCGGGACTACTTGAGGGACCCCGCTCGGATTCCTCCCGCTGCCCCAAGGGCCGCTTCGCCAGCCATCCCACGAGCTGCCGAGTTCGACGACCCGGTCGACGACCCGGTTGAAGGGCCGTGCAATGCGCTCGTGGTTAGAGATCCTCGCCAGGACTGGAACCCATGTCCGGACGATCCGATGGCGGCGCTCATTGCCCGCTTGGAAGCCTTGGAGACTCGGCAGGTGGCGATCCCACCGGACGGCAAGCCCTAACCAGCATGGGTGGATGACATGCCGGCGCCTCCGGGATTCGGGAATCCCACTTTCGCCCCCTTCAATGGGACTGGAGATCCGCCACAGCATTTGGCCCACTTCAACTCGAGGTGCGGGCCTATGTTGGGGACTCCGGCGCAGCAGGAGGCCGCTAAGCTTCGCTGCTTTGTCCAGACACTGGAAGGGCCAGCATTTGTCTGGTACAGCCAGCTTCCCGTCGGGTCGATAACTAGCTGGGAGGACCTTCGTAGACAATTCCTCTACCAGTTCAGTTCCACGACCCGGAAGACGAGTATCGCAGACCTCTTCAAGTGCAAGCAGAGGCCTGATGAGCGAGTCGCGGACTTCGTCGCCCGATGGAAGGGTCTCACGTATTCCCTTGACATGCCATTGACTCAGGAGCAGTTGCTGACAATGTGCGTCGGGAACGTCAAGACCGAGCTGGTCCCTTCCCTGATCACTCAGAATTACCCCGGAGGGTTCAGGGACTTCTCAGACAAAGCTCAACGTCTTGAGGAAGCCCTGCAACAGGCCAGCCAGGCACACCCGCTGCCTCCTATGATTCCTGCAAGGAGAGTCAGCAGGGCTGAGCCCGCTGCTGTGGCCCAGATAGAGGCTCCCAGGCCGTTGGAGCTGCTGCCGGTGAGGCCAGCTCCACCGCCTCACAGGAATCCGCCTCCACGGGCTCAGTTCCCGGCCCAGCAGCGGCAGCCTCAGAACCGGCCGGCCCCTCCGCGCAATGTACCGCCACAACCCAGGCGAGATAATCAGGGTCCACCTCCTCGGCAGGCCCCTCCAGCCCCTCGTCAAGACCGCGCTCCCAGGGGCCCGCGACACCTGACGTACTCATTCCATGAGGATCAGGTCCCCGGTTATTTCCGGAGCGCCCTGGAGCAGAGGATTGTGCGACTGCCTGAGTGTTGGAAGCCAGAGGAGGCACATCTCACGGATAACCCCCGCTACTGCCCTTACCATCGAGCCCTGGGACACACCATCCAGCGGTGCTATGTGTTCAAGGACTGGCTCCAAGACCAGATTAACAACAATGTAATCAGGTTGGGCCCAGCTCCAGCACAAGTGGCGGGCGTATTCGTGGGATCAGATGACGATAGTGGCAACGAGGACGAATGGCAGCTGGTCTCCGACCGCGGGTCCCAGAAGTATAATAACTGGATGGCCCGCAAGACGACCATTCGCGCCCGGGGAATCATCCGTGCGCGATTGAATCAGCCTGAGCCCCCAGAATCTGCGGGTGCTGCTTCGGCGTCGTCGTCCCAGCCTGCCTCTTCCAAAAAGAGCAAACGGCGGCAGCGCAAGAAGGAAGAGCGCGCCCCGCCAGTTCCGCCACTATCCCGTACTCTCGGCGATTTCATGCCCCCGGAGATGGGGGTCCCTCCTCGGATCCGCCCGGTGGTGGATGATTCGTCCGATGAAAGTGTTGGGTACGCTTCGGTTAATACCGTCGAGCTGGTAAATCCCTTTTCGGTTCCCGACATTGAAGAACACCAGGTGGACCTCCCTAGTGTCCCCGGTCGTCGCCACCGTCGGAAGAACCGCAGCAGCAGGAGTCGCCGGGGCACAGCCGTCGGTACCTCCGGCCTGGCCGTGCACGCCACTGAGACTAGGCAGCAGGCTCAAGATCGAGCTCAACGTGCGCAGGCTCCCCATCCGGGGATGGCGGATTCGCCTCCGCCACTGTTTGTGGTGTGGGACCAGGCAGAACCGCCTCAGCCGCGTCGCGACCAGCTCCACCCTGCCACAAGTCCATCCCGGCCTCCTGACTCCAGTACGGTGACCATTTCCCGGACTGCGACCAGTGAACAGCGAGATGCGCCAAGTACCAGTCGGCCGCCGATCCAACCGGCAAGGCCCGTCATGCCACCAACCGCAGAGCAACCTCCTGCAACCAGGAACTCGCGCTTGGCCAAAAAGTATGATGTCCTGAAGCACTTGGCCGACATCCCAGCAAGGCTCTCCATCCTTGAGGCTCTGCGCATGTCATCTGAGATGCGCGAGGCACTCGCTGAAGCCCTGAAGAGCCCCCTCCAGTTTGAGACAGAGGTTGCGGCTGCAGAGGCCTTTCACGCCGAAACGATCGAGGACGCCGAATGTCAGGCAGTTATCTCGTTCTCTGGTAAGGATGAAGACCCTCCTATACAGGGACACATTCGTCCGCTGTATGTCACTGGCCAGTTCAACGGCCTTGAAGTCCGGCGTTGTCTTGTCGACACGGGGTCCGGGATTAACCTGATTCCAACTCGGACGCTCCGGAGATTGGGGTTGTCTGAGGATGACTTGATTCCCTCCGACCTCAGGATCCAGGGGTACGACCGCACCGAGCAAACCCCGGTCGGCAAGATACGTTTGAAGACCCAGTTCGGTGACTTGGTTGCCAACACCGAATTCATGGTAGTCTCTCAGGACACTGCGTATAACGCATTGATGGGCAGGCCATGGCTTCACCTTCACGCGGCGGTTCCCTCGTCATACCACCAATGCCTCAAATACTCCCTTAATGATCGAGTAGGCGTGCTTCAAGGAGATGCCTCTCCTTTTGCCTCATGTGAAGCCCGTTACCTGGACGCGGACTATTACAAGAGCAAGGATAAGCAGATCCTGGCAGGTGAGGTTGAGCCTGTCGCTGTTGCGAGCAATCCCTGGGTAGGTCTGGATGACGCTTACGTCCTCCCGATTCACCGGTTGGACGTCGCCATGGTCTTGACGGTCCGCGAGTCTCCTGATGAGACGGCCGCGACCGCCCGCGCCAGCACCAGTGGCCCAGCAGGACCTGGTAGCCCCAATGCAGTTGCCAATGCAGTCTCTCCCGTGGACGATCCCTCCCCGAGTGGAGAGGACGTGGAAGATGCACCCCCAGCCTTTGAGGAGGGCGTCCCCGCCACGGTCGATGAGTTAATACAGGTGAACCTTGGAACCGAAGCCGATCCAAGACCCACGTTGGTCAGTGCCGCCATGCCCTCTGAGGAGCGGCAGCAGTATGTGGACTTTCTCAGGCAGCACCGTGATGTATTCGCTTGGGGCTATGACGAGATGCCGGGGCTAGATCCTCAGGTAGCCGTCCACCGCCTTGGTCTCCCGGCGAACCATCGCGGGTTCAAGCAGCCTCCCAGGAAGATGCACCCATCCCATGGTGCCATGGTTGAGGCCGAAGTTGACAAGCTTATCAAAGCCAACTTCGTGAGGGAAGTTCAGTACCCCAAATGGCTGGCCAACATTGTGCCGGTCAGGAAGAAGAACGGGCAGATTAGAGTCTGCATCGACTTCCGCGATCTCAACCGCCACTGTCCGAAGGATGATTTTCCCCTTCCAGTGACAGAGCTGTTGATTGATGCCACGGCAGGGTTCCAAGCCCTCTCCTTCATGGATGGATACTCCGGATACAACCAAATTCGGATGGCCCCTGAGGATGAGGAGTTCACTGCCTTCAGGGCCCCCCAAGGTACCTTTTGCTACCGGGTCATGCCCTTCGGCCTGAAGAATGCAGGTGCCACCTACCAACGGGCGTTGCACCGCATATTCAAGCCAATCCTCGGCACACTGGTGGAATGCTACGTCGACGACTTGGTTGTCAAATCGCGCCAGCGTCAGGACCATCTCAAAGATCTTGAGAAAGTGTTCAGCTTCCTCCGGTCTCGCTGCCTGAAGATGAACCCGTTGAAGTGTGCCTTTGGGGTCACCTCCGGAAAGTTCCTTGGATTTGTGGTAAGATACCGGGGTATTGAGATCGACCCAGAGAAAATCAGGGCGATTAGCCAGATGCCTCCCCCGGGTACCGTCCGGGAACTGCAAGGGCTCCAAGGCCACTTAGCCTATATACGCCGATTCATTGCGAATCTGGCCGGCAAGTGTAAGCCCTTTTCTCGGCTTATGAAGAAAGGTGCCACCTATGTATGGGATAAAGAGTGTCAGACCGCTTTCGAGGAAATCAAGCAGTACCTGCTTCAACCTCCGGTCCTGATGCCGCCCGTATCCGGAAAGCCGCTGGTCCTTTATGTGACCGCCCTGGAACGGTCCCTGGGTGCCCTTCTCGCCCAGAAGAACAACGAGGGAACAGAGAATAGCCTCTATTACCTCAGTCGCATGCTCCTCGATGCGGAGGTTAGGTATTCCCCCATCGAGAAGAGCTGCCTGGCGCTCGTATTTGCCGTACAGAAATTACGGCACTACTTGCAGCACCATGAGGTACAGTTGGTTTCTCGGGTAGACCCGTTGAAATATATCCTGAGCCGACCTATGTTGACTGGCCGTCTAGCGCGGTGGGCTGTGATTCTCCAGCAGTTCGACATCAGGTATGTGTCTCAGAAGGCCATCAAAGGGCAGGCATTGGCAGACTTTCTGGCCGCTCACCCGACCTCCGCGGATCAGCCGCTGGATCTAGGCTTTCCTGATGAGACCCATCTCTCGGTTGATCGAGCCGATCCATGCTGGCAGATGCACTTTGATGGTGCCTCCCGGAGCCCCACCGGTAGAAGACTCGATAATCCTAAGCTCAATAGAGTGGGCTTGGGCATCGTCTTCATTACCCCGGAGCGAGCCGTGCTGCCATACTCTTTCCTGTTGTCAGAGGGCTGTACCAACAATGAGGCGGAATACCATGCCCTCATCACCGGCCTCGAGTTGGCTCTCGAGATCGACGTGCCCCGTATGTGCGTGAAAGGGGACTCCGAGCTGGTCGTTAAGCAGATCAATGGCGACAACGTTGTCAGGAAGCCGGAACTTGTGCCATTGTTGGAGTGCACCCTTCTTCTGATGGCCCGGTTCCCTTCTCGGCCAGAAATTGTCCATGTTCCCCGGTCGCAGAACGGTCGAGCAGATGCTTTGGCCAGCCTGGCTGCGTCACTTGCGGAACCTGAACAGGACAACCTGATCGTCCGCGTGACGCGCCGCAGGCTCATCGCTCCCGTTGTCCCGGAAGAAGATCGCGGCCCGTTGGTAAGTAACCTCACCACGGTTGCCCCTATGCCCGGAGCCCCGAGTACCCCAGATATAGCAGTCGAATCAGCCCGTGATTGGAGGGCGCCTTTGGTTGAGTACCTCCAACATGGCATTCTTCCGTCAGATCGGGCCGAGCGCGAGCGAGTTCGACGCCGCGCATCGCAGTTCGTCCTCCAGAGCAGTCCCGGCCTGGAGCAGATCCTCTACAAACGCGGATTTGATGGTGTTCTCCTCCGTTACCTTCAGGGAGTTGAGATCCCACGAGTCATGCAAGAGGTTCATGCTGGTTCATGCGGCGCCCACCAGACTGGGCCGAAGCTGTCCCACCAGATTCGGAGGTTGGGATACTTCTGGCCCTCTATGATCCATGACTGCATCGAGTACGCCAGGAGGTGCCATGCGTGCCAGGTTCATGCGAACTTTGTGCATCGGCCGCCGGAGCCTCTCCATACCACAAGGTATTCCTGGCCCTTTGCAGTCTGGGGACTGGACGTTGTGGGACCTTACCCGCCGGCGACAGCTCGCCAGTGCCGGTTCATTCTGACCGCCACGGACTTCTTCTCCAAATGGGCAGAAGCGATTCCGCTCAGAGAGGTCAAATCCTGTTCGATCGCTGACTTCGTGACCTCCAACATCATCTATCGATTTGGAGTGCCTCACGCTATCCTCACGGATAACGGAACCAATTTCCGAGCAACCGAGTTGAAGAAGTTGTACGCCAAGTATAACATCCGCTCGAACCATACATCTCGCTATCATGCGCAGGCGAATGGACAGATCGAGGCGTTTAACAAAACCCTCTCTAACATTCTGCAAAAGATGGTTGGTCAGAACAAGAAGAGTTGGCCGGACAAGCTCCCCAACGCCCTCTGGGCTTATCGGACGACGACTCGCAATTCCACCCAGATGACCCCTTATTCCCTGGTGTGTGGAGCTGAGGCCGTCCTGCCCATCGAGATCCAGTTACCGTCCTTGCGCACTGCGGTCTACGACCAGCAAGCGCCGGACAGAGTTGCTGAAGCCCGTCTAGTCGAGTTGGAAGCACTGGATGAGAATAGACTTCGCGCTTTGCACAACTTGGAGAGGCATCAAAGCAGAATGGCTCGAGCTTTCAATAAGAAGGTTCGCCTCCGCTCCTTCCTGCAGGGTGAGCTAGTGCTAGCCCTAAGAGCACCGATGATCCCCGGCAGGAAGCCGCCCAAGTTGGAGCCCAAGTGGGAGGGACCTTTTGTTGTCCACAAGGTCTATCCCAATGGCGCGTACTCCCTAGCGACTATGGATGGTGAGCGTGTCACTCCTCCCACCAACGCTAGGTTCCTCAAGCAATACTTTGCCTGAGTGTGCGCTTCTTCCTGCATGACGCTAAACTGCGCTTCGTCCTGCATGACGCTAAACTGCGCTTCGTCCTGCATGACGCTAAACTGCGCTTCGTCCTGCATGACGCTAAACTGCGCTTCGTCCTGCATGACGCTAAACTGCGCTTCGTCCTGCATGACGCTAAACTGCGCTTCGTCCTGCATGACGCTAAACTGCGCTTCGTCCTGCATGACGCTAAACTGCGCTTCGTCCTGCATGACGCTAAACTGCGCTTCGTCCTGCATGACGCTAAACTGCGCTTCGTCCTGCATGACGCTAAACTGCGCTTCGTCCTGCATGACGCTAAACTGCGCTTCGTCCCGCATGACGCTAAACTGCACTACGTCCGAGCTACAAGACGTTAAACTGTTCAGCATTCGTCCTGCATGACGTAAAACTGCCACTCAAGAACTACGTATGGCTTGATTCCCATCCTTATGGGATACGTAGGACCGCCTGAACCCTCGTGTTTCAGGCCCAGCCCCATCCTTCGGGAATTTCCATCCCATCTCGGGCCCTTGGCCCAGTTTCCCCCGGGTGTGCGGCGTATGGTGTGAGTGCGGGGCTATGCCCTCATTCACGTCGGTTTGCTCGTCACGCTGTACGCCCCCCCACGTTTGGGGATGCCTTCTGCTCCCCCCTTCTTTTTTCCTTATCGTCCTGCATGACGTTAAACTACACTTCAAGAACTACGTATGGCTTGATTCCCATCCTTATGGGATACGTAGGACCGCCTAGACATTCATGTTTCAGGCCCAGCCCCATTTCCTGGGAATCTCTATCCCGCGTTGGGCCTCTGGCCCCCAGTTCCCCTCCTTTTTGTGCGAGGCGTATCGCGTGAGCGGGGGATTACGTCCTCATTCACGTCGGTCTACTGGCCGCGCCGTACGCCTCCCCCGTGTGTGGGACTACCTCACACCCCTCATCGTCCTGCATGACGTTAAACTGCCTTTCCAGAACTACGTATGGCTTGATTCCCATCCTTATGGGATACGTAGGACCGCCTGGACGCTTGTGTCTCAGGTCTAGCCCCGTCTCTTGGTTGATCACGGGGATCTGCCCCCCTTCGGTTGCTCTCAGGGTGAGTCCTCCGACCCTTTCCGGAGATCTGTTAACATGTTTTGGGTGCTTCGGTCTATGACTCGTAGTGTCAGATTCAATCCCAACAAGTCCTGTGTTGCTTGTCAGGCCCCGCGCTTCCTCTTGTTCGAGCCTTCACTCAAAGGGATCCTCGTTAGCGGTTTGGGTACGATGCCTCAGTGCTCTCCCACCGCTCCGGGTCGATTTACCGGCGGGTTTTGGGCCGCAATTCGATATGAATCCTGCGATTGAGCGGTTGATGCTCGTTTTGCTTGCCCCGTCTTAGGCTGACGCGATCGGATGTTGTGTTGCGAATGCGTCAGCAACGTCCTTGATCGCCATGTCAGCTCTCTCAGGCTCTGAACATTGGTTGCGCAGTCCTCATCACACTCCTCCTTTGTGCGTTGTAGTGGAATCTTGACACTCTCTTCATACTGACCTCCGGTACGCCTCTACACGTTAGGCAGACCAACCAGGGTAATGATGTCGTTCGAGGCTCCCATGATCTGAGCACCAAGGATATATGCGGATGTTCTCCCCAAGGGCCATGCGTAGCTGGACCCTCGTCCCCATAAGGAGGAGGGAGTCGCCCGAACAATTGCGTTCTGGGCCCAGTATATCCGGAGGCTAGCATCTCTGCCCCTCGGGTGATGGACATATGCAGACCCCTATCCCAAGACTCTTCTCCTGGAATCGTGCGTGACCGCAGGGCTGGGTATGTTCCCACCTCCGCCGTGTCCACCGTACCGCAATAAGCGGATTCCTCCATGGTCCGAACCACACGACCTTAAACTGTGTTGTCTGGTCCTACCACACGACCGTAAACTGTGATTGTCTTGGCCGCCCGACGAGAAACGGCACTGCATCGTGATGTCCTCCTCAGGGGACACTCATGTTGGGCGCTGGTTAATGACCACGCCATTCTTCAATGCCTTCCGTGGCTTGATTATTGTGACGACGCCAGAGATTTCTCAATCACGGGCATGTCGCCGCACAAAGAAAAACCATTCATCTTTAAGGACAAACAAGAAATATCAAATGCCGCTCCTTTTGTGTGCGAGGGTCAGACCCGCACTCTTCCCCGCGCTGGTGCCCGATTGTGTTGCACCGCGCTTCAAGAACTACGTGCGGCTTGATTCCCATCCTTATGGGATACGTAGGAACGCCCGGATGTTTGAAACTTCGGGTCCAGCCCCCCACCTCTTAGAGATTCCCCCTTCTCTGGGGAATCCGCCGCCTTCAGGTCACCCTCAAGGCGTGTTCCCCGACCCCTTGTCGTGGTCCACCGGTGTCGAGAGTACTCTGGTTTATTGCCAGGAGGGTCAGGATCCGCTTGGTCAGGTTTCCTCCACTTTTCAGGCTTCGTGCTCCCTTTCATTCGGACCCATCGTCTACGCCCTGGGTGGAGCCCCCGTGAACGGTTCGGACACAATGCCTCAGTGCTCTCCCACCGACTCGGGCCGGTACCCCCAATGGCCTCGGGCAGCAAATCGATATGAATCCTGCGATTGAGCGGTCGATGCTCGTTTGCTGCCTCATTCCACCAACGGTTAGTGCGATATTGATGCTGCTTTTCCGCCACGGTCGGCAGTACTCCCATATCGTTGCGCCGGTGCCCCCAGTCCTTGAGTGAATGGCCGCATGATTCACATTTTCCACCTCCCATTCTAACCAGGCGAAACCTCGACACTCTTGACACTATCCCTCAGTGCATCTTCGCATATCCAGGGGATATGACCACGATGTGGCATGCTTTGAGTCTTTATGGTCCGAGCTCTAAGACCTTAAACTAAGATCCCCCCTTATGGTCCGAGCTCTAAGACCTTAAACTAAGATCCCCCCTTATGGTCCGAGCTCTAAGACCTTAAACTAAGATCTCTCCTTATGGTCCGAGCTCTAAGACCTTAAACTAAGATCTCTCCTTATGGTCCGAGCTCTAAGACCTTAAACTAAGATCCCCCCCTATGGTCCGAGCTCTAAGACCTTAAACTAAGATCTCTCCTTATGGTCCGAGCTCTAAGACCTTAAACTAAGATCTCTCCTTATGGTCCGAGCTCTAAGACCTTAAACTAAGATCCCCCCTTATGGTCCGAGCTCTAAGACCTTAAACTAAGATCTCTCCTTATGGTCCGAGCTCTAAGACCTTAAACTAAGATCTCTCCTTATGGTCCGAGCTCTAAGACCTTAAACTAAGATCTCTCCTTATGGTCCGAGCTCTAAGACCTTAAACTAAGATCTCTCCTTATGGTCCGAGTTCTAAGACCTTAAACTAAGATCCTCTAGCCCTTATGGTCCGAGCTCTAAGACCTTAAACTAAGATCCTCTAGCCCTATGGTCCGAGCTCTAAGACCTTAAACTAAGATCCTCCACCATTATGGTCCAAGCTCTAAGACCTTAAACTAAGATCCAGCCCTTATGGTCCGAGCTCTAAGACCCTAAACTAAGATCTACCCTAAACGGGATTCTACGTCCTGCATGACGTTAAACTGCACTCACAGAACTACGTGTGGCTTGATCTCCAGCCTGATGGAGTACGTAGGAACGCCCGGGCATTTCGAATCGGGTCCAGCCTCAGGGATCGTTAAGTCCCGCCCCTCCTCGTCGCCGGCCGTCTGGCCTGACTTCGGGTAGAGTGGTGCAGTTGTGATATTCTCCCCGATTCAGCTCGGGATGCCCCATCGCAAGGATGGGAAGCGACGGTTTCCTCGTCAGAGAGGTGCTGTCTGAGAATTGAGGTGACTCACGGCCAGATTAGTGCATCCGCCTAATACGCTTCCCCCACGGTGGCGCAATTTTGAGAGCGTTGGATTCTGTCCGAACAAATCGTCACTTCGCCCCACGCTTCGCATGCCCTGTTGATCTGGATTTTCCACCCTTGTGTCTGAAGGAACCCCAAAGCGGTATTCATGATGACATGTGGTCCGCCTCCTGCAATATGAATGATGGCCTTTTTCGGTCCGTCTATTGCAGTTGTTATGGTCGATCCACTGTCCGCCTACCGTCTTGGGCATTTCCTGGAAGGCCGACCGTTGTGGATGTCTGGATTCGGGACACGCGATTCACCCTTTCTCGTTTCCCTATGTTCGGATAAAATCTCAACGCCCCTAGCGTTGTCCCGCTCGTGTGTTGGAACAAGTTGGGGGATGATACATTGGTTAGGTCTGAGGTCTCCTTTCCTAGGAATGACCTCCCTCTTTTCTCCAGAAACCCAGGCCCAATTATGGATGCCTGATGCTTGGTTAACACTCCCGCAAGACAACGAATTGTGGTTGAGCATATTAAACCAAAAGACGCAGATAAATATGGCGATTCATACAAGTGGATCAAAATATTAAGTAGCGGAAGCAAATGTTCTGGGAATGGCAAAAAACAGCCCTTAGGGATTAGCGTGCTGAATGAGTCTTTCTAATGCCGCTACCCTTTGGCTGGTGGCCTCCAGAGCTGCTTCTCGTTCTCTGCGTGCCCTCTCCTCATCGGCGGTCGCAGCACGCAGTTCGTCGATCCTGACCTGTGCACGCTCCCGCTCGACTTGGAGTGTGACCATCTGTTGGCCCGCCTCCGTCAGCTGTACCTGAGCGTCGATCAGTTGTGCCGATAGTTGCTCCACAAGCTCGGTACATGCTGCGACGAAGGCCTCCTTCTCTGCCGCCTGCCCTTCGAGGCGCCGGACTTCCTGCTCTGCCGCGATGAGCGCCTGCGTGCTCTCTGACATGTCCCGACTTTGTGCGACGTCGGCACGCCGGCGGCTCTCGCGCATCTTCTCGGCCATGAAATCACGGACCGTCAGATGAAGGCGTTGAGCATCAGCTCCCCCGGCACACAGGAAGCGCAGCCAGGTCTGAAGTGATCCCATGCGCCCCAGCCATTCCGATGGGTCTCGCTTGAGGAAGCGCTGGATGCACTTCCACCCCCTGCGTCGCGTTACCCGGCTATCCTCGACCGCCTCCGCGTCCGAGTCATCCATCTCCTCGGGGTCGGCAGGCCGGTAAGCAGGGAAGGCAGCCAGCAGGTCTGCTGCAGGGTCCGCCCCTGGGAGGTCCTCACGAGGGATAGGTTCCCCAACATCCGGGCAACCTTCTTCTCTCTCCCCAGCGGCGCTGACACCCTCGTCAGCCCCCAACCTCTCTCCGGTGGCAGCACCGCCGACGTCCGCAGCCCCTTGATCAGCAGTTGGTGGGGCCGGCTCGGTTTGGGAAGCCTGTTCCGGAGCAGGCGGCATGTCCACCACTGGTCCACTCGTAGATGGCCCGGGTTCGGCAACCCGACGAGCCTCCAATGTTGAGATCACTGCGCGGGGCATGCCATGGTTAGTCACGGATCGTCAATGGCAAGCACCAGCAGTAAAGTAGGGAGACTTACGGGAGTTCGGAGCGTCATCTTCCGCTACCCCGGTCGCCGCAGGAACAGTTGCAGCAGGGGACCCCTTAGCGCTTGTCAATTCGATAATGGGTGCCTGACCCCCGCCTTGTCCTGCTGGCGCCTCTCCTACTCCTGTTGAGGACGCCTGACCGACGTCCGTGTGCTCCTGAGAAGGATGGAGAAACGGGTTAGAAGCTGCATAAGAGAATGGATGAAGCAAGTTGAGTAGGGATAGAAGCGGAACTCGAGGAGCTCAGTGACATCGACGTTGTCAGAGCCGGCCACCTCGCCGCTCTCCCGTGGGCTCCCCCGATGGAACCTTCCCTCGGAGCCTTCATCCTCCCCCGTCTCCTCCTCCTCCTCGGAGTCGTTACTGTTATCTTCTCCCGGCGGCATCTGTTCTGGAGCGGGCTCGAGACCGAGCATCACCTTCACCAGAAGGGATGGCTCCGCACGCTGACCACGTTGGCGCGCGTACTCGTCCATGGCCGTCAGATATGCATATTGCCGGTTGAAGTCCACCCTGTCGGTGATCTGGAGGCGCCCGACCTCTGGCAGATAGATTCCTTCTCTGAGTATCTTTCGCCAGATAACGTCGGTCCCCAGTGACTGCCGCAGGGTCATCCAGGCCGACCACAGCGCCGGGAAGACTGCATCGTGGGAGGGTTCGAGCAGACGCCTCACCTGCTTCCCGGGCCGCTCCTCGACCGACGCATGCGCCCCCTCTCTGGGCGCCGAGGTCGTGGCGGCAGCCTGCGATGCGCCCGCCGCCGAAGTCCCTGCCCGCGCCGGCTCCGCTGCTTGGCGCGCCTCCGTTCTCCCCCATGTGGCGGCGCCTCGCCTCCTTCCTTGACGCCCGGTCTCCGCACGGGTAGCCTCGAGCCGCCGAACTAGCTTCCGCAAGAGCCCCTCAGGGTACGCGATGGCCCAGTGTTCGGCGTACTCGGTTGCCAAGCCTGCGTCGATCCCGGTAGGAGGGAGAGTGATGACGTCGCCAGAGCCGAAGGCGACGAACATCAGCCACATCTGGCGAAGGACGCCAGGGTTCGTCTCCTCCCGGACAGCAGTGAATACCCTCTTCGGCATCCGCTGAAGGCACCCGAACTGCCTGGCGAACCGGGTCGGCACGTAAGGCTCGCAGATCACCTTCCCGTCGATCCGAGCCACGAGCACCCCGCCCCGCATGTTCAGGAAATATTCATGCTGCTCCAGCGGGCCCTGTCCGTTGTCGATCATCTGGCCGACAGGAGTGGGGAACGGGCTGAAGTTGAAATTGGCATGATTGCCAATCCGAACCCTCACGCCCTCCTCACTGAGGGTCATCGGAGCGACCCCCGCAATGTTCAGCAGGGAGGGTCGCAGGCCGTTGCCCGGAGGACTGATGGCATTTGGGAACGTATACCCACCGAGGTGAGCAGCCACCCATCCGTGGAAGAACTGAAAGGGCCCACAGATCCTTCGTGGCGACCCCCCTCGTGAGATGCGTCCCAGAATGGCATACAGCCTCGCCAGTACTGGGACCCCGAGGTTGTACCTCTTATTGGCAGCCATGGCGCCCGCCATCGCCAGCGTCGTCGGGCGGACACCCATCCTCGCATCCCGCACTGGCAGGAGCCACCCGCTCAGAAAGGCAGCCAGGAACGCCGCGTACCGGACGTTCGGGTCCCGGGCCTCGATGACGCGGTACCCCCATGAGCGGTAATCGCCCGTCTCCAGGACCCGCCAGTACGACCCGTTCCGGCTCCTCTGAGCTGCGGTCGGGCACCGCTTCCCCCTGCCTGGCATCTTGACCGCCGGGTCATGCTCCAGGAACTGGCCGAACCAATCCTTGTAGGCTATGTCCTTCTGGAAGTCTTGGATCCCGAGCCGCTGCGTAGCCAGGTCAAGCAGATGCCAGGTCAGAACGGGAGTCCGTGACCTGTCCTCCCAGATGTTCTTCGGTGGCAGGAACTCATCGTACTGGTAGCCCTCCAGCGGGATACCTCCGATGCAGTGGATGTCCCAGAGACCGATGCCGACCTCCCCATGGTGAAGATGGAAGGTGTTGGTATCCGGGGACCAGCGAGTGAACAGCTCCGGCCCGAGCTCAGACTGCTGGTAGAAGTGGAACTGCGACGTCCACACCGCCTCAAACAGGCCGATGTACCGCAGCTCCTCTGCGAAGTGATCGCAAGTGTGGCGTACCCAGAACGCCCAGGCCCATTCACTGGTAAAGTTTCCCCCAGATCGCAAGTCCCAGTCCTTCAGCCAGCCCTTGGTGTCGTCAGTGACACTCTGACGGTATGTGCTCGAGTAGAGGGCTGGAGAATTCTCCGCTGTAGGCTCACCCCCATCGATGGTTCGCGTCCTCGGGTTCAGGACGTAGACATCCAAGTGCCTGGTTTCCCTGGCAGGATGCCCATTGTTGGTGATGTTATAGCGGTGAAGCTCGTCCTCCCGAGTCACCCAGGTTCGCGGCGCATCAACCTCGAACCCTGGCACTGGAACCTCATCCAGGATGCCGAAGTTCCAGAGCGGCAGGTTGTCCGACAGTGGATATGTCTTCTGGGCCGGCGTGAGTAAGTCGAACAAGGATTGATTGTTAGAAACAATCTCCTTGGCTCCGTAAACCTCCTCGTTCGTCGCCATCTCGGCTCTGCGAGTGGCGGCATCCCCTTCATTTCCTCTGTGCGCGGCCATCTCGGAAGATTCGGGAGTCGTGCGGGTTAAGGGATGAAGCGTGCGGGATCGGACGAGGCTGGTGGAAAAGTTTGAAGGTTGGCGCGCAATCCAAGTGGACGGCGCGCAATTGGGAAGACTGTCGCGCAAAGTTCCGGGTTTTCGCGAAAAAACAGGCGAAATCCGGACGGTTTTGCGCGCCGATCGGGCGAATTTCGCGGCCGGAAGAGGCAATTTCGCGCACGAGAGCTTTGGAGCTTATCGCGCGGAAGGACAGAGTACGGAACGCGGGACCCAGCGCCCCTATTTATAGGCGAGGCCGGGGCCGCGCTGCGCGGAAAGCGCTTTGCGCGACCGCAGCGGCGAATTTCGCGACCGGCGCCCCTTGTTTGCGCGCCTAAGTCCCGCGCCGCCCAGGACTTCGGCATTCCGGCGTCTCCCTCGGAACCCGATCGTTGCGACCTCTCGCCGATCAGATTCCGAGGGGGGGCTTTTGTAGACGCCGGAAAAGTCCGTTGTTCCCAAACGAAACTCCGGATGCGGAAAGCGAAGTGATATTTGGAGTCGGAAGAACGTTTCGGAGGGCCCGGAGGCCTTGCGCGGAATTTCAGAGGCCCGCGCGCAAAGGTGATGTTCCGCGCGCAAACCCCCCGGGATGCGCGCAATGCGCCGGCCCGGCGCGCAATTTTGCGCGCCGCGGGTCCGCGCGACTCCCTGGCGCGCCGTGCCCGATTCCGCGCCCGCGAGGAGAATTTCGCGCTCGCATCCTGGATTCCGCGCCCGGGGTTGCCTATAAATACAAGGCGACCCCCAACGTTTCAAGGGTTGCTGGAAGTCGAAACGTCTCTCGTGCGCGCAATTCAACCCCTTCCGCGCGCAATGACGAACTTCAGGTAACCTCCTTTCTTTCGCGCAAGAAAGCCTCGGGGTCCGCCTTCGCGCGCAATCCCCGCTGGCTCCTTTCATTTGAATAAACACTCACCCTAAGGTCTTTGCGCGCAAAAGGACCCGCTTGCGCGCAATTGCCCCCGGGGTGCGCGCAATCCGGCCCGATTGCGCGCACCCCCCCTTCGTTCAAGTGGCCATTCGTTAAAGAATGAGCCGTTGCCCCCGCGCGCTATCCGAAGCCCGGTGTGAGCATTCTCAAGCATCCGCGCGCAAGGCGCTGGCCCAATTGCGCGCCAGCCGCCCCGATTGCGCGCTGGCCCGCAGTATTGCGCGCAAAGCTTCCTTTTTGCGCGCAATCTGCCAGGGTCGTCCCCGTTGACCTCCTAAGGGTACCTGCCCGCGTGGCGCCCGATGCTCCTCATCCTGGGTGCCCGCACCGTGCGTTGTCTTCCCGTGCGGCCCTCCAGGTTCGTGCGAAGTGACATACACCCATCGTCCGGAAACCTCTGCCCTGCATGACGTTAAACTGCGCATACGTCCGAGCTACAAGACGTTAAACTGTTCAGCATTCGTCCCGCATGACGTTAAACTGCGCATACGTCCAGTATGACGTTAAACTGCATATGCGTCCAGCATGACGTTAAACTGCACATCCGTCCAAGCTGCACGACGTTAAACTGCCTATCCCCCATCGTCCGCGCTGCAAGACGTTAAACTGCCAAGTGCTTCGTCCTCAACACATGACGTTAAACTGTACTTCGTCCGGCAAGACGTTAAACCGTCCGCTTCGTCCTCAACACACGACGTTAAACTGTACTTCGTCCGGCAAGACGTTAAACCGTCCGCTTCATCCGATCCCGTGCTCTGCACGCAGGATCTCCCCCGGTTTGGATGTGGCCCCCACCAGCTCGTCTCTGCAGGGATGTCGGGATTGTCCCGCTTTCGGGGCGATTTAATGGGAGTGGCTTTTCCCTACGGGGGCAGGGTATTACAAACCCCTAATTTCTCGTGGGAGGCTGCACATGTGTATCTCCATTGCGCCTCCCCACTGCCGAAGCCAGTAGAGGGTCTGACTGGGATCGAGGTGTCTTCTGCTTTCGGTCCAAGTCCCTTCCAACTGAGTTTTGCAGCATCCGGGCTGCCCCAAGTGCGTAAGTCCTGACAGAATGAACTACGTGGACTTTGATCCCTGTCTCCTATACAGGGTACGTAGGAAGCCTCCCTGAGGTCCAAGCCCACCACCTGGTCGTCCCGGTCGTATTTACGTCGGTTCGTCCATCAGTGGACCCCTCCAGGGTTCACGCTTGCGTTGATTCACCTATGAATCCGCCCCTGTGGAAGACTGCCCGTGTGTATCTCCACGGTGCCTCCCCACAGCCCCCCTTTTCCATTTCCCCTTTTATCGTCCAACATGACGTGAAACTGTGATCCACCCGGCCGTTCCATCCCCCTCTGTGCGAGGTGGTTCGGTTCAATCCTCCGCCCGGCGGCCTAGACCTCTTCGTGAGTCGGCTTGCCGACGTCCAACATGACGTTAAACTGTATGCCCGAACTACGTTGACTTTGATCCGTGTTAACGCGCGGTACGTAGGAAGCCCCTCTGGGGTCCAAGCTCTTCACTTCATCATCCATCCTGATCCTTACCCGGGCCGCCACATCCCGGTGGGGTCATGCCACTTCACTCCACTCCACATCATTTGGGAAGCCGCCCATGTGCTGGCCCCAGCGTCGGAGGTTCCCCGCAAGGGGTTCTGTCATCTGATCCGCTTTTCGTGTTGATCGGTCTGATGCCATCCCCGCTGGACGTTAAACTCGCGGCATACCCCGTGTTAAACATGGGAAGCTGAGGAAAACCTCAGGTGAAACAGTTCCCCGCACCTAGTACGGGATGCCTCAGGCCATCATGCCTTCGAGAAGCCCTATTAGGGACGGAAGACAGATGTGCAGAGCCGCAGTGTTACGACATGCCCCCAGCACCCAGAGCCACCCGGCCTTCTCACCGCAGGTTGCTGCCCCGCCCAGACTCCTTGGAGCGTCCGGGCGGAAGCAGCGTAATTAACCGGTGTCCATGAAGATATGGCGCCGGGAACGAGATTCACGAACATTCTTAAGTCTATGAGGGAGACCCGGATTAGGCGACGAGTTCCAAGGAGACGTCCAAGGAAGGAGGAGCCGACATCCCATCATCCCGGTTTCGATCAAGGAGCAGACGCCCCTGAATAAGGGACGAATGCCGCCCGCCCTTGGAAAGCGGGACTGCGGGACCACAAGCCGCGCGCCCATCCCCTCGGGTTGACGGGTGCACGCGCGAACGCGTCCTGGCGGAACAGCGTAACCCGACGCACATCCGCACCGAAACAATATTCTTATATGATTTCCAAAATTTCATGTTTTACTCCTATTTTATAATCACTTATCTTATGTTCTTTATTTTATTATGATTCAAGTCTTATTAACATCCCTAATTTATTCCATTATTCAATTATATGATCTTTGATATACTAGGAATTATCTTCTCCTTTCGTGATCACATTCCGATAAACTTATGATCGTAATTATGCTAACATATCTCCCATGTTTAACATTACTTAGCATATGAGCTCACCCCTTTTTATATATCCTTCTATATAGGCTATGATGATATTTTTTATGTATGATGTTTCTAAGAGGGTTATAGTAAATAAAAACATAGTTCTAGATGATGTAGCTCAATTATATATCAAGGTGTATGTTTCCATGCTTCCAGAGGAACTAGACCAGTATGGTCTTGGGTTTTTTTTAATAATGTTTAATGTTTTCTAATTTTTTTTAATGTTACTGAACAAAAAATGAGGTTCACTATAGTTGTTATTAGAGAAATGTTTAATTCAACATTTTTATGTTAGGATGATAAAACCATATTGGGAACCCTATGAACATTTCTACGGATAAAACTAAGGATAATGAGAAGCCGAGAAGCATTTTATACAATATTGGTAATGGATATAGTTACTGGTTTCCTAGAAAAACATCCCATTATAGATAGTACAAGTGGATGTAGATCTGGAAAAGATGTTTCCAGGCATGAAAACTCAAAAGGATGTTATTTTCTAGACTTAGGGTAATATAGTAGACAACAGGGGTCAATCCTACATACATGGTTTCACAATCCCAAGGTATATTTTTGGAAATTCACAAAATCATCATGAAAAATAAATAAATATTTGAATATAGTTTAGATATGAAAAACATTGATTAAACCTATGGTCTCATATATTAAATAATTTATCAAAATATATAAATATTATAAGTTAATTTTCATGATTATATGGTTCCTCAATAGGATTTTTATTCATTAAACTATTATTCTGGTTGTAGTCTAGAGCTGGAACTCGAAGAAACTATGATAATAGCGATTTTGCTGAGTATTGTAATGATTTTCCTCTTGAGAAATGAATTCTGTGAGATTTTTAATGAAAAAACCATTTTTTATGATCACATAGATTTTTAAGCTATGAATCATGGTGGAAATCTAAATGATGAAATAAAGGAACAACATTATATTGATTCCTTCATAAAGAAACATCCTTCTTCTTTTTGAGTGTGTTATGGTCCACTTGATTATGAACAATTAATCGATACTACATAAAACATATTCTATGTTCTTTAGTGATTTGATCATGATAAAGTCGTTCTAGATTACTATAATTTAGGATGATAAGTGGACTAGGGGAGAACTCTAATCAATAATATGAGGCAGCAAGAAGATACTAAATATATGGACCCTAACAAGTTCATGAAATTATTTTCCCATAATTACATTCCTCAAATTCTTAGTACCATGTTGGTGAAATATTTCATTTATTTGAAGAAAAGGGATAATGAATTTGATGGTACCTATAACGATAATTTCAGGAGACTTGTGATGTACGATTCCAAAATTATCATCCATCTGAAAATTAATGTTTACGGATTCAGCTATGGATTAAAACCAAGAAGTACAATGGTGTGGGCCATAAGAGATATTAGTAGATATATAGACATTGTGTGTTGTTATATTAAGGTTGAAATGGTTGTTGGAGTCATGTATCAACCAAATGTTTTTGACAAGAAAAGGAAGACATATTTCAAATAAAAGAACTAATACCATGGTGAAAATAATACGAGATTCTATTTTAATCTAAATATGGGAAGAAGCATGGATTAATTGGTCTTAATGGGTCTCATAAATGTTTTAGATTTGTTTAGGAATGTCAGCATGCAATTGATTGTCACAATGGTGGTATTAAGTTAGCTCAAAATGAAAATCAATAAAAAGGCACATAGAATGAACCTCCCATGATTCAGCGATAAAAGTTTAATGAGAATGGTCATTATGCTAACACTACCAAAACCTATGGGATAATGATGATGACAAACGTCAGCATCCTCTTAAGATAAGGGACAAGGTGAAATCTCATAAATTTTTTATTTTTGATTAGCCATGTGATAACTAAGTGAAGAAAGAAATTTATACCATCCACTCTAGAAATGCTAATGTCATATTTGATTCTATATCTACTGAATCTTTCATATCTATTGATTTTTATAAGGGTGACAAGATTCCACCTAAATAATTAAATGTGGGGTCAGAAGTGAAATCACCTAATTTTACGATAATTGTATCTCATGTCTCTAATTCATCTCTGGATGATGTTAATGAGAATGTGCTTAATGAAAACCTTGTCATTCGTGCATGAGTTGAAATTTTTGTCATCTCTGGCATGGATTTCCATTCTCTGTATAATTCCCAAATAAATTTTTAATAATGGGTTGTTAATTTTTATATTTCAAACCTTCCTATGATAAACCATCGATGTGATCATAATTATGAACTCCATATGGATATTACATACAGTGAATGAGATTTAGTTATCATTCAGAAGGGTTATTTATATCATTTTGTTTTGGATATAGTTTCCATTGATTATATACCCATTATTCGCGATTTTAGGGATGTCTTTCTTGAAGTGTTTTCAAGTGCTCCACAAAAAATTGATGTCGGGTTCTCAACAGAGGTTATACCTGGTTCTACACTAATTTCAAAGTGTCCTTTTAGAATGGCTTTGATCAAGTTGTAGGAATTGATAAAGAAACCCCAAAAAATCTTGATAAGGGATTAATTCATCCATGTGGGTCACCTTGGGATGAACATGTTATTTTTGTCAAAAAATAATGATTGGTCATTGAGCCTCTGCATTGTTTATCAGGAGTTGAAAAACATCAAAATCTGAAATGAGTACCCTCTTCAATATATTGATGACTTGTTTGTTCAACCATGTAGTTCTCAATATTTTTACAAGATTCAATTTCATTCTTTATATCATCAATTGTGAGTCACGATGGAGGATATACACAAGATGTAATTTTTGACAATGTTTGGACACTATGAATATATAATGATGCATTTTTTTATAAGACCCAGTTTATTTTCATTGATTTAATGAATAGAGTCATTATATATTACATAAATCAGTGTGTGGTAGAATTTATATATTATATTCATATCTATACAATTTCAGGTAAGACCATCAAGATCACTTTATATAATAGTACTAAATACCCTATGGAAGTGAAGCTATATGAAAAATTCCCAAAGTGTAAATTTTGTCTCAACATGATCCATTTTTAGGTCACATAATCTCAAGATATGGTACAATAGTAGATCCATCAATGATAGTGCCTATTGAACGCTAGACTAGACCAACCATGGAGATTTATATCTATAAAATTCTTTGTTTACTTTTATATTATCGATGGTTCGTCTAAAATTTCTCATGAAAATCAAATCATGTGACCATGTTAACTTGTAAAGGTGCCAAATTCAACTAAATAGATAATGTGTGGAAAATTTCATGGAATTGAAGAGATGGTTTGTTAATGAAAATGTGCCTACATTACCCTATTGTGGATAAGGAGTCGTTATCTATAGTGATGCATCCAAGAAGGTTTTGGGATGTGTTTTCATTCCAAAAAACATCTTTATATCATATTCTTGGTGGAAGTTGTATAATCCTAAGAAAACATTCCCCAAATCCTGATTTGTTTTTACTAGTGGATATTTTTTTCATTAATGACATATAGGAATTATATTTATGGGGAAAGGTGTGGTATATAAAATAATCATAAGAGTATGAAATATATATTCACATATAATGAATTGATCACGCACCCGAGAAAATGGTTAGAGATGCAAAGGGATCATGACTGCAAAATACATTACAACTATTGGAAAGCGAACAAGGAGGACGATTATTTGATTTAGAAGGATCACACTAGATTATCCATTTTGAGGATCAAAAAAGATAAAATATTTTTGGATTTTATAGGATGGAATCATATGTCTTAAAGGAATGGTTAATAAATCTTATATATCTAAAATCAATGATCAACCGTTAATCTAAGTAATGATTTATGCGGTGCAAAAGAAAGAGGTAGAGCTTCAAAAGAAAGGCATAAATGTTTTGGAGTTTACCCTTGATAAGAATAGAATGATATGGTTTGAGAACTATGTATGTATTCATTCCATAACTTATTTGAAGAAGGAATCATCAGTGGATTAATAATGAGCTTCATTTTATATTCATCCTGGAAGTATGAGGATGTATAGTTACTATAAAGAATACTTCTACTTTAATGGAATGTAGTGGGATACCACCGATTTTTTATATTAGTTCTTGGTATCCAAACAAGTTAAAGGATAACATAAAATGTATTAATAGTTTTTTAATCAATTACTAGTTCCCTAATGGATATTCTAAAACATCAATGGGGATTTTTTTCATTGGAATACTGAAAACCCCAAATCGTTTTAATGCTATATGGGTGGTTGTTTATCGCATGAATAAGTTACCACAAAACATCTCTATCGAAGAAGACTTATTTATTGATCATATTGACAAGATATAAATTATTTAAGTGGTAAGGTTTCTTAGATTTCTATATTCTATTATATCATATTGGGATCTGAGGATCACCACAATGATCTAGAAAATTCTTTAGAAATCACATGACATAGAATTGAGTTCCATCACTACACATCATCCTCCGAAATTTGGTCAATAAAAAAATCAAACATTTGATGATATGTTGTGATAATGTTCTCTAGATTCCAAATGTGTTTGGGATCAATAAAATCTTATTGTTGAGTTTTCCTTCAACAATATAATTCAGTAAAGAGTTCAGATGGCACCTTATAATTCCCTCTATGAGAATGAAGGTAGAGATCCTATATGATGGGATGTGTTTGGATAAAAAATCTATTGGGGCCTAATATCAATGAAGAAATGGATAATAAGGTTAGAACCCAACAACAACATATCAATGAACCTCAATGCTCAAAGAAAAGTTATGCAGATTACTTTCAGTGGGGTCTCGAATATGATTATGGATTGTATTTTTTCTATGAATTTCACATTTGAATATGGTTATGTGATTTTGAAATACAGGGAAACTAATACCAAGGTATATTGGTCTCCATAATAGTCCTAATCATATTGGGATGGATGGAAATCATTTGGAATTTCCTCCAAATAACTCTCATGTCCATGATGTGTTCCTTATGACTCTTCATATTATGTACATATCTCACTATTGGCATGTATTTAACTTATAGGTTATACCAATGGAGCATGATCTATATTATGAAGAACAACCTATTAAAATTATGAACCAATCAGAGATAGTTCTATGAATCAAGACCACTCGACTGCTAAAAGTTCTGTAGAGAAATCCCTAGCTAGAGGTTGCTACATGGGAACTTGAGGATATGATGAAGCAGAAGTATCCACATTTTTTTATATGAGTTGAAAATTTCAAGCGGAAATTCATTTTAAGCAGGGTAAAATGTAACATCCCTATTTTTTGGGTTTTTTTAAAATAAATTTATTATTCATTTAATTATTACAACGGAATAAGATATTCATTCCTTTCATATTTCACCAAATTTGTGTACATTACATGATACATCACCTTGGTGTATGTTACATGGAAGGGATACTTGGTGTACAATACATGAAACACTGATTTTTCTACGATATATTATTTTACTTATTTAAATGGGATGGTTATAACTTGTCCAATAATGTTAGTAACATGAATACTAATTTCTACCTTTAAAATAATTTTTATGATGTTTTTATATAAATAATACATATTCAAAATGGAAAATGTAATTTATGATAAAGTCTTTATATGTTTACAAATTCTATTTTCCCAATGAAGATATATTTCATGTCATTCTGTGAAAAATAATAATATTGATTTTTGCATAAATTTAGAAATTGAATATGATAAAATAATCATAATTATTGATGTTATAATGTCAGAATTATTTAGGGTGAAATTATTCTATTTTTATTAGAAACATAATTTATGGATGAATAGTGACAAATACCGTATTTTAATTCAAAAAAAATCTGTTTATATAATTTATTAATCATGTTAAATGATATTTAAAATTGGTTTAAAAGATTAATTATATAATATTTTTATTCATTAATACATTGTAGGCCATTTAGTTCAGTTTCAAATTTAAATATTACATAAAAACATAGAAATTTTTGAATGTTTTAAATTTAAAAACTACATTTTCAACCCAACTACATGATTAATTTGAAATTAATTTCAGCCATTTATGTTATTTAAATTTGGAAAATTCATTCTATATTTTTAGTCATAATTATTTACATTTTATAATTAGGTTAATTTAGTTTTTTAATATATTAGTGAAATTGAATAAAATTAATTAAAAGAATCATGGTTAAATTAAGCCTCACTAATGACTAATCCTTAAATTTAAGACCCAAAACAGTATAGAAACTCGTACAACACCCATTGGATAGATATTATTCATCCATTGAAATTAATTTTTTTTTTCTGGTATGGTATGACATGGTTTAGGTAAAAACGTATGTACACCCCTATGTTTTTTTTTCAAAAAATGCCATGTGCATCCATTCCATTCCCTATAAAAGGCCACAACATATCTCTTTTCTTCACGACACCAAAACCACGAAATATCATCCACTATCAGCCCAATACACATCCAGAAAATCAATAACATCCACCTTGATGCCTCCCTATGGTAATAAAAAATTCCAATGACGACTTTTGACATAAACCATCCAAAGTATTCATTATGACACAAACCAAAAGGAGTTGCGCAAATAAGAGGTAACGTATTCTCTCACGAACCTTTATTTTTTTATTCATCCCCTCCACTATATTAATTCAATGATTTTATAACAAAACAGATATCCTAAATATGATATTTTTTTTATTCTTGGGTATTGACCTACACAATGACACAACTCCATCTAATGGGTAATGAACATACTCTTTACTTGCACTGCGAACTTCCGACTGATGATACGATGATTTTTCATTTTTCCCTTTACTAGACCACATGATGAAAATTCTTATAGAAATTATTTTTATATATATCATTTATCATATTTATTATGTCTTTAATCATCTTTATTACATTTATAAAAAATATATTTTTACCTTCCATTTGATGTAATTACTATAAAATAGTTTCAAGAGGTTTGCAATACAGCCCCCTCAAACTGATGTGATTTGTTCAAATAATTCAAGGCATGTGATAGGGATGGGTTTAATGAAATTATATGATATATATTCAGTTACTATTTAATGATATTATATACATATATAAATATATGTTATTTTCTTTCTATATTTATTTCAATATGCCAATAAAAATAAAAAGAACATTCATGCATAAGTAGGACTTATCTTCTACATGAACAGTGTATTCTATTTCATTATTATATACACAATAGATTAATATAATTAAAATATAATTAATATATATTATATTAATATCATGTTTTAAATTATGAAATCATGAAATAAGTATAATGTTCAATGGTATAAAAAATTAAGTCCCATGCGATGAATAAAGCAGATAATAGCCTATATAAAAACATAACATAGAATTGTTCCCAAGATGGTAATATAATGTTTTAATAAAACCTGATATGGTATTATATATAATAATTTGGTTCTTTAAAATAATTAAATTAAATTTATATTTATTTTACATGTGGTTTTGATGAGTTTGAAATGAGTCAATACAGAAGGTAAGGGGATTTCATCTCCATTTTTATTTTTGTGAGATACATTCTTCATTCACCACCCATTAATTTTGTTTTTTGTATGTATACCATTTAATTCATTATATGTATCTTAAATATAAATTTATCGGTATTAAAATATCCATTTTATGATCATTCTTTCATGTGGTTTACGTTTCAAAAATACAAAATCGGTAAAATAGAATTGTATCAAGTTTCCTTTTTTGAGACTGATGTTTTTTTATAAACCAAAATTATTTTTGATATTTATATAAACTAATTTTACATTTTATATAATTAATATCCTTGTTTTAGTGATATTTTATGATTCATTTTATTTTATTTTTTTACATGGAGTTTATGATCCCAAGTAACCAAGTGGTAAGAGATTATTGAAATAATATCATCGCTTTGTTGAGGTTGTTAATGATTATATTTATTTGATTTAATATTATGATCCAAATCTAAAAAACACTAATGAATTTTCTACCCATATGGTGATTAAATATATAATTATTTTTTACAACCATTTTTCTACTCATTGTTTTTTAATATTCTATTATTTATGCAAAATCTGATTTTCTCTCTCTTCAGCAGAAAATTTATTTTATTCAGAAAACCATGCTTTTAAAAATATTTCTGAAAAAGTTTTTAAAGAAATATTGTAATTGATTTTCCTGGAAAAAAAAGAATTTGAAAATTTTTAATGATTTATATACTTCCATTTTGTGTTTTAAATGATTTTTTTCAATGAAATTGGGTTTTAAAAGTGTTTATGTATTCAAATGTATTTTTCCAATTAGGGATGATATTTTCGTCAAGAAATGGTCATAAAATCCATAAAATTTATTTCCAATTAATGTTTACATCTATGGGTGTTACTCATTACTTTCTAGGGGAATTATTGAATGTTTCGATTCATATTATTTATCTGTATGCCTTATGTTTTGATGGCATTATGTTAAAGAAACATGTTTCTATTTCACATTTATATGCCTTTCAAACGTTCTTATTTTTACTAGTTATGTTTAGGATGAAATAATTATTAAACCTATAATTTTCTATATGTTAGTATATTAATACATGTCTATAGGACCTATTTTATTTCATGAGTTATGATATGATTATATATGATATTTTAGAATATGTATGTGTGATTTCATTACGAGATGGGTGGGAATTAAATCTTTAAACAATGCAATGTGTAATGATGTATATCTCAAGAGATAGAAATGGCGAGAAGGAGAAATAAATTTGGTTCCGTATTACAGGGCTGGAATGGGAAATAAAATCGATTTATTATTACACTGTTTGAATGATTAATGAACTTAGTTCAGAAATATAGGGCTGGAAAGGGATGTGAACCAAGATTTTTAAAGGGGATCTCCCACTAATATCGTATCAGAACAAATGCCATGAAACTATAGAAATCATAATATATTCATATATTTCTATAAAGATTTTTTGTTTTATTTCTATGTAATGATTCCATGTCTTTGTTTCTCTATTTCTCAACGATTCATTTCTTTTGAACTGCTAATAATTATTCCTTGATTCATGTATATGATATTTAATATGAAGGATATGATATTCTATTTTCATGATCATGTTATCATATATTTAATCTAAGTATTATCCTTACAAATCTCCCATGATTATTTTTACTGAGCATCTCATCTCACCATTTATTATATTTCCTTACCACTGCGTTATGAAGATAAGTATTATGTATAATATATCTAAGATGGGTTATTATCAAGAGGATCCTATTGGGTGAGGATGTTGATCACTTATGTATTAGCGTTTATGTTCCCATGTTTCCAAAGGCACTATAATAGTACAATATTTGGGTGTCTACTTGTACAATGTTTTATATATTCCAGAAATGTTATTTAATGTCAATGTATTAAAATCAAGGGACTTTATAGGAACAATATAAATATTTATAGAATAATGGAAACCTAGGGAAAGTGATATTTACCACTTATATTATAATTAATAAGTTTTACTCATCTGTTATCAAGTCATGATTCGATTTTAATTTGATGATATATAAGAATCTTTTATCTTCCTGTAAAACAGAGAAAATGGGATCACACAAAAATAGTGGAAAAGATTAGAAGAAAAACTTATAAAGGGAAAAATGGATTCAAGAGAATACCCATGTGGATCCATTGAGTCTAACATAGTTCAAACAAGGATATTGATCCATGAGATTTCATCATCCATTGGTTGGAGAGGAGGAGAGACTCATGGTAAAAGGGAGAGGCTCACACTACTGGATAAGAAGAAGTAATGAAATAAAATAGAATTAAAATTTCATAATGGGAAAAAGGGTAGTTTAAACCCCAAAAATGGGGGAATATCATTTGGACATACAATTCGGAAACGTGTGCATCAACTGTGTGACTTCCATTTCATAGACACCCAAACCACACATATTTAACCCATAATATGTTTCCAAAACATGCACTAAATGTGTTCTAAATAGTTTAAACACACTTCCTAATAGTAAAAAAGTTTATGGGATATGTGATCATGTTTATAAATCTTGTGTAGCTAGTTAGGATCACTTCTTCTCACTTACAGGTTACACACATGTTTAATTGGTGGGCCATATGGTTTCAGAAATACCATGCACCCTAACCAGTCTACCCTAATCCTGAGTTTTAGTATATTGGTGCTCCCAAAACACAGTGAACCACATGGTACACCTAGAAGACTCCAAACTATGTCTAATAAAAATATATTGATGTCTTCCGACTTTCATAATTCAAATATAATTTGTGTTGAAATAATGGCCCATCCACCAAATGAGAAACATTAAATTCCCTTATAATTCTACCATCACTCAAAACATGTCAATTTATAACCTCGCCACCTTAGATATTAGCATCACAAATATACTTAAAAAAACAATGAAATCATTACTTGAACTAAAAGGTTCTTGAGGTCCCATTCTATTGGTCATGTTTTATTTCCAAACATCCAATTAACATACATGAATTAAATAAGAAGACATAACTTAATCCATGAACACCCAAGACAAATCATGTTTTATATTTGAACCACTTAAATAGTTTTTACCATATCCCATTTAGCCAGACACATGTTCCCAATTTCATATACTAGAATATCTAATAGATGGTTCTCGCCCCAATATGTCATAACATTAAATGGAATAACTGAACCAGATTATTACTCACTATTTTAATTTTGAACAAATAATGTCCAAAGAAAACAAACGACACTCCTGAAATGATTTCAAATTTGGTGGGCCTGATTACTTCTACGGTTAAGGCATGGACATCTTCCTAAAAATGTTCAAATTCAAATCGATCTAACAAAAACTATTAACGAAATATTTCCACAAAAGACCCACCGAACCATCAAAACATACCCATATTAAAAAGGATATGGGAATTATTATAGTACCTTTTCACCATAATCATCTATCAATAAGGATAACAAATAGATCTACCTTCAGTTGACAATTCCCCATAAAATCATCTCATATGGTCGAAATATTACCAACTAAATCACAAATCCTTCTTCTAATGCATATCATGTTTTCTATTGACCCATTAAGCAAATCACATAACTAAATATTGGTGAAGTTCCTTAAACAATCCATCACTTATCCATTTAAACATCCATTGCCTGAACATAAACGAGTGTGTAACCTCGATCTTATTCACTGAACTGTTACCCATTGAGCATCACCTCCGACCCTACAAACAAGCCTGGTCTAATCTCAAAAACATCAATCATGAGTATGAGGAACTAACCCAAGATAGTCTATACTATATGTCTACAAGTGATTCCATGGAACACAAAATAGATGTCCACATCTGATCATTTACTATGATGATAATGGCATCATCTTGAAGGTCATGTCAATGGAAAACAAAAAGTGTTCAAAAGTTCTTCTAATCCGTTCCTATATGGGAACACAGGTATCACTCACGAGTAAACATGATTAGATAAATACAACATGTACTATGTGAAACTCTGATAATTCTTTCTTATTGAAATATAAGGACATTTGAATCTTTTATCTCATCATATAACTGATGCACCCTAAGTACATAAGTATGACATCAAGATTTGGTATATTCTCATTTCTTTGAAAGAGTACACTAATTGGATAAAAATATTTCATAAAAATATTCAAGAAACTTCTATCACATACAATACGATGTGCCTAGTAAACATTCAAAAAAAATATTACCCAACTACAGGAATGAATACATGTTTAACCAACACTAGTTGAATTCATGAGAGAATCTCTACATCACCAGAAGATCCATCATCCACTATGATAATGTATCATTTACTATATAACTAATATCTTGATCAGAAAATATCTACAACCTATGTCTATCCATGACTAATGATGTATCTCAATGTTTATGTACATTGAAAAATACATTAATGTTTGTTTTTCTAGAAACCACTGACATGATTTTAAATAGGAAATCCATACGGGAATTCAAGAAATCCTTACCATTTATGAGGGTCTTTGTTGGTTGTGTTACCTATACAAGGAAGGAACCATATTTACCTGAACTTATATGATTCCCCCCCACATTATTAGTGTCATAGACATCCAAATGAATTATGGATTTGGTTTTCATGAGTGCATGAGAATAAATTCCCCTACAATGCATGGGTGAAAACTATCTAGGTTAAGATCACAAACATCATAGCATTTGTTATAAATTAAATAACCAACCGAATATTCTTGTCAGAACTCTTGATCCTCTTGGAACATGAACATGATCATTCGTATGAATTGGTTACTTTTACAACCAAGTGACTCTACTCAATAGATAGCCCAGGAAAGTACCCAACAAACAAAGGCACAATAATTCCATTTAACACAACTAGGTGATTATATCATTTATAAACATGATGTGTAACCAAAATATGAATTCAAACTACCATGATATGTCAATATCAATAACACAAATCTTGGATACTATCCATAGGTTATCCACACTGTGCATTCATGTATCATGTGGACAATAAAAGAGATTTACCCTGGAGTTTTATTTCCCCATACGTCCATTAACAAGGATGAAGTCATACCAAGCCGTTCATCACTAATTAAGATGATAGGGTCATGTGACTTAATAAGTGCATGACACTATCTAGTCATGTCTAACATACTAAACCTATGTTTTCAAGATTATCTTGCTTGTAAGAAGAGTCAAAGATTCCATGAATACCCATCAAAATTAGGGTGTCATTTAAAAGCTTAAAGTCCTAATTTGGACAATATAACTCAAACAGTATCATAAATAAGTTATCTCATATAATTTTGAATATAATTTAATCTATAAGGGAGAAACCTACTTTAGGCTATCATCCTACAAAAGAAGATGTTTTGATCCTATAAATAAGTCAAACGAGACATTTTTCCCTAGGCCATGCACCTATTACATAAGCAGTTTCTAAAAAGGAAACATACCTATGAAAAAGGATCTCATTTATATTCTAAATATGCTCTACATATAATTAAAATACCAAAACATGAGGGTTTTGAACTTTTAATGGCACATAAGGATGCATTATAAGACAATAAATTGATTCAAATTGAATTATTAACATTTAAATGATTTAAAATAGAACATCACGTACAAATGGTAAAATAAAAGAACTTTTTTATAGATTAGGAGACCTAAAAGGGCCCTATGAAGTTAACATGGGTTGATTAGTATGTGTAACTGTAGTAGTTAAATAGTTTTTAATGTTTCAAAACACCATTAGTTAGTTTTCTCATATGAAACCTGTCGAACTTAACTAAATCAGTCTAGTTTTTCTTGTTATAATTTAATCGTATGGATCTTCATGCATGCGTGAAAGAGTCAGTAGAAGTTATAGAGGCACCCAATATATCTTAATGAAAATTAAAGAAATTTTACACTTATAACTGTTTCAGAATATATCAATGTCATTCATAATGGATCAATAATATGTGTTTCCATCCCCCCTAGTATATAAAGCTCACATATACCTTATAGACCACATACTAGCTCCAATTATTTAAAAAAAAGTCACCTTGAAATTTTATTTTAAGAAGATTTTTCATTTTATTAACACCCCTGGATATATGTAAATATGAAAGATGTTTTGAGTACATGGGTTACCCATTACAAATTGTAAGTCTCCCATAAACCATACAACTGAAAGTTAACACCGTTTTAATTGCAACCCATACATTCATCCCATTCAACCAATTAAATTTAACAAAAACTATTTCATTTTCTTAGAAATAGTAAACACAGAGAAAATGTTCTAATAATAACAGAACCACAATACATAGGAATGGGATGCTAATTAATCAAGAAAAATTGAATATAATAAGCAAATAATGGATGAAGATGAATATGATAAATAAAACACCCATTCATTTTATACAAATATTTAGGCTAAATTATTATCTAATAATTAAAAAACTCATGTTAATAAAATACCAAACATGGTGTATAATAGTATGTCAAAAAAACACACAAGGCACATAATCAAAATCAGTAGGAAGGCTATAAATTCATCTACATGGCCAAGAATATACATGTTTTCTAACATTAATATGCTATGATAATGATTCATGTAATGATACTTACTTTCCAACCAAGAAAAAGGAATAAATTACACATATTTCATAAATAAATACATAGTATAATGTAAACCAATCGATCTATGGAAATAATAATCAACTATAATAGAAACAATCAAGAAAAGAATCCCAATACTAGGTCAAATTGACATTTAATCATATGCGTTTTAACCACTCCCTTGAAAAACTATTTGCCAATTGTCGATAATTTCCTAGTATCCGGTCTTCCAAACCCAAACCGTAATATAAAGTTAAAATATAACACCCCTTCTCTTTATTTCACATTAACACCTTATTTATTTAATATGAAATGACATTATTTAACTAAAATGATCGATATGTCTTTTTTATTTTTGAATTAGTTATATTACATAATATATTAAATCATTAAATAAAAAATCATTATTAACAACATATTTAGCGGGCTCAAATTACTCGTTGAAACATAAAACTGCAAGGGATAACCTGGGGAAAATCATATGAAAGTGGTGAACTATAAATCTAACCAAAAGATTAAATAAGGAATAACCTAAAGTGATAATTCATATTAAAAATTGTTATATCATTGTGGAATAAACTATTTGAATCATAAACATGAACAATGACACATGATATAACATAATAATCATAACATGCAAGATGTGGAAACCACCTAAAATATAGAATCATAAAAATATTCCGAGGTTAAACACACCAAGATATCAGGGTGGAAAAATTCCCATACTGGAATTAGGTTCACTCTCTATCCCATCAAAAAATATAATGATACTAATCATTACATAATGCATTGAAGATGTATCTAGGCGCATCGATCATATTCATTTCATACTAGTTTTTAGTGTTCCATGCGAATCTTACAACATTGATTCATTCATCAAATTGATATAGTCATTCATCAAGGAGTGTCAAATAACCATAATTTAGACCCCAATAAAAAATAATTTGTCTATAAATGTAGATACCCAAGATAATAAATGTGTATGTTATTCATTACGCAATCGTTTTGACATGGGATATTGTCATGACATCATGGCATCATAACTACGTCACATAAAAATTCCCAGAATTAGTTTATGAGAGGGAAAGGGTTATATTGTCATTTATAAATGAAATTGAAATTGATAGGGTCTTCAATATACATTTCCCAACAAGAGTAATTTTAAATACATAGAATACTATGTTGAAAAAAAATTAATGAAGAAGAGAAAGGAAATAACCCATAAACATTTTTTTGTCATGTTAATGGGTGTACATAATGGTTCATTAGAGGGAAACATGAGAGTGATATGGGATGTAATCATTAATTAAAAATCAAATATGAAGTAAGGGTGATATTTCATTTCATATCCCAACATTATAAAATTAATATTTGAAGACGTAGCATAAAAAGACTAGTTGATAATAGAGATGTGTAGAGGTTTCCTTACATCAATGAGTGACACCAATGCATGGGAAAGACATCATAAGAGCATGGGGAACCTTGTTATGACTCTGTAGATTCTAAGGTAGATTATGTACATGATATTAGGAGTTTTAGGGAGGATAAATGGTTAATTGTGTGTGTTTATATTGGAATGGAGGGGGGTTCCTTTATTATTTATGTTTTAGAATCTACATAAAAAATCCAAAACCACCAACCATCACACTATTTTCTAATAAGGTTTATTCCAAATGGTATATAATTAAATTATTTATTTGGTAAAATGGATTAATGTATTACAATATTAACATTTGTGATGTGTATGTGAGTCACACTCTTAATGAAATGATTTTAAGACCATAAAATATATCGAATATTTAACAGGATTCACAAAGTATTTTTAAAATAAATCAAATAAAGATAAAATAACATTATTTTAAATTATTATATTTTTTTTTATTTTATTAAATTTATATTTCATATTACATCACAATTGGTTTATTAGAATGTCATAATTCTATAGTATATTTTTGTGAAATTTAATTTTTTTCTAAAGATTATATTATATTAGAAAAAAATGAAATATTCACTATTTGATAAATTTAGTATTCTGATTACAAAAATAATATTAAATTTATATAAATAATTTTCTAAATACTTAATTTTTTTTTTAAAATTATGGATGACACTTATTGAAAATGATAGGTTTTGGGCAATATCAGTTTTCCAATTATATTATAAATTCCATTTGACATCATAAAAATTATATGGTAATTTATACAAGATAAAAAGTAATTAATAATAATATTTCATCAAAATATTATGTTTTTTAAAATTCTGTTTATTCATAAAATTATTAATTGATTTGGAAATTTAATGAAAAATACAATTTTTTTTATGGATCAAAATAAATAACATTTAAAATGTAAAAATATTTGGATGAAAATATAAAAATTGTTGTATAAAAAATAATATACATACATATATTTTTAGTTCCTTGATACCTATCAATTAATACACCAAAAAATTCTCTAAGAGTACGGTGTGCGATGATGGGACATTAATTGGGCGGTCTAGGGAACATTGTTTGGGTTGGGATCTTGATGGACTTCAATATCTCATGTAAACAGTTTCACTCATGCTTATGTTATTGGATCTCATATTAGTAATGGTTAGGGGAAAATCAATGAAATTCTATCTCTCTTGAATGATTTAATAAATGGAATTCAATGGGTAAAATCCTACTGGTTGAGGTAGTCACATCCTTTATTTATGTCAATTGTATTTCTTAAAACTATATATTTATTATAATCATGTGATCATTCTTTAACATCTATATACTCAACAATAATGTTTCATAGTGATAATTTAAATATAAATGTATATTATAAAAAAATTAAATTCATGTTTATTCTATAAACATATTACATAATAAGGAATTTAATTAAATAAAAAGTTGAATTTTATTTACAATAGTTCGAGTCATAACAAAAAAGAAATAGCATTCATACAAATTTGTAACAACCTGACCCAGAAGACTAATAAACTGATAGTTGTACAAATCAACACATGGCCTCTAGAACACCTCCTTGTATGCCATAGGCTGCATAATATTAAAGAGTGTCTAAGAAGGTGTTATTTACGAGACTATACCCTCCTGATTAGAGTAGCACATGGGTGTAACATAAAATAAATTAAAAAAAATATTGGAAGTAGTCATCATCATTATGATTTTATTAAATAAATGATTTATATAAAATAGGTACAATAAAAATGAAAAACGTTGCATATGACTAAAATATTGTTTCCCAGGGGAGTCCCCATCCACAAGAATCTTACCCATATCTGATAGAGCGTTCAAATTATAAAAAACCGATGAGACATTTCACTTGGGTCATGGTAAAGGATATTTGGTCATCAACTATAATTTTCTCTTGATAAGTATAGGTAATCTATATTTAATCACAAATAATGAAAATGAAACACCTAATAGCATAAGATATAGTCCAATGGGTGGTACCATTTCTCTCTATTGCAATGAATATATCAATGGAGTGATTTTTTAAGGTTACAAGCTCATCATTAATTTATCTTCATAATGAGAAGCTAGTGGAAATTTCCATGGCTTTAATCTGGGGGGTTGGATTCTACCAGTATTTTCTTCACACACAAGGATGACTAAGCCCATATGATCATGAACCGTGCTTCTACGACTCATATCACCCATGCAGCATGATCTATTGATTTATAGTTAAGGTCTAGAGAGATGATGTATCCAATGTAACCAGTGTCTCTATTTGTCAAGAGAGGGATTATTTCATGTGTTAGAGGCCTTAATCAGTCTTCAGGTAGGTGCATCATGATAGTACATGAGGATAAGAACCATATCATATAGGAGGATCATAGATATAGGAATCAAATATTTCCTTGAGTATAAAATCCCCTCACAACAAGAAAAATTCCATACTATATAGATGCTACAACAACTTAGAGACATCACCACTGCACAATTCATCATCTCCAAGAAAAAAACACTTGAAACATGAATTGAGTGGTCAATAAGTATTGAGTCCAATAAATACTTTGTGGAGAATCTAGAAAACCTGTTGACAATTCCCCACACTACACATTCCCATTCACCCAAGAAAAAGAAATGATCCGAACAATACTCCCAAATTACATTTCCAAAAGAGAAATAGGACACTTGGTTAATGCACATTATTTTCATATTTCCATTAGTATATATCACACAGTTCTATATTCTCTAAACAATGATGTTTTATGTTACAAGTATCTCCTTCTACCATAGAATATCACTTTATGTATCATTGTATTTGGTGGTGGTCGAAAACCTTTTAATGCCCTTTAAAAAAATCTAAAAAAGATGAAGACTTTAATACACAAAAATCCTTCTCATTTTTTATATCGATCTAGCCATATTTCTGCTATTATTTTTTATTCAAAACCTCTTTAATGAAATTTGGGTGCATGCTTTCTTGTCTAAAAGAGATAATTGTGGAAGTATAGCTTGGATACCTATTTTTTGTTCTAACCCCACTAAGATTCTAAATTGATATGTCACCTTACCCCATTATACATCTAGTATGTGATTGGAGGTTCGAAATGTGAGGTAGAATCAAGGGACATATGCTAGATGAGATACCTTTATTCAACCATGCAATACAACTGCACTTTGGATTAATAATTTTTTTCTGTCATTTTTTTCTCTTCAGACATCTCCCAAGAAATCTTTCTATTCATTCCATGTAGTGTTTCTAATATATTTCATAAATTAATGCCACCCTAATGAAATTGTTTGACCTATCGTGCATAGTAGTCCCAATTCAACTTCCCCAATGAATTTTCATGCCACATAAAGGCCTCTCTAATGTTGTAAATGTTTGATATCACATCTTTCATGACCTCAATTACGATAGAGCATGAACTGGTATGGATGAGATGACACTTCTCACCAACATTATCCTTCCTCTGAACGAATGAATCTGATTAATCCAGTTCATCACTCATCATATAATATTTCCTACAATATGGTCAATATAATGTATGAACAACATAATTCAGGACATAGGGATGCTCATGAACTCTAATTAAATAGTTTCTTTCATTATGAACATTATTACAGATTAGGATAAAACCCTCCTTGGAATCCTATTTAAAATGTGATAGCTGATCTTGTCTTGATTAATGACTTTTCACTGTAATGATAGTATTCACCAATGATGTTATTTATTCCAAAGAATGGTCTCTTGTTGGAATTCATGAATATGAAAATATCTAATGAAAAAATGGTGTGAGATATGTATTTGGAATGTATCTTCCACTAATAAGTAATGATAATTCCCCTCACAATGATCATGTCGATGATATGGCTTAAAACATCCTCGGTAATGAGGAAAATGCTTAGTGATATTGTATATCCTTTTCTCAGGCATCAGGTAGCTGTGAAGAAGAAATGATTTCCCCCTATAAGGTGAAAATAAATCCACATAGATCTAAATAATATGAAAAATTAATTATGCACCCAAGGAGAGAACCCCATAATTGTTAGCTCCTTTACGATAAATCTATACTCAATTCATTCATAGGCATGTTTCATGTCCAGCTTTATTTCCATACCAGATATGGGTACCTCTACATTGAGATCACTTATCACCTCGTTGGTCATAGAATTTTCCCCTTGTATAGATCTACATTTCACAAAACCATGCTTATCATTTGATATCCATATTTTAAGAAGGGTATATATCCAAATGTTGATGATTCTAGCTAACACCATGTAATGAAAATTGAACATGCTAATTGTTAAATAATGCTGGAGGGAAGAGGGATCTATGATTTTGGGAATGAGAATGATTGTAGTTGTGCATGATACTCTTATGATACATCCCCATGGAAGAATTATTTTATGTAAATCATTAGGTCTCTTTTGATCTGACTTTACGGCTCCTTGTAAAATGATCTTGGGAAGACAACCGGTCCCAAATCACTCTCAACATTATGATTCATCATCGCCTCATATATTTATTTCTCTCCAAGGAAATACCCGATCAGTGTCTTATAATTTATAGAGACTAATTGTGGAATTACTTCCATGTTCTCCTGATACCACTTGATTAGCATTTGAGCTTGTGTAGATTTGGACCTTCAATAATTTCATCGAAATAATACTCTTGCATTCCCCAAACAATGCTCTAATCATCAAAAAATGTGCCATCCTCTAGCTTAATATTTGGCATGATAATATTGATATGTTCCTCAATACATGTTTATAAAAATTTCGACATCCTATCACCATTCAAAATCAATATTTTAGTATCGTTTTTCACATGCCAAATGTTCGTAAATTTGAATAATTATCACTAGAATATCCTTATTTCTAGAAAGATCACCAAATTGCTCATCATCTCAATAATTTTCTAGTCTAGACTTAAACCTCTAAATATCCATATTCATTATTTCATTATCATCAGAATGTGGAATTTGTTTTTTTATCCACATCTATATATCTCCTTTGAGACGCCTAAATATATTTTGGAACGCTATCCGTCCATTTACTTGCATGTGATTTTTCTACAATCAACTCAAAATACAGATATTTATATATAACTAAAATAGTATATATATAGTATGCATTATGGTATAGATAAGTACATGAATAAAGAAAATAAAATAATGGAATTCCCCAATGGATAACTCCATAATCATCCTGATAATTAGCTCAGTCCTATGCTCCTAACATCTACATAGAAAAATAACAACACATGCAATAATCCGTTGCCCAACTAGAAATTAGATCTATTTGGTTTCCCAACTTCTATTGGGGCCCAAGCCGGGTGTGATATAAATTAATATTAATCCCCACCAATATGTTATAAAGATAAATCCAATCCTTAAATATAAGGTAATGTAGTGTGAAAAAATTGATGAGATTTAAATAATTAAAAATAATACATATTAGTCACCCCAGGTTTCAATATCTCATAGGGACAACTCTACCTTCTTCATGTCTTGGCTAAAATGAATCTCCAACAAGTTACTATATATATAATATTAATATATTTCATCCACCTATTTGGACCAAGTATGTAAGGATGTATGTTTTCATATACCTAGAAAACGAGGTTCTAAGTGGAATGAGGCATAACAAAGTCAATCATAACTAGATTGAATAATATTATATTCTCTAATAGAGGGCACATTCCATACATCGCATAACGGGTCAGAGACTTCATGATCATCACTCAATATGGTGAGTGTGTTGTCATGTCAAAACTCAAAAATAGTGAGTGTTCCATCATGTTATAATTAAATGAAATTAACATTATGTTTTATTCCCACTATCCAAATAGTGTAAGTGGTGTGAGAGGTCATAATCAACACCTGATGTAAGGGAGAATGGATCATCATTCCCAAAAAATCCCATCACACAATATCAATGACTATATCATGAAATAATAATAAAAATATTATAAAATACAAGGGGGAACACCACACATGATTCTTAATAATCAATTTCAATTAAAAATTTTTACTAAAATTAATCATAATAATAATAATTGAAAATATGATAAAACAATAAGTGTGGCCATACAACCCTTTATAAGTCGTTTCATTTAAAAAATTAATACATTTATGGAAGGAAACCCATAATGAACAACCCATTAATTTTAACCCATTTCATTTAATCAAACAAAACATTTCATTCCATTTTATGGATAATAAAGTGTAACTAAGTTGTTTCCATTTTCATTTATGAATGTACATATATGAGAAATTATTTTTATATGTAGTCCAAGCACATAGAAGGTGACTAAGGTTCAATAATAATTTATATAGATAAACTAAAACTATATTTAAGAATATCAATTGAGTCCATTTCCAAAATATCCATATATCTATTAATAATGTATACGAATAGAAAACAAAATAATGCCATCAGGCCAAGAAATATGAAAATAACTAGGCATCAATTTTATCTTTTGAAGACATTACACTCCATATGATGTTTTTTAATAAAATATTAAATTCTAGATAAATAATTCATTTATAAAAAATAAGCATCAAAATAAAAAATTTATAACTCAATTCACAAAGAGAATAACTTTGAATGATACCTAAATGGAAAATCAATTAAAGTTTCAATATCGCATTATGGGTGTATATTATCAATTGGGAATTGATTCATTTAAGAAATACATGTTAGCACAGCCATTGTTTATACTTTTTTTTTGTTTGAAATTTTTAAATTCCTAGACAATTATCAATGATAGTATATCAATTTCTATATAAGAATTTAATATGATGTACTCAATTTTATGGTGTCACCCAACAAAAATCGGTGCACATCACAAGAAAAATATTTTTAAAATAATTGACACATGAGGAAAGATTCTTAAACCATATACCTTATTTTTATAATGTTCTTCTTGTCTAATATCTTCCCTTGATTTTGTCTAGTTTTGATTAAATTTACGAAACAAACATCTTCTCTAAATAAAGGGAACATTGTCTCACACCAAGAAAGAAGAAACAATCATAACAGAGACGTAGAAAGAAATAATGTGTATTTTAGAGTTTAACAATGTGGATCCAAAGAGAATGGATGTTCTGGAATAAGATTTTGGATCCATAAGTGATCGTGAGACCTAGTCTGAAGAGTAGGAGAGACTAATGGTTCTAGGGAGAGACTCACATGGTTGGAGAAGAATAATGATAGAACGAAAAAGAGAATAAAATAAAATTAAGGGAAATTTGTTAATTTCAGCCTTAAAAAGAAGGATCAAATGGTATTTCTATATGGTTTTGAAAATTGTTCACTAACCGTGTGGCTCCCACAACTTATGAACACAATCCTCATACATCTTTCCAAATGGTTTTCACTAACCAAATTCTGAGTAGTTCACACACACTACCTACGTTCCACAATGTGTGTGGGGATAGGTGCATGCTTTGGGAAACTATGTGTATCTTGTGCAGATCACTTATTCTCACCTAACGGTTGCACATGGTTTTCACTGGTGAGCCTTATAGTTTCAAACAAACCACATGCCCTTACTAGTATATCCAAAAACCAATGTTTTTGGAGCCCGATGCTTCTGAAACATAAGGAATCACCTAAGACACCTTTAGAGATCCCAAAAACATTAAAACAACACATTAAAGTGTTCTCACAAATAGGATTCAAATCAAATTCTTTTTTCAATGAATATACAACCCACCAAACATATAAATTCAAATTCCTGCGGATTTCTATATTGGATCAAAACAGGGGTAATTACATTTTTCCCCACAATAAGACTAATATTTGTAAAATATGGTAAGAACTATGTGTTTAGGATTTAAAATCTCCATAATACATTGATATAGAATTTTTTGAGTATTTTTGGAAAAAATCCATCCTAGATAAGAAATTTTTTAAATTAGTTTCCACTTTTCATGAAGTATAACATATATATTATTCTATGAAAATGACAAATAAAAATGGAAATTTCATGATTTTAATTTCTATTAAATGTTATCAATGGGATAAAAATAACTTATGAAAAAATAGTTATATTTATTTTAACATTAATAAATTATTTTATGATAATAATTTATATCCTAAACTGAATTTTGATATAGACTCGATAATCACTTATGAAATTTCAGTACATTTCATATGGAATTAGTAAAAACATAATGGTAAATGATTCAAAAAATTAAAACATTATTATATTTTAGAGGAATTTTGGTATTGATAAACTTTTATTTGTAATTATAAATTATTTTTAATTGGGAGCTATTTATCTTAATGTTTTATTTCATTCAAAATGTCATTAAGTCAATGTAATTGAATTTACTGAATAATAATATTACTAATATTTTATGATATAATTTTTTAATAAATTTTATACAAGAAAAAAATCATTGAAAGTGATATTGTGTTAGGGGATGTGGTGTAAAATTTTGTCCATGATTATTTTTAAATAATCTATTCACCTTATTAGTAATTCTATGAGCCTTAATGGGGAAAATGTGTTACCATGATTACTGTTAAAATGAGTTTATAAGGGTGTTAAAAATAAAAATATTTATAATTAATAATTAAACGTTCTATATATCATTTAATGGGACTATTTAAACATGACCACAACACAATTTTTATATTTCTTCATTTGGTTCAACTTGACCAGATAATGAATTATATCATATATAAATCACTTAATAAATTCCAATTCTATCCTTTCCCTCACATATAATAGAGAACCAATTTTCTGCTATTATTCATCAAAAAAATCATTATATCTCACCCAGAACCTTACCAAAAACCTTCTTAATTTATATAACCTCATTCTTGAGCATATTTTATTCTCAAATTATAATCATAATAAGTCTTAATTTTTTATCCAAGGAATGTCTCACAACAATGATGTAATAGTATTTTTTCACTTTTCAAAACATTATTTATTCTAGTAAAACCTCTAAAAAAGTTTCATATATCATAAATTACTTATTAATGTATAAAAAATAATTTTTTATGATATATTTATTATATTAAAACAATTTTACCACCATTCTATCATATTTAATATAAAAACATCGCTTATGCATATGTGTGACCTACTATCATCACATAGTGGTGTAATTAATTTTTCAACACCACATGACATCGATGGTACTAAATATGTAAATAATAAATATATATTATATATATTATATAATTTATCATCCATTATTATATTATATTTTTTTGTCTTTATACCATCTAATTATTTGGGAAATGATAACATCGGTCATTGGTTTGTGTTGACTACGACCCCATTAAAGAGGTGTGATTCATTTTTAATTTCACAATTACATTGAATGTAATAATGATATATCTAATGAATATATATAATATTTATGACATCATAATTATTCTAATAATTTTAATCATCAATAACCTTTCTTTCCTTTTACCCTCCTAAAAGTTGAAACAACACTAATCTATATGTATGACTATAGTCCCCATGAAGTGATGCCATTATATTCTAATCACAACTATAAATTAATGGTTATAAAATTCTATAAAAGTATTCAATTAGATAAATATGATGTTTTTATGACTCTAGTGTTTATGATACCATTATTAGTGTTAATGGACGAGAACATCGAAACTAAAATATAGTTGAAAAACGAAATAATTATCAACTAAAACTTTGATTTTAATAAATAATTATTAATAAATGGTTGATATGATGTTATAAATAATAAAATATGATATTATATGTATGAATATTGATATATAATAGACGTATATTAAATATAAGTTTATTATATATGATCTCAAATGAACTTATGAGGTTGGTCTAACGTGAGATAAGGAATTTTTCATCTCAATTTCCCATTATTAAGGCTTACAACAATGTAAATACTTTTTTTATATTATGAGGTTTAATAAATACCATTTTTATGTAATTTAAAATTTATTTAATAAATTTATTTATTTTAAAAATATATTTATGATTATGTTATTTTACTTTACTTTCTCCCAATGGTATGAAAGTCTTAAGGGGTTTACTAAATTAATTTTATTTATTGAGTTAATTACTAATTTATTTACAATGTGATTCCATGATTATGTGTATAATGATAAATGATTCATTTTTGTTTTATTTTTATTATATTTATGTTTTTTTAACATTTTATATATCTACAAACTTCATTGATTAACCCTGTATTCAGTTTCAAAATAAGTGTACATGTATCTAGTATCATTTTTGTTTCTCTAAGACAAATTAAATATTTGATACATGTATCCATCATATGGGGTATATAATTTTCAATTGATATGTTATATAAATAATACATTTATTTTTATGATATTTAATCATGCATTAGAATTTATTTCCATCACTATGGATGTGATACCAAAGTTACAAAAGAGGTATGGGTTTCTTCTTTAATATTATTTTAGACAAGATATTTTATTTTTTAATTTCCATCAAAGAAAATCATAATATATTTCTCTTTTAAAATAAATAAAATTTCTTACTCATTGGATATATATGGGGTTTAAAATTTTTTATTTCTTTTGACTCTCTATATTTAATTAAATACCAAATGAATGTATTTTTATTTGGCAGATAATATTTCTCTTCAATATCAATATTTTTATAAAATTATAATAAATAATGTTCTTAATATTCATCATTTATATACTAAATTAATTTAACACATGTTTTACATTGATTGAAATACTGTTTTATAATATACCAAGTCTTCTCTAAATGTGTTACTTTTTACCAAATGTGTGAACGAAATAATTTTTTGACATTTATTACATTAACAATTATTCCCTCACATTGTACTATTAAATATCATCATGAATAAATTATTGTTTGTTTTTTTAACATTATTTTTTTTCATATTATTTAATAAATGTATATATTTGAAATATGTGTTATCGAATAGAAAAGGTATTTTCTTAACGAAATGATGTAGTGATATAATAAAATTGTTCTCATCTATGAAAACATTATAGACTAAATATTTTAATTTATTATATATATAATTTATGGACAATATATTTTTTTCAATTCATTAACTTCATATATTTTTATTTATTAACAATGGAAAAATAATAATAAAATTTATTATTTTTTTAAAATATAAATATTTTTTTATTGTATATTTTGTTGATTATTCAGAACTATAATTTGATGACATTGTTAGATATTATAAGTGATTCATAGAGCCCCTGAGAGACCCTATATGTATTTGTAGGTATAATGATAAAAAGTATATTTTGTATATATGAATATTCCTTACCAATTTATGTATAGTGTCTTGTCAAAATTCATTGATGTTCAGATTATGATATAAGAAATGTTCAATATATCATTATAAAACTAGTTATTATTATCAATGTTATCATTTACCATATTATGTCATCTGTTGATATATTACCTATTATGGTAATATTTATATAGAATATTTGAATATTGTTTATGTATTAAATATTTTTAATGAATTTTTATGATAGATTACGTTACATGATTTTTGATCATCTAAGATCATCCTTTATTATGTTTTCCATTAAACAAGATACAATGAATAGATATATGAATTATTTTACATTTAAACTATATGAAATAACAAATTTCTAAATCTAATAGTAGGATGTATTGTATGTTTTCCAAATTGATATAAGAACCCTATATGTTTCTAGTATATTAATAATTTTAAAATATTTGATCTGGTCATATGGGATATCTTGTATCTTTTTCCCATTTAGTATTATGACCACCAACACTAGGATAACTTGGTCTAGTTTTTAATGTTGGTATAAAAGAATTTTTAGTATGACCCTAAGGAAATATATTTAGTAATACTTTAATTAGATAACAAAATCCAAAGATAAAAATAAATATGATTCTATGTAGAGGATAATATCATAATATTTTGGAAATGTATATATTGTGTGATATTTAAAAAAATAGCTATTTTTTAATATCAATTTGATACATCTATTGAACAGTTTTAATTATGTGTAATAACTTCGAAATGAAATATTGGGTATTTTATCGATCATCAACGGTGTATTATGAGTGGTCTTCATGCTTTATATATCACTTGAAACTCATGGGTGATATGATTGTGTTGATTCAGACACTAATTAAGAAAAAATATGAAGTCTTTGAATATAGTTTTATAATTTGGGAATATTTTCAAATGAAACTATATTTTCTAAATCTATGATTAGCTGTTAATAAATTATAAATTTATTTTTAGTATTTATATATATTTGTAGTTATATAATATGATCATAAATAAATAAAATTATAAGTTAATTAAGTGTACATCATTTTTTAGAAATGAACATTAGTGGATATAATAGAAAATGTATCAATGCCCGTAGAAAAATTATTGATTGCCATAATGATCATTCTAATATAGTAGATATAGATCTGAGAAGATCTTGGAGATATCAGGGAATCAGAATCAGATTATCATTAATATCATTACCCATCTGATGAAAAAAATAATATAAGTTGTATTAAATGATATTATGATTATTTTTAATCAAAAGTATCAATTATTGAATAAAAATATAATATTATTTAAAATTTATAACATGAAATATTCGATAAAAATATATTTTCGTGGATGTGTAGCTGATATACCCAATATAAGGAAAAAAATCCAACATCTCACAGGTCAGGAAGGATTATATAAGAACATGGGTAAATGATTAAAGGAAATGTGATTTTTTTAAATGTGTAGAAATTGTTCCCCATTCAAATAATTGAAACGTAAATAGAGCATTTATTATTTCAATTTATTTAACTATAATGATATAATGCATTAATCAAACCATTTCCCTAAGAATAAAGGAATACCCTAAAAATTATTTTTTAACATTAATTGATGATATCATGAGGTAATATATGGGTCAATATGAGTTTGATAATAAATTGAAAATAATTCTTGATACTTCTAAAAAATGTTTTTTTTATTGAAATTGATTAAATTTGATTGTTTATTTGAATAATTTTTATAATTTGAAATATAATATGCATTAAAGAAATATCTATTAATAATTATAAGATAAAATAAATCAAATAATATTACTCGTGGATAAATATAACATTTATGGATTTTACATTGGGGTAACTATATCTATGATATAGATTAAATTATTCGATAATATATATTTTTATGCATGAGTGGTTATTTTTTTGATATTATTGTTATGTTTATCTAAAAATAATATTTGTAAAATATTTCTAGTAGTTTTGTTTAATTTATTTTTCCAAATGTTGATATGTTTTATGAGTTAATATTGATTTCAATATGTTTCTTTTATTGAAAATAATATATACATGGGTGAAATATTTATTAATACTTATAATGAAAAAAAATCAATGAATATCACTCATTGATAAAATTAATCATTAATGATTTGAATCTAGTTTAATTATGGTTAATCATGTGATTAAATAATTATATAATATATTTTTTGTGTAAGGAATGAGTGATAGATGTTTTTTAGAGATTATTGTTCAGTAGATCATAGTATAATATGTGATCAAATTATTTTATTATTTAGTTTTTTAATCTATAATATTCTGAAGAGTTTTAGGTACAGTTTTTTATGGAATTATTTATGTTTATACCTGGGTGTTATTTTTGAGGCTTCAGATATTAATATATCATTTCTTAATATGACGGTATAATTATATTGGATGTTATCTCATATTTATTTAAATATTCTGGGTATGTCTAGATATAGAAAAAATAAAATTTAATCCATTAATGTATTTTATTATTTCTAAAAAGTTAATAGTTCTGAATCAAAAATTAAAAGATTATCTTGAATATTCATCAATTAAAGTGTGATATATGATAGTCGAGGAATGATATCATATATTAACAAAGGATTAAATTATGATTATTAAGGGGAGAGAAATAAAATAATTATATATTACTATTTTCAATATCTTGAGGGTATTGAAACATCTCAATTCTAGAAAATATATATTAAAGTAATAAATTAATCTTATTAAATTTATTTTTTATAAATTGACGGTCCTCATTATCCACTTAAAGATTTATTGGATTTTAGTAATTTAATTTTCGATGATCCTATTATATATCACTCACCATAACTCATTTGACATTATCATTCCCATATATGTCCAAATTTTCACTTCCTGTGAATTTTCTCCATATCGTGGAACCTAGTTTTGTGTCATTTCAGGTAAAAATTCTGTCTTGCACTTCCCCTTACGCATTTTAATTGGTATAATAGTATTCCATTTTCCAAAGTGGGTTTTTAACAACTATATATTAAAATATTGATCCCAAGGTTACCAATATAACAAAATTGTGAGAATGTAATTTATTCAAACTAGTGAGATTGTGCAAGCCTAAAAATTCATTATAAATGAATCAAAATGTCACTAGATTTCTTTATAAGCAACACCTAGTTTTAAACAAACATGAGATACTAAAAAATATTATTATATAAATGTAAATACTATAAACTAGCTATAAAATTGTATGTATTAATATGAAAAATAACATTATAAAAATATTTTTTAAGGTTTAATATAATGAAAATGTATTCATTATAACATAATAAATAAGTACTAAATTGTTAGTAAGGTCGTGTTATGCTTCAAAAATAAATTTTATTTAATAATGGTGTTTATTTCATTTTGTGATTGACGATATAATTAATTATTATCATTTTATATATTTTTTATATTAGGGAATTAATATAATTTTTCAATTCACCATGTCAATTTATTTTAGGGTGAATTTATTGTATTTCTATCAAAATATTTATTTTTATGTGAATTGAGAAAAATAAAAACCTTGTAATGCTGCAATTTCATTTTATTAAATAATTATATAAAAAAATAAATATATATTACCCCTTTTGTAATAATGTAACTATGTAACTATTACTTTTAAATAGTCAAAATAATTTTATAGGCATGAACATTAATCTTGATTTTTTTATAATATCAATTTTGGGATTAAAACCCCATTTTTATGAAAACTAATTTTTATTTCTTTGATGTATTTAAATTATTTTTTATTTAACTTAGTTAAATTTAATCATTAAAATGAAATCAAAATTTTTAATCATAAAGGAAAGATTTGTAAAATTTGTTCCTATTACTTTTGATCATTACGAATAGTTACAATTTTAAAATTTTTAACTTTAATAAGAGTAAAACTATATTAATGAATAAATAATAAATCGTATTATAATTATGAATACAGTTTTAAATTATATTTACCATAAAATTAATTTTTTTACATTATTTTTAATAAATTTACTAGGAATATCGAACTTTAGGTATGTTATTTCTATTCTTAGTTTTCCTTCATTGAGACATATGACATTTTCGACACATGTTTTCAATTAAATTTCATTTGTAATTCCTTATGGATTCATTAAAAAATTAATATTATTAAAATAAATTTGTATAAAAATAAATTCCATGATCTATTATTCAATGTCAATTTGTTTCATATGTTATAGAAGATGTGATGGTTTTCGTAACTAAATTTATTTTCATTTTGTTGTATTAAATCTAATCGACTATGTTAAACAATGATTAGTTTTTAAGGACTGATGATAATGTTATAATGTATTTCCACTAGTATTATATTGATTTAAATTTTTTTCACATAATAAATTCATTAATTAGTCCCAAAATCAATGTAATGATCTCAATAACACTTCATTGTCTAACAATTGTTTCCATGAGATATGTATCATATTAACCATTCATTCCCATCATGTAGTTTTTATATTAGACCAATAATAATTTATATAAATTATATGTTTAAATTATTTCTAATTATTATTTTATTTGAATTTATTAATTTATTTTTTGTTTTGAATCAAATGTTACCAAACCATTGGGGGTTTTAATCATCCATTAAATTTTTCAATGTGAATGATTATGTCTAAATATTCGTGAGGATTGTAATACAATATATATATTTTAAATGCCGGATAAATTTTTATTCAATTGGTATGTTTTAAATTTAAAGGTTTTTCATTCAATTAACTCTATAAATATTTAAATTGCAGAAATAATTTCTTCTTATTTTATTGAAACCATTTTTATTCCTTGAAAATATTTTCTCTAAATTATATCTAGGATTGTTTTTACTATTCTTGAATAATTTATTATAGTAAATTTTACCCGTGGTTAAAATTTTAAAATATGGTTTATAAGGAATATTATATTCAATTATAGAAGAAATACATTTTTTCAAAGGTTTAAATATAATTAATATTTTACTATTTACCAAAACGAATGAAAATTCCATCGACCATGTACATCAATTTTCATCATGATTACATTAAAATATTTCATATTTCTTTTAAATGAAAATTATTTTCTTAATATTCTATAATTTTTAATATTTAAAATATTTAATCTCAAAAAGGAAATTTTTTATTCCTAATGTAACATTATAGTGATATTTGAAAAACATTCTCATCTATGTCAACATCCCATATTGAATTTTATGGTTTATAGGGTAAAAATATAATGGTACCATCAACGCTATTTCTCTAGATGGAATATGATTTTGTTGTTCTATTTTTTATCTAGGAAAAATTTAAAAATACATATGACTGTTTTCAAATAAATATATTTATGTGGATTATGTGTTTCAACGTTCATTCACTCCTTTTATATGATGAAGGAATTAAAAAACGGATGCAACATGAAGAGAAAGTTATAGGGACTACATGCATTGGTATGCATGATGATTGAAACTAATTTTTGAATTTTCCATATGACTAACATATTTTGTATACTTTTGTGGAAATAATCCCTCATGATGATATTATGATGTTTCATATACGTATTATATCTGTATAATAGTTGATATTATTATCTACGTGATTGTTTATGATAATATGTGATACCTTGATATAATCCCCATTATGGTCTTAAATATATTTCATTTTTTATATTTTATATATATGATTTTATTCATGTTTCATTTAATGATAGGTATTTTTTATGCTTTCCCTTATTAGGCATCCAAAATCACCAATTAATATGTTTTACACCCCCCAATATAATGGTAAGGGGTCTATGAATTATTTCTAGGATATATTAAGGGAAATGATAAATTTTAAGAATTAATTTTATGTTCCATTTCATTTTTTATAATGTAATATTAGAATCATGCACACATATATTCTCCAAACACTACTACACTATTTGATCATGTTATATGCGATCTTATATATCATAGACCTAGGTAGTATGATTTTAACCAACTCAGAGTGACTTCATTCAAGATGTTCTGATTTTATTTATAAGTACCACTTGATTTATAATCCCTTTAATTCATTTCAATGAATTAGATATCTATTTGGGTGAGAAATTCTTGAGAAACTAATTTATTTAATAATACATTCATAAACACCAATAAATCATTTTCTTCTATCTACTTTATCATTCCATGTATTATTAATTATAGTCTTTTATTGATCAGCCACACCTTCAAAATGATAAAAATATATATATAGACATTTCATGATTAATTAACTAAAGGTAGAAATTTATATGCTTCTTATTATGTTGATCCACTATATAGAATTAATTGGGATATAATATCAACTAATGGAGGGTGGAAATTTTCATAATGAAGACTCAATGAAATCATTTTTTTCCTAATATCATTATAGAGTTTATTATTATTCATTTTATTGATAAAGTCCTAAAATTATTGATTAATACTGTCCATTTGATTTTTCACACCATCTCTCATCCAATTTGGTTTTTCATTATGATATTTGAAATATTGTTCATTATAATCACTATTACCTCAATTACTCCCAGTTCAAGTCATTTAGTAAATCTAGGAATGTTAGTTTGAGTATCAGGTAATTATAATTAGACTAAAAAATCATATAATAATAAATACAAATACTAATATGTTTGTAATTATAAATTCTTAATTTATTCCATTGAAATTTTATGTTATTCCTAAAAAAAGTATTGTTAAAATTCGATGGTTTTATGTCTACAAAACTATTTTGATTATATGAATCCCTTAAAATAAAATACACTTCTTTAATACCAACCGATGTGACATGAACACAACATGCATACATATCAAAATATTTTACTTGAATATTCATTACATCTCAAAATATATCACACCAAACAAATAAAAGGTTTAGTTTCATTTGACTATCGATGGATAAATTTTTTTTAAAAATTAATATATACCATAAATATTCTTCTCACTTGATACCCTTTATGAATATCATGAAAAATATTATCGTTCATAACCTTGGGAATAAAAACATAATTAAAGGTGAGATTAGATGCTCAGTGTGGAGACATTGAGAGAAAATAATCAAATATCAAATTTTATAAAAAGATAAACATGTGTGTGTGAGAATATAAACATTGTGTATGTATATTGAATAATATAATCCTAACCAATAAATCTTATAATCTTAATTAATGGCATAGTAATTGTGGAATAACTCTAGAAATTAGATTTATAAAATTGGAAACATGAGAAAATTATTATAATCTAGGAAAACATAACATTAGGATAAAAATTTGACTAATAAATAATAATATAAAATCCTTTTTTATATCGATTCTCACTAAAAATATAATAAATACATTGTGCAAAGAGTCCCATTGTATATTAGGTTCACTCTCTATCCCCAAAACATAGTGGGAATAGCCTCATAGTGGATTAGATTATCTATTAATTACCATAAAAGTCATCTCATAAGATATATAACAATTCTAAATTCATTTAATTAAATAAAATACCCGCATAACATAATGATAAAATATTAATAAATGTAAAACATTATCATTAAAAAATTACGTGATTTCTTATAGCATAGTTAACTCATGAAGATGAAATTTCTATCATGAAAACCACAACATAACATCTTACTAATCCATTATATGAAATATTGTGGACAATATCTCTAGAATGTATCCTTAATAAAAAATATTAAACATTAACTTATGTAGACATATATTGATACCTATCATACAATTTCATTATAAAATATTAGTGAAAAAAGAATAAATATCAATTTAATTTAATATTTTTTATTTATAATTATTAATTCAAAATTTTTAATATATATTACATTTTTAAACCATAAAAAAAATATGGTAAAATTCTTTATGGAATGCTTGTATAAAATTTGAAATTGAGTTCATGTGTAAATCCTAAAAAAGGTTAATTATTTTCAAACATTTATAATAATTGTTAATGTTTTTTGAAAACACACCAAAAATATTAAAAATTGAATTAAATTTGAATAGAATATATAATTTACTGAAATTTAGTATGATAAACCATAAAAAAATATATCAATCCTATACATGAGATTATTAAAATGTTCATAGAGGATAATGAGTCCTGATTTGAAAGAAGATGCAAGGAATGTTTCTCTTATTAGTATCACTTCATGTAAATTATGAACCCATGTAGAATTGAAATGTTATTAGGACATGTGAAACATATTAAAAAATATAGATATGGATATATTGGGGGTTTTCTAGATAATAAATTCTAATTTCCTTAGATAAAAGATCTAATATAACAATGAATAATTTTAAAATTATATTAGTAAATAAAGCCTTTCCTTTACAGCCAAAATATTCAAATGTTCATTAATATATGAAATCAAAAAAATAATCATATTATTGACTTCTTTTAGAAACATAAAAATATATATAAAATTTTATACATATTAATTATAATCATTAATTACACATACACTAATTAATAATAATTTTTTTTCAATATTTGAATTTATTAATTTGATTATTTCATACAATTTCCATAATTGTGTTTTTAATGATCAGTTATTTTTTCCAGGTTTTCCATTTAAAGTATATTAATGTGGGTTGAATAATATTATTACAAATATTTTTTAATTCATATGTACAGTTTATGGAATGTATAGGTACAGTTCCTGAAAATTGGAACCATGACTAACATTTTTGAGTTAATTAATTAATAATAATGAGTAAATTAACATTGCACTATAATTATTTAAACCATTAAAAAACAATATTCATGAAATATATTTATAACTAATATCATATATTGATAATATTAATTTCATGATAATTATTTAAATGAAAATGACAAGGTTGTTATATCATCATTCATGTAGGTGGTTGAACCAACTCCAACATGAAAATTCTACACTAGAGAAGGAGTAAGAGTTTATAGATATATAAAAGCCAAATAATATTATCATAATAATAATAAATTTATTATAACATCATTATATTAGATAATATGATTTATTAAAATACCATATTAGTCGGTAGTTGAAAATTTTAGAGAACTTAGCTTCATACTTGATGAATGTGCTCCATCCAGAAAAGTGTACCATTGTAATGAAGGATTTATGATTCCTTAATAAAAATAAATTCTATAATAAATCATATATGTATTTTGTAGAGGAGAATTAAGAATATATTAATTATAGAACCAATTGTTTTGATTATTTTTGGAGTGGTATGAAGTGTCCTTTTCTTGGTGGGTATTGAGTGGATTTTCCACAAATATGGATTACATAATGCTTATGGTTATCCTATTTATAAAGTATTTGGTTAAAAATTTGAAAATAACGGATTGAGGATATTTTTTTAATGACCACATAACAATATTTATATATTTTTTATGATATTTTTATTCTTTACAACATAGTTTATACATTTTTATGTCATTTTTCCTTTTCGGTGGTTGCTCAAATTTTTACCTTGGAATCATATTTTTTAACATAATATAAAATTAGATTCCCAACCTAATTTCAATGTTATGATAACATAATAATATACTATTAAATCTAACTATCTTTCTAGATAAGGTATATTTACCTTCTAAATTTAAGTAAAAATATCTAAATAAAAATAGTATTTATTGAAAATATAATTTTAAACACGACGTGTTCTTTATAGTATTACATAAAAATAAAAAATATAGTAATTTTTAATACATTATTTTTAATTTAATCAAATATTAACATATAATTATCATAAAAAAGTTGTCAATTTAATTTATTAATTTAAAAATAAATAAAAAATTAGATCATTTTAAATATCATTTAAAAAAATGAATTTATCCACTTATTATTATGATTAATTATTAATATAAGAATATTTAGTTTCATAAATAAATATTTATTAAAAATTTCAATTATTTTTATCAATTCATAAAATCATTTATTAAAAATTATAATAAAAATAATATCATTTATTATATAATAATATTTTTATAAAAAAATATATTAAATAATTACTATCATTTAATTTAAACCCAAAATTATATTGTATTGTATTATAAAACACACCCTTTAGATATATGTAACGTCCTTTTATCCAAGGACAATCTTTGTTATGGTCCTATATCAAACGGATATATATATATATATAATGGTCATAATTTATTTCTTTTTATAGCCTTACATGAATTCTTAGAATCATTATATTATTCATTTACATCTCTCTAAAAAGGTATATTATATTTATAATTCTCTTACTTATTTCAATGGTACTGGTCTAGCTAATGATATTCATAGAGAACCATGTGGATAATTATTTTATGTTAGGTTTGTTTTTATTTAATTTCCATTTTTTCAAATGTAATTTCATAATGTTGTTTTTCTAATTATCTCAATATATTAATGTTCTTCTCCCAATATAATATATTATCTCCATTAAATGTATCATTATTTATTTTATTCTATCACATCATATGAATCTTTATATTCAGAAAAATATATATCTATGGATAAAATACAATTTAAATTCATTGTGTGATACATTCTACCCATTAAAATATTCAATCCCTTCACATTTCATTATTCTACTGAATATAAATTAACATTTTCATTATTACATCTTCATGTTCCCAAATTTATTCCTTCCATCCAACATTGAGATTTTATTATATTAAAGCAAAAAATGAGGTTCGTGGCCTGAAATAGATCAGGGATGTCTGAAATATTGCAGGCTTAAGGCATCCGCATAAACCAAGCTAACAAATTTTGGGGGAAGGGATCCAATACTACTAAAAATAAGGTGATGGTTGGCTGGGGAGGCCCAGGATGCCAGTATGTCTGCAAAATTTGTTACCTTCTCTTCACGAGTGATTAAAAAAAGTGTCACCTTAAAGAAACATTTTTCAATTGTGAATTAAATAGGAGACAGTCCATGGGATGCTATAGGTACCTTGAATTGAGGGTAGAAGAGTCATTGAGTCTGTTTACAATTGATGGATAGGGAACCTAGGGGCATGACACAAATCCAAACCTATGATCATAGAGGTAGCCTCAGCCCTGAGGGAATCACCATGAACAAACCACAAACTGAAGGCAAAGACCACTAAGCCATGCAGATTATGAACAATACCCCCACCCCTCATGCAATTGTTCATATTGGATCCATCAACATTCAGCTTGAGGCCTATGTCAGGAGGATTCCAACAAACCTAATGAACATAAGGATACACCCTTGGAGCAATAGAAATATGGCTACTGGACATGAAACACAAAAAGGAAGGAGCCCATTCACATAGTTTAAGAAGAAACAACAAGTCAAGTTCTAGGGACCTCGCCCATGCTCGCAAGGCCAAACTGGAACTTGAGTGTCCCTCATGTCTGGCAATATTACGATCTGACCATAAGACCCATCATCCAACCGTGAAGACCACTGAGTGAAACCTTTATTCCTGAACATGTTTTGATGAACTAGAGAACCAGGCCTAGAGAATGGCATCCTTAGAGAGGCCGAGAAATCCCGCTCGATGAAGTCCTCAAAAAGGTACCATATACAGCATTCCCAATAACTCATAAAAAAAATGCTCATAAGTCTCTTCTATAGGGACACTACAACAAAGACATTTGGAGGTGAGAGAAATACCCATGCGGTGTAACTCTTCATCTGTGGGAAGCACCCGATTACAAATCCTCCAGATATGGAAATTGAATTTGGCTGATATATCAGCACAACAAAGGAATCAACCCCATGAAACATGATCCTCGGAGATAAGTAGGACCCCACGGAAAGCCTTCGCTAAAAACAAACCATACTGGGAACCTGTGAACACCTGCTGGTCCGATTCAGAGGTAATAAAAATATTGTGATACATCTTTAGGTGAGAGGTGGAGAGGATGGCTTGTGCAAAAGCCGTAAAATAAGTGGAATGTAAGATGGAAAATTCAGGGATGGGGCACCCTGGATAGCCAAGGATACTCCGTGACCAATTGTCCCTCCAGAGGTAGATCGCCCCCTCACCAACAACCCACCTCGAATGATGCCGCAGAGTAAGAATATGGTAGCGAGTAAAATTCTAAGGCTTGGAGAAACTCCCATTACCGTTATCAAATTGCGATCCATATTTTTTAATGGTGAAACGTGCCCATAAATATTTTCCCTCCAGAACATCCCAATCCACCTTTGCATGTAAAAAGTACATGGAACCGGAAACACTCCGCAGATTAAACCCACCCTCCTCAAAGCTGCAAGCCATCCATTTCCATGGAGGCCAATGATATTTTCTATCTACATGAGCATACCATATAATGTTTAACAGAATCATCTCAATATTATGAAGAACCATCTGGGGAACGATAGTGGTGGACATGACATGCATGGGGATAGACGTAAGCACACTATTGACCACTGTGATTCTCCCCCCTAATGAAAGGAAATAGTTTTTCCAATTGAGAATAAGATTAGAATTTTTATCCACAATACCAACAAAATGATGAATCCAACCTTTACCAGGAGAAATTGGGGCCCCTAAATATTCCATGGTAAAATTTCTTTGGGCTATCGCCAGGCTGTCAGCAATCCTATTTTCCATAGTACATGAACAAAACTTTGAAATATAAACCACATGCTTCCTACGATTAATGACCTGCCCGATCAACTTACAATAAAGCTCAAGGATATAGTGAAGATCCTGAATGTTCTTACTACTACCATTGAGAAAGTTAATAAGATCATACTCAATGAAAAGGTGTGAGATTTCTTAGAATTTTTTTCTTACAACAAAAAGTACAAACAAAACAATCATAACACCTGGCGTTCATATATCTACTAAAGGTATCCTGGACAAAAATAAAAACACTCGGAGAAAGAGGGCCCCTTTATCTTAATCCCCATACTGATTCAAAGAAACCATAGCTCTACCCCATAAATGTAATTGAGAACCATGGAGACCCAATGAACCTGAAGAAAATATCAACCACTCTCTCAAAGAACCCCATACATATCAGGACACTGGTGATGAAACTCTACTCAACCCTGTTATAGGCCTTCTCCATGTCCAAATTAATGGCAATTTTTTAGCCCATGACATGCTTGTTGATATCTCCTAACATTTCCTATCCCAAAACAATATCAGATTTAGTGTACCTTCCTTGATTAAAACCATGTTGCTCATCTGATATCTATATAGGGAGGTATCCCACAAGACTGTGGTTGATGATGGTAGCAACAACTTTGTAGGGGAAATTGGACATATTGATCGGTTTGAATTGCATTAAAAAAGAGGGTTAATTGACTTTTGGGATGAGAATAAGCGTGGTGGCACATGCCACCCGACGTAAACTGCCTCCTCCAATGTAGTCCTGAACACATTCCACCATTTGACGCTTGATGAAATCCCAAGATATGTGGAAAATGGATCCCAGAAAACCATCGGGGTCAGGGGCACTCTCAGAGTTGAGAGCCGAGATAGCATGCCAAACCTCTTGCTCAACTGTAACCCTTTTGAAGAATCCATTGGTGTCATGGAAAACCACCTAAGGGATAGAGTCAAAGAGATATGAGTGACCTGATGGGTAACCATCCATCATTCAAGGGGTATCATCTGCAAGTAGTAATAGAAATGACTTTCAGCCATACCTCCTACAACTTGAGGGTCATTGGACAAAGAACCATCATCAAGGAGGTTGTTTGGATCCTTGGACCTCTTCCTCTCCTTAATGCATGCATGAATGAAATTTGTGTTTTTATCACCCTATTTTAGCCAAGACACTCGTGTCCTCTCCCTGGAACTATTTTCATGCTCAAGAGAAAGTCCATAAGTAGATTTTTAAAAACCACGAGGTAGATGAAAACATAATCGTCCCAATTAAATTCCATCCCTTGCTCATATTGTTCAATATTGGATTTTAGAGTATCCATGTCTAGGAAGCGGGAAGGTTTAGAATTTTCCCATCATCAGATATCCTCTTTCAACCTTCGAAGACGGTTATGAAATCCTACCCAGGAATTCACAGCCATAGGACTTTGCCATAACGACTGTGCCATAGAGAGGAAATCATGGTCACCCTCCAAACTTCTAGTATAGAAAAAGCGATCATGACTAATATTATAACCATCTAGGCTAAGGAGAATGGGGGAGTGATCCGAGATAGAACTTACTAAATGGTCCACATTAATAGTAGGAAAGGAAGAGATAAACATCATGTTAGCAAAGCACCAGTCAAGCCAAATTCACATTCGTCGACTACCCTTCTGGTTATTACACCAAGTGTATTTATCTCCTGAAAATATGAGGTCAAGAATACAAGCTCGAGCCACAAAGCTCGCAAAAGCATGCCTACCTCGTAAAGGGTAAATGCCTCCAGCTTTTCATTCTTGAGGCTCAAGGATGCAGTTAAAATCCTCATCAACAAGACATGCCTCATGACCAGTGTCGAGGTCAGACAACTCCTACCAAAGAGGATCCCTATCCTTTGGATCACACATGGCTTAAACAAAAGTCATTAAACAAGAAGAGATATCATGACTGACTTTCACGAAAATTTTCTTATTTGATAATGCAACCCTCTGTACAGACACTGAATGATTCTAGAACACCCAGATGTGATGGTTACCTGAGTACCCATGCATTTAGTGACGAATCCCTAATTTGAAGGATAAATCACACATTCTTGACTATTGTTGTTTGTGTTCCAAGATTTCCACCAAGGCATCCTGTCTAAATCTATGTTCAGAAATAAGGAAATAAACCTTTACTTGTGGACCCAGTCCCCGGACATCCCAAATTAGGTAAGAAATAATTGGAAATAAGGGCACTGGTCTTTTTCCCGCAACACATATGAGATCTTAGGATGATTATAAGATGAGGATTAATCCCTTTTTTCGTGGTCCCTCATTCAGACAACGATGCATGAGGGAGATAACAAACAATCCTCTAAATCAGAATGCACAAAATAAAGCAAGATGGAGCTTTTGTACAGAGGTAGACCACTGGGAGAAGAGGGAAAATATCAAGAATGGGTTCTTTCCAATCTCTGTGTTCTGATGGATGTTCGATCACAGAAAGAACCTCATGACCTAAGGAAATTGGAGGATCAAAAAGCAGTTGTACCAACTCGAGGTTGGGGTGAAGGACTGGATCTGATCTAAAAAGAACCATGTTTGTGCAGAGATTTCCCTCACCACCATCAATCATGCCCGGACTACATGCTAGATCCACGGGGGGAGGACTGACCCTGGAGGATTTATGAAGAGGGCCACAAGCCGTCTAGGAGGTTGGAAGGTATGTAGATGTCGAAACCAACCTAAGCAACTTAGATTCCCCAGAGGACAGGAGCTTCTTTGAAGGATGAACTGTATCCTTGAACTGCATATTGTGGAAAACATGAACAGAATGGCAATGAAGAAAATAGAAGGAGAAATAGAGAGAGGGAGAAAGAAACACAAGGTACTTCCACCAAGCCACATCTTCTCCCACCTAAAGCAAAATTTGGAAAGGTTAGGGCTGAGACAGCTTCATCTCCACACAAATGCAAGCCATCCCCTTGTCCTGAATTTGAAGAGCATGAAAATCAGCACAAAGAAAAGATCCAATGGTGTAACCTATACCATAGAAGATTTAAAGATTGTGGAAAGGAAGGGGGATTTTGGGTAAATTCTCCCAGATCGCCTCTTGAGGAGTGTCTTTGCTGATGTGACCATCCACAGACCAATGAAAAAGCTTTAAATGCCATTTCCCGATCGATCGAGGACATTGAGACCATGCCTTCACAAAATCTTTGCGTGAGGCCATCACCACACAGAAGGACATCTAATTCAGAAGTGATACCCTAGATATAGCCTCCAAACGCCATGAAGTGACGAAGTCCTGGAAAAGAGGCAATGGGGGTTTATCCACACCAAAACGGGCCACCAAGGTCCATTTGTGAAGCTCCACTACAAAAGAGAATGACTCCGAAGGAAAGACGACCACCAGGGAACCATCGACCAGAGACGCCTGAAGGCATCTTAAAGAAATTCCAGGGATCAGATAAATCCTCCCTGAGTTGGAAAACACTAGTGGAAGAAGGATATCCTTATGTGAAGGTTCATCTTTGGGAGCGTTAAAGGCCTACGGATCCACTAGATCTGATGAGCCTGGGGCTTGGGGCGACACAGGGGAAAAGAAGGACCTCACATTTCATCTGGGAGAAATGAAACAATGACCGAAAGGGGAGGAGGAACATGCACAGGTGGAGAAATTTGAAAATGATGTGGCTTGTGCGGCGCATTATCCCAAAACATCCCATTTGAAGAACACCCAAATTTCTTCCTTCATCTAATGATTTATTTTTAGAATATTATCTATGTGAGTGGCCTTATTTCATATATTTTTATCTCTATAATCCATAATAATAAAATATTATTCCGAAAAATAAATATAATGTTAACATTTTAACAAATTATATTTTTCGAATGTCATGTGTTAATTATATACTTCTTCAAATATGAATCATGTAACAAATCATGAACAAGGGATATGTCAAGTGGAACCATAAGATGATAAGTTATCCTCCGCAAAAAAATTGAAGAATTTGATGACGCCAATCTATCTAGGAATCAATATTATTTTCTTCATAATACACATAACCATCACACATGGGGATATTTAAAGCAATACCCTATATCCAAAATGAAATTCCAAATCTCATTGATGATTAAGAGTGAAACTATTTCATTATAAATGCATAGTTTTTATGTTTCACTGTATAATCCCTAGTTAATAATAAATATGAAATTTTTATATTTTTAATATTTATGAATTAAATTCGAGTCTAGGTTTGGTGGCATACACGACATGAAAATATGGGTTTTTCCAAATTCTTATGTTGCACACAATGTTAATTCATTCTGTAAAAATAATAATATAATATTTTTATTTTAAATGGTCTTTAAAGACTATCCATTTTACATGTATGAATGTATAGAAATAACTATATTATGATCAAAAATGTTTTTTAAATATTTTCACATCTTTCTAATAAAATTTACATTCTTAAAATGAGAATGAATCCAATTTTATGTTTAAACACTCTAATTTTTTTTAAAAGGTTATAATACCTTATTTTGATAGAGAACCCTTTTTAAATATCATTTTATTCTCTTTTATGTTTTCAATTTGAAAAAAAAACGTTTTCATTAGGATTGGGACATAAATATTTACTTTGAGTAATTTTTTGGTTTTTTTGATAATATTCTTTTTTTAATAAATAGTAAAAAATACTACATTTTAAGTAAAAATTGTATTTTAAAATTAATTATTTTTATAATTATACTATACTATTAATATGTATTAAATTTTAATTAGTTTTATTCTTATCATTTATTACAATTTTTTTAATTTAAGAAATGTCACTATAAAATTAGACATAAACACATGTCAATGTATTACTAGTTTTTACTTCTAAAAAACACATTTTTTTGGTTTTGACAACGAGAAATAGTTTTAAATTAATTTATGAAAATTATTTATTTTTAATTTGTAAAAATAGATTCCATATTTTGAAATAGGAATCCCAAATTGTTTAAATAGTTACCTTTTGTTTTGAGACATTATGAATATTAACTTCAGTAAATATTTAATTTACTATGGTTAAAGGATAAATCGTGTAAATAAGGGGGAAAATAATATTATAATAATATTAAATTTTCATAAAACGTCTCCAAAACCTTTTGGATTAGATATTTCCAACCATGGGAATCCTTGGGTCTATTTTAGGACCTCATGGAGCCACTTTTCGGTGAAAATGATATTTAATTACTTTTAATATAATGTTAATGAAAATATATCCTAAACATGTATCATTAAATAAAAAAAATTTATATGGGGTTATATAATCTATATCTTCATCTATAAATATTAATTAGAATGATATAAATATTTCCTATATCATGGTATGTTATTTATATCATTTATACATCAAATAAATAAATTTATTTATGACACAATGATGATTTCTTGATTACGTTATTAAGTAATGATTTAAATAAATGAGATTATAAATGTTAAAATAAAATTATTTTCAAACATTATATTCCACACACGAATTTTATGGATAATTATGATTTTGTATATTTGAATAAATTATGGTTTTGCAAAATCATCATGTTGTTATGGAATTTTTTAAAAGTCATGATATGAATAGTATATAAATTGACATAAATGAGTTTTTTAAAACATATAAACTTTTATTAAAAGATATAATAGTCATAAAAATATTAGATTCATCTAAATGACTTAAATAATGTTGAAAATATCATTAATTAATCACATGATGTTCGATTGGAATTTTATAGTAATTATATTAACCATATAGTATTAGTATACGAGAAGACATGGTAAAAGTAAAATTAGTTAACTATTGGTTAATGATAATTGATAAGGTTAAATATGAGATGAAAACTCATATAAAACCTATTGGTTGATATTTTTTATACCCAAAAAAATTGTATCTCTGAAATAAATGACTTTTGGACCATTTAGAACCTAACAAATCAATTTATAATAAAGTAAAATTTCTAGATATTCCTTAAGTGCCCCTCATCCCTCTTATAAAAGGGAACCACCTCAAACCCTTACTGAAACCTCTCAAGAACCCTTGAATCACCCAAAATCAGCCTATATAAGTTCCCAACATCCATTTCTTCCTCCTAGAAGCTTTAACATGGTCAAAATGAAACTCAAGAAGTCCTTGTAGCTTAAATCAAATGGAGTTACCCAATTTACACTAATGTCTTCTCTCAAGATTCTTCAATTTATTTTCATTATCTGGCCCCTAAACTCTATTTATTACATTATTATATAACAAAAATTGTATCTTCAATAAACTATGATGTTTTTATGAGAATAATTCAAACTACACATACACACACCACCATATAATAGATATGAACTCACTATTTATATGTACATTGAACTATTGCCTCACGAAACGTGGATTGTTCAATTATCCCCTACCACCTCTCCTAGTGTCCATTTTGATTGATCTGTATTTATATTAGATATATATTATATTTATATTTTTTATATGATATTATATTTTTCATTTATTTCATACCTTTATGGTTTCCACAATGGTTAAATAACATAATTTCATTTAAGGAAGTGTGGACTACAGCCTCCTCAAAGTGATATGACTCGTTCATTCTATAAATGAATGAAAATTAATTTTTTTATTGTCACAATACCTATTTTAAGGGATGAGGGGTAACCCAACATGGAATCATGAATTAAACAACAACCTAGCCTCTAAATTCAGATCATGGACAAAAATACTCATTCAAAACTACAAAACAAGGCTTCAACCGGTGAAAACTTATGCTCTGCACCTCCTCTAAAGATCCAATATATATATGAAATCATAAAAAATTCCCTTAAACGCAAACCGAAGGGCCATAAGAAAAACACTTACACAGCCATCAAATCACAATGAAAAAAATTCAAAAAGATCACATCATAAACCTTCAATAAAACCATTCATGTTGCAACCTCAATGTTGTGATTTCATCCTCAACCTGTTGGAATTTCTGGTTATGTTTTATCCATTCAATGTTTCTTTCATCGTCAGAAAAATCCTCCCCCACTTGATTGGAATTTTACAGCGAATCCATCTCATTCTTCGGAACGAAAACCCCATAGGTAATTTCAGGAATATTATTCAGTTGGTTGGAGATTGGGAATTATCACGAAGATTAAACTATGATATATAAAATTGTATCTCTCTATCCATCACATGCTTTCAGTAATGGCAGATCATCATATAGCATGAAACCGAATGAAAGCACACCGTAAAAAAACACCGAAAATAGAATCACACAAAAAAATAACCATTGAAGGACTGTCTTATTGCATCTTATCCACATCGCTACCACAATGTAGAGAAAATGTGAACCAAGAAAAATGAACAATAAAACACAAAATGCAAGATGGAGGCAGATTCTATCGCCACCCTCTTGTTCTCACCGAGAGACCACCTCGAACTACCACAGACGATTCCAGCCAAAATAGTACCGTTGAGACAACCATTGGCTATGAGAGACTAGAACAATGACCATTGACTTCACCATGCCACCAAATGAATCTGAACCTAGTGATAAGGGATATAGAAATGAAAATCCAATAATAAGTGGGAAAAGCCAAGACTATCGCCCCTTGAAATCCTCGTTGCCTCCCATGGGAGAGAAACTTCCATACATATGTATGAACGTCTTACTGTCTCCATGAATAGTGTATTTAATTTCATATATAAAAATTTTATAGAATATTATTAATAAATATATAATATATATATATATATGATATTTAAATAATGAATACAATTCCTAAGATAATAGACTTTTTACCGCATGGAATTTTTTTAATTATTATAAGTTTATTTTATTCTCAATTAAAAAATATCGAAAATACAACTGATATGATATTAAATAATTTTTTAATGTTTATAACATAAGTATTAGTGATATAAAATGAATAATAAACATGAAAAATTTTCAGATGCAAATTGAAATTAACATAAGTTTATTATTTAGGAATAACAAAGAATATACGTGACAAGTCGAACCCAAGGTATATGAGTTTATCTCAATATACTTTCATTGAGGCGTATTTTGGTTTAAGAATGACCTTAATTTATATGGAGTATAATTTTATGATTTTTATTTTAATTTCATTTAATGGTTTTAAAAATTAATGATTTGTATAATGAATCATTTTACAAATTGACCAAGGGAATGTTTATTTTAATATACGCGATGACAACAACCTTTTCTCTACCACGAACTTTATTTTATATTTTGATTTCATTTCATGCTGTAATGTTTTTAAAAGTAAAATAAATAAAATACACTCTTTTGTTGTATTTTTCTTATGGAAATGGTTTTGTGAATGGATTTATTATGTCAATATTTTGGAATGATACATTGTTATTATAATGTGGAAATGTTATCTTTCCTTTATTTTTGTGTCAGGTGGTATTATTATGTAATGGTTTATGGAAATTATTTATATATATAGGCTGTTCGGTGATAATCCTAGGGTGGGTGAGCTCGAGATAGATAACCAATGCATTGGGTAATGATACAGAAGAAAATTTTAATGTTTCACTTAAGAGATATAGGGAATATACTGTGATGGGTATTCTAAAAGTGACTCCCTACATAGTTGTTAAATCTGCAATATACGTATGATATGGATTCCACAGGTTTCCTTTATGATTTATGATTTATATGTGATATTCATAAATCATATTATTTCATGTGGTATGTTAAATAAAATATGTTTTATGATTGAAAAGTATGATTTTATTGATTTTAATGTATTGATAGACTGATATTTTCAATTCTTATTTTATAAACCTTACTGAGCTTTTTATGCTCATCCCATGTTTTAGAAATGTTTTTCACTAGGTATTAGGAAGGGTAAGAGAATGGAAGAATTCAAAAATACTTACATTAAGGAAATAATTCATGTATTAATTAAAGAGTGTCAATGTGGTGGGAAAATTTGATTGTGTAGAAGTGCCTACATTGTAATATTTGGGATGTAATGTAATAGTTATGGACTAAATCTCTAAAAATGTAAACATAAAAAGTACCTCAATGTAGAAATATTGACTTAACTAATGATTAAGTAATGTTTTAATGTTGGGTCCATATAGTTGTTCTTAGAGGTCAGTTTATACAACATTAGGAGTTAAGATATTGTTAAATTATTATACATAAATTATTTTTACTTTTTGTTATGATTGAACTGATATAGCATTTGAATATTACCATTTTGTTTCCCTTGAAATATTTCTGTGTTTATAATGGTTTTCCAAAGTGGGTAATGGTTAGAAATGATGGAACAACATCGAGAGGATAACATCCTTCCAAATCAACAACTTAAGATTGTCAAAATTAGAATTGAGTTGTTTATTGAAGTGATGGATCAGTTGACTTGGGTGATAAAAGGGGGATGTGTTTACTGCTGAAATTTTAGTATATTTTATAATTAAATAGGAGTATGAATGTCTTTTATAATTTTTTAATCCTTAAAAGAGATGAAACTGTATGGGAATTTCAGTAATTTTTATTTTCAGTTACAACAAATTTCATTGTTTGTTCACATTGTTTCTAAAGATGGCATAACTGTTGATCCTTCTAAATAAATATTTGATGAAGAATGTCTATGACCAAAAAATGTAACTGAGATTCATTTTTTTCTTGGTTTAGTATGTTATTAAATGAGGTTTTTTGAAATTGTTTCATATTTATCTATCCCACTGACTAAGTTAACTCGAATTGGTGTTAAAAGTATCTTGACAAAATAATTTGACAATTATATTCAGGAATTGAAAGAAGATTTGTGAATTCTCTAGTATTAAAATTACCTTATAGAAATAGTGAGTTTGTTTTAACAGTGATGATTCATTGAATGAACATGGTACAGTCTTAAGGCAGAATGATCAAGTAATTTCTTATTCTTCACATCAGTTGAAACCTCATGACTTAGATTACCCTAAACATGTATTTGAATGAGATGTAGTTGTTTTTTCATAAAACATTTTGACACATCATTTGTATGGCATAACGTGTGAAATATATACTTATCACAAGGGTTTGATATATATATTTATTAACTCAAAATTAATTAAACCTGATATAGTAGATACGGATAGAATTAATCAAGGATTATGATTTCACGATCCATTAGAAATCGGGAAACGAAAATGAAGTAGCTGTCGCTTGGAGTAGAAAGAGTAATCATACATTAACCACGACCTTGGAACGAGATCCTTTGGTTTTTGATTTGATAAATTTTGGATTATATGTTGTTGGTGCAGGGAATTCTATTATTTTGGTTCAGGTGCATGGGAAATTGTCTGTAGCAGACAAAATAAAGAATGTGTATATAGAAGACAACGAGTTACAAAAAAGTAGATTTAGTTCATAAGAGTATGTTACATGAACCTAACCATGACAAAGATTTTGTTTTGATGTTTGGAAATAGATTTTACGTGCATTGTGATTTATAGATGATGAAATAATTATTATATGAATCTCATAGTTCTCCTTTTTTAGTTCATCCAGGCTATACTAAAATGTTCAGAGATCATGGAGTGTATTACTGGTGTGGTGGAATAAAAAGGCATATTGATTACTTTATTAGGATGTCTTTGACATATCAACATGTTAATCTATATAAACAGTTACCGAAAGGGATGCTTCATCATTTACCAGTGCCAGAATGGAAATGAGAAAATTTATCCATGTACATCATTATTGGATTACCGAAGATGTCTCGAGGTAACAATGCAATCTAGGTTATTGTTGATTAATTGACTATATTTGATCATTTCCTTCCTATTCAAGATATTTTTTTCTCTATTTCAACTTTCTCGAATGTTTGTTAAAGAGGTAGTTAGGTTACCTGGAGATCCCCACTCCATTGTATCTGATCATGATCTCAGGTTCACTTTTAACATTTTGAATGACCTTTTTAAGTCGTTCGGTACTGAGTTAAATTTAACTACATATTTTTATTCAAAATCAGATGGATAGTTAGTATAAAAAATACAAACCTTGGATGATATTCTACGTGCATGTTCAACGGATTACCCAGGATGTTGGGACCACCATCTTTCTTGGAATGATTATTCTTATAATAATAGTTTTCATTCTAGTTAACACAATTGGACATTTGAGGCATAATATGGAATGCAGTGTCGAACTGTAGCTTTTTTTGGATGAGGTAGGTGAATGGATTTTATGGGACCAGAATTGGTAAATGAGATGGCAGAAAAATTTTAGTTGATTTAGACGAAAATGAAAATAGCTCAGAGCAAGCAGAAAAGTTAGTCTGATAATTGGAGGAAGGATATTTATTTCAAGGAATGTGATCATGTCTTTCCCAAATTTTCTCCAAGGATGAGTGTGACACATTTTGGTAAAAATGGAAAGATATGTCTGAGGTTCATTGGACCCAAGGAAATCTTAGATAAAGATGGATCATTTTCCTATAGAGTGGCATTACTTCCGTGTTTGTCCTAGGTACACCACATTTTTCATGTTTCAATGTTCAGAAATTATATGCTAGAGCCATCTCATGTTTTGAGTCCAGAGTTTGTTCAGTTAGAAGAGAATCATTGTTATGGGGAACAACCAATCCATATTTATTACCGAAGAGAGAAAGTGTTACAAAATAAGGTAATTAATCAGGTAAAGGTTTCTTTTGAACAACTTTATGGTTGAAGAGTAAAAATGGGAATCTAAAATTGCTATGAGTGATAAATACCCCCACGTATCTGATATGTGAATAAAATTGAGAGGATGAAATTTCAACAAGGGTGGAAGGATGTAACATCCCATGAAAATAAAGATTATAAAATATTTATATTTGATAATATTTCTTAATTAAATATTAAATTTACAGTAAACGGGATTCTATGTTCGATGTCATAACCGATATGCTACAATATGTATTACCGAAATAGTATATTGTACACAATTTTGCGTCAAAATAATAAAATAATAATATGATAGTATGCTTTTAAATGGTAGTTAATTCCTAGCCATTATACATGTGAGAGATAACAGAACAATCTATATTATGATTTATCATGTTTTTTAAAAGTGTTTACAATTATCCAATAAAATGTAAAGTCTTAAAAAAAGAACAAATCCAATTTTAATCATAAATAGTCTAATATTTATTAAAAGGTAGTATTACCACCTTTTGATGGAGAACCCTTTATAAATATAGTTTTTGGAACTTTTATGTGTTCCATTTGAAAAAATAAACTTCTTCATTAGAATTGGTATGTCAAAATGTTCTATGGGTAAATTTTATGTTTTTTCTAATAACATTTATATCTTAAATAATAGATATAAATAATTCATTTTATGTCAAAATTGGCTTTTCATATAATTTATTTATAGAGTATGATTGTACATTTAATCAGTTTTAATGTGTAATTAGATTCTATTTTTTATAATTTAATCCAATTTTGGTAATTGGAACTAATTTCACTTTGAATTTTTTCATAAACCCCTGTCATACTTTTAATAGTTTTTATTTCGTAGAAACATTTTTTTGTTCTTGAAAATGGAAATTTGTTTTAAATTATTTTCAAAAAAAATTAGTTATGAATTTAGAAAAATGGTTTCAATGTTTTTAATTAAGAGGTAAAAATTGTGTTAATATGTATATTTTATATTTAGACACTGTGAATATTAACATCATTAAATATTTTATTCACCATGGTTAAAGGTTAAATATGTTAAATAAGGGTAAAAAATATTATATTAAAATTAAATTACCATAACAGGTTTCATAACCCTATTGGATGAGATATGTCGGACCATGTGGATCGATGGGTTGATTTTTGGAACCCATGGAGCCACTTGTGTGTAAAAGTGACATTTAATTACTTTGAATTTAATGTTATTGATAATACAACCTAAACATGTATGTTTTACTAAAAACAATTATGGTGTTATATTAGTGATATCTTCTACTATAAATTTTCATTATAAATCTAAAATGATATCCTAAGTCATGTAATATTATTTATATTATTTAGACATCAAATAGATAAATATACTTATGAAAAAATGATGATGTATAGATTACCTTATTAAAGAATGATTTAAATAAATGAGATTTTAAATATTAAAGTATATTTATTTGTAAACATTTTATGCCATAAAAAAATTTAGGGATAATTATGACTTGTTATATTTTAATTAATTAAGGTGGTAAGAAAGAATCAATTTGGTATTTAATTTTTAAAAGCCATGATATGAATTGTATATAAATTGATATATATGAGTTTTTAAGACATATAATATTTTTATTATAAGTTATAATAGTCCTAAAAATATAAAAATAATCAAAAGGACAGAAATTATTTTTAACATATCATGAATTAACCACTTGTTGTTCGATTGGAATTTTATAGAAACTATATTAACCATATAGTTTTAATATACAAGAAAAAATGGTAAGAGTAAAATTAGTTAACTAAGGATTAAAGAAAAAATATAAGGTCAAATTTTAGACCAACACTTTTATAAAACCTATTGGTTGAGATTTTTTTGACCCAAAACATAATTTCCTTGAAATAAATGACTTTGGGTCCATTTGAAACAGAAAAAACAATTTTTAATAAAGTAATATTTCAAGATATTCCTTCAGTGCCCTTCTCCCTCTTATAATTCGGCATCACCTCTAACACTTAGTCACACCTCAAAAGATCCCTTGTACCATCTAGAATCATATCAAATTATCTCCCAACATCCATTAATTCTTTTTATATTCTTTAACATGGGATGAAGGAAATTCAAGATGACATTTTAGCTCAAATCAAATGGTGTTACCCGATTTAATGTAATGTTTTTCTCAAGGTTATTCCATTTTTATTCTTTATCAAACCCCATAAACTATATTTAATGAATTATATTATAATAACACTAGTATATTCAATATTCTAGGATGTTTTTCTGATAAGTATTCCAACTACACTTACACACACCTCCATGTAAGGTATATGAACATACTGTCTCTGTGGATGGTGAACTACTACATTTTGAAATGATGATAGTTCGATTTTACCTAAAACATTTCCTGGTGTCCATTATGAAGTAATTTTATTTATATGTCATATATATTATATTTATATTGTCTCTATGTATCAACATTTTTCATTTAGGTCACACCATTACGGTTTCCAAAATGGGTAAATATGATAAATTCATTTGAGGATGTGCGGACTACGACCCCCTCAAAGTGATATGACATTTTCATGCCATACATGGATCATATAAATGATGGTGTTAATATAAGTATATAATGTATATAAAATATGATATTATACTGGAATTATAATCTATTTATGTATCATTTGGTTTTCATTCCATTAAATATGAAAAAGAAATAAAAGTAATGTTCATGTGTACAAACGTGATACCGTCTCCATGAACGGTGATTTTCACTTCTTATATCCAAATGTTACGGAAGATTACAAATAAATATACACTGGTTATATATGATATTTAAATCATAAATTTAATTATGGAGATAAAGGAATTTTGACCACATGGACTATTTTTAATTATAACAAGTTAATTTTTTACTCATGTACCAAATATTGGAAGAACGATCTATATTTACTTAAATAATTTTTTAATGTTTATAATGTGGTAATAAGTGATTTAAAATAAATAATAAACATTAAAAAATATCATAAGAAACAAGAAATTAACATAAATTTATTATTCAGGAAGAACAAGGAACATACGTGGGGATCCTGACTCAAGGTAAGGGACTTCATCTCATTCTCCTTTCATTGCGGCATATTTTGGTTGATACACCACCTAATTTTACGTGGTGTATAATTATACCATTTTTATATTAATTTCATTTAATTTTTTTTTTAAATGAAGTGTTTGTTTAGTGAAGTGTTTTACAAAAACAAAATGTGAATGTTTCTTTTAATGTATGTGACGACAACGTCATTTTTTCTTCCACGAGAATTATTTGATATTTGGATTACCTAACAAGACATAATTTTTTTAAATGGATAATAAATAAAAAATATTATTTTTATGTATTTTGGTACTAAAAATTGTTTTGATAATGTATTGACTATGTCAATATATTGAAATGATATATTGTGATTGCATTGTGGAAATATTATCATTCCATTATGCTTATGTTATGTGTTATGATTATGATATTGTCTTTGATAATTGTTTATGTATATATGTGGTTACATTATAAACATTAACAACCGGGCCCCCGTGATAGCACATACACCCCGCCTTTAACTAGGGCGTCGGGTCATGGCCTGCTACGTACCACTAGTTGCCCCGCAGACATGTGGTCCCCACCCTAGGGCCAACCCATGTGCCTAAACGGGTCATCTGACTAATGAATATCCCCATATGCCAACACATATCCTTTATAGTCTTCTTTTCCTCACTCACACAAACCATAGAAAAAATCTCATAGGGTCACCCATCTGGTTCACAATTCCAGGCCAACCACTCTTAACTATGGAGTTTTAATCGGATAGGCTCGCGAAAAGAAAGGCGCACCTTGATGACATGAGTCGTATCATTTAGTCATTTAACACTTTATCATTCTGGTGTGTTATAATCACCCCCAACCCTTTAGAGTAAAACATCCTCATTGTGGGCCCTATATCTCAACACATGATATGCACCACATATAAGGTTCAGTTGCTTTCCAGTGATCTTCTTCCTCACTAACACACACGTTAAGAAACATTTCAGAAGTTCACCCATCCTGATTACTACTCCTTGCCAACCAGGAATAACTATATAGTTCTAATCATTTTGGATCCCTAAAAGGAAGGTGCACCTGTTTACAAGAGTCATATCATTTATTCATTTAAACTTTTATCATTCTAGGGTGTAACAATCACCCCCCCCCCCTAGAGCACAACGTCCTCATAGTGGGCCCTATATCTCAACTCAGGCAGTGCACCGCACTTAAGGCTGGGTTCCTCTACTGATACCAATTGTAAGAATTGTGCCATAAGGTATGCACAAACACCCCGCCATAAACATGCTCATCGGGTCCTCTCCCACCAGGTACTACTAGTTTCCCCACAGACATGTGGACCCCCTAGGACCCACGCACATTTTTAAATTGGTCATCTGACAAATGAATGTGCACACATGCCAACACATCTTCATTCCAGTGTACTTTTTCCTCACTCACACACACCCTAGGAAACATCCCAGAAGGTCACACATCATGATCACTACTCCATGCAAAGAATGATAAACTATAGAGTTTTAATTAGGTAGGATCTCCAAAAAGACCGTTCACCTTGTTGACATGAATCTTATCATTTTGTTATTTAACCCTTTATCATTTTGGGGTGTTACATAAACCTAGGGTGGGTGAGCCTAAGACAGCTCTCCAAGGCATTGGGTAATGTGACAAAGGTAAATGTTAATGTTTATCCTAATATATTTAAGGAATATACTATGATGGGTACTCAAAACGTAACACTCTACGTAATTGTGAAAGATACAATGTATGCATGATATGGATTGCACAATTTACCTTTATGATTATTGATTTCTATGTTATATCGATAAATCTTATGATTTTAAGAGGCATGTTAAAGAAAATATGTTTTATAATTGAAATGTATGATATTATTTATTTATATATATTTTTAGACTAATGTTTTCTTTCCATAGATTATAACCCTTAATCAGCTTTTTATGCTCATCCCATGTTTTTGAAAAAAAAAATTTATAGGGTATATGGAAGGGTAAAAGAAAATCTGAATTCATGAATATTTTTATCATGATAAGAATTCTTGTATTATTGTAGGTGTTTTATTGTTGTGAAAAAATCGATAGATTATATGTTTCTACTCAATAATATTTGAGATGTCATGTAATAGTTATGGCCTAATTTCCTAAAACACTAAACCTAAAAAATCCACAATGTTGAAATCTTGACATCACTCAAGATTAAGCATTACTTTAGGGTTGGGGACTTATATTACCGAAAATGATTGAATAATCAATAAAATATTTGAGAAAAATCAATGCATTTCAAATAAATATATTATATCATACAACAGGATTATTATTCAAATTTCATTGTAACAAAAACCATAAATCATATATGATTACTGTCCTGGGGATGAGATACATAAAAAATATATTTTACAATGTTCTAAAAATATACCAAAAATATTGATTTCACATGATACCATTTTTGAATAATTAGACATTTTAATCTTATTTATTATTTGATGAATGGATACATAAGAATTTTTTAGATTAGATGCTTTGTATGGGGTGAAATTTGAGACAAAAATCGATTATTGTAATTGTTAATAAAATGATCTCATGTGTGTGTCAATATAATCAATGTTCCTTATTAAAGAATAAGTGATTATTACGTAAAAACACTATCATAATACTTGAATCATGAAATTAGTCTTTTATACGGATATAATAGATTAATAAATTAAATGTGGACACATGATTTAATAATCATGATCAATGAGAACATAAAATAGGAACATTTTAAAACACAATAATGTCAAACTAGTAACAAAATAGAAATCAAAATGTTTGTCAGTGATATCCATCAATACATTCATATCATAGTTGACCTGGCTCACCACCTTCCCATACAAAAGTTGACTTGGAAAAAATAGTTGCATCTTTTAACATAGTATATGTGGGATATCCACCTTTACCCTATCCTGCTATAATGTGATATATAAAATTACCCAATTCATATTAAGATAAAAATAGTATCATCCATCGAAATAACATAAACTATATATATGTGTGTATCATAATCACATGAGAATGTTTTGAATTCCTTCATGGTTTAATTAATCCATTAAAATAAATAGGCCTCATGAAATCATCAATATGACATTATTATAAGACATCTAGATAAATAAGGTGTAAACTTTCATTAGATAACATTCTTAGTTACTCATATGTAATAATAATGGATGTTTACAAAGATACTAATAAGTTATATAAGATCATTAAAATTTTATTTTATAAAGAATAATAGAAAAACTTGTAAATTTAAAATACCATTTATCAAAAAATTTATTAAAAAAATATGTAATAAAAAATTATTTTTTGAAAAATAAATACATATAGGGGAGATTAATAAAAGAAATTTATTTTGCGTAATTAGAAAATGCAATCATATAGATAATGAAAAAATTATATTCATTTGATAGTATTTAAAATTAAGTCATTGGTGATATGAAATTAATATTCTAATTTTATTGAAAAAGATTAATTTGGAATGTTAATTAATTTTATTAATAAAATAGATCATCAAATCAAAGAAAATTATATAATGAAATCTGGTATGCATAATAATTTTCTTGGATTTATATGTGAAATATTATATATAATAAATAAGTGGTAATGTCAGTTTCTCATGCATGAATTTCATATGGTAATTTTTAGCTAATATTGTAATGAAATTTCAAGAGATAATTTTAAAATAATAAATACCATATGATAATAAAAAATTGTGGTTTAGAGTGAATTTTATAATATTTAAATAGGTGTAAATTTACTCATGAAACACTTGAATTATAATTTAGTTTAGAAAAAAACCGTAATGTTTTTTAATGTATTCCATGGATGATCATTAGCCATTTTTATAATGAATACAAATACTATAATAAATTAATTGAAGATTGTATTCAATTTTATTAAATATAATATTATTCAAATATCATCAATCAATATACATATTTTTCTTAGTTAATTTCCATTTTCATCATTGAATGCATGTAATTGTGCTGTTTCATAATAATTTTTCAATGGTGATGGAACTACCCGATATTTGATACCAATTCCATAATTGGGAAACTACAATAAGTATTTGAATGATTTTGTTCTGTTACGTATTTATCCAATTTTCCATTTTAAGGAAATAATTGATACTGTGGGTGAAAATGGCATAAATAATATATGTTTTAGAAAATTTAATGATAATAATTAGTTATTTTATAATGAGTATTTATTGTAACACAATACATAATGAATAATAATCAAGAGATATATTACTCTTTGATATCATGTATAATAAGTATTCATGTTTTCAAACTTATTCTTTGTAAAAATGGTGATGTTTATAAAATATTGGTCAGGTAGGTATTAAAATAGAAAAATATGAACATGGTATACTAATGAACATATAAAAGTATAGAGTTATGCAAGAGTCATATAATTTTATAAGATTCATAATTATATTAATATACTCTCAATTATGTAATTGATAATGTTTATAAGAGTGTGGATTATAATATAAATAAAAATCATGGGATGAACTTAGATAATTACTTGATGAATCACCTTTTTATCAACATGAGTTCTAATTAAAGAAGGGATTTAGGATTCCTTATTGGAATGATATTCTACCCAAAATCATCAAAGGATTTAAAAGAAGAAATTTTTTCTATGTTTCAATATATTATCAAAAATTTTAGTGGTTTGTAATGGTTATATGACCACTCATTTAATAGGTAAAAATGTGGGATATCTCATTGAAACATATGTTAAGTAATGGATAAAAATGGAATCACAAGGGTATTAGGTAAGTGATTTAAAAAATATTAATAAAATTACTATGTTTACCGAAAAAAAGAATTATAAAAATTATAACTGAATATTTAATTAAAAAAATGGAGCCATGTTAATTTACCTATGTTAAATTATTTTTTCTTTTTAAATTATTTAGCATGGTAATATATTTTTTAATAAAAACCCAAGATGACCCATATTATCCAATTTTAATAAAGGGATTATAAATTATAACTCAATTTAATTTTTTTAAATTTCTATAAATGATAAATTTAACTTTCATATGAAATTAATAAAGATAATGAAATAAATGATTTTATAGAAAAATGTGTTCTTAAATAATATGTTTTCTCTGTCTAAGTGAATTTAAATTTCAAATTAAATTTTATTTAATCTATTTAATCATTATATTATACATTATTAGTGATTAAAAATTTATTAATATAATATATTTATAATAATGAACAAATTTCAAATGAAAAGCATTCTTTGAAGTATTTTTTTTTAAAATAAAATAATTTTGTTAACATCAAATTAGATTTAATTATTCATCATCTAACCATTAAATTTTTAATCTCCATTTTTATGAAAATCATTAATTTAAATATTTAAATAAATCCATTGAATAATTAATTATAATAGAAACTTGTTCCTTATAAAAAAATTTACAATGAAATATTTTAATAAAATGTTATATTTTTTTTCATTATTTATTATTTTAAGTTGTATTATTTTTATTCGTAGAGATTTTTAATTGGGTACATTCAGGGACCATAAATACAATGAACATATTCCCAACTACCATATATCATATCATCATATTTCTAAAGAATTTATATATAATGTTTATATTTCATTCTTATAATTAGCAATAAACACATTACAAAAACCATATATTCTTTTCATTTACTTATATATCAAAAACCAATTATATTTATAATGTTTTCCATTTTTTTATATTTTCATTATGGGTGATAAATTTCAGGTAAAACCATAAGAATAATGATTTAATTATTGAGTAACTTGTATTTACTAATTTTTAAATCCCCTTTTTATTTTCTTAAATATGTTTAATATTTCATTTAAATAATTTAACAATGTTTACCTTTTAATGTAATATTTTGTTATCAAAAAAATTATTAAAATTCGTTTTATTTTAATGTTGTCACAATATCTAGTTAATAAAATATGCCTAGAAAAATATTTTTTTGTTATATTGAACCCCCACAATAGATTTTCACCTTTGAAATTTCAATAATACATTAAATAAATTAGGTTATATATTCCACATTATATATTTTAGTTCCCATATACATACATCATACATATAATTCCACCATTTAACCTTATCCCTGCGAGTAGTCTATTTTGTTGTACATACCCACATAATGATATATTTTCAAATAGTTGTTACAAATAATTAAGTTCATGTTATAGTTATAATACTTCAATTATTTTTATTTATAAATTTTCAGGTGTTTACATCCCAAAAAATTAACACATGGACCACATCATGATTTTGGGGGCGGTTCAATTGATGAGAAAGATTATAGTTTTCTATACAAATAAGTTTTTTTGTTTTGAAGGGCCCAATGTTTATATTGATCAACTTCAGCTGATTCATGAATAACATGAACCTATTATCAGGTATTATTTCAAGTAATACCAAGTATTTTACTTTAAACAGTAGATTTCATCAATAATTATCATTATAGATCTTTTTCTCACTCTACAAATTTTTAATATACCACAAGAATGGTTTGAATATTCTATGACATATTTTAGTAGTGATCTAGTCCTACAATCATATTATCTTCTAAATAATCCTAGCATGTTATAGTTATATACCTCCTATAATAAATTTTCATATATGGTTCCATTTGATTAATAATATGTAAATGGTTTTTATAAGAGATCAGTAGAAGGAGAACATGTTGATTCCAACATCCTTTGAAATGAATTGAAAAATATATATTTTTAACACGAAAATAATTTTAGAAGAAGAAATTTTTTATTAGTTTTTATGAAATGAAACACCCGCCTTAGAAAAAATTAGAACACCCATGACTTTATAAAATATCTTTTTGTAGATATATTTAATATCATTGAAAGCTTACGGAATACACAACCCTGAGTAAAAATGAAAATAATATAGTATACCTTTATAACCAATAATATAAGTTGGAGGGTATTAATAATAATAAAAAATTCTTTAAATTAGTTATTATTTAATAATATAAATAAATTTAGAATAATTTATAATTATTTAAATTGTTTTCTAAATAAATATATTCTTTCTAAATAATTGTTTTGTTATACATCCTACAAAAGCATTAAAATTATTTTTTCATAAAATTAGATAATTTATCTTCTAAAATGAATATAATTTTTTAAATTATAATTGAAATTTTATATTATGGTAATTTTGGGGTATTTTTCTGAAGAGATTATTAATTAAGGAATTGTATAATACACTGAATTCTAATTAAAAATATAATTTTCAATTATATAAATTTATGTGCTAAATTATATATTTAATTGGTTTCATAGTAAATTATTATAATTTTTATATCAAATTATTAAATTTATATTATATTAATAATTTTCATATTGAATTTTGATATAAGCAATTTGTAATCCTGTTACCATTTTCTCTCTAAAAACTTGTTCTCAGATCATGTCTCCATGACTAATTTTTTTTAAATTTTTAAATATTGTGATATAATATGGAATAATTGATTCTATATTTAGAATAATAATACTTTATATTATATAATATGTCTAATTTTTTTTCCCAAAATGAATAATGAAAACAATATACTACAATTACCATGATTAAAGTAAAAATGTTTTTTCGGGAGGGTTAAACTATGATGTTAATTTTTAGAATAAAGATAAAAGTTTTATACAATCAATTTTATGGCCATATTTAGACCTTACATGGTTTTATTCTTGATACTAATCAATTTTTGATCCATGTGGGATGATAAATATTTCGGTGTAACTAAATATTTTAAAACATTACAAGTGTGTCACTCCCTTAACTTATAAAAGGTCACCACTCTAATATCTTCTTCACACAATAGTACAACATTTTATGTTACGAAAAACAAAAATAACTGATAAAATAACTTCCTATCCTCATGTATTATTTATTTTTCTTATAAATCCTAACTGATAAGGTTTTTGGTTCCAACCTATGGTGGTTAACTGAATAAGGTGTATTGTTCTTCAACATGCATTTTATTTGTTTATTCAAATACCACATTAAATTATTATTAATCCATGATTATATACGAACCATATCATTTGAAATATTATGATATGTTTTATGTTTTTTAAATTTATAAAAAATAAAAAAAATTCATATAATGGGTTACAAAATCATAGTTTCTGTGTAAGGAGGACTATCTCCTCGCGAACTGATGTCATTGGATTTATCAATTAACATTTCTCATTGATGGGTAAAATGATGGATATAATGTTTTTATATAATATTTATAACAAAATGATACCATTTTAGTAATTATATTATATATATATTCTTTTTACATACCTTCCATAGTGGATATGATGGTGTCATTAGTGTGTACAACACAATACATCCTCGCGATGCAATGTGATTTATTTTTCACTAATGCTTTACATAGAAGGTGATAAGGATAAATGTAAATAATATATGTTATATAAGTGAAATAATTATTATATTCAGGAAATATTAATCATTATTAAAATAAAATATTTCATTTTCATTCTTAAATTGAAATGAGATAATATTGATCATGAATTTTTTCATTATCGACTTCACGAAGCCATGAGACACACTTTTCATAACCAAACCATAATAACGATTTCTATTAATTTATTTTAATAATAATATATAATTTAAAATAATATTATAATTTAATAAATATATAATATATCATACCTCCTTTCAATGATGATCATTGAAAGCCGGAAATGTCACTCACGTGTACATACGACCATCTGTCTACAAGATTGTAAAATTGTACATTTTTTATAAACATATTTAAAGATAATTTTTAATTATAATTGACGTAGAAATATTAAAAATATATCCTGATAATTACTATAGATATTATATTACTATATAATATATAAATAAAATGGATCCCTTCTGACGAAACTCTCATAAGAAAACAAAGTAATTAACACTAGAAATAGTTTAAATAATTAATGGTTATTAATAAAAGGGTGATCATATTTTCTAAAATTATCATATATGATATTATAAATAATAATATTTTGTTTCTAAAGTTAATTATTAGTTTTGAATAACTATACCAGATTTTAAATCATGTTCAGCCAAATGAAATGTGATGCAATCGATTTCGTTGCAATTTTATTTCATTGAGTAATATTGTATTGTTCCCAAGCTAAAATATTTTATATGGTTTATATAATTACCATTCAAAATGTTATATTATGATTCATGAATAAGTTATTATATTTTATTATTCATTTCTAATTATTTCATCCCAAGGGTATTTGACATGAAAATCAGAAATCTGTAAATAATTTCATTACCCGATTTCCTTTCATTTGGTTATATGTATTCTTTATTTTGATTGTTATTAAATGATTATTTTCTAAATAAATTTTTATTAACACTTGTTTTATTTCAACTTCTATTTTGTGGAATAGAGATTATGCAAAATTTATTCATTGATTAATTCTCACTTCAATGTTATGATCATTGTAGGTGTTTATCTTAGAATAACAATATAAACATTATTATTTATTATTGAATTTATCTTGATGGAAATTATTTAATCATTTTTCAATATAATTTTTTTTATTATATGGTTATTTATGATATTTTCATTTAATAGTAGAACTTTTATGCTCTTTTGTTATATAAATAATTGATATATATTATGTATGAAAATATGACATCATTTCTCACATCGGTTGAATATCCATCTTCTTCTGAAACCAGGTTTTATAAAAAAGTGTTCAAAATGGTATTATCCTTTAAAAAAATATTTATTAATGATATAATAAACTATGATATATTTTTTAAACAAAAAATTTAATGAATATTATCTCATGTTTTTCAAAAAATGTTCTTTTCTATCATTTTTAAAGTTAAAAATGTAATGTTTTTAAAAATTATATTACATGTTTTGATTACCCACAAACATGAACATATTTTTTTCGAATAATCCATTCCATGATTATAAGGATATCTATAAATAAAAATACATATATATTATTTTTAAAATTTATGTTTTTAAAATTTTATTTTTATGGAAATTAAATTTTAAAATGTTTTATGTTATAAGAAGTTGTTTTCAATGTGAAATAGATATTTTCCTCAATATTATTTTGAAATATCTTTTTATGATAAATATATACATCAATGAAAACAACCATTTATTAAACATATAATCCACTAGTTGTATGTTTTATTTATACTATCCTTACTCTTTATGTTAATGTTTTATGATTATTATGATAAAGTATAGTATCGATATTTAATTCGACAAATCATTCTTTAGTCAATAACATTCCCTTGACCTTTTCACTATCCTATGATCATTATATATTAAATTTTAACTAATTATCCATATTATTTATCACGTTTATGTTTACATCTTATGCCATTATCATATCAACATATGGTGGTCTATAATGAATGTAATTTGTTTATATAGATAAATAATGATCAATCTATATTCTTTATTCAATATATATATTTGATGATAAGTAACACTGTTTTTGAATTAAATAAACTATTCAATATATGAGGAATACATTGGACAATAATTACATGGGTAGTTCCTCATTATAGATAGCGCATCGATGCATCAATAGTCTCGCAGGATAAATCTGTTGGCTAGCATTAGCTAAATGGGTGTCAACCCATATGTTTAAATCATTTTTGAGGATAGATCTTCACAATATAGTTATAATGTTCTCGCAAAACATGATATTAAATAAATAATAATTTCCTCTATTACAAATGCATTTATTATTATGCATAATATTTTGTTAATGATATTATCTCAAGGTTCATTTCATTCTTAGATTATTTATAAAATGAAATTTGTTTTCTATTATTTACATTTAAAAAAATTATTATGACTTATTTAGTTATGATAGTGATTTTATTGATTAGTTAACATGTTTTTTAGTTTTTTAAATTTACATATTTGCTATTATAATAAAATTATATAAATGGAATGTGTTTTTAGTTATATATCATTCCATGTAGATTATGATCATTGATTCATGATAGATTTGGTCGTACATAACCCCTAATGAGTATTTGATCCCACCCTTATTATTTAATTTTATAGGAATAATGGAAGTATAATTTGAATGATTTCAAAGGATATACTAGCATGAATAAGGATATAGTAAATTAAATTGATGTTGTCTATTTTTTCAAATGTAATTGAATACACATTTATTTATCTAGTTTACATGGACTCATAAACTATCTTTTCCTTGATGACGTGATTCTGTTATGATAATATAATAAAATAGAAATCAGATCCATGTTACTAGGGTATAGATTATTATGTTCTGTATAATAGTATGTTTACATTAAAATAAACGAATTAGACTTAGGCTAAATTATATTATAGATTATAACATTATGATAAACATTGAGGATATTAATAAAAGAAAATCCAAATTTTTTATAAGGTATATATTATGTGGTTTTTATTATAAATGAATCCCTAGTTGAACGTTAATAGTGTGATTGGTTATAAAAAATAGGTACCTACTTGTAATAACTCTAATAATTATGAATTTGGATTGACTAAATCATCACAAATGGAAGAAAATAGTCCTTCCATCAAACCTGGCATGAAACTCTAGAAGGATATTGTTACAACAATTAACATTTTCATTACATACCATGTTGAAGGATTTGAATAAATGACGACTATTAATGATATAGGTAAATCCTAAGTATTATTATATTGAAAATATTTTTTCTCATTTTAGGAATCCAATAAAATAATAAATTGTTTTACAAATATGATTATTATTTCTTATATTCTAATATTTGCTTTTAGTCAATGGCTAGAACCCAAAATAATCATGTTAACATTGAACCTGATGGAAATTTGGTTAGTTTGACTAACCAAAATGAATTATAATATGATTGAACGATATCATGATTATTCCTAATAATTTATCCCAAAATATGATTAATATATTATAGATTAACCACCTATCTGAAACACTTAAAATGATATGTATAGGTGTCTCTAAAAACACGAGTGGTGGAGATCGTAGAGGAAAAATGGATTTATTTCCATCATAATATATAAAGGTAATTTTATAACTTATAAATTTTCATTAATTAAATGTTTATTTATATTTGGAAAAGATGGGAATAAAGAAAACAATTATAGAAGAAAAATTAGAAGTGGGATGGATGAAAAGATATCTAATAATAATGGGCTATTTTAGTTCATTTCAATAATTATAATTCTTCCATGAACATGTTCTTATTTAACACCTCTATTCTTTAAAAATGATTCCTAGTTATGTCTTATTATATATGACATTCATACATCTTTTTCTGTCTTACTTATAGGTTTTATTAGTAACCCTTTTATGTTGTTGGATTTTAAACAATGGTATTTCCAAAAGTGGAACTATTGATTTTTAAGATTATGATTAATTTATATGCTGAAAATTTATTTATGGTGGGGGATATATAATGCCCAATGATTTTAAAATAAGATTATTTTTTGATAGAGTGAATTAAATTAATATCAAATCATATAAAGAAATATAATACAATAGACCTTATGAATTATTTATTTTTAAATAAATTTAATCACTTTGATAGCTTATAGAACACGCAACTCAAAGTCGAAATGAACCATAATATAGTATACCCTTAATGCCTAGGAATTAGTTTTTTGATTATGAATATTACAATATTATTTTTATAAAATTGTTATCTACTAATTTGAAATAAATTAATAATCATTTAATTAAGAAATAAATGTACAGAAAACTGTATTCTTTCTAAAGGACAAATTTGTCAGGCTTTGCGTACATATTTTAATTTTTTACAAATCATAATAAATTTATTTGATTCAATTAAAATCATTTTTATACTAGAAAATCCTAATTATTTCATGCTTATTTTTGGGTACTTTTTTTATAATGTTTCATTTACTGAAAAATTATGACAATGTTAAACTTTTAATTGAAAACTATATTTTTATTTAAATATTTTATTATATAAAATTATATTTTCAATTTTATTTTAAGTAATATTAGTAAAATTTTATAAAAATAAATCTTATTTAATTTATTTGATTGTGATTAATATTCACTTTTTATATTAAAATTTTATAAAATATTGATAATTTTCACATAAACCCCAATCTTTCTCATTGCGTCTATGGGAAAACATTTAAATTATAATTATCCAATTATGTGAATGGAATTTAATGAAATGGATTTGATATTTGGAATAATTATTTTTTAAAATTTCTAATTAGTTTAACATAATATTTTAACAAAATGAGTTACGAATATAGTAAATATTAATTATTGATCTAAAGGTAAAAAGTTATTTATTGGGGGATTTGACTAAGAAGATATATGATTAAATGAACTAAAAAATTGTGAAGAATATATTTTGTGGACATATTTTTACCATATTATGTATATTTTTATATATTAATATATTTTTATTCCTATTATAATGATAAAAACATCGGTGTGATGGAATATTTTGAAAAAACAAAAGTGTTCCACTTAGATCACTTATAAAAGGACACCATATATTTTATCTTAATCATGCCATAAAACCATTTTGATTCAGAAAAATATTGGATAAAACAACTCACCAAATTCCCTATAGTCAAAATATAACCTTATTTTGAGAAGAAATTCAAATTATGATGGATTTTTGGTCAAATCGAAGACAGTTACCAGAAGAATAAGCAACTCGTTCAATGTGAATATATATAATATTTCATCCTCCACCTAGATAAAATAATATTAACCCTTGATTATATAGTATAGTAAGTATCTCTCAATTACTTATAAGTTATTATATTGTTATCATGACCTTTAAGAACCAAATGTTCCATCAAATGGGTTATGAAATCATCATTCAAGTGTGTGAAGGACTATTGATTTGTGAACCAATTTCATTTCTTTTTCCATGTATCACCAATGGGTATGATGATGGATATAGAGTATATATATTATATTTATAACATAAATATACCTCTTTATTCATTATATCATATATAAATTTTTTCATTCCTTTCAGTATGGGGTATGATTACATCGCTCGTGTGTATAACAGAATACCACACCTCGTGATGTGACATGATTAATTTTTCACTACATCTTTATATGGAAGGTCATTATAATAAATTTAATAAATAAATTTTATATTCACAATATAATAATGATATTAATGGAATTTTATTCATTCTAAAATTAAAATGCATAAATTTATTTCTAAAATTAAAATATCATATTGATGCTCGTGTATATGTGGACTACCATCTTCACATAGTGATGTGACTCTATTTTCATCACCACAACACATAGATTATATATATAATTATATTAAGATAAATAATATTTTATTTATGAAACAATAATGATTCTTTACATAACAAATATTACTTACCTTCTTTTAATGATGATCTTTTTGAAGAGTGAAAACAGTACTAATGTGTACGTATAACCTATTGTCTCTTACTTTGTAACATAGTCCATTTTTTATTACCATATATCCTGATTTATTATAAAATTATAATCGATTAAAATAAATATAAATTTCAAAATTTTTATTAATATATAGATTTTATAACTATATATTGATAGTGACAATAAGATCTTTAATGATGAAGCGTGCAAAAGAAAAAAAATGAAACAAACAACGAATACAATTAAAGTAACAAAATATTAATAACTTAATGGGTTATAACATGTTATAAAAGGATAATATATGATATAATATATGTTAATATTGTTATTATATTATTTAATAACCTATTTAAAATCACAATATTGGATTTCAAAACACTATCAACCCAAAGGAAGCGTGAGGTAAGGGATTTCCTATCAATTAAATTTCATTATTGTATATTCAAATGTTATAAACCTAATTTCTTTTATATGGCGTATTATAATAGATTTTTCATGTTATTTAATTATTCATTAATAACTAATGGTATTGTTGGTTTCAATTTTAATTATTTCATCCAATGTGATTTGACTAGAAATAAACATATTGTATTGAATTTCACATCTCAATTTCTTATCACTAGTTTATATTATATTTTTGTTTTCATTGATATTCTATTTTTAAATATTTAATTAATATTGATAATATTACTTATCATTTTCTATTCCTTTATGTTTACATACAGTTGATACACATAATTTATTCATTTATTCATTCTCACTTCAACATTATGACCATTGTAAGCGTTCATTTTAAAATATCATTCAAATAGATATTTATTATTAATAAATTACTATTGGAAGAAATTATTTTATCATGTAAGAATTAAAAATATATTTTATCTCTTATTAATATTTATGATATTTTAAATTAATAATATCATTTCTCCAATCTTTGGTGATTATAATAATTACATTTTTTAAAGAAAATATGACTTCATATTTCTTTTCGATCGAAATTCTATTTGGTTTCAAAACTATTTAATATAAAAAAAATTTAAATTATTTAAACCATATCCAAATGATAAATTATTTAAATTTTTTTACAATTTTTTTTTACATTTTTTGAAGAAGTATTCTTTTTTTTTTCTGAACCAGGAATGTTTCTTACAATTTTACTATGCAAAAATAATATTCTTTTTTTGGTTGTACAACATATATATATTACCAATAATCATGATCCAAATTTATTTTAATATCCATTTTTTTATTAATTTATTTTTAAAGAATTTTTTTATAATATTATGTAAATAAATTTTTTAATCTAATTTTGGGAGAAATGGTTTTTCAGAATGCAATATTAAAAAAGTTATTTTCTAAATGAAAATGATATTTTCCCCATGATTGTTTTTAAAGTTATATTCACAATATGTCTATTTTCTATTTTAAAAAACATTTATTTTATATATACTATAGTGGGTATATAATGTATAGATACCAAATTTATTCTTCCTCTAGATGGTTTATGATTATTTTTTACCATTGATAGTGATGACATTCACTTACATGATATATTTATTGTATATAATTTTTCATTGAAATTTTAATATTCCTATGATCATTGGAAATTTCATTTATCCTAGTATCCATTTAATTTGTTAGGGATATTTTAATTTTTTAAATCATATATCATTTATACATTTGGGGTTATATAATGCTTGTCCTTTTTTATTTGGGGAAATATTAAAAAATCTGTACTCATTACCCAATACTAAAAGATAATGATAAAGAACATTGATTATGATGTTAATATATTATTTTATATTTGATGATTTAATTTAACATTCAATAAATGGGTGGGTCCCACTTATTTATTTTCCCTTGATGCATCAAAAGTCTCAAGTGGTGAATTATTTTGCTACCATTTGTTAAATCGTTTTCTACCAATAAATTTAATTTTTTTGGATATACCTTGATGGTAAATTTGTCAATAACATTATAAATATAATATAATCTATTTAATAATTTATTTCATTAATAATTCAGTTATTATAATCCATTTTAAATTCCCTATGTTATTTTCTTTTGATGAATTTCTATTTCTGTTTATTAACTAAATGGAATTTATTTTTAGTTATTTAGATTATAAAATGGATTTTTCCTTATCTAGGTATAACAATAAACTTATTGATTAAATGGCATGAATTTTTAGTTTCATGCCTTTAAATATTGATTATTCTAGTAAAATTATTTAAATGGTATGTGTGTTCCTTTATTACCAGTCCCAATTGATTATTCTTGTTGACACATGATAGATTCTGTTGTACATATCCATTACTAAGTATTTGATTTCTCAAATATTTTTCCATATCCTGGAAATCTAGGAAATTTAAAATGGATGATATTCCAGGATATGATAGAGGGACAAATGATATACTTTAAAAACATTTTGTTGTAATATTTTTCCTAATGTAATGAATCAATCAAGTATGTATCCAGTTTTCCAACACAACTAAACTATTTATTCCTTGAGGAAACGATTCCATATTTATTAGGGAAATGTAATAAGGTTCACACTAGATCGACACTACATGTGTCAAGGTTTCTACACAGATAATTTATTTATACATTCTTTATGTATATTTCATATTTACAATCACTATGATTATATTATGTAATACTAATGTTTTGTGCCTATATCCAACGCTTATTGAAACATTCTATTATTTTTTTAAATACTTTTTTCTCAATTTTATATATTTTTTAACAATACTCTATAAATCAATACCACTTCAATTATGTATTTCATGGAATATTGATGAAATTATAAAAAATTTCAAATAGTAATGATTTTTTTGACTTTTTAATTCAATAAAATATAACCCAAATAGAAGAATAACATTTATAGGTATTGTTAAATACAATAATTAAATAAATAGTGGTTTTATCCCATTTACATTTACATGTAGTTAATGGTTGAATATTCCCTTAGACTACTAATTTTCATCCTTAATATGCTATTATACCATGAATTGTGATATATATTTTTCTATCTCCCCCTTGATATTGTCCAACCAGAGAATATTCATCAGAACACTATATATCAATAATGTTATAGAAAAGATAAATATTGATCATAGATTCATATTACCTACTAGTTCCTACATTAGTTAAGGAAATGATAGAACACATATTCATTTCCAAAATGTAATAATCACATCATTGTCAAATTTTTAATCTAAAAAATTAATTAAGTTTATTTTATTATCTATATATCCTCATTCAATTAGTTATTTTTCTTTACATTGATCTATATTTTTACATTTCTTTGTGAAATATAATAATTTAATCCTTCCATCATGATTTCATGGTCCATCCTTTTTATATAAATGTGTATTAGTTCACTTTAAGTACTTATAATGAATAAAAAACCTTGATCATTTATGATGGGAGAATCTTTCCCCGTGCTTTCAATACTAGTGTTGTAATGTAACATCCCATCATCGGTTCCACACAATAGTTCCCCATGATATTTTTCCACATGAACTCATGTGTGCATCCCCGTATGATGGAGTTTTCTGACTAGCAATGAGTCTAAGATACATAAATCATGGGGAGACTATACCCTCTTTTATTACATTAAACAATAGCATAAATAATAATAAATATATGAAGAATATAGATAACCATAAACAACACCAATATCTCATTGAAAATAAATAATGAAATTAAATATTCATCTAAAGTATAAAACATATCATCATTATATACACATCAAGTGTCTAACATTAAAATCCAAAACAAGACACTGACTAAACTAGATGGTCCTAAACAGTGTATTCTTTCCACAACCATGCATCATCCTGACTCATCCATCAACCACATTCCATTTTACATTAACCTATCCTTTATCTATGAAGCATATTCGTGTGCCTATCAGAAAACCAAAGTAGGCTGTGAATACAACATAGTAGGGCACAACCAATGGTGTCTAAAACAAACTGATTCGAATAATATTCTCTTAAGTTTTATAAAAAAATAATTGCAATGCATAAATAAACCGTTATTTAATTAATTAATAAATATGTAACTACATAAACCCCCTATTCCCTAGGGAAACTATAATCTCAATAACTAATTCGAGTAGTTCCATAGTCTGATCCATATAATATTATTGATTAATATTTAATTATTTCATCTACATATCCCCATATTCCATTTCCAATGTTTTGGGAGTATAAATCCAAGTCTTGTACCCCATTTATCAAAAATAAATATAGCTATATATCTATCATGGGCATAGAACATCACATCTAGCACCCATACTATCAATCATGCAAATATAATATTGGTGTAGATCATCATGGCTAGCACCACAGTTATCTATTATGTGAATATATCATTGGTTTAGATCATCATGTCTAGAACCACATTTATCCACCTTATTGATAGATCTATCAATGGAATAGATTGTCATGTCTATCCCCCATTTAAGAACTACGCATGGATATCATCGTTGGTCGAGATCATGATGTCTTTCACCCATTGGTCACCCATTAAAAAATTCAAAAACAATTAATTCAAGCATATTATTTAATTCAATAATTAATTAATCACATATCTTTTTTTCGTTAATCAATTCAACAAGTAATTACCCATTCTCACAGTAAAAATCTAATAATTATTTTCCCAATTAATTAAACCCAAATTAATGGTCAATAAATCAAAAATTAATTTAATGATTAATTGTACCTAAAATCCATATTCCATACATTGATATTCAAATAATCAATTAAATTTTCCAATTCCACAATTCCTCATATTCAATCAAATACCCAAATCCTCAATTAATGAATTTCTAATAAATTTATCAACTAATTATAATAATTAAACTATTTCTAGACTCTCTTAATTAATTTTCTCATTCATTGATCTAAAATATTGCAATTTCACGACAGTCTCAACCATTTAATTTACCTCATTAATTAATTTAATTAAAGATTTCTGTTTCTAAACAACACTTGTAATTATCTAACAAGAATATATATATTAAAAATTACATCTATAGGAATTTATTTTTTGACCATATACACATAACAATTGATTAACTAACACTTCCAAAATCCAACATCCATGAAAATAGATGTGGATGGCCATAAAAAGGCTCATAATTTAAGATTGATCAAGATCAATACCAACAACGCAACTTCCCATGGGGTTACATCACAATGTGTGGGAAAAGAATGAAGATAAATAATAAATCTTACCATTAAGACTATCTTGGGATTGATATCATGAATATAACATCTGGAAGGGGGTTTGGAACTCCAAAATCCTCAGGAGGGTCACCCTTGGTTGATTGGAGGAGTGTAGCAGTAGGTTCAAAAAATATCGGTCACACTGCCTCTTTACGACTACATGCAGTGTATTTACTTGGAGTGTAATCCAATTACATGTACTAAAATTATTTTTTAATGGTTTCGGCGGAAAACCCATCATAATATATTAATTTTATTAAAACCCACAAATAATTACATGATGTTTAATCACAATACATGATGTCTAAGTGTTCTATAGGGTATTTTTCATCCCATGTTCCATTTAATAATTCTCAAATCACCATGAAATTATTTTTTTCATAACATTGTCAATTTATACCCAATCTGAAACACTTCCAATTTTCATGGATTCCAAAAAATTAGGATATTTTCAGTAATAAATTCTTTGTATCATTGTAAAATACTGGGCCACTAAAAATTCATAGAGAGAAATGTGCATGAAAAATATGGGATCTTAAAATCACTCTACATTATAACAGATAATAATTGAGATTCACTTCCAAGAATCTCTAGGTTACTAAGTTGAAATTATTTTTCCACTATGAATGAATATCTACTTCTGTTTCCCATGTTTCCTCCAGTATATGCCAATGTTGTTGTAATACATGAACTTTCATCACATTCATTCCCTATAATTCCTTCTAACATTGTTCCAACACATATATCATATGATCCTCAGATGATTCATTTATCTCAATCCCAAAATAATACACATCGATCTCATGAGAAGGGTTAGGGTGATTCAATGATTGTTGTGATACATGGAAGACTTCTTGCACAATACTATATTTTTTAGAAGGGCTAATCAGTATGCCACTATCCCGATTCTCTCCAATACCAAAAATGGTCCATCAAACCTTAGTGCCAAAATTTAATACCTCTAAATCCTATCATGACACAACCAAAGAGAAACTCAAATGAATACATGATTACACTCTTTAAATTCTAGGGTTTATCTCCTTGGGTAAGCATATGACTTCTTCCTACTCGGATCTCTAGACCTAAATTTCTGAATTACCTATATCGTATCTAACTTCTCTTACATGAGGATCAGTCCCAACAACTAGGAATCACCAGCCTCTATCATGTATAGAGGGGATGTGCAAGGCCTTCCTTAAAGAGCCTCATTTGTTTCCAACTGTATAGTTTCTTGATAACATCTGATATAGGAAAACTCTACTAAATCCGAGTGTTTCCCCCGGATCTTCCAGAGTAAAAAACAAAATCCTCCAACATATCATCATGTACCTATATATTACTCTTTGAATTCTCATATCTCTTTTGCAATAAGACTATACTCAATAATACATTCATATCAAGCATCTTATGTAATCCCTTCCAGAACCACCATGTATATCATAAATCACAAACTGAAATTATTGTTTGTGGCACCCTATAAAGACAACATATCTTTTGACCATAAAAAATCCCAACTAATTCACTTATTAACACTCCAATATAGGCAATAAATTATAAATATTTTTCAATCTATCCAAAGTAACTCAATTAGTTTTATTCTTCCATGTTATATTAGAAAGACACATCCAAAATTATATAGTAATTTTATACCATTTTCAATATGAAATTGTTTTTGTCTTTAGAAAACCTCTAGGTGTTTGATGCTCTACCTTAACCATTATAATGGTCTAGTATATGTCACGAACCTTGCAATCTCCTTCTACATTCCTGGCCACCAAATCTATCATATTAGGTCAGAGTACATTTTGGTCACACCTCGATGTATGGACCACTTCAAGGAATTAAATTCATTTACGAGATCCTCCCACCTGTTTGTAGGAACAATAACCAGATTCCTAACAAAGATTAACTCATATTCATGTATGCTCCAATATAAAGGTGAATCCCCATCGTCATGTTGTTACCTTAAGGTAAAACACTATAGATCACCATACTACCTATCATCGATCCATTTAAAAAAATTGACACTAATAGAAATCATTTTAGATTCATCTTCGCTCGAGCTTCCAGAATCACCACATACATCTTAGCCAATAATTTCGTGCTCTTCTACTCAAAACTATACTCCTAAACCATCTAAGTCTTAGATTTCCTAGTCAAGGCCTCATCCACATTATTTCCCATTCTATGTGTATATGCATTCCAGAATTCAAATTAATTCATATACTCAACTCATCTCTACTCTCAAAGATTCAAATCTCGATGCAAAAATATATATATTAATCTCTTATTATACGTAAACAAGGTAAAATTATCACGCAATAGATACATTCTCTAATACTTTGTAGCATAAACCGTAGATAATAATTAAAAGTTGTGGGTATGGTATTTCTCTTCTCGTGGTCTTGGTTTTCAATACCCATACACCATAAATCGATTTCTATGCATTAGCACTTCTCCAAGTTTGATCCTAGAAGAGTTAAAATACACCATGTACTCCTCACCAAGATCAGGTAGGATCATGATTTGTGCCAATGTCAAACTCTTATTTAACTATTGGATGGATAACTCACAATATTATGACCATTCAATCGTTATTCTTATTTTTATCAATATTGAATGTGGTGCTTAGAAATGGGGGAAGTCAAGGAGGAATATCAATTAATATCCAACAAACCTCCAAAGGCATGGGATATCAAAAAATTTCTTTAGATTATCCCCTGATACCATATCCTAAACCATTTATGGGTCCACCTACAAACCTTCCTCTTTGCATATGAGCCCGAAGAAATTTACCTTATCTATAAAAAACTCACACTTAGATATAATGGAATACAACATATTCTCACTCAGTGTACTCAAGATGATGTCAAGACCATGAGAATGATTGTCATGGGATTTGAAGTACAGTAAGTTGTTGTAAAAAACAAAATAAAAAATTGTTCTAGATGAAGGTGAAATATCTTATTCATCGAGGAAATCAACACTATTGGTGAATTAATTAACCCAAACATCATTATGGAGAAGTCATATAGTCCATACCTTTTTTTGAATGAATTCATCAGTATATCTGAATTCAAAAATCACAACTGGTGAAACCAAAATCTCAAGACAATATTAGAGATCACAAAAGCTTATTTCAATTGGTCAACATGATTTTCAATACTCAGAATAGGATATATGTTCTTTACAATCAACATTTTATGCTTATGGTAATATACGGATAAACATTAACTCTCAAAACACTTCTTTGAAAGTAGCATAGGAGAACCCCAAGGATACAAACATAGACAGAATAAACCTTTATCCTCTGACTCATGAAGTTGATACATGGAATCTGGAATCTCTATCAACACCATTTTGTATAGTGTACATGAAATTAGATCAACCCTCATTGTAATTGCTCGGACCTCTCCAGCCCATTCCTTTGTCACAAAGAATGTGACAAAGTGTTCTGGAGGGTGAAATGGACTTTTCCCACACTTTCCAGAATTTTGAAACAACACTCCGAGTAGTTTGAGTACACGCTGTGTACCCCCTTGCCGGATATACCCTGTGTTGAAGGTCGTGTCCTTGTCGTGTGAAATAAATGGGTGCACGCCGTGTGTCCAATACTACACGTTGTGTAGTCTCTCTCCGCGTACGAGTTACCAGTCAACGACTGTGTACCATGTTGGAGATGTGTCCTTTCCGTGTGGAATAAATGAGTACACTCAATGTGACCAAACTACATGCCATTTAGTCCTTCCCCGCGTATGCGTTACCCACAAACCATGTGTTGACCAATCAACGGTCGCGGAGCCGTGTAGGATGCCACATGGAGACCGTGTGAAATAACCGAGTGCACACCATGTACAATAATGTACACGCCGTGTACTTTTTCTTTTCTCGCCTATAAAAGGAGGGGTCCCCTCCTCCTTTTCAACTCACCCCTCTCCTCCCCCTTCCTCTGAGCAGAGCTCTCCAAAGATACTCGAAGGCTCATTCTTCCATCACTTCATCGTCCAAACTCCGATTTATGATCCATCAGCAGCCATGGGATCATAACAACAAGGCGGAACTTCAGAGCATGAGTCGGTTGTCTTTCCATCGGCCTTTACATTCCGACTTCCACCCGAGGAGGTTTTTCCGGGACCCGACAAAAGTGACGGATGCCGACGGACGTCTTCTAAGGTTGATTCGGGGGAGCGTTGTGATCAGAACCTGTTTAGGTAGGGATCTTACCTTTGTCTATCTAATTTTTGTATCATGTGGAGTGGGTTTACTCTTTTTTTATGAAACACAGTCGAACCAGTATAATTAAGATAATAAATGGCTTATATAACGGGGATGGGAAGTTTTTTATTACTATTACATTACTTTTTATATCATGTGATATTATGTTGTGAATTGAATGAGATTCTACCTACTAAAAATCATGGTTGTTGGGGGCCTTTGCTTACACAATTAAATGTTTCCCTCTCCTTCTGGATTTTCATATGGATGGAAGCTTTTTGGAATGTGGAAATTGGTTAATCACGTAAAGTTGGATGTTTAAAATCTAGAACCCTTGTGTGATCACCCCGGTTAAACAAAATGGAATAATAAACATGTGCGTTTTGGCTTGGTTACTAGTGTGTGAAAGGGAGGGGTGAATCCTGGGTTTTTACGAATAGAACAGGCAGCAGGGCTATGGTATATGATGTTAAAGGGGCGATGATGTGGCACGAAACTTGTTTTTTGGGTTGTTGTGGATCGCGTGGGCAGCGAGGCTGTGATAAATGGTATTAAAGGGATAATGATGTACGGTGCAGTTGTGGTTATGGTGGTTGTAAGCATGGCATCAAAGATGGTTTTCAATGTGAACGGACCATAGGTTGTGAATAATAAATAAAAAGTGGAAGAGTTAATGAATGGTGGGTCATGGTAATGGAACGTGATTAATAATCAATGGGTTGGTTGGTTAATAAGAAGGGACTTGTCGTGCTTCTTGTTTTTTCCTAACTTGATTTGTGGATGGCAGGGATATGTTTCACAAACAATTGATGTGGTTGGTGGTGGATAGTTTCCCAATAGTTAAGGAACTAATAATCTAATTCTACTGAAATGTGAAAACCAAAATGGGGTTGGGGTTGTTTGTTGTATGCATGCTTCGTAGTAGCAGTGCCGAGGAACGTTCTCAATTTCTCTATTTAGAATCCATAAGTTGGGATGTGTGTTTGTTATACATATATATATCTATATCTTTAGTTTTTTATCGCACCCCATCCATGTTGAGCACTTAGTGCCAAAAACTCCCATTTCATGGGAGAGGGTGTTTTTCCCTTAGTTACTTGCTCCTTCCTGCTCCTTCTCCCCTAGGCTGTGATGGCTTGAGGCGAACTTACACCTAAGACTCTTCAGGTAGGTTCTACTGTTTCCCAAGAACCTTTGGGAAGAGGCCCAGGTGTGTGCGGGCGGGATACGTGGTTTTGAGGCCCAGGTGTGTGCGGGCGGGGAGAGTGTGGCAGCGTCAGGACGTTCATCGTTAGGAAGAGCAGCTAACTAAAGGGAAATGGTACTGGGTACCCAATACTCTTGTTCTTATATAATACTACATGTAGTGATTGTGTTTTGGTGAGTGTGGCTGGTGAGGTTGGCTGGATATAATTCCTTGCTAGATTTCTTCTGTTGTTCTCACGGGACATTAGGATGTCTCCCCACTTGTGAATGAGAGATTGAGGTTTCCCTACTGATTATACTTGTATGCTCACCCTACTTTTACTTTCAGGTTTCTAGGAGGACTACCAGGGTCATGCGGAAACCTACTAGTCAGACAGTTGGAGTTGTTGCATTTGTTGTACTCTTGTTTTCTTTTGGTATTATACATTGAGCTTTCTTGTACTTACACCTTGTTATAAAATTGTGTAAACATGCATGTGGGATTGTTTTGGATTTATTTCTATACACTTGTTCTTTTCCTTTTTTTGGTGGTTGACTTGTCCTATTTCCCGATCCTAAATAATAAAAAGGGTAATTCCTCCCATATTTGTGAAAACTCATACCCTTGGTTCTAGTCGCCACCCCGGGGCCTACTGGAGGCGGGACTCGGGGGACATTATCTCCCTTTCACCATTTCCAGCTTAGGAGGGGCATCGTTGGTGGGATGGGGTCGTGAGAGAATGGTATCAGAGGTTATGGTTGAGAGATAGGATGAAGTCTTGAGTTAGGCACAGTGAGGATTGCATGGGATGGTAGGGAGACAATGTTAGTTAATCTTGGTGCGTGACATTGGCCTGGGAAGACTGGCTAGGACACATGATTTTAGGGCCGCCTATGATCCGATGCAAGGACTCTAAGCCTACTGAACGACCAAGTGAGACTACTTTGATTGCTGGGTACAGACCCTAGGGAAGGTACATGCATCATCATGATTGTGTTTAACTTGATTTGGGTGTTTTGGGAAAGAAATTGAAATAAAATGATAAAATAAAACATTGAGCTTTTACTTACTACTTGGGCTTAGGCGATCCATGTTTACCGTACCACTATGGCACCTGGTCGACATCTGAGAGGCAGAGGAACTTGGCTTGGATAGTTGCACGCAGCAGAGTTGACAGCTCCAACAAGACCAGAGGTGGTGCAAGGTACGATTTGTTTGTTGAGCACTCTCGTATCTACTTTGTTTGATTCGGGGGCTCCATACTCCTTCGTTGCACCTGTTCTAGCCCATGCTTTGGGAATAGATGTAGAGAGACTTTCCATAACACTGGTGCTGAGTACACCAGTTGGAGGCCAGACCAGCGTATCTTGTGTTTTCCAGGGATGTGGGATGACGTTGGGACCACATCGATCTAGTGGGGACCATCTTCTGTTACAGATGCAGCCATACGATGTCATCCTAGGGATCGACTGGTTGTTTTCAGTTAGTGTTGTTATCAAATTCTTCTGGAGAAGAGCCATGTTCTACAACATAGATGGGTAGCACATATCTTTTGTTGGCGAGAGGAGCTATCAGGTGGGAAGTCGGCATGTGAAGCCTCTCGTTTCCTTGTTCGGTGGGTTATCAGTGGTTCAAACTGATACAGAGATGATTGATGTCCTAGAGGTTGTTGGGGAGTTCCTTGATGCTTTTCCTGAGGAGGTTGTGACTCTACCCCCCCCCCCCCCCCTGACGTGACGTTGAGTTCGGGATAGACTTACAGCCTGGTTCCTGTCCGATTTCGATGGCCCCTTATCAGATGGCACCTTCGGAGTTGTGGGAGTTGCGGATTCATATTGATGATCTGATGGAGAAGGGTTTTATTCGACCCAGCGTATCGCCATGGGGTGCTCCTGTTTTGTTCATGGAGAAGGAAGATGGTGGTCTCAGGCTATGCATAGACTAACGAAGGTTAAAACAGGTAACGGTCAAGAACTGCTACACCCTTCCAAGGATAGATGATCTCTTCGACCAACTGAGGGGAGGAGGTTGGTTTTCCAAGATTGATCTACGATCTGGATATCATCAGCTGAGGGTAAAGGATAGTGACATCTCGAAGATGACTTTCAGGTGCAGGTATGGGCACTTTGAGTATGTAGTGATGTCATTTGGAGTTACGAATTCACCGGCTGTGTTCATGGGACTTATGAACATTGTCTTCCGAGTGTTTTTGGACTGGTTGATCATTGTGTTTAACGATGACATCCTGATCTACTCAAGATCAGAGGAGGATCACGTTTTAGCATCTTAGGGTAGTCTTATAAGTCCATCGACACCACCAGCTTTATGGGAAATTGTCTAAGTGTAAGTTCTTGACACAAGAAGTACACATCCTTGGGCACGTAGAGTCTAATCATTGAGTGTCAGTGGACCCATAGAATGTGGAGGTAGTTGTTTCTTGGGAAGCACCCAAGAGCGTGGAAGAAGTTTGTAGTTTCCTGGGGTTAGCAGGTTACTATCGGAAGTTCATTTCGGACTTCTCTCGAGTTTCTGCTCCATTGAAATCTTTGACTAGGAAGAACTAGGTCTTCCTATGGAGTGATCAATGCCAGAAGGCTTTCGAGTACCTGAAGGATAAGTTGGTCAGTCCTCCTGTACTGAGGTTTCCAGAGGATGGGTAGTTTTATGAAGTGTTTTTTGATGCTTCTGGCCTTGGTCTGGGGTGTGTGCTGATGCAGAAGAAGAGAGTGATCTATTATGGGTCTAGGCAGTTACGCCCTCACGAGCATAACTCTTCCACCCATGAACTAGAGCTTACAACAGTACTGTTCTCACGGATGTTATGATGACATTACCTCTTTGGGGAGCACTTTGTGGTCTTCTCAGATCATAAGATCCTGCGTTATATCTTCTCCCAGCGTGACCTGAACTTACGGCAGTGGAGATGGGTCGAGTTTCTCCAAGACTATGACTTTGATTTCTCTTACACTGAAGGTAAGGGAAACATTGTAGATGATGCTCTGAGCAGGAAGTCACATCAGGAAGTAGTTAGAGATTCCACTGATGCTTGGAAGGCGATGGGAGAGTTGTCCTCCTTGTACTTGGATTCCAGGGTAGAAGGTGTTAGAGGAAGTTTGTTTCGGATGACAGTGCAGTCCTCTTTGTTGCAGCAGGTGGAATAATCTCAGTGGGGGGACTCCGAGGCAGAAGTGATGTGTGATCATGTCGATCAGGGGAATGCTCCAAAAGGATGGTCAGAGGACAGCCGATATCGGATGCTTTTCCATGGATGGATGTTTTTCTCACAGACAACGCGTGAGGGAGTTCTCCATGAGTTACATATCTCAGCCTTGGTGGTACATCCAGGAGTTTCAAAAATGTACCAAGGCCTGAGGGAACAGTTTTGGTGGCCCGGGTTGAAACAGGAAGTGGCGGAGTTTGTGGCTAAATGCCTAGTGTGTCAGCAAGTGAAGGCTGAACACCGTGTTCCCAGTGGTTTGTTACATCCTTTAGATGTCCCCGAGTGGAAGTGGGATTCCATATCAATGGAATTTGTCATAGGACTACCCATAGCTCAGGGTGGTTATGATGCTATCTGGGTAGTGGTGGATCGACTGACGAAATCAGCTCACTTCTTAGAAATTAATGAGTCAGGCCCGGTGAGTACCTTAGAAAAGAGGTACGTAGACGAGGTTTTGTGGTTGCATGAAGTTCCAAAGACTATCATCTCAGATCGGGATACTCCATTTACCTCACGAGACTGGTGGGGGTTACATCATGCTTTTAGCACCCAGCTACGCCATAGCACTACTTTCCACCCCCAGACCGATGGGCAGATAGATCGGAATATCCAGACGTTGGAGGACATGTTGTGGGCATGTGTTCTGGATTTCAGAGGATCATGGGTATGACACTTGCCTTTATTAGAGTTTTCCTATAACAAAATCTTCCACTCAACTATTGGCATGGCACCGTTTGAGGATTTGTATGGAAGACCATGTCGTTCACCCATTTGCTGGGCAAAGGTTGGTGAGACAGGTGCCCTTGGGCCAGAGGTAGTGCAGAGCACCCCAGAGAAAGTCTATCTCATACGTGAGAGGATGAAAGCGGCTATGGACTGCCATAAGTCTTATACTGACCATTGGAGGAGGCCCTTGGTGTTCGAGGTGGGAGATCATGTGTTCTTGAAGGTTTCCCCTCAATGGGGGTTGCAGAGGTTTGGGAAAGGGAGCAAGCTCTCACCTAGGTTCATCATAACCTTTGAGGTGCTGAGGTGAGTTGGCGAGGTAGCAAATCAACTGGACCTTCCACCTCAGTTGGAGAAGGTTCATGACATCTTCCACGTCTCCCAGCTTCATCGGTACATACACGACGACTCCCACATTATTGAATGGGGATAGATAGATATGGGAGATGATGTGACCTTCGAGGAACGACTAGTAAGAATCGAGGATCATAAAGAGAATGTGCTCCGTGGATGAACCATTCCTCTGGTTCGTGTGTTGTGGAGCCATGGCAGCCCCGAGAAGAGCACTTGGGAGCAGGAGACCCAGATGCACACTCAGTACCCGGAGTTGTTTTGACTTGTGTTTTACTTTGTTCTTCTGAGCTTTGTGTTGATGTTTTACTATGTACCTTTGATATTTATGGAATGCTTGGCTTGTCGGTTGTGAGACCTTTTGTTTCCTTGTTCTCTAGATATGTGTAGCATGTCTGGATGTGTGGGTAAAGGAAAAATCATGATCCTTAATCGAGACGTATTAATGCGGATGCGAGTGAACCCGTGCGGGCAAGTCAGTGCCGCCTAAAGCGAATAATATATCGACATAGGAGAAGGAATTTTTCCACAAACCACATGTTTGAGCAATGCGTTGGTCGTGTGGTGTTGGGGGTAGTGCATGTTGGAAAATCCTAATATATGGAAGTGGGAAGGCCCAATACTTAAACGAGATGAATTTATACGGAAGTGATTAAACCTGTGCAGGCGAGTTAGTGCCGCCTAAAGCGGATAATATGTCGACATAGGAGGGGGAATTCCTAACACCTATGATTAGGGTTGTTGGTTGGGTTCCTATTATAACGTGAACCCTAAGAGGTATCTTGTTGGGTTCCTCTGGGTTGGTTTTTGAATTCATGGGGATGATAATGTTTAAAGAGGTATCTGATGTAATGGCACAGACCTCTCTGGCACATTCCTTTGTCAAAAATTAGGTCACAAAGTGTTATGGAGGGTGAAATGGACTTTTCCCACACTTTCAGAATTTTGAATCTACACGCTGTGTAGATTGAGTACACGCCATGTACCCCCTTGCCTAGTATTCCCCGTGTTGAAGGTTGTGTCCTTGCCATGTGAAATATATGGGTACACGCCGTGTGTCCAATACTACATGTTGTGTAGTCTCTCTCCGCGTACGCGTTACCAGTCATCGGCTGCAGAGCCGTGTTGGAAGCTGCATTGAGACCGTGTGAAATAATAGAAAACACACCATGTACCATAAAATACACGCCGTGTACTTTTGATTTTCTCTCCTATAAAAGGAGGGGTCCCCTCCTACTTTTCAACTCACCCCACTCCTCCCCTTTCCTCTGAACAGAGCTCTCCCAAGAGACATGAAGGCACTTTCTTCCAAAACATCTTCATCCGAAATCCGATTTACGATCCGTCAGTGGCCACAGGATCGTAACGATGAGGTGGAACTTCCGAGACTGGTTCTATTGTCTTTCTTTCGGTCTTTCTTTTCCGAATTCCTACAGAGGAGGTTTTTCTGGGACTCGACAGAAGTGACGGATGCCGATGGACGTCTTCTATGGTTGATCCGGGGGAGCACTATGATCAAAACCTGTTGACGTAGGGATATTACCTTTGTCTCTCTAATTTGTTTGTTATGCGGGGTGTGTTTCCTCTTGTTTTATGAAACACAGTTGAACCAGTATAATGAAGATAATAACTGGATTATATAACGGGGATGGGAAGTTTGTGATTACTGTTACATTAATTTTTATATCCTGTGATATTATTTTGTGAATTGAATGAGCTTCTACCTACTGAAAATCATGGTCATTGGGGGATTTGCTTACACAATTAAATGTTGCCCTCAACTTCTGGATTTTCGTATAGATGGAAACTTTGTGGAATGTGGAAATTGGTTAATCACGTAAAGTTTGCTGTTTAAAATCTAGAACCCTTGTGTGATCACCCTGGTTATACAAAATGGAATAATGAACATGTGGGTTTTGGGTTGGTTACTGGTGTGTGAAAGGGAGGGGTGAATCCTGGGTTGTTATGAATAGAACAGGCAGCAGGGCTGCGGTAAATGATGTTAAAGGGGCGATGATGTGGCACAAACCTTGTTTTGTGGGTTGTTGTGGATCGGGTGGGTAGCGGGGCTGCGATAAATGGTATTAAAGGGATAATGATGTACGGTGCAGTTGTGGTTATGGTGGTTGGCAGCGGGGCTTCAGGGATGGTTTTGAATGTGAACAGACCATAGGTTGTGAATAATAAATAAAAAGTGGAAGAGTTAATGAATGGTGGGTCATGGTAATGGAATGAGATTAATAATCAATGGGTTGGTTGGATAATAAGAAGGGACATGTTGTGCTGCTTGTGTTTTCCTAACCTGATTTGTGGATGGCAGGGATATGTTTCACAAATGATTTATGTGGTTGGTTGTGGATAGTTTCCCAGTAGTTAAGGAACTTATAGAATAATTCTGCTGAAACGTGAAAACCTAAATGGTGTTGGGGTTGTTTGTTGTATGCATTCTTCGTAATAGCAGTGTCGAGCCACGTGCTCAGTTTCCCTGTTTAGAAGCCATAGGTTGGGATGTGGGTTTTTTATACAGATATATATCTGTATCTTTTGTGTTTTATCGCACCCCACCCATGTTGATCACTTAGTGCCAAACACTCCCATTTAATGGGAGAGGGTGTTTTCCGTTAGTTACTAGCTCCTTCATGCTCCTTCTCCCCTATGCTGTGATGGATTGAGGGGACCTTACACCTAAGACTCGTCGGGTAGGATCTACTATTTCCTAAGAACCTTTGGAATGAGTCCTAGGTGTGTGCGGGCGGGATACATGGTTGTAAGGCCCATGTGTGTGCGGGCAGGATACGTGGTTGTGAGGCCCATGTGTGTGGGGGCGGGATACGTGGTTGTGAGGCCCAGGTGTGTGCGGGCGGGGGGAGTGTGGAAGAGTCAGGACGTTTGTCATTAGGAAGAGTATCTAACTAAAGAGAAATGGTACAGGGTACCCAATACTCATGTTCTTATATACTACTACTTGTGGTGATTGTGTTTTGGTGAGTGTGGCTAGTGAGGTTGGGTGGATAGAATTCCTTGCTAGATTTCTTTTGTTGTTATCACGGGACATTAGGATGTCTCCCCACTTGTGCACAAGAGATTTAAGTTTCCCTACTGAGTATACTTGTATTCTCACCCTACATTTACTTTCAAGTTTCCAGGAGGACTACAAGGGCCGTGCGGGACCCTACTAGTCAGACAGTTGGAGTTGTTGAAGTTGTTGTACTCTGGTTTTCTTTTGGTATTGTACTTTAAGCTTTCTTGTAATTATACCTTGTTATAAAATTTTTTAAACATGCATGTGGGATTGGTTTGGGTTTATTTCTATACACTTGTTCTTTTCCTTTTTTTTGGTGGTTGACTTGTCCGATTTCCCGATCCAAAATAATAAAAAGGGTAATGCCTCCAATATTTGTGAAAACTCATACCCTTGGTGCCAGTCACCACCCCGGGGCCTACTGGAGGCGGGACTCAGGGGTCATTATCTCCATTTCACCATTTCCATCTTAGGAGTGGCATCTTTGGTGGGAGGGGGTCGTGACACTCATCATGAGGTCGATGGTGAATTCCACATCTTTCATAGGTCGATGTACTGCGAAGTATATTTGAAAATAATCATGAAATTCATTCATCACATGTGGAATTATATCTTGATTTACACCTTTGTAATCCTGTAAGAGTCTAGAAACATGGATTTTGAGCTCTCCCAATAACTGAGTAATTAGACCTTCTCGCCCTACCAGGATATCCCATTCCCAGCAGGGAATGTAACGGTCACCCTTAGGACATGTAAATGCCTCCCTCCTATAGTGACAGTCAATGTGGGATTTTTAGGCTACATACCAATCAATACCCTTATATAATTTGAAACCAGACATTTGGATAATATTTAAATCCAATTGTAAAAGATATTCCCTAACTTTAAGAGAACAACCATTGCACAAAAATTTGTCTTTATACTATAATGCCAATAGTGTATCTATATCCATTTTACTTCTCATGAACGCCACTTACAGTATAAAAACATTAACATGTTCTGCAAATATAAATGAATGATTTGTACTAGAATTAAACAGGGTACTAGATAATGTAGATTCTATATGAATGCTTCATCTCATAGTCAATGGTTTAGCCTCTCTATCCACAATAGTGAGTTTCAATCCAAGAAAAATATTACCCCTATACAATATGATGTTCCATGAATCCCATGACTTTTAGGAGTTTGATGATATGGGAATCATTTACCAAATGTACCATTTCCAATAACTCAACATCCTCGACTAGTTGGAATTTATCATCCAAACAGATATGGTGTAGAAGATCTTAATCATGCACCAGTGTTCTATCTATCTACTCCATTACTAAACGACTATCATGGGTTCTTGAAGAACCTATGTAGGTGTCCTATCTTTTTGTAGGCTCGACACTCTACATGTGGAATGGGAAAATATCTTCTAATGTGTCTCCACATACAACAATGGCAGAGTATAATTTGGTTATGATCTATAGAAACTGATACCCCTGAGTTCCATATTTTCTTCCAACAACTCTTGAAAAATATTTCATAATGGTACTTCATTCTCCTAGAAGATGTACCTCTCGATCATTTATAAGAAACCCAATATACAAAACTACAATCCTCCAACAAGTTCCTCTCCAAAATGAGATCTTGATTTACCACATCATATAACTTCCTTGGCCTGAAGATATTCACCATAGAGATAATTTAACATATAATTACATATTGAAATCATTTTTCTCATGTAACCTTCTCTTCCACAAACACTAGAGAAAATCATTTCAAATCTATAAAGAATATATTATAGTCCATTGTATACTAGTTCCCTTGAGTAAATCTCATGAACTCAGCTTCTCCCTCTTACCTAAGCATTAGTAGGTAGAATTTCTCTGAAATATTCTCCAATAAGTCATTCTATAGAATATTATCCATTATTCCAGTCCAATTCTGTATACCCCACCAATGCTTTAATGATCCTTGTAGAATATAAGAAACAAATTGGACCCTCTTCTCCACCAGAGTTCTCAAATGGTCTGGTAGTGTCTTGATCGACTCAACCTAGAAGTCAAATACCTTATGTCCACCCTATCCAGTAAAATTCAGAGGGAGATTCAACTAAAACACCATTACCACATCAAAAATACACTTCAATACCTTCCCTAGTACTATTCCTATTATTTCCATTATGAAAGAAAATTTCTCTTGGTAATTCTCTACTACTTCCTCACCCAGCACTATCAGTGGCTAAGGTTACACCTATAGAGTATAATCCACATCTATGTACTCTAGTTATTCTATCAACAGACGTCATCATGGAGACATATCTCAACAATAAACATCATATATCTTAGGACTCATAAAATAACATTATAATATTTACATAATAGGAAAAACAAAAAAAAATCATAGAAATTCTCTTCCTCAAATCTCACCACGTGATAAAAATTGAGGCATTATCACTACCCTTACCCATACTATACATATGACTTAGTTTACATTGGGAATTTTCATATATATTTTCTCATTTATATGATAATTTATTCACATTTTTTATCAACTTAATATTCTAAATTTCGTTTTAGACACCATTTTGAATTTAAAATCATGATATAGAAAAACAATACACATTCAGTAACTTACCCAGAACCCAATTTCACCTGAATTCATAAAATGGTTCAGGATAGAAAATAATCATGAGTTCTTATATTGATGGATGAAGACTTATCTCTTTTTCCTATCGGTTATATAAGTCAATTTTCTGAAATATTGAAAAAATATAGCCCCACATAAAACAAATCCATAACCCATGGTAAAATAACATTCAACTATTTCAAAAAACAATAATAACATCAATCACACCTTGTGTACTTTAGTTTTCCCTCATACAAGGGTTTGTAACTCCCATGAACAACCACAATACCAATCCCTTACACTTCCTAGTCTCAAATCTTCCATTCCAAAATAGTAAGTTAAGATAATAATAAAGGAACACTCCACTAATACTACTTTGTAACCTCCCAGCCTAGGTTCCATGACCTGGTGCACTGATATGGTTTGACACATAATCGTAGGCACACCACCCCATATTCCAGAGGATATCATCTTGCAACGAGGGAATGATAAGTCAATAATTTTGAGACTATAACCTCTTTTATTAGAGTAAACCCCAACATAAATTACCAGAAAAAGATGAAGAATATATATAGTAACAAAAAACACTAATATATCAAAGTAAAAAAAGAAAAAAATACAATATCCAAATGAATAAAGAAACATGTCATGCTAATGTATATGTTAGGTGTCTAAAATGAAAATCCAAAATAAGGACACTAAATACTACAAATGGGTCAAAAAATATGTTTGGTTTCGTACGACATGGACCATCTATTATAAACCATCTAACTTAGTCCCTTTTACCTTAACTTATAATTCATCCATGAAATTTATCCAGGTACCAATCATCCATCTTGAGTAGGGTGTGAGTACGACTCAATTGGCCACCACTGATATAATTGTGTAAAAAATAATTAGAATAAAAAAATGCAATCATCGCATTATAAATTAATCTTTATATAACTACCAACACCCCCGAGTTTCAATGGAAACCGAAATCTAAATAAATACTTTAGCCCATGTTGAAGTCAGATTCGTATAACATAATCAATTCCTATTACATTATTTTTTCCACATAGCCATATATTCCATTTCTAAATTTTAGTGTTTTTAAAACTATGTGTATAACTCGGTTTATCAAATATATATATATATATATATATATATATATATATATCATGGTAATAGAAAATCATGTATAGAACCCCTATTTTCAATACCAAATATATTCATATTAGTGTAGTTCATAATGTCTAGAACCATATTTCACAATTATGCACATATATCATTGGTGTAGATCAAATTGTATATAACCCCATTTATCCTCCTTACCGATAAGTCTATCATTAGCATAGTGCATTATGTCTATCACCCATTTATCATTTTTGAATTTATATCATCATTTCCCTAGATATTCATTTCTAGAGTCCATTAATAACCGATTAATTAATTCATACATTAATTAATCCAATCCTATTAAATAATTCATTAAATAATTAATTACATCATTATTTCCATTAATCAATTTAATAATTCATTACCATTTATCATAATCAACATATAATAACTAATTCTATAGTTATTTATTCTGAATTTACAGTTTATTAATTCTGTAATAAAACCAACAATTAATTTTCCATGAATTTTCATTACAATCCATACATAATTAAATTATCATTTAACTATCCCAATTCCACAATTCAAAATATTTAATCTAATACCAAAATCCTAGATTCATTGGATGATAATTAATTAACAAATTAATTTTCCTGATTCCCCAATTGACAGAATGTCATAATTAATTTTCCAATTAATTATCCTATTCATTAATCCAAAATCATAAAATTTCATGACTATCCTAATTACTTATTTTTATAAATTATTTCATTCAATCCGTTTTTTTATTTCTAAAATAATCAATAATATCTAAAACATGCATTTATATAATAAAATAAGGACTTTGGTAATTTAATTTTATACCACCAACCTTAAACCAAATTTTTAACAACTATTCCAGTGGACAACGTCAAAAATAAAATATATGGATGGTTGAAAAGTGTATCCTTTATCAATATTGTTCAATGTCAAAACAAATAATGCTACTTAAAGGGAATTTCATTGAAAATGTCTAAAAAGATGGAGGGTAAAGATGAAATCCAACCAATGAAGACTAACTAGGGAATGATGGTATGAAAGGAATGTCTGGTAGGGGGTTTGGCACTAAAAAATCACCTAGATGGTCTCCCTAGGTAAGGAGGGGGAGAGCTGTAGTGGGTAAAAAACATTCATCAACACAACCTATTTAAATATACATGTTAGAAATTTACATGTAATTTAATCTAGTTACACTTCATTAAATTATTTCATAAAGGATTCTCCCATATAATCAATCACCTTATATTTTCATTATTAAAAACCATCCATAATTACATGACATGTAATCACATTACAATACATGTAAATATTATATAGTTGATTATTTCAGCCCATTTTCTTTCAATTCCTATAAACTCAACAGAAAGATAGATTTTAACACATTAATCATATTTATCTTGTAATATTTAATTCAAAAAAAACATAAATACCAAGGCATTAGGTTATTTACTCTAATAAAGGATCTCTATTTTATAACAAGACTATTCCAGTAATATTTCTAGAGAAAAATTTCCTAAAAAAGATGGGATATTATAGTTAATGAGTTGAGCAGTCATAAACAATGATCAAATCCATCTATCTAATTTTGAACGTGTTTAAATCCTTTTGTATGAATATAAAAAAATATCTCATTTAATCAATATATATTTCACCCATTTCCTAATAGAAATAATGTTATTATATATTTAATAGAAAAATTCGATTTCATATCTCTAAATCATGTGTTGGATAATGTTACTCAAGAATCTATAATTTATATGATGAATAATAAACAAATAGTTTAATTACTATACAGAATCATCCCAATCCATTATTTAATTCAAAACTAAATCTTATAATTTCTTATCCATTTTAGGGTAGTGTGATTACATGTTATCTGACTAATTTTCCCTTGAGCTTCATGAAATTTTCTTATCTTTAATCTATCTAAAGAAACTGATCTCCCTTCTTATTTGACTTGTTCACTATATTTTTTATTCATTAAAAATTTATTTCAATTCATCTAAAGTATATATTATATCAAAGAGAACTATTGATATATTTTATAGTGGTTCATATAGAAAATTATTCAATAAAATATATATTTGAAGTTTCAAAATATATACTGCCTCATAAAATTAAATTACCTAAGAATCATAATTTCTATATCCATTATTCAATAATGACATTTTCTCAAATAATTTATAATTTTTAAAATCTACCTCACAATCCTATAATGATCTACAGATTCTATTTTTCGCCTAGAATAAATGTGAATATCATTTATAATGACTAAAAAAATTATTAATGTAGTCCCAAAAGACTATTGTAATCATATCCATAAATATATCAACGTGAACTATGAGTCTAAATGTAATTACTACTAATTCAGAATTTATATATCATGTAAAAAAGGATATATTTTATATATCCTCCTTCTACATCCTCAATTATGCATATTTGTATTCATGATCTATCATTGAGATGAATGTGTCCCCCCCATAGATGATCGACCAATAAATCAATAAAATATAATGGTACCAATTCATGGTTTTGATCTTGTTATATTAGGGATAATAAATTAATATATAAAATGATCTTTCTTTGTTAATAATAATATAGACAAGTGCATGTAATGGTGAATCTATAATAGTAAAAGAATCATATCTAGAATCTCATAGATACATTTCATGAGGTAATTCGATCTAAATAATGAAATTATATATGTATGTTTGTATATTGGCATAGAATTAAGTATGATTTCTATGGAAAAATAATCCTTATAATCACAAGGTTGATAAGTTAATTCTTTTAGAAATATATTGACATGTTCCCATAAAAAATTAAAATATTCAATATCCTGATTTTTACAACCCATTTTTATCTAATACCGCATATTATTTTTTATTAAAACATATATAATAGAAATTTTATTCGTATACCATTCATGGTCTTCATTATAGTGATATAATATCATGAATTTATTAAATATATAAAAAATTGTTCCTCTATCTTGCCAATTGAATTGGGAATTATACATAAATAGATATTACATGCCCAAAATTGAAATAAATTTGAATAAAGTAGTAATAATAAGATTTTATAAAAAAACCTACCCTAATAATTATATTAGATAATATTTGAATATATTGTTAGAATTAATAATAGCACTATAATTTTTCACTAATAACATAATATCTATTTATTTTTGTGGTTATTTAATTCACTTTAATTTTTTAAATATAATGTATTGGGTATAATGTCATTCAAATAAAATATATGTACTTATTGAGTCGATGATGAATATACAATAAAACATATTATTTTTATGATCTAACTTAGATTCATATGCTTTCCAACTATCTCTTGACTTTAGGAGTTAAAAACATTTGTTATCCTCAATAAATCATGGTTTGGTACACTTCTTAGTGTAATAATCATACTCCTTACAATTGAAGCACTATAGTGTGTGTGGTTTGTTAATTTTAACCCACCCTCTATATATTTCATTAGTTGGTTTCTTAATTTTTTTTAGATTTCATGTGATTTATGGTCATCACATTCACATTTTAATTAGTTACCTATTTAATTGATAAAATTCCATCCAGGATATTCATGTATTATTTAAATATTGTATGATCATTTTTCATTTCTTCAGGGGTTTTATCGTTTCGGTTTTCAAAAAAAAATTCTTGTCTAAAAATAATTATAATATTTGGAATCTCAAAAAAAATTCATATCTTGATAACACATCATACTATATATCCATATATTCACATGTAACTAATGTCAATTAAAATTATAAGACATTGTTTAAATCCTTCAAAAAAAAAATAATTTTTTTCAAAATTATTAATGAATCCAGAGGAGTAACTTGGATATTTTGGGAAATTGGATTATGAGATAGCAATGTATTTATCCTCATAAATCATCTATAGTAATAATTTCTCAATTTTCATATGATGAGCATTTTTAAAAAACATTTCAATGAATATTTTCATAAACTCAAAATATTCTTTTGATTCAACATACTCCATTTTCCCATATTCATAATGAGAGATTACCATTTTTCCTCATATTCCAATGAATAATTATTTGAAAAACAAAATTCATTAACAATGTAGTGTAAGATATAATATATATTTTTAGTTTTATTTATTCATTCATCGATAGTTATTTTATTAGAAGTTTCACCAAAAATGGATAGAAATTGTTGAATGAAGGTCAGAATAAAGAATTATTCATTCCATATAGTGCATAATAATAAAAAATTCTTCATTTTATTATTTAAATCATAATAGATTTTAGAGATAATATCTATAAGGTTATGTAATCGAGCTCTCATGCTATTTAGAGTCTCACTAGGAATATCAGTTCACATTCCTTCACATTAATTGTTAACTGTATTCCTCCATGTTCATTTATTTAACAAAAACAAAAAGGTTTTTGTGAGTCTCGAGTAGTAATAATTAATGTTAGCAAAAAATATGATATGGAAAATAAATCCTACTATTTCATAAATTAGGATACCTTCATTTCAACTGATGGAATTCTAGATTCTTTCAGCATCACATTTGTTCAAAACAACATTACATAGTTTCTATAACCATATTCCTTATAATATAACCCTAATAAAATATTAAACCCCACTTATATACCATCTTAGGAGACTAATTTATTTCATACATATATATTACATCATTTCATATACTGATTATTTACTTATCACCATAAAACTCACACTAAAACAAATGATTTTCATGTATTTGGAGATGAGATATATGAAATAGTTTTTACCATGATTTTATCATTTCCAAAATATATTAAGATCAAATTGTACCATTTTTAAAAATAATACATAATACTCGTCTATAAAAATATATTAATGGAAACATAAGAATGTGAGTGCTTAAATTCTAGAAAATAATAACAATAAACGACATCAATTGAATATAATATGTTAACATAATTTGAGAATATGGTATCTGATAAATAATCTTAAATGTGATACTCATCTTATCACCAATAGGTTTTAGGATAGAACCCATATGGTATTATGTGTTGATCATAGAAGGATTTTAATGGAGAAATTATATTGAATCATACATTTCCTATCATATTTCATGGATAAACACTAATATATTAAAAAAATTAGAATAAGATGAATACTGACACCCATCCTGGTGGGCATAGGTTGACCACCTCCATCCCATGACATAGTATACATAGGCTAACCACTAATGTCACATACTGATCTCGTTATATATAAAACATTACACAGTGCATTGTATTTCTATAATGGATTCTCCTATAGTATAATTTTAAATCATATATATTTTTCCACAACAACATTAAAAACATCTATAATTAAACAACAGATTAATTAAATAGTGAAATAATGGGTCACATGAAGAAAACTATAAGAAATTATCATATGTCTTCCTAAGAAATTTTGGGGAATTTCTCATTAGATAAAATTATTTAAATAATTAGATATATTAAATAATATTGAAATTGATAAAACAATTATATGGATATGGTAATTTATTATGTGAATGATGAATAAATACTCTTTACATTTTTAAAACACTTTAATAAAAAACAATATAAATTAATGGGAAAAGAAATTTCATTAACAAAATGAATACTTGCATAGGATGTTTTTTAATGAAAATTAATGATGATATTCAAAAAATTATTTATTATGGAAAAAATTAAATATACATCATTTTAAAACTGTACATAACAAAATTCAATCCAAGTAAAAATACAATCATTGAAAAAAATGGTAAATGAAAATCTAAATTATAAAAGTGTAAATTAAAGTGATGAATATTTTTCTAAATTTTTGTATTATTTAGTAATACAGCCTTAAAATAGAATAATTTATATGTGACAAGGTGAGATTAATTCCCTCCTGAAAACAATAAGTAATATCATTTTCTACTATAATAATTACATCAAGAAAACTATGACCTAAGGTGGAAGTCAATATTAAATAATACATAGTTAGGATTCAGTGGAACATTTTTTTGTGATCTAGATTCAAATATCCAAATGTCTATTTAATGGTTATATCACTTAGGATGTTATAAACATTGGAAACATGAAAAAAATATGGAAATCCATGTCCAGGTTACTTGAGTCGCTTCACCTTATTTTTAAGACATGAAAATGTTAGTTCAATTTTTCCAATAGTATCAACTGAAAAAACGATTTATAGAATCCTCAGAGTGATAGAATAATAGATCCTCATTGGATATTTTGAGTTCATCAAATTTAAATTGGAAATATAATAGTAAAGGCTTCGTTTGGTAATGATAATGAGAAACATCTATATATGGATGTTATAAAATTGGGGTTCTTATATATGGTGGATATAGTGAGGTGTATGGTCTGGAAAGATATCAGTTACAAAATAGATTTATAGAAAACTAGTGATATATTTATTACAGATCCTAACAATAGGGACATAGTATAATTCCCATAATTGAAATTTTCGTCATGGAATCAATGTGGAGAATTATAAATCATTTACTATTCATTGAGAGTTAGTGATCAATGCATTATTTGATAATGATAATTAGAGGATTTAGAGTAAAATAGAGGATTTATGCATCAATTATATGGACATTCTATGTTATTGAACTACCAAGACCCTCTTTATGAGGCACATTAGTCCACATGTGTAGTGTAGTACTGGTGGCACTAACATGACATTGATATTAAAAAAAGTGTCCATACTCTAAGAATAATTTATCATCACAATAAGGAAACCTAAATATATACTGGATCTAGTGGCTAAAGTTATGATGGATAAAAAACGAATTTATGGTATATTAGAAAATACCTCACCCATCAACAATTACTGACAATTATTTTTATGGTATGAATACGATTTTTGGACTTTGATATTCCTTTATATGATTGATGTAAATCCACGTGAATGAAAGAGATGTTTTTATTTCTCTCATTGATATAAGACATTTTTCTGAACCATGTAATCCATTTTATCGAATGTGTTTATACTTTGTACGTACATGTGAGTGTTATAAATGTTAGTGATCTCTAGAGTGTTTGTATCATAGGAAGGATTTTAATGTGATTTGTTCCAAAGGATTCGAGTATGAAGGATATATCAATGTAGAGTTTGGGGTGTGGGGCCTTTCTAGTTCCAATAATCGATGTCATGGGGTGTTAACCTTTGTATTATTGTTTCTACCACTAGATGAAGTATTTATGTTCAAGATCAAAGAAAGTGAAAACATATTGTGGTTTAATATATATTCACCTAACATTTCCCCAACAATGACAATTCGATGATCCCTTATATTCATTATATTTATTATGATCTCACTTTAAATGATGGATGTGATAAAATTACTACACATAGTTTGATGATATGATAGGGTTGATTGTACATCTTGGAATATATTAGTGTTTATACTCAAAGAAAGTTTTTATTTTAGTTTTATAGAGATGTTATATGGATGGATAGTGAAATATAATACCATTAATACACTCCTATATATTTTTATAATGGATTTTAATAAATATGATATGTGTTTATGTACGAATTTATCATTGGATAAATAAGTCATTCCAATGATAATCAGTGAATATATTATATATTTCTTCCCAAAAAATAATATTTATGTCGACACAAAACATATATTATGTGGGATTAAATAAAAACATTCAAAGTGTTCACTTGATCATATCTCATAAGATATTGAGCTGCAACACAGTTACTATGTTCAATAAAAGATACTCATATGGATATAAATTATAATATCTATGGGTTTTTTAGAATTCAAACATGATAGAGATTCATTGGTTTTACTAGAATGGAAATAATTAAAATCCACTAAAGTTGATTTCAAAATATAGTACATGAATATCGAGAATTATATTACTATAAGAGGGAATATTCATAGTTTTTTTCATGAGTTCCCAAAATTGAGAGAGGAGGAATGGTGAAAATTTATATTCTGTGTAATTAATTGTTGGAACATAGTTGTAGATAGTTTAATCATTGATGATAATAAAAGAACTTCATGTCTTAATATATTCAATAAATAAAATATATTTTACATCAAATTACATTCAATGAATTGATAAACCCATGATGTTGACAGACTATAAGTTAGTCCATGGGGTAAGAGTGAAACATTGTATTTGGAAGACTAGGGCATGACTTTGTTGAGTATTCTTATTATTCATTTGAGAAAGAAGTTTTTTCTCTCACCAGTATGTTTTCAAAAAATTATGAGATGAACTATACTAATTATGATGGATGGAAAACTCAATGTAGTGTCTTGGATAATATTGAAACTATTTTCATATCATTAAAACAATTATCATAATATTATCATAGAATAAAAACTAGTTCAACAATAGAGGATGGATTCTCAGGGGTTAGGATTTAGAGGAAGAGTTAGAGAAAAGGACTACATTGTCCATAGATTAACTGAAGGAAATTTTATCAGTTTTTATTCATTCAGATTATATGGGACATTCAAGTACTAGTAAAATGAGGTTATTTCAGATTTTTTATTATAGTCTAGTGTACTAAAATCTATTGGGTTTAAGTGATTTTTTTAATTTTTAAGAATTATATATCCATTTTAGAAATACATTGATCTATAACCTATTACAACTCATTAACTAGAAGTTCAATAAATTATTAGGATTCATGATTGTTTCTGGTTTTCATTATAGTATCTATATGGAAAAATTCAAATGAGTTTCAAGAATTATTTAGAAATATGAGATAATGAGTACAATAGATATAGATGAATTACCTTATTGGTGAAGTAGATGATTAGAAATAAATATACTATGAAGAACCATACAGGTTTTATCGATGTAAGGTGTTTTAATGATAGTTAGATGAACATTGGTGTGAGGATGATAATAATCATTGGGAGTGCAATTTTTGGACTCAACCTATGAAAAAAAGTCCAAGTGATCCACTATTATGTTTTTAGTCTAAATAATTTTCAATTTCGTGTTTCAAAGATTTAAAATTTCACTAAGTTGTTGAAATTCATTGGAACATATAGATATATATAAAGCACATTTACTATGGAAGATTATGTTTAGGAATCTTAATTCACATAACTAAATTTTATTAGGGTTGGATATCCATTTTACAATAAGAGACTAGACAATTTGAACTAATTTCTTATTGAATCCTGGGAGTGTCCTATTAATGTATGGTTTTTGGATCCTGTGTGATCACTAGATGTTTACTGGATTTGGCATAGTGAAGGATAATTATGTGAAATATGATGAGGATAAAAATTTTAATAATTTACGAGGAGAGTCATTCATGGATCTGATGGGTGAGTTAAGTGGAAAATACAGACAACTACATATAGTTGAACATAAGTCCTGAGGAAGAGTGAATCAAGTGATGAAGTTTATTTTATACTTGAAGTCCCTGATAGTAAATCTTGGATTCATTAAAAATAATTTAATATTGAGTCCAGGACATAGCTAGGATAGGCAGTGGGTGTGTACTATTTACTAGGATTCAATGGACTATGAATTTTTTTCTAGAGTTAATAATATATTTCATAGTGTAACAGATTAATTCTCACATCTATTGGATGATGGTGTTGATGTGATTACAGGACTTGGAAATATATAATAATAAAAGCATTCTAACTGTGTAGAGTGTAAATAATAGAAATAACATGATCTTATAATGATAAAATGAGGACAAATCAGAATTTGTGAGGTGTCTTCAGGTACCATAGGTTTAAATGAATAGGGAAGAAGATTAAAATGAGGAGCACCATAAGATTCAATTTCTCATTGGAATTACTATGATTTATTTTTAAAGTATATGTATGGGTTCTATATATTTAACATACTTATTAAATAAGATGTAAATAATTTAGAAATAATTATATTAGTCCTTTTCAACCATGAATGTGATAGAAATTTTTAAAAACATAAAATGCCTTGGGTGAACTATGTTTTTACAGTGTACAATCAATTTTACCTTGGTCATGAACATGATAAATAGATTTATTTTTATAGAAAAATTATTATTGAGTGAAATGTAATAGAGGAATAAATATTGAGCATTAATAAATTTTTTAGATGAGTTTATATTCCTTCCCAGTTCATATATGTAGTTCATGATGGTTAGAAGCATTGATAAATATATTGATACTATTATATGAAGTTCAATTTCATAGGATTGTTGAAAAAAATAATTTTCATGAATGAATTAATGATTTCCACTCATTTAAACAAACAAAATAGTGCATGTAAAATTCATGAAAAACCATATGAGAAGAAACATTATGTGGATTTAGATATAAATATAAATAAATTTCCCAAAATGTAAATATATTCATAATAATATCATATTAAAAGTGATATTCTATAGAAAAACATCAATATTAATAATGTGTCAAATTATAGCAATTTAACCTCATATTTAATAATTATACCTGTTTTTGTAATTTTTTTGAAAACATTATTTTTATATATTAAATTTTATATTATTCAATAATAATAATTCAATCCACATTTAAGAGGTTGATAATGTTTATTTTCATCATTAGATGTCAAATTTTATTTTTTTGATGAAATTGTTGTAATGGTGTTGTCGTTCCCCATTCAATGATCAAAAGTAAAAAATTAAAATATTTTTCAGGTAATTTTAATCTTTTTATTTCAATAATTTATATATCCCAATGTTCCTTTTATTGAAAATATGGTTTTGGTATGAGGGAATGGAATCCATTAGAAACATTTTATATGAATTTTACTAATAACCATGAGTTACTTTATAATGGTTTTGTATTTTTTGTCAAAAATAATAAACAATATTCATGAATAATATCACTTCATAATGTCACATATGATCATTATTAATGTATTTATATTATTCTTCATGAAAATAGTGATGTTGGTATAACATTGTTTGTTTAGGTGGTCGAATAGACCCAAATAAGAACATGTTATACTAATGAATGAATATGAGTGTGGAGTTATGTAACAGTTAAATAATTTTATCAAAAGAGTAATTTTGTTAATATAACAATATTATAACTGTTTATTAGATTTATAAAGGGTTTGTATGATAAGGACAATGATAATTTATTGGATGAACAAAGATTCATACATGAATAATATTCTCATTTTTGAAACAAGTTATTTTAGAATGATGGATTTATGGTTTATTATTGATAAACATATCTACCGAACATCTTATAAGTAACATAGATATTAAATATTTGTAGGTATTTAAGAGATAATCAAATTTTGTATTTTTTTGGATGTTTTATAGTATTGATACATTTATAAGGGAAACTTACAGACATATCATTGGTAACATAAATTAGGTGAATGGTAAAGTTAGAATCACATGGAATTTAGTTCATATTGGTGAAGAAGTATTTTTAATAAAATAATTTTCTCTTTAAATCCTAATAAATTAAATATAGAATTCATGAATATAATTATAATTATCAATTGATTTAGAAATTTTAAATTACTAGTTTTTTTTGTTTTTTTACATTGCATTATTTTTTTCTATGGTAAATATTTATTACAAAAAATATAACATTAAACCTATTACCCAATTTAAATATGATGATTCACAAAAATTCATTCATTAAATCTAATTAAATTTATAAATATGTGAAATTTTTCCATTTAGATGATATCATATAATATATATTAAAACTGTTTTTCATAAAAGTTTTTTAAAACATTTATTGACTGTAATATAATACTATATCATTATTAATTAAACGAGTTTTTAAAAAAATATTATTTATTTAAATAATGAATTATATTTATATGTTTAAATTTTAAATTATAATGTTAAAAATAAATAATTCATTATGAAAGTAATTTTTTGAACAATTTTAGTTATTAACATATAATAATTTGAACAACATGCTATAAAATTTAACCGTTAAATTAATATCCATTTTATTTTATTAATAAATTCATATAAATATATTTATATTCATTCGGTAAATTCATCATATAATTCATTTATTGAAATAATAATATGTTGGTCATAATAATAAATATATATTAATTTATTTAGAGTAATTTTTTATTGTTTTTTCTATAAGTTATTTATTATAATTCTGTTATATTATTTTTAATTACACGGATCAACCATTGGATAAACCAAAATAAATATATATAAAATGATTATATGTTCAATGACCTTATGTTGGGAATTTTTTTTCAAATGATCATATATATAATGGTGAAATTTAATTACTATTAATAGCCTTAATAGATTACTAATATCATTCATTATAATAATTTACATTTCTTTAAATGTGTCTCTTACTTTTATAATTCTTTATCTTATTTCAATACATGTAATTAGGGTGATTATATTTATGCAAAACTATAAGGATATAGATTTTATGTTCATGGTATTTTTATTTAATTGTGGTTTCATTACACTTTTAATTCCCTTACAAATGTTTCATATTTAATTCTTATAATTTATAAATTCTTAACATGAATTAAAATATTTTATCTCAATAAAATGGACTGTGGTTGGATTATGATCATTGTTAACATAATATCTATTTAATAAAAAATATAATGGAAAATTGTGGGATGTTTTTATTTATTTAGTAAGTTTTGTCCCCATTAATTTATAATATATTTAACAATATCCTTATATGTTTGAGTTAGAAAATATTACCCATACATAGACTTACATGGTGAAATTTTAATACTATAATGGGGAGTATTGATATACGATAACTCTACTAGATTGAGGGGTTGATCCAAGCATCCTTCGAAATTCAATTAATATGATCTTCAAATATCCTCGAGAGTTTGAATAGTTCTTACATATTGACCATTTGTCTATAGATGATAAGAATATTTTATGTTCAACTATATATCCAATTCATATAAAAGATTCATGGGAATATTAATGTGAACACCATTTCCAAATCAGTTGAAATAGAGAGTGGTTCTCTAGGAACCCTTACCCCAACCATTATGTATATATTGAAAAGTTAATCACCTTATAAATATTTTCAAACAATAATGATATTTGGTGACTTCACGAGGTGATCAATCGTAATACAAATGGTTTTTTCACATAAGGTTTCTCAGGAAGTCCAATAATTAAATACAAAGTGGTGTTGTATTTTACATATACAGAAATTTCTAACGACCCATTCTTGATGTACATGGATATTATATTTTTTTAGAAAATGAAATACATTACAAAAATACATTCCGAACAACAATATTATTTTAGTGTATTTGGTAACTTGGAACACATTCTTAGATCTGGGAAAATGATCTTACACATATCCCAAAATGATCACCACATTTAGTTTTCTTAAAAAAATTATTATCCTTGGGATAAGAAATCATAAAAATGGTGCGATCAAATAAGAAGTTATTGTAAAAATAAAAAACATCAAACAAAACAAAAAATAAAAATTTAAAACATGGAAATATAATTTGAATATCAAAATTGTGAGTCATAAAATAAATATTGGCAGTACATAAGGAATTAATCAAATAGGAACATTAATAATGATAAAATAGAATTGACATAAAACAAGGGATTGTGGAAAAATATAAGCTTATAAAATCATATTATTATTAAACAAGGCTCATTTCTAAGACCATCATAGCAGAAAAAGTCCATTACCAAACCGAGTTCACTCCTCTTGTTACTGAACCCGATATACTGTCGTTTCATCCATGTATTACTGAACCAAATATACATTCGGGTCCTGCCCTGTATTACTGAACTGGATTTACTTATCATTTTAGCCATATCTGTATAATGAGATATACATCCTTGCCTAAAGTGCTGGAGGTTGATATAGGTCCAACTCATCACATAATGAAATCATTATTACGTGTGTCATTAAAATAAATTTCATTCATCATAGCATAACTGAAGGAAAAATAATGGTGTTCTTGAAAATCATTCCATCATAATACATATAAAATAAATGTATTTCATAAAAATAATTCCATTATAATTGAAATTTAATTGTGTTAATAACAGGGATAGAAACCTAACGCTATTTAAATAATTTAAACATATATGGAAAAAAATTTTAATAAAACACTTGAAATCAATTCCTAAGATAATATAATTTATTGTTCAAAAATGTTTTCCTTTCTATAAATGTCATATCATTTTAATAGACATTATTTTAACTGAAAATATTCTTGAAATCATATAATAGACGAATAATTTAAATATGGTTGTAGGAAATCATTAAAATTCGTTTATGTTTTAAACTTTAAAAAAACCTTCATCTCGTACTTTTGATGAAAAAGACAAAAAGGACCTCGTAATGAAAACGATAATGGATTACTTTCATAATGTTTAATAAACATTCACCAATGGGAAAAGTTGACTTTAAAAAATTTTATAGTTATATAAATAATATTACATATTTTGTAAATGTGGACATGGATGATGAATATTACTCAGTAAATACAAACATATAAACTATCTCAGATAATAATGAAATTGTGAAATTATCCCTTACCATAAATAGAATTTATTCTATATGTTTCCAAGTCTCATGTATAGTGGTTTTCAATATATTATTAACATGTAATAGAACAATAATAATACCTAAGATATCAATTATGATTCACTTATGACTTTATATAACCTGTTCATTTATCAATTCCATGTTAAAGCAACATTTTGGGTAATAATGGTTTTGTTTATCGTAGGTATTTTGAGTTTTATTCCTAATCTTATTACATATATCATGATTTATGTACATATATAATGTAAAAATGTACTTATATATCATATAAATTCATTATATAAATTTATGTAATAGATATATAAATGAAATAGAATACACCGTTCATGGACATGGGAGGTCTTACGTATGCATGAACATTGTTTTCATTTCCTTATTGGTTTGAATGGAAGAAAGTAAATAAAAAAATATATATATACATAATTATTGTACTATAATTATTTCATATATTTCATTCTTATTTATTATATGTACATTATAATCATTGTTTAATGGTTAACATGGAGAATGAATCTCCTCACATCGTGGAGACGGTGAGACGTACGTACACACGAGGGACAATATCAGCCTCTTAATGATTAAATGGTAAAGAATTGGATGGTATATTAATTATGTTGAATATATATTATGTCATATTTTTTATTTTTATCCTTATACACATCTAAATAATTTATTTTTGAAGAACAAATCACACCATGATGTGAAGATGGTAGGTTGTACATATCCACGTATGGTGATATCGTTATCTGTAGAATGCATAAAAAGAGGAATATGGTTGTATCATAATTATAATAACATCCCATTGTTTTATTTACAATGTATTTATTAATTTATAATTTAACATCTCATTAATAGTAAATAGAATAAGAAAGAATTTTGAAGGAATCGATAGAGGAGATTAGCAGTTCTTTGATGTTCTTTCTCTCTATATCCTCTTATAGAACTAGATTTGGAATTTAATGTAGACCAGAACCTCTATAATAATAATAAAGAAGTTGACAATGGAAAAGGGATTGGAATGTCTGAGATATATAGCTCAAATCGATCTGAGGAAGTGATGGATGATGTTCCCTTTTATAATTGTGGTGAGAGGCACATTTGGAATCCTCAAAAAAAGTAATTTATAATAAAATAAAACCCCATGGAAAAACATCCATTATATACAAATTTCCATGATTATATGAGAGAGGATTATAAAAAAATTATATAATTTTTTATGTCAATTTAACCAAAATAATTTTAATTAACATAATGTTATTATATTTAGTTTTAATTAAGATAACAAATATTTCAATTCTAAAATGGTCAAATATTCATATTTTTTACTTAAACTATACTATAAAAAAGTTCCCTAGATAATAATAGACCATATAATAATTATACTATATTTTTTAAAAATGTTTTTATTATTTTTATATAAATTTTTAAAACATTGTTTTGACAAAATATAAATTGAGTCACATTTGAAAATTTTCTTTTCATGGATTTATAAATTTATCAAGACAAGATGTAATCATCATAAAAATTATTTTATCATATCTCTATGTTGTATAGGTCATATAGAAAATATAATTTGACATATTAATTAGCAAAAATTATTTTCATTTTACTATTTTTATTAACATTAATTTGATATTTCCATTAAGAAAATAATTAATACATCAGTTTTGTGTAATTAATTAATATAACTATTTTTTGGTAAAAATAAAAAATTAAATACTATTATGAAAATAAATATACTATATTTGATATGGATACTGGTAAATGTATTGAAATTTCCACCATTAAAAATTGTATACTTATTAAATAATGATTTTATAACTTTAATATCACATTAAATAAAATAATATAGGAGTCAATATATCTTACATATAGATACAAATGTTCAATAACTCGACCCATGGAAATTATAGTGAATATATTTTGGGAAAAATCCCTAAATACATCATGGAAACATTTTTGGGATGGTTGTGTTTGTTTACAGTGGCGTTCCAGATGTTTTGTTTATTGACAAGTTGGGTTTCAAAGTTCATTTTATTGAAAAGGGGGCATCCATTATAATTTTTCTAGATAAAGGGATGTTTTTAGAAATCCAAGATTTACAGAAGATCCTTGATTAAATAATGGTTGATCTATAGGTGGTACAAAAAGAGAAGACACAATGAGGCATTTTTTTCCAGTGTTTGTCAATTTGTTTGGCATGAAAATCCGCAAATGGAGAGATTTGTTTTTGAAAAAGGAAGGTGAGTGAAATAAAGGAATTGAGTTCACCGTAAATGAGGTTTTTCTAAATCAGAATCTATAAAGTAGTCAAAGGAATGAGGTGAGTGAAATATTAGAGCAGTGTGTGAAATACAGTGTTACACAGAAGATATGTTTTCTACGCTCGAAGAGGATTACACACTCAAGGAGTGTTTTTCATGATTGGCCACTTTTTCATAAAATATTAAGTAAAACACTAATTCATAGGAGCTCAATACATAGTGTATATCAACTTTTTGATGTGATTAATAAATATGCAATAATAAATTCACGAAAAATTTTGTGTTGCGACTAAAATTTTATGTTGCGCGTAAAAGTTTTCATTGCACGTAAAATAATGTTTTCACAGAATTAATGAGGTCGCGCGAAAATTGGATTTAGGATTGGGTGAAAAAATAAATAATTTTCATGCAAGTAAAGGGAATTATGTTCAAGGCACAGTAAGTTAAGCGCATAAAATTTGAGGATGTCCAGTTCAATATTTTCGTAAAGTAGTGTTCATCTATGGATGAAATTAGAAATTCAATAGGGAATCTAAATATAATTGTGGATGTAGGTATTCATTAAATTGAATATACCTATAGGTCTATAACCCATGAGTGGATCTTTTGAAGAAGCAATGAGAACACTTCAGTTTAGAGAGCAATGAACATTTATATTGTGAGTGGTTGTAAACTAGGAGCGATAAATTGTTTTGTATTAAATTTGTAAATATTTTTTCATTTTTTGTGGATTTGGCACATTGGAACAAAGCTAGTACATATTCATTGGACATATCCTAGAGAATATTAACCCAGGAAAAAATTTTATTTTATGTTCATGATTTAATTTAAATTTATACATAGCTACAAGAAATAGAGAGAATAGAGTTTTTCTTAACCTCAAAACAAGATCAATAGGGGATGTGGTTTTAATCTTCCATGCCCTAATTCACCCCTCCCCCACCTCTCAGGGTATCTAACCTAGTAGAACTGACAATAGATACTTGACCAGTATTAATGGGTCATGTTTTAGGGTCTTTTAATGGTTATTATCATATAAATAGAAATTGGTTTATTCATATCTCAACAATTAATTAATTTATACACAATACAATTATAAGTATTTAAGGTAATTATATATTCATAAATAATTAAAAATATACTAACATGAAAAATAAAAACATGTTATCTTTAAAATATATATTCATAATCAAAATTTTCTTTTGTATAACCTTATATAAAAAATAGTTTAGCCATTAAAATTTTATTGAGTATTTTACTTTTCTATAAATAAAATAAATTAAATATCATAATCTCATCCAACTGGCTTCAAAAGGACACAATTTTAACACAAGGATGATTTCTGATGAAATTCATTCATCTATTGATATTAATTATAGTGTTAGGGTAATTTTAAAATTTAATTCTTACCCTTAATTACTCATTTTACCATTTTACCTTATTAAATAAAAATTACCAAATTTACTATAAATAATTCCCAAAAATACAATAATCATATTTAACTAATTTGGGAATACTTATTCCAAATATATAAACTATTTATTCATAATTAAAAACAGAAATGTTTTTGAAATTAATTTAAAATTATTCCCATTCTCTGAAAAAGAGAATGTGTTTTATTAAAAATGAAAACATTTAAAAATGATTATAATATATTTACAGTCTAAATTAAATGTAAAATTAATACTAATGAAATAAATTACATTTAATGATAAAAATATATTATATTTATAAGTTAAAACCATTCAATAATATAATTTAATTATATAAACTATTTTGAATAAAAAATCATTTTACATTAATATTTATTTTAAAATTTCTATTCATCAAAATTTAAATCATATTAGAAAAAATTCAAAAATTTAACCATTGAAAACTTTTATATCCCTATTCCAAATATGATGATTGTTTTGTGAAATATACTATATTAATGTTTCAGAATCTATATTTAAAATGGTTGCACCATCAAAAGATAGAAATACTGAATTTTTTACAAATATTTCTTTTATCTGAAAAATTGAATTTGTTCTAATATCATGCCTACAAATCATATAAGATGAATTTTAAAAAATAGTTTGATTCCATAAAGAGTGATATTATTATTTAATATATTCACTTATTTTAATTATATTGTTTTTAGAAGCAATATAATATTATTCACGCCAGCCAATATAATGTCTAGATTATAATATTTAGTACACTTATAATCATTGTTGTGTGAAATTTATTCTTTATAAAGAACATGAAATTCTGTGTAACACAAGACAAAAATAGTGTTGAGTATAAAACATTCTAATATTGTGTTGGGTATAACACAAGCAAATTTTGGTGTAGTGTAAAACACAATACATTAAAGAAAATTTAAAATAATCTATCTCATAAATTCTTTGTGAGTTATAATATGGGTAATGGTTTAAAAATTCCCTTTGACATATGAAATTCTACATAACATTCTATATTACTAAGAATCTTGATACATACACTTCAGTATCCCTCTTCAGGTATGTAACATCCCAATTATGTAAAGAATAATATATTTTCATATAAATGTCTATTTATGAATTAGATAGTGTTTTAGAGGGTTAAAATGAGAATAAATCCAATCTTATACAAAGAATACTCAAATGGGTTTAAAAGATAGTTTTACAGCCCTTTGATGGAAAACCATTTTAAATATAACTTTTGACAATTTGATAAGCTCAATTTGTCAAAATAAACTTATTATTTATAATTGGGACATTGAAATTTACTTTGGATAAATTTTTGGTATTTTTCTGACAATGTTCATTTTTTTAATGAATAGTGAAAAATACTGCATTTTACTTCAAAACTGCTTTTGCATCTAATTTAATTATATGGTTATATTAAATCTTCAATTGGTTTTAAAGTGTAATTTGAATATATTTTAACCATTTACTCCAATGTTGGTAATTATAATTAATATCACATTAAAATTTGACATAGAAAATTGTCAATATTTTGATTGATATTGTTTCTTAAAAAGAGGCTATTTGTTTTGACAACAAGATTTATTTTTAAATTAATTACTGTAATTTCTATGTTTGGAATTTGGTAACATTGATTCTATATTTGGAATAATATGTTCCAAATTATAAAATTAAGACCTTTTTTTCGACATTATGAATAGTAACGACGGTAATTATCTTTAATTATCGTGATTAATTAGTAATCGGGTAGTTAAGGGTTATAAAATATTATCATAATAATATAAAATGACCCCAAAAAGAGTCCAAATCCTCTTAGTTCTGTAATGGCCAACCATGGACAGCCTTGTGACAACTTAGGGACCCCTTCGAATCACTTTTCTGTGATAGTGACCTTTTATCGTATTTCTTTATGAAAGGGAAATATAATAAAAGTTTGTAATACCTAAGTAAAATAATTTTAATTTTATTTATATAAATTATATCTTTGACTATTAATAGTCATTTTAAATCTAAATGGATTTCCTACATCATGGTATTTTATTTAGAATATTTGGATATTATATAAATAAATTTATTTATGACACAATGATGATGCTGTTATTATCTCATTAATGAAAGATTTAAATATATGATATTAAAAGTTTTAAAATAATTTTCTTTTGATGCTTAGGATTCTATCCACGAATTTTATATATGAGTATGACTTTTTAAATTAATGTTAATTCTTTTATTTCAAAGGAATATAAATTTTATGCCTTTATCAAAAGTCAACTACCAAATAGTGTTGAAATTTTCACAAATGAGCTTTTAAAACAAATGTTATTTTATTAAATGGTATAATAGTCTAAAAAATCATATATTCTGAAAAATTATATATAATATATTACTAATATCATTATTTATAATATAAATGGACTATTTTAATTTTATAGTAATTATTATGACTTTATAGTTTGAAAAAAAAAGACTGGTAAAAATTATTAATTTTAAATAAGTGTTAAAATGAAAAGATAAGGTGAATTATATGACCTCCACTTGTCTAAATCTTATTGGTGAGTTTATGTTTACCCCTTATCTTTTTATCCTGAAAATATATCATTTTGTAACCATTCTAATTTCAAAAAAACATTTTATAATAAATTATTATTTCTTGAATTCCCAAGAGTGCCCCTCCTCCTTCTTATAAAAATCCCTCACCTCTACCCCCTTACTCACACCAATCAAGACCCTAGGCTCATCCAAAATCTTCTCAAATACTCTCTCAACATCCCTATATTCCTCATAGAAGCCCCACATTTGGTATAGGTTTTTTCAAGATAGACTTTTCCTCAAATCAAAAGAAGTTACCCGATTTAGAGGTAACACCTTCTCTCAAAATCCTTTGTTGTATTATCCCTCTTCACTCCCACTAACATTATTATTCATTGATTCCATAATGACAACAGTATACTAAATATACTAGGATTTGGTTATGAGATGTATTTTATTTACACTTACACACACCTCCGTCTAATGGTTAAAGAACATAATGTTTCTGTGGGTGACGAATTACAGCCTCACGAAACGATGATTGTTCAATCCTCTATTAACACCGTTCATGGTGGCCATTCTGATGGAACTATATTTATATATTATATATATTATATTTTTTTTCCTCTCTTTGCTTCTGTATTTTTTATTTAAAACATTCCTTTATTCTTTTCATGTTCTGGAACCGTGATAATTTCATTTGAGGAAGTGTGGACTACCGCCCCTCAAGTGATGTGACTCGTTCATGAAAAACATGGAATTTATAAAGATTTTAATTAATGAACTTATGTTAACTATAAAAAATATTTATTATACTTTAATTATATTATATATGTGTTTCATTCAGTTTTAATTACGTTAATATGACAAGGAAATGAAAGTAGCGTTCACACGTACATACAGTCTACCGTCTCCATAAACGGTGCATTTCATTTTTTATCTCCAAATGCTATGGAATAGTATAAAATTAATATATAATAGATATATATGATATTTAAATCATTAATACTATTATGGATATGATATACTTATAACTACATGGGCAATTCTTTTCAAACAAGTTCATTTTTGACTCATGTACTGAACACCGACAAAACGTATGATATGAACTAACATAATTAACTAATTATTATAACATGACAGTAAGTGATATTAATTAAATAATAATCATTAATGTAAGCCCTTATGATATTTTAAATTGACCTAATTTTATTATTCTTGAATATAAAGAACGAACGAGAACAAGTCGGAATTTAGGTAAGGGACTTCATCTCAATCTCCTTTCATTGAGGAATACTTCAATTTATATACGACCTTCTTTTCTTAGTTTTATAATAAACACTTTTCACTTTTAATTTCATTCAAAGTGATATTTTTACATGAAGCATTTTCCTAAATGACAAAACGGAATGTTTTTGTCTTACATATGATGCAACAATGACTTCTCCGAAGACGTGACCATTATTTGAATTTAGGCTTCCTTTACAATCCATAACTTTTTTTAAATGAAAAATAAATATCATGTTTTAATTTTCTTTTATTTTGGTATTGAAAAAGGTTTTGATAATTTTTTGATAATATCAATGTGTTTTATTTATATCTTGTGATTGAAATGTAGAAATGTTATATTTCCTTTATTCATGATTTATGTGATATGATTATGTTATAGTACTTGGGCATTGTTTATGAAGAATGGTGGTTCTGTGATAAACTAAGTGTGGGTGAGCCCAATATAGCTACCCAATGCATTCAGTAACACGAAGGAGTTAAACTCTATGGTTTCTCTGAAGATATTTAGTAAATATACTGTGATGGGTATTCCAAACGTAACCATGAGGGTCACTTCCTACGTAAGAATATTATGAATGCCTCTAGTTACCTATATGTCCTATGATTTTCTATGAGTTATTCAGAAAAATTATGATTTCATGAGTTATGTTGAATTGCTTATGATTTATGAGTAAAGTATGATTTCATTGATTCTTATGTACACATAGACTAATGTTTTCTTTCCATATTATTGTATCCCTTACTTATCTCTTTATGATCATCATATGTTTTTGAAAAGTTTTTCACAGGTCAAGGGAAAAGTACATGATGTGATGATTGTGTCGAGGAAGTTTCATGAAAGAAACCATTTTTTTATTATAAATATGATTCCTTTGATCGAAAAAAATGAATACACTTTTTGATTTAATCACATTGTTTAAATTTGGAATGAAATGCATGATTTTTGATCTAATTTTCTAAAACTCTAAACCTGAAAATATCCTCAATGTATATCATAGAAAAACCCCAAGATTAAGTAATGTTTAAGGCTGGGGCCTTATAGTTAGTATTAGAGGTCTATTTAGGTAACTTTAGGATTTATAATTCTATTAAATGATTATCCAAAATTATTATTTTTACATTATGGTCAAATTAAAATGATATATAATTTGATGATTACCATGTTGCTTCATTTAAGACATGTTTGTTAGGAATGGCTTTCCATAGAGGAAATAGGGAAGCAGTGCTAAGAAGGCATACATAATGAAATGACCTTCCAAATTAGCATGCTGAGATGGTCGGAATTGGAACTGAACAGTTTGATGCAGTAATCGTTCAGTTGACTCAAGCAATAAACAATGGTGGTATCCATGCATGAGATTAGGCATATCAACCAGAGAGGAACATGTCAGTGGTGGAACATTTCATGAGGAAACATCCCCCATTATTCAAAGGATCATCTAACCATGTTCTAGTTGAAGGGTTTATTAAGAACTGGAGAAGATTTTTGATGTCATGGGGTGTTCAGAAAATCAAAAGGTTAGACTTTCTTTTTACCGTTTGGAGGGTGAAACCGATAAATGATGGTCTATGGTTAAGAATATCAGGGATGCTGATGATATTGATGCTGTTGACTGGGATGAATTCAGTGGTATGTTTCTTGAGAAATATTTTCCTATGTTTGTTCGACTAAGGATGGAGAAAATTATTCTTGAGATTGATGTAAGAGTATAACTCAGTGGATGCTTATGAAGAAAAGTTCACTCGATTGGGAAGGTATGCTATAAATTTTATCCAAGACCTTGATAGTAAAATCAATAATTTTTACTCCGAATTAATGCCAAAATATCAAAGGGAATTAGCTTCTCATGATTTAAAAAGTTATGGAAATCTTGTTCGATGTGCTGAGAAGGTGGAAATGGAGTTTTCTGATGATCAAGTATTCTATGACCACCAACAGAATAAGAGACCGAGGTGGGAGGAGAAGAGGAAGAATCCTTCAAAATGGTTTGATGGTATGAAAACTATGTTTGAAGTATGTGATAAATACGTTAAAAAGCATGATTGGGACTGTCTTTTGGATTATGGAAAGTGCTTCTGATGTGGTAAGATGGTACATTAGGCTCGTGATTACACTGGAAATAATCAGGGTAATGGTAAGACCAAATTTGATGTCTAGTTATTGAAATGTTTCAAGTGAAATGAGATGGGTCATTATGAAAATGAGTGTTCGACAAAGAGCTTGAATGATAGGAAGCTGTCAGACTACAAGTAGAAAGGTGTGATGAAATCCTTTGTAACTACTTCAGTAGATGTTGGGCCATAAAATGAAATGGTATAAGGTATCTTGTTTGTTTATTCATATTATTCCAATGTGTTGTTCGATTCAAGGTCTACACATTACTTTATCTCTGAAAAATGTTCTAGTAAATTGGGAATTTCATCTCAAGAAATGACTCCTGAACTTGTATTAGAAGCACTTGGGGAAAATGTTGAGGAAAAAATAATATATAAGAATCATCCTTAATCCGTGCAATGAACCTACTTGAAAACCTTATTGTTTTACCTCAAGTAGAGTTTTATGTTATCCTAGGTATGGATTGGCTCTTTGTTTACCATAATAAGAGTGACTATAGAGCTAAATAAGTTTCATTTCAGAAAGACTTTCATTTTCTTTACAGAAATGAACCCTTACTATAGATAACATATCAAGAGGCTAAGAAACTAGTAAAAGATAGAAATGATGTTACATTACACATATTGTTGAAAACAATGGAACCGTTAGGATTAATGATGTTCCAATGGTAAATGTGTATCCGAATGTTTTTCATGATGAGTTTCCTGGAATAATAAAAAATAGGGAAGTTGAATTTACAGATGAATTAGTTCCTGATGCTAAGACAATTTCAAAACCCCCTTATTGAACGGCTGAAATTGAACAGTTAGAGTGGAAGGAACAATTGAATGATTTATTAGGGAAATGTTTCATTTGACCTAACACATCACCATGGGGTCTCCTATCTTATTTTTTTTAAAAGAAATATGGTTCAATGAGACTTTTCATTGATTACAGAGCCTTGAATAACATCACTGCTAAGAACAAATATCCTTTTCCTCATATCAATGATTTGTTTGACCAGATCCATGGAGCACAGTATTTTTCAAAGATTGACTTGAGATCGGGGTACCATCAGTTGAAGGTAAAGGAAGCAGATATTCTGAAGACTGCGTTTCGTACAAGATATGGCTATTATGAATTTATAGTTATGGCTTTTTGGTTAACCAATGAACTTGCTATATTCATGGACCTTATGCATATAAATTTCCATGAGTTATTGGACAGGTTTTTGGTTGTTTTCATTGAGTTTATTTTGGTGTTTTCTAAAATTAAGGAGGGGCGTTAAATTCATTTAAGGGTTATTTTGAAAACCTTATATGAAAAGAAATTTTATGGCAAATTCAGAAATTATATGTTTTGGTTTCAACAAATTTCTTTCATTGGCCACATTGTTTCTAAAGATGTAATAACTGTTGATTCTGAAAAAAAGGGTTTTTGAAGAATGGACAAGACCCCCAAATGTAACCTAGATTTGTAGTTTTCTTGGTTTGGCAGGCTATTACCGAAGGATTGTTAAAAAGTTTGCACGGTTTTCCATCCCATTGACTAAGGTAACTCGTAAGTGTGTTAAATTTATCTGGACAAATGAATGTGATGATATTTTTCAGTAATTGAACAGAAGATTGGTGAATTCTCCAGTATCGACACTACCTTCCAGGAATGGTGAGTTTGTTATCTACAGTTATGCTTCATTGAAAGGACATGGTTGTGTCCTAATGCATAATGATCATGTAATTGCTTATGCTTCACATCATTTGAAAAATCCTCAGATAAATTACTCTACACATGATTTGGAATTAACTACTGTTGTTTTCAAATTAAAAAGTTGGAGGCAACATTTTTATGGTGTAAAGTGTGAAATATATACTGATCACAAAAGTTTAAAGTATATATTCACTCAAAACGAATTGAACATGAGACAGAGGAGATGGATAAAATTAATCAAGGATTATTATTGCACGATTCACTACCACCAAGGAAATGAAAATAAAGTGGTGGATGCATTGAGTCAAAAAAATAATGCTTCATTAACCATGTTACCTTTGGAGGGATATCCATTGGTTAAGGATTTGAAGAATTTTGGTTTGGAAGTTGTTGGTGCAGGAAATTCATTTATTTTTTTCAGGTATCGGTGAATTCGTCTATGTCGAACAAAATTAAGTAAGTACAGAAGTAATATAGTGAATTGTAGATAAAGGTAGAGCTGGTTCAGAAGGGTATGTTACCTAAATTCAACATTGATAATTATTGTGTTTTGCGATTTTGGAATAGATTGTGTGTGCCTTGTGATTCACTGTTGAAGAGAGAGTTGTTATGTGAAGATCATAGTTCTCCATTTCAGTTCATCCTGTAAGTACTGAGATGTTCAGAGATCTGTAGGAGTATTAATGGTGTGATGGAATGAAAAGAGATATTGTTGATTTTACTATGAAGTGTTTGACATTTCAACAGGTTAAAGTAGAGAGAAAGTTACCGAAAGGGATGGTTCAGCCGTTACTAGTTCCAGAGTTGAAATGGGACAATATATACAAGGACTTCATTATGGGGTTAGCGAAGACACCTCAAGGTAATAATGAAATAAGGGTTATTGTTGATCTCTTGAGTAAATATGGTCATTTTCTTGCTATACGAGATATATTTTCCCTAGATCAACTTTCGTGATTATATCTTAAAGATATAGTCTGGTTACACAGAGTTTCCCTCTCCATTGTATCTGATCGTGATCCTATGGTCACTTCTAACTTTTGGAAAGGCCTTCACAAGTCATTGAGCACTGAATAAACTTTTAGTACAGCTTTTTGTCCTCAATCAGATGGGCAGTCAGAACATACAATTTTATCATTGGAGGATATGCTACGTTCTTGTTTGATGGATTATCAGGGATGTTGGAACCATCATCTTTCACTGGTTGTGTTTTCTTATAATAACAGTTTTCATTCTAGTATACAGATGACACCATTTGAGGTATTATATGGGAAGTGGTGTCGAACTCCAGTTTTTTGGGATGAAGTTGGTCAAAGGATGTTGATGTGACCTAAATTGGTAGAGGAGTTGTCTTAAAAAGTTCATCTTATAGAGAAACGCATGAGAACATCTCAGATCAGGAAAAAAAGTTAAGCGGTCAACCGGAGGAAGGATCTCTCTTTTAAGGTAGGTGATCATGTATTCCTCAATGTTTAACCATGGAAAAGTGTGATGTGATTTGGTAAGAAAGGAAAGCTGAGTCCAAGGATCATTGGACCAAATGAAATTCTGGGGAGAGTTGGATCAATGTCATACCAGGTGGCTTTACCTCCGAGTTTATCTCAGGTACATAATGTTTTTCATGTTTCAATGTTAAGGAAGTACATGCCAGATCCATCTCATGTTTTGAGTCCAGAAGTAGTTCATCTGGAAGAGAATTCTATCTTATGAGGAACAACCATTCCAAGTTATTGACCATAGGGAGCAAGTGTTGCAGAATAAGGTGATTCATCAATTAAAGGTTTTGTGGAAAACCACATTATTTAAGAGACAACATGGGAATTAAAAAATGTAATGAGGGATAAATACCCACATTTATTCAATAAGTAAATAAATTGCAGGGATGCAATTTGCTAAATGGGGGGAAGGATGTAACATTCCGAGAATGTAAAGAATAATATATTTTCATATCTATTTATATTTATGAATTAGATCATGTTTTAGAGGGTTAAAATGAGAATAAATCCAATCATAAGCATAGAATACTCTAATGTTTTTAAAAGATTGTTTTACCTCCTTTTGATGGAAACCCATTTTAAATATGACTTTTGACAATTTGATACGAAAATTTTGTCAAAATAAACATATTCTTTATAATTGAGACATTGAAATTTACTTCGGATAAATTTTTGTTATTTTTCTGACAATGTTCATTTTTTTAATGAATAGTGAAAAATACTGCATTTTACTTCAAAACCACTTTTTCATATAATTTAATTATATGTTTAGAATAACTTTTTAATTTTTTTGAAAGATTAATTAGAATATATTTTTCCATTTAATCAAATGGAGATCATTAAAATTAATTTCACTATGAAATTGGACATAAACAATTGTCAATCTTTTGATAGATATTGTTTCTTAAAAACACGCTATTTGTTTTAACAACGAGAATTATTTTCAAATTAATTACTTAAATTTCTGTGATTGTAATTTGGTAAAATGGATTCCATATTTTGAATCATAAGGTCCAAATTATGTAATTAAGACCATTTTTCTTTTGGACATTATGAATAGTAACGACAGTAATTATCTTTAATTATCATGATTAATTAGTAATCAGGTAGATAAGGGTAATAAAATAATATCATAAAAATATAAAATGACCCCAAAAAGTGTCCACATACTCTCTTTTTTTCATGGACGACCTTTGAAAGCCTTGGTCCAACTTAGTTATGCCATGCAATCTCTTTTGTGTGATAGTGACTTTTCATCATATTTTTTTAAGAAAGGGAAATATAATAAAAGTATGAAAAACCGATGTAAAACAATTTTAATTTTCATTATATAAATGATCCGTTTGACTATAAATAGTAATTTGAAAGCTAAAAATATCTCCTAAATCATGGTATTTTATTTAAAATTTTTAGAAATTATATTAATAAATTTATTTATGACACAATTATGATGCAGTTATAACCGCATTAATGAATGATTTAAATATATATAAGTGTTAAGATATTTTTTTTTAAACTTTGGATGCTATAAAAAAATTTAATAGATTATTATGACATGTTAAATTTATGTTAATGGTTTTATTTCTATGGAATAAAGGTTTTATTCTTTTATCAAAAGTCAACTACCAAAAAGTATTGAAATTGGCAAAAATGAATTTTCAATACAAATTTTATTTTATTAAATGGAATAATAATCTAAGAAATCTAATATTCCTCCAAATGAAATATAATATATTACTAATATCCTTATTTCTACAATTATGGGACTATTGTCATTTTAAAGTAATTATTATTAACATATATCTTGTAAATAAAAAAGACGTGGTAATAATTATTAATTTTAACTAAGGGTTAAAGTGTAATGATAAGGTAAATTAAATAACCTCCACTTGTCTAAATATTATTAGTTGAGTGGATTTCAACCTCTTATACTTTTTCCTTGAAATATATCATTTTTGAACCATTATAATTTGAAAAAAAACATTTTATAATAAATTATTATTTCATGACTTTCAAAGAGTTCCCCTCCTCCCTCTTATAAAAATCCCTCACCTCTACCTCCTACTCACACCTCTCAAGAACCTTGGCATGTCCAAACCCTGCTAAAATACACTCTCCAAATCCCCTGATTCCTCCTAGAATCCTCACTTTGGGCATAATTATTTTCAAGATATCATTTGCCTCAAATCAAATAAAAGTTACCTGATTTAGAGGTAACAACTTCTCTCAAAATCCATAGTTGTATTTTCCCTCTTCACTCCCACTAACAATAGTATTTTTTGATTCCATAAAAAACAGGTATCCTCAATATAATAGGTTGTTTTTATGAGAATGATTATATTTACACTTACACACACCTCCGTCTAGTGGTTAATGAACATACCATTTTTGTGTGTGGAGAATTACTGCCTCAAGAAACGATGATTGTTCAATCTTATTTTAACACCTATCATGGTTTCCATTACAATGGAACTATATTTTTATATGATATATATTATATTTATGTCATTTATATGCTTCTGTATTTTATATTTAAATCTTTCCTTTATTCTTTTCATGTTGTTGAACTGCGATAATTTTATCTGAGGAAGTGTTGACTACCACCCCCTCAAGTGATGTGACTCGTTCATGCCAAACATGGAATTTATAGAGAATGTAATTAATTAAATTATGTTACCTATATTAAAAATATATTATAATATAATTATTATATATATATGTATGTATCATTTAGTATTCATTCCATTAATATGATAATGAAATGAAATTAGTGTTCTTGCGTACGTACGGCCTACCATCTCCATGAATGGTGCAGTTCATTTTTTATCTCCAAATGTTATGGAATACTATAAATTGAATATATACTGGATATATATGTTATTTAAATCATTAATACCATTCAGGAGATGATGTACTTATAACTACATGGGAACTTCTTTTCAAACATGTTCATTTTTTACTCATGTACCGAACACCGACAAAATGTATGATATGAACTCAAATAATTAACTAATTAGTATAACATGATAATATTTGATCTGAATTGAATAATAAACTTTAAATAAATTCGATAAGAAATTATTAATTGACCTATGTTTATTATTCTGGAATATAAAGAATTAACGAGAACAAGTTGGAATTGAGGTAAAGGACTCCATCTCAATATCCTTTCGTTGAGGCATAATTCAATTTATATACGACCTTATTTTATTAGTTGTATAATAAACCCTTTTGACTTTTAATTTCATTCAAAAGTAATCTTTATAAATGAATCATTTTACTAAATGCCAAAAGGGAATGTTTTTATCTTACGTATAATGGGACAACGACTTCTCTACCACTGTGACCATTATTTGAGTTTCGACTTCCTCTACAAGCCATAACTTTTTTAAAAATGAAAAATAAATACCATTTATTAATTTTATTTTATTTTGGTATTGAAAATGGTTTTTATATTATTTTTATTATATCAATGTATTGTATTGATATCTTGTGATTGACATATAGAAATTTTATGTTTCCTTTATGCATGATTTATATGATATAATTATGTTATGGTTCTTCGGCATTGTTTATGAAGAGGGGTGGTTCCATGATAAACTAAGCGTGGGTGAGTATTAGATAGATCTCCAATGCATTGGGTAATGTGAATTAGTTAAACTCTAAGGTTTCTACGAATATATTTAGGGAATATACTGGGATGGGTATTCCAAACGTAACCATGAGGGTTACACCCTACATAAGAATGTTATGAATGCCACAAGTTGCCTTTATTTCCTATGATTTCCTATGAGTTATTCATAAATCTTATGATTTCATGATGTATGTTAATGTGATTAGGTTTTATGAGTAATGTATTATTTCATTGATTTTTATGTAAACATGGACTAATGTTTTCTTTCTGTATTTTTATATCCCTTAATAAATTTTTTATGTTCATCCCAATTTTTTAAAATGTTTTTCACAGGTCAAGGGAAAATTACATGATGTGATGATAGTGTTGAGGATGTTTCAAGAAAGAAATAATGTTTTATTTTAAGTAGGTTTCCTTTGATTGAATAAAATGAATACGATTTTTGATGTAACCACCTTGTTTAAATGTGGAATGAAATGCATGATTTATGATATAATTCTCTAAAACACTAAACCTGAAAAGATCCTCAATGTGAATTCTTGAATTATCCCAAGATTAAGTAATTTTTAAGGCTGGGGCCTTATAATTTATTCCCATAATATATTATTCTTGAGATTTATATTAATATTTTTCATTCTAGAATATATTGATATTTATGATCTATGTTCCTAGTCTAATAGATATTTAAAAAACATTAGTTGTTGCAACATATAATTGTTTAAAAAATATTATCAGTATATCATTTTTAAGGTTAATATATAATATATTCTCTTCTTTTTTTATATCTCGATATAAACAGTTTGTACCTCATTGATCATTACATGGATGGATGTTTGAGATATTATTTTGGAATGTTACGATATCAACCATTCACTTATTATTTCATATTCTATCATTTACAAAACATTGTTATTATATCACTTTAAATCATATTCTTAGATAATATTTCATGATCCTTCATGATAAGAATGTCAACCACCTGGTTTGATTTCCCAATGCCAAAATTAATTGACTAATCATTATCCTTAATTAACTCCAACCATATCCTTTGGATCATGTTAAAATATTTCATTGTTAATATATATGTTATAATAATGTGATAAGTATATAAATTGTACATTCCACTAAATGGATAATAGATATATGTTTTTAGTGAAAATATTTCTATTTTTATCTTCAAATATACCATTTGGAAATTTTTTGTCATGAATAGTTAACTAAATTAAAGAATAATCTAAAATTATATCATTTGGTATAAAGATAATAACCAATAAATTATTTGATAAATATTTTTTATATATCAAAACCTTCTATATTAAATAGTGATGTGAGTATTAGGTTATTAGTCAATGTTACATGGATCATCAAGCAATTCTATGGACAATGATCTATCCATAGGATATTGAATACCTTATAAGTTAACTTGGTTAGTAGATTTGATTATCATGGGAAATATATCAAAAATCATCCATAATGTCCATTTAATCCAATAAAAATATGTACCATTATAATAATGGTTGGTCTGGTACAATATTTTATTATTTGTGACCTTTAATGACAAAATGATATATCGTATCTTTTTATTTGATGACATAAGAATGATAATTCATATTGGAACAAAATCACTCTAGATAAATTTTTGATATAATATATTCTCCTTCATGGTATCTAGAATGACCCTAAAATGACCTTAAATCTATTAATTGATCAAATAATATATGATAATTTCATCTATAATGTATACAAAATAAATTCAATGTAATATATAAATATTCAATTCATTGCATCCATTAGTATAGAAGGGTAATTATTCATTCATAATGGAATCATAATGAATTAACAGTTCTTATAATATATATAAAATGATATCATGGGTACAACCAATATTTTAAGACATAATATATTTTATCTAAATTAATTATTAATCTTTTAGAAATCATGATCCCCGAAAAGCTGATCATAGAATTTATAAATATTAGTAGAGGAAAATTATTTTTGGTAATGAGTTTTTTTTCTATATTCACTGTAGGGAAGAATTGATACACATTTCTCCATAATGAAGATTACAATTACACCCCATGGTAAAGCACTTGGGTGTATAAAACCCACATACAAATTCTATTTTTGTTGCCTATTTAATTTATCGAATTTAATTCGGGATATTCTATAATTGTTATTTGAGATATCCATTACAAAATATATGAGTAATATTAAATGATAAACCTCAATATCTTTAGTAATACCACTAAAAAAATATGTAAATAAATCAATATATTCTTGTACAATATGATGATATTCAATAACATGTTTTTTATAGACTATTTGAGCTAAATAACCCTCATTATTGTGTATTAAGACCCATATAATAGAATTATTTCTATATATAACTCAAAATCATTATTTTGATAATAGAAGACCTTAAGTTGATTTATAATGACAAATAGGGCTTCACTATCATGAAAGTTATTATGAAATCCATTTACATAGTGCAAATAAATTCCCAAAGTGAGATTTAAATTACAATACAAGAAGGATATTAATATTTTTTACAAGTATACTCCCAAAAATCATTTTTCAATGACTCTTTATAAACAAAGGGTTCAACCATAATACGAAATGGAGTTTTCCCATAATATTCAACATGTATTTGTTGGTTTTTTTGTTTGAAACTCAAAAAAAATTATATATATAAATATGTTATTAGATCTAGAATAAAATAAAACATTTTTAGTTATATATTGAAGGATAAGTTCATTATTCACCACATAATTATTTCTATAAACTTCTATATTTTTATTGATTATGATTTAATTTTATCCCTTTGATTGGGATGTTTTTTTTGAAATAAATTTTAATAAATAACACTTGTATTTTATTCAAGTTTTCATAATTTATATTATCCTAAAAATAAAAGTATTGATTTTTCTATGGTTCAATATGATATAATTATTTTTATTTATTTAATTGTTTTTCCACATCATATATATTTGAAGTGTTTTTATATAATGGTCATCTATTACTCACTCAAACCACTTATGCATCACATTAAAAAAATACTATATTCTACTTCCCTCATTTTCCGCATATACGAAGGCATGATTTTATTCTTCCATTGTATTTATAATTTTAGTTTCCATGAAACTCAACTTATTCTAATTATCATAAAAACCAAATAAAATATAGAAGTCCTCAATTTATATTTACATTATGAGAGAATATTGAAAAATATTTTCATTTCATTCAATTTTCCATATAGTTAAATTTTTTTGAAGATTTGATTTTATGTTACTATAAAATGATATATTTTTTATTCAGGTTCAATCATAAAATTATAATCATATTTTGAAATAAATATTAATTATTATTTATATGTGTAAATATATTCTTCATTCTTTAATATTATTATCGAATATTTACACTCCATTTTAGTCCGAATAATTTGGGTATTGACTTTATAGAAGAATAATATCTTAAAATAATCCCAATATATGGATTAAATTTTCAACTCTGGGATTATATTTTCAATTTTGTTATATCATTTATAAGTACCATTATTCGATTGATAAGTAGTTGAAAAATATTTTTATACTCGAAACAGTAATGAATGGAAAATTTATTATTTATTATATTGATCAGTTACTAAGAAACAAATGTATTTAAAAGATAATTAAATGAGGGTAGAGTTATCCCCATAAGATAATGGATATAGTTTCATGTAATTTTCTTATCATAATATGGAGTTAAACATTATTCATGTTTATTTTCATAACATGAGATAGTTTGGTGAGAATTTCTTTGATATTTTTTCAAAATAAATTCCATTCCCTTTAGTTTTTTTTTCAATACAATAATTTAAATTTCCATTTAATTAAATTATAAATCAATTACTCTTACTTATAACCATTGAATAAAAACAAAAATTATAGCATGGGTGTCATAAAATAATAATTAGTGTAATATTTTTTATGATAAATGAAATCAATCAAAAAATATCCAAAATTAGGCTCCTTAATTTCAAACATTGAAATTTTTGGATAATACTAAAAACTATACATTTAGAGTGGGATTGATTATGTTATATCATATTATTCTTAAATCCCTAATCACATATAAGTAATTAGACCCACTATAATATCAATAAAGGTAACTCAATATCTAAAAACATACACGTACATCATTTTACATTAATATTAATTAAATCTAACAATACATTACTACCCATAACCTAAAAGATTTGTGAGAATTAGATATTAGATAAATAAATGACTTATTTCGTATTATTTTCAATATTTATCATGAATATTATCCTGACATGTTACCCTTTTTTCATATCATGTATAATATTCTCCTTTACAAACTAGTAGAAGGAAATACATGAAAGGGTGAACAAATATTCTTCGTATGAGAAATCTATATAGTAAATAATAAATCTTCATAAGTGAGAATAAGATAACATGTGGGAATGAAGACATAATAAAGGATCACAGACATAAAATATAAGATGCATGAAAGTGGAATCATGTGTAGGTAATAATGATAAATTAAAATATAGAATAGTTATAATAATTTGACTCATACATAGTAATATAAATCCTTACTCATATAGAGTCTCATTTCTAATTATATTATCACATGGTGGATAGAGTAGCATAATTTATTTCGTTCACTCCTCTTTCCCATAAATCTATTGGAATGAGTCCTATAATGGATTAGAATCACTCAAAAATCCAATATATATAGTCACATGTGATATAAAACATTTCCCATTATATTTTAGTTCTATAATGGACCCATTGGTAACAAAATTTTAAACCATACATATGTATACCATATGATCATGAATACATTCATAATTTCATCATATCATAAATATACCTTACAAATAAATATTTATAATGTATAATTTAACATAAAATTCAAATATAAAATACATCGCAATAATATGGATAATATAATTAGACTATATATCCAATTAAGAATATGAATTATTACAATATTTTAAAATAGATGAAAATAACCTTTTATAATATCATTTCAAAATTTCAAAAAAAATCCATTTTAAATATTAATTAAATTTTATAAATTTATTTTAAAATAATGAGTTTTCGAAAAAGTGGGAATAGATATTAAATTAGAAATAATTTAAATATTGGGGAGGAATATTAAGTTTGAATAATGGTAATAATATTTGGAAAATGGGTTCTTGGTGAAAGTATTAAAAATGGATACTTCATTTCGCATATTTGTAAAGATATTGATTTTTTTAGGGAAAACTATATAAAATATTTTTATAGCAGAATAAAATTTTATATAAAGAAATGTAAATTTAAAAATTTCTCATGAAATCATATATTTTGATATAATGATATCAATACTAGAAAATTATAAATATGTACATAAAGGAGAAAGATTCTTACTTGATAAGTAGTGGTAGTGTTGGTTTCTTTTATAAGAATAACATCGAGTAAGTACTAATGACAAGGGGAAATGAAATGATCTGAGGAAATGTAAAACTCTTTATTGAAAATGGTTTATTTAAATAGTGGTTCTTTTAGATATATTCACATATAACATCCCAATATAAAATTTCAAATAAAAACAATATCATTTTTAAAATTTCATTGGTAATAAATCCCTCACATATAATTTTTACATCAATAATACATATTTTACCTCTATAATAATAAACATGATAATAGTAATAAAAATTTTCGTTATATGTTCATATATATTTACTATTATACACATAAATTATAATATTTCATTACACATGTATTCTTTTTTTATTGGTTATTTTCATCGTCAAATGCCAATGACTTTGATTATTTTATATTGGTTCCATAATGATGATATAGATCCTTATTCATTGATACTGGTACCATCATTAGAAGATTATTCACGTTAGTTAAATTACAATGTTTCTATTTTTTGTCAATCCTATGCTAATTCTATGGAAATTATGGATTTGGTTCTTGAGAATGAAATCCATGACAAATATTTTTCGGGTAGTTTGGCGATAAATTGATTTGGTTAATATTGATCATTAATTTGTGTATCATATTTTCAAAACCATATTCATGAAATATGTTAACAATTATTATTATATTTTATTGTTATTAATATTTTGATACTTCTTCATGGTGAAAATGATGATTTTGGTATCACCTTTTTCATTTGTGTAGTTCAACTATCCCAAATAAGAACATGTTACGACAGTTAATGGGTAGTAGTTTATAGTTATTTAAAAGTATGGAAATATTGTGAAAATATAAATTATGTTAATATAACATCATTATAGTGGATAAAAATAATTATTAAAATAGAATATGATAATTTATATTAAAAATTCATAGAATAACATATATTCTTGAGGAATTTTCTCCTTCTCGACATGGGAACCTTTGAAATGTCGGATTAAGGTATCCTATTATAAACTAGAAGATTATAAACATCTATGAAGGATTTAGTGGATGACAAATTTTTATATAATAAATAAATCCTATTTTTTGTGGTATATGTAGGGTAGTACAGGGTTCCTTATCAGGGAATATTTTGAGCTGGATTTATGGAAATATTCATTTTTAAAAGATAATGATATAATTTTAAAATTGATTTGGATAGAAAGTGGAATTTAATGGGGGATTAAATAGTATTCTTCTAGAAATAACATAATAAAAAATTCATAGATATGTTTCTATGATATTTTATATCTTTAACACATAGATTAATCTATTTACATCATTTTTATTTTATATTGGTAAATCGTTTTACACATTCATAACATATTTTTTTCCAAAAAATAGTCAATATATGAACTAAATTCGATTTGATGACTAAATGATTTCATTAGATTTAATATAAGGAAATTTATATATATAGGTTGTTATTTTATAAATGAATATATGAAATATATAATATAAATTATTTTTATTTAAAAATATCTTTTTAAAAATTATAATTATTATTTTATACTTCATACCGATTAAAAATTATATTTATATTAATTTAATAATATATTTTTTGAACCATTAAAAAATATTTATCATTAAAATTTGATCAATTTCATTTTTATGATCAAAATACATAAAACAAAAAATAGTTATATGAAAAATTTAATTTTTTTATATTTAATTTTTTATTCCACAACTGATTATGATTAATTAATCATCTTATAATCTTTCTTTTTTATCAATCCTTTACTAGGAAATTATTATTTTTAATTTTAGAAATACATCATTAATTTTTTTTAAATAATAATAATTTGTATCATATAATAATATATGTATATAATTAAATATTTTTAATTAATATTATATTTATTCAATCCAAAATATTTCTTTTTTAAATTTACATAACATACCCCTATGACAAACACTTTAGAAATATATGAACTGATAATTGTTTCAAACAGTAATTGAATAAACAACTATATATATATATATTTGTAATAGTTCATTCATATATATATATCATTTAATATATTATTTGAATCATTAATCATATTCATTAACAATTATATAAATATTTCTATTATATTTATAATTTTCTACCATACTTTAATAGTTTTTTTGGGGTGATTATTATTATGGAAATCCATGAGGGAAATGATTTTCGATTCGAGGTAATTTTATTTACGAGTTATTTATTTATCTTTTAATTATTATAATTGTAACACCGCTATCCATGGTCACCCATTTCTGGTGGGTTATATACTACATGGTAATTTAATTACATGATATAAATTTGTAATGTTCATGGTTTAGTATCCCTCAAGTGTGTATTTTCAAAATCATTATAGTACAATATATTGCATTACTAAATTTTTGTACCAGTATTTATTTATTATATAAATCCTAAAAGATAATTATACATAGTATTGGAATTCATTTTTCTTGAAAAATAAGAAACCAAAATAATGTGTGAGAATCAGAATCCCAGTGACAGAAATAATGTTGTAGAAAGAAACATTGTTTAATATTGAGATAGGCAATATATAGACAAATACCAACACATAAATTATTACATAATCGTAAATTAATCCATTGAATAAAAAACAAATAAAATTTAATTGTGATAAAATTAAATATTATTATATTGATAAAAGTGTTGGTAATGAATAATATTAGACCTCATAAACATACCATTGAGGGATTCTTCCAAGAAGTTAGATAGTAATGGTTGGGAAACTCAAACAATCGTTTCATAGTTATGTCATGTGACCTACCTGTGTACTGAGGTGAAATATATTTTGTGTCCCCTCTTATTATATTATTTTCAAATGAATTACATTAAATACTAAATGTGAAAAGGATTTAAATATAACATTTTTCTATGAAGAATATCTTTGACATATAGGTCATAATTTGTTAAAGGAACAAATAATTAAAGAATATCCCTTATTGAACCATGCATTTTATCTGTTATTGATATATTAAAAATGAAATTTATTTAGTATTGATGAATATTTTAATTCATTGGAAACAAATACTTAATTTTTAGGGTTTAAAAAATTTAAATACATTCCTTTATCATGTTAGTAATATTGATTTTCATTCATAAGTTACATATACCATTCACGATATTTAATTCTTCTGGAAATTAAAAAGGAATATATTTTCAATAGCTCAAGACAATTGATATCATGGATAAATACACATATTAATATAACAAAATACAGTATTATTATAGGTAATGTGTATTTGAATCATCTGTAACAAATTCCCCATGAGTTTGAACTAAGGTGTGCATTTAGGCCCACTTATAGTGCATCGAGTGAACATCAAGATAATAATCGACCATCATATTTCAGTGTCATTGCCTTAGGTAATATCTGTTCAAGAGTTTCAATTAACATTTAAATATCCCAGAAGATGTTTCATCACTATTAAAAACACACACACTTTACATTATCAAAAATATAAAATGTATTATAGCTATAGGAATTTTTACTCATTGTAACATATTATGAATATTCAATGATGTGAGTGAGATGGTTAATCACGTGGATATAATAACATAAAGAAATAACATAAAATTATATCAAAAAACAATTCACCATTAATAATATTTAAATTATAAATGATGAAGTAAATGAAATATTAATAAGAATTGTAAACATAGAGATAAAGACCTCATACTTGTGCATTGTAAATGATAATGAAAGAGAAATAATAAAGGTTTTTTGATATTATAACATGGATAGTGTAACAATTTGGTTTCTATGACATGTATATAAAATAATATCAATATATGAAATTAATTATTAATTTATATTAAAATAAAATATATTCTAAAAGGAAATTACGGTTGTGAAATAATTACTCAAACCTCTCTTTAGCTTTATAGTCTACATCTGGACAATAGAGCATCCAAAACTCATCAACTATGATGAGTGTGATATGGGAGATCCTAATTTAATAGAGTATTTAAAGATAAAATTTAATTTTTGTGTGATAGAATTAGAATAGGGTTGTAATTTATTGGTCATGTTAGTGTAATTTCATGGGAAATATTATTGATTATTTTATTTCTCCACTATTTTTGTATGCCTACTACCTCCCATAGTAACTCAATTACTCCATTGGTGATTGAATATAATATTTTTCTCCAATTATTGTAAAATATAACTTCATTTGAACATTTTAATCATGTTTAATTATATATGATTCAACATTTTCCATATTTTACCCTATTTCCCATTTTAATTGTATTTTACAATTTTTACCAATAATTACAAAATTAATCCCCTTGGTTAATTTTGATATCCTTAATTCAATTATGACATATATTTCATAAAAATTACTAAATAGTTTTCTAAATTTTAAATTTAATATTTTGATGGAAAAAATGATAAATTATGGAGTATGAGAGTAAACAATTAATATGATTATTAAAAAAATACATATTAATGATACATTAGCTCTAGATATATATTCCCTTATCAATATAAAATAATCCATAAGGTTATGGTGAGTAATAACGGTTCATTCATGGTGTGGTTAATCAAAAATTAAGCTTCTAGTGATGTCTAGAATCATGAATTTGTTCCATAGAGGATTTTCTCTAACATCAGTTGTTGAAGTATTACATGGGATTGTTCAATATAAAACACTAGTTATTCTACCTCATTCCATATATCTTATATGTCAGATTAATTAGGGATTTTTAGGGGTTTAGTCCTCATTTTTTCCCTTATGTGGTAATTATTCCTTTTCATCACACTTAATATATGCTAATCATAAATACCACTTTTTAATGATTATACCACAAATGGTCAAAATATAAAATATTAATATTAATCATTATTAAAATATTCCAAGTACCGTATTATTTGATTCTCAAAATTTCAAACAGATGCATTTAATCTTACGTCTTATATATTTATACAAAATAATCTTTTAAATAGTAAAGTTAAGGAATATGTTGATTCCGTGGATTTTTTTTCATTTATACCATTTTTATTATAGTAATTCTAGATATTTTGAATATTTTCCATTATATATCTATATCATATTTTCATTTTTTAATTTTTTTATTTTCTAATGCTTGTTATAGTTTACTTAATAATTTTTTATATTCATTTTTTACTTAATTACATTTAAATATAACATGTTTTTTATTATTTTTATGATATATTATATTACGCTGACTTACTTCATAATAGTTTCATTCCTAAAAGTTTAATTCAATACATAAATAAGTTAAATTAATTATTTTTTATTAAAAAAATTACTCCCCGTATAACTCAACTATCATGTTATTTCTCTAATGTTCCATCACCCTTTGAGTTGTTCAATTATGTAGCACTTTCTCCATAATATCATGAATATGTGTTGGAGCTTCACCATATAATTAGTCACAATAAAACTAAACATTATCTATATTTAAAACATCCTAATAGTCTGGAATATTGTTTTCTAGATGTGACATATAGAATACATTATACACTAGAGATAATATTTGTTTCATAGCTAAATTATATTCCATTGTTCCAACAAATTGAAATATTTCAAATATCATAATATACATTTATCTGAAATTTTATTTCCTTCCAAAAATCAAAATAAAATTCTAAGGATTTTTATTTATGAAAACATAGTCACCCATATAAATTTAAATATCTCTCAATTGTTTACAAAAATAACATTTTTTTTCAATATTGATATCCCTTGATATTTATCTATCTAAATCAAAAAATTATATATGTTTCTTCCTTATGTCCTTGAATAAATTTATTCCATTCTCTAACATTATCCTAATATTTCTGATTTTTAAATATATATTTTAATGCATACATTAAAGTGGTTTTATTTTATACTAGATATGTACTATTTTATATTGAAAAACTAATACTTATAAACATAGATCCCAAATTCCTTAGAAGATAATATATAATTACCTTATAATATTATTCAATATTAAAATAGTAGTTTTATTTTTTCTATCCCATTAAGAATGATAGTTTGTGTTAATATTAAACATGGTATTTAAATCATTCTGGTTACTCCTCCAAAATTATGATGTTATCCCTGGTTCATGATAAAAAACAATATATAATAGAATTAGATAATTCCTCATTACATTTTTTATAAACAATTTTTAAAGATGGTTATGTGAAAATATTCTCATATTTAAACGAAATGGGATTACATTATATGATGGTTAATAATGATCCCTATTTATTTATTCTCATTGGATGTCTTAAGAAACCTAATAATGAAATCCATTGTATTATTTTACCACATACACTATGATATATGAATGTATACATAAACTATGTGGTTTTTTATATTTAAGTTTTTAGTTGTTGGTATTCTAAGAATCATTCCACATATTTTACAATCTCTTTATTTATATTTTACTACCAAAAAAGATTTCAGATATCATTATAAAACGTCATGTTCTCATGATGGATAAGGAATTCTAAATCATTATCCTCATATAATTTATCCCTCTATACCTTATTTATTTACGGAACAAATAAAATATTACAAAATCGATGGAATCTATCATCACCGAAGTTAAATATGTTTAATTTCACATTTCCATCATATACAATCTTATTTAACAGGGCCTTATGATCATGTCAATGGTTCTTAATCTGGTATAAATATTAATTTTTGGATAATTTTATAAAATAATAATTTTATTCTCCTTCCATTATAATATCTATGTTTTTCATACTAAATCCTTAAGAATATTATCATTCACCTCCCAAGAAATGGATAAAATGCCCGGATATTTTATAAACAATTCATTTGTTACCTTTATTACATTCACAAGAAGATATTGTATAAAACAATCATATTCCATGATAAGTTCTAACCATTACCATTTCTACGATATAAGTTCTTTTTGAGTAAATATATGTTTCAAATATCATTGTTTGGGATATATATCGTATCACTCAGGATATAGATAATGCCTTTATATATTTTGTGGAAATATTATTGATTTGAAATATAAATCATGATTTAGATAATTAGACTCATGGGGTTTCATATATATTTATTAACATACCACCTCTAAATAATATTTCATCATAACTCATCCAAGGCCTTTTTTTGATGCATCACTATAAATATCAGAACCATATTTACAATAAGGAATATTCCATAATGGTGGATTCTCTAATTTCATCATCAATTGTTAGAATATTTTATAAAATTTCTTTCTAAAATGTAAACTAGATGAACTTACATGTTATATCATATATTATATTATATATACTATTGATGTTTTCAATAAACCAATGATATTATCACTCTATTTAAAGGAATAGATGTATATATTTTATTCTAGGGGGCCATAGAATATTATTTTAATTGGTTCCATTATCTAATAAATGATATTACTTAATTATTATTTTTACATGTTATTAATCTATAAAACATCACATATATAACTTATTTTTAAAAAAAATATTATATTATTATTACGAGATAATAGACCAAATTTGTTGAATAATCTATATAAATTTAGTAATTAAATATATAATATGTAAAAATATATTTTTTGAAAAAATTTACTACAAATTCTTCTAAACATCTATAAAATTACAATTTTAACACCCATAACCCTGGTAACCAAAATATACTAGGTATGATATTACATGGTAATCATAATACATGTGATTAAATTTATTACATCAATAATTAGTATGCCATTATAGACAATATACAAAAAAAATCCATTAAAATATAATGTATTGAAATGTTTGAGTATGAATAATTGTTTTGTAAATGTTATACTTAGAGATTACAAAGAATATTATTCAACATCATTGAGTAGGGAAATTAAAAACAATTTATTGGATGGGATCAAACAACCATAAATGGAATGTTTAAACTAGAAGTCATCATGGATCTATAATTAAATACATAATAAATTGATAGATAATTATTACCAAATTAATATATAAGCATAACCAAATTCAGTAATTTCTAAGGGATAAACTAATCAAAGAGATAAAAATAAATTTTAATATAATTATATAATTGGTAGTAATTCAAATGGACATAAATCTAAAATGTATCGCTGAGGTCTTATTCTTTGAAATCTTACACAACAAGTAATGATAATCCAATTAACCTATTATAGTTGTTGCATGAGACTTAGTAGTGCATTAAGGTGTGATATACTACTAGAACACTCCACCATATAAAATTATAATTAATTCATCAAAAAGTAAATGAGACTAGGCTACACATGTCCTAATATTCAGGGGTGAATAGTTTATAAATGAAAAGATTAATTACTTACTATAACTTATCATACCATAATCTCATCTATAGAACAACAAATTATATATTTTATCAGTTGATATCCCTGAAAATTAAATTAAAAAAAATATTCGTTAAATTAAATTATTCATATATTGAATAATTATATATTAAAAATGATAAAAAATGTTCTGTTATAAATTAATAAATATATATTTTTTGTTAGTTGATAGTTATAAAAATAAATATTATCATGGTTTCAAGAAGATGAAATAATGTATTTTCAATGATGGGAGACCAAATAAATTATGTATAAATTCTCATAACTATATAAGTTAATACTAAATAATGGGTTTTATGTGAAATTTAAACCATTTACAAGAACATACATAAGATTGTCATATCTTGTCTGTTTTTAGTCCCACTTATTTTCCTCTGAGTGAAGATTGAGTTAAAACATAAAAAACATTTTTATAAATGGTTACCCCTTGGCTGACCTCTAATAATTCCTTTATTCACATTTTTCTCTAGATAGGGATTTCATTTCTGATAAAATAACACACCATGGACTTTAAAAATATTATAGTTTGTTTAATAGAAATAAAAATGTTTAAGTATAACAACATCCAATAAATAAGAAATAATGTGAGTGAGATTGGTACACACATGTATGGATTAAATATGGTTAAACAAGAAAATTATAACAAGAAAATAATATAATTAAAAATAAATAAATTAAAAGAATATCTGCTTGAATATGTAAATATGGATTGAAAAGAGAGGAAAAAAGAACCCTTACAATAGCATAGTATGTGCCAGAGAAAAAGATGTATGATAGGGATTTAAATAATCTATTCTAGATATAAGAACAAAGGCGTGTTTATAATTTTTGTATATTATTATATCATCATTATAAATGGATGATTACATGATGTTAAAAAAATTGATATAGTAAATATACCGGGTGAAATAGGAATTCTTACATATCTTGAGATTCTTAGCCAATATCCATGAAATGGAAGCAACAAAAATATTTAGGAAAGGAAAGTAGGATATGAGACAGTCTCCTTGATAGAATTTTTAATTGAGAACATTAAATGTTTTGGAGGGGTAATGAGAATAGTGGGTGTTTATTTATTGGTGAGGTGAGTGGAATTTCATGGAATAAATTATTGATTATATTATTGGTTCACTATATATTTTGATCCATTACCACCCATAGTTCCCTAACACCTCCATTAGTTCTCTAAAACAATTTATAATGACATGAAAATTCAAATTTCCATTCATGGATTGATATTTTTCCAAATTAAATGAATATGATTTCCTATTTACCAAGTTGTTTCGAATTTCATTATTTATACCATATTTTAATATTTTTTTATTAAATTTTTAAATTTGACGCATTTTAAATTTCATACATTCCGATTCTATATATTCAATCCATTTAAATGAATTATTCATCTAATTATTTACATTAAAACATATATATACTGATTACATATTTAATTAGAAATGAGGTATCAGGGTAAATCTCATTCAGTTTTTTGAGTTTTATTCTAACTAACATCTAGATACACAACCCCATATCACACAATAATAATACCTAAGGTTAATGTTTTAAAAGGTGGTTACTTCACGTGTTTGTTTGAACATCAATGATATTGTAGTTATCCTTATAAACATGGACATCTCCCATTATCGATTCCACTCCAACCACATTTATTGACATTCCACATGTGTATGGTAAATAATGAACCCCTATGATACTACATCCTACCTAATATTATATAAAATAACTTCCAAATGTAATTTTATACTTGTTAAATCCATGATAAATCCCTTTGGTGATAGTTAACCATACTCATCAACCTTAATGTAAACTAATCTTAATGAAGACATTTAAAAGTATATAACACAAATAATCATAATGACCAATAATAAAAATTCCCAATGATCATTGTGAATGTATATTATATTACCCAACCATAATATTGATCAAAATAATTTATTTCAATGACCATATAAATTATAAATATCTTAATATTCATGAAAACTAATGAATAAAATAATACCATTCATCAATATTTTTATCCATGTATTGTATTAATTATATTTTTTTGGCATTTATAGTACATTTATGGTGTGTCTTATGGAATATGTCTCACAATACATCTACATTTTTTCTTCATTATTTAATTATTTTTATTTTTTATCATTTATGTCTAACTGTCATAGTAAATTTTTTCTAGAATTTTTAAGTGTTAAATTTCAATAAAAATGATTATTGATACTATAATTTTCATGGATATCAAATTAATAATGTTTCAGATTTCATTTTCTTAGTGTATTATTATTTTTATAATTATTTTTAAAAATTAGTTCCATTTAAATGTATTATGATTCATTTCAGTTTGTTGTTGGGTATGAAACATTCTATCAAATATAATAATTAATTTACGAAAATATAATTTGTAAATTTCTAGGGAGTTAAGTATACACCCATTAAAATAATTTGTCCAATAATTTGTTTTACTCTCATGAAGAAAACGAGTATACTTCAACCTCATTACTTATTTTGGATCCCATTTTTCATACTAAAACTTATACATTAACTTGGAAACTTTATTATAGTGACTGGACTTGTGTCATTGTATTTTATCTCTATGATCTAATATTTTTATCATTTAACCATATTTGGAGGGATAATTTTTAATTTCCTAACATTTATATTAAATACACGTTAATATTTTGGTATATGATTAATAAAATGTTACACATGAAACACAACATGCACTTTGGATTGGTTTTTTGAAGAACCATATGTTAAAATAGAATATCCAATAAATTAATTATTTTTATGTGGCTAATGTGTCGTAATATTAACATTCCATTCATCCAAAATCTCATAACCCTATTCAACATTGATATTTAAAGTAAATCCTTATCTTTCACATAAAATTAAAACATTCATTTATTATTATCTTCAATGATCTTAAGTTTATTATGAAAAAATTTAATGCAATGCAGAATTTTTTTAATCTCATATTCCACATCAATAGAGACCCCTAATTTTGAATCATACTAAAAGAGAATAATTAAAAGTCCATTTTTATATTTAATGAAAACCTGGATAAAAATTTTCCAAAAAATAATCATTCCCATATTAAAAATACAATATAAAAAATCCAAAACAAAAATAAATAATTTATCATTAAAAAAGTATATGAAAAAACAATGCAATAATAGAAGAATTATAAAAAATACCACCATTATAGGATTAAATACAAATTCCCTTAATAATATGATAAAACTATATAATGGAAATAATCGCTCAAAAAATAATAATATTACTCAAAAATAATTGTGATCCCCAATTCTACTACATCCTTAAAGATATCAAATAACATGATCATGATGGATATGATGAAAATAATTAATATTTCAAAGGTAAAACATAAACCCAAAAATAATGAATATAATTTTAAATTTTCTTATTAACCCCTCTAAAACCATATCTTATGATTTGGGTAGGGATTGATTGGTATTTTCATGATAGATATTTGACTTCATGATTATGATGGAGATGATGTAGGTCAGATATGGATCAAAATAAAAAGGTTATATTCCGAAAAAAAATTCATTAAAATAAATTAATTACAATCAAACTATAAAAAAGTGAGTCCACATAAGTGATCATCAAAAAAATCTTCGATTCTTTGAACCCTTGAGGGTTCTCTAGTAACATTGTCTTAGAGCACACTTTTAAAGATATCTCACCTTCAAAAACCATTATCTCCATGATTTTTTTCTCTATTTAATTTTCAAAACATTTTTATATATCATGTTATCCATATAATAATTGAGAGTTAATATTATATCCTTTCAGTTTGGATTTAGATAAATCTCCAATTACATTAAATCAAGTCAACATCTCAGAATCCTCAACAGCTGAAATCCAAAAATCAATGATATCAAATGTGTCCCGTAGTGACCATAGCATAAAAAGTTTCTCTAACATGGAGTAGTCTTCATAATTCCTAGGTTTCATACCCGTAATAATAGAATAGGAACCTAAATTTACATCTACATTTTAATGTGAAAAATATACGCAAACTAAGAATATATCGTCCATTTATTATTTCACAATATCATCATGAATTGATGGTTAATCAATAATACACAGCATATATTCCCAAAATTACTATGATCTGGTTTCTTGTGTAGAGACTTTGACTACTATTAACTCCTCCATGGATTCTCAAACTAGCTCTAAAAGAGAATGAGGAACATGAACATTCTTCATTATAATCCATAATATATCTTATCCCCTATTATCTATGTCTTGAAAAACCTCTTTTAGAATATCATAGTTATTGGATAGAATAATATTTAAATTTTCTCTTTGATGTGAAGGATTTTTTATGATAAAACCATCAGAAACATGAAAATTTAGTCCTCAATAAGGGTAAACCTTTTTCAGACCTTCATTTTTTTCCATAAAAGTAATGTAACATTATAAAAGATATTAATAAACCAAGTGAAAACATGAATAACTATAGGCTTGGGGTGTTTTCTTTGGAGATGTATTAAAACCATTAGGAATATTAAAATGAACCAAATTATTTCCTCTTCATGTATATTTGAGTTTTAGATTGGTTGAACTTATGTTTCTTCTCACATAGATACCAGTACTATATCATTATTAATACAATAAAATATTCTGTGATGGATAGAGCATGTTTAAGAAACACCACTGAGAGAAACACAATCAATCACAGTGGATAATTATTTCATTATCTTTGGGGAAATTAAACTGTTAATTACATCATCCAATATAGAGTCAAAGTAGACCATATAGATAGGGTTTGTGGAAATTAATCTGGGAAAATGATTCAATCATTGACCCACTCACCTTGGGAAACTAATCCACTTGATTCATTTCCTTTTTTGTTGAAAACATGATAAATTATATCCTAATGAACACCCAGGGACCTCATCCAACAATATTGTGAATGATGTACTTACCAATAGAAGTAATAAATAACTTCAATCTGTGTTATAGATAGAATTTCCTGACAACAACAGTAATTACCATCATAAAAAATCTATAAAACATCTGATGGGGTTATTAGATCTATATTATTACGTAGTATCAAGAAAATATGGGATGTTTTAAATTATATGTATTATGATCAATATAGAAAAAAGAGACCAAATGAATTACATAAATAATACGGGAGAGGAAATTTCATTACAGATCATAATAATTAAAACTATAGAATATATAGGATGGTTGTATTTTTATATAATATATTCAATAAATAGTCATTATAACATTTTCAACATCTCCAAAAAATATATTTTTCTTACAAGATCCACTTCGTGACAATAAAATCATAACACAATTCTCCTGAATCTTGGAAATTTGAACATAATAAACAGTGAGATCATATGTTCATTAAGGGTAGACATAAGATACAACAAATATCATAAGGTAGGTGAAGATTAGAAAATTGTTAGTTTAGTATAATCATGATGATAATATATAAAATAAAATAATAATACAAAATTAAACACATATACTGAAACATGATTCATGAAATAATTCTTTTTACATAATATAAGAAACATTTCCTAGGAGTGTGAAAACATAAGTCCATAATAATGAACCATGAGAACATAAAATAACTATATTGAAAAACATAATAATTTTTTCACAATATTATTCATATAAATCATAACATATTTCATTAATGATCCCAAATATATTCATATTATAATTTTCTCATCTAACCAAGTTCTCATAACATGGTAGACATGTCTTAAAAACCTGCATCACTTAACTTAGTGTACATTGAATAATCGCTAATATCTCTTCCTGATCTCATGGTATATAAAACAATACATAAGAAATTAATGGTAAATAAAAGTCCCACCCATCACATAATAATAAATTATAAATATGCATTCTACAAGAACCTCAAAACATTATTAATTCTATAATGACCTGATTAACTATTTAAATGGACTAGATATAATTATTAAATATCTAATAAATTTTAATATTTCATATAGGGAAATTATTTGGGAGGTTTTTTTATAATATTCATAGAAAACTGTAAAAAAAAATAAATTATGTTGAACTATATAAATAAATATGAAAAATAATTAAAATATAATTTCATAATGAAGAATAAATACGCTTTACATTTTTGATGAATTATAAAAATATATTTTTTTTAATTAAGGAAATTGAAAACTATTTGGAAAATTAAAAACATTTTGAAAGGATTTATATTATTGAAAACCAAATATGATTACCTTAAAATATATTGATATGAAAAAATGAAAAAGATATCCCATTATCAATTTTGTAAATAAATTCAATGCGTATAAAAATCAATCATATCAAAAATGATAAAAAGTATCTATTTTAAATGAACTATTTTTGTGTTGAAAACCCATGTGAATTCTATGAAAATGAGATAATAACATTCAAACAATATTATAATTAATATGTACATCAAGAATTCAAATTCACTACAAAAAAATGATGGTAGGTCAGATTCATTTATAGTAGATACTTTTACTAATTTAGAACTAAAGTCGAAGAGTAATAGTAATTGGATATGTAAAAATGATGAAAAACAATATTATAATAGAATAAAAGAAGTTTTATAGACAAATATCATACAATTTACTGAAATATATGTTGATTTTTAAAAGTATCAAATTCAATGTAATATTAAAAATAAAACATCTACTTTTACTCATGTGCTCTATGAAAATACTTCATCATCCTCTATAATATACTTGACAATATTAATATATAATTTTATGACCGTATTCACATCTATTATATTTTATATTCATTAATTTTAATAATTTAGTACACAAGTATTTGATTATTATTGCTTATTTTTATCAGAAACTATTAGTAATTTGGATGATTGTGTACAAGTTTTGTAATAGTTATGATAGTCTCCATTATTTAATAAAAATCCCATAGTTAACTTGTTAGAAAATTTATTGGAATCATTATGTTCCAATAGTATATATATATATATAAATTTCACCATGTTCATATGATGATAATTGTTGGTATGGTTTAAGAGAATGTCATCCACGAAGAACATTTTTCTTGTAATTAATTGATAATCATGAGTCATGTATAATGATTGTTTATTTTTATATCATACTCTCAAAAATATCTTCAGTGAATACGTTATTATTAAATTTAAAATATTTTTATTATTATATTCATAATACGTTACACCTGAAGATTTTATAAATTTTTTTTCCAAGTATTTTTAAATGATTTGATAGATTGTGGTACATGAATCACCATAGTTTATGAAACCAAAATATAATATTATTATAATTATTTAAACATAACTGTTATAACTATTGGTAAAAAAATTGGGAAAAAAATAACAAACGGAGATCCTTACGGGCTACCATGCAAATATTGTTCGTGGATCCCTCACAACGCTGTGACCAGTGCAAAGCTTCCCCTTCGCAAAGGCACCACGGAGCAAGGAGGCAGGAGGCTCCATGAGCCCCATGGACATTCACAAAACCGTTGTGGAGCAAGGAGGCTGGAGGCTTCATGAGCACCTTTGACATTTGTGAACCCACCCTGGAGCAAGGAGGTGAGAGGCTCTACGATCCCATTAGACATTCATGAAACTATCGCGGAGCAAGGAGGTGGGAGGCTCCATGAACCCATTTGATGTTCATGAACCCTTGGCAGATCAAGGAGGTGGAAGGATCTGCATACCAATTTGATTTTCTCGAACCATCTTCTGAGCAAGGAGGTGGGAGGCTCTATAATTACGAAAGAGTTCCATCTATCATCTTTCCTAGAAAACTCTTCTTCACAGTGCCTCTTGCCTATACATATCAGGCTCCCCTTGAGCTTAAGGGATGGATCCTCTGACCTTTCGACTTCTTAGATCTCAAATCGCAAAGCTAATTATTTTCTAAAAACCATGAACTCCTCAATGTAGTTAAGCATCATGAAGTGCCTCCCCATTATTTCGAATTCATCCCCTCTTCATAGAGGGATGTTCTTCATGGAGCCCAGGGGCCTCCGCGAAGGAAGGGGATCCGCAACTGGACTCGGGTCTTCGTGGAGCACTTATGCTTCACGAGATACCCTTCATTCACATGTGACCCACTTTCTATGGTAGGGTCACTATTCTTCATGAATCACATTACTTCTCAATGCTACATATTGAAAGGAACCCTTGCTTTGTGAAGCACTACTCCACGATGTCTTTCCACTTCGTGAAGCATGTTCCATATGCACTTATACCCTTCTCCTTGGCTATACCACGTCACATTGCAAAGCAAACCCCTTCGTGAAGACCCACCACTACATGGAGAACCGGAGCTTCATGAGGCCTCTATCTATGAACCACTTTTCTCTAGAAATCCTTTTCCTATGTGACCCTCATGGTTTGCACAAAGTGATTTCAGGATCCCTTGGGTGGTACTTCCTGTAGTGTTGTTTTTCCTCTTGCTTCTTCTTATAGGAACGCTAGTGGCTATTGCCTCTCCATATATTCACGCTAACGTGGACCCCTCAAGTGATCACTCTACAACACCACCACACCATAGCGTTGTTGATTCCTTCCCTTCCCCACGGGTGGGAGGCTATCAGTTATGTATGTCCTAGGGGTGCAGAGTGAAACTACCTTGTCTGAGTTGCATGACGTTAAACTATCAACCGCCATTGTCCTCAACACCTGACATTATACTGAGGCATTTCCCTTTGCATTATATGTGTGGTACCCCATATCAAACATTTTCTATCCCATTGGTTTCTACAAAATTGAAGTTATTCCTGACATGGACTGAGATCCTCTTTATCAGAGCATCGTCTGTCCGCGGGGAAAGGTAAACCACCTTGGTGTAATCCCCTAGCCTTTATTGCGGGATGAAGCATCCATGTTCCACCTTTCTTCTTCCTAGACAATTACCAGTGATGGGGGATTTGTACCATAGCCCCCCTTTATTAGGTTCCAAAACCGCCTCCCTTTGGGCCTTGTTTCCACCGGGCCTCCATCCTGGATTATGTTCCCATCTTCATCTCCCTATGATGCAGACCACGCGTAAGCCACTGTTTCTTCTTTGGGATGCGGACCGTGCTTAAGCGCCAGTTCCCTCTAAGGGAAGAAGACCACACGTAAGGCCTAGTTTCCACTTTATGATTCTAACCATGCTTAAGACAATGTTTCCATTTTGGGCCGCCAACCATGTGTAAGCCCCACTCCACTTTCCATGAACGTACCTTTCACGGTGTGATCATCAGGTCATTGTTGCCTCTTGTTTCTCATATCGAGCATGACTCACATGGGCTTAGAGTATTAAACGAACATTAAATCACAAACTGGGAAGCCAAGAGTGTTGTCCCCAAACACCATCCTGATCTATGTGGACATTAACCCTTTCCAAAGAAAGGTACATAGGAAACCTCCATAAGGTTCATTCCCACCTACTGGGAAGCCTAGAGTGTAAGACCCACACACCTTCTTGAACTACGAGTACTTTTATCCTTTTTATGGTAACGTATGTTGGAAGAATCCCCGAGGTTGAATCCCAAAAACCATTGGTTTCAACACCCCTCCTCGTCGGACCACCTTCGTCCTACATGACATTAAACAGCATGCCACTTTTATCGTCTAGGACAATGTTAAACAACAACAGCTATTCTGAACCACAATGACATCGATCCTTTCCAAGGCAAGGTACGTAATAAATCTCCTGGTGTTAGTTGACCACCATTAAATTGGTTTCGACCCCCTTCACATCGGTTCACCAAACCCCAACACAAACTATGTGGATGTTTATCCTTTCCAATGCAAGGTACATAGGAATCCACCCTGAGGTTCAAGCCCATCATCCTTCGGTCCCGACCACTTCACATCGGTCCACCCCATCCTACATGACGTTAAACAATAAAACCATTTATCTTGAATGACACTAAACTATCCTCTATCTAATAGTAATCCATTGTGGTTCCCCAGCTAGCAGTAATCCATTGCAATCCCCACCTATTAGTAAGTCGTTGTGATCCCCTATCCAGTGGTAAGCCATTGTGAACCTCATTTAGCGGTAAACCGTTGTGAACCTCCTTCATTGGTAGGCTGTTTTGATCCCCATTCCGCAGTAAGCTATTGTCCATCGCATTCTACAGTAAGTCATTGAAGTCCCCAATAAATAGTAAGTCATCATCAAATGAACTATGTGGACTTTGATTCCTTTCCTTGAGGATATGTAGGAAGCCTCCATGAGGTTCAAGCCTATCACTCATGTCTCATCTAGATGAATCCCTCAATCCCATATGTTTGGGGATGATCGAACCCAAACCTGGGGGTTCTATTTCCTCCAGATCCCATCCATTCATCCAATCACATGCTTCGTCTCCCCATGTGTCCCATCATCCCACCGAACTATGTGGAATTTGATTCCATGCCATGGAGATACGCAGGTTGTATCTTCAAGGATCAAGACCAACATCACAGTCTCCCTCGAGCGGACTCTATCCCAATACCAAAACACTTCACATAAACAAAAATTATCCTTCTTGATTCTTTCATGGGCCGCCACATTATGGTGGGATCATACAACCCCATTTCCCATTTCCCATTACAATAATCGGGTAACTAACCACATGTTATCCCCAATATCAGTGTGTCCTCCAAGGGGTCACACAAATATGATCCACTCTAGTCAGTGTTTTGATAAGTTTGATCAATCTATTCTAGATGTTAAACTCTTGGCCTACACTATGATAAAACATGGTAAGATGAGGAAAATATCAATGACATGGATATGGAATATAATTCATCGCATTTGATGTGGGGCGGCTTGGGATTTTGTGAACCCGGGAATCCGTATAATAATTGAAAGAATATCATATGCTCTAGTGTTCCAGCATGAAAACATGCCAGTGATGTCCAATGTGACTACTCCCATGACTGAAGGTTGCTACCCTGACCGGACCCCTTAGAATGTCCTGACAGAAGCAGTGTAATTATCTGGTGTCCATGAAGATATGTCACTGAGAAGAGTTTCACGAACAACGTCTTAGTCTACATAGGAGACCCGGACTAGGTAACGAGTTTTGAGAAGGAATCCTGGGAAGGAAGAATCAACATCCCATCATCCAGTTTTGATCAAGGAGAAAACTTCCCTGAATAAGGAATGGATGCCTCCTGCTTTTGGAAAGCAGGAGTGTGGGGTAACAGCCAATGCATCCTCTTCATCCTCAAAACAGATGGAGGGCACTCCCCGGTGGAAGTGTCGAAAAAAGAAATGTTGAACTCGACACGAAGTGATTCTTCTCAATATGGAGATTAGAAGTGTTCGAGAGATCAGTGGATTAGCGTGTCACCGAATCTAGTTATCTGGAACTAGGTTCTGCCAAGGAAATATTGTGCCCAACATGAAGCTCACAAGATGTCAGGGTAGTCAAAACTTTCGGCATCTTGGTCTGTGACGTTGTCAGCGTGGATCCTACTAACCAGCCATGGAAGAAATAATGGATATGGCGCACTAGATGTTGATTAATTTGTTTTAGTACTAATTTCATAATCTCCCATCATACATAGAACCAAGCTATTACACCAATAATCCAATCGCCACCCACCCACCAACACAGGGGTAGGGGCAATGCCAATGTGGAACTCCCACAAGGCTCCACTGCTTCTGTGACAGCTTCCACACCCACAGGTACTGGGCGCCCACACCCCATCTCCCCTTCTGAAATTGTACAATAATGGGTGATAGGTAGCCTTGTACACTGATACGAAGAGGAATGGATTATCATAAATTAGAATATGGACAGTTAGGAATTAGAGGCATCTGTTTCTCTTCATAACCGCCACCTGCAAGGGCTGCACAGGGACCCCCTACTCCCCACATCAACAAAAAACTATTTCAGGAGCCTCTCCCCAGAACACCTCGATGATTCCTTCCCCAACTCCGACTTGGTACGGGATTTATGGGTAGGACCGACTAGGATACCAGTTCAGGGGCTCGCAAGGAGGGCTCCCACTAGGCCCTTCTAGAACCTCCCCCTAGTCCCATGAGTCGAGGAGCAATGAATCCAAGCCCATGCACCACTGGTCCTAGTCCAGTTGACCTGACGCCTTGATATAGGTTTGGTATATAAGTTCCCCTACTTCTCATACATAGGTGGTTTGACTCTCTTGGTCGTTGGAAATGGGACTTCCCACCATGGGTAGACCCGCAACAATGACACCCAGTACAGAGGTCCTCCTTGTACCGCCACCATAGAGAACATGTGTCCTCCACACTTCCATGATCAGTATGATGGTCCACCCCATGGTACACTTAATCTAAACCAGGCCCCCCCTCCACTATAGTGACACTTAATACAGAAGCCTCTCCTGTGATCATTACATTGGGAATGTATTAATTCACCCTTCCAGAAACCACCAGTGCGGGGACATTGCACATTCAGTCAATCTATCACATGGGGTCCCTTCCCATGTCCTTTCAGGAACTGGTAATGATCCTACTCACCTAAGTAATCAGAGGAGTGAAGGCTAGCTTTGCTTCAGCAGCACCCATCATGGAAGGTCCTACCCATGCTCGGCATCACCAGTACAAGGACCATCCTCATGTTGATGCTTATAGGGGAAATAAGCATTGAGTTTCTAATCATGCTCCTATCTTCTATGGAAGAGGTCCTACCCACTCTAGCACTTCCTAAGGAGGTCCTCCCCATGTTTCCTTTGATATCTGTGGAAGTTTGCCTTGTACTCCAACTCACTCCTTTAGAAATCCTCTCCACTCTAGAACTAGTATGGCCGAAGGTCCTCCTCATGTTGAAAGTCAACCCTATCCAAATGAATCATCCTGGTTCCATAGGGTGGGTTGTCGATGAAATAAAAAGAATACCAATAAGACACAGTCTTAGATTAAATTAGTATGCATCTCAGATTCGGAGGAGGAATTCAACTCAGTAATGGAACTCCCACCTAGATCCTCAGTGTCAGCTTTCTGGGAAAGAACAAGGCACATTGGAGGGGCTGACATTCGTCGGGTACATCCAACCCCCAATCAGATCAGCAGTTGGTTGGGGAGACCATTATAGGAAATTACTCTACATGTTTAGTTCCACCACTCGAAATTCTACTACCACAGACCACTTCAAGTGTCATAAGAGTCCTGATGAGTGCGTTATAAACTTTTTCGCCCAGTGAAAATGGCTCTTGAACTCCCTTGACATGACACTAAATCAGGAACAACTTCTGTCGATGTGCATTGGGAATGTCAATAATGAACTGGTCCCCACCCTAATCACCCATAACTACCTTGGGGGATTATAATATTTCATTGATAAGGCCCAACACCAAGAAGAATCATTACATCAGGCTAAGAAGGCATGTCCATGCATCTTTCAATCGCCACGAGAAGGGTCTCTAGTGCCAAGCCCACTATAGTGGATCAAATAGAGGCTCCCAGGAACTATATTTTCTACTAGTGGGTCCTCCTCCACATCCTCTAGGTGGCATTCCACATCAGGAACATCTTCCGACCCAGAAGCGCCCACCATAGAATCAGATGGTTCCCCCCACGTAATTTGCTGCCACTACCTAGGCGAGATAAATAGGCTCCACCTCCTCGACAGGCTCCTCCAGTCCCTCATCAGGGTCATACTCCAAAGACACCCTTTCTAGACATGAGGAACCTAGCCTACTCATTCAACGAGTCCTAGGTCGCCAGTTAATTTTGTAGTTCCTTGGAGTAGGTGATTGTATGTCTGCCAGAATGCAGGAGGCCAGAAGAGGCAATCCTCACTAATCTCCCTAATTACATCCCTTATCATCAAATCCCAGGACACTCCATAAAACAGTGCTATATGTTCAATGACTGGATTCAAGACTATGAGGATAACAACATGGTCCAGTGTGGCCCAACTCCTTCACATGTTGCATGTGTCTTCGTGATGCAAGATAGGATAGGTGATAGTGAATATTAGTGGCATGTGGTTTCTATCCGCGGGTCCTAGAAGTATGACGAATGGATGGCCTGAAAAATAGTGGATAATTCCCATGGTGTTATCCACTCACACATGAATCTCCAGAGCCATCAGAATATGCCTCTACTACTTCGGCATCGTCGCCTCAGCTATCCTCTTCCCAGAAGAGCAAACATCAACAACATAAGGGAAACCAATGTTCCCTACCAATGCCATCGTCATCCCATACTCTTGGAGAATTCATGCCCTCAGAGATGGAGAATTCTCCCAGAATCCGTCTTTTAGTGGATGATTCTTTGAGTGACAGTCCAGGGTATGCCTCCATTAATACCATAGATATGGTAAACACCTACATGATTCCTAATGATGAGGAGCCCCAGACGTGTCCTCCCAAAGTCTCCATTCATCGCCAGTGTCGACGGAGTCGTGGCTATATGGGCCATCGGTGTGCCTCAGTCAGCACATATAGCTATGTAGTATATGCTATCAAAACTAGGCAACATGCCCTGCACAAAGCTTATCACACACAACATTCTCATCTGGTGACATCAGTCCTGACTTTGTCATCGTTCGTGTCATTGGATCAGCCAGATCCACGTCGACTGTGTCGTGACAAGCCACAATTTTTTATAGACCGGTCCCAGTCATCGAGTCCCCATCAGGTAGTCACTCTGGATGGCTTGAATAGTGAGTAATGGGATATCCCTAGCACCAGTGAGTCGTCGGTTCTTTTGGCAGGGCCCACCATACCTCCTATTATCGAGTGACCCCCTATACATAGAAGTTCACATCTGGAACAAAATTATGATATCCCAAAGCATATTGATAACATTCCAGCAAACCTATATATCTTTGAGGCCCTTCTCCTATCACCGGATATGCATGAGTCCCTCGTCGAAGCATTAAAAATCCCTCTGCAATTTGAGATTGATGGAGCAGCCGCAGATGCATTCCATGCCAAGGCGGTAGAGCATGCTGAATTATAAGACATCATCTCATTCTTTAGAGAAGTTGAATGTTATACCATACAGGGGAACATTCTCCCACTATATATCACCGGCCAATTTATTGGCATGGAGGTTCATCATTTTCTTGTCGTTATGGGCTCTATAATCAACCTAATCACTACACAAACACTGCAAAAAATGGGGTTCTGTGAGGATGATCTGAGTCCCTCTGACCAAAGAATCCATGGTTATGACGGGATGGAGCAGACACCAGTCGACAAGATCTATTTGAAGAACCAGTTTAGTGGTCTAGTTTCCAACACTGAATTTATGGTGGTCCCCCAGGACACCACCTACAATGCGTTGATAGGCATGCCATGGATTCACATGCATGTGGTGGTTTCCTCATCATATCAAGAGTGCCTCAAGTACTCCCTTAATGGTCGAGTGGGCATTCTCCAAGGTGACGCGTCTCCCTTTGCCTCTTGTGAAACCTGTTATCTGGATGTTGACTATTACAAGAGCAAATAAAAGTAGATTTAGGCTAATGATGTTGTGCATGCCACCACCATGACCGGCCTATGGACAGACCAAGATGATGCCTACATCATACCAATACATCGATTGGAGGCGACAACTCTGGACAAGGGACAATGCATCGTTGTTTATGGAATGATGGGGGAACACATTCCCAAGTCTAAGAGACACATGAAGATCCCATCATACTCCTTAAAAAAATAATTGATGGGTAATCTCAGAGCTCCCTATCCCCATAAGGTATCGGGATGTCCACTCCATGGCAACGAAGATACGTCACACATTATTGTTTCCTCGGGCTGGCATAAACAAGATCATGTCAACATGCCAGTATTGTTTTTATATCATCCAAAATGGCCCCTTAGAACAAAGACTAGTTCGGATCTGATCAACAACATTCATTGCTATGGTTTTGGAAGTACAGGAGTTCCCCGATGTGGTGTCCACTACCGCATTGGCTGGCACCAGCCTCCAATTGGGATCTATCGACCTGGTGTAAACTTCTCCTACGGAGGATCCCCCCTCTATAAGTGAGGAATATTATTTACAGTATGCTCTCCAACCATTGAAGAGGGAATCTCTGCAAAGATCGATGAATTGTTACAGGTGAACCTCGGTAGTGTGGCTGACCTGAAACCCACATTGATCCATGATCCCATTCCCCTAGAGGTGCAACAACAGTACATACACTTCCTAAAATTTCACTGTGATGTATTTTCCTAGTGATATGATGACATTCCAGGACTAAATACTATGGTAGTCATCCACCGCCTATGCTTACATGTAATTCATCACGGGTACAAACAGACTCACAGAAAGATGCACACTTCTCATGGATCCAAGGTTGAGGTTGAAGATGATGATCTCATCATAGCCAACATTGATAAAGAATTCAAGTTCCCCAAATGGCTTGCCAGCATTGTACCTATCAAGAAGAAAACTGGACAGATTAGAGTATGTATCGACTTTCGAGATCTCAACCATCACTATCCGAATGTTGATTTCCCCCTTCCAATGAAGGAATTTTTGATATATACTACAGTTGGGTTCTAATCCCTCTCTTTCATGGATGGGTACTCTAGGTATAACTAAATCTAAATGGCCCCTGAGGATGAGGAGTCTACATCCTTCAGAGTACCATAAGGTACTTTTTGTGACCCAGTCATGCCCTTCATTTTAAAGAATGCAGGTTCTATCTATCAGTGGGATATGAATTGTATATTTAGGATGATCCTTAGAATGTTGGTGGAATGTTTCGTGGATGATCTGGTTTTCAAATCTCACCAGTGTTAGGACCATCTCAGAGACCTTGAGAATATGTTTGGCTTCCTCTGTTACTACCATTTGAAGATGAATCCACTGAATTGATCCTTCAGGGTCACATCTGGAATGTTTCTCGTCTTCTTTGTCAGATATAGGGGCATCGAGATTGAACCAGATAAGATTAATGCCATTTTCCAGATGTCTCCCCTGAGTAATATTCATGAGCATCAAGGCTTCCAAGGCCACCTGGCCTACATAAAAATGATTCATCGTGAATCTGGCTGACAAATGTAATCCCTTTTAATGGATCATGAAGAATGGAATTGTCTACGAGTGGACAAAGAATGATAGACTTCTTTCGAGGAAATCAAGCAGAACATGCTCCATCCTCTAGTTCAAATGACACCTGTCTCTAGAAATCCACATGTCCTTTATGTGACAGCCCTGGAATGGTCTCTCGGTTCCCTTCTCTCCTAGAAGAAAAATGAGGGGATAGAGAACATCCTCTACTTCCTCATTCAGATGCTCCTCGATATAGAGACCAGATACTCCCCTATCGAGAAGATTGACCTTCCACAGGTATTCATGGTATAGAAATTGATGCATTACCTCCTAAATCATGCTGAACAGCTAGTGTCCCGAGTAGATCCGTTGATGTACATCCAGAACCACCCCATGTTGACAGGCCATCTAGCCTGATGGGCAGTGATTCCCCAAAAGTTTTACATATGGTTAGTCCCTTATTAGGCTATTAAGAGGAAAGCGTCGGTAGACTTCTTTTCCACCCATCCATCTCTTGCTGACCAGTCCTTGGATCTCGATTCCCCTGATGGAGCGATCCTCTCGGTAGACCAAGCTATGTCATGCGAGAAAATGCACATTGATGGTGCATCCCGGAGCCCCACAGATAGAAAGCTCAATGAAACCAGGCTCGAAATTATAGGCTAGTGTATCATCTTCATTACCCCTACACTATCTAGTCTAACGTATTCATTCCTATTGTCAAAAGGCTTCACAAACAGTGAGGCAGAGTATCAGGCTATCATTACTGGCCTCAAGCTGGCCCTTGAGGTTGACGTGCCTCATTTTCATGTGACTGAGGACTATAAACTAGTCATCATGAAAATCAATGGTGACTGTGTCTTCAGAAATCCAGATCGGCTACCATTGTAGGAACACACTCTCTAGCTAATCGCCTAGTTCCCATCTCAGCCAGAAGTTACTCATGTCCTTCGATCTCAGAACGGTCGAGCTAATGCACTGGTCGGCCTAGCTGCATCACTTCAGGTGCCCGAATTGGATGATATGAATATCCATGTGGCACAAAAAATATTCATTGCTACCATCACTCCAGATGACAGTGACATCCCATAGGTAATCCACCAAATTACCAGTGCCTCCACGTCATGACCCCCAGGTTCCCCATATGCAGTGATTGAAGTAACTTCAGACTGGAGAACCTCCTTTGTCGAGTACCTCCAATGAGGTAATTTCCCAAAATATTGGGCCATCCGGGATAGAATTGGATGCCACACATTACAGTTTACCGTCCAGGATGGTTCGGGTCATGAGCAGTTCCTATACAAAAGCGGTTTTTATGGGTTCTCCTCTATTGCATTCATGGAGTCAAGATTTCCCAAGTTATGTAGGAGGTTCATGCTAGTTTCTGTGGGGATCGTCAGACCAGACCGAAACTATCTCAACAGATCTATAGATAGGAGTGTTTCTTTCCTTCCATGATATATTACTACATTGAGTTCGCTAAAATGTGCCATGCATTCCAAATTCATGTCAACTTTTTTCATTGGCCGCCAGAGCCTCCCCACACTACAATCTACCATTGGACATTTGGGGTATGGGGACTGGATGTCATGGGAAAATATCTTCCAGTGACTTCTAGCCAGTGCAGGTTCATCCTGATTGCTATGGATTTCTTCTCCATGTGGGTAGAGGTAGTTCTTCTCAAGGAGGTAAAGTCTCATTCTACTGTTCTCTTTATGAGACCCAACATCATTTACCAATTTAGAGTCCCTCATGTAGTCCTTACCAATAACGGCATGATCTTCATGGAAGTTGAGCTGATGAAACATTATTCTATGTACATAATTCATTCTAACTATGCCACCATATATCATGCACAAGCAGATTGATAGATCGATGCATTCAACAAAACCCTCCCTAACATTCTTCCAAAAATGGTTGGTCAGATCAAGAAGAGTTGGACATACATGCTCTGCAACTCCCTCTGGGATTATCGATTGAAGACTCGTAATTCCACCTAGGAAACCCTATATTCCATAGTGTAAAAAACGGAGGATGTCCTACCCATCATGATTTAGTTTTCCTTATTGCGCACAACTGACTATGATCAGAAAGCGCTAGATAAAGTAGCTAAAAAACGTCTGGCTAAGCTGGAAGTGCTCGACGAGAACATGCATTGTGCCCTATACAATCTAGAAAGGAATCAGAATAAGATATCTATAGCATTCAACAAGAAAGTTCACCTACCCTCATTCTTACAAGGTGGCTTGGTATTGGACCTCATTACACCAATGATACCTGGCAAGAAACCACCCATGTTGGTGCCCAAATGTGAAAGACATTACATCATTCAAATAGTTTACACCAATGGCACATACTCCCTGGTTACCATGGATGGTGAGCGTATAAACCCTCCCACCAATTCCATGATCCACAAGAAATAATTTTCCTGAGTTAAATGGCCCTGCATGACCTTAAACTGTATGGACCCGCACAACCCAAAACTGTATTATTGTAATACATGACCTTAAATTGATTGGTCCTACATTACCATAAAATGTGAACTGTCGTCCCACATTACTATAAACTATATGTCATCCCACATGATGTTAAACTGTATATCGTCATACATGACATTAAAATGTGTGTCGTCCTTCAATATATTAAACTGTTAGATCTACGTGTGGCTAGATTCACATGCTCTTGGGATACATAGGAATGCTCAGATGCTTCATCTTGAGTCCATCCCAATGTTTCCTCTTTTCAATCCCACTTACGCATAACTATCATGAAAGATCCCACATGGTGTTATGTAGGCTTCTTTGTCCCCAATCATGTTATGATTATGATAACTACACCATGTTCCCTCCCTCATTCTTATCTCTTCCCATGTACTCACTCCACAATGCTAAACTGTATGGCCTTCAAATCTACATATGGCTGGATTCCCATCCCTATGGGATATGTAGTAACACCCATACATTTCTTTCATAGGCCCTACCCTAAATATTCTGGATCTCCCATTGGGTCGAAACACATGATGTGGTTCAAGATTTTTCCCTCGCTTATGTCGATCTCATCATGATCATACCATGTATCCCTCCTCCCTAATGATCCCCACCTCTTCTCCTACCCAGATTGACTTTAAGTTGAACTGGAACATTTATGCTCCATACACCCCATCATTTGGGTTTCCATTATCTTTAACTACTAAAAGGGCCCCTAAATGATATGGATTCTTATACTAAGGGCTCTCCTATTTTTCTGGTACAACTCCATCGAGGGATTCAAAAAACAAATTGATACTAGTCCTATGTTGCGAATATGGTCAGTGGTCGTCGCTCCTTTTTTGTTCCCATTTCAGGTAACACGATATGGATGTTGTGTTTCGAACCTGGTGGACATATATCAATTGAAACTTTCACCACCCCCATATGTCCTAAACATTGAATGAGTGGCTCATTTTTCCCCATTTTCTTTTTAAGATTCAGACTGCCTCGGGCAGGAGTTTGATTCAAGATTTCAGAACCATATATGATGGAAGGAGCCTATTCCATATCTTTGTTTCCTAGAGTGAGTGTTGCTCACCTGGGATTCGGAGATATGGTAAGGAAATACTCGCATGGGAGGTCATCAGGTTACAGTTGTCTAGGATACCCAGCCTTAGGACCCTCAACCTTTTCTACCCACTTGTCCATGTTCTCATCTTGGAGTGTGCAGTGTGGTATGGACTCATATCCTTATTCATGTTGGGATATTTTTCCATGCAACACATACCTCTTTGATGCATTCCATCATTTATCATCCTTTCCACTAGCACATTACCCTCTATACTGTGTGGGCCCCATCATTTGGGTTTCTATCATCTTCAAGATCCAAAAGGACCCCTGAATTTCATGGATGCATGACACAATGGATCTCCTACCATTACGGGCCAACATCCTCATGGATTTTGATCAAAAAATTGATACACATCCTATGTTGAAAATATGTTCAATTGTCGGTGCTAAATTTTTTGCTCCTGACCTTTGGTCACACAATTGTGGATACCGTGTTTGCGGACAAGGACAACTTTTATCCTCTATAGTTTTTGTTGTTTTGTCGTTTTCCAAACGTTCAAGGATTAGCCCTCTTTACATAGTTGTCCCATGTATATGATGTCAAACTAGGAATACAGTCCGAGCCCTATGACCGTAATCTAAGAGCACCACCATCCTCACTGCGTGATGAAACAAAATTGGAAAATCCTTCTCCAAAATCAACGTATGGCTTGATTATCATCCATACGAGATATGTAGGACCGCATGAATGTGTTGTATTCAGGTCCAGTCCCATCTCTTAGAAACCTCCCTATCATATTTGCCCCTTGGTCTACATTCTTCCAAGAGGGCAGTATAGGGTGTGTAATGGGATTCTATCCCCATTCACGTCAGGATTATAACAATCACACCACATACCTCTCTCTCATGAACTTCCTTTTCTCCCTTTCCATACTATCATCTCGTCGAGCCAGCTAATCTTAATATGTGTCCCTAGACCCACATCGGTGATTCACTAATGTAACTAGGGGTACTCTGGTTTAGGGCCTGGAGTGTCAAATTCTAACTTGACATGCTTTCACCTAATTTTCATGAATCAGGTTCCCCTTCATTTGGAATTTCATTATCATTCACATCTTAAGGGACCCCCAAATAGCATGGATGCTTCGACCAAGGTCTCTCCTACCATTTCGATCCAACGTCCATGATGGTTTCGAACCACACATTGATACAAGTCCTGCATTAAAAACATGGTCAGCGGTCGACACTCATTTTTTGTTCCCATTTTACGTCACACAATATGTTTGTTGGGTTTCGAACACGGTCAATAGCTATCCTCCATCGTCATAACAACCCATTAAAGCCATAACTGTCAGTTACATAATTCACATTATTTCCACCCTAGTATGTTGAAGGGAAATTTTGACGTGCTTGGTACTATCCCTTAGCCTGCAGTTTCACATTTGGAGGAAAAAGCCACAATAGGGTGTCATTCAGGGCTCTTCACTGACTTCCTCTTTACACATTTCCCATAAGTTTTGAAGACCACATCCTCCAATGTTTCCCACACAGTGTTTGACTCGTGTGGACTTTGGGACCAGATCGAGGTCTGCGCTCGCTTTGAAGAGTGTCACATATTCTACGGTCTGAGCTATAAGACCTTAAAATAATATCTCCTTATAAGTCGTCCCCAATAACTATGTCTCTCTTGATTCCCATCCTCAAGGGATACATAGGAAATTCCAGACTTCTCAACTTTGGGTCCAACATAACTGGGAGCTAGTCTTTCCTTCCCAATGTTGTCAAATCATTTTCTAGCCCCTCAGCTCGAGGATTCATTCATGGAATCATGCACTGTGTGATGTGGAACTCATCCTCATTAGCGTCAGGTATAGTTTATCATGTCGTGAACATTCCCTCTAAAACCTCATCTCTCCTGTATATGTTTTAGCCATATGACTTTAAACTACACAGCCTAGTGCCACATGATGTTAAAATGTTACGTCTATACTGCACGACGTCAAGGTGAATGGCTGGTCCAATTATATGACCCTAAACTGTGACATTATCGTCATGGTGACATGATAAAAAATGTCACTACATCGTAGTACCCTCACTCATGGGGACATCATGTTCGGTATCAATCACTCACCATACCATTTGGAAATGCCTGTATATGGCTTGATTCTTGTGGTGAATCCTGGACTACTATCCTAGGTCCACCGAGTCATAAATAACACCCATTCATCCTGAAGGATAAAAAATATCTATCAAACCGTGCTTCTTTTGGTGTGAGGGCCAGAACCGAATGACCTTATTATCTTTTTCACTTGTATATTATCATTCCACCTTCAGAACTGTGTATGTCTTGATTCCCTTTTTCATGGGGTACTTTGTATCACCCAGGCACTTTGCCTTGAGCCCATCCTACCTTCCAATTTTGTTCCCCTGATATAGTATTTTATCGGGAGTGAATTGTGGTGATATAGACTCCTTCATTCCAAACTCACATCAGGTTTAGTAATAATTTCACCACATGTGTCCCTTCATCAGTTCCATCTTGTCCGAGCTCTATGGTCGTAAACTGAGACCACTCCATGTCCTTTCAGCAAGATGTAAAACTGCATGACATCTCCCAGAACTACGTATGGCTTGATTTCTATCCTCATGGGATATGTAGGAATACCCATGCAACTCATCTCTTGGTCCAACCCTAGGAAGCTAAAATCATGTGCCTCCCATGTATTTTCCCAACCTGGTCTGAGTTATATGACCCTAAACAATGATCTCCCTATAAGAACTACGCATCAGATTTGGCTACTTCGTTGCCATGTGCACAGTCCATTAAATCAAGTCCCACTTTATGGCCCATCCAACAACCATTAAGTTGGAAGCATGCGACCCCAAGACATGGGTCCTTGGAAAGGGCCCCAACTCCCTCTATCTGATATGCCTTTTTTTCATACTCAGATGTGTCGGGATAAAGATCCCAAAGTGTGTAATTTTCAAGGGGACATTCCCCTCATTCCATGTTCATGCTTTGTGAACCCATTATTTGTATCCATATCCTATTACTTGTATGAAAGGGACCAAATTTAAGGCATGTTCTCACGCCACATTGGCTTACCTACCATCTTGGGACAACTTCACTGAGGACCTCAGAGGACATTTGTGACAGGTCCTATGTTTTGATCATGGTCAGCATTTGACCCTCATTTTTCTATCCCCACTCCAAGCTAATGAGAAATGGGTACTGGGTTTCGAACATGGTCAACAATTACTCCCTATCATAATGCCACTATCATTGTGGTCCATATCTCGACCATCATGATTCACATTTTTCCACTTCCTTATGTTCAAGGGGAATTCAAACATACGCGACATTATCTCGTCATGAATATTGGTGTGTGAAGTAGGCTGGTTGGCATTATTGGAATACCATTAACCTAGCATACCATCACCCTTAAGAAGTGACTTATTGTGACTGGGATGTCCTATAACTACTCCAAGTTTCCCACTCCAAGCATGAATCACGTGGGGATAGTAGTTCTGGTAGGACATGTACCAGCACAACCATGCCACACATGCCTTTATCAATCCCGCATTATGTTAAACTGCACTCTAAGAACTATATTTGGATTGATTCTCATCCTTATGGGACACATTGTGACACCCAGACAATAAACCATTGGCCCAACCCCTAGGTGATTAACCCTTCTGTCCCCTAGAGGCCAATCCTGGAGCATGCAGTTTGAATTTTAAACAATGTTCTTCATCATATCTTTATTGGTATGATGTAAAACTACAGAAAATTCCAGGTCTTTTCTATAGAGGTCCAGTTCAGAAGTACATTTGATCCCCGATTAGACAGATACACCTACCTAATGTGTTTCCATCATGGTGTAATGATTTCAAGATTGTTGGAATCCATTAAAAGAACCCATCACCCCATAATCCATGCTTTGTGTACCCTTTGTTCAGACCCTTGTCTTCTTTCTTATCCAAAATAACCCCCCTATCACTATGGATGCTCTTCCAATGGATCCCCAACAATCCCGAACCAATGTTCAGGAAGACTAATGGATGAAATATAGAGGAAGGGCCCATGTTTCAAATATGTTCAATGGTCATCCCTTGCTTTTTATATCTATTTCAGGTTAACGGGACAAAGAAACTGTGTTTTAATTGCGGTTAGTGGTTGTCCTTCATTTTCACAGCACCCACACTATGTTCCGAATCTGGGGTATTGTGATTCACATTTCCCACTCCCTTGAGTTCTGGTTGACTCCAGATGCCCCTGGTGTTACCCCTCTCTGGCACCAGAGCACACTAGGAAGATGACACATCGATTGTTCAAAGGTCCTCGTCCTTAAGTCGGGCCTCTCCCTTTCTTCCCAAAAATACAGATTGGTTATTCAAACCCCGTATGTTTAGAGCCTAATTTTCACTCCTATATTCGGATGGAATGGTATGGTGTTCATCCCATTTTTCTCACAATGGTCCAGACCCATGTTAGCTTAGGGACTGATCGTTGGATGTTCCAAGAATGTAACATAAATGCAATTGACCAAAAATGGATAATAGAACTCATGCATGCATCTACCCATAATAATCAAAACATTAAGGCTAATTCAAAGTTACATGAATTAAAGTACCCATGGATCGACCCCTCCCTTAGACGGGTTGACCCTGTCAAAAGAGTGACGCAGCTCTGCCACCCTATGGCTTATGGCGTCTTGGATTCTCTATTGCCTTTTCAGTTTTTGCACCTCCTTGGTAGCAATGGGACATTGTTCACCAGCTATGATCTAGGCCAGCTCCTTTTTGGTTCATATAATGTTTATATCCCCAGAGGATTGCCTCATGTGATCTTCATCATCCACCAGCTGGGCCTTCATCCATGATATAATCTCCAACTGCACATTGAGGAAGAAAAATGTTCATCTGTCTTGATGTATAACTGATGAATCTTGTTTTCGGCCTACTGGAGCCTCTTGATGTTCACCACATTTCTCTACTGTCAACCCACATCAAGGATACGATCATAGTCCTGGATCTTCTCTTCCATGAGATCTCGGATGAGCATTTGGGGACATTGGGAATCCACTCCCCTAGTGCACAGTTCACGTAGTTGCGAATGAAGTCTCTTCATATGGTCTATCAACTATGCTTTTGTGGTTTCATCGATAAATTTCCGGATTAATATCCATGAATAGAGGAATACAAACTTGGTGTCCTCCTCATCAAAGACTATCTCGTCCCCGTTCGCAGGGTTGGAAAGTTCATGTGCGGGGAACACCCCCCAGAACTCGTCAGTAGGGTCCGCATCTAATGGTTGATCAATTATGGAAGGACCCGCGCTGTCTGATTGATCATCATCAACTAATACCACATCATTAATTTCAGGATCAGCCCTGATAATGGCCCCACCAGTGATTGGGAGCACCACAGCTTGATTATTCTACATATCCACTTCCACGACCACCAACATACCCATGGGAAAGGTGCCACCCGGAGTACCTACCATCCTTTCCAACACATTCCACACCATTTGAAGAACTGTTCATACCAATAAGTTCATAGATGTTTCTAAACATGATATATGGGTGGAAGGCTTGAATTAATTTTCAAGGGGGCATAGAGATAAAAAATTGGTGGTGTCTCTCCTAGGTTGTTTCCATTGGGAACCCAAGGGGTGGCCCTCCGTATATTGTAGGTAATTATGAAGGCTTAGGGGGAACCACCTCAGAATTATGGGCCCCACTGGATTCTGTAATCATCATATCCTCACGCGTAGATCATGATGGCCCTGCATCTATATCTAATGAGGAGCGAGAATTGGTTCTTCATATGAGGCCCTCTAGTATAGTTTAAATATTAGTGATGGGGTCCAATCTTTCATGGATGAATATCCTAGTGAAGGGATTCAGGGTTTCACTTTGAGAGACTCTACAAAATATTAATGCTATGGATGGGAGTCACCAACATCATCCTCCTCCAATGATCTCCCTCAACCAGCCTCCTCCCCCCAGGATGACTCTTCTGATTCTTCCGTCAAAGGGAAGGGGTCGCTCCATTTTGAATTTGACAACTAAGAAGGGGTCATTCGATACAACAACCCCTTCACCCGGTCTTTCATTGGATGTGGGGAACCCCATGAGTTCTTGATGGCCTCCAACTCTTCCAGGTATTACTCCGCCTCCTACTGGGATAATGAAAATCTGACACTGACAGGGCTGATTCCTGGAAGATCCATCCTGAGATAGTTTAAGTGTTCCAAAATCTCATATGGGCCGAAGAATTGCCTGTTGACATCCCATATGTCCCAGACCTCTGGGAATACATAATTCTATGGAATGTCTATATGGCGCACCCACTTCCCCGGAGCCTTGGTGGATGTTCTGTGAAATCCTCTTGGTGGCCTCCCCTCCGGATAACTCTACTCTTTTGGGACCGTCAGGTCTGCTCCCACTGCTGGATCCACTGCCGGTACGTCACCCTCAACCGGTGTCAGTCTCACTACCATGGAGGCCTCTCCACCATGGGATTTCTTTTCCTCCTATCGTCTTGAGGTTGGGGAGTCACACCATCACTGGCTAGAATGGTTGGATTCCTCAACATCTCCCTCGAGTAGGCCGCTACCCAGCTTTTGGCAAACACTTCCACCAACTTGAAGACAGCTATGGGAAGAGGTAACTCATTCCTCATATTCTCATCTTCCCATGTGAACATGAGACACATCTGCCTCATCACACAAGGGTCCTCCTTGTAGAGCACCCCTAAATAGACCTGTTGGCTGAGTTGCTGCATGCACCAAAATTTCCTGGTGAACCGGTGCGGGGTGTACAGCTCACATTGGGGCTCGTGGTAAAACCATTCCTCCAAGACACCACATTCAAAGTCCACGAGGTAGGACTGATGATCTTTTATTCCATGGAAATTGTCATGGAATATACCCGCTAGCAATGGGAACAGGTGAATGTTGAACTCCTCTACATTTGAGACTTGGTTTAGAACCCCCTGCATGGTTAGCTCGGCCAGAAAGCTCCCAATGAAAGTCTGAATGGATGGGTGGAAGTTCGATCCTGGAGGGAAGATGGGTTTGTATATACATATATCCCCCTGATATGCCCCGCTATGCACCCAAAAAGGAGGTGGAATGGTCTACATATTCTCTGTGGATTTTTACCCCTCATTAATATGCCACAAAATCTTGTACAGCTTGGCGAGCATCGGGATTCTGAGGTTGACCTGCCCTCTTTTCACCAGCAAGGACACCATGATAAACATGCTTGGCTTCACACCCATTTTTGTATATCTCATCGGATGGATTCAACCATAGAAGAGTTCTGTAATGAATGCAGCCAACCTGACTACCTGTTGCTCCTCGATGATGACATTGAATCCCTAGGTTTTCAACTAGATGTCTTCTATGAACCGCTAGTTTGAGAAATCCTATCCCTGATGGGCCCCCATTGGGAATGTTCGAGGCCTCACTAGGAACTGCCTATCTGGAAGAAATTTCAAGAACTTCTAAAAACACCATTGGAAGCGGACATCCCTCACTGACTTCTTGTCCTCTCCCTATACTAGGATCATCAATTCCATCACCAAAGGTGGAATTTTCTCTACATCCTCCAAGACACACATAATAGGGAGGAACTCATTGTACATCACCGCTAGTGTCGCGACCCCCGATATCTTATGTAGGTCCCATAAACTGATACCACCCTCTCCATGGGGAAAATGGAAGGAATTGGTCCTTGATGAACATATTCTCAGTAACATTGGAATCTTCTATTTCAACTGATAAATATGGAATTTGGAGGCCCAAGACAACTCATTGAGGACCCCTCTTCTCAGCTGTGCCCTGAATTCCTCACACGAGGAAGCTACCAAGTAGGCCCAGGCCTAGACGTCCGTGAAGTTGCCACCCTGGAGTTGAACCCACTCATCGGACCAATCCATTCCCAAGTTCCTATGGGCCACCATCATTATATTATGATACCGTGAGGGAGACATCTTTGACTGCAATTCCTCCACGGAAACATTGTTCAGTGATTGTATAGGCAGTTAGTGTTGACAGGCGTGAAGTCCTCATAGGCATGGCTGTCAGCTACCCTAAACCACTAGTACTGGCACGATTTGTTCCTAAACCAGTAAGTGGGCTTGTCCCTAATTGCTTTAGAGTGCAAGACGTTATCTCTCAATACAAATATTTATAGAGGTAGCCTCTTACAAGGAGGATATTTCTTTTAGCATTCTAACAGCAGCTCCACTAGAGAATTATGGCCAGAATGTCTCTGCACAAAATCACATATACCTGAGCAATCCGCTATCTACTCCCTATGAGAAGCATCTGCAAGGACCCCCCAGTACCCTCTTGGTGATCCATTCAGTTGATGAGTTTTTTCATTCTTTGGATTTGGTTCTTTATGCTCCTTCACGAAGCTCGTTCACGGAGGTCATTCACGAATACTGTTTGTGGAGACCTACCCCAACCTTCAGACACAAGCCACAGACCGCACCATCGTGATATCAAAAATCAAGTTGTGTGTCATGAAGTAGAAGGCCCGATTCGTAGAGTGAAATTGTGGAGTACATGGAGCTTCTCAAATGGGGAGCACTAAAATGAAAAATTGTTGATACGAGAATGGAAAAAAGAGAGGTCAGCCTTCCCTATTTATAGGTGAGGACATCAGGTGCATCACAGAACATCCGGCTGAAGCGAGCTTTACGGTGTTCTCAACCTGTACATTTCCCCTCCACATCGCGATCCTCCTTCACTAGTCATCATTGCAATTGGACGATGAATTTTGGAGATTGACCCTTATACTATGACCCTCACTTTCTCCTCGGATCCCAATTTGAGGGGGGGGGGATTTGATGGATCCAAATTTTTGGAAGAACAAGAAAAAACAGAGAGCCTTATAGGATGCTACGTGAAGCATGTTCGTAGGGCCCTCGTAGCCCCGTCGCTAGAGAAAAACTTCCCCTCTAGGAAGGCACCATATGGAAATGATGTGGGAGGCTGTACGAGCCCATTTGACGTTCACAAACCCACTACGGAGCAAGTAGGGGTAGGCTCCATGAGCCCCTTTGATGTTTGTGAGACCGTCATGGAACATGGAGGCCAGAGGCTCTATGAACCAATTTTACATTCATGACCCGCCGCAGAGAGAAGAGGATGGAGGCTCCGTGAACCCATTTTACATTCTCAAACCCACATCAGAGCAAAGAGGTGAGAGACATCACGAACCAATTTGATGTTTGTGAACCCACCGTAGAGCAAGGAGGCGAGAGGCTCTGTGATTACCAGAGAGTGCCATGTGTCTTCCCACCTAGAAAGCTCTACTTCGCAGCTCCTCTTTCCATTAAATACCAGGATCCCCTCAATCTCAAAAGACTTACCGTTGGTACTTTTTTCTTCATTGATCGTATATGGGGAAGAAAATTCTTCTCTGCGAACCATGAGCTTTCCAAGGTACTTTATCATCATGAAGTGCCTCTACATTGGTTAGAATTGATCACTTTTTCAATGAGGGATGCCCTTCGCAGAGCCCACAGGACTTTGCGAAGGAAGGGGATACCAAAGCGGACTCAGGTATTCACATAGAACATATGCTTCACGAGATACCCTCTATGCACATGTGAACCACTGGCTATGGTAGGGTCTCTGTGCTTCGTGAAGCACATTACTTCTTAAGGCTACACTTCTAAGGGAACCCTTGATTCGTGAATCACTACTCTATGAATGCCATTAAAATTTGTGAAGCCCATTACTTATGGACCTATTCCCTACGCCTAATCTAGGCCACATCACTTCACGAAGAATACAACTTCACGAAGCCCCTCCACTACATGGAGTGCAACAACATTATGGGGCTTCTACTTATGAACGACTTTTCTCCGCAACTCAAATCCTTATAAACCCTCTAGATTTACACGAAGTGATTTCTAGATCCCTTGGGTGGTACTTCATGTTTTGTTGCTTCACCTAATGCTTCTTCACATATGCACGCAAATGGATATTGCTTCTTCACCTAGACACGCTAACATGGACCCCTCACTAGATCACTCTATAACACCCCCCTCACCAAGGCGTTGCTGATTCCTTCCATTCCCCTAAGGGTGGGTGGGTATTAGTTATTTATGTCCTAGGGGTGCGGAGTGAACCTACCTCGTCCGTGCTCCAGGACATTGAACATCCAATAGACATCGTCCTCAGCACATGATGTTAAACTGTGGCCTCTCTCCATGCATTATACATAGGGTACCCCATCATAGAAATTCCCTACACATATTGGTCTTTGGGGAGTGAGATCATTCATCCCATGGAATGAGATCCGCTTTATCGGAGCAGCGTCTGTCCGAGAAGAAAGGGAAACCACCTTGGTGTAAGTCCCATGTCGTTCATTGAGGAGGCTGCATCCCTACTCTTCCTAACTTCTTCCTGGACAATGAAAATAGAGGATGGATGGGAACTGGAGCCCTCCATTCTTCGATGCCAAATCATTAACCATTTGGGCTTTGTCTCCATCGGGTCTCCACCGTCGATTAAGTCCCAGTCTCCATCTCCCAGGGCTACAGACCAGGTCTAAGCCCTAGTTTCCTCTTTGGGAAGCAGAGCACACATAATCCCCAGTTTACTCTTTGGGCTATGGACCATGCGAAATCACTTATTTCATATTTGGGATGGTAACCACACATAATCCCCTGTTTCCAATTTGGGTAGCTAACCACGTGTAAGACCCACTCCACTTCCCACAGACGCACCTTTCGCAGCGTGATCACCTAGACCTTGCTGCCTCTTGTTTCCCCCACCAAGAATGACTCATGGGGGCTTATATTAAGCATATACCATGAAATAACGTACTAGGAATCCTATAGTGTATGTCCCAAAAACCATCCTGAACTACTTAGACAATGACCATTTCCAAGGCAAGGTATGTACGAAACCTCCATGAGGTTCAAGCCCACCTACTAGGAAACCTAGAGTGTAATCCACAAACACCATCCTGAACTATGGGGACTTTGATCCTTACCTAGATAAGCTTTTTAGGATTCCTACCTGAGGTTAAAGCCCAAAAACCACTAGTTCTACCCCCTCCATGTCGGACCACCTTCGTCCTATATTACGTTAAACTGCATGCCCCGTTTTCTTCATGCACGACGTTAAACAACATCCACCATTCTGAACTACATTGAATTGGATCCTTTCCAGAGCTAAGTATGTAGGAAACCTCCATGAGGTCCAAGCCCACTATCCAATTGGTTCTGACCCCCTTCACATCGGTTCACCAGACCCCAACCTGTACTACGTGGACTTTGATCTTTGGTAAGGCAAGGTGTGTATGAAGCCTCCCGGAGGATCAATCCAAAGTCCCATCAGTCTCGACAACTTCCCATCAGTCCACCCCCATCCTTCATGACGTGAAACTATATGACCCTTTTGTCTTGCATGACACTAAACTGTCCCATATCCAGTGGTAATCCATTTTGATTCACCATCCAACGTTAATCCATTGTGATCCCCACCCAATGGAAATACGTTGTGATCACCTATCATGTAGTAAGAAGTTGTGAAAGTCCTTCAGCAGTAAGCCGGTGTGAACCTCATGCAGTTATAAGCCATTGTGATCCACATTTAGTGGTAAGTCATTGTCAACCACATTTGATGGTAAGCCGTTGAAGTAACCAATCGATGGTAAGTCTTCATGAAATGAACTATGTGGACTTTGATTACATATCACAGGGATATGTAGGAAGCCTCTTTATGGTACAAGATCATCATTGATGTCTCATCCAGATCATTCCCTCAATCCCATGTGTTTTGGGAATATCATTCCCCAACTTGGAGGTTCTATTTCTTCATGATTGCATCCATGTGTCCATTCTCATGGGCCGCCTCCTCAGGTGTCCCATCGTCCCACCGAACAACACAAAATTTGATTCCCTGCCACGAGGATATGTATGATGTATCCTTGAGGGTCAATCCCATAATCACAGTCTTCCTTGAGTCGACTCCATCTCATTACCCATCCACTTAACATAACCATCCATTATCCATCTTGATTCTTACCTGGGACGCGACATCCAAGTGGGATCATGACACCCTATTTCCAATTCCCTTTAGCAACAATCGGGTAACTAACCATGGATTATACCCAATATCATTGTGACCTCCAGGGGTCACTCCCATATGATCCACTCCAGTCATTGTTATGATCAGTCTAATTTGTCTCTACTAGACGTTAAGCTCATGTCCTACCCTATGTTCAACATGGGATGATGAAGATAACCTCAAGGTCATGCCTATGGAATATAATTCCATGAATTATAAGTGGGACGCCTCGGGCATCTGCACCCTCGAGAAGCCCTATAATAAGGGAATAAAACCTAGACATGCTAGTGTTCCAGTGTCCATACATGATAGTGATGTCCAAGGTGACTATTCCCACGACCGAAGGTTGCTACCCAGACATGACCACTTGGACTGCCAGGAGAGATACTGTGTAATTAACCGTTCTTCATGAAGATATGATACTAGGAAGAGTTTCGCGAACAACTTAATTGTTTATAAGTGAAAAATGGACTAGGTAATGTGTTCTAAGAAGGAATCCATGGAAGGAAGAACCAATATCCCATCTTCCCATTTAGATCAACGAGAAAACATCCCTGAATAAGGAATGGATATTTCCAGACATTGGAAGGTGGGAAGGCGGGGCAACATCCATCATGTCCCCGACATCCTCAAAATAGAAGAATGCGAACGACCCAAAAAAAGCATTGGAAAAAATAATATAAAAATTAATTTTATTGGAAAAAATTAAAATTCCCCAATTTTGAAAATTATGTATAATTTTTTTAAATAATAAAAATATCCTAATAAATAAATACAAATAAATGCAATTGTTTATATAAATAAAAATATATTTATTTCCAAAACGTTTTTCATTTAATTTTTTGAAAAAAATAAAAAAATTAATAATTCAAAATATTATAATATGTATTTTATAGAATTTAACTTTATTTTTGGAATAAAAATATCAAAATTATTATAGTTTAACCCTTTTAGTGTTTATAAAAATATTAAATTCTCAATTAATAGTGAAATAGAAGGATTTTTATTATAAATTTATCATTTCTTTTAAAGTATTTATAATGATAAATACTGTAATAAAAATATTTAAAAATTAAATTAGTTTAACTGTACTATTATTAAATAAATTTATTTTAGTGGAATAATTTTCATGTAAAATATTGATATGAGTACTGGTTTTTCATATGATATGGTTTTCATTGGAAAACTAATTTTTAATCAATTATATGGGTTAATTTTAATGTAATATCTTAATATTATATGAATCTAATTAGATAAAAATGAATTTTGTTTTTTATATCAGAATAATTAATATTTAATAAAATGAAAAACTTTATATGTTGTAACAATGAATAAAATAAATATAAATTAATTTGAGAGTTTAATGTTATGATGGGGTTATTAGGTATTAATCTAAGAATATATAAGTTAAAATAGACTCAAATAATTTCCAAATCATATTTTTTTAATATATTTAGACCTTATCTGATATAGGGTTTAATAATTATCCATTCATGAGATATTTTTCATGTGTATAACATGGGTATATCTTTTCTTTTTAAAATATTCTGTGTGTCTCATCTCCCCCCCACATAGAAATGGGAATCCAATATCATGCCCTCTTCGCAAATAAAAAGAAATTAGATTTATTCAACTCATAACCAAGTGTGTTCCATACATAACACCCCACATCCTTGAGGGTTTAGTTTCATTGTAAAATCCTCCAATAAAGGCTTTATGAGTAATCCAAAAGAGGTTGACTGAAGAGGAGTTATATTTATACACCATGACATTTCATTTTATTTTTATATAAATGATTAAAATCTTCTTTGACCACGATTAACTAATAACATCATAATCTCTTATATAATGATATTATATTTTGAAAATGTAAGGACACAAAACCATATCCTATTCCATTAAATGGGAAATAAAATAGTCAATCATGTGTACATATGACTACGGTGAGATGAACCGATTTAATTCATTTTCCATCACAACCTATATTATATGATATAATAATGGATTTTACATATGTATAAAATATTATCAAATAAATACTCTGATAATATTACTATATCATATCTTCCTTCTTACCTTCCAATCCATTGGAAAATGATAACATCGCTCCAATGTATATATGAACTACCATCTCCATAAAGCAATGTGATAGTTTTTCATTAAATTTCTAGAGTGTATAGTAATAAATATATATTTAACAAATATATATGACATATAAAATTTTAATATTATTATTCAAATATGAACTAATATTTACCTTCATTTTTTCCATTCGTTGATAAAATGAAAGAACTGTCCATGTTTACATAAGTCCTACAATCTCCCTGAATGGTGTAATTCATTTTATGTATATATATTTTATCAATAAATATAAATACACATATAATGTATGAATGTAATATTTCTATACTTATAAAAATTATTATGATTCTGGAACCACAATCAATGTTCAAGGAATGAGACTACAAAACCAAAACATGTATAAAAATTGAAATAGTTATCATTCAAAAGTATTTTTTTATCAATAAATTTATAATAAATGGGGTTTAAAAGGTCATAAGTAAATAATATATTGTATGATATTTATGATTATGGATTAATAATATATTTTTAATAATACTATGTTCATTAAACATGAGGTTTGAATGTGTGTGATGAAAACTGAGATTTTTGGTATGGTATTTTCACCTAACTTTTCATTCCCAAAGACATATGCCATATTCACCACTAGATTCATTTATATGGTGTATATACTAAATAATATTTTATTATATGATTATTATCATTAAATACATTTTATATTTATGTCCTTATAAGTTTATTTCCTTAATGGGGCTTATAATTACAAACTTATAAAAATTGTAAATGCTTTGTGATACAATCCCATTGCTTGTGTGTATTGGTTAGGATTATTCTTATAATGATAACATATTATTATATACCTATCTATAATATCATGAAGTGTATTATCATATATTTGTTTTTTTTAAAATAGGTGTTTTCTATTATTTACATATATTAAATTATACAATTAATTAAAAGATCATTTTTATGGTAAACTGACTCTATTTATCTATTTAGTTAATAAACCTTTCTCTACCATGTCAAAGATTTCAAAAAATGTTTTATAGATTATTTTTCAGTAAATATTAATTTTTAATGTAATTTTATCCATGATTGAAATTTAAAAATAGTTTTAAATGAATATTCTCTTTTATTTTTGAATAAGATTCTTCATTCATTTTAGTAAAATTATGAAAGGAAGTTTTATTTTAATGTGTATTCCCTGAATTATATTTCCGTACTATCATAAACACAGAATGATTAATGGTTTAATTTATATATTTCCATTGATATTTCTGAAGAAAAAATTTTCATTAATATTTGTGATATTTTCATATTTTAATGATATGGTTACAAAATAAAAAAGATATTTTCCACAATAATGATTTAGTGTTATTTTTATGGTTTTTATATTCATTAATGTCAAAAAATACCATATTACATATTATTCACTTGTTATATAGTCTAATGAAAATATCCTTATCATTTACAAATAGTATTTATGATTATGATTATATGATTATTCTAAAACTCATTTTTTCCCATGGGTTATTCTGTGATGAATTGATGAAATGATTACCAATACCTTTTCTTTTACCTGTGTTATGCCATGATGTAACACCCCTACCCCAGTTACCCAGAGTCGGTACATTATTACATAACATTGGCATGATACAAGGAATCATGTCCCGAAAGACCGATCAGTTTAATATTGTTGGATACATAACACATAAATTAGTTCAACATTACAACTTGAGATGAAATACAACACTAATTTATTTCATTAGAAACATCCAAGACACCAAGATTATTCCTGCAAGTCACTCATAACTAAATTCTTCATATTTGGGGAAAATGAAACCTAAGAAATGGATGACCTCAAAAGCTCAATAAGTGTAAGCGACACATCAGAAGAAAACATAAACATTAGGTGTGATGAATAATTCAAAACACATGCCTTATAAAAATAATAAACATGAATAATTTATGGAAGGAATATGATTTGAGAAAATATTTCCATAATAAAACATATTCATGGTTATTGTACTAGTCGAATAACCACATGAACCATCATTATTGTTTTCAAAATGAGTGAATGTATGATTCCAGACATTCTGAAACATTTTTTCAAGGCCTCTTCCAAGGCATCTAAAAATTATTAAGGCCTTGAACAAAACCATATATAATTTTGGGAAAGGCCTCAACCAATTCCTAGTCTAATTGTCTCATGAGACCAACTGATCCATCGAGAATCTATAGTGGGCTCCACCAATCACATACAAAGTCCTATACGTTCCTCATATGAAATTGTTGAAGCATAACAGAAACATTCATATTAAAACTCGAATACAAAATTTCAATCCAGTAACCATAAACCATGAATGGTATAAAAATAACACATCCAAATTCAAACATATCATAAAACCTTCAATAAAATATAAAGGATTTTTATCAAAATAAATCAACATCAAATAAGTTTAAAATCTATCAAAGGATGTTTACATAGATAAAATGAAAACAATTTGAAAGAAATACCTATTTTTATTTTGAAACCCTTTATGACTCACATAATTATAAAAGAAAATATTTATTTTCAAAATATTCTTATAAGCTACTAATGTATTATTAGATGATTTTATAATGGCAGAATATAGCCAGACCCACCATTTAAGTTAAAAACATTATTACCTTAGTTTTTTCGAAAAGGTAATAAAGTACCATGTTTGGAAAACAATGGAAAGAATAATTTATAATCATAAAAGGTAAAATAATAGTACAAATGACCTTAACCCATAGTCTAGTAAATATTTAAAATGTTATGAAATACATTTTTTATAAAACATGGATGAGGATGATAAAGAGGTCCTAGTAGATACTTACATAAAAACAACCATAGATAATAAAGGGATTGTGAAATTAACCATTACCTTTTACTTTTCCTTGGTATAAGGTATGTTAAACACTTTTATAATAGTTAAATCATTTTTATAAAATTGTACATTAACTATATGCATAAATATGATATCATATATGATCCTCTAATATTTCTTTGTTAATAATATTTTTGTAATATCATCATTTAGAGTTTTAACTATTCTATTTTCCTTTGAATACTTGGTTACAAAAGCCATGTTTTTTCTTGATAGGATTTATTTTATTCATATATAGATTTATATTAAGTTCCTAAACTTTTTCATATCATAAAATGAAAATTACTCTTGAATGATTACGATGTGGAATGAATCTCATCCCGTTCATGGAGACGGTAATCCTTACATATGGATGGGTGGAAATATCATTATAGTGATGGTGCAATCATATATAATTGAATGTTATATCATATATACTAAATAATTATCATTTTATATTTATTAATTACATCAATTATACATTATTATTATACCCATCCAAATAAAGATGTGTTTGAATAAAAAAAATACACCACGACGCGGAGACCGTTAGTCGTACATACGCATGTATGGTTAATTTGTCATTCATAAAGGGATAGAATAATTAATATGGTTTTTACATTTTTATTATAATATCATAGTATATAGAATATACTGGATTTATTATTTAATAATGGAAACAACCATGAAAGTAGAAGTGGAAGAAGAAAAGAATTTGAATGAGGTGATGAAATATTTACCTCTTCTTCAGGTTCTTCCTTTTGATTGGATCAAAATGTCTAATTAGGATGGATTTATAAACAAATAAATTCCTCTATGAAGAAGTTATAAAATTTGGGAGTATATTTGGGCAGGTTATTGCCAAGACAAATTGCTTTGGATGTTTGAATTTGTGATAAGGTACAGTAGCATTTTATAAGAGGGGTGAGGGTCACTTTAAGAAAAGATTGAAATACAATTTTATAATAAACTCATTTTTGGATTATAGTGGCTCCATAATGATTTATTTTCAGGAAAAGGTGGGGATGGGCGGAAAAAATCTCAACCAATAGTTTTTAGATAGGTTTACATGACCATATTAACCTTATCATTTAGATTTAACTCATAGTTAAATAGTTTGACATTTAACATGTCTCTTTGTATTTTTATAATATATGGTTAATAAACATACTATAACAATCCCAGAGAACCCCAAGTGGTTCATTATCTATATATATAACCTTATATAAGTCCTTTGGTAGAACCTATGATTTTTAAGAATATTATATAAATTAATAATACAATATTAGTTTTAAAAACCCAATTATGTCAATTTTGACACTATTTTGTATTTCATTATTCTAAAAATAATTACATCAATATTACATTGAAAAAATGTTATTTTATAACCCCTAACATGTCATAATAACCTAGAATTTTTTTTAATTCATCAAAAGTCAAAAAATACATTTATTTGGATGTTTATAATGTCAATTATTTTAGTCATTCATTAATAAGGCAATTAATGCAACATCATTGTGTAATAAATAAATTAAATTATTTAATGTCTAAAAATAATAAATTAAATACCATTATGTAGGAAATTTTTTTATTTTTCAAATTAATATTTACAGTCGAATTTATCTTATGTATAACTCTTTATTAAAAATGGTTTAGTTATTAAACTTTGAATTTAACTCTTTTAACTATTCATTAAAAAAATAAATGTGAAAATATAATCCAAGTGGGCAAAAGTGGATCATATTTTATTCCTAATATAATTTTTTGTCGAATTACACTTATCCAATTTAATTAGGTTATGTGTTAGGGTAATTATAATATCATTTTTACCCATAATTAATCGATTTACTTTTTACTGTGGTAAATAAAAGTCAAAAGTTACTATTCATAAAGATTTAATTTCATCTTATTGAAAAAAATTTCTATACTGATATCAGCTGTTTCTATTGGAGTTTTGAAATTTATCTCATAGAATGGGTAGAATTATGTTTTATGCAAATTTGTTAATGCTCATAGGTGGTGGTTGAAAGACGGTAAAACGTTTAATAAAATTTTATAGATCTAATTTTATTATAAAATGACTCCAATATATAAAATTGAATATATATAGGTATTATATATCTATTTTGTCATAAAATAAATTTAAATAAAATAAATATGTATTTAAATAAAAAGTTAGTTTTAAACAATTACACAGTGTTTTTCAATATTAATCAAAAATTGAATGTTTTAAGAAAAAAACCAAAAATTTACCCGATGATGATTTTGATATTCCGAATTTTAAAATTAATGCTATTTTACAAAATTAAAAACATAGATGTTCCATCAATAAATTTAAAATTAATTCCCATTGTCAAAACCCGAAACTGGTTTTTTAAAAAGTAAAAACTATCAAAAGATTGACATGTGTTTATGTCAAATTTACATGTGAAATTACTTATAAGGACCTACATTGTATTAAATGATTAAAATATAATATAATTATACTTAAAAACCATTCAAATTCATAATTTTTCACTCTAAATTATTTTAATTAAAATTTTGTTTTCTATACAAATTTAGTATTTTTCAGTATTCTTCCAAATATGAATGTTATAAAAAAAGTACAACAACATCATCCAAAATAAATTTTTATGTCATAATTATAATGAATAATTTAATTTCAGTAAATTTAATAAATATTTGTTTCAAATATTTGTTTTAAAAAGGGTTTTACATTAAAATGGTGGAAAAATATCATTTTTTTTGAAAAGTACTTCTTTTCTCTGAAAAAATGAATTTTTTCTTATATTATGTCTAAGAAACACATAATATGGATTATAAAAATATATAGTGTACATAAAATTCAAAATTCTATTAATACTATTCATAACTACTTTTTGAATGGCTAGTTCAGTAAGTTGTGGTGCGCTCGAACTCGGTGTTGCAGGTAGCGCAAGATATTGAATTACGATGTAGAAAATAATGTATCATGAGATATTTGGTTGTTACACATGATGAATTGATTATGAAACCAATTTCTATTCTATGGGTTAAGCTATTATGGAATAATTATAAAACCCATTTTAACTTCGTGGTTTATTATATGGTGAATTATTTTTGATAGTGTGTAACCCATCTATGCGATTTCCATTATGTGATGGGTGTCCCTAGAATTATATAACCCTTTAATGTTATAGGAAATTATTGATATATCATTAATTAAATATGCATAAAATATTATTTAAAACTAGTTCAACAAGGTAATTTTTTCACTATAATTGATTTGGGATAGATCCTTTATTACTAATAGGATTTGTTGAATTAACCCATTAAAAAATGATAGTCTTTGTAATTTGTATTTTTTAATAAGGAAATGATTTTCCATGGTTTTGTGTCTACCCAAAATCTACATATTATGATTATTCTATTATCCTATAGATTGTTTTCATTTATTCCTTTATAATTAATGTTTTATAAACATCCAAGCATTATTACATGACTAATTAAAATGATCACTGATATATAGGTCGTGGTTTTCAAATGTTACGGTCATGTTCTCATATAATAATGCTCGTGTTATGTTTTGTGTGATCATTGATCTCTCCCTAGCCTACCCTTATAGATTATTTAATTTCACCATTAATGTTGATTCATTACCACAGGTTATAAAGAATTGTTTTCTACATGATATGTTTATGAAGGATGATAGTTGTAAACAACAAAGTGGGAGAAGATTTGGTTCATTTATGAACCATTGGTTTGTGTGTCCACATTACCAAAGGAACAATACCTATACTATTCTTGATTTAATCATCCATTTTTGACATTAATATTCATGTATTGTGATTTTATAACTAAATACGATTTTTTGGGGGATTGTAGTTTTATAAAAAAACTTATGATTTAACCTTTAAAAATTATGATGAGAATAGTTTAGAGAGAACTATAAGTATTAGTCCAAGTACATGAAAATATTGTTTAATTTTTTTAATGTATTAAGTGAGTGGTACATGTTAAATTAAATCGTAGTTTGGATATGAAAAGTGGATCTGTATTTGAATGAGTTTTACCTAGGGGTAACAACTCAAAAATGTGTGTGTTGGGTTTTGACTCAGTTATCATCTGGTGCATGAAAATAACCTTGTGGCACATCGGGTTTAACACTATTAGGGGATATGATTTGGAAACTCGCAAACACATTATGAATAATCATGAATTATTTGAATATATGATAACCATGAATTCAAAATCATAAACATTATCTTCCTTAAAATTAATAGAGGAATTCATTATTTATTAATTCCAAATATGCTTTTTAATTTTTATTTTCATCCACACTATGACTATTGTAACTCATGTGATACTTTTTGGTATTATTCAATATATTCGACATGAAAATGAGGGTTAATGCTGAATTTGATAGAATATTAAGTGATTTTACTCTAGAGTAACCAAATGTTATGGGGATAGAATATAGAATTTTTTTACTATGATCACATAACATTTTCATGTTATAAATCATTCTTTACATATAAAATATAAAAGGAAGAAAAATATGCTTTGACTCCTATATGAGGAAACACACACCTTTTATTAGTGGTTCTTCTTATGGACTAGTTGTTGAGAAATGGATCAGTATAATCGAATTAATATTTTTTGTTACCCAGTACTACGAGTGTAAAAACATAATTTTAGATTTCTATAATTTTAAGGATAAGTAGATATATGCATACAATGTTAAATTTTTACTTATCCATTTTTAGGGAAAATGAGAAACTAATGTTCACAAACAGTCTACCACTACGTGCTTGAAGTGCTCAAAAATGGTTAAACACAAGACTAATATTACTTGAATCAGCTACTCTATAATGTTCTCAGTACAACGTTCTGACCAAGATATATGGATCCTCCCTGATAATCTCTTCAAGGTGAGTAATCATCATTTCAATTGTCTGAATAAATTCCACTGATTAGATTTTACTCTTATTGATGCCTCGAGCTAGTATTCTATCTTGATTATCTAACCACACTTCTTACACCTCTATAGAATTAACATTCATCCTTCATTCATAAATTCTCTTAATCTCCTCTTCTGAGACATTTGGTCGTATATATTTCTCCATAATTTGTTCCTTGGATTGCAGGATATGTTTCAAGCACTCCCCATCCTCTTCTTCTATATCTCTTATATACCTACATGATCCATCACTTTCCCCTTTCTTTATGGCTATGCTTTCTTTATTTCTTCCCTTCATGGACGACCTAGTCTCCATTAGTTTTGGAATGTGAGAGTAACCCCTGCGTCCCTTGGGGGTTTTCCCCTAAACCCCAATACATTACCCAAAATATCTAATACCTTCTTACATTTCATCATTCAAGGACTATGAGTATGTTATCCCTGAAATAAGTCAATATTATCCATTGAATGGCTACTGTAATTGTTATCTCAAGAAGAACCATCCTCTTGAGATGATGGTGGTTCTTGAGCTTCCAAGCCATCAAAACGGTTCCCCATATTTATCTTCGTGCCTTAACTGAGGGGTGTATTTTTTACACAGGGACTCTTCCATACCTTAATTATTCTCCAATACATATTTCTTTCTAAAAGACCTAGCCTTCATATGGGTAACATTGAGGATGTTTGGATCTAAGGGCCTCAATACATTCACCCCATCCAATTTTCCATATCCACTGTGAGATGTTATAGCAGAAAAGAATGACTACCCCAAAACCAAGTCTGATCCTATGGATTTTTCAAATCCATGACCCATAATCTTGGGTTTCTGGTTAGTTTCCTACCATACTCTATTTTGGGAGCCACCGAGTCCTTCAGCATCACCCCTATATAGATCACTTCACCTTCCTCATTAGAGTTGGACGAAGATAGTGTATTCACCATAGCCACATATAAGGGACTCTCATCTTCAACTACATCGATAAAAATATCATGTTTCAACCAAGAAAATATATTTTCAACCTGTGGTTATACCTCCTTAAGCTTCATATTCTTTATAGCCACTAAAAAAATCAAGAGAGGCCACTAATCCTGAGAAACCTAGGTATTGGCCTCTACAACTGAATGATCCTAGAGTCTAACCTATTACATCTCATTTGGAACCTCCACATGCTCCTCCTCATGCACACCCAAAACATCACTACCATGCAACTAGTATTCCTCCACTGAATCCTCCTCCACCATATTTGGCATGTCCCGTGTCACGCGACGACATATAGAGGAAAAATGACTAATCCTATTGAATCCTGATCATAATGATGGCCATGAGTTGAACACCACCATCTACTTCCATAATATCACTTCTTAGAAAAAATCCACAACCACTCCATTAGAGGTTTTGAAACGTCAAGCTTAACAAAAATGAGGGGGAAAATAGGGTGGTAAACCGCAGTTGTGTGATTATAAGAACACAGATACCTTCCAACAATATTTTTGAGTATACATAGAATTGAAGGATTCTAGAAATGTAAAGGCAGGTCTGGAAAACATATCCACACCATTGTTGAAGTCATATCACTATTCATATTTAAATCAAAGGGCCATCGCATTATGGAAAATATGCATCCATTGAACTTCCTTTGAGTGCTCGACCAGGTTACCACTAAATCCTCCTCTGATGATAAGTGAATCATTAATTGATGTCAATCCCTCTTTTCCCTATGGTCCCCGACCTTATCAAAATTTTACCCCAGATTGTGATTTCAACAAATGAGTTCAACACTGGAATCATATCAAGAATATATTGTAACTAAAATAAATTGAATCCATATAATGAGAAGATTTGAAAAGTTTGTTTTTTAATAAGCACTATCCAGATATTATTATTAGGAAATTTTAGAAGTAATTTCTTGATATAAAGTATAAGTATGGTGAATCCATTGAAAAAAATAGTAAAATTTTGAAATATTTTTGACACACACTTTTGTTCTTATCATAGATTCAAAATTTAAGGTCTAGTGATTCATTAGTTACATAAAATGGGTTATTTGATGGGAATTATTCCAAAGGTAAAAATGAATTTTTGAATAAATACATGGATTTTCTATAATGGGTGAAATGGTGACAGGGGTTATCCATAAATCCCATTATATTGAGAAGAAAAGAAATATGGAAGTCAAGGTAAACTCGAAAAAATCTTAAAGACATGAATATGTGGTTTGAATCATGCTATAATTGTGGAAGGAAACCTAAAGGAAATTTTTTTAATGAGAAATGATCATGCTTCATGTATTGAAAATATAACAAAATCTAAAAAAATGCTGATGTTATCATAAAAATTTATATAATGATTTGAATATGTATAAATCTCTATAAATCGAACCACATATAATCTAGTGATTAAAATTCATGGAGAAAGGTAATTTTGATATCCAATTCCCATTTATAAATTTTAATTATAATGATCAACATCAAAAAACTATTATTCAAAAATAAAATGAAAAATCTAATTTGATCACAATTTTTTGTGGTGGTATGATAATGAAATGTTTAAATACATACATATCATCAACTCTAGAATTGTTAATTATATATTCGGTTCTATATCTATCCAATCATTTATATAAAATAATGTTTTTAATTTTATCAAAATTATACCCAATGTATTACATGATTAACTCAAAGTGAAAATCCATAATGACATGAAGATAACACCTTATGTCTATGAATCATCTTCAGTTGATGATTAAGGGAGTTTGGTTTTAGAGAATCTTATTATTCTCATGCTAGTTGAATTTTATGTTATCATATGAATGGAATTTATTTATATACATAAATTTCACAATACTTTCCAATTATGAAAAGTCAAATTGGGAATTAAAATCTCAATATATGATCATCAATTAGTGAGATGAAAAATATAAACGTCTATGGAAAATAACATACATTTTATAGGTCATTATTTTTATTTAAAGGGGTCGTTTATATCGGATGGGTCAGAAGAAACTCAACATTAATGATATGCCTATATTTTTAGGAGTTTGTTGGTGTATTTATATAGGAGTTTCTATGTATTACACTGAATCATGATGATGTGTTCTCAATAAAATTCACACCTTGTGCAACACCTATTTTAATGAATCCCTATAGAATTTACTAAATTGAGTTATTATTATCAAACCAAAAACTTCATTATAATCCTGATGTATGGTTTTTTTTCAACCATGTGTGTCACCTTGGGGTGAACCTATTATTTTTATTAAGAGGAAAAATAAATTAATGTGACCTTTAATGGATTATAACATGTTTAACAAGATCACTATGAATATAATGTATCCACTACCCCATATTTAATACATTTTTTATGAACTATTAAATTCCTAATACATTACGACAATTGGCCATCATTCCAGATATTGAAAATTTAGGGGAAAATGGTGGATTTACCCAATATCTTTTCCTATAAACAGAATGAACAATATGAATATGTAGTGATTCAAATTAGTATTTTTAATAAAGCTGTTATATACATTGATATTTATGATTACAGTATTTAGATATTACCTCGATCATTATTTTGTATTCGTTATAAAATATATTATTATATATTTTATGATATAGGATGTGAGAAAAAATAACTTCATAATGGTAATGATGACAAAAAAGGTACGATATGTTTGTAGAAAAATTTAACTAGTTAGATTTTTGTCTATAATGGTAACATTTTTCGTATCATATAATCTCAATATAGGGTATATCTGTTAATCCAACCAGGACTAACATTATTGAACCTTGGATCGAAGAAACCACTATGATGTGGATCCAATGTTTTCATGGAGTGAAATTATTTTGTTGATGGATTTTAGAGAATATATCAGGACTATCTAATCAAATACTGATGTTTACTCAGAAAAAGATCAATGTTTTTTTGACTGAGGAATACAAAGTGAATTTTATGGAACTAAAGAAAAGGTTATAAAATGACCATTTTCATAAAGTATTTTATTGGGGAAAACATATTAAATATAGAGTTTTGCAACAAAGAATTGATTGGGAATAATTATCTTATATTGAAATCATATAACTTATGCTAATTGAATATTTATGATAAAATACCCAACACATGATATAGTGTATGACATAGTATTATTTTCATTATGTATATGGAAGAATGGTCTTCATGGAGGATGATGTAATATATATAATGATCTAATGAGTTTAATGTATTTCATTAAGGATATGGAAGAATGGTCTTCATGGAGGATGATGTAATATATATAATGATCTAATGAGTTGAATGTATATATCTAGATAGAAGTATTTCAATATACACCGATGAATATGGTTTGAAATGATTACATATTATAATAGTTGAATACATTAAAACATTAGTAATGAAAACAATGTGGCTGAATCTTTGAGTCGAAAGAATTATTCTAGATTATCAACGATAATGATAAATAATGATCCAATATTTCATGATTCAAAATTGATAGTTCATGAAATTAATATGGTATGGGAGAAATCCTTTATTTTTTGAAATGAGTTTTCAACAGTATATCCATGAGAAAATTATAGTGGCATGAATGGAAGGTGTTAATCTATAGATTATTTCCAAAAAAATTCCTGCATTTAGCCTTGGTTATAATGGAATGATAAGGTTGTAGATCTGTGTATATGTTCTATACCTTCAAATTTTTAAGGAGTTGTTGAATGATTCTCGTAGTTATTTGTTCTCTATTCATCCCAGAAGTACAAATATTTATTGAAATTTGAATGATAATTTCAAGTGGTAGGACATGAAGATATATTTTGTAGAGTATGTATCTTGATTTTTGGAATGTTCTCATTTCATGACTATGAGACAACGGTCTGTTGGGATATTACAATAAATACCCATACCTGAATATAAATTTTAAAACATTACCATATAACTTATTTTCACACTCCAAAGGACATATAAATAGGATAATTATATACGGGATATAGTAAAATGCCTTAAAAATTCAGCACAACTCATTTATATTAAATTATATTTATCTCTTTATTCAATTTGTAGGATATAAATAAAGAAATTTGTATGGTTACAACTAGTTTGGCATAATATGTTATGTGAATGAGATATGAGGGCTACCTAAATGTTCTGGAGAATACTTCAGCAATACCATGATACATGGTGGGTTTTAATCATTATATTTTATTCTTAGATATATATTAATTCTAATAGAATTATTAATAACCGAAAATATAGTATGATATTTTTTTCCATCGATTTAAAATTTTGTTGGTATCGAAACTTGGATCTATTTGAGTTTTTATAAAACAATATATTTCACTTGAGAATTTGGATGGAACCTTATGAATCGAACTATGGAAAGAAGTGTAAAACACCCACACGGCTGTTTAATATTTGAGAAAGAAATATTTTATGATTTGAGCATTCTAAATAAATTTATGAAACATTTTATCAATCCAACAACACATCAATAAAGCTGACAGTCAATGGATAAGGTTTGGGACAATCGTTAGTGTTATATAAAATTTAATGCTGGTGACAAATTATCGTAATAAATTTCTCCATGTATGAAGGATATGATATTAAAAAAGAATAGAATGATGGGATAGAGTTGTATTTGACCTTTTATGATTTTTGATTGAGTAGGGATGGTATCTTAAAATTTCCCACTTCCACCAAACTTGTCTCATATCTATGACTTGTTTCATATATCTATATGAAGGATACACATGACTCACCATTCAAATGTACAAATATCAGAGGTCATACCACATGATAATTTTATTCTCCATCAGGAAAATAAAATAGAGATTATGGATTATATATAGAAGATGGTATGAAAAAATTGACCCTCAATATTTATTTATTTTTTGAATAAATCACCAATATGATACAGCTATATGGGAACATGAAGACATGATGCAGAAGTAATATATAAAGATTATTATATCAAATTTGTAAAATATTTATGTAAAAATTAATTTTAATGGGGGGATAATTTAACACATTATTTTTTATAATTTTTTAAATATTAAAATTAGTTTCATTGATAGATTATTTTTCATACAACACCACATTTTAAAAAAAATCAATATACTTGTAATATTATTATTTAAAATTGAACATCATGAAATATGTGTCAATAAATGTTGTATGAATAAGACTATATTTTTTAAAACAATTTAATATAATTATTATAGATCAATAAAATATATTCATAAATAAGTACTACTTTTTTTGTGAAGGCTTTATATACATAAAAAATTAATATATTATCAAAAATTTATTCTCACTGATTTTTCTGAAAAAAATGAAAAACCAATTTTTTCCAATTTTATAAATTTATTTTCAAAACCATAACATCAATTTTTAATTTAAAAACTATCTTAGGGTTAATGTTTTTTAATTTTATTAATAGATTAAGTTTTTATAAATAGTAAAAATAAGTATTTTTATTAGAAACTCCAATTTTGAGAAAATTATTCGAAAAAAATATATATATATTGTTACAATTGTTTAAATGTAAAATTTGAGAAATTATATTATGATTAATCTGATTTTAGTCATTGGAATCAATTTTATGTCTAATATATATATATATAAACTTTTTAAAAATGTGAAAAATAAAAAACTTTGGAAAACTTTTTTCTCAGTCGTTTCTGTGTATTTAATTTAAAAATATATTCATAAAATTTTATGATTTAAAATTTTAAAATTGGATACCATATTTTGAATAAAAAAATTAATATTATATAATAATTTCACTATAATTTTTGGGAATAACTAATAATAATAAATGTAAAATTTAATTATCATAGTTAAGGTTAAAATGAGTTTACTAAGGCTATAAACTAAAACAATAAGGGTTAAAGTGAATTTTAAGCTCATAAAACCCAGATATTATGGGATTATGTATACCTTATATCATATAGTGTTTTATAAAAATATGTTTTCTTGAATTATGGAAAGTGGAAAATATGGGTATATCTTTTATTTTCAAAAATTCCAAGTGTGTCCACTACCCCACATATAAAATCATGCACCCTCTCCTCTCCTCTCCACTCATAAATATCCTTTTGGTTCTACCAATACCTACCTAAATCCAATCTATTCTTTCATTCCCACTTCTTATAGTATTTATTTTTAATAGGAAACTCTCCTATTAAGGGATTATGTTTAACCATATAGTGGATTTCTGATGTTTTGGTACAGTCATTAAAAATGTGTTTTCATTTATTTTGTATTCTAAAAAGGTAAAATATTATTAAATTATATTGATATAATAACATAAATATATAAAATATATTGAGATATTATTATGTTTTATTCATTAAGTAAATCCATCTCCTCTTTAATCAAATTGGGAATCAAACTATGGATCTGGTGAAAGATAAACCACAACCCAGCGAACTGATCTAATTAATTTTCAATAACAGCATGTCACAGATGAATATTATTATAAATTGATCATATTTATATTATAATTGTAAAATAATTATTATTATGTCATTAAAATATCACATCTATAAAATTAAAAATCAATCCTTCATCAAATTATAACACCACTATTGCATATGTGTGGACTACCGCCTCACCAATGTGATGTGATAAATTTCCATTTTATCTATAAATGAATGGAAATATGGATATATTAAATGAATATCAGTGAAATATATGATTAAAAAATATATTTTAGAGGTGAATTAATATTATCCTTTATTTTATTCAATATGTTAAAAAATTAAAATGACATAGAGGCCTATAAAACCTACCATCTCCATTAACATTGTAATAAATTTTGAATTCTTTTCTTTAATTGATTTTTTAGTACTATATATTTAATTAATTTATACTATATTTAAATAAATTTTATAATTTTTATATGATGTAATTATTGTCAATATTCAAGAACCGAAACTATAAAACCAAAACATAGATGAAAAAATTCACTGTTATAATCAAGATCCATTTTTTAATAATGATTTTTTAATAAATTTTATATAAAAGGTTATATTTAAGTCATATATTTTTTGAAATTTTTGAGTAATTTTACCGAATATATGTATAAAATTTTATCTTTATTATAAATGAGGTTCAAATATGTATGAATAATATTGAGTATTGAGGTAAGGGAATTTTATGTCACTTTTATTTCCATGGTTCAAATCTATATTCATAAATTATTTCATTTATGCGGTTTATATAATAAACATGAATGTAATTTATCATTTTTTAAATTAATATTATATAACATAGATATCTATATAATTTCATTTTCTGTATGAGGATTACGATTCCACAGTTACTAGAGTGGTAATTGTTTGATGATATAATATCACTATATATCATTATTTTTTATGAGTATTCTTATAATATTGACATCTTACTATATATCTCTAAAAAATCTGATAAAATATATTATCATCTATTAATATTTAGAATATAATTGTTTTCATTTAATTTTCCACCCTTTAAGTACTCAAGATGCTAAGATATCAATTTAATAGAAACTTTTATTATTTATCTACTCGACCTAAAATCTATTTTATTCCATGTTAATGTTTTCTATATATTACTATAGGAATTATTTTATTTGTTTTCCAATTATATTTTAATTTTATAATAATTTAAAATTTTCAAACAGAATTAAATGGAATCAAATTTTTTTCCTAAATATTTATTTTTTACCTTTTACCAAAATAGTAAAATGAATTGTTTTTTAAATGGTTTTAAAATAATATATATTTCCTACCATCGTGGAATTTAATTGATTAAAATCATACTATAAAAGTATCCATGATTATTTAAAATTAAAAATCATTCATTAATATTTGTTTTTTTTATTTTAAAATGTTATTTCAAAATGGATGGGGTATTTTTCTCTTGAATTTTTTAAAGATAATTTTATGGTATGTAAATTAATTGATGAAAAAAACATTCAATGTCTCTTATGATTTACTAGGGATATGATTTAATTATTCCATTAAGATTTATTATTTTTATAGTGTTGGATTATAATTACATGATTTTTAAAAAACATTCTTTTTACCATGATTTTTCTATGACGAATTAGTGAAATGATTATCAAACTCATTTGTTTTCCAACTACTATTTGATAATGAAATGTTTATAAAAATATTCATATTTTTCTTTGTTATTCAGTGATAAAATGATTATGATAACAATTTTCATTTCATGGGTTATGAACTGATCAATGATTTATGATCATGTAGAACATATCTATATGATTTTAGTTATGTGATTTGGGAACATAAAATTGTATATCCATCTGATATGATGGGTAATGATTGGTATCAAACGATATAGACTTGATAAGTATTTAGAGAGAACCCAATTTAGTAATGTAATTTTTTTACTATTATTGTAGATGGAGTTAACATAGTATAGTCATTGATTTATCCATGTAGGACATTAAAATATTTTTATATTTATTTCAAGATTTAGATGATAATATGACATTTTATTCCTCGATCTAGTGTTCCCATAATTAATTTTATAAATATATTTCATAATATTTCATTTTTCATGTGCTTGAAACCTCACTAAAAATTTGATACCTCTTAAATATAGGATTATATTATAAATTTGAGACCACTATTGAGTCCAAAACATGGGGATTATCCTATGTGAAACATAAAAGGATTCGGCATGGTATGATTATACCCTTCTCTCATTCATCATGTGTTTAATTGAATTAATTATTTTATTTAAATAATTGTTTAATTCTTTCTACCTACAGATATTTTTTTAAATAGATTGTTAATGGAAATTTTCTGGTGATGGTTTATTTGTTTCTGACATTTTCCAACTAGAGAGATCCTCACTCATCCCATCCATGGAGGAAGAATAATCATTAGATCATGGTGAAACGAATCTTAACGAATGTGTGAGCTTCTTCTAATCCTTGTGTTACTATTCTCTTTTCCAATTATTGATCCAGAAAAGTGTTCGGACTCGTTATATGTTGTTTTTATCCCACCTAATTAAACAATTGATTATGTCATTATTATTCTGTCGATCTTCACTATGATTGTGTCCTTTTCATGGGTCTGTGTACTAGATTTCTATTTTTTATTCAATATTCTACCACAGGTGCAACATTATTCATTATCAAGCTCGAATTAATGGTTGGTGATGAATAATTTTTTCCTATGTTCCTTTGCCTTAATTTTTTTTTAATGTCCCTCATCAGTGTAATACACATGGATAATAGTTCGACAATTATCGGGTAGCTACGAGCTCAATCAGGCCCCAAGATCAATGAATTATGAAAGAAATAATGTATTGAAATGAATATCATAGATCATGAATCCTTTCTATGCAGGGTTGTTCGATATGAAGTTTTTTGGATGGACCATCAATTGTTAATGTTTAGGGTGTCGGTAGATTGAGATATCAAAGGTTTTTCATTGTTTAAAGCTGGTTAATGGAAGTAACTATGGTGAAGAGAATTGATTTTTGAATAATAGACGAGATTTGGGATTCATTAGAAAATCCCTACTACATGTCGTGTCCGAGGATGAACACACTGTGTGTAGCATTCCACGGTTTCATTGGTGGGGTTTGGGAAAATTTAAGGATGACATGATGTGTAGTCCGCATTTAGATGACATGTACCATATCCTAGTTGGACTAACCATGTGGTGAGTCACAGAAGAGGGAGTCCGTGTAAATTTAAATAGTCCCAGGTTGATTATATGGTAAAAATTCCACATAGGACAACATGTCATTTACCGAGCAATGCATATAATGGGACCTAATATATAGACACGGATAGAAGCACACGACCTATTAATCGAATATGTTTTACAATACATCTATTAAAACTAAATAGAATGTATCCATACATGGCTGGGAGCTATGTGATTCCCTGATACATGGCTAGGTTGTGGAGTTGGGCCACATGCAATGTGGGTCTTCTTACACACAATGTTCTCCTTGAGCTCTTCTAAGAAAAAATTAATGTTCTATATCTCCATTACTTCAACATAGATATTGGACCATGAGTATATTACACTAAGTATTTTTTTCATTTATAACATGATGGAGCCCTAGAAATAGGCCTTTATGAGACCATGTAAATGTTTTGTGTTTAGAAATAACTTAGGCGACACACAATGAAGGTAGAAATTAAACATAATCCTTGGTACTTTTCAGGTGTAACCCACCATCAGGACCAAGTATAAGAGTTTCCCCAAGGATCCATTTATCATATGTCTCCCTCTAGTTGGGTAGGGTAGTGGAGCTCCCTGATATATTATTAATATCATTACCCTATAGCTCGAAGGTCAGTGGAGTTCCCTGTCAACTTTTTTTTGGGAATAACCCTCCAACTGGTTGGACTGTTAAGATCATGGATATATTCTTATTAGGTGTTACTCGTCAGATGATCTGGGAAGTGGAGTCACCTGATGGCTTCTTTCTAGGTGTAACACTCCGGCAGGACTAGATAGTGGAGTTCCCAATGGTTCCCCATTAGTGTGTGTTACAATCTAGCTGGGGTGAGAGGTGGATTTCCAAAAGATATTCTTACACATAATAACATAACAACTTGGTTATGCATTGAAGTTCCCTGATGTCTTATTTAGGTGTTACCCTCCATATGGATTGGGTAATGGAGTTACCTGGCAGGTTATTTTAGGAATTATCCTACATCGAGGGAGATCTGCGGAGTTCCCTATTGAAGTTTCCGAGCATTACCCTACAATGTGGATGTGTATTATAGTTACTGGGTGATAAGAAGAGTTGTACTGTCCTATCATACCAAAGCATGGGATCCTTACTAGTAGATTGTTTCCCCTAGACTCTACGACACAATGAAACTGAATCAAACCAAACATTAATTAATGGAAATTCCTCTTTATTTAATTAAATTTATTATTATGTAAAATTTCTATATAAGGCCTACACTCATCCTAAGTTTTATGTTTTTGGATTTTAAAATACCATTAATAATTGTTACCATTTCTAATATAGCCATTGAAAAGTGATCACACAAATTGAATAAATATAGGGATTTAACAAATCCAAATGTAGTGATGGCCTCATCTAGTAGAATTTCTCAATATTAAGGCCATTTGTCAGAGATCATAAAAGATACAACATCATTGGGTTTCTCTCTTGACCAATCCAAATCTAGTCTTCATCTTGTTATGCTTGAACAGAATCACCTACAGGAGAAGTAGAAGTTAATAGAGATTACCACCAGAGTGATGTTATCCGAGCCACCCCAATAGTATGACACCATCGCACACATTACCCTTAGGTCTTATGATAGTGTTATAAGGGTTTATGTGGAAAGACCCTAGTAATATGATTGTGTGCTTTATTTTTTGTATAAAGAATATATATTCTTTTTATTTTTGAAAATTGTTTTGAAAGATCTAATAATATTTATTGATAATATTAAATTATGAAATATATTTTTAATGAAATAATGGATTTTGGAATTACAAAATATAAAATATCATTACTAAATCTCTTTTTATTACATATAAAATATCATATATTTTTTATTAAAACAATTTTAATTTTTAATAAGGCTTGAAAAATGTTTTTTTCAAAACCCATGAATATTCGATAAATTTCAATTTTTATTTTAAAAGTAAAAAAATTCACATATTTATAACATTATATAGATAAAATTAGTGTTATTGTTAGATTCATGGAATCAAAATTATCTAACGGTAAAGTTTTTTATAATTTTTTGATATGGTTGAATTTTTTGGTAAATACTAAATACTGTTTAAATATATAATGTGTTTAATGAAATCATAGTGACCCAATAGTGATGTAATAATAAATTATAAAAAAATTTCAGGAAAATATATTTTTTAACATTAAAATAATTTGATTTTAGTTTTGTTTGATTAATTTTATGGTGCCATAGTGGACCCTCTAAGACCTATAAAGTATTTTAGCTTTTTAAACTAATTTCCTTGAGAGTGTGACTCACCTCCAAATAATAAATCCTAATATATTAATTATTTCTACCTTTGGACATATAAAATAATATTTTCAACTCTACATTTTAAAAAACCATGGGAGAACCTCATTTAATGGTTTTCAGTTTTGATTAGTTTACTGTGTGGTTTCCAAACCTAAAATAATAAATAATTCTCTCTTCTTTCTTATATAATGCCACTAAATCTACCATTCATCTTCACTAAAAACCATTGATGCTCGACCAAACTCTACACAACACTATATAGAATCCTCCAAAGGTGAACCTAGATCCCTAGAAGCCCCTCTCATGTTTATCCCAAGCCTTTGGGATCCCACATCCAACTAAGGGATTTCTTCCATTCTCATTTTTGTCAAAATTTCATTATGTAGTTACACCAATATATTTTCAATTTCTAATGTTGAGGTATTATTTCATATATTCCCCATACATCCCACCTTATGTTTTAATAACAATTGACCTCATTATATCTCATTAATTCCTCCCATGTACACCCATTACCATGCCGAAATTCTATATGTAATTTATCTCTTCTCATTTACATTCAAGAAATTAATTATATATTATGCATCTAAACTCCATTACATTAGTTGGGATATTATTTTCCATGAACCCATTACTATCCCTTTAATGTATAAATTATGAGATACAACTTTCCCTCTCCTAAACCCATTTTACGTTTTCAATTTGATGTCATTATGCTGCTGACGTTACACCAATGTTTCCCATGCCAAAATCATCATGTAATTGAATACCATACCCATTTCTCTAACAAGGGTGTTAAACATTGATCACATATAAATTTTGATTGAGGACATACATTTAAATATTCCACAAATCTTATTCATGGATGAAAATTTAATGTTTAGTGAATCCATGTTGTATGATCCATTTGGCGAACTTACGCCTGAAATGAAATATTTATAACTGCTGCACACGGATAGCGCTCTAATGCATTTGTTAAAGTTTAGTATCATGATACATAAAGTTCAATTAGGATCACTCTTGCTAGTTAAAGTTAAAATTGGGTTTACTCATGACAATTCATGTGCAATGGGGGTTTACTCAAGCTACATGTGTAATGATACTTTCCCTATGCTAATATCATGTGAAAGGTTGTTTCCACATTTCCATGTTATGATAATCATGCTATATAATGCCTTTATGTTCATGTTTTTATTATTCTCCATTGATATTCATATTTCCTAACATGTTTTTTAATATCCATTTATGCCTTGATTACTCCCTTACGGGGCTTTTTTTCTCTCCTTTTTCTTATGCATGTCCTCAAGTTATCCCATGCAATGATAATTACAATGGCATGTTGTGGTCATGTAAAATATGTTTTCAATAATGATTTTGTGTTTTATGTTCATAGTAGTCCTTTAATGTTTCTAATTTTCCCATTACACAAGACCACTCATTCCTCAAGGTTGCCTTATGTGAACGTTTACATAATAACTCATGTTTATGTGCGTAATAAAGAGTAGGGTTATTATAGTTGGTATCAAAGAATTGGTTTAGTTATTTTTGGGATTATGATTAGAAAACCCAAGTGAAATCCTTATGTATAACATTATGTATAATAAAAACATCACTATATTATGATGAGTCTAGAGTATGTTGTTTATCAAGAAAATAAATTCCGACCTGGATATGAACTTGTAGAGGTGGCTCTAGCATAGATTGTTTAGGGGTAAAACCCAAAAACACCGCTTTGAGCTAGTCCCAAATTGGAACTGGTGCATGTCAACAGGCCTTGCTACACTCTTGGATACGAAACTGTTAGGGGATATTTTTGGAAATGTCATAAGAATTTTATAAAACAATATTTAGGGTATAAAAAATTCCCCCAGGAATATGTGTTCGGAACAAGATCATGGATAACATAGATCAGAGCATATAAATTCATAAGGTATGGAAATAAATGTAATTTATAAGATATCCATTTTGTCATTGGATTCCCCTTTTTGTGTCAATACATTAAGATACTCGTCCCTATGTTTAATTTAATAGAGTAGAACAATAATTAAAAAAAGTGAAAGGTAGAGTTATCTTCTATAGTTCTACTCATTCTTTTAAATACCAAATTTTTTGTAGAACAATCCCAACATCGCCACAAATCATGGAAGTAGAGATGTCAGTGAGAACTAAAAATAGGAAAATCATTTCAACCCATGAATATAACTCATCCCCTATAATAATTTTTAGATTGAGAGTCTCGGTGAACCTCATCATTCTCCCTCTAATGGAATTTAATTCAATTATTGTCATGGATTGGATTTCCCTGTATAGAGGTAACTTAAATTGATGTGAGATGGGAATCAATATCTATCTGGAGAATCATCCCCTGATTTTGTACAAGTGCAAGGAGCTGGATGAATATTCATTAGAACCATCACCACAAGTGTGGATATTACTTCCCAATCCGCATGCATATCTTTCTCAAATGAATGAGTCTATGGAAGAAACCATCCTTGATGAAAAGCCTATTGAGCTGGAATCTTTTGAATTATTTCCAGAGGAATTTACTGGTCTTCCTCCTAGAAGAGATGTCGAATTATAGATTGATCTTATACCTAGAGGATTTATAGTGTCCAATGATCCATATATAATAGCTATTGTTGAGCTAGAGGAGCAGAGGAATCAACTACCAGAGAATCTGGATAAATGAGCATGTGAACTTACTGTTGTGAGCTCAACCAAATCACGATAACGAACAAGTATCTTATTACTTGAATTGATGACATGTTCGATCAGCTACATGGAGAAAAATATTTCTACAAGGTGGATTTTTTGTCAGGATATTACCAAGTAAGGGTGAAGGAGTATATCACCAAGACTACTTTTCGTACATGGTATGTGCACTATGAATTCATTGTAATTCCTTCCATACTCACTAACCCCCCTGCAATCTTCATGTAACTGATGAATAGATTCTTTATAGATTACCTAAAAATATTTGTGATGTATTGTTAGAAGATATTCTAATATACGTCAAAACCATGGAGAAGCATGATTAGATTCTATGAATTGTACTATAGACCTTGTGAAAGTAGAAGCCCTATGAAATGTACATCATATGTGATTTCTTGTTAAAGGATGTCTAATTCTTGGGTCATATCTTCACAATAAATTTGATATTGGTGGATACATCCAAGATAGCTTCAATTGTGGGAAGGATGATGCCATCATATGTGATGGATATCTATAGCTTTCTAGGGTTACCGGGATATTATCGCTGATTTGTGAAACATTTAACACAATTTTCAAAAACACTTATCATGATAACATGAAAATGATTCATTTTTAATAGATTTAATGAATGTGAAGAGATAATCATAGAGTTGAAAAGGAGTCTTATCAGTATTCATGTGCTAAAACTACCCACAAGTGTATAATATTTTGTGGTATTCAGTGATACATCGAAGAAAGTCTTCAGTTGTGTGTTGATCTAAAATTACAAATTCATTGCCTATGCTTCAATGTAAATGAAATTTCATGAGAAAAAACTATCCAACACATGATCTATAGTTTCCTGCAGTAATCTATACTTTTATAATTTGGTGGTATTACCCCTTTGAGGAGAAGGTTGAAATTTATATATACCACAAATTCCTCAAGTAAGTATTCACACATAAAGAGAAGAATATACTCCAATGAATATGACAAGATCCGATCAAGGACAATGACTTCTCAATCCATTACCTCCCAAGGAAAGGGAACAAGATGGAGAATCCTTTAACCATAAAGTGTATAGGGATTCTATTATTTATGAGAATTGAAATGGATCCAATCTTCATAGAGTTGATAAAGATGGAAATGATAATCATAAAAAATGGAACATCCTCAATACTTTCACAAATTATTTCTCAACTCTATATTTTCAAAAGGGTAAAGGATGCTCAAGAGGATGATGTAGAAATTCAAAAGAAAGTGGAAACTATAAAAAAAGTGTAATCCTTAGATTTCAATGTTAAAAAAGATGGAATTGTGAAATTTTGGTCAAGAATATGTGTTCCATCAAAATAACGATTTAAATAATGAACTTTTTCCTTATTCACATAGTTCATAGTTATCCGTTCACCTAGGAAATAGAAAGACATATCGAGATCTACGAGAGAATTACTGGATGGATAACATGATAAAGTAGATCGATGAGTATACATCAAAGTTTCTGTTGTGTTAGCAAGTTACGGATGAGATTCATAAGTCTAATTGGGATGATGAAACCATTACCCATACAAACATAGAAATGGTATAACATCACAATGCACATTGAAACTATACTTCTTAAGGCATCCAAAGTAAAAAATGCCATATGAGTTATTGTGGATTGTCTGACAATTACTGTACACTTAATTTCAATTTTAGAGGATTTATCTATGAATCAACTGGCACATATATACATTAGATTAGTGTTAAGACTTCATGGAGTACCTCTATCAATTTTATTCGATCAAGATCGATGATTGACACCTATGTTTTGGAAGAGTCTCCAACACACTCTCAATTCTAAACTGAACTTTAGTATGACTTGTCATCATCAAATCGATGACAAATATGAGTGACTATCCAAGAACTTGAGGACATGTTGATATCATTCTCAATGTACATTAATGGATGTTGGGAACAACATCATCCCCTATTTGAGTTCTCTTACAAAAACTATTTTCAATGTAGCATCCAAACGGATAGTTATAAATCCCTTTATAGAAGAGGTGAAGAACACCAACATATTGGAATGATATTGGGGAGTGATGACTCTTAGCTCCAAAAGATGTCAATGAAATGATTGGGAAGGATAAATCCATACAACAACATATTAAAACTGCTCAAAGCCGAAAAAAGAGCTTTGAAAATAATTGTCCACAAGACCTGTAATTTGATGTTGGAGACTTGTTATTTCTCTACATAAAACAGTGGGAGAGAGTTATGAGGTTTGGTAAGATGAGAAATCTTTTTATGAGGTACATAATACCTTTTGAGATTTATGATCGCATTGTATTAGTGTCCTATCAACTAACACTCAAACAAAACATTTCTAAATTACATGATGTATAACATGTATCACTCACAAGGAACTAAATACCAGACCCATCACATGTACTCAATCCAGAAGTGCTACCATTGGAGAATCACCTCATCTAGGAAGAGAAGCATGTGAAGATCTTAGATTGTAGGGAAAATATTTATATGAAATAAGATAATGTCCATCATCAAGGTGTTGTGGCGAAACCAAATGTTTGAAGAAGAAATGTGGGAGTTGGAGGAAGTGTTGAAGAAGAATTGCCCTCATCTATTTTAAAGTTTGAAAATGAAACTTCGAGTTAAACATTTATTATGTGGGGAGGATTATAATGAACCAAACATCTATTAATAAAAATTACACTCGATCTAATTAAATGTCTTATCATGTAAATGGTTATATAAAACATATCAACATACTTGGTTTTATGTTTTTGGGTTCTAAAATACAATTATGAATTTTTTTTGTTGCAAATATAACCATTGAACAGTGACCACATGATTAGTATAAATATAAGGATTTAAAAAATTTTAAGGAAGTGATGGCCTCTTCATGTTGAATTCCTCCACAAGAACCCATTTACTAATGATTGGAAAGGGAAAATCATAAGTGGGCTTCTCTCATGATCAATCCCAAGCCGATATTTAACAAGTTAACATAAAAAACATCACCTATGGTATAAGTAGAATGTAATATTGATTACCACTGGAGATATGTTATCTTGCCTCCCCAAGAGTCTTTCACCATTTTATACATTACCCTTTTGTATTATGGGGGTCTGATATGGGGTTATGTAACAAGACTTCTTCACTAGGATTGTGTGATTTATTTTTTCTGTAAATAATATAAATTATTTTTAATATTGCTAATGGCTTTAATTACCGATTTTTATTTTTAGTTAATATTCAAAGAGGATTTTTTTATGAATTAATGGATTTTTTAATTAATTAATATAAAATATTATTAATAATAATTTTTATTAAGTATAAAAGATTATATAATTTTTATAAATACAATTGTGATTTTCATTACAGTTTGAAAGCAGTTTTTGTCAAAACCCATGAATTTTCAATAAATGCTTGTTTTTATTTTAAAAGTAAAAATTAAAATAATTATAATATCATTTATATAATATTAATATCATTTTTTGATTCCAGATATTGAAATTATCATATGGTGAATTTTTTATAATTTTCTGAGACGATCGAATTTTTGGGTAAAAATTAAATGTCGTTTAAATTTATAATTTGTTTTAGGACATCATAATGATCAAATAGTGATATACTAAAATAATATAAAAATATCTTTCATCAAATATATGTTTTAACATTAAAATAATGTGATTTTAGTGTTGTTTTATTAAATTTACGGTGCCTTAGTACACCCTCCAAGTCATATAAAGTATTTTATCTTTTTAAATGTATTTCCTTCAAAGTGTGACTCCCCTCCACATAAAAAAGCCTAAAGGCTAAATAATTTCAACCACATTCCTTATAAAATAATTTTTTCCACTCCCATATGGAAAAAATCATTGGAAAACCATTACATGGTTTGTGGTTTTGATTAGTTTAATGTGTGGTGTCGAACCCCCCAGAAATAAAGGCTTCCCTCACATTTCCTATATAAACCCACTCAATATACAATTCATCTTCACTAAAAAACCTTTGGATCTCGACCAGCCTCTCACCTCCTCTCTCTAAAATCCCTCCATGGTTGCCGATGCTCTATATAATCCTCTCTCAGTCATCTCCCAATCCTTTGAGATCGCACTTCCAAGTAAGGGGTTTCTTCCTTTCTCATTTTATCCAAAATTATTTATGTTGATATACCATTTTATTTCCAATTAAAAATGTTGGGGTATGATTTTTCACCTCCCCCATACATTCCTCCTTATTTATGAATGAATATAGGCATCTTTATTTCTCATTAATTCCTCCACTGTATAACTGTTATCATGCCAAAATTCTATATGAAATTTCTCTCTTCTCATATACATTCAAAACATTTCTATATATTATGCATCTAAGTTTAATTAAATATGATGTTATATTCTGTTCCATGACCCCTTAGTATCCCTTTAATGTATAAATTTTTATATTCCCATTTCTCTCTCAACAACACATTTTACGATTTCTATTTGACGTCGTTATGCTTCAGAAGTTACCCCAAAATTTCCCATGCCAAAATCATCGTGTAAGTGAATACCATTGCGAAATCTCTATCAAGGATATTCACCTTTATGCAAATATAATTGATTAATGAGGACATACATTTATGTATTACACATCTATTATTTGTGGAATATATTTTATTTTTATTGAATCCAGGTTGTATGATCCATGTGGTACACTTATGAATAAAATGAAATGTTTATAAAGGGGAACCCTAATATCCCTCCAATGAATTGGCTAATGATTAGTATCATGATACCTAATGTGAAATGAGTGTTTACTCATGATAATTCAAGTTAAATTAGTGGTTAATCATGAAAATTCAAGTCCAATGAGGTTTTACTTATTCTCCATGTGCAATGAGCCTTACCTCATGCTAATATCTTGTTAAATGTTTTTGACACATTTCCATGTTATGATAATCACGCTATATAATGAATTTATGTTCATGTTTCGCTTCTTCACCATTGATATTACATTTGATTATCTATTATTTTACTCTCCATGTAATGCCTTTTTTACTACCCTACTGGGATTTATAGGTCACCCTTTTCATATCAATATCCTCAGGCTATCCCTTGCAATGCTAAGTATGACAGAATGTTGTGGTCATGTAAAAAGAGTATTCAATAATGATGTAGTGTATTATGTTTAAATTTGTTATGTAATGTTCCTAATTTTCCTAATACACTAGACATCTATATCCTCAGTGTTTTATTATGTGCTTGTTTATGTTATTAATCATGTCTATGTGTGTAATAAAGTGAAGGGTTTTCATAGAAATTACATGGTTTGACGTAGTTTTGGACTCATGTGGAAGGGATTTGTTTTCCTTCCGAGACATATTTTTATGAAATGGCCTAAAATTTTGTGGGAGAGTTATTTCATCCCAAAGTGGATAGTATCAAGGTGCGGTGATTGAAACCCTTAGACTTGGGTGTTTGGGTCAGATATGTGGGGTATTGAGCATCATAGATGGACTTTTGGAACTATTAGAGACTCCTCTTCTTGGGTTCAAGTATGATATAAGGATCCCAATACTCTCTAGTTTGGGATTATTTGAATGGTCATATATATATTCTATCATTTTGATTCAAAACTTTTATTTAGATATTATCCTTATTGGGGAGGTGGAGAGACACATAGTATGCCACGTGCTTTCTGTGTTTAAATAATTGTGGTTAGATGAATGTAATTTCCTCATAAGGGTGATGAAGTCTCAATGGGTAGTTCATATACTCTCAACATTTATCCCTTTATTCATGAATGATATTTATTTCTATCTCTTGTTGGGTTGAGCTATACTCATTCACTGTACCTTTTTCTATCTATTATTCTCCACTTCATTTCTATCTCTTGTTCCCCCCCCCCTTCACCCAATAATGGAATTCTACTAGGTATGTGTACACTCAACCGTGTGTAGGATTAACCCACAATTTTTTTTTCTATTGTAGATGATAGAGAGGTCGATCGGGAATTAAGAGGATCCTAGTTATATTGGGTTCTTGTACCAAGTGTGGTTGTCATATATTGGGGTATATGAGAAAGTCTCTATCATCATTTTACTCTTTTATATTTTTTTATGTATGATAATATTTTTGGGTGGGATTGTATGTTTTCATGTTAACTTTTAATTTTCAAAACCATACTTTATAATGATTTTATTTTCTGGTTTTTTTTATATTTAAATTTATAATTGTTCCAACATTTCATCCATTATATATGTGAATATTTGTTGAGTTTGATGTCATTGCGCATAAATGATCGTTTGAAAAGGCCTCCCCATGTTTGTTACGCCTTCATCACTTGTCACTACACCTAGGATGATGGAGTTTGGAATGGGATAGTTACAAATAGAGCTCTAACATGGGTTGGGTCATGACATATTGGAATCATAGAAAGATCATTGAATGGGATGATGTTCAAATATATCGCCTTAAAGAGGATCAGTTGGGATTATGGAAACAATGACCTAGTTTATTTGGTGAGGATCTTGCGATAGGGAGTATATTAATGGTATGGGTGGCCTATGTATCAATTCACCAGGACCTTGACACCTTCTTGTTTACTCGACATGTCGAAACATTTTTTGTATGGTTTTAAGATACACACATCACTTAGGATGTTGTCTCTCGCTATCCTTACTGAGTTAGTTCTCCATTATTGTTGATATATATATATATATATATATATATATATATATTCTCATATGACTGTGGTACTCCATGGATACATTGAAAATACCTCTATAATGATGATGAACCTATGAGCGATGGGGCTTCAGTTCATGGTCTATCATGTGATACCCTTCCTCTATGTGAGCAGGTAGTAGAACCTATACCTTTAAAGAAGTATATCATCCCAATAGAGTAAGTTGATGAAGTGTTCATGCTTAGTGTGCTACATGATTTCTAGTGACAGAGACCACTGAGGTTTCATGGTGTGCCAAATCCCTATGTTGTAGTGGTTTAGATAGAGTAACTGTTTCACATCTTCTGGAGTGATCATATCCATACATACATGGTGGTGGCTTTGGAAGCCATCCTTTTCCATGGAGCAGTTAATTGTTGGTGGAGTATCATTACACAGATGCATAATGATTTGACACTCTCGTGGAACGACATCCAGTATCTATTTCATGAGATTTAATACCACTAATTACTGTTATAAATTTATATCTGCAAGATTAGAGAATAGCATCATGGAGGGATGATGGTGGCTCGGTACGTGGAAAGGTTCACAGTCCTTTCGCACTACTATCCTCACATGATTAGAGATGACTATATCGTATCATGAATGTGTGAGAAGAGAATATTCTAAGTGTTTAATTCTACTATAGTTACATTTTTCATCCCCCCATTTTCGGGGGTGTTAGAGAAGACACTAGTGATAGTGAGATTTATATAATAGGGATACCACACAACTGGAGCTGGTCGTGGGCATCGTGTAGGCGAGGCATCTGTAAGAGGTAGTAGGCATTAGTCGACCAGATCACGACTCCATAGACCATTTTATGAGTTGACTCAGAAATAGATTCATATAGTGAAGGGGAAACATAGGGTGCCATATAATCCTATGAGGGTCAGTTCTATTCTTGTGTTGAGCATGTTCAAATGGAACGAGTCTACCAAGCCAAATGATTTGTGTATCCCAGGTAGATATACGATGGACCTTCACAGAAGAGTAGGGCTACGATAAAGGATCTATTAAATATAGATATATTGGTCTCCATGGAGGTAGATATGGAATAAGAGAAGGGCGAGCCAGAGCTGTAGTACGAAATTATGTGTTCCTTCAGCACCCCCCCCCACCGGGCGGCCCTTATCAGGCTTAGGGAGCTAGCAGCCAGGGCCACTGATAGCTGTATGATTTTGATCTCTATGATCTCAAAATATATGATATAATAAGATGTACAACCATTTTTATTCCAAAATTTTCTCACTATTAATATATATAGGTTAAATGAATTTATTTTATCTTGATACTCCAGGTGCGGGGATTGGAGCTCCCCGTATAGGTGCAAGCACATGAGCCTCGAATTGAGGTTCCAACCTAGAATGCTTCATATGTATCATTCATCGGATGGCAATAAAACTTTATTCATGGCGATGATAGTTTCAAGTGGGACCTTTTTGTAATCAAAATGGTAACCTATGACATCGTCCTAGGTATGGATTGGCCTTCTCGAGTTCAAACCTATATTGATAATCAATGTAGAAAAGTTAGATTCCTACACACTAATGGGAAAAGATTCTCCTTCTTTGCATAGAGAGATCTCATGTAAGGGAAAGTGGGTTTTGTGAGTAGGGTGCTATATATCATCACCTATAAATTGAATGAGTATCCCATGACACATCATGTTTATCAGGCATCAGGGTTCCTTCTACTATGGAAGATTACATGGACATCATACCAGAATGTCTTTTGTGACATCCTTTGAGGAGAATGTGGATTTTTTTCATTTACATACTTCCAAAGACAACCCAGATATCTCTTGAGGAATATTCAATGGCACTTAATGTGCTCCAGGAGCTATTGTTGTTATTGGAAAACCTTCGTAAGAAAGGATTCATATGACCTAGTGTGTCTACCAAGGCTACTCCTGTGTTGTTCATGAAAATGTTGGCCAAGAGAATAAATATTTTTAAGGATTATCATCACTCAAACCCGACCATGATGAATAAAAAAGTACCCTTTTACAAGAATTTACGACTGCATTGATCAATTGTGAGTTTATATATGGTTCTCAATGATCGATCTCAGATCTGGATACCACCATTTGAGTATTCTCAGAGCTGGACTTACAATGTAGGAATTATGATGTCTCTATGGACACTATGAGTTTATTGTGTTCCCCTTTGGAGATACAAATTCCTCCTCCATGTTAATGGATTTAATGAAATTGGTCCTCCATCCAAACATGAACTAGTCTACTGTTGTCTTAAGCGAAGACACACTCATCTAATCTAATACATGGGATTATTGTGCATAAACCAGAGGATTGTTCTAGATTTGTATCGAGTGTACCAACTTTAAAGAATTCTCTCAAAATATAGTTTTGGATACAATAGGTTCACTTTTTAGTTAGTTTCATTTATGAACCGTGATTATTAATGGATATAGTGAATGTTGAATTAGATTGTGATTGGGAGCCAACCAAGAATGTATTAGAGGTGTGGAGAATTCTTGGTTAGGAAGCATAATTCATGAGGTTTGTGGCAGGGTTATCCAAGATCGTAGAACCTTTAACCACCCTAGCATGGATAGGGGAATTTTTTAAGTATTGTGAGTAATGTCTTAGGTCATTTGGAGAGTTGAGATATAGAATGATGAGTGGTCTAGTGTTGAGACTACCAAAGGAATGCATAGAGTTCGTAGTGTATGGGAATTCCCAAAGAGCTGGGCTCAGTTGTGTGTTGATGCATCAGTAGGTAGTTATCGTAAATAGGTTATAATAGTGGAGACCCCAAGGATAGAACTATGTGAATCACGAAATGGATTTAGCAGTGGTATTCTTGTCCTTATGAATATGGGAGTACTTCCTTTTGGGATATCACTTTTTGGATTACTCTAACCATCATAGTCTCGGGTACTTCTTCCCATAGAGAGAACCAATCCTGAGGTAGTGATGGTAGTTGGAGTAATCGTAAGACTATAACTTTGAGATAAAATATACTCCACAAAAGGTTAATGTTGTAGAATATTCCATTAGTATTATATCATAAGATCTCCTTGAATATGAATCTTTAGAGCACCATGATTCCATGAATCTGACATTGGTTAATTATGAGGGAATTTTTTTTCATCAGTTGGTGGTATTGAATCCTTCTCTCCAACAACTTGTGCAATATTACCAGCTATTTTACATGTATTGATAGTTATTTAATGATAAAATATGCACATGTGACTAACTAGATGAATATTCTAGATGATGTAATCAAGAAAAGTTATTCTATTTCCGAACAGTGGTTCCAGTCACATTGTGGGAGGAGGTGATTCATAAGTTTCATTTCTCCCTATAGTTGAATATCCTAGTTTGGTGATGATTTAAATATACCTTCAATAATAGCATTTGGGGTTCTGAATTATATAGAGTATACCTCAGTTCATCTCTCAGTGCGTCACCTATCAGAAGGGGAAAGATAAGCACTATGTTCTAGTTGGTTCTATAGAAGTCTCTTTTGATTATAGTGTAAGTGAGATGAAAAATAAATGGACATTATCATAGTTATTCCATGCATAGTTACGATCTATGAAACCGTCTAGGGGGTATTTGACCAAATCATGAAGTTGACGCACTTCCTTACTATCAAAGAGTAGAGTTCGATAGATATTTTGGGGGATGTTGTACATATGGGATATTGTAGAGAGTCATGGGGTACCCTTGAAGATCATATATGATCTTGAACCATAGTTTACATAATGATTTTGGAGATCCCTACATGTGGAATTTACGACCCATATTAAAATGTGTACATGATTACCCCCCCCCCCCAAACTGATGGTTAGACTTATTTAACTATCCATGTTATAGAATATTTACTCAGTGCTGGTGTGTTGGACTTCAACTGGAGCTGGGAGGTACAACATCCCTTGGTAGATTTTACATTCCACCAAAAATCCAATCTTCCATAAGAATGAATCCTTTTTGAGTCCCTTTATGGGAGACCCATCAGGTCAGCCACATGATGGAATGATATTGGAGAGACATCTCTTATGGGCCTAGAGATGTTTCAAGTGGCAACCGACAAAGACATTGTCATATTTGAGTGGACAATGCTGACCCATAGTAGACAAAACTCATGCACAGACCACCATAATTGTCCTTTGGGGTTTGATCAGGGGGACCACATTTTCTTGTGAGTCTCCTGATAATGTGGGTTGTAGAGTTTTGGCTAGGGAGGAATTATATCACCAAGGTTCATTGAGAAATTTGAGTTCATGAAATGGTTTAGTGAGGTTTCCTACCAACTCGCAATGCCTCCATAGTTGTATCTAGTGCACAATATCTTCCACATGTTGTAGCTTAGGGGATAAGTACATGAACCTATTCACATCATCCATTGGGGTGACCTGGGTATCTATCATGGATCCACCTCTGTGGAGCACCTATTAGTGATCAAGGAATGATAGGAATGGACAAGGCATGGTTGAACCAACCCCTTGGCTCATGTACTGTAAAAACTCTAGAACATAAAAAAGAGTTCTTGTTAGTGGGAGAGGTAGGGAGGGCTCAATATCCCAATTTGATTTCCTAGTTTGTTTTTCTATAATGAATATATTGAAGGTGGGAATAATGTAGGGACCTTATTTTTTCCATGTATGTATTTAAATTATGTATATATATACTTTCATATCTAGTCGCCAACAAAAAATATGAATTCAAGGCTCTTTATGCACATAAATAACTTTACAAAAATATAGATTATATTTTATATTTTTCTCATATGATACTTCAAGGAAAATAAGATATCACTTAAATAGTAGATCATATCAAAAATAGGAGACCATATTTGTGTCATGAACATCTTTTTTACCATAGGACTCTTATAAAATGAGTAAGAAAATGATGTATGTAATCCAATATCATTGGGGTTTTGTTTAAGTAAATTAGTTTATTTGATTATTTAATTGATTAATTATTTTGACCAAACACGTTTTTATAATTATATCATCAAACAAAATTTTATAAGGATTACACATTTCATTTGGAAATACTCCAGGGTGTGAGCCTCTCCCACCTCCCTTCGACGCACGATGTCAAATCTCTAGATCGAGAAGAATCGAATCATGAAAAACTCAACTTCTCGATCCAATCATTATGTGAGTGCGCTCATCAATAATGAATAATATATAATATTTTTAGGGATGGTTATATTTGGTTTTTCACCATTATAATAAAACCATTTGTATATATTTATTCTCTCATCAATCTACACTCTAATTATTTCCTTCACATGAGTCTATGTATAGGATTTCAATTTGATTAATAGATTTTCTAACCCTAGTGACTCATTGTTGATCTCTAAACAAAAACACTTGGATAACGATGATTAATTCATTGTTCTTGGTTCCATTATCCCATTGTTTATTAACTTTATTCTCTGATGGAATTCACGTGGTTCCCATTTCAGAAATCTTCGAGCGACACAAAGCTCGATTGGGCCCCCAAATCCAAGGTGGATCGAAGAAACTATAGACAAGAAAGTGAAGATTATATCTGGAATTGTTTCAATAAAGGGATGTTTGATCTGATGGGGTTTTTATGGATCATAATGATTTGAAGCTTTGAGATTGTGTAGAATGTGAGAAAAAACCCTCTTCAATGATTGGAATTGATTTTCATAGAGCAATGTTGAGTTTCCATGATGTATAGAGAGATAAAATGTTTTTATATTGATTCATTGAATGATCTAAGGTAGGGGATAGAATCATGGGAATGAACAGGATTTTGGATTCAAGTGAAAATACTGACTACAGATCATTTCCTATGATGAAAACATGACGTGCAGCCTCTATAATCTAATGCGCTAGAGTTTTTTCAATGTTATAGATGAAGAGGTGTATAAATCTCCCTTACCAACCATGTACCTTATCCCAGTTTGACAACTCATGTGATAGACCACACGAGAAAGAGTCCATATAGAAGTACCTAGACATGATTTAACCACACAAGTGGCATCCAATGTGGACCAATATGTTATGTACCAATGTACATGGATATGGGGTATGAATATATGTTCATAGCCAGAATCACACTACCTAGTACCTTTATTGATTGAACACATCATGTATTCCACCTACCCTGTGTGTACCCCTACATAGTTAGGATCCATGTCATAGATAGATACATGACCAGGCTATGGGGAGGAGCCACATTCCATGTGGTTCCCATGACACGGTGTATTCTCCTTGATATCTTTTATGAAAATCTCAATTATATGTGTCTCCATTGTTTGAACTCAAATTTTGATCCACTAGTAACATATCCTAAGTGTTTCTATGTATAGAACACAATGGTGACCATAAAAGAGGAATTTGAGTTATAATGTCAAATGTTTTGGGTTCAGAATGCACTTGGAGAAACACCTGATGATGGAAATGGTTATAAAGAATCACAATGACATTCTGTGTGTAACCCTCCAGTAGTGTTGGACATTGGAGTTCCCCAAGGATCCCCTTAGCGATCGATGCCCTTCAGCTAGGATGAGAAGTTGAGTCGCATAATATCTTCTTACTGGGCATTCCACTAAGTTAATCTGGGTAGTAGAGTTCCTTGAAATCTTTTATCAAGGAATAACCCTCCAATAGAGCTGGGTAGTGGAGTTCCCAAAAGATCCCCATTCTGGGAATTACCCTCCAAATTGGATGTGTAGAGGAATTCTGTAATGGATTCTTATTGGGTGTTTCCCTCTAGTTGGGATGGGTAGTGGAGTTCCATTATAGCTTTTTATAGGTGTATTACTCTAACAGGGAATGTTAGTGGTGTTATTCGGGGATCCCCTTACAGAGTATTACCCTCCATCTAGGATGGATGTGTAGTTCCCTTAAGGATTCTTAATGAGTGTTACACTCTAAAGGGTCTGGTTAGTGGATTTTTGTTACAGTTTCTACTGAGAGATATCATCCTTTTAGGTTATTCAATATACTTTCATAATGTTTTTATCTAGGAATTACCCTCTATTGGGGCTAGGTAGTTTATTTCCTGGATGACAGTCCCGATCATTACCCTCATGTGGGTCGGGGTAGTAGAGTTCCTTGATGAATAGAAAAGTAGGACCCCCCATATTATACTAGGTCATGAGATCCTTACCTATAGATTATGGGCCCTAAACTATGTTTAAGGGTGACGAGATATTCTTTGACATAGATTTGGACAAATAAGGAAGAGACACTTTCCCTTCCAAGACACGTTATTATGGAACAACCTAAAACACTGTGGAAAAATCAATTCATCTAAAAGTAAATAGTATTGAGGTGTTGTGTTTATGTAACATAGAATTGGGTGTTCATAGTGGAGATATGAGATACTAAGCATCATAGATGGACTTTTAGAACTATTAGAGACTCTTATCCTTGGGATAAGTTGTGAGATGGATATTCCCTTACCCTCTCGTTTGGGATTCCTTGACTTAGTTTATATATATATATATATATATTCCTTCTTCAAGATTCACACCATAGATTTGGATACTCTCTTTCTAGTAGAGGTGAATATACACCGGGTTTTCCATGTAATTTCTGGGATTATCTTATCATTATTGGATGGTTATACTATCATACTACATGTGGCTAGGTCTAAATGATTGCATCATATACACACCATGTTTATCCCATTATTCATGGATGATATTTCTTCATCTATCTTGTTGAGTTGAGATATACTCTGTCACTATACCATATGCTATCAACATTGTTTCCCTTAAGCTTTATCTTTTACTGTTCACACATCACCCTTCTAGGGTGTTCCATTAGGTATGTATATACTCACCCTCGCATGGGCTTCAACCACCCATGTCATGTTGTTTGCAGATGGCAGACTTGTCAAATGTTACATTAAAGGAACATAATGATAATTGGTTCTTGGATATGGTATGATGTTCCTAGCTTGGGATATTGGAGTGTGTCTCTCTCAACTTTTTACTTTTTTACTGTTTTTTCATGATGGGAAATATTTCTAGATGGAAGTGTATTTTTTCCTTTACCTTTCAGTTTACACTACCATATATTTTGTTGGTTATAGGTTATTGCATGTTTTATTTAAATTGTTTTAGTGTTGCATATTTTTTTATTTCCCCCTGCACGTTTTCCATGAGTTTTTTTGTGTGTGGGTAGGTTCTTATGAAAATACCTCCCCATGAATATTTTTCCGCCGGCACATTTCGCCACCCCTTGCCTAAAGAGCTGGTCTTGGGGTAGTTCGTGCATGACCCCATCATGGTTTAGGCAATAAAAAACCATGAATACTACGATTTTTAGTAGAGTAAAACCATTCCATTATGATAGTCATGGAAACAATCCTTCAACACTGAGTAAATGAATTTTTATTCCTGAATGTATACCAAAAATCTATGTATTATTCCAATGGTATTCCCTACTGGATATTATTCAATGATTTTATTATTATTCAAATCATATTAAATATTAATATTTAATCTTTAAATGAAGATTATGATATTTGGTTTTCATGGTATAGTCATCAAATGTTAAGTTCTTGTTCTCATACCATTATTCTTAGGTTATACTTACGTGATCAATGATATCACCCTTGTTTTATTTTATACGAAATTAATGCTCATCATTTATTATGTTTCCAATACATAGTTAAATAATAATGATTTAATGTATTACAATTCATATATGGGTTTGTGTTATTAAAGACATAGTGGGAGATGTTTTTGTTTAGTTGTGCACAAATTCTTAATCTTTCAATGTTTATACATGCACATGACCAATATGATTATGGTGTGGATCATCATGTTATATAATTAATATTACTCTATTAAGATGGGATATCTATGTGTAAAATTTTATGTAATTGATATAACAGTTATTCTTGGAAAAAATAGTGATGTTCATATAACATTGTTTAGAAAAGTGGTTGAACCGACCCAGTGAATAATTTGTTAAACTAATGAATTATTAAGAGTATAAAGTTATATAATTAAAGTATCTTTTTCAAAAATAAAATAATGTCTCAAATATAAAATGGTTATATTTTAGTATGGTAGATAATCATTTTGAAGATGAGAGGGTATCTGAAAATAAAAGAAAAAACAAAGATACTTACTCTCTGAATTTTTCATTTCTCAACACATGTTCCTTCTAAATGAAGTATTATGGAATTGTTCATGGAACTAGAATCTCCCCAATGACATGGTTGGATTTAGGAGAGGGAAAATGGGAATATACTATAGATATAACATAATGTTTTGGGATATTTTTATGGTGTATAGAAGATAATAATTTATAGGTGAAAATGATTGACATCTATTTAGAAACAAAAGTTTAGAGAAGGGTAAAGGTCAATACATATGGATGATACCAAATTAGGGTATTGAAATATAGTTATGAAACAATGTTTTGTCTCCCACACATAACATAGTACATATTGGATGCATTATTATCTTATTAACTATACCAAAATTGAGAAACATTAATTTATATCTCTTTACCCATTTTCCATTATTTAGTTATTTACTATGGTAATTATTTTTTTTCTAAAAATATAAGAACAAACCACTTACACATCATCATTATGATAATTATATTTTTTGAATTAATTCAAAATAAATAAATTTATTAATATGAGATATTTTAATATTAAAATGAAAAGAATAAAATATATAAAAAAATATTTCTTTGAGTAAGAGAGTTTTTGAAACATCAAATCATATAAAAATGATTTCATTTTATTTAATAACTAAATGAGTGTTAATTTTTTTGTTTATTTTTTTAAACATGGAATTAAATTTTATAATGATCGATTGAATTTATTTTTAATATAAATCTATGTATATAATGAAAAAATTTGTTGAAAAATAATGTTTAATATAATATATAATTTTATCCACATTTGACGAAATTTAATTTTTTATCTTTGGCCATTTATTTTTTTCAATATATTATTATTAAAATAATATATTATATTTTATGTATATTAAAAATAATTTTTCATTAATAGTAACTATATGTTACATATAATATATATATATATATTGAAAATAAACATATTTAACTGAAATATTATCTTTCGGTTTCATATTTCATTATATTTTTAATTATGTTACTTTTAACAATAGATCTTACCTGTTGGATATGTTGAATGACCATATATTTTACATAATAATATCCAATGACCATATATCTATGAAAAATATTTTTTTTAACGATATTAATAATGGTTATATTTAATTTTTATACATTTCATTTCATTGATTAATAAATTAATTTATTTTATTCATTTATATATCTACCTAGATGTCTATTAAATTTTTAATTCTTCATATTTTTTATAATGATTTAACATGGATGATGAATTCCATGGAATACCATGAGGATAAGTATTTTATGTTAATGTTAATTATATTCCCTTATTTATTCTCTAATGGTAATTTTCATATTGATATGTCATATTTCATTCTCATAATTTAATAATGTTTGTCATGAATTGTAATAATATTTTTCATTAAAGTGTACAATGATTATTTTTAGTTTGGTGTTAGCAGAGTATCTATGTATTGAAACAGTACCTAGTCAAACAATGGGTGTCACATTCTATCCCCATTAAAAAATGTTAACTCGAAATTTCAATATAATAATTAAAAAATGATGGTATGCCTCCCCCATTAAATATTTATGTTTTAATGTAGCTTCAATAATATTATGAATCCTACATAGATATTTTAATATTCTTGATATATTATTTATTATTTAATTAACTCTACGACCCATGATTTCTAAATATTGTCTATAATAAGAGAGTTCATGTTCAAGTTATACTACATCCAAGTTCAGTACATGTGATGGGTCGGGTATATAATTTTTCAAAAGTGATACAAGGATTATGTAATTCACTAGAGAGATATTTGGTGGATGAAAAATAAGGTAAGATATTGTTGCAACATGATCAAGGAGTTTGAATAAGATTATGTATCCAGGGTCTAACATTACATTCTTTTTAAATCTAAAACCCCTCTTTCATGGGGATATTTAATGAAATACTATATAATGAAGTTCAACATCTAAATTTAAATGATTGTTATCATAATAAATCTATTTTTGACTTTAATTTTAATTTTAATATACAATTTAATGGTTTAAATTATTGATTATATCTCTTGGACAATATTTGGCTATCGAAGCTTAGTCTCTCTAACATAATACCAATATGTTCAATTTTACAGATATTCACATACAAATAATCATATGGTTTAAATTTATATGATATAATGGGAACTATTGTTATATGATAACACAATAGTGGAATTGTAATGAACTGAACCTACAATGGAATCAATTTAATATGATATTTACATTCCCTTTCGACTTTAAATGTTCCTTATATAATTTTCATCAATCCAAAGAAGATATTTTTTTCATAAGATAATATTTAAATCTAATTAATAATGAATAATTCTCCAAAACATTGAGGTAAACCAAAAAATATAAATCCAATAATAATGAGAGTGGAACACCATAAAGGCTTACCAATTCATTCAAGTATATTATAGAAAATTGATAATGAAATAAATGTTATTGAATGGTATCTCAATTCATTAACTTTGTAAGGTGGTGAATTATAACCAAAATATAATTATTTTCATTAAAAGTATTGATTTAAATATAAACCTCAATATACTGGGAAGAAGAAGTTATGAATTGAGAAATTATATGCCATTTTATAAATGTGTTAATTATTACAAAATGGAGCATCATTTTTTGATCATGTAATAAATAATGAGTGTAAGTCTCTGTACCCTTAAAACATTTATGTGACTAAATAATATTTGGGACCAAACCTACTGAGTCATAACCATTTTCTTTTCAATGTAATATCTAAATTTAAATAAACCATTTTCTTTTCAATGAATCATCTTTCAGGTAATTCTCCTTAGTAATATTTATTTTTTTTGAGTCATAACCTACACTCATGTGAAAATAATTAAGAACCCATATACAATATTGTGAAAATGGTTATGACTCAGAATGTTTGGTCTCAAATATTTTTTATTCACAAATATGTTTTAAGGGTCCAGAGATTTACACTCATTTTTTATTACATGATCAAAAAATGATACTCCATTTTGTAATAATTCACACATTTATAAAATGGAATATAATTTATCAATTCATAATTTCTTCATCCCAATATATAAATGATCATCGTCTCATCCTTTCTATTCAAATGTATTATAATATAATCATTAAACACTCCCATAAATTGATAAAAATAATCTACAAAGACCCAATTTATTATATATTTGATGATATATGGTTACATGTGATTCCAAAGGAAATAAATATTAATTAATAATGTTAATATCATGTATAAAAGGTTGTGTTGGATATATCATCTATTTTAGCCCATAAATGTTATTTTTATATTAAAGTTAAGTATTTGATAAGTATTTCCCCCCTTATAGAAGATAGAAAAACATATCTCTATGTGGTAGAGGATACATATTCTAGATCTTGATCTTGTTATGCTTAATATAATCACTATAGAGATACACTGACCAATTTTTTCCTTAACAAAGAGGGATGGTGCACCTAATGGTGAACACATGGGCTCATAAATCCTTGGGAATATTCTCTTGAGAAATTACAATATTCCTTCAATTTAATTGAGATCTATTTATATGTTGTATTTGATATTATCATAGAACCTAATATGAGTTTTATCAACACCTAAAAAACTTGATCTTGGGGTAGACTAGAAAAATATATTAATATTTTTATTCTTGTCCATCGAATCAGGTATTATAGGCCTATTTCCCATGTAAGGGTTCCATCTCATCCAAAATAAATATTGGATTATCTCATAATAATAATTTTAAAGGCCTTCAGGCTAAGGATTCATGATAGTAAAATATTTTTATTTTGGTATCTTTATTTTTACAACCATTTGATCTAAATACCAATCATGAATAGGTATTAAGAATCCTAAATTAATAAAATATATATAAAACTTTCATGGTTATATTTTCACAGATAAATACTTGTGTGTTGATTTTGGAAATTCAATTCAATTCCTAATGCCCAGTAAATTATAATTTAATTATGAAGAAAGAATTGATTTGTGCTCCAAGTCCCAAAAAATATGAATAAATTTAGGATGATAAGATTATGAAGAAACTATTCCTAAAAACCATAGTTTGTGAAATGTTATAGACATGGAATGAAATCATGATATAATTAAAATATTTCATGAATAAATCAATATCTAGTTGACGATATGGTGATTTTTCCGCAAAAAAATGTTTCAAGTTTTAAATTATTGTGTAAAAATAGAAAGAAATAAAACATTTATAGTTCATGAGTGGATGTTGAGGGTACTTTTCATAAATTCATTTTCATAGACCACTTTACCAGTTATTATCTTATTTTAATTCATATTATAACTCGGATTGGGTGGTTTCTAACATAAGTTATTTTTATTAACCATTGGTTTCCTATAATTATTATTGTAAGTACCATACTAATTAAATTTAATTCATTGGAATGTGGGTGCTGATTATTTTGAGCCTTCCCTATATCTATTGTATTAGATATCCTATTTATATCTCATTAGAATTCATGTACTTGATAGCATTTTACTTTACACTAATCATTTACTGGTTTTATTGATAAAATCATCACTTGGATTCATCCAATATTTTTTTCGTGTGATAATATTAATTTCCATTCCTTCATGGGTTCTAATATTTTATTTTCCAAAATAAATCAATTTTTATATTCTCATCCACAAAACCATGTGAATGATAGGACTGTGAAATCTCAATATCTATATTGAGAGAACATTATAACACTTCATCATCTCTACCAAAGTACCTTATAGAAAAAACCATCTAGAGGGTTAGTTTTGAGACACTAATGAAACATTAAATTAAAATTTTAGAATCATTGATGAAACAAAAATATTAGCTTATAAGTGCTGTGAAGATGGATTCATAGTCACTAACATATTCATCATCCTCTTATTTTATCTCCATGAATTTTATCTCTATTTTAATGTAAAGGGTTCTAGGAAAATATTTTTTAATGAATATTTTTTTCAAAACCCCAAATTCTATACATTCATTTTCCTAAATTTTATATCATATTATTAATGAGAGTCCACAACAAACACATATAAAATTCCAAATAATAATTGGATTAAAGAATAATTTTATGATACTAAAAACAATAACATATAATATATTATATTTTATACTGATCCATTTATTTATTATTGGATTTGAAGACTTACTAATGGATAGTTATATATTTACCATGAATGACTCTATGGAGTGTTATTCCTTCCATAAAGTGTTTCAATGTTCAAAACCGTTCTTTCATTTAGTCACATATCAATAAATATTATTGGTAATTTCCATGAGTTTTTTTACTCCAAATCCATTCCCATTTTGTTTCCAATTGTGATAGTCATTACACCATCAATTTTATTCATTTCAAACATGATTACTCTTTGTTACATTTATTTTATAAAAAAATGTTATTTTTAGTGTTATTTTATTATAATCAAAGTAGGAAATCATATCAAATAAAACCCCAATCAATATATATCATAACTTATAAATCTATCATTCAAACAAATCCATTATAGTATATTACTATATAGATTTTGTTAAAAATAATTTTTTAGATTTTATCACATTATTATTCATAATATGATTCCAAAAGGTAACTAAAACTCACCATAATTCCAATTGGGGTTATCCATGTTCATTTTATTGACATATTACATTATTTCACATGATTATTCTTTCCATATCCTAAAAATTTCACCCTAACAAATAAAACACAAGTATCTTTAGAGATTATATAGATCCATAAATTATTTTTTAAATATATCATCATAAACCCCAAATAATATTCTTAAATGATATACTTTATGAAAAATCAATTTTAATAGTCTTCTTCCACACCATTGGAATTGAAAATTAATAAAGGTGAACTTATACTCTAATTAATGGTAAACATAACAGATATTAATAAAATATCATAACAGATCATGAGAAGAGTATATGGATATACTAATATAATATTGTTTATTTTAATAAGATAAAAAATTTAATCCCTAGGTTACATATATAATAAAGAAAAAGTCATGATTTAGGGATTTTAGAATAAAAAAATACACGAGTTGAATGAGAGTGAAGATGTGAGACATTAATCAGGATTCAGGTGAATATAAGATAGGTATGTTTCATAAATGTATAATGTTTCATAAAAATAAGAAAAAAACACATGACATTTGTTTAGAATAACAACAAATGAATTCATATCATACTAAACTCAACTAAACACCATCCCATAGCACCGAGGACTTGGGATAAGTACATATAATTACCTAGTTTTGTCATTCATAGATATTACATTTTTAATGTGAATCATATTCGTTATAAAGGAATAGAAATTAAGATAAAAATTATATATTTCCATTGGAATCATGGAAACATAAAAAATGGATTCAGAAGACTTCTATAATATCATAAACATAGTTCCTCATAACATGGACACTTCATATACACATAACATGTAATACCCATCATCATAGCCTTGGGAAAAGAAAAAAAATTGGGTAACAATATATTATTAGTATGGTTAAACATGATAAATACAGAAATATAATTTGAGTATATGTGTGTGATAAGATTAAGAAAAAAATAAAAAAAAATAAGCTAAATAATAAAGATAAAATTTTGTTATTAAGGAATAAATCAGGGCAGTTTATAAGACATAAATCATTAGGATATCATATAAAATTATCCATGAGATAATATAATTGACATATGAAATTGTATTTTTTTCATAGACATATATATATAAAAAAAATTCTATAGTACTCAAGGCTAACTTCCAATGCTATCATAAGGGATGGATTTCAGTCCCAAAACCATCCGAGTAGTCAAGGTTCACTATAAATACAATCATTGTTGAAATTGTGCCTAACTATACTATTTTCACTATCCATTTCAGTCTATTTCAGCTCATGATATTTCAATATTTACCCAATACATTATAGGGATAAATAAGATCCACCAACCACATATTAGAAATCATAATTAATTTTTCCAAAAATTCATTAAAAATTATTCTTTTTAGAACCATTGTAAATAATTTCATTTCATAAAAATTCAAATATATATTACCATATAAAAAATAAATAGGTTTCATAATCATTTATTCATTTCATAAATTCATATCCCATAGAAAAATAAGAGGTTTTGATAATAATTGTATCATTTTATAAACATTGAAAGAGAATAAGTATTTATAAAAATATTTTAATCTGAAGAATAAACAATGTAGAGAAATAAAGTGAATTTATATCTTAGTTCACAACCCCAGTGATAAATATCTAACATCAAATGATGATATCTTATATGGAAAATTGTTATGAAATATCCTATTGACCATTTATAGGGGAAAATAAATTTTCAATAAAAATAAAATTTCAAAAATAATAAATCATAAAATATTTCGGAAATATTTTTCATTAAAAATATAATTTTATAAATATAAAGTATTCTTTAAAACATTATGTGGTCATGATGGTGGGATATTCCATTCAAGGTATACAAGTTAGAACAATGACCCTATCACATTTTGGATACAATCATACTAGGAATTATTGTGAAGAAGACATTATGATTACATTTAATTATTTTCTAAAGACAATATATAGAAAATATTTCTTCAAAAACTAATGGGATAGTATTAAATGACTATCTTTAATAATTTTTTTTTTAAATAAGAGACATTTTGGAAAAATGATTTCTCTCTGAATTGATAAATAATGTCTATTTTATTGAAATAATGGTTTAGACTTTGGTGTATATAAAGGGATGAAAATGAAAGGAGGTCATTTATTTTCACCAACTAATAATAGATAAGAATAAAAAATATTTTCATAAGAGGTAGATCATATGATTTCATCATCTGAAACATAATCAAAAACAACCTCGACAAGCAATGAGATTGTAACATAAACCATTTACAACATGGGTATCATTTAAATAGTAAGACCCCTAAAAGAATAAATTTTAACAAAACGCTAAATAAAATGATAATAAATAAATTTACTATATCAATGTAAAAGGTTATGTATATAAACCTCATAGAGAAGACATGTTCATATTGTAACATTGGTCTCAATGAATACAATTGAGTTGAAATTCCCATACATTATGTATCAACAAACCTTGTACACATTTGATCCACCTATATAATAAATATATGTTTATTATAAATATGTAATATAACCATAATTATATATATATATATCATAGCTTATATGATGCACTTATGACCTTTTATTACCCATCTATCAATAATTTCTTCCTAAAATCATGTTTTCGGTAATAACTACATTGTTTTCATATATGTCTTAATTTGGTATTTTAATTCCATATAATTTGATCGTGGTTCAAAAATATTAATAATGATAACCAAGATATAAATATTGTATATAGTTTAATATATATTTATTTAGAGTAATATTTAAATGGTATAGATAGAAAATAAAATACACAATTCATGGAGATCTTATACCGTTCGTGTGCATAAATGTAGTTTCCATTTTCATTATAGATTAAATGAATAGAATTTAAATAATATATTAAATATAAAAAATCATTATTATTCCATATATACCATATATATTAATTTAATTTATCTTTTATTACAATCCATGTCAAGTATTAGTAAAAAATAAATCACATGACATCATGAGGTTGTAGTCCACTATACACATGAATGATGTTATTATGTATTTAATGGATGTTATGGTATGAAATTTTAGGATATATTTATTTTCATTAATTATTAACATATCATGAATATCATATATAAACAAAAAAATTAATACTTTTAACCATCCATGTTATTTGTATGTGAAAATGCAGTCACATCGGTTCGTGAAATGGAAGTTTGTCGTACACATTAGTGGTGTTATAATATTCCCTATGGAATGGGAAGTAGTGACATATATATGATATTATAAATCCATATATATAATAATTACATAAATATAATAATTACATGACTTTTATATTTTGTTATTACTGTTTAGGATATAAAAAAGCCCCAAACTATAGGGGTGAAAGGGACAGAGGCCTATAGAATCTTCCAAACAGTTAGTTTGAAGTCATAAGAAGTGGTTATTAATAATGAATTATGTCAGTTCACATAATGATAGTATACCATACCCACAATCAATAATTTTCATTCCCAATTTAAGGAGGATGATTTGGGTTTTTGTCATGAACATAACATAAATATAGTAAAGTATATGTAAGATATTGAGATTATTATAACATCATGGTTTAATAATTTTTAAGGAGGTGGAAAGATAAATAATATAAAATTATTGGTTACAGACATTATATCTTATTCAGAAAACTTCTTTAGGATTTGACCAAAAACCATAGTATGATTGAGTTTTGCGAAAATCATGGATTCTATGATGAGTGGAGGGAAGTAAGGGAGATATTTGGGAAGGGGTTTTATGATCCAATGTATTTTCATAGTTTAAGAGGATAAGATAGGGGTTTCTTTATTTATGTTGGGGATAACACACTCTTGAAATATTGCTAAATAATAAAGTGTATATATGTTTTTTACATTTTATACGGAAAAAAATTCTTCGTTTTTAGAAAATAAATGAGATAAGGTCTAAAATGGCAATATAATGGGTGTTGGACATGTTTTTATTTTCACATTCCCCTTATCTTGTTTTTTAACCACTTGGTAAAATATTTTTAACCACAACCATTGTAATGAATTTTTCTTATATCCATTATTAATTATTTCTAAAAAAGGTGTACTTGGTGTATAATATTAGCTAAAATGATTCTGAATTTGGATTCTATTTTCCCATATTCAACATATAAATGTGAAAAAATAAAATTTAAATTTAAACCTACAAATTTGATGAAAAATTGGTTCATCAAAAACTTCAAAAACATTTTTTATATCCATATTCAATTCTAATTTGATTCCAATTCCAAATTTGGTTTATTTATAATAATATTAAAATTAATTTACATTTAAAATAATTTTAGAACAAAATATATCCTTATAGATTCTTTACATGAATATTCATTTTAAAATAAATCCAATATTTTCACTATTTATTGAAAAAAATAACAATTTTTGAAAAAACCCATAAATTTACCCTAATAAATCATTGATAATTTGATTCAAAAAAGGAAATTTATTTTTTAAAATAATTAAAAGTTATTTAAAATATATTTTTCAAATATAATGTAATAAAATAACGTTTTTATAAAATCTATTTTTTTATAACAAAAATAAATTACCAAAAATAAATTATTATTTTTTGAATATTTTATTTATATAAAACCATTATACTTAATATTTACTTTTATTCCCTTATTATTAGTACTGCCGTATTTATTTTCTACATTTTAATGAAAATTTAAAATTATAATATAAATAATAAATTCTATAGAATGCCTAAAGGGAAAAGAATGAGTGATCAATAAAATATTGATGAGTAATTCACTAGAGTAAATGATTTTTACAACATAGTACATATGAGAGAAGTTCTAGAATATTAAAAAATTATGATGATACAGAAAATAAAAATTTTGGATTGGTTTTATTCTAAAATTTCTTCTTTTGAAGATAAATATGATTTTCCTCTTGAGGAACTACAAAACATTCTTATTAATCATATTATAATATATGATAAATTGATCCAAATAATTTTTAAAGATGTAATGTATTTTTAAGCTATGATAATGATGAATAGTCAAGATATTTTAGGTGTTGATCATTTTGATTTTTAATATAAATAGGATGATGAGTTAAATGATAAGATATTGTCTCTTATTTTTAAAAAATATTGATGATGAAGAGGAAAAAATATAGAAACAAATCATTATAAATGATTTGATATTTTTTAATTAGACACTTTGATATGAATTTCTCGATAAAGATATCTGAAAAATATCAAGTTGATTCTGTTGAGAAATCCTGATAGAAGAAGTGGAATATTAGTAATGTTTAATAAAAGACAACAAAAATGTATAAAGAGAATATCACTAGAAAAATAATTATTATACTTAGAAAGAAACATGAATTAGACCCAATTGGATTTAATTATTTAAGGAATTAATTTTCAATAAATTTCAAAACATTCATAAAAAATGTCGAGATTATATTTTCCTTTGATACTGAAGAAGAATAAGGAGGTATAAAATCATATAGACAACATAAAATCAGATCATAAATTGGTGCATTCATTGAGAAACAAATATCTATCATGAAAAAGCAGATTGATGAATAATGATAGTAGAAAAGTTCTTGAATGGATAAAATATGTTGATAAAAATGAATAAGAATACAACCATTAGTTCATAAGATATGAGATGAAAAGCTCTCAATAGGCAATGATTATTAATGATATTTGTAATATTATTGAACTTTTTGTAGATGAATTTAGTAAGTCTTAATAAAAAAAATTGTGTTTATTGTACTTTATTAAAGAAGGATAAATATTTTATCAAGGATTAAAAGTAAATAATGATTCATATAATGCTACAGAAAAAATCAGTTCATGAATCAGGTGAAAGATTCACCAACTAAAATAAAAATTACACCTAATTTTTCTAACATTTCATGTGTGAGGAAATGTTTTAAGAAATATTGTATTGATAAGGGATGTGAAAACTCTCACATCAACAAAATATTATAATTAAAACCAAATAAAGTTTTCTAGACACCAAAAGGTAATTAATGTTGAAATAATTTGTGATCCTCAAAAACATTATAATGGGAAAATATCATAATTCTATAAAATACTACATTTTATTCCTTCTCTTAGTTATGTTAAATTTTTGGGCATAAATCATACATCATTGGGTATAAACATTCACTTCCAGAAAATAGTTTTGAACATAGTGTAATGTATTATTGGAGTAGAATGAGTAACATTCCAAACCATAGGATATATGAAAATTAAAATCATTAGATTTTCAAAATTATCTAGCAAAAATTCATTTAAATTATTGGTATGAAATATGTGGTAGATGTTTCCATCCATGTCACATTTCTAAAAAATATTTTGAAAAACTTATGTAACATGTTTATTATAATGGATAATAAAAGTAATATAGAATGTTGAAAGTTAAGGGAAGGGATTATTTGTTGATACAGTATTGAAATAAAGTGAAAATTTAAAATCATTTATATTTGATAGTTCTTTTTCATCACAGATGATAGATGATATTAAAATATTAAAATATGATGAAAATTATGATGGAGGTTCTATTATCTTTGGGAATGATGGTTCATTAAAATGAATGGAATTGGAATGGATAAAATTGATGTATAAAAGATTACATATACATATATTATATTTGATAATGGGATTAAAATAACATAATTATTATATGTAAACATTATGATGAAAGAAAATAAGTTATTTTCAAATAATATTATTTTATCATCAAAAGATTGGGAGATGTTAAAGATGTTACAACATGAAAACTTATAATTAAAAATCATTTCTAATTGGATAATGTTCTAAATCATGTAATCTATGTGTTGATGTTGATAATATGTTGTGGCATTATAGACATGACCAACATAGGTAGAAAAGTATTTAAATTTCTTCTAGAGATGACGTGGTATAAATATTTCTATCATTTAAAATATCAGAATATGATGTTTTTATAGATCATTAGAAAGGGGCAATTACTCAAAAAAATCAAAAGAAAGATGAAATTTAGTCTACCATTCAACTAGTACTTATTTATTCTAGTTTATTTGGTAATGTGATACATTATTCAATTAAAGGAGTTTTTTACTTAAACATTTTCATTGAATATATCACCCAAATGAAATAAATTATGTTTATGATTCACTTTTCAGGGGAATTTGAATGTTTTATTTATTTTATAAAATAGGTTGAGAGAGAATTGGGGTTATGTTTAGTAGTTGAGAACAAATAATGGTTCATGATTCACATAAAATTCCTTTGAATATTATCCAAGAAAACATTGAGTTATACATTAGTATAGTTCTCCATACACACCACAAAAAATGGAGTAGTAGACAAGATGAATAAATTTCATGTTTAAATGGGATGAATTACGATAATAGAATAATGAAATTCAACATTTTACTATATATAAGATGTTAGTATTTTAGTACATTAAAAAAATATGATTTTTTATGAGAGAATCCTAAATGACTTCCTATGAAATTCGGTTTAAGAATAAGTAGTCATGGAATTAATAAAATTATTTTTTGACGTCTATGTTTACTAAAAAAGTCCTTGGATGAATGAAATTTTAATTAGAATTAAGTAGAATAAATTTTTAGAGGATATACACCAAATGGATAAAATTTAAATTTTTGGATCACATATGAAAAATCAATTTGTTGACTCTAAAGATGATAATCTTACGAGACATATACATTATATAACAAATAATGTTTAAAATATTGTGAAAGGTAAATTAAATATTTCCAATGAATGTGAATGTGATTCAAAATAGACTTATCATGATTAAGAACAATCATGTCATGAGAAAAATTATGCATGATTGGAAATTTTGAAATTTACTAAATTAGGGTAATGTAAGAATATTTTCAATGACTAATATTTCCTCTGTTTCCTTGATATTTTACTCATATTCAACATTCCAAAAGTTATTACCTCACTTAGAAGTTAATATAACTAGTGGATTAGATATTCATGTGAAATTACCTACAAACCATCGATAATTTCTATCTAAACTGTTAAATATTAAAATCTCGGTTATTGTATTTTTTATGGGATAAGATTTTGTATCCTCCAACATAGATGGAACCATTGATAAACTATATCGTGAATGTATATGACACTAAAGACATTATTTTGTATACAAAATTCACACATTGTAATTTTTCATTCAAATTATTCTTCCTCATTGTCCTCAATACAAATATTAATTAATCGTCTTGATCTACCATGATAATTTATTAATTATTAATATCATCTATGAAGGATAAAAAACAAATCAAGGTAATATATTAAGACTACATTCATTTAATACATGAATATAGATAGGGAATTTTTATAACCAAATACCATGACATTATATACATACTATCCATAATTTGAATGCAATACTATCTGGGTCATATCCTCCTCCTCGATTATCTATTTATTATATATTGAATGAATTTCATTCATAAAATATTATTGATATCCATGATGCTGATCAAATAATTCATCAATATTGGGTATAGAATACTTGTTCAAGATTGTGACCTGGTTAAACTCTTAATAATCAATGAAAGGTCTCATCGATTATTCTTTTTTTATATAAATAGTACCAGTGCACCCCAAGGTAACACACAAATATAAATTAATCCCTTATCGAGATTACCCTTTAGTTGCTTCATCATTCTTAGAAACTGAATCATGAATATTCTATGTGGAGTCTTTGAAATAAGTGTTATACCATTTATTATTTCTATTGGAAACTCAACATCCTGATTCAGTGGAAGAGTAGGAAAATATACAATAATGAACTCAACAAACTCTTTCACAATATTATTATTATCAATTATTATTTTCTCTCTATCTATATGATATAAATAAACCCTTTGAATATGATTCGAGACCCATATAATGTCTATGATAATAATCATAATTTAAAATTAATCATTTTATTGATAAAAAACATATAATGGTTTGTAAAATCAAACATGAAATCCCATCAACAACAATTATTTTGGAATTATTATAGAGAAAAATAATTAATTTGTAATATGAAATCAAATTCATCGATATGAATAATGAAAGTATTTTCGGTAACCTATTCCGAAAAATATCAATCAGAGATGAATTATATACTAGATATTTGTTCATCGTATCATTAGTGGTTTTAACTGATAATTGTGTAACAGAACATGTGGGTGTAATTGCGATACCCTGATAGAATTCTTCAGATATAAAGGAATGGGTATATCCATTATCAAATAATACATTAACAGTTCTAGAGTGGATGATAACTGTATTTTTCACCATGTCATTATAAAAACCCCATCATAAATAGTGATCACATGATATTTCCCCTTGTCCCTATACGTAAGTGGATATTGACATCAGTTATCATCATTAACCTTCATATGTTGGAACTAGATAGAATAGCCCTATACTAATTTTATTTGTTATACTAGAGTGTGCGTAGGGATTTCTATGGAGAATTCTCTTTATTCTCATTATTGGTTAGTGTCTTCCCGTCACATCAACATTTTATTTCCCAATGATTGTACCTTCCCCACTAAAAGAATTTACCATTACATTTAATAATTATTCCTTCTTGTTTACTTACACACTTTAAGTGTCTCGACCCGTCCTCGGGACCCGTGCCGTGACTACCCCAAGCCCACCTTCCATAAGCCAGGGGCTGGCGACTAGCACCAAGGCATAAATCCAGGTAAAAAGGGAAGGCATTGCCTTTGTAAAGTAAACAAACACCACAGAGAAAGAAAGCAGTAGAAGTAAACACTAAGTAAAAACTGAGTAAAACAGTAAGTGTGGAAAAGTAAGTTGGCCATTATACAATCCCAAACTGAAAGTAAAGTACAACTGGAAAGAGAAAACATCAACTGAAAAGTAAAGCCATAGCATCGAGCCATCCACTGGAAGTCCCACATGAAGGGTGGGTACAGATGGGCTCCACATCTCCAAGGGTCCAGTCGTCCGCTCCAAGTACGTCCCGCCCAGTGGTCCACCTCCAGGTACCGTCCTACTCCACAAGCCTCAACCACGATCAGCGATGTCCGTCGTCTGCAACCAACACAACGTTGTGCGGGCATAGCCCGTACAGGGGTGAGTATAAGCAACTCAGTAGGGACCCCGAGACCCCCGATGGTCTCCTAGAATCCACAAGGATAATCCACATAGGAAAGATACAATCACGAAGTGACATTCGACACTACTTAGGTATATTCCCATACATATACCTAAGTCATCAATTCCAGCTCGCTCAATCCTCCGAGCCCAAGTACAACCCAGTCCACACAGGAAAGAAAAACGTAAATCCACACAGGATAACACAACACAATCCACATAGGAAAGCAAAACAGGATTCATCTCACACAGGTATACTTCTTCGTTAGATGATAGAGATGATCAGATATTGCCACTAATTCATCTAAGCCATCGGACCCACAAAGGATCGATAGGTACTAACCCCCGCAATGACCCACAAAGGATCGATAGTTAAATAACCCCTGTAAAGACCAACACCGGATCAGACCCACACAGGATCTGTAGGCACTGGCCCAACCCGGACCGCTGAGCACTGAACCACACTAGATCGGACACGCATAGGATCTGTAGCACTGATCCACGCAGGATCTCCATGTGTTGTAGTCTTCGTCGTCGAATCCACTGAAGATCTCTGTATAGTCGTCGTCATAGTCGCAGTCGCAACCAGCTCTAGGGTTCCCGCACACAGCAAGATCATTGGGGAGGGTCCGCTCCACGAGCCGAGAGGCTGATACATCAACTGACACATAGTCCGGAGATGATGTATCCAAAAGTTCTGTTTTGTCAACAGGAACTCAACGTCGCAGACGGCGCGTCAATCGGACGCCCGGTCTGAGAGTTAATGGCTTTTTCTTTCCAAGGGCCCGGTTGGTTTTTAAGGCAAAACCAACCCGACTGTACTCCACCTATGTCCAAACCTCGGGCTGAGTAAGCCAAAAGATCCTTCTCACTTAGAGGAATCCAACAAAATTGACTGTACGTCAATCGGACGTCCGGAGCACAAGTTATAAGCGTTTTCTGCTCCGAGGGCCCAGTTGGTTTCGTGTACGAACCAACCCGGCCAAACCCAAAGTATTCCGAAACCTTGAGTGTAGTATGTTGAAACGACCATCTCGATCCGAGAAACACATCGCCGCTAATGGTGCGTTGATCGGAGTTCTGTAGCCCATGATACGGGAAAAAGATCGAAAGAGGTCCGAAAACGGGGGGTTTGGGCCCGGCCCAACCCGACCCAACCCCCCTGGGTCGACCCGAACCGGTTCGACCCGACCCAGGTCCGGGTCCGACCTGGATGGGTGTGACCCGGCCCGTCCGGTGCGGCCCGGCCCAGCATGGGTGCGACCTGGCTGGCGCTGGCCGGGGGGCCAGCGGGTCGGCTCGGCCGTTATGGTCGAGCGAAGCGGGGGGACCACTGCCCCCGCATGGAGAGAACGCCGCCCCGCGTGGGGCCTCCCTTGCCAGCAGACGCGGCCAGTTTCCGCGTCACATTCCTTCCGGTCTTGCGCGGTTGCGGGACCGCGGTCTGCCGCTGCGACTTCAGTCGCGGCGGCTCCTTCCGGCGGTGCGCCGGGCGCCGCTGCCACCTGCCGCCGTGCCGACGAGGCGCGCTGGCGGGCTGCCCCGCGGATCGCCAGACGAGTTCCGGTGGTTGTAATTGCGTGTCTTCTTCACCAACAGGCCTCCCGGGACCCATCCATCACTGTGAGGACCTCACAATGCCCGTGAGTCCTGCTTCATCGTCACTCGCCAATCCGCACACCAATAACGAAAGGACGGTGGGTTCGGACTTGTTCGTTGGTCTGCACCCACCGCGTTAGCGGTTTTAAAAGTCTTCCTACAAATATTTAAACAAACCACGGATATAATCACAGAATAAAATGAACAAAAAACCCTACCTCAACGTTATCTTCGAATGTGAGTTCGTCGCGGAATTGACCATCGCCGATGAAGAGGATCGTCGTGTCGCGGAAGGGGCGTCGCTGTCGTCTATCTCTGAGGGATCGGCGTTCATCGTCACCCTTCGTCGAAGGCCGGAATTCTTCGTCAGTGACGATGAGTTCTTCGCGTTCTTCGCGTTCTTCGCATTCTTCAACAAAGGAGGATGAAGATATTCAGGCTTTAGAGTTTCTCCAAATCCACTCAACAAGAAACCCCTCAACAAACCTAGTGTTCGTCTTATTTTATTCCCATGCCAACAATTTGAAAATCAATGTTAAGAAATGAACAATTAATTCGATGAATTAATTGTAATAACTTAACTGCCCAATTAATAGGGGAGTTTAGTATTTAATAAAACACACCTGTTGACATTATTTAAAAGAGGTTTTCGCGGGTGCGTTACTTAGAGGGGAAGAAACGGTGGGGCTCGTGCGGGCCCCACCTCACAAATATCCTACCAAGTGGGTAGGATATCGCGGTTCCCACCTTATCCTCTTAAACTGGCTTAAGTGGCTTTCAGTCGCTTTAAGTGAAATAAAATAAAGTGTCACACAACTTTTATTTTATTTCTTAACATAACCCCAAAAATTAAAAACCACACCCGATCAAACGCAACTCCGGAAAAGGCGTTTCTAAGAAAAAATTGGCGCTGCGATTCCATCGGTGCCCTCGGAATTCAATTCCAAGCACCGGTTCAAATGTTAGAAAAACCCGCTCATTTCTTCACTGAAAGTACCCGAGCCAATCTTCGTAAAATGATTCCGGCACACCGGGCCTCGGAATCAGGTGCTGTCAGAAACCGCGTTCTTTTAAAATTCCCAAGAAAATTAAGAAAAATATTTCCTTGAATTTTACGGGTCTTTAAATCACTCCCACCTCAAGGCTTTACGTCCCCGTAAAGATACATCATAAACTATGGAAAAAAATGTGGGTACTGAGAACACATCTGAACCTCCCACTCCCAAGTGCTCTCCTGGAGGTTCCCGTGCTGCCATCTGATGCCCACTAGAGGAATCGATCATCCACGTAGGACCCGCTCCTGTCGATCCTCGATCTCCACTGGGACCTCCACAAACGTTGCCCCATCATCAATGTCTAGCTCCCCATGGTCAATGATATGCGACGGGTCGTGCACGTATCTCCTCAGCTGAGATACGTGGAAGATGTCGTGCACCCGGTGCAACTGATGTGGTAGAGACAGGTGATAATCCACCACGCCAATCTTACTGAGGACCTGGAATGGTCTGATGAAGCGTGGATACAACTTGCCGCCTTGGCCAAATCTCCGTAATCCACGTCGAGGTGAGACACGCAAGAAGACACGGTCGCCATCCTTGAACTCTAGTGGCCTCTGCCTCCTTTCAGCATAAGACTTCTGCTGGCTTTGAGCTGTCCTCATCCACTCCTTGATGACCTGGACCTTCTCTATCGTGGCTTGGACCATCTCCAATCCCACAAGTGCTGACTCCATCCTCTGGAAGCCTCAAGATAGGGGCGCTGTTCAATCTCTGTCTCAGCTCCTAGAAGCTCTGCTGACATCTTTCTGACCACACAATGTGTTTCCCCTACTTCTTCAAGGCTGAGAGTGGTGCAGCAACTCTGGAGAAGTCTAGCACAAGTCTCCGATAGTATCCAGCTATTCCCATGAAACTCCGCACCTTTTTCACGCTCCTGCGTGGCTCCCAAGCTAGCACTGCCTCAATCTTTGCAGGATCCACCGCAACTCCCGCCTTAGAGATGACGTGTCCCAATAAGTGGACCTCACGTATGCCGAAATGACAATTCGAGAGCTTTCTGTAAAGCTAGTTCTCTCGGAGTGTGTCTAGTACAACCCGCAAGTGGTAGTCATGCTCCTCCTCGGTCCTCGAGTATATCAAAATGCCTTCGATGAAGACCACGACAAATCAATCGGGGTATGGCTGAAAGATCCTGTTCATGAGGCCCATGAACACTGCTAGAGCATTGGTTACACCAAATGGCATAACCAAGAACACATAGTGGCCATACCGACATCTGAAGGCCATCTTATGCATGTATTCGTTACGAACTCTGAGCTGATGATAGCCTGACTTCAGGTCTATCTTTGAGAACCACCGTGCTCCCTTGAGCTGATTGAAGAGGTCATCAATCCTCGGTAGTGGATACTTGTTCCTCTCTGTCACATGGTTCAGGCGACGATAGTCGACACAAATTCGCAAGCTCCCGTCCACCGTCTTGGCGAACATTATCGGGGAAGCCCAAGGTGAAACACCAGGTCAGATGAATCACTTGCCCTGCAAGTCCTCCAATAGTACCCATAGCTCTCGATGCTCGGCGGGATCCATCCAATATGCTAGGGAGGATATCGGGGCTGTCCTGGGGTACAGATCAATATAAAAGTCTACCTCTCTGCGAGGAGGTAGTCCTTGAACGTCTTCGGGAAAGACGTTCGCATACTGATCCACCACTACAGGAAAACTAGGACTCTGCACGTCAAATGCTCCTAGAATAAGGCTAGCCAACTGATGAGTGATGGGTTGTCCTCTCCTCTGAGGAAGTCCATCCTGTGATGCGAAGGCTCCATTCTCACCGGTGAAGTTGAACCTGCTCCCATCAGTGAATACACATCGCACCTTGCGCCTAATATAGTCAATCTGAGCATGGACTGTAGATAACCAATTCATACCCAAGATGAAGTCGTAAAGCCTCAACGCTTCTAAAAGAATATCCCAGTCGAAGTTATCACCTTCTAGAGTAATCTCACACTGCCGGAACCAGTTTGTAATCGTCGATTCTGCTCCCGTAAGAGTCTCTAGCCGTAAGGATCGAGCCAACAGTTCTGTCGGAATCTCCGAGCTCCGAAAAAGGGCAGCAGCTATGAAAGAATGACTCGCTCCTGTGTCTATAAGAACTGTAGCAAGGGTGGAATAGACACAGATAGTACCTTGAATCATCTCGGGTGCGCCGTGGTCGTAGGCCTCCGTTTCCGAGAGCTGTTCCTATCTCTGCCCGCCGGCTCCCGGTGGTTGGGGTGGACCTCCTAGTGGTGTTGGTTGTAGATCCTCAAAGCGTCGCCCACCACCTGCTTCTCGGTCAGCTCCTCTGCCTCTTCCGCCTGCTCCCTACGGACCGCCGCGGTCGACCCTCTGCCTCTTCCTGGGTGGCCCCTCAACCGTCTGCTACTCCTCGACACGACGAGTCGGGCAGTCATGAGCCATGTGGCCCTACCCGCTGCATGTGTAGCACTGCCTACCTCTCCAAAGACTGGCTCCGCGCTGTGTGTCCTGCACTGCTGAGCCAGTGTCCTGAGGTCATCTACCTAAGGGTCTTGTCTGCCAGGACCCATGAGTCATCCGTCTACTTCCTGCTGCATAAGACTATGCTACGTGTTGCCCTGCGGTAGGTCTCACTGATGATGTCGACTCAACAAGAAAGCTCTCGATCAGAAGGGCTCACTCCAGTACTCCTACCTGAGTCGGAATACTGAGGGAGATCAGTGATGCCCTGATCTCAAGCCTCAATCCCTACTCAATGGTCTGGACTCAAAAGAATGGGTCACGTACCGTGTCTGTCGAGTCGCGTGAGAGATCGGTAAATCTCGCCGAGTAATGGGCAACTATCAAGCTATCCCGCCGCAGATGAAGAAGCTCCTAGATGTTCATCGCATGGAGGGTGGTTGGGACGAACTATGAGTGGAAGAGGCTCTCAATGTCTTTCCGGAGAAGAGATGCTTCATCGTGCACCTGGATCATCAAGCTCCACCATCGGCCCGCTGCCGCGTGCAGTAGGCTTGCTGCGAGGATCACCATGAGGTCTGCTGGTGTCCTCAGTAACCTGAAAACTCGCACCACTGCCTCTAGCCAATCCTCGGATGCCTGGGGGTCCATCTCCCAACATAACCTGGGCTGTCGCTAGCGCTGAAACTCGTGCAGTGCACTAAGTTGACGTGCATCGTCAGCGGCCGGGGCTGGTAGCAGCGGTGGCTCGGCGGGTAGTGGTACCACCGGTGCCTCTGCTGTCAAAGGGCCCTGTACCGAGGCCTTGTCGCTCGGTGGGCTGTCGTCACACACAACTCTCGGAACCCCAGCTGGCTGCCATCATGGGGCCATCCTAAAAAGGAAACAGGTGTTCCACAGTCAGAACAGTATACCTAGTGAGCTGACACAAAGTAATCAAAAAGAAAACTTGAAACACACACATGCAATCAATGTTTTCGTGCATTAAGTCGGAAATCAGAAGTCAGTGTCCTGGTGTATGGATACGTCGGCCGCCGCACCAACACTAGACTCCCTGGACTGATAACCACACTCAATACTCTTAACACTATTGCTTCACATAGAAAAAGTTCAGATTCCTGAGTTCTGTGGTAGAACCGAACTCCTTTGATACCAATTTGTCATGACCCATCCTCGGGGCCTGTGCCGTGACTACCCCAAGCCCGCCTTCCATAGGCCAGGGGCTGGTGACTAGCACCAAGGCGTAAATCCCGGTAAAAAGGGAAGGCATTGCCTTTGTGAAGTAAACAAACACCACAGAGCAAGCAAGCAGTAGAAGTAAACCCTAAGTAAAAACTGAGTACAACAGTAAGTGCGGAAAAGTAAGTGGGCTAGTATACAAACCCAAACTAAAAGTAAAGTACAACTGGAAATAGAAAACAGCAACTGAAATGTAAAGTCGTAGCATCGAGCCGTCCACTAGAAGTCCCACCTGAAGGGTGGGTACAAATGGGCTCCACATCTCCTAGGGTCTAGCCGTCCACTCCGAGTACGTCCCGCCCAGTGGTCCACCTCCAGGTACCTTCCTACTCCGCAAGCCTCAACCACGATCAGCGCTGTCTGTTGGCTACAACCAATACAACATTGTGCGGGCATAGCCCGTACAGGGGTGAGTATAAGCTACTCAGTAGGGATCCCGAGACCCCCGAAGGTCTCCCAGAGTCCACAAGGATAATCCACAGAGGAAAGATACAATCACGAAGTGACATTCAACACTGCTTAGGTATATGCCCATACATATACCTAAGTCATCAATTCCATCTCACTCAAACCTCTGAGCCCAAGTACAAACCAGTCCACACAGTAAAGAAAAACGTAAATCCACACAGGATAGCACAACACAGTCCACATAGGAAAGCAAAACAGGATTCATCTCAAAAAGGTATACTTATTCGTTAGATGGTACAGATGATCAGATATTGGCACTGATTCATCTAAGCCGTCGGACTCACAAAGGATCGATAGGTACTAACCACCGCAATGACCTACAAAGGATCTGACCCACAAAAGATCAATAGGTAACTAACCCCCGCAAAGACCCACACAGGATCTGTCGGCGCTGGCCCACATAGGACCGCTGAGCGCTGACCCACACAGGATCAGATCCACAGAGGATCTGTAGCACTAATCCACGCAGGATTGCCGCGTGATCTAGTCGTCGTCGTCGAATCCACCGAGGATCTCTGTACAGTCGTCGTCGTAGTCGCAGACGCAGCCAGCTCTAGGGTTCCCGCACATAGCAAGCTCGTTCTGGAGGGTCCGCTCCACGAGCCTAGATGCTGATATGTCAACTAACAAATAGTCTAGGTTTGATGTATCCAAAAGTTCTATTTCGTCAACATGAACTCAACGTCGCAGACGACGCTTCAATCGGACGCCCGGTCTGAGAGTTATTGGCTTTTTCGTTCGAGGGGCCCGGTTGGGTTTTAAGGCAAAACCAACCCGACCGTACTCCCCCTACATCCAAACCTCAGGCAGAGTAAGCCAAAAGTTCCGTCTCACTTATAGGAATCCAACAAAATCGATGGTACGTCAATCAGACATCCGGAGCACAAGTTATAAGTGTTTCTACTCCGAGGGCCCGGTTGGTTTCGTGTACGAACCAACCCGGCCGAACCCAAATTATTCTGAAACCTTGAGTTTAGTATGAAGAAACGACCATCTCGATCCAAGGAACATATCTCCTTTGACGGTGCGTCGATCGGAGGTCCGTACCCCATGATATGGGCAAAATACCAAAAGAGGTCCGAAAACGGGGGGTTTGGGCCCGGACCGACCCAGCCCAACCCCCCTGGGTTGGCCCGAACCGGGTCGACCCGACCCGGGTCCGGGTCCTACCTGGCTAGGCGCGACTCGGCCTGGCCGGCGCTGCCCGGCCCGGCCTGGGCGCGACCCGGCTGGCACTGGCCGGGTGGCGAGCGGGTCGGCTCAGTCGTTACGGTCGAGCGAAGCAGGGGGCACGCTGTCCCCGCGTGGAGAAGTCGCGGTACAGCGTGGGGCCGCCCATGCCAGAGGACGCGGCTGGCTGCCGCATCCCATTCCTTTCAGTCTTGCGCAGTCGCGGGGCCGCGGTCTGCCGCCGTGGCTTCAGTCGTGGCAGCTTCTTCCGGCGGCGCGCCTGGCGCCGCCGCCCCCTGCCGCCGTGCCGGCGAGGCGCACCGGCAGGCTCCTCCGCAGAACACCGGAAGAGTTCCGGTGGTCAGAATTGTGTGTCGTCTTCGCCAACGGGCCTCCCGAGACCCATCCTTCAATATAAGGACCTCACAACGCCCCTGTGACATGCATCATCGTCACCCGCCAATCCGCACACCAAGAACGAAAGGATGGTGGGTTCAGACTTGTTCGTTGGTCCGAACCCACCGCATTAGCGGTTTTAAAAGTGTTCCAACAAATATTTAAACAAACCGTGGATATAATCAGATAGATTAAAATGAACAAAACCCCTACCTCAACATTGTCGTCGAACGTGAGTTCATCGCGGAAGTGACCGTCGCGGAAGAAGAGGATCATCGCGTCATAGAAGTGGCGTCGCTGTCGTCGATCTCTGAGGGTTCGGCGTTCTTCGTCACCCTTCGTCAAAGGTCGGCATTCTTCATCGACGGCGATGTGTTCTTCACGTTCTTCACGTTCTTCACGTTCTTCAACGAAGGAGGATGAAGATCTTCAAGATTTAAAGTTTCTCCAAATCCTCTCAACAAGCAACCCCTCAACAAACCTAGTGTTGGTCTTATTTTATTCCAATGCCAACAATTTGATATTCAAAGTTAAGAAAGGGACAATTAATTTGATGAATTAATTGTAATGACTTAACTGCCCAATTAATAGGGGAGTTTAGTATTTTAGAAAACGCACTGGTTGACATTATTTAATTGAGGTTTTCGTGGGTACGTTACTTATAGGGGAAGAAACAGTGGGGATCGTGCGGGCCCCACCTCACAAATATCCTACCAAGTGGGTAGGATATCGTGGGTCCCACCTTATCCACTTAAACTGGCTTAAGTGGCTTTAGGTGGCTTTAAGTGAAATAAAATAAAGTGTCGCACCACTTTTATTTTATTTCTTAACTTAACCCCAAAAATTAAAAACCACACCCGAGCAAATGCAACTCCGGAAAAAGAGTTTATAAGCAAAAACTGGCGCTGCGATTCCATCGGTGCCCTCAGAATTTGATTCTGAGCACCAGTTCGAAAGTAAGAGAAACCCACTTGTTCGGTCACTGAACGTACCCGAGCCAAACTTCGGAAAATGCTTCCGGGCACACCGGGCCTTAGAATCAGGTGTCGTCAAAAACTGTGTTCTTGTAAAATTCCCAAGAAAATTAAGAAATAAATTTCCTTGAATTTTACCAGTATTTACATTAAGAATTATGGAAATTTAAATTCTTCTCTCAATGGTTCTTAATGATACCCTTGAACTCGATATTTCACATCACATCAAAACCATGTGAGTGATGCATAAATATTTTTTTTATTTCTACCATGAGAGGGAAACAAATAATTTCTTCATATAAACTGACGTACCTTATGGATAAATCAATTTGTTTATTTTTTTTAAACCACAAAAGAATTTATCTATCCAAATTTTATCTTGGATGTTAATTCCATAAGTGTACCTAATAAATCTTGTATAATTTTCTTGTTATATACCAATGACTTCTTTAACATTATACATTAGAATAACGAATAAGTTCTCTATATTCATATAATGATATTGGGGGAAATTGTTATTAAAATTTTTTATCTAAAACTCACCCCACTCCATTGATTAAATTTCATATTGTTTCCTTGTATTCTGGAAGAGAGTCAACCCTTGATCCACATTACCTTCCAAATAATTGATAGACAAAATGATTTGTCATGTTATGAGAATTGAAAAAACGAAAATATCTATTATGTTATACTGACCTATTAATCGACAACTAGAATATATTTTTGACCACTAGAATATGTTCTATGTTGAGTCATGAAGGACTCAACATAATATCTTCTTCTCCTTTTCTTATTTTGATGTTCAACATGATTACCATCATGAGAAATTTATGTGGGCATATTAATCTAACTTTTCATTATAGATCTCATAACATTGTGTTTAAAAAGTGGAACATTCCATTGTATTTTTTACTCAACATTAACATGTTTCATTTAGTATTTATCAATCAATGAAAATTGAAACATATATTGCGAGAAATAATAATCCTAGTGGGAAAACACATTGTCATGAAATATAATTTATATGATTTATTAATCAAGGGAACATATTTTAATTCCAAAACACCTCATTTTTAACCAAGGTTATGCATGGGGATTATATATTAAAATCCTTCATTTAATTCAATATATAAAATATATATTAACCAAATCATATCCCACAATATTATCAAACTAGGTGCACAATATGGCCAACTATAATATATAATGTAATGTCTGACTCAATCCCATCATTCCTTTTATAGAGTTATTAACTCTATGTAAATATATTCCAGAGTCATGCCCAATGTTTTTATCCAAACCTGTATGTATTTCTAGGTAAACTACATACTATTTTCCTTACCCAAACATTAGAATTTTGTTTTATAATTTTTCTCTTACAAAGTATTCTTTATATTGTTTTCTCATATTTTTTTCTAATGTATAACTGAAAAAATCATATGATACCAACTATAATGAAACACTATATTTATAAATATATTTTATATATTTTTCTCTAAACATTAATTATATTACACAAACAGATGCATGAGGGGAGTAGAGTTATATTATATTTGGAAACACGGAATCATAATGAATTTATTCATAGGAGTTCTATATATTCCCCCATATAATTCCACAAAACCAGATCCCTTATTAGACCTGTCACATATAATACCTATCGGTATTGACTTGGTAATAGAAACATAATAAATTCTAATATTAGATGAATAATAAGAGTACTCAATAAAAATACATAAGCATAATGTTAGAATTTATATATAACAAGATAGGGAATAAAATATGAACACCATACCCAAAATATCAATGATCAAAATCTAAATTCATTGAATAGATATTGTAATTTCATAACACATAATTTATAAGGAAATAAATTAACATAATGTGTGATAATATTAAATTGACATAAGATATTGAGTTGTGGAATACATATAATCATATAATATAATTTAATTAGTAGTGAAGGCTCATTTAGAAGGCCATCATAGAAAAAAGGGCTGACTCCTAAACCATTATAGTACTTGAGGATCAGTTCCAAAACTATCATATTGGAAAAACTCATTTACTAAATTCAGTTAAACCCCAATTTTATCCATGTTTAACACATGAGATTTGAATCATTACCCAATGCATTGGATGGATATTTATCCCCCACCCATCACATAATGAAACTCCACTATACACATGCCCCAATATCATAAAAAATTATTCATATCAAAACTCATGACAATAAATGAGATTCAAACACATTTTATCGTAAAATATACTGTGAAAACTGTATAATATTCATAACCATTTCATTATTTCAGAAAAATATTACACGTGTAAAATGAATAGGGGATCACAATAATTTTATCATGTTATAACATGTAGATGAGAAATGGGTTTAATAAACATGGTTTCATTATAAAAATAAACTATACATAATAATTATTTGAATCATTTATTTTAATAAAATCCTAATTAAATCATATTTAACATCAATGGATTTTATCATATCTGGATAATGATGTTTGATGAATATTTGGATCATTTTATAACTAAAAAACCTTTTATTTCATGTCGCTATTTGTAACTATAAATTCATAAAACAATTTGGAAATAATATTCTTTAAAAATAAACTTGAAAATTTCTATAATATGATTTAATTAATTTTATGTTCTGGACATTGTGAAATTCCTATCATTTTGCACACAAAAAAACAATCATACATTTCACATTTTTAGTAAAAGACACAAGGCAATTTTTTGAATAAACCATGAATATTAAATTTTAGAATTTTCATAAATAGATATAAAATTGAAGAATTAACATCATAAAATCATTAAATAGTACTAAAAACATTCTCTAAAATATTTTTAAAAAATGTGGAAATAGAAGATAAAGTGTTTTTAGCTGAAGAAAGATATTAATTCAATTTGTATTACAAATTTATTTTAAACTCTTGTGTTTGTGAAGAATGTAAAAAAAATTAAAACATCTATCATGAAAAAATAATCATTATAAAATAAAATAATTAGTTTCACGAGTGTTAGATCAGAATATTTCATTATCAGACACTTAATCATAAATATCCCCAATAAACAATGACATTATACCATAAAAATTTTAAAAATTGGGTATGTTATAAATCATAATCCCCATGAAACTATATCATTAAATAAAAATGTAAATATAATTAATATAAATATATTCATGATATAACATGTAATAGAGGATTTTTATGCACATCATATAATATGATAGGTTCGTATAGTGACATATTTCACAAAGAATACAATTTGAGATGGAATCTCCTCAACTTATGTATCAACTTCCATTGTACATGTTTCATCCCAAATTATAATAAATATACGATTATTAAAAATATTTTTTAGAATAATAATTATATATATTATCCCATATATTATTTACTTAAAACATATTATTAATCATTTATTAATAATGTGTTATTAAAATTGCATTTCATATAATAACTACTTTGTTTTTCATGTATATGTTGATTTGGTATTTTTTTACTCTTACATTGATAATTGTTCTATAATATTCATAATTTTAACGATGAAATAAATATAATATATATTTTTTGGAAATTTATTTTGAGTAATATGTAAAAAATTATGATAGAAAATGAAATATGTCATTCTTGAAGATGGTAGGCCATACATAATCATTAACGATGTTTCCATTTTATCAATGGATAAAATTAAAGGAAGGTATAAAATTTATTACCATTAAATAGTGAATATTATTTTATATACATTACAAATTTTCATTAAATTTAATCTTTATTAGCATTCATATAAAGTTTCAGTGAAAAATTAATCACATCACTGAGTGAGTTGATAGTCATCAACACCCATAAATGATATTACCATTACATCAGTAGATGGTATGATCAGAAAATATATGATATATTTTGGTTCCATAATGGTATATAATTAAATATTTTTTATATCAACATTAAAATAATCCTAATTACCTTACATGTAAATTTTAAGGAGAAAACTAATCACATCACTACATGAGGTGATATTCTGCTGTACACACAAGTGACGTTATTGTATTCCCTAAGGAATGTTAATTAAGAAGTTATATTGGATATTATATTTCTATAGGTATAATTATATAACAATTATAATTTATCATAATTATACCTATAATTATATCCTGTTACAATAAGTTGTTATTTTAAATTAATTATATCGGATTACAAGTCAGTATTCCTCCACACACCCGATCTATAGTTTTGTTTTCGATTAGAGGAAGGGGGAGATAATTTAATGACATCCCTTAATATGAAAAAAATTCTTATTGTATTTAATTTGGTAATTATATTATATCAATATGTTTTTAATATCATTGAATGAGGTAGAATGAGAAATAATATAAAATGCATGCTCAACAATGAAACTTCGTTTTCAGACAATGTCATTAGGATTTCTATAAAAACCTTCCTAAAATAGATTTATGATCAAAACCATTATTCTAGGATAATTTTATGGAATTAAGGAATTACTTTGGTATGTTATGTTTTTATCCCATGTATTTTAGATGTATGAAGAAGAGATGAGAACTGGTGAAATTTTATAAGTGGGGAGATGACACACAAGGAATATTTGAAAAGAATATAGTGTATCCATGATATTCAAAATCCAAAAGAATATAAATGGTTCATTATTGAATATAATAGGAGATAATTTGGAAATATATCAATAAATGGGTTTTTATGAGATTGTAGGTCATTTTACATCATGTCTTTTAGTTTAACCCCAATAAACATATTTTAGCATTTATCACGTTAAATAATTTTTATTGTTTTCACAACTTAATATAGTCAAAAAATAAGTTGAACATATTAGATACTATTTATTATACTGATTACAAATTTGAAATCTATTATTCCCTAATCAATTTATATATGTGGGTGAATTTAATTTAAAAAATAAACTCATAGAGAAGATGAAAAAATGGGTTTCTCAAAATTTAAAAAAGATTAAAATGTTTTTAAACAAAAATTAAATTTAAAATTGATTATAATTAAATATATTAGTTCAATTAAAATAAAATTTAAATAATTATAATATTAAATCAATTTTAAAATTATAATTTTCATTATAAATTATTAAAATTAGAAGCAGTTTCCAATAAAACTAGTTTTTCCACTATTAATCAAAATCATTATCTTTATTGAAAAAAAATTCAGACAAAGGAAAATATGAAATGATTATTCAATATATGAATTTATTTTTTTAAAATTATTATTTTAAAGGTTTCAAAATTTAATTTTATTAATTCTTCACAAAAATAACTATAATCTATTTTCTGTAAATAGAATTTTCAAAACAAATAAAGACCTTACTATATATTTAAAACTATTTTATAAACATGTGTTATTATTAGAAAACTGTTATATATAATATTTTTAATTTTTCTATTAGAATTCATAACATCAATATAGATGAAAATTTCATAATGGATATGTTATTTAGTAATATAAAAATTATATTTCTGTTTGTTATAACTCGTTGTTGCTTGAAGTGCATGATATAGAAGATATTTAATTTATTTGAAATAATACCTCATGAAATATCAAGGTGGTACACCACACATATCTAATCATGATCTCATGAAATATAAAACATTACCTAATTAATTGGAGTTCTACAAAAGATCAACATAACACATAAAGAAACCCATACATGTTTATTCCAAAAAAAGATGAAAATGTTCATAATTTCACCATTGTTTAATTAAAAAATCAATATAAATTGGTTTCATGAAAAAATATATAATAATTTATGATAATACATTTATAATAAGTATTTAGATAGTGAAAGTTGATTATATTCCAAGATAATCATAATTAAAATTAATCTATGGTGACAAATTGTAAAACACTTTTATAATAACAATAAAACTTAATTGGAAAATGAATAAGAAATGGCATATTTCTTTTAATAACAAAAAGAAATTTATTAAAAAATTGAATATAAACAAAGATTGAAAATATTTAAAACATAAATGCGGTTTATGAAATCAAATTTATAAAGATGGTGTGAAAATTCATATCTATGGAAAACATTCAAAACAAATTTCTTCCATACATTTTTATTGAATGTTAGTGTTTTTGAAAAATGATCATACCCAAAATGGGAAAATAATATTAATTTGGCAATGAAATATGATTCAATTGGAAATATTATTATTAAATAATATATATAGGGATATGGAAATCCACTAAATAAAATAATTAATTTTTAATTTCATGGGAAAGATACTCATCCAGCATGAATAGGTATGTTTTCTTTTTCTTATAGGAATTAATTTGGAGATATTATGAAAAATAGGGAAGTGAAATTTTAAAAGGACATCAAAAAATAGAAAAATAGAAGAATAAAATTAATGTGTTTTATATATATATTCATAAAATAATTTTCCTACATAAAAATTATCTATTAAAATCTAGGGAAAAGTTAGTTAAGAAAGAAAACCATTAGTTTTACTCACGTATACAATAATGTTCTCAAACCACCTGTATAATACAAATACCAACCATAATCAATTACATAAAAAATTTATTTATATAAGTTACATTTTTTATTATAAAATAATAATCATTCATTATAATTTTATTCATTATTTGTTTTTTAGAATCATGATCATGTAATAATAATTTTCACTATTTAGTGCATGTTTCATAATAGATATGTCAGTCCCCGTTGATTGATAACATTTTCATAATTACCAAATTATTCATGTTATTATATAGATTATTTAAAAAAAATTGTATATTCCAATGACCAATTTATAGAAATTATTGGTATATTTTGTCATAATTGAATCTACATCGATATTTGTTTGAGTAATTTACCCGTAACCACGACATAATTTATTATGATTTCATACTTTTAAATAATCCATAACGACCCATGTTTTGGAATCATATTACATATTAGTATGATATAGCCCTATGATTTTTCTTATTAATGTTATTCTATGTGAAAATGATGATGTTGGTATAGCATTGTTTATTTATGTGGTTGAAAATATATAAAAAAGAAAATGTAATAATAAAAGAATGAGTTGTATGAAGTTATTACTTATAGTATAATTTTATAAGATTCATAGTTATTTTAGTATATCAATATTTAAATGGTTTTATGGGATTTATAAATATTGGATATTATAAGTTATTTGAAAAAGTAACGAGATATTTTAGATATTTACATGATAAATTCAGTCCTATATAAAAAATTGTCCTTTAGAATGAAGGATTTATGCCTATTTAATGGAATAATAATGTACCAAATTACATATAAATAATTGTTAGAATGAAAATGGTAATCATGTAAATATAAAACATATTAGTGTAGTCATTTCAGAATTGGTATATGGATGTTACTTTTAAAAGTGAATGTTTGGTACATTTCTTTTGTAACATGATAGGTAAATGGTATAGATGGGATTATATCAGAGAATAGTTTTTCAAGTGATTAAATCATTTAAATCCAATCAGTTTTGACTCCCACACCTAAAAATAACTTACATGATTCATATATATCATTTTTTTCAAATATTGGAGTAAATTCAATTAGAATATTCTCACCACTTTTCACATTTATCAATTATTTAACATGGTAGGTATTAATTCACTAAAAATATAATATGACCTAGATTATTAAATTTTTACATGAAATATTAATCTTGGGCACCATTTCACTAATTAAATTTCAAGATATGTCAAATTAATATTTTTATAAAAAATATAAAAATATGTATAATAATTTGTTCATGAAGAAAATATAATTTTTAGACATTCATTATTATTAATATCATATCATATCATTTACTTATTATATGAATGTTGATATATTTTTTCATTAAAACATAAAATTTTATTATAATTAATCTACTAAAAATAATATAAAAAATATACAATTATTAATAAATAAATTTATATGGAACATATCATTTTTTTAACAGTAAATATGTATAACTAAATCATATTATATGTAATATTTTAATTAACATACATTTGAATTTATCAATCCATTTCTATGGGGAAATTGTTTTTGATTTTATAAATACAGGAAATTATTCTTTAATAATAAAAGTAATGGTTTACCCCTAGTAATAAAAATATAATTTTTTTATAATCAAATATTTCAATAATATATAAATTATTGGATTCATTAATTTTTATTAATTAATTATATAAATATTAGTTACATGTCATACCAAATAGATATACTATAGGGCCATATATATAATGAATATACTCAAAATCTCCATATATAAAATTACCATATATTCAACATCCATATATATAATGGTAAAATTTCAATTTTATTTATATTTATAAACTAATTAATAAAATATTTTAATTTTATGCATTTACATTTCGACAAACATGTATATTATATTTAAAATTATTTTCCTTACTTTTTCAGTTTCAATTAGAGAGATTGTCTTCATTTAAAACCATGTGCTTAATGTCATCTTTTTGTAGTGTTTTTATTTAATTATTGTTTTCTTAAAGTTTTAATATTGATAATGATATTCCATATTAATTTTTGATAATATATTATTATTTACGATAATTTAAATTTTTAACAGATAACATTAGTTTGATGTTAGAAAAATATATATCTACTAGAATAATCCATAGTGACATTTTGGGGTCTTCAATTTCTATTAACAATTTCTAGTCCCATCAGTTTATTCTCTCCAGCATCATCCCAACTTGTTGGAGTTCTTCAAAAAAATTCATAGAGAGCCTCATATAATGTCAGTTAATTTCAAGAATGAAAACATATATAATTTTAGAACAATACCATAGAATGGTTGATACCAACCTCCTTCATAAGCCATTAAGAAAATCTCTACATATCCTCTGGATTTTGAGTGGTCCTTTCTAAATTATTATTAGTATAAATATTTCAAGATGTTTTGATGTTAAGATCTATATCCAATGATTTTTAAATATGTCTCTAGAAATGTATTGTGCATTTCAAATCATGATTATACATAATTTAGTGTAAAACTCTTTTCATACTTAAAAATAAAATAATTTATATTTTTTAATTTGATCAATAGATACATCCAATCGAATATAAATTTAATTGGATGACTTCATAAAGAGTAAGTTCATACCATAATTAAATTATGGCCTTTGGATTCCCTGATTATTATCTTATACAATTTCAATGCATCATTCTTCCATTTCTATAAAGGTGTGGGATATTTTTTCATTATACCCAAGATTGATGTTGTTCTTCCTTCACATTCTACCATACTCATAATTAAGATACATACCCTATAATCTTTAACATTATGTTGTCCTCCAAAAAATGATTCTTTATATCTATATTCATCTTTGTTATTATATGATTGATAGAGAATGATGATCTATTTACATTATGTAATTGATCATTCCTGATTTCATCTTTTTAGACAACAAGTATTTTTTAATAGATATAACAATTACATTATTATCATTGTTGAACTCAAAAATATTCCCATACATTTTCTATTTATCAATTTCATACTACTTTTTTTATTTTAATTTGACATGGTTGGAGGGTTGAACTATTATTTAAGAAATATAAGATTTCTAACAACCCCTTATGATTTTATGTTTCAACGATTTCCAAAAAATGAGTATGGGGTATCTTTTAAACCTCATATAGAATAATGTTTCATTATCCGACATACATACGATATTTTCCACCTTGTCATCATTCCAAGGGTGGTAATGTATCGAATAGTGATAGTTATTGATCAAATCTAACCTTTTAGTTTTCTACATTCAATAGTAATTACATGTGAATTTACTCTTTTTTCATATATAATTATATGAAAATTTCACACTATTCAACATTTAGATAATGCCTCTATATCATCAAATTTTTTCAACAATGCTATCTCCAAATCATGTGTCTGAAATTTTTTCTCAAGAATCAATAATTGAAGGTGGGAATAAGATATCATCATGTCATTTTGTATGAGGATACATCTAAATATATTCGTTGATACATTATTATAAATTATAAACACTTATTATATACAAGTTAATATATGTACAATTGATGTTACTGGCCTTCTCTTGATCTCCCTAAAATATTCATCATATTTATCCTTCCGTATGAACATGACTTAATTCCACTTTAACTTGTTTTTTGTATTTGATATTCTTAATAAATTTAATCCAAATTAAAATAATTATTCACCAAATCCAATAAAACTATAGATCTATATTATAGTCATTAGTGTAATCCATTCTTTAATTACATTTATCATTGATGAATCAGAAGATATACCATCACTTGGGATTATATGACATAATAATTATATATTATATAGTTATAATTAACACATTCTAAAATTTTAATACAATTTATTATTCCTCATGGTTAATAGAAAATCCACAAATGAAAAACATTATCCTCTTATATATTTAATTATATGAGAATATGATCTATAAAGATGAATAAAAATTATTTTCTTAATCTATATAAACATTATACATAAGATCATTAAGGGTACGAGGTTATTTTTTAGTTTTAATTGCATAAATATGAATTTTTCATGATTATTTTTTATAAAAATGTTGTCTTTGGGATTTCCCATATATTCACCCTAATTTTTGATAATCAAATCAAAGGTCATCCATTGAGATGTATTGATCCCCTTATATCTTATCAGTAAAAATTTTAAATCATAGTATAGGATAATTGTTATTGAAATATAATAATTTGGTGCATTTTAATTTATATTAAGACAAAAAATACCTATTTATTCATAACAAAGAGGACTATTGCACACTATACTGAAGGACTATGGAATATAAAAACCTAATTTTGAATCTAATGAAGTATCTTCTTTAATTCTGTAAACTATATTGGGTCAATTCTATTTAAATGACTTTGAGACTTGAATAACATCAAATATTAGTTCCACTAATATCTCGACGACATGATTTCAAGGAAAACAAGGAAACTCTTTGGCAAAGTCAACTACATATGCTTACACAGTAGCATATCTACAATATCAAGTGTTTTTATAACCGTTTGATCTAAATACCCAAAATGTTTTTTTATTCTGTAATATATAATGGGTGTAAATGGAATAAAAAGTTCACTACCACAGTGTCAATAGTATATGATAATATGTGGATTAAATATTTGAAATTTTACTTCAATAACATTTAAATTAATTTTTGATCGATTTGTATAGAGTTAATCCATGCCAAAAAACCACATCAAATTATATTATAGGTGGAATAATAATATTTATAGGAATCATATTCCAAAAAATTACTATCATAAGGGAGTTTTATAAATGGTATGTAACCATCTTACCACTTATCATTTTCATCTATAATTTAATATATACGAATTGAGATAATAATTTGGCACACTTAACAAAGTAAAAAATATGATGGGGTGGTTAGATCCAAAATTTAATAATAAATATTTATATTTAGAGAAGATTATAATTTTATTTTTCAACAATTAATTTTCAATACCCACATTTTTTAACTTGATTTTATGGCCATCCACTTTCTCTATTTTATTTTGAGGTTAATGAAATTGATTTTCAAAATTATCTATTAGATTGGTTTATATGATTAACTAATTCCCATAATACTTATAGATGAAGCATTGTACTATGGTGGGTGCATTAGGAATAGATTTATTTTCACCTATTTTGTTAGATAACCTCTTTATATATCTTCACCATTTATTTCCATGATGACCATATATTCTTCAATTTAATCATTTTACTATTAATCAAATTTCCTCAATGCACATTCCTCAATTATCATCATATTTAGTGACCAATCTTATATAATACATGGGTTTTATTATTAGAGTTTCAAATAATTTTAAAATTCTGCATCATCTCCATAAAATCACAAGAAAATTGGGAGTCTCCAATTTTCAATTAGAACATTGATAGATCATCTAGAATTCTCATTATAATTACAAAATTTAATTATTACAAATGATATTCAAAGAACTTATTTTACTAAAATAAATATGATATCAATTTTCTATCTTTATCAATGATAATGAATGAACTATACAGTGAAATTATTGTGAAAGTTTCTTCATAAGTACCTTTGTATTCATTATCCTTCTATTTTATCTTTATATATACCCTCTATATATTACATATAATTTGAATATGAATAAATTTATTATATAATACCTTTATAAAATCTACTAATATCATGAAGTTTGTTTCCTTAACCTAAATGTTATTCATATTGACAGTCTTGTAATGATAATCATCGCCTTCAAAATAATAAATTACTAAAATTAAATTTTATTCCTTTAAGGATTTCACGACCCGCCTTCACTAATAATAAGGTCTAGAAAAATTAAATAAAACTCGAAATCATTTTACCAAAAGAAAATAAAAAGATCAAAGTCAAAGGTCTTAGTGTTTGAGATAATAGGGTCTGGATAATTCCTCCAACTCCTCTTGGAAACCTGAAAGTAGTCTTATATATGTAGGGTGAGCATACATGTATTCTCAGTGGGGAAAACCAAAAGCCCTCATGCACAAGTGGGGATGAATTCTAATGCCCCGTGAGATAAGGAGACAACCAAGTCACCTAGAAAGGAAATTATCCACCAAACCTCACCAAGGCGCACTCCCCAAATAATGCAATTCAAGAAAAATAATAGTAATAACAATTCTATATTTGGGTACCCCTCACCACTATCCAACTAGTTATTGAAGACATCCTATGTGGAAGACCTCCCCCATCATTCTCACCATAGTCCCACTTCCATAACTCGCCCACACACTCATGGGATACCACAATCAAACATCTTGTCAGCAAACACCTGGGCCATAAGAACCACATGTAACCACGCCCACAGAAACATGGTCCATAACAACTACTGCCAAACCTAATGAAACCTAGGCCTCATCCCGAAGACACCTAGGAAACAACATGCCCACACACACCTGAGAATACCACCACAACTATCATGCCCAAATAATCATTTGTTATAATAGACCCAAAGCTATCATAGTTTTCCCGATGAGTCTTGGGATAGTTAGGTAAGGGAACATAAAAGGATCTAATAACCAGTCACTCATAGGAGTGTTGGGAAACAGACACTTCCCCATGTAATAGGGGTGTTAAACACGAGGTGCTCAACTTGGGTGGGCTTCGAATAAGAAACATATGAACTAAATTATACATATAGGTAAAAAAATACTCATCCCCTTATAGGGGTTCCAAAACCAACACATACACAAACTCCCTTGTCATTATTCATTCCTATGAACCAAAACAGTCACAACAATGTCACAACTCATTATAAGAAAACTATTACCCATGGAACCCATTACTATTTTCATAATCAAGTGATTCCATTTAAATAATTCTTCACTATCGAGAAACTAACTGTTATAGCCACAATCAAAGGAAGAAAAAACAACCATGTTGCAGATTAAGAATTCACAACAGTTCTCTTGTAATGTCATAACAAAAAAAGGGACCAGTGATATCTGTCGATGTAATGGAACCAAACCAAGCCCCAACATACAGCTCCACATGTACTTATTTCCATAACCCAACAATTTCCCAATAGGGGATCCCATCCCCATCCACGTCACCCCACAAAAATCAGCAGAACAACTCCACAAATCACCAAAATAGAAAAAGGGAGTTTTCCTATTTAAACACACCATTCCTTATGTTCCATCATTATGTTTGTTTAAATTGGGTGTCCACACATGGAATCTTATTCATTGGACATCCATTTAATCAACCGAGTTTACATGATTAAAAAATTTACAAGTCAAATCAATTCAATAATCACATAAGACATGGGTTCATTAGTGAAAAATGAAGGACCTCCAGTAACCAAGATTTTCCGTGGAAATAAGCCCATATGATTCACCACATATAAGAAAGGGTAGAAGAGTACAACAACATCATCAAACACACACCTTCATTCTTTAAATGTTTTTTATTATCTTCACTAAGGTTTGGTTTCATCCATCCCAGTAAAAAATCCTCGTACGCACCATGCATGATACAATGTAAAGAGAGACGATGGAATAACCCTACTTGGATGATCAATGATCAATGTATTTGTCATCGCGCCAAGAACTGGGGATGCACGAATTATAGTGGAAGAACTATGAGGACTACAGGAATGAGTATGAAAGCCTCTTGCATAAGGTCACCACTAGCCTTGGGAAAGGGGACTCCAAACGCACCAAATAAATAAGAAGATACCATCCAAGTTGAAACAATGAATTCCTGTATTATAAAAGGTGAGATACTGGAGTTAAGGAATATGCATTTTGAAGAATAATCATGGTTTCACCATGCGTTTAGATGGTTATAGATGATAGAATTAATTGTTATTTAATATTTCTCATCGGAGAGGTGGACATAATAGCTATGTATTAAAGGATTTAATTTAAATGAATGAAAAGTGTCCATTTAGGGTCACCCCACACTTAGGTGATTTAAAACATTGTTTATGGGGTAAAAAATGACCTTAAACCACTTTAAAAAGGTTAAAAGACTTAAAAGTGGAATTTCATGAGAACTGGTGGAGTAAAACCCTAACACCCCCCCCCCCCTCGTGGAACCGAGCATGGACACACCGATGTGGTGACACACTGATCGGTGAAACACTGATCAGTAACACACTGATCTGTGTCACATCGTTAGGTGACACACAGATCATTGTCACACGGATAGGGAAGAGACCGACTGGTGACTCACCGATTGGGGACTCACCGATTGGTGTCACCGATGGGTGACACCATGGTGTCATAATTCCACTGACATGCCATCAACCGGACTAAATGATGGGGTCTAGGGAATCCCAAAAACCATAATTGGAAAATTAATGGACCAGGAGGGTCCATGACATTAGAAAGAACTCGAGAAACAATTATTCTTGAGTCCATCCATTCTTTAATAATTAATGTACTATAATATCACTAATGAAGAGTCATTGTTACTGCATGAATGAATCAATTTAGATGTATAACATACCTAGTTTGTTAGATCGATCAACATTTTTCTTGTTATTAGTTATAGGAAGATAGAGTTTGGTGATCATGGACGTGTCATTTTTAACTCTAAATCACATCCTAGTTGTTTTCTCATTATTAAAGTGATTTAATTTTCCATCATTTTCATTTTCATCATTGATTCTTATGGTTTAAACAATTATATAAAACATTAAAGGTTATTTTGAGTATCATGAAATAATAATTACAGTAAGAAATAATTTCTTCAATAAATTCAATATTCTTTTTTCAAAATAATTACACCATTATTTCAGTGTAATGATTTTTATGTTCATACTACCTCACTTTTGGTTCATCATAGGTATGTTTATATTCTGTCAACTTGTCCCTTTATACTAATACCCAAAAATACCTAAAATTTACAATTACATCAACAATAGTTACTCGAGGTCAATATAAATACATATTATATCATTTTACATTTATATTCATTATATATCATTATAAATTATACATAATAATTTATAGGTTTAGTGTATTTAGATATTAGATATATGACCATCTTTTTTGCAACATCATCATCATATCCAAAAAATTAGTCTTCTCCCAAGATAACTGATAAACATATCAAACATATTATTATATTTCAAAACATATGGAATAAAAAAATAAATAAATTGAGCTCATATGCTCATTATTGGTCAATATTGGAGAAAAACCATTGATTAAAAGATTTTATAAGATAAATATGACAGTATGAGAACATAATTAGGGATTATATATGTTATATAAGAGAATCACACACAATAAAAATTTGACTATTGAGTCATAGAATAAGGATTTCCATCATACATTAAAAATGATCTATATGAAAGTGTAAATAGGAGTCAATAATCATGATCCATGAAAACATTACATATAAATAAAAATATTTCTCACACATAAGAACAAAAAATATTCCTTATTCAAAGGATAACTATCAAGACCATCATCGAAAAGTGTAGAAAGACACATAGTGGATTGAATTCACTCTACAATTCATTAAATACCATATTGTAAGATATAAAACATTACCTAAATAATTTTAGTTATAATGTGGATCCCCTTATAAAATTAATATATACTATACATAAATGTCTGGCATGATCATAAATTGATTTAAAATTTAATTATAACATAAATTTTAGTGAAAAAAACAAATAAATCATCTCCAAATTTCAACAAAAAGTAATCAAAATACATTCATAGAAATATTGTGGATCATATAATTAAAGAATATCCATATAAACCAATTATTCCATGGATTATAAGATAAAGTGTGTGAGGGGAAGGGGAGACATATAGGGAATCCATATTTTAGGTTGTGTGCTAGTCTCTTGGTGAGGCCTGGAAAAATCCAGAGAAGTTAAAAATGTTCTCCATTAGTTATTCCTGGTATTTTCTAGGGTGAAGGTTAATGAATTGTGTTCCCCTATTCAAGGTGGTTTTTCTATAGTGGCTTTTGGATCATTTATTCTATAGCTTGTGATATATATATAAAATAGATGGAGATACCAAGAAATTTAGGTTCATTTGAAGGTCTGAGCATAGGACTTAAAATAAATGTGGATGGATCCTATGTATTAGAGTAGATGAGAGGTTGTGGACTTATAAGAGAAAATAATCAGCCAATTTTTATATATATTTTTTCATTTTATTGGGTATTAAGTAACATTAATGTGGAATTAATACCTTTTCACATAGGTTTGATGTTTTACAGGAAGTGCAATATTCAAATCATGGAAGTTGAATGTTACTCAATGTTTTCAGTTAGATTACTATAGTGGAAGTGATGATATACTTGTATGTAGTAATATATTATTTGAAATTTTTGTATGCTCATCATTGAGTGAACCCATGTTAAAAATACAAGGAAAGAGGGAAATATTTCCATGGGTTTTCTTGCTAACAATGGTAGTCCATAAGAGAATATCATGATTTATGATGGGGTTGGGTCTCTACTAGGTAATTTTAAGATCAATTTCCTAGGAAAACCCCTTAGACATCATCATTTAATTCCCCAATGAACAACATGGTCCTACTAATATTTTTTTAGCATGTTTTTATAATAATTAATGTCTATTTTCAATCATTAATGATTAATAATAGAGATTTTGATCCTCATTTTTATTACAAGGCTGATCATTCTTATATTATTCATTTTTGTAGAATTATTATTCCCAAATTGTTTTCCCATGATATTTTTTAAAAATAATGATTATGGTTTATGGGAATGGAATTTATGATGAACATTTGGGGGTAAATTTTCTAATATCAATGAGTCACTTAATATTTTAATTTAATTTTTGTTTCAAAAATAAATAACCATATTAATGGAATATATTAATCAATAATTTCATGTATTACATGTATTAAGGTTTTAAAAATTATTAGTAGTGAAAATTTATGTTTTATTATTATATTGTTCATGTGCATGGTTGAACCAACCCAATCAAGAGTATTTTACATTACTGAATGAAAAATAGTTTAGAGTAATATAATATTATTATCATATTATAATATGAATAATTATTCAAATATAAATTAATTATATTGGAATATTAGTTTATAAATGATTGGATATGAAAACATAGTTGAAAAAATTAGAGTATAACATAGATTCCAACTTCATGAAATTAACTAATTCCCTACATATCTTCCATGGAAATGATGGACTCAGTCTTACTTCATGGATTTAAAATATATCTAAAATTGATAAGTATATTGGATAAATTAAATGGGTTTACAATGATGAGATAACTGAATATTTTTAGTTTAGTCAGAGGGGTAGATGATGTTTCATTTTATTTGAAAGATTTGATTACCATTTTCACAAATATTAATTTCATAGTGTATATGGATTTGTTTTTAAAATGAATATGGATAAAAAGTTGAAAATAATTTTTTCTTATAAAGATTGGTTTTTAAATCCATCATATAAATTTATTTATATGTTTATTTGATATTTTATGTCTAGAACACTTGTTTTAACCCTTTTTAACTACTTTTTATTTTACTATAGTATCTCATTTTTTACCGCGGTAGATTATTTTTGGGCCTAAAAATTAAATTGACAACTTTAATAAAAATATTGATATTTTTATTTAAAATTTATATTCCATTTAATCAAATTCAATTTTTATATATGTGATATTTAAATTCTATGTGAAAAAATATAATATGAAAAACAAAATATGTTGTAAAATAAACTTTCATTTTCATTTTTAATCCAATATAATATAAATTACTAAATAAATATGTGTTGATATATTTGTATATTTGATTACACATTTCACTAAATTAATCATTATAGTGTGATTAAATAAATTTATCAGGATAAAAAATCACACTAAATGAAAATTATTTTGATAAAAATGTATTCATTTACTCTATTAGTATTAAAATATTTCTCGTAAACTTAATGATACTTCAATTAATTTTTTAAAACAATAACAATAATAATATGTAACGAATTTGAAATATACATTTATAATAAAGTATTGTAATTAAATATATTATTATTATTTAATTTCAAAACAATATTATTTTTAATTTAATAACATTCCAATTGTATATATGCGATGATATTTTATCCAATAGTCATTTATCAAATAGATATATATCCAATAGTTATATATATATATAATGCTCATATTTCATTTCTATATATCCCGATATTAATTCATATAATCATGCATACTATTAATTTACTTCACTCTCAACATATCTATTATATTTAAAATTATTTTCCTTATTTACATAGATACAATTATGGTGATGGTCTAAATGGTAAAACATACATATCAAAATGTTAAATTTTTTGTGCTTTTATTCACACGTGGGTTTATTCTAATGTTAATTTCCTTAATAATGTCTCATATTTCATTATCTATTATATTTATTTTTAGTACACTATGTAATATATAATATTTATAAAAATAATCATGGTTCATTTTAGATTGGTTTTGTGTGTGAAGAAAATTGAAGAAACATTTATTTAATGTTAAAATTGAAAACAAAATCCTATGGTTTGAAACCACCATTAAAAATTTTATTGGACTCATTCCCATGTGTTATTAATGGATGTGAAGCATATACCCATCAAGCCACAAATCCATAAAAGAGGGGATACATACTCCGGGATCAATGATAGTGTAAACTATATAGCCCCACTATTCATTCATAACTTGTTATAGTTAATGAAATTGTGTTATTAGATTACCCATCTTTGGTATTATAGGGAATAAAGTTGACATATTAAAAAATTTACCATTTTCATGATTCACAAAGATGATATTCACCGACTACTAAAATTTGATAATTATGTTTTGTTGGGTCTTCTCAATGAAATCCTTATTATCATTATTCAATGGTTCTTAATCTAGTAGTGGGATATTTTTATCATCCCTCCATGAAATAATAGGAAAGAGTTATTCATCATACAAATATATATGAATTGGTTCCTTATATTTTTTTATACATAAATAACATTAATAACCATATATATATATGTGTGTGTGCTAAGTGAATTGTTTTAGTTTGGGGGATCAATTGGATAATAAGATTCTGGAGGATGTATTCATTATGGTAAAAATATTTTCGGGATTTATTATGGGAATTATTATCACTATTTAATTAATCTAGTTCCTAAAAAAATTATATGTTTTCTAAACCCAAAATTCCCACATTATCTCAATCAAAATGTTTCTATTAGGGAAATGTATCAACAGTTGTTCACCATGGGAGTAGGAGAGTCACTAAATTATGGCAGATCAATGAGAAATAAGAAATCTAGGGCTCTGATCAAAGCATTCAAATGCTATGAGTGGATTTAATGTAAAATATAATGTTTGTATGGCCTATTAATACCTTTAGAATGAATAAACGATTCCTATAAATAATTTTAATGTAATTTCCCAAAATATGTGATCCCTCAAGTGACCAAGACAATTGGATATGTGACTTCATATACACCTACCCATATGCTTGACGGTATAGACTTGTTGCATGGGTTTGTGGAATATAGTGGGGATAATATTATCTATGGAAAATATTGTCAATGAGAGTTATATAATGTATTTAAAAAAAGTGAACAAATAAAGAAGAATCGAAAGATCAGATTGGAAAACATTAATATATCAAAAATATAATAGAAAATGTGATTAAATGTGGAATTAAACTACAATAATTGATTAAAATCATATTTATAAATGAAAATGTAAACTCGTATAAATACTGTAATGGCCCATGTCCCAAACCCCATGTCTATCCCATATCAAAGCTCTAACCCATAGAGTTAGATAAAAATAAACAATAGGGTACCTTTCCCTTGTCCAAACATGTATCCATGGAATAAATCTATTTACCAAATGGTTTCCCATATATGTTCTATCTCAAAAGGCTCAAACCACCATGTATAAAAAAACTATTTTGATAAATTTAGTGCATGAAATAAGAAAATTACATCTTACTAACATAATAAATTTATACTTTACATGAAATAAACATGAAAAGTTTCAATTGAAGAGATTGCACTCAATTCTAGGAAACATTGAATAAGTTCCCTTGAGGGTATCCCTGACTAAGGTTTTTTCCTCCATCATTTGGATGGTGAACCGTAGTTGTTGGAAGATTTTCGTTTTGGGGATGAGTCACTCATAACATGTCATAAAAATTGGCCTCTTCCCTGAGGATAATTAAAATTTCACCCCCAAAAGTCATGTGACTATGAATCTAACCATTATTTATCTAGATTTATCAAACACAATTCCCTCAAGAATCATGTACCTTTTTTTTAGTTCTGATTAGGTATGAAATCATGACATGTTCCCTTATGAATAAAAACATATCATGAGTATTATCTAGTAAAACATATAATTACAATAAGATTCACATCCTCAATAATCCATCACAATAATTTCAATCAACCCCAATAACTATGTAAAAAATTCACATGACTAAAATAGAAACATGCAAGATATATCACCATAATGAAGAATGATTAAATCATCAAATTAACATTAAACTATCCATTTAGTTCTCATAGATCTAGTTTACCAATTATACTCATGTATACATATATATATATATACATTTTCATTTTTCATTTAACCCTAAGGTTATTATAATATATGTCAACCCACATTATATGAGGTGAGTATACCTTAATCAAATCTCACTATTTAAATATTATTCTAATTAACAAGGTCTCTAATGTCAATATTAGAAAGTTTCAATAAGGTTTGTGTCTGGATCACCTCTTGGGTGGCTGTAGGTCTCTAAATCCATGTCTACGGTCTCAATGGTACTTAATGGATTGATTTAAAATGATTATAAACTAACAAGGGTTTTCCAATTAATTAGGTCAAGCATGTGACATTCTAGTGTTCTCGCCCATATCACAAATACTATGGATAATAAAATTAGGAAAATGGATAATATTTTTCCATTCCACCTCAATAGTGGATAAGGAGATGATAAAACCTCACATCTGTATTAATGATTGTATTCTTAAGTCCTTTAAATGAGAACTATAAATTATTTCTATAATGTAACATGAATCCAAGGACGAACCTAAAGTAATAACATATGTTTTGGCACACATAGATCCATTATTTAAATTTTTGGATCAAAGAGGATTCTCAGACATCATTTATGGTAGGTCTTCACAAGATAGAGGGGAACCCCTTTAGAAAATGCATGTTGATAGAGGGTTTAGAACATGAATGAGTGTTACTAATTTTGGATATTAAATGAAATAACAACATTAATGTATCAATTCCCTTATTGTTGTAAAATTAAATTTTCAAATAGTTAAGAAAATTTAAAAAAAAATCAACTATTCTATGTTTGGATGACATGATTACTATTTCAAAGGTTGGATTCTAGGTGTGAAAGAAATTCATTGGGTGTAGTTAATTAATGGGGAGTAAATAATTCACAGGGTGTCTTCCAGACGATAATTATTTCAGGGGGTATTTCCAATGGGTTTAATTAATTCTAGTGATAAATTATTCATAGGGGTGAATAAATTATAGTTAATTAATTCAAATCATGGGTGAAATAATTTTTGTCAGGAATCAAAATCATGGGGGGTCTCTATGACCATTTCATGTCAGGAAATAGGTTTACAATTTGAATTCATACATACCCCTCATTATTGTTTCACCCATTTAATGCCTAACCCCACCTAGACCATTGCTTAAAACCATATTACAAAAAATACATCCCATCCAAAATATATTTAACAAAAAACTAGAGAGGGATGTACCCTGAAAAATATGAGATCCCAATACTTCCCCACAATATAACAGCTCTTCCCCATGTTTCTTTATTCATCATGGTAGGGTATCATTATACATGTATATCCAGTATTTATTCAAATCAAGATCAATATCTTGGTCTCCTCTTAAACATTTATATGCCTCCAATGCACTCACAATAATTGAATGATCACATTGTAGAGGGTTTTCTCCCTAAAATGTGTGATATGAATCAGATGATCCTCAAAGGACACAACAATATCATTATCTATTTTCTAAATAGTTATCATATGAGAATGTCTAGAATGATATATATGATGGTGAAATAGATGAAACATAGAAAGCATAAAACTATATTGTTATAGATAGGCTAAACATTATTCCACTATACAGACCCTCCTCAGTATCTTGAACGACCCAACAAGCATGTGATCTAAATTGCATTATTTTTTTAATTTCATTCCACAAACATTGGAGAAACCTAAAGAAAAAATATGATGAACAACCTCAAGCACCAAATTTGATATCTAATGGATATGTTATGTTTGTTTTAGGTATAAATTGTCAACAATAAATTTCTTGTCAACTGAACATGCCCAATAGTTTTTTACATGAGACGAGGACCAAAACATGGTGAATCAATAGATCTAACTATTAAAGATAGGAACAAACTTATTTTCTATAAATTACCATGAAATGAGACATTTAGAATAATTACTAGAGGTTATTATTATAAAAGAACTTCATGAGTTGTAATTTTCTCTCCCATTATACACTGAAATCCAAAACACAAGCTCATAATATATCTTATAGAATATAAATAGATTGTTTTGTTTTACTATTTGTATATGGATGATAGGTTTTTGTTAGGTCAACTATGGATACTATGGTCATCTCATGACCCTATAAAAACATATAACTAAAATAAGGATCACTATAAGAAATAATGATCCACAAAATATAATGTTACTTAACTGTCCCATGTACATAAAGAATAACTATATCATCAATGGTGAAGGTATTCATGATTGGAAAGAAGTGGTTTTCCATAGTTAGTTGGATCAAAATTTTCCATACATCATCATTAATTATTGTTTCCCAATGTAATATTGTCGCAAAATACATAATGACATCATCCTTGTTCCACTATAGAATGGGAATATTTTTCCATATCCCATTATGCCTCGGATACTCATTATTCTACTACTAATAGGTTAAACATATCCCCATGAATCCAAAAATCTAATACATCAACCATTTCCACCAGTACTATATATGGAGACCATTTTAAATACTTTTCAATCCATGATACACCGTTCATCATGAATCATAGAACTCACTCATTAACTTTCAACGTAAGCTCATAGGAACCCATAATCTTCTATTTATAAGAATTAAATTTGCACTGCTAAGAGAACATACTAAAAATTTACCCTCACTATATATGTTTTATCTCAATGAAAATTCCTATAAAACTGATAAATTATCTATCATGATCTTATCATTAGGACCGAGCATTAAATATTTCAATGTGATATATACTAATATGTGTATCTGGTGAACATCTATATACTTGTCAGTAAGTTGTTCCATAAACTAGATCTCATCAAAAGATTATCATACAATCTCTATGTACATATTTTGAATCAAGGCCTTTTCAATTAATTTTACCTTCATTAGTGTTTTGTCCATATAAAATTTTATAGCTGACAGATTCTCAAACAAGCTCCTATACCAAAGAATCTGGTCTTACTAAGCAATGATGTACATGAGGATCTTTTTGTAATTTGATACCAGAATCACATAACTCAAGTGATAGTGTGCCTAGAATATTTTGGAATGTAACACCCTACAGATAAAGTGAAGGACAATTTATACCAAGGTGTCTCAAAATTATTCAACTATAAGTTACCAAAAAAACCTCCTACATCATAAATACTCCGATCCCAGCTCTGGATGCATCAAAATACATTGTATAATACCTACTGGGATCATGTAATGTGAGGATCAATGTAGAGTACGTTATGATATTTTGATAGTGTAAATATATCTCACAAATATCTAACAATAAAAACATGACCACTTTCTTTGTCATACCAGACAACAGTTCTTCCCGATAGGATATGTCCTGTAAGAAGTGATGATAATAACCTTCTAGACCAAGAGATCATTGAATACGGAATAAATTATTGGGTTTCATCAATGATACCATGCATATGACCTTATATAGGTCCACTTACAATAAAGATGGTGATATAAAATGGATAATGAAATTCACTCTATCAAACAATAAACGTAACTTGGATATCTTGGCGTTAATACTTTGCTCCCTCAGTGTACCAATGATGATGTCATGATGTTGTGTGTGATCCTATATAGATTGGGAATACAATAATATATCATTTATGAAAACTAAAAAATTGATCTCACAAAGGATAAAATAGCATATACATCATATCCTTGAATACCACATGTGTGTTTATAAAAAATATTAGCGTCACTAAAAATTAGGATAATTCACAACCACTTATAAAATTTCTTTTTGGTATGTCTGATGGTGTCACACTCAACTGGTGTAACCCTATCCCTAATTCAATATGGGAGAAAATCTTGCTATCTCTACGCTAATTGGGGGTATCATTGATGATCATAACGGGATAACAGTTCTAAACTATCATCTAGTTCAATCATCAATATCCGACACATAAGTATCATGTGACATTATATATAATGGATAAATGAATTGGAAGACCAATTGTGTTGTACTAAGATATATGAAATCATTGGCTCCCAAAACATCTATCTAATATTTCAACTCATGAATCACTGTAGGTTCTATCATATAAGGCGTCATAGAAACTGGATTTGCTCATTGAACAAACTATGTCGTTATATAGATTTCGTGTTCTTGTGGTAAGATAGATTCAACTTTATGAATGAAATCCTAATATAAATTGCACCATGTGACTAAAATTATCTATATGCATTCCTCCATTCGAAACAATAAGGTTTTCTATCTGAATGTGAGACAATATAATCCTAACTAAAGATCCCACTCCCCATAGTGAGCATATATTCCCTCATCTGGAAATAGAAATGTATCTATCCTTGGATAACCATCTATATGATTATTTTATAGAACATTCTAAACCATACCAAGAAACAAATAAAACCATTCTTTAACACTAAATGTTCCCAAAATAAATGATAGCCATCTATTTTATGAGAACACACCTTATTGCTCTTAATACACATAGTCCACCTACGAAAATTGTATTACTGGTCCTGATCCAATCATTGATATCTATAGACAAACTGAAACCATTTTACAAATTAGAAGATATAACAGAATGTGTATATACTATTTTAAAAAATAAATCTAAGATATATGATAAAATAATTGTAACATTAGAGGTAGTAGGAATTGTATCTGTATCCATTGGAGCAGTCTATATTATAACACCCAATTATTTGACGGCTTGTTTCTCTTAAATAATTCTAATTCATTAAAAATCCAATAATGAATGAAGCGTTAAATCTATATGAAAAAAACTTGGTTATTATAGGAGAATGTAATAACCTAACATTAAACATAAATTTGACAAATCTGTGTTTTGAATTTCAAAAACCACTCATCTACGGTTTCGATCAAGACACTGATAAAACCAACATGTTTTTATGAATAGTAACGTATTCTTAGGAATAGTAATATGAATTCTTATATGACCCTTATAAATAGTAAATATTATTATTATTATATTTTCTTAAGGATATAAGGTAATGAGAGGTGGATTAATTTTACATGGTATTAAAAATTAAGTAATAGATTTAATATTGTTATTTTTTGAATAAATTATGATTTTATTTAAAAATTATCTTCAAAATATATAGAAAATTATTTTTATAAAATGGATTTCATTTATGAATTCTACATGTCAAAAAATGTTGAGGGTGAATTATTGTGATTTTTCTAAAATACATTAATTTTCTATGAATAGTAAAAATTGGATTTTTCGTTTTCAGTAGTTTAATGAAATCTCAATTATTTAATAATTAATATAAAATTCTGGTCTACTTGTGTACTGTACAGTATGACATGAAGATTTTCAAGCGGCTAAAAACATGGAAAAATACCAAGGGAAAGCCCATGGTTTTGCAAAAACAACTAATAAGGTGTCCCTTTAAATTAATAAAAAACACCTTCTCCTTAACTATAAATAACCACTCATTCCTTCGTTTTATTCAATTCCAAATCCATAATCCTGGAGGATATGGAATTTTTACCTCTCTATTATTAATTCCAAGATTTCATAAATTCCCTAAGGTCCCAACATTCATGTTTTTGGAGTTACTCTACAATTTAAGGGAATATACCACCCTTCTCTTTTCTTAATGATTTCATTTTATGTTTTATGTTTTTTTTAAATTGGACTATGTTTGGATATATCATTACATATGTACCTTTATTTACATATTATATATGAGTGTTGAGGAAAATCTTTTATCTTGTCAAACTAATTTATGAATTTTTAAGTGACGATGTTAGGTTGCTAAATTTTCGTGAGGGATTTCTCAATTTTCCTTTTATTTCGACTTCCTTTCATTCTTTTTCTTTCCAAATCTCCCCACATAAAAATGATATGATAATTATAGTACCTTAAATGAAGTGAAATTTTATTATTCTAATTTAATATTTCATCATCATCTCTCTTTTCCCCTACTCTTATACTAAGAAATGAAAACACCAACCGAGATGTGTTAATTTATCACATTCAAGGATGATGGGATCTCAAATATTATAACTGTATTCAATCCTAGTCATGAAACCCTTTTTATTTATGAACCAGATAATTATATAATTATTTTAACTTATGAAATGTTCCAGAATCCTTACACAATCATAATATAAATTAATAATACAAAATAAGTTCATTATACACAAAACAGCTATGTAAACCAAGTGTTTATCGTTATCATTTATCAAACAATTTATCCTCATGGTATATATCCAAAATAATTATAAGATCATTTATATCTATTTTAACATCACTAATAATATATATTATCAAATTTAGATGATTATCCGCATTACAAATGAACTTTCATTCATAAATACAAGTAAACTGTTCATGAAAACCAAGGAAGAAAATGCTTCAAAAATAATAAAATTGAACCTCTTGAACACGTAAAATGGCCAAGAATAAGCCATATAAGGTTATAAGAAATAAATTAAATTATGAGTAGGTTATGGATTTATTAATTTAGGATTATTATATTGATTATTCTGGTCATTAAGATCAGTTAAAGAACAGTATTGGGCTTATGGTAAGGGGTTTCTTATCCAACGTTTTATTCAATGATATTTCCATTGTTTGACACTTATTTCATGCATGTGGTGTATTACGTACATCCATTTGAGATATATTATCAATAATATATTTATATTCACTGTATTCTATGATTAATTTGTTTTTTATAAATTTTTGGTCATATGACTCCATTTATTACAATATGATAAGGGAATTTGTCTCATATTACATTTCCTTGTCATTTACTTGGTATTGTGAACCTAATCATTATTTTGTGGTGTATCCATTTCCCATTTGATATCATTTACCATTATTAATTGTAAATATTTTATATTTTTAAATTCTGGTTTCTTGTATATGATTATTGTCTTAATCTGTATACCCTTTAACATATGGTGTTTATTTGTAATATTGTTTTAACTATAGAAATATTGATGAATCTCTATCACCTAATAAATATGTATATTGAGAAGGAAGATTGTAATTGAATTAAATATATGTACACATAATTTTTTGGACTTTTAGTGATTTTAGGTCCCCCTATATCATACCGATTCATCGACATGACTCATGAGACAAATCAATTGGAGACAAACCCTTCGAGTTTGTTTTTAAATACCAAATGGGTTTCTAACCACAGACTTAAACTATTTCGATGGTATTGTGGTATCATGTTCTAGATAAATGATTTATAATTTATACACATTCTCTGTCTTCATTTTCTGTTATTACTATCCATTAGGTTTTCACTATGAAAAAACCTACGGATGAAGATCCATTCAAAAAAATTAATGGAATGTGTTTTTTATTTATTCACCATGCCATATTAACTATGAATTTTTTTTTGTGAATCCATTATTTTTTATTCATGCTTCGGCTATTAGTAACCCTTACTTATTATTTTTTCTCACCCAATTCATTCATTTTCCTTCAATAGGTTATGAGGAGGAGACCACATATTGAGTTCTCATGGATGCAATTTTGTAGTTTTTGTTATTTATTGTTTTTTGTTACCTTTCCTAGTGTAATATGTATTACATGTATGTATAAAATTTCTTCAAGACAATAAAATCAATCATTCTTTGGGATTTCATTCCTTTTAATAATGCTAATAAAATATGTAATTCACTATCACTGGGACTCTAGGGTTAGGGCATTATAGTTGGTATCAGTGGATGATTAGTGGAAAACATGAAAACTATATTTAGAAAACATAAATTAGGGAATAAAACCCAATTATAATCTTCGGGGATAAACATATAATAGCATCCTAGTAATTTGATAAGGATTAGATTATGTGGATATTTCAAAAAAATACATCCTTATCTAGATATATACTAGTAGAGGTGGCACTGGAGCAGATTTACTTAGGATTAAAAGCTGTGACAAGGAGATTCAAGTTTGACATAGGGTATCCTATGAAATGACAATATGACTTTATACGATCTTGGTCTGACACTCATAGGAGATATTATTAGGATAATTCAAATTTTCATTCAAGCCATTATGAAGGATTGGAATTTAAATTTTTCTTCCATATAAACTATGTTTATGATATTTGTTGTACGTAGAATTACACTTTATGATAAGTTAATTTTAAGTTGAGATTAAAAAAAAATGATTCAAAACCTAATATAGTGTATTCTATTATTTTTAAATGGCACCAAATGGAAGAAGGAGACTCAATTATCCTGGAAAATTTAGGTATTTCCCCAATGAGCAAGTCAACACAATCAATGATAGAGGGCATCATATCAAAACCATATTGGGACAACATACATAGGTTATGATGAATAACCATTACACACTTTTCTTGGATCATTTCATATGTAAGAAACCACAAATTTTAGTGGGATAACTAATCCATTTGTAGCTGAGCAGTGGGTCATGTCCCTTAAAAAGATTTTCATTGAATTAAGATGCAACAAAAAGTAAAAGGTAGTGATGGCAGGGTATTTTATCAAGGGTGATGATGATCAATGGTTGTACCTGAATCATAATACCACAGAGAAATAAGAAATAAAATATATGAAAAGAGGACTTTAATGAAAATATTCTTCATCAAATATTTACTTCATGAGAAATGAACAGAAATGAAGAAGGAATTCCTTGTGTAATGGCAAAGGGTGTAAGACATTATTTCATTGTATGCGGATACAATTACCATACTATCTATGTATTCCATAGATTACATACGTGACTTGAAAGGAAACATTGATCATTTCTTTGAACATATTAAGCCATGTCTTCGAAGGGAACTATCTTCTTAAAAATATTCATCATTTGATGAATTTTATTAAGTTTTATCAAAACATAGAAGAAAAATTATAGATCAAATTTGTTCAATGGAAACCAAGATATAAAGAGGGATCCTGATAACCATTGAAAATGTGAAGCACCATAGAAGACGAAGGGAGTGGATAATTCCCATTATGTAAGAACTATAGAAAGAATCAACCTGGGAAATGCTTGAAAGGCCTTTGAGTCTGATATAAGTGTGGAGAAAAGGGTCATCGATCTTGTGAATACAAGGGGAAGAAACAAGACAATTATATTCAGTTCCACAATTGTATAGATATGGGACACTACACGAATGATTTTCCTATGTTCCAAAGAGACATGCCTCAGAAAAGGCCACGTGAGGAAGGGTATTCTTATGCGATTTCAACCGTAGAGGTTTATGTTCCTAATGATTTGGTGGTAGGTACATTAATTATTTTCCTAAAACACTACCTATGAATTATTTTATTTTGGATCACCATATTCATTTATATATTCTATGTTCTCTATGAAAATTATACATATCCAATTTGATTTAATAATGGAGTCAATATTTAATTATCCTAGGGGATGTATCATTGCAACAAAGCCCTGTCGATCAGTCCCTCTCATGAAAAATAAATTTCCTATATTTTCTATCATTATCATTATGACAATAATTTCTTTTTATATAATTCTATATATCAATATGAATTAAAATTATGATCTGAATATCTATTGTAAGAAGAAGGAAGTTATAATTTTTTAAAATGGGGTAGAATCCCATATTCTAGAGAAAAAACCTTTCCATATAATTCTTATCTAGATCCACCCTCAGGTGCTATATTGAATTCAATTAATGGAGATGAAGAGAACCCAAAATCTATGAGATATGATAAAAATATTCAAATTGATGATGTACATATAGTGCACGAATACATTGACGTATTCCAAGAGGATTTACCTCAACATCATCAAAAGTATAATGTTGAGGTCTCAAATGATTTTATTCCAGGTGAAAGACCTATATCAAAGACTCCCTATAGAGTAACCATTGTATAATTAGCAGTGCTAAAGAAACAACTATAGTAATTGAGTGAAAGAGGATATATTCAACCTAGTGTTTCTCTATGGGGTGCCCTTATCCCATTTTTCAAGAAAAAAGATGTATCCATGAGGCTATGAATTGATTATAGGGAAATAAATGCTATTACAATAATGAATAAAAATCCTCTCACATGAATTGATGATTTATTTGATGAACATCATGGAGCACAATATGTTTCAAATATTTTCCTTCGATCTGGTTATCATCAACTGTGTGTGAGGAAGGAATATATTTTAATGAAATGTTTTTATACCAAGTATGGGAATTAATAATTTACAATGATGCATTTTGGAATGACTAATGCACGGTCTATTTTCATGGATATAATGCATATATTTTTTAAGGAATATCATGATGACTTTGTTTTGGTATTTATCGATGATATCCTCATATACTCTAAGATCTAGGAATTCCATGAGAATCTCATGTAGATTTTTCTGAAAATTCGTAGAATAAATTATTTATATTGAATGTTTTAAAAGTGTCAAATATGGCTTCAATATGAATCTTTTCTTAACCATGTTCTATATAATAATGTAATCATAGTTTATATTATGAAGGAAAAGACAATCAATTAATGGTTCACACCAATGAACAGAACTTAGGAACATAGTTGTATTGGCTTTGCAGGTTATTATCAGTGTTTTGTTCAAAATTTTACCCGACCGGCTAACCTGCTAACCAAGCTCACACATAAACGGGTAATGTTTTTATGGATGAAATAACATACATAAATATTTGAAGAATTGAATGTATGATTGGTCAATGCTCTAATTTTTACACTTTCATTAGGAAATGATATATTAGTGATATATAGTGATGCATCAAATAATGGGATGGGTTGCATCCTTATGAAAAATGATAAAGTTATCTATTATGCATCAAGAAAGTTGAAGACTCTTGAGAAAAATTACCCAACCCCAGATCTTGAGTTAGTACACAAAATCATTGATCTGAAAACAGGAAGACATTATCTCTACAATAAAATTTATGAAATATATAGGGATTACAATAGTTTGAAATACATTTTTACATAGAAAGAACTCAAAAGAAGAAATGGATATGATTCAAGTTACTCAAAGATTATGGGTTTTCAATACACTATCAACTAGGGAAGGAAAATATGGTTGAATATGAATTAAGCTAGAACGGTCATGGATTTAGGACTCAAATGAGGATTGATAGATATCATATATTCATGGATCTAGAAAAGATTGATATGATAATTTTTAATTAAGGGGAATCATCGTTACTCTTTCAAATGATTGATAAAACATATTTACTATAGAAGATAAATATATATCAATATAATGATGATAATCTACCCAAGAAAATTACTACTATTAATGACGGGATATTGGAAGACTTTGTGTACGATGAATGAGTTTCCAAATTTGGGAAGAGGTTATGTGTTCCATCATTACGTGACCTAAAACACGAACTATTAGATGATCAACATATATCAAATTTTTTTATACACTATGGTAGACCTAAGATGTATTGAGATCTAATGGAACATTTTTTGATGGTTAATATAAATCCATAAATTGTGGAATACCCTTCAAGGTGTCTAGTTGGACAATAATTGATGGCAGAGAGACAACATCCTTGAGGGGTGTTGAAACCTCTAAATATTCCTATGTTGAAGTGGGATGAAATTCCGATGGAGTTTTTCACATTACTACTAGGTACCCTTAGATGGAATGATTAAATATGGGTAATTGTTGATCGTCTCACAAAATCAACACATTTCCTTGATATAAGAGATGATTTACCCCTTGAGAATCATGCAAGACTTTATATTAATGATGTTTTAAAACATAATGGTGCACTTATATCGATTTTATCTGATCAATATCCCTTGGTTTACATCAAAATTTTGTAAATTTATAGAGAAGGCATTGGATATTTCGATTCATATGAATACTACTCATCACCCTCAAACTAACAGACACTCTAAAAGGACAACTCAAGCACTGGAAGACATGTTGAGATCTTGGTCTCCTTAATTTCAAGGTATGTTGGATCAATACATACCATTTTTGGAGTTTTCCAACAATTATAGTTTCCATTATAGCATTAAATTGGGGCCATATGAAGCATTATACTGTAAGTGGGGTAGAACTCCAACATGTTGCGATGAAGTTGATGAGAGGAAGATTTTAGTCCCACAACTTACCAAAGTGACAACTACAAAGGTAAACAAAATTTAGGCACTTATTAAATCATCCCAAAGTAGGAAAAAGAGTTATGCTATAAAACAGAGAATGGATTTGGGATTTAGAGTTGGAGGTCATCTCTTCCTAAAGTTATTTCGTGGAATGGTGACTTAATGTTTGGTAAGAATGGGAAACTGAGCACTAGGTACATTGAACCATTTGAAATTATGGAATTTATTGGTGCTCTAGATTACCATCTATCAAATGAAAACAGGTCTCTCTAATGTTATTAATGTGTTCCATGTCTCATTTTCAATGAAATACAAGCCTGACCCAACGCATACACTCAACTATGTTGAAATATATATCGAACCAGATTTTTCATACTGTGAAGAGCCTATCGTGATTCATGACACAAGGGAGCAGGTATTTAGAAATTAGATAACTCTTCTAGTAAGGGTTCTCTGGAAAAACCATAAAATAGAGGAAGTTATGTGGGAACCTAAGGACATTATGAAAAAGAACCACCGACGTCTTTTGGAATGGATTTATACATTCAAATATTTCGAGGAAAAACTTTACGAAGGTAGGAATTATATATCACCCAAACATTTCATGGTATTTTTTCCATAAATAATATTCAGTTCCTTAGATAAACTATATTGAATGAAGTTTTATGCCTCTGTGAAACAACAAATGGTTATTATTGGAGAATATTATAACCTATAATTATACTTTAAATTTCCACATCTATGTTTTGAATTTCAAAAAACAATCATCTATATTTGTGATGAGTATGTTATTTGGAGTCTGATAGAACCAACATATTTGTTGGATAAATAGAAACATACCCTTATGAATAGTAATATGAATAGTAATAAAACCCTTATAAATTTTAAATAATAATAATATTTTACTTTCCTGAGGTTATAAGGTAATGATATGTTGGTTAATTATTCAAGATATTAAAAAATTATTTATACATTTAAAATTTTTATTTTTGAACAAATTATGATTTTATTTAAAATTAAAGTTTATAATATTTATAAAATTATTTTGAAAAAATTTAGTTCATATTTGAATTATACACAACAAAAAAAGGCTAGAGTGAATTTTTGGTATTTTTCTAAAATACATGAACTTTTCATGAATAGAAAAAATATAGTTGTGAGTTTTTGGTAGTGTAATAACATCATATTGTTGTAATAATTAATATAAAAATCTGGTCAACTTATGTATAGTAAAATATGACTTGGGGTTTCCCCGGTGGCTAAAAATGGGAATGTAACATGGGAAAGGTCATGGTTTTTCAAAAACCACAAATTAGGTGTCCCTATAAATTAATAAACAACCCCCTCTCATTTACTATAATTACCCACACATACCTTCATTTTATTTCATTAAAATTCCGTAATACTTGAATCCATAGTAGTCTTACCTCCATAATATTCATCATAAGGTGTAATCAATCCCCCAAGATCCCAACTATCATTTTTTGGGAGTTACTCTATTAGGTAAGGAAATCAACCACCCTTCTATTTCCATAAGGCATTCATTTTATGTTTTCTATTTTATTTTAAAAGAGATTATGTTGGGATATATCATTCCATATTCCCATTTATATACATATTATTTAAAATTGAAAATATACCTCCTTTATTGCATCAAAATAATTTATTAATTGTTATGTGATGTTGTTAGGCTGCCGAATTTTTTTGATGGATTTCTCAATTTTAATTTTATTTCGAGTTTCTTTCATTCATTTTCATTCCTCATATACCCCAATAAAAATGGTATAATAATTCCAATACCATACATGAACTATAATTTTATTATTCTAATGTAATATTTCATCATCTCCCCTTCTCTTTTACAAAAAAATGAAAACACCGTCTGAGATGCGTTAATTTATCACATTCAAGGATGCAGGGTTCTCAATTAGTTTTAACATCGTAAATACTGGGCATGAAACTAATTTTATGGTTAAATAATATCATAATATAACTATTTCATCTTATTAATTTTTTTTAATCCTTAGGCACACATAATATAGAATAATAATACAAAACAAGTTCATTATTCACCAAAATGCCATGTAAACCAAGCATTTATCATTATCTTTTATCAAAGAAGTCATCCACAAGGTATATATCTAAAATAATTATAATATCATTTATATCTCTGTAAATTTCACTAATAATATATATTAACAATTATGGATTATTATCCACCATACCAATAACCATCCATTAATGAATACAAGAAAACAGATCATGAAAACCAAGGATTAAAATGCTTCCAAAATAATAAAATTGAACCTCTTAAACCCATCAGAAATGAAATGAATTAACCTAATAAGGTTATAAGAAATAAATTACATGTTTATTAGGTAATGTAAATATTAATTAATGAGTCTAAATTTGATTATTTAGGTCATTAAAAGAACTCATTCAGGCATATGATAAGGGGTTTCTTATCTCACTTCTATTTATATGATATTTCCATTACTTTCCACTTATATATTGCATGTGTTGTATTTTTTACCACTATTTGAGAAATATTATAATTATTCTATATATATTCATTGTATTCTATGATTAATTTGGTAGTTACTATTTTTTTCATATGACTTGATTGATTATAATGTGGTAAAGGACTTTGTCTCAAATTCTATTCAGTTGCCTTTTACATTGTATTGTGCACCTAATATTTATTATGTGTTGTATCCACTACCCATATGATATCATTTCTCATTCAAAATAAAAAATATATTATATATCCATATTCTATTTTCATGTATATGAGTATTTTATAGGTAGTATACCCTTTTTCATATGGTCATTTTTTGGAATGATGTTTTAATTATGGAAATATTGATGAATTTGTATCCTCTACTCTATAAATATGATTAGAAGAAAGATTTTAATTGTGTAAAATATTTGTGTAAATAATTATATGGACATTCAGTGATGGTCAGGGCCCACTATATCCCCTCGATTCATCGACAGGTATAATGATATAAATCAGTTGGCGACAAACACTTCAAGTTTGTTTCTAAAAAATAGATAGGTTTCTACCCAAAAACATAAACCGTTTTGATGGTATTGTGGTATCTTGTTCAATATATATGAATTCCAACTAATTATAATTCCCTTTATTCATTTTCATATATTACTATTCATGAGGTTTACACTATGACAAAACCTATGGATGTAGTTTCATTCTTAGTTTATAAAAGGAATGTGTTCTTCATTTATTCACAAAACCATATTGATTATTCCAAATTGTTTATTATTTTTATATTTTTTATTCATGATTCTGCTATTTTTACCCCTTAATGAGAATATTATCTCACCCATTTAATATTTTTCCTTAAATAGGTTATGAGGAAGAGACCATATTTTGAGTTCTCTTGGATGAATTATTTCATTTTTTGTTATGTATTGTTTTGTGTTACCTTTTCCAATATAATATGAGTTACATGTACGTATCTGGTTTCCTCATGACTTCTAAACTAATAATTACTTTGTGATTTTATTCCTTTTAATCATGATAATATAATAAGTAATTCACTGGCTCTGGTCTTCTAGGGTTGGTGTGTTACAAATATAACATATAGTTGGCACACCCCTTTAAACTGGGATAAAATATGACTCGCATGTGTTTTTACCAGTGAGTGGTACTACTTCTGCCACACCGAGGTACTATATCCCTTTCCTAATCCTGAATAGTTAGTGGAACTTCATGTACCAGTCTCTAAGGGGTTGTTAAGACTATATCAGAAACTTTTACCTTTCTTAACCAACTTCTCGTTCTCTATTATGGAATTTTATTACAAAACATATTAATCTAATAAAATATACTAAATACATGATTGTTCACTAGTTGATGAGGGAATATCATTTTCTTGTGGAATAATCATCCACACTGGAAGAGCTGAGCCGAATTATTGTATTGAGGTGGACATACATCCACTTGACTACTCAACCAGCTAATACCCTGGAGGAAACTACAATAGAAAGACTTCTTTAAACCATAATATGAGTTCTCATATCACCATACTAAAACACTGTGTCCACCTCTGAAGGACTCATTAAAATTATATTCCATGATGAGATCTTGATTCATCACATCTTCAAGGCTACTCATGTGTATGATGTTCACATGTTCCTAAATCTCCTAGAAAATACCATTACGAAAATGGCTTTAATTGGTGATCTCATCAACTACCCAGGAAGTATAAAAGTATTGAAGTTTGGCGAAGTGTCCGACATAGACAATCTATAACATTCCCTCTAGTTTGATGTAAATGAACAAAAAATATTTTTCATCACACAATGTTTCAGGATAAAAGTGCCTTATATACATTTCATTGATTTCCTTCCTAGATGACTGAACTTACTACCCAACTTACTCCATAATGTCCCACAAATAGTTGGATGGTTTATAAATTGAGTAAAAATATTACTTCACCATATTATCATTTAAATTGTCAATATGTTTGAATATCTTCTGGATAGAATTATTCTAGAACTCAACTACCTAGGTTCATCCATCATCAGTGAATATAGGTACCCCTTTTTTTAGAACTCTCTTATCAACTATGATATTTATGGGGTGGTGAAAAAATTCTCCCATTCCATGGATCGTATGACTATCATGAATCATTCTGGGAGATGTTCATCCATCTAAAATGTTTCCATGCACACCTTAAATCTCAGGTTACACAAATGATCACCTATATCAAGTGGTTAAAATATTGAACCATTATATCATGGTTCATATCCACTATCTTAATAATATAACTTTCATAATAAAGATTCATTCATTTTATATATCAAATACATCAAGGGTTCTCATTTCAATGTTTTATCACGGGAGAAACATGTACCATGTAACAATAATATCCCATGCAAGAACAATGCATGTAAATATATATCTCACTTATCAAATAATATTAAATTTATATAAATCATATTGAATATAGGTCCATGAGAATACATATTAATTACTGCAATATAAAACAATATATGGATCTCCCAAAATGAAACATCTTCATGAAATAACAAGTGAACATCTAGAACAATAATACCATCCCTAGAAACATAGATTTTCCTCCGTACCTAGTTTAACTACTCCCACGAAAATTATCATTACATTATCCTTACAAATCCTTGTATCTTTTAGACTATTCCCAAATATTATTGAAAAAAATAAAAAACATATTATCTAACACCACCTTGCAATATATCCAACCAGATGCACCTTGATGTGACTGAGCTAGCTAGATATGCGACCTCATGTGAAACTCACTGTATGAAAAAAAATATTCCGAATAAAAGTAACTCAATAATGAATATAGTGATGAGACTATACTCTCTGATAATGATTTTTTATAATAGTGGAAAAATTAAATAAGGGTATGACAAATAAAAGAAACGATATCAAAAAATTATTAGGAAATCAAAGCTAATAAGGGATAAACTGAATAAATCGAAATAATATTAGAATAAAGAAATATCATTATAAATATAACTAAATGAAGTTATCATAGTCATTTAGATAAATAGAATAGTATTTTAAAATTAATATTACAAATACCCGTGTGCCTAACCTGATTTTGGTTGTGTCTCAAATATCCAACCCATCATGCAAGCTACAAATCAAAAAAATTGTCCCACTCCCTTGTCCAAACCTCCATCCATGAAATATTACCTAGTTATAAATATAGTCTCATTCAGGGCATGAGTAAATCATAGTAGGTTTACATCACCACCTATAAAAAAATCTATTCCAAGAAATCTAGTTCATACAATAATGAAAAACAATTAATTAAAAAATCAATACTGCAGATGAAATAAACCCGGTGACCCTCATGTTAGAGGATAACACATGATGTTAGACAAAACAATATTTTTTGCATGTCATGTATCTCCCACTAAGGGTTTTTCCTATTGTATAATAATAGATCACCCAAATCATTGGTTGATTCATCTCCTGTGGATGAATAAATCGTGACGTATCATAATCAAATGATATTTTCCATCTATCTATCCATAATCTCACCCTCGAGAATCTTATGACTATGCATCATTCTATTATTTATTTTATATAATCATACACCATTCCATCTAGTATCAATTACTTTTGTGCCTATCCATCGTACTTTATGAAATCATGAACCATAACCTAAATCATCAACATAAATAATCTATCATATCATAAAAAATCAACATTCCAATAGGAATCCAACCCTCAATAATTAGTCACATAAATTTATCATAAGATCAAAATATTGTAAAATAATACCCAATTTATAATCAACCATAAAATATATATATCCCCACATGGTAGAATAATCAATTCATTAAAATTATGAATTTTCCAAGATATTTTTGTCTAATAGCTACATGTGACCAATTATCCTAATATATATATCAAAATTTTATCATTTATCCATCAACTCAAAGGAAACTAATATATAAGTCAACCTAATTTAACATAGGTGATTCACCCATAATCAAATCACAGAATTTACATATTTTGCGATTCATATGGCTTTGAAGTCAATCAATTATTTTATATCCAATTTATAAAGAGAAATAATGTAAATATAACCATGTCTCAATAATTTACAAGATTGAAATACCATCACAGCAACCACTGGTCTCATTTTCCATGATAATGGACCTAATTGGATCTAATAAATGGTAAAAAATTAATATTATTTGACTTTTATTATCCAATTTGTAAATACAATGTGGGGTGTTCCAACATTATCTCACATTTCACACAAACTATAAATAATTAAATCTGACAAAGAGTCATAAGAATTAGACCATCCACCTCAAAATCATATGATGATATGAAATAATGATGTGTATGTAACAACAATCTACCTTTTCCCTCCATTTAACAACAAAAAAATTACAACAACAATGAAGCATGAAGAAAAATAAGAACCATAAGGATTAACAACAAAATTAGTGTCCATAACACCAATATCCTATGTTGTCTTAGTATTGCATCTTCTAATTTTCTCATAAGTCGACAACAAAAGGCTAGCAATGGATATCAGTGAATTCATCCACAAAATGCATGATGCTGGAGTGTTTAAAAATGATGGTGTGAGAATAATTCATCATGTGAATTATATTCACATCTTAAAACAACTGATTCCATTATTTTCCATAAATTTTTTCATCTAGAAATTTAAAAACATAAATGAACCATTTCGTGTTTGGAAATTTTTTCATGATGTTTTACCATTCCATGGGGTACATTCATAGTGTGAAAGGAATTCATGGGGGATTAATTAATTAAAAAGGAATAAAAATTTCATTGTATATTTTTAGGAAATGAATTAGTTCATATGTTGTTTTTATGGGGTTTAATTAATTTAGGGTTTAATTAAATATAGGAGTTAATTAATTTTAGTTTGTAAACTAAATTAATGTGGAGAATTAAATTCCTAGGGTATAATAAAAAAATGATGTTGTGAATTGCATTCAAAATTTAAATTTTTACTCACCTCTCATTCCTATTGTACCCCTATAACACTTAATCTAACCTAGATGTAGGCTCAAAAAACAAAGATTAAATAAATGATAACCTAGTTCAAAGAGATTTAACAAAATAAATGAAGAGCGACATTCCAAGAAAAATATTGGATCAAACATTCCAACTCCAAGAGATTGTATTGAGTAAATCATGATGATGAAAAAGTGTTTTTATATAGAGGATATCAATGTTTCCTATAATTTGAAAAATAATTGTTGTATGAACACTAATGACATGAAATCATGGAGATTCTTTGGAATGTCCTATACGATAGATGACATATATAACTATCACTTCCATGTCTATCCCGAATTGATAAACTCAATCATTTAAATAATATTTGAATCCACAATCATAGTAATGATATAATTTTATGATCCTATTTTTCTTCTAAAATATTATGAGAATATAATATTTATTATAAAATAACATTTTTTGAAGAGAAATTAAATAATAACAACATGAGATAAGGAATTAAATTATATATGTGAAAAGTTAAATTACAATAAAATCATTTCCATGTCCATATGTCTGATTGATGATGTATAAGAAATAATTCTCAATATCATCACCTTAGGTAATCATTCCCATTCATACATGATCCTATCATTCAACTATTTTTCACCGACAAACCTATTTAAGTTTTATCACATGTTTATTACTCTATCAAAATATTACACACACCCATAACTAAAATCATGTTACTACTATGGACTAAAAAAAGCCTATGGATATCATGAGTTAAATGAGAGTATAAAATCATTCATATTTTCTCAGTTCAAAAACTAATAATGTCAGAGGTTTCCCCCCCACCACCACCCATATAATGTTCTTACTGTGGATCCACATAAACCATTCCCCGAGCCATTGAGTCATATGGCCTCATGAATGACTCTCGATATACCAGAGGTTTTTTAATAGTAACAAGGGTATAAGGAGGTGTAGTGGGGAGATTATACCCTCATATCAGAGTTTCACAATTCATATTATAAAAATCAAAAATTAAAAAAGTCATATATAAATAGGTATAACTTTGGAAACTCAAAAATAATAAAATACTGAAGTATAAAATACTGAGAAAATTTATTAATATAAAAATACAATTGTTTTAGTCATATATATTAATTTCATATAATGCTAGTATAGAGAAAAATGATAAAATAAGGGACATACATATACAACATTCTAATCATAAAATACTAATATCTTAAAATACATATTTGTTTGAATCACACAAATATTATTGGTCATTTTCTCCCATGATCCTTGTTATTTGTAAAATTAATGAATAATTTTTATAAGGGTGCATTCCCATAACCATGGCTATATACATGATTCCTAATTAAGTACTAATTGTGGCCTCTCTAGGATTTCATATAATCATAGTGAGAAACTACCAATGTTTTCTGGAAATAATCCATGGATTGTATAAATCTAAGTAGTATGCATGCATTATGAATAATAATCAATGATTAATAAATAAATACCCGATGGATCAGGTTCTTACAGGTCTCTTGGATGGCTCCACCTACTTTAGCCTGGACAGATAGAAGTGTATAATTAGTAACCATATATATAGTACACATACATATATATATATATGTACTATATACATCTCTATGCACTCTATACGTGAGGATGTTTAGATTCATATACTAGGACCCTCGGTGCTAGGTGGGTCAATGGAAAAAATTTGATTTTCATAACCATTATAATGATTGTATATGCTCATAAAATGGTGCATTCCATGAATCATATGAAAAATGTGAAACATCATGCTCAACAGATGATATAGGAGGGGTGATATGTTAGACAAAAATCCCGAAACAAGGTATCATGGTGTACTATGCCCATCATCTAGTTACAAGTATAAATGTGATAAACACCATACTCAAAACCTGAGGTATGGGGGTGAGACACATCATGCTCAACCAAACCCTTCACAATAAATCCACATACAATATCAATGGTATAATCATTATAATAACATCTAGCATGAGGGATCACCTATATAACATTTATAAACATCAAGACCAATACCTTCAAGGGAATCCCACATCATATAATCCATATATAAACACATGAGTTATTATGTGTGGCCTTTCCACCCATTTTCATTTTTTGAAATAATCTATTTAATTAATTTAGAATAATAAATCCATTTCATGATTATCCATGTATTACGGAAGTTATTTTATAATCAAAACAACTATATAGAGTGTTTAATTCTATTTACAAGTCAAGACAAACACATAGATGGTGTTTGGTCATTAAACAATTATATACAAGTTCTAATTTAATCTCGAAAATCCTAAGGTGTGTATTCTTATGTGGTATAAATCCTCTAACTAAATGGTAAGGGTACATAAGAGTATAAAAACTATTTTATAATTCCTTATAATGTATTTTCAAACTTTATGATAATTCATGACAATAGCTGGCCTTTTATACATTGACGGATGTATGAAAACATCATATATTTTTGGGAAAATAATAATTTTACCTACCTTATGTTCCTAGATAAAACCCCATAGAATATCACCTTCATATTTGAAGTATAATACATAAAAATTAAAGAAAATTCGAGTACACTAAAAATAGGGAAAATGATATCGCACCATAATAGTTCAAGAGTTATGTTGAGAAACTGAGATATGTTGTAATATGAATTGAGAGCTTACCAATGCGGATATAGTGAGTCTTATGGTATAATATTTAGAGTCTAGGTGGAAGATAAACCATAATACCTAGGATAGAAAGAGGATATCTCCGCGAGAGGAAAAAGGAGCCATTAGCCATTGAAAATGGGTGAATGAAAGGGAGGTATGGTTTTAAATTCATTAATGGAATAATGATCTTTTTATAGAATAATTTCAAGGTCACACAGTTTAGCCACATGTATTATCATTCACTTTTTCAATTGTTTGCAACACCACCTCCTGAGGAGGTACCCCTCAGGTGCTAGGCACATGGTTTGCTTAATTTTCTACAAGACATGTGAATCCCACTACTATAAAATTTAAAATATATAAATAGGTGTGATCCAAGGAATAATTGATTAAATAAAAATCATGTGGCCTCATGAAGGCCACTATGTCCCCCCCCATTATTTCCTAATACAGTTATTACTAACCATTTGAAAAAAATCAGTCTCGCTATGTTTTACCAATTATCATTGATTCAGGATTTGAACTAGCCTCATATTCTTCTATAATATTCCATAGGTTCTATGTCATATATGAAAAGTTTTAAAAATGATTTCAATGAAATATATGATAGATATAATTGATATAATTTAGGTAATTACAACCTCTCCTCATTAAATAAACTCGTCAGTGAGTTATCCTTCTGAGGGTAAAGGGGGTCATCTATGAAACAAATTGGCCACTACGATCATATATCATCTTCCCACTCATATGGATAATTTTATATAAATTCGTGCTTCTATAGAATAGATACTAAAGAAAATAACCCAACTTAGAGTTTCATCATTCATTGTTCCACAATAGGCAGTGGTTAATCGTAAAAAGAAGCATCCAAATTTAACTCATCCTCAGTAGGTTGGAAAATATACAACATGTATGGATAATATCACAGAATCTGAGATATGTGAAATACATTATGCATAGAACAGTATCTATGAGGATGTGAAATTTGGTATTTCAGGGGTCCAATTGATTTGAAAACCTCAACGTGTATAAAAATAATAGGATAATTCTTACTCAACTCAAAAAATGATGAAATCCCAAATTGTGTAAAAATCACATGAAAACATTATCACAGACCTTTAACATAAGAGGTTTCCAGCATCAATTAGACTATGAATTCTATCTAGACTAAGCTATGAACATTTGTTTCTAGTCAATTGGATATTTTGTGTATGTCCTAGACAAGACATGGTCAATGAATATCTTCATATCTAACCTCTAACCACCACATATGTGGTTTAGAGTACTACTGTATAAGGCTTCATAATGGACCATCAGAATGATGTCTTGAAATATATTTGTATAAGAAGACTCAAAAATGGGTTTTTTCTACCAAAAACCCATTATGTCAAGGAAAAATGTATGTAAATTTCCTTAATCACATGTACCATGCAATATTTAACTTTTTACGTCTGAGGGTGATAGGTTCTGCTCATAATCAACTATTTGCATAAGGAATTATGAAATCCCCCATAGACCCGATACATGAATCAAGACTCTATATATGATATGATCGAACATGGATCTCCATGATAGTGTATTAACATCCTTGACATATATCCTCCATATCATGTATATTGGAAAGGTATCCCAAACATGTGTAAAGTGTGTGACCATCATCAAATAATCAATGAGTATCCCAACTGTATCATTTCCATGAGGTAAACGTAGAAAACTAGTGATGAAGTACATAGAGACATAATATGATTTCCACTTGTGAATGGATAATGGTTCTAAAATTACTACTAGTCATTAATTTTTTTCCTTACCTACTAAAAGGTGTAACATCGTGTGATAAAAGAAGAAATCTCACATTAAATTGAAGGAAAAAAAATACCTGTGATAAAAATCTCAACACATCTTGTTGACACTGGGATATACTTCAAACAATGAGTCCTAAAATTCTATAATTAGCCAATAATTTTATTTCATCTAGTCCAAAAAATTCCCTTTTAAGCATAAATCTTCATCCTCTTCCATGTTCCTACAGGAACATGATACCATAAATGAGATAATTTCCCTAATCTCATATCCTGTAAGAGATTATATATTACATGTTATTTGTTGTTCTATAAGGGTATTGGAGACTACGAAGAATGATAGGATAGTCTGTTGCTGGCCCCCTTTAACCACATCCTAAATCTCAAAAAACAAGGCATGAGTTTCCATCACCATTTTCCTCTTGAGCCACATGTGTTTAATTATTCCATCATAGAGTGTCGACTATCTCAATGCATTTTCGATGAATAAATTATTTTTTGAAACCAATTTCTTCATGGTAATAAACCCATATGCACTTCCAATGATTTAGATCCTGCTACAAAAAGATTCAATTGAGTTTTTTTGTGATAAATGATTACTACAAAACACTATCAAACTAAATAATGTCTCCAACATCATAATTCATGAACTAAAATAGTGAGCTTAAGGTCATACATCTACTAATTCTACTTGTGAGGCCATGATTGTCGATACCCATATTCTACAACTTTCTCATCCTGAATCAAAATATCTCTTAGCAAAATACTTGATGCATCATAAAAAATAGTGTATCATTTTCTTAGATATTCAATAATCATGGTTAGTGTTTAATTTTGTATTCCCTTAAATTCCCCAAAAGCAACTCCAAATTCTTCTTACAATATAAATTTATACCCTTTTAGCCACACAAGTCAGAGCCAGGTCACGTGACACCGTTCATAGACGGAATCAATCTAAAAAAGACATCTAGAAACTATTAATTGGTTCCCATATCTAAAACAATATGTATTTCTATAGGTGGTACTATAGGATTGATATCTAGTGGCTCATGTCCCCCTACATTCAGTGATAGGTCATCATGCCTTATGGCCATACAAATTGAGTTTGGAATGGTGGAATGATTTTAAAAGTACAAAGTCACACATCATAAGAGAACCAAATAGTTGATGGAATCACATATATATTATAGGGAAAAATACAATACCATCTTATTGAATATCCTACCACTTTTCCTACTCTAATATTCATATACATGATAAAAGGGAACACCATAATAAACCATTATAATCATTAGATACAGCCACATATACCCACTCTTAATGCCATGTATATGTCATATTCTCTTAGATTTGAAACACCCTGGTATTTAACATACATCATCAAGAACTATTGAGTTATGGAGGACCAAGATATAACCTTCAATCACACCAAGTGATAGGGAAACATTGTCACGAATGCTTTAGCCATCATATGGAATCCAAGTATGGGAAATTACTTCTATCTATTTCCTGGTTCTCTTTATAATGAATCTAAAAAACATGTTAAGGGTAATTATTTTGGCCTACATAATATATTCCCCCATTAATTTGTGTTTCTTCATTTTATTCCTTCCATCCTTTCTTTTTCAATAAAAAGTTAATTTCATGCCATTTAAATTAACATTCATTCACAATTATGGTTAAATTGTTAAACCAAATGGTTTAATAAATTCAATTCATGAGGGTTCATACACCTCATTAATTGAAATATGATGTTCACTTAATCAATATCATAACACATTATAGACCATACAACCATTGGTCCATTACATAATGTGTCATAGTTTACTACTTATAGTATCTGTTATAGAAAAATCAGGAAAAAACTATTAAGGTTACAGAAGGAACACTTCATTCTAACTATTATTCCCAATTAACGGTAACAATAATATAAGGATGAAAAATATACTATTCAAGGTACATATCACAAATTATTGTAGTCAAGTGATTCATAATATATGTCATGGCATAATTCATGTCATTAAAATCTAACAAGTTTCCTAAAATAATCAATGATATGTATAACCTCATCTAATCAAAACATGATAAAACAAAAGAATCAATAATACCAATAATAATATCATAATAAATTTTAAATTTCCAATGATGGAATCAAATTTGTTGTAATAGGAAAAATCTAGAATATAGTAGACTCTAATCAGGGAAATTTGGCTTCTCTCAATACATGGGTCAACTACTACCCTGAAAATATCATTACCAAATTCCATAACTTTCAGAATAACTTTTCCATTGTCTCAAAATAGCAAGTTGATATTAAAAATTCATCTAGTACAAATTTGTAACATCCAAACCATGGATTCACATACCTTATACATTGATTCAGGTTGTGTCATGGCCTCAAGTGTGTGTTCCCATATGCCAGAGGATCCAAACAATTAACGAGGGTGTGAGGCTACATAGTGCTGAGAATATACCCACATATAGGTGTAGAACAAAAAATATAAATAATAATAAGATAAAAATGAAATAATATATCAATATATAGAACATGGAAAACTTCATAATATTAAACATTGGAATCATAAATAACCTAGAAACAATATTAATAATATTATACAATAGGGTGAGTCATATAAAATTATTTAATGGAATTATAATATATTTAATGGGGACAAGGGAAATATATATACAACAAGCTATAAAAAATAAAAAAGGTCTAAGGAATTCTCTACTAGTATCCTGAGAATATTTGCAGTCCCATTCTTTTCTACTATATGTTATATATAAAATGAATAAAAAATTTGTAGCATGGGGAATTACATAATCCATACCTACATATATGAGGAATCCTCATGTACCAATGGTTTCCCAAGTATGGTGTGAGATAAACATTGTAGAAAACAACTAACATTGTCTATAAATAATTATTGCAGTATATGTCAATATGTATTGTTCAGGTATAATGAATAATATTAAATGATGAATATATAAAAACTGGTTGGCTCAGGTTCCTATAGGACAAATGGAAGTCTTTTCTTGCTTCATCATTGGTGAGTATAAGTGTCTAATAAATAATTATATATATATGGTCATATATATTTATATATATATTTTATACATTAATATGAACATTATATGTGAGGATATTTAGAGTCAAATAAATTGATAATAGGTGATACTAAGACATAGGGGTAACTCAAGAGTCCATACCAAATCTAAATAGACTATTGGCTCATGAAATAGGAATATTCCCTAAAGTTGATGGTGAATGTGAGACATCATGAACAACAATCACAATAAGTAGTGTGATATTTTATTCCTAACACCCCAATGAAAGGGAACATGTAGCACCATGCCCATCACCCCAATATATGTATTACAATAAGAGAATTTTTTCTCAACACCTGTTGTAAAGGAGTGTGAAATGTTAGGTTCAATATAACCCTAAGAACGATTCCGAAGAAAATATTAATGGAATTCTCATAATAATAATATTTACCGTGAGGTATCACCACCAACCCAATTGTAGAAATCAATCCCAATACAGTCAAGGTAATCAAACATCATATAATCCATATATAATAACATGTATCACTTTTCACCTCCCTTACATCAATTATCCTTTATTGAAATAATAAATTTAATTAATTTAGAATGAAGAATATAATTCATGACAATCCAAGAAAATAAGAAGTCATTTTGTCAATTGAAAAACTATATAAGTGTGATAAATTCCATTTATAGGTCAATAAGAACACTTACATGGTGTTTGGACATTAAAAAATTATATAAAAGTGGAATTTTAATCCATCACAGCCAATTTGGTGAAGTTCAACAAGATTTTATACCAATAACTACATAGAAAGGGTCCAAATGAGTACAAAAACATGTATATAATTATTTATAAAGGAATAACATACACTATTTCATCATGCAACAACCTCAAGTGTGTGAAATAACGGTGAAGCTTGCAATCATCATAAATTTTTGGTATATCTATTATACCAACTACCTTAGGTCCACCTCTTCAAATGTTAATATTAAATTTGAAATAGAACAAGAGAAAAATGAAGAATGGTCTAACACCCAGAAAATATGAAAAATAAGATCTCAAGAAATTTGTGTAACAGAAATTTAGTAAAACTAGGATATGAAGATCGACGATTTGAGTTCTTACTAGTGTCGATTCAATTCATCCCATGTCACTTTATTTGGAGTCCCGAAGTATGATCTAAATTTATTCTAAGGTTATATAAGGGGATATTCATGAGAATGAGGAGAATTCATCCAATTAATATTGGAGATAGAAGGAAGAAGTAATAATTTATATTCAATAAGAGAAGAAATATTTTTTACTCATTAATTAATGGGTGTCTTAGTTTGGCAGTGAAGTTAGCCAAACAGTGTGCCACACCACTTCCTAAAGAGGTTCCCCACATGGGATAGGGCACATTTTCCCTAACTGTGTGAAATCCATGTGAATCACAGTGTCCAAAACTCTAAAATATCCACACATATATGTTCATAGGCTTGTATTTATTTATATAAAATTTTCACCATCCTGTTATAAATTCAGTGCCCCACAATTTTGGTAATTACCATGTGCTAATGGTGCGACCTACTCGGTAAGCCCAGTTCTCAGAGCCTCAAGATCTAAAAAAGTCCAATATGATCCAAAAGCTTTCGATAGGTTTTAGGTCATGTGTACCATAATTAAATAGTTGATTCTATCTGAAACCCAAATGATTTGTACCATTGAGAAAAAGAAGTTCATCATAGCCCATATTTAATTAAAATGATGGTGTCCCATACTGGAGGTAGCATGTGATAGCCATACTAAGCATGCATCATCTATGTGTGTGACTTCCCATCCACCTTATCATGAATGCTGGGAACTGATCCTGACTAGGACATGTGGTCACATCATATTTTTATCCACTTCATAGTAATTTTATCATATTATATGGTTGAAAATTTTATTCATCATCAAATCATAGAAACAGAAGAGAACCACCACACCCTGAGAACACAGTGGATTTTCAATGGTTTAGGTAAGATAATTAAATACCCAACTCATCTCATTATGAAACATCATCAATGTCTTGATCTTGTAAATGAATCTCCACACGACACACCCAAGTTTTCTCTTCATCGAGGTCATGTACGTTTCTTTATGGAGTTTCTAACATAAGGTAGTAACTAAAATCACTTGTGTACCAAGACCTTAAGGCCTATATAAGGACCCATTGAACTAAAAACATGAAATTTTGTATGTTTTGGAGTGGATGTTAATTCAATTAGATCATGAAGAATAATCCTTGGTAACATCTGGGGACCTATGATCTTTGACCCACTCTTCTAAACATCACCCTTTTTAATATTTACACCAATCAAAATGGAAAATGTAGGAAAACATGTATAATAATGTCTTTGAATAAATATGACAATAGAAAATATCTTCAACAAGGTCAAAATTATGATGATGGAGAAGTTAACCCCAAACGGTTATGTAGAGACCCGGATCCTGACGTACATGTACATTACATTACTTTTGCGGAATACTTAGTACATAACAAAAACACACACACAAGGACCGTAATAGTTTAGTGTCTTTGGAAACTCAGAACGTAATCTTCTAATCGTGGTGAAAGATCTTCAACATCTCCCATAAAGATCTTCCTTTTTTTATACCTTAAACCTTTCTTTATATCCTGGGGAAGAGAAAACATAAAAGGGTGACCTCAAATGCTCAGTAAGGGTAAGCAAAAGAAATATCAATCACATCATATTCATAAGAACATAACATTTTGGAAATCATAAAAAGAGAGCATAATTTCATAACAAGGGATAAATCATGGCAGTGAAATGTAATCACAATAATCATAACATAAAACATGAAACTTTGTGGCATTCACACATAATCATAGAGAATCATTTCTTGTTAGTCAAGACTCATTTCCAAGACTATCTTAGTGGACAAAGTCTCTTTCTGAATCGAGTAACCCTCGTTTCAGTCCTGTTTCACTGAACCGGTATAACCTACCATTCCAGCCATGTCTATCTCATGAGATATAAAAATCTTTACCCAATGCATTGGAGGGAGATATAGGTCCCACCCATCTCATAATGATACCATTCTTATGTGTGCCACAAAATCATAAATCATACATCATTTCATAACCCATGTATTAAAAATGGAATTCTTAAACGACATGACATCATAAAACCATTCCTATAAGCTAAAGGAATTCATAAACATAATTCCATCACAACATAGTCAAATTAATGTAAAAATATGGATAGAAACAGAACCCTTTATTATCTTAGATGGAAAATAATTTTGATAAAACACTTAAATTGAATTCTTGAGGAAAATATCCTTTCTTCTTTAAAATCATTTTCTTTTCAAAAAATGTCATGAATCATTAAAAGAAAAGGATTTTCTTGAAAATAGTCATGAAATCTTTTTGAGGAATCTTCATGAAAATATGGCTTTATAAAACCGTAAAAATCCTTTCATGCCGTATAAGTTAAAAAAACATTCTTCTTGTACTTTTGTCGGAAAAGTCAAAAAGTACCTCGTACGAAAAAACGACAAAAGATACCTTTCATATCCTTTAATAAAAACTCACTGAAGGGTAAAATTGGATTTAAACAATTGTAGGTGGATGGAAATAAAATTACATATTGAAGAAACATGGATGTGGATGATAAAATACACCCCAGTAAATACCAAAGTATGAACAATCTCGGATAAAAATGAGATTGTGATATTTCCCTTACCTTAGGTCCGACTTGCTTTATAAGTGTCTGAACCTCCTGTATAATGATTTAAATAATGTTATTGGCTTATTCCAGAATCATATTCATTGTTATTATATCATATATGGTCCATTTATGACTTTATCTTACCCGTTCTTTTGTAAATTCATGTTAAAGTAGCATTTTGGGTAAAATCGTCTCATTTGTCGTTCGTGTTTTAACTTGTAATTATTCATATGATTGGTTAGATCATAATTACTTAATTCCAGAATATAAAAAATGATTTATATATAATATATATTCAGAATATACATATATAATAAATCAGTAAATGGAAAGAAATACACCGTTCATGGAGACGGTAGTCCGTACGTACGCATGAACGCTGTTTTCGTTTCCTTATTGAATTGAATGGAATTAAGTAGATGACATACATATAAATATAAATAATTACAGTATCATTATCAGGTCATATATTTAATTAGTACTTATTATATATACTTTATAATCATTCATGAATGGTTAATCATTGAGAATGAATCTCATCGCGTCGTGGAGACGGTAGTACATACGTACGCACGAGCGATGATATCATTCTCATGGTCGTGGAATTGTGTTGAAGTGTATGTATACTATTTCAGTATCAATATCACTTTATAATAATCATATATAGTTACTCATTAATCCTTTATACCCATCCAATTAAGGTGGTGGTGGAAAATAGATTACCCCACGGCGTGGAGACGGTATTCCGTACGTACGCACGCGCGGTGATTATCTTTTACCATAGGATGGATAGAAGTTTAATTAGAGTTGTTTAATATTTATAATAACATATCAGTATATAAGAAATACTGATGTTATTACTTTATCATGAAACAACTAAAGAAGAAGAAGTTGAAGAAAAAGATGTTGAAAAAGATCGGTAATGGATATTACCTCTTTTTGACGCGCCTTTTCTTAGCCTCCACTTAAAGAACTAAGGAAGGTATTTGAATAAGAGAAGGACCTCTAGGATGATACTAGGGAAGTGGAGAAGGGATTTTGTCAGGGGTTGGCCGAGCTTGAGTGATCAAATTGGTGTGAGGAGGAGGGGGAGGAGGTGTCCTTTTATAAGGGAGGAGAGGAGCACCTTAGGAATACCTCAAAATATTATTTTATATTAAAGTCAAAATCGGTTTATAATGGTTCCAAAGGGTCTTATTTCGAAGTTAAAGTGGGGATGGGTCGAAATCCTATCAACCAATAAGATTTAGACAAGTTTAGGTTATTATTTTAACCTTATCAATTAGATTTAACTCTAAGTTAAATAATTTAACTTTTACCGTGACTTTTTTGTTTTCTTACACTATATGGTTAATACACTTACTATAACATGCCAAAAGAACCCCAAGTTGTTTATTATTAATATATTTCCTTATCTAAGTCATTTGGCGGAACCTTAGATTTTTAGGAATAAAATAACAATTAATAATATAGTATTTGATTTAAAAACTATTTTGTGTCAATTTGGACACTATTTGATATATGATTTTTGTGAAATTCATAACAGAATTATATGTTCAAACCAAGTTGATTAAATCAACACTAATATATCATAGTAATCTATAAAATTATTGTAATTCATAAAAAGTCTCAAATTACATTTATTTGAGCATTTATAACATCAATTATGTTAACATTTCCTTAAAAGGGTAATTATTGCATCATCGTTGTGTCATAAATAAACTAATTTATTTAAACTATAAAAATTATAAATAAACTATCATTATGTAGGAACTATTTATAGCTTTCTAATGAATATTTATAGTCGAATTTATCTTATGTATAACCCCATATTAAAAATGTTTTACTTATTAAACTTTGATTTTAACTATTTTAACTATTCATTAAATAAAATAATATTAAATGTCATAATCTAATCCTAGTGGACCTAAATGGTCCTATTATATTCATAAGGATGTTTTTGGTCGAATTACACTTATCCAATAGAATTAGGACATGCGTTAGGGTAATAGTAATATCATATTTACCCTTAGTTACCCTATTTACTATTAACCGTGGTAAAAAAAAGTAAAAAGTTTCTATTCACCAAAAATTATTTTCATCTCATTGAACCACATTTTAGTCCTTGATATTAACCGCGTCTCTCGGATTTTCAAAATTCCACTCACAGAAGCGGTAAAATTATGTTTTATGAAAATTCAGTTTTTTTAACTACCACTTAGTGGTTTCACTATTCATCGAAAATTGAAAGTTTTCAGAAAAATACCAAAAATTAGGCCTAAGCTATATTTGATATTATGAACTCAAAAATGATGTCTATTTTACCAAATTCAAAACATATCAGTTGCATTAACTAATTTAAAAATTAATTCTCGTCGTCAAAACAAATAGCGTGTTTTTAAGAGACAATAACTATCAAAAGATTGACACTAGTTTATAACTGGTTTAAATGTGAAATTACATCCAATGACCAACATTGTATTAAATTGTAAAAATATATTCTAAATATACTTTAAAACCACTCAAATTAATAATTTATCACTATTAATTATTTCTATTAAAAAAGTTGTTTTTAATTAAAATTTAGTAATTTTCACTATTCATCAGAATATGAAAGTTATCCGAAAAGTACCAAAATTTCACCCTAAGCTAATTTCGATATGCCGAATCCAAAAATGAAGTCCATTTTTAAAAATAGAATTTACAAAATTTCACAAAGTGGTTATTACTATTCATAACGGCTAGTTTTAATAATACTTTAATAGCATATCGTTGTTTAGTAAAACTCGATATTGCGTACTACACACGCTATCAAGGAAGGTCGTGATTGTGTGTAATGAAAGGAAAGTCAAGGATGCGTGTTTTGCAAGATCCTTTTGGTGTAGCGTACAACACAAGACATTAATGAAATTAAAAAGAATATTTTTCATAAAATTTTGGGGTGTTACATTCTACCCCCCTTAAAATGAATTTCGCCCTCGAAATTCGTCGAGGTTATAAATGGTTTACTATTTGAAAGTTTCTTTAATCGAAACCCACACCATAAAAAGGAATACCAAAACCAATCTTTAAAAACGAAAGTATGAAACGTAACGGTTACCCAAATAAACTAATCACTGGGTTTCCACATAGGTGAAAATATGGATATGGAAGAGAAATCTAACCATCATGTTTTGATGGAGAGTGGTAGAGAACATGTCTATGGAAAAGCCATCAATCACAAATCCATAAATTTGTGACGATCTAAGGTACCATCTGATTAATCAGATATAAGAGCACTAGGACAACATTTTTGGTTTTCAAGATCGTTTCCCTAAAGTTGAAGAATTTGAATTAGAATAAATACTTACTTTATTTTGGTACAATCTCACTATTGTTCGTGCCTTGAACAATTTCTAATTCATCTCTTAAATAAATGAAGTCGAATTTGTTATTCGTGAAGTGTTAGCAGATCATGTGATAGAATGACGGGTCATTCCATCTGTCTCAAACAAAATGTTAGCAAAAGTTATTAAATATACATAAGTCATTCTATAGTGAGATTAATCATATATGGTTCCTAAAATGGACTTATAATTCATATATCATACTGCATAATATAATAAAACTAGTTTCTACTAAACAGGGACTTCCTGTAGTCCAGTGGTAGGCGATAAAGGCCAGTCGCACTTCGGTTGTGGGTTCGATTCCCACATCATTGTCCGACGCGATGGGCTGTCGCCCGTCCTGCAGGTTGTCCTTTTCCTAAAACTACATTACTATAACATCCCATCAATAATATCGAAAAAAACTTCTATCCTTAAACAATACTAAGTTATGTCTAACATAATCCATTCCAATCTTTAGTCTTATCCATAATACTGCAGTCCACTCTCATAGCATAGTGAAAACGATTACTAGAGATTTAATACCATCGTTGATCCCCATATATCATAAGATATGTTTTGTTGGTCACATTCCAAACATTCAAAGTCCTTAATAATGTATTCTTTTGAATACCCATTGAACCTTAGTGAAAACATGAATGCAGTTAAAAGTTAACACTTTCCACATACCAAAATCCTCAAAATTCTATATTCTCAAACCATGATATCACTTAGTCCTTATATCAATCATGAGCTCATGAATACAATCAAACATCTCATTATCGTCTTATCCCTTCATTATAAGCATATCATCTACATTCCAAAAATATCTGAATAACCTTTCATGGATACTGGTAACATTAATCATACACTTTTAAAACTCAAGGAAAGACAATAGTGTAACAATCCTTAGATGTCTCTTTTTTCTATAGTACCATGAGATTACTTATACAACATTACACATGATAAACATGTAATCATTCCACTACATTCTTAAACCATTGACCGAGCTTCAACAATTCTTTCATCTCACATATCATTTGTAGTCTCATAATCATCATCCACATAAATACTACCCATACGACCATACTGATTTTCTTCATGAGACTTTCCCTTAGGGAATTGGTTTGCATAATGCCCGTACATTCCACATTTAAAACATTTAACAATTGTTGATATTGTATCAATACCATTATCCTCATCCCTGGTGTTAACTGAACCTTTTCCTTTGCACTTACTGGCTTTGTGTCCTTCTTTTCCACACCCAAAGCATCGTCCAGTTCCTTTGAAACATTCTCCTTGATGCCTCTTCCCACATGATTTACATAGGGGAAATTGAACTTTCTTTCCTCTATGATCATCATGAAACTCCATCTTTCTCTTATTAGCCGATCCATGAAACTTACCAAATTTTACTTTATTGATCATATTATGAGATTGCTGATTCGGCATAATAATGATGTTTGAACCTCCAAATCCCATTTCAGTTGGTTTCTCATGAAGAATATCATTCCATTGTCCATCATATCCTCCATTATCGTGAATCATCTTATTTCCAGCCATTTTCTAAAACCCAAAAAGAATAGTGTGAGAGGCAAAAATCATAATAAAGGGGGAGTATCCTCAATATCTAACTTCTTAGGTTAAATTCTAAGATCTTTACCGTAGTTATAGGACTGTATCCTATACGTATACTTATCCTTAGGGACATCCCTAGACAAACCTTATAAATATCTCTAGGGATCTCACTAAAGTTCTCGCATCCTAGTTTCCAAAGGTTGACTAAACCTTTCCTCTGATACCAACTGTAGAGACCCGGAGCCTGACGTACATGTACATTACATTACTTTTGCGGAATACGTAGTACATAACAAAAACACACACACAAGGACCGTAATAGTTTAGTGTCTTTGGAAAATCGGAACGTAATCTTCTAATCGTGGTGAATGATCTTCAACATCTCCCATAAAGATCTTCCTTTTTTTATACCTAAAACCTTTCTTTATATCCTGGGGAAGAGAAAACATAAAAGGGTGAGCTCAAATGCTCAGTAAGGGTAAACAAAAGAAATATCAATCACATCATATTCATAAGAACATAACATTTTGGAAATCATAAAAAGATAGCATAATTTCATAACATGGGATAAATCATGGCAGTGAAATGTAATCACAATAATCATAACTTAAAACATGAAACTTTGTGGCATTCACAAATAATCATAGAGAATCATTTCCTGTTAGTCAAGACTCATTGCCAAGACTATCTTAGTGGACAAAGTCCCTTTCTGAATCGAGTAACCCTCATTTCAGTCCTGTTTCACTGAACCGATATAACCTACCATTCCAGCCATGTCTATCTCATGAGATATAAAAATCTTTACCCAATTCATTGGAGGGAGATATAGGTCCCACCCATCTCATAATGATACCATTCTTATGTGTGCCACAAAATCATAAATCATACATCATTGCATAACCCGTGTATTAAAAATGGGATTCTTAAACGACATGACATCATATAACCATTCATATAAGCTAAAGGAATTCATAAACATAATTCCATCACAACATAGTCAAATCAATGTAAAAATATGGATAGAAACAGAACCCTTTATTATCTTAGATGGAAAATAATTTTGATAAAACACATAAATTGAATTCTTGAGGAAAATATCCTTTCTTCTTTAAAATCATTTTCTTTTCACAAAATGTCATGAATCTTTAAAAGAAAAGGATTTTCTTGAAAATAGTCATGAAATATTTTTGAGGAATCTTCATGAAAATATGGCTTTATAAAACCGTAAAAATCCTTTCATGCCGTATAAGTTAAAAAAACATTCTTCTTGTACTTTTGTCGGCAAAGTCAAAAAGTACCTCATACGAAAAAATGACAAAAGATTCCTTTCATATCCTTTACTAAAAACTCACCGAAGGGTAAAATTGGATTTAAACAATTGTAGGTGGATGGAAATAAAATTATATATTGAAGAAACATGGATGTGGATGATAAAATACACCCCAGTAAATACCAAAGTATAAACAATCTCGGATAAAAATGAGATTGTGATATTTCCCTTACCTTAGGTCTGACTTGCTTTATAAGTGTCCGAACCTCCTGTATAATGATTTAAATAATGTTATTGGCTTATTCCAGAATCATATTCATTGTTATTATATAATATATGGTCCATTTATGACTTTATATTACCCGTTCTTTTGTAAATTCATGTTAAAGTAGCATTTTGGGTAAAATCGTCTCATTTGTCGTTCGTGTTTTAACTTGTAATTATTCATATGATTGGTTAGATCATAATTACTTAATTCCAGAATATAAAACATGATTTATATATAATATATATTCAGAATATACATATATAATAAATCAGTAAATGGAAAGAAATACACCGTTCATGGAGACGGTAGTCCGTACGTACGCATGAACGTTGTTTTCGTTTCCTTATTGAATTGAATGGAATTAAGTAGATGACATACATATAAATATAAATAATTAAAGTATCATTATCAGGTCATATATTTCATTAGTACTTATTATATATACTTTATAATCATTCATGAATGGTTAATCATTGAGAATGAATCTCATCGCGTCGTGGAGACGGTAGTACGTACGTACGCACGAGCGATGATATCGTTCCCATGGTCGTGGAATTGTGTTGAAGTGTATGTATACTATTTCAGTATCAATATCACTTTATAATAATCATATATAGTTACTCATTACACCTTTATTCCCATCCAATTAAGGTGGTGGTGGAAAATAGATTACACCATGGCGTGGAGACGGTATTCCGTACGTACGCACGCGCGGTGATTTCCTTTTTCCGTAGGATGGATAGAAGGTTAATTAGAGTTGTTTCATATTTATAATAACATATCCATATATAAGAAATACGGATGTTTTTACTTTATCATGAAACAACTAAATAAGAAGAAGTTGAAGAAAAAGAAGTTGAAAAAGATCGGTAATGGATATTACCTCTTTTTGACGCGCCTTTTCTTAGCCTCCACTTAAAGAACTAAGGATGGTCTTTGGATAAGACCAGGACCTCTAGGATGATACTAGGGAAGTGGAGAATGGATTTTGGCAGGGTTTGGCCGAGATTGAGTGCTCAAATTGGTGTGAGGAGGAGGGGGAGGAGGTGTCCTTTTATAAGGGAGGAGAGGGGCACCTTAGGAATACCTCAAAATATAATTTTATATTAAAGTAAAAATCAGTTTATAATGGTTCCAAAGGGTCTTATTTCGAAGGTAAAGTGGGGATGGGTCGAAATACTATCAACCAATAAGATTTAGCCAAGTTTAGGTTATTATTTTAACCTTATCAATTAGATTTAACTCTAAGTTAAATAATTTAACTTTTACCGTGACTTTTTTGTTTTCTTACACTATATGGTTAATACACTTACTATAACATTCCAAAAGAACCCCAAGTTGTTTATTATTAATATATATATCCTTATCTAAGTCATTTGGCCGAACCTTAGATTTTTAGGAATAAAATAACAATTATTAATATAGTATTTAATTTAAAAACTATTTTGTGTCAATTTTGACCCTATTTGATATATGAATTTTTTGAAAGTCATAACAGAATTATATGTTCGAACGAAGTTGATTAAATCAACACTAATATATCATAGTAACCTAGAAAATTATTGGAATTAATAAAAAGTCTCAAATTACATTTATTTGAGCATTTATAACATCAATTATGTTAACATTTCTTTAAAAGGGTAATTATTGCATCATCGTTGTGTCATAAATAAACTAATTTATTTAAAGTCTAAAAATTATAAATAAACTATCATTATGTAGGAAATCTTTATATCTTTCTAATGAATATTTATAGTCGAATTTATCTTATGTATAACCCCATATTAAAAATGTTTTAGTTATTAAACTTTGATTTTAACTATTTTAACTATTCATTAAATAAAATAATATTAAATGTCATAATCTAATCCAAGTGGACCTAAATGGTCCTATTATATTCATAAGGTTGTTTTTGGTCGAATTAAACTTATCCAATAGAATTAGGACATGTGTTAGGGTAATAGTAATATCATATTTACCCTTAGTTACCCTATTTACTATTAACCGTGGTAAAAAAAAGTAAAAAGTTACTATTCATCAAAAATTATTTTCATCTCATTGAACCACATTTTAGTCCTTGATATTAACCGTGTCTCTCGGATTTTCAGAATTCCACTCACAGAAACGGTAAAATTAAGTTTTATGAAAAATTCAGTTTTTTTAACTACCACTTAGTGGTTTCACTATTCATCAAAAATTGAAAGTTTTCAGAAAAATACCAAAAATTAGGCCTAATCTATATTTGATATTATGAACTCAAAAATAAAGTCTATTTTACCAAATTCAATACATATCAGTTGCATTAACTAATTTAAAAATTAATTCTCGTCGTCAAAACAAATAGCGTGTTTTTAGGAGATAATAACTATCAAAAGATTGACACTAGTTTATAACTGGTTTAAATGTGAAATTACATCCAATGACCAACATTGTATTAAATTGTAAAAATATATTCTAAATATACTTTAAAACCATTCAAATTAATAATTTATCACTATTAATTATTTCTATTAAAAAAGTTGTTTTTAATTAAAATTTAGTAATTTTCACTATTCATCAGAATATGAAAGTTATCCGAAAAGTACCAAAATTTCACCCTAAGCTAATTTCGATATTCCGAATCCAAAAATGAAGTCCATTTTGAAAAATAGAATTTACAAAATTTCAAATAGTGTTTATTACTATTCATAACGGCTAGTTTTAATAATACTTTAATAGCATATTGTTGTTTAGTAAAACTCGGTATTGCGTACTACACACGCTATCAAGGAAGGTCGTGATTGCGTGTAATGAAAGGAAAGTCAAAGATGCGTGTTGTGCAAGGTCCTTTTGGTGTACCGTACAACACAAGACATTAATGAAATTAAAAAGAATATTTTTCATAAAATTTCGGGGTGTTACAGGTTACACATGAGTGACTTGGGAGGCTATCAATACACCATTCCCACCACAATAGTGTTGCCCCATGATCTACCCTAAAATATTGCACCTCAGCCCTGAAGGATAAACAATTGAGAAGTAGTTCATTCAGGAGACATGGGGTGAATAGCACTTGACCACTAATCTCTAATTCACATGGAACCATATTCACCATAAAAGGCACATCCCATGTGTCCTCTTAATTTTATATGATTAACATGCATATGTGTGCACCATTTTCCAAAGTTCACATACATGGTAACTCTATTATCATAGGTATCCGAAAAGGGAACCCATTATTCCATGTCACAAAAATGGGATCATATAATACTATGGCTTCTCCAAATCCTCTGGAGAAACATTAATAGGATATACACATTAGTGTTAATCACGTCGACCGTAAATTCCATAGATAATTATGATCATTCCCCCAACGAACTACCCCACATTAGTAATCCACCATAATCTATAAGAACTGTATAGTGTGTATAATCATGTATCCCCAAGATAGATATGCTTTATATCATAAGTGTTGGTCGGAGTGGTTTACTCAAGAGGGGGGTGAATTGAGTACCAATTAAAATTTCTTTATTTAAAAAAACATTGTCTTAAAGACCCCCAAATAAAATAATAAATTAAACTGTAGTGAATTTATATTAAAGTAGAGGCTCTGTTAGATTTTCAAGGGATTGATTAATTCCCAGTTAATCAGCACAGGAGTGTGTGATTATCTTTTGAAACTAACTTACTAATCTACACTTAACATAAACACTTGCTAATTTAATTATCAAAGTAACTTTAAAAACAGTATTGGTTTTAAAGTGATTTGCAGCGGAATAAAACTTTGAAATAGATGGCACAACAAATGTAACCAAGAAGTTCAGTCTCAATCCGAGACTTAGTCCTCTCAAAAGTTTATATAAAAATGATCCACACCCTGGATCGGGGTTCAACAGTTTACAACTATCCAGGTCCAAGACCTCTACCACTGTTCTTCGTGGGAAACAGTACAACAGCAACCAGCTGTCCAGGTCACACACGACCTCTACAACTGTTATTCGTGGGAAAGAAAGAATCAAAGAGTTTGGTAAGGATTTACAAATCCTCCAGTTTAAGTACAGGAGACAGTGTATGTGTTAGATACAGCAGATGACACACACTGCTCGAAAAGTATAATAATAAATCGCAGAACAAGAGATGTAGAGTTTAGAAGTGGTTCTAGTGATTTCAGTGTAGCTCTGGACTCCTTTGGATTCGATCAGAAGTGAGTCTGAGTCCTCTTCTCGCTTCTGTTTGAGAAACAGAGTGTCGTATGCTCCAGGTTCACAGACAGTGACAATGTAGTTGTTGAAGTTCTTTAGTGTTCTTCTTATATGCACAGAACACTTCTCGAGTATGCTTGATTGTCTATGAGCTTCTGTCTTGCTTGGTTCTTCTTGTATGCACAGATCTTTTCTTGAGTTTGTCGTATGTATTCCTCGTCTCTTTGTGTGTGTCTTTTTTTCTTTTCAGCAGAGTCTTCTTGTATTTATATCACGTGCAACAGGGGACAGAAAAGATTTCCTTTCTGCAGGTACGAGGTACGGGTTCCTGACATCCGACAACCTTTATCAGACATTTGAAAAATCATTAAAATGTACATGATATGACTGTTAGATAGATTAAATATAGGAAATAAAGAAATTCAAACAGTGAGTCGAGTGATCGGTAGGTAATCAGCATCGGTTGCTTGGACATCGGTAACTTGAACATCGGTAGCTCAAGGTCATTAGTTGCTTTGACTCTATCGGTGGCTCTATGAGTCGGTTGGTACATGCTTGTATCGGTGACTTTGTTAATCGGTAGCTCCATGCGTCTGTAGCTTCATGCGTCGGTAGCTTCATGCGTCGGTAGCTTCATGCGTCGGTAGCTCCATGCGTCGGTATCGGTAGCTGTGAGTCTGTCAGTAGCTTCGGCCATCGGTGACTATTATTCCATCGGTAGCTATTTATACTTACACCGGTAGCTCTATATTTGTATCGGTAGCTGTCTGTACGTCAGTAGCTTACATTTAGAAGTACATCGGTAGCTCTGTGTTAAGTATATCGGTGATTGTCTGTCGGTAGACTAAGTCTATCGGTAGACTGGTTACCGGTAGCTCTTTATCAGTAGCTATAGGCAGATTACTTATCTGTTTTATGCAGAACACATCCGATTGTGTTAGAATTAATTTATAACTTGTATGAACATGGATAAATGAGGATTAACATATTCCAAAGACTATTTTAAAGATTATTATTGGATTGATCACAGATTTGAAAGAATTAAAGTATAGATCAATGATACTTAAAAATATCATATAGAATGAAAACATAATTGGGATTTTCAACACATATGAATACATGATTGAGATTATCAAAACAGGTGAGGTCAACAATCTCCCCCTTTTTGATAATCACAATTTATGATATGGGCATTTAACATAGTGAAAATATAATAGTAAAGAGTATAAAATTGAATTCAATTTTCTCATTGAAAACAACATCAGAGATAATAGAAATAGTATGATATGGACATAAGTTATCAGTGGTAACAATCATAAGGTACCGAAGGTAAAAAGAAACATAATAATATCAGAGATAAAATTGAAAAGAAGGTAATTTTTCTCCATTGAAAATATTTCTCATTCTCTCATTTTGTTCTCCCCCTTTCTTATTCTCTCATTTTGTTCTCCCCCTTTGTGATAATCAAAAAGTGGGAAAGCATATATATAGAGGAGAAAAATAGAACATGAGAAGTAAAAAGTGTTTTTCTATATTAGAGCAGTCAGAAAGTACAGAAACAGAATACAAATGAATTACTATAAAAAATCCTTGCCACTGGATCAATCCTCATCTTCAACGTGAGATTTTCCTTTGGGAGTAGAAGAGGGTTCGAGTGGTGAGGATTCAGGTGAAGGTTTTGGAAGGCCAGAAAGGATCAAAGGAGGCTGGGCCACTGACACAGAGTCAGGCCTGTAGGTTGAAGATCATGGGGTGATCATAGGTGTGAGGCTTTGAATAGCTTGAGCAGGAGTCAGCTGGACTGTAGAAGCAGCTGAGGCAGAAGTAGGCAAAGGAGGAGTTATGATGACGGGTCTGGCATCAAAATGCAAGAAGGGCAGCAACAGATTTCTAAAATCCATAATAATTCCTCCTCCTCATTCCATAGCAGAGATGAAATCATCTTTGTTCTCCATGAATTTCTCCAAGGCAGGAGTCAATTCTCTTAGTTTTCTCACTTGTTCTCTAAAAGATTGAGCTACTGGGGGTAGCTTCATATTTTCCAACATCATCTTGAAGTGGTGATCGAGTTGATGCTTGGTGAAAATTCTGGTGAAGTAGTGGTCCACTTTGCTCTTTATGGCTTCCTGAGAGGCAGAGGCTTCTCTCATATAATCTTGAACAATCTTCATTATTTCTCTAGCGGAATATCTTGTAGAAAGAACCACTCGGCTCAACTCTGATGAGTCCACATATCCACTGGTTGAAATAGAACCAATCTCCTCCTTCAACATTGCTCGAACTTGATTCAGGTCAACTAATAGTTTGGATGTGAGAGGGCCAAGAGAGAAGGAAACAGTTTCTTTGAAACTCTTAGACAAACCACTGATTAGGCTTTGAACTTGAGAGTCCTGTAATTGAACATGATCCTTCACTGAGGTTTTGAAACTTTCAAACACCGAGACAAACTGGCTTACTACACTCTTCACATAAGCTAGGTCCTTGTCAGCTTGAGACTTGGAGCTCATATATGATTCCAAAGCAACATCTGTTGTCTTGAGAGCTTCAAGATCTGCTTCAATTCTAGAAGATTGAGTCTGGTACTCTTTCACTTCTTCCATAAGCTCAGACATAAAAGAAGATAAATTACAAGCCAGAGATAGCTCGAAGGATCTCTCTAACATTTTCATTTCTTCATAAAAGCTTTGCTTCATCTCAGCGACTGATACACTGAATGATTCTTTCAGCTCATTCTTCATGGATTCAAGATCAGATTTAGAGACAAAATCATTTGAAACAACTGTAGCAGATCTCTTTGCTGAGGCCAAACTAACTACAGAATCAGTCATTATTGATTGAATTGAGGATGAAAGGGAGGCTTCCATTAACTTCACTTCTTCAACAAAACTTGTTTTGAGGTCCTCTTTCTTCTTATTCAAATCATGAAATCTGACCACATCATCGGGAAACAACTCAGAAGCAAGATCATAATTGGTCTTCGGTCTATTCACAGACATCTCATTATCAGAATCCGGATAATCCAATCCACAGACTATGAACCCGGGGTCTTCTACCCAGTCTCCAAGCTCAACAGCTACTGTAACATTTCCAAGAACAGATTGATGCTCCCCCTCAATGGGTGCATTCTCATGTATCACAACAGCATTCAGTGCTGGATTCTCTTCATCAGAATCTTCTACTACAAGTTCCATCGGTGCAGCATCTAGAATATCTTCTGATATAGGTACAACTTCTTCTATATCTCTTTTTACTTCAGCAGTCGGCATAGCTGAGCTTCCAATCAAAGGACTCATACTTAATCTACCAGAAGCATACAATTCAGATACATTTTCCTTTTCCTCTTCTTCTTGGTGAGGCACAGACTGGTCTTCCTCATGAGTAGACAAAATTTCCTCTACCTTTCCTTTCCTAGAATAAACCAATTCTGCTACAGGACTTGGGGGCAAGTCTAGATCTCCTCCAACATCCATGGGAGTTTCTTCTTCTTCTTCTTCTGTTTCATCACTGTAAACAGGTTCCTTTTCATCAGGTCTCAGACTCGGATCTCTCATATCCTTTGGTCTTGAGGGAAGATCCACAGGATTAAACATATCATATATCTTCTGATCATCACTGACCCATTCTCCCTTCCATGGGTTCCAGTTAATTTTCATGTACTTACAAACAGTCGAGGTGATGCAGAAATTGTTCTTGACTACAACTGTCTCATCCTGAGACTCAGCTATTCCTTTCACTTTTATCATTACTGAAATCTGCTTGGCAAAGAACAAAGCATTTGTCTTTGACTTTGGTCTAATCATGACTTCCATTTGAAGCATTAACAATCTGCACAGATTGATTTTTACACCATGTCTTAGCAAATGAAGAAGATAGATATCTTGATATATCAGATTTGCAAAATATCCTCGCCTCGGTATCAACACATGCTGAACAAACTTGAAGAGCAGTCGATTCTCTCCATCCATTTCAGCAGCAACCACTTGCCTTTGATTCCCATTACCGGTCAGTTCTTTTAAGGCGGTTTCATAATCAAAGATATCACTGCTAGGTGGCATTGCTCTTGATACATACCCAGAGACACCTCCATGTGGTACTTTCAAACACTCAGCCCACTCTATTGAAGAAAAAGACATCTCTTTTCCATTTAAAAACGAGCTTACCCGATTCTCATTTTCAGCCTTCTCGAAGGTTACAAACTCATAGAACTGTTTTACCAACTTCGGGTAGTATGGGCCATTGTTATTCGAGAAACAATCCACCCATTTCTGGTCCTCCAGAATCTCGAGTACTAACGATTTGCTAGGCAATAGCCATTCCACGCACAGTTCCTTCCCGATTACTATGTCTCTATTCTGTAAGTGAGGATTCACTGGTCGCTTTCCCGATCTAGTTCTGACTTCACTAACACTGGCTTTATGTTGTGTCTTCTGCTTCTTAGCTTTTGGTTCTACACTTTCATCTCTGACGATAGGAAGCTTAGTTTTTGCCATCGCGGGTTTAGGGTTCTTGGACGATTTGGGTGCTAAGGTTCGAAGGTGAGAGATTTTGAGCTCTGTGAGGTAGGAAGTGGATTAGACTTAGTTTTATCATTTAGGAATTCCAAATAAACAACTAAAATAGAGTAAGATAAAATAGAATAAAACAATTCGTATTCTTGGAGGCAGACAGATGTTTTAGAAAACATTGCATCAGTGTGAGTTAATCATCGGTGAGAAAAACAAATCGGTGAGAATTGTACATCGGTGAGGATTTTCACATCGGTGAGAATTTCACATCAGTGAGAATTTCACATCAGTGAGAATTTCACAGTAGTGAGAATTTCACATCGGTGAGAATTTCTCATCGGTGAGAATTTTCACATCGGTGAGAATTTCACATCGGTGAGAATTTTCACATCAGTGAGGATTTTCACACCGGTTGTGATTAAACATTCCCAATTCGTGTCTTATGTAACTTAGCCTATCCGAACATAAAGTTTTAGTGAAAATATCAGCCAATTGATGTTCAGTGCCAATAAATTCAAGAGAAATATCACCTTTTTGATAGTGATCTCTTAGGAAATGGTGTCTTACATCTATGTGTTTGGTTCTAGAGTGAGATACAGGATTCTTAGAGATGTTTATTGCGCTGGTGTTATCACAGTTGATTGAAACATGTTTAAAAACATATCCATAGTCCAAAAGAGTGTGTTTCATCCACAAAATTTGAGCACAACAACTACCAGCAGCTATATATTCTACTTCAGCAGTAGATAATGCAACTGAGTTCTTTTTCTTACTACAACAAGAAACTAAGTATTTTCCCAGCAGATGACATGTTCCTGATGTTCTTTTTCTATCTAACTTACAACCAGCAAAGTCAGCATCTGAATAACTCATTAACTCAAAGTATTTTCCTTTTGGATAAAACAAACATAAGTTAACCGTGTGTTTGAGATATTTAAAAATTCTTTTAACAGCAAGCAAATGAGATTATTTTGGATTATCTTGAAATCTAGCACACATACACACACTAAACATAATATCAGGTCGACTAGCAGTAAGATAAAGTAAACTACCAATCATACCTCTGTAATTTGTTTGATCAACTGGTTTCCCAGTTTCATCTGCGTCCAATTTACAGGTAGTACTCATAGGAGTTTCACTTTCCATGATACTATCCAGACCAAAACGTTTTAAAAGATCCTTTGTATATTTACTTTGATTCAAAATAATACCATTTTCATTTTGAAATACTTGAAATCCAAGAAAGTACTTAAGTTCTCCCATTAAGATCATTTCAAATTCATTTTCCATACTTTTGAAAAATCAGTACATAAAGAGTGTTTAGAAGATTCAAAAATAATATCATCAACATATATTTGTACAACTAAAACATCTTTATAAATTCTTTTAATGAATAGAGTTGGATCAGCAATCCCTTTAGTAAAACCATTTGAAATAAGGAAATTGCTAAGTCTATCATACCATGCTCTTGGAGCTTGTTTTAAACCATACAAAGCTTTAAAAAGTTTAAAAACTTGATTTGTAAAATGGGGGTTAGTAAATCCAGGTGGTTGTTCTACAAAAACATCTTCAATTATAAAACCATTTAAAAATGCACTTTTCACATCCATTTGATATAACTTGAAATCTAGATGTGCAGCATATGCAAGTAAGATCCTAATGGCTTCTAGTCTAGCTACAGGTGCAAAAGTTTCCTCATAGTCTATACCTTCTTCTTGACTATATCCTTGTGCAACTAGTCTAGCTTTGTTTCAAACTATATTTCCAGATTCATCTACTTTATTTCTAAAAACCCATTTTGTGCCTATTGTCAAAGTGTCCTTAGGTCTGTCAACTAATTCCCAGACTTTGTTTCTTTCAAACTGATTTAATTCTTCCTGCATAGCTATTACCCAGAATTCATCATTGATAGCATCATTGATATTTTTGGGTTCTAGCTGTGAAAGAAAAGCTTGATGTTCAACCTGGTTTCTTAGAGAAGCTCTAGTTTGTGTTCCTCTATCAAGATTACCAACAACAGCTTCTAAAGGATGATTCTTTAGATTCCTCGTTGATCTGGTAAAGGTTGGACTAGAAATTTCAGGTTCATCTAAGGGTTCGGGTTCAACAGAAACAGATTCTGGAAAAAGTCCAGAACTTGATGTTTTGATAACAGGTTCTTTAGATTTATCATTAATGTCCAGGACAGATAAGTCTTCTTCAAAATTTTCAAGAGAGGTTTTAGACTCATGTGGATCAGTTTCATCAAACTTGATGTGAACAGATTCTTCCACACATTTAGTTTTCTTATTGAATACTCTATAGGCTTTACTTGAAATAGAATAACCCAAAAAAACTCCTTCATCACTTTTGGAAGCAAACTTATCCAGATTATATTTAGTATTCAGAATAAATACTTTGCAACCAAAAACATTTAAGTAATTAACCTTAGGCTTTCTATTGTTCCACAATTCATAAGGGGTTTTCTTAAGAACAGGTCTAATTAAGACTCTATTAATAACATAGCAAGCTGTATTAACAGCTTCAGCCCAAAAATAAATAGGCAGGTCATATTCATTGAGCATGGTTCTAGAAATTTCTTGAAGGGTTCAGTTTCTTCTTTCTACTACACCATTCTGTTGGGGTGTTCTAGGGGCAGAAAAGTAATGAGTATAGCCACTGTGTGAGCAATAAGATTCAAAATCTTGATTTTCAAACTCACGACCATGATCACTCCTCAATGTTTTAATCTTAAGTCCACTAAGGTTCTCTACAGATTTAGAGTATTTAACAAAAGAATAACAGGCTTCACTTTTGTGAGCTAGAAAATATACACAAGTATATCTAGAAAAGTCATCTACAAGAACATAAACATAGTGCTTCCCATTTAAAATAGAAACTCTTGATGGTCCAAACAAATCCATTTGAACCCATTCATGTGGTTGAGAAGTCGAAACTTCTTTCTTTCATTTAAAGGAAACTTTGTGTTATTTTCCCTTTTGACAGGGGTTACACACTCTATCATATGGAAATTCTAATTTGGGTAGGTCTCAAACTAGGTTTTTTCTAGAGAGTTTTCTAAGTGAGTGAATGTTGCAATGTCCCAATCTTTTGTGCCTAGCCATGATTCTTTACGAAAAGCATTCAAACAAGCAATATTCTGCTTAGCTAAAGAATTCAGATTAATAGCATAAACATTTTCATTTCTTAAGGCCGAAAATACCAAAACATTCTTAGAATTAAAAACATTGCAGGAATCATTTTCAAATTTAACATGAAAACCATCATCACACAACTGAGAAATACTTAATAAATTGTATTTAAGGCCATCAACAAATAAAACCTTAGAAATCAAAATTGAATCAGTGTTACCAATCTGGCCTAGGCCGATGATTTTTCATTTAGAGTTATCACCAAAGGTGACAAAGCCTCCATCAACTTTTATTAAACTCTTGAAACAAGAAAATTCTCCTAACATATGTCTTGAACATCCACTGTCCAAATACCAGGTCTCTTTACAGCAGCTCTTTAAGCAAGTTCCCTACAAAACAGATTTAGATGGGAGATGATTTTGGTACCCAGATTTTCTTGGGTCCAGATAGGTTAGCCAATAACACTTCAGGTACCCATATTTGTCTAATGGGTCTCATATAATTTGTAGAATTGACATTCTTTGAAAGATAAACTTTATTAGATCCATAGCTATGTGTATAACTGGTTGAAGCATATGAAGTTCTAGAATTTCCTTCATTCTGTCCAGATTTAGAAATGAATCTAGTTTTGGCAATTTTCCTTTGTCCAGGTTGGTATCCTATACCAGTAGTATATTTAGGTGCTATTTGCTTTCCTAGCATCTGTGTTAGTGTATTTTTGCCATTGGTGAACTTCTCTAAGTCTTTCTTGAGTTGCTCATTAGATAGTTTCAGTTCAGTGTTTTCTTTTAACAGTTGAGCATTCTTTTCCTTTTCTATATCAAGATCAGATTTATGCTTAACACTTAAAGCATGCTATTTCTTTAAACCTTTGTATTTATCCTTAAGTTCATTACATGTCTCTTCCAGCATATCACAGTACTCAACAAATTCATTTTTAGACATTGTTCCAGAATCAAAATCAGATTCTGCATTATCTCCAGAGTAATAATTTAAAGCAGGAGTTTCAGCAGTTACCTGAGAAGTGTTTGTCATAAAGCACATGTTTGCCTTATTTTTGTGTCCAGTTTCAGAGCTTTCAGATTCAGTAGAGCTATCCTCAGAAGCACTCCAAGTAGCCTTCATAGATTTCTTAAACTTATTGTCCTTATATTCATATTTCTTTTTATACTTCAGCTTTGGACAGTCGGCTTTAATGTGTCCTTTTCTCTTGCACTCATAGCAGACAACATCATCTGATTTGTCATTCTTCTTCCAATCCTTTTTCCATTTACCTTGGTGATCATACATACCCTTATAATTTGTTTTTCTGAAAAACTTCTTTTTCCTATAAAATTTCTTAAATCTTCTAGCAATGTGAGCCATCTCAGCATCACTGTCAGAATCACTTTCACTGTCTTCACAGCTTGAACTTTCAACTACAGCTTGAATCTTTTCTTTGTCCTTATTCTTTGAAGTTGAAGATTTGAAAGCGACAGACTTTCTTGGAGGTTCATTTTCTTCCTCTTTATTCACTTTAAGCTCTTCTTCATACATCATCAGCTTGCCAATTAGTTCCTTGACAGGTAGAGCAGCAATGTCACATGATTCTCTGATTGAGACAGATGTGCCTCTCCATCTATCAGGTAGACATCTCAAAATTCTCATAATTTGTTCCTTCGATGAGGCATCTTTTCCCAGTGAGATCATTGTATTGAGAAGTTCATTGAACCTGAGATACATGTCAGAAATGGGTTCTTCAGGCTTCATTTTAAAATTATCGTACTTAATAGTATAAGTGTTCAATCTCATTTCTTTAACATTCGTTGTTCCTTCATGAGAAACAGCTAAGGTATCCCAAATTTCATATGCAGTTTTACAAGAAGAAATTCTATTAAACTCTTCATCTCCTAGAGCACAGTACAAGGCATTCATAACTTTACAGTTGTTATTGTAAGCAGTCTTTGTAGGTTCATCCCAAGTAGATCTAGCAGTAGTGGGAATTTTGTATTCTGATTCAAAAGCAGTCCAAATATCAAAACCTATGCTTTCTAGATGAATTTTCATTTTCAGTTTCCACTGAGCATAATTAGCTCCGTTGAAGAAAGGTGGCCGGTTAGTAGCAGCACCCTCAAGTCTATTGTCCATGATGAGAAAATTTTAAAGAGATAAAAATTTAGATATAACAGAAATTTTAAGAACTTTAAAATACAACTACAATCACAGTTCAAAAGCTGAGTACTCTTAGAAAGTATTTTCAACCCTCTGATACCAAGTGTTGGTCGGAGTGGTTTACTCAAGAGGGGGGTGAATCGAGTACCAATTAAAATTTATGTATTTAAAAAAAACATTGTCTTAAAGATCCCCAAATAAAATAATAAATTAAACTCTAGTGAATTTATATTAAAGTAGAGGCTCTGTTAGATTCTCAAGGGATTGATTAATTCCCAGTTAATCAACACAGGAGTGTGTGATTATCTTTTGAAACTAACTTACTAATCTACACTTAACATAAACACTTGCTAATTTAATTATCAAAGTAACTTTAAAAACAGTATTGGTTTTAAAGTGATTAGCAGCGGAATAAAACATTGAAAGATATGGCACAACAAATGTAACCAAGAGGTTCAGTCTCAAGCCGAGACTTAGTCCTCTCAAAAGTTTATATAAAAATGATACACACCCTGGATCGGGGTTCAACAGTTTACAACTGTCCAGGTCCAAGACCTCTACCACTGTTCTTTGTGGGAAACAGTACAACAGCAACCAACTGTCCAGGTCACACACGACCTCTACCACTGTTATTCGTCAGAAAGAAAGAATGAAAGAGTTTGGTAAGGATTTACAAATCCTCCAGTTTAAGTACAGAAGACCGTGTATGTGTTAGATACAACAGATAACACACACTGCTCGAAAAGTATAATAATAATTCACAGAACAAGAGATGTAGAGTTTAGAAGTGGTTCCGGTGATTTCAGTGTAGCTCTGGACTCCTTTGGAGTCGATCAGAAGTGAGTCTGAGTCCTCTTCTCGCTTCTGTTTGAGAAACAGAGTGTCGTATGCTCCAGGTTCACAGACACTGACAATGTAGTGGTTGATGTTCTTCAGTGTTCTTCTTATATGCACAGAACACTTCTCGAGTATGCTTGATTGTCTATGAGCTTCTGTCTTGCTTGGTTCTTCTTGTATGCACAGAGCTTTTCTTGAGTTTGTCATATGTCTTCCTTGTCTCTGTGTGTGTGTCTTTTTTTCTTTTCAGCAGAGTCTTCTTGTATTTATGTCACGTGCAACAGGGGACATAAAATATTTCCTTTCTGCAGGTACGAGGTACGGGTTCCTGACATCCGACAACCTTTATCAGACATTTGACAAATCATTAAAATGTACATGATATGACTATTAGATAGATTAAATATAAGAAATAAAGAAATTCAAACAGTGAGTCGAGTGATCGGTAGGTAATCAGCATCGGTAGCTTGGACATCGGTAACTTGAACATCGGTAGCTCAAGGTCATTAGTTGCTTTGACTCTATCGGTAGCTCTATGCGTCGGTTGGTACATGCTTGTATCAGTGACTTTGTTTATCGGTAGCTCCATGCGTCGGTAGCTTCATGCGTCGGTAGCTTCATTCGTCGGTAGCTCCATGCGTCGGTATCGGTAGTTGTGAGTCTGTCAGTAGCTTCGGCCATCGGTGACTCTTATTCCATCGGTAGCTATTTATACTTACACCGGTAGCTCTATATTTGTATCGGTAGCTGTCTGTAAGTCAGTAGCTTACATTTAGAAGTACATCGGTAGCTCTGTGTTAAGTATATCGGTGACTGTATGTCGGTAGACTAAGTCTATCGGTAGACTGGTTACCGGTAGCTCTTTATCAGTAGCTATAGGCAGATTACTTATCTGTTTTATGCAGAACACATCTGATTGTGTTAGAATTAATTTATAACTTGTATGAACATTGATAAATGAGGATTAACATATTCCAAAGACTATTTTAAAGATTATTATTGGTTTGATCACAGATTTGAAAGAATTAATGTATAGATCAATGATACATAAAAATATCATAGAGAATGAAAACATAATTGGGATTTTCAACACATATGAATACATGATTGAGATTATCAAATCAGGTGAGGTCAACAATAAGGATACCTATGGAGACACACCTAGCTCAAGATGATCATCTTGGATATCCCACATCATGCAGTATGTCATCTATAGAATCTGATGGACTCAGTATATCCACTCAATGAGTCAAGTATTCATATGGGCCTCTCATCTAGTGTAATCTCGTTTCCTTCAACAATATCTCATATTTTATGTGACCCACTCTTCCTCAATATATGATATTATATATACTAAATTATTCATTAATGATATTTATTCCATGTATGCCTTCATTCCACAATGGTACATATTCTTTATTAGTCATCATTCCTAAGAGTGTCATGTTCTTTGTGATATGTGATTTCTCAATAGGATATATTCCCAATGAGAACCAATTCCACAATGATCCATGTTCCCTACAAGTCATCATTCCTATACATGACATACTTATTGTGAGTCAACATCTATTAATAGACTATATTTATTTTTTTCCATCATTTGATTATAGATTATATTACACTCAATTAATAATTCTATAATAGATCATAGTCCCTATTAACAATAATTCCAGTGTGAAATATTTTACCTATGTGTCGTCATTCCTCTACATCCCAAATTCCCTATGTGTACAATTACCTCGATAGGATATATCAGCTATGATTCTAATCATATCCTATCGTATTTGTTAACTAACAAACATAATAATCAGTAAAGTTTCAACCATTTTTAATACCAACACAATCTATTATTTTCTCCTTTAATGGAAAAAACACACATAATGTAAAATGATAAAAAAACCTTGTATTCTATGGAAATACCATCATACAATGTGAATCTTTAACAACATTTGATTTCATTCAAGTCAATGAGGTAAATTATGATTCTTCTGTGAGCCTCAACACTATCACCTTAGATGTATTGGGTTCATAAAGATAAAACAAACATCAATTGGTCCAAAAAAATGACATTAAAAGGAACATTATGTGGTAATAGATTATAGTCCTAAATAGAACCACATAAGATCTTTTAACATTATCATTAATGTTACAAGATATCATTTTAAGTTGAAATAAATACCTTAGTTATAACTCCCATTATAGTGGTACATAATAATACAATATCTGGGGACCAATCATAATTACAAAAAAAAGGCTCCTTATTTATCAATAAATTCTAGATGTCAATGTTGTAAGTACTTAAATAATTGTATAATTAATATAAATATGATTGTATTGAGTTGATTACATGTTTTAAAAAAATAATTATTAATATTACAACAAAGGATTCATGAATTTTTATTTAATCATTATGATAATCCGAGATGAGGCATCGAAATCCAAAAAAAGTTGAGATAAAACCATATCCAATTATCTAAAGTGTAACAAAATGTGTCATTAGTAATTTCTAGTGACTACATGAATTTTCAATACATATTTTTATACACAAAAAACAATAATTTATTGTGGGAATATTAACACCCTGTAACACCCCAAGATTCTATGGTGCACTTTTCTTTTTGTAATACAATAGTGTACGATGTACGCAACACCAAGTTCAAGCACACCACGAACAATCAAACTAGCCATTGATAAAGCTTTTATGAATAGTAATATCTATATTTAATATTTTATATATATCCCATTTAATTTTAACATTCATCTTTTCTGTTTCATAGAAATAATATAAGAACAAATTCAATTTTTTATATAAAAGAAGTATTTTTTAGAAAATGAAATTTTACTTCCTTTTATTGGAGAACCATTTTCAAATCTAATATTTGACACTTTTATATATTAAATTTGAAAAAATAAAATTTTTTTACTATTGGGACATAATAATTTAGTTTTGATAAATGTTTTGTGTTTTTCTGATAACATTCATATTTGGTTGAATAGTGAAAAATTATAAATTTTAACTGAAAACCACTTTTTTAATAAATATAATTAATAGTGTTAAATTATACATTTGAATGGTTTGGAAGTATAATTCAAGTATATTTTTATCATTTAATAAAATTTTTCTCATTATAAGTATTTTCACATTTAAATTTTTCATAAACACATTCCAATCTTTTGAAAGTTTTTACATTTTAAAAACCCACATTTTGGTTTTGACAGAGAGAATTATTTTTAAATTAATAAATGAAAAATTTATTTTTTTTTGAATTTGGAAAAATAGACATAAATTTTGGCTTTAGAATATCAAAATAATCTTAGTGTAACATTTTGGTATTTTTCTGAATACATTTAAGTTATGATGAATAGTAAAAAAATCCCGTGTTATTGTTTAAAAAACAACTTTTTATTTAAATAATTATTTAATTTATTTAAAATAATTTTAAGTCAAAATAGATACATAATAACAATATTAGATAAATTTAATTTAGTATAGTAATTTAATAATAAAATTAGATGTATAAAAGTTTATTGAATTCTTTTAACTTTATTTACCCACCTTCTAGGAGCATCTGTAAATTTGCATAAAACATAATTATCCTACTTTTATTAATTGAATTTCAAAAATATGAGAAGCATGGTTGATATTAGTTGGTAAAATTTGGTTCAACAAGATGAAAATAATTTTGGTGAATAGTAACATTTGACTTCTATTAATCACAATTAAACGTAAATAGGGTAATTGAGTGTAAAAATGATATTATAATTACCCTAAAAAATGTACTAATTATATCTGATAAGTATAAATCGACCTAAAACTGCCTTTCGAATAAAATATGACCTTATTTGGTCGAGATGGATAGGATTAGGATATTTATTATTATTTTATGTAAAGAAGAGTTAAAAGAGTTAAATTAAAATTTTAATAAATAACCCACATTTAATATAGAGTTATACATAAGATAAATTAGACTATAAATATTAATTATAAATCTAAAAATATTTTCTATATAACCATATTTTATTTTTTATTTTTATACATTATATAATTTAATTTTTTTTATGACACAATTATGATGTAGTAATTATCTTATTAATAAAATATTAAAATATTTGATATTATAAATATCCAAATAAAAGTAATTTGAGTGTTTTGAGGAATTAAAATAATTTTCTAGAATAATATTACATTTTAGGGTTGATTAAATAATTTTTGTTTGAATTAATCATGTTGTTATTATTTTCACAAAAACCAAATACTAAATAGTGTCAACATTGACATAATTGAGTTTTTAAAACAAATACTATATTATTAATTGATATAATATTCCTAAATATATATGTGTCTACCAAAGGATGTAGATAAGATTATATATAACAATAATTAACCACTTGGGGTTCACTTGGCTTGTTATAGTATGTTTATTAACCATATAATATAAAATTACAAAGAGACATGGTAAATGTCACACTATTTAACTAAGAGTTAAATCTAAAAGATAAGGTTTATATGGTGACATAAAAATATCTAATAAATATTTTTTGAGATTTTTTTGACCCATATCTACATTATCCTAGAAAAAATTCATTTTGGAGCCATTAGAAACGGAAAATTATTTTATTCTAAAATAATATTTCAAGCTATTCGTAAAGTGATCATCACCACTCTTAGAAATGGTTACATGACATTCACTTAATTTCAGTCCTCTTATGCAATTTGGAATAGCCCAAACCTAACCAAATATACTCCAAACTTTCCCCCCTTAATCCTAGAGGCCTTCGTTGGTCAAAAAGCCAACATATGGAGCCCTTTTGATCAAATTATAATGGAGAACACAAAGAAGAGGTAAATATTTCATCACCTATTTCAGGTTATTTTCTTCTTCCACATCCTATTTCATTGATAATTCCATACCACAATTATTACCCTAGTACCTATATTATACTTTTATGTTATTATAAATATGTTACAACCATATTTGTTATTTTATCCATCCTATAAATGACTAAGTCATCATACGTGCGTACGTACGGCTAACTGTCTCCACACCGTGTTGTAGTTTGTTATTCAAAAACTATATTATTTTTATGGGTATAATAATGGGTATAATTGATGTAAATAAAAAATATAACATGTTAATGATTCATTAAAAATGATATTCAATCCAGTTATATAGGATTTCACCATCAATAGAATGATATTGTTGCTCGAGCGTACTTACGTCTTGTCATCTACATGACGTGATGCGATGTCATTCTCCATTGTAACCATTAAAAAAAAATTAATTTTATGATTAAAAATAATTTTTAAAGTCTTTATATCATTATGGATATGAATTAAATACATCCTATCCATAACAAACAATGCTTACATAAGAAAACATTTAACAGAAAATGAATAATTTAACACCAGAAATAATGATACTTCTAATTTTTTTAACAAAGAAATATTAGCAGATCATATATGATATAATCATTATGTATGAGGTTCTAGTATAATTTAATAACCATTATTTAACTATTATACAGGATTTTAACATACCCTATACTATGGAAAAGTATAAGGTAAGTGGTTTCTTATCTCACTTTTAATTCTGTGAAATTCCATTGTTTGCCACTTATATATTGCATGTAGTGTATTGTGTACTTTCATTTGATATATATTATCATGATTCTCTTTATATTAATTGTTTTCTATGATTCATTTTTTGGTTTTTAGCATTTTTTTATACCACTCGATTTATTACAACATGGTAAGTGGTTTCTTATCTCACTTTTAATTCAGTGATATTTCCACTGTTCGCCACTTATTTATTGCATGTGGCGTATTGTGTACTATCATTTGATATATATATATTTCTGTGATTCAATTTATCTTCATGGTATTTTGTGATTCATTTTGTGGTTATTACCTTTTTTCATACGACTCGATTGATTGCAACATGGTAAGGGGTTTTCATCTCACTACTATTCCCATGAGATTCATGCCATATTTTCCACTATTACCATTTGTGTAGTGTATGTATTGCCCATGATTGTATTGTTTCTATAATATAGGTTAATTTATGGGTATTTACATGATCATAGGATGATACTTATTTCATGGTTGTATGTTTCTTACGTTACCAAACCTGTAAGGGAATTTCAAATTTCAATTTCCACTCAATCAGGTTTACGCAAAATTCCTTGATTACTTTACGCCAAGATTATGTGTGAAATCACTATTTATTTACATATTTAGTAATTCCCACTCCCATTTATTTTTATATACTATTTATAAAAATAATCACTCCATTGAAAAAATTATATGTCATCGATATAAACTTGATAAGAGTAATTTTAACTCAATTTCTATTCATTGAGTAAAACATCCAAGTCATTGGTGTTGATTTTACAAAAATTCGTGAGAATTTCCTCCGATTGATTTATACTGAATATCCAATAATATTGAGTGTATCTATATTTTTCACACTTTATTATGTCATTGATTTATCATTATCCTAAGGACACGGTCTTTATAAAGGAATTCATCCCAACTTACATTCCATTGAGACATCATTGTTGTTATAAGCCAATTCACATTTATTTGGTGTATGTACTATACTTTTACATAGTATATCATAAATCCCTTTATTCTCATTATATTATAAGGTTTTTATTTCCTCAATTATTTGTATTCAATATTATCTCATTTTGTTAGGAACTCTAACTAAAATATTATTTTAAATGTTGTAATGATTTATTCTTCTAAATATTTATCATTAATGTCCATGTTTTAAAAATGTTCTTTAAGGATTTGTTTATCTAGACATTAATGTTTTAAAATTCAAATTCCTTTTCAATTTTTCAAAATGGTATGGGGAACATTGTTTCAAAAATCTCTTTTAAATGAATTCATGGTTAAATTGTGCTTTATTTAAATGTTTTCACGAAAAGGGGATATTTATCTAAAAATAGTTATAATCACTATTTTCATATATGTAATTAACCTTCCATGTATTTTATTCTTGATTTAGGTTGATTTATCATAATAAAATCATCCACATTGTATTGAATGAGTTATGTTTGACTGTGGATGTGCTATTTTTATGCCATTCTTGTTTTGTGGTTAAAATTTTGATATATCATATGCTAGTTTTAATACGAATGTTGAGATTATGTTTCACCCTTTCATATGAGGAATGTATTGGACTTAGTAACTAACAAGCAGAGCCCAATATAGCTCCTTGATTCCTCGGTAGCTCTCATGAGACAAACCTGTGTCTTAGCATAATGCCTTAAAAATGTCTTATTTTTAGTCTTGGAAAAAGGCCTTTACTATGTGGTTATTAAGCATGGCATTATGCATTCAATCCTTATAAAATTGGATATTGATTTTTCATGTGATTACTCGACAAGTAAAATATCAATGTAAATAAGTAAATGAAATTATTTATATTTATATTTTCCATATTATGATGAATTTTATGTTTAAATTGGTTTTGTTTTAGTCTTATATAGTGTCTTAAATTTTTATGCTTATTTATTAAAGTTTTATCTATATTGTTATCCTTACTGAGCATCAGAGCTCACCCCTTTCTATGTTTTAGTTTTCCCTAGACGCAAAGAGTTATATTATGACTGGCCTATAAGGATAGTCTAAGGTAAACAAATTTGTTCAAAGGAGACAATGTTGTTGTTGTTTTTAAATTTATAATGTAATGTAAAACTTATGATTGTATCTATCACTTCATAGGATACTAAACGATTCGGTATTTTAGAACATGATTCCTTGTATCACTCTAATTTAATGTAATAACGCACCAAATCTGGGTAACTAGGGTCTGGGCATTACAGTTGGTATTATAGGAAGTTTAGTAAAATCGTGGAATCTAGATTTTGAAACACTCTGATTAGAAAACACTACCATAAGATAGGCTTTGAGGACTAGTATAGATGAACAACCAAATTTTTTTGTAATTTAAATATTATGTGAGTTTTATAAATAATAAATCCATGTCTGGATATGAGAAGGTCAAGGTATCTCTTGCACAAATGTACCTTGGAGTGAAAACTCTAAGAAGGAGTTTCAGTCTTGACCTGGGGTATCCTAGTACACGACAATGAGCCTTCGTATACTCTTGTTCACGACACTCCCGATAGATATTCTTTGGATAATTCACATTTTCTTTACAAACCGATTTGATGTCTTTTAATATAAGATGAGAATAAATACCTTCGTTAATCCTAAGGTCATTTAGATTGAAAATAATGTGTCATAACATTATATTAATGATTTTATGACTAATGTAAATAACACAATAATTTCTGGATTTAGTAAATGGCTGGATTCCAAGACATTCATTGTAACATAGAGCATGATGTATAATGTGGGAATAGTGGTGGAAATGAGAAACAAAATGGAATGTTGATAGGTGTAAATGATATTGTGTTCATGCCAATCAGTTTTCCAAAAATATGATCAACAACAAATATGTTGACCAACTCCCGAACTCAATAAAAAAGAGAAAGGCGATGAATTATTAGAGCTCCAGCAGTGGAGACCATGGAGAAAAGAAAGATCAATTTCCATCATGCAAGAAATGTGGAAGGAGACACCCTGTAAAGTGTTTCAATGGAACAATGAAATTCATTATGTGTGGGAAATAAGGACATAAATTAACAAATCTTTATTGAAATATAAAGTGATCTATGGATGAAAATAAAAATTGTCCCAAGAATCCATTTACAGTCATTGGCCGTAAATTTAGGGGACCTGGCCATTTCACAATTCAATTCCCTATTCTATAAGATAACCTCTTCTTCACGGAAGTAAATATATGGAAATAAATGTATGGTGAAATGTTTAAATGTATTATGGATTTTGTTTGATGGGATTACTTTGGAATAATTTTCTCTTGTATGTGTAACCCTGCAGTTTGTTATGTGAAAATTTGATTTTATAAAGAATTATGATTTCTATTGTTGATATAGTTATAAATAACCATTTGCGTTTATATGATCCTTGAATTTGAGGCAATTAAATGTTATTAAATATTTGGATGAAAATGAGAGGTATGAGATAAAATTTGTGTTGGAATTATGTAATGATTATATTAAAGAATTTATCTCAATTTTGGAAGGTTATAAAATATAGTTTTTGAAAATGGACAACACGTAGACTGTTTGACAACCCATCATGTCGGACAAAGCTGCAGGAATCGAACCCACAAATAGAGTGTGATTGGGATTTATCTCCTACCACTAGACTACGTGAATTCCCGGGTTAGTGTGACTAATTCTTTTTAGATAAATGATTTTATTGATCAATAACAAGTGACTTCGGATCTTATGTCTTATCAAATCGATATCCTTATAATAGGAAAACGATTTGTTGATTAAGTGATAAATGTTATCTTGAAAGATGTTTGCTCTATTAGGAACACTGTATGCCTACGGAAAATAGAATACTATGGGATTTCATTTGAAAAGTAATAGAGGATTTTTATCTATGTTTTTATTGTGGATTTGTAGCGATTAGATATATTTAAGGAAACAATTAACCTATCATAGAGAATATGTGATAATGTTAATTAATTTAATGTATGTGACATTAAGAGTAGTTGATGTTATCTAGAGAAACAATTTAACATGGAATACTGTGTAATCAAATTCTTCTTTGTTTTGGGTTTCAGTATTTTTTCGGATTATATTGAAGGATTTAAAGAACAATTGTTTATTGAATGGTATTTATTGAACTTTGCGTAATGTTGGATTATTTTTATAAGTTAAGATTAGTATTTATTTCTCTAGAGGATTATCCTTTTGGGGATCATCTGATCTAGTATTAAACATTTTGGTTTTGTTAATCTATAAATACAAGGTAAATATAATGTTTATCCTTTTTGGATTATGTGATTCTCGATAAGATGATTCTAGTGATTTAGGTGTGACCAAGTCATCTAGAATAATCATCATTGAAAAAAAGATTAGTTAGCATTATAAATTTAATAATTAATTAAACTCTTCTTAAAAAGTAAGAATTTCTCTTTATGTTATTATTCAATCTCATAAATACATTACTCAACTTTATAAATGGAACATAAAACAGAAAAAAATTATCTGTTTACTTTTCTAACTGGGAAAATAATGAACGATTAACCCATCAGATGTTTATGGGTTTCTGGTTTTTAAAAATCTCTTGATCAATTTTCTAACACTCTCTAACAGAACATGACACTTATTTTATATTCCACATCCATATTTTTTTTACCTGGAATCCTAGTATGAGTTATCTCAGGTGACCTATGTACATCACATTAATTCTTTTAAAGTGATAGTTTTGTTTACTCTTTTTCCAATGTGGGACATTCAATTATGTTCCTAAGCCCAATTTTCAAATTTCAAGTACTTATTTTACCAAATGGGGGAATAATGTAACACCCCAAGATTCCATGGTACACTTCTCTTTATGCTATACAATAGTGTGCGATGTACGCAACACAGAGTTCAAGTACCCCACGACCTATCAAACTAGCCATTTAGAAATCATTTATGAATATTAATAACAATATTTTGAATTTTATATATATCCCATATAATTTTAACATTAATCATCTGTGTTTCATTGACATAATATAAAGACAAATTCAATTTTTCAGATAAAAGAAGTATTTTTTTCAAAAATGTAATTTTACCACCTTTTAATGGAGAACCCTTTTTAAATCCAATATTTGACTCTTATATATATTAAATTTGACAAAATAAAATTCAACATTAGAATCTGAAAAAAAATTAATTTCGATATATTTTTGGTGTTTTTTTTGATAACATTCTTATTTGGTTGAATATTGAAAATACTAAATTTAAACTGAAAACAACTTTTTTATTCCAAATAATTTATAGAGTTAAATTATACATTTGAATGGTTTGGAAGTTTAATTATATTATATTATTATCATTTAATAAAATTTTTGTTTTTATAATTAATTTCACAATTAAATTTAACATAAACACATGTCAATCTTTTGATAGTTTTTACTTTTTAAAAACCTACTTTTTGGTTTTGAAAATGGGAATTAATTTTGAATTAATAAATGAAGCTTCAATGTTTTGAATTTGATAAAATAGACATTATTATTGGATTCAGAATATCAAATTAGATTTGGGTGAAATTTTGGTATTTTTCAAAAACATTCAATTTTTTATGGATAGTGAAAACCCATGTGTTATTGTTTAAAAAGGATTTTTAATTAAAAAATTATTTATCTTATTTAAATTTATTTTAAGAAAAAATAGATCCATAATACATATATTAGTTCAGTGTAATTTATTGGAGTTGTTTTATAATAAAATTAGATGTATAATAGTTTATAGAGTTTTTTTAATGTTTTTACTCCCATTCTAGGAGCATTTTTAAATTTTCATAAAACATAATTTTACAGCTTCTATGGATTGAATTTAAATATTTCTAGAGAAATAAGTGATATTAGTAATTTAAATTTGGTCTAATAAGGTGAAAATAATTTTTGGTGAATAGTAACTTTTGGCTTATTTTTCTACGGTTAAATGTAAATAGGGAAATTAAGGGTAAAAATGAAATTATAATTTCCCTAAAACATGTCCTAATTATATTGTATAAGTATAATTCAACCAAAAAGAACCATATAAATAAAATATGACCCCCTTCGGTCAACTTGGATAAGATTGGGACATTTATTATTATTTTATTTAAAGAAGAGTTAAAAGTGTTAAATTCAATGATTAAAAACTAAACCATTTTTAATATTGGGTTATACATAAGATAAATTAGACTATATATATTTATTATAATGATAAAAATACTTCCTATATAATTATATTTTATTCATAATTTTGAAACATTAAATAATTTAATGTATTTTTGACACAATGATGATACTATAATTACCATATTAAAGAAAAATTAACATATTTGATATTATAAATAACCCAAATAATGTAATTAGAGACATTTGATGAATTTCACTAATTTTATAGGTCAATATAACACGCAAGGGTTAATTAAATATTTTTTTTAAAATTAATCATGTTGTTATGATTTAAAAAAAACAAATACTAAATAGAATCAAAATTTACATAATTGAGTTTTTAAAAAAAAATACCATATTATTAATTGATATAATATTATTAAAAAATTTTGGATAAAAAAGGACTAAGATAAGGTTATATATTTTAATAATGAACCACAGGGGTTCAATTGGCTTGTTATAGTATGTTTATTCACAATATAAAATAAAAATACAAAGTGACATGGTAAATGTCAAACAATTTAACTGAGAGTTAAATATAAAAGATAAAGTTAATATGATTCCTTGTATCATGCCAATGTAATTTAATAATGCACTGAATCTAGGTAACTAGGGTCAGTTCATTACACACCCCACATTTTATAAATTTTATTTCAGAAGAAATTTAAAATTTTTGATACATTGTGGTACATAGAACACAAAATTTTAACGAACAATGAAGAACTATTAATATTAATATTTTAAATTGATCGTTATTACCTACATTACAAAATGTTTATAATAACCACATTTTAAATATTATGTATTAGGTAAATATATAATGAAAATTTATTGATAAAAAATATCTTAATTTGTAGTAATGTATTTACATGATTCAAAATTACCTTTTTTCCAAACAAATATTCTTAATATATTTTTCTTAACAAAAAAAATAAAAATTGAATTTATAGAAAATTAATATTTTAAAATAAATTTAATTTCATAAATATTCCTTTGAAAAATAGTTTAGGGTGATTTTTTTGTAATTTTCATAAAAGATTAATGTTTCATTAATTAGTGAAAATACTATTATTTATTAAAAGAATCATTTTCATTTAAAGTCATTATATAGTTAATTCCTATTTTCAAATTTCATTATAAGTAAGAGTTTTTAAATTATATATCTTCTAATATAATTTGTTTCATTGGAGTAATTTTTATATTAAAATTTTATCTGGAACTTTTAAATCATTTGAAAATTATCTCCTTGGAAAACCACTTTCTCATCACATATATAAGATTAATTTTTATTTAAAATTTTCTAATTATTTCAATATAAATTTAAAAAATAGATTCAATATTTTAAATAAGAATAACTATTATTAAAAAATAATATCAACCTAAAGTTTGGTCCAAATGAATAGTAAATTCATTAAAGAAATAATTACCCCATTTAAGGTTAAAACTAGTTTACATGGGGGTAAACTAATATGAAAAGGATTAAAATAACCTAATATCATCTGCAACACACATTTTCTAGATATATATAGACCTCATATTTTTTTTAATATATGATAGTGATCCATTTTAGATCATTGTGTCATGTGAAAAATGTGGGCACAACATTTTCTTTACAGACATTATTGGTGTTTCCCTCACATCACTTATAAAAGATCACCAGATCTCTTCTCATATTCCTAAATTTAAAACTCATTTTCTAATCCAAGACATTCCCAAATTACATCCCTAATTTTAACCTCAAATCCTAGGTTCCATCGTTTTATTATTACTTTTTCTTATTAATTCTTTATGTATAAGACTAAAGTGGATTTCCAATAAAGAGGTAAATTTATAAACATGTGTTTTTTTTATTCATCCACATCATTAGAATATTATTATATTATTATGACATAATAAAACTATTATATACGATAAGATTGGATGTAATTTTGTCCATGGGTTAACAAATACCAATCTCCTCATCTTTCAAATTTGAAATAAAATCATTATTCATGTGTTATGTATACTACCACCTCATAAACTGATGTTATACATTTTTCATCACCCCTTTTTATTGATATATATAATGATGTATCAACATTTTTATATTATATATATATATATATGATATTATTGTATATATTTAGTTATTATATCACATATCTCTTCTTACATTCCATTTTGTTGGAATAAGGTAATGTTGATCATGTTTACGATGGACTCCCCCCCCCCCCCCGATGCAATGTGATTCACTCACATTTACATGGAAGATAATATGGATGGGTTTAATGATAATATGAGATATATATTTCATAATTGTTCTATAATTCTACTATGTTAGTTAAATTTATTTTTTAAAATCTCTCAATAAAATGGAAACAACATTCATGCGTACATATAGACTACCATCACTATGAATTTGGTATTCATTTTTATATCTATATATTTTATTGGTTAATATAAATAAATATATACATATTATATATTATATATATAAAATTTTAATTATTTTTGATTTTATTTGATAAATATTTATGTATGGAAGAAAAAAAATGAAAAATCAATTCATACACAAAAATAAAGTAGTTATTACCTGAAACATATCTTTAACATTGAATTGTTAATAGATTGATAAACAATATATAATAGGTGACAAATATAAGGTATGATATATGTATAATTATGGTGATATAAGATCACTATAACAATGAAATATTTATTATATTGGAGGTTTGAATGGCTATGATGTAATTCAAGGCTTAGGTTAATGGATTTCTGTCTCAATATCCATTTATAGGGACATATATTATGTTATATAATTATAATATTTTTTATGTGCCTAAAAATCCTATTAGACATGTAATGTCCAAATATTTGTATTCACATTATATTTTTTTAATCCATTAATTTTATTTGATCTTGAGTACTATGAATCAATGTTACCAATGTGGTAAGGGTATTATGATACAATCTCATCCTTTATCGTTATTGTTTATGATTCTGTTTATAATGATGAAATATTGTGATCCATAAATCAAGAAAATTATTAATTTTCTTACCCTCCATTTATTTCACTATTTGATCAAAAACACTTTTTCATACGATTCCATGATTTATTAAAAAAATTTAAAAATGTTTTTAACATTATCCAAAACTTTTATTAAATGTTTTTCTACCCATGTATGAATTTTTTTTATTTTATAAATGGAATCACTATATTGTTTCCCAAATAATTTTTTTTACATTTACTCAAAATGTGAAAGGAATCTTTGTTTTGGAATTTATGACTTATATAGAATTTCTAACCCTCATGACCAAAAAATGTAATAAATATTATTTTCTAATATCTAAAATTAAATTTCAATGTAATTTATTTCAGAAAATATTATTGTTTTTGAAAAATTGTTATTTTCAATGAAATGTTATCCTCCCCATGAAAAATTCCATGAGATATTTTAAAATTATTTTCCATATAATATGAAATTCATTAATTTTACTTATCATATACGAGTTATATGATCCAAGGATACCATTATTATTATTATTTTTTATTATTAATGGAAATGAGGAGAACATATTTATGATAACTACTTCTCTTCTATGGGATATACTATGGAAAACTTATTATGAAACCCACTTGTTTTTAATGGGTTATGATTTGTTTAAATGATGAAATTTTAATAAAAAATATTTTTTGTTAAGTTATGTTATGATGAATTGTTTATGAAACCCATTTCATTTTATCTATTTTGAAATCATAAATGTTTTATGATATTTTGGTTTCGATTTGTATTATTTTAATTATATAATGGGTGGGAACTATATATCCTATTAATTAATTGGATAAAGATTAATTTCTTATGATATAAAATGGACTAGAATAGAGTGTGAACCCAATTCACTAATGGAATATGTCCAAATCGATAGTCCTAGGATTAAATCTCTAATAATATTATTGTTTTGGGATTGATACCATAACACATTGATAGTCTTGGAAATGATCCTTGAACTATTAAGGAAATTATTTTCTATTCTTATGTGTAATCTAGAAATCTATGATTTTTTAAAATTTTATGTTCTAATTGTTCATGACTTTTTTATATCCATGATTTATTGCATGACCCATGATTATGATCTATGATTTCCATAGTTTGTTTTTGAAATTTCACTCTCATGTTAACATTCCCTTAGGTTCTTTTTATATTGATATATCATTAATTTACCCATATAAAGAATATGATCTCACATTTTTATATTTTACCCTTAACAAGGTTATGGAGTAAGGTGTTATGTATTATATTTATTTGAAATGATTTGGTCATAATTAAAATTTTGGGATATCATGTAACTCAATTAACGACTAGTACTTTATGTGTTTATGTTTCCCAATGCAGTGGACCTAAAAGATTCTGGAGTTGATCATTTTGTTTTGTAATGAATATTCATATATTAAGATGTAATATTTATGTATTACTTGTTTATAGTCTTTACAGATAGTTTTAGGGAATAATTTAGTTATCCTTTAGAATCTTGGATGAGATATATTTAGAGATATCCTTAAGGATGTGTTAAATTAAAACTATAAGTATGTGTCAGTGTTTTGTAAAATGTAATATAATTTAGTTAAAAGCAAAAATATAGTGGTTTATAAGAAATTTAATCCCTTTCATGGCACCAAAAGTGAATGTGGCTCTAGTTTAGATGTTCTTATGGGCAATAAATCTGAAAATGGTATATTGAGTTGGACTCGATCATCGTTTGGTTAATGGTAATGAGCCCTACTAGACACATTGTTGGAAATTCCAAGGGGATATGAATTGTAAATTCACAAAATCATTATAAAACATTATTAGGGATTTAAATAGATTATTACTATGAATTACCTATGATAAAACAAATGTTCTAAATATTAAAAATAATGTATCATGATTTAGAAATACTATTGATTATTTTTCGTAAATATTTAGTTCATTTATATGATTATTGATTCATACACTGTGAATATTTTTATAGTTTAATGGTTGGAAACATAAATCATGTCTGATTATTTCCTATTAATTTTTCAATGGTATAGTGCTCTGTAAAAGTGTATAACAACACTTGGGTCGAATCCTCGGGTATAGTTCAAATATTAGAGTTGACCGTTTTTAATTTATTGTATTTTTTGGGTGTTTTTTTCATAGCATAGATGAAATTACTAATTAATTAGTATTTATTTAAAAATTTAGTTTTTTTTGGGTGAGTTAATAATTATAGAGTAAATCTTGTTTTATACTTCAGATATTCTTTACATTGTATTAAATTAAACCCAACATAATAAGATAGCATTGATCGGAATTACCTAGTCTTAAAGCTTTAATCAAAGACATATCATGCCTAGGGCTCTAATATCAACACATACATGTTTATGGTATCATATTTATTGTTCCAAAAATCCATTTAATCCACTCATTGGACAAATAATTTCATTAATCAATGAAAATTAATGTTTAACATACACAATTTTAACAAAAAGAATACTCAATGAGAAGAATCTCTCAATCATATAACACACCAAAATTATTACTCAACACCAAGATAGATATACTCTAAATTGATATTGATATTAAATTGGTAATAAATGTTTTATGGTGATGAATTATAAAGGGTATTAATTTAATTCTCTATGTAAACAATTGTGTGCCGAATAGACACACGAACGGTGAGGAAACCTAAAAAGAACTTTTGATTGAATGATAATGAAAATGGGGAAAGATAAATTAACTAGATTTAAAATATTTAAGACCATTAGAATTACAAAACATATGGTGGATGATAATAATTTGTTATTGTGAAGAAACATGCATGAAAATAAAATTCCAAATTAAAAAACAAACGAGATTACAAGAGAAGAAAAAATAGACGGTAAATAAAATTTAGAATGGAGGAATGTTATCTAAAGTAGAAAAATGAGTATAAATGATCCTAAAAATACATTGTTAGTTCATTGGTCATGAAAAAAATATCATATTTTTCACTAAAATGAATGTTCCATACAATGAGAAAAGGGGGATGCATTTATATCCCAAGGTAATTGACTATCTGCATTCCAAATATTCCTATAATCTTGGATTGCCAATTTGGCCATCCAGATAGCTGAATCATGAGATATTCACTTATTACAAGTTTTTGATATTTATTTTTTTATATAATCTGAAATTTTGTGGCCATTGATCTTTTTTATCCAAATTTATTGCAATTTTACAAAACAATGTGCATATGTAAATTTTTAACAACACTTTTTAGAAAGATCGAATGTGAATGGAATTTTGAACAAAAATATTCCATAAAATACAAACAATTTATTATAAAAATTCATTTACATTTATCATTGATTTTACACTTTGAAAATCATATTTAATTGATGTCTATATCAAGAGAAAAGTCCATAATTATTTTCTAGTTTAAATTCCAATACAGAATGGTGGGCTAGAGTTTACAGTCATTTATGTATATTTTTTAAAGATTAGTTCTTTGAAAATTTTATCGAAGATGAATTGCATTGTCACAAAACTTTTCAGGGAGAATAAATGATTTTGTACATTTGGATTGAGCCCATAAATTCAATCTTCATTGTTGGTCAATTTTCATTACAGATTCATTGAGACTTCTTGCGAGGACCACATGACCATTAAAATTCCCTAATTTCTTAAATCTTCCTTATAATGATATGTTTAAAATTGAAAAAATAAGCATATAAAATAATAACCATTAAAGTATGATAATTTTGATGAGTTTTATATTTAAAATCGTTAACATATCTAATTTGATTAATTGAAATAATGCTCCAAAATAATATTTAGTGTCAAAACATGATTATCTCACATCAATTATGTACTGACACATTAAATTAAAAAATGGGAGTAGAAGTAACATTATGAATTAATAAATAAAATCAACACCCCTTTACATAGTCACATGCATGTACTCATGTTAAAAAAATATAAGAACATAAAATAAATCCTTATCAATCAGAAAAAAAATATTAACATATTTTTCACCAATCAGGGGAGGTTTAGACAATTTCAAAAATCCAAATTGAATTCCACCACATAATGTTATAGATACAATGTTCCAAAAAAACATTTTTCATGAAAAAATTTGGAAATGGAAAACGTGGAAACACAAAACTCATTCCTTTAAAAATGATAACAATTTATTTATGGAGGTTCACTAATTCACCAACATAAAGTAAAAAATTTAGAGTTTTATAGTGATATAAGATTACATTGCCTAATCTAAAGTGCACAAGAATCTATTGGTATTTTTATGTGTTTTTTTGTGGATATGGGATGGTAGCAATTTAATGTCCTTAATATTTGTAATGTGTGGTAAAACACGAGCATCAGTAAAATAGGGGAATTTTTTTTTGAAATGAAACATTGAATAAAATGGAATCATTTTTTATAGGGTAAAGAATTTTGTTAATCTAGGGTTTGATAAGGTCAAATATTTACAAAACATGAATCTTATCCCAATAACATAAGTGTTATTTTCCTACAGTATATTTTTTTCATTTTTTTGAAATTTGAACTTGAGATAGATCTCACACTCATCTCACATACATGTTATAACTCTTCATGATACTAATTGTAATATTTATAACAAGATAATAGCTTTAAAAAGAGATATTTTTTGGCCTGCCCAAGACACAGCCCAATTTCATAAATATTTCATTGATTTGTTTCAATTTTTTTGAAAAAATTTAAATAGCATGTAAAAAAATTACATTAATGAAAATCAATTTTCAAAACTCACTGAATTAAAAACTCTCCCACCATACGTAAATGTATATGGTAACATATTGAAAATAAAGAAATGGATACCAAAAATGAAATCCATTCCCCCTAGATAAAAATTTAAATAAATTATTCCATGTAATTCCTTGTTGATTTTGGTTGGGACACGATATTGGTCTTGTAATGTTATTATCAAAGAATAGGATTTCATAGGCTTGAAGGGGATTTCAAAGGGAGGATTAATTTAAGATGAATGGTAGGCAATTTGTTTATTTTATTTCTCACGGTGTTAAGACTTTTCCTCTATCATATTAATGTACCCTAAATGTGTAAATTTATCTTGAAGGACCATAAACTTGAGGCACAGAATTATGAGTAAAAATGCACAAAATTAAAATATTGTCATCGATGACATTGGCATGAAATCTAATATTGATCCCAATGGTTTTGGAATAATAATATTACAAATAAAAATATTGATCATTCAATTTTTTTTGAAAAAAAATTCATTATCCAAATTTATGATGAAAATAAATAATTTCTAAGATAAAAACTTGTTGTTTGACTCAGTGAAATTGTTGGAAAAGATTTGAAAAGTGGTTGGTAAGTAATTATGACTCCATTTGTTCATATATAATTTATAGTTTTTTTAGTTTTTTTTAATTAAATACACACCCACACAAAATATAAATACTAAATAATATGTTTATAGAAGAATGTGTTAGAAAAATATAATGAGATAAGAATAAGAATAAGAGAGAGAGAGAGTGGCACCTAGTTTAGATTTGTTAGGTTTCCAGATCAATCCATTTGTGGGTCTAGTGTAGAATATGGGGATCTGATGGAAGTTGATGTGATTACAATGAATTTTATACTCTATAGTGATGTTTTGCAAAATTTTAAATTCCTATAAAAGAAAATCAAAAACAAAAATCATCATAAATTTAATGAAAAACAAAAAAGAAATTTAAATTTCTTAAAAGTAATAGAAACAATGAGTTTCCTCAAAAATGGAGATTCATTTACTATGTCTATAGAGAAAAAATTGTTGTGTATTATCCATAGTCTTAAAGTGGAAGTTGTATTTTATCAATTCTAGTGTCCTTAAAAAACAATTCTCTTTTGGAAGTCTCAGTTGTTCATTGTATACTTCCTTCTTATCCTAGTTGAAGTGCTTTCAATTCAATTATTGGTAAATAAAATAATGGTATCCTATACTTGGTCTTCAACCTGAGATATTATATATTCCACCATGTGTTGGTTTTCTATGCTTTGAACTTCGGGAATATTTTTCCAGTCTAATGGTATATTTCTGAATGGTTCAGATAACATAAAATCATAGAATAAGACCATAGTTGTTTTTAAATGATTTTTCATCACATCACAATGTGGAGTAATGAGTATCAAAGGGGAAATTATTTTGAATAGATTTTTCCAGATCATTAAGATCAATGATATTTCCCAAATAATTGTAATTTTCTACCTCACCAGTTATCAATTTATTAATAATGGAAAAAATATCATAAAACTAACTAAAATTAGGATATGATAACCACATTTTTTCAAGTTTCCCTCACATATTAAATTTTTTTGAGAATCATGATTAGGAAATGATGAATATTGGATTATTTAATTTTAATCAACAAATGTACATGATTGTTCATTTTCTTCATTATCATCCATGTTGGAGCAGTGGAGATCTGATGTGATATGGGATTCCAAATACATCCCATGATCATTTGGATAGATTAATTTTACATTTCAAATGTCAATATAAACATGTCCATTTAGGTATTGGTCAATTATGAAGTAATATTCAAAAAATACTATATTATTAGAACTATAATAACATGATTGATTGCGATTCCAAATAGACTTAGAGATACTTTTAGAAGCATGGATAGGGAATACCAATAATTTCTCTCATGGGTATTTCATCTATTGAAAAATATTGATCCAGACTAGTTGGTCACCAAATTACATGGATAATATGCCAAAATGTAAATATTTTTTTTTTGTTTTATGTTACATTAGGAAAGGCCTTTATAGAGTCAAAGGAGATTAGAATTAAATTGACTCGCCTTCCTTATTAAGGACATAGAAATCAGCTATAAATTTAAGATCATTAACACGAACAAGGACATCCTCAATTATTTCCTCTGTAATTGTTGTGCTTTGATTGTTCAACTAGATGAAAACACTCCTTGGGTGAAACCGACCTTAATCAAATTTGGAAAATATGGATTTGGGCATAAAATTTATTAGGGAACCTAGTTCAATGACCGAATCATCAGTGATTGAACTCCTAATTCAGTCTGGAATCGTAATGGTCCATTGAACTTTTTCACATAATGGGAATGGATTATTTTTTGAATCATTCTCAATTGTCCTATGTTGTATATTATGGGTGCAAAACACCTTATGATACAATTCATACATGAAGATATTTTTATTTAATCTAAGAGGTGAATGTATACTTCAACACATAGAAACATGTCGAGAATTCTAGTATCAGGTTCAAAATACTTATTAGACTTAGAGAGAAAACGAGGAAAAGGAATAAGGTACAATTGAGGAATTGAAGGAGGTGAGGCAGTGGCTTCAAGTTCCACTTATGGTTTCTTTTTCATTTAATGTTGTAGTTAAAAATTTTAAAATTGATTTAAGGACTCATCATGATGATATTAAATTTTCTTATCTGATCTAAGTGAAATTTTATTTATATTACCATTGGAGTTGGGTAATTGTTGATCTGGGAGTTGGGAAGAATTTGATTATTTTTACTGGCACAGGTGGGATGAAATTTGAACAATGTGGATTTCATGATTTTTGTAATGTTTCGGTGAATGAGTAATGTTCTTCCACAACACTTTCCCATGGTTACATTGAAGAATAGGAATGTCTAAAATTGGGATTCCATTGATATTGGTTATAGGGGAAAGTATTTCATTGAGGAGAAAATTGGGAATGATCACTATGATAGTGGAATATAATAGTATAAAGAGGAAAATTGAACCTTCAAGATTAATGATGAAAAGGATATGTTTCTTGTAAGTTACAACCACCTTAAACAGATCTTTATTTTTTTTGTATTTCGAGGAGGGAAGTGAGGGGGTGAGAAATGGAATTACCATACCTCAAGATCAGGTTAATGGTTAAAGAGAAGGACTCAGAGTGCGGTTTGATGATGTTTTTAATGAAAGATAATAATTATTGAGGATTGGTGTTACATTAATCATATGATTCATTGAGCTCTATTGTTCTGAATAAATAAAATGGATCCTCTAGATGTTATTGACATGTTTCAGTTGGGTGAGATGGTGAGATATATATTCCACAATTTTTTATAGTTCCAGGGCACATAGATTTTAGAAAAGATGAGGATGTCTCTTTGGCAGCCACAACTGGTTATCTCACAAGACCTATATATACACTAATCCAAAAATTAATCTTTTTAGGATCAGTGGAATGATTCTCCTGGATATTTTTGGCTTGACCATGTTCTTGAGTATGGAATTTCTACATGTTTGCGGCTATATTTATAATGAGATATCATGTAGCTATAGGGTTTTTTTAATATGACCCCTGCCACTTGTGAAATCAATGATATTTCTCTTCATAACAAAAAAGACCTTATAGATGTATTGGATCAAGTGCAGGTCATGGATTTGGTGGTGTGGTTAGGTTGCCATAGTCTTTTTTAACATCTCCCTGTACTCATGGAGTGATTAATTATATAATTGATAGATACCACTTAATTCCTTTCATATAGAAGTAGTATGAAAGGAAGGAATGAATTTATTGAAGAAGAGTTATTTGAAGTAATTATAGGTGGTTATGTAACAATGAAGGAGGTGGTAGAGCCATGATTTTACGGATTAGTCTAGGGATAATGGGAATTCTCAGAGATTGAATTGATCTTTAGAAATCATTAAAGGCTTCACCGAAGAGAACTCCACTTGGATCTCTTTAAGGTGAATATGAGGATCCTCGAAGGATAGTCCATGGAAATGATGTAGAAGATGAATGAAACCTGATTTGAGTTTAAATTCAACCTCAATATATGGATATTGAATACTATGGGGTAGGTAATTCATATTAGATGAGTAATTATTTAATGATTTTCCTTCTAATTTGTCATATATAGTTCAATTGGTTGTATAATGACTATCTCTTGTGGGATTGATTATCCCTAATGTTCCTTCTATGTTGAAAAAGGTTTTGTCTATTTCAGGGTCAAACAAATATGATATATTGTTTTGGAGGATATGGGGAAATCATTTCAGTTTTTATGGATTAGGATGGTGGGATTTTCTTTGAGTTTTTTTTAGTTTATGATTTTTATGGGAAGATAGGTTTTTCTTTGTATTTTGTTTCAGAAATTTTTTGGTTAATTTTTTTAAAAAACATTATCTATCGAATTATTAATTCACCATCCCCAGAAAAGGATCCATTTTAATTATGGCCAACTGTATTCTTTCTACCATTCAAGGGTCCTGTTCTCTTCTAATGTGTATAGCGGCACTCGAGTTGAATCCTAGGAGATGGTACACATTTTTGAGTCAATTATTTTTAATTGATTTTATATCAATTAGGGGGTGTGTTTGTAGATCATAGATGAAATGAATTATTAATTAATATGGATTTATCAATTCTATAATTATTTTCACGATTTCATAATTATTTAATTAAGATTACGATATCATTGAGATTTTCTTTATATTCCTTGTAGAGACCCGAAGCTTAACGTACATGGACATTACATTACATTTGCGGAATACTTAGTACATAACAAAAAACACACACACACAAGGATCGTAATAGTTTAGTGTCTTTGGAAACTCGGAATATAATCTTCTAATCGCGGTGAAAGATCTTCAAAATCTCCCATAAAGATCTTCCTTTTTTTAACCTAAAACCTTTATTTATATCCTGGGGAAAAGAAAACATAAAAGTGTGAGCTCAAATGCTCAGCAAGGGAAAATAAAGGAAATAAAAATCATATCATATCATTTTGAAAATCAAAACCTGCAAAAGAGATCATAATATCTTAACATGGAATAAATCGTAGAAGTGAAAATGAGATCCCCATAATCATAACATAAAACTTGAAACTTTGTGGCATGCACACATAATCTTGGAAAATCATTTCTTGTTAGTCATGACTCATTTCCAAGACTATCTTAGTGGACAAAGTCCCTTCCTGAATCGAGTAACCCTCGTTTCAGTCCTGTTTCACTGAACCGGTATAACCTACCATTTCAGCCATGTCTATCTCATGAGATATAAAATCTTTACCCAATGCATTGGAGGGAGATATAGGTCCCACCCATCTTATAATGAATCCTTTCTTATGTGTGCCACATAATCATAAATCATACATCATCGCATAACACATGTAACAAAAATAGGATTCTTGAAACATCATGACATCAAAAAACAAATCATATAAGATAAAGGAATTCATAAAAATGTTTCCATCACAACATAATCAAATCCACGTAATAATAGGGATAAAAACAGAACCCTTTTATTATCTTAGATGGAAAATAATTTTGATAAAATGCTTGAACTCCATTCTTGAGGAAAATATCCTTTCTACTTTAAAAACAGTTTTCCTTTCTTAACATGTCATACGACTTTAAAATAAAAGAAGTTGATTAAAAATAAATTTGAAAACTTGTAAAGGATGTTTCTTGGTAATAATGTTTTAAAAATCCATTCATGCCGTATAAGTTTAAAAAAAACATTCTTCGTACTTTTGTCGGAAAAGTCAAAAAGTACCTCATACGACAAAAGATTCCTTTCATAGATATTACTAAAAACTCACCGAAGGGTAAAAATTGATTTAAACAATTGTAGGTGGATTGAAATAATATTACATATTGATGAAACATGGATGTGGATGATAAAATACACCCCAGTAAATACTTACGAATAAACAATCTCGGATAAAAATGAGATTGTGGTATTTTCCCTTACCTTAGGTCTGATTTGCTTAGTATGTGTCCGAACCTCCTGTATAATGATTTAAATAATGTCATTGACTTATTACAGAATCATATTCATTGTTATGATATCATATATGGTTCACTTACGACATTATATTACCCGTTCTTTTGTAAATTTCATGTTAAAGAAGCATTTTGGGTAAAATAGTTTCATTTATCGTGGGTGTTTTGACTTGTTGTTCTTGACATTATTATTACTTATATCATGATTTACTTACTTTCAGAATATAAAATATGATTTATATATCATATATATTCAGTATATATATATATAATAGATAGATAAATGAAATGAAAAACACCGTTCATGGAGACGGTAGTCCGTACGTACGCATGAACGCTGTTTTCCTTTCCATATTGTCTTGAATGGAAGTAAGTAGATTACATACATATATATATATATATAAATCCAGTAGCTTTATAATGTCATATATTTCATTATTATTTCTTATATATACTTTATAATCATTCTTAAATGGTTAACATGGAGAATGAATCTCATCGCGTCGTGGAGACAGTAGTCCGTACGTACGCACGAGCGATGATATCATTTCCATAAATATTGAATTGAATTGGAGTGGATTATACAATATATCAGAATCAATATGATGTTTTAATAACTATGTATAGTTATTCTTTACACCATTATACCCATCCATGTAAGGTGGTGGTGGAAAATAGATTACACCACGGCGTGGAGACGATATTTCGTACGTACGCACGCACGGTGATTTCTTTTTCCGTAGTATGGATAGATTGTGAAATAGGGTTGTTTCATACTTATAATAACATATCAGTATATGATTGATACTGATGTTATTACTTCCTAATGAAACAACCTAAGAAGAAGAAGTGGAAGAAGAAATAAAGATGAAAGAATTGGTAACGGTAATTACCTCTTCTTTGAAGCGCCTCTTTGAGACCTCCTCTTAGGGCACTAAAATTGGTCTTTGAGGAAGACCAGAACCTCTAGGATGTTGCTAGGGAAGTGGAGAAGAGATTTTGGCAGGGGTTGTCCGAGCTTGAGTTCTCAAATTGGTGTGAGGAGGAGGTGAAGGAGGTGTCCTTTTATAAGGGAGGAGAGGGGCACCTTAGGAATATCTCAAAATATTATTTTATATTAAAGTCAAAATCGGTTTATAATGGTTCCAAAGGGTCTTATTTAGAAGCTAAAGTGGGGATGGGTCGAAATCCTATCATCAAATAGGAGTTAGACAAGTTTAGGGTATTATTTTAACCTTATCAATTAGATTTAACTCTAAGTTAAATAATTTAACTTTTACCGTGTCTTTTTGTTTTCTTTCACTATATGGTTAATACACTTACAATAACATGCCAAACGAATCCCAAATTGTTTATTACTAATATATATATCCTTATCTAAGTCATTTGGCCGAACCTTAGATTTTTAGGAATAGAATAACAATTAATAATATAATATTTGATTTAAAAACTATTTTGTGTCAATTTCGACACTATTTGATATATGATTTTTGTGAAAGTCATAACAGAATTATATGTTCGAACCAAGTTGATTAAATCAACACTAATATATCATAGTAACCTAAAAAATTAGTGGAATTCATAAAAAGTCTTAAATTTCATTTATTTTGGTATTTATAATATTAATTATGCCAATATTTCATTAATAATATAATTACTCCATCATCTTTGTGTCATAAATAAATTAACTTATATGATGTCTAAAAATTACAAATAAATTACCATCATGTAGGAAATCGTTTTATATTTCTATTGAATATTTAAAATCGAATTTATCTTATGTATAACCCTATATTACAAATGTTTTAGTAAATAAACTTTGATTTTAACTCTTTTAACTTTTCTTTGAATTAAATAATAATAAATGTCCTAATCTAACCCAAGCGGGCCTAAATGGTCATATTTTTTCATAAGGTTGTTTTTGGTCGAATTACACTTATCCAATAGAATTAGGACATGTGTTAGGGTAATAGTAATATCATATTTACCCTTAGTTACCCTATTTACTATTAACCGTGGTAAAAAAGTAAAAAGTTACTATTCACCAAAAAATTATTTTTATCTCATTGAACCACATTTTACTTACTGACATCAACCGTGTCTCTCGGATTTTTGAAATTCCATTCACAGAAGCGGTAAAATTATGTTTTATGAAAAATTCAGTTTTTTAACTACCACTTAGTAGTTTCACTATTCATCAAAAATTGATGTTTTTCAGAACAATGCCAAAATTTCATCCTAAGATATATTTCATATTCCGAATTCAAAAATGAAGTCTATTTTACCAAATTCATAACATAAAAGTTGCATTAATTAATTTTATAATTAAATCCCGCTGTTAAAACAAATAGCGTGTTTTTAAGAAACAATATCTATCAAAAGATTGACACTTGATTATGTCTGGTTTAAATGTGAAATTACATCCAATGACCAACATTGTATTAAATTGTAAAAATATATTCTAAATATACTTTAAAACCACTTAAATTAATAATTTATCACTATTAATTATTTCGATTAAAAAAGTTGTTTTTAATTAAAATTTAGTAATTTTCATTATTCATCAGAATATGAAAGTTATCCGAAAAGTACCAAAATTTCACCTTAGGCAAATTCGATACTCCGAATCCAAAAATGAAATCCATTTTGAAAAATAAAATTTACAAAATTTCAAAAAGTGGTTATTACTATTCATAACGGCTAGTTTTAATAACATTTTAATAGCATATCGCTGTTTAGTGAAACTCGTTATTGCGTACTACACACGCTATCGAGGAAGGTCGCGATTGCGTGTAATGCAAGGCAGGTCAAGGATGCATGTTGTGCAAGCTCCTTTTGGTGTAGCGTACAACACAAGACATTAGTGAAATAAAAAGAATATTTTTCATAAAATCTCGGGCAGTTACATTCTACCCCCCTTAAAATGAATTTCGCCCTCGAAATTCGTCGGGGTTATAAATGGTTTACTATTAGAAAGTTTCTTTAATAGAAACCCAAATCGTAAAAAGGAATACCAAAACATGGCTTTAAAAACTATGGTATGAAATGTAACGATTACCCAAATAAACTAATCACTGGGTTTCCACATAGGTGAAAATATGGATATAGAAGAGAAATCTAACCATCATGTTCTGATGGAGAGTGGTAGAGTACATGGCTATGGAAAATCCAGTAATCACAAATCCATAAATTTGTGACGATCTAAGGTACCATCTGATTCATCAGGTATAAGATCACTAGGACAACATTTTTCGTTTTCAAGATCATTTCCCTAAAGTTGAAAATTTGAATTAGAATAAATACTTTCTTTATTTTGGTACAATCTCACTGTTGTTCATGCCTTGAACAATTTCCACTTCATCTCTTAAATAAATGAAGTTGAATTTGTTTTTCGTGAAGTGTTAGTATGATAGGTCATTCCATCTAACTCAAACAAAAGGTTAGCAAAAATTATATACATAAGTCGATCTATAGTGAGATTAATCACATATGGTTCCTAAAATGGACTTATACTTCATATATCATACTGCTTAATATAATAAAACTAGTTTCTACTAAATTGGGACTTCCTGTAGGTCAGTGGTAGGCGATAAAGGCCAGTCGCACTTCGGTTGTGGGTACGATTTCCATAGCCTTGTCCGACGCGATGGGCTGTCGCCCGTCCTGCATGTTGTCCTTTTTCTAAAACTACATTACTATAACATCCAATCAATAATATCGAAAAAACTTCTATCCTTAAACAATACTAACTTATGTCCAACAAAATCCATTCTAATCTTTAGGCTTATCCATAATACTGCAGTCCACTCTCATAATATAGTGAAAACGATTACCAGAGATTTAATACTATCGTTAATCCCCATATATATGTCTTGTTGGTCACATTCCAAACATTCAAAGGCCTTAATCATGTATTCTCTTGAATACCCAATGAACCATAGTGAAAACTTGAATGTAGTTAAAAGTTAACACCTTCCACATACCAAAATCCTCAAAATTGTATATACTCAAACCATGATATCACTTAGTCCTTATATTAATCATGAGCTCATGAATACTATTAAACATTTCATTTTCTCGTTTTCCCTTAATTATGCGCATATCATATTATTTCCAAAATATATCAATCACTTTGAATACCACATCAATAAATATTGCAATACTCAATGATAAAACATTATTTCAAAATCCCATTACATAAACACTTAATCATTCCACCACATCGTTGTCATATTCAACATTGCCAATAGTGATCGCATGTGACTTCCCTTTGTCCTTTGCCTTCAGTGGTTTCTCATGTTGATCATCACTAACCCTTGGATTAGGGCATTTATTAGCATAATGCCCCATTTCATTGCACTTGAAGCATTGAAGTGTTGGTGGTGCATTCTCTGATGTGTTTGATTTATTCACATCTTTAGAAACCCTTTTTCCATTACTTCGACACTCAGCTGCTCGATGACCTTCTTTTCCACACTTAAAACATTTTCTAGTCCCTTTAAGACAATCTCCACCACGATTCTTTCCACACTTTGTGCATAAGGAAACATTCATCTTCTTTTCACCATTATTCTGAGATTTCTCCTTGAACTCCATCTTTCGTTTTTTGTCAAAACCATGAGACGGATATGTAACACCAACTTCCATTTCTACCTTGATAGCACAACGCACAATTTCTTCATAGCTACTGAAGTCTCTTATAGCTAATGCCCTTCGAAGACTTGGTTTTAAGCCACTGAAAAATCGATCAACTTTACTTTCAGGCTGGATGATAATGCCACATGCATACCTTGCAAGTCTTGTAAAATTCGCTTCGTTTATACCAACAGATTCATCATCCTTTTTCTTTAGTTCAAGAAACTCCTTCTCCATCTTTTTTCGAAGAATACGAGGGAAGTACTTATTGAAAAATATGTTCTTGAACTCGTCCCATTCCATGGACTCAATTTCATCTCTTTGCCTTGTATTCTTGATAAGATTCCACCATTGATCAGCTTCACCTTCCAAATGATATACTACTAAGATGACTTTATCATGTTCAGAACATTGAAGAACTGAAAATATCTTTTCAGTGGTACTGATCCATTGTTCAGCAACAAGTGGATCAGATGACCCACTGAAAGAAGGTGGATGTTGCCTCATGAAGGACTCAATAGAATATTGTTCCCTTATCTGCTCATTTGGATGTCCAGAATGATTCATAGCTTGTGTAAGTATAGCAATAAGATTTTGCACTCCATCTCCCATAACATTTGTTTGTTCAGGAGGACAATCATTGCATTGTCCATTGCATTGATCAACACGGTTCCTTCGAGTTCCAGCCATCGTCTAAAACCCAAAAAGAATAGTGTGAGAGGCAAAAATCATGCTAGGGAAAACAACATAATCAAGGGGGAGTACCTTCAATATCTAACATCTTAGGTTTAATTCTATGATCGTTAGCGTAATTCTAGTACTATAACCTATACGTATACTTAACCTCAGGGACATCCCTAGACATACCTTAGAAATATCTCTAGGGATCTCACTAATGTTTTCGCATCCTAGTTTCCAAAGGTTGACTAAACCTTTCCTCTGATACCAACTGTAGAGACCCTAAGCTTAACGTACATGGACATTACATTACATTTGCGGAATACTTAGTACATAACAAAAAAAACACACACACAAGGATCGTAATAGTTTAGTGTCTTTGGAAACTCGGAATATAATCTTCTAATCGTGGTGAAAGATCTTCAAAATCTCCCATAAAGATCTTCCTTTTTTTAACCTAAAACCTTTATTTATATCCTGGGGAAAAGAAAACATAAAAGGGTGAGCTCAAATGCTCAGCAAGGGAAAATAAAGGAAATAAAAATCATATCATATCTTTTTGAAAATCAAAACCTGCAAAAGAGATAATAATATCTTAACATGGAATAAATCATAGAAGTGAAAATGAGATCCCCATAATCATAACATAAAACTTGAAACTTTGTGGCATGCACACATAATCTTGGAAAATCATTTCTTGTTAGTCATGACTCATTGCCAAGACTATCTTAGTGGACAAAGTCCCTTCCTGAATCGAGTAACCCTCGTTTCAGTCCTGTTTCACTGAACCAGTATAACCTACCATTTCATCCATGTCTATCTCATGAGATATAAAATCTTTACCCAATGCATTGGAGGGAGATATAGGTCCCACCCATCTTATAATGAATCCTTTCTTATGTGTGCCACATAATCATAAATCATACATCACCGCATAACACATGTAACAAAAATGGGATTCTTGAAACATCATGACATCAAAAAACAAATCATATAAGATAAAGGAATTCATAAAAATGATTCCATCACAACATAATCAAATACACATAATAATAGGGATAAAAACAGAACCCTTTTATTATCTTAGATGGAAAATAATTTTGATAAAATGCTTGAACTCCATTCTTGAGGAAAATATCCTTTCTACTTTAAAAACACTTTTCCTTTCTTAACATGTCATACGACTTTAAAATAAAAGAAGTTGATTAAAAATAAACTTGAAAACTTGTAAAGGAAGTTTCTTGGAAATAATGTTTTAAAAATCCATTCATGCCGTATAAGTTTAAAAAATACATTCTTCGTACTTTTGTCGGAAAAGTCAAAAAGTACCTCGTACGACAAAAGATTCCTTTCATAGATATTACTAAAAACTCACCGAAGGGTAAAAATTGATTTAAAAAATTGTAGGTGGATGGAAATAATATTACATATTGATGAAACATGGATGTGGATGATAAAATACACCCCAGTAAATACATACGAAAAACAATCTCGGATAAAAATGAGATTGTGGTATTTTCCCTTACCTTAAGTTTGATTTGCTTCGTATGTGTCCGAACCTCCTGTATAATGATTTAAATAATGTAATTGGCTTATTACAGAATCATATTCATTGTTATGATATCATATATGGTTCACTTATGACATTATATTACCCGTTCTTTTGTAAATTCCATGTTAAAGAAGCATTTTGGGTAAAATAGTTTCATTTATCGTAGGTGTTTTGACTTGTTGTTCTTGACATTATTATTACTTATATCATGATTTAAATACTTCCAGAATATAAAATATGATTTATATATCATATATATTCGATATATTTATATATAATAGATAGATAAATGAAATGAAAAACACCGTTCATGGAGACGGTAGTCCGTACGTACGCATGAACGCTGTTTTCCTTTCCTTATTCTCTTGAATGGAAGTAAGTAGATGACATATATATATATATATATATATATCCAGTAGCTTTATAATGTCATATATTTCATTATTATTTCTTATATATACTTTATAATCATTATTAAATGGTTAACATGGAGAATGAATCTCATCGCGTCGTGGAGACGGTAGTCCGTACGTACGCACGAGCGATGATATCATTTCCATAAATATTGAATTGAATTGGAGTGGATTATACAATATATCAGAATCAATATGATGTTGTAATAACTATGTATAGTTATTCTTTACACCATTATACCCATCCATGTAAGGTGGTGGTGGAAAATAGATTACACCACGGCGTGGAGACGGTATTCCGTATGTACGCACGCGTGGTGATTTCTTTTTCCATATTATGGATAGATGGTGAAATAGGGTTGTTTCATACTTATAATAAAATATCAGTATATGAGTGATACTGATGTTATTACATCATAATGAAACAACCTAAGAAGAATAAGTGGAAGAAGAAATAAAGATGAAAGAATTGGTAACGGTAATTACCTCTTCTTTGATGCGCCTCTTTGAGACCTCCTTTTAGGGCACTAAAACTGGTCTTTGATGAAGACCAGAACCTCTAGGATGTTGCTAGGGAAGTGGAGAAGAGATTTTGGCAGGGGTTGGCCGAGCATGAGTGCTCAAATTGGTGTGAGGAGGAGGGGGGGGATGTGTCCTTTTATAAGGGAGGAGAGGGGAACCTTAGGAATATCTCAAAATATTATTTTATATTAAAGTCAAAATCGGTTTATAATGGTTCCAAAGGGTCTTATTTCGAAGCTAAAGTGGGGATGGGTCGAAATCCAATCATCCAATAGGAGTTAGACAAGTTTAGGGTATTATTTTAACCTTATCAATTAGATTTAACTCTTAGTTAAATAATTTAACTTTTACCGTGTCTTTTTGTATTCTTTCACTATATGGTTAATACACTTACTATAACATGCCAAACGAACCCAAAATTGTTCATTACTAATATATATATCCTTATCAAAGTCATTTCGCCGAACCTTTGATTTTTAGGAATAGAATAACAATTAGTAATAAAATATTTGTTTTAAAAACTATTTTGTGTCAATTTCGACACTATTTGATATATGATTTTTGTGAAAGTCATAACAGAATTATATGTACGAACCAAGTTTATTAAATCAACACTAATATATCATAGTAACCTATAAAATTAATGGAATTCATAAAAAGTCTTAAATTACATTTATTTTGATATTTATAATATTAATTATGTCAATATTTCATTAATAAGATAATTACTGCATCATCATTGTGTCATAAATAAATTAACGTATATGATGTCTAAAAATTACAAATAAATTACCATCATGTAGGAAATCGTTTTATTTTTCTAATTAATATTTAAAATCCAAATTTTCTTATGTATAACCCTATATTAAAAATGTTTTAGTAAATAAACTTTGATTTTAACTCTTTTAACTCTTCTTTGAATTAAATAATAATAAATGTCCTAATCTAACCCAAGTGGGCCTAAATGGTCATATTTTATTCACAAGGTTGTTTTTGGTCGAATTACACTTATCCAATAGAATTAGAACATGTGTTAGGGTAATAGTAATATCATATTTACCCTTAGATACCCTATTTACTATTAACCGCGGTAAAAAAGTAAAAAGTTACTATTCACCAAAAAATTATTTTTATCTCATTGAACCACATTTTACTTACTGACATCAACCGTGTCTCTCGGATTTTTGAAATTCCATTCACAGAAGTAGTAAAATTAAGTTTTATGAAAAATTCAGTTTTTTAACTACCACTTAGTAGTTTCACTATTCATCAAAAATTGATGTTTTTCAGAACAATGCCAAAATTTCATCCTAAGATATATTTCATATTCCGAATTCAAAAATGAAGTCTATTTTACCAAATTCATAACATAAAAGTTGCATTAATTAATTTTATAATTAAATCCTGCTGTTAAAACAAATAGCGTGTTTTTAAGAAACAATATCTATCAAAAGATTGACACTTGATTATGTCTGGTTTAATGTGAAATTACATCCAATGACCAACATTGTATTAAATTGTAAAAATATATTCTAAATATACTTTAAAACCACTTAAATTAATAATTTATCACTATTAATTATTTCGATTAAAAAAGTTTTTTTTAATTAAAATTTAGTAATTTTCACTATTCATCAGAATATGAAAGTTATCCGAAAAGTACCATAATTTCACCTTAGGCTAAATTCGATACTCCGAATCCAAAAATGAAATCAATTTTGAAAAATAAAATTTACAAAATTTCAAAAAGTGGTAATTACTATTCATAACGGCTAGTTTTAATAACATTTTAATAGCATATCGCTGTTTAGTGAAACTCGTTATTGCGTACTACACACGCTATCGAGGAAGGTCGTGATTGCGTGTAATGCAAGGCAAGTCAAGGATGCGTGTTGTGCAAGCTCCTTTTGGTGTAGCGTACAACACAAGACATTAGTGAAATAAAAAGAATATTTTTCATAAAATCTCGGGCTGTTACATTCCTTTACCTTAATACCACTTCATAAGATGACATAGATCATAATTCCATAGGGTTATGTATTAAATAAAATACATAACTTAACAAAGGTTATAATATCAATTTTTTGTTTTTTATGGTGGTGTATTTTTATTCCTAATAGTACATTTTATCCACTAGTTTAACAAAATTGTTCACTAATCAATTACATATAATATTTAACATACATGATGATAACCTAAATAATTCTCAATGTGCAAAAGCTCTCAATAATTTAACATCCCAAAATTATTACACACCACAATAGTATTATTACTCTTAAATTAATAATGATTTTAATCTGGTTGTATCTATTTTTTGTGATTAATTATAAAGTGAACTAAACGTACAAGATAAGAAAATAGTTGTTCCCCGAGCATAAACATGATCGATAGAAAAATATAAAATTCACATTATATTGATTGAAAAATAAAAAAGGGAAAATTATTTTACATAATTTAAACTATATTAAGACTATTAATATTAAAAAACATATGGTGGATGATAATAAGAAGTGATTAAGAAGAAACATGAATTATAATAAAATTAAAAATACAAAGCCTTACATTATTATAAAAGAAGAAGAACAAAAAAATAAATCAAAAGAATAATGGAGGAATGGTATTTAAAGTATAAAAATGAGTATGTAAGATTGTCACAAACATTTTATTGAGCCTTGTTAATGCAAAACTATCTTTATTTTCTATGAAATGAAAACTCCATGCATAGAGAAGAGATAGATGCATTTATAGCCCAAGGTGGTGGACTATTTTTATTCCAAATCTCCCCCTCCACTTGTCGTACCAATTTGTATATTTTAAAATTTGAATCTATAGATATTATATTATAACAAGTTTTATATATTTATTTTTTCTATCTACTGTGAAATTTTTGTTATCATTGGACTTTTTTCCAATGTTATGCCTGTTTTAATAAACAATGTGAAGGTGTCTATATTTATCTACACTTTTTCAAAGGTTGGAATGTGAGTTAATTTTTTAATAGGATGATTCCATCAAATCCAAATGACTTCTTATAAAATGACTACCAACATTATCCTACATTTCACACTAAGATATTTCAACACCAATTGATGTGTATATCAGGTGAAAAGTTTATAATTGTGTGCTCGTTTAAATTCCATGAAAAAATGGCTGGGTGTACTTCATTGAATCCTTTTGGCCCCTTTTGGACGATTTGGGATTTGATATTTTATACAAGATGGATTGTATTATCCCCCAATTTTTCGTGGAGAATAAATTATTTTGGATATGTTTTTTGAGATGATAAATTCAATCTTCCGGTATGGTCTAGTTACTTTATAGATTCTTCGGGCCGTCTTGTGAGGACCATATGACCATTCCAATGGCCAAAATTGGAAAACAAATCCTTATAATGATATGTTGGAAATTCAATAAATAATCCAAAAATTAATAACCATACAATTTTGATAAATATAATGATATTTATAATTAAAATATTAAAATTTCTAGATTGGATTAATTCCAATAATGCTAAAAATTATAAATAGTATTAAAACTTGAGTATCTGAACCAATAATAATCATTTACATTAAATTTACTATAGGGAGTTGACAAAAAAGTTATGAATAAATTAATAAAATAAAACATGAAGAAGATATGTTAGCTTTTAGTGCAATGAAAAATGGAATGATTGACCTCATAAGTAGACAATCATTATTTGAGTGGGAATAAAAAAATATATTCTCAATTAAAACACAAAATACTCATTCCAAGAATCACGTTGACATTACAAATGATAAAAGGATGGAAAAATATTATATTGAGTCCTTCTTGAGGTAACATCATCCTTCATTTTCTAGTCCTACTGATCTAATAGTTTATTAATAATGGATCAATATAACTATAATGATATTTTCAATTCTAATGTTCAAAAAATAATGAACTAATTTTGGCTATCTACTATTTCGAAGGTGATGTGGATTTATGGTGGACTCTCATTATGATTACTATGAAATATGATTAAACTGAATCTCTCAGGTGGGCTGATTTTAAGATTCTATTTTTCAGACAAAAATATAGAGGTTATTCCTTAAGCTTATATAAAGATTGATTAATCTGTTGGTAATAATGAGAAAAATTTTATAAGACATGTGAAGTATGATTCTAGATTTTTCATCCAATATGTAAATAATGTTGATTAATTATTGAAATTAATAAGACCATGACTCTAATGGATGATACCCATATATAAATTTAGTATATTTGATGAATAGTTTTTATGTGCACTAAGGGTTGATGTGGTGATTATATTTACTCATAAATATCATGGATTTGAAATTAAATTGATGATTGAGTTCACAGAAAAATTTAAAAACCATTGAAGAAAGAAGAAGAAATTTCCTTCATACACAATTTGTAGAAGGAAACATAGTAGAAATTGTCTTATGGTGATTGGTAAATTTTTTATGTATGTAATTGGAGGTCAACCAGATATATAATGTTGAAGTGATGGGAATAAGTTACTTAATCTTACAAATTATGAGAAAGATCCACATAATTAACCACATACACTCTTGTGTTTAAAATACCCGGAGATTGGGAATTATGCTAACCTGTTTCTAAATATTATGGTAAAGAATAATGATTATCCCTAGTAATATATTAAACCAAGTGGAAATGGGAAATATCATACTATCACTATTTCAAATGATGTGTGAGATAATAATTTTTTAAAATGTAAAAATACCATCCACCATAGAAATGTTGTTGTAATTTTTGACTCTAGATCTACCCATTCATTCATATATTCAGAATTTGATATGGTTTTCAATTTTCCTCGTTAATAATTAGATGTAAAATTCTCATTGAAAAAAAACATTAGTGTGATGATTATATCACATGTTTCTTATTCCTCTCTAGTTGATTTTTTTGATAGGGTACTTTGAGAAAATCTATGATTCATACTCTAGTTGAATTATATGTTCTCTTGGTAATAGACTTTATTTCATTATACAAATACATTAATAGTTTCGTAGTAAGAAAAGAAACATTTCATATTCCAAAAATACATCGAATCATCTATTATAATAATGATAAATATGAACTCCCAAAGTAAATATCATCCATTGTATGAGTTTTTATTCTAAATCAAGATTGTCATTTAACTCAAATATAAATAGAGAAACTCGGTATCAATGATATGCCTATTTTTTTTGGGTTTTTATGTATTTCTAAATTATTTTCCAAGAAATAAACTAAAACATGAGGTTGTTTTTTCAATTGAACAAATACTTGGTGCCACACACATTTTAATTACTCCCTATAGAATAGCCATGATAGAGTTGTTGGAATTGAAGAAAAAAATACTTGAGATCCATGATAATGGATTCTTTCGGCCATGTGTTTCTTCTTGGGGTGAAAATATTAATTTTTTTAGATTTAATGATGGATATATTGGAATATTTGTTTAATTTATAGATATAAACAAGATCACATTATAGAAAAATATCTTCTACCACAATATAATTTGGAATTTTATCAACTAAATGAAGTTCAGAAAATTTTTAGGATTGGCCTTCATTATGGATCAAATAAATTGAGGGTCATAGTGGATATAGCCAAAAAAACATTATGTAAAAGTTACGGACAGACTGAATATATGGTAATGTCATTTGTTCTTACCAATTCACTCTCTATCATAAAGGATTTAATAAATATAGTATTTATATATTTCCTTGATCATTTTGTGGTATTAATTTGAGACAAAATTATTTTCTATTTAAAGAGAAATGTGGTCTATAAGATCACATGATAATTTCACTCAAGACCCTTGAGAAGGATAAAATACGATCAAAATTTAAAAAATATGATTTTTTCGGAAAATTTTTCTTTTTGAGAATATATAATCTCATAAGTGAGTATATCTATAGATCCTTAATTATTAGAGGATATTTAAAGATGGCCTATACTAACCTTGGAGACTGATATACATAGATTTCATTTTTTTCTTGATATTATCGTTTTTTGGGTAGAATATCTTAGGAATTTCTAATCCAATCCTCATGTTAACTCGTAATGGATCCAAATTTCTCAAGACTGATGAATGTGACCAATAATTCTTGTAACTGATGAGATGATTTTTCAAAGACTTCGTTCTTATATTACCCTATAGTTTTGAAGGGGTTTTAATATATATTGATGAATCCACGAATGGAATGAGATACATTCTTATTATAAATTAAATGATCATATATTATTCCTCATAATAATTCATCATTTAGAGAAAAATTATCCAACTCATCATTTGGAGTTAGCTACTATAACTTTTCATTATAGATATGGATTAACTATATATATCATGAAATGTGTGATAAATTAATTAATCAAAAAAATTTAAAGTATATATTTAAATTGAATGATATGAATATGTACTAGATAATATGGTAATAACTTATTAAATATTAGGACTACGCAATACATTATCACCATGGGAATGATAAAAACACATCTGTTGGTTTGTGCCAAAACAATCATTCCCTCTTAAACATGATGATGATCACTAAATATAGAATATTAGTATATTTTTGAAGGATGGGTCTAGAAATCCTAATTTAATGGTACAAATTTTGTCTTTACTTATTTAATTTCCAACCATATATGTATGTTAATATTAAAGTTTCCTAAAATGAAGATGTAGATCTGTAAAAGAGAGTTGAATATATTCTCGATTTTAAAGTTGGTCATGATGGAATTATTATGTTTTGGAATGATATGTGTTTCATCCATTCTATAGTTAAAAATTTTTCGATTATGGGTGTAGGAAAACACCTTATTATTATGGTATGACTAATTTGGTTGTTGATTATAACCCTTTTTTATTTCATGAATGACGTACACTATTATCTCTGGAAGGTTCCAAGAGTGTTCAAGTGAATTTTGGAGCCAAAAACTCTTAAAATAGAGAGATAGGTGAACAAACATAGTTAGCATACATTAATGCTAATCATTTCACTAAAATTTCTGAGGTAACTAGTAAACAGAGTGGATTTATAGTTTTTCTGGGACTGTGAATGACATGTTTTATTCCTATGTAGTTTTTTGGACAATTTTACCAAGCCTTTTCACTTAGCTAGTGAATGGTTAGTGAAGAATTCGACCTATCCCGCCTGTGTGGGATTAATGAACAATGTATTTATAGTTGTGGGCACACTATTTGAAATATATTGTAGCCAAACTGTGAGTCCTAGTTTTCGGGGATGTTTTTACCATTTTCCCATAAAATTATTTAAAACTGCTTTCTCTTTTTTCATCCGTCTCTAGTAGATATATGTTTCCCCCTTCAAAAGGCTCCACTCCTCCTTCATTTGGGATTGAGATAAATAATCAATATAAACTCCTTTTAATCCCCAACATATGAATTGTATCCATACTGTTAATCTCTATAATCAACTTACATCATACATTAATTTATCTTTTCACCTCGTGCCAAACTTTGGTTCAATATCATATACCCTATTTTAGGGTGTAGTTTTTCCCATTTTCTTACCTTTATCATTGAATCAAACATCGATACCTGACGAGTGGTGATATAAAGACTTAAGGTATATGTTTTATAAATAATATCTCATTTTTTGTCAGTTAAACAATATTTTTTGATGTCATTCATGCTAAATAACCCCATGTGTTTTATTAAAATGTGTCTAACTTGTATAGTAAATTGTACATTATTTTCTTATTTCAACACACCATGTTAAATTTGATCGGGTTTACTATCTCTTGAAATTAAACTCTTTGGGGTTGTTAAACTAATTTACATTTATTTCTATAAATGTTTACCAAACCAAAACAGTCTATGTGTTCGATATGAAATGGCAATTGAATTTTTTTGCCTTAAAATCTTAATGTCTTGATTTTATTAAATGGAAGTGGGATCAATTGACATGACACTTGTTATATATTTATAAAGATTACTTTTATTAAATTTATCCCTCATTTATATGGTCTAAATGATTAGTTTTCTTAGATTTAATTCCTTATTTTTGTTATAAATATTTGTCTTTCATGGTTATTAGCTATTAAAAATAGTCAGGGTATTTCTTAAGCCTGAAAACCTATGCTCCCCTACGTTGGGTGACGAACATGACATCTCACACACATATAATATTATATAGATAATGGGAATGATTCTATTAGTTACATTTCATCAATTATTAGACATAATGAATCACCCAACCATCTCAACTAGTAGTAAAGATGTCTCTCATTCATATGATATTTAGGGATTACACCCTTTGTTAGAGCCTATAACTTATTAGACTAGTTACATATGCATGATTTATGCCCCATGTCCAGATAAAACCTAGTAAATATGTACGTGCCTATATATTTCCTCACATATCTAGTACATATAAAAGTATACATATTATATTTGTTTACTTATATGTATATATATGGATGCCCATAGTTAATGATCATTCTCATTCTTTCTTATGATGAAGCTGGTAAAGTCTATGAGGTTTCCTACTAGAAGCTTATCTAACGAGTATTTAATATCCCAATATTGTTTATTATTCATTGTACATGCACACTAATATTCAATGCACAACAGTTGGATTATGCTAGACCACCATGGTGGTGGAAAAATGTGGTTATCTCAAACCATACATGGGTCGCCTTTGGTACCTGAGTTGACCTCATGACTATTGGTGTGGATAAGGGATAACACAAAATCATACAAGCATGATATGTTTCTTTTTATTATGGTGAATATAAGTATAGGAAAAAGCATATGCATGTGATTCTAGCGGAACTATTTTTTGTAATTTTTATTTTTTATAGCATGTTGCATATGGATTCCCGCTGTGTCCCCTATTTTCTTTTTCTGAATATCAGCATTTCCCGACATCATTGTATATGACATAACCGATGGAATTTGGTATTTATTCCTATATCATGGATTTTTATGATTTCATAAATAATTAATATTCTGTATATTTCCATTTGTTGTATTATTCTTCCACTATTGAATATTTATTATTACTATTACTATGGAACTCTAAAAGGGTGATATAGTCTACCCATCATACCACCTTGATCCATCACTGCTAGTTGAATGCATCTATTATTAAAGGAGGAACATTTAAAACCATGTGACTAATTGGGTCATGGTATTGTTTTAGTGAATCATGGTTCATGATGTTGCAAAGTGGTATAACATATTCTTTTTTCTCTATTTAATAGTTTGGTTGTTATACATGAGACTAGTATGTAATGGATGTTTATAATGATCCCATTCTAAGGTGATTCTAACCCACCTATAGGGAAAACCAAATTACCTCGTATGGGATGTTGCTGGTATTAGATTATTCCTATTGTAGTTGATTTGAATTAATCATTAGGTGATCCAAAAGTTTTGTGTAATAATTTTTATAGATAGATTTTTTTTATTGTGGGTTATTTTTTCCAGGTCCTATTCTAGAAAGGATTTATTATCACAAGAAACATTATAGGTGAATTATGACTAATATTACATGTATTTCCCAATTCCACCTCTACATTGTGTGTTCTTTTTCCAACCGTATATAGTTTAGTTCCATGATTGAAATATACTAAAATGATATAACCTTTCATATTGGGATAGTATAAATCAATAAATTAAACATCATGAATCAATTTAAATAGAATTTTATTGCATATATTAATGATGAAAACATAATTTTCTAATTACACCATATTGTGGGTTTATGACCTACAAAGCCTATGGAATAAAACAATGTTAGAATATTGTGTTTCATGATTTCCATACTTAATTTATGAAGTGTGTACAGAATTAAATAGTGAAGATTATTTCATTAATGAATTTATTGTTTATGAATTTCTACATCTTGATACTACATGTGAATGAAAGATAGCTATTAAATGATATTCCATTGGAAATTTATTTGGAGTATGTCTTTTATAAATTGGTAATGGGGATGAATTTGACTGGACCCTGATATATATATGTATATATAAACATTAAATGAAATTACAACCATCAAATGGAACTGTTACCACTAAATGGGATTCAAAAAAAAATTTAAAGGGTGGTTACCACTATACCTTGAAATTCACACTCCATATACCAGAACCTCTATCATGTGATTTGAGACCTCAACCAAAAATAATCCTAACTAGTGGGTATTTGGGGTGTTTTTATGTTATTATGGCCTATTGTGGTCATTATTATTACCTAATCATAGATTTCAGAGTAGGTGGAGAGATGTTACCTATTTTATAGGGTGGATATTTATCTATCCTATTGATTCAATATAACACATTATGTAATATCCTATCAAAATTTTACAATTACTACTTGACCCTATTTTTGATCATTCATTGGTCAGCGTGCGTTTAGGGATAATTTTGAAAAAAATTATAACTCTCATTTAAATTCTTGTCTTTTAATTATTGGTACACAATTGTCACAAACAATGTAATCCAATAAGTGGGGGTTTTCACTGTTGATGAAAAATGTGGAACAAATGTTCACCCACCTAGTAGAAACAGTGCACCCCATTAGAGGGGTGCACGATTAGGGCCCAAAGTTTTTCTAATAGTGTAACCCTTCCTATATAACCATGTCAGTGATAATTTTTTATTTCTGATAAATAATTGAAAACACCCAAACCACTTTTTTATTTTTCACTCAACCTATAACGCCCTAATTATTCAAAAATAGAAACTTCTATTCAACATCCTGTATAACATGCAACACCCAATGTAGAAATGAATATATCCTCTCGAGATGTTATGGTATATTTAAAAACTTAAATAAATTTAATATAGTATATTAATTTCATGGAAGTCAATACTTTGTTGGATTGCATCACATACAAAAAATTACATTGTCGGAATACTTTTGATACTCTTAAGACTGAGTTTAACCTATAAAAAATATATTATTAAAAAAATATTATTTAATATAATATGATGTAAAATATCCACTAAATTAGTGGTTAGTAATATGAATATGTAAATTATAATAACACAATGTTTATAAAAACATAAAATTAGTTAATATGTAAAAAATTAATAATAAATGAATATAAATCCCAATTTAATCAAAATGAAATGTTTTCTTCTTCCAAAAGGTGTTTTATACTAATAAATTTAATTAATCACTATTAATGAATGATAATAATGATGTATTTATATTATATATTCATTAATATTATTTAAAATAACCAAATATATCTTATAGGAATAAGATAAGAATAAGTCTAGTTTTACAATTATTAATATGTTTTTTTCAAAACGAATTGTTTCCACCTTTTAATGGGAAAAATATTTTAAAAATGATTTTTAGAAATGTTATATATTTTATATATAAAAATTTATATAATTTTTGAAATATTAATATCTAAATTATTTTTGGAAGCTTTTTTTCTGTGAAGATTCATTTTTTGATTAATAGTGCAAAAATTAGAATTTTAATTTAAATGGTTCTTTCTACAAATTTAATTGTCCACATACATTGTATTTAAAATTAGTTTTAAAGTTCAATTATGTAAATTATACATTAATTAATTAAATTTAGGACATTTTAAACAATTTTATGTTGAAATTATATTCGAAATCATTTCAATATTTTTAACATGTTTACTAAAAACCCTACATTATTGCACCGTCTTCAAGATTAAATTTGAAAGAATTTCTACCACTTATGTTACTCGAATTAATATAAATTGTTTCTATATTTGGATTCATAATAACTTATAATGTCTAAAAATTTCAACTTATTTTCTGACCAAATGATTAGTGAAATTGATTAAAAATAATTACAACGATAAATAAAAAAATTAACTTAACAGGGAAATAATCCATAAACAAAAGGAACTAAATGACCTATACAATATCCCAAAATCCATTTTATAGCAATAGATCAACAATATGCTCAATTTGGTCAAATATGGAACATTATATTTCGTACAAGATGTAATAGAGACCTCTCAATCATGTTATCCTTTATATATTTACAACAATTACACTCCTCGTGCTCTATAATAGGGAACTCACACCTCCCACTTCTACACCTACCTCAATCCCTTTGGATCATCCAAAATACACATAAATAAGATAAAAAATCCCAAATTAATCCTATAAGCCTCATTTTTTTATTAAATCAATCCATGGATTAATTGTTTTTATAAACCAAAAGGAGTAATCTGAATAAGAGGTAACGTTCTTCTATGATCATTTTTGTTAAAATTATTTCTTCATCCATTATGTTTAAAAAAAATGATTTAATAATAACCTAATTATTGAAAATTGACATATATGTTAGTATTATAGTAATTTTAACAACATTTCACATACATCCAACCAAATGGGCTATACAGTCGTCACTCTTGTGTACGATGGACTACCGCTTCATGAACTATTGTCATTCATTATTCCACATGCAACTAATAAAAGATAGAATATTAATGCATATATATTTTTTATATTATATATATAATATTTATTGTTTATTTATTCTTCTAGATATTTTATATAACCATAGCATCATGCCTTATATTTTTTGGAATATGATAACATCATTTGTAGAAGTGTGGACTACTGCCTCCTAGGATCGATGTGATTCATTCACAAATTACACAGAAAGCATTAAGCATTGTTTTAAAAAAAATATACATATATGATATAAATATGATACTAGAATGATAATATATATAATTTAATTTTCATTATTTTATAGATGAAAAAGAAATGGTAGTAATGTTCATGCGTACATATGACCTACCATCACTATGGCTGGTGAGTTTAATTTCCTAGTCCAAAATATTATTTATTATTATAAATACATATATAATGAATATATATGATAATTAAATCATTTTTTACATTGAAGACATGATGAAATAATTATTCAAAAAGGAAGATAAAATATAAAAAGTTAAAACATATTCAATCGTCTTGGAAATTAACACTAGAAATAGTGAAAATAGTAATAGATTATTAACAAATGGGAAATAAGATAGTATAAGAATTTAATATATAAGATTTTAAATACTGGAATATTTATTTTATAGTTTAATAAAATTCTTATTTCCATTATAAATTAAGTTAACATACATTCAACGCCAGGAAATATCGCATAAGGTATTTTTTCTGAATTTCATTTCATTGAGGTATATTGTAAATTTATACACCTAATTTTTTTATAGTCTATATATACATCCCCTATATCATTTAATTTACAGATTAATTCATTATTCATGGTATTTTATGTTCTAGTTCTAATTATTTAATTTAATGGGATTTGAAATTATAGTTATCTAGTGGTAAATAAAGTTCATAACTCAATTCATTTCATTGGATTATATTTCTTCCTCATTGTCACTGATATTCTATGATTATGTTTATAATGAATATGAATATCTATTGAGGTATTTTTTTCATATTTCCCATTTTTTTCACATAATCATTTCATTTATTATTTCTCACTATAACGTTATGATAATTTTTGTGGTATATTTCAAAATATATTTTTAATCAAGATTTCTTATTCCAATAATTCAATTAAATGAATTTTTATGATCATTGTTCAATAAACCCTTCTATTTTATTCTTGTATGTCTATAAATCATATTTTTAATGTAATAGTCCCATTTTTCAAGTCATTGGTACTCAAAATGTTTTATAACATTATTTTAAGATAACATATAATCATTTCTCTCTTTGTCTTGAGAACTTATTTGTATATAAAAGCACCATATTGTTACAAGTTTTTAAAATGTGTTTTTAGTCATTCAAAAATGATTTATTAAATACATTTTTACCCATCTAGTATTTTATAGATATTTTCAATGGAATATTTATGTTCTTTTCTACACAATGAACCTTTATAACCTTTTTACCTTATAAACAAATGTTCTCATTACCTAGTATGACATGTTGGGAATTACCCGAAATCATTTATTTGAAAATTACATTAAATTCTATAAGGATTATTTTTAATGATGTTTTTTTTAAATTGATTTTAAATGAAAATGATTTCAAAATTAGATGTATAGTTTAATAACGAATGATTTTAAAAGATTATTTTATAGTATTTTCATTCATGAGTGACAAAACCCCATTATTTTAATCCACTCTATATATTTTGTATCAATTCAATCCTTATTATTACAATGGATGGATTTTGATTTATTTGGACAATGATAGTACTAAAATCCAATTCCTTGATTTATATTGTTGTCCCTTTAATGTATTCACTCTGTAGTGACCATTGCAAAATAAATTACCCATAAATATACATATTATGTATCATGGGTACGATTATTTCTTAAACTGTGTCAAATTTTTACATATGGAGTAATATTTCAATGTTATTTGAATAATTGGGGAAAATATGGAAAAAATGTGTCTTCTACTCAATACAGTTATTTTTATTATAATGATCATTGTTCATTAATTAAATTTATTCTTTGGTATATGATGAATTATTTTTAATCATAGTGATGGGTGGATCCTGAACTTTATATATCCCTTCAATGCGTTGACCTGTTCTCCTGAGATAATTTAGTTTCAAAAATTAAATCAGTTTCTACAAATTGTTTTAAATAGTCATGTTAATGGTATTGAAGATATTTTCTTTCATGTATTTCATAGATGAAAACCAATAATTAAGAATTTCATTAATTTATAATTAATTATTTTTTATTATTTATCCATGAGATTATCACCATGAAAAAAATATAATGATTAATTTCATTCTTATTTTATTCATTAAATGGATTAGGTGTTTAATTATTTACCCTTCTACATTTTTTACACAATCCCACTCTGTTTATTTGTCATAAGGAACATATGTTCAGATACTTAAATATCTATATTGATTATGCTCATTGAATTAATAATTTTTTCGATATAATTAAGCCTTACTGAGTATTTCAGTTCATCCTTATTTTGGCTTATTTCCCAAAGAATCCAAGAATCATACATATATATATATATATATATATGAAATTATATTCCATTTTGTAATAATGTTATCCTTGAATGAAAAAAATAATGTTCCAAAAAGTGTATTAATTTGTAATACAACACTCATGTATGTAACAAAATAACCAATAATAGTAAACACATTACTATATCATGATTTTATCTCTTATAATCATGAGAATGTAATTATTGTAGACATAGTCTCGAAGCTTACAAGATCCAGGGCACTACACAACCATAAATTATGATTACTCAAAATCTTATTTCGTGGGGACTCTCAAGAATGTTTTTGGATTCTATAAACCCACTTCTAAAAATATCCAAGCATAGAGAACCTTAATTTATCCATTTCCAGTAAGATATCTTTACGCATTCCTTCTCTAATAGTCTCTCTTTCTCCCCCCCCCCAGAGGGTGTGTTGGATCATCACGTTTTTTGAGGTGTTAAAACTTCATTGTTTTGAATCTGGTATCTAGTTTGGATTTTTATATCTATTTTTCTGTCATTCAGCTTTTTAAATTCCCACTGTGAGTGTTGATTTTTGATATAGTGATTATGGGTATGTGGTTATATTAATATTTTCATATAATAAAACCATTATTTTAAGAAATTAAATTAAATTACATTAAATTTAATTATGAAAAACCAATTTGAGATTATTTTGAATTGTAATTTGAATGGAATATAATTTTTCAAAAAACACCCAATTCCATTGGAATTGGAATTTTGTTTGTAATTTTAAAATTGATGTAAATTTTAATTTATTTTGATAATTTATTTTATAAAATGAAAAAAATTATTTGATTGTAACCTATTATTGTTTTTAAATTTTAAATGAATTAAATGATAAAGAATAAATGATTTGGTGATGAAATTCAATTAAAATATTAAAATCTGTATTGGAAAATTGAATTTTTTATGTTTTTTAAAAATATGGATTTCCAATATGATCATTATAAATTTAACATAAGTGTCATTTGATTTAATTTTCACTTAACTAGTAGTGAATTTAATTTCCCCTTAAGGGTTAGTGGTTGTAATTTTACCTTAATTAGTAGTTGATGTAATATTGCCACATGTGGGGGTGAACTATTTTACTTATATATATATATATATATATATGTCCCAAATTGTGAACTATTTTACTCATAACAAGATTATTTATGTAAGCTATTTTTTATAAAATGTTTAACAATCTTTTGTTTTAAAGGTTTCCATATTTTGAAATGAAAATAATATTTTTATTTAAATATGTAATTGTACTGCCTCTTTAATTTCATTTTAATGTAGGAAACATGATTTGTTATATTTATTTTTTAATCATACTATGGAACACTTGTTGACACTCTACTAGGTTTGTATCTAACAAACAACCATTCCATTTAGGAATTTTTATATTTTATTTTTCCAGGTTCTAGTAAAGGGAAAGAGCCTATTATAAGAGGTCGATGTTCATCACCTTTGTACAGGGAGTTTTGAAACCCATGGGATGTTTTTAGTTTTATCTACTTCTTCTGGTACATTAGTGGTGTATTTTTTGGGATTTTATATATTTATTTGACATATGGTACTATCTGTTTTAGGGGTTTTCTTTGAACATACAAATATATATCATTTTCTATATATATAATGAAGAAATGTTCTTGTTATTAACTTGAATAATATTAGTTGACAGTTTCCAAAATGTGGGGATCGAGAAATGCATACAGTCTATTATGGTGACTGCATGAGGTATCAAGTACTAGGGTATTAGGGCTAGTTTGTGACAATGTGGTATCAAAGGTTCATGTTGTGGATATTTCATGGATTCCTATATGTATTTGAGAATTATTTAGGGACATAGGACATAGTTATGGGTGACTTCCTAGAAATTTATCAACATAATGAGACTCATGTCCCCATGGGTGGTTTATAAAATGTATTTTTAGGATTAGTTCTAGTCTTTTACCTAATTTATATTTGGAAAGGTTGAAATAAAAAAATTATTCATCTATCTGATGTGATTAATTTCCATAAATTCTATTGATTTAGTGTTGATCTGAGTAATCTTCTGACATTTTTAATGTAGTTTGATGATATTTTTTAGAATATTTTCGTTGATAAAAAATGTGAATATGATATAGTATGAAGAATATAATAAAAAAATGGAAATCATCATGTGGAGTGGAATCTGGTAGAGGTTATTGTGTGTCTTGGCCATTCATTTGGATATGCACCTTCCAGTTTTCGGGTTCAAGATCTAGTTTTGGAACCTCATTGGGATGAATTTAGAATTTTTTTCTTAGGACATAAATATCTAGAAGCCACAAATTTTCCATGTTACAAATAATCATAAATATAATGATGATTGGTTGAGAATATTTGAGATTTTATTTGAGTTCATGGAGACACGTTATGTAATGAAGGGTTTATGTTCCCCCCTTTAGGCTAGAGGGACCAAGAAAGAGATGGTGAGACTCAAAGGTAGCGGTGGATAAACATGAGGTATTAGAGTATAAGTAATATAAAATTATTATCTTTGACCATCTAAATATAATGTCAATGGTGTTGGCTATGATTGTTGGATTTTTAAAAATTGAGAAGGATAATAGGACCATGATAGAATATGTGGACTTATTCACTAAGAATGTGTATTTTTCAACTAAGATAGTGTCTAATGTGAATATTAATACTCTAAAGAATGATATGGGCCATTAATATTACATTATATCTCTAGTTATCAGTCTAAATAATTTTTATAAAGTTTATGTGATGGATATATAATTAGTATTTTGTTGGAACTCACTAGAAATTCATTGCTGATGGGAATTATCATTTTTTCCATGTAAAACATTTGGGAGTTTCATTAATGGAATGTGGAAGCATGATGAGTATCCTTGAGGTTCATGAAAATCGTGTTCATCAAGAACACCTATAGTTTCTGGTATAGGCCCTTTGAATTTCTTCCAATATAGAAATCCTACTAAATTGAAACTTGTTTGCACTGTGGAACCTAAGAAATGTGGTTCTATGGATGCTCAAGTCAATTTTATAAGTTCATTCATAACTATTCTACTCCAAGTAGTTGAACAATATCTTCCCGGTAATAAATTACATTAGTAAGAATATATTATTCATTATCAAAGGGGTTTAATCCACATACATTATAAATAAATATTCTTCATGTAGTTGATGATTTTCCAGAAGAAGAAAATATGATTCCATCGACTTAGAGAGGTACCTATACTACAACATAATCTTTAGTGACTAATTTATTTGGTACTGATGAATCTCACTAATTTATTTCAACTGTTATTGTGAATCTTCTAAATCTTACATGGAGATTGTTAATTGTGTCTTAGATATTTCTACACCCCTTCGAATTAAGAGATCATAGGGTCTATGTTGTCATTCTCATGTTTTATCTTTATTGTAATTTGATATTACTTGGGATTTCATGGTTTTTTACAAGATTCCTATTTATGTAATTTTTAGAATAGATTCTCTCATTTTTATTAAATCCAAAATTGATATTTTATCTTTTAGGGGTCTCATTTTTTTGTATTGTATGGGGTGTGTCCTATATTTTAGTGAGAATCTGAGTCGAGGTCAATTAGGGTAAAAAATTATTATCCATAGTTGGGAATAGAATATTAGTGTTTCATTTTTATTTATAGTGTGAGACATTGATTGATGATATCCCTCTAGTTATCACCATGTTTATTAATGTTTTTCCTTTTGGCTTCTCAGGTTTTCCACTAGTAAGGGAGGAAGAATTTTCAATTAATTTAGTTTTTTGTAAAGACCCGTAAAATTCAAGGAAATATTTTTCTTAATTTTCTTGGCAATTTTACAAGAACGCAGTTTCTGACGGCACCTGATTCTGAGGCCCAGTGTGCCCAGAATCATTTTCTGAAGTTTGGATCGGGTACGCTCAGTGAATGAACGAGCGGGTTTTTCTTACTTTTGAACCGGTGCTCAGAATGTAATTTAGAGGGCACCGATGGAATTGCAGCGCCAGTAATAGCTTATAAACACCTTTTCCAGAGTTGTGTTTGCTCAGGTGTGGTTTTTAATTTTTGCGGTTAAGTTTAGGAATAAAAATAAAAGTGGTGCGACTTTTTATTTTTATTTTACTTAAGTGGCTTAACCTAGGTTAAGCAGATAAGATGGGACCCATAATATCCTACCCACTTGGTAGGATATTTGGGAGGTGGGGCCCGCACGAGCCCCACTATTTCTTTCCCTCGAAGTAACGCACCCATGAAAACCTCTTTTTGTATAAAGTCAACCTATGCGTTTAATTAAATATTAAACGCCCCTATTAATTGAACGGTTTAAGCGTGGAAATTAATTAAATTAATTGTTGGATTATTTTTTTGAATTCCAAAACTTTGGCATGGGAAATAAAATAAGACCAACACTTATTTTATTGAAGGTTTACATGTTGATAGGATTGTTAGAAATCTCTAAGGCTTGAAGATATTCATCCTCCTTCGTTGAACAATGCGAAGAACGTGAAGAACGCGAAGAACGCATCGTCACCGATGAAGAACTCTGGCCTCCGACGAAGGGCGAAGAAGAATGTCGAACCCTCATAGATCGACAATGTGACGCCTTGTACCGCAACGCCGAAGATTCTCCTTTTGTGACGCTTCTTCCGCGACATTCCATCCCCGCGACAATCTTTGATCAACAACCGATTGAGGTAGGGGATTTCGGTTCTTTTAAATCTTTGTGAATTATATCCTCGACATGAATTCAAATGGTGCATTTAAATCTGTGTTATTTTATACCCACGGCGTACGTCTAAAATTTTTGTCTGAATAATTTTTAAAACCGCTAACACGGTGGGTGCGGACCAACGAATAAGTATGAACCCACCACCTCTTCTTTCTTGGTGAGGGGATTGGTGGTCGATGAAAAAGTAGGCCGCACGGGCGATGTGAGGTCCTCGCAGCGAAGGATAGGCAACGGGAGGGCCTTTGGCAAAGACGGCACACAATTCCGACCACCGTAACTCGTCCGGTGGACCGCAGAGCGGCCCGCCGACGCGCCCTGCAGGCACGACGGTAGGGGGAGGCGGCGGCAGGCCACGGGACCATGCCCGCGCAGGACCAGAGGGAGCGGGGTGCGGCAACCGGCCACGTCCGCTGGCAAGGGAGGCCCCACGCGGGGCTGCAGTCTCTCAACGCGGGGGCAGCGCGCCACCCGCTTCGCTCGGCCGTAACTGCCGAGCCGACCCGCTGGCCACCAGGCCAGTGCCATCCGGGTCGCGCCCAGGCCAGGCAGGGTCGTGCCATCCGGGTTGGACCCGGACCCAGGTCGGGTCGACCAGGTTCGGGCCGACCCAAGGGGTGTTGGGTCGGGTCGGTCCGGGCCCAGACCCCCCGTTTTTTTACCTCTTTCGGTCTTTTGCCCATATCCTGGGCTACGGGCCTCCAATCGATGCACCGTCAGTGGCGATGTGATCCTTGGATTGAGATTGTCGTTTCGACATATTACACTCATGTTTTTGGAGAACTTTGGGTTCGGCCGGGTTGGTTCGTAAACGAAACCAACCAGGCCCTCGGAGCGGAAACCCTTATAACTTGAGCTCCGGATGTCCGATTGACGTACCATCTATTTTGTTGGATTCCTCTAAGTGAGATGGATCTTTTGGATTAATCCGTCCGAGGTTTGGATGCAGGTGGGGTATGTTCGGGTTGGTTTTGACTTAAAAACCAGCCGGGCCCCTAGGACGAAAAAACCAATAACTCTCAGACTGGGCGTCCGATTGACGCGCCGCCTGTGACGTTGAGTTCCTGTTGATGATACTGAACATTTGGATACATCAAATCTGGACTATGTGTTAGTTGATGTATCAGCCTCTCGGCTCATGGAGCGGACCCTCCTGAACGAGCTTGCTGTGTGCGAGAACCCTAGAGATGGCTGCGACTGCAACAACGACGACGATTGTACAGAGATCCTCAGTGGATTCGATGACAACGACTACAACACTCAGCGATCCTACATGGAAGAGTGCTACCGATCCTGTGTGGGTCTGATCCTGTGTGGGTCAGTGCTCAGTGGTCATGTGTGGGCCAGCGCCTACAGATCCTGTGTGGGTCTTTGTGGGGGTTAGTTACCCATCGATCCTTTGTGGGTCAGATCCTTTGTGGGTCATTGCGGGGGTTAGTTACCTATCGATCCGTTGTGGTTCAAATCCTTTGTGGGTCATTTTGGGGGTTATTTACCTATCGATTCTTTGTGGGTCAGATCCTTTGTGAGTCAATGTGGGGGTTAGTTACCTATCGATCCTATGTGGGCCAGATCTTTTGTGGGTCATTGCGGGGGTTAGTACCTATCGATCCTTTGTGGGTCCGATGACTTAGATGAATCAGTGGCTATATCTGATCATCTCTATCGTCATATGAAGATGTATACCTGTGTGAGGTGAATCTTGACTTGATTTCCTATGTGGATTACGTTATGCTTTCCTGTGTGGATTAGGTTGTGGTTTCCTGTGTGGAATGGATTGTACTTGGGCTCGGAGGTTGGAGCGAACTGGAATTGATGACTTAGGTATATGTATGGGAATATACCTAAGAAGTGTCGAATGTTACTTCGTGATTGAATATTTTCTTTGTGGATTATCCTTTGTGGATTCTGGGAGACCATCGGGGGTCTCAGGGTCCCTAATGAATAGCTTATACTCACCCATGCACGAGCTATGCCCGCACTACGTTGTGTTGGTTGCAGACGACAGACAGCGCTGATCACGGTTGAGGCTTGCAGAGCATGTCGGTACCCGGAGGTGGACCACTGGGCGGGACATACTCAGAGTGGACGGCTGGACCTGAGGAGCTGTGGAGGATATCTGTACTCACCCTTTAGGTGGGGCTTCCAGTGGACGACTCGACGTTTTGGCTTTACTTTTCAGTTGCTATTTTCCCTTTCCAGTTGTACTTTACTTTTAGTTTGGGTTTGTATTCTGGCCCACATACTTTTCTGCACTTACTGTTGTACTCAGTTTTTACTTAGGGTTTACTTCTAATTCTTTCTTTCTATGTGGTCTTTGATTACTTTACAAAGGCAATGACTTCCCTTTTTACTGGGATTTACGCCTTGGTGCTAGTCGCCAGCCCCTGGCCTATGGAAGGTGGGCTTGGGGTTGTCACGGCACGGGCCCCGAGGACGGGTCGTGACAAATTGGTATCAGTGGTGTTCGGTTCTACCGCAGAACTTTGGACTCTGATCTTTTTTTAAGTGAAGCAATAGTGTTAATCATATTGGGTGTGGTTATCAGTCCAGGGAGTCCAGTGTTGGTGCGGCGGCCGACGTATCCGTACACCAGGACCCTGAATTCTGATTTCCAACATAATGCGTGAAAACATTGATTGCAAGTGTGTTCAAGTTTTCTTTGTGATTACTTTATGTCAGCTCACCAGGTATACTGTTTGACCGTGGCCCACCTGTTTCTTTTCTGGATGGCCCCACGATGGCAGCCATCTAGGGTTCCGAGAGTTGTGTGTGACGACAGCCCACCGAGCAACGAGGCCTCGGTACATGGCCCTTTGACAGCTGAGGCACCGGAGGTACCTCTACCCACCGAGCCACCGATGCTTCCAGCCCTAGCCGCTGACGATGCATGTCGTCTTTGTGCACTGCACAAGTTTTAGTGCCAGTGACCGCCCAGGTTCTGTGGGGAGACGGACCCCTAGGCTGCCGAGGATTGGCTGGAGGCAGTGGTACGAGTTTTCAGGTTAGTGAGGTCACCTACAGACCTCATGGTGATCCTCGCAGCGAGCCTAATGCACGCGATAGCAGGAAGATGGTGGAGCTTGATGCTCTAGGTGCACGATGAGGAATCTCTCCCCTAGACCGACATTGAGAGCCTCTTCCACTCGGAGTTCGTCCTAGCCACCCTCCATGCGGTGCGCTTCCAGGAGCTTCTTCAGCTGCGGCAGGGCAGCTTGACGGTGGCCCAGTACTCGGCGAGATTTACCGATCTCTCGCGCTACTCGACATACATGGTACGAGACTCATTCTTCTAGGCCCAGACCTTTGAGCAGGGATTGAGGCATGATATCAGGGCATCACTAATCTCCCTCAGCATTCTGACTCAGGCAGGAGTACTGGAATGAGCCATTTTTATTGAGAGCTTCCTTGCTGAGCCTTCTTCAACAGCGAGACCTATCGCGGGGTGACACGTAGTAGAGTCCTCTGCAGCAGGCAGTCGATGGATGACTCATGGGTCCAGGCAGACCAGACCCTCAGGCAGACGACCTCAGGACACTGGCTCAGCAGTGCGGGGCACACAGCGCGGAGCCAGCCTTTCAAGAGGTAGGCAGTGCTACACATGCGGTGGGCAGGGCCACATGGCTCGTGATTGCCCGACCCGCCGTGCCGAGGAGCAGCAGACGGTTGAGGGCCCACCTAGGCAGAGGCAGAGGGTTGACCGTGGCGGTCTGCAGGGAGCAAGCAGATGAGGCAGAGGAGATGGCCAAGCAGCAGGTGGTTGGAGACACTTTGATTCTCTACCATCACCACCACCAGGAGGTCCACCCCGACCACAGGGAGATGGCGGGCAGAGGTAGGTACAGCTCGAGGCAGCGGAGGCCTATGACCACGGTGTGCCCGAGATGATTCGAGGTACTATCTGTGTCTATTACACCCTTACTGCAGTTCTTGTAGACACAGGAGCGAGTCACTCTTTCATAGCTGCTGCCCTTGTTCGGAGCTCGGAGATTCCGACAGAGCCGTTGGCTCGATCCTTACGGCTAGAGACTCCTACGGGAGCAGATTTGACGATTACGCACTGCTGCCGATAGTGTGAGATTACTCTAGGAGGCGAGAGCTTCGGCTGTAATCTTCTTGTAGCAGCATCGAGGCCTTACGACATCATCTTGGGCATGGATTGGTTATCTACAGTCCATGCACAGATTGAATGTATTAGGTGCAAGGTGCGATGTGTACGCACCGACGAGAGCAGGTTCACCTTCACTGGTGAGAAGAGAGACTTCACAACACAGGATGGACTTCTGCAGAGAAGAGGACAACCCATCACTCATCAGTTGGCTAGCCTAATCCTAGGAGCAGTTGACGTGCAGAGTCCTAGTTTTCCTGCAGTGGTGGATCAGTATGCGGACGTTTTCCCCGATAACATTCCAGGACTACCTCCTCGCACAGAGGTAGAATTTTATATTGATCTGTACCCCAGGAAAGCCCTGATATCCACCCCAACATATTGGATGGCTCCCGCTGACCTTTGAGAGCTACGGGTACAGTTGGAGGACTTGCAGGGCAAGGGATTCATCTGACCCAGAGTTTCACCCTGGGCTTCCCCGATATTTTTCTCCAAGAAGGCGGACTGGAGCTTGTGGCTTTTTGTCGACTATCGTCGCCTGAACCAGGTGACAGTGAGGAACAAGTATCCGCTACCGAGGATTTATGAACTCTTCAATCAGCTCAAGGGAGCACGGTGGTTCTCAAAGATAGACCTCAGGTCAGGCTATCATCATCTCAGAGTTCGGGACGAGGACGTGTAGAAGACGACCTTTAGATGTCGGTATGGCGACTATGAGTTCTTGGTTATGCCATTCGACGTAACTAATGCTCCAGTGGTGTTCATGGGCCTCATGAATAGGAGCTTTCAGCCATACCTCGAACGATTTGTCGTGGTCTTCATCGACGACATTTTGATATACTCGACGACTGAGGAGAAGCACGCCTACCACTTGTGGGTTGTACTAGACACACTCCGAGAGCACCAGTGTTATGGAAAGCTCTCTAAGTGTTAGTTTTGGAGACGTGAGGTCCACTTCTTGAGACACCTCATCTATGAGGCGGGAGTTGCGGTGGATCCTACGAAGATCGAGGCATTTCTAGCTTGGGAACCACCCAGGAGCGTGACGGAGGTGCGGAGTTTCTTGGGAATAGCTGGATACTACCGGAGATTTGTGCCATACTTCTCCAGAGTTGCGGCACCACTATCAGCTTTGAAAAAAAAGGGGAAACCATTTGTGTGGTCAGACAGATGTTAGCAGAGCTTCCAGGAGCTGAGATAGAGATTGACCAGTGCCCCAATCTTGAGGCTTCCGAAGGAGGGATTACGGTACGTAGTCTACTGTGATGCATTAGGGACCGGACTCGGATGTTTCTTGATGCAAGAGAGGGAAGTGATCGCCTATCGATCACGTCAGTTGAGGCTGCATGAGAAGAACTACGCTACCCATGGCTTGGAGTTATCAATAGTGGTCTTCGCTCTGAAGACAAGGCGGAACTACCTGATGGGCGAGCGCTTTACAATCTTTTCTAACCATCAGAGTCTCAGGTACATCTTCTCTCAGAAGGAGCTGAACCTGAGACAGCGGCGATGGCTCAAGTTACTCCAGGACTATGAATTTGAGATAGTCTATACTCCTGGGAAGGGGAATGTGGTAGTAGATTCTCTCAGTAGGAGGACTTGCATTCAGCTACTTGAGGAGGCGACAGATCAACTAGCTTCTTTGTAGATATCCTTCGTGGATAAAGATGGAGAAGCCTTCCTTCAGTCACTCACAGTGACTCCTCCACTACTAAAGCGGGTCAGAGAGGCACAGTGTGGGGACGCTGACTGTGAGACGCGGCTTGCGTAGATATCCTCAGGACAGGCACCAGATGGATTCTCCTTAGGAGGAGAGCATGATATCCTTTTCAAAGGACGTAACTTGGTACTAGTTGATTTATGTGAGGAGGTGCTGAGAGAGTTTCACACTTCTCCTTTGGCTGTACATCTTGGAGTGGGGAAGATGTACCAGGATCTCAGACGACGACACTAGTGGCCGGACATGAAGAAGGTAGTGGCAGAGTTTGTTTCTCGGTGCCTCACCTGCCAGAAGGTGAAGGCAGAGCATCAGGTACCATCAGGCTTGGTACATCCCATGGAGGTCCCAGAGTGGAAGTGGGAAGAGATATCTATGGACTTCGTGACTAGACTTCCACACACTTCCAGAGGTCACGACTCCATTTGGGTGATTCTCAACCGACTCACCAAGTCGGCTCACTTCTTACCCATCAGAGATCAGGGCTAAATGGAGAGCTTGGGATGTCTCTACGTTCAAGAGATTGTAAGGCTTTACGGTGTGCCATCATCTATCGTCTCCAATCGAGATGCTCGCTTTACTTCCCGGCATTGGAAGGGGTTGCAGGAGGCGTTCGGGATGCAACTACGTCTGTGCTCCGCCTTTCACCCTCAGACAGATGGTAAGACGGAGAGGACCATACAGACTCTCGAGGACATGCTCCGCGCATGTGTCCTCGACATTGGTCGCAGCTAAGAGGACCACCTACCCTTGGTGGAGTTCGCGTACAACAACAGCTACAATTCCCCCATCGGTATGGCACCATACGAGGCGTTGTACGGCCGGCCTTGCAGGTCACGGCTGTGGTGGAACGAACCTGGGGAGTCAGCACTTGTGGGACCGGAGATGGTACGGGCCACGACAGAGAAGGTCCAGACCATCCAGGAGCAGATGAGGATAGCTCAGAGCCAGCAGAAGTCCTATGCTGATAGGAGGCGGAGGCCACTAGAGTTCGAGGATGGTGACCACATCTTCCAGCGGGTCTCTCCTTGATGTGGATTACGGAGATTTGGCCGAGGTGGAAAGTTGTCTCCATGCTTCATCGGACCATTCCAGATCCTCAAAAGGATTGGAGAGGTGTCTTATCGCCTGGCTTTACCACCTCAATTGCACTGGGTGCATGACATCTTCCACGTATCTCAGCTGAGGAGATACGTGCACGACCCGACGCATATCATTGACCATGGGGAACTGGACATTGATGATGGGGCGACTTTTGCAGTGGTCCCAGTGGAGATCGAGGATCGACAGGAGCGAGTCCTACGTGGACGATCGATCCCCCTAGTGCACATCAGATGGCAGCATGGAAACCTCTAGAAAAGCACTTGGGAGCGGGAGGATCAGATGCGTGCTCAGTACCCATATTTGTTTCCCTAGTTTATGATGTATCTTTAAGGGGACGTAAAGCCCTGAGGTGTGAGTGATGTAAAGACCCGTAAAATTCAAAGAAAATTTTTCTTAATTTTTCTGGGAATTTTACAAGAATTCAATTTCTGACGGCAGCATATTCTGAGGCCCGGTGTGCCCGGAATCATTTTCGGAAGTTTGGCTCGGGTACGTTCAGTGAACGAACGAGCCGGCTTTTCTAACTTTTGAACTGGTTCTCAGAATCGAATTCTAAGGGCATCGATAGAATCATGGCACTGGTAATTGTTTAGAATCACCTTTTCCGGAGTTGTGTTTGCTCGTGTGTGGTTTTTAATTTTTTGGGTTAAGTTAAGGAATAAAAATAAAAGTGGTGCGACTTTTTATTTTTATTTTACTTAAGTGGATTAACCTAGGTTATGCGGATAAGTTGGGACCCATAATATCCTACCCACTTGGTAGGATATTTGTGAGGTGGGGCCCACACGAGCCCCACTGTTTCTTTCCCTCTATGTAACGCACCCGTGAAAACCTCTTTTTAAATATAGTCAACCAATGTGTTTAATTAAATATTAAACGCCCCTATTAATTGAACGGTTTAAGCATTGCAATTAATTCAATTAATTGTTGGATTCTTTTTATGAAATCCAAAAAACTGGCATGGGACATAAAATAAGACCAACACTTATTTTATTGAAGGGATTCTTGTTGAGAGGATTGGGAAAAATCTCTAAGGCTTGAATATCTTCATCCTCCTTTGTTGAAGAACACGAAAAACGCGAAGAACGCGAAAAACGCATCGTCACCGCCGAAGAAAACTGGCCTCCGACGAAGGGCAATGAAGAACGCCGAACCCTCGGAGACCAACGATGCGATGCCGTGTACCGCGACGCCGAAGATTCTCATTCTGTGATGCTTCTTCCACGACATTCCTTTCCCGCAACAATCTTCGATCAACAACTGATTGAGGTAGGGGATTGTGGTTCTTTTAATTCTTTGTGAATTATATTCTCGGCATGAATTCAAATGGTGCATTTAAATCTTTGTGATTTTATACCCATGGTGTATGTCTAAAATTTTTGTCAGAAGACTTTTTAAAACCGCTAACACGGTGGGTGCGGACCAACAAACAAGTCTGAACCCACCGCCTCTTTGTTCCTGCTGAGCGGATTGGTGGGTGATGAAAAAGCAGGCCGCACGGGCAATGTGAGGTCCTCGCAGTAAAGGACGGGCCCTGAGAGGGCCTTTGGCGAAGAAGGAACGCAATTCCGACCACCAGAACTCGTCCGGTGGTCCGCGGAGTGTCACGCCGGCGTGCCGCGCCGGCACGGTGGCACCAGCAGCATGTGGAGGCGGTGCCCGGTGCGCCACCGGGAGGACCCACTGCGGCGGCAGACCACGGTCCCATGACCGCGCGGGACCAGAGGGAACGAGAAGCGGCAACCGTCCGCGTCTGCCGGCAAGGGCGGCCCCACACGGGGTCGCAGTCTCTCCACGCGGGGGCAGCGCGCCCCCTGCTTCGCTCGGCCGTAACAGCCGAGCCGACCCACTGTCCACCCGGCCAGCACCAACCGGGACGTGCCCAGGCCGGGCCGGCCCGCGCTGGCCCGGCCGTGTAACGCCCCGACCCAAGCTACCCAGAGTCGGTGCGTTACTTCGTAACATTGGCATGATCACAAAAGATCAAGTCTCGAAAGACCGATTAGTTTAGTAGCTTTGGAAACACTAGATACATTCGTAAACGTTACATTACATCATACAGTGAAAAACTATAATAACAAAGTCTCCATATTCTACACTCATATCCTCTTTTGACTATCCCTACAGGTCATTCATAAAATACTTCATCACATCCTAGAAAATATTAAAACATTGAAAGAGGTGAGCTCAGATGCTCAGTAAGGATAACAATAATGCGGAAGCTTTCATAAATAATCATTAACATTTAAGGCAATGTATAACTAAAACAAAAGCCTTTTAAACATGAACATCAACATAATATGGAAAAAGTAAAATGAGATAATTCCATTTACTTATTCACATGGATATTCTACTGGTCGAATAATCTCATGCAATATCAATAACCACTTTCATAATGATGGAATGTATAATGCCAGACATTCTGAAACATTTCGTCAAGGCCTCGGCCAAGACGTCTAAAATGATTAAGGCCTCGGCCAAAACCATAAATCAAATTAGGAAAGGGCCTCGGCCAATTCCACATCTAGTTGTCTCATGAGACCTACCGATGCATCGAGGAGCTATAGCGGGCTCCACCTGTCACTTATTAAGTCCAATACATTCCTCATATGAATAGGTTTAAACATATAATAAACCATAACATAATTGTATCACATAAAACATGTATAAAGGAAAATAACATTTCCACATTTCAATCACAAGATATCAATAAAACACATTGATATAATAAAAAAACACTTTCAAAACCATTTTCAATACCAAAATAAAATAAAGTTAAAACTTTGTATTTATTTTTCACTAAAAAAAGTTATGGCTTGTAGAGGAAGCCGAAACTCAAATAATGGTCATGGCGGCGGAGAAGTCGTTGTCACCGCATAAGTACAGAAAGAAAAACATTCCCTTTTTGTCGTTTAGTAAAACGCTTCATATAAAAAGATTCCTTTTGAATAAACGTAAAAGTCAAAGGGGTTTATACACCGTATAAAGGAAAGTTGTGTATAAATCCAAATATGCCTCAATGAAAGGAGATTGAGGCAAAGTCCTTAAAAAGATCATTTTGAAAATAAAATAGATATATTATGTGTATTCACTATAGTTACACATAAAGAAAGTAAAAATACAAAATAAGACATAATAATATCATGACATAATTTGAAAGTTGGAGATTAACCCAAAGAATGGAAGTTGGGTTATGAAATTCCCTTAAAATGATAATTTTTTAAATAAAATAGATATATTATGTGTATTTACTATAAGTACACATAAATAAAGTACAAATACAAGACATCACAGAATAATATCATGACATAATTTGAAAATAGGAGATTAACCCAAAGAATGGAAATTGGGTTAAGAAATTCCCTTACCTTGCATCCTGTCCGGACTCGACCGTTATTTAACCTCCTGAATAATAAACTAGAGTTAATTTATATTTACTTAATAAACTTTTTCATGTTCATTATTCCTTTTATATCCCTTATTACCATGTTATGAACATTATTTAATTATTTGAGTTAATAACGGTCGTTTTGTCGATCTTTGGTACTTGAGTCAAAAATAAACTTCTTATAATTACAAGTTGTTCATGTATTGAAATATCCATTATATCCATAATTATATTCATGATTTAGATGTCATATATATAAAGTATATAAATTCATTTATAATATAACATAACATTTAGAGGTGAGAAATGAAATGCACCGTTCATGGAGACGGTAAGCCGTACGTACGCATGAACGCTACTTTCATTTCAATTTAATATTTAATGGAATGAAATCACAATTATATAAATGTATAATATAATTCCAGTATAATATAGTGTATACTACCATTTACTCCATCCTTTATACATCCCACATATGGCATTAACGATTCAAATCACTTTGAGGGGGCGGTAGTCCGCACTTCCTAAAATGAAATTATCGCGTTTTACCCATAATGGAAATCATAAAGTATGCCATAAATGAGAAATAAAGAACCATAAGTAAAACATAAACATATTATATATCATATATAAATATATTGACATCTTAATGGCCACCATTGAAGGTGTTATATGAGTGTTGAACAATCATCGTTTCGTGAGGCAGAAATTCGCCATCCACAGAAACCGTATGTTCTTTAACCATTAGATGTAGGTGTGTGTAATTGTAGCTATAATCCTTCTTATAACAACATCCTAGTATATTTAGGATACTGGTTTTGTTACAAAAGAAATTAATAGAAAGAGTTTAGGGGGTTTTAGGATAAAAATAAAACAAAACAACATTAGAGAAGACATTACCTCAAAATCAAGTAACTCTTTTGATTCTAGCCAAAGGATTCCTTGGGAAGTATTCTGCCCAACGTGAGGCTTCTAGGAGTAAGGGAGGGATTTTTGGAGAGTATTTGGGCAGATTTTGGCCGATCCAAATGGCTTGACAGTGTAAATGAGGTGGGAGAGGTGGGGGCCTTTTATAAGTGGAGAGGAGGGGCTCTTTTGGAAAGATTGAAATGTTACATTATTATACAATGATTTTTGGATTCTAAAGGTCCCACACTTATATAATTCGTGGCTAAGGTGATAAGGGTTCGAAATCTCTTCATCCAATAGGCTTTGGACAAGTGTAAGCCTTGGATTTTGCATTATCTTCTCATTTTATTTAAATCATTAAATAATGAGGTCATCGCTACATCATAATTATGTCATAAATAATTTAATTTATTTAATGTCTAAAAATTATAAAAAAAATACTATGATGTGGGAAATCTTTTTAGCTTTCTAATGAAAAATTATAGTCAAAATTTGGACTTGTGTAACCCCATTTAAAAACTGTTTTAGTAAAACAACTCATGTTTGTGTCAATTTAATTTTAACATTAAATAAATATATATTAATGTCATTTTCCAACTAATGTGGCTCCATGGGGTCCCCAAGTTGACCCATGGGTTGTCTTGGTCTGCCATGACTCATCCAATAGGAGTAGGACAAGTTTCAAGCTCATATCATATTATTAAAACATTATCTTTACCTTAAACTACACTAATTACCTCTAATCGCGATTAAGAACTTAAAAGTTACAATTCACCAAAAAATTATTTTAATCTCATTGAACCACATTTTACTTCTTAATGACAACCATGTATGTCAGATTTTTGAAAATCAAATCACAGAAGTGGTAATATTTCATTTAAATGAAAAATAAGTTATTTAACTACCACTTAGTGGTTTCACTATTCATCAAAAATTGAAGTTTTTCAGAACAATGCCAAAATTTCACCCTAAGCTATAATTCATATTCCAAATTAAAAAATGATGTATATTTTACAAAATTAAAAACATATAAGTTGCATTAGTTAATTGTATAATTAATTCCCGTTGTCACAACAAATAGCGTGTTTTTAAGAAACTATTTATATCAAAAGATTGGCAATTGTTTATGTCCAATTTCAATGTTAAATTAATTCTAATGACCACTATTGGATAAAATGGTAAAAATATATTCTAATTATACTTTAAACCCACTAAATAGTATAATTAATCACAATAAATTATTTTTATTAAAAAAGTTGTTTTATGTATTTTTCACTATTCATAGAAATTTTGAAGTTCTCAGAAAATTACAAAAAATTCAACATAGGCTAATTTCAATATTAGGAATACAAAAATGAAGTCCATTTTGAAATATAAAATTTCTATAAATTTAAAAAGTGGTTATTACTATTCATAACGGCTACTTTGATTAGTTGTAGTGTGTTAGAACTCGATGTTGCGTACAATGCAAGCTATTACATTATTGAATGAGAAGCGTATCATGGATGCTCGGGGTGTTACATTCTCCCCTCCATTAATAAATTGCGTCCTCGAAATTTGAAATTTTTCTTTGTAAATAAAAGGTTGAAAAGAGAAAACACCTTTGTGGAAAACCCATATCGGAAATAAGATTAATAAAATTTAGCCTTAATAAGAGGGAAAGGGAAATGAAAAAGTCACCACCCAATTATGATCTCAATTAGGAGAACATTGGTGGAAATTAAAGACATATAATTGGAGGAAAAACGTAAATATTTATAGGGAGTGATTGAGGTCATCAATCACAATCAACTGTCAAATTGAGGGCCTCAAAGCCTTCAATCTATGTTGATTTAAAATATCATCAGTTCAACAAGACATAAGGTATTAGGATAACACATTTTTTTTGATTTAATAACCCTTTACTAAAGATTAAGAATTAATTTATTCATTGAATAAGAGATAGATATATATATATTTATGCTTGACAATTAGAGTTTCAACCTTCAACTCATCTTTCACTCAAAAAGATAATAGAACTCAAAAATATTATACTTATCCTAATTGTATAAGGTTCCAAATGTTAACACATACCATTTAGAATAGTAAAATTATTTTGTAATAACCAGGGACTTCCTGTAGGCTAGTGGTAGGAAATAAAGGCCTGTCGAACTATGATTGTGGGTTCGATTCCTACAGCTTTGTCCGACGCGACGGGTTATGCCCCACCCTGCAGGTTGTCCTTTTCCTAAAACTATAGTATTATAATATTCCAAAAATAATCTTCAAAAATGTTTTATCCTTAAACAATACTATCCAAAGATCAACTTAATCCACTCCAACCATTGTAGTTATCCAAAATACCTCTGTCCAGACTTTCTGTAAAAAGTCTCTTAATTCCAAAATCAATTTATCAGATTCCCCAAACATAGTAAAGTGTCTCTTATTGTCACATACTAAAAGTATAATTACCTTCATCATATTAAACCTTACTGAAATCAACAAGTACTTCAGTACAATATTTATATATATCACATTATTCTTATAACCAGAATATAATCCTTGACTCCAAAAGCACCAATACATTAATTATTCCGCTTCAACTGTAGTCATTGCATAAGATTGGCCTTGATCCCTTGGCCTTTTCTGAGGTAAGTTTCCTTGACGCTTAGGACATTCATTTGCATAATGCCCCATTTCCCTACAATTGTAGCATTCAACATTGATAGCCTCTTTCTTTCCCTTGCAAACACGAGCCTGGTGACCCTTTTCTCCACATTTATAACAAACTACCATTCCTTTTAGGCAAGTACCAAGGTGATTCTTCCCACAGTTATCACATAATGGAAAATCCTTCTTTCCCTTTTTCCCTTTATCTATCTCTTGTTCCACCGTTCTCTTCTTCTCTTGCTTTACGTTGTTGTCATAAGACTTAGAGAATTCCTTTTCTGTCTTGATAGCACAAGAGACAATATCTTCTTATGATGAGAAGGATTGTGATACTAAAGCTCGACGGAGAAATAGTTTTAACCCATCAAAGAAACGATCAATCTTACTCCTTGGGTTACGTATATAATCGGCAGCATGCCTTGCTAACCTTGTAAAGTTAGCCTCATACTTTGCGACATTCTCATCCTCCATCTGCCTCAGACTCAGAAATTGCCTTTCCATATCTGCTCGATGGTCACGAGGAAAGTATTTTTCTAAGAAAAGCTCTTTGAACTCCCTCCATTCCATATTCGATACGTCATCATCTTCCTTTGTGTTTTGAATCAGCGACCACCACTGATCGGCATCTCCAGTGAGGCGGTAAAATGTCATGACATCCTTCTCCCTTTCACTACTCCCCAAGGCATGGAATATTTTCTCTAAGGAATTTATCCATTTCTCAGCTACTATAAGATTTGTACTCCCATTGAAGGTTGGTGATTGTTGCCTCATGAAACGGTCTAGTATTGATCCTCATCGTTGCAGATCAGGGTGCTCCATACGAGTAAGGTTATTATTCATAACCTGAGTAAGTTGTCCCAGTATGGTGATTAGCTGATCGGAACCAGTTGCATCACCAGCCCCACTATAATTATCTTGAGCAGGAGGGAAATCCCTACATGGAGTGCGTGCATTGTTATGGTTTCCATTTCTTCCACTAGGCACCATTTCTAAAAAATGGCATAAACTAGATCAGTTTATGAATCAAAATACATAATCCCCTACTTATAAAACACTTAACATAAATTGAACTATTTATGGATATAATCCATAATCATAAAAATGTTTTCTTTGAGGAAGTATATACTCATAACCCTTCATAGTGGTTTATAAAGAAAATGAGAATTATCCAAAGCATATCCCCCGGGAGTGTCGTAACCAAGAGTGCAGCAAGGCCCGTTGTCGTGCACCAGTTCCCGTTCGAGTCTAGCTCAAAGCGTTGTTTTTGGGTTTTACCCCTAGGTACATCTGTGCCAGAGCCGCCTCTACTTGCTCGTATCCAGATAGGGATGTATTGCTTGGAAAACCCATAACATCTCTATAATACTAAAATTCTAGGAAGTTCCTCTATACTAATCCTCAAAGTCTATCTTTGGGCTATGTTCTCTAATCAGAGTTTATCTACATCTATCTTCCAAGGATAGTACTAAACTGCCTCTAATACCAACTGTAACGCCCCGACCCCAGCTACCCAGAGTCAGTGCGTTACTTCGTAACATTGGCATGATCACAAAAGATCATGTCTCGAAAGACCGATTAGTTTAGTATCCTTGGAAACACTAGATACATTCGTAAACGTTACATTACATCATAAAGTGAAAAACTACAATAACAAAGTCTCCATAGTCCACACTCATATCCTCTTTTGAATATCCCTGCAGGTCATTCATAAAATACTTCTTCACATCCTGGAAAATATTAAAACATTGAAAGAGGTGAGCTCAGATGCTCAGTAAGGATAACAATAATGTGGAAGCTTTCATAAATAATCATTAACATTTAAGGCAATGTATAACTAAAACAAAAGCCTTTTAATCATGAACTTAAACATAATATGGAAAAAGTAAAATGAGATAATGCCATTTACTTATTCACATGGATATTCTACTGGTCGAATAATCACATGCAATATCAATAACCACTTTCATAATGATGGAATGTATAATGCCAGACATTCTGAAACATTTCGTCAAGGCCTCGGCCAAGACGTCTAAAATGATTAAGGCCTCGGCCCAAACCATAAATCAAATTGGGAAAGGGCCTTGGCCAATTCCACGTCTAGTTGTCTCATGAGACCTACCGATGCATCAAGGAGCTATAGTGGGCTCCACCCGTCACTTATTAAGTCCAATACATTCCTCATATAAATAGGTTTAAACATATCATAAACCATAACATAATCGTATCACATAAAACATGTATAAAGGAAAATAACATTTCCACATTTCAATCACAAGATATCAATAAAACACATTGATATAATAAAAAAACACTTTCAAAACCATTTTCAATACCGAAATAAAATAATGTTAAAACTTTGTATTTATTTTTCACTAAAAAATGTTATGGCTTGTAGAGGAAGCCGAAACTCAAATAATGGTCATGGGGGCGGAGAAGTCGTTGTCACCGCATAAGTACGGAAAGAAAAACATTCCCTTTTTTCGTTTAGTAAAACGCTTCGTATAAAAAGATTCCTTTTGAATAAACATAAAAGTCAAAGGGGTTTATACACCGTATAAAGGAAAGTTGTGTATAAAACCAAATATGCCTCAATGAAAGGAGATTGAGACGAAGTCATTAAAAAGATCATTTTGAAAATAAAATAGATCTATTATGTGTATTCACTATAGGTACACATAAATAAAGTAAAAATACAAAATAAGACATAATAATATCATGACATAATTTGAAAGTTGGAGATTAACCCAAAGAATGGAAGTTGGGTTAAGAAATTCCCTTAAAATGACAATTTTTTAAATAAAATAGATCTATTATGTGTATTTACTATAAGTACACATAAATAAAGTACAAATACAAGACATCACAGAATAATATCATGACATAATTTGAAAATAGGAGATTAACCCAAAGAATGGAAATTGGGTTAAGAAATTCCCTTACCTTGCGTCATGTCCTGACTCGACCGTTATTTAACCTCCTGAATAATAAACTAGAGTTAATTTATATTTACTTAAGAACCTTTTTCGTGTTCATTATTCCTTTTATATCCCTTATTACCATGTTATGAACATTATTTAATTATTTGAGTTAATAACGGTCGTTTTGTCGATCTTTGGTACTTGAGTCAGAAATAAACTTCTTATAATTACATGTTGTTCATGTGGTGAAATATCAATTATATCCAGAATTATATTAATGATTTAGATATCATATATATCATATATATATATTATATAAATTAACTTATAATATTACGTAACATTTAGAGGTAAGAAATGAAATGCACCGTTAATGGAGAAGGTAAGCCGTACGTACGCATGAACACTACTTTCATTTCAATTTCATATTTAATGGAATGAAATCATAATGATATAAATGTATAATATAATTCCAGTATAATATAGTGTATAATAACATTTACTCCATCATTTATACATCCCACATATGGCATTAATGATTCAAATCACTTTGAGGGGGGTTGTAGTCCGCACTTCCTAAAATGAAATTATCGCGTTTTACCCATAATGGAAATCATAAAGTATGCCATAAATGAGAAATACAGAAGCATAAGTAAAACATAAACATATTATATATCATATATAAATATACTGAAATCTTAATGGCCACCTTTCAAGGTGTTATATGAGTGTTGAACAATCATCGTTTCGTGAGGCAGAAATTCGCCATCCACAGAAACCGTATGTTCTTTAACAATTAGATGTAGGTGTGTGTAATTGTAGCTATAATAATTCTTATAACAACATCCTAGTATATTGAGGATACTTGTGTTGTTACAAAAGAAATGAATAGAAAGAGTTTAGGGGGTTGTAGAAGAAAAATAAAACAAAACAACATTAGAGAAGACATTACCTCAAAATCAAGTAACTCTTTTGATTTGAGCCAAAGGCTTCCTTGGGAAGTATTCTGCCCAATGTGAGGCTTCTAGGAGTAAGGGAGGGATGTTTGGAGAGTATTTGGAAGAGTTTGGCCGAGCCAAATGGCTTGAAAGTGTAAATGAGGTGGGAGAGGTGGGGGCCTTTTATAAGTGGAGAGGAGGGGCTCTTTTGGAATGATTGAAATTTTACATTATTATACAATGCTTTTCGGATTATAAAGGTCCCACACTTATATAATTCGTGGCTAAGGTGATAAGGGTTCGAAATATCTTCATACAATAGGCTTTGGACAAGTGTAAGCCTTGGATTTTGAATTATCTTCTCATTTTATTTAAATCGTTAAATAATGAGGTCATCGCTACATCATAATGATGTCATAAATAATTTAATTTATTTAATGTCTAAAAATTATAAAAAAATACTATGATGTGGGAAATATTTTTATCTTTCTAATGAATATTTATTGTCAAAATTTAGACTTTTGTAACCCCACTTAAAAACTGTTTTTGTAAAACAACTCATGTTTGTGTCAATTTAATTTTAACATTAAATAAATATATATTAATGTCATTTTCCAACTAAAGTGGCTCCATGGGGTCCCCAAGTTGACCCATGGGTTTTCTTGGTCGTCCATGACTCATCCAATAGGAGTAGGAAAAGTTTCAAGCACATATCATATTATTAAAACATTATCTTTACCTTAAACTACACTAATTACCTCTAATCGCGATTAAGAACTTAAAAGTTACTATTCACCAAAAAATTATTTTAATCTCATTAAACCAAATTTTACTTCTTAATTAAAACCATGTATGTCAGATTTTTGAAAATAAAATCATAGAAGTGGTAATATTTCATTTAAACGAAAAATCAGTTATTTAACTACCACTTAGTGGTTTCACTATTCATCAAAAATTGAAGTTTTTCAGAACAATGCCAAAATTTCACCCTAAGCTATAATTGATATTCCAAATTCAAAAATGATGTCTATTTTAAAAAATTCCAAACATATAAGTTGCATTAGTTAATTTTATAATTAATTCCCGCTGTCACAACAAATAGCGTGTTTTTAAGAAACAATTTATATCAAAAGATTGGCAATTGTTTATGTCCAATTTCAATGTTAAATTTATTCTAATGACCACCATCGGATAAAATGGTAAAAGTATATTCTAATTATACTTTAAAACCTATAAATAGTATAATTTATCACAATAAATTATTTTTATTAAAAAAAGTTGTTTTAAGTATTTTTCACTATTCATAAAAATTTTGAAGTTCTCAGAAAATTACAAAAAATTCAACATACGCCAATTTCAATATTAGGAATAAAAAAATGAAGTCCATTTTGAAATAAAAAATTTCTATAAATTTAAAAAGTGGTTATTACTATTCATAACGGCTACTTTGATTAGTTGCATTGTGTTAGAACTCGATGTTGCGTACAATGCAAGCTATTACAATATTGAATGAGAAGCGTATCATGGAAGCTCAGGGTGTTATAGGCCGGGTCGCGCCATCCGGGTTGGAACTGGACCCGGGTCGGGTCGACCCAGTTCGGGCCGACCCAGGTGGGTTGGGTCGGGTCGGTTCGGGCCCAGACCCCCCGTTTTCGGACCTCTTTCGGTCTTTTGCACATATCTTGGGCTACGGACCTCCGATCGATGCACCATCAGCGGCGATGTGATCCTTGGATCAAGACGGACATTTAGACATATTACACTCATGGTTTTGGAGAACTTTGGGTTCAGCCAGGTTGGTTCGTACACGAAACCAACCGGGCCCTCGGAGCGAAAACGCTTATAACTTGAGCTCCGGACGTCCGATTGACGTACCATAGATTTTGTTGGATTCCTATAAGTGAGACGGATCTTTTGGCTTACTCTGCCCAAGGTTTGGACGCATATGGAGTATGGTTGGGTTGGATTTGACTTAAAAAGCAACCGGGCCCCTGAGACGAAAAAGCCAATAACTCTCAGACCGGGCGTCTGATTGACGCGCCGACTGTGACATTGAGTTCCTGTTGATGATACGGAAATTTTGGATACATCAACTATGGACTATGTGTCAGTTGATGTATCAGCCTCTCGGCTCGTGGGGTGAACCCTACCGAACGAGCTTGCTGTGTGTGGGAACCCTAGAGCTGGCTACGACTGCGACGACGACAATGACGGTACAGAGATCCTCAGTGGATTCGACGTCGACGACTACAGCACTCAGCGATCCTACGTGGATCAGTGCTACCGATCATGTGTGGGTCTGATCCTATGTGGGTCAGCGCTTAGTGGTCCTGTGTGGGCCAGCGCCTACAGATCCTATGTGGGTCTGATCCTATGTGGGTCTTTATGGGGGTTAGTTACCTATCGATCCATTGTGGGTCAGATCCTTTGTGGGTCATTGCGGGGGTTAGTTACCTATCGATCCTTTGTGGGTCAGATCCTTTTTTGGTCATTGCAGGGGTTTAGTTATCTATCGATCCTTTGTGGGTCAGATCTTTTGTGGGTCATTGCGAGGGTTAGTTACCTATCGATCCTTTGTGGGTCACTGTGGGGGTTAGTACCTATTAATCCTTTGTAGGTCTGACGGCTTAGTTGAATCCGTGGCTATATATAATCATCTCCATCGTCATACGAAGAAGTATCCCTGTGTAAGCTGAATCTTGACTTGTTTTCCTATGTGGATTACGTTATGCTTTCCTATGTGGATTGGGTTGTGGTTTCCTGTGTGGACTGGGTTTTACTTGGGCTCGGAGGTTGGAGCGAACTGGAATTGATGAATTAGGTATATGTATGGGCATATACCTAAGCAGTGTTGAATGTTTCTTCGTGATTGAATCTTTTCTTTGTGGATTATCCTTTGTGGATTCTGGGAGACCTTCAGGGGTCTTAGGGTCCCTACTTAGTAGCTTAAACTCACCCCTGCATGGGCTATGCTCGCACTACGTTGTGTTGGTTGCAGACGACTGACAGCGCTGATCGCGGTTGAGGCGTGCAGAGCATGTCGGTACCCGGAGGTGGACCACTGGGCGGGATGTACTCGGAGTGGACAGCTGGACTCGAGGAGTTGTGGAGGCTATATGTACTCACCCTTCAGTTGAGGCTTCTAGTATATGGCTCGACGTTGCGGCTTTACTTTGCAGTTGTTGTTTTCCCTTTCTAGTTGTACTTTACATTTAGTTTGGGTTTGAATTCTGGCCCACTTATTTTCCTCACTTACTATTGTACTCAGTTTTTACTTAGTGTTTACTTCTACTTCTTGCTTGCTCTGTCATGTTTGTTTACTTTACAAAGGCAATGACTTTTCTTTTTACCATGATTTATGCCTTGGTGCTAGTCGCCAGCCCCTGGCCTATGGAAGGCGGGCTTGGGGTAGTCATGGCACGGGCCCCGAGGACAGGTCGTGACATTTTTGGTACTCAACTAGAAGTGGATATCATGTAAATTATGAAACATTTCTATGAAGATGATCCGGATTAAAAGAAATTTGGTTTTATTATGACATTACATTCCAAAAATAATCATCAATGTTGAAAAGTAATGTTCAATAGGAAATTTGGATATTTATTATTTTTGATTGGGATGGTTATGAAACTTGATACTTAGTTTCCTATGAGATTTAGTGATAATAATGATGTCTATGGTCGAAATGTGGGAATCATACAATTCTATTAATGGTTGGAGAAACTGATAATAAATACTCTTCCCAAAATCGATGGTTCTTCAAAATAAAATTATACAATTAAATTAATTGAAACAGATAGAATGGATGACTTCAATGATCTAAATGAAAATCTAACTTTCGTAATTGATAATAAATAACAAATAGATATAGGAAAAAATGCTGACGAAGATTAAATTGAGGAATGTGTTGGCATCAAAGATGATTTAGTGATTTAACTTATGATATGTATTCGGAAATGGATTAAAATATATATCTAATGAAATTTTATAGTTATAAACATATACTAATATGATAAAGAATTGGATAAACTATGTTGATGGATGAAATTGGGAGCATTGAATTAGATTATCTATAAAACTAAGAGAACATAGCTATGTATAAGCTATGGATCAAATAGTCTGACAAAATCCTTTTTATTTTGATGAGAAAACTAAGATAGTGAGTGACATGAATTTCAGATATTAAAGGAGAAGTTTATTGACTATCATAAAAAATTTATGATAAGGATATACTCTTGATTCGATTAATGAAATTGAGAAACTATATAGTTTGATATATATATTTTTTTCATTGAGAACAATTTTGATACATTAGAATAAATGGGGATTATCTTTAATAGTAGTGTATTGACTATAAATTTAATGTATGTGTAGGGAGAGATCATATAAACAATATTTTTCATGGTTGATGTAAGTCTATAGGATCCCACATTATGTATAAATAGTTATTTTTATGTGACTCAATATAAGAACATGTGGAATACAAAAAATTATATTAGTTCCCTATTAAAAATAATCTAAAATTCACCCAATATCATGATCTATTATTGAAGAAATATATGACATAATAGAAACAAGTTTTCAATAACCAAAAGATAGATCATGTCGCATGTTTAAAAATGAAATCCAAGATGAAATAAATATCCAAGTAATTATTTTGAATGATATTATATATGGTGTAGTTGAAATGGTAAAATAATTAGGTATTTATCCTAAAAAATATGTAGGAATGTTCCTATTGTGATATAAACTATTCTTACAGAGCATATCATGGATTAATAATGTAAGGAAAAATTCATGAAATAAAATTTCATCATTTCTATATAAATATAGTCTTCTATATAAAATTGAAATCATGCATCTCAATAACAAAAAGTTGTAAATTTATTCCATGGACAAAAATAAATAATATAAAAATGACTTAGTTTAAAATATTCTGATTAAATAAATACATCAACATATAGAATGGATTAATAACATTGTATATAAATCAAATAAAATAGGTAAAACATTTATCTCATCATAAGAATTAATCATGTTGAGGATTTTTTTATATATTTATAAATGATTAATTGTTAATGATCATTATTTATGGGTAACATAAACTCAGTGTTAAATATATAAGTTCGAAAAATGTCTTATTTGATGACCACCTAGATCACAACATTCTATTTTTAAATTATCTAGTTGATTTGGTACATATATTAAAATTCACCTGTAAGAACTATTTAAGCAATATAAAATATGGTTTAGTTTTAATGAAAAATAATTTCATGGTGTGTAATCTCTAAATCATGAGTGGATGAGACAATACGTTATTTCTATCTATAGAAGAAGAAAATTGGCATAAAAGGTTGGTAAATTTTATCCCAAAATCCTATGAATTTATTATAAAGAATAATTGATATTGTGATATGCATATAAGGTCATGTTGTTATATGTCAAGGTTGTTTGTTGTTATTATATGAATATTATTTTTAAGAGATAAAATAAAAAAGAAAATAAATTACCATGGTTCCAATAATTTCTATCGGTTATTATTTGTGGGATAATATATTTGAAATAGGAGAAATAAAACATGCACACCGTTCTATTCATTGAATTTTCCACATTATATAATGGTTGATATTGATCTCTCACATGTCTAAAGAGTCTACATTCATTTCACCTCTTTTATAAAATAGTGAAAATATATTTGTGTAGAATATTATAAAATATATTTCATGTAATGGAATATAGATTAAAAAAATACAAGGTAGAGGAATATCTACAAATAACGAGATATTTCTCTTGGAATAAACACTCAGGACTCCATAAAAATGATGTAATTGGAAGTAGAAAAATTATCATTATTAATATGGTTCACATGATGACCATTGAGAAATAGTCTATAATGTAAATGTTTCAATAATGAAATCCTGAAATCCTACAACATTAATGATATGGATTTATTGTCTTTAAGGGTATAAATACTCTTTATATGGGGTATTATGGGAGATTTAAACACCAAACTATATCAAAATATGTAGAAGTAAGTTCTTTATTTTATTTAATAAGGAAAACAAGGAGCTTTAACTAATATAGATAAATTTATTTTTATTTTTTATCCAAAAAAAATAAATTCATACCAATTTTACAAATAAATAGATATGAAATTTTATCAATATAAAACATGCCACTAATGTGGGGGAAAACCAATATGGTAAATAAAATTATGAAAAACATTTAAATGAATATAATGAGGTGTTGATCATCTTAGGGGGAATAAAATGGGTTGTTGTTCATTATAATAAATACATTGATGATATACATGATAAATTTAGATAATTAGATATATAGAATACTATAAAAGTGTCTCAATAATTTAATAGAAATGACAAATAATATCCAAATAATAATATGAAATATGATGATGAATAGTATATAAAATACAATACATATATTTCAAATTAATCATACTTGTTTTGAAGAGGATGTTGGAGACAAAAATTGGAGAATCAAAATTTATAGAAAAACATGATAATATCAAGATGAATCAGATAAGGGAGCTGGTTTGTTAGATAGTAGTTAATAACTTATTCATGAAAATTATTTGTTTTCGAAAAAATAAAAATAATTAATTCATTATTATATAAAATAAAAAATTATTTTTTTCTAAGAGATACTCCTAGGTAAAAGGTAAAGATCTAGATGAGACAATTTTTACTTTGGATTGATTCGAAACAATATCATTTTAATTTTCCATCACAGGGAAAAAAAATATCATAGAATTATAGATTGATTTAAAATTATAATTCATTAATATAGTACTTGAATTACATGTTCACATTGTGCACCCATATTGTTTTTTGGTACAAAAATATGAATCCAATGTTGACCAGCTAAAAAATTGTATTCATGGATTTAAACGACAATTATGATAATGGTATTCTAGACACATTATATATCTAAAAAATCTTGGATTTTAGCATAGAAAAGTTGATCATAATTTCAATATATCATTACAAATTTTCCTTTAAGGAGAATTTTCTCCCCTCTATCTTTTTGTTGGGTTCCTACCCATTATTGATTTTAGAAGGGGAGGAAAACATACTTAAATCTATAATTGTCTCAACCTCATTATATTGGCCTCCAATCCACTATGGAGTTTTTCATCATTGAATTTTAGCTTTTCCATTATATATTTTCCCCACTTATTTGTTCGAATATTCAAGTAATTTCCTTTTAATTTCCTAATCATCTATTTCTTTCTTATTCAATATTCTTACCACATCTAACTCTGGTTACATTGTTATTTGGGATGGTTCGGTAGGTGGTGTATAAAAAATAACCTATGTAAAAAAGAAATATGTCCTCTGGTTTGTTGAGGTATTATTTTTAATTTTTTGGTTTTTTTATAAATGTGTTTATCTACTTGTTTGAGGTGGTTGTCGATTCCCTAGTGAATTTTTAGGTGGTTGGTTTAAAGAAAGAGATCAAAGTTATGTAAATGGTCACAGATTTGTGTAGAGGTCATGTGAACATGAGATTGTTTCTGATTTCATGTTATGTTGGTCTTCAATAGTTCTATCTAGTATGGAGGTTCTCAATGAGTTTTTAATGTGTTTGTCAAGAAAATGATGTATTATTGTTGTTGAAACATGATTTTTCATGTTTTCATATATTTTTGTGTTTCATGGTATTTTTTTAATTTCTAGTGTTTGAGTTAGTTTAGAATTTCTGTAATGTTAGTGGCAGATCTATGATTTTATCAATTGGTTATACAAATTTTTTCCTGAGATAGGATTGATGGTTTTGTTATTTTGTGGTATTTTTTGGCACATGGTGAAGGTTTATGAATGGCGGTTCCCTGATATAAGGGGTTATCTATGATATATTGAATATATAATATGGTTTAATTTTTAGGAAATAGTTTTATTTTATTGTTATTTTTATGTATTGTATAAATAATTTTAGAAGAGATAATTGATTATGATTGTTTTTTTCATGTTAATTGGGGAAAATGATACACCGTGTGATTTCTGAGATGTTATACTGACTATGATGGTGGAAGAAATATTTTATCGATGGTTAGTGTATCTAGTTGTGTCATTGTGTTGTTTTTCTGGTGACCATAACAGGTTTGGGATGAGTTAAAAGTTTTTTATCCCAAATGATATAGGTACATCTCGTTAATGGTTCTATAATCACAGTATCACTTTTCTATTGAGAAAAAGATTTGTTACCACCTAAGAATCATGTGTAATATGTTCAAAATTCAAAATTTAATATATTTATGTTTGTGTGTGGTAAACTTTTGAGGTGGGTTGTATTTTAATTACATTTATTAAGAAGATACAACTAAACCCAAATATGATTTTTAAAAAATATGAAAAATAGAATTAGATATAATCTATATAAAAAAGAGAATTATAAATGGATGAAGACATAAATTTATGTTGATGTAATACTCATTAGTGTATTAAATGAAGAATAATGATATAAATTCATTTAATTAAAGGTGTTGTGTTTTGAAATTTTAATAACAGGTGTATTGAACATTTTTTCTATTATTTCAGATGATATAAAAAAGGAATGAAAAATTTATTTCTCCATCAAAAATAATAAAAAATTGGTTTTATGAAAGAATTTTATTACTTTTTTAATGGATGTAGGACTACTAGTAATAACCCATTTGATTTTTTAAAGGTTTAAAATGGAAAATAACTTAATATCACATAGTATAGGCTAATCATTATGAGTTAACTCTATAATAAATTGGAAAATATTTCATTTTTTATCGATTTTTAATTATCAATTTACTAGAGTAATCCCTTATAAATCTACATTTATAAAATTAAAAAAATACAATGGAATATAAATAGATTATATAATTTTGTTTTTCATTATAATGAAACATATCACGCTGATTTTTTGTCATATATAGATTCAGATTGGGATTGTTAAATAGAAGAAAGAAATACTAAATTATTTAGTGAATTATCCGTAATATATTTGTGTATTTCATATGATACAATTAAAAAATATATTATTTAATTGATTATTAAAAAATTTAATTACATTAAGGTTATACATTCTTGTACTCAATTTTTTGATTAAGGACATATGATGAGGATATTAAGGTTAATGACAAAAAACTCATATCTATCAATATTAATACCTCATGTTTTATTAATATTAAAAAAATAATGTAAAACATTCATGGAAATATAAAGATGAAATTAAATATTATTTTATTATATATTATTTTTCCAAAGGATTACTAATGTTAGATTATATACCTACTCAATATTCGCTTTCAAAAATTTTGAAAAAATATTTATCCAATTAGATATTTGAGAAATATCAGTTGAATCTCAGACTTCAAACAACTTATGTAACATAAATAATGTGGATTTATGAACTATTCTCCACAAAGAGGTTTATATACTCAATCATGTGTTTTCTTCAACAAATAATTAATATTTGGGTTATTTTATATTAGTGGATATTACTCAAATAAAATTTCAAATGTGGAGAGTTCCTTCAAAATGATGAAAAGGTGTAGAATAAATCAATGTTGAATTAGGGGGAGATGCATTGTATGAAGAAACAAGTGATTGAGCTGATTGAAATCATTCAATGGTGATCATTTCAATTTATAGATGTTTTTAACACTATGAAAGCCTTATGTGGGATTACGATATCTGTTAGGTGAATCTAAAATTTTGATCAGGATATTATGAATGTAAATATCAATGAATTTAAAACGGTTTTTTATTTTTTTAATAAACTAAAATGTATTATAGTTGTTCAGAATCCCTAAATGGGTTTTTGTAGGATTTTGGTTTTTTTTAATCCAAATCATGTCAAAAAAGAACCTGAATAGATGAGACATGATATATTCATGAAGATATAGTTATTGTAATTTTTTTGAAGATGGGTTTGATATGGTATGAAAAATACAATGTGAAAAAAAATTTAGAATCTGAAGTATAATGGAATATATCTTAATATAAAAATTAAAGTGATTGTAAAAAAATTACATAGAGAAAGATAGAGTAATAGAAGGGACTACATTAAAAAATAATTTAGAGCCATGAATGATTTACAAATTGTAATGTAATGTGACAAAAAAAGAATAATGTGATAGAATTAAATATATAAAGAATGATTTATGTTATAGAAAATTACTAGCAATAAAATAAATTCAATTAATGAAATATATGAAACCTTGAAATAATTATGAGATATATAAATTGAATAAAAAGAAGGAATTTTATAAAATAATCACATGTGGATATGAAATAATTACATGGTAGAAAATTTGATTTTTAATGAGAGAAATAATTTTTGTGTGAACTATGAGAGGATGTTCTGGTGTCATCACTGAAAAATTCAAAATAAAATGATAAATAAAATTCAATTTTGATTTTATATGATTGGAAAAAATTATCTAATATAGATCATGTTTTTAATGGTAAATTTCTTATAAATAAACCCCAAAATATCTCATTTTTTAGGTAAAAAGGATTTGGTGTATATTTAGTTTTTTAAATATTTATATGTTCCCTATATACGGATTACAATATGGTATTACATGGTTAAAAAATCATTTTGATGAACATGTATGGAAAATTTATTGGTGTAATGAACAAACACATAAAGAAGAGTAAAATAAAAACATTTAAGGATGGAAGAAAACTATGATGATTATATGTAAAATATAAATGTAAAATAAATAACATATAGAAAATGTAGAATATTGTGATTATATTACGTGGCCAATTTTAAACATATTACATATTATGAAAAAATATATTTTTCATGAGACAACACTACAATTTGATGGAGAATTCTTGAAATCATTGAAATGTAAATTTGAATCATATAAATAATCATGAATATATTTTTTTTATCTAGTACAAATGTTCTGAACTGTTATCTAGAGTATTAGTGTATTCACCTCATTTGATAGAGTAGTTCATGATTCGTTATAATTAGTTATATACTAAGTGGATAACAATTATTATTTCAACATGTAATCATTAATGCACATTAGTGATGTTTTTCACACCATCACATCCATGAGTGTATTTCCATGGACATAAACTATTATGGGTTAATGAAGTAATGCTTTTGCGTATATTTAGTTTTTTTATTTTAATTATAAATTTATTCATGATATTTAGATAACTACGTTTTTTCTAAAAAAAAGACTAATTGTTGTTTTGTTTAAAATGTACAAAAATAATTAACACCTCACCCTCAGGTTACTTCTCCAAGTGTAGTAATGAATATTTCCATGATTTTTTAGTATAATTTCTTCAATTAAATTGGTTCTATTCACTGTTGACTTATATAATTATTCATATTACAATGACCACTTTCGTTAATTTTAACATAAATTTTCCATGATTAAAATTCTAATTGATATTGTTGGATTCTTCACATTCTTTTTTTAAAAAAATATCAACTCATCCCTACTACTACTTGATACATGTACCAATTATCATCCATGAATTTATATTTTATGTCTCTAATAAATATATCTGGGGAAAATCATTCTAAACAAAATAAATTGATGATAAAACTATATATTCATCATTTAGTAGCAATATGGCCAATTTTATAAACATAGTGATTTTATATAATGAATCTATGATTTTTTAACTCTTTGGAAAATAATGCTCTTTTAATTGATTGCATTGTCCACTTATTTAGTAATAGGATTCCCACATTTATCACCCCATATTTTTCTATAATTTCTTTTAGAACATTCTGAATAAATTAAAACAACATTAACACAAATAATATTCTCTAGAAAACATTTACCATTTTATTTGAGACTATATTATATTTATCATTATATAATTTATATATATTCTTTAAAATACATTTTTTATTTTAGGATAATCAAAAAAATCAATGACGTTTACATCATTGAATCATCTATTTGTAGTTTTATAATAATAGGTTTGAAAATATTACAAATTTTAATCTCACATAAATCTGAACACATTTCTTATTTAGTGTGTCCTTATGAATAATAATTGACTTCACTAAATCATAAAAAACATTTCTCATCACCTAAACTTGTTTCTGAAGAGCTATATAAATCATTTTCTTATCTTATTATTAATATGAAGATATGTTATACTTTTATTCATGGTCTTTATCAGTGTTATTAATATAATTATAGGGTCTTATATTCAATGAAATTAATGTTAAAATTTTTTACTTTAACTATATAATGTAATTCATTCTCAAATTTAGGGGTTTTTTATAAATCAACTATGCCTAGTCAGGTCATTACTAGTACCTAATGAAATTATTGATTTCTAATGGCTATAAACTGGAGCCTAGGCATTAAAGAAACATCTTATAAATAGGTTTATCCAATTATAAAATGAACCACATCATGAGTACATAAAAAATCATGACCTAACCATAATATATATCAGTTTCTAAAGATAAAATTAGAATAAATATATTTCAATAAATATAGATCATAGTTAGGTGCACTTTATTGAAATTTTAATGAAAATATCAGTGCTTAAATGGATGTGAACCAATACTCTATGTGAAATTAAATTCAGGAAAAAAACAACAACCATATGTGGAGATATTATGGTAAAACACATGAGGCTAATATTCTGAAAAAGTTGACAAATATTAGTCAAACGATATCGAAACCCATCTCTATGTGACATTAGATTCATATCCCACATTTTCCCATTACCCAACACACGCCATATCATTCCAAATAACAATGTTCCCTTTTTGGCACATTTCCCTTCCAAGTCTGTATAAAATATGGTCACCATACAAATATATTTTGAATGTGTGTGTAGGATTTGATCATAAAAATAATTATATGATCCCAATATGTACTCATTATGAAAAAAATAATAGGTTAACCATTATATTATTTATTGAAATAAAACATATAAATGTTTTTATATAATATTTAAATAAGATAAGTAACAATGATTAGAAAAAATTAAAAATATAGTAATCAGTATTACAAAATTGAGTAAAAAAACATGATAGTATAAATCACCAATAAAACATCAGGAGAAGGAAAATAGATATCCTTGAGAGGGAAACCTATAGTACTTATAAAGACGTGTCCAAAAGTGTACATCATTATCTTGGAAGAGTGTCATCGTGCACTATCATAGTCTCCTGATTTTCAAGAAGAAATGATTTATCCAATAGTCATGGGTTACCATGAACTAGAGTGTATCCATGATTAACACGACAGCATATATTTCTGTTATCCATTGTGTTCCATGAACAAGTATGTCACATTTCCCAACCCCCTTCTATATACAAGGGTTCCTAAGATCCTGTAAGGAGTTTTCACATCCATCATAGATCACATATAACGAAAAAAAAGATTTCATTTTATTGGATTACAACTAATATATAAAATCACTTTCCATAAACAAGACATCACACTCTACGTTGATTATTTTCATAAAAACAAATTGATAATTAAGTTTAAATGAAGTGTAAATATTTTAATAAAAAATAATTAGTCATTCCAAATCAAACTAATAATGAAATTTTCACAAGAACTCATTTTGAGACATAAAAACCCAAGGAACATATTCATTTTCATTAAATTATTTAACAAAACCATTTTTATATCAAATAATAATAAAAATATAAATAATAATATTCCCCCCAAAAAAATAATTTTTGGAAACATGTAATCAAATAATCGTTCATAAAATAAGATAAATCACATGGTGTTAGTGACCATTTGTCATGAAAAATAGGGATCTTGAGGTGAAAACTATGCATAATTATTCTAAAAGGATATTAAAATTATATTAAGAACCCTGACTTCCAAAACACCACATCATAAACTCTTCCTATATGTGTTCTTATAAAAAATTATTATACGTCAAGATGAAAATTATAGAAAATAATGTAATATGATTAATTTGACGGTATTTATGAACATACATAATGAAATAATGGTGTTTTAATGATTAACCCAAAAAAATAAATACATTATGGTGGATAATTAAAGGTAGATAGTTCGAGCACATAAATGATTTTAATTGGGAATGCAAACATGCTATGGGTTACTAAATTGGAGAATAAAAAAATTACTATTTTTTAAAAAATAAGATTAAGGAATATCAAATGGTTTTAGACATGGTATAAGATATTGTGCACTATCCATCTAAAATATATGTGGATACAAAAATTTGTGGCATAGTTTGGATGAACAAACTAGAAATCCATGCATGAACCAAGAGAATAACGCTGTGTAACACCCAACAATTTTTCTAGAAATTTTTTCTAAAATAAATATTTTTACATCATTGCACTAAAATGAAAAATGGTATATTTTAATTGGATAAAAATATGAAAATAAGACTGAAACATTAATATAATATTCAATTTAAATATGAGGTATTATTAAATAAAATTTGTGCTATAAAATTATAGTAAAATAAAAATTCCAATAATCTGAAATTCTTACTATCATTGTTTTAATTAAATATCCTAACCCAAATTTAAATTATGAACTTATGTTAGTGAAGTAGGAATATAATAGACATCTTTAGGGAGTTTAAAATAGGATATGTGATTCTGATAATATATGTAAATCTATAACTTCGAATGGAATTTTTTCACTACATATTTGGTTACAATAAATATTGTTATCAAATATAAGATCATGGTAAATATTTTCATTGGAAATATGTTTATTTTGTACATCTATTGGGTTGTGTAGTTAAAAAAATATAATAAAATATAATAAATAATGAAACCAAAAGATAATATTTAATTGAAATTTTTTTTAAATAAATAAATATATTAATAAAAATATTGGAAACATATTATTCTTATTATATAATGACTTTATGTATTTATATAATCCAATGATGTAAATTTATATTAATTTACTGAATAAATTAAAATTTTAATAGGTTAATGATTAAGTTTTAATATGATTTGTTAAAAACTATATAATGTTAAAAAATGATTTTTTTTCCAAGAATATTTTTTCATAAGAATCTTGTTTTTTTATAAATTAATTTATCTTATTTAAGAAAATAATTTTATATTTTATTAATAATATAATATATTAAATTCATTTAATTTTTAAATAATATTAATATTATTTTATAAAATGTAATGTTTCATTTTTTTCTATGATGACACTTTTTTATATAATTTATATTTTAATTACAAGATTAATTTCTCATATTTATAAATATTAATAGATTAAAAGTAGTACTAATTTAAAATCATCACATTTATTTTTTGTAAAATTTGTTAACTTCAATTTCAATAAATAAAATATTTATAATTAATAAAAAATTACCCAATGTAAAAAATGGGTTATATGAGGTAAAATAATGTTTCTCCGTTTTCTTAAAAATTAAGGTGATATTTAAAACTCTTATAAATCAATTTTATAGGTGTGATAATCTAGTATTGATTTTATAGTAACATTTATATATCATACCTATCTAACTCCAATGTGATTCTATCTTTACCATTAGCCTATATAAAGTTTCATAGGGGATATATCTCATTTTTACATATAAAAGTTTCTCTTTAAATCACTAATAGACTACGAGAACCAATTGATTATTTATTTAATTTATTAAAATTTTGTATCACTATAATCCTTAAAATACATTTGGTATAATTTCTTTCTAATAAGGAATCATAAATACTTCATTTCAGAGGAAGCTGGGTTGATAAGGAGAAATTTCATTTTGTAAGTATATATGATATTCCATTATTTTTTTAATTAGATTGTCATCTCCTATATTTTTAAATCACTCATTACATTTTAAATATGTTATATTAACATTATAATTATTATAATAAATTTATACTAATATTATATAACTCATTAATCTAACTCAGTTATTAGTATATCATTTAATTGTTTTGATTAGTTCAACCACCAACTTGAACGATATCATACAAAAATCGCAGTTTTCAATAAAAATACTTTTCAAATATTAATTATGGTGTTATTCAATATTAAAAAGTAATATATATCATAAATATGGTTTGTGGAGGATAATGAAATATAAAAAATAATTATAATGTAACTCACAGTCATTAGTAAATTTCCCAAAAAAATTAATCACATATTCTATTCTAACAAACAACACACATAAATTACATAAAATAAATATAATTAAATATATATTTTTGAAATAGAATTATTCAGGAAAAAAATAAAATTTTAATGATATAATTGGTATTATACAATATGGAATGACATTTTTAATATTAATTTTTTTTGAAACATTCAAAATTAATAACATATGATGATGAAAATAAGAATTAACTGACAAATATATGAATAAATAATGATTACAATTGAAGAATCAAAATGGTCGAATATTAATAGGATTATGAATTAGTTTTATACTTTTTTTTATCATGACATATTTTAAACCCCTTTCATGGAACAAGATTCTAAATGTAAGGGTTTTTATTTAATTCTCAAATTGAATTCAATATTTCATGGAATAAATTTAGAAGTAGAGAAATTATATGATGCATATCTCTAAAATAATATATATTTTATACTATAATTTTTTTATAAGTAAAAATATAATTTAATTTATCCAAAAGTTCATAATTTAATAAATTTAAATCGTATTATAGAAATTAATTGTACATATTCTTTTTGGATGAGGATCATTCTCTTACAATCCCATAATTGTTATTTTTTAAATGAATAAATATCTACAAAAGAGATTGCATAAGTAATTTTCAAGGAATGTTACATTCTTTAATGAATAAATATTCCATTAATATTTATTCCATATTTTTATACCCATATTACTTTTATTTATAAATATAGGAAAGGAATATGATTTTAAAATTAACTTTATGAATTCATTTTTCCACCATCATCATCGATTATATTAATGAAAATCATTCTAAAGGTTTTCAAGGTTTTAAAAGACTTTTTTATAAAATTTATTTTATAAATATTTTCTTAAATTGTATCAAAAATATAAATTATGTTTGTCCTTCTCTATCTTGGTAAATTTTAAGGATCTTATAATATTTATTCATTTATTGAAATATTTGGTAATGTTTATTATGCATCACATCGATTATTTTATAATTAAATATTCCGCATTCATTCCCTATACAACTGATTATATTGACTTGTATATGTTTTCATCAAAACCATTACTTTTTATAGGTTAATTATAAATTGATAAAATTATGAATTTTTTCATTTAATTGTGACACACTATATAATATGTATAACTATTTTATGATTGTATCAGTTAAATATATAATATTCATTATGTAATCTATAATATCATATATCATTGGGATAAGATAAGGGTGGTATCCCATGTCTTCTATGTTAGGGGTTACAGGTCGTTATTCAAATTCCATAATGTAATGGTTATGTGGTCATCCAATTTTGTTATGTTCTTAATGTAAGGGTAGTTATCCTAAAAATATTTTATTATTTATATTCTTATTCTTATGTAACATTTGTATATTCTGAAATTTTATAATTTTATATAATCATAGATCATGTGTTTTTACTTATTTTTACATAATATAATGACTCTCAAAATTTGTTATGAGATTATTTATATGAAATGAATAATATTTTACAACATATAATTTTTTAGGTTTGATTCCATTATTTTATGTACATGACACTTGTAACCCCCCATGAATATATGATATAGATTCTTTCAAATTTCGTTGTTGTTTTGATTCATATGATACAAAATGATTATATTTTGGTATACACACCCCCGTAATATCTTTTGGTATACTAAACATTTTTCTTCGCATGTGTAACAAAAAATTTGAAGTTTGTTTTCTATAATTCATTCCACAAAAGACAGAGTATAAATGAACAACTAAATATTATAATTTTACCTTATAAAAATGATGTTAAAATGTTGGGAATGAAAATTACTAATTTATTTATGAAAATATTCTTTATATATGCTTTTAATTAATTATTTTCTGAATAAATATTTATAGATGAAAATAAAACCTTATATAATTATAAGAAAGTTTTCTTTTATTTGAAACACTTTTTAAATAGAAATATGTTACTTTATAAAATAATAAAATCACTCTTTATGGATTTTATTAGTGATCTATATATTTAATATATTATATTTAACAATTAAAATGAATCTTATATGTTTTCTAGACATTATATAAGAACAAAATAAATTTTATAGATAAAATGAGTGTTTTTATTAAAAAATTCAGTTTTACCACCTTTTGATGGAAACCCCAATTGATATCTAGTTTATAACAATTTTATATGTCAATTTTGAAAAAATAAGCTTCATAATTTGTTTCATTTCATAAAAAATTACATTTCTATAGTTTTTTATTTTTATGATAATATTTGTTTTTTATTGAATAGTGAAAACTAGTGCATTATAATTTAAAATGTATTTTTCATCTGAGTTATTTATATAGAAATGTAATAAATTAAATTGGTTTTAATGTATAATTTGATTATTTTTTACATTTTAATCCAATTTTTTTCACTGGATGTAAATTCACATTGAAATTAAAGATAAACACACAACAATATTTTGAAGTTTTGTTCTTTAAAACTCTCATTTTCACGCTTTGACAACAAGAATGGATTTTAAATTAATTATTGTAACTTTTGGGTTTCTAATTTTGAAAAATTAATTCCAAACTTGTAATAAGGGTGTCCAAATTATGTTAATTTTATACGTTTATTTTTATTGGATATTATGAATAGTAACTATAATAATTTTTATTTACCATAGTTAACATTATATCATATAAATTAGGGTAACAAATAATATGATAAATATAATTAAACTACCCAAAGATAAAAAATATAATATTGGATGAATTAAAGTCTTCCAATTTTTTTATTCCCAAGGGACATCTCCCTATAATGGAATTGCTTCCTTTCAGAGAAGTACTGAGGTCTACCATAGTCTAAGGCTTGGACCATAGTTTTAGAAACCCAAAAAATGAAAACATATAGCTCAACACTATTTTTTGGGAGTAAAAATATATTTAATTAATTTATTAAAATATAAAATACCCATATAACTGAAGTTATTATCCAACTTCTTTAAAGGATATACACCCAATAGAACCAATAATGATGAATCATCCACCGAAATCATGAAAACCCCAATACTAGTTCTAACATTAATGATTTTATTTATATATTATTCTATATTGATGGCATAAATATTCCGCCTACATATAGGTTTTGATGAAGTTAGAAGGGATGTGTGTCATTATCCATTTACTCATCTCTTTTAAAACCCATCACACTTCATTTTATTCTCCAAGAATCATCATATTCATCCACTTCTAATGAGATTAGACATGAACATTCCAATAATTTAATCTTAGTCTGACTTCACCAAAACTACTTCATCAACCACATTAACATAGTTTGGTTGCATTAAAATAACAAAAAACAAGATACTGATTTTTTGGCCAATCTGAAACTGTTTATAATAAAATTTATCATTTTAGAGTAGTCTTAAATCAATGTGGCTATGATCTGCAACTCAATTTTCATAATCCACAACAGTATAAAAAAATTTTTAAGGAAAAAAATAGTGTATCGACTTCTCCATAGCTATTTCTTGGCAGAACTATTGAGTGATGATAACCTCCATTCCCCTATTCTATGTGCTTTCATGGCCTTATTTCTAAACCATAGACTCCCACAATTTCTGGTTGGACCACTAATGAAAAAATGAAACGCACTTCACCATGATATCTTCACAAGATTGAATTCTTTTAATTATTTTTTCAATAAAATATAACCATTTATCATCCCCTTTTGGTTCATTAATCACAAAAAAATATTAATGATTTGGTAATTGAAAATCATATGATCAAAACTTCATTTGAGACAGACCTAGAACAACTTATTTTCTTATTATGGTGTTGGATATATTTCTTGATCCATATCCTAAATATTTTGAACTACTATGTAAACAAATATTTGATAAACTAGTGGATTTTCTATTGTAATGGTATCTTCAAAACCTTCGATGTTCTTAATTAGAGCACTTAGGCGAAGCATGGAAATATAATTCAAAAAATTTGTTGAAACTATGAATCAAATTGATAACAATATAAAATAAATTAAAAATCATTATTTAAAACTCATATTTACCAAATAAGTAGTCAATGGTTATATATTTAAGTACTTAGAAAAGGAAAAATTACATAACCACCTATATTATAATTCACAAGGTTAATCAATATGGTCCCCCAAAACATACCCTAGTCACTCATGTTATACATGATGTTTAGAATGTAATATCTTGGGTAGGCTATATGATTACACAAATCCTGTGTCAGATAATAATAATATTCCACAACCATTCCAAAACAAACAAAAAATTTGAAATATGGTTTTTTCTCATTAATCCTAACAATGTGGCTTATAAAACTGAAACGAAACTTTATTATTTGACCCCTAAATATCTCAATATCATTTGAAGACCAAATTATAAAAACAATTACTATCTTCCTAACATCCTATGAAATATTTAGTGTTATTATGAAGAGTGTTTGCTAGAATATTACTCAAAATTACCCATAAATTTTCTAAAATAATATATCATGTCTACCTTAAGTTGTCAAATAACACAAGATATAAATTATTCTCTATTACTATTTTTCATGAAAAAATATGTTTTATGACCTAGTACCTAAGATATCCCATAATAAGGCCGAAGGGTTTTTCAAATCCTTACGGGCAGGAATCTAGTGTTTAAACATCATGGGTACACCGTCGGAAAATTTTTCCAACATTGATGAATTAATGATATCAAATATACATCAAAATTATCTATCAAAAATATGACGTATATTGGTGTGTCATTCAAAAATTAAATTAAATATTTCGTAATAAAATAACATACTGTGATATGAATAATGTTAATTAATTCCCTTAGAAAGACCAAATATCACAACAGATGTAATTAAACACTCTAAGTCAAATTAAATACATGAATAATCCCAAAATAAAATAGGAAATGGATAAAAATATATAATAAGTACAAACATGATTTATATATACTATAAAATCAAAATCAAAATATATAAATAAAATTTCATCCCATATTCATCTGACGCAACATTAATATCTCATTGTTTCACTCTTACTAACCAAACTAATATGTTTCAAATAACAATTACCACTTTTTAGTTAATTTTTTTATATAATAGAAAACATGGATAACATATATCTAAAGGGTATATTCATGGTGTGATAATAGTATTCACAGTAGGACCCCGCTATGGAATCCTTTTGAAACCCATAATAAATAGATGAATGTAATGTAAATTTTAATAAAACATATAAAATTAATCATTTCATTTTTAATAATGCAGTTAATAATGATAAAATCTAATTGAATAATTAATTAGAGAATATTAAAAAGAAGAGATGAATAGAATAATAAATGAACAAAGAACCGAGTAACCATATTTGGAAATGCTACATATAATTATGATTGGTCAACCATGAATCACTAAAATGATATATCTAGAAGAATTAATGATACACATGGAACATTATTATTATTATTATTATTGGGATTTTTTTGAAAATTGTTAAATGGATATCCACTATTTATGGAATACCATTCCCAGTCATACACCAATGATATGGATACAAAAATGGTATCCACTATTAATTGTGTTTCATTCACTTGAATTCAATATAAACATTTCCCCTTTAGGTTCCCATGGATAATCATAAGGCACTGAACTATTTTAAAATCATTTATTTCTCACATATAACCTATAAAACTAAATTTTTTAAGGGATTGTATTCATACATAAAATCATATTACATAAAATGATATCCTTTTAAACATAATGGTTTTTCAAAAATAAAATTAACAATTTTTTTTCAACTATGGTCAATAATTTTGGTACAACAGATTTAATTATTCCAAATTAAAATATTCAAAATATAAAAAGAAACACTAAGTATATAATGTAATCCAATGATAATATATACACTTCATGAAACACTTCAAAAAAATATTTAAATATAACAAGAAAACAATATAATGAGTCTAAATCATCAAATGATATAAATAATCATTAATTATTATCAAACCCCATTACAAAAAACCATAAAGAAATAATGGATATCCATGAATTGGATGGAATATAGATTCACATAAAATTTATTATTAAAATATAGAGGGTAATTATGTAAAAACTCTATTGAAAATAAGGAAAATCCCCTGATACTTAATTTAAATTAATAACATATAATCCTCCCATCATAAATTCATCCTCATAGTATTATTAGGCAACCATAGGCATGGTAGTAGAATACAAGTATGTAATATGAGATATTTATAAGAGGAGGAGGATTAATAGGATCATACTTGTGGGAATCATGGAATTAGGGTGAAGAATTCATAATAAATAAATAAATAATTGGAGGGATAGAAATGAAATAAGATAGCTGGAGCACATAGAGTGTTTTAGTGGATAACAAAAACATTCATAATTGTGTCAAATTCAATAATGGTTATATAAAAAATATCAAAGATATATAATTTGGAAATACCTAATGGTATGGGAAATTATGTTCCAACATTGTGATAACTTCATTGATATCTAGATGAACAATATAATTTAAAAACAGTGGTTTTAAATTATAAACCATTGGTGATAATACCATTGGATATTTCATTGTCCCTAACAATATTTTTCATGGGACTTGAAAATGATAAATATATTTCCTAGTATAAAAAATTAGATCACAAGGATATTTTACCTTGAGAAACATAATAGTAAATTGCATTGTATTCATAGTTCCATTATTTTCATTTTGGAATTATGTTATTTTATCAAAGCAATGGAAAATATGAAGAAACTTTTAATGTGAACATAAAAAAAATATACAAGCACATGGAATGTAACATAATGAATGTAGTTAGAGAAGAAACGAAATTTTTATTATATACATATCCATTAATAAAATTCATGTTCATATTTTAAATATATATAACACACAGAATCCATAAAATTTGTGAACAACATATTATACTCTATTTATGTATATATAGAGTTCTCAGTAGTCTCCTTATATGCTAAACATCCACCTCCTCAATAGAAGGATAATGGTTGTATAATTATAATGTAATCCATATAAAATCACTCTAAGGATTAGACACACTATATATTATCTATAAATTAAAAAATTGAAAAAAAATTAACATATAATCTCATTCAACACCAGATTACTCATCCAAGATATTTCATAGGTCATTTACTCATCATGGTTAGATAAATAGCCTAGGGTGGATAAATAGAGAGGGATAAATAATGGAATAACACTGTATAAGTATATGAATATGAGTTAAATGAAAAATATGAATCTAAACTACTATATAAAACTGAACTAAAGAAACACCATCCTATTTTATCAATGAATCATCCCATCCCATTCACATCCTCATGATCATTATATATATTGGAAACCCATTATCTATAATTGGAATATCCAAAATCATCTATTAAAATATTTGAATCATTATATCCTTCAAATAATTCAATGTATTATCCATTAAAATAAAAGTGAATAAAACATTTTAAATGAATCTATTATAGATATAGAATATGTGGCATTAACATTACATACACTTATATCATAATATTGTGTTGTATCTCAATTTAAATTGTATTTATTTAACCTTTTAAAATAATTATATATCAATGTGTCTTTAAATATGAATCCTAGGTGGAAATGGAGGTGGGTTTCTCGAATCTATGTTTTTATCATTTATTATGTTATAGTGTTAATTATCTATCCATTTTACACATTGTTGTTAACCCTCACCCGAATTGTTTCCAAGGGATGCACCACCACAACCTAGGCTTCCACAGATTAATTTTTTTCCTTGCTCAAGGACATACATTGAACATGGGAACCCATTTAGTGATTAAAATTTTATTACCTCGACTTTCTCATAATAAATGAATCACAAGAAAACTGCAATTAGGTTTCTCTTGTCTTCCCCCTTCATTGGTAAGATCTCATGTGGAATTGGCCCCATGACGGAACCCATGGTAATACCTCTTGAGGAGTAAATTACGAAAACAAGTTGATAAAATATGAGTTTACTCAATGGTATAACACTTAATTTGGGATGTTATGGTATAATAGAAGTGGGAGGAGTTAATGAAATCATGACATGATGGGAGTCGTATATGAAATAAAGAAAGGTGACAGTTGAAGGATTTGAGGTAAAACATCTATAGTAGCATGTTATGGTACTAGGATGTTGGAGTTGATAACTATGATGATTCTAGCAAGCAGAGGAGGTGGCTAGCAATATCGGGTAATGATATCACTCATGGTAGTGGATTGAAATGGTAGTAAATGATGATAATATAATACTTCATTATAATTCTTCCTAGGGAAGTCGTACTGACAATATTATACAATCCTAGGTGGTTGCAGGACATGGGTGGTTTCTTACCACAGGCACAATCCTAGTTATAGATATAATGACATTCATTAATGATAACAGTTGGGTGAGGTGACCATAAGCATAATAGTAGTTGCAGGGTATAAATTTTCGAGTTGGGGGAGGAGGGTGACATGATCTAAGTGAAACTCCATCATTTAATTCATTTTTCGAACTGTACCGTGTGTTTTACATCCCACAAAAAAATTACTAAGGGGAACTATCCATTATCGATGTAACATCCCACCACTTATCATTGGATTTGGATGATGGGGAGGTGTTACTGGGCCTTAAACGGCATCCCCAAGATGTTGAATGCTATAAATAAATGTTGAAGGGTTTCAATACATGTGGTGTGATGATTTAAACGTTAATAATAAGAAAATTAATCCAATAGAACCTAACCAAACAAACCACTATATAGTGCTTGATAAAAAGAACAACAACTCAACCATTTCATTTAGATCAAAACCAACCAATGTGTACTACATCAGAAACCAAACTCACATTAGAGTAAACAACATTATATAACTATCAAAACACTAATATGGAGACAATAATCTATTCTACCCAAGATCCACTCTTCAAAATCACCAAACATACCATGTATCACATGGTAGTGCTAAAGATGTGTGATACTTTACCTTTTCCCACGTCCCTAAATGTGACATATACCAAAAGACAAAACTTACAAAGAAGGACTGTGCATTAAAACGTTGGAGGTATTCCCCAATGACTTCCCTACTCATGCCACTAGGATATAAATGTTAGAAATATTTATATAAAGAAAATTCTATTACTAAATTTTCAAAAATAGTTTAATACAAAATATAAAAAACATATAAAAATAGTTTATACCTGAATATAAACAAGTGCTATGTCACCATATTTTCATGAAAAAATCTATTTTTCATGAATACAACAGACAAATTATTGTGATTTATTTATCAATATTGATTTTGGAATTTCCATTCCAGTCCACCTATCCACACATCAAACCATGAATGTAACCTAAACCTCTATATAATTGCTAGTGATAAGTCTTTCATTCAATAAGTTATCACCTAGTGAACAATTTTTATGAAGGTGATCCCTAACCCTTATCCTTCCCAGTAATGATTGGGGAGACTCCATACCCTTATTGGTCGTGAATTCACATAAATACACACATCAATTATGGAAACAAATAATTCCAAAAAAACAACCATTTCTTCCTTTTCAATAAAGCCATTTTTTATTGAAAACCTTAAAGTCAACAATAATCATTTCATTTCAATAAAATGTTACTTTTTATTGAAATTATTTTTATTAATGCAGTTATCATAATTCATGAAAAATACTCAATTTGAAATTAATATTTCAAAACTAGGAACCAAGCACTCTGTAACAAAACCCAATTCCAATGTTTTCCAAAAAATGTCAATCAAGATGGTTTTCCCATAATAATTACATATACAATTAATAATCAATTTCAGTATAAATAATAAATTTAAAATGATGCCAAATAGTTATAAAAAGAGGAGTCAAGAGTGAAGCCACCAACCATGAGAGTATTGGTGAAAATGAAAAATGGTATAAAAATATCCAAAAAGTCGGTGGAATATTCAGGAACACACTATTGATCTCTTCTTATTGCATGAAAAAATATAAATCAAATCAAAATTGCATCCAAAAACATAGATATACACACATTGGGAATCGATCTGAAAAACTGTGAGAAGAAGATAAGTAGATCCGAGAAATGCAATGAGAACGATGATGAATGAACACATACCGTGAAGAATATGCTTTTAGTCACCAAGGGAAGCCTTCAAATCACTTCTATATTATTGGGAAAACCTTTGTTGAACATTGAAAAAGAAAAATCTAAAGATACGGATAAATATGATTACAAAAATATGTTTTAGGAAAAAACATGTATAATCCACTTTTTAGGGAGGTGTTTTCGAGCCGTGAAGGGTTTAGTCGCATGGTTTAGAAAACTGTGCTATAACAATGTATTGGAAACCTCTATGAGGATGACCCTCTCATGGTCTACTTGCATAGTATCCCAACCTTGCACCCACTATGTCAATGTATCTATCTCAGATTGAACAAATACATATTTAAATGCACATGGTTACTAATAGTCATTCACAAAGTTTGGATGAAGAATGCCCAACCTATATGTATCCTCATTAGATTTTTTCATAATATGCATGGTTTCATACAAGTTTTCACACATTATAAAAACTGTTCACAACCTATGTGCCAGTAGGAAAGCCCAAAAAAATTTCAAATAGTTTCCCAAACTCTCCCAAATATTACCCTTATTTTAATGTACTTAAAAATCATAACAAAAATGTTACATTATATAAATATTGTGTTCTACATTCTCTCCTCCATCTGTTATTCCATCCCTAGAAATTAGAAAACCATCAACATCATAAGGGAGTTCCAGCCATTTCTCTTTCATATCATTCTTGTTTTCCAAATTCTCTTCTTGAACATGACAATTTTTCCATAAAACCCGCACTAATCTAACAAATTTTCCATATAAGATATTATCTTTCCTATCCATAATCTACACGAAGTTATGTATTAACAAAGAATCTGGTTGTAGTTCAATGTGATCCCATCAGATCATAAGGCCAGGATCAAGCTGATACCTTTTCAACGGAGATATGTGGAAATAATTATGTTCCAAAATGAGAAGTGGTGGCAATGCCAATGGATATTACACCTCTCCAACCCATTATAGTATCTCAAAAGGGTCATTGTATCGAGGATATAAAATTCATTACATTCCAAAATGAGAACATCCATGCCTTGGAGATATCCGTTAGAACACATGATAACTCACAATGAAATAAAACTAATTTCAATGATGATCTGCATAACAATTCTAATGAAACTGATCTATCTTCATCCTCTTTTTGATCAATTAAATATTATTCATTGTTTCTAGGACAAGGCTTGGTCCAACTAGTGATGTATCTCTAATTTCCACCCAACATAGTAGAGCATGAAAATGATACCCATACAATGATTCAAAATGATACATATGTATTGAGGCCAGATAGATGTTATTATATGGGATCTCCACCAAAGGCACATGCTCTTCCAATGATCCAAAAAAATCCATTACAGAAGACCACAACATGTATTCTAACTTCTGTATCATCCTTTCAGATTGACCATCCATCTAAGGATGATACACCATAATCATATTCAACTGTGTCCCATGTGATTTCAATATGGATTTCTAGAAACAATATGTTAACCATAGATCTATCTGTGACACTATAAAAATTGTTATGTAATGTATCTTTACCATTTATTTGATATAGATTTTTGATCGGTCTTCCACCATATTATTTTCATGAATATGAATGAAATCGTCTAACTACATGAATTGGTCCATTATTTCAAATATGGAATCCTGTTTCCAAACCATTCATTGGTGGCTTGAAACAAAATACATAGGTATGTATTCCCATTCCCACACTATAAATTTTAAAGATGACCAAAAACCCGTTGTTCACTATTTTTCTTCCATTACATGCTGACATGCTAATCACTTTGAATCAAACTCAGCCACCTTCCATTTATTATCACTCAACCAAACCTGTTCCTTCAATGCCTTCAACATTTTGTGTATTCTAGGATGAACACCCCTCTTTAATGGTTGAAAGCATGAATTTGTTATTCCAGACCATCAATAGGTACAACCATTAAATTTCTAAACTAGAACATGGAACTCCCATCCATTATCCAACCCTCTGGGGTCTCCATACCATTGAGTTTTTTACTCATCACCACACTTTTTTCATCGACTGTTTCTGTCTCTTTGACTATCTTTATCAAATCAGGAACAATGTAAATAGATAAGTAAACAGAAACAATAACTCGGGATTCATGTTCCACATGCATGTAAGCTATGACTAACAATAACTGATTCATTTCTAAAACTTCATTTCCTAAATGAGCATATGGATTTCTACATAATGCATCAACCACCATATTTTTTTCCAGTGTATATATAATGTAAATGTAAAACAACTGGAGATAATCCATCTATATCATTTTCCATAGATTCAAATATCTTTGTGAGGAAATATGTTTCAAGGGATTATGATTAGTGAACACTATAAATTTATCACCAAAGAGATAATTATGCCATGTCTTTAGGTCATGGATGATTTCAGCTAAATCTACATCATATTTTGGGAAATTATTCTCATGAACTCTTAACTACCTTGTTACATAAGAAAAAACATGGTCTCCTTGCATGATAACACATCCCAACACTAATCCTGATGAATCACATTACACCACATTCCCCTATACTGATTCTACATATATTAAGATAGTTCCTAATTTAAGATGATCTATTATATCCTAGAAAGTCATATATAATTTCTCAGTCCATTGAAATGGAACGTTCTTCATTTTCAAAGTTGTCATAGGCGATTCATGTTAGGGGAATTCACAAAAAACTGAGTCTATAATAACTACCAAGACCAAGACTGATTTATTTATCAAACACATTCATTGGTTGGTTCCAATAGGTAACAACTTCTATCTTTATCAAATCAACTATAATTAATCTTTCATAAATTACATGGAAATGAATGTATATATATTGTATCAAAAAATCACACTTTCAAAATTTGGAATACAAAATATGGTCCCCCCAGATTCTTAATAATGTCACCAAGTGTTTCTCATTATCATCCATTTTCCATTAATATACCAATATTTCATCCACAAATACCAAAAAAAAATTCAGATATCTCTAAAATATTTTATTCATGACTTCCATTATTACTTCAAGTAATTTCGTAAGATGAAAAATAATTAATAGATATTTATAATTGAAATATCTACTTCTGAATGTTGTTTTATAATTATCATCCATCTGAACTTCAAATTAGTGATATCATAATCACAAGTAAATTTTATAGAACCACTGATCTCCCCTAAATTGATCAAATAGGTCATTGATTTGTGTATGTGAATACCAATTCTTGATCATAACTTGGTAATGATTTTGATAATCCATGAATAGGTGAAGAGTTCCATCTGTTTTCTTCATGAAAAATACTACTGTGGCCCATAGAGACATGCCCAGTTGAATGAAAGCCTTTCTTTCCATCTCCTCCAATTACACCTTAATCTCCCTTCATTCTGTTGGTGACATCTTATAATACAAAATGGAAATATCACTATTCTGTTGAAGGTGATAAATCCTAAATATCATTTCCCTTATAGGATCTAATTATGAGAACATCATGGGAAAAAAAATCTGAATTTTTATACAAAACTACTAGAAAACTAATATAATTAATTGATTTCACTAATACTAATATTAATGCTACCAACTGATAAGAGATCATTCCTAATAATGGCGCCAACTAATCTATTGCACGTGTGTTTACAACCGTTTGTCCTCTGAAGAGATACTTAAAACCATACATATTTTGAAACTAACTATTATACTATAATATTAGATGTGATCCATGAATGTTGTCAACTAACCCATAACCAGGATTACATGATAGATATCCATCTTCAATATAGAGTGGTCCCATTTCATTGTAGTTCCATCAACCATTATTGAACATGTCCTACACAGAAAGGCTCTCTCTTCTCTTTGACGAAGAAATGATTATTGTTTCATCACTGAAGATATCATATCATGTTCAAAACATGGGAAATAAACAACACGAGAGGCAATGAATTAGTGTGATACACCAGTATCAAATAACACTTGAATAAGTGTATATTTCAAAATACTCATACCACTCACTGTAGATGGTGAAACCTTATCATCCCAAACCAACTACTCAGTGCCATATAATGGATTCATCACTACACTATGATCATTTTTTCTTTTCTGAAATTTACTTTACTGAGGAGTGATGGTATTCCTAGAATCACCATGAATAGAATTTTTTAGCTACATATATTGATTATTTCTTACTCTTCATCAATGAAAATGATACTCATGACACCTAAGAAGTGTTCTGAGCAGCTGACCTCGGAGAATTTCGGTATTGGAACAAAGGATTCCCCACCTAGTTGCGTTTGTATCATGCTCTAGGTGGTGTTGTGAACTGTCGTTCATGTGGTTGAATGTACCACAATGAAAAAATCTCTACTGGATCATTGGATTTGGAAAATGATTCAACAATCCATCCATTTGATTCTAATTCTATCTCCAACCATGGCTGTAGGTGTCCCTCTTCCTTTTCCCCTAGTATTAGAGTTCCCATCATATCCCATTGGTATCATGAAAATTTCTCTTCCCATATGTCCCGGGATATCCCATTTGTCTAGTATCTCTCCATTCTCCATCTCTGTATAATCCATAATACAGATCATAGAAATATCCGAGCGAATTTCTTTTGTTAACCCTAATTCAATTATGTGTTATTTTAATGCTGCACTAGCCTCAACCTCTAGTGATTTGAACACTTATTTTATGAATTTATCTACATACTATGTGACAGAGATTATTTATTACATCAGGCTGAAGAAGTTTGTTCTTCTCGGAATCTTGAATGTATGAGGATATAATTATTTGATAAAATACCTCAAAATCCTCCCAACTAAGGCCATGATCCAATTTATCCTATAATACCAGATCTATCCACTGGCGTGCAAGATCATCTAGCATATACGTTACTATATTTAATTTCAGCACTGATGGTGTGCCGATGAAATCAATGATACGATTCATCTTTTTCTGCCAAACCACTTCCATTTACGGTTCCAAATCACCTCAGAAGAGGGGTGGATTTTATTTATGGAACTGGATGGAATGATCCACTTGTATTGGCTCATACATCTGGTTCTTGTGACCATAGCCTAAAACAATTGGATGATACTCTGAACACATTGATGATTCACATGTTTCACAAGTGTAACAACATTCTCCACAGCTTCTTCCAGTTTGTTTCTATGATGCCTACCAGGTTCCATTTTCTAAATAAACAACTAATTCCATAAATATCACTCTCTAGAAACTAAAGTCATAGAATTTAAAATTATGTTACATTAGTTATCAAAACATGGTTTTACAAAATAAACTCCTTCCATATTCAACAATATTTAAAAAAATCCACTCTCTTTAAAAAATGAAAATATTTTCAAAATGCTCCAACTATGCTGTATTCAAATTCTGTAATTTAAAAACAAATGAATCATTTTTTTAAAAATCAACATAGTTCATAAAACCATATATCATTACTAAAAATGAAATATGAAATCATGGTGGTAATTCATTTGTCTAATTCATTTCATGCTTGTCTCATTATCTAAACCCACGACCATGAGATTAAAATATATTATATGTGTCTACAAAAGACAAATGTACCCAACTCCTGGGTAACGTGAGGTTCAATATAAAATAGTTTTCTATACATTTTTAGGCACTATGTTTTATATCTTAAAAATCATACTACATTATATGATCCTCGCCTAAGTAATAGATAAGGATAAACTTCATCTTTGAAACCAATAAAACAGATGAGTACTTGTTTCATAAAGAAAATATCAAGGTGACTCCATTATTTAAAAAATTCTATTGATTCTAACAAAACTAATACCATTTCTAAAGGCCTTTAACTTCTCCTGGGTATGTGCCAAAGGCTGGAAATAAAGGTTAAAGGGTTTCAATATATGTGGGGAAGATTTAACCTTTCAAAATAAAACAACTAATCCAATAAATCAAACCCATACAAACCATTATATGATTCATGATAAAATGAAAAAAAATCACCCATTGATTTTATATAAATACCAACCAAAGTGTGCTATAGTAGAATCCAAACTCACATAAAATTAAATAAAGTAAGTTAACAAATAAAACTCTAATATGAACAAAATAATCCATTCTACCCATGATCTATGATCAAAAATATCCAAATATCCCAAGTATCCTGAGGTAGTTATAATGACACGTGATACTCTACTTTTTCCATGTCTCAGAAGATGAAATCTGAAAATAAGAGAAGTGTTAATGAAGGGGTGAGTACTAAAACTCAATAGATTTTCCCCCAGTACCATTCCTACTCATTACACTAGGTTAAAAAAGTTATCAAAATTTATATAAAACAATTTATATGAAACAATTCCAAAAACAATTATAACCAAATATAAAAAATATCTAAAATCAGTTTATAACTAAATATAATATGTACCGTGTAAAACGTTTTTTCAAAAATTACTATTTTTCTGGAAGAAAACAATCTAATTCATTATATTTATTTATCAAAATCCATTTTTGAATAACCATTCCTTACCACCTATCTAAAGAAACAACCATGAATATAACCTGGACCTCCCTATACTCGCGGGTGGTGAGTCATAGCGTCACTAAGTTGTCACCTAGGGAACCATTTTGATGGGGAGAGAACTGTAACCCTTAAACATCCCACTAATTATGGGGGTGATAATTTACCCTTATTCTTCCAAAATGAACATGAAGACACAAAAACAATATGTGAAAAACCAATGTGAAATAAATAAAAATTACATCTTCTTCAACAAATCTATACTATTATTGAAAAACATTAAACAAATTATTTCTAATAAAAAAATTCAAATCTTATTTAAATAATATCATCCGTTTTATTGAAATACTTTTTATTAATACATTTACAACAATTCTAGGAAAATTTCCATTTTAAAAACCACATTTTAAAACAATGAACCAAAGAACTTTGTAAGAACACCCAATTCCAATGTTTTCCACAAATTGTCACTCAAAAGAGATTGAAACAATCATTATAAAACCAATTAAAAATAAATTTCACATATATAAACAAATTTTAAATCCATACAAACTATTCTTGAAAGATTAGTTGAGATTGAAGCCACCTACCTCAAGAGTTTTGGTAAAAATGATAAAATGTATGAAGACACACCAAAAAAGGGTAGAATCTCAAAGAATCATCTATGTATGACTTCCTATAACATGAAAGATGTTAAAATAAAATCAGATTGGGCATCAAAAACATTGGAAATGCTTATATAGTGTGTAGATCTACGAAACCAAGATAATTAGAGAAGTAGATCTAAGAAACGCAATGAGAATGATCCATAAAGAACACATGCCATGTATAATCATCATCTAATCACCAAGGAAACCTTAGTATCACCTATAAAACAATAGTAGAACCTTATTTGACCATTAGGGAAGTCAAATCCAATTATAGGTCTTAATACATGAAAAGAACACTATGATTCAAAAATGTGTTAGAACAACTTTTGAAGGAAGTGGTTTTGACATACGCACGGTTTAGTCACACAGTTAATAAAATTATGTGCTAACTATGATTTGAACATTTCATTGAGTATGAACCTAAGAGAATCTCCAAATAGTGAACCAAATGTGCTATATCCACTTCCTCAAAATGAAAAATCCATCTTTTTAGGGCATAGTTACTACAATGCTTTTGTTGGGTTTGGGAAAACTCTATGAAGCCCATGCACATCCCCTATACCTTCTATCATATTGTTCACAGTTTATTTCAAGTGTTATTAGGGTTTCTACAAACCATACGCCACCTATGCACTAATTGTAAATCCCTTAAAATTCTAAAAAAGAGCTGTAAACTCTCCCAAACATCACCGTTATATTTATGTGCTTACAAAAAATAAATAAAAGGTTGCAATCTAGAAACCAAGGGTGATACAATAAAACGTTATAAGCTAGTTGGACTCAATTATCCAACTATGGAGATATGATCATTTTTACACTCACACACACCTCATTTTTCCTTTATACATGCAATATCTCAATGGATTTTGTCTTACATGATATACATGATTTATTGGATATATTCTCCTCCTGGGTCTCTTACACACCATCCAATTACTTTACACGTGTGTGTTTATCCATGACGGATCCGAGGATGAGTTGTGAAAAGGAAAATTTGGAAAAATGGGGAAAAATCATGATTTCATATTTCAGTTGAAATAATAACTATTTTTTAAAATAATCATTAACTTTCAATAACCATTTTTTATTTCAATTTTGAAAAATACTATTTAAAATATAAAATTAAAAATACACAATATACCATTAAAATTATTTTTCAAAATATAATAGTATTATTTATATTAAATTAAAGTTTACAATTTAAATATATCTACATCAAATACCCTATCACTAGAATTACTATTATCATCATGCATTGAACCTCAACAATGAATGCTATGTTTACAAAAATTAAAATTTCAGCATAATAAAGAAAAATGATTATAAATGGGAATCTAAATATTCTAGTTTCATAGAAACAAAGAATTAAATGTCACAATTTTAAAATAAAAAAAATTAATATATGTATTATACACATTACCATGGTAAATTTTTGAATATTCACATGTAAAACATTAATATATCATAATATATTATTATTTATAATTACATGTTGTGATTTACCAATGTTTGAACTATTTTATATCGTCAATCATGACACATATTGAAGTATATTTAAACTCAATCCATTAGTACATATATCTTAACATAATATTGAATATGGAATACCATCTTCACATCACTAGGACAGATAAAAAATAAAACTATGATGAATTTTTAATTATGGATTTTTTTAATCTAAGAATTTAGGTAGGTGGGTGGTTATTTCTTAAGTGTTAGGGGTCAAAATGATAGATTATATCTAAAGAAAATTACATGAAATTTAAAATCAAAATTAGAATGAATTACCCCCTTCGCAAAGTTATAATTTACATTAAAAATCATTGAAAAGTTCATAAAATAATGTAAGGGTAATGAATAATGCACACCCTCATGAATTATCGATATTTTATCTTCATTTTTCAGATTTTTTTCATTTGTTAATGTTATTGTTGGAATTCATCTCACATCAACCACCAAACACCTTATGAAAATATAATTATTTAGGTAGTGTTGTTTTTGAATTCCATCATTTAATAAAATGTTTTTGTCTTAATGTTCTAATTTTAATATTTTATGTGGGGAAATATTGAAATATAGTGAATTATCATGAATGTTTTCCAATACCCATTATAGAAACCGAAATAATTTTCCATAAAATATATTTTATATCTTCTACCACGAATTCCCCCATTATAATATCCAACATAAAAATATCAATAAAATATTTATTCCATGGTATTAATGGTAAATATTGGTTTTTAACAAGGATCAATTTTTAAAAAGAAAATTTATGTATTGTACTTATTAATAATAATTACATTAAAAGTTTCTTCCATGGAAAAGGGATAAATAAATAATAATATCTCAATCATATAAAATGTTACTATATATATTCATATCATTGAGATATTAAAATATATATTCTAGTAGGTGGCATGACTGAAGTTCTATAATAAAATATAATCTACATAAAATTAGAATAAGTTATTCAGGAAATTTTATTTGGAAGGAACATATAAAAATTGAAATATCTATCATGGAATGCATTAAAAAAATTACAACAATTATTTATAAAATTTCAATTTATGACGTATGAAAAGGAATTTTTTTACATGAACAAACATATTCCTTCAAATCATGATTTTTCAAATTAAATTAATCTTACTCATCAAATACCACAATCTACACATTCACTCTAATTAACCTATATATATAAATCATGAAATCATTGGATTCCTAAGAATATCATCCCTAATAGATCTATTAGGTGAAGTAGATATTCTATGAGTAGAAAAATAAATTATAAATTAGAGATTAAAATATAAAATATACAATGATAAAAGTTGAAGAATAACGAAGTGAACTCCCTTTGAAATGATTCTTTAGTCATCTTTATTCATCCCGACAATGATATATGGATTATTGTGCCATAATTATAGACTTATTAAAGAAAATCAATTATTAAATCATAATTTCCATGTCATCAATGCTCAAAAATAATAAAGAGAATTGTGATGCATCATATTATATTCCGAATACAAATTTCTATAAATGGAATTGAATTCACAGTTCATAAAAAATTAAATCAGAAAAAGAAATATAAATCCTAGTCTAAACCCCTAAATTGTAGAGACCCGAAGTCTGACGTACATGGACATTACATTATTTTTTTCGGAATACTTAGTACATTACAAAAATACACACACAAGGATCGTAATAGATTAGTGTCTTTGGAAACTCGTAATATAATCTTCTAATTCCTGGTGAAAGATCTTCAACATCTCCCATAAAGATCTTCTTTTTTTTATAACTAAAACCTTTCTTTATATCCTGGGGAAAAGAAAACATAAAAGGGTGAGCTCAAATTCTCATTAAGGGTAAACAAAAGATATATCAATCACATCATATACATAAGCACATAACTTTTGGAAATCATATCCTGAAAAAGAGATCGTAATTTCATAACATGGGATAAATCATGGCAGTGAAATGTAATCACAATAACCATAACTTAAAACATGAAACTTTGTGGAATAAACACATAATCATAGAGAATCATTTCTTGTTAGTCAAGACTCATTGCCAAGTCTATCTTAGTGGACAAAGTCCCTTTCTGAATCGAGTAACCCTCGTTTCAGTCCTGTTTCACTAAACTGGTATAACCTACCATTCCAGCCATATTTATCTCATGAGATATAAAATCTTTACCCAATGCATTGGAGGGAGATATAGGTCCCACCCATCTCATAATGATTCCATTCTTATGTGTGCCACAAAATCATAAACCATACATCATTGCATAACCCATGTAATAAAAATGGGAATCTTAAGAATCATGACATCATAAAACAATTCATATACGATAAAGGAATTCATAAAAATAATTCCATCACAACATAATAAAATCAATGTAATAATAGGGATAAAAACAGAACCCTTTATTATCTTAGATGGAAAATAATTTTGATAAAACACTTGAACTTCATTCTTGAGGAAACTATCCTTTCTACTTCAAAAAACACTTTTCCTTTCTTAACATGCCGTAAAATTATAAAAAAAAGAAGTTGATTAAAAAGAAACTTGAAAACTTGTAAAGGAATCTTATTGGAAATAATGTTTTAAAAATCCATTCATGCTGTATAAGTTAAAAAAAACCTTCTTCGTACTTTTGTCGGAAAAGTCAAAAAGTACCTCGTACAAAAAAACGACAAAAGATTCCTTTCATATCTTTTACTATAAACTCACCAAAGGATAAAAATGGATTTTAAAAAATTTAAGTGGATTGAAATAATATTATATATTGAGGAAACATGGATTTGGATGATAAAATACACCCCAGTAAATACCAAAGTACAAACAATCTCGGATAAAAATGAGATTGTGATATTTCACTTACCTTAGGTCTGACTTGCTTTGTAAGTGTCCGAACCTCCTGTATAATGATTTAAATCATGTTATTGAATTATTCCAGAATCATATTCATTGTTATTATATCATATATAGTCCACTTATGACTTTATATTACCCGTTCGTTTGTAAATTCTTGTTAAAGTAGCGTTTTGGGTAAAATTGACTCATTTGTCGTTCGTGTTTTTAACTTGTAATTATTAATATGATTACATGGATCATGATTACTTATTTCCAGAATGTAAAACATGATTTATATATAATATATATTGAGAATATATATATATATATATATAATATCAATAAATGGAATGAAATACACCGTTCATGGAGACGGTAGTCCGTACATACGCATGAACGCTGTTTTCGTTTCCTTATTGAAGTGAATGGAATTAAGTAGATGACATACATATAAATTTACATAAATAAAGTATCATTATTAAGTCTTATATTTCATTAGTACTTATTATATATACTTTATAATCATTCATGAATGGTTAATCATTGAGAATGAATCTCACCATGTCGTGGAGATGGTAGTCCGTACGTACGCACGAGTGATGATATCGTTCCCATGGTCGTGGAATTGTGTTGAAGTGTATGTAGACTATTTCAGTATCAATAAAACTTTATAATAATCATATATAGTTTCTCATTACACCATTATACCCATCCTATTAAGGTGGTGGTGGAAAATAGATTACACCACGGCGTGGAGACGGTATTCCGTACGTACGCACGCGCGGTGATTTCATTTTTACGTAGGATGGATAGAAGGTGAATTAGGGTTGTTTCATATTTATAATTACATATCAGTATGTAATTAATACTGATGTTATTACTTTGTCATGAAACAACTAAATAAGAAGAAGTTGAAGAAGAAAGAAATTGAAAAGATCAGTAATGGATATTACCTCTTCTTTGAAACGCCTCTTTGAATCCTCCACTTAGGGAACTATGATTGGTCTTTGAAGAATACCAGGACCTCTAGGATTATTCTAGGGAAGTGGAGAAGGGAATTTGGCAGGGGTTGGACGATCTTGAGTGCTCAAAGTGGTGTGAGGAGGAGAGGGAGGAGGTGTGCTTTTATAAGGGAGGAGAGGGGCACCTTAGGAATATCTCAAAATATTATTTTATATTAAAGTCAAAATCGGTTTATAATGGTTCCAAAGGGTCTTATTTCGAAGCTAAAGTGGGGATGGGTCGAAATAATATCAACAAATAGGATTTAGACAAGTTTAGGTAATTAGTTTAACCTTATCAATTAGATTTAACTCTAAGTTAAATAATTTAACTTTTACCATGTATTTTTTTTTTCTTACACTATATGGTTAATACACTTACTATAACATGCCAAACGAACCCCAAATTGTTTATTATTAATATATATATCCTTATCTTAGTCATTTAGCCGATCCTTAGATTTTTAGGAATAAAATAACAATTAATAATATAATATTTGATTTAAAAAACTATTTTGTGTCAATTTTGACACTATTTGATATATGATTTTTGTGAAAGTCATAACAGAATTATATGTTCGAACCATGTTGATTAAATCAACAATAATATATCATAGTAACCTAGAATATTAGTGTAATTCATAAAAAGTCTCAAATTATATTTATTTGGGTATTTATAACATCAATTATGTCAATATTTCATTAATAAGATAATTACTACATTATCGTTGTGTCATAAATAAATTAAATTATTTAATGTCTAAAAATTATAAATAAAATACAATTATGTAGGAAATCTTTTTATATTTCTAATGAATATTTATAGTCGAATTTATCTTATGTATAACCCCATATTAAAAATGTTTTAGTAAATAAACTTTGATTTTAACTCTTTTAACCCTTCTTTAAATAAATTAATAATAAATGTCCTAATCTAATCCATGTGGGCCTAAATGGTCATATTTTATTCCTAAGTTTGTTTTTGGACGAATTACACTTATCTAATCGAATTAGGACATGTGTTAGGGTAATAATAATATAATATTTACCCTTAATTACCCTATTTACTTTTAATCGTAGTAAAAAAAAGTAAAAAGTTACTCTTCACCAAAAATTATTTTCATCTCATTGAACCACATTTTAGTCCTTGATATTAACCGTGTCTCTCGGATTTTTGAAATTCCACTCAAAGAAGCGGTAAAATTAAGTTTTATGAACAATTTTTTTTTTAACTACCACTTAGTGGTTTCACTATTAATCAAAAATTGAAGTTTTTCAGAAAAATGCCAAAATTTCACCCTAAGGTATAATTGATATTTCGAATTCAAAAATGAATTCCATTTTGAAAAATAAAATTTAAAAAATTTCAAAAAGTGGTTATTACTATTCATAACAGCTAGTTTTAATAATATTTTAATAGCATATCGTTGTTTAGCAAAACATGGTGTTGCGTACAACACACGCTATCGTGGAAGGTCCCGATTGCGTGCAATTCAAGCCAGTTCAGAGATGTTTGTTGTGAAAGCTCCTTTTGGTGTAGCGTATAACAAAAGACATTAATGAAATTAAAATGAATATTTTTCATAAAATCTCGGGGTGTTACATTCTACCCCCCTTAAAATGAATTTCGCCCTCGAAATTCGTCGGGGTTATAAATGGTTTACTACTCGAAAGTTTCTTTAATAGAAACCCACATTGTAAAAAGGAATACCAAAACCAATCTTTAAAAACAAAAGTATGAAATGTAACGGTTACCCAAATAAACTAATCACTGGGTTTCCACATAGGTTAAAATATAGATATGGAAGGGAAATCTAACCATCATGTTCTGATGGAGAGTCGTAGAGAACATGGCTATGGAAAAGCTAACAATCACAAAGCCATAAATTTGTGATGATATAAAGTACCATCTGATTCATCAGATATAAGAGCACTAGGACAACATTTTTTGTTTTCAAGATCATTTCCCTAAAGTTGATGAAATTGGAATTAGAAGAAATACTTTCGTGATTTCGGTATAGTCTCACCGTTGGTCGTTCATTGGACAATTTCCACTTCATATCTTAAAGAAATGAAGTTGAATTTGTCATTCGTGATGTGTTAGCAGATCATGTAATAGAATGATGGGTCATTCCATCTGTCTCAAACAAAAGGTTTGAAAAGTTATAAGTTCATCTTATGGTTAGATTAATCGTATATGGTTCCAAAAATGAACTTATACTTCATATATCATACCTGTTAATAAAATAAAACTACTTTCTACTAAACAGGGACTTCCTGTAGGCCAGTGGTAGGCGATAATGGCCAGTCGCATTTCGGTTGTGGGTTTGATTCCCACAGCCTTGTCCGAAGCGATGGGTTGTCGCCTGTCCTGCAGGTTTTCCTTTTTCTAAAACTATACTACTATAACATCCCATCAATAATATCGAAAAAAAGTTATATCCTTAAACAATACTAACTTATGTCCAACATAATCCATTCCAATCTTTAGGCTTATCCATAATACTGCAGTCCACTCTCAGAGATTTAATACCATCATTGATCCCCATATATCATAATATATGTCTTTTTGGTCACATTATAGACATTCAAAGACCTTAATCATGTATTCTCTTGAATAACCATTGAACCTTAGTGAAAACATGAATGCAGTTAAACGTTAACACTTTCCACATACCAAAATCCTCAAAATTCTTTATAATCAAACCATGATATCACTTAGTCCTTATATCAATCATGAGCTCATGAATACTGTTAAACATTTCATTTTCTCATTTTCCCTTCATTATGCGCATATCATCTTATTTCCAAAAATATCTCAATCACTTTGAATACCACATTAGACCAATACATAAATATTCCAATACTCCATGATACAACATTATTTTGGAATCCCATTACATAAACACTTTATCATTCCACCACATCGTTGTCATATTCAACATCGCCAATAGTGATCGCATGTGACTTCCCTTTATCGTTTTCCTTAAGCGGTTGCTCATGTCGATCATCACTAACCCTTGGATTAGGGTATCTATTAGCATAATGCCCCATTTCCTTGCAGTTGAAGCATTGAAGTGTTGGTGGTGCGTTCTCTGCAGTGTTTGCTTTATTCACATCATTAGAAAACCTTTTTCCATTACTTCGACACTCAACTACTCGATGACCTTCTTCTCCACACTTAAAACATTTTCTAGTCCCTTTAAGACAATCTCCACCATGCTTCTTTCCACACTTTGTGCATAAGGAAACATTCATCTTCTTTTCACCATTATTCTGAGATTTCTCCTTGAAATCCATCTTTCGTTTCTTGTCAAAACCATGAGATAGATATGTAACACCAACTTCCATTTCTACCTTGATAGCACAACGCACAATTTCTTCATAGCAACTGAAGTCTCTTATAGCTAATGCCCTTCGAAGACTTGGTTTTAAGCCACTGAAAAATCGATCAACTTTACTTTCAGGTTGGATGATAATTCCAGATGCATACCTTGCAAGTCTTGTAAAATTCGCTTCGTATATACCAACAAGTTCATCATCCTTTTGCTTTAGTTCAAGAAACTCATTCTCCATCTTTGTTCGAAGAATAAGAGGGAAGTACTTATTTAAAAATAAGTTATTGAACTCGTCTCATTCCATGGACTCAATTTCAACTCTTTGCCTCGTATTCTTGATAAGATTCCACCATTGATCAGCTTCACCTGCCAAATGATATACTGCTAAGATGAATTTATCATGTTCAAAACATTGAAGAACTGAAAATATCTTTTCAGTGGTACTGATCCATTGTTCAGCAACAAATGGATCAGAAGTCCCACTGAAAGAAGGTGGGAGTTGCCTCATGAAGGACTCAATAGAATATTGTTCCCTTCTCTGCTCATTTGGAAGTCCAGAATGATTGATAGCTTGTATAAGTATAGCAATAAGATTTTTCACTCCTTCTCCCATAACATTTGTTTGTTCAGGAGGGAAATCATTGCATTGTCCATTGCATTGATCAACACGGTTCCTTCAGGTTCTAGCCATCGTCTAAAACCCAAAAAGAATAGTGTGAGAGGCCAAAATCATGTTAGGGAAAACAACATTATAAAGGGGGAGTATCCTCAATATCTAACTTCTTAGGTTAAATTCTATGATCGTTTGCGTAATTATAGTACTATAACCTATACGTATACTTAACCTTAGAGACATCCCTAGACATACCTTAGAAATAGCTCTAGGGATCTCACTAAAGTTCTCGCATCCTAGTTTCCAAAGGTTGACTAAACGTTTCCTCTGATACCAACTGTAGAGACCCGAAGCCTGACGTACATCGACATTACATTACTTTTGTGGAATACTTAGTACATTACAAAAATACACACACAAGGATCGTAATAGTTTAGTGTCTTTGGAAACTCGGAATATAATCTTCTAATTCCTGGTGAAAGATCATCAACATATCCCATAAAGATCTTCTTTTTTTTATACCTAAAACCTTTCTTTATATACTGGGGAAAAGAAAACATAAAAGGGTGAGCTCAAATGCTTAGTAAGGGTAAACAAAATAAATATCAATCACATCATATAAATAAGCACATAACTTTTGGAAATCTTATCCTGCAAAAGAGATCGTAATTTCATAACATGGGATAAATCATTGCAGTGAAATGTAATCACAATAATCATAACGTAAAACATGAAACATTGTGGAATACACACATAATCATAGAGAATCATTTCTTGTTAGTCAAGACTCATTTCCAAGACTATCTTAGTGGACAAAGTCCCTTTCTGAATCGAGTAACCCTTGTTTCAGTCCGGTTTCACTGAACTGTTATAACCTACCATTCCAGCCATGTCTATCTCATGAGATATAAAATCTTTACCCAATTCATTGGAGGGAGATATAAGTCCCACCCATCTCATAATGATACCATTCTTATGTGTGCCACAAAATCATAAACCATACATCATTGCATAACCCATGTAATAAAAATGGGAATCTTAAGCATCATGACATCATAAAACAATTCATATACGATAAAGGAATTCATAAAAATAATTCCTTCACAAAATAATCAAATCAATGTAATAATAGGGATAAAAACAGAACCCTTTATTATCTTATATGGAAAGTAATTTTGATAAAACACTTGAACTTTATTCTTGAGGAAAATATCCTTTCTACTTCAAAAAACACTTTTCCTTTCTTAACATGTCATAAAATTATAAAACAAAATAAGTTGATTAAAAATAAACATAAAAACGTGTAAAGGAAGCTTCTTGGAAATAATGTTTTAAAAATCCATTCATGCCGTATAAGTTAAAAAAACATTCTTCGTACTTTTTTCGGAAAAGTCAAAAAGTACCTCGTACAAAAAACGACAAAAGATTCCTTTCATATCTTTTACTATAAACTCACCAAAGGGTAAAAATGGATTTAAACAATTGTAAGTGGATTGAAATAATATTAAATATTGAGGAAACATGGATTTGGATGATAAAATACACCCCAGTAAATACCAAAGTACAAATAATCTCGGATAAAAATGAGATTGTGATATTTCTCTTACCTTAGGTCTGACTTGCTTTGTAAGTGTCCGAACCTCCTGTATAATGATTTAAATCATGTTATTGACTTATTCCAGAATCATATTCATTGTTATTATATCATATATGGTCCACTTATGACTTTATATTACCTCTTCTTTTGTAAATTCATGTTAAAGTAGTGTTTTGGGTAAAATCGTCTCATTTGTCGTTCGTGTTTTTAATTTGTAATTATTATATGATTACTTGGATCATGATTAATTATATCCAGAATGTAAAACTTGATTTATATGTAATATATATTCATAATATATATATATATATATATATATATATTCGATAAATGGAATGAAATACACCGTTCATGGAGACGGTAGTCCGTACGTACGCATGAACACTGTTTTCGTTTCCTTATTGAAGTGAATGGAATTAAGTACATGACATAAATATAAATTTACATAAATACAGTATCATTATTTCGTCATATATTTCATTATTACTTATTATATATACTTTATAATCATTCATGAATGGTTAATCATTGAGAATAAATCTCATCGCGTCGTGGAGACGGTAGTCCGTACGTACGCACGAGCGATGATATCATTCCCATGGTCGTGGAATTGTGTTGAAGTGTATGTAGACTATTTCAGTATCAATATCACTTTATAATAATCATATATAGTTACTCATTACACCATTATACCCATCCTATTACGGTGGTGGTGGAAAATAGATTACACCACGGTGTGGAGACGGTATTCCGTACGTACGCACGTGCGGTGATTTCATTTTTATGTAGGATGGATAGAAGGTGAATTAGGGTTGTTTCATATTTATAATAACATATCAGTATGTAAGTAATACTGATTTTATTACTTTGTTATGAAACAACTAAAGAAGAATAAGTTGAAGAAGAATGTAATTGAAAAGATCGGTAATGGATATTACCTCTTCTTTGAAACGCCTCTTTGAATCCTCCACTTAGGGAACTAAGATTGGTCTTTGAAGAAGACCAGGACCTCTAGGATTATTCTAGGGAAGTGGAGAAGGGATTTTGGCAGGGTTTGGCCGATCTTGAGTGCTCAAATTGGTGTGAGGAGGAGAGGGAGGAGGTGTCCTTTTATAAGGGAGGAGAGGGGCACCTTATAAATATCTCAAAATATTATTTTATATTAAAGTCCAAATCGGTTTATAATGCTTACAAAGGGTCTTATTTAGAAGCTAAAGTAGGGATGGGTCGAAATACTATCAACCAATAGGATTTAGACATGTTTAGGTTATTATTTTAACCTTATCAATTAGATTTAACTCTAAGTTAAATAATTTAACTTTTACCGTGTCTTTTTGTTTTCTTACACTATATGGTTAATACACTTACTATAACATGCCAAACGAACCCCAAATTGTTTATTATTAATATATATATCCTTATATAAGTCAGTTAGCCGAACCTTAGATTTTTAGGAATAAAATAACAATTAATAATATAATATTTTATTTAAAAAACTATTTTGTGTCAATTTTGACACTATTTGATATATGATTTTTGTGAAAGTCATAACAGACTTATATGTTCGAAAAAAGTTGATTAAATCAACACTAATATATCATAGTAACCTAGAAAATTAGTGGAATTCATAAAAAGTCTCAAATTATATTTATTTGGGTATTTATAACATCAATTATGTCAATATTTCATTAATAAGATAATTACTGCATCATCGTTGTGTCATAAATAAATTAAATTATGTAATGTCTAAAAATTATAAATAAAATACAATTATGTAGGAAATCTTTTTATATTTCTAATGAATATTTATAGTCGAATTTATCTTATGTATAACTCCATATTAAAAAAAATTTAGTAAATAAACATTGATTTTAACTCTTTTAACCCTTTTTTAAATAAATTTAAAATTAATGTCCTAATCTAATCCATGTGGGCCTAAATGGTCATATTTTATTCCTAAGTTTGTTTTTGGTCGAATTACACTTATCCAATAGAATTAGGACATGTGTTAGGGTAATAATAATATCATCTTTACCCTTAATTACCCTATTTACTTTTAATCGTAGTAAAAAAAGTAAAAAGTTACTATTCACCAAAAATTATTTTCATCTCATTGAACCACATTTTAGTCCTTGATATTAACCGTGTCTCTCAGATTTTAAAAATTCCACTCACAGAAGCGGTAAAATAAAGTTTTATGAACAATTCAGTTTTTTTTAACTACCACTTAGTGGTTTCACTATTCATCAAAAAATGATGTTTTTCAGAAAAATGCCAAAATTTCACCCTAAGCTATAATTGATATTCCGAATTCAAAAATGAATTCCATTTTGAAAAATAAAATTTACAAAATTTCAAAAAGTTGTTATTACTATTCATAACGGCTAGTTTTAATAATATTTTAATAGCATATCGTTGTTTACCGAAACTTGGTGTTGCATATAACACACGCTATCGTGGAAGGTCGCAATTGCGTGTAATTCAAGCCAGGTCAGAGATGTGTGTTGTGAAAGCTCCTTTTGGTGTAGCGTATAACACAAGACATTAATGAAATTAAAAAGAATATTTTTCATAAAATCTCGGGGTGTTACATAAATGATCCCTAGGTTTTTAAAGGATTGTGATGGGTAGTTTGAGCTATTATATAATATATGATAGTGGGTGGATTATCACATATATATTACACTAACACAAATTACATTTCTTATTACATTTTTTCTTTGTCATTGAGGACACTATGGAATGACTACACTAAATAAACCCCTTCAGTAATGATATTTAATATTCATGGTGTGTTATGAAAAAATATGAGACAATTTCTTTTTTTGGTTACTACTTGCACAACCTATTCATTATTATCTGAAACATGCTAAATGAATTATTCATTAATGGAGTAGTCTAAAGGAAATTATGGAGGTAATTATATATAAAATAATTAGATCATGAAAAATAAATTCATATTCTTCAAAGGGACTTTAAGTAGTATGTGATTATGTTTCCTTTGGGGGTCCAATTAGGTCTTCTTGTGTACTTACCTAATATATATTCAACATATTTGGTGAGATCCTTTAATTACATTAATGATGTGTTGACGTTTTCATTATCTTTCTCCATAAAAAGAAACAATGTTTTTCTAATTATAAAAATTCAAAATAAATAGAGGAAGTACTCAACTAATATGAAGTTAAATAAGTGGAAACATGTGGATGAAAAATGTATCCCCTTGTGTTTAGATGGAATCAATTTCTTTTTGGTGGAATGTTATTCTTGGATTTGAATTTCTCTTCATATTTGTAGGTATTCATTCTCCTCTATCATATCTTAAAATTCCATCACAAGGATGGTTTCTTATTTTTCCATGGATATGGAAAAGTAATATAGTTGTAATTTTACTTCTATGTAAATGGTGATCTCATGTCACATGATTAATTTAACAATTTTATTCTATAATTAAGATAATTTTTTGACCTCTAAATATTTTATTTGAAGGAATGAGTTCTTTGGGACCTACCCCTTAAATGGATATTGATGTTCTAATATTAACTCTTTCAGTAACTCCTTTTATCCCTTATCAGGATAATCATTAAATAAATTGGGTGTAGAGGCCTTTTCGAACACTGTTTCATGTTCAAGATGATCATACATATCCAATGGCAGTTACACCATAGTATTTAGTCTATGATAATAATATTTGAATTGATTAACCATGTCCCTCAATTTAGGAATAAGTTCACCTATTATAACAACCATGTAGTTTATGGCACAATAAAACATGATTTATTACATAAAATTCAATTGTTAAAACATAGAATATTGAGAGGTCTAGTGTATTTGGTGCTTTATATCATTACATAAGAACTTAAAACATGAAATAAAACATCTTTATTGAAAACTTATTTTACACGACCACTACATTCATTCCTACTTAGCATTACATGAGATAACCTAAGCACGTGCATAAGAAAAGGGCGTGATATAAATCCCAATAAGGGAATAAACATGGAATAACATGAAGAATAAAAAACATGTTAAAAAATTGGCATATCAATGTGTCACAAAAGAATAATGAACATAAATGCATGATAAAGGACTACAATCATTACATGGAAATGTGGCAACAACACTTAACATAGAATTATCCTTATCCAAGGCTCATTGCACATGAAGCACGAGTAAACCCTAGTGTCACATGTATTATCATGAGTCAATACTCATTTCACATTACATATCATGATACTATACTTTACCCAATGCAATGGAGCGCTTTCCAGGCGCACCCTTCGAAAACATTTCATTTCATGCATAAGTGTGCCACACAGATCTTATAACATGGAATCTATTAACATCATAAGTTATCCCATGATTGATTAATGTTTAATACATAAATTAAATTACCATTCAATATTTATATGTTAATAAAGGTGAATAACCTGGATAGAGTCATGAGTATGGTATTTACTATACAATGATCCAGGCTTGGAAAAACACGGGGTCATTTCGGCAGCATAACGGCGTGACATAAGGATTCATGTAAATGGTTGATGAGAGAGAAATGGGTGTCTCATAATATTTACATTAAATGGGCTGTAATGGGGTAATATAGATACATGTCCCAAAAAATTTAATGTAATTTAGATGAAAAATAAAAAATAATTACATTGATGTAAAAGAGGAGAGAGAAATCCATCATTGAATTTCCTCAATGTAAAAGGTGTACATGAGAGGCATTAATGAGAGAGAATGGGGTCTCCCATCTTCCAAACATAAAGAGGGTATTATGGGGGAGGTTTGAAATTATACCCCAATATTTTTAATTGAAAACAAAAGGGAATAAAATCTTAAAGAAAATTTGAAAAAAATGAGAGAGGAAGATATCCCTTACTTGGAAGTGTGATCCCAAAAGCATAGGGGAAGATTGAGAGAGGATTATTGGGATTTTGGAGCACAATGGTAGGATTATAGAGAGAGGAGGGTAGGGGTTGTTAGAACTCCAAAGGCTTTGAGTGAAGAGGAAGTGGGAGATTGGGAGGGATTATATTGTAAATTAGAGGGAATTCATTATTATTTAGGCATGGGACATCTCATATTAAACTAATCAAATCCACAAACAAGACCAATGTTTTTTATGATGGTTTTTTCCAAAGGGGAGTGGAAAAAAATATTTTATAATTCCAATGGCCTATCTTATTTAGTATTAGAGTTCCCACCATATCCCATTGGTATCATGACAATTTCTCTTCCAATATCTCCTGGGATATCCCATTTGTCCAGTATCTTTCCATTTGCCATCTCTGTATAATCCATAATACAGATCATAGAAATATCCGAGTGAATTTATTTTGTTAACCCTAATTCAATTATGTTTTATTTTAATGTTGCACTAACCTCAACCTCTAGTGATTTGAAAACATATTTTATGAATTTATCTGTATATTATGTGACAGTGAGGTTTTATTATATCAGGCTAAAGAAGTCTGTTCTTCTCGGAATCTTGAACATATGAGGATATAATTATTTGATAAAATAACTCAAAATCCTTCCAACTAAGGCCATGATCCAATTTATCCAATAATACCAGATCTAGACAATGGTGTACAAGATCATCTAGCATATATGTCACTATCTTGACTTTCAGCACTGATGGTGTGCCGATGAAATCGAAGATATGATTCATCTTTTTCAGCCATACCACTTCCATTTATGGTTCCAAATCACCTCCGAAGAGGGGTGGATTTTATTTATGGAACTTGATGGAATGATCCACTTATCTTGGCTCATACATCTGGTTCTTGTGACCACAGCCTAAAACAATTGGATGATACTCTGAACACATTTATGATTCACATGTTTCTCAAGTGTAACAACATTCTCTAAAGCTTCTTCCAGTTTTTTTCTATGATGCCTACTGGGTTCCATTTTCTAAATAAACAACTAATTCCATAAATATCAATCCCTAGAAACTGAAGACATAGAATTTCAAATTATCTTACATTAGTTATCAAAACATGGTTTTACAAAATAAACTCATTCCTCATTCACCAATATTTAAAAAATCCACTCTCTTTAAAAAATGAAAACACTTTCAAAATGCTCCAACTATGCTGTATTCAAATTCTGTCATTTAAAAATAAATGAAACATTTTTCTAAAAATCAACATAGTGCATCAAACCATATATCATTACTCAAAATGAAATATGAAGTCATGGTGGGAATTCATACGTCTAATTCATTTCATGCATGTCTCATTATCTAAACCCATGACCATGAGATTAAAATATATTATAAGTGTCTACAAAAGACAAATGTACCCAACTCCTGGGTAACGTGAGGTTCAATATAAAAAAGTTAGCTATACATTTTTAGGCACTATGTTTCATATCTTATAAATCATACTACATTATATGATCCTAGCCTAAGGAAAAGATAAGGATAAAATTCATCTTTGAAACTAATAAAAAAGATGAGTACTTGTTTCATAAATAAAATATCAAGGTGATTCCATTATCTCAAAAATTCTATTAATTCTAACAAAACTAATACCATTTCTAAAGGCCTTAAACTTCTCTTGGGTATGAGAAGATAGGGTGGCATTACTAGGCTATAAGAGACATCCCCAAGATACCAAAGGCTGGAAATAAAAGTTAAAGGGTTTCAATATATGTGGGGAAGATTTAACCTTTCAAAATAAAACAACTAATCCAATAAATCAAACCCATACAAACAATTATATGATTCATGAAAAAATGAAAAAAAATCAACCATTTATTTTATATAAATACCAACCAAAGTGTGCTATAGTAGAATCCAGACTCACATAAAATTAAATAAAGCAAGTTAACAAATAAAACTCTAATATGAAAAAAATAATCCATGCTACACATGATCTAAGATCTAAAATATCCAAATATCCCAAGTATCCTGACGTAGTTCTAATGACATGTGATACACTACTTTTCCCATGTCTCAGAAGATGAAATATGAAAATATGAGAAGTATTAAAGAAGGGGTAAGTACTATTACTCAATAGATTTTCCCCGAGTACCATTCCTACTCATTACACTAGGTTAAAAAAGTTATCCAAATTTATATAAAACAATTTATATGAAACAATTCCAAAAACAATTATAACCAAATATAAAAAATATCTAAAATCAGTTTATAACTAAATATAATCAAGTACCATGTAAAACATTTTTCCAAAAATTACTATTTTTCTGGAAGAGAACAATCCAATTCATTATATTTATTTATCAAAATCCATTTTTGAATAACCATTCCTTACCACCTATCTAGAAAAACATTCATGAATATAACCTGGACCTCCCTATACTCGCGGGCGGTGAGTCATAGTTTCACTAAGTTGTCACCTAGGGAACCATTTTGATGGGGAAAGAAACATAACCCTTAACCGTCCTACTAATTATGGGGGTGATAATTTACCCTCATTCTTCCAAAATGAACATGAAGACACAAAACCAATATGCAAAAAACCAATGTGAAATAAATAAAAATTACATCTTCAACAAATCTATACTTTTATTGGAAAACATTAAACAAATTATTTCTAATAAAAAATACAAATCTCATTTAAATAATATCATCCGTTTTATTGAAATAATTTTTATTAAAACATTTACAAAAATTCTAGAAAAATTTCCATTTTAAAAACCACATTTTAAATCAATGAACCAAAGAACATTGTAAGAACACCCAGTTCTAATGTTTTCCACAAATCGTCACTCAAAAGGGATTGAAACAATCATTATGAAACCAATTCAAAATAAATTTCACACATATAAACAAATTCTAAATCCATCCAAACTATTCTTGAAAGAGGAGTCGAGATTGAATCCACCTACCTCAAGTGTTTTGGTAAAAATGATAAAATGTATGAAAACACCCCAACAATGGGTAGAATCTCAATGAATCATCTATCTATGACTTCCTATAACATGAAACATGTTAAAATAAAATCATATTGGGCATCCAAAACATTGGATATGCTTATATAGTGTGTAGATCTACGAAACCAAGATAATTGGAGAATTAGATCTAAGAAACGCACTGAGAATGATCCATAAAGAACACATACCATGTATAATAATCATCTAATCACCAAGGAAACCTTAATATCACCTATAAAAAAATAGTAGAACCGTATTTGACCATCGGGGAAGTAAAATCAAATTATAGTGCTTAATATAGGAAAAAAACACTATGATTCAAAAATGTGTTAGAAAAACTTTTGAAGGAAGTGGTTTTGACATACGCATGGTTTAGTCACACGGTTAATAAAATTATGTGCTAACTATGATTTGGAAATTTAATTGAGTATGAACCTAACATAATCTCTAAATAGTGAACCAAATGTGCTATATCCACTTCCTCAAAATGAAAATTCCATCTTTTTGCAGGCATAGTTACTACTAGGGTTTTGTTGGGTTTGGGAAAACTGTGTGAAGCCCATGAACATCCCCTATACCTTCTGTCATATTGTTCATAGTTTATTTCAAGTGTTTTTAGGGTTTTTACAAACCATACGCCACCTATGCACTAATTATAAATCCCTTAAAATTCTAAAAAAGAGCTGTAAACTCTCCCAAACATCACCGTTATATTTATGTACTTACAAAAAATAAATAAAAGGTTGCAATCTAGAAACCAGGGGTGATACAATAAAACGTTATAAGCTAGTTAGACTCAATTATCCAACTATGGAGATATGATCATTTGTACACTCACACACACCTCATTTGTCCTTTAGACATGAAATATCTCAAGGGGTTTTGTCTTACATTATATACATGATTTATTGGATATATTCTCCTCCTGGATCTCCTACACACCATCCCATTACTTTACACATGTGTTTTTATCCATGATGGATCCGAGGATGAGTTGTGAAATTTTTTTTGGATAATGGGGAAAAATCATGATTTCATATTTCGGTTGAAATAATAACTATTTTTCCATTAACTTTCAATATCCATTTTTTATTTCAATTTTGAAAAATATTATTTAAAATATAAAATTAAAAATACACAATATACCATTAAAATTATTTTTTCAAAATATAATAGTATTGTTTATATTAAATTAAAGTTTACAATTTAAAAATATCTATATCAAATACCCTATCACTAGAATTACTATTATCATAATGCATTGAACCTCAACAATGAATGCTCTGTTTACAAAAATTAAAATTTCATGATAATAAAGAAAAATGATTATAAATGGGAATCTAAATATTCTAGTTTCTTAGAAAATAATAATTAAATTTCACAATTTTAAGATAAAAAAATTTAATTTATGTATTATACACATTACCATGGTAAATTTTTGATTATTCATATTTCAGACATTAATATATCATAACATATTATTATTTATAATTATATGTTGTGATTTAACATAGTTTAAACTATTTTATATCACAATCATGACACATATTGAAGTATATTTAAACTGAATCCATTAGTACATATATCTTAACATAATCTTGAATATGGAATACCATCTGCACATCACTAAAACAAATAAAAAATAAAACTATGATGAATTTTTAATTATGGATTTTATGAATCTAAGAATTTAGGTAGGTGGGTGGTTATTTCTTAAGCATTAGGGGTCAAAATGATAGATTATATCTAAAGACAATTACTTGAAATTTAAAATCAAAATCAGAATGAATTACCCCTTTCGCAAAGTGATAATTTACATTAAAAAATCATTGAAAAGTTCATAAAATAATGTAAGGGTAATGAATGATGCCCACCCTCGTGAATTATCTATATTTTATCTCCATTTTTCAGATTTTTTTCATTTGTTAATGTTATTCTTGGAATTCATCTCACATCAACCACTAAACACCTTATGAAAATATAATTATTATGGTAGTGTTGTTTTTGAATTCCATCATTTAATAAAATGTTTTTGTCTTAATGTTCTCATTTTAATATTTTATGTGGGCAAATATTGAAATATAGTGAATTATCATGAATTTTTTCCAATACCCATGATAGAATCCGAAATAATTTTCCATAAATTATATTTTATATCTTCTACCGTGAATTTCGCCATTATAATCTCTGACATTAAAATATCAATAAAAAATTCAATCCATGGTATTAATGGTAAATATTGGTTTGTAACAAGGATCATTTTTTAAAAAGAAAATTTATGTATTGTACTTATTATTAATGATTACATTAAAAGTTTCTACCATGGAAAAGGGATAAATAAATAAAAATCTCTCAATCATATAAAATGTTACTATATATATTCATATCATTGAGATATTAAAATATATATTCTAGTAGGTGGCATGACTGATGTTCTATAATAAAATATAATCTACATAGAATTAGAATAAGTTATTCATGAAATATTATTTGGAAGGAACATATAAAAATTGAAAAATCTGTCATGGAATGCATTAAAAAAACTACAACAATTATTTATAAAATTTCAATTTATGATGTATGAAAAGGAATTTTTTTACATGAACCAACATATTCCTTCAAATCATGATTTTTCAAATTAAAATAATCATACTCATCAAATACCACAATCTACACATTCACTCTAATTAACCTATATATATAAAGCATGAAATCATGGGATTCCTAAGAATATCATCCATAATCGATCTATCAGGTGAAGTAGAAATTCTATGAGTGGAAATATAAATTATAAATTAAAGATGAAAATATAAAATATACAATGATAAAAGTTGAAGAATAACGAAGTGAACTCCCTTTGAAATGATTCTTTAGTCATCTTTATTCCTCCCGACAATGATATATTGATTATTGTTCCATCATTATAGACTTATTAAAGAAAATCAATTATTAAAGCGTAATTACCATGTCATCAATGCTCAAAAATAATAAAGAGAATTGTGATGCATCATATTATATTCCGAATACAAATTTCTATAAATGGAATTTAATTCAAAGTTCATAAAAAAATAAATCAGAAAATGAAAGTTAAATCCTAGTATAAACCCCTAAATGATCCCTAGGTTTTTAAAGGATCGTGATGGGTAGTTTGAGCTATTATCTAATATATGATAGTGGGTGTATTATCACATATATATTTCACTAACACAAATTACTTTTCTTCTTACATTTTGTCTTTGTCATTGAGGACACTATGGAACGACTACACCAAATAAACCCCTTCAGTAATGATATTTAATATTCATGGCGTGTTAGGAAAAAATACAGGACAATTTCTTCTGTGGTTACTACTTGCACAACCTATTCATTATTATCTGATACATGCTAAATGAATTATTCATTAATGGATTAGTCTAAAGGAAATTATGGAGGTAATTATATATAAAAAAATTCGATCATGAAAAATAAATTCATATTCTTCAAAAGGACTTTATATAGTATGTGATTATGTTTCCTTTGGGGGTCCACTTAGGTCATCTTGTGTACTTACCTAATAAATATTCAACATATTTGGTGAGATCCTTTAATTCCATTAATGATGTGTTGACTTTTTCATTATATTTCTCCATAAAATGAGACAATGTTTTTCTGATTATAAAAATTCAAAATAAATAGAGGAAGTAATCAACTAATATGAAATGAAATAAGTGGAAACATGTGGAAGAAAAATATATCCCCTTGCGTTTAGATGGAATAAATTTATTTTTGGTGGAATGTTATTCTTCTATTTGAATTTCTCTTGATATTTGTAGGTGTTCATTCTCCTCTATCAAATCTTAATATTCTATCACAAGGATGGTTTCTTGTTTTTCCATGGATATGGAAAAGTAATATAGTTGTAATTTTAATTCTATGTTAATGGAGATCTCATGTAACAAGACTAATTTAACAATCTTATTCTATAATTAAGATAATTTTTTGACCTCTAAATATTTTATTTGAAGGAATGAGTTCTTTGGGACCTACTCTTTAAATGGATATTAATGTTCTAATATTAACTCTTTCAGTAACTCCTTTTATCCCTTATCAGGATAATCATTGAATAAATTGGGTGGAGAGGCCTTTTCGAACATTGTTTCATGTTCAAGATGATCATACATATCTAATGGCAGTTACACCATAGTATTTAGTCTATGATAATAATATTTGAATTGATTAACCATGTCCCTCGATTTAGGAATAAGTAGACCTATTATAAAAACCATGTACTTTATAGCACAATAAAACATGATTTATTACATAAAATTAACTTGTTATAACATAGAATATTGAGAGTTCTAGTGTATTTGGTGCTTTATATCATTACATAAGAACTTAAAACATGAAATAAAACATCTTTATTGAAAACTTCTTTTACACGACCACTACATTCATTCCTACATAGCATTACATGAGATAACCTAAGCACGTGCATAACAAAAGGGTGTGATATAAATCCCAATAAGGGAATAAACATGGAATAACATGATGAATAAAAAACATGTTAAAAAATTGGCATATCAATGTGTCACAAAAGAATAATGAACATAAAGGCATGATAAAGGACTATAATCATTACATGGAAATGTGGAAACAACACTTAACATAGAATTAGCCTAATCCAAGGCTCATTGAACATGAAGCACGAGTAAACCCTCTTTTCACTTGTATTAGCATGAGTCAATACTCATTTCACATTCCGTATCATGATACTATACTTTACCCAATGCATTGGAGCGCTTTCAGGGTGCACCCTCCGAAAACATTTCATTTCATGCATAAGTGTGCCACACAGATCATATTACATGGAATCAATTAACATCATAAGTTATTCCATGATTAATTAATGTATAATACATAAATTAAATTTCCATTCAATATTTATATTTTAATAATATTGAATACCCTTGATAGAGTCATGAGTTTGGTATTTACTATACAATGATCCAATCTTGGAAAAACATGGGGTCATTTCGGCAGCATAACGGCGTGATATAAGGATTCATGTAAATGGTTGATGAGAGAGAAATGGGTGTCTCATAATATTTACATTAAATGGGTTATAATGGGGTTATATAGATACATGTCCCAAAAAATTTAATGTAATTTAGATGCAAAATACAAAAAAATTACATTGATGTAAAAGAGGAGAGAGAAATCCATCATTGAATTTCCTCATGGTAACAGGTGTACACGAGAGGGATTAATGAGAGAGAAAGGGGTCTCCCATCTTCCAAACATAAAGAGGGTATTATGGGGGAGGTGAAAAATTATACCCCAATATTTTTAATTGAAAACAAAAGGGAATAAAATATTAAATAAAATTTGACAAAAATGAGAGAGGAAGAAATCCCTTACTTGGAAGGGTGATCCCAAAATCTTAGGGGAGGATTGAGAGAGGATTATTGGGATTTTGGAGCATAATGGTAGGATTATAGAGATAGGAGGGTAGGGGTTGGTAGAACTCCAAAGTCTTTGAGTGAAAAGGAAGTGGGAGATTGGGTGGGATTATATTGGAAACGAGAGGGAATTCGTCATTATTTAGGTATGGGACATCTCATATTAAACTAATCGAATCCCCAAACCAGGCCAATGTTTTTTATCATGGTTTTTTCCAAAGGGGAATGGAAAAAAATAATTTATAATTACAATGGCCTAACTTCTTTAAATAATAGGGTTTCTTATGTGGAGGTGAGTCACACTCTCAAGAAAAACAATTTAAAAAGAAAAAATGTTTTATAAGTCTTTGAGGGACCATGAAATCTTTTTAAAATAAGTCAAACAAATCTAAAATAAAAATATTTTAATGATAAAACATATAATGGAAGAACTAATTTTTTATAGTGTTTTTACAACACTATTTGGTTTTTATGATTTCATAAAACACATTATATATTTAAACGATATTTATTTTTTACACAAAAATTTGACTATCTTAGAAAATTATGAAGCATTCAATGTTGGACAATTTCGATTTCCTGATTCCAAAAATAATATTCATTTTATCTAAATAAATTTATAAATTTTCTAATTTTTTCATTTAAAATAAAAACCGAAATTTATTGAAAATTCAGGGGTTTTGAAAAAAACAGCTTTCAAACATTAATAAAATTTACAATTGAATTTATAAAATTATAAAAGAATTTATATTTAAGAAAAAATTTATTTAATAATAATATTATTATATTATTAATTTAGTATTTAATTCAAAAATCCAATAATTCATCAAAATAGATTTCATTGTGGAATATAAACTAAAAATAATATTTATGCTTTAAAAACTATTTAAAAATTAACAATAATAAAATTAATGCACATTCTTTATACAAAATTAATGTGCATAGTCTTAGTGATAGGGTTTTGTTACATAACCCCTATAACACCCATAAAAGACCGAAGGGTAAGGTGTGCGATGGTGACAGACTCTTGGGGAGGCTCGGATAACATCGCTCGGATGGTAATCTATATTAACTTCCACTTCACCCACAGTGAGTTCCACTCAAGCATAACATGTTAAAGATTGGCTTGGGATTGGTTAAGAGAGAAGCCCAATGATTCCAGCTACTTTCCAAGCTTCGACTAATGGGCTTTGTATGGGGAAAGTCTACTAGATGAGGCCATTTCTTTTTTTGTATGAGTAAATCTGATTTGTTAAAGCCCTATTTTTATACTAATAATGTGATCACTATTCAATGACTATATTATCAACGGTCACAATTCTTAATGAAATTTTAAAATTCAAAACATAAAATCAAATAGGTGTTTACGTTTTACATAACCATAGGAAAACATTTAAATAGACCAAGATGAATTTTCATTAATGAATTTTTGGGTCATTACAATCTTCCGTCCTTAATAAATTTCATCCTAGAATTTTCCATTTCCCACACTAAAACATTTGTTGGTATATTCGATTCATCACTTCCTCCAATTCCCACATCTCTTATTCAAACTCGTGGTTTCCCCACACCACCTTGACATGGGGAATTGTCTAATTTTGTAGAACATTTTCTCTATGATCTAAGATATTTACTAGTTTCCCCTCGCATGAAAGATCATACTCTAGGTGTACTACCTCTGAAACGACTACATGTGAAGGGTCTAGTATGTAATTTCTTAAGAGGAATACATGAAAGACATCATGTTCATTTTCCATGGTCGGTGGAAGTGTTATTCGTAAGCCACAACCCCAACACGATAGAGAATCTCAAAGGGGGCGATTTACCTAGGACTTAATATCCCTTTCTTTCCAAACCTCAAGACCATCATCCATAGATATATGTGTAGAAATACAATGTCTCTAACTTTAAACTGAAGATCAGGTTGACGGTTATCTGCATAACCTTTCTGTCGACTCTGGGCTGCCTTGATATGTAGTTGAACGGTTTTCACCTTCTCCGCCATTTCATCGTCTATTTCTGGTCCTATCAGCTTATGCTCTCTGACTTCATCCTAATATGCTGGAGTTCTCCACCTCATCCCATACAGGGCTTCATATGGTGCCATTTTTATGCTCGAGTATAAACTATTATTATTTGATAATTCATCTAGATAAAGATGTTGATCCCATCCTCCATTAAATTCCATTGAACATGATCTTAACATATCTTCCTGTGTTTGAATAGTTTAGTCTGATTGACCATCAGTTTGAGGTTGATCGGCCGTATAAAAGTTCAGTTCATTATCCAATCAATGTTGAAGACTCTTCTAAAAAATAGAGGTGAATATGAGATCTTGATCGGATACAATAGATAGTGTTTCTCCATCCAGCCTTACCACGTCCTTGATATATATCGTTGCCAGTTGATCTAATGAAAAATCATCCCAAATTGCAATGAAGTGTTCAGATTTTGTGAGACTATCTACAACATCCCAGATTGCATTGTTTCCATTAGAAGTCTTCAGATGTCTGGTGAAAATGTACATTGTTATGTTCCAAAATTTACATGATGGAATGGGTAATCGTTGCATCATCCCCTAAGAATTTTTCCTCTCTGCCTTCACTTGCTGACACACCAATAACTTTGATATATTATTAGTGATCTCCTCCTTCATTTTTTCCAACCAATAATGCTCTTAAAGATCATGATACATCTTTCCCTTCCTTGGTGAATAGAGAAATTTGAACTATGTGCATCATCCAAAAGTTCCTTCTTCTGCTCCAAACGTGATGGAAAACAAAGTCTTTTCCCAAATCTCACAATTCCTTCTTTATCAACATTAAACTACATGGATTTCCCTTTTCTGATATCATCCACTTTCCCTTGAATTCTTACATCATCCATTTGAGTATCCTTTAACTTTTCAAAAAGAGATATTTGAGAAATCATTTGTGAAAGGATTATTTTTGTTCATTTTTTTGTAATTCCCCTGTCCATATTCATCAAATCTATGAAGATTGGATCCTTCACAATAATAATCAATGATAGAATCATTGTTTCCGTTCTAATTAGATCTTCTTACACCTTGTTCACTTTCCCAAGGTGGTAAGGGATTGAGACGTCATAATCATTGATCGGCTCTAACCACCTTTGTTAGTGGATGCTCATCTCCTTCTGTGTGAATATATACTTTAGGATTTTGTGGTCCGTATATATTTCACACATTCCACCAATGATATAATTCCGCCATCTTTTTAAAGTTAAGATCACTGTTTCAAACTTCAAATCATGTGTTGGATAATTCTTCTCATGAAATTTAAATTTCTTTGAAGCCTAGGCAATGACTTTGTCATTTTTTATCCACACACTGCCCATGCCATTCTTCGAAGCATCACTAAATACCACAAAAAGTTCTCTAATTGTGGGTAATGTGAGCACGGCTGTAGTGATAAGACCATTTTTCAACTCCTTGAATATTTCTTCACATTTATCACTCCAAGAAAACTTTACTCACATCTAAGTTAGCTTGGTATGATGGTTTGACAATCGTGAGAAATTTCTCACAAATCGTTGATAATATCCAACTAACCCCTAAAGCTACGGATATTTGTTACTGATGATGGCCTTAATCATCCCTCTACTGCAGCTGTCTTACAGGGATCCACAAATATCACATTTCTTGGGATCATATGGCCCAAGAATGAGACCTCCTATAACCAGAACTCAGACATGCTATACATTGCATAGATCTTCTCCTTTAACATGGTCTCTAGTATAGTTCATAGATTCTCCTCATGATCCTCCTTGGTTTGGGAGTATATATTATAATATCATCTATAAATACTAATAAAAATTGGTCAAGGTTATCTCTAAAGACTCTATTGATAATGTCCATGAAGTTTGTTGGAGAATTAGTGAGTCTAAAAGGCATTAGTATGAATTCATAGTGCCTGTATATTTTACGAAAAGTGATCATGGGGATATCTTCTTTCTTCACACATACATGATAATATACTGACTAAAAATCTAACCTGGAGATGTAATGTGCTCCACATAGTTGATCGAACAAGTCATCAATTTGTGGGAGATGATACTTGTTATTTATCACAATTTTTTTAAGATTATGATAATATATACAAAGGCGCATTGACCCATTCTTCTTCTTGGTGAAGAGGACTGGTGCACCCCATGGTGAAGCACATGGTCATAACAACACTTTATCCTGATTATCTGGTTTTCATTTCTTCAGCTCCACACGCCCCACAAAAATCATTATATATGGATTCTTGGATTTTGGAAATGCCACAAGTATAAGATCAATTGAGAATTCGACATCTCTACTATAAGGAAGGCCAGTAAATTCCTCGAGATAGACTTCAGTGAATTCCCTCACAATAGGCATGTCTTCAAGGATGGATTCCTCCTTATAGTCAATAATCTGAGTTGGATACACATTCTCATAGGGCAGTAATATCCATGCATGAGATGATAGAGCTAAATAAGATTCTTCTTTCTCCTTGCACTTGTATAGATTCGAGGGTCAATTCTCCACATGGAGAGTGATTTCCCTCTCATGGAGTGTCTTGTTTTGGGAAGAAATTATTGGATGATTTTCTTTGGGTCGGACTTCCTGCGAATTGCGGCTCGATGTTGTGTCTTTATTTGCTCAACTCTGCCCTGGATTCAAGTTTCATCGCTCCTGTCCATGTTGTTCTGGTACGACGGCTCCAAAGGAGCTTTGGGAGGTGTTGTTCGAGCAGCCGACCGCGTTCCAGGAGGGGTTCTGTGGGGGGGGGGGGGTTCGTTCGGGATTCTGTGTTCATTCGATTTGTTGATGGACTGAAACACACTTTTGATTTTATTTTTCTCCATTATGTTGGGTACAAAGACGAAGCTTTAATAGTGGAAAATGGACTCTGGTGGTTTTACTCACTGGTGAAAGGCATGGTTCAGCTTTCACAGCATGTGATACATTATTGATGTTTGATGTATACGGCGACAATGAGACGTTTACGATGGTGATGTGTTGATGGTGGAGGCAACAATGTTTCGTTGATTGTGGTATTTTTGGGAAGTGTGCCCAGTAATGTTTGACAGTTCATTTTGAATATGAATTCCATGGTGGTGGAATTTGGGATTATGTGTGGGTTCCCACTTTTCCCTTGAAAGTCGTTTTATGAAATTAAAAAAAAACTATTTGGCCCTCTCATGGAAATTCATGTTGGATCTATATATGGAAAGACATTCCATGCCAATAATTGCATTAAATTATACTAGATGGAGTACGATGAGGTTCTCCAGAAAGTTGAATTCACCAATTAAGATAGGGGAACAGTTATATTCATGGGATGCAATGATTTCCCCATTTGCTGTACTCATCGACATATTTACTTCCATGATTTGAGGTGGTTTTGGGATTGTTCTACTAAAAATTTGGGAAATAAAAGAATGCATATAAACTGAATCAAAAATTATTTTCAATATTCATGAATGAATAACTATAGTACCTATCACCATTTAGTAGTCCGAGTTCAATTCAGTAATAGTGATGGAAAGATCTCATTGTTTCTCCCTTAGAGGTTGTTGGTTGCCTCCATAAACCCATGGCTTAGGGAACTGATTTTCAAGATGCCATGTTTTATTGCAGATGATGCAATGAACAAATAATTGATAGTCGAATAGAAAATTCCTCTCCTATGTTGCAACCACGGGTTATTATTGTCAGTAGTTAATGGCTAGACACCCTTCTCTTCCTCAACTAAAGCATTTCCTCATCCCCTTTAGGCAATTTCAGGGGTTCTTCTTTCTGCACCTCTAGCAAGTGGGGAACTAGATTTTCATAGAACCATTGGATTTATCCATCAGACCACTACAATAGAACTCCACCTTACGCTTCATATCCCCATGATACCCCTGAGGTTCACTAATCTCTATTTCAACATTGAGGGCACATCAGAAAATTTCCTCATAGCAGTCGATGTCACAGATCGCCAGGGCTTTCTGCATGCTAGGTTTCTTCCCACCAAATAAGCAGTCAACCTTACATTCTGGGGTAATGACAAATCCATACGAATATCATGAAATCCTTTTGATATTTTCCTCGTCTTCTCTGGCATATTCATCATCTTTTTTCTTGAGGGAAAGGAAGTCCCTTCACATCTTATGCCGGAGGCTGCGTGGAAAATAATTATAAAAAAACATCTTTAGGAAATCCTTCCATTCCAACGCTCTGATCTTCTCCTCAGGCTTCGTATTTTTTATCAATGTCCACCAATGATATAATTCACCCTCTATATGATAATAATCCATTAGAACATTCTCTTGTTCAGAACATTGATGGCTGGAGAATAACTTTTCAATGGAGTTGATCCATTGCTCAGTGATTGAGGGATCAGATGATCCATTGAAAGTAGGAGGCCTTTGTCTCATGAATATTTACATAGTGACTTGTTCTTTATTAGGGGGGTTTAGCGTTCCTTGTGACCCAAGTTCCTATTAAATTATTGTGTTAACTAAGTGAGTATCGTGAAAATATCATGATTCTCTCTCCCATTGGATTGATAATTTCATTAAAACAGTCATCACATTTTTCTTCACATCGGTTGTCAGCCCAAGTCCTCCTATCACGATCCTTTTGAAGGAAAAAATATAGGGGTAAAACACAAAGGGAAATCCAATAATAGATAACTTTTAAATAGATTTTATTTTCTAACTTATGAATCAATAGGCTTCAATCTATGTTATCCGTGATCTAATTCCTAAAATATATTCATAGGGAATTTTTTTAAGTCCATTAATAATGGTTTATACTAATCTTGTGAATTAACCAAAGCATATCCCCCATGACTGTCGTAACCAATAGTGCAGAAAGGCCTATTGTTGTGTACCAGGATACCCCGGGTCAAGCTCAAAACTCCTTGTCGGGGTTTTCACCCCTAGGTACATCTATTCCAGAGCCACCTCTACCTGCTCGTATCCAGACATGGATGTATTTTGTTGATAAACCACTTACTCAAAACTCACAAAAACATAGGGATGTTTTTTTACTTAGTCTTGTCTCTAAGGATTTATTAGGTTTTTCTAATCCTAATCCCAAAAACAACTAAACCTATCATCTGATACAAACTATAACCACCATATTCTTTATTACACATTAAAACAAGATTTATTACGTAATATTCAAATGATACAACATATATGATCGAGAGGTCTATTGACATTGGGGCTTAGAATCATTAAATAACAACTTAAAACATGAAATACAACATATTTATAGAAAATATCCTTTACATGACCACTATATTCCCTTGTACTTAGCATTGCGTGGGATAACCTGAGAACATGCATAAGAAAAGGGTGAGCTATAAGGCCCAGTAAGGGAGTAAACATGGAATAAAATGAAAAATAAAATACATGTTAGACAATAGTCATATCAATGGAGCACAAAAATAACATGAACATAAAGTCATGATAAATCATGATAATCATAACATTGAAATGTCACAACAACACTTAACATGGAATTAGCATGAGCCAATGCTCATTCCACATGGAGTATGAGTATACCCTCATTGCACATGAAGAATGAGTGAACCCTCATTGAAATTTAAATAGCATGATTCAACATTCATTGCAGATGACATATCATTATATTTTACCTTACCCAATGCATTGGAGCGCTATCAGGGTCCACCCTTCTTAAACATTTCATTTCTTGCATATGTGTGCCACATGGATCATATAACATGGAATCAATCAGAATCATAAGTTATTCAATGATTAAGTAATTTGGAATACCTAAATGAAAGTACCATTCAATATGTATTTGTGAATAAAGGTGAATACCCTTTTTTGTGACATGGGTATAGTATTCACTACACAATGATCTTAGCTTGGAAAAATGTGGTGAAATTTCAGCAACATAACGGTGTGACATAAGGATTAATGAAAATGGTTGATGAGAGATAAATCAGTGTCTCATCATATGTAAATGAAATATGCGGTAAGGCGTTCTTATATATACATTTCCCAAAAAACCTAAGGGAATTTAGATTCATAATACGAAATAATTACTTGGATGTAAAAGAGGAGAGGGAAATCTCTCTTGGAATTTTGGCATGGTAATGAGTGTACATTGGAGGCATTAATGAGAGAGAAAGGGGTGTCCAATAATCTAAAAATAAAGAGGGAATTTTTTCATGGTTAAAAATAATACCCCATAAATTTTAATTGAAAACAAATGGGAATAACAACATAATGAAAATTTGACCAAAATGAGTAAGGATGAAATCCCTTACATGGAAGTGTGATCTTAAAAGCTTTGAAGCAGCTTGAGAGAGGCCTATTGGGAGGTTGGGGCACCGTGGGAGAATTATAGAGAGAGGAGGGTAGAGTTTGGTAGAACTCAAATGGCTATGAGTGAAGATGAAGTGGGAGCTTGGGTGGGTTTATATATAAAATGATTGGGAATTCGTTATTATTTAGGTTTGGGACATCTCACATTAAACTAATCAGAACCACAAACCAACTCATGGTTTTTCCCCATGGTTTCTTCCAGATGGGAGTTGAAAACAATATTTTATATGTAAAATGGCAGAAATTATTAAAATAATAAGGTTGCTTATGTGGAGGTGAGTCACACTCTCAAGGGAAACAATTTAAAAGGCCAAAATTATTTATAAGTCTTGGAGGGTCCACTAAAGCATTGTAAAATAAATCAATGAAATATAAAACAACATTATTTTAATGTTATAACATATATTTCACTAACATAATGTTTATATTATTTTATTACATCACTATTGGGTCATAATGATGTCATAAAACACAGTATATGTTTAAACGATATTTATTTTTTACCCAAATAACCGACCGCCTCAAAGAATTATGAAAAATTCACCGTTGGATGATTTTGACATCCTAATTCCAAAAATAATATTCATTTTATCTAAATAATTATATAAACATGTTAATTTTGACTTTTAATATAAAAACTGTCATTTATCAAAAATTCAATGGTTTTGACAAAAAACTGCTTTCAAACCTTAGTACAAATTACAATTGCATTCATAAAATTATATGATAAATTATATTTAATAAAAAAGTAATTTAATTATAATAATAATATTTTATTAAAATATTATTTAATTCAAAAATCCATTAATTCATTAAAAATATATTTCTTAGTTAAATATTAACGAAAAATACTATTAGTGCTATTAAAACCATTTACAAAGTAACAATAATAAAATGAATGCACATTCTTTATACAAAAATAATGTACATAGTCGTAGAGATAGGGTCTTGTTACATAACCCCTTACAACACCCATTTAAGACTGGAGGGTAAGGTGTGAGATGGTGACAAACTCTTTGGGTGGCTTGGATAACATCGCTCATGTGGTAATCTATATTAACTTATACTCATCCTGTATTTGGTTTTTTTCAAGCTTAACATGTTCAAGATCAGCTTGGGCTTGGTCAAAAGTGAAACCCAATGATACCACCACATTTCTGAGCTCTGAAAAATGGTTTTCATACAGGGAAAGTCTAATGGATGTGGCCATTACTTCTTTTGTAAGAGTAAATTCGATATGTTAAAGCCCTATATTTATACTAATCACGTGATCATTGTTCAATGGCTATAATATCAATGGTCACAATTCGTAACGACATTTTAAATTACAAAAAATAAAACCAAATAAGTGTATACAGTTTACATAACCATAAGAACACATTTATAAATACCAAGATGAATTTTCATTAATGAATTTTTGGGTCGTTACACCTATTACATTTCCATTAAACGTATTAGTGGATAAAATTTTTAGATCGTTAAATATTTGTAATTGGGACTCCTCAACATTATACACCAGTTCTCTTTGAAAATGAGATTAATTTACCCCAAAATAAAAATATTCATTTAAAAACATCCTTGTAAAATTGTATTTTTGATGTTTTTAAAATATAATTAATACACTTTGAAAACATTATTAGAAAATGTGAATGATCAACGGATCTAATCCCTAAAAATGATTCAATTTTTTGAAATTATTATTTGTGTGCAATGAAAAGGATAAAACTAATTTTGTAGTGGAATAATGTATATGACTTACATCATCTCAATTAGCGAGCTATATAGTCAACTATGAACTATTCTTAGTTCACTTATTTCATTTTTGGAATATTCGTGGTTTATGAAATCAATGGAATATATTAGGGTTATTTGATTGGACCATATGGCCCGAAGGCCTTCATTTTTTTGATTATTGACAACCCCCCTTTCAAGGTATGGGGGAACCGCCACAAGACCGGTAGGCTTAGTGATTAATTGTCCTATAGGCCTAAGAGACATTACATGACTTAAAGGCCTTATGAAATTCAACCAAAATATAACAACAAGGAACATCCCCTCCCCAACATCTGCATCGTGATGGTCGGACTCCACCTTCACATAGCCATCTGACAATGATTCACGTGCAAGTACATGCTAGTCCCGATGGAATAGCCACATCCTCTTATTCTTGTAAATCCATTGGTTCTAATCTAGTGATTGAGCATGCTCTGAATCCTCCACTGGGACTGCTTTTTTTCTATAGTGTCTGTCTGTGGAAATTCCATGTTTCTTAAAGGCCGTTAGGTGTCTCGAAGGCCTTAAAGGTGGCCTAAAATCCCAACCAAACTGAAGGTCGGGGTGTCCTAAAGACCTCAAGGACTCCAATCATAAACTGGTGGAATTAGGTGAATTGTTCTAGAGTCTACAGTTCCACACAGTACCTCCTACTGAAACTGCTACAGTTCTGCATAGTGCCGGCTACTGTGCCAAGAAATATGCCTCCACATGGTCTTGAACCTAAGTCTCACGGATGCACTTAATGATACCTCCCCAACTGGGCTGAGGATATTGTGTTGTGTAATTTGATTGGGAATGTGAAACATTAACTAAACATATAGATGCCATAAATTAGATTTAATCTATTTAGAGTAGAAAATAAATTTTATAATGAGACTAATCCATTATAACCTTTCACTGCACTATTTTAAATCTAATTAATAAAAAATGTGCTTCTAATGTTTTAACCCATTTTTTATAACTTCATTTGTGAATTTGAAATGAAAACAAGAAACACCATGTATACTACACATCAACCACATTAAGTAGGGTAGAATTATTTTATAATATGGAGTTAATCCTTAGGGGACTACAATTTGGATTAAAACCACATTAGATCATCTATACATTAAACTAATGTATGAATTAGATATGCACTATGGTTCATCACTAGATAGCTCACCATGGATATTCCTCGAGTTAGTTACTCATCATATTCAGTATAAGATATCATAATGTAGAAAGGGAGTGGGGGACAGGGAGAGGGAGAAATAGATAGAGAATTACTGTATGAACATACTATTAGAATGTTAAGATGATTGATATGAAATAATAGAAACAAATATAAGGTAGAAAAATATATTAAATCAATATCAGCCCAATTTCATAGTATTGTATTCCATACCTTTCATTGTAGTATATCCTCTAAAATTATAGGAATTTTCATCCCAATGTATTGAAATTGAATATAAAAAATATTATCATCAAAAAATTAATTCTTTCACTCCATGAAATTCTTAAATTCTCCTTCTTTAAAATATATATGAGGGTAACATCTTAAATTAAAATATAGAAGAGATATATCATGTTATTTTGACTTCTCATAATTTCGCATCTAATACTTCAGCTTTAAATAGATTTAAATTTTCATTTTCACCAGTTTATACTAATTATATAACCATGTAGATTTTGAATTTACCACTACATGTTGATGTAGATGGGTGTCCTGAAACCTTAATTTTATCATTCACCATAGTGTAGTATCAATTAATTTGTAGATTCCTAACTATATTGAACTAATCAAACTACTATCATTCATGACTTGCACAAAAATGATTTATGATTCACCAAATTTATTTATTTTTCTTGCTCATGAGTTCACATCGCGTATATAAAATCAATAAGGGATTTAATATTTTGTAATATAATATTTCTCCATATCAATTATTTATAGGAAAAATAATATCCTGGTTTCACATGGCATAGTCCTTAATCACCATAAGCTGGGGTGGGGACAAATGTATTGTATAAAAAATGGTAGAATGATTGAATAACTAATAATTTAGATACATGGAATAAAGGAATTATTCTCAATGGTATGGGACTAATGAAATGGTATTAGGGGGAAGAGAGCATTGGAATTGACAGTAGAAAGTTTTTTAGTAGCTATTAGTAACATGTGATGAGGGAACACGGTAAATGTAGAGATCAACAGTACCAAACAATGGTAGAAACCCCCTTCATTATTCTTATTCCTCGTGGAATAATAATGAAATTCATGCATCATCCATGTTATTTCAGGCCTCAGGGTGTTTATATAGCTTCATACCATACCCCAATAGTAGTGATAATGAAATTATTCGATGATATCTCTGTTGGTCAGGAAAGATTGAGTGTTGAAATTGTAGTGATGAAATTATAAATGAATACCTATGTGTGATCAAATAATGGGGAACCATTATTTCTTGTGAGTAACTTTTCCATGATTTCACTGTCCCACACTGAAAATAAACTCATGGGTGCAATCCTTTATAATATTGAATATGGGATCAAATCCTTTAATCATGGAATGATCTCATATATATACCCATACAAACCTCACCAATTGTGTTGACTCACAATAGATTTTAATTCTATTTCCATCCATATGTGTGTTCTCTTGGTGACCTACTCCACTTATCACTCTAATGAACCAAACCTTGAATTTACACATTTTTTCTTTTCCCTGTCAATTTTTTTGGTTAATTTTTTAAAAGGACCTTTTTTAAATTGTTATAATAATCACGTAACCAAATTTCATTAAAATTAAAATTTTAATACTAAATAACAATTACATTTTTAAAACCCAAATTTTAAATTTCATTTTTCAAAATTTTTATTTAAACTTAAAATTAAAAAATAGAGTTTAATAAAAATTCATATATGGAGTAAAAAAATTAAATGTATATTAATAATAAAATTATTACATGAAAATAAAATCATGGATGTTTCAATTTTCTTCTAGATATAAATGATTAGAAATTGTGGACATAATTTATTGGGTGATATTTATAAAAAAAATAACTTTTATATCATTATTTAATTCCACCTTTCATAATCTTCTTTATGTTTGGTGATCTTCACTACATGGATCTAAATGCGACATTAATAAAAGTGAGTACTTACATGGGAAAATTTTGAATGATTCTTCTAAAAACAACATTTACATTATATTTTTGTTCCATATAATCATATTTTTAACCACTATCACTTGGTTAGTCCAGTTGGAAATCATGGTGTTAAATTTCAAATACAACTTATTAATGGAGAAAAATTATTTTGAGGGTATAAGTTTTATTCTTCTTCTCTCTGGTGAATTTTGCAATGAAGTATCAACAAATAATGAAAATGTTGGTTTTATTATGTTTAAACCATGTAGTATTGTAGGTCTCATCCTCATATCATATGATGGATTTATTTTCATCACTTTTTCAACTAGAATCATCAAGGGGAAATTTTTCAACATATATATTTTTTTACATTTATTACCATTAAATCTTATTAAGTCCCCTTGTTCTTTAACAATTTTCATCAACTTCCTAATTTCCAGTTTATCTATGCTTAAATCTTATTCCATCTTAAGAAAATTATCTCAAATCAATACTTTATAATGATTTTAGTAGAAAATAAACTCATACATAAAAATTATTAATATATTGTAATCAAACCAGCGGTAGAACATGGTTCTCAAGTACCAATTTTTATTAACAAATGATCAATGTTTCAACATCCCGAGGGGATGAAGCAATGTGTTCACTTAATTAACCACTAGAAACACTATAATCATTACACTAATGAATTTATAGTGAATGAATCTCAATTTATCATCTCAGGATTACCCTATAATAATGTAATTTAGAAAGAAACAAAAAATTACTAAGAACATATAAATTTATGAGGTTACCTCCCAATGTGTGAGATAAACCTATATGTATTGTTGGTTTCCAATAATGAAATGGAAAAATTAAATTATCATTGAAAACTTAGGGATAATTAAATACCATGAATCCTTATATGTGTATCATAATATATGATATGTCATGGCATAAATTAACTCAACAATAACCCTTGTGTAGTTCTTCATTGACACATGTACCTACTAGTTCCATTATTTCCAAAAATATTTAGCTATGTACTATTGATGAAACATTAATATATAAGAATAATTATCCACTTGGATAATCAATTTTTATATTCCTCCACAATTTCTGAGATCTACTCACAATTACATCTCTTTAACTTTATCAATTACTTCAAAACATATAAAATTCAATTACAAAATGTCTTCTTCTCAATATATCCCTCATATTTAACACATATATGGAATAATGATATTTATAATTTCTCCATTGAAGTATCTTATAATATAACATTTCTTATTATTATTATACCCTTATTATTTTAAGAGGTAATATATCATTATGTATCTCCACATTTGATATATTAGCTCATTTTTTTTAAAAACTAATTAAGACCACTTTGGAAATATTATATTATTTAAATATAGAGTATTAATTTGAATTTTGAATCATGATGATTGTTCCTACACGCTTTTTAATTAGTCAAATAGACAATTATAATAACGAATCAATATTATATTAATCTATGGAAACATATCATGTAATTAAAACTCGTCTAATATCATTCAATTATCTTCTCTTATTCAAAGATACAATAATTTATTTTCACAAAATGATAGTCCATATTAATTTCCATTATGCTCCCACTAATCCCAATTCATCTTTTCCTATATTCATTATCACATAAAATTATATTGTCTTTAGAAAACTAAAATTTTTTGTGTAATGATCATATTAAATTGTATTAACAATATCATCCTTAATCATAGCATAATCATAAAGAATCATCACATTTTCATTCATAAAAAATCATCATATTTATTCTTATGTTTCACCTAAGAACACATTTTAATATTATGTGACCACTTTATGTGTATTACATAATTACTAAATACATTAAGTCAATATTATATATAAATTGATTTATTCTTCCACGACTAAAATTAAAACATATGTATTCTAAAAAACAATATAATTACACTTTAATATATTCAAAAATAATCTTATATATTTATTAAAAACTCAAAATGAATTTTACAAATAAAAAATCCATAGTTTCTGTAATCTATGACAATCTTACATACCTTAGTGTGATCAAAGGGTTACTTTTACACATCACAATACATTCGTAATTCTTTCTCATATGAGTTATTATAATGTGTTTTTCTTTTTTTTCTATCTCTATGATATTATTAATGAACTATAGAAAACACTAAAATTCATTAAATAAATGTAAAATTAAATAAAAAATATATTTATGTGTTACAATCCATCTTAGATATTATTATAGAAGTATAAATTTACTATATAGCCTATCAAATTGATTCTAAAATATTCTGTAACATATATGAACACCTTAGAGTACTTTTATGATCTATTATTACCTCAAATTTATTAGCACATAGTCCACTAAATGTATCTTTAATATAATGAAAAAAATCTTGATAAAATTAGAATCCCAATCAGAAATCTAGAGTGCTTCATTAAATTTCTAAATACACCAAGGGTCAAGAAATGCCTCCTTATAGTGTATAAATCTTCCTTGATATTCATATCGCCTTATTTTTTGTTCAGTTACATGTCAATGTGATTCTCTATTAGAGACATCAGGAAACAATGTATCTCAGTAATAATTTTTTTATAATCTAGATTAATTATCTATTTACAATAAATAAATTATTATTATTTAATAGCATTAAATACATTGTGCCAATAACATCATCTTATGATTGGATATGAGAACCATTCAATTAAATTTGTTAGTATCTAACAGAAGGTGAAACCTTAGAGGAATAATTTTCTATGGATTTGATGGAGAAGGAGTAGTTTCAATGACTAGGGACTAGGTGTTCGTATTATGGAAAACTGAATGTTATTTTCTTGATGATTGATAGTTATGTTGGAAGGATGATGGGGATTAGAAGGTATAGTCAAATGTTTGAGATTAGACTTTACCCCCTAAATCATATAATAGAAAAAATTTGATAGAATCAAATGTATTTTTGTGAGGGTAACTCCATAAATTCATAATGGAAAAAATGTGGGAATATTTTTTTGGAAAAATGTACCATATCATGGAGTTGTAGTGCTAATAAATATTGACCGAATAGATATATTTTCATAATGATAAGAGAAACATTGATACAATCACTATGATAATCATCATACACGCTGAGATGTTTCATCATTAATATTCTACTATATTTGGTTGGATGGATTATAATATAAGAAATATCATGATACTATAATCATATTATTATTCCTTAATAAATGTATATCATTGTTCCTCATGTGGATTAGGACTTGTATCTGAATGATTTAATTTATTGATGGTCTTTTTTACATAATTTCAATAATATTCAACAATTAATTCCAATATGTTCATAGTTAATGTAGTTTGGGTGCTTTTGTGTGATGATTTTGGTTCTTATAGTTTACCTATTTGTATATTCTGAATGGGATATCTTTTACTTATATTTTTTCCCTGATTAGTTTTGGTGGATATCATCTCATATAGATACTGCGAAATAGTAATAAGACCAAAATAATGTATAATATCTCTAGATAGAAAATATTTTTATGGTATGACACTGGTGAATTTGTTTCAAATATTGACTAAGAAGAATAATTCTTCACTTCCTCTTAACTGGTAGTTTTTAATAATTTGTTCATAACCCATATAGAATGTTCTATACTTTAGGGGAGATCACTATCTAGAAGAAAAAATGGAGTCGGATAATGGTATTTTATATGTGGATATGTTTTATGAAATAAATTTTTAGTTCTAGAGAATACATATGTTGTGAATTTTACTATACTATGACCATAATCTAATATTCATGGTTAGCAAGATAAATTTTTAATATAATAAACTATGGGTGAGACTAGAAAATAAGTAATTGGGGTTGATACAGATTTCATTGTCTAAAAAATGGATTATAATATTTCATAATTATAAAAATATAAATCTTCTTTAATAAACCCAAAAAAAATTATAGAAAATTAAATAAACATGGTGTTTCTCTAACGGTGGGTTTTCAGTATAAGGATAGTAGTTACTAAACCAATGGTATATCACATCAATGACATCAACATGATAAAGAATTAGTGGGGTTTACTTAATGTGAACATTATAAATTCATATTGGAAAAAAAAATTTCTATCATCCAAAATTGAGTCTTGAAATGATATGATGATCGTATAGAGTATTTTTATAAAAATATTAATCTTTTATTTTTAGAAGATATGAACCTATTTTTAAGCGATAAGGAATTAAAAAAGAGACAAAATAATATTCTAATTAATCATATTTCATGGAAGGAAGTGGATAACCCATGAAGTATAAATGTTAATGAAAATTAAATGATTACAAAAGTCATAGAAGAATTATATTAAATGACATTATGCCATTATGTTGGAATTTTGGGAAGAAAGTCCACCTAAAAATGATTATAATGAAAAGGTAGTTAATTTTATAATATTCATTTCAAAAAATTGATACATAAATCTTGGAATGGATGATAAGTGTATTATATGTCTCAATTCCTCTAGTTGTCTTTATTCTAGGAATATAGACATCATAGATTCATTTCCTAAAACATTCAAAAATGTAAAATGTAAAATTATTTTTCATGATGAAAATCAGTATTTTACAATTAGAAAAATTATAATATATAGATTTTTGGTAAGGGTTTAATATTTCATAAGAATGGAATCATTGTATTTCGGTGTTGAAGGGCATGCTACACATACCAAGAAGAAGGATGAACAAAACTATTATTTGATCATAAAATTAATTTGTTTTCTTATAATATATATAAATGGGTCATGGAATATTTCATTCCATTTCATGGATGAAGAGTATAGAGTAATTAATTCAGATAAATCCATATAGTAAAATCAAAAGCAATTATTCATGTCATATATAATTCTGATATAACGTTATTCAATGACCATATGGGTCTCTATAGTGATAAAGGGTTGAAGAACCTCACTAATAAAGATAATATAAAGATATAAAACATGGAGTAAAATTCATGAAAGGATTTTATATTTATAAATAAGTAAATTATGTCACTCTATATTAATGTTAAGGCATTTAAAAACATGAAGTTCGAGATGGAGCATACTAAATTTTGTGGGTCAGCTCCTATTTAATTAAAAATATATTTTTTTATTCTATGTAAAATTCATCAATGAATATACATATAATTTGTGAGTGTTTATTATTGAAACCAATACTAAGGTGTTTCTAATTATTATCTAATAAAGAACTACTTTGAATAAGGTGGTTGATTTCATGATTAACAAGTGGTGGTATAACAATGACAAGGGATATTAAAGGTTAATGATTTTTAGGATCTACTAGAATAATTGTACAAGGTATTGAAATACAATAACAAATAATATGAAACATATAAGTGAAATATAGAAGATAAGAAAATAATTACAAATTAAAGGAGTATGAAAATTTATTTAGGATTACATAGTGTGTTTTTGTGGAATCTATTATTGTGTGTCATATATAATCAATTTTCATCTACATTCTCTAATGGGGATTGAATTAGAAAAATTATATTGGTTCAAAAGGAAGGCTAACATCACCCATCTCAATTTAATCATTTCACATTATTATATCCTTTTTTTAATGAAGTGGTAAAATCATGATACTAATTTCCAATAATTTTACTTTTTTATACAGAGATTATGATTTTTGTTTTTGAATTCGAATATAGAAAATGGATTCTAACCTGATTTCAAAATAATATCTTCTTGAAATTAAACCTATTAAATTATTAGAACACTGAGTAAAATATTGATGAGATTAATGTATCAGGATAGGGAAACATTCATGCTAATATAAATCCAAAATATATGAATTTTAATGATTTTTTAGAAAGTACATTCATTCCTGAAACACAAGACCATATATAAGATATATTTTATGATATTTAAGTTTGGCTAGAATTTTATAAGATATAAGTAATAGAATTTTCTATGTAACATGAATCTTGTGGAAGACATTCACATTAATGGAACCTAGAAGTTTCAGTTTCAAAAATTAGATAAAATAAAGAGGGAGTTATAGAGGCGTACCAAATTTAAGAAATATATGCAAAGGTATAGATGTGATCTATAATACATGCTTCTCATAGATGATGGAGTTCCGGATGATTTTTAAGTGGCTATAAATATGTAAGACTCAAATAAATTGGATTTATTGTAAATGGATGAAATTTATTCCCTACACATGTTAGGAAAATGGGGAAGAAAGAAAAATTCAACTACGGTGGAATAATTTTCAATCAATATGTTCTATCAGATAAAGTAATAATTTTATTGTGGATAGTTGAACAAGGAATTTCTAGTCCATAAAATGATTCAATAAAGAGAAGGTGTTCATTTTATATAGAAATTATCTTCTTTTGTTAGTAATTTGACTATATATATTAGAAATTAAATGGATTCAATAGATGTTATACATCTAGAAAGATAAGACAAGATGAAAACATTCCTACATCGATACTTAGATGATAAGATATACCTTGAGCAGCTTACTAGTTTAATGGGGAATCAAAATCATTATATTGTTTTCTAGATAATGTGAAGCCCCATTGATTTAAATTAGCCTCTAATGAATTTGAATTAAATGATCAATTAATTATTGAAATAATAGATTTTCATCCTGAGAAATTATAATGATTTCAGTTATCAAATGGATTATTATAATGGGATATTCAATGTCTTACTTATATATGTTGATAACAAGCATATTATTGCTTTGGTAATGAAAATGATTGATGATATGAAAGTTAAATTGTATAAAATATTTTATTCCAATGATATAGTACCTGAAAAATTGAATTTAATGGATGAATATATTTAGTTACATAACATATGGTATATGGTACTCTATACCTAAGAGAGTCAGTTTAAATCCTGAAGGTAAAGGATTTATTGTCCATGGGAAAGAAAACATAACTGAACAAACCTCTAGATAAAAACATCATGTCGAGAAATGAGAATATAACATTTAATTTAAGCAATGTTTGATACTTGGAATAACATACATATTTATTGGTATTTTCAATATTAATGTATTTAAGGGTTTATACTAGGTTAAATATTTTTTGGTAATGGGAGTTATTAGTTGGTACATGTCAAATCTCAAAATAGATCATTGGGAGGATTTGTAGTTGATTCCTTGGTACTTAATAGTTTCATGGGGCATGGAACTATTTTTTGGAATGAATTAGTTAATGAATGAGTATTCTTACTTTGACTTTAGTGGAGATGAGGAAACCTTGAAATGTACCACATGATTTGTGGTCAATTTTAATGGAGCAACAGTTATCGGGATTTTGAATCTCCAACTAATAATATCTATATAATAAAAGAAAATTATGTTTAGAAAATATTATTTGGGATGGGTTAATATGGATTAAGGTGATATTATAATAATTATAATGGAAGAATGTTTTTGGGATGTTATTTTTTGATTCGAAAATTGAGATTTAGTTACCCAAAATCATGATGATTCATTAATGGATGATTTTTATTTATATAAGGTATCAATTTGTAATAAATTTATTAGACTGTAAGGTGTTCTATATAAGAGAATTATTATAGGACCATAATCTCGTATATATGCTGAAAATGGACATAGTTCGAGATGTTTTTAGGTGGGGTTTTTCCTCGATTGGGATCGGTTGAGCAGATGGATAGTGGGGGAACCTTGTATCCATTATAGAATAATGAGGAATGGAAGGGTGTTGATAGAATATAATATAGAAAATCATTTTAATACTTATACAATGATTTTAAAATTGGATGTTGTTATGAAATCATGTGAGAACTACATTGAGGGCAAGGTATTAAAATCCTATGGAATGAGAAATTATGGGGTATAAATTTCTGTGGTATTGAATATAGATGGTGTAATGGTAATTATCAATGATTATGTGTATAGATTATGGATATTCAAATTTAGTAGGATATATGACTGATAGCCATATTAGTTATTTGATGTTGAATATAATGAATAACTAGATTGTGTAGATCCGACATTACCCTTTAACCCAGACAATAAGAGAAATGTGAAATGAGAAAAGTAATTTTTGTGAGCTTATATATATTAGATAATAAGTTTGAACTAACTATACTTTTTACAGGCGCATAATATTCCATATAAGGTAGTTGATGTTTTTGGAACCTTTGTATTAATAGTGTGATAGACATAAAGATAAAATATATACAGTTTTACACTACATTATCAAAGAAAAATATGGTTATTCATTTCACTAGAGAAATTATACTATATTTATCTAGATAGATCATTATATCAATAATAAAATGAAATTTTACTCAACATCCAATTCATTAAAAAAATCAAAATAGCACTCTCCAATGTATTTTTACTCACATTTAAACTATGAATGACTGTCTTGCTAATTTTTATTGTATTTTTTTATCCATTATCTTCAATTCATTCTTATATTTATGTATTCAATGTTTGTTCTATATAAAAGTGTGTTTATTTAGATTATTTTCCTTCTTTTATTTGATATTATTGTGTGGTCACAAGTTTAGGTATATTTTTTCTTCCTCATAAATATCAACGGATGAATAATGGTGGTGTTACCAAAACGTAGTTTTGAATATAATACAACTATAATCTCCATATCTCATTCTATGACCAACTCAATTAGTCCCCCAAATTTACAAATTTCTATTTCCATTATTTAATAGATGAAAATTTTAAATGATACATATTCAATGAATTCACATTATAGATAATCTCCTTTTCCAATAAATGGATAGATCAGAGACACCCCAAACCCACACTCCCAAATTTAGAGAAAAAAATATACAATTTAAAACCTTATCATTGATACCAAGTGAGATTAATTTAGAATTAAATTTATATATTTTACATCATATGTATAGTTACAAAATTACACCATATATATAAACAACAAATCCCTAAACCCAACGGTTTATTATCAATGGATATTATATAGATAAATCTATTATGTAATATTATTTATTTAATATCTCCAATAAATAATCTATACACATGTTATCCTTCTACACACATCATACTTAACAATACACTTTATTTTTATTAAGACTATAAATATGGAATGTAGGGATCCCATACAATTTATAAGGGATGAATGAAAACATCACAATGAGTGAAAAAATGAATTCGATAAAATTGTGAAAAAAACAATATAATTGTATAAATATATTATTAAAAGGACAGGGAATAAAAAATATTCCATAAGGAATGATATAAAGAGATATAAACATTTATGTTTTGACATGTAAGACTAATATATTACATTTTAATGATGGTAAATACATTGAATAGTATTCCAGAGCTTAGAGGAATAACATCAGAATAGATAATCATAACATTGTAAACATTTCTAATCTCAGTCACATAGACACATTATGTTGTCCACATAGCTAATAAATATAAAGGATCCACTACCAACATTGTTATCACATAATGGAATGTTCCCCATGGTGAATTAGATATAATATATATTAACATAAAAAAGTAGATAGAGGCTCATGGGTGATTTTAATACCCCTATTCCCTAACATGTCATCTAATGAATTTAAAATAATCACCTAATGAATTAGAAAGACATTACAGACTCATAAATAGATCATTGGAGACCTTATATATGTGTTCCACATGATCAGGTAAATATTCACATATCTATTTTAGCATAGTTGACAAATGGGAGAGAATGGGTTCTTTGAAAAATAACTCATAATAAAATCATAATATATCCAATGAAAGAATATGGATGATATCATTAATGAATATCCATATGGGATAACATGAAATATTAAAGTATAATTAAATATATACAAAAAAATATATGATCATAAAAATGTAATGAAATTAAAGAACAAATTTAATTAACATTTTAATAAACATTATTTTAAATGGAAAAATAATTACAAAAGGGGGAAAATTTAAATTAGAAAATATTAAAAAATTTATTAATAAAATAAATTATAATGGAAGTAAAAATGTATTCCCATGAAAATCATGAAAACATGAGATAATTTTAACACATTTTTCAGATGGAAAAAATGATGTATTTCTATATCCAATATATGTTAATGTCATTTTCATATAAGACAAACTTTCAAAATGTATATATCCACTTTTGGTTCTACCAATGACACTTTTTAATTCACATTGGTTGATAGAATGGTAGGTCAACATTGTTACACATGTTATGAGGGAATATTTCATACTATGGTAGTCTCTTATAGATTTATGGTATGTTTCTGAATCATTTCTCAATCATAGTACTAAACTGTTTACCCAAATATTTGAGATTATATTGAAACCATGTATCAAATGTAAATAAATAAATTTATTACATGTTTATTATTTTGTTTGACTGATTTATGTTTCTTTATTTTATATTTCAACGGTTGGTAAATCAAGAGTCTATGATCCAATGTGGATTGGGTTAGTGTGTTGAAGTCAATGTCAAGCGTGTAAATAAGGATTTTTTATAGAATAAAATATAGATGATCATAAATAATATTTTTTGACCATTTAATGATACATATTGTACAATTTATGGTCATGTTATGAGGACCACATCCTAGCAGTTCAACATCATGAATGATAGATAACTAGGATATGATTATATGATAATGGGTGGTGAGACAATTACACATGAGTGGGTCTTTCTAGTTTTCCTTGTTATTATTGATAATTATATAGGGGAATGTTTTCTTAGGGCTTACACCTACTAGGAGGCCCATAAAAATACCCATGTTGTTAATGGGGTGAAAATAGGATACTGTGGGGGGACTATACATTAGGCTTCTCAAGGATAGTGAACCTAGTATTTTAGTAATGTGAAGGTAGTTCAGGTTCAAAAAAGGTGATTCTCCACTCTAGAAATTTTGGGAATATATGAGTAGTATCTCAACTCAATGATTATATGGGAAAAAATAAGAGAATATCAACTAAGGAAACAAGGGGTAATTAGTTCACAATAATGTCTCATTAGGCTAAACGGCCTGTACAAATCATTTGACTAGGGTTTCTTTCTCTTCTCACATTAGAGATAACTATATATTTTAAATATGATGTTACGTGGGTATCTTAAGCTCCTCACATTATGAACTATACACTATGTTAATAAAATTTTGTTGGAAATATGATTAATACACTATATGTATATGTTAATATATTTGAGTCTAGAGGAGGATTTCAAGATTTAATTATTATTGGGGACTTGGGTTTGGGGTATACCGCCTCTTGAAAATTTGATGAGGAGATAATGTGTTTGGATTTTGGGATTAACTCTCAAAGAGTTTTCATATTTATCCTATTTGAACAATAATTAAAAAACCACATAGTTTATAGTGCAGAGTTTATAGCCATATATTTGAACTAGTCCATTCTATTTAATATCCTGCAGTAAGGGCATATGTGACTTGAAAGTGAAATTGAAGAGGTATTAAATGGGAATTATTAAGGTGATTCATTTGGATAACTATAATGATAAATTAAATTATTTAATCTAAAACAATACGTATTAGACAATATAGGATCTCTATTTATCGTATTTAACCGCTTTTTTATTGATATACAAATGGGGATGGAAGATTAAAATGGTTAGGGATTAAACCTAGTAGGAGGATCATATATTCTAGATACTATGAGTTATATCTCGACACATGGCTAATGTTGATACCAAGGGGATATATTAACTCAAAGAATATTTTATAGAATTGTGTTCCAACGAATGGGGGTTGAGTGAATTTGGCTCCTAGGTTGTATACATAAAAATGTTGGTGCCCTATAATAGGGTTCCTTTTAGAAGGAGTTAGGTGAATTAATTTTCTATAATAGGTTTTCCCATGTGTGATACATGGGTGAATGAGTTATCTCTAGTAGGGAAACCAAGGTTGGAGACCAATGAGAGTGAGTTCACCCCCGTAGTGGTTTAGATGAAGGATTATCTCAAGTGCATAAGCCCAACTGAGTGATGGGTGTGACATAACTCAAAATATTCCTTGGTTACCAATTGTTTCACCATAATTATGGTCATTGTGATACATCTCACTCATGTATTAGATATGGGATAATTATCACAATATTCCGGACCTAGATAATGGGTTTTCCAATGTGGGAGGTCTGGAAACCAGCTAGATATGGACTTGTGTGTAATGGTATCTACTGTGGTAAATCAAATGTAGTTCACCGTTGTTTGGCCTCATAGTGGTTTTATAATGGATTCACACAAAATTAGCATAGATTCCTTGGCTGTTTTCACTACTATAGGGACCTCTATAATGACTTTCCTTAGTGGTTCTCTAGTATACAATCCATGGGATGACTAGGGAGCATGGAACACCAGTGGGGGTTCCGATGTGACTTTGGTGAGGGAGATCAATTATAAAATTATCATTTGAAGGTATTTATATATTATATAAATTATAGGTGATGGGGAATATTTATATATCTATGAAAATGATCTAGGATAGGGGGTCTTGAATTTCGAGGACTTTTGTGTTTGAATATGAGTTTGACGCCCAATATCATCATTATATATGTGAAACTATACAAATACATGACATTTGATTTTTATGACCATTTTTTATTCATGTCTATTAAATTTTAAACCTATTAAGATAAAAACATAACCCTATATGATTTTTATGTCAAAAAATTGAAATTCAAATGTCATAAAAGGTTCTCTGGTATCTGTTCCCCACTACACTCAATCAATTGTATCCACATAATAATGCAGAAATGATGTTCTCAAAACAATGAAGATGGACTGGAATTTTTTTGGAAGATCTATCCCTCAGTGTGAGAAATCATGTGGAATATTGTGAATATATTTTCTTTTTATTCAAGTATAGATATAATTTTTTACTCAAAATGAAATTTTGTTCTCTAATTGTAGACCATGTCTTGGATTATATGGAATTTAATATGATATAACCAGAATGGTCCCAATTAAACACCCCTTTTATAATTGGATTTGTTTTAAAATAAGATAAATATATTATATGGTAACTACAAGGAACTTTTTCATATTTTTTGATCATATACTGGTATTTTGTAGTTTAATCAGTAGTGGTAGAATTATTTTCTATAGTATGATCTCAACTTTTTAATTTTTTAGTTGTGGTATGAGTGAAATTAATCTAAAGACAATAAGAATCCAATTATTAGGTTAATAGCGAAAACTGAAACCTAAATTTGTAGGAGCAAATGATAGCATGATAGGATGAATGTTATGAAGTCAATATTGTGGATGGATCAAAGATATGATATTTGGAAATCATAGTTAGTCTTATGAGAACATGAACTAAACCAAAATAACATTATTTAAACCCATATGTCACATTTCTATATCTTTTAATGGTAAGAAGATATAGATACATCTCAATGTATAGGTACTAGAGAATATATAATGTAGATGGGAAGTTCAAAAGAAAAAGGCATATTTTCATAATCTCAAAGGATTGTGTATTCAAAAAAATGATGTTTTTACATGGATCTATATCATTTGAAAGAGGATTATTACACATAACACAAAACACATTATGTAGTATAAGTTTCATGTGGGAAAAATGATATTTCATGATGTTTTATGTTATAAAACATATAATATTCACCTTAAAAACATATGGTTGATATAAAATTTTATAGGGTTGATAAAACTATCAAGAATAAAGTTATTTTTTCTAGAGTTTAATGGTTGTAAAAATGATATTTACATATTATAGTAATATTCAAACACATATTTTAATGAGGTGATGATGTATATGTCGTGTGGGTAGGAACATCTCTTTTTCTCAGATCTACCTTTTTTGGTTTTCAATCCTAACCGGATTTATACCTTTGTATTTTTATAAACATTGGTATATTCATGAGTTATTAAATTTATAGGACAACTGAGTAGAGATGTTACTTTTCCCTAGGTTCTACATTATTTTTTTTAATATGATGATAATAATGTCTCTTTCAATAAGCTGTTTATGACCTTTTGAATCAGAATAATGTAGTAGGTGATTATGGTCACTCATCCTTGATCAAAAAATTTGGCATCCTATATCAAAACATAATTTATTAAATTAAATACATGATTGGATATCCCAATGTATGTAATGTTTATATCCTTGGGGAATGGTGAATTCAGGTTGAGGTCAATGTTCATGGATGTAAGAACCATGTTCTTCGTTGGAGGAATGAATATTGTTTTTTGGTTTATACTTAATGAAAAGGAGTAAAAGGGATCAAATTCAAACTCTAGGCCTTTCATGACTTGAATTTGTGGTTATACACCATGTATTCCAATTATAAGATATGTATTCAAGTCAGCTTGAATTATTTTGGATGTGGTAGAGGGAGTCGATAAAAAAGTGGATCTTGAATCTATAAACCATGTATTTTCATATAAACAGTGTTTAAATTGTTTTTTGGCTAAAATGTGCAGTAGCCTTGTTTTCTTTAGATGAGCAGAATCCCTTGCCCAGGTATGACGAGTAGTTGTCCCATAGTTCATTTTGACTCCAAATTGTCCATTTGAATTCTGTTTTGATCACTATCAGGTGCATTGGAACCCAATCTATAATATATCGATTCCAATTGATATTTACCTTATGATTTAATATCACGATAAAGTTATCAAATGTTGATCATTTTTTCATGTTTTTTAAATCTACTCGATTCTAGGTTTAATTTGAGGATGATGCTAGATGAGGAATGTTGTATGACTACAATGTAGGTGGTCTTGTGCCTTTCATGAATTGTATTATTTTTTATATGTGTCTGAATTCGGAACACCCTAGTTTGGGGTGTCTCCTTGAATGGAATTGACCCATTTTATTTCCTAATTTTTGTTAGGTAATGGATTACATGAATTAAATCATTTCTGAGTTTGCTGGATGTGATTAAGGGCCATTTCTTGGTGAGTTTCTCTAAGATAACCAATGTTTATCTACTTGGCCTAGGATTTATATGGGCATGCTTTTTACCCATTTTATGGTTGATAAAAATGAAATTTGATAAAATGAATTCTTTTCGATGTGAAAATAATAATTGTTCATGTGTTGTGATAGTTAAATTCACTCATTAGGATTTTGATGTGAATTTACCATCTAATTTTATAATTGTTAAGACAATAAGTGGTAAGATTATTTCCAAGGCTTGGGACAAGTGTGATGACCATGTGAGTTTCTATTTTTGTTAACCATGTAATAATGTAAATTACATGTTTTGTTTTAACACTAAAATACATATATACTGGTTTTTACCTATATTGAAATTATAATGTATCATGCTTGGCCCTGATTGGTTGATGAAGTGCCTTCATGTGAGGTTTTGTTACGCCTACGGGTGGGGTTTTTCTATGCCCAAAGGAGAGGTTTTTCTATTCCTATGGGAGAGGTTTTTGATTTGCCTAAGGGTGAGGTTCTAATCTAAATATTTAAATTGATGGCTTTTGATGTGTCTACCAAGCCAAAGTACAAGATTGGATTTTATCTTCCCTTATATCTATTTAGTTGGTACTTTGAGAGATCATCTCTTATTACATTATATGGGGGGACTTAGTGGCTAAATTTGGTTCTAGATATCATTATAATTCAATAAAATTGAATTGTATAATGAACAGGAACTGAATAAATGAAATTAGTACATGTAAGATAGTTTACATTTGAGTACATTCTAGTTTATTACATTCACTTTTGTACACTATACATTTCATAAACTCATAGACACATAGGAATATATCATTAAGAGGATGCATGCTGGGATTTATTTCTCACACCCTGTTTGGTTCATGATTTTTGGCCAAAATAGATTATATGATTGCATGTGTTGATAATGGAAAGAACCATTCTATAGGTACTTGATATGCTGTTTTTGGAGAATGAGAGCATGGGACCAAGTTGAGGATAGTGATGCTTCTGTGTTTTCTTTTTTATTTCTTTACCTTAGTATTATATATTTTATGTTATGTATCATGTTATGGATGCTTTCCCAGAACATGTGACATGAAGCATCGTCAATTATATGTTATTAGTTTTGGTCATCTCTATTAGCAGACCTCTATTATATATTTCAACAGTTGGTATTTACTACTTCATCTATTATATATTATTTTTCCATTTTGTTTCACTCTGAAAAAGTGGTTATAGATTCTCCACTATAAGTCTTAGGACCTTAATGATAGCTGGTAGCCTCTGGCGTTTGGGTAAATGAGCTTGAGGCTATGTGGTCGTCCGGGTACAGGGAACCATAAAGTGGAATCCAGATATGGGATATTACAAAGTGGTATTAGAGGATGTTTATTTTCTGGTTTTCTTTACTGTTAAGTGAAATTAGACAGGGATAGTAAGTAAATTGAGTTTGGTAATAAACTGTGTTTCAGAGTAGTAACCCTGCACCTCGGTAAAAGAAAAATTTCCTCAAATTTACATATGATTTTTGGATTTTTAGTAATCATAGTTGATTTGATTTCATAGTTGGGTGACACACTTTTTTTCTATTATGATTGATATTATTGAGTTTTAATTATGATGAAACCTAATGTGATGAGGGTATTCCATCTCATGCATCATATAGGAACTTGTTAAAAATATCATTTCATGCATTATCGCAATGTTATTTTGAAACATTAGTGTTATCATGTTGTTGTGATAAATTTCATTGTAGATATAATAGTTGTTGTGTTAAGTACCATGATAGATATACCATCTTTTGTGATATGTGTATCAGTACATGCTATGGTTCTTATTGAATGGGCATCAAACTTTGATCCCTAAGGTGTATGGTCCCTCTAGGACTAGAACTTGATTGATCATGTTTAATGCTTTTATATATAATTATATAGTGAAATGTTATGCTTGGGGGAAAATATTAATTATATGGGAGTGTGGGACCTCATGAATTGAAATTTGGCATGATGTAGGTTGTTTTTTTGTAGAAAATAGGTTTTCTAGGAAATATAGACTTTCAACCATAAAAGTCCCAATTTACACGGTGCATAATTTATCCTAACACACCAAGTGTTCTTCATATTCAGAGAAGAAAGATTCCATTTCATATTTAAACTCTATGTACTCGTAGTACATGTAGTGTTCTAAGTGACCATGTGTCCATCCATGTGATAAGGAACATGGGATGTTGTGTTTTACAAGTACACGACCGTGTACTTTTTTTCACACTGTGTGGGGTTACCCAGATAGAACCCATGTGAATCTGTTCATGTGGGAGAATGAGGATAGGAGGCGAGACTTGTGTACATGTCATGAACACATCTAACAAGCCATGTAACTTGTATTGATACATGACTAGGTAGGTTGGAGTACACGAACTTGTGAGATACTGATAGTACACACCATGTATGGTTGCTACACATTATATACTTCTCTTTTGAACCCATTGAAGGTCTTTTTATGTTTTATCCCTCATTAGTTAGTTTAGTACATATTGGAAGTCCTTTCTGAGTAGTTTTCCATGTAGATCACAATGGTGAAACTGGTGTAGGATTTTGATGTCTTTTAAAGGGTGTTTTAGAGCTTTTCTATCTAAATTGAGAAGTTATTCATCCATTTATCATTTTAGTAGTCTACTAAGAGAGAGGCCAGAGTGTGGATGATTTTTTGGGTGTTCAGACCAGCATAGATTAGACCAAAGATCTGATATGAGGTACGAACTATCTATCATAACCAATTCATTGAGGACATTTCTATATGAGCCATGCACTTCTGGCCAATGAGGTTGTGAGAAGGGTTTTTATCATGGATCCCTTATAGGATTACTCTATATATGTTTTGACCAAGAAGATCATGATCGATGCCTCTATCTCTTATCGGAATACCAAGGATCCCCAAAGGGATGCCTTCTCTTACATTTTAAATATCCATTTCTGACTGAATATCGAAGTTTGTTATCATTTTAAAATGATGTCGATGAGAATTTCTTATTTTACATTTAGGTATTAGATATGTTAGTTTTCAAGTTCATTGTTTTGTAGAACAGTGCTTGAGGTTTTTTAATATAATTCATCAAATGTTTAGGGATATTAATCCTATTAAATAAGATTTTGAATGACCTAGTAATGGCGGTCATTCCTTATGCTTCATAAGGGGACATCATGTGGTAGGTTGCACCCTTAGATCCTGTTGTGTTTTTTTTCCACAGTGAGATTTCTGGCGTAAGTGTCACGCAGTTTTGATTTTCTCTGGTAGGACATTCATATTTTATTAAGAGAACTCAATTGTTTTGATGGGTGATCATTATATCTTGAACCTTTATATGGGAACAATAATTGGGGAATTCCTTATTCAGTGAGATAGAAAATACTTGGTCATGGTAATCTTCTTAGGATTTCATATTAACCTCTAATTACTTGAGTGGTGGGAGACTTTGTACATAGAAATCCTTGTAAATGGTTGTGTAGATGATGTTATTTTGAGCTATTTCCTATATGATCCATATAGTACTAGGATGTATAGGGTGAAAATCGGATGAATAGTATCATGAATGTGTTTTTTTCACTTGTAAACTTGGGGTAATATATGTTGACATACGTGGTACCTAATGAGAGCTAAATTTTAAAATGAGCCATTGAGTTCTTTTAAATTTCCGAGATTTAATCTACTATGTATGATCTCCTGTTATTACCAAACTAAAGTGACATGATAGTTATGGAACCATGATAGTCCTACTTCTAGGGAGGCCTTTTTAGGACATGAGTGTTTTGACATGCCATTCAGTTTAATTTAGGATTTCATGCCACGTGGTATGATGTTGATTGTGGTTTATGGAAGGGCACTCTTACATTTATGTTGGTTCTCAACTAGAACATCTAAGTGATATTTTAAATTTTTCACGAAATATTGGACACTCCTCGGTAGGGAGCATCACATTGGTTTGAATTAAATATTTCCCTGGTAGAAATATTACAATTAAGGGATTAGATATGTGTCTTTCCCACGATATTATGCTGGAGGTGGTGGAAATTAACTCATCTATCATTCACGGATCATTGGAAGGGACCATCTCTTCACCTTGGTCCCAATCATGAATTTTTCTTCGATGCACTAAGAGATAATTGGTTATGTGCTGCTCTACAGTTGAAAGCTATTGTGCTAGTTCATAATCATCTTCCTTGTTGTGTGCTGGATGTGTGGTTTTTATGAGTCTTGGATAATCTTGAGTGATACTTGGGATTATTTTTAGGACTCACTTGGATGGAAATAGGATGGCTACATATTTCATTGACATGGACACTATGTAGATTCCACTCTGGGTTCAGTCATTTTCTTATGTGGACTTTTGGTCTGGTACCAAATTTCACTTATAACAAGGATTATGGACCACCTCGGTGTGTTCCTTAGAAACTGAGTTTGTGAATCTGATATTATCCAAAACATATTATCGGGTTCATATTTGGTTCATAAAAATAGGTAATGATCCCTGTTGGGTGGTTCTGAATTACGCTTTAACTCGCTGTGGGTGTGTGCTTCCTTGGGATAAGGCGTTGTGTTTCTATTTCAATACACCAGTCTTCTAAGATAGGTATTTCTAAGATAATTTATCGAGGGATTGATTACTCACTATCCATCTTATTCCACATATATGGTGTGAGGAAACCAGTTTGTTCACCCCTACAGTTTAAGGTGGGTGTGATGTGATAGTCCATAATGCCTTTTGATGGAATATTTCATGAACAGTTTTGTTAGGTTTTGACCATCATTTTTTATGAGGCACTATTATGACCTTAGTTGTGTGCATTTTTTACTATTTAAGGGAAAACACACCATTATATTCACGATAAATATCGGGGGCATGATTTGTGGTGTTTTATCTTGGAGGTGGTGTCATGGTAATGATGTTGTCTGAGTAGTTCTTGACATGCTCATGAAGGTTTCACATTTCCTACCAATTAAGGAAAAGTTTGATTTACATGATGTGTTGATGAACATGGGAGGTAGTATATTAGTGGGAATTTACGATTTTTAGGGTCACACGTTATATTATTTTTTATCGGTATTCCCTATTTACATCTCATTTTTTGTAAGATCTACATTGGTTTTTGGGTAAAAAAGTGCTCTGAGCACAACTTACCACCCCTATCCAGATGGCCAGTCAGAGCGAACGATCCAGGTGCTGGAGGAGATGTTTTAGGAATTCATCTTGGATTTAGGGGGTTCTTTGATGAGTCACATATCCCTGGTTTAGTTCACCTATAACAATAGATTTATAAAAACATTTTAGTTTTTTTCATATGTTGCATTGAATTGTAGGCCATTCCGATCACCCCTCTATTGGCTGAAGGCAAGAGATTCAGCTATGTTGGGACTGAGTCTTGTCCAAGAGACCACTGAGTAGGATCATTTTATTTGGAAGTGGATGGCTACTGCATAGTCTCATTAGAAATCTATTGACGATATCCACTAAAGAACTCTGGAGTTTGAGGTCAAAGATCAAGTTTTCATATGTGTTTCATCGAGGCTGGGATGTAAGAGAATGAGGAGATAGGGTACGATTTCACTAAGATATGTTGGGAAGTTTTATATTCTAGATATGGTCAGGGAAATTAATGATTGGTTGATGTTAGATCATAGGTACCAAGATATGCATGATGTCTTTCACATTTCCCAGTTGTGGTGTTACTTTTCATCTCTGTCTCATGCTTTCCAACCCTGTGAGGTTTAGTTTGAAGTATATGTTTCCTTTATAGAGTATCCTATTTGAATTTGGGATCACAGAATGAATGTTTTCTATGGTTGGTATGTTCATTTGGTATGGGTGTTATGGAAGCATGACCATGTACAAAATGAGTCATGTGAGAGGGAGACTGATGCATGAGCGAAGTGGCCAGATTTTTTTTCCTCTCAAATGCTTCTTCACCATTCATGGAATGGGAATTTGTGGATTAATTGCTTTAATAGGGGAGGTTTGTGAGATCTTGGTTCTTATTTTGTGGTATAAATGATTTCTTTTTTGTTTATACTTGGGGGAAAAGTGAAAATTGTTTCAAATGCTAACTCTAGGCCTTGGAAGACATGACATGGTGGTCACACACTGTGTATTCCATGTACACACCATGTATTCATTTCAGCGGGACTCATTTATGATGTGGAAGAAGAAGTAGAAAGAAAAAAGGATCTGTCATATAAACACTCTGTATTTACATTTACACAGTGTTTATTTTATTATTTATCTAAAATGGGATGTATCCCTATTTTCTTCAAATAGACAAAACCCCCCACCTTTGTACGTGGGAAGCATCACCAGAGCTCATTTTGGCTCCCGACTGTTCGTCCAAAATCTCATTCGATCATAATTAAATGCGTTGTAACCTGATCAGTAAGATCTTGATTCCTATTTATCCATTCTTCGTGATTTTTTATCTAGATTGAGTTATTAATGGTTGATAATTTTCACTTTGTTTTGTATATCTACCATATTTTAGTTCAAATTAGAGGTCAACACTAGATAAGGAGTGCTTTACAACTATAAGGTAGGTGGTTCTGTGCCTTTCATGATTTTTTTTGTTTTTTATATGTGTCGAAGTGTCGCGCACCCATGTTTAGAGTGTCTCTATTAGCTGAACTGACCCATGTTATTTCCTAATATTTGTTAGGTAATTGCTTAAGAAAAATAATGATTTTTTGAGGTTTCTTGATGTGGTTGAGGGTGACCTATTGGTGTGAATTCCTATGATATAAAATGATTAGCCGTTTGGCCTATGATTCCTTTGGGAATGTCATTATTTCCCATTTTAGGGTTGTTAAAATTGATGTTGGTTAAAATTAATGTTTTCCCATGAGGGATAATTTTTTTTAAGCCTTGTGATATCTTAATTCACATGTTAGTCTTATGATGTGAATTTACCATGTGAGTTTATATTTGTTAATCCGGTTAATTGTTATATTTCATGAAATGATTGAGACATCTTTCATGCCCATGTGGGTTTTTATTTTTTTAACCATGTAATTGTGTCAATTGCATGGGTTTTTTTTATTCTTAAATTTCTATATATATCATATTTTACCCTGACCCATTATAAAATTCGTGTATTCTAGTATTGGACATAATTTATTGATAAAATAAATGCGGCCCAGTTTTTTATATACTTGCGGGTGAGGATTTTATATGCATGCTGTTAAGGATTGGAAATTTCTGCAGGGGAGGTTTTTATTATGCCTATGGGAAAGTTTCCAAACTGAATATTTAAATGGATGATTATTTACGTGTCTACCAAGAAAAATCACAATATTAGATTCATAGTTTTCTTATAACTATTTATATGGTCTTTTGAGACATCAGTTGTGCTTACATTATTAGTGGGACTGACGGTCCAAGGCCTGAACTTGAGTACTTTGAAATTTAATATAATTGAAATATCTAATGAACACAAACTGAATAATTATAAATCATTACTAGTAGGATTTTTTTTTACTTTTGAGTACTTCCTATTTTACAACTTTCTCTTTTCTACACTACATGTCGCATACAATCATAAAAACACAAGAAGAGATCATTGGGAGGTTTCCTACAAGGATTCATTTCTCACACCTTGTTTGGGTCATGTTTTTGGGCCCAAATAGAGTATATTATTTCATGTGTCGATAAGGTAGAGATAACTTCTACAAGTACTTGATATGTTGTTTAGGAGTAGAAAAGAATGGGACCAACTTGAGGATTCTAAGGCTTCTAAGTTTTGTTTAGTATTTATATACCTTGGTATTGTATTATATACTTGATTTCAGTGTGTCATGTTTTGGATACATTCCTATGACATGTTACATGAATCATCATCTATTGTATTTATGACTTCTGGTTATCTCAATTATCATTCCACAATTTTTTACTTTAGATGTTGGTATTTAAAAATTTTGCTATTATATATTATTGTTCTACTGTGTTACACTCTAACAGTGTGGGCATAGTTTCCCCACTATCAGTTCTAGGCCCTTGATGAAATTTGGTAGTCATTACCACTTGGGGAAATATGCTGGAGGCCATGTGTAAAACCAGGTATGGGGCACCTTAAAGAATCATCAGAATCTGTGAAGTTACAATTGACTATATCTTATTAATGTTTAATGAACATACCAATTTGACCAACATAATGAGATAGTCCTTTCAGTAAGCGTGAGATAACCTAATGTGAATAGAGATTCTAATTCTAACATAAAATTTTTAATGCAAAGTATAACACATTTTAAGGTTATAGTTCTCATATCAATGTGTCATGCATTTTAGGGGTACACAATAAATATCTTTTATTTATCAATGTAAAAATTACAACACAAATCATGGGGTGTTGATAGGTGTTTCGTGACTTAATGAATTTGTATATTCATTAGATATGTGCACCAAGATATGTATGTGAACCTAAATAAGAAATTATAATCATTATTTTATTTTCATAATGTTATATTAATCTATAACAATGAGGGTGTTTGAATCCATTAAAACAGTTCTCTTATATAATGTGTAAACAAAAACATAATAATTTCCTCATTAAGGATAAATTGTTACTTGGGGAGTGGTCTCCACATTAGAAATTCAAAAAACCAATGTCACATGATCTAGAAATAGATCATTGTGTTCAGCGGAGAAGTTCCTCTAAGGAAAAAACATTCTGAAGGGGTTACATCATATGGTGTATAGAAACTGTGTATTTCACCCTTCAAAGAGTGGTATCTTTAGATTAACAAATTCTCATTACTAATATTTCTATTAAAGGGGGAAACAAATAAGAATTGTCAACATGAGGAAATGGGATTTTGGGATGAGTATATCCACTAATGTAATTGAATTAATGGTGATTTATATATTTGATATATGAAAAATGCTCATGGTGAAAAAGATATTGATGAAGGGATAGATTTCCCAAAAGTTTATTCCACATTGTATTGAATATATTATAGGGTGAAGATATATTAGAACAAAATATTTAATAAATAATTTCAAAAATGGATGGTCTGTCATGTCTAAATATATGGTCTTACTATGAATGAGAAAACCCATAGATTAATTTAAACTCACATGTGGAGGAAATAGAATATTATATATATATATATATATATATATATGTCACAAAAATATATAGAATATATTTTGTCTATAAAATAATTTTCTCTTTTTCATTTTGTGCTCATGATTCTTCAAAAAACATGATAGGGGATGTCTTATAAAGTAATGATTTATTGTTCATTATGATTCTCTTTTTGGTTTATCATCCTAACAATACTTAATATTTCTTTTGACTTGTATTATATAGTCTTTCAATTTAGATCTATAATTATATATGTTTAAAGTCTAATGTCCTTGATAAACTACTATAAGCGTTTTAGGTAACATTGGTTCAATGAAAATATGAGATAGCCTATATTGAAAATGGGTGAGATAAACATAATTTCATTGAGATACTATGTTTTTACTATTAAAAATATCAAAAATGGGCCAACCTAATTTTCCTTCATGGTTTAAAAACAATATTTTTAGTTGTCCCTAGTATAGGAGATCAAAGAATTATTATGTATCTTAGGGTATCATTAATAAATCCATATATATAAGTTAAAAACATAGTCCCTCCACAAACATATATCATATATATTTTGGAAAAAAATTATATCGTTTCAAAGTATAGATTCCAAACTAAAAAATTCCACACATCTTGTTCCTATTAAAGGATAATTGTGTGTCCTATGGAATCTTGGCTACTCGCCATATCACAGATCAGATCAAAGATATATTCTATGTCCTATTACCTAAATCAAACACCCATTTGAGGAATTTGGCTCACAGTGGATTGGACACTCCATACAGTTTATGGTATAAAATGATGATCATATGACATTCAATTTAATATCGAACAATATGATTATAGATTACGAGAAATTTAGTTTCAAATGATGAGTACCTATTTTATAGAATTTCAGAGATCTAGATTATGCATAAAAAAATAAATAACTCATTTATTTTTGTTCCCATAAATAAACACTAACATGAATTAATACTTCCTTATTACTGTTACTGGAATAAGTATGATGTAAATAATATTACTATCTAGACTCGAGATATATGACCATGGTGTCATTATATATCCATGAAAGGTTGGAATCAATACACATATAGTTATTTTTAATGGTGGTATGGTTTTTCATTAGATTTATGAACCATAAAATTTAGTCCCGTCAATATACTTAAAACATAAAAATCCCACTGGAAATTAAATAATGACACCTATATAGATAAGTTGTTAAATAAAGTACGGATATGATTGAACATGGATATACAATACATAGACTTCAAATAATTTTATGAACATGTCGGATGGACTACTCCAAGATGTTTAATGTGATGTGCGATGTAAAATAAATAGTATAGTTTAATTTCATAAAACATAAATATGTCACATAGTTTACATACATATGACTAGGACAAATGTATGATGGTATTTATGGATATATATCAATGACCAAAGTGGTATGTAGTTTAATTTCATGCAATATAGTTCTTCATATACCGCATCTAGGACGTATAAGATAATACATTAATAGTGATATTAGTTCTATTTTAACATTGGAAAATATGATTATATTAATCCTGTCATTTTGTTTTTGGACACGATATGATAGAATGTTGATTATTGGGATTATATTGGTAAGTATTAATGGTAAAAATATATGTTTTTTATAATAAAAAGTGTGTGCGTTAAAAGGGTATAATCACTCTTAACTAATATATCATTACAGGGTTACTTCATATAATCCAAGGACTCTATGTTGTCAATCATTGAATAGAGGGTTCATTTGAATCATTATGTATGTGTTACAAATTTCTATGAATGGTGGAACAATGGGGATTCACCATAGGATATAGGATTCTAATAAATATATCTCTACTCATGGATTTTCGGTGATGGTGACTCGAACATAAAAAATGTTAAAGGTATGATTGGTGGAAGATGGGATGTTAAAATGATTTTTTAATACTTGGTGGGTACACCATCATGTTCCAAACATGATAGTTTGGTAGGTATAATAGATCCTAGTTTAAGTGGAGGGTAAATTAAACAACACATGTAATTTCTTGAAAACGCTATATATAATAATGGAGTCATGATCATTGGGTAATACCCTTTTGATTTTCCGTTAAATATTTTTTAATGTCATATTTTATGGTGTGTGCACAAAAACATTTATGGTCACATTGTGAAGACCATGTTTCATAAAATTTTATGTCTTACAACAAATTCCTTAAGTCTTATAGTATATTTTTATCTGTAAAGTGTTCAATTATCAAAGTTGTTTAAGGTCATAATTCTGTAACCAATAATTAAAGGTATTTTCATAGATCTGGCTCCAATGAAATAGAAGAATATTATATATTTTGATGTGTGGTTATCAAGGGACTAAATATCGATGATGAGGATACCAAATAGTATAACAAAAATATTTCTGATGGGAATTGTCAAAAAAATTGTTTAATAAATTATGGAAGGATAAAAAGTGAGTGGGAATTTCAAAACGCTATGAATATATTCATAAAGATGGTGGAATTATTCTATTGAATGTTTAAATGTTAGAAAACACCATAGTTGGTATGAAAAACCATAGATATATCATCTTTGAATAAATAGATATCATAAATGGAGTGAGCTATGTCATATGGTTGAAATTACTTACTAGAATATATTCATAAAAAGTAATACCAATAAAGCCTCTTTCCATGTACATCTAGGTCATAAATGGGATGGGTGAAATTGTTGTATCATTGCTCCAATTGTAACACCCCAAACTTCCACGGTACGTTTCCCTTCGAATAATGCGATAGCGTGTGTTGTACGTAACCTCGAGTTCTAACACACACCACAACTAATTAAACTAGCCGTTGTGAATAGTAATACCTACTTTTTGAAATCATATATATTTTATATTTCAAAATAGACTTCATTTTTGGATTCGGAATATCTAATTTAGCCTAAGGTGAAATTTTGGTACTTTTCGGATAACTTTCATATTTTGATGAATAGTGAAAATTACTAAATTTTAATTAAAAACAACTTTTTTAATCAAAATAATTAATAGTGATAAATTGTGAATTTGAGTGGTTTTAAATTATATTTAGAATATATTTTTACCATTTAATATAATGTTGGTCATTGGACATAATTTTACAATTAAACCGAACATAAACAAGTGTCAATCTTTTGATAGTTATTATCTCTTAAAAACACGCTTTTTGTTTCGACAGCGGGAATTAATTTTAAATTAATTTCTGCCACTTCTGTGTTTTGAATTTAGGAAAATGGATTCCATATTTGGAATCAGGATGTTCAAATTGTGTAAATAGGTAACTTTTATTTTTAGACATTTTGAATAGTTACAGTGGTAAATATTTTATTTACCATGGTTAAAGGGTAAATCCGGTAAATAAGGGTTAAAAAATAATATTATAATAATACAAAATTACCCTAAAACGTGTCCTAACCTTATTGGTGGACACATACCCGACCATGGGAATCCTTGGGTCAATTTGGGGACCCCTTGGAGCCACTTGTATGTGGTAGGGACACATTATATTAATAAAGTTAAAATAAAAATAAAAATGGCATAAGCTTACATCTTTTAGAAGAACAATTTTTACATAGGGTTATACATGTTGGATTTTCGATTATAAATAATCATTAGAAAGCTAAAAATATTTCCTACATAATGATATTTTATTTATAATTTTTAGACATCAAATAATTGAAATTATTAATGACACAATAATGATGCAATGTTTACCACATTAATAAATCATTTAAATAAATAAGATTATAATGATTAAAATATTATCTAAAACCTATCCAATTATTATTGGTTGATGTTATTTAGAATATGAGTCATCTTATCTTCGACCTCAATGATTTTTGGACCATTATAAACCGAATATAATTATATTATAAAGTAATACTTTCACTCTTTCCTAAAGAGCCCCTCCTCTTCCTTATAAAAGGAGACCACTTCTACTCATTCCTCACACCTCTCAAGCCACTTGGCTCGTCCAAACTCTGCCCAACTAAGCTCCCCACATCCCTATACTCCTCCTTGAAGCTTCCCCTTAGGCAGAAAGCATTTCAACAAGTCCTTTGGTTCCAACCAAAGTGAGTTACCTAAATTAAAGGTAACGATTTCTCTTAAATTATTTTCATTTATTTTGCTTCTTCAACCCCCAAACTCTTTTTATTTCCTTTCTTTTGTAACAACACCAGTATCCTCAATATACTAGGATGTTGTTATAAGAAGTATTCAAACTACACATACACACAACTCCATCAAATGGATGATGAACATAATGTTTCTGTGGATGGCAAACTAACGCCTCACGAAACGATGATTGTTCAATTACATCTTACCGCCTCTCATGGTGGCCATTATGATGGCACTGTAATTAAATATGATATTAATGATATATATTTTATATATAAGCTTCTGTAATTCCATTTTATTTCATACCATTATTCATTTCATGTTGTATATACATACGATAATTTCATTTGAGGAAGTGCGGACTACCGCCCCCTTAAAATGATATGACTCGTTCATACCACACATGGAACGTATAAAGGATGGTGTTAATGAAATTAATTAACATATATAAAATATTATATTATACTGGAATAGTAATATACCTATGTATCATTTGGATTCGATTTTTTTAAAATAAAAATTAAATGGAAGTAGCGTTCGTGCGTACGTACGGACTACCGTCTCCACGAACGCGATGGGATTCATCCTCCATCATATCCATTCAAGTATAATTATCATTTAATGATTTAAAAATGATGTTTAAGGACTTGATATCATTCTGGATATGAATAAGATACAACAAACATGACTTATGTAACAAAACATATAAAGAAAATGAGTAAGTTAACACCCGAAACGGCGATAATACTAAGATATTATTATCAAATCAATATTAAAAGATCATATATGATATCATATTAATGTATATGATTCTTGTATAATTTAGTAACAATTATTTCACTATTATACAGGAGGTTAACCTACCCCAACCAAGGAAAAGTACAAGGTAAGGGTTATTTCACAATCTCTTCATTATCCGAGGTTGTTTATACGTAATAATCTACTGGGATCTCTTTATCATCCACATCCATGTTTCTTAAAAATGTATTTCAAAACATTTTTACTATTTACTAGAATATGAGTTAAAGTCATTTATACCCTTTTTGACTTTTATAAGTGGTTTATAAAGGAATCTTTCGGTTGTTTTCAAAACAAGGTCCTTTTAACCTTTTTGACAGAATTAAGGTAAGAATGTTTTTTTTTACTTATACGGCGAGTGCGGCTATTTTCCGCCGTTATAAAATCTTCAAAGCTTCCCTACAAGATTATAAGAATATTTTCAAAGAAAAGGTTTTCTTTTATAATTATTTGTTTTTTAAATGATTTCAAAAGAGAGATATTTCTCTCAAATATATGAAAATCCAGTGCAAATGTATACGTATTTAACGCAAGCTTAAAAATGTTTTCATAAAACCTGACTCTCGAGTTTGGTAGACAGGAAGGGATTGGGAGTGGACCCATCATGGCCTGTAATTAATCGGGAAGTCTCAGAATTAGTTATTTTTTTTTTCAGAAGCTTGCATATTGTTTTCATAAAAACACTGGAGTATATTTTATCAATTTTAAACATAAGTATCTTCTAAAAAAATTGCATCGGTAGGTCTCATGAGACAAACTAGTGTCTTGGCACAAGGCCTTGACAAAATCTTATTTGTAGTCTTGGCACGAGGCCTTGGCTATGTGGTTATGATAGTCTGGCATTATGCATTCCAACATTATGAAAGTGGTTATTGATTTTTTCATGTGATTATTCATTTAGTAGAATATCCATGTGAATAAGTAAATGGCATTATTTCATTTTATTTATGCCATACCATGTTGAAAGTTCGTATTTAAAAGGCTTTTGTTTTAGTTATAAATTGCCTTAAGTGTTTATGCTTATTTATGAAAGCTTCTGCTATAATGTTATCCTTACTGAGCATCCGAGCTCACCCCTTTTCTATGTTTTTATTTTCCCAGGATGTGAAGATGTAAGTTATGAATGACATGCAGGGATAGTATGTGGGGATATGAGTGTGAAATATGAAGACCATGTTGTTGTAGTAGTTGTTTTTACTCTGAAATGTAATGTAAAACTTTATGAATATATCTAGTGTTTCCAAGGCTACTAAACCAATCGGTCTTTCGAGATTTGATCTTTCGTGTGATCATGCCAATGTTACGAAGTAATGCACCGACTCTGGGTAACTGGGGTCGGGGCGTTACAGTTGGTATCAGAGGAAGTTTAGTACAAACCTTGGAAGCTAGATTTAGATAAACTCTGATTAGAGCACGTAGACCTAAGATGAACTTTGAGGATTAGTATAGAAGAACTTCCTAGAATTTTGGTATTGTAGTGACTTTGTGAGTTTTCCGAGCAATACATCCCTGTCTGGATACGAGCAGGTAGAGGCGGCTCTGGCACAGATGTACCTAGGGGTAAAACCCGAAAACACCGCTTTGAGCTAGACTCGAACGGGAACTGGTGCACGACAACGGGCCTTGCTGCACTCTTGGTTACGAAACTCCCGGGGGATATGCTTAGGATAACTCTCACTTTCTTTACAAACCATTATGAAGGGTTTATGAGTATATACATCCTCAAAGGAGACATTTTTATGATTATGGATTATATCCATAAATAGTTCAATTTATGTTAAGTGTTTTATAATTATGGGATTATGTATTTTGATTTATAAACTGATCTAGTGTATGCCATTGTTTAGAAATGGCTCCCAGTAGAAGGATTGAGAACTCCAGAAATGCACATGATCCAAAGAGAAGGAAGGATCATATCTTTCATGGTCTTAAGCTAGAATTTATAAGATAGATAGTCTCACATGTATTATCATCATATGAAGAAATAATATCATGTGTTGATAAGATAAGTAAAGAGTTTACTGAAACCTATGGCTTTGAAGGGAAGCAAGAGAAGAAAAGGATGGAAGAGAGAAAGATGGATAAAGGGAAGAGGGAAAAGAAGAATTTTCCAATATGTGGTAACTGTGGAAAGAAACACCCTGGAACTTGCCTGAAAGGAATGGGAGTTTGTTATAAGTGTGGAGGAAAAGGGCACAAAGTACGTGACTGCAAGGGTATGAAAATGGTTTCAAATGTACAATGCTTCATTTCAAGGAGTTTGGACACTACGTGAACCTATGTCCCAGTCATCAGAATATGACGCAAATGATGCTATTGGATAATAATCAAGTTATGATACTACCACAGATGAAGAGGAATGATTAGAGTTCTTATGTTGATTATGTCAATTGAGTGTTGTATCAACAATGTACTTGTTATAATAATTATGGAGTATATAAGGATTGTACTGCAGTACTATTTCATTAAGGATTTGAGATGGTGTGGAACAAAGAAAAGTGACTCAATAGCAGGATAAATTTTTGGAAAATATATGGTTGAGAGAATGATAAACCATAATATAGTTCTGATACCGAGGTAGTGATTTTCAAATAATACATGATTATTTTGGAAAAATTATATTGGATATTCTTGACTACCTTGGAACTGATTAATGATTTGTATATTCCATCATTGTTGGGGTTTAAAACATTTTTGGATTGATGAAGTATATCCAGCATTCTATATGGAATAAGGGAGAATGAATGTAATCAATAAGGAATATGGTAATTCAGGATGTTTCAGTGTTTTAAAAGAATACATGATGAAGGTATTCATATGCTATTACGGGGTAAAAAGGATCTGCATTATGTTTACCTTCCTTATAAATGTTGGACTGTGAGTTTGGAAAGAATTATTTTTGATAGTTCTAGTTTGGATTATTTTGGATTGCCATAAAAGGACAACCCGGAGGTCGGGCGGCAACCCGTCGCGTCCAGCAAGGCTGCGAGACTTGAACCCGCAACCGAAGGGCGACAAGGGTGTATCACCTACCACTGGCCCACGAGATGTCCTGGATTAAATAATATAGTTTTTTTTAAAAGATCTGGTAGATGAATTATAAATTCATTTATTTTGGAACCCTGTACAAATAGTATAAATAGAAAAAAAAATTACATTCTATTATCTTTTAGAGTGAAATATGAGTTTGTGGTGGTATTTATTGATGATATCTTGGTATACTCCAAAACCTACAAAGATCATGAAAATCACTTGCGCATTATCTTGAAGACTCTGAGGAGGCATGAATTATATGGAAAGTTTAGCAAGTGTGAATTCTGGCTTCAGGAGATTTCTTTTCTTGGCCATATTGTCTCTAAAGATGGAATCTCTGTTGATCCTTCTAAGACCAAGGCAATCCAAGAATGGCCAGCACCTACGAATATAACTGAGGTACGTAGTTTTATTGGTTTGGCAGGTTATTATCGACGTTTCGTCCAGAATTTTGCCCGATTGGCTAACCCATTAACGAAGCTCACACGTAAAGGGGTTAAATTTGTTTGGACAAAAGAGTGTGAAGAATGTTTCGAAGAACTGAAGAGAAGATTAGTCAATGCTCCTATATTGACTCTACCATCGGGGAATGATGGGTTCGTTATTTATAGTGATGCATCAAAGAAAGGACTTGGCTGTGTCCTTATGCAGAATGATAGAGTTATTGCCTATGCATCACGACAGTTGAAAATTCATGAAAAAAACTATCCTACTCATGATCTTGAGTTAGCAGCTGTGATCTTTGCTTTGAAGATATGGAGGCACTACCTCTATGGTGAAAAATGTGAGATTTATACTGATCACAAGAGTTTGAAGTATATTTTCTCACAAAAAGAACTCAACATGAGGCAAAGAAGATGGCTTGAATTACTCAAGGATTATGATTGTACGATACACTACCACCCGGGGAAGGCAAACAAGGTGGCAGATGCTTTGAGTAGAAAAGACCATGGAGTTTTGAACAATATGAGAATTGAAAGGGATCCAATTTTCATGGATCTAGTGAAAATGGACATGGGAATGACCAGGGAAGGTGAAACATCAATGATTTTTCAAATGGTTGCCAAACCATCTTTACTAGAAAGGATTAAGAGTTCTCAGACCAATGATGAAGAATTCCAAAAGAAGATTAAAGCTGTGAGTGATGGGAGATTAAGAGACTTTGTGTATGAAGATGGAATTTTGAAATTCGGGAAGAGACTTTGTGTTCCCGATTTACCTGATCTGAAAAGGGAATTGTTGGATGATGCTCATAGTTCCAATTTCTCTATACACCCTGGGAGCACCAAAATGTATAGAGATTTGAAGGAACATTTTTGGTGGGACAACATGAAGAGGGAGATTGCTGATTTTGTGTCAAGATGTATGGTTTGTCAACAAGTGAAAGCTAGAAGGCAACAGCCTGGAGGAGTCATGCAACCTCTTCCCATACCGGAGTGGAAATGGGACAATATTACGATGGACTTTGTCATGGGGCTACCAAAGAATCCTAGAAGGAACGATGCAATATGGGTTATTGTTGATCGTCTTACCAAGTCAGCACATTTTCTTGCTATAAGAGAAGATCTACCCCTGGAACGTCTAGCAAGACTATACATTAATGAAGTTGTGAGACTTCATGGTGTACCCCTATCGATTGTTTCTGATCGTGATCCCCGTTTTACTTCAAGATTCTGGAAAAGTCTTCAGAAATCCCTGGATACTGAACTTCATTTGAGCACTGCTTACCACCCTCAGACAGACGGACAATCAGAACGGACTATTCAAACCTTAGAAGACATGTTGAGATCTTGCTCACTTGATTTTCAGGGTATGTGGGATCAATATTTACCTCTGGTAGAATTTTCCTATAACAATAGCTTCCATTCGAGTATTCAGATGGCACCATATGAAGTGTTATACGGAAAGAGATGTCGTACACCAACCCGTTGGGATGACGTTGGTGAAAGAAAACTTGTAGGCCCTGAGCTGGTGGAGGAAACAGTGGAAAAGGTGAAAGTAATCCAAAATCACATCAAAGCAGCTCAAAGTAGGCAGAAGAGCTATGCCGATAATCGAATGAAGGATTTGGAATTTCAAGTCGGTGATCATGTTTTCCTAAAGGTATCTCCATGGAAGGGAGTCATACGTTTTGGAAAGAAAGGTAAATTGAGTCCCAGATACATCGGACCTTTAGAAATTCTAGAACGAATTGGGGCTGTAGCTTACCGATTGGCAATGCCGCCAAGTCTCTCCAAAGTTCACGATGTGTTCCACGTATCTCTGTTGAGAAAATACATGCCTGACCCAACGCATGTACTCACCTATGAGGAATTAGAACTGGAACCCGATTTGTCTTATTGTGAAGAGCCCGTCAAGATTCTTGATACAAGAGATCAAGTACTGAGAAACCGGACGACGCGTCTGGTAAAAGTTTTGTGGAGAAATCATAAGATGGAAGAGGCAACGTGGGAACCCGAGGAACTTATGATGAAGAACCACCCGAGTCTTTTTATGCAGTAATACCCTAGAAATTGCGAGGACGCAATTATTTGAAGGAGGGGAGAATGTAACACCCCAAACTTCCACGGTACGTTTCCCTTCGAATAATGCGATAGCGTGTGTTGTACGTAACCTCGAGTTCTAACACACACCACAACTAATTAAACTAGCCGTTGTGAATAGTAATACCTACTTTTTGAAATCATATATATTTTATATTTCAAAATAGACTTCATTTTTGGATTCGGAATATCTAATTTAGCCTAAGGTGAAATTTTGGTACTTTTCGGATAACTTTCATATTTTGATGAATAGTGAAAATTACTAAATTTTAATTAAAAACAACTTTTTTAATCAAAATAATTAATAGTGATAAATTGTGAATTTGAGTGGTTTTAAAGTATATTTAGAATATATTTTTACCATTTAATATAATGTTGGTCATTGGACATAATTTTACAATTAAACCGAACATAAACAAGTGTCAATCTTTTGATAGTTATTATCTCTTAAAAACACGCTTTTTGTTTCGACAGCGGGAATTAATTTTAAATTAATTTCTGCCACTTCTGTGTTTTGAATTTAGGAAAATGGATTCCATATTTGGAATCAGGATGTTCAAATTGTGTAAATAGGTAACTTTTATTTTTAGACATTTTGAATAGTTACAGTGGTAAATATTTTATTTACCATGGTTAAAGGGTAAATCCGGTAAATAAGGGTTAAAAAATAATATTATAATAATACAAAATTACCCTAAAACGTGTCCTAACCTTATTGGTGGACACATACCCGACCATGGGAATCCTTGGGTCAATTTGGGGACCCCTTGGAGCCACTTGTATGTGGTAGGGACACATTATATTAATAAAGTTAAAATAAAAATAAAAATGGCATAAGCTTACATCTTTTAGAAGAACAATTTTTACATAGGGTTATACATGTTGGATTTTCGATTATAAATAATCATTAGAAAGCTAAAAATATTTCCTACATAATGATATTTTATTTATAATTTTTAGACATCAAATAATTGAAATTATTAATGACACAATAATGATGCAATGTTTACCACATTAATAAATCATTTAAATAAATAAGATTATAATGATTACAATATTATCTAAAACCTGTCCAATTATTATTGGTTGATGTTATTTAGAATATGAGTCATCTTATCTTCGACCTCAATGATTTTTGGACCATTATAAACCGAATATAATTATATTATAAAGTAATACTTTCACTCTTTCCTAAAGAGCCCCTCCTCTTCCTTATAAAAGGAGACCACTTCTACTCATTCCTCACACCTCTCAAGCCACTTGGCTCGTCCAAACTCTGCCCAACTAAGCTCACCACATCCCTATCCTCCTCCTTGAAGCTTCCCCTTAGGCAGAAAGCATTTCAACAAGTCCTTTGGTTCCAACCAAAGTGAGTTACCTAAATTAAAGGTAACGATTTCTCTTAAATTATTTTCATTTATTTTGCTTCTTCAACCCCCAAACTCTTTTTATTTCCTTTCTTTTGTAACAACACCAGTATCCTCAATATACTAGGATGTTGTTATAAGAAGTATTCAAACTACACATACACACAACTCCATCAAATGGATGATGAACATAATGTTTCTGTGGATGGCAAACTAACGCCTCACGAAACGATGATTGTTCAATTACATCTTACCGCCTCTCATGGTGGCCATTATGATGGCACTGTAATTAAATATGATATTAATGATATATATTTTATATATAAGCTTCTGTAATTCCATTTTATTTCATACCATTATTCGTTTCATGTTGTATATACATACGATAATTTCATTTGAGGAAGTGCGGACTACCGCCCCCTTAAAATGATATGACTCGTTCATACCACACATGGAACGTATAAAGGATGGTGTTAATGAACTTAATTAACATATATAAAATATTATATTATACTGGAATAGTAATATACCTATGTATCATTTGGATTCGATTCTTTTAAAATAAAAATTAAATGGAAGTAGCGTTCGTGCGTACGTACGGACTACCGTCTCCACGAACGCGATGGGATTCATCCTCCATCATATCCATTCAAGTATAATTATCATTTAATGATTTAAAAATGATGTTTAAGGACTTGATATCATTCTGGATATGAATAAGATACAACAAACATGACTTATGTAACAAAACATATAAAGAAAATGAGTAAGTTAACACCCGAAACGGCGATAATACTAAGATATTATTATCAAATCAATATTAAAAGATCATATATGATATCATATTAATGTATATGATTCTTGTATAATTTAGTAACAATTATTTCACTATTATACAGGAGGTTAACCTACCCCAACCAAGGAAAAGTACAAGGTAAGGGTTATTTCACAATCTCTTCATTATCCGAGGTTGTTTATACGTAATAATCTACTGGGATCTCTTTATCATCCACATCCATGTTTCTTAAAAATGTATTTCAAAACATTTTTACTATTTACTAGAATATGAGTTAAAGTGATTTATACCCTTTTTGACTTTTATAAGTGGTTTATAAAGGAATCTTTCGGTCGTTTTCAAAACAAGGTCCTTTTAACCTTTTTGACAGAATTAAGGTAAGAATGTTTTTTTTACTTATACGGCGAGTGCGGCTATTTTCCGCCGTTATAAAATCTTCAAAGCTTCCCTACAAGATTATAAGAATATTTTCAAAGAAAAGGTTTTCTTTTATAATTATTTGTTTTTTAAATGATTTCAAAAGAGAGATATTTCTCTCAAATATATGAAAATCCAGTGCAAATGTATACGTATTTAACGCAAGCTTAAAAATGTTTTCATAAAACCTGACTCTCGAGTTTGGTAGACAGGAAGGGATTGGGAGTGGACCCATCATGGCCTGTAATTAATCGGGAAGTCTCAGAATTAGTTATTTTGTTTTCAGAAGCTTGCATATTGTTTTCATAAAAACACTGGAGTATATTTTATCAATTTTAAACATAAGTATCTTCTAAAAAAATTGCATCGGTAGGTCTCATGAGACAAACTAGTGTCTTGGCACAAGGCCTTGACAAAATCTTATTTGTAGTCTTGGCACGAGGCCTTGGCTATGTGGTTATGATAGTCTGACATTATGCAATCCAACATTATGAAAGTGGTTATTGATTTTTGCATGTGATTATTCATTTAGTAGAATATCCATGTGAATAAGTAAATGGCATTATTTCATTTTATTTATGCCATACCATGTTGAAAGTACGTATTTAAAAGGCTTTTGTTTTAGTTATAAATTGCCTTAAGTGTTTATGCTTATTTATGAAAGATTCTGCTATAATGTTATCCTTACTGAGCATCCGAGCTCACCCCTTTTCTATGTTTTTATTTTCCCAGGATGTGAAGAAGTAAGTTATGAATGACATGCAGGGATAGTATGTGGGGATATGAGTGTGAAATATGAAGACCATGTTGTTGTAGTAGTTGTTTTTACTCTGAAATGTAATGTAAAACTTTATGAATATATCTAGTGTTTCCAAGGCTACTAAACCAATCGGTCTTTTGAGATTTGATCTTTCGTGTGATCATGCCAATGTTATGTAAGTAATGCACCGACTCTGGATAACTGGGGTCGGGGCGTTACACCAATACTTGAATTAAATAAAAGAACATGATATAATATGTTGAAGATGAAGGTAATTTCTTGTTCCGCCATGGTATTATAGATTTTACCCATGAACTAGTAATGATATTTCAGAGATTTGGATCTATTTTATTGAAAACATGAAATGAATATTAGGATAATCATACTAAATATGATTTTTAAATCATATTCTATAGCTTTTGTGTAGTTTATATTTTAAAATTCTGAAAAAAACATTAAATTTTTTAACATCATGATAATAGGATATAGTCTCATAAGATTTAGCATCATCTTATATGGATTTTTGGTTGATCAATTTATATTCATTTAGTAATGATATACATCATTATGATTTTGTGAATACAACATCATTAATCTGGTATTTGATTCAATTAACGCAAACCTATAATGTCAATTTTTCCATGCTTAGTTTAAAAAATGTATGACCATGGTAATACTAATTTTATTGTGTCAGAATAAAAATAGAGATTGATGTTATCAATTTTTTTTAAGATCATATAAAGCATATTGTTTTTTATTTTTATGTTATATAGTTTGTAATATTGATTAGTTTGGTATGATTACTATTTTTACTATATAATAATAAAATCAACATAGTGATTATTAAGGAAGTGAATCAATTTTAATGAGTGAGAGGTCTTGATCCCTCAAAGGTGGGGATATTTTCTATTTTAATGGAAACACACAATTTTGTAATATTAAATGTTAGTATATATCAAGAGGTACATAGAATCATGAAAAATATCATTTTAGTCAGAAAAATTCCTTGAATATATCAAGATCATATATGGGGAGATTGTCTTTTATATTTTTATAGAGGGCCAAAAAAAGGGTGGAGATCTAAGGTTTAGTCTTAGGCCAATATTTGTGGAAGAACCAATTTTTTTGGTTTGGAATGATATTTCATGATATAATTATGTATAGTGCATGTAAAACAATAAATCCATACTTATCTCATGAAATGAATTTAGGGTAAAGCTTCATTTTTATCAAAGATATGAACTGTATGCTATAAATTTTCAATGAAATAGATAGTTTTCAGGGCATTAAATGGATGAAAACCTAATATGTAAAATAGAAATTCACACCACGTGATCGAGAAAGGACTCAAATTGTAATACAAATATGGACCTAGTATGATTTCTCTATGTGTTCCATCAAATACTATAGTAACAGCAATCTATATATGTGATGTTCTTATAAAATGGTTCCTATATATATTATACTCTTTGATATGGATTGTGGTACAATTTATAGAAAGAGTCTTTAGAAAATGGGGACTAAAAGATATATATCTCTATATAGGAAAGGGAAATATGTAAGGGGTAAATGTTATACATATTGACCACATTCCATACAGTTTTTCATAATTCTACCGGGACTGTATTCTATATGGTTTTGAATTGTGTAGATAGTAAAATCGTCCTATATTTTAATATCGTTTTAGTGAGGATGGAATATTTTATAGTTTTAATTCATTAAACAAGGACATATATGTGTCTTACAGTTTATGTTAATATTTCAAGGACTAATATGTGATATAATTTTGTAGGAATATTACATTCTAGTTGGACTGAGAATGACTCATATTCATGATACATGGGATTTAATATCTTCCAACTATATCATGTCTTCATTTATATTCTTATCTAGCTAATCCTTAAATGTGATTCATCCTCCAACTACATCTCCCATCTTTTGGTGGTTTCGAAAAAATAATTGGGATAATATTTCATAAATTTCTAGTTAAATCTCATAAATAATGTGATTCAAAAATGTTAATGTGAATAGTTATTCCATGTTCTCTTGGATAAATGAATAACACTTTGTATCGGTCACTAATGGATTGGTGACCATGATTATTTAATTCACAATGTAAGTTCCTCTAATGTTCATTGCATTTCTAAAATAGAGACATTTTTGTACTTTCTCAATTATCACCTCATTTATGTTCTTTTAATTTTAATCTAGAATTACGATGAATTAATATATTGTGTTCTCTAACAATCTATGACAAATGAACTAATTGAAATGGTCCCTAAAAACATCCTCATTGTGTCATATTCTCCAAATCCTTTTAAACATAACTGAATTTTCCATGATGTAAAATGATAAATACATTGAATCCTTCACTGGTGTGAAAAAACATAACTTTATTCAACATTCATTCAGATTTATACAACAATGTTTCATCTCCTTATTCTATATATTCCTCTATTAAAATGAGAAAAATTGTTAAATTTTAGATTTATTAGTCAATTCTTCAACCCCAAAAAAGCAATGATGAAGATTTGGCTGATATTTATTAATGAAAAATTCATTCTATCACCCATACAATGGAGAAATACAACTATCCTATGGACTGTGTGAAATAACTAATGTTAAAATATTTATGAAACTCAGTTGATAAGTGGGTGAGGATATGGATATTTTTCCAACCCTTTGGGATATGGTTCCTCACTATAAGGAGTAATTCTACAATAGGAAAATTTCATTTCAGCATTTAAAAATCATACTTGAATGAATGCTATCAATATTTCCCCAACATCATTATTTAATTAGTGGAGTTATGTGTTCTCTTAAAAAAATTTTGAATTTCCATCCTTATGGAAGTGATGGGAAGATGGAATAATTAATTACTAGCCTTTTATATTAGAAATATTTGTAGATGATGATGTGAGTCCAGTGTTGAATGTAACAACCTGAGTTTTTGTAAATTAATTTATTCGAATAAACTAATTTTAATTCATGTATTGTATAACACTATGTCAAACATTCCATTCAAAACATAGTAACATGGAATGTGCTACATGACACCAACTTTTAGTTCATTACATGCAACACCATTTGTAAAAGGGAATACAATAACCTAATAATTTAAAATATATTTACTATATTAAATTAATATAATATATTCTATGGATTGTAATGAAAACCACACATATTTATATTTTTTTACATGAAATATTGAATTTAATTAATATATTACACTACACACAAGAATGAATTTTACAAGAGAATGTTATATTATTAAAACATTATTATTTAATATAATAATATATAACATATCAATTAAATCCATCCAAAATGGGTGACTAAAAAGATCCATCTAGAAGGAACTTTGGAATATAGGGGACACTATGAAATTATACTGATTTTGTTACCTATCATGATAATGCAGGTTCCTAAGTAATTGAGGAAATTAATAAGTACTGAAGTCTAAATAAAATTAGGGGAAACTGGCCAAACACAAACAAAGAAGAATCACCAATGAAATTCTTGTTTCAAAATGATGTTGAAAAGGGAATAGTGGTTGACACTGTAGACTTTTCATATACACCCTCTAAGAACACAAGTTCAAAGAGGGACTACTCAGACTTAAAGCCTGCAAGGATAACTAGATCAATCATAAATGATAGAAAGGATCAATTTTGTTTTTTCAGTCCATTAGAGGATGAATATTACTAGGATTATGATTATTATACTCCTCAATGTTTTTATTATTGAAACACTTTTCTTGATCTAGAATGAGGGCATATTTTCTTGTCTGACCCCATTCCAATCATTTGTTGTTGTTTTTTTTCATTTAATAAAGAGGCATTTATTCACCTTTTTCAAAAAAAAAATATATCCATTAAATCATTAGTTATGTACAGTATTACCTAACATAACAAAATGTATTGTTTATATAAATATAAAATAAATTCACTGGTTACCAAATAATTATTAATTGATCTAAGAACAAAATGAATATAAAAAGAAATATTATTATTATATTCATGCTTCTAAAGGAGTTGTGTCTTGATAATATAAATTAATAACAATTATTGAGATATTTTAATGAAATATATATGTTACATGTTCAATAAATTTTTTTATTCATCCATTATGTTTGATGGGAATAAGATAAGAACAAACTCAATTTCGCACATAAAGACCAATATTTTTATAAAGGAAATTTTACCACCCATTAATACAAAAACCATTTTAAATACAAATTTTATCCCTATTATAGATTAAATATGTCAAATAAACATTATATTTCTAATAGAACTATAAAATTTATCTTTGGGTGAATTTTTTGTTTTTCAAATGAAGATTCAATTTTTAATGAGTGGTAAAAAATAATGAATTTTAGTTCAAAATTGTGTTTTCAACTATTTTATTCATAACCATAAATTTTATTGTATATTTGTTTTAATTTTTTTTTGGATAATATTTTAATCAATTTATCTAATTTAGTTAATTTTAATTAATTTCAATTTTATATTTACTGTGAAAACATAGATAACTGTTGAATATTTTTACTTTAAAAACCTGCATTGATTTCCCACCTTCGGGGTGAATTTTAAATTTATTTCTACCAATTATTTTATTATAATTTGAAAAAATGGATTCCATATTTGTGATGATAATAATATATAATTTCTAATAACACTAAATTTATCCAATACATCATTTGTGGACATATTATGATCCTTTACTCCATTGGATCAAATTTTTTCCATTATTTGATTGAATTTTAATGTAAAAAATTTGTATAGAATTACTTTGTAAAAATATTGCAATAGTTCCACTCCCATTCACTTTAAAATGCCACCACTTATCCCACATACTAACAAATTTAAAACAACTAAGGAAAACCCATTATATAATAAAATATCTTCCCAACAACCCTTCACTCTGCCTTTATACTTACCATTGTGCATAAAGCCTTCCATGGAATCCCTTCAGTATAAACTAAAAAAAGTTATATGAAATTAAGGTAACACTTTCCAATAATCTGATTTATTTAATTTTCTTCTCAACTTCCTATACTATTATTTTTATATGATTACATAACAAAACATGATAATAAATATACTATTTTGTTTTTATGTTATGATGTATACCTAATATTAGAAACACAGTCATCAAATGTGTAACAAATATATTATTTCTATGTAATGTGAACTATTGCATCAACAAATGATGAGTGTTCATTTTTCATTTACGACCTCAAATGGTGGACAATATGATGTAAAACATGTTTATATATGATATATATGATATTTATAATATTTTTATGCTTTAATTATTATAATTTCTTCATTAACAACAATCATTTGTTCTTTCCATCTTTGGTAAATTTGATAGTTTCGTTTAAGGATGTGTGGACTACGTCCCCCTAAAAGTGATGTGTCTCATTAATTCCATACATGGAATGTAAAAAATGATTTCCTTAGTAAACCTATGTATCATATATAGCAATTAAAGGACACTGGAATTATAATACAGAAATATTATTTATTTTTAATTCGTATAATACAACAAATAAATGATGGTAACGCTCAATCGTACATACAGCCTACCGTATCCATGAATGGTTCTTTTCATATCAAATCTATAAACATTATATATTAATAATAACAGATATTTACTGAATATATAATATAATTAAGTAATTTTTTAAAATTCTGGATATTATTAAATCAGGATCTACATAATAGTATACTCAAATACCATTTCAAAACATACTTGATAAAACTTTTCAATTAACACCCAAAATAGTTTAAATAATTAATGATTTTTAACAAATGGGTAATAATATTTTATAAGAAGATGATATATAAAATTATAAATATGGGTCTGGTTCTATTATAATTTATTAACCAAATTTAAATCAATATAAATGTTGATATATAACACTCAACAAAATTAATGTTAAGGTAAGGGGATTTCATCTCACAATTTATTTAATGGAGATACATGAATTATTCACAACCCATTAATTTTTTGTGGTGTGTATAATTCCCATGGAATGATTATATGAATTTTATAAATAAATTTAGCGGTATTTAAATATCCATTTTAAGAAAATAATTTCATTGGATTTATTTTTCAAAAGATATCAAATCCGTAAAATAGTTTTATCTATATTTTACATCATTAAGACACATGATATGTTAAGAAACTATATTTTTCTATTAGCTTTATATACTAAAATTGAAATGTTTCATCATTATTCTCCTTATATTAATTATAATTTCTAATTCATTTAATTTGATTTTATGACAGGGGTTGTATGTTTCATTGTTACCAAGAGGTAAAAGGTTATTGAAATAATCTCATCGATTTTAGAGATTGTTTTTGTTAATGCTTCCTCTGATGAAATATTATAAACAAGTTCTCATGATAAATAATGAATTTTGTAATCCTATGGTTATTAATGATTTATTTATGTATTGGTAACATTATATACTCTTTTATAGATAATATAGTTAATAATGATTTTTTGATAATTAATAACTTTACCATCTCTTTTGTCATAAATCAATATTCTTTCAAAAAAATATTTTTTAAAAGTGTCCCTAAGAATATTATACAACTCATAGATAGTCATTAAAAATAAAATATTTACATTTCATTGTATTTAAAAAATGTTTCCAAAGGAATTATCTTTTCTCTTTCGAAACAAGGAATTTTGTTTTGGAATTTTACCACGCAAAAGGAATGTTATTTTTACCTCTTATGGAATATAAGGGTTTTCCCACCATAATTTATAAGAATATTCCTTTTCTAGCTTAAAAGAATAATATATATGATTTTTTTAATATATATCAATGAAATCATTTTCAAAAAAAAATTCATGATTTATATTTTTTCAAAGTATTTTTCAAGGAAAATGGTTTTCAAAATTCCTTTAGGATTCATTATATGTTTTCAAAGGAAGTGTTATTAAAAATAATTTCAAGTCTTATTTATATGATTTCAAGGTAATTTTAATGAAATGTTTTTCTAAACATTGTCAATATCTAGTTATATGTTTTCAATGAAAAATAATTTCAATGGATTTTCAAATATAATATTTATAATATTTATTTTTTTATCACAGAAATGGTTTTCAAAATGGTTTATGTTTTAAAAATGAATTTTTTCAAGAATAAAGGACATTTTCTACAAGAAGTGTTTCTAAATGATATTTAAAAATTACTTCCCGTATTATTTGAAATCAGTTGTGATTACTGATGACATAAGGGGTAAATGATTCAATTCTACCATTAAACTCCTTTTAATTAATGGTTATTGTTTTGATAGGATGATGTTTATGTAACTCATATTTTCATTCAAGGGTTATATGTTTTTATACAATTTTTTTTTCATTGTTGGTGATTATGAAACCTACCTTTTTTCATAGGTGATGATAAGATTAAATGTTCATGGTTCTTGTCTCATTTCATGGGTTACAATATGATTATTGATTATAATCGTGTGGCATGCTTTTTTATGATTTTTTATGTCTTGGTTTGGATCTATATCTCCCACCAATGAATTGGGTAATGATGGATGAATTTTGTGTATATATGTTATTTGTGAACCTGATTTCATCTTCACAATGTTATGTGATAACGTAATAACAATATCAAAATGTTATTTGTGGAACTGGTTCAATGTCTGTAAGTTTATGCGTACACCTAATCACATGTTCACAATTTTATACATGAATTTGATTACATTTTAACAATGTTATGATTGGACTTAGATTCTTGTCCATACTTTTATGTGTCATACTAGTTTCATATTCCCAATTTGATTATTGGAACTATTTTCATATCCATATATTGATGCGGGGGCCATATTTCTTGTCCATAACATAATGAGTGAACATGTTTCTACTTATACATGTTCACAATGTTATAAATCAATGTGAATTCCACAGATTCCATGTTTTATTTTAGTGTTATGATATCTCCACTTCTTCTCTTAATTATCTCATGATTCATGTATTTTGAACTTCAAATCATTATTATAATATATAATATTCCTGTTATTATATTTAAATATTATTCTCATGTTCCATATCCTTTTTTCATGTTATACTTACACATTTTCTTTATTTCCTCTTACTGAGAATCTCAGCTAACAGCATTCTTATATTTAACTACTCAAGGTTATGAAGAATGGTGTTTGTTAGAATTATTAAAGGTGGATGTATTTATGGGTGATGATGAATATCAATCACCATGATAACATATTTTAATTACAATTTTTCAAATACACTATTTTATTTTAGTACGCAGGAATGTATTTTTGTAATATAATGAATATTTAAATAAAATTATGTAATATACACGTATTCTAATCCAAGTTCTCTATAGTTTTTATCAGAGTAAAGGTTTATTTATAATTTTGAAACTATGATGATAAAACTATATAAATATCCCTATTAATATTTCTAGTGATATTTCTAGGGATGTCTCTAAGGTTGTCTATAAGGATGAGTAAATTTTTATGAAAATGACCTTGAATTATGGTAAAGTATAGAGTGATTAGTTTCCTAGGAATATATCCATGTCATGATAATAAAAGTGGATTTGGAACTGGAATATATGTACCTAGGATTAATAACTCTAACATGATGTTTCAAGCCTCACTGAGGGTAATCAGGTACATGAAAATGGGCCTTGGCGCATGCCTCGTTCAACACTCCCAGTGGATATGCTTTGGAATTTAAAAAACTATGTATGAACAGTTATAAAATATTTGAATAGAAGTTGACTATTAATAACCAAGGATAAATATATGATTTCAAAGATTATTTAAGGTTTATAATTTAGGCATCCTATAAGTATATTTTCATGTTTATATATTTTTATTTTATGAAATGTTTTTTTCAAACCGTGCTTTCAGGTATTAGTCAATGTAGGGAACTAGAAGGAACATTGTTAACATTGAATGTTTCAAATTTCGGAAGTATGGGAATTATTGAAATAAATTTCCATAGTGTAAATAACATAAATATACTAAGGGAGGTTGTATTATAATTGGTTGTACATATAAAGATAAATAGACCAAAAATGACATTTGAAAGGTATGTGATGTTATTCAAGTATTGTTTACATTAATCATAAAAATAATGATTAGATTGAGATTAAGTAAAATTATTATATAATTCTTATATTTTATCAAATTTGTATTAAAGAATAACTTGGGATTCCTGAATAATGGTTTGAGAATAACGTTGGATGAATGTTGTAAAAAAATTTCAGAATTAAAATTTTTTGTTATATAAATAATGAAATATATAATTATTTTTAGTATATTTTTTATTAAGGATTGAAAAAGATAATTTTAATGGTGATGATGAAATTACAATTTTATATTTTGATTAACGTACAATAACCCATTATGCGATCAATATTTTGTCAAAATTGTGTTTCTCTAGGAAAAAGTGATAATTGATTTGGGTAAGCAAAACTAGGTAGCATTGATGACCTCCAAACTGATAATGTATATGTTGAAAAAGTAGTCAATATATTCATGGATAATGTTTAAAACATCATGGATTTATTTAATATACATATAAACCTTTGAAATAATAAATCATGGATGTTTTCAATAATTATTTATGCTAATTCAGGTATATACAATGTTTTAGGAGAATATACGATGGGGATATTCACATGTTCAGAATGTTACCACTTAGAGGGACATTGTTTTGTATGAGGATAAATGATAAAATTCATTATTTTAATTATTTATAATTTTCTTTATTTTAAAAATTTAAATGGGTTATAATGCTAACCATTTAAGGGAAATTTATGTTGAACATCTGATGATGTTTTTGAGAATAATGTGTTATCTAATCACATAGGGATTTTGGTATATTGGATAGCCAGCTCCAACAATTTTTTCTTGATGGTAACTAAAGAGAGATGGGATGACTTATCATGGATATCTTGATATATTAGTCCTCTAGGAATCAAAAATTCACCTTCCATTTTGAAGAAAGAGTCCAACTAGATATTAGTTAATACATACACATAGGGTGATATTTTACTTATGAAATCGAATGAAATCTAGAAATTATAAATTCTAAAAAAATTCTAAAACATTAAAAAAAATAATTGTGAAACAAAAGGGTTATCCTAATACCTCTTTTCTAAAAAATCTAATGGTCCTTAGATAATTTTATATTTATGGATTTTAAATTTTCATCATTCTTGTCACCATGTTCTCTATGAACCTCTATCAATAATAATAGTTATATTTATCTTCCATATCCATGTTTTCACTTCCCACCTATGTTATCCTATATAGAAACCTATTTACATGTTATGTTGGGTAAACGTTATGTTTAAAAATTTTATTTTTAAAAATAATTTTCATTATTAATTTTTATGATGTTTGATTCAGAGAAAGGAACTATTAAATAAAACACCATTAATATCCCACACAAATTTCCTAGGAGAAATTCATTTTAAGGTATTATAATGTAAGAAGTTGAGTTTTCTGAGATATATATTTTGGAATAAATTAATTTAAATGAATTTATTTAATTTCAATCAGTAAACCATTCATTTCCCAAAACACTGGGTCGGAATTTTCTACATGACACCAACTAAGCTTGCGTTACACGCAACACTGACATGGCATATGTTACATGCAAGACAATGTGTAAAAGGGAATATAATCACTTGATAAATTAAAATATTTGTACTATAATAAATTAATATAATTTATTCTATTGCTTATATTTAAAAACACACCTACTTATCTTGTGTTACATTCCAGATCGACCTTCTTTGGTAGATTACAGTACACAGAAGACTGAATATTACAAGGCAATGATATATAATTAAAAAAATATTATTCAATATAATAAGGTATAAACTAGTTATAAATTAGTATTTATTCATATTATTAACTAAATTATTAATTTTTATTGTTTGTATAAATATAAAATGAATTCATTGCTTACCTATTAATTATAAATGAAACTAAGAACGAAATGAATATAAAAGGAAATATTATAATTATTTTCATGATTCAATATGATTTTGTTCTTGATAAACTAAATTAATCTAATTAATTGATTTATTTTAATTAAATATTTCTGTTACAAATTCAATAAAATATTTTATCTATTCATCAATTAGGTTTGATATGAATAAGATAAGATCTATCCTAATTTTAAAGATAAAAATATATAATTTTATAAAGATAAATTAACCTCCTTTTAATGGAGAAACAATATTAAATCCAAATTTTGATAATTTTATAAATTTAATACACCAAAAAACATCAAATTTGGAATATATACATAAAATTTATCAAAGGGTGAATATGTATTAACTTTCTATAAGGATTCATTTTTAATAAACATTGATAAATTCTGAATTTCAGTTCAATACTTCTACATAATCTAGATTATTTATAATGTTAAATTATGTATTATATTAGTTTTAAAGATTATTTAGATATTATTTTTATCAATCAGCCCAATTAAGGTGATTAAAATTAATTTTAATTTCAAATTTACTCTAAAAACATAGCAATCATTATAATGTTTTTACATTAAAAACCTACATTGCCCTCCTACCAAGGGGGTGAATTTGAAATTAGTTTCTAAAACTCATATGGCTGTAATTTTAAAAAATGTATTACATATATGTAATAAGAATAATTTCTAATTTATAATAAGTATATCTTTCTTTTTTTACCCAAAATATTAGTGAAAGTGATTAAAATTAATTAAAACGATTAAGGATACATTAATTATACTAACGAACTAAAGTTTAACCTTTAGGCCCGAAATGACCTATACACCTGTCCAAGAGATATTATACGATGATATTTAGACCTTATACTATATTGGATCTACCATTTAAAATTATTGGAGATACATTCAATGCAAACAATGTGTATGGAATTCCTTTTTAAAAATATTACAAGATTTTCACTCCTCCTCCACTGTAAAAGGCCGCCACTTCTCCCAGTTCCTCACACCACTGAGCTACATATATTAGGAAATTATATAATCAAATTTATTCGAAACATAGCTAAAATTGACATCAAATCCTTCCATTGTTCGTAAATGCTTACAAGAAATACCCTGTATATCAACCAAAAGTAGGTACTCATTTTTAAGGCAATGTTTTCTTATGATCTTTTTTCATTCATTTGATTCTACGCTAAATATATTCATTTTATTCAATGGATACATAACATAAATGGTATCATAAATATTATATAATTTTATTATGTTATTGTTTCTACCTACACTTACACACACCTCCATCTAATTGCTAACGTACTTATTGTATCTGTGTACAATGAACTATTGCCTCACAAAATGATGCTTGTTGATTTTTTCCTTTAACACATATCATGGGCGACCTTATGATGTAATATTTGTTTATATATGATATATATTATATTTATATTGATTTTAGGCCTCATTAATTTTTATTTAGAACATAACATTATGATTTTCATATTTTTTGAATATGATTGTTTCTTTTGAAGAAGTGTGGACTACCACACAATAAAAGCAATGTCACTCATTCATGTCATACATGGAATATAAAAAATGATGGTATTAATAAACATAGGTAACATATATAACATAGATATGATAATTTAAATATAATATTCATATATAATCTATTTTTAATTCTCTTAATACAACAATGAAATTAAAGTGTAGTTCATGCGTATGTACGACCTACCATCTCTATGAATGGTGCATTTCATTTCTTATCACCAAAAATTATATAATTATTCTAAATACATATGAAATGAATATAAAATATAATTAATTAATGGGTTATATTTTTCAGATGATGAAATCATTATCATAGTTAATGGTTATGTAGATAGCATGTCCAAACAAACATCAGAAAATATGAAATTAACACCTAAAATTGTGAAAATAATGAATGATTGTTAAGTAAAAGGTAATAATATGTTATAAGAAGATGATATAAAATATTATTAACATGATTATGGTTATTTTATAAGTATGTAAAAAAAATTAAACCACTATAATTTATGATAAATACTACATAAAATGGGAAGGTTAAGGTAAGTGGATTTCATCCCAATTTTTATTTCACTAAGATACATGATTTCATAACATCCCATTACTTTTGGGTTGTGTTTATAATACCCATGGATTAGATATATTATTATTATAAATATATTTATGGGTATTTATATATATATATCTTATGATATTTATTTCATGGTATTCATGATTCAAAATTTACGATGTCGGTAAAAAAACTCGTGGTAATTTTCATTCTTTGAGACTCATGACATGTTATGAACCTATATTTTTACATTAGGTGTATTTTATACCTTTGAGATGTTATATAATAAATCCAATTGTATTCATTATATTTTAAGATTAATTTAATTTCACTTTATTACATAGTTATTGTGGTTCAAAGTTACCAACTGGTAAGAGATTATTGATATAATCTCACCTTTTTTAAAGATTGTTTATGTTTATACCTCCTTTGATTAAAGATTTTGGTATATATCACAGTAAAATACATAAATTTAATTATCATATGGTTTTTCGTGATATATTTATGCATTGTTAAATTTTTTTTACTCTTTATTACCTAATATAATTAAGAATGTGTTTTAATTAAAGTACATCTACAACATCTCTTCAGTCAAAAGCATGTGTTCCTTAAAACACATGTTTTATAAAAAGGGTCTCCAGTAATATTATACTATTCTATGATAATCATTAAAATTCATTTTTTTCATTCTCCAATGGTTTCAAAATAATCTTCTATCTCTTTTTGAACAAGGAAATTTTTTAATCTTTTACCATGAATAAGGAATGTTGTTATTACCAAGTATGGATTGTATGTATTTTGACACTATAATTTTTGTGAAGAATATTTTTCATGTTTAATAGGAATATTTCTATGAAATTTTTTTAAAATGTAATGTTTTATAAAAAAATCAATAATTTTTCCAGATTTATATTTTGTGAAATTATTTTTTCTTGAAAATGGTCTTCAAAAGGTATTCAAGATTATTTATGTGTTTTCCATCAAAATAGTTTTGAAATTATTTTCAAGCCTTATTTATATGTTTGCAAATTATTTTCAAAGAAATAGTTTTAAAAACTTTTTCAAGCACTCTATATATTATTTCAAGGAAAAGGTTTTCCAAAATGATTTCAAAACAATATTTATATGTTTTCAAGTTTATTTTCAAGGAAATTAATTTCAAATGTTTTTAATTTTTAGTAATTATTATTTTAAATAATAAAGTAAATTTCCCTCAAGAAGTGTCTTTAAATGATCTTTATAAATTATTTCTAATATAAAATGGCATAAATTAGTGTAACACATTTTTTATGGGGAAATGATTCAATGATACAATTTATATTTTTACTATGAATTATTAATTTTTTAATGGAATGATTTTTATGAAGCCCATTTCTATATCACAGGTTATATGCTTTTGAAACCAACATCATTTAATCATTGGTTAGTATGAAACTTTACTCTTTTACATAGGTGATGATACAAATAAACATTCATGGTGACCATATCATTTAATGATTGATTATATGATTAGTGTTTATAATATTGTTGAACTTGTATATATGATTTTTTAAAGTATTGTGTTTGATCTATATCTCCCTCCAATGTATTTGGGGACAATAGTTGATTGATGACTATATATTTTATGTGTGAATGTAATTTCATGCTCACAATGTTATGCGTGAACCCTATTACAAGTTCACAATTTTATGCATAGACCATGTAACGACCCGACCTGGAGCCACTAAACCAGTGCTCTGAGCCGGTTCACCACAAGGCCTCAAGCACACCTCCATGTACGCTAGAGGCTGCCAACTAGTAATGAGGGCCTCGGGTGTGATTGTGGTGATGCTATGCACTCATACCAGAGTAAGAAAACAGTGGAAATAACTATGCATCATACACAGTGGGAAGTAAACTGAGTGCGGAAGCAATAAACAACTAAAATAGGAAAGGCTGTAATAGTAAAATATTTTAAAAGCCCAAACAACTATGCAATACAATACAACACTGGTCAGCCACCGGGCTGACCATACAAATACAAGTAAAAAAGAAACTAAAATTAAAAGTACAGAGCTCTTCTACTAACTATGAGCTAGTCCACATACCCGATCTCCAGACACTGTCGAACTACATCAGCCCGATCATTAGAACCACTCGAGAGGCTCCTCCCGATCATGCAACACTATGCCTCAGCCATATCCCCCATACAACCCACACTCAACCTAAAAAGTAGACATAAGGTCTACATGTACACTGAGGTTCACATGAAGGGGTGAGAAATAATCTCAGTAGGGAACCCCAACAAGAAACCTATAAATATGCTGATAAAAGTGTATGCAACAACAATAGGCTCAGCCTAGCTAGAACACAACAAAAGGATGTAGAACAAACGTACAACCACAGTTGAACTCAGGGTATGTAATCCCTATCAACTGGGAAAGTGCCACCACGGATGTCCATATTTATATATGTACACATGTGTAGTCCCATACCTATACACATATGCATAAATATTAATATTCATCATTAAGTGATTAAAATAACATGAACAACATCAGTAGTCGATCCTTGGGACCATAAGCCCGATCTCCTGGACATCCTTTGCTATGGAATTGAGCTGGACGTCGTGCCACTCAAGCTGTGTATCAAAGAAGATGATCTATGGGTCTGTAATCACATCGACATGTACCTGCTTTGGCCAACGCTGGTGATATGACTCTAAACAAGATATCAAAAATAAGTAACCCTCTAGTTCAAAAAATCAAATACATGAAAGCAGATAACACAACAGGTAAACCTTTGTGAAGTACTCACAGCCATACCCTCTAGTACAACCTAACAAGTACCAACATCCCTCTGTTCAGTACACTCAGCCTAACCCCTCTGGATTGGTCATATTAATATTATAAAGACTCTTTGAGGAATCACACACAGTCAATTCCCCTTATAGTCTAGGGTATTCTGGAACTCTCTGAGGAGGCTCGCATAGTCTATTCCCCTTATAGCACCAAGGTTAAGGACTCTATGAGAAAGCACACTCATTCAGTTGCCCTTATAGTCCAGGTCATTCATAGACTATCTGAGGAATCTCACATAGTCAATCCCTCCTATAGCCTATGGTAATCAGGTGGTTCGAACAAACAAAACAGAGACTCTCTGAGGAAGCTCACTCGGTCTATCCTCATATAGTCTATAATACCAAAAGACTCTATGAGGAATCCCACTTGGTCTATCCCCGTATTGTATATGATTCTAAAAGACACTCTGAGGACGCTCGCTCGCTATATCCCCGTATAGTCTATAATTCCCAAAGACACTCTGAGGAAGCCCACTCGGTCTATCTCCTTGTAGTCTACTACACTTGGTTCTCACGGCCTTGTGTAAGTCAACGCATAGTAATGAAATGTGGCCAAAGTAAACCTATAGAACTACATGGCTAAACAGTCTATATTATATCAATCATTTCTGATAAAACCACACTATCCTAACAATACTATGTAGGTAAACAAGTCATCCTAATAGGCAAGCTAGACCAAACGATCAAAATAAAGTTACATTGGAAAACACATCCACAGCAAGGGAAATAACACTATTTAAAATCAAACCTCCTCTACTCAAGCACACAAGGAATAATAGGAATCCCAACAAACAAGAAATACGCCTCGCATCAGGCTCGGCAGCCACCAACCAGGAAGCACCTCGAGTAAATACTACAACATCAGCAAAACCAAGTTAGATTTAAACAAACATTGAGGGAGGCCCGAACACCCAACCAAACAATACATCCAATGAACAAAGGGATTACCAGTTTGGCACGGGTTCTAGGTGACACCCGATGACCATCTCTACCCAAACCTGACATAACAACTCAGGGTCGGTCAAATAAAGGGCACCCACTAGGTCCGTCAGGTCCAACACTAAGGAGGCATCATACTCAGGATCCTCTAGGTAAACAGGAGTGAAGGCATCCTACGCGGGATCCTTAGAAAAGAGAATGGGAGGAATCCTACATGGGATCCTCAAAGGAAGGACAACATAGGCATTACATAACATGGTTCTTATTAATGGAAGAACAAGAGAGAGATCCTACAAGGAACTCCAAAGGTCAGAACACAAGCAAAGGCATCCCTCAGGGGATCCATAGAAGTACCATGTCTCAAAGACTCATAGGCTAGATGGGATGTCTCACAAGGGGAACTTCCTCTAAATCATAGGTTACGAGAGATATCTCATTGAAAATTTCTTATTAATGGTCACAACTATGATGTTCTGAACACCCAAACTATCATCTACGCCAAGTCTCACTCTCATGTGACAACTGAAATCGATAACAAGAGTAAGAACCCGTCCATTTAGATTTAATCCCCCAAAACCTTATGTATATAATCATTAAATTTAAAAAGGATTCCACCTTTACGATCTGAACAGAAAAACACTCAGAATCGACTACTCACACACCCAATTCTGACTTCCATAGCCTAAGATATCTCTAAAACTACTAAACTGAAGTAGTACCTGGCCAGAGCACATGGCCAGAGCACATTGGGTCAGCCTGTGTAATAGTACACGATGTGTAAATTACTGTAAATGGAATGTACTATTCACAAAAAGTTACATCGTGTGATATTTCACTAAAACACATGCCCAAGTACCACTACACGGCGTGTACTTTACTGTACGTGGTGTGTACTCCAAAAAATCCACTATTACCTGTTCTACTCCACATGACCACCCACACGACCACCCACAACACGAAGTGTACTCCAAGTACATGGCGTTTACATCATAAAACCTCATCTTCCCCTGAATAGTATGAACACATGGAATGTACCCCTAGAATACATGCCGTGTATTCTGGGTTTTTCGACGGGAAATCCCTGAAAACACCTGAAACGCCCGTTTTGGCCCCCAAAACATTAGATCCTGCCATAAGAGGCCACAAGCAAGAAATATAAGGTCTTAAAGACATAAAAAAACATTATTATGGAGGATATATGGAGAAAACATAAACGGGGCTACCTTTTGGTGGAAACCACAGAAGCTTCGGTAGATTTCACGGCTCACGGATGCCGCACGCTGACTCAACGTGTTGAGAGCTTCGAATCGGTACCCCTCTTGGCTTCCAAATCTCCCTATTTCTCAAACAGCATATATCCCATAGGTCACGGCCAAAGGGGCAGTGTAGGAGATGTGCACAAGTAGGAGGAGGAAGGATGTGAAGGAAGAAAAGAAAATAAAAGGAATCGAAGAAAAGGGGGCCCAGGCCAGCCCCAACGCGTGACATGAGTTTATGCCTTACCGAGGAAAAACACCCTATTCCAGACTTAGCGGTGCAGATGGAATCTCAATCCAATGATATGTTTAAAAGTTATTTCCAAATGAACATATGCAAATAATTTAATATTTTATTTAATAATATTAAATTTTAAATATTCTGCCAAAATTCGAACAGCTCAGAATTCCTCCAATCTCCTATCCTAGGGTAAAATCCTTATTCTGGGACCAACAGAGTTATCAAAAAAATTATCTGAGATAAGACATTAGGGTAAAATGACCATTTTTCCCTCAACAACATCCTACCATAAAAATTCAATTTTTTCTCAAAACTATAGTCCAGAAAAACATGGGTTCTTACAAACTCCCCTCCATAAATCTTCTCATCCCCAAGAAGCCCAGTAAAATGACCAGTAGTCATGTCCCCAACCCGAGAATCTTCACAACCAAGCTATCTGGGCCATCCAACAACCAACCTTATACCCTTAACCACCACCTTCTACACAGAATATATTAAACTATGACAAAACTAGTACATCCCACCATAAGAATACGAATGTTTTCATCTTAAAAGAAAACTATGAGCTCAAAATCCCATTGGAAAACACCAAAGATTAACCTAAACAAGGAAAAGAACACTTAATGGGTCAATGGTGCACTCCCCACCATATGGATTTCCATCCACTGCTCTGAGAGCATAGCTAGAAAAGTTCCCATCCACCACATGGACGAACATTAAGAAAGGCAAGGAGCTTGATGTAGGGTCAATGCTCTCTTAGAAAACTCAAGATTAATCAAGTTATCGCATGATCATCTATTACAGGAGTACGCTAATATTTCACTGAAGGCGTGTCTAGCTTCCTCTGACCCACACTAACATCCTTCCAAAACCCAACTAGGATTCATGAATAGGTCAACCATTTCACGGTAAACCGAAATTTCACAAAGTCACCTCCGCAACATAAGGAAATTTCAACACAACTTTCAGGAGTCGAGTCCATAGAATGTCTTGAAACATCGATCCTCGGCTCGCACATGGCCACTCACCAATCTAGATTCAAAAGATGACACCTCCAACAGTAACACTAGAAGCACTAGTCATCAAGCCCGGGCACCCGAACAAGCATGATCGTCGAAACCAGTTGAAAAAAAACAAACACCACCAAAAGGCATTGGAAAACGCTGGCCAACCATTCACACAAAGGTTTCCCTAGAACAGAACAGACATCAACCTATAAGGGTTAGAGTCAAAACCAATGGTCTCTAGGTCATCCTCCAAGACCTACAGAAAAAATCCTCACAACTGGTTCACAAGGTCTAACCACCTATCCCAAAATATCCAAAACCTCTCATAAGACGGTAAAGATCAAAACGAACAAAGAAAGTCAAAACCAAAACACAACCTACAAGGGCCCCGATACTCTATGAGCATCCTCAGAAGGAACTACTCCTTGGATGTCACAACAAAAAAAGAGACAAGATGAGCTAACACTCATTGGGTATCTGTATACTGAAATTCCACAAGGAGATCTAGTTCACAAGAAAAGCCTAGGTATCTATCAACATAGTTCTAAACGATCTGACTAGATAACCATAGACCTGAGAAACAACACACCTAAAGGGTAAAAAACATCATGTGCCATATCGACCATCTGTGGTCACTGCATCACTTGTGCACGAGGAGCAAGTCATCATCCTCACACTAATGCCACAATATAGATCCACATAACCTGCCATCGGAGTAAAAAAAGCATGTGTAAGAAGACCCAAAGCTCTCAGTCGTCAGTAAAAACACACACTAGCAGGCCTCTATGTTGTGAATCCTACGTGCCTAGTATGATGCCTGAGATGCCTCTTTCCTTTTCTATCCAAGAGTCAAAAACCCACCCTGGCATTTTACCAATGGCCAAGATCCAGAGATCTATAGTAAATCAAAATAGCACACAACTTGTCTGTCGCTCAAGGTGGAAGTAATATGCAACTGTAACATCACAAAATCAGAACAGCAATCCCAAACCCTGGAAACCAGGAATTCTTACCGGAGCAAGGTTTCTCGACGCACCAGCCTGATATCCATCATATATTCTAACACATTCCTAATACTCCTATCTACCATTTCCCAAATAGTAATGACCAGGAAAGAAAACTCCTCTGATACCACTTTGGAACTACCCGATCCAGATCCCCTAAACCGGTGCTCTGATCTGGTTCACCACAAGGCCTCAAGCGCACCTCCCCATACGCTAGAGGTTGTCGACTAGCAGCGAGGGACTTGGGTGTGATAGTAGGGAGACTATTCCCTCATACTAGAGTAATAAAATAGCAGAAATAACTAACTATCATACACAGCAGAAAGTAAAAAGAGTGTGGAAGTAATAAACAACTGAAATATGACAAGTTGAAATAGTAAAATGCTAAAAAATCCCAAACAGATATGAAATACAATACAAAAAAGGTCACCCACCGGGCCGAACATACAAATACAAGTACAAAAGACACTGAATGTAAAATTACAGGGCTTTGCTACTAACTCCGAGATGATCCACATACCTAATCACAAGACATTGTTGAAATGCATCAGCCCTATCAATAGAACCACTCGTGCAGCTCCGTTCGATCATGCAACACTACGCCTCTGCCCAATCCCCCATACAACTCATGCTCGACCTGAAAAGCAGACATAAGGTTTACATGTACACCGAGGTGCACATGCAGGGGTGATAAATAATCTTAGTAGGGCACCCCAAAAGGAAATCTGTAACTGTGATGCTAATAGTGTATGTAAGAACAATGTGCTCATCCTAGCCGGAACATAAAAAAAAGAAGTAAACCAAACGTGAAACCATAGTTGAACTCAGGGTGTGTAATCCCTTTCAGATGGGAAATCGCCACCATGGATGTCGATATCTATATATGTACACATATATACTACTATACCAATACACATCTATATAAATATAAATATTCTTGATTAGGTGATTAAAATAACAAGAACAACATCAGCTGTCGATCCTTGGGACCATAAGCCTGATCTTCTTGACATCCTATGCAAGTTCAATGAGATGGACATCGTGCCACTCAAGTCGTGTATCAAAGAAGTCTATCTATGTGTCTGTAATCAAATTGACATGTACATGCATCGGCCAACACCAGAGATATGCCTCTAAACAAGCTAACTGAATCAAGAAACCCTCTAGTTCAACAAATCAAACAAAAGCTAGCAGATAACACAACGGGTAACCCTCTGGGAAGTACTCATATTCATACCCTCTGGTCCTACCTAACAATTACCAACAACCCTCTGGGCAGTACACTCAGCCTAACCCCTCTGGTTTGGTCATACGAAAATTATAATGAATCTCTGAGGAAGCACACATAGTCAATTCCCCTTATAGTCTAGGGTAGTCCGGAACTCTATGAGGAAGCTCACACATTCAATTTATCTAATAGCCTCGTGGTCAAGGACTCTATGAGGAAGAACAATCAGTCATTTCCCCTTATATCCCAGGTCGTTCATAGACTCTCTGAGGAATATCACAAAGTCAATCCCTCTTATAGCCTATGGTAATCAGGTTGTTCAAACCAATAAAATAGAGACTCTCTATGGAAGCTCACTCAATATATCCCCATATAGTTTATAATTCCCAAATAATCTCTGAGGAATCTCACTCTGTCAATCCCAGTATAGTCTATAATGCCCAAAGACTCTTTGAGGAATCTCACTCTGTCTATCCCTATATAGTCTATAATGCCCAAAGACTCTCTGAGGAAGCTCACTCGGTCTATACTCGTATAGTCTGTAATTTCCAAAGACTCTCTTTGGAAGCTCACTCGGTCTATCCTCGTATTTTCTATAATGCTTAAAGACTCTCTGAATAAGCTCACTCGGTCTATCCCCTTATAGTCTACAACACCAGGTTCCCACGGCCCAGTGTAAGTCAACGCATAGTAATGCAATATGGCTAATGTAAACCTACAGAACTACTTGGATAAAAAGTATACAGTATATCAATCATTTCATATAAAACCACTCCATCCTAACAATATTAGTAATTCAAACAAGGCATCCAAACAGGCAATCTAGACCAATCTGTCAAAATCAAGTAACATGGGAAAACACATCCACAACAAAGTAAATAACCCCATTTAAAATAAATCCACCTATACTCATGAACACAAGGAATTGTAGGCATCTCGTCAAACCATAATGATGCCTCGCGTCAGGTTCAGCATCCACCAACCTGGAACCACCTCTGGTAAATACTACAAAATCCGAAAAACCAAGTCAGATATTAACAATCAGTGAGGGTGGCCCGAATGCCCAACCCAACAATAAATCCAAATCCCAAAGGGATTAGAAGTTTGGAATGGGTTCTAGGCGACACCTGATCACCATCTCTACCCATACCTGACATAACAACATAGGGACGGTCAAACAACAACCTCCCACTAGGCCCCTCAGGTCAAACCCTGAGGAGGCATCATACTCGGGATCCTCCAAGTAAACACGAGCGAAGGCATCCTACGTGGGATCCTTAGAAAAGATAAATAGATGAATCCTACATGAGATCCTCAAAGTAAGGAAAAAATAGGCATTCCATAATATGGTTCCTATCAAAGGAAGAACAAGAGAGAGATCCTACAAGGAACTCCCAAGGTCAGTACACAAGGAAAGGCATCCCTCAGGGGATCCTTAGAAGTACCCAGTCTCAAAGACTCATAGGCCAGAGGGGAAGTCTCACAAGGGGAAAATACTCTCAATAATAGGTTGTGAGAGTTATCTCATTGCTCATATCTTATTAAAATTTTCATCTGTGTTGGTCTGAACACCCAACCTATCATCCATGTCATGTTTCACTCTCAGGTGACAACTGAACACGATAACTAGAGGAAGAACCCCTCCATTTAGATAGAAACACCCAAAACATCCTTTATATGATCTATAAATGTCAAAAGGATTCCACCATACTGATCTACATGTAAAAAACACTTATAATTGACTACTCAGACACCCAATTATGACTTCCAGATCCCATGATATCCCGAAAACTACTAAACTGAAGTAGTACATGGCCAGAGCACATGGCCAGAGCACATTGGGCCTACCTGTGTAAGTGTACATGACATATACTTTACTGTACACGACATGTTCTGTTCACAAAAAGTTACACCATGTGTATTTTCACTAAAAAACATTCCCAAGTACCACTACACAGAATGTAATTTACTGTACACGACATGTACTCCAAAAAAAACCTCTCTTCCGTGTTCAAATCCACACAGCTAGCCACATGGCCACCCACCACACTGCATATACTCATAGCACATGGAATGTAATTAAGAAAAATTCATCATCCCCAAATTTAAAGAACACACTGAATGTACCCTAGAATACATGCCGTGTATTCTGGGTTTTCTGACATGAAATCCCTAAAAACAGCCGAAACACCCGTTTTCACCCCCGAGACATTAGATATGATCTTAAGAGACCACAAAGACGAAATATAAGGCTATAAAGAAGTAAAAAAGAAAATAATAAATAGGATCTATGGTGAAAAAATAAATAGACCTTCCTTTGGGAAGAAACCACTGAAGCTTCGGTTGATTTCACAGCTCACGGTTGTCGCACGCCGACTCAGTGCGTCGAGAGCTTCGAATCAGTACCCCTCTTGGATTCCAACTCTCCCTATTTCTCAAAATCTTTATCTCCCATAGTTCATGTCCAGAGGGGTGGAATAGGAGACGTGTGCATGGAGGATGAGGAATGAAGATATGTAAGAAAAGAAAAGAAAAGGAAAAGAAGAACAAGGGGCTCAGGCCGGCCCCAACGCCCGACATTAGTTTTTTCCTTCCCTAGGCTAAACTCCCCATTCCAAACTCAATGACGCAGATGGAATATAAATCAGATTCTCCATTTAAATATTATTTCAAACCGAACCTATGCGAATAATTTAATATTTAATTTAATAATATTAAATATTAAATATTCCACCAAAATTCGAACAGCTCATAATACCTCCAAACTCATGTCCTAGGGTAAACTCCCTATTTCGAGACCAACAGAGCTATCAGAAAAATTATCTGAGATTAGACAGTAGTGGAAAATGACCATTTTACACCTCAAGAGCATCCAATAGCAAGAATTAAAATTTCTGCACAAAACTACAGTCTGAAAAAACACGGGTTCTTACAGACCTAGTCACATGTCCAAAAATTAATTCATGAACCTGATTACATGTTCACAATGTTTTTCATGAACATGACTACATGGTCAGAATGTTATTAATGAACCCAGATTCATGTACCTATGGTTATGTGTGATTCGGATTACACATTCACAATGTTATTCATGGACCAGGTTTCATGTCAATAAGTTGATATGGGGGCTCATTTCTTGTACATAACATAATGAGTAAACTTGTTTCTACTTATATTTGTTCACAATATTATAAACCAATGAACATGACACAAATTCCACATCTTGTTATTATGTTATGTTTTCATTTATTATTCTCTTAATTATCTTATGATATATTTCTAATAAACTATAAATCTTTGTAATGATATCTAATATGAATGGCATGATATTCAAATGTTATGCTGACGTTTCAAAACCATTTTTCATAATATGCTTACGAATTTAATATATTTAACCTTACTGAGCATATGATATACCCACATTCTTATATTTCCTTTCCTTAGGTCATTAAGAATGGTTTTAGGTAGACGTACTAATTTCAGATATTTATATTGTAGACTTCGGTGAACCTTTACCCAGATAGAATATTATGTTTCTAGGTTTTCAAATACACTAAATCATTACTGTCCTTAGGAATTTATTTTTTTATTGTTCTGAATATTAATATAAAAGGATTTTAAATCCATGGATGTTCATCATGGGTATCTATATGAAACATGGTTATCATTTATTATGTTTACATATTTTGAATGATCTATCAATACATAAATCAGCGTCATTTGTAGGGTTGATGAAGCATTTATCAGTTTTGGGTGGGGAATAACCAAAATTTTTATAACCAAAATTTTTATAACAAATTCTATTTTTACCAATGTGTGGATTAGATAGTGAAAAAATAAAAATTTTCTTTACATTGTGGTATAAGTGTGAAATGAAACTTTCTTAGGGGTGCACTCGTCAGAACCAGGTGCAAGTTCTTTAAACATGATTAAAACCATATTAATAGAAACATAGGTGAACTAGGATTACTCGTCTAAATAATACCATGTTTTATTGTAAATTGATTATTACCTAATTTCGGTTGTCATCTTCCATTGAACCATTTAGTGGGATTACACCCATTAGATCACTTGGAGTTATAGTTCACATTTTCCCATTTATGTGGGAAAAATATCTCTCCATGTTTTAATGTGTTTTAATTTCTATCTAAACCCCAATTTCACTCATTGAATGAAATGTGTTGATTTCGTTTAATTTTCAAATGTTGATATGTATAAGGGGTTGATATATGAGATTAAAATAAATTAGGGTCATAAATTGTTGATTGAATATTTCCATGGTGGTGGAATGCACATAATACATTGTTATATAGACCTTCCATATATCAATATCTTATACGTAATTATATGGGAAGAAATATCATTCCCTGTATTCTTAAATGGGGATAATGGATGATACATATTACATTAGAATCGTATGATTCTTAAATGGAAGTTGACCAGCATTAACTATATTATATTGATGATCCTCAATGATAAAACATTCATCGATCATGTGATGTAGTATATGATTATTACTAAATTATTCTAGATGTTGACTTTTCCTTTCATTATCTTATTTTTGATACTTGACCGCATGATTTTCTGTTATCATGAGTAATGGTTACATACTCTATAATTGATCACTATGAAAATTAAACCATTTATTCATTATTTTTTCATGTACATGAATCTTTATAATTTTATCCTTCAGGGTGGTGGAAGATTATTATTTCTCTGAGTTTCATATTTATTATTGTGGATATTGATGATCCCGTTAATTTTTTCTGTGAATAAATTCACTGTAAATGTTTTTAAAGAAAAAAACACTCAAAACCACTTTTGATACATCTAGGGGTGAGCATGGTTTAGATAATATCATATTGGTTCCCAATATAGGTCAAAAAAAATTGATCAAGATAATGAATTATGTTCAATTATTATTTTAAAACCTTCCATATTTCATTGAAATCATTTCCCCTCTAATTATATTATTTATAGTACTCAAATAGGTTAAGTATAGTCATTTTCCTCAATATAGAGTTGAAATGTAAGTGGAATTATTGATCAAGATCATCCAAGAATGTAATATACCAAACTTTAGTGTTATTATTCTATGAAAACATGAATAATTTTATGGTATAAAAGAGTAAACTATGTTTATACTAAACTTATTTTAATATGGTTTGAAATATTAGTCTTCATTGTGAAACATAATGGGTGTGATACTACTCTAGATCACTCATTCAATAAAATGTCTAGAATTTAGGACTCTAGATGTTGGGTGGTGAAGGTGTTGAATCCTCCAACTAGATATATGAATTTTTCTCTAGTTTTAGTAATTAAACATAATGTATTTAATGATAGTATCTAGTAATAAATTGGATTCCACCACAATATTTGACCTTGGGTAAAATTCCAAAATTAGGAGCAAGTGTCTACCTAATGGTTGGTAATCATGATAATCAATCAGTTATGTAGTAAAAGTTTCTGATTAGAGTGATCTCATGTTAATTGTTTTTCTCAATTATACCGCTATTTTTTTGAAAATATCATACCATTACATTTTGTAATATAAAATATATATTGAATGTTTATGTTTATGAACACACTCAATGGGTTTGATTAGCCTACAAAAAAAAGTATTTATATGATCAAGTTCCTCTATACATTGTTTCAACTAATCAAAAATCCATTCTACTTAAATGAATTCCTAATTTTTTTTAGTGGATGTGTAGAGTAAGTGTAAAAAATTCATTATTATTTGATGGTAACATGGTTTTCATAATCAATTTCTCCAACATTGAAGGAATTTACATATGTGAAATATATCGAGTGAAACAAATAATTTCATTATAGGAAGTCTATCTAAAAACTGGTTTTGTTCCTATATAATGGTTGGCATTGGAGAATATTATTGGGGTAATAATTATCCTGGAACTATAGGATGAAGTTTCCATTATGGTTTTACAATCAACAGGGATGGTTATTATCATATTAGAATCTTCTTATCCAGTGTAATTCTAATAATAGTATTATTACATTATTAGAATATATTGATCTACCTCATTGGTGATAGAAATAGCAGTGACATGGAACTTATATAGTGTTTTAGTAGTTGGATTACCTCTAATATATTATCATTATGGTGTGCTTATCTAGAAAAATATTGTGGTAATATCTTACATTTAATCTTCTTATGGATTCAGTTTCACTAATTGATTATGATTATTAGGAAGAATAAGATCCCTCTTAGGTACTTATTGATTGGGTACCATGACTTAGTGGGTATCCTCCACAACCACTTTAAGGGAATGGATATATATGTTGCATAATTTCAAGGATAAGCTCCCAATGTGGGTATATCTAGCACAAGAGGCCACTAACTTCATCATTGTTGCAGCCCTAGCCTTTGAAACAAATTATTAGATGATTTATAGGATAAATAATCATCAAATACAACCAAGGATCACAAAGACTTGTTTATTATGAATAATAGGTACATAATTTGAAAACATGAATCCAAATAAAAAATATTTTTTTTATTCTTCATAATGAACTCTTAAATTCCGTTGGTCTGTTATATCTACAAAGTATAACCCATGGAATACATGAAAAAAAGGGATAGACTAAAAAACCAAGTAAGGGAATAAGATTAGGAATAAACGTAGCAGATGGGTTAGAATTCATAACATGATGAAATAAAAGGCATGTAATGTAACGGTCTGGAATTAATTCCAGTGGACTATAATTGATACCTATCAGGGCACTCCATGGGTGGCTACACCCCCTGGGCGGGACACACCACCATCCCCAGTGGCAGCCATTTCCTCATGAATCCCTTGGGCGGAGAGCCATGCTTCGTCCAACGCTCACATGTGAGAGTTCCCAAGGATCGGATACATTCCTACCACCTTTGCCTCTAATACCAACTGTAGAGACCTGAAGCTTGACGTACATGGACAATACATTACTTTTTTTGAATACTTAATACATAACAAAAACAGAAACACAAGGACCGTAATAGTTTAGTTTCTTTGGAAACTTGGAATAAAATCTTCTAATCGTGGTGAAAGATCTTCAACAACTCCCATAACGATCTTCCCCTTTTTGTTTCCTTAACTAAAACCTTTTTTTTACTTCCTGGGGAAAATAAAACATAAAAAGGGTTAGCTCAAATGCTCAGTAAGGGCAAACATAGATAACATAAAACAATCCATAAACATTTTGAAGCAAAAACATGAACATGAAATTTAAACATCAAAATTTTGAGCAAAGACATAAATCGTGGAAGTACGTAAGGAATATATCATAATAGAACATCAACCATGATAAAATGGGAATAAAACATATAATTTTGGTAACTATTCAGCACATGTCATGATTTTGAAATTAGCCAAGGCAGTGCAGCCAAGACCATCTTAGTGGACAAATTCCCTTTCTGAATCGAGTTCACTCTTCGTTTCAGTCCTGTAACACTGAACCGGATTAACTTACCATTCTAGCCATGTCTATATCATGAGATATAAATCTTTACCCAATGCATTGGAAGGATATATAGTTCACACCCATCTCATAATGAAATCATTCTTTCGTGTTCCACAAAATCATAAATCATACATCATAGCATAACCCATGTAATAAAATGGGATTCTTAAACATCATGCCATCATAACATAATCCATAAAAGTTTCATATCATTTCATCATAAGAAAATTGAAACCATTTAAATCATAGATACATATTACTTGAAACATACGCATATGAAATAATGTCATCTTATAGGGAAAATAGTTTTGGAAAAACACTTGAAATGAATTCATGAGGAAAATATCTTTTCTTCTTTAAAATCATTTTCTTTTCAAAAAATTCCATGAAATTTTAAAAGAAAAGGGTTTTGTTGAAAATAATCATGCAATCTTATAGAGGAAGCGTCTTGAAAATGAGGCGTTATTAAGCCGTAAAAATATGTTCACACCGTATAAGTTAAAAATAACATTCTCCTCGTACTTTTGTCAGAAAAGTCAAAAGGTACCTTATATGGTAACCAAAGGAAAGATCCCATTCATAAAATGTGGTAAAAAGTCAATAAAGGGTAAAAATGAATTTAAAAATTCATGGAAGAATAGTTAAAATTTTATGAAAACATTTTTATAAAATATGGTCAAGGATGATAAACATAACCCCAGTAAATACTTACGTATAAGCAATCTCAGATAAAAATGAGATTGAAAATTTATCCCTTACCTTATGTCTCATATGATTCCTATGTATCTGAACCTCTTGTATAATGATTTAAATAATGTCATTGACTTATTACGGAATCATATTCATTGTTATCATATCATATATGGTTCACTTATGACTTTATATTACCCGTTCTTTGGTAAATTCCATGTTAAAGAGCATTTTGGGTAAAATCGTTTCATTTATCGTATGTCTTTCGACTTGTCATTCTTGATATTATTACTTATATCATGATTTAAATAATTACAGAATTTAAAACATGATTTATATATAATATATATTCATTATGTACATATATATTATAGATTTATAAAAGGAATGAAATACACCGTTCATGGAGACGGTAGGTCATACATACGCATGAACGCTGTTTTAGTTTCCTTATTGAATTGAATGGAATTGAGTATATGACATAAATATATATATATATATATACATAAATCCAGTAGCATTATTATGTCATATATTTCATTATTATTCATTATATATACTTTATAATCATTCTTGAATGGTTAATCATAGAAAATGAATCTCATCGCATTCGTGGAGACTGTAGTCTGTACGTACGCACGAGCGATGATATCATTCCCATGATTAAGGAACTGTATTGGAGTGTATGTATACTATTTCAGAATAAATATAACTTTAAAATAATCATTTATTTACCCCATTATACCCATCCATGTAAGGTGGTGGTGGGAAAACAGATTACACCACGGCATGGAGACGGTATTCTGTACGTACGCATGCGTGGTGATTTCATTTTCCATAGGCTGGATAGATGGTGAAATAGGGTTGTTTCATAATTATAATAACATATTAGTATATGAGTGATACTGATGTTATTACTTCATAATGAAACAACTAAGGAAGAATAAGTGGAAGAAGAAATAAAGTTGAAAGAATCGGTAACGGGCATTACCTCTTCTTTGAAGTGCCTTTTTGAAACCTCCTCTTAGGGAACTAATATTGGTCTTTGAAGAAGACCAGAACCTCTAGGATATTTCTAGGGAAGTATAGAAGAGAAATTTTCAGGGGTTGGACGAGCTTTAAGGCTCAAAGTGGTGTGAGGAAGAGAGGGAGGAGGTGCCCTTTTATAAGGGTGGAGAAGGGCACCTTTGGAATAACTAAAAATATTATTTTATTATAAAGTCATATTTGGTTTTTAATAGATCAAAGTTGAGTTATTTCGAATATAAGGTGGGTATGGGTAGAAATCCTCTCATCCAATAGAATTTATACAAGTTTAGGTTCCTATTTTAACCTTATCATTTATATTTAACTTTAAGTTAGATAATTTTACTTTTACCGTGTATTTTTGTGTTCTTACACTATAAGGTTAATAAACTTACAATAACAAGCCAAAATAACCCCAAGTTGTTTATTATTAATATATATGACCTTATCTAAGTCATTTTGACGAACGTTATATTTTTAGGAATATAATAACAATTAATAATAAAATATTTGTTTTAAAAACTATTTTATTTCAATTTTGACACTATTTGGTAATTGATTTTTTTGAAACTCATAACAGAATGATTAGTTCGAAAAAAGTTAATTAAATCAACACTAACAAGTCATATTAACATGGAAAATTATTGGAATTCATAGAAATTCTAAAATTACATTTATTTGGGTATTTATAACATCAATTATGTCAATATTTCATTAATAAGATAATTACTGCATCATCATTGTGTCATAAATAAATTAAATTATTTAAGGTCTAAAAATTAGAAATAAAATATCATTAAGTAAGAAATATTTTTAGATTTCTAATGAATATTTATAGTCTAATTTATCTTATTAATAACCCTATATTAAAAATTATTTACTTATTAAACATTGATTTTAACTATTTTAACCCTTCTTTAAATAAATTAATAATAAATGTCCTAATCTAATCCAAGTTGGCCTAAATGGTTATATTTTATTCCTAAGGTTGTTTTTGGTCAAATTAAACTTATCCAATAGAATTAGGACATGTGTTAGGGTAATAATAATATCATTTTTACCATTAATTACCCTATTTACTTTTAACCGTGGTAAATAAAAGTAAAAGTCACTATTCACAAAAAAAATATTTTCATCTCATTGAACCACATTTTACTTTCTAACATCAACCGTGTCTCTCGGATTTTTGAAATTTCATTCACAAAAGCGGTAAAATTATGTTTTATGTAAATTTTCAAATTCTCCTAGGAGGGGGGTAAAAGACGGTCAAAAGTTCAATAATATTTTTATATATCTAAAATTATTAAAAAAAATGACTCCAATGAATTACATTGAACTTTATATAGGTATTAAGTATCAATTTTGACCTAAAATAAATTTAAATAAAATAAATATTTATTTAACTAAAAAGTCAGTTTTTAAATAGTAACCGAGTGTTTTCAATATTCATCAAAAATTGAATGTTTTCAGAAAAATACCAAAATTTCACCCTAGGATAATTTCGATATTCCGAATCCAAAAATGAAGTCCATTTTGAATGATGAAATTTTCAAAATTTTAAAAAGTGGTTATTACTATTCATAACAGCTAGTTTTAATATTATTTTAATAGCATATCGTTGTTTAGTGAAACTCGGTATTGCGTACAACACACGCTATCGAGGAAGGTCGTGATTGTGTGTAATGCAGCCATGTTAGGGTTGCGTGTTGTGCAAGACTCCTTTTTTGTAGCGTAAAGCACAAGACATCAATAAAATTAAAAATAATATTTTTCATAAAATCTCGGGGTGTTACATTCTACCCCCTTAAAATGAATTTTGCCCTCAAAATTCGTCGGGGTTATAAATGGTTTACTACTTGAAAGTTTCTTTAATAGAAACCCACATCGTAAAAAGGAATACCAAAACCAATATTTAAAAACTAAAGTATGAAACATAACGGTTACTGAAATTAACTAATCACTGGGTTTCCACATAAGAGAACATTGGTGAAAATATGGATATATAAGAGAAACCTAACCATCATGTTCTGATGGAGAGTGGTAGAAAACATGGCTATGAAAAAGCCAAAAATCACAAAGCCATATATTTGTGATGATCTAAGGTACCATCTGATTCATCAGATATAAGGGAACTAGGACGACATTTTTGGTTTTCAAGATCATTTCCCTAAAGTTGAAGAATTTGAATTCGAATAAATACTTACTTTATTTTGGTACAATCTCACTATTTTTCGTGCTTTGAACAATTTCCACTTTATCTCTTAATGAAATGAAGTTTAATTTGTTATTCGTGAAATGTTAATAGATCATGTGATAGAATGATGGGTCATTCCATCTATTTCAAACAAAAGGTTATCAAATGTTATCAAATATACATAAGTCCATCTATGGTGAGGTTAATCGTATACGATTCCAAAAATGAACTTATAATTCATATATCATACCGCGTAATAAAATAAAACTAGTTTCTACTAACCAGGGACTTCTTGTAGGCCAGTGGTAAGAGATAAAGGCCAGTCGCACTTCGGTTGTGGGTTCGATTCCCACTGCCTTGTCCGACGCAATGGGCTGTCACCCGTCCTGCAGGTTGTCCTTTTTCTAAAACTATATTACTATAACATCCCATCAATAATATTGAAAAAAATTCTACCTTTAAATAATAATAACTTATGTCCAACATAATTCATTTCAATCATTAGGCTTATCTAAAATACTTCGGTCCAAGCTCATAGTATAAAGAAAATGATTACTTGAAATGTCACATAAAAATCACGTGAATTCCATCATTTATCCCCCATATATCATAAGATATATCTTTTTGGTCAAATTACAAACATGTGAATACCTTAATCATGTATTATCTTGAAGAATGAATACCCATTGAACCTTATTAAAAACATGAATGGAGTTAAAAGTTAACACTTTCCGCATACCAAAATCCTCAAAATTCTTTATACTCAAACCATGATATCACTTAGTCCTTATATCAATCATGAGCTCCTGAATACAATCAAACATCTCATTATATTCTTATCCCTTCATTATGAGCATATCATCTGCTTACCAAAATTTCTCAATCACTTTCCATTGTTACCGGTACCATAAAATTATTGAAAACCACAATTGACCAATACATAAATATTCCAATATTCCACGATACTATATACAGCATTATTTTGGATTCCCAATACATAAACACTTAATCATTCCACCACATCATTGTCATATTCAACATTTCCAATAGTGATCACATGTGACTTCCCTTTGTCCTTTGCCTTAAGTGGTTGCTCATGTCGATCATCATTATCCCTTGGATTAGGGAATTGATTAGCATAATTCCCCATTTCATTGCACTTGAAGCATTGAAGTGTTGTTGGTGCGTTCTCTATAGTATTTTCTTTATTCACACCATTAGCAACCCCTTTTCCATTACTTCGACACTCAACTGCTCGATGACCTTCTTTTCCACACTTAAAACATTTTCTAGTCCCTTTAAGGCAATCTCCACCATGCTTCTCTCCACACTTTGAGCATAAGGAAACATTCATCTTCTTTTCACCATTATTCTGAGATTTCTACTTGAAATCCATCTTTCGTTTCTTGTCAAAACCATTAGATGGATATGTAACACCAACTACCATTTCTACCTTGATAGAACAACACAAAATTTCATCATAGCTACTGAAGTCTCTTATAGCTAATTCCCTTCAAAGATTTGGTTTTAAGCCACGGAAGAATTGATCAATTTTACTTTCAGGTTGGATGATAAAGCCAGATGCATACCTTGCAAGCCTTGTAAAATTCACTTCGTATATACCAACAGATTCATCATCCTTTTACTTTAGTTCAAGAAACTCTCTCTCCATCTTTGTTCGATGAATACGAGGGAAGTACTTATTGAAAAATAAGTTCTTGAACTCGTCCCATTCCATGGACTCAATTCCATCTCTTGGCCTCGTATTCTTGATATGATTCCACCATTTATCAGATTCACCTTCTAAACGATATACTGCTAAGATGACTTTATCATGTTCAGAACATTGAAGAACTGAAAATATCTTTTTAGTTGTACTGATAAATTGTTCAGCAACAAGTGGATCAGAAGACCCACTGAAAGAGGGTGGATGTTGCCTTATGAAGAACTCAATAGAATATTGTTCTCTTCTCCTCTCATTTGGAAGTCCAGAACGATTCATATATTGTGTAATTATAGCAATAATATTTTTCACTCTATCTCCCATAACATTTGTCTGTTTAGGAGGACAATCATTTCATTGTCCATTACATTGATCAACATGGTTCCTTCGGGTTCTAGCCAGAGAATTCCACCGAAAATATTACCTTTCAATACGGTCCGTGGCTCCGGGCCAAAACACTCAGAGAGGCATATATCCCTGAGGCGGAGAGACAAATTGATCGGGACCGTCTCAGTGCAGCCCATCTAAGGCGACCGGCATCTGAACAACCTCCTATCATAAGGATGGGACCACCTGCTTTCCCTAAAGAATCCCCGGCTGAGCTCAGGGGAAATGGAAACGCCTCCCAAGAGATTATCGTTAGATGTAATGATGGGGCTCGGCAAGACAGTCACCTGACTCAGGGTACCACAAAAGCCGACTTCGCTCTTACAGCACCGAATTCAACGTTCCTTACCTCAACGGGGCCGCTACCTAAACCAAAAGAACCTCCAGAGAAACTTCCAAGGCAGAAACATGTTTCCTTGGAGCCGCCTGAAACTGAGCAGAGTCCAAATCAGTTCACAACGGATGCCCTTCTGCAAGCCGATTCTGGGATGACTGAAGCTTCACCTTCAGGACACGTTACTCGTGGAACCTGGAGAAGGGCACGTGGCGGTGGCAAAGGCGATTGTCCAGGGAATCCCAAACCAGGAGATCTGAAACGGCAAAGCGATTCCAGTGGTATGTACACCAGTCTCCCCAAAAGGAGGAAAGCATCAGGTTCGTCATTTATCCCACAAGAGACAAAGGCGGAGGCGGGTCAGGCCCGGCCCCGCCTAGAGCAATGATCGCTTTATGCTGGAACTGCCGTGGGCTTGGCAACCCACGAACGGTTCGTATGTTCCAGCGCTATTGTGCTCAAAGTCGCCCTGATATGGTTTTCCTGTCCGAAACCATATTGGAAAACAAGGACATCACACATATTGCCCTAAAGTGCGGTTTCCAGGGTTGTTTCCCGGTCCCCCGACAGGGTCACTCAGGGGGATTGTGTCTGCTCTGGAAGGATAATATCGATGTTAGGCTCCTGTCTTTTTCCCAGCGCCATGTAGCTGCTTCCATTGGTGATCCCCACAACCCCACCTGGACGTTTGTGGGCTTCTATGGCTGGCCTTCCCAGTCTGAAAAGTGGAAATCTTGGGATCTTCTTTGCAAACTTCGTCGTGATCTGCCAAGCCCCATTCTGTTTGGAGGGGACTTTAACGAGATCCTTTTCCAGAAGGAAAAAATTGGTGGAGCTATGCGCTCCTCCACGTCTATGTCTGATTTTAATGATGCGATCCTTAAGGCAGAGCTAATGGACCTGGGTTACACGGGTAATCCCTTTACATGGTTCCGAGGCAGATATGATGGAACTCGAATCGCTGAACGTCTGGATAGATTCTTTGGCTCAATGGACTGGATGAGCCTCTTCAAAATGTACCATATCAGACATCTCTCGTTCAACTGCTCGGATCACTGCCCAATTGTCATTAACTGTACCCATAATGAGCACGTTACTAGTTCCAGGAAACCATTCAGATTCGAAAGCTTCTGGTCAAATGACCCCGAGTGCGAGGCGGTTATCCGTTCAGGCTGGAAGACGGGGCAAGCGGATCCGAGAACCAACCTTCGCCGAGTAGCGTCTGATCTGAAGACATGGAGCTACTCTAAATTCCGTCATCCGGACCGGCAATGCAATTTCCTTGAAAGGAAGATTGGCTATCTTCTTAGCAAACCCCCGTCTAGCAGCATTCTCTCCAAAATAAGTGAAACCCAACGAGAGCTGGATGTTGCCCTGCGCAATAAGGAAGGTTTTTGGGCTATGCGAGCGCGTGATATTCATATAGCAGAAGGGGATGCTAATACCTGTTATTTCCACCAGAAGGCTTCAGCAAGACGCCGGAAAAACTTTATTTCTGGCTTTCTTAATTCAGATGGTAGTAAAGTGTCAGACACAGGGGGAATCCAAGAAGCTTTCCTGAGCCATTTTCAGACACTCTTCTCGGCAGGCCATTCTTACATCTCTCCCGAGATTGAGGATTGCATCAAACCTGTGATTTCTGACGATATGAACAGACAACTTTCTAATGATGTGACGAATGACGAGACTCTTAAGGCCTTAAAGCAAATCCACTCTACGAAAGCCCCAGGACCAGACGGATTCCACGCTCTCTTTTTCAAGAATTACTGGCACATCATCGGTCCAGACATTTGCAATTTAATGCGGGATATTTGGGCGGGGAAAACGGACCTGTCTTCTCTTAATGAAACTATTCTTACTCTCATCCCCAAGATGAAAACTCCGCAAGGGGTCTCGGACTTTCGACCGATCAGTCTGTGCAATGTCTCGTATAAGATTTTCTCGAAGATCTTGGCGAATCGGTTGCGGCCTTGGCTACCCGACGTCATTTCAGAGAACCAAAGCGCTTTTGTGGCAAAAAGGTTAATCACTGATAATGCCATTATTGCTCATGAAATTTTCCACTCCATGAAAACGCGTACACGAGCGAAGAGAGGGATCATGGCGTGAAAATTGGATATGGCTAAGGCCTATGATAGAGTGGAATGGAACTTACTCGAATATGTGATGTTCAAGATGGGTTTCTGCACCAAATGGATTGCCATGATCATGCAATGCGTTTCGTCAGTTTCCTTTTGCATTAATGTCAACGGGGTGCTCACCCGAGGCTTCTCCCCATCCCGTGGGCTTCGCCAGGGAGACCCTCTTTCACCCTTCCTTTTTATTTTAGTGGCTGATGTATTTTCTAACCTCCTCTCCAGGGCAGCCTCGCTTTCCATTATCCATGGGGCGAAAGCGTGTCGCAAGGGCCCCCCGATATCCCACCTCTTCTTCGCTGATGATTGCCTTCTTTTTTCTCGAGCTACCCCTAATGAGTGTACTGCAATCTGCCAGGCGATTCAACAGTATGAACGGGCTTCAGGACAAATGATCAATCAGAGTAAATCAGAAATTTCTTTCAGCTCTGGAGTTCCCCAGCCAAAAAGAGAAGATCTATGCTCTTTAGCACGCATCCCTGGGGTCGATAAGCACCAGAAGTATCTTGGGCTCCCGACGGTGGTTGGACGATCAAAGAAAGAAATCTGTTCAGCTATTGTGGATCGAATTGAAAGAAAAATACAAGGCTGGACCCCTAAAAAAATCTCCAAGGCCGGCAAGGAAATCCTCATCAAGGCGGCACTTCAATCTGTCCCCAGCTATTTGATGTCTATTTTTAAACTCCCTGATGTGGTTCTTTCTAAGATTCAATCCAGTACTTCTAACTTTTGGTGGGGACGAAAGGACGGAAAAAATAAAGTCCATTGGATCGCCTGGTCTGCTCTCTGTCAACCTAAATCTGAAGGCGGAATGGGCTTCCGGGACCTTTCTATGTTTAATGATGCTTTGCTGGCTAAACAAGGTTGGCGTATGATAAATAACCCATCATCCCTATGCACGCGTGTTCTCCGGGCTAAATATTTCCCACATAAGGATTTTATGGATTCCCATCTTGGCTATCGACCCAGTTTTATCTGGAGAAGCATTTGGGGCGGTCGTAATCTACTGAGGAAAGGGCTAGTCTGGAGGATTGGGAATGGTTCTACGGTCAAGATTTGGACCGATCCTTGGCTTGTTGATCAGACAGACACGAAGGCGTCATCCCTTGTTTATCCCGGATCCGAACAAGCCACAGTCTGTTGTCTTTTTGATGATCAAGGGGCGGGATGGTGTCTGGAAAAAATCTACTCCTGGTTTAATGAGAGGGATAGGAGACTTATTCTGAGTATTCCCTGTGTGTCAGACGCAGGGCCAGATCATCTCTACTGGACAAACGACAGCTCAGGTGAGTATACAGTGAAAGCTGGCTACCGGCGAGCTCTTTCTGCTCAGATTTCAGAAGGAGATGCGAGGCCATGGACATCAATTTGGAAGCTTTATGTTCCCCCTAAAGTTCGCTTTTTCTGGTGGCAGGTGTGTACTGGTATCCTCCCAACTAAGAGCCTCCTTGTCTACAGACACTTTTCAAACGACAACTCTTGCCCTTTCTGCCCTTCTGTGACTGAATCCCCTTTCCATGCCCTTGTTCAATGTCCCGGGGCTCAGGAGATTTGGAATGGCTGGGGATCAACTTTAGAGCTGTTCCCGGACCCCGCCTCAGATCTCACAGCTCTCCTGATGCGATGGTGCTCCTCCTTTTCGCCGGCTTACGTAGGCGCCCTGTGCATTGTGGCTTGGATTATCTGGAATAGGCGGAACGAGGCCATCTTCAATCATTTCCGGAGGCCCCCAGGTTTTGGATTGACCGGGCTTTGTCATGGATTGCGGTTTGGCAGAACCACCCTGAACAACAAAGACTTTCCACTCACCCTCCTCTTCCCCAACATTGGTGCCCCCCACCGGAAGGGATTATTAAGATCAATGTGGATGCCTCTCTCCCTAAGGATGGCCCAGTTGGACTATTTTTACTGTCCCGGGACAACCTGGGAAATCTCATCGCTGCCAAATACGAAGCACGTCATACACTTTGGGAGCCCTCAGTCGCGGAGGCCGCCGCCATCCTTGCTGGATTAAACTTCGCAAAAGATTGCGGTTGGGACTCCATTCACATCGAATCCGACTGTCTCACTGTAATAAATGCCATCAATCTCACTGACAGCGGGCTTCAACCTTTCGGTCCCATTATCCGGTGTATTCATTCGCGGAGACAAGGCTTCAATTACTGCAATTTCTCATTTATTAAAAGGGAAGCGAACGAAGCCGCTCACAAGATGGCAGGCATTGGCCCTCCCTATGAGGATGTGCTCTGGTTCAATCATTTTCCATCGTGGTTATGCACTTGTATTTCTGCTGATCTCCATCATTAATGGATCCGTCTTTTTTTGTCAAAAAAAAAAAAAGACCATCTTAGTGGACAAAGTCCCTTTCTGAATCGAGTTCACTCCTCGTTTCAGTCTTGTAACACTGAACCAGATTAACATACCATTCCAGCCATGTCAATCTCATGAGATATAAATCTTTACCCAATCAATTGGAGGGAGATATAGGTCCCACCCATCTTTTAATGAAATCATTCTTTCGTGTGCCATAAAATCATAAATCATACATCATAGCATAACCCATGTAATAAAATGGGATTCTTAAACATCATGCCATCATAAAATAATCCATAAAAGTTTTATATCATTTCATCATAAGAAAATTGAAACCATTTAAATCATAGAGACATATTACATGAAACATACACATATGAAATAATGTCATCTTAGATGGAAAATAGTTTTGGCAAAACACATGAAATGAATTCTTGAGGAAAATATCCTTTCTTCTTTAAAATCATTTTCTTTTCACAAAATTCTATGCAATTTTAAAAGAAAATGGTTTTGTTGAAAATAATCATGAAATCTTGTAGATGAAGATTCTTGAAAATTAGGCGTTATGAAACAGTAAAAATCCGTTCACGCTGTATAAGTTAAAAATAACATTCTCCTCATACTTTTGTCGGAAAAGTTAAAAGGTACCTTATATGGTAACCAAAGGAAATATTTCATTCATACAATGTGGTAAAAAGTCAATAAAGGGTAAAAATGACTTTAAAATTCATGGAAAAATAGTAAATATTTTAAGAAAACATTTTTAGAAAACATGGTCATGGATGATAAACATTACCCCAGTAAATACTTTCGTATAAGAAATCTCAGATAAAAATGAGATTGAAAATTTATCCCTTACCTTATATCTGATATGCTTCATATGTATCCGAACCTCCTGCATAATGATTTAAATAATGTCATTAAATTATTACAGAATCATATTCATTGTTATGATATCATATATGGTTCACTTATGACTTTATATTACCCGTTCTTTTGTAACATCCATGTTGAAGAGCGTTTTGGGTAAAATCGTTTCATTTATCGTATGTGTTTCGACTCGTCGTACTTGATATTATTACTTATATCCTTATTTAAATAATTCTAGAATGTAAAAAATGATTTATATATAATATATATTCATTATATACATATATATTATAGATCGATAAAATGAATCAAATACACCGTTCATGGAGACGGTAGGTCGTACGTACGCATGAACGCTATTTTCGTTTCCTTATTGAATTGAATGTAATTGAGTATATGAAATACATATAGATATATATATACATAAATAAAGTAGCATTATTATGTCATATATTTCATTATTATTCATTATATATACTTTATAATCATTCTTGAATGGTTAATCATGGAAAATGAATCTAATCGTGTTCGTGGAGATGGTAGTCTGTACGTACGCACGAGCGATGATATCATTCTCATGATTGTGGAATTTTATTGGAGTGTATGTATACTATTTCATAATAAATATCAATTTACAATAATCATTTATTTATACCATTATACCCATCCATGTAAGGTGGTGGTGGAAAAATAGATTACCCCACGGCGTGGAGACAGTATTCCGTACGTATGCACACATGGTGATTTTGTTTTCCGTAGGATGGATAGATGGTGAAATAGGGTTGTTTCATAATTATAATAACATATCAGTATATGAGTGATACTGATGTTATTACTTCATAATTAAACAACTAAAGAAGAAGAAGTGGAAGAAGAAATAAAGTTGAAAGAATCGGTAACAGGCATTACCTCTTCTTTGAAGCGCCTTTTTGAAACCTCCTCTTAGGGCACTAATATTGGTCTTTGAAGAGGACCAGAACCTCTAGGTTGTTTATAGGGAAGTTGATAAGATAAATTGGTAGGGGTGGAAGAGATTTAAGGCTCAAAGTGGTGTGAGGAAGAGAGGGAGGAGGTGCCCTTTTATAAGGGAGGAGAGGGGCACCTTTAGAATAAATAAAGATATTATTTTATTATAAAGTCATATTTGGTTTTTACTAGCCCCAAATTGAGTTATTTCAAAGATAAGGTGGGTATGGATCGAACTAATCTCATATAATATAATTTAGACAAGTTTAGGTTACTATTTTAACCTTATCATTTAGATTTAACTTTAAGTTAGATAATTTTACTTTTACCGTGTCTTTTTGTGTTCTTACACTATGAGGTTAATAAACCTACTATAACAAGCCAAACGAATCCCAAGTTGTTTATTATTAATATATATAACCTTATCTAAGTCATTTGGCCGAACCTTTGATTTTTAGGAATATAATAACAATTAATAATAAAATATTTGTTTTAATAACTATTTTATGTCAATTTTGAAACTATTTGGTAATTGATTTTTGTGAAAATCATAATAGAATTATTAGTTATAAAAAATTTATTTAATTCAAAACTAAAATTTCATATTAACATAGAAAATTATTGGAATTCGTAAAAATTCTCAAATTTCATTTATATGGGTATTTATAACATCAATTATGTCAATATTCCATTAATAATATAATTACTGCATCATCATTGTGTCATAAATAAATTAAATTATTTTAATTCTAAAAATTAGAAATAAAATATCATTATGTAAGAAATATTTTTAGATTTCTAATAAAGATTTATTGTCGAATTTATCTTATGTATAACCCTATATTAAAAATGATTTACTTATTAAACATTGATTTTAACTATTTTAACCCTTCTTTAAATAAATTAATAATAAAGGTCCTAATCTAATCCAAGTGGACCTAAATGGTCATATTTTATTCCTAAGGTTGTTTTTGGTCGAATTACACTTATCCAACAGAATTAGAACACGTGTTAGGGTAATAATAATATCATTTTTACCCTTAATTACACTATTTACTTTTAACTGTGGTAAATAAAAGTAAAAATTTACTATTCGCCAAAAATTATTTTCTTCTCATTAAACCACATTTTACTTATTGACATCAACCGTGTCTCTCAGAATTTTGAAATTCCATTCACAAAATCGGTAAAATTATGTTTTATATAATTTGCAAATTCTCCTAGGAGGTGGGTAAAAGACGGTCAAAAGTTCAATAAAATTTTTATATATCTAAAATTATTAAAAAATGACTCCAATGAATTAAATTGAACTTATATAGGTATTATGTATCAATTTTGACCTAAAATAAGTTTAAATAAAATAAATAATTATTTAAATAAAAAGTCAATTTTTAAATAGTAACCCCGTGTTTTCACTATTCATCAAAAATTGAAAGTTTTCAGAAAAATACCAAAATTTCACCCTAGGCTAATTTCGATATTCTGAATCCAAAAATGAAGTCCATTTCAAAAGAGGAAATTTAAAAAATTTCAAAAATTGGTTATTACTATTAATAACAGCTAGTTTTAATAATATTTTAATAGCATATCGTTGTTTAGTGAAACTCGGTATTGCGTAAAACACACGTTATCGAGGAAGGTCGTGATTGTGTGTAATGCAGCCAAGTTAGGGTTGAGTGTTGTGAAAGACTCCTTTGTTGTAGCGTACAACACAAGAAATCAATAAAATTAAAAAGAATATTTTTCATAAAATCTCGGCGTGTTACATGTAACATGAATAAATATCAATATCAATAAAATTTATAATATGGTAACATATAATCCTTGAAACATTGAAACTGGAAAACAACACACAACATGACATAACAATGAGTCAAGATTAACTGCCAAGACCAATGCACATGGAAAACAAAGTCCCATAAAGGAATCAGGTTCACTGAATGTCCCAACATGTTGTCTCATGAAATTAATCATTACCTAGTAAATTGGAGTGATATATAGGAACAAAAAAATTAAATTTTATTGCATATGTTTTCCACATGAATAATCAAGCATAATGGTTACCCATAGAAATTATTGGGTTGCGCAATCTTTTCATAAGGCATAAGAAAATGAAATACCATGATGGTGTCCAGTAGGAAATGAATTGATATCACTCAAAGACATTCATAATGGGAAATAGTGATATATAATGATAATTTATATCAAAATGATCTGAATACATGAAAAATGATTGTTTATGGGACATTAGAAATGAAACAATTTAGTGCAGCTTATGGAAAATATTAATGTTCATTCAAAGAGAAAAATTAAAATTTGTTATTACATAACAAAAAATTAACGAAGATTGTTTTTAATGATGAATTGATTAATTATATAAAAATATTGGTGTCAAAAAAATATTGTGGAGTACACTTAAAAATGGGTAACAAAATAGTAATTTCCCCTTAATCATACATGTTTTTAGGATGAATTGAGAAGGTAATATTTTTAAAACATGTATTTCCACATAAAATAATGCTGAAATGATCTAGATAGATGAGTTTGGAACCTATAAATAGAATTTAAATGAATTAAATATAAATAAATTAAAAATACATAGGTTTAAATATAGAGAAAGCATAACCTAGAGGAAAAAATGGATGTTCGAGTATAATTTGTTACCTAATGTCTGAAACAGTTCTACTATTGATCGTAATGTCATGGATGATCATATTTAATCCATTAATTAATTAATTAGAACACTTTATACATATATATTATTTATTTTATTCATTTATATTCATTTATTTCCTTTTTAGGAGCTATAAGATTCAATTTCAGCACTTGGGAGTGTTCATTTTCATGTTTTTCATGATCTGTTAAATTTATTAAATATAAAAAAATCCTGTATAATGAAAAGTGTTATCTTGAATTTAAGATATTTTTATAAATTAATATACAATTTATTAAATGATTATATATTCCATTTAGTAATTTTGGGTGAGGATGAATCATTAGAAAAGATGTTATTGATAATCGTTTAGATTATTTTGGCACTTTTTCGATCATCCAAAGCATGTTTTGTTTTATTAATTAATATTATGTATATAATATGGGACATAACATTAAATAGTTTTTAATAAATATATTATATTTTTAAGCCATATGATGGGTATTATGAGAATTTTTTATGGAGGCAATGGAAATTGTAAATTTTGACGTCATTGAAATTGATAAATTAACACATCATTGACGATGTTTTCATTTTTTGTATAATAAGAGAGGGAAGAGAAATAATGATTAACTATTACATTAACATGATAAAATTTTAATATATATATATAATATAAAACATTTTTCATGGCTCATATATATGGGGTTGTGATGATATATTAAGAAAAGAAAAAAAATTGAAAAAAAATTAAATAAAAATGAAAGTGGGTTTTTCCTCCTGAATTCTCCTTCTTGGGGACCTCTGTGGCGACCCCCTCAAGGCATGGGAGTTTTGTATTTTTCTGATACGAATGGTTCCTATACATGAGGAAGAGACATGGAAGGATTATTGAGAAGAATTTTTAAATGTCTCAAAGCATTAAAGGTGTCAGGAGATGGGGTGGTTAAGGGTGAAATTTATAGGGGTGGAGAGGTGTGTTTTCCCATTATTTTAGTCAATATTTTGTTTTATTTAATAAATTCAATGAATATATAGAGAATTATCACAAAATTTAATAAACTAATGAAGGAGAGTTTTATATTATATGCTTATATTAGTCATACATCATCTATTACTTAATAATTCAATTATTTAGAAAATATTATAAATTGTCATATTTCACTATTCCCAAAAAAATAAACTATTTTATAAAGTTCCAAAATTTTAAACTAACCATTTTTTAACTTTTAAAATTACGAAATGAAATTCATTTTACTGAAATAGTACTCCCAATATTAGAAATTTAATTTTTACTAAAAATCATCATTTACTTGGAAAATAACGATTTTTATATTATAACTGATTTTACAACACATTGAGAAATTAATTAAGGTGTTATAAAATTGACTTATAATCATAAGAAAAATATATATTAATATAACAATAATATTTGGGAAAATAAATATTCTTTTTTATTATTAAAATTAATATTAATATTGTAATTAAATATTTATGACATACAAAAATACCAAAAAATTAATTTTTCATTTAAAAAAATTATTTACTTATTACAAGATATATATATATATATATTTATATTTATATATATATATATCATATTTTTCATTTTAAGATACCCAAAAAATTATAATTTAATAAGGGATGTTATTATTATGCTGGTCAGTTTACAATTGAAATGGATCACATTACTATTCCAAATGGCTTGTTACTATTTCATTTGTATAGGTCCCTTAACATCATGAAATAGCTCTAATTTGATTCATTATTCTATTATAATGATTTCATTGTGTTATTTATATTTTCATGTGATTTATAATATATAAAATAATTATAAGAATAGATATTCGATTGATAGAGTCCATGATCATTACATTCTTTAACCCTTATGAAATTTCTCATAGGAATTGTTTTTACTAACAATGTGGAAAATAGAATTGGGTACTTCTCTTTAATTTCTTCCTCTAGTTCTCAGGTTATGTATTATGACTTTTTTTTATTCCATAGTATATATTCCAGGTGAGTGTTGTTTCTGAAAATACCTTTATCACTATAGTCCAAGATCATCATTAGCTTCCACTAATTAGAGAGTTAGTTTTCAAACTACACCGCTTATGAATTCAGTACATGTGAGGGATATGGTTTGTACATTTTCAAGGGTATACATTGAATACAACGTGTACTTGATATATGGTAGGTAAATGTGCTATTCTACATGCAACACCTCTGAGACGATCATAAATCTTTAAGGGGACGATGTACATGGGACACATCATTCCATTCTTCTCAAATATCATGCTCCACTTCCATTGAGATAGGAATAGGATTGAAATGTCTCCAACATTGAACTCGATATCTGATTGATGACTATCTGCAAAACATTTATATTGACTTTGGGATACTTGGATATGCAGTTCAATGGTTTTCACATTTTCTAGCATTTTTTGACCATTTTGTGACCTAGAAGTTTATATTCAGAGAATTCATCCTAGCATGTTGGTGTTTTGCATATTTTTTTCTAATGGGATTAAAATGAACACATTTGGATGATCGAGTAGAAAATATTATTTTAGAAGAACATTACCATTAGAAAATGATGGTCCTATTCACATTTCAAGTCCAAAGAACACACTATGAACATGTCTTCTAGTGATTGAGTAGTTTTTTTAGATTGGTCATTAAATTAAAGAAGATAGGCCACAAAGAATCTCAACTGAGTGTTTAAAGAATATTAGAGACTCTTCTAGAACATGGAGGATAATCTCATATCTCAATCAGATATTATCAATAGTGGTACTCCATGCATTTTTACCACTTCTTCGATGTAAATCCTTGTATGTTGATCAAGTGATAAGTCCAATAAAATTGAGATAAAGTGAGATGCCTTTGTAAGATGATACAGAATAACCCATATCGACATTTTCCCTCTAGATTCATTTATGTATCTAGAGAAATATTTCATATTATGTTTTCCCATTTCCATATTGGTATGGGAAATGGTTTCATCCTTCCCTTATAATTCTTTCTATACGTATTCACTTTCTGACATAACATGCACAATGATGTATACTTAACTATCGACTTCTTCATATTTTCCATCCAATAATTATCCTAGATATCTCAATACTTCTTTGTTCTCGTTGGGTGAATATATAAGGTTTAGCTTTGTACATCATTTAAAAACTACAAATTTATGTCTAGCTCTGATGGTAAACATAGTCATGACCCAAATCTAACCAATCCATCATCATCCGTTTGGATCTCCGAGGAACCCCCATTTCTAATAGATTCATCATTTTTATAGATCTACTTATAATTACATTGGTCATTCATTATTTTCTCCATTAATGATGTTTATGCAATCATTTGAGATAGAACTGATGATGTTCTTTCCTTAATGATTCCCATGTACATCCTTTTCAAGATTATGAATATTGGATCCCTATCAATTCTCATTATTGATAAATATATTGGATCCTTTCTTCATAGAGAATCAAACACATTATTTAACATACCATGATGGTAGTGGATAGTGAATTCATAGTCTTAGATGTGATATAACCATATTTTTTTACCCTTATTAAGGTCTATCTATGTGAATTTATATTTTAGGATCTTTTAAATGGTATATATTTCATGATTCTCCAAACAGATATAATGCTACTAGATTTTCAAAGCAAAGATCACATTATCTAACTCCAGATCATGTGTAGGATTGTTTCACTTTTTTAATTTTCAAATAAATTAAATACTAGGCTATTACTTTATCAATTATCATCAGTACATGACCTAAGAATTTTTTTGAAGCTTTTTTGTACACCAAATCGATTTCCCAACTTATAGAAAGTGTGAGTACTAGTTAAATAATAAGAATTTTTTCAACTATTTGATGCAGTTTTTACATTTATAGGTCTAGAAAATTCCCTCTTCCCCCATCCATAAAGGTTATTGGGTTTGAAAATCAAAATCATTTCATGAATAATTATCAAAAATACCTAGCTAGAACAGGGAAACCATAGATCTTCATTACAGATATTGTTTGGGACACTCTTTGATTTACCATTTCATGGAAATGTCCACAGATATTCCATTGATGGTGATAAAATTCCCAGAGAATGATTCTTCCTCAATCCCTAACTCATTTTTGTTTTACATTGCATATAGTTTCTCCATTCATAATGTTTTTAGCACAGTACTCAAATTCTCCATGTGATCCTCCTTACTCTTGGAGTCTATCAGAATATCAACGATAAAGAATACCACAAATTTTTTAAGTAATACCTAATGACTCTATTCATTAAATACATAAAAATTGTTAGATAATTAGTGAGTATAAAGGGAATCACTATGAACTAATAGTGTCCATACCTCATTTCAAATGAATTATTTGGAATATCATCCTTCCCCACCTATAATTGGTGATATCCTAACCAAAGATTCACCTTAGAGAAATAACTTCCCCCACATAGATGATTGAACAATTCCTCCATCCCTGGTATCAGATACTTGTTTTAAATAATGATTTTTTGAGATCACAATAATAAATGTAGGGGATAATTGATATATCCTTCTTCTTGGTGAAAATGACAGGTGCACCCCAATATAAAAAACTCATGTGTATAAAAACCTTTTCGTGATTATTTTAAAACTAGTTCATTAGTACTTCCATATTACAAATTTCCATTCTATAAGGTGTCTTTGATAATAGTACAGATTCATGAATAAGTACAATTGGGAATTCAACCACTCGGTTAGGAGGAAAAACCATAATATTCTTTAGGGAATACATCAGTATAATCCCTCATGATGGGTATGTCTTCGAGAAGGATTATATACTTTGTCTCTTTTATTTTACCTAGATATGCATTTTCAATAAGCAAAAATATACATAATTTAGATGATGATTATGAAGTAGATTCATATTTCCGTTTATAATTAAACATAATTAGAGGATGCGTCATCAAGTTAAGAGTGTTCTCTCTTTCCCATAATTTGATGTTTTATTTTTATAAAGATAGACAATCCATAACCAATATAGAATCAAACTCAAATGAATAAAGTGAGATGATATTTCTTGAGAGGTTATGTCCACAAACATGAACCTGGGAAGAGATATATAATTTGGATGAAATAATTTCCCCATTTTTTTTCTTAGAAATATCTGAACCTCAATATTTTTAGGTGGTGTCTGAATATTTCTACCAAACATAGAAGTTATAAAATAATTGGTAGAACCATAATCAAATAATATACTCTCTATTTTAAAATAAAAAACCAGCGTACCTATCAACTCATCATTTTCAAGATCCACCTCCATAGTAGTGATAGAATATTCCCTTCCTTATTCCATTTGATTTTTTTGTTGATTGCCTCTAATAACACATGGAGTAGGGTGACGGTTTGAATAATCACCATGTTTCTTACTGTTGAAACACTACTCTACAAGAATATTTTCTATCTAAACACTCATTTCCTCATCCAAATTATTGTGATTATTCATATCCCTTCACCAGTTTTTAGTTTAATTCCCTCATCTTCCACATTTAAATCTCTTCTTGGTTCCCATTATGAAGTTTTCAGATGCTTCTTCCCATACTTTTGACACGTGTAATTTTTTGTCTTATTTCTATATTGGGATTTATTTATTAATCCACCAATGTTAGACTCCATTTTCCTTTTTTTCATCGAGACTATGAGAAAACTGAGTCTTTGATCTCCATTACAACGTTATGGGATCAAAGGGAACATTCTTCATAGCTGTTAAAGTGTTGAATCAACAAAATTTTTCTTAAACATTATATTATTCTAATATATAAGAAGACAGAACTTCTTTTGGAGTTCCTAATAAATCTATAGTTATATCTTGAAATCCTTTTGATGTTTTTCTCATATTCTCCAATAGAATTTTCGTCATTTTTATTCAATCCATAAAATTGTTTTCTATCCTAAGATGTAGGGTTCAGGGGAAACATTTAATGAAAAATATTTCCCTGAAATATTATAATTAATAATAATAAATTTACTCCTTGGAATTTGTGTTTATGATCCATGTCCACCATTGATCACCTTTCGAAAAAAATGATAGAATTTTATTACAACTTTATATTCTTTTGAGAAATAGCGGATATAGAATATTTGATCAGTAGAGTTTAACCATTGTTCTATGATGATGGAATGGAAAGATTCGCTAATGATTGTAGGCCTCTTATCCATGAAGGATTCGACTGAAAAAATCTATTTCTTATGAGTAAGTGGGAGTTCCACGTGATTCAATTTAATACTTATAACATGAGCTAGTAGGGAAAGTAATTTCATGATGTTTTGAGCACTCGTACATATAATATTTTTCATATCATTAGATGAATCATCACATTTCCTATCAAATTTATATTTGGCGTGGGTACTTCCATTTCTATGCATTAACTAAGAAAAATAAAATACAATTTTTGGGCAGGAATAATTATATAATAATAATATAAAAAAACATTGAACATAGAAAGTTCAACTAGTATATGAAATATTAATCCAAAAATGTGACATGAGAATGAGTCATTGATAACTGCGAAGACCATTACACATTGTACAAAACGTCTGATTAAGGAATATGGTTCACTCCCTATCACAACATGACGTATCATAAGACTAAACAATACCCAATTCATTGGAGCAATATCGGGGTGCGACCATTATAATGTTTTCAAGAATATGTGTGAAACATGGAGAATCAATCATATAGGTATCCCATGTAATGAGTTGGGTATCATAGTCATATCTTAACGCAAAAAAGTAAATATCAAAATTCTATCCATGAAAAAATGGATGTAAATAATATATGGGAATTAATAAGGGAAATTATGCATAGATCCTGAAAATTGATTTCAAATTAAATAGAGAACATGAAAAAATAGTTTCGAAAAGATGTTATAAATGAAACATTTTATTACAGCTTAATGAAAATATTAAAGAGTGTTCAAAGAGGAAAATGGATACTATTCTCCTAGAAATATAAATTAACTAAGATAGTTTTTTTGATTAAATTAATAATATTATAATAATTATTTTTTCTTAATTTTGATTATGGATTTCACTTAAAATTGATAATAAAACAGTAATTTCCTTTCAATTGGGGTTTCTTTACAGGAATAATTCAGATGGGGCCTTTTAAAACATGTATTTCTCAAAAACAGAAGGATAAAATGATCTAGATTCATTACTTGATAACATATCAATAGGATTAATAATATATATATATAATTACATTAGTTTAAAGAGAGATAAAGGGTAACCCAATGGAAAAAATGGATGTTCAAGTAGAATCCCTTACCTTAGGTCGGAAAAGGTTCTGCACTATATCCTAATGTCTTGGACAATTATATTAAATTAATTAATTAATTAATTAATTAACATTTATTCATGTATTTTAATTATAATATTTTTATTAAATTCATTTTTTCCTTTTCATGTGTTATAAGATTCAATTTCATTTCTCAAGAGTGTCCATTCGAATGGTTTTCATTATCGGGTTACTTGTATTCATGTATGGTAAATAATATAAAAAAATAATGTGGTCTAGAAATTTTGTTATCTTTTATTAATTTAAATATAGATTATTAAATAGTTATATAAGTCTTTTGGTAAATTTTTGTGAGGATAAATCATTAGATAATATGTTAATGATAACTGTTTAGATTATTTTTTCGGTTTATTAATCATCACCAAGTAGATTAGTTTTATTTATTAATATTATGTATATAAAATGGTTTCATAAAATTAAATATGATATAATAAATATATTATTATCTGATTTAACTTAAAAAATGGTTTTGTGTGCAATATATAAGTGTTTAATGGAAATTTAATACTTCATTTTTTTGAATGTGATAAATAAACACATCATAGATGATTTTTTTTCATTTTTAGTAAAAAAGGAGAAGGAAAGATAAATGATGATAAATTATTCCATCATCATGATAAATTATAGTATATATAAGATAATAGTGTTTTCATTCCACTTGTATAAGGGGAGTTGAAAATAGAATAAAGACTGAAAATAAATTTAAAATAAATTAAAAGAGAATGAAAGATGTTTTTACCTGTTGAGTTATCCTCCTTGAGAACCTATTTCAGGTATGTGAGTTTGGAATCTGATAAATAAAAGGCTCTTGGTTATGTGGATATGATTTAGAATTATATTGAGATTATTTGAAAAATTATCAATGCTTGAAATCTCTGAGGAGAAGGGATAATATTTATAAGGTTGGGGAGGGGGTGTTTTCTCATTATTTTATCATTAGTTTTTTTATTATTCCTATAGAGCTAGAATAGTTTGATCATAATAAATAAATATATTAAAATAATTAAGTACATTTTGAGATTATGGGCTTACATCATCTATGAAAAAATAATTCATTTATTTGGATAATATCATAAACAAATCTATTTCACTGTTGAAAAAAATAGTCTATTTCTGAAAAATTTAAAAATTTAACCCTAACCATTTTTTAATAAATAAAATTAAAAAATGAACTCCATTTTATGTATATAAATATATAAATATTAAACATTTCATTTTTAATTAGAATAATCGTATACTTGAAAATACTTATTTTAAAATTATAACTGGTTTTATAACACTTTGAAAAAATTGATTAAGTTGTCATATAATTATTTTAAAATAATAAGATAAGAAAATAATAATATATTAATACATTTTTTTAAAATAATTCTTCTTTTAAATTATTAAATTATTCATAAATTTTTAATTTAATATTTATGACTTACAAATATAAGAACACTTAATTTTTCACTTTCAAAATAATTATGTACTTTTTTCAAGATATATATTTGTCATATTTTAATTTATAATGTACCCTAATTTTAATTATACATCGATAGGTGTGGTTACTCTTAAATTGGTTAGTGTACTATTCATAAGGGTCGTGTTTCTATTACAAATATCATGTTACTATTCTATTAGTATAAGTTCCTTATCCTCTATATATGTGTCTTATTTAATTCTTTAAAAATTTATAAATTGTTGTTATGCTCTTTATGTGATTTTATGTGATTTATATATTATGAAATATTTATTATAAGGTAATTTACATTGAGAGAATTCAGGTTTTGTACAATTGTGCCCAGTCAAAGGTAAGAATATTTATGTGGATTTTTCCCTTGAAGGGTTTGACACACGGTATCTAATTTTGGGATGAATTAATTGAGAAATTATTACCAAAAACATAATTCAAAAATTCATTATCAGGTTACTTTTATACACGTACTGTAAATAATGTAAAATAATAATGGTTGTTTTAAAATTAAGTTGTATGTTATTAATTATCATCTTGAATATTAAATAGTTACATATGTATTTTGGTAATTTTTGGTGAGTATGAATCATTAGATAATATGTTAATGATAATCGTTTAGATTATTTTGGTGATTTATTAATCATCACTGACTAGTTTCGTTTTATTAATTAATTTTATGTACATAAAATTGATTTAGTGAATTAAATATGATATAATAAATAAATTAATATCCAATTTAACTAAAAATGGTTTTATGAGTAGAATTAATGTAGGTAATGAATATTTAATACTTCATTTTCCCTGAATCTGATAAATAAACACTTCCTAGATGATTTTTCATTTGTAGTAAAAATGGAGATGTAAAGAGAAATGATGATAAATTATTCCATCAGTAGGATAAATTATAGTATATATAAGATAACAGTTTTTTCATTCAACTTGTATACCGGGAGTTGAGAATAGAATAAAGAAAGAAAATAAATTTAAAAGATATTAAATTAACGAGAATGATGGTTTAATAAGTTGAATTATTCTTCTTGAGAACCTCTTTCAAGGCTACGACTTTGGAATTTGATGAAAAAAGGTTTTCGGATGTGTGGATATAATATTGAACTATATTGACCATTATTTGAAAAATTATAAATGCTTGAAATTTGTGATGAGATGGGGTGGTATTTATAGGGGTTGGGAGGGGTATTTCATCATCAATTTATCATTATTTTTTTATTATTCCACATGAAAATGAATAGTTTGATCATAATTATTAGATATATTAAAATAATTAAGTACATTTTGAGATTATGGGATTACATCATCTATGAACCTATAATTAAATTATTTAGAAAATATCATAAACTATCGTATTTCACTGTTGACAAAAAATTCAGCTATTTTAGAAAAATCTAAAAAATCAACCCCAACCATTTTTTAATGAGTAAATTTAAAAAATAAAAACCATTTTATGAAAATAGTTTTATAAATTTTATAAATTTTATTGTCATTTAAAATAATAATATCCCTGAAAATACTGATTTTAAAATTATAACTGATTTTATAACCCATTGAAAAAATTAATTTAGGTGACATAAATTTATTTTAAAATAATAGGAAAAGAAAATAATTTTATAATAATATATTTTTAAAAAATAAATTTTCTATTAACTTATTATATTATTCATAAATCTTTAATTAAATATTTATGACTTACACAAATAAGAACACATAATTTTTCACTTTTAAAACAATTATTTAATTATGTGAAGATATATATTTACCATATTCTTATTGATAAAATACCCTAATATTATTTATACATTTAATGGTGTGGTTACTGTTATATTGGTTAGTTTACTATTCGTAAGGTCCATGTTTCAATTCCAAATATCAAGTTACTATTCTATTAGTATAAGTTTCTTATCTTCCTTAAATGTGTCTTATTTAATTATTTCATAATTTATAGACTTTTTATGATCTTTATGTGTTTTTATGTGATTTATATAATATGAAATATTTATAAGAATGCAATTTTCATTGATAGAATTCTGGTTTGTTTCAATCGTGCCATGTTGAAGATACTAATACTTATGTGGATTTTTCACTTGAAGGGTTTGACAAACTCTATCCAATTTTGGGATGAAATAATTAGGAAATTATTCCCAAAACATTAATTCACCAATTCATGCTAAAGGATATGGGTATGTAAAAATCTAAACCGAATCCATGCGGCCATGGATTCCATGGAAGACAATGAAAATATTTGACGCATCAGCTGGTTGTTCCCAATATCAAGTGGTGGACTTCTGGTGCTACCAACTTTTATAAAGATATTAGAACTCAATGGTTAATTTTAGTATTCCCTTTGGGTTTTAGGGATTCAAAATGGGTCTAAAAACTCAAAAAATTAATAAAATAACAAATATATATCACAAGTAAGATGGAATGCTCGACGATCTCATTCACAGACAAAGATTTCTTGTTAGGATAAATATTTAATTTTTGATGAAAACAATGATGATCTTCCATATTCAGGGTGTGTTCATGTGAATGTTTATGTAGAACTACATTCAAATAGAAATTTTTTGTTAGGATTTATTATAATATCTTATTCAGAATGTTTATTGGTCAATAATATGGGAGGTCATGAACATATCACCAACTAGGGGTGAATCATTGCTTATATCGGGACACATTTATAGATTTATGATATGTTAATGAATCCAACAAAAATCTAAATTTTTCAATATTTACCCTTATGCATGTGATACATTTGAAATCCATGTATTTTATGTGAAAAAATTATATTAAAAGTTATTTTAGCTTTCCCTTATTAATTTAATGATGATTTTATTTAATGATGTATTATTGGGAACACTATATTTTATCTCTATCCAGAGAGTTTGTTTAAGTTGGGATATCAATATTAGTCCTTTAAAAACATAATTATTATGCATTCCTATATAGGGAATCAGAATCAATACATTTTGGTACTAATTAATTGGAAACTTCGTAACTTTTATGTTCATGTGATGAGGATGACATATAATATATTAACCATTCGGTGGAATAAAAACTCTGTGAAAGGTTTCTAGAAATTACTATTTTTTTACTTATGCATGAGCGGCCCAATATTTTATCATGGTTACTGATAACTATATAATAAATTCTATTATTAGGTCTTAAAATTAGTTATAGGCCGATAGATGATGCATGTTCCGTGGAAGTGGTAAAAAAGAGACTAGGAAATGATTATATATTTATATTTCCTTAGATAAAAGGCCTAGGATGTGAGTTTAATTATGGTATTTTAGGTTCTAAGAGTAAAATCATATATCTATGGGGTCTTTGAAACCATGGTGACTATCTCGACTCATGAAAAATAAGGAAACAATAAGTAATCTCAAGTCAATGTACAAGGGGGAGGTAGTTTTGAGAATCATAACATAAGGAGAAATTCAATGTACCTTTCATGTCACATGGTTTTTTTATCCCTTTTAAATAAAATAAAGCTAGGTATTTCTCAAATGATGTTATGATGGTATAATCAACTCATCATCTAAGGAATGTAATACTATATTCATCACATAGGTTGGAATATAGTGTCAAAACCCCATGGAAAGATGTTTATGTTTTCTAGTCTAATCAATACTTCTATGTTTCAAAATCTAGTGGGGATATAGGTTTAGGGTATTTTAACATAGTAATGATAGTTGGGGAAGAAACATGTTTCAATGTTGGGATTTGAAATTAAATTATTTTCTTATGTATATTGTTAAAATAGTATTCAAAACCTTTATAGTTTAAGTTGAGTTGTAGAAGATATAATGGAAGAATTATTCATTGTAGTTTAGAACCATGTAAATGGAATTATTCAACATCTTAATGATGATGATAGAGTAACGAGTGAGGCTTAGACATGGGATTCCCTAAGATATATAACATAATAATTTTCTCAAGTGATTGTTGTAAGGATTAAGGCTTACACCTAGTATAAGGATCATGTATTATAGTAAACCTATTGCCTATTGGTGGATACCAAGGGGTGTATCTCAAATAACGGAAAACATAGAGACCAAGTGGATTATCTCAATGGATAGAATATGTAATTTAGATATGTTCCTATAAAATGGAAATGAGTGAATTTGGTTCTTAGGTAGGAACCCTTGGAATGATGGTGCCCTACTTTGGGAACATATGTTAGGGAATTGAGAAAATTATTTCTCCATAATAGGGGAACACATTATTATGACCTATAAGAATTATGGCTCATGGTTTAGGTGAATGATTATCCCAATTGTTTCTCTTATGTAAGAGGTTGGTTATGGAGCAAAAAGAATCTTCGGCATCTATGTGTTTCACTCTAGTTGATGGAACATGGAAAAGTATAAATAATTTAATATAACTATAGAATGTATCCCAGTATTTGGATCTATTTATTAGGGATTTTCCTTAGTGTGAGGTATGGGACCGAGCTAATTGGGTTCTAACTTGTAGTGCACTCTGTTGTGGGTGCTCAAATGTTGTGCACCGATGCTTGGGTTCATAGAGGGCTGGTTGTGTATTAACTAAACAATAAAATGTGTTCCAGGTGTTTCTTGCTATTATATAGTCCTTTTATGATGTATAGAGTGATTTTATCAATTTTATACAATCCTTGGTATGATTATAGTGCGTGGCTCGTTAGTGAGGGAGATCTATAATGATTATGGGGAGGGGAGCCAGTACATGAATGTATCTTTTATGTGTCCATCTTTTTATTAAAAAATTTATGTGATGGGGTTTTTTTAGTGACCTACATAGACATATGCACACATACATTAGTGTGTGATTAAGAGCCACAGGTATCCCACACTGAGGGGCATAGAAAATGGACGAACATAAAAGCTCTAAAAATGATCTAGGTTGAGGATATAGGTGATAGTGGCTAGAGATATTGGACATGGGTTGATGGCCTTAATTATATGTTTTAATTTATTTATGAAAAATTTCAAGATTCAACTGATCAGATCATTTTATTCATATAACCATTTTTGATCTATGGCTAGAAATAGGTTTCCAATACCAAATCAATGAATTGGAAATGTTTTTTAGGCATCTCCATCCCACAATGTTTGGTAAATTTGATGTCATAGAGATCCAATTTTCATAATTGTTTTGAAATGGTACAAATTTTGGAAAATATTTTATTTATTTTTTGTATGTGATGACAATTTCATGGATTCTATAGAAATATTTTTGGAATTAATTTTTTTATTCTAACATAAAAATTTAAAGAGACAAAAATATTATAAATTGATATATTTGGAAAATGTAAAAAATATTCATTTAATTTTTTTATAAATAACACGAAAAATAAAAATGTCCTTGAGAAATAATCGAAATATAATGATTCAATTTTAAAAATATACATAAAAATATAGATATGGAGGATTATTATTTATCATTGAATTGAATGGATAATGATCGCTACACTTAAAATAATTCTTTAAGATGAATTAAGATTTGATTTGAAGTGAAGTTTTAAAAGGAATATTAAAACAAACAATTTAGTAGAAGAGAGAAATGTTTTTGGGGTTGGGAGTTGTCTATCAGACAATTCCCTATATTAATAATTTAAATATAAGAAATATTGTTTTTAAAAGTGTGATTAGAAAACACAAAATCATTATGATTTGGTAATCATTGATTCATATGTGATTTAAAATTTTTACTTCAAGTTAAACATTAACTAATATGAATAGAAATATAATCATGATAAAATATTTCAAATAGGAATTATATACTCCTGATAAATTCATATTGGTTCATATTAAGAAACATGACTTGAATAATTAATTTGGAGACAAGAAATAAATACCTTGTATTTTTCCTTTAGCAGGACACATTATAACCTCTTGTATAATAAAATAACACAACAAAGTCATTTATTTTAAAACATTATTCATTTGAATTATCTTTTACGTTAATCATTTTTTATAATATATTATATTGTTTTAATTTATTTTTACTTAATATTGATCGTCAGATGTTAAATGTTTTAATCATCCCTTATCTCTTTCAATTTAATGGGTTTAGGAGTCATTTCTTGTTAATGAGTTCAAAATATCTAGAATATTCAAGTCAATTAAATATTATTTCTATAATGGATTATTATTTTTCATGTTAACTCCATTGGAGTTTCATGTATGGTTCTCCAATATAAAATCCATTTCTGGCTTGTTTCTATAAATTTTGATGATTAAATGTTGATACATTAATAATGAGTTAAATATTAATATTTATGTTCCATATTAAATAAGAAATCATTATTTATTAATATCATATATTACTAGTAATTTTGATTCTATGACAACCCATGATAATAATTTATAGAGTCATTCATGTATGTGTTTAATGGAACCCAAATAAGAATATAATACAATAAGTGGATCAGAATTGTTATAATGTGATTTTTATGCTATAATTATTTCATAGATTACTTAATATAATTTAGATGTTATTAAAGAGTTAAAAATATAATTGAGATAATATTTACGAAGAGTATAAATGAAAATTTATTATAATAATTTACTACATACAAATGATAAATTATATCTCCACCTAGGAGAATTATTGGATTTGAAGGAAATTGAGTAATCTATTGAGATTAGAGTCTACTGAATTTTTTTAAATACTAATTTCTCAATATAAATGGAATTTCCTATTCATTTAATATGGATCTATAAATTGAAATTAATGTGGATAAGATATGGTAAGGATGATCAAAACATCATACAACCATTCATACATAATTGTTTAGTGATATTTTGTGACTTTGTCCCCTGATTTTACAATGTTGCAACATTTTATTCGTTATTGTGGGGACCATCATTTACATTTATTACTTAAATATATGTCTAAAATCATATTAAATTGTCATAGAAATTTATTAATTTATGTTCTGAATAATTTTTTTTGAATTCCATATCCAAAGATAATGAAAATATACATCAATATAAGATCACATAACACAATAAACTTTTTTTTTTCAAAATATTTTTTTATTCTTAAAATGAACTTATACAAATTTTGGATAAAGACAATAAAGAATATTTACTCCCATGATATGTATTGTATTTTTATTAAAACAATTCAGGTTATTTTTTTTGTAGACCAACTAAAATAGGATAGAATTTTCTGAATAAATTATTAATGAAAAAAGATAAAAAAAATTGTTCATATTAGAATAATATATAACATACTTCCAAAATATCAAAAAAAATCATAAATTTTAAAAATAATTTTTAAATCCATTATTTTAGTATATTAATAAATATTTGGTTGAGAAAAAGTTTTTAAATTTTTTATAAATATCCTATATCATTGAAATTTCAAAATAGTTAAGGAATTTATAAAAAAAAATTACAATAAACAAAAAAATTATTTTTTTTAGAAAAATAAAAAAACACTAAGCCAGTTTTGTTATGTTGGTTCCAAAATTAAAATTCATTTTGTGGATTAGAATTTTCAATTTTCAAATTCTTTAATTTATAAATTAAATAACTATATATTGAAAAGTATTCATTTTTATCACATAGTTGAATATTTAAACCTAATAAAAATTAATTATACAATTATATTAACATTAATATAAAAAATAATAGTTTTTTTAAAACCATTTTATGGAAATGAATTTTAATTATAATTTATAATGGTTGCAAAAAAATCATTTTCAAAAAATAATGTAAATAAAATTTACCAAAAATAAAATCATGATTTCTTTTATTAAAATATTTATTTTCTCATACCAAACACTTGTATATAATTGTATGGTCATTTATATTGTCATATTCCAAATTGTATTTTTATAAATTAATATATTGAAGTGTTGATGTTTTTATGTGGTTCACATGGTTTATATAATACAATATTAGAAAAAATGACTTATATTATATCCTGATGAGAATTATATATATAATGGTCTGAGTCATTATAGAATATATAATATTATATTCTATGGTGGATAGTCTATATAAACTCCATACTTCATATCAATAATATATTCTAGAGGGATTTTCAATCACATATCACCATTTCATGGATATTTTAGTCTTTATCAAAAAAATCAACTCAATGCATATCAACATAATTTCTTTTTAATAACAAATAGAAGATATTTTCCCAAATATGAGTAGTAATCTCCCCATTTAGATTTATTTTCAATATCGATAAATAAAAATTTTATAAACATAAATAATAACCATCTAATGAAAGAATATTAATATTATTATTAAATCATATCCCTAGTAAATATTATGTAACATCAAGTAGTGTAATGTTAGATGGAAAATTATTTGGAAAGATCACATAAGGAATTTCATGAGGAATATATCCTTCACAATTTGATAAATCATTCGTAATAATAAAAAATTCTAATAATCATTTTAAGTTAATATAACCATGGAAACATATAGATGATGATGTAAAAATTATTTTATACATTTGTTGAGGAAAATAATTTTTTTAGAATATCAAAATTCCAAAATAAAAAAAATAAATCTTTTTTTAATATATGTTATATTAAAAAAATATTATATATGATCTATTTGTTAAAAAAATTATTTAGTCATGATGGTGGAAAATATCATTTACATCTTATACAATAAAATAATGATTCCTTTCACTTTTTCAGTAAAATCCAAATGGGAATTGTTTGTAAAATGACTTAATGATCCCAATAATGATTTTAAAAATCATAAAAAATATATATAAATTATTTAATAAATTAATTTTTAAATTTAAAAAATAAATTTAGTTTTTTTGGAAAACATTTTTTTGGTAGATAAAGTGTTTTCAAACAAATATGGAAATAGAGAACATTTTTTTAAAAAATAATTATTAGAAATATTTGGTAAATTAAGAGAGAAAAATCAATGCCAAAAAAGTACTATCATTTAATAAAATAATAATAATATTAATAATTAGTTTCATGATATATATATATATATATATTATAATATTCCCTCATCGGAAGGATAATCACCAACAATCCAGATAAATGATGTGATTATAACATAAAAATTCTACCACTTTGGTAACATTAAATCATAATCGCTAAAAAATAATATTGTTAAAATAATCATCTAATATAATTATAATAGATAAATTACTGATATTACATTTAATAGGGTCTTTATATGCACCTCATAAAATAATAAAGATACATAACATATCATATATCTCCAAGAAGATAAATTAGTAAATAAAATACCTTACCACTTTGGTTACTTTAGAAATGTAAACCCCATGAAAGAGAGACCCTGAAATTTATTTTTAAATATGAATAATTTCTTGGATAATTATAATGAAATAAATTCATTGTTCTATATAATCTAAATAAATTAAATATTTAGTTTATTTTGGCTTGTGTCTCACAAAAGTAAAATGTGGGATGGAAATCCCTTACAATACGTATCAACTTCCTTTGTACATGTTATAAGCTTTTTTATAATAAATATATGTTTATTATAAATATATTACCTAACTATATATATATATCATACCATTTATGACATATGTATGATGTTTTATTACTTGTTCTTAAACAATTCCATGGTAAAGTCATGTTTATGTCTATGACTGCTTTATTTTTCGAATTTATTTTTATTTTTTGTGTCCTGTTGAATTTGTCATTATTTAATAAACAAAATAATTATAAAAAATATATAAATATTATTTATATTATCTATATATGTATTTATTGTGATCCATAAAAGCTATAGACAGAAACTGAAATACATTATTTATGTATATAGGAGGCCATACTTATACAAGAGTATTATTCCCAATTTCTTAAAGTAAAGAAAGAATGAATTGAGAATAATATCTAAGAATTAAATAAAAATTTTATTTCCAACTTATCATTTATTTTCAATAACCATGTCCTTACGAACATCGATGTAACTCATGACAAAATCACTTCTCTTTGTGAGGTAGTAGTCTTCCACACACACAAGTGATTCTATAGTATTCCAATAAAGGATTATGTAAGAAGGAACATGAGATATCATGATTAAATAAGAATAATAATTTCATAAATATCATATATAAACTATACATACAACAATATATACATCCTTGAGATGTGGTGTTGAAAAATAAAAAACATCGATTCATGTAGTGGTACCCCTCCACTCACATGAAGGATGATTTTTTAATCCATTTGATGTAATATGAGAATAATTTATCTTAATCCATTAATGTAATAAAATATATTTATATATAAGATACTTATTACATTTAATAATAATGATTTAGTAATAATTAAATGATGTGGAGAAATAAATAAAATAAAATGTTTAGTTTAGGACATTCCCTATACTTTAAACAACATTGATTGTCACAAAAAGACTATGTAGTACATATTTATTAACACAATATGTCCTCAAGGATTGGTGGAGGGATTTAAGAATTTATTTGTGATGTTTATTTTTGAAAAAATGGTTTTTTATCTATGAAGTAGTGAGTGTAGGGGGTGACCTTTTATAATATAGGTGAGTTAGAAACATGTAATTTTTTTAAAAATGGTGTACCCATGTTATTAACATGTAAAAAGGCTCATAAATGAACTATTATAAAAACTATAACACATAACAATAATAAAACTCCATAAAATTTCTATTTAACATATTTTTGGTAATATTTGACCCGTATCTTTGTATGTTAACCACCAGTTAACCAATTTTTACCTTAACTATGGAAATTTATTTTCAATGTGTTTACTATTCATTATTATAAAAAGTAAAATCGATAATATTAGATAATATATTTTATGATTCCAGATATTGATCCTTTTTTTAAGTTCTATTTTCATAAGTGGAAAATTTAATTTCAAATTAATCCGACAGACATGACGGGAAAGTGTTTTTCTAAAGAAACAATTATCAAAACATTAAAAAAATAAAGAAATATTTCAATATGGAATTTATTATGATGAACTAAAATTGATTAAATGATATATAATTTAAAAAAATACTTTTTAAAATATGTTAACCAAATTTGGATGTTTTAAAATAGTTCAAAATAAGTGACAATTCATAAAAATTCGTTATTTTTCACTATTTAATGAAATATTTATTTTCTTATAAAATTAAAAAAAAGTCCACCCTAATATTATTTTGATATTATTATTTCAAAAAAAATATTTTATTTCAAAAAACAAATATGAAATTGGAAAAAAAAATACTTTCATTGTAAGTTGTAAAAATACTTTAAAACAACATTTTAAGAATATAATATTTTTGAGCATTAAATTGTATTTAATCCGATCTCTTGTCATTATAACACATAAGATAAATGTTAAACCTTTGATTGAAAAAATAATATATAATATTATTAAAATAATTCCCCAAATGTTATTAATTTAATTTCTTGATATAATTTTTTTATACAAATAAAAAAAGTTTTTCCAAATAAGTTTCCCATTATTTTAAAATGGATATGTTCATTTATAATTAATTATTCTATAAGGAAGATATTATATATACATGTTTACACGCAATTTTTTCATAATTTAGTTAATACTATACATATCCTATTTATAACAGTTTGGTGATAAATATCTAATTAATTAGTAATGTTTTTATATTATTTATTGTTTCATTTAAACTCAGTGATGCATGTAATGTTTCCTAAACAAATTGTTCTACGTAACATAAGGTAAACCCATCATTATGTGTAATTAAATATAAACTCGATGTTGTGTGTAAAAAAAATCTAAACTTAATGTATTTTTTATATCAAATAATATCAAAAATATTAAATTTATATAAAAAATTTACTCTATAGAAATTATGGGATTTTAAATTATATCCCGTATAAAATGAACTCCAACCTAGAAATTATACATTTTGGTACCAAAAAACTAGGATACATCTTCCTCATTACATTCTCTGGCTTCCACGTAACATCCTCAATATGTGGGGTTTTTCCGAAAACATTGATCAGGTGTCTGGACATGTTTTATTGAAATTTATCTATATGATCCACATTCTAAAATGAATGTTCCTTATAAGAAATATCATACTATAGATGTATGGTTTCTAATATAATTAAATGTGAAGGATTCAGTATGTACTTGCACAATAGTGTTACATGGAAAACCTCATGAATACGAGAGAGGTTTGGTGGAAGTACCAAACAGTAAGCTATTGTCCATATATGAACAAGTATATAAAAGGGACAAATATACATAGGGATTATTTTTCACATTACTATTCTATAGAGAACTAGATGAAGATAAAATCTCACCAGCATCAAATTCATGGTCATGTTTTAGATTATATTCATAACATTTTTATAAACATTCTTTTATCCTTAAGTGTTACTAAATGGATCTAACCTTATTTAACTTCTAATTATTTTTATTATGTACTAATAGCTTTATTTCTACAAATTAAATTCTATATGTTGTATTTCTAAACTTTATTTTCATGATAGTATTAATAATAATGAAAACGAATGGCCGTGTTAACACTATTATTGTAGAAACCATTATACTAGAAACCATAACACTATTATTATAGAATGGTTATTATACTAGAAACCATTTATATCCATAAAAAATAAAAATATCGTATCCATTAGGGTTTAAATTGTTCTCTCAGATAGACCATCAGTCTAATGATGAAATATGGCACTAAAACACAAATCTGTATCAATAACATGAAAAGACTACTCCAAAACATTGATGTAAAATTAAGATTTCAGTTTGATTATAATGTTTATTGTACTCAATAAAACCATTCCACTTTGTCAATGAATGTTCTAAATAGAGGATCTAATAGAAATTTTAATGATTTAAATGATATGTGATGACTTTTTAAGGTGACCAAATACATCCCAAAATTTCATTAATATCAAAAATAAGATAAACCCTAAATAACATTGGTACTTTTAATAATTTTTCGACAAAATTAAAGGTGTTTATCCTTAAACATCATTGTCACTAAAACATATAAAAACCAAATGGTTTTATTTCTATATATGTATCTTAAAATATACATAATATTTATAAACTCCAAAAATAAAAATAATAAAAAGTGGTTTCAAGGATTTTGAACATATGATCATTATTATACTCATAAACACATGATATTATACATAACACTTTTGTTAATCTTACATTGATTCATATACACAAAAAAAATTCAGTTCAGATTTTAGTCATTATATAAGCTCTTATATAATACAAAAACTTATTCATTAAGAAGATAAGGTTCATCATTATACTAATAAAACATCAAATATAATTTCATTATTGCATAATCCATTAATAGGAAGATAATGACATGATATTACACTAATTTATGAAAAATAATATTTTTATATGGATCATTCATATAAAATGAAACATAAAATTCCAAATTATTGTCAGGATTATAATAGTTCACTAATAATCATGATTCACTTATCCGTTATGATTGCTTAAGATTTCCCTCATTACATTTTCTTCACAGTTCCTTGTGTCTTATCATCCCAATTAGCCATTGGATTGTCAATTTGATTCAAATAAATCCTAAACTCCATCCACATCAGTCACTATAGTATGGGTGTCGAATTAGTTGGATTCATCTTCCCCTCCATTAAATTACACAACAAATTAATAATATTTAAGAATTCATGGGATTTATAAAAATCTTTTACACATTTAAGGAACCTCACAATTCCATTCAAGTGAATCCCTTAATTCTTCTTCCCATATTTCTAGATATCATATGTTTGGTATTCCATTCCACCATTCTAGTTTTCGTGATACTCAGTCTTACTTTTTATCAGGACCTGGCCTTAAACATTAATTATTACTGAATTAAATGAATAATTCACATTGAGGATCTTTTCAGATTTAGTTTTTTAGAGAATTAGGACATAACTATTACATCTCAAAGATTACGAAGTAGACACATCTAATCAGCTTCCATTTTTTTCACAAAATACAAATTCTTGAACACAAGAGTCATGACTAGTTCATTGTTTTAGACAGCCTAACATTTCCTTGATCCCATCCATGACCCTATTCATCTTTATGTCCTATGAAAAACATTTCAGAAAAATTTGGGATGAACATAAAAAGCTCAGTATGGGTTATAAAAATACGGAAAGAAAACAGTAGTCCATGTATACATAAAAATCAATGAAATCATACTTTAATCATAAAACATAAGCACTTTATCATACCTCATTAAATCATAAGATTTAGGAATAACTCATAGAAATCATAAGACGTAAAGGTAACTTGAGGCATTCATAACATTCTTACGTAAGGAGTAACCCCCATGGTTACGTTTGGAATACCCATCACAATATATTCCCTAATTCGTTTTGTAGAAACCTTAGCTTTTAACCCCTTCGCGTTACCCAATGCATTTGAGAGCTATATCGGGCTCACCTGCCCTTAGTTTATCACGGAACCACCCATATTCATAAACAATGCCCAAGAACCATAACATAATCATAGCACATAACTTAAGCATAAAGGAAAGATATCATTCCCACATTTCAATAACAATATAACATTTTAAGATATTGAAATAATTAATCCATTCTAAAAACCATTTTCAAAACCATTTAAAATATTTAACAAAGATATTTTTTAATCAATGTTTCCAATACCACTTTGAAGATTTTAACATTTTAAACCGTTAATATTCATATAAATAAATCCATAAACCCATTTTGAAAACATGGATATTAATGAGAAATATTTATAAGAATAAATCATTAAAACATTTAAATCGATATTTTAGTTAGAGGGTTTTTAACAAAATGAGAGACACTTGAATACAATAATTGAGGAATAACATTTAATCAGAACTTTATAATATCATGAGAATAAAGGGATTCATGATATAATATTCCATAGGATAGTATATACACCATATAATAGTGAATTGGTGCATAACAACAATGATGTCTCAATAGATATGTAAAATGAGATGAAATCCCTTATAAAGAAGGTATCCTTAAATTATGGATAAATCAATCTCATAATTATGTGTGAAAAACATAAATACACCCAATATAAGTGGATACTAATTTTAAAACAATCAAAGGTCATTCACAGATATTCAAATGATGACATATTCAATAAATACATGTTGAACCCAAAGAAATCGAAATTTGGTTAAGAAGCTACCTTGATAAAATTCGAAAGCCTAACGACGTCACTTTAAAATTCATAAAATTAGTTGATGAGAGAAAAAATGGTTTCTCATCACTTGGACATAAAATTTACATCAATAAGGATATTGAAGAACATATCACAACATAAAAAAATATATATATCATACCATTTATGACATATGTATGACGTTTTATTACTTGTTCTTAAACAATTCCATGGTAAAGTCACGTTTATGTCTATGACTGCTTTATTTTTCGAATTTATTTTTATTTTTTGTGTCCTATTGAATTTTTAATTATTTAATAATCAAAATAATTATAAAAAATATATAAATATAATTTATATTATCTATATATGTATTTATTGTGATCCATAAAAGCTATAGATAGAAACTGAAATACACTATTTATGTAGATAGGAGGCCATACTTTTACCGGAGTATTATTCCCAGTTTTTTAAAGGAAAGAAAGAATGAATTGAGAATAATATCTAAGAATTAAATAAAAATTTTATTTCAAACTTATCATCTATTTTCCATAACCATTTCCTTACGAACATCGCGGTAACTCATGGAAAAATCACTTCTCTTTGTGAGGCAGTAGTCTTCCACACACACAAGTGATACTATAGTATTCCAATAAAGGATTATATAAGAAAGAACATGAGATATCATGATTAAATATGCATAATAATTTCATAAATATCATATATAAACTATACATACAACAATATATACATCCTTGAGATGTGGTGTGGAAAAATAAAAAACATCGATTCATGTAGTGGTACCCCTCCACTCACATGAAGGATGATTTTTTAATCCATTTGATGTAATATGAGAATAATTTATCTTAATCCATTAACATAATAAAATATATTTATATATAAGATACTTATTACATTTAATAATAATTATTTAGTAATAATTAAATGATGTGGAGAAATAAATAAAATAAAACATTTAGTTTAGGACATTCCCTATACTTTAAACAACATTGATTGTCACAAAAAGACTCTGTAGTACATATTTATTAACACAATATGTCCTCAGGTATTAGTGGAGGGATTTAAGAATTTATTTTTGATGTTTATGTTGGAAAAATGGTTTTTTATCTGTGAAGTAGTGAGTGTGGGGGTGACCTTTTACAATATAGGTGAGTTAAAAACATGTAATTTTTTTAAAAATGGTGTACCCATGTTATTAACATGTAAAAAGGCTCATAAATGAACTATTATAAAAACTATAACACATAACAACAATATAACTCCATAAAATTTCTATTTAACGTATTTTTTGTTATATTTGACCCTTATCTTTGAACGTTAACCACCGGTTAACCAATTTTTACCTTAACTATGGAAATTTATTTTCAATGTGTTTACTTTTCATTATGATAAAAAGTAAAATTGATAATATTAGATAATATATTTTATGATTCCAGATATTGATCCTTTTTTTATGTTCTATTTTCATAAGTGGAAAATTTAATTTCAAATTAATCCGACAGACAAGACGGGAAAGCATTTTTCTAAAGAAAAAATTATCAAAACATTTAAAAAATAAAATATATTTCAATATGGAATTTATTATAATGAACTAAAATTGATTAAATGATATATAATTTAAAAAAATACTTTTTAAAATATGTTAACCTAATTTGGATGTTTTAAAATAGTTCAAAATAAATGACAATTCATAAAAATTCGGTATTTTTCACTATTTAATGAAATATTTATATTCTTATAAAATTATAAAAAATTCCACCCTAATATTATTTTGATATTATTATTTCAAAAAAAAATATTTTATTTCAAAAAACAAATATGAAATTGGAAAAAAATACTTTCATTGTAAGTTGTAAAAATAATTTAAAACAAAATTTTAAGAATATAATATTTTTGAGCATTAAATTGTATTTATTACTATATCTTGTCATTATAACACATAAGATAAATGTTAAACCTTTGATTGAAATAATAATATATTATATTATTAAAATAATTCCCCAAATGAGATTTATTTAATTTCTTGAGATAATTTTTTTATACAAATAAAAATAGTTTTTCCAAATAAGTTTCCCATTATTTTAAAATGGATATGTTCATTTATAATTAATTATTCAATAAGGAAGGTATTATATATACATGTGTACACCCAATTTTTTCATAATTTAGTTAATACTATACATATCCTATTTATAACACTTTGTTGATAAATATCTAATTAATTAGTAATGTTTTTATATTATTTCTTGTTTCATTTATACTCGGTGATGCATGTAATGTTTCCTAACAAAATTGTTCTACGTAACATAAGGTAAACCCATAATTATGTGTAATAAAATAAAAACTCGATGTTGTGTGTAACAAAATCTATACTTAATGTATATTTTATATCAAATAATATCAAAAATATTAAATTTATATAAAAAATGTACTCTATAGAAATCATGGGATTTTAAATTATATCCCGTATTAAATGAACTCCAACCTAGAAATTATACATTTTGGTAACAAAAAACTAGGATACATCTTCCTCATTACATTATCTGGCTTCCATGTAACATCCTCAATATGTGGGGTTTTTCCGAAAACATGGATTAGGTGTCTGGACATGTTTTATAGAAATTTATCTATATGATCCACAATCTAAAATAAATGTTCCATATAAGAAATATCATACTATAGATGTATGGATTCTAATATAATTAAATGTGAAGGATTCAGTATGTACTTGCATAATATTGTTACATGGAAAACCTCATGAATGCAAGAGAGGTCTGGTGGATGTACCAGACAGTAAGCTATTGTCCATATATGAACAAGTATATAAAAGGGACAAATATACGTAGGGATTATTTTTCTCATTACTATTGTATAGAGAACTACATGAAAATAAAATCTCACCAGCATCAAATTCATGGTCATGTTGTAGATTATAGTCATAACATTTTTATAAACATTCTTTTATCCTTAATTTTTAGTAAATGGATCTAACCTTATTTAACATCTAATTATTTTTTTAGGTACTAATAGCTTTATTTCTACAAATTAAATTCTATATGTTGTATTTCTAAACTTTATTTTCATAATATTATTAATAATGATGCAAACGAATGGGCGTGTTAACACAATTATTATTAGAAAACTCAGCTATAGAATGGTTATTATACTAGAAACCATTTATATCCATAACAAATAAAAATATAGTATCCATTAGGGTTTGAATTGTTCTCTAAGATTAACCATCAGTCTAATGATGAAATATGGCACTAAAACACAAATATGTATCAATAACATGAAAAAGACTACTCCAAAACATTGATGTAAAATTAAGATTTCAGTTAGATTATAATGTTTATTGTACTAAATAAAACCATTCCAATTTGTCAATGAATGTTCTAAATAGAGGATCTAATAGAAATTTGAATGATTTAAATGATATGTGATGACTTTTTAAGGTGACCAAATACATCCCAAAATTTCATTAATATCAAAAATAAGATAAACCCTAAACAACATTGGTACTTTTAATAATATTTCCACAAAATTAAAGGTGTTTATCCTTAAACATCATTGTCACTAAAACATATAAAAACCAAATGGTTATATTTCTATATATGTATCTTAAAATATCCATAATATTTATAAACTCCAAAATCAAAAATAATAAAAAGTGGTTTCAAGGATTTTGAACATATGATTATTATTATACTCATAAACACATGATATTATACATAACTCTTTTGTTAATCTTACGTTGATTCATACACACATAAAAAATTCAATTCAGCTTTTAGTCATTATATAAGTTCTTATATAATACAAAAACGTATTCATTTAGAAGATCAGGTTCATCATTATACTAATAAAACATCAAATATAATTTCATTATTTCATAATACATTAATAGGAAGATAATGACATGATATTACACTAATGTTTGAAAAATAATATTTTCATATGGATCAATCATATAAAATGAAACATCAAATTCCAAATTATTGTTAGGATTATAATAGTTCACTAATAATCATGATTCACTTATCCATTATGATTGCTTAAGATTTCCCTCATTACCTTTTCTTCACAGTTGTTTGTGTCTTATCATCCCAATTAGCCATTGGATTTGAAATTTGATTCAAATAAATCCTAAACTCCATCCAAATTAATCACTACAATATGGGTGTCTAATTAGTTGGATTCTTCTTCCCCTCCATTAAATTACACAACAAGTTAATAATATTTAAGAATTCATGGGATTTTAAAAAATATTTAACACATTTCAGGAACCTCACAATTCCGTTCAAGTGAATCCCTTAATTCTTATTCCCACATTTCTAGATATCATATTTTTGGTATTCCATTCCACCATTCTAGTTTTCGTGATACTCGATCTTACTTTTTATCAGGACCCGACCTTAAACATTACTTATTATTGAATTAAATGAACAATTCACATTGAGGATCTTTTCAGGATTAGTTTTTTAGAGAATCGGGACATAACTATTACATCTCAAAGATTACAATGTAGACACATCTAACCAGCTTCCATTTTTCTCACAAAATAAAAAATCTTGAACACAAGAGTCATGACTAGTTCCTTGTTTTAGATAGCCTGACATTTCCTTGATCCCATCCCTGACCTTATTCATCTTTATGTCCTATGAAAAAGATTTCAGAAAAACTTGGGATGTGCATAAAAAGCTCAGTATGGGTTATAAAAATATGGAAAGAAAACATTACTCCATGTATACATAAAAATCAATGAAATCATACTTTACTCATAAGACATAAGCACTTTAACATACCTCATTAAATCAAAAGATTTTGGAATAACTCATAGAAATCAAAAGGCGTAAAGGTAACTTGAGGCATCTATAACATTCTTACGTAAGGAGTAACCCTCATGGTTACGTTTGGAGTTCCCATCACAGTATATTCCCTAATTCTTTTTGGAGATACCTTAGCGTTTAACCCCTTCACGTTACCCAATGCATTGGAGAGATATATCGGGCTCACCTGCACTTAGTTTATCATGGAACCACCCATCTTCATAAAAAATTCCCAAGAACCATAACATAATCATAGCACATAAATTAAGCATAAAAGAAATATATCATTCCCACATTTCAATAACAATATAACTTTTTAAGATATTGAAATAATAAATCCATTCTAAAACCATTTTCAAAACCATTTAAAACATTTAATAAAGTGATTTTTGAATCAATGTTTCCCGTACCACTTTGAATATTTTAACATTTTAAACCGTTAATATACAAATAAGTAAATCCATAAACCCATTTTGAAAACATGCATATTAATGAGAAATATTTATAATAATAAATCATTAAAACATTTAAAATGGTATTTTAGTTAAAGGGTTTTCAACAAAATGATGGACACTTGAATACAATAATTGAGGAATAACATTTAATCAGAACTTTATAATATTATGAGAATAAAGGGATTAATGATATAATATTCCAAAGGATAGTATATACACCATATAATAGTGAATTGGTGCATAACAACGATGATGTCTCAATAGATATGTAAAATGAGATTAAATCCCTTATAAAGAAGGTATCCTTAAATTAAGGATAAATCAATCTCATAATTATGTGTGAAAAATATAAATACAGTCAATATAAGTGGATATTAATTATAAAACAATCAATGGTCATTCCCAGAAATTAAAATGATGACATATTCAATAACTACATGTTGAACCCAAAGAAATCAAAATTTGGTTAAGAATTTACCTTGATAAAATTCAACAGCCCAACGACGTCACTTTAAAATTCATAAAATTAGTTGATGAGAGATAAAATGGTTTCTCATCACTTGGACATAAAATTTAAATCAATAAGGATATTGAAGAACATATCCCAACATAAAAATATGTAAATTAAAAGACATAACAAATTAAGTCTTTTAATAAGAGTAGGGTGAAAGGTTCCCTTACCGATTTGGGTAACATTTGAAACGTACACCCCATGAAAGAAAGACTATAAAATATTAATGAAAATACTCATAAACAAAATTATATTACACAAATAGTAGAATAATGGGAAGTACATATACCACTCAATGGAAATGGTGGAAAATGTAGCATAAAATCTCACGGGAATAAAAGTGAGATGAAGAAACCCTTATGAAAACTCGACAGCCTAATGACATCACATAAAACTTCCAAAAAATGGATTGATCAAATCAAATAGGGTCTCTAATCATATGAACATAGAAATTACAGTAATAGGAATATAAAATAGCCTCTCCCAACTAAGAAATAGGAGCATAAAATAAACAACATAAAAGAGAGTACTTAAAAAGAAAGAGAGAGGTGGGGTGCCTTACCTCAAGTCCGACTTGTCTTATTCATTTCTTTATATTCTTGATTAATAAACTTTGGTCAATTTATAATTGCTTAATGAAATACTTTAATTTTTATTATTCAATTAATATCATATATTATCATGTTATAATAATTAGTTAAATTATGTGAGTTCATATCATACGTTTTGTAGATGTTCGGTACATGAGTCAAAATGATCTTGTTTGAAAAGCATTGTCAATGTAGTTGTATGTAAATCATATCCAGAATAGTATTAATGATGTAAATATCATATATATCCAGTATATATTCGTTTTATATTTATTCCATAATATTTGGAGATAAAAAGAAATGAAATGCACCGTTCATGGAGATGGTAGGCCGTACGTACGTATGAACGCTACTTTCATTGCTTTGGCATATTAATGGAATTAAAACTAAATGAGATATATATATATATATATTATAATTACAATATAATATATATGTTATATAGGTCACATATTTTCATTTTATACATTCCATATATTGCGTAAACGAGTCACATCACTTGAGGGGGCGGTAGTCCACACCTCCTTGTATGAAATTATCGCATTTTCACAACATGAAAATCATAAAGGTATGTTTTCAATATAAAATACAGAAGCATATAGAAAACATAAATACCATATATATCATATATAAAATACAGTGACATCATAATGGCCACCATGAAAGGTGTTAAGAGAATATTGAACAATCCTTATTTCGTGAGGCAGTAATTCACCATCCACAGAAACAGTATGTTCTTTAACCATTAGACGGAGGTGTGTGTAAGTGTAGCTCGAATCCTTCAAATAAAATCATCCTAGTATATTTAAGATACTGGTGTTGTTACAAAATAATGTAATAAAAAGAGTTTAGGGGTTTGGAGAAGCAAAATAAAACAAAACAACACAAGTGAAGACATTACCTTTAAATCGGGTAACTCCTCTTGGTTTGACCCAAAAGGGTTTCTTGAAGAGAATTCTTCCAAAGGTGAGGCTTCAATGATAAATAGAGGGATGTGGAGAGATGAAATGGGAAGGTTTTTGCTGAGACAAAGGCTTGATAGTTGTGGTCATGGTGGTAGAGTTGGGGGCCGTTTATAAGAGAAGAGGAGGGGCACTCTTGGAAAGTTATAAAATATTATTTTATTATAAAATGCTTTTCGGATTTTAAAGGTCCCAAAAGGATATATTTAGAGGATAAGGTGATAATATTTAGAAATACACTCATACAATAGTTTTGTGACAAGTTTAAGACTTAGATTCTACCCTATATTCTCATTTTATTTAAATCGTTCATTTATGAAGTAATCACTGCATCATCACGGTGTCATAAATAAATTAAATTATTTAATTTCTAAAAATTATAAAAAAACTAACATGATGTAGGAAAACTTTTTAGAGTTATAATTAATATTTATAGTAAAAAATATGACTTGTATAACCCCATGTAAAATATTATTTAGTAAAACAATACATGTTTGTGACATTTTAATTTTAACATTAAATAAAAAGTTATTAATGTCATTTTCCAACCAAAGTGGCTCGATGGGGTCCCCAAGATGACCCATGGATTTTTTTTGGCCATAAATGACTCATAAAATAAGGGTAGGACATGTGTCAAGGTCATTTCATATTATTATAACATTATCTTTACCTTAAATTACACTAATTACCTTTAATCGCGATTAATAAAACTTAAAAGTTACTATTCACCAATAAATTATTTTAATCTCATTGAACCACATTTTACTTCATAATGACAACCATGTATGTTGGATTTTTGAAAATCAAATTAGAGAAGTGTTAAAGTTTCATTTAAATGAAAAATCAGTTTCATTAACTACCACTTAGTGGTTTCACTATTCATCAAAAATTGATGTTTTTTAGAAAAACACGAAAAATTCACCATAAGTTATATTTGATATTCCGAATTCAAAAACGATGTCCATTTTAAAAAATTCAAAACATATATGTTGCATTAATTAATTGAATAATTAATTCCTGCTGTCAAAACAAATAGCGTGTTTTTAAGCAACAATATCTATTAAAAGATTGACATTAGTTTAAGTCCAATTTCTAAGTGAAATTAATTCCAATGACCCCCATTGGATTAAATAGTAAAAATATATTCTAAATACACATTAATATCAATTAAAAATATAATCTATCCATATAAATAAATCATATTAAAAGGTGGTTTTGAATTAAAAGGAAACATTTTCCCTAAAAATGATCTTTATCGGAAAAATAACAAAAATGTACACAAAGTAAATTTTGATGTCCTGATTCTAAAGAAGGATTTTATTTTGTAAAATAAAACAAATAAAATTCCCAAAAGTATATTTAAAAAGGTTTCTCCATCAAAAGGAAGTTAATCGACCTTTTAAAGAATATTAGAAGATTTATGCTTAAAATTTGATTCATTTAAATTTTAGGCCTCTAACATTTATTGGATAAGAGTAAAAAATATGGGACAAATATATATAATAATTTTTTAGTTAGTTAAATTCATTTCTGTCATTACAACGGCTTGGCGTTAACTACCATTTAAAATAATATTATTTTATTATTAGAGTACAACGTACGATTTCAAAGAAACTCGTTGTCGCGTATTGGGTATGCCTTCGAGCATAAAATTCCCATTAAAGTAATATTAATATTTTATTCACAAATATGGATAAATATGAAAATTTCATATTCTTTATTTAAATGTGGTATTACATCCTTCCCCCCTTTTGGGAATTCTGTCCTTGCAATTTTAAAAATTAGGATTGGAAAATTCATTGAATGCCCCACATCAAAAAATGAGTAAATTAAACTGTCACTTTTAAAAAAAGAAAGGGAAGTACAAAGGTCACCCAAGTTAACCCATACTAGGATTCCATGTAGGCAAACATGGATATGGAAGAAAAAACAAAGGGTCATGCTCTGAGCGAGAGTGATAGAAAACATGTTTAGGAGAAAGTTAACCACCAGAAAATCTCAACCTGGTGATGGGTTAAACAGTATTTGATTCCCCAGTAGGAAAAGTAAATAGACAACATTTTTTTAAGTTACTTTTCATTGAGGAATGTTTTTATGAGCTTAACTAAATCACAGTGAAACATACTTACTTGTCATGTTGACTTTAAACTTTTACTAGATTTCTTGCATGAACTCTTATTTTCTCCCAAAGATGAGTATTTAGGATGACTTGTTCACATTAAGAGAGCTATAATCAACTTCTAGAGAATCACCTAATCCACAAAAGAGAACTATATACTTCCCATGTCTTTAACCTTAACCAAAAATGAAACCAAAATGGTTAGTATGAGATTAGATAATACTCAAAAAGATAATCCTTTATAAAAAAATTTATTCTTAATCTCCAAAATTTGTCAAACAATACCCAAAGTTCAACAAATACCATTCAATAAACATTTGTCCATAAAATTCTTCAAAGTAATCAAAACTGAGACTGAAACCCAAATCTCTGAAGGATTTAATCTCATTGTCTTCCAAGATAAACCTTATCATTTATCTCCAAATAAAATCAGTTACTCTTAAAGTATCATACTGAAAAGTAATTAACATAATCACATATCCTCCATGATAGGTTAATAATTTCCATAGATAACCCAAAATCAACTTAATCTAGATTCATAAGATCATCTAACTAAAATGAATTAGTCAAACTAACCAGGGACTTCACGTAGTCCAGTGGTAGAAGATAAATACCAGCCGCACTTTGGTTGTGGGTTCAATTCTTTCAGCTTTGTCCGACGTGACGGGTTGTCACACGGTCTACGTGTTGTCCTTTTTCCAAAACTATATAATTCATATAACATTCCCCAAAAAGTGAGAAAATCATCAAAAATAACCATAACATAATTTAACCTCATGTTTACCTCATTTCGTTCATATTACATCAGAACATATAGTAACCCATAATTACCTCAAAAGTAAGGATCATATAAACCATAATGGTTACCTTTATAATTATTACCTGAACTTCCATGTTGATTTGGTTCTCTCGTACATGAGGCATTAGAGAATTGACCAAGGTTCAAGTGGTTGATCATGACTCCTGATAGTTGGATTACAATAACCACGAGATTTCTCATTGAATCGCCCATTTCATACAGTCTCTTAATCAGAGAACCACTATAGTTTCCTTCAAACCCATTGTCACTTTGGTGCCTGCTATATCGAACCATTTATTAAATCCAAAAATGTCAGTGTGAGTATATCATAAAAATAATCATGTACTAATGAGTAAGATAAACACTAAGATATACTTACACATTGACTTTATCTAAAAACTATGACTATTTCTAATATCCTAGCCATTATGGTAATGTCACTTATGCTTAAAGAATACCCTAACCTCTAATGTTATCTAAACCGACCTCTAATACCAACTATAAGGACACATTCTTAAACAATTCTTATTATTGAAGTAAATGAATAATTCACATTGAGAATCTTTTCAGGTTTAGAGTTTTCGAGAATTAGGACATAACTATTACATCTCAATGATTACAAAGTAGACACATCTAATTAGCTTCCATTTTTTTCACAAAATAAAAACTCTTGAACACAAGAGTCATGTCTAGTTCCTTCTTTTAGACAGCCTGACATTTCCTTGATCCCATCCTTGACCCTATTCACTGTTATGTCCTGTGAAAAAAATTTCAGAAAAACTTGGGATGAGCATAAAAATATCATTAAGTGTTATAACAATACGGAAAGTAGTCCATGTATACATAAGAATCAATGAAATCATTCTTTACTCATAAAACATAAGAACTTTAACATACCTCATTAAATCATAAGATTTAGGAATAAATCATAGAAATCATATGACGTAAAGGTAACCTGAGGCATTCATAACATTCTTACGTAGGGATTAACCCTCATGGTTATGTTTGGAATACCCATCGCAGTATATTCCCTAAATCTCTTCGGATAAACCTTAGCTTTTAACCCCTTTGCATTACCCAATGCGTTGGAGAGCTATATCGGGCTCACCCACCCTTAATTTATCACGGAACCACCCGTCTTCATAAACAATGCCCAAGAACCATAAAATATTCATAGCACATAACATAAGCATAACAGAATGATATCCTTCCCAAATTTCAATAACAATATAACATTTTAAGATATTGAAATAATGAATTTATTCTAAAAACCATTTTCAAAACCATTTAAAACATTTAATAAATAGATTTTTGAATCAAAGTGTCCCATACCACTTCGAAGCTTTTAACATTTTAAACCATTAATATACATATAAATAAATCCTTAAAACCATTTTGAAAACATGGATATTAATGAGAAATATTTATAGGAATAAATCATTAAAACATTTAAAACGATATTTTAGTTAAAGGGTTCTTAACAAAATGAGGGACACTTGAATACAATAATTGAGGAATAACATTTAATAAGAACTTTATAATATCATGAGAATAAAGGGATTCATGATATAATATTCTAAAGGACAGTATATACACCATATAATAGTTAATTGATGCATAACAGCAATGAAGTCTCAATAGGTATTTAAAATGAGATGAAATCCCTTATAAAGAAGGTATCCCTGAATTATGGATAAATCAATCTCATATTATGTGTGACAAATATAAATACACCCAAAATAATTGGATATTAAGTATAAAACAATCAAAGGTCATTCACACATAGTCACATGATGCCATATTCAATAACTACATGTTGAACCCAAAGAAATCGAAATTGGGTTAAGAAGTTCCCTTGGTAAAATTCGCCATCCTAACAGCGTCACTTTAAAATTCATAAAATTAGTTGATGAGAGAGAAAATGTTATCTCATCACATGGAAATAAAATTTACATCAATAGGGATATAGAATAACATATCCCAACATAAAAATATGTAAATTAAATGACATAACAAAATAAGTCTTTTAAAAAGAGGAGGGTGAAAGGTTCTCTTACCGATTTGGGTAACTTTTGAAACGTACACCCCATGAAAGAAGGACTATACAATATTGATGTAAATACTCATAAATGAAATTATATTACACAAATAGTAGAATAATGGGACGCACATATACCACTCAATGGAAATGGTGGCAAATGTAGAAAAAAATCTCACAGGAATAAAAGTGATATGAAAAACCACTTACGAAAACTTGGAAGCCTAACGACACCACTTAAAACATCCAAAAAATGGATTGATGTAATCCAATAGGGTATCTAATAATATTAAAATATAAATTACAGTAATAGGAATATAAAAGAACATCCCCCAACTAAGAAATAGGATCTTAAAAGAAACGACATAAAAGAGAGTACTTAAAAAGAAAGAGAGAGGTAGGATGCCTTGCCTCAAGTCCGACTTGTCTTGTTTATTTCCATATATTCCTTAATAATAAACATTGGCCAATTTATAATTGAATAATTAAATACATTAAAGTTTATTATTCAATTAATATCCAATATTATCATGTTATAATATTTAGTTAAATTATGTGAGTTTATATCATATGTTTTGTTGATGTTCGGTACATGAGTCAAAATGATCTTGTTTGAAAAGAATTGTCAATGTAGTTCTATGTAAATCATATCCAGAATAGTATTAATGATGTAAATATCATATATATCTAGTATATATTCGTTTTATACTTATTCCATAGTATTTGGAGTAAAAATAAATGAAATGCACCATTCATGGAGACGGTAGTCCGTACGTACGCATGAACGCTACTTTCATTGATTTGGCATATTAATGGGATTAAAAATAAATGAGGGATATATATATATATTATAATTCCAGTATAATATATTTTTTATATAGGTCACATATGTTAATTTTATACATTCAATGTATTGCGTAAACGAGTCACATCACTTGAGGGGGCGGTAGTCCACACTTCCTCGTATGAAATTATCACATTTGCACAACATGCAAAGCATAAAGGTATGTTTTAAATATAAAATACAGAAGAATATAGAATACATAAATACCATATATATCATTAATAAAATACAGTGACATCATAATGGCCACCATGAACGGTTTTAAGAGAAGATTGAACAATCATCGTTTCGTGAGGCAGTAATTCGCCATCCATAGAAACTGTATGTTCTTTACCCATTAGATGGTGGTGTGTGTACGTGTAACTCTAATACTTAACATAACAACATCCTAGTATATTTAAGATACTGTTTTTGTTACAAAATAATGTAATAAAAATAGTTTAGGGTTTGGAGAAGCAAAATAAAACAAAATAACACAAGTGAAGACATTACCATTAAATCCGGTAACTCCTCTTGGTTTGAACCAAAAGGGTTTCATGAAGATCATTCTACCAAAGGTGAGGCTTCAATGATTAATATAGGGATGTGGAGAGATGAAATGGGAAGGGTTTTTCTGAGACAAAGTCTTGAGAGGTGTGGGTAAGGTGGTAGAGGTGGGGCCTTTTATATGAGAAGAGGAGGGGAACTCTTGGAAAGTTATAAGATATTACATTATTATGAAATGATTTTCGGATATTAAAGGTCCCAAAAGGATATATTTCTATGATAAGGTGATAGGGGTTTGAAATCCACTCATAAAATAGGTTTGTGACACGTTTAGGACTTAGATTTTACCCTATATTCTCATTCTAATTAAATCGTTCGTTTATGAGGTAATCACTACATCATCACGGTGTCAGAAATAAATTAATTTATTTAATGTCTAAAAATTATTAAAAAAATAACATGATTTTTGAAATCTTTTTATATTTATAATGAATATTTATAGGAAAAAATAGGACTTGTATAACCCCATGAAAAAATTGTTTTAGTAAAACAATACATGTTTCTGATATTTTAATTTTAACTTTAAATAAAAAGTTATTAATGTCATTTTCCAACCAATGTGGCTCCATTGGGTCCCCAAGTTGACCCATGGATTTTCTTGGTCGTCCATGACTCATATAATAAGGGAATGAAATGTTTCAAGGTCATTTCATAATATTATAACATTATCTTTACCTTAAATTACACTAATTAACTTTAATCGTGATTAATAAAACTTAAAAGTTACTATTCACAAAAAAAATTTATTTTAATCTCAGTCAACCACATTTTACATCCTAATGAAAACCATGTATGTCGGATTTTTGAAAATCAAATCACATATGTGGTAAATTTTCATTTAAACGAAAAATCAGTTTCTTTAACTACCACTTAGTGGTTTTACTATTCATCAAAAATTGATGTTTTTCAGAAAAATACCAAAAATTCACTCAAAGCTATATTGGATATTCCGAATTCAAAAATGATGTCCATTTTACAAAATTCAAAACATATAAGTTTCATTAATTAATTTAATAATTAATTACCTCTGTCAAAACAAATAGCGTGTTTTTACGAAACAATATGTATTAAAAATTGACACTAGTTTAAATCCAATTTCAAAGTGAAATTATTTCCAATGACCCCAATTGGATTAAATGGTTGAAATATATTCTAAATACACATTAATCTCAATTAAAAAGATTATCTATCTATATAAATAAATCAGATTAAAATGAGGTCTTGAATTAAAAGGCAACATTTTCACTAAAAATGATATTTATCGGAAAAAATAACAAAAATTTAAACAAAGTAAATTTTGATGTCCTGATTCTAAAGAAGGATTTTATTTTCTCAAAAACAACATATAAATTTCCAAAAGTTTATTTAAAAAGGGTTCTCCATCAAAAGGTAGTTAATTGACCTTTTAAAGAATATTAGAAGATTTATGCTTAAAATTGGATTCATTTGCATTTTAAGACTCTAACATTTATGGGATAAGAGTAAAAAATATTTGACAAACATATATAATAATTTTGTAGTTTGTTCTGTTCATTTCTGCCATTACAACGGTTAGACATTAACTACAATTTAAAATAATATTATTTTTTTATTAGAGTGCAATGTAAGATTTCAAAAAAACTCGTTGTCGCGTATTGGGTACGCCATCGAGCATAGCATTCTCTTTAAAGTAATATTAATATTTTATTCACAAATATGGATAAATATGAAAATTTCATATTCTTTATTTACCTGGGGTGTTACACTTTTATTATCACAACCATAAGAATGGAAGGGATATCCAATTTACATTTTAACATTTACTACACATTGAACGACATATTTATAGCTACTAACCTATCTCATGGAGAAGGCCATTCGAAGACATGGTTTTAGGACACCAAATAATCGATCATTTTTTCTTTCAGGGGTGATTATTAAACAAGATTCATACCAGGAATTACAAATAGAATTATCATCATGGGTAATAATAAGTTCATTGTTCAGTTTCATAATCTGACCGAACTCCTTCTCAAAATAATTAAAAGAATACAAGGGAAGTACTTATTGGGAAACATCCCCTTAAACTCTCCCCATTACATATTCTCAATTTCAATTTATTCCCTTGGTTTATTTATTAGTGTCTATCACTAATCTGATTCAAAATCCAAATAATAAAAATCTTAAATGATTTTATCATGTGCCGTAAAATAAATAATGGAAAATAACTTTTCATTGGTATTGATACATTTCCCAACAACTATCGGATTAGTGGAATAACAAATAAAAGGTGAATGTTTCTTCATGTACTAATAAATATAATGTTATTCACTATATTTATCATTTATATTTTCAACAACATTCCTATCTTTTAAATTTTGTTTGGTAAAAGAAACAAGATTTGACATTCCATCACCTATAACATTTGATTTCATTAGAATACAATTATTACACTATTTATCATACTAAGTATTAACATGTTACCATTGGGTTTCAACCATATATAAAAACCAGAAACCATTGAATGAGAAAAACAAATCACAATGAAAACCCACATAATCATTGAATTATATTTTTAAGAAGTCTAAATCGTATGATATTATTTTCAATCTATGAATCTTAAGTCTTAAACAAAGTAATTAATGGTCATTATTTAAATGCTTTATGATGGATTTTTTAGAATTTGAGAATTTATAAATCATATCACCTAGAAGTTTCAGACCAGGTTTGTAGAATGGATCATTTTCATTCCCAAGTTGACAGTAAATTATAGTTCAATTCCCAATTTTGGATTAAATAACCCCTGATACTTCTATAAAAGATCCAGATACATATGTAGTATCCAAAAGGGATATAATTTCACAGAAACTCTTTTATCTATCCTTTACCAAAAATAAATTATTTTTTCCTTAACATATTATAATGACCCAAGTTTACAAGGGTCATTTCTTTGTAAAAATTCAGTTCTTTTGGTGTTATTGGGGGTCACATTGGTTTTTTTCGGGAGTTTTCCTAAAAACTGGTTTCAGGAAAGTAGTGGAACTGTGACGATGGAACAACGAGATGGTGTTATTGTTGTTGTGGAACTATAATGGTGGCACACTGAATTGGTATCAATATAATGGTGTCTCACTGAAATGGTTTCACTGTAAAGGTGGCACCGTGATGGTGGCACAACTAAATGACGTCACATTGAAATTGTTTATCACCGAAATGGTGGAAACATAATTGTTGTACTGTAATGGTGGAATATCGAAATAGAGGCACCACGATGGCAGTACACCAAAACAGATGCACTGTAATGGTGGCACCGTGAAGGTGGAACCGTAATGGTGGAACAAAATGGTGGCACACCAAAATGGTGGCACACTGAAATGGTGGCATACCAAACGGTAGATCACCCGTTTTCAAAGTTTAGATTTTCTCCCAGTTTTTCTAGTTTTTCCCTCTTCTATTTTGTTTGATGTAAACCTAGTTTAATGCCTTGTATGGTCATTTTTTAAGATTTTTCAAAGAATATTATGTTTATATATAATATCTTACTGATATGGGGTCTTTGAGAAATTCAAACCACATGATCTGGACCATAATCCCACATTAATGGATTTTGAAAGCATTTTTGTTTCGTTGATATATGATATCGATTTTTTAATGTGGATATCCTCCCATATCATTTTTCATGGTGTTATTATAACACTCCCTCCCTTGGAAAACACTTTTCGTTCCATATCCGTTGATTTAGTTCCTTTAGAGTCCTTCATGATGCTCGTGCGACCCCCCAGTGTTAGTGAAAATTAATTTTTTGGTCACCTATTGTTTCACATAGGGATCATTCTTCCTCTCTTTATTTGTATATCATGTTGGGTGGGTGTAGTAATGTTTCCTAATGAAGAAGGTCTGAATCCTTATTCCATAAGAAGTAATAAATTATGGAAGGAATTATGATGATTAAAAGATAATAGGTGTTAATGAAACAATTGTAGGAAAGTAAAGATTTTATGTATGCTGTTTTTATTATTATCCACGAATATAGTTTTGAATTGTATGGGTAACAGGGAATTTTAAAAATCATCATTGTTAGTGGTATTTTCTTCCACATCGGTGGAGTTATTTATATTATTTTTATGCTTTTTTAAATAGATGTAACATGTAATATTCTTAATCACATATACAAGATTAAAAAAATGGATTCCCCATGATCAAACATGTTATGTGATCACCCATGTTCTTTAGTGTGAAATTAAATAACCCCTCTTACTAAATATTAATATTATTGGATTAATGTTCTTCTTGTGTGCTATGTTTGTTTTGGTTTTGTACATCATGGGGGGTGGTAAGTTGATGTTGGTATCCTTGTTAATGGTATGGGGTGAATAGATAGAATGAACTTGTGGTTAGGGGATGCCCTGCTTGTGGAGCGGGGATATTGTTTGGTGGTATTTTTCTATGGGCTTTTCTTATGGCGTGGAACAGGAGGTGTGACAGATTCCCATGTTTAGAGATTGATTGATTTTGGAATGGATGGACTTATTGTGTAGTGGGACAAATTTTTGGAAGTGGTCGGGCAGAGTGGTTGCATGACTGGGTTGTGTCGTGACTTCATGTTTATGGGTGTGTTGGGTGTGTTGTTGTTTTGTGGAGGGGATACCGGTTCATGATGTAAAAGGACGATTGAGGGGAGAAATGTTGAAGAATTATGGATGACAGTGGTTAAACTAGTGTAGAGGAAAAAGGTTTTGTGATGTGGGACTACAAGTTCATTTTTATATTTCAGTTTTATGAATGTGTGATAAAATGGATTTACTGACATCTTTCTATAATTCCTTATTTTCCATGGAAGTGTTTATTGGCCTTTAGCCTTCTATAAATGGTTGATGATGTTGTGATTATTACTTTCCTGGGTAATGGTGGAAGAAATTAAATTTATACCCTTAATTAATTAATAGAAATTGGATAAATAAAATTGGGTTATTCTTATGTTTTATTGTATCTATTGGATTGGGTTTTCATATAAGGGTAGTTGTAAATGTTGTTCTATGTAGGGTTGTTGTTTGTTTGAAACCCATAAGTTGGGATGATTTCATTATTGCATATATATATAAAAATTAAAATTCCATTTTATTTCTATAAACACCCCATCCTGGTTGAGCACCATGTGATGAACACCCCCATTTTATGGGGGAGGGTTTTTCCCGACATCCTGGTGGGTGGATGGATGGCCAGTTACTGAATTTCTTCCCCGCACCCTCTTACAGGTTCTTACTGCTTGAGTATATCTAGGAAGGTTGTAATGGATTTATGATTACCATAGTTCAAGTGTAAAAATCCATGATTTTATGAGATTGAATAATTTTAATTACTTTTATGTCATAGGTTGTATGCTACAGTAATATTAGCTTGCGCTATATGCAACATTGTATTAACTTGTAGTATAAGAAACAATTTACATGGCTTGTGTTACACACAATTTCAGGTTCTTTTGATAGAATTCATTTCATTGAGTATAGATTTTGTTCAATCTATAATAGATCTATGTTGGGATTATGTTATATGCCAAACAAAAATAATCTATCACTAAACGCGACAATGACAGTGCATGCAATACACACAAGAGAAACCTTCCTCGATTGGTTGTGTTGTACGATATTTCATGTTTCACTAAACTATGATATCTTGAAAATTTATTATTTAAACGGATATAAAATTGGTGATATGAATAGTATTAACCATATTTTTTTTTATTAAATTAAGATTCATATTTTCTATTTTCTAGAACATGATATAACAACAAATTCAATTTTGTGGATAAAATTAGTGTTTATATAAAAATAAAGTTTTACTGACTTTTGATGAAGCACCCAATTTAAATCTATTTTTTACACTCATATAAGTTATATTTTAAATAATAAAATTTTTCTTCAGAAGGAGGACATAAAAATATTCTCAAGTTGTGTTTTTGGTGTTTTTCTAATAATATTAATATTTTAATGAATAGTGAAATAAAGACTTTATTTTAATTCAAAACTACATTTTCATCTATTTTATTTATATCATTAGATTACCATTTTAGTATAATATAATAGTAATTGGATTATATTTTATCATTTCATCGAATTTTGGTCATATGATGTAATTTTACAATTAAATCGGATATAAACTCATGTCAATCTTTTGGTAGTTTTTACTTCATAAAGACCCGTTTTTGGGTTTTGACAAGGGGTATTAATTTTATATTAATTAATTCAAATTATTCATTTTTTTATTTTGAAAAAATTATTCCATATTTTTAATCATTGGTTCCAAATTAGGTAAATATGTTTCTTCTATTATTTGGATATTATGAATAGTAACTACGAAATTATAATTTATCACATTTAAATGGAAATCATGTAATTTTGGCTAACAAAAAATATGATAAAGATAATAAAATTACCCTAGATACATCTAAATTCCTATTGGATGAATTGATGTAGTCCAATATCACATAATGGTCGTAATTTCTTCATTTAATTGAATTTTTTCCGTGAAAGTTATGTAATTATAATTTATTGAACTTAATCATTTTTATTGATTTTCTCAAACACGAACTACAAGAGATACATCAAGAGGGTATAAAATAATTTGTACCCAAAGAATAATTAACCACAAAGTTGAATCCCTCCCTGAGAAAGTAACCTATGTAGAAAAAGTAGGAAATACTTTGGATTGAGGGGGCCATGGATTCCAAAAAGTCTGCTACCATGTACCCCTCCCACCATGTGTGAGCAATCTCAGTGTGGGTAGCCAAGAGCTATTTACACTTCTTGATAAGATAATAAATGTTACAGGGATAATTAACTGCTCCAAAGAGAGCATTGAAAAGATTCAAATATTCAGTTTCCACTACCTTCAAGATAAGGTTTTTGTGCTCGCTTAACTCTATCCTAGTGGCCATTGCTAGGTCCTCCGACTGCAATGCATCAATGCTTCCATAAAAAGTAGAGAAAGTTGCTAATACCGACTCCTCCTGGTCCCGAATGACACCACTGCCATGCATTACACTGCTGAAAGAGACCTGTCCATGTTCAATTAGATCCCACGTGTTGGGTGCCACAAATGTACCCAATTCCCTGGCCATAACATGCTTTCCTGGTTGGATGAATCTTTATTTGTGACAAACGGCCAGATCAACGAAGAATCTCGGCTTTCAGTGCATAAGATGACCTGGTCCAATAAAACATTTCTCAAATTGAAGGTGATGCTATTTTTGGTGCCATTATCTATGTTGTGGCGAGTTTCTTTCTGAGCCATCCAAATGACCCAACATACCACCAAGAGAAGGAGAGTCTGAACTATCCTCTCAAGACTCCATTCCCCAGACCCCTGAAGCCACGATCTAAAAAAACAATCAAGATAGCATCTGTTATTATCCCGACCTGAGAAGACCCCAACCTCCTGCCAAACCCATCTTTCCCAGTCACAAGCGACGAAGAGGTGATCCACCATTTCCTAGTTATGAGTTACACAACAATAACATCTTGAAGCTAAATTCACTCCCATATAATGAATTTTAACATCCATGGGTAAAGCGTTGCGTCTCACCCTCCACATCAAGAAATTGAACTTGGAGGGAATCTCTTTGCACCAAAACATCTCCTCCAGGGATCGCCATTAACTTAGTTCATCCTCACTTTGTGGAAAGGCTTTGGATGTCAACTCTTCTGATGTGGAACCCGTAAATATGAGCCTATCTTGATCATCACTCAAAACGGTATTATAGAAAAAAGCTTGTTGGTTATAGTTGACTATAACCTGGATAAAACTACGGTGGTCGCATGACTCTATGAAGGACATGAACGGTGGGGGACAGCCTAGAAACCACAACTTGCCACCCCCTGATCATGCTGCCAGAAGCTGATTTCTCATCTCCCCACCAGCCATTGTGTGAGCATCTTGAAAGACTCCAGGTACAGATGAATCATTTCCTACATCTTCTAAGGTCGTGACCTCTGGACACTCAAATCGTAGCCATTTCTTCCCTGCATGGTTTTCCCAAAAAGTGTCTGACCTTCCAGGGCCTCCCAAGTGATTTTTGTGTGTAGCTCTTCCACGAACGAGGTGATGCTCCTAAGGTAGATTCCACCTTCCTATAAATGTCTACCAAGACACTCCCCCTAAGATATAATGATTTTAATGTATTTATAAATTTGATACAACATTAAAAATACATAGTATCTAAAAATATAATCAAACTATATACATCATGTGTAACTATTTAAAATTGTAGATATTAAATCATTACCATTTATGATGACACAATAGTTATGTATAAAATATTTTACTAGTAGAAATATCTAATAATGGGTTTTAAAAATGTTTAATGAAATATCATACTAACTAATTAATGTGCTCAATGTCTTTTATAGGTTACTATGATGTGTTATTAGTGTTCTAGATATTTTTTATTAAATATTTCTAATGTTTGCATTTTATTTACATTCAAATAAATGAATAGTGTCAAATTTGATACTATTGATATTTTATAAAAATAACATATTATTATATTATTTAAAAAGTACAAAAAAATTTATAAATTACAAAGTGATAATTATATGTTATAAAAATTAATAATGTATATAATTATGGATAATTAAAAACACATTAGTTAATATTTATAAGAATTTAATATTTAGAATAAAAATACTACAAATAAAATTAAATCGATTAAATAAGGATAAATCAGAATGGTAAGGATTAAAATATAATTAAAACATGTATAAATTTTTTTTGTTGAGAATATTTCAACCTATAATCATCGTTTCTTCAAAATAAATGAGTTTCGTACCATTATAATCCAAAAAGCAATTTATAATAAATTTATATTTCAAGATATTCCTAAAGTGCCCCTCCTCCCTCTTATAAAAGCCCACCGACTCTACTCACATACTCCCACATTTTTAGCCCTATGTCTCATCCACACTCTTCTAAACTAATCTCAAAACATCCCTAACATCCTATTATAGGCCACACTTTGGGTTGATAGCCATCTTATGGAGATATTTTCGGCAAATGAAAATTAGATAATTAAAAAAGATGTAACTATTTTATCACCTCTTTCAAAATCCTTTTCATCTTCTATGTCATATTATTAGGTTGTTATCATAATAAATTAATAAATACAGCATTTCATATATGATGTGATGTTATTATAATTATGGGACATCATTATACCTAATTTTAGCTATCATACTAATAAAAATATCACCATGCATGCATACGTACAACTTAACGTCTCTATGTCGTGGTGTAATTTAGCAGTCATTAAAAATAAATTTTGATGGGTATAATGATGAGTTTAATGGATGTAAATAATGAATATTACATGATAATTATTCTTTATAGTTTATATACATCCTATTTTGCACCATTTTACTATCTTGTGAATGATATTGTCGCTCGTTCCTACGTTTGACCTACCATCTCCACGACATGATGAAATTCATTCTCCAGGATAACCATTCAAGATTGATAATATATTATATGTAATAAACAAGAATGATATATATGACCTAATAATTCTACTGGATTTATTTATTCATATATATTTCATTTAATTGATTTCATTCAATAAATTAAAGAAACAAAAACATCATTCATCTGTACATACATGGTTCTAGAAATTTGACCGTTGGTGTTTGTGTGGTTTTTTGGTGGAATGATCAGTCAATGAAGTGTTCTTAGATATAAATGTTTCCACTCCTATTTTTTTTAACAATGATGGGTGGTTTTTAACCGAGTGGTATCATACGAGGTGGTTATTCAAACCCCTCTTTTTCTGAGTTTCGATTTAAAATCTCAAGGATGGGAATAATTTGTGAGGTATCTGATGTAACGACCTTGATTTTACCGGGCCATTCCATTGTGAAAATAACATGCTTGTGGTGTTCTTGAGGGTCATAGTGGTTTGTTATGGGAGTATTCTAGAAACCCAGTTTCACCAAAATGTTGTCCCCGTGATGGTGGCACACCGAGATAGTGGCAACATAGAAGTGGAAGAATGAAATGTGGCACTGTGAAAAAGGCACACCAAAACAGTGGTTCTATGATGGTGAAACACAAAGACAGTGGAAAACGAAAATGGTGGAACAATAATGGTGGCACCATGACAATGGCACATTGAAAGTGTGTCTCACCAAATGGTGGCTTACCCTTTTCTAGATTTCCATTTTTTTGCCTAGTTTCTCCTACTTTCATCAGTTTCTCCCCTCTTACATTTTATTTTACATAAACCAAGCTTAAAGACATGTTTTGGATATTTTAAGGGAGTTTCAAATTATATTATGTATATCATAAACATCTTAATGCTATGGAGAATTATGGTTTTTAAACAGCATACTCTTTACCGTGATACAATTTCAATGGCTTTTGAAACTAATTCCATTCCATTGATATAGCATGTTAATTTTTCTAATATAGAGGTCCCCTCCACTCTTTTCTCTTGGATGGCCTTGTGATCTCCATCCCTGTGGATTTAGGTGTTGTTTCATAGCCATCGATCAAGTAATTTTGGATTCCTTCCATCTCCTCTTGAAACCCCCTATTTTGGTTCAAAGATGATTTTTGGTTGCATGTTGTTTCATGAAGATATTATTCTACCAATATTTATTTTTATATCATGCAGTGTGGGTGTATTAATGATTCTTTTAGATGAATGACTAAATCCTTTTTTAAAGTAATAAATGAGGGGAAAGGAATATGATAATAAAAAGATACCTGGAATCAATGAAATAATGGTAGGGAAGTGATGATTTTAGGTATTCTGTTTTAATTATTATCCATGAACCTTGTTTTGAATTTAATGGAATAAAATTCATTCTAAAAATCATGTTTATTGGGGGTCTTTTCCTGCACACTGGGGTTGTTCGGTATTTTTTTGATGCTTTGATAAATAATTGTAACATAAAATCTACTTAATCATGTATACATGGTTAAATATTTGGATGCCCCATGATCAATCTGGTTCTATGATCACCCCTGTTACTTAAAGTGAAATAATATAACCCCTATAGAAAAATCATAATATCCTCATCATAATAGTGAGGTAGTATGATGAGTTTGATTAGGTTTTGTACCCTGTGGGGGGTTTTTGTGAAGCTGATATTAGTAACCTTGTTATAGGATGTGGGTGGACAGATGGAATGACTTTGTGATTGGGGGATGGAATGTTAGTGTATAAGGGCTCATGTTTGGTGGTTCTTTGCAATGGTCTTTGTGTATGGGGTGGTACAGGAGGTGTGATAGAATCTCCGGTTGAGAGATGCATTTACTGTGGAATGGATGGGGTTTTTGTGCAATATAACTTCTTATGGGTAGTGGTTGGGCATCAATGAGGAAGTAATGGGTTGTGTCGTGAATTCATGTTTATGGGCGTGATGTGTGTGGTGTTATTGTACAGTGGGGCTGCATGTTGTAGTTTTGAGAGGATGATTTAGAGGGATAACATTATAGAATGACATTTGGTTGTGTTTGAACGAGTGTCTAGAAAATTGGGTGTGAAGTGGGACTGCATGTTGGTTTTTCAATATTGTTTTTATGTGTGGGTGTTAAAATGTATTTACATACCATGGAACATACTTCATTGTTTTCTGTAACAGTGTTTAGTGGCCTTTATCTTTCTAAAAATAGTTACATATGTTGTGCGTGTTAGATTCTTAGGTAGTGATAAAATAAATTAAAGTAACCCATTCAATTATCGAATGATATGTGGTTAAATGAAACGGGGATATGCTTGTGTTTTATTGTGGTTGTTTGTGTGGTTGTGCATATAGGGGTAGAAGAAAATGTGGTTCTATGTGGGATGGTTGTTTATTTAAAACCCATATTTTGGGTGGAGTGTTTTCTTATATAAAAATATAAATTGTAGTTATTTTTAATTTCTATACTCACCCCACCCTTTTTTAACACCATGTGACGAAGATCCCCATTTCATAGGGAGGGTGTTTTTTCAAACATCCTACTAGTAGGATGGTCGGTTGGTCACTAAATTTCATCCTCCCACCATCATCCATGTTCTCACCACTGAAGAGTATCTGAGAAAAATGTAATAACATGAGGTTTACCAGTGTCCAAGACACTTCAGGTAGTACATTCTGTGGACATAGGGCCCGGGTATTTGCAGGACATTATTCTTTTCAAAATTTTCTTCAGGATGAGTGATAGGTTTCTTTAGGAAGGATGTGTGGTGTGGTTGTGGATCAGGAGTCTATAGGTGGTATTTTTGTGTTGTTTGAGGCCTAGGTGTGTGTGGGAAGGTTACGGTCAGGGACTGCATTTTCGGATAGTTGTAGAGTCAATACATTAGCTATTCGGAATGAGCACCTAACCAGTGGGAAATTGGTGTAGGGTACCCAAATGTCGATGTGATAATACTACTACTTTACATGACATGTGTTCTTTGGTGTGTGTGCCTTGGTGGCGATGGGATGGTTAGTACTCCTTGGTATGTTCTTTGAGGTTCTAATGTTCTCTCATATGGTCATTATTATGTTCCCCTACTTGTGAACGACTAGCTTTAGTTTTCCTTCTAGGTATATATCTATACTCACACTAAATTTGTAAAACTATTTTTAGGTTTCTGTGAGGACATTGAGGACCATGTTGAACTTTACCTGATCAAGCATCATGATATTTGTTGTGATGCTAAAAAGACTCTTTATTTTAGAACATTATTTAGTTCTATAGATGTACTTTTTTCTGAGTTTACATTCAAATCATGCATGGGTTGGTTTTGGATTCCATTATATAAATGTTTGGGTTGTTTCTGATTTTTAACATCTTTTCTCCTGACACTATTTTAATTAAAAAGGGAAATTACTTCCATTTTTTGTGAGATTCTATAATCATGATGCTAGTTTCCACTTTATGGCCTAATGAAGGTACGACATTGGGGGTCATTATATCTCCTCCATTCATAAGAAGGAAGGGCATTTCAATTTTTTGTTCCTTCCCTCATCATGAGGAAGGTAGGCCCGGGTACATTTAATTATCCTTAAACACATCCATATAGATATCCCCAGATATATCCAAAGATATATAGTTTGGAAAATACATAGTGACCTCAATATATTTTTTAACATAATATAAAAAAGGAATAATCCTTTATTCTGATAACAAATATATCAATTCATTCTTCGATAAATAAATATCACTTATTGTTGGATAAATATTCAATACTTTTCAGAAACACTGAACCTAGGAAAGTAACAGTTTGGTGTCATTATAGACTATAAAAACTATATTATTATTTCATGAATGATCTTCAATATCTCTATTAAATTATTCTCACAATTTACACCACCTAGGAAGAATGATCCTAAACCATACTTTATAACCTATAAAAGGAAACCTAAAAAATGGTCATGTCAGATTTATAATAATGTTAAACATAAGAAATTTCAATCTACGATCCAATGAAATACTAACTTAATAATATGGGTATGTGATCAGGAAAATGACATTGGATATTCCTACCCAACCAGTCAATGTTCATAAACAGAATTCATTGAATAAAACGTTATCATTTCAAAAAAGGCCCATAATAGTGAGAAATCAGGAATAATGAATTTCTAACCATAATTTTTTTTCATAAAAATGTGGCACCATTAAAAATATTGGATAAAAAATCCTTACTCAAGGTGAACAACTAATATCATCAACATATTGGATCATGTATTGTCAATTGTTTTCCATTGTGGACCATGATGCAGATATTTACCAATGTGGATCAGAACACACCTAATCCACATATTTGATCATTATCATCAAGATGGTTCTCATTTTTATCCCAATAGATATTAATATTTAACAAATTAATTTTAGATATATATAGGTCTCATAAAATCCATAATTAAAACCATATTTATTTGTAACATAGTATGATTAAACATTCTTCATATCAGAAAATCATAACATATGTAATGAAAAGGGGTTTAATAATCATTTAATTAATTCACCATATGATAACACATGAAAATTTAATTAGTTTCATTAAAACATAACCAACATAAACAGTAACCATTAATAGAAATAATAAGGATGGTATTATTCAATCGTATCTGTATTAAAGCATAATTAACATTAAAAGATATTATCTTAGATAGTTAATGATTTTGATAGATCATTGGAAACATTTCTTGAGGAATATATTTACTCTTATTTGAAAATCACATTTTAAAATATATAACATTTTCAAAATAGTTTTCTCGAGAAATATCATTGGAATGTTTTAATGTAATAAATAATAAATAACTAATACATTTCTCGAGGAAAGTTATGTTTCTCTAAAAATAGCTTTTTAACACGAAAAATTCACAAATCATATTCAAAAACACTTTTAATTGAAAATAATCATTGGATCCTAAATTGTAATATTTAAAAAATGATTTTATCGTGTCATCATAAAATACCATTCATGTTCTATACATAAAACAATGATTTCATTCAAGTTTTTGGTAAAATCCAATTAGTAATTGTCTTCAAAATGACATGATGATTCCATTAAAGTTTTTTTATAAAACTGTAAAAATGATTGCAAATAAATTTAATAAATGATATGTATAATTTAAATTTCTTTATATTAAAATATGGTTTTGTATGAAAAATTGTTTTTCACCGAAGAGATAAATAATGAATATTTTTTCCACAAAAACACTATTTTTATCTCTTTAGTATGTAATGAGAAGTAAATTAAGGGAAACATTTATTCACATGACATAAGAATATGATAATAAAATATACGAGTTTCTTGGGAGATAGGTGATTGGATATCATTATTAGAATCAAAATCATAAATATTCCCAATAAAGGATGATATTTTAACTAAAAAACCTTATAACTTTTGTAACATTGAACAGTACGAACCATAAGAGAATTAAATTAAATGAAACCTAAGACAACATGATAATAAATAAATTAATGAAATTACAAAGAAACATGGATTTATATAAATCTAATAAAAGTATATATTCTCATAACATAACATATATATCAATGAAAAAAATGAGAAAAAATCTATTACCATTTTGGTAACATATGTTCCAGAAAAAATGAATGTTTGAATAAAAGGTTATGTAAATACAAATAAATTTAATTATAAACTTATTTATATTTATTCATGCTTATTATAAATACTACATAAAAAATTGGTTGTGTATTTGTAATACATCCCATATAAATAATAATGGGATGGAAATCCATTACCATTAGTCTCATGTTCCATTTTTACTTATAAAAATATCATTTAAAATAAATATAGAACTAATATAAATCTATTAGTTAAATAAAAATATATATATATATATTTATATATAAAATACCATTTATGATTTACTTGTAACCTTTTAGTTCACATTTATTAACAATTCTATGTTTGACTCGGATTTTAGGAAAAAATTGCTTTGTGTTTCTTGTATGTTTGGATTTTTTATTTTTGTTACTCTTATATTGATCATTTTTTCATAATATTAATAATTTTCACAATTATATAATAATAATTTATATTCATTATATGTGTACATAAATTAATCAATAAATGCTACAGATATAAAATTAAATACACCATTCATGGAGATGGTACGTCATACGTAGGCATGGACACTCATTCCATTTTCTTAATGGGATTAAAGAAATAAATTTACATAGTATATTAGAAATAAAAAAGATATATTATGGTATAAATAGAACATATTATTATTAAAACTACCCTTATTTAATTCAATGTAAATCATGAACAAATCATTTTTCCTCTTGAGGCAGTAGTATTTCATACACAAGAATGACATTATCATACTCCCAAGTAATTATAAAGGAGAATAAAAATATTATATCACTATTATAGAAAAATAATAATTTAATAAATATCATATATATAAAATAAATACACCATTATATCCTTCTGTGGGTAGCGGTGATGTAAATGGAGTAACATCTTTTCACGAGGTGGTAATCAGACATATATGCAAATGCTAATTTTGTATCACATTTTATTGAAGAAGAGATAGATTTTGGTTGTTACGTCAAAATAATAAAATATTGATATATAAAATATATTTTGGTTATTATATTATTATAGTTTAGTAATAATTTAATGATGTGGAGAAAGAAATAAAATATAATTCATGGTTAGGGACATTACCTCATATTTTGAAAACTTATATTGGCTTTCACCAAAAGGGTTCATAGGATGGATTTAAAAAAAAGACAAGGATTATAGAATGATAGCAAATAATTTATTAAGTTTTTTTAGAAGGTCTGGGATGAACCAAATTGGTTTTTAAGTGTGAAGAGAATATTTGAGTGTGTAGCATTTTATATGTGAGGTGAGTAGAACACCTGCAATTTATTAAAACAGAAAGTTTCACCCATGTTTATCAATTTAAAAAATGATCAAAAAATTTCAATTAAAAAAATATGATATATAATTTATAAATATTTCCATTAAATTGGTTTCCTACATTTTTATGTATTTTTTAACCCGTATCATTTTAGTTTAATCATGTGGTAAATTAATTTTTACCATGACCAAACTAAATAATATTTAATATTTTGAAAATAATTACTGTAAAAAATTATGTTTAACATTTTATATAATATTAATTATTCTAACACAAAACATGAAATCAACATTTCCAAATTACATTCATAGAACTTTGAAATTTATGTTTAATGATAACCCTATAGACTTGATGAGTAAGTGGGTTTCCAAAAAGAAATAGTTCAAAAAAATAAAAAAAAAATTATTTCAAAATTATGTATGAAATGGATTAAAATTTAAAAAATGTGATTAATATATATATATATATATAATTTATCTAAAAATTATTAAAATAATTTGGATGTTTTTAAATTTTTTTAACATAAATCAAAATTCATAATAAAAACCATTATTTTTCACTATTCATTAAATACAGTATATTAATATAAAATTATAAAACATTATCCCTGGGGATATTTCATTAATTATTATTAAATAGTTAAATTCATTTAAAAAATTTAAATTTTTTAAAAAGTAATTTTAAAATAAGTGAGCAAACACGAAAAAACCAATTTTCAGATAAACTCAACTTTAAATAAAAAAATTGGAATTATTATTATATATGATGAAGCAAATAATGAATAAATGTGAACCATTTTATTTAATATATAATATATATATTTCATTAATGTATTTAATTATAAATTATTTATTTAATTTATTTATATAAAAAAAAATTCAAAAAAATATTATTTGTAAAAAGTTTCCAGTTATTTTAAAATGGGTTTTATTATCATTTATAAATAAATTGTCCAAAATGAATTAATTATAAAGACATGTGTAAAAAATATATATTCCAAATTTAGTTATTCCTATTTATACCCATAATTTCAATTGCTAGGTGATAACTATCATATTAAATAATAATATTTTAATATTATATCACATTGTTTTTAAACATAGTATTACGTGTAATGAATGTTAAACACAATGTTGCATGTAACAAAATATAAACTATGTTTTATAAGTAATTAAATAAAAAATATTTTTTTCATGTAATTACATATATCCTTGGTTTCATCTGTAACAAAAAATATCAAAAATATTAAATTTATATAAAAATAAATGTTTCTCAAAATCTATGTGACATATAATATTTCTTCTTTAGGCCCCCTCCTAGGTGTATATCCCATCATAGAATTAATCCTTAGACCTTATCCAATTTTATAAGCCCAAAAAATTTCTCCAACCTCATTTACTATGTCATTCATTTGATGTATTTTCATCAATAATTCCCACTCAATATCCTATTATCATCCATTTTATGATATAGGTTTCTTATCATAACAACAACAAAGAGTAAGCCCCATTTAATCCCTTGTCATGTTCCCAAATAATATATAAAAAATCTTATATCTATCAATTATCTAATTGATAATGAATTATTTGGGGTTATATGCTTATTCTATCATTAGTTTAGAATAATTGAGATGAATCTTGGGAATCACGTTCATTTCTGTATTGAATAACATTAATCAATCTAAGAGGAATCCTTATCATATTTAGTTAAATCGCATATCATGGTCCCATCATATGAAATTAATATATACTTATAATACTACATTGTATTTGATTCATTTTAGTATGGATATATTAACTTCTTTATAAAGATTTAAAATCAATATCATAACCATATACACCTCTCTTCATAGAGTAAAATTCTTAGTAGTTTAGTAATCCTTGATTATTATCCATATTCAATTCAGAATGTAATCCACCTCCACCAGATTCACCTTCATAATGGTTCAATCATCAGAGAATACATATTCCTAAGAAGACTATACACCGAATTGGTGGTCCATATTCAATTTAAGTCTTATACTATCATTATAATTGGTTTGTATTATTGAAAAAAACTATATCCATAAGTAAAAATTTTTTTAGAGACCATCATAATATAATGATAATTGATCCACTATTAAGTTTTTCAAAAACGGATTATCATTCATAATTCATTCACTAACCACCTCTAAAAATCATTCCTTTTTGAATCTGTATTTCATGATTTTATACTTCCTATATTTATCCTTGTCACATGACCTAAAAAGTTGTGACACATCCTATAAAGTGACCCCAAACATTGTTGGTTCAAATTTCATTATAGATGACAATATTACCATTTCCTAAATTCTGGTTAAAAACTAGGGCATTCACCAATATCCTCTTTAGTTCTTGTAAACAAACATCGCTTTTTCTATCCAAATAAATTTAACCACTTATTGTGTTGACATAGTTATTGGGATAGATAACCATACACAAGTTTAATAAATCTATTGGTAAAACCCTCCAAATACATGAAAAATATGATTCTAAATAACATATTTTGTTCTCGACCATTCATTGATGAATTTTTATTACTTGATCAACTATTTTTCCATCCTAATTTACAATATAACCAATAAAATAATTCATTTACAACCAAAAATGTCATTTTCAAAATTTCCCATAAAACTTATTTTCATTAACTATTTCTGCACAATCCTTTAGGGTTTGTTATGATCCTCATAACTTTTTGAATTAACCAAAATATAATCATTACAAACAATAAAGAATATCTCTACAAATACATAGCAGATATATTTATAAGATCCATAAATACAGTATGGGATGTTGTCATAGTAAAGGGAATAACAAAAATCTCATAATTCCCGCATATAGATCAGAATAATACTTTTTTCATGTCATCATCCTATACCTTCAGTTGACAGTACCCAGATCTGAAGTCAATTTTCAAAAAATACTGTTCTCCTTGGTTCTGATCAAACAATTCATTAATATGCAGTTATAGATACTTATTCTAAATAGAAATGTTATTCAAAGACATATTATCAATGAAAATCCTCATAGAATCATCTTTATTTTTTTAATGAAAAGAGGGGAACCCCACAGTGAAGTGATATGATGAATGAATACAATATCTAGAAATTCTAAGAACAACCTTTTCAATTCTAGGAGTTCCACTTGAGCCTTTCAATAAGGGGTTTTTAAGATTATCATAGCATCAGGGGCTATGCATATAGTAATTCAAAAATCTTTATAAGGTATAACAATGGGATTATCATCTATAAAACCAACTTGGTATTCATTTAGCACTAACATGCCATTAATATCTATAGTTCCCTTGTTTTCAACAATATGTGCAAGATAAATTTCATTTTTTTAAAAAGGCCCTGGTTTATATATATATAATAAATTGTATGTCTTAATTCTTGTATATAAACCATTTAAAATCAACTTATTCAGTTCTATAATCAATCATAGAATGATAAAACGAAATCCAATACATACCCATAATGACATAAAACACCATTAAGGGAAAGAACAATGATTGTAGGTAGTGTCTTTCCACAAACAAAAACTTGAATATTCTTATAATTCTTTTTTACTTTAATATTTGTGTTGGTTTTTTCACTATATGTTTGGGTTTCATTTATTAATGCGAAACATTATATTTACCAGAATATTTATTTTAAATAAGGTAATGTGTAGACCCTATATCAGTACTACAAAACAATCCTTTAAAAAAGTTTTTCATTATTAGAGTATGAAAAAAGAACTAAAACATTTTACCTTTTATAATATATATTTATGTGCTGATAAATGATACCATTATTAGCACTTTTTAGAGCCAATAAATGGTTGTCTTTATCAACACTTTATTGTTAGTACTTGTAAATGGTTCCCTATAACAATACATTATTTCTAGTACTAATAAAAGGAACCATTTATTAGTGGGTTATTTTTAGTGTTCATAAACTGTATACCTTATCAGTTCTTTTTTAGTGCGGATAAATGTCCAAATAAAATAAAATAATTTAATAAATATGATATAAAAAATAGTTCATTAGAAAACATATTACAAAATTTTTTAACTTAATATTTAATGGTAAAATGAGAAAAATTGATTATACTATATATAAATTAAAGATATTAAAAAATAGCATGCATTAAATATATATATTTGTGTTTGTGTGAGAGTTTTTTTTAATATTGAAAATTAGAAATATAAAAATTAAAATTACGTAAATTGGGAAAAATATTAAACATTCTATTAATTACATAATTATTTATATTGTTAATAAATAGTATATATTAAATATATATATACATATATATGAATTAATATAAATATTATTTATATAATAAAAAATATTTCTGATTTACATTAAATAGTCATATATATTTATTGAATAATGGTTTATAATGAAAAATTAAAATGAATTTAAAATATTGAATAATTGCATAGGTAAAAGAAATAATTGAATTTATCTTAATTATTCAATTTAATATAGATCAAACGTGTGTTATATATATTTTACATATACATAATTAATGGATTTTTTTATATAAAATGAACACACAAAAAACATATCCATTTTTTCAATATTGTTAATGTGTATAGATTTTTTATTTATTCAATTTCACTAACTTTTAATTTGCATCCACATGACATTTTATTTTCATTAACAATGTTAAAGACATATTTTGAAGATAATATTTAAAAAATATATATATTTTTAAGAGAAATATTTATAAAGAAATAATATTTTTTAAAAAATATTAATAAACAAATTTTTTTATAATTGTACATTTACTATATTTATACATTTATATATTTATAATTGTAGCTAAATAAATATTTTCATAAAGTGTTCATATAAGTATATATATATATATATAATTATTAAATTTATAATTGATTTATTTAAATACTGATTATATTTAATATATTTATATATATTAATATTTATTAAATAAATATATATATATATATAATTAATTATATAAAAATATATAGTGATATAAATATTATTTTTTATACATAATTATATTATTATAAATAAATAATTATATATTTCAATGATCATTTTATTATAGTAAATATTTATAATAAATGAAATAATTATAATATATATTTATATATATTTAATATATATATATATATACAATTTTTTTATTTATAATTATAATTCTAAATCCTTTATTAGTGCTTTAGTAATAAGCAGTAATAGAGGGATTATTTATCTGCACTTTGTTAGCACTGAAAAAGATATATATTTATTAGTGCTTAAAAAGTACTAATAGATAATCATTTAATCAATGATTATTACAGAAGATATTATAAAAGGTATATTTTTAGTCATTTTTTTGGAATCACTGATAAAAGTGTCCTGATCTATTTAAAAACACCTAGTGAGTAACAAAACCATCACAATATTAGAAGATTTCAACAGAGGCCACCCACCATTGGTGCTTCTCCTTGGTGTATCGAAGCTCGAATCTAGGCGTAAACAAATATATAGCTCAAATTTAAATCTTAAACAATTTAAGGTCGAACAAATACAAGGCTCGACCGTAATACTTTCTCTAATTTCTTTTTAATACAAGCGTGTATCTACTTAATCTAGTGGAACTCGGGGTGTAAAACAACAATGGTTCTAGCCATGGTGGATTCTATTTGGAAAATGTTAGTTTGGTGAGATAGCCATTTTGGATATTTTTCAATTTAGATCATCCATTTTGATGCTTGTAATTTTAAGAGTGTGAAACACCTACAATGTGAGACTTCCTAGCTTCTCTCCGAGGGTAGACGAGCATCTCCTTCTATCTCAATTACTTGTGTAAATTAATGTAAGGGATTTTTAGAAACTCCTTTTTTATATGAAAGTGTGGATGAATTATGATTTAGTTTCATGACATTAATTGTCAAGTTTCATATATAGTTGTAGCCCCATACCATTTCACAACCTCTATATAATTTTATGTGTATCAATTTCCTTGATGGTGTTTATGTAAACTTCGAGACTACATCCTGGAATATTAAACTGACTTGTGATTTTCATATTTGTGTACTAAAGAATTTATATGGGTAGTTATGTGGTATAGATATGTTAATTTTATGATAACACTTTAATTTCATGGTGAAGTAAGGTTATTCCACCTAGAAAATGTGACATCATGAGTGTCATTCCAGGTCAGTAGAGGATACTGTGTATGAGATTTATTATGTAAGGCTTGGTGTTTTTTCTCCATTATTTGTGATATATTATGTTGATGTGTATTACTTATTTATTCCATCATCTTTAGGTACACACTTAGAATCTCAAGGATATGTGTCAATGCGTTTTAGATGGCATCCCTTCATTCATATGGGAAAATACTATGTGAAAACCTCCCTATAATCTATGGGATTGGTTGGTGTGGTGATATGACATCCCACAAGTCTTGATGTGTCTTCAAATATTTGATATACTATAAATATTAAAGGTAATAAATCCATAGTTTTTCACATCACAAGTTCTAGAAAATAATAGAGTTATCAAGTTCTATATATTAGAAATTAATTTTAGGTATTTATAATTTTTGGTCTACATTTATTGGTTACAACACTAGGAATCTTTGATTATTATCCATGTATATGAAATAACTCTTTATTTATTAAATTTATTTATCAATGCATTTTAATAAAAACATTTGGTTGATCGGGAGTTTACTATACATGTTTATCATATTTGGAATTTTTATTACTCATTAATTTCATATATTATATTTTCATTTTTGATTGGGATTTAAGAAAAGCATTATGTTTGTCAAAAAACAATTATTGTTACCATTTGTTTCTTGAGACTCATTCTCATATCTTTAATAGTTAACTCTTATCCTCATTAATTTCATCTCTAGAATAGTTGTTATTGTAATTTATTTAATGTGACTCATCGTCCATTTCTTTTATGTTTCTTATACAAATCAAGTAGTTATTTATCACATGGATTAATACTACTTAGAGTATATCAAACAACATAGTTTCATGTCCACAAGAAATGGGGGGTGTGTTTCAAAGAAAAAAATAGAAATGATAAATCTTGGGGAGATGAATTGGTGAGGATGATAGTGGTTTATAACTATCACCTTTGAATGAATTCAGATGATAACACCACCTATAGTGAAGTAATTATTTTTTTATATTCAATTATATATTTTCCTCAAAGCTTACTAAAATTAATTGAAACATTCAAATGTTGGGTTTCACCTATTAGAATTTCCTATGACCATCAACATTGATAATGAACTTCTTATGTATATTTATTTATTTCTTATAAAAAATTAATATTCTATAAACCCAATAGCAAGGATACTGATCCGAAATAGATACATGTTAATTATTTAAATATGAGTATGAAGTGGGAGTTAAATAGTTCATCATGTTTTCAAGAGTGAATGCATACGACCCTTCTCAAAACATATGTCCATGTTTTTATTGTTTTTATTCTATAAAAATTAGTCTGGAAGAGTTGAAAGAACATATGATTTGTCATAGAATATATTAGATTTATAAATGTTGGACTAAATATGGGGGAAATGAAGGGGAAACTAGTTGTTATGAAGCAATGGTTTGTGGATCATTTGATATGATTATTATTGTAATTGATTATGGAGATCACATTAAAGAAACGAAAATGAAAATCAAGGATGACCTTCATGATTTTACAATGTTTTTTGAGAAGATAAATATTTTTCCAAGAGATCATTGTATACCAGTTGTACAAAATACAAAACATTATCAGCTTTATTAAATTTATAAAATTTCAATTTTTGAAACGGTTGGAGTGACACAAGCTTTACAGAATTACTTCATCTCCTGAATGATATGATTCCAGAAAAAAAAACTACCCTGAAGAATAATTATTCTAAATGAATGTTACATTCAATGGTAATGATCTCTAAAAAATATATTATTGTCCTATTGATTTCATATTGTTTCAAAAGGATCATGAATCACTCATAAAATGTCGTATGTGTGGATCTGATCGATATAAGAAAAATGAATCATGTCCATTAAATTTTTTGTGTACATTCTTATCATTCCTAGATTAGAATACTATATAGATGTCAAGAAACCATGAGATAATTGGCCTGGAATGCAGATACAAGAAATAAATATTAGAACCCACATCATCTAGCAGATTCTATTAAGTCGAAGAAAATTATTTACGAGTATCCGAAATTATGAAATGAGGCGAAAACTTTATTCTAACATTATGTACAAACACAATAAATACATTCAGTGTGTAGAGTTGTACTCACAATACATTTTTCATCATGTCGGTAAATTAGAATCTACCTATATGGATATGCATGAAGCAAAACTAAATTATATTATCACTTCTTATATCTGGACCAAATTAACTCAATAGTAATATTGATTTCTATTTAGATCCATTGTTCGTAGATCAAAAATTGATGTTGGATATAGGTGTTACAATGTATGATGCACTTAAAATAGTTAATATTAAGGGACATATTATATCAGATTATAAATGGAATATTCACTTATGGAAATTTATCATGCTATAGTATCAATGTGATATTGGGGTTCCCCCTTTGTGAAAAAATCGCATTCCAAGTTTTTTTAAACATTCTTGAAAGACTATGTTTTTAGGACCCCAGTGATTATTACCTAAAATACATAAATACCAGTCTGGGAAGATAGAAATCATTAGTAATATCAAAGGATATATAAATCCATATCTATTAATTGGTGGTCAATTGTAAAATAATGTAAAATATATTGACATTGTTTTTGGTAAACCATTTTTGAAAAACCTTAAAATATCTTGTTGGAAAAAGTGATATATTTTCTGTGAATTACTATATTGGAATTTATTGTATGGGAGACATTTTCTAGATGTATTTTATAGAGAAAAACCAATATTTGACATGTTATTGGAATATTGGAAAATATTTCTGACACAATTACATATGGAAGAAATTTTAGGTTGGGCTTGATTAAAATAAGGATAAGGTAAATATTAGTACCAGTGAAGGATAAAAACCTGACTTTCTTCCTCTAAAACTATACAATTTATCTAGATAAGAAAAATTGTAAATTTCCCTTTTCCTTAAAAGTATAACAGTTCCACAAGGATATTCATGAAATAACAACAATATCGTGTCAATGATTAATTTGATGTTATAATGAATATAATCACATGAGTTACATGTTAAAAAAATTAAACTGTATTGGTTTCCATTGCATTATGACTTAAAATGTATGACATAAATTAACATGAATCTATATCTTTTTGAATCCATATACTATAATATTATAGACCTATCGTAGTTTCCCATCATGAATAAGGGGGTTGTAGTCACATTATGTGAATTAGATATGTTCTCCCCACCATAATTCTTTGATATAATTGTCCCCCATATTTTTCACTTGGTTAAAGAGGTTCAACTATGTGTCCATGCATGTTAAATATGGATGTACCCCCAATGAATAGTATATTAATATTTAAAACGTGTGCATCAAGAATCACAGTTAGCTAAAAGGTTTTATAATATAATGATATATTGTGGACAAAGTAATTGAATTCTATATAGATTACTTATCTGATGTTGAATACATCGATCTGCCAATGTCTCATCACATTGAACGCCTTATAGGAAAACAAATTTTTAGAAGATATGTTTTTACATTATCCTGGATAGGGGTGGAGCAAGCACACCTTTACATTTCATAAAATAGTGAATATTTTTATCCATGCATTGAATCCCATAAATAAATTCATAGATATTTGAATCAATTTAAGTATGATGTATGGATATCAAATAAACATAATAAATAGTTTATAGCATGGTTTTGATAACAATTTATAAAGAGTTATCAGAATATCCAAATCCAATTTGTTGAATTCCTTCAATGGCTAGCAAGGGGACTAAATTTAAGTGTTGTATATTATAATATGTTTTTAATCAGTGGTTATATGTTATATACAAAAGAACATGATGAGTACAGTATGATGAAAAATAGTGTTGTTACACTTGTGGCTGAAGTGATGCACATATCTTGTTCTAAGGATATAAATCTCATTTATGTAATATTTTATATTTTTTCATTATTAAATAGATATATGAGTTGGATTATAGGACATTTCTTGGGTTTATCTTCTATTTTTACTTGGTTGACAATATGAGTGTAATGAAATTTAATGAAATTGGCTTCATGAAGGTGACCCGTTGTGTGGAAGCGAAAAAAGATGACACATTTATAATGGAATATACAGAAGAGAAATTATATTATGACTCGGATCCAATAGACTAGAATTGTTTTATTGTCCTTCCGAAGACTAAAACAAATTTCGGGGTAATTGGAAATTAAATCAAGGATAACCCATTCATTGGGATATCACAATTAGTTCATTTCGGCCCCAATGTAGACAATGTCTTTTAAAATAGAGGGGTCCAAAAATATGTTAATTGGATTCTTGATAGAGGATAAAAATCCCCAAAACCCTTCAAAAATTTAAGTGAGTTCAATGAGAAGTAAAATGTTTTTTTTAATATATATGTTTCCCTCGTAATATGGTATGTTCTCTACTACATTAACATAATCTAAATTAAATATTTGACTACTCTATCAAACAATGTTTTATGGGATTGATGATGCTTCAAATCCCATGAAAGATGAATATATAATTAAGGTAACCCTTTGGAATGATGTAATGTTAATGTTACAATATACTTTCTATATTTTTCCAAAAATTATATAATCAAACATTGATTTAATTTTGATTTTTCCAGGAAGTGTGTTTTAATTTTAGAATATATCTTTCCACCTTTCATTCATTTTTATGAAGAGAAGAAATGCTACCTCTGTTTAATCATAGAGGTAATATTAATGTTTTCATAGTAAAATCATTTTCCATATAATTATTATATTATTTATTATTTATTTTTAATTTATATTAAATTAGTATTGCTAAAATTATAATTTTTTCCTATATAGGTTAAATATTTTGTTCAGGTTGGGGTGGTATATATATCATTCATTTCTTTCTTTGGGATGTATATGAATCACCTGAAATTCAATACCACACACTGTGTGACCAATATGACTCAAAGTGATTGATTTTATTTAAAATTGAAATCATTTTAGTAAAAAAATAAACTGACATATCCAAAAATGAGAAAACATATTCCGATTAATTTTCTATTTTCTGAAAATGATCCATAAAATTTTTTTGAAATATTTGAATCAAACACACCTCAATTCGATATAGAATATTCTTGGTATGACTTGATATTCTCATTATTTTGTTTAAAATTAATATTTTTGATAAAAAAAACTTCACTCACTAAAAACCAATCAAACACACTCTAATAATCATGATAATTTATGAAAACTATTTGTATGCAATGTTTTGAAATTTTGGAATTGGTATCACATTAAACCAATACATGATGTGATCAGTATGAGTTAAAGTGTTTTTTCTAGTTTAAAATGACATATTAGTAAAAAAGACAAGTGAGATACTCAAAAATCAGAAAAATCATTCATATTATTTTGATACATTATGAATATAATCCATTTTTCATTTAAGACCTGTATGAATCAGTGTCACCTCAATATGATGCACAGTGTGATCGATATGACCTCAGGTGCATCTTTTTATTTAAAATTGACATCAATTTTAGTAAAATGGTCAACTAACCTACTCAAAACCAAGAAAAAAATTCAAATTGTTTTGATAAATTATTTAAATGATCCATAGGTCATTTTCTTGGTGTGAATAAGACAAACATTAATCGGTTACACAATGTGCTAGATATGAATCATAGTGATTTTTATCAATTTAAAATCAATATTTTAGATAAAAAAATGTCACTAACGGAAAACATATCAAATTAACTATGATTTTACTGATAATTTAAGAACATGGTCCATATTTAATTTTTAACGTGTAAGAATTGGCCTCAGGCCCAATCGATTCATGATGTGAATGGTACGATTCAAAGTGTAATTTCCTTAGTTTAAGATGACATTTTAGTATAAAAGACAAGTCATGTACTCAAAATCTCGAAAACCCATTTGTATTGTTTTTATAATTTAGTAAAATGTAACATATGTCATTTTGTATTAGTAGGAATTGGATACACTTGAATCTGATACATTCTTTGATGGTTATAAACATAGGGGAATCATTTTTTTAAAATTGACAAAAATTTCAGTAAAATTGACAACTAATCTACTCAACACAGATAAAAAAAATCATATTTTTTTCATAGATTACAGAAATGATATATAAGTCATTTGTGACATATAATAATCAACCTCACATTAATATGATACATGATTTTCTTGTATGACTCAATGTGTCTTTTATAAGTTTAAAATCAATATTTTAGTTCAAAAAATTTCCCTCACTAAAAACTGGTCAAACAAGATCTGATTTTCATGATTATTTAGGGAAACGATTTATAAGTCATATTTGACATGTAAGAATGGGTCTAATATAGAAAAAACAATGTGATTGTTGTGATTCAAACTGCATGTTTCTAGTTTAAAATGGAATTTAATTAAAAAAGACAAATTAAGAATCAACCTCACCTCAATCTGATGCATGGTGTGCCCAGTATGACATCAAGTGTCACTTTTTATTTAAAACGTACATCAATTTTTAGTAAAATTAACAAATAAACTTCTAAAACACAAGAAAATACATTTATATTTCTTTAACATATTAAGAAAATAGTCTATTTGTAATTTGTGGATTGTAGGAATCAGCTTCACCTCAATATGATACTAGATGAGCCCAATATGACTCAATGTTTTAGTAATTTGTTTAAAATTGATATTTTAGTTCATCAGCTATCACTCCTTAAAAACTGATCAAATTCACTATTATTTTGATTCTAATTTAGGAAAATTATCCTTATGTAATTTGCGATATGATTGAATCAGTCTCATATCAATTGAATACACAATGTGATTGGTTTGAGTCAAAGTGCATGTTTCCAATTTAAGATGAATTTTAGTAAAAAAGATTATTTATTTACCCAAAACTGATGAAACACATTAAGATTTTTTTAATACTATATTAAAATGATCCATAGTTTAGTTGACATGTGTATGGATTGGACTCACCACAGTTCGACACACAATGTGACTAGTATGACTCCATATGTGTCTTTTTATTTAAAATTGACATCAATTTTAGTAAAATGGACAACTAGCCTACTCAAAAGAGATCAAATGCATTAGGATTGTTCTTTTAAATTTTCAAAAAGATCCATAAATCATTTCAAATGTGTATGAATTAGCCTCAACTCATTTTGATGCACTATGTGACCAGTATGACTCAAAGTGTTTTTTTAAATGACAACAATTTTATTTAAATGGAAAACTAACCAACTCAATACCGAGAAATATCATTCTTATTGTTTGGATAATTTATTAAAATGCTCTATAATTAATTTTAGTGCGTAGGCATCATCTTCACAACAATTTGATATAGTATGTGCCCGATATAACATAAAATGTTTGTTATCAATTTAAAATTGACATTTATGTTCAAAAATTGTCACTCACACAACCAATAGGCTATTCCCATGGGACTTTTTCTTATAAATATACAAATACTATTCATGTAGATAATTCACGAAAGAAAAAAATAAATTATGTGACATGTATGAATCAACCACAACTCAATCTGATACTATGTGTTTCTGGTATTACTGAATTATAAGTTTAAAATTATCATTTTCTATTAATTTATTTCATTATATTGTCACTTATATAAGAGTTTTCATCCTATACAAGTTTGATATTTTGCTTAAGCGGGGATAGTTTGTTCGTAAATAGCATGAGTAAGGGTCAATATATAAAAATGAAAATTTATGTGTTTGAATGTATGTAAAATATTGTAATTATTTAATTGTTTACACTAATGTTTGATATTCCAGTAATATATTAATTTTTCTTTATTTTTTTATAAATTACATTTCATTTATAATCTATATATTAACATGTTTTTTCGATATTTTGTGGTTTATTTATTATTGTGGTGTCCTGTTATAACTCATTACACTAGTATTGTAGTGGGTTGCTACATAATAATATAGCATGAACCTTTATCACCACTTTTGAAAGCACTGATAAATGTGTACTTTATCAGTTCTTTTGAAATTTCTAATAGTTGTTTCTTTTATTAGCACTTCTAAAAACTCTGACAGTTGAAATCTTCATAGACGGTAAATAGAAGCATCGATAAATGGGAATTTTATTTGTGATAAAAATATATGATAAATGATCCATTTATTAGTGATGTTTTTAGCACTGATTGAGGGTCCATTTATCAGTGCTTTTTTAGCACTGATAAAAGTCAATATCATTTAATCTCACTCCATTATTTACCACTAATCTAGAATTAATAAATTCTATTTTTAGTGTTATTGAAGGCATATATTGTTGTAGTGTATCAAACAAGACAATAAAAAATATAAGTAAACAAAAACTGCACAGAATACCATATCATCTGATGACTCAACATCAAAGGATGTATTCGCAAAGGTTTTCACTATACCTTTCTACTTATAATCTAGCTTCATTCCATCAATAAAATCTTTCTCTAGGTAGGTATTTTCATAATTCCCTATCAAACTGTATTTAAAACAATTTATTGTTTTCTTATTTGAATAAACCATTATATCGTTTTCATTGAAATATTTATCTATATATCAAGACAAACCACATCAAAAAAAATACCATATTTGTTAAGTCATTCCTTAGGGTTATTTTTCCAACACATTCCACAAACTCAAAATAGAGTTTTCTTAACATGATATTTATATGATTCATTCCCACTCATTTCACTCCATCAGAACCTTTTAATATGTTTGATTTAAAAGTACATGGGATTATAAGAAAACTCTATTTCAACCCTTTCAACACATAAAAAAATTTTCTCATAACATTGAATTCTTGGGTGGACAATGCCCTTTAGTATCATGGCTTCAATCCTGAGTAAAAATCATTGATTTTACTATCAATATCCAAAATAATATTTGGAGATTCTCATTCCTATCTAGTGACGATTCCTTTATAAAAGTCCCTGACAGATTCTACCTTTTATTTCAAATCATGAAATTTATTTTTTATCCTACATCTAAGGAAATTAAGAAATTATTTTTAAAGATAAATTTTTCAAATTCTTCCCATTATAGGGTTTCGAAATTCTTACTATATCCAATATTCTTGACCATTTTTCCACCATTGGTCAAATTCACCTTTAAAACGACAAATGGAAAGACTATCCTTTTTAATATATAAACACCCCGTGTCAATGAATATCTTTTTATGTACTTTAATCCACTCATTACCCACTAGTGGTTTCGAATGCCCACTAAAAGTAAGAGGGATTTGCCTCATAAAATGTTCCACAATCATCATGTTCCTTTTTATAGATCTAGTTATTCTCTTTCATGGATTCCACCATCAATTATAAAATGTGTAAACAGAACCATTATTATTACAAACTTCCTTGTTCCTGTTCCCACCATTCCATGTTGTGGATTCGTAAATATATCATCTTCCATGTGCCTTAAAACCTCATCATCCTAGTTTCCTCTATAGAAAACCATTCTGAACAAGCATATCTTAAATTATGAAACATGGTAATTTTCAAATACCATATCAGTTCAACACAACCATATTGTAAAAATAATTTCCCGTATTATATTTACATCATCCTAACCCCCAATGTTATCTAAATGATTCAACAATAACAACTATAATGACCCATCCTCAAACATTACATAATCTAGTCTATTCAACAAGTATTAACATTAGAAAAATTCAAAAGAGATTTCCAATTTATATTTTTAGGGAATTATGTCATAATTTATTGATTAAAAAAACCAAGAAGAAAATGTAGGTACTATTAAAATAGTATCCATTTCTTCCATATTACAAAATTATTTAATAAAACATGAAATCCTTTTTTTAGATATCTTCATAATATTAATCTTGGATTCTTTATTTTTCTTACCCATTCATAATACCTGTGTAAAACATGTTAAAACATTGTATTAGCATAAAAAGATCAATAGGAAAAAAAAATAAGTACCATTAGTACATTAATACTTATAAACATATGAAATCATTTTCATGAAGACATACTTGTCATCAATAAAGATTCATAAACTTACATTGTGAAAACATGAGATTTCCATAGTATAAGGAAAAAATAAATAAGATCATAATGGTAAACTGGGTAATTACATGTATAATATTGTAACCATCATAGCTTCTATGTTATTTTAAACCCTCATAGCTACCATAAAATGTAACAATCACGTCAACCTTACAGTGTAACCATGGAAGTTACACTTGGAGTAACCATACAGTAAACATCTAACATAAACATATCCAATGAATTGAACTAAGATATATATCCCATAATTCATAATAAACAATGTAAAATAAAAATAACATAATGATAAAATATAAAAACTAGAATCGTAGAAACAATCATTTTTAATTTTTTGATAATAGAAATTTAAAATTGGATTTTTAAATAAAATTCCCTTCACTCAAGTTCATATTACAAAAAACATGCTGAATCCTCCTATATAATGGTTTAAAAAGTTTTATTAATATATTTAATGACTATATTAATATCCATAATATGTAATATGATCTTTTTATAACAACTTTCCACCCATTTAATAATAATATTTTATTGTTTTCATTGGTTTTAGTGCGTTTAATTTTGGGTTTCCATGATTGGTTTATTGTGGACTTTTTTTATAATGGAAGAAAACCCTAGAGTGGAATGATATTATATTAATATGTTCTCATTTTTTCAAATTGTAATATATATATTTCTAATATTATAATGATTCATTTGATAAAACATTAATGAAAATGATTCAATTTATTTTGGTTTATTTTGGACCATCATAACGTTATATAATTTTATTTAATATAATATTTAAATATTGGATTCAAAATATTTTATAAATTATAATATGTACAGCCATGATAATGGTTTTGTTACCACCCATGATGGTTATAATGAAAAATGAAAATTCATTGTCCATAAAGGCGTTGAATCGACACATCTCAGATGATGATTTATTTTTCTAGAATAAGAGGATAATTAGATAGGTTTGAAGATCGATATTCAATTAACATATTAAAATAATATTTGATGTAATATACTGTAGTTTCTTTTCACATGGATGTGGCTATCTGTTCTTATAATAAGATAAAAAATTAAAAATAAATTAAAAGCAAATGAATGATGATTTTACCTCTTGAATTCTCCTTCTTGTGAACGTCCTAAAGGTCCCTTGGTTTTGGACTTTTGGTGAGACTATAAGTTCTCAGATATGTTTAAGTGTCTTGGGATGGTAATTGTGATTAAATTAAAAAAAGTCAAGGATTTTTAGGTTTGAGGTGAAGATGTAGTGAGGGGTGGTATTTGTATTGGAAAAGAGTGGTGTTTCCTCATTATTATTTTCATTTGTTTATTATTTTGGCAAAATATTGTGAACAGTTTGAGAATTATCACTAATTATATTAAAATAAATAAGGTTTGTTCGAGATTATGGTGATTCTATCATCAATAACTCTATGATTTGTGTATTTCTCTTATAATATATTAATATACAGTAAGATGCAATATTTTACTATTCACCAAATAATTCATGTATTTTAGATATATTCAAAAAAATCCCCCAAACCATTTATTTAGAATTTGAATTAAAAAATGAACTCAATTTTATGAAAATAATTTTTAAAATATGAAAATTTTAGTTTTTAATTAAAATCATCATTTATAATAAAAATACCAATTTTCAAATTATAACTACTTTTATGACAGTTTGCAAAAATTATTCAATGTCTCATAAAATTATATTATAATCATAATAAAAAAAATATATTTTTATGAATATATTTTATGAAAATATATTTTCATTTAAATCATTATATTAAGTATGAAATTTTATTTAAATATTTACAACTTATAAAAATACCAATAATTAATTTATCATTTCTAGTAGATTTATTTTCTTATTTCATGATATAAATATATCATGATTACAATTATAAATATATAAATTTTATTTATACTCTCATATTTTTTCTTACTATTCTATTAGTATATATTTTAATAATTTCAATAAATAACACATTTTTCATTATATATTTATAATTAATTTAATTATTTAATAATAGAATTAAAACAAATTGTTTTATAAGTACCTATATTATTACTGTCATGTTATAGGGTTGTGCCACATGGGTTTTATGTTTTGGCATTCCATATTTTGGGTAATGATGAAGATTATAGATTAAATGAACTATGGATTAGGATGTGGTCTCCTAGAATAATAATGCTCATTTATAAAACTCTCAGACATAGTGAATGATGAAAAATCCTACCGAATAATTTATCTCATGTTAGGGTTCCTAAAATATCAAACTATATTTAGAGTTATTTCCGGAAAACATAAAACTCAAGGTAATTTTATAGGATATTACTGGGAACCAGTTACATTAATTATTTTGGATAGAAACACATTGCATATTTTGAAGGGATCTTAAATTCAAATCATTTTGCCACTATAAAGATGAAGTAGGCCCCTGGTCAATGTATTTTATACCTCATGATACATATATGATGTTCATAACAATGGTTTTCTATGTTGGGAATAATATATTCATGCAATATCGTATGAGATGACGTTATGGTTTAGATAAATAATGAAACGTAGTAAAATCTCATGTTGAACATAGATTTACATGCATGACAAGGGCTTGGTCTACCATAAATTGGATGGTGATCATAATTTTTAAGACATTATAATAATTTATATAAATATGGTGAATTAATTGACTAGATTTGGTTTTATCGGTCTCCAATTTCAAAGGAATATGTCTAGAATTATATTGATAATCATCACACATTGGATGAATCATGGGACCCTGATGATGGGAATAATGATGGGAGGTGAAATTATTATTCTATAAAAAATCCTTCTATATGTTTAGGTTAGAAGTTGATATTCAAATAATATAGGGAGTGAAGGTGTCTCTCGATTGAAGTGTTTCGTTACATATAGGGATCATGTTGTGTGATAAATTTTTGGGTGTTGTAAATATTTTGTTTTTATATGATATATGAGTAGTGAAAAAAAATTAAGTTCTTATATAATTTAAAAATAGATGGTATAAGGAGATCATGGAGAAATGGGGAATCATGAAATGCAGATATATAAATATATATATCACATTGTGACCATTCATGCATATTGAATACATTAGAAAATTGGTGGAGGTTTTTTTATGTTTGAGGAGAGTCCTTGTATGAGGATCATATCTACAGTGGATATAAAATCATTGGAACCATCTCTCCATGTATGAATTCACATACTGTTTTCAATATAAAAGAGTAATTTTACATGAGTGTTCACACACACTCTATATACAATAATATATTTAAATAATTAAGGTAAAGGGAAGACATATATAGAATATATATTATGGTGTAAAGTGTGGGTTCAATATATAAAAAATATATTTGAGGTATAGTGGAATGAAAAATGATTCAATTTAATATTAACTCATGTGGCGCATCTGGGGTCCTTCCTTCAGTATGAGTCTATTACTACAACTAATGTTTTATCTGAATTTTTTTCAATCTCTCATGACAATCATGATGGGGTGAGCACTATTAACTACAAGCATTTATGGAATGAGGATTCAATCTACTAATATTTATTCATTATAATTAATTTTATATAGGTTTTTTCATTTATTATATTATTATTAATCATTTATTCATACTTCATGGATTTCCATTGTATGTTAATCTTAATGTGTGTTTCAATAAATTAACTAGGAACTTTTATTTATTCATTGACATTTTTTTGTAGTATATATTTGTGTTTAAATATGGTTTTTGGTCACCAATGTTTTTTATATGTGATTTATCATATGGAAAGAGAATCGTTAAAATATGAATGATTACTAAGATAAATTACCCACTTAAAAAAAATTCGGATGACATCAATATTAGTTTGTTATCCCTTTTTAACATCTATTGTGCATGAATATTTGATTTATATTCTTGTTCTGTCTCTTTGATAAAATTTATCACTTTTTTTTCATTCATCCATAATAATCAAATAATATTTCTAAATTATTCTTCTTTTTTTATCCTCAGACATGAATGTTCACTATAAATTTGTAGTTATGACTCATAAATAGTAATATTTAATTTATTTACATTATTGGAATGTATGATGTAATGATAACCTACTGAAGAGAATATATCCTTTGATATAGGGATATTGTATGGAATTATTATGTGCCACTTCTTAAGTACGTCATAGAATATGACTAGCCATAATGAAAGGCATTTTATACATTCCATATTCTATTAATTAATTGTGGGAAAAAATTATTTTTAATTTCATAGTTATAATCAACATTATTTATCATAAAATAGACATTTCATTTATTAGATGTGTGGGACATCATTTCATTCAGTAATGGGTTTCACAAATAGGATGGGGCATTATCTCATGTGTTATAATGCGAGGGTAAAACATGATATATTTTAAAGCATCCTATAGAGCTTAAAAAATTTTATTCACCCTAATATTATGTGTATGAAATAATTCTAGGGCCAAAAAAATATCCTCTACATGATGAATTATTCTCCTACATCCATTACCCTATGAAGAACTAGCATGCCATGGAGGCAGAGGATCTCGCTCACTAAATGAGTAATTCAGATTTGGCACATGGATATGTTCATTGTAGGGATATTATTTGGATTCATCTTAGTGATCTTCATCAATCCATTATGATGATGGTTGATTTAGTGTAATGAAACATCTATCTATCTTGCAAGGGGTTGATTTTTTTCAATTCCATTTGACACATGATTTAAATTATCAATCATGGTCAATCTAGGTTTGGGGTTCTTTATGGATTCAACTATGATTGCTAATTGTATTTAGGAATCATTATACATAGTATTGTTACACACCTGTATATTCATTGAATCATTTTGAGAAATAAATATTTTTAAGTATTAATAAATTTCCAAATTACAAAAATAAAATATTATTCAAATTTTTATTCTTAAAAATTTAGTTGTGGATAGTGATATAGGATATAATCCATGAATGATAACAAAATCCTAAATTTTTTAATAGACATTACATATGATATAAGTCTATAGTATTCATTTGTTTCATAATTACATTATTTAAAAAATATATAAGTTTATATCATTTGTAATATTCTTTTGAATCATTAATGGATATATGTGATATCAAAAAAGAGGACATGATTATCAATAATATAATACTTATGAGAGAACTACAATGATTATGCATGTCCAGACTATCAATCGTAGTATAATATTTATCAGTGAATATAAAATAATCTTTGAGGGAAAAACTTCTTTATCATTAAACTAAATTAGGATTTGAATTATATAGTTTGTAAAGCATTTAAAAATTAATAAAAATGTTATATTTGGATATTTATTAATTCATAACAGTGTTTTAAATTAATTAATTATAAATAGATTATAATTTTAATAATTAAATGTTTTGGGAAAATTCACTAATAAATATTTCCTTATATTAAGTGATTATATTGAAATAACTTTTAATAAATTATATGGAATTCCTTATGAATAATTAATATTTTTTTTATTTAGTACTAATAAGAGTAATTTATAAATTATTTATTAATTACAAAATAAGGATAAATATAGTGGATCTATATTTTGTGGTTATAAAATATTCATAACAAATAATATTTATTGTTCAAAATATGGACCTAAATTGAGAAATAATGTAAACCACATCATTGTATTTTTTATGAAATATTAGATCATGTTCTAAATAAGGTTATATAGGTAATACTTAGATTATTTAAATATCTTATAAATTAGAATTTGAAATGAAAAAATTTTATATTCCATGTAATATCATATATTTACAGTAAAATAACATATAATGAACAATATTATGGTGTCCATATTAATAAAATTATATTATAATTTTATTCTAAATTTTATGGAATGTCTGTAATGAATAGATTTTATTATAAAATTATTGTGATTAGGTTTTATTTATGAATGGTTCATAAATATTCTTCTCATGTTTAAATATTTGACTTTTTTATATATTTAAACAGTATTATCTTGTTTATTATTCCTGAATAATATTTTGATATTATGAATGGTTTTATAATTTATTTTCAATTGATAAATTGTGTCTCTTTTATTATACTTATATCTAAGGAGTTACTCGTTAGGTATGATAATGGATATAGGTTTCATCTATCCTGAAATTCATTTGTAGTTAATATTATTATCTTGAAATCTTTTGTTGAATATAGATTATCATACTTCGTATCATAGTGTTCATGTATTGTAATTTTAATCAGTAAACTATCCCTAGATAGAGGGATATTGTGTCAAGCTATCCTATGGAATGTAGGATTATGCCTTTCTCAAGAGAGGTTAGGGTTGACTATCTATGGATATAGGAATGCTCATACAGAAATTATAAATTTCATATTATTAAAAATCATTAAATATTCATTTCATGTAGCTTCTACATGAGATGAATTTGGATGTGTGAAATTATATTTGGATGCTATTTCTATGTGAGAAACTCAAATTTTGATTTATTTAAATTCATACACATTTTATATGGATTGAAAAAATTTATTTTGTGGAAGGAATATCATTAAAAACTAAATCACTAGAAAAGTGCATAAATGAAGGGAAAATGATAAGATATTTTGATATTATGTCCCCTTTCAAATACTAACTCATATACTCTTTCATAATATATGTTGTTAATAACTAGATCATTAATCTATGTATTTTTTCAATTTTTTTATATTTAAAAAATTTTTACCATATATTTTAATGAGTTGAGAAAAAGGTGAACTGGGACATGAGGTTTCTAGGCTCTATTGTTTTATAGGCAATAAAAGTTAGTAAAATATGATGACTATTTTTAGTTTGAATATTTTACAAGGTTTATATGGGAATCTAGTTAATGTCATTGAAACTCCAAGTTATTATGAGTAATGATTCCATGATATTGAATTTTCAAGACACCAAAAATGGATTGAGAATCTCTATATATTGACTTGGTCAGGTATCACAGATATCGAAATAAATTATCTAATTTTTAAGGTTATGTGATGCCAAATTTATTATTTAAAAATTTTCTGTGTTAATAGGTACATGAAATATAGGGAATGGAAGATTAATCATATATTATTCATTTAAATGATAAAATAGAAATTTTATTTAAAATAATGGAATATAAGCGACTTTATCAAGATATGATGAACACATATAAATGATTTTTTTTAGTTTTCACATTTAACTTATTTAATATGAGATTATTTTTAATTAGAAAGATCTATTATGAGAAATATGAGATATTTAATTGAACACACATGGCTTATGATTCATAGAATCCTATAAATTTTTTGAAAAGGGGAACAAGATAAATAAATTTATTTCAAGATTAATCATTTATCAAAATGTTAGTTAAAATTTAATGGAGGGTGTTCCTTCCACTCATCAGTGATATATTTAATAGTGTATTTTTTTTAAAAACATACATCAAACCTAATAATAATATATTAAATACAAAAAAAATTGTTAAACATTAATTCTAAAGGTAAAATAGTTTTATTTTTTAACACAAATAAATTTTTGTATTGTAGAATTATATACTAAAAAATTTTATTTTAAATTGGACAGTGAAATTATTTATGATCTTTATGAATTTTAAATATTAAAATAATATTATAAAAGTAAACAAGTTAATTTCACATAATATCATAAATATTTTATGATATGTGATGGTAACTAAGAATGGAATTATATAAATTTCGCAATTAACAAATTTGGATATCAGAATTTAAAAAATTATTCTACCATGTGAAGATATATAATTTCAATTAATATCTATAAAGAGTTCTAGGGTATTCTGGTAAAGATAAATGCCAATAATTATATTTAGAAACCATAAAAATATGAATCTATCATTATCATAAAGGATGCATAATGTTCAAGTAAATAATAATTTAAATTATTATATTATGTAACAAAATATATCTTGAGGAAACTTCAATAGAATTAGTTCAATATATGATTTTGTAAAATTTAGAAATAGTTCTAATTTGTAAATAGAAGTTGACATCATAGTTTTTTAGGATTCAGTGTAAATGTGATTAAATAAGTTTAATATTTTTAACATAAGGAATATTGTTTATAAACCAAATTATTATTAAAAAAAGTTTTAATAATAAATTTTACTCTTGAAAGAGTTTCATGGAAGAGTTTTATCATGTGGTTACAGAGAAATGTTGTAAGAATTTCATATAAATGTAATTAGTAAATAAAACAACAAAAAGTGTATTTTACATAAGGATATTCTAAAAATCAATCATTTATGATATGATAGATATATTATTATATAGGGTTATGTTAATATTATTATAAGAGATTATGAATATAAAATGTATAAAAAAAATTATTTTTCCACATTATAATTCTTTTATGTTTTTTGATTACATGTAGATGTTGATATATATTTCATAAATTATAATGGTAATTTCCACTCAACGTGTTTCATTGAGTTATCCCTAACTGATGTTAATTAGTTTGATTAATAAGTTATAATGAAATTTTATGATTATCATGAGTATTATTTTTGTATTAAAATACAAAATATAATCAAAATAAAAAAATATTATTTTTTACACTAGATATCCCACAAAGTATATCTCATGTTGTGTATTGGAATATATATTTTATATACTTAGGGTGAAAGGATAATAATTAAGGTCTACTCTCTGATTTCGAATAGATACAGATCATGTGAACCCTTGTACCTTGATACCTTTATTGTGAAATCCTTAAAGAGTAAAAAAATTAGGGGTGGTTGGGTATGTTTTTGATTTTTTTTCCTTGATTAGATTTGATCTATGATTAGATTATCATCTCATAATACAAGAAGATAATATTAGACCCATATTTAAATTGATTGAGGTGCATGAATCCTCAAATATATGCTACATATTATGTTCTTATCTATTCATGTGAGGGAAATGTCATGTGATCATCCATAATGGTGAATGGAATGTGATGTATTTATCGACTAGTTAAATCTACAATCATAGTGTGAATAATCTATGAGTTGGATATATGGGATTAACATTCTGTGTTTCCCACGATTAGTTGATGTCATTTAAAAATGGAATATATAATCATCCATGATAGCATGTTATATAATATGTGGACATAGGTAGAGAGATACATGTGTTTAACGGAGATCACATAAGATCCCTTTTTATCTTGAGTATAATAAATACAATTTTGAGGTCTCCCATTTCAAAAATTGATGTATATGGTAATTAAAATATTTATCGAGTATAAAAATATATGGGGTGTTAGACATTATGGTTGACTAAACTATTATTGGTATAGAGTCATAGATCTATTGTAAATGTGTTTTAGATTTAATCTTAAATTGTTCAGAATAGATATTAATAATATATAGAATATAATGATATATAGTGTGATGTTGATATTTTCTTTTCATATATTTTGTGTGATATCCAAAAATATATTGTATTTAATGTCCCAAAATATGTGATAAGATATGATATATGGTGTAGTAAGGAATAGTCAATAATTCCTTGGTATAAGTGAATTATTAAAGGAATCATGTCCAAAATAAAATTTATATATGATGTGTTGTGTCTATGTCAAATCCCATGAAGGTGGGATACTATAAGGGATTGTTTTGTTCCACATCAAATGAAATTGATAGTGTACAATTATCTATATTTGTAGGGAATGGTATACAAGAAACTATATTTAATTATTCTGTTGTTTGGATATTAAATATTCACAATTGATTGATCTTACATGTTGGTTATCATAAATGATATAGTTTATAAGATGACATGGATGGGAGTTCATTGAATTCATATAAGTGTTCCATCATGTTACCATGTTATTTACTCATGGATTATAACACATGAAAAAATCCACGATATATTGTAGAGTACTGAAAGGATTTTATAATGATTCATTCCGCATGAGATATTTTATATTTTTTTCTACTATAACCAACAAAATACTCATGTACCTAAATCACCCTTGTATTAACACCTTTTCACCATAATGCACAGACATTGTATAGATGTTAAGGGATCCCAATCATACAAAACATATTCAAATTCATCATTTGGATACCTCTAAAGATGTGGCTTCATTCATATACCTATTGATTATATTCCTCAATCCCGTACAATGATAGATGATTAAAACTAATATAACAACTGTCTACTGATTTAAGAATATAGTTTCTTAATATCAAATTTTAAAAAAATCAAGCATAGTTGATCATTGTTTTGGATTTATTGTTTCTTTTATTGGAAAAACATGTGTTTTTAGATCCCATTAAATATTGTAACCCACTGGTAGGGAAAATAATCAAATAGTCTTTTGAAATTAGTTGTTCATGATCCTATAGGGTTGTTAAATTTTCTATTATGGGATAAATAGTTTAATATAGATAATTATATTTCATTTTCATCCAACATCTAAAGTATTTTCTCCCAAAAATCGCATGGGAATGTGTTCCATAATAGTAGTTAAGTTAATTTTTCTATTATAAATCAAAAAAATTCATTTTTTCACGTTTTTATGAAAAATAAATTCATTTCTCCCATTAGAAATCATTTATAAAACTCCATGTTTTGAGAAAACCTGAACTATAATCAACATGGGTCTTTCCAAAATATTTTCAATAATTTAAACATTAAAATGCATGATTACTTGTTCCCTAACCACCTATTTTTTATTTGGATATAGTAGTCATTTCCACTCAAACATACATATATATCTCAGTTAATTTAGAATCATATTTTTTAAACAAAATTAATTATCTTTATATCATTTATAATCCTAAAAATAATACTCCTAAACTCTATAAAGAACACATATAGACACTCCTCATAATAATTATCAAATATAATAAAAAAATAACATTGTAAGTGCGTCAAAATTTCTAAAAAAATATTTCAATGAAGAATTATAGAGTTCCATCTCAAGGATTTGGGGTTTGTTATAAAGAGGTAACAAATATAGAATGGGGATACCCAAGGTCCTTGATAGTGGTTTCATCCAGAATAGGTATATTTTAAGAGAAACACCAAATATATTTGTTAAATAATGAATCATCATCTAGTTTACATTTGACACTTCATATTCATTCTAATCTCATCCATGTTTCCAAGTTATGTTATCCCACTCAGGCTGAATAAAACTTAATCTATCAATTAACTCCTCAAATACTTCTACCTAACAAGGCCAAATTCTTATTAATACACCAAAAGATACTATTTCTATAAAAACGTTTTTTAAAATATTTTATATAGATTTAATAATTTAACTCACTCTATAAAATAACTAAAATACCACCCCTCTTCAATATATTGAAAATAGTAGGCCTCGTTCAACCCCCTAGTGAAATAACTCAAACCACATCTTCTGCATCACTTCTATGCATTCCTTCCCCCCGAAATTTCACCTCTGCCCCTTAGTGTAGATTAGGGAATTGTTCTCTTATGATATCCACATGTTCAAAGATATAATCTTATATCTAATTCAAATAACACCACACCATATGCATATAGATTCATATATAGTATTGGAATTCCAATTGACCACCTGAATACTCAGCAACCACAACAATAGCATCCTTGATTTTATTTTCCATATCATTCTTTATATATACCTCCTTTAATTAGATGACATTGAATATAGGGTATTTTTTACTATTTTTTAAAAATTATTCCCTATAATACAGATTCCGGACTAACACGTATACTGTAAAAGGGAATTAATAGCAGGATTTATAAATACCCCACTATTTTTTCATGACTGTTACATAATTTTATAGAGAAAACATAATTTGTATATAGAAAATGATAAAAAATGATTATTATTTTTTGTATGATTTAGATCATAAATAACTTATACATAGTAAATAACAATCATTATTAAAAAACATCTTTTTTATCATCATAAAATATTTCACATTATTCTTGTTACATGTAGCCAATATATAAAAGAAAGGGGTGAGCTGAAATCAAATCAAGGGAATGATAACATAGATGAAATAAGACACATGAATCTATAGAAAAATGGTGGTGTTAATCAACATCATCTGCTCATAATAATATGAACATCACATAAAATAACTATAGAAACAATTTATAAATGAATGGATTGTGGTGATGCGTAAAAATGAAACATCTGGTCATAGTGGTGAAATACAAAGCATAGTTTTTAAAAACGTGTGAGTCTCTTTCATACATTATATATGAGCATAAGCAAATCATAATCCTTTTTGATAAAGTTGGAATAATTTCATGCATAATACACATTATCTCATGAGATAAATAAATCTATCCAAAGCATTGGAGAGGTAAATAATTCTAGGACTACTACCCATCATATCATAATAATTTTATAATAATTTATCCAACATCGAACATATAACAATCATAATGAATAAATAACCAATGGAAAAGAATTCATTTAATATGTATTTTACAAATACTAATTTCATTAATAAACATGTGTTTACCAAATGAAAATCTAAGATCATATTTTGGAAGAAATGATATATATTTTTTAGATATGAAATAACACATGTGTAGTCAATTATATGTTTTATAAATAAATTGTTTTTGGAAAATGATTGTCTTTTGATTAAAAATAATCATTGTAAAATACTTATCACTTAAAATAAATTTAAATTAAATTTATTTAATATTATAGTAATATCAATTCATAATATTTCATGAAATAGGGATGACCAAAAATAGATTTGGGTTTGAGAATTCACTTACCTTAAATCCCATATTAATTTATCACTTTTCTACCTCCTAAATTAAAAAAGGTTTATTGAAACAATGATCTTGAAGTAAATTATTATCATTTTATCCACTATCAATTATAATAATTTTGTGTTATATTTCATAATTTCCTTTTTTAATGGGATGTCATTTTAATATCATGTTTTCCTAAATCCTTTTCCTTTTTGCTTTAATTTTAATATTTTTATTCAAGCACATTCATAGAGTAGTGTAATAACTGATAGATCTGTAAAAATATTGATATTTATACCTTAATATAATATATGTAATTTATTATTACCATCTATTCGGTTGGTGATAAAAAAAGTAGTTGGAAACGTCTTCCTTTGGGGTTAACTAAATGTTTACCTAAAAGTTGTCCAAATATGAAGAAAAAGTTGTATAAAATATAAATACATCAAATAATAATGTTTAAATATTTTTAAATAAATAAATATAATGTTTAAATTATTATTAATTAAATATTTTAATCTTTTATTTTGAAATAAATTGGGAAATGATATATAAAAATAAGAAAATGATTGAAGAGTTTGATAAAAAAAATATTCCTTCCTTAGTGTGGATTCTCTTGTATGACAATGTAAATCCATGGTTAATTGAGTTGATTTACAACATAATTTAAATAATGGTGATAAGATCTTATGATATAGGATTTGGATAGAATATTGTCTTTTTCATATGAGGGCGGAGTTTTATTCTAAGGGACAAATAGGGGTTATTTATAGTTGAGGGGATAGATAAATTGAGAATAAAATAATAAATTAAAAATTAAATAATTTGTAAACCATTTAATAGTTAGTTTTTTAAAATATAACCCATATAACCAGATGGTTTTAGGAATTTTAAATTCTTTATAATTCTAATTCCCTTATCTTATTATAACTAAAATTGGAAATTTCTTAAAAAAAATATTTTAACGGATCACATTTGACTATATATTTTGAAAATTCCTTCTAGGATATGAAAATAATTTTAATTTATTTTTATAACTCATTAATGTTAGTAAATATATTTTGGAATAACATAAAGTTATATAAATTCATAGATCATTATTTTATAATAACGGATATAATTTAAGATACATGGGTTTTGTGGATGTTTGTACTTCTACTATTCACTTAAAAATGGATATATTTCCAAAAAATTGTTAAAAAATATCTTTGAAAATTTTGAAATATTAATTTAAAAAATGATATTATTTTTATTAATATAAATTTCTTATATATTTAATTTTAATTTTCAACATAAATGTTTTTACTTTTACCAAATACTTTAAATATAGCAATATATTTTCATTGGGATTTTAAATTAAGATATTTATTTCTTGTCAATATTTTGTTTTTATTTATTTATTATACTCATGATAAATTATATTTATATTAGACGTTATTTTTTGAGAATAAGTTACTAATCATGATGGTTATGTTATTATTCCTAAATGTCATGTTACTATTCCTAATTGTGGGGTTATTATATCAACAGTCACTTATTATGACAATTATCATATTAACATCTATAAATGGTAAATCATTATTTTAAAATATATTCACTATAATTCCTTCTGAGGATATATATTTTAAATTTTTTACGTGTTTTCTGTGTTACCTAATATTTTTTCATTTTTATATTCTTTCCTATGGTAGAAATGATTCTATCAGTTTGCAGAAATCCATATTTTCCCTTTATTAGATTTTCTATTTTATAATTTTTATATAATTTTTATGTTTGGAATTTTAATTGGTTTTATCTTAGACTAATGTTATGATCCTTATTAGTGAATTAACGTTTTTGGTTTCTTTGTATACAATGGAAATTAAGAAGTAGGTGAACCTGCTCCTTTGAAATTTATTAAAAAATGGAAAAGGTACAAATAGAATTAGAAAGGCATTTTACAAAGATACGTATAAACATCACCACGAGAATCAGATTGAACAAAGATGTTACAAAATTCAAGTGCAACAAAGGACCAACTAGAACTTGCCTCTATAATCACCCGCTTAGAGAGAATGTCTGCAACTTGATTCACATCACGATATACATGAATCACTTCAACTGAAATAGAGGCTACTAGCCGAAGTAACTCCACCCACTATGAAAGCATCCTCCAACGCACATTTCTTGACCGATCATGAAAATTTTGGACAACAGTGGATGATTCAGATTCAAGCCATATGTCATGCCATTCATGGAGAACATCGTACCTGATTTATTTAATAATGGCCCATAAATCCGCCTCTAGGGAAAAGCATTACCAATGTAATGAAAAATATCCATTGACAAATCCCCTATGAGTGCAGAAAACATCTCCACAACCAGTCAGGCCTGGTGCTCCAGATGTTGCACCATCAATGTTAACCTTAAGACAATGAGAAATGGGTGGAATCCATCAGATATGATTTAACATTTAAGGTTTCTTTTCCCTGCCGTTGAAACCAAGAGACTTAAGCAAAATTAAATCAGAAATATCATTTTTCATAGTTCCTGTTTGAATACAGGAGGCCGCCCACAATGCTCAATGAATTTCAAACACACCACGATGAAAAGAGTGTACACGATTATTGAAAATAATTTCATTTATGGACTTCCAGATAATGGAGAAAAAGGCTGGCCACCACAACGTATAGCAGTGCATGTACTTGCTCACTGCATTCTGCACCACGTAGTGAGCGGAGCAGATTTTTTATTGGAATTCAATGGTAGACAACTATGGAAAATACCATGCAGATAGTTCCACATTTTAGAAGCAAAGTTTCATGAAACGAAGATATGTTAATCAGATTCATCCGCATCTAAACAGAACAAGCAGACCGAGGCAAAGCTAAAGTCAGCCTGCTACAAATTGGATTGAATAGGAAGCCTCTTCTTCCATAACCTCCATATAAGCAGTGTAGAAGTTGTAGGAATAAAAGGCTTATGAAAAGCAATGATCTATGATAGTGGATGAAAATAAGGAACACAAAAGCTTATATAACAATCTCTAATGGTGAATTTCCCATTAAGATTTGACATCCATATAACCATATTAGCATCAAGAAAAGAGTAACATTCAATTTCAAAGTCAATATCACTAGGAAGATTGCTGATTATAGAAGGATTGTTCTAATAATTAGCAATGGTCAAATACCTTAATGAAGTGGTGATGCAGATATAATCATAAATAGGTGGCAATAACCTATGAGTGGTCCAAAAATTGGGGGAGGAGCGTTTGGACACAATCCATTATGATGATGTCATCAAATTAGAATAAGCCTTCTTGATTTCAGGCCGAATGGATGAGCACAGATAGATCGAATACCCTTATGAAGTTTGTCAATAAATCTGTTTTGAAGAAATTCCATAGAGTTATCAGAAAAAGAGATTAAGTTCCAAGTGAATTATTTTATCAATGTTCCATTAAAAAGACGAATGTCCTTAACACTCATTCCACCCATCTGAATAGGCTTAATACAGTATTTCCTTGCCACAGTGACCAGAATTTTTTCATGATGGGAACTGGTCCAAATAAATTTTTTGATTCTACTTGCAATCTCTTTGATCAAAGATCTGGGCCATCGATAAACTGAGAAAGAGTAAAAAAAACATCGATGTAATCACAATATTAACAAAACAGATTCTTCCAGCTTGAGACAAATTTTTACCCTTCCAGGTAGATAGTTAATTCATAATTTTCAGAGAAATATTCTCTAAGAAACCTCTCTTAATCCTACCCTATAAAAGAGTTACACCAAGATAGATAAAAGGATGAACCCCTTTCTTAACACCCGGCTGCCGAGCCACTGTAATATGATTTGAAATGGAGATTCTGTTACCAATCTTGACTGAATATTTTCTCTAGTTAATAACCTGACCTGAAAACCTCTTCATAATGTGATAATATTCCCTTAATACAGGATATGGTACCTTTATCCGCTCTTCCAAAGAGAAGGATATCATCAGTATAAAACAGATGTGAGGGTACAAACAAATCCCATTGAACTTTCATCGTATGAAATCATCCATAGTTCAAAAGATTAGTGAGACACCATCTCAAATAATCTTCTAAAAAGGAAAAAAGTAATCTAGAAAGAGGATCTCCCTGTCTGAAACCTCATGAACATTGAATGAAACCCCTAGGAGATCCATTAACAATGATGGAGAGTCTGGCACTATCAAGAATAGAGTTTACAAGGTCAATAAAGCTTTGTAAAAACCCATGCATTCAAAGAATATAGAAAAGGAATTTCCATCTAATAGTATCGAAGGCTTTGGAAATATCAATTTTCAGATCCATATTTCCATCATTAACCCTTATTTTCATCACATTGACACACTCTGAGGCAGTGCATAAACAGTTATGAATGTTTCTTCCATGTATGAACGCAAACTGATTGCTTGATATAAGTCCCTTAGCAATACTACCCAACCGATGGGTTATAATCTTACTAATGATATTTGGTATAGTATTCCCAATAGCCAGTGGTCTGAAATCTTTAATGTAAAGATCATTATCTTTCTTGGGAATTAGGGAGATGAAATTTGAGTTCATTCTGAAATGCATCTAGGCAGATCTGATGAAATCATTCACAGAATTACTCACCTAAACCTGATGAATGTCCCAGTAAAACATAATGAATTTATTATTAAAACCATTAGGGCCTACCACACTATCAATATTTAAATAGAAGAGGGAACCATGTATCTCTTTAGCATTAGGAGTATCAATAATAATCCTATTTTGATCATTTTCAATCGAAGGATTGAAACATTGAATAACTTTATCAGATATATCTTCATCAGAGTCAAAGTATAATTTCTCAAAGAAATAAACTACAGCACTCTCAATTTCCATTTTAGAAGAAAAAATATTTCCTTCGATAGTAAGATCATGAAGGGATCACATAACCCTTTTCCCCTATTCATACAGTGAAACAATTTTGAGTTTCTATCTTTATATTTTATCCACCTGATGTTAAACTGATTTCGTGCTAACTTCTATTTCAGATCAATAAGTTTTCCAAGTTAGCAGTAGCATTAATTTCATTCTGAGTTGGAAAATATTGAGATGAATTCTACTGTTGACAATTTAAAAGAGCCATTTTAGCCTCTTAAATGTAAGTATCAAGGGAGGAAAATGACTCTTTACTCCATTTCTTAAATATTTCTATTACAGACTTTAACATACTGCATAATGAGTGAGAAGGGATACCCAAACATTCAACATTCCAGGGATCCAAAAGAATTTCCCTACAGCCTAGGATAATCATCCAAGAATTATTAAATTTATAGGGAGGAGGTATATCCCACTGAACACAGAGACAAACATCCACATGAATGAGATTGTTATTAGAGTTTATTATGGGAAGAGTTCTCCCAGAGACCTTAATTGCATTGTTTCTTTCATCCACATGCAGAAAAAACCTGTCCAACCTACTAGATTGCTGACCATTTATAGTGTTTCAATTCCATGTAAACTCAGTTCCAGAAATGGGGAGATCAATAAGACCATATTTATCAATACAAACAAAAAGATCATGAGCTGAGGCACGACAAAAATTCTGACCAGTTTTCACTTCATGTCTTAAAACCGTATTGAAGTTCCCCAACAGAATCTAGTTTTTCCTCATAGTCTCAGAGATATCCACTATGTTCCTCCACAGTGCATGTCTTCTAGTGTAAATATTAAAAGAATATACAAAAGTCACAGAAAGGGGGGAATTGTTAAAAGAGCAAGTGAGAGTGACGGATTGAAAATCTGATAATACAGAGACAAGTGAGACACTATCATTCATAATCACCCATAAAGATTCAGAGTCATTAAAAGGTACATTACTATCAAATAAAAAGAATAACCAAGAAGGGACCATTTAAAGGATCCCCATTTCTCAAACTTCTTTCTTGGATTAGTTATACCAACCAATAAAGGCTTGTTGGTCACAAGAAAGTTCCTAAGGGACCTGACTGTGGGAGAATTCCCAATCCCTTGACAGTACCAAAATAGGATACTCATTTCATTGACCTGATCCTAGTACTATGACCATCCTTTAAGAATGGAACATTCCTTCGAGGGGAATTAATTGCAATTTCATGGGAGGCATCATCTTCCTCATCATTCTCCTCAACTGTGAGTTTTGAGAACCTATTAGGAGATTCAATCAGAACAGTCATAAGACTAGCATGTAAGACACTCTTTGTCGCATTATCCGAATTTACTAGCAAGGTATCTCTTGGATTGAGAGATTCCAGCCGAGTTTCCAAAGTAACTTCTGTATTCAGGATAGGGTGGATCCTGAGGGTATCAAACCTTGACAAAGATTCATAAAATAATCAGAACACATTTGAGACTCATTATAGACAGATTCCAGAACATGTTCTGCTATTACATCCCCATGCTCCATTTCATTATCATTCTCATTTCTCACCATATTTACATCCTCTTCGGGATATAAATTATTAGAAACATTGTTAGAGTCATCACAGTTTTTAGCCACTTCATCTTCCAGAGGCTGAGATCCCTCACCATGACCATTCCATGTGTCAGTTGGGGGATCCAATTGAACATGGGGTTCAACAATAACGGGTTTATTAACAATATTTCTCTTGCAACTGTCTTCACTATTCCCTAGGACATTACAAAACTTACAGAATTTATTCCTGAGGCAATCAGTGGCAGAATGCACAAACAAATGACAATTCAATCAAAAATTTTTTCTCCATTGGTAAATGATTCCAAGATTAATTTTATCATCATTAGTATTCAGAACAACTTTCTCTACCAAAGTGGAGGACATATCCAATTCAACTAAAATCCATTCGTAATACCCAAACATGGGGTTTTCAATTTTCCCATAAAGTCTGATGTGATTCCCAACCAATGAAGCAATATCCCAGAGTATTTGAGGGTGCCAGTAAAGTAAATTTAGATTGCAGACCCGAATCCAGATTTGAGCATAAGAGTTCTTGACTAAATTGGGATAGAAGCTCTGATCCCATTCATGAATCCATATAAATCTGGGAGAGAGAGGAACTGAGACATAGCTCCAAGAATGCCTCTATAATTCATCCGAGGGGAAGAAAATTTGAAAAAACACCTGACCCATAGCCATCATCTTCCAATCAGCAAAGCCCCAGCTCTCTGCAAGTCGAGGAGAGAGATCTTAATACATCCAAGGGTTCATCCCTTTTGTAATGATCACTCGAGAAATAATTGAGAATGGGCACAACTTCAATATTTTATCCACATAATATTGATTCATAGAGACATTCTCAGTTCTTCCTTTTCTAATTATCCTTCCAGACGAAGCCTCACACTCAAGGAAAGTGGTGTTGCCCTTCCCTTTTACAACATCCACAAACAATTTATCAAATCAATCTCCCCAACAAGCAAAGATGAATTTTTCAAACAGAGGTTGAAGAGGTCCGAGTGGCCAAAGCATCCATCTTCAGCCAATTCACGAACCAATATGCTTGTTGAATCACCGGAAGTAGTATCGGTATTACCAAATATAGGGTTATCCTCAAAATCCATTTTTATGTGGATAGTGATTTTAAAAGTCTAGGTCATTAAATTCTTCCCCCTTTAGAAATTTCATATATGAAATATCAACACATATTAAAGGTTTATAATTATATAGGGTAATACTCTTTTATTATTTACTATGGATCTCTGATCACCTCTTAATACTTATGGTTCTGCTAAAGAACATTGACAAGGTGAGTTTTGTTATTGTGTATAACATTATCTTTGAAGTCCAAAATCTTCACCATACACTATTCATGTTGGTTGTTATTCTCTAGTTGTGCCACATCTGAATTCAATACATATGAGGGTTCATTTATTTACTTCATCAGGCATTATATAGGGACACACAATGAAATTGATCCATATATGGTGGAATTAGATGCTGATATACCATTAATCAAATGAAATTGATGATCTAAAAGGGGAAAATGTGTATTGGTCTAGGAATCCCTTTATTTAAAAAACACATTACTCTCCTCCACAGTGATATTCAATGGAAAACATTATCTGCACCATTAAAATCCAAGTCCATTTGTCGGCTATCAGTATTTCCCCTTTTCAAACTCTAAGATACTTTTATATTTTTTTGATGGATTTTAACTTTTCTTTAATATATTTCAAAAGATAATGACCAAATATCAATCATTGGAAAAATTCCATAAAAAAGTAAGAGATATACATCTCCTCCAATATATATATTCAAATGAATCCATTTAAATACTTATGTTGAAACTATTATTTTATGAGACATCATCTTGTGGTAATTTTTCATCCCAACATCCTTTAAATTAAAATGAGTGGGCTCTCACCTTATCCTTTAGTATATGAAAAACCCTTTTATTTTTTCCATTATTTTAGAGGTGATAAGTCATAATGGAATTTAGTTTAGTACTAAAAAAATGTTGGATTCTTATCAATAATTTAGATATGATCTTTGGTTGATGCTCCCAAATGATCGAAAGTGGTACCCCATAAAACCTCACACATCCTTCACATATATCATGGAATGTTGATAAAGTGAGAAAAAATTCAGAATTTTGTGGGAATTACTTGTGATTCAATCCACCTCCACTAATATCACATAATTTCCTTTATAAAAAAATTGGAGATTAGGGACAAATTACATAGTAAAATTTTTCATATTTCCATGTGTTTAAATAAAGAGTTTACATCCACCCTCTTTATTTTTGTCAATATGGTTTAACATACATAGTATCCAAAAACCCTAAGATATTCTCCACAATATCCTTCATCGTATATTCCCACAATAATTTTTTTCAAATAACATAGTTTCTCTAGGTACATCTAAGATGGATAGAGAAAGGGGGGATATAATCATTATCTAATATATCCTCCTTATTGTCATGTCATGAAGGCACATAATTACTAGTTCCAAACCCAATGAAAACAAAATTATCGATATAGAATTTGGGGACCTTCCGTTATGTACCAACATTCACCCACTATTGAATCCTCAAATCATCCATTTATGCCTCATTAATCTTCTCTTTGATAGAAGGATGGAAAATTAAATGGCCACGATAGGTTTTATTCCATAATGTTATGATTTCCAAATCCATCCTTTAGATATCTATTAATATGGTTTCTTTCACAATCTTCATCACCGATAGATTTGTATTTTCAATTATACTAATTACATTGAATTTCTTGTTCACTATTCCTAGATGGTAGTTAATAGATAAATAATAATCCTTCATTATCATTATCTATCTTCTTTGATATCTTTTTAGCTCATTTTGTGTGAAATATACTTTATATGTTTATGATTGGTATATATGTAACAATTAACGCTATATATATAGTGCCACAAAATATTTAAGGAGAATACCAAAACTAATTACTCCAGATCATGCATCATATAGTTTTTCCCATGGATTGTAAATTTCTACTAATCATAGGCTATCACAATATCATTTTTCATGAGTACACTACAGAACCAATTATTTTAAGTGTCATGGTATATTAAAAAACATTCTCAAGATGTTGGTAGTGTGTGGGAAGGTGTAGTGATTTGGATATTCTTGATCTACTCAAATCTATCCACACATTCATCTGTTTATACATACTTTACCCCATTCTATGTTAAATTAGTTAACATGTTAGAATGTAATGACAAATTTATCACAAAATTTCAATAATAACTTTATAACCCAATAAGACATTCAATTTCCCTGAAACCATTGGGTATTTAATCGTCATCAATTACATATCTATTTTAAGGGTCCATATAAATTCCATCACTCATTATCATGTTATCAAAGAATGTGACTTATTTTGACCAAAAGGCACACATTCTAGACAAATCATACATTTTCCATTTACATAATGTTGCCTACAAAATACCTAAACTCTCTTCATGTTCCACTTCAGTCATGGACATTAGGAAAATATTGTTGGTTAAACATACTTAAAACAACTTGAGGTAGTCTATAAAGACTCTATTAAAAAATCTATGAAGATTGATGGGGAATTAGTCTATCTGAAGGGCATCACTATGAATGCATAGTGTCAATACATTGTAAGGAAAGAAGTCTTCTCAATATCATCCTTATCCACATTCAGCTAAATATATCTATAACTTTGATCACCCTTTAATATGTATTGATATCCTTTTAATTTATTAGAAAATTCTACAATCCAATATAGAAGTTAATTTTTATTCATATTGATCTTTTTAATCTCCCTGTAATCAATAAATAGTTTCATTGATCCCCTATTTTTCCTAAAAAGGGGCACTAGAGCACCCCAAGGAGATGCACATGGGAGTATCTACCACTTGTTAAAATTCTATTTTACTTAATTTATTAAACCCCTAAATTAGAATAGTGAAATTTTATAAGAAAATTTTGAAATAATAGTTAAACTAGTAATATGTTCAATTTTGAAATATTCATCATGATCCAGGGGATGTATAGGAAACTCTTTGGTAAAAAATAAGTGTATTCCAAAATAATGGGAATATTTTCAAACTTTTTTCAATCCTTTGACTCAAACATTTTGGAATTGTATGCTTTATCAAATGGTATCAGGTCCCACACCATTAAAGGATTTCAAAAGCGAGATTCCGAATAATTATTTCATCTGATGAGGAGCATGGGATGGTCCAATATTTGAAAACAGATTTCTATGTACCAATAGTTGAATATTTCCCAATATAATGAGATCTAATCCATTTTTTTTAAGTTCAATAATATTTTCTACAATAATCATCTAACAAATTCATATAAGGGAAGATCCCAACACTTGGGTTGCAATGATAATACAACACTGATATTTTCTAGATATATATAATTCAATTTTAAATGGATTCTATTTTGTATTCATTAAAATTTTTCATGATATTAGGTAATGCACTAAACCATAATTAAAGAAAACCTTTTCTATTCATAGGTTAATAGTAAGTGTTCCTTGTATGACTTCATTTTCGTTATCCACATATGTCGTGGTGATGGAATAAGATCTACCATTCTCCTATGGATATGGTGTTTTATGAAACTAGTTACCCTATGGACTTGTGCTTTTGGGAATTATATTTGAGATTTCCCTTTATTTATATTGTTTATAAAGTGTTCATGGGTGATGAATTAAGAGGAACATTTTTTCCTCCATCATGTTGTCTTTGTTATACATATCTCTTTGACATTATTTATTTTTGTGGATTTCTCCCCCACAGTAGAACCATTTCCTGGTTCATTTTAATAGATTAACATGATGTTTCTTCCCACATTTTTGACATGTGGTGGGTTGGATAATCATTTTTTTTCTTTATCATTTGACACACCATCATGAAGCTCCATTTTTCTCCTCTTATCCCCATTTACAAAGGCTTTATTTCAAAACACCATCCCTACAATGGGAGCACAAAACTCCACATCATAATAACTCCCAATGTCCTTGATTTCTACATCCTTTAAAATGTGTGGTTTTATACCAATAAGAATATATAAATTTTTATATGACTAAAAATAAAAAATATGATGCATATCATGAAATACTTGTGATGTTTTCCTCATATACCATGACCAATTCACCATCTTTTTTTATCATCTATGTGAAATATCACTCAATTTTTTTACATGATTTCAAGGAAGTACATGTTATTTATTATTTTCATAATTTCTTTTTTCCCTCCATCACTTCAATTTAATCCTTAATATTTTTTTTATTTATCAATAACAACCACTTATAAAATTCTCTTGCTAAATGATAGATATATAGAGTCACCTTCTCCTTCATGGAATAGTAGAGAATAGAAATGATCTTCTCAATTGAGTTAACCAACTATTCCATGAAAATTGTATCAGACGATAAACTAGATGATGGAGTTCGTAACCGCATAAAAGACTCAACAACCATTTCCACTTTATTGGGAAGAGGAGGATGGTCCACATGGTGCATGTTATTTTTTATAGGATGAGATATCTGGGAATGAATTTACATAATGATTCTAACTCTACCCCCATGGAATTTGGAATGTTTTCCTAAAAAATGTTTCACTGTCCATCATATTTTTTTTGTCCAGGATTCTCTTAGTTCCCTCAATTTTATAAAAGAATGATGTTTTTTAAGAAACATAAATCAACAATTTTTGAATAAATAATTTATTATTCTTTGGTAAAATGTATAAATTCATGGCTTAGGGGATTGTTATTTTTAGTGATTTTATTTATGAAATATTCATAGATGTTTACATATACTTAAAATTATCATAAGGTTTTTAAAAAATGTTTCATATTCTCCAAATTAACTGAAACATTCCTATTATACCAGCTATATCAACCATACTAATGTTGTACGTAACTATTATTTTATTATAATGATTGAAAATATAATTGTTATACATTTAATGAAAAGTGGTCTATAATCTTGTGAAAATTAGAATCATACATGAATTATATATAATAAATAAAACAATTATTAAAATCATTCTTATATATCCATAAATAATATTTCACATTCTCTTTCTTTCATGTTGTCAACTGTGGATATACATTAAGGAAATGGGTGAGCTAACAACTTAGTAAGTGGAAGGGTTATATATCATAAATAGGATAAAAGAATCAATAACACATGGGTGAGAATAATAATCATCAACTTATAATAATAATAGATTGATCATAAATATCATGTTGAAAGGATTTGGAAGTGGAATGAAATTTAGTGCTGCATAAAAATGAAATATCAAGTCACGGTTATCAAATATCACACATAGTTTAGATCCAATCTTGAATCATGTCCACGCATACCATATTCTCGTAATCATAAAATAATAATTGTGAAAAAATATTACATCATGTTCGCCAAATATACAAATTATCTCATGGCATACATCACATTACCCAAAACATCAGAGGGTTATATAATGTTGGTCTGACCGTTCACATCATAATATTTTCACAATCATGCAGGAAACAAAGAATGTATAAAGGTAGTTTTTATTAAATAACACATGGAAAAAATGATCTTCATCTATATTTTATAAATCATTATTTAATACAAAATATTGGGGTTCCCAAATGAAAATGTATTATCACACTATTTAATAAAAAATCATTTTTCTTTTGATAAGAAATAAAACAATAATTTTCAATGATTTGTTCTGAAAGAAAAGTATTTTTGGGGAATCCTTGTATTTGGATTAAAAAACAATGTGGATACATTAATATCATCAAACATAAAGTGAAAAAATATTTATATAGTATAAGTTAGTTATCCATAAGGATTGTTTTTTGAAATATGGATAACCCAAATAAAGGGAGTTTGGTTCAAGAATTCCCTAACAATAAATCCTTCATTATTTTTTCACATTTTCAACTCCTGAATAACAAACATATGATTATAAAAACAATGATACAAAAGTGAATTATTTAACTTTTTACTACTATTTTTCATTTATAGGAATTTGATTATTTTTTATAATTTTACTGGTTAAAGGGAAGTAATTTTAATATCATGTATTCTTAAATATTTATTTATTTTCTTTGATATTTCATTTTTTTGTTCAATGAAATTTACATATTAGTGTAATTAATATTAAAAGAATAATAAAAATATATTTAGTCAATTATATATTATAAATAATTTATTTTTATCATCCATTTGGATGGTGAAATGAAATGAGATTCAACCATCCCCTTGGATTTTAGCCAACTGTTAATGGGATTGTTGTAAAAATATGAAGTTAATGAGTTATAAAATATAAATAATTAAAAAATATAATTTTTATTGGAGGATAAATTACTTTATATTGTGTTAAAATTATACATAATTACATCTTATATGATTTTATATTTAATGAAATTTAGATAAGATAGTGAAGAAGAAAGAAATCAAGAGAATAATTTGTTAAATAATCATACTCTTTCATTTCTAAGGATTTTTATATATGAAAATAGAATTTATTAATGAATGGATTTTGATGACTCTAGAATGTTCTTATGGTTTCCATGAGAATAAGAGGGATTATTTGGAAAAAAACGTTATCATTGTGATATAAGGTGGAGTGGTTTTCCAAGTGGAGGGAGAGAGGTAATTTATTAATGAAAAGAGGGGTGTTTTTAGAATAAAATATTATATGAAAGGTAAAACTTGTAAAAATTAATATTTGACTATATAAATCAAATAATATAATTATTTAGTGAATTTAAAACAATTTAAAATTATAATTAACATGGATTAAAAAACAATGTGGAAAAATTAATATCATCAAACATAAAGTGAAAAAATATTTATATAGTATTACTTAGCTATCCATAAGGACTATTTTGTGAAATATGGATAACCCAAATAAAGGGGGTTGGGTTCAAGAATTCCCTAACAAAAATTCCTTCTTTATTTCGTCGCAATTTCAACTCCTAAATAACAAACATATGATTACAAAACCAATGATACAAAATTGAATTATTTATATTTTTACAACAATTTTTGAATTATAATAATTTGATTATTTTTAAAAATTTAATTGTTTAAAGGGAATAAATTTTGATATCATGTCTTCTTAAATATTTATTGTTTTTCTTTGATATTTCATTTTTTTTGTTCAAGGACATTTACATATTAGCGTAATTAATTTTAAAAGAATAATAAAAATATATAAAGTCAATTATATATTATAAATAATTTATTTTTATCATTCATTTGGATGGTGAAATGAAATGAGATTCAACCATACCCTTGGATTTTAGCCAACTGTTAATGGGATTGTTGCAAAAATATGAAGCAAAAGAGTAATAAAATATAAATAATTACAAAATATAATTTTTATTGGAGGTTAAATTCATTTATGTAATGTTGAAATTATACATAATCCCATATTATATGATTGTATATTTAATGAAATTTAGATAAGATAGTGAAGAAGAATGAAATCAAGAGAATATTTTGTAAAATAATCATACTATTTCATTTCTAAGGATTTTCATATATGACAATAGAATTTATTAAAGAATGGATTTGGATAACTCTAGAATGTTATTATGGTTTCTATGATATTAAGAGGGGTTATTTGGAAAAAAAAATTTATCTTTGTGATATGAGATGGAGTGGTTTTCCAAGTGGCGGGAGAGAGGTAATTTATTCATGAGAAAAGGGGTGTTTTTAGAATAAAATATTATATGAAAGGTAAAATTTGTAACAATTAATATTTGACTATATAAATCAAATAATAGAATAGTTTAGTGAATTTAAAACAATTTAAAATTATAATTACCTTAGTTTACTAAAAATTATAATGGTAAAAATAATTTTCTTTATTTTGATGAACAAATTTAGACATTCGATTTTGGAAAATGTTTTTTTGGATTTCATATTAATTTTATTATATTTTATTATATCATTTATGAAATTATAAATATTTTTTTATCAAACCATTGTTCGATAAATTCATTTTTCATTGTTACATCATGAATGATGTAATTTGAGGTACACTACTTATGTGAAGATATTTTTTTTTACAATTAACATAAAAATTAAAGTATATCAAAAATTGAAAAAACAATCACCCTAGAAGAACATTGACATTAATATTTCAAAAATGAAGTTCATATTATAAAAATAAATTTCTAAAAAATCTATTTTTTTTAAATAAAAATCATGTTTTCAAAAAATACAGTAATATTATTCATATATTTTCTTGGGATTTTTAATAATGTTATTTATTTTCAACATTATAATATTTAAATTTAATTATATTCTTCATGAAAATTATTATATATATCCAACATTATTATAATTAAGTTAAATTTCATTTTATAATTGTTAGTTTACTAGTTTTAATGGTCATGCTACTAATCTCAATGGTATAGTTACTATTCAAACAGTCACATTACATCCTATAAATATCATTTCATTCATTCACCCATAATTCACTATAATTTTCCACTTGGTCGAATTTTATTTTTTAGGATGTTGATGGTATTACTAAAATTTTATTTTATTTCAATTTTTTGGGTAATGTGGTTGATGACTCATGAGGTTTGGAGGATCTATATTTTCTCATTTTTTGGATTTATATTTTTTTTTCAATTTTAATTTAATATTTTTTTGTTTTGTAGAAAACTAATATAATGATATATATTAATGAATTAAAATATTTTTGGAATATCTATGTAATATATGCATATGATAATTAAATTATATAATATAACACACATTCATTTACAAAATAAAATTATCATTAAAAATTTTTGGCTCATTACTCAAAGATAAATATAAATTTATTTGGGATCCCCCACCATAATTGTTCGGAGTGACTTTAACGTAATCCTAGTCTCCAGGATTTAATGATATTCCTCATCTATGGTGGTTAGCAGAGCTAACAACTAAATGTTTGGACCAATTTTAATTATCAAGGAGTTTCTATAAGGACACATCGATATTCATCAAGGAATTTTCCATAGCATCCAATGAAAATTCTCCCAGAATATAATAGAAAATATACTATATCTTGTGACCATAGGAATATTCAAAGCGATTATTCCTAGTAGATGTGAGAAAAAATTTATTTTAACTAAATAAATCCCAAGACATCTAGGATACCGACAATCACATAATATCTGAAGAGAAACACCACATAAATTACTATAATATCCTATAAAATATTAATATATATATATATAACATTGTGGATTTTATAAAGATATTATCCTTAATGTTGTCTCCAATAACTATACCAGTTATTATAAATTATTATAAAATTATAATTCTTTATCCCTAATAGTGGAACATGAGATACCTTATATTTATAACAAATTCCCATATAAATTTGATTGTCATCGACTTAGATTAATGAGAATTACTAAGAGAAAGAAAATGAGAATATTTACTAATTCGTTAAACCACCACAAACAAAATTTATTCCTCTTATGATTTTGGGAGACTTGTGTTAAATTCTATGGATACATTTTTCAAAATGACTTGTGGTATAGTAATTTTTTATTATAACACTACATGACTTTGATATTTTTATTTCTACATTTAGAAAACCTTATAATCACATGTAAATTGTAATACAATACAAGAAATATCAATCCAAAATACTCTTTCGTCAAGGAATTTGTATGTTTTCAAATATACCCAATAGTACATAGATAGAGAATCATGATAATGTTATAGACAATTTGATATGAAAATCAAATCCTTATCTAATGAAAAGAAATTTTTATGTATAATAATCCATTGTAGAGAGTATATATGAAATTTTTTATAAATTTTTTTTAAGGAATAAATAATAGAACTTTATATTTTATCATTTTAAAAATAATTGTTCATAGTTTGGAGATACTCTCCACTAGGATTGCAATTGTGCATATACAATCAAATTTATTCTAGAGAAAACTGATGTAATGAATCAACAATAGAGTTCAATTTTTCTGGTCTCTAAATTGTGATAAATTCATAGGAAAATAAATTTTGCTTGTATAGTTGTTGATCCATTAACAATACTATTCAAAAAAATATTTTTTTTATCATTCCATGCATAGTAAACACCTAAAACATATTCAGTATTACATACTACCACTAGTGATGAATCAAAAAAATAACTTTCCCTCAATTTTTTCATATATTGAATATTCTACATTTTCATGGAATAAGTTTTTCCTATAATATATAATGGAAAACCCCTCATGGAAATCTGAATCCCCAATTAAAGAACCAAAAATAGTACATTCAGTTGAAAATCCCTTGGAAAATAGTTAATACCGATTAGTGGTTCATGATGAAAGCTAGGTTTAAGAATATAAAAAGCCACCTTGGAATTTGAATTCTATTGGAAACCATCCTTCTTGGTTAAATCCTTAAAGGGACTATATATATTCATACCATGCCATTAAATTATTTAATAGTATCTATAAGAGACCGGGAATCCCTAATCCTATACATTTTATTGGTCCCACAACAATTATACTACATTTACATTTTCTAGATGTTTTGTCGGAGTAACAGTAGGCATGATATGTCCCATGTAGAATATCAATTTCATCTGAAAATATAGTATATATGATAATAAAAAAATGAATTAAAAATCTTCATTTGAATCCCATATTCTAATTTTATTATGTGTTTCTCCAACCCTTTGTTGTTGTATATGATATCATATAAAATACTAAGATTCCCATCCTCAATAGAACATTTATGGTTTTATTCATTCACTCATAAAATTTATTAAAGGAATTATTTCATCCAAAACGAATCACTAAATATTAATTCTAGAATTTAGGTGTCATGAAAGAAGTATTTTCAATATCCCCTACATTCATTAATATGTAATAAAACACAAATGTTATATATATTTTAATAAATTACAATGCGCCAGATTATTCTTCCCTCATCTCTTAAATCACATGAATGAGAAACCAATTAAGAACATTAATTTTAAAAAATGGTGATATTAATCACATATTCCCCGTCTTCTATATTTCTATTATATAATAATTATATGACTATAGAATGGGTTGATACTATGCCTGATGAACTCAATTTTAAAGAGATCATCAACCAGATTTTCAATACAATTTTTAGTAATAAGAATCCCTTTAGGTAATAATATTAAATCATCCATCCACTTTAATATTAATATAATAGTATTTAAATATGTCTTTTTAAAACATAATAGGAGACGATAACACCTTTATATAATAAATGTGTGTTTCAGGTAATTGATTCTAATGGAACATTATCAACTCAGTCTCTAAAATATCATTAACTTATTCCAATGCCCATTGTAACCCAAATTTAATGAACATAACCTTTTCATGATACATTTTTAAATATATAGGATTAGTCAATGTTTATTTCAATCCATTCAAGGTGATATTTTAAGATTCCCTATGTAATGAATGATATAAAATATTAAAATTATTCTATTTGAGATAATTTCTAGATAAATTAATTTTTTTTTGAAAATTAATGTATTTAATATTCAAGAAAAAATGTTGTAAAATCTATAAAATGAGGAGTAAAAGATAAAACATGAGTGAAACTGATTTATGGTTTTATGTTATAAAAAAAATGTCTTATGAAAAAACGCATCACTATAAAATATTATGGAACATATAAATTTAAACTTAAAAATATGAAAATAATCACCAAATATAACTATTGGGTATTAAAGTGATTATGGTATTGGAATGAAATACTATATAAGTTCCGTGAATCAATTATCAAAATCGAGAGATCCTAAATTTATAATGAGGTTTGAATAATAAACATAATATATTGAGTAATATCCAAGTAAAATACCTTAATACAATAAGAGATTAAAATTGAACCCTAAATAACAACAAATTAATATTTTTAATTATATACTAAAGAAAATATGATTTTTATGAACCATATACAATTAAATTAATGTATAATAAGAAATAAGTCACAAAATATTTGAATCGCGACCAATAAATCCTTTCATGTAACATAATTTTAATAGTATGAATCATTTATTAATGTGGTTATAATGTGAAATTTTTAGGAAAAACAAAATTATGTGGAATTAAAATAATTTTTTTCATTAATTAAAATATATCAAACTTGTAACAAAATTGTTTAATAATATTTCTAGTAACTCAAGGGGATAAAAATTAGATCATATATACCATTATGATATTATGAGCATTTGAATTAATACCCATTCAAGTATTTCATATAAATTGAGACATTAAATAGCATGGATAATTAATGTATCATGATAAAAAAAATATTAATTGGGTATTAGATACACAATTAAAAATAAAACATATTTTATAATATAAAGAACATCTTAGGATACTGGAATTTACAATAAGAAATCATTACCTTGTTAATGATTCATTGTGTGCATCCACCTAAAATACTTATTTATAAAAATAATTTTATTATATACCTTATTATTTACTATATAGATATAATTTCATGCATTATGGTCCACCTATTACTATATTTTCTATATTTATTATATGGTTTTTTCTAATGGGGATTATTTTAGGTGGTTCTGTAAATTTCAACATAAGTATTTTGATACATTGACCAAGGTTATAAGTTTTGTATCATAACATTATAAACTATATAATTATATGAAATTATTTAAATTATTATTATATTATCTACATTTTTTTAACTTTATACAGGTATTTAAAAATTAATTTATATTTGGAATGATTCTTCGATATGTTCAATTTAGGTTGTTATGTTTAATATGACCATTTATTTTTAATATATATTAAATAATTTACAAATATTATCCATATTTAATATTCTTAGAGTAATAAAAACAATTTATTTTCCTTAAAAAATTTTTAATTATATCTATGTTAGGTGGTGATGGAGAAAAACCAATGTCGCAATATTGATGCAATAGTCTGCAAAAACACACAATCAGCGTTCTTTTGAATATATCTTATTATTATATATAATAAATTATTATCAATAAATTAATATAACATGATAAATTATAATAATGATATTTAGGTCATTATGTTACTAGTGGTAGGGTATTTTTGGAATAGAAATGTTAACATGAAAATTATAATGATTATGTAATACTCACTTAGGGGCCATGAACATTACCCTGAAAGTATCCTTGGATGTAAAGGGAAAATGAAAAAAATATCATGATAATGGGATTCCATTAATTGAAGGGACTTATATGGGTTTAAAACTTGTTATGGTTTAATGGAGGTTTAAAAGGGTATTTTCAACTTTGAGAGGGTTGATGTGAACCCCTCTTAGAAGTGAAAACGGGACCATTTTTGAACACCCGATATTTCTCAATAATGCAATACACTATTCAATGTGATATATAATGTATTTTTTTTTTGTGAATTAATGCCAATAAATCCCCCACCACCCATTTAATAGAATATTTAAATGAAATTTCAATCCCTTTAACACTTGTTTTTTTTACATTTTTTGATTTTGGGTTTTTCCATTGAGATTAATTTTTACCGTTGTAGTTTATATTTTATTAAAATGTATGGCCAACCATGAAACAAAATGTATATGTCAGGAACCTAAAATTTATATCCATATAGACTAAATAAATTAAAAAATTCAAAAAATTATCTTCTTAATTCAATAATTTGATATATAGAAAATTAATTTTGAAAAAAAATGTTTTTTTAGCATTATGTGATCTTAATCATATTTAGTATGGATTATAATATAAATTAGTGATTATATATTTTTATATATGTTTAAAAATTATATTTATGTCATTAAATTAAATAAATAAATTCAATTTTCTGGATTAAAATTAAATAAAATTAATAAAAAAATTATTCGAAAATAACACTTTCGTCAATATATTGGTCATTAACTTCGATCACAGTAATCCTACTTTTTTGAAAAAAAACAACATTATGTTTCTCTATAATATGATAATGTTAATGTAAAATATGAAATCAATTTTTATTTAGGTTCTACATTTTATGAAAATTAATTTTAAATATTTCTAAATATATTAATTTTTATATTAAAATATCGCATGAGAATCGAAAAATATAAACATGGGTTTTATAAATAAAAAATAGAATTATATAGGATTTATTTTAATTATCTATTTATATAAAGATAATTTTTCAAATAAATTTAAATTTTATTTATTACGATAATTTCTTAATGGTGACAGTTTTAGAAAAATCAGTATTTTTTAACTATTCGCCTAAAAATAAATTATTTTATAAAAAAACTCTAAAACCCAAAATATAATATTTGTAATATGTGTAATTGATAAATTATATAACTTTTAATATTTTAAAAATATCTAATTAAAAAACTTATCATTTAAACTAAATTTTAATATATATATATATATATATATATATATATCTGTGTGTGAAAAGGTATTTTAATGAAAATTTCCAATCTAAAACATTACTTATTATAAATCATATTTTGTTTGATTTTATTGTTGATTAAAATATATTTATTTAATATCTATATTATTATTCTCAAATTTTCTTATTAATATATATCTATCATGTAATCGATTATTTTAATTTGGTTTTATGTGTGAAATAATTTATTTTATATAATATCAAATTAAAGGATCCATAATAACAAGTTTTCACATTCTATCCCATTAAATTAATTGTTTACTAGAGAATTTAATTATTACTCAATGGTGAATTTAGGTGAGGATATTATTAACATGGGAATAATTAAAGATATATCTTCAAATTTTACATCTACCTTACTCTCTTGTCATGTTTGAATTTACTTATATGTCTTCATAATACATTAATAATTGATACAATCATGTACCCATGTATGTATATAACCTAATAATTTAATATTCATAACACACCATTCACATAACCATTTAAATCGCCTAGTCATTAATAAATATTGAAAATTTTATTCATCGTGAAATTAATTCTATATTTAACACTATCATTGTATTCACTAATATGTCAAAACTTCACATAATATGTAATAAATACTATAATCCCAAAAATGAAATTTATTTCACTAAAAATATCATGAATGATATCTCAATCTGATTTATACCAATACTATATATCATTCTTTTTCAATTTTAATCACCCATTTATTATCCCAACATCATGATTCTATTAAACATTAGATTTATCCATCTCTCAATCAAGTTCCCATTAATAGTTATCCTAGAAAAATATATCAATATCATAAAATAAATTTTAAATGTTACTAATTCCATTTAATATATGTTTACAAACCATAAATTCAATAATATTGATGTCAATTCACTTGAAATTTCACATAATCCTTATAATGTTTTGAATATTTCAAAATATCATCGATAAGATCCACTTGTTAGTGAATATAGAATATAGTATCAATATTTAACTCTATTATAAAATCAATCATACTGAATTGGTTATGAATTAGAAACATAACATTTCAATTATAAGAGGTATATAATAATATTCTCAAACATTTATTTAATCTCCATTATTCATATATAATACATAGTTTTTTTAAGTACCCGCCATTCTTGGAATCATTTTCATTACCCTATTTGAACAAGTTATAAAACCAAAACATTTATGTTTTATCCAAGATATGAATATGAAAAAGTCAATCTAGTTATATATTATATAACATCACCTTAATTTCAACCTTTCATAGTATTAGTTCATTATAAATTGATTTATGTTTGGTTTCCTCCTACTTTATAAAATATTTCCAAATATAACAGTTCAAAAATTTCAAGAATCTTTATTAAAATAATCGTATTACAAAACCACTAAATTCTATTCGATAAATGTATTCATTACTCTATATCCATAAAATTGAAAAAATAATAATGCATATCTTAACAAATGAATCTTTTTATTTTATTCATTATTATTTCTATTCATTCCCTAATATATTTCGTAACCTATTAATTTTCAAATACATCAAAATGAGTTATAAATAGAATTTAAATTTACCAAAGTTTATCTCATTGGTGTTTTAAATCACTTGTGAAATTAAGCCTTCATGTCATGAACTTGGTTAATATTGAGTTAAAATGAAATTCACTATTTTTATAGTTATTACCCATATGTTCATATGATCCTAAATCAACATCAACTCATAGTATCCAAATAAGGATTTCATTACTTGGAAAACCACACAATCCCCATTTACTAATATTTGAGTATATTATCTTATACATATTCTTTTACCTTTTACATATCTAAGTATTTACACTCCTGTTCTATTCTCCCAATCCCTAAAAGATAAATATTACCTCATATAATCTAACTATATTTCTCTGAATTTATTATTCTTATAATCCTTGTCCTAAAACCCCTTCAATTATCCTCAACTATCATCTTGTCCTCTATAGTTTTCTAAAACCTGATATGATACCATCTATCACTCCCTAAAAACATGAATGTATCAATTACATTCCTTTCTCAAATAATATATTTAAATACATTCCAAATATATTTTAGGTGTGTAGTTTTATGGAATTATAAAAAAAATATTGATTAATAAACTCTAATCCTTTTTTTCTAACACAAATATTTCCCTCTATATAAGAAACTATTCATCCGATAATAATTATATAACTTCTCAAACAAATTCTACACAAATTCTACATTTCAACATACATCAAAAATATGTTGTTTCTTATAACCTCGATAAATTAAAACATAATAATGTTGTTTTCTCAAATTATTTGCAAATGTATATATAAATGAAGACATTAAAAGATCATAAGTGTGTGTAAATAATCCTATAGGTACAATCAATGAACAAAAGAAAATCATATATAAAAAATATAGACTATATAACATGATTCAGGGTGCCGGAGAAAAGGTAAATAAAATTAGTGTGCAAATAGTAGTTAATAAACATAACAAATTTGATAATAACATAGTTATAAGGGTAATAATAACATTTTGGAACAAACCTAAGAATAGAAACACAATGTGATGAAATCCATATTTTACACCTTTTACGCGTTAATTAATTAGATGTATATCCACCCTTTCATTGTTTAAAAATGAAAATCATGTCCACGCATTTAATAATTATCAATATATGTATTTCCATGCATTATTATATCATGAGATATAAATCCATAACCAATTCCTCAGATGTAGATATTGGACCTCACCCATCATCAGTAGTACATATGAGTGCTAAATAAATTAAATTTTTCATAGTATAATAATGGTCCCATTCGATGGATATGGGTTTCATGGCTCACACCATAAATGACACTGAAAAATATGTGGCATTCATATTATTTTCAAATCAATTCACATAGGTAATTAATTTAAAATTCCATTTATAATAATAACTTAACAAACCGATGGAAAACAAATGGGTAACCAATGATATTATATAACATCCTAGGAAAATACCAATCATATTAAATATTATAACATGTTGTATTTAAAATTTATTTATAGAGATTATATGGTTAGTAATGTAATCCCCCAAATTAATCAATTTATTGAATATAAGGGAATATAATTCAATAATACTAATAAAAATATAATATTCATATAGAAATGGGTTGGGAATAAAAACTATTATTATACACTTCAGATGGAAATTAAAGAAAAGGGTAGTGAAGGATAATTCCTCGAGAGAAATTAAGATTACATAACATATGCAATGAAATAATGTGGATAATACAATTTATATAACATTTTTATCAAAAATAATATACATCAATGGAAAATATATCACATAAAAAACATTTAATTTGTTTTCTAAAAAATCACATTGTTAGTACGAAATATAATTGATATTTCTAAATCATTTTAAAAGATATACATTTTAAAAATAAGAGAATAATTATTTATTTTATGAAATATGAAAATGTATATATAATTTTATTAAAAAAAATTATTGTTGATGGAATTATGTGAACACATATAAAACTGTAAAAATAGATACTTCTTGGAAATTTTGAAAGAAGAACTATACTGAAAACATAGAAATTTTTTTCATTGAAATTTTTTTCATATATCAAGTTACTTGAAGATGATAAATTTATATTTCATAAAAAATTATTGCGATACACATAAATTTGGATCCATAGGTAAAGTGAGTGTGATAATGAGATTAAATTTTTATTGTAAAGTTTTTTTTTAAAAACAACTTCACTTGAAAATAATATAGAAATTATAATTTAAAGCATATTAATGAGGAAAAAAATATCGACAAGTGTATAAATAGGGGGTAAAAATTATAGGGATATTTGAATTGGTGACCATAAAATCCTATATAAGGGTTATCATATTTTAGATATCTCAATTATAAAATGAGGTTTGGAAAATGAACCTTGTTTCTTAACTAACACATAAATAAAAACCCTTAATTAAATAAGATATTGAAAGTTATACATAAATAAAATGAATGAATGAAATTTCATGAGTTAATACAAAAAATAGGTTGTTTATACACCATTTATGTGTAAATTACTATATAGCTAGAAATATGTCTCAAGAAATACTAATTATAAAATGGAATCCCCTTCACGAAACATATTCCTTGTGGTGAGAATAATTTAATAATACAGTATTAAGGATGAATTATAATACCATATAAAATAATGTTTAAATACCAAATAATATATTACTTTTTCTGAATAAAAAATAATTGAATAATATATTTTAATAAGAATATATTTAACTCAATAAATTAAAATTGAGATTATACACACAATTAATATATAAAGACAATTTTGAATTAATAACCATTAAAATATGTGATTTAAAATGATTAATTAAATTCCATTAATAATAAATTTATAATATATAAATAATTAAACTGGATGTTGTTACTTAATTCCAATTAAATGATGAAGTATAATAAGAATTATGTCTGAAGGGAATGAAAATTGAAACAAGAAAAGCTTACATTAATCTTTATTCATTACCAACATTAACCTAATTTCATGATTAAGAAAAATATTTTCATTAAATTCTTTATTAATAAATGTATTCATATATATTCCGATTAAAAAGAAACATTTATTATCATAGGAAAATTATTTATTATATTGTGTTTGTTATGTAGGTTATTTGAGGTGGTTCAGTCAGTTTTATTTATCATTTTTATAAATTGAATATCTTTAAATATGTTATTAAATAAATTAATAATCTCCATAATTTTAGAATTTTATTTATTTTATTATTATATTAGTATTAAATTTATATAATTATATAGGTTTTTATAAAATTAACTCTTATTATGAATGATACACTTATATTTTCATTTAAGGTGTCAATGTTTAGTTTGATCATTTATTCTTAATATCTCTTATTGATGTAAAATATTAAAATTATATAATTTTAATAGTGACTATAGAGAATTTATTAAAATAAAATAAATTTATAGTTTCATCCATGTAGGGTAATGATTTACAAAAAAAACGCTTCAATGTGGGGTTTGTAGTTCTCACAAATGTATGTTCAGTGTTCTTTTTTCATTATAGATGTGAAGGAGTAAATAAGGGCTGATAAATTAATATAATACCACCTATGTAAGATAGGAATATATAGTTCATATTTTTTATTATAGGTTTTTTAAGATAATTAATATGAAAAAATCATAATGATTGAGTAAAACTCACTTTGGGACCAAAAAAAATTCCTTGAATGTTTTCTTGAAAATAAAGGAAATAGAGAAACTAATGGTTACTGGCGGAATTAGTAAATTTAAAGATATTATAGGAGATGAAAATTTTTAATGGGATTTATTAAATATTTTAACCACTAATTATGATATAAATAATGTAATTATATTTCAATAAAAAAATTATCCTGAAAATTAAATCATTAAATATATAGAAAAACATTTTTGTAGAATTATATTATTTTTTCAATTAAGATTTATTAATCTCATTTTCTATTTACTATAAATTGATTGAGTGATAATATATGTAAATATATGCTTAAAAATAACATAAATGTATGTATATTTAAATAATTAATTTAATTTATTATATAAAAATTATACACCATTAATATAACAATTCTTAAGAAGGGGCAATTTTTTATATATGTGATTAAATTACTTTTGCGATTAAAATATTACATGAGTTTATAAAATGGTAAAATTGGGTTTTATAAATAAAACATAGTTATTTAAAATGTATTATTATTCTTATTAATATATATATATATATATATATATATTATACATAAAAATTAATAGAAATACTATTTTCATTATTGAATTATGATATTATCATAAAATTCATGGTTTTATGAATATCATGATTTTTTTTCAATTCACATAAAAAAATTAATGTTGTTAAATTTTAAAAAAAAAAATCTTAGGATACTATAGATATATGGAAGTGATAAAATAACTTAATTATTTATTATAAAAATATGAATTACTAAAATATTTAATTTGATTAAAAATTAAATTCATATAAATAAAAAAAACTTTTATAAAAAAACACTATTAACAAATTTATGTTCTCTTAATCCTATAATGTGTGAATTTTCTAATTGATTATAATATTTTGGTTTCCTAAGGGATTTAATATTCATAAATGTTTTTTATAATATCAATCTATAATGACATCATTTATTTTTTTTGCTTTTGGCACAATCTATTGAATATATTTTCAATTTAAATGATATTAATTTGAATTCATTACACCATATCAAGTTATATAGTCATGTACTACCATAGGGTAGTAGGAAATGATATTTTTTCAATCCATGCATTAATATTTATGTAATAATGTTCTAATGTATAAAAAATACAGGCTTCAACATCAAATTCAACCTCTCCCAATCTTACTTTTGTGTCTCTACATAAAACTCATTGGCAACACTCAATACCTGTCACCTTGAAGAATGCTAGTTTGTTGCATCTCACAAATGAATAATGACATATTCTAAATTAGTGACTTAAAAAAGATGATTTCAATAGTACCACTATCTATTGTCACTAGAAAAATTACTTCCTCTTTTCTGACCTCTGTCAACATGGTCTTGGTATATTATATCTTGATGTGCATAGGAGAACTAGTTGTAGTCCCCAATATAAACTTCTCATATGGTTTACCTATCAAACCATCATTTTTATCCCCAACTAACCATTCAATATCATAATTTCTTCCGTGATCCACAATTCCATACCACATAAACTAGATCCCATTTATGGGAATGTATTCCCAAGATATAATTTCTTCCCAAATGAATGACATGGGATTTTGATTTTCCATGATTTGAAGTCCTATATATATATATATATTAAACTCCCTTCTACTGGGGATATATTCTTCCATTTGGAACCCACTGAATCATGTATCCTTATTTCTTAAACCACATTACAATAATATTACATCATCATCTAGGTCTCATAGGTTCATAAGATCGAATAAGGGTTGGAAGTTCTTAGAGTATTCATATTATAAAGAAACGGCCTTAAACATTACATAATATTGAATTAAATGAATAATTCACAATGAGGATATTTTCAGGTTTATAGTTTTAGTGAATTAGGACATAATTATTACATCTCAAGAGATTACAAGGTAGACACTTCTCCACAGTTTCCATTTTTTTTATAAAATAAAAACTCTTGAAAAAAAGAGTCATGTCTCATTCCATGTTTTAGATAGAATGAATTTTCCTTGATCCCATACATGTCCCTATTCATATTTTAGTCCTATGAAAACATTTCAAAACTTGGGATGAGCATAAAAAGCTCAGTAAGTGTTATAAAATAAAGAATGAATGCATTTTTTCATAAATACATAAAAAACATGAAATATTTTACTTACCTCGTGAAATCATAAGATTTATGAAAGACACTAGAAATCATAAATAATAAAGGTAATTTGTGGCATCCATAGCATACTTACATTGTAGCTATCACAGCTACATATGGAGTAACTTTGGAATATCCATAACAATAAATTCTCTAAATCTCTTAGGAGAAACATTCACATTTACCTCTGTCACGTTACCCAATGCATTGGAGAGCTATCTCGGGCTCACCCACCATAAGTTTATCACAGAACCACCAATATACATAAATAATTCCCAAGAACCATAACATGATCATAACACATAACATAATCATAAAGGAAAGATAAAATTTCCACATTACAATAATAAAATATCATTTTAAGATATTGAAATAATAAATTCATTCTCAAAATCATTTTCAATAAAAAAATACATAAAAAGAGTATATGGTATTTATTTTTCCATTTAAAAACATTTTGGATTGTTAAGGAATCCAAAGATCAAATAATACTCACAGCGGTAGAAAGGTCGTTGTCACCGCTTACGTTAAAAAAAACATTCTTTTTTGTCGTTTTGTAAAATGCTTTGCATAAAAAATTCAATTTGAATGAAATGAAAATTCAAAGGTGTTTATATAGTGTATAATTGAAAATCTTGTATTAAAACAAAATATGCCTCAATTAAAGGAGATTGAGATGAAGTCCCTTACCTCGTGTCCGACTTGACCCGTTCGTTCTTTAATATCCTTTAATTTGGCTAACTCCCTTTGGTTTGAACCAAAGGACTTATTTAAGTGCCTTCTGCCTAAGTTAAGGCTTTTAGGTGGAATATAGGGATTTATGTAGCTTAATTGGGCAGATTTTGGATGATCCAAATGGCTTGATAGGAGTGAGGAATTGGTTAGAAGTGTTCTCCTTTTATAAGGGAGAGGAGGAGCTCTTTAGGAATGTGTGAAAACATTATTTTATTATAAACATATCTTTGGTTTCAAAAGGTAAAAAAATCATTATAGTCAAATATAAGATGACTCATGGTGGAAATATAATCATAAAATAGTAATTGGACATGTTTTTTATAATATTTTAATCATTATAATCATATTTATTTAAATCATTTATTAGTGAGGTAAATACTGCATCATTATTGTGTCATAAATAATTTAATGCATATAATGTCTAAAAATTATAGAAAAAATACCATGATGTATGAAATATTATTAGCTTTCCAATTAATTTTTATATACAAAAATATTCTTTCTATAACAGTATATAAAAACTAATTTACTAATTTTTTTGTTTATGTCATTTTTTCCATTACATTAAATTCATTAATCTAAATTGTTATTATCACTCCCATGTGGCTCAATGGGGTAACAAAATCGACCCAAAGATTCCCATGGTCGTAAATGACTCAAAAAATAAGGTTTGGACAAGTGTTAATGTAATTTTGAATTATTATAATATTCTTTTGACCTTGAATTACCTTATTTACCTTTAACTATGGTAAATAAATGTCAAAAGTTACTATTCATAAAAAATTATTTTTTCATATTTAACCACATTTAACTTATTTATAAAAATCATTTATGTCATATTTTTGAAATTCAATTCACCAAAGTTGTAAAATTTCATTTAAATTAAAAAGTCAGTTTTTTTAACAACCACTAAGTGGTTTCAATATTCATCAAACATTTAAGTTTTTCAGAAAAATACTAAAAATTAAGCCTAAGCAATATTTGATATTCCGAATTAAAAAATGATGTCTATTTTTCCAAATTCAAAACATAGAAGTGGCATTAATTAATTTTAAAATTAATTCCCGTTATCAAAACAAATAACATTTTTTTAAGATACAATAACTATCAAAAGATTGATACTTGTTTATGTCCCATTTCAAAGAGAAATTAATTATAATGACCAACATTGGATTAAGTGGTAAAAATATATTATAATTTCACTTTAAAACCAATTAAAAAGATATAATAACCATATAAATAAATTAGATTAAAACGTAGTTTGGAATTAAAATACAATATTTTCACTATTCATTAAAAAAATAAACATTATCGGAAAAATTCCAAAAATTAATACAAAGTAAATTTTGATGTCCCCATTAAATAGAGGTATTTTATTTGGTCGTATATATTATATTAAAGTGACTAAAACTATATTTATGGAGGTTTCTCCATTAAAAGGCGGTAAATTGACCTTTTAATATAAATTATGCTTAAAATTATATTCATTCATGTTTTAAGCCTCTAAATTTTATTGGATAAATGTAAATACATGTATAATCATATTGTAGTTAGTTTTTATCATTCCCTCCAATACAACGACTAGGAGTTAACTACCATATAAAATAATAATTTTATATTATTATTGTGCAACGTATGATTTCAAAGAAACCTGTTTTTGTGTATAAGGTACTTTATCAAACATAGCAACCCTTTTAAAATAAAATTAATATTTAATTCACAAATATTAATAAATATGAAAATATCTTATTCTTTTTTTACGTGGGATGTTACATCCTTCCGCCTTTTGGAAATTTCATCCTCTCAATCATTATACACTTATCAAAATAAGTGGGGGTATTTATCCCTCATAACATTTTCAGATTCCCACGTTGCCTCTTCAGCCATATTGTTTTTTCACTAAACCATTACCTGGTGAAATACCATATTCCGCAACACCTACTCTCTATGATCACGAATCTAGATTGTTTATTCTTCATAAGAGAGATTCTCTTCCAACCGAACTACCTCTGGGCTAAAAACATGAGATGGATCTGGCATATACATTCTCAACATCAAAACATGAAATACATTGTGTACCCGGGATAAACATGGAGGTAAATCCACTTTGTATGCAACTGTTCCAACTTTGTCCATTATTTCATAAGGTCCTATTAACCTCAGACTCAACTTCACCTTCTTACCAAAATGCCTCACACTTTTTCATGGAGAAACATTGAGAAAGACATGATCACCTACCTCAAAAGAAAGATCCTTCCTCCGGTTATCTGCATAATTTTTCTGTCTGCTCTGAGTTGTTCTCATGTGCTTCTGAATCAAACAAACTTTCCCTGCCATCTCTTCTACCAATTTTGGTCCTGTTAACTTCCTTTCACCTACATCATCCAAAAAAGCTGGAGTTCAGCAATGCTTTCCATATAATGCCTCAAATAGATCCATCTGTATAATGGAATGAAAACAATTATAATAAGAAAATTCAACCAAAGAAATTTGTTGGTCCCAAATTCCTTGATAATCCATCGAGGAAGAACGTAGCATATCCTCCAATGTCTGAATTGTTCCTTCTGATTGACCATACGATTGAGGGTGGAAAGATGTACTAAATTTTAATTCATTACCCAATGACTTTTGAAGGAATTTCCAAAAGTTAGAAGTAAACCTGGGATCATGATCAGATACAATAGAGAGGGGAACTCCATTCAACCTAACTATCTCTTTAACATACTATCGAGCAAGTTGATCTAGAGACAAATTATCTTTAATAGGAAGGAAATGAGCAGATTTAGTCAATCAGTCAACGATAACCCATATTATATTATTACCTCGATATGTATTTGGTAATCCCACAACAATGTCCATGGATATATTTTCCCATTTCCACTCTGGAACTGGTAATGGCTGAAGCATTCCATTCGATAACTACCACTCTGATTTAACCTTCTGACAAGTCAAACACTTCACAGTAAAATCAGAAATATCTCTTTTCATTCCATCCCACCAGAAATACTCACAAAGATCTCTATACATCTTAGTACTGCCAGGATGAACTAAAAATAGAGAACTATGTGCTTCACATCACAACTCATTCTTCAAATGTGAATCAAAAGGCACACAAAATCTCATTCCAAATCTCAAAACACAATTATTATCAACATTAAAATCAGGCAACTTACCCTTCTCAACCAACTCTACCTTTTTCTGAAGCTCACATTCTTCTTTCTGCGCTATCATTATTCTTTCTGATAGAGATGATCTCACTGACACCTGAAACAAAAAAGAATAATTCCCTGCACCAAAAACTTCTATGCCAAATTTCATAAAATCAAAAACCAAAGGATCTCATTCCAAATGTAACAATGCTAATGAAGCATTAAATTTTCGACTCAAAGCATCAGCCACTTTATTTGCTTTTCCTGGATAGTAATGGATCATGCATTAATAATCCTTGAGTAATTCCATACATATCATCTATCTCATGTTCAATTAATTCTAAGTGAAAATATACTTCAAAATTTTGTGATATGTATATATTTCACACATCACTCCATACAAATGATGCCTCCAATTTTTTAAAGAAAAAAACAACAGTAGATAATTCCAATTCATGTGTAGGGTAATTTAACTCATGTGGTTTCAACTGTCGTGAAGCATAAGAAATTACATGATCATTTTTCATTAGGACACAAAGCATTCCTTTCAACGAAGCATAACTATAGATAACAAACTCACCATTTCTAGAAGATTGTTCTAAAACTAGAGCATTCACCAATCAACTTTTCAATTCCTAAAAACAATCATCAGATTATTTTTCCCGATGAACTTAACACCTTTTCGAGTTAACTTAGTCATTGGACTAGATAACCATGAAAATTTTCAACAAACCTATGGTAATAACCTTCCAAACCAATAAAACTACGAATCGCGGTTATACATGTGGGTCTTCTCCATTCCTCAACAACTTTCCTTTTAGCAGGATCAACTGTTATGAATTTTTTTTAATAATGTGACCACATAAATAAATTTATTGCAACCAAAACTCACACTTTCTGAATTTCCCAAATATTTTCTTTTCTTTTAGGGATTGTAATACAATCCTTAAATTACTTTCATGTTCCTCCTTACTTTTGGAATAAACCAAAATATCATCAATGAACACAACCAAAAACTTATCCAAGAACTCACAGAAAATTCTATTCATAAGATCCATGAATACATCAGGTGCATTGGTTAACCCAAAAGGCATAACTACAAATTCCTAATGGCCATATCTAGTATAAAACATGGTTTTTAGAATTTCTACATCTTTTACATTCAACTGATGGTACCCCGACCTCAAGTCAATCTTTGAAAAATACTGATCTCCCAAGAGCTAATCAAAAAAATCATCGATATGAGGCAAAAGATACTTATTCTTAACAGCGATTTTATTAAATTCTCTATAATAAATGAAAAGTATCATTAACCCATCTTTCTTTTTAACAAAAAAGATAGGATCACCCCATGGTGATGTGCTAGGTCGAATGAAACCTTTTTTCTAATTACTCTTGCAATTTATTCTTTAACTCTAAAAGTTCAATTTTAGCCATTCGATAAGTGGGTTTTGAAATTGGCTTAGCATCAGGATCAAAGTCAACAGTAAATTCAACTTCCTGATCAGGTATAATTCTAGGAAAATCATCAGGAAAAACATCAAGTTACTCATTTACCACTAGCACATCATTAATCTGGACAGTTCATATGTTTTCAAAAATATGTGCAAGGTAACATTTTTTCTATCTTTTAGTAGTTTCTTAGATTCCTGATATGGTATCAACAGAAAGGGTTCATTTTTGAATAAAAACTGAAAATCATTCTGAAAAGAAACCTATTTAGCTCTACAGTAAATATTAACATGATAAACAGAAATCCAATCCATGCCCAATATAACATCAAACTCTACTAGAGGCAAAAAATATAAGGATTGCAGGTAGATTCTTTCCACACAAAAGGACAGGAATGTTCTTTTGTTTTATTTTTGTCCCAACATTTCCTCCCTGTGTTTTTACCGTAAGTTTATTACTCATATATTGAGAAGGAATTCCCAATTTACTAGAAATCTTCTTAGAAATGAAAGAGTGTGTAGACCCTGAATCAAACAACACATTGGCATAATCTGAACAAACAAACAGTGTACCTGATACAACTTAATTTTATGGCCCATCATCTACTAATATAGTTGTAAAGGATTTCACCACCCCTTTCGGCTTGTAGTCTGGCTTCTTTCCTTCGTTTGAGTTCTTTTTTGGACACTAATTCGCATAATGACCCATTTCATTGCACTTAAAACATTTTACTGACTTTAAATCAGATTTTGTCCTACCATTGCCCTAATCTTTTTCAGTGAAATTACGAGCCTTATGCCCCATTTTACCACATCGGTATCACTTATTAGAATTCAAAAGACATTCCCCAGCATACTTTTTACCACAATTTTCACAAACTGTAAACATAAGTTTCTTACCATCAGACTTTTTTGAAGAGTTCTTCCCTTTCGCCTGCAACCTCGACCTCTTATTTTGTTGTTTGTAGAAGAATACATGATCATTAGAAAACTCCATTTCCACCTTCTACACACAATGAAAAAGTTTTTCAATACGTTTTAACTCATGAGAATCTAAAGCCCTTCGATACATTGGCATTAATCCTAAGTGAAACGGTTGATTTTACTATCACGATCTCATATAAAATTTAGAGCATACCTTGCCAGTCGAGTAAAGTTTTCTTCATAAGAAGCCACTGAGTCATCCTCCTGCCTCAATTCTAGGAGTTGTTTTTCCATCCTAAGGCAAACCACCTTAGGAAAATATTTCTCAAGAAACATACCTTGGAATTCATCCCAATCGAGAGCAGAAATATCCTCCCTATCCCTGATATTTTTCACCATCAACCACCACTTATCAGCTTCACCTTCAAAACAGTAAACAACAAGACTAACCTTTTTATGTTCTGAACAACACATGAAATCAAAAAACATATCTGGTGCTTTAATCCACCCTTCATCTAACACATGGTCAGATGATACTCTGAATGATGGGGGATGTTTCCTCATTAATTCTCCACTAATGACATGTTCCTCTATGGTTGATCTGGAAAATCTGGTATATGGATACCACCACTATCTATAGCCTAAGTCAATTGTTACATCACTGCAACAAACTGTTCAGTTCCGATTCTGACTATCTCAAGTTTCTGACTTTGAAGGTTGTCTTCCTCATGATTATCTCCCAAAATAGATTCCCTATTTCTTCTGTGGAAAACCATTATGAATAATGAAATATCTTAGGCGAAGCAACATGGTAATCTGTAAATGCTATATGATTTCAATATTAACATAAATTACTTTATGGATATTAATTTAACAATACCCTGACTTCTAAAGTTATCTAAACAGACCTATGATACCAACTATAAGGACCCGACCTTAAACATTAAATTATATGGAATTGAATGAATAATTCACATTGAGGATATTTTCAGGTTTAGAGTTTTAGAGAATTAGGACATAATTATTTCATCTCAAAAGATTACAAGGTAGACACTTCTACACAGTTTCCATTTTTTCATAAAATAAATACTCTTGAAAAAAATATTAATGTCTAGTTCCTTGTTTTGGAAATCATGACTTTTCCTTTATCTCATCCTTGACTCTATTCATCTTTGTGTCCTGTGAAAACATTTCAAAACTTGGGATGACCATAAAAATCTCAGTAATGGTTATAAAATAAAGAATGAAAACATTTGATCATAAATACAAACAAAACATGGAATCTTTTACTTACCTCCTGAAATCATAAGATTTATCAAAGACACATAGAAATCATAAATCATAATGGTAACTTGTGGCATCTATATCATACATACATTGTAGTTATCATAGCTACATAGGGAGTAACTTTGGATTACCCATCACAGTATATTTCCTAAATCTCTTAGGAGAAAAATTCATGTTTACCTTCGTCATGTTACCCAATGAATTGGAGTGATATCTTGGCCTCACCTACACTAGGTTTATCACAGAATCACCCATATACATAAATAATTCCAAACAAACATATCATGATCATAACACATAACATAAGCATAAAGGAAAGATAAAATTTCCACATTACAATAATAAAATATCATTTCAAGATATTGAAATAATAAATCCATTCTCAAAATAATTTTCAATTCCAAAATACGTAAAAAGAGTATATGGTATTTATTTTTCCATTTAAAAAATTTCTAGATTGTTAAGTATTCCAAAGATCAAATAATACTCGTGGTGGCGGAAAGGTCATTGTCACTGCTTACATTAAAAATACATTGTTTTTGATCGTTTAGTAAAACGCTTTGTATAAAAAGATTCCCTTTGAATGAAATAAAAATTCAAAGGTGTTTATATAGTGTATAAAAGAAAATCATGTATTAAAACAAAGTATTCCTCAATGAAAGGAGATTGAGATGAAGTCTCTTACCTCGTGTCCGACTGGACCAGTTTTTTCTTTAATAGCTTTTAATTTGGGTAACTCCCTTTGGTTTGAACAAAATGACTTCTTTAAGTTCCTTCTGCCAAAGGTAAGGCTTCTAGGTGGAAGAGAGGGATGTAGGTAGCTTAATTGGGAAGAGTTTGGATGATCCAAATGGCTTGAGAGCTGTGAGGAATTGGATATAACTGGTCTCCTTTTATAAGGGAGAGGAGGGGCTCTTTAGGAAAGAGTGAAAACCTTATTTTGTTATAAACATATCTTTGGTTTCAAAAGGTCCAAAAATCATTATAATCAAAGATAAGATGACTCATGGTCTAAATATAATCATCCAATAAGAATTGGACAGGGTTTGGATAATATTTTAATCATTATAATCATATTTATTCAAATCATTTATTAATGAGGTAAATACTGCATCATTATTGTGTCACGAATAATTAATTAATTTGATGTCTAAAAATTATAACAAAAAACATGATGTAGGAAATCTTATTAGATTTCCAATTAATATTAATACAAAAAAAATATTCTATATATAACACCATATAAAAATTAATTTTCTAAATTTTTTTGTTTGTCACTTTTACCATTACATTAAATTAATTAATCTAAATTGTCATTATCACTCCCAAGTGGCTTAATAGGGTCCCAAAATGGACTCAAAGATGCCCATGGTCGTAAATGACTCAACCAATAAGGTTTGGACAAGTGTAAAGGTAATTTTCAATTATCATAATATTCTTTATACATTGAATTACCTTATTTACCTTTAACCGCGGTAAATAAAAGTCAAAAGCTACTATTCACCAAAAATTATTTTCGTCTTATTGAACCATATTTTACTTCTTGATAACAACCATGTATGTCAAGTTTTCGTAATTCAGTTCACAGATGTTGTAAAATTTCATTTAATTGAAAAGGTCAGTTTTTTTAACTACCACTAAGTGGTTTCAATATTCATAAAAAATTTAAGTCATTCAAAAAAATACAAAAAAAGTAGCCTAAGCTATATTTGATATTCTGAATAAAAAAATGATGTCTATTTTTTCCAAATTCAAAACACAGAAGTGGCATTAATTAATTTTAAAATTAATCCCAGTTATCAAAACAAATAGTGTTTTTATGAAACAATAACTATCAAAAGATTGATACTTGTTTATATCCCATTTCAAAGTGGAATTAATTCCAATGACCAAAATTGGATTAAATGGTAAAAATATATTCTAATTACACTTTAAAACAATTTAAAAAGATAATCTATCCATATAAATATATTATATTAAAACATAGTTTTGAATTAAAATACAACATTTTCACTATTCATTAAAAATGAACTTTATCAGAATAATTCTAAAAAATTATACAAATTAAATTTTGATGTCCCCATTATGAATAAGTATTTTATTTGGTCATATATAATGTATTGAAGTGACTAAACTATATTTAGAGAGGGTTTCCATTAAAAGGTGGTAAATTGACCTATTATTGTAAATTATGCTTAAAATTATATTCATTCACATTTTAAGCCTATAACATTTATTGGATTAATGTAAATACATGTATAATCATATTGTAGTTAGTTTTGTTCATTCCCACCAATAAAATGGCTAGGAGTTAACTACCATTTAAAATAATAATAATATATTATTAGTGTGAAACGTAAGATTTAAAAGAAATTGTTTGTTGTGTATCAGGTATGCTATCGAACATAGAAACCCTTTAAAACTAAAATTAATATTAAATTCACAAATATTAATAAATATGAAAATGTATTATTCTTCATTTAATTGGGATGTTACACCAATCGCAAGTAGTTATCTACAAATTACCATTGAAAAAAATCCAAAATTGAATTTTTTACTGCAGAACAAGGTAATTAAATTTCTTCTAAATCCTATATATATTCTTAAAATAATAAAAACAATACACCATTTATCTATATAGACTAGAATCCAAATTTCAATTTACTCAAACACATAAATATAGTCATCTAGAAGACTAGGCTATAAAATAATTTCATGAAAATCTCCAGATCCTCCACTATGGCATTAGTATATGTAATGAGAATCTTGTCTATGAAATATATCTATTTGAGTTTTGATTTTATTTAATAAAGTGAAATAATCGAATACTTTTACATTCATTTTATTCTATGATTCACCAAAATAACCATCATTTTATCAAATGTATGATGAATTTGAAAATATGTGTCTGCACTAGTTTACTGAATCGCTATATCCCCACTAGAAAAGGGTGATATATCTACTAATTTAATTATCATGAAAAAATACTCCCACACTATCACAAAATCAAATAAAGTTCTCTAGAAAAAAATATTTTCCTTAGTTTATATTTTCCATCTGACCTCATATTACTTCCCCTATCTGCATCACTAACATTATTCCGTTTTCTAACAAAATATTGAGATTTCTCTACAAGGTTAATTTGTAGCTGAGATAATAGTGACATCAATTCCAATTTCTGTAGTTATTATCACTAGAGATCATTTTAAACATGCTTCACACAATACTACTAGTGTGTTAACCTACTATCAACTCCTCTACAATCATTTCTAGTAATTTCACTATATTCACCATGTGTATTGACATAAAAAATGATAAAGTATTCAGAATTCAAGAAAAATGGTCATCTTTTTCAAATATACCTCAATAACCACTTGACCTATCGATGTTTCTATATTTCTAAAATAAATATGATAATAACGGTTTAATATGGAAGATTTATAGTTTACGAGAAACTCAAGATATAGTATCTCCTAGAAAGATCCCAATTATACATATAATCAACAATTGGGATCATTCCTAATCTCAATTTGGTCTCTATGAAGAATTACCTCTCCCTGAATAAGGTAAAAAACATGGACCAATGAACTATGTAAATACCCACTGACATATTATGAAAAACTCTTATTAATACCCAATGAAAACTGGCTAAAACTAATAAAATTTTAATTTATAGCACTCCCCCCTCCATTGAATGGATATATCTCCTCTTTAAAAGAACTATGGTACCCACAACCTATTGTATGTATAACAAATATTAGTTTGAGGTAGACCCCCCCCCCCCCTCTCCCCTCCAAAATGAATTAACTAAGGTATTATATTACCTAGTATTTATATCAGTCCTCAATTGGAGTATTTTTGATGAATTCAAATCTAGAGAACACATTTTCCTCACTCTTTTAGAAAGTGTCCAAAAACTTAAAATAATATATTAGATATTTAATTATGATGTGATCCCACATGAAATCATTATGTGTGGATTGCCTAATTATTTTTATGAAATTTAATTCTTGAATTAAATCCTCAAAATTTGAAATCAATCACTACTAGAAAAACTACCTATACCCATGGGTCAAAACTGTGGGTATATCCCCCAAAACCATGGGTATAGCCTATACCCACGGTTTTGGGAACTGTGGGGCTGAGTGTCATCACAATAGGGATCTTAGGATATCCACACGGTTCATCCAAACCATGGGAATATATTGGGGTCACCATGTATCACACCGATGTACAAGTGGTGTAGGACTTCTCCCACTATTTGAAAACCGTGGGATTTTATATCTCAAAAAATAGTTGCGGGCGGAACTCGAACCCGGGACACAGCCATTGTGGAACAATGTCTCTGACCAACTGAGTTGTTGACTTATTTGCTATATATGTATATATTTATATAAATATCTTAATATTACTGATTTTCAAAAAATCAAACGCGTGAAAATAATCATTGCAGGTGGGACTCAAACCCGGGCCGCTGCAACGGCGGAACTACCTCTCTGACCAACCAAGCTAACGAGTCATTTGATATTTATATATATTTATATAAAAATATTAATATTACCGCTTATCGAAAAAAGGAAACATGCGGGATTCGAACGCGCGACCACTGCGAAGATTATTCGTGACCTGACCAACTGATCTGGAAATATTTTGTTAACATTGTCATATATCTGTTTACTTATATTTGTAATTATATTAACACAACCCGTGTTCCTGCCAATTTTTTTTCGTTGTCCCGCGAAATTTTTTTTCCTACTGCCAGCTATACCCACGGTTTTTCAAAACCGTAGGTATAGTTCTTCAATAAAAATACCCCAATACCCATGGTTTTTCAAGACTGTAGGTATAGGTATTCTAAAAAAACTCTATACCCACGGTTTGGCCAAAACCGTGGGTATAGGTCTATAAAAATAATATATACCAACGGTTCTGGGATCAACTGTGGGTATAGGTTACCTATACCCACGGTTTTCTGAAACCATGGGTATAGGTCCCCATTTTATCCCTATACCCCCAGTTTTCGAATACCGTGGGTATTGTCCTGATTTCCAGTAGTGAATTTTATTTTTTCAACATTAATAGAAAACCCTTCGGTTTATGTAAATGATCACCATTGATTGATGGGTACCTCCTTATCATGCTATATGTCATAAATTATCAAATTTGGAGGCAAAATTGTTTTCAAATATTACCAATAGTTCTTTCACTCTCGATAAATTATAACCTATTTAATGAGAAAGAAATATAAATTCCACATTGGTGGTCATGAATTATCAAATTCTAAAGTAACAAATAAATAACAAGGGAATAAAATTGATGATATATCCTATTACAGAAATAATATTTTGGTAAATTCATCTAGTTTAAAATGAAATGAAAAAACATTATAAAAATTTTAATATTGAATTAATATTTTTTTATAATTAAATTTATAATTTTAATTGAGGTAAATTGTGGAAACGTTTTCCAAATTTGTTAACATATGATATTTTTCTGAAAAAATTCATAAATGTTGAATTGAGAAAAAAATCAATGAGTTTAATTATAACATTTAGATTTAAAAATATTTCAAGGAATATGAAACAATTTGACTCATTATTCTAGGGATTCATTATTTATAGAACAATAATGTTTTGGGTAAATTTCTCAAAACATTTTTTGTTTTCTTCAAAATATATCTTCCTCTCGTATTAATATTTCATTTCATTTCATGTTTTTGATGTCTTCCCATGGAAAAACAAAATTATGTTCAATAATTATCTTGTTTCCCAATTTTTCAAGCCCAATATTACAAATATTTTCATTTTTAGATTTAAGGAAAACATCAATTTCATCCTTGAAATTATGATTTTTTTAATTTTTCAGTGTTTTTTAAACACACCAATTATGAAATACATCTATTTTTAAATTATATTTATGTATAGAAACCTATCTCACAAAAGGTGAAACATTTCTTCCTCATTCTACATGGTCCCATTTATTTTTTTTCATCAACTCCATATTCAAAAATATTATTTAGTTATTTTGAAAAATGTTTTCATAAATTTTGTCAATAGTTAAAGACATTCTCACCCATCTAAAGAAAATTCATCCAATTTCCATAAAAGGAAAAACACATATTATTTTTATTTTTGATCCATCTATGATGATTTTTATATTACTATTTGTTTTGGGAGTCACTGATAATTGCCAAGGAATATTCATTGTGGTTTCAATATAATGATGGAATATTGATAATGTGATATTATTTAATCTCATTTTTATTATATCTTATGTATATGTAAATAAATAAAAGGATATCATAAAATATAGATATTTATAAAATTTTCAACCTATGTCTCTTAAAATATTTTTCATTCCTAATAGGTGCTTATTAATGATTCTCAGTGATAAAAGTTATTATATAACACCCAATTGACTTATTGTAGTTAATACACACATAAAAAAATCTATCAAATATTTATAACAAAAAAATTATCAAGAAAGAGTAGTGTAATTTCAAATACCCATAAAATTAACATTAAATATTTTTACAATAATAAGACAGTTTATATTGTAATTGAAGTAGTCATTGTAAAAATATATTGTAATCTTAAATTTCTTGGTTTTTTAATGAAAAAAACATTTTTTTATTTTATAAGAAGGCAGAATTAGTACAACCTAGATATTTCCTTACCAACAAGCTAGCCAATAAAAATTGGTCAACCTAAGTGAGTCCCAATAATCCCATTAGATATCTAGCGCATCATAATGGCTTGTTGGTGGGGCTTTTACTGAATGAAAAAATAGCCATTTTAAGTAGTCCCTTATTTTACTCCTATGTAATCAAGATTCATCCTAGGACCTCCATTGGCTAATAATACACCTCCAATAAGACCTTAGTTCCATCAGTTACCTTATAGAATTATATTGAGCTAAATTGTGCAACATTTTTGTAATACATGTTCTCTATTACTTTTATCCCTCTTTCTCCCACTCATTTTTAGTCAATTACATTTATTATATTGAAGAGTAGTTTGTAAAGGTATTTCAAAAAGGAAAATTATTCTTATTTCTTCTTCTCAGATTCTCACTACTACAAAATGTGGGGGTTCTCAGTTGAACTGAAGTAAAGGATTATGGGTTTCATTCATTCTCTACATAAAATCAGGTATTGGATTTGGATGCATGCATAACCCACGAAAAATAATAGGTATTTTTATTTCTCAAATATCATTTGTGCTATTAAATCCAAGGTTTTAATAGATAACTCTCATTCTATTAGGTGTAGGTGACATATGGACACATCTTGATTTATTGTTAAACTAAATTATCAAATTATTTTGTATTTTTGAATTATTCTAAACACACTCATTTAGTTAATATATTTTTAAATTTCCCAAAAATATTAATTGTTTCATATTATTTAGTTTTATATTAAAAAGAAGATTCACGAGACCTCTTAATATCATACTTGATCTTTCAAAAGTGATTTTGTAATACTTATTTCTAGTTTTTAGAAAACCAAAAATCTAGTATGAGACTAAAACTATTTACAAAATAATTTGTCATCCTAATATAACTATATAAAATAATTTCAATGAATATGAATTTATATTTATCTATATAATATTTATTTAATTTTTTAAAAAATAATATAAAAAAATCATTAAAATTGACTTTTCCTTCGCATGTACTAATGCAAAAAAAAATAATTTATCATTATTACATATTAATAAAAAATTTCCAAAGTTATAAAATAAATATTAATAATGAATGAATGAACATACAAGGCATGGTGTATTTTTTATGATTTATTTAAAATTTGTTAAAATAAAAATGATTGAAAAGTAATGTGTATAAATGTTTTTAGGTTCAATTCTATGAATGATGTGTTGATCATGTGTAATTGTGTGGAAACCAATTTAAGGAAGAACATGAAATTGATAAAAATATGATAAAAAATATCCCAAAAAAGATTATAAATAGTATAAGGCTTATAGTAGACGAACTGTGAAGAAAGGTGATTAATGCGGGATAAAAACAGTGAACAATTAAAAAAATAGAGAAAACATGCTAAAATTAAAGAAAAAATTAATTGGTTACTTTTTCTGATCACATTTCCATAAAATTTTTTACCAGTCTTATAGTAAAATTCATGTATTACATAAAAAATTAATCGGTTTGAAGACAATCCATGTCATTATTCATCTTCTAATTACATGACTAGACTCGAAGCATCAGGACATGTATGGCTAGTGATATGTCGACTATGAAAAACCCATGACCACCTCAAATAGCCCATGGCTTGGTGACCAATGGTAAGTATGAATATACAATATATTGTAGGCATTAGCCAATGAACCTATACTATTACACACATAAATAATCTCAAAATAGTTTAAAATTAAAAATGGTACTAATCCATGGATACTAAGATATCCCATAAAAGAGTATGAAATCAATACTAAAATCAATAAAATGGGCCAAATAAAATCCAACCGAAAAATATTATCCAACATTCTTAGAAGGAGGGGACTAGCATAATATGAAACACTAGAAAGAACCTCAATTTGCCTATCCCATATGAATATCGTCAAACACCTTGTATAACTAGGACTTCCTTAAGTGGTTTGTTGTCTACATATGAAGAGACATGTGCATGTAGATCCCATGAGGGTGTGATTATGTCAATATCCCAGAAAACATAAAATAATAAAACATAAATAATTTAGAATTTAATATAATTAACATACATTTATTTCAATCAAGATATGATCCATACTGATAATCAAGAAGAAACCCAAATACTATCATAAAATAATCTATTTCTCATAGAAATCATCAATGAATTTATTCTTGATGAATCATGGTAATTCCCATCACAGAGGACTCGATTCACAAGTAATGTTTTGATTAGCGAAACTCGTATGAGTGGTTGCTCCAGCATTTCCTTTCCAATTCATACTTTACTAATATATGAAGATCACACTATCTACATAGGGTAACACACCCATGACCGTTGGGGTATGAAAAAAACCATACTATATCAATATACTCGATTGGGGATCAATTCCCTTTTTATGTTAGTAAGGATAATACTAGGAAATATTCATAGGAATTATATGACAGAGGATTCCACCCTAGGTCTTATGGGGGGATACCAAAAAATCAATTTAAAAAATAATTGATTGAGGGGATCAAAATATGATTCTGAGGAAGCAACGCCATATGGATCTCAAATATGAATGGAAAAAAGAGATTAACAGCTGAAAAATCCTAGCCTATAAGATGAAATGTAGGTCATCATAATAACCTATGAAAATTAAACAACATGCACCAAGGGTAACTGGAATACCTCATCTTCCGTGGGTCTTCCCTTGTCTCTATATATCACATTGAAGGAAAACCTCAACATATACATTATGTTATTGAGTGGTAAACATAATTTTGAGTAATGTATAGGGCTTGGTGTGATTCTATCATGTTTCTTTATACACTATTCCATTAACATGTACTTCATACTATGGCCATGCCAATATACTAGGCTATTTCAAAGTATCAGGTCGTGTCTGTGTACTCTACAAGTTCCCATGATATTTTTCATGCACATTAATATGTTTCCTCTAAGATACATGATGATATTATTGTACAGGGAAATAAAACATATGGAATGGTTGAAAATCCATGTGATATATTATTTTACAAATAATCCCTAGGGGATTAACCATAGATAATACACAACGTCTGTTCTTCTGGTACACATAGTGTAATGTAGGATTTCCAAGATTCATACATCGCTTATATGAATTTTCTGATACATCCTCCAACACCAAAAATAACTCTTAGATTTTTCAGATAGGGGGTTAGATATAATTACAATTCAATATATCTGGGATACAAACTTCGATCTATTTAAAAATTTATCACTGTTGTGTTTCACATTCAATGTGTTCAAAACCCAGAATAAGGGGAATCGTTTTCCTTATATAATCCACCTTATATCACACTCTATCACTATCAAATCTAGATTAGATATTATATCACAAACCTCGCCTGTTGTACCAATGCATTGGGCTATATAATGGTCGCACAACAAACAAATAATGGGTATCCATTGAAAAATCAAGGCAAGGGAATACCAGTGATGAATTATGCAATGAAACTGGGGAGAAATGAAAAAACCACAAATGATGAATGAAAATTGGACTTGTTTATGTGGGCCTTGATTCTTTTCAATTTTAACGATGAATGAAGAGTAACGTCAATCAAAAAATCTATTCCCTTAAAACCATAAATATATAAAGCCAAATACGCAAGAAGGATTGACCCACAAGTCAATATTTTAGAATAATTGTTTCACATTTTTCATTGGATAAAAAATGTGAAAAATAAATTAATAAAAAATAATCCATAATAATTTTTTGAAATACCAATAATGATGAATTAATATATTTCGTTGAAATCATTGAGATCCTTAAATCTTATTATCATTTGTGATCATCGATCTGTTGTTGATTTCCAATCACTCCTCCAATGGATCTTATCAATCTATTGAGTTATATAAGAAACCATAGTGTTTTATCATTTAATTGTATTTATATTTGAGTGACTAGTATCATTATGATATGAATAATACAATAAGTAAATTTATTTATATTTTTTTATGCATGTTATAACACTAAACCAAAATTCCATACATTGACAAATATAATTTTACTACTAGAGAAAAACCCATGTTCTATAATAAAAAATAGTCTAAATGTTTTCATAAGGGACACATTACGCATTTTTGTTCCACTATTTCTAGAAATCATTTCACGTGTGATATACATAAATTTGATAATTTTATAATATCAATACCAGTTTCGATGGGCCTCAAGATCTCTCCCAATCTCATCTCATAACTCCAAAAATATTATTTGATATATTCCAATTCAATAAAAAAGAATTAATATATTTTTTACACTCTCCCCATCTTACAGATCTTCATTTTTAAATGAAATAAACACTACATCAATAGAAGTGTGTAATGATCTTGTTTCTGGGTCTCCCACAAAAAGGTACTCTACTACAACTATACATGTTGCAGGGGAACTTCAGGTCCATATAGACTATTCTCTTTTTTATCATTATTCTACATTGAATACTTTACAATGGTATCTTAATAAGTTATTTTTCATCTCACCCAATTTGGTATCATTTTATATGCTTTTCATGTACGTTTATATAAGCGACATTTGGGAGACATTGTGTACCAGGTCCAACTACAACGATAGTGCGAAGTGGTACACCACTATTCCAACCCTATATTGTATTTGGATAGGGACAATTAATCTTAGGGAAAATTTTCATTTTGAGATGAATTTTCGAAATATATATAAAGGTAATGACCTATTTAATTAGATGGACTCCCTCATAAAAGTCGAACACTCCCCATTGTTAGTTAGTATACGATTTTTGATAGCTATGTAAAGTCCTCATTTTCTCTAACATAAAATGAACCTACTATAAAATATCTATCATAAACTCTATATCGATAAGTCTTCGATCACATATAATTATCCAACATAGTGATGAGCTTCTGGATCCCCCATATAAATCCTCGAATTTTATCTTTTCGATGGTGTAATGGTAGTTGTTATTGGATTTAAACTCCACCAAGGTTTGGTGCTCCTCGTAACTATGGCCAAATCCCCTAACAAAGTCCCTAATTATTTCCTCCAAAACCTAAATGGACTTCTTAGTCTAGTCATCATTCTGGGGGTGAAATTCTATGATCAAACACAACTACGTCCCATATTCCAACAATCATCTCCATAGTCATTATGTGAAGTGAGCATCAAGGTTGAAAATAATTTTTTAGGTAACTATGTGGTGATTGATGATCTCTTACACATAAATACATCTCAATATCTCTACTAAACACTCTTATAAGATAGTAAGGGTGTGTTATAACAGGGTGAATTGATCAAATATTACCCATGTGGAATATTTTCCTCTAGAAATCAATGGGAGCCTCATCATGAGGTCTAAAAATATATTGTATCCCTTCCCCTATGAAACCTTAATCTGTTTGTATAATCCAAATAAACCTTGTACTTAGACATCATCATCAGATAAGTGATGCATCAAGATACCATCCTTATTAGTCAATTATTCACACCTATCCACCTAAACTAATTCCAACGGCCCTAGTGAATATTTTTCTAATGTGAATGTTCCTACAAAGGGGTTGTATGAAACTTCCAAATCACCTCTTTATTTAATGTCACTATACCCATATTCTTATAATTGAGAAGGAAAATATTTTCCCCACCTTCATTAAATCCATCATTAACATTTCTTTTAAATATATGAGAATGTGTGGTCTCATAGTCGGTATCTCAGTATTGATCCTCCCTTACATGATGTAGAAGTGGTGGGGAAAATATCATCAAATATAGATAAGCTACACTATCATCATCCACAACAGAAAAAATCAATGAAGATAACTAATCCAAATCCTTGTTCAACAACTTTGAACTAGATCACTTACTAAGAGAATATATGGGTATGTTCCCCTTAAAATGAATATCATGTATCTCGAACTCATGGTCCTGGAGGAACTCGATCCATCACCTCTATCTCGTGGAATGAGATGTATAAGATAATATAAAATCAAGAAACATTTGGAAATAATAGATGATGAACCACAATCCCATGAGGTAGTATTTCTACATATTCAAAAACAATACTACCGCAATTATATCTATATCATGGTTTAGGTAGTTATTAATGTGTGGTATCAACTACCAGGACTCATTGGCTATCACTGTCCCCCTCTATATCAGAAGACAACCAAGTCAAGTCCATAAGTCATCATAAATCACTATATACTTGATATCCTTTTTTAGAAATCAAAATATGAGAGTGCTAGTAAAACCCTTCTAAAACCATTAAAATGTATTCTGAATCATATCATTCCTCAATAATGGATTCCCATTATGGGTCTATGTAGTCCAAGGTTCAGATATGATTGGGAAATTGGGTAAAAATGTTTTATACTAGCATTTAAACATACGGAAGCTTTGAACCTCCACAATTATCTTGTGTGGATCCAAATATAACTCATCCTCAACCTACATTGAGTGTACTTCTACATCCTTTGCTGATATGACATGTCCAACAATGATGGCATCACAAATCAGTAACTAACACAGGGAGATATTCACATTATTCTAGTTCCATTTGATTATATCTAGGACTCTCCAAATGAGACTTGGGTGGTCCTCCTCAAACACAAATTTCAGTATGATATCATTAATGAAGCCTACCAGAACAAAGTCTATGAGAACATGAAATAGCAATTTTGTGTGTCTCATGTACACTATTGGGACGTTTTTCGCAAATAAAAGAATCACTATACACTCGTAGTGACTTTAATAATTTCATAATCTTTTCATCCATATATCAACATCAAATACTTGAATCTAGTGATAGCCCAAACTATGTTCAATATTTGACAACTATATGATCATCTCAACTAATCAAAGAGATCATTTTCCCAAAATAGTGTAAATACATTTTTATGATCACCAAATTTAGGAGATGATAATCTACAAATAAACTCAAGAAATAATACATGTTCTTGGAGAAAAAGACTAGTGTTGTACTAGGAGACACAATATCTCTAACAACATCATTTTATACAGTTCCTCCAACTCCACCATCATCTCAAAAAGATTTTTTGGATCCATCTGATATACTGGAATAGATATCGCAGTCATCCCTAGGTAAAATAATATTAAAAAATAAATCTCTTGTTTGGGTGAAAATAGAAAAACATTATCCAGAAATAAATACTCATACTCCTCCAGTGCTGTAGGAAGTTTAATTCCCAAATAATCCACTACACTAATGGAGATAAAAGCTAATAATTGGGATATCTAGTGTATCATTATATTTATGAACAAATCTATATCTCATGGTTTTCTTTCTCACCAATGAAGTAAAACGTCAATCCTTCCCCATTGATGCATCACATCTTCCAACTAAAATTTTCAATATTGGCATGAACCATGGATACACAGTCTATACCTATGATGATGATGTTGGAACTATAAAAAATGAATCCATGAATTCAATAATATATTCCAAACATGATCCAAGATTGTATCCCATTTTTCTTCCTTTTATATGAATAGCTGTTGATCCTGAATGGTGTTTATGATTGGAAGTTATGGCTGTTTGAAGTCAGGCTATAAAGGTGGTTCATAGAGCCCGTTCGCAGATCCCATTCACAGAGGTTTAATTAATAGATCCCTCTTTGTGATTATATGAACCCTTAATGGAAGTCTCGTGATCTTCACGTAGATCTGTGAGTACAAAAATAACTTTTATGGGTCCTACATGAGTCTGATGTAGTTGTAACTATTTGAAGAGCCAACATTTGCTTCCCAAAACACCTCGGATCATAATGAGACCCCCATTCCTATAAATAATCCCATCATAAATTCATTTATAAAAGGAGACTCTTCCATCCTACTACCCCACACTCCCAATTTTCTAAGATCCTGTGATTTAAGAGACCATCTATAGGGATCCCCTTGGCACCGCAAAACCTCCCCTCTCACATTATGTAGAGCTTCCATCTGAAGTAGAGATGCCTTTCACAATGGATTATTCCCTTTGTGAAGAAAAATGTCCCTCTATTGAACATTAGGATGCATGATGAATTCATCCTTGATGAAGGACTCACCCCATGAATCGTCACTTCACTCTATGTAAGGGGAACCCTTCTTTATGAAGGTCCTTCAAGATATCCTATAATCTGCAAGGCCCTACCCTTGGTGAATCCCTATCCTTCATTAAGCTCATGCATTTGTGCCCATTGGTCCTTATCACATGGGATATGAATCTTCAACACCCTTATTGGGAACAATGATGGGATAAGATCCTGGACCTCCGAGATGACCCCTTCCCTAGATACATAGACCAGCATGAAAAATGGAGAGTCACACCACAAAATATTCAGGCCTAGTTGAAGACATTTTTTCATCTTCCCTTCGACAATCCCACCTTCCACCCCCACCCAACCCCAATCCTTAAAAATCATTGATACAATTTAATCATCTTTTTCCATTTCAATTTCGTGAGTTGAGGTTGTCATCATGGATTCCCCAACATCCTCAAATCAAACCGTTACACAATAATCTTATAAATCATCATATACTGGCCCCAAATTTAGGGAAAATTAGAAACGAAAATATTTTGTCCGTCCCACACAAACCATTTCTAGGAATTTTTTGAATAATAGTACTAAATACATGACTATAAACTGTAGTATACCCTATATAAAAACCATAGACTTCATCTTTCTCAAGACAATGGATGATTCATCCTCTAAAAATATGATGTCAACAGTCCACACTACAGGACTTTAAACTGTTGAATACCCTATCATTAAATAGTTGGATTACACCTATGAAAAACATGAGATTCCTTATGTTCCAACCAAAATATTCATTATTCCATGATCATTAGATGACCACCATAAAACAATCTTGGGAATCCTTATCAAGTGTAATCCATAATCATATACTTCAACCCACCAGTGAGTTTGGATTCCCTCATTTTCAAACATGAATAATCCTAAAAAAGGAAACTTACATGAATAACCCCCATAGACCTCATCCCTATAAATGATGTTAAACTGAAATCGTTCCTCACGCAATGCACAAAGTATTCCGTCATGGATAGACATGTAGATGAAATTGTGGGAATCGTTCATGCGTAATCCCCATTCACTGTTTCCACTCCCTAACAGCCAACAAGAAGCTTCCATGAGTCTTCCCCATTAATCGTTTCCATTACCTAGAGGAACCTAGTCATCTTAACATGTAATCACCATTCACTTTTTTTTCTACCAAGAGACACCTGTACATATTTCACGCAGAATCCCGATTCACTGTTGTGACTCCATAGGGGAACCAATACAACTATCCATGTGTAAGCTCAAAATCTAAAATGAACTATGTGGGTTTTCATCTCTAGATCATACAAATGGTACGTAGGAATATTCTTCGATGTTCAATTTCAACCACTGGTAAACATATGTGCTCCCTCATAGGGATGTACCCTCATGATATGATGTCTTCCTTATATGGGACACATCCCCCAGATCCACATTTACAGGGAGTTATGATCCATCCTCCATTTCACATTTCATCAACAATCCACACTAGTTTTACACATAGTGGACTTGTCTTAGTATGTTATTGACATTCAACCACATTCCCCATTTCAATTTGGGTCACCTTTTTAGGTGAGCCAGCCCCACATTCTATAAATTCAGGCTACTAACCATGCATAACCCCAACATCCATTTGGGCATCTAACCATGTGTAATCCCCAAAATATCTCTATCCATCCCTCCTGTAGTAATCCCCATGCACCTCATATCTAAACTACACACGTTTTGATCCATGTCATCTAAAAATGGTATGTTGGAAGCCTCTATGAGGTTCAATCCCATCTAATGATAATATCTGGTTCCCCATATAAGGAATGCATACTCATGATATGTCATCTTCCCTTTATGGGACACATACCTATGATCTAACTTAATATGGGGTTCTAATATATCTTCCATCACTTTGTTATGGGTCGGTGTGTAATCCTCAAACAACCATCCTAAACTAAATAGACATTGATCCCTAGCCACTATGATATGTAGGAAGCCTCCATGAGGTCTAAGACCACTATCCATTCTCATCATGGTCTTTCCCTCTAGTGGCCATATCTTGGGAGAATCAGGCCCCAAACCATATACTATAGTTCATTTGGTTCCCCATCCATGCACTCCATTCTCATAGGCATCTTCCTTTGGTTCCTCTTCTCCCCATCCTAAAATACATTGACTCTGATTCCTAGATACTAGGATATGTATGAAGCCACCATGATGTTCAATTCCATCACCCTCCACATTCTAACCATTACATTTAAACACTTCCTCCATATTAAGCTTGATTCTTACATGATCTGACACATCCCAATGATATCATGTCATCAATTTTGGTTGTCTCAATGCATTGGTCTTATCCACATCAACATAGATTCTATAAGAACCCATGCAGTCTCAATGTGTAACCACTATGTGATTCATATTTATCCATCCAATTGAAATCCTCTTGAAATTGGCTATATCAGTGTGTGATCCCCTCACCACCCCTTCTAACTATGGGGGTTTTTATGCTTACCTTTTAAACAGGGTATGTAGGAATCCTTTATAAGGGTCAATCCTAACCAATTTTTTTCATTTTAAATAAATCGTTCATCATCCCTACCTTCTAAAAAGGGTTTGTAGGAAGAATCCCTGAGGTTCAATTCCAACCAATAGTAAACATTACTATCCCCATCGTTGGGGTTCTTCTCCATGATCTTATATGAGTGGTGTCTATATCAGCCTTTATAGTGTGACATATTCCGATTATGGGATACGCCCCTAGGCTCTATTGTTAGAGGCACCATGACCCATGCATCTGGTAAACCTTGGGTCATCTCTCCTAGGGAAGTACCCCATCATGATGTGAAACCTTTTATTTAGTGAGACTCACCTCCCAGGTCTTCTCTAATTGGGTGTTCTAATCCATCCATCCAATAAACATTCCAGGTGATCCCACATAGGGATATTTCCCTCTTGTCTATCTCCAAGGGATATTCTAGAAAACCTCATATCATGTATAAAATACTTTAAACTCACACCCTACCTCATGTTAAAAATGACATTATTGAGGAAAACCTCATTAGACCTGCCTTGTTTATACCTATCCTAAATTATGTTAAACTCATTGGCCAGCCCAGGTTAAACATGGGATGGATGAAGAAAACAACAAAAAAAATATGCCTCTTACATAGGATACCTTTTGATCACCATAGGATTCCACAAGATCTACACCCTTGAAATCCCACATATCAAAAAGAATACTGATGTTTCAATGTTCTTGTGTCCAAACATCCATTGATTCCAAACAAGACTACTCCCATGAATGATGGTTTCTTCCCTATCAGAACCCTTGGAATATCTAGATAGAATTAGCATACATAACCAGTATATACAAACGAATGGTGGTGGGAATGAGATTCATGATCAATGTCTTGATATAAAAGGGAGACCCATACTATGCGAAGAATTATGAGGAGGAATCAATGAAAGGAATAACCAACATTTCATCATCATATTTCAATCAAGGAGAATATATTTCCAAAGAAGATGATGAATTCCACCCACCATTGGAATGAGGGAATACGTGGTACAATATAGCACGACTGTTAAGAGAACGACGAGTGTGGACCTCAGAGAAAAAATTATAAACATATTTCATAAGGCCTAATGACTATAATAAATATTTACTATATTAATCTCTCTCCTCCAAGAACTAGTTCACAATATTTTAAAATTTATGTGATCATTGATTCACCTCAGGTAGGAGTCCCGAAGTGAATGGTTCAAGAAAATGGATCAACCAAAATCTATATGTCTCTAACCAAATAAGTGGAAAAAATATAGTGGTTTGTGCCACTATATATCAATTTTTTAGATAAATTATATAATACTTATTTAATAACATTATTCATCATAAGAGCATAGGGAATGTAGGCTTACACTTCTTCAACTGTCTTTATCCCAAACCACTATCTCTCTATACCTGGCATGGAAAACTTGTGGGTTGTAATAGAAAAAATGAAAAATTTATACCATATTCATCTTATCTCTCTGATCCTCTACTATGTTAGATTCCCTAAAAACTCTATTTTATTACCACTATCTCTACTTGTTTGTTCCCTTAACCATATCACTATCAGCTATTGGAAAATTCCAGCATTCTCTATCCATAACCCCACGATCAAAGTAATAGTAGCACCACATATCTCTAAGATAACTCATGGTATATTGAGAGACCTAAACCAATGATCTTATATCTTAATATCATATATTTATGTGAATCACATATCTATAACCCTATGATTGGTGTCAACTTCCATATACAAAGGTCTCAACTCCTTCATGCCCACTACTAACACCTATAGTTAGTGTACACACTTATAAAAAGCTATTCACAATAAAGGAACACTCAAGAAATACATAAAATATTGGAATACAATTATATACCATTAAATCTATGATATTTCCATGTATTCCCCACTCAATAGTATTCAGTATAATGAAATTATTTATAACCATGTCTAGAGAAAATCATAAAAGGTCGGTGATCCTTTCCAAATACTCTAAAATGATCATTATACAATGATATAGCTACAAAATATTCTGAATATGAACTGATTTGAATAGAATATGATAGAACACCTCTATGATGATATTATAATAATATGACTAGGATAGATCTTTCTCATCATGTGAGCATTCCACTAGACTCCAACATTAATTGATAAATACTTGAATAAGACTCACCGCTTGGACATCAATATAATATAAAAGTAGTCCAAAAATGGTTGAAACTCATGTCACATCCTATATCCAGTATTAATCTATTTGGAGGTATTGATTCCACTAAAACATGGTTGTTCACTACCTATGACACTCATAGAGTGTTCTCATCATGTGAAAATCAATATGTGGTATATTCAATACAATAATATTTTTATATTTTGTTGTATTATTGATGAAAATACCATAGGTATGACCTTATATAAAAGACTTTATACTCATGCCTCATCACATGGTGGATCATTCTCATGATCACACAATGGAATCCTAGCCAGTTGTCTCTATAGAGGTATCCTAAAATTAATAAGCTTCACCATAATAAATTTTTCTATTAGGGTAGAGGGATAATGAAGGAAATGAAATTTAAAATCTATAATATATTATTCATTTTCCAATATTGTTTGTGAAACTATTTAATACATTTTACATGTTAGAATGTATTTTTATCAGAGTCCTTGTGATTGGGTATGTTGGCCACCACAGAAATACTGGACACCCCAAAAAAATAATGATCTTGGAAAACATTAAAAAATTTCACTAAATCTAAATCCTACCTCCTAACTAGAATATATCGAATCCTAGATTACAATTTAAAAAGCAGAACTTGATATCACTAAGTCAAAACCCAACCCACTTGGTATAACACTCAAAACATTTTATGGTATGTTACTCTACAATACTTTATATTTATTAGAAAGCCTATATTTCATGAAGCACTAACTCTTTGGTGAAACAAAATAATATAGAATAAAGTTATATGATAAACATTAAACATAAATTTTCTACTTCTATGTTTCGAATTTCGAAAAATATTCATCTAGAGTTGTCACCAGTAAGTCGCTTGTAGTCTGATTGAACCTACTTGATTTTTTGATAAATAGTAATATACCCTTATGAATATTAATATGAATAGTAATATTACCCTTATAAATAGTAAATAATGATAATATTTTATTTTCTTAAGGTAATAAGATAATGAGAAGTTAATTAATTTTTCAATGTAATACAAAAGTAATTATAACTTTGAATTGTTATTTTTTGAATTAACTATGATTTTATTTAACAACATAAATTAAAAATTCAAAGAAAATTATTTTCAAAAAATGGAGTTCATTTTTGAATTATACACATCAAAAATGGTTAGGGAGAATATTTGGGATTTTTCTAAAATAATTGAATTTTTCTTGAATAGTAAAAATACAGATTTGAGTTTTCGATAGTTTAATGAAAACAAAATGATGTAATAATTAAAATAAAGGGAAAGTTGACTTGTTTTAAATATATTATGACATTAGGTGTCCCAATTTTCTTAAAACATTGGAAAATACCATGGTAAAGCCCATTTTTTTCCAAAACCACTAACGAGGTGTCCCTTTTAATTATTAAAAAACACTCGCTTAATTACTATAAATACCGACTCACCCCCCTTCATTTTCATTCATTTAAAACTCAGTATCCTGGAATATCTGGTGGTATTACCTCCCTAGGATTCCACCCTTGGTGTCATTAATCCCAAAGGGCACACCATTCATGATCTATGAGTTACTCTATAGGGTTAGAGAATCATTCATTCTCTTTTTTCAGTCAACACTTCCATTATGTTATCTATTTGATTTTCCATTCTCATAAAATGGGGTTTGATTTTAAGTATTATTAGTAATTTCCTTTTTATTTAAATATGAAGATATATCATTTTTCTCTCATCATTTCATTTTATTTAATTTTAAACGATGTCATTAGGCTGGTGAATTTTTTTAAAGGATGTCTCAACATTTATTTTATTTTCAAGTTTATCTAGGTTATTTTTCTATCCTCACCTCCTATATCAAAATGACCATGAAAACATTTGTATAATCTATATACTGGAATTATATAATGTGAATGGAATAACCATCATCAATATTATTAGTCCCTCACTTTTAATTTTTATAAATGAAATCAACGTCCACGAGGTTCCAATTTATAACCTTTGTGGATGGAGGAGTTTTGTTATTAACTTTATTCTTAATTAATGGTCATGAGACCATTTTAATGGTTGAACTAGATAATAATATAATTATTTTATTTCATTAATGTTCTATAATCCTTAAACACACATAATATAAAATAATAATACAAAACAGGTTCATTATGAACAAAACGGCCAAGTTAATCTAAATATTTGTAACAAACATTTAACTAATGAATCATCATCATGATATATAACCCAAGATCATTATAATATCTTATATATCTCTTTAATGTCATTGATAATATATATTAACAATTCTCTATGTTTAACCACATTTCTAATGAACTTCCATTCATGAAAACAAGTAAACAAACCATGAAAACCAAGGAAGAAAATGCATCCAAAACAAGATAATTGAACCTCTTAAACCCATAGAAAGGGGCATTAATGAACCTAATTAGGTTATACTAAAAAAATTAATTTATATGAGGTTATTTATTTTTTAATTAATGAAGATAAATTTTATTATTCAGGTCATTAAAATAAACGAAGAACACACTCGAGCATAAGGTAAGGGATTTCCAATCTCACTTTTAATTCTGGGATATTTCCATTGATCGCCACTTATTTATTGCATGTGGTGTATGTGTACAACCATTTGATATATAATATAATGTTTCTATTTAATTACATTGTAATCAATGTTTAGTTTCATAATTATTAATTATTGGTCACACGAAATGATTGATTAGAATGTGGTAATGGGCTTTGTGTCAATTTCAGACTTCATTGTTACTTAATTTGTATTGTGCACCCAATAATTCTTATGTGTTGTATCCACTACCCACATGAGATCATTTTTCATTTGAAATTATAATTTTTGGAAATATCTATTTTCTTGAAACATGGATATGTTAATTTTATAAACTGTATACCATTTTAAATATGGTGTATATTTGGAAAGTTATTTTAAAAGTGGAATTATTTAGGAATATGTACTCTCTACTCTATACAGATATTGAAAATTCATATTTAAATTTTATTAAAAATATGTATAAATAATTATTTGGTCTTGAAGTGGTGGGTGGGGCCCACTATATCCCCTTGATGCATCGACAGGTCTCATGAGACAAATCAGTCGGCAACAAATCCTTCAAGTTTGTTTCCAAAAAAATATAACAGGTTTCTACCCACAGAACAAAACCGTTTTAACTGTATTATGTCATCATGTGCCAGATACATGACATCCAATTATCAAGAATTCTATTTACTAATTTTCAGCCATAATTATCCATGGGGTTTTCATTATGAAAAAATCTATGGATGCATGCCCTTTCTCAGTTTATTAATGGCGTTTGTTTTTTTTTCATTTATTCACCATGCCATATTTGTATATGATTCAATTATTATTTCTTCATGCTTCCAATATTTGTAACCTTTACTGAGCTTTATAGCTCACCCCTTTCATTGTCAACCTTCAAAAGGTGATGAAGAGAAGGTCTTTTAATGAGTTCCTATGGATTTGGTTTTTCGTTTTTGTTATGTATTGTATTTTGTATCCTTTTCCAATGTAATTGGAGTTTCATCTTTGTATCTAGTTTATTCAAGAGTAAAAAACATATCGTTCTTTCTGGATTTTCATTCCTTTTATCCATTCCAATATAACAATTAATTCAACGACTCTGGAATAGAAGGTTTTGGTTGTTATAGTTGGTATCAGAGGAAGTTTAGTATTAAACTTTCAAACTAGAGTAGGAAATCTATAGTAGGGAACAAATACCCAAGGTAGTATTTGAGGATAAATGTACAAGAATGTCATGGTATTTTTGTAATGAATATATAATGTGAATCCTTTTATCAAATACATCCCTATCTAGATACGAGTAGGTAGAGGTGTCTCAGGTACATATGTACCTAGGAGTGAATGCTCTGAAATAGAATTTTGGGCTTGACCTAGGGTATCCTGGTGCATGACAGTGGGCTTTACTACATTCTTGGTTATGAAACTCCAAGGGGATATGCTTTGTATAATTCATATTTTCTTTAAAATCCAATATGAAGGAGTTTAATGTAAATTTTTCCGCACAGGAACCATGTTTTTAAGATTAGATATGCATTTAATTTCAATCTATGTTGAGTGATTTTCTATTTGATATTCATAAACTAATCTAGTGTATCCTATTATTTGGAAATGGCATCTAATGGAATAAGGGGAACTAATACTCATGGGAAAGGTAGGGATCTCCCTATTAAGAAAGTCAACACAACCAATATTGGAGCAGATCAGATCATGACTATATTGGGACAAATTACTCAAGTTTTAATGAATAACCATTACACACCCATGTTGGATAGCTTCATGTGGCAGAAGCCCCAGTATTTCAGCGGGAATACTAATCCAGTGGTTGTCGAGCAATGTATCAATTCCCTTGGAATGATATTCATGGCATTAAGATTTAATGAAAATGAAAAAGGTAGTATTGGGAGTATATTGTCTCAAGGGAGATGCTGATCAATGGTGGTCCCTGATTCAAAATACCATGGAGGAAGAAGAAATAGAATATATGGAATGGAGGAATTTTAATGAAATATTCTTTGAAAATTATTTCCCTCATGAGCAACATACTGAAATGAAGAGGAAATTCCTTGGCATTAAACAATGGGAAGAATACAGTGTTGTAGAGTATGTGGCTACCTTCACAAGGCTGACCATGTAAGTTGTAGATTACGTACGTGACTTGGAAGACAAGATTAATCATTTATTTGAAGGTCTTAAGACATGTTTTCGAAGGGAAATGGCTTCTCAAAAAATTTCATCATATGGTGAAATTGTATCAAGTGCCGTCAAAACTGATAAGGAAGATTCTATATCATATCTTTTCAATGGAAACCAAGATAAGAAGTGGAACTCTGATAACAAAGGAAAAGGCGAAGCACCAATGAATAGAAAATGAACAAAACTATTCCCATTATGGGAGAACATTGGAAAAAATCATCTCGGGAAATACTTGAAAGGCATGGGAGAATACTATAACTGCAGAGAAAAGGGTCATTGATCAAATGAATGCAAGGGGAAGAAGAAATTAAATGATATTCAATGCTACAATTGCAGCGAGAGTTGTGACACTAGGAAAATGAGTGTCCTCAGCTCCAATAAAACATGCCTCAAAAAAATCCAAAAGAACAATGGAGAGCCTATGTGATAACAACCATGGAGGTTGAAGTTATTAATGACGTGGTGGCAGGTACATTAATTGTTTGCTCAAACTTATTCAAATCATTATTTGAATCTATATCATTTCATTCATTTATATCTTCTCATTTTTCTAACAAAATTATATATAAACACTTTTATTTAATAAATTAGTTGTCAATATAAACTCCGAAGGGATGTATCATTGAAACAGAGGCATGTCGACTAGTCCCCCTCCAGACACCAAAACGTGCTTTAGTTGTTAACTGTATAATCATACCAATGACTGAATTTGATATAATTATCAGTATGGATTGGATGTCAAATTATGTTGTGATGATTTATTTCATGAAAAAGGAAGTTAAATTTTTTGAAAATGGTATAGAATATAATATCTTTAGGGTGGAGACTTCACCATCTGATTCTTATATAGAGCCACCCCCAGTAGCTCAATTGAATGCAATACTTATAGTGGATGATAAACCAATATCTATGGGTGAGTAAAGAAATTTTCAAATTGAATATGTGCATATAATGGAAGAATATATTGATGTATTTTCAGAGGATTAACATGGACATCCTCTAGAGAGTGAAATTGAGTTTTCCATTGACTTAATTTATAATGCATGACCTATATCAAATACCCCTATAGAATGGCCACTGAGGAGTTAGTGGAGCTAAAGAAGCAACTGTAAGATTTAAGTGACAATGGATTTATTCGATATACTGTTTCTTCATGGGGATCCCCAATATAGTTTGTCACGAAGAAAGATGGATCCATGAGGCAATGCATTGATTATAGGAAAATCAATTCTATTAAAATAAATAATAAGTATCCTCTACCTCGGATTGATGATTTATTTGATCAAATTCATGGATCTCAATACTTTTCATATATTGACCATTGATCCGGATATCATAAAATGAGTGTGAGGAGGGAAGATATTCCAAAAACAACATTTCAAACGAGGTATGGGCATTACAAGTTTACAGTGATGCCTTTTGGATGGACGAATGCAACATCTATTTTCATGGATATAATGAATAGATTTTTAAATGAATATAATTATAACATTGTTGTGGTATTAATCGATGATATCCGTGTATACTTGAAAATCTATGAAGACCGTGAGAATCACTTGTGAATTATTCTGAGAACACTTAGAAGAAATAAATTATATGGGATGTTCAACAAGTGAAAATTATGGCTTGAATCAGTTTATTTTCTAGTACATATTGTCTCTATGGATGGAATCCATGTTAATCCTAAAAAGACAAAATCAATCCTAGAATGGATCATGACAACAAACAAAACTGAGGTACACATTTTATTGGATTAGCAGGTTACTATCAGCGTTTTTTTCAAAATTTTGCTTTACTAGCTAACTCGCTAACCAAGATCACACATAAAGGAGTTAAGTTTGTGTGGACAAAAGAGTCTACGGAATGCTTTGAAGAAAATGAAAATAATATTGTTCAATGCTCCATTTTTTACTCTTTCATCTGGAAGAGTTGGATTTCTGATATATAGTGATGCATCAAAGAATGGGCTGGGTTGTGACCTTATAAAAAATGATAAATTTATTGCTTATGAATCAAGACAGTGAAGACCCATGAGAGAAATTATCCAACTCATTATATTGAGTTAGTTTCCATAATATTTGATTTGAAAATATGGATACATTCTCTCTACGGAGAAAGATGTGAGATTTATATGGACCACAATAGTTTGAAATACATTTTCTCACAAAATAAACTCAACATGAGGTGAAGGAGATGGCTGGAGTTACTCAATGTTTATTATTTTTCAATGCACTACCTCCCAAGAAAGGTGAATAAGGTGGAAGATGCATTAAGTAGGAAGGATCATGGACTTCTGACTCAAATGAGGATTGAGAGAGATCCTATATTTTTGGATGTAATAAAGATGGATATGGGAATTGTTAAGGAAGGGGAAAAATCTTTTCTCTTTCAAATGATTGCTAAAAATATTTATTAGAGAAGATAAAAAGCACTCAATATGATGATGAAAATCTACAAAGGAAAATTATTTCTGTTAAGTGTGGGAGATTGGAAAACTTCATGTATGAGGAAGGAGTTATGATGTTTGGGAAGAGGTTATGTGTCCCATCCATACCTGAGATAAAAAGGGAACTATTAGACGATGCTAATAGCTCAATTTTCTCTATACACACATGTAGCACCAAGATGTATAGTGATCTAAAGGAATATTTTTGGTGGGATAATATAAAGCAGGAAATTGATGACTACGTGTTAAGGTGTCTAGTTTGTCAACAAGTGAAGGTGGAGAGACAACTTCTCAAAGGAGGGATGCATCCTCTACCTATTCCTATGTGGAATGGGATTATTTATTGATGGATTTTGTCACTGGAATACCAAGGAAACCTAGAAGGAATGATGCAATATGGGTAATTGTTGATCCTCTCAGAAAATCAGCACATTTGCTTCCTGTAAGAGAGGATTTACCACTTGAGCGCCTGGAAAGACTGTATATTAATGAAGTTTTAAGACATTATGGATAACCTATATCGATTGTGTCCGATCAAGATCCCATATTTACATCCAAATTCTGGAAAATTCTCTAGATGGTTTTAAATAGATATCTTTGTATGATTACTGCTTATCACCCCCAAACTGAGAGACAATCTAAAAGGATTATTCAAACTATAGAAGATATGTTGAGGTCATGTTATCTTGACTTCCATGGTATGTGGGATCAATATATTCCTTTGGTGGAATTTTCATAAAACAATAGTTTCCATTTTAGTATGAAAATGGCTTCATATGAAGAATTATATGGAAAGATATGTCGAGCTCCAACTTGTTGAGATAAAGTTGGTGAGATGAAACTTATAGGCCTGGAACTTATTGAAGAGACCAAGACAATGGTAAAGGCAATCAAAGCCCATATTAAAGCATTCCAAACCAGGAAAAAGAGTTGTCTGACAATCTGATAAAGGATTTGAAATTCCAAGTGAGAGATCATGTCTATCTGCAAGTATGACCATGGAACGATGTCTTAAGGTTTGGTAAGAAAGGGAAATTGAGCCCCAGGTATATCGGACCATTTGAAGTTCTAGAATGAATCATATATTTCGATTACCGTTTAGCAATGCCACCAAATCTCTTCAGAGTTAATGATGTGTTCCACATGTGATTGTTAAGGAAATACATTCCAGACCCAATACATGTACTCACATATAAAGAAATAGAACTAGAACCTGATTTTTCATACTGTTAAAAGCCTATCCTGATTCTTGACACAAGGGAGTAAGTATTGTGAAATTGGACAACCCATCAAGTGAAGGTTATTTAGAGAAACCAAAATATAGAGGAAGATTCATGGGAACCAGAGGACTACATGAAGAAGAACCACCCACTTTTTTGTTGGGCATTATACATAAAATTTCAGGGACCAAATTTCCAAAGGAGGGAATAATATAACACCCAAAACATTTTATGGTATGTTACTCTCAAATAAATTATATTTATTAGATAGACTTTATTGCATTATGAACTAAGTATTTTGTGAAACAAAAAATTATAGGAGAATGTTATATGCTATAAATTAAAAATAAATGTTTCACTTCTATATTTTGAATTTCGAAAAATAGTCAGCTAGAGTTGTGACCAGTAAGTCGTTTGGAGTCTGACAGAACCTACTTGATTTATTGATGAATAGTTAAATACCCATATGAATAGTAATATGAAGTGTAATATGACCCTTATAAATATTAAATAATTATAATATTTTATTTTCTTAAGGTAATAATATAATGAGAATTTAATTATTTTTTCAATGTAATACAAAACTAATTATACCTTTAAATTGTTATTTTTTGAATTAACTTTGATTTTATTTAAAAATTAATATAAAAATACGTATAAAATTATTTTCAAAAATTGGAGTTCATTTTTTGAATTTTACACATTGAAAAATGGTTAGAGTGAATTTTTGGGATTTTTCTAAAATACTTGAATTTTTCATGAATAGTAAAAATACAGATTTCAGTCTTTGGTAGTTTAATGGCATCACAATGATGTAATAATTAAAATAAAGGTCTTTTAGAATTTTGTATTGTATCTTATAACATGAGGTGTCTCATGTGGCTCAAACCGTGGGAAAATACCATGGGAAAGCACATGGTTTTGTGAAAACCACTAACGAGGTGTCCCTTTTAATTAATAAAAAACACACTCAAATTAATATAAATACCCAATCACCCCCTTCGTTTTCATTTATTAAAAACTATATATCCTAGAATATATGGAGGTATTACCTCCATTGGAGTCCTACCAAGGTTTCATTAATCTCAAAGGTCCCATCCTTTAATATCTAAGAGTTACTCAACATGGTAAGGGAATCCTTCATTCTCTTCTTTTAGTCGACACTTCCGTTATGTTATCTATTAGATTTTCCATTCTCAAATGTTGGGGTTTGATTTTATGTATTGTTATTGATTTCCTTAAGATTTAAATTTTATTATATGCCCTTTTGCTCTCATCATTTCATTTTATGAATTTTTAAGCGACGCCGTTAGGCTGCCGAATTTTTATAACAGATCTCTCAACTTTTGTTTTATTTTCAAGTTCATGTATTTTCTTTTTCTATCCAAACCTCCTCAGTAAAAATTACCATGAAATCTCCATTATAATCTATATAATGGATTTATATCATGTGAATGGAATATCCATCATCAATATTCTTACACCCTCCCTTTTTATTTTTATAAATGAAATAAATATCCATCTGGTTCCAGTTTAAAAGCTTTGTGGACAGCGGAGTATCATTCATCACTTTCATCTTCATTACTAGTAATAAGACCATTTTAATGGTTGAACAATTTAAAAATATATTTATTTTATCTCATTAATTTTCTGAGATCCTTACACACTCCTAATATAAAATAATAAAAAAACAAGTTCATTATGAACAAAATGGCCAAGTTAATCTGAATATATGTAATAATCATTTCACTAATGAATCATCATCATGGTATATATCCCAAAATCATTTAAGATCATTTATATCTCATTAAGTTCATTAATGAGATATATTCAAAATTATGTATGTTTAACCTCATTTCAAATGAACATCCATTCATGAAAACAAGTAAACGATCCATGAAAACCAAAGAAGAAAATTCTTCCGAAACATGAAAATTGAACCTCTTAAACCCATAGAAAGAGAAACAAATGAACATAATAAGAAGATACTAAACCAATTAAATTTATAAGAGGTTCTGGAGTTATTAATTAATCCACCTAAATTTTATAATTCAGGTCATTAAATCAAACTAAGAACACACTCGAGTATAAGGTAGGGGGTTTCTAATCTCATTTTTAATTCTATGAGATTTCCATTGTTCGCCACTTATTTAATGCATGTGGTGTATCTATACTTAAATTTGGTATATAATATCATTATTATCTTTATATTCATGGTATTCAACGATTCATTTGATAATGATTAATTATTGGTCACATAAAACGATTGATTTAAATGTGGTAATGTGCTTTGTGTTAATTTCCCACTTCGTTGTGACATACTTTGTATTGTGAACCAAATAATTATTAGGTGGTGTACCTAATTCCCACATAGGATAATTTTTAATTTGAATTTATAATTCTGGTAAATATCCATTTTCTTGAAACATGGAAATATTAATTGTCTATATTTTATACCATTTTACATACGGTGTATATTTGGAAAGTTATTTTAACTATGGAATTTTTGATGAATTTGTATTCTCTACTCTACACAGATATTGAAAAGGAATATTTCTTTTGATTTAAATCGATGTATAAATAATGATTTGGACTTTCAGTGGTGTGTGGGGTGCACTATTTCCCCTCGATGCATTGATAGGTCTCATGAGAGAAATCAGTTGGCAGAAAACCCTTCAAGTTTGTTTCAAAAAAAAAACAGACGGGTTTCTACCCACAGAACTAAACTGTTTTGATGGTATTTTGGTATAATGTGCCAGTTACATTTCATCCAATTATAAATCATTCTCTTTATCCATTTTCAGTCATTACTATCCATGAGGTTTTTGTTATGACAAAATCTATGTATGGATGCCCATTCTTAGTTTATTAATGGTGTGTGTTTTTTTCATTTATTCACCATGTCGTATTATTGTATGATTCAGTTATTATTGCTTCATGCTTCTGCTATTTGAAACCCTTACTGGGTGTTTGTGCTCACCCCATTCATTGTCTACCTTCAACAGGTGATGAATAAAATGTCTTTTATTGCGTTCTTATGGATGCAGTTTTTAGTTTTTGTTAGGTATTGTATTTTGCAACGTTTTCCAATATAATTTGAGTTACTTCTATATATCTAGTTTATTCAATAATACATAACTAATAGTTATTTCAGGATTTTAATTCCTTCTAACCATGCCAATATAACATGTAATGCATCGACTCTAGCCTAGAGGGGTCGGGGTGTTACACCGGGGCCCCTCTGGGAATTGATAAGATGAGCGTGACAACCCCAAACCAGCTCCAATAGGCCAACAGCTGTTTTCCAGAACATAGTATAAAAATCCCACATAAGGGATGAATTATCCCAAGTACCTATATTCACACACAGATCTCTAAAACTATAAGAAATGAAATTTTAAATATTGAATATTTTTCCTACGCATGCACTACAGTTGTATCCTATGACCATAGTACAAAAAAAATAACTGAATGTGGTAAAAGGGGACAAATACAAGACCAACCAAAAATAGATTACAACCTTCTTAAAATTATGGGACTACAATAATATGTAACATTGAAAAAAACCTTGGTATGTCTATCCTAATACTATGTTCTTCCCACTCCTTAGAATCCTACGATTCTATCAAATGGACATTCATCTTCACATGAAATAATATGTTTGGTTAGAGCCCATGTAGGGGTGAGTATAAATATACCCAGGAATAATTATTAAAAACCCAAAAATAAATAATCATGAGTAGTTATCCATTAAATACGCATTTATATCAATATATATATGATCTATAACAGTAATAAAAACCATACACACTCATATAAATATCCATGTCTCCATGGTCTTAACCAGAACTTCCAAATGTGTTATTCTTCTCATGGATTAAATGTAATTCTCATCTATGAGGTCTCTATAAACAATCCTTGTTGTCATTAACAGTATGCTTATAATATGTCTTCTCATATGGCCTCCCCAGTATGTACTCACTGAATCTCTAAAGAGGTTATTTTCAGATAGGATATCAATCCCAGGACTAATATTGTATACCGCCAAGCCTAAAAGATCTATAAAAAAGATAGGTAATCAAATCCCACTTTATGGAGGTCATTTCAAGGCCATGAACCCCACCTTGAAAGGATAATATATAGGATCTCACCATATGTCTCACAAAAGGATTAAACAAACTCCATCTCAAACAGAACCCATCGATGGGATCAAAATCCAATTCCATTGACATAATTCCACATTGTACCACTTTAGCTGTAGAAAAAGAGATCACAGTAAACTAAACTAGTTCGAAAACAATGAAATTATGGACACCAAACTACCTTACAAAATTACATGTCTTGTACCTATGGTACATGGATTTTTGTTTTTACCTAGGCCTTCCCATGTATTGTTTCCTCACATGAAACATAAATAATAACATACATGGAATATATTTGTATGGTACAATTCATGTATAGGTCTTGATGGTACTATATAATCATGAATCCATTCTCTTGTACACCTTGTCATGCTTGTGTACATTGTAGTTTTCTTGTGTATTGTAGGTGTTCGTGTGTTTTGGGTTGTGTCTTATTATCGGGTCCCTACTATGTAATCAACCCATTACTACATTCATGTCTGTGTCTCTATCTACATATCCATTAAGGTGCACTCTATGACATCATAATAGTGCCACATAGGATATTGTATGGTCCACATGGTGTGTGATATTTTATTTTTCATGTAAACCCATGAGTTGTGGCTAGTGTCCATACAAACATCTATTATTTTGGTACATGATAAGTAATTTTTGATTTTTTATAATCCTTCGGTTCTTCTATGTTATATATTATTATATTTATTCCATTATAAATCACACCCGGATATTGAAGACCTGGGGGTTACCCGTGTTTTCATCACAGTATGCCAGATTCCATCCATCGATCTGCTCAAAAATCAACCACTCCCACATCGCGTCATAACCTCCCATTAAACTGGGAATAAAGTGAAAAATAAATATAAATTAACAAAACATTGATGATCATATTTCATCTTAAAACCATTAATACACCATCGATCACTAACTATAAAAATAGACTAAATCTATTTCTCCAATGAATGGTCCTGAAACTATCGAATGACGGGTATCCATTAGACCACTAAGCAAGAGAATACTATAGGTGAATCATTTAATAGTTTTAGGAGAAATTAAAAAAAGAAGAATATGGAATTAAAAACAAATATGTTTAGTTTGGAGTGGATTATTTATAATTATAATGTTAATGTTTTGTAATAACTAACAACTATACTATTCCCAAAAATCTCATGAAGATATAATAACAATCCCCTAATCATTATCAAATTATGAATAAAATATTTTAAATAATTTATTTAGCTCTATATTGTGATAAAATACATATAAAATAAAACAATTAAAAATAATTACCTATCTTCGGTTTAGATCGATTGTTGATATAGAACAAATTTTCATCGTCAACTTTGGGGAGATCCTCAATATTTGTTGTCGTTGGCGATATTTGATCTGATGTAATATTCCATGAACTTGTCCAATGTCCCCTCTCACTCTCTAGGGTTGTGAAGCTGGCCCTAGGTATTTTTTATAACCATATATTTATAGAGTAGTGAGTTATTTAGATGTTTTAAAAATAAATAAAATAATGAAATCAATTTTTTTTATTTGTTCATGTCATAACACTTTATAAAACACCTAACACAGACAAAACTTATATCACACCAAGGGTAAAAACCACATTATGTACTAAATGTAGGTACTATATTTCTCATATAAGTTCACAGTATGGTTTTATTCCCATTTTTCATGATTAATATGAATGCATGATAATAATATATTTAATATTTTTATAAAATCATAATGAGTTCATATGGACTCTTAATTCTACATCATCTCAAAACCCCTCACTAAAATTTCTATTTTAAATATTCTAAATCCATAAATGTAAAACAAATAGATATTACTTAATATCCACCTTATAGATTTTCATCTTGAAAAGTGAAAAACACTACATAGAGAGATATGGGTATTGAGCTCATATCTGTATCTCTAACTCCCAAGTGCTCTCTTGAAGATTCTAATTCTTCCACATAACATACAATAATGGAATCCCTCACCCATGTATTATAATATCATATAAATCCTCTATCTCCGCCGTGATCTCCACAAAGTTATCCCCATAATTTTTTTCATATCCCCCTATTAGATAACATATAATGTGTGGTGAACATACTACATCAATTGTGAAAAATACAAGATTTCATGTATAATGTCTAATCGTGATGATTGTGCCATTTGGTACCACACATCATGGACCATATTTTTTATCATCAAAGGGAAAATTAATCATAGATATTTCATTACACCCTATAAAAATCTCAATAATCTACATCGAGGTCAGACCCTTATGAAAACATGGTCTCCCTCTTCAAAATCCAATGGCATATTTTATCAGTTATTACAGGACTTATAAAAGCATTGTATTGGACTAATATACACCTTGATGACCTAGAACGTTTCTTTTTTAACTCACACCAACATTGGGGAAATGAGCTCTAATTCACATCGATAATTCAAACATAGTGGTAACCTATATGGTCACCTATAATAAAACATAAATGGTTCAATATCGATGTTGGGATAATATATATTATTATATGAATTATACACTGATGGTATGCAGCATACCATAAAATGTAAAAAGTACTACATGTAGGCCTGAAGAATTCCCTCTAGAAACTGAATGGTATACTTAGTTTGGTCGTCATTCAGGGGTGAAACGCTGAGATGTAACTGACACCAGCATTGGGGGAAATGAGTTCTAATTCAAATCGATAATTCAAACTTAGTGGTTACATGTATTGTCACCTATAATAAGACTCAAATGGTTCTATAACGATTTTTGGATAATATATTTTATTTTATGAATTATACACCGATGGTAGGAAGTATTCCCTATAATGTAAAAAGTACAATACGTTGGCCTGAAGAATTCCCTCTAGCAACTGGATGGTCTACTTAGTTTGGTCACCTGTCAGGGGTGAAACGCTGAGATGTAATGTAATTGAACCCCAAAATAACCCTCATAATCCACAATATAATTGGTATGTTAAGTTATTATTATCTTTAGAAATGATTTTCAATGAAACTCTATGGATACAGACAATCTATTTCACGGGATAGAATCCCAAGCTCTAAACTAAACATTTCCCTTGGATAGAAAGGATATGGATTGACTTGGTGAGTCTGACTACTATCAACCAGATGACATAGATTTCTCTATACATCCATGGAATCTCAACCACGAATTCTATATATATATCATCCCACATACAATATGGAAACTCAATGGATTGAGAAACAGCTAATTGAACCTAGTTCTCATCCTTTACCTACAAAATAGTGAGACATCACGATAAAATATATGCTTGGAAAATATTCATAAATATTAACCAAAACTAATACTAGAGGTACAATAACATTACATACTCAATTTTATATTCCTTAAATTTTTTTGAGTGAGACAATTTCATCATATCCTAACAAAGCCAAACTGAAATTTTCATCCATCCTTATAAAAGAATAATGCACTCTCCACCATTAGAAAATACATTAAGAGAATGTCTAGGGAATATATGAGTATGTAAAGTATCACACTAGGTATCAACTTTCTAAGAATCATTAAAACAATGAATTAGTTTTCTGATCACAACTATAAAATACAGATATGTTGCACCAGCTCATCGACTATGAAAAAATTCATCAAGGGAAACTTCTTTGAATCCTTAGTTAACAACTACAAACAACATAATCACCTGAAAAAATATGCCACTATGTTCCCATTCCTAGTATTATATAATATCTCAATGTTTTAATGTTGAAGTTACTTTATCCATCACATAGGTCTCATATTAATATCCTTATCATAAAATATATACATGATATTATTTTGGTCATAATAAATGTTAAACTTCTCAGACATCAGGTAGTGTCACCACATATTTTGGGAAAAGACTACCAATGCTAGCTCAAAATCCTGGGTCCCATAGTTATGAATTTGGTGTCCCAATAACATTGACCCATATTCAATCATATCATTTCACTACCTAAGAATAAAACCATGTCTGGTCCCTGAGGCAACACAAAACATTATGTTCCAAACACTATACCTGAAAAATGATAATGTGAGAAAACCGAGAAACCATTATGAAAACTCTAGAAAAACCTAATAAAACCTCTCTATAACCATTAATTGATTTCCATTGAGGGTAAAATAACTGAACTATTTTGATATCCAAAAAATAATCAAGCACAAATATTCAGTAATAGTATGTCAATCCAAGGATTCTCTACACATATGTTATTCTCATTGGTTCCTCCCAAGCTAACACACTCTTAACCTTTATATAGTCAACAACTACCTCATCTTCTACGATGACATGTCACAAAATCTAGACCAATCAAATCCCAAAATGATACTTCAAGAGATTTTCATAATGCTTGTTCCTTGAGTGGATGTCCAAAACAATCTATAATTTTATCAATTGTCCCTCCATTGATGGTAAGTATACTAGTGGATCATTAAGGAATATCGACAACCTAGAGTATGAAAAGTTGAATGATATGATTCATGAGTCCCATGAACTCAAATAATGTATTATTATTTTGAAAATTCATTATTAATTATTCATATTGACCATTGTGACACCATAGTTACATATTTTTTATATTATAATCTTCTACTAAAAGCTAGTGATTGCCTGGTATGAGGTCAGTCATCGAGAACAATCATGGCCCTCTCAACCGATTGAAATAATAATTTATCTCTAATTGTGGACACACATTATTCACATTAACCTGATTCATTCCATGTTAATCTATACTAAACCATAAGTTCATATCAACTTTCATTGTGAACAATAATGGGGCTACTGAGGGAAACACACTATGTCTAAAAATACATTCCTCTTTAGGTCCTAAAACTATACATTCAACACTAAAATATCATAGGGATCCAGAAGATATTATTTTTCAGATATTATTTCCATCCATGGGTGAAAGTATATGAAAGAGTATCTCTCTAGATAGAGAGAAAATACAAACACATCCTCATGAATGATGACATCTTACACCAATACCACATAAGGGCACTGAAAGCCCATAAAATCCCCATCCTTAATGGAGATACTATATTTTTGATGAGTAATAAGTTGTATCCTCCAATTTATGAGTCCAAACTTCTTTTAAGAGGTTTCCTTCACATCCATTAAGGATAACCTCTATCCATTACCAATTATGCATCTGATTTTCTAGCTGAAACAATCATTATTTTCATGAATTGTTGATAGGGAATCTATTCCTAAGATAAGAATTTATAGAATCATTATTGCTAAAAACATATCACATATGAATTTCTTACCCTTAATAATTTGGACACTCTATAGACAAAATTCTACTATCATTTAGTCACCACCAGTAAATGTCTCCAAGTGTAATGGTCAATCTAAGGGCTCAATTATATTATTTATGTCACTAACCAGAGATGTCGATTGAAAAGTGGGGATCAATAATGTGTCTATTAGTTCCAAACATATATAGATTAGTAACATATCATTCCTATAATTATCCTTGTATCCATGGGATCATAGTTCTCTATTAATTATAGCATTCCTTGTCCCAAACCACAAGCCCCCAAATTCTATTCTAGACCACCAAGGGGTGGTGGTGGTGAAATGTAAAAAATGTCATCAAACTATAGATTATATCCCTAATTTTCTGCCACATTTGTGGCCATTTGGATCACTCTAATCTGAATTTTATCTCTACATAGGTGGTCCCCCAACCATATCTCTATCATATATCTGACATTTTATATAATTTTGAGAAGTATATCTCAACCATCACAGGAGAGGAACCACCTCTATATAGGCTATCATTATCCATCCTGAGATATTATAACGGGTGATCCTATATCATAAGATTGTATCCTAATGTTTCTCACACACCCAAATCTAAGTGAATATAGTCAACTACAATCTATTGAGGACACGAACCCTATGTGCCTACTACCAACAACTGTTGTCTACTTCTTCACTATAGGATATTCTATTCTATTAAAGACTCCCCAATCACTACAAAATAGGTAATAATTCAATTATAAGTCATTATATACATGATATATCATTATAATACCCTATAAAATTTATTTTAACAAAAAAAATATCTATTACGATATTTAGAGTGTATAGTTAAATTTCAACGAACCTTACTGAATACTCTACCACTTTTATATTTTCCAACTTAAACTACAAAATATCTTCAATGTGACCATAATAATATGTAAAAATAGGACTCCACCTAGAAGAGATGCTAACAATTATACAATGAGGGAGATATCACATCATATAACCGAGTCACTAGAATCCACCATTTCTGTCTATATCATTGATGGATACTTTTTTATAGGACTGTTGTCTGATGTTTAAGTTCTCTCACAAAGAGGAAAACATTGATCAACACCTCTATAGTATCCATAGATTCTTAGGGGTTTGTCTCATCTTAAAAAATGTAGTTCAGTAACATTGAAACTCATGGATTATGATCTTATTTCACACATCCTTGGATGATGAAACTAGAAAAATATGATACTCAATTGGTGGTGTTAGAATTTGAAAACCACAATGAGGTATGACCACATATAAATAACCCTATACTAAATCCTCTCCCCTCGACAGATTATTATTGTGATTATATAGTATAATATTTTTATCTTGTCTTCAAAGAGGAATCCTAAAATAAAAAATATTCACAACTTAATAGATAGATTAAACTAAGTACCTAAATATACAAACACATCTCATAGACAATGTAATGTTGAAATGTAAAATAACACAACTAGTACAATTCATTCATATAACTACATCCCACTACCAATGGTTAAAGAAAGTATTAATAGTAATAAAAATGGATATATAAAATCCCTCCCTTAAATAGAGTATTACCATAGAATGAATGGACCACATTCAAATGAAACACTATTATTATCCTCAGTTTATACATCCTAGTACTTATCTCTCCATGTTCTCAATTACGTAAGGACTATATCAAATGAAATTCCATTTACATAATACATGACATGTGCGGTCATCACCCCTGTACCCTTGAGTATAATAATAACCAATAGGTAACCCCTAAATATCCAAACATAAAACACCAAAACTATTCTTCTAAAAAATATTCATGTCATTAAATAATGATGTGAGATATAATGATAATAATAAAAACCTACATGAACTCACAAAATAATTTATTTCTCTAATGACTAAATCATCTCTTCATGCCAAAAATATTCTTCTCAAGGAATCAAGGTAAACCTCATCTCGGTGGACTCGCTCTAGAATCCTTGTTGTCACTGAAGAAAATCTGCCGAGAGGTCTTGTTTATATAGAACCTCCAATATGTACTCTCTAGATCTCAAAGTATATGGATATCTAGATATGGGATCAAATACAAATTATTTCGGGACACCACAAACAATATTAAATAAATTTTATAGATAGGGTATTGATCCTCTATGTATTTTGGTTATGTAATTTCCATGAAAACCACCGTGGAAGGATGTGATAAAGGATCCCACCCAGTCCTCATGGAGGGATATCACAAACTCAATGTGAAATAAAACCCAAAGAGGGAATGAAAATAGTATTAAAAATGATGTAATATGAATCAATAACCTTATTAATATGGAACATGTGATCAGACGAATATAAATCTAGACTATTCTGAATTAACAGAGGGCCTTACACATTGGTAGAATACATACGTGGTGTGTAATAGGGGTATATGGCATGTTTCATCAACCCCATTTTAGTTGTGTCCCACTGTATCACATGAAATATAAGCCACCATTCCCATTGTGTGTCCATAACATGTACATGGTGTTTAGAGGTCCTGTTGGAACTCGACATCCATCCAAGATGATCTTGGGTACACAACGTAGTTCCTGTGTACTTAAGTTCATAATAGTGTATTGTTCCTTTTCTCATTATTCAATCCACATATGAGTATCAGGTCATTACCTTATACTCTTCTCATTCCCATGTTCGTGGAAAAGTTCATTTCTATGGACCCACTTGGATACATTTTTATCCAATAGTATAGGGTGACACAATGTGTGGTAGGGACCACATGACATTTGATATTTTATTTTACACAACAACCCTAGTTCCATAAACAATGATCACACATGATGTTTTCTCTTCAGATACATGTCATGTGACATGGTAGTTTTTAGAATCTCATACTTTTACTACATTATTTCCAATTCTATCACTACCACTAAAAATCAAGCTCTAATATTGATGATCAGGGGTTGAATATTCGTTTTATCACTTGTTCCCAAATTCTATACTATGATCTTATAAGAAATCAACAACTATCATGTCTCAACATCATCGCATATCAAACTAAGTAGAATTTAAATGATCATTATAATATAATCCAACTCATATTATTCTCCATCATTACTACACGTCAATTATACCCCCACTCATGAATCATAGCTACATTATCAAACCTCTTCACTAAATAACATTCAAAAAATGATCAAATAATATGTATCTGTCAAATTAAAAATAAATGGAATACTATTGACGATTCATGAAAATTAATCGGTGAGAAATGAAAATAAAATAAAATGAGGAATGAACGTTATCCTTGTTTAGGATGTCCTCGATTCATTATTGTAATAATGGAGAAATGAAGTGTAATGGAAATCAACTAATCAATTCCCCTAAATCTGGGGCACACAAAAAAATTACACCCTCAAGATTGGTCTACTCGAGAATAAAATTGTTAGAAGTTTTTTTTTGAGATTCTCATAGGATTAAAAAATTTTAAATAATAAAATGAATAAATAGTCCATGTGATGGGTTAGGATCAATCAATGACAAAGAATGCATCTACATCATCATTGTTGGCGAGATCCTCGAAATAAGGTTTCATTCGAAATCCTTGATCTGAAGGCCTTATCCATGAACTCATCCAATGGATCCATTTAATATCATGGGTTATGTGGATAACCTATGGATTTCAGATAACCACATATTTATTTAGGATTGATAAAGAACACGAAAACAAAAATATGAAAATAAAATATTTATTTATTTTATTTTATTTGACAATTATAGCACTTCCGAGAAAAGCCTGATTCTAACATTATTTATGTTGTGCCCGGAGTAAACCACACATTTGAAACTCAATGTTAGTCTTTGAATTACCATTAAAATATATATTAATAAGTTATTCCAATATTTTAGCAATACATTGTGTTTGTGTTATAAATATATTTAATTCAATTATAACATCAATGTCAGGATCACCATTCCTCTAAATCTTGTGGCATCTGAAATTCGTCCTAAAAAATATTATTAGATATATTCCAAAGATTTAAATTGAAAAAACAAATACATTACATTACATATTATTATTTCAAATTTATAATAAAAAAATAAAATTTTAATTATAATACAAGTGATAATAAATTATAATACTAAAATTTTATTTTCGTAATAAATTAGTAATAATTTAATCCCTAATGAACACAACCTAATATATAAGTTCAATAATTAACTAAAAACTCTTATTAATTAATGATACATATATTATTACATCCATCAAATGTAATTATATTTATTTTGAAAATTATTTATTCTACTTAAAATTTTCCATATGATATTAAATTAGAAATCACATATTAAAAATACATGACTTTCATTAAAAAAATGGTAAAGAATAACCAATTACACATATAACATTGAATAATTTTAATACATTCATCATCACATAAATGTTTTAGGGATGGTAGTTATTCATTAATGTAATTAGTGTGTATAAAAAATAAAATAAATAGATGAAATCCCCATTTGAATGATGATTGACCATCAAATCATGATGTTTTGTTTCCCACATTGGGTAAATTTTTAATTAGATTTATAATTAATCATCCCCCCAATCAAAAAAACCACTTCATTCTATTAAAATGGGATGAATCAAATAAAATACGAAAATGAAAATCCATTCTCACATTAAGTGAATCATTTCCCATGATTTTTTTTATTTTTTGTTGATAAACATTTACCTCATGTTAAAATGGTTTTAAAAACATCGTTCTACAGTGGTCCTTTCGAAAGAGTTGTTGACCTACTATAAAATTTACATAATAAAAAAATAGTAATTCCTTACATTACTGTTCTAGATGTGTTCAGGATCCTTCTCTCCTTCGAGCTCCTTGGTTATTCATTAGTTATATATGAAAGATGAGATGTATATAACAAATACCTACAAACTATTATGAATTTTTATATAGGAATTTTGTGTTCCCATTTCTAAATTTAAGGATAAAATTTATAAATTTAATTGAGTAGTTTTTTTGGTTTTTTAAATCCCATATTTTTTTGTGGGGTTTTATTCCAAATTGTTTTCCCCAATCTACAGAGTCTATGTATCAAAATACATTTATATTAAAAATTATGAAATCCAAAATGATTTGAAATTATTTTAAAAATATATAATTTTATTAATAATATTTAATATATATATTTAACAAAACAAATAATATAACAAATATAAAATAAATTCTTTTTTATAACCCAAATATTGATGGGATGAGTTCTAACCAATTTTTTATATTTGAAATTCAACTGTTTTCCACCCTCTAAATGTTTCATTAAAAATTTCTAAATTGTATTTGATAAAAATAGTGGGGTTTGGTTGGTGTGACTCAAATTGAAATTCATCTATAAATATGTTGTATATTATCATATTTTAATTTCAATAATAATCATCTAAAATTTTCATTGTTTTTCCTCTAACATCACCACAAAGAGACTAACATAAATAGTTTTCCCCCGTCACATAATATTATCAAAATCCTTCAATTATTTTTTCATAGGGAACCATACTCTAATTGGTTAGTTTTGTTAAAATGATTTGTATTGTAAACATCATTCACACATCAAGGTAAAATTCCTTATCTATTCTTTCATCATCCATTGATTTTCACAAAAATTAATATCACATGAACAAAGGAACAACAAAAAATATGGATTCCAAATAACTTAAGGAGGTGATCCATAAAATAATAAATGTTGACCATTTAGATGGAAAAAACATCTCCTATTGTGCATACAATATGAATCTCCTATTTATTTTATTAACAATTTTTAACATTATAGAACCAAATCATTCCCTAGATCTCATTGACGTGCTCAAAATCCTAATTTAAATAGTATTGATTTGACTAATTTAGAGAAAATTTGATAAATGACAAAAAATATTAATTTGATAATATTTTGTGTAGAGAGAATGACATGAACACATGACCAAATAAACATTTTAACTACTTTATGAAAATGTATCTTGCTCTAGGAATATATGAATCACTCGAAGCCATGTAAAAATCCAAGGATAACAGTACCAATAATTTTTTTATTTAATATATTCATAACATAAAGGATGTTGGTAAAAATTTGATGTTATATAATGTTCATGATCTCCATGTTATCGAAAACAATATTATTTCCCTTAAAATTGATATAGACTAAACCATACATGTTGTCTTAATTAATTCATAATTTCCACCTATATGGAATAAACTTTGAAAATATCTAATTTAAAAGTGTAATGATGTTTCATTATAACATTTTCAAAAGAATATTTAAATTTACATGTATCAATGTTGAGAAACATGTGTACATATTCTAAATTTGATGTAAAGGATAATATTTCCAAGGGAATGGAACCATTGACTACTTCCATAATTTTCACGAAGAAAAGTCAACAATTCCAAATGAAAATAAATCTTCAAATTAGGATAATTATTTTTATATAAAAAATGATGAATGTTATAATGAAATGTATCTTATCAATATTGTTTATCAATACCACTATAAATTTTTGATAAATTATAACATAATTTCCATGATACCCAATGTCAATATCACATCTATAATGATGGGATGGTGGATTGATTCTGGAGAAATTGTGATTGGGTGAATGTATCACTCAATGTTTAATTATTTTTACTAATTTAATATCATGAAGTTTATAGACCTTTGAAACAAATCACATATCAATGTCACTATCTAAGGATGTGTGGAACTGGAGAATACTTCTAGGAATAATTTAACAATTCTTAATTAGTTATATGTACATGAGATTATATTGAATTTACTTGTTGTTGATCTTCGATGTTAGAAGTTATTTAATGTTACAATTTAATCTGGTAAGGTACTCTTATCTTAGGATAGAATGTTTAATGGGAAGTGGTATTTAAATAATGCAATATATCAACTGCCTATTAATAATATGATTGAATTTTCTTAATTCCATGATTGCCATCTCTAATTTTTTTCCTGATCCTTTGGAACATGTCAGTATAATTCATTAAAATTAATAATTAATCGTAACATAAAAAAATTGGGAAATAAATTTCATATATGTGAATTATTTGTAAAATATAATATTGTTAAAATCCATTTCAATGTGTTGATAGAAATCGTGATTTATTTGAATGATTTCATTCTGAAATTTTCAAATTAACATGTCTGTTAATTCATGGATGAAAAGGGTATATTATTAATATTGTTTGATGAATATAGTAGGTATTTAAATATATATTCTTATTAGAAAATATTATTTCTTTAATAAATACTAATAATAGTGATGAATTAATATCCATATAAACTATAGTATTAACTTATTATAGTATGTTGTTGGAGTTAAAAGCATTAAGAATGAATTTACTGAGTTCTATAAAGAAAATAGTATAATTCATTAGTTTACTTCACCAAATACACCTCAGGAAAATTATATGGCTAAAATTAATAATTTCACATTAGAATAAATTGTAAATTATATGATTGATAAGTCTATGTTTCAATTAAATTTTTATGGGAATGATTTATTATATTTATGACCCATTCATAAAATTATTTATTGAAGGAAAAACTTATTATCCGTTTACGAAACATAGACAGAAAGTTGACCTAGACTTTCATATTTTAATGTGTTGAGTATTTTAGTTTATTAAATATTTACAAAACTAAATAGAAGTAAAATTTTTCCCAACTTCATTAATGGTTTCATTTTGGATACAATGAAAATAAAAAAGTGTAAAGAGTATTAGTTGTGGTATCTAATGTCATTGTTAAATTAATGGTTGTAGAGTTTTTAGATAAAAAATTTTATATTTATGATTGTTGATGCTTTGTTCCGTCACAGAGTCCAAAGATTGACTAAGCAGAATAACTTGAGGAATTTAGAGGGAAGATTCATAAAAAATACTACAAAGTTATTCAGGCGCGCAAGTATACATGTGCTCCATCCTTGCGCATGAAAGTGACTTGCGTGCCAGATATGAGGTGCGCAAATGACTAGTGTGCCCTAAATGAAATTTCGCCGACACATAAGGTGGCCTCTAAATACCCCATGTGGGCCCCCCATTTTGAGGAGGAAAAATCCAAAACTCAGATTCATGATCCAATCACCCAAGGCTCTGTTTGAAGTTTTATGATCACTTATAAGGCAATTCTTTACCTAGAATGGAAGCTCTCAATAAGAAGAATAAGGCCGAAGTATTAGAACTCATAAATACTTGTACGCCTAAGTGTCCAACCCTTATGGGAAGTGAAGACACTTTTGTGCCATATTTTCCTCTCATGGAAATGTGCGCGCCACCCTTCTAAAAGCAACTAGGGATAATACTAAGGGCTTGAGCCAAGTCTCTCCCAAGTATTACCATACAGGTTCTCCATCGCCCAAGTGAACTCATGTCGCACAAGTATACTTGTGCGACCAAGACTTGGGAGCCAGACCAGGACTTGCGCACCTCCTTCCAATTCACTTACATTCCTAAAATTCATCTCTACGCTTCATGATATTTCCTTCAAAACCCTCTTAAAATCCATTTGTGGCATGGTTCCTTTGTTGGCGTCCTTATCTAAAAGGAATTCTAAGAAGTTCTTTGGATTTGGGCCTCCTTCTCAGAAGTATGCCCCAATTATCAAGTCCCCTTAACCTTGGCCTCCTTTTTGGGAGTAATACCTAATCATAATTTCTCTTAACATGGGCCTCCTATTCCGGAGTAAGCCCCAAATTACAAATCCCCTTAATATAGGAATCCTACTCAGGAGTAAGCCCCAGTATTAATTTCTTTTTATTTGGGATACCTTTTCAGGAATAAAAACCCAATCATAATTCCCTCTAAATTTTTGGCTTCCTTTTCAGTATTAAGTCCTGGGTTAAAATCCCAAATCTCTATAAAGTACAAACACGTTTATGGACCCTGATCTGGGGATTCTTTTCTAAAAATATTTTTCTTCGTTTACATGAGCGGTCATATATACATAAGCCCCACATCATTTCCTTTGATTTCATTTTTCGTGGCACAATCGTCATGTTTTTCTGATACCTCGTGTTTTTCACACCGAGCATGAATCACATGATCTTAGAGTGTAAAATTAATTATGACATCTCTCTTTGAGCCATTAATCTGAAATAAACTCTATACTTCTTCACTTGAACTATGTGGGTTCTGATTCATTTTCAAACAAGAATACCTAGCTATCCCATCTGTGGGTATGATCCCAACTCTAAAATAATCCTTTCTTTCTGAATGACACTTAACATCAAGTGTCGCACTGAGTGGCTTTAAAACTAGTATAGTCATCAAAATGACCAAGAGAGTTCTATATAACGTATGGAAGGATATCAGTGACTAATAATCACTCATTCATATAGATGATTCTCTATTGATGAAGAACCTCAAATACTTATAAAATATTCTCTAAATATTCTACAAATCAATCATTGATTGAAATATCTAAAGGAAAAAACTCATTTTCATGCTTGGTAAATTAATAAGGATTCATGAACATAACTAAAATATATAAGAGAGTCCTGGAGTAGGAAATAATTCCACCCAAAATGGTGTGACGAGTCTGACCTCCCATCCTCTCAGCCAATGAAAATTCTTAATCTTAATCATTCCACTACTAATGGGCACCTACCTTTGGAAAGTAGATCCAAATGGATATAGAATCATTGGATGTTTCCATTTCTTTGAATAAACTAGTTAGAAACTGATTGGAAAGTCTTAACCTTAAACAAACAAGGTCATCCTCATTTCTAGAAGAAACAATGATTTTTAAAAGGTTATTTGTCATACACATTTAAATTTCACTCTATAATGTTAAATATATTATTGTAAAATAATAAATATTCTCATGTTGAACCTAAATAGAGTAAAAGACCAAGGAAGAATAAATATCTACATCCATTTTTTATTTCCCCTGGTCAATAGTATTCCATATTGATGGAGTTAAAAGGGTCATCCTTTGAAAGCATGTTCTTTTTTATTTACTATGGATGATGGACCAAATACATGTAATTTTTTTCCACAAATGGATGTGTTATATTCTAGAATGATGAAATTAATGATTAAATGGATTCCATTATGGGAAAAATACTAGTTTCATTATGAATTTACCAAGAGGTTCACCAATTATTAGTTGTAATGTGGTTTTTAGAAATATGTTTTCTACTAATGGTAAAAATAAACCATTTCAATATTTAATGGTTTATAAATGTTTTATATAAATATAATGGATTGATTATTTTGATGTGCATGTATTTTTAACATAAATCACATCAATATGGATTTTTTTGTTAACATCATTAAATGATTTTTATATCCATAAAATTTATTTTAAAGATTAATTTTTAGTGGATATTTAAATAAATATATTTATATGGAATAAAGGGAACATTATATTGTAAAGGTAGTGGAAATAATTTATGTATAATAGTTAAATCTATTTATGGTCTTAATCAATAACTGAATAAATAGCATGAAATCATTTAATATATTACATTATATAATGGATTTATTAAAAATTATTCTTATTAATATGTTTATTTATAACTTAAAAAGAATATGGAGTAAATACTTTCTTATATGTAGTTGATATATAAACTTATGAAACCAATTTTATTGGCGAAAATTAGATGATGTTTTTATAAATAATGTATAATATGATTCATCTTATAATAGTTGATATTGTTCAATGTATAAATTTTATAATATAAAGTGTGGGTTATTCCTTAAGTCTGTCTCGTTAAATAAAGAAAATGTTAAATAAATTTTATTATCTTGTATTCAAGGATTATAATACTATATTTTATTATTTTTTAATTTATTTATGATTTTGGGTAGATCCCTAATAGAAAACAAGCATTCCTGTCAAATATATTCTTTACAGTATACAACACATTATTATAGCTCTAATATTTCCTTTTTATGAAGTAATTTTTTTTGTTATACCAGTAAATCTAGAATGGAGAACTACATTTGTATAATGTGAATCTTTGTATAGTTATGGAGCAACAAATATTTATGTTTAAATGATAATAATTATCTATTAGTACTAAAAGGATACACCAATATGGTTAAATTGCCGATATTAGTGATAATCAATGAATATATGGGAGGTTTTTTTACTGTTTTATATTTTTCTATATATTTAGAGATAAGGAAATGAAAATTTATTTCACATTAATTCATATATTTCTAGGTAATCAACTTAGTTACATGTAGAAATGAAACTGAATTGATTAAGATTATGTTACTAGATAATAGATTGTTTCCTTGTCTAATGCCTTCTATCGAAATAAATTGTTATATAAAAAAATTATAAAATAAAAGAAGTTACATTTTTAATTTAATGTTTACTTATATTTGTTTGGGAGATGATTATGTTATACAATCATTAAAGGATTCTATAATAGCAGTTTCATAGGTGAGAGCATTTGAAAACCTTATAGATTGGTTAACCAAATCTCAACTAGGAGAGATTATTTGTACAACTAATATTGGGATAGGGTTAAAACCAACATAATTTGTCCCTTATATTATATTATCCTAAAAAATTATTCATTTTGATTGTAATAAATATTTTTTTGTGGGTAACAACATATTGGGGTGGAGAAACCTCTTTTCAACATTAAACATATTTGATGCATAATTTTTTTTTTCCTAATATCTTTAATAGTGTACATTGATTTTCACCACATATAGATAACCATAATTTTAGATAAAACCTTTGGATAAAATGGATATTGAAATATTTAAAATAGAAGTTGGGTTTATCTTTCACTGTTGGAGGATTAGGTATTTCATATTACTAACATAATTAATCTTCTTATTGGAAGCGACAGGTAGAATTGTAAGATGAATTTTCCTAATCATATTTTATATTGATAGTGGTTGAAAAATGATTCACAATAATTTATTTTCAACTATTATAGATCCCTATTGTGGGTTAGGTATTTATGATAATGTGAAATTATTTATCTTGTTGAAAAAAATGATTATGTAAAGGTGTTTCCCAATACTGGTGTGATTATCTTCTACATTAAATATATAATCTTGAAAGGAATTTTAATAATCTTTACACATAATTTTTTAAATGAGGAATCTTATAATGATGAAATTTTAAGGTAAGGTATGTTATAAAATGGTTTCTAAGGGTGTAAAAACTTCTTTCTTAGACTTTTAGTGTGTTACAACAAGTAGAAATGCACCAGGGATGTTGATGAGATAATATTAGGATTCAAGTAAACTTTTTTAATGAAATAGCCAAAAATCAAGTTGGTAAATTAAAATATGGAATCATTCTTACATATGGAGGTGTTTTATTGTGTTCTAAATTTATTTATTGGACAAATTGAAAGGGGATTTAGGTTGTTTTGGATATTCCTAGGATGGGTATTATCCATTGTGACCATAGGGAATCCAATGAGATATGGATTGGTCTTCATGTTGTGTGTGTGAAGGTCCATAATATAATTTATAAAAGAAATAATGTTTTCATATTTATGAAAATTACATAATATTAAAAAATATCAATTGATAAACTATTTTCCAATTAAATTCCAACAATATTATCAAACAAACCCAACCATTCACACTCATACCCAACAATTTTTTTCCCCAAACCAAAATTCAAAATTTATTTCTACACATAAATCAATTATTTCATTAATTCAAAATATGATTTTGATTATAAATATTAAACTTGATTTTATATTTAGAATACCTAAAGAAAATTGTGTTTCTTCACTCATAAAAGTATTCAAAAACAATTAACATTTTTTTGAATAATATAAAATCATCCATTAATTATTTTATTAATTCCAAAAGTTACTATTTTACCAAAATATATTCCAAAATTTATAGAGAAAAAAATTAATTTTAAAAAATGGAAAACATTTTCATGTGTTAAAAAAATAAATCCAAATAAAATTATCACCACGACCCAAAAAGAAAATAAAAATATTCTTAAAACATAATACCTTTTAATATCTAAAACACTATTCATTGAAAAACAAGAAATATTTTTTCCAAAAATAATTAATATTATAATAAATTTAAACTCAAAAAACATGAGTTAAATGAAATTATAAAATAATTATTTGTATAAACTGTAAATTAATATTAATTGTTAAAAAATTATATAAATACCTAAAATGATATTATTACACTCCACTCAATGTAAATTTTGTTATATAATCATTAGTACTCCTAATAAAATGAACATGAGTGTTTTGGAATTAATAATTCATTATGATGAATAATAACTCTATTAAAAATATTATAACTATGCTTAAAATGATTATTTGATATATTAGATAAATTCTATGAAGTTGGTGTAGGGTGCAATATCTTATTGCATAATGTTATATCCTAATATCACTATCTGTTTTCTGTTAATATATCTTTGTGATATATATATATATATAAATATTTCATGTATTGTATCCTTTATACAAAATATGGATATATTTACCTGTTAAACTATACCAAAAATAATATTAAATATATTAATTTTTTTGGATATGTTATCAATTAACTATTTTGGTTTCTTTATAAACTCATTTTAAAAACAATAACTATTAATAATACCTTTTATATAACCATGTGGAATTTTTTATCATTAAATTTTTTTATTAATTTCTAAATATAAAAACATAAGTAATTAGTTACCTCTAGAAAAGAATCAATAAAATTATGAAATATAGGTTTTTGAAATGATTTTAATCAAATAGGTTAATTTTCATATTTTTCCCCTTGATGTATGTCATACATAACACATGATAATATAATGAAATTTTTAAGGTAATATAGTATAGCAATGTGTTACTAAAAATTTGGGCTTGAATAGTCCAACTAGTAAATTTACAATTCTATTTCAAATGAATTACTAAGACTAATGAATAAATCGCGTGGTCTATATAATGATGAATATATTATATGACATTCAATAAAACATATATGTATATAAAATGTTAATAAATAATCTATGACATCACACTTTCTTAATATTTCACATTAAGGGAAATCATGACATACATGTCATACAAAAGAATAAATATCATAATGTCCCGAGAAGCGACTTCTATCCCTTCACCGATCCGGCTACGATTTCGATCTTTCTTGCGATCAATCTATACCCGAAAGTCCATGGTCTTAGAGAAGGCACCCCTATGATTCCCTTATTAGATCAAGATATTATAGAAGCATTGAATTTACTGAATATAATTATGGTTTCCTGATTTAGGAATAATTAGCCTTCAGTGGGTGGATTTTATTGGTTTTTCGTTAATCATTGGGGTCTAAAAAATGATCGAATTTCAATATATTTGATAAAATTAATTTTTATTGGTTTGATGTTCTTTCTCGTAAGACTTTGTTCATGCTTTATCATGGGCACCCAGGAATTGTGGTGGATGTGGCTTATTTCTTCTTCAGTGGAGCTACAATTTTTACTTGAATCATGATTCTCCTACTATTCTAGTTTGGTTAAGTCTTCCTCAACATCCTCTACCATTCTAGAATCCCACTATTCTACATGTGTTATAAAATCTAGTTGTTCGATTTCTATGTGTGGTTTTACGTAATGCATTTGTGTGTCATACAATCAACTCGTGCATGTGTGTGGATGTGGATGAGTTGTGGCTGTGGGATGAATTAGTTATGATTGAATCTGGCAAGGAGGTACGGTGTAAACAACATGTCGTCTTCAATCATCGGGTTGAGATGTTCTCATCCTGCAGTAGACTGGGCTACTCGGTCACTGTATATAGAAAGGGTGGCCATCAGGGGAAGGTGATAGTGTAGGGGAGTAAGGGGAATGATTTTATTCATACTAATAACATATAGGGAAAGGTAGTAAAGAATAGAACCATGAAAAAACAAGTTGAGGAACCCCCTATGTTGGGGATTTTTGAATGAATTATAGTGTAATTAAGGGACTCGGTAATGGGTAATTCAGTGCGGACTAATGAATCCTCTTCCCAGGCATCTCATGTTGAAGGAATGATTTTAGCTGGAAGGAAATTGGGGTGTGGTCATAAGGGGTGGAAAAAGAACCTCAAATCATGATGAGTATTTTGGGGGTCAACAATCAAATACCAGGAAAGGCTTTGGTTCCAAATTTTTTTCAGACTCAACCCTATTTTGTGTGTTTAGAAACCAATGAACCTATCCAAGATACACCCTATGACCCAGATGGAGGAATTACAGATTGTGTGGTGTCTAAGGAGGATCCTAAGGCTCATGAGGTGGGGGGATACCCCTTGGAAGAAGAAGGGGAAATGAATCAAGGATTACTCGCATTTACCAAAACCGATGGAAACATGATTTCATAATAAAATCGATAACACGTGAGAGGGATATGTCATCAGCCCACATGGTTATTGTGTAGGTGAATACCCAAGATATAGTTTAGGAAAACAGAAACAAGGGAAAATCTTATGGAATGTTAAAGGACTCTAAAGAACCTATCAACCACTCTAAAGAGGATGTGGTGGAGGATGTTATTTATGTCAACATCCAACAATAAGAGACAGAGATGATGGGAAGACCTATTAATGTGGAGTTCAATATAGATCATTCTAATTGGATTGATAAAAAAGATATGATTTTTAGGAGAGGATTCAATGATGTGAAAATCATCAATGAATATTATATTATAACCTAGGAAAAATTGGGGGTTGTTTTGAAGATGTTATTGGCAATAAACCTATTGCTAAGACATGTCTTATGAATTGGAATTATTATAGAGAGGAAATAACTAATAGGCTGAGGATTTTAATTGTTGGTATTTCTTTATCTTATGAGGCTTCACCTCCATATTGACTGGGACTGGATTGTCACTTTTCCTAAAAAGTGATTTAATAATAAGAAGTTAATTTTCAGTCCATTAATATTAATGACATTTTGTATGAAATTTATGGGGTATACTAAAGTGGTTAAAAATATAATATTCTACATACTTTATTCTCATTAGTGAACTATTTATATTTCCATTATCCCTAAATTTCCCTAATTTTATCATATCATCACCACCCATGCCTTTCAATGATAACAAAAAAACTGGGGATATATAAGAGATTAATCACTATGGGGTTATATATTATTTATATATTTTTAAAAATTAATAACACATTATTGGATGAAAATTAAGAAACATTATTTCAAAATATATATTTATAATTTATCATACTCTTTTACGAATTCACAGACAAATCTAAATTCATATGTGCCATTATTATTTTTTCATAATTTGTATGGTCATTTAATAATAATAATATTTTCTTTTAATTTTCTAGTTTGTTCTTGACATATCATATTAAAATGAAAAGAAACAATACCATAATGAAACAATATAAAATATCATAAATTATCCTTTATAGAAATCCACCCCAAATTATTTAGTGATACAATATAAAGTGAGATTATTATTCTTAATCTGTATGTTTTATAATTAAACTACCAATATAAATATCATTACATCTAAATATCATTTTTTTCCATGAATTTTAATTAATTATTAAAAAATTAATAATGTTTAAAGACTTTTGAATATTACAATGAAATAATGATCCTTTTTTTCATAAATAATATTAATGAATTAAATTTTAGATTATTCCGTTTATTTGGTAAAATACCCAAAATCGACCTGATGCTATATGAAGTTTGTTTAGGTAAATTATATTGATTGAAAATATATCATTGAAATTAAATTTTCAAAATATAATTATTTATTTATATTCCAATACTCTTGAAGATCAATATTAACACCCATATGTCTCTTATAAAATTTAGTTTCTCAAAATATGTAATTTAAATAAGCAAACATTTAGTACACTAAAAATAATAATTTTTTATCATTTATGACATTTCAAGTAAAAAAATTAAAAAACATATCTCATATTACATAATTATATTATATATAATTTGAATATAGAGAAAAAATTTGAAATCAAAATTTAAAATATATATACTATTAAATTCAAAAAATACTTGTATAATATTTCTATTTTATATCATAAAAATTATTAACACATTCATCTATATATTTTCTCTATATTCCATTTTTTTCATTTTATTATAAGAACATAAAGAACATTTTCCAATAAAATAATATTCAATTTAAAAGACATATCTTTACACATTAAATTTTATTATCTCATCACATGATATATTACGAACTAATATAATACATATCATTTCTTCCTAAAAATATCCACTGTGATGGGGTGAAATGCATCTCCTTTTTTAAAAAAAACAATTTCATTAATAAATTTGAAATTACCATCTCCCTTTATTTGAATTACCTCTTTACTAAACTCAGAAACATATGCACACTTCTATAAAAAAAAATTTGTATCATATACAATTACAAAAAAATAAATTATTTTAATGAAATAAATACCTTATGAAGAAACTATGAAAATAATTATTTTATTTTTTAGGAAATCAATATAATTTATGTTTCTGTTGTCCCACCATACAAAACAATTAAAATTACACCTCTTATGAGATACCCCATTTAATATTGAAGGAAACATAGATAGATCCTATATTAACAATATCATTTTATATTTGGATAAAAATTCTACCCCTTTTACTTATACCATTATAATAGAAAAGAAAATTGGAGATCCTATTCCATAAAAATTTTCATCAAAATATTAAGGAAATTGGGTTGTATTTTTATACCACATTCATGTTTTAAATAAAAAATGAATTGAATAATTCTATCGTAAAATTATTACTTGATAGACTCGTTTGATATATATAGTATTATTAGAGACAAATGTTTATCAAATGGTTAATAAAAAATAACATTAAATACATTAGTGGAAGCTAAATTCCACTAACTCAAATTATATCAAAACAACTACATTAATACTCATACCATAAGTTCCCATGGAAAGATTCGAGAGATGAACTAATAGACTGAGTGACTTAACACAACTATAAACAAAATATTACTTCCAATATAACTAAAATTATCATTATAATTATATTTATAATATGTTAATGGGAAGAATAAATAATTATGAAAGTTATAGAGTGATAGAGATCACACATGACATAATAGTTTTTATAAGCTTCATATACTATTTTTATAAAATGGATACTCCTTGGGGTCATAATATTGTGATTCAATTTTTTTTATTGTCTTATTATCATTAAGAATAAGTTATAAAAGTATGAATATATCCTAAAACCCCATGTAAAACAATATTCCATACATCAATAAATAAGTTGATTACTCTTTCAATTCTCTCATAACATGCCTTCAAATATTAGATCATGTTTGTTCCATTATTCTTTTGTGAATCCTAGAAAGAGTTTATATTGTATACTCTATAGACTATATATAAATCTATATCTATATATGATCACTGATTTCCAAGAAAGTATCTATGTTTTTAAATACATTACATAAATCACAGTGCTGGTAATATTGGTTTTTAGATAATACGTGGTCTTCTAGAGATCCAATAAAATCGATCATATTTTTCAATTTATCCTTCCAAATCATTTTAGAGATACATAATATAGTATTATACTCTGAGTTTATTACAATGTGGAAAATAGATTCATGATGAAATATTTTTTGGGTATAAATTATACTCATATTCAATTGTGTTATGGCATGGACAACAAACTCAAAGACCTCAGGTCATACCTTCATATGTTTACATGGACCACAAAATGGACTATGAATTTCATTATTGGTGTTTAAATTGTAATGTATATAAAATATTTTTTGTTAAATTAGTAAAACATATGGTTAACTATAACAAAAAATAAAATTAATTGATGACTATCCTGATGTATTGGTTATATACGATAAACCCTATCATTTCATAGAACATTTTCAAGGTAAAAAACTATATCATAGGATGTGATTCTTCGTTAAAAGTAAACAACTATAATGTCATCACTCTATTGTGGTGTAATGGAAACTATATCACACCATGTTTTTACTCACTAAATAAATCATCATTCCTTTACAAATTATTCAACTCCAATCGCAATATAACATATCGATGAGATTTTTTTAATAAATAAATAATGAAATAATCATCAAAACATTTCCTGATTAAGATTAAGAAACAAATCATAACAATATTATAATGTAAATTTCATCTAAAACCCACATCATTACAATGATAGCTGTTTTTAGAGCTTTGTCACTATTTGTGTACTGATAAATAATATGTTGACCAAGTATCAATTGATATAAAATTAAATATTCCCGTTTAAAAATTTAATTCACAAGGGGTTTTAATATCCAAGGACCCATATATCTTCCCTATTTTATTTTTTGGTTATTTACAATATATATGAGCTATATGAGGGTATAATTCATCAAATGATAAAGCATGTGTGGACATAAAAGGGAAATATAATTATTCTCCTCTCCACCTTTAGTAGTAACAATGAAAAGAAATTGTGAGTCTTCTCCATTGAAATTAGTGATCCTTTGAATAATATCCATTTCTTAATAAATTAAATGGATTGAAATATGGAATATAAATTAACAAACTTATTTGTTTTTTGAAGAAAATTTAATTTTTACAGCACTCTAAAGAGATGAATGTTTATAACACTTCTCTTTCATATGAGGTATTTTTATTAAATTTACCCAAACATATTTTTCTTGATTGATTATTATTGTTTTAAGTGTTGGTGGGGGAAAAGGGGGTCTATTTCCTGGAATTTCATCCAATATTATTTCGGGATTCTACAGAAGGTTCCAAATAATTCCATAATAACAATGGTTTTATATGGAGGAATTCTTTAGAGGGAGAGATTTTGTTGTAGTGTTATTGATGGAATTGTAGAAATGGTTCATTGAGATTTATTTAATGTTTCATGGTATTAAATTCTTATATGGTTTTAATGATCACATCGACAAAATATATGGCTATTTATTAATAGTCCAATATTAGATTAAGTGTTGGCATATGTCATTATTCTCCACACCAAATCATAATATGATTTTTCATGATAAGGCATGATAATTATTAAATATAATAAAGTTTTGGGTGGTAACACATCTAACACCCCCTCACACACACACAATGGGCTATTTAATAAAGGCTTATACAATGGGAAGACATTTGTCCCTAGTATGAGAAGGTTATACTGTGAGGATGGCCTAGGCGGCATTTTTTACAAGAGAAGGGGGTGTTTCCTCCCCAAAGGGAAAGAGGCTCATGTTCCAGATTCTACTAAATATATTAGTGTTTACATGAACGTACATGGAATACTAACCAAGATGATATAGATTTTATTTTTGAACTGAATGTGATTCTTGATCCATAATGTATCGAAACAAGTTCCTAAGCATAAAAAATCAAGAGCCAATGATTTCACCACATGAATAACTCATTAAGAATAATTAATAAATGTAATAAAATAATTATTGAGTATTCAAAATACTTCTTAAGAGAGAATGTACGACAACTAGGTATATTCATGTATAAAAATGGTACATTAACAAAACTTCACTAGGTCGAACATTGGATTCATCATCCTAGAATATTTGGGCAACAAGTATATCATTGTACTCAAAAACCCCCATTAACTCCCAATTCCATCTAATAAATAATATCCACTACCACCAGGTTTTTCCTTTCCTTTACCTTGATTTGAAATCAAAATGATAATATTTTCTCAAAGGCCCAATTATAGTTTAAAAAACAAGGCCTAATAATATATTACCATATTATTCAAAATAAATATATAAAAAATATAATAAATATTATCAATTTTGTAAAAAACTATAAATAAAAATAATTTCATAGTTTAACTAAAAAAATATAGAAAATAATTTGATAGCAAGTGGTAAATAGGATTCCAATTTTATTTCAATCAAATATGGTAGATATAGTCATCTTTATGAAATAATCAATTAAAAATATTTCTTATCAAATAAATAGTACTAAATCATTTCTATCAATAATTGGGGTTTATAAATTTATTTTAATCATATAACTATGGTTAATTAGATTAGTGGAATATTTTTATATGTATTCTTACACATAGTAGTGATGTTTATATTGGGGCGTGAACACACTCCCCAGATCTGAAGCCTAGTGTGAATAAATGAGAATACAAAAGAATAATTCGTATTTCGTCATGATTTTTTAGTTAGAATTTTCATCATCGCTCAATTTATAGGTACTGCCAATACATGCCTTTTGTTTTTTCATACCACCTAACTATCGAGGCTCCCATGTGACTCGGTGAGTTAATGAATCAAGCAAAGGGGATATCAAAAATTTAATTTAATCTCAAATCATGCAATCAGACATTTCAAATCAGCCTTATGTTCAAGTTTCAATACATTCAATTTCACATAAAAAATAAACCCTAATTGTTTTTATATAAAATAATTCCATTAATTTAATATCACAAAAAACAAGCCTTTTTATCTAATAAAAACAATGCTTCAAATCATTTAATTCAAATCATGTTCTTTTTTTCCTTGGAATCTACACTTAATTTTCAAAATCCTTTGGTATGGGATTTCATCATGAACTATTTTCCATTTAAATTAATTTATCATGATAAGAAATAATATATTTCAAAATAATCTAGAAGAACAATTTAAATTTAAGAGGAATCAATGTTATCAACTGATAGAGATTTCCTTAGGAAACCACTAACCTCAATCAAGATCATCAAACACCGACCCCAAATCTTCCAATGGAGTGTTGTAGGTTAGAATAATAGAAGAAGAATTCAATAACCCCACCTAATAAAGTAAATATCTAGATAAAATAATGATATGATGACTCACTAGGATCTGTGATGGTTATGAAAGAGGAAATGAAAATATAGGACCGTATTATGATGAAACATTATTTCATAGTTCCTTGGAATGTGTTTTCTGGTTAGTAATCGGTACTTCCAGTCGGTTTCCAATGGATATATTTATGGAACTGGAAATATCCAATAGTTCTTTATCCAAAAGATATCTTTTTTCTAAATGTAGGTGTTTTTTGATTTTGAACTTACGATACTTAAGAACATGCATTGGTCGAGAGGATGGGAGGTCATACTCATCACACCATTTTGGGGGAATTGTTGTCTACTCTCAGACTCTCTTATAGATTGAAGATATTTTCATGAATCCATATTATTTCTCAAAGTATATAATAGTTTTCCCATGGAATTTACAATCAATTATTATCATGTGTGAACTTTAGAATCATATGTATGTATTTGAGGGTATTAATTAATGAATCCATCTATACGTATTTATAGAGATTATTTTAACCATCATTTTGATGATACTGTTATTTAACCCACTCAATGGGGAACTCTTAAATTTGTTGTCATATAGGGAGACAAATGTTTTTTTGATGTTGGGATCGTACCGATAAATGTAATACCTCGGTATCATTGTGAAAGGGATCACAACCCTCATAGTTCAGCGCAGCTGAATGGGACACATCATACCATTTATGGTCATTTGATAAGGATATAGTCATATAGTTTTATATCATGTGGTAAGGACATATAAGTAAAAGGTTCTTATTTAAGGTTTGGTGTGTGAATTTTTCATATGCAACCCAAGGAACATATAAAGAATATGGGTTGCCAAGTTATATTAGACCCTGTTGGGAATACAGCCCTGGAATAATAGGGTTGATTTGATGTATTGGGGTTGAACTTCATAGATGCTTCCAACATATCCCATTTGGATGGGAATTAAAACCCACGTAGTTCAGTGAGTCTCATAGATGAGTATATTTCTCTGAGATATATTATTTTTTTCTTACTTCATGAAAAATATGCCTTGGTGATTTGGAGGTTTTATTTTGGGGGCATACTCCTAATGAATATTCTTATATATGGATAAAATGATATGGATCTCGGGCCTTATGAAGTATTCCTACGTATCCCAATTATGGTGGGAATTATATTTCTTGTAGCTCAAGAGTTTGTGGGGGGGGGGGGGGGGTAATTCTGGTGTTACTCCTAAGGAAGATACTCAGATTAATTTAATTGATGATGTATTCGTGAACAGAATATCCAATTAGCTCGATCCTTGAGAAGTATTCCTGCATATCCCATTTATGGGGAGAATCAGAGTTCTCTTTGTTCAATTGTGGGATTTTTTGAAAATGTTGTTATCATGAAAATTATCTAATCCCACATGAGTCATGCTTGGTGAGTGAAACAAGACGATTTCAAAGATGCAACAAAGGCACCCACACTTTTCCTCCTTCGTTGGTGGAGGTGGACACACCAATGGTGGTGATAGTGGAAGAGGCCAAGGTGACCGGGGAAGAGGGCGATGCAATGAGCCATCCCTCTATTCTCATTACAATGGAAAAGGGTAAAATGTAAGGAAGGAGTGAAGGTGTTGTAAGTAGAGAGTAGTAAGACTACCACCTCCTACTTGAAAGTTTATGGGCTTACACCAGAATGGATGCCCTAAAATTTTCCCAGGTAGGGCAGGGAGACTTCTCATTTTTCAAAAGGAATGTTAGGTGTAAATCATATCTTCCATAAATGAAACCTAAGGTTTCGGGGTTTATAGATGAAAAGGGGAGGTCATAACCCAAACCATATTCCTCCAAACTGGGAGCGTCCCAATGCTATTCCTGGGAGAATGGTTTATGTGATTGTAGATATAAAAACCGAAATACCATTCATGAATCCTAACTTCATTACCAAAACAATGTGGGAAACCTCTAACTGTGGATATACAATCCCAAATATGGGACAAGAGGAAGTCCTATTCTCAAAGGATTGATGAGTCAGGAAATTTGGTGTATGTTTTATCATTATTACTTTCATAAAAGGTAGACAATAAAGAAGAATCCTTCCCTAAATGGCTTATATACTAGATCGATTGGGTGAAATAAAAAAGGGAACCCAAGTAAATGTATGACGCGCAAGTATGGGCGCACAAGTATGCCTGGGAGACCTGGTGTCAACATAACTGACGAACAACCATGATGTTAATAAATAAAAGAGACTTGACTCCAGCCTTCTAGAGTATTCATAGGTATTCTCGGAAGAGGGGCACTCATGTTCCTTTGAGAGGAATGGGTGGAGTGAAAGTGTTATTGATTTAGGGAGGTTTGGTGCTTTAGGTTCACAATTGTTATGGATTACAAACACTAAAAAGTATAAATGTCAAACGATCCTCCTTCAATTCCTCCACTCTAGGTGTTAATGAACTACCATTAAGGATTCAGAAGGCTTGTACGAGAAACTATGGAAACCATAGTAGTAATTGAGCTTCAAGGAAATTCTTCCATACAAATGAAGATTCTAAGGTGTTATTTATAGGCAAATAATAGACCTATGTAGAAAGGAGATTGGGCGCATAAGTATATTTTACACCAGAATTGGGGTGCATAAGTGGGTTGTGTGCCACTGGTGATTTGTCCTAGGGTATTTCATTGAGGACATAGACAAAAAAATAATTATTCATCTCTAGTATGATGGCACATAGGTATTTTCCGTCCAGTACGTTGGGAACTGCTTTAGGGACATAGAAAAATGTATTTCTCCATACTGCGGGGGGTGTACCCACGCACTCCTACTTTAGATCATTATTGGGATAATGTCATGGTAGTTCGGGACGATTCCTTTGCTACCATCACTAACCCCATGAGATAATGAAGATTCTCATTGTGAACATTTTGAGCTAAGTTTAGGAAATTTTGCGGAAAATTTCATGGAAGAAATTTCATGGTGTCTACGAGAGCCCCCCCCCCCCATATAATTTGAGTCATCTCAAATGAAAATAATGATTTTATGCGGTAAAAGTAGGACACTTCAATGAATTCAGAAATCATTTGGTTAGATTTGGATCTATGCCTAGATTTGAAGGATGCCCTAATTTTTTCCTATGTTATGGGGTATAGACAGCATAGTTTGATTTTTAGTAGTGTTACGTAAACCACCCCACAAACATTGTATAATTTGACATTTAATTTCTCAATATTGCCTAAACTATAAAAATTTTATGTCAAGTGACCTGAGACCTCACTATTCTCTAGAGTTACCATTGCATGTTTTCAATATGGTGAGTACTATGCCACATGGTAAATGGATGTTTAGAGTCATACATGTTATAAAAAAAAAAGAATATTGTTTGAGTTTGAATAGCTTTCAACATAAATTTTGAAATTAGATCCCTAACATGGATCAGTGTCTAGGAATCGCTCTAATATTCATTGAATACATCCAAGGGGGATCTTGAGTCTTGATGATTTTTTATGGTGACCAAATCTAAAACTTGTATAAAAATAAAGAGGGTCCTTTCCAATAACAAGTTTACCATTATTTGACAAATCCATTATGGGTGTTGAATAATGTAGGGATGACTGGGGTATCTGCTTTAGATCCAAATAGGGGTATCATTTGAATGATAGGCCATTTATGTTGGAAACAAATACATGGAATCCTAAGGGAACATACAACATAGTCATAAAAAATATTTATTAGGAATTTAACATTTTATTTTTGATAGACATTGAAAAATAAGGTGCGTATTACTCAAGACCACAATGAGTGGTTTTTTCAATGAAATAGATTTTAAGAATAATGGATTATCTATGCCAACGTTGTTCATAGTGTGGGAAACCACATCTATACAAAATTGGTGTATGATCAATGGATAGAATTTGTAAGAAAGGGGATTCTGGACATCATGCTATCTGGTTTTAAGACATGTAGTGAGGACATTATACTATGCAGTTTTATGTCATGCATTGAGGACATAGTACTATGCAATTTTATTTCATGCAGTGAGGACATTGTGTGGCTTTAATTTAAGGTATTTAGCTTTGACCAAAGGATTGAATCTCTCTAATTTCGTGATAATTTGTATGTAAACATACTTCCATGTTCAGGTATGGGAGTAAATAATTGTAAACTATGATTTGGGAATTTTGGGATTCAACGAATGAAATGGGAAAAGTGATTAAACACATTAGAGGAAGTCTTACCTAAGAATGATGTTATTTATTTAATGATCCAGTTATGGATGTTGTATTATAGAAGTCTGTCTAGGGAATATGCTGCATATACAAATAGTAGCATCATTTGGATGACATGCCCATTATGTAGACAATTTATTCAAGTCCACATAGGGACACGTAATGCATAGTCAGGAAAAAGAGCTCTCAAATGCTTGACATTCTATTGCTAAAATCTGAATAATGTTTATGAAGATTTATATTTTTCATGATATAGAGTTTCCTTTAAAGAGAATGGTACCTGAATACGAAATGAATTTTTTCAATCATGATTTCAAAAGATACTTAGGAATAGTATTTCTATGAAGGTCTGACCCAGACATTGGACTTATGGTTTCAATGGTTTTAGGTTATATGTCTAGGAACAAAATGGAAATAGTAGATGATATGGGGTCAAATGATCAACGGTTTTTTCAAATTTATTTGAACACATGGATAGGGAAATGTGTAAACCATGGTCTTGAATACATTTAGATCGAGAGAAATGAAATGGGAAGATATACATGGATAAAATCTTTAAGACACAAATTCTTATATATTGTCATCAATTTTTGAAGGGGACATAATAAAATTTAACCAATAATGGAGTTTCAATTAATTGACAATCCCGTTATGGGGGTTGTATTATGAAGGTCCGACTAAGGCCTATGATTTATAGTAAAATATTGGTATCTTTGGACTGATAGGCCTATTTTGTAGGCAACTTATCCCAGACCACCTAGGGAGGTAAATTAATTCTCATATAAAAGAAACTCTACCACCAAAAACCATAGGAAAGATTATGAAGATCTAAAAACAATTTTTATTAACATTTTACAATGGGTGGATTTGTTATTTTTTTCTATATGCATTTATATATGTCTATGAATTTATATATATTATATGCAATTTGAAAAATTATATATTAATTAGGGATTGGGGGGTGCGCAGTAGTGGGTAGTGGGATTAAAGCATTGTTATTTAAGCATTTTTATCATTTATTTTAAAAAAAATTTACATTTACATTTTTAAGTTATTTATGAAAATTATTTTAAAGTGTTTGTTTAATTTAAAACATTGTTTTAAACGATTTTTAATTATTTTCAAGGGTAGGCTCAGCCCAGCCTGATCGTATTCAGGCCGGGCCAAAATTACAGCCTTCGGGGGAGGACATTAGTGGGTGAGTTAAATTTTATCTTAATATATATATATATATACTATATAAAATATATACAAGTTTCGTCATATTTAAAAAAAAATAATGAGGTTTGGTGTCTTCGAACATCATCGAGTGTGTAGTTGTTTTTTAGTTAATATATACTATGTTATTATATATATATAATATAAGAAAATTGTAAAAAAGTTATTAGTGGTTGGGGGGTGCGCCGTAGTGGGTGAGTTAATTTTTTTCCTAAATAGATTTATATATAATATATGCAAGTTGCAACATATTTTAAAAAATTAATGAAGATTGGGGATGTGAACGAACATCATTAGAGAGTGTGTTTTATTTGTTAATATAAAATAAGTTATTATATATATAATATTAAATCATTGACACACACAAACACATATATATATTATTAAAGGATTTTTAAAAGCCACACTTAATTGATATATATTATTAATAGCTATATATATATATATACATATTATTAATCGATTTGTGTGTCTATATATATATATATTATCATATCATTGATATATATATATATTATTAATGAATTTATATATATATATATATAATATGGAAGTTTCATCATATTTTAAAATTAATAATGAGGTAGGGTGGTGTGCGCGAACATCATTGGGTGAGTGTGGTCTTTTTTTGTTCATATATAATAAATTATTATATATATATAATGTAAAATGATTGATATATATATATATATATATCTTTATATATATATATATGTAATGTGACAAAATGGAAAAAATAATGATTAGGGGCTGGGGGTGCACTGCATTGGGTGGGATAATTTTTTTCTAAATCGATTTATAAATGTATAGTATATATAATATATGCAAGAGGAAACATACTTAAAACAATTAAGGAGGTTGCGGGACATGCACGAACATCATTTGGTGAGCGTTATTTTTTAATTAATATACACCAAGAAAATATATATATATATAATATTAAATCATACATATATATCTATATATATATATATTAAGAGCTTTGTTTATAAATATATTATATTAAATCATTTTTATATATATATTTTTAATGGTTTTTTAAAAGCCACGCTTAATTGAAATATATTATTAATATCTATTTTTATATATAAACATTATTATATATATATATATAATTATGTATCGTTGTATATATATACACACACACATTATAATTATATATAATAATAATTATATGTATATATACACATTATTAAATATATAATATATATATATATATTATTTTTTGTTAATATATAATTACATATATATATATACATATATATAAATTCTTGTGATAATATAACAGGCGCACCGCCAGGACCCATTGGTGCAGACGCAGCCTTGGAATCTTGAGATAGGGGGATCAAATCTCCCAACTTGCAGTTCCCATTATATTTTTTTTACTGCAGGTGGATTTCGCATGGGTCAGCGGGCTGGACTTCGCATGGGCCAGTGGGGTGGGATTTTTTGGGCTGGCCTGGTCTATCCCGTAGACCTTCTTGGATAGGCCAAGGCCCGACCTGATGAACCTACGGCCTGAGCCTGGCTTGGCCCGACCAGGGCTTTGCCGGGTAGGGTCGCTTGGGCTTCCAGGCCGAACCTTTCGGGCTTTCGAGATGCCGGAAAAAAATTACACCCTTAACCTTATGTATGGAATAAAGTACTTCCCACTTTGGCACATGTTTTGGAGGATTTTTTCCAGGTATCATTAGACTCCTGAGAACAATACCAATTCTCCTTCAAGAATTCAGATGAGGTGAACTTTCTTGTTAAAATATCATGTTATTTAATTCTAATAGACTTCTAAATGATGCAAAGTATACGATCTCTTATCATCTAATAATTATATCTCATCAAATAAATTTTTAGACCTTCATCACTAGATAACTGATAACATATTGCATCTTGGAGTGACTGTAATTGAATTTCAATAGGAAAAAATGATTCTGTGTTGTATAATAATGAATATGGAGTTTCCTATGTGGCAGTACAAGTATTATTACAATAATACCATATATCATGAAAATGATTGTTAGGGTAATATTTCTTATCTTTATCCACTAATTTCTAGAGTATGTTTGATAGGGTCTCATTGAAACTGTCTATCTTTCCATCGACTGCCTCATGATAGAGATATGATTGTTTGGATTTGATATTACTCTCATTTTATAAATTATTTTCTTTCAAAGAACATAAATTGTTAGCATAATATATCAAAATATTATGAGGGACACAAAATCTGTTAATGATGTTATCTTGGAAAAGGCTAACAATTGTTTTGGCTCTGACATCATTGAGTGGAAATATTTCAACCCATTTGGAAAAGAAATCAGTAGCAGTAAGAATTTAATTTAACTATTTAGACGTAGATGGGGGATAAGGTCATACTACATCAATTCCATATATAGAAAATGACCAGAAGAATTTAGATGTATGTAACAACTTTGGATGTTGGGGAATGAAGTTGGAATGCACTTGGTCGGGATGCCACTTCTTGGAGAAATCTATGCAGTCTTGTGTCATTGAATGACAAAATTATACAATCCATCGAATTAGATAAGAAATCCTATGCCCAATCTAGTGAGCACAATAAGCTCTTGAATGTACATTATTCCTGAAAACTACATTTTCATCTCTATTAATACATATTAATAGGATTTCATCAATTCCAAGTTTTTAGTGGGTCTTCTGGTGATCTGGTCTATCATAAAGAGTGAAATTGGACACTCATCATCAGATCTATTCATTTTTAGCTCTATCTAGTGGTCATACTCATTTTGAAGGTATTCCATGAAGGGTGTCATCCATCTCGTGGTATGACCATATGGATCAAAAATAGGGATAATTTCATTAATTTCCTCCATTATATTTTTAGCGAACGGTGAAACCACATGAAGATGGTTGATTCTAATGATTTCTTTGGCCCAATTTGGATCTATCAAGGTTGAGGTTGCATGAGCCAATGCATCATCTTGGGAATTTTGTGACCATGGGACATAAGACAGTGTTGGATATAAGGTAAATTAAGCCATTAACCCCTTCACATAATCACAAAAAAAATATTAACTCTTATTTTATTGTAGAATAATCCCCATTTAATTGTATAATTATCAAATCTGAATCACTTTTCACTTTTAGGAGGTTCACTTGTACCTAGAGAAACAATTTCAGGTCGATGATGAGAGGATGATATTCTACTTCATTGCTGGTACGATCTTCTAATAACAGAAAGAAATATGAAAATACTGACTTTTCTTCGAAGATAAGTACAATTCCTAATCCATCATTATTGAGTTTGTGATTTTTGATTCTCATCCCCTTTGACTTCAAGAAGAACTATCAGAGTACATTTCCCATATTTGGGGATAACATGAATAGAGAAGACCTATTTATCAGTAATTTCAGTATTCAAAGAGGTAAATTCAACATATGGATCCTCAACTAGTAAATCATCTAAGGAGTGGAATTTTATTGATTACTAAGGCACAAACTATATATCTAACTGCTTTAAAATAACTTCCCACCATGCCAAATTTCCTACAATCATAGGACAGCTGAGGTTAAATTTGAGTAGGTTATTGTGAGATATCAATTGGACCATGTGATGTTGCAGGTAGTGCGTCAATTTATGTACTCCAAAGATTAATGCCATCTAACACTCCTCAATAAGTAAATATCGAGTCTTTGTGTCAATCATTGCTTGACTGGGAGATTAAAAGAATCTTTCAATCACAATATCATTCATTTAAACAAGGAAGTCCCTCAATGACATCTTTAATGTTGTAACATAGATAATATGTGTCTTTAAATCATCATGATGCATTAATACTAGTGGAATGAAGAGGTATTTCTGGAGGGTATCAAATGCCTCTTGGAAGTCTTTGGTCCGTTGATAGGTGACTCCCTTCTTCATTAATCTGTTGAAAGGTAAATACTTTCATACCAAATTGGAGATGAAGTGCCTAATATTGTCCATGTGTTCCTGATGTCCCTTTACATCATTAAAATTTTGAGGAGGTTACATGTAATGGATATTTTTTTCCTTGTCATAATCATCCTTGATGCCAAGATGGCATACAATGAATCCGATTAATTTTCCATAGGTACCCTGAAATCACATTTCATGGGATTCATCTTCAAATTATGTTGTCGATGTTTATTGTATATTGTCTCCAAATCAGTCGAGTGACCAGAATGTAGTCTTGATTTAAATACCAGATCATCCACATAGCATTCGACAAACATTCCTAAGAAGGGTATGAAGATATGGTGCATTTCACATTGATACGGTGCACCTATATTCTTTAAGCCAAAGGGAATTAACTGATAAAAAAACACACATTGAAGGGATATGAAGTATGTATACTCTTCATCCTATGGATCCATTCAAGATTTATTATACCCAGAGTATCCATCCTAGATGGAGAAAGCTTCATAGTCAGTTTTTCCATCCGTTAAAAGTTTTTTGACTGGTACTGGAAAGTTATCTTTGGGACAATTTTGGTTAAGATCTCTGAAATAAAAGAAAACTCTAATTATACAATTCTTATTTTTCATTGGGATAATGTTGGGCACCTATTTGGGATATTTCACTACCCTAAAAAAGTTAGACTTGTAAATCTTATCGACTTCCCCTTCAATTTTAGAGGCATGAGTTTGGTGTGTCATTCTTGTTCCCTACTTGAATCCATGAAGCTATTCTAGAAAACCCAAATGATGTGTGGATACATCGAGATTATGGCCTATAATTTCTTTATATTTACAAGAAAATATATCTCAATGTTTATTTAGAAATTAAGTATACATATCTTTATCTTTATAAGTCATGGACACACTAATTAAATTGGGGCATGGATTTTCTTCAATACATATATTTATTTTTCTCATCTCATCCATAGAGGTGGATACGCCTCCCTCAAATGTCATAAGAGTGTCCTTAAGATATTATTATTCTTCCTTATGTGTCACTTCTTATGTTTATTCATGCATATAAGGTGATGAAACCAAACATTCAAAGCTAATGGATAAGTCAGTATTTGAACAACTTGATGAAGAGTCAGCCATTTATGACCCTATTGATGGTGAAAGGCATTCCTAGAGTACTAAATTGGAGATAATGGGTTGGGAATAACAACCATGTCTTCCTCATGTATTGAGACAACTTCTTCTATCTAGATTGATGAAACAGGGATTTAATGATGTTTGGTGGATGAAATTAAAACATCTCTATTTAATCTTTTTCCACTTATTGGTAAAAAAAATTTCTCCAATGCTGTCAGGATTGATTACTCTAATTGACATTATGGAACTAATTCGATGATTACTCAGATTTGGGTTTACCTTTTAAATTATATTTATATAAAACAAATAATATATACTCAAATGATTGAATGTGTCAAATGTGATCTTTTCAAGGACATTCAGATCATTGATTCTGGTTACCTCTTTTATCATGGACCTTGTTCCCTTTGTGTGATAGAATTATTCATCAATATATTGAGATTCACATGTTTTGAACGAATATTGTCAAAATACAATGTGCTAATATGACCATTGAATCAGTACTTGAGGCATTAGTGATATGTTGAAGGAATGAATACATGTTGATGTAGTTAAGGCCTTCCCATAAGAATGATGAAGGTTGTGTCCTAACGGACTTCCCCAAAATTAGTATTAGACATAAGATCTTTAATTCATATTCTGAGTGTAATATCACCTATAGGTTATTTCTCATTCTTATCATAATATTGAAAAATTAAATTTGAATGAGATAATTTAGATTCAGTAAATCCCAATTGAAGAAGTGTGCTGATGGGAATGAGTTTGACTCCTAATCCATTATCAATTGTTGCTCGTCGGATGCCTATATCATTTATTCTTCCTTATAGATTCAAGGTCTTGATATGTCCATGTACAAAATCATCTTCATCATCATCCATAAATTATATAACTAAAATAAATTTTGCAGGATAATTCACTATATAGTAAACATCATTATAATCTACTTCAGTTTCAAACTCTTGAGGACTTAAAAAATCCCCCAAAATTGATTCTCAAATAGCATTTGATTAAATGAAGGTATTCAAGATAGGAAACATGGTCAATACATGGTCTAGATATTTCAAAACATTGTACATTTGGTCCAAAGTACTATGTTTCTTACCATAGAGATGGATTTTTCCATGCACATTAGAAGTTGATGCTCCTGATATAGTTTTCCCTATATCAGGGATGAAGCTAGAAATACTTCTGTTTTTGGTAAATAAGACAGACTAGGTATATCTACTTGATGAGAGAAGAATGGTGTAACCTCTAATAGGTCCTCTAAAAGAATCATTTCAGGACAAATCCTGTCATGTTTGGGCGAATTTCCATGTTTTAGCATATCCACATCTTCCCATGTTTTCTCAACCTTGGATTCATCCTATAATTCCCTAGTTAGTTAAAAGGAATTTGGGCTCATCATAACCAAAATTTCCATTTTCAAAGGGATCCATTATGTGGATAAAATTGATGAAACCAATGATCAATTATTCATCTGATAGATATTTTGCTTGACAGGTCGGTTATGGTTGTGCCGTTTGGAAGGGTGGTACCCGTGTTTTTGAAACAGATGGATTGAAATCTTCTAAAATCTAGGACAACATTGTCCTTGACATGGGCTCTCCTCCTAATGACTGATCTTTATCTTTATTATCACATCGCTTCGTTAAGGATTGATATTTTGATTATTAATATTTTGATGATGATGGTTGTGATGTTTAAAAGTGGAAGAAGATACAATTGGTTGTTTCAAATGTGTTTCTAGAATGGCATGAGTTTGATTGGTTGTTTTTCAGATCATCCAATCATCATTCAATTGTGAAATTTTTCTATTTTCTTTCTACCACTCAACTTATTTTTTTGGATCAGTAGTAGTAACACATGCTACTTGGGCTGATGATATTTTTAGTTTAACTTGTCCATAGTATAACATTTTTTTTCGGGGGTCTTCAAAAACAAAACACTCCTGAATATGATTCCCCAACATTGGGTGAAAGGTACCATAATTTGAAAGATCTTTATCTCTTTATTTTTTCAGTTTCGTCGGCCTCCTTAACTAAACCAAATTGTTCTCCAAAGATAAAATTAAGTAACTAGTATACTATTCATTCTAAAAATAATAAAAAATGTTCATTAAAACCTCAAACTATCTCCTCCATTTATATTTTTGATCTTATTGATGAGGTGGTCGCCACTGCTGATTCTCGGGAGGTGGAGCCCATCGGTATAATGATGGTTTTCAAGTGGAAGTAGGTACAGGTGCTGGTTTGAGTGTGATTGTGGTTGCCTCTTGTATCCATATTCTCCTTCCAAGAGTTGATGGAATTGAATTAGATTTATCATTATTTTACACAACATAATCCATCACTTGTTGGGTGATTGAAGCGAGGACTTGAAACCCTCTAGTGTATTTCACCAGGATCAGTGGTGTTCATAACTCATCCGATAGATTTTCTACACATATTGGCAGAAACTCTTCATGAGGGAGTGCAATATTTAAGGAATATGTTAATCCCTTACATAAATAGGTGAAATCTGATACTCTTTCATTTTTACTATGTTTGAAATTTGTAAGATAAAAAAAATTTGTCTTCAGAAGCGTTGAGCTAAATCGAAGAAGGTTGTTTTGATAGAGGTCATACCATCTTGTAATTCATCGAGAATGAAAACCTGTATACCCAAAAAAAGATAGACCATGTAATGTTTTCACAAAGCATCTGATCATTATTGCTTCATATTATTGAGGAGGCCCCATCTTGGGATCACAATGAGAAACAAAATTCATTATGTGTTTCTCTGGATCTCTAAAACCATTTATGATTGGTAATGTAGTATTCACACATTTTGGTGGAGGAGGGATAATATCACCCAATTTGGGGTAAGATTTCATTTCATGTTGTACTAGAACACGCCATTCTTAAATAGATTCCAATTGAGTTGTTAATTCCTCAATTTTATTCATAAAAATTTTGGGAATATCTGGATGAGAAGGGAACTATAATGTTACATCAGATAGAGCTTGAATAGGAACAATGACTTGAAAAATCAATGGTAATGGTGGTGCTTGTATTTTCCCAAGATAACTTATGGGGAGAGGCCTATAAGGATGTGTTTGATCCTATCCTGGATATGTAACCAATGAAGGGAATTCATTATCTGAATATGTTGTTGCAATAAATACTCTTTGCATAGGAGTTCTTATTGGATATGCAAAGTGAGGATCTACCGAAGGATCATTTATAGCAGAAATGATGCTTCTAAATAACTCTATATTATGCCTTTTCTACAAGTTCATCTCCACTTCTTGCCGGGAAAATATTTCTTCAAGTAAAATATATTGACCTTATCCAGTGAAAACGTTATATGTTATCTGAATTTTACTTTTTCCCTTGTTATATTCCTTTCAATGGGGCGAGAGTTGATTATTTAAGGAAATATATAGATTTTGGTTAAGCCTTTGATTTCATGTACTCACACCTCCTTCATTTTCTTTAGTGAGTACCATGTTATGGATAAGTACTTCAATCTATAATTCCCCTAAAATAGACTCATTCTCTCGAGGACATTCTGTAATGGTGTTAATGACATTCATTGATGCATAATGCATTGATAGCATTCTGTCAGTGTCTTTTTAATATTGTATCCTTTTTTATCTTCCACGATACTATGTTCTAATATATGCAGAATTCACTAGAACTATTTGATGAACAATAACTTAATGGGGATCCTTGGGTAGTTCAATGGTGTGTTCTATTTGTGGATCTTTCACTAATTTGGAGAAAACTAACTTCCGTTGAGGAGGGGGTGTAGATGTGAAAACACCCCCAATCCTACAGGTTGTGGATATTCTTCTTCTTCTTCTTCTTCAAACCATAGAACATTGATTATTGAATTCGATGGATGATTTAAACAAGCCTCGACCCTACAGGTTGACGTGGCTCTTAAACTGCTATAACTAAGATTCATGCAGCTACCGTTCTGATTTTTAAATTTTTTACTGAACGTTGGTTGGATGAATTATTCAAAAACAACATAAATAACCTGTTTCAGAAGACCACTGTGCTATTTTAGACAATTTCGACATAAAATGGCAGACATCCTCTAAGTGGGAGGCCTCCTTAATGTTCTCAGATTATTGATGCAAATGTCTCTCAATAGCTTGATGTCTTTGGGCCTGACTCTGATGATAGTTAATCAAGGCATATTCTTGAGCGTATACATGATTACACAAAAAATATGTAGATTGTAGCTAGTTGTGGGAAATAACATTCCATGAGACCAATTTTGGATAGCTTTGCTGATTTTGGAGCACATTGAAATGCCATGCTTCGTGTGCACCCCATCCTTTGATACGAACACTAGATGTGGTATTAGAAAGTAACTAGCACAAACTCTTAAGTAAATCGAAGCATGTTGGCTGAAGGGTCCTCTTCTTCTTTTCATCATTTGGATGTTTGGAAACTGAGATAGGTTCCTAGTTGATTAGGAGTTTCAACCCTTCCATTACCATTACATGACATTGATATTCATCATATGGTAAGATGATGTATTTCAAATGAAAAAGAGATTTCCATATGTTGAGGCATACATAATGAATGAAATATTCTAACATCAATCATGGAATGTTGTATTGAGAGTTATACAAATGCTAGAACATGACTGGAAATTCACCTTTAGCCTATTGTTTTCTCATATTTAACATATCATCATAATATTTTTTTGGGAGTTTCTCCCTTTGATCTGAACAGAGTGGAAGATTCTATGATTGATTTATTACAAAAAATTTAATTACTCACATTTTCCTATACTATATTAGAAGATAAATGACCCAAGGGAGGTTTAGAGAATGATTGTCCCCTTAGGATTTCTTCTGGTGGAGAAATTGTTTCAATGGTTAATGAAAAGGCATTATACATGACTGGACTTATGTTGGAAAGTGCATCGAGATAAGAGGAATTTCACATTACTCTATTGACAATTAGGTTATTTTCATGACAATGAGAAACACTACTATAGTGAGAAAATTTGTAGAAAATTCCATCACGGGGAGGACCACCATCGAAGATTACAACAATGGATAAATCCTCTTGATCTATGTTCTTCTAGACAGACTGAAGGTTGTCGTGGATCTCGTCAGGAGATAGGCTTTCTATATTGACCGAATTTTCACGAATAAAGACTTCCTGATAAAGTGTCTATTGGAGAACTTCATAATTTATAATACTACTCCCTTGATTTGGTAATCGCAGGGTAGGATCTTATGTGTCAACTGATAAATGTCATGGGGCTTCATGAACTCCATCAATAAGAGTAACTAGATCACATATTGGATCTTTATTTTCAAACTATGATTGGAGAGTCATCTTTATGGATGCTATGTTATATGTATATGGGGACACTTGCTGGGAGAAGTTGTTAACATGGGTATGTTTATGTTCCTTTCGTGGAGTGGTCATCAAAATCGGCTGATTATATCCAATTGGAAAGGGTGTATGTTCCAGATATGCTAGTCCTAATGATATGGGGGAGTATGCCCCATAATCATCCCAAATAGGAACAACACTATGTATCTGCTTTGGGATTGCATGTTTATGAGTCATACCAGGTGTGGGGATGGAGTTATTTGCGTGTTCCCAAGACACTAATGATGTGGCTGTTATGATATTCTGGCATGCTTGCTGAAAAAGGGTTGGAATTTTTGTCTTTCCTTTCATAATATCTAAGATATGTTTGGTGACATCAGTGGCCCAAATGGTAATATACATCCACTCTCTATCTAGAATAGGCTTATGTTCCTTCTCCTATTCTTCCATTCTTTTTAGTGTGTACTGACAGTAATCATGTATAGGGGAATAGAGTTGAGTCTTCCCCAGGTATGTCTTTGAATCTTTTTGAATAACTTCACTAGGTTCTACCACACAATATTGTTGTTAGGTTTCATGAATTCTTATAGGTGTATATGTATTCTAGCTATTTTTTTCCATGTATGGTTGACAGACTTCTTTCAATGGTAACAAACAAGACTTCTAAAATAATTGGAGAGTTTAGGGAGGTGTTTGTTCATGTTAACGAGTTTCCACCACATTTTTTCGCATGATTACTTGAATGTAGTCAGAAGAGCCTGCTAAAAGGATGATTGTTTGTAAATAATTGTATTTTCATCTTTATAGTAATCACCTAGATTCAATGTGCGGGATTGGTGGGTTGGTTCCAGACGAGTCTGCTGGTAGGCGAAATTAGGACGGACGAGTTTTTGTGCACGTTATTTTTTGCAATAAATTTTGGTTGATGGATATCTTAAGAGGGGGGAATGGTGAGAACATACACCATGTTGTTCGGATGTTTTCATCAGTCGTTCATCTTGTGATCCCGTGTTTGAGGGACCTGTGATGAACAATAAAACGCAACACCCCCATCATGTGGGGGGGTTCACTACCAAATGATTCTACTTATGGTTATTTTTAGTGGGTGACCTAAGGAAGGACCCATGTATCATTTATTTGAGGATATAAGTGACCTATTGGTCCACCTCTCTACAGTATGAGAGGGGTCGGTTATTGCATTTTTGGGATAATGGACCCAAAATGGTTGAAGATGGGGGTTGGCACTGTCTTCTTCTTGACCATCGGTCATCACTGACCAGATGATCATGGGCTGTTGTAAACCTGTAGAGCATTTCAAAAAGTCTCTATGGTTGGAATATTTCCACGTTGACGGTATTAACATACCAATACATTGGTGACCCAACATTGAATATGATGAGTTGGTGATATCATCTTTCCAACATATAAGGATCAATCTTGAGCCACGGTTGGTGAATTTTCTTGTGAAAATTTAAAGGAATCCATTTAAAATGAAGGGAGTTATGAAAAAACAGAAAAAAAATGAAATCCATTAAATAAATATATTTGTATATAGATACATGGCTCTTTTATTCCTTGGTCCAACCTACCTTTATCAATTAATAGGGTCCAGAAAAATGGTTAACATTATTAACATGGTTAAGGATTCATGTCAGGTTCACCATTTTTCATTCGTAGTTCCTTGGAACTTGTGTTCTGGGTAGGAATCAATGCTTCTAGGTGGCTTCCATTGGATTTATTTATTGAACCAAAAACATCCAAAAGTTCTTTATCCAAAAGGACCACTCTTTCCAAAGGTATGCATTCATTGAGTTTGAACATATGATACTTAAGAACATGCATTTTGTCGAGAGGACGAGAGGTAGGACTCATCACACATTTTTTAGTGGAATTAAAGTCTCTATTGGGACCCTCTTAAATATTTGAGATATTTTCATGAATTCTTATTAATTCAGCATGTATATCATAGGTTTATCATGGAATTTTTAATCAATTATTAGCTTTTGTGAATTATAGAATCACATGTATGTATTAGAGGTTCTTCATTAATGAAGACATCCATATGTATTTGAGATTCTCCATCAACGGTATGATCTCATATACTATTTAGAGATTATTTTAACCATCGTTATATAGATACTGGTTTTTAAGCCACTTAGTGGGGAACTCGGAATTTATTATTGTTCAGGGAGACAAAGGTTTGTTTTCATGTTGGGATCATACCCATAAATGGGCTACCTATATATACTTCAAAATGAAATCAAAACCCTTGTAGTTAAGTGCTTCTTAATGGGGAAAATAATACCTTTTAAGGTCATCTGATAAGGATTTGGCTGTACATTTTAATGTTATATGGTTGGTATATCCAAGATAAATGTTCTTAGTCAAGGTTAGGTGTGGGAATTCTTCCTAAGAAGCCCCAGGAACATGGAAAGAATATGGGTTTCCAAGTTGTATTAGACCATGATGGGAATATGGCCCAGGAAGAAAAAGGTTGATATTATGTGTTGTGTTTGAACCTCAGATATTGCTCCTATATATCTCATTTGGATGGGAATCAAAGCCCACATAATTTGGTGGGTCACAAAGGAGAGTATAGTCCTTTGATAGAATTGAGTTTGGGCTTACTTCATTAAAAGGATGTATTTTTGATTTGGAGTTTATAATTTGGGGATTAGTCCTAATGAGGATACCCATTTATGGATTAAATGAGATGGAGCTCAGGACTTAGGACAGATTCCTACGTATTCCAATTATAGTGAGAATTAGAGTTCTCATAGTTCAGGATTTTAGGGGGCTTAATTCGGGGAATAATCTTAAGTAGGGTGCAAAAATTAAGGGAATTGATGATGGATTAATAAAAAGGATATCCAATGAGGTCGGGCCCTAAGAAGGATTCCTACGTATACCAATTATGGTGGAAATCATAAATCTTTTAGTTCAATCATGGCTGTTTGAGAAAATTTTGTGACCATGAAAAATATCTAGGCCTGCGTGAGTCATGGTTAGTGTGAGAAATGAAATGAGGTCAAAGATTCAACAAAGGCACCAACACATTTCCCCCTCCACAGGTGGAGGAGGACAAACATATGGCAGCAATGGTGGATGAGGTTGAAGAAATTGGGGAAGATGGAGAGGCGATGAGCCTTCCCATTATTCTATTTACATTGGACAAGGGTCTAATGTATGGAAGGAGTGAAGGTGAAGGAATTAGAGAGGATCAAGGATGAAACCTACTTCTTGGAAGGTTTGGGGATTACACTCGGATGGCTGCCTTAAAATTTGTACTGTTAGGGGAGGGATAATTCTCATTTGTTCAAAAGTAAAAGTTGGTTTGAATTGTACCTTCCCTACAAAAAACTTGTGGTTTTGGGTTCTAGAGATGAAAAGGGGTGGACATAACCTAAACCCTAATCCTCCAAACTGGGAACATTCCAACCATGTTCCTAGGAGAAAGGTCTATGTGACTATGGATATAAAATCCCACAAAAAATCCATGAATTTTAATTCCATTGCAAAAGAAATGTGGGAAACCTTGGACCGTGGATATACAAACCCAAATAAGAGACATGTTGATGTGTTTATCCTAATGTTTTAATGAGTTAGGAAATTTTGGTGGAGGATTCAATATAATACCTTTCAGAAAAGGGAGCCAGTGAAGAAGAATCCTTTCCCTGAATGTCTTATAAGTTGAAGGGATTAGGTGAAACATATAAGGGATCCCAAGTAAGGATATGGTGAACAAGTAGGTTTGGGTGACCTAATTTCAACATAAGTGTCGAACAACCTAGATGTTAATACTTGGGTGAGACTTTACTCGAACCATAATGTGTATCCATTGGTATTCCCAAAAGTAGGGCTCTCAAGTTCATTTGAGAGGAATGGTTATTGCACAATTATTTCTGATTTAGGGAGGTTGGTCACTTTAGGCATTCAAATGTTATGGATTTCTAACACTAAATGGAATTAATTCCAATGATCCTCCTTCAATTACTCTGATCTAGGTGTTAAAGAACTACCTTGAAGGTTTTAGAATACATGGGTGAATCACATGGGAGACCAGATCAGCAATTGAGATTAAAGGACATTCGTCTGTAAAAATGAAGGCCACAAGTGTATATTTATAGGCAGATAAGTGACCTTTGATGAAATGAGATTGGGTGTGCAAGTAAGTTGAGTTCCAGAATTGGGGAGAACAAGTGTATTGTGTTCCATCTCTGATTTGGTCCAACTAGTGTGCCACTTTGAGGACATAGCCAAAATAATATCTTTATTAATCTCCATCATGGTGGCATGTAGGTATTTGTGCACAGGTACCCTGGGCACTGCATTAGGGACATAGAAAAATTTATTGTTCCATACCACGGGTGTTGCACCCCCGCAGCCCTACTTTTGATCATTGCTGGCCTGAGGTCTCTACCTTTTAGGTCAGTGCCTTGGCTACCACCACTGACCCAAATGAAAAAATTTTGAGTTTCACCATGAACCTTTAGATCCTGGTTGAGGACATTTTGTTGAAAAGTGCGTGGAGTTCATTTCATGGTGTATGAAAAAATATTTTTTAATATTTACATTGCATTGAAAAGAAAATTGATATGTAATGATATGTGGTTAATGGAGAAACTTTCATACCAATAGAGTGTCCAATTTTTTTAATGATATGGAAATTCAAGGTTTGTGTTTTAAAATAACAATGACATTAAAAAACATGAAAATATATTAACATGTTGTTTATATTACCCATTTGTGTCACCATATAGCCAATATTATTCATAAAACACCTAGTGCCACTCCAAAAATATACTACATTATGGAAGACTCAAGGGATGGTATGAGGGATTATTCCAAATGGTTAGTAAAATTCATATAGGAAGCCACCATTTCTAGACTCTCAATGCCTGGTAAGAGGCCCTTACAGAACCTCCATTGGGAATAACATAGCTTTTCTTACTACATGATCTTGCAAAATCATAGTCTTAATGTATCTTACACCTTCTAGAAACTAAACCTATAATCAGACACTCTCACATTCCCCAATAAAACAATGAAAAATGAAAAAACATCAAAAAAATGCACAAATAATATGTGATGAAAATAACTACTGATCAACATGAAAAAAATAGCAGGGATAAACAATGTCTCTTCCTTAGCTCTAGTGATGAGATGTTACAATCCTCTAATATAATTAAATTCTATAACTAAAATTCTTATCAAGAAGATTCCACAACAGTGAGGTGATAAAACTACTCTATCGTCAATTCCCCAATATCACACATCACCTTAGAATTATTATCATGATTTCAAAACACCAAAACCGTGAGGATTGAATATCCATGTGAAAAAAAATATCTAAGAATAAATAATCTATTTGAGACACTCCACCATGAAAAAAATCTTGTTCCACATCATGGTCCCCCCATATTAATACATGAGATGGGTATGGGATATAACTTTTAAGCAATGACCCAAGAAAAAAATTTGAATTGATGTAATCTATAGTGGATAAGTAACATGGTAATCCACCTTTCCTGTTTGATCAAATCCATAGATGGTCATACAAACCTTTCCAATAACATTCCCTATTTCCCATTATTTTAGTGACACAATCTTCATTAAACTGTCTAAAAATAATATTGGAAATAATTAACTCTAAATGATTCTAGTGATGATTAACATAGTAATTTTATAGAATATGTGATGTAATAATTATTTGATGAATCATGTAAATATTTTTCATTGTCCCTGAAACCAACCTAGTTCCAACCAAGGAGGCTTCACCAATCTTAGACATATAGTGTATATATTTTCATGGAATTTCATAAATTTATTTAAAGGGTATAACATTAATGGAAGACTATTAATTATTGGTTTATAAAAATATCAAAACCCCCAATATAGAAATCCTAAGATACTCCAAAGTCAATGATATAATCTTCAACCAAGTACCTAGGAATTTTTATATCCGATTTTATCTAATCAACATTTTAAGGATGATACATTTTGTTATACATTCTATAGGGCCAAATTTCCTCTTAGAGGAATTTAAAAAAATTAAAATTGAAATGGGGATACCTATTATAAATTATATAATATAGAAAAACATGATATATAATGATATAAAGGTTTACTACAAACCAAAAATTGGTTGAATAATTGATGGGAATGAAGTGATCTAATTTAGGTAATTAGTCAATCACCACCTGAATCACTATCTTTTTATAAGGAATCTATTGAACCCCAATGAAATTTTCATTGATATATCACCCAAATTTAATTTTAGTGTATTATTCAGTTGAATTAGGACTAATTTTTTCTAATGCTTTGAGTTCATTGGCTTCTATATATAACATTAACAATCCAAATCAGTATTTTCCCATTTCATACTTAAACACCAGAATCATTGCCACATATAATTAAAATTCTATATTATGATATGGTGCACTCCAACTAGTAATGATGAAAGTAACCCATGACTAGTTTCTTCATAGGTATCAGAAGAACATACTTTTTCCTAAATAAAATGATACCCTAAAAAAGAAATAGACCATTCACTAATAGTATCCCCATGAAATAAAGAATCTGTAATTCCTTGAAACTAAACATCGTGATATTAATCAAATAGAATCATATCAAGGAGAGACTATGTCATTAAAACACTAAGTAAAATTACCTAAATCTCATCCTATAGAATCCAAATTGTATACTAGGAGAGAGATATATCATATTCTATTTGTAAAAGGACAATTTCAAAATATAGAATGGATGTTTCCTTATTATATAATCAGTGAGGTATTACCCTTACTAGGGGTGTAAGAAATGTCTATGTCAAAATACTAAAAGTTCAATGGTAATTAGAACTGACAAATATTGAAAAAAATAATGAGGCCACATAGATAAAATATTTATTATTGGAGTAGATGGTAAAACGTTTCTGGAAAGGTAATAACACTATTTATAGAAATCACCATAGTTGTGTATCTATTAATATGAATGAGATACCTTTTATCATGATGTTTTTATGAATATAAACATAATCAAAAATGTGAGCACCATGTATAAGGATTTAGACCCATACTAAAAATAATTCATAATATATGTAGATGTATACCAATTAAGACTCTAAAAAATTCAACATTGGCACTGAAGCCAAATGATGCTTCAACTCACCAATGGATGCCTGAAATATCAAATCCTTGAAAAACATTACACCTTTACAAATGAATTAATATAATAGAAAATCCTAATTAGAATAGTACATAATAAAATTTAGATAATACCCTACCTAACTTAAGAAGATCTAAATATCATATACATTCTATGGTTACTCATAGATGATAATAGATATCATCATATATGCATCAAATGAAATAGAATGTTCCAAATAAAACATTTCTCAAAAACTTTACCACCTTAATATATAAAGTTCTTTTAGATTTCTCGGAATAGAGTATCTGACCTATCAAGATGTACAAACCTTCTCTTAAGTGATGTAAGTGATCTTTCTTAGTCATGGAGTAAACAAAGATGTAATCCATATATACCACTAAATAGTTATCAAGGTTCTGAGGAAGAATATTTTTCGTCAAACTCCATAAACACTTCAGAACAAATGATTAAACCAATAGTTATAAATGGGTACTCAAAATATTTATAGCATCCACATAAAGGGTTCTTTGGGATATTCAAATCCTTGATCCAAATTTGGTGATAACCAGACGAAGGTCAATCTTTGAGATCCTCTTATCCACATTTACCTATTTAATAAAATCATTCATCTGATGTAAAAGATACATGTTCATGACCATTACCTGATTGATATTATAATAGTCAACCAATGGACAATTTTTTCCTAAACCATCCTAGAAAAAAGTATAGGTGATACTAAAGGTAGTACACGAGGATATATCAATATCATTGACATCAAGTCATCCTATTGAGTCTCTAACTACTGTAGTTCATCTGGTACTATACAATAAGATGAAATAAAAATAGGTTGGTCATTTGGTACTATTACGATAGAAAACACCATCTCCCTCACATGTGTAAAATGAAAAAATTTACCTGGAACCAAATAGTGAAACACATATACTATTGGAGAATATTCACCATATAAATAATGAAAATCATGATCAAAGGAAACACTAAATATCTTCCTACCCTACTATGGATGTGACAATTTATCTTGACCCAACCTCAGGTCCCATTATCTCTAAAAGACATGAAAAAACCCATCAGGTGTACTAAAGAATACCCATGGATGATAAAATTTCATACAATATTTATATTATATAATCAAATCTATCAGAAGAATAAAATATAGATAATTTTATCTATAACTAAAAATAACCAAGGATGGTCGAGTTACTCTAAATTAAATGAGAATGTAGGGAATCAGTGGCCCTCACCTTTCTTATTCCTATGAGGATTAACAATTTTAATTAAATAATGAATGATCTATATAGGATGATAAAATATTATCAAAATATGGGTATATATGGATGAATAAGAGGGATTAGTATAAAATAACAATTTCACTAAATACGAATAAATGGTAATGGTTCTTCTACTGAACGCAGAACCCATACCAGATTCCCCTAGATAATATTACTCATTTCATGGAAGATTTATTTCTAATGTTAGTTTTAGGACCCCAATATTAATAAATATTATTAATTTGCTATAAATCCTCCTGTTATTTTAAAGATCTTAGCACTACATAGAGCATACATAGAAAATTATGTTCAGGTGACCTAATTTTCTATATGAATTACATTTCGTGTTCACTTCCATGTAAGATCTATTTGAGTTCCCAAAATTGAAACATTTAAAATAAGATAGTGGTATTATACCAAATAATAAAAATTATTTAAATGCGGTCCACTATAAAGAGAATCCATTTTGTTTTCAACCATGAGACTCATCCTTCTTTTTCTTCTCATTACTAGAACAACTGAGGATAAAACTTGGAGTACGAGTGACTCCATTAAAATCTAGAATACCTAAAATGTTATTTTTTACAAGGAATCTCTATCTAAATAAAAAATGATTTTATATTTAAATGAAAAAACTGATATATAATATCATCTTAAATTTACATCTAAAAACTCATGATTTTATCTTGACATTCAATACCACCTCAGGTGAGAAATGAAAAAGATCAGAAAAATGATTAGCATAATATATCATTGTCTTATCTACTAGATAATGGTTTCTTGATTCTATAAACATATAAAAAAATTTCAATTATAGAGATAAATTACATATGACAACAGACCTGGTATCATTCCAATAAAAACCCACATTTTACCCTTATAAGACTATATAATCCCACCTCTCATACTATAACCTTTGATAAGTAATAAAAAAATTTCTCTTTAATAGAATCTCAAATTTACATGAAATGAACAATATTTTCATACGACTTATGCCAATAATATTACTCATCAATATTTTTATTATTTTAGAATGATAGTGGCTTCAAATAAATATTTTATAGGGATAATATCTTATATCATAACTCTAAGGTACAACCCTTGTATCTTGAGAAGGAATAGGTGGAGAAAAAATTCTCATAGCATGGAATCCATGAGTATATAAAAAAAGGTTTTTGTAAATATAATGGTTATCATTATAAGGTTCATTTGTAGCTTCCTGATGAGGACCAATACAATTTCTTCTTGGTTTCTTGTTACTACTCAACATCAATTGACAATAATATAATATCATATAAGAGATTCAAGAAAATAAACTATATCAAGAATAGTAATAATATGATACACAAAAAACCTAATCCATGATTTGTAAAAATTAAAAATTTATATTTAAAATATACTCAAATACACATTTTCCAATAAACCATTTTAATATAAGTCTTTTTATGATGATACCTTTCTAGAAAATTATTTATGACACACCCTTTATATCTCATTAATCCTATCTCATATCATCCAAGACATCCCGAATTGAATTCCAACATTAGGAATGGATGCGGCCTACTAACTAAAAATATGTTCCATGCTGTTTTCTAGATAACCCACATATAAGAAACCCAAATTAGTTTTAACACTTCCTATATTTTTTTCATTATCCACACAAGCATTATACTAGCACCTTTGAATTAAAATAGTCAAGATAGATTGATTTTTCAACATGAATAACTCGTATTGGAATTGTAGAATATATAAGATATTAAAAAATTGAAATTTTAAAAACTAAAAAAGGGATATATTATAACATTTAGAGTGATACAATTCACGAGACGATATATCTACACAAATTTATGGGATAAAACTATTGATAAATCATCTCAGAATCATTTTCAAATAAGTGGATCACACACTCCATTGGTCACCACCAACACCAAAATCCCTCTAATCTATAAAATAAACCACTACATATAGTGTGTTTCCATTATCCTGGCCTACAATTGAAAATTATAAAAATTTAAAAATTAAAATTTTTTTGTTGGAAATAATTCCTTTATGATATCGAAATGTTTTAAATAGTAAATATATAAAAATTAAACCATATTTTATAAATTTGGAATATAACATATTATTAAAATAATATTATAGATCACATCAAGACACTATTTACAAAACATTTTGATGTATAATTATAAACATGATAAAATTTTAATATCTAGGAAATCAGAAAAATATGTGAATTATTTTCAAATATGGAAATAATATTAATTTTTATCAAACAGACATAACTAAAACACCTCAATCAAACATTGGAATATATAAATCATTTTTAATAATTGAACCATACTTAAGAGGACTATGGTTAAATTTTTATATGTATTATCTATCATAATTGTGATATATGAATCCGGGAGTGCACATACTCCCATGATCCCTATCCTATCGGGAATATAAGATAATCCCAAGGAATACTATTCTTATTCTCAGGATAGTTTAGTTATCATTGTCATATTCAATCCATTTCTAGGTAGAGTTAATTAATTCATTATAATTATTCTTATCACTAATATAATCAAGATATTTTGTGATTTAATTAATAAATAAATCTTAAATAGGGCCTTGAAACATTTCATTCACCACTAATGTTGAAATAAATCATTTCAAACCTTCCTTAGGTATATGTTAGAAAACACACGATTTAATTTAAAAAACATAACGTAAATTATTAGTATTAGAAATAAATACTTTAATTTCAAATCAATAAATTTAAAATCATTTAACATTTAATACATTTTCATCACTTGAATATATGGTTTCAAGTCATTCACATAAAATCATATTCTATTTACAAAAATAATCACTTAATTATCACAAGTCATTGTCTATGGATTTCATCATACATACCATGACTTTTCAAATAATTTTCCAACAGACTCGATTAAATATTCATAAATAATTTTTTAAACCAATTTTAAAAAAATACCATAAAATTTTCAATTGATATTTATTTCCTTATGAAACTATAATCCTCAATTAGGATCGAAAAACATCGTCACTAGATCCGCCAACATAGAGTCATGGTCTATAAAAATAAAATGATAATTCTATAACCATGACTAATTGTCTCACGGTCAAGGTAAAATAATGACATGAGAAGTAAAAACTCTTAATAAGGTAGTGAAAATAGGAAAGGAAAATACTTGATCCAATTGAGAATACCCTGGCCCTAAATAATCAAATGTATTAATTAATGAATCAATCCATGAAGAAAAGAAGTAGGGAGATATAAATTAATTTTTAGATAGTCTATAATGTTCTTAGGGTTGAATGAAATTTAAGAGAATATATTTAAAATTAATATAGATATTAAAAAATTAAAATATGATAATCCCATGACAAATATTCTCACCGAAAATGTCACTGGTTAGTCAATAGCCACCACCTGCTACCCAATGGAACTACAAAGAATGCACTGGATTCAAGTAGCCCCACTGGATGGTTGTTGGACTTCCCTAACTGGTCAAATGGAATGTTGTTGTATCCCATATTTTCCAACCTATCATTGGTAGTTTGGTGATGCTAATCAGATAGATGGTTTGCCTGCTATATATTTTCCGACAATAATAGTATCCCCACACATGAGTAAAATGTCTCAAACACCCCCTAACCACTGAAGAATGAATCAAGCACTCTCTCACACCACTATAAAATCCATATGATTGAAAAAAAATGAAACAAATTATATAAAAAATATATTATGGAAGTAACTAATGATCATCATGAAAACAAATATCACAATGGACAAAATAAGGTATGTACCTTAAATATTGTAACGATTTGTTACAAGTGTTTCCAATAGGTGCAGAGATCGATCCTAAGTGTGTGTGGGGGGGGGGGAGTTTCACCATAGCTAGTATGATCATTCCATAACCCAAGAACATTTTTTGTTTTCAAATTTATTTTATTTTAATTAATTTAAATAATAAACTATAAATGAATTTCCTCATTAACCAAAACATTAAACCACTCATCCTCTTATACATATTATTCATCTCCCCTAAAGGAAGAGCTATTTCTCCTTTACCATCTGATTTGATTAACATATCTCTCAAGTGATATCTTTAGGTAATTTTATGATTTATTTTCAAATGTTTTTTAGTTAATTAGGTTGTTTCTTTTCACTTGTATACATTGTGCCATAAATTATGTATAATATATAATTTTGATATATCAGTTAATCAGTACCAATTTTTCTATATTTCTTCAACAAATGGGATTAAAATGGAACAAAATAAGGGAATTGTTTATTATCCATAAATTATTAGAATAATTTCAGGTGATTATTTTTTGTGTTAATATTAACCTTAAACATTAGAAACTGAAGTATAATGTAAACTATTTCTTTATTGGGATGTTTTTATTTATTCTAAAATAGAATTTCATCATACATGGTGTAAAGGGAATAAATTATTTGATCTCCTTGATTCAAATTACAGTTAATTAGAATCAATTATCCCCTACTTAAGTAACTTATCTTTGTATTTATATTATAATCAAATCATACATGCAGATTCTCTTGACTCTACTAATTTAGGCCCCCTTGAGGCCTCCTTCCCCAATATTCTTAAATTTACTTTTTTTAAATAATAATTCAGATAACATTGTAAAAAAATTTATTTAAATATCAGTTTTAGAATTGGATGGTATTTTTTGAAATTGTTTTATCTATTGTGAATTTATATACCTAATCCTTTACTTCCAAGTTCAGTGTTCTTTTTTGGTGAAATTGAAAATGGTGTAAGCCACCTTAGGGGTTCCCTTAGTGAACTTTTACCAACTGAGATTAAAAAATTTGCACTATGATGATACCTATTATTAAAGGAACATTAAATGTACAGGATAACATTGAGGTATACCAAGGTGAATATTCATTTTGTATATGGTTGGTTATGTGAACAATTTATTGAAAATGTTAATTTTTTAGTATTTTTGAGTGATATCACCTTGAAAATACTAATTATTTTCATGAAAGTGTATATGATTTTTCTTCATTGTAAAGAGTGAGAGGTATATAACATGAATATATTTAACTTATGAAATGTGATAAGTATATAATATTTAATTATGAAGAATTTTATAATTATTTTTATTTATTTAGTGGTTTGTTCTTACCTAATCATAAATGTTATAGATAATGTATGTTGGTCACAAGGGATTGTGCTATTTAGATTTCCTGGATTTGTTAAGATATGGTTATATGAAACTAAAGGAGAGAACTAATACGTTCCTTGGTATTGATGAATTTTTATTTGAGGTGATATAAACTATGGTTGTGTGTCATTTTCTTGCCATGATTGATGATGTGAGACAAACCATTGGAAAAAAAAATAATTTCACACATAGGGTTGATTACATGATATGATATCTAGGGAGGGATATTATTTGACCATTTTAATAGATGAAGTGATATTTTTTGGGGGAAAGGAACCTATTTTACAGTATGTATTTATTAAGATATATAATGGTTTCTTGAGTGGGTACCTATTCGACCCCAGGGATTAATGATTACATATGATTGTATCCAGGATGTGCACTTATGAGACCAATATGATTTGGTTTTGTTTGATGATATTACATCTTGGCATCTGTATTAACATTGTTTTGATCATGTTTTAGGTTTATAGAGACCCTAACATTGACAAAAGTATGTATGGTCGATATGAGGTGTCGCCATGGAACTTAATGATTAATAGTGATTCTTCATATTAATATTTCAATTATTTTTTTATAAAACATAAGTATTCACACTATTTAGGATGGATAAGTTTAAGGAAAAAATTATAGGTAGCTTATTTATTTTTTTCAAGAATTGTGGGAACAAAATAAAACATCATCAAAACATTTGTAAATAAAGGAGTGGGCCCTATGTTGGATAGTTAAACTATGTAGATTGTTTGAGTTTGAGATATGGGACCAAGACAAGACTGGAGAATATTTTTTCATCTATTTAGGTATTTTTAAATTTGATTTATTTAGAGACATATTTTATATAACCTACCAATGTAGGAACTTGTTAGGTTTTTTGGACATGTATTATAGTTAAAATTGTTATTAAATGGGTTGTGACACTTAAATTTATTATAATTTAATAGTTATTTCCATTTTTATATCTGTTTTAGTTTTCGATAACTAATAATGTTATCATAATATGATATTATTTATGGTTTCCAAATCATATGGATCTAATTTCCCTACATTATTATTATACCCCACTACCATTCAACATTCTCTAATGTATTGGGAGTGATTCATATGGTACATAACACTTTATTATGGTCATGAGAGGAAATATTGGTTGAATAAATTATTAATTAGTATCAAATCCATTTTCATACTATTTAGGCTTGGAAGACTTGAGATAGGATGTCTAAGAGGATAGTATATGTTGAACCCCCATTTCAGTTTTTTCAAAACTTATAATATAGTTATGAGTTATTTTGAATTTGATTATTTTAATTTTTAAGGACTGAATTTATGATTTTTTACTCTAATACATGGTTGTTTCACAATAAGTGTTAATCATGAAGAAAATATTTTTTTTTTGGGAAAATCATGTGAATAAATTTTTTTAAAAAGTGAATACCATGCATAAATATTAAAAATGAACTATATCAGTTCATTTTATGGTGAAAATTTTATAGAAAACATGTAGAATAAATTTTTATAAAGTAATGTACCTTACCTGTGTGTTTTCCTCATGGTTTATTTTTTTGAATATGATCAGGAGATGTTTATCAATACCTATGTAATTTACATTTACAAATGTGGTGGTTTCTTTCATGGGTTCATGACGTATGCCTGTCATAGGTCATGGAAAAAGCAATTTAATTTTTCCTAGTGCAGCATAGAGGCTGACCCGTGTCATCTCACTTGAGGATCTTTCTCAATTGTTTACTTACTTAATATAATTGAACTAAACTAATTCTTTTTAGTTGTTTTTATTTATGAATGTAATGAAATTTAATAAAATATAAAACTAACATGCAATGAAAAAATGCAATTAATTCAGAAAGAGCTTGGCCTTTATGGGTTGGTTTGTGGGTTCCATCATTCTCCTTCATTGTATTTGAATTAAGTTTGATAATTCAATTATGAGATCTCATTCATGAATTACTATTATTCTATTTATTGGTGTGAAATCTTTAATGTGTTTAGTAATCTTCACTTCACCTCCTCCTATAATCAAGGTTGATGGCACACCTCGATCGAGAGTGTGACATCTTCCAAGACCTAGCTCCATCGTATGCCATTTCAACCACTAAATGGCTCAATTCTATGGTATAAAGAGCTTGTATCCAGTATAAGGGAGGGAAAATATTTAATAAAAGAATAGAAATGAGTTTTAGATCAGTGTCGTGGTGGACGATCGCCACACCCGTGCACATCACTCTTACTCTTCACAAACTTAATAAAAAATAGGAATTTAAGCACAAAATAATTGAAATTTCCACATACCTCCCTAGGTCCATGTCTCGGTTTAACCCCTCATATTTGAGGGTAAGGGGTCACGGTGGAGAATATGAGAAGAATAAAAGAAGAAAAGGAGAAAAGATGAAGAAGAAAACAGGGAGGATGGGTGGACAGAAAAATAAAAACAATGCATTAATTTTATTAGAAATATAAATTACAAATGAAAACTAAAACAAAAATAAATAAACTAAATGAAATGGGGAATATTTTTGGCTGTCCTTCCTCGTTGTAGATCTCCTCTTTGGTGCCTTGAAGGAATGTATGGATAATGGGATGATTTGGAAAGGAGGTGAGGGCCTCCTTCTATAGGCAGAATTCGTCCACCAAATGAAGACGCGTTTTATCCCCCATTAATGACCTCTTCACGCATTCCATAGTTCATGAATGTTGTTCATAAATATCTTGTCCATCTCTCCTCAAAATTTAATCTAATTTGGAAACCTTATGTAGGAGTTTTTAATTTTTCAATATCTGTTTCTGTTTCTGGGGGAAGCTTCCAGGATGGTTCCTTTAAAAGTGTGTCTTTTAAGGGGCGTGTTAATGACTTTAAAACTCCCCTATATTTGTTCTAGAGTCATTCATGGCTGTCCTCGTTTTATCCCAGGTGGAAACACCGCATTTGGATGTGTTTAGGCCGCGTTTGGGTCCCATTACATTGGTGGTTTCCATGATGTCCACCCGAAAACAATGTCCAACTTCAATGAATTTTCAAACCCTCTAGATGGCTGAATCAGCTCCTAGTCTAGAAGAAAAAAACGAGGGAAATAAAATAAGGATTATAAAAAAATTTGAATCAAAAAATCTGAAATTATAATTTTTAGTAAATGACCAAAATACCCTTGATGTAGAAATCTGTCAAAAATATAGAATTAGTCATTTTTCACATTTATGATCAAAATAACACTAAAACCTAAAAACATGACAATTACCCATTCAATAACACTATGTTGGGATTATAAACAATGATTTATAGTATAAAATATAGGAAAATGTGAGATTCATCACTCCCCCACACTTAAACATTGCACTCTTGGGCAATCATCTTAAATCCAAATCAATTTCTACAAAACAAATAAAATGTGAAAGTATCAATGATCTTTTCCAAAATTGAATTTCATCATGTCTCATATATGAATAACAAGCCTCTCCCATTTTCATTTCAATAATTAAAATTTTTTCAACCTCATAAATCAATCCATAGACCGATCACAACCTACCTCACATTGAATTTTATGTCAGTCTTCACTCAAGAGAAATTGAATCTAAAGTTATACTCATACTTGAAAATTGCATATATCACCATAGGTTTGTAAAAAATCTCATTTCTCCACAGCGTGAAAAATGAAAATGAATTTAATAATGAGGGATTTAATTAATGGTTCAAATGATTATATGGCTTAGGGTTGGTGGGAATATGATTGAAAATGATTCAGTCTAGAAAGAGGAGGTTGGGCTTTTAAGTACAATGCATGATTAAATCAAGTGAAAACACAGGTAATTATTCTCTCAATCCCACATGAAAATCTGAAAAAACATCACCACCCCCTTTTATGACATCGTACATGATCCAAGAAGTGATTATAATGAATGATATCATCTAAGTTCTCCTTTTTTTTCAAATCTCCAGAAAGGCACAACTTTATTTTCTTTTTTCTTTTTTTTCATGGAGGATGAGCAGAAAATTGAATACAATGAATGAATAAAAATTCATGCCCTTGATTTTTGAGAGGGACATGATTCATAACAGAATGTACAATGAGGTATTCAAACTCATCTCCATTTTATTTCTTTTTTTAAAGGAGAAATGGATGAAACAAATAAAGCAAAATGAAATGAGGACACATGCCCAATTCTCTTATTATCCATAGCCCAAAATATTGAAACACACTTCGCACTACCAATAAATGATACACATCCCAATGAATTCACATGACAGTCCCTTCCCCCACACTCAAACTTGATATATCCATGCAAAAATACTAAAAGAGCAGGTAGGTAAGGAAAAATTCGCTTGTAATGTGGCATAAACCTATAAGGCAATTCATGGAATCTAAGGGCTTACGAAGGATAAATGTAAAGGAGGGTTTCAAGATAAAATGTGGCTATCCAAATATATGCCTCAATCATTTCAAATACATTCCATGAAATCCAATACATTGAAAAATAATATTCACAAATTCTGGTTCTCACACAAAATTCAAGTTTCCCTCAAGAAATTTTGGGTATCAGGAAGAATACATAAAAATGGTTTAGAATACCTCACAGGATTGGAAAAATATTTTGAGTTATTGTTTCATGGGTATGGATTTAAAAAATAAGTCAAACTCATTAAAATGATTGAAAATCCACTTCAAGGGAAATGAATTCATATCAACAATCATTTAAAATCCATTATTTCAAAAATCATTTCAACTCTTTCAAAATCAATTGATGTGTGAAAAGTGAAAAGAATATTCATTAAAGCTCAAAATATGTTTTGGACCAAAAAATTAAAGGATTTTAAATGATAATAGTAAAATGTTAACTCCCTTTGGGAATAATGATTCAGTCTTATTCCTCGAATTCTTATGGCATTATTCTTCCTTCATGATCCTACAAAAGAAAAATTACTCAATTAATCACAAGGATCATTTCATTTATGCTGAAAATGAAAAGAGGGAGGGGGCACTTGCTAGACTATTTCCTAATACTGAATTTGAAATTTAAATTACTAGAATGAATGTAAAGATAAATCTTGTTATGATCCCCCAAGTGGGCCCTTGAATCTTTTACTGCCTCCAGAGGGCAGTACCAGCTGTAATCACAAGTTTGATGGAGGATGAAGTTTCTTTGATTTGAAACACCTCATGTGGCTTTTCCCAGCTTGTGCTTCATCGTTGTTCTTGGGGCATGATCCATGGATAGAATACACCATATCCTCCCCCTTCACAATGAAGTATAGCTTTCATGGTGGGGGTAGGATGAAGTATGGACCATCCTCTTCCTTGGTTGCTACATGTGAAACCTACTTATCTTCCAGTGCTGGCTTCATGGGGGCCACATGAAGAGTAGCGTCTTGACTGATTTTCATAGGCTCAACTACCTGGATCTCTTGATGGGGCTCCTCTAGAAGATATTTCATGACTTCTGGGAGCTCCATGTGTTCCTCAACAGGTTCATCTTCTTTTTTCTCTTCATATTCTAGGGCATAATAGGAGTCATCTGATTCTGAAAATTCAAAACAATTGGGAGTTATACTCAAATTCATTTCAACAAAATTAAAATAATTTGAGTTCAAGAATGTATGATCTCCCTGAGTTGGTTCATCTTGAATATCTTCTTGATTTAAAAGAACCTCTTGGAGTTGATTATCCCTGGATGGGGGTAGGTAGTCATGTTCCTCCTCCTCGAGTTTGGATTCAACATCATGGATTTCTTCATTGAAATTAGGGAAGACCTATGGAAATTTATTCTTAACATTGAATCATTCAATGTCAGTTTTGAGTTCATCGGCCATGGATATCAAATATTCAAGTGATATCCATGTTGTGAGTCCTCTTTCCTTCTGTTTGAATTATATCATTAGACCATCATCCCTTCGTTGGAGGGCCTCCTCAGTGTAGTAGTTTTCTTCCTCATGCACATGTGAGTAATTATTCCATGCATAATAATTTGAATGTGAATACATCATGAAAAAAAATTGATTTTTTAAATAATGAATACTATCTAAAAATTTTAAAAATAAAAAGTAATGTAAACAACCGATTAGCTCCCCGGAAAGAGTTCCAATTTTGACGCACGCCTGTCGTAGGTCGTGGCAAAAGCAATTTAATTTTTCCTAGTGCAGCATAGAGGCTGACCAGGGTCGTCTCACTTGAGGAGATTTCTCGATCGTTTACTTACTTAATCTAATTGAACTAAACTAATTCTTTTTGTTTGTTTTTATTTATGAATGTAATTTAATTTAACAAATGATAAAACTAACATGCAATGACAAAATGCAATTAATTGAGAAAGAGCTTGTCCTTTATGGGTTGGTTTGTGGGTTCCATCATTCTCCTTATTTGTATTTAAATTAAGTTTGATAATTCAATTATGAGATCTCATTCATGAATTACAATTACTTTATTTATTGGTGTGAAATATTGAATGCGTTAAGAAATCTTAACTTCACCTCCTCCTATAATAAAGGTTGATGGCACACCTCAATCGAGAGTGTAACATCTTCCATGACCTGGCTCCATCGTATGCCTTTTCAACCACAAAATGGCTCAACTCCATCGTATGAAGTGCTTGTATATAGAATAAGGGAGGGAAAATATTTAATAAAATAATATAAATGAGTTTGAGATCAGTGTCATGGTGGATGATCGCCACACCTGTGCACATCACTCTTACTCATCACAAACATAATAAAACATAGGAATTTAATCACAAAATAATTGAAATTTGCACATACCTCCCACGGGCCAAGTCTCGTGTTAACCCCTCATATTTGAGGGTAAGTGGTCATGGTGGAGAATATGAGAAGAATAAAATATGAAAAGGAGAAAATATGAAAAAGAAAATAGTGAGGATGGGTGGACACAAAAATAAAAACAATGCATGAATTTTATTATTAATATAAATTAAAAATGAAAACTAAAACAAAAATAAAGAAAATAAATGAAATGGGGAAGATTTGTGTCCGGCCTCCCTCAGTGGAGATCTCCTCCTTGGTTCCCTGAAAGAATGGATGGAGAATAGGATGATTTGGGAAGGAGGTGAGGGCCTCCTTTTATAGGTAGAATTCATCCCCCAAATGTAGACGTGTTTTAGGCCCCATTAATGACCTCTTCACGTGTTCCTCTGTTCATGAATGTTGTTCAACAATATCTTGTCTGTATCTCCTAAAATTTTTATGTAATATGGAAACAGTATGTAGGAGTTATTAATTTGTCAATCTCGGTTTCTGTTTCTGGGAGAAGCTTCCAGGATGGTTCCTTTAAAAGTGTGTCTTTTAAGGGATGCGTTAATGACTTAAAAACTCAACCATAATTTTTTTAGAGTCGTTCTTGGATGTCCTCATTCCATCCCAGGTGCAAACACATCATTTTTATTTGTTTAGGCCGCATTTGGGTTCCATTACATTGGTGGTGTCCATGTTGTCCGCCCGAAAACAATGTCCAACTTCAATGAATTTTCAAACCCTCTAGATGACTGAATCTGCTCCTGGTCTAGAAAAAAAAAATGAAGGAAATAAAACAAGGATTATAAAAAAAGTTGAATCAGAAAATTTTAAGGTATATTTTTCTTTAAATTACCAAAATAACATTTATATAAAAATCTGTCAAAAATCCAGAATTAGTCATTTTTCACATTTATGCTCAAAATAACACTAAAACCTAAAAACGTGACAATTACCTATTAAATAATACTATTGTGAGATTATAAAAAATTATTTACAATATAAAATATATGAAAATGTGAGCTTCATCAGTTCTATAGGTTATGAACATATTTTTGAGAACTGTGTGGGATAGTAATGAAAGTGGTGGAGCTCAATTCTAGGGAATTTTTCATTGTATCCACATGGTTTGGAAAACCATTTCATCAATCCACACAATCTCACTATATTTGTTTTTTGAATTTATCCATCTACACATTCTCTATTTAACATATATTTTCCCTCACATTCCTCCTCATTTATGAATCTATATGTGGGAGATCTTAAATAATCATACTTATTTCTTCTCCACAATTTATCTGCCCCTCATTATTTTATTTAAAGATGATTATAGGAGTAAGAATGTTTTATATTGGTTTATTTATCTCTATTGGTCATTTTTATAATCCCTCGTAGTTTATTATTCTCTCATATACCCTTATGAACATCGTGATTGAATCTAGTGTTAGATATAATCTAATTATTGTAATTTGGTTTCCTAGGGATCGATGTTATCCTCGTAATATCTTGATTGAGTATCCTCATCAAGGTAATGTTGATTATAGCAATTGAGGGAGGTGTTATTGTGATATTAATTATTTCAATAAGTAATAAAATTCTTGGTATATAAATATTAGGTTTATATAATTGTATATTTATATGTGATACTAGTGAGGAGTTTGTAAATTTTTATCCAAGATTCCAATATATTAAATAAATTTATTTTCAAGGAATTATTTGAATTATATTTTAAATATAATTTTTATATCTTCCAAAAATTTCTCTAAATTCTTAAAAATATATCCTAAATGGATTTAATGATAATATAATAGTTTTTTTCATTTTTTCTTTCCAATGTTTAAACCCAACATTAAGGGTTATATTTAAATTAAATCGGTGTTTTACATTTAGTCCAATCATAATGGGGAAACCTTTATTTTGACATGGTTTATTTTTTGGTTTTTTGAATGATATTATTTATCATGTAGATTAAAATTTTATTTTTTTATTCTAGTTCGACCGTTAAAAAATATTTTCCTTAATGAGTTTAATAGCCTAGTTGTGAGCCTATTATGTATTTTTCTTGGTATGTAATTTTTCCATTTTGAGGTGTGAAATGAATTATTATGATATATTAATTAATATTTTAATGGGGATATTTATAGATAGGGTTTGGATGGTTATATGTGGATTAAAGGTCTTGTTTTGCGGTGGATTTATTTTATGATCACAAGTCTTGTTGTTTTCTAACATGAACATTAGATAATATAGGGAAATTTGAGGTGAATAAGTGGGAGAACCAGGTTTATGTATGACTATCATTGATTATTTAACTTGATAATATATTATAATGTAGAATACATTCTTTATTAGGGTGTTCCCCCAATGTCACTTGTGAGCAGTATTGTTGTGGTTCTATCACTATGAATTTATCATAGGTTGAAAAGTGATTCCTCTTTAGTACTATATCCGATAACCTTGTATTAGAACCTAGTGGTTTTCCCGTAATTATTGTTACATTTTTATTATGTTACCTTGGGTATTCCGGTGGAACTTCATTTGTATCCCCCTTTTATCACTTTTTATTTTTTAAATCACTGCAATTTTTATCTCCAATTTAAATATTCTTCTATTGAAATTATGTTTCCATCTATATTTTATTCCTTCTCAAATTTTATATTTTAATTTATAATATAACATGATTTATGATTGGGGGCCTTAGATAAATATTTTAAAGGGGTCTATAGCTTTTTTTCATATAATAACATGGATTTCACATTCAGTGATTTAATATGTTTTCATATCAATGTGGTTTACCTTGTATGAATTGATATAAGTTGATTTAAATGAAATATTTTAATGGTGGATTTTTTATCATTATAAGGTTAATTTTTTTCTATGTTTGACGTTGTTCTTTTAAAAGTTGAATTTATATTAATATTTTAGAAATTTTTAAATATGTAATACATGTTTTTTATAATATTTCCAATATAGAAAAACAATTTCATATTAATTATTCAAACTATAATTTAAGAAATGATTTATTAATTGAATTTCAAAGAGAGTTTCATGAAATCATATAGGGTTTTCTTACCTTACACTAATCATACAGATGTTCAATTTCATATAGATATAATATCAGTATGTAGGTTCTTATGATTTTATCTGATATTTAGTTTTCTCTACGGTCCATTGATGGGACTTGTATATTTGGTGGGTGACCATGAGTCATATGGATATGTTTGTGGGGTTAATCTGAATATTTGTTTATTTTTTTAAGGTTCTTATACCATCCTATTAGGATTGTTTGTTATTTATATTTTGATTATTATATTATGTTACATCATGAAATACAATATGGATTATGTGTATATTTTTATATGTGATAATGGATCTGTATATTCATTAATCCTTTTTTATATTCCATTATTAAATGGTAGTGTTCAATTTATATGCATGGAATTCTAATGTTTTGACACATAATTTCATGATTAATAGTATATTTTTCCTTCATTTTTTCTTATTTAATGTAATATAATTCCAACATGGTTTCATTTTGGTTCCTTGGTTCATAAAAAAAGTATTTGGAGATGTGGAATGTTCTTCAAGCTTTATAGAGGATAGGTTATAGTGATGTGGTAAGTTCCAATAGGTTGGTTAAATACAAAATAGTACCAAGACACCAGTTTATAATTTGTATTCCTCCTGGAAGTGTAGTTATTTCATCATTAAAATAGAATGGTATGGCCTGAATATATACTTATTCACCACCATTTATGGAAAAACTAGATTTTCCATGATAAGAAGGGATTTCCATATTTTATTTTGTTTCTATTTTTATTTTGTGATATATTTTTTCTTATATGGGGGATAATTTAACACTATTGAGTTAAATTAGATATATTGGGGTTCCACTGAACCATTGTGTATATGTAGAAAACAACCAATGCATTATAGTTAGCTCATCCATTTTGGAGAACAATATTATTCCCACACACATGGTTCAAAAATCTTTATAGAGGTTTTTTATAGTCTTTCCAACCATTCTCCAACATGAATACCTCTTGAATTTTTTTAAGCCTATTTTAATTCAAAATTTCTTCTAATATGAATCAAATTAATTATAGGGGAATGAAAATGGGTTTTAATATGAATGGATTTTATTTGGCTTCATGTTTTAATTTATATATGTTTGAATGAAAAATTTAATAAAATAATTTTATTATAAAATAGGTTTGAGTATTCTATTTGTAATGAAAATACCATAAAATTCCTAAAGTGTGGATTTAATAATGATATTCGAGAATTTTTTTTTAAATTTAAATAAAATTTATAATTTTTTTTGAATTCACTAATATATAAGATTGTATTCTAAAAAATATTTGAGTTTTGAAGTGGGAATTTATAATATTTTATTAATGAATTATAAAAAAATTTCATATATCTATAGTTTTTGAAATTTGGTTTCTAAACATTTCATCAAATTTTCATGATTTATTATGAAATTAATTTCCTTCAGAGTGATTTGATTTTGTGAATTTTGGTTTTTTGGTTTGATCCCTCAATATATATTAGGATGGGTTGAATTGATATATAAAAAAGGATTATTTATTTTAATTGAATATTATATGTAAATATATTTGAACCCAATGTACTTGAACAAAAATGGAAATAATATTTTTAGGAATGGCCTCAAAGGAAATTAATCTTATTTTTTAGTGTGACACCTCTTGTGGTTAATAATACATAGCCTCTAGATAGAGTGGTCAAAACAAAATCATAATTACACTTTTATCCCATTTATTAATTCTCAGATAATAATACATTTAAAATTTGAGGTTATGAAGGTTCTTTTATGATTGTGGAGTTGATGGATATTATTGATTTAATAAATAGTTATCTATAAAACTCTAAATGGGTTGAATATTAATATTACTTTAGGATTGTTTTAATGAAAGAGTTGAGTATGGTTTGAAACTATTAACCCATTTATATTATATAATAAAATTTAGTAGGAATTATTTTCATCTATGATTACTCAAAGAAGCTATAATAAGGATATAATGGTGGAGAAATACATTCAATTCATGATCTTGTATTATACTGATCGAATAGTGAAGGTGTATATCAATAATTTTTTACAGTTAATATTCTTCTCTTGAAATATGTATGTATAGTGACTATTTAGAAGCATGATTCTTTAAAATACATTTTCATTTGGAGCTCATATTATTTGTAATCAGATATTGTTATAGATATTGCATGGAAGTGGTTCGTAATGTTGTGTTAGTGGGCCAAAATCATAAAATTTAATCTTTGTCAATAAATGTCGTAATTCAACTTGGATAGATTGATGAGTGTAGATCTATTCCAAACCCATGTTTTCATGTTAGAAGATAAATTCCAATGTGTGTTCTTGGTATGGAACACTATTTAATTCCATAACCTCTTTATTTGAATTTTCAATGAACTATATTCAATGTCATAATCTAGTATATCTTTATAAATTTTTGTAATTTGAATTATTTACACATGAAGAAGAACACTAGGTCGAAACTAGAATCTAGATAATTACTTATCCTGTTTTATATTTAATATTATTTTATAGTTGGTTAATCTATTGAGTTATTTATTATTTGGTTTATTTAATTGATGTCTTCATATTTTACCAATTCTGAAGAATTGCTTTATTATATGTTTTTGGTATGTTGATATTGGTTATTTTTTATGATTATCATTGCGTTATATTTAATTATATACCATTAAATTATTTAATAATTTACCCCTGTGGTGAGATTTTTATTTTTGGTTAGTTTCACATGGGAATCCATAAGTACATTCTTGGTTGGCTACAATAGGAGCCACACCAATATAGATTATACTCTGATAGGTTCCCCGTTTAATATTCATCTAAGACTACTATTGGTATGGGTTCTATGGGATAGATCCTAGGTTACCCTTCCCTTCATCTTCATGAAGCAATGTTATATCCCTTATGATAACATATTGATGTATCTATGTTATTTATTTTTTATGATATATTCTAATTTCATAGAATGTTGATGGATTTTTTGAAAATTTGTATTTCATTTTAAGTATACCTTTCAATTTTTTGGATTTATATTTTGGGATTATGAACAATTATAATGTCTAATTATTTTATTTTAGTAGGGAACTATCATTTCCCTATGTGATTTTAGAAAACATGATTTCATTGATTATTCAATTTTATAGAAATATTATCTTTTTCTAAACATTTTTAATTAATTTTGAATAGTGGGGATACCTATTACCCATTTATGTGATCTTGGGATTCAGATTCCATTATTTTGGTTTTGGTAAGGATTTATGTTTTTATATTATTATTGAGGATTTGTTTTATGAATTTTTTTGAGTCGTTTTATATAAATATACCATTTTCTCACTAAAAAACAATGAGTTTTTCACAACCATGACACCTCATGTATCCCGATGAAGGTGGATCAGTTTTATAAAGATTTTTTTAACTATAGGTTTGACTAAAATATATAGATTATTCATTTATGAGATATATTAGTATTTTTTATTAAGTTATTTTATTTTTTAAGTGTACCACTAAACACCTGGTTAAGTGAATATGTTTTTTATTTATCAATTTTTTTCATTTAATCAAATTGGGGGTACTGTTACATGGATTGAATTATTGTGACACCCCAAAGATAAATTCTTATAAAATATTATATAATTGTTTATTATGTAGACTTTTTGGAGTTTTTAATGATAAGATTTCAATATTTCATGTCTTTCTCTATTGCACAGTTGATTCATGGTTAGGTATATTTGTGTATAGGACCATATATTAGGGGAGACAAGCATTTTAATTCTTTGTAAAAGAGAAAAATTATGAAACAGATTATGTGTGTAAATTTTTAGTAAATTTAGTAGAGAAAAATTATGACATAGTATAGGGAAATTATTAATATTACCTTTACATATTAGAATTATTTTTAATACTATGTATTACAAATACTATATAGTTTTCAGTCAATCATGAAAAGTTTAGCAGTAATCATGTAGTTTACCCTTTTGTATGGGGTGTTTAAATAGACTGGTTTTTCATGATTTGTTCATTTTTTAGATAATCATGTTTTCTATCCATGTGAGGGGTGAACCACAATTCTAATAAAGGCTTCATAGATAGTGCATTTTTTGTAAATAGTGCACCCAAACAATATGAGCTATTAGTAATTTTATGTTTTGGATTTACATAAATACCAATTATCTATTTAACCTTGACAAGACCTTGTTTTCATCTTCATTATCACATACATATATGTGTTATATCAATAGATATTACCTCATTATTATCTAACTTTAAAATCCATTCCACCACTAATTTCAAGGGGATTTGGAATGTTAAAATATATTTAAGTTTTTTTATTCTTCCCCAAATATCTTTTTTATATTTATTATTATTTAATTATTCATTATTAATAATAATGGTCATTTTGGTAGAGTAGTGGTTTTAATTTAAACTAATCATAGTTATTTGGTATTATAAGGATTGTAGAGGTCTTCTTCTACTTCTATTTTTGTTTATCATTCACTATCGAGGGAGACTTTTTTTGATGATTAAGGTGTCATGGAGAAATTATTTTACTCACCACTTCATGAAATTAATGGACTTTACAAATTATTTTTTTCTCAAGTTATGATTACATGTGATACTCATAGGGCTTTTGAAAAATTATTTCCATGTTTCTTACATTTAAAATATATTAGTTTTCAAGGTATTTATTCTATTATTTTTTAACAAAAAACATTATTTGTTAAATGTTTTTCTATAAAAGAATTATAATTTAATTCAAATGAATTTGATGATAAATAAATTGTATTGGCCTTTTTTTATTTTTCAAGGATAAAAACCATGTTTTAATGTATTGGGATCAATTAATCTGGTGATTAATTTTCCTTTGTCACCTAAGGTAGAAAAGATTTGTTTTTAAATTTTTTAACTAAAATAAAATTTTCAGATATATTACCTAACTAAGTATTTTACATTTTTATTAATGGTTTTGTGGGAACCTTATAAAATTAGTTTTATTGAATATTGTAACACCATAGTGGTGATCTCATCTTGGATAATATTTTCGACATAACATTAACTATATTGTTAAATTTAATGAATATCTATGTGACATTTATTTATATTTAAAGGGGTTTGAGATATCCAAGAATGGGTACAGTGTTGAGAAGGAGTGTGGTGGGAATCAGAAGATCATTTTACAACTAACATTCACTTTATGATAATGTATGCCACATTATATAGTAAAGATGTAGTCAAAAAAATTTATAATTATCACTAAATATATTAAAGTAAACAATAGATAAATGGAAATGGATATTCACATGTTTAAACCCTAATAAGGTTACCTACTACTTCATACACTAAACCTTTTGAGTTATGGATCTTAAAATCTGATTACTCAATAATTATAGTTTTATGGGAAGGGATCCACTTTTACCCATAATTTCTTCCCAGATAAATTTTTCATGAATATATTATTAAACTAGATCTCATTATTAAAAACATTCGACTAATAATAAATGATTCTTAATTAGTAAATTAGATTCTAATAAAAATCATTAACCTTTTGAAATTATTTATCTGAAACACTATATCATTCAATCATGTAACTGTTGTTAACCTCAATTAAATATGATTATACATCAACCAAACATATCTTATAGTGAATGTAGGTAGGGATCATTGATAATATCCTTCACTCAAAAACAATGCACAAAATAACTCAAAATATCAACAAAATCATTTCCTCACAGTTTATTCAACATTGAAATCATAATTCATTCTCTGATAAATGTTGAAAAAAGGTTGGTTCCATTTTCAAAAAAATACTAAATACTAGTCATTGGTAAATATACTTCAATAAAATCCAAATATTTTTTAGAGTATAAATTCATAAAATCCTTTATAATAGCATATTTCCAGAGTCATTAAGACATCTATAAAACTCTTCTTGAATTAAGAAACCTCCATTTTGAAAATTATAATTTGAATAGACAACACATTAGTGTAAATTTATTTTATTTGAACATATTTATTTGAATTAAACTAGTAAAAAATGTTGGATATAAATAAATATATTTAACTCCATCCATTTTCATTTTCCTCCTTTGAATTAGCTCCCTTTATACTCCTATAGCAACCAGTGATTCCAATATTTTTTACAAGAAATATATTCTTCAGATGATTTAAATTCATTTAAAAAACACTACCATATATGTTTTTCCACAATAACTATTTTTGATCAACTCATCTTATGGACATCAAATTCCCCATCTTCTACTGGGAAAACATATCACAAATTCTTTTTCCGTCTATATTTTGGAAATGATCCATTATTTCTTTTGAATAAATATTTAAGAATAATATTTTGAATAACTATTTTTATTCCCCTAATTTTATATTCTATAATTAGAAAAAACAAAACATTGTGGTACCTTTCATCTGAATTTCCTTCCAATAAGCCCCTAAATTTCCATGCCTCTATGATATTCTGATCAATATACATGAACATCAAGACTTATCTCTTTGTAATTAATATTTTTTTATATTCCATAACAAAAGAATTGTTTAAAAAAGTTCCATAACTATTAAAATACATTCAAAATCATATGGGAAATTCTATATCATTCACTGAAATTTATAGAAATCTTGGCAATTTTTTAAAGATCAACATTTTTCATTGATATTATATCACATCCTTTCTTTATGAGAATATTCTTAACCCCACATTTCTGTATAAAATAATTTTTTTTAAATAATTTCTTCTCCCCGTGACAAGAATCATTTGGAAATGTGAGTTTGATGTCCTCCCCCTTAATTTAACCAGTTTTCAATGAGACTTTTCTTTTTTTATTCCACTTATTTTAAAGAATCGCATCTTCAAATTCTTAAATGATTAAAAATTTGGTAAAACTCCATTTAATAATGTCCTTCACATATCTTCCAATTTTCAAAATAATCAAAACCACATGTAGGTGATGCTTATCATAAACTCCATTATGTGATAGTGGATATGTGAAAATGATGTTTCATCCCTATTCCATCAAATTATTATATTGGAATTTATTTGGTGAATATATCAACAATATATTCCTCTCTTGAAATATTATCTAACTAATATCTCTTGAAGAAACATTATCCATGATCGAATCAAAACTAGTATCAATATGTTTTGATTTGGATTCTTGATATAAGATCATTGAATGATCAATTGAACTATAATTATCAATAAATTTTATCAATATATTTTCAAAATTGATATTCAAGTATTAAAAATAAATTTTCATCCACTCTTTATTAGCGGAATCAAGGGTAACAACTACATATGTTGATTCCTACATACCAAATATTATTTGATAATTTTTTAATATACTATAAAATAATGTCTCCCAAAATAAATGTTCCACCATATTTTCATTTTCTATCATCAAAATATCGAACCAAATATCTGTCATTTAATCCATGTATGTTCAACTTACAATATCCTTGATGCATTAATACAACATGTGATATTCCATTGGTTGACTTAATAATTATATTCTCCACTATCATGTGTCTTTCTTTTGGATGACCTCCTTATCAAACAAAAAATGTAACAACATACAGAATATCCAATCAATATGTAGTTATATAGAGTAAAATTCTATTTATCATATATGTTTCTGATCAATTAACAATTTTAAAAAATATATCTTTCCTCAACATTACTTCTATCGATGTAGGAGTTCCCACCATCATAGAAGATATCATGTCCAACATTCATCAACAGATCCTCAACCTAAATTTTACAATTATAATAAGAGAAAACATTTAAAAAGACTATTATATAATGTGAGATAGAAAATAACATTCCCCTAAACTTCCATTTCAATTTATTCTTTTTATTTTCTTTAATGAATCTATACATGTATGATCTTCATCACCAAATAGAGATGACATCATCAAGATAGAAAATGAAAATCAATGTTCTAAAACTAGTATTTTTCTTAGAAAATTTTTTATAAAATTTTAATATTTAAATTATCAATATATTCATATGCCAATCTGGATTATAATTCCATTAATGAGGCTCCATAATTAACCCTTACACATATTTCTTTAGTTTACAAACCACATTTATTTCAACATAAAATATGAATCCCACTGGTTTATTATTAAAAAATTATTCTACAACATCACCATTAAAGAATATTGAAATTTCATATATATGATAAATCCAATACTTAAAAAGATAATAAATAGGATGAAACTATTAGATGGTCAGAATTATTACAATTACAGCCATTCTTCATATAAAATAAATGCATTCATCCTGTGAATATCACTTGAAAAATTACATTTCATTATTTATTAAACTAATTTATTTTTTATTGATATTATTCCAAAATAAAAATTTTATTCCAATAATATTCATTCTATATTATATTTAGAGTTGTTAACAAGTGTCATTTTTTTACATTTTATCAAATTATAAATTCATTGCCTTTTACCATTTATTGTGCTCAATTTAATATGATGCTAATTATTGTTCCAAATGATATATTTGTTTCATTTCATTAATTAGTATCAATTATATTGTATTTAAGAATATGATCTTCATAAATTTGTATGATATTATTTATTTTGAGATAATTATATAAGGTATAAAAATTTTAGTTCTTATTACCAGTAAAATATTTTTCATCACTATATTAATTGGAACATGTTAGTTTAACACTAGTCTCACTAATTCCATAAAATGCCACATTTATCCTATAATATTCTCTTATATCCTCCATTGGACCATTAAATTCACATTTATCTTTATTATATAGATTGATCTTATAAAAAATAATATTAATATCACATATTCCCAAAATTTTATTTGACTATTTATTCCAAAACCTATAGATAAATATATTAGTTGTATAACACATAAAAATTACTTATTATTATTTTTGAAGATATTTTCATAATTATGAACTTTTTATTGTCTTTATAAATGGAATTACATATTCCATAAATTATTTAAACATTGTATTCTTTTTGTATGACATCTTATAGTGTATAATTATTTCATTCATTATTTGTAGACATCAATTCAAAAAATTCACATCCAGTCATACAATATATCACCATAAATATTTATGTAGATTTTGCATTAATCCCATTGTCCAACCCATTTCAACAAAACATATATTTTTCCTCTATAAAATATAGATTATTTATGGTTGTATGGATTACTGTACTACTATTTTTTACGATTCATTAAAAAATTATTTGAAATAGTTATAGGTAAAATATGTTTCATTATCCATTTTTATTTCCTAATATAAACACCAATATTAATTTCATCCTATCATATAAATAACTTAAAAATTTCTACAAAATAATATTTTAGTTTTATAAACATAAAAAATTGTAATTTAAGGAGATTAAGTTAAAACAATTTCATAATGTGGAGACCTATATTTGTGTATTTATTCTTCATTGGTCTATATACCTAAATATATATATGATTCATAAAATTAGTGTATGAGATCTCAACTATTTTATCATTTCTTTTAGACATATTTTCTTTTTAGTAGGCATTGCAAAAAATGGTTCTTCCTCTCTTTAGTAGAGGAAATATCTTATAACGTATTATTTTGAATCATTTTCGTTGTTGTGTTTTTTAAGATGAAAAAAAATTACACCATAATATCTGTTAATCATTCTCATTTATGTGACAATAATTATTCTTAGATATAGTCAAAAATATATTTCCATCAATTATGAATCCCTTGGATTAAGTTCATACATCCTTCCTAAACCATATTATAAAATAATTTTATCTAAAGGACTCTTAGTTTCTATAATCGCATAGATGGTGTAAGCATAGTATGTCCTGATTATGTCTATTAACATATTTACATTACCTAGAAATTAGACTATAATCACCAATAAAAGTTGTAAAACAACATTTTACTTTTATGCAATAATCATTTCCAAAGGTAACATCTCCTCCATTTTGTTCTCTATGATTTCTCAGGATTCTAAACACACGTATAATATAATAGGAGAATAAGATATTAGGAATATATGGTTCCCCTTTAGACTATCATTTATAGTGACATCAACATTCAGGGAAGTTTCATTTTTCATTTGTTTTCCACTCTCCTTTTCTCTTCCATTATACTGAGCCTATATAGGAATTTTTTTCATTATTTATTCTGTATAGTGACTAGCTTGAACTCAAATTCCGTTGGATTATTTATTTTAATATATATAGTTTTTTCAAGAAGATTTTTTGACTTCTAATTACTCCTATTATTTTTCACAACCCATCATATGATTGTTATTTTATTCTCATTGAGAGTTTTTACCCCTCAACTAATACCATATTCTTATAAGTCATAATGTGTCCCAAATAATATAATATTTTTACCCATTTATTTAACAACACTAAAAATATCACTCACAACTCCACATTCTTTTCAAATAGAAGTTACAGTTGTAATACTGTTATGTATGTTCATCAATAAATATAATATCCTTTCACCTTTATCATTGAGTATCATACCTTTGAATATTATGTCTGAGAACTATTGGCTTAACAAATGTACACCCAATATAATTATCAAAACCTATTATCTCATTTTTTATGGAGAAACCTCCATTTTTAATATAAATTATTTTGTATTTATAAATAACATGATCATATTGTATCTATTTTTTGACGAAAATATTCTATAAAATTGTGGTATTAATCTTTATCTTCTATTTCATTATTGAGATCATATTTCAACATAATTACAATTCATTAAACATGAAGTCATTATATTATTCCTTTATAGGAAATATTTTTGGATCATATTTCAATTCTTTATTATCCTTCTAAATTTTGCATTGCATGGATTCCTTCTATTTTTGGTTATTTATTTCCTCTACACATGGAATCAATTTTTAGTGTTAATATTTTTCACTTTTAATGTATTCCTTTTTTCTAATTAGTGAATTGTTTTCTTAACTTTACTATTTTACTCTACATAAGATTTTTTTATTATTATAGAATGTTTTTGGTAATGTATTTTCTCTATATTTCACTTCTTTGACTGATGATTCCTCCTGATTCAAAATTCCCCATGATGTTTAATTTTTTTTATAATTCTATAATCAGATGATAAAACATTTTAGGATTATTCATTTTCTTATATTACTACCCAATGTATCCTATTCATCTTGGTAAACATAATTACTTCCATTAATTTAGTTCTCCCTTCACATTGATTATTTTTTTACATCTTAATCTATGTCATTTCAATAGTATCATCTTCTGCAAGGACATTACATTTTTTCCCTGTGAATTTGATGGTAATGTTACCAAATCTTCTATAATAGAAGAATTTCAATGGAATCATTCATTCATACTGCATTTTCCAATTTAGAAATCTCATTTGTTATGAGAATTTATCCTCTAATTCAATAATCCTTCTCATTTTCATTCCCCAATTGTTTATAAAAATCATATTATAATACATTGAGTTTTACTTATATCATGGATTGAATATCCTCTTGTTCCTTGTCAATATTCCTAAAAATTAGATCCTTTTTCATTTAATATTCCTCTTAAATATTTTTACATTCATCTAGAGATAATAATTTCTTTCCTCTAAGACTAAGACATTATGATAAAATCTGTTTGGGAAATTTCAAATTAACATTCAATATGATTTATTTCATTAGAGTTCCACTAAATAATATAAAACTATTGAATATTTCATTGATTCTGGTTAATAGAAATAAATGGTTTTATCATTAAATATTGTTAATTCCAAATACATATATACCTATATTTATATATTTTCTTAAAATAAACTAATATTACTTTAATTTATACATTACCTATTGTTATAGATTTCTTTGGCTGATTAAAGACATGTCAATATTGTATAAATGTTGTTTGAAAATGATATGAGAGCTAAATTATGGTATATACCATCGACAATAATATTACATTTTTCTGTAAAATTTATAGTTATGTACATTAATCAATGTGGAAAATACATTATAGAAACATGTACTACTTCCAAGAGAAGAGATATATGTTATGGTATCATCATAGTTTTCAATTAGAGAATTTCTTTCTATAAGGAATATATGTACTAATATTATTAATGATATTTATGTTATAAATTTCAAAAAAAGAGATCCATTAGAAATAATATTTTTTGATAACCCTAGTAATAACTTTTAAGGGGTTAAATATGAGGAGGGTGATAAATAATGATATCTTTATACAACTTACTTCTTTTTTATGCAATCTTATGTGACCCGCTACGGTCAATACCTACTTAGGAATTATATCATACTCTCAGAACATTGAATAAAGTAGAAAATAATTAAATTAAAATTATTTTAGAAAATATTTTTCCCTAATGTGGTATCTCGCACCATACTATTTTTGGAATTTATAATTCATAGATTTTATAGAATGATCTCTAAATAATTACAGTTCTCTGGGAAGGGAAAACCACTAAAAAATTGAGTGTACTACACAAATGTATATTGATAAGATTATTATAATATTTCCCACCAATAATAGCATTTTTATTATTATATAATCCTACTTAATATAAAATAAAGTTCTTCGGATAGCCTTTAACCACAGAAGGTACATTATATAAATGTTTATTTCTTTTGGTCCTACAGATTTTAGTCACCTCAGTTTAGAGCTACTCAATGTCAACCTAACTTATATTGTGGTGAATTTCTATAAGGTTCCTCAACAATACCCTTCACTAAATAAATTCTCAATGTAATCAAAAATAATAATAATAACAATTACATAATCATTTACCCCTTTTTAATCAAATAATATCTAATAAATGTGTGGAACATGAAGGTTCCCATTAAAAACAACATCTAAATTGAAGTCTTTCTTAAACAACATTCACTAAATTTGAATATTTCAATGTTTTAAAATTTAAAATCTTCCACAATACATGACATCAACCGAATTTATGGATTCCACAATACTCAGAATGATTCAAGAACTTTTCTTTAGGAATAACAAACTTTTAAAATTCAACTGAAAATTATTATATTGGTAGAAAGATAAAAATTTCAATGGGATTTTAATCTATAAAATACAATGGATGAAATTATAAAAACATAAATCTACTTATCTTCTCATTCCACCTTTTCTTTATCTCAAAACATCTTTCTTAAAACATGAATTAATTCAAAAACAATTATAAGAAACATGTACATCCAATGATTTGAATCCATTTCATATACACTACATTTAAAAATTATCTTTAAATAACACTTTTTGACCAATTCATAACTATAAATTTATCACTCAATATTTTCTTAAATTTCATATAATCTATTCCTCCTTCTTCACGAGCATTAATGTCAACATTTATTCAATCAACTCAATATTTGTTCAATCCAACATGGTTCACTTTGGTTCTTCTAGGAAACAGTTAAAAATTATATAAATGAAATGAAAAACTTAGATACATTTGTTTCTTTATCTCTCTCCAATAAACTCTAACCCTCCATACCACCGGATCTTCCAATGAAGATGTGAAACCATCCAAAATGGGTTCTTCATATTTATAATATTATATAGTCTATCTCCTAGAGAATATTCAAAAAAGTGGGAAACAAATAAAAAACCTTCATAACCTATGGGGAAATTAAATTTTGTTTATTGAGAGGGTGTTTTTGGTGATATAAGTTTTATAGGTTATATTTTATTATTTATTTATATTATGAACATATAGAATTTTCATTTCCCCACCCTCACATTTGTTATGTCATGGAATCCCATGGTGAATATGTGAGGGATCGTAGTTTATGTGACACTATATTAGATAACATCCCAAACTAGTTTCCCATAATTTAGATTATTCCTTTGATAAATATGTTCCCTTGATGATATCTATGAGAGTTATTTATGGGGTTATTTTTTATGGAATTCAATATTTGTAAGTGACTTATTTGACATGTGTATTTACATAGATCATCTAATATTATGACCCTTTGAGTTTCTTATGATGATTTTTACATTGTTGATGAAATTATTTTGGTGATTTCTACTACACATTTATTCTATACCCTTCCCCTCACAATGGATTTACAACACCGTTTGTATTGTTTTCAAATATTTATAAAAATTTTCATTGATATTATAGTTTAAACTAGATTTTATATGTTATTTATCATTATATTGTGTTCTACAATCAACGATATTTTATAAAAGGATATTTTTTAGCATTTTTTTTAAATTGAAGAATAAAATGTTTTGGTTTTCGATAACATAGAGTTTTTCTTTCAATGGTTAAATTATTTTATTCTCAATATGGTGGTTCTTACTGTGATTTGTTAAAAATTAATTTTAATGAATGATTTTAATTTAATGATTGATATCTTTTTATAAGTTGAAAAGTATCGTTGCTAATTCTATGGTTAATTTCTCCCAAAATGGGAATTACCTTATAAATCTAGATTTGGAAAAAAATAATGACTCATACTTTTCTCAAGCATTCTAATATAAATGAATAATTTATAATTAATGAATCTATCTAGATTTTATAAAACATACTATAAAATATATTTCATATAATATTTTGTGAAATCCTAACTGCATATTTAGATCACACACTAAAGCCACACCCATGTATATATATAGCCCTCATGAATCTATATGGGTTCCTAGTTTCAGATATTAGATTTCTAATTAATGATTCTAACTAGACATTAGGTATGTAGGATTCATTTTATGTTCTTATGTTTACCTAGTATTGGTTAAATTATGAAATAACAGTTTTTTATTTTAAGTGTTAGAAAAAGTTATGTGGTGATTTCCCAGATATCATGATTATGGAATCATATATAAATGAATCCTTACATAATTTTTTTATTATTAGATATTAAAAAAATGTATATGGATCATATATATATGTAATTGTTAACCTTGAGTGTGGGTATACAAGTATAGATAGATTTATTGGATAATGACTAGTTTTGTTATGAGAACTGTATAAAAAAACTGGGACACTATGATTGTTACACTATAACATGGAAAGTGATATTGAAAACTATGATATAATATTCTACTATATGATAAATGTTATTTTGTACATGACACGAGAGTAGGTAAGTTATTCTAGTATCAATAAATATGTGAGAAATATTTATTATAGGGAATGTGTTGAGTGGTTTTCCTTGTTTTAAACCATTTCTTTTCATAACTTAAGTAGGAATATAATTTTATAAAAAATAGCATGGGTGTATGAATTTGGTGTAATGGTAATTAATTTTTCTTCAAATATTATGATAAGTGTTTTATCTCGGGAGTTACCTTGTGGTGTCATCAAAAACTCATTGTGGGTACTTTCAAATTTTTGTTCTTCTAAGGTATTGTCAATTATTGTTCGATCCAAGGGTTTTCACAGATTGAAAGTAATGGAATGATGTGTATTTTTTCAATCCCTAAAGGTTTGAAAAATGAATTTTATTTCCAAGTGATGTTATATATGAATGTGGATTTAGTATTTATTGTGGCACAATTTTCCAATGTTTTCCAAATATTTTGTCCTGAAAATCTATTGTAAAATAAGAGATTCAATGAATTCATGCACATAGAAAAAATGAATTTGTTAGGTCTCAAAGGTAGTATTTCAAAAATGTTTGAAAAATGAAAAAATTTGTTAATGTAAAAAGTCTTTAAAATTACTAGGTTTCATTATCTTCCTAATGATCTACTTCACAAATTAAAATACATTGGTGGATTATAGGAATGTGTTTCCTCTCTGGAATTGGGGATAACCTCATTGATTGAAGGTTCAATCATTCCAATCGGTTTCTAACGGGTTTGTTCGTAGAACTGGAAACATCCAATGATTCCATATCCATTAGTACTTACTTTCCAAAGGTAGGCGCTCGTTATTTGTGGACTGATGTGGCTTAGGAATTTGCATTTGTCGAGAGGATGGGAGGTCAGACTCATCACACCATTTTTAGGGGAATTATTGTCTACTCTGGGACTCTCATTATATATTTAAGTTATGTTTGTGAATCCTTATTACATTAACAAGTATAAAATGAGATTTTCGTTAAATATGACAATCAATGATTATTATATGTAGGAAATTTAGAGAATCTTTTATATGTATTCGAGTTTCTTCATCGATAAAGAATTATCAATATTTGTTATAGATTCTTGGTCAATGATATACTTCGACAAATTATATAAAAGTCTCTAGGTCATTATGATGACCATACTGGTTTTAAAGCCACTCAGTGGGGCATTTGAAGTTTATTGTCATTCAGAAGGACATGGGATATTTCAGAGTTGGGATCATACCCGCAGATGGGCTACCTACGTATCCTTTGTTTTGGAAAAGGAATCATAACCTACGTAGTTCGAGTAAGGGAGTATGATGTTTATGATTGATGGCTCAAAGAAATATGTCTTAATTACTTTTACACTCTAAGCTCATGTGAGTCATTCTTGGTGTGAGAAACAAGAGGTATTGGAAAACCAGAAAATTGTTCCCTGAAAGATGCAATCATAATAAATGATGTTTGGATTGTGTATGTATGACTTCCCAAATAGATGAAGATTAAGATTTACTTCAGGGAAGAAATCCAGGAACATGGTCCAAAAAGGTATATGCACTTTATGGATATTTGGATACTCTAATCTTGGGGCTTACTCCAAATGAAGATGCCCAAGTTAGGAGGGGACTTATGATTGGGTTTTTCTCCTGAGAAGGAATCTCAGATCAAAAAGTAAATTAGGACTGGTTAAGAGAAATTATGAATGGGGCTTACTCCTGAAAAGGATGACCAGATTAGGAAATTTGAGACTAGGTCTTACTCCTAAAAAGGAAGTCCAGATTAGGGAATTATGACTGTGGCTTACTCCTGAAATGGAGGCCCAGGTTAAGGAACTTGAAAAATTAAGGGACTTGGGGCTTTCTCCTAAGGAGGATGCCCAAATTTGAGATTGGGTCTTACTCCTTAAATGGAATCCCAAGTTAAGAGAATTATGATTGGGGCTTACTCCTGAAAAGAAATCCCATATTTGGGAACTTTGAGATTGGGGCTTACTCCTGAGGAGGATGCCGAAATCAAATGAACACGGACTGGGGATTACTCATAAAAAGGAGGCACATGTTAAGGGAATTATGGTTGGGACTTACTCCAGAAAAGGAGGCCCATATTTAATGAGGACTTGGGGATTACTCCTAAGGAAGATGCCCAAATTAATGAGAACTTTGAGACTGGGGCTTACTCCTGAAAAGGAATCCCATGTTGAGGATTCTCTCTTCTTAAAGGATGAGGTTGAGTGAATGAACTCTCTAACCATAGTGACATAAAGATGTGAAAATCACTAGGTTTTGAGAGATGTTCCATAGAATTCCTTTCAGATAAGAAATTCAATCGCGAAAACATGCCATAAATGGGTTTGAAGACTGTCTTGAAGACTGAATCTCGAATAGGAGAGGTGGAATGGCATAAGAGATGTGAAATGGGCAGGAAGGGCACACATAAATAGAAGGGCGCGCAAGTCCTGGGGGGTCACGCAAGTCTTGGTTGGGCGCGCATGTTTTGGTCACCCTAGTATATTTGCGAGACACCTATATACTTGGGAGATCCTTGAACAGTAGATTAATACTTGAAAAATCCTTGACCAAAGCCTTTAGAATTATCCCGAGGTACTTCCAGAAGAGTGGCGCGCAAGTTTCAATGATTAGGTAAGGAGGTGCACAAGTGTGTCCATTTCCCCTAAGGTTAAAACACTTAGGTGCGAAAGTGTTATTGAATTCTAACACATAGACCTTATTCCTCTTGTTTAGAACTTCTATTCTAGGTAAATAATTACCTTAGAAGTGGTCAGAAAACTTGAAGAAGAAACATGGGCGTTCAGAGCTCTGTATCTGAATTCTGGAAAAAATCCTCCCGAAATGGGGGGCCCACAAGGGGTATTTATAGGCTGGAGAAGACCCTGGGCAATTTTCAAAGAGGGTGCGCAAGTCACTTGCGCGACCACTAGGCAGTGTGTCAGTGTACTTGCATGACCATGCTTGATCTTGCGTGACCTGTGGGCAATGTTCTCCTTGTTCACCCCTTTCTCTTTTTTTGATGGTTATTAAATGGATGAATCTTATTTGTTTGAGTTATTTCCCTTTTCATTTCGTTTAGACTCTGTGATAAAAAAGGAGCGGCAACAAAAGTCCCCCCTCAGAGTTGGATCCAGAGAGAAAAGAGGATTTGACTCTGAGGTGAGAAGAAAACAAGAAATCTGGCAGTTTAAAGTCATGCATGTCGGACATAAAAAGGCTAATGTTTAAGGTCAAATAGCATTGACCTGATGGAATAAAATTTGACTCAATTACTTGATAATTTATTTGAAAACATGTTACCATATTCAAGTATGGAAGGGAAAAAATGTAAACTATTACTTAAGTAACGTTGAATCTGAGGAATGATATGAAAAAATGACTAAGAGGCATTAGAAGAAGTATTTTCCAAGAATGAGGTTACCATTATTTAACAAACCTGTTAGGGGGTTGAATTATGCAGGACCACCTAAGGGCATTGGCTTCATGGTCAAATAATAGCATCATTTGGCTAACAGGTCCGTTATGTAGACTGGTTTTTCCAAGGCCGCCTAAGGGCACATGCTGCATAGTCAGGAAAACGAACTCTCAGAAAGTTACTTTTATACTTCTAAAAATCTAGTGGAAGTTTATGAAGATTCAAATTTTCCAAAGCATAGTGTTTTCTGTATGAAGAGAGGTACTTGAATATGGAGAAGATATTTTCAAATAAGATTGTTTAAGAACTGGATGAATGTCACTCCTACGAATGTCTGACCCAAATGTAGGGAAGGGAAAATATAAACCATAGACTTGAATATTTTCATATCATGAAAAATAGTATGAAATAAAAATGTTATGGATGGATATTTTTTACAGATCCTTATATAATTTTGATAAGACCAATAAGGACAAAAGAGGCTTTCATCCCAAAAATGAAGTTACTAGTATCTAACAAACCCATTAGGGGTTGAATTATGTAGGGCCACCTAAGGGCATTGGCTGTATAGTCAAATAATATTATCTTTTGGATGAAAAATCTGTTATGGAGATTTTTTATGCAAGGCTACCTAAGGGAACGTGGTGCATAGTCAGGCAAAAGAACTCTCATAAATTTGAAATTTTTGTGACTATAAGTCAAGAAAAGGGTTATGAAGATCTGAAAATATTTAAGGTTAGGATTATGACACACAAAAATGGGTATTGGTCAATTTATGTAAAGATACATAGATTAATTCTAACCATAATCAGGTTGTGGTTGGGTCCTGAATTGAAATATTGGGTTTCACTATGTATCCTGTAAGGATGGGAATCAAGCCATATGTGGTTCTTGAAATACATTTTAATGTCATGTGAGACTAAAGTATGGGAGATCTTAGTTTAGGGTCATAGAGCTCAGACCATTATAAGAAATACACAGTGTGTGTTTTCATGGGGACTTTTCATCCAAGGGACTGAAAGTGGAATTTGGGGTTAGGCCCAAAGACTTGGGGTTGGATTTGAGGGACACTCGAACATTCCAACATATCCCATAAGGATGGGAATCAATCCCACATAGTTCTATAAATACCCTATGTACAGATTTGGTTCGTACATGTGAAGGGTGAAAGGGGACTTTAGTGGAATGATGGTTTGACCCAAATTAAAAGCTTTGGGCATTGCCATGTATGCACGATGTCTTTGGAATATAAAATTATTGGAAATCGATGTAAATAAAAATTTCCTCTCAGGTGAGGGTATCAATGAATTTTGTAGTTTATTGTCATACCAGACAAAAAATGTTGTACAGTTTAATGTCATGTAGCAAGGGCGAAGTTAAACCAATGTAAAGATATTGATTCTGGGGGCGGTTTCACAAATAAACATAGTACGAGATGGAGGTGAACTGATGTGAAGAGATTGGTTTTGGTCTTGAACCTTGAGAGGTTTCCTACGTACCCATCCTAGAAGGCGATGATCAAAGTCCGTGTAGTTCAATTAAATAATGAATTAGTGATCAAGTTGTTCTTGGGGACAACGACCTAAAAAATGGTGTTGGGACATACACATGGTTAGCGGCCTAGATAGGGTGTTATGGTTGATGTTTACTCTAAGATCACGTGAGTCATACTCGGTGTGAGAAACAAGATGTAACAACAACCTTAACGATGCACAGTTTAATGTCATATAAGACATATAAAGGGACTATGCAGTTTAAAGTCTTGTAGTGAGGACTATTGGTGCTGCACAGTTTAGTGTCATGTATCAGGGAAAAAATAGAGTTTAACGTTATGTAGGATGTATTAAGATATTTCTATACAGTTTAGCATCATATAGTTAGGATGATGGGAACAATACAGTTTATTGTCATGTTGGAAAAAAGGGGGTTGTGCAGTTTAATGTCATGCAGTAAAGTCAAAAGAGGACACAATTTAACGTCATGTTGGACATATTAGGGACTTTTTCATTGTTTAACGTCATGTTGGATGAAAAATGGATGATAGAGTTTAGCGTCATGTTTGACGAGTTATGCGAATAGTTTAAGGTCATATGCATGGACCATTGTTGTATTGTTTAATGTCATCTAGCAAGGACGATGAAGGGGACATAGTTTAATTTCATGTTAGACGAATGTGAGAATATTTTAAGGTCATATGCATGGACCATTGGATATGTAGTTTAACGTTTTTCTGGACGTAAGGGACTTCTGTATAGTTCAGCGTCATGTAGTTAGGACGTCACATTTTAACGTCATGTTGGATGTAAGTAATACAAATAGTTTAAGGTCATATGAATGGACCCTTGGTGTATATTTTAACGTCATATAGCAAGGACGATGAGGATTAAAGTTTAACTTCATGAAGGAAAATTGTAGGGACAATACTGTTTAACGTCATGTTCGAAGAAAAGGATTCAAATAGTTTAAGGTCATATGCATGGACCGTGGATGGTGCAGTTTAACGTCATGTTGGACATAAGGGACATGAAAATAGTTTAAGGTCAAATTCTTGGACTGTGGATGGTGTAGTTTAACGTCGTGCTGGATGTAAGGGAGATGAAAATAGTTTAAGGTCATATGCTTGGACCGCCTTGATGTATTTTTTGTTTATAAAAAATACTTCTTCATAAATCTGGAATTAGTTGGAGTAGTGATGAGTTCTCCATCCATTGAGATTAATGAGAATGCTCCATTGGAGTAGACCTTATGTATTGAATAAGGTCCTTCCCATTTTGGTTCAATCTTGGGAGGTTTCTTTCCTGGTATCATTGGAGTTATGAGAAACAATACCAGTTCTCCATGAATGAATGAACGAAGATGAACTTTTTTGTTGAAAGCTCATGCTATTCAATTCTGCTAGACTTCCAAGTGGTGCAGTGTGCACAATCATTCCTCATCTAACCATTCTAATTCATCAAATCACTTTTGAGATAGTTCATCTATAGATGAATGATCAAAAATAGCTACTCTGAGTGAGGGTAGTTGAACTTCAATAGGAAAGACTGCTTCCATTCCATATACCAATGAATATGGAGTTGACAGCGTTGCAGTGCGGGTGGTGGTCCGATAAGACCATAAAGCATGAATGAGTTTATCAGGTCATGACTTCTTATCTTTATCCACCATCTTTTGCAGTATATTTGACAGAGTCTAGTTGAAGGATTCTATCTGGTCATTGGCTGCTGCATGATACCGAGAAGAATGGTTGGATTTGATGTTGTATTCTTGATACAACTTCCTCACCTCGGATGAACAGAAGTTGGTGCCATTGTCTGTCAATATGGTATGAGGGACACCAAATCTGGTAATGATGTTAGTCTTGATGAAGCTAACAATGATTTTAGAACTAAATTCTTTGAGAGGTATTTCCTCTGCCCATTTGGAAATGAAGTCAGTAGCAGTAAGAATATACTTAAACTTCTTGGTCATAGCTAAAGGGTAAGGTCCCACCACATCCATTCCCCATCTGGAAAATGACCACGAGTTTTTATTTATATGTACCAACTCTAAAGGTTGATGAATGAAACTGGCATGTACATGGCATGAATGACACTTATTTATGAAATCAACACAATCTTGTATCATTGAAGGCCAAAAATATCCAAGCCTTCGAATCTGATCAGACAGTCTATGTCCAGACTGTTGGGCACCACAGACTCCTACATGCACTTTTTTCATGACAAACATTGTCTCTTCACCATCAATGCACCTGAAGAGAACTCCATAAAAACCACGCTTGTAGAGAATTTTCTCTAGGTGATCTGGGGAATCATAAAGAGTAATATGGACCACATGTCACCCGATTTGTTCTTTCCCGGCTCTATCAGGTGGAAGTGTCCCATTTTGAAGGTATTCCCTGATAGGTTTCATCCATCCTGTAGTATGACCATACGGTTACGGAATGGGACTAATTTCATTGATCTCCTCTGTTCTGGTTTGAACATAAGGTGTAATTGTATAACGGTGGGAAATACTGATGGTTGTTTTGTCCTGATTTGGATCTGCCAGAGCTTTGGCTATATTAGATAGTGCATCAGCTTGAGCATTTTGTGATCGCGGTACATAAGAAAATGTCGGTTCTGTAGGAAATTCTTCCATTACCTCTCTGACATAATCATACAAAGGGATCAATTCTTCTTTTCTGATTGCATAATCCCCATTAACTTGTTTGATTACCAGGTCTGAATCACCTTTCACCCTTAAGTGATTCACTTGTGCTTGAAGTGCCAACTATTATCCTGTGATGAGAGCTAGGTATTCTGCTTCATTATTGGTACCAAATTCCCACAATATAAAGGAATAAGGTAACACTACCTTTTCTGGGGAAATAAGAATATCTCCTAATCCATCTTTGTTGAATTTGGTATCTTCCATTTTCTTCCCTATTGGACTTCTGGAAGAACCATCAAAATACATTTCCCATACCCGAGGACTATCCTAAATAGAGAAGACTTCCTCATCAGGGAGTTAAATATCTTAATATGTATGTTCTACTTAAGGATGTTCAGCAAGGAAATCATCATGATCTTGGCCCTTTATTTCCTTTTGAGACACATAGTAAATGTCTAATTGCTTCAAAATAACTGCCCACCTTTCCAAACATCATGTAAGCATTGAACGACTAAGGATGAATTTGAGCGGGTTATTGCAAGATACCAATTGGACCTCGTGATGTTTCAGGTAGTGTCTCAACTTCTGAACTACAAAGATTAATGCCAGGTAGCACTTCTCAATATTTGAATATCGGGTTTCTGCTTCAAGCATAGTCCGACTGAGATAGTAGAGGCTATTTTCATTCCCAGCATCATTATTCTGAGCAAGAAAGGCACCCAATGATTGCGCTATGGTTGTCACATAGAGGATAAGTGTCCATCCTTCAACAGGTGGCATAAGTATCGGGGGACTCAAGAGGTATTTTCTTGAGATTATCAAATGCTTCATGACATTTTTCATTCCACGGGTAAGTGACTCCCTTCTTCATCAATTTGGTGATGGGTAAACATTTGCCTGCCAAATTGGTGATGAAACTCCGAATATAGGCCAAGTGACCTAGAAGTCCTCTTAATTAGTTCAAATTTCGAGGAGGTGACATACCAAGGATTGACGTGGTCTTCTCAGGATCGACTTCAATACCACGATGGCGTACAACAAAGCCGAGAAATTTTCCTGAGGTTACCCCAAAAGAACATTTTAAGGGGTTGATCTTCAAATTATGTTGTCAAAGCTTGCAGAATATGACTTTAAAGTAAACCAAGTGATTAGAACGATGTTTTTATTTGACCACCAAATCATCCCCATAATAATCAACAAACTTCCCTAAAAAGGGTTTGATGATAAGAGGCATGGCACACTGATATGTTGCGCCTACATTCTTTAAGCTAAAGGTCATTAACCGATAGCAAAACACACCCTGAGGGGCTCTGAAGGCTGTGGATTCCTCATCTTCTGGAGCCATTCGAATTTGATTATATCCGGAATATCCATTCATGAAGGAAAGTGCTTTATAGCCAGTTGTTGCATCGATTAAAAGTTCACTAATCGGAACTATAAAATCATCCTTAAGAAAATTCCATTTAAGATCAATGAAATCAATGAAAACTCTAATTTTCCCATTCTTCTTTTTCACTGGGACAATATTAGCCAACCACTTGTGATATTTAACTTCTCTAATGAAGTTAGATTTGATAATATTATCCACTTCAGCCTCAATTTTGGAAGCAAAGGATGGTTGTGTTCTTCTAGCAGCTTGTTTGAATCCTTGATGTTCTTCTGGAAAACCCAAACGATGCTTGGCAACATCAAGATCAAGCTCGGGAATCTCTGTATAGTTCCAAGAAAATATATATCAATTTCACTTTAGAAAGGAAATATACATCTCTTTTTCTTCATGAGTCATGGATGCACTGATTAAAGTGGGGCGTGGATCTTCTTTTATACCCGGATTGATTTCTCTGAGTTCATCTACATAGGTAGAGATACCCTCTTCAAATGTTGGAGGAGATTCTCTGAGATCTTCCTCTTCTTCTTCAACATGTGTTACTTCTTCTGTTTATACTTGCATAGAACATAATGAAGTATAATTTCCATGATTAAGAGAGATGTTAAAATTTGAACATCTTGAAGAAGTGGTTTCCACTTCTGACCCAGTTGATGATGAAGGGTCTTACATGGGTAATAAAGAGGAGATAATGGATTGAGAATCGACATCATTGTTCACCTCTGATGTTGCTATCACTTCTTATGTCCTAATTGGAGAAGTATAAACTTACTGGATTTCAGCAAATGAAATAAAGACATCTCCATTTGGGATTTCATCACTGCTTGGTATCTCACCAATTTCACCCATGCTGTCTGGCTTGATTGTCGTAATTGAAATTATGGATCTTTCCATAAGAGTATTTTGATTTGGGTCTATCCTGTCAATTTGACTGATAGGAAACACATAATCTGTACTCACATGTGCAAATGGATTTACTGGAATCTTCTCCAAACCATATGGAGCATTAACATTGGTAATCAATCTTGATGTGGATTTCTCATTTCCCTTCAAGTGATAGAATTCCGCCTCAATGTATTGATATTCACATGTCTTTAACAGGTCCTTATCACCATACAATGTCCCAACATGACCATCGAAACAATATTTGAGACATTGATTGTATGATGAAGGGATAGACGCATGCCGATGTAGCCAGGGTCTTCCGAGAAAGATATTGAAGGCTGAGTCTTGATCCACAACCATGAAATCTGAATTGGATACAAGATCTTCAAATTGAGTTCTGCGTGTAATATTGCCCATTGGTTCTTGTTCATTTTTATCATATCCTTGTAACATCATATTAGAAGGAGATGAATCAGATTCTGTGAGGCCCCATCGACGAAGTGTACGAATGGGAATGAGGTTGACTCATGAACCATTATCAATGAAAGCTCTTCAGATGTCTACACCATTTAACTTTCCAGATAATTACAAAGGTATAATATGCCCATGCATGACATCATCTTCATTTTCATCTATGAATGATATCACATCCTGGTATTCTATAGGATTATTTTCTACATGGTAGACTTCAGCTGCAGCAATTTCAGTTTCAAACTCCTAAGGACTTGACAAAGCTTCGATGAGTGCCTCTCGACGATCTTTTGACATATTCAAAGTATCCAGAATTGAAAAATTGGCCGACAAATGGGCCATGTGTTTCAATACATCATTCTTTTGATCCAGTGGTCTGCGTTTCCCAACAGGAACATGTGGTTTAGCAGGTTCCATGGAATTTTATGCTTTGAAAGATGATGCTTCTTGTGTCGGGATATGAGTTGGAAATATTCCTGGCTTTGGAAGATTAGACCGATTAGATCTATTTACATGATGAGAGGATGAAGGTGGAATCCCCAACCAATCCTCTAGAATAACTATGCCAGTACTGAATTTGCTATTGGTGGAAGAACATGGTTGTTCTTGTTGAGCTCACTGAAGGGCTCTGCCACGATTATATGTTGCATACACAGTTCTAGCAAGGGTAGAATTGGAATAGTGGCTTCTAGGATATCCACATCTTCCTCTATATCCTAGACCCTTGTAACTCCCTCTAATTCCTCTATTGGATACAGGTAATTTAGGCTCATCAATATTGAATCTGTGACTTGCATAAGGATCTATTATGTGAATCATGTTAAAAGAACCAAAGATTAATTCTTCATCCGATAAAGACTCTTCCTAATTAGCCAATTTAGGTTGTGCCATTTGGTGGGGCGGTGCATGTAACATCGAAGTAGATGGCATGGAATCTTCCAGAGTTAAAGACAACATAGGCTTTGACACAATTTCATCTTCCTCTGATTTCTTTTATTTCTTTGAACTATGCCGCCCTTTTGAGGATTTTCCCTCTGAAGAGGATTTTTTGTGGAATCCATAGCAGAAGACACAATTGGTTTCTTCAATTGTGTTCTCAAAATGGAATGAGTTCGTTTGATCGTTTTCCTGACCATCCAATCATCATATTTCTGCGCATTTTTACTTTTGACTTCTTTCCATTCGCCTTTTTCCTCTGGAACTGTAGCATTAACACATGCTACCTAGGATGAAGAGCCTTTTAGTTTGACTTGTCCTGAGTAGACCATCTTTTTCAGGATATATTTGAAGACAAAACACTACTGTATGGGATGCCCCAACATTTGATGAAAGGGGAAATAATTGGGACGGTCTTCATCTCCTTCCTTATTTGGACTTATGGGCCTTGGAAACTGAACCAAATTTTTTTCCAGAGTCAAAATGAAGTAGCCAAGAACTTGTTCATTTCAGAAAGAGTAAACTTTGATCTTATTCTCCTCAAATTATTTCCGTCTTTGATCTCTTTGATCATCTTGATGAAACGTCCTTTTTTATTGATGCTCAAGAGGTGGATCCCTTCTAGAAGATGAACGTTTTGAAGTAGAATCAGGTACAATTGATTGATTAAGCATAACTATAGCAGTCTCTTCTTTGCCCATTCTTCTTCCTGGAACTGATGGAATTATACGAGATTTAGCCTGAGTCTGTATAAGGGAATCTTCAATCTGCTGAGCGATTGAAGTAAGGTCTCGAAACCCTCATGTTTCTTTTACATGGATCAACGGCGTGCGTAATTAATCACGTAGATTTGCTACACATATTGAAAACAGTTCTTGTTGAGGGAGTGCTAAGCTTAGGGAATATGTTAATCCCTTCCAGCGAGCAATGAAATCTGAAACCCTTTCATTATCCCTTTGCTTACAGTTTTTAAGATAAAAAGTTGTTGTCTTTGGAAAAGATGAGCTGAACAGAAGAAGGAATTGTTGACGGAGATCTTCCCATCCGGTAATTGACTGGGATTGCAAGCTTGTATACCAAACAAAAGCTGGTCCTTGCAAGGTTCGCACGTAGCATCTGAGTGTCATTGATTCTTGCAGTTCCGTAGTTCCTATCATAGTGTCGCAACAAGACACGTAAGGCATCAAATACTGTCCTAGATCAACTGATCCATTGAAAATAGGGAATACAGGGTTCCCAAAACATGATGGGGGAGGGATTGAATCTACCCATTCAGGGTAATCTATATTTTCAGGTTGAACCTGCACACGCTTCCCTTCCATAGTCTCTAACTGAGCTGTTAATGACTCAATGGTAGTTATTAACTTTTGAGAAACATCCGGTTGAACTTAGACTTGGGAAGGTGAAATAATTTGAGTCTAGACAGGTATGGTGGCTGGTACTACAACTAATGGTAGCAACACCGATTGTTGTTACACTTGACCTATATGATTAGACCTGTGGGGGTTTACTGATAGAGGAGGATATTCTTGATCCATCTCAGTAGCTGCAACAAACTCCCTTGGCTGACTGACTCTAGTACGTCTAGGAAAAAGACTACCCTTAAGTAGTTATGCATTCATCTTCATTAATTCCTTCATTTATTCCTCTTGTTGCGTAAATCTTTGTTGTAGTGAGAGCGATTTTCCTTCTCTAGAGGAAAGATATATAACATGATTCTTTCTCTTCCCCTTGTTTGATCCCCTTTGGAAAGGGGGAAGTGGGTTACTTGATGGAACAACCAGATTTTGGGTAAACCTTTGATTTCATATACGCACACCCTCTTCATTTCTGTCTGTGCATATAACTTCTTGAGTAGAAACCTCTTCATCTGAGTCCCCTCAGTGAGTCTCATGTTCTGAAGTATCAGAAACAATGGCATTAATGGCATTAATTTATGCATAACGCATCGCATCCCTTCTATTAGCATTTCTGTGATATTGTCTTCTTCCATTCCCCTGGAGAGACATTGCCTTTTGTTTATTTGATCCCTCAAGAACTTCTTGGTGAACTGTAATTTGGAGGGAATATCCTGATAATTTGGATCTTCGTTACTCCTGTGGTTTCTTTCCTAATCTAGAGGATACCTAATTTCACTGAGGAGGGGATTGATGATTTGAAAAAGTCCCCAGTCTGGTGGACTGGGGTTGTTCCTACTGTTCTCCCTGAACTCCTTGAATCCTATTTGTTGATTCTGAGGGTTGGATTAAAAGAGTTCCTAGTCTGGAGAGATGGAGTGGTTCTTGACATTCTATTTCTAATACATTCTTAAAAGCTCTTCTGATCTTGCGGACCCTAGTCTAGAAATTAGCTGGATGCATCAATCGTCATCCACTTTTATCACCCGGTTCAAAAGACTGTTGGATGATTTCTAACACTTCTGTCACTTGATGATGTACTTTCTCCATATGAGAGGCCTATTCAATATTCTCATTTTCTTGATGCAGGAGTAATTCAACAACATGTTCTCTGTATTCTTGATTTTGAGAAGAACTAGTTGAGGCATGTTCTTGGGAAAGCTTTTGATTACAAACAAAACCAATTGACTATGGTCGTCCACAGGCAATAACATTTCATGAGACCATTTTTGGCGGCTTTACTGATTGGAGAGAACAGTGAAATGTAGTTCTCCATGAACACCCTATCCCCTGATATGAATACTAGATGGGGAATTGGCAATTAACTGACACAATCTTCTTAGTGCGCCAAGGCATGAGCGCTGAAGGGGTCTCTGCTTCTTTTCATCCTTTGGATATCGAGATACTGATCGATATGCCAAGTCAATTTGACGTTGTAACCCATCTATTATCTTAACATGATTTTCATATTCATCATAAGATAATACTTTCTTTTTCAAATGACAAAGAGTTTTCCATATTTTGAGACGAATATCTTGAATACAATCTTCCGTCAAGACTTATGTAATGTCATACTGAGAGTCAGCCAAAGTCCAAAACATGACTGGCACTTCACCTTTCAATAGTTATTTTCTCATATTCAGAACTTCCTCTTTATAATTCAATTAATATTCTTTTACCTGATTTGACCAGAGTTGGTGCTTCCTTATTGCTTCATCGGATTCAATAGGATTGGTAGAGAATTCACATATCAAACAAAGAGATGAATGACCCGGGGGTGGTTCGGAGAATGACCTACACCCCGGGCTATCTTCTGATCGAGAAAGTATTTCACCTGCTAGCGATGAAGCATCAGACATAACTAGTTTCACATTTGCATGTGCCTCATGATAAGAGGGATTTCTCAGCACTACATTGTCAACGGGAGCATTTTATGGGCAATCTGCATCACTACTACAGAGAGGACTTTCGCAGTTAAATTCATCATCATGGGGAGGACCACCATGGTGGGTTATAGAAAAAGATGAGATCTCTTACTCCATGGTCTTCTGGCCACACAGAGGGTTATTGTAGCTCTCATCTGAAGATGAAACTTCAAGATCGACCGAACTATTATGAAGCAAGCCTTTAAGAAGATATGTCGGTTGAAGACCTTCGGAATTAATGTTCCCATAATTGGGAAATGAGGGAGTAGAATCTTGGATACCAACAGATAACTGTCTGAGGGATTCATGAAACTCCAGCATCGAGAAAGGCCTTGTTATAGATTGGATCTTGATTTATTGACTGTGTTGGGCGGGTCTTCTTCTTAGATGCCTTCTTAATCACCTTGGAAACCACTTTTTTACAAAAGTGTCTACTCTGAGCAGTTGTATGTGCCTGATCATGAGAGATGGCTAGGTTAGGCTGATTATCTCCACCCAAATCAGGTGTTTGTGCCTGACTTGGTTGTCCATATGATATGGGGGAGTACACCCCACAACCCTCTTGGACTAGAACATATGTGTGTATCTGCTCTGGAGTGATCTGTTGATGAGTCACTCCACTGGTAGGGATTGATTTGCATTTCTTTCCATGTGATGCTGCTGGAGCTATTATAATATCCTGGCAGGCATCCAGAATATGAGCAGAGATTTTCTTCTGCTCTTTCACCATTAAAAGAATGTTCTTGGTGACTTAAGTTTCCAGAACGGGGATATACGTACATTCTATTCTTGGATTAGGTGTGTGTTCCTGCTCTTGTCCTCCTTTTCCTGTCAGTGAATCCTGACAGTACTCATGTGTGGGGGAAAATAATTGAGTCTGCCTCATGTTTGTCACCAGAGCTTTAAGACTGACCTCTCCTGGTGCTACCAAACGAGATTGTTGGTAGGTTTTATCAATACTAGTAGGTGTATGTGCCTACTTATTTCACTCCTCCAAATGTGGTTGACTAACTTCCTTCAACACTAACAGACGAGGATGCTGGCAGGACTGATGAGTGTAAGAAGGTTTATGTGCATGTTTACCAGTTTTCAATACATTGGGTTGGTGGGATCCATCGCATATAGTCAGAAGAGCCTATTGACTAGCTAATGATTTATAAACAGGTGTATGTTCCTGTCTATAATACTCTGCCAGAATTGCCTGGCGGGATTGGCGTGATGCTGCCAGACGAGTCTGCTGGACCGAGGAATTAAAACAGGCGAGTGTGTTTTCCTGCTTGTTGCTTGCCACTAAGTTAGCTTGGTGGACTTCTCCGGAAATGGTAGAGATGAGAACCTACTCACTATTAACCTATTTTGGTCTCTGGTGGATTGTCTTGCTTGCTTGGGTTAGAGGAACCTGAGCTGAACGCCGGGAGACGACACCCTCATCATGTTGAGGGCGCAGTACTTCACGAGTCTGGAGGTGATTGTTGGTGGGATCCCTCAGGAAGGACTCCTGTCACCTTGAATTAAGGGCCTAAGGGAACTGTTCATTCACCTCCCCAAAATATGGGACTGAATGGTGATTGTGTTTCGGGGATAACAACCAGAAACGGTTGGAGATGGTGGTTGGCACCACCGGCATCTTGATCACTGTCTGTCGCTGTCCGGACGACCGGTGTGATTTGTTCACTTGGAGGGCTAGTCGGGCAGCCTCTAGAGTTGGAATGGTACCATTTTGATGGTACTCCTTAACCAGTTCATTTGATACCCAGCGTTGAAGACACTGACTAAGTGATATCGTCCTCAGAGCGGACAGTGATCCAGCAAGAGTAGCAGCATAGGTCTTCCCAGCCGAAGTATTCACAGCAGAAGTATTCACGGGTGTGAACATAAGAGAAGCCATTACATAATATCTTGGAAAATAGTTCTTATTTGATATAACAGACGTAATCAAGATGAGTTCGACCACTACATCTTATGGATAAGCACATATGTTATTGATTGTTTTGTTGGACCTCTCATTGAGTTAAAATAGGGGCCTAAAAAATAAGTAAAACATCACTTTAACTTGGTTAAGGGTTCACGTTGGGTTCACCATTTTTTGTTTCCTCTCCGGAATTGGGGATGACCTCATTGATTAAAGGTTCAAACATTCCAATCGGTTTCTAATGGGTTTGTTCATATAACCGGAAACATCCAATGATTCCATATGTATTTGGACCTACTTTCCAAAGGTAGGCGCTCATTAGTTGTGGACTGATGCGGCTTCAGAATTTGTATTGGTCGAGAGGATGGGAGGTCGGACTCATCACACCTTTTTTAGGGGAATTATTGTCTAATCCAGGACTCTCTTTATAGATTTAAGTTATGTTCGTGAATCCTTATTACCTTACCAAGTATAAAATGTTCTTTTCTTTATATCTGGAAATCAATGATTATTATATTTAGGATATTTAGAGAATTATTTATATATATTCGAGGTTTTTCATCGATATAGAATCATCTGTATTTGTTAGAGATTCTTGGTCAATGATATCCTTTGACACATTATAAAAAAGTCTCTTGGTTATTATGATGACCATGCTGGTTTTAAAGCCACTCAGTGGGGCATTTGAAGTTTATTTTCATTCAGAAGGACATGGGTTATTTCAGAGTTGGGATCGTACCTGCATATGGTCTACCTACGTATCCTTTGTTTTGGAAAAGGAATCAGAACCCACATAGTTCGAGTAAGGGAGTATGATGTTTATGAATGATGGCTCAAATAAAGATGTCATAATTACTTTTACACTCTAAGCTCACGTAAGTCATGCTCAGTGTGAGAAACAATAGGTATTGGTAAAACTGGACAATTGTGCCATGAATGGTGAAATCATAAGAAATGATGTGGGGATTATATATATATAACTTCCCAAATAGATGAAGATTAATATTTACTTCAAGGAAGAAATTCAGGAACAGGGCCCATAAAGGTATATGTACTTTATAGAGATTTGGATACTCTAATCTTGGGGCTTACTCCTAAAGAAGATGCCCATGTTAGGAGGGGACTTATGATTGGGTTTTACTCCGGATAAGGAAGCCCATATCAAAAAGTAAATTAGGACTAGTTAAGAGAAATTAAGACTGGGGCTTACTCCAGAAAAGGAAGCCTAGATTAAGAAATTTGAGACTGGGGAATACTCTTGAAAAGGAATCCCAGATTAGGGAATTATGACTGAGGATTACTCTTGAAAAGGAGGCCTAGGTTACAGAACTTGAAAAATTAATGGACTTGGGGCTTTCTCCTAAGGAGGATTCCCAAATTTGAGATTGTGGATTACTCTTGAAAAGGAAGCCCAAGTTAAGAGAATTATGATTGGGGCTTACTTCTGAAAAGTAAACCCATATTTGGGATCTTGGAGATTGGGTCTTACTCATAAAAAGGAGGCCCTGGTTAAGGGAATTATGGCTGGGGCTTACTCCTAAAAAGGAGGCCCATATTTAATGAGGAATTGGGGATTACTCCTAAGGAATATTCCCAAATTAATGAGGACTTTGAAACTGGGGATTACTACGTAAAAGGAAGCCCTGGTTGAGGATTCTCTCATCATAAAGGAGAGGTAAAATGAATGAACACTCTAACTTTAGTGACATAAAGATGTGTAAATCACTAGGTTTTGAGAGATGTTCCATGGAATTCCTTTCAGATAAGGAATTCAATCAAGAAAACATGCCATAAATGGCATTCAAGAGTGTCTTGAAGACTAAATCTTGAATAGGAGAGGTGGAATGGCATAAGAGATGTGAAATGGGCAGGAAGGAAACCCAAAAATAGATGGGCGTGCATGTCCGGGGGGGTCGTGCAAGTCTTGGTCGGGCATGCAAGTTTTGGTCACACAAGTATATTTGCGCGACACCTATATACTTGGGTGATCCTTGACCAGTAGAGTAATACTTGGGAGATCCTTGACCAAAGCCTTTAGAATTATCCCTAATTACTTCCAAAAGAGTGGTGCACAAGTTTCAATGAGTAGGTAAGGAGGGGCACAAGTGTGTCCATTTCCCTTAAGGGTAAAACACTTAGGCATGCAACTGTTAATGAATTCTAACACTTAGACCTTATTCCTATTGTTTAGACCTTCCATTCTATGTAAAGAATTACCTTAGAAGTTTTCTGAAGACGTAAAGAAGAAACTTGGGAATTCAGAGCTCTGTATCTGAATTCTTGAAAAATCCTCCCGAAATAGGGGGCCCACCGGGGGTATTTATAGGCTGGAGAATACCCTGGGTGGTTTTTGAAGAGGGCGCGCAAGTCACTTGCGCGACTACTAGGTGGCGCGTAAGTGTACTTGCGTGACCATTTTGGAACTTGCGTGAACTATGGGCAATGTTCTTCTTGTTCATCTGTTTCCCTTTTTTGATGTTTATTCAAAGGATGAATCTTATTTGTTTGATATATTTCCCTTTTCATTTCGATAAACTCTGTGACGAAAAAGGAGCGTCAACAATATGACATTTTTTTGTCATAATATTTTTTCACAAAACTATGTAATCTCATGAAAGAGTTATAATTTACTATAAATATGAAACTAATATTTATTTGAAGCACCAATTTTTTAGGATTAGACCATATCACATTGATTCCATAAAAGAAGTAATAGAATATATATTATATGTGAAACAAGAATATTATGGGAATATATATTTCAAGAAAATTGTGGTTGAGAACTATGTGGAGAAAAGAGATTTCAGTGATGGGGTTCTATGGGAGGAATAGATTTCATGAAATATTGGAGTACTTTTAATGTTGGATGTTTCATGAAATGTGAATGTTAGGTGAAGAATGAATTCTGTTTTGTGAATAAATGTGTTTTATGAAAAATAAATGCATGAAATAGTTTCATTAGAAAAAAAGATTTGTTGAATGAAATAAATAATTATATTAAGTTCATAATGATAAATAATTATACATGGTCATAGATTTGTAAGTGACCTACTAGTTCATAAATTAAAGAATGAATAACCCAATACAGTGCACATGTGGTATATAACAATATTTATTTGGGGGATTGTGTGTGATATCTTTAAAACTCTTCTATAGTTACTGATCCCAGTATCTAGTGACTACTAAAAAAAATATAACCCACAAAATATATTTAATATTATTTGATTATGGTAAGACTAGAAAATTATTTGTGTTTTAACCTAGGATTGGCCCTTAGGTTTGATTTATGTAAATAAGTTGTTTTTTGTTTCCATTTTTTCATATGTGTGTTAGGTGATTGAATTATTTCATTAGACAGGTTTCACATTGTTGTACCAATATGATTATAATATCCATTTGAATCAACAAAAATGTTGACACCCTAATTCACCCCAACCCTCTCAGTGTGTTTCATGGTATAAATTTTAGACTATTTCTTAGAGATAAGTAAATTTGATATTTGACTTAGAGTATTGGTGAGTCTAGTTTTTTTTTAAAAATACCAAGATGATTTCTAATCATTTCTCTCGATGGGTTTTTTTAGGGAAAACCAGAAGGGAGGGTAAATTGTAAATAGAATTATTACCCAACTGAATGAAACCATATGTAGATTCTTCATGTAATGGGATCGAATAATGGATGCATCATTGTGTGAGGAATGCACCTGAAATAAATGAGAGGCAATTTGACCACATCGATTTGAGATATAAGTGTAAGATTAGTGAGATATGACTCATTTTATTTAATCTAAGTGGTTTTATAGTGTGAAACATGTGAGTTCACATGCATGGGTATGCCTTTCTTAATGGTGGTGGGAACTATACTCCATTATGTGTGGTTTTTTTAGATACTCTCTTACCTTTAAAAAGACAATGTGATCCATAAAATCATATATGTTTCATGTTATACTTATTACATTGGAATGGCCTTTAATCATGTGAATATTTATTTTTTTAAGTAAAATTTATGTAGAATAACATGGGGGACACTTTAGTGGTTTCATTTTGGAAAACCTCTCTGATGTAGCGGGTGAGTTATGATGGACATGTGAATGATGAAGGTTTGGTTACATTGACAAAATTTACTCTAAATGGCTATAGGTGGGACTTTCTCCCTATGATGATTTTTGAGAGTGGGTATGTGTATTGAGTGAATTGATACCCATGTAGTAATGGGACAATAATAGTTTCTCTTAGGTAGTGATATGGCTTAAGACTCATTAGTTATTTCCATCCTCTGGAATCGAGGTCATGGGATACTGATATTTTTTTATAAAATTTCTCATGGGATATTGTGGGACATTGGTAGAATATTCAAAATGCTTAAAACACCATTAAAATATTGATTATTGGTTGGGGGTATAGAATATATATTATGTTATTGTGAATGGGTAATAATAAGTCATTTTCTAAAAGAAGTCATCTTTCAATAGGATGGGGTAAATCGATTGCTCATGATTGGTGTACCTAGATGGGATGGACATCCCATGTGAAAAATGATAAAGGACCTATTGTTGAATGTGATGTTTTATGTCTTATATACAATAATGTTTTATAGAATACTAATATTTGAGGGAATTAGAGTGATATTCTATGACCAGAATAGTGTCTTATTCTTTGAGGGTGATGAACCAGGGAAATGGTTAAACCGTTAATAATGAGATGAATGTCTGTATTTAGTAGGTATATGACGGTTGGGAGATAACATGTTATATTACAACTAATAGGAAATCCTAATTTATATTATGTGTGTATAAATATTTCAGAGATGACTTTGGACACCAACAATTAGGATATCTCTGTTTTCATGCCCTACAGTGAGGCTCATCAGATTAGTTTATTAGTTTGTGATGGTTGAGGCTCCATTGTTTATATGCAAGGAGGATAGAAGATTGTGTGTATTTTCATTATTTTTTAATGGGGGAATAAAAATTATTAAAGTGTGTAAAACACAATTTATAGTCAAGTTAGGTTCAAAATGGAATCGTTGATTGTCCTAGAGGGTGCGATTGGATTTACATTTTAAAATATTTTATCTTATAAAAGATACGTTAATAGAAAAAAAAATATAAATAATTTCTGACATTACAATTTTATAGTGTTTTTCATCTGAAGGATTCTAATATACTCTTTTCTCATCTATAAAAATACTTATGTGTCAAGAAAATATACCATAACAATAAATGTTATTTTTTTATACACATTATATGCTTTACTATAATCGAATATCCAAGAAAAATACCCTCATCTTTTTTGGAATCTAGTATTTACGTTTAATATTGGGTATTAAGAATGAATTAACTAAAAAATATTTTAAAGAAACTATTTAATATATTATTTACATTCCCAATTTGACATTTTATTTTATTTTATAATGACTTAAGTATAATATTATTTAATTCATGAAAGGCAGTGTTTACAGCTTCTATACATAAATATTTTTGAAAATAGTACTCATTTAATATTGTCCTAGACATATATTATGATGTAATATTCTACCTTTCTACTACATCATTTTGTTATGGATTCGTAAGAGATAAAAAATAATGATTATACAATTTATCTCAAAAAAATAATCAAATTATAAATTCAAAACCTGACATTATCTATCATGTATAATACATAAAATTAGATGATTTATTTATTTTGGAACCATTTTAAAATAATTAATAAATTTATGTAAAGTAATAAATTTATGTGGAAAAAAAATAATTTTATGTAAACCAAATATATCCTTTTACCAGAAATAATTTACTATTTATCCTATATTATAAGATGATTTTATGTGGATAAATATCCATGTATAAATTATGTTTGGGATTGGAGGTTCATACCTCATGTATAGTTATATATATATCTTAATAATGATGACCTTTTAAACAAGAATCAAAAACACTGGTTTTACTTAGTTGCAACTCATGTATATCTAACACATTTTCCTTTTAAAAAGCTATTGAGACAACCATAAATTTTCCTATTCAACTATGTTTTTTACTTGAAACATTATTAGATATCACACATTTTAAATATTTTAAATTATATTCATCAAACTTTAAAAACATTATTAAATAAATATAGTACTTTTTCCCATAAAATAAAAAGTGTTGTTCATTTAAAAAAATCTATATTTGAATATTCAAATTCATATTATCATCACAATGTTTTGAAATAATTATCAAAATATGTTATAAAATTTCAAAAATTAATATTTTTAAATCAAAATTAAATTTGAAACTCTAGAGTCAATAAATTATTTTACATATTGATTTGACATGTCACTAAAAGTACCACTACAATTTTCATAGCTATTAAAATATTAAAATTGATAGAGATGTATTTCCATAAGTCAGGACCACCCACTATATAGGAAACAAAAAACATTTTTATTGTCTTCAAGACACGATTCCTACAAGAAAAGAATTACATGTGTTTTGGTACCTATACCTATTTGGATACTATTTATTTGGAATATAATTATAGGGAAACTAAATAAATTTTAAAAATGTTTTCATAGGAAATTTAAAATATTGTGACTTGGAGATAAATAAAACTGTGTCACTAAGAGATAGTGAATATCTAAAAGAAAATTCATCTTCATTATGGCCTTCCAAGAAACACATAAAACGTTGAACACATGATATCCTTCCACATGAGGGTTTAAAAAATATTGTATTCCTTTTTGTAAAAACATTATCATAAAATGTTTTCTATTTATTTTTTATGATTATATTAAAGCTCTACATTGTATAATAACTCTCTTTTCTTGGAAAAAACATAGATAAAATTCATCTAAATATAAAAATTGATTATTAATCAATATAAATTAATCAAAAAAATTAAATTTATTTCATTTAGATTTTTCTCATATGAATGGATATTATTTATGTATATGATTTTAATGATAAAAAATGTCAATATCAACATATAATTTCCAATTTCATATTAATAGAATACTTTTCAATTTTACATTTTTTGCAAGAATATCATTATTTTTTGTCATTTATTATTTGTATAATTTTATAATATGTTTCTCTTTATGATTGAGTATATATATTTATATATATCTTAATTTAACTCATCATTAAAAGAATCTAGAATATATTTGAATGAGTAAGCTGTGAATGATTCACTTACATTTTTTATTTCATCCATTAGACATAGGGTTAATGATTCTTTTCCTACACCAGATTCATCACATAAATATGAATCTAAAATTTAAATTCAACTATATTCCATTCCATTCATTTCCTTTTTTTCTATTCTATATTTTTATCACAATTGAGTATTGAATAGTTTTGTATGGTTCCCATATTTTATTTCATTCATAAGAAATAAAATCTTTTTCATCATTTCATTTGTACTCTCTTTGGTCCATGGGTTATTCATTTTTATTTTCCATTACTGTTTTTTCTTTCTTCTCACTTGGTAAGACTTCAATTCTTCATCTCTATCTATCTATTTCAATTAAAAAATCGAACAGTGAAATCTAAAATTTAATTTCTATTAATAAACGATATTTTATAATTATTTTCAACTTCTTGAATATTATTTAATTGAAATTTAAATCTTAGTAATGATCCAATGATATCATTTAATTTATACTATTAGAAATTTATATATTTCTAAATTGGAATATTTTTAGCTCAGCAGCAATTGGGAAAGGTTCTATAATATATTTTAACCAAAAATATAATGATCTAATTATTATCTCAATTCACTCATGTTATTTAAAATATTCATTGATATAACGAATTTTTAATTATATATATTTTTATTAAATATTTAATTCTTGATATTAAGCTCTTAACATGTATAATTTAGGTTTCATCAGCTTATTTGATCATATATATGTAAATTTCAGTATTTTACATATTTAATGTGTTTTTTTTCATGTAAAACTATTTTTATACAGATGATTATTTGTTGAAAAATGTAGAATACCCATCACTATTTTATTTGCAACATATTTTTCACATCATTACCAAATAATGATTCACGATGAAAATCAATCACTTTTTATTGTTTAAGCATGATTATCCAACTATCAATTATCGTATTTTTATAGAATGAATCAATTACGAACTTCTAGTTGACATAATGAGTTCTATTAAATAGTGAAGGTCAATTATGTTCTTGAATACTATTCACATTTCTTCCTACCATACCGAAACTAATAAATTAACCTTGACTATTTTTGTTATGATTTTATTAGAAATAATATTATAATAATAATATTTGGGTGGGGAACCCAATTTGATACTAGTAGTTAGGACCATATGATAATTATTGAATGGTAAATATGGGTGATAAAACTTTTTAAAATATGTTGAACAACTTATTGAGCTTAGTTTAATACAAATGAAATTTAAAGAAAAATGAACATAATGATTTTTATATTTGTTTGGTTTTAAATGATGCTACAATGCTCGTCATCATATTTGAATAGAAGATAGATATTACCCATACTATATATAGAGTCTATGAATTTTAAAGGGTGTCAAAACCCAATAAAATATCATATTAAAATGATATATACATAACCTAATAAATTATCTTTTCACACATGGTGTATTAACTTAATTAGTATACCTTTTATACACCTAGAGGCATAACCCATTGGATACTTTAAGATGTGGAGGTAGACCCAAAAATTAACATTTACATAGACTAAGAAATGAAAAATACCCATTATATTTACAAGATATGTATCAACCTATACCTTTCTTGTGGGTTATTATAAACCATATCCGAAAATTTATGCGTAATATTACCTGATGTGGTTATAAAAAATAATATAAAATGGAAATAGATTCAAAAACCAGATGAACAAGAAGTTATCATATTGTGGTGGTGGAAAGGTTCCCCCTAATAGTAATAGAAAAAACCAATTATGTTTATTCAGGAGCTGTAATCTATCACCAATGTGTCTCTCATAGTGTAGTTCTAGAATATCCCTAACCTTATTGACATGATCTGGTTATTCCAAACTCAATAAATGGAGTTCTTCAATGTTATGTATATTAAAATCATGATTTAGATTTTCCTATATCATTCTCATTGAAATATGTGATCCCTTAATTGAATGTGCATTCCTTTTATGTCTACTTTATTAATTAATGTACCAAAAATTGACTGTATAGTAGAACCCACTAATTACAAGTAATATAAAAGTAAACAATGGAACAAAATCCAATATAAATTCCCATAGAAACATATCATAAATCTGGTGAGATTGAATATTTTTTTTCCAAATAATTAATCATTATAAATTATAAGTTATAATAAAATAGATATTATTTTAATACACATATAATCATATTTAATGTATTTAAATATAGTATACAATATATCTAAAAATAAATTCACTAGATTAAAATAAATATTGAGTATTTAATTAATAATTTAATCATGGGAAACATATAAACCAAACATGAAACAATTCATTATAAAAAATAATAAAATACAAATCATGTATTTAACAAAAATATGATAGTCACTATGTGACCGTAGGACAAAACATATGTTTAAGTTTTTTTTTAAATCTCAACCTCAAAAGGTGGGTTGATTTTTCATCCTATTATAGGATCATTTTTATTATTGTGTAAGGTATATTATTCTTCTCAGGGTAGAAAAATTAATCTTCTAACTTCAAGATGAATTTTCTTCTCATGGTATGTTGATATTGTTTTCAGTATGTTGATTTTTATTCTTATGCTCAGTTGATTTCTCTTCATTTAGTCATATTATTTTTCTCATTTACATCATTTAATCTTTTTTCATATAGTTAATTGTATTTTCTTTTTATGTTTAGTTAGTTTTTTCATCATTCGGCCAATTTATTTTCCTCCTTAGGGTACGTTTATTTTTCATTCATAGTTAACTCTAGATTTTTCTAAATTATCACCCATAGTAAGTTCCAGGATTATCCAAATATTCACTCATATTATAAAAAATAAGGAATTGAAATAAATTTTATGAAATATTATAATTATTATATAATAAATATTTTAATTATCAAGGCCTAAATAAAATCAAGTTTATCAAATAGAAACTACACCCCCCCCGGATTGTAACAAAACAAATGTAAAATCTCAATTTTCTCCAGACATTTGAAATTTAACAAAATGATTAAAAAAATATATTAATTCATTATGGATGTTTTTGATATAAAATAAAATAATTATTGGAATATAAACTAAAAAATATAATTAAAAATGATAATATAAAGATTACCCTAAATGACTATAAAGAATGAAAATAATATTAAACATACGTTGAACACTTAACTAGGGATCCCATAAATTAATTAATTCAAAAAATATGTTTAGAAACAAAGTATACTTTTGTAGAATAGTGTAAATTATTTTTAAAAATTATTTAAAATACTCAAAGTTCCTTGAAATCATTTCATGATTTTCATGGAATGTATTATAATGATTTAAAATTTATTAAATAATAGAAAATAATTATTACATAAACTGGTTAAAAGAATAAATTTTTATCATGTATTCTTTAATATTTGACAACATAGAACACAACACATTGTTTATCCCCCTGTAAAAGTATTCATTATATTTTTCATCATTCGATCTTAAAATATTTGTTTTATTAAACATATCTAAATAAAAGGGTTCAGAAAAAATATCTGTATATTGATATTATGGAAAAAAATTCTTAAAAATATTTCTTTTTTTGAACATGATCTTTAATAAACTGATACCTTAAGTCAATTCATTTAGTGATATATTTTTGAAATTGATTTTTATTGTTATAAATATTATAAGAATCATCAGACGAAGTTAGGAGCTTCTCAAAATTACAACTAAAATCATAAATAATTTTTTGTCAATAAAGATAACAAAAAATAAGATTCATCAATGATATAATCACTCATAATAGTTGATAAAGAAACTAAATTGAGTATCATGGAACATTATGCAATAGATAATTTTCCAAAAAAGTCACATGTACCTACTATTTTTATATATTACATTTTACATCCACAATAATTAAAATATGAGAAAATAAATTTGTTCAATATAATTATGTGAAAAATAAAATATTCCTGACATAAAAATAGATTTAAATACCCAATTATTATTTAATAAACCTTAAATGAATTCAGTTCGGATTATATTTGAATATAGAAAATATAAATAATGAAAACCACAAATCAGGTATATATATTACCAAATAATTTATGTTATAAATAATTCCTATAAACATCTTATCATGAATATGTTTTCTGAATTTCACATAATTTAGCTTATAATAAGTTTAATTAGAACATTCTAATTTTAATAATATCAAGACCAGGACGTTTATTAATTTTTTTAGAGTATTTTAATGATTAATAATAATGTCATCACTCCCTTGAAATATTTTCAAACCCAAAATGACCATATGTTCCCCCAAAAGACACATGTTAAAAATTGAAAAATTTAAATTGTAAAATTAGTTATAACTAATATCACATGAGGATGAAAACATTATATAATAAATATATTCTTGAATAATTAAATTAAATTTTGATTCCCTTTTATTAAATAATATTGGATAAAATATTCCACATTAAAAACAATTTTTCAAAAGAATCAATTGTAACCTCACAAGAAATATTTAAGTATCATGTTTCAAACTATAAATAGATTTTAAGTGTCTCAAAAACTATTTTGTTATAAATTCACTATTAATTATTAATTGATGTTTTAAAAAACATATTTAGAATTATTTCAATTAAAAATCACTTTTTACATAAAATTTGAAAAAAAAATAAAAATGTATAATAATGTAAAAATATAATTCTTATTTATTGTAATAAAAAATAATGTAGAAATAAATCTATAAAATAAATTTCTAATTACTTATTGATTCTTTATTCCACTAATAAGGTTTAATTTATAAATAATTTTTAAGATTCATCTAATTTATTTCTATTGATAAATTTGGTGAAAAATATATTTACAACCTTACAGGGTTCAATTATGTTTCATACATTATTATTGTCAAATTTATTTTATTATTTTTTCATTTACATAATAAAATTTGAGTCTTATAATACATTAATGATATTTTTAGTTACAAAATTAGATATATAATCTTGAAAAGGACAATCATTTATTATATAATTTCTTGTTGTAAAACTAACTATTCTATCACCAATTTCATTTTGAACTAGATGGTTATAATGATATTTTAAATAATGTTCAAGATATAAAATCCCCCCCACAATCAATAAATTCCTAAACATCTAAATTTTTATGTTCAATAATGTTAAAATCTCAATAATATTTCACATATTGGACTAAATTAGATTTTCATTCAATTAAATAATTTTCATCAAATTTACCATGGTTTTCTTCCTCAATTGCTACATCTATGTTTTTCTTCATTCAATGATTTACTATAATTGGAGTATCCTATAAAATTACCCTAAAAAATTTGAATTGAATTTTTGTAGTGAATATTTTGTATAAAGGATGAAAAATTTACACCCATGTATTATAATCAAATTATTATATGCCTTCCATACCATATTTCATAAGGTCATTTAATTAATAATTCCATAAGAAAATTATTATTCATTACATGATATCATCAATTTATTTTCCATAGAAATATTTATGAAGGAGATCTCATTTCACATTGTTCATTCCATTTCTTATAATTTTCATTTTTCTATTATACTACACCATTTTATTGTGGTTTCATAGAGGATGAAATTTTATGATTTTACTTGTTATATTAAAACAATATATCAAATTCATGATTTGAAATCACACTAAATCTCTCACATCTAATTTATAACCTAAGAAATATTTTGTCATTTAAAACATTTTAATGTATGTAATACATTTAGATAAATTCTCATATTTTGGTGAAATATTATAAGTCTATGTAAACCTACTATAGTCATCCACAGTAATAAATATATACATATATCCAATATGAATTGTAGTTTTGGGTCCAAATAAGCCCAAATATAAAAGTTTTAAGATTATACAGGTTCATACATGATATAAATACTTAAAGGTCTATTATGATTTTTAACTTTTAAATATTAATCAAGTATATATGTGTTATCCTGGTTTAACACAAGTATATCCCACACTTTTTTATTTTTTGAAGACTTGTGTAACCACTAGTTTCTTCCATAGACCAATCATATATGTCAAAAACAAGTACCCAATTTAAAACCATTTAAACATTTTAAATATTTATTATCTTATATAGAAAAACAATCATCAAATATTGTCCCTTGATTTTTCATAAATAAAGACAAGTTCATAATTAAATATAATTCAATTGTAATTATCAAATTTCACATTAATATTATCATCATACTTTTGTGAAATTATTATTATATTTTTTAAAAATAAATATAAAATACATAAAAAATAAAACTAATAATTTGATATTTCCAATTCCCTAAAACCATTTATGTTACCTTTTGAGTTATCAAAAAATGTAACACTACCATTGTAACGAATATAAACATATATAAATTTATAGTTATCATAACCTTATTGTAACAAATACCAACTATACATATACCGCACAAAATTTTTTATACTTCTAAGATATATTTTTATACTTCAATGGATTCATGTATATATTTATAGCAATTCAAACATTGGTTAATTGGGATCGATAATTATTGGGGACATATATATATTTTACACATGTATTCAAAGAATCGTATAAGATAGTTATGTAGAGAAAAAATATTTTTTTTGAATGAAAGATTGTGTAAATCCCAATGAATAATCATTTTCTTAATTGACCTTCATTATAAACATAAAACATGTATCGTTTGTTTTTTTAACATAAAACATTAAAAAAATATTATTATTACCTTTTTGAAAAATGATATCATGACCAATACAACATTTCATTTTATCATTTTATATAAAACTCACCATTTTAACAGAACACTCATTTCCATGAAAATATTTGGATAGATTTCCATTAAATATTTAAATTCAATTTCCTTTTTTTCATTTTATTCCAACATGATATGAATTTAATTACTTTATATTCTACACATTTATACTAATAACATTAATGTTTTTGATTTACATGTTGAACACATTCTATACCATTAAAAAAATTAGCATTTAATTATGAATGATTATTTTTCAATATTTTATTTTTAACATGAGGATCTTTATGATTACACTTATGATTTTTTAATAATATAGTAATGCTGAAAATTTTATGATTTACTATATTAGTATTCACAGTCATGTAAATATTATAATAAATAAATTATATTCATAAGATGAAGAGTAATTAGATTCACTTAAAAAAATTCAAATTACATTATATATTGGTTTTATAATTCTTTTTTATCATCAGATTAATAAATTGAATTAAAATTTAAAGGATAACTCCAAATAATTTATATTATATTCCCTTCTATTCATTGCTCTTATCTTAGGATCATATCGTTCCTATGTTTTGGGATGTTGGGATAGATTTTTCCTATTTCATATCATTCATAACTATGTACATAACCATTACATTCACCATTATTTCTATCATTATTCTATAAATAACTCATTTTCTATGTCATAAAAACCAGTTATTTATTATCCCTTGGGTAACCTGAACAATTTTCTCAATTTCACTTCTTTTAAATTCATAATATGAAGAGTAACAGACCCCATGCATTGTAACGACCCAAACATTTACCAATGAAATATCCTCTAACTCTAATAAAATTTCTTATTATGTAAAATGGTATATTACATATGAACTTATATAGTTTTATGATTTTGGTTTTCAATATACCATTAATAATTGTTACTCTTGCTAATATATTCGTTATCACATGATTATTATTAATATAGGACTTTAATAAATCCAATTTACCCAAACAAAAGAAGTGATGGCCTAATCTAGTGAAATTTCTCCGTATGATGCCCATTTTTCGGAGCCTGGAAAGGAGGTGGTTTCATTGGGCTTCACCCTTGACCATGCCCAAGATGAGATTCAACATGTTTAGCTTGAACGAAACCACCTATGGGAGAACTGGAAGTTGATAAAGACTACCACCCGAGCGATGTAATCTGAGCCACCCCAAGAGTCTGTCAACATAGTACACCTTACCCTTAGGTCACATGCGGGTGTTATAAGGTGTTATGTAACAATACCCTAGAATTTTTATTATGTGCATTATTTTTTGAATAAATAATATACATTCATTTTATTATTGGTACTTTGTAAATAGTTTTTAAAGCACAAATATAATTTTATGTTAATATTCAATCAAGTAATATTATTGGATGAATTAATGGATTTTTGAATTAAATAATATTTTAATAAAATATTATTACTAAATTACATTTTATTTAATATAAATGATCTTATAATTTTTGTGAATGCAATTTTAATTTTTATTATAGATTGAAAGCTCTTTTTTTCAAAACCCATGAATTATCAATAAATTTGAGTTTCCTTTAAAATTAAAAATTCATATATTGAGAATAATTTTTTGATAAAATTAATATAATTTATCAAATTATGACTTTGAAATTATCCAAATTTATAATTTTTTATAATTTTCTGATATAGTCGAATTTGTGTGTCAAAATTAAATATTGTTTAAATATATAATGTGTTTTATGACATTATAATGACCCAATAGTGATGTAATAAAATAATTTAAATGGTATGTTTGGAAAATAATTGTTTTACCATTAAAATAATGTTATTTTAGGTTTGTTTTATATATTTTATAAAGCTTTACCGGATCCTCGAAGACTTATAAAAAAATTAACTTTCTAAAATGATTTCCTGGAGAGTGTGACTCACGTCCACATACGAAAGATAAATATTTTAATAATTTTGGTCATTATCCTTATAAAATAATTTTTTCTACTCCCCTTTGGTAAGAAATCAGGGGCAAAAACCATGGATTGGTTTGTGTATTTGAATAGTTTAATGTGTGGCGTCTAAATCCTAAATAACCAAGAATTCCCTCTCTTTTCCTATATAATCCCAACCATGCTCCAACATCATCTTCACTAAAAGCCTTTGGAGCTAGAATAACCTCTTCCATATTCTCTCTTTCATCCTCCCAAGTCACCCCAAGCTCTTAAGAAGCTTCTATAAATCCCCTCCCAGCCTTTGGGATCACACTTCCAAGTAAGGGATTTCTTCTTTTTCATTTTTATCCAAATTTTATTATGTTGTTATACCATTTTTTCAATTAAAAATGTTTGGGTTTGATTTATAACCACCACTATAAATTCTTTCTTGTGTTTTAAAGTGTGAATACCCCTTTATCCCTATTTAATGCCTCCCATGTACACCCGTTACTATGCCGAAATTCTGTAAGAGATTTATTCCATTCACATTTTTGTCCAAATTTTATTATGTCGTTACGACAATGTTTCAATTAAAAATATTGGGGTATGATTCCTAACATCCCCTATACTACCCTAATTATTTTTTAATTATTATAGACCCATTTATCTCTCATTAATGCTTCCAATATACACAAGTTACTATGTGAAAATTCTGTAATGGATTTCATCCTTTCCCATTTTTGTCCAAGTTTAATTATATGTTACACCCATTTAGTTTCAATTAAAAATGTTGGGGTATGATTTTTCACCTCCCCCATATGGCCCTCTTTATTTTTGAATGATTAGAGAAATTTTTATCTATCATTAATTCCTCCCATGTACACCAATTACAATGATGAAATTCTGAATGAAATTTCTCCCTTCTCATTTACATTCAAGAAATTCATTTGTATTATGAATCTAAATTCAGTCATGCCAAAGAGCCCATACCCGAGTGGTAAGGGCTCATGCTTGACATCCAAGAGACCTGGGTTCAAAACCGAGTGGAGGAAAATTTCTGGGTTACTGTAGTAGTTACTGTAGCAGTTATTGTTCAGTACTGTAATAGTTGGAACTATTCACCCGATTTGGGCCTTCGGGCCACCGGTTTGGGCCCACGAGTCTCTAGGGCCTTCGGGTCATCAAAGGCCTTTGGGCCACAGGGACTTCGGGTCATGTAGACCATGGAGTAGCCCAGTTCACACAGAACAGGCCCTAGAAGAGGATAAGAGCAGAAGGAGTAGCAGCCACCAGATACAGAGCTAACCGGATTGGAAGAATGAGAGTGTATGGCAGCCGCCATCGGGACCAGGCACCGTGCAGCTTTATACGGGGAAATTCTAGCTGATCATCAATGCAAGGAGGGGAGCTAAGGTGATCAATGATGAGAGAAGCTTGGGTGGGGCAATTCTATTGGGCTGGGCCTACGGGTCATGTATTGGCATGTTATGCCTTTGGGCCTTCGGGTCATGTACTGCGGGTCATTCGGGACTTGTGCCTTAGGCCTACGGGTCATGTATGGGTTCCCCTTGAACCCTTAAAAGGGGGATTATCTATAATAAAATAGAAAATAAGGCCTTCGGGCCATTCGGAGTAAATTCAATTATATATGTTTGGACATGTATATATATGACCCCATTACTATAAATTTCATGTACATAATATGAGACACCCATTTCTATCTTATAAACATTTTTTATGAATCCTTATGTCACGTTGTTATGCTGTCGAAATTTCCCTGAGAGTTTCCCAGGCAAAGCCACTGTAGTGAATATCATACCCATTTCTATATCAAGGGTATTAAATTTTATGAATATTTACTTATTGATTATGGAGTTTCATTTATTGAATCCACATTCCATTATCACGTAATAAATGATGATGTTTAATGAATCCATGTTATATGATCCTTGTGACACACTAATTCATGAAATGAAATGATTAAGAAGGATGCTCACAGATAGTGCTCTAATGCATTGGGTAATGATTATTATCATGATACTTCAACTGAACTCGGGGTTTAATCAATCTAATTCAAGTACAGTGAGGGTTTACTCATGATCCATGTTCAATGAGCCTTGGATCAGGCTAATGTCTTGTAAATTTTGTGTCCACATTTCCATGTAATGATAACGGTAATATATCATGCCTTTATGTTCAATTTTATCTTATTCTCCATTGATATGCCAATTTCTTAACATGTATGATATTCTTCATGTTATGCCCTGCTTACTCCCTTACGGGGATTCATAGCTCACTCTTTCTTATACATGTCCTTAGGTTATCCAATGCAATTATAAGTGTGATAGAATATTATGGTCATGTAAAATATGTTTTAAATAAATATGTTGGGTTTTATGTTCTATATTGTTATATAATGTTCCTAATATCCCAAGAAACTATATATATCAATCCATAGAGATTTATTAAGTGAATCATTATGTAATAAATCATGTTTAAGTGTGTAATAATGAACGTGGTTTTTATAGTTGGTATTTGAGGATAGGTTTAGTTATTTTTGGGATTAGGATTAGAAAACCCTAGTGAAAGCCTTAGGGATAAGATTAATCATAACAAAAACATCCCTAAATTTTGGTGAGTTTTGAGTTTAGTTATTTATAAATAAAATAAATCCATGTCTTGATACAATCATGTAGAGGTGGCTCTGGCACAAATGTATCTTGGGGTAAAACCCAAAAACACCTTTTTGAGCAGGACTCGAACAGGAACTGAAGAACAACAATGAGACTTTCATCCCTCTTGGTTATGACACTCTCAAGGGATATTAATTGGTAAATTCATAATCATAGTACGAACCATTATTAAAAGAATAATATAAATTCCCCTAAGAATATTTGTTGTGATATAGATCATGGATAACATAGATTGAAATATATAAATTCATATGTTAAGGAAATAAAAGTAATTTATATGTCATCCATTTTTGTATTTGGATTAACCTTTATGTGTTACCCCTAACTTTCCTTTTATTCCATCCAATGGTCGGTAATAAGAGGACTCAGGCTAATAATCGATGCAAAGACCATGGTGATGATTGTTTAATTGAGAGTCTCAATTTTATGGGAGTGGGAATTGTGAAATTTTCACAAAACACTCTCAGTTAATGGGTTTTTTTTAATAGAAACATGTTTCAAGATGAACATTCATTCCCCCCCAAGAACAAGTTTCAATCTAGAGATTCATGAGACAAAGTACTCCTTCTTTTATGGGATCATCTAATCCCTCAATTGGAAAACATGGAATCAACTACATTAAAAAGATCTTCTGCGACCTTCAATGTTACATAAAAGGGGGGGTTCTTCTGGTATCTTATTGTAAGGATGTTGAAGCTAATAATTGGTGGATATTGATCAAAAATATAAATCATGAGGAGTATTTTGAGTCTTTGGAATGGAAATATTTCCAAAAATTGTTTTTCCAACAAACATTTCCTTGCATCTCTTACTTAAGATGGAAAGGGACTTCCTTGACCCCAACTAAAAGGATAAATATTATATCAGAGCATATAAGGAAAAATTCACAAGTCTTGTACAATATGCCTCTGGCTTTGTCGTTTCCCCCTAATATAAGGTGTTCCACTTCTTGGGTGGGTTAAAACCTATACTACGGAAAGCCCTATAATTACGTGACTTTGAGAACTATGAGTAAATTGATTAATGTGCCCTCAAAGTAGAAATGGTGATCAAATAATCATTGGAGTATCATGGGGATAAGAACCTTAAGGTGGAAATAAATTCTGGCAGTTCAGTGGATAAATCTAATAGTGCTAAGAAATCTAGCACCCCACTTTCCAGAGGTGAGAAATAAGACCCCTGCAATTTATTGAAGGGGACAATGAAATGATTTAGATGTGTAAGAGAAGGGAACATATACAATATCTTATGAAAAGAATAAACCAAGACTATGATAGAGGAAAGGAATGGTATGCTTGACCCTCAGTATGTTGTTCATTTCTCCAACTGCAAAGAACCAGGGAACCTTGCAAACTAGTTCCCTAAGCCAAGGTTTATTTTAGGAAACCAATAGCCTCTAATGCAGAAAGGGAGGTCTTTTTTAGTCACTAACACCAATGTGATCCAAATCCATGAAATAGTGGTAGGTACACTGGTTTTTTATTCAAGAAGTGCTGAAACACATTTTTATTCATGTTCTACGCATTATTTTATATCCCAAAATTTTAGTTGAACAATCCCAACACCACCAAAAATCATGTAAGTAAAGTTTTCAGTGAGAACAAAAAATGAGGAACTAATTTCATCCCATGAATATAAATCCCCCAATCATAATTTTTGGATTGAACTTCTCTTCGAACCTTTTCATTAATTCTATAGTGAAATATGATGCAGTTCTTTGCATGGATTGGATTTCCTTATATAGAACAAACATAAATTTCCATGGGAGGGAAATTACTCTCAATAAAGAAAATCAACCCCTAATTCTGTACAAGTGAATGTAGGAGGATAAATCTTCTTTATCACTATAATCTTAAGAATAGATAATATAGCCCTATGAGCACGTATATCTTACTCAGATTATTGAGTCTAATGAAGCAACCATCCTGGAAGACATGCCCATTGTGATGGAATATTCTGAAGTGTTTCCTGAGGAATTTTTTGGTCTTCCTCCTAGAAGAGATGTTGAATTATAAATTGATCTTATACCTGGGGTGTTTCCAATTTCCAAGACTACATATTGAAGGGTTGTTAGGGAGCATGAGGAGCTGAAGAAACGACGACAGGAGGACTAGGATAAAGGGTTTATACACCCTACTGCTTCATTATGGGGTTCCCCAGTCCTCTATGTCAAGAAGAAGGATAGGTCAATGCACCTCTTCATTGATTATCGTTTGCTCAACAAAATCATGATAAAGAATTAGTACCATCTACCACAAATTGATGACTTATTCGATTAGTTATGTGGAGCACAATACATCTCCAAGGTGGATCTATGGTTGTGATATTATCATGTAAGGGTGAAGAAGGATGATATCTCCAAGAAACTTTTTTATAGGGTAGAGGCACAATGAATTTATTTTAATGCCTTTAGGAGTCATTAATTATCTAGTAATCATCATGGACATGATGAATATAGTCTTTTGAGATTACCTCAACAAATATTTAGAAGACTTTATAGATGATATTATAATATAATCCAAAACAAAGTAGGATCACGAGGAGCTTCTAAGAACTATACTAGAAACCATTCTATATAATGATATCTATGAAAAGTATTTCAAGTGTGAGTTTTGGTTGAGGGAATACCCATTCCTAGGTTATATCATCACAAGAAATGAGATAACATTGAATCCCACCAAGGAAGATGAAATTGATTTATGGAAAAATCCAATGTCAGTAACAAATATTCATAGCTTCCTGGGTTATATGGATATTATTGCCTATTTTTGAAAATTTTCTCATGATTGTCCAACCCTCTTACCTATAAATATTTGAAGGGAGTAAAGTTTTCTTGGACTGTTGAATGTGAAGATCACTTCATGGAGTTGAAAAGGAGTCTAATCACTACACATGTGCTCACACTACCAAAAAGTGGAGAACATTTTTTGGTATTTAGTGATGCTTCAAAGAAGTTCCTGGGCTGTGTGTTGATGAAAAATGAAAATGTAGTTGCCTTTGCTTCAAGGAAATAGAATATTCAAGTGAAAAACTATCCAACACATGATCTAGAGTTTGTTTCAATAATCTTATCTTTGAAAATATTTTGACATTAACACTTTGGGGAGAATTGTGTAATATATAAGGACCACAAAATCATCTTGTATATTTTCACAATGAAAGAGTTGATCATACACCAATGATGATGGTTAGAGCTGATCAAATAATATGATTGATCAATCCATATCCACCCTAGGAATTTGAACAAGGTAGAATAATCTCTAATTAAAAAGGACCCAGTGATTCTATCATTGATGATAATTAAAACGGATTTGATCTTATTAGATATCATGGAGATGTACATGGGAATCATAAAGATAGAAACATCATCAATTCTTTCACAAATTACTTCTCAACTGTCTCTTTTGGAAAGGTTAAATAATGTTCAAAAGGATGATGTGGGAATTCTGAAGAAAGTGGAAACTATCAGAACGGGGAAATAATCAGAGTTTAATGTTATAGTATACAGAATTTTTAGATTTGGATCAAGATTATGTGTTCCATCAATTCCGGAGATAAAGAATGAAATTTGGGATGATACACATAGTTCGAATTTATCCATTAACCTAGGAAACACAAAGATGGATTGAGATATTCGAGAGCATTATTGGTGGGATAACATGAATAAGGAGATCGATGAGTATAGATCAATGTCACTAGTATGACATAAATTGATGCCTAATTGAAAGATGCCAATGGGGATTATGCCATCAATTCCCATAACAGAATGGAACTTTTAAAACATCACTATAGACATTGTCATTGTAATTCCAAAGACATGAAATGAAAACAATTCTATTTGGGTTTTTGTGGATCATCATACAAATACTTCACACTTCATTACCATTCAAGAAGATATCTCATTGGATTAGCTGGCACAGATATATATCAGATAAGTCGTAAGGAAGCATGGATTACCACCATCTATTGTATCTGATCAAGATCAAGATTCACCTTTGTGTTTTGAAAGAGTCTTCAACATACTATGTATACTGAGCTGAACTTCTTAACGGCTTTTCACCCTCAAAATTATGGCTAATATGAGCGTACTATCCAAAAAATTTAGGACATGTTGAGATCATGCTTAATGTAATTCAAAGGAGGATAGGATTAACATCTTCCTCTGGTTGAGTTCTCTTACAAAAAAATTTCCAGTCATGAATCCAAATGGATCCTTATGAAGCCTTGTATGGGAATAGGTTAAGAACACCATCATGTTGGGAAGAAGTTGGGGATCAAAAATTACTAGGTCCAGAAATGGTCGATGAAATGGTGGAGAAGGTTAAGACCATACAACCACACATTAATACAACTCAGAGTAAACAAAAGAGTAAAGTTAATAACCTTCGATGAGACCAAGAGTTTAATATTGGAGACATTGTATTCTTTCGCATATCACCGAGGTAGAGTGTTATGGGACCTGGGAATAAGGGAATTCTTAATCCAAGGTACATAGGCCCTTTTAATATCCATGATCGTATTAGAGTAGTGGCATATCGAATCGCACTCCCACCATACATATCTCATGTAAATAACGTATTCCTTGTATCAGTCTTGAGGATGTACATACACGACCCATAATATGTACTCAATACATAGGTTGTACCATTGAATAATGACCTCTACTATGAAGATAAACCGGTGAATATTTAAGATCATAATGAAAATGTTCTATGAAATAAGACTATTCCCCTCATCAAGGTGTTGTGGTGAATCCTCAAGTTTCAGTAGGCAGTGTGGGAATTAGAGGATGTGATGAAGCAGATAACACTCATCAATTTTAGTGTTTGAAAAGAAAATTTTGAGGAAAAAAATTTTTAATGGGGGAAGATTGTAACGACCCAAACTTTTATCAATGAAAATTTATCTTGATCTAATTAAATGTACTTGTTATGTAAACTGTTTATATAACATATTCAGTTTGTTGGTTTTAGGAATTTATATTTCAAAGTTAAATTAAAAATTGTTACCATTTCTAATATAGATGTTATCAAATTACTAGTATAAATATAGTGCTTTAAAAAATATAATTTACTAAAAGGAAGTGATGTACTCATCCAGTAGAATTGCTTTGTACGAAGCCCATTTTTTGATGCTCCGAAAGGTGGTGGTGTCACTGGGCTTCAGACTTGAACAATCCCAATATGAGGTTCAACATTTTATTCTTAAACGGATCTACCTATAGGGTAAGTGGAAGCTGATAGAGATTACCACCTGAGCGATGTTATCTAAGACACCCCTAAAGGTCTATCACCAGTTCACATCATACCCTTAAGTCATATACAGGTGTTATAGGGGGTTATTTAACAAGACCCGATCACTATGATTATGTGAATTATTTTTTTATAAAATAAATAATATATATTCTGTTTATTATTGTTACATTGTAAATGATTTTTAATTCCCAAATATGATTTTTTAGTTAATATTCTATTAAGAGTTCTATTTTGATGAATTAATGGGTTTTTGAATTAAATAACATTTTAATAAAATGTTATTTCTAAATTTTATTTTATTAAATATAAATGATCGTATAATTTTTATGATTAAAATTGTAATTTTTTTAAAGGTTTGAAAGCTGTTTTTGTCAAAACCCATGAATTTTCTATAAATATCAAATATTATTTTAAAAGTAAAAATTAATATATTTAGAAAATTATTCAGATAAAATGATTATTATTTTTTTAATCGGGACTTTGAAATTATCAAACTGTGAATTTTTCAAAATTTCCTGAGACACTCATCTTTTGGGAAAAAATTATATACCATTTAAATATATATTGTGTTTTGTTATATCATAATGACCCAATAGTGATGTAATAAAATACTATTCATGGGGTGTTCGGTCAATATATGTTTTACCATTAAAATAACATGATTTTAGGTTTGTTTTATTTAAATTATAAATCTTTAGTGGACCCTCTGAGACTTATAAAACATTTATTTTTAAAAATTATTTCTTTAAGAGTCTGACTCAGTTACACATAAGAAATTAAATTATTTTAAGAATTTCACCCATTGGCCTTATAAAATAATGTTTTACACTCCCATTTTTCAAAACTCAATGACAAAAACCATGGTTTTTTTCATGGTTTTGATTTTTATAATGTGTGGTTTCCAAAACCTAAATAATAAATAATTCCCTCTCTTTACCTATAAAAACCCACACAAAATCCCACTTATTCTTCACCCAAATCCTTTGGAGATCAACAAAACTATGACCAATTCTCTAAATAATCCTACCAAGGTTCCTCAATCTCACAAAAAACTTATCTCGAGAACCTCCCAAGCCTTTGGGATCACACTTCCAATTAAGGGATTTCTTCATTTCTCATTTGTGTCAAAATTTCAGTATATTGTAACACCATTTTGATTTCAATTAAAAATCATAGTATATGATTTTGTACCTCCCAAATACTTCTCGACCTTTTTCTGAATTATGAGATAATTCTTTCTCGATCATTAATGCCTCCCATGTACACCCGTTACTATGCTAAAGTTCAATGAGGGATTTCTTCTTTTATCATTTTTGTCCAAATATTATTATGTATTTATACCATATTTTAATCAATTAAAAATGTTTGGGTAGAATTTATCACTTCCCCTATGCATCCCTCCTTATATTTAAATTATTATAGACCCATTTATCTCTCATAAATACCTCCCACATTCACCAGATACTGCACCGAAATTCCATAAGGGATTTTTCCTCTCACATTTTTTCAAAGTTTTATTATGTCGCTATACCCCTGTCTTTTTAGTTAAAAATGTTGAGATATGATTTCGATACTCCACCATACATCCATAATTATATTTTAATGATGATATATATCTTTTTCTCTCATTAATTCCTCCCATGTACAACTATTACCATGCAAATATTCTATAAGGAATTTCTCTCTTCACATTTACATTCAAGAAATTATTTTGTATTATGAATCTAAATTTCATTAAATATGTTGGGAAATTTATCTATATGACCTCATTACTATCAATTTCATTTAAATATGTTGAGACACCACTTTCTATATCTTCAAAAAATTTCTTTAATTCTTATGTCACATTGTAAAGCTACCAAAATTGCATCATGATTTTCCCAGACAATGACATTGTGTAATGAAAATCGTGCTCATTTCTCTATCAAGGGTATTAACCTTTATAAACATTTACATATTGATTATGGAGTATCATGTATTAATTTTACATTCCTTTATCATCGAATTAAGGATGATGTTTAATGAATCCATGTTATATGATCCAAATGGAACACTTGTGCATGAAATGAAATGATTAAGAAGGGTGCACCCTAATATTTCTCCAATGAATTGGGTAAAGATTTGTATCATGATACATAAAATGAAATAAGTATTTACTTGTGATAATTCATGTTAAATGAGGGTTTTCACATAATCCATGTTCAATGATCATTGGATCATTCTAATATCATGTTAAATGTTGTTGCTACATTTCCATGTTTTGATAATCAAGTTATATAATGCCTTTATGTTAATGTTTCTCTTATTATCCATTGACATGCCTACTTCCAAACATATACTAATTATTTATCCTATGCCTTTTTAAATCCCTTACTAGGCTTTATAGGTCACCCTTTTGTATGCACGTCCTTAGGTTATCGAATGCAATACTAATTACGAAAGAATGTTTTGGTCATGTAAAATATGTTTTCAATAATGATGTTAGGTTTTGTGTTCAAAGTTGTTATGTAATGTCTGAATTTCCCAAGACACTAGACCACTCGATCCATAGAGTTGTCTTAAGTTATTTTTTATGTAATAAATCATGTTTAAGTGTGTAATAAATAGTAGGGTTATTATATGTATTTTTATTTTAAATATAATACATTTGTTTTTTTTGAAATTTTAATCATGGGAAATTTTATTATTAAAAATAAAATGTTTCTAATGAATAAATATTATATTCTAATTATTATTATCTTAAATTCATAAATTAATTAATTTCTATATTTTAGTATATAATTATTTCGGAAAGTCTCTTAAAACCTGTTGAACTAAAATATAATTGTCTAAAATGTCTTCCAAAGAACACATTATATTTATAATAGTAGTAAATATATGAAAATTTTAATAAATATTCACTTTATAACCAATTTTTAATTCCTAATACTCAAACAACGACATTTTGAATTTATATCTTAAAAACATATTCAAAACAAGATAAGTAAGTAGTATTGTTTTGAAAACTATATTTTATTATTATCCTAAAGAAATATTATGACACAAATTAATTTTAATTTCACAATATATTATATTAGTGTTATTGAAATTTCAAACTTCCTATTTTTCATTATTACAAAATAATTATCTAGGAAAAACATCAAGTAGATTTAAAAATTTCACCATGAATATAAATCTATTAATGCTGAGGCATTTAATTAATTCTTCTACTCAAGGATGCCAATAATCATAATTCGGTCCATCTACAGTTGAGTTCTATGAGGTGTCTATTAATAATTAATATTCATTCCTATCATCATAAAAACTATTATTTTTAATTGGCTATTTAGGTTATGATTTTATTAGAACTAATAGTATAAAAATATTATGATAGTAGGTAACCCACATTGATAATAATTTTTAGGTCATTATGAGAATGATCTAATGATAAAGAGTTGTGGAGGGGTGGAATGACATTTTTATATATTTTAATTACTTATCAATGTTATTTCAATAGGAAAAAACAGAAAAGAAAATTATAATTGTGATTTTTATAGTATTTTAAATCTAAATAATCCCACTCAAATAATCACTCTATTAAAATATTTGAAGATATGGCACCAAAAAACTATGGAACCTCTATAATATGAAGGGATTCAACACTATTATCAAATGTCTTTTTAAACTATATATACTCAACCTAAGAAAAGAAATTTGTTCACATAGAGGATTGACCCAACCAATCTTCCTTTTTTCACCCTGACGTACTACCCAAAGTCTATATTTTGAAGTACTTGTAGATCAAAACCCTTATTAATAAATGGATAGTGGAACAATTGATCCACTTTAATTTTACCCATTATGAAAGATCCTGCACCTTTTTTATAGGTTAGTATAACAAAATTCCTACATTTTGGTAGGTACCACCCAACAATATGATGTGGGTTGAATAATAAAATGATGTAATAGAATCATAAAATTGAAAAATGACACAAAATATATGTGATGAGACAAAAAGGCCCTTCCAATAGTAATTTCCTAATTTATTGTCTTTAAAAAAAGATAAGTACTTCATAAACAATGTTTATTTCATAGTACAGTTCAAAAATATTCACAATATATATTATGTGATTTGGTTTTTTAAAAATTAGTATCCATATTTCATCCATGCACTGATGATTCCGATCTTGAAGCCCATTTAATTTTATCCTTCATAAATAAATATTTGATTCCTTCCTAGAATTCACATTATATCTTGGGATAATTTGAAAATTTTTAAAAGAAAAAGTGTTTTATAGAATAAATTGTCAATAATAATTAATATATATGTCAATAAACTACTATAACCCATTATAATTTCTCTTGAAAACATCTGATAATACATGGTGAAAACACTATTCATATTTTAAATAATTCATATTTAAACATTAGAATTTTTATGAAATAATTGAGTATATTATATTCAAAACAGTCATACATAAGAAAATTTAAATACAACTAAGGAAATATAAAATAAATTTTCTAGAGTGTCAAAATAATTATTGACCATTTAAATAAAAATGAAATCATGTGAAACATATGATGCATATAATGTCCAAAACATATAATACAAAATACTACATCTTTTTTGATTGAAATTCATTACATAACACAATTATCCATTCCAGAAATGTATAATTTTAGTGTATTTGGACATACTGATAAATTAACAACAAGTTTAAAAATGTTGTACATAATACCCCACTTAGTTCTTCAAAACAATCGCCTTTATTATATACATTATAATTACAATGTATCTTCATATCCTAGTGGAAAGTAAAAATAACAAAGTGTGATCCAAGATTCTAGATAAGGGTAAAATATGGATATATAACTTAACAATTAAACATAACACTAACATAATGGTGTTATAAAATCATCTTAGAAATTGACAACCTTACCCTAGATATCATATATCAAAATCATTTCCCACAGAATAATTATTTTCAATATAAAAGACATGAATTATAATTGAATCCAACAACATGATCCCTGAGAATATAACATTTTAATCATATTATGTAATAAAAGTGTGAAATAAATTGTGACATAACCTTAATTATGGAAATATTTTTTCACAATTACCCGTGATGAATTCATAACATGTTAGATGTGATATAAATAACCATTTACCATATTAGATCATAAAAATAAATCCCATGTACCCTCTTTCTTTTATTCTCATAAACTCTTAGATTCCCTCTTTTGGAATTAGGATAACATCATGTGTACCTTTTTCAGGCATGGTATAACATCCTATATACCATTCGAACATATTCAATATAAATCATTAAATAATTCATTGGAGAAATTTATGATGAATGTTCCACAAGTCACATAATCATAATGCATTCATATTCATTCCAAAAGATCATTAAAATTTCATCATATTTAAAAACCCATTGAAAAGAAACATGTTTCATAAACTTTTCCACAATTCATAATAGAACAAAAATTGGAAAATAATTAGGTTTCATTAGCATCTCAACATCATAATCCTAAAACATTCATTGAATGAATAAATATGGATTATTTGTGTAATTTATCTATTAATGCCTAAGAAATATCAAGATATTTTATAATAATCAAAAATTATTTTATAAGAACACATGGAATATTTCTTGAGGAAAATGCTCATTTAATTTTGAAATCAATTATTTTAATTAAACACTTTTACCAAATATTATAGAAAACATTTTATTTGAAAAGAACCATGAAAAAATGAAATATAATCTTCATAGGATTGAGTGTTCATGACTATGGGAAATTTCATTAATGATGTTTCTGTAAAAACAATGAATCCTTTAATATTTTCAATAAAAAGTTAAAAAGTTCTTTATATGGAAAATACCATGGATATTCCTTTTAAACGATTTTTAAAATGTTACATATGGTTAAAATTTAATTCAAATAATCATAGGGTTATATTAAAACCTTTTTTTAACACATTTTTAGAATAAACATACATGGACCAAAATTTATATTCAACTAAAGTGAGAAATAAAGTGGGTATTACTAAAATATATTATGTTGGTTACTTGATCAAATAAAGAGATTGTAATGATAGAAAAAAATGTAATCTATATAAATAAACAAAGGAGTGCAAATATCATGGTATTATTGAGATATATCTTATAAACTTTTGTAATGATAAACATAATCATAAATAATTATGATAAAAAATGAAATCTTAACATGAATCCTTTATCACATTGGTAACATTAGTTTTAAAACCTAATCGAAATAATAATAATATATTTTAATTAAAATCACTATAATTTTCATGGTATTAGTCAAAACATAAATTCATCTTCAGTATACACACTATATAAAAAGAAACAAGTGATGAATATGGCATGTGTATGACATAAATAAGTGTGAGATTCATGTCACATACCTCAAGTTTGACATTATTTAAAAAAACTATATCATTTTACATTAAATTTAAATTCCATATAATTATATACTATAGTTATGATCATATTTTTAATACCCTATGTGATTAAATAAATTTTTTTTGAAATAAATTAATTAAAATTTTTGGTATTAATAACATTGTTTTCAGGTGTTAACTGTTTCATTTTTCATTAGAACTTTTTTTCTCTTATTCCGGTCACTGATCACTGATCATGGTTCCAAAGACACAAGAATTGAAATCAGGATAAAAATATCATAAGTATTCTGAATAAATATATTTATATTTATCCATAAAATATTGTGATAGATAAATGATTTACAACATTAATGGAGACGGTAGGTCGTACGTTTGCATGAATGTTATATCACATTTAAAAGGGTAGAAACAAATAAGGTAAACTAATAATTATCATCTATAGAATAAATATTTTATATTATATATCATATAAATTCATTAAATATAACATTATTACCATTCATGTAAATCAAAAATGAATGAAGAATTATATCGCATTACAAAGGTGGTTGTCCATAATTATGCATTAGTGACATTAGCAGTTTCTAACAGATTTCAATTAAAGAAGGTGGATAGGATATTTAAAATTAAAAGGTGTAATTATACACTGAATACCATTTATAAATTTTAAAATTTTCATAATAATCATCTAAGAATGATTGTGAAGTTATATTAATTGTATTACTATATGGATGTTTTAGTACTCACATACACATGAGTGATGCATACATTTCCATTTTGAGGGAATATAGGGTAAATTTTACTAGTTACATAATAATAATTACATTCATGTATATTTATAATACATAATTTATTTATTTTTCATATGATAAATACAATAGAGTTAGGGGAGTCAAAATAATGAATAAATTTAATTAGGTCAGGTAATATGATAAACTCCTCTACGATAGGCCTCGTTAATATACATTATAAGGGATTGTTGAAATTTTATTTTAAGAATAATATCACCAATAGATCATGTATTATGGATTTGAGAATATAATTGGGTATTAGTTGGTCCAGATAAAAGACTCAATGTTCCATAAGGATGAGAATGGTGGGGGTCATTTTATATGGGTGGGAAAGGATACATATGGAACTATAAAATAGAATAAAATAGAAATAAGTAATTCCCAAATAAAATTATACATAATAGACATATAAAAAAATAAAAAAGATAATAAAGTTTTTATATCATCAAAAATGTAAACTCAGACTTGTTTGGGGTTCATTTTAAAAAATTTATTTCAGTTTATTCCCTTCAATAATGGATTTAAACTATAACTATGGTATTGACTTTTTCAATCATAAATGTTTATTGAAGAAAATATATGTTAAAAATTATCTCATAAAAATATAAGGGGTGATATTCAAGGTCATTTATAATCACACATTTCCTATTGTAATAATTATAAAAATTTTAAAAAGTATAATAAAATATTATTTAACATTAAATTTCATAAATATCACATTTCATACGACTAATTTAATTTTTTCTTAAATACATAAAGATAGAAATATAATTACATTATAAAACATTAAAACATCCCACATATTGTATATTCATCTATAAAAATTTTGGGTCACAGTAAATCTCTAAAAAAAATACTTCTGATTTTTTTTAAAAAGGGGGTTTTAGTATTTTTACAAGAATTGTGTCAACATTGTGTATGAATTTAAGGTAATTAAAATCAATTATAATAAAAAATATATTCATTAATTAAAAAATAAAATAATTATTAAAATAATTTTCTATAAATAATATTATAATTTTTCCCTTATGTAATAATTTTAGAGATAATAAATTTTAGATAGTAACATTTTGGGGGTTTTGTTATATATAATATTATAATCCATATTATCAGGGTAAAATAGATCATAGATACAATATATTATAATTTATTTTGCATATTTGGGAATTAATTTCCTAAAATGATATATTTCATGGTGTTGGGAATATTTTGTGACATTATCTCATGGGTTTTAATAATGAATTTCTTATTTTACCCTTAATGAGGTGATAAATATTTACCCTGTTTACTGTTAATATTGATTAAAAATGATGGGATCAATTTACCAAATTTTGACCTCTTAGTTCCAAATAAGGAAACAAAGTATTACTTATTCAATCAATATAGTTGGTAGGATTCAATTTTAGTACAAATGTAATAACACAATTTAAAATAGTATTTGAAAATGTGTTTTAAAGCGAAAAGAATAACTTATATCAAAATAATAAGAATTAATGATTCAAATGGAATTAATTATAATATTAAAAATAAAATGTATCATAATACATGTTTAGATAAAATAATAATTATAATGAGACCATAAAATGATATAATTTAATGGAAAGAACTGAAAGTATTTGAAAAATCAATATTTGACACTATATTGAAAAAACAATACTTTCAAAAAAAATAATAAATTTACTCGAATATAATTTTCACATCATGATTTATAAAAATATTTTTTTAAAATATATTTTATAATTTTTAAATATTTTATTATATTTTTCCCCATGAAACCCAACATACGTTTTTTTGTGGAAAATTCATTTTTAAAGCATATATTAACTTATTTAATAAATTTGTGATTATATTCCTATTATCTAAAATAATTATAAGTATAATAATTTATTTATTTCAATATTTGTTCATTCATATTCACTCCGTTAATCAAATTCCATGTATGAAATGGTATACTATCAAACTATTCATTTAGTCTCATCGTTAAAGGAAATATCGGGATCCATATCCTATGAATTTAGTACATTTTATTGATTCGTTATAAACATTATCCTAGAAGAGTCATGGAATGCATCGTGATCTTAAGGAAGGTTCATTAGAAGTGCCATGTAATATGGTAGTGTCCTTAATAAATCAATAATATTGAATGGGGAAATATACCTAGGGATTATAATTATATTAATTTGGAATTTAATGACTCTATTTCAAAGATAAATTTGAATTTATTCTTTCTCACCAATTTTATATTCATGACATCACATATGATTTTACGCAGAACATTTCTATCGACTTTGAGCTTCATTGATTTGATACTCAGTTGATCGAAATTTCACTGCCATTTATTCAGCTAGTTGAGGATCAAATAGATTTATTTATCCATATTATTCAGAATACATAATTTTTCTATAATTTATTCCATATATATCATCAAATGGAGACCTATGAATTCGTGATTGAAAGATATTGTTATAAGGAAACTAAACTAGGGGTGGTTTTAATCCAACCAACCATTGAAGTACATAGAACCAGATATAACCATAAACCCTATGGTATGATTATTTTTTTATTCATACCATGTATTAGAGGATGATAAGACGTATTGATATTGAATTAATTATCTAGATCATGAAGATGATATTTTTGAGACATCAAGGTAATCCTCGGATCCCAACCTGATAAAATGGAATGTGGTCCTTCATGAATCCTCACAAATTAATTATTGTATAACTTTGAAATATGACAATGATAAGAATGATTTATGATATAAATGAAGTTTTATGAATTCAAAATGTAGTTTAATATAACCCAAATAGCATTATCTTATTTAGGACTTTTTGGGAGTCCAACAAAAAAATCCATGGTGATGTTTTAAAATTTAAATTCTAATATGTGTAATAGTTTTAACAACTCATTAAAACTATATCTCTTCGAATTAAGAGTCCGATACACCATGCATTGAGTTACATACTCTAAAATATTCTTCTTCATGTTGTCACACCATAAATACTCTTTCATAACTCAATATGTATTCATACTTTCAAGATGGATAGTTAATAGTGAATAATGTGTTTAATCCAATATCTCCCAATAAAAGTTAGGTTATTATTGTAAAAGTACATATCTATTTAATCTTATCATCCTACCATAATCAATTTTCATCTTAGTAATAATTTTTACCATATTTTACAAATCAACACTTCCTTATACACATTCAAAATCATCACATGATAGATAGTTGAGCACTACATTTAGATAGATAATATTTCTCCCATTCAATGATTGATTCCAAATACACCCATTAAAATTGATGAAATATTTGATCTTTTGAGGTACTCTTAATAGATAACAAATCATGATCCCACCAACTAGGATAATTTTACACTTTGTTTTCATTCCCATGTATGTAATTTATTGAGTAGTTATAATCATTAATTGACTCTAACCATCATAGATAATGCATATTCAAATCTTTTTGAATCAATATATAAATTAAACATTTATAATCTGTATATATGTCACATGTTTCATATAAATATACGTCCTCAATATTATTAATGTAAAAAGTACCATAGATAACTCTAACTCAAATGATATGTAATTTTTTCCATGATTTATGGATTATCATGAGGCATAAGCTATCATAATATCATCAATAACGTAGATACATCCTAGTCCCATTATTTATTCATCACAATATAGCAGAAAAAATTTCTCTGATTTAGGGTAATAAAAGAAAAATTGAAATAAATATCCCTTTCATCAGTTAAATATAATTTCATTCCCATTCATCAACATAAAGGAACTTCACCCCCTTCAATGTAATCATGGTTAATGGTCTATATCAATGTGAAATTTTTTAAAAAAGTGTGGATAATATCATTCCAAACCAAGAAATTGGTGGATATCAGTCATAGTGGTTATTCTAGTCTAGTAATTAATTGCTTCCTTCATTTATGGATCCACTTATATTCAAAATCTTGAGATTATATTAACTAAAAATTTAACCATATCTCGAAAAAAATCACACTTGGTAAATTTCTCCCACACATTCTCCTTCCTTAGGGTCTTAAAAAAATTCTAATGTTTCTTACATTATTTTTTATACACCTAACATATATAAATATTTATTCTAAAAATACTACAAAAACTGATCAAGGTAACCAATAAGGACTCTATCCAATAACTTATTGGTGATATTTGGGGAATCCAGAAAAAGTGAACCATGATAAATTAATAGTTTCTAAACATTATAGAAAATGATGACATGGATATGATTTCACTTTGGACCCTCAACTAATAGTATCCAGATCAATGATCAATATTGAAAAATATTATTACCCTCAAAATAGGACAAAAAACCATCAATATTGGTAAGAGGCTATTTATTCATGAATGTGATCTTATTACGTTCCCAATAATGAATACGAAATTACGTTAATCCATTTTTTAACATAAAAAATGAACTGGTGAACCCCATGGTGATAAACATGGATGAATGAATTCCATATCAATATTCTCCTGGAGTTTTTTCATAAAATCCTATAACTTAATTAGTTCTATTCTATTTTGAATCTTTGAAATAAGTGTAAAATAAGGAGTTAATAATATTTCAAACTCAACATTATGATTTGGAGGATGACAAAAAATTATTCTAGAAACATTTTACAAATTCCCGTACAATAGGAATATATTTTATGTTTACCTTCTCATTAATAATTAAAGTTAAAAAACATCTTTTAAAGTCAATCAAGAAACAAACGATGGATAAATTCCATGAAAATTTCAGATCCATCATTGATTTGATATATTATTATAGTTGTTTTAGAATACCAAACAAGAATTCCATTCCCTTAAAATAGATGCCTAATTTATGGAAAGAAAATCATTCCCTTCCTATGAAAATATAAAATTATATTAGTGGGAGAATAATTAAATTATTTGGAATAACAATCCAAAAAAAATAAATGGAAAAAGATAATATACATGAGACATGATCATCATATCATAAAGATTTTTCATTACAAATTCAATATCTAATAATTTTTTTAGGAATTCAGATTTCTATAGAAATTTCATGTCATAAAAAAATTCATTTTATTTCACTCAAATAAGATACATCAATATTTGATTATTCCTATCACCACCTCACTATCATTAAAATATCTCTAATAATATTTTAAAATATATATGGTTTGTATGGTGATTAGAAATAATTTATCAGGTTGATTAGTTATATAATATAGAAAATCATTCATTGAATTTCATAATCAATACACCTTATTTACATATTATTAAACATTTGGTATGGAGTAGGAAATTCAAGATCATCTAATATTAAACTCATTCATAATTACTGTTATTTTAAATTTTTAATTAACCCAAGAATATCATAAGACAATTTAAATTTTCATGCATAGTAAGGGAACATTCATCATTCACCCGAATAAAGGATAAGATACACTAGACCAACTCATTTAGGTTTCATTACTCTTAGATAAATCGATTAAAATCCACATACAATTATATTATCAACATACACATATTTTCTTGGAAAACCACCCACCTTTCTTTACCAAATAATATGATGTTCTCCAATACACATGATTATCCTATGGTTTCTCACTAATGATTTCTCAGCCAAGATTATAAAGGTCACTAAACATTTACCTAATACCAACTATAGTGACCCATAAATTTCATACATTTATATTAAATCATATATAAATTAAATTAAATAGATTTAATCCCATTATATACTATAATATTAAACATTTTATGACTTTGGATTCTTCGATACATAAAAAACTAGTTTCTAGAATTTATACATTATCTCCCACATAGTTCACCACAATTATCACCCTACGTAGACACATCATACATTAAATGTTTCTTTATATATCTAGGAAAATAAGAAATAATATAGGGATTATATGATAATAAAAATATAAAAGGTAGATGTCAATGATCACATAAACATAACAAGAAAAAACAATATGAGAACATGAGTTTAACATTTGAAACCTATAAAATGAATATAATATATTTGAATAAAAAATCAAGAAATAAATAATTTAAATTCATAAGAAATGATTTTTAATGGAATTGAATAACATTATAAATGAGAAAAAAACATTACCATAATATCAGGTAATAAAAGGGTGTCATAATTTGTGGGATAATCATACTCATATATTAATTATGACATGCATACCCATTAAACATTAATAACAAATTTAGACAAGGATAACTAACCTTGTACCTACATTGGGATTAGAATAACATTCCATGTAACCTATTTTGGAATTAAGATAACCACCATTTTCCCTCTTTTAGGGAAGGGATAACATCCCATATACCTTATTTTAAGCATTGGATAACCACTTGTGTGCCCTTTTTTCACATTAAACATTGATATTTTCCCAATTAATTATATGGATATATAATTATAGTACCATCTATCACATTATCATAATACATTCATATATGTACCACAAGATCATAAAACACTCATCATATGTCATTCATTATGGAAACGAAATAGGTTTTATAAACATTTAAAGATTTCATCACACTATAAAGCATGAAAAATAAACGTGATTCATTATAATATCTTTGTAGAAATAAAAAACCATCTATTGAAATAGTAAGGATAATATTCTTAGATACTATCCCCATCAATATAAAATTGAAAACAATGGTAGTTGTCATAAATGAAAGAACATTTAAATAATAATTGTATTATTTCATAAGTAAACACTCTATTCATTTTGAAATCACATATTTAAAATTTAAATATATCCCAAATATTAAAGGAAATGCTATTTTAGAAAATAAAAATTGAAACATGACATGGAATACTGAAATCATTCACTACTCATAATGGTTGGAAACATCAATCAGGTTATGTTCATACAAATAAGGATTCCTTTAACATTTTCCATGAAAACCAAAAAAAATCTCATTTATAAAATGGAATGAAAATTAAATTTCAACATTTTTAAAAAAACAATCCATTATTAAAAATTAATTTAAATAATCATTGGATAATATTAAATTTATTCATCAACTATTTTTATAAAACATTGACATAGATGAAAATAGAATTGTCCACCAAAGAGGGAAATAATGTCAGTATTAATTAAAAATATTCATTCAATTTGTTGATTAAATAAATAGATAAAAATAGAATGAAAACTTGAAATATCTATAAATAACTATAGTATATAAATTTAAATGGTCTATCTAGTGATATGTTATAAAATTTCATTATAAAAAACATAATAAAAAACAATCACGATAAATAATGAGATTGTAATATAAATCCTTTAACACATTCATAACTTTTGAATCAAACCCTAATGAAATATAGAACCTTATATTGATATCTATGTCCCCATAATTTTTATCAGTGTAATCTAAAAAAATTCATTGGAAGTATATACACCACATAAAAGAGACAACTGATAAATAAGTCGCATATATCACAAAATTAAAAATGAGGTGAAATTCTCTTAACTGAAGCTTGAATTTCATCAAAATCACTTTAATAACATGTAGTATAAATTTTAATTTATTCTAAATATATTCATGAATAATTTTCATTTTAATAATACCAATAATATTATACTTATGACATTTCAACACACATTTACAAATAATTAGTTATTAAAAGCATCATTTTCAGGTGTTAACCATTGAGTTTTCATGAGACTCTCATTACGCTAGTTCTAGTCATAGAATCATAGTCATGATTCCATAATATATATAATTTTAATTATGATATAGATATAATATATATTTATTATATATATAAATACTATTAACTAAAAATTTTATTTTTATAAAAATTATTTACATAATACATGAAAATGGACTGTTGTATGTACACATGAACACTACTTTTGACTTCTTAACAGGTGGAACTAAAGATAGGTAAATTGTAATTATCCTTTATGAGATAATTATTATATCAAATATATAATATATATTACTCAAATAAATCTGTATGATAATCTATGTAAATTTTAAATGAAAAATGAATGGAGTCACTTCCTGGAGGTAGTAGTTCAAAAGTACGCATGGGTTACATTATCATTTTCCAATAGATGCGAAGGTAAGAAGATATATATGATATTATTATTCATGATTAATAATTATTTCATAAAATTCATTTGTAAACATTAATCCCAACATAATAATCATCTATGAATAATTGTGATGGAAAATTAATTTGATCATTATGTGGAGATGGCTGTCCATATATACACATGACCAATATGTTTACTTTACATCTGAAGAAATAAAGGGTTGATTTTTGTGATTCTATTGTAATTATAATATTTTATTATTTTTATGAAAATTAATTTTTTATTTTATAATTAATATCTTAAATTTAATGTACTAATAAGAAGAAATACATTGTATGATAATGGGTATGATGATTATCTCATCTTTGATAGGCCAACTTAAGATCATTTCATAAGGACTTTTAGTAATTTATTTAAAGAATAACAGACTCTCAAATTAATTTATAGATATTTTTGGATTTATATTTCTAAAGGGTTATGAGTTATATTTCTCATGTTTGTTTAAAGAAGATAATGGATGTCTGTCTTTTTATAATGGGAGGGATAGTACACACATGTAATTATAAAAAAATATCGAAATTTAATTGAGTTATTCTCAAGAAACATGATTCAAAATGGATAGTGATTTCAATTGAAAATTAAGGTCAAAATATCATCATCTAGTAAATTTAGAGTTGTTTTGGAGTCATTTTTAAACTTATTATTTGGGTTTACCCTTTTGTTAATCAATTGATACCTTAATTTTGGTAAAAATATTTTTAATTCTAAAGGGATATAATATTACTTATTAGTTCAATATGAAATCAAAAAATAGACATGCATTAAAATTTTAGACCCTATATAGTCCGACATGACCTATTTAATTATTTTTATTAAATTGAAATAATTTAATAAAATATAATTTAACATATTCATCATTTATTTCAATTTGACCGAATTCATTAAATATGGATTTAAAGACATGAAGCCAATAATGCAATTAAAATATATAATATTCAAGCATATATAATATGATATATAAAAATATATAACTTTTAGGACAATATAACTCACCCATACAATATTCCTTTTTTAGTTTTTAAATTTTTATGTGTGTGTGTGTGTGTGAATTTTTTACTCCTTGAATAAGCATTGTTACAACATTATATAAGAATTATCATAATAATTTCATCACTCAAAATTAAAAATATGTTTTCATCATAAAAATAAATTAATTAATATTTCAAAAAAATAGAACCAATATTATTCTCTTTTGATCCATTGGTATAAATTTGGTGGATATTATATTTAATAAAGTAACATTTTGGAATTTTATTTAAATAAAATAACATAGATTTCATTATCAAGGTAAAATGATACATAGTACAAATATTAAAATTTGTTATTCCAATGGTTTAATGACATCCATCTCATGGAATAAGTGAATGTGTTAGGTTGATGATGAGATCGTTTCCCACAGTTTTAATCCACTTATACCCATTTTACCCTTACAATGTTGATAAATATTTACTAATGTTTCTTTTCATAATGACTTTAAAAACCATGTTAAATATAGAACAAATATTTTATGTATTTATTTGTATAAATGATTTTTATAAATATAGTAATTATAAAAATATCACATTATATATAAATTAAAAAGGAATTATTTTTTTAAATTGTTTTCTAATAAGATATTATATGAAAATTTAATTTTAATATTATAGAATTTCAATTAAAAAAATAAATTTAATTTCACAATTCACCAATGTAGAAGTATCTAAATATGGATATTTGAAATTTGTCAAGGACTATTTCTTTTTCAGTGAATAGTGAAAATTAGGATTTTTATTGAAAATTATATTGTATTTTCAAGTATTTACAATGTGAATGTATATTTAGTATTATTTTTAAAATATATTTATTTTATATTTAAAATAACATAATAGTAGTTTTTAATATGAATTTTATACTTTAATTTACTATACTAAAATTTTATACTTTCAAAATAAATTTTTCTAAAAAACTATTTGTCGTCAAACTTTATGGGTTTAATTTTATAATATATTCAAATACATTGGTAATTTTAATTTTGAAAATAGATTCTATATAATTAATTATTGGTTCAAAATTTTTGAAATAATTCCATTTAATGTTTTGACATTATCAATAGTAAGAAATTTATTTTTTTCCATAGTAAAGGGTAAATCAAGTAATTAAGGCTAAAAAATAATATTGAATAAAAATAACACTAACACCTTCCTTAATTTTTTTGATTAATATAAATCATCCAAAATAATCCAAATGATAAATATATGGCCATTTTGTGCCATTTGGCCTTAAATTGGACCATTATATTATTTTATACAAAGGGAAGTCTATAATATCATTCTTTTTTATCACTAAATTTATTACATAGGGATAAATAGATGATATGTTTTCTTATAAATATTATTTTGAAATATAAATTATTTTTATTAATTAAGGTAATTAATTTAATACTTATAGTGATAAAATATTTACCATAAATTACGTTTCAACGCTTACATAATGCTTGTGGAATGAGTATAAATATCAATAATATGATATTAAAAACTCTAAACATAATATTACTTGCATTTTTTTTCTTCTATGATTGTCTATGATATTAATTAAATATTTTAGATATTTGTATCAATTAGATTCCAATTCTATTATTTTAATAAAAAGATTTCTGAAAACCCCTTTTTATTAATAATGAATAAAATAAGAGACAATGGGATGATAGATAAGGTCATACAAGAATTAATCTATCATTCCATGAAGAAACAAAGAAAAAGATCATAGATCACAGTCATAAAAGGAATCACAATATAAATCATAATCATAATCTGAAGGGATAGGGGACCTGGTAACCATATTTGACATTAGATATCAATAATGTTTCATATATATTGCTTTCCTAGGAGGAACAAGTTAAAGACCATCATCATCCACATTGAAAATTTTCTATTTAAGAAATGCCTGACTATAGGTTAGTATGTTTAGCATTTATCCTCAATATTAACCCACCTTCCATGGACACCCAACATTTCCCTTATTTTAAAAATTTCTTTATAAATACTGGAATGATTTTTTCCATCACCTAGAATTTGTTTCTCCTCTATTGCATGACCAAAGTACTAGTTCTCCACTCTTAATTTCAGGCCATATTCAGCTTGGTTATCAAGAACCATTGATAGGGACAACCCTTCCCTAAATCTCATCGAGGTTGGCATTCATTCCTCTCTATCATGTGCTAACACTCTATGTTCATTATCCATAACCACCTAAGGCCCTTTTTCTAGTTATTGAGATACATCTTCCTTAACTTTTGAAACACTGGAACTAAAATAATCCTTAACTTTATAAGTAGGGTAATGACTTCTTCCAATAGATACGCCATTATTCTGCATTTTCTTCCTCTACAACTTCTTATTATAAGAAGATTTGTGATTCAATTTTAGTGAAAAAAAAAGAGAATACAAAATTTTTACATTAAATGAATTTGACATGACCAATAACTTGATTGTTAATACAAACATAATGTAATTTCTAATGTTACACCTTTATAGAGATTCCATCATCTGATAAAGATAAAAATATATTAAGAATAAAGAATTATATTATGTCAAAATCCACTAAGACCCTATAATAGTGACCGAAGCTCCCATCCATAGTGGCCTTATCCATTATAATAGGAATTCCCATCATATAATCAACCTCAAAATGAATATTTGGATTTCATATAATATACTGAAGCCCAAAAATTTTGATCCAAACTGGATCCCTAGTATTTTTTAAAGACAAATGATTAACATGAAAATCCTATTAATGAAAGAAACCCTTATATGGGTATAGTGAAATAGATATGATCCCACAAGTTCTTTTATTAATATCCTATAATTAAACAATTATGTGGAAAAATTATAAACCCATGGGTATATATCTTTAAATATAAAATCCCTATATAGAAGTTATATTTCAAACAAAATCATCATACTTTGAAAATTTTCCCCTGTATGGAAGAATAAGTCTGACAATAATTGAATTCTCCCAATGCTTAAATATATCAAGTATAAACTCTTTATTAATAACTAAATGGGATGTGTCAACCTTTTTCACAATTCACATAGAAACACCATCAAGGACATATGTCAAATGGTGTTGACAAGAATCCCTTTCAATATCGATATGCGACATATTAGGGTTTACCTCATATGCCAAATAATTGGATTAAGGGAAAACAATTTAAGCCTGCATTATTATAGCTATAGTCATAGTTTTAGGTCAGCTCTCAACCATATCAATTTGGTGATTCTCAGTTATCTTTCCGGTAATAGATGAGGATATACCATCCTCATATACGAAGAAATTCATATTAGTAAATCTACATATGGATCGAGAATCTTCTATCAAAACTCCAATCACCGCCAAAATAAATGGCATCATTTTCACATATTACATCCATTTAGATACCACCAAAGCTCAAAATTCAATTTATTCATCCACAACCATTGAAATGGAGTCAGTATGTGATTTACCAATCTCGGTTTCTACAACAACATTCCTCTACCAATCACTCTCAATCCTTAGATCTCAACTAATATCATAAACCTCCATAGTGATGTTAGTGGATCTATAGGGCATTGCAGCTGCAGCCACCCCAAAATTGGAACATCGTCCACATATAGGGATCTTTCTACCTATGTGAATTATTGGGCCAATATAGTGGTGGAAAACCATGATTATAAGTATTAACCATTATAGAAAACAGAGAAACCTGATTCACTATCTGGACATTGTGCCCATACCCTCTCCATACTCCCAATTCCATTATTTATTGTGGTTATAAAATAAAATATAAATAAATTGTTCAAAAATTGACATTAATGATAGTTTATGATATATAATATATAATTAAAATATTTTAAATTATTATAAATCATAACAATGGAAATGTGTTTTTGATAAGTATGAAAATATAATTAATGGTCCATTTAAGGGATAAATTTTTTATTATAATTATATTCACACATAATGAGTAAAAACATTATAATCTTTTTAATTTCAAAAAACTATTAAATTATATTAAAAATAAATAATACAAGTTAAAATGGGATGTAATTGTATTATCCAGATATATAGTAAAATGTATATTGTAAATTTAATCTAAAATCTCTGATATCATATGTTACATGAAATAAATAGTTTAGCTTGTGTTATATGCCAAATATTCTTTATCATGGGTTTTATATTTCATTTAGTTTCATTGACAACATCTATTACGTGCAAGGACAAGTCTTACCAGATAACAATATGTTATTAATATTATTGTTTAACATGATAGTTAGGGCCAAAACATTTGAATAAATGGACTGAATATGATTAACTAAATTTTGAATATATGGTTTACACATGTTTATATAGTGAATTATTTGGTGACCAATTATTTAAAAAAGAGAATAAAATCACAATTGAGTATAATGGATGTGTTTTAATGAGAAAATAGTTGTTTTTCCTAGAAAATCATTTTATCTAATAAATAAAATTAATCAGCAATAGTGAATTTTTTTAATAGAATATATATTTTATATACCAAATAAAATATTTTTCGATCCGTCCAATGAGTTTTATAGGTATAAAATGAAAAATCCAAATTTTAAGTAATAAATGATGATTTTTTCTAAAATACGGTTTTTCCTCCCTTTAATGGAATACTTGTATTAAAACCAAATTTAAATAAGTTTATTTATTTTATTTGAAAAAATAAACATTATTTTTGAATTTTTAATATCAAAAAAATTATTGCTGAGTTTTTTGTTATTTTAGTCATTTCTTTTTTAGGATTAGTAGTCAAATTACTGAATTTTAATAGAAAACCACATTTTCATTTAAATAATTTTTAATTTTTAATAATATTTTTTTATTGAATTAAATGTTTCATTAGAAAACTCATACACATATTAATCCACTTTTTTTAATCATTTTATACAGAATTTTTATATAAAAATTAATGAACTTTTAGGATTTTCACTTTAATACCCTGCTTTTACGCCAGATCTACGAGATTAGATATAAATTTAATTTTTCAAATTATGTTGATTTAATTTTTAAAATAGATCTAAAAAATTAGTATAAGAATTATATTTATACTATATGAAGGTAAGAATAATTTTTGATATTAATAATTACTGGAAACATTTAACATTAATTTATGCAGTTAGGGTTAAAACGTGGATTACCGCATGACATGAGATTGTATTAATATTAATTTTATGCACTCAAAGGATTTTATATAATAAATTGGACTTCATATTTATAATCCATGGTTTTAAATTTTCTAATAATCCTATTATAATTATACTCCTAATTGTAAAATTTCCTAGGTTAATAAAAAGATACAAGTTACCTTAGTAAAAAACTATACAGATTAATTTGAGTAAACATAAAGTCTTAGGAACAAATTCATAAAAATTATTTTATTCTTTTTTTTATGTTTGTATCAACCATAAATTCCATAATATACATTTCTTTTTAGTTTACAAGAACATGAGTTAATAGTGACATCACAATAGTGTTTCCCTTTTTGTATTTATAAGAAAACCACTCCTTCAATATAAAATAGAATTCACTCGGCACCATTATTCACAAATATCAAGAAATTTTTATCATCCAAAACCTAAACAAATTGACTCCAAAAATCTTTCATATAATCCTAGAATCCTCACATTTTTCCTAATCATTCCAATAAAGTCTTATGGGGAAACCAAAAGGAGTTACCTGAATAAGAGGTAACATCATTCACTATAACCTTTGTTTTATTTATTTATCAAACCGATCCATTAGTCTTATTCCATGATTATAATTTAACCTAATTATAACCAATATATTGATTTTTTTATGTTAAGATTTCAAAATACTCCTAAAACACTTCCACCAAATGTGTATTGAAATCACCATTCGCATGTACTGTAGAGTGTCGCCTTGCGAAATGATATCAACTGTTTTTTCCATTTCCACCTCTCTTGGATGGGAATTATGATGGAAAACTAGTTTTATATGATACATATGATATTTATGATTTATTTATGTTTATATAATTATCCTATAACTCATATCTTCATTCTTTATATTTTGTGTTAATATGATAACATCATTTGTAGATGTGTGGACTACCGCATCCCCAAAAGTGATGTCATTCATTCACGCTTTACATGGAATTTATTATGGATGGGTTTAATACAGTTATATAAAAAAAAATTAAATATTTTTTTTATTAATGATATAATTTTATATCATTACATGTAACATAGAATTTTATCCATGCCATTTCTCACATTAAAAAGTTATAACATCATCTGTGGATGTGTGGACTATCGCCACCTCGAATTGAAGTAATTCATACTTTTCATTTACTAAAAATCAATACTTATATTTATAAGAATATTTTGTTAAATAATAATGTATATATTATATTATGGTTATTATTCAATATTAATTGGTTCTTAACTTATTTCCATAATTATCATTGAAAAATGGGACTTTTACTCATGTGTATGTACGACTTATCGTCATTAAGATCGTAATGTTGGTTAATTTTTCATATAAAATATTTCATGATTGAATTTAAATTTATAAATGATGTAAAAATGTGATAAATATTAAATTTATATTATCAATGATATGTTTTAATAATGACCTTATTGACAATAATCGACCTATCAAATTTAGTTTGGACACATAAGCCAAATATGGTGAAAACATCGTTCTTCAAAATTATTGAGAATGTAATTATATATAAATTTTCAAAAAGTTAATTTAATGTTTTAAAAATCATATAAAAGGTTATTATGAGTTTAAATAAATAACATGTGTTTATTATCCCAGAATTTAGTGGACATAAATTACCAATCAGACTCATGGTATGGTATTTTCTTATCATTTTTTCATCTGTGAGGTAAATGCAATATTAACCATTTACTTATTATTTTTTGTGTATATAATAAACTTTTGATATATTTTATCATGAATTATTTTATATTCATTAAATTTAAATGATTTACTATTTTGGGGGTTTCTAATTTAGATGCTTCCACAATTAAAAGATAATTTCTCGTGTCACTTTTATTTCTGCAAGCCTTATGTCTTATTAACCACTCCTTTCTTTTGTGTGGTCTATATTATTCCATATGACATGTTATATCATGAGTATAATTATTTTAATTATATTATACACTTGACTTAATGATATTAATTCATGAGGATTTTGATTCAAATGTATTAAATTAGTATTTGGACAATTAGAATGTTTAAAGATGTTTTTCCTTTAGAAAATTTTCAATGATCTTTTAATGGAATTTAAATTCATCAACATCAAAAGACCTTGATGTTACATATCTTCAACATGGTATTTTTTTATTGATACCATCCTCATTAATGTTTTATATGTATTATTATTTTTTTGAAAGATATTTGTTATGGAACCCATTTCTTTTCCATGAATTACTCATGATTCAAATATATTTATTACGGAACCCATTTATTTTCAATGGGTTGATTATGTTTCAAATATGTTTTCTATGGAACCCATTTATTTTATATGGAATAATCATATTTCAATTATATTTTTATATAACCTATATATTTTACACATGTTAATCATGTTTCAATGGGATTCAAATTAAAACCATTTATTTTAATGGGTTTATCATCTTATAAATGAATGAAGACTTTTTTTATGAGTTTTGTGATGAATTTATTTCACTCTTGATAAGGTACATGAAAATTATATGAAATGGACTAGCCTGATATATCTTATTAGAATGGTTTCTCCCCATTATAGCTCATGGTTGATCCCAATATAGTATATAAGAAGGACTGGGCCATATTATAGCACAAGGATAATGAGTGAGCGTCATATAGATTATATTAATTGTTAGAACCGTGATAGCTATCTAATTCATTGGGTAATGAAAATATAGTTTTTTTTATATGTTTATTCCAAATGAATGGGTTTTAAATAAAATTTGAAAGGGTTTTATGAAATTATTACTCCATGTTAACCAAATGTGTTTTAATTTCTTATTATGATTTTATAATGTCATTAATAATATACATGGATATCCCATGGACATAGATTATTTATTTTTATTGTAACACCCGAGACTTTTATGTTATATGAATCATCAAAGGAATCTTTTTCTACACAACACTTGCTTGGCTTGCTTTACACTCAATCGCGACCTTCCTCGATAGCTTGCGTCGTACGCAATACCGAGTTTCACTAAACAACAATATGCTAATAAAACTAGCCGTTATGAATAGTAATAACCACTTTTTGAAATTTTATAAATTTTATTTTTCAAAATGGACTTCATTTTTGGATTCAGAATATCGAAATTAGCCTAGGGTGAAATTTTGGTATTTTTCTGAAAACTTTCAATTGTTGATGAATAGTGAAACCACTAAGTGGTAGGTTAAAAACTGAATTTTTCATAATACTTAATTTTACCACTTCTGTGAATGGAATTTCGAAAATCCGACAGACACGGTTGATATCAGTAAGTAAAATGTGGTTCAATGAGATAAAAATAATTTTTGGGTGAATAGTAACTTTTTTCTTTTTTTACCGCGGTTAATAGTAAATAGGGTAACTAAGGGTAAATATGATATTATTATTACCCTAACACATGTCCTAATTCTATTGGATAAGTGTAATTCGACCAAAAACAACCTTTTGAATAAAATATGACCATTTAGGCCCACTTGGATTAGATTAGGACATTTATTATTAATTTATTTAAAGAAGGGTTAAAATAGTTAAAATCAAAGTTTAATAAGTAAATCATTTTTAATATGGGGATATACATAAGATAAATTCGATTGTAAATATTAATTAGAAAGCTAAACAGATTTCCTACATGATGGTATTTTATTTGTAATTTTTTAGACATCAAATAATATAATTTATTTATGACACAAAGATGATGCAGTAATTATCTTATTAATGAAATATTGACATAATGGATAATATAAATACCAAAATAAATGTAATTTAAGACTTTTTATGAATTACACTAATTTTTTAGGTTACTATGATATATTAGTGTTGATTTAATAAACTTGGTTCGAACATATAATTATGTTATGACTTTCACAAAAATCATATATCAAATAGTGTCAAAATTGACACAAAATAGTTTTTAAATAAAATATTATATTATTAATTGTTATTTTATTCATAAAAATCTAAGGTTCGGCCAAATGACTTAGATAAGGATATATATATTAATAATAAACAATTTGGGGTTCTTTTGGCATGTTATAGTAAGTTTATTAACCATATAGTGAAAGAAAACAAAAAGACACGATAAAAGATAAATTATTTAACTTAGAGTTAAATCTAATTGATAAGGTTAAAATAATACCCTAAACTTGTCTAAATCCTATTGGTTGATAGGCTTTCGACCCATCCCCACCTTATCTTTGAAGTAAGACCCTTTGGATCCATTATAAACCGATTTTGACTTTAATATAAAATAATATTTTGAGATATTCCTAAGGTGCCCCTCTCCTCCCTTATAAAAGGGCACCTCCTCCCCCTCCTCCTCACACCAATTTGAGAACTCAAGCTCGGCCAACCCCTGACATTTTATCCTCTCCACTTCCCTAGAATAATCCTAGAGGTCCCGGTCTTCTTCAAAGACCAATCTTAGTTCCCTAAGTGGAGGATTCAAAGAGGCGTTCCAAAGAAGAGGTAATATCCATTACCGATCTTTTCAATTTCTTTCTTCTTCAACTTCTTCTTCTTTAGTTTTTTCATGATAAAGTAATAACATCAGTATTACTTACATACGGATATGTTATTATAAATATGAAACAACCCTAATTCACCTTCTATCCATCCCACGGAAAAATGAAATCACCGTGCGTGCGTACGTACGGAATACCGTCTCCACGCCGTGGTGTAATCTATTTTTCCACCATCACTTTACAAGGATGGGTATAATGGTGTAATGAGTAACTATTTATGATTATTATAAAGTAATATTGATACTGAAATAATATATATATACTCCAATACAGTTCCACGATCATAGGAACGATATCATCACTCGTGCGTACGTACGGAATACCGTCTCCACGATGTGATGCGACTCATTCTACATGATCATCATTACATAGTAATTATATAAATGAATTGAATGAATAAATATGATATATGTTACACTAATACCATTCTGGATATAAGGTATCTATAACCTTAAATGAAGAATAAGAATGTATTCGGCAAAACACGCATAAGAACAAAAGGCAATAAAGACCCGAGTAACAAGTAACAATGAAATATTACTAACAAGAAGCTAAGAATATGACCATATATGATATCATATCAATATGTATGATTCTGTAATAAGTCAATAACATTATTTAAACCATTATACAGGAGCTTCGGACACATACAAATCTAATCGGACCTAAGGTAAGGAAAATATCACAATCTCATTTTTATCCGAGATTGTTTATTCGTAAGTATTTATTGGGGTGTATTTTATCATCCACATCCATGTTTCATCAATATGTAATATTATTTCCATCCACCTACAATTGTTTAAATCCATTTTTACCTTTCGGTGAGTTTTTAGTAATATGTATGAAAGGAATCTTTTGTCGTTTTTCGTACGAGGTACTTTTTGACTTTTCCGACAAAAGTACGAAGAATGTTTTTTTTAACTTATACGGCATGAATGGATTTTTAAAACATTATTTCGAAGAAGCTTCCTTTACAAGTTTTCAAGTTTATTTTTAATCAACTTCTTTTAGTTTATAATTGTATGACATGTTAAGAAAAGAAAAGTGTTTTTGAAGAAGAAAGGATATTTTCCTCAAGAATGGAGTTCAAGTGTTTTATCAAAATTATTTTCCATCTAAGATAATAAAGGGTTCTGTTTTTATCCCTATTATAACATTTATTTGATTATGTTGTGAGGGAATTATTTTTATAAAGTCATTTACCTTATATGATTTGTTTTATGATGTCATGATGTTTCAAGAATCTCATTTTTGTTACATGTGTTATGCGATGATGTATGGTTTATGATTATGTGGCACACATAAGAAAGGATTCATTATAAAATGGGTGGGACCTATATCTCCCTCCAATGCATTGGGTAAAGATTTTATATCTCATGAGATAGATATGGCTGGAACAGAATGTTATTTCGGTTCAGTGATACATGACTGAAACGAGGAGTGAACTCGGTTCAGAAAGGGACTTTGTCCACTAAGATAGTCTTGGAAATGAGTCATGACTAACAAGAAATGATTTTTCCATGATTATGTGTGCATGCCACAAAGTTTCAAGTTTTATGTTATGATTATGGGGATCTCATTTTCACTTCTATGATTTATTCCATGTTAAGATATTATGATCTCTTTTGCAGGTTTTGATTTTCAAAAAGATATGATATGATTTTTATTTCCTTTATTTGCCCTTGCTGAGCATTTGAGCTCACCCTTTTATGTTTTCTTTTCCCCAGGTCAGGAAGATGGATATTAAGTAGAATATTCTAAATGGGACCCTAGATATGATGAAATAAATGGGAGACACTGTAGAAGATTTATGAACCAGTTGTTTATGTTTCCCAGTTTCTAAAGACACTATACCTATACGGTCCTTTGTGGTTTTGTCATATGTTGTAATAAGTGTGCTTCAATTTTGAAGTATTAACAATGTATGTAAAGTATGGGTCGTTATAGTTGGTATCAGAGGAAAGGTATAGTCAACCTTTGGAAACTCGGATGTGAAAGCCTTAGTAAGAACCCTAAGGATAAGTCTAAGCATAGAACACAATCTTAGTGTTTTAGAAATGGCCTTGAATAACCTAGGATAAGACCTTAAGCATGAAAATTTTATTCTTGAATTATGTGTTTTTCCTATTATAATTAGTGTTGCTCACACTATTCTTCTTGGTTTTAGTCAATGGCTGGAACCCGAAGGAACCGTGTTAATGCGGAATGTGATGGGCAATGCAATGATTGCCCCCCTGAGCAACCAAACGATATGGGAGCTGGAATGCAAAATCTTCTAGCCATGCTCACACAACTTTCTCAAGCTATGAATCATGCAGGACTTCCAAACGAGCAAAGGAAGGAGCAACATTCTGTTGAATCCTTCATGAGGCAGCGTCCACCTTCTTTCAGTGGGTCTACTGATCCATTAGTTGCTGAACAATGGATTAGTACTACTGAAAAGATATTTTCAGTTCTTCAATGTTCTGAACATGATAAAGTCATCCTAGCAGTGTATCGTTTGGAAGGAGATGCTGATCAATGGTGGAATCTTATTAAGAATACAAGGCAAAGGGATGAAATTGAGTCTATGGAATGGTATGAGTTCAAGAACTTATTTTTCAATAAGTACTTCCCTTGTATTCTCCGAACAAAGATGGAGAAAGAGTTCCTTGAACTGAAGCAAAGGGATGATGAATCTGTTAGTACCTATGAAGCAAATTTTACAAGACTTGCAAGGTACGCTTCTGGTATTATTATCCAACCTGAGAGTAAGATCAATCGATTCTTTAGTGGCTTAAAACCAAGTCTTCGAAGGGCGTTAGCCATAAGAGACTTCAATAGCTACGAGGAAATCGTTTGATGTGCTCTCAAAGTCGAGATGGAGATTGGAGTAACCCATCAGTCACATGGGTTGGATAAGAAGAGGAAGATGGAATTCAAAGAAAAATCTAAAGAGCACATGGAAAAGAAGATGAGCTTTTCCTTATGCTCAAAGTGTGGAAAGAAACACGGAGGGAGTTGTCTTAAAGGGACAAGTAAATGTTTTAAATGTGGAAAAGAAGGTCATCGGGCATTTGAATGCCGTGATAATGGGAAGAAGATGTCTAATGACGCAAACAAAGGAAGGGATACACAGAATGAACCTACTACACTTCAATGTTTCAAGTGCAAGGAGATGGGGCATTATGCCAATCAATGCCCAAATCCAATGGTTGATGATGATGGTCGACGTCAACAAAATCTTAAGGCTAAAGACAAAGGAAAGTCACATGCAATTTCTATCAGCGATGTGGAGTACGATAACGAAGTGGTGAAAGGTACACTTACCATCCACTCTAAAGTAGCAAATGTTTTATTTGATTCTGGATCCACCCACTCTTTTATTTCTAAAGAATTTTCTAAGGGTATCACCGTATTACCTCAACAATTAGATGTTGAGTTAGCTGTGACAACACCTAATGGCACAACAGTCGCATCAAAATTTTATAATTCTTCTCCGATCGAAGTTTGTGGGAAAGTGATTCCTGCAAATCTTGTGATCCTTCCTTTAGTGGAATTTGATATGATTCTTGGCATGGATTGGCTTTCTCTACATGGAGCTCATATCAATTGCCAAAGAAGGGACTCACATTTCATATTCCAGATCAATCTACGATCGTATACCAATGCAAGGATGAACATAACCTTCCAGTGGAAATTTCTTCCATCTTATGGGTATTGATTCCACTAAATGAAGGTTATTTATCTCAAATGGTTGGTGAGAAACTCACGATTAAGAATATGCCCATTGTACGGGAGTTTGATGATGTCTTTCCGGAGGAATTACCGGGTCTTCCACCAAATCGTGAAGTTGAGTTTTCAATAGAACTCGTACCGGGTGCTTTGCCTATTTCAAAGACACCTTATAGAATGGCCCCAATTTAGTTGCAGGAATTGAAGAAGCAACTCCAAGAGAATCTTGATAAGGGATTCATACGCCCTAGTGCATCACCATGGGGAGCACCTGTTCTATTTGTTAAGAAGAAAGATGGATCAATGAGACTCTGCATTGATTATCGAGAACTTAACAAGATCACTATCAAGAACAAATAACCTCTCCCACGCATTGATGACTTATTTGACCAACTACGCGGAGCTCAATAATTTTCCAAGATTGATCTTCGTTCAGGGTATCATCAATTAAGGGTCAAAAGGGAGTATATACCAAATACGGCTTTCCGTACAAGGTATGGACACTATGAATTTATAGTGATGTCATTTGGTCTTACTAATGCCCCTGCTATCTTCATGGATCTAATGAATAGAATCTTTAGAGACTATCTTGATCAATTTGTGGTAGTCTTTATAGACGATATTCTTGTCTATTCAAATAGAATGGAAGAGCATGAAGATCACTTGAGAATTATATTGAAGACCCTGAGAAAGGAGAAGCTTTATGCCAAATTTACCAAGTGTGAATTTTGGCTTCAAAAAGTTGCATTTTTGGGTCACATAATCTCAAAAGAGGGGATATCTGTGGATCCAGCAAAAATAGAAGTTATCGAAAGATGGTCGAGACCAACAACAATAACTGAGATTCGAAGTTTTCTTGGTTTGGATAGATATTATCGACATTTTGTAAAAGATTTTTCACGATTATCTAATCCACTCACCAAGTTGACTCGGAAAGGAGTTAAGTTTGTCTGGACAGAGGAATGTGAAGAGAATTTCAAGGAGTTGAAGAGATGGTTATCCAGTGCACCTGTGCTCACACTGCCTTGTAGTGGAGAAAGGTTTTTGATCTACAGTGATGCATCCAAGAAGGGATTGGGGTGTGTTCTTATGCAAAATGATATGGTGATAGCTTATGCCTCACGACAGTTGAAAATCCATGAGCAAAATTACCCAACACATGATTTGGAGATGGCTGTGGTAATCTTTGCATTAAAGATTTGGAGGCATTACCTTTATGGTGAAAGGCGTGATATTTATACTGATCATAAAAGTTTAAAGTATATTTTCACACAAAAGGAGTTGAATATGCGTCAAAGAAGATGGTTGGAGCTGATTAAGGATTATGACTGCTCAATCCATTACCACCCTGGGAAAGCAAACAAGGTGGCAGATGCATTAAGTCGACAAGACCATGCTAGTTTATCCATGATGAGGATCACAAAAGATCCAATATTAATGGATTTACAACGGATGGATCTTGGAATTATAATGGAAGGGGAAAAATCTTATCTTTCTCAAATGAATGTTCAACCATCTATACATGTGAAGATTAAAGAGGCACAGAAAGAAGATGTTGATTTACAAAAGAAGGTGAGAAATGTTCCTGAATTCAACCTTGATTGTGATGGGATAATAAAGTTCAGGAATCGGGTTTGTGTTCCTTCCATCCCCGAATTAAAGAAGGAGCTGCTGGATGAGGCTCATAGTTCTTCATTCTCTATTCATCCTGGAAGCATGAAGATGTATAGGGACCTGAAAGAGTACTTCTGGTGGGATGGCATGAAAAGAGATGTTGCTGAATATGTCTCTCGATGCTTGGTTTGTCAACAAGTTAAAGCTGAGAGACAAAAGTCTAAGGGGATGTTACAACCATTACCCATACCCGAATGGAAATGGGAAAACATCACTATGGACTTTGTCACAGGACTTACTAAAACATCCAAAGGCAATAATGCTATCTGGGTCATAGTTGATCGTCTTACAAAGTCTGCACACTTCATTCCTATTAGAGAGGATTTCTCTCTAGATCAGCTTGCCAGGATATATGTAAAGGAAGTGGTAAGATTTCATGGAGTACCACTTTCTATTATATCTGATCGGGATCCGAGATTTACCTCGAAGTTTTGGCGAAGTCTTCAGCATACTCTGGATACAAAGTTGAGTTTCAGCACTGCTTATCATCCTCAGACAGACGGTCAGTCTGAGAGAACAATTCAAACCCTAGAAGATATGTTGAGAGCTTGCTCTATGGATTTCAAAGGAGGTTGGGATCAACACCTACCTTTGGTGGAATTTTCTTATAATAATAGCTTTCACTCTTGTATTCAGATGGCTCCTTATGAAGCTCTCTATGGAAATAAATGCATGACTCCAACTTGTTGGGATGAAGTTGGGGAAAGAAATCTATTAGGACTTGATCTCGTTGATGAAATGGCAGAAAATGTCAGATCTATTCAACAACACATAAGCACAGCTCAGAGTCGACAGAAAAGTTATTCCGACAACCGAAGAAAAGACCTAGAGTTTGAAGTGGGTGAAAAAGTGTTCTTACGAATATCTCCCTGGAAGAGGGTTATGAGATTTGGAAAGAAGGGGAAGTTGAGCCCTAGATATATCGGTCCTTTCGAAATACTGGATCATGTTGGGAAGGTAGCTTACCGATTGGCGCTTCCACCGAATCTCTCTCAAGTTCACGATGTGTTCCATGTATCTCTCCTGAGAAAGTACATACCAGATCCTTCACATGTACTCAGCTCAGAAGTTGTACCGCTGGAGCAAGATCTTTCTTATGAAGAACAGCCGATAGAGATTCTGGATCGTAGCGAAAAAGTCCTACGAAACAAGACCACTCGATTGGTGAATGTTTTATGGAGGAACCACCAACTTGAAAAAGCTACATGGGAGCTTGAGGATATGATGAGGGAGAAGTATCCTCATCTGTGTGTAACAAAGTGAAGAATTTCAAGGGAGAAATTCTTTTTAAGGGGGGTAGAATGTAACACCTGAGACTTTTATGTTATATGAATCATCAAAGGAATCTTTTTCTACACAACACTTTCTTGGCTTGCTTTACACGCAATCGCGACCTTCCTCGATAGCTTGCGTCGTACGCAATACCGAGTTTCACTAAACAACAATATGCTATTAAAAATAGCCGTTATGAATAGTAATAACCACTTTTTGAAATTTGATAAATTTTATTTTTCAAAATGGACTTCATTTTTGGATTCAGAATATCGAAATTAGCCTAGGGTGAAATTTTGGTATTTTTCTGAAAACTTTCAATTTTTGATGAATAGTGAAACCACTAAGTGGTAGGTTAAAAACTGAATTTTTCATAAAACATAATTTTACCGCTTCTGTGAATGGAATTTCGAAAATCTGACAGACACGGTTGATATCAGTAAGTAAAATGTGGTTCAATGAGATAAAAATAATTTTTTTGTGAATAGTAACTTTTTACTTTTTTTACCGCGGTTAATAGTAAATAGGGTAACTAAGGGTAAATATGATATTATTATTACCCTAACACATGTCCTAATTCTATTGGATAAGTGTAATTCGACCAAAAACAACCTTTTGAATAAAATATGACCATTTAGGCCCAATTGGATTAGATTAGGACATTTATTATTAATTTATTTAAAGAAGGGTTAAAATAGTTAAAATCAAAGTTTAATAAGTAAATCATTTTTAATATGGGGTTATACATAAGATAAATTCGATTGTAAATATTCATTAGAAATCTAAAAAGATTTCATACATGATGGTATTTTATTTGTAATTTTTTAGACATCAAATAATATAATTTATTTATGACACAAAGATGATGCAGTAATTATCTTATTAATGAAATATTGACATAATTGATAATATAAATACCAAAATAAATGTAATTTAAGACTTTTTATGAATTCCACTAATTTTATAGGTTACTATGATATATTAGTGTTGATTTAATCAACTTGGTTCGAACATATAATTCTGTTATGACTTTCACAAAAATCATATATCAAATAGTGTCAAAATTGACACAAAATAGTTTTTAAATAAAATATTATATTATTAATTGTTATTTTATTCCTAAAAATCTAAGGTTCGGACAAATGACTTAGATAAGGATATATATATTAATAATAAACAATTTGGGGTTCTTTTGGCATGTTATAGTAAGTTTATTAACCATATAGTGAAAGAAAACAAAAAGACACGGTAAAAGATAAATTATTTAACTTTGAGTTAAATCTAATTGATAAGGTTAAAATAATACCCTAAACTTGTCTAAATCCTATTGGTTGATAGGATTTCGACCCATCCCCACCTTATCTTCTAAATAAGACCCTTTGGAGCCATTATAAACCGATTTTGACTTTAATATAAAATAATATTTTGAGATATTCCTAAGGTGCCCCTCTCCTCCCTTATAAAAGGGCACCTCCTCCCCCTCCTCCTCACACCAATTTGAGCACTCAAGCTCGCCCAAACCCTGCCATTTTCTTCTCTCCACTTCCCTAGAATAATCCTAGAGGTCCTGGTATTCTTCAAAGACCAATCTCAGTTCCCTATGTGGAGGATTCAAAGAGGCGTTCCAAAGAAGAGGTAATATCCATTACCGATCTTTTCAATTTCCTTCTTCTTTAACTTCTTCTCATTTAGTTGTTTCATGATAAAGTAATCACATCAGTATTACATACATACTGATATGTTATTATAAATATGAAACAAACCTAATTCACCTTCTATCCATCCCACGGAAAAATGAAATCACCGCGCGTGCGTACGTACGGAATACCGTCTCCACGCCGTGGTGTAATCTATTTTTCCACCATCACTTTACAAAGATTGGTATAATGGTGTAATGAGTAACTATTTATGATTATTATAAAGTAATATTGATACTGAAATAATATATATATACTCCAATACAGTTCCACGATCATAGGAACGATATCATCACTCGTGCGTACGTACGGAATACCGTCTCCACGATGTGATGCGACTCGTTCTACATGATCGTCATTACATAGTAATTATATAAATGAATTGAATGAATAAATATGATATATGTTACACTAATACCATTCTGGATATAAGGTATCTATAACCTTAAAAGAAGATTAAGAATGTATTCGGCAAAACACGCATAAGAACAAAAGGCAATAAAGACCCGAGTAACAAGTAACAATGAAATATTACTAACAAGAAGCTAAGAATATGACCATATATGATATCATATCAATATGTATGATTCTGGAATAAGTCAATAACATTATTTAAACCATTATACAGGAGATTCGGACACATACAAAGCTAATCGGACCTAAGGTAAGGAAAATATCACATTCTCATTTTTATCCGAGATTGTTTATTCGTAAGTATTTATTGGGGTGTATTTTATCATCCACATCCATGTTTCATCAATATGTAATATTATTTCCATCCACCTACAATTTTTTAAATCCATTTTTACCTTTCGGTGAGTTTTTAGTAATATGTATGAAAGGAATCTTTTGTCGTTTTTCGTACGAGGTACTTTTTGACTTTTCCGACAAAAGTACGAAGAATGTTTTTTTAACTTATACGGCATGAATGGATTTTTAAAACATTATTTCCAAGAAGCTTCCTTTACAAGTTTTCAAGTTTATTTTTAATCAACTTATTTTAGTTTATAATTGTATGACATGTTAAGAAAAGAAAAGTGTTTTTGAAGAAGAAAGGATATTTTCCTCAAGAATGGAGTTCAAGTGTTTTTTCAAAATTATTTTCCATCTAAGATAATAAAGGGTTCTGTTTTTATCCCTATTATTACATTGATTTGATTATGTTGTGAGGGAATTATTTTTATAAATTCATTTACCTTATATGATTTGTTTTATGATGTCATGATGTTTCAAGAATCTCATTTTTGTTATATGTGTTATGCGATGATGTATGGTTTATGATTATGTGGCACACATAAGAAAGGATTCATTATAAGATGGGTGCGACCTATATCTCCCTCCAATGCATTGGGTAAAGATTTTATATCTCATGAGATAGACATGGATGGGACGGAAGGTTATTTCGGTTCAGTGATGCAGGAATGAAACGAGGAGTGAACTCGGTTCAGAAAGGGACTTTGTCCACTAAGATAGTCTTGGCAATGAGTCGTGACTAACAAGAAATGATTTTTCCATGATTATGTGTGCATGCCACAAAGTTTCAAATTTTATGTTATGATTATGGGGATCTCATTTTCACTTCTATGATTTATTCCATGTTAAGATATTATGATCTCTTTTGCAGGTTTTGATTTTCAAAAAGATATGATATGATTTTTATTTCCTTTATTTGCCCTTGCTGAGCATTTGAGCTCACCCTTTTATGTTTTCTTTTCCCCAGGTCAGGAAGATGGATATTAAGTAGAATATTCTAAATGAGACCCTAGATATGATTAAATAAATGGGAGACACTGTAGAAGATTTATGAACCAGTTGTTTATGTTTCCCAGTTTCTAAAGACACTATACCTATACGGTCCTTTGTGGTTTTGTCATATGTTGTATTAAGTGTGCTTCAATTTTGAAGTATTAATAATGTATGTAAATTATGGGTCGTTATATTTATGATCTTTTCCTTTTCTTTGTTTTGAAAGTTTATTATCATGTCATAGATGTGTATGGGTTATTTTATGATTTTCTCATGCATGTTGATTTTGTCAGCATTCATTTATTCAAATCTATGCTCATTGATGACATTTATTTGTTAATTGTTATGTTTTCACATACTGATATTTTGATATAAACCTTCTTATGTTTCTTATTCCATACATTTTCATGAAAAATTTTCAATCATTCACTTAAATAAATAATTAAATAATGATTATGTTGATGACTTATTTTGAAATAAAAAGGATAGGTAAAATGGGATAAAAGTTCTTCTGATGACTTATGAATTGTTGATGATGTATTTTTACATAATTCTATAAAAACCATAACCTAAAAATTTCTATAGTAATTTAGTAATCCCGAATTTCTTTTTGTAGTTGTACTATTTTAGGAAAACATTTTGTCGTAATTATTAACTGAAATCCTAAAATGTAATGGTATGGATTTCATCACATTTTCTGAGTGTTCGGGTTCTTGGCTGTTATAGTTGGAATTAAAGGTCATTTTGATAAATTTTAAGATTATTATTATTTTTATGTGAGGATATATTAATACTTATGGATATTTTAATGAGACTATAATATTATGTTTGATCATAATATCACCATTTTATGAAACCCCATTTGAGGTTTTAAAGTAGTAAAAATTGTGTATTCATCATGTACATTTGTGGGAGATATTTTTTTTAGGTATTTTTAACCTCGAGGTTCTAAAATAAGTATTTTTAAGGTGTAATTATTTTTAGATATTAAAGAAAAATTTGATGAATTGTATTCTTGATGACATACCATCACATCTGAATAGGCGGTGAGGGTTGAACCCATGACTGAATGATTATAAAAGATTCACACATTCCATTGGCCTAAAATATGTATTTGATAGTATAAAATTATTACATGTTTAGGTTATGTTTATTTAAAAAATATTGGGTTTTTAATAGGAGGAATATTGGTTGAGTTATCATGGAAGAATATATGATCTAATACAACTACTCATTGGATATCAATCTTAGTCAGGAAATGTTTGTAGAATTTTTGGGATAGTTAATAAAGGAGAAATTTAGTTTCCACATCAGGTATTTCTTTTTTATATTAATGTATCATATAAAGGATTTTAAATTTTGTGAATTATCTGAAAATTTGATAAAAAATTTGGTTTTGTTTAATTTATAATGAAAGAAGGAATAGCTTGACTAACTATTTTATAGTTAAGTGGTCTGTAATGTTAATTTATTTCATTATGAATTAAAAATTCATCTTAAATACACATAATATGGTGAAAATTATATTTTGGTGTTAATTTATTAGTGTATTAATTTATACTCATCAATCTTGTATATTTTCATATAATTATGGTCTAGATGGAAAATGATTTTCTATACTCGAAGAAATGGATCCTGAAAAAATAGTATCCAAATACTATCATATTAAATGATATAAATGTCATTTTTCACTCCTATTTTGTTTCAAATTTTTATTATTATTATCATTATCTTTATCATTCACTTTTTATATATAGATTATTTCAATAACACTAAATCCTTATTTTGGATATATATTGTTTTCATTCCCATATCATTACATTACACAAATTCTCTCTCATATATAGACTTAGTGACATGTTAGTATATATTTCTTACCTAATACCTTTCAAATTAAGAAAGAATATTTTTAGGTACCCTTTGAATTATTTGGGTTTCATTAGATTAATTATAAAAAAATATATTCCTTTGATAACCAAGATTAATTTTTAGGGTGACATTAATTTAAATTGGGTTACAATGTAACATCGTGATATTTCATGAAATATGTACATTAAAATAATATAAAATTCATCGATATTTTTCATTAAATGAAATTAATAGTTTATATTTTTTTATAAATGACACCATGTTTACCTTTCATTGAAATTAGCATTGATTTTCTTTGATAACATGTGTTACATGAAGGGTCAAGTCTTACTAGAAAACAATTTACTATTAATTATATTATTTAATATGATAGTTATCACCAAGATATTGGAATGGAATAAATTAATATTATAGAATATATTATGAATATATGGTTTAAATATGTTTAAATATTTAATTATTTTGTTACAAAATTAATAATAATGGAAAAAAACCAATTGAATATGAAGTATGTATTTTATTGAAAAACTATTTTTATGACCACGAAGGAATTTTCACTTAATTAATTATATTAATAAATTTTATTGAATAAAATTACTGATATTTATATGTTAAATTTTAAATATAATATATTTCAATTCATACAATAAGTTGTATGTCCATAAATAAGAATACATCCAATTTTAAGCATAAAAACTATTTTTTTAAGGCGGGTTTTCCACCATTTAATAGAAAACAATTTTTAAAAAATAATTTGATAGTTTTATAAATATTATTTGAAAAAATAATTTTTTTAATTATAATATCAAATTTTACATTGGGTGAATTTCTATTATTTTTCTGATAAGATTTATTTTTTGGTGAATATTGAAAATTACTGATTTGTAATGGAAAATGATATTTTCATTTAAATAATTTATAACATTCATTTATATTTTTAATTTGTTTTAAAGTAAATTAAATAATCTATAAATATATTAATATATTTTGGTCTTGGGATTCATTTTTATATTTAAATTAATATGAAAACTAAATGATTTTTTGAAAATTTTCAGCTTAAAACCCCACATTCTCACCACATCTGTGGGATTAGATTTAAATTTACTTTGGACACTTTTGTGATTTTAATTTTTTTTTAAAGTATAATAATTTTAATAAAAATAATATTCATTTTCTAATAAGTTCAATTATTTTTTTACCCATGATAATTAGTGAACTTGGTTAAAATTACTAAATGCAATTAACGTTAAAACTGGGTTTGGCACATGATAAGAATTTTTATAAAATTAAATTTTACACACACATAATATTTTTATTTAATTAATTTATATTTATATTTATAATTATTAGGTTTTATTTATCTAATAAATTTTTTTAATTATATTCATAAAGATTGAATTACCTTGTTAAACACAAATATACAAGTAACCGTTGTAAAAACAATGAATATTAAGTTGATTAATTTTTAGGGCTCTTGAAAAAAATGATAAAAATGATTATATATTTTTAATGTGTAATTTGTTTCCACAATAATTTTCCTAAAATCAATTTTTTTTTAATTTTTTAGGTACATGAGGTAAGGGAGACCTCCCAATAGTATTTCCCTTTTTGTATTTACAATATTTTCACTTTTCCTCAGCTATAAAAGGTCATTTATATCCACCATAATTCAAAATATCAATATATTTCCATAATTAAATCCCTAGCCAAATAAACACCAATAATCTCTTTTATTATCTTCTAAGCCTAAATTTTATTAGAAAACAATCCCACATAGCCCTTTGTTGAAAAACAAATCGAGTTACTTGAAGAAGATGTGACATTTGTAAACAATAACATTTAATTTATGTCTTCCTTCACTCCTTCAATTATTATTATTAATTGATTATACAATAACATAAGTATACTAAATAAACGTATATTTCATTAAGTTTAGGGTTCTACCTAAACAATACAAACTTCCATCAAATGGGCAATGAAATCACCATTCATGTTTAAAGCAGACTACCGCCTCGCGAAATAGTGTCATTTGTTTTTCATTTCCCACCTCTCATGGTTTATAATTATGATGGAAATAATATTTTTATACAATTTTTTGATATTTATGATTTATTTATGTTTTTATAATAAATATATAACTCATACCTTAATTCATTCTACTTTATGAGAACATTATAACATCATTGGAGGACATGAAGACAATCACCTCCTCAGAGTGATGTGATTCATTCATGATTTACGTGGAATGTATTAGGGATGATTTTAACAATAATATGTGATATAAATTAAATATTTTTTATATTAATGAAATAATTATATATCTGTAGATGTTACAAATGATTTTATTCTATCAATTTTTTACACTGAATAAGTGACAATGTCGTACATGGATGTGTGGACTATTGCCTCCACAATGTGGTGTGATTCTTCCTTTTTTCATAAACACATCACAAGAATTATATATATATGTATGTATAATTAAATAATATTATATTTATGATATAATTTTTATTCTTTGATGATAATCATAACCTACCTTCTTTCTATAATGATTATTGAAAAATCGGAATGTTACTTATGTGTATATATGGCTTATCATCTTCTTGATCGTGGCATTGGTGATTTTATCATCACCATCATTAATGATTGATTTTAAAATTATAATTTATGTAAAAATGTAATGTTTATGTAATTTTTCTTATTATTTATATTTTTGAACAATGACCTCATTGACCATAGTCAACCGATCAATGTTGGATTTGACATATTAGCTGAATATGGTCAAAACATCCAACTTAAACATTATTGACAAAGTAATTTTATATAACTAGATTATAAGTTAAATAAATATAATAATAAAATTTGAAATGGTTTTGAAGAATATAAATTATTAACATAATTTAATTATTTGGGAATATAGATAGAAAGCATGAAAAACCATACTCAAGGTAAGTGATTTTCATATCACTTTCAAAATCTATGAGGTAAATGCCATAATCAACAAATACAAATTTTTTGTGGTTCATATAATTCTAATTGGACATATTTTATAATTAATAATTTTATCATCATTTTATATGAATGTTTTTTTTTGGATTATTACTTTTGGGGATTATTATTTAGATTTTAACATATTTTTATGGGGATTTCTAGTCTCACTTTTAATTTTTTGAGATATATTCCATATTCACCTCTCCAATGATTTTTGTGGTGTATATTGTTCCCCATGAAATTTTATATCATTAATATACTTATTTTAATGATATTATTTGTTTCATTTAATGATATTATTTCATGGGGATTGAGATTCAAATGTTTCAAAGTGGCATGGGGCACTATGACTCTTTAAATATTATTTTTCTAAATAATGTTATTAATGTCCTTTTAAAGGAACCTCCATTAATGAAATTAAAAAAACATATTACTATTTTTCCTCCACTAGTGATACTTTTATTTATAACATCCTTATTACTTAGTTGGATGGGTTATGATTTCATCAATGATATATCTATGGAAGTTATTTCTTTTCCATAGGTTACTCATCTTTCAAAAAGATTTTTTATGGTAGGAATTTTTTTTCCATTAGTTAATCATGTATCAAATATATTTGTTATGGAACACATTTATTTTCCAGGGGCTAGTCATGTTTCAATGATATTATTATGGCACACTTTTCTTTTCCATTGGTTAATCGTGTTTTAAATTAATTAACATTAAACCCATTTTTTTCCATCGTTTAGCATGTTATAAATGAATGATGATCTTTTATATGAGTATAATAATTTAATATTTTTATTCCAAATTTGGTACATGTGAACTATAAGAAATGGGTGAGCTCGATGCATCTTACATGAATTTTTTATCCCCATTGTATCTCATAGGTAATCCTGATATAGATTACATGAGGTGTTAAGACACATTATAGATCATGGAAAATGGGTGATCATTATAGAGAATATATGAAGAGTGATCCCAATTATATCTCTCCAATTCATAGGGTAATGATTATATTAGATGTATTCAAAATGGATATATCAATTTAATTGTTTTCGAAATGGTATTAAAATGGATTAATGAAAATGATACTTCGAGTTTCCAAAAAGAGTTTTAATTTATTATTATGATTTTTAATGATTCCAATGATCAAGAATGCTGTCAAATGGATTTTGATTATTTATTTTGATAATTTTTTCCTTTATAAGTTTTTCATGTTTTATAATGTTGAAATTTATGTGCTTGAGTTCTTTTATTATTCACTCATGCACTTTGATTATTTAATTTTACCCTTATAGACTCTTATTCTAATTCATTACATTCATTTATTAGTTCTTCTTTTTTCCCTTATTATTATTTGAGCTCACACTTATTTTGTTTCCTTTTCCCTAGGTATTAAATAATAATGAAGAAAATTTAATTTCTAAAATGGAAATCAAAAGGATTATTTTGATAACCAATTGTGAAATAAGAAAAGATGTGATAAATGTGAAAATTGTTCTTTTAATGATTTGTGGATTGAATATATAGGATTTTTTATTATATAAAACTATAAACCTAATAGGTATTCTAGTATTTAAGTGATCCACATTTTCCTTTTTACTTTTTAAATTTTTAAATGAATTATTTGGATAATTATTATCAACCTCATGGCTGGAAAGGTAAAGTCAATGATTTTAGCATTGTATCTGGGAGCATGAGTTCAGGATTGTTTCATAAAACAAATATAATTTTATTGGATGATATTATGTTGACCCATTATTATCATAAATCCAAATAATATAAATTTTCATCCATTTATAAAAGAAAAAAATTATACTAATTTAATATTTTATAAAATTTCTTGACTGCCCCTCCATTCTATTATAAAATGGGTCATATTATTATCATTTATTAAAATATAAATAGAAATTTTTATTGGTCAAATGAAAAAAAATCCCTAACATAAATAAATATCCATATCCTATAGGGATTATTTAACAGAACACCATCAATGGAGAATTTTGTTTTAAACATAAGAAGTTGTATGATGAAGAGGTATTGTTCTTAATCAAGAATTTTAGTTTTATTTCATCTTCTAACTTATGAAAATCATAAATAACAATGACTTTATAATAACATCATTATCTAAAATATACTTATGTATTATATTTTTAATTTAATAACCTATATCCATCTCTAACTACCATCAAATCGGAGAAGAATCAATCGATCGTGTGTTTGATAGACTATCACCTCACAAATAGTTATAGTTCATTTTCCATAACCACCTCTCATGCTTGGTTGTAATGATATATTTATTTTACATAATTGATATTAATAGAATATTTATCATTATTAAAATATAATATAACGACATAATTCATACATTTTACTCTTTGAAAAAATTATAATATCATTGGTGCATATATGTGGACTACCATGTTCCTTAAGAAATGTGATTCATTTTTAATCACCACATCACATGGATTATATATTTATGTACATTTCACGAAATAATATGATATATATGATAATAATATGATTCTATAAATATTAAATAATACTTAACTCATTTCCATAACAATCCTTGAAAAAATGGAAATGTTACTCATGCATATGTATGACCTACGACCTCTAAGATTATAACATACATCATTTTTCATAACAATCATTAAAAATTTGTTATTAATGTATAATTTAATTATAAAAATTATATTTATTTAATTATTATTATTCATGATACGATGGAATAATTATATCTTTACCATAGTTAACTTACCTAAGACGTTTTGGAAATAGGAGTCAAATATCACCAAAACAAATGATAATAACATAATTAATTATATAACTGTATATAAAATTGTAATTAGTTAAATTAGAATAATAATATATTTGAAACGTTTATAAAGTATGTAAATAACTAAATTTTTTTTCAGGATGATGAGAACATACGTTACATATCGGGAAAAAGATATGATATATTCTTTTAAAAATACTCTTTTAGAGTTTCTGTTGAAATAGTGGGTTCCCAAGACCCAAATATATAGTAATTTTTATTACTATATCATTTTTAATATTAGTTATACATGATTCCATATATCCATTATAGTGTATAATTTTTTGTGTCCACTATTATAATGGTATTGTCCAAAGAATAATTTTCATATCTAAAGGTTTTAGCAGATCCCGGTCAATAATAAGAACTTTGAGATACAATGACATTGATCTTTAATATATGTTATATATTCTAGGTATGACTTACTGAATGGAAAAAGTAGTTGTTTGTCTATTAGGTGATGGGAGCTCATAAGCACTGATACATCTTCTCATGATGTTCGCACTTGGTGATATCTAGTAGAGAGATCAAGAGGACAGAACAGCCAATAGGAACACCACATGTTTTGGTGACATTGGTTATTCCTATATACGGACATTTGTATTGGTCTCTTGACTTGAGACCATTACCAATGTGTACCATTTGATTACGTTCTTTTATTAAATTATAAAACCATGTTATTGAAATCGTGGTGAGGTAGCTTGTGTTGGGTGTGTCGTTGGTGGTTTGACATTGGTTGAATGGCCAAGAAACGATTTGTCGCTTACATGTTCTGGATGTTGTATATATCAGACCTGGCTGATCAGGATGGTGATTCATTCATAAGTATTTGGCCAATGAAATAAAAATGTCAATACATCTGGATATGTCAACAAATAATAAATAATGATAAGGGTGATGGCACTAGTGTGCTTCTTGATTTATGACAAATTTAATGACATAGATTTTATAGTTCACATTCAGTGTTTGTGGGTTGTTTGTCATTTCTATGGTAGTAATTGTCTCTTTAGGGGCCATAAGGCATTTCTAGACACCACTCTTGGTCTGTGGATTTTATTCACTGTTATCGAGATTAGGGTCTAGAGGGTAACACACAATAGTGTCTTCAAGAATCCACCCTATTTAGTTGAATATTTATATGGGCATTGAGGGCCCTGCAATGGGGTCCGAGTGTTTTACAAGTTATCGATCACCAAAAGAATTAGAAAGATTCATTAATATTCATGTTAAAAATAATTGATATTGAATTTATTTAAGGTATTTATGAGTTTAATAAATATTAGAAAAATATTAATTGAACTAATATTATATTAATATTCAAGGTTCATTTAATATTAAGCGGGACAATGAGTCAAGTTAAATAGCTCGGTTTTTATCACGTAATATATTTTATATACATTACAAGTATGTGATAAAATAATAAATAATATTGACGTAGTTTTGTTTTTCGAAATTATTTATTTAGTGGATGTTGAAACAAACAAGGGTTGGGGAACCCAACCTGTTATTTCTCAACGTCACTATAAATATAAGGGAGGGATCTATCTCATGTGGGGCCATTCCACTATTCATTCATTCATGGAATGAAAATTGAGATCCTCTCTCTCCTCCATCTTCTTAGAGAGTGAAGTTGTTGATCCAAGAGTTCGGATCATGTTCATCCTCAGGCATTGAAGAGATCTTGATTTGGAGATCGTCAGGACATCGAACGAATCATTGGATCTCCATACAAACACATGGAGTTTGATGATTGAAATTATAGCTGTTTTTGAAGTGTGTGTGGATAATCTCGAGGGATCCTATTAGGGATTCATCAAGCATCAATTCCTGGCAACACGTTTCTATCGAGTGTGCCTTCAGATTTGAAATGAGTGCATTTTCATCATTATTTTGTGCTCCTTATAATTTACGCGATATCCTCAGACCTCTCCAGGGCTCGTATCATCGGCGTTAAAAAGACCCTTCGATCCGCTGAGGAAAGATTTTAAAATCACAGGCCCACCGGCTTCCGTTGTAGGCCCCAGAACCCAACCGTGGTATTAAAGGGATTGTATAAATTTTCTAAACCTATAAAATTAAATTATCATTAAAATTAAGTAGAGGGTTCAAAAACTGTCACATCAGTTCAAACCATGCGTTGATATGTTCTCTAATAGCCATGTTATGGACACCCTAGGAGGGGTATAAGTTTCACGGGCGCGGGCCGTTTGTGAAAAATGGCTCCAGGGGCATTTTCGTAATTTAGCGGCTTCGGACGTTAAATTTTATAACATTTGAACAGGATCTCGAAATAAATTTCTGAGACCGCCTTTGTGCTCAGAGCGTGGTTTTTAGCCTAGGAGAGGCTAAATCCCGACCCCGTCGGGAGTTCGGGTTCGGGGCTATCGGGCGGGCGTTTAAGTGATTTGTACTTAAACACCCCCCTTCTTCTTCTTCTTCTTCCTCAAACCCTCTTCCCCCTCCTTCATCTCCAGCGAGGTGAGCTCTGGCGAGGTGACTCTGGCGAGGTGCGGTGGTACCGGCGGATCGTCGCGAAGCTTCAGGCGAAGCCCCACGAGGTAGGATTTGTCGTTTGCGTTTTTCATTCACCGCACCTACTTTGAACCCAAATAATTGTATTGAAACTCTGTAGGATTTTTGAACAAATCCCATGATCGTGTAGTATACAATTTTCTCTTTCTGACGCTTGTTTCGGTTTTAAAATCGGAGTTCGGAGGCGTTCGCAATCGTCCGCCGAAGTTGGCGGGTTTTCGATTTCCGACGGGTTCAAGCGGCGGCGCGGCGAGGGCGGACGGCGCGGCAGGGGTGTCCGCGGGTGTCTGGTGGAGGCGCTGGGTGCGGCAGGGGTGTCAGCGCGGGTGTCTGGTGGAGGCGCTGGGCACGACAGCAGGGAGCTCGGGCGTCGGCGGGGGCGTCTGGCAGAGCACTCGGTGCGCCGGCGGGTCGCCAGGGAGCGGCGACCCTGGGGTTGCGGCGCGCAACCCCTGTGCGGCGACCAAGACCCGCGCCGCGCGGGTCTTCACGCGGCGGTCGGGACCGGCCGCGCGGCTAAGCCGCGGGCCGGCCCAGGCCAGTCCAGCCTCAGGGGCCTTCCCCCCCTCAGTGTTCGGACACCCGTAATTTCCGCTACGGGTGTCCGTTTTGAGCATCGTCTGCTGCTGTGGATATGTTTTGAAGAGACATTCTTTTTGAGATGGTTTCGGGAATTTTTAATTCCTGAAACGAGGGGTCGCGGAGGCGCGACGCATCTTCAAGTGGTATGACGTTTTTCCGGGAAAATTGTTTTGGACGATGCGGGCGCGTCTGACGTCCGTTTTAAGCGCCGTCAGCGGCGTTGGAACCCTGGCGTCAAGGCGGAAGTTTCCAGGGTGGTTCCAGGCGTTGAAGTCGGAGTTGAGGCGCAGGCCCCACGACCCGTCTTTCGAGCTGCGTGCAGCTTTTAGCGGATTTTTCCTCAGACGTCTATTCGGGGCGTGCGAGCAGTCGATGTTGGGTGTTTTTCCGTGGGCATCGAATTGGCGCAGTCTGCCCGCTGTAATTCCGCACGATGGTTCGGGCCCCGCGAGGGCCGTTTCGGGAGTTGACGGTGATTTCCAGCTTTATCACTGGGCGACCATTTTGGACAAGTGAATAGTCCATTTCGTGTACTTTTTCGAGAGGATCGCAACGGTGTGATCCGTTCGTTGAGTTTCGGGACTGGGATGCGGGTCCCACGTGGCACCGCTCGTGTGCGGTGCGCCGGGATGCACCTTTTTCTCCGGATATCTGTGGCACTCAAGTGAGTAGAGCTTTTGATGTGTTTTCCCGAGGGGATCGCAGTGGTGCGATGCGCCCGACTGTTTTCGGGGCTGAGGCTCGGGATCACGGGACGTCGTTCGGGGGTGAGGCGGTGTTGGTGACTTTTCCGTCGGATATTAGTTTGAGGCGAGTAAGTAGTCGATCTCGCGTGATTTTCCGCGAGGATTACAACGGTGTGATCCGTTTGGTTGTGCGGAGACTCTTGCGCGATCTTGTTAAATGTGGAAGCATGGAAGGTGCTCCAGTAGTGGTTCGCCCTACCTTGTTTGTAGCGGACCCTTGGCGTGTGATCACGCACTCTTGGGAGAGTGATAAAAATGGTTCACAAGATGTGGTTGGTTGTGCCTGGTCCCTTGAGATGGATTTGTTACGTCATTCCTTCGCGTTGGCGCTGGGTGTCGTGTGCACGATATCCATTAGGCTAGAACGATGTATACTCTGGTAGTATACGGGAGCGCATGGAGGTACGTGTGGTTGCTTGTACCTAAGGATGTTTATGCGCTCAGTTGTGGTTGACTTAGGGTCACACGTCGTGTGGGCCCCATGTGCGTGTCGTGTTCTGCTTTGCGTACATTGACCTCTCGTGAAATAGAGGGTCCCTCTGTGCTCGTTTGTTTGACCAACAGGGTTTAGTGGTCTCCCCCTGGTTTCGTTCTCGATGGTTTGGATGACAGAGATGGTTTGTACCTCTGTTTCTTAAGCTGTGAGGGGTTTCAGTATTGTGCCCTTTCACCGGACTGCGACACCGTCTGCGACTACAGGTGTTCGTGCAGCGTGGGTGTTTTCCCCACTTTCTGGGGTGAGTTGACTCGGTCCGCTTCGACAGTGACTCAGCGGATTGAAGCGTGATCGCCTTGTAAGGCCTGGGGAGTTCTCTCATTGCTCCGTGTTCCCTGGTAGAGCTTGTGGTTTCGGTGTGACCAACACTTTACGCGGGCACCGATCCTCTACCCAGGAGGTTGTGACCCGCAGAGATGAGGTTGTTACCAGTAGGGATGAGGTTGTTACCAGCAGGGCTGAGGTTGTTCTAACAGGGCTGAGGTTGTTCCAGCAGAGCTGAGGTTGTTTCCAGCAAGGATGAGGTTGTTTTGAGCAGGGCTCGTCAGTGGGTTACCATCCAGCAGGGATGGCCAGTACAGCGGGGTTCACCGAGTAGTACCATCCTGCAGGGATGGCCAGAGCAGTTTCGGGCTTACCTCCAGTGGGGCTGGGCAGTGGTCCCCGATGTCGGGATTACCTCCAGCTGGGCTGGGCAGTGGTCCCTGATTCCGGGCATACCTCCAGTAGGGCTGGGCAGTGGTCACCGATGCCAGGCTTACCTCCAGCTGGGCTGGGCAGTGGTCCCTGATGCCGGGCTTACCTCCAGTTGGGCTGGGCAGTGGTCCCCGATGCCGGGTTACCTCCAGCTGGGCTGGGCAGTGGTCCCGTCGCCGACTTTAGCCGGGTCACCCTCCAGTGGATTACCCTGCTACGGGACTGGGTAGTGAGGCACCCGTCGAATTTCTGGGTATCCCTGTAGTGGGAACCCGTTGACTTCCAGGGATCCTCCGCAGGGCTGGGCCGGGGGTCGCCTGTCGACTGTGAGCAGACCTCTCGATTGCGGGGCAGTGACGAGTTGTGGTTGATGTTCCCCCAGAGCTCTCAAGTACGAGGAGCGCTTTCCCCCACCGATATGTGTCCTTGTGACGCGACCTAAAACCGTGCGGGCGAGTCAGTTCCACCCAAAGCGGATATTGTCGAGGTGTGGTGATTGAGCCCCTTGGCTTGCGGTTCAGGGCAGACGTGCGAGATGCTGGGCATCGATGGAGTTTACTTCTGGGAATGTTGTCTACTCTTTCTTGGGCTGAGATACGGGACAGAGATCCCCTTACGATGTTGTTCGGGCTGCTTGTTGAGCATAAAGATATGTATATACCTTGTACGAGTACCCACTCCTTGGGTTTTGGCTACTCTCCTTCCAGGAGAGGTGAAGACGCGCGGGGTATGCCACGTGCTTTCCGTGTCTAGCTTCTCGTGGTTAGATGAGTCTACTCTCCTGCTATAGGCAGCGAAGACTCGACGGGAAGTTCATCTTCTCACTGTTTCCTGCTCCTTGTGTCTGGATGAGTCTACCTTCTTTCCTTTTGTTGGGTTGAGCTGGATATTTTACTGCACTCTCTGTTGTACTCTATTTTCTTTCCCCTGTTCGCTCTACTGCTCACCATTCGGTACCTCCTTTGTTGCTCCCTCGAGCCTTCGGGGTATCCTAATGAGTATTTTTATACTCACCCCTGCTTGGGCTTTGCCCGCACTTGGTGTGCCCTTGCAGATGACAGACAAGTTGGTCGTGACTTTAGTGGAGCATAGGAGCTTGGGTGCTTGGACCGCGTGCGGTGGTCGTGGCCGGGTTCTAGGTGGGAGACCCGTCAGCTGTTTCTTTTTGTTTACCTGTTGCTGGGTTGTGGCACTTTTTGGTTGGGCGCATGTTTTTTCCCTTTCTTTTCAGCTTGTACTTTGTACTGTCAGAGGTCGATGCACTTTGTGGTATATATATATAGCATTTTCCCTTTACTTTTCTTTGTTTGTCTTTACCTTTACTTTGCACAGTTGCATTGAGTTTGTTGCGTGTGTGTGTACAGGTGCTTACGCAAAGGCCTCCCCGAGTTATTGTGCCTTCGGCGCTGGTCGCCAGCCCCTGGCCTATGGAGGCGGGCCTGGGGTAGCTGAGGCTCGAGCCTGGGTAGGGTCAGGTCGTGACAATGTGGTATCAGAGGTGGTTCGTTCCTTGGGATGTTGTGCGGACGTCCCTAAAAGAGGAATTGGTTGGGATATAGGGAAACAATGTTAACGTGTCTCGAGAGCGACTCTCAGGCCAGGGAGTCCAGTGATGGTACGGCAGCCAACGTATCCATTCACCAGGATCTTGATAACCCACTTGTCGACTCAGCATGCTGAGACACTTTTTGCAGGGAAATTTGTTTGTGCATCACATAGGACTGAGTCTTTGAATATCCTTCTTGAGTCAGCTCCCCATCATTGTTGTGGTATATACATATATGCTCATCTGACCGCGGCACTCCTTGATAATATTCAGGATGTCTCCGTGAAGACAGCCAGCCCAGATACCAGCTTTGGTGCGTGACGACGACCCTGTGAGCTACGAGACCACAGTCCAGGACCCATCATGTGATCCCCTTTCTCCGGGTGGGCTGGTAGCAGCACCCCCCACCTGTTGAGCAGCAGGAAGTTTCAGTAGAGCAGGCTGAGCTTGAGCGCAGGTTGAGCGCGCTCCGTGAGTCCCAGCGGCAGAGACCGCTGAGGTTCAGTGGTGAGCCTGACCCTCAGGCAGCAGAGGTTTGGCTCGAGGCAGTGGATCGCCTTTTCAGGCTTGTGCAGACGCCGACAGATCAGAGAGTGGCTTTGGCATCCACCCTTTTTCGTGGAGCAGCTCAGTGTTGGTGGAGTCTGGTGACTCAGTTTCTTGACGAGTAGTCGTTTTCGTTGGACGAATTTCAGTTGTTGCTCTGTGATGAGTTTTTCCCCTCCTGCTTGCGCTCCATTCGGATTCAGGAGCTCCTACAGTTTCAGCAGGGAGGGATAACGGTGGCCAAGTACGTGGCTAGTTTTGTAGACCGTGCACGCTTTTACGCGGACTAGGTCCGTGACGACGACCTCCGAGCGCGGAAGTTTGAGCAGGGTCTCTGTTGAGATATTTTTGTTGTCATAGTACCCTTTGGCATTTCCACGTATGCCGGGGTGCTAGGGCAGGAGCTGGTGACAGAGGGCTTCCTGTTATGTTTTGCGGTAGGTAGTGGTAGTGGGTGCGATGGAGCTGGGACGTCTGCCATAACTACCAGGCGCCGAAGGACAGGATCTCGATGCAGGAGGCCTTCCCACTGCCGGTTTCGGAGATGTGGTCGTATACCACTGTGGCGAAAAGGCGCAGGGCCTCAGCTGAGGATGTCCTTTTGTGAGTGGATCTCGGGCCGTGGTCGTACACCACAGTGGCGCCAGAGGGTACCAGTGCAGCTCAGAGAGATTTGGTGTTATTCTTGTGACGGGTGAGGTCACATGGCATGAGACTGCCCGACCCGAGTTGCTGAGAGCTTCGGGCAGGCAGTAAGCACACCACCACGGCAGAGGCAGCGCCGTGATCGGAGTAGTGCCCAGAGAGGTGGTGCTGGCAGAGGAGCGAGAGGAGCTGGAGGTGGGGGATGACGTTACGAGATCTCCCTATCACCACTAGGCGGTCCACGTCAGGCTCTGGGAGCTGACTGTTGGGACCGCGGGCAGCCGCTAGCTTTGGATGTCTATTATCCTGCAGAGCATGAGGTGATAAGAGGTACGCTCTATAGCTCTTATACTTTTTGTAGTAGAATTATTAGGCTCTGCGTGGGAAAGGCTTTTCTCCCTGCTCTTTGTTTGAGGTGTTACCAAGGTGACGCAGGGCGTCGGGTGTAACCCTGTGTTGGTAAGGAAAAATGCGTGAGACCTTTTCCTTTAGTCTATGGTGTTGACTCCTTCGCCTTTTGAGCGTGTAAAAGAGCATCGACTGTGGAACCTTGCGTGACCAGATATCCTTGGGTGTTTCACCATATGGATATTCTGAAGGAGGGAATCACCAGACCTTGTTTCAGGTGCGAGCGGTGATTCCAGTCGCGGTGTGCGACGTAGAGGTTTGACCGGGGAGGTGAGCTATCCCCGAGGGCCTTCGGGCCATTCGAGACTGTGAAATGGGATGATGAGGTTCCCTAACGCCTTGCCCTAACCCCAAGGTCTGAGGTGGGCGCACGACATCGGCAAGGGCTGACCTTGCATGAACAGATCAATCCTTTGGTCTGTGTGTAGAGGCACAAAGCTGTGTGTGGGTTCTTCTGGGTATGGGAAAGCCAGGTGGGGGATTAGTACCCTGTGTTGCTCCTTAGTTTTGCTTTTCGGGGACGAAAAGCTTGAAGGAGTGAATGATTTAAAAACCCAGTTTTTGCTGTGATAGACTTTGGAATATTCTTGATGATATTCCAGAGCAGCGCCTTCAGACAGCGTGCGATTCGGAGCCCCGGAGTGGCCGGAATTAAATTTGCAGTGCGTTCACACTGGAAACGCCAGATAAATGAGATAACTCCTAAACGGAGTTCCGGATCAGAGATCCGAGTGTACGGATGGGTCCAGAATGGGGTGTTTACCCAAGGAACGACGTAAAACTTGTCGGCGCGGGATGTTTGGTCCCCTCGCCTGCTCCCAGAACATTAAACGTATAAATTAATTAATTAATTTTTTCTTTTAATGGAGAAACACAGGTATCTCTTAAACGGTGGCCCGGATTGGAAAACTGAAGACACCATTGAGTTCGGAGAATGTTGTTTACCCTAGGAGGGGTATAAGTTTCACGGGCACGGGCTGTTTGTGAAAAATGGATCCAGGGGCGTTTTCCTAATTTAGCGGCTTCAGACGTTAAATTTTATAACATTTGAACATGATCTCAGAATAAAATTCTGAGACCTCCGTTGTGCTCAGAGCGTTGTTTTTATCCTAGGAGAGGCTAAATCCCGACCCCGTCGGGAGTTCAGGTTCGGGGCTGTCAGGCGGGCGTTTAAGTGATTTGTACTTAAACACCCCCCCTTCTTCTTCTTCTTCTTCCTCAAACTCTCCTCCCCCTCCTTCAGCTCCAGCGAGGTGAGCTCCAGTGAGGCGAGCTCCGGCGAGGCGACTCCGGCGAGGTGCGGTGGTGGCGGCGGATCGTCGCGAAGCTTCGGGCGATGCCCCACGAGGTAGGATTTGTCGTTTGCATTTTTCATTCACCGCACCTACTTAGAACCCAAATAATTGTATAGAAACTCTGTCGGATTTTTGAACGAATCCCATGATCACGTAGTATACAATTTTCTCTTTCTGACGCTTGTTTCGGTTTTGAAATCAGAGTTCGGAGGCGTTCGCAATCGTCCGCCGAAGTTAGCGGGTTTTCGATTTCCGGTGGGTTCGAGCGGCGGCGTGGTGAGGGTGGACAGTGCGGCAGGGGTGTCCGAGGGTGTCCGGTGGAGGCATTGGGTGTGGCAGGGGTGTCAGCGCGGGTGTCCGGTGGAGGCGCTGGGCGCGACAGCAGGGAGCTCGGGCCTCGACGGGGCGTCTGGCGGAGCACTCGGCGCGCCGGCGGGTCGCCAGGGAGCGGCGACCCTGGGGTCGCGGCGCGCGGCCCCTGTGCGGAGACCAAGACCCGCGCCGCGCGGGTCTTCACGCGGCGGCCACGACCGGCCGTGCGGCTAAGCCGCGGGTCGGCCAAGGCCGGTCCAGCCCCAGGGGCCTTGCCCCCTCGGTGTTCAGACACCCGTAATTTCCGGTACGGGTGTCCGTTTTGAGCGCCGTATGCGGCAGTGGATCTGTTTTGACGAGACGATCTTTTTGAGATGGTTTCGGGAATTTTTAATTCCCAAAACAAGGGGCCACGGAGGCGCGACGCGTCTTCAAGTGGTTTGACGTTTTTCAGGGAAAATTGTTTTGGATGGCGCGGGCGCGTCTGGCGTCCGTTTTAAGCGCCGTTAGCGGCGTTGGAACCCTGGCGTCAAGGAGGAAGTTTCCAGGGTGGTTCTGGGTATTGAAGCTGGAGTTGATGCGCGGGCCCCACGACCCGTCTTTTGAGCTGTGTGCAGCTTTTAGCGGATTTTTCCTCGGACATCCGTTCAGGGCGTGTGAGCAGTCGATGTTGGGTGTATTTCCGAGGGTATCGTGTTGGCGCAGTCTGCCCGCTGTAATTCCGCACGATGGTTCGGGCCCCGCGAGGTCCGTTTCGGGAGTTGACGGTGATTTACAGCTTTATCCCTGGGAGACCATTTTGGACAAGTGAATAGTCCATTTCATGTACTTTTTCGAGAGGATCGCAACGGTACGATCCGTTTGTTGAGTTTCGGGACCGGGATGCGGGTCCCACGTGGCACCGCTCGTGTGCGGTGCGCCGGGATGCACCTTTTTCTCCGAATATTTGTGGCACTCAAGTGAGTAGAGCTTTTGACGTGTTTTCCTGAGGGGATCGCAATGGTGCGATGCGCCCGACTATTTTCGGGGCCGAGGCTCGGGATCACGGGACGCCATTCGGGCATGAGGCGGTGTTGGTGACTTTTCCGTCGAATATCTGTTTGAGGAGAGTAAGTAGTCGATCTCACGTGCTTTTACGCGAGGATTACAACTGTGCGGTCCGTTTGGTTGTGCGGAGCCTTTTTCACGATCTTGTTAAATGTGGAAGCATGGAAGGTACTCCAGTGGTGGTTCGCCCTACCTTGTTTGTAGCGGACCCTTGGCGTGTGATCGCTCACTCTTGGGAGAGTGATAAAAATGGTTCACAAGATGTGGTTGGTCGTGGCTAGGCCCTTGAGGTGGAGTTGTTACGTCACACCTTCGCATTGGTGCTGGGTGCCATGTGCATGATAGCCTTTGGGCTAAAACTAGGTATACTCTGGGAGTATACGGAAGCGCTTGGAGGTACGTGTGGTTGCTTGTACCTAAGGATGTTTATGCGCTCAGTTAGGGTTGACATGGGGCCACACGTCGTGTGGGACCCATGTGCGTGTCGTGTTCTTCTTTGCGTACTTTTACCTCTTGTAAAATTGAGGGTCCCTCTGTGCTCGTTTTTTTGACCATAAGGGTTGAGTGGTCTCCCCCTGGTTTCGTTCTCGATGGTTTGGCCGACAGAGATGGTTTTTACCTCTGTTTCTTCAGCTGTGAGGGGTTTCAGTACTATGCCCTTTCACCGGACTATGACACCATCTGCGACTATGGGTGTTCGTGCATCGTGGGCGTTTTCCCCACTTTCTGGGGAGAGTTGACTTAGTCCGCTTCGACAGTGACTCAGCGGATTGAAGCGTGATCTCCTTGTGAGGCCTGGGGAGTTCTCCCGTTGCTCCATGTTCCCTGGTAGAGCATGTGGTTTCGGTGTGACCAACACTTTATGTGGGCGCCGATCCTCTACCTAGAAGGTTGTTACCATCCGGAGTGAGGTTGTTACCAGCAGGGGTGAGGTTGTTCCAGCAGGGCTGAGGTTGTTCCAGTAGGGCTGAGGTTGTTTCCAGTAAGGCTGAGGTTGTTTCGAGCAGGGCTCGTCAGTGGGTTACCATCCAGCAGGGATGGCTAGTACAGCGGGGTTCACCGAGCAGTACCATCCAGCAGGGATGGCCAGAGCAGTTCTGGGCTTACCTCCAGCGGGGCTGGGCAGTGGTCCCCGATGCTGGGCTTACCTCCAGCTAGGTTGGGCAGTGGTCTCCGATGCCGGGCTTTCCTCCAGCAGGGCTGGGCAGTGGTCCCCGATGCCGGTATTACCTCTAGATGGGCTGGGCATTGGTCCCCGATGCCAGGCTTACCTCTAGCTGGGCTGAGCAGTGGTCCCCGATGTCGGGTTACCTCCAGCTGGGCTGGGCAGTGGTCCCGTCACCGACTTTAGCCGGGTCGCCCTCCGGTGGATTACCCTACTACGGGACTGGGCAGTGAGGCACCCATCGACATTCCGGGTATCCCTGTAGTGGGAACACGTTGACTTCCAGGGATCCTCCAGCAGGGCTGGGGAGGGGGTCGCCTGTCGACTGTGAGAAGACCTCTCAACTACGGGGCAATGACGAGTTGTGGTTGACGTTCCCCCAGAGCTCTCAAGTACGAGGAGAGCTTTCCCCCCACCGAGACGCGTCCTTGTGATGTGACCTAAAACCGTGCGGGCGAGTCAGTGCCGCCCAAAGCGGATAGTGTCGAGGTGTGGTGATTGAGCCCCTTGGCTTTCGGTTCAGGGCAGACGTGCGGGATGCTGGGCATCGATGGAGTTTACTTCTGGGACTGTTGGATACTCTTTCTTGGGCTGAGCTACGGGACGAAGATCCCCATACGACGTTGTTCGGGATTCTTGGTGATCATAAGGATATGTATATACCTCGTACGAGTACCCACTCCTTGGGTTTTGGCTACTCTCCTTCTAGGAGAGGCGAAGACGCGCGAGGTATGCCACGTGCTTTCCATGTCTAGCTTCTCGTGGTTGGATGAGTCTAATATCCTGCTATAGGTAGCGAAGACTCGATGGGAAGTTCATCTTCTCACCGTTTCCAGCTCCTTGTGTCTGGATGAGTCTACCTTCTTTCCTCTTGTTGGGTTGAGCTAGATTCTTTTTTGCACTCTCTATTGTACTCTCTTTTCTTTCCCCTATTCGCTCTACTGGTCACCCTTAGGTACCTCCTTTGTTACTCCCTCAAGCCTTCGGGGTATCCTACTGAGTATTTTTATACTCACCCCTGCTTGGGCTTTGCCCACACTTGGTGTGCCCATGCAGACGACGGACTGGTTGGTCGTGACTTCAGTGGAGCGTAGGAGCTTGGGAGCTTGGAACGCGTGCGGTGGTCGTGGCCGGGTTCCAGGTGGGAGACCCGTCAGCTGTTTCTTTTTGTTTACCTGTTGCCGGGTTGTGGCACTTTTTGGTTGGGTGCGTGTTTTTCCTCTTTATTTTCAGCTTGTACTTTGTACTGTCAGAGGTCGATGCACTTTGTGGTATATATATATATATATAGCAGTTGCCCTTTCCTTTTCTTTGCTTGTCTTAACCTTTACTCTGCACTGTTGCATTGATTTTGTTGCGTGTGTGTGTACAGGTGCTTAGGCAAAGGCCTCCCCGAGTTATTGTGCCTTCGGCGCTGGTCACCAGCCCCTGGCCTATGGAGGCGGGCCTGGGGTAGTTACAGCTCGAGCCCGGGTAGGGTCGGGTCGTGACACAAATAGAACGGTTTGTTGAGTATAACCAAAAAATTTATCTAAAGTTACCTATTCGACATGATGTGACATTATTCTATGATTTATAATGAATGTTGTTTCTGGTAACATACTCAACAAATAGTTCTCTTCTACATGAATAAAATGAAATACCTGATGAATATAAAATGTAAGTCCTACCCAGTTGTGGAAATATAGTTGTTCATCAAGTAAAACAAAAATTGGACGTCAAGAATAAACCCAATAGGGTATTTAGTCTCAGAATAGCTAAATACCTTTGGTATTATTTACATCCTTCGTTTAGACAAAGAAATCATTAGAGATAAAGGTATTCCACAATGATTCTATGATTAGTTCAACAATAGAGTGTGAACTATTCCAAAGGAAAACTAGAGGTAATGATACTCCATAAGATCCCTTTATGTTATTAAGGAATGTAATAGTGAAGTATATGCATGGTAAGAATATATTAGTTGTTTTGGATTGGAATGACGAAGAATATCTTAACTATGCAATCATCGTTCATGTTAATGTAGTGTGCATAAATTCTTAAGGACATGTTACCTTATCTACATCACCGTATTGATGTTAATAAAGAGTATCAATGATAGAGTCCTACATTTTTACATTGATCAACAAAATGTAGCATGGAGAAATTCCTAAATGCACATTTAATACATCAATGTTATGATGTAAGTTGTATTAAAGTTACAACAAGTAAAAACTTACATTATATTTCAATATTTGATTTGAAAATAACGGAAAAATCCCATACCCTATATGAAAAATGAAATGAAAAATTTATATAATAGAATTCTTAGTTTGATGAAAATATATTATGTCATAGATCATGGGTTAGGAGGAAAATATTTTGTTTAGATGTAAAAAAATGCATCCAGATGAACACATGATTCATCTAAAGTAATTATCCTTAAAATTGTATTGGATATTACAAAAATTTATAACATAGTAAAATTGTAGTCAAGTATGAAATTAAATTTCCATAAAACGGCGCACATTTCTTTTTCATGAAGTGGGAGATAATTTCCTTAGACTTAGTCAACTCTCTAGATGAACAAATAGTTGACATTGGAACAAGTTTCCCAAGTTCATGTTGAATAGGAATGTCACGACTCGTCCCTCGGGGCCTGTTTTGTGACTACCCCAAGTCCTTCTTCCATGGGCCAGGGGCTGGAAACAAGCACAAGAAAGGTGTATCCCTACAATCGGAAGGCATTGCCTTTAAACCTGTACAAACACACAATCCATGAACACAAGAAGAAACAACCACAAAGTAAACTACTATAGTAAAAAGTGTATAAAATGTAAAGGGACTGGAATACAACCCCAGCTGAAAAGAGAAAACAACTCTTTGAACATCCACCAAGGATCCTACCTTAAGGGTATGTACATCTCACAATCAGTAATCATTGTGGAACGTCACGTCATTTGGTCCACCTCTGAGCAACGTCCAGTCCTGGCTCCCTCATCCTCTATCAATGTGATCTTTCATCTGCACAAGACACAACAAGGTGCAGTAATAGCCCGTGCAGGGGTGGGTATAATGATAATCAGTAGGGACACTGAGAGCCCTAAAGGTCTCCTAGAGTTTCACAAAGGAAAAACCAAAAATGAATGCCTCAACCACAAACCATGGAGCAGTCAACAACTCTACATAGGTATATATCCATACATATACCTATGTTATCATGAAATAATCATCTCATACATGAGGGATGAATACCACAAAGGTAACACCACAAAGGCAAAATTACCACAATGGTAACACCACAAATGTAAAAGTACCACCCATGTAACTCTAGGAAGATAACACCACGAATGTAAAAGTACCACATAGGTAACACCATGAAGGTAAAATCACTAAAAAGGTAACACAATGAAGGTAAAACAACTAAGGTAAAAGTACCACATAGGACACACCATGAAGATAACACCATGAAGCTAAAATTACCACACATGTAACACTACGAAGGTAAAAGACTCACCTCACACCAGGTATAAATGTAAAGAACAGAAGTACAGATGATTAATCGTGAAGCTAGATCATCTTATTCTATTAATAGGCTCTAATGTTGATTATACAGAGACTTACCCACACAAGATCGATAGATACTAACCCCAGAAATGACCCACATAAGATCTGACCTGTCTAGAGTTGATAGGTACTAACCCCCGCTGACCGACATAGGATCTGATCCACACAGGATCGATTTTCACTGACCCACATAGGACCGCTGAGCGATGACCCACCCAAGATCTAACCCACATAGGATTGGTATGCTCTGACCCTCATAGGATAATTGAGTGCTGACCCACACATGATAAGAGCCACAGAGGATCGTTGCGGACCCACATAGGATCGCTCGGTACTATCCTCCGTATGATTTGTCTCCAACCTCTGCCTTAGTGCCTGCCACTAGAATCCCACTCATAGAACGCTTGATTATGGTAGAACTCATCCTCAATCCATCCGTTGTACCTCAAATTTCACTAATATCCATTAATAAATATTCTAAAGGATAGACATGTCGTAAGGTTCCTAACGCGATAGGCGTCACGTCAATCAGATGCTCGATCTGTGACTTATAGGCATTTTAGTTCAGAGGGCCCAGTTGGATTCGTATTCAATCCAACCCATCCATACTCTAACATTATAAAAAACTCAAGTGGAGTACACCCAAATGACTGTATCTCTCCACGGGTCCTAGCACTGTAGACGGTTCATCAAACGGACGCCCAAATTTCATGTTATGGTCATTTAGGTGAAACTGGCCTGGAAGGGCCCGAGTCTGATCTGACCCGGCCCGACCCCGATCTCGGCCACCCAACCTAGTTCATATTTAATTGACCTAGTCTGAATCTAACCTGGTTGGGTGGGGCTGCGGTAGGCTCAGCCCGTAGGAGAGTGTGGCCTAGCCCGCAAGGGTGGGGCCCGCTGGGCTCGCGCGGCCCGGACCATGAGGCGCGGTCCACTAGGCTCATGTTTCCCGGCTAGCGAAGTCATAGCCCGCTGGGTCAGGGCCCTCCCAAGATGATATACTGTGGATTCCCCCTGGTTTTCCCAAGTGGTCATTAGGCTTATGAAGCGGCTGTGCCACTGGGTGTCACCCAGTCGCCGCGGGACCCGCAAAAGGGTGGGTCCCTCCATTGCCTTGGTTCTGAGCCGTGGCTTCCTCCTGCAGCATGCAACGATGTGCCCATCTACATCCTCCATCCATGGCCAGCTTGAGCTGGCCACCATCTTCACCCGTCGCGGCTTCGGTCGCGGCCATCCCCACTGACGGTTCGTGACGGCGCGCCACACCACCTCCACGACTGGCTGGTGTCGGCCACCCCACAAACCATTGTTCCGTAGTGCTGCGGCCTCCTCCTATAGCACGTGACGTTGTGATGCCTCCATCATGGTCGGATGGTTCCACTATGCCGACGATCTTCCACAGAGAATCCAAGTGTAAAAAAGGTAGAGGAGGGGCCGAGCCATGTTCGTTTGGCCTTCTCCCTCTGTGTTAGCTATAAAACATGAGGGAGAAAATAGGATTCATCAATCTCTTGAAATTACAACAATATAAAACCCTACCTCATGTTTATTAGAGATTATTTGTGCTTGAGTTAGAGTCGGTGTTCTTCGTTCGGTGGCGCTCATCATCACCCTCTGGAATCGGCTCTAGCCTCCAAACGATTGGTGCCGCATCACATTATCAAATCTTCGTCTCTTGGTGAAGTCGTGCCAAAACCTCTCCCCAAGATCCATATAAATAGGAGAGTGGGTGGGTGGGTAACAACCTTTAAATTAATGGGGGTTCATTTAATAGGAACCATCCTAATTCCAATAGGGTTTATACAAAGGATTTGAGGAGTCAAGCTATTTAATAGCTTCACATGTCATTAGTCCCACCAATGCCACATGTACATTGGTGGAAAATAAAGAAATAAATAAATAAAAATGTTATTTAATTACTTATTTTAATAGTACAAAATCTAAATTTTTCTCTAGAAATTAGGTGGAAGAAGTGAATTCCCCCTTAAGAAACTCTCAGCGATGTGAATTCAACGGTGCCCTCAGATTTTCAATTCATGCACAGGTTAAAAAATAGAAAACGCCGACGGCACGTTTACTGAACATACATTAAAAATAGTTAAGAAATTCATTCTGGGTACACTGGACCTCAGAATCACGTGCCATTTATTTTCACAGACATGTAATAATTCAATATAATTAAAACATTTACTTGGAAAAATTTGGGTCATTAAATTCTCCCCACCTTAGGGATTTTCTTCCCCGAAAGCCACAAAAAGGACTAAGAAAAGAAATGGGGTACTGAGAATGAATCTAAACCTCCCGATCCCATGTTCTCTCTTGTAGGTTTCTATGATTCCAGAAAGCGCACACCAGAGGTATTGATCATCCACGATGGACCCACTCACATAGATCCTCAATCTCCACTGGAAAATCCATAAATGTTACCCCATCATCAATGTCAATCTCCCCATGGTCAATGACATGATATGTGTCATGCACGTATCTCCTCAGCAGGGATACATGGATGAAATCATGCACCCTCTGCAACTGTTGTGGTAGTTTCAACCGGTATTGTACCTTTCCAATCCTTCGATGTATCAGAAAAGGTCTGATAAACCTCGGTGAGACTTTGCCTCCTCGGCCAAATCTCTGAAAACCTCATTGAGGTGAGACCCATAGGAGGACGTGGTCTACCTCCATGAAATCTAAGGGCCTCCATCTTCTGTTAGCATAAGACTTTTGTCTGCTCTGTGAAATCTTCATCCACTACTGGATGATCTGCACCTTTTTAGTGGTAGCCCGTACCAACTATGGACCCATAAGTGCTGACTCCCCTAGGTCTGTCCAGTAGAGAAGTTATCTTAAAGGTCAACCGTATGAGGCCTCGAATGATTACATTCCAGTGGTGGAGTGTTAGATTTTGTTTTATGAGAACTCCACCAAGGTCAATTGATCCTCCCAATGGTCGCCAAAATCTAGGACACAAGCATGTAGCATGTCCTCCAGTGTCTAAATGGTCTGCTCTATCTGACCATCCATATTTTGATGAAAGACGGTGCTCAAACATAGCTAAGCCCCAAATGACTCTTGTAATCTCTTCCCCAACTAGGATTTAAAACATGGATCATGGTTAGAGATGATTGTCGATGGAACCCGTTGAGGTCGTATTATCCCATGTATGTAGAAGAATTCCATTCCCTCTACTAGTCCCTTCTCTCAGATGGGTAGGAAGTGGGCCGACATGGTGAGTAGTTGAACGATATCCTAGATGGAATTTGATCCCCTTGATGTATGTGGAAGCACTGTCACAAAGTCCATGGAGATACGATCCCACTTCCACTCCAGCACCTCTAGTGGTTGTGCTAGACCTACTAGAACCTGATGCTCGACCTTCACTTGCAGACAAGTGAGGTATCGTGAAACAAACTCTGCCACTACCTACATTATCCCTGGCCACTAGTTCTTTCACCGGAGGTCATGGTACATCCTCATCACACTAAGATGTACCACCAAAGGGGTTGTATGGAACTACCTCAACACCTCCTCCCGTAGCACCACTGGTACCATGGTGCATCTTCTAAAGAGAATGATGTGCTCCCCACCTTCAGAAAAACCTTCAGGTGCCTATTCTGATGATATCAGAGCATGTCAATCCTCACAGTCAACGTCCCCAAGTTTTGCCTCCCGAACATTCTAAAGAGGTGTGGGAGTGATTGTCTTATACTGGATGTATGCTGCTCCATATCTATCTACAAAGGATATCTGCAATGCTGCTAGCTGCTCTATCGCCTCACTCAGCAGCTGTAAACAAGACCTCCTGCTGAGTGCATCTTCCACTATGTTCCCCTTCCTAAGAGTGTATACTATGTCAAACTCATAATCCTGGAGGATCTCTAGACAATGTTTTAGTTTCATGTTTGGGTCCTTCTGTGAGAATATATACCTGATAATATTGTGATTAGAGTAGACTATAAAATGATCTCCCATAAATTAATGTCCCCACATCTTCAAGGTGAAGACCACTACTGCATACACAAGATCATGGGTAGAGTAATTCTTCTCATGTTGTCTCATCTTTCATGAACCACAATCAACCACTGCTTTCTCCTGCTTCAGGACACATCCATGTCCGGTCCCTGATGCGTCATAGTAGATTACATATCCAATTCCCTCTTTTGGTAGCCTCAAGATGGTAGTACTCGTCAGTCTCTGCCACTGCTCCTAAAATATCTGCTGGTATATCTTCGTCCACATGAAGGGTTGTCCCTTCTTTTTCCACACAGAGAAGGGTGCTACAACTTTAGAAAAGTTGGGTAAGAATCTCTGGTAGTACCCTGCCAACCCCATGAAACTATACACCTAATTCACACTCTTGGGTGGCTCCTAAGCTTGCACAGGCCACTATCTTTTCTAGATCCACTACAATTCCCGCCTCCATGATAATGTGTACCCGAATGTGGATATCTCGAATAAAAAATTGGCACTTCAAGAGCTTACCATTAAGCTGCTACTTTCATAGTATATCTATAACTATCTACATATGATAGACACGCCCCTCCTCTGTGGCTGAGTACACCAAGATGTCATCGATGAAGACCACCACAAAGCGATCGGGGTACAACTGGAAGATCATGTTCATGAGTCCCATGAACACTGCAGAGGAATTGGTCATGCTAAAATTCATAACCATGAAGCCATAGTGGCTATACATCCATCTTAAGGCCGTCTTATGAACATCCTCATCTCATACCCTGAGCAGATGATAGCCTGATCTGATTTCTATCTTTTGAAACTACAGAGCTCCCTTCAACTAATCAAAGAGGACATCAATCCTCAGGAGTGGATAATTTTTATTCATGGTCACCAGGTTCAGGATTCGATAATTTACATAGAGTCTCAAACTCAGATCTGCGTTCATGGAGAACAAATTTGGGGCTTCCCATAGAAAGACCCTATGCCTTATGAACCCCTTCATCTGCAAGTCCTCCACCTATACCCGTAACTCAAAAATCTCCACAGGAGACATCCGATAAGCTTTAGTAGACATTGGTGTCATCATGGGATACCGGTCGATGTAAAATTATTCCTCTCTGCATGGAGGTAGTCTTGGAACACCATTATGAAATACATCGGCATACTGGTCCACCAATACTAGATAGCTTAGACTCTCAATATCAACTGCTCTAAGAGTAAGGCTAGGCAACTGATGTGTTATTGGTTGCACCCTGCTCCAGGTAAGTCCATAATGTTCTGTAAAGGTTCCCTTATCACCACTAAAGGAAAAGCCGGTCCCATCCATGTGGACACACTGAACATTACACCTAATACAGTCAAACTATGAATGGACTTTGGATAACCAATCCATACCAAAGATGACATCGTAAGGCCTCAGCGTAGCTACTAGAATATCCCAGTTGAAGCTCTCACCTAATAGAGTAATCTCACACTCCCATAACAATTGTGTAATCATCAAATAATCTACCATAAGAGTATTTATCCATAAGGATCGAGCCAATGGCTCCACCAGAATCTTTAAGCTCTGAATGATGGTTGTGTAAATAAAAGAGTGACTGGAACCTTTGTCTATATGTAATGAAGATAGGGTATAATAGGCATAGATCATACCTCTAATCAGCTCTCGAGTGCTGTGGTCATAGGTCTCAGCTACTAGGAGCTGATCCCATCCATGTCCTCCAGCTCTCTGTGGTCGGGGTGGACCACCTGGAGGTGGTGGCGATAAAACCACGAATTACCTCCCACCACCTACTGCACAGCCAGCACCACTACCTCATCCGCCGCCCTACGGACCTACTCACTAAAACCTCTGCCTTTGCCTCTAAAATCTCTCTACTTTCATCTTGGCATCCATATGGTAGGTCAGGAAGTCACGATCCATGTGACCATGCCTGATATACGAGTAGCACTGCCTGATCCTCAACCATCCCCTATGTCCCGTGAGCCCCTTATCAAGGACCATGTATCATGAGGTCACCAACAAGAAGTTCTATCCCACTTGACCCCGTGCTTCTTCTGTGTACTTCCTCCTATGGATTACTCCACTACCTGATGCCTAGTGGTGGCTCTTGCTCTCGGTGCCTGCTCAGGTAGGAATCTCTCCACCAAAGGCACTTGCTCTAGCTCCCCAAACTACATCGGAATGCTGAGCGATATCATTGATTCGCTGATATTCATTCAAAGAATCTTCTCAAATGTCTGGGCCCTGATGAAATGGTCCCGTACCATGTCGGTTGAGTAGTGGGAGAGATCAGTGAACCTCACTGTCTACTAGGCCACGATCATGTCTTCGTACTGTAAGTGCAGTAGCTCCTGTATATGCACTAAGCATAGAGTCATTGGGATGAACTCTTCCTTGAAAAGGCTCCTAAAGTCCACCTAGGTGGGGGTTGCCTCATCGTGTAATTGGAGTGTTAGACTCCACCATCTCCCAGCTTCTCCCTATTAGAGACTGGTAGCTAGGATCACCAACAGATTAGTTTTTGTCCCAACTAAGCGAAAAATTCGGGCCACAGCCTCTAGCCAGTCCTCTGCCGCCGGTGGATCCATCTCGCCTCAGACCCTTAGAGATCTCTGCCACTGAAACTCATGCAACGCGCTCAGTTGGTGTTCACCCTCTGGTGATGTGCCTAGTGGTATCTGGTTCCCAATGGGTGGTGATGCTACCGGTTCACCACTATATGGTACTATAGCTGTAAGAGGGCCTTACAACCACGCCTCATCGCTCAGTGGGTCATTATCATGTACTCTCTCAGAAATAAAGGATGGAAGTTCATGTGGAAGAATACTGAAAGAAAAAAGGTTCACCACGATCAATAAGTTATTCTTGGTGATATGACTCAAAAAAATCAAAAGAAAAACTTTTCAATAACACACGCAATTAGATTTTTCATGCACTAAGTTGTAAATCAGAATTCACGGTCCTAGTGTATGATTACGTCAACCATCTCACCAGCACTGGATTCCCCAAATTGAAAACCAATCTCAAAAAACCTAACACAATTTCCACATTGAAAAGAACAGAGTCCTAGTTCTTCGGTAGAACTGACTCCTCTAATACCACTTGGTCATGACCTATCCCCCGGTGCTCAGGCCGTGAATACCCCAAACTTTCCTTCCATAGGATAGGGGCTATAGAATATAACCAGAAAGGTGTATCCCTATAACAGGAAGGAATTTCCATTAAACCTGTACAAACAAACAATCCACGAACACAACAAGAAGCTACCACAATGTAAACTTCTGTAGTAAAAAGTGTACTAAATGTAAAGGGGCCAGAATACAAGCCCTACTGAAAAGAGAAAATAGTTCTTAGATTTACTACCAAGGATCCTACTTGAAGGGTAGGTACTAATCACGATTAGTAGTCACTGTGACATGTCACGTCAAATGGTCCACCTCCGAGCACCATCCAATCCTGGCTCCCTCATCCTCTATCAATGCGGTCTGATGTCTGCACAAGAAAAAACAAGGTGTGGGAATAGCCAGTGAAAGGGTGAGTATAACAATACTCGGTAGGGACCCTGAGGAACTTGAAGTAATTCCAGAGTCCCATAAAAGAAATACCACAATGAAATACCTCAACCACAAAGCATTGAGTAGTAAACAACTCTACATAGGTTAATGCCAATACATATTCCTAAGTTATCTTGAAATCATTGTATCACACATATGGGAAGAATACCCCATTGGTAACACCATGAAGGTAAAATTACCACAAAGGTAACACCATGATGGTAACACCATGAAGGTAACACCATGAAGGTAACACCGTGAAGGTAAAAAGTACCACACAGGTAACACCCCGAAAAAACACCACGAACGTAAAAGTAACACACATGTAACACCATGAAAGTTAAAGTATCACACATGGTTACACCACATAGTTAGATCCATGATGGTTAAAGTAGCACATAGGTAACACCATGAAGATAAAAAAAAGAAGGTAAAAGTATGACATAAGTAACATCGCAAAGGTAAAAGACTCAGCTCACACCAGGTATATAAGTAAAGCACAGAAGTACGGATGAATAGTCATGAATCTTGATCATCTTACTCTCTTATGAGGCACTACTGCTGATTATACGGAGACTGAACCACACAGGATCGATAGATACTCACCCCCAGAATAACCCTCATATAATTCGACATACCAGAAGTCGATGGGTACTAACTCCCGGTGACCCACACAAGATCTGACCCACATAAGATTGGTATGCATTGACCCACATAGAATCATTGAGCGCTGACCTGCATAAGATCTGACCCACACAAGATCGGTGCTGACCCACATAGGCTTGCTCGGTACTAGCCTCTATATGATCTATCTCCAACCTCCGCCTCAATTCCAGCCACTAGATTCTTGCTCATAGAACGCTAGATTCTGAGAAAACTGATCCTCAAGCTATCGGTTCTAATTAAACCACAATGATGCTCCATGAAGAAGTATCCCAAAGTACTATCATGTCATAAGGGTCCCAACGCAAAAGACGGATCGTCAATTGGATGCTCATTTTGTGACTTATAATGCAACACCCCAGCACCAGTTACTCAGAGTCGGTGCATTATTACATAACATTAGTGTCATCACAAGTGATCAAATACCGAAAGACCAATTATTTTAGTAGCCTTGGATGTACCAGATACATTCATAAGTTTTACATTCACATAGATATTCTACTAGTCGAATAATCACATGCAATATTAATAGCCACTTTCATAATGATGGAATGCATAATTCCAGACTTCTTAACCACATAGTCAAGGCCCTGTGCCAAGACTACAAATAATATTTTGTCAGGGCCTTATGCCAAGAAACTAGTTTAACTCATAAGACCTTTTAATGAATCGTGGAGTTATAGCGGGCTCCGCCTATCACTTACTAAGTCCAATGCATTCCTCATATGAATGGGTGAAACGTTATCTAAACATTCATTTTAAAAATTGAATAAAAAATGTAAATACATTAACCATGAACCATGAATGATGAAAAAATAGAACATCCACAGTCAAACATATCACAAAACATTCAATACAATATGGAATATTTTATTATAACAAATCAAATTCAAACAATATAATATCCATCAAAGGATGTTGACATAGAAGAAATCAATTCATTTTTTGAGAAATATATCTTTCTATTTTCAAATCATTTAAAAGTCATATCATTATATAAGAAAACATAAAATTTGAAAATATTTTTATAATATTGTAAGGGAATCTTCAACGATGATATAACGGTGGAAAATAGCCACACCCGCCGTATAAGTTAAAAAAACATTCTTACCTTAAATTTGTCGAAATAAACATAAAATACTTTGTTTGGAAATCGACAGAAAGATTCTTTTCAAAACATATATAGTCAGATAAGGGTATAAATTAATTTAACCAATATTATATTAAATAGTAATTTTTTTTTATAATTATAGTTTTAAGAAAACACGGATGTGGATGATAAATAGGTCCCAGTAGATACTTACGTAAAAAAACCTCAGATAACCAAGAGATTTTGAAATTAAACCTTACCTTGTAATTATACATGGTTGAGGGTATATTAACCTCTTTTATGATTGTTAAATCATTATTAATAAATTATTAAATAACTATATACATATATATGATATCATATATGATCCTCTAATATTACTTTATTAATAATATTTTTGTAGTATCATGGTTTCAGGTGTTAACTAATCTTTTTTTCTTTATATGATCGGTTACGTAAGCCATGTTTTTTATGGATAGGTAATATTTTATTCATATCAAGAATGATATTAAGTTCCTAAAAAATATTTTTAATTAAAAAATGAATATTATTCGTAAATTATTACGATGGGGAATGAATATCATCACGTTCGTGGAGACGGTAATCCGTATGTACACACGAGCGACAATATTATTATATTGATGGTGAAATAGTATGTAATCAGATGGTATATAATATATATAGAATCATTAACATGTTATATTTATTATTTTCATTAGTTATACTCATTATTATACTCATCCTAATAATGAAGTGTTTGAATAACAATCTACACCAAGACGTGGAGACGTTTAGCGGTATGTACGCACGTATGGTGACATAGTCATTCATATGATGGATTCAAAAAAGGAAAATAGTTGTAACATTTTTATAATAAAATAAATATATATAGAAGATACGGAGTTATTATTTTATAATGGAAGCAACAAAGAAGGAGGAAGTAGAAGATGAAAAGAACTTGAAAGAGGTGATGAAATATTTACCTCTTCCTTGGGTACTTCCTTTTGATTTGATCAAAACGAATCCTTAAATTGGATTTCAGACCAAAGTAAGCATTGTAGGTTGATTTGAGGGATGTTGGGAATATATTTGGGTAGGGGTTGGTCGAGCCAAATGGCTTCGGAGTTGTGATTTTGAGATAAGGTAAAGTGCCCTTTTATAAGAGAGTTGAGGGTCACATTAGGAAAAGTTTGAAATATTATTTTACAATAAAATAATTTTCAGTTATTAATGGCTCCAAAATGAATTATTCAGAGAATAAGGTGGGTATGGGTCTAAAAATTCTCAACAAATAGGTTTTAAATAGGTTTAGGTCACCATATTTACCATATCATTTAGATTTAACTCTTAGTTAAACAGTTTCACATTTACCGTGTCTCTTTGTATTTTTATATTATACAGTTAATAAACATACTATAATAAGCCAGAGAACCCCATGTTTTTAACTATTAATATATATAACCTTATATAAGTCTTTTGTCCGAACCTCATATTTTTAGGAAAATTATATCAATTAGTAATATAGTATTTTTTTTTAAAAACTCAATTATGTGAATTGTGAAATTTTTTAGTATTTAGTTTTTTTGAAAATCATAACTACATGATTAATTTGAAAAATAATTATTTAATCAACCCTAAAAGCCATATTAACCTAGAATTTTTTTTAATTCATAAAAAGTCTCAATTTCCATTTTTTTGATATTTATAATATCAATTATTTAAATCTTTCACTAATAATGTAAATATTGTTTCATCATTGTGTTATAAATAAATTAAATTATTCAATATCTAAAAATTATAAGTAAAATTTCATTATGTAAGAAATATTATTAGATTTATAATTAATATTTATATTCTAAAATACATTATTTATAACCCGACATTAAATATTGTTTAGTTATTGAACATTGAATTTAACTTTTTTAACACCTCTTTAAATAAAATAATAATAAATGTCCTAATCGAATACTTGTACACCAAATGGGGTTATATTTTATTCCTAAGGGTTTTTTTGGTCTAATTTCACTTATACAATAGAATTAGGATGCGTGTTAGGATAATTATATTATCATTTTTACCCTTAATTACCCTATTTACTTTTACTCGTGGTAAAAAAAGACAATAGTTACAATTCACCAAAACTTATTTTCATCTTACTGAACAAAATTATACTTATTGAAATTAACCATGTCTCTCAAAATATTTGAAATCCAACTCACATAAGCAATAATATAATGTTTTATGCAAATTTTCAAATGCTCCAAGAAGGTGGGTAAATGACGGTAAAAAGATCAATAAAATTTTATATATCTAAGCATAGTATAAAATTACTCTAATGAATTAAATTTAATATATATAGGTATTACATACCTATTTTGACATAAAATAAAATAAAATAATATAGCTAATTATTTAAATAAAATGTTAGTTTCAAATAATAATGTTGTGTTTTCCACTATTCATCAAAAATTGAAAGTTTTCAGAAAAATACATCCTAAGCTAATTTTGATATTCCGAATCCAAAAATGAAGTCCATTTGAAAAATAAAATATATAATATTTCAAAAAAAATGGGTATTACTATTCATAATGGCTAGTTTTATTGGTCGTGGTGTGTTAAAACTCCAAGTTGCGTACAACGCAAGCTAATGCATTATTCAAAGGGAAAAATAATGTGGAATCTTGGTGTGTTACATTTTCACCTCCTTAAAATAATTTCTTCCTTGAAATTTCTAGAATATTACTACATAAAATGATTCTGGTGGATCTTCATCATAAGTTCATTGTGTTCCCATGTTGCCTCTTCCATCTAATGGTATCACTATAGAACTTTTACCAGATGAGTTGTCCAGTTTCTCTGGACTTGTTCTCTAGTATCAAGAATTTTGAAAGGCTCTTCATAATAATAATGATCTAGTTCTAGTTCAATTTCTTCATAGGTGAGTACATGCATTGGTTTAGTCATGTATTTTCTCAATAGTGATACATGGAACACATCATGAACTTTGGAGTGACTTGGAGGAAATGACTAATTATATGTTATAACTCCAATTTGTTCTAGAATTTCAAAAAGTATGATGTACCTGGGACTCAATTTTCCCTTATTACCAAAATGTATAAAACCATTCCATGGATATACCTTCAAGAAAACATTGTCTCCTACTTGAAATTCCAAATCCTTCCTTCGGTTATCAACATAGCTATTTTTCCTTCTTTGGTCTTCTTTGATGTGGGTTTGGATAACCTTCACCTTTTCCATTATTTCCTCAACCAGTTCTGGGCCAATGAGTTTTCTTTCACCAACAACATCTCATCAAGTTGGTGTGTGACATATCTTTCTGTATAACGCTTCATACGGTGCCATCTGGATACATGAATGGAAGCTATTATTTTAGGAAAATTTTACCGGAGGTTAATATTGATCCCACACACCTTGAATTTCATGTGAGAAAGATCTCAACCTGTATTCTATGGTTTGAATAATCCGTTCTTATTGTCTATCAGTTTCAGGGAGGTAGGAAGTGCTCAAAAGAAGTTCAGTATCTAGGGTGTTGTGAAGAAATTTCTAGAATCTTGATTTAAATTGGGGATCACAGTCATAAACAATCGATATGGTTACTTCATGATGTCTTACAACATCATTAATATATTTTCTTTCTAGTCGTTCAATTGGAAAATATTCTCTTATAGAAAGAAAATGTGCTGAATAGGTAAGACGATCAAAATGACCCATATTTCATCATTCATTATAGAAGACTTTTAAAGACCCATGACAAAGTCCATTGTAATATTATCCCATTTCTGCTCAGGTATGGGAAGAGGTTTTGTGAATCCTCCTGGATGTTTCCTTCCAGCTTTCACTGGTTGAAAAACTGTACATCTTGACAAAAAATCAGCAATCTCCCTCTTCATGTTGTCCTACCAAAAATGTTCTTTCAAATCTCTATAAATATTAGTGCTACCATGGTGTATAGAGAAAGTTGGAGCTATGAGTATCATCCAACAATTCCCTTTTTAGATCAGGTATATATGGAACACAAAGTCTCTTCCCAAATTTCAAAATTCCATTATTATATACAAATTTGATCAATCTCCTTTCATTCAAAGATTTAATTTTCTTTGGAAATTCCACATCATCAGTCTGAGAACTTTTTATACTCTCAAGTAAATATGACTTGGAATCCAATTGAAAAAACATTGAGGTTTCACCTTCAATGGATATTCCCATATCTATCTTTACTATATCCATGTTTATAGGATCCTTTTCAACTCTCGTATTGTTCAAAACTCCATGATCCTTTCAACTTAAATCATCTGCCACCTTATTTGCCTTCCCAGGGTGGTAGTGTATAGTGCAATAATAATCCTTGAGTAGTTCATGCCATCGTCTCTACCTCATGTTGAGTTCTTTCTATGAGAAAATATATTTCAAACTCTTGTGATCAGTATAAATCTAATATTTTTTTACAATAGAGATAATGTCTCCATATTTTCAGAGCAAATACTACAACTGCTAACTTAAGATCTTGAGTAGGAATGTTTTTCCCATCAATTTTTAGCTGTCATGATGCATATGCAATAACTCTATAATTCTGTATAAGGACACAACCAAGTCCTTTATTTGAAGCATCACTATAAATAACAAACCCATCATTCCTTGATGGTAGAGTCAATATAAAGGAATTGACTAATATTATGTTCAGTTCTTGAAAAAATTCTTCACACTCTTTTTTCCAAACAAATTTAACCCCTTTACGTCTGACTTTGGTTAATGGGTTTACCAATCAGGAAAACTTCTAGACAAAATGCTGATAATAACCTCCTAAACCAATAAAAATACATACCTTAGTTATACTCGATGGTGCAATACATTATTGGATTGCCTTGAACTTTGAAGGATCAACAGAGATTCCATCCCTAGAGATAATATGTCCTAGAAAAAAAATCTCCTGAATCCCGAATTCCCTCTTTCTAAACATCTCATATAATTCATTTCATCTAAGAGTCTTTTGAATAATTCATAATTGATTTTCATGATCATTGTATCTTTTGGAGTATACCATGATATCATCAATAAATACCACAAAAATTTCATCAAGATACTCCTTGAAAACTATATTCATTAGATCCATTATTACCGAGGGTGAAATAGTCAATCCAAAAGAAATTACTGTAAAATTGTAATGCTCGTACCTGGTTCGAAATTCTTTTTTCGGAATGTATTCCTTATTCACACACAACTGATGATATCAAGATCGAAGGTCAATCTTAGAAAAATATTGTTCACTATGAAGTTGTTTAAATAAATCATATATTCTAGGTAGGTGATACTTGTTCTTTATAGTTATAGCATTGATCTCCCTATAGTCAATGCACAACCTCATAGATCTGTATTTCTTCTTAAAAAAGGACAAGGGACCCCCAAAGAGAAGCACTAGCGAGAATAAATACCATATTACTGAATTCCTCTAGTTGTTTCTTTCGTTCCACTAATTCCACAATGTACATTCTATAAGTGTTCTTCAATATGGGCCTTGAACCAGGAATTAAATTAATAGAATACTCAATTTCTCATTTTGGAGGATGTCCAGGTAAATCCTATTGAAACACATCAAAATATTCTTGCACAATAGGTATGTCCTATATTTTGAACATTCTTTTCCTGACCTATAGTTATTTCATTCTCTTCTTCCCTAATTATTGAATTTTGTAGAGCTATTGCGGGAGGATCTAGATAAGAATCAAGTGGTAACGTTTCTTCTCTAAAGATAAGGTACTCCATATCATCATCAAAAAGTGTAACCTCCTTCTTCTTACAAAAAATTTTCGCATCGTGACCTGAAATCGAATCCATTCTGAGAATTATATCAAATTCAATCATGGGTATGATGATGAGATCAGCAGATAAAGATCCTTTATATTTCATAATTGGAATTGATTCAAAAAACATTGTTGCGATGATACTTCCCTTATAAGTTTTGACAGAAAATTCCTTTATTAAGTCGTATTTAAAATATCTGATTTTCTTAGAAAATTGGGAAGATATGAAACTATGCGAGGATCTAGAATCCAATAAATCATTCGCTAAACTTGAGGAAACCATTAATTTACCATCCTCCACGTCTTTCGGAGCTTGAACCTCAATAGTAGTGATTGCATAAGCATGGCCTTTATCCCTTGGCATTTTCTAAGGTATGTTCCCTTGGAACATAGGACATTCATTTTCATAAGGACCATTTCTTCTAAAATTGTAGCATTCAACATTGACAGCCTCTTTCTCCCCCTTTCAATCACGAGCTTGGTGGCCCTTTTCAACACACTTGTAACAGACTCCCATTCACATCAGTAAAGTGATGGGGTGTTTCTTCCCACATTTACCACTGGATGGATACTGAACCTTTCCCTTCATCCCCTTATTTCCATTTCTATAGTGTTCAACAGATCTATTCTTCTCTTGTTTTTCTTTAAATCTGTAAGACTTTGAGAATTCCATTTCTATCTTGATAATGCATGCAACGATATCTTTGTATGATGAAAATGATTGTGAAACTAATGCTCGACGAAGAAATGGTTTCAAACCATTAAATAATTCATCAATATTACTTTTTGGGTTACATATATAGTTTGCTGCAGGCCTTTATTACCTTGTAAAGTTAGCCTCATACTTTAATACATTCTCATCCTCCTTTTTCCTTAGACTTAAAAATTGTCATGCCATATCCGCTCGATGGTAATGAGGAAAGTATTTTTCTATGAAAATATATTTAAACACACTCCATTCCATGTTTGATAATTCATCAACTTACTTTGTGTTTTTGATTAATAAACACCATTGATCCACATGTCCCATGTGGAAATAAACTACAATGACAGATTTTCCCCTTTCGATACTCCCCAATGCATGAATCATTTGCTATATGGAATTTTTCTATTGCTCAACAACTAATGGATTTGTACTCCTATTGATTGTTGTTGTTTGTTTCCTTATGATGTGGTAAAACATGGAACCTCCGCATTGTGGACCAGGGTGCTCCATATGGGTAAGGTTGTTATTCATAACTTGAGTGAGTTGTCCTACAATGGTGATAAGATTATTAGCACTAGTTTCATACCTATCTCTACTATAATTATCATGATTAGGAGGAAAACCCCTACATGGATTAAATGTATTGATACAGTTTTCATTCCTTCCACTAGGTTCCATTTCTAAAAAAAGGCATACACTATATTAGTTTATGAATCACAATACATAATTCCAAACTTGTAAAACAATCATCATAAATTGAATAGTTTATGGATATAATCCATAATAAAAAATGTTTTATTTGAGGAATTATTTACATATAAACCCCTCATAATGATTTATAATGAAAATGAGAATTACCCAAAGAATATCCCTCAGGAGTGTTGTATCCAAGAGTGCAGCAAGGCCTGTTGTCGTGCACCAGTTCCTTTTTGAGTCTAGCTCAAAGTGGTGTTTTTTGGTTTTACCCCAAGATACATATGTAACAGAGCTACTTATACCTGATCATATCGAGAGAGGGATGTATGGGTTGGAAAACTCACAAAATATCTACAGTACCAAAACTCATAGGAAGTTCTTCTAAATTAATCCTCAAAGTCTATCATAGGGCAGTGTTCTCTAATCAGAGTTTTTATAAATCTATTTTCCAAGGTTTTTATAAAAATCCTCTGATACCAACTGTAATGCCCCAACCCCAGTTACCTAGAGTTGGTGAACTATTACATAACATTGTCATGATCACAAGGGATCAAATCCTGAAATACCGATCAAAAGAGTAGCTTTGGAAGTACTGTATACATTCATATGTTTTACATTACATCATCAAATAAAAAAATCAACAAAATTTTGTACCCTTTTGAAAAAACTTAATTTCTCATCCCATCCTGGTAGGTCAACCATACAATACTTATTCACATCCTAGAAAAAATAAAACATTGAAAGCGGTGAGCTCAGATTCTCAGTAAGGAATATAATAAAGCAGAAACTTTCATAAATAAGCATAATCATTTATGGAAATGTATAAGACTAAAAAAAATCCATTAAAACATAAACATCATAATAAAATGGAAAAAAGAAAATAAAATAATGTCATTTACTTATTCACATAGATATTCTACTCATCGAATAATCACATGCAATATCAATATCCACATTCATAATGATGGAATACATAATGCCAGACTTCATACCACATAGTCAAGTCCCTGTGCGAAGACTAAAAATAATGTTTTGTCAAGGCCTTATGCCAAGATGCTAGTTTTTCTCATCAGACCTACCAATGCATCAAGGAGCTATAACAGGCTCCACCTTTCACTTACTATGTCCAATGCATTTATCATATGAAAGGGTGTTACATAATCTAAACATTTTTTTTAAAACTGACATATGAAATTTCAATACATTAACCATAAACCATGAATGGTATAAAAATATCACATCCATAGTCAAAAATATCACAAAACCTTCAATACAATATTGAATATTTTATTATAATAAATAAACTTCAAACAAGATTAAAATCCATCAAAGGATGTTGACATAGATGAAATCAAAACATTTTAAGAGAAATATCACTTTCTATTTTTAAATAATTTATAATTAATATAATTATGAAACAAAACATTAATTATGAAAATATTCTTATAATATTGTATGGGATTCTTTGGAGATGATATAATGACAGTAAATAGACACACCCACCGTATAAGTTAAAAAAGTCTTTCTTACCATAATTTTCTGGAAAAGGTCATTAAGTACCTTGTTTGGAAATCAACAAAAAGATTCTTTTCAAAACATATATGGTCAAATAATGGTATAAATGAAATTTACCCATTGTATAGTAAATATTAAAAATGTTTTGAATTAAATTTTTATGAAAACAAGGATGTGGATGATAAAGAGTTCTCAGTAGATACTTACATAAAAACAACCTCAGATAATAAAGTGATTGTGAAATTTACCCTTACCTTGTAATTTTCCTTGGTAGAGGGTAATAAAACCACTAGTTTAATAGTTAAATATTTTTTCATACATTATACAGGAACTATATAGATAAATGTGATATCATATATGATCCTCTAATGTTTCTTTTTTAATAATATTTTAGTAGTATCATCATTTTGGGTGTTAATGATATGTTCTCCTTTAAATGCTCAGTTACGTAATCCATGTTTTGTATGGATATGATATATTTTACTCATATCTTGAATGATATTAATTTATTAAACATTATTTTTTACCATAAAATGAAAATTATTCTTCAATGATTACAATGGAGAATGAATCTAATCGCGTTCGGGGGACAATAATCCGTACGTACACACGAGCGACAATATCATTATATTGATGGTGAAATCATATGTAGTTGGATAGTATATCATATATAAAGAATCCATAACATGTTATATTTATTATTTTCATCAGTTATACTCATTATTATACAAATCTAGATAATGAATTTTTTGAATAACAAACTACACCAGAACGTGGAGATGGTAAGCCGTACGTACGCACGTATAGTCACATGGTCATTTGTATGATGGATATAATAATGAATATGGTTGTAAAAGTTTTATAATAACATCACTGTATATATAAAATACTGGATTTATTATTTTAGAATGGAAACAACAAAGAACGTGGAAGTGGAAGAAGAAAAAAACTTGAAAGAGGTGATGAAATATTTACCTCTTCTTTAGGTTCTTCCTTTTGATTTGACCAAAAAGGCTCTTTAGGTTGGATTTTGGACCAAATTAAGGTCTCCAAGATGACTTGAGGGAATTTTGGAAGATTTTAGGTAAGGTTTTGGCTAAGAAAAATGGCTTTGGAGGTCTGATTTTGAGATAATGGGAGGTGCCCTTTTGTAAGAGAGGTGAGGGTCACATTAGAGAATGTTGGAAATAATATTTTATAATAAAATCTTTATCGGTTTCTAGTGGCACAAAAATAATTTATTTAGAGGATATGGAATGGATGGGTTGAAATATTCTCAAAAAATTGGTTTTAATTAGGTTTAGGTCACCATATTAACATTATCTTTTAGATTTAACTCTTTGTTAAATAGTTTGACATTTACCATGTCTCTTGGTATTTATATAATTTATGGTTAATAAAAAAAATATAACAAGACAACAGAACACCATGTGGTTCTTTATTAATATATATACCTTATCTAGGACTTTTGGCTGAAACATAAATTTTTCAGAATATTATATCAATTAATAATAAAGTATTTGTTTTAAAAACTCATTTATGTCAATTTTGAAATTATTTAGTATTTTGTTTTGTTTTTGAAAATCATAACAGGATAATTAATGTTATTTAATAAATGCTAACAAGACATATTAACTTTTAAAATTAATGGAATTAATCAAAAGTCACAAATTACATTTATTTGGATATTTATAATATCAATTATTTTAATCTTTCATTAATAATGTAAATACTGCATCATCGTTGTGTCATAAATAAATTAAATTATTTAAGGTCTAAAAATTATAAATAAAATAAAATTATACAGGAAATATTTTTAGATTTATAATTAATATATCTTGGAGAATGCATCTTATGTATGACTCTATATAAAAAATGGGTTGGATATTAAACATTGAATTTAACTATTTTAACTCTTCTTTAAATAAAATAATAATAAATGTCATAATCTAATCCATGTGGACCAATGTGGGTCATATTTTATTCCTGTAGTCATTTTTTGGTCGAATTACCCTTATCTAATAGAATTAAGAAAAGTTTTATGGTAATTATAATGTCATTTTCACCCTTAATAACCCTGTTTACTTTTAATCGTGGTAAATAAAAGTCAAAAGTTTCTATTCACCAAAAATTATATTCATCTAATTGAAACACATTTTACTTACTCATTTTAACTAAGTGTCATGGAATTTTTGAAATTCAACTCACATAAGCAGTAAAATTAAGTTTTATGCATGTTTTCAAATGCTCTTAAAAGGTGGGTAAAAGAAGGTTAAAAGTTCAATAAAAATTTATATATAAAAAATTATTATAAAATGACTCCAATGAATTACATTAATCATATATAGGTATTATGTATCTATTTTGACTTAAAATAAATTAAAATAAAATTAAAAATTATTTAAATAAAAAGTCAGAGTTAAACAATAATGCAGTGTTTTCACTATTAATCAAAAATTGAAAGTTTTCAGAAAAATAAAAAAAACCCTAATCTAATTTTGATATTCCAAATCAAAAAATGAATTCCATTTTGAAAAATAAAATTTTAAAAATTTCTAAAAATGGGTATTACTATTAATAACGGCTAGTTTGATTGGTCGTGGTGTGTTAAAACTCAAAATTGTGTACAATGCAAGCTACTGCATTATTCAAAGGGAAACTTACCGTGGAAGTATGGTGTGTTACACATTACCATCTTAGTTCTAAGGGCCCAGTTGGATTCATATTTTATCCAACTCAGTTGTACTCTAACATTATCCAAAACTCAAGTGGATTATACCAAAAGGATCGTCTCACTCCAAGGGTCCCAATGCCATAGACAGTCCTTCAAACAGACTCCCGGATTTCATGTTTTGGTCATTTAGGAGAAACTGACCTGGAAGGGCCCAGTTCCGATCTGAATCGGCCTGACCCGGTCAGGATCTGACCTATCTGGGTGTGGTTGTGGCAGGCTCGGCCCCCTAGGCCGTGGTCCAACCCATATCGGAAGGGGAATAGCTCAGCCCGCAAGGATGCAACCAGCTGAGCTCGCGCGGCCCAGCCCGCGAGGCACGCACTACTATAAATTTAAGCTATAGCCACGAACCTATAGCCACGATTTTATATGTCCTTGGATATAGCTTGGTTATACCCATGGTTTAATTTCCATCTGTGGATACACATTTGTGTTTCATTTTTTTTCGATTCATGTAAGGCTCCTCCTTCCCCGATTTGATACCCTCATCACGACACCCTCCTCCTCCCAATGACCGCTCCTCCTCCCGACGACCTCTCCTCCTCCCGATGACCTCTCTCAACACACCCTCCTCTATTCCCTCGTGGCTGTCATCTCTTTCACTCACTGTTTTCCTCTCCCGTTGTCCTCACCAGCTTCGGTTCCTCCATCCCTCACCATTGTTCCTTCATCCACAGTATGGATTCTCCAATCATAGATAAACTTCTCCATTCGGGGTTGCTCCATCCCTTGCATGGTACTCCCCTCCTCCATACCCTTATTTGGGTGTTCCTCATCCATTCGGTGCAGCATCGGCCGAAGGGTTCCTCCCCTCCTCCACACCCTTTCGGTGAGTTTTCTATTTTGTGGCTGCTGTTTTGTGGGTTCTTTGAATATTGTTTGCAGTATTTATTATGTTAATGAAGTTTTTAGTTTGCAGTAGGAGTTCAAGGAGGGGTTTGTGTTTTTTTACTGTTTTGTGTCTCTTGTGTGTTGACTGGTATTCTCTCGACTGTTATTCACTGGTATTTCATGGTTTATATTTTATTCTATTTCTCATAATTAATTTAGTATTCTAGTATTGATGTTTTAATCTGTTTACTATTCTGTCATCTATTTACTATTTTAGAATTATTGTTTTTCAATTTACTTTTATATAATTATTAATCTGTTTCTAAGTGTTCTGTATAATAGACTTTGTATTTATGAAATTTACAGAATTCAGAAGTTAGATATTTTAGTCATAAATTCCAAAATTTAAGATTTTCACTATGTAAAGAAACTTACTTATCCAATTTTTACCTTTTTATATCAACCATATTCATATAATACCATTGTATATGATTATTATCATTATATAAAGGGTTTGTTTATATTTTTCCTTTTTATTATATATTGTTAAGTATGTTTTCTATCCATTCATGTACATGTAAATCACATGGGATATGATTTTGAGTTATAAATGAGTATACCCCTTTAATTATTCCATGGTACGGGATGAGGACTCCACTTTGTATAATCCTTCCCAATTCCATGGGATGGTCTTAGGAACTGACTCCATAAGTGCACCTGGGTGGTATGGCCTATAGGAATTCCCTACACTTAACCTAGAAAATATGTCTTACAATATTTCTATATCTCTAGATTGACATCGATAACAATCCCCATTAAAGAATATAAACTTTGGTAAGTTCTAATATGCATTTTCCGATTATAGAGAGTTACTTGATATAACTTGTATTTGTCTTCCAACTACCTATTTACAATTATTTTAATATTATTTTAGTTATTTTACTAAATATGTTTTTTATTTAAACATGCTAATTAGTATACATGTTCACACTTACACATGGTTATTCACTTGTGATTTGAGGTATGTCATTGGTTCCCTATTGAGTATATAAATTCTTATACACTATATTAACACCTTAATGGACATGAAACAATATGCCTTATACTTGAAGTTCCTTTTTAACAATGGATGCTTTGGGAATTGACTAGTCTTGGGTTGATTGAAAGCTATACCCTCTTAGAGATTGGATATTTGGGGGAGCATTCTTTTAACTACCAACACAAATACAAAAATAGGATTTCATATTGGCATTTAGATGATAGTTATTTTATAATCGATATAAAAACATTAATGACAGTTATTTAGATAATCAATGTTTAATGCATTTTACCAATGGGTTTTAATGCTTCTTATATACTCATTGCTCTTGCAAGAATGCCCAAGCTAAATTGTTCTATATCTACCGTGTGAAGGTTTAAATCCAGTTATTCTACACTAGTAATAATTCTCAACAACATTGATTGGTTTAATAATTCTATATTCATTATAATGAATTTACTTTGTGGTTTAATGTTTTATCAAGATGTAATCACTCAACTCACACATGGTTGTGCCTCCATCAAAAGGTAGTGTATTGGTTATTCTAACCTAGGAAAAAATTAGTTCATGGGTTCTAATTCATCCCTAAAAAAATGTATGTGTTAGGGTTGTGCCTTCAAGTGTGAAAAATGTAAGTTCGTTTGTTTTGGTTGTTGGGTATGATAAAAGAAGATTATAAAGAGTTTTCAATCTCCTTCACCATGATACGGTGTTATACTCCATGATTAAAAGTCAACAATGGAATGATGTCGCGTCCTTACACTATGGTATATGATATGGTTTATATTTTCTGTCATCTACCCCTACTCAATGGGGTTCGGGGTAAGGCATAAAATAAAACTAAGAAAAATCACTAAACAACTCAACCACACTAGAAATTCCCAAGGATTTTAGTAGAATTACAACAATATAGAGTATGGTAGGATGAAAGATAGAGTGGGGGACTATTGTAGTATACCGGTACTCATAACATTGATAGCACTTCACCACCCATCCATACAATAATTGAAATGGACCACTGAGGTGATGTGGGGATCTTCATTCCTTTATTTGACCCAACAGTTCATAGATATGAGCAAGGGTGGGAACAACCAAGTTGATGGGATATCCCTTTTCTATGGTGACCACCATCATTAATGTATAGATTCAGACACTAGTTATTATTCTCATCTTCTTACCATTGTAATTATCAGCCAATTATTTAATATTAATGCTTGGTTTATGATATGGTTTATATTTTTAAAATGTCTCTAAATTTCAATAAATTTTTGTAGATTTAATACAAAACATCACAACTCGTTATGAATTAACCCAAACACTTTTGGGAATTGATTATTATTATCTCTTAGATTTCATATAAACACTTTTTACTATAATCAATCATCATTCATGGAACTTATGTATGACTATTCATGAATTTTTATAATTTAAAACATTTATGAATTCCCTAAACCATAATTTTAATATATTTTTTATGATTTTTTATTAACTTGTTATTGATTATTACTTAATATCTTATAAAACAATACATATAATGTTAAGTCATTTTCAAGATTATTTATTTAATGTATGTTTATCTGCCTCAGAATAGATAGATACTGGATGTACAACATTGATCGGATCACTGATGAATTTCAGAAGGAGTTACAATATTTTTTTGACTTTTCATTCACTAATGATTCAGATGGCAGATTGATTCGATGCCCGTGTTTTGATTGTGTTGGAAGACCTTGGTTAAATCGTGAGGAAGTGAGTTACCATATCACAAAAAGTGGTTTACAGAAAAATTATCATGTGTGGTATCACAATGGAGAAAAAGATCAAGTGTTGAATGACATCGATTTTGCTGAAAAGATTGGTATGAAAAATCTGATTTCTGATCGTTTTCCTTTTGTTTCTGAAGCTAGCTCATCATGTGGACTAGTGCAAGAGGAAATGAATACTGAAACACAGTTATCATCTATTAGTTAGGATGATGATGTTGAGAGTGTTAGAATGTTGATGGAAGATGCAAATACCCCATTATATCAAGCATGTGGGAAAATGAGAAAACATGAGTTTTTAATGCAATTATATCTTGGGAAAACAATGTATAGATTTTGTAATAAATTGGTCTACTATCTCCTTACATTTATCAAGGATTTACTGCCCGATGATGCATGTATTACAGAAAATGATTACATGGAATCAATGTTGGTTGAAAATTTTGCATTTTCATCTAGTAAGATTCATTCTTTTCTCAAATACCATTGTTTGTTCTGGAAGGAAAATGCAGACTTGAGTCAGTGTAAACAGTGTGGAACATCAAGGTCAAAGACTAATAAAGACGGATCTCAATCGTGCATACCATAGAATATGATGTGGCACTTCCCTTTAATTCCCAGGCTTCAAAAAAAATTTATGTCAGAACAAATGGAAAATAATAAGAGATGGAATTTAGATGAAAGAAATAAGGATAATGATGAAATAGTGCATCCTGAAGATGGGTTGGCTTGGAAGAAATTTTATAGGTTACATCCTGATTTTGCAGCCGACCCACGAAATTTTAGATTGGGATTATCATGGGATGGTTTCAAACCATTTCTCCAAATGCATACTGCACACAGTACTTGGCCTGTTTTCATTCACATTTATAACTTTCCATCATGGATGTGTATAAAGAATCCGTTCACTATCATGAGTATATTGATATCTGGACCCATTGATCCTGGAAATGATATTGATATATACTTGAATCCATTAGTAGATGAGTTAAATGAGCTTTGGATTATTGGTGCTCAAGCGTATGATGCATTCAGAAAGGATTACTTTATTTTTCGTGCAACTTTATTATGGATGATAAATGATTTTCCTACCTCTGAAATGATGTATGGTTGGAGTACTAAAGGGAAGTTATCATGTCCTAATTGTATGAAAAATACACGTTTTCGAAGATTAAAGTTTCGATGAACTTTCAGCTTCATAAGGAATTGACGTTTTCTACCAATGGATCATCCATACAGGAAAAAATGGAGATAGTTCGATAATGCCATCAAGATAGACGTGACACCTCAACGACTGTCAGGGACTGATATTGATAAATAACATGATGATTTGAATTATGTTCTTAGAAAAATTCAATCAAATATCAGAAAGCAAAATCATGCTAATTTGAATTCCAATAGAAATTGGAGAAAGAAAAGCATATTCTTTGAGTTTCCTTATTGGTCATCGAATTTATTACGTCATTGTTTGGATTTAATTCATATCGAGAAAAACATTTGTGAGATGTTACTTGATACTATTTTAAATGTCAAAGGAAAAACAAAATATTATTTGTGGTGTCGTCGTGATTTGATGGATTGGGGTATAAGAGCAAGACTTTATCCTAAGTTAATATGTCAAAATAAGTGTAAAGTCCCTATTGCCTATTATTCGATGACAAATGTGGAGAAAACAAATTTCTTCAGGTCTTGGAATGTTTGATGGTTCTGGATGTTTATTCAAGTAATATTTCAAAAAGGGTGAATACACAAGATGTGAAACTCAAATCTCTTAAAACCCATGATTACCATGTCTTGTTACATGAGTTTCTTCCCATTGCCATTCGCCAGTTACTTTCCCATAATGTTAGAGTTGCGGTGATTAAGTTATGTCAATTTTATTGAGATCTTTGTGACAAAATATTGAGCAGAAGTGTTGTTCATAAATTGAAGATAGATGCACCGATTATTCTTTGCAACTTGGAGAAAATTTTCCCACCATCTTTTTTCACATGTATGTTACATTTGACTGTGCATCATCCCATGGAAGTTCTCTTTGGTGCTCCTGTTTCGAGTCGGTGGATGTATCTACCAAAATAATGATGTTTACATTGAAATCTTATGTGAGAAATAAATATCATCCTAAAGGCTCTATTGTGAAGTGCTATTTAGCACAAGAATCCATGGATTTCTATTCATTGTACTTGGCTAATTTTACTACGAGGTCTAACCGACTAATGAGAACTGAAGATGAGCAATATGATCCCATTGAGCCTGAATTTTCTTCACTGCTCCAAACAGGGCGGATATCTGGATCGTACTCATTGTGTACATTAAGTAGGGAAGACTGGGAAATGGCACATCGCATAGTATTATTCAAATGTGGTGTGCATGATGATTAAATCAAGTAAGTAAACTAATAAATATTTATTTTTTTCATTATCTGATTTCATTATATCTTCTGACATTTTAATTCTTTCATATCTATAGAGAACATTTAGAAATTATAAAAAAGAGACATCTCTCTCTATCTATTAAGATGAAGGAACTGTTGCACAACAAAGAATATGCTGCCTGGTTAAAGTCAAAGGTAATAGATTTCTTTTTCTTCTTCTCATAACATAATCACATGTCTCTGTTTAATATTCTATGTTAGTATCTTTTAGGTTTTAACTCTACCAATGACTAAAGTATCAGATGAAATAAAATCATCGTCCTTTGGTCCAAACGATGTGGTACGTGATTGTAAGTCAATTGTTGTCAATGAATTTAAATTTGTTATAAATACTTGTGCAAAAAAATGGCAACACAGCATGACAGTGTCATGATAAGCACCACAATAGATTGTTATGCGAGTGCATCAGACATGCAACCTTGATCAGAAAATATATCATTTTACGATGTTGTTGAAAGAATCATTTTATTAGATTACTATGCATATGGTCCTGTCGCAATGATGAAATGAAAGTGGTTTGATTCAATGAAGCGACAAGGAATGCATATTGATAACTGTGGATTTAGAGTGATTGATATGAACTGCCAGCTTCATACCGATATACCTTATATTCTTGTGTCAGAAGTTAAACATGTGTTTTATGTAAGTGACCCGTTACAACCACAATTTGGTGTTATTGTTGATGTTATTCCTAGATATATTTCTGACGACGGCATGGATGACAATGATGTTGTGTATAAACCTGTCAGTATTTATTCGAATGTTTCATTTGATGATACAGATGATGCAATTGTTAGAACAGATTGTGAATCGGAAATTGTCACAGACCCCACATAGTGTTGACACATTTGTAAGTATTTACCTGATATTATCGAAATATTGTATGTGTTTTTTTAACATCCATACATGATATCAAAATAACTAGTATATTTTATACCATTATCGAATATAATACTATTAATAGCCTCACCAATTTATTTTTAACCACTTCTCTAGTAAATCTTGAACATAGAATAGTCTTTATATTTTATCAATATACATATCACACCTGAAAATTTATCTCAGTGTTTTATGATACACTATTATTATTTAACATTTTGCATTATTTATATTTAGTTGAGAGTATTATTTTAAATTTCCACATCAAAATGTCTGATTATGATGATACTAGAAGGAGTAGAAGAATACCGAGAAATGAACAACGTAGGTCCTCCTGGAAACAAAGTACAAATTATGTTTGAATATTATGGTCTTTCATATTATTTATCTTGTTATCATTCATTTTATTTTATAATATATGTTATTTTTGGATGCATCGTCGAGGAGATGCTTGGATTATTCCACTGAGGATGATATTGTGGTAGGGGGTACTGATTCTACAGGTCAACCTACTACTACGCCTCTTGAGACACCAGGAGGCCATCCTCCCATTGTGCCACCTCCATATTATCCATACCCACCTTTTACGTATCCCTTTTTTCCCATGCCCACATTTTATGGTAGTTCTTAGACTCTCATCCCTCATTTTCCATTCCCACCATCCACTGTACAGGGTACTGTGCCCCCATATATCCCACCGCCATATCCATATCCATATCCACCCTCATCTGTACAGGGTTATCCATCGGGTTTTCTGCCTCCATCAGTACACTTTGCATCTACTATACATAGTACTCCTGTAGATATCTCACCTACCACGGAGGCTGACCCCCTCCAGACGCAGCACTTCAGGGGTCAGCAGATCTCCCATCTACTGTTATTTGTTTAAACATTACTGTTACTGATTAATGATAAATTCATATATATTATTTTCTTTTATTTTTGGTTTCATGATTAGATCCATCCTCTACCAGATGACGAGGCCACACAAAAATTCACGAGGTTTGGAATCAGTACACGCAAATCATAGTTGATTACAATGAGGACAATGCTATAATTAAAAAAAATGGCACGAAATGTAAAAGTTTTATGGGAACACTTGCTAGACATAGTAATATCAATCCGGTTCATCCGATAAGTTGGAAGGCAGTTGGACAACAAATAAAGGACAAAGCATGGGTAGAGATTTGGGTAAGTAATGTTAATATCCATTTACATATATATAAATTTATAATATTTTCTTAACAAATATTATGTCTATTGAAGCTTCGATATAATTTTATTGATGGACAAAATGAAAAGGCTGCAAGGATAATGGATTTAGGTGAAATGTGGCGAGCCTACAAGTATGATTTATATCTTGGTTGGAAAAATATAGTTGGTACAGATCTTGAAGAAGTACCGGTGATTCAAGATTGCCCAATATCACAATATAAAGAGATGATCAGCTATTGGAAGAGTCCAGAGTTTAAGGTGTTTGTTAAATTTATATATTTATTCATTTATTTATTTTAAAAGTATTTTAAATTAATTGTTTTATTTATGATAATGAATATATATAATAATTTGTTTATAGGAGAAATCTAACAGAAATAAAACAAACAATAGAGCAATGAAACACATGTATACTCGCGGACACACTTAATTACCAGATCATGAGCAGATGTAGTTAATTTAACATTTAAAATATTTAGCTTTGTTTATTGTAATTTTTTTAACATCAAATTTTTCTTTATTTGTTTGTTTTTTCTAGAAAAAGGCATCAAATATAGAGGGACACGTTACTCGATCAACTTTGTTTTGTACAAGCCGGAAAAAGAATTACGGTACTGTGCCAAATACTGACACCGAGACGGCGATTGTAAGTATATTTCAATTTCATTGATTTTTACTGAATTTAATTCATTATATTATTTTATAATTTTAATTTATGTTATATATCAATCAACAGAATGCTTTAGAGGCAATGGCAGAAAAATAACCTGACAGTTTGGGCCCAAACGATAATCTACATCAGGTATTAGGAGATGAGCATTAGGGTAGAGTGTGTTGTCGACCTGGGAAGAAGATTTTACCATCTTGATACTGGTCTAATAACGTTTCTTCGAGTACCGGTTCTGGTTTTGTCACAGTGGAAAAAATGAAAGCCTCAATCATAGAAGCAATTCAAAAATCAGAATAGACGATAACTGCAAATATGATGAAATTTATGTCTTCCCTTTCTTCTACACTTCCACCAGAATCAGATGCAACGGTTGATGCCTTTTTGATGTCGATGAGTTTTGCTAATGTATATTCTTCTGTCAGAGTTGGAGCCGGACCTAGTGGTGGACCCGGTGCTGGTGCCGGTTCAGATGCAGATGTCGAGGATGATGTTGGTGGTGTGAGAGGTGGTGATGGCGTTTCAGTTTGAGGTGTGGGTGAGGGTTATCATGATTATGATGATACTTATATTGAGAATCACTTTTGATGTAAATTGTATTTTTGGATTAGAAATGAATGACGAGTTCCATACATCTAATTACACTTCTTTTTTGATCAATATCATTAATATTTACCATTTCTTATTGGGAATGATAATGACTACTAACCTGTAGATCTACCTTAAGCTAACTATGTCTAGTATTAGATATAGCCCTACCGCCATGACTTCTCAATCTATAAGTTTCTTTAACTACCTCAGTTAAAGCTATGTATTCTAATTCAGTAGCCGAAAGTGATACAATAGATTACATATTTCAATTCTAGGAAATGATACCTCCAAATTCAGTAAGCACATTAGTAGGTAAGGATTTACAATTGTCAACATTAACAGTATAGTTAGCATCAACCAAACCACAAATAATTTTAGTAGTATCCACATTTGTACCACTGAATAATGAAATATTTGACGTAAAAGAAAGATACCTCAAGATCTACTCAAGGGAAAACCATTATAGCTTCCCTGGAGTTCCCATTAACCATCATAGAGTGCATATAGAAACTGAAAAATAAGTTCTAGAGAAAATCATAGAATACGCTTTCCAACCAACAATGTTAGAATAAGGAATTCTAGACATAAATTCAACATCAACTTCAGCAGTAGGTGATTGATTCAAGGACAATTTAAAATGTTGATCAAGCAGGAAATTAACAGGACTGAGAGATTCCAACATTTACTTATTTATAAATTTTAAAATATAAGAATTCTAAGATATATAAAGTTGTTTATGCATTCTATACCTAATGATTTAAACACCTAGGATTTTCTTATCTACACCTAAGTCATTCATTTAAAACTTAATTTTAAATTGGTATTTAACAATAGAGATCTTATTTATGTCATTTTAAATTATGATAATGTCATCAATAAACAATAGTAGGTAAATGGTGTAGGTTTTAGTTGAGTTTAAATAAAATAAGGCATTATAATGAATGCTAATGAACCTGTTACCTAGAAAAAAAGAATCAAAATTGAAGCACCACTTCCATGAGGATTGTTTTAGGCCAGACCAAGATTTATTTAAATGGAATACTTTCTTTGGTTTGAACTCAACGGTATAATCATCAAGAGGTATCATATAAATCTTTTCATTCAAATCATCAAGCCGGAAATCAGTTTTATCAACTAACTGCTCTATATGAAGATGATGAAATTTGATCCTCCAACATAAGAACTAGTCCTGGATATCCCCCAAAAATCTGAGTGTATATATTCATGTGGGATGGTAGCATTGATATAATACCTATTGAAAATCACCCTCATGGATTTTCCCATCACACAATCTCTGGAAAATGAAAGATTTATAGTTGTGATGTTACTCAATAGCCCTTGGTTGTTGAGTTCCTCTAATACTTTGGAGGTCAAATTCCCTATCTTATATGCTATAGTATATTATTGTTAGTTCTTTTATTGTAAACACTGCCCAATTTCCATAAATGGGTCTTCCCATTCAAAACATATAACCCATTGTTTAGAGATCCTTTTATTATAATTATTGATCCTTTGGAGATCTTGAGATTTGGTCTAGATGTAAATCCATTTTGATCTAGGACCGCTAAGGAGATTATGTTTCATTAAAGTATGGGGACCCACCATACATTAAGTAAGGTGATGTTGGATTGATTATATAACTCTATAATAATGGATCATATTCCCTCAACCTTACACCTATTATTTTTTCCTAATAATACATCTACTTTTCTCTTTTTGGTCAGCTCTAAAAATGACTCTCTCTGTTGGAAAATATGAAAAGCACAACTAGAGTCTAGGAACCACTCTTGATTGAGTGTATAAATGGTCACATTAAAGATTTAAACAAATTTCATAGCCTGAATCAACCAGAAAATACAGTTTAGTGGGCTGTTTGGATTCTAACTCACGCATGAGTTTCATATGCTCGGGCTTAATGTGCCATGGTTTACCGTAGTAAAAAAATATTAATTTTCTATCCATAGCGATTGTCCTAGATTTTTGTTATTTATTAATCTTATTTTTTTCCCTACTGAATTTTTTTTCTTACCTTTAGTTTAATGTCCCCCCCTTTTGAAAAACTCGTATCCTCACCTTTTATTTTTGTTCTAGAATGCAATTCCTTAGACAGATGGGCTGATTTGATATCTTCTAATGTTAAATAGACTCAACCATACCTCATGGGTGCAACTAGTGTTCTATATCTATTTTCAAGAGTGATTAATATGATCATTTATAGATCCTCATCATCTACATAAACATAAATATTGTCTAAATCTAACATGAATTTATTAACCTCATTTAAATGGTTTTTTCTAGAAGTACTAGGATTCATTTTGAATGTAAAAATACAGTATTTCTTGTAAATTTTTCCTACAAATGAGGAAATCATGTATAATTTTTCATGTTCAAGACAAACTCCCTCAGTGGTAGAATCATAAGAAACTTCTATAAGGACCTTATCAACAACGTAAACTAATAGGCAGCAACGTGGCATAACAAGTATACCTGGGGGAAATTCTTAGTATTCATCAATGGTCTGGTAAGTTTCATTAATAGTCATAATGGGTTTCATAGGCCCATATAGTAAATCAATGAAACCTTGTTTCATTTGCGAGGATCTCATTTTGGGGGGTGTTCTGGGGTAGGGGGAGGGGGTGTGTAGGTGGGGGGGGGGGCAGGGGAGGGGGTAGGGGGTGTACAGGTGGGGGTAGGGGGCAGGGGGTGTGCAGGTGGGGGAAGGGGGTAGGGGGGTGTGCTGGTGGGGGGGGGAGGGGGTGTGCTGGGGCAGGGGGAGGGGTGTGTACAGGTTGGGGGGGAGGGGGGAGGGGAGGGGGTGTGCAGGTGGGGGCAGGGGAGGGGGCAGGGGGTGTGCATGTGGGGGCGGGGGGGATTTGCAGGTGGGGGGCAGGGGGGGTGTGCTGGGGCAGGGGGAGGGGTGTGTGGAGGTGGGGGGGGGGGGTAGGGGGAGGGGGGTGTGCAGGTGGGGGGGGGGCAGGGGAGGGGGACGAGGGGTGTGCATGTGGGGGGTAGGAGGTAGGGAGAGGGGTAGGGGGCATGCAGATGGGGGGTGTTGGGGTAGGGGGAGGGGTGTGTGCAGGTGGGGGGGGGGAAGGTGGGGGGGGGCAGGGGGAGGGGGTTGTTCAGGTGGGGGGGGGGGCAGGGGGAGGGGGTGTTCAGGTGGGGGGGGGGTAGGGGAGGGGGCAGGGGGGTGCAGGTGGGGGGCAGGGGGCAGGGAGAGGGGGAAAAGGGGTCTGCAGGTGGGGGGCAGGGGGGTGTGCTAGGGCAGGGGGAGGGGTGTGCAGGTGGGGGGGGGGGGGGGCAGGTGGGGGGCAGGGGGAGGGGGGTGTGTAGGTGGGGGCAGGGGAGGGGGAAGGGGGGTGTGTAGGTGGGGGGTAGGGGTCAGGGAGAGGGGGCATGGGGGGGTGTGGAGGTGGGGGTAGGGGTAGGGAGAAATTATCATTTTCTCCCTTATTTTTTTCTCCCAAATCAAATCTAAACAATTGTTTTTTTCTTTGATCTTAATTATCAAAGTTCGGAGTGGCTAAACCACTAAGGGGAAGGGTTGAGTGTATGAGTCTTATGATCTTATTGAATTTCTAAATCAGAACCATCTAACCCAAATGATAGTAATAATGTAAAATAAATTCTATGTATTAAATTTTTTTATGAATCCTTTACCATATTATATTTATATGATTTAACCTGGCCTGATTAGAGTTGAGTTGGATATGACTATTAACATTTTCCACTTTCTGCCATTACTACTAGGATTAAAGAATCATTGTTTTTAGCTATATCAAAACTAAGGAATATTTAACTCTTATATAGATCTATTTTGGGTTTTCCCTGAAAAAAATAGTGTTTTAAAATCCACTTCGAAGCCTAATCCCTAGGATTATTCCATATTAGGACCAATGTTATCCTTTTTACCTCAATCCCAAAATAGACCGTGATCCTTATTTCTTACTAAATGTTAAACAAAACTCAACAGCATCAATCATATCCCAAAACCAATAAAAATTTTGAGGACTCCTAAAAAAATGTTTAGAGTCCAATTTTCTATTCTACCAAACATTATCTATGGGTTCGACCCACACTATCAATATACTACAAAATTATATCATGTGTGGTTTGGGATAAAATAATTATAATTTGACTTCAGCCCATGTAAAGTAAATAATAAATATGGGATCATCAATTTTTTTGATGATTACAGGAAATATGTTTATTATCCTTATGAATAGGGACCTTTAGCAAAAACCTAGGATAACCTCACCATCCCCATATTCTATTTTCAATCATTCCTTTTTATTTTGGAAGCCACTATGTCATTATTTTTTAAGCCTAGTTCATTTTTCATTACCCTCTAACATATTCAAATGGTCATGACACCAATTAAATTCTTACCTTCATGCCTAAAATTGCATGGTACCTTTCCAATTTCTTCCATTTATGTACAGAATACCACAACAAACTATCCAGTCCCATCCAACCCAACATTTGATATATTCCCACAATACATCAAGGAGATCATCCTAATATGCAGGGGGCTGCTGTCCCGCAGGGGGGGCTATCCATGGGGGTCCAGCAGGGGGGGCTGCTGTCCAGCAGGGGGCGGTCTAGGGAGTTCTAGTAGGGGGGTTCTGTCCGGGGGGGGGGGTGTCTAGGGGGTCCAGCAGGTGGGTGGGGGGTTGCTGTCCAGGGGGGTCCAGTAGGGGGGGCTTCTGTCAAGGGGGGGATTCTGTAAATAATCCTTTTAGAGTTATTTCATATTTTTATTTTCATTTATTTATTCCACTTTTGTCTTACCTTAATCTATTTTGTTAGAAGGTTCTTGTTAAATTGAATGATTTTTTATAATGATATGTTTCACATACAGGGATCTCTCTTACAACTCAATGACGGGGAACTTACCTCACGGTTTTGGTTCGCTTTCATTCCTTGGTACACTGTATGAAACCAAGACTTTAGTTAAGATAATTATCATTTTTTAATTTATTTATGGATTTAATCAGGTATTTACAGATCAATCAATTCACGGGTCTAATTGATTCCCTTGCGGTCATTCCCCTTGATGATTTGTAAGTTGATGGTATGTTTAAACATCACTTACTTGAATTGGAATTTTTCTAGTTTACATAGTTTTTGTTACCATGTAATTAATTAGATTTCACTACTTTAGTTTGTTTTAATTCTGAGCATCCTTAGTGCGAAGTCTCTAATCTTTTCATGCTTTTACTAATTCTATCAGGAATGTTTCAAACAACCCATTTATTGGAGCTTATTTGTGTATCGTTGTGACATTGTTAGCACTTGGTGGACCACCCTTGTTATCTGTATATATATTTTTAATATTTTATTTATTTTACTTTATATTCACTAACACAACATATTATGAGATATATTAAAGTAATTAATATTAGTGAAAAACTTAATTTTATGCTCATTTCCCACACATGTATACATATTTTTATTGTTTTATTTATTTTACAGGTCTTGTGTTTTTTACAATATATTCACCTCCATTGGAGGTGCTGGTGCAGGTTGGGGTGGTCTAGGGGGAGGGGGTGTGAAGTTAGGAAGGGGAATGGGGGTGTGGTGCAAGGTACAGGGGGGTGGGACATGGGAGGTGTGCAGGAGCAGGGAGTTCAAAAATTTGGTTCATGTAAGATGCAGGATGAACGAATGGGCTTTGAAACTCTGGTACAAGGATATCCCAAACTGGATTATTTTTCTTGTCTATTGAATGAGACATCAAGCGCTTCCAACAAGGGAGAATATTTAGAATTAGGGGGTGGATCTAGACTCTGGATGTCACTTTTGTACAAAGGCCACACTATGAATTTTCTTGGATCTTATTTTTTCAGAGTGACTGGGTGAGGGGGGTCTTGAGGTTTATGGGACAATTTATGAATATTAACATCCGAGGGAACTCCATGTAGGATATTATTGAAGCCTTTTCCCAAGGGGAGAGCCAGGGGTGGAGGTTATGATTCATTTATGTATTTTCTTGGATGTGTGTGGGACTATTTGGGATGGTATGAATAATGTAAGAGAAGGCAATAGGAATTACTCAATCTATTTTTAGTTTCAAGTGAAAATTATTGGGGCAGAGTTGGGAGTGATTATCAAGGGGGGGATTTTTTCTACTACCCTGATAAGATTTCATCCATGGATTTGTATGAATAGTGATTCTTTCCACGGTATTCAAGGAAAGGTGGCTTCAATGGAAGCCTCCTGCTATGGGATTATAATTGAATGTTGATGGATCATGTATTGCAGGGGAGATAAGGGGAGGCGGGTTCATTCAGAACAATATGGGCTTAGCATTAAAATTGAATGTGGATGGATCGTGTATTGCGGGGGAGACAAGGGGAGGTAGGTTGGTTCAGAACAATTCAGGCTTGGTGATTCTTTGTTTCAATTCCTTTTACTTAATGGGTACCTCCATTGGGGAAGAGGTGAGTGAGATGAATACATGTCTTATGTTGTGTTATATTTTCATTGAGGATATTTATGAAGTAGAATCCGACTCAATTGTGTTGGTTCGGCTATTTCCGAAGAAGGTGGTGGTTCCATGGGATATGGATTACCTTGTATGGGGGTGCTGGTGCAGGGTGGGGGACGGTCTAGGGGGAGGGGTATCCAGTGAGGAGGGGGTAGGGGGTGGGGTTCAAGGTGCAGGGGGTGGGGGGTGGGGCAGGGTAGGTGTGCAGGAGCAAGGGGTGGGGGTGCTGGAGGGTGCTGGTGCAGTCCCCCCAACAGCCTGCACAGTTCACCGTGTTGGTTTTTTTTATGCAGGTTAAGCCCTATAGCCACGGTTCAGGTGGCCTTTATTAGCATCTATAGGGAGGACCATATAGCCACAGTTTCAAACCGTGGATATAGAATGCGACCTATAGCCACGGTTTTTGGGCCTATATCCACGGTTTAGAACTGTGGATATAGCCTAAATTTCTAGTAGTGACGACCAGCTAGGCTCATGCGGCATGACCGATAGAGGCGCGGACCACTAGGTTCGCGTGGCTCCACTCGTGGAGGAGTGGCCCTTTGGGTGCCCGCAGCCCACTGGGCATGCATGGCCTGTGGGAGTGGGGCCCACCCTAGCCAATGCAAGGGGGGAGTCCCCTCGGATTTCCTGAGTGGTCATTCGGCTTTTGAAAAGGTGGAACCATGGGGTGCCACCCAGTCTCTGTGGGACACACAGGATGGTGGGTCCCTCCACCACCATGGATTCGAGCCGCGACCTCCTCCAATGGGGCCTGATGGAGCGATGCTCTGCCTCTGCCTTCTACGGCTGGTTCAAGCCAGCCGCTGTCTTCACCCATCATAGCTTCAGTCGTGGCCTTCCCCACTGGCAGTGCGTGACGGCGGTCCACACCCCTTCTGTGGTTTTCTGGTGCAGGCTGCTCCACTAAACATCACAACATAGTTCCGCGGCATCCCCATGTGGAGGGTGATGAAGCGTCGCCTCCATCGTGGCAATCTGGTGTCACCGCACTAGCGGTCTCCTACATAGAACGCAAGGGTAAACAATGTAGCGGAGGGTCGGTGTCGTGTTTGTTTGGCCTTCCCCCTCAACGTTATCTTGAAAACATGAGGGAAGAAATAAGATTTAACAATCAAATGAAATTATAACAAAATAAATTCCACCCTCAAGTTCGTTGGATAGCGTCTACGCTTGAGGAAGGGTCGGTTTTTGTCATTCGGTGGCACTCACCACCGCCCGCTGGAACTGGCTTCAGCCACAATGTGATTGGCATCGCAAAAAAAGTATTATAACATCGTCACTGGGAGAAGTTGTGCCAAAACCTATCCTCAAGCTCCATATAAACAGGACAGGGGGAGGTGGTGTAACGCCCATGGAATTAATGTGGGTTCATTTAATAGGAACCTTCCTAATTCCCATGAAGATGTTACAAATGATTTGGGGGGTCAATCCATTTACTGGAACGACATGTCGTTGGTCCCTCCAATGTCATTTTCCTGTTGGAGGAAAAAAAGATAGAGATAAAATAACAATGTTGTTTTTTTATTATTTTAAAAACAGAAAAATCTAACTTTTTCCCCAAACGTACTTGTGGTCGAAGTGAAGCCTCCCTTAGGAAAATATTAGTGCTGTGGATTCAACAGTGCCCTTGAATTATTAATCTGAGAACCGATTCAAAATATAAAAAATGCCTCCCATGGGTTTACGGAAAGTACCTTCAAAATAGTTCAGAAATTCATTTCGGCACACCAATACTCGGAATCATGCACCATAAATTTTCACAGACTTGTAATAATTGCATAAAAATAAAAAAAATTACATGGAAAAATCTGAGTCATTATAGGGAAGGTTCTAGAGACACAAACAACGTAGGAAGGATAAAACCATGGTGATGGTTTTATATTCACTGTGGTCGGTGATAAATTATTCTTTAAAAATAATAAATCCTACAAGTAAGAAGTATATGTAAATTATATAAGATTGACAAGATTAATTAAAATTCTATAATGGATTTGATGTATCAAATTGTGAAGGGGTTCATAAATTGAATAATCTGTTGGGTATTCAAATGAAATGATCCATGGATGGTACAAGCCTGGTACCAATAAGTCTCGATTGGTTATACCAAGTAGGTATGGCTAAATCCATTAGAATTTTACTTTCCATATCTATGTTATAAGATTATTCTGTTAGTCATTGGATGTCATGATCATCTTTTGTGGAATGTGTCTCTACGACACAACCAAAAAGGGATGATGACAACATCAAATTCCAATGGAGGTTGAAAGTTACTGAAATCCACTTTTGGATTAATGTAAGAAACAATATCATAGAGGATTCATTTTAAATGAATCTTTTCCTTGGGTCTACCAATGGTTAGTGGGAGCGCCAAACTTTTCCAAGTGAAATATGTTTGGAATCATATTGAAAATAGATCATGATCTTACAGTTTGATAAGATCTAAATAAAATCAATTCTCTAGTGATTGATTTAAGTGGAAACCTATGTTCAAGGAAATGTCATCTGCAGAGGTAGATCTAATGGTTTCTTAGACCTAGTCAACCATACATATAGTGACATTGTATTGAAAAATACATGTTAGAACAATTGAAGATCATAATTATTGCCAATTTCCCATGGCATAATAATTCTAGGTTAACATGTTTGGAACATGCGATGAGATTAAAGTTGTGAGTTGAGTTCCATACGCTTTAGTGATGGATCAATCATATATATTCCTTGCTACATACTATAATTGATCTTTCTAGGATATACCTTATTGTAGACACATATCATTTATATCCAGGATCACTGCAAGTGAAGCAGTCAGAACTATCATCTTGTACTTTGGTAAGTAAAAATTATATATACTTGGTTATAGAGAAGAATGTATACTAGTTTTTGATGAGACACAAACTATTAATACGTAGATCAATTTGATATAGTATAATTATTAGTCAAAATAGATGAGCGATTCGAGCTCATAAAATCTAGTGGTAATTATACCTACAAATACTGAGTACTTTGTAGCTTCCAAGGAAGCTAAGAAGCAGTTTTTAATCGCAACGATTTGTTCTAGTTGGATTCACACATAGTGAGAAATGTTTTAGCATAATTTAAATTATGATATTTTTACTTGAAAATTTGTTCAATTATGAGAATGGTAAAAAGGGATATACTTAGGGATGCCATCTCTTGATATGTTTCACTCAAGGAGATGAGGTTACATACAACAGATATTCCACATAGAGAAAAACAATGTTAGCCCCACATTTAATTCCATAACTCAACAAAATCATGATTTTTATCAAGTGAGTAGCTAAAAGGTTTGGTTATCAAGTTGGATCTAGTGCAAGTGGGTGTGTTGAAATAATGGGTGACTTAGACCTAACTATGCCATACTTTTGATTACCATATCATTTGTAATATTAGTTATACATTATAACATCATTCCATTATAGTGTAGACTTTTCTGCGTCCACTATTATAATCATAATGCACAAAGATTAATTGTCACATCGAAAGGTTATTGAAGATGATATGCTATAATGAGAAATTCGATATACTATGACATTAATATTCAATATATGTTATATAGTCTAGATACATCTTAATGAATGGACACAGTAGAAGTTTGACTATCAGGTGATGGGGTCTCATAGTCACTGAGACTTCCTCTCATGAATATTGCACTTGGTGATCTCTTGTATAAAGATCATAAGGACAGACCTGACAATAGGAACACTACATGTTTTTGGTGTCATGTGTCGTTCCAATCTACGGACATGTGTATTGTTCTCCTAAATTGATAACATTACCAATGTGTACCATTTGAATATGTACTTTGATGCAAGTCGAAAACCATGGTATTGAAATCGTTGTGAGGTATCTTGTGTTGGGTGTGTCATTAGTGGTATGACATTGGTTGAATGGTTAAGAAAAGATTTATCGCATCCAAGTTCAAGAAGTTTTATATCTCAAGCTTGGTTGATCAGGATGGTGCTTCCTTTATAAGTCTTTGGAAAAATCAATACAAAGGTAAATCCATCTGGATATGTCAAATAATAATAAAGCAATATAAGGGATATGAAACGAGTGTGCTTCCTACTTTATGAGATATTTAATGAAAAAGAGATTATAGTACATTGTCAGTGTTCATAGGGTGGTTGTCATTGCTATGAAAATCGTTATCTCTTTAGGGTCTATGATGGGTTTCTAGACTCCGCTCTTGGTCTATGGATTTTATTCACTACAATCGAGATAAGGGCCTAGAGGGTCACACACAATATCAAATTCAAGAGTCTGCCATATTCAATTAAATAGGTATATAGACATAGAGGGCCCCAGCATAGGGCCTGACTATTGTCCAAGTTATCGATCACCAAAAGAATAAAGTAAAATCAATAATATTCAAGTTATAAATAATTGAGATTGAATTTTTTATGGTATTAATGAGATTTATAAATACGATAAAATATTAATTGAACAAATATTATTTTAATATTCATGGTTCATTTAATATTAAGAGGGACAAAAGGTCGGGTTAAATTTCTCAGTTCTTATCACATAATAGATTATATATATATTAAAATTATGTGATATAATAATATATAATATTGACACAATTTAGATCGTTGAAATTATTTATTTAGTAGACGTTGAAATAAATGCGGGTCGGGGAACCCAACTGGGTATTTCTCAATGTCACTATAAATACAATGGAGGGATCTCTCTCATGTGTGGATATTCCACTATTAATTCATTCATCAAATGAAAATTGAGATCCTCTCTCTCCTACTGCTTCCTAGAGAGAGAATCAATTGATCTAAGAGTTTGTATCAAGTTTTTCATCAAGCATCAATGAGATCTCAATGCGGTGATCATCAGGACATCGAAAGAATATTTGAATCACCGTGCTAATACTCGAAGTTCGTTGATCGACGTTCTAAGGGTTTTTGAAGCATGTGTGGATGATCTAGAGGGATCTTGATATGGATTCTTAAAATATAAATCACTACTGACATGTTGCAGTCAAGCGCGACTTCAGATTTGGAACTGTTATTTTTTCGTTTTTCTTTTATGATACTTATAATTTACACAAGATCCTCAGACCTCTCCAGGGCTCAGAGTGTTAGTATCGACAAGTCCCATTGATCTTTTGATGAAAAATTTTAAAATCACCAGCCCGCCTACTTCTGCTGTAACACTAGGAACCTAACAGTTTCCCCTAAAAATATTTTTCCACATTTCCATATTTCAAAAAATATATTTTATATATGGAAATAAATAATTGTAATTGAATTTTTATGTTTCTTTTGAATTTAATTGAATGGTTTTAAAACGGAATTTTTTACTAATTTTTTTCACTATCATTAAAAAATACCAAATGAATGTTCTCTATTAACATAAACATCGACAATCAATTTTAAAACAGTTGTAATAATTATTTTATTTTTAGCTTCCTTTACATGATTTCATGATTAAATGAAAAACCTTATTTTTAATTTATTCGGTATTTGGGTACAAAAAAATACTTCAAAATAAAAATTGCTTTTATATCCAAAATTTTATTATATAAGGGTTTAAAAGATTTTTTGAAAGATTTAAAAATGAAATGGTAAATTATAATTTTTTTCATGATAAGGTACTTTGGAAATATACATGTTAAATTGGTGTTCCTGATATAGATTTTATGGTTAATTGTTCCCCATTATATCTCGTGTTGGATGGGTGGTCCTTTAATAACTTATATGATAGTTCTTCCAAGATTATGATCTAATATATTGGGTTTTTATCTATTTATGAAAATAAAATATGGAGGTAGTTTCTATAGGTTTTCTCCTATGGAATTAATTCGGATCTAGTAACTTCTGACTTGGGGTATGAATACATGTTCCATATGTTACATAAATGGGGTTTCAATTATTTTATAGGGTGTTTAATAGATTTCATTGAAAAATGTTGTGTGTTTTTTATGGGGAAATTATTTATTTTATTCAATAAAAGAATAATGTGATTTAGGTAGTATATTATAGGTTATATTTTTCAATTGACGAATAATATTATTCTTTTAATATACTTTTATGAGCTTATTTTCTATATACCACATATTTAATCCTTTTTTCTAGTTTTTATGTATGGACATAAGAAAGTAAAAAGTCATGTTTATATTGATGAATATTTTCATGAAATGAAATCATGTTTTTCATTAAATGTGTTATATTGTGGGGAAAATGATTTTGTAGAAACAGTTCCCCTTTTTAATATATGGGGGTGTTATGAATGGTTTATGATCCAAATATCAAAAACTATAGACTAAAAATATATTTGGAAATTAATGAATAAAAAATTTATTATAAGTGAACTTGATTATGTAATGTATAATTTCAAGTCCTTATACTTTGTATCAGAAAAATATGGTTCGATAACTTCATAGTTTTTTATAATGTTAGAATTATACCCTTGATTGATTTGACATTATTTTTATATTGGACTTATATAGATATTGATGATTACCATGTTTCTTAATCTTATAAATTTCAATTCCGTATGGTTTTCTATATTGGAAATAAGTAGTTCGCAGTAGGAAGGCACCAAGAGGACAATATCCTTCTTAATCAGGAACCAATATTTTTTGGGATTGTAAATGAGAATATTTTCTATTTCATGGATTCGTTTATGAAAGCTATAAATTATGGTGGTATAAATGAGAGAGATAAACATTATCAATAACAAAGGAATATTTTGATAGTTAATAATTTCATGAAACAAAACCCTATAACATTCCATGGAACTGCTTATTTAGTTTTATTAAAAGGATACATTAATTAACTAGAAAATCTATTTGAGGTCATGGTATTTATATAATAATAAAAAGAAACTCATTCTTAATATTGTTATATAGGTAAATCCAGTCAATGGTGGTCTTGTTTTAGAAATATTATATTAATAAATGATTTTAATTTGTTTTAAAGGGAAACATTTAAGAATTTGTTTCTTGGATAAATATTTCCCTATTGTTTTTAGTCACAATGGAGAAAAATTTATAGAATTACGGAAAATAAAATTACATTTTTCGTTAATATAATGAAAATTTTACTTGAATAGAAATGTATGTTCCAATATTAGTTTGGGGAATTTATTTAAAAATTAAATGATTTTACTCATCATTAAAACCATGTATTTGAAGATATTTCTCCACATGAGAATTTTATATCTATAAGAACATTGTTCATTTTGATAATAATGTTGAGATGGAGTTTAATGAAACTTATATTCCTCGAGATGATAATAGAAAGAAATGTTTAATGTGGTCATAAAAAAAAGTATAAACCATTTATGTTTTTTGGAGGTTGGACCACAACATTTCTAATGAGGAGTAAAATTAATTTTAATTAATATATTTTATTATTTTGAAAGCGTTACCAGTGTGGTATGAATGATCACATGGATCATGAATAAAATTAAACATGTCCTGACCAATATATAAAGTGGGTAACAGATATCCACCTAGTAGAGATATGTTTTAGTTTCAATTATTTGGTTCAATATGTTAAAGTGTTTCTAATGTAAGTTAAATTGTGTGAAAATCATCATAAATGGAAATATAAAGGAGTGAAAACAAAAATTTCTTCTAATACAGTATATATTAGACCATCAAACGATGTGAGGATTGTGTGTTACTTGTTTATTAAAATTAATCCAATTCCCTATTAAACAATGGATCGTCATATTATTTCATTGATGAAAAATTTGAGTATAAAATTATAATATCACCACTTGAAAAGAATATAGATATTTACATTAAAACTCCAAGTGGAAATATTAATGAAACAATTATTTATATTAATATATTTATTTATATTAGTGTGATGTTATTTCTGTAAATTCATATTGATCTTTACATAGTATATTTTTCTTTTATTTTGTGTATTTATATTCTATAATTTTAACATTATAAGATAGATTTCATATATAAGAAAATATAATTAAATGGATTCATACCTTTTATAACATATCAAGAAGATAGAAAATAATTTTTAGATATATGTAAGTGTGTCTTATATCATGTTATATAAAAGTAAGAATCTATTAAGATTAGTAAATTCCTAGTAGTTAGAGAATATTTGGATTTTTTTCTCGATCATTTTCTTAGTGTTATTCCTAATTTGATTGTTGATTTTACTAGTTATTTACTACTAAATAATAAGCCTAAATTGAGGCATCCATATAAAATGTGTTGTGTAAATCCTTTGGAATTTAAAAAAAAAGTTTTACAAGTTTCTAGATAAAGGTTCAATTTTTTGAATAACATAAAAATGTGTTACTAATATTTTTTTAAAAAAATGAATGATAGTTAAATGAAACTTTCCATTAATTATAGACCCCAAAATAACATCACTAGTATGAATATGTATCAATTTCTTTATATTGATGATATATTTTATAAAATCATGAGAGAATAGTTATTTATGAAGATTGATCTTAGGTCATGGTATCATTGGTTAAAGGTGAAAGAGGATGCTATTATGAAGTCTAAATTTGTTATGATATATATGAATTATGTGTTTGTATTTATTCTATTTGGTTTATATAATTCAACACCTAGGTATATGGATCTTATGAATAGATTTTTAAATATACACATAGATATGTTTTAGGTTATGCTTATTAGAGATGTATTGGTATATTCTAGATGTCATGAAGATAATGAAATACTACTAAAAATTCTTTTGAAACCCATAGAAGATAAGAAAATATATAAAAAATTAAGTAAGTGTGATTTTTGTGGAAATATATCTCCTTCCACAGTTATATTATTTAAAAATATTTAATAAATATTCATCTAAAAAATACTAGTTTTGTTGAAATGTACCCCAAACATAAATATACCTTATAGATTCATAGTGTTCTTGGATTAGTGGTATACTACCAGTAGTTTATTAAAAACATTTCATAGTTTTCCGGACCACTTTATATGTTAAATTAAAAAGGAAATAAATTCATCCAGGAAAAATAATGTGATGATAATTTTTAGAAACTAAAATAATAAACATTTAATGCTCTATATTTAGACCTACCCTCTGTAAATAGTGATTTTGTAGTCTATAATGATTCATCATTAAAAGGACATAGTTGTGTCTTATTGGTGATTGATCAATTTATTGGTTCTGATTCATTTTAACTAGAATAACTGTATTTAAATTACCTTATGTATGATTTGGAGTGAGATGTCATAGTTTTCCTACATAAAATTTTGGGGGGATTATTTATATTGATTAAAGTGTGAAATATATATTGATCAAATAAGATTGACGTATATATTTACTGAGAAAGGTTTAAAAATGAGGAAGGTAAGATGGATGGAAAAAATAATTATTTATGAATGAAATATTAATTTCGATTAAATAAAAGTAAATAATGTATAGGATGATTTTTTTAAAAAGATCATGCATCATTAACCATTTTTAGTACGGAAAAATTGACTTGGTTAATTATTTAATTATTATTTTTCTCTAAATTTTTCACGCATGAACATCCTATATTCTATTTTTGGTGTCTATACAATTATATTTTAAAAAAATAACTAATCATGATTAGAATTAAGATCACAAGTTAAAGGAAACTGTATAATTTTTACGATAGGTAAGTTCCTTGAATTAAATGTTGAAAAAGAATGATTTTTTTAGATTTTAGAAGTGGTTATTTCAACTCAATAAATCATTTTTTATGATATAATTTTTTATTGAAGCATATAGTGACCTATTTTCTATTCATCCTTATATAACTATGATATATAAGGGACTATAGGATTATTAATGGTGGGATATAATGAAAATACGTATTAGTAACTTTACTTATAATGTTTTAATTTTAACTCGATAAATCAAAATCTTAATTACTAATGTTAATGATTCTTTATTTTTTACTACATTATGTGAAAATTTGAAAATATATCCATGTATTTCTTAGTGGATTTCCAAATAATTATCAAGGTAATAATGTTATTTTGAATATTATTAGTAGACTTACTAAATCAGGGCATTTACATCCAATTAGAGATATAATGACTTTATAGTAACATTTTAGACTATATCTTGGGGATAAATTTAGGTTACATGTAGTTACTCTATCTATTTTATATTATCAAGATCCAAAATTTACTTTTAAATTTCAGAAAAGTCTTTAGAATTCATTGGGTACATAATGAAATTTTAGTAAATCATCTAATTCATAATCTTATTTATATTCTAGGTGAATAATTAAGGCCATAAAAGATATGATTTGTGTTTTTTAAATGGATTATCCCTGAAGCTATGAAAAATAAATTCATTAGTTTATTTTCTTTTAATAATAGTTTTGATTCATGTATTCATATGATACCTTTATATGAATTATAAATAAAGTGATTCCAACCCCCTATTTTTTGATTAACTAGGGGAGAGAATATAGACAATAATAGAGTTAGACAAAGAAATGGTCAACAAGGTGAATATGATTCAACAAAACTATGAGGATAACATATTTTAAGAAGAAAAGTTATGAATATAACCAGAGGAAATATCATTCTTTTGGGTTAGGTGATCATTTTTTAATGTGTCTCCACAGAAAAGTGTTATTAATTTTTTTAAAGGTAAGATATGTCTATGGTTATTGGTATATATGAAATCAAATATAATATTAATTTGTTTGAATACAGAGTGTCCTTTCATCTAAATTTATCTATTTACATAATGTATTTCTTTTTTTATTGTTAAAGAAATATGATTCTGATGCTTCTCATGTTTGGAGCCCCAAATTATTTCCATTAGATAATAGTTTTTATTTTAAAGATAGAAATTCTTTGATTCTTTATCATAGGGATAAATTTTTATTGATAAAGTAAATTCAACATGTTTATGTTTTTTAAAGAAACCATATGGCTGCTGAATCAACATGGAAATCTTACATTACAATGAGGGAAAGATACCTCAACTTATTTAATAAAAAATTAAAATTATGAGAAAAATACTTTCCAATCAAGGGAATAATGTAAAAACATAAGAAATTTTTTAATAAATAATCATCATATTTATTAGTATTAATTAATGAGATAGTCATACACATTATAAAAATATTTTCAAATTTTTATTTCAAAAGGATATAGTTTTATTAAAATCTTATTATAAGGTTTTATATAAAAGTTTAATTTTAGATTTATAATATTTTTATTTGATAAAATTATTTTAATTTTTGAATTCAACACCTCTAAATTATCTTAAGATAAATTTTTGATAAATTTCTAAATAGATTGAATTTAAAATTAATGGGGGAAAATTCTATTTTTTATTTGAAATTATATTTTATTTATCAGTATTTTCAAATGTAAAATTATATTTTTTATATCTGTTTTAAAATTTAATTAATTAATTATTATTTAATATAATATAAATTATTTAGCTTTAAATTAATTATATACTGGAATTTAGTATTAAAACTTATACTTTAAAGATGCCTTTTTTAGAAAAAAAACTATTTTACTTTGAGTTCTGGAGGGTTAATTTATACTTATATCCTGCCTATTCATTGAAATGAATTACGGGAAATGGATTTTATTTTTGGAATAATTGGTTTTAATTTTTTTGTATATGGGTACATATTATTTTTAGACTTTATTAATACTAACCATAATAGTTTTTTTTACAATGGTAGAGGGTAAATCGGGTAATTATGGTTAAAAAATAATAATGAATAAAAAATGACCCTAATGCTTGACATAATTTATTAAATGCTTATATCTCATCCATAATAATCTATAAGGTCAATAAATGTTATTTTTCCTACATGGTCATAATTTTTAGCTTTATATTATTTCATATAAAGAAAAGATAGTAATGTAATTTTCCTTGTTTTTTATCTCTAAATTTTTAAAATTTAGGTCAATAAAAGATATGTTTTATTATAATGATTAATTTGAAATAAAAAATTTTTTTTATCATTTTAATTTATATTTAATTTTTATTGATGAAATTATTATCTTAAATGCTTATGAAATGTTAACACACTACTTATGAAAGAAAAAAAACCAATAAAATTATTTTTAAAAGTCAAAACAAATTATGTTATTTTTTGTGATTAATAAATTTTAATATAAAAATGAACTATTATACGGGTTTTAATTATTTATATTCTAATACTATTTTTTCTATGTATTTTTAAAATTCAAATTAATAAATATTTCTAAAACAAAAAATAAATAAATTTTACAACAAATAATATTATATAAAATAATATAAAATTCCAAAAAAATATTATAAATAATTTTATTATGATAAGCATTAAAATAAAACCCATTTTCTATTTATGTTACAATTTACCATTTTTTTAAATTGTATTTATCGGTATAAAGTAAAAAAATATGGTATCACGATAATTTTCAAAAGGGGTTAAAGTGGGTTATAACCCAAATATATGTGTAAAAATGTTCTCTAAAGATGTCCAAATTTTATTTTATAATAGTATTTAGAATAATTAAATTCATTTATTTTAATAATATAAATATGGATCCATTTTGGATTCACAATTAATTTACATAAATTTAATATTTTAATCCATAAAATGAGTATAACGACCCATACTTTACATACATTGTTAATACTTCAAAATTGAAGCACACTTATTACAACATATGACAAAACCACAAAGGACCGTATAGGTATAGTGTCTTTAGAAACTGGGAAACATAAACAGCTGGTTCAAAAATCTTCTACAGTGTCTCCCATTTATTTCATCATATCTAGGGTCCCTTTTAGCATATTCTACTTAATATCCATCTTCCTGACCTGGGGAAAAGAAAACATAAAAGGGTGAGCTCAAATGCTCACCAAGGGCAAATAAAGGAAATTAAAATCATATCATATCTTTTTGAAAATCATAACCTGCAAAAGAGATCATAATATCTTAACATGGAACAAATCATAGAAGTGAAAATGAGATCCCCATAATCATAACATGAAACTTGAAACTTTGTGGCATGCACACATAATCATGGAAAATCATTTCTTGTTAGTCATGACTCATTTCCAAGACTATCTTAGTGGACAAAGTCCCTTTCTGAACCGAGTCACCCTCGTTCCAGTCCTATTTCACTGAACCGGTATAACCTACCGTTCCAGCCATTTCTATCTCATGAGATATAAAATCTTTACCCAATGCATTGGAGGGAGATATAGGTCCCACCCATCATATAATGAATCCTTTCTTATGTGTGCCACATAATCATAAATTATACATCATCGCATAACACATGTAACAAAAATGGGATTCTTGAAACATCATGACATCATAAAACAAATCATATAAGGTAAATGACTTCATAAAAATAATTTCCTCAAAACATAATCAAATAAATGTAATAATAGGGATAAAAACAGAACCCTATATTATCTTAGATGGAAAATAATTTTGATAAAACATTTGAACTCCATTCTTGAGGAAAATATCCTTTCTACCTAAAAAACACTTTTCTTTTCTTAACATGTCATACAATTATAAACTAAAAGAAGTTGATTAAAAAGAAACTTGAAAACTTATAAAGGAATATTCTTGGAAATAATGTTTTAAAAATCCATTCTTGCCATATAAGTTAAAAAAAACATTCTTCGTACTTTTGTCGGAAAAGTCAAAAAGTACCTCGTACGAAAAACGACAAAAGATTCCTTTCATACATATTACTAAAAACTCACCGAAGGGTAAAAATGGATTTAAACAATTGTAGGTGGATGGAAATAATATTACATATTGATGAAACATGGATGTGGATGATAAAACACACCCCATTAAATACTTACGAATAAACAATCACGGATAAAAATGAGATTGTGATATTTCCCTTACCATAGGTCCGATTTGCTTTGTACATGTCCGAAGCTCCTGTATAATGGTTTAAATAATGTTATTGACTTATTCCATAATCATACATATTGATATGATATCATATATGGTCATATTCGTAGCTTCTTGTTAGTAATATTTCATTGTTACTTGTTACTCGGGTCTTTATTGCCTTTTGTTCTTATGCGTGTTTTGCCGAATAAATTCTTATTCTTATTTTATGGTTATAGATACCTTATATCCAGAATGGTATTAGTGTAACATATATCATATTTATTCATTCAATTCATTTATATAATTACTATGTAATGATGATCATGTAGAACGAGTCGCATCACATCGTGGAGACGGTATTTCGTACGTACGCACGAGTGATGATATCGTTCCTATGATCGTGGAATTGTATTTGAGTATATATATATTATTTCAGTATCAATATTAAATTATAATAATTATAAATAGTTACTCATTACACCATTATACCCATCCTTGTAAGGTGATGGTGGAAAATAGATTACACCACGGCATGGAGACGGTATTCCGTACGTACGCACACGCGGTGATTTCATTTTTCCGTAGGATGGATAGAAGATGAATTAGGGTTGTTTCATATTTATAATAACATATCATTATGTAAGTAATACTGATGTTATTACTTTATAATGAAACAACTAAATAAGAAGAAGTTGACGAAGAAAGAAATTGAAAAGATCGGTAATGGATATTACCTCTTCTTTGGAACGCCTCTTTGAATCCTCCACTTAGGGAACTAATATTGGTCTTTGAAGAAGACCAGGACCTCTAGGATTATTCTAGGGAAGTGGAGAGGAGAAAAAATCAGGGTTTGGCTGAGCTTGAGTGCTCAAATTGGTGTGAGGAGGAGGGGGAGGAGGTGCCCTTTTATAAAGGAGGAGAGGGGCACCTTAGGAATATCTCAAAATATTATTTTATATTAAAGTCAAAATCGGTTTATAATGGTTCCAAAGGGTCTTATTTCGAAGCTAAAGTGGGGATGGGTCGAAATCCTATCAACCAATAGGATTTAGACATGTTTAGGGTATTATTTTAACCTTATCAATTAGATTTAACTCTAAGTTAAATAATTTAACTTTTTCCATGTCTTTTTGTTTTCTTTCACTATATGGTTAATACACATACTATAACATGCCAAACGATCCCCAAATTGTTTATTATTAATATATATATCTTTATCTAAGTCATTTGGCCGAAACTTTGATTTTTAGGAATAAAATAACAATTAATAATATAATATTTTATTTAAACACTATTTTGTGTCAATTTTGACACTATTTGATATATGATTTTTGTGAAAGTCATAACAGAATTAAATGTTCGAACGAAGTTGATTAAATCAACACTAATATATCATAGTAACCTATAAAATTAGTGTAATTCATAAAAAGTCTCAAATTACATTTATTTTGGTGTTTATAACATCAATTATGTCAATATTTCATAAATAAGATAATTACTGCATCATCGTTGTGTCATAATTAAATTAAATTATTTAATGTCTAAAAATTATAATTAAAATACCATTATGTAGGAAATCTTTTTATATTTCTAATTAATATTTATTGTCTAATTTATCTTATTTATAACCCCATATTAAAAATTATTTACTTATTAAATTTTGATTTTAACTATTTTAACCCTTCTTTAAATAAATTAATAATAAATGTCCTAATCTAACTCAAGTGTGCCTAAATGGTCATATTTTTTTCATAAGGTTGTTTTTGGTCGAATTAAACTTATCCAATAGAATTAGGATATGTGTTAGGGTAATAGTAATATCATATTTACCCTTAGTTACCCTATTTACTATTAACCGCAGTAAAAAAAAGTAAAAAGTTACAATTCACCAAAAAAATATTTTTATCTCATTGAACCACATTTTACATACTGATATCAACCATTTCTGTCGGATTTTCGAAATTCCATTCACAGAAGCGGTAAAATTAAGTTTTATTCAAAATTCAGTTTTAACCTACCACTTAGTGGTTTCACTATTCATCAAAAATTGAAAGTTTTCAGAAAAATACCAAAATTTCACCCTAGGCTAATTTCGGTATTCCGAATCCAAAAATGAAGTCCATTTTGAAAAATAAAATTTATAAAATTTCAAAAAGTGGTTATTACTATTCATAACGGCTAGTTTTAATAATGTTCTAATAGCATATCGTTGTTTAGTGAAACTCGGTATTGCGTACGACGCAAGCTATCGAGGAAGGTCGCGATTGCGTGTAAAGTAAGCCAAGAAAGTGTGTAGTGAAAGATTCCTTTGAACAAAATATTACTCATAAAAATCTCGGGTGTTACAATGAGCATCAATCCCCTATCTTATAAAAGGTAATCTCTTATACTAACTAATTCCCAAGTAAAGAACCATTTGTATTTGAAAATACATAACCAAATACACTCCTTAAATTCCACTTTACATCCTATAGGTCTTTGTTTTATCATATAAACATCCTAAGAGAGATTTTGATGTAATCATTGAGTGGTTTTCGGAAGAAGTGGTGTCATTATTAATCTATCGTTTTTGTATTATTTCTTCTTCGACCACCATAAAATCATCCATAAACAAGATTATTTAAGTAAATTAGTATATTTAAAAAAATTTAATATTATTATTTAAATTTAATAACTTATATCCATCACTAAGCTCCATTATACAGGAAACAAAACAATCATTCGTGTGTGTGTGTGGTGTATTACCGCCTCGCCAACCAATGTAATTCATTTTCAATCGCAGACTCTTGTGGCTTCATAAAAAGTCAGATTTACTATATATATATATTTAAGAAATATTTTTCAATATATAAATATAATATAAAAATATATACTTACCATTTCATTCATTTAAAAATGCTAATATCGTCCCAACATTCATGTTGGTACCACCTCTTCAAAGGGATTTGATTAGTTTTTTTATCACCAAATCACATGATATATATATAATTATATTTAAAGAAATTATATTGTATTTCTGTTATTATTATCACTATATAATTAAATAATAATAATAAACTACATTACATAAATATTATTTAAAAATGGAAACATTACTCACACATATGTATGACCAACCATCTCCATGATTGCAACGTAGTCCATTCTCATTAAACTGCTTTCATGGTTATTATTTTATGTATAATTGAAAAATTTTAAATGATAACTACTTCATAATTATTACTATGGATAATATGTATTAATGACTTATTTTACTTGAGTAAACCTACCAATTTAAATTTGGAAATATGAGCTGAATAACATCAAAAAATTTTATGTCACCAAATTGATTAAGTACTTATAAATAAAATAGTTATAATTTATATAATAGAAATAATATAAATGAAAAATTTACTAAAAAAATTAAAAAATTAAAACAATTATTATTTTGGAAGATAAGGAATACACATGATAATTCGAGAAAAATGTATTGGATATCTTTTAAAAATCCTTATTTAATGTTTCTATTAAAATTATTTTTCTTTAATAACTATAAATTTTTACAATATTTTTTTTTGTAAACAAAAAAAATATTATGAAAGGAAATTTTAATGATTTTTTTAATTTCATAATTTTTTTTTCAAAATTAATTTTTTACTAAATGATTTGACTTTTTTTAAAACAATTTCTATACATGTTTAAAAGAGTTTTTCAAAGGTTCCATGATGAATAGTTGAAATCATAAATTTTTTTATTCATGATATTGTACATGAGAATTATTTATATAAATCTTGTGAGATCGATACATAATATCAAATGGGTTTATCCAAAATATATGGTATAAGTAACCGGTTATCCTGATATAGAATATTTTATGGTAGTACCCATATATCACTCCAATGCTTTCAGAGATGTTTCTTCTCTTGATAAGAAAAAAAGAGGGATTCATCAAAGAGTTTATCCTACGAATATAACATGGAAATAGTAATTATCATATGGGATAGGATTATAATTTATATAATATTTATGAAAAAATCATATTAAATTTTTTTTCTATGGGTTTTTATGGGTTTCATTGAGAAAGGGTGTGTTTTTTCATAGTGGTGATGATTTATTTCATACTCTCAATGATAAATGTAACAAAGGTATATATTTTATCTCTTTTAATGTCTATCACTAGTCTAATTTATTTCTTCCCTTTATGACCCTTACTAATAATTTTATTTTCATCCCAAAATTTTTTAAAAAATTTACGTCGTTTATGGATGGGTTATGGAAAAATATGAATTCAAGATGAAATTCATGAACATTTTTCATGAAAATAAAGCACGTTTGAAAATAAAAATTTTGTACTTTGAAAAAAATTGATACAATGTTGAAGTGTCAAGATTATAATATATGTGATTTGTATGTTATATTTTTGATCTATTTGCACAAAAATAATAATTATAAATTATATTTCAGAATATAAGGAAAACAATTCTAGTGTAAATACACTAAATTATATAATATTTAAAGTCATGTCCTTACAATGACTACAAAATAGAAGGGGGATATTTAAAGATTTTAGACCTTTATATTCCAAATAATATATCCATTTTTAATAATTAATGACTTGGGTGTTTTGTAAATCAATTTTATTATACATTAATAAATGAAAATTGGAAAGAATTTTTATAAAAATGAATTTTTAAGCGTAAAAATTAACATTTAAAAAAATCCAGAATATTAGTGATTAAAATAAAATTTATTATAATATTTTAAATACAATTTATGAAATTTAACTTTATTAAAAATATAAAATATAATATGACATTTAAATTATTTTATTTAATGAAAATAATTGATAGTATTTAAAAAAACATTAATTTTCACTATTTAGTAAAAATCATTAATTTTAGAACATTCACATAAAATCTCCTAATAATAATTTTTATATTCGTATTTCAAATAAAAAATTTATTTCTTCTTATAAATTTTCTATTATTTGAAAAAATTAATATTATTATTTTCTCATAAAATGAAATAATAACCATTTTTTTGAAAATTTATTTTTAAATAAAATAATGGATTCATTAAAAAATTATTACTCATTCTTGATTTATGTAAATCATTTTTTTATATTTAAATATTTTTCAGAAATTTTTTTCCATATTCACTATGTAAATTTAATAGATATTTTGAAACATTATACTACATTATGATTCACATATACATAGGTTTTCATGTATCATATGATATAGAATAAATTAATTTTATTTGATGAGAAATATATCATAAAATACCAAGGATTTTATAAAGAACATATATAATCTATAATATAAATGGATAAGAAAATAATTCCATGTTTTGATCTAAAATTTTATAGAGTTATTAAGATAACGCATGTCATATGGTAGGTTCAAGAAATTTCCAAATTATATCTTCATAAGCTTGGTGGGGTTTCCAATATGATGTTTTTCCATTTTTCATCATCTGGTAGGTTTGTTTTTATTCGTTTGGTAGGTTACTTTTTATTTCTATAGTCATATTATACTTATTCTTATGGTCACTTGATTTTTCTTCTCATGGTTCTTTAATTTATCTTCTAATATTTAGATAATTTTTCTTTTTTATGTTCATTTATTTTTTTATTCGTGTTCAAATCAATTATCTTCTTCAAGTCAGTTCATTTTCCTTCGTGTAGTCATTTCATTTTCATTTGTTCATTATGTTGATTTTGAGATAATTATTTTTTACATCATGATTCAATTTTTCACTCTTGGTATTCTTGAAAAGTTATAGTTATGAAATAATAAATATTTAAATTATCAAAAAATAAATAAAATATAGATTAAGAATCCACCTCAACATGTCAATGTGCGCCAATATTATTTGAGCGAATATTAGTATATTTTAGTGGTGAATTCTTTTTAGAACAAACAAGAGGTCGGTTGAAATTATGAATCAGTTATTATATTTAGTATATTAGTTTTCTCTATAAATGGTAATACCTAGATATGTGTATTGATCGATGATGATTAGGTAAATTCATTATATATAATAACTAATAGGAATGGTTTTTGGGAAACAATCTAGTGATAGTAGTGTGTTTAAATTTCAAGTAATGCATTTTTTTATTTTTAGGTCCATAGGGTGTAGATAATCATAAGGGATTATGATATTCTTCATGATAGTGTAAGCATTTTTTTATGTCTTCTATCAGTGTTGAGACATCTTGTTTTGATGAGAATGGTCGGGAGATGCTCGAATGTGAAATTGAGTAAATAATGATTTTAATTGGATAAGTTATTTCAACAGTCAGTGCATGATGTTGATAAATTTGAAAATTCATGAATTCGTCTATAATCAAGGAATATTCAAAATGTTGTCGGACGTGGATGGTGTTGTGCTGTATGGGCAGTCAGATATCATAGGTATTCAATGTAATGGTATAATGCCATATATATATTTAGGGGATCATTGATTAATATAATTCTAGAATGAATAATTATATGTAAAAAAATGGGATGGAATGTCAATTTAATTGTGATTATGATTCCATGTACATCTCCATGAAGTTGTAAAACATGGATTGTTGTCAATTTGTTGACAATGGTTTCTCATTTTTTACCCATTTGGTAGATTTAATCTCAATATGAGATAGTAATGATCAATTTTAATGGATTGATATTCCATAATGTTATAAAGGATAAAAATATTCTATTTGGACTCTAACATTACATCTTGCTTCTAGTGATAATTTTATAAGGTACTTGTCACATAGTTGTATATGCGCATTTCCTTCTATCATCAAATAGACAGACTATCTGAGTGTACTATCAAATTATTAGAGGATATATTTTCGTCATGTGTCTTTGATTTATAGGGGTTTTAAAGACAAAAAATTATCATATATAAATATTACATTGTAATATATGAATATTAATTAAATAAAATAATGTCCCAGGACATATGTTTTTATATCTAGTGCCTTTGGAATGTCACACACATTCAAACGAGTCCATAATAAATCTATGCTATCTCCCATAATGCTCTTTATTAAAATAAACCTTCTAAGACTTATCATACATAATACCTTTTATCAAAACTTGTGGAAATGAAACATAATAAACATTGAGTTCATATTATTTGTATGGGTAAAAAGTTTATATATCAACACATCATGAGAATAAGGATATGAGAACAAAATTTTAACATTTTAAAACCATAACACATATCAAAGATCAAATAATTATATCATAGAAGAAGTATTGTTCTTGTATAATAAGAGAATCATAATGTAATTGAAGATCATGAACCTTGAGAACATAATATTATCATTATGAATTTATTTTTTTTCATAAATATACAAGCATATAAAATCAGTTCCATTTTCACTGGGGAATATTTCTAGGGATTCCATAATGGAATTCGTTCACTCCCTAAATTGGTAATAATTTATTTAATAAATAATATAAAAATATTGAAAAATATTTTTGAAAAAATTATTTGTAAATATGTTCCTTTAAGTAAAACGTGTTTTTGATATAGGAGATAAATAAAATCAATTCTTCTTAAAACCATTCCGCTGAACTATTGAGTACATAAAGAGATGAAAATGGTGGGGAAACATTTTTTATCAAAATTTAACCAATAATGTATAACATAAATGATTTTATAGTATGTTTTATTCTAATATTTCATCAATGGATGCATAATCATGAACAATCCCAATAAATTATGGGATTATTACGTAAAACCCTTACCATTTTGGAAACATTGAATCACAATCCCCATGAAATAATATAATCAAGTGAAAAATATATTATTATAATAATTAATAAAGTCATTAATTTAAATTAAAATGTGGATTTATATAGAACTTATAAAATAATATAGGTGTATATAATGACATATGTCTCAAAGATGGAAAATTTGGACAAAAATCACTTAACATTGTCTGGAATTATGTCATAGACATTCAAATGTCATTAATAATAAATAAAATATTATTATACATATATTAAAGAACCATAAATATATATATTTTATCATATATGATTTACATATGTGTTTTTATTACCCATTAATTTATAATTCCTTGTTAATGTCACGTTTCGGGCAATAACTGCATTGTTTTTCATGTGTGTTTTGATTTATTATTTTTGGACCACATACCTTGAACATGGTTCCCCTAAAACCTAAAATTTTAAACTAATATATATATATATATATATATTATATTTAATATTTTAATTTCTAAAAATTTATATATGTTAGATATTGAAAATGAAATATGTCATTCATAAATATAGTGTGGCATACATATGCATAATCATTGTTTAAAATATATCAACAGATTGAAAGAAAGAATGATAAATAATATATTACTATTACATAATAAAATTTTAATATATATCACTTATGGTCATTAAAACCATCATTATTATCTTCCATGTAATGCATTAATGTGTCACATTTCTTCTCGGGGTGGTAGTCCACCGTACACACGAGAGAGGTTATTGTAGTCCCATATTGTGTAACGTAAGAAGTTTTATCTTATATAATAATTCTAGAATTATAATTATATCATAAGTACCATATTAAAAAATTTAATCCATTTTTATATACATCAGTTACATGTGGTTATGTAAAACAATGTACATCGGTTTTTATAGTGGTAGTCTTCCATACCATCAACTGATAGTTTCATTTCCCATTTGATAGAGGTGAATAAAAATATAGTTTATTCCATTAACATAATAATTCTTGTGTTATTATTTCAAAATTATTTATGAATATTTAATGTAGTTATATGAATATGTAAAACAAAGAAACGTTGTTGAAAATGTTATCTCTTCTTTCAAAAACATATTTAGGGTTAACCTAAAGACTTCCTAAATATGATTTATAATCTCAACAAGGCCACTATGATGTGGGAAGGGATGGAAGGAAAATATTTTTTCAGGTATTTTTTAAACAAAATATAGTTGGAAATTTAATCTAATGTGGTGAATATGTGTCCCTATATATGTGTGGTGATTGGTAGAGTATTAATTTTTTAAAATAAAAAGTCATGGCCTTGTTTTTCACCAATAAATGGTTCAAAAAATGGACCATTATAGATACTTAGACATGATATGGTATATATATGTCCATAAATGGGTTTTAAAAAACATTTCTTCGTTTTTAACACTTATCTGTTTCATTTAACCCCTAGGATAACCCATTTCTACTTAAACCATAGTAAATAATTGTTTACTATTTTTACTTTTCATTATGGTGAGAAATGAAGATATAATTATTAGATAATATAAATTATAATTATTAAATAAACAGAATAATTTTTTCACAATTTTACAAATATAATATTAAAATGATAATTTAACATTACACCCATAAGCATGGTGAGAAATAAGTTTTCCAATGATAAAATATTCAAAATATTTAGAAGTTTTGGTATAAAAATTCAAAGTGCAAAATATTATAACGACATAAATTGGATTAATAGATAAATAATTTTTAAAAAATTAACATTTATAATAATTTAAAAATAATAATCTATAAATTCTCCCAATGAAAATCATATTTTCAATAAAAACTATTATTTTCCTTTTTTCCGAAAGTTCTTCCATTTTAGAAAAATATAAAACAAATCACCCTAGGATAATTTGGATGTGGTGATTCCAAAAAATATGTTTATTTTATATGAAAAACATTCAAAAAAATTTTGAAAAATTATTTTTAATAATTTTTCACAAAAATCAAAAAATCATATTTCAAAAAAATAGTATTCTCGAGACATATAATGACTTCTCAATAATTTAGTTAACCTTTTATGAAAAAGTTTTATTTATAAAAAATATAATTATAATTAACGTCTAAATTTTTTTTGTACTATTAATGTCATTATGTTTAATTTCAAGGATATAATTTTCATGTTTAAATAATATTATTAATAATATATCAAGGATTTTGAAACTCATGGTCACATGTAAAGAAAGTTAAACTTAGTGTTCAATGAAATAAAAGATATGCATAACGATGTGTGTAATGCAAGATATCAAATAAATTAAATTTATTAATATTTTCTAAAAATATCACGGTGTTACATTATACCCACTATAAAATGAATTTTAGTCTAAAAATTCCATCAGTACTATTCAAACATAAAAGGATATATCTACCTCATCATATCCTCATGTTATTATATAACTTCCTAAAATTGGTGATTTATCTCAAAAAACATTACTTGGGGAGTGGTGTTGTTTTGTATATCATTCTCTATTTGATCTAGAATTCAAATAAGTTTTCCCTAATAATAATTATATTTCACCCATATTATGACCTATGAGTTAAGTATATGAGAAGGGTTATGTCTGTTCAGTATCAAAGAAGATGTATGCAACACATCATGAACATGAGAGAGGATTGGGGAATGATTCAACCGATACGACACCTCCACTATATGATAAATAATTTCATAGGGACATATATACCTAGGGAGTTTTGTGAAATTATTTATAAATCTCATTTCCTTAATATATGGAATAATTCTTATAAACACCTTGTCACTAACACAAAATTCCAAATTTCAAAAATGACTATTAGCATAACATTTCTAAGAATTTTTGACTCACTTTTTTACTATTGAATTTATCTAACCATATCTAACACTCCTTCAGCTATCTCACATCTCAATTTCTTTATTTCTCCAGCATTATCTTTCTATGTTGGAGTTATACACTTCTTTCTATAGATAGATTCTTATAGTTAAAATTGAATTCAAGGTTGAAAGCTATTGTAGTATGAATATTCAACTAGTGGAAGGTGATAATACCAACCACCTTAAATATATAGAGAAAATGCTCTATTCATATCCTCAATGTTTTTTGTTTTCCTCTTAGTCTGACATCTATCTGAGGAAGATACAAATTACTTAATCTCAACCTCATACCAAGATATTATTTAATGATTGCCAAAATAATCAAGGTTAATATTGGACCCTAATGAGAAATAGTTTAATTTAGTTATCCATGAAACCATTCCACATTCTTAATATATATTTTAAATCGGATAAAGAGAGATATATTCCTTGATAGTGACGATGAATGAAGATATATAGAGTGATAAACTGCAACCTATGTTGAATTATGCTATTTAGACATTTGGTTTAGTCCAAAAACAATAACCATGTTGATATTTTCCCATTTAAATTCTCGTATGGGTTATAGATCTAATATCCCCTTAGACTTTTGTCTCACAACAAAAACATACTATCATACTATGAACTCAAATAAAAAATCAATGATATCTTTCTTTATAACATCCCACTATTAATACTCTTTAAAAAGTCTATACATGTTCATTCTTCCAGGATGAATAGCGAATGAAGAACTATGAGATTCTTTTAATAACTCCTCAAAATATGGTATTGAAGGAAAACATACATGGTTCATGGAACTTATCAATTGACCATTATTATGGTCAAACTAAGGTATATTTCTAAACTTCTATTGTAGATATATATCTTCCTTCTGATCGTATTTAATTTTCACTAAGATAAATGGTTAAAAATCATTTGATTAAAATAAAATTTCTCACATTCCATCAGGATTTCTAGATCTATAATATGAAAATAAAAAAATATTAGATCTTTTGTGATCCTCATTATGAAGATGCTAGAGTGATAATTTTTTCAAAAAATAATCATCCACCTTTTTCTCTTTACTATTATGGTAATGTATTGATATATTGTATTCTTTATTAAACTCTAACCATATTCATTGGACCATATTCAACTACTTTTAATGTGAAAATATTATTTAAAATTATGTTATCACTATATATATCACAATTTCCTCAATGAAGATAATTCCTTCATATGATTAATGAAAAATCCCTACTATTACCTCTAAATCATTATATTGGTAATTTTTCTCACGATCCTTCAATTTTAATGAGTCATAAACTATGACCATGTAATTATTCACAAGAAGGAATCCATATACCTTATTGGATGCATCACTATAGATTATATGCCCTTATCCACTATAGGGTAGGGTACTTATTGGATCATTGAATAATATTCTCTTTATTTCTGTGAAATCTTTACCACATTCATCAATCCAGAGGAGCATGCCTCCCTTTTGTGTTAAAATCAGGAGTATATAAGATATTAATGAGACATTAGGCACAAACCATCCATTATACCCAACTAAATGAGGACAAATATGGATCTTAGTGACATTGGTTTTTCTAGTCCATCATTTGATCATCAATGTCATTGACAGAACTATCAATTAGATCTCTTATTTGACTAAATTTTCTATTAATGGAAAACTATATTTCCAAAATTCATACTTTGTAAATTTTAAAATATATTTTACACTAATTTTTTCACTATTACAATTTTCAAGTGATCATTATTATCTTCTTTTATTATTTTCTCGATTAGAATGTCATCTATAAATACTACCACAAACTGAACAGGGGAATATATAATGAAACTATTAAGTATGTCCATGAAGAAATTTTTTAAAATAGGTATACCAAATTTCATCAATATATATTCACAGTTTTGATACCATATATGGAATGATCTATTAGTTATACCATCTTTCTTAACCCCTAAATGATGATATATAGAATTAAGGTTCGTCTTGAAAAATTAAATAACACTATATTGTAGATAAAATAGGCCATAAATAAGGGATATATGATACCTTTTCAACACTTTTATCTTTTTTATCTCCTAATAATCATATAATTTTAATTTTTATCCAACATTCTTTTTGAAAAAATGGGTGAACCCTAAGGTGACACTCTTATCCAAATTAATCCCATTTAATTGTTCTCCAAGTGATGGTTTTCTTCATGTCACAAAACTTACTTGTGGTCATTATATAGGTAGTATATAAAATAGTATTTTCTCCATGTATGAGGTATATTGAGAATTCAACATCACATTTTAGCGGTAGGTTGGAAACTATTCAAGATAGACATCAAAAAACTCATATACAACAGAAATATCATCAATGATTATTATCTACCCAACCATCTGGGATAAGAATCCCATCTATAAGAATAATCAAAACCCATAAAATGGATTTTATTCCCATTTTACGTTTATATTTATTATTTTTATATTATAAAATTATATGTTGTCATAGAATATCAAATTTGATTTCCCTTACAAGGTAATTAATGTGTGATTTATGTAGAAAATCTAGTATATTCCAAAGATAATATAATATTATATAGGAGTAAGAATGAAAAGATATGCAAGAATAACTTTCTCACAAACATTAATATAAAATGAATAATTTAATTGAGATTTGAGAATAATACCATTATGGGTTTTCAATTATAATTATATATCAATTCTTTGGGTCGATATCATAATTTCCGAAGAGAATTCATCACATATGAAATAATGGATAGATACATATTCCAAAAAGGTATTAATAATTCAATAGTGGATGATATGTGTACTATTTACCTTGTTTGTATCACACCTTTATTCAGAAATAGTGACCACTTTATATTTCTCTTTATCGAACTTTTGAATAATTTGATGACAACGATTATAGTCTTCATCCTTTGGGTATGGGAATTGGTTATTGTAATGCCCATAACTCTTGTATTTGAAACACTAGAGTGTGTGGGGGGGGTCCATTATCTAGAGTATCCAATCTATTTTAATCGTTAACTAATATAGTCCCATCACATTATAACTCAATTTCATGATAAAAATCCTTTTTAAACATAAAACAATTAGCATACCCCATAAGATAATTTCCACCATGATTCAGTACACGCATCAAGTATGAAGGAAATCTCAAATTCTTTCCTCCATAGTTTTAATTGTTTACTTTGAACTCTATAATAAATTTCTTATCAAAACTAGAAGTTTGATGGGTAACTCTAATATCTATTTCCACTATGAGAGAACATCCAATTATTTATTCATAGTTATTATGGCCCCTTGTGGATAAATCCCTTTATATAATTTGTTTTATACCATTAATGAATTGATCTACATTATTTTCAGGTTGGATCATAATTTCAAAAGTATACATCATAATTATTTTAATTTTTTTATCATATGTACTAACAAATTCCTCGTCGTATTATGTTAGATATAGAATTCCTTCCCTAATTTTTCATGAAGAATATGAGGGAATTATTTATATAAAAATACTACCATAAACTTTACCTATTCCATGGAGTAAACATCACCTTGTTGAATTGTATTCTTAAAGATATTCCAATATTGATCTAATTCACCTTCCGAGTGATAGAAAACCAAAATTACACTTTCACATTAAGTAAACTAAAGAATAGAAAATATATTTTCAAGCACACATATCCATATTCCTAGAAATTAGCATATCATTGTATCCACTAAAAGAAATTGGGTGTTTTCACATGAAGGACTCAACAAAGCATTGTTCCCTTCATTTATCAATTGTAATATTTGCATTATTTATGGATTAATAATGTTGTGTGATCATAGAAATTATTTTTTTCATTCCTTATCCCATAACATTTGTCTGATCATACGGACAGTCATTTCATTTTCCATTGTATCTAGTATTAAAATGTTTCCTTCGGGATCAATCCATTGAAAAAAAAACAATATCATAGATTAAAAAGAAATATTCCTAGTGGGGAACAATATAATAATGTAAAATTACATATAGTATGTTTAAATCCTGAATCTTTTTTATTCTATGACAACAAAGGATTAACAGAATTCTTTTATTGTCATTATTCATATACTACATGATGGTTCATAAATATTTTTTGAATTTAAAATGAATATTTCCCAATAATTAAAAAAAAAGGTTTGTATCATGGCCTATTGTCATGAACTAGAGGATGATTGATTTCTACTCAATGCTCCCTTTTCTGAATTATATACCCATGTTTTCTCTATTATATAGAGTGTTATACTTTTTTTTGAGAAGAATGAAGGATAATATTAATGACCAAGATCAACAGTCGTACATAACTAGATCCATGAAGGGAAATTGTCCAACCATAACTGGTTGACATCGAAGGGGCCCGAGGCCACCAGCTTATGGGCCGCATTCTTTCCTTAACTTTTTTTAAAGGATAAGGTGCAACAAGAGAAGCCTTGTCACAGCGAGCAGATTATCCTAATGATGAAGCCAAAGGCCTGGAGTCCGGCGTCATTGTGGTTAATGGAATTGATAACTGAGAGGTAGTCAGACTCAATGATGATATCATCCCATCCACGTTCCGTAGAGAGCATCATGCTTATAAGGATGGTAGAGGCCTCAGCATCTACAGGTTCCCAGAAAGCTTTAACTAATTCATATTTTGCTCTAATGTTCTTACCCAGATTATTTCGCGCCAGGAGGCCGAGAGCAACATGCCCATCCTTGGGGAAAGAAGCATCCACGTTAAGCTTAATACTCCATTCCGTTGGGGGGGGGGGGTCCAATGAGGGGGACATGACGGGTAACACATGGCATAGAGTGTATTTTGTGGTCCTTACATCCCTCAATCCATGATGTGGCACGTTCAATCCAGAACTTGGGAGGATGATGAACGTGGTGGAAAATCGAATCATTACGCCGAACCCAAATGATCCAGGCTAGGGTACAACAAGAGCTTGCATCAGCCGATGAAAGAGAGAAGCACCAGCGCTTTAGAAGATCAAGGAGGCTAGAGAAAACTTCCAGTAAATCATCCGAAGATGGGTCCCATTTATTCCAAATTTCATGGGCTCTTGGGCAGTGAATGATGGCTTGCCATGGAGTTTCAGGAATATTCTGGAAGAAAGGGTAGGACTCGACAATAGCCATATGTCTATGAAAAAGGAGGATCCTAGTGGGGAGGGTGCCTGTGCACACCTACCACCAAAATTGGTGTATTTTTTGGGGGGGAGGTTGAGCATCTAAAGCACATTCCATTATCCCTCCTCACAGTCGAGAGAGTGAATTCCAAGAGCCTGTCTGTACCCGGATCTCACCGTGTATTCACCTGAAACATCATTAGTCCAAAATAGAAAAATCTCTATATTTTATCATTGGAATCATAATTATGAAAAATCTCAATAAATGAAGAAATTTCAACATAATATACTTACAACATTGGTAAATTTGAATAGTAAGAAAAATGAATGAATAACATTAAATAAAACATATAATATAATAAAAAGATATAAATTACTGATATTATATTTCAAAGGGGATGTATATTTACCTCATTGAAATATATATATATATATATATATATCTTTATTATACAACTACAACAGAACTATATATATATAATACGATATATTATTTATATATGACCTCTTATTGCCTTTTAATTAATTAGGTCTTTTTACAGTCACATTTCAGGAAATAATTACCTTTTTCATGTATGTTATGTTTTATGAATTTGGTTAGTTTTCATTTTAACATTTTAAATAATCTTCAAAATAAAAAAAATTATATAATTATCATATTTATTCAATATATATTTATTTAAATTATTCAATATAATTTAGAGATAGAAAATGAAATACATTATTCTTAGAGGCAGAAGGTCATTCATATGCATGAATTCTGTTTCCATTTTATGATTGATTGAATGAAAATAAGGTATAAAATATAATACCATTAAATATTAGTTTTTATGTCATATGAATCACATATTTTCATTAAACTCATCGTTATTACCTTTCATGTCTAGCGTAAATGAATCATGTCACATTGTTCGATGATAGTCCATTGTACACAAGAGAAATATTATTGTAATCCCACTAATTTATATTTAAGAAGGTATATTTGATAGGATTGTTCTAAAAGTATAACAGTATCATAAATATCATATATAAAAATTCAATGTATTGTTTTATCTAGCCATGAGAGGTGGTTATGGATAAGTAATAACATCGAATTGTGTGTAAGTAGTACATCGTACTCACGATCCACAATCTATTTTCCCATTTTATATAGAAGGAGATGGATATATGGAATTTCAAAAACATAATTCAATATAATTACATAATATTCAATTGTGTTATAATATAATCATAATTTAAGAATATTTTATGTTTTTAGAAGAATATTTAAAACAAAGACATAGAGTGAAAAATATTACTTCCTTTTTAGATAACCTCTTTAGGTTTTATCTCAAGCCTACCTATATTGAATTTTAGATCTCAAAAAGTCCTATAAAATTATTTTCGTGATATTAAATAGATATTTGGGTAATTTTATTCTTATTTAATGGGTTTTGGAAGTTCTTATTGGAGAGAATAAGTATAAGCCTTTTATAAGTGAGGTGAGTGGCACACTAGTATTTGTTGTTTTATTGAGATTGTTAATAATTATGGGTGTGGACATGATTTGTGTAATTTTCATCCCTTAATATATAAATATTCATTATATATCATAAATATACATTATATAATTATTTAGGTATATAGTATTTAGAATAATGGACACATAATCAATTTTACTATAATTGAGATACATAAAATCCTTTTATGTTATTTTGAAATAGATCACTTCTTAGAAATATCATACATAAAACCATTAATCATAACTTGGAGAAGGGAAACGTAATAAATGGTGTGTTAAGATTCTTAATAAGTGTAAATAATGGAGATAAAACATACCATGAGAAAACTTTTATGATAATAGTTTAATAACAATTGAAAATAATATATTAAGTATAAAAAAATTATTTCATGGAATAATCCTCGATAGTTCATATTGATTAAACTATTAAGGAATCAATGAACATAGACCATGGTAAGATAACATTTTAAAAAAGTAATATATTTTTGGAATAAATATAATCACATAAAATTATTTCCATTCTTTCTAATTATTTTTTCTTATGATATCATATTTGGATGGTTTAACTCCCTAAACAATTTTTGTAGTCAAGGTTCACTCTAAAGGGTACCATTGTGAGGATATTCCCTTACTAAAATTTTCTCACTCTTATTTTCATCCATGTTTTCCTTATGATACATATATCATTACCCAATGAATTGTTTGGGGATAAATAGGTCTCACACATCAAATAATAAAATTAATACATATGTGTTACAAATGATCATAAAACCATCATCACATTAGAATCCATGGAAATAAATGGGTTCCATTGAAATTTCATCATTTCATAACATATGGAATAAAATCATGTTCAATAACAACATCATCATTTAATTATATCATAACACATGGACAATGAAGTGGGTTTCGTAATAATTTATTCATGCTATAACTTGTGTAATGGAAACAGGTTTCCTAAACCTCTTGTAAAAATTAGAATAACGAACTCGAAGAATAGAAAATAATTATATCATAAGATTTTCACACCAAAAAAGCATAGGTAATATCAAAGGATGAAATCATATGAGGAAAATTATTTTTAAGGAAATTTCACATTGAATGTTTCAAAATGAAAATATCATTTCTTTGAAAATCAATTTTTTTATAAAATAAAAATTCTATAAATACTGGGGAATTAATTTTCATTTAAAATAAAAATGAAAAAAAATAACCTAATATTCAAGGAAAATAATGGTCATTGTGTTGGTATCTTATATTAAGGTCATACAAGTTAAAATAAATATTCCTTTCACATTTTTTTGTAAAGGCTAAATGCACCTGGTTTAAAAAACAATATGAATATTACGTTCCAAACATTTTGTAAATTTTTAAACATGGGTAACAATGTCTTTAATAAATCATTTTTATAATTAAAAACCCATTTTTGAACACATTATTATAAAGGTTGTTTTTCAGAGAAAAATGTGTTTTCAACCAAATAGATAAATAATTATTATTTATTTAAAAAAAATCCTTTGAACTCTTGACTACATAAATAGTGGAATATGAATGTAAAAAATGTATTTTTAGAAAATAACCCTATCAGAAGAAAATAAAAGAGTTTTTAGAGAAAAATCTCTATATTTTATCATTGGAATCATAATTATGACCAATCTCAATAAATGGAGAAATTTCAACATAATATACTTACAACATTGGTAAATTTGAATAGTAAGAAAAATGAAAGAATAACATTAAATAAAAAATATAATACAACAAAAATATATAAATTACTGATATTATATTTCAAAGGGGCTATATATTTACCTCATTGAATAATATATATATATATATATTATACATCTACTATAGAACTATATATATATATATAATACGATATATTATTTACATATGACCTCTTATTGCCTTTTAATTAACAATGTCTTGTTACAGTCACATTTCAAGAAATAATTACCTTTTTCATGTATGTTATGTTTTATGAATTTGGTTAGTGTTCATTTTAACATTTTACATAATATTTAAAAATAAAAAATGATATAATTATCATTTTTATTCAATATATATTTATTTAAGTTATTCAATAAAATTAAGAGATAGAAAATGAAATACATTATTCTTGGAGGCAGCAGGTCATACATATGCATGCATTCTATTTCCATTTTATGATTGAGTGAATCAAAATAAGGTATAAAATATATTACAATTAAATATTATTTTTTATTTCATATGTATCACATATTTTCATTAAACTCTTCGTTATTACCTTTCGTGTCTAGCGTAAACGAATCACATCACATTGTGAGGTGATAGTCCATTGTACACAAGAGCACTGTTATTGTAATCCCACTAAATTAAAGTTAAGAAGGTATATTTGATAGGATAATTATAAAAGTATAATAGTATCATAAATATAATATATAAAAATTCAATGCATTTTTATATCTATCCATGAGAGGTGGTTATGGATAAGTAATAACATCGAATTGTGTGTAAGTAGTACGTCGTACTCACGATCCACAATCTATTTTCCCATTTCATATAGAATGAGATGGATATATGGAATTTCAAAAACATAATTCAATATAATTACATAATATTCACTTGTGTTATAATATAATCATAATTTAAGTATATTTTATGTTTTTAGAAGAATATTTAAAACAAAAACATAGAGTTAAAAACATTACTTCCTTTTTAGATAAGCTCTTTAGGTTAAATATCAAGCCTACCTATATTAAATTTTAGATCTCCAAAAGTCCAATACAATTATTTTAGTGATATTAAAAATATATTTGGTTAATAATATTCTAATTTAATGGGTTTTGGAAGTTCTAATTGGAGAGAATAAGTGGAGGCCTTTTATAAGTTAGGTGAGTGGAACACTAGTATTTGTTTAATATTAAAAGGTGTACCCACATTTTTCACATTCCTCAAGGAAAAAATGGACCATTATCGAAACACAAACATGATAAGGTATATATATATCTATATTATGGGTGTGGACATGATTTCTATAATTTTCATCCCTAATCCTACTAGTTTATCCCATAGTTAACCATCTTATACCTTAAAATTTCTAAATATATTTTTACTTTCTTTTTACTCTTATTTAGGGTCAAAAATGGGTTTTCCAATATAGGATAGAATAAATTATTATTATTCCAAATACAGATAACATTTTTACTAGTTTATCGTATATAAGTGGTAAAATATAATTTAAAATTAAACATGCATGTGTGATGAGAAAGGGGTTTTCTAAAGAAAAATGTTCCAAATTTAAAAAAGTTATTATATGATAAAACAATATATAATAAATTAAAATTAAAAAATAATATTAATATATATATAATTGATATATTTTATATTTTTGACCTATTTGTCAAAAAATTGACCTTATAAATTCTTTAAACAAAAACATATTTTTCAATTAAACCAATATTTTCAAAATTGATCAAAAAATTAATCATTTTTGAAAAACCCTAAAAAATCATAAACTAATTTTGTGATATGGGTTTAAAAATGAAGGTTATTGTACCAAATAATTTATAATAAATAGTTTAAAAATTAATTTGACTACTTTTTCACAAAATTCTATAAAAACATTTTTTTAGAATAAAGTCTTTCTAAAACATATACAAACCATTCTAAAATTTAATTTACATTTTATCAATATGATTTATTTATATGAAAATACTATAATTAATATTTAAAAAATATTTAATATTATTCATATCATTACTTTTAACTACTAGTTTATAAAAGTCACATTTAGATAATCATATAAAAAATATATCACAATTTTTTGAAATAGAGTGTTGCATATTATGCAAATTAAACATGGTGTTGTGTGCAATGCCAGATAGACTCGGAGTTCTATGTAATGAAATATATCAATGAAGTCTAATTTATTCGAAATATATTTCATAAAATATTAGTTTGTATAAATATTAAGAGGATATTAATCTATAATTTCATTTACATTTCCTATAATAGCTTTTATTTTTAATTATTTCAAATGGTTCCCATCGAAGAATTAAATGGAGGACCTAGAAGATTGTGTCTCTATTGGATAAAGGTAGAATAATTATTTTATTATTAATATGAGTCATTTACAGGAGAGCACAAAGCATATCTGACATATCCGGAAGCAGTTTGATAATTTTTGATTTGGAAATTATTATAAGCTAACCGATGACACAGTTATCTTGAGTTGAAGGTGGGAGAATTTGTGTTCTTAAATATATCACATAGAGTAGGGCATCATCATATATAGAGTTAATGGAAGTAGAGACACTATTTTTGGAGACTATTAATGATTACCTAGAGGATTTTTATAGTAAAATATATATAATGTCCTATTCAACATTTTCTATCTATGCATGATGTTTTTAATGTATCACAACTTCAATGATATCATTTCATCCCTTTACATGTTGTCTATACTAATAATGTCTATATAGAGGATAAATTGTATTTTTTAGATAGGCCTATTAATATTATGGATGAATATGAGATGAATAATTATTAAAAAAAGGATTCCTCTGGTATTTTTTGGGTGGTAACAAAGGCATTTCTAGGAGGGTATGTATGAGAAGGTGTATTGAATATAAGTATAATAGTTTGAGTTTGTCACTGTTGACCCTAAATTATATTTTGGAATGCCTCTCATGGAAAATTATCCATAGGTGTGGGGTTTTTAATACCATGGAACTATAAGAGGTATGTTTTTAATTTAAATTTATATTACATCATGTTTTAATTGATTTTTTTTGTGTGAGAGGTGTTTGTTGGGGTTTCATCTAGATTGATCCTATGACTTTTCATTTTTACCGGGATTAAATTCCATAGTAGAATCCAAATCCCATTGAAACACCTAGGTGGCACTATGAATGGATGAAAGAGGAGGTGAACTAACATTAAAGCAATATCAGTTTCAGTGTTTCATATTTAATGTGTTAATAGTTTCATTCCATATGTTATTTTTTTGTAAGGGTTTGCAGATCACATCATTGCATTATGGGGTTAGACTATAATATGGTTATGTAAGATTATCTCTTGATTTGTACCAAGATGAAGCATATTGAAGAATAAAGTTTTATTCCATGGGTAATATAATGTATTATTAGAAATATAATACTGGTGGATAGTCATGAGATTACAACCCACCCATAGCTATGCAGTGAAGGCATATACATGGGGGTGTTACACCAAAACAGGTAAGGGATGTGTCATGAGGTAGGTCCACGGGGGAATTCATTTTTCATCATGTAGGGTGGTAACACCGTGAACTAATAGGGGCATTAGTTCTTGATTTTTATCAAGAGAATATAATTTTATCATTATCGCTAGGTGTTCCATGACATAGGAAAAGTAAGAAATACACCATGACCAGTATTTTAGTTCCATAACTCATGTACAATAATATTTTTTAATTTATTTTAATATTATTAATTTATATAATAATAGAAAATTGAGGGATTTACATTCATCATGGTAGTTCACCCATCCCCCTCCCCCTCTTTTTTATCTCTCTTGTATGGTCTGTTATCTATCATCCATCACACAATTTTATTATCATCAACCTCAATAGATAGTTTTCATTATATTAATAACCAATCTTCGATTATTTCATAAATCCTTGTATAGTTTTGGTTCTATGTTATATTTATGACATTAATTAAGGACTTCGATAGATTTTTCATGATCTCATATATAATGAAATGTTTTGTAGCATTTTCAATGAAATTGATATAGTGGATCGAACTTGGTGGTTCTTTGATTATAATTTTTGTAAATTCTCAACCTCATGTGTATATGATTTGTGTTCATGCCTCCATTGTGATTTAAAAATTTAAATTAAATGTCAATGATTTATTTCAACATTCTAGAATGGATGATCTTCTTTAGGACTTATTTGGTTCATTGTAAATTATTTTTCATAATCCATTAACTCCAAGATAGGTATGACTAATTCAATATTTCAAGGTTTGAGGTAGGTGAGGGGATTAATTTAGTGGAATTTTTATCTAGTAAGGTGAACCAAAATTCTATAGGATTCCACCCTTGATTAAAAATACATTCTAAATTTCATATTTCATAGTGGTACCATGTAATGACCCAAAACATTATAAATGTAATTCCATTTTTGAAATAATAAATGAATTGTGAGAAAATAATGATATATATTTCACATGTACTACATTGGTAATTTTGGACTTATATACGGTCTATTTATTTTAAAATACTATTAGGAATGACAATCATTGAAAATTTACCTATTATATAGTGACTATTAATATTAGTTTATGAATTGTTTTCATAAAGTCTACTAGACATAGGATATTGATGTAATGACCTCATCCAATAACATCTTACCCTTTTATCCCATCTAAAAAAGATACTGATGTAGATAGAATCAATAATATTTTCCAATGACAAAGACAAAGAAAAGATAAACCCCCTATTAAAATATCATAATTGTAACATCCCAAGGTTTTCTAAAAATAAATTGAAAATGCTTGAAATTTTGTTTATGGTATATATTTATAAGTATCCTTTAAACATAATTTTATTTCTTCTCTGATTTGAATTTCAAGAAACTGTCATCTACAATTGGGTTCAGTATGTTATTTAGAGTCTGATGAAACAAACTTGTTTTTTTGGTGAATAGTAACATGCCCTTATGAATAGTAATATGAATAGTAATATGACCTCATGAATATTAAATAATATTATTATTTTATTTTCCCATGGGAATAGGATAATGGGATCATAATTAATTTTCCAAAGTCACATAAAACTAATTGCACTTCAATATTGTTATTTTTTGAATTCACTGTGACCTTATTTAAAAATTAAATTAATAATATTTAGAAAATTATTTTTGAAAAATGGAGTTCATTTTTGAATTGTACTCATCGAAAAATGGTTGGGGTAAATTTTTGGTATTTTTCTGAAACTCTTGAATTTTCGGTGAATAGTGAAATACGATAAAATACCGTATAATCAATTTATCGGTAAATATGCACTATTTATGACTTCATAAGTGATGAAAGGCCACTTGCCTCGAACTCACTGGAAATTTTCACTAATTAAGGCCACTTTATTTGAGATTATTCATAGTCTTGATAAAAATATTATAATGATAATTAAAATAATCTAAAATACCTCCCCTCCTCCACTATAAATATCACCCTCACTCCCCTCTTCCTCCCACACCTCTCAAGCCTTGAGAATTGTCTAATTTCTGCCAAATTCTTTCCTCAATATTCTTCCCCACGTCCTAGAGCTGTTGTTCTCACCAAAAGACCAAAATCAAAGCCCTTAAGAAGGATTTCAAGGAGAAGAGATCAAGAGGTAAACATCCTCTTTCATTTTCATTTTTTCCTTCCATTTTATGTTATTCTCTTCCTTTCCATTTGTCTTTTGTTGGGATATTTCATTAAATATTTCCCCTTACTCTGCAAATTTTGTATGAATGATGAGATATTACATTCCTCTCATCAATCTTGTTTTTTTTTAAATTTTAAGAGGCGACATTAGGCTGCCGAATTTTTGTAAGAAATTTCTCGTGTTTTCTTCATTTCATGATTCGTTTCTCTTCTTCCTTCACCCCCTCTTATCCAAGAGGCATGAAATCTCCAGAATAATGTATATTCTGGATGTTTTCATGTTTATGGAAAATTAAAAATCATTATTACTCTCCTCTCTCACTTATTTAAAGAATCAAAAAAACATTGTCCATTTGTGTCGAATAACCGATATCATGGACGATGTATTTTCAATATCCATTAATTATTTCAAGTCTGGTCATGAAACCATTTATATGGTTGAACCAGGTTATAATATATGTTTTATGACTCATATATGGTTCTGCAATTATTTTGTACCCATGGTTCAAATTTATAAGACTAAATGAGGTTGTAATTATTAAAGAACCACTTAAATTATCTAAACAAACATAATTAATGTTTTAACTTATAAATCATCATCATATAAAGAATCAAAGTGATAAATGGTATCATTTATGGTACTGTAAATATGTAAATACTACTCCATTACAATTCTGTAGTTTCACTTCCAATCAACAAGAACGATTCATCATGAACAGATTGTGAAAATCACAAAAGAACTCACCCAAAATAATGCAAGGAACAAAATACTAACAAATACGGGGTGAAATGAGGTTATGAAATGACCATATAAGATGTTATAAACATGAACATGTTTCTGTAAAATACTAATAACACTCTTTTAACCATTATACAGGAGGTTGAAACAATTTTGAACAAAGACAAGCCCAAGGTAAGGGAATTCTTAACCCGATTTCCATTCTTTGGGTTAACCTTCTACTTTATAATTTATGTGCTATTTAAATTGTTTTTGTGATGGGTTATGTTTATATTATGTTTAATTATGTGTATTTACAGAGTATATACATATTCCATCCACTCAATTAAGTCTCACTTCAAGTATATGATGTTTATAAGGGACTTTTCTTCTAAAATCCTCTTTTAAAATTATGTTTTATAAAATTCAAAGGCAATGTTTTTATGCTATTGTTTATGTTGTATGATCATGTTTTTGTTATTGGGAATTGTTTATGATGAAGGGTGGGACCTATATTTACCTCCAATGCATTGGGTATGAGTAAGTTGGAGGTCGGCCGTATGGTTACTCCAGGTGTAACTGTGATGGTTACACAAAGTAAGGTAGCCATGAGGGTTATATATTTTAAGGTAGCCAAGATGGTTACAAGATTATGTAAGTAATGCCCCAATATACCTCTATGATTATAATTATGTTTTTGTTGATCTTGTTTAAATATCATGTTACACAAATTAATATTTTATGGGTGGAAATCATGTCTTTTGAAAAGTTTTCATACGTCATGCGTATTCACGGACTAATGTGATTTTTCCTTCTTTTTCATACCTTACTGAGATTTTGTGCTCATACCAAGTTTTTAAATGATTTTTCACAGGTTAATGGATGAGTAAAACAAGGAAGTAAGACATGTTAAATGTTGAAGAAATGTCAAGGAGTCTTGTTTTGTGTTTTAATGTTTTATATTCTGAGGAAAATGGAAACTGATTTTATGGTATCCACTATGTAACAATGTGTAATGTTATGAATATTTTGTCTTAATTATATAAAGCTCTAAACTTGAAAAGATCCTCAATGTAAAATTAAGTGTTTCCTTGATTAAATTCAAGATTATGTATGAAATAAGTGTGGGTCCTTATAGTTGGTATCAGAGGTCGGTTTAGACAACTTTAGGGATTAGGAGTTCTTGTGAGACACGTGATTAGTCCCTATATCTATTATTTCAGTTAAATCCCTGTTTTATAACTTTTTTTTTCAGGTCAAGTAAAGTTGGTTACGAATGGAAGGAGAAGGATCTCAAACGACATTCCTATCTCTTCCTGATGACATGCTTGCAATAATTATTGCAAAGTCATCTTCGGATGATTGTGAAACTTTTTCTAGCATACAACTCACTTGCAAGCAGTTTTTTGAGATATCAAACACCTCCTCTATACCTCGTTATCATCGTGGATCATGGGTTGTTTTTAGACAAATACTATTTTTACAATATTCACATAATTTCAAGAAAGGTAAATATTATCAAGGTATTTTCAAATATTTTACCTTATCACAAGAATTTGAATCATATTATGATTTTAAAAATGGTGCGGAGGAAGGAGACCCTTATGCAACCTATTTATATTTTCTTTTAAAATATAGTCTCACATCACATACTTATGGTATTTTAAAAGTACCAATAATAGAAAGTTTCAACTCAATTTCGGTCCGACTATTTTATAGAAATCATGTTTTATCAGATGTTTTGGAATTATATGTCATACATGATTATTTTCCAAAACTGTTTTTCTGTGAACACCCATATGACCCATGTTGTACGAGGTGTATTTGGATGGAGTAATCAAATGATTTTGAAAGATCTCTAAATCATTGTTGTAATGCATGGGACTTCTACCTACGTGAACAAGATGATGATGAAACCGAGTGGACACCTTGATCAAGGTACCTTCAGTTGTTTAATAAGTAAATAAAATTGCGAGGACGCAATTTCAAGAAGGTGGGGATAATGTAACATCCCAAAGTTTTCTAAAAATAAATTGAAAATGATTGAAATTTTGTTTAAGTTATATATTTATAAGTATCCTTTAAACATAATTTTATTTCTTCTCTGATTTGAATTTCAAGAAACTGTCATCTACAATTGGGTTCATTATGTTATTTAGAATCTGATGAAACAAACTTGTTTTTTTGTTGAATAGTAACATGCCCTTATGAATAGTAATATGAATAGTAATATGACCTCATGAATAGTAAATAATAATATTATTTTATTTTCCCATGGCAATAGGATAATGGGATCATAATTAATTTTCCAAAGCCACATAAAACTAATTGTACTTCAATATTGTTATTTTTCGAATTCACTGGGACCTTATTTAAAAATTAAATTAATAATATTTAAAAAATTATTTTCGAAAAATGGAGTTCATTTTTGAATTCTACTCATCGAAAAATTGTTGGGGTAAATTTTTGGTATTTTTCTGAAACTCTTGAATTTTCGGTGAATAGTGAAATATGATAAAATACCGTATAATCAATTTATCGGTAAATATGCACTATTTATGACATCATAAGTGATGAAAGGCCACTTGCCTCGAACTCACATGATATTTTCACTAATTAAGGCCACTTTATTTGAGATTATTCATAGTCTTGATAAAAATATTATAATAATAATTAAAATAATCTAAAATACCTCCCCTCCTCCACTATAAATATCACCCTCACTCCCCTCTTCCTCCCACACCTCTCAAGCCTTGAGCATTGTCTAATTTCTGCCAAATTCCCTCCTCAATATTCTTCCCCACGACCTAGAGCTTCTGGTCTCACCAAAAGACCAAAATCAAAGCCCTTAAGAAGGATCTCAAGGACAAGAGATCAAGAGGTAAACATCCTCTTTCATTTTCATTCTTTCCTTCCATTTTATGTTATTCTCTTCCTTTCACTTTGTATTTTGTTGGGATATTTCATTAAATATTTCCCCTTACTGTCCAAAATTTGTATGAATGATGAGATATTCCATTCCTCTCATCAATCTTGTTTTTATGAAATTTTAAGAGGCGTCGTTAGGCTGCCAAATTTTTGTAAGAAATTTCTCATGTTTTCTTCATTTCATGATTCGTTTCTCTTCTTTCTTCACCCCCTCTTATCCAAGAGGCATGAAATCTCCAGAATAATGTATATTCTGGATGTTTTCATGTTTATGGAAAATTAAAAATCATTATTCCTCTCCTCTCTCACTTATTTAAAGAATCAAAAAAACATTGTCCATTTGTGTCGAATTACTGATATCGTGGACGATGTATTTTCAATTTCCATTAATTATTTCAAGTCTGGTCATGAAACCATTTATATGGTTGAACCAGGTTATAATATATGTTTTATGACTCATATATGGTTCTGCAATTCTTTTGTAGCCATGGTTCAAATTTATAAGACTAAATGAGGTTGTAATTATCAATGAACCACTTAAATTATCTAAACAAACATAATTAATGTTTTAACTTCTAAATCATCATCATATAAAGCATAAAAGTGATAAATGGTATCATTTATGGTACTGTAAATATTTAAATACTACTCCATTCCAATTCTGTAGTTTCACTTCCAATCAACAAGAACGATTCATCATGAACCGATTGTGAAAATCACAAAAGAACTCACCCGAAATAATGCAAGGAACAAAATACTAACAAATAAGGGGTGAAATGAGGTTATGAAATGACCATATAAGATTTTATAAACATGAAAATGTTTCTTTAAAATACTAATATCACTCTTTTAACCATTATACAGGAGGTTTAAACAATTTTGAAGTAAGACAATCCCAAGGTAAGGGAATTCTTAACCCGATTTCCATTCTTTGGGTTAACCTTCTACTTTATAATTTATGTGCTATTTAAATTGATTGTGTGATGGGTTCTGATTATATTATGTTTAATTATGTGTATTTACCGAGTATATACATATTCCATCCACTCAATTAAGTCTCACTTAAAGTATATGATGTTTATAGGGGACTTTTCTTCTAAAATCCTCTTTTAAAATTCTGTTTTATAAAATTCAAAGCCAATGTTTTTATGCTATTGTTTATATTGTATGATTATGTTTTTGTTATTGGGAATTTTTTATGATGAAGGGTGGGACCTATATTTCCCTCAAACGCATTGGGTATGAGTATGTTGGAGGTCGGCCGTATGGTTACTCCAAGTGTAACTGTGATGGTTACACAAAGTAAGGTAGCCGTGAGGGTTACAAATTTTAAGGTAGCCAAGATGGTTACAAGATTATGTAAGTAATGCCCCAATATACCTCTATGATTATAATTATGTTTTTGTTGATCTTGTTTAAATCTCATGTTACACAAAGTAAGATTTTATGGGTGGAAAGCATGTATTTTGAAAAGTTTTCTTACGTCAGGTGTATTCACGGACTAATGTGATTTTTCCTTCTTTTTCATACCTTACTGAGCTTTTCTGCTCATACCAAGTTTTTAAATTATTTTTCATAGGTTAATGGATGAGTAAAAAAAGGAAGGAAGTCATGTTAAATGTTGAATAAATGTCAAGGAGTCTTGTTTTGTGTTTTAATTTTTTATATTCTGAGGAAAATGGAAACTGATTTTATGGTATCCACTATGTAACAATGTGTAATGTTATGAATATTTTGTCTTAATTCTCTAAATCTCTAAACTTGAAAATATCCTCAATGTAAAATGAAGTGTTTCCTTGAATAAATTCATGATTATGTATGAAATAAGTGCGGGTCCTTATAATAATCAAAGACCTAATCCCAAGTGAATTTTCTTGTGTAATAAAGGGATACATGCCAATAATATAATTCAATTAACTTCTAAATTTTCTATCAATAAAGGGATGATTATATTTATACTTTTTTATTATTACATTTATAATGAATAAATAATTTGACTCACAAAAAATTGAATTTAGATATATTAAACACAAAAACGTATTTTTGGGATATGTATATTTTCAATCAAGACATGCTATTTGAGGAATTCATTAAATTTGGAAATAAATTAACTATTAATAAAATATTTTTTAGATAATATTTATTAAATATAAATGAAAATATAATTTTGTGAGTTCAAAAATATTATCTATAAGGCTTGGAAAACTATTTTTTTAAAAAAATAGTATTCTTCAACAAATATGGATTTTTTATTTAAAATAGTATGTACACATATTTATAATTTCTTTTATCAAAATAAGTGTTATATTTCAAATAATCAAGTCCAAATTATCCAGTTTAAACTTTTTTATAATTTTATGATACAATAGAATATTTAGGTAAAGATTTAATAAGGTATAAAATATAGTATGTATTATAATATCATAGAAGCCTAAAAGTGATATAACAAATACTATAAAGATTATAAATTAACAAAATAATTTTTCCTTTTAAAATAATTACTTTTTGAACATATATAATTAATTATTTAAATCACTTAAAGAATGATTTAGATCATATATTATATTTTTATGTTTTAAAAAAATTAGTTACAAACATGACTATCTTCCACATCACCAAGGGGATTAATTAAATTATTTCTGTTCATAGACCTAAAATATAATTAAATACAATCATATTTAATATAAACCAATGAAGAAAAACACATGGTATTATTTGTTGGTTTTATTATAAGGCCCCATCCTTAAACCTTACTTAATATTGAATTAAATGAATAATTCACATTGAGTATCTTTTCAGGTTTAGAGTTTTAGATAATTATATCATAAATCATGAATTACATTCCACATTTAAACAAAGTGGTTACATAAAAGATATTACTCGTTTTTCCCCATCAATGGAAACATATTTAAAATAAAACATGGATTCTTTCTTGACACTTCCTTGACACTATCATCATATCATGTACCTTTCCCTTGACCTGTGAAAAACATTTCAAAAACTTGGGATGAGCATAAAAAGCTCAGTAAGGGATATAAAAATATGGAAAGGAAACATGAGTACATGTATACATAAGAATAAAATCATACTTTACCCATAAAACATAATCACTTTAACATACCCCATAAAATCATGAGTAAATAATAGAAATCATAAGACATAAAGGTAACTTGAGACATTCATAACATTCTTACGTAGGGAGTAACCCTCTTGGTTACGTTTGGAATACCCATCACAGTATATTCCCAAAATCTATTCAGAGAAACATTAACATTTATCCCCTTTGTGTTACCCAATGCATTAGAGAGCTATATCGGGCTCACCCGCCCTTAGTTTATCATGAAACCACCCGTCTTCATAATAATGCCCAAGAACCATAACATAACCATATCATATAAAACATGTATAAAGGAAACATAAAATTTACACTTTTCAATTACAAGATATCAATAAAACACATTGATATAAAAACATTATGAAAACCATTTTCAATACCAAAATAATAGAAGATTATAACATGGTATTTATTTTTCATTAAAAAAAAGTTATGGCTTGTAGAGGAAGCCGAAATTCAAATAATGGTCACGGCGGTAGAGAAGTCGTTGTCGCCGCATACATATGACAAGAAAAACATTATTATTTTTAGTTTAGTAAAACACATTATATAAAAAGATTCCTTTTGAATAAACAAAAATTAAAAGGGTTTTATACACTGTATAAAAGAAATTTTTGTATAAAACAAAGTATGCCTCAATGAAAGGAGATTGAGATGATGTCCCTTACAAAGACGGTATCCTTGGATTAAGGATAAATCAATAACACAATTATGTGTGACAAATGAATACACCAAATATAAGTGGATATTAAGTGTAAAACAATCAGAGGACATTCACACATATTCATATAACGACATATTCAAAGAGTACAATTTTATCCCAATGAATCAAAATTAGGTTAATAAGTTTCCTTGCAAAAGTTCGACAGCCTAACGACGTCACTTCAAAATACAGAAAAAGAGTTGATGAGAGATAAAAAGGGTATTTCATCACTTGGACATAAAATTTAAATAAATAAGGATATAGAAGAACATATCCCAACATAATAGTATGTGAATTAAAAGACATAACAGAAGAAGTCTTTTAAAAAGAGGAGGGTTAAAGGTTCCCTTACCGACTTGGGTAACTTTTGAAATGTACACCCCATGGAAGAAGGGTCATAAAATGAAGATGTAAATACCCATAAATGAAATTATACTATAAAGAGTGTGTAATAATGGTCATTACATACACCACTCAAAGTAAATAGTGGAAAACGTAGCATAAATGTCATAGCAATAAAAGTGAGATGAAAATCCCTTACGAAAACTGGGCAGTCTAACGGCACCATGTAAAACATCCAAAAATGGATTTATGAGATCAAATAGGGTATCTCATAATATGAACATAAAAATTTCAGTATGAGGAATATAAATGAACATCCCCAAACATAAGAAATATGAGCTTAAAATAAATGACCTAAAAGAGAGTACTTAAAAAGAAAGAGAGAGGTTGGATCTCTTACGAAAATTCGGCAGCCTAACGGCGCCACTCAAAACGTCCAAAATGGATTGATGAGAGAAAATAGGGTCTCTCACCATATGAACATAAAACTTACAGTAGGAGTAATATAAAAGATCATCCCAATCATAAGAAAGATGAGCTTAAAAGGAATGACATAAAAGAGTGTACTTAAAAAGAAAGAGAGGGGTAGGATCCCTTACCTCAAGTCCGACTTGTCTTGTTCGTTTCTTTATATTCCTGAGTAATAAACTATGTTCAATTTATAATTGCCTAAGGACATCCTTTAAATATTATTATTCAGTTCAAATCACATATTATAATGTTATAATAATTGTTTAATAATGTTAGTTCATATTAGACGTTTTTGTCGATTTTTGGTACATGAGTCAAAAATGAACTTGTTTGAAAAATGATTGCCCATGTAGTTATAAGTAAATAATTTCCAGAATAGTATTAATGATTAAAATATAATATATATCCATTACATATTCAGTTTATACTATTCCAAATCATTTGGAGATAAAAAATGAAAAGCACCGTTCATGGAGACGGTAGGCCGTACGTACGCATGAACGCTACTTTCATTTTTTTTGTCATATTAATGGAATTAAAAATAAATGATATGTAGCGACTCGGGTTTTTGGCCCTGTCAGACTTTGGAATATTTCTACGAATAATTCCAGAGCTAGGCGCGAAGACGGCGTGCGATTCCGAGGCCCGGTGTGCTCGGAATTAATTTTATAAAAATATTAAGTTTTTTTATACTATGCACGTGGCGGGGGTGTGATATCTCCTAAACGGTAGCTCAGAACGGGAATCTGAGGGCACGGTTGAGTCTGGAACGTGCCGTTTACCCTAGGCGGGGTGTAAACTTTGCGGGCGCGGGCCTGCGGTGAGAAACGCCACCAGGGGCGTTTCCGTAAATAAGTGGCAAGTTTGTGTTCGAGCGTCGGCTCAAATAACATCTGAACGGAGTCTCGGATGGAAAATATGAGACCGCCGTTGCATTCAGAACGGCGCGTTTACCCTAGGGGTGACCTTACTTTTGTTCGCATCGGGAGTCGGGTCCGAGGCGGGTTTGGCACCGGCGGGCCGCTGATATAAATATCAGCGCCCCCCCCCCCCCTTTTATCGTTCTTCGTCGTTCTTCGCCGTTCTTCGCCGCCACTCCGCCGAATCAAGCAAACGGAGCGCCCACGATCTCAGAATTCGACGGCGGACGTTCCAGGAGTGCGCAGCGGAAGCTCGGGAGCGCGGATCTGAGGAAGAACGTCGGCGTTTCGCCCGCGAGGTAGGCGGCTTTGATTTTTAACCCCCGATCCCGTTTTTGCTGTGTTTTTCTGCAAATTGAAGCCGTAGCAGTGTAGATCGGGTCCCGAGGGTCGTGTAGACGCCTCCGGATCGCAAAACGGACCTCCGGGGTCCCCCCGGCGGTCCGCGGAAGATCCGCCGGCGCGGCGGCGCGCGGAGGAGCCGCGGCGGCCGGCGGCCCAGCGCGGCGGCCCGCGGCAGAGCCGCGGTGGCGCGCGGTGGAGCGCCGCCTGCCGGTCCAGGCCGGCCGGACCGGCCGGTCGGGGCCGGTCCGGCCATTATTCGCATACGGGGGTCTTTAAACCCCCGTATCTTGCACTCCGGGTGTCGGATTCGCGCGCCGTTTGTGGCGACGTGACCCTAACGACGAGGCGAACCCTCCGGTGTGGGTTCGAGGGTTTAAAGGTTGGGATCGTGGCCCGGGAGCTAGAAACGTCGTATAAAATAATATTATTTTATTATTTTACGACTTCGGGCCGTTGTAACTTCTACCCGAAGCGTCCGTTTGACGTGCCGTCAGTGGCGTTGGGACCCTGATGGTATGCCGGACTTTTTGAGATGGTTTCCGGGTGTTGGGACTGCGAACGGGGTGCGGGCCCCACGAGGCCGGGTTTTGGCGTTTGCGGGGAAACGCAGCTTTTACACCAGGAGTCCGATTTTGGCGAATGAATAGTCGATCCTGTGTGTTTTTCCGAGAGGATCGCAATGGCGCGATCTATTTGACGAGTTTCGGAATCCAGGCATGGGCACCACCCGAGCCGGCCTTCGGTGAATAGTACCTTTTTCACCGGGTGTCCGTTTTGGGCGAGCGAGTAGTCGATTCCGCTTGTTTTTCCAAGGGGATCGCCGTGGTGTGATCCGCCCGATGGGTTTCAGGATCGTTGTGTGGGCCCCGCACGAGCTAGCTACGGTGAATAGTGTCTTTTTCACCGGTGCTCTGTTTCGGGCGAGTAAACAGCCTATCCTGCGTGTTTTTCCGCGTGGAACACGATGGTGGCCTCGGTTTTGGCTTCGGAGGTGCGCAATGTGGCTTTGAGGCGAGTCGCTCGGGTTAGCGACGTTTGGACCAGCAGTGGTTGAGGGTTCTCCCTTGGTTCGTTCCTACGAGGGTTCGTGTGGTATCACAACCTTCGTATGGGTTTGTGATCCTCTCGATGGGATGTTTAAATTGTTAGAGTTGTGGTATCCCTCCGGTGGGCCCAAAGTGGATCCTCTAGCATCTTTACCCTAGATCGGGTTCTTGGTATCGCTGTGACCGCTTATTCACGGGCAGCGATCCCCTATCTAGCAGGTTAACCCCGTAGGGTTTGTGGCATCATCGGGAATATGATCCCCTACGTGGTGGGTCGTGCATAGTAGGGTTGTGGCATCATCGGGTTTACGATCCCCTACTCAGCATGATGTTTATAGTAGGGTTGCGGCATCGTTGGTTATACGATCCCCTACTCAGTGCTTGGTGTCGGTAGGGTTGCGGTATTGTTGGTTATGTGATCCCCTACTCAGTGCGTGGTTTCGGTACGGTTGTGGCATCATCGGTTCGATCCCTACATCGCGAGTTATCCTAGATAGGGTTCCGGTATCGTCGTGACCATCTTTATATGGACGATGATCCTCTATCTGAGTGTGATACTTCTGTCGAGTGCAGATCGGGTTGTGGTATCCCCCAGCGGATCCTGGGTGTGATCCCCCATCTGTGAGAACTACGTATGCCAGATCGGGTCGTGGTATCCCCCAGCGGACCCTGGGAGTGATCCCCTGTCTGTGAGCTACGTATACCGGAGTGGGTCTTGGTATCCCCTAGCAGACCCTAGCGGCGATCCCCTATCCGAGGAGTTTGGCGGTTATGTTGTTTCAACGATGTTTCCTCAGTGATGCTATCCGATGAGCGTGGTCTCTCGGGTGAACGTCTGTGATGTTTGCGAGTAACCCGATGGAGTGTATCTCTCAGATGAGTGTCATCTGGTATGATAGTGTTCGTGGTGTACTCTCCTGGTTGTGGACAGTTGCTGGTGATGAGGTCGGTACTTCTTGTGGCTTTTTGGCGTGAGCTGTGTATATCTGGATTGTTCAAGGTGTATGTATGTGCATACACCTGAGCTGAGCTGAGCTGACTAGTTGTGTTTAGCCTAGGATGGTCATGAGATGGAGTTTCTCTCTCGTCTGGGTTCCCTCTGGCTGGGTTGAGCGGACTGTTGCCTTTCAGTTTCTCCCTTGGGTTTTGGGTTTTTGGGGTGCCTACTGAGTATGTTTATACTCACCCCTGCACGGGCTTTGCCCGCACATGTTTGTGTCTTGTGCAGACCATAAGCCTTTTGACGGAGTCCCCGGAGGACCCGGAGCAGGCGGAGCTTAGTGAGCGAGTTGACCGGGGTGTTTACCGGAGCTGTGCCGAGGGAGCTTTCTGGCGGGTGTTTGTGGCAGCGTTTCCCTTCTTCAGAGCAGGTTGGACGCGCTTTGTAGTTTTCTTTTGGTGGGCCCTGTTTTGCCCTTGTACTTTTGATGTTGCACTCTGGTTTGGGATAGATTGTATGCATGCATTTACTTTTCCGTTTCTATATCTCTGCACTGTTGCATGGAGGTGTTTGTGGGTGCGTGTGTACAGTTACCTTAGGCTAATGCCTCCCATGTGTGTGATAGCCTACTCGGCGCTGGTCGCCAGCCCCTGGCCTATTGGAGGCGGGCTTGGGGAGTCGCGGATCGAGCCCCGTTGGGTCGGGTCGTGACAGAGTGGTATCAAAGGAGGTTCCACCTTTGGGATCTCAGAGCGTAGCTGGTCTAGCTGTGAGCTTGGTTTGGGTTGCATAGTGGCAGTGTTAGGATGTTTCGAGTTTGACTTTCAGGCCAGGGACTCCAGTGTTGGTGCGGCAGCCGACGTATCCATACACCAGGACTCTGATAACCTGCCTTTTGACTCGGTAAATTCGTACACTGGTCGCGGGGACATAATGGTGCATGCATCTTATAGGACTGGGTTTTGGGTTTTCCTTGTCCTTCTTGAGTCATCTCTCCAGATATACTCTTTGACTGTGGTGTGTCTTGAATGTATTTCAGGATGCCTCCACGACGACAGCCAGCGAGGGTTCCGCAGCAGGATTGTGCTGATGACCCGCCCCGTGTAGTGGCCGTGGAGCAGGGCACAGGTTCTGAGGTTGCACCTCCAGGTGGTCTGCCAGTTGAGCCACCACCTGTCGAGCAGCTGGTTGTGCCGGCAGTGCAGGACGAGGTTGCGCGCAGGTTGAGTGCGCTGCACGAGTTCCAGAGGCAGCGACCTCTGAGGTTTCGGGGTGATCCAGACCCCGAGGCAGCTGATGACTGGCTTGAGGCAGTCACCCGAGTTTTCCACCTAGTGAGGACACCTCCAGATCAGATGGTGGTCCTAGCGGCGAGCCTTCTGCATGGTTCTGCCGGGCGATGGTGGAGTTTGGTGACGCAGTCCCATGATGAGGAGACGCTCACGTGGGCAGAGTTTGAGCGGCTCTTCAGGGAGGAGTTCTATCCGGTGACGCTGAGGTCAGTGCGGATCCAGGAGCTTCTGCAGCTTCGACAGGAGAGCATGACTGTGTCGGAGTACTCAGCGAGGTTTACAGACCTGTCGCCCTACTCCCTGGATTTGGTTCGAGACCCGTTCTTTAGGGCTCGGACCTTCGAGCAGGGCTTACGCCGGGATATCCGAGCAGGTGTGGTTTCCTTGTGCCTGCCCACCTATGCTGGTGTGCTGGAGCAAGCGCTGGTGGTGGAGAGCTTTCTGGCCGAGCAGATCTCTCATGTTAGTGCTGGGCACTCGAGAGCGGAGACTTCGTCGGTCGGATCGGCATCTGGTAGCCGACGACAGACTCAGGGGTCTGGACGTGGCCGACGTTTCAGGAGGCGACCCCAGGATGGAGGATCTGAGCCTCAGGGCTCACAGGGCTCGCAGGCCAGTTTTGGTCAGCCGCAGGAGAGGCGGTGTTACTCTTGCGATGGTCGGGGACATCTTGCTAGAGATTGTCCGACCCGATGTGCTGCTGAGAGGGAGCCGGTCGATGGACCGCCTTGGCAGAGGCAGCGTCTTGAGCAAGGAGGTCCGCAGGGCGTCAGACGTGGCGTCGGAGCTGGTGCAGTGGGAGGCGGTGGTAGACAGTACCAGTTCCCACCACCCCCACCCCCAGGTGGTCCACGCCTAGCTCTGGGAGCTTGTGGTCGAGGGTGAGGACAGCTGCATGCCCTGGAGGCTGTTGACCCAGAGGCACCACAGATGGATAGAGGTACGCCTTATGTCTTTTCTACTTACTGCAGTAGTTTTTCAGACACTGTTTAGCGGTACTCTTTCCTTTTGTTGCTTGCTCGAGTTTTGTTCAGGGCGTTGGTAAGACCCTGGGTGGTTGTTGCTGGTGAGCTCGCTGGTGTGTGAGACCCAGTTGAGAGTTCAGTCGCTTTCCTTATGCTTGGGGCTTTTCGGGGACGAAAAGTTCTAAGGGGGGGAGGATGTAGTGACTCGGGTTTTTGGCCCTGTCAGACTTTGGAATATTTCTACGAATAATTTCAGAGCTAGGCGCGAAGACGGCGTGCGATTCAGAGGCCCGGTGTGCTCGGAATTAATTTTATAAAAATATTAAGTTTTTTTATACTATGCACATGGCGGGGGTGTGATATCTCATAAACGGTAGCTCAGAACGGGAATCTGAGGGCACGGTTGCGTCCGGAACGTGCCGTTTACCCTAGGCGGGGTGTAAACATTGCAGGCGCTGGCCTGCGGTGAGAAACGCCACCAGGGGCGTTTCCGTAAATAAGTGGCAAGTTTGTGTGCGAGCGTCGGCTCAAATAACTTCTGAACGGAGTCTCGGATGGAAAATCTGAGACCGCCGTTGCGTTCAGAACGACGCGTTTACCCTAGGGGTGACCTTACTTTTGTTCGCATCGGGCGTCAGGTCCGAGGCGGGTTTGGCGCCGGCGGGCCGCTGATATAAATATCAGCACCCCCCCTTTTATCGTTCTTCGTCGTTCTTCACCGTTCTTCGCCGCCACTCCGCCGAATCGAGCAAACGGAGCGCCCACGATCTCAGAATTCGACGGCGGACGTTCCAGGAGTGCGCAGCGGAAGCTCGGGAGCGCGGATCTGAGGCAGAACGTTGGCGTTTGGCCCGCGAGGTAGGCGGTTTTGAGTTTTAACCCCCGATCCCGTTTTTGCTGCGTTTTTCTGCAAATTGAAGCCATAACAGTGTAGATCGGGTCCCGAGGGTCGCGTAGACGCCTCCGGATCGCAAAACGGACCACCGGGGTGCCCCCGGTGGTCCGCGGAAGATCCGCCGGCGCGGCCCCGGCGCGGCGGCGCCGGCGCCGGCGGATTCCGGCGGCCCGCGGCGGAGCGCCGCCGGCCAGGGCGGGCCGGCGGCGGCGGCCGGTCCAGGCCGGTCGGGGCCGGTCCGGCCTTTATTCGCATACGGGGGTCTTTAAACCCCCGTATCATGCACTCCGGGAGTCGGATTCGCGCGCCGTTTGCGGCGACGTGACCCTAACGACGAGGCGAACCCTCCAGTGTGGGTTCGAGGGTTTAAAGGATCGAGATCGTGGCTCGGGAGCTAGAAACGTCGTATAAAATAATATTATTTTATTATTTTACGACTTCGGGCCGTTGTAACTTCTACCCGAAGCATCCGTTTGACGTGTCGTCAGTTGCGTTGGGACCCTGATGGTATGTCGGACTTTTTGAGATGGTTTCCGGGTGTTGGGACTGCGAACGGGGTGCGGGCCCCACGAGGTCGGGTTTTGGCGTTTGCGGGGAAACGCAGCTTTTACACCAGGAGTCCGATTTTGGCGGATGAATAGTCGATCCTGTGTGTTTTTCCGAGAGGATCGCAATGGCGCGATCCGTTCGACGAGTTTCGGAATCCAGACGTGGGCCCCACCCGAGCCGGCCTTCGGTGAATAGTACCTTTTTCACCGGGTGTCCGTTTTGGGCGAGCGAGTAGTCGATTCCGCTTGTTTTTCCGAGGGGATCGCCGTGGTGTGATCCGCCCGATGGGTTTCGGGATCGTTGTGTGGGCCCCGCACGAGCTAGCTACGGTGAATAGTGTCGTTTTCACCGGTGCTCTGTTTCGGGCGAGTAAACAGCCTATCCTGCTTGTTTTTCCGTGTGGAACACGATGGTGGCCTCGGTTTTGACTTCGGAGGTGCGCAGTGTGGCTTTGAGGCGAGTCGCTCGGGTTAGCGACGTTTGGACCAGCAGTGGTTGAGGGTTCTCCCTTGGTTCGTTCCTACGAGGGTTCGTGTGGTATCACAACCTTCGTATGGGTTTGTGATCCTCTCGATGGGATGTTTAAACTGTTAGAGTTGTGGTATCCCTCCGGTGGGCCCAAAGTGGATCCTCTAGCATCTTTACCCTAGATCGGGTTCTTGGTATCGCTGTGACCGCTTATTCACGGGCAGCGATCCCCTATCTAGCAGGTTAACCCCGTAGGGTTTGTGGCATCATCGGGAATATGATCCCCTACGCGGTGGGTCATGCATAGTAGGGTTGTGGCATCGTCGGGTTTACGATCCCCTACTCAGCATGATGTTTATAGTAGGGTTGCGGCATCGTTGGTTATACGATCCCCTACTCAGCGCTTGGTGTCGGTAGGGTTGCGGTATCATTGGTTATGCGATCCCCTACTCAGCGCATGGTTTCGGTACGGTTGTGGCATCATCGGTTCGATCCCTACATTGCGAGTTATCCCAGATAGGGTTCCGGTATCGTCGTGACCATCTTTATATGGACGATGATCCTCTATCTGAGTGTGAAGCTTCTGTCGAGTGCAGATCGGGTTGTGGTATCCCCCAGCGGATCCTGGGTGTGATCCCCCATCTGTGAGAACTACCTATGCCAGATCGGGTCGTGGTATCCCCCAGCGGACCCTGGGAGTGATCCCCTATCTGTGAGCTACGTATACCGGAGTGGGTCTTGGTATCCCCTAGCGGACCCTAGCGGCGATCCCCTATCCGAGGAGTTTGGCGGTTATGTTGTTTCATCGATGTTTCCTCAGTGATGCTATCCGATGAGCGTGGTCTCTCGGGTGAACGTCTGTGATGTTTGCGAGTAACCCGATGGAGTGTATCTCTTAGATGAGTGTCATCTGGTATGACAGTGTTCGTGGTGTACTCTCCTGGTTGTGGACAGTTGCTGGTGAGGAGGTCGGTACTTCTTGTGGCTTTTTGGCGTGAGCTGTGTATATCTAGATTGTTCAAGGTGTAAGTATGGGCATACACCTGAGCTGAGCTGAGCTGACTAGTTGTGTTTAGCCGAGGATGGTCACGAGATGGAGTTTCTCTCTCGTCTGGGTTCCCTCTGGCTGGGTTGAGCGGACTGTTGCCTTTCAGTTGCTCCCTTGGGTTTTGGGTTTTTGGGGTGCCTACTGAGTATGTTTATACTCACCCCTGCACGGGCTTTTCCCGCACATGTTTGTGTCTTGTGTAGACCACAAGCCTTTTGACGGAGTCCCAGGAGGACCCGGAGCAGGCGGAGCTTAGTGAGCGAGTTGACCGGGGTGTTTACCGGAGCTGTGCCGAGGGAGCTTTCTGGCGGGTGTTTGTGGCAGCGTTTCCCTTCTTCAGAGAAAGTTGGACGCGCTTTGTAGTTTTCTTTTGGTGGGCCCTGTTTTGCCCTTGTACTTTTGCTGTTGCACTCTGGTTTGGGATAGATTGTATGCATGCATTTACTTTTCCGTTTCTATATCTCTGCACTGTTGCATGGAGGTGTTTGTGGGTGCGTGTGTACAGGTACCTTAGGCTAATGCCTCCCATGTGTGTGATAGCCTACTCGGCGCTGGTCGCCAGCCCCTGGCCTATTGGAGGCGGGCTTGGGGAGTCGCGGCTCGAGCCCCGTTGGGTTGGGTCGTGACAGAGTGGTATCAAAGGAGGTTCCACCTTTGGGATCTTAGAGCGTAGCTGGTCTAGCTGTGAGCTTGGTTTGGGTTGCATAGTGGCAGTGTTAGGATGTTTCGAGTTCGACTTTCAGGCCAGGGACTCCTGTGTTGGTGCGGCGGCCGACGTATCCATACACCAGGACTCTGATAACCTGCCTTTTGACTCGGGACATTCGTACACTGGTCGCGGGGACATAATGGTGCATGCATCTTATATGACTGGGTTTTTGGTTTTCCTTGTCCTTCTTGAGTCAGCTCTCCAGATATACTCTTTGACTGTGGTGTGTCTTGAATGTATTTCAGGATGCCTCCACGACAACAGCCAGCGAGGGTTCCGCAGCAGGATTGTGCTGATGACCCGCCCCGTGTAGTGGCCGTGGAGCAGGGCGCAGGTTCTGAGGTTGCACCTCCAGGTGGTCTGCCAGTTGAGCCACCACCTGTCGAGCAGCTGGTTGTGCCGGCAGTGCAGGACGAGGTTGCGCGCAGGTTGAGTGCGCTGCACGAGTTCCAGAGGCAGCGACCTCTGAGGTTTCGGGGTGATCCAGACCCCGAGGCAGCTGATGACTGGCTTGAGGCAGTCACCCGAGTTTTCCGCCTAGTGAGGACAGCTCCAGATCAGATGGTGGTCCTAGCGGCGAGCCTTCTGCATGGTTCTGCCGGGCGATGGTGGAGTTTGGTGACGCAGTCCCATGATGAGGAGACGCTCACGTGGGCAGAGTTTGAGCGGCTCTTCAGGGAGGAGTTCTATCCGGTGACGCTGAGGTCAGTGCGGATCCAGGAGCTTCTGCAGCTTTGACAGGAGAGCATGACTGTGTCGGAGTACTCAGCGAGGTTTACAGACCTGTCACGCTACTCCCTGGATATGGTTCGAGACCCGTTTTTTAGGGCTCGGACCTTCGAGCAGGGCTTACGCCGGGATATCCGAGTAGGTGTGGTTTCCTTGTGCCTGCCCACCTATGCTGGAGTGCTGGAGCGAGCGTTGGTGGTGGAGAGCCTTCTGGCCGAGCAGATCTCTCCTGTTAGTGCTGGGCACTCGAGAGCAGACACTTCGTCGGTCGGATCGGCATCTGGTAGCCGACGACAGACTCAGGGGTCTGGACGTGGCCAACGTTTCAGGAGGTGACCCCAGGATGGAGGATCTGAGCCTCAGGGCTCACAGGGCTCGCAGGCCAGTTTTGGTCAGCCGCAGGAGAGGCAGTGTTACGCTTGCGATGGTCGGGGACATCTTGCTAGAGATTGTCCGACCCGATGTGCTGCTGAGAGGGAGCCGGTCGATGGACCGCCTTGGCAGAGGCAGCGTCTTGAGCAAGGAGGTCTGCAGGGCGTCGGACGTGGCGTCGGAGCTGGTGCAGCAGGAGGCGGTGGTAGACAGTACCAGTTCCCACCACCCCCACCACCAGGTGGTCCACGCCTAGCTCAGGGAGCTGGTGGTCGAGGGCGAGGATAGCTGCATGCCCTGGAGGCTGTTGACCGAGAGGCACCACAGATAGATAGAGGTACGCCTTGTGTCTTTTCTACTTACTGCAGTAGTTTGTCAGACACTGTTTAGCGGTACTCTTTCCTTTCGTTGCTTGCTCGAGTTTTGTTCAGGGCGTTGGTAAGACCCTGGGTGGTTGTGGCTGGTGAGCTCGCTGGTGTGTGAGACCCAGTTGAGAGTTCAGTCACTTTCCTTGTGCTTGGGGCTTTTCGGGGACGAAAAGTTCTAAGGGGGGGAGGATGTAGCGACTCGGGTTTTTGGCCCTGTCAGACTTTGGAATATTTCTACGAATAATTCCAGAGCTAGGCGCGAAGACGGCGTGCGATTCAGAGGCCCGGTGTGCTCGGAATTAATTTTATAAAAATATTAAGTTTTTTTATACTATGCACATGGCAGGGGTGTGATATCTCCTAAACGGTAGCTCAGAACGGGAATCTAAGGGCACGGTTGCGTCCGGAACATGCCGTTTACCCTAGGCGCGGTGTAAACTTTGCACGCGTGGGCCTGCGGTGAGAAACGCCACCAGGGGCGTTTCCGTAAATAAGTGGCAAGTTTGTGTGCGAGCGTCGGCTCAAATAACTTCTGAACGGAGTCTCGGATGGAAAATCTGAGACCCCCGTTGCGTTCAGAACGGCGCGTTTACCCTATGGGTGACCTTACTTTTGTTCGCATCGGGCGTCGGGTCCGAGGCGGGTTTGGCGCCGGCGGGCCGCTGATATAAATATCAGCGCCCCCCCCCCCCCCCCCCCCTTTATCGTTCTTCGTCGTTCTTCACCGTTCTTCGCCGCCACTCCGCCGAATCGAGCAAACGGAGCGCCCACGATCTCATAATTCGACGGCGGACGTTCCAGGAGTGCGCAGCGGAAGCTCGGGAGCGCGGATCTGAGGCAGAACGTCGGCGTTTCGCCCGCGAGGTAGGCGGTTTTGAGTTTTAACCCCCGATCCTGTTTTTGCTGCGTTTTTCTGCAAATTGAAGCCATAGCAGTGTAGATCGGGTCCCGAGGGTCGCATAGACGCCTCCGGATCGCAAAACGGACCACCGGGGTGCCCCCGGCAGTCCGCGGAAGATCCGCCGGCGCGGCCCCGGCGCGGCGGCGCCAGCGCCGGCGGATTCCGGCAGCCCGCGGCGGAGCGCCGCCGGCCAGGGCGGGCCGGCGGCGGCAGCCGGTCCGGCCATTATTCGCATACGTGGGTCTTTAAACCCTCGTATCATGCACTCCGGGAGTCGGATTCGCGCGCCGTTTGCGGCGACGTGACCCTAACGACGAGGCAAACCCTCCAGTGTGGGTTCGATGGTTTAAAGGATCGGGATCGTGGCCCGGGAGCTAGAAACGTCGTATAAAATAATATTATTTTATTATTTTACGACTTCGGGCCGTTGTAACTTCTACCCGAAGCGTCCGTTTGACGTGCCGTCAGTGGCGTTGGGACCCTGAAGGTATGTCGGACTTTTTGAGATGGTTTCCGGGTGTTGGGACTGCGAACGGGGTGCGGCCCCACGAGGCCGGGTTTTGGCGTTTGCGGGGAAACACAGCTTTTACACCAGGAATCCGATTTTGGCGGATGAATAGTCGATCCTGTGTGTTTTTCCAAGAGGATCGCAATGGCGTGATCCGTTCGACGAGTTTCGGAATCCTGGCGTGGGCCCCACCCGAGCCGGCCTTCGGTGAATAGTACCTTTTTCACCGGGTGTCGGTTTTGGGCGAGCGAGTAGTCGATTCCGCTTGTTTTTCTGAGGGGATCACCGTGGTGTGATCCGACCGATGGGTATCGGGATCGTTGTGTGGGCCCCTCACAAGCTAGCTATGGTGAATAGTGTCGTTTTCACCGGTGCTCCGTTTCGGGCGAGTAAACAGCCTATCCTGCGTGTTTTTCCGCGTGGAACACGATGGTGGCCTCGGTTTTGGATTCGGAGGTGCGCAGTGTGGCTTTGAGGCGAGTCGCTCGGGTTAGCGACGTTTGGACCAGCAGTGGTTGAGGGTTCTCCCTTGGTTCGTTCCTACGAGGGTTTGTGTGGTATCACAACCTTCGTATGGGTTTGTGATCCTCTCAATGGGATGTTTAAACTGTTAGAGTTGTGGTATCCTCCGGTGGGTCCGGAGTGGATCCTCTAGCATCTTTACCCTAGATCGGGTTCTTGGTATCGCTGTGACCGCTTATTCACGGGCAGCGATCCCCTATCTAGCAGGTTAACCCCGTAGGGTTTGTGGCATCATCGGGAATATGATCCCCTACGCGGTGGGTCGTGCATAGTAGGGTTGTGGCATCTTCGGGTTTACGATCCCCTACTCTGCATGATGTTTATAGTAGGGTTGCGGCATTGTTGGTTATACGATCCCCTACTCAGCACTTGGTGTCGGTAGGGTTGCGGTATCGTTGGTTATGTGATCCCCTACTCAGCGCGTGGTTTCGGTACGGTTGTGGCATCGTCGGTTCGATCCCCTACATCGCGAGTTATCCCAGATAGGGTTCCAGTATCGTCGTGACCATCTTTATATGGACGATGATCCTCTATCTGAGTGTGAAGCTTCTGTCGAGTGCAGATCGGGTTGTGGTATCCCCCAGCGGATCCTGGGTGTGATCCCCCATCTGTGAGAACTATGTATGCCAAATCGGGTCGTGGTATCCCCCATCAGACCCTGGGAGTGATCCCCTATCTGTGAGCTACGTATACCGGAGTGGGTCTTGGTATCCCCTAGCGGACCCTAGCGGCGATCCCCTATCTGAGGAGTTTGGCGGTTATGTTGTTTCAGCGATGTTTCCTCAGTGATGCTATCCGATGAGCGTGGTCTCTCGGGTGAACGTCTGTGATGTTTGCGAGTAACCCGATGGAGTGTATCTCTCAGATGAGTGTCATCTGGTATGACAATGTTCGTGGTGTACTCTCCTGGTTGTGGACAGTTGCTGGTGATGAGGTCGGTACTTCTTGTGGCTTTGTGGCGTGAGCTGTGTATATCTGGATTGTTCAAGGTGTATGTATGGGCATACACCTGAGATGAGCTGAGCTGACTAGTTGTGTTTAGCCGAGGATGGTCACGAGATGGAGTTTCTCTCTCATCTGGGTTCCCTCTGGCTGGGTTGAGCGGACTGTTGCCTTTCAGTTGCTCCCTTGGGTTTTGGGTTTTTGGGGTGCCTACTGAGTATGTTTATACTCACCCCTGCACGGGCTTTGCCCGCACATGTTTGTGTCTTGTGCAGACCACATGCCTTTTGACGGAGTCCCAGGAGGACCCGGAGCAGGCGGAGCTTAGTGAGCGAGTTGAGCGGGGTGTTTACCGGAGTTGTGCCGAGGGAGCTTTCTGGCGGGTGTTTGTGGCAGCGTTTCCCTTCTTTAGAGCAGGTTGGATGCGCTTTGTAGTTTTCTTTTGGTGGGCCCTGTTTTGCCCTTGTACTTTTGCTGTTGCACTCTGGTTTGGGATAGATTGTATGCATGCATTTAATTTTCCGTTTCTATATCTCTGCACTGTTTCATGGAGGTGTTTGTGGGTGCGTGTGTACAGGTACCTTAGGCTAATTCCTCCCATGTGTGTGATAGCCTACTCGGCGCTGGTCGCCAGCCCCTGGCCTATTGGAGGCGGGCTTGGGGAGTCGCGGCTCGAGCCCCGTTGGGTCGGGTCGTGACATGATATATATATATTATAATTCCAGTAAAATATATATGTTATATAGGTCACATATGTTCATTAATTTTATTCTTTATACATTCCATGTATTTCATGTACGAGTCACATCACTTGAGGGGGCGGTAGTCCACACTTCCTCATATGAAATTATCGCATTTGCACAACATGAAAAGAATAAAGGTATGTTTTAAATATAAAATAAAGAAGCATATAGTAAACATAAATACCATATATATCATATATAAAATACAGTGACATCAAAATGGCCACCTTTAAAGGTGTTAAAAGAATATTGAACAATCATCGTTTCGTGAGGCAGAAAATCGCCAACCACAGAAACAATATGTTCTTTAACCATTAGACGAAGGTGTGTGTAAGCGTAGCTCGAATTCTTCACATAAAAACATACTAGTATATTAAATATACTGGTGTTGTTACAAAAGAAAATAATAAAAAGAGTTTAGGGGGTTGGAGAAACAAAATAAAACATAAGAACACAAGAGAAAACACTACCTTTAAAACGGGTAACTCTCTTTGATTTAAGCTCAAAGGCTTCCTTGGAAAGGATTCTTCCCAAAGTGAGGCTTCAATGATGAATAGAGGGATTTGGAGATATGAAATGGGCAGAGTTTGGCCGAGCCAAAGGTTTGAGAGGTGTGTGTAAGGTGGTAGAGGTGGGGGACTTTTATAAGAGGAGAGGAGGGGCACTCTTGGAAAGTAAAGAAATGTTACTGTATTCTAAAATGATTTTCGGATTTAAAAGGTCCCACATTGATATAATTCGAGGATAAGGTGATAAGGGTTCGAAATATACCCATCTAATAGGTTTTTGACAAGTGTAGGACTTAGATTTTACATTATCTTTTCATTTTATTTAAATCGTTATGTATTGAGGTAATCGCTGCATCATCATGATGTCATAAATAATTTAATTTATTTAATGTCTAAAAATTATAAAAAAATACTATGATGTAGGAAAGATTTTTATCTTTCCAATAATTATTTATAGTCAAACATATGACTTGTATAACCCCACTTAATAATTGTTTTATTAAAACAACTCATGTTTGTGACATTTTTACTTTAACATTAAATAAAAAGATATTAATGTCATTTTCCTTCCAAAGTGGCTCCATGGGATCCCCAAGTTGACCCATTGATTTTCTTGGTCGGACATGACACATCCAATAAGGGTAGGACATGTTTCAAGCTCATCTCATATTATTAAAACATTATTTTTACCTTAAACTACACTAATTACCTCTAATCGCGATTAAAAACGTAAAAGTTACTATTCACCAAAAAAAATATTTTAATCCCATTGAACCAAATTTTACTTCTTAATGACAACCATGTATGTCGGATTTTTGAAATTCAAAACACAGTGGTGGTAAAATTTCATTTAAACGAAAAATCAGTTTTTTAAGTACCACTTAGTGGTTTCACTATTCATCAAAAATTGAAGTTTTTCAGAAAAATACCAAAACTATACCCTAAGCTATATTTGATATTCCAAATTCAAAATTGAAGTATATTTTAAAAAATTCAAAACATATAAGTTTCATTAATTAATTTAATAATTAATTCCCGCTGTCAGAACAAATAGCATGTTTTTATGAAACAATAAGTATCAAAAGATTGACACTAGTTTATGTCCGATTTCAAAGTGAAATTAATTCCAACGACCACTATTGGATTAAATGGTAAAAATATATTCTAATTTTACTTTAAAAACAATTCAAAATATATCTAATCATATAAATAAATTAGATTAAAAAGATGTTTTGAATTAAAATACAACAGTTTTCACTATTCATTAAAAAAATGAACTTTATCGGAAAGATACCAAAAATTTACACAAAGTATATTTTGATGTCCCGATTCTAAATAAGAATTTTATTTTGTCAAATATAACACATAAAATTTTAAAAAAGTGGGTTTAAAAGAGGTTCTCCATCAAAAGGCGGTTAATCGACCTTTTAAAGAATATTAGAATGTTTACGCTTAAAATTGGATTCATTTGCATTTTTAATCCTCTAACATTTATTGTAAAGCGTAAAAATATTTGACAAACACATATAATCATTTTTTAGTTAGTTCTGTTCATTCCCTCCATTACAACAGCTAGGCATTAACTACCATTTACAATAATATTATTTTATTATTAGAGTGCAACGTAAGATTCCCAAGAAACTCATTGTTGTGTATTGGGTACGCCATCGAGCATAGTGTCCCCTTTAAAGTAATATTAATATTTTATTCACAAATATGGATAAATATAAAAATGTCATATTCTTTAATTACCTGGGGTGTTACATCCTTCCCTCCTTTTTGGGAATTGTGTCCTCACAATTTTAGAATTGGGCTTGGAAACATCCTTGAAAGTCCCACATCAGAAAAAGAGTCGGTAAAATAGTCACTTTAAAATAAAGAAAGAAAAGTACAGAGGTCACCCAAGTTAACCCATACTAGGATTCTATGTAGGAAAACATGGACATGGAGGAGAAAAAATAGGGTCATGTTCTGATGGAGAGTGATAAAAAACATGTTTAGGAGAAAGTTAACCACAAGAAATTCACAAAATTGTGATGGGTTAAATGGTATTCGATTCCCCAGTAAGAAAAGTTAATAGAAAACATTTTTGTTTTTAGTTTCTTTTTATTGAAGAATTTATTCATAAGGACACATAATCACTTATCATGTTGACTTTCAACTTTTATTAGATTTCTTACACACACTCATATTTTCTCCAAAAGACGAGTATTTAGGAAGACTTGTTCACATTAAGAGTACTATAATAAACTTCTAGAGAATCACCTAATCCACAAAAAAGAACTATATACTTCCCATGTCTTTAGACTTTAACCAAAACTAAAACTAAAAAGGTTAGTACAAGATCATATAATCCAGAAAAGGATAACCCTTTATAAAAAAAAATCTATTCATAATCTCCAAAATTTGTCCAACAAAACCCAAAGTTCAACGAGGACCGTTTGATAAACAGTTTGTCCATAAAATTCTTCAAAGTAAACAAACTAAGATTGAAACCCAAATATTTGAAGGATTTAGTCACATAGTCTTCCAAGTTAAATCGTAACATTTATCTCCAAACAACATCAGTTGCTCTTAAAGTCTCATATTGAAAAGTAATTAACCTAATCACATATCATCCTTGATAGGTTAATAAATTTCCATAGATAACCCAAAATCAACTTACTATTAATTCATAAAATCATCTAACTAAAAAGAATCAGTCAAACTAACCAGGGACTTCATGTAGTCCAGTGGTAGGTGATAAATACCAGTTTCACTTTGGTTGTGGGTTCGATTCCCGCAGATTTGTCTGACGCGACGGGTTGTCACACGGTCTACATGTTGTCCTTTTTATAAAACTCAAAAAATAACCCTAACATGTTTTAATCTCAATAGTTTCCTTATACCTCTCATTTTCATCCAAATTCATTACGATCTCAACATCTTAATTCTTGAAGTCTTATTTCACCACCATAAGATAAAATAAAATGATTCCCAAAATGAATAACATCATACCTTGATCATGGAGTCCACTCGGTTTCATTGTCATCTTGCTCACGTATATAGAAGTGCCATGCATTACAACAATGATTTAGATATCCTTCAAAATCATTTTCTTACTCCATCCAAATACAACTTGTACAACATGGGTCATATGGGTGTTCACAGAAAAACAGTTTTGGAAAATAATCATGTATGACATATAATTCCAAAAAATCTGATAAAATATGATTTCTATAAAATAGTCGGAAAGAATTTGAGTTGAAACTTTCTATTATTGGTCTTTTTAAAATACCATATGTATATGCTGAGAGACTATATTTTAAAAGCAAATATATATAGGTTGACCAAGGGTCCCCTTCCTCAGCACCATTTTTAAAATCAAAATATGCTTCAAATTCTTGTGATAAGGTAAAATATTTGAAAATACCTTTGATAATATTTACCTTTCTTTAAAATATGAGAATATTGTGAAAATAGTAATTTTCTAAATACAACCCATGATCCATGACGATAACGAGGTATAGTGGAGGTGTTTGATATCTCAAACAACTGCTTGCAAGTGAGTTTTATGCTAGAAAAAGTTTCACAATAATCCAAACATGACTTTGCAATAATTATTGCAATCATGTCATCAAGAAGAGAGAGGAATGGCGTTTGAGATCCTTATCTTTCCATTCGTAACCGACTTTACTTGACCTGAAAAAAGTTATAAAACAAGCATTTAACTGAAATAAGAGATATAGGGACTAATCATGTGTCTAACAAAAACTCATAATCCCTAAAGTTGTCTAAACCGACCTATGATACCAACTATAAGGCCCTAGCCTTAAACCTTACTTAATATTGAATTAAATGAATAATTCACATTGAGTATATTTTCAGGTTTAGAGTTTTAGAGAATTATATCATAAATCATGAATTACATTCCACATTTAAACAAAGTGGTTACATAAAAGATATTACTCATTTTTCCCCATCAACGGAAACATAGTTAAAATAAAACATGGATTCTTTCTTGACACTTCCTTGACACTATCATCATATCATGTACCTTTCCCTTGACATGTGAAAAACATTTCAAAAACATGGGATGAGCGTAAAAAGCTCAGTAAGGGATATAAAAATATGGAAAGGAAACATGAGTACATGTATGCATAAGAATGAAATCATATATTACCCATAAAACATAAGCACTTTTACATACCCCATAAAATCATGAATAAATCATAGAAATCATAAGACATAAAGGTAACTTGAGGAATTCATAACATTCTTTACGTATGGAGTAACCCTCTTGGTTACATTTGGAATACCCATCACAGTATATTCCCTAAATCGCTTCGGAGAAACCTTAACGTTTAACCCCTTCGCGTTACCCAATGAATTGAAGAGCTATATCGGGCTCACCCGCCCTTAGTTTATCACGGAACCACCCATCTTCAAAATAATTCCCAAGAACCATAACATAATCGAATCATATAAAACATGTATAAAGGAAACATAACATTTCCACTTTTCAATTACAAGATATCAATAAAACACATTGATATAAAAACATTATGAAAACCATTTTCAATACCAAAATAAAAGAAGAGTATAACATGGTATTTATTTTTCATTCAAAAAATGTTATGGCATGTAGAGGAAGCCGAAACTCAAATAACGGTCACAACGGCAGAGAAGCCGTTGTCGCCGCATACGTACGACAAGAAAAACATTATTTTTTGTAGTTTAGTAAAATGCTTCATATAAAAAGATTCCTTTTGAATAAATGAAAAGTAAAAGGGGTTTATACACCGTATAAAAGAAATTTGTGTATAAAACAAAGTATGCCTCAATGAAAGGAGATTGAGACGATGTCCCTTTCAAAGACGGTATCCTTGGAATAAGGATAAATCAATTACACAATTATGTGTGACAAACAAATACACCAAATATAAGTGGATATTAAGTGTAAAACAATCAGAGGACATTCACATGTATTAATAGAACGACATATTCAAGGAGTACAAGTTTATCCCAAATAATCAATATTGGGTTAAGAAGTTTCCTTGCAAAAGTTCGACAGCCTAATGACGTCACTTCAAAATTCAGAAAAAGAGTTAATGAGAGATAAAAAGGGTATCTCATCACTTGGACATAAAATTTACATCAATAAGGATATGGAAGAACATATCCCAACATAATAGTATGTGAATTAAAAGACATAACAGAATAAGTCTTTTAGAAAGAGGAGGGTGAAAGGTTCCCTTACGGACTTGGGTAACTTTCGAAATGTATACCACATGGAAGAAGGGTCATACAATGAAGATGTAAATACCCATAAATGAAATTATACTAAAAAAAGTGTATAATAATGGGTAGTACATACACCACTCAATGTAAATAGTGGAAAACATAGCATAAATGTCACAGGAATAAAAGTGAGATGAAAAATCCCTTACGTAAACATGGCAGTCTAACGACACCACTTAAAACATCCAAAAATGGATTTATGAGATCAAATAGGGTCTCTGATAATATGAACATAAAAATTTCATTATGAGAAATATAAACAAACATACCCAAACATAATAAATATGAGATTAAAAGAAATGACATAAAAGATAGTACTTAAAAAGAAAGAGAGAGGTTGGATCTCTTACGAAAATTCGGCAGCCTAACGACGCCACTCAAAACATCCAAAATGGATTGATGAGATAAAATAGGGTATCTCACCATATGAACATAAAAATTATAGTAGGAGTAATATAAAAGAGAATCTCAATCATAAGAAATATGAGCTTAAAAAGAATGACATAAAAGAGTGTACTTAAAAAGAAAGAGAGGGGTAGGATCACTTACCTCAAGTCCGACTTGTCTTGTTCGTTTCTTTATATTCTTGAATAATAAACTTTTTTCAATTTATAATTTCCTAAGGAACTCCTTTTAAGATTATTATTCAGTTCATATCACATATTATAATGTTATAATAATTGTTTAATAATGTTAGTTCATATCAGACGTTTTTGCCGATGTTTGGTACATGAGTCAAAAATGAACTTGTTTGAAAAATGATTTCCCATGTAGTTATAAGTAAATAATTTCTAGAATATTATTAATGATTAAAATATCATATATATCCAGTACAAATTCATTTTATGCTATTCCATATCATTTGGAGATAAAAAACGAAAAGCACCGTTCATGGAGACTGTAGGCCGTTCGTACGCATGAACGCTACTTTCATTTTATTGTCATATTAATGGAATTAAAAATAAATGATATATATATATATTATAATTCCAGTTTAATATATATGTTATATAGGTCACATATGTTCATTAATTTCATTCTTTATAAATTCCATGTATTGCATGTACGAGTCACATCACTTGAGAGGGCGGTAGTCCACACTTCCTCATATGAAATTATCGCATTTGCACAACATGAAAAGAATAAAGGTATGTTTTAAATATAAAATACAGAAGCATATAGTAAACATAAATACCATATATATCATATATAAAATACAGTGACATCATAATGGCCACCTTTAAAGGTGTTAAAAGAATATTGAACAATCATCGTTTCGTGAGGCAGAAAATTGCCAACCACAGAAACAGTATGTTCTTTAACCATTAGACGAAGGTGTGTGTAAGTGTAGCTTAAATACGTCACATAAAAACATCCTAGTATATTTAAGATACTGGTTTTGTTACAAAAGAAAATAATAAAAAGAGTTTAGGGGGTTGTAGAAACAAAATAAAACATAAGAACACAAGAGAAAACACTACCATTAAAATGGGTAACTCTCTTTGATTTAAGCTCAAAGGCTTCCTTGGAAAGTATTATTCCCAAATTGAGGCTTCAATGATGAAGAGATGGATGTGGAGAGATGATATGGGAAGGGTGGTCTGAGAAAAAGTCTTGAGAGGTGTGTGTAAGGTGGTAGAGGTGGGGGCCTTTTATAAGAGGAGAGGAGGGGCACTCTTGGAAAGTAAAGAAATGTTACTTTATTTTAATTTGAGTTTCGGATTGAAAAGGTCCCACATTGATACAATTAGAGGATAAGGTGATAAGGGTTCTAAATATACCCATCCAATAGGTTTTTTACAAGTTTAGGTCTTATATTTTACATTATCTTTTCATTTTATTTAAATCGTTAAATAATGAGGTAATAGCTGCATCATCATGATGTCATAAATAATTTTATTTATTTAATGTATAAAAATTATAAAAAAATACTATGATGTAGGAAATATTTTTATCTTTCCAATGACTATTTATAGTCAAACATCTGACTTTTATAACCCTACTTAAAAATTGTTTTAGTAAAACAACTCATGTTTGTGACATTTTTACTTTAACATTAAATAAAAAGATATTAATGTCATTTTCCTTCCAAAGTGGCTTCATGGGGTCCCCAAGTTGACCCATGTATTTTATTGGTCGGACATGACACATCCAATAAGGGTAGGACATGTGTCAAGCTCATCTCATATTATTAAAACCTTATTTTTACCTTAAACTACACTAATTACCTCTAATCGCTATTAAAAACATAAAAGTTACTATTCACCAAAAAAAACTATTTTAATCCCATTGAACCACATTTTACTTCTTAATGACAACCATGAATGTCGGATTTTTGAAATTCAAAACACGGAGGTGGTAAAATTTCATTTAAACGAAAAATCAGTTTTTTAAGTACCACTTAGTGGTTTCACTATTCATCAAAAATTGAAGTTTTTCAGAAAAATACCAAAATTTCACCCTAAGCTATATTTGATATTCCAAATTCAAAAATGAAGTCTATTTTAAAAAATTCAAAACATATAAGTTTCATTAATTGATTTAATAATTAATTCCTGTTGTCAGAACAAATAGCGTGTTTTTATGAAACAATAAGTATCAAAAGATTGGCACTAGTTTAAGTCCGATTTCAAAGTGAAATTAATTCCAACAACCAATATTGGATTAAATGGTAAAAATATATTCTAATTTTACTTTAAAAACAATTAAAAAGATAATCTAATCATATAAATAAATTAGATTAAAAAGAGGTTTTGAATTAAAATACAACATTTTTCACTATTCATTAAAAATGAACTTTATCAGAAAGATACAAAAAATTTACACAAAGTATATTTTGATGTCCCAATTATAAATAAGAATAATATTTTGTCAAATATAACAAATAAAATTGTCAAAAAGTGGATTTAAAAGCGGTTCACCATCAAAAGGCGGTTAATCAACCTTTTAAAGAATATTAGAATGTTTACGCTTAAAATTGGATTCATTCGCATTTTTAATCCTCTAACAATTATTGTAAAGAGTAAAAATATTTGAAAAACACATATAATAATTTTGTAGTTAGTTCTGTTCATTCCCGCCATTACAATGGCTAGGCGTTTACTACCTTTTAAAATAATATTATTTTATTATAAGAGTGCAACGTAAGATTCCCAAGAAACTCATTGTTGCATATTGGGTACTCCATCGAGCATAACATCCCCTTTAAAGTAATATTAATATTTTATTCACAAATATGGATAAATATAAAAATGTCATATTCTTTATTTACCTGGGGTGTTACATTTAGCACCTTTTCATATAGAGTCCAAAAACATTCTTTAAAAATTTATAATGAATTATCATCTCTTTTTCTATATAATCCCAGCCAACATCCCATTAAACATCATTCCAAATAATTATTTCATGAATTTAATTTTTTATTTAAACTATAGATCCCTCCCAGTGTTCCCCCTATTTCTTTAAAATATCATCCCAATCATTTAGACTATGCCTTTTAATGTAATGGATCCTTTCATCCTATTTAATCAACCACCTTCATTAAATTATTCCCTTTTCAATTTCCAATTTTTCATATTTGGATATGATTTTAAATTTCCCTCTTATAATTATTATGATTCCAATGAAATTGGATTCCCATTTTTCTCTTATCCAATCCATCAATAAACAATTTTATTCACCTATTCGGCTACAAATATTATACTGTTATTTTCCGTGAAAAAACATTTTTGTACTAAGTAACCATATCCAATTCTACACTATTTTATTCACCTAGTATAACTCGTACCTCATTTATTTAGGATTTAAAATTTTGTAACATGTAATTTTTAATCATAGGATTGAAATTTATTAAATTAATACCTATGTTTTATGATCAATGTTACAAAATTATTCATGGACATGATTTGAATTTGAAAGGTGGGACCTGAATTATGCTCTAAAAGGCATTAGGTAATGTATTGATGTCTTCAAATGACTTGTATTTCTCACTTGAGATTTTCTAGGTACACTTTATTATATTATCTTATTTCTTATCTTTGACATATGTTTATGAAGACATATTTTATATTGTTTCCACATTCCTATGATTCCATTATATTATCAGGAGATATCATGCCTCAGTTTTGAATATTAGGATTATCTCCACATTTATGTTACCTTGATAGGACGCTTGGATCACATGTACTAATTTACCTTATTATATGCATGGTTTGTTATATTGATGTACTTTGAAACTATCCCATTTCTTATGTACATCCAAATGTTATCACATGTAGTTTTAAAAAATCGAATGAATAAAATGTATTTGTTTTGATTTTTAAAATACTTTTTTATTTATATTTTATAAATTCTTAACTAAATTAACCAAAAATTCTAGGTTTTGTGATATTTGGGTATTGTATTAAATATATCCCTCTATAACAATTCATTAAATAATTTGAATTAAAATATTAGTTTTTAGAGTTATTATTCAAGAAAACCCTATTTATTTTTTGGTATTCAAATTACCTAATAATATTTAAAGTCAAAATGATAAGAATAATAATTCAAAAAACAACTAAAATTTGGTAATGCGTGGAGTTAGTATTATATATGAATATAAATCCATTTATGTATTGTGTAATTTGATGCAGCTCTAACATAGAGGTACCTAGAGGTAATAAGCAGATAATAGTGCATTGAGCTAGAATCAATCATCACATGGTGCAATACAATAGGCCTTTTAGAAAACCAAATTTTACACTCCCGATGGATATGCTTTAATAAATTTCAAAGATCATTAGGAACCATTATTAATGGAATAAAAAATTTGTAGTATTTTATATTTGGTAATAGGAATTGGATAACAAATATTGAAACCATAAAATTCATAACAAAAATATTAAATGTCCTTTATTAGTTATTACATTTAATATTCATGGAATCTAATTTTATTTAAAAAATTTAATATACATTTATTTAATTCATAATATATATATTATCAATGGATAGAAAATGTATAATCTGATCCAACTTCTAATGTGAGTGTCAATGTGATGACTGCCCAATTGAGATGCCTAAATCAATGGGAGTAGGAATAGAAAACTTGTGACTATACATTCTTATTTAACAAATTTTTCCCCAAAATATGAAATAGAATGAATTATTGAAAACAATAATGATATAGATTGTTGAAATTGACATCTCTATACATTAATGGACTCTGAATATTTTGGGGACTTCTTATCCATTAATTATTGAGTTTTTTCCAAACTCCATTGAATTAAAATTCCCCTTCCATTAATGATCTGAGAAGGATAAGGTGTTGTGGATGTATATCTTATTAAGGTAGAAGCTAATTAATGGTGGATATTTGAAAAAATAAATGATGTCTGAAGAGGAGATAAATGAAATGGAGTGGAATTAATTCCATTAAATGTTTTTGAAAGAATATTTTCTATGAATATTATCATATAAATGTAGTGGTATTTTCATAACCTCATGTAAAAGGATAGTGAATCCATTAGGAATCCTAAGAAAGATTTTACAAGATTTAAATGATATGAATCTAACATTTTCATTACCCATTAATGTAATATTGACCACTTCTTCGGTGGGATAAACCCAGATCTACCAAATACTTGGATATTAGAGGCTTCAAAAACTAAGAGGAAATTTACTGATGATCCCTCAATGTTAAAATGTAGATTTGAGGATATCAATAATCTCCTTGGAGCATAGATAAGAAGCGGAGAATGGATTTTTATTTGGGTGGTGTGATGGTAAAATCTCATGAGTGCAATAAGGTAAATCATACATATTTTCAAAAGTTATGGAAGAATGTACATAGAAGTTTCCAAAAGGGGACAAGGAAATGATTTCAGTGTGGGAATGAAGGTAACCTAGCAAGTGGTTTTCGTTGAGAGAGACTCACCAATTTTATGTACGAAATGAATACTCTAATAAAGCCCCATATTTTTTTTCCAATGTTTCAACTATAATATATATGGACACTATGTGAATCAATGCCCTAAGACAATGTTTTTTTATGGTTATCGATGAAAACAACCTCCAATTTTTTGAGTGAAAGGGGGAGAAATTCCATTATAACATTTGAGTTTTATCCCAATAACAATGTGGTTGATGTTTTTTATTTAATATTTCAAGGATATCAAAAATACTATTTGATTCTGGCTTAACACATTCTTTAATATCAAGCATTCTTAGTAGAACTACCCAAACACCACCTCAAATCATATAAATTGAGTTTCCATTGAATACTATAGATGGGGAAATTATTACATCCCAGGTATATAACTCATCCCCTATCCAAAATTTTCAGATAAATTTATTATAAAACATTGTGAGACCCCCTTTAGTGGAATATTATTCAATAAATAAAATGTATTTTAATTCCTTATATTGAGCCAACATATATTTTGGATATAAATATATCACAATTCATATAACTAATTTCCATAAAATTATTTAAAATTTAATGGAATGGGATGAGTCATATATGGTACCAACATCTCAAAATGGATATGTAATGACCCAAACATTCATTAATGAAAATACTTATTGATCTAATTAAATGTATAATTATGTAAAATGGTTATATAAAATATCCACTTCTTTCATTTTATAATTTTGGATTTTAAAATACTACGAAGAATTGTGACCATTCCTAATATAGCCATTGATAAATGATCATGTGATTAATATAAATATAGGTCTTTAACAAATCAAATTTACTCAAACAAAAGATTAAATTTCCTCATCAAATATACTTACCTCATACGAAGCCCATTATTCATAGCTCATAAAGGATTTGGCTTCATTGGGATTCGCTCTTGACCAAGCCCTTGCCGAGCTTCTACACGGAAGCTTGAATATAACCTCCAATGGGAGAAGTGGATGTTGATAGAGATTACCACCCGTGTGATGTTATCTAAGCCACCCCAAGACATTGTCACCATCGCACACCTTACCCATCATTCATATACAGGTGTTATAAGGTGTTTTGTAATAAGACCGCAACACTATGAATATATGCATTATTTTTTTATATAATATATAATATACATTCATTATTGTTTCTTATTTAATAGTTTTATGAAGAAAAAATAAAATTTTAGTTAATAATCAATTACAAAATCCTTTTTGATGAATTAATGGATTTTTTTAATTGAATAATATTTTAATAAAATATTATTACTAAATTAATTTTTATTAAATAAATATGATTGTATAATTGTGATGAATACATTAGTTGTTTTTATTATGTTTTGAAAGCCAGTTTTTTATCAAAACCCAGGAATTATCAATAAATGTCATTTTTTTAAAATAAAAAATTCACATATTTAAAAAATTATTTAGATAAAATGAATTATATTTTTGGATTCGGAGATCTAAATAATCCAAAGGTGAATTTTTAATAATTTTCGGAGACTGTCGAATTTTTGGTTAAAAATTAAATATCATTTAATTATATAATGTGTTTTTTGACATCATAGTGGCCCAATGGTGATGTAATAAAATACTATAAATGATATGTTCATAAAATTTATGTTGTAAAATTAAATTAATTTGATTTTAGATTTCTTTGATTTATTTAACAAAGCCTTATATGACCCTCCAAGACTTATAAAATGTTTTATCTTTTTAAATTGATTTCTTTTAGAGTATGACTCACCTCCACATAAGAAAGATTATTATTTTAAGATGTTATATCATTTGCCTTATAAAATACTATTTTCCACTCCCCTTTGGAAAATACCATGGTCAAAAACCATGGAATGGTTTGTGGTTTGGATTAGTTTAATGTGTGGTGACCCAAACCTAAATAATAAGGAATTCCCTCTCCTTTCCTATATAAACCAACCAAAGATCCCACATCCTATTCACTCAATTCCTGTGGATTTCGTACAACTTCTTCCCTCCTCTCTCTATAATTCTTCCATGGTTCCCCCAAGATCCTAAGAAGCCTCTCTCAAGACTCTCCCAAGCCATTGGGATCACAATTCCATGTATGGGATTCCTTCTTTTCTCATATTTTCTAAGTTTCATAATATTGTTATGCACTTTTATTTTTAATTTTAAATGTTGGGGTATAATATTTCACCTCACCCATTCTACCCTATTTATGTTTTAATAATTATAGACCCCTCTTTTCTCTCATTAATTCATCCCATGTACACCCGTTAGAATGCCGAAATTCCATAAGGAATTTCTCTCTCTTCATTTACTTTCAAGCTATACTTTTGTATTATGAATAAAAATTTCATTACATATGTTGGGGAATTTTTCTATATGACACCCTTACATTACATTTAATTTACATGTTATGAGAAAACCTTTTCTCTCTCATCAACCTTTTTTATGAAGTCTTATGTCACACTATTTTTCTACCGAAATTACACCATCATTTTCCAAGACAAAATCAATGTTTAGTGAATACCCTTCCCATTTCTCAATCAAGTGTATCCATGTAAAGACCTTTACATTTCAAGGAATTTTTTTCCTTAATTTTCTTTGGAATTTTACAAGAACGCAGTTTCTGACGGCACCAGATTCCGAGGCCCGGTGTGCCCGGAATCATTTTGGGAAGTTTGGCTTGGGTACGTTCAGTGAACGAACGAGTGGGGTTTTCTAACTTTTAAACCGGTGCTCGGAATCGAATTCAGTGGGAACCGATGGAATCGCAGCGCCAGTTTTTTCTTAGAAACGCCTCTTCCGGAGTTGCGTTTTCTCGGGTGTGGTTTTTAATTTTTGGGCTTTAAGTTAAGAAATAAAATAATGTGGTACTACAAACATTATTTTATTTCACTTAAGCTGCTTAAATGCAACATAAAGCTACTTAAGATGAGTTAAAGTCGATAGGGTACAATTCAAAATATCCTACCCTCTTGGTAGGATATTTGTGAGGTGGGGCCCGCACGAGCCCCACCGTTTCTTTTCCGCTAAGTAACACACCCGTGAAAACCCCAATTAAATAAAAGTCAACTGGGACGTTTTCTTAAACAATTAAATGCTCCTATTAATTGGGAAGTTTTATTCGTTGAATTAATTATATGAATTAATGGATCGTTACTTAACTTATCTTTTTTTTGTTTGTTGGCATGTTAATAAAATAAGACCAGCACCTTTATTCTTGTGTGTTGTTCGTTGAGAGGATTTGACAGAACCTTAAGTCCTTCATCCTCCTTCGCGAAGTACGCAAAGAATGCGAAGAATGCCAACCTTCAACGAAAGGTGACAAAGAATGCCAAACCCTCAGAGATCGACGACGCGACACCGTGTTCCGCGACGCCAACGATTTTTCTCCCGCGACGTTCTTCTGCGACGTTCCTTCATCTATGACAAATCTTCGATCATCCGTTGAGGTGAGAGATTTCGGACCTTTTTAATTCTTTGTGGTTTATAAAAACAACATGGATTTTATTGTTATAATGAAATCTGTATGTTCTTGATCCTCGGAGTTCGTCGACGCAACGCTGTATACTGTGATGACGCGAAGCCCTTTCGCGACGCGACGATCCCCTCCTTCCGCAACGATCAATTCCGCGAAGAATGCACGCTCGACGACTACGACGAGGTAGGGGTTTTATTTGAGAACAATATTTATCCCCATGGTTGTTTCTTTTAAAACAAAGAACCCGGATCAAAGTTCAATTTTAATTCTATTAAAATTGTGCCTTGCTTGTTATTCATGTGTTGAATATTTATTCTCGATTGTTATCACCTAACGCGGAGGGTGCGGGCCAACCAAACACGGCCCGACAACCCTCCGCAGTTTTCCATTGATGCACGGATTGCAAGACGATGACAAACGGGGCCGCAGTGGCGTTTTGAGGGCCAGGCAGTGAAGTATGGGACCCGAGAGGAACTACGGCGTAGACGGAAGTGGATTTGGACCACCGGAGCAACTCTGGTGGCCCGCGGAATCTACCAGCGGTGCGGGTCGCCGGCGCGGTGGCGCCAGCGGTGGCCAGCCAGACCCGCGACCGCGCGGGTCCGGTGACTCACGGGACGCGGCAAAGCCGCGTCTGCTGACCCAGCGCGGCCCCACGCGGGCCGCGACACTTCAATTCCGCGGGGGCAGCGCCCTGCGACTTCCTCCACTTGGCCACTCGGGTGAGTCGAGCCGGGCCGACCCGACCGGCCGGGTCGCGCCTAGGCTGGGCCAGGCCGGGTCGGACCCGGACCCGGGTCCGGCCGACCCGGTTCGGGCCGACCCAGGGGGGTTGGGCCGGCTCGGTCCGGGCCCAGACCCCCCGTCTCCGGACGTTTTCGGTCTTTTGCTCAAAACTTGAGGTACATGCCTCCGAACGATGCACTGTCAGTGGCGATGCGATCCTTGGATCGAGACGGTAGTTTTTGTATATTACACTCAAGGTTTCGGATTACTTTGAGTTTGGCCGGGTTGGTTCGTACACGAAACGAATCGGGCCCTCGGAGCGGAAATGCTCATATCTTGAGCTTCGGACGTCCGATTGACGTGCCGTCAACTTTGTTATTTTCCTCTAAGTGAGACGGATCTTTCGGCATACTCCGCCCGAGGTTTGGAAGCAGGTGGAGTACGGTCAGGTTGGTTTTGCCTTAAAAACCAACCGGGCCCCTGGGACGAAAAACCCAATAACTCTCAGACCGGGCGTCCGATTGACGGTCTGCGACGATGAGTTCCTGTTGGCGATACGGAACTTTTGGATACATCAACTCTGGACTATGTGTCAGTTGATGTATCAGCCTCTCGGCTCGTGGAGCGGACCCTCCCGAACGAGCTTGCTGTGTGTGGGAACCCTAGAGCTGGCTGCAACTGCTACTGTGACGACGATGACTGTACAGAGATCCTCAGTGGATTCGACTGCAACGATGTTGAAAACAGTATGGGAATCCTCTGTGTTTTCGGCAGTGACTACTACGGTGCATCTTGGGATACGTCAACTCCGGACTACATGTTAGTTGATGCATCGACCTCTTAGCTCGTGGAGTGGACCCTCCCAGAACGAGCATGCCATGGGCGGAAACCCTAGAGCCGGTTGAGACTTGACGACAGCTGATCGAACAACTCGGTGTGTTACGGATAGCCCAGTGGGGAGCGCTTGGTTGTAGCGGCAGACCCACGGCGGAGGAGCGCATGGTTATAGCGGAAGACCCGCGGTACTCAACAGAAGGAGTACCTATGGAGGCTATGAGGGGGAGCGGTTGGTTTTAGCGGTAGACCCACGACGGAGGAGCGCTTGGTTGTAGTAGCATGGGGGAGCGCTTGGTTGTAGCGACAGACCCACGAAGGAGGAGCACTTGGTTGTAGCGGCTGACCCGTGGTACTCAACAGAAGGGGTACCTTTAGAGGCTATGAGGGGGAGAACTTGGTTGTCGTGGCAGACCCCTGGTGGGAAGTGCTTGGTTGTAGCAGCATGCCCACATTACTCAATATGTGGAGTACTACAGCAGTCCAAGGTGAGAGAGAAGCACTTGGTTGTAGCGGCATAACCACTGTACTTGATGGAGAAGGAGTTTCCCAATAGCTATGGTCTTCACTTCTTGATCGATCCTATGTGGGTTATTGCGGGGGTTAGTACCTACCGATCTTTTGTGGGTCCGACGGCTTAGATGAATCAATGGCTACATCTGATCATCTCTATCATCTTACGAAGTAGTATTCCTGTGTGAGCTGAATCCTGTTTTTCTTTCTTTTGTGGATTGTGTTGTGCTATCCTGTGTGGATTTACGTTTTATTTCGTTTGTGGATTGTGTTGTGCTATCCTGTTTGGATTTAATTTTTTCTTTCCTGTGTGTACTGGGTTGTACTTGAGCTTGGATGTTGGAGCCGAGCAAAAATTGATGACTTAGGTATATGTATGGGCATATACCTAAGTAGTGTCGGATGTTACTTCGTGATTTTATCTTTCCTTTGTGGATTATCCTTTGTGGATTCTGGGAGATCTTCGGGGGTCTCGGGGTCCCTACTGAGTAGCTTATACTCACCCCTGCACGGGCTATGCCCACACTACGTTGTGTTGGTTGCAGACGATGGACATCGCTGGTCGTGGTGGAGGCTTGCGGAGCAGGACGGTACCTGGAGGTGGACCACTGGGCGGGACGTACTCGGAGCGGTCGGCTGGACCCGAGGAGCAGTAGAGGCTATCTGTACCCACCCTTCAGGTGGGACTTCCAGTGGACGGATCGATGTTGCGGCTTTACTTTTTCAGTTTCTATTTTTCTTTTCGAGTTGTACTTTACTTTCAGTTTGGGTTTGTATTCTGGCCCACTTACTTCCGCACTTACTGTTGTACCAGTTTTTACTTAGTGTTTACTTCTGCTTGCTTACTCTGTGGTGTTTGTTTTTTACTTTACAAAGGAAATGCCTTCCCTTTACCTGGATTTACGCCTTGGTGCTAGTCGCCAGCCCCTGGCCTATGGAAGGCGGGCTTGGGGTACTCACAGCACAGGCCCCGAGGATGGGTCGTGACAAATTGGAATCAGAGGAGTTCGGTTCTACCGAAGACTCTGATCTTTTTCTATGTGAAGCAATAGTGTTAAGTGTATTGGGTGTGTTTATCAGCCGAGGGATTCCAGTGATGGTGCGGCGGCCGACGTATCTGTACACCAGGACCTTGAATTCTGATTTCCGACTTAATGCATGAAAACATTGATTGCATGTGTGTTCAAGTTTTCTTTGTGATTACTTTGTATCAGCTCACCAGGTACACTATTCTAACCGTGGCGCACCTGTTTACTTTTCAGGATGGTCCCACGACGGTAGCCAGCTAGGGTTCTGAGAGTTGAGCATGACGAAAACCCACCGAGCGACGAGGCCTCGGTGCAGGGCCCTTTGACAGCTGAGGCACCGACAGTACCTTTACCCGCCGAGCCACCGATGCTTCCAGCCCCAGCCGCTGACGATGCACGTCGCATTGGAGCTCTGCACGAGTTTTAGTGCCAGTGACCGCCTAGGTTTTGTGGGGAGACGGACCCCCAGGCAGCCGAGGACTGGCTGGAGGCGGTTGTTCAAGTTTTTCGGTTAGTGAGGACACCAGCACACCTTATGGTGGTCCTTGCAGTGAGCCTCCTGCATGGGGCAGCATGCAGATGGTGTATCTTGATGCTCCAGGTGCACGATGAGCCATCACTTTTTTGGACGGACTTTGAGAGACTTTTTCTCTCAGAGTTAGTCCCAGCCACCCTCCGAGCGGTGCGCATCCAGGAGCTACTACAGCTGCGGCAGGGCAGCATGACAGTAGCCCAGTACGCGGCAAGGTTTACCGATCTCTCGCGCTATTCCACAGACATGGTATGGGACCCTTTCTTCAGGGCCCAAACCATCGAGCAGGGGATCAGGAGAGAGATCAGAGCTTCAGTTTTTTCTCACATCATTCCGACATAGGCAGGAGTGTTGGAGCGAGCCCTCCTAGTAGAGAGTTTCCTTGCTGAGCAGACTTCAGTAGCAGGACCCACCACTAGCCGACGTACGGCAGAGTCTTCTACTATGGGCAGTAGACAGATGACGCAGGGGTCCAAGAGGACTAGACCTATAGGTGGTCGACAACATGACTCAGGATCGTTCGTGCGAGGCACCCGGGGTGGACAACGACTTACCATGAGCAGACCGTGTTACTCCTGCGGTGGAGTTGGTCACATGGCTCGTGACTGTCCGACCCGCCATACGGATGACCAGCAGATGAACGAAGGACCTCCTAGGAAGAGGAAAAGGTTCGATCGAGGCGGATTGCATGGAGTAAGAGACCGTGGTAGGGGAGCTGTCCATGCAGCTGGAGGTGGACGATGCTTCGAGGTATTTCCACCACCACCACCAGGAGGTCCACTCCGACCGCAGGGAGCTGGTGGACATGGGAGAGCTTAGCTTCAGGCAGCTGAGGCCTATGATCATGGAGCTCCGAGAGCATATGGACAGGAGCGGGACTAGCTCCAGTCTTGGAGACTTTTGTTTTTTGCTTCTTCTAGAGTTGTTGATGTTTTTTTGTAGATGCTTTGCGTCTTTGTACTTGAGCTGCAATAATAAAAGACACCTTTTCTTGTGGCATTTACATTCCTTTCCTCTCTTGTGTTGTTACTAAGAGGTTCCGGTTTAGACTGTTGACTTGACCCTCACTTTGAGATACCTACTGGAGGAGACCCAGTGACCACACACTGATGCCGACGGTGTGACTCAACCCTTAGAGGAGAGAGTAACGGTTGGATCTCTTGGTAGTAGCGTCGATGCCTTACGACATCATCCTTGCTATGGGTTTGTATCATCCATGATGGGATTGACTGTATTAGGAGAAGAACGTGTTTCATCCAGGGGATGAGACTGGATTTCTCTTCTCAGCAAAGAAGAAATCTCAGCAGCTCGAGTAGGACCAGAAAGGTCCAAGTCATCCAAGAGCGGATGAGGATAACTCAGAGCTGGCAAAAGTCTTGTGCTGACAGGAGGCAGAGACCACTAGAGTTCGAGGACGGCGACCACGTTTCCTTACGGGTCACACCTCGACGTGAGTTACGAATAATTGGCCGAGGCGACAAGTTGTCTCCACGCTTCATCAAACCACTCCAGGTCCTCAGCAGGATTGGCGAGGTGGCTTATCGCATGGCTCTACCACCTCAGTTGCACCGGGTGCACGACGTCTTCCACGTATCTCAGCTGAATAGATACGTGCACGACCTGGAGCACATCACTGACCATGGGGAGCTAGACTTTGAGGATGGGGTGACCTTTGAGGAGGTTCCGGTGGAGATCGAGGATTGACAGGAGCGGGTCCTATGTGGATGACCAATTCCTCTAGTGCACATCAGATGGGAGCACGAGAACCTCCAAGAGAGCACTTTGGAGCGGGAGGCTCAGATGTGTGCTCAGTACCTCTTTTGTATCCCTAAGGTTGTGGTGAAGCTTTACAGGGATGTAAATCCCTGTGGTGGGAGTAATGTAAAGACCCATAAATTTCAAGGAATTTTTTTTCTTAATTTTATTTGGAATTTTACAAGAATGCAGTTTCTGACGGCACCTAATTCTGAGGCCCAGTGTTCCCGAAATCATTTTCAGAAGTTTGGCTCGGGTACGTTCAGTGAATGAATGTGCGAGTTTTTCTAACTTTTAAACCGGTGCTTGGAATCGAATTTTGAGGGTACCGATGGAATCGTAGCGCCAGTTTTTTCTTAGAAACGCCTCTTCCAGAGTTGCGTTTGCTCGGGTGTGGTTTTTAATTTTTTGGTTTTAAGTTAAGAAATAAAATAATGTGGTACGACAAACTTTATTTTATTTCACTTAAGCCGCTTCAAAGCCACTTAAAGCTGCTTAAGCTGAGTTAAAGCGGATAGGTTACAATTCAAAATATCCTACCCTCTTGGTAGGATATTTGTGAGGTGGGGCCCGCACGAGCCCCACCGTTTCTTTTCCACTATGTAATGCACCCGCGAAAACCTCTATTAAATAAAAGTCAACTGGGGCATTTTCTTAAACAATTAAATGCTCCTATTAATTGGGCGGTTTTATTCATTGAATTAATTCTATGAATTAATGGGTCGTTACTTAACTTATCTTTTTTCGTTTGTTGGCATGTTAATAAAATAAGACCAACACCTTTATTCTTGTGTGTTGTTCGTTGAGAGGATTTGACAAAACCTTAAGTCCTTCATCCTCCTTTGCGAAGAACGTGAAGAACGCAAAGAACGCCGGCCTTCGACGAAAGGTGACGAAGAACACCAAACCCTCAGAGATCGACGATGCGACGCCGTGTTTCGCGATGCCAACGATTCTTCTCCCACGACGTTCTTCTGCGACATTCCTTCATCTGCGACAAATCTTCGATCATCCGTTGAGGTGAGAGATTTGAGACCTTTTTAATTCTTTGTGGTTTATGACAACAACATGGATTTAATTGTTATAATTAAATCTGTATATTCTTGATCCTTGGAGTTCGTCGACGCAACGCCGTATACCGTGACGACGCGACGCCCTTCCGCGACGCGACTATCCTCTCCTTCAGCGACGATCAATTCCGCGAAGAACGCACGCTCGACGACTACGGTGAGGTATGGGTTTTATTTGAGAACATTCATTATCCCCATGGTTGTTTCTTTTAAAACAAAGAACCCAGATCAAAGTTCAATTTTAATTCTATTAAAACTGTTCCTTGCTTGTTATTCATGTGTTGAATTTTTATTCCCGATTGTTATCACCTAACGCGGAGGGTGTGGGCCAAACAAACATGGCCCGACTACCCTCCAGAGTTTTCTGGTGATGCGCGGATTGGCGGACGATGACAAACGGTGCCGCAGTGGCATTTTGAGGGCCAGACAGTGATGTATGGGAACCAGGAGGAACTACGGCGCAAACGGAAGTGGATTTGGACCATTGGAGCAACTCCGGTGGCCCGCGGAATCCACTGGCGGCGCGGGTCGCCAGCGCGGTGGTGGCCAGCCATACCTGCGACCGCGAGGGTCCGGCGACTCACGGGACGTGGTAAAGCCACGTCCGCTGACCCAGTGCGGCCCCACGCGGGCCGCAACACTTCAATTCTGTGGGGGCAGCGCCCCGCGGCTTCCTCCGCTAGGCCGCTCGGCCGAGCCTGGCCGCCCAGGCTGGGCCAGGTCGCGTCATACCGGGTCGGACCCGGACCTCGGTCGGGCCGACCCGGTTTGGGCCGACCCGGGGGGGTTGGGCCGAGTTGGTCCGGGCCCAGACCCCCCGTATCCGGGCGTTTTTGTCCGTTTGTTCATAACATGAGCTACGAGCCTCTGAACGACACGCTGTCAGCGGCAATAAGATCCTTGGATTGAGACGGTCGTTTTGGTATATCACACTCAAGGTTTCGGATTACTTTGAGTTCGGCCGGGTTGGTTCGTACAGGAAACCAACCGGGCCCTCGGAGCGGAAACACTCATATCTTGATCTTCTGACGTTCGATTGCCGTGCTGTCAACATTTTCATTTTCATCTAAGTAAGACAGATCTTTTGGTATACTCAGCCTGATGTTTGGATGCAGGAGGAGTATGGTCAGGTTGGTTTTGCCTTAAAAACCAACCGGGCCCCTGGGACGAGAAAGCCAATAACTCTCAGACCGGGCGTCCGATTGACGCGCCGTCTGTGATGTTGAGTTCCTGTTGGCGATACGGAACTTTTGTATACATCAACTCTGGACTATGTGTCAGTTGATGTATTAGACTCTCAGCTCGTGGAGCGGACCCTTCCGAACGTGCTTGCTGTGTGTAGGAACCCTAGAGCTGGCTGCAACTGCTGCTGTGACGACAACGACTGTACAGAAATCCTCAGTGGATTCGACTGCGACGATGATGAAAAAAGTACGAGAATCCTCCGTGTTTTCGGCAATGACTACTATGGTGCATCTTGGGATACGTCAACTCCGGACTACATGTCAGTTGATGCATCGACCTCTTAGCTCGTGGAGTGGACCCTCCCGGAACGAGCATGCCATGGGCGGAAACCCTAGAGCCGGTTGAGACTTGACGACTACTGATCGAACAACTCGGTGTGTTACGGATAGCCCAGTGGGGTCGCTTGGTTGTAGCGGTAGACCCACGGCGGAGGAGCGCTTTGTTGTAGTGGCAGACCCACGGTACTCAACAGAAGGAGTACCTCTGGAGGCTATGAGGGGGGGCGCTTGGTTGTAGCGGCAGACCCATGATGGAGGAGCGCTTGGTTGTAGCAGCACGGGGGAGAGCTTCGTTGTAGCGGCAGACCCACGACGGAGGAGTGCTTGGTTGCTGCGGCTGACCCGTGGTACTCAACAGAAGGGGTACCTCTAGAGGCTATGAGGGGGAGTGCTTGGTTATAGCGGCAGACCCATGGTGGGAAGCGCTTGGTTGTAGCATCATGCCCACAGTACTCGATAGGTGGAGTACTACAGCAGTCCAAGGTGAGAGAGAAGCGCTTGGTTATAGAGGCATAACCACTATACTTGATGGAGAAGGAGTTTCCCAATAGCAATGGTCTTCACTTCTTGATCGATCCTCTATGGGTTAGTGCGGGGGTTAGTACCTACCGATCCTTTGTGGGTCTGATGGCTTAGATGAATCAGTGGCTACATCTGATCATCTCTATCGTCTTACGAAGTAGTATTCCTGTGTGAGCTGAATCATGTTTTTCTTTCCTTTGTGGATTGTGTTGTGCTATCCTGTGTGGATTTACGTTTTCTTTCCTTTGTGGATTGTGTTGTGCTATCCTATGTGGATTTAAGTTTTTCTTTACTGTGTGGACTGGGTTGTACTTGAGCTCAGATGTTGGAGCCGAGCGAGAATTGATGACTTAGGTATATGTATGGGAATATACCTAAGCAGTGTCAGATGTTACTTTGTGATTTTATGTTTCCTTTGTGGATTATCCTTTGTGGATTCTGGGAGACCTTCGGGGGTCTCGGGGTCCCTACTGAGTTTCTTATACTCACCCCTGCACGGGCTATGCCTCCACTACGTTGTGTTGGTTGTAGACAACGGACAACGCTGGTCGTGGTGGAGGCTTGCGGAGCCGGACGGTACCTGGAGGTGGACCACTGGGCAGGACGTACTCAGAGCGGTCGGCTGGACCTGAGGAGCAGTGGAGGCTATCTGTACCCACCCTTTAGGTGGGACTTCTAGTGGAAGGCTCGACATTGCGGCTTTACTTTTTCTGTTGCCATTTTTTCTTTCGAGTTGTACTTTACTTTCAGTTTGGGTTTGTATTCTGTCCCACTTACTTCCGCACTTACTGTTGTACCAGTTTTTACTTAGTGTTTACTTCTACTTTCTTAATTTGTGGTTTTTTTTTGTTTACTTTACAAAGGCAATTCCTTCCCTTTACCGGGATTTACGCCTTGGTGCTAGTCGCCAGCCCCTGGCCTATGGAAGGCGGGCTTGGGGTAGTCACGACATGGGCCCCGAGGACGGGTCGTGACAAATTGGTATCAGAGGAGTTCGGTTCTACCACAGACTTTGATCTTTTTCTATGTGAAGCAATAGTGTTAAGTGTATTGGGTGTTGTTATCAGCCTAGGGAGTCCAGTGTTGGTGTGGCGACCGACGTATCCGTACACCAGGACCATGACTTCTGATTTCCGACTTAATGCACGAAAACATTGATTGCATGTGTGTTCAAGTTTTCTTTGTGATTACTTTGTATCAGCTCACAAGGTATACTATTCTGACCCTGGAGCACCTGTTTCCTTTTCAGGATGGTCCCACGACGGCAGCCAGCTAGGGTTCCGAGAGTTGAGCATGACGATAGACCACCGAGCGACGAGGCCTCGGTGCAGGGCCCTTTGACAGCTGAGGTATCGACAATACCTTTACCCACCGAGCCACCGATGCTTCCAACCCCTGCCACTGACGATGCACATCTCCTTGGAGCTCTGCACGAGTTTCAGCGCCAGCGACCTCCTAGGTTCCGTGGGGAGACGGACCCCCAGGCAGCCGAGGACTGGCTGGAGGCGGTTGTTCGAGTTTTCCTGTTAGTGAGGACACCAGCAGACCTTATGGTGGTCCTTGTAGTGAGGCTCCTGTATTCAGCAACAGGCAGATGGTGGAGCTTGATGCTCCAGGTGAATGACGTGCCATCACTTCTTTGGACGGACTTTGAGAGCCTTTTTCGCTCAGAGTTCGTCCTAGCGACCCTCGGAGCGGTGCGCATCCAGGAGCTACTACAGCTGCGGCAGGGCAGCATGACAGTAGCCTAGTACGTGGAAAGCTTTACCGATCTCTCGCGCAATTCCACAGACATGGTACGAGACCCTTTCTTCAGGGCCCGAACCTTCGAGCAGGGGCTCAGGAGAGAGATTAGAGCTTCAGTTGTTTCTCACATCATTCCGACACAGGAAGGAGTGTTGGAGCGATCCCTCCTAGTAGAGAGTTTCCTTACTGAGCAGACTTGAATAGCAGGACCCACCACTAGCCGACATGCGACAGAGTCTTCTGCTGCGGGCAGTAGACAGATGACGCAGGGGTCCAAGAGGACTAGACCTACCGGTGGTCGACAGCATGACTGAGGATCGTTCGTGCGAGGCACCCGGGGTGGACAACGACTTACCATGAGTAGACAGTGTTAATCCTGCGGTGGATTTGGTCACATGGCTCGTGACTGTCCGACCCGCCATACAGATGACCAACAGATGAACGAAGGACCTCCCAGGAAGAGGCAGAGGTTCGATTGAGGCGGATCACATGGATCAGGAGACCGTGGCAGGGGAGATGGCCATGCAACTGGAGGTGGACGACGCTTCGAGGTGTTTCCACCACCACCACCAGGAGGTCCACCCCGACTGCAGGGAGCTGGTGGACATGGGAGAGCTCAGCTTCAGGTAGCTCAGGCCTACGATCATGGAGCTCCGAGAGCAGATGGACAGGAGCGGGACTAGCTCCAAACCTGGAGAATGTTGTTTTTGCTGCTTCTAGTGTTGTTGATGTTTGTTTGTAGATGCTTTGTGTCTTTGTACTTGAGCTTCAGTAATAAAAGACACCTTTTCTTGTTGCATTTACTGTCCTGTCCTCTCTTGTGTTGTTACTAAGAGGTTCCGGTTTAGACTGTTGAATTGACCCTCACTTTGAGATACCTACTGGAGGAGACCCAGTGACCACACACTGATGCTGACGGTGTGACTCAACCCTTAGAGGTGAGAGTAATGGTTGGATCTCTTGGTAGTAGCGTCGAGGCCTTACGACGTCATCCTTGCTATGGTTTTGTATCATCCATGACGGGATTGACTGTATTAGGCGAAGAATGGGGTTCATCCTGGGGATGAGACTGGATTTCTCTTCTTAGAAAAGAAGAAATCTCAGCAGCTCGAGTAGGACCAGAAAGGTCCAAGTCATCCAAGAGCGGATGAGGACAGCTCAGAGCCGACAAAAGTCTTTTGCTGACAGAAGGCAGAGACCACTAGAGTTCAAGGATGGCAACATGTTTCCTTATGGGTCACACCTCGACATGAGTTACGGATATTTGGCCGAGGCAGCAAGTTGTCTCCATGCTTCATCGGACCATTCCAGGTCCTCAGCAGGATTGGCGAGGTGTCTTATCGCATGGCTCTACCACCTCAGTTGCACCGGGTGCACGACGTCTTTCACATATCTCAGCTTAGGAGATACGTGCACGACCCGACGCACATCACTGACCATGGGGAGCTAGACTTTGAGGATGGGGTGACCTTTGCGGAGATTCTGGTGGAGATCGAGGATCGACAGGAGCAGGTCCTACGTGGACGATCTATTCCTCTAGTGCGCATCAGATGGCAGCACGGGAACCTCCAAGAGAGCACTTTGGAGCGGGAGGCTCAGATGTGTGCTCAGTACCTCCTTTGTATCCCTAAGTTTGTGGTGAAGCTTTACGGGGATGTAAATCCCTGTGGTGAGAGTATTGTAAAGACCCTTAAATTTCAAGGAAATATTTCTTCTTAATTTTCTTTTGAATTTTACAAGAACGCATTTTCTGACGGCACCTGATTCCGAGGCCCGGTGTGCCCGGAATCATTTTCGGAAGTTTGGCTCGGGTACATTTAGTGGACGAACGAGCGGGTTTTTCTAACTTTTAAACCAGTGCTCGGAATCGAATTACATTACATTGTAATAAATTATGGTGTTTAATGAATCTATGTTGGATCATCTGGTGGCGCACTTATGCATGAAATGAAATGTTTAAGAAGGGTGTACCCATATAGCACTCTAATGAATTGGGTAAATATTAGTATCTTGACACATCAAGATCAACGTTTGTTTAATCATTATAATTCATGTGAAATAAGGTTTTACTCATTTTCCATGGGCAATGTGGTTTAGATCATGCTAATACCATGTTATGTGTTTTGCCACAGATTCAAGTTGTGATAATCATTCTTTATCATGCCGTTGTGTTCATGATTCTTTTATGCTCCGTTGATATTAATACATCCTAAAATTTATTTTATTCGTCATGTTATTCCTTGTTTACTCCTAAAATGTCCTTTATAGCTCACCCTTTTCTTATGTATGTCCTTAGGTTATCACATGCAATGCTAAGTATGAGAGAATATAGTGGTTACGTAAAAGACGTTTGAATTAAAGATGTTATTTTTTTGTTTTAAGTTGTTATGTAATGTTCAAAATTTTCAAATAAACTAGAACTCTCAATCTTCTTGGTTGAATCCAGTGAATGTTTTATGTAATAAATCATATCTAAGTGTGTAATAAAAATTATGGTTGTAATAGTTGGTATCATAAGATTAGTTATGTTATTTTTGGTGTTAGGATTAGAAAACCCTAGAGAAGACATATAAATAAGACTAAGTATTATAAATACATCCATAAATTTTGGTTAGTATTGAGTAATTGGTATATCAAGAAAATACATTCCTTTTTTGATATGAGCTGGTAGAGGCGGCTCTGGGAGAAGTGTAACTAAGGGTGAAAAATATGACAAGAGGTTTCTGGCATGACCCAGTGTATCCTGGTACATGACAATGGGCCTTGATACACTCTTGGTTACAACACTCTTGCGGGATATGCTTTGGTAAATTAACAAGCTTATTATGAACCATTATTTAGAAAATTAAAAAATTCCCCTAATAATATCTGTTAGAAAGTAGATCATGGGTAACATTGATTGAAACCTATAGATATATAAGTTTAGGAAATAAAAGTTATTTACAAGTCATTTGTTTTTTCCTTCGATTACCGTTTATGTGTTTCCCCTAACATTCCTTTTATTCCAGCTAATGGCCAGTAATAGGAGGACTCATGCTAACAAACGATGTGAATATCAATGGGATGACTTTTCTAATGAGATTCCCAATCCATTCGGAGCGGAAATCCCAAACATTTTCATGATAATCTCTCAGTTTACTCAATATTTGAATCGAAACATGGGTCCAGAGGAACGTTAAACCCCCCCAATTAAATAAGAAGTCACTATCGAAATATTAATGAGACAATGGCCTCTTACTTTTAATGGATCATATCGTCCCTCAATCTCCAAAAAATGGATCAACATCATTGAAAAGATCTTCCAATCCTTATATGTTCGAAAAAATAGATGGTTCTTATGGATTCTTATCCTATACAGGGTTAAGATGATCAATGGTGGAAATTGATAAAAAATACAAAGCCTAAGAAGGAGATCAATGCATTTAAATGGAATTTTTTTGGAATTTTTTTTTTTCATAAATATTTTCCACACACCATCCAACTTAAGATAGAAAGGAACTTCCTTTCCCTCAATAAAAAATACAATGAATCCATTGGAGTGTATAAGGAAAGATTCAAAAGGCTTGCATTATATGCCTTCATCTTTGTCGTTATAGTCGAATGCAAGGTTGACCACATCTTTGGTGGGCTGAAACCTATACTATGGAATGTCCTAGTGATTCATGACTTCGATATCTATGAGGAAATAGTCTGATGTTCCCTGAAGGTGGAAATAGAGATCTAAAAATCTCAGGGGTATCATGGGGATACGAATTTTAAGGTAGACTTCAATTCTGGCAGTCTGATGGATAAATCCAGTGGTGCTAATAAAATCTAGCACCCCACTTGCCAAACATACCAAAAGAAGCACCCTGAAAATTTCCTAAAGGGGATTAAGAAATGATTTAGGTGTGGAAGGTAAGGGAACATAGTTGCTGACTGCCATCAAGAAAAACATGCGGCAACAAAAGAGGATAGGAACGCTCCATTTGACTCTCAATGTGTTGTTCATTGCTTTAATTGCAAAGAACCAGGGATCCTTAAAAATCAGTGCCCTAAGGCAAGGGTTTTGGGGAGAAACCAACTACCTCCATGGTAGCATGGGTGATCTTTTTCCATCACTACTATAGAACAAAACCCCAAAAATAAAGTGGTGACAGGTACGATAGTTATTCATTCAAGAATATCGAGAAAATTTTTTTTATTCGAGTTATACTCATTCTTTTGTATCCCAAAAGATTAGTAGAACAATCTCAACCCCATAACAAATCGTGGAATTAATGATGTTGGTGAGTACAGAAAATGGAGAAATCATTGCATCCCATGAATATAACTCCTCCCCTATCATAATCGGGGGATTGAACTTCCTATAAAATGTCATCATACTCCCTCTGGTGGAATTTGATTCAATTCAAGGAATGGATTGACATTCTCTATATATATCCAATATAAATATTTGTGATAGGGAAATCACTATCCATATGGAGAATCGATACCCACTTCTATACAAGTGTAAGAAGGGAAATAAATCTTCTTTATCACTATCATATCAAGCGTGGATAATACTGCCCAATGAGCATGCATATATGGCTTAGATGATTGTGTCAAAGGATGAAACCATCCTTAAAGGCATGCCTATTGTGAGGGAATTTACATAAGTGTTTCCCGAAAAATTTACTTGTCATCCCCCTAGAAGAGATGTTGAATTCTCAATTGACTTTATAACTGGGGAGTTTTCAATATCCAAGAATCCATGTTGAATGTTTGTTGTGGAGCTTGAGGACCTAAAGAAAGGAATACAGGAGAATCTAGATAAATGGTTTATACGCCCATGTGCTTCACTACGGGGTGCTACGGTCCTCTTCATTAAGAAGAAGGATGTGTCAATGCACCATTGTATTTATTATCACGATCACAACAAAATCACAATAAAGAATGAGTATCCTCTACCTCGAATCGATGACTTGTTCAATCAGGTACACAGAGCACAATAATTCTCCAAGGTGGATCTGTGGTCGAAATATTACCAAGTAAGGGTGAAGAAAGAGGATATCCACAAGACTGCATTTCTTACAAGATATGAGCACTATGAATTCATAGTAATGTCTTTCGGACTCACCAATGCTCCATAAATCTTCAGGGACATTATGAATAGTGTCATTAAAGATTACCTGGAATAATGTGTGATAGTATTTATAGATGATATTATTATATAATCCAAAACCAAGGTGGAGCATGAGGAGCATATAAGAACTACACTAGAGACCTTGATAAAGGAGATTCTATATTCAAAGTAAAACAACTGTGAGTTTGGGTTAAAGGAGGTTTCATTATTGGGTCATATCATCACAATAAATGGGATATATGTGGATCCCTCCAAGACAACTACAATTGAAATATGGTCTAGTTCAACATCAATAATGGATATCAATATATTCGTAGGGTTAGCGGGATATTATCGCCAATTTGAGATAAATTTCTCATGATTGCCCAACCATCTTACCAAGCTAACTCATAAGGGAGTAATGTTTTCTTGGACTGATGAATGCGAAGAGAGATTCAATGAGTTGCAATGGAGGTTAATCACTGCATCTATGCTCACACTAACCTAATGTGGAGGTACTTTTGTGGTATTTAGTGATTCTTAAAAGAAGGTAACTGGTTGTGTGTTGATTAAGAATGATTATGTGATATCCGATGCATCAAGGTAGCGGAAAATCCATGACTAAAACTACCCCACATATGATCAGAAGTTGGAAGATGTGTTATTTGGGTTGAAAATATGGAGGCATATCTTTATAGGGAGAAGTGTGAGATATATACTGATCAAAAGATCCTTGAATATAAATTCACACAAAATGATCTTAATATGCACCAATTAATATGGATAGAAATCATCAAGGATTACAACTGCCCAATCCATTACCATCCTAGTAAGCCAAACATGGTGGAAGATGCTCTAAGTATAAAGGATCATGCATCTTTATCAACGATGATAATTGAAAAGGATCTAATCTTCATATATTTTTATAGGATGGACATTGGAATCATTAAAGGAGGAACATCATCCTTCCTTTCTCAAATGATTTCTTAACCATCTCTTTTGGAGAAAATAATGGTTTCTCAATGAAAGGATGTAGGAATTCTTAAATGGGTGAAAGAAATCAAAAAATGGGAAATCCTCAAAGTTCGTGGTTGAAAATGATCGAATTGTAAGATTTGGGTCACAATTATGTGTATAATCCGATCCAGATATAAAGAAGGTGCTTCTGAATAATGCACATAGCTCAACCATTTCTATTCACCCAGGGCGCACAAAGATGTTTCAAGATCTACGAGAAAATGTTTTGTGGGACAATATGAAATGGCAGATTTTTGAATATTTATCAAAGTTCCAGGTATGTCAGCCAGTGAAGGGTGAGAGGAAAAACTCTAATGGGGTGATGCAACCACTACCCATACCAACATAGAAGTGGGAAAACATTACCATGGACTTTATAACTGGACTTCCAAGGAAATCCAGAGGAAATAATTCTATATGCATCATTGTGGATCTTTTTACGAACACATCTCTCATTATCATGATTCGAGAGGAATTCTCATTAGATCCAATTGCACGTATTTACATCAAATAAGTTGTATAGATGCATGGAGAACCACTATCTATTATATCCTATCGTGATTCAAGATTTACCTCGATATTATAGAAAAGTCTCTAATATGATCTAAGAACTAAACTGAACTTCAATATAGCCTATCATCCCCAAAATGATGTCCAATTTTAGAGAACTACTCAGACACCAGAAGATATGTTAATATCAAGTTCTATGGACATCAAAGGAGGATGAGACCAACATCTTCAATTGGTTGAATTCTCCTACAATAACTGTTTCCACTCAAGCATCTGAATGGCACTATATGAAGTCCTTTATGGGAAAATGTGTAGAACAGCAGTTTGTTGGGATGACGTTGGTGAGAATAAGCTTCTAGGACCAAAAATGGTCGAAGAAATGGAAGAGAAGGTGAAAACCATTCAGAAGCATATCAAGGCAACCCGAAGTCGACAGAAGAGTTATGGAGATAACTCTTAATGAGACCTTGAGTTCAAAGTTGCAGACATGGTATTTCTATTCATATCTTACTGGAATGTCATGAGGTTTTTACCGAAAGGGAAGTTATCTCTTAGGTACATTGGTCCCTTTGATATTCTTGATCACGTCGGGGTTGTGGCCTATCGATTAGAAATTCCACCTACCATGGCCAAAGTACATGATGTTTTCATGTATCAATCTTAAGGAATTCCATTCCAGACCCTTCACACGTACTCTCTTCATAGGTAGTACAATTAGAGGACGATCTTTCTTACGAGGAGAAACTAGTTAAGATATTGGATCATAGATATAATGTACTATGTAACAAGACTACCAACCTAGTTAAGGTACTATGGTGAAAGCATAATGATTAAGAGGAAACATGGGAACCGGAGGAGGAAATAAAGGAAAAGTACCTGCACCTATTTGTGACACAGAATGTAAAATGAAACTTCAAGGGAAACATTTCATAATTCGGGATGATTATAACTACCAAAAAATTCATTAATGAAAATTACTCTTGATCTAATTAAATAACTTATTATTTAAAATGTTTATATAAAATATGAACTTCATGGGTTTTATGTTTTGGGATTTTAAAAACCCATTAATATTTGTGATCATTGCTTATATAGTCATTGAACAATGATAACATGATTAGTATAAATATAGGGCTTTAAGAAATCCAATTTACTCAGACAAAAGAAGAAATGGACTCATTTAATTGACTTTCCCCATACAAAGACAATTTTTTAGAGCTCGGAATGGAGTTGGTTTCATTGGGCTTAACTCTAAACCAAGCCCAAACAGAGCTTCAACACGTGAAGCTTAAACAGAACCGCCTATGGGTGAAGTGGCAGTGGATAGAGTTTACCACCCGAGCGATGTTATCTGAGCCACCCTAAGATTCTCTTAGCATCACACACCTTTCCCTTAGTTCTTATGTGGTTGTTATAAGGGTTTATGTAACAATACTATATAACTATGATTATATGCATTATTTTTATATATTATAAACTATGTACTTTCATTACTGTTACTTTGTAAATTATTTTTTAAAGAAAAAATATCATTTTTAGTTAATAGTCAATTAAGAAATCCATTTTAATGAATTGATGGACTTTAAAAAAAATAACATTCTCATAAAATATTATTAATAAATAATTTTTATTAAATATATATGATCATATAATTTTCATGAAAACAATAGTGATTTTTATTAAGTTTGAAAGCCGTTTTTTATCAAAACCCAATATTTTTTTTATAAATGTCTGTTTTTATTTTAAAATAACAAATTATAATATATAGAAAATTATTTATATAATATGAATATTTTTTTTGGAATCAGGATTTTGAAATTATCCAACAGTAAATTTTTCATTATTTTTTGAGATAGTTAAATTTTTGGTTAAAAGTTAAATACTCTGTAGTTATATAATGTGTTTTATGACATCATAATGACCCAATTGTGATGTAATAAAAAACTATAAATGATATGTTCAGCCAATATATGTTTTAACCTTAATTTACTGTGATTTTATATTTGTTTGATTTATTTTTCAAAGCCTTTGTCAACCCCATAAGACTTATAAAACAATTTATAATTTTAAATTGATTTCCTAGAGTGTATGACTCACCTACACATAAGAAAGCATAATATTTTAAGATGTTAGTAAATTAGCATTATAAAATACTATTTTCTACTAACCTTTGGAAAAAATCATGGGCAAAACCCATGTTCTAGTTTTTGGTTTGTATTAGTTTAATGTGTGGTGACCCATACCTAAATAATAAATAATTCCCTCTCCTTTCTTATATAAACCCACCCAAGATCATACTTCATCTTCACTGAATGCCTTTGGAGTTCATCCAAATTTTTCCCTCCTCTCTTTAAAATCCTCCCTTAGATCCCCAGGATCTAAAAATGCCACTCTCAATCCTCTTACAATCTTTTGGGATCACACTTCCATGTAAGGGATTCCTTCCATTCTCATTTTATCCAAGTTTCCTAATACTGTTATTCCCTTTTATTTTTAATTTAAAATGTTGGGGGATTATTTCCCACCTCACCCATAAAACCATCTTTATGTTTGAATAATGATAATCCCCTTTTCTCTATCATTTATTCCTCTCATGTACACTCATTTCCATATCGAAATTCTGTAAAGAATTTCTCTCTCCTCAATTACAGTCAAACAATTATATTGTATTATGAATCCAACTTCAATTAATTATGTTGGGACATGTATCTAGATGACCCCCTTACTTTCCATTTCATGTACATATTATGAGACACCATTTTATAACTCATCAACCTTTTTTATGATGTATTATGTCACGTCGTTATGCTACTGAAATTGCACCAACATTTTCCAAACCAAAATCATCGTGTAGTGAATACCATGCCCATTTCTCTATCAAGGGTATTCACCATTATGAAAATTTTCTTATTGATGGAATATTTTCATGTATGAATTCCACATTACTTTACCGTGGAATAAATTGTGATGTTTAATTAATCTTTGTTGTATGATCTTGTGTCACACTTGTGCATGAAATTAAATGTTTAAGAAGGGTGTGCCTGGATATCACTTCATTGCATTGGGTAATTATTAGTATATTGATACGTCAAGTTAGATGAGGATTTACTCATGATAATTAAATTGAATAAGGCTTTACTCATGATCTATGTCAAATTATGCATGGCTCATGCTAATACCATGTTATGTGTTCTTTCCACAGTTCTTTGTTTTGATAATCAAGCTTTATCATGACTTTATGTTCATTTTTATTTTATGCTCTATTGATATGCCTATTTCATAACATGTATTGTATTTATCATGTTATGCATTTTTTACTCCCTTACAAGGCTTTATAGCTCACCCTTTTCTTATGAATTTACTCAGGTAATCCCATGTAATTCTAAGTACGAGTGAATGTAGTGGTCATATAAAGGACGTTTTCAATAAAGATGTTGTGTTTTATGTTCTAAGTTGTTGTGTAATGTTCGTAATTTTCCAAGACACTAGAACTCTAAATCTTCTTGGTTGAATAAAGTAACAGTTTTATTTAATAAATCATGTCTATGTTTATAATAACAATCTTGGCTGTTGAAGGATATTTTTTCAATTCAGGAATGTATGTATAGGTCAAATAAATAAGAGTAAAGAACATGTTATCAATGATTAAATTCCCCTAGTAAGGAAATTTTATTATTTTTTCCAGAATAATTTCATATTCTTCCTCCTATCTGTGATGTAAATTTCATAGTTTAGTTAATAATATAAGAATTCCTAATATTTATGACTTTATATAGAATGGTCGTTGTTGATTTTTAGGTGCTAAAAAATAATTATAGGATAATATTGATAATGGGTTTTTATACCGATGTACTTCACGATGGGTTACACTGATCCTTTTTTGAGATGAATTATGGGATAATGAGCCTCTAAATTGACTATTGTGAGATAACTGAGTTTGTGATAATGAAAATTTATCCTTTTCCATGCATTTATAACTTATTCGATCAGCTCTGTGGATCCTAGTACTTCTCCATGGTGGATCTTTATTTGGGATATTAATAACTAAGATTGAAGAGGGTGGTCATCCACAAGATAATTTTTATAGTTGGTATAGGAACTATGGGTTCTTAATGATGCCATTTGGACTCACTAATAATCTGTAAATCATCAAGGGAATGATGTATAGAGTCTTTAGGGATTTCATCCAAAAAATTTATAGTCTTTATAGAAAATATTCTTAGATAATCCAAATGGAAAGAGGATTAGGAGGATAAGATGAATTCAATATTTAATACTTTTTAGAAATAAATTTAATTTCAAATTTATATTAATTGTGATTTTTTATTGATAAATTAATCATCCTATGTAATATCTTCATCATAAAATTGGTATATAATGATTATTAAAAAATTAAGGAAATTGCATAATGGCCAAAACCAACAACTATTATGGAAATCCTTAGTTTACTTATATTATCACAGTAATATAATCTATTTTTGAGACACTTCTCAAAATTATTGATCCCTCATTCCAATATTCCACATATGACAGTCTTATTTTTTAAAAAAAATTTAGTGTGAGTAGAGATTTAAATTGTTGATGTAGTGACTACTTAATTCACCTGTACTCATATTACCAACTAGTGGAGAATTATTTGTGATTTAGAGAGTTTCATAGAAAATTAGTGTGGGTTTCTAACTCATTAATAATGAAAAGGTGATATCCTTTTTCTCCCACTTGATAAAGTTCCATGATAAAAAAATACCCAACTCATGATCTATAATGTGCAATAGCGATCTTCATATTTTATATTTTTAACATTATCTCTAGAGGGATATGTTTGACATATATTAAGATAATTAAAGCCTTAAGTATATATTAAAACCAAGTGATATAATTATGCACCAAAAAAGGTGGTATAGATAATCAAGTATAATGAATGTTCAATCCATTACCATTGTAGGAAATCAAGAAAATTAGAATATTATATGTGTATAAATAATCATAAAACCCTATCTATGATGAGAATTGAGTGGGGTCTAATCTTATTGGTCACAAAAATGATGTAAATGGTAATAATAAAAGGATATTCATATTACCTTTCTCATATATCTACAAAATAATAACTTCTAAATGTTATGAAGGAGGCCCATAAGGATGATGACATTATCTAGAAGAAGGTATAGAATATTCCAGAGTTTATCTTTGCTGAAGATGGAGTTATATGGGTTTGAACCAAGATATGTGTCCAACCAAAACCTTAATGTATGAAAGAAAATTCTAGATGGTTTGAATAGCTCATAATTTTATACTTATATTGGAATCCCTAAAATGTAAAGAGACATTATGAAAAACATATAGTTGGAGAACAAAAAGTGGGAGATTCATGAGTTTTTATATCAATGCTTGGTATTATAGAAATTAAAGGAGGAATGACATATGTATAAGAATATGATGAAACCATTTACCATAACTATGTGTAAATCGTAAAACATAACCATGGATTTAATCATAAGACCACCCAAAAAGAATTATCGGAAATAATATTATATGTGTAGTAGTAGATCTCCAGACCATGTCAATGCATTTCATTATTACCAAGGAAGATTTCACTACTGAACAACTTGTCATGATAAATTAGTGAAGTGTTAAGAATAAATAGAATTCCAATCTCTATTTTATCTAATTAATATACATGTTTTACCTCGACCTTTTGGAAAATCCTTACTCAAGCATTAGATAGATATATAATCTTCAGTACTTCTTATCACCCTCATATGGAAGATCAATATAAATAAACTATTCAAAATCTTTAGTAAATGTTGGTATAAAATTAAATAGATTAAAAATAATTTTATTACCAGCAACATCCACTACATATTCACTTGCATACAATTAGTTTCATTATAGACTTTAAATGAACCCTTATGAGGGTCTACTTTGGATGTTGTTTCACACATCAAAATGATGGGATAATGTTGGAGAGAGGACTCTAATAGGAATTGATCTATTACAAGAGATGGTATAGAAAGGTACAAACCATTCGGTTTCATATGATATCCAAAAAAATTGGACCAAAAATATATCATTATAATCAATGACAATACATGGAGATTGTGTTTTGAGATAAAGTGGTCCTTCATATATCTCACTGGGATAAATTTAACAATTTTTTGAAGAAATTAAATCATTGTTTGAGATACATTATCCACATTGAGATCCGTGATCACATCATAGTGTTAGAATATCTACTAGAAAACGCAACTTACCTTTCTCAAGAGCATTATCTATTTCATGTATCCCTCTGGATAAGTCAATAAAAAACACCTCACATGTACTAAATCCATAGGTGGTACCATTATAGAATAACCTTTAATATGTTGACAAGCATCTGAAACTATTAGATATTAAAGATAATGTTCTAGGAATTCAAACAACTCGTTTCATAAAAGTTATGTGGTGGAACCATGAGTTTTAGGGAGATACATGAGAACAAAAAGAGGTTATGAAATAGTTGTACGCTTTTATTTTTTAGTGTGTGATTGAAATTTCTAGTGTGAAATAACTAAAGAGGGAATAATGAGATGAACTAGAAATTTTTAAATGAAATTCTATTTTTAAATGAATAAATTATTACTTAATAAGCGGTGTTATATAAATAACATGCACTATGTTGGTTATTTTGGACAGATATAATTTCAATAAGATTTAAATGACCATTATAAATCATGACCATTGATAATATAGTCATTGTAAAATGAAAATTAATATAATTATATTAGAGGATGTAATAAACTATAACTAACATAGAAAATAGAAGTGGGGGACTTGACTAGTACGATCATACCCTATTAAGCCCATTAATTGGATCTTACAAGGGAGATAACTTTACTAAGATTTTACCTTGACCATGAAGAAGATTAAAGAAAACAACTAAATAATTAATGAAACAATTTATTAGAGAATATCAATATGATATATATCAATTCCCTAACCATGTTTGTTGAACCCACCCAAGAAACTATAACTATCAAAATCCATACCCTTAGGTAATTCACATTTGTACTAATATTCATTGCATATGGACACTAAGAGAATGATTTTTCATATTTTCATTTAAAAAGTAACTATGATTTTTATTTATTTCTTTATTAATTTTATAATGATTAAAAAATATTTTTTCTTAAAATAAGAGTTTCATTCATTGAAAAAATATATTTTTTGGATATACATATATTCTAAAAATAAAAACATTTTGAGGCAGTATTGATCTTCTAAAATAAACTATATACGGATAAAATATTATTATTTAAAAATATTTATTAACTATAAATTGTAATATAATTTTATGATATAGAATATAATTTATATAATGGTCATGAAACAATTATTGATAAAACCCAGTATTTTTCAATAAATGTGGGTTTTTTATTTAAATGTGTAAATAATCTTATTTAGAAAATTTTATTGATAAATAAAATATTATTTTTTAATTTATCATTTCAAAATTATCCAATGTTTATGTTTTTCATAATTTTCTATGTCAACTGAATTTTTGGGGTAAAAACTAAGTACTGTATATATTATGAAAAAATAAAATCATAAAAGTGATTTATTAAATACAATAAAAATATATGATGACCATTCTTAGGTTACCTCTTTAAGAATTTTTTATGTTATTATATACAATTAATCAGACTTTAAAAAATCCTCCAAAACCTATAATATGTTTTTATATATTCAAAATCAATTTTTTATAAACATAACAATCTTCCACATCACCATGTGAATTATTATAATGGTTTAAATTCTTAGAAATGTAAAATAATAAAAATCTATTTTATATGGAGTAAATAATAAGAAAAATCATGGTATGTTTGGTGTTCTTGATTACATTATCATATAATGTCCAAAATGTATGTTTGTAATTTAAAAAATAAATCTCATCTCTTTTACTTTATAAAACCTTCCAACCAACCATTACTTTATTGTCTAAACTCAAAGAAAACAATGTTACTATAGAATTATCTCTCATGATCCCTCCCATGATTCTCTGAATATCTTAATAAGGTCCTTCTAAAAATTTAGAAGATCCCTTTCATTGTATTGTATCCTCTCCTACTATTCTTTATAAAAGTACCATCATAAAGTCACTCTTGTTGATTTAAAATCGTTCAACTTGGTATATGTTTATACACATAAATAATATTATCCTTATGAAAACCTTGTTATGTGATACCCCTTAATCTATTATACAACAAATCTATAGTTATTTTTCAACAACTGTTATGCTGCTAAAATAATCCGGTGATTTTCCGGCCAGACATCAGTATTGTGAATACCCATATCCAAATTAACTAAATGTTATTCACCTTATTTAACCCATCCATATTTTATTTTAGATTTAAATATATGTAACCAAAAATACAAAATCATAGGGATAAAATAAAAAAACACATCTATATGGCGTATGATATATTTGGCACACATAAGATTGAACGTGATTTGAATGTGACTTGTGGGACTAGAATTAGATATCCCTCTAATGAATTGTGTAATGTTATTATCATAGTAGATTATAGGTATTACTCATGATAGGTCATATTAATAACATTATGTTCTTTTATCTGGGTAGATAGTCTTGACTTATGTTTATGATTTAATGTTTTATATTGTTCACATTCCTATTATTCCATTATGTTATCCAATTATATCATCCATCATTATTCAATATTATGACTCTCACTGCTTTTATTTTGCCTTAATATGCATCGTGTATGACATGTACTACATTAACTTATTATATTCGTTGTTTATTGACTTACTAGGAATTATATCTCAACCCTTTATTTTTTGTGTCCCCCGATTATCCCATATATACTTAAGAGATACAAGGAATATAACCTCAATCAATAGAGTTTTTAAATAATTTTATTTTATTTCTTTTGAACTTTGCTTTTGTTACATTAATACCCAAACTATTTATGAAGCACTATCTTATGGGGTTGGTTAATGTGTATTATATGTAATAATTAATGAAATTATTTTTTTAACATAAGGGTGTCAACATTTACATAGGTGACTGAGGGATTGGCACTTGTTTTTGAGAGTGGCTAATTTATTGAAACTCATACCTATGATCAGTTTGGGTGAGTTCTAAACAAGTGAAAAATATAATGTGAATATTAGGAGTGGATACCATTTGGATTTATAGTAAATAGTGATTGGTTTAAAAATTTTATTTTTAATTTAGGAAATTTGACTGTTATCTCTTTTTTTGAAGACAGGATTAATGATTATAAAGTGGTTATGGGATGGGACCTTATCTATCCAGAATTTTGATCGATGATTTATATTAGTACAAGGTGTGGGAACCATTTTTACCCTTAGTATGTATTTAGATATGATTACATAATACTAATTGTTGGTTCTTTAACTTATATTTGAAATGATGCATTGTGATGTAAGGTTATATTTTATCTGGGTGAGCTCTATTCAAACCATTGGATTGATGATGTGATAATGACCATGACAAAAATTATTAGAATAGTGGGGTTGATAAAATGAGATGATATCTAGTGTTGGAACTTATCAAACCCTTGTAATGTAAAATGTGGGAAATTACCAAAGGTGGGAGATGATTTGGCCCATGGTTTTGATGGTGACATATAATATTATTTTAGTTAGGTCTCATCCATCCCAGAAGATTGATGTTGAAATATGATGGTATATAGGGTGAGATATTATCTTATCTTTGAGAATTAGTTATGTTTGGTGATATTATTCTTGGGAACCACCCTAATATTTTTTAGTTCATCTAACTTGTTCAATGACACCCATACACTAGAAAAATCTTGTTATTTGATCCTAAGTCTAAACTTATTAATGGAGGTTTGAGGATGATTTATATTAATTTTCTATCAGTTATAAATTATGGAATAGAAACATTGACTCCATTTATAATATACATATTTATCCCCCATATTGTTTTTGGATAAGGCCACCACAAAGAGGGGGTGAATAAGTGTTGGTAACATATTATATAATTTAAACCATTATAAACACTCCCCTCATCACTTCTTTATTGAATGGATCTAACTCCATTATCTTAAAATACTTTTTTTCATGTATATTATATAAAAAACAAAGTAATAAAAAATCCATTAGGTTTTTATTAATTAGATTCCCCTCTAAGGAAAATCAATATATATCAACTGTATGATATTTATCGTCACACCAACATAATGATCCTCTTTTAATATTAGTATAATACGTAAAACTGTATATTCACAGACATGTGTTTCATGAAATATCTATATAAAATGAATGAAACAACATAATAAATTTCATTATGAGGTTTATCCAGTAATACAATGAATTTTATCTACTATTAATGTGCATTTTTCGTAGATAAAATATAGCTCTAATATTCGTCATAAAAATAAATTAACAAAAAGGGAAGCCTCCAACTCTGTAAAACCGTATGATATAAGTGCGGAGACATATGTTATACTCACCCTTTTGGCATAAAAGATAATATATAAAGGATTATTTTAGACACTTATTCTCCATTTAAATTCATAAATATATAAAATATTTATATCATAGGGTTGGAATTCATTATTTTATTCAACAGAATGAGTAATCAAGATAGTGAAAATGTTTTTTATTATACTCTATTCAATACAGAATATCATCAATGTAGTTATATCAGTAATTATCCTCTCTCTCTTTTTCTATCATCTACCTAAATTTTATAATCAATGTTACATGAGTATATATCTATATTTCAATATAGAATTATTATTTTTATTTCTGGTGGAATATATCCTCCTTAATTAAGAACTTAATTCAACTTAAATATATGATTTAAATATCTATTTGAATCATGATTTATTTTTGAAACGATTTCCCTCAATTTTAAAAAATATCATTCATTGTATTTTAATTATTAAAAAAATTGCATCTTCATAATCCACACAAACATGTATTGTTTCTTACACTTAATTTGATGTTGTTACCTTTACATAATGATGTGAATGAAACATCATTTACCATATAATTAGAATGGTATTGGAATGAATTGATTTGTTTTGATATGAATCTATGCCCACTGCTCTTCCATTGTCAAGATTAATGGTATAGAAAACGCCTCCTATCTCAACTGCCACACACATCATATAATATTATTGTTATGTTTATTATTTTTTAGTCAGAATCATATATATTATGAATCATTATGATGTTCATTCAATGAATATTTCTAATACATCTTTTTGTAATTAATTTCATCTTAGGGACCATTAATCAAAAAAACTCATTAGTTTTTAGTTTAACCTATAATAAAATATGTATAAAAATATTTTATAATTTCTTTTGTGAAAACTACTATTCTTAAATATTTTATAACATGAAATACATATCCATGTTATTAGTTCTGCTATAATATCACCTTATGTATTATACATAATATGATATGATTTTCCATAGTTTTAATTCTTCTGGAAGAACATATATTGTACAAATTTCAACATATTATATACCTACATTATATGTTACAACATTCCAATTTCTCTAGATCAGAATCATATAAATATATTATGTGTCTCATAGTTTTTTTCCCTGTCCATATTTCTCATCTTCAACTCATAGTTATTACATATGAATCAACATCACATATTATATACTCATTTCCTTTATCATTTTCTCTGTGCATATTGAGACATACTATGTATTAGTAATACATTTTATGCATCCACATCCATTGTAAAATTTTCCTCTCATTATATTACATCATTATATATATTTATCCAGTCTCAGATAGATTTGTTCCATATATTATTGATTTCATTATATAGGATCAAAACACTTTAAATATTTTCACGAATCATCCAATCACTTCAAATAAACTGAAAACTCATTTAATAATTATCAAACATGACAAATAACATAGGAATAAAATCAAATAATTTAAAACATTTACCAAAATATATTTTAATGGATATGAAATTATGAAACATTTCTGAAAGTATTTCAGTGAACATCCACTGCCTAAACATATAAACATATCTATAAGAATCATGGTTTTATATAATCATTTGTTATAACACTCCTCACCTCAAACATAAGTATGGATGAAACATCACCATTTTATTTATAAATTTATATATTGAGATATCAAAATTAGAATTATAAATTCTCAATGTAATTTCACATAGTTTAATATACTAAAATATATTGTCTTTATAAAATTACAAGTTGGAAATATTCATCTTGCTTTTCCATAAGTAAAAATATTTCCAAGACTCCAATGATAAAATCATTATTATAAAATAAAAATGAAAAACTATCACTAAATTTCTATGATTCAAGGATGTTAATTAATCAACATGTCATTTTCATAACTCGACATATACTGAAACCTCAACTTGGTTGCACTTAACATATTATTATTAACTAGATTGAGAACTCAATTCATAGTATTATATATTTTTCTTCCCCATACATTTTAGAATGAAAATATCCTACATTATTGTTTAAAAAATATAATAAATGAAATGTGGGATAGAAATATCCCCCATTGTATTTTATAACATTTCCAATATTTCTATATGGTATTCATCCATTTTTATCGTTCTATACCCTATTGAATATAAATACAATGAACACATGAGGGTATAGTATAAATTCCCTTACAAAATGATCTATAACATATTTACCTCAATGTCTATATGATCCATGAATGGTGAAGAAGACCATATGGTAAATGTTAACCACAAGGTTACCCATTAATTCAAATAATATCATAATATATAATATATATTTTTTTATTGGATTCATAATCACTTTCAAGATGATATAATTTATTAATTTTTTTTAATATATTTTCATGATATTTTTTTCATCGTGAAATCCAATGCCCATCCCAATACACATTTTAAAATATTTAACAAAACCACTATGTTTTAGAATCATAAATTAGTGACGACTCATATACAAAAAAAATCATTTTATTAATATTGATATTTATAATTTACCTCTATTAGTGGATGAATTTAATGATTAAAAATAGGGATGGTAAATATCAATTACTAAATTTTCAATGACTTTTTTTATATCACATTTCATAAATTGTATATTTACAAAAGAAATTAAATTCTAGAAGAGTGTCATATTTCGCTAACTCAAGGAATAAACTCCTTAGGAAAATCATCATGAGTGATGTATTCGTCAATTTTTTTATGATTAAATTTTTTTAAATTACTCTAAGTAGGAATCGCTAGATAAATATTATAGTTTTGATGGAAATCATAATTTCTATAGTTTTCCCCATGAGACCTTGTGTCACATTCAATTATCAATATAGAAATAATAGAAATGAAACATTATAGATAAAATAATAAGGTGAATCACATTTTGGTATCACAAAGAGAAATAGGTTTTGGAATCTCTTCCCATCTAGGATACTCTTACCTTCCTTTTATCATTAGATTTGGTAGAATTATTCAATCAAATATTTTTTATTTTAAAAAATATAAATCTAATTCATATAATAGCTTCTATCACTATTTTTGTTTATCTACAAGGGAAATTAATCTTTAAATAATTCATTAAATGAAATATATATCATAGAGTGATATTTTAAATCTTAATAGTCATATATTTAACTAATAGTATTTTTATAAAATACTTTTAGTTGTCCTTAATATTCTTGTATCTACTAAAGAACCCTCCCTAAATCCATTGTTAACATTTTTATACAACCTTTCATGATATTCAATATATTCTTCATGTGAAATATAATGGTTTCCTATAGAAAAGGTGTTCTCACATTACATTTTCCATTCATATTACCATTTATAACATATCTATCCATATGATCATTAACTACATAAAATTATTAATTATTTCCTTAAAACAAATACGTGTAATATCAAGAATTTCCTCCACATAAAAAACCATTAATTTTCATTCAATGTCTGATTCTTTCTTTTACATCATCATTCATTCTTGACCACAAATACAGATGGCATGATTCCACTAATTGTGTTTGTTTCCTCCTATACAACAAGAAACTACTATTTTTTGATGAGTTCCTCTTAGCCTTTTTGGGATGGTTATGCCAAAAAATTTAATTATTAACACATCCTGAGAAATTATTACAAACACTTCTCTTATTATTTTTTATTTGTGTTCTTTTCTTCTATATATTCATTAGAACATTTTAGGATGATTTAAAAAATAATCCATCCTTTCTAGGACAAAATTCATTTCATGATACACCTATTTACATTATGATTTCAAAGATGTTCATGACATATATATTCATCCCATTCATATGTGGACTTTTTAACATCTCATCATGCTTCCCTCTGGATATAGGATTCCATTTATTTCCATAATTTGACTTATTTTTCCAATAATAGATCTATTTCTGCTATTATTTTCTCCAATACATTTAATATACAAAAAATATTCATCTTTTCATCTTAACAAAATAATATTCCTATTTTCTTTGATGTTTTTTATTTATTTTAATTCTTCTTATCTGATTCATTTATGGAAATAATTATCTTACACATTATTTTATCCACATTTCATATAGTGGTGGGTTTTTTCATAAATATTTTTATATATTTTTTGATTTGGAAACTGAAATATTCATAAAACCGGAATTAACATAGAAATAACTATCTAGGGTGGATGTTACATTTTTATAGTGCATACTGAAGGTTTATTGTGGGATTAAATTATATTCATATTCATAGAAGACATAGGTATATCAAAAGAGAAATCCCCTAATGATGTGTTCATGGTAAAAAAATATCATCTTAAATGTTTATAAATACATATCTTAAACAATATTCATACTTTCAAATATGAATATGTAAAGATAATAACTTCTCAAACATTAATGTTACATAGTATTAGAAAAATATAAATTATATAACATAATTATCCTGGCCATATTAATTAAGATATACATCATTTGGAAACATGGAAATGTAAAAACTGATCCATAAGTTTTATGTTTTATCTCCCTCTATGTCCTTCATAAATATCACCCTTATTAGAAATATCACAAATAATATCTTTCATCATGACCAAGGTAATGATAAAATAATAAAGATTCATCTCAGATGATCAGTAAGTGTAAACAAGGGATATATAAACATAACATTAGCATAAGGGTATGAGTTCATAAATAAATAAAACATTAAAAACCATACCCTATATATAAGATATATCAAAAACCTCAATCATGAAATAATCCATGACAGTTCATCAGACATGGAACATAATTTAATCACAAAACATGATCCATGGGATGTCACATTGTCCTAAGAAATAGAGTTTTGGTAGACAAATAATAATTGAAAACAATTTCTTTATTTGACAATGCTTATTAGAAAAATAAACATAGTGGAATGGGTTCAATCCCAAAACCATTTTAGTTGTCAATTTTTACCAATAATACTATCATATAAGAAAAATTACCTTACTTAATTAGTTTGATTCCCCATAATATCCCTATTTATCTCATGAGATATAAATATTTACCCAATTAATTTAAGGGATATATTGGTCCCAACCATCACATAATGATAATAGTACGTATTTGTGCCACATGATCATAAAAATGTCATCAGATAAAAATCCATGAAATGGTTTGGGTTTCATAAACACTTTTTCATAACATAACATGTTGAAAATTAGTAGGTTTTATAATAATTTCATCATTTTATCATGGTATAGCTAATGGAAAAAATAATTGGGTTTCATGATAATTTTATCATTATATAACTAGTGGAAAAGAAATGGGTTTCATAGATATATTTTCATCATAATCATGAACCATTGAAATAAATAAATAGAATGGTTTCCTTAAAAAAAATCCAAAATAAAGAATAAATGACATCAAATTATATCCTCAAATATAGAAATTTATTTTTAAATATTTCAGGGAATATTTCTTAAGACAAATATCCTTTTAACTTTAATAATCACAATTCAAAGAAAAAAAAATCAAAATAGTTATCTTTTGATATAAACATGGAATTTTATAATGGAATATTTAACTATAAATTTAAATAATTTGATGATAAAAATACCAATTTCACATTGGGAAATTATTTTTAAAAAATAAATAATTTTTATAACCCTTTTATTTGAGAATAACCTTGAAAACATGTAAAGGAAGCTTAACAAATCATTTAAGACGTTTATTTATGAAAATATCATTTCCACTTTGAAATTTTAATTTTTATAACTAAATATGAGGAAAGAAATTTATAAATACATATATTTGAAGATAACATTGGAATTATATAATGGATGGTTTAAAACACAGATTTATCATAATGGAATCAAATTCCATTCATTTTTTACACATTAAAAAATATTTCTTTCACGTTTTTAATAAATGAATGATGAGATTTATTTGGAAAAGTAAATGAATATAAAACATAAAATACTTCTAAAAAACTCAAACTATTTTAAAATTTTCATTAATAATTCCTTTTTATATTGTAAATAACTTTTTTTATCTTCTTTTAGAAAACATGGATATGGATGAAAAATGGGTTTCCACCAAAAAGGGAAATAATATAAGCTTTCATTAAAAATATGTTTTGGAATAATGAGTACATAAATAAGGGAAAATGAATGGAATACATATATATACATGAAAATAACATAGGATATTAAATTTTTTTTTCTTGATCGATAGGTCATATGATTTCTTAATCAGAAACTTAATCGTAAACAAAATTATTAAACAATAACATTGTGACATTAATACTTTTCTAATTTATTTTAATTTTAATCCTAAAACACAATAATAAATAATATAAAACAAAAAATTAGAAATCACAAAAATACAAATATTCCTAAAATAACATTATTAATAGAAATTAGATACACTATAAAAAATAATGGAGTGGTAAATATGTCATATTCCCAAGAAATATGAATGAGATTCTACAAACCCATTACCTTAAGACTTGAATTCCATAGTCCACATTAAAACCCCCTATATAATAAATATAAGTTTATTATAAATATATTCCAAAACCATGGTATTTTTTCCATACCATATATGATTTAATTATAAAAATTATTACCAATTTTAAATTAATTTCTTGGTAAGATCACATTTCAAGTAATAACTGCTTCCTTTTTTATCTATGTTTTTATTTGTTAGTATCAGTCTATATATATTTATACTGGTTCCATAATATCCATAATTTTAATAATTTTATAAATCTAATAACTACATTATAAATATATAGTAATCCATATGTGTTATATATAAAAACTGAAATACATAGTTCATGGAGACGGTATGTCGCTCGTACACGTGAATGTTGTTTCTATTTATTCAAACGATGAAATGAAAGAAATGTAATTGATATATTACCATTAAAGAATAATTGTTATTTAAAAAATATCACATATATTCCTTAAATTTCCCATTATTATTATCCATTCAAAGAATTAGTGAAAAACACATAGTGCTTCAAGAGACGGTAGTCTACCGCAGACATGCACAATATTATCGTATCCCCCGCAGAATGGGAAGTAAGAAGTCATATGTGAATTAATAATTATATGAGTATAATTATTTTATAGATATCCCATATATTTATTAAATATATCCTTATTAAAATATATATATAATTTAAATGAAAAATAAACAACATCGGTTTGCAAGGTAGTAGTTTGTCGTACGCACGACCGATGTTATAATTTCAAACATGTTAGGAGGTAATAAGTTATAAGTGATATTATAATATCTAAGGTATTATAAAATAATTAATATATATATTTACATATAAAATACATATTTATATCCTTTTATGAGGGGTGGTGATGGAAAACAGATTTCATCGATTCACAAGGTGGTGGTATGTTGTACAGATAATCGACAGTTTCATTTCACATGTGATTGAAGAGTAGAAAGATGTATGATTATACAATAAAATATTATCATATTATTATATTTAATTTATTTATTTAAATATATTAATATAGTTTATGATTATTTTATGGAGTCTTAATAAGAAATAAATCAAAAACAAATGTTTATGAATTTTAACTCTTATTCAGAAAACGTCGTGTTGATTATAACTAAATCATTATTAAGAATATTTAATAATCGAAATATGTCCTTTATATATATTTAGGGATGTAATAAAATTATTTGGTTAGTTATTTTCGTGTCCAAAATGTTTTGGGGGTTTTAAGTGGATAGAGAGGTGGTGTCCTATTCTAAGTGTAGGAGAGAACATACATTGAATTTTTAAATAGAATACAGTACACCCAAATTTTCCACATGAAACATAGATCCAAAATGGTTTATTATAAAACCATATAGTAAATAAGGAGTAAATTATTCCATAAAAGGAATTTTTTAATAATTTTATGTAATTTTACACAATATATGTATAGTGAAACCCCAGGTAAACCCAATTTAACCATAAACATAGTTGTTAAATTTTACATTTATACTTATTATTTTGAAAAAAAAATAATTTAAAATTATTATATAATATTAATTATTCTAAATAAAAATATTTAAAACAATTTTTAAACTCCCATTAACATAATGTTTAATACTTATTTGGAAAATTATACCCATTTATGCGATGAGAAAGCAGTTTTCCAAAGAGAAAATATTCAAAATATTAATAGTTTTTATTATAATAATTCAATATCAAATTGATTAAAATTAAATAAATTAGATAAATTGATATATATTTTAAATAATATATCTTATGAAAACATATGAAATGATAAATTTTATTGTAAAATATTTTAATTAAATGGATATTTTTAATAAAAACTTTATTTTTTCGGTATTAACTACAAAATTTATCTATCAAAAAATCAACATAACAATTCCCTCCAATATAATTTTGGAATTTTAATTTCAAAATTGAAATCAATGTTTTCATATAAAATATATAAAATTAAATAATTTTGTTTTGAAATATGTACCCAAAGGTGACAAAACTTCCATTTAGAAAAATATGGAATTTATGTTTAAATTGAATTTATTCGTATCTAATGCCTAAAAAATAGATAATATGAATTTTAAAATATTTATTGAATATATAATAAAAAAATTAATACAATAATTCATAAAAAATGATTTATTTAATTTATTCAGATAATACAAGTTTGTCTATATAAAAATTTGTTTATGGAAAATGATTTCATTTATTGTGAAGTGGTTTTTAATTTTCATTTTTAATTAATTAGTCACCCGAGAATATTTATTTATATAAGCCTATAAAACTAATATTTTCATAATATAGTTAAAACTATTCATAACACCCTTTATAATGTCTATGCTTTAATTATCAAATTTTAAAAAAATATTTTAACTGTATGTCACATTTTTTGAAAACTCGTTGTTGCGTGTAACATTTAATATTTATGAAAATAAATTTATTTTCATATATTTTTATAAAATTTATGGTTTTTTCTTTATACCCACTCTTAAATTAAGTTCACACTTGAATATAATCACTCAGAAAAAATATATGAAGATATTATTTCCTCATTTAATCCTCAATTTCACTTGTAACTTCCTCATGACAGTGATTTCACTAAAAAACAATTACTTACTGAGGGATATGGTTTATTTTCACTTTCTATATATGATCCAAAATCTTAACAAATTTTTCATCATAAGAATGATCATGGTATAATGGTAGGTCTTGTTTATTAATTACAAGTGACATATCAGGCATATACTTCCTTGGGAGTGATATATGGAACACATTGTATAATTATGAGGGGATCTGTAAAAGTAAAAAATTGTAAAATATCATCTCAATATGATCAAAGATATCAAAGATAAAAATACACATATAGCCATATAAATTTATTCCTTTATATGTGCTTCGATCAATTTACAATTCATCTCTTAATCTAACTAATGAATTTTAATTTGTTATGCATGAAGATATAATGTAACACCAGATCTATAATAGAATGATATGTCATTATTTGTACATCGAGTTATCATTATTATAGAATGGTTAGAAAAATTTATCAAATATTCAAAAATATTTATACTATGAAACAATACATTATTCTCTAATACCACAAAAAATGTTCCCTATAAACCGTTCAATAAATGGTTAACTTGAAAACCCCTTCCGAAATTCAATTTTTTAAATTCACAAAAAAATAATATGTAGCTGTTAAGGGTCACATAATAGATATGTTAATACCTTGGTAGAATATTCTCCAAAATCATGGTAATATCCAAAAATTAGCATAAAATTTCAATAAAAACATACATGTTTCATCATTACATAAATAAACCTAATACTATTGAATATATCCATTAAATCATAAAATATTGTAAAATCCATCAATGATGATCGAAACCGGTTTTTTATGAAATCAATAATATTCTACATGGACATTAATGATATTTAGTTTAATTTATCCACATCAATCATCCATTTATTAAATCCAAACACCATTTTCTCCACGTTAGGAACAAATTAAGGTTTATGCTCCCTTAATAAATTGTTTTCCATAAAACATTACTTTTCTGTTATATTACATTCCTAGGTCATTTGTACAGTACAACATATTCATAAAAATAATAAACAAAAAAATTATTCATAATATTTCTCAAATATTTCCAGAATAATAATACATAATTAGGGATTTCCCTTAAAAACCTTTTAATAAATACATGAAATTAATAATGCATTGACTATGATTCATCATCTTATTCCATAATAAAGCATTCCTATAATATGAAATATGAATCATATTTTAATAGTGATCTACTTTGATTTAATCATTCTCCTCATGCTTAACATAAATAATATAGTTTGAATATCCAATAATATTCACATGGTATTCATGGTCGTTTAATTATTAGTATTATAATCATTACTCATACCACCTTGTCATTCACCTCATGAGATTCCGTCCTATGCAATTCATTTTCTAACCTTTAGAAATTTAACATTTATAAAATTCAATCATTGATTATTACATAGAAAAACCGTTATTATCATCTAGTTTGTTAACAAAACATATCAATTTTACTATGTAATTACATTTTTCAGTCTTTCTTTTCCATAATAAATAAATATTCTTAAACGATTAAGGAATTCCCTTTAGTGAATCATCCCAAATTATTAACATATATAAATTTGAGTCTTCTTTCTTCAATGGTCCCCACCACCCAAACTCACAACGAACTCTATCACTCTCATCTTTAGTGAGTCAAATATTTGGTTCAGTTGAAAGATGTTATTTATATATCATGATAACTAATTTGGAATAATGAAAATATCATTTAATATAGAAATCATCCATTTTGGTTTCTCATAAACAATTTACCTATCAAATTCAATGTTATCACATTATTTTCGGTTCCTACCATTAATAAAAATAAAAAAAATAATGTGTTGGAAATGATAATTTTATTTTAAAATCACATGGTCATGAAAAATAATTTATATGATGTCTAAATGATGACACCATATTTTCAATATATGAAACCATAGTCTTATCATATGTCATTCATAGTCATTATTCAAATCCATTATGATGGTTTATAAAGTGTTTGTGAATATCCAAAACATATCACTCAGGAGTGTCAAACCCGGTGCGACTGAAGGATTATTATCAAGAACCATTTGTTGATCAAGTCCTTATAAATACACCCATTTGGAGTTATTACCCTTATGTACCTCTTTTTAGATCCACATTCACTTGTAGTATCTATATAGGGATGTTATTATTTTAAAATCACTATGTCTATCCTTTTATAAAATACCATGAAAACATCCAATACTTTGACTCTTCCATATACTTATCCTTAGACATAATACTAGACATGTCTTTAGAAACATCCCTAGGGATCCCACTAATGCTTTCAGATCATTTTCTCAAAAGAATAAATAAACCTTACTCTGCTATGAACTATAATGACCCAAAACATCTCATACATAACTATTACATCCTCATATATGAATATTAATTATATAAAATAATGATCCCCACATGAATAATTGAGGCCTTATTCCTATGGGATCATAGAATCATAAAATAATCAAGTATATAAGTGATCTACTTCATCTCCCACTACGTTCATCATAAATAGATCCATTTTTATACACATCATATCAAATACCCATCATCCTAACCTAGTGAAAAGAAACATAGCAGAGGGGGAACTAAAATTACCATTAAAGATAAACAAGGGATATTTCATCATAACTGAGCATAAGGGTATGAGAATATGACAATTTCATTTGAAAAACAATGCATTGTATATAATAGATTATAAACATGTGTCATCAAATAAATAATGGAAATTCATAACATATGAATCAAACTGGAATAAAATAATATAATCTTGGTGATCTTATAATTATCATAAGTCATATATTTTTGGCATATACATAATAATATAAAATCATTTCCATAGTAATCAATACTCATTGGAATAAACTATCATTGTGGAATGGATTCACTCATTAAAACATTTTAGTCATCAAGGTTTACTCCCAATACTATCATAGTGTAAAATATACCATACAAAAATGGGTTTACCCCCATTATAGTCCAATTTATATTATGAGATATTAATATTTACCTTATATATTATAGGGAGATATTGTTCCCTACAATAACATATTGAAACTAATATGTACATGATCAAAAAAATAATAAGGCATTCTTTATATCAGATCACATTAAATTTAATGGGGTTTATAAACATTAAATCATAAGATAACTTGTAGAAAAAATAGGTTTCAAAGTCATTTCATTATTTCACAATATTTTTACCTATAGAAAATAATATGGGTTTAATGATTATTTTATCATTTTATAATCCTTGTAAGAGAAATAGGTCACCTAATCATCTTATTATTATAATCATAACCCATTCAGAGAAGGAATAAAAATGGTATCTTTGGATTATATCCCCAGAATTTCATAATTAAATTCAAAGTATGGCATCCTTGATGGAAAAGGAATTTGAAATATCATAGGTAAAATTTTGTGGGTAATATTTCCCTATGCCTTGGGAATTAAATTTTAAAAAGAAAATAATATTTAAAAATAATTTTTATTTAAAATTTACTTAGAATCATATAAATGATTATTTGAAGATCATTTAAAAAATTTCATGAGTAAAATAAAATTTTCCGTTTGAAAAACACTTTCTAAAACATCAAAAAAATCATGATCATTTTCATTGAAAATAACTTTGGAAACATATTAAATATTATTTGAAAATAATTTAATACATTTATTAAGAAAAATATAATTTCCAATTTTAAAATTAATATTTTAAAATATTAAATTCAAAAAACATTTTCAAAATCTTTAATTTTAAAATATATTTGGAAAATTTTAATTGATGATTTAAAACAGTTACCAATCTTGATTGGGATGTATTCCATTCTTTTCATATATATTTAAAAACAATTCCCTTTAAATTTTAAGTAAAATAAAAATATTTATTGTTTGAAAAATTTAATAACGATTTAAATTGAAAATATTAAAAAAATTAAAGAAATTGTAATATTCTAATTAATAAATACATTTGAGAATGTATTAATAATTTTGAACATTTCATAAAAACATTACTATGGATGAATGTTTATTTTCAACCGAAGATAGAATTAATTTCACTATTATTATAAAAAATGGAATCATGAGTTCATAAAGGGAATAATATTATGGGAACAGACATATTTTCATGGAATAAATTAGTGAGAAAGAAAATATGATTTTTATAAGAGAAAGGTCATTAGATGTTATAATAATGAACAAAATTATAAATAAACAATATGATTGTAATAGAAAACCATTACAACATTTGATTTTTTTAACTTATTTCAAATTAATGAATAAAATAATATGAAACCATAAATATTATTAATTTAATTATATTAATGGCATAACATATCATAGGGGATGTATAGTCCTTATACTAAATAATTGATTGGTGAATATATAATATTTCTCCTAGGAATGAATGAGTGTCTAGAAATTCATTACATTAAGTCTTGATTTCATTCATAAAAATTGAAAGATAATTTATAATAAATATAAGTTTTTTATAAAAATATTATAGAACCACATTCATTTTTATTATAACACATATTTTTTTCTTTTAAAAATTAAATACCTATTTTTAACAATTGCATGTCAAAATCAAGATTCGGGTAAAAACTACATCATTTTTTCATGTATATTTTGGTTTGTTATTTTTTGTCTTTATACATTGACCATGGTTTCATTATATCCATTATTTTAAAAATTATTTAAATTTCATATATTTTAATTTTAAAGTTATTTGTAGTAATCAATAAATTTTAGACACGGAAAATGAAATACCCCATTAATTACGACAATATGTTTTATGAGCACATGAACATTATTTCCATTTTTATGAAGGATGAAATGAAATAATAGTAAATAATATATTAAAATTATAGAATCATTTTTTATTTCATATATATCACATATATTAATTAAAATTTTCATTATTACCATTCATATAAATTGTATGTGAGTAACGAATCACATCACTTCATGAGGAAGTAGTCTTCTGTATATATGAACGACTTTATTTTATCCCCCATGGATGGGAATCTAAGAAGATATATTTGATATCATAATTATAGAATTATATTTTTGATAAATATATAATATGTATAGAATTAATATGTCTCTCTTACCAATCGTGTAAAAAATTAAAAACATGTCACCTAGGTTTGTGAGGTGGTAGTCTACCATAGAAACGATCCACATTGTTGTATTTCAATATGATAGATTGAAAAAAGGTAGATGTGGTATTATAATTACATAGGTACAGTAAAATAATAAATATCATATATAAAAATTAAATATATAACTATATCATGTGGTGCATGGTGGTTATGGAAATTAAAAAATATTAGTTCAAGAGGCAGGTGTCTTCCATACATATGATCGATAGTTTCATTTCCCATTTGATATAATAGTAAATAGATTTAGGTAATTAAATTAAATTAATAACATATTAGTATATGAGATATTATTATTATGTTAAATTATCATTATTGCAGATGATTTCATGGATGTGGAAGAAGAGATAAATCAAAAACACAAGTTTAAGAATTTTACCTCTTCTTTTGAGAACACATTTAGGTTTATAACTAAATACATTATATGAGGGTTCCTACTAAAAATTGAATATATGAATTGGGGAGGTAATTTATTAAGGAATTTAGGTAGGCAGAGGCCAAACCAAATGGTTTTTGAGGTATGAGGATTAGAGTTGAGGGTAGCCTTTTATAAGTATCTAAGAGGACACATAATAAAATTTTCAAAAGAATATTGTGTATCTTGGTTTCTTACACAAAAAATTATCCTGGATTTTTTATTAAAAAACGTTTTAAACTATAATTTCTATATTTTTAAATCAAATGTATTTTCTATATGGATCTAGGACATTTCAGCCCTTATCATTTAATTTACCACATGTAAACAAATTTTAACCTTATTAACAACAACTAAATTATAATATTAGTTCCATTTATTTTGAAAAAAAACACATTTAATGTTATATAATATTATTTACTCATATGAAAAATTTAAATTCCATTTTTACAAATTATATTCCCATAATTGGAAAAGTGTAATTTAAAATTAGACCCACATATGCGAAGAAAAAGTAGTTTTTCAAAGAGAAAATTGTAACAACCCATAATTTTATCAATAGAAACTCCCTTATTTTAATTATTAAATACTATATAAATCACATAAAATCACATATAGAAAACAATAAAACTTTTAAAGTTAATAATCAATGTAATAATAGGTAATTAAAAATGATAGAGAAGTTGTACCAATGGAGTAGTAACTTGAACTTTGGAATAGTATTGTGACATTTATGAATAGTAATTCCTCCAATTGAATAGTAACCACAACTTTAAAATTATAAATCAAATATATATTTCTTATTAATGAAAATATTATATATTTATTTCATTGTATAAGTAAATAATCATTTTAAAAATTATTAATTAAGTGTTGGTATTTTTATAAAACATAAATGTTTATTTTTAAATTTATAATTAATCTAATGATTTAAATGAAATTTTATTTTAATAAAATATATTCATAAATTAGAATTTTTTTATTATCATTATTTTAGTATTTTAGGAAACAATAATTAATTTTTCAAAGTGATACAAAATCGGTTATAATTTTAAATTCAGTATTTTATGAATAAATGATGATCTTAATTAAAAATTACATTTATCATGATTATAAAATTCTTTTCATAAAATATATTTAATATTTTAATTCAACACATTGAAAAACAAATTAGGGTTAATTTTTTGTATTTTTCTAAAATACTTCAATTTTTATGAATAGTAAAATCTGATAATTTATGATAAAATCTAGAAATGTGTATTTTTTAGTCAGTCTTTATATAAGGATAAGGTTATACCAAAACCATGAAATCTCATTCATTATTTTAATATTTATATTGATAAGGATGAAACTATTCATATTTTTTATCCAAAATAATAAACTAAAGAATCAAATAACGAGGAAACACTCCTCCTCCACCCTATAAAAACCACCCATCACAACCTTTTCCCTGGAAAGATTCTAAGACATGAAGCATGTCCATATTTTTATAAATAGTTTCACCAAGCCCTAACCCCACATTCATAATCCCTATTTTGCATCGAAATACAAAACCCTTTCCCTTAAAGAGATTCTCAAGGGGGAGAAAATCAAGAGGTGAAATCCTATTTCTTTTTCATTTAATTTATTTTCAATTCCATTTATTTTCTTATCCTTTACTCACCTCCATTTATCCAAGTTGAATGATTAATCCATTTTTTAAATACTATAATATTATTATGTTAATGCATTATTTAATCTTCAAATCTCTTCCCTATTCGTTTTATTCTAAAAAAGAAAATATTTTCTCAGTTGGATTGAATTACCACCACCATAGACAACACATTTTCATATTTCACAACCACTTTCAAGGATATTCATAAAATATTTTCTATGTTTAAATAATTTTTTATTGTACATAGTATAATTTATATAATTTTATCAAACCTATATATATGTAAACATGATGATATAAGAAAATTAATGTCCTAAAATCCAACCAAATAAATTAAACAATTTCCATTAACTATTTATCTACTTATTCATCCTCGTATCATATAAACAAATAATATATATGATAATTTATTAATATTTAGGTTTTTCAATAACTTATTATATCAATTATGGATAATAATCCTAATTTTACATGAACTTACATACATGTATACAGGCAAACTGATCATGAAAACCAAGAAACAGAATACTCCCAAACAATGAAATTAAATTATGTATCTCGTCAAAAAATATATAAGTGAACTTAATAAAACAACAATTTATCAAATAAATGTATAATATGTATTTTACTTGATAATTAATTACTTTAGTTTTATTTCCCCAGATATTAATGTGAAGAATGCATTCAGACATAATGTTAGGGGATTCTCAAACCCAATTCCTTTATTTTTGGTTATTCTCCATTCGACGGTATGAATGTTCATATTATCTTCATAAAAATTTATATACCTTAAATTTTAAAGTATAATAATTTTCCTAAACTGATTTTATGAAAAAAAAATATTTCTATAAAATAACTATTCTTTCTAAAAAAACATGTTTTGCTTCTCTTAAGATTCATTCTTCTTCTCTCAATATTGAGGATTACTATAAAAAGTTTGTTATTCCATTTTTATTTTGGTAATAATATGTTTTATTCATGAATTTATGTTTCATGAAATTATAATAAAATCCATTAATTTTCCATGGGTTATTAAATGGAAAAAAAATTTCTACTCTCTATGTCGCATACATGAATATGTAAATGTTATGATGTGATGGTTACACCCAAAATTATATAGCACTCCAATGAATTGGGTAATGTGATATATATCATGAAATAATAAGAATTATTCATGAAAAGTATCCTATATATGCTCACAATGATGATGTTATGATGATTCACATGGGTTATGTGTGAACATAATTATAGATTTGTTCATAATTATGCGTGGTAGTTGACCACTAAGACATGATGTTTCATTTTTATAAATTTCCCCGTTTCTTGCCATTATCTAATGTTCCAATCATTATTATGAAGTTATGATGATAATTATACTCACCAATGTTATACTGATTCATGTCATTATCTATCTTTTTATTGGGATTTTAACTCAACCATTTCTTTGATGTATACCCTTAGGTGATTACTTATTCTCAAGAGTAAAAAATTTCTAATAAGAAGATATAGAAGAAGGAATTAAAAATGTTTATTCTTTATTATGTAAAGTTTATGTATAGAACTAATTTTCATTAGATGATAAACCTTTATATCCTAGTTTTTTTATCACTAATATGATCTGTATCTTTAAAATGATGTGATTGTCATGTAAGAAAAACCATTGTCTCTATAGATGGTATCAGATCACAATTTAGTGAAATTTTGAATTATGATTGTATAACATTAGTGAAATCCCATAGTATGAGATTAAGTATATGAAATCACTCAAGATGTTTTGTTTTATAAAATTTATAAACATAGGGATCCCAAAATATGCGTATCTAGAGTTATTTTCACAAGGGATTAATTTATTTATTCCTGACTTATTGACTTATGTTTTGTTAAAAAAAATTCTATTTTAGAAAATGGTTGGATTCAATAGAAACCTGGACAACAATCCTTGTTTGGGGCAACACAGAGATTTCACAAATTGAATCCACAATTCCTTGTGAGGCGGAGTTCCAAATTTCATGGTGATTCATACCCAGTTGTCTCATTCTATGGACAATAACATGATTAATGTGGTATATAATACTTCACCAAATTGGTAGAAAATGACCATCATGTTTTTATATGACAATGATTGTTGTCATCTAGTTGATATTTTGACCCACTTTTCATGGAATATTTGGTCAAATAAATGGAGAATATATTTTCAATTCTACCATGTTCTATGATGGGTATGGTGGATATAACCATTTATTATTTAGACAAAGTGGCCAATAAATGTTGAATGTTGATTATGACCAACAAGACGAATGAAGAAATTAAAGAGATGGATAAAGAAGACATAAAGAAAGTATTTATTAAAAAAAATTCCATAAAACTCTTCATATGAATATGGAGAGAGAATTTATAAAGCTATAAAAAAAAGAAGGTTAATCTGTCATGGATTACAAGGAAATTTTAAAAATTATTTTTGTAACACCTCATGATTTATTGAGAAATATTATTTTTAATTTCATTGATGTATTGTATTTTATGCTACAAGAATATTATCTTGCGCTATACGCAACACCGTATTAGCCTGTAGTATATACAAACACTACTCTTCGCTTGTGTTGGACTAAAGAGCGGCCTTCCTTGATAGCGTGTGTTTTATGCAATACTGAGTTTCAATAAACAACGATATGTTGTTATGAACTAGCTGTTATGAATAGTATTAACTAAAATTTGAATTTTATAATATAATAATTCATCTTAAACATTTTCTAGAACAGGGTATGAGAACAAAATAAATTTTTCAAGTAAAATAAGTATTTTAAAAAAAATGCACTTTTGCCCTGTTTTGATAGTGCACCCACTTTAAATATAGATTTTGACACATTTATAAGTTCAATTAGACAAAATAAAATTATTCATTAAAATAAAGATATAAAAATTTACTTGGGATTATTTTTTTATATTTTTCTGTTAACGTTCATATTTTGATGAATAGTAAAAATACGATAACTTTTTCGTAAAAATAACTTTTTTCATCAAGATAATTTATATGGTTAAATTATAAAATGTAATGGTTTTAAAGTATAAATAGAATATATTTTTACCCTTTAATATAATGTAATTCGTTATCATTAATTTTACATTGAATTCATAGTTAAAAACATTTCATTCTTTGGTAATGTTTTAACTTTTAAAACCCATTTTCTTAACAATGGGATTAATTTTAAATTAATTACTGAAACTTCATTGATTTTAATTTTGAAAAATAGATTTCATATTTGAATTCAGTGGGTCCAAATTATGTTAATAGGTGACTTTTTATTTGATATTATGAATAGTATCTATGATAATTTTTATTTACTACGGTTAAAGGTAAATCAGGTAATAAAGGGTAAAAATAAGATTATTAAATTAACTTAACAACTGAAAAAATTATATTTGAATAAATAAAATTCTACCCATATCACCTAAGGGTCAGAATAGATTCATTTCATGTGCTTTTGACCATAAAAATGATGAAATTATTATTAAAACCAAAGAAAGTGACAACATGTCACTCTCTTATATCATATAGGTGTAATAATATTAATTTAGTGATAAACTTCATAAAACATCGAAAACAAATAGTCACCAAAAATATAATAAAATTATCTACATCATTTGAATTTATTTAGACTTTTTAGGGATTAAATAATTATCATTAATGATAACATCATAGTGATTAAGAAATTATTTTATTGATTGAAATATCCAATAAATGGTTTTAAAAATAATTAAAGAAATATTATATGAAGTATTCAATCTGTTCCATGAATTTTTAAGATTAATATTACATGTTAGGGATATATTAAATATTTTGGTTCAAATATATATTCTTTTTGAATTTTATTTAAATTCAAATAATTGAATATAGTCAAAATTGACACTATTGATATTTTATAAAAATATCATATTATGAAATTGTTTAAAAATAACTAAAATATTTAAAAATTATAAATTTAAATCTATATGGTCTACAGTGTCATAATGTATCGAATTATGGACAATTCACAAAACATAAGTAATTATTTATAACAATTTAGAATTTAGAATCTTATTACGATAAATAATATTAAATAGTTTAAATAAGGATAAATCAAAATGATGCGGTTTAAAATAAAATAAAAACAAGTCTAAATTTTATTGGTTTATGAGATTACAACCCTATCTCATCTCATAATCGAGTTGATTCATTTTTGGAGGTTTTTTAGTGGGTTATGAATTTATTATAAATTAGTATTTTTTAGGTTTCTAAAAGTTCCCCTCTCCACTCTTATAAAAGGGAGCCTACTCCCTTTCCTCTTCAGAACATTTTGAGCCTTCAATCTCGGCCAAACCATGTCTATTTATTTTCTCCACTTCCCTAGAAACATACTAGAGGTTATGATATTCTTTAAAGCCCAACAATAGTGCCTTAAGAGGAGGTTTATAAGAGGCGCGTCAAAGAAGAGGAGTCTCGGAAACATACGGAAGAAATTGGACATAAGGTAAGTGATAATTATTATAATATCATTATAATATAGGATTTATTATTCGTAATTATTTACTGGGGTTATATTTATCTTCCATGTCCATGTTTTCTAAAAATATTTTCATAAGATGTTTAATATTCACCCATGTATGTTTGAAGTGATTTTTCCCTTTTTTGCTTTAAACACATGGTATGGAAAGAAACATTCTTTTGTTTACCATACAAGGTAATTTTTGAATTTTCTAGAAAAAGTATGAGAAGAATGTTTTTTTTAAATTATATAGCATGAACAGACTTTTACGGTTTCATAATTCCTTATTTCATGAAGCTTCCTCTACATGATTTCATAATTATTTTCAACAAAAATATTTTCTTTTAAAATTTCATGGCATTTTGTGAAAAGAAAATGGTTTTTGAAGAAGAGAGAATATTTTTCTCAAGAATTCATTTCAAGTGTTTTATCAAACCTATTTTCCATCTAAGATGACATTATTTAGTATGTTTATGTTTTAAGTATAAAGTCTCTATTATTTACATGCTTTGATTTTTTTATATGATGAAATGATATCCATTTGTTTTATATGGATTATGTTTTAATGGGATGATGTTTATTAAAACCATTTTATTATTTGTATTATGAGTAATGATTTATGTTTATTTTGTGGCACACATAATTATGATTTCATTATGAGATTGTTGGGACATATATCTCCCTCCAATTCATTGGGTAAAGATTTATATCTCATGAGATAGACATGGATGGAACATAAATTAAAATCGGGTTCCGTAATATAGGGTTGGAGTGGAATGTAAACCTAGTTCAGTAACAAACTTCATCCACTATGATGGTCATGGAAGCAATTCCTTGGATACTATGGAAATAATATCATGTGCTTAATGGTTATCAACAATTACATGTTTTATTCCCCTGATATTTTATCATGATTGATGTTCCTTTATGATATATTCCTTACGTACTTCTATGATTTATTTCACAACTCGATATTTTGATGTTTGAACTTTATGTTCAAGTTTTTATGTTCAATTATATATGGTTTGTTTTATTTTATCCATGTTTACCCTTACTGAGCATTTGATCTCGCCCTTTTTATGTTTTCTTTTCCCGAAGATATAAATAAAGGTTTGAGGTAAGAAAACAAAAGGGGAAGATCTTTATGGGATATATTGAAGAACTTTAACCATGATTAGAATATTATGTTCCAAGTTTCCAAAGACCCTGAACTAATACGGTCTTCGGGAATCTGTTTTTGTCATGTATTAAGTATTCCGCAAAAGTAATGTAAAGATTTGGGACTCTACAGTTGGTATCAGAGCGATGTTTAAGTCAACATTTGGAAACTAGGATGTGAAAACATTAGTGAGATCCCTATAGTTATTTCTATGTTGTTTCTAGGGATGTCCCTAAGGTCAATTATAAGTATACGTTAAAATCCTAGAAATAATATAATGATCATGAATAACCTTGGTTAAAACCTAATATGTTAGAGATTGAAGGTAATCCCCCTTTATTATGTTGTTTTCCTAACATGATTTTTTCTCTCGCACTATTATTTTTGGGTTTTAGACAGTGTATGGAACCCGAAAGAACCATATTGATCAATGTAATGGACTTTGCAATGATTGTACTCCATAAAAAACCAATGTTATGGGAGATAGAGTACATAATCTTATTGCAATACTTACAAAAGCTATGAATAATTCAGTACTTCTAAATGAGCAAAAAATGGAATGATATTCTATTGAGTCTTTCATGTGGCAACTTCCACCTTCTTATAATGAGTCTTCTAATCCACTTATTGCTGAACAATGGATTAGTACCATTGAAAAGATATTTTCCATACTTCGCAGATCGAGACATGAAAATGACATTTTAGCTGTTTACTGTTTAGAAGGTGAAGCAAACCAGTGGTAGACTCTAATTATGAATACAAGGCCCCAATATGAAATTGAATCCATGGAATGGGAAGAATTCAAGAACTTGTTTTTCAATAAGTACTTCCCTCGTATTCTTTGAACAAATATGGAAATGGAGTTCCTTGAGCTTAAAAAAAGGATGATGAATATGTAGGTATATACGAGGAAAATTTTAGAAGTCTTGCAAGGTATACATCTGGCTTTATCATCTAACCTGAATGTAAAGTTGATCGATTCATTTGTGGAATAAAACCGATTCTTCAAAGGGCATTATCAATAAGGGACATTAGTATCTATGAAGAAATTATGCGTTGTGATATCAAGGTAGAACTAGAAGTTGGTGTTACAAATCAATCTCATGGTTTTGATAAGAAATGAAAGATGGAGTTCAAGGAAAAATCTCAAAACAATTGAAAAAAGAAGATAAATGTTTCCTTATGCTCAGAGGGTGGAAATAAGCATGGTGGATATTGTCTTAAAAAGACTAGAAAATATTTTAAGTGTGGAAAAGAAGGTCATCAAGCAGTTTAGTATCGAAGAATTGGGAAAAGGGTAGCCAATGATGTGAATAGAGAAAAGACAAGAGACAATGCACCACCAACACTTCAATACTACATGTGAAGGAAATGGGGAATTATGCTAACCAATGCCTTAATCCAAGGGTTAATGATGATCGACATCAATAACCTCTGACGGAAAAGGACAAAGATAAGTCACATGTGATCATTATTTTCAATGTTGAATATGAAAACGATGTGGTGGAATGATTAGGTGTTTATGTAACGGGATTCCAAAATAATGTTGCGGAATATCATTTATAGTATCGTGGAATATTGGAATATCTATGTATTGGTTTATTGTGGTTTTTAATAATTTTATGGTACAGGTAAGCATGAAAAGTGATTGAAATATTTTTGGAATGAAATTAATATGCGCATAATGAAGAGATAAGGAGAAAATAATATGTTTGATAGTATTAATGATCTAATGACTGGTATAAGGACAAAGTGACATCATGGTTTGAATATATAGAAATTTTGGGATTTTGGTATGTGGAAAGAGTTAACTTTTGACAGCATTCGTCTTTTCACTAAGGTTCAATGGGTATTAATTTTTCAAGTGAATACATGATTAAGGTATTTACATGTTTGTAATGTGACAAACAATAAGATATATCTTATGATATATGTGGGATAAATTACGGTATTCACATGCTTGGTAGATGGCCTTTTAATAATAATTTTCTTTATACTATGAGACTGTATAGATGTATTTTGGATTATACTAAAGAATGGAATAGATTAAGTTGTATATCAGATAGTATTGTTCAAGGCTATAACTTTTTGATATTATTTCTCAAATTTTATAATAGTATAGTTTTAGAAAAACGACAAACCCTAGGATGAGAGACAACCCATCTCATCAGATATGGATACAGGAATCGAACCCACAACTGATGTGATACAGGCCTTTATCTCATACCAATAGCCTACATAAAGTCTCTAGTTAGTAAAAACTAGTTTTATTTTATTAACTGGTATTATAGATGAAGTATAAGTCCATTTTTGGAACCATATATGATTAATCTCACCATTTATGGACTTATGTATATTTAATAACTTTTTTTAAACATATTTTTGAGACACATGGGATCACCTATCATTCTATAACATGATCTACTCACACTTCACGAATGAAAAATTTAACTTTATTTGTTTAAATAAGAGATGAATTGGAAATTGTTCAATGGATGACCAATGATGATATTACAATGAAATCAAGTATGTTTTTATCCTTATACAAAAATTCATCAACATTAGTGAAATTATCTTGAAAAACAAAAAGGTTGTCCTAGTACCATCATATTCGATGAATCAGATGGTACCCTCGATCATCAAAAATTTATGGCTTTGTGATTATTGGCTTTTTCATAGCCATGTTCTCTTCCAATCTCCATCAGAACTTGATGGTTAGATTTCTCCTCCATATTCATGTTCTCACTTATGTTATCCTATGTAGAAATCCAGTGATGAGTTAATTTGGGTAACCGTTACATTTCTTACACTACTTTTTAAAATTTAGTTTTAGTATTCCTTTTTACGATGTTGGTTTCTATGAATGAAACTTACATGTAGTAAACTATTTATAACCCCAACGAATTTCGAGGGCGAAATTCTTTTTAAGGGGGGTAGAATGTAACACCCAGAGATTTTATGAGAAATATTATTTTTTAATTTCTTTTATGTCTTGTGTTGTACTCTAAACCAAGATTAGATTTCATTATACACAACACTGCATTAGCCTGTAGTATACACAAACACTATTCTTGCCTTGTGTTGCACGCAAGAGCGACCTTCCTCGATAGCATGTGTGGTACGCAATACCGTGTTTCACAAAACAACAATATATTGTTATAAACTAGCTATTATGAATAGTATTAACTACATTTTTAATTTTGTTACAGAACAATTTATCTTACCCATATTTTAGAACATGGTATTAGAACAAAATAAATTTTTCGGGTTAAATAAGTATTTTTCAAAAAATGCATTTTTTCCGCCTTTTGATGGCACACCAACATTAAATCTAGTTTTTGAAAAGTTTATAAGCTCAATTAAACAAAATAAACATATTCATTGCAATAAGGATTTAAAAATTTAATGTGGTCAAATTTTTTATATTTTTCTCTTAACTTTTATATTTTGAAGAATAGTAAATATACGCTAAATGTTTCTTAAAAACAAATTTTTTCATCATGATAATTTATATGGTAAAATTATATAATTTAATGGATTAAAGGTATAAATAGAATATATTTTTACCCTTTAATATAATTTAATTCTTTATCATTAAATTTACAATGAATTCATAGGTAAAAACATTTCAATCTTTGCCAATGTTTTAACTTTTAAAACTCGTTTTCTTAACAACGGGATTAATTTTAAATTAATTACTGCAACTTCTGTGTTTTGAAATTTGAAAAATGGATTTCATATTTGAATTCAGTGGGTCCAAATTATTTTTATAGGTTACTTTTATTTTTTTGATATTAAGAATAGTAACTATGGTAATTTATATTTACTACAGTTAAAGGTAAATCGGGTAATTAGGGGTACAAATAAGATTATAAATTACTATAAACCTGCCAAAATTCTATTGAATTAACAAAATCTGACCCATGTCACCTAAGGGTCGGTATAGATTCATTTAATAGACTTTTGACAATGAAAATGATATAATTATTATTAAAACCAAAGAAAGTTACAACATGTCACTCTCTTATATCTTATAAGTGTAATAATTTTACTTTAGTGATAAACTTCCTATAACATCGAACATAAATAGTAAATATAAAGCTAATAAAATTATCTATATAATTTTAATTTATTTATAATTTTTAGGGCTTAAATAATTATCATTAATGAAGACACAATAGTGATGAATAAATTCTTTCATTGATTGAAATATCAAATAAATTGTTTTAAAAATATTAAAATAAATATTATATGAACTATTTAAATGTTCTCCCTGAATTTTTAAGATGAATATTACTTGTTAAAGTTCTATTAAATATTTTGGTTCGAATATATCTTCTCTGTGGATTTTATTTAAATTCAAATAATTGAATAGTGTCAAAATTGACACTATTGATATTTTATAAAAATAACATATTATTAAATTGATTAAAAATCACAAAAATATTTAAAATTTATAAATTGAAATTTATATGTTCTAAAATTTCATAAATTATACAATTATTGAAAATTAACAACATATAAGTATGTATTAAAAACAATTTAGAATTTAGAATCGTATTACAACAAATTAAATTAAAGAGAATAAATAAGGATAAATCAAAATGATAGGGTTTAAAATATAATAAAAACAAGTCAAAATTTTATTGGTTGATGAGATTAAAACCCAATCTCATCTCATCTTCATATTTAGTCATTTTTGCGGTATTAATTAGGGTATTAATTTATTATAAATTAATATTTTTGAAGTTTCCAAAAGTGCCCCCACCTCTCTAATAAAAGAAAACATCCTACCTCTCCCCTTCACAACATTTTGAGCATTCAAGCTCAACCAAAACCTATCCATTTATTTTCTACACATCCCTAGAAACATACTATAGGTCTTGAACTTCTTTAAGGACCAACTATAGTGCCTTAAGAGGAGGTTTAGAAGAGGCATGTCGAAGAAGAGTAGTCTCGGACACATACGGAAGAAATTGGACGTAAGGTAAGGGACAATTATTCCAATCTCATTCTTATCCAAGATTATTTCTTCGTAAGAATTTACTAGAGTTATGTTTATCATCGATGTCATTGTTTTCTAAAAATATTATCATAAAATGTTTACTATTATACCATGTATGTTTGAAGTCATTTTTACCCTTTTTTGACTTTTACCACATGGTATGGAAAGAATCTTTCTTTTGTTTACCATATGAGGTACTTTTTGACTTTTCTAGAAAAAGTACGATAAATTTTTTTTTACTTATATGGATTGAATGGATTTTTATGGTGTCATAAAGCCTTATTTTTATGAATCTTCCTCTATATGATTTCATAATTGTTTTCAAAAAAATATTTTTATTTTAAAATTGCTTGGTATTTTGTGAAAAGAAAATGGTTTTTGAAGAAGAGAGGATATTTTCCTCAATAAATTATTTCAAGCATTTTATCAAAACTATTTTCCATTAAATAAGAATTTATTTTGTATTTTTATGTATCAAGTATAATATCTCTATTTTTTATATGCTTTTATTTTTCTTATGATGAAATGATATCCATTAGTTTTATATGGGTTAAGGTATGATGGGATGATGTTTATGAAACCCATTTTATTATTTGGGTTATGATGAATTATTTTTGTTTATTTTGTGGAATATGTAAAATGATTTCATTATGAGATGGATGGGACCTATATCTCCCTCCAATACATTGGGTAAAGATTTATATATCATGAGATAGACATTGCTGGAACAGAAAGTAAAATACAGTTCAGTAATATAGGGTTAAAACAGCAAGTAAACCTGGTTTAGTAATGTAATTTGTCCACTATGATGGTCTTGACAACAATTCCTTGGCTATTATAGAAATCATATCATGTGCTTAATGGTTTTCCACAATTATATCTTTTATTCCCATTCTATTTTAGCATGATTGATGTTCCATTATGATCTATGCCTTACGTACTGCCAAAATTTATTTCACAACTCATGATTTTGATGTCTATACTTTATGTTCATGTTTTTAAGTTCAAATGTATATGGTTTGTTTTATTTTCTCCATGTTTACCCTTACTAAGAATTTTAGACCTCCCTTTTTTGTGTTTTATTTTCCTCAAGAAATAAAGAAATGTTTTATGTAAGAAAACAAAAGGGGAAGATCTTAATGTGAGATGTTGAAGATCTTTCACCATGATTAGAAGTTTATGTTATAAGTCTCCAAAGACACTAAAATAATACAGTCTTTGGGCATTTGTTTTTTTCATGTATTATGTATTCGGAAAAAGTAATGTAATGTCCATGCATGTCAATCATTGGTTCTCTACAATGTCAATGTACAATATGCTTTTTTATCAACAATGATAGAAAAATAAAGAGATTTGTTCGTGGTTCAAACCCTCACCTTTGAAAGGCTCTAGCAATTTGAGACATTGGAGGTTATGATTATATTTTTCATTGTGATCTCAAAATGGGGATGGAGTTTGGATAATTGTCCCATGACTATATAGATAACAAATGATGATTTATTTTTGAGATGGGGGATCTAATGAAAAAGGTGGAAATATGTTTTTTAAGAATTGGAGACCAGAATTGGCTTCCAAATTCATACCCCCAATGAAACTTATTAAAAAACTGAAATGACAGTTCAATTATGAGGTGTAAAGATCTTACACTATCTTGGTATAATTAGGGGAAAAGAAAAAAAAATTAAAAATAAGAAGCACAAGTAGAAAAAATGAATTGGGTGACCTGTCATTGTCCAATACGTATCTTTAGATTTTTAGTAAAGCTTGATAATTATACATTTCATCCCAACACATCCTAGCATATCCCAAAGTTAGTGATGAGGTATCCAAGACAAGGCTAAAATCACCAGATTGATCAATGAGCACAAATAAGAGGCAAACACCATAATAAAACCGAGCATAATACATATGCTTCTCATTATAACCAAATTGTAGGTTGAAGGTCATCTCATAAAATACACACATAAATAGAGTATTTTACATGATAAAAGAGGTCCAGATATGTTGTTAGAGATGAATTCATAATTCAACCAAGGGGACATCCAAAAGAAGAGGTGGGGCTAGAAAAAGTGACTCAATCCAATTAAATTATGGAAATATCAACTGGTCACTATGAATCCGAGAGCATTCCATCCATAAAGGTTGAAATAAATCTCAACCTCTCACATATCAAAAATATGGGAAGAAGAATGATCGGGATTTACTCAAAGTATTTATAAATTCATCAAGTGTGGGTTATAATTACATCATGATAATGAATGTCGAAGAGACATAAGTAAGAAGAAAATTTTGGTGGGTGAAATGATAGCATCATCTATGGTCCTATGCTTCAATTGTATAGAGAAATGGAACTATGAAAGCCAATTCACTAATCCTTGAGTTCTTAAGGGTAGTTGGTGTCACCAGCTACCAAAGAAAATAGATAATGGAAAATATTATTCCATTACTACTACTGAGGTGGAGCAAGAAAATGATATGGGGATAGGTACAGAGATTATTTATTCAAGAATAAAAGGTGTACTATTTTATTCTAGTTCTACAAATTCTGTTATATCATGAATACTTCATAGAACAACTCAAACAACACCTAAAAATATGGATGTTGAGTTATTTATGAGAACAGAAAGTTGGTAAATTATTGCATCTAAAGTATTTAACAACTCCCTAGTTTATGTTTGTGTATTGATCCTCTAATGAAATCATTCTCTTACATTCTTGGGTAGAGTTTGATTCAATATTAGTCATGGATTGAATATCTTTATAAAATGAAAACATCAACTTTCTGGAAAGAGAGACCAGTCTTCACATCTAGAGGCATCCTATAATTATGTACAAGGGCAATAATGAGGAAAAATCCTCTTTAGACCCATATTCTCATGAGTGAATATTATATCCTTAATAGAAATCATTTCTAGCTTAAATTATTGAGAAAAATCATAAAATCTTGCTCGAAGACATGCCTATTTTGGGGGAATACACTAATTTGTTCACCAATGAATTTCCTAGTCTTATACCTAATAAATATCTTGAGTTATCAATTGAAAATATTCCTCAATATCTTATAATATCAAATTCACCTTACATAATGTCCACCATTGAGTTGGAGGAACTAAAGAAGCAATAACAGGATAATCTAGATAGGGGTTTATGTGCCTAACTACTTTTCCATGGGGGAACTAGTCCACTTTATCGAGAAGAATGTGGGAAAAAAGCACTAAGGAATAGATTATCATGATCTTATAAATAATGATAAGGAACAATTATCCCCTACCATGGATAAATGACTAGTTTGATCAACAATGTTGGTCCACGTATCTCTCTAAGGTGGACCTTTGGTGAGCATATCACTAATCAAAGGCAAGGAAGGAAGATATTTCCAAGATGTTCTTTCAAAAACGATATGGATACTATGTGTTCATATTTATTCACATAAGAATCACTAATGATCTATAAATATTCACAAACATGTGGAATAGAATCTTTAGATATTACTGTTACAAGATTGTGGTAGTCCCTATTGATGATATTCTATTATACAAAGATAGAAAGGGGAATTGATGTAGAATTTTAATACAGTGAAAATGAATTAATGATGGGAGAAGCTTTATATAATGTACTATAAATGTGAGTTTTGGATAGAGGAATTATCATTAAAGGGGAATTTTATCCCTAGAAAAGGAATATATGTGGAAGACATTAAGAAAAAAGCAATTGATGATTGTTCACGACCAACACCTTTCATGTAGATCAAAAATTTCTTTGGTCTAGCTAGGTATTATTGGTGATTTGTGAAGAATTGACCAAGATTTTCAAACCCAATAACTAAACTAACTTATAAGTGAGAAAATTTAGTCTAGACTAGTGGATGTGATGACTTCTTCAAATAGTGGAAAAAATAGGCTGCTCGCTACTCAACAACTGACACATCCAACAAGTGGTGAACTCTTTATGGTATACAATGAAGGTTCAAATAAGGTATTACTTTATGTACTAATGAAATTGATAAATTAATATCCTACTCCTTATGTCAATTCAAAATTCTTTAGAAAAACTATCTCATTCCTGATTTGATGTTGCAGTTGTGTTCAACGCATTGAGATTATAGCATTATTAACTATATGGGGAGAAGTGTGAAATATATACATATCATAAGAGACTAAAATATATTTAATATAGAAGTATCTTAATATTCTCTATTAAAGATGGTTATATTTCATCATGGATTATGACCACTCAATCCACTATCATCCTTTAAAATAGAATAAAGTTGGGGATTCTCTAACTATAAAGGACCTTACAACATTATCATTCATGATAATTGATAATGATCCATCCTTATTAGATTTACTATATCTGGAAATTGGAATCACTATGGAAGTAACATGATTAATCCTTTCTTCAATAATTACTCAACCATCCATCATGGTGAACATAAAGGAAACTCGATGAAATTTCGGGAAATTCAGAAGAAGGTGTAAGCTGTCAAAAAGGGAAAATCCAAAAAGATAAAAATTGATAAGGAAGGACTTGTAAAGATTGGTTCATGAATATTTTTATCATCCAATCTAGAGATGAAAAAATATATTTGTAATGATGCATGTAGAACAACCTTCTCTATTCACCGAGGAAGCACAAATATGTATTGAGATCTCTAAGAGAACTATTTTTGGGATAATATAAAGAAAGATATTAATAAATATACATAAATGTTCTTTGTATGTTATTAAGTGAAAGATGAAAGGAAAAATTATTAGGGGTTGATGAAACAGTTACCCATACAAATATAGAAATGGGAAAACATCAACATAGACTTTGTCATCGAATGTCCAAAGACATATAGAGGAAACAATGTTATATGGGTTTTTGTGGATGATATTTTCGTGAAAATAACTTTATCGTAGTTCTATATGAGTTCTCACTAGATCAAATTTCATGGATATGAAATAGATAAGTGGTAAGGCTACATGGTGTACCACTATCAATTATATCCAGTCGATATTTGAGATTCAACTCATTGTTCAAGAAATGTATCTATAATTATCTAAATACTCATAAGAACATTAGTATGGAATATCATCCTCAAATGGGTGGAAAATATGAGGAAAAAATTCAGAAACTGGAAGACATATTGGGGAATGATTTATGAAATTGAAAGGATGATGGGACCAATATCTACCTTCAGACTAGTTCTCATAGAAAACAGTTTCCACTCCAGCATACAAATGTCTCTATATAATGTCTTTTATTGGAAATGATTTTGAACATAGACATTTTGGTGTAAGTTTACTAAACATAAGATATTAGGACATAAAATGGTCAAACAAATGGTAAAAAATGTGAAAAACAATCAGTACCATATCAAGGAAGCACAAAGTTGATAGAAGATAAATACCAACAATCGTCTATGGGCCTAGATTTTAAATTTGGATACATGGTATTCCTTTGGATAAGTCCCTGAAAGATGATCAAGACATTTGTGAAGAAAGGAAAGATAAGTCAGCGGTATATCAGCCCCTTTGAGAATCCTAATTGAGTCTGAGTTGTGTCCTATTTAATGGAGAATCCACATACCATGTCTCATGTACATGACATATTCTATGTATCAATCTTGAGGAAGTGTATATCAGATTACACACATATGCTAAATACAGATATGGTGTTGTTTGAAAATAATCTCCCTTATGAGGATAATCCTATGAATATATTAGACCATAGATATAATGTTCTACACAATAAGACTACTCACATAGTCAATGTAATATGGTGGAACCATATATATGAAGAGGATACATGGTAACTAGAGGATTAAATGAAGGATAAGTACCCACACTTTTCTCATCGTAGTTTTTAAAATAAAATTTTTGGGGTCAAAATTTATAAGGGGGGAAGAATTGAGAAACCCGTTATTTTATCAATGGAAACTCAATTCTTATAATTATGAAATTTAGTTCAAATCACATAAAATCACATAGGGAACACAATGAAACAATTTTGATCGAATGATGAATGTAAGAAGAATAATTTCTAGACGTTAAGAAAAATATACCAATGGAATAGTAACTTGATCATTGGAATAGTAATGTAACCACTAAGAATAGTAATCATGAAAATAGAATAGCAAAATAAAGTATGAAATTATAAATTAAATTTAGGTATCATAAGAATGAAAATATGATTTATTTATTTCCATGTTTATATAATTAATGTTTTAAAAAATTAGTAATTAAGTGTTGGTATTTATATAAAATAAAAATATTTATAAACAATTTTAAAAATAATATAATGAGTTTAAATATAATTTATTTTCATAAAATTAATTTATATATTAGTATATTTTTTTCTTCATATTATAATACAATTTTATTGGACCATAATTAATTTTTCCATGTGTCATAAAATCCATTAAAATTTTAAAATCAGTATTTTATGAATAAATAATAATTTAAATTAAAAACTAAATTTTTCATACAAAGTAATTTTTTTTGTAAATTGGATTCATTTTTAAATACTACATATTGAATAATGGTTAGGGTGAATTTTTGGGATTTTTCTATAATACTTGAACTTTTTATGAATTGTAAAATATGATAATTTAGGATAAAAGATAAATACACAAATTTTTGATTTATTATTAATGTAATGAAAATTTAATCAAAAAATATTGAAAAATAATTCATTAATTTAAAATATTTAGTGATGATATTGAAACTATTCATATTATTGATACAAAAAAATAAACAAATGTATAAAATAATGAAAAAATACCCATGTCCTACCATATAAATACCACTGTTCACAACCTATTCTCATCACACATTTCAATCCTATAAGCATATCCATTTTCTTCCCAATACACTTCCCAAGCCCCTTGACTACATCTAAAAACCCTTGGACTCATCAGAATAATAAACCATTTTCCCTACGGAGGTTCTGAAGGAGGAGAAAATCAAGAGGTAAAATATTATTTCTTTTTTTAATTTATTTTGAATGTCTTTTCTTTTCTTATCCTCTCATAACCTATAATTATTTAAGTGGATTGATAAATACCATAAATTTTATATACACTAATTTTATTATGTCAATGAAATAATTAATCTTCAAATTTATTCCTTTTTTGTTTTATTCTAAAAATGAAAATATCGTTTGTGTTGTTTTGATTTACTACCATCGTGGATGGTGCGTTTTCATTTATAATGTCACCTTCATAGCTGGTCAAAGAATAATTTTTCCGGTCAAATAAAATATTATTATAAATATTATATGTTATATTATTTTCTATAATCTATATATATAAACATGATGATATAAGCTCATAATGGTCTTCAAAATCACCTAAAATAAATTAAATCATTTCCATTAACTATTTGTCTAATGAATCATCCTCCTCTAATATAACCAAATTATATATAAGATAATTTAATATTTTTTATGTTTATTAATGTAATAAAATATCAATTTCGGAGAATTATCTTTATTTTAAATGAACATCCATTCATGTATACAGGAAAAGTGTTCATGAAACCCAATAATAAGAACACTCCTAAATATATAAATTGAACACTATAACTAATAAAATATTCCACAAATAAACATAATAAAACTATAATAAATCAAGACCATTTAGAAGAGGTTTTATATTTTACAATTAATTAATCCTATTTAATTATCTATTATATTAACCGTAATAAATAATCCGAACATAAAGTAAGGGGATTATTGAACCAAATTCTTTTCCTTGGGTAAAATTTTCTTCCCTGGAATGAATGTTCATATTATTTTCTTAAAAAGTATTTTTCATTTTATTTTCTTAGATATTCAATTTTCCATTATATTTTTAAAATTTTCAATGATTTTATCGAAATAACTCTTCTTTCTAAAAACTCATATTTTTTTCTCTTAAGATTGTATCTTCTTAACTCAAGATTGATTATTCTCATACAAAGTATGTTTCCCTTTTACTTTTGGGAACCACAAGGTTTATTCATTAAATAATTCTTTCTGAAATTCTCATGAAACTCATTTCTTTCCATTGGTGATTTTATGTCAATTAAGTTTATATAATCTGTGTGGCATGCATGGTTATGAAAATGTAATGATGTCATGGGTGCACCAGGAATTATATTTCAATCCAATTCATTGATTAATATGATGTATCTCATTATATATTATGAAATAAGAGTAAAAATTATGCTAACTTTTTTCATAACGATTATTTTATGATAATTAATTTTTTTTGGATGAACATGATGATATCTTTGTTCACAATTATGTGTGGTAGATGAACACTAAGACATGATTTTTCATTTTTATGAATTAGAACATTACTTTACATTATAAAATGTTCCCCTAATGAATATGATTTTATAATTATGAATAAAATTATCTTTGTTATATTGATTCTTGTATTTATCTATCCTTATATAGGGATTTTAGATCATTCCATTCATTGATGTATATCCTAAAGTGATTACATGTTCTTTGGATAACTTGATGGCCAAAAAGATTCTAAAGAATAAGGAATTAAATAAATATCTTTGTTTTATTATGTAATTTTTTTGAATAGACCTAATTTTCCTTAGAAACAAAACCTTTATATCATGTTTTTGAAGAACAATTATTTTTTATCATTATAATGATACAAATGTCTTCTAAAAAATGCAATGTCACTATAAAAAGGGTCCCTAGTTTAAAACGTTTTTATAAACAAATTCAATAAGAAATTGATTCTGATGAAAAAAAATTAATATATATATATATATTCTTACATTTATAACCATTATAAATGAACATTATCATTTAAACTTATCAAATGAAAATACTGTTTTTTAATAAATAGTTTTATATTTTCACTATTCAATTAAAAGATTATCTTTTCCAAAAATTCTAAAAAACTAAACCTAATAAAATTATAACACTCCATTTTTAAAATATTTCCTTATTTATTAGTATATATATTCTAATAGTTTAAAAAATAAAATTTTAAATTATTTCAAAAATTTGGACAAACTATTTTTTAGAAAAATATATGTTTTAATAGTAAATTGGACTTACTATTATCTCATGACTAAAAAGAAAAAACATAAATGTTAAAGCTTTTATTGAATATATACTATATAAAAGTCATTAAAATATCCCACAAATTTTTTTATTTAATTTATTGATATAAGATATGTTTGTGGTCATAAAAATGTATTTTCAATATAGTAAGAATTTATTTATCTTCAAAAGGATTTTAATTTTAATTTCAAATTAATTATCCATAAAAGAAAATTTTTATATACATATCTAAACAATTTATTTTCAGTAATTAATTTAGTCCTATTCATACCAACAATTATAATGTCTAGATGACAATCATCACATTAAATAATGATATTTCAATAGTATATCATTTTTCATTGAAACTAGATGATATGTATAACATAAAAAATCTATGAATGAAATTTAATTGAAAAAAAGTATAATATTGAAGAGTCATAGACATCCTATTAAAGGTAGTGAATATTTAGATTTCATTAATCATCTGAATATATTAACTTTTCTTCACACTCCTTTCTAATAATTTTAGCTTTATATTCTTGCATTCGGTTCTTTTTTTAGTAGATATTGAGAAACATAGCTTTGATCCCTAATTGAGATTCATTAACAGTAGTTTGATAATTTAATTTATGGGTGTTTTCTTTAAGCCTTTTCTTTTCTTCTACCCTCATGTGTATTTTATTGTTCTTCTCATTTTCAATTGTTATGAAAAAATAATTAAATTAAATATTCATTTAAAATATAGGTTTAACTTTATTGGGGAATTTTATAAAAATAAACACCTTTTTTCTCCAAACCCTTCTCTAAAAATTTACACACATCATTAAGGTAGGTGATATCCTCCTACAGTAATTTAATATATCTAAAAATTAATATGAATTATTTTGAAAAATTAAGTTAGGTATCCTTTAAAACATAAACCATGTCACTTTGTGATTCCTCAAAATTGTGGTCATCCACATATATGTTTGGATTATTTGGAGGATAGTTTTTATAATAGATTTTATTTATTCTATATTTTATTAGAAACTATGAAATAAATAAGGTATATTTTTAATACCTTTAATTGGAATTAGATTCAACAACATGGTTATTGTATTTAATGCCTAATCCATATTAATTAAACTTACTCAATTAGAGAATTAAATTTATTCATTTTTTATAAGATTTATTATTTTTCATCATTATTTTTTTCAAGGGATATATTTTCAAAACAACTAATATATTGTACTTAACTTTTACAAAATTTATTTATTAGAGGGACATTGATTCTCATCATTCATTGAAGTTTATTTATTAAATTTATTTTCCACTATTTTCTTTAGGTTTTTTTTTGTGATTTAATAATCATCTATTCTTTGTTATTATAATGTTAAAGAGCAATTTGGAGGTGTTTCTTGTTATTGACCCTTGGAAATGGAGAGTGTTTTCTACTGGGACTTGGGTTGTTAGTTTGATTTCTTGTACTTTGGTGTTTTACATTGGGATTTTTTTCCTATTTTAATTGTTGTACAATTATTCCATATGGAGGTTTTATTGTATTCATATTGGATTTTTTATCATACATCCATTGTTTTTGTGGAAAATTAGTTTCCACTTTCATATTGTATGATTCTATGTTCTAGTCACCAACCTCATGGGGGTCGGGAATTCTCTTTGGGATATGTTAAAAGCAGGTAGGTTATTAGATTAATAGGGTATCTGGGATGGTTCATGAACGATTTGTTTCAAATGGAGTTTTAAGTATAATTCCTTGATGTTATTATAGAGTTCTTTAATCTTTTCAGGACATTGTATGTTGTTGAGATTGAGTTCCTAGCCTGCTCTCAACAGAATGAGCCTTAATTCACCAAGGGTGGTATTTGGAATGATGTGTAAATGACTATTTTAAACATTTTCCCTAGTTTTGGTTTGGATAAATATAAAACCCAATATATTTTTCTATATATTGAGATTAATTTCCCTTATTTCTCTTTTAGGGTGTCAACATGATATATTCTAAGTTGTCTTCTAATGTGGTGTAACTCCATGCCTCTAAAGAGACATGTGAATCTAATCTAGGAGGAAGATAATAATGAACCCCATCAAACCAATTATCTCATGGAATCGAGTCTAGTTGAGGTGATTGTGCATACTATCCACGCTAAGGGACAACCACTACGACTAGTTATATATTAAGCTTCATATTTTGATCCTCAAAAGGGTATCTTAAAGAATCATAAGCTGGAGTTCATTCTCCATAATAGACCAATGTTAAAAGGCTCTAATTATCCTCAACAGGCTAAGGAATTGTCGAGAAGGATTTAATGTTAGTTATAGTTATTATATACAGCTGATGAAATCATGGTGAAATGTGCGAACTTAGTGCTTAGGAGACTGGGCAAGAAATGAAGGAACATGATGCAAGCAGAGAAGAAACGTGATACATTAGAGTAAAATGACTTCAAGACTATTTTAACTGATTAGCACTTTCCATATTGGATGGTGTTGTCCAATGCTATTGAGACATTCAAACTCAAGAAGGCTAAAAATATAGTGATAGTATATGAAAACTATTTTTTATATCTAGTGTAGTTTTTTCTTGAGCTAGTATCCTAAGAAAAGATAAATACATGATGGTTTGAGAAGGGACATTGATCATATATTCATTCTCAAGTTTTATTTATAAATTTCCTGCATATCATGATGTGCTGGAAAGAGCGTTTATGGTGGAAATGGACTTGGTTGGAAATTCAGGGTTGACCATAGTCCCTTTTTTCTAGTAGTAATGTTAATTCCTCTAATAGATAGTGGAATCTGGATGATTCTTATTATGGATCATTAAAATAGGTTTTTTCTAGACCTCCTGCAGTTCTAGGTAGATGCCCTTTATTTTCTACCAGTGTGTCAATATTGGTAACTCAAAGAGGGATTTCACATATTCCTTGAAGCTATATGGCTCCTATAGACCCTTTTATTACTTTATGAAGTTGTTCCATCACGTTTTACTCCACTTAGTGGAATGGGGTCATCATCACCTTCTAAAACTGTAGTGAAATTAGATTCTTCAAGAACAAATTTGTTCTAGCCATAAGAATATATAATGAAGAATATTCACAGTTTATAAGAGTCTCTAGATGAAGTAGATATGGGTCCAATGACCATTAGAGGTACCATCACCGTATATTTTTCATTAGTGACTGCTTTATTTTATATAGGTGTATCTCATTCATTTATATCAACCTATATTGTGAATATTATTAATCCTCTAATGGAGCATTTATCTTATGTTATAGATATTACTAAACTCCTTATAACGAAGAGAGAGATTGATCTCTACAGTCCCACTTGTGTTTTATCTTTATAATATATTGAGATCACCACGTATTTTCTAGTTCTTAACATTACACCACTTGATGTAATTTTTCAGAATCATTGGATCATTTCCAATTATTCCACGATTTATTAATATCTTTGATGGTTCTCCTTTACCGCTCACGATGGAGTTTACCATATCATTCTCATAGTATTGAACTCAATATCGGGTAGAGCTGGATAAAATTATACTACATTTGGTAGAATAATATTCTTGTTCCCTTTTTCTATTGAGTGGGAATCTTTGAGCAATGATCTCGATCCAATTTTCATCATGTTTCCCGATGTGTTTGCTTATTACTTCTCTATTTTCTCACTAGTAATGGAGGAAGATATTTCTATCGATATAGTTACTAGTACTCAACTAGTGTATATTCTATCTAACTGCATGTAACTAGATGAAATGAAAGAGTATAATACTCAGTTATATGATCCACTAGAGAAAGGATTCATTTTCCAAAGTGTGTCACCTAGGGTGGCACCAATTCTTTTTTCTAAGAAGGATGATGATTAAAATCTCCTTTGTGTGGATTAATAAAAAATCAGTCAAGTTATTATAATGAATAATTATTTCATTCAATGGATTAATGTCATTTCTGACTAGTTTTAATGGAAGAAGCAGTTCTCAAAGAATTATCTTTAGTATGCTTACCATCAACTATGTATATAATAATATAACATTAAAAAACTACCATTCAGATATGGTAAGTCCATTATGAGTACCATGTCATAACATTTGGTTTTACAACTTCTCCTTCGGTATTTCTGGATTTGATAACCATAATTTTCTATTACCGTATTGATACATTCATGGTAGACTTCTCAGATGACATCCTTGTTTACTCTATGTATTAGATTGACCTTGTTTGTTATCTTATAGTAGTTATGGGATTTGTTAGAGACCATCAACTTTATGTAACTATATTAAAATGTGATTTTAGGATTTATGAAGGGATGTTCTTGGGACATGTGGTTTCAGAAGATGGTAATTAAGTTTATTCTAAAAAGGTGAAGGATGTTATGACATGGGATCAAACATTAAATGTTTTTGATATTTGTAGCTTCTTGAGCTTAGCTTGGTATTATCACAGGTTCATTAAGTACTTATCAATGATGGATTTGTCGATGAAAACTCTAACTTGAAAGGGAGTAAAGTTATCTTGGGATGCGAAATTTCAGAGCACTTTTATTGAGATGAAATATATTTGGAATAATATGTCATTGTTGATTCTTATAGAGTCCAATAAAGGCTATGTGGTCTTATGTGATTATTTGAACTCAGTTTTGGGTTGTCTTCTTATGTAGTGTGGTCATGTTTTTTCTTATGAATCTCATCAACTTATTCCACATGATAAGAATTATCCAACCCATGACCTTGAACTCTCATTTGTGAAACATGATCATAAATGTTAGAGGCACTACCTTTTCAGAGAAAGGTTAACCATGTTTTTAGATCACCAAATCTTGGGTTTCTCCTTCTATCAAAGAGATATGAATATCTACCCGAGTTTTTTGGTGGAAAACATTCTTTATTTTTATTTTCAAATTACCTTTACTCCAGGGAAAGGGAATTTCATAGAAGACGGTTTGAGTAGGAAACTTCTGACCCATACCATGAAATAATCCTTAGAAGAGTGAAACTTGATGGATCTCTTTGAAAAATGTTATATTGGAGTCTAGGAATTAACTCCCAAGGTTTCATTGTCATGTTTCTAATTGAAATAATCTCTTCATGATATGATCATTCTTGAATAGTATCTTGATTATTATTTTTTGTAGCATTGGATACTCTCGTTGTAGTGGGGATATTATACATGACTAGTCTTTCCCCACTAAGAGAATTCTAGTATGTAGAAATTTCGTTGTTGCTTCATTATCGGTAATTAAATATGTGCAGATGGATTGAAATAATTCCCAGTGGGTAGTGAACCCAGAAACCACAAATTTTTTCTATGACATACGGTGAAAATTCTGGTGGCCAGGTATGTGATGGTGCATTGTTTAATTTCTCTATTTTTGCTATACATGCCAGTAGGTCATATTTGAACACAAGAGAACTTACGATTTACTTTAGTATCATCTTAATCTAACATTGAAGTTATCATTATATCTCTATGTAAATTGTGGTTTGTTTAACTCATGCAAAGAAAAGAAGAATACAATATCATTTGTTATCAAAAGACTGACCAAGTCGGCTCACTTTTAACACATATGTGGTTCAACCAATGTTCTGGGGTAGGTAAATATTCATGTGACATATAGTAATTGTTTTCATAGGGTTAACTATACTATAGTTACAAATAGGGATACCTAATTCAATTATCTCTTGTGGATAGGACCTTAGGTGGAAGTGAGATCATAAGTCCATTTAATCATGGCATTCCATTCGTAGTCGGATGGACAGATAGAAATAGAAGTACAAATTCTTGAGGATGATATTAATGTATGTGTTCTTCACTTAAGTGGATCTAGGAAAACCATATGGGGATGGTTGATTTTTTTTTCAATAGTTACAAGTCTAGGATTTTTATGGCTCCTTTTGTTTCAATGTATGTGAAGCCTTGTAAACCATTATTTTGTTGGTTGGTGATTGGTGAAAGTTCCATCTTTGTTCAAGAGACAATATCAAAGATTCAATTGTTTTTGGAGGATTTTGATGGAACATAGTCGGTATAAATTTTAGGATGATCATCGCAATATACCATGATAATTTTCAATAAATGGACATGGGTTCTTGAATGTCTCTCCCCATTTGGGTCATCAATGTCTTGGGGGAAAGGGAAGAATTCTCCTAAATTTCTGGGGCCTTTTGAGGTTATTAAATGAGTGTATAAACTAGATTACCACATACTGTTCGACCATATATGATGTTGATGCATAACGTGATCCATGTATTGAAGTTGTGAAAGTATTTTGGTCTATATATTGTTCTGATCTGGAGTGATATTGTGGTTGAACTTGATTTATCTGTGGCTGAGAATACAGACAAGATATTTGATTCTAAAACAATGGTGCTTTTTGGCTGTATGATACATTTGGTTTGAATTATATGTTATTATAGTTCTGATTCTCATGAGTCTTGGAATAGGGAGGAACTGATGAGAGGGCAGTGGCATCATCTTTTTGACATGGAAGCCTCTTAACTGGCATTCAAAAGACATGATGTTTCTATGGTGGGGAGGTTATAAGATCTTATTACTGTTTTAAAGTATTCGTAAACCCCACTTTTGAGCATGGTTTGGTTGGATTTTTTAGGTTTTCTTAGGGTGAATGTTTCTTAATTTTGGAAGTATCTGGGTTTCTTCACGGTTGATGAATGGTGTTCCCAAATCATGTTCACTCTTAGCGGAAAAACTGGAAACCAAATAGAATGGTTTTTATGGTTAATTTGTGGTTTTTAAAAAATGTACCCACCTAGTATAAACCATTCACCTTAGAAAAAGGGGTGTAATGTTAGGGAGCATGGTTTGTATAACTGTGCAACCCTACCAAATGAATATTTCGTATAGAATTTAATTAATTTGATATTACTTTTAGAAAACCAAATACCATGTTTTATGTGATCAATGTTCTAGTACAACCCTATTATGTTTTCTTCTTACATATAGGCTCCTAATAGATGATTTTCCCCCATCCATTGTCCTCTACAAGTGAATCCAAATCTGGAAGAATGAAACTGGATCCCCTATCTGTATGATTCTTATTCTAGTTCCCTTTCTTGCATTCTATAATCATTCCTAACTAGGGTTTCATGGATATTAATATTGTTGTATGATCTAATAGACATTATTATAGGCCTTGAATATAGGTTTAATTATCATGTATTCATTCTTGACATTCTACATTGGATTTTCTCGATTATGTGTTTCGGTTTTGAGATCATGTGATCCTGAGGTAGGTGGTACCGTTTATGATGGAAAATTTGATTTAACCTAAATTTCATGATTTATATTGAATTTTTAATTTAAAATATAATTTCATTCAATTTTTTTCAAACAAAATTCAATTTAATTGCTGATTTAGATTTTATTTTTCATTTAATTGGGAAAAAATCAAAATCCATTAAATCAGGGTGCTTTGTGAAATTCCTGGGAAAAATGATAAATTCCAATTATTAAATTTAAATTGTAAAATTTATTTGACCCTCATTTTTAATGAGTTATTGTGTGCTTGTGAAATTGATGGTAAGTTGTGAAATTTATATTATTGAATTTAAATTGTGAAATTTATATGATGAAATTGATTTCAAAGTTGTATTTGAGAAAAATGGATTCATTTTTTTAATAAGAAACCCTGTAGTTTTATCTTTGAAAATAACTATTTTGATTAAAACCATTTTTGAGTTTTAAATAGAAATTTTCATATTTAGAATGGAAAGATTAGATTAATTGTATTTTAAATAGTATTAAAATATTTAATCTAATGTTAATTTTTATTAGAACATTTAAAATCCAATCTAGTAATTCATTTAATCATAAAAAACTCATTTGATAATTTACAACTCTAAAAATATATATGCATTAGGTTAGATCCCCAATGGTATGGTGTTAAGTACTCTTGGATCAGTCTCTAAGAGGCATGTGTAAAACTATTTTCACTATAACTATTTGAGTGTGAGAGAGTCAAATAGCCTAGAACTATATTAAATTTTAGTAGATGACCATGTTGTTCATTATTTTTATTCAAAATATAGTCTATATTTTTTTGTAAACTATTTTACACTTTCCTTCTGAATTTATATAAACAATTTTATATAAAAAATAAATTAACCAATTTTTTAGAAATATTTCCACCATGTCAAATGTATAGAAGTATTGGTTTTTAAAACTCTTTTGATATTCCAAGCCTATTTATTGGAAATTGAAATATTTTTTTTGTTAATATGATTTTGGAATCTTACTATGGAATATTTGGTTATGCCCAAATATGTGATTATCCCACACCTTACATGATCCTTCTGGTGATTGTAAATTATATTCATATATGTTTGATAAATGGTGAAGCACTAGATGGAGGTGGATCTTGTTGTTGATCTTTGGGCTTAGATAGTTATATTCTATGGAACATGGGTTGTAAATCTATTTTATATTACATTTTTTTTGTAATCTTGGATTTTCTTTTCATTTTTTTACTTCTGGAATAGTTCTCCCTATAGATGTTTTCTTGTATGCCTACTGACTTTTTTGTCTAGCTTCTATTGTTTTTTTGGAAAATCCCATCCCAATTTCATATTGTATTCTTATAGTTGATAGTCTCCATACTATGGGGATTTGAAATTCCCTTTGGGCTATGTTAGGGTCATCTTGGATATCAGGTAACTCGGGTATATGGGCTAGTTCATGACATCATAACAATCAAGTGTCACTTTACTCTTCACAAACTATAAATGATATACATAAATTAATATGTAATAAATAATTTAGTTGTAATATCTATTTTATTTTATCATGATTCAAAAATTGCATCATGATTTTGTAGAATCTTTTAGCTAGTATTGGATACAAAACTGAAATTTGGTACTTCCTTTCACTCTCAGAAGAATGACTAGGCTGGATAAACCCTTCAAACTCTAGAGGATATGTTGAGATCATGTTAAATGGACTTCCATGGTTGTTTGGACTAGAACCCGTACTTAGTAGAGTTCTTATATAAAATAAGTTTCCATTCATGCATCTTAATGGAACTATATGTGGTTTGTAATGGAAGAGGGGTAAGACTCCAACCTGTTTAGATGATGTTTAATAGATAAAGACAACGAGACAAGATCTTTTCCAATATTTTTTTTGTAACCACTAGGATAATTTTTTTATTTAAAATCCACATCAAGGGATAAGTGGGGAACCATACAGATCAAAATAATGTTCAGAATGTATTTAAGTAACTCAATGATTTTCCAAAGACAAAACTATGATTTCTAGAGTTAGGCACCCTATATAGTTTCCATTGAAGAAATGTTACCATGATATTAATATCATCATTGATATGATATTCAAAACGATTATCCATTATATCTCCTATCCAAATGAACTCCTCCAAGTTTATTTTATGTTTTTTGAATCCTCTAGTCAAAATTCGGTCTTTTTTATGGATCCACTCCATTTATTCTTCATTGATATCCACTCAAAGACATATCTCATAAATTATATATTCCTCATTCATGAGGAGTTGATCTACAAAAATACTTCTATAAGTTCTCCCTTGTAAGGATGAATTATCTTTAGACACTCCCATTTTCCTACTTCTAATACTGTAGCTCTAACACATTATTCGGCCACTTGATCCTGCACTTCATGAGGATCCCTGATGTCGAGGTTGCAGACTACTTTTTCCTCTTTTCAAATACCTTCTTGACCCCCTCAACCTTTGAGGGCTCCCCTAGTTTTCTTCTATCTCATTCCTCTCAATCTAACTAGATGATCTAGTAACAACAGTCTTTGGAGTATTCAAATAATTCATGTGAGGTCTTTGTTTTCCCCCTATATGAACTAGAATGTTCCTGGGAAGAGTAATTCCATGTTTCACAATTGTTGATCGATATTGTACCATGTTTCCCCCTTAGATTCCTGGTCATGATTTGTTTCTGGCTATGATTACACTTCTTTATCACTAATCTCATTTTCTTTTGAAGGCCTTGACCCAAGATACTTTCTCTTCCATCTTGGATGGTGTGTTTTTCATCCTTCTAGATCTACATTCTCTTTACCATTTTATCCAATAAATTAAAAATAAGGATTCAAAAACTCAACGTCAAATAAAAGCATACCAAATTTTATTTAAAATATATATAGGCAATCATCTGGGAGACATGTCGTTTGAGTTCATAGATAAATTCATCCTTAACATATATTTCATAAAGAAATTCATTAGTGTTGGGATGAACGAAATTCTTATTCCTAGATTCATCTTCCACATTGATATCCTAAATTGGATTAGAGTAAAAACCTATTGACAAGAACTCGCATCCATCCTTTCTTAATTAGATCATGTGTTCCATGTATCCCTCTTGAGAAGGTACATATCATATCCCTCACATGTACTTAATCTAGGGGTGGAGCGATTGATGAATTATCATTTATATGAGGGATTTCCACTGGTAATTATATATAAGGGATACAATGTTCTAGGGAACAAGACATCTCACTTGGTCAATGTATTATGGAAGAACTACCAGTCTAAGGAAGATATATGGGAACCATATGTGGTGATGAAAAAGAAGTACCATGCCCAAATTTTCATGTTTTAATTGAAAATTTCATGGAAAAATTTTCTAAACAAGGAGTAATGTAATGAATCAAATATTTATAAATGGAATTTTTATTATGAATGAATAAATTCATTAATAAGAAATGATGTTATAAAATATATGCACTATGTTTGTTATTTTTTATAGTTATAGTTAGAAGTATATAAAAGAATGTTTGGAACCATATCCATTGATAATATGGAAGTTGTATAGTGACCATTAATATTAGTATATTAAGGGTTTTTAAAAAGTCTAATTGACATAGACTGAAGAAATAATGGACCCAAAAAGCTAAATTGTACAATATGATGCACATTTTTCAGATGTTATGAAGGAGATAGGATAATTGGCCTTTACACTTAACTAAAAAAATGAATGATTCAAAAAAATAAACATTATAAAAAACTATTTATGTCATAATGTCATGATCATTAAGATCAATTCTTAAACCTTATACAATAAACCGATCCAAAAAAATATCACCCTCTCACATCATACCCTTAGAATTTTCATTAGTTTAATAATGTATTAGGTATTGATACCCTAACAATATGAAAATGTATATTTTTATTTGTAATAAAATAATGAATATATTTCACATTTTTATAATTATATTATAATGAATAAATAGTTATTTTGAAAAAAATTACAATTTTATTTGATGAAACATAATTTCTATATTCAGGATATTTATTATTTCAATCAAGACAAAATTAATGATGAAATCAATAAATTTTTAAATAAATTATAACAAAATAAAATATTATTATTTAATAATATTTTTTAATTCATATATAATATAATATAATTTTATAAATTCAAATATAATTTCAATAATGGATAGAAAAGTGTTATTGTTAAAAAAAATTTATTTTTCATAAAATTTGGATTTTTAATATAAAGGTGTAAATTATAATATTTAGAGATTTATTCTGATCAAATAAATATTATTTTTGAAATCATCACATCTAAATTAAACAATGTTTATTTTTAATTATTCTCTGAGATAATATAATTTTTGTGTAAAAATTATATACAGTACAATTGAAAAGTATGTTTTATGACATCAAAATAGGCCAAAACCCTTATTATAAATACTATATTGTGTATCCATGGCCATAATAACGTTTTACATTTAATAAATATGTTTAATATGTTATTTTATTAATATTATAAACCCCTAATTAATCCTACAAAACTAATATTGACTTTTTATTTTTTAAATTAAATTCATTAAAATGATGACACACTTCTACATTACTAAGGGAAAATTTTTTTATTTATTTTCTTCATAGATATAAAAAATTTTGAAAACCCCTCCTGTTTGGAAAGAATAAAGGGAAAACCATGGTATGGTCTGTGTTTTTTATTAAATTTTTTTATATATTCCAAAACATTTATTTGGAAATTAATAAAGAGGTATCTTCTATTTTGATATATAAACCCATTCAACCACAAATTTCTCATCACTAAAAAACATGTTATCAGTACATTACTATAACATTACATCTAAAAATATCATACCAAGTTTCCCCTAATCTCTTGATAAAGTCTTCCAAAGCATTTACAAGCTCCATTTAAATGTAATAGATCTCCTCCTCCTACTACTTATTCAAGATAATTCTCTATATTATGCATTTTTATTTCTAAATTTTCATGTTAATATACTTTTTACAAATAAGTATTATATTCATTATGATTCCCATGTAATTAGATACCCCTTCCTCTACCACTCTTCTATTATATACACCTCTATGAACACTTGTAATATTTTCAAAATTAACCTATGATTTTCCAATCAAAACATTTTATAGTTAATCCCAATCTCCATTTTGAATCAATAATATCCACATAGTTATACGTATCCCTCAATGAGTTTTTATTTACATGTATGTAACCTTAATTCTTCAATTATAGAATTAAATTTTATAAAAACGTGGTCTTATTTTTACTGATACTTGTTGGAGACATGTACATATAAGTGAAATGAATGTGGAGGGTGACCCTAAAATTAGAAACCCATCTAATGAATTTGGTAGTGTTATAATCTCATTAGATTCCATATAAGTCCCATGAGTGGTAATAATAATAATATTATGTTATTTTTCCCTAGAGGTTAGCCTATCAGTTTCTCTGTGATGTCAATTTGTATGTTTTTTCAACATTCCCATGTTCCCTTTATGTTATCATTTTATATAATACTTCATTGTTCATTATTATGATTCACTCCCCTCTTATGATACCATGATGTTTCTCTTCCCTCGCATGTACTTGTTTACTTTATTATATGGTTTTTAATTTAAAAATTTGGATTTATATATCACCAACTTTATATTTACCTCCCTAAGATATCCTATGAAGCGTAGAATATATAAGGAAAATAATGTCATGTTTATGATTTCCTAATTATTTATGTTACATTAATTTTAATTTTTTTATTTCATGTACCTATTTTTACAATGAAACTATGCTTTACGATTTTCTGAGACTGCCTAATATGAACCTTCTATACGAAATCATGTAATAAATTTTATTAATGATACCTATTGTTATATAACCGAAACAACCATAGTATAAGAGATTTATGAATTTATTAAAATGCGAGAGTTTATCTCTTCCCCATGTTCTAACTTAGATTTATCTTTTAAATCCACTATTATTTATTGTATTTTAGAATCTATAGAATATTTATTGTTTAAAAGTATTCAATAAATTAATCTTTGTCTTAACATAGTAATTACTTATATTTAAGTCTTATATGGGTTTTAAAGGGGTTAAAAATTCCATACAACATTTCATTATCTACAAACCATGATTTCCTATAAGTATTCCAATTAATATTATTCCTAAAATAAAAAATATGATTAAAAACATTAAAATATGATATTTTCTTTTTCCTCATTTAAAGGAATATTTTATTTACAATCCGAAAATAGTTGATATGAGCATAGGTTATGGTAAAGAATGAAACATATAAGAGGGTTTGCAGAATCCATTAATTTTCCTCTTTACATATCTAACTTGATAATATGAATCCCATTAATAATTAATTAAAGAAATAATATATTCTCATGTATCATAATAATAAATTCTCTATCCCTTGGAATGTTTAAATGTTGTATAAACACTACCCATAATATATATTCACCATCATGCACTTGAAAAGTATATCTTTTAGAGGATCCTTCTCCAATTGGCTATAGGAAATTTTAAAAAACTCAATCATTTCATGACCCATTTTATAAAAACTATAACAACCATCTAAAGCATTTAATTAATAAAATTCAAATACTTGTCTAAAACATCGGAATAAAAGGAAAAAATTATCCATTAGTTGATATTTTCATAAAAACGTTTTATCAACAATCCCCAGCAACATATTCAAATAGAACTCCATCACCAACCTGATATAAAATGGATGATTATTCCCAATAAATTTAGATTACTAATAATTCTTATAAATAATCATCCAAAACATGATACAAATTTATTCATAGTAATTCATGATTTGCATCCATTTTTGGCACCATCAAACGATCACAATGATGTTTCTTGAATTGTCTAATAGGTATGCTATAAAAATAATTCTTTCTCTTCGAGGAAGATGAACATAAAAGAGATCAAAAAATTAAAGGGTCATTCATCCTAACCATATTATACTAATATTTAAATGTTCTTGAATCAATGGAACATTTTAAAGAAAAATATAAAGATATATTAATCTCAAATTGATGTTGTTTGTGGATTTAGGATACAAAAAATGATTCAAATTAAAATTTATAAATATTTAAGGTCATTTGGTTCATTTATTAGTAACACACATGGAACTTATATATATATTTATTAAAATTTTAGTTGATATAAATGAAAAATCTAGTGACAATTGGAAATGTCTTATAATAGCTTTACTAACACTATGACTTAAGGTAGCTTGAGATATAATTATAGCATGACCGACCATAGGTGTAAATATTGGAAACGGTTTTCGGTATTGTAGTAGCTTGAATTACCATATGATTGATCTTTATGATAGATTTCAATGGAATTATATCTTGAATCACCACATGACATATCCATATGGGAACATAATCATTAATGTTTTGTTACCGTTAAAACTAGAATAACTACCAGATCAATAATAAAGTAAGAATATCAAAATAGAGTGTAATAAATCCTACCTAAATAATGTACACAATTCAATCATTAAAATTTCAATGGTTTTTCCAAATATCAATGAGTCGATGCTCAGTAAATATGAAATCAAGAGTGATATCCCATTTATTAAAAATAGTCTCTAAAAAATAGAATTCATTTATCAATGTCTATATTCCTTTAATTTGTTACATGATTTTTAGAATTATTAATATCACTTTTATTTTCATAATTAATAGGGAAATGTCTAAACTAAAAACCACAGTCTAGAAATGTTTGTTACATTCACCATATTTATGCACAATAACTTTCAACAGTTATATAGTCAATATCAATAGTATATAACGAAAAATTGTTCTCTTATTTTACAACAACAATCTTTATAATTTTCATAAATTGTTATATGCTAGAGATTCATTCTCTATCAAACTTATAGGCACCAATATTTACATCAAAATAACTTACTAAATTCGAATCATTTACTCCTGGGTAATATAAATGAAAATTGATTCTAATAATGAGGTATTTAATAATTTTTTGACCAAATTTAATATATATATTTTTGGGGATTTTCATGAAATTTTAAAAACATACCCATTTTAAATAATATTTTATTCATTCTAGAAATAAAATATAGTAAATTGGAAACAATACCTATCAAAGTAGTTTAGTCAAATGATTTCATAGTTTCAGTCATATATATATCAATGATTTTACTCATTGGTCTATCAATTCATATTGTATTATCAATATGAAAACATTTTTCTAAATATAATATATACATACTCTAATATAGAACATTAAAATTCATGTTTTGATAAATCTGAAAACCAATGAAAATTTTAAATTATGCTACTAAAATCATTAAAATTTTACAGTGTATATGATTTGAAAATGAAACGCATAATGATTTTCTAAATGATTAATATATAATGTAATAAAAATATATTTGTAATAAGAAATGGATTTTGATAAATACTATAGGATTGGTTATACCTTTTTAAATCCACATGAATTTAAGAAAGTGATGTGCTTCCAATACCAAGATCTAGAAGCATATTTTAATCCATATAATGTGTTTCATGGTTCGAAAACATGATTTACTAAATTAGGTTTTGAATATATAGAGAGATATTCATTAAATCATCCTCAATAATTTATCAAATTAGGAATACAATATTTATATCCATTTGATAGAGTTTGAAATGTATATAAGATGCATACAAAATAAACAATCTTGTGGATTCATGTCTTTCTACTGGTTAAAATATCACATCACAATAAACACACTCATTTTAATGATAACTATATGAAGAAATTAAAGCATTGTTTCTAACTATATTTTTAGACTACTAATCATATTTTTATTCATGCATTTAGTTATAAAGGTTATGAAGTTTTAATATATCTTAACAAGTATCAAGACTTTATTTCCTTAAAACAAAATCAATACACAATGAATATTTATTCCCCAATGTTTATCATTTATTCCATTAGTGGTTTTATAGGTTCTTTTTTAGACAATAAGGATTAATGATCAACATCGCTTCTAAGAGAATCTCTTTACAATATTTCTCTATAAATATCATGAACTACAACATATATAGTTTGATACTTATGGGTTCTAATGGTTTTGGGATTCAGTGTAAATGATCATTCCCAGTCTTCATCAAGGTCCAATTGTTGAAGATGGTCTCTATTAAAAGATTTATCAAATAAATAAATAGTATTTTCATAAATATTAGTTGTTTTATTAATAATATAATTTGGTACATATTCATTGAGTATTTCTATAATACTTTTGGTTTCATGTAGATTAATCTATTCAGATGTGAAAAATAAATACTCTTATACCGATATATATTGATTAATAAAAACAATATATAATTTATTGGTGGTTGAATAACCAAGAATAATTCCCTAATAACTCTTTGGTGAAAATTTTTCATGATTCTAATTTTATATAGAATAGTAACTTTACATCCAAATACAATAATGTACCTAACCATTAATATTATACCATTGATCAATTTTTCATTTATTACTTTTTAATATTAGTCAAACAAGAACCATATTAATTGGACAAAAATATTTTCTCAAAGAATAATATGACTAATATATAGGTAATTCATATTCACTAATAATATTCTACAAAATTATGTAAAGAGTTATGTTTTATATACGAATGGTTCCATTTTTTTGGTGTTCTATATAAAGAGAAATTTTTATAATAACCTTGTTGTGAATATAATTATTCATTTTTTTACTATAAAATTAACAATCATTATCATGTTTTACAGTTTAAATGATGTGCCCACTAAGGTTCAATTTTTATTTTTAATATTTATAACAATATCAACGATATTCTCATTTTGTATCTTGGAATAATAACCATTTTTTAAATAATTAATAAAATAAAATATGTATAGTGTTTTCCATGTATAATAGAAATTATATATAGTCTAAATAAATCCATTTTATCTAATTATAGTTGTTTAGAGTTTGATACTTCTTAATTCTTTTTTAATGAAATGTTGTTTTGGATCCCCTTTTGATAGAGATTTTACACTTTTCATTTTTTGAATTCAAGTTTGGGTCGATTCTGAACTAATAATTCTAAAGTTATCTTCCTAAAATGTTCATATAATGGTGTCCCATTCTCCAATTCTATGGAAACAATTCTCTATGATAAGTGATTATTTAATATAAAAAATAAAAAATAATAACTCATGATTAAGAACATAAAAATTACTATTTCATAAATCAGTATAGACTAAAACATGGTTGGAATCATAAATCTTGAATGAGTTATTAGCCAATTTAAAATTGTAGTAATCATAACATAATTTAAATTTTTTAAAAATTATATTTCAATCCATCAATACAAAAATATTTATAAATAATATTTTTTTATAATTACCAATTTTCCTGAAGAATATTTTTTTTATTATTTGTATTTAAACTAATGTTGAAATGTCCTCCATTAAGATTTATTAAACTCTTCAACCGTGATTATTCACAATTCTTGTGTCAGTGAAATACAATTTCTAGATACTAAGTACTTTTTATAGTCCTCTTGAAAAACTTCACCAATACAAAATCAATTAATATTGATTTTAGTAGCTTAATTTTCTTGTTTCCTACACAAATAGAAGTCGAAGAGTTATGAATAAAAAAATAACATGATTACTCACTATAAAGTTAATATATTTAGAAAAAAAATAGTCCACATTACAATATAATATAGTCTATTTGTATGACTTGAATTATATCTAGTTTTTCAAATTGTTGTATTATTCCATGAACTTAGAATATAATTGTTTAATATAGATTCTCTTTCTATATATATATATATATATAATTATAGTAATATTCTTTTGAGGAATATGACTTAAAAAATATTAAAGATTATATCCCCATATGTAAATTATTCTATTTTTTTCTTTTTTTCTTTTTATAATTTCTATTTTTTATTTTCTTCTAAACGTTTGGTATTGTAATATTTTCAATGGGAGGGTTCATTGTATCATAATATAAAGAATGAACCATTTCAAATTGTTATATTTATTATTATTATTTTTCATAGTTTCATCCTCAATTGAGAAGTATTAAAAAGATTTAATCATTAAATAGTTTTTCCTATGTACAGTATCAACACTATATAATATATAATTAATAGTGGAATTTTTTTCCTCGGGTATAGTGGAAATAAATAAAATAATTATTTCTTAATTTTAATATTCCTATAAGAATCATAATCAAATGAAATATCCCCATATGAACTATATGTTTCCATTATTTCAATATTTTTCTTATTCTCTCAATCACTATACTTCTTCATGTATTATATCTTAGAATAATATTTTTTAATATTTTATTTCCTGTTGAATTTATAGAAGATAATTTCATAATAGGATTCATTTTTCTTTTCGGGTACTTTTTTCAATTTACTCATTGTTGTAGTTTCTATTATAACCAGCCTTTCTAAAAAAATTCTTATCATAATATAACATCGTAAATATTTTCAGTGGATATGAAATTTCCATATAATTTTTCTATTTATATTCATAACCTATATAATCATAGCTAGTTATGTATTTTGATTTAGAATTATATGTGTTTAAATATATTAGTTTCTACTTTAGTTAAGAATCTTCATTATCATCATCTAATTTGTATTCCAATAACAAAACCTTTACATTCATCTCTTAGAATAAAATATTTTAAATTTAAAATTATTCTACAATAGAAATATATTTGTTTCTCTAACTATTTAGTAATCATATTAGTAAACTTTGTATTTGTTTTTTCATGAACTAGTTATATAAGTGACTTCATGGTGTTGATGATCTTATTAAATGTGAAATAAATTTTGGAGATATGCTCATCATGTGTCATCATTAAATAACCATAGATTATAGTATATTTATTTTAATCATATTTTATTAACACTATATATTCATCTATTAGATGAATATAAGGATTCCAAAATTTTGAAAGTAATAGAAGAAGAAAATATTATATTAAACTTGTCTTCCCATTAATCACCAAAAGGATGTTGCATATCAATTTATTTACAGTAATAAGTTGCATTATTTGGGTCATACAATTAATTTTCAGCATTCCTACATTTCACATATTTTCTAAATAGTACCCTTAATTTATAATAAGATACCTTCCGAATATTTTACCATACTTACATTCCATAATGTATATTTTCTTCCAATTTAAAATGTTTTTTTATTAATAGAATTAAATTCAAGTCTATAATCAATAACAACATACTATCAATTATGTATAAACGAGCGACAATTCAGTCAATAATTAATCGAGTTCAAATTTACTATAATGGTAATAAAATTTAAGAGCCCGAAAATATGATAATAATTTAATATGATAGAAATTAGTTTTCCATGTGGAATGCTCGAGGGGGGGGGGGGGGGGTGGTGTAGATTGGGATTACGAAATTAAAATTTATTATTTTGAAAATTATATATTCAGATCCCCTCAATTTGACATACTGGACTTGTTTACAGTGGAAGTAGTTATATATAAATTTATACATTAAAATAATTCCTATCATGAACCAGCCTATGTAACCTGGTAACCTGATAACCGAGTAGATAATCACATGTCCTTAAGGGAGTTCTTGATCCCCACAAGTTAGCGACAAGCACCTGAAATCATTCAATATGGATTGGGGAATAATTTTCCACCAAAATTGTAGATGTAGTTAAACAATTCGATATGAATAGATGAAAAACATCATAGGGAGTAGTGTTCTAGAAGTAAGACATGTATAAACAACCCAAAGTTCTACAACAATGTATTGGAAAACATGATAAAAAATCAATTCCAAGTAGACCCAACTCTCCAAGACCATGGAACATTGGCTACTACTGCAAATAAGTGTTCCATTACCCTTGCTCGAAACAAGATGATGATAATATATAAACATCTGAAGGTATAGGTATAGTGCGAGGTAAAATTCAAATAGGATCTCACCAAGGATTCCATAGAAGATTCCAAAGATTAATTAATCAATCCAAACATTCATGTTTAAATAATCAGGCATGGCAGTTCATAGAATAATTATAAAAATTCATACATTACATTTCAAATAAAGTAAATATGTTAATGAAATATATTCACAAACAAAATTTATAAAATGGTTTATATATATTCATTAGGCATTAAAAATAGTTAACAAATATTTTCATATATTTATATCTCATATATAAACAAATGAGCAATGTGGAAATCTTCTAAAATTTATGATATTTCTAGGATACAATATCCTCAGACACTGAAAGGTGATCATGGAAACATGTACAAACACATCCCTATGAAATATCCAAAGGTGACTCATCACCATCCCATTGGGGATGTGACTTGATGTTGTGGGTTTCATTTTAGTTGTAAATCATCCGAAGAGTGTTCTCTCAATAACTCCCAAACTACCTAGGCTTACATGTGATCTAGTAGAATAAATGATGGGATGTTTTTAAAACAATATAAATATTCAATTCATCCCATTACCTAGTAAAAAAGTTCCAATTTTTTCAATTTAAAAACAAAAATTGGTTTTTAATAAAACAAGGATTTTCTAAGATAAAACCATTAGGTTCTATAAAAATATTTTAAAGTCATTTTCCATATAAAAAATAATGAAAACAATTTAAAAAAAAAAATAATTTCATAATTGAAATTCAAAAATTTATATTCCACAATTTTCCATAATTTCACAAACATGCCAAAATTCAGTTGAACTGGGGGGGGGGGGTTTCCCAATTTCAAGCCAGAAATTCAATTTCACATTCAAATACACTGATTTAATAGTATAGGGTTTTTAATAAACCAGTTGAACTAAATTTCACATAATATAATTCAAATCAAATAATTTAATTTATGTCAATCAATTTATGCTTAATCAAATTTGGCCATTCTAGTAGAACCACATACCTTTCTAATGAAAACACAAATCCAACAATAGAACCTGCCAACAAGAATGAAGTTGAAAAATTTATATGAAATCAACCATGAAACAAGATTCAACAATATTGAGTTTAGAAAAATCAATCATAATATTTTCTATCATGCTCAAACAAAGGATAAGGAAAAAGTCGAACAGATAGAGAGAATGTTTTCCAATTTAGTCGCACAACAATTGCAACAGGGGTCAATTACTAATAGAAAGGAGCTTGAACAGTCTGAGGGCTCCAAAATTTCATGGAAAATGATATAGGGTTGGGATATAATAAATATGGGGAGGAGAAAATGAAAACTCATCCACGATTCCTATTAAAAAACATCAATCATGGCATTACACCTCATGTAACCCAATTACACATAGTGTAATTGAAAAATACCAAAATCAATGAAAAACTTATATCCTTTTGGTAAAATGGATTTATTATTATTTTAGAACATTATACTCATGTATCCACATTACAAAGCATGTAAATCACCAATAGTATGTAGGAGTACCATGTTTTATTCTGAAAATCCAACACATCTCTAACATCATCATTACAGGTATCCTCCCAACTCCTTCTCAGCCCTATCAAAACTATTATAAAGGAAACCCACAAAAATAATTATAAAATACCTATAATAATGTTAATGGGATGTTATAACCTCCCCACCCTATTTTTCCCCCATAAATCCTATTAATAATCTTCCATATCGAAAAGTTGAAGCCACTTCTCTCTCATCAGTGCCTCACTCTCCCCTATCTCATGAAAATCAAAGCAGTGATGCCATAGCACATAAACCAAATGTATTTTCCTCCCATGAAGTACCTCTGTTTAAATATCAATTATCCTGAAAGATTTTTTGGTCATGGATAATTCATTTTCAATATTAATATCACTCCTTCCCAGAACACAGGATGAATCAGTTAGATTCTATCATAACTAAGATACATGGGACACATTATGTATTGATGAGAGTTTTGGTGTAAGTCAAAATGATAAGAAACTTTCCCCAACCACTAAAAACCCTCAAATGGTATCAAAAAACTTGTATCATGTTTCTCATTCCTCCCAAACCCTCGATGGTACAACTGAGGTGAAACTTTCAGGAATACCATTCAAAAAATTGAGAATTTCAATTGTCAATAATGATGATTAGTATTAGAATTATACTAGTTGTATTCCACCAAAATCATTTGACAAACCAACTGATTTATTTTCATCATCTATCAAACCATTCTTGGTCCAACCAAGGAACATATCCCAATCTCCGACCAATATAGTTGATATCTGTAAGGCAAGGTATACATGGCCTCAAAAGGATCCATTCTTATCACAGATTGGTAACTATTATAGTAATAAAACTCAACTGAGTCAAAATGGTATTCCCAAGATCCTAAAAGGTCCATAACACTTGAACGAATCATGTCCTCAATAATCAATATAGCCCATTATGTTTGACCATCTAAATGTTAACGGTATGTTATACCCAAATGGACCAGAGATCGCAGTGCCACCTAATGGCCTCACCAAAAGAAATAACTAAACTGAGGATCCCTACCAGATACTATATTAGATATAACTCTATGAAGATGAAAAATCTCTATCACAAATAGATTTCCTAACATGTCAATTCTATTTATATCATGAATGTCTAAAAATGTGATCTGACTTGGTAATCTGGTCAATCCCAACCCATATCGCATTCTTCTTCCTCAAGGTATGTGGAAACCTAACGACAATATCCATAGATATTTCATACCACTTCCATGTAGATACTATAAGTGACTAATGAAAACCTGATGGCTTTTGTTTATCGGCCCTGACCTATTGTCACTTATAATAATGGGAGAAAAATTCAGCAATGCCTCCTCTCAAACATGGCTTCCAAAATCTACACCGCATGTCGTATAGCATCCTCATGGTTATTATGTGAGTTATCCATTGGAAATTATGTAAATACACCATAATATATTTTCTTATTGTTAATGGAAAAATAAATAAAATCGAATAGCATATATTTCCCGCTTTGGAGAACAACAACTGGACAAATCTCTCTTATCTATAAAGAGAGTCTCTAATTATATGGAACTCATCATCAATGTGACATTTCTGAAGACTAAATTCAAGAAGAGTGGATTTCAACTGAACACAATCCAATTAAACCTATGAACGTGATTCATAGACTCTAATATTAAACTAATAAAAGGTAACAATCAAGTTCCACTCTTCAAATAATTATTTCACTACCTATGTCAGATGCATCCTTCTCAAATAATTTTTGATAGAATTCCCTTTCCTCAAGGAATTTGATATGTATAATCCAAATATTCCAGGTATTTAACCTAATTCCTTTGACTTAGATTCATATATATTTTCTTGAAGATATTACACATTCTTTTGTATTCGGAATACACAGTAAACGTTTCTTCAAAAAGGTAATGCCACCAGCTCTTAAGAGTGTGCATTATAAATACATGTTCAAGACAATGGGTAAGATAATTTGTATTGCATGGACTAATCTGAAGATATCCATAAAAAATGACATGATGACATTGTAATTGAACACATCCTAAGCCTAAAGGAAATGCATCATAGAAAACTACATAGCCATGTTCATCCTCTAGAAGAGTCAAAGCAGGCACAGTTGTCAAAAGACGTTTCAGATAAAAAAAATTCATATATTTTCTATCACAAGAATCATTTTCTTCATTCCATGTTAGATCATTAATTGGAGAATCCAATGTTGAAAATTATTTAAGGAATTGGCGATAATACCCAGCTAAACCAAATAATTTCAGAATCCCAAATTCATTTTTTGGTTTCTCCAATGTTCTAATAGCCTTCACCTTCTCACGATCTATTGAAATATCAAGTTAAGTCACTAAATATACCAATAAAATCAATTCATGAATACAAAAATTAAATTTTGAAAGATTGCTATAATTTTGATGATTTCCCAACAAACTCAGAATTGTTATCTAATGATGTACATTATCCTCCTTGGACTTATAGTAAACATATATTTCATCCATGAAGACTACCACAAAGGAATCTAGATAATCATTAAGAACAATTTTCATAAAATTCATAAATACTAAAGGATTATTGGTTATAAGAGTGGGAATTAAAAGGTACTCATAATGATAAAACCTACTCTGAAAGGTGGTTTTGTGAACAATAGATTAATTTGCCCTCAACTAACGGTAACCAGATCAAAGAATGATCTTTAAGAACCAATTTTCCACTATCAACTGATGAAACAACCCATCAATCTATTGAAACTGATACTATTTTTATCATAACTCTATTGAGTTTTCGATAATCTATGCAATTTCGTAGTGAACCATAATCCTACTTATCATAGATAATATGTGTCTCCCAAGGAGATTCACCTGTGTGTAAAAATATGTTCTCTAGTGGATGATCCAATTGATTTTTTATCTCTATTATTTCAATTTTTTCCATACAGTATGATTTAATTGACACTTCTTCAGTATTAGGTACTAAATCAATAGAAAACTCTACAACCCTTACTAGTGGTAGGCTAGAGAAATCAGAAGGAACCCTCTTATGAAACACAATGAAAACTACATGGAAATTTCAATCCAAAGGATCTATATCTAAATAAAAAGAAAACTATAATATTACATTACCCTAGTATGGATAATAATTTCTATCCCTACTCAATCTTCGGTCCCATTATCCATGAAATATTAAACAATCCCCATTGGGTGCATCAAAGGAGACCCATTGTTGGTAACAATAAATCTTGTCTTTATTTGGAATAATCTAATCCATTATGTAGATGACATTAAAATATTTATCTCAATGACAATAAAACTCTAAGAAATCTGGGTTTTAGAAAGATAGAAAACACAAACAAGAATATGAAGACCCTTATCTCTCTTTGTTCCAAGGGGTGTCATAATATCCATCATATAAGATAAAAGCTTCGAATGAATATTTATCAGCTTAACAATATGGTTTTAAATGAATGAATGATATTCAACAGTATTAAATAAATTAGTCACTATAGGCAGTGTTATAGTGATGTTACCTCTCACATTCATTGTAAATGTATCTATTTCTTATGGATAATCTTCCACATTGTGAAGAATAATCATTCTAGATTATTGTGTTTTGAACCCCTTTGTACATAATGAATCTTATTTCCCTATATTTTTTGTAGTATATGATGATATCATGATACTATACATAATGTAAAATATATAGAAGAACTTATTTAAGTTACTTGATAATCTCAATGAGCCAAAAACCTAGGATTCCTCGGTAAAAAACTTCTTTGAGTGCCCTGATATTCTTCATTGGTAAAAAATTAAAGGACTTCTACTAGTAACTACGAGATATTTAGAAACAATATACTATAATGAACATTAACGAGAGTCATCACTCTCCCTCTTTCCTTTTATGGAACATATACCACCGTTGGGAGAGAACGAAACTCCTAAAACCCTAAATTTACATCCATGCCCACTTCAACCATCAATTCCTTATATATCATATCATTATAATAGGTAATCTTCGACAAGAAAAATTGACAATAAATATCCACTCGATGTCCCAACAAGATTCTTTTGAGTCTCTATATTCTAAATTGATACTTCCTTAGGTAAAAACTACAATATCTCAAAAAAATGGTTCACATTCTCTATCATGGTTTTTTCAGGCTGATCATGTTTGAATAACTGAAAAGCCTTGTCTAACAACATCGAATCTAGATAGAACTGGTCAGTGAAAAAATACTTTATGCCCTTAAACTCTAAGACCTAATGTTCCTTTTTTATAACTATCATTTCCCACTATATCCTACGGAGTACCTCCAACATGAAGGTGGTACACTTCACCTTTATCCCCATTAGTGTCTCTATGAATTAAAACAAATTCTCTAACATGATCAACCATTCCTCAGCCTCTTGAGAATCATTAGAGCCTTTAAATTTTGGTTGATTTTGGTGAATAAAATCATGAGAATGATTTCCGATACCATCCCTATAATATTCCATATTTAGAGACTGAATGGGGACTAGAGGTGGTGTTGGTCTGAGATATTTGACAGTTAGTATAATCACCTCAACCAGACTCCGGTCCCAGGAAGTATTTCTTCCATGTAGTTTACAAACATCTTCTTCTTGGATCCAATTTTCATGTCTTCAAAAATGCATGATTCTATATAATATTACAGGAAAATAAATAATACATCATATTATAACTAAAATAATATAGCAATGGAGATTAAACCACTAAAATTGAAAAACAATATTTGGATTTCAGTCTATCAATATCAAAAGTATAGAAAACTCTAGAAGTGAACATCAACATGTCTTTCCCAAACCACCCCTTGTGACATAAGGATCAGTGCAGTGATACATGTCTTGGTAAGTCCATAAAATATTACATAATGCATATCGTCTTCATAACATTAAGTTCAAACTCATTAATACCAATTTGTTATGAACCATCCTAATTACATTGATAACCCAATAACTGAGCCATCCCTGACATGTCCTAAAGGGCATTCCCAATCCATATGGTTTGGCGACTAGAACCTGGAATCAATAGAAATGAAAGTGGGAATTATTTTTAACACAAAAAATAATGAATTAGTTAAACAATTCCAAATCTATATAAGAAAAAATCCATAATGAGTATTGTACCCGAAGTCAAATAGTTATAAAAAACACAATGTACTACCGGAAAGTACCAAAAAATTGGATAAAACCCATGTCCGAATAGACACAACTCTCTAAGGCTAAGTAATAATTGCTACTACCACCTCCAAGTGAACTTTACCATTGTTCAAACCTAGAACACCAAAATCTAAAAAGCACCCCAAGGCCCAAGTAGGGTGTGATCTATAATCCTGTTAGTGCCTCATCAGGATTTCAATAAACTATTCCAATATATAATTTACCAATAATAACATTCATTTTTAAATAAATAGGCATGGTGGTTTAGAGAATAATTATAACATTTCATACTTTACATTTCAAATGATGGAAATAATTTTCAAAAACGTATTCACCAATAATTTATATAAAAAATATTATATCAATTCATTAGGCATGTAGAATAGTTTATAAACATTATCAAACATTTATATCTCATATATAAATAAGAGATCAAAATGGTCATCTGTAAAAAGGTACAATAGTTATAAGATATTTGATCCTCGCACACAAGATGGTGATCACAACAATATGTGTTTACACACACCCCTATAATAGTGTCCTAATGCAACACATATACATCCCATTGAGGATGTGTCTTGTGGCACTATGACAACTTTTAGTTGTAAAGTTCCAAAGAGTTTTATCGTAGTAACTCACTAACGAACTAGGCATGCATGTCCTCTAGTACAATCAATGATGGAAATTTTATTTTTAAAACTATTTAAAAACATTTCTTCACATTTACCCATTTCAAAAGTGACAATTTTTTATTTAAAATCCAGCATAGGTTTGTAATAAAAACATATCTTTTTCCAAGATAAAACAACTAGGTTTCTTTCAATTCATTTTTAAGACATTTTTTTCAAATAATTTTTTGAAATAAATTGCAAAAATGAATTTCATAATTTAAATTTCAACAATTTAAATATCATAATTTTCCATAAATTTCACAAACACACCCCAATTCAATTTAATTAGGGGGTTTTCACTATTTCGTGCTAGAAATTTAATTTCACATTCAAATTCCCCAATTAAATGGAATTGGTTTCTAATAATCCAATTGAATGAAATTTCTTCTAATTGAATTTAAATAAAACAACTAAATTTAAATAATATAATTCAAGGTTATTCAAATGTGGCCATTATAGTGGAACCACCTAACATTCCCACGAAAACCAAATGCTTGCAACAGAATTCTCCAACTAGAATGATGGTGTATAAGATATAGGAACTCAAACTAGAAACAAAAATAAAAAAAGAATTTATATGCATACATTCCCATAGGATCTATCAAGATATAAAGAATTGTAGAGAATTATATGATGATAATGGGAAAACACTTTCCAAGTGAGTCACACCACAATCATAAAAATGAAATTCCCTGGGAGGGATTGAGTGATCCAAAATTTCCAATAAAGTAATCTTCGGGAAAGAGCCACGAAATACATAGAGTATGAAAAACTCAACAAATATGACATTTAAAAAACAATTGGTGGGAATTATCCTGAAGTGTATCCCAATTACACACTGTGTACAAGAAAAATCCCAAAATCAGTGAAAAACCCACCACCATTTCAATAAAAATGGATTTATTATTTTTTTAGAACTTACACATTGTGTATTCGTATTACACAACATGTAAATCCTAAGAAGGTTGTAGAACCATCATTTTTTTTTGAAAATCTAATAAATCTTAGACTTCACCATTATAGGTATCCTCACAATTCATTCTCGGCCATATCTAGACTTCTAGAAAGGAAACTCAAGACAATAATTAAAATTTACCTGTTAGAAAGGTGAAAAGATATTACAACTTCCCAATGGATCAATCTGGTATTACATAAAAAAACTAATGTTATTTTATAATTGAGAATAATCTATATGTATATAAAATATTATATATATTTATATATTTATATATTACTTGTAAATTATGACTACCATATTATATCATGATAAATCTAGTTTTAATAATACTCAATGGAAATCAAAAATATTTAAATTATTTTGGAGTTAATTTTAAAAAATTAATATATGTATATTAATACCTAGAGGAATTTAACAAGGTGCTATATTCATGATGGAGAGTATCCATCTTCAATTGATAATATATAAAATCCAATAATATATATTAAACCAAAATAAAAATATACATAACCTTCATCCTCATTTTATTAAAATAACTTATAACACTACTTTATAGGATAAAATATACATCCATAGTTTTATGTAGGATATCAGATTGAATGAAATATGAGGGTTATCTATGTAATACAATATGTAGTACATTAGAAGTTCCAATTAAATATAAAATAAAAATAAAATAATCTAAAAATTTAAATTAATTAGATAGATTAAAAATAATTTGTTTTTCGATGCAGATCAATTACTATTAAAATACCAGTTGATAAGAATGTTTATCCTTATAGTCTTTCTATCACATAGGCTCAAAAATTAATGTTTTTATCAGTTTGGGAAGGTGAGTGAAAATTATATAATAAGGACCAAGTAAAAGATTACAAAAACCCTTTTAACACCCCCTATATTTAAATGAATAAAACTATGTTTGGAAAATACAAAACATTCCACTAAGCTTAAATGATATTTGAAATACTATTGCAGTATAATTATTTAAATGTGATAGTTAATGTTATAATTATGAATATGAGTGCCAATATTATGAGAAATATCTATAAATTTTTTATATAGCATAAAAAAATTATTAATTCCTATTAAATAAGTTCTCTATTTTTAGTAAGGTCATTTTATGCTTAAAATATAATATTTCTTAAAAAATTCTTTTTCCTGATCTTATGCATGGTTAATATAATTAGTTTATTTAAATTTTAGTGATGGTTCTATATGAAAATAAAATATATTTTTATATCATGATTAATACTATTCATATAGTTATTATAAAATCACCAATCGTGTGAAATATAAAATTTCTTAAAAAATAAATTTTTGGTAATTTTTTGTAGGATTATTATTAAATTAATTTATGAAACATTTTAGGGGATTTAATTTGGTAAACTTGAATAAATATTTTATTCGTAGTAATTTATATTATTTAATAAGGTTAACATCTTTTTTTGTCATAATGAATAGTAAAAATAGTAGAGTAATTCCCCACAATAAAAGGGTAAATTAGGTTAAACTAAGATAAAATAAGTGAGAAGGCCAAAATTACTAATCATAATTCCTATTTTTTAAACAAATATCTTACAATATAAACTGATCATTAATATTCAGTTATTTATGTTAAATTTTTTTATGAAATTTACCTATAAAATATATTATGTAATAAAATGGAAAATGAGTCACTCTATTAACTTTTAAATACCTCTTATTAGTGTATATATAGGACAAATCATTCTATGAATGAATTTAATGGACTCTTTTGAGAGAAGTGAAATTATTTTTAATGGACATTTATTTATAAATTTTAGTGGTTGAATAATTATAGTAAACACTTATGAAAAACCCAAAAAAAATTTATTCAATTACTAAATAATAAAAAATGATATAAAAAATATTTAAATTGATATAATTTTAATTAATTATTTTTCTTCATTAAAATTATATATACATATGATCTATTGTAGATGTATAAAAATATAATATTTGAATTTGACCTTTTTTTATTGTCATTAATGTTAAAATAAATAAATTTAATCTAAAATTCCATTATTTATATTTTATTAATATATTATTTTATTAAATTTTTTACTAATAATAAAAATACTAAAATAGAATATTTTTAATATGACATGTTCTAAAATTATATACATTGTCGATTTATGATCCAATTTGGATTTTATATGTAAAATAATAACCCTTTATGGGTGAAAAGATGTTACAATGGTTAATGTTATATTATGAAAAATAACTGGATAAACTACATGACAAGGTTTAAAAAACAACTAGAAAATAATCAAATTTTATTGTATGATATTATTTTAATAACATCTGATCATATAATAAAACATCTTTTGATTTGGAATCATTTGGATTAAAAATTACATTTTTATATTTTAGTAACTTATGCAATTCCAATATTTCCTCTCCCCTCACTTATCAAACGGTTCTTCCTATACCCATTTCATCACACTCAAAACCCATTTTGTTACAGAAATTATATATTCCAAATACTTTACATAAATATTATAGCACATAACATCATCCATTTTTTATTAGAAAATAATTTGATGAATTATTTTCTTATAATCCAAAATGGGTTATCTGATGAAGCGGTATCATTATTAATTGATAATTTTTTATTTATTTCTTCTTCAACATCCTTCTGATATTATGAATGTGTTCTGATAGAATAAAATTATTTTCTACCATATATGTAACACCTTGAGTTTTTATGAAACATTATTATAGAATAAATTAATTTGATTCTATGTATTTAATTTTATGATACACTAATTCAACCACTCATTATACTATATACCATGTTAAACTATCACCACATGCAACACTGACTTGTCATGCGTTCAATGCAATACTGAGTTTCTATGAGAAAAGATTTTATTAATTATTTGAAAGGGATAGTTATCACATACACATTAAACATAGTAATATTAATACTAATAACTACGTTTTAAATATTATTTATCATGTTTTTATATAAACAAATCAAATTGGTAATACGTAATACAATTTTTAGAAACATATTTATTTGTTAAAAAATACTATTTTCCTAAAAGAACTTATTTTAATGTCATTTTATAAAATATAATAAAATTGTTTTTCAAAAATTTTAGAAATTAATTTAGATAAACTAAAAATAAATTATTAATTTGTAATTTCAAAATTATCTTAAGGTGAATTTTAGGTATTTTCTAAAAAACATTATTTGTGGATGAATAGTGAACAATATTAAACTACTATTCGAAAATGATTTTTCTTTTTATTTATTTATATTGATAAATTGTATTTTAATTTCAATTTAATGATTAATTAGATAAATTTTCCATCAATTTATCTAGTTTAGTTCATTTCAACCAATTTCACATTGAAATTATATATAAAAACATCCCAAACTTTTAAACATTTTTTCAAAATAGCCTATATTTCAAGACATATGCGGGATATATTTTAAATTAGTTTTTTCTTCTTTTGTGATTTTAATTTTAAGAAATGGATTCCATATTTATATTTACGATAATTTATATTGTTCAATATGGTCATATTAGTTTTTTACAAAAGAAAATTAGTTAATGTGATTAATTGTTTTACAACGAATAAGAGAAAAAATATCTTAACAATGGAATAATCATTAAAAATAATGACAACAAATGACCTATAAAATTTTCAAAAAGTAATTGGATATTAATATTTTAACCCAATATTACCTTGTATATGTTTTGGATCATTATTGTATCCATGTTTCCTGGTAAAAACCTGGGTTGAATTCCTTTTTTATTTTTTTGAAGAATGCCACTCCTCCCCCACTAAAAAAAGGCACTCACCCCTCGGATGTACGCAAACATCTCATGCCATTGGTCTCGATATAACTCTATATAAACATCATTAAAAAAATCCATGAATTCTTCTTAGAATACTATTTTTGGGACGAACTCCATCCAAGGATTCCCTTTGATGCAAAACAAAAGGATTTACCCAAATAAGAGGTAACATCCTTCCCCAATCTCTTCTATTTTTTAATTATCCTCACCTCAAATATTATTATTCCATTAAAGTATAATAATCAAATTATCCTTAATATACTCATATTTTTTATTCTAAGGATTCCACCTATACTTACAAACAATTCAATCAAATGGGTAATTAACTTACTATTCTTGTGTACGGAAAAATATCGCCACACAAAATGATGTTGTTCGTTTTTCCATTACCACCTCTCATGGTTAGGAATTATGAAAGAAATTATATTTTTATATGATATATATGATATTTTTAATTTATTTATTCTTCTTTAATTTTTATGTAACACATAAATTCATTCTTTCCATTTGGTGTGTATAAAATAATTTCGTTTGGGAAAGTGTGGACTATCACCACATAAAGGTGATGTGATTCCTTAACAATATATATGGAATGTATAAATGATTTTATTTATTAAATATTTATGATATATATTAAATAATAATTCTACATTAATTATTTTCCCTATACACACACACACACATATATATATATATTTCATTTATTTTTCTTCTTTTAATAAAATAATTAAACAGAAATAAAGTTCTTGTGTACATAAAACCAACCATATAAATGAATGGTGTGTTCCATATCTTATTTCTACATTTAATAAATTAATATAAATTCATATATAATAAATATACATGATAAAAATATCATGGTTTAAATTCATAAAGTCAGGATATAAGAATGAGGACAAAAAATATTTCAAATTAAGACACATGTTGAAAAAGAGGATATTACCATAAACATAAAATTAATATGGTAGTGTTAATAAGTCGGTAATATAAATCCATATATGGAATTAGATTTACAAATATGTTTATGTGGTATATTTATAATAAAATTATATTTATTATATAGGAGTTTTTAATGAGTACGAACAGAGTCAATACATAAGGTAATGAGATTTCTAGTCTCACTATTATTCTTGTTAGATTTATGCCTTATTCACCACTAATTTATTTTATGAGGTGAATATACTACCCATGAATATATTCTATTATTATTATCCTTAGGTTTATGGGTATTTACAAATCCATTTTATGAAATCACTTTCATGGGTTTTATGATTTATACGTTACCTAATATGTAATGTTTTTTGCCTCAATTTTATTATTTTAGACACATGTTATAAATTTTAAAATCAATGTTTTCAAAAATATATAAAAAAATATTTTAAAATATTTTTTCAGTATTTTTTAATAGAAATAATCAATAGAAATTTTTTTCGAGGGAAATTTATTTTGATTTTTTTTGGTTTTAAATGTTTCCTTTATAAATTTTCAAATAACTTTTCAGAGAAATTATCAAAGAAAATGTTATTAATAAATGATTTTTGTATTAAAATTTATTTTTCAATGAAGAAAAGATATTTTCATTAATAAATATTTATAGAGTTATATCTTGAAATTATTTTCTATATAAGATGAAATTCATTGGTGTAACTTATTCCATTCTGGGAAATGATACAAATGTTAAATTCATATTATTTCTCTTAATTGTTTATGTGTTGATGTCATGATGTTTATGATACTAATTTCTATTACATAGGTTATATATTAATGAATCACATTAAACTTCCAAAGGTTTTATTCTTTTGAAACCCAAATAATTTCATGGTTAGTTTTTTGATTAAATTATAATGAAAAATGTATCTCTTCTATAGGTAATGAAATGATTTCATGTTTGTGACACACAATTAATTTTATGGGTAATGATATCATTGTTTATGAAATTGTGGAACATGTATGTGTGATTTCACTATGAGATGGGTGAGGCCTATATCAACCGATAATGTATTGGGTAAAGATTTATATTTCATTTGATAATTATATCATTCAATTTGACAGGATTGATCCACTATGGAAGATGGGGAAACATGATCCACTATGGGAAATGGGGAAACCCGATCCACTATATGAAGATGGGGAAATATGATCCCTTATAATGAAAGGACTGTGACTGGGGATGGTGGCATGTCCCGCCAAATAGTTGCAGTCCCCATGAAATGACATATTATGTTTTGGTAATGTTCCCTGAATTAAAGGGAATGATATTAAATGATAATGTCTCTACCACAATTTAATGTCTTATTTCTATATTATTATTTAATGGAATATACTCTTGATTAAATTTTAATTAATCTCTTATGTACTACCAATATTTATGAAATGATTCATATTTATGATATTTTATATGTTTTGTGTGATATTGTAATGTCATGATCACTTCCTCTTACCCTTATGATAATGTTTATTAGTAAATATCTTACTTTTTTAACTTTATGATGCATATAAGATCACATCTTTTTATATTTCCATTACCCATGTTATGAATATGTATATTATGTAATATTCTTTTAAAAAGGGTGATATTCATGAATAACCTAGTCGGAGATAATCTACCACACTTATTTACCATTGTTTATGTTACCATGTTTCCAAAGGCACTAAACTAACACAGTTTGTGGGTGTGAGTTTGGGAAATTTTTTATGTATAATGAAAAAATGATTTGATGTTAATGTATAAAAATTGATGGTTGTATAGTTGGTTTCAAAGCAAACGTTTATTTAAAATTTGGAAATTATGATGAGAAAACCCTATTGAGAACCCTAAATATATGTTTATATATAAGTCTAATGATAATAAAAAATATAAAAAATTGTCCTGGAATTTTGGAAAATGATGGAGTGTGTGGTTTCCAAAAAATACATACCTTCCGTGATAATATAAGTGTATTTGGATCTATTATAGGTGTATATAGATGTAATAACCTTGAATATACCATATTGAGTTACTCTATTAGAAACTGGTGCATGACAATGGGCCATGCTAAAAACTAGGTTTGACACTCTCACTGAATATGCTTAAGAAATTCATGAAATCTTCACAAAACATCATGAATAGTTTAATTATTAGTTGTATATTAATAACCTAATATAAACCTATGTTTTAATATATTAAATAATGAGTCATATTGTATACATATTAAAGGTGTTTTTTGGGATTACGTGGTTCCTCACTATGTCATCTATATTTTACTCTAAGCTTTCTGATTTTAGTCAAAGGATGAAACCTAAAATAATTGAATTAATATCGATTGGAAATGAAAATAAACTAATTTTCCTCTTGATAATCATAATTATATGGGATATTTAATGAGAAATATAATTCATATTCTCTCTCTACTTTCTCAATATTTGAATCATGCTGAGCTTCAAAATGATCAAAGGAGGGAACAATGTTCTATTGAGTCCTTCATGAAGAAATTTCATCTTAATTTCAGTGGTTCTTCTGATCCATGTGTGGCTGATCAAGGGATCTATACCTCCGGAATTATATTATCTATTCTCTGGTGTTTGGAACATGATAAATCTAATCTAGAAATGTATCATTTTGAAGTTAAAGAATAATAGTGGAGGATTATAATCAAGAATATTTAGAAGAAAGATGAAATTAAATCCATTGAATGCGATGAGTTCGAGAAAATACTTTTCAATAAGTACTTACATATTTTTTTCATTAAAATATAGAAATGGATTTCCTTGGGTTGAATCAAAAGTGTGGGGAATCTATTTGAAATTATAAGACTAATTTCAAAATACTTGTGTGGTATGCTTCTAGAATTGTCTTACAACCCAAAAGTATTGTGGATAGGTTCTTTAGTGCCATAAATCAAATTCTCCAAAGGGATTTTTCCATAAGATAATATAGTAGCTATGAATATGTTTTCTATTGTTTAATCAGGTTTTAAATGTACATTGGAGTTTCATATCAATATCAAGGTTTTAACATGAAAAGAAATATGGTATTCAAAAGAAACTCTAAAAACCATGAACAAAAGAATTTAATCCTTTATTTATTCCCTAAGTGTGGAAAGAGTATGGAGGAAATTTTCATATGGGGTCTAATAAATTTTTTAAGTGTATAAGGGAATATCATCAAGAAATTGATTTCATAATTTAAGGGATGAAGTTTTTCAATGATGAATATAGATGGAATGCGATATAGAATGAACCTCCACACTTTAGTTCATCGAGTATAAGAAGTATAAGAATTATTATAACTATTTCCCAAAACCCTAGGGGTGGAGAAGATGATTGTTATATGCAACCTCTTAAACCATGTTTAAAGGGGAAATATCGTGTGATCATTGTTTTTGATGAGGTTTGGGATAATGGCGTGATGAAAGGTACACTTACCATCCACCATATAAGTGCAAATTTCATGTATTATTATTGATATTTACACTCTATCATGTCTAAATAATTTGATAAAGGTATTATGATCACACCAAAATTATTAGATTTGGAATTAGAAGTTTAAACCCCTAATGTTATGATGATTTCATGTCTAGTCTATTATTCCTCCCCAATTTAGGTTTGTGGGTATGTGCCTCTTGTATATCTTGTGATTCTTCCCTTTGTTAATTTTGAGGTCATTTTAGGAATGGATTTTATTTTTATTCATAAATACCATATCAATTATTGAGGAAGGGTAGTTCCTTTTATATTTAAAAAAACCTGTGACCATTTATTAATGTGACGAATGTATGAACTTCCTATGCATATTAAATCCAGTGTATGTGTATTAATTTCCTTTAAGAAGGTATATTTATCTCAAATTGATGTATAGAAACTTGACATCCATGATATTCCTATAGTTCAGGTCATTGCGTATGTCTTTATAGAATAGTTTACTAGCCTTCCAACAAAACGTAATGTTGAATTCTTGATAGATCTCATACCAGGTTCCACACCAATCTTGAAGAATCCATATAGAATGAATCCAATTGAGTTGTATGAATTGAAGAAGAAACTCCAAGAAAACCATGATAAATGATTCATTAAGAGATGTGTTTAAACATGGGGTTCACCTATTATTTTAATGAAAAAGAAATATAGATCATTGTGACTTTATATTTATAATTGGGATCTGAAAATGGTCAACATCAAGAACAAGTATAATCTTCCCTATATTGATAACATGTTTGGTAAACTATACAAAGATTAATACAATTCCATGTTTGACCTTCAATCTAGATATAATCAATTAAGGGTTAAGAAAAAGGATATACCCAATACAAAATTCTGTATAAGGTATGGACACTATGAGTATATATTGAATCCTTTTGGCCTTAATAATTCCCTTGTTTTCTTCTTGGACTTCATGAATATAGTATTTAAGGATTACCATGGATAGTTTGTGGTAGTATTTATAGATGTTATTCTTTTCAATTAGAAGTTAAAAAAAGAGAAGTAAGAAAACTTTAAAATTGTACTCAAAAACCTAATGAATGTTAATATGTATGAAAATTTTACAAAGTGTGACTTTTGGATACAAAAGGTTTCATTTTTTGGTCCAAGAATCTTTGGATATGGTATCGCAATACATCCATCAAATGCATAAGCTATTTAATATTGTCCTATACCAACCACAGTGATAGAGATCTATATTATTCTTTGTTTAGCTAGATATTATCAATGGTTTATGGAAAATTTCTCATGAATATCTAATCCTCTCAATAAGTTAACTTAGATAAGTGAAAACTTCCTCTGTGTAGATGAATGTAAGGAAACTTTTATGGAACTGAAGAGGAGGTTTGTCAGCACACCTATTCTTAAATTTCCTTATAGTGGAAAAGGGTTTTTAATATATATTGATGCATCCATGAATGGATTGAGATATTTTGTCATGAAAAATAAAATGGTTATAACTTATCCCTCGCGAGATTTGAATATCCACAAACAAAATTACCCAACTCCTACTTTTTGGATAGTAGCTATAATTTTTTTAATTATAAGGCGGAATTGTCATTAAAAAGAATAGTGTGATATACTTGTTGATCATAAAAGAATAAAATATATATTCACACAAAAGGATATGAACATGAACCAGTGAATATGGGTAGAGATGATAAAGGATTTTGATTTATCAATACATTACCATCCTAAAAAATAGAACAAGGAGGATAATTGTTTGAGTAGAAATTATTTTTCTAGATTATCCATGAAGAGGACAAAAAATATCCAATATTTCATTATTTTTAAAGTATTTATCTAGAAATCCCCGAGGATGGGAATAAATCTTATCTTCCGAAATTGATTGTTCAACCCTATATCAAAACAAATATTAAAGTGGTGTATAAGGAATATTTATAGCTACAAAATATGGTTAGAAATGTTCCTATGTTTATACTTGATCAATATGGAATTATAAGCTTAAAGAACCATGTATGTGTTACTTCTATAAGGGATTTTAAGCAGAAGCTATTAGAATACACTTATAGTTATTCATTCTCTATTCATCTATTATGTATGAAGATGTATATTGGCTTGAAATAATACTTTTGTTTGTATGGTATAAAGTTGGATATCGTAGAGTTTGTATCTTGGTGATTAGTATGCCAGTAGTTTATGATTTAATGAAAAAATCCTATGTGGATGTTCCATCCATTACCAATACCATAATGGAAATTGGAGAACATCAAAATGGATTTTTGTTCATTAGACTCCCCAAAACCTCTATTGATTTTAATGAAATATAGATGGTTTTCAATACCTTTACTAATTCATTAAAATTCATCACAATCCCAAAATACTTATATCTAGATCATATTTATAGGATATACATTAAGGAATTAGTAAGGTTTTATGGAGTACCAAATTCTATATTATCATATTAGGACCCAAGGTTTACATAAATTGTTTACTAATGTCTTCAAAAAAAACATGATACTTGATTGAGTTTCATAACCAATTAACATCCTCAAATGGATGGTCAGTCGGAAAGAACAATTAAAACCCAAGACTATATGTTGAGATCTATTTCTTTGGATTTCAAAAGAGTTTGGGATCAACACATTCCTCATGTTCAGTTTTCCTAAAACAAAAAATTCACTCAAGAATTTATATGGATCCTTTTTAATCCCTATATGGGAATAAAAATAGAGCTAAAACTTGATGGGAGAAATTTGGTGAAATAATGCTATTGGGACCTAAATCAGCTAAATAAATGGAAGGTAATTTTAGATCCTTTTAGAATCCTCTCAAGGAAGATCAGTTATGGGAGAAAATTTATGTTGATAATTATTAGTATAATATAGATGGTAAATTTGGAGAGAATATATTTCTATGAATATATCCCTAGAAGAGGGTTATGAGATTTATAATGAAATGGAAACAAATCCCTAGGTATATTGGTCCCTTTGAAATTATTGATTGTATCATAATGGTATCCTATCACATGGATCTTCCTCCAAATATCCGTCAAATACATAGTGTGTTCCATGTATTGTTTCTAAAGACATACAAAAATGTCCCTTCACTTTTACTGAACTCAAAATTCTTACCCCTGAAGAAGGAATTTTCATACGAGGAACAACCATTTGGAATTTTGGATCGTACAAATATATTTACATGAATCAAGACAACTCATATAGTAAATGTTTTGTGGATAAATAACTCATTATAGGATGAATCATGGGAAATTTATTATATGATGAGGTGGAAGAATCCTCGTTTTTATTAGAATTAGGTATTTTGAGGGAGAAATTCATTTAAGAGGATAAAATGTAACACCCTGAGTTTTTATGAAACATTTTTTATTGAATAAATATATTTTATTTTATTTCTTCCATTTAATTATACACTATGTCAAACTACATTTATGCTTTATACAAGGTTATGATTATTCTACATGCAATGTAAACTTTCCATGTGTTACCCACAACACTACGTTTCTATGAAACAACATTTTATTAATTATTTAAATATGGTAGTTATAAAGTTACAGTAAAAATATTAATATTAATAGTAATAACTATATTTTAAATATTATTTATCCTATTTTATATAAATAAATAATATTGATAACTATACAAAAAAAATTAGTAATGTTCTAATATGTGCAAAAATATTATTTTCTAAATATAACTCTCTTTATGTCCTTTTAAGAACCAATATAAAATAAAATTTAGAAAATTTCAGAATATTAATTTGATAAAATAAAAATATTTTCTGACTTCATAATTTCAAAAATCATCTTAGGGTAAATTTTATGGGTTTTTCTAAAAACATCATTTTTTATGAATATTTAAAAAGGTGATTTTTAATTCAAAACCCCCTTTTCATCAAATTTATTTTTATTTTTAAATTTTATATTAATTTTGATTTAAATATCAATTAGATAAATTTTACACCAATTGATCTAATTTAGTTCATTGAATCCAATTTCACATTGAAATTGGATATAAATACAACCTAATCTTTTAAATATTTTTCCATAAATAACATGTTATTATGACACATCTGGAATATTAATTTTAAATTAATTTATTCCAATTATTTGATTGGAAATTAGAAAATTATATTTCATGTTTGGAATCAGAATAATTTATAATTTCTAATAAGTCCAACTATGTTTCTATAGAAAATATTAGGGAAAGTGATTAAAATCAATTAATACGGTTAAGAGAACAATTAGCTTAACAAATGAACAAACCTTAATCATAAGTTACAAAAGAACTTATATAGTTTTAAAAAATCCATTTTTACTTGTATTTATAATCTATTTTACATTTTAATGTGTTAACACCTTTAATGGAGGATGTTCTCATGGGGAATCATGGGTAAAATTCTCTATTAAAAAATTTATAAGAATACAACTCATCCTCCATAACAATAAGGCACTCTCTCATACCACTTATTCACACCTGTCAATATTTTTTTATCAAAATAAATCTGAATAAATATCCTCCCATAATACCTTATTTAATCCTACAATCATTATTTTGGATAGAAATAAATCTAATAATTCCATTGGTTCAAACTAAAATGAGTTACCCAATGAATAGATAACATCCTTCCTCAAGCTCTTTTGTTTTATTTTCATTATTCAAACACAAAACTATTCAAATTCCATGATTATATACTGACCTCAGTATCCTATATATACTGATATTTATTTATTATAAGGGTTCTACCTACACATACTCACACTTTTATCTAATAGGTAATGATCTTACTATTCCTGTGTACAGTGGACTATCACCTCACAAAATGATATTGTTCATTTTTAATTTAACACCTATAATGGTTCATAATTATGATGGAAACATTATTTATATATGATATATTTTATATTTAGGATTTATTTAGGCTTCTGTAAATTTTATACAACACATCACATCAATCTTTTAATTTTGTGTAAATATGATAATTTCATTTGGGGAAGTGTGGAATTCCACCTCATTAATGGAATTTTATTCGTTCACAATATACATGTAATATAATGAGGTTGATTTCGGTAAAATTTTATAATATTTAAGAAATAATAATTATATTGTAATTGTTAACTATATATATAATTCAATTCCTTCATTTCTTTCAATATGATAATTAAATGGAAACAACGTTCGTACAAATATACGGCCTACCGTCTCCTTCAATGGTGTATTTCATTTTATAATTTTATCATAAATAGATTATTATAAATACATATATACAGAATATAAATGATATTTATATCATTTTTTATATTCTTTAAACCATTATATAATTATGAGGACCAAAATTATAACAAATTAAGACACATGCGAAAAAGGGGATACTACCTAAAACATAACCTTTACATGGATGTGTTAAGAAGTGGTTAATATAAATCCATATATAGTAAGATATAAGAGTATGGTTCTATGGTAGATATATAATAAACTTTTATTTATTATAAAATAGTTTTGAAAAAGTACATGGAGTTTCAAGACATAAGTTAAGGGGATTTGTAGTCTCACTTTTATTTCTGTGATACTTATTTTTTATTCACCACTGGTGTCTTTTTGTGGTGTATATACTAACCCTAATTATATTCTATGATAATTATTCTTAAATTTATTGGTATTTTAATATCCATTCTATGGTATCACTTTTATTTGTTTTATGTTTCAAATGTTTCCAAATCGGTAAAGTAGGTTTGTCTTAGTTTTCCTTCATTGAGACACATCCAATGAATTTTAAAAACCATGTTTACAAAAAAAATCTTAAAAAAAATTCAAATAATATTTTTAATAAATGATATTTGAATATTAAATTAAAGGAAAATAGTATTTTAGAAATGTTTTATGGTTTTAAATGTTTCTTTTATAAGTTTTCAAATCTATTTTCAATGAAAAATGTTTTCAAAAAATATTATGTTTTAAACATTTTTTCAATGAAGAATTTATATTTTCATTTATAAATATTTTTAAATGATATTTCCAAATTATTTTCCATCTACGATGGTATCTGTTAGTGTTACCCATTTCATTCATTTAAATGATCTGAATGTTAAACTTATATTCTTTCTATAAATGGTCTATGTATTTATAGCATGATTTTTTATGAAACCCATTTAGTTTTCATGGGTTATATGTTTATGAAACCCAATCCTATTGCATGAGTTTTATGATTTTGAAACTAGCTTGTTTTTGTGGTTTATTCTTTTATTAAATGATTATGAAACTTTTCCCGTTTTCATACTTAATGATTGGATTACATGTTTGTGACACCCATCTCAATCCATGGGTTATGATATGATAGTTTATGATCTAGTGGAACATATATGTATTATTTAATTATGAGATGGGTTGGACCTATATATCACTTCAATGAATTGGGTAATGATTTGTATCTAATTAGATAATGATTGGATTTAATTTGATGGGTTTGATCCACAATGGATGTAGAGAAACTCTATATACTATAGAAAGAATGGGAAACCCGATCCACTATGGGGATATGGGAACACTACCCATTACAAATAAAGGACTATGACTTGGGATGGTAGTGTGTCTTCTCAATAGGTGTACTCCCCATTGAGTGACATATTAATTATTAGTAACGATCCTAGATTTAATGGTAAATATAATACATGTTTATGTGACTTCCATAATTAAATATCTTATTCCTATGTTATTCAATCTTGGATTATTCTATTTATTATATTATAATTCAGGTCTTATGTATTAAAAATATTTAATCCATGATTCATGTTTATGATATTTGATATTTAGGGTATGCTCTTAAAATTTCATGATCATCTTCTCATACCCTTATGCTCATGTTTATGATAACATGTCTCTTTTGTTTACCCTAACTATGCATCTGAGAACACCCATTTTTATGTTTTCATTACCCAAGTTATGAAGAATTGTATTATGTATGATGTGTTTAAGAAGGTTTATAGTCATGAAGATCCTACTGTAGGATAATGTATCTCATTTATATTCCAGTGTTTATGTTTCCCTGTTTCCAAATGCACTAATCTAATACAGTCATTGGGAATCCATTTGTGAAATGATTTATGTATTTCGAAAAAATGAAGTGATATTAATGTATAAAAAGTGAGGGACTACATAATATATTCATATTTCATTTTGGAAATTCAATTACATAAATCCATCCAATCTCTATTAAATTTTGAATTGAATAATCGTTCTTATGCATAATAGTCTATCGTCTCACCGATCAATGTAATTCATTTTCATGCATTACATCTAAAATATTTATTTAATAACATATATAATTTATATATATTATATCAATGAAATATTTATCATAAAAAAATTTAATATGTTGTACATATCATTAAATTTTCATTAATTGAAAATCATATCTTCATTCATGCATATGTGTAGATTACCGCCTCCATGTAGCAATGTGATTCATTTTTATTTTCCACCTCAAATTGATGGTATATATAGTTGTATTTAAATAAATAATGTTATATTTATCCTATATTTAGCTTCTTTATGCATAAAATAACACATAAATTGTTCCTATAATGATTTATGAAGTATTAAAAAGATACCAGTGAGTATATACAACCTCGTGTCTTTATGATTTTATCATAGTTCATTTTTTAACAATTTTATTTACATGGTTTTAAAATTATAACTGATATACCAAAATGATATTTATTTCATGATTATTTTTTTAGAGGTGATATATTAATGATATCAATAACCATTTTTAACCTATATAAGTCAATTTTGATACATAATTATAATATCAAGAAAACATTCGAAGACATGTTTAGAAATTTTATGTTACATGGATAATGGAAAATTTGCCTATACCCATAGTTAGGAACCTTGACTGTAGCTGATAGAATTGTGGGTATATGAAATAACTACAATTTATATAAATGTGGTTGTAGAATACATCAGTATAGCAATGAGAAGTACCCAAAAGTTAAAAATATTTATTTCCAATGTTATGAAATGTAGAAATTGGTTTATGGGAAATTGTTCATTGGGTAAAAAACCCTATACCCTTGATTCTAAATTCTATGGGTATTGGATTTTAAAAAACATCTACCACCAGATTCAAACACTGGACCCCCACTTCAGAATCCATGAGCCTAGCCACTACACCAGATAAAATTATTGGTATATATATTTATTTATAAATTTGAAACTATGGATATAGGTTAAGAAATGTGGCCATATGTATTCTCACATGAATTTTTTACCATGTTTATACAAGAAAAATATACCCATGGTTTTCAAAAACTGTGGTTATAGAGACAACATATACAAATAGCTTTTGGGAGAAGCATGGTTAAAGGTCTTTAACCAAACCCTATACGCATTATTTTTTCAAAAACTATGGGTATAGGTCGTGAGAAAAACCCTATACCCATGTTTTTTGGAAAATTATGGGTATAGAGGTGACCTGTTCCCTTGGTTATTTCCAAATCCATGTGTATATCCTTGATTTTCAGTAGTGATAAACTGAATAATAAACATGGAAGTTGTTCGAATTGAATTATATAATTAACATAAGTTTATTATTCGGTTTTATAATGAACTTACATGATGACTCAGACTTGTGGTAAGGTAATTTATAAATTGAAATTACTATTTTATTGTTTCCCTTTCATATTTTTTTATTCCATGTCCATAATCATCAATAGGATTCAAAAAAAGTATGAATTATGAAAAAATTTATGATAAAATCCATGATTTAAAAATATTACTTTCCTTATTTTTTTTAAGAAATTCATTTTATTATTGTTTTACAGAAGGGAAAAATTACCTTAAAACACCATTTTAAATGTATTAAAAATTTATTTTTAAAATCATTCTATTATATGACCATATTATTAAGTTAATTTATTATAATTATATATTGACATAAATTATTTAAAAAGAAAATTTAATGTCTATTTTTACTATATTTAATATTAATTCTTACAGAATATTTTTTAAAATTTTATACGAAATGTATTTACATTATTTTTAAAAGAATAAAATAATGTTCAATTTTAAAATATATGGTGTCAATAGTTTTCCTTCCATTATGATAACCATTAATTTCGGTTTGGATTAAGTAAATATATTTCATTTTTTCTCAATAAATAGAACCAATTTCCCTTATTCAATATATTTTAATTGTGTTATTTTTGGTATAATTGATTTTATATATTGAAATATTTTTCATATGGGTGTAAGATATAACTCTATACCACCATTTTCATTGGGTTCGGATCATTCTCTCTCTAACTCAATTTCTATACCTATTTAATATATTTATTTCCTCTAAATACTTTTAATAATTCTCCCAAATATATTCCTACCTTATTATACATTCTTTTGATATGGTAATACATTCTTTATGATAATTTCTCAAATGGAATCCTTAATAAATCTATATTCATTATGATATTAGGAATAATCAGTTTATCTATTTTCCATATATTAGTAATTATTATGTTTATTCCATTTGATTTATTTCTATTATAAGGAACATGTAATCATTAACATGTTATGATAGGTGTTACCTGATAGATCTTTAATTTATTTGGTGAAGTTTTTATATCCTGAGAAGTTATTTGATGGATTATAGAGTAAACCTAATCCTCTATGATCCTTTTTTTCCCTATGCGATGTTATTTTGGAAGTTATCCATGACTTATTGAAGAAACATTACTTATTTTTGCATAATCTTATAATACCATCTTCATTATATTATACTTCTATGCGATCAATAATAATATTTTGTTTAAGGGAATATACAAGATAATCTAAAATGGGGAAATCGAAAACTTTTTCAAAAATGTTTTTATAAAATTTAATGATTTAAAATTACAAAATATTTTTTTATTTTCAATTTAGGTTTCTTATGAAATGGTTTAGGAAAATAATTTTGAAAAAAAAAATTCATTTACTGGGTTGTATAATTTTTAATTTGGAGAAAATGATTAATTATATAAATCAAAATAATATATAAGATTTCATGAATAAGAATTTTGTTCTTTATATATATATGATCCTTTCTAAGATTTTTTGATCATCTAACATTTATAAAATTTTTCCCTAGGGTTTAAATGTGGGTAAAATAAATAAGAAGTTAGGTGGAAATTCATAATGATTAGTCTTAATAAAAAATAATATTTCATTTTAAATCTATTATATTTTAGAAAAAACATACATTGTTGAAGATTCTGATTTATTTTGATTTTAGTTTATTATGTAATATTTTTCCATAATTTTCAAAAAATATAAACATAAATTATCCGTTTTAATATAAGAAACAAATTTTAGTCTATAGACATGAGATTATGTAATGTTTAAGGTCGGGTAATTATAATTTATATCAAAGAAAGGTTTAGATAACATTGAATATTATGATGCATTCATGAGAGGTTATATTAACTATTTTGGATACCATAACTATTCTTTAAGTTTATGGTGGATTATAGAATCAAATGGGTTAGACAACCATTTTTGGTTTTATTTAATGGTATTTTAAAGTGACTAGTGATATGTTTTTATATTAATTATTAGGTTGAGGTATGTATAACACTTTAGATCAACATAAAGGATTATGTTAGAATAATTATTTTTTTTTTGGATGTAATATGAATGGTATGGGATTCCCATTTTGGTTTCAAAAATCAATACTGTCAAACTTATTTGGGTTATTTTTTAGAATTATCATCATATTTTTTATTTTTATAGGAATTATATTAGCATAAATTTAGGAAAAAGGGAAACCCATAAGCCTGATTACAAGACATAGTTTTCGACAGGGTTGTAGGGATTAAACTCAAAAACTAAAGGTCGACAGTGCAACAACGTGTGCCACTAACCTCTCAGATGACCTGATTAGAAAAAAATATATATTTTACATCAATAATTTCTTTAAGAGGATTATTGATCATATATTATAATATATATATAACTATTGGATTGAAAGTTTTTTTGTTCATAAACTCGCTAATTTAATACAGGAAGAAGTTAACTATTTTTGGAATATTATATGAATAAGATTAATCAATTTTTTTTTTGATAATATGGGTCGTTATTTGAAGAATATGGATTGCATTATATTTTAAAATCATGTATGATTTAAATGAGTCTTTATGGTGATTTTGGTTATGAATGGAAATAATTTTCAAATATTAGATATTACATGATTAAGGTATATGATATTTTTGGAATACGACCATATTAATTAAAAATATTGAATTGAGATAGATGTAAATTAAATTTGTAAGCATTTATGATCAAATTATTATGATTTTTGGGTTTTAATTTTTTTCTAGAATATCTGATGAATTTTGAGAAGATTTATTAATCAAATTATCTTATTTATTCTTCATGTGATATTATTGAGGCATTTAAAATTAATATATTAGTTTAATCATTTTTAGAATTATCTTGTGCCAATGAGTTTTATTTTGATTAATTTATAATGATATGAGGAAAAAAATTTATCCTTTTTTAGACTATGCAATCATTTAAAATTAAATTTCTGTTTTTAGACATAAAAATTCATCTAGGATACTAATTTCAAAGGGTAATAAATGAAGTGTTATTTTACCTGAGCTCAAATAAAGGAAGCAATTTTGATTATCAAATAAAAATATATTCATAAAATATATTTTATAATATTATATATAATTTTATTAAATTAAACCCTAATATTTATGAAATCTATCCTTAAATGAAAATGCTATAATTTTTTCTTCTTTTCCTATGAATCTATCATATTTTCCCTAATCATAGTTTTTTGGAATGTTTTTTGTTAATGTTACCTTAACCATGTTCCTTATCACAATATATTTTTTCAAGGATGTTAATTTTTCATCCATTTCCATATTTTCACTACATATTAATGTTTTGGTACATGGAATTAGAGTTATGTGTTATTGAATAAGACACTCACACTTCCAATTTCCCTCTATTTGAAATGATGCCTTATTAATCCTTTTACAATGTGGGATTTGAATAAATTTAATTTAAAATGAGAACCCTTTTTTAATGCTGTCAAATTCAATTATAGAGGAAATTTTTTATCAATGGGATCATAGAATTTAATATCACAAAAAATTAAAAAAATTAACACTACACTCAATATAATATATGACATAGAAAAACGAGTTTTAATGAACCATGATATACAATTAAAATATTATTATTCAAATGTGAGCATTAAATTTGGTGCAATAGATAATAATAAATATATTTGGAAAAATATCAATATATTATTTTTATAACAAATATATTTTTATTAATTAATAATAAATAATTACACAATCTTCATTAATGTTATTTTATACTTCCAAAATACAATTTCATGAAAACACTTTTTATTTTTTTATTCATGGATAATATAATTAATTTATGCCTATTTTAGTTATTGAATTTCCTAAAAATGATATAATTTTGGAAAATTACATATCAAATTTATGATAGGGTCAATTGTATTTAATTTTATTCAAATGATTTATTTTTTTAGTAAACTAATGAAATATATAGATTTTTCAAAGATTATGTTTTATTTTCATTAAATCATGTAATTAAATAGTTCCTTTATATATTTTTTTATTTAATAATTTAGTGAAGTATGAAAAATATTATAATAATTTAAATAATATCATTTGAATATGTAATTATCAATAGTTGGGTATAATTTTATCTTTTATAAAAAATGCAATTTTATAAAAAATATTTTTATGCTAATAAAGTTTCTTGATGTTAAATAATTAATGTTACCTAATATATAGAATGATTCAAATGAAATTTATATATTATATATCTATTTAAATTAATTAAAATTCATATACTTATGATTAATAATCTTGGAGTTAATATAATATCAACAATTTGATGAAAATACGTTTTCATAAAAACCAATTTTTACTAGATTTTACATAATTACTATAAAATTAATTTATGAAACTTATTGGGAATTAATATCATAAAATTTAACTCATATTTTTTATAAGAATAATTTATATTGTTAATTAATTTTTCCATATTGTTTCATCGAAATGAATTGTAAAATCTGTAAAAATTTCACAATATTGTAAAAGGGTAAAATGAGTTTTACCAAGATAAAAATTATCTATAAGGAAAGAATTTTCCAAAACAAATTATTATATTTATTATATTTAAATTTATCACCATAAGATATATATACAATCATTTATGTGAAACTTTCTAATGAAAAGCACCTACATAATTTTTTTTTGTTATGAAAAAGTCCAAACATTAGTCTCTCACTTTTAAACATCTCATATATGTTCACATATGAGAAAAAGTTATTTGAGGGAAAATGTGACGGTTTATTTTTAGAATATTTAATTTAATTTCATTATGGGTTTTTAATTATAAATTTTTTAATTAATAATTACTTTGAACTCGTATACTGTGTGAACAAAAAATGTATTCAATTAATAAAAACTAAAACAAATAATATTAAAACTACTAAAGTAATATAATATGAGTGAATTATTGGGTTACATGAATTTTATAGAGGCATATTATATATTATGTATATTTTGAAATGTTATATTATAATTCCATCATCATCTTTGTGTCTTTATAGAAACATTAATTGAATAGTGTAAAAAATGATATTATTAATAGTTTATTAAAATAATATTTTATTGAATTATTGAAAAAACATAAAATTATTTATAGACTATAATATTTATAATATATTTTCATAAATTTCATATCATATCCATTTAATATTCAATTATATCATTATACTTAAAATAAACACCCTATAAAACTCAAGACGATGTTAAAATGGTTTATCACAAAATATGTTAACTAATCAGTTAAACTAAAATATAAGTTTTAAAACTCCACATAAGCATTTACAAATTTTATTTTTTGATTTCATTTTATTAATTTTCTTCCATATATTTGAATATTTTAAAATTTTGAATCGTTTTTATAAAAAATTACTTTTTTATATTTTAGTCCTTTATAAAATTCAAACAATGTCACTCCCCATATCCTCTCTACATTTATTCACACATAAAAAGATTTTTGGTTAAAGAATACATAAAATAATTACTTTATATACTTCCATTGACACATACCACAATACATGTTTTTTATTATAAATAAATATAAAAATGGATTCGCTGTAATCATAAAGAAAATGTCTAGAGAAGAGGTATCATTCCTAACCTAGTGTTTCTATTTTATTTATTCTACGACCTCCTTGAAATATAATTCAACAATTATTATAAAAAAATTATTATCTAACATATAATGACATTTTAATATTTAAATGTAGTAACCTCATATATGTTTTATTTAAAAAAATAAGAAACTAAACAATCATTCATGTGTATGGGAAAAAATTGCATCTGGAACCAATGTAATTCATTTTCCTTCACCTGCACCCATAAATGTATATAATGGTACGTAATATATATATATATATATATATATATATATATATATATGTATATGTATATATTTTGGGTGTGTGTGTTATTTTTATGATATTTTTTGAATTATAAAATTTAATGTATCATATATTTTCTTATCATTATATTCATTGAAAATTGATAACATCGTTCATGCGTACTTGTCGATTACCACCTCTCTAAAGTGGTGTGATTTTTTTTCATTAACGCATCACATGGTTTTTGTGTATATGTTTATTGAAATGAAAATTATAATACTTATGATATATAAATAGCTATTTAAAAAATACCTTCATTTCAAAATGATCACTAAAAATTGGAAATGTAACTCATGCATGCATACATCATACCATCTCTATGATTGTAAAATAGTTCATTTTTCATTACTATACTTCATATGTTTTTTAAAAAATAAAATTTATTTAAAAAATAGAAATATTCCATTATTATAATTCTATATATGATTTATTGATTTTCTTAATGTTGATATTCAACCTATCGAAGTAATTTTTGACACCTAATTCAAATATCATCAAAATTTTCAATGGGAACCTAATTAATTTAATGTAACATGGTAATAAATAAAATAAATGAAATAATAAACATTAATGAGTTTCATAATAAATTAAACAATTGACATAATATTATTATTCAGTAAGATAAAAAAAGTATGTGTTGTGTGGGACTGAACGTAATAACATTATGCTAAAAACATCTCTTAATGTTTACCTTCATACTTTTTTTATGTCCATGTTTTTAAATATGATTATAAAAATATTTTATGTGTGATTATATAAATATTAAACTACATATTTTTCCATATTTAAATTTATTTAAAATGTTTTTTATAATTAATATTTTCAAGTTTTTACATACCGAACACTTTAATTAAAAAACTTGTTCAAAATGTTATAATTATTTATCCTCTAAATTATTCTCTTCCATAAACATATTCTTAAAATAGTTTTATTTATGTACTTATTTGGAAATAAAAATATTTTAAATAAAAATTTCTATCTATTTTTATCTTCATTGAATTAATTATAAAAGATATATTTTCATATATTTTACCTGCAATATATTGATGTACTTTATAAAGTCATAAACAATGTTCTATTCTAACATACATGGTGTTAGTAGGTATTTTAACCGACAACCATAAAAATTAATCACTATATGGATTTATTTATATTCATCTAGGTATTATTAAATATAAAAACCTATTTCACTTATTCTATGTATTGAAAAACAATTAATGTGTAATGGATATTTTGATATCTTGAAATGTTTTTCTTATGGGTGTAATTGACCTCTATTAACAACCATTTTCCATTAGTTAAGACTATCATCTATCGAACATACAATATATCTCTCAATAATTTTATTTAATTCCTCTTAATTATGTGTATATGTCAATCACAAATATACCTAGAATATTCTCCCTTCCGTTCACTATGTAATACTTTCCTTATGAATATTTCTCAAATGCCTTATTTAAGGAATAAATTTTGATTGTGAGATGATGATTAATTATGTGACCCATTTTCATTCAATGGTAATTCATCAGGTTTATGTCTAAGGATTTATTTACTTTTTATGACACACATAATAGTGAATGTTTTATTATAATGGATTCTCATAGATAATGCTCCAATGTATTGTGTAAAGTTATTAACTCATTTGATTTTATGTTTTGGATGAGAGTGTAAACATAATTCACTATGGTAATGTGTCCACCTTGTTATATTCTCTTGGATTTTATCCTTATCTTATCCTTATTTCATGTTTATATATTTTTCCAAATTACATATGTTACCAGGATCTTGTGATTCCATTTTATTTATGTTTTCCTCTATTGTGATTACTAATGATACTATGTTTAACAGAATGTATATAATACATAATAAGTGTGAAATATATAATTTTTTCAAAAAATATTTCTTAACATTTTAAGATTTCAATTGAACCATTATAAGTTTTAGTTTTTTTCTTTATGATTTATTATAAAATATTTTATGAAAATATTTTAGTAGAAATGGTGATTTCTTAGGTGAGAATTTTTTTAATTTGATAAAAAAATTAATATATAAATGTAAATTATGATATAAATATTCATTAACTAATAAATTTATTTTGATCTAATTATTTGTTTTTAATGATATTTTTGGGTCATCACACATTATGAAATGATTTTCAACTGTTCAAAGATGGGTAAGAACAAATATGTATTCATGATGATTGTCATGAATATTAGTCATCATAAGGAAACATGTTTAATTTAAAATTTCTTATATTGTGGAGAGAATGTATCGTAATTATGAGTTCACACATTTTAATTTATGAGTTTTTAATGTAAAATTATTCCAAATTCTATAAAAATCTAAAAATAAAATGTCCGTTTTAATGAAAAAAGTAATTTAGCATAAAAAGAAACAAGATTACGGAATGTTTAATGTTGTTTCCTCACACCCTTCTTCTATAATGGTGTATTAATTATATTTTAATATATATATTAAAAATATATTTGTTGGGGTAAGATAATTCTTAGAAAAACATATCTTAATTATTATAAAATGTATACTAAATTCCAAAACTACAAATTGTGTATTTTAATGTTATCCACTATATATTTTTCAATAATCAAAGATATCGAGTAACTCTTTGCTATCTTCAACATTTAATGAAATAAATGAGTTTCTTAGTTCGCTAGATTTATCAAATTGACAAATCATGAGTTGGGAATGGTCAATTTTTGTTTATTAATATGTATTCATAATCTCAATGCATAGATGATTAGATTATGTCCTGAGATATCATCACTATTCAACATGTTTCCTATTGATTCACTTTATAATTTTTCTTATATTTTTTATCATGTGTTCTCTTTAATTCATACATGTAATACCCTTGGTAAATAAAGAATATGAAATTTTCATATTTATCCATATTTGTGAATAAAATATTAATATGACTTTAAAGGGGACGCTATGCTCGATGACATACCCAACACGCAACAACGAGTTTCTTGGGAATCTTACGTTGCACTCTAATAATTAAATAATATTATTTTAAATGGTAGTTAACATGTAGCCGTTGTATTGGCAGGAATGGATATAAATAACTAAAATATGATTATATATGTTTTTAAATGTTTTTACATTTATCCAATAAAAGGTAAAGGCATAAAATACAAAAATAATTCAATTTTAGGCGTATATGCCCTAGTTTTCACTAAAGGTTCACTTATCGCCTTTTGATGGAGAACCATCATTAAATATAGTTTTGTTCACTCTTATACATCCTTTTGGACCAAATAAAACTCTTCTTAAGAATTGGGACATCAAAATTTACTTTCTGTAAATTTTTGGTATCTTTCTGATAAAGTTCATTTTTTAATGAATAGTGTAAAATGTTGTATTTTAATTCAAAACCTATTTTTAATCTAATTTATTTTTATGATTATATTATATTTTGAATTGGGTTTAAAGTGAAATTAGAATATATTTTTACCATTAAATCCAATAGTGGTCGCTGGAATTAATTTCACTTTGAAAATAGACTTAAACTAGTGTCAATCTTTTGATACTTATTGTTTCATAAAAACACGATATTTGCTCTAACAGCGGGAATTAATTATAACATTAATTAATGTGACTTATATGTTTTGAATTTTGTAAAATATACTTCATTTTTGAAATCAGAATATCAAATATAGCTTAGGGTGAATGTTTGGGATTTTTCTGAAAAACTTCAATTTTTGATGAATAGTGAAACCACTAAGTGGTACTTATAAAAACTGATTTTTCTGTTTAAATGAAATTTTTCCATCTTTGTGTTTTGAATTTCAAAAATCCGACATACATTTTTGTCATTATGAAGTAAAATGTGGTTCAATGGGATAAAAATAATTTTTGGAGAATAGTAACTTATTAAGTTTTTAATCGCAATTAGAGGTAATTAGTGTAGTTTAAGGTAAAAATAATGTTTTAATAATATGAAATGAACTTGAAACATGTCCTAACCTCATTGGATGTGTCAAGGCCAACCAAGACAACCCATGGGTCAACTTGGAGACCCCATGAAGCCAGTTTGGTTGGAAAATGACATTAATATCTTTTTATTTAATGTTAAAGTAAAAATGAGACAAACATGAAATGTTTTACTAAAACAATTTTTACATGGGGTTATACAAATCTGATTTTTGACTATAAATATTAATTGGAAATATAAAAAGATTTCCTACATGATATTATTTTTTTATAATTTTTAAACATTAAATAAATTAAATTATTTATGACATCATGATGATGCAGCGATGACCACATTATTTAAAGATTTAAATAAAATGGAAAGATAATGTAATATCTAAGACCTAAACATGTCAAAAACCTATTGGATGAGTGGATTTAGAACCCTTATCACCTTTTCCTCGAAACACATAAATGTAGGACCTCTTAAATCTGAATACCATTTTAAAATAAAGTGACTTTTCTTTACCTTCCAAGAGTGCCCCTCCTCTCATCTTATAAAAGGCCCCCAACTCTACCTCCTTAACCAAACTCCCAAAGCATTTGGCTCGACCAACCTCTGCCCATTTTGTCTCTCCACTTCCCTCTATTACTCCTTGAAGCCTCACTTTGGGCAGAAGTCTTCCCAAGGAAGCCTTTGAGCTCAAACCAAAGGGAGTTACCCGATTTTAAGGTAATGTCGTCACTTGAGTCCTTTTGTTTTATTTTGCTTCTCCAACCCCCTAAACTATTTTTATTCTTTTCTTTTGTAACAAATACAGTATCATCAATATACTAGGATGTTGTTATAATAAGTATTCGAGCTACAATTTCACACACCTACATCTAATGGTTAAAGAACATACTGTTTCTGTGGATGGCGAATTTATGCCTCCAGAAACGATGATTGTTCAACATTCTTCTAACACCTTCAAAGGTGGACATTAAGATGACACTATATTTATATATGATATATAATCTTTTTTTGTTTTACTTAAGCTACTGTATTTTTCATTTTGGTCATACCTTTATGGGTTCCATTATGGGTAAATGCGATATCTTCATTTAAGGAAGTGCGGACTACTGCCCCCTCAAAGTGATTTGATTCATTAATACCATATGTGGTACATATAAAGGATATATTTAATGGTATTATATATGATACCATACTGGAATTAAAATAATATTATGTATCATTATGTTTTAATTCCATTAAATATGAAATATAAATGGAAGTAGCGTTCATGCGTATGTACGACTTACCGTCTCCATGAACGGTACATTTCATTTCTTATCTCAAAATGTTATGTAATATTATAAGTACATATATATAATAGATATATATGTAATATATTACATAAAAACTATGGATATGATTCTGGAATTATAACATATATATATATATATCTCTCATTTTGTTTTAATTCCATTAATATGACAAAAAATGAAAGTAGCGTTCATGTGTACGTACGGCCTACCGTCTCCATGAACGGTGCTTTTAGTTTTTTATCTCCAAATGATATGGAATAGTATGAAATGAATATTTACTGGATATATATTATATTTTAATCAATAATACTATTCTGGAAATTATTTACTTATTACTACATGGACAATCTTTTTTCAAACAAGTTCATTTTTGACTCATGTACCAAACATCAGCAAAAACGTCTGATATGAACTAACATTATTAAACAATTATTATAACATTATAATATGTGATATGAACTGAATAATAATATCTAAAGGAGGTACTTAGGCAATTATTAATTGACCAAAGTTTATTATTCAAGAATTTAAAGAAACGAACAAGACAAGTTGGACTTGAGGTAAGGGATCCTACTCCTCTCTTTCTTTTTAGGTACAATCTTTTATGTCATTCCTTCTAAGCTCATATTTCTTATTATTCGGATGTTATTTTTTATTACTCTTACTGTATGTTTTATGTTCATATGATGAGAGACCCTATTCTCTCTCATCAATCCATTTTGGAAGTTTTGAGTGGCGTCGTTAGGCGGCCGAATTTTCGTAAGAGATCTAACCTCTCTCTTTCTCTTTAAGTACTCTCCTTTATGTCACTTCTCTTAAGATCCTATTTGTTATGATGGGGGATATTATTTTATATTCATCTTTCTGTACATTTTATTATAATGTGATGAGATACCCTATTTGATCTCATCAATCCATTTTTGGAAGTTTTAAGTGGCGCCGTTAGGCTACCGAGTTTTCATAAGGGATTTTTCATCTCACTTTTATTCCCGTGAGATTTATGCTACATTTGCCACAATTTCCTTTGAGTGGTGTATGTACTGACCATTATTTTACTCATTGTGTAATATTCTTTCATTTATGAGTATTTACATCAATGATGTATTGTCCTTCTTTCACGGGGCGTATGTTTCGAAAGATACTCATGTCGGTAAGGGAACCTTTCACCCTCCTCTTTTTAAAAGACTTATTTTGTTATGTCTTTTAATTCACATAATATTATTTTGGGATATGTTCTTTTATATCCTTATTGATGTTAATTTTAGGTCCAAGTGATGAGATACCCTTTTTATCTCTCATCAACTCTTTTTCTAAATTTTGAAGTGACGCTGTTAGGCTGTCTCATTATTGCAAGGGAACTTCTTAACACAATTTCGATTCTTTGGGATAAACTTGTACACCTTGAATATGTCATTCTATGATTATGTGTGAATTTCCTCTGATTGTTTTACACTTAATACCCACTTATATTTCATGTATTCGTTTGTCACACATAGTTATGTAACTGATTTATCCTTAATCCAAGGATACCGTCTTTGTATGGGACTTCGTCTCAATCTCCTTTCATTGAGGCATATTTTGTTTTATACACAAACTTATTTTATACGACGTATAAACACCTTTGACTTTTACGTTTATTCAAAAGGAATCTTTTTTATACGAAGCATTTACTAAACGACAAAAGGTAATGTTTTTGTCAAATGTATGCGACGACAACGACTTCTCCACCATCGTGACCATTATTTGAGTTTCGTCTTCCTCTACAAGCCATACCTTTTTTAAAAGAAAAATAAATACCATGTTTTAATTTTCTTTTACTTTGGTATTGAATATGGTTTTCATAATGTTTTTATATCAATGTGTTGTATTGATATCTTGTGATTGAAAGGTGGAAATGTTATGTTTCCTTTATGCATGTTTTATGTGATATGATTTTGTTGAGGTTCTTGGGCATTATTATGAAGACGGGTGGTTCCGTGATAAACTAAGGGCGGGTGAGCCTGATATAGCTCTCTAATGCATTGGGTAACACGAAGGAGTGAAATGTTAAGGTTTCTCCGAAGAGATTTAGGGAATATACTATTATGGGTATTCCAAACGTAACCAAGAGGGTTACTCCCTACGTAAGAATGTTATGAATGCCTCAAGTTACCTTTATGTCTTATGATTTCTATGATTTATTCATGGTTTGATGAGGTATGTTAAAGTGCCTATGTTTTATGGGTAAAGTATGATTTCATTCTTATGTATATATAAACTCATGTTTCCTTTCCATATTTTTATAACCCTTACTGAGATTTTTATGCTCATCCTAAGTTTTTGAAATGTTTTTCATAGGTCAAGGGAAAGGTACAAGATGTGATGATAGTGTCAAGGATGTGTCAAGAAAGAATCCATGTTTTATTTTCAATATGTTTCCATTGATGGGAAGAATGAATACTTTCATTTATGAAACCACATTGTTTAAATGTGGAATGTAATGAAAGTTTCCTGATCTAATTCTCTAAAAATCTAAACCTGAAAAGATCCTCAATGTGTAATCTTGTAATAACTCAAGATTAAGTAAGGTTTAAGGCTGGGGCCTTATAGTTGGTATCAGAGGTCGGTTTAGATAACTTTAGAGGTTAGGGTACTCTTTAAGCATAAGTGGCATTACCATAATGGTTAGGATTTCAGAAAGAGTCCTAGTTTTAGATAAAGTGAATTAGTAAGTATATCTTAGTGTTTATCTTCCTCATTAGTACATGATGGTTTTTTTTGATATACTCACACTGACCTTTTTGGTTTTAGTTAATGGTAGGATCTAGTAGGCACCAAAGTAATAGTGGTTGTGAAGGAAACTGTGACAATTTTTTGAGCAAGCAACTGAATGATATGGGAGCAGCGATGAGAACTCTTGTAATTATCATCAACCAACTATCTGGAGTCATGATTGACCACCTAAACCTTGATGATTTCTCTAAGGCATCATATATGCGAGAAACAAATCCCTATGGAAGTACAGGTAATAATCATAAAGGTAAGTGTGTTCAAAAACCTATGTGTCAAAGATGTGGAAAGAAACACCTAGGAAAATGTTTCAATGGGACAGAAATATGCTATAGATGTGGAAATGAAGGTCATAAAGAATGAACCTGCCATGGAAAAAGTAAGCATCCACTTGACTCGAGGAAAGGGAAAGAAGTTCTTTATGAGGGATCAATTGAAGGTTTTAAATGTGGTGTGCATGGTCATTATGAAAACACATGTCCCGTGAAGATGTTTCGTGAATGGGGTCACCAAGAGCGTAAAAATGTTCGTTTACCAATACCTAATGCCATTCCGATTGAGGATGAAGAAACTGACAATGACCAATCAAAGGTATGTATTATTTCATGACTATTGTTTTCCTATTTTGGAATCTTAGGATATGATTCATGATTTTGTTTGTAGCAAAGAGGTATTTCGTAATAAGTTGCAAAGGAATGGTTAATGGATCATGAAGAATGTTTAATGTGCAAGATGTCAACATATAAGGGATTCAAGAGTTATGGTGAAATTCTTAAGAGTATTTAGTCTCTTTTGATGATGGGGTTACATTAGAAGAATTTTTATATTATGTGTAACCCTGATGTTTAATATAGTAAAATTTTATTCAAGGAATATTTATCCTTTATTTCGTGGACATAGTTATAAAGAACCATTTGGGTTTATATAATCCTTACTTTTGAGGTAATTATGGGTTACTATATGTTATTATTGAAGTGAAAGGCATGAGATAAAATTGAGGTTAAATTATGTTATGGTTATTTTTGATGATTTTATCCCTTTTTGGGGAATGATTTGAGAATTATATAGTTTTGGAAAAAGGGACAACACGCAGACCGTGTGACAACCCGTCGCGTCGGACAATGCTGTGGGAATCGAACCCACAACCAAAGTGCGACTGGTATTTATCACCTACCACTGGACTGCGTGAAGTCCCTGGTTATTTTGACTGATTCTTTTTAGTTATATGATTTTATGAATTAAGATTATGTTTATTTTGGGTTATCTATGTAAATTTATTAACCTATCATGGAGGATATGTGATTAGGTTAATTACTTTTCAATACGAGACTTTTAGAGCAACTGATGTTGTTTGGATATAAATGTTGCGATTTAACTTGGAAGACTATGTGACTAAAACCTTAAAATATTTGGGTTTCAATATTAGTTTGGATTTATTTGAAGGATTTTATGGACAAATTGTTTATTGAATGGTCCTTGATGAAATTTGGGTTTGTTGGACAAATTTTGGAGATTAAGAATAGATTTTCTTTTTATTAAGGGTTATCCTTTTCTGGATTTTCTAATCTTGTACTAACCTTTTTTGGTTTTGGTTTTGGTTAAAGTATAAACACATGGGAAGTATATAGTTCTCTTTTGTGGATTAGGTGATTCTCTAGAAGTTGATTATAGTACTCTTAATGCGAACAATTCTCCCTAAATACTCGTCTTTTGGAAAAAATATGAGTTTGATTAAGAAATCTAGTAAAAGTTGAAATTCAACATGATAAGTGATTATGTTTCCTTATGAATAAATTCCTCAACAAAAAGTTACTTAAAACAAAAATTTTGTCTATTAACTTTTTCTACTGGGGAATCGAATACCATTTAACCCATCACAAGTTTGTGATTTTCTTATGGTTAACTTTCTCCTAGACATGTTTTCTATCACTCTCCACCAGTTCATGACCCTTTATTTTCTCCTCCATATCCATATTTTCATAATTGGAATCCTAGTATGGGTTAACTTGGGTGACATTTTTACTTCTCTCCCATTCTTTTAAAGTGATTGTTTTACCGAATCTTGTTCCGATGTGGGACTTTCAAGGATGTTTCCAAGCTCAATTTAAAAAATTGCGAGTACGCAATTCCCGAAAGGGGGGAAGGATGTAACACCCCAGGTAAATAAATAATATGACATTTTCATATTTATCCATATTTGTGAATATAATATTAATATGACTTTAAAGGGGATGCTATGCTCGATGGCGTACCCAACATGCAACAACGAGTTTCTTGGGAATCTTACGTTGCACTCTAATAATAAAATAATATTATTATAAATGGTAGTTAACATGTAGCCGTTGTATTGGCGGGAATGTATAGAAATAACTAAAATATGAATATATATGTTTTTAAATGTTTTTACATTTATCCAATAAATTATAAAGGCATAAAATACAGAAATAATTCAATTTTAGGCGTATATGCCCTAGTTTTCACTAAAGGTTCAATTATCACCTTTTGATGGAGAACCATCATTAAATATAGTTTTGTTCACTATTATACATACTTTTGGACAAAATAAAACTCTTCTTAAGAATCGGGACAACAAAATTTACTTTGGGTAAATTTTTGGTATCTTTCTGATAAAGTTCATTTTTTAATGAATAGTGTAAAATGTTGTATTTTAATTCAAAACCTCTTTTTAATATAATTTATTTATATGATTAGAATATCTTTTGAATTGGGTTTAAAGTAAAATTATAATATATTTTTACCATTAAATCCAATAGTGGTCGTTGGAATTAATTTCACTTTGAAAACAGACTTTAACTAGTGTCAATCTTTTGATACTTATTGTTTCATAAAAACATGCTATTTTCTCTGACAGTGGGAATTAATTATAAAATTAATTAATGTGACTTATATGTTTTGAATTTTTTAAAATAGACTTCATTTTTGAATTCGGAATATCAAATATAGATTAGGGTGAATTTTTGGGATTTTTCTGAAAAACTTCAATTTTTGATGAATAGTGAAACCACTAAGTGGTACTTATAAAAACTGATTTTTCCGTTTAAATGAAATTTTTCCATCTTTGTGTTTTGAATTTCAAAAATAAAACATAAATGGTTGTCATTAAGAAGTAAGATGTGGTTCAATGGGATAAAAATAATTTTTTGGTGAATAGTAACTTATTAAGTTTTTAATCGCGATGAGAGGTAATTAGTGTAGTTTAAGGTAAAAATAATGTTTTAATAATATGAAATGAACTTGACACATGTCCTAACCTCATTTTATGTGTCATTTCCGACCAAGACAACCCATGGGTCAACTTGGGGACCCCATGAAGCCACTTTGGTTGGAAAATGACATTAATATCTTTTTATTTAATGTTAAAGTAAAAATGAGAAAAACATGAAATATTTTACCAAAAAAATTTTTACATGGGGTTATACAAATCTTATTTTTGACTATAAATATTAATTGGAAAGATAAAAAGATTTCCTACATTATAGTATTTTTTTGATAATTTTTAAACATTAAATATATTAAATTAGTTATAACATCTTGATGATGCAGCGATGACCTCATTATTTAACGATTTAAATAAAATGGAAAGATAATGTAATATCTAAGACCTAACCATGTCCAAAACCTATTGTATGAGTGGATTTCGAACCGTTATCACCTTATCCTTGAATCACATCAATGTGGGACCTCTTAAATCCGAATACCATTTTAAAATAAAGGGACTTTTCTTTACCATCCAAGAGTTCCCCTCCTCTCCTCTTATAAAAGACCCCCACCTCTACCTCCTTACCCACACTACCAAAGCCTTTGGCTCGGCCAAACTCTGACCATTTTGTCTCTAAAATTCCCTCTCTTACTACTTGAAGACTCACTTTGGGATGAAGTCTTCCCAAGGAAGCCTTTGAGCTCAAACCAAAGGGATTTACCCAATTTTAAGGTAATGTCTTCACTTGAGTCCTTTTGTTTTATTTTGCTTCTCAAACCCCCTAAACTATTTTTATTCTTTTCTTTTGTAACAAATACAGTATCATCAATATACTATGATGTTTTTATAATAATTATTCTAGATACACGTTCACACACCTACATCTAATGGTTAAAGAACATACTGTTTCTGTGGATGGCGAATTTCTGCCTCCCGAAACGATGATTGTTCAACATTCTTCTAACACCTTAAAAGGTGGCCATTAAGATGACACTATATTTATATATGATATATAATATGTTTATGTTTTCCTTAAGCTTATTTATTTTTCATTTTGGTCATACCTTTATGGTTTCCAATATGGGTAAATGCGATATCTTCATTTAAGGAAGTGCAGACTACCGCCCCCTCAAAGTGATTTGATTCATTAATACCATATGTGGTACGTATAAAGGATATATTTAATGATATTATATATGATACCATACTGTAATTAAAATACTATTATGTATCATTATGTTTTAATACCATTAAATATGAAATAGAATTGGAAGTAGCGTTCATGCGTACGTACGGCTTACCGTCTCCATGAACGGTACATTTAATTTCTTATCTCAAAATGTTATGTAATATTATAAGTACATATATATAATGGATATATATGTAATATATTACATCAAAACTACGGATATCATTCTGTAATTATAACATATATATATCTCTATCATTTTGTTTTAATTCCATTAATATGACAAAAAATGAAAGTAGCGTTCATGCGTACGTACGGCTTACCGTCTCCATGAACGGTGCTTTTCGTTTTTTATCTCCAAATGATATGGAATAGTATGAAATGAATATTTACTGGATATATATTATATTTTAATCATTAATACTATTCTGGAAATTATTTACTTATAACTACATGGGCAATCTTTTTTCAAACAAGTTCATTTTTGACTCATGTACCAAACATCGGCAAAAACGTCTGATATGAACTTACATTATTAAACAATTATTATAACATTATAATATGTGATATGAACTGAATAATAATCTATAAAGGAGGTACATAGTCAATTATTAATTGACCAAAATTTATTATTCAGGAATATAAAGAAACGAACAAGACAAGTTGGACTTGAAGTAAGAGATCCTACTCTTCTCTTTTTTTTAAGTACACTCTTTTATGTCATTCCTTATAAGCTCATATTTCTTGTTATTGGGATGTTGTTTTATATTACTCTTACTGTAATTTTTTTGTTCATATGATGAGAGACCCTATTCTCTCTCATCAATCCATTTTGGAAGTTTTGAGTGGCGCCGTTAGGCTGCCGAATTTTCGTAAGAGGTCTAACCTCTCTCTTTCACTTTAAGTACTCTCCTTGATGTCACTTCTCTTAAGATCCTATTTGTTATAATGGGGGAGATTCTATTATATTACTCTTTCTGTACATTTTATTTTAATGTGATGAGATACCCTATTTGATCTCATCAATCCATTTTTGGAAGTTTTAAGTGGCGTCGTTAGGCTGCCGAGTTTTCGTAAGGGATTTTTCATCTCACTTTTATTCCCGTGAGATTTATGCTACATTTTCCACAATTTCCTTTGAGTGGCGTATGTACTGACCATTATTTTACTCATTGTGTTATATTATTTCATTTATGAGTATTTACATCAATGATGTATTGTCCTTCTTTCATGGGGCGTATGTTTCGAAAGATACCCATGTCGGTAAGGGAACCTTTCACCCTCCTCTTTTTAAAAGACTTATTTTGTTATGTCTTTTAATTGACATAATATTATTTTTGGATATGTTCTTCTATATCCTTATTGATGTTAATTTTATGTCCAAGTGATGAGATACCCTTTTTATATCTCATCAACTCTTTTTCTGAATTTTGAAGTGACGTCGTTAAGCTGTCTAATTATTGCAAGGGAACTTCTTAACCCAATTTCGATTCTTTGGGATAAACTTGTACACCATGAATATGTCATTATATGATTATGTGTGAATGTCCTATGATTTTTTTACACTTAATACCCACTTATATTTTGTGTATTCGTTTGTCACACATAGTTATGCAACTGATTTATCCTTAATCCAAGGATATCATCGTTGTATGGGACTTCGTCTCAATCTCCTTTCATTGAGGCATATTTTGTTTTATACACAACCTTCTTTTATACGGTGTATAAACACCTTTGAATTTTACATTTATTCAAAAGGAATCTTTTTTATACGAATCATTTACTAAACGACAAAAGGGAATGTTTTTGTCGTACGTTTGCGGTGACAATGACTTCTCCACCGACGTGACCATTATTTGAGTTTCGGCTTCCTCTACAAGCCATACCTTTTTTTAAAAGAAAAATAAATACCATGTTTTACTTTTCTTTTAATTTGGTATTGAAAATGGTTTTCATAATATTTTTATATCAATGTGTTGTATTGATATCTTGTGATTGAAAGGTGTAAATGTTATGTTTCCTTTATGCATGTTTTATGTGATACGATTATGTTGAGGTTCTTGGGAATTATTATGAAGACGGGTGGTTCGGTGATAAAATAAGGGCGGGTGAGCCCGATATAGCTCTCCAATGCATTGGTTAACGCGAATGAGTGAAACGTTAAGGTTTCTCCGAAGAGATTTAGGGATTATACTATGATGGGTATTCCAAACGTAACCAAGAGGTTTACTCCCTACGTAAGAATGTTATGAATGCCTCAAGTTACCTTTATGTCTTATGATTTGTATGATTTATTCATGGTTTGATGAGGTATGTTAAAGTGCCTATGTTTTATGGGTAAAGTATGATTTAATTCTTATGTATATATGAACTCATGTTTCCTTTCCATATTTTTATAACCCTTACTGAGCTTTTTATGCTCATCCCAATTTTTTGAAATGTTTTTCACAGGTCAAGGGAAAGGTAAAAGATGTGATGATAGTGTAAAGGATGTGTCAAGAAAGAATCCATGTTTTATTTTCAATATGTTTCCGTTGATGGGAAGAATGAATATTGTCATTTATGAAACCACTTTGTTTAAATGTGGAATGTAATGAAAGTTTCATGATCTAATTCTCTAAAACTCTAAACCTGAAAAGATCCTCAATGTGTAATCTTGTAATAACTCAAGATTAAGTAATGTTTAAGGCTGGGGCCTTATAATACATGAAGTCTATTGAATGTTCAATGTATGATTTCTTGTTTTCCTTCATGTGGTCACTTAAATAATTATAGGAAATTTACTTCACTAGCATGATTTGTTGAAATATTTAAATTGTTTCTATAACATATTCATGTGGTTGATGTACTACATAATGTTGGTGATACATGACATTATTCTAATTCATTAACACTTAGACAAATTTACTTATGGTCAATTCTAGGGTTAGGTAGTTCTTGAATTAACTTGCAGCCAATCAACTCTTTTTTGTGGTAGCTCCAACACTTAGAAAAATATTATCTTCCTACCATGTTCTCTTTATAAGGTAGGTATTATGTATTTATGTGTTTACTTTACCTAAACTATGGTACATTTCACACAAATATAAATTTTACTGTTCGTTGAAATATACACGAATTTGTCAAAAAATATAATTAGTTAGAAATATAAGAACCATTATTTGAGATTCTTAAACTTATTAAATATTATACTCAGGTAATCTTTATTATTTATAAACAACCTCATAATGATGGTCAATCTAAAAAGAACATTAATTTTTTTGATATGATGAGATCTAGTTCAATGGATTTAAATGGAGGTTTGGATAAGCATCTTCCTTTAGTGGAGTTCTCATATAATAGACATTTTCACTCTATAAATAAAATTGAATTATATGTGGATCTATAGGGGAAGTGGTAAAAAACTAAAACATTATGGGATGAAACTAGAGGGGAGAAATATTTAGAAACATGCCTTGATCAAGGGATATTGGAGAAGATTCAATCCATTCAATAACCCAATAAAGGATAAAATATTGGCTTCAAGTGTTTCCTTTTTAATTATTAAGGAGATTTAAATTTTTACCACATGTGAGGCATTTTTTATTTTAAAAAATGTATAAAGTTTATAATCATGTTTATAATATTTGCAAATAATAACAAAATTTTCATCTTCTTTGGTTTTTAAAAGGATAGTTCCATATTGAGTAGAAATGATCAATAATATAATGGATTATATATTTGTTATACCCTAATTTATTCTGAATAAAAACACATTTTGTAAAACCCCAATATTTCATAGTAAGTTATTTTCATTAATGTAATTCAAAAACTTGCACGACAAGCAACACCGAGTTCGAGCACACCGCGACTTACCAAACTAGCAGTTCAAATGCTGTTATGAATTGTATTAACTAAATTTTGAATTTTATATACTCCATATAATTTTATAATCCATATTATGTGTTTCTTAGACATAATATAAGAAAAAATTCATTTTTTCAGATAAAAGAAGTATTTTTCAAAAAAAATGCAATTTTACCACTTTTTAATGGAAAACCCTTTTTAAAACCAATATATGACACTTTCACAAGTTCAATTTAATAAAATTAAATTCTTATTTTGAATCAGGACATAATAATATACTTTGTCTAAATTTTTGGTACTTTTTTAATAACTTTTATATTTTGATAAATACTGAAAAATACTAAATTTTAATTGAAAAAAACTTTTTTAAGCGAAATAATTTATAATGTTATATTACGTATTTGAATGGTTTTTAAGTGTAATTAGATTATAGTTTTATCAATTAATACAATGTAGGTGATTATAATTAATTTCATATTTATGTTTGACATAAACACATGTCAATCATTTGATAGTTTTTACTTTTTAAAAACTAGCTTTTCAGTTTTGACAATGGGAATTAATTTTAAATTAATTAATGAAACTTATATGTTTTGAATTTAGTAAAATATATTTAATTTTTGAATTTGGAATATCAAAATTAGTCTACAGTAATGTTTTGGTATTTTTCTAGAAACATTCAATTTTTAATGAATAATGAAAAACATTGCGTTATAGTTTTAAACCGACTTTTTTTATTTAAATAATTATTTTTTATTTAAATTATTTTTAAGAAAAAATAGATTTATAATACCTATATAACTTCAATGTAATTCATTACTATCATTTTATAATAAAATTAGATGTATAAAATTTTATTGAACATTTTACCGTCTTTTACCCACCTCTTAAGAGCATTTGAAAATTTACATAAAACATAATTTTACCGCTTATGTGAGTTGAATTTAAAAAATACAAGATACACAGTTGATATCAGTATGAAAAATGTGGTTCATGAAGATAAAAATAATTTTTGGTGAATAGTATCTTTTTACTTTTATTTTCCACGGTTAAAAGTAACTATGGTAATTAAGTGTAAAAATGAAATTATTATTACCCTAACACATGTAATAATTATACTGGATAAGTTTAATTCGACCAAAAACAACCTTAGGAATAAAATATGATCCTTTAGGTCCACATGCATTAGAATAGGACATTTATTATTATTTTATTTAAAGAAGATTTAAAAGAGTTAAAATCAATGTTTAATAATTAAAATACTTATAATATAGGGGTATACATAAGATAAATTTGACTATAAATATTCAATAGAAAGCTAAAACTATTTCATACATAATGGTATTTTATTTATATTTTTTATACATTAAATATTTTAATTTATTTATGACACAATGATGATGCAGTAATTACCTAATTAATGAATATTAAAATAATTGATTTTATAAATATCCAAATAAATGTAATATTAGACATTTTATGAATTCCTATTATTTTATGGGTTATTATGACATGTTAGGGTTGGTTATATTAATCATGTTTGAAGTAATAATTCTGTAATGAATTTAGCAAAAACAAAATACAAAATAGTGTCAAAATTGACATAAAAGAGTTTTTAAAACAAATATTATATTATTAATTGATATTATATTCCTAAAAATTAAATGTATGACCAATGTTCTTAAATAATATTATATATGTCATTAATTAACCACTTTAGGTTCTTTTGGAAGTTTATAGTATGTTTATTAACCATATAATATAAAAATACAAAGAGACCTGGTAAATGCCAAACTATTTAACTAAGAGTTAAATCTAAAGGGTAAAGTTAATATAGTAATGAAAAATTATATAAAACCTAATGGTTGATTGGTTTTTGACCCATACCCACCTTATCCATTAATAATTCATTTTGGATCCATTAGAAACTGAACATGATTTTATTATAAAATAATATTTCTAGCTTTTCCTAAGGTTCCCCTCACCCCTCTTATAAAAGGGCACTTCCACTTCTCTCTAATTCGCACATTCATAGCAATTTTTCTTGGACAAAATATGACCAAATAACCTCTAAACTGTCCTCCCCTCATCCTAGAGGCCTTCCATTAGTCATAAAGACTTCCTATGGAGCCATTATGATCAAATCAAAAGGAAGAACCCATAGAAGAGGTAAATATTTTATCACCAATTTCAACTTCCTTTCTTCTTCCACTTCCTCTTTCTTTGTTGTTTTTATTCTAAAATATTAACTCCAGTTTATTCTATATACTGTGATTTTATTATAAATATGGTACCACCATATTCATTTTTCTATCCATCCTTTGAATGACATGTCACCATACGTGCGTACGCACGGCTTACCGTCTACACGTTATGGTGTAATTGTTATTCAACAAATTATTATTTGGATGGGTATAATAATGATGTATAATTGTTTTAAATAATAAATATAACATGTTAATTATTATGTATATATGACATACCATCCAATTATATATTATTTTAATATCAAACGAATAATATTGTCGCTCGTGCGTACGTACGGATTAATGTCTCCACGAACGCGATGAGATTCATTCCCCATCGTATCCATTGAATAATAATTTTCATTAGATTATTAAAAATAATGTTTAAAGACTTAATATCATTCTAAATATTAATAAGATACATCCTATCTAGAACAAACAATACTTACGTAACATAGCATATAAAGGAAAATGAATCAGTTAACACCCGAAACGATGATAATACTAAAATATTATTAACAATACAATATTGAAAGATAATACATGATATCATATTAATGTATATGATTATTTTATAATTTAATAACAATTGTTTTACCATTATAAAGGAGGTTAACCTACCCTCAAACAAGGAAGAGTACAAGGTAAGTGGTTTCTTATCTCAATTTTCATTCTGTGATATTTCCATTGTTCACCCCTTATTTATTGGATGTGGTGTATTGTGTACTTCCATTTAAAATATATTATCATTATTATCTTTATATTCATGGAATTATGTGATTCATTTTGTGGTTATTAACTTTTTTTTTCATATAACTCGATTGATTATAATGATGTAAGGGGTTTTCATCTCACTTTTTATTCCTAAGAGATTCATGCTATATTGTCCACTATTTCCTTTTGTGTGGCATATGTATTGTACATGATTGTATTCTTGGAGTAAGATACATTAATTTATTTTTATTTAAATCATCATTTTATGATCCTTCTTTTAGGGGTTGTATGATTCATAAGTTACCAAAACGGTAAGGGAATTTCAAATTTCAATTTACTTTTTATACTATGAAACAAATTAAGGCTTATCTCATCACATGTTTGTGGTTTTCATGTTGTTAACTTTCTCCTAATCATGTTTTATATCACTCTCCACCAGATCTTGACACTTATTATATCTTCTATATCCATGTTTTCTTACATGGAATCCTTGTGTGGGTTATCTTGGATTATCTTTGTACTTCTCTTTCTTTCTTTTAAAGAGATTGCTTTATTGACTCTTTTTCTAATGTGGGACTTTCAATGAAGTTTCGAAGCCCAATTTTCAAATTTTGAGGATGCAATATTTAAAAGGGTGTAATAATGTAACACCCCAAGATTTCATAGTGAGTTATTTTCTTTAATTAATTCGATAGCTTGCGCTACACGCAACACTAAGTTCGAGCCCCCCACAACATACCAAACTAGCTGTTCAAAAGTGGTTATGAATAGTATTAATTAAATTTGAATTATATATACTCCATATAATTATAGAATCCATATTATGTGTCTCTTTTACATAATATAATAAAAAATTCATTTTTTCAGATAATAGAAGTATTATTCAAAAAAATACAATTTTGCCACCTTTTAATGGAAAACCCTTTTTAAATCCAATATTTGACATTTTTATATATTCATTTTAATGAAATTAAATTTTTATTTAGAATCAGGACATAAAAATTTATTTTGGATAAATATTTGATTCTTTTCTAATAACCTTTATATTTTAATGAATACTGAGAAATACTAAATTTTAATTGAAAACAACATTTTTAATTGAAATAATTTATAGTGTTATATTATGTATTTGAATGGTTTTGAAGTATAATTAGATTATATTTTTATCATTTAATACAATTTAGGTGATTATAAATAATTTCACATTTATTTTTTACATAAACACATGTCAATCATTTGATAGTTTTTACTTTTTAAAAACCCGATTTTTGGTTTTGACAATGGGTATTAATTTTAGATTAATAAATGAAACTCCTATGTTTTGAATTTGGTAAAATAGAATTCATTTCCAAATTATGAATATCAAAATTAGCTTAGGGAAATGTTTTTGTATTTTTCTGAAAACATTCAGCTTTTGATGAATAGTGAAAACACTGCATTATAGTTTAAAACTGACATTATTTATTTAAATATTTATTTATTTTATTTAAATTTATTTTAAGTCAAAATAGATGTATAATACCTATATAAGTTAAATGTAAATCATTGGTGTCATTTTTTTAATAAAATTAGATGAGTAAAAGTTTATTGAACTCTTTACCATCTTTTACCCACCTCCTCGGAGCATTTGCAAATTTACATAAAATTAATTTTACCACTTCTATGAGTTGAATTCCAAAAATCCGAGAGACACATTTGATATCAATATGTTAAATGTGGTTCAATAAGATGAAAATAATATTTTATGAATAGTAACTTTTTACTTTTATTTACCAGGGTTAAAAAAATAGGGTAATTAAGGGTAAAAATGATATTATTATTACCCTAACGCATGTGCTCATTCTATTGGATAAGTGTAATTCGACAAAAAACAACATTAGGAATAAAATATTATCCTTTAGGTCTACTTGGATTAGATTATAACATTTATTATTATTTTATTTAAAGAAGAGTTAAAAGAGGTAAAATCAAAGTATAATAACTAAAACGTTTCTAATATAGGGTTATAAATAAGATAAATTTGACTGTAAATATAAATTAGAAATATAAAATGATTTCCTAAATAATTTTATTTTATTTATTTTTGTTATATATAATATAATTTTATTTATTTATGACACAATGATGATACTATAATTTATAAATTAATGAAATGTTAAAATAATGGATATTATAAATATACTTATAAATGTAATATGAGACTCTTGGAGGGATGAGCCCGTAAGGGGCGCAGCGGGGTTAGGGTTTCCCATGTTGCCGCCTTCCCTTTCCTCTTCTCCGGCGGGCCGCGTTTCCTTTCTCGGCGCTCTATCGGCGTGCTCGCGGTGCGTTGGTTGTGTGGATGCGCGCTCTTGTTGTTCAGGCTCGGATCTGGTGTCGCGGGTTTCTTCTGCGGCGTTCTGGCTTCCATCTTTGTGGCGTTCATGTGGGCTCAGATCTAGCAATGTGGGGTTCGTCCTGCAGCTGTGGGGTGTGATCTTCCTCGACGAGGTCTATGGCGGCGGCGTGGTCCTTCCGCGGCTCAGCTCTGGCATCGCGGCGGGGTGTGTTCTTCCTTGGCGAGTTTCTGGGCGGCGGCGTGCTTCGGTTGTGGTGTGGGTTTGGCGTCGCGGCGCTTTCTACCGCGGTGAAGCTTCCTGGCGGCGGCGAGGCTTGTTCATGGTTCAGGGCAGGGGTCTGGGAGGGGCATGTTTCTTTCGCGGCATTATCATAGGGTGGCGGTGGTCTGTCTGTGCCTTGGGATCTGGTGCGGCGGGGGGTTGTGCTTCACCGGTGAAGGAAGCGAGCTTCCACGGTGTTGGGTGGTCCGCTTTTCCATGGTGAAGGGGTCGCGTTCTTGATCTGCTGGGGCGAGGGTGGTCGGTCCTTTCTTCCGTGACGACATGCTCTGCCATGAGTGGTTTGGATGGGTGGTGTGGCATGTCTATGAGGTCGTCAGTATTTGGGTGGCGGCGACGGGATTTGAGGTGAGTAATTTTCTGATCTTTTCTGCTGGTGGTAGTTCTGTTTTGGTGAAGATGGTTTTGTCCCGCGTGGTGGAGCGGGCTGAAGTGGGAGCTGGTAATTTTGGAGATGTCGCTGGATTGGTTGTGTTTTTTGGTAACGCTGTTGTGGGCTAGTTTCTGTTTGGCTGGAATGCGATGAAGTGTGCAGGTTGGAATTTGGTGTTGCTGGTTCTGTGTTGCTTGCGGTGGACCTTCTTGGTGAGGAGGTGCTGGATACCAGATTTTTTGGGAATGGATGATAGTTGTTGCAAGGATGTGAGATCTGGTTGCTGGTTTTTGTGTGATTCTGGTGCTGATGGTTATGTGTTGCTGGTGGGGGATTGTTCTGGTGAGAAGGTGTTGGATGCTGGTTTTTGTAAGGATGGAAGCTGGTCAGTTCTTGGTAGCAAGCTGTTGGATGCTGCATACTTCTGGATGAGGGTGTTGGTTGTTGTTTGGATCTTGGTGTGCTTTCATGGTATTTCTTTTCTTTTTTGATTTTTCTTTTTTTGGCGTGGGTTGTAAGGGGTTTTTGGGTGTGGGTCGTTTGACCCCGCCCCTCCCTTGTCTGCTGCGTCTTTGTGTCTTTTTCTAATAAATTTTGGGGGAGTCAGGAATAGCCTGGCCCCGAGCCTTCCATGCTATAATATGAGACTCTTAATGGATTACACTAATTTTATAGGTTAATATGAAATTTTTGGGTTGGTTATATGAATCTTTTTCGATGTAATAATGCTGTTAAAAATTTAGAAAAAACCAAAAACCAAATAGTGTCAAAATTGACATAAAAGAGTTTTTAAAACAAATATTATATTATTAATTGATATTATATTCCTAAAAATAGACGGTTCAGAAAAAGTTCATAAATAATATTATATATTTCATTAATGAACAACTTGAGGTTCTCTTGGATGTTTATAGTATGTTTATTAACCATATTATATAAAAATATAAAAAATGTGGTATATTTCAAACTATTTAACTACGAGTTAAATCTAAAAGATAATGTTAATATAGTAACCCAAACCTATCTAAAACATATTGGTTGAGTGGTTTTTGACCCATACCCACCTTAGACTTTAAATAATTCACTTGTAGCCATTAGACATAGAAAATTAGTTTATTATAAACTATTATGTCTAGCTTTTCCTAAGGTGACCCTCACCCCTCTTATAAAAGGGCACTTCCCCTTCTCTATAATTCACACCGTCATAGCCATTTGTCTCAGCGAAACCCTGCCAAAATACCCTCTCAACTTTCCTCCCTTAATCATAGAGGCCATCCTTTAGTCATAAATCCAACTTAGGAATCCCTTTTGATCAAATCAAAAGGAAGAACCCGAAGAAGAGGTAAATATTTCATCACCTCTTTCAATTTCCTTTCTTATTCAACTTCATCATTCTTTATTGTTTTAATTATAAAATAATAAATACAGTATATTTTAGATACTATGATGTTCTTATAAATATTTTACAACCATATTCATTATTCTATCCATCCTTTGAATGACATGTAACCATACGTGGTTACGTACGACTTACCGTCTCCACGTTGTGGTTTAATTGTTATTCAATACATTATTATTTGGATGGGTATAATAATGATTTATAATTGATATAAATAATAAATATAACATGATAATGAATATGTATATATCATATACCATCCAATTATATATTATTTTTATATCAAATGATTGATATTGTCTCTTGTGCATACGTACGGATTACCATCTCCGCGAACGCGATGAGATTCGATCCCCATCGTATCCATTCAAGACTAATTTTCATTAGATGATTAATTTTTTTAAAGACTTCGTATCATTCTTAATATGGATAATATACATATTATCCATAACAAACATTGCTTACTTAACAATTCATATAAAGGAAAACGAATCAGTTAACACCCGAAACGACGATAATACTAAAATATTATTAACAATGAAATATTGGAAGATCATATATGATATCATATTAATGTATATGATAATTTTATAATTTAATAAAAATTATTCCACCATTATACATGAGGTTAAACTATCCTCGTCCAAGGAAAAGTACAAGGTAAGGGGTTCCATATCTCACTTTTAATTCTGTGAGATTTCCCTTGTTCGCCACTTATTTATTAAATGTGGTGTATTGTGTACTGACATTTGATATATATTATCAGGATTCACTTTATATTCATTCTATTCTATGATTAATTTGGAGGTTATTAACTTTTGGTCGTATGGCTCGATTTATTACAATTAATTAAGGGTTTTTCATCACACCTTTTATTCCAGTGAGATTAATTCTATATTGGTCACTATTTTCTTTTGTGTGGAATATGTATTGTCCATAATTATATTCTTGGTGTAATACAATTTAATTTATGGTTATTTACATATTAATTGTATGACCTTTCTATCATTGGTTGTATGTTTCATAAGTTACCAAATCGGTAAGGGAATTTAAAATTTCAATTTCCACTCAGTGGGATTTATGTATACATCATTGATTATTTTACTCCAAGATTATGTGTGGAACCACTTTTTATTATTTATGTAGTAATTTACAATACCCTTTGTGTGGATATATGTTTGATACACATATTCACTCCACTGATAATTTCTCAATTCATTGATATAAACTTGATCTTAACTCAATTTTCATTCATTGAGTTAAACATCCAAGTCATAGGTGTTCTTTTTACAAGAATATATGTGAATGTCCTCTGATTGATTTACACTAAATATCCAATAATATTTAGTGTATTTATGTTTTTCACAAAAAATTATTTAATTGAGTTATCCTTTACCTAAGTATAATGTCTTTATAATGGATTTAATCTCAATTTAAATTAATTTGAGACTTCATTGTTGTTATGCACCAATTCACTTTTATATAGGGTATATTATGTCCTTTGGAAAAGTATATCATGAAATCCATTATTCTAAAGATATTATAATGTTTTTATTACCTAATTATTTGTATTCAAGCATCTCTAATTTGGTTAAGAATACAAACTAAAATATTATTTTAAATGTTTTAAAAACTTATTCTTCTAAATCTTTCTCATTAATGTCCTTATTTTAAAAATGGTTTTAAGGATTTATTTATATGAACATTAGTGTTTTAAAGTTAAAATTAATTTTAAATGTTTCAAAGTGGTGTGGGACACTTTTATTCAAAAATTTATTTTAAACGCCTTCTTGAAAAATAGTGTGACATTTATATGAATTCAAGAAAAAGGAGGATTTTTCTCCAAAATAGTTTTGATTATTATTTTTATCTATGTCAATATAATTCACTATTCTCAATTGAGGTTAATCTGTTACAATATAATCTTCCGTAATGTATTTAATGTGTTATGTTTGACTGTGGTTGTGATATTTTTATACCATTCATGGTTTGTGGATAAAGTATTGACATTTCCTATTCTACTTTTAATACGAATATTTAGGTTATGTTTCAAACTTTTCATATACGGAATGAATTAGACATATTAAGTGATGGGTGGAACCCACAATAGCTCCTCGATGCATCGGTAGGTCTCATGAGACAAACTAGTGTCTTGGCACAAGGCCTTGGCTAAATCTTATTTGTAGTATTTGCTCAAGACCTTTACTATGTGGTTATGAAAGTTTGACATTTCTCATTCCATCATTATGAAAGTGGATATTGATATTTCATGGGATTATTCAACTAGTAGAATATCAAAGTGAATAAGTAAATGGAATTATTTTATTTTATATTTTCCATATTATGCTGATGTTCATGATTAAAAGGCTTTTGTTTTAGTCGTATACATTGCCTTAAATGTTTATACTTATTTATGAAAGTTTCCACTATATTGTTATCCTTAATGAGCATCTGATCTCACCCCTTTATATGTTTTATTTTTTCCATGATGTGAAGAAGTATATTATGATTGACCTACAGAGGTAGTCTATGGGATCTCAGTGTTGTCTATGGAAACAATGTTTTTGTAGTTTTCCATTTTATGATGTAATGTATAACTTATGGATGTATCTAGTACATCAAAGGCTACTAAACTAATAGGTATTTCAATAATTGATCTTTTGTGATCATGCCAATGATACGTAATAATGCACCGAATCTGGGCTTCTAGGGTCGGGGCGTTACACATTGTAGAAAATTCAAGACTACAACTTCAATGATACATAAAACAACTAAATTAAAAAAACAAGGAATCATTTTCAGTGGATTAATAACAAATGTTGAATAATGATTTGTTCAAAAATTGGTTGAATCAACTAAATTCAGGATTGTTCTGTAATTTACAACATCCTTTTTCAAATAAATATATTTTAAATATGAAAGTCATGGTTTTATAGTTTTAGAAATAAATAAACATAATCACATTCATAATAATCATTAAAGAATAATAAGAAGTTAACAATATGGGTGATAGTTTATTTTTCTCAATCACCGTCATGTTCCTCCAATAAGAAATCATGTGGATGAAGATGTATTAGGAAATGAGATTAAATTAAGACTCATATAAATTTCTTTTTATGATTCATATCTATGAAATAAATTTAATAGGTTAATTCAATCACTCATCCTCCTACTTTTGATCCCTTACACATTAAGAAACAACAAACTCATAGATCATAAAAAATCCCCAATTCTAAAATTAATAATCTTATATATTAATCAGAGAAATAATAACTAAAAACAAAAAAAACATACTTGATTAATGAATTCAACGGGAAACTATAAATAGTGAGCAATAACGTAAAATATAGAAAATTCATAATATTTATAATGATTGACATAAAAACCAATATATTGCACTTTTACCCAATCTGGTTCAGTGATATATATCATTGAACACATAAATAAAAAATAAAAAATAAATTCTTATTTGGTCTATGTATCATTCTATTATGATGACAAGAAGGAATTCATTATAGAGATGTCTATTTAACTACTTTTTAAATTTATAATACTATATATATCATGAAATGACACCCCAATAATGTCTCATAGGGATCTAATTATATTATCCATGTATTGTTATTAGCTTCAGGGGAGTGATAGAATTTATGAGATGATTCATAAGGATTTACCTTTTCCACATACCTCGTATCATCACAGCAAAAATTTATTATGGGCGACATTATCTACTATGGATCATATAAAGAATATTTTATTTTTTAAATATTCTATGGTATGAACATATCCCTCACGAAATAACGGTTCTTATCATATTCATGTTACCCAAACATATCTCCCTTTATTATATCTATCATTGTCCCATATATCTAACTAATCTGATGTAGCTATCTCCAATTATTCTTCCATAGAACCCTTGTAGAGTAGTACATAATTATCATGGTATAGGGTTACTCCCTAATTTTAATGGAAAATTCAATTATATTACATACATATAGTTTATCTAGGATAATATCTTATATATACATCGTAAATGTTAACATATTCTTCCATTTCCCAGATGAATTAAAAAACTTGTCACATTTCTAATGTGGAATTAGATTTGTTAGTAACACCATCAGTATCCTCTTCACATAATGAATCTTTAATTTAGAATGCATGAATAATTATGTAATTTTTTTCACCCTTATACTCTACTAATATTTTCAATAGAAATTTCATAAAGTAAAAAAATTCAACTCCCATTAATGTTTAATTATTTGATATTCTAAAATCAATAATTGTAATAATTTTATGAATATTATTGTTGAGATATGATTTATTATCAAACTATACAAGTTATACCCAATTATTATTATTCATCTTTAAAAATTATATAGGAATAAGGTATGAACTATATGAATCGTCTTTGAATCAAATTTAACATCTCCATTTTAAACATCACATCTTCCCTTAAATGGTATTATTGCTTAAATTCCCTATGAATTACCAACCATGATAATGAAACTCAATAAAGAATTTAGTCAAATATACCAATAAATATAAGCTATAAATGATACTTTGACATGTAATTTGGATTTCAATCAATGACTTTCAAAGGTAACATGGGATTAAAATATGTCAGATGCAGGGTAGGTAGAAATTTGAAAGGGTTTAAAAAATAGTCTCAATCATATGAATATTTGTTTTAAAATATTCATGATTTGATGGGATCATTGTTCAATTTATATCAGTGATTCCTGACCCTAGTTTTCCCTAAGATTTTTTCAAAAAATCTATATAATGACAAATATAATGGTATTTCAATATTAATAAAAAATTAAAATGACATGAATGATATGAAATCATCTAATAAATAAAAATATTAAAAAATAAGAGGTAATTTTTAATTTTATATTCATTTTTGGACAAAGAAATATAGAAAATAGTAAATTTAGAATTTATTACACCAAATAAATTCACATTTTTTTAAATTTATTATGAATTTCTTAAGCCTATATAAATTTTTAACTACAAAATCTCTCCTATCCAGTTGATTTTCAATAAAAATTTAGAGGGATTTAAAAACTGTCTCCCTAATATATAATATCAAAAAAATTACTCATTTTTATAATTAAATTAGAAATAAAATCACAAATTATAGGAAAATAATTAATGGGGGAAATATTAAATTTAAGATAGAAATTTTGAACTCTAATAATACGAAATTTAAGGAATCATACTTAAACATTACATATTCTAGTGAATTTAAACTATAATTAACATTATTAAATTATGAATGATATTTTACCTGTATAGTTTTAGAGATTTTGTTCAAAATTCATAAATAGAAAACACATATATAATTATAGTGGTTAATTTTAATTTGTATCTATTATTCCCATAATATAAAACATTACAAAAACATGATTTGTCTTCACGTAAAATAATCAGAATATTCAAAATAAATTCATATTTTCCTATACAAATCCATAAACCTTTTGAAAAACAATTTAAAACATGGGAAAATTACAAAAATCATAGTAAAAAACATAAGAAATAAAAATAAAATAGTTTAGTGAAACACATGAAAACCCTTGAAAAACCATTTCATAAAAAAATCCCATTTTTTCCTAAAAATTATATTTTTAAATTTATGATGATCATTGTCTTACCTTTTGAAACAAATTGATTACCGTAAAAACTGACTAGCAATAAAAGAAAATTCATGTAGGTTCCATAGTACATCATTATCATAAATCCCAAAACAATACCATAAAAATTTGAATGACCATATGAAGTTACTAAAATATATTTTTTTAAAAGAAATAAAGCTTACCCAATTCATTGGAGCACTATCTAGGTATACACATAATATAATCTATAATGAGATCACAAAATTATATCTATATTCACCCATGTTATAATCTCTATTAGTATTAACTATGATATATAATGGACATTAACCCTTAATAAATAGTTTCAAAAGACTATATAACCTATAAAGCCGCTGAACATCTCTTTAAACCTCCAGTGAAAACCATTCAATTATAAAAATACCATTTCTTTATAAAAATCCATTTTCAGAACCAAAATAATCAAAAAAGGGTGAAATGTTATCATAGAAGTAAACATGAATGATTCTATATGATGGAAACATTCAAATAATAGTTATGAAGTAATAAGAGTCATATATATATGTTAAAATAAGAAATACATTTTATTAAATAATTCTTTTTAAAAATCATTGAATGAAATTTACAATACACATAAATTTCATTTATAAATAATTTATGTACATATAAAAACATCTATGAAACAAAATTAAATATATGTATGGAGAAGAGAAAGAGTTTTTGATGGAAACTATTACATATATTTTTTAGAATAATTTCCCTTACCTTGAGTCTGACTCATCACATACATTCATTATATTCCTGAATTAAAAATTTCTACTAATTTTTTACTTAATTAATAAAAAAATTAGTTTCTTTATTCTTTTTTCTTTTATACCATTCATTTATATTAAAAAAATCAATTAAATTCATTTCGGGAGATTGAAGATATTCAGATCACATGAAAAAATGACATTGATAGGTTGAATATGGTCTATGAGGTCACTATTTCACTATATTTATTAAAATAATCATGACATAAATATGATTTTTATACATAAATCATACATTTAAGCCCTATCAGTAATGATAGTTATAAAAATGAACAATTTTACAATCATTGAGATAGTTGTTTGTTCGAACACATGGGCAGCTTTCCATTTTTCAAATATCATTATGGAAATAATGTAAGTATTATTTTACTTATTTAGAATGATCATTATATAATGAATATCATATTTCTCCATTTAATATAATTATATATTTATTCCATGTGATGTGAAGATGAAAAATGAATCACATTAATTTGTGGAGGTGGTAGTCCACACATATGAACAAATGATGTTATCATTCTTTAGGGAATGTAAATGTAACAAGCTATGTGACATATTGCCATTTCATACTAATAAATATGTCATGTATATAAAATATAATCATTAGTTACATAATTTTAATCTATCGATGAAATATTTTATGCAAAATGAATTACATCTGTTCCCGAGGTGGTAGTCCTCTTTACATAGTAATGATTGTTTTTTTCAATTTGATGGAACAGGAGATGGATATATGTTCTGACAATGACTTAAAACACCAAAAGATAAGCAATATTATTTTTTATTATATAATCATGTTTAACTATTATTTTATGGATGTGTGAAAGTAAATAAAACTAAAACATTTATTCAAAAACTATACATCTTTTTTGAAAAGATTCTTTGATTAACCCATTAAGACAACTAAGGTTGTTATTATTACTTAAATAAATACTATATAAAATGGTTTATGTGATTATGAAGTGGTATAGTGTTATTTTTTTTGTTAAAATGTGTTTTAAAGTGTTATGTAAATGGAATAATTTAATCATTTTTAGAAGATAGGGAGAGAACTTAGAGAATTTCTCAAAATAAGAAAATAATATAAATTAATTATAAATTACAAAAGTCTAATAACTGATATATTTTGTATATTTCATTATTATATATTTAAATAGTCATATAATATAAAAATTATAATTTTTTTTGATAACATTTTTACTCTAATTTTTTTACCCATCGTAAACCCATTTCACACATACCGTGGAAAAAAAGAATTTTTCCACTTTTAGGGACAATATAATCATTATAAATGGAAAAAATAAAAATAAATGGAAATGTTTTCATATAATAAAACATATACTATTATTTTGGAAGGATATATAATTTTTATGAATTTTATGTCATTTAATAAAATAATATTTTTTTATGATATATCATTAATATAAATTTTCTGAATTATTAATTGGTGTGACTTTAACGACATCAATAATATAATGAAAATTTTAAAAAAATTTATAAATAACTAATATTCAATTTTAATTCATAAAACTCTTGTATGATATTAATTTTCCAAATCTATGTATTTTTTTATATTTTCAATATTGTATATTTGTTTTCCAAAAAAAATTAATTAGTATATATTTGACATTGTGTATATTTTTATAGTAAATTATTCCTCACTAAAAAATAATAAAACACTAAAAATGATGAATATAAATCATTTATATTTCAAAATATTATTTATAGCCTAAAATATTCTCTCGTTAATCCTAAGTAACAAATATTATATTAATTGAAAATAAGATTTTGATATTTTGACTTTACATTAAATAAAATATTTTTTATTATATAATTAAATACAATTGAGAGATTAAGGCCATATAAAAAATACTGTATTTTAATTATTTAACAGTACTTTTCCAATAAAGTGGTGAAATTTTATTTTTCTTTTTATAATCCTTATCAGTTTATTTTTAACTTTTATTACCCAATTTTCCCTTTAACTGGGTAAAAAATTACTAAGTTTTCAATTTATATTGGAAAAAAAGTTAATGGGGGCATATTTCCCACATTTAAATGCACTAATTTAAAATAAATTTTTTAAAAAAATTAAAAAATATAAGTGATATAATGTAATTGAAAATTAAATTAGAAAAACATGGTGAATAAATTTTTTTTTCAAACAAATCACCCTTTTAATGATAAAATCTTTAGAAATACATTAAAATGTAAAATATATTTTTAAAAAACCATAAAATTATTTTTATAAATATAAATTTAGTAATTAAAATAAAAACAAATTGAAAATGGATTTTACAATTATAAATAAATAAAAATAAATATAATTTATTATAACAACATCATAAATATTCACAACAATCTAAACTATCATTATTAGTATTTAATTTTTATAAAATAAAAATCAGATAATTTTTTCATTATGAATTCTAAATTGAAAATAATTTTTTTAAATTGAAATTTAATACTTTGAAAATTAAATATTCAATTATCACCTTTTATGAACAGTGATTACAAAATTATATACATTTTTATTTAATAAATTCATTAAAATTTATATATTAAATATAACTATATAATATCTAAAAAATAATTCTTTATAAAATGTGATAATAATTTATTTTAACATTATCTTGGTTGATATATTCTTTCCCAATTTTTTAAAAATTTTCCACGCTATTTTTTAGACTTATTAAAAACGTAAGGATACAATTCCATCATAGTACATTCTCAATCCCATGTTACTTCTTAAACCATATAGTTTTTCCACAAATATGTATCCTGGTGAATTTTTATGTTCTACAAAACATTATATCTATGATCATGAATCTAAACAGTTTATTCCTTATTATAAATGTTCTCATCCAAATAAAAAGTTTCATGGATCAACACATGAGATGAATAGTAAACATAATTTCTTAATCTCGAAACATGAAAAACATTTTGTACCTTGGATGACATCAACGTAAAGGATGTTGAGAAGGAAATTGATCTAAATTTCTCATATATTTCTTATTTTCTAATTAATATTGGACTTATCATCCCATTTTTTCCAAAACTCATAAAACTTTCCCATGGTGATACCTTAAAAAATCATTATAACCTACCTAATGAGAAATATATTTCCTCAATTTATTTGCATAAAATTTATTATTACTCTAAGTTGTCCTCATATGTTGTTGATTTACCTTCACCATCTCAACCATTTCCTCTGTCAAATCTAGTCCCATTAGCATCCTTTCTCCAACATCATCCTAAAATGAAAGAGATTGACATGACTTTATATATAATTCATCAAAAATACCCATCTATATATCAAAATTAAAAATTTGTTATATGAAAAACAAATTAAGCAAATATACTGATAAAAAATTCCCTGGAAATTCACTCCATAAGTGTGAACCTTATCTTATAAGGTCTAAATTATTCTTTTAGAATTTACATCAGACATAGGATGATCAGATTGACTGAAATTTAAGTATGTTACCTATGTAATATGATGTTTTCTTAAAAAAATTCAATTGAACCCGAGATAAAGATCAAATCCAATGGTAATATGAACTTCGTGTAATTAGTAAATCTTCTTGATATATAGCCAGTAAGGTTGATAAATAGTTATAAACTCTTGAATTGGAAGTAAATTCATAGATTTAGTTCATCAATAAACATTCGTCCAAATTTATTTGTTAGATTATGAAGTCGTTCGAAATCCCACTTTGAATTCCATGGATACATTGTCCTATTTCCATTCTATTATTGAAAAAAGATAAACAATCCACTTTGGTAATTTTCATTCTTCATTAAAGTAAATAACATTAAAAAAATCATGGTAAAGTTAGTAATATTTCATTTCATTCCATCTAAATATTAATACTCTTGACGACCTCTATACATATAAGTGTTACTATGATGAATAAAAAATGGAGAACTATGAGAATCACATAACAATTATATTCAACTGAGAGTCATAATGCATGAGTAATATCATTATAAATCTCAAAACTCGTTTTTTTGAAAATTAAATTTTGGAAACATACCATTCATAAAAAATACAACTTTTCATGTATCCCATGATATTCTTTCTTAACATGGTAAATTCTATTTATCAAATAAAAAAACACAAAAACCTAAATAAAAAAAAGAGGAATTTCCTATATTAATAACTTTTAGCACATAATTCATTAAATAATTAACAATTTCTTTATGTTCTATATGTAACATGGTCAATGATTCATAATGTTTCCAACACAAAGCATCAAGAACATTATTTTATTCATAATCCTTATTTAGTTCCAACCATCCACTCGATCTCAATTTCATCTTTTTATAATTATATATCTACTTTAACATTTATGGCTAGTATATAGGTCACATTTCTATCTATATAAATTATTCCACCAATTTTTTAAATCAAATAAAATAGTACAAAACTCAAACTCATAACTAGGATAATAAAACTCAAGGTGTTTTACCTTCCATTAATGATAAGAAATTACTTTAACATTCCACACAAGAAAACAACCACATAACTTAAATAAATAATCATTTTATATGACAAATTCTCTATCTCTAGTAGGAATGGAAAAAATTAGAGCATTCAACAATCATATTTTTAAATCCATGAAATAATCATTATATTCTTTTATCTAGAATAATTTTACTCTCTTTGAAGGTAACTTTTTTATAGGTCTATAGAACTGAGAAAAGATTTTAACAAACCACCAATAGTGAAGCACTAAACCAAAATAACTATAAATATCAATTACATTGGTTAGCTTTGGCCACTCTTCAGCAACATTAGTTTTAGAGGGGTCAATAATTATTCCATATTTAGAAACAACATTCCCGATGAAAGAAGATTTCCAAAACAAAAGTCACACACACTAAATTTTCTCTTTTGATTCTTTTTTTAATGGTTTACAAAGAAATCATTATGTGTCCATCATAGTCATTATGAATTTTACAATACACCGATTTTTCATCAATAAATACAACCAAAATCTTATACAAATTTCATTTTAAGACTCTATTCATATGATCTATAACTAAAACAAGTTTATAAGACAAAACGAAGTGTATAACTAAAAACTCATAGTTCTCGTATATAGTATGAAATTCAGTCTTTGGAATGTCTATCTCCATCATGTGCAACAGATAGTGTAATAACTGAAGGTTAATATTTGAAAAATACTATGATCCTCAGAGATAATGAAATAAATTATATTTTTGTAGAAAAGGATACATGTTCATAAAAATTATGTTAGTCAATGAAATATAATAAATTCAAAACCTCATGTAACAATTTTTTTTAAAAAAAACAAATAACTCTATGGTGGTGTACATGGATAAATAAATCCATTATTTAGAAATGCCAACATTTCAATTTTTGGTTCCAAATTATCTATATGGTAAATTAGATAAGGGGTTATGAAATTGGATTCACATCCTATAATAAGTCATTAAACTCAAAATTATGATAAGGAATAACACCCAATAAATCCTAAAGAAACATCCATACATTCCTTCACTGCTAGTACATAACTAATCTATACACTTATTTACATTTAAATAATATATTATATCTAAATTTCACTTACATTTCAAATTAATTATTCATCTTCTTGGATGGTTATCAATGTTATGAAATCAATGAAAAAAATACATTTCTCTTCAACCTATCATGGAATGATAAACTAAAACATAATACATACCAAAAATAATATCTAGTTATTCCTTGGTATGTTAAAAATAATTTATTAATTGAACATTTCATTGATAATAATTAGAATATATTTATAAATCTCGATTTCTCTAATATTTAGAATTAGAGTTTTCCCTAAATTTTGTATCATTCATTCATAATTTGATATTACTAAAATGATTCTAAATAGATTATAAATGATAAAATTCAATGATCATTAGTCAAATAGAATGTTATTTTTATTGGAATAAATGTGTAACATACCTATATCTACTTTATAATATTGTAATGAACGAAATGTGTTAATAGTAGTAGATTTATTGACCCCTTTCTTCTTTCTGTATTGATGATTTTCAATCTGATCGATAATATTTTGACCCAGGTTAACATAATGAACTAAATCATTACAACTAAAAAAGCTCATTGATGGGTGCCTATTTTTCCCCATTGATTTATTATTCAATACATTTTTCTTTGTATCAATGAACTTTGTATAAATAAACCACACTGGAAACACTTACCATAATATACCAAACATTACCAAGAATAGTTGCTACCACACATATCATAATAATATAAGTTGATTTTATAACCACTAGATTTCTTTAATTAATGATTCCTCATTTCCTTTTATCCATAATAAATTTATTTTTATTTTCCTTAAATACATTATCTATAGTGAACTCTATTTATACCATCATGGAACACTGAACAAATTTCTCATAACTTCTTATTTAATGGGAAGTTAATCCCCTTTGTTATCATGGTTTCTACACTATGTAAAACTAATTAATCATACTACAAATATCTGATATATAATATTGTACATACAATACTACAAAAATGGGCAAGGGAAGCGCTACCTTTTATCAGTGCTAAGAAAAAAGTGCTGATAAAGAAGTCATGTATCACCACTAAAAAGGTGCTGAACAAGACGCCCTATATCAACGATTTTTTAGCGCTGATAAAACCCTAGTCCGATATTTTATAAAATTGGTCGCACAGGATCCTTTTTTTATCATTCCCTAATGATCTCGTGGTACTATGCCCCTGTGAAAACTCACCTCACCCCCCTCCACCAATATTTGTGTTGTCGGACCTCTACTGCTAGCCCTACTCTTTATCCTTCCCCTTAAACCCCTTCCACAGATCCTCCTCCCCGCAAACCCTAATCCTCATCCTCTCTACTCGACCCTACCACCCACGAACCCTACTCCTCCATTTAACAATGGTTGGCGGCTCCCCCCATGCACCTCCCCCTCTGGTAGTCATGCCTTCCGCTCCCGACATAGCGCAGAAGGCTCCCTACATCACCTCTTATAAGGTGAATTTATTTTCACTTTATCTTGATTCTATTATTGAATATTCTTCTTGGTAAGGATGTGACGACAATTCTAATTCAGTTTTTGTGTTTTTTTTGTTATGGTTTTATTGGTTAATGGTTATACATATACTTTTAGATTACCCTCATGTGTAAAGTCAGGTTTTATTTGACTATTCTTCTCATTCTTATGAAATATTTTTTAAATCCTTAGTTTGGGTTGGGGACATGAAATTTCTCCTTCATTATTATATGTAAATTGTGGAATTATCAGGTTATTTTTTTACATTGGATGGATAGTATTGACTTACCTAAATACTATAATGAATTACACAAAAGGAAATTAAAGTGAAGAGGGAGTTTTTCATGTGATTTATGAAGTCCCATAACATTTCTTATATATTTAGGGATTTATTGGTGTTGTTTCTAAGTGATTTATTCTTGATGTTGTGAATGAAATTTCTTACTACTAATAATATGTTATAATCACCTTTCATTATTTTATAGTCACTTAAGATATGTAATGAATTGGTTTTATGAAAATATGTAATTAAAGTGGTATATATAAACAATTAATTCTAATTTAATATGAAAGAATGTTTAAGGGGGATCTTTTAGTGTGAATTTCTTATGGGTTTTCCCTTTCATGCTACTATGTACGGGGTATTTATCACTATGATTATAAGGGTGATGGTTGATTGATGTTGTTGGGAGCATGTAGCGTGGTAATTAATACAGCAGTATTGGATGGATTATTGTGTGGCTATGATAGCAATGATATAGCTATTTAGGTATAATATAAGTGGTTTTATGGATTTTATAATGTGTTTAGTGGTATTTTATGTCATTAAATTTTAGTTGTTATTGGGTGGTGTTATAGTTTCCTTTTGGCATGGAATATGGTTGGAATAAATGAAAATAGTAATGGGTGATTCGTTGGAAATGATAAATGATGGTTGTTAAGTTATTAATGATAATGATTTGAATAATTTTTTTAATAAATGGTTAAAGATATAATACATGTTATTAATGAGTAATGAATGGATTATATTGGGTAGTGATTTAATGATTGGTTTTACATTAATATGGTTAAATATTGAAATTCATATGGTAATAACAATTCATGAAATTATAATGTTAAATGAAATGAGAAGTTGTTAATGTTGATATGGATACTTATGTGATTTGTTGGGGATTATTTATGGCATTATAATGGAAGTGGTTTTTATAGGGTTGTAGTAACAAGGAAATGGTTGACGAGGGTGTTTGTAGTGTTAGTTTCGTGTAAACACATAGGAAAGATTTATGTGTGACTATATACTTATTATATTTTCTTATTATTTCTTACGCACCACCACATGAGTCGAGTAACCTGATTGAAGTCAATATGGGTACTTTGGTTCTGAGTGTTTTTCTCAATATCTATGTTATCGAGTGAACACATATAGAACCACTCCCTCTTCCCTTCTCCCCCTTCACACTTAGAATTGGGTGTAATGGATTAAAGTGGGTATATATATACGACCACTAATGATTTTATTTTTTGGTATATATATATTCTTGTTGACATGATTATCTGTATTTGTTTTGGATATATAGTGGGGTTGTTCATTGTAGGAGTATAATATGATGTTTATGTCCTTCATGTTCATGATATCATACTTTTATGAGGGTGTGATGTGTGGTTGTGATGTTGATAAGGTTTTTTATGAGTTTGTGACATGTGTGTGTGTGGACATATGGATATGAGATTATATAGAAGGGGTAGAAGTGTAAGAAATATTCCATTAGAGTGTGATAATAACCAGATTAGTGGGGAAGTGGATGTGGGGTAATTTATTAATATATATTCTTTTGATATAATACTTAAGATGGAGTTTGGAATTAGACACTCATGAGGATTGAATGGGATGATAGGTCAATAATATTTGTTAAAATTTTCATATGGAATAACATGGGAGACCATCTATGAAACAAGTTATTATCCCCCTGGGATTTAAATTAAGTAACATGAGCTTACAAAAATATTAGGCATGACGATATTGAAGGTAGGGAAGAGTCCTAGGAGTATTAGATGTATCATTCTTTATTATTCTTGTTTTTGGACGGTGGTGATTTGAGGAAACTATAATGAATCTAAAGTAATTATATTTAATGAATTCCTTATTGTAGAGATTATAAAAATGCTTTCGTTACTTATAAGGATGGTTACTAGTTTTCATCCATATGTATTTTAGGTTGGTGAGGTATAAAAGGTTGGAGTAGTTGACCAAAGAAGGGTTGACCCGATAGAGGATTATAAGACATAGAGGATGATGTTGTGTGAGTTTTACCATCTATGAAAAAAGTGATTATCTCCGCAAACCTCTTTGTGTTTGGAAACTGTATTGATTTTGATGGGGTTTCTATCCTTGTTTTTTTGATTTCTAAATATTTATTAGTAATGGTTAGGCTCTATTAATATCTATTTTTATAAATAAGTGGTTCTACTATACTATATTTGGAAATCTTTTTTTGTGTATTTGAACGATAAATACTAATATTTGAGATTCAAATAGTATGTAGATGAATAAAGATTGGATGGATGCTAATCATTTGACAATGGAGTATATGAACGGATTAAAAGAGTCCATCATGTTTTCAAATGATCAAACAAAGGATCCTTATAAAATCCTCTGTCTGTGTTTACATTATTGTTATTCTAGACTAATTACTCCAAAGGAGTTGGAAGAACATTTGATATGTCATGGAATAGATCAGGGTGATTAATGTAGGAATAAACACAGAGAAAAAGTGAATTTAGCAACTAGATGGGTTAAAATTGCATTTTATGGATCATCAGATATGAATACCAATATGGATAATGAAAAAGACCATATGAAGGATGTGATTACAGATGTCAATGAAGGTGAAGATCGTATTGAGGAAATGACAAGGACAATTGAAGATGAACTCTGTGATTGCCCAAAATTATTTGAGAAGTTAAAGAGTTGTGAAAAGAAGCTGTTGTATACTGGTTGCACTAAATATACAACATTTTCAGGTGTACAAAAAGATGAATAAATTGAAATTAGTCAATGGATGGAGTGATGTTAGTTTTATAGAACTACTTACTCTCTTGAATGACATTCTCCCGGAAGATAATGAGCTCCCAAGCCAGACATCTGAAGCTAAAATAATGCTACGCTCGATGGGTATGATTTCAAAAAGAATACATGCCTTCCCGAAAGTCTGTATATTGTTTCTCAAGGAGAAAAAATAACTTAAAGAATGCCCAAAGTGTGGTGCTTCTCGATACAAGAAAGATTAATCTTTTCCTTCAAAATTTGTATGATACTTTTGAATCATTTTACGGTTTAGGCGTCTATATGGATGTGAAAAACCTGCAAGACAATTATCGTGGCATGCAGATAAAAGAAATAAAGATGGGAAATTACATCATCCGACTAACTCTCCTTAATAAAAGAAAACTTATCATGAGTATATGGAATTTTGAAAAGAGATGAGAAACCTTCATCTTCCATTATCTTCAGATGTAGTGAATCCATTTGGTTTTCAAACCAGCACTCACAGTTCATGTCCTGTTATGTTGGTAAATTATAACTTGCCACCCGGGTTATGCATGAATTGGAAATTCATCATGTTATCTATGCTTATATCAGGACCAAAAATATCATGTAATGATATTGATGTTTATCTGGCTTTTTTGATGGAGGATATGATGTTATTGTGGGATTCTAGTGTTATGTTGTATGATGCTTGTAAAAGTGAATAGTTCACAGTGAGAGTGATGTTGTATGGGACAATAAATGATTTCCATGATTATGGAAATTTTTCAGGATATAGCATTAAAGTAAGTCAAGGGTGTCTCATGAGCGAATAAGATAAAAAATAAATTAGGTTGAAACATTTATCAAAATCTTTTTTTCTAGGACATTGTAGATTTCTACCTCATCGGCATATGTAATGATCATGGATTACATCATTCAATTGAAGTTCAGAACAAAGTTCAACACCATCTCCACTAATAGGTGATCAGCTATTTGAGAAAGTAAACGATGTGAACACTATTTTTGGTAAACCATTTTCGAAAAGACTTAAGAAAATTGGTTGGAAAAAGAGATTACTTTTTTTTTGAATTGCCATACTGGAATTGTTTGTATGTCATACATTTTATTGATGTGATGCATGTGGAAAACAATGTATGTGACAGTGTTATCGTAACATTGCTAAATTCCCCTAGGAAAACAAAGGATGGAAATAAGGCAAGGTTGGGCATGGTTGACATGGGAATACGAGAAGATTTGGCTCCTGTGATTAGTGAAAATCGAATGTTTCTTCCTCTAGCTGCTTATACTCTTTCTAGGGAGGAGACATATCAGTTTTGAAACTTCATCTATGATGTAAAGGTTCCAAAGGGGTATTCATCAAATATCAAGAAAATTGTATCAATGAATAATTTGAAGTTAAATGGTTTTAAATCACATTACATCCATGTTTTGATGTAATATCGAATTCCTATAGCTTTAAGTTGCATTTTTTCCAAGAATGTCTGTCATACATTAACCAAACTTCGTTTCTTTTTCAAATCTATATTTAAGAATGTTTTAGACCCAGTGAAATTACCAACTATGGGAAAAGAAAATTTCATCATATTATGTGAATTAGAAATGTTCTTCCTGCAAAAATTCTTTGATATGATGGTTCATTTGACGATTCACATGGTGAAAGAGATTCATCTTTGTGGTCATGTTCACTATAGATGGATCTACCCCATTGAATGGTATATGGTTATTTTGAAAGGGGATGTCAAAAATAGAAGTCAGCCAGAGGGTTGTATAGTAGAGCGATATACTGTTGAGGAAGCCATTGAATTTTGTATCGAATAAATATCTGAGGTGGAAAGCATTGGTTTCCCGAAATCTCGTCACACTAGATGCATTGATGGTGAGGGAATTTCTAGAAGAGATATTGTGACAATCAGTATTACTGATCAAGAGAAGGCCCACCATTATGTTTTTCGTAACAGTTGGGAGGTTGCTTCATATATTGAACCTCACAATGAAATTCAACGGAAGTTGAATCCATCAAGGGATGAAAAATGGATATCAAATATACATAATCATAGTTTATAACCTTGTTTCGATACCATATTTTTAAGGAGTTGGATGAAAATATGAATTCAATTTTAGAACGACATCAATGGATAGCCACTGGACCAAGTGTGTATTTATTATCTTACAATGGTTATGTAATTAACGGTTATATATTCTATACAGATGAACAGGATGAAGACAGTACCATGAAAAATAGTAGAGTTACACTTGTGGCTAAAGCGATGCATGTTTCTAGAAGTAATGATATAAATCAAATTTATGAAAATATGTCGTACATTGGCATTATCAAAAAAATATTGGATTTGGATAATAGGACATTCCAATTGTCTATTTTTCAATGAAAATGGGTTGATAACAACAGTGGTGTTAAAATAGATGAATGGAGATTTATGAAAGTTGATATTAGTATAGAAGGGTACAAAGATGAACAATTTATAGTTGCATCACAAGAGGTATAGGTTTTTTATGTTCCAGATCCCACAAAAAGAAAGCGGTCGATTGTTCTGTTATTGTCCAAAACTACTGAAGTGTCTGATGAAAATCTAGTATTGGACGATCCATTCACTGTTACGTCACAATCATTTTACAGTAGTCCCAATGTAGATGATGTTTTGTATGTTATAGGAGAACACAATGAAGTTTTTTGGATAATCGATAGAGGTGTCAAATCCCATCAGACTTTGAAAAAAAGTGTTCAATAAACAGTATTTTGTTTTTGTAATATAGATCTTGTTATCTCATGTTATTATCTAATCATTATTGAATCTATGTAATAAAAATTAATTGTTCAAAAACTTTTGTAGATAATGACATCTCCACATTCTAGTGCTCTTAACCTTGAGGCTGAACAAGTCTCTCAAGCTGATGCTGCTACTACTGCTGCTCCTGCTACGACTGCTCACCGTACAGAGCAACAACAAGTTTCTGAACCTATTGTTTCTCCTAGTGTTGAGGTCCAACAAACATCAGCACAAGTAATTTCTACCATTTCAGATGAACATATAGATGATGTTGATATCGATGAAATGGTAGGGGATGAAGGACCGACGTCACAGAAAACAAAGGTGTGTCGTAGATTGATGGTGTTAGCCAAAGTTCTTAAGACGAAAAGAAAAGGCATCAAATTTTATGTTGGATGGAATGTATGAGGCCAACATGTGAATCCAAACAATTCTATGATTAGTAGTTACATTGGAGTTGTCACTCGGCAACGCGTGCTTATTGAAATTGATTCATGGCACCATATTGTGTTCGGGCTGAAGGCTATGATCTGGGAAGAAATTACAGTAACATTATGATATTATTTCTTTAATTTACTATAAAATAAAATAATGAAACAGTGTCTTACTCTTCTCAATCACTTGCAGAGTACAATTATAGTAGATGATTCACACAAGAATTATGTACTACGGCTTGCGGGAAGGATTCATCTATGTTTTCTCACTATTTTAACAAAATGTCACCGGAAATATTCCAAAGGTAAAATAAACCCGCACCCACACATTGTCTTCGCTCACCAATCCCAAAAGGCATTGTATACATTTATTGGTCGTCGTGGGGATGAGAAGTTTCAGGTACATTTTTGGTGATAATATGTTGTTTGAGGATATGTGTATTTATCACTTTGATTGTCAATATTTCATTTATGAAACAACAACTTAGTACTGGAAATAAGGAATGTGAATCAAAAAAAACATACCCCTATCGTAAACCAAGGATGGAGTACCCTTTACTAGAAACCAAAATGGTACGTATTTTAAATTTATAGTGATATTGTTAGGCTCCAATAAACAACATCACAATTACCTTTCTATATTTATATGTATATTGATGAGTCTAAAACCAAAGACACTTCCATCACACGCCATGTGCTATGGAAGGAGGCACATGTGAATAAAGAAGGGAATATAGTAGATGAAAACACACAAAAAGTGTGGGAAATATTTGTAAGTATGACACATTGATAAACATTTTTTTTTAAATTGATATTATATAAAAATAAATGTTTATTTTCATATATCCAACAATCACAAGAATCAGCTACTCTTGTAGAGGATGCAGACCTATTATCGACGGCTTTGAAGAAGCCATAACAATATGGTCATGTTATAGGATCGGGGTTTGGGGTGACACCCAAAGTATTTTTTGAGAAAAAAAAGAAACGGATGATAGGGATGAAAAATTAAAACAAATGAGTGAAAGACTAGCAACTCTTGAATAATGATTTCAATGGAAGGGAGAGTTGCTAGAAAAGTTTATGGGTTGGAAGCAAGGAGAATACACAACTCAGGAACAAGCACTGCGTGAAGATCATGCGCCACCCCCACCAGCTTTGTGGCGATCCATTCCCCTCAAAGTGTTGCCTTAGTTGTAGTATTCAATATTCTAATAATTGTTCCCATGAAATTTGAATCAAATGAACACTGATAATTTCCCGGTAAGGATCTTCTATATGGTGATAATGAATGTGATTTATATCTGTCAACACCCACCTATCACCTTGTTGCAAGGGCTACAATGTTCAACATCCCAGATGACAAGCTGTATAATAGTCCACTTCTGAAATATCCTCTGAAAGTGATGATTACTATTTGTCATGATCCAAATGCAGAGCTACCTATTCCACATGATGATAATGATACTCATATGGTCGAAAAGGCTATTGGGATATTCATTGCATGGCTGTCATGACATATAAGAGTACATGGGGACAAATAGGTATTTATTTACTCCTTTTCAAGATAAACCATTATCAATTAATGAAAAAAGGTTCTTAGCCAATGAATGTTATTATAGACGGAGAAAGGGAAGGGGTGAGAAACGTCATTTCAAAACCATCTAAATGATCGACCGACTGATATGAAAGACCTACTGAAAGCACAATAATGCAACCTATTCACTATCCACATTTACTAGCATTGAATACTCATGTGGATATGAAGCTAAGAGGTTGTAGTAGTTGTATAGTTGTTTTCAAAAAGAATATATATGGAGAGGAAAGTCCTGATTTTGTTACTGCTGAAAATGTAAATGAGATCCTTGAAAACGGTTGGTTAGGAATCACAATGGTAAATATATCTATGAGGTATGTTTTCATGAATTGATTTTCTAAAAGTTGATAGAATGTGAAAATTATGACTAAATGCATTTTATATTGTTTATAGATATATATATATATAATAATTGAAGGAGTTTTTTCATGATCCAAAATTCGGACTCGTTAGTCCTCATACCACATCAACACATCTAATGAAATTAGAGCCATAAAAATTGATTAAATAGTGAACGAATTGTTAAAAACATTTGAAATTATGATTACAGATGATAGACTCTTCCTAATACCAACCATGGAAGGGTAAAAATCTATGATTAAAGAATATCAATTATATTTTCAATTATTTTATTACTTATTACTTTTTGTGTTTTAGGAAACATTGGATGCAAATTATAGTGAACTTGGATACTCCAAAGAATTATTTTCTGGATTCAAAGCGAGGATATCCAACAAACTGACCACACGTAATGGAGATTTTGAATCTGTAAGACACTATATCCTACATTTTAGTTATAAACATCAAGTAATATAATTTATATTATCTTTTACTAGGGATTCTGTTATGATAGGTTGGAGTATAATTATCATCTAAAAAAGGAATGAGGATATGGGCTAAGCATAAGGAGGCGGGCAAGTACTACATCGGGACAAATATCAGGGTATATATAATCAAATTTCATTATCCAAACATATACCAACACAAGTTACTTATTCTCCTTGGGATCAATTTTTTTGCAGCGTCCAAAACAAAAAAAAATGATAATGATTGCGGTTATTATGTTTGTAGATTTAAGAAAGAGATCATTTTTCGACAATAAACTAGCTTCCCTAAAGAGTTATTTTCAAAAACAACTAATATTTCATTTAATTTATTTATTAATTCATTATTTTTATATTTTGTAGAACTACAATGACAACTGAAAATCCTCATACTCACAAGAAAACATTGATTTGTTTAGAAATGAGTGGGCCACATACCTGATGGCAGATTGTACACAAATAGCCTGAAGATCTGACTTGGGGACATGTACAATTGGTGGTCATTTTTGGGAGGGGTTAAGGGGATCAAAAGATAAAACATTATTGTATGTAAATGTACATAGGAAAATTGTAATTGTTATTTAATAAAATATCCATTCTCCATTGAGTCATTTTTCAATTTTAATAGATGAAATGCACAAACAACATGCAAGAATGATGAACCACTCAAATTGTCTCTCTTTTGTTTAAAATGGACAGAATTTTAAGTGAAAACAACAATTGATCTATGGAAATCTGACCAAAAAAATTTGGATTGTGTTGATCCTTTAGGAGAACTATCCATGGCTCATTTGAGATGTGTACGAGTCAACCCCACCTCAATCTGATGAATAGTTTGGCCGGTATCACTCAAAGTGTCTCTTTTTTTAAAATTGACATAATTTTAAGTGAAATAAACTAACCTACATAAATCCTAAAAAAACATTCATATTGTGATGATACTTTTGGAGAAAGTTTCATGGGTGATTCGGTGCCGTGTACGAGTCATCTCCGCCTCAATTTGAGGAACGGTGTGGCCTGCATCACTCAAAGAGTCTCTCTTTTGTTTAAAATGGACAGAAGTTTGACTGAAACCAAAAAATGACCTACATAAATCCGACCAAATGAAATCAAATTGTGTTAATCATTTAGGATAACTATTAATGGGTCATTTTTTATGTGTATGAGTTAACCCCGCCTCAATCTGAGGCACGGTGTGGCTGGTATCACACAAAGTGTCTTTCTTTTGTTTAAAATGAACAGAATTTTAAGTGAAAACAACACATGGCCTATGTAAATCCAACCAAATGCATTCAAATTGGGTTTATCCATTAATATAATGATACATGGGTCATTTTCGATGTGTAAAAGTCGACCCCGCCTCAATCCATGGAATGGTGTGGCTGGTATCACTCAAAGTGTCTCCATTTTTTTTAAATGGACAAAAGTTTAAGTGAAAACAAAAAACTAACCTATGTAAATCCAAAAAAAATGCCTTAGGATTGTGTTGATCCTTTATTCGAACGATCATTTGGGTGAGTTGGTGATGTTTACGAGTCAACCCCGCCTCAATTCGTGGTACAGTGTGGACGCTATCACTTAAAGTGTCTCCCATTTGTTTATAATGGACATAATTATAAGTGAAAACAAAAACTGACCTTTGGAAATCGGAACAAACACATTTGGATTGTGTTTATATTTTATAAGAACAATCCATGGGTCATTTTTGACATGTATTATTCAACCCCATTTCAATATAAGGCATGGTGTGGCCGGTATCACTCAAAGTGTCTCTCTTTTGTTTAAAATGGACAGGATTTTAAGTGAAAACAACAACTGACCTACGAAAATCTGACAAAACGCATTAGTATTGAATTTATCCTTTAAGAGAACGATCCATGGGTCATTTTTTATGTGTAAAATTCAACCCTACCTCAATATGAGGCACTGTGTGGCCGATATCACTCAATGTGTCTCTCTTGTGTTTAAAATGAACAAAATTTTAAGAGAAAACAAAAATTGACCATCGTAAATCCAACCAAACACATTTTGATTAGGTTGATCCTCCTAGAGAACAATCCGTGGGTCATTTTTCACATGTACAAGCCAACCCTACCTCAATTTGAGGCATGGTGTGGCTAGTATCACCCAAAGTGTCTATTTTTTGTTTAAAATGGACAGAGTTTTAAGTGAAAACAACAGTTGGCCTACAGAAATCTGACCAAACACAATCTTATTATGTTGATAATTTAAGAGAATGACATTTTGGGTGAATTGGTGACATGTACAAATCAACACTTCCTTAATCTGAGGCACGTTGTGGCCGGTATCACTCAATGACTCACTTTTGTTTAAAATGGACAGAATTTTAAGTGAAAACAACAACTGACCTATGGAAATCTAACCAAATGAATTCGGATTGTATTTATCCTTTTGGAGAATGATCAATGTGTCATTTGAGATGTGTATGAGTCAACTTCGCCTCAAACCTAGCCACGGCGTGGCCGGTATCACTCAAAGTGTCTCTGTTTTGTTTAAAATAGACAAACTTTAATTGAAAACCACAACTGACCAACGAAAATCCATCCAAACGAATTCATATTGTGTTCATCCTTTAAGAGAACAATCATTTGGGTGAGTTGGTGATGTGATCGAGTTAACCCCACCTCAATTTGAGGCACATTGTGGACGTTATAACGCAAAGTGTCTCTCTTTTGTTTAAAATGGACATAATTATAAGTGAAAACAACAACAGACCTACGAAAATCCTATGAAACACATTCATATTATGTTAGACATTTAGGAAAATGATCCATGGGTCATTTTTGACATGTACAAGTCAACCCCACCTCAATTTGTGTCACGGTGTGGCTGATATCGCTCAAAGTGTCTCTCTTTGGTTTAAAATGGACAGAATTTTAAGTGAAAACAACAACTGACCTACAGAAATCTGACCAAACGTGTTAGGATTGTGTTGATCATTTAGGATAATGATACATGTGTCATTTTTGACATTTAAAAGTCTACCCCTCTTCAATCTGAGGCACAGTGTGGCTGGTATCACTCAAAGTGTCTCTTTTGAATAAAATGGATAGAATTTTAAGTGAAAACAATAACTGACCTACACAAATCTGACCAAATACAATCGGATTGTGTTTATCCTTTTGAATAACGATCCATGGGTCATTTATGAAATGTAAGAGTCTACCCCAACTAAATCCGAGTCACGATGTGGCTAGTATCACTCAAAGTGTCTCTCTTTTGTTTAAAATGGAAAGAATTTTATGTGAAAACAACAACTGACCCACGAAAATCCAACCAAATGCATTCGGATTGTGTTTATACTTTATGAGAATGATCCATGGTTCATTGTTTACATGTACGAGTCAACCCCACCTCAATATGAGGCACAGTGTGGCCAGTATCATACAAAGTGACTCTCTTTTGTTTGAATGGCACATAATTTTAAGTAAAAACAACAGCTGACCTACAGAAATCCAAACAAACACTTTCGGTTTGTGTTGATCCTTTAGTAGAATGATCCATGGGTCATTTGTGATGTGTACAAGTCAAACCCACATCAATACAAGGCATGTTGTTTTTCCTCAATTACCTGAATTATTTTTCAATATGGATTTAAACATCTATATTGATATGTTTCTCAAGGAAGAGATTTATATATTAATCATCATCAATTGAATCATGCTCATCTATCTCTTCAATATTCTTAACCAAATATATACACCATTAATCTTATCCTTTATAACTATAAATGGAAAGCATTACATTTTGATGTTCCAAACATCCCATGAATATAAAAAAATTTCTATAAGGAAATCATTCCATCATTCATCTACCACTGGGTTAGTAAATTCACTAAATGGTGAAGGTTGATTCCCCATAAAATGATCCAATATTTTAATGTTCCCCTATAGTAGGTATGGATTATATATATACTTAATTCCATTATAATATATAGCTCTTATTAAATTATCTATATCATAAAAAATACTCTATTCATATTGCAAACATTCTCGTTGGATGATTTCTCAGAATATTTTTCTCTCAGTAACTTCCAACAATAGAATCCCTATTTTTTCTATGGAAACCTATTCTGAGAAAAAAAAAAGTATAGTCAAATTAATATGGTAACCATTAAATCCTAAGACATTTTGACTTGATAATTATGTAAAATCATTTAAGGATATTTACTTATAATTATCAAAACCACTAATTTTTTATAAGCCTTTCTCTGATACAAACAATAAGGACTCAACCTAAAACAGCACATATTCTATTGATTTTAATCCTGAATTTACATTTTTTCATTAAAAAAGAACCTATAGGTTTAGAGTTTTAGATAGATGTTTCATAAATCAAACATAAAAACTAATTATATATAATTTGGAAACTTATAATTTTTATCCATTTTACAATTACAGAAAACTTAAAAAATAAGACATAATTTATTTTCAAGGAAAAATTCACAGCATTAAACATTACTTCAGGATTTCCCTTAACCATCCTTAAACCATATGAAATAATATCATAAAACATGATATAGTAATATAAATAATATTATGGAACATAAGAAGAAGAAACATATTAGTCTGGTAAAAAACATAAAACCCAATGAAACAGTGTTTCTTAGAAGATACATTTTATCTAAAAAGATCATTGATTTTCCATTAAAGATAGTATTAGCATACCTTTTTAAATAAAAGGATTTATAAGGAAAATAATTTGAAATCATAAAAAATACATGTACGTTATTTGGGAAATCATCATCATAAACTCCATACAAAATCATTATACGTTGGAATTACCATAGGGATGACTACCATTATAATTTTTCAGATAACATAATTATTACCCAATGAATTGGAGTATTATCTAGGCTCAAGTATTATATAATATATAGAAATATCACCCATAAGTATCTTGGTACACCCATTTTATATGATATAATATGCTGAACCAAGAGCTATAATGGGGATCAACCCTTAATAAACAATTTCAAATGATCATGTCATTTATAAAACCCTTTTATAACTCTTTTAACCCCATGTGTAAAAATATTTTACATATCAAAATAAAATTTCATCTAAAAAACTGATTTTCAAAACCGAAATACCAAAAATAATAATAGTGGATTTTTCTTTCAAGAAAACCAGAATTAATATAGTGGAACCTAAATTTAAAATAATTTTTACAAATAGGGAACAATAGTTATCACCTTATATGTAAAAATAGAACTTTTTTTTATTGGAAGACTAAAATTCTGAAAAAATAGTTCTTTTGAAAACATTTAAAAGAAAGAAAATTGTGGCATAAAATTTCACTTGTAAATATTTTATTTCCATGTAAAACCATCGATAATATAACTTCAAAAATGTGGATATCTATGAAAAATAGTGTTTTAAAGGAAACATGAAGAGTTGATTTTTAAAAGCAAGTCTATAACCTTGAGATAGACTCATCACATAAAATATTTATCTACCTAAATAATGAAACTATATTAATTAAATATATTATAAATAAACCTTATCACTTTCATTATTAATTTATTTCATATAACACAATTTTATATACAATTAATTAATTAAATTCATGTTAGGCATTTTCATGTTATTCATCTCATATTTCATAATTGACATCAATAGAAATAATTTGTCCAAAGGTAATTATTAAACCATAACAATAATAATTATAAATAATTTATTATAATTTTCATATATCAATTATATTTTTCTAACCAATCATGAATTCTGGTTATAAAAAATGAACAATGTCTCAATCAAGGAGATGGAAGTTTGTAGGAACACATGAGTAACATGTCCATTGTTACGAGATCATTTTGGAAAGAATACAAAACATTTTTAGTTTATATAATGATAATAATATAATTAATATTATATTAATCCATTTAATATACTTATATATATATATCGTATATGTGATGTGGGGATGAAAAATGAATCTCATCGCTTCGTGAAGGTGGTAGTCCACATGTATGCACAAACGACATTATACTTTATTAATAAAATGAATAGTATGAATTTAAATGATAAAATATCATTTAATAATGTTAAATATTTAATTAATATCATATAAAAATATTAATTTCATTATTATAATTCATCCATGTGATATGGTGATGGAAAATGAATTACATCGTTTCGTGAGGCAGTAGTCCACCATACACGTGAATGATGGTTTTGTTTCAAAGCTTATGGAATATTATATGTATATTTTCTATTAAATTATAATAAAAACACAGTAATATATTTATATTTTAATGTGTTCTAAGAATATGTAAAACTAAAATATGAGGTTATATGCAATACCTCTTCTTTAGAATGTCTCCATTAATTAAAACTGTATGAACATTATGGTTGGTATTTTTCTCTAAATGGGGCATCTAGAGTGATGGTATGGATTCTGGGATAGTATTGGATAGATATTTTCTGAAAAAAAATGTTTTTAAATTTGATGTAATTAGAATAATATATTACCCTCTATAAGAAAAGGTGGGGGTACTCTTCAAATTTCTCAAAATATTAATGTAATAAAAAATAATTTTCAATTTGAAATTGATCCAAACAAATTTATTTAAAATTTAGGATTATTATGGATTTGAAATAATTTAATAAAATATAAAAAATAGATATGTTTTTACCACATTTTTACCATTATATTTCTTCATACATTGTTAACCACTTTCATACATATCGTGACATCATAGCTTTTTACTATTAGATGGCCAATACCATTACTATACATGGAAGAAAATAAAATAAATGGAAAATGGTTGATATCTTCATCCATATCCTAAATAAATATTATAATATAATATTTTAAGGAATTTAATATCATTTGATAAAATATTATTTATTATATTTTATCATTAATGTCTATTTTGAAACAATTCACTGCATTGGTTTTAATAGCATCAAGAAAACAAGAAACATTTAAAACAAAATATTTTAATACATCTATTACATTTGAAATTAATCTATAAAATTATTGTATAACCTTAATAATCTCATATTATAATAATTTTTACATTTTTAATATAATTTGTTTGATTTTTCAATTAATAGAATAATTACGTCTTTAGTGTTGTGTAATTTTTTCTGGTAATTATATCTTCACTATAAAATGTAATAATATTTACAATAAAATGAAAAATAGTTGACATTATAGAAAAAAATTATAAATGAATATATATCCTCTAGTTAACCATATTTTAAAATAATTTGTTAATTAAAGACACCAATGTGACATTTTTTAATTTTATTAAAATAAAATATTTTAATGGTTAAAATAATATTGAAAAAAGAAAAAAATACCATTTAACTAAATATTTTATGTTTATGGATGATATGAAATTATCCAAAAAAAATTAAATCAAGTATTAGTGAAATGTTACCATTATTATCATTAAATTATTAACTTTAATTTCACAATTTACCTTTTATTCTGATAACAAAAATTAGTAAGGCCAGTATTCATACTGACTAAAAATGAACGGAAGATATTAATGAAATTATAGCCCATTTATTTCAAATAAAGAATCCATTTTTGATAATTTAAAATAAAGAATTTGGTGCCTTTAATTTTAAATTAATACTGTAAACCGTGATGAAAAACAGTTTTTTAGAAAAATTATCTTTTTTCATATACAATGTTTTTATGAAAAATTAACATAAAAATCATTTTCAAAATCCTTAATTTGAATATTTTAAATAAAAATAAACTAATAAAATTTTAATAATTAACGAAAATATTAATTTACATTTTAAATAATTGAAAAAATTGAATTTTTATTGATAAAATCATAATTTATCACTATTAACTAAAAAATAAATATTTTTAGAAATGTTTCAAAATAAATTATAAAATACATATGGAATTACGAATTAAAAAAATGAAATTATTTTTTTCAAATTAAAATAATTTAATTTTAAAATTATATATTTAAATAAACCCTTATATGAAATTTCATTAATAAAAGTATATTACATTTTTAAAAAAATTAGTTAACATTTTTATAATGACTATAACTCTATAATATATATGTAATGAATATTTATATATAAGGAAATAATATATTCTAAAATATCCAATGTTTTTACATAAAAAATATTCCATCATTGATTCGTGGCTAGGTTTAATTGATTTAATGATTTTGGTTGTGGTTGAATGGTTGATTTGGTACCTTGAAAGTATAATTTTCCACCTAAAAACTAGTTAGTTTCATAGAATATAACGATATAAAATCTTGAATATGTTTATATAACAATAATTTCTAAATTAATGTACAAAATTATTTAAATATTTGTAAACATGAATCTATAAAAAAATTAAAAAATACTCGAAAATCACTAAATATATTGGCCATATAAAGGGACCCCTGATACAAAAATAATGGAATGAGAAAATCATAATTATTTATTATAGAATTACCAGGATTTCTATATGGATAATCCTTCATGATTTGTTGAACATCATATTATAATACTTTTGTACCCAAAAGTATAATAATTACATCCTAGGTGAATATAGGATGCTACTCATTAGATTACTAAATAAGGGAAATAATAGTGGTTGTTGAGTGTATAGGGGGTTTCATTATATAAGTGTCCTAAAATTATTCTATAGATGGGGAAATAATGGTTCATTGTCCCTTAATAGGAATTAGGGTTTGTTATTTAACCATTCTCCTATTGATGCAAACATTAATGGACAGTGTATCAAAAATAGAGATAGGAATCCTTAGTATATCAGTTATAGATTATGGGGATATATAGATATTATATAAACAAGGTGAATACCTATTTTAAAGAGATATATTGTGGAATGTAATAAAAAATATAAATAGAACTTTATCATTTGTCTCTATGGGTAAAACCAGTCTCTTTATATAGGCATGAAGATCAATGGCATGGATGGCCTCTAGATCTTTAGGACAACTTGATATCCATGGGGATATAAGTATAAATTGGTATATCTATCATTAGTAAGTATTCTCAATCATGTTTATAGTTATACAAACTTAATATGATGAAGGATCATAAGCATCATGATGTGGGTTGAGGATGTCTCAAGAGGGTACCCCCTCCGATGGTTGTGATAAGAATGGGGTGTGGTCTGGACATACAGAGGAATATGTGGTGTTGGGATAAAAAAGACCAATAACATGAATATATTTCTATAGATACAAATTATATATTATAGGTAAACAAAAAATACTTATACCATGTTTCTTGATAAATACAGTAAATTTTAATTTTAGTATTGACAATGACTTCTTGTCTTCAAGGTGTAGGTTCTGATTGAGAAGTCATGGTTACTAGGTAGTTGGCCTCATTTTTATTTTCATCCTCAATAATATAAGTATACTCATCTACCCAATAGTATGTGTTAAATTCAATTTAAATAAATAATATATTGGAAAATAATATGACTTTAATAAGTTTCATCATTCCTATTGGATAAAATGGTAAAAATGAATTATATTATACCAACTTATTTTCCAAGAATGTGAGAAAATTCACAACCATAGTTTTTCCATTAGTCTAATTTATTTTACATCCATATAAACGTATGAATTTTTTGTAGATTATGATGGATATCCCCCAGAAATAAATAATATAAAAAATGATAACATCAAGTTGGCCCATGACTCCTTAGGTCTCTCCCATGGCCAACCATGCATAAGTAAAGTCCCGATGAATGAATCATAAGATTGAATTTTTAAATTGAGTGCTATTTGTTTTCACAAGGTTATTCTTTCTTAGTGGATCATTAGTGGTGGTAATAAAATAGTTATGGGTACAAACCAGTATAATCTTAGTTGAATACCTTTTAAAAATGATATCTTGGAAATATATTCTTTGTACACATTGAAATAATATAAATAGAGGACGCATAACTTCCATTCTCTCCAAAACATGACACTCTCAACAGTGATCTCTAGTTTATTAACTTAAATATAATATCCCAGGATCCCACTTTGTGAACTAATTTATATGATCTAAATTCATGGCCTTTACAATATCCATGATTAGCACAAACACACATATATATATATATATATTAATATAATCCATGATACACATATCTGATTTTTAAATTTTATTAATTACCTTTATTTGTAACTTAACATGGCACTCTCATTTATTTTGATCACAACACACAAATAGAGATTATGGTAGTACCATTTCAAATACCACATTGATGCATACTATGGTGATGGTTAGTTGGACTGGATTAGTGTTGGGTAATTAGATTAATTTTAAAATTAGATAGTTAATGTTATTGGGAAATTCTCGTGTGATGGTGTATGGAACATGCAATTCCGCTGATATTTGGTTTCAGAGGGATATTCCATGGCCTTTTTCCATGTGGTAATTCCAACTTGGATTTCATATTGATAGTTTTTTTCAACCATTTATCAATGATTTAACGGTGAGTAATGATGAATAAGGGTTTTAAATATGTTTTAATGGATGGTTCTAATCATTTATATTAGTATGAATGAAGATGGGGTATGTTTTTAAAATGATTGGGAACCGTTTGAAATAGGTACGTCGATTTAGGATATGAAGGCTACAGAAATCCTAGAATAGATTATCTAAAGATGTTAAATTCTCCTTTTACGATTATTATAATTTCAGTTGATCACATTAATCTATAGTTTAGATGTATCTAGTATAGGTGGAATTAAATGGTCATGGCATGTTTAGGGTTCCATATGGAAATATTTATAAAACTTGAATGTATTTTGGAGTGTCCCTGCAACTTATGTAATGATCAATTAAGATCACATTCTATGGTATTTTTTAAATTTATCTAATATTCTATTACAATATCATAGAGAACCTCTTGAGGCATTGTTATCGGGTCTTTTTAACTTGTAATATGTTTGAGGGTGAGAGTATGTAATGAATATTTCCACTTAATGCATAATTATTTTTCACAATTGAATAATTAAGTAAAGATACACTGATCTCACAACAGATATAATTTTTCCATTTGTGAATAATATGATTCTAGGTTTATTATGTCATGGTTCATACCATATGAAAGATAGAGATTTAATATTTTTTTGGTATATTTCGTTCAATATAGACTTTTATGCACCAATGAATTGTAAAAAATTATAAAAATTTATTTCTCGTTGTTTGATGGTTATGGATGCACTATGAGATACCTCATTTGATCAAAAAAATTCTCTTCGTGATGTTATTTATCTAGATATATAATCGATGATTAGGGGAGAGTAATAAAGATTCTATACTCCTCTATAATTACTACAGTAACCTAAATTAAGGGAAAACTTAAAAAGAAAATAGAACTTGGTTGGATCATAGTTATAGAATCATTTAATATCAAGATCCAAACATATGTCTTTATAATCTTTCAAATGTAAGATATTAAATGAATCCCTGCCATAATTTATTATGTGTAGATATTCAGTAACATTATATTCTTTATTAATAATGTAATTACTCTCATTGGATTTCGATAGATAAATGTAAAATGATTTGGAGTACAGTAAATGTTTTCTAAATATATTACCATAAATTACAATAAATTCATCAAATATATGAGTTAAATAGAAATAAAATATCTCTTCCGCTTAATTTGATTTGGTTATTATGTTTTACATTCCACTTCTTGGACATAACTTTATAGATCCTTTCATTCCCATAATCATCCCACTATATCCCCTCTTACTTATCTTGTTACAAAGAATTATTCTAACCATATAGTTATAAATACATATTTAATTTCCTCATATCCCAAAATGAATGAAAAAAATTCCCCAATATGTGGAAGGGAATTTCATAAATGATCCTAATTAAGGACATAGAAATTAGTATTTTAAAAAATATTATATTCCTATAAATCAAATTATATACATTTATATAATCCCTTCGATTTGATGTCATTACTTTCTCAAGGATTTGGTTGATCTTCATGTTATATAATTCATATTCCAAACTATGTTGTGGTTGATAAGGTATACTAGTGTATTATTAAACTTTTTACCTTTCATCTATTCCCCATAACATGTGATTTTTCATGTAGATCCTGCAATCACTAATTCATAATCAAGGAATTATAAAATAATAAAATAATGTCTCCCTCAACAATATGATCACTACATTTTCCATTTTTTGAAGTTCCCTTACCTTTTACCAATTTTGAAATCTAATATACATATACTATAATGTATATATTTATGAAATATCTCAATAATGTTGTATGGAAATTGATTCCCCACACATTAAATACTTTATCATTGAGTATTGAGTTCTCTATTATTTCATGATTCTTCCTAATATTTATAGTAATTCTGATTCAATTGTAGCTTCTTACGAAGTCCCATGTGTCACTTCAGAGATTGGGAAGAAAAATTAAACATTATAGGATATTTTCCACTATTTTACTAGTAATGTGGTGTCCTTTGGTAAGTGACTCATGAAAAAATATAATAATTATTTTTACCTTATATTTTGGACTATATCAGCAGATTATCCCATACCAACTATGCTTAAAAATTAAGGGGTTATATAAATAATGGATATACCTCAAATAAAAACCATTTAATTTTTTTATATGAAATGTTTGGGTAAAGAATCCCATTTTTTCAAATAGTTTTTAGTATTAAAAGACTAATGATGAGTTTTTAAATCATTATAAAGTCTCTTATTATCTTGGAACTCATCATCAATATCAATTAGATCATATTATTACATATCCCTCAATATCAACATGAAAAATATAACGCCCCGACCCCAGTTACCCAGAGTCGGTGCATTATTGCGTAACATTGGCATGATCACAAAAGATCAAGTATCAAAATACCTATTATTTTAGTAGCCATAGAAACATTAGATACATTTATAAGTCTTACATTACATCATAAAGTAAAACAAAACTACAACAACATCTTATCTTCATATCCCCTTATACTATCCCTTCAGGTCATTCATAATATACTTCGTCACATCCAAGAAAAATTAAAACATTGGAAGGGGTGAGCTCAGATGCTCATTAAGGATAAAAATATAGCGGAAGCATTCATAAATAAAAATTAACATTTAAGGCAATGTATAACTAAAACAAAATCCTTTTAAACATGAACTTATGAATAATATGGAAAAAATAAAATGAAATAATTCCATTTACTTATTCACATGGAAATTCTACCAGTCGAATAATCACACGCAATATCGATAACCACTATCATAATGATGGAATGCATAATGCCAGACTATCATAACCACACAGCCAAGGCCTCGTGCCAAGAATACAAATAAGATTTTGTCAAGGCCTCGTGACAAGACACTAGTTTGTCTCATGAGACCTGCTGATGCATCTAAGAGCTATAGCGGGCTCCACCCGTCACTTATTAAGTCCAATGCATTCCTCATATGAACAGGTTTAAACATATCATAAACCATAACATAATCGTATCACATAAAACATACATAAAGGAAACATAACATTTCCACATTTCAATCACAAGATATCAATAAAACACATTTATATAACAAAAACATTATCAAAACTATTTTCAATACCAAAATAAAAGAAAATTAAAACTTGGTATTTATTTTTCATTTTAAAAAAAAGTTATGGCTTGCAGAGGAAGCCGAAACTCAAATAATGTTCATGGTGGCGGAGAATTCATTGTCACCGCATATGTATGACAAGAAAAACATTCCATTTGTCATTTAGTAAAATGCATCGTATAAAAATATTCCTTTTTAATAAATGTAAAATTCAAAGGGGGTTATACACCATATATAAGAAATTTGTGTATAAAACAAAATATGCCTCAATGAATGGAGATTGAGACGAAGTCCCTTGCAAAGATCATTTTTTTTAAATAAAATAGATCTATTATGTGTATCCAATATAATTACACATAAATAAATTACAAATACAAGATAGGACATAATAATATCATGACGTAATTTGAATGTAAGAGATTAACCCAAAGAATGGAAATTGGGTTAAGAAGTTTCCTTACCTCGTGTACGACTTGACACGATTGTTCTTTAACCTCCTGAATAATAAACTAGAGTTAATTTCTAATTGATTAAGAACCTTTTTAATGTTCATTATTCCTTTTATATCACTTATTACTATGTTATGAACATTATGTAATTATTTATGTTAATAACGGTCGTTTTATCGATCTTTGGTACTTGAGTCAAAAATATAATTCTTATAATTACAAGTTCATTATGTGGTAGAATATCCATTATCTCCAGAATCATATTCATGATATAGATATCATATATATCATATATATCCAGTATATACATTCATTCATAATTTTACGTAACATTTAGAGGTAAGAAATGAAATGCACCGTTCATGGAGACGGTAAGCCGTACGTACGCATGGACGCTACTTTCATTTCTATTTCATATTTAAAGGAATGAAATCATAATGATATAAAGGTATATTATAATTACAGTATAATATAATATATAATATCATTTACTCCATCCTTTATACATCCTACATATGGCATTAACGATTCAAATCACTTTGAGGGGGCGGTAGTCCGCACATCCTAAAATGAAATTATTGTGTTTACCCATAATGGAAATCATAAAGGTATGCCATAAATGAGAAATAGAGAAGCATAAGGAAAACATAAAAATAATATATATCATATATAAATATAGTGACATCTTAATGGCAACCATGAGAGGTGTTAAAATAAGATTGAACAATCATCGTTTCATGAGGTAGAAATTCGCCAACCACAGAAACAATATGTTCTTTAACCATTAGACGAAGGTGTGTGTAATTGTAAATCTAATAATTCTCATAAAAAATCCTAGTATATTTAATATACTATTTTTGTTACCAAATAACAGAATAAAAAGAGTTTAAGGGGTTGGAGAAGCAAAATAAAACAAAATAACATAAGAGAAGACATTACCTTAAAATCGGGTAACTCTTTTTGATTTGATCCAAATGCTTACTTGGGAAGACTTCTGCTCAAAGTGAGGCTTCTAGGAGTAAAGGAGCGAAGTTGAGAGAGTATTTGGTCAGAGTTTGGCTGATCCAAATGGCTTTTAAGGTGTGAATAAGGTGGTATAGGTCGGGGCCTTTTATAAGAGGAGAGGAGGGGCACTCTTGGAAAGTCATGAAAAGTTACATTATTATGAAATACTTTTCGGATTTCAAAGTTCCCAAAATTATATATTTAGAGGATAAGGAGATAAATGTTCTAAATCTACTCATACAATAGGTTTTTGACATGTGTAGGTTTTAGATTTTACATTATCTTTTCATTTTATTTAAATCGTTAATTAATGAGGTAATCGCTGCATCATCATGGTGTCATAAACATTTTAATTTATTAAATGTATAAAAATTATATAAAAAATATCATGACGTAGGAAATAGTTTTATCTTTCCTATGAATATTTATAGTTGAATATTTAACTTATATAACCCCATGTAATATTTTTTTTAGTAAAACAACACATGTTTGTGACAATTTTATTTTTACTTTAAAAAAAAAGTTATTAATGTCATTTTCTTACCCAAGTGGCTCCATGGGGTCCCCAAGTTGACCCATGGATTTTCTTGGTCGTCCATGACTCATCCAATATGTGTAGGACAAGTGTCAAGATATTTTTATATTTTTATAATATCATTTTACCTAAAATTTCACCAATTATCCTTAATCGCGATTAATAAAACATAAAAGTTACTATTCACCAAAAAATTATTTTAATCCCATTGAACAACATTTTACTTCCTAATTACAACCATGTATGTCAGATTTTTGAAAATAAAATCACAAAAGTGGTAATGTTTCATTTACACAAAAAATTAGTTTTTAAACTACCACTTAGTGGTTTCACTATTCCTCAAAAATTGATGTTTTTCAGAACAAAACCAAAAATTAACCCTAAGCTATATTTTATATTCCTAATTAAAAAATGATGTATATTTTACAAAATTCAAAACATATAAGTTGAATTAATTAATTTAATAATTAATTCCCACGTCACAACAAATAGCTTTTTTTAAGAAAGAATATCAATCAAAAGATTGACAATTGTTTATGTCCAATTTCAAAGTGAAATTAATTCTAATGACCACCATTGGATAAAATGGTAAAAATATATTCTAATTACCCTTTATAACCACTAAACTGTATAATTTATCACTATAAATTATTTTGATTAAAAAATTTGTTTTTAAGTATTTTCTCTATTCATAGAAAATTGGAAGTTCTCAGAAAATTACAAAAAATTAAAATTAGGATAATTTAGATATTCCTAATACAAAAATGAAGTCCATTTTGAAATATAAAATTTATATAATTTCAAAAGGTGGGTATTACTATTCATAACTACTACTTTTATTGGTCGCGCTGTGTTAGAACTTGAGGTTGCGTAGAACACACGCTGCTCTATTATTCAAAGAGGAGCGTACCATAGAATCTTGTGGTGTTGCATTCTCCCTACTTTAATAAATTGCGTCCTCTCACTTTAAAATTTTTCTTTGAAAATAAAAGGTTGAAAATAGATAATACCTTTGTGGGAAACCCATGTCGGAAATAAGGTTAATAAAAATATATCTTTAAAATAAAGGAATAGAAATACAAGGGTCACCCGAGATAGCCCATACTGGAATTCTATGAAAATATGGATATGGAGAAAAAAAACCATCAAGGTCTGATGGAGAGTTTTAGAAAACAGGATTAGGAGAAAGTTAACTATAAGAAAATCACAAACCTATGATTTGTTAAACGGTCATTGATTCCCCAATTGGGAAATTTAACGGACAACATTTTTTTTAAGATACCTTTCATAAAGTTGAGGAATTTATTTAGGAGATTTACTAAGAACGTAAGGAAATATACTTAGTTTTCATGTAGAATTTCATTCTTTAATAAATTTTTACCACAAACCCATCTTTCACTCCAAAAGGTAATAGAACTCAAAAATATTCTATTTATCATAATTGTATAAGTTTATAAATATTAACACATACCATTGAGATTAGGAAAACTATTTTGTAATAACCAGGGACTTCTTGTAGGCTAGTGGTAGGTAATAAAGGCATGTCGCACTATGGTTGTGGGTTCGATTTCTGCAGCTTTGTCCGACGTGACGGGTTATCCCCCGACCTAATGGTTGTCCTTTTCCTAAAACAATATTATTATAATATTCCAAAAATAATCTTCATAAATGTTTTAACCATAAACAATACTATCCAAAGTTCAACTTAGTCCCTTCCGACCATTATAGTTCTCCAAAATACCTCTGTCCAGACTTTCTCTAAAAGGTCTCTAAATTCCAAAATAAATTCATCAGATTCCCAAAACAAAGTACAGATTCTCTTATGGTCACATATAAAAATATGATTACCTTCATCATATTAAAACCTTAATGAAAACAACAAGTACTGCAGTGAAATCCTTATATATATCACATTATTCTTATAACCAGAATACAATCCTTGAGTCTAAAAGCACCAATACATTCATTATTCCACTTCAACTGTAGTAATAGCAAAAGATTGGCCTTGATCCCTTGGCCTTTTCTGAGGTAAGTTTCCTTGGCGCTTAGGAAATTAATTTGCATAATGCCCCATTTCTCTACAATTGTAGCATTCAACATTGATATCCTCTTTCTTTCCCTTGCAATCACGATCCTGATGACCTTTTTCTCCACAGTTATAATAAACTCCCATTCGTTTCAAGAAAGTACCAGGATGATTCTTCCCACAGTTATCACATAATGGAAAATCCTTCTTTCCAATTTTCCCTTTATCTGTCTCTTGTTTCACCGTTCTCTTCTTCTCTTGCTTTACTTTATTGTCATAAGATTTAGAGAATTTCTTTTATGTCTTGATAGAATAGGAGACTATATCTTCTTACGTTGAGAAATATTGTGATATTAAAGCTTGACGGAGAAATGATTTTAACCCATCAAAGAAACCATCAATCTTAATTATTGGGTTACGTATATAATATGCAGCATATCTTACTAGCCTTGTAAAGATAGCCTCATACTTTGCGACATTCTCATCCTCCTTCTGCCTCAGACTCAGAAATTGCCTTTCCATATCTGCTCGATGGTCATGTGGAATGTATTTTTCTAATAAAATTTCCTTAAACTCCCTCCATTACATACTTGATACTTCTTCATCTTCCTTTGTGTTTTGAATTAGCGACCACCATTGATCGACATCTCCAGTGAGGCGGTAAACTGCCATGACAACCTTCTCCCTTTCGCTACTCTCCATGGCGTGAAATATTTTGTCTAAGGAGTTTATCTATTTCTCAGCTACTAATGGATTTGTACCCCCATTAAATATTAGTGGTTGTTGCCTCATGAAGTGGTCTAACATTGATCCTCCACGTTGAGGATCAGGGTGCTCCATACGAGTAAGGTTACTATTTATAACCTGAGTGAGTTGTCCCAGTATGGTGATAAGTTGATCAGCACCAGTTGTATCTCCATCTCCACTATAATTATCTTGAGCAGGAGGGAAATCCCTACATGGAGTGCATGCATTGATATGGTTTCCATTCCTCCCACTAGGCTCCATTACTAAACAATGTCATAACCTAGATTAGTTTATGAATCAAAATACATAATTCCATACTTGTAAAACACCTAACATAAATTGAACTATAATCACAAAATTTTTTTCTTTGAGGAAGTATACACTCATAGACCCTTCTTAATTATTTGTAAATAAAATGAGTATTATCCTAAGCATATCCCCCAGGAGTGTCGTAACCAAGAGTGCAGCAAGGCCCGTTGTCGTGCACCAGTTCTCGTTCGAGTCTAGCTCAAAGCGGTGTTTTCGGGTTTTACCCCTAGGTATATCTGTGCCAGATCCATCTCAACCTGCTTGTATCCAGACAGGGATTTATTGCTCAAAAAATTCACAAAATCTCTATAATACCAAAATTCTAGGATGTTCTTCTTTATTAATCCTCAAAGCCTATCATATGGATATGTGATCTAATCAGAGTTTATCTAAATCTAGCTTCCATGGTTAGTACTAAACTGCCTCTCATACCAACTGTAATGCCCCGACCCCAGTTACCCAGAGTCGGTGCATTATTGCGTAACATTGGCATGATCACAAAAGATCAAGTCTCAAAAGACCGATTATTTTAGTAGCCTTAGAAACACTAGATACATTCATAAGTCCTACATTACTTCATAAAGTAAAACAAAACTACAACAACGACTTGTCTTCATATCCCCTCATACTATCTCTGCAGGTCATTCATAATATACTTCGTCACATCCTGGAAAAATTAAAACATTGGAAGGGGTGAGCTCAGATGCTAAGTAAGGATAACAATATAGTGGAGCTTTCATAAATAAACATTAACATTTAAGGAAATGTATAACTAAAACAAAAGCCTTTTAAACTTGAACTTCAGCATAATATAGAAAAAATAAAATGAAATAATGCCATTTACTTATTCACATGGATATCATACTTGTCAAATAATCACATGCAATATCGATAACCACTTTCATAATGATGGAATGCATAATGCCAGACTATCATAACTACGTAGCCAAGGCCTTGTGCCAAGACTAAAAATAAGATTTTGTCAAGGCCTCATGCCAAGACACACTTTTTTCACATGAGACCCGCCGATGCATCGACGAGCTATAGCGGGCTCCACCCATCCCTTATTAAGTCCAATGCATTCCTCATATGAACAGGTTTAAACAAATAATAAACCATTACATAATCGTATCACATAAAACATGCATAAAGGAAACATAAAATTTCCACATTTCAATCACAAGATATCAATACAATACATTGATATAATAAAAACATTATCAAAACCATTTTTAATACCAAAATAAAAGAAAATTAAAACTTGGTATTTATTTTTCATTTAAAAAAAAGTTATGGCTTGTAGAGGAAGCCGAAACTCCAACAATGGTCACAGCGGTGGACAAGTCATTGTCGCCGCATATGTATGACAATAAAAACATTCCTTTTTGTCATTTAGTAAAACACATCGTATAAAAATATTCCTTTTGAGTAATTGTAAAAGTCAAAGGGGTTTGTACACCGTATAGAATAAATTTGTGTACAAAACAAAATATGCCTCAATGAATGGAGATTGAGACGAAGTCCCTTACAGAGATAATTTTTTTAAATAAAATAGATCTATTATGTGTATCCACTATAAGTACGCATAAATAAAGTACAAATATAAGACAGGACATAATAATATCATGACGTAGTTTGAACGTAAGAGATTAACCCAAAGAATGGAAATTGGGTTAAGATGTTCCCTTACCTCATGTCTGACTTGACACGATTGTTATTTAAACTCATAAATAATAAAATAGAGTAAATTTCTAATTGATTAAGAACCTTTTTAAAGTTCATTATTACTTTTATATCACTTTTTACCTTTTTATGAACATTATTTAATTATTTAAGTTAATAACGGTCGTTTTGTCGATCTTTGGTACTTGAGTCAAAAATAAACTACTTATAATTACATGTTGTTTATGTGGTAGAATATCCATTATATCAAGAATTATATTCACTATGTATATATCATATATATCATATATATCCAGTATATACATTCATTCATAATATTACGTAACATTTAGAGGTAAGCAATGAAATGAACCGTTCATGGAGATGGTAAGCTGTACGTACGCATGAACGCTACTTTCATTTCTATTTCATATTTAATGGAATGAAATCATAATGATATAAAGGTATATTATAATTACAGTATAATATCATATATAATATCATTTACTCCATCCTTTATACATCCCACATATGGAATTAACGATTCAAATCACTTTGAGGGGGAGGTAGTCCGCACATCCTAAAAGAAATTATCGTGTTTACCCATAATGGAAATCATAAAGGTATGACATAAATGAGAAATAAAGAAGAATAAGGAAATCATAAAAATAATATATATCATTTATAAATATAGTTACATCTTAATTTCCACCATGAGAGGTGTTAAAATAAGATTGAACAATCATCGTTTCGTGAGGCAGAAACTCGCCAACCATAGAAACAGTATGTTCATTAACCATTAGACGAAGGTGTGTGTAAGTGTAAATAAAATACTTCTCATAAAACATCCTATTATATTTAATATACTGTTTTTGTTACAAAATAATGGAATAAAATGAGTTTAAGGGGATGTATAAGAAAAATAAAACAAAATAACATAAGAGAAGAAATTACCATAAAATTGGGTAACTCTTTTTGATTTGGGCCAAAGGCTTCCTTGGAAAGACTTTTGCCCAAAGTGAGGCTTCTAGGTGTAAGAGAGGGAATATGAGAGAGTATTTGGGCAGAGTTTGGCCTATCAAAATGGCTTTTAAGGTGTGAATAAGGTGGTATAGTTGGGGGCCTTTTATAAGAGGAGAGCAGGGACACTCTTGAAAAGTCATGAAATGTTACATTATTATGAAATACTTTTCGGATTTCAAAATTCCAACAATTATATATTTCTAGTATAAGGTGATAAATGTTCTAAATATACTCATCCAATAGGTTTTTGACATGTTCAAGTCTTTGATTTTACATTATCTTTCATTTTATTTAAATCGTTAATTGATGAGGTAATCGCTGCATCATCATGGTCTCATAAATATTTTAATTTATTTAATGTCTAAAAATTATATAAAATATATAATGATTTAGTAAATAATTTTATCTTTCCAATGAATATTTATAGTCGAAAAGTTAACTTATATAATGCGATGTAATAATTTTTTTAGTAAAACAACACATGTTTGTGACAATTTTATTTTTACTTTAAATGAAAAGTTATTAATGTCATTTTCTTACCCAAGTGGCTCCATGGGGTCCCCAAGATGTCCCATGGATTTTGTTGGTCGTCCATTACTCATCCAATAAGTTTAGGACAAATGTAAAAATATTTTTATATTTTTATAATATCATTTTTACCTTAAATTTCAATAATTACCTTTAATCGCGATTAATAAAACTTAAAAGTTACGATTCCCCAAAAAATTATTTTAATCCCATTGATCCACATTTTAATTTCTAATGACATCAATGTATGTCAGATTTTTGAAAATCAAATCACAAAAGTGGTAATGTTTCATTTACACGAAAAATTATTTTTTAAACTACCACTTAGTAGTTTCACTATTCATCAAAAATTGAAATTTTCATAACACCAAAAATTAACCCTAAGCTATATTTGATATTTCTAATTCAAAAATGATGCATATTATACAAAATTCAAAACATATAAGTTGAATTAAATATTTTAATAATTAATTCTCGTTGTCACAACAAATAGCGTGTTTTTAAGAAAGAATGTCAATCAAAAGATTGACAATTGTTTATGTCCAATTTCAATGTGAAATTAATTCTAATGAAAACCATTGGATAAAATGGTAAAAATATATTCTAATTAACCTTTATAACCTCTCAATTGTATAATTTAGCACTATAAATTATTTTGATTAAAAACATTGTTTTTATGTATTTTCTCTATTCATAGAAATTGGAAGTTCTCAGAAAAGTACAAAAAATTCAAATTAGGATAATTTTGATATTCTGAATACAATAATGAAGTCCATTTTGAAATATAAAATTTATATAATTTCACAAAGTGGGTATTAATATTCATAACGGCTAATTTTATTTGTTGCGGTGTGTTAGAACTCGAGGTTGCGTACAACACGCGCTGCTCTATTATTCAAAGAGGAGCGTACCATGGAAGCTTAGGGTGTTACAAAAAATGACTAGCCAATACATTCTCAGAGATCATTTTTCATTTATCAATTTATGTAAATTTTTAAGTAATAATATATTCAAAATAATCCATGGATTCATGTAATTTTTAACAAATATATATCTTATTGTGGCAATATCATTTTAGAATATTGCCAATGAGTGTCGAAACTATAGTTTGATGTTCTCCAAAAAATTATCTCCTATAAAAAACTTATCTATGGAAATGTAATTGGTTTTTTTGACTTGAATATACAAATTAAGTATTTTTAAATATATGGTTGACTCACTATCCCAATGAAACTCAAGAAGTGAAATCATATTCATTGAACAGTAATTGAAAATTGGTTTCCCAATTCAAATAAATCATAATTATTATGACTAATATGTTATTATTTATATTAAAGAAGGTTTACCAAATGATTTAAAAAAACATAATGTAAATTACATCGATAAAATATGTGTTACTTTATTATCTATCATGGAAAATCATTGAATAATGAAGATACAATCATATATGTCCAACAAAGCATTATATCACCTTCAATATAGTGGTCTCGAGTAAATCTCATATATATTTTATATTTTATGGAAGAATATAAATCCACTATTTATATATTCTAAATGAGGGGAAAATATATTCATAAATCAAGATTTTACACTTTTCCCATTGGAGAACATGGAATATCTCTTATCATCTTTTCAGTACCAAATTAATATTATGAAAACATACCTCAAATGGTTATCAATAAAACATAGAGACTTCCATGGATATTTCATGGAATGAATCTACATTGTCATGAAAGATATGTATCATATTCCATTTAAATTTTATTGGTGGATTACACATTAAAAACATCATGTGTTGATTGAAAATTTTTTCTAGTTCATCAATATCAAAATGTATTTTTTGTTAAACATAATATAAATCCTAAACAAATCACATGACTCGATATCCTTTTTATTTTTTAATATATAAATTTTAATGGAAAATATTAATTCAGTTTTTATATGTTTATCTTCAAGTAATATAGACATACTCTCCATCTTATGAGTGTTTTCTAGGAATGATTTTGTTTGACTAATACTTTTTTATAGTCAGGCCTCTATTTTTTACAACTACATTCAATGGGTTGACATATTCACTATCTAAAATTAAAATGATAACAATCACATGGGGGAGTCTAAGAACATCATTCTTTAACAAATACTTCATAAAATAATAAGTATACATTTAATCTAGTTAATTGGTTTTATTCCATCTTCTTAATATAATTTGTGTTTAAATATGGTGAGACTATTCCTTTGATATAAATAATTACCTATGAGATTTAATTGTTTCTATAATTAAATAATTTAAAAATTTATTCATATGGGCCCTCTATCAATTATGTGTTTCTAATGATGATAACATCAATGTACAAGGTTTTTGCTTCAGGTCCAGTGTTGGTGGATTGATAATTTTTACGAAAAATTTTGGGTTTGTAACCCTTGAAAAATACTTTATACATTTTTTCGCCTAACCCTATTATTGATCTCATGATATAATTTCCTCATTTTTTATACCTACATAGATTTGATGAGATTTATCATTCCCTAATTCTTTGTATTCTATAGAATCATTATAAAAGGTTATTCATTATGGTATTAGATAACATGGAATCCCTCAGATTTAGTTTTATGCATCACAACATTCATTACATCGAATGTGTCATGATATCCACACACATGAAAAATTATCCTTCTTTATTTGAAGTATATTAGTTATTTTTTTTTTGTTTCTAGGAGAGGTAGACAATGAATAATGGTTGGGTCCCTGTATTCATCTACCTAAAGGATCCAATGTCAACATGAAATATGAATATTCCCAACAAGAAATAAATATCATCAAAAATTATTTATGAATATTTAACTAAATGATTAACATTTTGGATTTATACTATATTTGTTTTAATATAATCCAATCCAATCGTTAAAAATACATATAATGGGAAAAATTATAAATTATCTAAAATTTCATTATGGCTTCCTATAAATTCGTGAACCAATTATGTGTGGGATATAAAATCTCCATAGATTTAATATATTTGGAGGGACCACATTAGGAACTAATGATGAAAATTATTTAATAAAAGATATAACTCAGAGTTCACCCAACTCCTTTTTGTTGATAGCTTATCATTAAGGAATTTATTATAATCTTGTATTTGTGAAATGTCTTTGGTAGAAGGGTCATTGAAATGGAGTTGATTGAAAAAATATAGAAATTCATCATACTATATTTCAACACTTTTTTGCCTTACTCTATCAGGGAACATTATTTGGGATGAAATGGTTATAGTATTTTATACACCTACATATATTTTTTTATCTCTTTTTCCTATTTTTTCAACATTTTTTCCTTTTAGCATCCTTTTTATCTCTTCTTCATTATTTCATTTATACTTCTTAATTTTTTCCCACTTTTTCTAATTTTCCTTCAAGTACATTCTTTATGCGTAATGTCAAAACCTTTATATCAACCTTCATATTTTTTAAATTTGAAATTTTAGGGTATTAAGATATCTATCCAATTATGTTTATTTTCTTTTCCCTACCAAATCCTTATGGTTTTAGAGAATGGATTATGGACTAATAAATAAATTTTCCTAATTCTAAATTGATTGATATGAAATATAAATATGTTTTTCTAGTATAATCTTGAGGAATTGTATTGAGGGTTGTGAGGATATTTGTGACTAAAACTGTTATGTAGAATTATCAAATTGAGGTTTATAGGGTGGAAAGGTAAGGAATGGCCTTTGTTTTTATTTCTATAGTGCAATATATGGTTGAAATTTGTTTATATTTATTTTTTACACTATGATGAACTAGTCTAACCTATACAAATGAATTATTGTATCATTGAGGGGATTTCTTATAGATAACACAATTTAATATTAGGGGATGATTATCCTACTAATTAATCAGAAATTGTTGTAATGCCTAGGTCCCTACACATATCTCAAAGGATTTAGGTTCTTATGTAGGTATTTCTAAATTCATTGATTTATTAGGTGTTGGGTGTAATTTTAAATTTTCCAACTACTTTATAAATGCCTAAACATGTGTAGGAAAACGTGGATATGACTACACATAGTGGATTATTTTCCTTGGTTTACATATTTGACATTATCATATATATGAATTTTGATTGATATATTCAATAATGTCTCATGTGACATTTACTATTTTCATCATGGGAGCCCTATTAGTGAAGTATCAATTATGACAAATGGATTAGGATAGAATCCATTATAAAACCATAGTATTTATTTACAATTTCAATTATGTTATTTCATAACTTCCTCAAAAAATTCTTAAGTCAACTCTATTTCCATAAATATGGATTCTCCATCGATCTGGTAGAAAAATTGAACCTCACATCACAATTTCTATATCCATTATAAAAGAATTTTTTTATCTAAAAACACGTCCACCATATTGTCTTATGAAGTGATCAATCACGGGGGTTGGATTTTCTACCAATATTATTATATGAATAAGAGTGTGAATGGTTAAAATACGATATATATATATAATATAAGTTTATATCATTATGCATTATTTTAAAAACAATTCTATGAAATTTCATGAGTATGTATGAGGATATTCACTTTGTAAGTCTTCAAACCACCCCATTTTTTGGATCAGATAGATAACGATTAGATTGAATTCAAAGTTCATTTCTTGAATAAGAGGATGCATAATTGTGGTGTCACCTCAATTAGTAGATGATAAAACATAAATCATGATGGTTTTATCCTAGGTAATTTTTTGTTACTGATTATTTGGGTTATCATTGTAGAATTATCTATTCGGACGAGGGATATATGCATTTACTTCCATTTAAGATCATTAGTGTGAGAAGTGTAGCAACTCAATCTTATGGTTCTACTCTAAGGTTACTTATTAATCAAAACTCATAAATTTATTTTTCTTGTAATTCATCATATACATAGATCCTTAAACAATGATAGAAACAAAATAACCCATCTATTTAAAAATAATACAATGATATAAAAATAACATGATTGGTAAAATATTGGGTTAATTAGTTTTCATATTATTTGATATAATGTTTATTTATCTCCTGAGAAATGGATCAAAATATGACTCCCATGAGGAATTATTAATTACATGTCATGGAAAATGTATTAATTTATGAATATGGTCTTTAAACTGTTAACTATTATAGATTTATGTTTCCATTCAATAAAGGTTGGTCCAAAGTGATAAAACTTGATCTCCAAGTTAATTATTTAAATAAAATTTATCTTTAATGTTTTTTAAATAGAAAATAGACTGAACTAAATTTTAAACCTAGAATTAAAAAAAGAAACATAAAATAATAAAATGAAATTATATAAAGGTATATATTTCAATGTATTATTAATAAAAGGTGTATATATCATGCATTCATGAATATGTTGAATAAAAAATCTTCCTGAAAATTCAATGATTTCCAAAATCCCATGGTCAATTTCATTGATTTTACCAAGTCCAATTTGGTTATTTTGGTTGGAGAAAGAAACTAATATAAATTCATTAAGCTTGATCTTAAAGGAAGAAGGAAAATCCCAATTACATGTAGTTTTTTAATTCTATTAATCACCTAGATATTCAAATATTAATGAATATTTTAGTCAAAATGTATTATTGAAATATATAAAGTTAATATTCAAGGAAATTAAAAATTAAAGAAACACCTAATGAATGAAATCTATAATGTAATTTATGTATCCATCCTTATAATCATGGTTTATAATCATTTATGTTACTTCCTGCTCATTTTTATGGAAAATAAATGATACATGGATTAATATTCATAAGATGTGAGAATAATGATAAATAATTAAAATAGGGATTACTTAATTGATTTAATAATAATATAAAAAATCATAATTGGGGCCCATGTGAATAAAATTTAAAGAATCATATCTATTAAAAAATGACTTAAATTTTCTATTTATAAAATATTTAACCCTCAATGTGAAATATTATTCCCCATAATGTGAAATTATTAAACATAAAGATATAATTCTTATACAATTTCCCTAATTTTCTTCTATAAAAATGTGATGGACCTTAGTTTGAATTGATATGTTTATCTTATAATTAAAAATTCATATCTTTCTAAAATCATGGAATAATTCCCATATAAACCATACAATGATCATATATTATGTGGATATCATAGATTAATTTTAGAATTATATTGGAACCATCAATTATGTGATTGAATTGGATTAACCTATCCAACTACCTTAGTCATCTCATAATTAATTTACTATAAAATAAATATGATATCATGTGGATCCTTTAAAAAATATTCTGGATTGTGAATTCACTACATCATGACCAAAACCCTCATGAAATATTGTATCTTAACATCATAAAAATTACAATTAATTTCTCATCAGGTTAATCTATCATATCATCGTAGATCTTATTAATCTGAAATAGCTCCCTTGAATTTAGCTTTCACATATCTCTTGTGACACATCAACCATTTTTCATTGTACATGGGATATTAATATGTTTCATGAGATTTTGAATTATCTTATATACACATAACCTTTCTTGGATAATATATAATATATCCAACAAAAAAAATACCTTAATCATTCATATCGTAATGTATTTCCAATTTTATTCTAATTTTAGGTATTTAAAATTTGAACTCTATGAATTTCACCAAGGATCATTTTACTCCATATATATTTATTCATACATTAATCCAATATAGTATTAATATCATTATTACATTGTGGTTACACTATATTTTAATTTTTCTAAAATGTGGATACATATGTTACAAAATGAAAAATATGGAATTCCACAAAAAAATTATAAATTTATCCAATCGATCATCCAATTAAGAATCATCATGAAAATTCTCAACAATAAATAGAATTAAATATAATTAACTCCATTAATCATTGTGAACAATGATTATATATTTTGAAGAATTAAAATATAACAATTTTTGAATTTAGAGAAAATTTATTCTTTTGAATATCACCAAGGAATATATTTATATGATTATAGTATAATGAATAGATAAGTCTTAGATACGTGGATCTATTTGAGATCTTTGATCATGTGGGAACTATATCTTATCACATATATTTTCCAAGAAAACCCTCATGTATACATGATTTGTTTCATCTATTTATTTTAAGGATGTATATCTAACAAGTATTATAATACTTGTTTAACATTCCAGACCCGAATACTACTGAAAGGTTCCCTGAGCGTGGTTTACCCCAAGGACTTAAGCGCATCTCCCCAAAATCTAGAAGCTACATTATAGGATCGACAGTCTAGGAAGTATCTATCATGAGACTATTCCTTCTTATTAGAGAGTAAAATAATGATATAAATCATACAACAATATGAGAATAAGTACATCAATTATACAAATGATAAACATCCATGAAATTGAGACAAATAAGCTAAACATTAACAGTAACCTTCTATAGGGTATGAAAAATAGAAATATAGAACAACTCAAACCACTTATATAGAATAAAAATTTATGATGATACATGTCATGTGTCTAAAAAGAATCCAAACAATAGGTATGTATAAAATAGTATAATACATGTAACAAAATAAAAAAGTTCAAAAACTATCCCAGTAAGCATCATGAGCGTCAGCTCTGTCCTATGATCCCCTACTCCTATGAAACAATAAAAATCCATAGAATTGAGATTACCCTTATCCATAGCTACATTCATGATATCTTATTAGGTACCAGATCCTATTCGAGTAGGGTGTGAAATAAAATCCCAATAGGCCGCCACCAATTGTGTCTAATGCTATCCAGTCATCGAATATATAAAAATATCAGTGTATAGGTTGTAGTAGAATACGAAAAGGATATTCTTAAAGTAACCAACCCATAATGGTATAGGTTCTCATTGACACACATCCTCTACTATATGCTTCGTTCTTAGATGAGAAGTCTCAGAACAACCATCCACCCCTCTATCAATTTATAATTATGCCTCATGACTTGACATATAGCTTTGAATACCCTATAATAGTATATGATCAAGTTTTTTATTACTAGGCCATATTTATGGCTAAATACAATGACTGAATCCAATATTGTGTTTTGGCTACACTACCGCATCATATTAATTATTTCATTAGTTAATCAATAAATAACCTAAGAACACCCTTAGAATTACTTAATTGGAATCCATGTATCACACTAGGAATAACATGAACAAATAATCCTATAAACATTTCTATGGATATCAACATCAGAACTCAGGTATCACTCTAGTTGTGGTATAACAACATCACCATTTTATATTCCCCACAGGGATCCACTAAGGCATCCCATGTATCACACTTGGAAGATATATAAATATATCTATGAATCTATCCTTGTAAAATCATTAGTAGTCCATGTATCACTATGGTGTACAAAATTCAACCCCTCAGAGTCCATCCTTGGTAGTCCAATTGGTTTTCCAACTTTCACTCTGATATAAGTAAGGAAATATCCAAATGAATCTATCGTTGTAATTCGTATATGAACACATAGGTCACCCAAGGTATATAATAAACACACATGGAATATAATTTAATTTTTTCATAGTTAATCACTTTGATCATTTAAATTTCACCTCACCTTAGATAGGTGCTTAATAATGGGATAATGTTATAATGATTGGCCACTTAATTATCCCATGTGTTCATATTAATATAACAAACAACTCATTCATAAGAAATAAAATAAATGTTCATAGCCTAGGGACATGGTCTTTCATTCCCTTCATTTCATCACATCAAATTACAATTTAATTTCAATATTTATCATCCCATGTAAAATGAAAATGACATATTTTAAAAGTGATCAATTTATAATCTACCCATAGTGGTCCAATTAATTAAAAAACTAACCCCAAGGGGTGATAACAATTAAATGTCCCTAATATTTATACATTTATCAATGGGTTCCTTTATTACATAGGTTATAATTATTCATTTTAATCAAGGAATAAATTCCATTTCAGGGGGTCCTCTTAGAAAATAGGGAACATGACACCACAATATATATATATATAAACACCTTGTATTTATGGAAAAAACCTGAGACCACCTACCGTAGGTCCAAATTACAGTGTTCTTCCAGAATTAGCTCTAGATTCAACTAATATTTCCGAAAAAATGAAGAATTAATGAAGAACTATAAATAGTTGAGAATAAATTTCACTTAAATAACTCTATCTATCCTAAGTTAAAAGAAGAACAAAAAACAAATTGAGTACTCACCGGGATGGATCCAATGAGATGATCCTCACTCGAATCTTAGTTTGGTTGTAAAATATACTCAAAGGCCTTCAAATGATCTCTTGACATGTTTTCGTCTAATAAAGGTAGAGAAGTGAATAGGGAATTATGTACTAACTCAATTTAAGAGAATATGGAAATTTACAAAAAAGTTCTGGACTTGTAGGGTTTGGTTGCATGGTTGTCCATACTGTGTACCATCTATTCACCCTTAGCATTAAGGAGGGGATCCTTGCATAGTTAGTGCACATATTTTGAATCAACTCGTGGAAAATATGCATGTAACCACTTTTAAAAATTATATAGGCCTTATCATTGGTGTGTGGCTCTATCCATGAGGATTCCTCAAACTGTACATCCTCTAGATCTTTCTATCTAACCCATCATGATTAGTAGTAATTGTACAACATATTCCACATGTTTTCTACTAACCGTTAGGACTGCCTGATTTTCCATAAAACGTGGTTTTGGTTTATGAACATGCCCTAGATACCCACGATAACCACATAATATCCAAAGGTAATCAAAAATGGTTGTAATTAATCATTTACATCAAATATTTATTTAATATAAACTATTTTGTTCCTCTACAAAGTACAGAGTTCTTAGATACACCCCCCTTAAATAAATTCATTGATAAATTTCCCTTCCAAGGTGATGAAGCCTCATCACTGAAAAAATATGGCCACTATTCTCATACATAGTTCTCCCACTCATATTTCTTACCTTGTACAAGACTCTGCTTCCATATCACCCTTTTTAGAGGAACTTGCCTTCCTTGAAGAACCTTGGTGCTATGATCCACAATATAAATAGGATGAAACTCAAAGGATTCATCAACCCATAATGCGACCTCCTCAAGATGAAAATCATGAGATGGGTCTGGATGATTATAGAACAACTTTGATAGGTGGAATAAATCTTTCATGGGTCGATACCTCTATGGTAACTATAAGGCCCCAGCCTTAAACCTTACTTAATCTTGAGTTATTACAAGATTACACATTGAGGATCTTTTCAGGTTTACAGTTTTAGAGAATTAGATCATGAAACTTGCATTACATTCCACATTTAAACAAAGTGGTTACATAAAAGACAATATTCATTCTTCCCATCAAAGGAAACCTATTTAAAATAAAACACAGATTCTTTCTTGACACATCCTTGACACTATCATCACATCATGTACCTTTCCCTTGACCTGTGAAAAACATTTCAAAAACTTGGGATGAGCATAAAAAGCTCAGTAAGGGTTATAAAAATATGGAAAGGAAACATGAGTTCATATATACATAAGAATGAAATCATACTTTACCCATAAAACATAGGCATATCAAATCATGAATAAATCATGGAAAACATAAGACATAAAGGTAACTTGAGGAATTCATAACATTCTTACGTAGGGAGTAACCCTCTTGGTTACGTTTGGAATACCCATCACAGTATATTCCCTAAATCTCTTCGGAGAAACCTTAACGTTTCACTCCTTCGCGTTACCCAATTCATTGGAGAGCTATAACGTGCTCACCCGCCCTTAGTTTATCACAGAACCACCCGTTTTCATAACAATTCCCAAGAACCATAACATAAATGTGTCACATAAAACATGCATAAAGGAAACATAACATTTCCACATTTCAATCACAATATAACATTTTAGTATATTGAAATATTGAATCCATTAAAAAAGAAACCATTTCCAAAACCATTTAAAACATTTAATAAAGAAATTTTTGAATCAAAGTGTCCCATACCACCTTGAAGCTTTTAACATTTTAAACCATTAATATCCATATAAATAAATCGTTAAAACCATTTTGAAAACATGGATATTAATAAGAACAAATAATTAAAACATTTAAAACGATATTTTGGTTAAAGGGGTTTTACCAAAATTAGAGACACTTGAATAAAATAATCGAGGAATAAATTTTAGTAATAACTTTATAATATCATGAGAATAAAAGGATTCATGATATAATACTCCAAAGGATAGTATATACACCATATAAGAGTGACTTGGTTCATAACAACAATGAACCCTCAATAGAAATGTCAAATGTGATGAAATCCCTTATAAAGAAGGTATCCTTAAATTAAGGACAAATAAATCTCAAAAATATGTGTGACAAATATATATACACCCAATATAAGTGGATATTAAGTGTAAAAAAATAAAAGTTCATTCACACATATTCAATGGATGACATATTCAATGACTACAAGTTGAACCCAAAGAAATCGAAATTGGGTTAAAAAGTTCCCTTGACAGCCTAACGGCATCACATCAAAAAGAGTTGATGAGAGATAAAAAGAGTATCTCATCACTTGGACATAAAATTTACATCAATAAATATATATGATAACATATCCCAACATAACAATATGTAAATTAAAAGACCCAACAAAAGAAGTCTTTAAAAAAATATGAGGGTGAAAGGTTCCCTTACTGACTTGGGTATCTTTCAAAACATACACCCCATGAAAGAAGGACAATAGATCATTGATGTAAATAATCATAAATGAAAGTATATTACACAAAGAGTAGAATAATGGGCACTACATACACCACTCAATGGAATTTGTGGCAAATGTAGCATAAATCTCACGAGAATAAAAGTGAGATGAAAAATCCCTTACGAAAATTCGGCAGCCTAACAGCGCCACTCAAAACTTCCAAAATGGATTGATGAGAGGAAATAGGGTCTCTCATCATATTAACATAATAATTATAGTAGGAGTAATATAAAAGAACATCCAAATCATAAGAAAAATGAGCTTGAAAGGAATGAAATAAAAGAGTGTACTTAAAAAGAAAGAGAGTTGTAGGATCCCTTACCTCGGGTCCGACTTGACTCGATCATTCTTTAACGTCCTGAATAATAAACTTGAGTTAATTTCCACTTTATTAATAACCTGTTTCTAGTTCATTATTCCTATTTGATCACTTATTTCCATGTAATAAACATTATGTAAACATTTATGTTAATAATGTTTGTTTTTTCTATATTTGGTTCTTAAGTCGAAAGTGGACTTCTTACCATTACATGTTGTTCGTGTGGTCAAATGTTTATTTTATCCAGAATAATATTCATGATTTGGATATCATATATGTCATATATATCCAGTACATTCATGCATTTATAACATTACATAATCATTTAGAGGTAAGAAATGAAATGCACCGTTCATGGAGACGGTAAGCCGTACAAACGCATGAATGCTACTTTCATTTCTATTTCATATTTTATAGAATGGAATAATAATGATATAAAGGTATATTATAATTACAGTATAATAGCATATATAATATCATAGTTCCATCCTTTATACATCCCGCATATGGTATTTAACGAATCAAATCACTTTGAGGGGGCGGTAGTCCGCACTTCCTTAAATGATGATATCGCGTATACCCATAATGGAAGCCATAAAGGTAAGACAAAAATGAAAAATACAGAAGCGTAAATAAAACATAAATATATTATATATCATATATAAAAATAGTTACATCATAATGGCCACCTTTGAAGGTGTTAAATGAGTATTGAACAATCATCGTTTCGGGAGGCAGAATTTCACCATCCACGGAAACCGTATGTTCTTTAACCATTTGATGTAGTTGTGTGAGAGTGTAGCTAAAATAAATCTTATAAAAACATCCTAGTATATTGAAGATACTGGTGTTGTTACAAAAGATGTAAATAAAAAGAGTTTAGGGGGTTGGAGAAGCAAAATAAAACAGATGAACATGAGAGAGTGAATTACCTTTAAAAGTGTAACTCCTTTTGATTTGAGCCTAAAGGCTTCCTTTGAAAGGATTATTCCCAAAGGGAATACTCTAGGATGAGGAGAGGGATGTGGAGACAGTAAATGGGCAGGGTTTGGCTGAGCCAAAGGCTTGAGGAGTGTGTTAAATGAGGTAGAGGTGGGGGCCTTTTATAAGAGGAGAGGAGGGGCACTTTTGGAAAGTAAAGAAATATTACTTTATTTGAAAATGTGTTTCGGTTTCAAAAGGTCCCACATTGATATAATTCGTGGATAAGGTGATAAGTCTTCTAAATCCACTCATATAATAAGTTTTGGACATGTGTAGTTCATAGATTTTATATTATCTTTCCATTTTATTTAAATCGTCAAATAATGATGTCATCGCTACATCATTATTATGTCATAAATAATTTAATTTATTTAATATCTAAAAATTATAAAACAAATACTATGATGTAGGAAATCTTTTTAGCTTTCCAATTAATATTTATAATAAAAAATATGACTTGTATAACCTCACTTAAAAATTGGGTTAGTAAAACATATCATGTTTGTGTCAATTTTACTTTTACATTAAATAAAATGTTATTTATGTCATTTCCCAACCAAAGTGGATCCATCGGGTCCCCAAGTTTATCCATGGCTTTTCTTTGTCGGCCATGATACAACCAATAAGGGTAAGACATGTGTCAAGCTCATCTCATTTTATTAAATCATTATTTTTACCTTAAACCACACTAATTACCACTAATCGCGATTAAAAACTTAATAAGTTAATATTCACCAAAAAATTATTTTAATCTCATTGAACCAAATTTTACTTCTTAATGACAACCATGTATGTAGGATTTTTGAAAATCAAAACACAATGATGGCAAAATTTCATTTAAACGGAAAATCAGTTTTTATAAGTACCACTTAGTGGTTTCACTATTCATCAAAAATTGATGTTTTTCAGAAAAATCCCAAAAATTCACCCTAAGATATATTTGATATTCTGAATTCAAAAATGAAGTCCGTTTTACAAAATTCAAAACATATAAGTCACATTAATTAATTTAATAATTAATTCCCACTGTCATGACAAATAGCGTGTTTTATGAAACAATAAGTATCAAAAGATTGACACTAGTTTAAGTCTGATTTCAAAGTGAAATTGATTCCAACGACCACTATTGGATTTAATGGTAAAAATATTTTCTAATTTCACTTTAAAACCAATTCAAAATATAATCTAATCATATAAATAAATTAGATTAAAAAGTGGTTTTGAATTAAAATACATCATTTTACACTATTCATTAAAAAAAGAACTTTACCGGAAAGATACCAAAAATTTACACAAAGTAAATTTTGATGTCCCGATTCTTAATAAGAGTTTTATTTGGTCCAAAAGAATGTTTATGAGTGAACAAAACTAAATTTAATGACGGTTCTCCATCAAAAGTTGATAAGTGAACCTTTAGTGAAAACTAGGGCATATACGCCTAAAATTGAATTCTTTCCGTATTTTAAGCCTTTATCTTTTATTGTATAAATGTAAAAATATTTAAGAACATATATAATCATATTTTAGTTATTTATATCCATTACCACCATTAAAATGGCTACATGTTAACTACCATTTAGAATAATATTATTTTATTATTAGAGTGCAACGTAAGATTCCCAAGAAACTCATTGTTGCGTGTTGGGTACGCCATCGAGCATAGCGTCCCCTTTAAAGTCATATTAATATTTTATTCAAAAATATGGATAAATATGAAAATGTTATATTCCTTATTTACCTGGGGTGTTACATCCTTCCCCCCTTTTGGGAATAGCGTCCTCGCAATTTTATAATTGCGCTTGGAAACATCCTTGAACGTCCCACGTCAGAGAAGAGTCGGTAAAACAATCACATTAAAATAAAGAAAGATAAGTACAGAGGTCACCCGAGTTAACCCATACTAGGATTCCAAGTATGAAAATATGGACATGGAGGAAAAAACAAAGGGTCATGTTCTGATTGAGTGTGATAGAAAACATGTTTAGGAGAAAGTTAACCACGAGAAAATCACAAACTTGTGATGGGTTAAACGGTATTCGATTCCCCAGTAGGAAAAGTTAATAGACAAAATTTTTGTTTTAAGTTACTTTTTATTGAGGAATTAATTCATAAGGAAACATAATCACTTATCATGTTGACTCTCAAATTTTACTAGATTCCTTAATCAAACTCATATTTTTTTCCAAAAGACGAGTATTTAGGGAGACTTGTTCACATTAAGAGTACTATAATCAACTTCTAGAGAATCACCTAATCCCCAAAAGAGAACTATATACATCCCATGTTTTTAGGCTTTAACCAAAACCAAAACCAAAAAGGTTAGTACAAGATCAGATAATCCAGAAAAGGATAACCCCTTATAAAAAGAAAATCTATTCTTAATCCCCAAAATTTGTCCAACAAAACCCAAAGTTCAACGAGGAACATTAGATAATCAATTTGTACATAAAATTCTTCAAAGTAAACCAATATAATATTGAAACCCAAATATTTGAAGGATTTAGTCACATAGTCTTCCAAGTTAAATCGTAACATTTATCTCCAAACAACATCAGTTGCTCCTAAAGTCTCACATTGAAAAGTAATTATCCTAATCACCTATCCTCCAAAAGAGATAAAATCTTCAAGAATAATCATAACATATTTTAACCTCAATTTTATCTCATTCCTTTCATTTTCCATCATAACATATGGTAACCCATAATTACCTCAAAATTAAGGATCATATAAACCCAAATGGTTCTTTATAACTATGTCTACAAAAGAAAAGATAACTATTACTTGAATAAAATTTGCCTATATTAAACATCAGGGTTACACATAATATAAAAAGTCTTATAGTGTAACCCCATCATCAAAAGATACTTAATACTCTTAAGAATTTCACCCTAACTCTTGAAGCCCTCATATTTTGACATCTTACTCATTCAACATTCTTCATGATCCATTATCCATTCCTTTCCAACTTATTCCGAAATACCTCTTTCCTACAAACAAAATCATGAATCATATCCTAAGATTCCAAAATAAGAAAACAATAGTCATGAAATAGTACATACCTTTGATTGGTCATTGTCAGTTTCTTCATCCTCAATTGGAATGGCATTAGGTATTGGTAAACGAATATTGGTACGCTCTTGGTGACCCCATTCACGAAACTTCTTCATAGGACATGTGTTTGCATAATGACCATGCACACCACATTTAAAACATTCAATTGATCCCTCAGAAAGAACTTCTTTCCCTTTCCTCGAGTCAACTGGATGCTTCCTTCTTCCATGGCAGGTTCTTGCTTTATGACCTTCATTTCCACATCTATAACATATTTATGTCCCTTTGAAACATTTTCCTAGGTGTTTCTTTCCACATCTTTGACACATAGGTTTTTAAACACACTTACCTTTATGATTATTACCTGTACTTCCGTAGGGATTTGTTTCTTGCATATATGATGCCTTAGAGAAATCTCCAAGGTTTAGGTGGTCAATCATGACTCCAGATAGTTGGTTGAGGATAATCAAAAGAGTTCTCATTGCAGCTCCCATATCATTCAGTTGCTTGCTCAAAAAACTGTCACAGTTTCCTTCACATCCACTGTTACTTTGGTGCCTGCTAGATCCAGCCATTTACTAAAACCAAAAAGGTCAGTGTGAGTATATCAACAAAACCATCATGTACTAATGAGTAAGATAGACAATAAGATATAATTACTCATTCACTTTATCTAAAACTAAGACTCTTTCTGAAATCCTAACCATTATGGTAATTGTCAATTATGCCTAAAGAATACCCTAACCTCTAAAGTTATCTAAACCGACCTTTGATACCAACTATAAGGCCCCAGCCTTAAACCTTACTCAATCTTGAGTTATTACAAGATTACACATTGAGGATCTTTTCAGGTTTAGAGTTTTAGAGAATTAGATCATGAAACTTGCATTACATTCCACATTTAAACAAAGTGGTTACATAAAAGACAATATTCATTCTTCCCATCAACGGAAACCTATTTAAAATAAAACACGGATTCTTTCTTGACACATCCTTGACACTATCATCACATCATGTACCTTTCCCTTGACCTGTGAAAAACATTTCAAAAACTTGGGATGAGCATAAAAAGCTCAGTAAGGGTTATAAAAATATGGAAAGGAAACATGAGTTCATATAGACATAAGAATGAAATCATACTTTACCCATAAAACATAGGCATATCAAATCATGAATAAATCATGGAAAACATAAGACATAAAGGTAACTTGAGGCATTCATAACATTCTTACGTAGGGAGTAACCCTCTTGGTTACGTTTGGAATACCCATCACAGTATATTCCCTAAATCTCTTCGGAGAAACCTTAACGTTTCACTCCTTCATGTTACCCAATGCATTGGAGAGCTATAACGGGCTCACCCGCCCTTAGTTTATCACGGAACCACCCGTTTTCATAACAATTCCCAAGAACCATAACATAAATGTGTCACATAAAACATGCATAAAGGAAACATAACATTTCCACATTTCAATCACAATATAACATTTTAGTATATTGAAATATTGAATCCATTAAAAAAGAAACCATTTCCAAAACCATTTAAAACATTTAATGAAGAGATTTTTGAATCAAAGTGTCCCATACCACCTTGAAGATTTTAACATTTTAAACCATTAATATCCATATAAATAAATCGTTAAAACCATTTTGAAAACATGGATATTAATAAGAACAAATAATTAAAACATTTAAAACGATATTTTGGTTAAAGGGGTTTTACCAAAATTAGAGACACTTGAATACAATAATCGAGGAATAACTTTTAGTAATAACTTTATAATATCATGAGAATAAAAGGATTCATGATATAATACTCCAAAGGATAGTATATACACCATATAAGAGTGACTTGGTTCATAACAACAATGAACCCTCAATAGAAATGTCAAATGTGATGAAATCCCTTATAAAGAAGGTATCCTTAAATTAAGGACAAATAAATCTCAAAAATATGTGTGAAAAATATATATACACCCAATATAAGTGGATATTAAGTGTAAAACAATAAAATTTCATTCACACATATTCAATGGATGACATATTCAATGACTACAAGTTGAACCCAAAGAAATCGAAATTGGGTTAAAAAGTTCCCTTGACAGCCTAATGGCATCACATCAAAAAGAGTTGATGAGAGATAAAAAGATTATCTCATCACTTGGACATAAAATTTACATCAATAAGGATATATGAGAACATATCCCAACATAACAATATGTAAATTAAAATACCCAACAAAAGAAGTCTTTTAAAAAAGAGGAGGGTGAAAGGTTCCCTTACTGACTTGGGTATCTTTCAAAACATACACCCCATGAAAGAAGGACAATAGATCATTGATTTAAATACTCATAAATGAAATTATATTACACAAAGAGTAGAATAATGGGCACTACATACACCACTCAATTGAATTTGTGGCAAATGTAGCATAAATCTCACGAGAATAAAAGTGAGATGAAAAATCCCTTACGAAAATTCGGCAGCCTAACAGCGCCACTCAAAACTTCCAAAATGGATTGATGAGAGGAAATAGGGTATCTCATCATATGAACATAATAATTACAGTAGGAGTAATATAAAAGAACATCCATATCATAAGAAAAATGAGCTTGAAAGGAATGAAATAAAAGAGTGTACTTAAAAAGGAAGAGAGTTGTAGGATCCCTTACCTCGGGTCCGACTTGACTCGATCGTTCTTTAACGTCCTGAATAATAAACTTGAGTTAATTTCCACTTTATTAAGAACCTTTTTCTAGTTCATTATTCCTATGAGATCACTTATTTCCATGTAATAAACATTATGTAAACATTTAAGTTAATAATGTTTGTTTTGTCCATATTTGGTTCTTAAGTCGAAAGTGAACTTCTTACCATTACATGTTGTTCGTGTGGTCAAATGTTTATTATATCCAGAATAATATTCATGATTTGGATATCATATATTTCATATATATCCAGTACATTCATGCATTTATAACATTACATAATCATTTAGAGGTAAGAAATGAAATGCACCGTTCATGGAGACGGTAAGCCGTACGTACGCATGAACGCTACATTCATTTCTATTTCATATTTTATAGAATGGAATAATAATGATATAAAGGTATATTATAATTAAATTATAATATCATATATAATATCATAGTTCCATCCTTTATACGTCCCACATATGGTATTTAACGAATCAAATCACTTTGAGGGGGCGGTAGTCCGCACTTCCTTAAATGAAGATATCGCGTACACCCATAATGGAAGCCATAAAGGTAAGACAAAAATGAAAAATACAGAAGCGTAAATAAAACATAAACATATTATATATCATATATAAAAATATTGACATCATAATGGCCACCTTTGAAGGTGTTAAATGAGTATTGAACAATCATCGTTTCGGGAGGCAGAATTTCACCATCCACGGAAACCGTATGTTCTTTAACCATTTGATGTAGTTGTGTGAGAGTGTAGCTCAAATAAATCTTATAAAAACATCCTAGTATATTGAAGATACTGGTGTTGTTACAAAAGATGTAAATAAAAAGAGTTTAGGGGGTTGGAGAAGCAAAATAAAACAGATGAACATGAGAGAGTGAATTACCATTAAAAGTGTAACTCCTTTTGATTTGAGCCTAAAGGCTTCTTTTGAAAGGATTATTCCCAAAGGGAATCCTCTAGGATGAGGAGATGGATGTGGAGAGAGTAAATGGGCAGGTTTTGGCCGAGCCAAAGGCTTGAGGAGTTTGTTAAATGAGGTAGAGGTGGGGGCCTTTTATAAGAGGAGAGGAGGGGCACTTTTGGAAAGTAAAGAAATATTACTTTATTTGAAAATGTGTTTCGGTTTCAAAAGGTCCCACATTGATATAATTCGTGGATAAGGTGATAAGGCTTCTAAATACACTCATCCAATAAGTTTTGGACATGTGTAGTTTATAGATTTTACATTATCTTTCCATTTTATTTAAATCGTCAAATAATGATGTCATCGCTACATCATTATTATGTCATAAATAATTTAATTTATTTAATATCTAAAAATTATAAAAAAAATACTATGATTTAGGAAATCTTTTGAGCTTTCCAATTAATATTTATAATAAAAAATATGACTTGTATAACCTCACTTAAAAATTGGTTTAGTAAAACATATCATGTTTGTGTCAATTTTACTTTTACATCAAATAAAATGTTATTTATGTCATTTCCCAACCAAAGTGGATCCATGGGGTCCCCAAGTTTACCCATGGCTTGTCTTTGTCGGCCATGATACAACCAATAAGGGTAAGACATGTGTCAAGCTCATCTCATTTTATTAAAGCATTATTTTTACCTTAAACCACACTAATTACCACTAATCGCGATTAAAAACTTAATAAGTTAATATTCACCAAAAAATTATTTTAATCTCATTGAACCAAATTTTACTTCTTAATGACAACCATGTATGTAGGATTTTTGAAAATCAAAACACAATGATGGAAAAATTTCATTTAAACAGAAAATCAGTTTTTATAAGTACCACTTAGTGGTTTCACTATTCATAAAAAATTGAAGGTTTTCAGAAAAATCCCAAAAATTCACCCTAAGCTATATTTGATATTCTGAATTCAAAAATGAAGTCCGTTTTACAAAATGCAAAACATATAAGTCACATTAATTAATTTAATAATTAATTTCCGTTGTCATGACAAATAGCGTGTTTTATGAAACAATAAGTATCAAAAGATTGACACTAGTTTAAGTCTGATTTCAAAGTGAAATTGATTCCAACGACCACTATTGGATTTAATGGTAAAAATATTTTCTAATATCACTTTAAAACCAATTCAAAATATAATCTAATCATATAAATAAATTAGATTAAAAAGTGGTTTTGAATTAAAATACAACATTTTACACTAATCATTAAAAAAAGAACTTTATCGGAAAGATACCAAAAATTTACACAAAGTAAATTTTGATGTCCCGATTTTTAATAAGAGTTTTATTTGGTCCAAAAGAATGTTTAAGAGTGAACAAAACTAAATTTAATGACGGTTCTCCATCAAAAGTTGATAAGTGAACCTTTAGTGAAAACTAGGGCATATACGCCTAAAATTGAATTCTTTCCGTATTTTAAGCCTTTATCTTTTATTGTATAAATGTAAAAATATTTAAGAACATATATAATCATATTTTAGTTATTTATATCCATTCCCACCATTAAAACGGCTACATGTTAACTACCATTTAGAATAATATTATTTTATTATTAGAGTGCAACGTAAGATTCCCAAGAAACTCGTTGTTGCGTGTTGGGTACGCCATCGAGCATAGCGTCCCCTTTAAAGTCATATTAATATTTTATTCACAAATATGGATAAATATGAAAATGTCATATTCCTTATTTACCTGGGGTGTTACAGTAACTATAACTGATAGGCTATCGGCCTGACTCTTTCCCAAATCATGAACGTCCTGACATATCACAATGAAAGTTTACATTGTGTCATGATCCTCATATGTCCCATCCTAAGAGAGACACATAAAAATTCATGATCCCCAACAATGAACTCTAGTGTTCATCTACATTGATGGATGTAATATTTTGGTTGATACTGGGCAGTAGCCATATGCTTCTAAATAAATTAAACCTACTCTGTAGTCTCTTATGTGATACGTAGTCTAAAAATAACTTCCTCTACTACCTATAATAATAATAGTGGTGATCATCATGTCTAATTTTACAAAGAACCATAAGGAACCATTTGTATATTATCTTGAATACTATTGTTGTAGGATAACTCATACACGGGTATGTGCCTCTCCCAAGAGCCACCAAAAAACCAAGACACATGCCTGAAGTATATCTTAAAACATCTGTATATTATTATTTTCAAGGTGATTTAGTTTCAGGGTTGTATGGTGTGGTCAGAATCCCATGTGTACCCAACACCCTCTACAAACCTTACCAGAACAATGAAGTAAATTGGGCATACCTATCTAAAATGATAGTATGAGGGACCTCATGACTTCATACTATATCATAGATATATACCCTCCATATATCATATACTAAAAATGTATCCTTGATAATTAGGAAATGATAATCTTCTTTGATCATGTCAGAAACCACCCAAACAACATCACTATCACATAGTGACCTCGGTAACCAAGTCACGATAACCATAACAATATCATCCCATTTTGACATGGGAATGGGAAGAAACTGTAAATTTATATCTAGTATTTGGTATTTATCCTTCACCTACGAATATGTGGAATGTCTCATAAAAATATAGCAACATCACATTTTATCCCCAGCCACCAGTATTGGTGATGTAAATATGAATACATCATAGTGATTGTGGGATTCACTTCCCAATATGAAGCATGAATATCTTGCATCAAGTCCTCATGAAAGTATACCAAAACCCATAAGTATCCATGTATATTTATCGTTTTATCCTTGCCTATGACCCAACCAAAAGGAGGTTCCTAACTTACATATCATTCTGTAATTCACTGTTTTATTCCACCCTTACACTACTATATTAAAATAATTTTTTCTATGAATACCAAATAGTTTAAATAATTTCACATCATATTTGATTCAATAATTTAAAATTTATCATGGATAAAAAGGTATATTTCGATTTTCATATTATATTGTTGGTAGTGATTTGGAGGGGATGTAATGAATTACATGAAAAATGGGCCAAACTTTGCATGGTTCCATGTACATCACAAATAATGTTTTTCATCCAATATGGTTTAATTATAATTATATGATCCAAAAATTATTGGTATACAACTATTATGAATACATAAAATCCCAATTAGTCTATTAATGGGACTATCAGACCTGATCTGACTAAGAAATCGAATCATCTAAAATTTGAAATGTGTTGTTTTGTATTTTGGCTATATCTTGAGTTCTGGCCTCAAAATGATAAAAACATTTCATTAAAGATATTAAATAGTTTTTTAAATATGTTTTTCAGTTTTTTCAAACATGATTTAAGACCCTATAGATTCTTAAAACCCTGGTCCAAGTGGTTTTATGATATATGGGTCCCCAAAACCACCTTCCACATTGCCTATAAATTGGCACCTTGGGACCCCATTTCCAAGTTCATCCAAGAAGTGAAGTTCAACCATTTAAGATCTCTATATAATTATTATCATCATCCTATAAGTTTTTTATTCCTTTTTACTTATATGGAGAGCTTATGTGAATAAGTAGATCCACCCTTGTTTCCTCCTCCTCTAGATGGCAAACTAAATGGTGGGTGTTCGTTGTGAGGGAGGAACTCACATTTAAAGGGATTTACGATTCTCATGTTAACTATTTTTTTGAGTAAATTATTTATTAAAAAAATCATTCCATTTATCTTACATCATTTCATACTTGAATGTTTGTTTTAATGCATGCGATTCATTTTCTCGTAATTCTTAACTAGTCGGTGTGAGATTTTTAGTATGTAGATTGTGTCATTCTGATTGGACAACACAAGAATCCTTTTCTTACCCTATTTATTTGGATTTAAATATTTATTGAATTCTCTTATTACATAAATTTTTTCTAGACCTTGAAAATATGATTACTATATCATGGCTTGGATCTACATGCATTAATATGAAACCTTCTGAATTAATCAGGACTCCAATTAATTTCAAACAAATATTTACTCCAAAAAAATATTAATCTAAAAAAACATTGAACATTAATTCGGATTAGTGAACTCAATAAAAACCCATTATTGTATGTTTTTCAAAATACATATGGTTTTTGAACTATTAAAATCTTTAAATTTAGTTATTTATTTTAGAACAGTTTTTAAAACCACTACCACTTTTTAGTTATTTTTAATTCAAAATTAAAAAAATTAATCACCAACACTTCTTAAAATATTACCTAGTTTATTCCCTAGACAATATAATCATCTTTAAACCATAATAAATTTTATGTTTCATGATAAAAAATTTCATAATTTGGCGTTGTTTTTAGGAGAAATTTTGTTTTTAGTGAATATTATTTATTATATTTTTTAAAATTATATTAATATTTATTTGTTTTATATTATACCATTACATATATTTTTATTTTTTGACTTATCTATTTTTTAGTTTTTATGCATGAAACATTATACTCTGGGATATTTACCCCCTTTCATAAAGGAACAAGAGAGGATCATCCGTCAGTGACACATAGACATACAAGATAACCCTTTGAAGGGGGAAAACTCACTCCTCGAGTCTTTTCTAAATACCACTTCTTATAGTTACAAACTGAAAATTGAACATAAAATTCACAATATAATCCATGTTGGAATATTTCAGATGACTCCGATCATTTTCACACATGTTGTGATCATGTCCTCAGGTGTTGTGTTCCTGATTGAATGCTTCAGTCTACCCTTAGGCTCTTCCACACTCTTTCTTGTGGGGGAAACATTGGTCCCAAATGGACTACCCTTATGGTCCTTTATTTTGGTCTCTTTTGGATATCATTATTTTTTTAGACCCATGATTTCTTTAAATATTTTCATTATTGTCATATAATGGTTAATGTCACTAAATGAAATAAAATTCCACAACAAACATTATTATTTTAGGACATTTTTCATGTTTGGAGAATTGACATTATAAGTCCATTTCCAAATCCATTACTAACATCTATATTCTATTGGAAGTTGATTACTTGTTAAAATGGGTAGAGGAATGATCCCTAAGGAAAGATGATTCCAAGAAAATTGTGTAATATTTGATAACATAAATCTTTTATAGATTTTGATTACCTAGATTCATCAATAGTGACCAGAATCAACATTTCTACAACTAAAAAATGAAATAAATTTTTATTGGTACAGGGTTGATCATCGAGTGTCAACTATATATCACCCAAAATCGAATGGTCAATATAATGTTTCTAAAAGAGAGGTAAAACATATTCATGAAAAAATGATTCAATCCAACTAAAAATATTGGAGTCTTAAACATGATGATTCGTTATGGGAATAATGTACTACCTTCAAAACCATAATTCAAATGTCACCATATAGCTAGATTTTTTGAAAGAGTTTTCACATCCATGTTGAGATAGAGAATTCAGCCTACTAGTATATTAAACAATGAAATTATAAAATTTAAAGTGTAGGTTCTCATAGGATGTTACTGATTTAGGAGGTGGAGGAAGTGCATAGATATTCTTAGGAGAACTCCTAATCTATAAGAAGAAACCAAAGGATTCCCATGAATGTATCATCCTTCATTATCAATTCCACATTGTGAATAATGTATTCCTCTTCAAATAAAGGATGAAGTTTCATATATGTAATATTTTTTCCTACTAGTTTTTCCTAAACACTATAACTAATGTTTATCCATTTGGTGTTATTCAAGTTAAAAATGAAGAAACAAAACAAACCATAAATTTAAATGGGTATCGACTGAAGAACTTTCATGAAGCCATTCCAAAGTCCCTAATAGAGGAACTCCAAGTTAATGAATCAACCAGTGAATAACATAGACCTGGTTTTATCCATCCTTATCATGTTATCTATTATTATAGTGAGTAAACTACATACTATAGGTGTGGGGGATTGTGTATATTCCTAGTATAGTTAATAATTTTCTTCATCTTTATTTTTTTTCTAATTTTTTGATTGCTGAAAATTATTGTTACATTCTCCCCCCCCCCCTCACCTCATTGTTCTCCCCCAAAATTGTTTACGTAATATTAATTTTTAATGAAAACATAATCATAGATATTATTTTAAATTCATGATTAATTTACTTATTTCATGTTGTTTTAACATTTATAAAAATTTGCTAATAAGTTGTGTGTTTTGGAATGAATTTATCATTGAGTTGTGACTTATCTAATTTTTTTTTTATTTTTTGGTGATATTAATGGTATTATATTTTTGAAACCTTTGACAATAATTGTACCCTTTGTGTGAGTAGTTCATAAGGAAATTGTGTCACATAATATCCCTAAACATCCTTTCACCAAACCATGAAGTTTGATTATTTATTACTTAATAGAAGGTAAATATAAGTTAGGTTAATTTTTCTCTAGTTTAAAAAATAATTTTTCCATACATTCATTCCTTATATGGTCTATTTAATTACTTTACCATATTTACCTATTTGTGTGAACCAATTATTTGACTATTTTACACCCTAAAAAAATCCAAAAAAATAGAAAAAAAAATATTGAGGGGAGTGATGAATTGTAAAACATATGGGGGTATCTAGGTTAAGAACTCAATGTATAACTTCATGTAATGATTAGATGAGTGAGTCTGTAAATTTTACTTCAAAGGATGTAGGACATGTTCTGTGGAATGAATCATGTAAGTAGAAAAATTATAAAATAACCTATATTTACCCAATAGAATGTGGAAATAATTTAATAAAATGGTTGTTACACTCACACATGGATATTTAGTAAAAAAAATTATATATAACTTATTTTCAATAATTTATTTCAATCATATATTGGAATAAAATTCTAATACAAATTATGAGGCATATTGTTTCATCATAATTGAGAATAACTCCTTGGTCTACTTTTTTATTTGATCACATTGGTACTAGAAATTAATAATATTCTATAATTTAGGAATACATCCATGATTTTTTTATTGAAACGTGAATTTTCCTAGGAGTGAAAATTTATAGGTTTGGGGGTATGTTCGCCCCACAATTCACTATTATATTTCACACTTACATAATTATATTAATCTGATGTTGTTTTGTAAATTCCAAATATTTTTTAAATAATTAACATCATTTTTTATTTAATCATCTAATTTTTATCAATGTATAAAAAGTTTATTTTACTTTTTTTGTTTTTATTATAGATTGAGGTGATTTGGAGGGCCCAAGAAGAAGTTGGTTAAAATAGGTAGATGTGTGCCAAATTCCACATACACTAATAGACTCAAATAAAGAGATCAACTAATTTGTGCATCCAATTGGATATAATTTTTTTTTGATCCAAAATTAATTTTTCTAAAACACTTTCAAAGAAACTTGATTCTAATTAGTCTATTAAGGGGCCTATAAGAATTTAACTATCCGTGTAAAGGAATATTCATGAAGTCAAAATCAGGGTTCTATATTTTATTTATATCTTAAGCAGTGGGCCTCTAAATGATTCCAAATATTCAATGGATATATTCAATATGAGGTTAAATAAGTTTTCATTTTTTTCGAAAGATATTTAATACAATTTAGATTCCATAAACTATGAGTCAATTGGTTTTATGAAATCTATATTCCCAAAACAGCCTTCCAATTTTCCTATAAATTGGTACCTTGGGAACCCCATTTGCAAGTTCCTCCATGAAGTGATGTTTTCAAAATTAATGTTACATAGCATTATTCTCATAATATTATAAGTTATTAAGCCCCCTATCTTCATATATAGATATGAAATGAAGAATGAAATCTAGCTGAGTATCCATTACCTATTAATGGCTGGTTAAAAGGTGGGTGTTCCCTATAAGGGAGCTACACACTTGTAAAGTGATTCAGAATGATTATTTTTGAATCTTTTTTGGAGTAAATTAGTTTTTAAAACATTATATTCCAAGAATCATAAATTATTTCACATTTGAAAGATTTTTTGATGCATGTGATTTATTTTCTCAGTATTTCTTATTGATCGATGTGAGTCTTGATGTGTGTAACTTATGTTGTTCATATTGGAAAACAATAGTATACATTTCTTACAAATTTTCTTGACATTTAAATCTTATTTATAATCTCTTATAACATGCATTAGGGTTGGAAATTTATCATAAAAAAATTCTCCCAGTAAGTAGTGTCTTCAACAATACAATGTATGAACAAACACGGCTAATTAAAGATCATGCATTGTGTAGTTACTCTCATCTGGCCTCAACTGAGGAGACTCATACACCATGATTCTATCCTCCAACATCAGAATAGCTCCATTACCAATAACTAATGTATCACAGTAAACAATGCAACTTCTTCCTAGTTCTGGAAAATCGGTATTGGTGTTGAAGTCAATCTCTTTTTCAACTCATGATAGGCTCACCATTATACATCTAACTATAAAAACTCCACACCCTTCTCAGAAAAGCCTATCAGGGGTTCTTTTAATTGGAAGAAGGTGGGTATAAGTCACTTGTGATAACCGTATTATTCCATGAAACACTATATCTCAACGATGTTCTAATGTTAATCCTTAGAAATAATAGCTCTCACCTTCACTGGGTCAACTGATACTCCGGTCTCTGAGATATTACGACCTAGTAAGTGAATTCTATCCTTCCATAAGAGTTCCCTTATTAAATTAGAATATATATAATTCTATCTCTCAATGTATCCAATACAATCAGATGATTTGTTTCTATAAAACACGACATAACATAAATGGATAATAAATCATTTTAGATGAATATTATGCAAATTTCAAAAATACATTCCTGAGGACGGTAATATTTTAGTTTCATCAGATTTCTAAAAAAATGTATTCATACTTTTTGGTAGATATTCAACATCTCACCTGAAGATATTCTCCATTAGTAATACTATTTAGAAAATATCATTATAACCTAGGGAAAGGACACATTGGAAAGGGCTGATCTCAAATTCTTAGTAAGGGTGAACAAAGAAGATATGAAAGCATAACATTACTATAAGGGTATGAGAATGTGAAGATAACATTGGATGATCATACCATGTCTATTATAGATCATAATTAGGATACATGGCATACATATTGGGAGTTCATAAGACATAAATCATTAGATAATCAAGAACGTAAACATGTGAGAATATCATAGGCATAATAAATAGAATCTTTATAAAACACATGACAATATAAAAACAATCCATATAAGTCAAGGTTCATTGAAACAATTATCAGGGAACATCATGGGGAATAATCTTTTTGGGAGAGACACACCACAATCCCCAATCATAGTCCTTTCCTTGTAAGGGATCAGATTTCTCCATCTTCTCGTAGTGGATCATGTTTCTTCATCTTCATATAGTATATCTGGTTTACCTATCTTCCTATAGTGGATCGAGTTTACCCAACTTTCCATAGTGGATAGGGTTTCCCAATATTTATATAGTGGATCAATTTTCCCCATCATCCTATAGAGAATTAATACCTATGACTTGATTCTCTCCATTATCTCATGAGACTTAAACATTTACCCAATGTATTATAGAGAGATATTGGTCCCATCAATCTCACAATGAAATCATACATATGTGTTCTATAAGATCAAAAAAAAGAAAAAAAAATACAATAAATAAAATGGGTATCATAAAAATGTAACCATGTCATAACCTATTAAAAAAGAGATATATTTCATAATCATTCTATTAAAATAATACCACCTGAAAAAATGAAGGTTTCATAAAAATATTACCCATGAAAAAAAACGTGTTTCAAAAATATTTAGCCCATAGAAGATAAATGGGTTTCATAAAAAACATGTCATCAAAACATAAACCATTCGGAGAATGAATATTAATATTACCATTGGATCACTTTTCCAAAAATGAATGAGTAACTCCGATGGATGTCAACTAATATGTTATATAATTTTGTAATATATTTTAAAAACATTTCATGAGGAAAATGTCCTTTCTTCTTTGAAAAATGATTTTTAAAATATAAAACATTTGTAAAACCATTTTATTTTAATGTAAAATTGAAATATTTAAATTAAACATAATTTTTTTTGAATACTATTCCATTAAAAATACTTTGAAAACTAAAAAAATCTTGAAAAAATCATGAAAACAGTTTGAAAAAATTTATAGAATTTTTGAAAAAAAAATTAGAACCATTTATTTAAAAAAAATTAAACTAACATTAAAAACATTTTGAAATACATTTATTTTAAAACAATTTTATAAAATATAAAGAAATTTTGAAACAAAAATTGAAACCATTTCTTTCAAAACACATTGAAAACTTATAAGAAAATATTGAAAATGTTTTGGAAACTGTTTCTATGAAAATAATTTCAATAATTATATAGAATGATTTAAAACAATATGAAGACCATTTATTTTAATATTATTTTAAAACAAAAACATAAATCATGAAAATGATTTGAAAACCCTTTCTTTGAAAATAATATTCTAAACATATAATGAAATCTTGAAAATAATTTGAAACCCGTTTATTTTAAAATGTTATTAAAACTTATAAAGAATGATTAAAAATGTTTTGAAAATGATTTCATTGAAAATAATTCTTAAACTTATAATTATTTCTTGAAATCATTTTTAAATACTTTTTTAAAACATTTTTTTGAAAGAAAATATATTTTTGTCCAAGGAGAGAGGTAATGTCATAATTTCGTAGAAACACATTCCTAATCATATTTTGTATTAAATAGTGAAACAATATTACTAATACATGAATATATCCTGAATAACCATAGTATAATAGAATTAATGTGATTTATTGAGGTATGTATCAAGATTTATTATAAGGATATCATAATCAAAACCAAACTTGATAAATGATGATATTGTTTCCATAAACACTTACCACATGGTAAAATTGAAGTATACTTCCCATGTATGAAAATGAAATTACATGAAGCATATAATAAAATTAAAATAAAGAGTTTAATGACATAAAATTTTAAATTGATTTATATACACCATCTAATAGAATATAAGATCATAATACAACATGTTTCTGAAATAAAGAAAACTTATACAAAACTTTTTTACCGATTTGGAATCTTTTGAAAAACAAACCCCATTAAATAAAGTTCATATCATGAATATGTAAATTCCCATAAATTTATTTATAACAATAATAATATAAATCCATGGTTACTATACACTTCACATATAAGAAATAGAAGGAGAACATGGCTGGTTCCTTAAGTAAATTAAAAGTGATAGGAGAAAACACTTAATACATGAGTAACTTTAGAATCATGATCCATAGGAAATGAAAACATCAGTTAAATATTGAAATATTATTAAATAAATAAAATTAATTGTGTAACATGTTTTAGGGTAGTATATAATCCACAAAAAAATAAGTGAAAAAACTAAATATTGAATGTGTCTTATGGAAATAAAAACTCAGATGAAATTTTGTCACCTTGTGTGTAGAATTTCTTTGTACTCATTAAAACCTCATTTATAAACTATATCATTTTAATAAAAATTAAAATAAAACAGTATTTTTATATATAATTTCTTATATGATTTTATTATTAATATATGATTCCTTATTATTAATAATTTTATGTTAATGTTATGCTTCGGGTAATATCTGTGTTGTTTTTCATATATGTTTTGACTTATTATTCTTCACACACTTTACATAGACCATGGTTTAATTATATAAATAATGTGAAAAATGATATAAATATAATATGTATTCATTATATAAATATTTATAATAACCCATAAAATGTAGAAATATGAATTGGAATACACAGTTCTTGAGACAGTAGGTCATACGTATACATGAACAATTTTTCAATTTTATTATCGTATTAAATGGAAGAGAGTAAGTGGAAAATATTTTTATATATAAATCATTATTGTATCATTATTATTTAATATATACCATATAATTTCACTAAACTCATCCATAATACATTCCATGTATTTTCTGAACGAATCTTATTGCTTTGAGGAGGCGGCAGTCCACACTTCCACAAACAGAGTTATCGTATTTACAAAAGATAGAAATAATATTTTTATGTTTTATATAATAATTTAATAAGAATTAAAGAATAATAATTATTATATATATCATATAAAAACATATTTTATATCATAATTTCCCACAATTAGATTCGTTAAAAAAATATCATCATTTTTTTAGTTAGTAGTTCATCGTACACAAAAAATGGTATTTCATTACACATTTGATGTAAGTGTGTATAATTTTAGGTAGAAAAAAATAATAAAAACATATAAGTATATTTATTATACTGATGTTAATATATAATTATGGAATGACAATATTTTATGGGGTGGAGAATGAACATAAAACAAAGGAACTTGTAAAATGATGTTACCTCTTCTTTGGGTAACACATATTGGTTTGCACCAAAGGGGTTATATGGATGGATTTCACCTTAAATAGATGATTATTGGATGAGGGTAATATATTTCGAGACAATTTTGATATATTTTGTATGATCCAATGTGTTATGATAGGTGTGAGGAAGGAGAAGAGTGAATTCTTTTTATAGTGGTGGTGGAGTGTCATTCTTGTAAATACCAAAAGGTGAGCTCTAATGGGAGGTATCACATACCTCATGTGATTAAAAAAGGGAAAACTAATGCATTAAAGATAATTTATGATTAAACTAAATCTCCCAAATGAAAAATTATGTTCATTTTTATAATTTTTTTACCTAGTCTTTATGTTACCATACATTCTTTATTTTTGTTTTTCATTTAAGAAACTAGTTTTCCAAATAATGTAATTCAAACATTAAGACGAAAATATAGTGAAGTTTCTAGAAAATACAGGATCTCAAAATTTTAATTATTATATATAATTTCAAAAATTATAATCTCATGTGTGTTGGAAATTTATTTTAAAATAAATGAATATAATGCTCAAAAAACTGCTTTAACTGAAACCACGTGAACAATGTTTTTACTATTTAGGGGTCTATATGTTCATTATTAAAGAAAATTTAGTCCATTAATATAACATATTTCATATTTATTAATACATAAAATAGATTGGTAGAATTTAGGATTTGTATTAATTATAAATCTTTTAATTTATTTTAAAATAACATTAATTTCACTTTTGGGGTTATTTAATTAATTTTAATTTAAAAATATCAAAACCTTATTGGAATTTTATATATTGATTTCTCATCTGTGTAAAATTTTTATTCATCTAAAAATTAACATACCATAATAATTCACTAAATTTACTTTACTTTTAATGTTTTTAGCATCATTTATTTTACTTGACTGTTAACTAAATATTCCATGTGTTAGCATTTATTAATAATTTAATGTAACTAATTCATCTCTAAAAATTAATAAAAAATAATTATGATAAAAATTTATAATTTATATTAAACAATAATATTTATAACCTAAAATATGTTGTTTTTTTCATATCACGACGTTTTATAAATTTTAAATGTATGGAATGTTCATTTTTTTTCTTTTTCACATAACTTATAAAATATGGAACTTTTATTGAATAGTATCACAATGACTCATAAAATTATAATAATAAAAGTATAAACTATATATATATGTACATAAAATGGCTTTTTTAAAGGTTTATATGTCATTTTGGCCCTTCCGTTTAAGGTTTAGTCCCTTGTTAAACGTAATTTTACCTTAATCGTTATCATTAATTTTAACCACTTTCACTATTATTTTTTCTCAAAGATTTAGTTTATCTTATTTTCATATAAATATCACACTTAATAAAAGAATTTTTTCTCTTTTTCAAATTTAATTCATAGAACTGGTTAAATTATATTAAAAGTTAATCCTGTAAATGTCACAAGAAAGAATGTGATAAATGTAAAAATATTCTAAAGATCAAACAATTTTTATATATAAATTGAATTTCAAAATAATTACAATGAAATAAATTGAGTTAATAGATTTTTAAGTGATCCAGTTTTACTTTAAACTCCTATTTAATATATAATTTAACATTAATACTTATTTAAATGAAAATCTTTTTTTATCTAAAATGCATTATTTTTCACTATTCATCCAAAATGAAACATCACAGAAAAATACCAAAAATTCACACTAAGATAATATTGAAATTATAAATTTAAAAATTCTTTTAATATTGACATCTAAAATTTATAAAATTTACAAAATAATGTTTTAAAATTTGTACGACTTTAAAGGGCGATAAAACTTAGTCATGAATGTAACACAAGCTAACTCGACGTTTTTTATTTTGTGATCTTAACATGATGTTTCATATAATTCAAGGAAAATATAGTTTTTCTATAAAGAATTATATATATTTAGTTTCATATATAATTAAAAATATCATATATATTAAATTGATTCATAATAAAATATTTCATAAAATCATTGGGGGATATATTCTACAGCCTCTGAAATAAAGTTTTCCCTCAAAATTAATTTGGGTTATTAAAGGTTTAATATTTGACTGTTTTGTTAATAGAAACACAAATTGTAAAAATTAATAATAAAATTTCCTTTAAAAGGGGAATGGTGGAAACATAATGGCTGCTCAACGTAACACACCACATTGTTTTTATATAAGAGAACAAATGTGTGAAGTGAAAACATATACATTAAGGAAAAGTGTAAATAATTATATAGAGTGATTTAATCATTAATAATAAACAAGTGAATGATCAATGTAAAATTTAGGGCCTCAAAGTCATAAATCCTTGATGATGTAAATGTATATTGGTTCAATACAAATATAAGTTATTATGAGAAAATTTTATTTCAATACCATTTTTCTAAAGAATATATACTTACTTTATTTCATTACATTCCATATACACAGTCTCATATATTAGTAGTTCATTTTTAAATTCCCAATATATCTCTTAATCCAAGGAATGAGGGTTAATTTTTCACTCTTGAATCATTAAAAAATAATGAGAACTATAAATAGAATAATAGTTCATTTCATCTCTCTTTATCAGAAAAAAAATGTAATCATGTGTAATCCATTATGAACAAATACTTATATGGAAATATAATATATTAAATATCTAAAACCTCATTTTAAGTTTGACATAAACCATTCTATAAATGGTTTACCTTGTTACCCATCAAAAATATGAAAATAAATAACATGAGAATGTAGTTCACTATATCATCTTAACATTTATCCCATATATATATTATAATGTGGCTCTTGGTTTTCCAATTCTAAACTTGTGAATACAGTAATCCTATATTCTCTTGAAACATGGAAATAAACTGAATTACCATAATTCCATTTTGAAAACATGAAATATTCCTTATTCCAAATATTTCTTGATTTATTCTATAAATACATGAATTTTAAACAATATGGATGATAACATAACCCACTTTTTTAACAAATCCATAATCGGTTTTAGGTATTTGATACTATCAAATTTACTTTATCCAAATCAATCATCTATTTATCCAAGATAATCACAATTTACTATACATCTTGAACACATTATCGATTAACTTCCATTAATGATGATATCAACTTTCCATTAAATAAATTTTTTTTATCATCAGCACCATTTAACATATCCTCCCAAATACATAATGAAAAACTTATACTAAAAATACTGATATATTTCATGATTCATTTAATATAATATTTGAATTCAAAAACATTAAAGATACATCATTCATCCAACTTTATTCTTAAATCATTACTCGGGAATCATCATCTTATTCCTTAATACCCCATTCCAATAATATGAAATATGAATCATGAATTATAGTTCCTCAACATCAATTAATCATGATTATTACATCTAATGTAAGAAGTACTATTAGAACACCCCACACATTTCACATGGCATTCATTATCTATTTGTATTTAATAGTACAACCAATACTCATACCCCCTTATTTATTCCCTTAATGACATTTACTCTTACGAAATTTACTTTCATAATTCCCATTCATTCCACATAAGAAACATCCTATGTTACAATGTTCCTACAAGTCCTCTCTATTGACTAAAACCAAAAATCATAGTGTGTGAAATGTTATCATAATGGAAACCACATAATTATGAAAAATTACATATATTATTTATAAATCAGTAAACATACATATTTAATCAATGAAAAATAAGGTTTATTCTAGTTCATTCATATCTAGCATATATTTAAATCATTCATGATGATTCATACAAATTTTTTGAATCCCCAAGGAATGGTCCCTCAGAGTGTCAAACTATGAGTGTAGAAAGGTCCATTTTCTAGTACCAGGTTATGCTTCAGCCATTCCCAACACAACGTTTTGGTGTTTTTACCCATAGGTACATACGTTCCAGATATACATTCACTTGTAGTATCCTAAAAGTGATGTATTTCTTAGAAACTACTTACTCTATCCATTATCAATATTCTTGGAAAACTTCCCATACATTTACTCATTTTTATGATCATCCATAAATAAATCCCCAAACATATCCTTATAAATAACCCATGTTATTTCACTAAATTTTAATCATCCATGTTTCCATCGGTGGACTAAACCTTTCGATTGATACCAACTATAGAGAACTAGGTTAAACATACATTGATAATAAATCCTTTTATATGAATATTCAACACTTTACTAAAATACATGCCTAAAGATCATAATATTTTAGTATCATTGGAAACTTCAATGAATGTATTATATATTGGTGGATGATATCAAACAGATCCCTTCATGATCTTCCGCTTTAATACTCATACTTAAAACCATTACTAATTACCCATGGAAATTAAACATAAAAAAGGGGTGAGATCAGATGCTCAGAAAGGGTAAACAATGTAGTGTTTTATATATAACATGATTATTAAGTTATGAGAACATGATCATTACATTTTCAGATCATACCATGTATGTTAATGATCATAATGAGGAGACATGGAATAAATACTTTGAGTTCATAAGACATGAATCATAAGATAATCCAGAATATAAACCATGTGATCATATCATAAGCATAATACATATAATTTTTAGAAAATAAAATCATATAAAAACAATCCCTAAATTTAAAGGATCATTTCCAAAACCTATTATGGCACTTCATGGGAACTACACTTACTAGGCAAGAAACACCACTATCCCAAATCACAATACTTTCCATGTAATGGATTGTGTTTCCTAGTATTCAAATAGTAGTTTCGGATTCCCCATATTCTCATAATTATTCAGGCTTCCCCATATTCCCATACTAGAGGTGTTTCAACATATTCCCATAGTTTATTGGTTTTACCCATATTCCCATAGTGGATCAGTTTTCCCCATATTACCATAGTGGATCAAGCTCATCAACTTGATTCTCATCATTATCTCTTGAGATAAAAATATTTTCACAATGCATTGGTGGGAGATTTATGTCCCCCCTATATCATAATGAAATCGTACATACCTGTTCCAGAAGATCATAATTAATCAAAACATAAAAAATTAAATGAAATGGGTAAGATAAATATGTAATCATATCACAACCAATGAAAAAAGAGACAAATTTCATTATAATTCTATTATAATCTTAACCCTTAAAAATTATAAGGCTTTATAGACATATAACCCATGAAGAAGATCTAGGTTTTATAAACATGTAACCAATGAAAGAGAAATGGGTTTCATAAGAATCATTTAATCAAATCATTAACCATTTAGAGAATGAATATGAATAGAACATTTGGGTAATTTCCCCATAAAGGTGTGAGTAACACAAATGGATGTCATCCTAGATGGAATATAATTTTGATATTTATATTTTAAAAAACTTGATTAATATAAACTTTCTGATATAATAATTATTTTATAAACAGAAATCCTTTCAAATAACAATTTATAGGAAAATAAACGTGAAAAATTATAAATAAATCATGAAATAATTTTCAAAACCATTTCGTTGAAAATTATTTTAATACTTATAAAAACTTGTGAAAACATTTTGAAAATAATTTCATGGAATACACTTTAAAAACATAAAAATAAACCTTTAAAATGTATTGAAATTAACTTCTTTGAAAATGATTTGAAAACATATAAAGAAATCGTGAAAATGGATTGAAAACCATTTCTGTAAAAAAACAATGAAAAAATATAAATATATATTGAAATATATTTAAAACCATTCATATGAAAACACTTTTAAATCATATAAAAATAATGAAAATTTATTGAAAAACATTTCTTTGAAAACACTTTGAAAACATATAAATAAAGTTTAAATTTTTTTGAAACCCATTTGTTTAAAAATTATTTGAAAAAATAGAAAGAAACATGAAAATGGGTTTAGATCCATTTCATTGAAAAGACTTTTAATGAATATAAATAAATATTGAATGGTTTTTTCATCACTATTTATTCAAAAATAACATTGAAAACGTATAAAATTATTTTGAAAACCTATTTAAACCCATTTCATTGAAAATAATTTGAAATCTTATTAATAAATATTGAAAAGGGTTTGAAAAAATATATTTTGAAATAATTAATAAACTTATAAATAATTCTTGAAAAAAATTTGAAAACATTTTTAGATAACATGGTTTTGAAAGAATATAGATTTCTGAAAGAAGAGAGATGTAAAGTCAGTCTTTAAAAAAACAATTTTTTTTAATCATATTATGTATCAAAAGTAGATAAATGGTTCCAATACATTACAATATCATGATTAACTAGTGGAGATTAAAATTCATTAGAGTTCTTGATATATTTATCAGAATATTTCATCAGTGGAAGTATAATCATAAATAATCTTGATAAAGGACGACATTATTTGAATAAACTCTTACCACATGGTAACTTTTAATTATACTTTTCTTGTAAGAAAATTAAATTACATGAAGCTTAAAAAATATTGAATATAAGGAAGTTAATTATATAACATTTCAAATATAATTATATACACTTTATAAAATCATATAGTTTCATAAAAAATGTGTTTCTCTAAGAAGGAAAGTTGATACAATAATGCATTACGGATTTGGTAAATTTCGAAACATAAACCCCATGAAAGAAATTTCATCAAATGGATATTTTAAAAACAATAAATATAATTATAATAAAAATAATAATATCCATCATAATTATACACACCACATTTATGAAATAGTAGGTAAAAATATCTTGTGCCCCATAGAAATTAAAAATGATATGAGAAATCACATAATACCTAAATAACATTAGAATCATGATTCCCATGAAATAATAAAATCAGATAAGTATTTTAATATCATTATATAAATTAAATTATTGATATTAAATGTATTAGGGTAGTATATACACCAAAAAAAAATTAAGTGATGGTTAAATATGGATTGTCTCTCTTGGAAATATAGGGTGAGATGAAATTCTCTTACCATAATTACTTACTTTCTTCATGCACTTTCAAATATCCATTAAAATAAATATTAATTTATTATAAATATACCATATAAAAATATTATTATCTTTAAAATCATAAATTATAATGTTATGACATTATTATTCCCATTTATAAACAATTGCTTTTTAATTTTACAGTTTGGGTAATATCTCTATTGTATTTCAGGTATGTTTTCATTCTTTATTCTTGATATTCATTACATAGATCATAATTTACTTATTAAAAAATTAAAAATTACATAAATATCAAATATAATCAGTATATAAATATATATAATAATCTAAAAAGGATGTAAATATGAAATACAATACACCATTCATGGAGACGGTAGGTCATACATATGTGTGAACATTGTTTTCAGTTTATTGTCATTTTGAAAGGAAGAAATAAAAAAGAAATATATAGAACATAATTATATTAGAAATATTATTTCATATATTTCATTTATTTTCACTAAAACCAAATTTAATACATTCCATGTAATGTGGGAATGAATCACATCACTTTGAGGACGCGGTAGTCCACACTTCCACAAACAAAGTTATCACATTTACAAAATATGGAAAGCATGATGGTATGATTATATTATAATTAAATATGAAAAAATACATTATAAATATCATATATATCATATAAAAATTATTTTTTATCATATTTTCCATCCATGATATGTGGTAAATGACCAAAAAACAATATCGTTTTGTGAGGTGGTAGTTCACCATACACCAAAATAGAAATTTCATTACCAATTAGATAGAATTATGTATAAGTGTATGTCAAAACCTTGTTATAAATAAATTATCAGTATATTTATGATATTTTGTTTGTTATATAATCATGGAATGAAATGATTTTAGGGGTGGAGAATAAAAGTAATATGAAGGGTCTTGAGTTAAGATATTACATTTTCTTCAGGCAACTCTTCTTGGTTTTCCCAAAATGGCTTCCTTAAATGGATTTATTCTCAAAGTAAGGACTCTAGGATGAGGGTAGGCATTTTGTGAGACTATATTGGTAGATTATGGATGATTAAATATATCTTGAGAGGTTTCAATAAGTGGAAGGGTGAATGTCCTTTAATAGTACTTGAGGAGGGGAATACATGTAAATACTATAAGGTAATAATGGATGGGAGGTCTCCCTTACCTCATGTACTGCAAAAATGGACATATAATGCATTAAATGGAATATATGGTCTGATAAAACCTCTATAACAACAAAAATTATGTTTTCCTTTATAATTTTGTTTCTCAGTCTTAAAGATTCCTTAAATTGTTCATCTTGGTTTCTAATTTAGGTAACTAGTTTTCCAACCTCATCAATTTAACCATTAAAGAAAAAAATGTGGTGTGATTTGTTATAAAATATATTCCCACTTAAGTATATAAATTATATCTAATTTTTAATATAAAAATACAATTTTTTTATATCATTTTTAATTTATGCTCATGTAACGCACCAAAACACTAATTCAACCATAACCATGCTAACAATGTTTTTATTATTTAGGATTATATATGTTCATTATAAAAGATCATTTGGCCCATTAATAGACCATATATTATATTTTATTAAAACATGAAAATCACATTGTAGAAGGTATAGATTTTATTAATTTTAAATCTTTTAATTTATAATAAAATAATTTTAATTTTAATTTTGATATTATTTCATTAATTTTAATTTTAAAAAATTCAAAAATTATTGGATTTAAAATATAATAATTTATCAACTATTTGACATGATATATTCATCTAAAAAATTTATTAAACAAAATAATTCATATAATTTACATTACTTTTAATGTTTTTAGCATTATTTATTTTATTTGATTTTATTTTTAAATAAATAATACATGCATTTTCATTTGTTAAGCGTTTGAGGTAAATAATTAATACATAAAAAAATAAATTTAAATAATAATGATAAAAATAAATCATTTATCAATATAAATTATATTTATAATCTAAAATATGTTGTTTTCTCATATCTTATTGTTTTATAAATGCTAAAGGTAAGGAAAGTTTCTTTTTTGTCTTCATCCTATCTTTAATAATGAAATATGGATCTATTTTTGAATAGTGTCCCACTAACTAATAAAATATGATCCAAGAATTTATATACTCTAAATATGGGCAGATGAAGGCTTTTGGTCATGTTTCTAGGTCATTTTGGCCCTTAAGAATACGTTTTAGTCCCTCATTAAGCTTATTTTTTACTTTAATCATTGTAGTTTATGATAATCACTTTCAATAATATTTTTGGTAAAAAAATATTTTGATATATTTTATCTACAATTCTTACTAGAATTGTGTGTATTCTTTTTTCTAAATACAATTCACATAAGTTCTTAAATTAAACTTAAACCACATCCCGCCGACATGGCGATAAATTGGGTTTTCAAAGTAAAAACTGTTCAAAAGTTCAAAAAGTTTTTATATCTAAATTCAACATAGAAAGGATTTAAAATACATAAATTAGATTAAAATGTTAATAATTTATCTATTTTTAATTTCTAAACCAATTTAAAATATTCATCAACATTGATAATTATTTAAATGAAAAGGCTGTTTTAACTAAAATGTTGTATTTTTTAAATATTCATCCAAAACCAAACATCCTAGAAAAATACCGAACATTCACCATAAAATTATTTTAACATTCCAAATTAAAAAAAATGATGTTTTTTTACAAATAAAATTTATAAAATCTTTAAAATTTATTTTTAATATAGGTGATCCATTGAATTTCAGTAAAAATCAGTCTTGTGTGTAACACAGGATAACTCAGTGTTGTGTATTTCATAATCTTAAAATGGTGTTAGGTATAATGGAAGAAAAACTTAGTGATTCCATATAGATACAACTATATTCTGTGCTTTTTGAAATTAAAAATATCAAAAATATTAAATTAATTCAAAAAATATATTTTATAAAATATCGAGGTGTTATTGTTTGGCATGGTTGTGTAGATTGTTAGAATACACCATGTTATCATCCATGAATACCATTAAATGTGAATCTAGATAATGGTGTATAACATGGTTCATCGGTTCAATGAAAACTTTTGGAATTTTTTTAGACCAAATGGAATAACCAAATACTAATATATATCATACATGTTATGAAAATATATATGATGCATGTCTAATAGTCTAACATGAAGCAGATGATAACCTAATCAAAGGTCAATATTTGAGAAAACCTGAGCTCCCCAGAGCTTCTTGCATATATCATCTATCCATGGGAGAGGATATCAGTTCGTAACCATGAATTGGTTTAATTTTCGATAATCCAAACTTAGCATGAGATTTATGTCTTCCTTTTCCATAAAAGGACCGGTGGACCCCATGGAGATGTATTGGGTCAACTAATCCCATTTTGATCTAAATAATTAACCTTCCTCTTGAAATTATCAATCTCATTAGTATCCAAGATTAAAGGAGTAATGTATACTGGTGTATCTACTACCACTAGCTCCGTAAATAACTCTACCTCTCTTACTAGAGCTGCTACATCTTAGTCATCCTAGAAATGATCAACCGCTGAAGGGAAATTTTCTTGATGTGCTTTCTAATCATTCATATATTAACTCAGAATCTAGGGTATAATCCCAACCATCCATTGATGTTCAAATCTAACTCGACTCACCAACACATATCATTCAACCTTATGAATAATCTTTCCTCCCGCTGGTGAGATGAAGGACTCCCTTCGGTGATAGAAATCATTAAAATCATGAAAGGAAACCAATTATTCCATCTTGAAAATGATTCCAAAACCTATCATATCAATGAATAATATATATCTTACAATGATACATTGGATAATAAAAAAGGTGAACTCCCTATACTGATGCACATCCTCCGTTCGAATTCCTAATGAAGTATCAAGCCTCACAAACCCATAAAAACACTGAATGCTGAACCTAAGGATCTCTATAATGGTCACAGATATAAATCTATAAGAAGTGAATGGATCAAAAATAGAATATTCTAAATTAGAGGCCACTATAATAAGCATTCTCATAGTATATGTTTTCGGATTATACTCATCAGGTATCGGGGGAAATGTATATATCTTTAATGATCTATGTATTTGTGATACAGCCTAGCTATGCTGAGCAGATCCGCTCTGTTTTCATTGTAAATTTGGGGTCTGACTGCCATGGCCACAACTACTGTATCAGCCTTATTTTTTGGTTTTACTCAAAATCCATTCCTGATGAGAATCTTATGACCCCACTACTTCATTTGGCGCCAGTTTAGACTCTATATCTCATGCTACAAGGGGAGAAGTTCTATAAATGAATTCTATATAACCCATTTTGTCAAGTATCTGCACTCGACTAGGTCTCTCATAAACTGAGGTCTCGTATGTCCCACTCTAATACACTTGTGGAACCTCACCATAAATACTGAGTATATGATCTTTCTTATAATATGACTTTTTTGAATCTCTAGATGACTCTTTACACTATTGGACAATGTAGTGACAGATCTAGGTTCCGAGCAACCCTAGCTCGCATCCCAAGCCTCTCTCTAGTTACGTACTATGATAAGAACCTGATTCATTATTACAAAAATTATAGTTGGTCAAAAGACAGTCACAAGTGATAATATTTCATACCTAAGACCATCATCAAATCTATTGGCTTAAGATAACTCATCTCCCATCAAAATATCTTCGTAGCACTGGAGTTTTGTAAAATATGCTGAATATTCTATAACTGATAACATTCCATGCTCCACATGCAAGAATTCATAGGATATATCATCCATAAAATTCTTCATAAAGAATTAATCATATAATTAAATATTAAAATTCCTCCAAACCATATTTATATGGAGACTTGTCTGAGTAATAACATCTAAACATCACTTGGTGTAATCAAAGAGCATATAATTTGTGAGCTTTACCCTCCACTCGGGATGTGTCTTGAAATGATTTAAGATATATAGCATGGAATCTATAAAAGAAACATTAGCATAGAGTCTACCATCCTCTGGAAACATTGGTGGATTATACTGTTGTATCCCACACATCAACTCTTCCATGGTCTGGGTAGGTCATAGTGTTCCCAAATCAGTCGACATAAAGAGGAAAAACCCCTCATGGAGCTGTTCCTCAACACTTGTGTCTAGTAAAACTATTGGTTCCATAGATGATACTCTAGAAGGACCTAATGGTATTCCATTTCCCACCACCACTAGAGCATATTCTCTACACCCCTCTTGGTGTGAGACTAGAGGACATCACAGTGTCATATCTCTACGAATTCGAAGTACACTCCACAAAACAAGATCTAACAATCGCTAAAAGAGAATATATTAAAATAGGATAGGTTCAATCCTTCCTATATAAGAATCACACCCCTCATACTACTCCTTTAGTTAGGTTTAGGTGACATAAATATGAGAATAAGACACGAGTTAATGCCTACTGCCCACAATAAAGGATAGGTCCACATCATGTCCTTGGCAACAATAAATTCAATTTCCATTTAATTCACATTTATTTAAAAATTAATTTTTAAATGGGTGAACCCAATGGTTCAACACTTTCAATACATAAGGTCCCATAATACTCGTGAATGAATTATGGATTCATCAAAATTCACACCATAACACATTCTAATACATTGAACTTCTGGTCCATGACTCAACATGCCACAACTGGCCGCTTAGGGGGTCTATTGTAACAGAACAATGAAAACACTACATATGTTACAAAATAAACGCAAATTACTAACCAATTTCTCCAATTCCCTACACAATCATTTTTCAAATAGTATTTATATCAATCGTGTCACAAATCACTACATCATGTAATCAAGAATTTCATCCTCAATAGAATGGAATAATTCATGGAATGTGATTTTTAATAGGTTCCAAAAATGGTTAATGATATGGAATAAAATCATCTCATCAGGTTAAAAAAATGGAACTTAAAATCATATCAATAATAACATCACAACTCATGTACGTCACATGAAGGTAGAATCAAATCAATTTTAAAATCCAAAAATCCCAAAAACATCAATTTCTATTCGGGGTAATTTAGATTTTTCCTCTATATAGGAAAACTACTCGCAAGCATAGATCATTTAAAAATTATGACCCCATCCTATCCCTATTATATTTTCTCAACATATTATATCATGAAATGTAATATATGATACAACTTTTTAATGTCTATGACCTAGATGTCGCTGAATGGTGCCCCGAGCCTGATTAGCCACATGGGCTCAAGCACATCTATCCAAACACTATATGCTTTCGAATATAAGTGAGAAAATAGGATTTGTATTTGGGGAAACTATGACCTCTTACGATATTTCATCACAGTAGGAGAAGTCATAAAATAATATTGAAATCAGTACATCAATCATACAATAAATATACATCTAATAATCTATGTCAAATAACCAAACAATGACTAGTAACTCGTCATAGGGGAAGAAGAATAGTAATATATTACAACTAAAGAAACTATTGTCATACAAAACCTGATTATCATACTTGTCACGTGTCTACCAAGAATCCAAAATAGTTATATATACAAAATTACAGTACATGTAAAATGTGTCAAAAAGAAAAAACAATCCTAGCTTGCATCATAACCCTCATCTTAACCACGTTCTCACATGCTCCTAAGGAACAATAAAAACCATATAATAGGGAACATTACCTTTTCAATACCTATAGTAATTAATTCTTCTCCAATACTAAAGGAATACGGAGTTGGTTGTGAGATAAAATCTCAGTAGGCCACCACCCACAATTTTTATGGCCTTCCAGATAGTGAATATATAAACATAACAATGTGAAGGTTTAATAGAATATGTAAAGGAAGTGATAAAAGAAACAAATCATAATGGTTCGGGTTCACATAGAAACCCATCATTTGATTCTTTATTTGTATTTATCTAAAAAGTATCAGAACAACAAGTCATTCTAGTATCAATTTATAATTATGTCCCTAGACTTGGAATTTACCCCAATATCCCTCATTACAGTATATGATCAAGAGTTACATAACGGGACGAGTATGGGTGACCTTATGGTTTTCTTGGATAGGGGCTTAGATTTCAGGGGATATGTGGGTGAGGATGGGATCCTCTGTTTGTATCGAGAATTGGGGTGGGATCCTCTTCTGTAGTGAAACCTTCTTACCCACAGTTCTGGGAACTTGAGACTGTATCTCACCTTCGCCTGCTTTGGTTCCAGTAGTTGGAGGGGTCTAACTTTTTGTTCATTTATAAGAGAACTGGGTGTGAATGTTTAAATTGTTGTCGGGTGTACTCTTTTATTGGATTTTTCTTATGATCACTAGTTGCCCAAGTAGGTGGAGAAACTTATTTGAACATTATTACTAAACATGAAAACAAGGATGGGAAAAATGGGGATTTGGTTTGGTGTGAGTTGTGACTTGGGCATGGGTGTTGTTCTCTTCTCTTAATAATGAATACTAAGGATAGTGTTCTTTAGGCTGGCTGAAGAAAAAACTAGATTGGGTGAGTGCTTGTTACCTATACACATGCTTGTAGTTTTTGTGTTGCTTATTCGTGCCCCACCCAAGTTGATCACTTAATGCCAAACACCCCCATTTCATGGGGGAGGGTGTTTTTTCCAACACTTCTACTAGTGGCTAGTTATTAGCTCCTTTTTTCTCCCTTTCTCAGATAGCCCATGACTCTACGGGCAGGCTGTAGTGGTCTGAAGTCCATTATTATCCCAAGAATCTTTGGGCAGGGTAGTGTGGTGGTTGGCCTAGGTGTGTGCAGGCGGGTGGTTTCCCAAGTATCTTTGTGATGTGGCCAAGGTGTCTTCGGGAATGGCAGTGTTTATTCTAGCCTAGGTGTTTGTAGGCGTGGTTACGTGTGACAGTTGTGGCCCAGGTGTCTGCGAGTGGGATAGTGATTGTGGCCTACGTGTTTATAGGTGGGGTGTGTGGTTGCGGCCCAGGTGTCTGCGGGCGAGGTATGGCAGTGGGATTGCGATGAGAATGGCGGGATTGTTCCGATGCTAGGATGTCTTCAATAACCAGTGGGAAAGTGGCACGGGTTACCAAAACATTGATATGATATTACTATACATGACTTGAATTAGGTTATTTAGGGAGTGTGCCTTGGTGAGGCTTTGGTGGTTAGTTTCCTTGCTAGGTACTATGTTATCTCTTTTCTCACGGGGCATTAGTATGCCTCCCCACTTGTGCATGAGAGTCTTTGGTTTTTCCCTACTGAGTATACTTGTATGCTCACCCTACGTATATCAAACTACTTTCTGGTATCTAGGAAGACTTCAGGGATCGTACAGGACCGTACTAGCTTAGACCTTTTGGTAGTTGCTATTGTTGTTTCCCTTTTTCTTGGTATCTTTTTATCTTTGGAGTTTTTTTACTTGTATCTTTTACCTTTGAACACGCATATGGGAATGGTTTTTTTTTCAACCGTATTTTCACTTACAGTTTTGGTGTTGTGGGATTTACTATATTATCTTTAGATCCTATTAAAATAAAAAGCGTAACGCCTTCCATTTAGTGTGTGATTCTATACCCTTGGTGCTAGTCGCCTCTCAGGGACCTATTGAATGTGGGTTTCGGGGGTCATTATCTCTCCATTAACTTAAAGAAGGAAGGTCCTAGCAATCTACTGACCCTTCCCTCCTTTTGCTGAAGGTGGGTCGTGATAGAATGGTATTAGAGGAAAGGTTGAGAGATAGGATGGAGTCTGGAGTTAGGAACAGTAAAGATTGCATGGAATGGTAGGGAAATAGTGTTGGGTGACCTTGTTTCTTGAATTAGGCCAGGGAAGACCGGCTAGGACATGGGATTTTAGGGCCCCCCGTGGTCCAATGCAAGGACTCTGGACCTACCGAATGACCAAGTGATGCAACACTGATTGTAGGGTAGAGAACCTAGGAAACGTAAATGCATCATAATGACTTGTGTTCTTGTGTTTCATGGGTGTTTTGGGGATTTAAATAAGTAAGAAGTTTAAAAAATTTTAAGAACAATATTATGCACTACTTGGGATTAGGAATACCTTGTTTACCCTACAACTATGGCACCGTGGAGGAGACCACGGGTGGTGCGGGAAATCGAGGCCCAAGAGTTCGACTTGGCCGATCGGCAGAGGGATGATCAAGAGGAGGAGGATGACCAGGGGTAGAAGAAGCTTCGAGCCTTCCGACGACAGACCCTCGAGAAGTATGAGGGAAGAACCTATGATATAAAGACAGAGAGCTGGATAGAGGAGCTGGTGATAGCTTTCTTCTTGATTCGGGCCCTGACTGAGTACTGGGTTCCTCTGGCAGTCAGCTAGATGTGGGGAGCAGCGCGTCAGTGGTGGACCCTCTACCTGGGGGAGGGGAGCGAGGTTGAGGTGGCATGGGATGATTTTGAGAAGGAGTTCCAGGAGGAATTCCTCTCTTCTACGATGAAGGAGGAGAAGATGCAAGAGCTACTCTCCCTCTAGAAGGGGAGTATGTCATTAAGGGAGCTGAGAATCAAGTTCAAGGACCTCCTCCATTTTTCTCCATACCTCTTTCCGGATAAGGAGTCTCAAGCGAGACGTTTAGAGGAGGCGCTCGGACATTCCCCCCAGAACGTTGTTACCCCCTCCACCTTGCCGACATACTTAGAGGTGAAGAAGAATGCTGAATTGGTATAGAGGATGCACACTCTGGGAGGTGTGTCATGTGAGGGGATCCAGCTGGGATCATCAGAGGGAAAGGCTGTCAGCAGCAGGCCTCCAGCATCAGGACCCTCTAGGTTTCGACCAGCTGGGAGCAGGCCACAACAGTTCCACTCCTTGTCCCCCGGTACTCGCCCTTTCCCTTTGGGCCTAGGACCGAGGTGCTTCGTCTGTGGGAGACATGGACATCTACTGAATCAGTGCCCGGACCGAGTACATTACGACGGTGGTGGACAGGCCCAACACCCTCCCTAGCATCTGTTTCCATATAGTCCCTTCCAACAGCAGCAATAGGGACAATGAGCTCCCGCTCCTCCGAGGGAAGGCATTGCAGGGGGAGGCCGACCTCAGGGCACTCCTCAGGGAACTCGACCAGGGCGTGGTCGGGGAGGCGATTGACAGCCGAGAGGCAGAGGAGCTAGGTGCGGGCAGTTTCACGCCGTGGAGGCAGCGATTCCAGCTGGACCGGAGGTCATTCGAGGTACGATCAGTTTGTTTAGTACCCTTGCTTATGCCTTGTTCAATACTGGATATTTCCACTCCTTTGTTACACCCAGTCTGGCCCATGCTCTAGGTCTAGATGCCGAGAGACTTGTAGTGCCCCTGGTGCTGAGCACACCAATCAGATGTCAGACCGACTTCTTATATGTTTGTCGAGGATGCAGACTGATAATAGGGCCACATCGGTCGGTCAAGGTTCTATTACTGCTACAGATACAACCATACGATGTCATCCTAGGCATTGACTAGCTATTCTCTGTGTGTTCCATCATCGACTGCTTCCGAGGAAGGGTTGTTTTCTCAGACTTGGGCGGCTGACGTGTTACTTTCACCGTCGAGCAAGGTGGCCAGAAGGGCAGTATGCGAGAGGAACCCCTCCTCTCCTTGTTAGCAGAGCTGTTAGTAGAGTCAGTGGACGTTGAGATGGTGGAGGTACCATGGATCGTTAGTGAGTTTATGGACGTCTTTCCTGGGGTGGTAACGACTCTACACCCTCAACGTGATATCGAGTTTGGGATAGACTTGCATCCTGGTGCTCATCCAATTTCGATTGCTCCTTACCGGATGTAACCTTCAGAGCTATGGGAGCTGGGGATTCAGATTGACAATCTGATGAAGAGGGGTTATGTTCAACCAAGTGCGTCACCGTGGGGTTCTCCAAGTTTGTTCGTAAAGAAGGCGGACGGTGGTCTGAGGTTGTGTATAGACTACAGGAGTCTGAATCAGGTGACGATCAAGAATCTCTACCCTCTTCCGAGGATAGACGATCTCTTTGACCAACTGAAGGGGGAATAATGGTTCTCAAAGATCAACCTGTGGTCTGGTTATCACCAGTTGAGGTTAATGGAGGGAGAAATCTTGAAGACGACCTTTAGGTGCAGATATGGGAACTTTGAGTTTGTAGTCATGCCTTTCAGTGTTACGAACACCCCGGCTATGGTAATGGGGCTCATGAACTCTGTCTTCAGGGAGTATCTGGATCGATTTGTAGTCGTGTTCATTAACGACATATTGATCTACACAAGATCAGAGGAGGACCACGCTGAGCACCTGGGGATGGATTTTGAAGTCCTCTGACAGCACTAACTCTATGGGAAGATGTGGAAATGTATGTTCTGGATGCGAGAAGTACACTTCCTTGGGCACGCAGTGTCCGAACAAGGGGTAGCAGTGGACCCATAAAAGGTTGAGGTGGTTGTTTATTGGGCAGCACCCAAGAATGTGGTAGAGGATCACAGTTTCCTCGGGCTGGCAGGTTACTATCTGAGGTTCATACCCAACTTCTCTCGAGTTGCAGCCCCTTTTACATCCTTGACCAAGAAGAGCCAGGTTTTCGTGTGGAGTGAGAAGTGTGAGGCAGCCTTCAGATATCTAAAGGATAAATTGGCCAGTTCCCCAGTGTTGAGGCTACCAGAAGAAGTGGTGGAATATGAGGTGTTCTGTGATGCTTTAGGGAAAGGCCTTAGATGTGTGTTGATGTAGCGACAATGGGTGATCTCTTATGGGTCTAGGCAGCTACTCCCTCATGAGCGTAATTATGCCTCCCATGATCTGTAACATGCAATGGTCATTTTCACACTAAAGTTATGGCGGAATTACCTCATTTTATAAGGCTTTGTGGTCTTCACCGATCACAAAAGCTTGAGGTATGTCTTCTCCCAGCGAGACCTAAACTTACGGGAGCGAAGCTGGATGGAGTTCTTCCAGGATTATGACTTTGATATTTCCTACACATCGGGAAAAGGAAATTTAGTGTCCGATGCTTTGAGTAGGTGGTCATTGAAGGATGTAGTCCGAGAGTCGGCAGACACCTGGAAGGCAATGGAGGAGTTGGTTTCCTTACACCTAGATGCAAGGATAGATAGCGGTGGAAGTTGCATGTATCAGATGACAGTGCAGTCTTCTCTTTTGCAGAAAGTGGAGGTGTCTCGTTGGGGAGACCCAGAGTGAGAAGTGTTGTGTGACCGAGTTGACCAGGGCAATGCTCCAGAAGGGTGGATGGCGGATGGTCAGAACTGGATGCTCTTTCAAAGAAAGTTGTTTTTTCTAGAGGCAATGCACGGAAAGGTTCTTAGTGAGTTCCACAACTCACCCCCGCAGTGCACCCGGGAGTTTCCAAGATGTTCTAGGGTCTGAAGAGACAATTTTGGTGGCCCGGAGTAAAGCGAGCAGTGGCAAAGTTTGTGGCCAAGTGCCTAGTGTGTCAGCAGGTGAAAGCTGAACACCGTGTTCCAGGCGGCCTACTACTATATCTAGATGTCCCCGAGTGGATGTGGGATGACATCTTGATGGATTTCGTCACAGGACTGCCCAAGGTACAAGGGTGATATGATGCCATCTGGGTAGTAGTGGACCGGTTGACGAAATCGGTTCACTTTTTGGCTATCAAAGAGTCGGGTGAAGTATATGCTTTAGCACAAAGGTATGTGGATGAGGTGGTGCGGTTTCATGGAGTTCCGAGGTCCATAGTCTTGGATCGGGATGCATGGTTTACCTCACGTGTCTGGAGAGGATTGTAGCATGCTTTTGGAACCCAGCTACGTCTTATCAGTTCTTTCCATCCCCAGACAGATGGACAGACAGAGCGCACCATCCAGACCTTGGAGGATATGCTGTGGGAAAGTGTTCTAGACTCTGGAGGATCATGGGTGTGACACTTTCCTCTGATAGAGTTTTCCTACAATAATATCTATCACTCTACCATTGGTATGGCTCCGTTCGAAGCCTTGTACAGGAGGCCATGCCGCTCACCCATGTGCTAGACCGAAGTCAGAGAGGTGGGCATCCTTAGCCCAGAGTTGGTGTAGAGCACGACCGAGAAGGTTCAGCTTATACTGGAAGGGATGAAGGAAGCCCAGGACCGGCAAACGTCATATTCCGATAGTAGGAGAAGGCCCTTGGAGTTTTAGGTAGGAGACAACGTGTTCTTGAAGGTGTCCCCTCGTCATGGACAATGGAGGTTCATCAAGGGAAGTAAGCTTTCCCCTGGGTTCATCGGACCCTTAGAAGTGTTGTGGAGGGTCGGCGAAGTGGCTTATCAGCTATTGTTACCACCTCCACAACAAAGGATACATGATGTCTTCCATGTGTCCTAGCTTTATTGATATCTACATGACGACTCCCACGTCATCGATTGGGGAGAATTAGATGTAGAATAGGATGTGACCTTCATAGAACGACCGATCAAGATCGAGGATCGCAAAGATAAAGAGCTTCGAGGGGGAACCATCCCATTGGTTCATGTGTTGTGGATGCATGGTGGCGTAGAAGAGAGAACTTGGGAGCGGGAGGCCCAGTTACGCGTCCAGTACCCAGAGTTGTTTTGACTTCCTTGTTGTTTTGATCTGACTTTTTTGAGATGTTTTACCTGGTGCTTTAATGTATGTGAAATTCTTGATTTTCTTAGCTATGAAATGATCTGTTCCATGTCACTCTATATGCGTGTCCAAATGTGTGATGACGGGAAAACCTGGCTGGTAATTAGGATGCATTAATGTGGATGCGATTAAACCCGTGCGGGCGAGTCAGTGTCTCCCAAAGCGGATAATATCCTGACGTGTAGGAAGGAACTCCCTAACTTAGGTGTCAGGTAGTGTGATCCTTGTGCTCGTGGGAATGTTTTGGTTGATGACATTTCGGCGAGTGTTCCTGGATATAGGAGGTGTTCTGTTCCAGCTTTGGAACCACTCAGGGGTTTTCCCCTGAGAAGTATCTTTAGAGGGTGGTTGTTCGGACCCCACTTTTCTCCTTTCTGGTTTTTTCTTATATTCTCGGAGACAAGAATAGTTTGAGAAGTATATAATGTAATGGACCTAGGACTTGGGGTTCATTACTTGGTGAAAATGTGATGGTTTGGTGTTTGGGGTAGTCTGGGAAGCTATCACAGCTTCTCGGGGAATCTTAACGGTATCCTTGAACAACTGGTAGCTCGGCCTACCGATAGCTCGACCTACAGGTAGCTCGGCCTACCGATAGCTCAGTCTACCAGTAGCAGGCCTACCGGTAGCTCGGCCTACCGTTAGTTTATTCTTCCGGTAGTAGGCCTACCGGTAGCCCGGCCTACCGATAGCTCGGTATACCAGTAGCTCGGTCTACCGGTAGCTCGGTCTACCGGTAGCAGGCCTACAGGTAGCTCGACCTACCGGTAGATCGATCTACCAGTAGCTCGGTCTACCAGTAGCAGGCCTTCCAGTAGCTCGTCCTACCGGTACCTCGGCCTACCAGTAGGGCGGTCTACCAGTAGCAGGCCTACAGGCAACTCGGCCTACTGGTAGCACGATCTACCGGTAGCTCGGTCTACCGGTAGCAGGCCTACAGGTAGCAGGCCTACCGATAGCTCGACCTACAGGTAGTTCAGTCTACCGGTAGAAGGCCTACCGGTAGCTCAGCCTAGCGGTATCCGTGGCCTACCGGTGGCTCGGCCTACCGGTAGACCTAGCCTACTAGTGACCACATGTTTTTTCCAGTGGTTCTTTTTGTGAAAATTGGCTTTTAATCCGCGTTTTGACCCCTTTAAAGTGATTAATGTGTTTTAATTAAATGTTGTTGGGGTGTGAGTCCGTTTTAACCGCCCCGAAAGGCGGGGACCCTTTAATGACATGTGGGGTGTCCCAGCCGCGTGGTCAACCCACGATCTTGCTCCTTACGCGGTTTCGAGTCTTTTATCCGCATCTTAACCATCTTGAGTGTGCTATATCTCATCCATTATCAGTCTTTATAACCTAAAGGATTCTCCCTACGTTTCTTTTTCTCAATCACCCAGCTGTCGGAGTACCCTTCCTCTCGATGAGATGCAACCTGATGAAGTTTTCCTTGATTGTGTTCCATGGAGCTCCTGCTACTCAGGTGAGGACTTAACGTCGATCCTTGATCGTCAGGTAGGGGTGTCACCTTCATCTCTCCTTTCTGTGTATCGTGTGGGGTGGGTATGCTACTTCTTCTGTAGAATTGGATGAACCAAACTTTAATGAAGATAATAAATGGATTCTAAAGAATGAAGGGGAGGGGTGTGATCGATGATGATACTCTGTTTTTCTCTACTTTCATGATTAATGACTTTGGAATTATGCGGGCTTACTCCTACTAAAAATCATGGCTGTTGGTGGTATTTCTCTGTGCACTAATAAATCCTTACCCCTTTTGATGTCTAAATGGATTTTATTCTGGTTGTGAACCTTTTGCTGTGTAAAGTAAATTGGATAATTACGTATATTCATCTAAATATATTGGAAGCACCAAGATCAACTCCTTTTCTATGATAACCCTAGTTTAAGCCTAGTGGAATTGAAATCATGGAGTGTGTTAAATCTTTTCAATCTAAAAATACCTAGTGAGTCTGCCTTCTGTTGGTAGTATTGGTTTGGTTGTTTCCTCCACGGGCCGAGAATGGGTGACCTTATGGTTTTCTTGGATAGGTTCTTAGATTGTTGGGGTGATGTGGGTGAGGATGGGATCCTATGTTTGTATCATGAATTGGGGTGAGATCATATTTTGCTGTGAAACCTTATTATTCATAGTTCTGGGAACTTGGGACTATATCTCACCTTTACCTGCTTTGGTTCCAATACATGGAGGGGTCTCACTTGAAGTTCTTTTACAAGATAATCGGGTGTGAATGTTTAAATTGATATTGGGTGTACTCTATCTTTGGCTTGTTCTTATGCTCACTAGTTTCCCAAGTAGGTGCAGAAACTTATTTGAACATTATTACTGAACATGAAAACAAGGATGGGAAAAATGAGGATTTGGTTTGCTGTGAGTTGTGACTTGGGAAAGGGTGTTGTTCTCTTCTCTTATAAATGAATAGTAAGGATAGTGTTCTTTAGGCTGGCTGAATAAAAACTGAGATTGGGTGAGTGTTTGTTACATATACATATGCTTGTTGTTTTTGTGTTTCTTATTCACACCCCACCCAGGTTGATCCCTTAATGCCGAACACCCCCATTTCGTAGGGGAGGGTGTTTTTTCATACACTTCTATTAGTGGCTAGTTATTAGCTCCTTTATACTCATTTTCCCGGATAGCCCATGACTCTACGGGTAGGTTGTGATGGCCTGAAGTCCATTATTAGCACAAGAATCATCAGGTAGGGTAGTGTCGTGGTTGGCCCTGGTGTGTGTGGGCGGGTGGTTTCCCAAGTATCTTCGGGATGAGGCCCAGGTGTCTTCGGGCGTGGCAGTGGTTTTTGTGGTTTGGTGTTTGCAGGCATGGTTACGTGTGACAGTTGTGGCCTAGGTGTCTGCGGGAAGGATATTGGTTGTGGCCAAGTGTTTTCGGGTGGGATGTGTGGTTGTGGCCCAGGTGTGTGCGGGCAGGTTATAGCAGTGGGACCACGATAAGAATGGCGGGATTGGTCTGATTCATAGGATTTCTTCAATAACCAGTGGGAAAGTGGTGCGAGGTACCCAAACATCGATGTGCTATTACTATATATGAATTGACTTGCGTTATTTGGGGAGTGTGCCTTGGTGAGGCTTGGGTGGTTTGTTTCCTTGCTAGGTACATGGTTATCTCTTTTCTCACAGGGAATTAGTATGCCTCCCCACTTGTGCATTAGAGTCTTTGGTTTTTCCCTAATGAGTATACTTGTATGCTCACCCTACGTATATAAAACTGCTTTTAGGTTTCCAAGAGGACTTCAGGGATCGTGCGGGACAGTACTATCTTGGACCTTTGGGTAGTTTCTGTTGTTGTTTCCCTTTTTATTAGTATCTTTTTATCTTTGAAGTTTTTTGAATTGTATCTTTTACCATTGAAAATTCATAAGGAAATGGTTTATTTGTCAGCCGTATTTGCACTTACAGGTTTGGTGTTGTGGGATTTACTATCTTATCTTCTGATCCTATTAAAATTAAAAAGGGTAATGCCTTCCATTTAGTGTGTGATTATATACCCTTGGTGCTGGTTTCCACATCGGGACCTATTGAAGGCGGGTTTCGTGGGTCATTATCTCTCTTTTAACATAAAGAAGGAAGGGCCTGGAAATCTGTTGACCCTTCCCTTCTTTTGGTGAAGGCGGGTCGTGACAGTAGTTGATAATTACCTGTAATGATTTATATTCTAGTTAGGTTCAGATTGGGTAATCTTAGTTTTAGGAATTTCAGAATGAATTGAGATAATTCATTAAGTGTGTGAATGATAGATTTTATAACTCTCTATATATAAAGTTTCATTCATCCTTATCTATGGAAATATATTTCATTTAATAGTGGATCTCAATATCATTTTATACTGGGAAATAAGAAATTTTAATATAGATTTTTCTCATGATTGGAAAAATTGGTTCCTATGACTTGATTATTTCGAAGTGGTCTAGTTTTATTATTATAAGAATGAAAAGATCTATAAGTTCAAGACCAATTAGTGGCATGATATACCAATGAACCAAAGATAATGAAGAAACATAGGAAATGTACTTATATTTAATTTATGTATGATATTATTTCTAGATAATTTACAATCAAATTGGTTGAGACCCTTCACAGTTATCTAAATAATTCCACATAGATATTTTTTGAGATCTAATTAGTTTATTTACAATCTTCCATAGTGAATATGATGTTGTACATAGAAAACATCAAATAGTAATTCATCATCTCTCTTATATATAAATGAGGATTGGAAAGGTATGTTTAGATCTAAACATTAAATTATGTGATAGCATAGAGGAGAGTCATGTATGTTTTATTTTTAATTTTCACATTCTATCCAGGAAAGAATATGTATTTTACTAGAGTAGAGACTATAGGGTACTCCCTCCAACTACCAAACTAGAGTTATGGGATCAAAATATCATGAAGGCATTATTTTTAATTGATGTAGGTATCATAAAAACATATTGATAATACTCACACAATCAGAAATAGATGGAGAACATGTTTCATAGTGAAACAATACTTACCATACCGCAAGGAAAAAAAGAACTCAAATTGTGAAAACTATAACTTTATTGGTGTGGAAACCATATCATAATAAACACTGAGATATTTTATTTGAAAATGGAAAAGTTTATTAAGTTTTTGAAAAAATTAGTTTGTTCCATGATTATTAATTTCTAAAAAACATAATAAATAATCAATTTCAAGAGGTAGGATTCATTCTATGAGCTCACCCCATGATAAATTACATATGGAACAACTCAAATGGTTTCCCCATAAGGGATCTTCAATAGCACAAGAACTCAAAATGCTAAAAATTAAAAAATAAATTTAAATTTGATCTTAATTGATCATTTCATGACACCAATTTACACTCTATGAACCATTCATGACTTATACATATTTTGGTATAAAACCCTTACTCTATAAGGATCATTCAATTCCCCCTCTTCTATCGCTCCCTCAAATAATGATTCGAGTGACCAAGTATAATTCAAATAGTTTACAAATGGTAAGTTCATTTCTCCTTATTTTATCCTTTTTTATTTTCTCTCCCCCACATCCCTTATTAAATTACCTTTTATAAACCATTACAAATCTTTTTTTGAACTAATCCTGTAACACCCTGAGATTTTATGAGATATATTATTTTTTAATTTTTCTATTGTACACCAAGATTAGTTTGTACTATACGCAACACCGTATTAGTTTGCAGTATATGAAACACTATTCTTGGAAAGTGTTATACACAATTTCAAGTTTGTTTTGTATAAATTATTATATGAAACATTAGGTATTGATTTTGTTTAATGCATAAATGAAATATGTTTTGATTATGTTATACGCAACACCAAACGGAGCTTTCACTACCCTCAGCCCTTACTTGGCCTGCATAACACACAATCAAGACCTTCTTCGATAGCGTGTGTAGTACGCAATACCGATTTTCACTAAACGATATATTATTATAATATTACTATGAACTAGCCGTTATGAATAGTAATACAATCCTTTTTGAATTTTATAAATTTTATCAATAAAAATGGACTTCATTTTTGGATTCGGAATATCGAAATTTTCCTAGGGTGAATTTTTGGTATTTTTCTGAAAACATTCAATTTTTGATGAATAGTGAAAACACTGGATTACTATTTAATACGGACTATTTTTTAAATAAATATTTATTTTATTTAAATTTATTTTAGGTCAAAATTGACACATAATACCTATATATGTTCAATGTAATTCATTGGAGTCATTTTATAATAATTTTATATATATAAAAATTTTATTGAACTTTTCACCATCTTTTACCCACCTCCTAGGAGAATTTGGAAATTCACATAAAACTTAACTTTACCGCTTCAGTGAGTGGAATTTTGAAAATCCGAGAGACAGGGTTAATATCAAGGACTAAAATGTGGTTCAATGATATGAAAATAATTTTTGTTGAATAGTAACTTTTTACTTTTATTTTCCACGGTTAAAAGTAAATAGGGTAATTAAGGGTAAAAATGATATTATTATTACCCTAACACATGTCCCAATTCTATTGGATAAGTGTAATTCGACCAAAACCAACCTTAGGAATAAAATATGACCATTTAGGTCCACATGGATTAGATTAGGACATTTATTATTAATTTATTTGAGAAGAGTTAAAATAGTTAAAATCAAAGTTTAATAACTAAAACATTTTAAATATAGTGTTATACATAAGCTAAATTCTACTATAAATATTCATTATAAAGATAAAAGGATTTCATACATTATGGTATTTTATTTATAATTTTTAGACTTTAAATAACTTAATTTATATAAGACATAATGATGATGCAGTAATTAGCTTATTAATGAAATATTAACATAATTGATGTTATAAATACCCAAATAAATGTTATTTAAGACTTTTTATGAATTAAACTAATTTTATATGTTAATATTACATGTTATTATTTATTTAAGTAACTTTTTTAGAACTAATTAAGCTGTTATGGTTTTCACAAAAAATAAAGTACCAAATTGTGTCAAAATTGACATAAAATAGTTTTTAAAACAAATATTATATTATTAACTATTATTTTATTCCTAAAAATCTAAGGTTAGGCAAAATGACTTGGATAAGGATATATATATTAACAATAAACCACTTGGGGTTCGTTTGGCTTGTTATAGTATGTTTATTAACCATATAGTGTAAGAAAATAAATGACACGGTAAAAGTTAAATTATTTAACTTAGAGTTAAATCTAAATGATAAGGTTAAAATAGAAACCAAAACTTCTCCAAATTCTATTGTATGAGAAGATTTAGACCCATACCCACCTAAGATTCTAAATAAATCAAGTTGGAGCTATTAAAAGCCGAATATGACTTTATAATAAAATAATATGTTTAGTTTTTCCAAAGGTTCCCCTCTCATACCTTATAAAAGGGAACCCCTTACCTCTTCTCTTAACACCCTTTTGAGCCTTGAAGCTCGGCCAATAACTGCCCATTTCTCTTCTACACTTCCCTAGAAACATTTTGGAGGTTCTGTACTTCTCAAAAGACCAACTCTACTTCCATAAGAGGAATATTGAAGGAGGTGCATCGAAGAAGAGGTAATCTCTTCTTCCGATTCTATCAAGTTTCATTCTTCTTCAACATCTTATTCTTAAGTTGTATCAATATAAATACATAACATCAGTATTAATTATATACTGATATGTTATTATAAATATGAAAAAACCCTATTTCACCTTCTATCCATCCTACGGAAAATGAAATCATCGCGCGTGCGTACGTACGGAATACCGTCTCCACGCCGTGGTGTAATCTGTTTTTGACCACCACCTTACTTGGATGGGTATAATGGTGTAAATAAATAACTATATATGATTATTGTAATGTGATATTTATTCTGAAATATTATACATACACTTCAAGACAATTCCACGATCATGGGAATGGTATCATCGCTCATGCGTACGTACGGACAACCTCTCCACGACACGATGAGATTCATTCTCCCTGTTAACCATTCATGAATGATTATAAAGTATATATAATAAGTAATAATGAAATATTTGACATAATAATGATGCTGGATTTATTTATATATATATTTATGTCATCTACTTAATTCCATTCAATTCAATAAGAAAACGAAAACAACGTTCATGCGTACGTACGGCCTACCGTCTCCATGAACGGTGTATTTCATTTCCATTTATCGATCTATCATATATATATGTATATAATGAATATATATTATATATAAATAAAGTTTTACATTCTGGAATTATGTAAATAAGTATATTAGTAATAATATCAAGTACAACAAGTTGAAACACGTACGATAAATGAAACACTTTTACCCAAAATACTGCTTTAACATGGAATTTACAAAAGAAAAGGTTATATAAAGTCATAAGTGAAACATATATGATATCATAACAATGAATATGATTATTCAATAAGTCAATTACATTATTTAAGTCATTATATAGGAGGTTTGGATACGTACGAAGCATATCGGACCACAGGTAAGGGATACTTTTTCAAATCTTATTTTATTCGAGATTGCTTATACGTAAGTATTTACTGGGGTTATATTTGTCATCCATTTCCAAGTTCTATAAAAAAAATAATGTTTTTGTAATGTCCTTTTTACCCATTTTCACTTTTAATACATGATATTTTAGGAATATTTTTTTTACCATACGAGGTACTTCTTCACTTTTCCGACAAAAGTACAAAGAAAATTTTATTTTTAACTAATACGCCTTGAACGGATTATTATGGTTTTATAACGCCTTATCTTCATGAAGTTTCCTCTACAATATTTCATATGTATTTTCAACAAAATCCATTTATTTTAAAATTTCATGGAATTTTGTTAAAAGAAAATGGTATTGGAAAAAATGATATTTTCCTCAAGAATTCATTTCAATTGATTTATCAAAACCATTTTCCATATAAGATGATATTATTTCATATATGTTTATTTCAAGTATAATGTATCTAATATTTACATGGTTTCACTTTTCTTATGATGAAATTATATCCATTTTTTTATATGGATTATGTTATGATGGGATTATGTTTATGAAACCCATTTTATTCTTTGGGTTATGATGAATGATTTATGTTTATGTTGTGGAACACGAAAGAATGATTTCATTATGAGATGGGTGGTACCTATATCACCCTATAATGCATTGGGTAAAGATTTATATATAATTATATAGACATGGCTGGAATGGTAAGTTAATCTGGTTCAGAAATATAGGAATGGAACGAGGAGTGAACTCGATTCAGAAAGGGACATTGTCCACTAAGATGATCTTGGCAGCAATGCCTTGGCTACTATGGAAATCATTACAAGTTCTGAATGGTTTCCACAATATAAATATTTATTCCCATTCTATTTTATCAATATTGATGTTCCTTTATGATATATTCCTTACATACTTCCATGATTTATGTCTTTGGTCAAGATTTTGATCTTTAGATTTTATGTTCAAGTTTTTGCATTCAAATGTTTATGGATTGTTTTATGTTCTTTTTGCTTACCCTTACTGAGAATTTGAGCTCACCATTTTTATTTTTTCTTTTCCCCGAGATATAAAGAAAGGTTTTAGTTAACAAAACAAAAGGGGAAAATAACTGTGGGAGAAGTTGAAGATCTTTCACCATGATTATAAGATTAAATTCTGTGTTTCCAAAGACACTAAAATATTACGGTCCTTGTGTGTTTGTGTTTTTTATGTATTAAGTATTCTGAAAAAGTAATGTAATGTCCATGTACGTCAAGATTTGGGTCTCTACAGTTGGTACCAGAGTAAAGTTTTAGTTAACCCTGGGAAACTAGGATGTGAAAACTTTAGTGAAATCCCTAGAGATATTTCTATGGTTTGTCTAGGGATGTCCCTAAGGTTAAGTATGAGTATAGGTTATAGTCCTAGAATTATGGTAACGATCATAGAATTTAACCTAAGATGTTAGATATTGAAGGTAACCCCCTTGATTATGATTTTGTCCCCTCACACTATTTTTTGGGGTTTTAGAAAATGACGGGGAACAGGATGATTCATGATAATGGGATTATATGATGGACAATGGAAAGATATTGTTCATGAGCAACCGAATGAAATTGGATCTGGAAGTCCACATATCGTTATTATGCCTAATCAGAAATCTCATAATATGATCAATAATCTCAACTTTGGTATGTTTCCTGACTCAGCTAATAAGAGAAAGATGGAGTTTCATGATGATCATAGAGGAAGGAAAGTTCAATTTCCCTCATGTAAATCATGTGGGAAGAGGCATCATGGAGAATGTTTCAAAGGAATGGGAAGATGATTTGGGTGTGGAAAAGAAGGACACAAATCCAGTAAGTGTAAATGAAAAGGTTCAGTTAACACCATGGACAAGGATAATGTTATTGCTACGACATCAACAACTATTAATTGTTTTAAATGTGGAATGTATGGGAATTATGCAATCCAATTCCCTAAGGGAAAATCTCATGAAGAGAATCAGCATGGTCGTATGGGTAGTATTTATATTGATGATGATGAAGAGACAACAAATGATATGTGAGATGAAATAATTGTTCAAGATCGGTCAATGGTTTAAGAAGGTAGTGGAATGATTACATGTTTATCAAGAGTAATGTCGTGTAAGTAATCTCATGGTACTATGGAATAAAGAGTCATCTATGGATTGTTACACTATTGTTTTCCTTATGTTTTTGAAAGTATATGTTGAATGGTACCGGTAACCATGAAAGGTTATTCAGATATTTTTGGAAAGTAGATGATATGCTTATAATGAAAGGATAAAAAATGAAATGATCTCATGGTTGTTATAAGGACTAAGTGATATCATGGTTTGAGTATACAGAATTTTGGGATTTTGGTATGTGGAAAGAGTTAACTTTTGACATCACTCATGTTTTCACTAAGGTTCATTGGGTATTCATTTTTAAAGAGAATACATGATTAAGGCCTTCAAATGTTTGGAATGTGACCAACAAGACATATCTTATGATATATGGAGATCAACAATGGTGTTAACATGCTTGTTATATGAACTCTGTAGTAATCATTTTCACTATAATATGAGATTGGATAACAGTATTTTGGATAACCCTAAAGATTGGAATGGATTATGTTGGACATAATTTAGTATTGTTTAAGGCTAGAACTTTTTTGATATTATTGATGGAAAGTTATAATAATGTAGTTTTAGAAAAAGGACAACCTGCTGGACGGGCGACAACCCATCGCGTCGGACAAGGCTGTGCGAATCGAACCCACAACCAAAGTGCGACATGCCTTTATCGCCTACCACTAGCCAACAGGAAGTCCATGGTTATTAGAAACTAGTTTTATTATATTAAGCAGTATGATAGATGAAGTATAAGTCCATTTTAGAAACCATATATGATTAATCTCACTATAGATGGACTTATGTATTTTTGATAACTTTTTATAACCTTTTGTTTGATACAGATGGAATGACCCATCATTCTATCACATGATCTGCTAACACTTTACGAATGAAAAATTCAACTTCATTTCTTTAATAGATGAAGTGGAAATTTTCCAAGGAACGACCAATGGTGAGACTGTACCAAAATCAAGATAGTATTTCTTCTAATTCCAATTTCTTCAACTTTAGGGAAATGATCTTGAAAACCAAAAATGTTGTCCTAAGTGCCCTTATATCCGATGAATCAGATGGTACCTTAGATCATCACAAATCTATGGCTTTTTTATTGTTGTATTTTTCATATCCATGTTCTCTACCACTCTCTATCAGAACATGATGGTTAGATTTCTCTTCCATGTCCATATTTTCACCTATGTCTCCTATGTGGAATCCCAATGATTAGTTAATTTGCGTAACAATTACGTTTCATACTTTAGTTTTTTAAAGATAAGTTTTGGTATTCCTTTTTACGATGTGGGTTTCTATTAAAGAAAATTTCAAGTAGAAAACCATTTATAACCCTAATGAATTTTGAGGGTGAAATTCATTTTAAGGGATATAGAATGTAACACCCCAAGATTTTATAAGATATATTCTTTTTAATTTTTCTATTGTACACCAAGATTAGTTTGTACTATACATAACACCGTATTAGCTTGCAGTATACGAAACACTATTCTTGGAAAGTGTTACACACAATTTCAAGTTTGTTTTGTAGAAATTATTCTATGCAACATTAAGTATAGATTTTGTTTAATGCATAAATGAAATAAGTTTTGATTATGTTATAAAAAACACCAAACAGAGCATTCACTGCACGCAGCCCTGACTTGGATTGCATAACACGCAATCAAGACATTCTTCGATAGTGTGTGTAGTACGCAATACCGAGTTTCACTAAACGAGATATTATTATAATATTACTATTAACTAGCCGTTTTGAATTGTAATACCCACTTATTCGAATTTTATAAATTTTATCATTCAAAATAGACTTCATTTTTGGATTGGGAATATCGAAATTAGCCTTGGGTGAATTTTTGGTATTTTTCTGAAAACATTCAATTTTTGATGAATAGTGAAAAAACTGGGTTACTATTTAAAAACTGACTTTTTATTTAAATAAATATTTATTTTATTTAAATTTATTTTATGCCAAAATTGTTACATAATACATATATAAGTTCAATTCAATTCATTGGATTCATTTTATAATAATTTTAGATATATAAAAATTTTATTGAACTTTTCACCATCTTTTACCAACCTCCAAGAAGAATTTGGAAATTCACATAAAACATAATTTTACTGCTTCTATGAGTGGAATTTAAAAAATATGAGAGACACAGTTAATATCAATGACTAAAATGTGGTTCAATGAGATGAAAATAATTTTTGGTGAATAGTGACTTTTTACTTTTATTTACAACGGTTAAAAGTAAATAGGGTAAATAAGTGTAAAAATGATATTATTATTACCCTAACACATGTCCTAATTTTATTGGATAAGTTTAATTCGACCAAAACCAACCTTAGGAATAAAATATGACCATTTAGGTCCATTTTTATTAGATTAGGACATTTATTATTAATTTATTTAAAGAAGAGTTAAAATAATTAAAATCAACGTTTAATAACTAAAACATTTTTAATATTGGGATATACATAAGATAAATTTGACTAGAAATATTCATTAGAAAGATAAAAACCTTTCCTACATAATGGTATTTTATTTATAACTTTGAGACTTTAAATAACTTAATTTATATATGACACAATGATGATGCAGAAAATATCTTATTAATGAAATATTAACATAATTGATGTTATAAATACCCAAATAAATGTAATTTGAGACTTTTAATGAATTCCAATATTTTATAGGTTAATATGAAATGTTATTATTTATATATGTAACTTTTTTCGAACTAATCATGCAGTTATAATTTTCAAAAAAATCAAGTACCAAATAGTGTCAAAATTGACATAAAATAGTTTTTAAAACAAATATTATATTATTAATTGTTATTTTATTTCTAAAAATCTAAGGTCCTGCCAAATGACTTATATAAGGATATATATATATTAATAATGAACCAGTTGGGGTTCGTTTGGCTTGTTATAGTAAGTTTATTAACCATATTGTTTAAGAAAACCAAAAGACACGGTAAAAGTTAAATTATTTAACTTAGAGTTAAATCTAAATGGTAAGGTTAAAATAGTAACCAAAACTTGTCCAAATTATATTGGATGAGATGATATCTACCCATACACACCTTATATTAGAAATAAATCAATTTGGAGCTATTAAAAACCGAATATGACTTTATAATAAAATAATATTTTTAGTTTTTCCAAAGGTTCCCCTCTCCTCTCTTATAAAAGGGCACCCCTTCCCTCTTCCCTTCACACCCTTTTGAGCCTTGAATCTCGGCCAAACCATGACCATTTCACTTATACACTTCCCTAGAAACAATCTGGAGGTTCTGTTCTTCTCAAAAGACCATCTCTACTTCCATAAGAGGAAGCTTAAAGGAGGTGCATTGAAGAAGAGGTAATCTCTTCTTTCCATTCCCTCAAGTTTCTTTCTACTTCAACATCTTCTTCTTTAGTTGTCTCATTATAAAGTAATAAAATAAGTATTAATTATATACTGATATGTTATTATAAATATGAAACAACTCTATTTGGCCTTATATCCGTCCTACAGAAAACGAAATCACCACGCGTGCATACGTACGAAATACCGTCTCCACGCCGTGGTGTAATCTGTTTTCGACCACCAACTTACTTGTATGGGTATAATGGTGTAAATAAATAACTATATATGATTATTTTAATGTGATATTGATTCTGAAATATTATACATACAATTCAATACAATTCCATGATCATGGGAATGGTATCATCGCTCGTGTGTACGTACAGACTACTGTCTCCACGACGCGATGAGATTCATTTTCCATGTTAACCATTCATGAATGATTATAAAGTATATATAATAAGTAATCATGAAATATTTTACAGAATAATGATACTGGATTTATTTATATATATATATATTTATTTCATCTAATTAATTCCATTAAATTCAACAGGGAAACGAAAACAGCATTCATGCGTACGTACGGCCTATCGTCTCCATGAACGATGTATTTCATTTCCATTTATCGATCTATCATATATATATATATGTATATGATAAATATATATTATATATAAATCATCTTTTAAATTATGGAATTATGTAAATTAGTATATAAGTAATAATATCAAGAACAACAAGTAGAAACACGTACGATAAATGAAACGATTTTACCCAAAATGCTACTTTAACATGGAATTTACAAAAGAACGGGTAATATAAAGTCATAAGTGACCCATATATGATATCATAACAATGAATATGATTCTTTAATAAGTCAATGACATTATTTAAATCATTATACCAGAGGTTTGGATAAGTATGAAGCATATCCGACATAAGGTAAGGGATAATTTTTCAAATATCATTTTATCTGAGATTGCTTATACATAAGTATTTACTGGGGTTATATTTATCATCCATGTCCAAGTTTTATAAAAATGTTTTCATGTATGTTTAAATTCCTTTTTACCCATTTTTTACTTTTACTACATGATATTTAAGGAATCTTTTTTTGTTTACCATACGAGGTACTTTTTTACTTTTCCGACAAAAGTATGAGGAAAATGTTATTTTTAACTTATATGGCATGAATGGATTTTTACGCTTTTATAACGCCTTATCTTCGTGAAGGTTCCTATACAATATTTCAAAATTATTTTCAACAAAATCCTTTTCTTTTAAAATTTCATGGCATTTTGTTAAAAGAAAATGGTTTTGTAAAAGAAAGGGTATTTTCCTCAAGAATTCATTTCAATTGTTTTATCAAAACCATTTTCCATATAAGATAACATTATTTCTTATGTGTTTGTTTCAAATATAATGTCTCTGTGATTTAAATGGTTTCACTTTTATTATGATGAAATTATATCCATTTTTTAATATGGATTATGTTATGATGGGATGATTTTTATGAAACCTATTTTATTCTTTGGGTTATGATGAAAGATTTAAGTTTATGTTGTGGCACACGAAAGAATTATTTCATTATGAGATGGGTGGGAACTATATCTCCATCCAATGCATTGGGTAAAGATTTATATCTCATGAGATATACATGGCTGGAACGGTAAGTTAATTTGGTTCAGAAATACAGAACTGGAATGAGGAGTGTACTCGATTCAGAAAGGGACTTTGTCCACTAAGATGGTCTTGGCAGCAATGCCTTGGCTACTATGGAAATAATAACAATTGATGAATGGCTACAAAAATTAAATGATTTATTCCCATTCTATTTTATCAAGATTTATGTTCCTTTATGATATATGTCTTACGTACTTCCAAGATTTATGTCTTTACTCAAGATTTTTATGTTTAGATTTTAGGTTCATGTTTTTGCATTCAAATGTTTATGGATTGTTTTATGTTCTTTATTCTTACCCTTGCTGAGAATTTGAGCTCATCATTTTTATGTTTTATTTTCCCCAGGATATAAAGAAAGGTTTTAGGTAAGAAAATAAAAGGGGAAGATCTTTATGGCAGAAGTTGAAGATCTTTCAACATGATTAGAAGATTAAATTCTGAGTTTCCAAAGACACTAAACTATTACAGTCCTTGTGTGTCTATGTTTGTTATGTATTAAGTATTCCACAAAAGTAATGTAATTTCCATGTACGTCAAGCTTTGGGTCTCTACAAATCCCATCCCAAAAAAACTAAAATTCAAGTATCAAACAATCTTTTAAAATCATTTTGAACCACATTTTATATGTCATTAAATTATTTCATTTATCCATAGGCTGAAAAAAGGATCTAAATATGAAAACTAAGACCAAATTCTCATCATCCCTAAGACAATTGAATATATATGTCAATCTGGACCTGAAATCCCATGATCTTGTGAAAATATTCACATAAATTACATACCAAAAATCCAATGCACCAAATTGAATTAGTTTTAACTATAAATCATTAAAATATTACAAAAAAATATTTAGTCACAATAATTGTAAAGACCATTTAGTTTTAGATTAATGTCAAGTAAGGAAACACTTTAACATAACATCCCATGTATTTATCATCTAATCATTATTATTCCAACAATATAAGAAACTACTTAATCTCTAATAAGTCTTCGACAACAACTAAAAATATTTACACACATGCTACATTAATATAAATATCGTCTATAGTACGTTTAGTCGTATCCTAAAGAAATGTAAACTAAATAAAGGGGAGATCTATAACACTATATGAGAAAACATGTATTAGAATATATCATGGAATGAATAATAATATTGAAATTAACCATAATAAAATAATTCTTTCGAAATAATTTGATGTGATAAAAATAAATTTGTATATGAACAAAAAAAATTGAAACCCACAAGGATATGAATAAAAAAAATCAGTATGATAGAATTTGTAACACCACATGATTTTGTGAAATATTATTTTCCAAATTTAATATTATATTTTTTATATTTTTTATTTCACACAATATAGAATATATTTTTCCTATAAAATCATTATTTTATCCTTGCATTATACATGACACCATGTTCATCTTTCACAAAATGAAACACATTTATTATACTTTTAGTAGATGATACATTATTTTTGTCTTGTAATGTACACAATATTATGTCCTTTCAATATCTTGTTTTATGTACAATTCTAATTTCTTCAAATCATCAATATACTATTAATATGATTATTAAAATATTCTTATACATACCACCTATAATTTGTAATGGATGTTATGAATAAAATTAACTAAATCATGAAAATATTATGTACACACATATATACATAAATAATCATTTAGTTGTCAATTTTTATAAGTGGATGAAAGAACTGTTTCAAAATAATGAAAATAATTTTCCAATAAACTATTTTATATGAACAATAATAATTTTATGTAAATAAATTAAAAAAAATTATTAAAATTTTAAATAAATATTATATATTATATATTCAATCAATATTTTTGATATTAATATAATAACATTTTAACGGAATAAGATAAGAATTAATACAATTTTATGGATGAAAAAATGTATTTGTCTAAAAGGTAATTTTAATATATTTTAATGGATAACCCCATTAAAATATGATTTTTGAAACATTTATAAATTATTTTGAAAAAATAATGTTTTATTTTTGAATCATAGTATAATAATTTACTTTGGGTGGATTTTTGGAATTTATTTAAGAAGTTTTATTTATTGATGAATAATAAAGAACACTAAATTTTAATTCAAAACATTTATTTTGATATAATTTATTTATATAGTTATATTTTATTTTAGCTTGGTTTTAAAGATGTATTAGATTAATTTTACATAAATTATTCAAATTTTGGTAATTGTAACCAATTTTACATTGAAATTCGATTTGAAAAAATTTCAAACTTTTTGACATTTTTTCTTAAAAACATTCATTGTCTTCTCATCTACGGGGTTAATTTTAAATTAATTTACCCAATTATTTTTCATTGAATGTGTAAAAATATATTCCATGATTTTAATAAGAATAATTTATAATGTATACTTATACAAACTTAGTTTTTTAACAAAAATATTAGTGAATGTGATTAAATTTAATTACAGTGATTAAGATAAAAATTACCTTAACATAGGACTAAACCTTAACCTTAGTGACCATAATGACCTATAAAATTTTAAAAAATAAATTTTATAGACATATTTATTCCTTAAAATCCATTATATATAATTATTCCCATTATGAGAGCTACCTACCCTAGAAAAAACATGGGTGTAATTCCCTTTTAATAAATTTACAAGAATGCCACTCCTCCACCATTATGAAAAGGCACTCACCCATACCACTTATTCAAAACACTCATTATGTTTTTATCACCCATAATAAACTCAAATAATCCCCCAAAATCCCTCCATTCATCCTTGAATCATACATTTTAAAATAAATCCATCCAAGGAAGCTCTTTTCTGCAAACCAAGGTGATTTATCCAAATAAGTGGTAACATCCTTCCTCAAGCTCCTTTGTTTTACTTTCATTATCCACCTCCATAAACTCTTCTTATTACATTATTATATAATAACATCTGTATAATAAATATAGTTATATATTTTATATTATAAGTGTTAAACCTAAACATACACACACTTCCATCTAATGGGTAATGAACATACTACTCTTGTTTAATGTGAACTACCACCTCTAGAAATGACATTGTTTATTTTTCATTTACCACATCTCATGGTTGAGAATTACGATTAAAAATATATTTTTATATTATATATATGATATATATGATATTTTTGATATTATTTATTTATTATATAACACATACCTTTATGTTGACCATTTTGTGTAATTATGATAATTTCATTTGGGTAAGTGTGGACTATCGCCTCCTCAATGTGATGTGATTCATTCACAACTTACAAGGAATGTGTTAAAGGTGAGTTTCGATAATTTATATGATATATATGAAATAATAATTATAAATTAATATTAATAATATATATAATTATAATTCATTTAATTTATTTTTTCCAATACGACAATTAAACAGAAACTGCGTTCAAGTGTAAGTACGACCTACCATCACTATAAATGATGTGTTCTATTTTATAAGTATATAATATATATATTATAATAAATACATATATAATAAATTTATATGATATTTATATCATGTTTTATATTCTATAGACAATTAAATAATTATTTAATTAGGAGGATCTATAATTACAAGTGAAAACATGTCCGAAAAATAAAGCGAATATTGACAGAAACAAAACTTTAATATGGGGTAGTTAATAAAATGGTTATATAAATTAATTAAAAATATTATATGTTATTATATTTAAAAATATGGTTCTGTTTTATATTTATAATAATCATATATTAATTATATAGTATTTTTAACGTGTACAATGATAGTCAAGACTTCAGGTAAGGGAATTTCGTCTCACATCTTATTTCTGTGAGATACATGCCATATTAACAACTCATTTATTTTGTGTTGTGTATATAGTAAACATTAATATGTTATATTCTTAATATTATTTAATTTATTGTTTTTTATACTTCCATTTTATGACATCGATATCATGGGGTTCGTGTTTCAAAAGTCACCAAATCGGTAAAGTAATTTTTTCACAATTTTCCTTCCTTGAGATACATGCCATGTCATGCGCCTATATTTTTATATGGAGTGTATATAATGGAAATTGAAATTTTTTTATCATGAATATAAATATTTCAATATATATTATGAATCATGTAATTTTATTCTTTCATTGGTATCATGCTTCAAAGTTACCATAGTGGTAATAGTTTATTTATACAATCTCGTCATTTATCAAGATTGGATGTGATTATGATTCCATTGATGAAATAATATGATTCATTACTCAATAAAAGTTATTAATTTTCTTATAGTATTTTTATATATGAAATATTAATGACTTATTGGAATTTTTCCACTCTTGGGTATTTAATAATATTTAATAAATTTGTTTTTATAAATATTACTTTATTTCTGATTCGGTCTGAAATCTATGTTCTTTAAATACCATGATTTCTTAAAATGTGTTCAAAAATGTTTTAATGTTATCCAATTATGTTTATATAAAATATATACCCATGTTTTATATTTTTATGAAATGGCTCTAAAATAAATCTTCTTTTCATTTTTCGATCAAGGGTCTTTTATAAATTTTTTATGTGCAAAAATGAATGTTTGTTATGTATAGACATACTCATTTCCATGGATATCATTTACTTGGATCTTCATTTTTAAGTTAAAATGTTTATTTTTTAAGGAAGTTTTTCCTAATATTCTATAAATTTTAATAATTTAACGTGGTTTTCAAATATAAAGGTTTTGAAAAAAATTTCTATTTAAAAATTGTTTTAAATAATTTTCAAATCTCCCATTATATGTTTTCAAAATGTAGTTTTAAAATAAAAGGATTTAAATTAATTCTAGTTGTATTTATAATTTTTTGAATCTGTTTTCTAGAAAATGGTTTTCAAACTTATTTCAACCCTTCAATTTAGTTTTTCTATGTATATTCAACAAAAGAGGTTTTCAAAATATTATCAATATTCATTTTTATGTTCTCTATGATATTATAAAAGAAAAAGGTTTTCAAAACGTGTCAAGTTTTTAAAGTATTTTTTCATACATGAAAATTTATTTTCATAAAAATATATTGGATATTAAATTTTGATAAAATATTTATAGGAAAAAAAATTTTAAATGGATTTAGAAAAAAAAATTTCAATGAAAGGAAAATTACATCAACAAATTCTTCAAGTGATCTTTCAAAATCCTTATCTATCTAAGATACCATAATTTGTAATATTATATTGTTTACTAGGGGTATAATCCAAAAATTCCAATCATTTTGATTCTTTAATTGTTTTTTGATGAAATGATGCATATAAAACTTATTTCTCTTTCATAGGTTATATTCTTATGAAAACCGCTTCTTTTCATGGATTATGATTTGATGAAATGATTATAAAATCTATGTTTTTACCATGTTATAATATGATTACATGTTTATGACACCCATTTCATTTCATGGGTTATGATATGATTTTTTATGATCTTGTAGAACATGTATGTATTATTTCATTATGAGATGGGTTATAATTATATTTCCTTCTAATGCATTGGTTAAAGATTTATATCTCTTGAGATAATGTTGGGAAAAAAGTGAATGAGCTTAATACAAGAAGGTAAACAGGTGTGTCCTATTCTATAATGGGAAACATGTGTATCTGAATCCACTATTGGAATATGGGGAAACCCAATACATTATGAGAACATGGGGAAACCGAATCTAATATGTGAAGATGGGGAAACCTGATCCCTTATACATAAAGCACTATGACTTGGATGGTGGTGTGTCCCTCCTAGTTGGGGTAGTCCCCATGATGCTCCCTGATAAGTTTTTGGAAGTGATCCTTGAATTTTAGGGAATTATGTAATAAGTTTATATGTCTTAAATAAATTCTAGTTATTATGACATGATATACTCACATTATTCATGTTCATTATTTCTATAGGATTCATTTCTTTTGAACTAAAAATATTTATGTCATGTCTTGTGATTATGATTTTTTATGTGGGTAATGTACTTTAAATATTATTCTCATTTTCTAATGCCCCTTTTTCATGTTATACTAATGTAATACATATATTAACCTTTAATGTGAATTCACGTTCACCCCATTATTATGTTTTCTTTCCCCAGTTTATGAAGATGTATTTTAAGTAGGAGTGCTAAAGGGTAAGGTATTTAAAGGAGGTGTTGAATATTTTTCACCAAAATGGAATAATTTATTCCATGATTCCAAAAACACTAAACTATTACAATCCTCAATAATTTATTTGGAGTATGTGATAAATATTCATCTAAAAGGATATGATATCCATGTATGTTAATATAGGGTCTCTAAAATTGGTATCAAATGAAAGTTTTAGTCAAACATTAGAAGATAGGATGAGAATAAAAATTGATATCCATATGGATATTTTTAAGGATATTTCTTGGGTTGTCACTAAGGATTATCATATGGTTCCATATATTATTATAGGTTTCTAAATTTGGACATCATGTAAGTTATTTTTCGTAGTTATGTCATTTTACACTATGATAAGTTTTTCCTATATGTTGAATTATTGTTTTAGTTAATGGGAGAACCCAATTGAATTGGGATGACTTTAAATTTTAGAGACACTTTATTGATGAGATTTTAAATGAGATGATGACTAGATGAAGGATGTTGTAATCATGCCTAGTCAGTTTTCAGGGAATATGATTTACAATGTCTGCCATAACCAATAATCAGACTCAACAATGAAGAGAAGTAAAGATATCACTAAGTTTTAGAGAAATGCAGACTATGGAGGAAAGACGATTCAGCTTCCTATAACTCATAAATGTTGGAAGAATCACCCATTTGAATTTCTAACTTGAACAAGAAGATGTTTTGATTGTGTAAAATATAAACACAAATCAAGTAACCTAGAGCAATAATTAAATATTTATATAATTAAATGGAAGGAAATATTGGCCTATCTCAGGTATTATCAATAGTTTAATGTCTTTTGTGTTGAAATAAAGGGAATTTTGAAAATCGATTTCCTAGGAGGAAATATCTTGAAGGTAATCAACAAGGTGGTATGAGTAATCATTATATTTTTTATTATGATGTGGCTATAGATTAAATTTTAAAAGAAATAAGTTTTAAGAAATTTTATAAGGCATCCTTATTTGTGTGTTAAAGATTAATTAAAATAATCAATGTGTTTATGTATTTGGATTCAGAAATTATGATTTGTGAAATATATGGGGATTGTATAGTTTACGTTTTTTATAAATATTTACCAAAATGCGTTGAAGGGTTCCAGTGGACTAAAAAAATTATTTAATTATATTGAGACATTTTTAATAAGTTAAGATAACCCTTAATATGTTCTTGTAGGTGGGATAATGATGTTTGGATAATGATATGTATAACATGAATAAGTAATTTGTATGGCACTAACTACCTCAAAAATGATATCAGATTTGTTGAAAATGTAGCTTGTGCTACAATGGATGGAGTTTATATAATTTTTTGATTTAATGAAAACATCCAATAAACATTGGAATAACTTATATGTTTTCAATAAAGATTAGTAGTAATTAAAATTTCATCCATGTTTCAAGAGAATACATGGTATTCACATATTTGGAATATAAAAACCAATTTCTGCCATATGATATATGAGGGATCAATGTTAAGATTATATTAAAAATATTAACCTTCTTTCTAATGTTTTGTACTTCCATATTTTGAAAGTGTTATAAGTTTATCCATTTATGGAATGGTTTATGTTAATCTTTGTTTAATGTTTTATATATTATAAAATTATCCCACCATATAAGGATTTATGAATATTGGATAACATATTCTTAACTATTGATTAGATAAAGATAGACAGAATGGCCTGCCATTCTATTAATGGATCTCATGATCTATTAATGCTTCATGAATGAAAAATTCACCACCATTTCAAGGAATGAAAGATGAAGTGGAAGTTGATCTAGGAACAACAAAGGGTATGGTTGTTATGAAATCATGTAAGTATATAATTTCATGAAATTTATTCAACATTAGGAAAAAATATCTTGAAAAAAATTATCCTAGTAACTTAATTTCATAAGAATCGAATATCCCCTTAGATCATCACCGATTTATAGCTTTGTGAGTGTTAGCTTTCTCTTAACCATGTTCTCTGTCACTCTCCTTCATTACATGAGAGTTATATTTTTATTTTTTTAAATGTTTTACCTCCCAACTATATTCTCTTATTTTGAAACCTAGTTATATGATACATTGGATAACCATTGTCTATCCAAAATTTCCATATTAAATGAATTATATGTATTAATTTTTAGGATGTTTGTTTTTATGAATTGAACATTAATATAGTAAACCATTAATAACCCAAATGAATTTTGAGGGTGAAATTCAATTTAATATGGGTATAATGTAACACCATAATATTTTGTGAAATATTGTTTTCGAATTAATTTATTCTTATTTGATATTTTTCATTTCACACAACATTTAATATATTTTTTAATATAAAATCACTATATTTTTATTCCGTTATATGTATCACCAAGTTAATCTTTTACTACACGCAACACATAGATCATCCTTTTTGTACATATAACAAAATTATTGTATTTTATTACACACAACACTGATTCCATTCAAAATCTTTTGTTACACGCAAGGCTAAGTTTTTACCTAACTACAATATATTATTAATATGTTTATTAAAATATTATTGTAGCTACCACCCAACTATTGGAATTAAATTTATAAGTAAGATTAAATATATTTTAAAAATAATATTTACACGTGTATATAAAATTAATCCTTTAGTAATCGCATAGTATAACAAAATTTAAGAACTATTTTAAAATAATAAAATTACCTTTCGAAAAAAACTATTTTTCTTTGTACATACACAATTTTAGCGCAATAAATTAATCAAACCACTATTGATTGATGTTTTCAAAAAAAATATTTTACATATTCGATCAATATTGTTTAAACTCGTCTAAATGTTTTTATAGGTATAAGAAAATAATAAATCCAACTTTATGAATTAAAAGAAGTATTTTCAAAAAGGTAATTTTACCACCTTTTAGTAGATAACCCATTTTAAATTTAATTTTTGACACTTTTACACTTATTATATTAAAAAATAATAATATTTTCTAGAATATAAATATAAAAATTCACTTTGGCTTAAATTTTCATATTGTTCATAGACGATACATTTCCCAGTGAATAGTAAAAAAGAAATTGTAATTCCAAACAACTTTTTCAACTAATTTTTTTATGTAGTTAAATTATATTTTATTCTGGTTTTAAAGATTAATTATATAAATTTTAGATAAATTAATCCAATATATATAATTGGAACCAATTTCACACTAATATTAGATATGAAATCATTTCAAGCTTTTGAACATTTTTGCTTAAAAACTGATATTGTAGTTATATCTATGGGATTAATTTTAAATTTTTTTGCCACTTATGTGATTTTAATTTGTAATAATTGATTACATAATTAGAAAAATAACAATTTATAATTTCTAATTTGGTAAAAATATTTTTTTCTCAAAAAATATTAGTGAATGTGATTAAAATTCATTATAGAAATTAATGCAAAAATTAACTTCACAATGTATTAAACATTAAACGTAAAGGCCAAAATGATGTATAAAAGTTTCAAAAATAAATTGGATGGCCATATTTAGATAGTATGCTTAATTTTATATATTTTTTGTTATTATTTGAGGCTCATGACATGGTAAAAATATTGGTGAAATTCCCTTTTCAAAAATTTACAATAATGAAACTCCTCCTCCACTATAAAAAGAAACTGACCCCTCCCACTTATTCAAACATATAAAGCCATATTTTTGAAAAACATTTCACAAATAAGCTCCAGAAATCCCTCCCATAATCCTATAATCCTCTATTTGGGAATAAATACAACCAAGTAATCCATTTTGTGCAGACCAAGATGAGTTACCCAATGAAGAGGTAACATCCTTCTTTAAGATCATTTGTTTTATTTTCATTCACCAACCTCTGAAAAAAATATTATTCCATGATTATATAATAACCTCAGTATCCTAAATATACTTACATTTTTTTATTCTTAGGATTCTACCTACACTGACACACATTTAAATCTAATGGGTAATGAACATACTGTTCTTTTGAACAGTAGATGACTGCCTCACAAAATGATGTCGTTCATTTATCCTTTAAAACCTCTCATGATTGTGAATTATGATGGAAATTGTATATATATATAAATGATATTTATGAGGTAGTTATGTTTTTTAAATTTTTATATATCACATATCTTCATGCATTCCCTTTTGTTTATGTATGATAATTTCATTTGAGGAAGTATATATTACTGCCTCCTCTAAGCGGTGTGATTTTTTCACACTTTACATGGAATGTATTAAAGATTAATTTAATTATAATATATGAAAAATATTAAATAATAATTCTACTATAATTATGATATATATTTACGTATATGTAATTTAAATTCATTCTTTCAATATGAAAATAAAACAAAAACACTGTCCATGCGTACGTATGACCTACCATCTCACTGAATGGTGTATTCCATTTCATACATCTATCTTATATATATTATTTAAAATATATATATACTGAATATATAAGATATTTATAAAAAAATATAAATATATAGATAATTAAATCATGATCTATATAAGAGGATCTAGAATGAAAAGACCAAACATATACAAAAAATAAAGCTGATAATACCAAAAACGTAACATTAACATGGAGTTATTAATAAATGGTTAATATAATGTCATAAAAAATAATATATTATGATATATATAGTAATAGGGTTCTAAAATATATTTATAATTGACATATCTTTATTATACAGTATTCTTGAATGTGTATGATTAAATTCAAGACTTATGGTATGTGAATCTTGCCTCTATTTTGTTTCCTTGAGAAACATTCCATATCAACCTCTAATTTCTTGTTTGTTATGTATATATTTCATATAAATGTATTATATGATTAATATACTTAATCATATTGGTATTCACATATATGTTTAGCGATATTTCTTTTTTAAAGAACCTGGTACTTCTTTGATGTACGGATCTTGAATTTTCTGTAAATTATCTGTTTAATTGCTTAAATATGGACCAATGTGAGTTCCCATTGAGGTCATGGAGGTCTCTGGGGTGTCTAGGGCGGGTTTATGGATCATAAACCAATTTCTGAGTGTTATTACCCTAGATCATAGTTATTAAACATCCTGTAGGGCCAACTGTGAGGTTTGGATAAACCGTGCGAGGCAAGATAGTGTAGGTTAACAGGTCACATGATTTTAGTAAACCATTTAAGAGGATCCACATGGTCATCCTATTGGTTTGAATTTTTTATAATTCATTGGAAAATAGTATTAACACAACATTTGAATGGTTAATAAACCTTGTAATGTAACCTTTCACTACTCCACGGGCCTACAGGTAGTCGTGGATGGTTTCTGTATGGTTTGAAAAATTGTGTGGGTAAGCCCTGTGAGCCCTAATGTGTTGGAATTTTAATAATTTTCTTATTAAAATAAAAACCATATATTAAACCTAATTTTTGTTTTCTTCAAATGGGAAGTAGTCAACCCCCTTTGGAATTCTCTCAACCTTGACTAAACTTGGATTTCATATCCCTTATTTGAAATCAATTTGAGCTGGAATGGATTATGAATATAAAATTGATTAGAAATTAAACAAATATGAAAGCAATTTGAGCTAGAATGGATTATGATGGAGAACTTGAACAGACCAGACCATAATTGTTGTCTTTTAGTAGCGTCTACTACTTTTTTGACACCCTGACCAAACCCATGTAGTCGGATGAAGTGGGAGTTCATATTGAATAAGGTTATTACTTATCCTGTTTTTAATGCTTTTGAGCTATGAACCTTCATAATGATCTTGATCTGAGGTTTGTTCTTGGAATTATAGAGTCATGACACCAAAATGACCTGATGGTGTATGCTATGAGTTTGGTGATGATCTTATCCCAGAGGAGTTAGGCCTTAGGCTACTAGTCGATCCTCTAGTTGTGGAGGATGTGTAACCAAGAGATTTACCATACATAGGTTTTGAAGAAATGTTTTAACATGGGTTCTTATGTTTCATGCAGAGCATTTAGAGATCACCACAACCTCCCACGATAATGGAAGACTTTACATGTTAGTTTCAGTAGTAGTATCCACCCAAATTTTCAAGGGGTGGCGAATGAGAAGTTTCAGGGTCAAGGATAGAGGTCATAATTACTATCATCATGTACTTAGAGACTCCACCAAATAGGAGGGTTAAGCTAACTATGTATATGATGTGTAATTCCACCAATAGATGGTGGGATGTTTTCACTCATAACGATCACCATTGGGGGATGACAGAGATCTGGTTTCATATGTACTTCTATGATTACTTTCATCCCAATACATTTTTGGCCTATTGAGCATGAGATTTATTACATTTGGCGCAGGTTATGCTATCAGTTATGGAATACTCGACCCGTTTTACTAAGCTCCAACACATCGCACCTATTCTGATGGGTGATGAGTTATCGAATTCTTGGAAATTAGAATATGTTACCAAGTATAACATATGATCGTGAGTAAATTTATTTTTACTCACTAACATATCTGGAATAGTGAATCATTCAATGATCATAGAGAGTACCCTAAGGGAATCAGGTGGTGTGAGCTAGGGCGGGCTGGTACCTAGTACTTGTACCGCATTGAATGGTACTAGGAAGTTTAATTTGGAGATTCCATGCAGTCATATTAGCTATCAGAACATATCAATAGGTTGTCATTTGAGGTACTACTAATGCATTATATTGGGATATATGATGCCAAAATGTACGAGGGACCTAGTCAAGTGCTAATCTTTTGGCAAGATGGGTCACCTACATCACTTCTTCATAACACTTCCACCACCAACAGGTGAGAGAGGGACTACACCGACTCCACATTCAGAAGTAGGGTCCAATGATTCTCATCAAGCTTTGATCTATAGTACAGTAGGCCGATTAGTCCATAGTGGTGGTAATGGTCATGGTATTGAGACCCCGGGTTCGCAGTCACCGTAGGGTGGATCAGCTTAGTGTACCCAGCCAGTGTCACAGTGTCTCAGAACAAGCCAAGAACATATAGTTTAATAGTCTCATCAAGAGTAGGATCTTATACATTCTAATGTCAGAGGTAATATTCTATTAGGATCCATTTTAGCTTATACACTTTTTGATACAAGGTATTTTCATAGATTTATATCTGTATCTATGGTAAAAATCCTTAGTCTTGTTAAACAGTCTTCCATAGATGTAATGACATTAGACACTCTGTTAGGGATCGTAACATATGGTGTGTATTAGTATAGGGATTTCCCCCTTGTAGTTTGTGGGTGTAACTTCATATAGGACCTCTACATCCTTGAGATGAAATGCATTGACATCATTCTTGGGAAGAATTTTTTGGTTATCATTCTAGGAATTATTGATTTAAATAGCTTTAGGGTTTGTTTCACATCACCAAAGGGAGGAGAGTTTCATTACAAAGGTGAACATGATGTCTAGAAGAGCTGAGCTAGACCCAATCATTGTGGGTTAGGAGTAATAAAAACCTATATTGATAGCTTATATCTGGATGATTAGATAATGCATCATATTAATTTCCCTCCCATGCTTGATCATTTTAGGGACATCTTCCTAAATGAATTTTCAGGATTACTTTGAGTGAGAGAGGTATAGTTCTGTATCGATCTAGTGCTATGAGATTCACTTTAATCCATTCCTCCTTAAGGGATGGATACTCCTGAGTTTCAAGAGATAAAGAGGATGCTAGAGGATTTGAGGCAATGGGTTTTATCTTACCCAGTACTTATCTATGGGTTCCTCCTATCCTTTTTCATCGAAAGGGATCATATAAGACTCAGACTATGTATGTATTATCAGAAATTGAACTACTGGTCAATTAACTATTGGTATCCTCTTCCATAGAGAGATGATCTCTTTAGCTCGATCTGAGGTGTTTAGGACTTCAAAAATATTGATTTGAAATCCAATTATCATCTATTTTGTGTTATACCATCAAATATACCACAAAAAACCTTTTGGAGTTGGTATGGTATTTATAATAATTTTTTTATGTCGTTCGGTCTTACGAATGTGCTAGTGATCTTCGTGGAACTGATAAACTGAGTGTTCCATAATTCTCTTGACTCATTGGATTTTTTTTTCATGGATGATAGCATGGTTTATTCTCACAATCTATATGAACATTCTAGAAATCTTTAGATCATTTTGAATACAATGAGAGAGCATCAGTTATATGTTGATCTCAAAAAGTTCCACTTAAGGATAGATAAGATTCACTTCCTTGGTCACATCCTCTTAGATAAAGGAGTATCAGTGGACTCTCAGAAGGTCAGAACTATATTTTCATAGGATAATACTAAGAACATCTTAAAGGTGTTGAGTTTCTAAGGGATGGTTAGATATTATATGCATTTAATACCAGAATTCTTATTTTCAGCACTATTGTTGATGGTCTTAACAAAGGAGGGTGTGATGTATGTATTGAGATATTCCTATGAGATGGTTTCTTAGCATCTAAAATTGATATTGACTTCAGCGCTGATACTATTTTTTCCAAATCTATGAAGGATTTACACTATGTACTATGACATATCAGGTAATGGATTATGATCAGTTATTATGTAAGGAGATCGATTTGTTGCTTATAGGCCTCAGAATTTGGGGCCTCATGAGAGGAATTACCTAACGCATGATCTCACGTTAATTACATTTGTTCATGAAATGAAATATTGAGTACATTACTTATTATGGGAGGAGTTTGGGGTGTACATGGACCAAAAATACATAGGTATATATTTATATTGTATGACTTGAATCTAAGGTAGTTTTGGGTGGAATACCTTCAGTATTTTGACTTCGCAATAGCCTAATCATCTGATAAAGGCAATGAAGTGGATGATGCACTGATCATGAGTACTTAGATACAGGTAGTGCAGCAGCCAGTAGTGAGTGGAAGCTTTTGGATTTTTTATCTTAGATACACATGGAACAACATGAAAGATTGGGGAAGATGTTTCAATTATGTTTAGTTGTTACATATACCCTACTGGACAGAGTAAGAATAATGAAGGTATCATATTTGTATTTCCAGGTTCTATGGAAAAGTGCGTCATGTGAGGAAATCCCTTCTAGTTGGACCATAGGTGGGGATGAAGTTTTGTGATTTCATGGCCACATATGGATTTCAGCAAACATTCATTAGGAGCTATTACGGGGTGTTCATACATCATCTTGGGTAATTCATATTGGTGTCACCAAGATGTATCATGATTTAAATTGTTATTGAAGGTGGATGAGTATCAAAAAAGATGTATCTAGTTTTATCATGAGATATTCCACCTTTCAGAAAGTGAAGGAGGATCACTAGTAATTGGTTGGACTTTTACTGCTACTACCATTTCTTGATTTCAAATGTAATGAAGTCATGATTTATTTCATGACAGGTTTTCCTAGGTCTCCATGAGATAATGATGTTTTATGGGTAGATTTGGACAGGCTCATGATGGATTCTCATTTCTTACCAATCAAGGAAACCTTCAGTGTTGATGATATTAAGAGGTTGTACATTTGTGAGATTGTACAACTACACAGGGTCCTACATACAATCATTTCAAATAAGGATGCCCAATATACTTCTTGGTTCTAGTAAGGTCTACCAATGGAATTAAGTACATAGTTCTTTTGCGCAGAGTTTCCCACCCCCATATAGATGGCGTGTCCGAGTGCACAATTCAGGTGCTTGAGGACATGTTTTGGGAATGTTTCTTAGATTTTAGGGGCTCTTCAGAGATTTTTATACCCATGGATGTATTGACCTATAATTATTGATTTTAAGATATACTATTGATGGTTCCAAATTAGGATTTTATGGAATTCTCTATTGATCACCCTTGTGTTGGATAGAGGCTAGAGTGGTAGCTATGTTGGGACCTCATCTTGTCTAGGTGACCACTAAGGAAACTAAGCATCCTGGTACCTGATTCTCTTCCTTCACTTTCTGATAATTGAGGCACCGAGAAACAAATTGTGCTTTTTCTTTCCTCATTCCCAATCACTAGTGCAATTGTCGGAGGTCCTAGTACATCTTCACTACTCCTGGATGTACCGATAGGGGTGATGTGTAGAACATCCTCAACACTTCCTCCCGAAGCGACTCTAGTACCATAGTACGTCTTCTGAAGAGGATGAAATGCTTCCTATCTTCAAAAAATCCATCAGGTGCTTGTCATGTGGATATCTGAGCAATCTGAGCCTCACAGTCACTGTCCCCAAGTAGGGCCTCCTTGACTCGCTGAAGAAGTGGGAGAGTGAATGTACACTACTGAAGAAAAGATACTCCATCTCGATCCACAATGGATATATTCTAAATGGCCAGCTACTCCATCGCCTCATCTAGCAGTTGTGTATCAGATCTCATGTTGAGTGCATCTGCTACAATGTTCCCCTTCCAAAGAGTATAGACTCTCTCAAAGTCATAGTCTTAGAGGAACTCAAGCCCATGCCATTGTCTCTGGTTCAGGTCCTGAGAAAATATATACCTAAGACAATTATGATCAGAGTAGATTGTAAAACGTTCGCTCATCAAGTAATGTTGCCACATATTTACGGCGAAGACCACTTATACTAACTCTAGGTCTAGGGTGGAATAGTTCTACTCATGTTGTCTTAGCTGTTGAGAACCATATGCGATAACTGCTCGTTCATGCATCAGGACACATCCAAGCCTGGTCCCTGATGCGTTTCAATAGACTACGTACCCAACTCCCTCCTCTAGAAGCCTCAAGATGGGGGCGCTAGTTAGTCTCTACCTCAGCTCCTAAAAAATTAGATGGCATCTCTCTAACCACATGAAAAATTTCCCCCTTCTACGTCAATGCTGATAAAGGTGATTCAACTTAGGAGAAAACTGGCACAAATCTCTGGTAGTATCTGGCCAAACCTATGAAACTTCATACCTCTGTCACACTGCTGGGTGGCTCCCAAGAAAGTACTGCATCAATCTTCACTGGATCCACCGCAACTCCAGCTTCTGAGATGACATTTCCTAGAAAGTGAATCTCTAGGATCGAAATTTGGCACTTTGAGAGATTTCAATAAAGTTGGTGCCCTCGGAGTGTGTCCAAAACTATCTGCAAATGATAGGTATGCTCCTCCTCGGTTTCAAAGTAGATCATATTGTCATCAATGAAGAATACTACAATGTTATCAAGGTATTGCTAGAAGATCCTATTCATGAGTCCCATGAACATAGATGGAGTTTTGGTCACACCAAAATACATGACCAAAAACTCATAAATGTCTTACTAACATATAAAAGACTTCTTCTGCACATCCCTATCTCTTACTCTGAGTTGGTGATAGCCTGATCTGTGGTCTATCTTTGAGATCCACTGTGCTCCCTTCAGCTGATCAAAGAGGTTGTTAATCCTCAGGAGTGGGTACTTGATCATCGCAGTCTGCTAGTTCTCGCACCAAAAGTCAAAAAATAGTCTCAATCACCCATTCGCCTTCTTGATGAAAAAAATTGGGGTTGCGCAAGGAGAAACACTAGGATTTATGAATCCCTTCCCCTATAAGTCATCCAGCTCTACCTGCAACTCACGAAGCTCCACAAGAACCATCTTATACGTTGGTGTAGATATCAGTGCCATATCAGGGTAAAAATCAATGTTAAATTCCACCTCTCTGCGAGGAGGTAGACCCATAACATCACCAGCGAAGACATACATGTACTGGTCCACCACTATAGGATAGCTCGGACTTTCCACATCAACTACTCTGAGTGTAAGGCTAGCCAACTGATGGGTGATGAGCTGCACTCTCCTTCGGTTAAGTCCATCCTATACTATAATGTCTCATTTCATGCTGGTGAAGGTAAACATAGTCCCATGCATGTGGACACACCACACATTGCACCTAATATAGTCAATATGGGAATGGACTATAGATAACCAATCCATACCCAAGATGACGTCGTAAGGCCTTGACGCCACTACTAGGAGATCCCAGCCTAAGCTCTCGCCTCATAGAGTAAGATCACACTTCTGACACTAGTGGTTAATCATCGAATCCTCTATCGTAGGAGTCTCTAGCCATAATGATCTAGCCAATGGCTCCATCGTAATCTCTGAGCTCCAAACGAGGGTAGTGGCAATAAAAGAATGATTGGCACATGTGTTTATAAATACTATAGCTAAGGTGGAGTAGACACAGATCATACCTCATATCATCTCTGGAGCGCCATGGTTATAGGTCTCAGATGCTTGGAGCATAGCTCGCCCATGTCCACATGCTCTTTGTGGTCAAGGTGGACCACCTGGTGGTGGTGGCGATAACATCTCAAATCGTCACCCACCGCCAGTTTCACGGCCAACACCTCGGCCACGTCCACCTGCTCCCTACGGACCTCCTTGATCGGATATATGTCTCTGCCTGGGAAGTCTTTCAATCGTCTATTGATCATCAGTACGACGGGTTGGGTAGTCATGAGACATGTGACTTTATCTGCCGCATTTGTAACACTGCCTCCTCCTCGCTAGGCTGGATCTATCTTCGGTGCCCCATACAACTGACTCTGAATCCGGCGGTCATCCACCTATTGGTCTAGTCCTCTTGGACCTCTGTTTCATCTATCTACTACTAGCTGCAGAAGACTCCGCTATATGAATCCTGGTGTGGGGTCTCCATACTGGTGACTGCTTAGCAAGAGAACTCTCCACTAAGAGGGCTCGCTCCATCACCCCCATCTGCGTCGAGATGCTGAGAGAAATCATCGAAGCCCTGAGCCCCTGCTCGAAGGTCTGGGCCTTGACGAATGGGTCCCACACCATATCAGTGGAGTAGCGTGATAGTTTGGTGAACCTTGTTGAGTACTGATCCAAATTCATGATTCCCTACTGCAAATGTAGAAGCTCCTATTTGAAAACTACATGAAGGGTTGCCGTGAAAAACTATGCCTGAAACAGGCTCTCGAAGTCTACCTAGAGAAGTTTCACCACATCGTGAACCTGGAGCATCAATCTCCACCATCTTCCTACCAATACATGTAGAATACTGGCAGTAAGGATCACCATGAGATCATCTAATGTCCCTACCAGTTGGAAGACTCTAACCATGACCTCCATCCAATCCTCATCCGCCTGTGGGTCTATCTCACCCTTGAACCTTGGTGGCATATTGTGCTAGAACTCGTGACACATGATCAAATGGAGTACACCCTGTATTATTGGGGATGGTGGCCTTAGTGTCCCAACGGGTAATGGTACTACTGTTGCTCCTACAGCTATTGGCCCCTACACCAAGGGTTATCGCTCGGTGGGCTATCATCGCGCACTATGCCCGGAACCCTAGCTGGTTGTCTGCGTGGACGCATCCTGAAAGGAAATAGGTGTTCCACAGTCAATAATTTATACCTGGTGAGCTAACTAAAAGGGATCACAAAAAAAAATTTCCGAAACAAACATGCAGTCAGTTTTTTCGTGCACTGAGTCGGAAATTAGAAGGCAGGGTCCTGGTGTATGGATACATCAGCCGCCGCACCAACACTGGATTCCCTAATCTGATAACCACACTCACTACACTTCACACTATTTCCATTAAAAAATGATCAGAGTCCAATGATATATGGTATAACCAACTCCTCTTATACCAATTTTTCATGACACATCCCTGAGCCTCGTGTCGTGACTACCCTAAGCTTGCCTTCCATAGGCCAAGGGCAGGCGTCTAACACCAAAAGGCATATTCCCTAAAACATGGATGACATTGCCTTTATAACCTGTAAACACACAAACTAAGAACACAACAAGATACGAACACTAGTAAACTATATAGTAAAAAATATTGTGTTTGGTAAGTAAAAAGGGTATAGAATACAAGCTCTATTGGAAAGTACAAGTAAAACTGGGAAGTACAAGTAGACTGAAATAGATCATGTTAACACTTGCCAAGTTTCCTACCTGAAGGGTACGTACAACACTTGAACGATGGTCTCTGTGGTACGCCCCGACCAATGTCCACCTTCGAGCTACCTCCACTCCCGGTACTCTCATACTCAGTCAGAGCTATCTGTCTTCTACACCAAACACAACAAGGTGCGGGCGTAGCCCGTGTAGGGTTGACTATAACGATACTCCGTAGGGACCATGTGACCCTAAAATGTCTCACAAAACCCACAAAGGATAATCCAAAAAGCATGAAAACATCTGAAAACCCTACTTAAGTATATGCCCATACATATACCTAAGTTATCGACTAAACCCATCTCATTCATGAGGAGACACAAGGCCCAACTCTTAGCCAAAGCTCAACTATTCCATGATTGAAATAATACCACGAAGGTAACACCACAAAGGTATGTACCAGAAAGGTAAATCCACACATAAGAATACCACAATGGTATCGCCAGGAAGGGAAGTACCACAAAGGTATGCCACACAGAATAATACCATAAATGTATCACCATGATGGTTAGTACCACAATGGTACACCACAAAAAATATTAACACAAAGGTATCACCATGAAGGTAAGTACCACGAAGGTTCACCACATAGCCGATTTACACAAAGGTAAGGACTCAACTAACAAGAGGTATAATTTAGTTATGGTAGTAGAACTGATTAGATGTAACTATCGAATCATCTTACTCTGTTAAAAGTCAAACCCACATAGGATCTTAAATCATAAGAGCCACGTAGGATCATTAGACCCACATAAGATCTTAGTACATCATCAGACCCACATAGGATCCTAGTATAGCAGACCCATGTAGGATCCTATAGTTGTCCTAGGTGGGTTCCTAGATCCGATCCATGTGAGACTCTCGAACACAAAACCACAAAGGATCCCAAAGCACAGACCCACATAGGATCCTTTACTCATGTTATAGCCATCTATAGGGTTCCCGCACTAAGCTCACATGATTCTGGGAGGTTCTTCTCCTCAAGCTATATGTAGATACTCCAAATTCCACGAAGTCCCATGAATAAGTATCCCAAAGCACTTCCATGTAAAATGGGTCTCAATGCAATAGACGGTGCGTCAATCGGGCGCTCGGTCTAAAAGTTATTGGCATTTTATTTTTGAGGGCCCGATTGGATTCGGGTTTGATCCAACCCAGTTGTACCCCAACATTATCCAAAAATCAAGTGAGTTATACCAAAATTACCATATCTATCCAAGGATTATCACACCATAGACGGTTCGTCAAACGGATGCTTGAAGCTCAAGATATGGCAGAATGAGTGAAAACGAGTCAAAGTTGGTCCGGGTCCGGACAGACCCATCCGGCCCGACCCGGCCCGCAGGGTCTAGCCTGGCCCACCGGAGTGGTGGCTCACTGGGCTCATGGTGCGACGGCCCGCGGTGCGGTGGTCCGCAATGCAGTGGCATGCGGTGCGGTCATTTGGTCAGCCTCTTCCGGGCACGGGGCGGTCGCGCACCGCGCTGTCACTGGCGTCCGGCTTGGTCGGCCGCCCTCCCATCCCCACCGCGGCACAAGGTCGTGGCTTTTACATGTAGGGAAGCACAAACATGTGACTCCATCCCTTTCGTTTGGTCAGCCAGAGTGCCGTTCGCCTCCCTTGCTCCGACGTGACCGACGGGCCGCAAATCTTCTTTGGCTTCACGGTCGCGCCGCTGCCTTCGTCGCGGCCGACCGTGGTACCGACCGCTGTTCTCGAGCCCCATCGGTGTTGGTCACAATCTACCTCTTCCCCTAAGAACAAATCAAGAACAAAAAATTTTTGTGGAGAGGTCGGGCCATGTTCGTTTGGCCCGTATACTCCTTGTTAGAGTGGTAGTGAGCAACTCATGTGAGGAGATTAAACGTGAAATTAAATTTACAATGATTAATCGAAAACACAACTCTACCTTGTAGTTCATTGGAGGATGACATGGTTATGGTGAAGAAGTCATCAGATAATGTCAACATTCGTTGCTCCCACAAGGCGCTTCCGATCCTAGCTTGGGTCGGTTCTCGTTCTTCATTGGAGAGACATTCTTTGTTGGTGAGGAAGAGTTTCTCCACAGCTTTCTCCCAATTCTCCTCTCTTACAACACTTTTCCAACCAATCCTCTCAATGGTGGAGGAGATCCAATATATATTAAATTATGTTTAATAATTTAATTTGTTCACACAATTAATTGGCTCAATTAAATGGGAGAAATAAATTAATGGGGTGTTGAGAGGTTTTCCTCCTATTAAGAGGAGTTTAGGTGGTCCCCACCACCATGGATTGAATTGGGAGTTTTCTAGATTGGGTGGTAGCCACCACCAAGTATTCAATTGGGAGGTTAAAAATAAAATAAATGTAGTTATTTATTTTATTTTTATTTCCATGAAAAATACAGAAACTAACTTTTACCCTGAATCAACTACCGTCGAGGTGAATGTCTCCATAAGCGAATATCGACACTGTGAGTTCAATGGTGTCCTCGGATTTCAATTCCTATAACTAGTTCAAAAGTTACAAAAACCCACTTGCATGTTTACTGAATGTACATAAAAAAGTTCAGAAATTCATTCTAGGCACACCGGGCCTCGGAATCAGGCGCCGTCAATTTTTGTAGACCTGTAAAATTACCATATTATTAAAAAATAGATGTAATTTCTGGGACTTTACATTTATTCTTAGGATCAGGAGAGAAGGGGACTAAGATAATTCTTTTTATGCTACTGGGATTCGTTTTTCCTTTTTTACCTTTTGGGAAATGTATTGTATATGACTGTAGTGTACATATTTTGGCTATTTTATTAGAAACATGTGACATATATCACCATACTGTATATCATATTACTAATTTCCCTATTTATAATATCATTACTCAAATGTTTATATCTATTGTATGGTTTTCTTCTTTTGATATTAAACTGTTATTGCATTTCTACTATGTTATACTCTAATAATGAGGGTATAGTCTCCCCACTGACACACATGGGCCCTTGCTTCTAGTCTGTATCCTCTGGAATTTGGGGAGATGCACTTGAGTTCGTGTGGCCAACTATATATGGAGAAACCTTGTTCAACCTGTATAACCGAGACATTACATATTCATGGGGTTTGTGGTTCAAAATTTACCAAAATTGGTAAAGTAATTTTGTCTCAATTTTCCTTCATTGAGATACATTCCCTATTGTGAAACTATATTTTTATATGGGGTTTATATACAACCCATTTACATATTATATCATGAATATCCTTATTTTAATGATATATTTAGCTTCTTGTTATTTTATTCTTTCATGGGAATTATGATTCAATGTTACCAAAGTTATAACAATTTATTTATAAAATCTCATAATTTATCTTGATTGTTTATGATTAATCATCCACCAATGAAATCATATGATCCATAACTCAAGAAAACTCAAGAATTTTATTATCCTCTATTTATCCATGATATATTCCTATATTTTTACACTTTAGTTCACTCTTTGGTACATGAGATAATTAAGATAATTTCTTTATGAAAATAATACTTTATTCCACATTTTGGTCAGAAATATGTGTTCTTTCCTAACCGTGTTTTCAAAACATGTTTTAAAATATAGTTTATTATTATCTTATTATGTTTAATGTATATCATTACACATATTTTACATTTTTAAAAAATGGTTTAAAAATGAATCTTCTTTTTTTTCAGATCAAGGAACTTTTCTAAACTTTTAAAGTTTAAAAATGATTGTTTGGTATGTACGAACTTACCCCCCTCCATAACTTTAATTTCCCTGGATCACCCATTGTAATATTACAAGGTTGTTTTTTAGTGAAAATTCTTTCCTAATATTCTATAAAATTTTATAATTTAAAATTTTTCTTCATAGAAAAATCTATTCAAATTTATTTATGTTTAAAAATTATTTTAAATTGTTTTCAAATAATCCTTTATATGTTTTCAAAAGGTTATTTTTAAAGAATTTTTTTTCTCAATTTTTTCAGTATTTATTTGTAATTTTTAAAATAAATTTTCATGAAAATTATTTCCAAAATCATTTCAAACCTTAATATTAGCTTTTCAAAGTATTTTTGATGAAAAATGTTTTTAAAATATTTTCAAGCATCATTTTTATGTTTTCAAAGCAACATTAAAAAAAATGATTTTAAAGTGCTTTAGGTCTTAAAAAGATTTTTTGTATAAGAAAATATATTTTCCTTATAAAATGTTTTAAATTATATTTTAGATCATTATTTATAAAAAATGGATTTAGAAATGATTTTATAAAATTTATTTTCAAGGAAGTGTAGTTTTTTATAAGAAATGTTTTATGTTGTATTTCAAAATCCATATCCATCTATGATTTCATACATTGTTATATATATTATTTATTGGGGATATTATTGATTAATATCATTCATATTCATTATTCAATGGTTTATGTTTTGATGGAATGATATTTTTGACACTGATTTCTCTTTCACGCATTATATGCTGATGAAACCCCCTTAATTTCCAGGGTTATGATTTGATGAAATGATTATGAAGCATGTATTTTTCACATGTAAATATATGAATACTTGTTTATTATATCCATTTCATTTTAAGGGTTATGATATGGTTGTTTATGATAATGGAGAACAAGTATATATGATTTCATTTTGAGATAGGTTGAACCTATATCTTCCTACAATGTATTGGGTAAATATTTCATCCTCATGGGATAATGATGGGAAAAAAGTTGAGAAGCTTGATCCAAAAATGTAAAATAGGTGCATCCTAATCCACAATAGAAAATAGGTGTTTCATAATCCACTATAAGAAGATGGGGAACCTGGTCAACAATGGGAAGATGGGGAAACCTAATCCCTTATAATGAATTGACTACAACTAGGGATGTTAGTGTGTCTCTCCCTATAGTTGTAGCCCACATGAAGTGTCCTGATAAGTTTTGGTAATGAACCTTGACTTACAGGGATTTATTTTACATGTTTATGTGTCTACCCCAATCTCTATGTCTTGTTCCTTTATATTCTCACACAGTTCTTTTTCATGATTATCTTATGACTCATGTCTTATGAACATCCATACATTATTTCCAGTCTCATGATTATGATATTTTTATGTATGGTATGATCCTAAAATTTTATTATCATGTCATCATACCCTTATGTTATTTTACTACTTATGTATTACCATTATTTACCCGTACTGAGTATTTTTGAGAACCCATTTCTTATGTTTCCTTCCCCAAGGTTATGAATAATGGTTTTTAGTAGGATTACAAAAGAGGATTATCTTTGCAGGAGTTGTTGAAGATCTTTCACTAAACAAGAAGAATATCTTCAATGTTTCTTAAGACCCTAAACTATTATGATCTATGGGCACATATTTTTGTAACGTCACTAATATCCATCTACAATAATGTAATATCTATGTATGTTACGCTCGGTTCACTATAGAATTCATTGTATTTTATATATTAGTATTTATTTTTGATGCCATAGCTAAGTTATATTTTTTCTATAACTTATATAGCTAAGAAATCCTTTTTTCCATGTAGATCATAAAATAGAAATAATGCATGAATTGGGTAGTAATAAATGAAACTGAGGAATCTTTAACCTCAAGGGAGTACTAATGAATCAATGGGATATATAATATGATACCCACCTAGCACATCAATATGTATAATACATTCGCCGTATGAAAAATATGTATTTCAATACAATTAATAATAAATTTTCTTAAATAATAAATATACATCTGTAATGATATAAAACATATTGGGCATCCATAATTTCATAGTACACTAATTGGAAAGAATATATATAATCCATCAACATAATGATGGTGGATATTTAAACAACACATATACAATGTGTATTATAAGGAAGGTCAACGAATGTTTTTATAGATGAAAACGTCGTCAAAATAGTTAAAATAAAATATAAAACTCAATATAATATGAAAATAGATAATCTTGATTTAATCTATCAAATTGTAATCATATTCACAATAAAAAATTATTTAGGCGCATAACTGAAAACATATATAAACTATTGAAGTTTTGTAATGAAACCATTATTGAGTTTATAACTCAAGAATCAAAGCCTGGTGAAGATAAAAAAATAAACTGAAAATTAGAATATATAGAATAAAAAAATAATGAAATAATACATCAAAGATTAATTCACTACAATATAAAAGGACACATGATACACATTAAATCAAGGAAATAAAATTTTGATATAAATCAACCTTAGAGTAAAGTTAATATAAAAATCAAAAGATTAATAATAGGGTTACCATCAAATAGAAATTAAAATATTTTGAAATAAAAGATATTTAGTATACATTAAGGTAATGAATTTAGTGAATAAACCATAAAAATAAATTTGGTTCATAATATCAAACATGTATCATGGAATTAGAAATATAGACATATATCCATTGAATACATAGTATCATTGGAATATAAATTTATTTAAAGAATAAATAGATATGGAACATCAAGTAACATGAATTATATATGTATTTGGAAATAAATACATTATGTAGTAATTAGACCATATAAATGATATCATTGTGCATAATATGACATATGTCTTAAGAAATTAAATTTTTTTAAAAACCCACTTATAGTAAACGTAAATAGAGTTTAAAAAGACCATATGTGGGGTACTATGAAATGGACATTAAATGAAAATGATATTAAATATAATTGTTATACTTTATGGAAATTATATAATTTAATACACCATGTTAAGAAATGATTGTGGACATTGTTAAAAAAAGTATCATGGAATTAAAGATAGATACAAATAACCCTTACAACCATAGAATCCATTATATCGAAGGGAATATAATGAAAGAAAATGACATGACTCCTAAAGACACATAAATTACATAAACATGTAAAAAAATATTTCATTGGTAATTAATCACACCAAATAAAATATGTAATGGTGCAAAATGTTAGATATGTCTCAAAAAATTAAATATGTGGAAAAGAACCCCTAACCATAAATTTTGTGATTTTTTAAAGCACATTAATCTCTTATATAAAAAAATTAATAAATTAATAACAATTTTATACATATTATCCATATTTATAAACATTTATATTTATCTTTTATAAATATCTATTACAAATATTTTACTTAGATACAGTTTATTTCAATCATCGGGTTGTAGGAAATTTCGATTGTTTGTTTTCTACAAGTACCACATCGATGAGGTCTATTATTACTTAATGGTTCATGGTTAATTGAAATTATGTAAAATATTATAGTGGTATCATGTTTTTGAATGATTCATCCTATCCAATATTCTTTTAGAAAAAATTATAATGTTATGGTTTGTGAAAAATTGAATTATGAAGAACTTATTCCGGCATGTTTAACGATATAAAAGTGACATATTAAGAAATATAATAAATAAATATAAAACCATTGATAAATAATTTAATCCTAATAAATAAATTCTTATCTAATGTTATTAACATTATATAACATTCCTTAATCAATCATGATATAAATATTATATTAGTGTTCTCATAGGTTGTAATACCGACCCAAACAGGAGATTGTAAAAATGATTTAATGAGGAGGGATATGAATGAATATAATTTAAATATAAAATTTTTATATGATAAAAAATTTCTAAAATGTCTTTTATATTTATTAAATTCATTCATATAACCATCCATTAAGGGTGGTCCGGAAAAAATAAATGCATCCACCATGGATGTGGTTTTTAGCACATAAGCATGATTAATGATTCAATTTTCAAACAAATGATAAGGTATGAAGGTAAATGAAAATAATTATTTCATACATATAATTATTAAATTAAAAATACTAATTAATTGAACACATACTTTTAACCAGACATGATATTCAGTAATGAAAAAATGGTCCAAATTGTTTCAAATAGAATGTAGTTGTCCCTTTATGGATGATCGATGTTGTTATATTTCTCTTAGTGGATGTATAGAATTAAATAATGTTTTATAAATTAATATTATAATATATTAATATATTAATAATATATTTTTTGTCTTTTTTCATGTTTTTAGAAAAAAAATTGAAGAAGATGATTACGATGAAATAACTAAAGAGAATGAAATACTCACATTGAGAAGGTAGGGTTTCTCTTATGATTCGCATTGGGATGGTATAATCTATGATATCTTATTGATTCCATAGTCATGTTAAATTGATATGGAATCACATAGGAGAGAAATATAATATATTCAAGATTAAATTTGAAGGGATATATGTAGCATTATCTCAGAGGACTATCCCCCTTTTATAAGTAAATAAAAGTGTAATTTTAGAACTACTAAATTAATTTCAATAATGGTATGTCACTAATAAATGGTCAAAGAGTGAAAAATTTATTAATACTCAAATTTACTATGATATTTGGTATTTAAATCTCTTAAAAATAATTTTCACACTTTTTTAAATAAAAAATACTTTTACCATTATATTTTTCACTGTTAACATTTTTGTATTTTACAATGCTAATTATCATTTAAATCTGTTATTTTCTTTTAATTACAAAAATAAATTAGAAATATTTTAGATCTTGACCGTAATTAATATAAATAATATATAAATTTTTTCAAATAAAAATTCTATGTATTAGAGAAATTAATTTTATCTTTAGTTTTTATAACATGTAAAAACATATTTTTAGAACAACTATCGTTTTAATCGTAAAAATTTGGTGTATGATACAATTATTATTGTTTTATATTTTCATAATATAAATTTATTTATTATAAAACATAACATTTTTATGTTCCATTCTTTGGTACAGAAATCCTAAATTTCCAATAATAATATTTAATGAAATTGAAAGACAAAAATGGTATCTTTTATTGAGAAATATTACTTATGTTTCTTAAATATTTATCATAGGATTCATAAATACGTAATAATATTTTTAAATAAAGATTTTTGTTCTTAAAAAATCAAAAATCATGATAATTTGTTTTATAGGTATTTATGTTTTACTTAGCTCTTTAAATATCCATAAATTCTACACTTTAGCAAAAAAACTCTATTTTTAACTATTCGCCAAAAAACAATTATTTCAAAAAAATACCAAAAATTAATCTTAAGGTAATTTTGGTATTTTAAATAGATAATATTAAATAAATTAGTTGAAATTAAATTTATATATTTTATAATTTAACATTTATATAAAATCATAAATATATCATGATATCCATTTTCATATAAAAATATCATTTTAAAATTTTAACTAATATTATTTTTATTACTATTCAATTGATAATAAAATTTAGTGTTAAAATATTATTAATAAAAAATATATCTTGTATACATATTATTTTCCATGTATTAAAATAATTTTCATAAAATATACTTCAAAAGTGGTTACATTTTAAATCATAAATCAGACTTATTAGTTAAATAGATGCACAAATTGAATTTTATCAATTCCATAGTATTAATAATGAAATTTATTTTTGTATTTACATATATTTCATATTTTTTTAACTTTATTTTTCCCCTACTAATATATTGTTTCATTTTAATGGTTATATATTTTCATTTGAATCATTTTTGTTTGGTGTTGCATGTGAATCAAGGTGTAAAACACATTGGGTTTCAAAGAGAAATATAATTTCAAATCCTAAGGGTTTTAAATACTCAACTCCTAAATCAAATTCATCCTCGTAATTTTAATAATAACAAAATTATAAAAAAAATATAATAAAATTAATATTATATAAATATCTCAAGATATTGTATCAAAGGAGGTGTATGTTTTATTATCTTAGGTGCTTCTTGGAAATACATATTTTCACCTTTTCATGTTAACTGATTTCTTTGTCTTTATATTGAATATTATTACTATATTCCTTCATTTTATACTTATGAACCATCTTATAGAACCTTTATTCTTTTCAATTTGGTGTTTCAACCCATATATTTTACATTTATGTAATTTAATCTTCTTTGGTTCATTATAATTGTCCCAACAAATTCAATGGAACATCATCTTTCTCTTCTTTGGCGTGTTTTAGAATTCAACTATGTCCACATAGTATATAATAATTTATAATATTTGATTTTATATAACTATAGGATTTATAAATTTAATTATTATCAAAATTGGTTTGGCATTAGGAATATCTCCCCATTTTTAATGGTACCAATTGTCCACTTGGTTCCTTTGGGATATAAGCATTACTAAAAAAATTAGTTAACATGTGTGATGAATAGTTTTTTTCATATAATAATTATTAAGAATTAAAAATCATGATCAAAAACACTATGAATCCATCATGTAAGGATAATGTTAGTTAATGTTATATCAATATTGATTCATATTTTTTTCTCTAGGAATAGTTTTTTATTTTACATAGTACAAAAATAACATCAAAATTACTATGAAAATTAAAACAATATTCTAGATGAGAAAATCATGGGAATTTTTATCACTAAAATATCAACTTCCAAATTATCCATAAAATAAAAAACCAATTAATATATAACTTAATATATGAATCTAATAATTTTTATCTTGGTTATTTGTGGTCTTTACCCTCTATGGTTCTATTAAAAATATATTTAAATCCTTCACAGTGTTTCATAATATGTATGGTAATCCTTTAAAAAATTTCCCCTGGGAGTTTATATTGAGTTGTGTAGTCTTAGGACCTCTCATCATAAATATGTTGAATATCGATCCAACACTCAATAAAAAAATTTCTTGTTGATTACCACAAGGTGAAACCATTCCCCAACCAAATCCACACAGTAATATCCAAAATAATGTTATAAATTCTAGGAGACTATTAAACTCGTACATTTAATAAATATAGTATCTTTTTCCATAACTAGGCACAACCCTTGAGGTTTCAATAAATATCCCACATTTTATTCATAAAATAATAAATATTATCCAATAATACTTTAAAAATCCTAAATATATATCTATAAATTTGAAATTATTATATACTTCAACATATTAACACTTATTTTATTATTAAAAAATATCAAAACCTCTGATTTTTTCATAAACCTCCTTGGATAAAAAAATTTTCAACTTGGACACAACCTCCTACGATCCGATATGAATGAAAACATTCTTTACAAATTGGTTTCAAAATAACCAAAGAAACCCTATATTATGTATCAATAATTATAATATTAGTAAATAAATATTGAGTCCCATACAATCAAAGTAATTTTAATAATATAGAGATTTAAGAAAATATTTTAACAAACCAATCCCGTGTGTATATTGTAAAATAAAATAAATCAACTCTATAAGAGGATATGTTTTCATAACCTCATGAATGGGAAATGTTATAAGTTGTAGATAAAACACATAGTAAGGTAAAATTCAAATATGAATCCATCATTGAATAAATAATTTATAAAAATAAATAAGAATAAAATTATTCCATATAATTGAACACATGAGATTTCAATAAATCCGTGGATGAAATAATAATATAAATAATCACATCGATAACAATAATTTTATTCAGGGTTAGGTAAATAAGAATTTTGATCGTCTTTATATTTACCATTGAGTCATCATGAAAGAATATATTATTGTAATCAATTACACAATCAAGGAATCCATCTTAACATAATGGTGGCAAGAATTTCATAGTTATTATAATATATAGGCATATAGTATGTAACAAAACCTTTTGACTCATGAGACCAACTGATGCATCGATGTGATATATTATATCAATCCCCGCCCATTAAATAATTATATCCAATTCATTAAAAATATTAATTATTTTAACATCAATATATGTTATAATGAACATTACTTATCAATAAGTAAACATCTCTATTGAGATACAAACATAGAGATCATCACCACTTTTCCCATCAATAAATGGGATAACATAAACTGAATCCATCTAGAAGATGATCATGGACAGTAAAACAACCAATATCCTTGGTGTAACATAATAAATTTAAACATCTGATAACATTGAGTAAAATAGCATTGAAATAGTGGACAAGAAATAAAATACTAAATAAATTCATTATGTGGATAACCATAACAAAATCTAGAAAATATAAAGTATATAAACCATATAAAATAAAGTTAGTACCTAACTTAAATCATGTCCTAAAGAAATAAATTTTGAGGAAAACCAATTTCCACTTCGATAAAGAATGAATCAAACCTCCATGAAAGAGGAAAAATGAAGGGAAACATTGAATTACATTAAGAGATAAATAATAATGATAAAATAAATCAAATAGGTAGTCATTACACTATAAATGTAAATGTGGTTCACATTATGATACATGTCTTAAGGGAATAAAAAAAATGAGACAATGAACCCATACAATAAACGTAATGTCAAAATAAAAAGAGAAAAATTAATACCCCACAAAAATAGACATTATAATAACAAGAAATGAATGCCATTTATTATAAAAAAATTAAATTAAGGCATTTAATATCCCCTAAAAATAAAATATCGTATACAATATAATACATGTCTCGTGAAATTAGAGATATTGACAAATATCCCTTACATCCTTGGTATGCATTAAATCAAATGGATTTTAATCAATGAAACCAATATAGATATTTAAACATCATAAATTACATGAATATGGTAAAATGAATATATTATTTAGAAACCACATTCTTGGTAGGAGTGGATACTCAAGATGGGGGTGAATTGAGTTCAAATTAAAAATTTCTGTTAAAATATTTCTATTAAAATCCCCCAATTAAAAACTAAGCTAAACTGTAGTGAATTTGTAAAACTGCAAGGGTTCGATAAGGTTATCAAAATATTGATTAGGTCTCAATTAATTTAATCATAATATTAAATTAGATTTTGAAACTAACCTACTTATTTTCAATAGTTACAAACACTTGATAGATTAACTATCAATGTAACATTAAAATAGATTTTTATTTCAAAGTAATTAGCATTGGAATATAAATTATATTATATACTTAATCTATGACACACAGAAGATATAACCAAGAGGTTGAGTCTCAAGCCGGGACATAGTCCTCTCAAACAATTTATATAAATTTGGTCCACACCCTGGATCGGGTAAAAAATAGTGAAAAGACTATCGAGGTACTAAGACCTCTACCACAGTTCTACATGGGAAAAAGAACAATAGCACATAGGCTATCTAGGTCCTACTTGACCTCTACCACTATCCACAGTGGGAAACAAGAGAGTTATAGAAGGTTTTTTGTGGGAAGTTATAAACCCTCTAGTTAATCATAGAAGACAGTGTGAGTATATAATATACAGAGTACACACACTGCTCGAAATGTTAATAAAAGAATCACTAAGAGAGTAAATATGAGTTTAGAATGATCTAGTTATTTGAAGTGAAGCTCTGGACTCATTTGGTTTATCAGGAAAGCTCTTGAGTCCTTCTCTGGTTTTTATCTGAAAAAAAAGTGTCATTTGCTTCCATGATTTTCAGGTTCAGCTTGATCAGCTTGAGTGAATGAAGAGCTCATTGTAGTTCTTCACTCCTTGACTAATGTTCATTTTGTGTTCTCTTCTTTTATGAATGGATTTGTGTATGTCCAGTTTTCATCCAGTATGGATATAGCCTTCTTTACTGTGTTTATGGACCACTTTTCAACACTCTTTTGATTCAAATTTTTTCATATATTTGGGCTCGGCCTTTGTCCTTCCTTTTATATATTTCAGCTCCGACAATGGGAATGATTAACTTTTTACAGGTACGAGGTACAGTTCCCTGATATCCCAACTACTATCATTAAATAAAATTAATTGCATTAAAATCATCAAAAATTACTGTTAGCATTATTGTAATAATATTTACAAGAGTAGAGTTTAAGTATCAGTGATTGGTGAAGTCTTTCATCAGTAGATCTATTTCGGTAGACTTGTAATGGTGGACTTGTATAGTGGTCAGCTCCTATCGGTAGTGTTGGTCGGATTGGATACTCAAGAGGGGGGTGAATTGAGTTCCAATTGAAATTTTCTGTTAAAAATATTTCTCTTAAAATCCCCCAATTTAAAAACAAAGTTAAACTGTATTGAATCTATACAGAGTGTAAATGTTCAATCAGTTTCTCGAAGATTGATTAGGCCTTAGTTGACTTAATCTGAAGATTAAATTAACTTTTGAAACAGACTTACTGATTTACAATAAGTATAAACACTTGAGAATTTTACTATCAATGTAGCTTTAAAATCATTTTGTATTTCAAAGTAATAGCATCGGAATAAATAATATATATGTACTATACTTTGAACTTAAATAAAGATGCACAGTAGATATAACAAGAGGTTCAGTCTCAAGCCGAGACTTAGTCCTCTCAAATTTATATAAATTGATCCACACCATGGATCAGGGTTAAAAACAGTTTACAAAACTGTCTAGGCCATGCAGGGACCTTTACAACTGTTATTTATGGGAAACAAAACAAATACTAGGCTACATAAGGAACTCTTCCACAGTTGATGTGGGTAAACAAGAGTTAAGTGTTTTGGAGTGAGGATTTGATATCCTCCAGTTCATTTTAAGAGACAGTGTGTGTATAATATATAATGGGTACGCCACACTGCTCAAAAGTTAATAAATAAATCACTTAGATAGAATAGATAAGAGTTTAAAAAGCTCTAGTGATTATCAATACAGCTCTGGACTCGTTGGATTCAGCAGGAATGCTTCTGAGTCCTTCTCTGGTTTTTCTGTTAAAAACCAGAGTGTCTTAGTTCAGCTTGAATTCTACAGGAATGAAAATGATCTCTTGATTCAACGTGTGTTCTTCTATGGTGTTGGATTGTATTCATGAGAGTTATTTGAAAGTCCTGAAATATCCTTCTTGTTCAGGATTGTTTTTCTCGTTTTATATTCACACTTGCACGCCATGCGTGTACTACAACTCAAACTTCCTTATATTCCCCGAGCTCCAGTAGTAGGAGTGGTTACCTATTCAGAGGTACGAGGTACGGCCCCCTGACATGCCAACAATCAACATTAAATAACATTAATTTCATTAAAAACATAAAAAATGACCGTTAGAATTAAATACGAATTTATAGAAATTCAAACAGTTTTCATGACTATCGGTGAGTCATGTGATCGGTGAGACATTTTGAATCTGTATTGTTTTCGGTAGCATCAGCATCGGTGTCTCAGCATCGGGGTCTCAACATCGGTGTCTCAACATCGGTGTTTCAGCATCGGTGTCTCAGCATCGGTGTGTCAGCATCGGTGTCTCAGCAGCGGTGTATCAGCATCGGTGTTTCAGCATTGGTGACTCATCATCGGTGACTCATCATTGGTGTCTCATGATCGTCGGTATTGGTGACACATGATCGTCTGTATCTGTTTAGATCTTTGGTAGCTATCAGTGCGACAGTTCATCATAAGTGTGACCGTTCATCATCGGTGTGACCGTTCATCATCGGTGCGACAATTCATCATCGGTGCGACCATTCATCATCGGTGCGACCATTCATCATCGGTGCGACCATTCTTCATCGGTGCGGCCGTTCATCATCTCTGTGACCATTCATCATCGGTGCGACCGTTCATCATCGGTGACTCAGGAAAATGACTATCAGTGAGTCCAGATGAGGAATTCTTACAAAGTGTCTATTCAAACCAGAATACTTCTAGGTCCACCATAACCATACATTGATCATAGATAAAAAATTGTAGATAAGATTTAAACATATTTAGAACAAGTTGAACAAGGGATTAAAAGAAAATAAATAAAACTAAGATTTGTGATTATTAAAATAACCATTCAACAGAGAGTTCAACAATCTCCCCTTTTTGATAATCACAAATTAAATGCATAAATGAAGAGAGAATAGAGTATTTCATTCATTATTCCCCCTATAAAAAGAATATATGCAAAAAAGATAAAACATGGTTAGAATAGCAACCAGAATATATATATAACTAAGGATTCTCGTCTTTCAACATTTCTCCCCATCTGTATACATGCATCTAATAAATAGCCAGCATGGGAATTTAGGTCACCCATCTAGACATGATGCATCCAGAGATGATGCATCCAGAGTTCGCATATGCATGCATGATTCACCTGTTTTCTCTCTATGATTTCTCTCCCCCGTTGGGATAATCAAAAAGAATAGATAAAGAAAGATAAGAAAGAATATTTCATACCAACAAAGGGTACACATATTACAAACAAAAGAAAATAGTTCTGGAAAACAAACACCCTATCAAAAAAAATTGATAGTAACAGCTATTTCACTGGGTGCAAGGGAGATTTCCCTTTAGTAGTAGGAGGAATTGAAGGTCTACAAGGTTTTTGGGTAGAAGGTGGAACTGGCCTTCTGGAGAAAGGAGGTAGGATTACCCAAGCTGGACGAACGGTGGGTTCCAAGGTCACCTGCTGCAAAGAAGGTCGTTCTGAAGGTTGTTGTTGAAAGACTGGTCTAATTCTGGAAAGAGCTTGAGAAACAGACATCTGGCCGGGAGAAACATCTGATGATTTCAGAGTCTTAGCTGTAGGAAAAACAATGGCTTTTTCTTGCACATAAAGGTAGGGTTATAGCAAGTTAATGAAGTCCTAGAAGACTTCTCCACCGTACTTCATGGATTTTTCAAAGTCATCCTTATTTTGCATGAAATTTTCTAAAGTGGGGGTAAAATATTTCAACATCTAAACTTGAGAATTAAAAGATTGAGTCACTGGAGGGAGTCTCAGATTATCAGCCAGTACATTAAAATGATAATTCAACTTATGCTTTGTGTATATCTTATATAAATAATGATCTACATTCTCTTTAATCTCCTTTTGAGCTTTTGTAGCATCATCCAAATACAACTGTACCATTTTATGCACATGATCACTATGGTCTTTCATTTTCTTCAAAGAATATAAATCTAAAATCTTCCCAAGAGCCTCCAACTCTTCTCTAACAACATCTCTTAAGGTATATAATTCTCGACCAGTGATCTTGGTCACATTGGCATTGCCAGCCTGAGCAATAACATAAGTAATCTCAGCTTTTAACTTCCTCAAATATGCTTTCTTCAAATGTTCTATCATATTTTTTAAAACATCCATCATACCAGAGATGTTTTTTCTGAACTCACCTGAAAAAGAAATAAGATTGATGCCTAACTCCGTAATAGTTTGATTCAAAGAGGTAATATTACTTCCAATCGATTCACTATAATTGCACAAGTCTGGTTTGATAAGGTTTTCCACTCTTTGATCCAAATCATTCATAGCAGCATCAGATAAAGACAAAGGAGTAGGATCAGGAATATGAGATAACTCACTTTTCACAGTCTCCCTAACAGCTTGAATCAATTCAATCTTGAAATTATCAAAATCTGACTGAGCAACTGCCGGATCAGGTCTACTTTGAGATACTAAAGGATCTGGTCTGACATCTGTTCTTTGCAAAAACTTGGCAAAGAATTGAGCCTTAATAGAATCACTTATGCCTGAAATATCCACTTCTACACCTTCCTCTTCCTCTGGGTATTCTAATCCTAGAACAACAATACCTATATGCTCTTCCCATGCCACTTTGCAGGAAGGGTATATAGGTTTCACAAACTGAGTTCGTCCAGAATTTTCAGGAAGGACTTCCTCATCCTCATCACTCACCAACTATTCTGTCCTCTCAGCTTCAGGAACATGCTTTTGCTCAAGTGGTTGGGGTTGAGGATCATCTTGGATCACATTTTGACCTTCTAAAGGTCGAGCATCAGCATCATCATCATCAACATCATCAGCATTACTTTCACTGTCACCGCTACTACCATCACCATCAGCATCACCCTTATTACCATCACCACCTTCATCATCATCATCATCATTAACTGATCTCTCATTAAAACTATTTGTACTTCCGGATTCATACTCCTGAGAAGTTGATTTAGTAGTCTCGCCATCTTCTTCACCATCTAAAAGCAGTTCAATTTCTGGTAAATTGAGAGGAGGACTTGATGAACCAAATTCCATCCTTCTTCTCTTTGGGCTAACAGTATCAGGATCACTCCTTTCATCAGGAGATGACTCATCCTCTTCTTCAGCATTTATATTCTCATCATCTTCTTCTTCTTCTTCTTCTGTACCTTTCTTACTGGATTCACTAGTTTCTTTAGGAGCAACCACTTCCTCTTCTTTATCCGAATATATCACTTCCTCACCAGGTTTTAAGCGAGGATCTCTTACTTCCCTTGGTGTCCATGGATGATCAGTAGGATTGAAAGACTCATATAACTTTTCATCATCAGCAACCCAATCTTTCATCCATGGGTTCCAATTTATTTTCATTATCTTACAAATAACTTTTTTGAAACAAAATCTAACCGATGAGATACACTCATCTCCATCATCCACACAGCCTATGAATTTCAGCATGGCATAAATTTGTTTAGAATAAAACAGAGTGGTAGATTTCTTTGAAGGTTTTATCATCTCAACAATATGCTCGGAAAAATATCTACATAAATTGATCTTTTCACCATTCAGCAAAAGAAATATCAGAAAAACATCTTGATACTTTACTACAGCAAAATCACCTTTTCTCGGACATACCTGGTGTTGAATAAATTTGAATAGGATTTGGTTCTCACCATCCAACTCAGCAGCAATTATCCTTCACGATTCAGACTTCCCAGTAAAAAATTCAAGGGCTAACTCATAAGAAATGTAATCAGTTGTGGGAGGAATATTACCAGAATAGTCCTCATATCTTCCATTTTGAGGTAATCCTAGACATTCAGCCCATGGTTTTGATGAAAACATTATATTTTTCCCTTTTAACATAGAATACAATCTCGCAACCTCTACTCTGTCCAAATCTATATCCAGGTTCAAATAGAACTCATGCACTAGCTTCGGGTAAAAGACTCTATCATTATTACAGAACCACTCTTTCCAGCCTTGAGTATCCAAAACATTAAAGAGAAATGACTTCCTAGATAAAACCCATTCCGAACAAATTTCTTTTTCAGCTATAACTTCTCATTTTTCTAGCTCCGGGTTCACAGACCTATGTGTCGTAATGCTCGACTCACCTCGAGAATGTGTGATAGGTGATGTTCCTTCTAATTCCATGATCTGTCTCTTTTGCTTGGCCATTTTGAGGTTTTGAGACAATCGAGAGTCCTGGAAAGATTTAAAAGGCCCGGGTTACAGAGAAGAGAGGTGAGAGTTCGGCGGGAAATGGAAGGTCAACAGTATTTAGAGAATGGAATAGATGCATGTCATTATTTGTATCATTTAGAGTTATAAATAATAAAATATCGATTAAGTAAAACAACGTCGTTTTTAAACACACACACAAAATAGTACGACCCAATCAGTAGCACTAGTCAACATGATAGATCTGTTTGACAGATCAGTTTGACAGATCGGTTTCACCGATCTGTCATACCTAACTCTCGTTTAATTGAGTTTAACCTTTCACAATTTAAGGGCTTGGTGAAAATATCAGCTAATTGATGTTCAATACCTATAAACTCAAGATTGATATCACCTTTTTGGTAGTGATATCTCAAATATTGATGTCTGACATCAATGTGTTTAGTTCTAGAGTGAGACATAGGGTTCTTTGAAATGTTAATTGCACTATTTTTATCACAGTTAATTTAAATATGCTTAAAAATATATCCATAGTCCAAAAGAGTGTGTTTCATCCACAAAATTTGTGCACAACAACTACCAGCAGCAATGTATTCTGCTTCAACCGTAGATAATGCAACCGAGTTCTGTTTCTTACTACACCAAGATACTAAGGATTGACCCAATAAATGACAAGTTCCAGATGTGCTCTTCCTATCTAACTTGCAACCAGCAAAGTCAGCATCTGAATTACTGATTAGCTCAAAAGATTGTCTTTTTGGACAAAACAAGCCTAAGTTTATAGTGTGTTTAAGACACTTAAAAATTCTTTTAACAGCAAGTAAATGAGATTATTTCAGGTTAGCTTGAAATCTTGCACACATAGACACACTAAACATAATATCTGGTCGACTAGATGTAAGGTAAAGTAAGCTTCCAATAATACCTCTGTAATTGGTTTGATCCACTAGTTTCCCAGCTTCATCTGCATCCAATTTATAGAATGTACTCATAGGAGTATCACTTTCCTTAATACTATCCAATTCAAACTGTTTTAGAATATCCTCTATGTATTTACTTTGAGTAAAAATAATACCATTTTCATTTTGAAAAACGTGAAATCCAAGAAAATATTTATGTTCTCCCATTAAACTCATTTCAAATTCCTTTTGCATAATCTTTGAAAATTCAGTACATAAAGAAGGTTTAGAAGATTCAAAAATAATATCATCAACATAGATTTGAACTATTAAAACGTATTTAGAAATTATTTTAATAAAAAGAGTTAGATCAACAATCCCTTTAGTAAAACTTTTTGAAATAAGAAAATTTCTAAGTCTATCATACCAAGCTCTTGGAGCCTGTTTTAAGCCATATAAAGCTCTACAAACTTTAAAAACTTGATTTGGAAAATGCAGATTAATAAACCCAGGTGGTTGTTCAACAAAAACATCTTCAACAATAAAACGATTTAGAAAAGAACTTTTGACATCCATTTGATATAACTTGAAATTCAGATGAGCAGCATATGCAAGTAAGGTCCTAATGGCTTCTATTCTGGCTACAGGTGAAAAGGTTTCCTCATAGTCTATACCTTCTTCTTGACTATATCCTTGTGCAACTAGCCTAGCTTTGTTTCTAACTATGTTTCCAGACTCATCAACTTTGTTTCTAAACACCCATTTTGTGCCTATTGTTAGAGTGTCCTTAGGTCTGTCAACTAATTCCCAGACTTTGTTTCTTTCAAATTGATTTAACTCTTCTTGCATAGCCATTACCCAAAATTCATCGTTGATAGCATCATTGACATTTTTAGGTTCTTGCTGTGAAAGAAAGTCTTGATGTTCAACCTGGTTTCCTAGAGAAGCTCTAGTCTGTGTCCCTCTATCAAGATTACCAACAACAGCATCTAAAAAATGATTGTTTAGAATTCTGGTTGATCTAGTAAAGGTAGGAAAAGAAATTTCAGGTTCTTCTCTAGGTTCAGTTTCATTAGGAACAGATTCTTAAATAAGACCAGAATTGGTTGTCTCTATAGCAGGTTCTTTAGATTTGTCATTAAGGTCCAGAACAGACAAATCTTCTTCAAGATTTTCAAGAGAGGTTTTAAGTTCATGTGGATCAGTTTCATCAATATTGATGTGAACAGATTCTTCCACACATTTGGTTCTCTTATTAAAGACTATATAGGCTTTTCTAGTTAAAGAATAACCAAGAAAAATTCCTTCATCACTTTTAGAAGCAAACTTGTCCCGATTATCCTTTGTATTAAGAATAAAAACTTTTCAGCCAAAGACTCTAAAGTGAATAACTTTAGGTTTTCTCTTATTCCATAATTCATAGGGGTTCTTCGTAAGAACTGGTCTAATTAAGAATCTATTAATGATATAACAAGTTGTACTAACGTCTTCATCCCAAAAGTAAATAGGCAGGTCATATTCATTAAGCATAGACCTTTCAATTTCTTGAAGGGTTCTATTTCTTCTTTCTACTAAACCATTCTACTGAGGTGTCCTAGGAGCAGAAAAGTTATGACTATAGACATTATGTGAGCAGTAGGATTCAAACTCATGATTCTCAAACTCACGGCCATGATCACTTCTTAGGGTTTTAATCTTAAGTCCACTAAGGTTTTCTACAGACTTGGAATATTTGACAAAGTAAGAACAAGCTTCAGTTTTGTGAGCTAAGAAGTATACCCAAGTATATCATGAAAAGTCATCTACTAGAACATAGTCATAGTGCTTCCCATTTAAACTAGAAACTCTTGATGGTCTGAAAAAGTCCATGTGAACCAACTCAAGAGGTTGAGAAGTAGAAACTTCTCTCTTTGATTTAAAAGAAACATTATGTTGCTTTCCATTTTGACAGGGATTACAAACTTTGTAAATTGGGAATTCAAGTTTAGGCAGGTCTCTAACCAAGTTTTTTCTAATTAGTTTTCTATTTCAATGGATGTTGCAGTGTCCTAATCTTCTGTACCAAATCCAAGACTCTTTATGAAAAGCATTTAGACAAGTAACATTTTGCTTAGCAAAAAAATTTAAATCAACTGCATAAATATTTTCATTTCTTAAAGAAGAAAAGACTGAATCATTTTTAGAATTAAAAACATTAAAAAATCATTTTCAAATTTGACATTAAAACCATCATCACACAATTGAGAAATACTTAACAGATTATATTACAGTCCATCAATAAATAAAACTTTGGAAATTAAAACTGAATCAGTGTTACCAATGTGGCCTACGCCGATGATTTTTCCATTAGAATTATCACCAAATGTTACATGAACTCCATCAATCTTGATTATACTTTTAAAGAATGAGTAATCTCTAGACATATCTCTCGAACATCCACTGTCCAAGTACCATACCTTCTTGTGAGAAATCTTCAAGCAGGTTTCCTACAAAACAGATTTAGATGGAAAATGACTTTGGTACCCATATCTTCATGGGTCCAGACAGGTTAGAAATCAAATATTATGGTATCCACATTTTTCTTATGGGTTTCATACAATTTATAGAATCAATAGATTTTGAAAGATAAACTTTATTTGATCTATAACTATGTGAATTACTAGATGAAGCATATGAATGTCCAGAACTAGAACTACCAGTATTTTGTCCAGATTTAGAAATAAATCTATTCTTAGTAATCTGTCTCTGTCCAGGTTTGTAGCCCATTCCAGTAGTGTATTTTGGAGCTACTTTATTTCCTAGAATTTGAGTTAGTGTATCCTTTCCATTTGTAAACATCTCTAAGTCATTTCTAAGTTGATCATTTGTCATTTTCAATTCAGTGTTTTCCTTTAACAGTTTATCATTTTTCTCTTTTTCAATAGTAAGTTCGGTTTTAACAGTATTAGTGAGTGCATGTTGTTTCTTTAATGATTTTTATTTATTCTTAAGTTCATTGCATGTCTCTTCCAGCATATTACAATATTCAAATAATTCCTCACTAGTCATGTTTTTAGAATCAGAATCAGATTCTGCATCATCTCCAGAATAACAAGAATCTAAAACAAGAGTATCTAAGGTTACCTTAGATGTTTTGGACATGAAACACATGTTGGTATGATTCTTCTCAGAATCAGACATTTCAGATTCACTTGTACTATCTTCAGATGCACTCCAAGAAGCCTTCATAACTTTCTTGTACTTACTGTCTTTGTAATCATATTTCTTCTTGAATTTTAACATTGGGAAGTATGCTTTAATGAGTACTTTTCTTTTTCACTCGTAGTAAACAACTTCATCCCTTATATATGGATTTTTCTAGTCCTTATTCCAATGTCCCTTATTGTCATACTTTCCTTTGTAATTTGATTTTCTGAAAAATTTCATCTTCCAATAAAATTTCTTAAACCTCATGGCTATCTGAGTCATTTCAGCATCACTATCTGAATCAGAATCTTCACTGGTTGAACTCTCAGTAGGTATTTTCATTTTCTCCCTATCTTTTCTCTTTGAAGAAATAGTCTTGAAAGCCACTAATTTCCTTTTTTGTTCATCAACTTCTTATTTATTTTCCTTGAGTTCTTCCTCATACATCACGAGCTTTCCAATATGTTCTTTGATAGGAAGAGATCTAATTTCACATGATTCCTTGATTGAAATAGATGTGCATCTCCATCGGTCTGGTAGAAATCTCAGGATTCTCATGATTTGTTCCTTTGCTGGAATAACTTTACAAAGTGAATTCATTGTATTGACTATCTCATTGAACATGAGATACATATCAGAAATGGGTTCATCAGTTTCCATTTTAAAATTATCATATTTAATATTATAAGTATTCAATCGCATTTCTTTAACATTAGTTGTTCCTTCATGAGAAACACCTAAAGTATCCCAAATTTCATAAGCAGTTTTGCAAGTAGAAATTCTGTTAAATTACTCATCCCCTAAAGAATAGTACAAGGAATTCATAGCTTTACAGTTATTATTGTAATCAGTCTTTGTAGGTTCATCCCAAGTTGGTCGTTTAGTTTCTGGAATTTTATATTGAGACTCTATAGCAGTCCAGATATCAAAACCCATACTCTCTAAAGGTATTTTCATTTTAAGTTTCCACTGAGCATAGTTCGTACCATTAATGAAAGGTGGCCTGTTAGTAGCAGAAACCTCTAGTCTATTATCCATAACTAGATTTTAGAAAATAGGTTTAAAGAGATTAAATTTAGAACTAATAGAAATTTAAGATCTTTAATGATGAAACTAAAATCACAGTTGAAAAACATAGTGTTTTAAAAATCCTAAAACAAAAACAAAAACCTCTGATACCAAATGTTGGTCGGAGTGGATACTCAAGAGGGGGGTAAATTGAGTTCCAATTAAAAATTTATGTTAAAAAAATTTCTCTTAAAATCCCCCAATTTAATAACAAAGTTAAACTGTAGTGAATCTATACAGAGTGTAAATGTTCAATCAGTTTCTCAAAGATTAATTAGGTCTCAGTTGACTTAATCTAAACATTAAATTAACTTTTGAAACATACTTACTGATTTACAATAAGTATAAACACTTGAGAATTTAACTATCAAAGTAGGTTTAAAATAGTTTTGTATTTCAAATTAATAGCAGTGGAATAAATAAGATATATGTAGTATACATTGAACTTAACTAAATATGCATAGTAGATATAACAAGAGGTTCAGTCTCAAGCCGAGACTTAGTCCTCTCAAATTTTTATAAGTTGATCAACATCTTGGATCAAGGTTAAAAACAGTTTACAAAACTGTCCAGGCCATGCAGGGACCTCTACTACTGTTCTTCGTTGGAAACAAAACAAAGACCAAGCCACACAAGGACCTCTTCCATAGTTGACGTGGGTAAACAAGAGTTAAGTGTTTTTGAGTGAGGATTTGATATCCTCCAGTTCAGTATAGGAGAAAGTGTGTGTATAAGATATACAGAGTACACCACACTGTAGGAAGTTTAATAAATAAATCACTTAGAGAGAACATATAAGAGTTTAGAAAGCTCTAGTGATTATCAATGGAGCTTTGGACTCGTTGGATTCAGCAGGAATGCTTCTGAGTCCTTCTCTCGTTTTTTTGTTGAAAACCAGAGTGTCGTAGTTCAGCCTGTATTCTACAGGAATGAAAATGATCTCTTGATTCATCATGTGTTCTTCAGTCGTGTTGGATTGTATTCATGAGAGTTATTTGAAAGTCTTAAAATCTTCTTCTTGTTCAGGATTGTTCTTCTCGTTGTATATTCACACTTTCACGCCACACATGCACTGCATCTCAAACATCCTTATATTCCACGAGCTCTGACAGAAGGAATGATTACGTTTTCAGAGGTACGAGGTACGGTCCTCTGACATGCCAACAATCAACATTAAATAACATTAATTTCATTAAAAACATCAAAAATGACCTTTAGAATTAAATATGAATTTATAGAAATTCAAAGAGTTTTCATGACTATAGGTGAGTCATGTGATCGGTGAGACATTTTAAATCTATATTGGTTTCGGTAGCATCAGCATTGGTGTCTCAACATTGGTGTCTCAGCATCACTGTTTCAGCATCGGGGAATCATCATCGGTGACTCATCATTGGCGTCTCATGATCATCGGTATCGATGACACATGATAGTCGGTATCTCTTTAGACCTTTCGTAGCTATCGGTGTGACCATTCATCATCAGTGCGACCGTTCATCATTGGTGCAACCATTCATCATCAGTGTGACCATTCATCATCGGTGCAACCGTTCATCATCGGTGCGACCGTTCATCATCGGTGACCCAGGAAAATGACTATCGGTGAGTCAAGATGGGGAATTCTTACAAAGTGTCCGTTCAAACCAGAATACTTCTAGGTCAACCATAACCATACATTGATCATAGATAAAGAATTGTAGATATTATTTAAACATATTTAGAACAATTTGTACAATATATTAAAAGGAAACAAATAAAAATAAGATTTGTGATTATTAAAATAACCATTCCACAAAGAGTTCAAAAGGTAGCTCTTTGTTCTTGTACCGGTAGCTCCTTGTATCGGTAGCAGTTACACTGTGTATCAGTATCTATTTGTACCGGTGACTCCTTATATCAGTAGCTTTGGTCTATTGGTATCTCGTCTTTGTCTATCAGTGACTCGCTTGTATTGGTAGCTCATTTTGTATCGGTAACTACACTTATCGGTAGACTTTGTATCTGTAGCTTGTGTATACCAGTAGCTCCGTTCTTTACTAGTGATTAAGTGCACTATCTGTTGCTCTGCTTCTATCGGTAGCTGTCTGTATCGGTGGACTTCATAGTGATAGACTGGCAAGCCGGTAGACTTATACATACCAGTAGCTATATACTGTTTTTGCGACCGTGCTTATCAGCGACCATGTTTTTCGGTAGTCTATGTACCGGTAGGTATCTGTTTGTCTATATCAGTAGCTATGAGCATACCAGTGACTTAACACTTGTTTGTTCCATGCAACACATATGACGATGGAGTTAGAATTAGTTCAAAGTTTATATGAACATAGATAAACATTGATGAACATATTTTAAAGATTATATTGATAGTATTATCAACTTGATAATAGAATGTCATAGATTGAAGGAATTAATATATAGATAAACATTTTTTGGGTTTATCGAATAATTTGAAAGCATAATTTGGATTATCAAAGAAGGTGAGTTCAACACACATGATTTCAAATATATCATGGTCTATAACATGAAATATGACTCAACAAATTAAATTTGAGACAAGGAGTCCCTTTTGGTAAAGGTAAGATTAGAATCTAAACAATATATGTTGGTTACAATTAAATGGAAATTTAAATATGTTTAAATGATAGATATTAATTATAAAAGATTTATATTAGGGAATTTATTGCACCATATAAGGAAATGAAATTATGAGATATCAAACACAGCTCATTGAATTTCAAAATAGAGATAAATAACCAGACAACCTTATTATCCTTTGAATCCCAATCCATGTATATAAATAAAATGGTATGAATATTAAAACCACTTAAATTAAATGAATATAGTAAAATAAATCCATTAAGAAGTAATAACACCACATAAAAGACAATATGGTGCACATTTTCAAAGAAATCCCATTTTGATTGGGTGAATGGAAAAGGTATGGTCTGTGAAAAAGAAAATTGTATATTTTGAGTATGTTTACTGATAAAAAGTTGATATATATATATATAAATATTAAATAGAAACAGCACTATTAAATATTAAGTAAAATATATCCAATAAATTATTGTTAAAATATATTAAAAATATATAATAATTATTAATCGCTCATGAAGTAAATATTATATCATCGTTATCAATGGTGGTAAAACAGACCAAAATTGTAGTGTTCTATAATGATTTTATAGATAACGACATGTCTTTATATAATGTCAATAAAATATTTATTTTATATTAAACATGTCATAAATATAATTCAACTTTTTAAAATTAATTCTTATGATGATCCATGAAGGGTGGTCAGGAAAAATGTAATTATTCATTTGTGTAATCGATATTCTGCATGCATGTATGATTAATGATTCCATTTATTAAAAAATGGGATGGAATGAAGTTATATGATAAAAAAATTACTGAATAACTAAAATTAAATATAAAACATTTTTATTTAAAAAGTTGGTTGTTTTCACCAATCATGAGGGTAGGGATGAAAACCAAACCCCATATTTTTAGAGAGGAGATATTGTGCACGTCCACGTAATAAAATATGATTTTCTTTTATTATTGGATGAAAATGATTGAATAATGGATTAAAAATTAAAATAATGACATTAAATTGTGTTAATAATAATATTTTAATTATGTAATTATGTAAAGATGTTTTTTGGAATAGGTATTAAGGGTAAAATTAAAAGTAGAATGAAATAGTAAAGTTGAGAACTTATGATTTCCCTTGGAAAAATCATTGGAAATATCCTTTCAATTTGATGCTTTATGTTATCAAATAGAGACTAGTTTCCTAAGAACCTGACATAATAATGATGGAGGACATTTTTTTAATATTTTTTTGAATAAATTTTATGTCATTTGGGTCTCATAATGTTATAGAATCATCATCTTTTTATATTTCAAGAGAATCGTGATTTTTGATGTAGCCCTTAAATTCAAATAATTTTATGCCACTATTCAAGGGAAAAAATGGAAAAAAATAAGAGATAATGGAATATGAAGTTATTCATTCCATTAAATCTTATATAATTTTTTCACAGAAATTTAACAGATGAATCAATCCTTTTACACTTATATCTTTTAATTTTACCAGTTTTGTATTACACCAAGGAAATTAATTTTAATTAAATAAATTTACTTATAGTAATCAGAAAATAAAATGACACTTATTATATAATTTTGAAATAAAGATCATATTATGGGATCCAATTTATCAAATAATGTTTCTATTAATGGGAAAAATAATATTAACATTGGTTCATTTTATGTGTAAAAAACGTGTTTCAAGAGAATGCCAATTTTTATGATTAAAATATTTGCATAGGGTAAAATTATAAATTTTTTATATTTTAATGATATAAATTGATATATTATCTAAAAAATTATAAAATTTTATAGAAAATAAATCTTGTAAAAAAATATTTCAAAAATTCTCTGTCATCAATATAAATAACTAAAAACTATTTATTTTATTTTTCAATATTAGATATCTTTATAAAATATTAAACATAACATCTAAAATTAAAAAAATAGTATTTCTTATTATTATTTAATTGTAATTTAATAAATATTTTTTCATGTAGAATTTCTTATATGTATTTAAGTTATACATATTGATATATCTATAAATAGAACAATATTAGAAAAAAGTTTCATTTTTCACTATTTTCCTTAAATTCAATTTCTTCAGAAATTTCCCGAAAAAATTATATTATTAAAATATTGAAATTAAAAAAACGATTCAAAATTTTCAAATTAAAATTATATACTTTTTTAATTTTAAATTTAATTATAATATAAATATAATGTTAAAATCAATTTCTTGGGAAAATAAGATTTTAAAATATTGATGATTCTTTTTCTTATTTCCTATGTATTACTAATCATATATGATGTTAAAATATAATACATACCAATAATATATTTTTCAAATAATATATTCAGTATGTTAGTAGATCGTACATACAATATAGTATTAGATATACATTAACTGGATTTTATCTATTCATAAGTATAAATATTGTCATTCATTTTTTGTACAAATTTTTCATAATTTAGGTAGCTCTATTATTACATAAAAAATATACCTCCACATTTTAATGGTAAAATACTGTTATGAATATTGTTCTGGTTCATTTTTTTTTTGAATCAATCTATCAAACACATTATCTTTTAAAATAAAAAATATTTAAATTTATGAAAGTGTTATATAATACATATGAAACAAAATAAAAAAAATAAAATTCATGGCCCTTATATAACCACACTATCCAACCCCAAGTCTGTCACCTACCCTTTAATTTTATTCATCACCTACCTCATCCTGAAACTAGTCTGACAAACCAGACATTTATTCATCTCCATGGGTGGATTCCACCTAGTAACAGATTCATTAAAGTTGTTGTTTTTTATATTAGAAGCATGAATAGAAGCATATAAATTATTGATTTTAGTGATACTCAGTAATATGACTCTAGAAATTCATATCATACAGTAGTTTAATATTTCTAGTCTTTCAATGAATTATCTAAGGTCCATAACTTATAACACATAATTTTAGGAATATATGAGGCTTACCAAGAAATTTTATTAGAATTATTATCCATACTAGATCTAACTCGTTATCATGTTATGTTATGGAATAAATTTTATTTTCCGGATAATCTGTTTAAATGTTTTTTGTGATATTTTAAATTTATTTCTTGGATTTCATACCAAAACTAAACTATTCTGGGATATAAAATTTTTATTATAGGAATATTTCGCATAAATACAAAATAGCCATTAAAAAATATTTTTTTATTACACATGACAGTGTAAAAACAAATATCACCAAAATGATAATTACCCCTTTATAATATTTTATCAGTCTATTGATTAAAAACTGTTCACCATGGTATTGTCCCTAGTATATATGAACCCATTTTTTACACATATTTTACATTATTTTCATATATAAATATCCAATAATTGAAACCTAGTTATCATAATATCAATTTTCATCAGATTACTAGGTTCATAGTACATAAAAAGAAAACATAAATATTAAATAAATATTTTCTTAACTGTAATGAGATCCAAAATCCATATGAGTGAAAATTATTTTTTGATTTTCTAAGAGTCTCTATGAGTTTGAGTAGTAATCACAGTGGAATTAGAAGTTACACATACCCGATGCAAAATTTGAAAATAAAATCCACATGCGCAGAACCTGAGGCCTCGGTTCGTGGGACCCCTATGTTTGTCGGTGTCACTTCTCCTATTGTTTTCCATCATAGTGACGACACACCACCATCATTAGTCACACATCACCATAAGAGAACCCAACAACCATCAACCTCATCATCGAATAAAATTTCACCAATATTCATGTCATCACTGAAGCCATTGTAGCCATAAAAGAATCATCATAATCCTAAATCCATTCCATCTTTTAAAACTGCATTAAATACCTATGGAATATATATAAGAAGGGTTGGAGCTATAAAATCTAGTAATGAAATATTCATGTTAAGGAATCATAACATGTGAGTCAATGGAATAAAATTATATCATATAAGAAAATTATCATGAGTAATTTCATGGAAGAATATCTTTGGGACCATTGTATCATAAGATAATATCAACATAGGTAATGTGGAAGAAACATATAAGATTATATAAGCATGTGCTAAGGATATCAGCCTAGAAAATATCACATGGTGGAAAATATATCATAATGGATGATGATTACAAACTACTCATATACATATATATAATGAGACAATGTCATTACACAATTAATTAGAGAACTATCTAGTTTCATAGTCATAACATCTACATGCTTATATTTTCCAAAAAAGTTCATCAATCTTAATGTATAAACATAATGATTCTTCATTGAAATAAATTTGTTTTATTTGAGAAAATAACATATGGAATGTATTATACCATCAATGTAAGGGTGAATATAATAATTATACATCTGAGAGAAATATATAAAAAAATTACAAACATTTAATAACCTTAAAGAGATATAGTATGTGATTAAGAGAAATAATGGTCATAACTCGGAGAAAATGCTGGGTTAGAGGGACCCTTTACCTCAATAACAATTTCTCACATGTTTTCATTGAAATAATAAATAAAAATATATTATTAATTATTAAATTAATAAGAACAATTTTCAATTAAGTTTTTCCTTTTATTTCATTTATTATCTTTTTATATTCAACAATTGAATAATTTTGGTTTATGATGGATGTTTTGATTATATTTGGATCATATGCCAAAAATTACATTGGTTAGTTGAATAAGGTCAAGGAGACTATTAATTCATAATATAAAAATTATAATCATGAAATAACTGTAAAAAATTACATGAAATATATTTTTAAAACCAACCATGAAATAGGGGTTTGAAAAATGATTAACCTTACAATCATGGAGATAGCAGATTGTACGTACGCCTGAGTGATGTTTCCATTTATCAATGATAATGTTCTAAAAAAGGTAAGTGTTATTTTACATTTATATAATGATAATTATATAATAAATATAATATTATTTCTTTAAATAAAATTTTATATCCCATCCATGTCATGCGGTAATGATAAATGAATTGCATCACTTCATGGAGTTAGTAATCCATGCGTGAGAAATAACAACATAATTATCTATTAATGAAAGGAATTGTAATAAAATATTTTATATATTTATTTTATATAATTATTAATAATGTATTAATATAATATATATACATTAAATTCATCATAAGAATATCCTTGTGAGGTGATTATGTAAAACAAATCAAATTGTTTCGTGAGGTGGTAGTCTCTCACACTCATGAATAATTGTTTTGTTTTTCATTTGATAGAATATTAGATGGAGATAGGGTATTCCATAAATATAATAAAACTTAATTTTATTGGAGATAAATGTTTTATTATATCAAAAATGGTTGAAAAATATTTAAATTTGGAGGAAAAAAACTTAAATATAACCACTTTGTTAAGAATGATAATGCTTGTTCCTAAAACCACATTATGATTGCACTAAAAGCATTACAATTATGGTTTTCTAATAAATAAAATACTTATATGACATGATAAGGGAAGTATTTTTGGTATTTTAATATATATTGGCTAAAAAGGGTTATGAAGCTTAAAGAGGAGAGGAGAGTATGTGTGATTCTATAATTGGGGGGAATGGAACACTTGAATGGTTTTAAAGTATTAAAATAATGTCAGGCTATTTTCATGGAATAATGGATCCAAAATAGATAATATTAGAAGGTGATAATAGTAATATATAAATATATATAACCAAAAAATTGGGTTTAATATTTTTTTAGGTAATTTTAACCCTTATCTTTAAATATTAACCCTTGATAAACATGTTCTAAACATAACTGCATTAATAATTTTTTACCATTTTTACTATTCATTATGACCAAATATCAGGTTGATCTTATTAACTAATATAAATTATTATTCTTCCAATTATTGAATATATTTTATCAAATTATATTTTCATATGTGGTGGAATTTAATTTCAAATACAATAGCAAAACAAGATGAATTTTAGTTTTTTCATGAAAATGTATTTTAAAAGAAATTGCTGATATTATACTAACAATATGAATAAAAATTATCAATATATGAATATATATTTAAATAAATTGAAAAATAATATAATAATTTCATTCAAATATTTCTTTATTAGTTGTAAATTTAATTATTTATGTAACTAAAAAAAAATCAAAAATTAGTTTTCTTTCAGAAAAAATAGAAATATTTTTACCAAAAGTTCAAAAAAATCATTAAAATAAAATTAGATAGATAATTACAATTAATTTTTTTCTTATGTAACATTTAATATATATATATAATGTAACTACAATATTAAAATATTTTTTGAAAAAATTGCATTTTTTAAAAAATCATAATTTTCACTATTCATTGAATGTTCAATCATTTTGGAAGAATCCAAAAAATTCATCATATGTTAATTTTTATATGATAATTTCAAAAATGATCTTAATTTTATAAAAATAATTTTATATGTATACTACGAATTAATTATTATAATTTCTCAAAAAAAAATTCATAATTGAAGAAAACATATTTTTTTAAGAATAAAATTTCATCATTAAAATATGAGCATGTGTTTAATAATAATTTCTTATTAAATTTTTATTGATTATGAAATTTATATATATTTAATATTTCATTTTATCATTTTCATAACTTCCAAATTAATAGATTGAAAATAATTTTCATATTTAAGTAATGATTGTTCATTTAGGCTCAATATTTCGTATTGTATACGCTCTCAAACATAGTTTTATTTTAGAAAATATTGAGGTGTTATATTATTCCCCCATAAGTAATTTCACCCTCAATGTTTATAATTACATACATAGTTGAAAATAGTTGACAATAGTTCATCTTTATATCTTCATTTGATTCCATGGTTTCCACTTTTTATTTATGGTTCTGACATAGTACTTTATCCCAGTGAGTCATCTTGTTGAATTGAACATTATCTATATAGAAAAATATATCCAAAAAATGGTCCTTATAAGAGATTTCATTTTCCTTCTAAACCACCTCTGAATTCTGTACATGTGAGTGATCTAGTATGTACTTCTTCAGGTGGGTTGTGTGGAATACATCGTGTAATTGAGAAAGTGTTGGATGGATTTCTAATCAATAAGCCACATATTTGATGTGATTGAGAATCTCAAATGGGATAATGTATTTAGGTATTAGCATTCCCTTATTCCAAATATCATGACTCCCTTCAATAAATATATGTAGGGAAACACATTATCCCTGATTTCAATCCTTAGGTCTCATTAATGATTTTCAATACAACTATTTTTGTTACCTGAGCATGTTTAACATGTAACTTAATGGTCTTAACCTTTTATTCCATTACCTCAATCATATTGTTTCCAAAAATATTACTTTTATGAACTTCATACCAATACATAGGTGTTCTAAATATCTTCCCATAAAGGGCTTTATATAGATGTTTTTGGATTCTTCAGTGAATGGTTTTGTTGTATAAGAAATCATCCAAAGGAATATTTTGATCCCATCCTTTTTTGAACTCCATCAAGAATTCTCCTAATATCCTTACAGTTTTTGAAGAGTTTACATAGACTGAACATTAGTTTTGGAGTGATATGTTGTAAAAATGTTCAAATCATAATTTGGTGCATGTTTAATGCACTGCTATAAAATAGTGGTATATCTATGATATTGGTTATATACAATCAATAGTGGTGTTACCTTCAGCCTCACCACCTCTCTAATGTTTATCATTTCATGTTGTTTGTGTTAGAATCCCTCATAAATTGAAATTAAGTGAGTATTATTTATAATAGAATCCACCACAACCTATATGGAATTATTTTATATTGATTTCATTGAAACAACAATGACAAAGTCCATATTGATATTTTTTCATTTCCATGTAGGTATGGGTAATGGTAGAATTATACCCTTATAATTATTCCTTTCACCCTTCACATGTGGACATACCAGAAACATTGATGTGTATTACACAGTGTCCATATTCATATTGTCCCCATAATAATTCTCTCGAAGATCCCAGTACATCTACATTCGCCATTAGTGAATGGATAAGGTAGATGTGTGTTCATAATTCAAAATCTAATTCATTATCTTGTTATTAGATGGTAAACATAGTTTTGGACTAAATAATATAACTCCTTAATATAATTTTAACTTTTAGGATTTCTATATTTATAATGCTTCCACCATGATTTTAATTTTCAAATCATCCTTTTTTCCATCCTGTACCTTATCAAGGATGGATGGTTAATAGATCATTTGAGCAAGTAATGATGTAATTACCTCATTTATGATTAACTATTATAACCATTTCATATTTAAGATGTTTGAATTAATCTCAATTATCATGAGTAAAATTGTTATCAGATCCTTTAAAATTAAAGCATCTACCACTTTTTTACAATATAATGATTGTAATGGATTTATAAGTCATAGTCCATGACCATCATTAACCATATTTTATGGCATTTAATAAGCTCATTATGGGTAAATAAATATTTGAGGCTCATAGAATCCGTCTATTTTTCTTACTTCTCCCATTGTTATAACATCACTAGATATTCAATGAAAATATAACTATATCCAACTCTGGATCATGTCTTATGTAGTTCTTATCATGATCCTTTTACTACCATGAGGTATTGGATATCACTTTATCATTACTCATTAGTAAATAACTATAACCGTTCTCTATGGAATCACCATATAAAACAAAAATATTTTTACATGATGGATGCATGAGGACTAGTGCAGTGATACGAAAAATTTTCAACTATATAAATCACTCTTCACATTCACTATTGAAGAAATTATTTACCTCATTCCATATTAACGTTGAGAGAGGGTTTTAAAATCAAAAACAATTATCAAAAAATAATCAATAATATCCAACTACTCTAAAGAACCTATGTATCTTTATTATAGATAATGTTCTAAGATGCTCTAAAATTTACTTTTTTATAGAAGAATCCACACATATCCCTTGTCTAGTTATAACATACCAAAATTATGATACTTAATTTATACATAACTCACATTTAATTTATATTGCATACAGATTATACTTTTAAAAAAAATTAGAACAATATTCAAATACTTCTCATTCTCTTAATTGATTGTGGATGATAATTCAATATCATCTATAAAGAATAAAAAAATATTTCTACATAATCATTAATGATTGTAGTAATTATGTCAATAAAGATTATTAGAGCTTTATTGAGTCGGAAAGGCGTCATAATAAACTCATAGTATCTATACCATGTTGGAAGGAATGGTTTTAAAATAACTTTTTACATAACCCTTAATTACTGATATTCGGACAAATTATCCTCCTTAGATAAATACAAGGACTCATCTAGTTCATTGAAAAAAAGATACCTTTTATAGGGGACATATGTTCTTTATCTTGTTTTTTTTGTTAGTGATAATCAATATAGAAGTACATTGAGTCATCATTTTTATTAATGAAGAGAACTGATTCACCCCGTGGTGAAGCACTTGGACATATAAAACCCTCTTTCTATATTCTCTTGTGAATTCTATTTCTTCTACTTTAACACAACAGTAGCTATTTTTTTATGGAGCTATTGATATCAGAATAGATACATCCATAAGATTGTTTGATAACTCAACCTATCTTTTTGTAGGAAGATTAAAAAACTATTCAGAGGAACTCAACCTATCTATTTGGAGGAAGACTAAAAATCTATTCAGAGGAATACATTATAATAATACATGGAAATAGAAATGTCTTCAAGCCTGATTGTTTCCGTTATCTCACTCATTTAAGCTTGATATTATCATACATAAGACTATAATTTTTACACATGATAATATGATTCCCAAGTAAATTCATCCTACTCTAAAAAATTGTGAAAAATATAAGATGAATTAGTATTTCAAGAGTAATATCCCTCCCTAGAAAATTAATGATTGATTTATGTAATAACACCCAATCCTTGCTAAAAAAAGAATTAAAAAAGATTAAAGTATACAAGATGGATATTTCTAGAAGATTAAATTAAAAAACATGGATTGGGGAGGAGTTATATACTTAGTAATTGAAAAATGAATGGTTTTTTGATCTCATATATAGCATAACCCACATGTTTTTGAGGTGTTGTTTGAGTTGTTATACTAAACATGAATTGTATTAAAGATAGATATAACTATATTAAAATATTACGTTCACTATTTTTGATATAATTACTAGCATACTAATCACGACAACAGTATTGGGATCCTCCTATGTTGTAGTGATATCATATCCTCTTCCTTATTCTTTAGTCCATGGAGGTTTTTGTCGATGATTGTCTCTATCAACCCCTAACATATAAAATTGGCTTGCATAAGGCCCCTATTTCTTATAGTTGAATCATTTTATTGAAGGCTAGGTATTTATCTGAATCTTAATTTCTTCTCCCACATTAGATAGTTTCTTTATTTACCTTCAGCACTAATTAGTATGATGCCCCTATTTTTCACAATTTAAACAACATCTAGTTTTCTATAAATAATTTCAATGATTCCTCTAACTTCAGGCTTGAGATTTACCAATTGATACTCTAAAAATGGACATAATTTTATTGTTTTCTTCCTCTAGTCTCATGAGTCCACTAAGAGTTACTAATATCCATATATATCTTGGTGGAACAATAAGACATCTATTCTTAGTTATCAATGTAATTAATTAATAATGGTTTTCATATATTTATCTATAACCCATTAATGAAATGGTCCTCCATACATTCAATGTTGATCAAAAAGCAAGAGGTACACCATGAAATCCTTATGAAGTTTGATTCATACACCCTGAAAGACACATAATACTTTTTATTTAGTCCAAGGAACTCCCTATCCATTTTTAGGATATCACATTGGAGAAAATATTTTCTTTAGTTAATCAAATTACATGGAATCATTATCCAATTTGAAATTTTTTTCTTCATTAATGTCCTCTACTGATAAGCTTCACCCTCAATGTGATTAAATACGAACACAAATTTATCTTTCTTTGTACATTAGAGGGTAGTTAATACCATATCAATGATGTTAATCAACAATTACATGATGAGGGTAATAGTGGAACCATTAAAGTTAACAATAAGTATTCATATAAAAGACTGAACTACAATAGTCTCTTTCTTTGTAGGAGGAGGATGTTTTACATGATTCTTATTTTCATTAAAAACACAAGATATTTGATCTTGTAAATCCATGAGGTTATTATATCCCACTAACAAAGGTTATACATATTATTATGTAAATAACCCCAAGGCCTATCATGCTGTTTGTTCGAATCGTTTCTATGATTTCCAAACATTCACTAAAGAGAATAAAAAGGTCATTGAGAATACATCAACATAAAAAAGTAAAACTTATAAATATAGAAGGAATAGATTATAACTGATAAGTATATACAAACATATGTGTCCCTAGGTTTGAATCTTGGTCATACATGATAATGTTACCTATTGGGTTTTCTTACCTAATATTTTTTTCATGGCCATCATAATAGTTCTTAAGGAGTGCATGAAATTTTGAAAAATATCTCCATGAGTCTCAAACCAGGTCTACAACCAGGTCAATCTATCATGCATTAATTCATAATCATTTCAAATCCAAATTTTTCCTTTTCTATGTTATTATACCTAGTTAAAAATATTCTCTATCCACATCAACATATAGTATCCACATATGGATGTAATTTCTTGGAAAACACTCTCTATATCCTTTACCAAAATTAATTATTTTTTCTTATTATTTTACTTTTCCCTATTATTGTCACTAATTTATATTCATTATAATATCTAAAAAAATAAAAATCATATTCTATGATACCAACAATAGTGACCCAAGCCTTTTACACATATTATTATCTTATCTTTATGAATAAATATATAGTAAATAAAACCTAAATATTGTGAGGCCTAGTGTCTTTGGAATAATAAGTTCATAATACATCTAAATTAAAATAAAACCTTGAATACTAATTGTAATCTCCATTATGGGATCTTAAATCCATATAATCCCCTAAATCCATTTGGGAACCTAAAACTACATATGATAATATGGGGAATATATAAAGGAAATGGGTGAGAAAAAAATAATTATAAGGGAATAAACATGATAAGGAAATATAATATGCGAGTAAAATGTATAATGTAATTCCCCAACCCCAATTACCCAGAGTCGGTGAATTATTACATAACATTGGCATGATCACAAAAGATCAAATCTTGAATGACCAATTCGTTTAGTAGCCTTGGAAGCACTAGATACATTCATAAGTCTTACATGAAATCATAACGTGAAAAAATACAACAACATAGTCTCTATAGTCCACACTCATATCCCCTTAGACTATCCCTGTATGTGAGTCATAAAATACTTATTAAAATCCTGGGAAAAATAAAACATAGAAAGGGGTGATCTCAGTTTCTCAATAAGGATAACAATATAGCGGAAACTTTCATAAATAAGAATAAACGTTTAAGGCAATGTATAACTAAAACAAAGGCCTTTTAAACTTGAACTTCATCGTAATATGGATAAAATAAAATGAAATAATTCCATTTACGCGTTCTCATGGATATTCTAATAGTCGAATAATCACATGCAATATCAATAACCATATTTATAATGATGGAATGCATAATGCCAAACTTTCATAACCATAGATTCAATGCCTTTTTCCAAGACAACATACAATATTTAGTCAAGGCCTTGTGACAAGACACTAGTTTGTCTAATGAGACCTACCGATGCATCGAGGAGCTATAGCGGGCTCCACTTGTCACATACTAAGTGCAATACATTCCTCATATGAAATGGTTTAAACATAACATAAACATTCATATTAAAACCGACATATGAAATGTCAATACTTTATCCATAAACCATGAATGGTATGAAACTGCACATCCATAGTCAAACATATCACAAAACCTTCAATACAATATGGATGTTTTGTATCATAATAAATCAACTTCAAACAAACATAAAATCCATCAAAGGATGTTGACATAGATGAAATCAAAACCTTTTTAGAGAAATATATCTTTCTATTTTGAAATAATTTAAAAGTCATGTAATTATAAAAGAAAACATTTATATTTTAAAATATTCTTATAAGATTTTAATGGAAACTTTGATGATGTAATAACAGCAGAAAATAGCCTCACCCACGGTATAAGTTAAAATAAGACATTCTAACCTTAATTTTGTTGAAAAGGTTATAAAGGACATTGTTTGGATAATGATGGAAATATTCCTTTATAAACATATTATAAAAGTCAAGAAAGTTTATAAATGAAATTAACCCATAGTATATTAAATAGTAATAATGTTTTAAAATACATTTTTAAGAAACATGTATGTGGATGATAAAGAGGTCCCAGTAGAAAATTACGTATAAAAAACCTCAGATATTGAAGAGGTTGTAGAATTAACCCTTACCATGTACTTATCCTTGGTCTAGGGCAGGTTAACCTCCTGTATAATGGTGAAATAATTGTTATTAAATTATACAAGAATCATATACATTAAAATGATATCATATATGACCTTTTAACATTGCTTTGTAAATAATATCTTAGTATTATTGTCATTTCTCGTGTTAACAGATTCATTTTCCTTTATATTCATGGTTATGCGAGTCATATTCTCTATGGATAGTTTTTATCTTATTTATATCCAGAATTATATCATGTCTTTAAACATTATTTTTAATCATCAAATGAAAATTAGTCTTGAATGGATACGATGGGGAATGAATCTCATCGCGTTCGTGGAGACTGTAATCCATACATACAAACGAGTGGAAAAATCAATCTTTTTATATTAAAATATTATATAATTGGATGTTATATCATATATAAAGAATAATTATAATTTTATATTTATTATTTACAAAAATTATACATCATTATTATACCCATCCAAATAATAATGTATTGAATAACAACTACACCACAATGTGGAAACGGTAAGTTGTACGTACGCATGTATAGTGACATGACATTCAAAGGATGGATAGAATAATGAATTTGGAAGTACCATATTTATAATAAAATCATAGTATAAATAATATATGGGAGTTATTATTTTATAATGGAAACAAAAAAGAAAAAGGAAGTGGAAGAAGAAAATAACTTGAAAGAGGGTGGGGAAATTATAACCTCTTCATCAGGTTCTTCCATTTGATTTGATCAAAAGGGCTTCATAGGTTGTATTTATGACTAATGTAATGCCTCTCGGATGAAGGGAGGATAGTTTCAAGGGTATGTGGGTAGATTTTGGCCGAGCCAAATGACTTTTAAGTTGTGAATTTGAGAGAAGGGGGAGTTCCCTTTTATAAGAGGTGTGAAGGGCACCTTTGGAAAAACTAGAAATGTTATTTTATAATAAACTAATTTTCGGTTTCTAGTGGCTACAAAGTGGATTATTTAAACTCTAAGGTGTGGATGGGTCGAAATCCACTCAACCAATAGGTTTTAGACAGTTTTGGATCAATATATTAACTTTATCATTTAGATTTAAGTCTTAGTTAAATAGTTTGACATTTACCATGTCTCTTTATATTTTTATATTATATGGTTAATAAACTTACTATATAATTCATAGAGAACCCCAAGTGGTTAATTAATGGAACACCTATCATTATATAAGTCATTTTTCCAAACCTTAGATTTTTCGGAATATAATATCAATTAATATTATAATATTTTTTTAAAAAACTCTTTTATGTCAATTTTGACACTATTTTGTATTTCATTTTTTCTAAATTCATAACAGCATTATTACTTCAAAATAAATTTATCTAACCAACCCTAAAATGTCATATTAAACTAAAAAAATAGTTTCATTCAAAAAAATTCTCAAATTACATTTATTTGGATATTTATAATATCAATTATTTTAATATTTCGTTAATTAAGTAATTACTGCATCATCATTGTGTAATAAATAAATTAAATTATTTAATGTCTAAAAATTATAAATAAAATTCCATTATATAGGAAATCCTTTTAACATTATAATTTATATTTATAGTATAATTTATCTTATTCATAACCCTATATTAAAAATTATTTAGTTACTAAACTTTGATATTAACTCTTTTAACTCTTCTTTAAATAAAATAATAATAAGTGTCTTAATCTATTCCATGTGGACCAAAGAGGTTCATATTTTATTCCTATGGTATTTATTGGTTGAATTATACTTATCCAATATAATTAGGACATTTTTTTTGGTAATAATAAAATCTGTTTTACCCTTAATTACCCTATTTAATTTTAACCATGGTAAATAAATGTTAAAAAGTTATTATTCACCAAAAAATATTTTCATCTAGTTAAACCACCTTTTACATACTGATATCAACTTTTTCTCTCTGATTTTTCAAATTCCATTCATAGATGTGGTAAAATTAAGTGTTATGTGAATTTTCAACTTCTCCTAAGAGTTGGGTAAAAGACGGTGAAAAGTTCAATAAATTTTTATATATCTAAAATTATTATAAACTACTTCAAATGAATTACAGTTAACTTATATAAGTATCATGTATCTATTTTGACTTAAAATAAATTAAAATAAAATAAATAATTATTTAAATAAAAATTCGGTTTTATACTATAACTCAGTGTTTTTCACTATTCATCAAAAATTGAAAGCTTTTAGAAAAATATCAAAAATTCACCCTAAGCTAATTTCGATATTCCAAATCCAAAAATGAATTCCATTTTGAAAGATAAAATTTTTAATCTTTCAAATATTTTGTATTACTATTCATAACGGCTACATTGATTGGTCGTGGTGTGTTAGAATCTCGACGTTGCGTACAAGGCAAGCTGTTGTATTATTCAAATGGAAACATTCCGTGGAAGATTGGGGTGTTACATATAACATGATATAATAAAATAGAATAATCCTGATTAATAAAATAGAAGATTAAAATAAATAACATGGTATCATAAGTCTCAAAAAATTAGAAATGTATGGGAAACATATAATATGATAAAAATAGGTCTCATGGATAGCTTCCTGGATAATATCACATGATGGACAATGTCTTGTATTAGATTTAGTTTAATCCCTAATCTCATACATAAAATATCATGAGAAAAAAACATTAACCAATGAATAATAATTATATTAGGCAACACCATTCATAACAATTGTATGATAATGTGTTCAAAAAAAGGAAATTAATCTTGAGGAATAAAAAAAACTACCCATAGAATAAAATGGGTTTCATTTGAGAAAACAATTTATTGATTTTATTTCCCCATAAATAGAAATTAAAATAATATATTTATACATGTGAGAGACATATATACATATTTTAAAATTATTCTATAACATTAAATATATAAAAAAAGTTATTATGGGAGAGAACAGTCAAAACCCTATGAAAAGGGCGGTTTATAGAGATTTTTTGCATAGATACTGACTTGACACATTCATTATAGATCATACTAAATAAAAAATAAATTATTATTTAATTTCCTAATACAATTTTTCATGTTTATTATTCATCTTATTTTATCTATTATCATGTTATATTCTGTTTCTTAATCATTTGGCTTCATCTTGGATGATTTGATGATATTGGGAACCTATGTCCAAAATAACACTGGTATGTTTATTAATGTAATAGTGATTATTAATTAATCATATATAGGATAATAATAATGAAATATTTATAATTTTTATATAAAAAATTCACATTGAAAAAAATATTCAATTAAGGCTCCTAAAAAGAACTACTTTACAATCATGGAAGTGGTAGTCCATAAGTACAGATGAGTGACATTACCATTTATCAGGGATCATGATCGAAAGAAGATAATTGTTATTTTATATTTACATAATTATTATTCTATATTAAATTTAAAAATATAACTTTAAATACACTTACATATTCCATCCATGAAATGTGTTAATTAAAAACGAATCAAAACATTTCATGACAGGGTAATCCACACGTGCGCATGAATGAAATTATCAAATTTAAATGAATGTAAAATGTAAAAAAATTGAAATAATTATTATATATAATTATTAATATTCATTAATATTAAAATAATACATTGAATCTATTACCATAAATATATAGAATAATTGTTGATGGAAATTGAATTAAATTTTTTTAGAGGCGGTAGTCCCCTAAAAATAGAAATGAGAGTATCATATTTGATAGAAGTGGGGATTCATGTAGATTATTTTATTAACATAATAAAATAAATGAAAATAATATATACTAGTGTTATCATATCCTCATGATTTAATAATATATTACAGAGGTGGAAGATGAAATAAAAACATAGTTGGTTAATAATGATACCTTTTTCCTAACAAAAGGATTTTGAATTGTGGGTATAAGAATAGATGAGGTGTCCTTTTATAAGTTGGGCGACTAGCACACTGGTAATTTTTAAAGGTTTTAAAATAATTTAAATTCCCTATATTTAAATAATATATCCAATATATCTTATATTCAAATGTGATAGTGGTGAGGTTGAAATACAAACAACAAATAGGGTTTAAGAAAGTGTTTAGGTCATTTAAAATGTTACCTTTACAAATTAAACCTCAACAAACATGTTTTAACCAAAAATGTGCTATTGATTTTATTCATTTTCACTATTAATTGTTACCAAAAAATAATTTAACCTTATTCCATAATATTAATTATGCTGATTCCAAAAGTGGTATCCAATTATCAATTAAAATTAACCCAAGTTACATAATTTATTTTAATATTGAACTCTAAAAACATAAGTAAATTTTATTTCAAGGAAAATCAATTTTTCATGAAATTTATGATATTATATTAACTATGTGACTTTAAACACGAATTATATTAATTTAAATCCATATAAATATATATATAATCTAAATATTTAATTTAAATCATTCCCTACAAGGTTACATTTAAAATAGTAAAAAATGGGCAAATGTTATGCCCCTAAAAAAAATTTGAATGAAAATGTGATTTCAAGTAGAAAAATATATATGTTGGAATTTTTTATAACATTATTTAATGAAAAAAAGTGAATGTATTTGAAAATTTGGTAATTTTAAATATTCACTAAAAAATGATACATTTCAAAACAAATACAAAAATTTCAACCTAATATAATTTTAATATGATGGATTTAAAAATGAATTTCATTTTTTAAAATTAATTTTCTATAATTTTAAAAAATTCAATATAATATTTTCCCTCAAAATTTTTATTTTAGATAAAATATATTACCTTGAAGAATAAAAAAATCTTCCTAAAAATGATATCTTATTTCCATGGTATTTATAAATAAATTTTTATTTAATAGACATTTTAAATATTTGTAATAAATCGTTTAATCATATTAATTCCCCCCAATTTATTTGCTAGTTTATAGTGGTCATAATTATATAATCATTTTTTACCCTCATTGTTACTTATCATACACACTATAAGGTGTAGTATTCTTTTAATAAAATTATGTGTTACAAAGGATCCATGAGACAACATGATATTCACATTCATTTTACAAAATCTAGGTTGGGAATAACCATCAAAATTTCTTGAAAGATTCCTAATTTTTGTAAATATAAACTAAATAAAACCATGTCCATGATTATGGGTATGAATTCCATTAAATATTTAGAAACGTTTTTTTTATTTGACTAATATTTACCCTTGTAGTCATTTGAGGGTTTCATCTAATCAAGATATTATAATAGGCCATTATGGTCCAACGTATGAAGGAATATCAAAGATATGAGTGTGAAGATGAGTAGGCTTATATTATAAAGGAGTAGTAGGCTACAGAGTCCAACTATAAGGATACCATAAAATCATAATCAGCATATACCCCATGATGATTATAAACTACATCACATACTCAAGTGAAAAACATAAATTTATCTAGAGGCATGGAATTAATATTTGTTTACTTCCCTTTCATGTATCCTTGGAAACCTTGGATTTCTATTAAATCTCCTCGGGTTTCCACTCCCAAAATCACCCACGCCACCACATTCCCTAACACCTCCTCTTTTATCTCCACCATAACCATCCCATTGAGAACCCTCGTAAGTTTTCCTCTCTCCTCATCATTATTTAACATTTTAATTTAACTCTACCATTAATATTAATTATCCCACAAGGGAGTATACATACTAAATAAATGGTCACCAATTTAATCTTATGTCCCTTGATATCCGGAGTTTCCTTATAGATCCATCGGTTCATATTCCTTTAATCATGATACTCATTGGATGGTAATGGTTTGTGTGATTGAGACTCAGGACAAGGTACCATATAGTGATAAACAAATATCTCTATAGTGTTTCATCTTAATTAGGGAGATGACTCGATAAAATTATATAATACATCCATCATCCTCTACTAAATCCATAATTATTGATACCAAATTTTGATGATGTCATCGATCACGTTGAGGAGGCATATCAAACACCTACTCCTATTGAGGGACTGGTAGAAGTGATTTACCAATCCATATCATAAATTTAGGCTATTTGTAAATATATAACTCCTATAGACTCATAAACCATTTGGATTTCACCATTCTAGTAGTATAACTACATGTATTTTACTATCACCTCTGATACAACTTTGTCACGACCCATCCCTCGGGGCTCATGTCATGACTACCCCAAACCCACCATCCATAGGCCAGGGGCTGTCAACTAGCACCGGAAAGGAATATCCCTTAAATTTGAAGGCATTTCCTTTTTAACTTGTACAGAAAAAAAGTCCAAGAATGCAACATGAAGAAACCACACAGACTAGAAATTAATAAGATACAACCGTAAAGTAAATTGTTTTAATAAAAGAGTGTTGAAAGTAAAAAGTTGTTGGAATACAAGCAAAACTATAAAAGTACAAGTACAATTAGAAGTACAATACAACTGAAATAAAATGGTAAAAAACTACTGGGTCATCCACTGAGGTTCCTACCTGAAGGGTAGGTATAGATCGCCTCCTCAGCACTCCACATCTGTTAGTCTCCTACATGTCACGTCACGCCGAATGGTCCACCTTTGTGCGCTGTCCAGTCCAAGATCCCTTAGCCTCAATTAATGTTGTACGTCATCTTCACCAGACACAACAATGTGCAGGTTAATCCTGTCCAGTGGTGAGTATAACAATACTCACTAGGGAACCCAAGACCCCCGTAGCTCTCCATGAGCTCCAAAAATGAAAAACCACAAAGAAAGACATTATATCTACTTAGGTATATTCCCATACATATACCTAATTTATCAAGATATAATCCTCTCGTACATGAGGGAAGGGCACCACATTGGTAACACCACGAAGGTAGAAGTACCACAAAATTCACACCTTGAAGATACCACCATGAAGGTAACTCCATGAAGGTAGAAGTACCACAGAGGTAACACCACAAAGATAGACGTACCACACAGCTAACACCACAAAGACAATACAAAAAATGCAGACGTACCACATAGGTAACACCACAAAGATAATAGTAACACATAGGTCACACCACGAAGATAGAAGTACCACACAGGTAACACAACAAAGAAGACACCACAAAGGTAGAAGTACCACATAGGTAACACCACGAATCTAGAAGTACCACGCAGGTAACACCATGAATATAGAAGTTTCGAACAGGTAACATCACGAAGATAGAAGTACCTCACAGGTAACACCACAAATATTGAAGTACCCCACAGGTAAAAGACTCGTCTCACAATTAGGTATAACTTATGTACATAAGTACATATGATTAGTCATAAACTAGGTCATCTTATTATGTAAAGAAGTACTACTGCTGACCCCCATTTTATCGATAGGTAACTAACCGCCATCGACCCACACAGGATCGATAGGTAACTAACCCCCTGCTGACCTAACCCATGCTGACCCACACTTGATTGATAGGTTACTAACCCCCACTGACCCAGATAGTATCTGACCTATACAGGATCGGTATGCGTTGACCCACACAAAATCGATGAGTGCTGACCCACACATGATCTGGCCCACATAGGATCGATAGGTAACTAACCCTCCATGACCCACACAGGATCTGACCCACACAGGATCGGTATACGCTGACCCACACAGGATCGCTGAGTAGAAACCCACATTGGTTCTGACCCACACAAGATCTATGGGTAAATAACCCCCGCTGACCCACACGGTATCGATGCTCTTTCCTCACGTGGTAGCCTGACACAGGTTTCATTGCATCCGTTGCGCTCGACCTCCATAGAATATGACCCTCGAGATATCATTCATACCTCTTCACCACTAATCTCCAAATGGAGTAACCCAATGGAACTCCATGTCTTAAGGGTTCTAACATGACAGACGATAGGTCAATCAGACGCCTGGACTGTGATTCATAAGCATTTTAGCTCTGAGGGTCCAGTTGGATTCAAGTTCGATCCAACCCATCCAGACATCAACTTCTCCAAAACTTGGGTGGAGTATACCAAAAAGACCATCTTGATCTGGTGATCCTGGTGCTGTAGACGGTTCATCAAACGAGCACCTGATTCTCATGATTTGGTTGTAAGAGTGTATCTCAGTCCAGATAGTCCCGGGTCCATTCTGACCCGGTCGGGCCGACCCGAAATGGGCCAACCCCATCCACTTCGAGTTGGCCTGACCCATCCCGCTGGGCGTGGCCCGGTCCACGATGGGCGAGGTCCATGGCTGGGGTTTCCACTTGTGGTGGTTTCCTCCCTAGCCACCACCCCGAAGGGGAGACCCCCCCCAGAGGTCTCCTAAATGGACCAAGGGCCATTCAATCACTATTCTAGAACTTGAGACCCACTAAAGGTGTCCCGCTCAGTGCGGTGCAGTTGGCAGGATTATCGGTCAGTCCTCCTCCAAGCGGCGCAACTGCCCCACAGTCCTCCATGACTTGCCAGATGTCGGATGCCTTATGACATTCTCCACGGCCAAGCAGCCATGGCCTCCAGCTCTGGTGGCATGGACATGAACCACCACTTCGCCATGCGGTCATCCGGTGCGCTGGCCGCCACCCTACTCCACCATGGCAGACGGGCTGTGGCTTCCAGCTCAACCGGCGGTGCAGATGTGTGCTGCCCCACCTCTGTGCGGAAAGCAGGCGTGCCGACCGCCGTTCTCCTTTGTCACAGGCAATGGATGCGGCCTCCTCTGGCGGCACAGTTGGGCCGCTGCCGCTATCACGGCTGACCAGAGTTTTGGTCACTCCCTTGTGCCCTGCCAGCGTTGTTCAGACTCCCATCAACCCATATAACTGCCCACTGGGTAGAACAAATCTACAATAATTTGGCGGAGGGATCCGTCCGTGTTTTTTCGGCCCACACCCTCCGCGTTAATTCAGTAGTTGGTGGTTCAAAGATTGAAACAATGATTAATAATGTAGAATAAATAAAAAGAACAATTTCCCTGCCTTGACATTCGTAGGAGGATTTGTGAGGAAGGATATGAAGACATTGAAGGCCCAACACCCATTTCTCTTACAACACACTCCAAAGTTGTTTCCTCATTTATGATGGAGGACACTCTTCATTGGAGGATGTTCTTCCTTTGAGAGTTATCCACCAAATCTCTCCCAAAACCTCCCATTTTCCAACCCAAACCCACCCCACAAGAGATGAGGAGCCAACCTTATTATGTTATGTAAATTAAATCAATTAATTTTTGGAACATTTAATTGGGGAAATTCCAAGGGTTAACTCATATTAAAAGAGGAGGTTTGAAGCTTGGGTGGCCCCCACCACAAAAATTCAAAAAAGAGGTTTCAAGAAAATAAAATAAAAACTATTGTTTTATATTATTATTTTTCTAACCCTGCCATGAAATTCCAAAAAACTAACTTGTAACCTCGACCAACTATAGTCGTGGTGAAGGTCTCCTTAAGTGAATATCAGTGATATGACTTCAACAGTGCTCTCGTATTTCAATTCCATGCTCCAATTCAAAATTTAGAATACGTCGGTCATGTATTTATTGAATGTACCCGAAAAAAATTTGGAAAATTATTAACAGTCATCTCAAATTTGCGTTAGTGGAGGATAGGCTCTGCCTATGTGAAACACTCCCCAAAAAACCAATTGGTAATATCTGATTTACCATCCAAGTTACCATTTAAAATTTATGGATTTTATAATAAAATAATTGTCACTTAATTATTTTATTTACAGCCAAAAACTAACATTCACTGGTGGCCCACACCGGCCAATGTTAGTTTCTTCCTAAAGAAAGAATACACTCATGAGTTTAGCAGTGGTGTCAGATTTTAAATATTAGTTACTGTTCGTGAATTATAATCATTTAAAAATAAAATAATTATATTTAATTATTTTATTTATGGTTATTCCATTTTTGGGATTTCTCACAAGAGTCCCGCACTGACTAAACATTAGTCATTCCTAGGGAAAACCCGCCATCCTGAGAACAACAATACCCTCATATTTCTGATCCAAGTAAACATTTATGAGTTATTCTACTTTTTTAGGAAAACTACTTAAGCGAGCTAATTAAATCTTAAAAAAAGTTTGACGGATCTTTCTGGGCACTCCAGGCCTCAGAATCATGAGCCATCAAATTTCATCACCTCAAAATAATTCCATATAATTAAAAAAATTATATGGAATATCTAGGACATTAAATTCTCCCCACCTTAGGTCTTTACATCCCCGATATCCACAACATAGTCTATGGAAACAAATGGGGGTACTGAGCATGGATCTAATCCTCCTGCTCCCATATTCTCTCCTGGAGGTTCCCGTGTTGCTAGATAATGTGCACCAGATGTATCAACTGCCAACGATGGACCCGCTCCTGTAAATCCTCAATCTCTACTGGAACCTCCATGAACATCTCACATCTTCTAAGTCCATCTCACCATGGTCGATGACTTGAGAAGGTTTATGAATGCATCTCCTCAGTTGGGATATGTGGAAGAAGTCGTGCACCCACTCCAACCATGGTGGTAGTGCCAAGTGGTATTCCACCTCACTGATCCTCCGAAGTATCAGAAATGGTCTGATGAACATTAGTGATATCATGCCACCTCGGACAAATCTCTATATTCCCTATCAAGGGGAGACTCGCAAGAAAACATGGTCATCCCTAGAACTCCAAAGGTCTTCGTCTCTTTTTGGCATAAGACTTCTTATAGGTCTATGGAGTCATCACTTACTTACATGTGAGACATCATGATACAAACTCTTCCATGATTTCTTCATCCCTAGTCATTATTGTTGATGCCGAAGATCCTGGTATATCTTCTCCACTCTTTGATGTACTGCTAGAGGGGACGTATGGAACTCCCTCAACACTTCCTCCCATAGCACCACTGGTACCATAGTACATCCTCTAAAGAGGATGACTTTCTCCCCACCTTCAGAAAATCCATAAGGTGCATGTCCTATGGATATATGAGCACGTCGAGCCTCATAGTCAGTGTCCCCAAGCTGTACCTCCCTGACTCACTGAAGGAGTGGGGGAGTGACTATCGGTGATTGATGATAAGCTGCTCTATCTCGATCCATGTAGGATATCTGAAAAGCGGATAGCTGCTCCGTCGCCTCACTGAGAAACTATATACCAGATCTCATGCTGAGTGCATATACTACTACATTCCCCTTCCCAAGAGTATAGACTATCTCAAAGTATTAGTCCTAGAGGAACTCTAGCCATTGTTGTTGTCTAAGGATCATTTCTTTCTAAGAGAAGATATACCTGACACTCTTGTGATCAGAGAAGATTGTAAAAGTTTCACCTATCATGTAGTGCTGCCACATCTTTAGCGCAAATACCACTACATATAACTCCAGGCCATGGGTAGAATAAGTCTCTGTCTCAACTCTTGAATGCTATGATGACACTTCTCCATCCACATGAAAGGCTACCCCTTTTTCTTCAAAACCGAAAAGGGTGCCACTACCCTAGAGAAGTCCGGTCCAAAACTCTGGTAGCACCCAGCCAAAGAAAAAGCCCCTACCCCTTATGGGAGAAAAACCTGGAAACATCTTTTGAATGGATTTCCACACACTTTTCCACTTTTTTGGGGACCCAAAAACTCAAAATACCCACTTCCATAACGGTTGGGATGGCCGACTCATCCTTCATTGGTTTCCCCCTCCTTTGGATGAGTTTGTCCTGTGCTGCCTGAGTTTTCTTTTTCGCCGACCAAGGAAAATTCCATTCCAACATTGTAGGTAACCAAAAACCTTTTTTCCTAATATAGTCAATCTGAGTATGAACTGTGGATGTCTAGTCCATACCCAAACTAACGTCATAATTCCTTGACGCTTCCACAAAGAGGTTCCAACCGAAACTCTCACCTCAAGGATCAGATCATACCATCGACATATGTGTGATTATCAAGTCTCCTACCAAAGGTATCTCTATACGTAACAGTCATGTGAACGGACTAGCCAGAATCTCTAGGACATGGACAATATTCTTCGAAGGAAGGAATGATTGTTACCCATTTCTATTAATACGTTCTCTAATAGTAGACACAAACCATTCATCAAATCATTCCAAGATCCCTAGAGTCGCACTCCTTAACCGTATACAGTGACTCTCTTCCCCTGCCCTCCAGCTCCCTGAGCCTAGTGGGGACCACAAAGGGGGGTGGTTGTAACATTTCAAAATGTACACCACCTCATTCTACTCTCCTAGTTCTTCTTCCACCTATGTATCCCTATAGATTCATTTATCCATAACACTTATTCTTCCCGAAACACTTTTACACACCCATGTCTTTGAGACTATCGCTAGTTTCCTGCTTTCCCACTACTATCATTCACTGGCATTTTCCACTCAGCCAATGAACATTTAACAACAATGGTTCTCTTTATCACCCTAACATAGGTAAAAATTCATAGAGGAATAGTTTTGGATTGGGAATCCTTAAACACACCATGCTTGGAAGTCCAAGCCTCGAAGCACTGATAGTATCGTATTAATCGAGTACCAGGAATAGTCGGTATGCCTCGATGAATACTCAACTACTGAAAAGTCATTCTTCTGAAGATATAGAAGCTCTAGAGAACTCTCAGACACCTACCAATCCATTCTACAGTCACCTGTGATTCAGGCTCACCTCATAACCTATGGGATATTTGATGCTGAAACTCGCATAAGGCACTAATCTTAAATGTGTACACTACCGGTATTGTCAGTTGTAACTACTTCTCAATGGGTAGTGGTGTTGCTGGTACACCACATGAAGTTGCTATCGTCGTAAGAGGGCCCAACACCGAGGCCTCATTGCTCGGTGGGTCGTCATCGCATACTCTCTCAGGAAACCTGGGTGGCAGTCTAAGTGGGGGGATCCTGGTAAGGAACTGGTGCGCCACAGTCATTACGTTATAACAGGTGAGCTGACTCCAAATAATTCAAAATAAAAACATTCCAAAAACACATGCAATCAGTGTTTTCCTGTGTAGAGTCGGAAATCCGAATTCAGGCTCTTGGCGTATGGACATGTCGGCCTCCACACCATTACTAGATTCCCCAAACTGAAAACTACACTCATAACACTTAACACTATTTCCACTGAAAAAGATCAGTGTCCTAATTCTTTGGTAGAACCGAACTCCTCTGATACCACTTTGTCACGGCCCGTCCCTCGGGGCCCATGTCGTTACTACCCCAAGCCCACCATCCATTGGCCATGGGCTAGCGACTTGAACCGGAAAGGTATACCACTTAAATGGGAAGGAAATGCCTTTTTAACCTGTACAATAACACAATCGAAGAACCCAACAAGAAACAACCACACAGACTAAAATGAAATAAGATGAAACCAAAAAGTAAACAGTTGTAGTAAAATAGTGCTGAATGTAAAAAGGGGATTGAATACAGGCTCAACAATAAAAGTACAAGTATGACTAGAAGTACAATAAAACTAAAAGAAAATGGGAAATAACTACTGGGTCATCCACTAAGGTTCCTACATGATGGGTATGTACATATCACCTCCTCTGCACTCCACATCCATCAGTCTCCTCCGCATCATGTCTTGCCAAATGGCCCACCTCCGTGCACTGTCAAGTCCTAGCATCCTCAGCATCGATCAATGTTGTAAATCTTCCGCACCAAACATAACATGGTATAGGCAAAGCCCGTGTAGGGGTGAGTATAATAATACAAAGTAGGGACCCCAAGACCCCCATAGGTCTCCTCGAGTTCCACAGAGGAAAATCAACATAGAAATACATCAAATATAGTTAGATATGAGCCCATACATATAACTAAGTTATCAAGATATATTCATCTCATACACGAGGGAAGTACACCACATAGGTAACACCACGAAGGTAGAAGTACCACGTATGTAACACCACGAAGATAAAACTGTGAAGGTAACTCCACTAAGGTAGAATTACCACATGGGTTACACCACAAATATAGAAGTACCGCATAAGTAACACCTCGAAGACTATACTAAAAAGGCAGAAGTACCACACATGTAACGCCAAGAAGATAGAAGTACCACACCGGTAACCCCAAGAATATAGAACTATCACATAGGTAACACCACAAAGACGATACCAAAGAGGTAAAAGTATCACAGTGGTAACACCACGAAGCTAGAAGTATCACACAGGTAACACCATAAAGATAGATGTACCATAAAGGTAACACCGTGAAGATAAAAATACTACACAGGTTACACCCCAATTATTGAATTACCACACAGGTAGAAGACTCATCTTCCAATTAGGTATAACTTAAGTACATAAGTAAATTTGATTTTTCATAATCTAGATCATCTTATTATATTATAAAGCACTACTGATGTCCCATATAGGATCGATGAGTAACTAACCCCCACTGACCCACACAGGATCAACAAGTAACTAAACCCCCCACCTCCGGTGACCCACATAGGATCAATAGGTAACTAACCCATGCAGACCCACACATGATCTGACCCACATAGGATGGGTATGTGCTGACCCACACAGAATCACTGAGCGCTGACCCACACAGGATCTGACCCACATAGGATCGATAGGGAACTACCCCTCAATGACCAACACAGGATCTTACCCACACAGGATCGGTATGTGCTGACCCACATAGAATTGTTGAGCGCTGACCCACACAGGATCGATGGGTAACTAACCCCCACAGACCCACATAAGATCGATGTTCTTTCTTCACATTATAAACTAGCGCAAGTTTCCTCTCACCCAGTGTGCTCGAGATCCGTAGAATCTTCCACTCGAGATATCATTCATACCTCAACCACCACTAAGCTCCACAATGTAGTAACTCAAATGACTGCCTTTCCATAAGGGTTATAACTTCATAGACGGTGCAACAATTGGATGCTCGGTCTGTGACTTATAAGGGTTTTAGCTAGGAGGTCCAGGTCGGATTTAGGTTTGATCCGTCCCATCCATACTCCAACTTTCTCTAAAACACAAGTGGAGTATACCAAAAGTATCATCTCGATCCAAGGATGTTGGTGCCATAGACGGTTTGTCAAATGGACACCCAGTTCTCAAGAAATGGATGTAAGAGCATATCTGGGTTCAGATGGTCCTGGGTACGATCTTACATGAACGGGGCTGGGCCGACCCGGCGGGTCGCTGGGCGTGGCCTGGTCCATGATGAGAGCGGCCAGCGGTATAGCCCGTGGCTAGGCTGGCCCCTTGTGGTGGGGTATGCCCTAGACGCCACCCGACAAGGGTTCCCCCCTCCCCCCAGGTCACCCGAACGGCCCAAGGCCAGTTCGGTCGCTCGACTGGCATGTAGGACCCGCTAGAGGGGTCCCGTTCGATGTGGTGCGGCTGGCCGATTTCTCAGTCGGTCCTCCTCCAAGAGGTGCAACAATGCTGATATCCTCTATGGTCGACTAGATGTCGGATACCTTCTGACCTCCACGACGGTAAAGTGGTCGTGGCCTCTTGCTCCGGCAGCGCGGATGCGCGCCTTCACTTCACCACACGGCCGACTAACTGGTCGGCCGCCCCCTGCTCTACCACGGAAAATGGGTTGCGACCTCGTAATCAACCAGCAACACAGACGCGTGCATCCCCACCTCCATACGGCCGGTTGGCAGGATGGCCTCCGTTCTCCTCTAACGTGGTCGATGTTCGCAGCCTCCTCTTCCAGCATGGTTGCGCCACTATCGCCATCGTCGTCGGCCGGAGTACCAGTCGTTGCCTCGTGCCCTGCAGGCATTGGTCGGACTCCTCTCAACCCATCGAATCTCCCTCTGGGAAGAACACATCAACAATAACGATGGGAAGGGATCGGGTCGTGTTTGTTTGGACTGCACCCTCCGCGTTAAGTCGGTAGCTGGTGGTTCTAGGATTGAAAAATTGATTCATCATGAAGAATAAATAAAAAGAACAATTCCCCTACATTGACATTTGTAAGAGGTGTCATGAGTAAGGAGATAAAGACGGCGAAGTCTCGTTGTCCGCTGCTCCCGCAGAATGCTCCAAATTTGGTTCCTCATTCTTGATGAAGGACGTTCTACATTGGGAGATATTCTTCCTTCAAGTGTTCTCTACCAAATCTCTCCCAAAAACTCCCCTTTTCCAACCCAAATCCTCCCCAAAAGAGATGAGGAGCCAACCTTATTAAGATAGGTAAATTAAATCAATTAATTTTTGGCACATTTAATTGGAGGAATTCCAAGGGTCAACTCATATTAAAAGAGGAGGATTCAAGCTCGGGTGGTCCCCACCACTAAAATTCAAAAGGAGGTTTGAAGAAAATAAAATAAAAGTTATTGTTTTATTTTATTATTTGTCTAACCATACCTCAAAAATCCGAATAACTAACTTCTACACTCGACCTACTATAGTTGAGATGAAGGTATCCTTAAGCGAATATTGGCACTGCGAGTTCAATGGTATCCTCATATTTCAATTCTGATAATCGTTTCAAATGATATAAAACACCTCTCACGTGTTTACTGAACGTACCCGAAAAAATATTGGAAAATTTTTAACAGTCATCCTCGACCAGCACCGATCGAGGTTAGGCTCTTCCTAAGTGAAACACACCCAACGAACCCAACGGTACTCTCAGATTTTTATCTGAGTTACTATTTAAATGTTATGGATTTTACAATAAAATAATTGTCACTTAATTATTTTATTTTTGGCCAAAAACATACTTTCCATGGTGGCCCGCATCGGCCAATGTCAGTATCTGCCTAAAGAGAGCATACACTCACGAGTTCAGTAGTAGTCTCCAATATTTAACCCATGTTAATGTTAGTGAGTTATAATCATTAGAAAATTAAAATAATTTTATTTAATTATTCTATTTACGGTTTTTCCATTTTTGGGTTTTCTCAGACGAGGCCTACGCCAACTAAAAATATGTCTCACCTAGGGTAAACCTGTCATCCTGAGCACAATGGTGCCCTCTGATTTCTGATCTGAGTAACTGTTTTAGAGTTATTCCAATTTTTCCAGAAAACAACTTATGAATACTAATTAAAGCTTAAAAACTTCAAGGGATAATTTCAGGCACTCTAGGCCTCAGAGTCACGCACTGTCAGATTTTGCAGTCTGGAAAAAATTCCATATAATTTAAAATAATTTATAAAGAATTTCTGGGACATTACAAGAATTAACAGAGAATATTTCATTAAAAAAACTAAAAAAATATATCATAATAAAAAAATAATTCATTGGTGAAATAACAATAAAAAATAACAAATACTTTTTCATCTATATGAAAAAATAGATATGTTAAAATCAAGATAGTGACATTTTGGAAATAAATTACTTAAAATTATACAATGGTAGTAATTTAGAAAAATGGTCACAAAATATATATTTAAAAAATATTTATGGGGTTTCTAGGACTCCACTCATCCAATTGATTACTAGAATGTTTTACGGATATTTAAGAGCATTTTCAAATTAATTTATCCCTAGTAAACCCACTTTTCCATTTATTATAGTGATAAATATATACCACAGTTTCTATAAATTATGACATAAAATTAATTTGAAAAATTAAAAAACATAATTTATGATTCAAAATATGGAATCCATTTTATGATATTTAGTTTCTATATGTGAAAAACATACTTTAATAAAACCTAAAAAATGTGATAAAATAGGTTTTCCCAAAAAATTGGGTTTTTAATATAGAAAAGTTTTTTTTATTTAATTATTTCATAATATTAATTCCAATGATATTAATTTGATAAATTTAAATTATAATATTAAAGAATTATCTTAAATTCCAAATCAAATGGGTCTCTCAATATATACATGAAAATAAAAGATAGTTTTCTATAAAAATTAATATTTTTCAATATTAATTGTAAAATAATTATTTTTATAATCCCAATATTTTACATTATGATAATTTTGATATGGTGATTTAATGAAATATGGAGTTTTTAGAAAATATAATTTCTAAAATAAGTAAAAATGTCCTTTAATATTTTCTTATAAAAAATCAGTTTCTTGAAAATATATTTTTATGGTAGTAAATGGAAGAACTAAAAATAGTGCTCTTATTTAATAAGATTTAATGATTAATTTTTTAATTAAAATGACCTTTATATATATCAATATTATTTTACTATTATTTATACTTTTAAATTCATTGACAATGACATAATGATCATCTTTGATGAAATATATTTTATGCTCATAAAAGATCAATGTTGTGTTTCTAGTATACTGCCGAACAGGGTCATATTTTAATGAAATCATGTATTACATTCTTAACAACATTAATAAATTTCTTTTAAATAATTATTTCTTGATAATATTAATAATGATGTTAATATTTAAAAAAAAACCTTTTTTTGAAAATAAACATTTTAAAAAGTGAAAATGTAACATATTTTTTAAAAATAGAAACGAAAATATAAAGGTCCTATGTAGTAACACATAACTAGGACTCCAAATATGGCACCATTAGTGGTATATGAAAAAAGATACATTGTATAAAATTAATGTCTAAATAATGATAGAGAGTGATTAAAAAATTGATCACTAGAAATTGAATGGTCATGAAAAAATCAACAACTTCAAAACCATGAACCAATGAGGTATAAAAACAAAAATAAATTCATCAAAAATGAATAACACATTAAATAAATTAACATTACATTTAACTCCAAAATTTCCATAGTAACATTGAATGTTAAACCTAGATAATTTCATAAATAGTGAAACCTATTTCGCAATTAACATAAATAACCTCATAATAAATGAATTATTTTGCCTTAGAGGATATCTTATATCATTTTTATTACTTACCAAAAAAATTAATAGAATTATTTTGAAATTATCCTTTACATTACACCTAAGGGTTCTATATACCTCACCCAAAAAAAATATTCCAAAATATCATTAATCACATTAAAATACCTTCACTTAAAACCTCAAATGGGGTTTCTATGCCTTTTAACATTCTATAATCAATAAACTTAGAAACCCTTCAAGTTATCTGGGACACATAAGTATTCCTCAAATAAAAACATCTAAATCATCTAATTTATTTATAACTTCTATGATTAAAACTATAACATCCCCAAATCCACACTCCCAAATACAATTCTAAAAAATATTCATTATATATTGGTAATTAATAATAATAAAAATTAGCTAATTTTATCAATACAAAATATCTAACATCAAATAGAAAGATTTAATTATTTATATACCCAATTGTATTTTATGTTAAATCATTTATATAATTTTGATAAACTATTGAAAAACAATTCCCATGTCTATAAGTAGGAATTTTCCCAACTATACACAGCTTTTCTTATTCCACTTTTTGTATTTATCATCATCAGTATAAGACCCTTCTAGACATATCCCAAAAATATCATTCTTCATAACCCATAGAAAATACAAATTATATGTGTCAGTTAAAATTCATATTAAGGGTAAACACAGACATATGGAATTTAATATTTTCAGTGAGAACCAGATAAGAATAAATTTAAAAGAGTATATTTTAAGTAAATGATAATTAAATAATAGAATTCCTTCCCATCAAAACATTCAAATCAAGAAATTAGTAGCAATAGTTAAGGTGTTTTGTTAGTGCTTTGACATTGGAAGCACTGTTAAAAGGGGGATTTAAATAGTGCTCTTTCGAGTGATGTTAAAGGATGCCTTTAATAGAATTTTTAGGGATGTCAAAGGGTGCCTTCAATAGTTTTTTTAGTACTATTAACGGTTGTCTTTTAACAGCACTGAAAAACAAATCTTAAAAAAATATGGAAAGAAAATTAATTTTTTCATGCACCCCGAACCCCAACCTTTCTCAGTGCTTACAACCCCCTTTCACAGTGATTTCCACTACCCATATTCCATCATGCACAGAAACCCCTTATTCAACAAGAAGGATTCCCCAAATTTATATGCATGCCAGGATTTGATCCTTAGACCTCCCTTATGGAACATAAGCTCTTTACCACTATTTCATGCTTGTTTTGTTGTATATTTAACGACATTTCTATTTATTTTATATATATTGAAATTTTTTATATATATGGAAACAATTATATTTATATAAATTTATTATATATTAATATTCATTTATATATATTATAATATATATATATATATATGTGTGTGTATATTTATATGTTTATTAATACACAAACATATGTATACATAAAAGTTAAATACACATATTAATATATTTTTATTAGGTAAAAATGAATAATTTTTTAATTTAAATACAATTATTAATAAATATTTATTTTATATATTTATAAATACATTTTTATGTAAATATGTTAATATATGTATTGATACAGGTGGTTTATTATATGTAAATGTAACAAAATATTCAAATATTTAATTATAAATAAAACTACATTGTGAAAATTGATTAAATTTTAAAATCGTAATATCAATATGAATGTAATATCTAGGAATAAATTTAGTCCTCACTGAAAATAGGAAATATTACCCCTTAAATGAGGATGAAATTGAGCTGAATGCATAAAAATTGGGGAACCCTGAAAAAAACCTCAGTTTTGGAGTCCTTTAGGACCTCTTTTGACATCAAAAAAGTGACCCATGTCCCTCGGCCAAAATGTTGTAGAGAAAGTTGAAATCATAGATTGGTAGATCCCAAATAGACACCTAGATCAAAAGTAATGGTCTCTTGAAGTTTGAGTTATTTTTTTAACTTATTTTAAATATTTTATTATATTATTTTCTTTTTTTAAAATTATATTTAAATGATAATTATTATATAATAGTGAAAAAATTATTAATTAAACATATTTATTAGTGATTTTATAATCCATTTTAACTAAATAACATATATATTTAGTGTAAATTTTTATTTACCCTTGTATAAAACATATATAAATATATATATATATATATTATTAACAGAGTTAATATGTTCATTATTATTAATATGTTTTTAAATGATTTAATCTATCCAAATTAACCAATTTGAATATATTTACATCATTTATGTGTTTTTGGTGTATTTTGGGCATAAATGTGAAAATGGGATAATTCTGTACAATTGACATTTTTTGGGAGCTTCTGTTTTCGAGCCTAACTATGATATTATTGATATAGTTGAAGTGAATCCTTTTTTGTAGGATTCATATGAACATGGGAATTAATTTTATCATTTGGACAATAACCCAATTCAAAACCCAATGGTACAAAAAAATCTATCAAATAGAGAAATTAGTCTGGCAGGCAGAATGGACCCCACTACATTGAATTTAAAATGTCTCCTTCTATAAACCATAAAATGAGGTGATTCCAGCGATTCTTGACAGATGACTTTCAAAGGACGATTCAAATTAAATTTCGTAAAATAATAAGCTCATCAAGACATCTTTTTTGTACGTCTAACTGGAGTGGGTGAAACAGTGTTTGGCGCTTGAAGAAGTTTAACTCACCAATAAAGTCATATATTCCTTTCCACTAGTCCAGAGGCTTTGATATTTTGAGGATCGACAGAAAAATAAATTTCCAACATCCTATAATAGGGTATATTGTCTTGGTTCGGACTTCCGGTGGGAATAACAGAGGAAATCTTCTGGAGGACATATTTCAGAGGAACAAAATTTTTATTATTGCTTTTATTTTTTTTGTTCTTCTTATCTTTGTAATGAATTATTTCCCCCAGCCCCCTTCAACAGGGATACCCTTACCATGGTGGGGTATAGCTTCTTATTGATTGATTAGGGGTTGGTTTTCCCTTTTTAATTATTTATTTCTTGCACTTACTGTTTTAATGTCCTCTTTTATCCTCTGCAAATCAGTTTCAATTTATTTTAACAGTTTTTATTATCATGTAAGATTGTATCTGATTTTAGATTTTGTTGTTTATTTTTATTTGGTCATTGATAAATATCTCTATCCACTAGTTTCTGGTTTATATATGATATAATAGACCATGAATTAGTGGTCAATTACTCTAGGATCATCAGTATGTGTGTGAGGAGTAGTGAATGTTCTTGATTTCATGGGATAATGAAGACCCGATTGAGAATTGACTAAGATATTTGGGGGTATTCTCTACAACTCTATTACACATTTTAGAAATATTATACCAACCTGATATTTTATCAAGGTTTATTATCACATTATTATTTGACCAAGAGGGTGAGAAGAAGCAATTGTGGATTCTCACTCTTAACAACTCAGTAGAAGAGAATTGTGTATATTGAATTGTGATAAAATTAAAATTAGAAAACTGAACCCAACCTGATCACCATTTCATATCACTTATTTAAATCCCATCAACTATCAATTTTTTTGAAAACCTTCACTTAATTTCTTTACTTTATTTAGTTTCTTTATTGTATTTTCAAAATCAAACAATTTCAAAAACAACATCACTTCTTCCTCAAATTTTAAGTAACAAACACTGTTGTTGAGCACTTATCTCTAGAGAAAACCTAGGTAACCCACTATAATACATTTTAACATAGGTTATATTTGTTTTTTCTAAATCCGATGATAGGAACATGTGCAATCTTGGAACCATTTCCAAGGAGATAGCTCCTACATATATTTTCTTTTCTTTTTTTCTCTTTTCATCTTTTCTCTTAAAAAATGCATGAATAGAACCTCAAAAACTGAACCTTTTTCAATAGATCCTGAAATTGAAAGAACCTTATTTAATAGACTTTGAAACATAAATTTCTAATCTTAATTTGAAGAAATTTCCCTTACAGACTCAAGAGAAAATTCACGTGTTCACTCTTAGCCTATCATCATTGACGAAAATCAAAACCCAACTCTTAGATACCTCTGTTCCCCACAATTCATTAATCAAAACAATCAACTTCCCAAGCTAGTGTTACAGAATGATTTTTAAATGAGACCTAACATGATTACTTTAATTCTAAATTTTCAAGGTTTGGTAGGTGAAGATCCAAAGAAACACATTTAAGAGTTCATACATGTTTGCTCAACTTTCAGACCCCGTGGAGTTGTTGAGGAGCGGGTATAGTGGAAGGAATTTCCCTTTTCATTGGATGGGGCTGTAAAAGAATGTTTGTAAGGCCTAAAACCAGGAGATTTTCATAACTACAATGACCTGGTAAGATGTTTTATTCAATGATTTTACCCAACTCTAGAAGCATATCAATTCATAAGGAAATCTATGCCATACGACAATCAACTAGAGAAACCCATTATGAGTAGTGGGAGATATTTAAGAAGCTATGTGACAGTTTCCCACATCAAACCATTAAGGAACATCACTTTCTTGACTTCTTCTATCAAGTACTACTGAACAATGACAGAAACATTCTTAATGCATCATCTGGAGGTGTATTGATTGACAAGTCACCAGAAGAAGCCAAGGGATTGATTGAGAATATTTCCCAGAGCTCACAATAGTTTGGAACAAGATTTATTGGAATAAGAGGTATTCATGAGGTGAGAACACCTCATCCATCACCCGTACTAGAAACTAGGATTTAATAGATAACTACTTTGGTGAGGCTGATGGACTTGAAGAAAGTTAGTGACCAACAATATCCACCTAAGGTATGTGGTTTATTCTCATCACATTATCATTTCATTGACCAATGTTCTGAAATAATATGAATGGAAACATGTGTTGTAGCCTTTTAGCCAAGGTAGTTCAAAAAAATCATGGATGGAGAGATCCTAACCAGGTCCAATATGGGTTTGGAAATCAGCAGAATCAAGGTAGACCCCTACACTAAAACTAGTTTCAAAACCAACCACCATTCCAAAATCAATTCCAAAACCCACCACCATTTAAACATAATCAGTCATATAACCATCTCACTTACCTAAAACAAACAACATTCCAATGACCCTATGAGCATCCATCCACCAGTTCAGAAACTCCAATTCAAAACCAATAGAAAAAATATGAGTTTGAGGGGTTGAAGGACACCGTTAAAAATTTATCCAACAAGTTTGAATGTCTCAGGGACTTTATGACCAAAAATACAGGTAAACACCCTTAACAAACAATCTCAAACCCAAAAGATAATGTTAGTATCATAACTACAAGAAGTGTAAAAGAAATCCCACCCCCATCCACCATTGAGTATAAAATAATACAACCTAATTAAAGGAATAATGAAGTTGGAAATGATGAAAATTCTATGATAATTTATTAAGAAGAAGATAACAAATAGGAGGAAGAGAAGGATAGGTCAAGGAATAAGAAAAAAGAAACGCCGTTTCAAAAGTAACAAAAGGAGAAGAAAGGCATACCCCCACCATTTCCATCAAGGATTATTGAATCAAAGAGGTTATAATAAGAAGCACTGCAGAACTAGATTTTGGAAACCTTTTAGAAAGTGGAAATCAACATACCTATTCTTGAGGCACTCAAAAAAAATTCAAAATTATGCTAAATTTTTGAACTATCTTTGCACCAAGAAGAGGAGACTTCACTGTAATGATAGGATCAATATGGGAAGATGTGTCTCAGCCTTTATCACACCACAATTTCCAACCAAGTGTCTATATTTAGGGATGTTTTCTATTCCAGGCACCATTGGTTCATTAAATTTCTCTAATGCTTTATGTGATTTAGGTGAATCATTTAATTTATCTCCTCACTTAGTATTTATTTATTTGAAGATAGGAGACTTGAAGCCCACAATATTGACAGTCCAGCTTGAAAATAGATCCATAGTTCTCCCAGCCGGAGTGTTGAAGGATGTCCTAGTATAATTAAAAGATCTTGTATTCCCTAATGAAATATATGTGTTGACTATGGAAGATGATAGGATCCCATCACAATCACCCATTCTATTGTGGAGACCTTTCTTGAAGATGGAAAAAATTGAAGTGATATTTTTTTCCTTACCCAACTTCTCTCAAACATGTTAATTCATTTTTAGGACATGAAGGATTATATAGGAGGTTTATCAAAGATTTCAGTAAGATTTCCCTCCCTCTCTCCAGATTACATTTGAATGATGCTGATTCGATTTCAATGTTTCGTGTAAGGAAGTCGTTGATGAGTTGAAAAGGATATTGATTACACCTCTGGTAATGCATCCACCCAATTGGGAACAACTATTCGAGCTACTTTTTGCTTCTTCAAACCACACAGATGGATCAGTCCTTTCTCAAAGAATTGAGGGTAGGAAAAAATTCATTTATTATGCCTCAAAACCCTTATATGTAGCACAATTCAACTACACTACAACAGAAAAAGAGTTTTTAGGAGTTTTTTTTCTTTAGAATGATTTAGATCATATCTACAAAGAAGTAGAGTCATTTTGTTTTCTAATCATGAATATCTTAGGTTATTGATGAGAAAGGGTGATGCAAGACCAATTATTGTGATATGGATGCTATTAATATCGGGGTTCAACATTGAAATCAATGATATGAAGGGATCTGAGAACCAAGTGGTTGATCACTTAAGCAAACTCCCCAATAGTTCTAAAGTCGAATTTCCATTCACTGAATCACTAAATGATCGTCTATCAATAGACAAATTTTACTTAATTGAAGGTGAAGTACCTTGGTATGCTAACATGGTCAATTATCTGGTAACAACTCTGGTCTCATATCATTTAAATTCTCACCAATTTTAAAAATTAAAAGTTGAATCTAGATATTACGTCTGGGACGATCCATTTCATTGGATGATTTTCCATGACCAAATGATAAGAAGATGTTTTCCTAAAAATTTAGTTGAATCAGTCTTTAATTTTGGTCACACATTAGTTTGTGGACGCCACTTTGGACCTTAAAGAACAGTATGGAAGTTTTTAGAATCTAGACTTTATTGGCCAACGCATTTCAAATATTATCAAGAATTTTGAAAATGGTGTGAAAAAGTCGGTGTACAGCAAATATTTCAAAGAGACTAGAAATTCCCCAATATCCACTGAATTTTTATTAAATTTTTTATGTTTGGGGGATAAATTTTATGGGCCCTTTCTCAAATTCACTGGGAAATCCTTATATTCTTTTTAATATTGATTATGTTTTCAAATGGGTGGAAGAAAAATCTGCTAGGACTAACGATGCACAAGTTTTTTGTGATTTTCTCAGAGCTAACAAATTTTGTAGGTTTGGAGTATCAAGAGCTATCATTAGTGATCAGGGGACTCACTTTTTCAATTGGAGAATGGTGTAATTTTTTAATAATTTTGGGGTGAAACATAAAACATCAACACCCAATCATCCACAGACTAATGGGCAAGCTGAAGTGTCTAATAATGAAATAAAAGGGATATAGGAAATGTCTGTTAATCCAAATTGGAATTATTGGAACCAAAGGATAGAAGACACATTATATGATAATATGACATCCTAAAAACCCCCCAATTGGAATGAGTCCAGCTAGGCTGATTTATGGGAAAAGTTGTCTCCTACCTGTGGAATTGATACACAAGGCATACTGGGTCGTGAGGAAGATGAATATCAGTCTTGAAAGTGCTGGGAAAGAGAAAAGATTGCTATTACATGAGCTAGATGAAATTATAATGGAATCATTTGAAAATTACAGGACTTAAAAATAGAGAACAAGAGTGGATCATTACAAACTGATCCATCCAAAAGACTTTCATTCTAGAGACAAAGTAATGTTATTCAATTCAAGACTCAAGATGATGCCCGATAATCATAATTACAAATAGTAAGGTCCATTTATAGTTACTCATGTATATCCTTTTGGTGATTGATGATTTTTAAGGATGGAGAGAAGGATCCATTCACTGTCAATGGGAATATGTTGAAGAAATTCCTTGGGACCATGCCATTAGAGCCAATGGTGGAGGTCACACTCCTCAAAACTTTTTGTCAATAAACTACATCAGGTCATACCTCTCTTTACATTTTCTTTATTGATGTGATTCAATTTCAAATACTCATACATGTTAAATGAATTTAATTCATTGTAGACATTGCATCATTTAGGTTTGGGGGAGGGAACCTCTGCAGTTTAGGTTTTTTATTTGTTAAATTGTGTCTGTATTTCGAAATTTGTGTCTTTCTTTTTTAATTTTTGTGTGTTTTTGAAACTTTTGAGATGAAATTATTACCTTTGGATTTTTTGAAACTCATTTTCATGGGATAAATAATTTTTCAATGAAATAGAGCTTAAATGAATGATGAAATTGACTTTGTTTAAAGTTCAATTATTTGGGAATTTCATGAAAATTAATCTGATTTTTGAATCTTATTCCACATATCATGGTCTTTATATTTGAAATCAGATTCTTGTGAGGCTTTAAAACCTATTATTTTCATATTCTTAACATTAACCTCTCTTCTTGAGAGAATCAAACAATGCTTGATTTAACCAGAATTTGATTTCTTCCAATCAAAACATGAGGGTTTGAGGTACATGGGTATTAAATTATTGTGGAATTTATTTGGTTTTAAATCCACCCTTTCAATAAAATCCTCTTTATTATGGATCGACTTGAATATTTAATCCATTTATCCCTTAGAATCTAGAAATATCATGTTAGGATAACCACATTACAAGCTAATTTTCCCTATCCAACCTGATCTTGACCTAAAATTGCATGATCTAGTTGAACATAAGATTAGGGGAAGATATAATGTATTGATCTACCATATTTAGGGATACTTTGGGTGAAAATAAAATGTTGGAGAGATGTTATTTCTACTGAAAAAAATCTTTCTTCTAGAAGTTGTTCCTTTTCTAGATATTCTAAGAGAGAAAAAGTTATGCCTTTTCTAGAGCATTCAATAAATATAATGTTTGAGAATATTGAGATGTTTGATGCTGAAATTATGAAATATGTGAACATTCCTTGATATTTTATGATGACAGAGCTTATTTTCTACTAAGGGGAGTGAAGAGGAGACCATACTTATGTGAAAATTAGAGTAATGCAATTTTTCATCAAAAAGAGGATTTCCCTCTTCATTCAGCCTCAGAATTTTCACTTCTAAATCCTACCTACCTAAATACACATATAAATATTGACAAGTCCTCGTGATAAAAATATGTCTTTGACTCAAATTGGGTGGAGATATAGGAATTTATCAAGCCTTTGGTGACCCTTTTATGAGTTTGGATAAGAAAGGAAATGATAACAACTGAAATTTGGTGTGATGAGAGATAATGAAACTTAGGTAAGAGTTTTTTGTTCATGGGAGGTGAAATGAAGAGGAAATATATTTAATGATCTGAAATTGATAACATGAAATAATAGTTTTTTGGAGGCGTGATATATTTTGTTTCCTGTTTTCAAATTGATTGATTTCATGGATATGTGTTTTGAATTTGCTTTTATTTTATTTTGATTCTGACTTGTCCAGGTCTCCAACTTATAAGTGTGGGGGAATTGATATAGTTAGTATATTAATTATTATTGATATGTTTTAAATGATTTAATCCCCCTCAATTAATAAATTTTATTATATTCACATCATTTATGTGTTTTTGGGGTATTTTGGTCTTAAATGTGATAATGGGGTAATTCATTAAAATTGACAGTTTTTGGGAGCTTCTATTTTTCAGGCATAACTTTTATGTTACTGATATAATTGAATTTAATCCTTTTTATGCTTCTTATTCTAGTGGAATTCAATTTTTTCTTTTATACCAACACTCAATTTGAAACCCAATGGTACAGAAAAATCAATAAAATTGAGAAATCAGTCTGGCAGGTAGAATGGACCCACTACATTAAATCTAAAATATCTCATTCAACTGACATTCAAATGAGGCGATTCTACTGGTGCAGATAGAGGACTTTTAAACGATGTTTCAAATTAAATTACAAAAAACAAGAAGCTCATCAAGACATCTTTTTGGTGCGTCCAAGTTGAGTGGGTGAAATAATGTTTGGCTACGAAAATAAGTTAAACTCACTAATCAAGTAATATCTTCATTTCACCTGTCTAAAGGATTTTCTATTTTTAGGATCGACAGAAAAATTAATTTGCAACATCTTATAAGAAGGGATATAGGCATGGTTCAGATATCCAGTGGGCATAACAGAGGCGAAATTACGGAGGATAGATTCTGGAGGATCAAAATTTTAGTTCTATCTTTTCTTTCTTTTTTTGTTCTTAAATTTTTAATAACTTCTTATTCCCCATTAAACTCAGTTACCCTTACCATGGTGGGGTAGATCTTATGAGTGATTTGGGAGGGGTAGGTTTACCCTTTTTTAATTCTTGAGTTCTTGAACTTAATGTTTTAATATCCTCATTTTTCTTCTACAAATAGGATTCAAATTCTTATAATAGTTTTTATTATCATGTAAGATTGTATCTCATTTTAGATTCTATTTATTTTTATTTGGTCAATGATCAATATCTCCATTAAATATATTTTGGTTTATATACGATGAAATAGACCAGAAATTAGTGGTGAAGTACATGGTGATCCCTGGTACGTGTGTGAGGAGTAGTGAATGTTCTTGATTGCTTGGGAAAAACCAGACCCGATTAAGAATTGGCAAAGATAATTGGGGGGTATTATCTACAACTTTATTACACATTGTAAGGATAGTAAAAAAATATAAGGTTTTAGCATGTTTTTTCTCACATTATTATTTGGCGATGATATTGAGATGAAACAATTGTTGATTCTAAATCTAAACGACATAGCAAAAGAGAATTGGGTAAGTTGAACTGTGTTAGAATTACAATTGTAAAACTGGCCCTAATTTGATACCCTTTTCATATCACTGATTCAAATCACATCATATTTCAATTTTTTTAGACTTTCACTTAATTGTTTTACTTTATTTAGTTTCTTTCTTGTAATTTCAGAATTAAACAATTTTAAAAACAACATTACTACTTCCTCTAATTTTATGTGGAAAACACTATTTTTGGGTACTCCACTCTGGAGACAACCTTGTTAACCCACTATAATAAATTTTAGCTTATGTTATATATGTTTTTTTCACACGTCATGACAAGAAAGTGTTAATTATATTTATATCAATATAAATTTATAAATATATAAATATATAAATACATAAATATATTAATATATATTTTTTAGCGATTTTTCTAATATAACTTATATCATCAATTGTAAAAAAACCCATTTATAGGGGGTCTTTATGAGTGCTTTAAAAAAATCCTTGATAAATACCCCCACCACTTTATCATTGATTTTTAAAAAACATTAATAAAGTCCCCAACTTACCAACACTTTTTTCTAGTGTTGAAAAAGGGAGTTTCTTTATCAACATTTTTATAGGCATTGAAATTGAGGGAGGGGATTTATCAATGCTTGTAAAAAAAGAACTGATAAATGGGTCAATTTATGAGTGATACAATTATGTTGTTAAAAACATCCATTAATAATGTTTTACCTAGGAAGGTTAAATACCAAGAACTAGATAAACCTGGTTTTGTAGTACAGATAATGCTATATCCAAACCACGAAACTTAAGAATTAATAATATATATCCATGTGAGGAAAATATTGATCAATGGAACCACATATAACTCCTAAAAAATATAGAAATTTGTTTTCTCAAATAAAACATAATCATCATCAACTGTGTTCAATCGTGTTTGAAATAACTAGAGCCTAACTAAACACATATAAGAAAGCCCCTAGTTAACTCTCTCCTTTTTTAATTCATATATAATAAATATTTACCACTACACAAGAGATCTATATCAGGCTCAACCATCATCATGAGATATATCCAGATCACCATTCATAATCAATAATTACCATGTACCATACACTAAAATGAAACATGGAATATTTCATTTTAATCATCAATATTTTAAGAAGATATTTCAGTCCCTTATAAGTTGATTGACCCATGGAAAAGTAATTGGTTTCATGAAAATATCTTTAAAAACCATTATAATTCATCATGAGAAGGAATATGTATTTTATCATAATATTATATTCCCATTGATGTTGTGGAATCATTAATGTAAATTTTCATCAATGAAAATAATTTCAAAAGATCTTTTAATACTGTTTTTTGATATTCATTTCTATCAATATGATAAAAAAACAAAATTTTAGAAAATATTTACAAAAGTATTTTCTTTTAAAATAACCAAGGAAATTGTAAAGGAAGATTCAAATAATTGAATATTGGTAATTAATGATAAAGTTATTCACCTTGTATATATTGAAAACATTATCCTTTCACACATTGTTAAAGAAAGTAAAAAATTTATCATATGAGAAATATTATAAAAAATATTTGTAAAGAAGTTTTTTAAAAATTCATATTTAGTTGAAAAATTCTTTTAAAAATAATTATTTTATATTAAAAAATTAGGAAACGTTTTTTGAAAACATTGATTTGAAATAGTATAGATTACCTTTAAAATAGAGAAATAAGGAATGTTTTTTAAGAAATAATATTTGGATATTCGTCAGTACCAATGAGAGGGAAATGAAGAAATATATTATAAAAATAATAAAAAATCCGTTTAAAATAAAATATATATAGTTATAGAAAATATTCTCATATTAATTCCTATAAAGGAACATTTAATATTAATTACCTTAAAATAAATTTAGATTGCAACATAAACCCATTAATGCTTGGGTAACATTTGAATCAGAATCCTTTACATGTAATAATGTTTTATAGATATGTAAATCCCATGAATATAATTTATGAATATTTGAATAAATAATTCATTGTTATTTAATAATACATATAAGGAAATCGTGGTGAAATACATGAAACCTGACTAAAAAAAATGAAATTGTGCAAAATAATACCCTTCAAATGATCATTAATTTTAAAGTGACAATTAATCCATGATATCATTATGTGAACATATTTAAATACCAATATAAAATAAATATAGAATATGAAAAATTATATACCATTTAATAAATAATTATAGAATATAAAGGTCAATGAATAAGTGTTATAACCCAATTAAGGGAACTTTAGTTAAGACCCCTATTACCTTGATTCCGAACATGCTATGTATATCATTTTACAATTTTATAGTAAAGTCATATTAAATAATTATTATTTTTTGACCTTTTCTATGATAACTAGTTTTTCCTTAAAATATTTAGTTCATTTATACTATTTAAATATTAAATTATATGGTAATTTCAAAGATAGTTTTGTTAGGATGTTTTTTTAATAATTGAAAAAATAATTTTATATGTTGACTTTGTTCAATGGGTACATTGTCCCATCATCTTGAGAATAATAATAATTAAATAACTATTATTTCTCTATATATTATAGAATTTTATAACTATCCACAGATATTTTTAAGGAAAAAATATAGGAACTCGTGAGAGGATAGTCCACACATACACATGAGAAATGTTTTATCTTTTTCTTGGATGGAATATAAAAAATAAAAATAAAATATTTTATTTAGAGTATAATTATATTATTTATAAACATAAAATACCTTCATTAAATCCATCCCCATGACTATTAATGAGATACATTTTCTAAAAATCATAGAATATCGATATGTTGATATGTTGATATAGTAGACTATACACATGTACATGGAATGATTCTATTTTTAACAATTTTAATGATTTGAATAAAGATATATTATAATTATAGAATCATAATTATTCAATGAATATCATATATTTACATGAAATTCATAATTAAATCCATCTATGAATGAATTTTGTGACAAACAAAATACATTGAGTCATGAGGTTTTTGTAACATCTTTGTTCCGGATGCCTCCAAGAGGTGCCCCATACCCAGTTGGTCACATGGCCTCAAGCACTTTTCCCCGAATTTCAGAGGCTACCGACTAGTAGTGAGGGCCTTAGGTGTGATAGTGGGGAAAATATGACCTCATTGGCAGTGTAACACCACAGAAATAAATAGATAATAGTAGCGTAAGTAATACTAATACTATAAAAAAGTAAACCTCATAAGATTGAGTAAATGAAAAATACATCATATATATATATATATATCAATAATGATGAATGTCACAAGTATCTAGTAAAGGATCCAAACAAGTCACAATGCTGGAATACAGTACTAAACCAAAGTACAATGGAAAAAAATAGGTAAATAACTCCAGCAGTATCGCAAGTCATAGCTAGGTCTCATGCTCTCCAACTCCATGACAATCAAGTACCAGTAGTAGAGGGTAGCTTTCCCTTATCTATAATTACAGAAATATAATCTGTTTGGGCCCAAAAGCATGACCCAAACAGGGTGTGAGACATATCCCAGTAGGCAACCACCTAAAGATCTATGCATAATAGTTAGTGAATATATATGGAAGGATATAAAAAAATTAGTAAGGAACAAAGATTTAGTCAAATGTAAACAATCCTATAGTTTAGATTACATTCATTTACATTTTCCAATTAATCAACAAAACAAAAACAAGAAACCGTCTGGAAAGTTCTCAAAAACTGTACCCACTGGTTCAGCAAATCAATCTCATGTAACCCTCTTGATAAGTTCTCACATCATAATCCCTCTGGATCAACTGATACAAGGATATAATGACCTCCTGGGTAATTTCACACGGTCTGACCCCATTGGCCTCATGCAATAAAAAATACTCTCTGGGGAATCACTCACATTCCATCCCCCCTATAGACTTTTAATGATAAACTACAGACACTTTGAGGAAGCACTCAATGTCAATTACCCATGTGGTCTCATAACAATAACTATAGACACTCCGAGGGAGCACTCAATGTTAATCCCCCCTATGTTCTCGCAGTGTGATAAGGAATAAAATACACTCTGGGGAATCCCTCAATATCAATTCCCTATATGGCCTCACTACACAAGGTTCCCATTGTCCTATGTTAATCAATCATGAATAAACTATGTTCATCTTCCAAATTAAACATAAGATTACTACTTTTCTAAACAGCTAGAAGGCATATCCCAACATCAGATAAATCACTCCATCCTATCAGCACTAGGCATGAAAAGCAGGAATCCTAACAGGGAAAACTAGACCAAATGGTCAATATCAAATCAAACATGGGAAAAAACCTCCATAGCCTGAAAAAATAACCCTATTTACAAACAAGAGTCCAAAATCAAGAAAACAAGAATTGTAGACATCAACAGGGTTAAAATCCCTAAACATAAAATACCCTGAACTAGGGTATTGTGAATATTTTCACATATAATCCAAAGAATAACTACCAAAATTCACAAACCAAATACCTCAGTGTTGTACAATTGATATACTCTAGTTTTGGACGTTGAATCATCCTAGAATGACATATATATACAAAAATGTCTAAACTTTTCAACCAATGATATCTCACAAAAGAGGAGAAATAAAGAGATTCGGCTCTAGAATAAGGTAGAGCTCACCATGGAGATTCCAACGCTATCGATGGTGGTTGATTCGGTGCATGGACAACGGGTCAGGGGATCATAGAGGAATCGTCGGCTTCGATCGCTCCTAGATGAGACAAGCTGAGAAGAATGATGTTCTTCCTATTAGACATTCCCCCGGTCAGATTTAACAAATTAAAAGAAAAGTAAATGGTGTTTATTTTCAATGTACATCGTATGTATATGTCGTTGTAGGGCCCCGCTTAAGGAGGTCTCTAGGTCACCCCACAAGGCCATGTACTAGGCCAGCACATGGCCAGCACACGGTCACCTGCGACAACTGAGTATAAGTCATGTACTGCTAAGTATACGGTGTGTACTTCATAAATTTCAAGATTCTCCTCTATTTCTCAAAAACATCATAATATAAAAACCCATACCTGAAAAGAAGGATCGGGTTCTTACAAACTCCCCCCATCTAATGAAATTTTTCCCCAAATTTCTCTAGAAATGAAGCGTAGAAGAAGAATCCTTGAACATATCTGGCCACTCTGATCACACATCCACCTCCCTCTCCCATGTCTCATCCTATATTCTCCAGTGTTTCCATAGCACCCGTACCAGAGGATCATACTGTCCACAGATAACCTTTTCATTGCGGTCAATAATCTTGACTAGATGCTCCTAGAATGATTTCTCCACCTCTAGCTCAACCTATTTAGGTTGAAAAACAAGAGACGGGTCTGACAAGTAACATCGTAGCTAATAAACGTGGAAGAAATCGTGCATAGCCTGGTAACTCTGAGGTAACTCCAACAGATAGGGAACTATCCCAACTCTCTCCAAAAACGCAAATGGTCCAATATATCCCAGCGAATGATTTCTTTATATCCTAATTCTCATGTGTCCCAACATCAGTGTGACAAGTAGGAAAACCTGATTTTCGCCCTCGAACTCTAGAGGTCATCTCTATCGATCAGAATAAGACTTCTGTCATGAATGTGTAGTATCAATCTTCTTCTAAATCAACTCTATATGCTATGTGGTCTCCTGGACAAGATGAGTACCTAGCGTAACTGCCTCTCTTACCTCCATCCAACATAGGGGTGATCAGAATGGCCTACCGTACAAAGCTTCATAAGGTTCCATTTGAATAATTTTATTAAAACTATTATTATAGGAAAACTCCTCAAGAGGTATGTGTTTCTCCCAAGAACCTCCAAAATCTTGGATGTATTCTTGAAGCATGTCCTCAAGCACCTGAATCATATGCTCATTCTGACCATTTTTCTGGGGATGGTAAGCTGTACTCAAAATTAGATGTGTACCCAATGCCCTTTGTAGACCCCACTAGACCTGAGAAGTAAAACGGGTGTCCCTATCAGAAACATTGGAGTGATGAACCACATGTAGACGTATAGTCTCCCAGATAAACAACCTTCCCAGTTCATCAACACTGAAGGTCTCCTTGATTACTATGAAGTGTGCAACCTTAGTGAGTCAGTCAATGACAACCCAAAGTGCATAATTCCTACAAGGTGGCTGCGTTAAACCTGTCACAAAATCCATCGCAATATCATTCCACATCCACTCGAGAATGGGTAACTGTTGCAAAGTCCCTGCCAGTCGTTAATGCTCCGCCTTCAACTTCTAATAGGTGGAACACCTCATGAAAAACCTAGAAACATATCTCTTCATACCTGGACACCAATACTGAAAGTGTAGATCTTGATACATCTTGGTGACACCAGGATGAAATGTCGAAACTAAAGCATGAAAATCCGGCATCATCTCATCACGTATGTCTGCTGGCACCTATACACACCCTTGAAAATGAAAGATCTCATTCTCTCCTATTGTCCACCCAGGAATTGGGTCCTCTTCTGACACACTCCCTCATAGAACTAGGCCTTCTAAATCAGATGGCTTCTTCATTTTCACTCGTTCACGAAAAGTAGAGGTAATAGATATAGAAGAATGAAACGTCTACCCATGTCTATCGTGCACCTCCAAATGCATCTTATAGAATAGAGACATAAGTTTACACCCACTGCTAGCATCCTACAATACCAATATTTTATTCCTCTGGCTCAATTCATTAGCCACTGATTTGCATTTCCCAGGTGTATATGTATGCTCAAAATCAATGTATTGAAGGTACTCAACACACCTTCACATTATCAAATTCATATCACGCTGTGTAAATATATACTTGAGACTTTTATGATCAGTGAAAACCAAAAAATTCCCCCTAGAAGATAATGTCTTCAGTAGCGTATGGCATGAACAAATGCAACTAACTCGAGATCGTGCATCAGGTAATACCTCTCATGTGGCCTCAACACCTAAGAACCATACACAACGACTCCTTCCCCCTCTATAAGAACTGCTCCTAGACCGATACCTGATTCATCACAGTATACAGTATAGATTTTTCCCAGCTCTGGAAATAGTAGTATCGGTGATGATGTCAACCTCCCTTTCAGCTCCTGAAAGTCTAACTCACCAAAATCTGACCATAAGTAATTTGTACCCTTCATAGTAAGGCCCATTTGTGGCACTGCTAAGTGTGAAAAGTCATGTATGAAATGTCTGTAGTATCTATCCCGCCCTAGAAAACATCATATATCAATTTTTTTCTTCAGCTCCACCCAAGAAACTACTTCTCTCACTTACTCTAGCGTACTGATAATCATGTCTCTGGGATAACATGACCCAAGAAGTGAATCCAGTCCCCCCAAAAGTTTCATTTTGAGAGTTTAGAATATAACTAATGCTCACTCAGTGTAATTAAAATGATGTCAAGATGTGTGTCATGGTTGTGTTGAGAGTGATAGTACACCAAGATATTGTCCATGAAAACTACCATTAGATAATCCATGTCTGGATGGAATACATGGTTCTTCAGTTCCATGAAAACTGAAGGCATATTCGTGAGACCGAACGACATAAAAATATACTTGTCCAGACTATACCTTCTCCAAAAAGTTGTAAATGGATTATTTAATGGTCTAACATGCAACTGATGATATTTGGATCTCATGTCAATCTTAGATAACACCTAATCTCCTGAATGTTGATAAAAGAGATCATTAATCCTCAACAAGGGATATCAGTTCTTCACTGTCAACAGGTTCAGCTTCCGATAATCCAAAAAATGTTTGAGGGTACTCTCTGCCATCTTCCAAAATAGGACAGGTGAACACCAAAGAGAAGTGTTGGGTCAAATAAAAACCTTTTCCTATAAGTCCTCTAACTACATCTTGAGTTCATATAACTCTGGTGTAGCCATCTTATAAGAAGAAATGGACATAGGTCCCGCCCCTAGCATAAGCTCAATAGATGATTCCACCTCTCACTGTGGAGGAAAACCTGAAAATTCCTCGGGAAAGACATCTATGAAATGATCCACCACTAGAGAAATATCTGACTGTAAAGTCCCATGGTCAACTATATATAGACTAGAAATATGGGTTGTAAGTCCTCCCAACCAATGATACTCGAGTCTTTCTCTTATTGAATGGACAACCCATTCGCCGTTATGTGAGAACAAACTACCCTATGGTGATGTGAAACTCACCCTACATTGATAGTAGTTGACAATAGCCTGGAAGGGAACTAACCAGTTTATTCTATTAATGAAATCACAACCTATAAACTCTAGGACATAGAGATCCTAGAAGAAGTGACACCCACCAACCTCAAGAGGGAACTCCCTGCACTGATGTACACTAGATGTCCCTATCCCCAAAAGAGTGTCTAGTGTCAATACATCAGCAAAAGTAAAGATAAAAAGCCCAAGGAACTCCACAATAGAAAAAGATATAAAACTATGAGAATATCCTATATCGAAAAGTGAAGAAGCTAAAACTGAGGCAACTAGGATCATACATCGAACAGAAGAGGGTTTGGGATCCTGCTCATGCAGGGTCTGCCCTGCTGCAAAATTTGGTCCTATACCACTACACTGTGACCCAGCCTTACCACCCTGAGCTAATCCAACCTGTTATCACTGAAAGCCTGCTGACTGGCTACCATGGCCGCTACCTCCAACTTGGCCTGAAAGGACGAAAGAACTCTAGTTACTAGACTGATGAGAAATTAGTGGTGCTTCTCCTAAATGAGGAGTCATAGAGGAACCCCTGTGACCAGCTATCAGTGAGAAAAACTAACAGAACTGTGGATGATGTCCCATATTTCCATATGATCAGCACTCCACTAGTCCTCTTGGGCAATGTTTCCTTGTATACCGACCTTTTCCCCACTCATAAGATACTATATAGCTACCTGAAGCTGTATCTCGCCTATATGGATCTCCACATATGGGCTCCATGTGGAACATCCTTCTATCATCCATATAATAACCAACTTTGGAAGATGACCAACCCTAGCCCATTGCTCTAGAATCCCTTAGGTTGCCCTTGATGATCAATTCCTAGTTGACTATGAATGATATGTTCATCAAGCTGAAGTTGTTCACATGAGATCGGATGTGATGCATGAGACCATCCTCAAAATTCCTTAGTAGGAATAACTCATCACCCCCCGGGAATGGGTGTGAATCACTGTAACTCTATGAAGTGAGAATAATAATCCATGACCGAGAGAGTACCCTACTATAAACTCATAAACTCTTGGGCTCGATCAGACCTCAATGACTCTAGGTAGAAGTAATCATACAAGGTACGCTAGAACTCATCCCATTCCATAACCTGCTAGCATCCTTCTTAGAAGATCACATCCCACCATCTTTGTGTAGAATCCCAAAGAATATATATAACTATCTTCACCCTCCACTATAGAGGCATCTCCAGATGTTCGAAGATAGATAGCATGGCTTCTAACCATGACTCAGCAGCCTGAAGTGCTCCATCCCCAAAGAAGGTGAGAGGATTTTTCTGATGAAAAACATGCATCAACTCTTCCATAGAGAGAGAAGGATGTGGTGCTCCCTAGAAGGTCTTCATAAATCTCATGAAGCTTTCTTGGAACTGTGCATCAGAACCTATGTCTGATATAATGACTAGTCCCAAGATGGGCACGATGGGAGGGTCTGCTGGTAAAACATGATTTACCATGCCCGGTGTCTGATCGTTGCCCTATACGTAGTGTACTACCAGAGGACATCGTGGTGGCAGGGCTTGGCAAGGTCAATTGAAAACCTTAGTTCAATATTATCATGGACTAAAACATAGAAGTGAAAGAAAGGAATAGGATAATGAAATCAATCAAGTTTTTCAAAATATAAATACATGGATAGTATGACCCCAACACGGCATGTTTCTTTAAGCCTTCACATGGGTCTGAACTCCTGCCAACCCTGGTCATGTAACACCCTATACACACGACAAGTTCTCCCAAGACTTATCATGTACTTGAATCATTTTCCCCTTCCATAGTTCTTCCAAATGACTAACCCACATTGTTCTCATAGAACGATACTGCACGACATGTTCGTGCCAGACACGGTGTGTACTTGAAGGATTTCACTGACCCGTGTTGTTATTCACACGGCCAGATACATGGGTAAAACTACACAACATTTTCAAGCATGAAATGAAATGTATAAGAAAAGTTTCATCCATCTGTGTCGTAAGTCGCGTGGGTGGAAACAAGGTCCCTATAACATGACGTTTACGTATGATACCCGGTGTGTTACACCATGGATTTCCCAACCCAGTGTCTCTTCCCACACAGCTAGTGACACGGTTAGAGACTACATGGTGTGTATATACAGTACATGGCATGTAAATAATAAAAATAGTGCCTTCTCGAATAGAATGATACATATCATGCATTCAGCAATACACACCATGTTTTTAGGGTTATCCCAAACAGTAAAGCATAGAAACTACACCAGAACCTTGAAAAACACTAAACGAAACATTAATGATCCAAATTATGATCTATGAGGGCCCATACTCCCCGCGAGTCAATGTCCGGTATCTCATACAAGTCATATACAAGCATAAAAGTGCAATGATCCAACAAATTCCGATCCATGGGGGCCCATAACACATCACGAACCAAAGTTTGGAATTCATTCAAAAAAACTTTACACAATCCAATACCCTATCAAATAGCTAGTATTCTATCAAGGAATCCATCACAATAGAATGAATATATAGCACAACATCTATCACAACAATGAGAAATAGGTAATGAACCCTAAATAGCATGGAAAGAATCCATGACATGTGATCTCTAGAAAGTTCCTCTATGATGCATGTGATTCCATACCCTCATGTCATCAGGTTCCAATAGAAATAGAACCTAAATATTATAAATGTTAATAGCACAATGCATATAGATCACCCAATAGTGAAATCAAATCAACAGTAATAATTGGAAAACCAAAAAAAATTAATGTATGAGGTAAATTAGATTTTCCCAATAAATGGGTTAGCTACTCCCGGGCACAGTTTTTTACCAACTATGTATTACTTCATATCTCTATCTATAGGCTCCAAATAGTAAGTAAAGAAGAAAAGACTCCTCTAATACCACATTGTAATGTCCCGGTTTTGGGTACCGCCAGGAGGTTCCCAATACCCGGTTGGTCACGTGGACTCAAGAACATTTCCTTGAATTCCAGAGGCTTCCATCTAGTAGTGAGGGCCTTTGGTGTGATAGTGGGGAAACTACGACCTCATTGGAAAAGTAACAAAGTATAAATAAACAGATAACATTAGAGTACGTGAAAATAATACCATACAACAATAAACAACAGAAGAATGAGTAAATAAACAAATACAACACACATATATATATATATATATCAATTATGATGCACGTAACAAGTATCTAGAAAAGCATCAAAACAAGTCACAACCCTTGAATACAGCACTAAACCAATGTGCAAAGAAAAAAAATAGTAAACAAATCTAGCTGCATCGCAAGCCTCTGCTTGGTCCCATGCTCTCCATCTCCACAAAAATTTTGTACCTGAAGTAAAATGGCACGTTCCCTTATCTATACCTATAGTAATATAATCTGTTTGGGAGAAAAGACTGACCCTAACATGGTGTGGGAAGAATCCGAGTAGGCAACCCACACAAAGATCTAGGCCTAACAGTCAGTGAATATTTATGATAGGCTATAAGAAAATGAAGTAATGAACAAGTAATTACTCAAAAGTAAATAGTCCTAAAGTTTCAATTACATTCATTTACATTTATCAGTTAATCAACCAAATTAAAACAAGAAATCCTCTGGGAATTTCTCACTGCCTATCCCATCTGTTTCAACCAATCAATCTCATGTAACCCTCTAGGTATGTTCTCACAACATAACTCCTCTGGTTCAACTTATATAAGGACATAACGACCTCATAGGTGAGATCACATGGTCTAAACCCTTTGGTCTCACTCAAACAAAAAATACATGAAGAAGCACTCACTGTAAATTACCAAATAGTATTTTAAAGATAAAATAAAGACACTTTGAGGAAGAACTCAACGTCAATTCCCCATGTGGGATTGTAATGGTATCTATAGACACTTTGAGGGAGCCCTAAATGTCAATCCTCCCTATGGTCACACATCTGATAAGGAATAAAGGACACTTTTGGGAAACCCTCAACCTCAATTCCACCTATGGTCTCACTACACGAGGTTCCCACACCCATGTGTAATGTAATCATGCACAAACTATTTTCAGCAACCAAAGTAAACCTAAAATTATTACTTGGCTAAACAGCTACAAAGCCTGTCAAAGCATCAATTAAATCACTACATCCTATAACCACTAGGCATGTAAGTAAGCATCATAATAGGAAAAACTTGACCAAATGGTCAATATCAAATCAAACATTGGAAAACACCTCCATAGCATGAAAAAATAACCTTATTTACAAACAGGAGTCCTAACTAAAGAAAACAATAATAGAAGGAATCAACAGAATTAAAATCCATAAACATGCAATACCCTGAACTAGGGTATTGGGAGAATTTAGACATATAATCCAACGACTAACTATGGAAAGGCACAAACCACCTACCTTGACATTGTACAATCAATATAATCTGGTTTTGGCCCTTGAATCGGCCTAGAATGATATAGATGTAAAAAAATGTCAAAAACATTCAACCAAGGATATCTCACGAACTAGGAGAAATCAATAGATGTGTCTGTAGAAGAAGGTATAACTCACCATGGTGATTACAATGAAATCATAGATAGTTGATTTAGAACATGGATGGCAGGTCGGGGGATTAGAGAAGAATCATTGTCTTTGGTCGCTCTTAGACGAGACGAGCCGAGAAGAAGGGTGTTCTACCAATTAGACATCACCTCGGTTCGATTTAGGAAATAAAAATAGAAGTACATGGAATGTCTTTTAAAAGTAAATGGCATGTATCTTCCTTTACCTGGCCCCTATTTAGGTGATCTCCATGTCACCCCACACGACCATGTACTAAGCCATCACACGGCCAGTACACGGTAACCCATGGCAACCATGTAAACGACATGTACTACTAAGTACACGCCGTGTACTCCTTAAATTTCCAAATTCTACTATTTTTGTCAAAAACACTTGAAATGATAAACTGATACCCAAATAGAATATTTGGGTTCTTATAGTGGTAGAATACATGTATGCATGAAAGATGGGTTCCTTTTCCATTTGACAGAAAAGGGAGTTGAAAAATGTTTAACCATTTCCCTAATAACATCTATGTATATGAGATATATTTATGTTATTATATTTTTTTATTTTCAAATAATTTCAGTTCATAGAAAAAAAATTAAAATTAAAACACTTGTTTAAGATGATTACCACCCCTTTGAACAACCTAATTTAAATCTCTACTTAAATACACTAGGGATGGACTTATAAGAATAAAAAAACATGTAGAACATATTTCAGTAAATTTAAAATATTTATTCGTAGGTATTTTTTAAGATACATGGACCATTAAGTATACGGAATATAATAGTTGTGGGTAATTACAAAATAGTAGAGAGGGATACCCTTGAAATTACATAAATTATTAAATTAATCTAAATTAGTTATCATGTTGAATTTTAAATGAAATTATAAACATCCAAGATATGATGAATATATGTTGAAAGAATATCATATATGGATGTTTTGACTTTTTTAGATTATTTCATAACCCTTTTATTTGAGTTTTAACATCTCATTAACCTATATAATGATAACTTTTATAAAAACATTACAAAATTGTTTGGTGAAGATAGAGACTATAGAAGGAAAGGTTACCTATAAATAGATGATAGTGGATATTATAGACCATATCACATTAATGTTTCCATATATAATATTTTGAAGAATTTTATATTATTTAATAATACATTACATAACATTTAATACCATTAAAGTTGTTTTTAGGACTAGTCAAATTATTTATATTTAATAAATATACTAATAATAATGATATTTTAATATAAACTTTTCAATCATTTATAATTGATTACATATATTTTCAACATTAATTGAACATTATGAATCACATAATTTATTTTACATTGATTTTTTTAAATCATTTACTTTATCATTCTACTGTTAGCACAAACATTTTCTCTAGGTTATGTAGGAATTTAAGTTAATTATTTCATATATAATATTTAAAAATAAATTAAATTAATAATAAATTTATTAGAAAAATTTATTTATAACTAAATATAACCTGTACTATATCTATTATAAATATTATAGATATTAATATAATGAATGTGACAACATCAAATTATTCTTTACCCAAAATAATATAAATATCTTCATTAATAAAAAATGGAACCAAATGTGATTATTTCAAGTATTGGATGGGTTTGGTTGAACTACACTCATAAAATAGACAAATGGAAAGTGTCGGTATGATTAAAAAAAAATTCACCACAATTTGAGCTCTAGTTAACCAAACATACCCTTTATTTTGGTAATAAATATTAACCGCAATTACTATTCATTATCAGTAAAAATAATGTTTTCCTATTTAAATAATAAAAAAATGATGATTCCAAATGTTGAATTAATTTTACCATATTTAGTTCCAATAAGTAGAATAAATTTATTTTAAAATAAACCTGTAGAAAGTTATGAAAATCAGATTTCTATAAACATTAATTTTTAAGCATAAAATTGTTTCTATATTAGAATTAAGAATATTCGCACTCAGAGTGAAATTAATTTGAATATTTTTAATCAATAGTGATGAATTAAATTTTAAAACAATTTTAGAACCAAATGGGACCCTATAAATATATGATATGAAAATTAATCATTAAATAAAAATTGATATTTTTCACCATTCACTGAAAAATCCGTCTTTTCAGAAAAATACAAAAATTTTGAACTTAAGATAATATTAAAATGTTTATTGAATAAATTATACCCATTTATTAAATAAATTATATAAATATTGTATAAATTTATTATAATACTTTCTCATAAAATTCAATATAAATAATCATTTTTTGAATTTTTTTCTCTAAAAAATTAAATGGACATTACGAAAAAAAGAGAGATAATTTTTTAAAAAGAAATTATTTATTTTTTATTTAATATAATATTTCAAAATAAATTTAAAAAATGTTTTATTCCTATTTTTACCCCAATTAAATTACAAGTTTATAATTATCATATTTAAGTAATTATAATTCACAAACATTAATGATTGGTATTTCCTATCTAATATGAAATACAACAATGTTTTCTTTTTAAATCAAGAGATTTCACAGAGAGATTTATGAAATAACATTATTTTTTTATTGTAAACAATTTTCTAGGATATATTTCTATAAGATACATTATTTAATTTGGTTAAATTTAGAAGAACCATTAAATCAAAATTGAATGGTTTGTAAATAATTCTTGGGGAATTTACTATTTGTTTATTTTTTAGGTTGATATCCCAAATTATTGATGAATTCAAATTTTATAATGAATTAATATTTTTTTAATTTTTTTTACGGTCACTTAACATTCATTTCATGAGTGACTGTACAATGTTATTAAATCCAATTCAAGAGATATATTTACAAATACATTTTAAGATGCAATATAATACCCTCTTTTTTGAGAGAACTCAATACATGAATCAAGAATATAAAGTAAACTTTAATCATAACTAGGAATGACTATTTTTAATACATATTTATATAACTGAGGACATTTTTTTTAAAACATTTTTAACATTTGGACATACCATAAATCTGAAATCTTTTAGTCCCATATATTCTATGGAATATATTAATAAGATACTACATTACACACCAATTTACCATTCCATCCCTATATTATTTGGTATTATTGAAATATTTTTCAATTATGTTTCATGAGGGATGTTAGTGATTCATGGATATTTTGGGTGAGAATTTCATGTTAGTGAATGTGTTAATATTACATTAGGGATTTTCAATTTTATTCAAATCCATTTCATAACATAATTACACAATTTATATATTTTATTTGAAGAAGAATGCATATAATGGGTTGTATCCTTAAATATTTTTTCCACTCATATTCAACCTATTTTTTATTTATCTTTGTTATAGATATTTTTTAGGGGTTTTTATTGAAAGGTTTCATGAACTAGATATTAAACATGACCCATTTTTATATTATTCTTGTGTTTTGAGAAAAATATATTTGTATGGTATTTGGAAACATGGGTATGGATGTCTTTAAGAGATTTTGAGATTAAATATTGGAAGATAAGATGAATTGTTTTCTGATTTTATTTAAAAAGAGTGATTGAATTTCTAGAAGGGATAGGTATATTGAAATTTAATTATTTGTACTTAATAATTTCTATTTTTTATATAAATAGTGGGTTTTTCTCTGGTAAATGGGTTTTCCCTTTAAAATATTTGTTATTTTATTTGTCATAAGGAAAATAAATTGGTCAAGTGTGGAGAAATTTGATATAGTTTAGTTTTGTATATGTTTTCATCATGGTTTAAAAAGATAAATTTACTTAATTCAATATAATTTTATGTATTTTTGAAAATTTTTGTATCATTGGAGATTAGAAGTGAAATTGGGGAGCTTATATAAATTTTTATAGGGTTTAAAAAAATTTCACTATAATTGACATAGTCAAGACCTTCCAAAACTGAAAAATATGGAACCATTATTATATAAGGTGATTCAAAATTCAGTAAATATGTGTATTAATAAATATAAATAGTGAATATTGATGCATGTAATAAGTAATACATTTCAAAACATATTGCCTTAGTGTTAGAATAAATTTTTAAAAATGGGATACAGAATATTAAGGAAACTTTTATACTAGAATACATGCTTATAACTCTGAGGAAAACCATATTTCTAAATCACATATAGTTGAATGTGGAAATACATTCTACTTATATCATCAATAATCAATTTCCAATAAATTTTAATTGAAAATCAATTTCTATTAAATAAATGTTTAATAAGATTACTTTTTAAAGAAATCAACCACAATCCAAATCGAATTATATCTTATAGTAGTCATTGGGAGATCTAAAAAATCCATAGTAATGTTATGTCATTTATATATGGGTATGGTATATGGTTTCAATATTCACATAGACTTATTCTTTTCAGCCTAATCATAATTATAGATTTAGAATAAATATTTATACTTTGTAAATCTCCATATTTATATTTTCTAACCAAAAATGATCCTTGAGATTTACATATATCATTATGATTCTAGGATTGATAAAGAATTATGAACCAAGCACCACACTGCTATGTGATTTTATATATACTGAAATATTAACAATATTGGTGGTGAATTAATTCCCCAAGTAAACATTTCAAATAATAATGGGTATATTGAAAAATTATTTTAAGTATAATTTTAGGTTTATAAATGGATAATAAGTATATATTTATCCAATATATTATAGTTTTATAAATTTTGTAAAACCATAAAAGATAGTGTTAAAATTGTTTAAAAATATCTATTGTAAGTATTTATATGTTAATGAAATTCAATCAAATCATTCACTAAACTATAACACCTTTAATTAAACTTAATAAAATTCATGATAAACCTTTTCACACATGGAACATCTTATGAAAAAATATATTTCTTCAACATAAATAACATTTAGTGTAAACTAAGTCGATTTTAGTTCGATACCTCTATTCTTATTTCCAAAAAATTAACTAAACCCTACACTGAAACTAACTAAGATAAACCAAAAAAAATAAACATACATAATCCATTGTTATACACAATTTCCCATTAAATATAATAATTAGTCACACTCTCTAGAACCTATAGTTTTAGGGTATTTAGATAAATTCTATATAAATATATTATTTTAAAATAATACTTCAATATCTCTAACAAAAATCATTTCCATGTGATATGATTATAATAATATCATATATAATACTTTACTTCATTACATGGGGAATAGAAATATAAGAATTGGGTGGGCTCAAATGCCAAGTAATGGGTAATACATAAGAGACATCTATTGTATCAATATATGTATTCATTAAGATTATTATAAAGGAGTGGGTAAAAAAGAGAACATGTTTACATGGATTCATACTCATGAAACCATACCCAATGGAGTATTAAAATAACAAGATTCTGAATCATTTGGCGTAACCAAAGAGTATGGATTCCTAAAAAAGGATTCCTAGAAATTTAACATAATAATTTGGAACAAGAATAAGCATTGAATATCATAACTTAAGTAAACATTAACCCCCAATATGTTCATATAATAGTGGGGTATTCTAACCACTTATATCCTATAACATAATTGATTGAACAACCCACCTTTTTCCCATAGCATAACCATCTCACGAGACAAAAATCATTACACAATTCATTATAATGATCTATAATTATAGGGTAAACCATCACATTGTGATAAACCATATATATGTTTGGCACATATTAATAAAATAATTCATAAGTCTATCATATCTAAATTAACACTTGATTAAAAAATGTTTCCTAAAAATCATCATAGTACATTAAAATGAATAATATAGAGAAATAAATAACATAATTTCATTGAAACATATCCTTATTGAAATAAATAGAAAATTATATGCTATTTTATTGGATGAAAAATAAATTATCATAACATTATAAAATTTATTATAAATTATGAATAAATATCAATTACATTTTAATGAAATTTTGTAAAGATATAATTTATAAATTAATTGTCACAAAATAAAAGATAAAATGAATAACTTTTATTTTTAAAAATCATGAAAACATGAAATGAATTTATTGAATATCTAACTAAATTAAGTATTCAAAGAAAAATATCAACTGTGAAACAAACAAGAGAATATTTAAAATGATTACATTAATAAATTTTTAAATAAATAAAAACCCATTTGAAAGGTACTTATGAAATCATATAAAGGGAGAGTGTGACATTATTGAAACTATGTAAATAATATGTAATTATAAGAGAACTATCACACTCATGATTTAATTTTTTGGTATTATTTATTTATTTTTCATTTATCATTGTCCTTATGGATTCCATTTGTGTTTTTTGGTAAAACAAATGATGATTTGGGCTTTATAGTATGTTGTGAACAAGTTTCCAAACCATGCACCCGTGCTTATATTACTGTTCGTCCAAGTGGTTTTATTTAATCAAGGCTTATCGGATGGTTATCACATGGGCTTTAAACCATGCGGGATAACCATGCGGCATGTTATGTTTGGATAGTAAGGGGTTCAACATTTCTTCAAGTCTTGGAAAACCATGTGGAATGTCTAGTATAATAAAAATTAGATTTTTTTTATTTTATATCCCCCTTATTTTTAACCCTAAACTCCCAAAATCCTCTCCAGCAAGGTTCCTCTGCTCTATGTACTCCCTTTCCTCCCTTGGAACCCGTGTAGCTACATTTTATAGGCAATTTTCCAATGATTTCTCCATGATATTCCATGCATGTCCCCTTATCTCATGGTTTCTTCCTCTTTTCTAGTGTTTTATTATTATTTATTGGGGGTTTCATATCTCCAATGGTTTTGTTGACATTTTTAGGGTTGGATCTCAATCTTAAAGATTCTATGTTTATGTTTATGGTTTGATATTTCATTTATACAATTCACATGAGGTGTGATTGTGGTTTTGAACTATTTTATTGAAATTTCTACACTTGAGGTTGGTGGTTTCATTCAAAAAATTATTCAGTGATTTTTATAAGATTTCTTTGCTTACTAGATGTATTCTATATATTGTGTGTGAGTTGAAAAAAAAAATTCAATTTTTTTTACATTTTGTATGGTTAGAAAGTGAGTTTGAAAGGAAATGTTTCATTTTCAAGTTTATTTCCTTATTCTATTTATTAAATGTGCTTTATAAATAGTGATAGTGGTTTAATAAGATCTTTAAATGGTGAGAAACCTATTTTGGGATGGTTTTTTTGTGTGTTTGAATTTTAAATTGGGTTTGGTTATGGAAATGGAGGTTTATCCGGGGTTTTTATATTACTTGGAATATTTGTATGTAAATTATTGTGGTCCTAGTGATATGTGGAATCGAAATTGAGATCCAAGGAAAACCTGGGTATATAGGTGGGTAGACTATGACTGGTATACTAGTTGACTAAGAAATGTATTTTCAGGGATTCACCTAAAATTATTGATGATGAAAACACTAGCTAAACTATTACGATGATTGGAGACCACTAGGCTTGTGGGATATTCCCTCCTAGTGGCTCGTGCATGGGAATGCTATTGGTTATTGTTTCTATACCACATTTAAACGAGATATGATATATATATTGTTCTATTTGAGCTAGTTCCTATTTGGTTTTACAATGATGTAGTTCTCTTTTGTGATCTTGTACTCACTGTCAACATATAGTATACATTGTTAGTTATGTAAAGAGAAATCATGTTTTCCTTAAAAAGCATTCCATTGAAAACTTCCAAGATTTATTTTATAAAAAAAATTCATCTTATTTTATCTCATAATGTCTATAACAAGGATTATATTTTTTGGCGGGAGATCCTACTAGGGTTTGGATCACACCCTACTCACACCTTTGTTGGTAAGTAGACTTGACTATTTTTTTAAAAAAATGATAATTTAATGGCCCAAAAATAACAAAGAACAATTATTATAAAAATGGGGTTTACAAGAGTCTAATATTTGGAATCATTTTACAATCTTTTTCATGTAAGGGAATAAGATCAGCAAGGAGGTATTCAAACCATGTAATGTCTTAATTTAATCCCATGATTTCCAGGTCATCTGTAACAATTTTTGCTTCACAATAAAAATGCATGATTATATATTTGATATCGATAATAAAACGGGTGAAAACAATCCAACGGGTAAAAACTATCCAAGCTATATGAGTTTTTTCATTATAAATTAATTGAAAATGGTCGTTGTGTTACTTTTTATCCATAGGTTTTTCCTTCCATGGTGCTTGGTGAAAGAAATATCATGTATTAAACTCATCATCTCAGCTTCATGAGAGGTGGAAATTCCACAGCTACCCATGAAGCATCAAAGAATCTAACCGAGGTGATTTCTGTAGATATCACCACATCCCGCAAGACCTGGATTGCCTTTGAAGGCACCATCAATGTTAATTTTGACCCATCTATGAAGAGGATATCTCTAGAAAACATTAAGAGTTTGCCATGGTTGATTGAAATTGCCTTTAATTTGAAGATGTCACAGAATTCCAAAGTCATTCACAGTGTTGTGACAATGTCCCTTATGCAGCAAAGAAAATTCATATGGAAATAAGGATCCACATTCAACCTGAATTTTTATTGGGTGAGTAATTTTTATGGATAATAGAATTATGATCATACCAAATCACATGATGGAGCTCGGGAACTGTAGTTAGAAAAATATGCTTTATTTGATGAGGGCCATTCATTTCAGCACATTTCTTTAGTTGAGTATTGATAAATTCAAGAATCAACCATCTTCAATAAAAAATGTCAAGAATATAGTTCCAATGAAAAAAATAAATAGCATAATAAAGAAAGAGATGGTTAGAATATTCTATATGTTGGTTACAGAGTTTGTACTTAGAGCAGAGACGGATTCCAAACAATTGAATGCAGGTCTCTGTGGGAACTCTGTTGTGAATAAGACGCCATATGAGGTTGAATCTTGTAGGTTTAGTCCAAGCCTTTTTTAAATGTTTTATCCACCTATAATCACTCTTAGAGTTACAAAAATAATGATTGTAGAAATTTTTTAAATTAAGAATCCCATTGGGAGATGGTTCCCAAATTAAGAAATCATTAGTGTCATAAAAAAAGAAGTTATCAATGATGTTCATAACAGTATCAATTAGGTGGTATTGTTGAAAGTTTATAATTTGTTTAATATAGAAGTTGGTGTTCTTGGGGGATTGAAGAGGAGATATCATAGAAATTATGGTCGTGCTAGTCCAGTTGTCTAACCAGAATGTCATGGCGGAATCTCTCGAGACCATCTATATGGAATTAATCATAATATTGAAGATGGATTGTTTGATGGATTGAAAAATAGAGGATCTAACGAAATTCAATTTTACCATCTTAAGTTTATCAAGAAATGTATTTCTTAGGAAAGTAATAGCTTCCTAAGTGTTGTGAAGAATGTTCCAAGTGAGATGAACATACATGGATTCATTAAATTATATTATATTTTTTATACTGATACCTCATTTTCTATAGGTTTGCAATATGTTTTCCAGGGGAGAGTAAAAATATTTATTTCTAGAGTAATACCAGTTCCGATGAAGTTCTTTACAGATGTGTTTATTTATTTTATAAGAAAAACATGCCATTTTTAAACCATCATGGAGTAGACCATCTGGGATACAATAGTGTATTTGACATGGAAAGTCCTACTTTCCATAAGGAAAGATTTTCCGTTCCAAGATGAGAGTTGGATTATAATTTGGTCAAAAATAGATGCAAAACAGCTAGGCTTTGGTCTACCCCATAAAACAGGAACACTAAGTTAAGATAAAGGGAGAGTACCTTCTTTCAAACCAAGGTCACTGATGATGTTACATTTTCTTTTGGGAGGAAAATTCTCCCAAAGAAGATGAAAGATTTGATCCAACTAATGATTCGACCCAAAAAATCTTAATAGTGAGAGGTTTTTTTGAGATTAAGAATGTTTCTTTTATCACCTTCAAGGAAAATGATTATATCATCAGTATAAAAAAGGCAGGTGGGAGCATTCATATTCCTAGAAACATATATGGTCTTCAACATATTCTGGTCCACCAAATGGGTGATCAGGTGAATAAGATAGTCTTTAGTTATCAGGAAGATAATGGTAGAAATGGGGTCACCTTGCCTGACACCTTTGGAGGATTTAAAATAACCCTTGGGAGAGCCATTGACAGAAATGGAGATAAACACCAAATTTAAAAGAGTTCTGATTGCATTGATTAACAAGATAATAAAACCAAAATCATAAAGGACCTTGAAGATGAAGTTCCCCTCCATGGTGTCCAATGATTTCATAATGTCATGTTTAATTGTAATATTGCCTCCTATATTAGCTTTTTTCATGATATTGACACACTCATAGGCAAGAAAGATGCAGTATTGAATGGATCTACCCTTAATAAATCCAAACTAATTCCAGGAGACAATTTTATCTGTGATAGTTGAATGTCTATTTTCAATGATTTTGGTGATCATTTTATAAAGACTGTTAACCATAGAAATGGGTCTAATTAGGTGAATCTGGTAAAAATTTTCCACCTTTGGGTTCATGGTGAGAAACTAAGCATTAATAGGATGAGGATTCACACATTTGGAAAAAAATTGATTTGAAAAGATTACAAACATCAGCCTGAATTACATCCCAATAATGTTGGGAGAAACTCTGGTTGAACCCATCAGGACCCGAAGAATTTTTGGGATTCAAACTAAAGGCAATTTCTTAGATTTCAAGATTCAATGGAATGTGAAGAAGGAAATTGTTGTCCTCATCATTTATCACTATCGTAATGTACACCATAAGGATATATTTTTTATATTAGGACCATTGATTAGGTATTCATAATAGGCAACTGTGTAGTGAGAAATGCCATCTTCATTCTCAATAATCTTGTCTCCATAATTTATAAAGGCTAATAGCATACAAGACTTCCTATTTCTTTAAAGAGAGTTATAAAACTTTTTATGTCTATCACCTTATGAAAACCATTTATCTTCAAATGCATTTTTCCTTATATTTTCTTTAAAAGTGAGCAAAGATTTAAGTTTAATAGTAAGGTTTATTTCTTAAGTTGGATTAGTACTGAGGTCAGAACTAGTATTATTGTTGTGTTATGCATTTAGTTATTTCTCATAAATAAGTATATAATTGTTAATTTTTTTTGATTTGAAGCTATATCAACTTTTTATAGTATGTTTGAGATGTTTAAATTTGACAGTACAACCAAAGAAATCATTAGTGTGCGACATGGAAGACCAACATTTTTGGATGACATTAGTGAAATCTACATCATAGAACCACAAATTGTTAAATAAGAAAGGTAGCTGGGTAATCATGTATTTTTTGGATATATTGACCAAAATGGGGTGATGATTAGAGTTCATCTTATGGAGAGTGGTGTTTGAGATTGTGTCCCATTTATATAAATCATGGACATTCATGAAAGCTCTATCTAATTTTGAGGCAACCACTTGACTGTAATGTGTTCTATACGAAGTGTATTTTGCACCAATAAGGTTAATTTCAATTTTATTATTTTCATCAATTGAAGATTTAAATTCGCTCGACGATATATAAGCATGATATAGTCCAATTTTCTCACTTGAATTGAGAATGGCATTAAAGTCTCCAATAATAAACCAAGATGAATTAATATTAGTGCATTGATATGAAAGGTCATTCTATATAGTTATATTTTCTTTGTATATATTCTCAGCATAAACAAAAGATCAAAATAATTGTTTTCCATCAGTGCTAAAATTGAAAGTCAAAATTTGATTAGTGAAATTGAAAATACTAAAATTATGTAAATAAGAATGAGAAAAAATCACATGAAATCAATCCCAATATATTTTTTTATACTAGGGTACTAGTTTACAGCCCATGGGGATTGGTAACATCCTTTGGGTCTTTCCATGAACCGGGTCAGGTGTTGTGTTTGATGGATTCTCAGCATGGTTTGTAAAAAAATGGTATTAGAGTAGTTTATGATCTTTTTGGGTCATGTTATTTGGGATGATTATGGATAATAATGATCTAGGTCTATCTGGACATGAGTTTTTGGTTTCAAGTATGGTTCATGTTGATCCCACCTCGTGATGCGTCACAAGTCTCCATGGAATTTTGGGTTTTTTGTTTTACTTCTCCTCCAAGTGAAACATACTGGCTGCAGATTGTATGTAGGCACTAGTTGGAGTTGGAGTGGTTTGGTTCTTATGTTATTGTGATGGGTTTTATTTTTTATGGATTTATAGGATGTTGGTATCTATTGTTATTTTTGAAAAAATTTCATAATGGTTTCATTAATAGTTTTCTTGTGGTTACTATTTTTTAGCAAAATACTTCCCCAAAGATTTCTTGTGCAACCATAGGAAGAGCGTGGAGAGAGTTCCCCATAACCAATTGATCAGAGACTAGCGGAAGTAGCGGTTCGGGATGTCCATTTTTTCGGAAAAGGGTAAGGTTCTGGTCCATTATGGGTTACAGAATCCAAACCAGGTCCCGATAGTGAAAAATATTAAGAGTTTCATAAGAAAAAACCCACTTCATTTTAAGGTAGCACTGAACCTCAAGAATCAAAGGAGTCGATTGAGAATATAGAGTGGATATTTTAGTTCCATGATGATATTGAGGATATCAATGTTAAATATTACTCATTAGTGTTGTATGTTCATAGACAGAAGTTGTGGGACTCAATGGTGCAAACTGGAAGGCACCAGAAAATGGGTTGGAGAGACTTTAATTTAATCTTCAAAGAGTAGTATTTTCCTGAGGTTTTTTCAAAATCTAGGTCCTATGATTTCATAGATCTTTTATAGGGTTATTGTATTGTGATAGAGTATGATAATTATTTTTCTATGGTGGTTCGATACAAACTCGAGGTTGTTTATAATGAGAAAATGAATTCTCAATGGTTTGAAAATGGGTTGCGACCAGAAATAAGATCTTAGATATTTTAATTCAAACTCAATTCCTATTCTAATGTAGTCAATCATGCCATGATGTAGGAGATTCATCAAAGAGAGTATACTAGTTTCCATGGATCACTTTCAGTATAGGGAAGTGGTTTTTCATCATAGAAGAACCGAAAATAGGATGATTATGGAAATAAAAGAGGTGGTAGTTCTGGCGATCCTTTCTGTCAGCCTTCATATATGGGTTTTGATGCATGATAAGTTGTGTTCCCCTAGTGTGGGTTGTTAGGGAACATAGGACATGTGTGCACATCTCATACCCAACCATGTCACTGATGTGGAGATATGGGACACCTGCAGTGTTTTTACAAAGTGTCACATCATTATTAGAGTGGTGAAAGATTTATGGCTTCTAGGGGTGCTATCAGCCTTGTAAGTTCCATCCTCGATAGTGGGATCTCAATTTGGTGGTCATGCTGGCAAGGATGAATCATCCTCTGGGAAAATTAAGTTCAGGTTATATTCGTAGGCTACTTGTTTTTCTCAGGATCTGAATGTGGTGAGGTAGATTCATGTGGTGGATCGAGAACCAACAGAATTAGATGCAGGGCATGAAGAAGTCCGAGGTACCATTCTCATTTCATCATATTTAGTTTTTGACCTCTTTAGTATTGGGTCTTCAGTTTAATTTATTTATGCCCACCTGTTTTATGTCCTAAAGTTTAAAACTGAACTTTTTCATATATGATAGAGTTGGTAATGTTTTTGATTAAGAAGAATGATCATGGTTTTGTGTGTTTATCTTGTGAACTTGTTGTGTTAGGGGTTGAGCTAGACTTGGATTTCCAAGTTCTAGAAATATACCTCTTTTATGTTATCCTTGGTATGGATTGGATGGAGTGATTTTAGGAAAACATCTGTATTTATAGGCATTTAGTGATTTTTACTGCACCAGATAAGATTACCCATGTCTTCCATGGTGAATGGGATCCTCAATCGAGTTATGCTGGACCTCCACTTATTGAGCTAGGAAGTCTCATTTTTCAGTTATCATATCTCTAATTAGAGGATATTGGTGGTGTTCTTACGGGTGGATTGGCTTCTATGGTGGATGATTTGCCATAGGTATTTGCATAGGACTTTTAAGTTTTTCCTCCAGATTGGGATGTGGAGTTATCTATCAATTTGGAATTAGAAACATAGTTGATATCTCTTCCCTTATAATGTTTGGCACCCACCGAGTTGATGGAATGAAAAATGTAGCCAGATGATTTGGAATACAAAGGATTCATTTAGTCGGGAATTTCTCCTTGGGCCTTCACAGTTTTATTTTATGAAAAGGTCAATGGATATCTCTGGTTTTTTAAGATTATTGGATGACAAATAAGGTAACCATTAAGGGAAAAATATCCTTTTCCCCATATTGATGACCTTTTTGAACAATTAAAGGAGAAAATGTGGTTCTCCAAAATTCTCTTGTGTTTTGGTTATCATCGATTCTATGTTAGAGGAGATTATGTTCCGAAGTCAACATTCTGAAGAAGGTACGACCATTTTAGGTATTTTGACATGCCCTTCAGGTTGAAAACTTCTCCTATGATTTTTATGGAACATATGAATAAAGTGTTCCACTAGTATATCAATTATTTTTTCTTGGTATTCATGGATGACATCCTAGTTTATTATGAATCTAAATAATAGCATGAGAGGAATATTTGGATCATGTTGGGTACTCTTTGGGACCATCATATTTAAGCCAAATTTTCAAAGTGAACTTTCTGGATTAGAGATGTTGTGTTTCTGGGCCACGTGATCTCAAAATAAAGAGTTTCAGTGGACACCTAGAATATTTCTATAGTTATTTCATGAGAGCACATGAAGATTTATTTTGAGGTCATTATATCTTATGTACCTAGAAAGTTATTATAGGATAATCATTAATTATTTCTTTTGGATTTGTTTTCACATAATGCTTCTCACTCTGAATGGAGTATTGTTTCAATAGATCCCAGAGTGTTAGGCATCATTTTAGGATCTTAAGCGGTAATTGACCACCACCCCTTTTTTGACCTTGTTAGAATATGGAAAAGGGGTATGTGGTTTGATTTGATGCCTCAGTTATGGTTATTGGGTGTGTTATTAGGAAATATTATCATGCATTGGGGTATGGTTCCCACAAGCTCCAGCCCCATGAGAAGATATACTCCACCCATGAACTAGAATTAGCAGTTGTAATTCATTCCATGAATAAGTTGTGTCTTTATCTTTTTACGGAAATTTTTTTGGTTTATTCACTTCATAAAATCCTAGCCAACATTTTCTCCAAAGAGTATTTGAATCTAAGGATGCATCCCCAGGTTGAGTACCTTCAGGTTTTTTATTTTTAAATAATTTATTCCCTAGGAAAGGAGAAATTTGTGGAAATTATTTGAGAATAAAAGTGATAGTGGAATCATTGAGGAAGTCCAGTGATGAGTGAGTATTGATGGTTATTTTTTTCAGATTCATATGGAGACCAAGGAAAACACTTGAGGTACTTTCTTAGCTAGTGAACAGATGGCACCTTATATTTTGTATTTGAGTCAGTAAGAGTATCCTAATGATGATTTGTTCTATAATTTCATGAATTTCCTTCCTGGTGGGGATATTCTTTATGATTGGTTGTTGTCTCCCAAAGGAATATTTTGCTTTAAGGATATCTTTGTAGTGTTGTTATCTTCGAGGAAGGTGTTGATGTAGGATAGCCACTAGTCTTTGTTGTATGGTCATCTAGGTTCTAAAAAGATGTACTATGATTTGCATCATTATTTCTGGTGTCCAGGAATGAGGTAAGATATAGATAACTTCGTATCAATATGTTATATGTTTCATCAGATAAAATGAGAGCATCGAAGGCCCTGTGGTTTTCTGCAAATGCTACCAATTCCTACCTATAAGTGGGATGTTATTGCCATGGACTTTATTATTTTATTAACTTGTTCAAATTGGGGATGTAATTTCATTTTAGTAATGATTGAAAGTTTGAACAAATCCTCCCATTTTATTCCTATCAAAGATTCAGTGAAGGTGGATGATTTGGGTCTGTTGTATGTTCACAAGGTTTTTTGGTTTCATTGTGTGTATTCAGCAATTGTTTCATATACAGACCCCCATTATACCACTCAGTTTTAGAAAGGCCTTTAAAATGTTATGGGGTCACAGATCAAGTTGAGCACGAAATTCCAACCTCAAAAGAATAACGAGATGGAACAGGTGAATAAAATTTTAGCAGACATGATAAGAGCATGTATATTTTATTTTAGAGGCACATGGGACATACATTTTGGATTGGTATAGTTTATATATAATAATAGTTATTATTCCCTAATCTGATGTGATCCCTTTGAGGCACCTTATAAGTAGTCCGGTTGGTCCCCCTTGTATTCTGATGTGGTAGGTGAGAATCCATTATTTGTGATGAGCCTATTACAAGAGACATCTAAGAAGGTCAAGCCGGTTAGGTAGTGGGTTTTCACAAATCCGTGTTTCCACAAATATTTGTTTGATCAGAGACACCAAGATCTGGAGTTGTTTATGTGAAAATTGGTGTTCCTGAAACTGGCACCTCACTTGGGTAATCATCATTTGGGAAAGTAATGTATGCTAATGATAAGGTATTCCAGATATTTTGAGATCATCGAGCAGATTGTTAAGGTTTAATAAAGGTTTTATTTTCATTCACATTTGATATTAATTCAGGATGTGTTTACGGTCACTTAGGTGAATATGAATATCACCAATATGGATCATGTGATAAATTTAGAAGAGTTGAAAATAGGGATGGATTTGTCTTTGTTGGAGAATCTAGTGTAGATTTTGGATTCTTAAGAGAATGTTATTTTTGGGAAGTATATTCGACTAGTTCAAGTTATTTTGAAACATGGTAATGATGTGCATCAGACGTGGGAGATAAAGTCAAGGGTTAAATAAGAGTATTTATTTTTATTCTCTGATCAAGATTCGGGTTGACTTCTGGGGATGAAAATATATCATGGTGGGGAGAATTGTGACACCCATGATGTCATTTTATGTTATTTTTTGTTTATTTTTCTTCTAGTATTTTTCATTTGGATTCCCTCTATTTTTTTGTGATAAATGATATTTTGGGGGTTTATATAATGGTTTTCATGGTTGGTGCATAGCTTTCAGAACCATGTGCCCTCACCTAGGTAATAGTGTAGCCGAGTGATATTTTTGGGAAAAAGCATATCACATGGGTAGTACATGGTTTTTAAAAAATGTGTGATAACTGTGTATCATGTCATATTTAGAAATTAATGTCCTCATAGTTAGTGCATTGTTTGGAAACTTGTGCAAGAAAACCATACAGACTGTACAGGTTATTAAATATTTGATGTTTTTGTTTTTTATACCCCTGGGTTTTAACCCTAAATCCCCAATATCCTCCCCACTCAGGTTCCTCCACCCTAGGTACCTCTCCCTCTGCCCTTTCCACTCTTTGACCCCCATTTTTTAGTTGATTTTGGTGTATTTTCTCCATGATCCTTCAAGTAAGTCTCATTCTCTCATTGGTTTTTCATCTTGTCAAGGGTTTTCTTCTTCTTTATTTGGTGTTTCATATCTTTAGTGGGTTGAGTGAAATTTTTTGTGTTGTATCTATTTATTTTAGGTTCAATATAGATGTTTATGGTTTAATATTTCCTTTTATAGGGTTCACTTGAGGGGAGGTTGTGGTTTATCACTATTTTCTGAAAATTTCTACACATGAGTTATGGGGTTCCATGCTTAAAAATTATTCAGTAATTGTGATATTCTTTCTTTCCTTTTTGGATGTGATCTATATATTTTTTGAGGTTCTAATTTTTTTAAATGTTTTAAGGTGCATAATAATTTAAAGTGATTTTTCTAATGGAATAGTTTTCTTTCAAGTATGTTTCCTTTATGTGTTTTTTAAATGTGAATTATAAATATTGAAAGTAGTTTAATAAAACATGTAAATAATGTGAAACCTATTTTCAGATGGTGTTGGTTTTTGGTTGAATTTTAAAGTGGTATTGGTTTTGTAAATGGAGCTTTATCAATGGTGTTTATATTTTTTTCCATGTCTGTATGTGAATTATTGTGATCCTTGTGATATATGGAATTAAAATTGAGAACAAAGGGAAATATGAGTATCTGTTTGGGAGGAATAGGAGTAGTATGCTAGTTGACTTGGAAGTGGCTAGTCTCAGATTCATCTAGACGGATTGATGATGACAACACTAACTAATCTATAATGATGATTGGAGACCACTAGGACCGTGGGATATTCACTCCTAGTGGCACGTGCATTATTAAATTGTTGGTTGTGGTCGATATACCACATTTCCCCAAGAAATGATGTACCTAGTGTCCCATTTGAGCTAGTTAATATACTGTTTTATCAAGATTTAGTGGTCTTTGGTGATATCATACTCACCATCGACATACGTAATAATTTCCCATTTATTAAAATAGAAATAATGTCTTCATTTTAATTTTTTTCCACAAAAATGTTTTGAGTTTTATTTTATAAAACATCCATGTTAATTTATCTTAGAATTTTTATAGCATAGAATATCTTTTTTGGATGGAATCCAATTAGTAATTGGATCACATCCTACATACGCCTTTGGGGGTAAGTATACTTAGTTAAGTTTTACATAAATAAATGTAAGTTGTTTGGAGATGGGGGTTCGAGATTCTAGTGGTCTACCTTTACAAGTGTCATGGTGGTGGCTGGAGTATGATCATCCTTTTGTTGCGTGGTGGTTTTTGGGATAGTGTCTGGTTCCTTTTTATAAAATCCTAGATGATTTTTCCATTAAGTTTTGTACACCTTGAATCTGAAAATTTAATTCTATGTTTGGTTCTGAATATACAGTTTTGGTTTATTTATTATTTTGGGTTCTGAATGATTATAAAATCAGTTGAAATCATTCCTAGACTTTTTTTGATACTCAGTAACTATTTTCCAACTTGTCGGGATAGGTAAATACATTAGAGATAGGCCATAAATAGGTTTATGTGTTGGGTTAGATGGTGTCCCAACATGGATCATGATAAGAACAATTTCAATATAAAATAGAAATAATTAAGATAATTCCTCTTATAAATAACTTATCTGGGGAATTATAGATCAATGAGATAAGAAAAGGTATGATGAAAGATAAATATTCCACATAACCATAGGATAAGAAACAAAATGGGTATTTATATATACTATACATACATATTCTCGAAATGGAACGATGGGTATTGATAATCTAGAGAAAGATGAATGATCGAGAGGGAAATGAATATAGATTTTATAATGTTTGAATCAAATTACAAAGAAAAGGATAACATGAGATAGATTCATACATCCTTTAAATTATTTAAACATTATTATAAAACACATTCATGGGTAGTATATACACCGTATAACAGATAATGGTTTGTGAATATTAATCATTATTCAATGAAACTAAATTGAGATAGTAATCATTTACTTTAATCTTGACTGTGAAGAATGTGATTTAAATTGATTTAATGTAATCATAACCACCTTAATAACTTTTTTATAACCTTATACATATTTAACATCTCATATAATATTCCACTGTAATCATTTATTAAATATATATCATTTTGTTTTTGATTATTTTCATAATCGAATACTAATAGTTTGGACTGTTCTGTAAAAGTGTTGGTATAACTATATCCATCCTAACTCTTTGATAATTAGTTCATTGTTCCATGATTAATAAAGTTGGTGGAATCATAAAATTGGGACAATTTATATTATCCCATATTCATTTTGTTGATGATACATATAATGTTTTTTAGAATGGATTTATCAATGTGTATATATCCAATGATTTCATCAAATGGAAAACAAATATTATAATGACAGTTAATTTTTGGTTCACCATTAATTACCCTTTATAATAAGATATATAATTCAATTTTATCATATATTAACATAATTAATGATTTTGTATCCATTAATGATGAAAATGGTTAATATGGTAGAGCAGCATTTAGGTTGGTGATTAAAAAAATTGAAATAATAAAAACTAATGAACAAGTAAAAATATCGATTAATATAATTGTATTATAATTTTTAATATATTATATTTATCATAAAATCACATCATTATAATTTTTAGGGTATTTACAGAATTTTTATGTTAAAAACATTGAAAAATATTGCAATCAAAAAAGAAAATTACTTTGGTAGAATTGCCCCTTCTAATAATTACTTCATTTATTAAGAAGACAATAGGAATACTTGTTGCAAAAAAATGATAACCAGCATAAGATAAGGATATCTAGAGTGAAAATTTCTTAAGGATTGGAGAGGATGGTAAATGATTTATTTGGTTTTGTACGAGTAGAGGTTTGGTCCTTTTATTGAATATTTTATGTTTAATTTTTTCATTATCTTATTAGTTGATAGAAAAATTAGGTAATTGTTATATACAAAGTGTCTCATATGTGTAACGAACATAATAGGATAAAAATTCCACCATTATAATATTTTATTTTTATTTTTAATCTTTTATACATTGTTTTAAATAGATACATTTTTAAAAAAATTTATTGTTCTCCAATTTCATTCAGTATTATCCCAATTAACTTATTTAATTATAAAAAATGGAATTGAACCTATTAAAAACGTTTATGCTTGTATTAAATTTTTATTTCAATCTTTAAATAATTGAAATTATACTATTAAATTAAAATACATACTATTTTATAAAATTAATATTTCTATAATAAAAAATTCATATGTTATGTTTGATTATATTTCACTTATCATAATTAATTAATTAATTAATTAAAGTTAAATATTCATTTTAAAATTTTTAATATATGATATATAAGACATAAATCATTTATATTGAAGTATTATATTCTCATTATAATTTTTTCAAAATAAACATTTTTTATAAATTCTCAAATTCTATATATTTTTCCAATAATCATTTAATATTCATATTATGCATTTTTTGTCCAATATATAATATTTAATATAGATATAAAATTCATTCATAATTTTTTTTATTTATATATAAATATTTAAATTATATTAATGTAAATTTTCTTACCTTACATAGTTTTAATTGGTCATATGATCTTTAAAGAAAACAACATGGATGAATATTTTACATTCCTAGTTATTTTATTTACATATGGTATTAAATAATTTTAAATTTTCATAATGATTTTTTAAATTTCATTCTCATGATTTATTAATTTTTATCATCGGTTTAAACATTTTATCAAAATAAAATATGAAATTTTTTTCATTTAGTTTAGTATTGCGTATAAGAAGGGTTATTCAACATATAAACTTTTGGGGCGTCACATTAGAGAAATGATTTTCAAAGATTATTAGGATTAATTTTATATCAGTATGTGATAAGTAAACTTTTAGATAATTTATTAATGATTTTATAATACATTTATGGTTGAAATCCTTAAGCCTTTTCATAAGGGGCTCAATGATTTCTCTATTTTGATTGTGAATTTCATGCATTTGTAATACAAGGGAAATGGGTTCCAATAAAAAGATTAATATTGTAAAAGGTTAAATAATAAGGGGATAGAAATGTTGAATAACTATTAAAAGAGTACCCACCACCAAACCATTAAATTTTTTTCTCTAGGATATCGACTAGCTATAAATCCTTGAGGAAACGCTATATAGAGATTAAACAATTTTAAATACGTCATTATTTATTATTATTAAAATTTAATTTCATAACTATGATATTTTTATAGATTTTATGATTCCAACACCATTGAGTAACGATTTGGATGAAGATAAATGATGAAACTAAATATGATGTGTTCAATTTTGAATTCAAAGATTCCATGATTAAGCTTTTAACTAAGAAAGATGGTGATGGAATGTAGAGTATTTTGGAATGATTTTTTTATCTAAAATTGAACACAATTTTGAGACCTGACAAAGAATGAAAAATAAAACAAAAGTAGACACTCCAAAAAAAAGTATAATAAATATATGTTATGTACCCATATAATTTGTTCATACTAATAAAATATAATAATTTGTATTATTCAAATGATAAAAACGTGAAGAGAGCTAATAAAGGGGACAATAATGACTAATATGTTGAGAAAATCATTATATATAAATAATTTTAGTGTTTTATACTAAACACACTCCACCACATTTATATTATGGAGGATATGAAATCATTATCCATCTCTGGATATTATTATCAAAAGGAATGATAGTTTTTTTTAAATAATTTATTTACATTCCTTTATTTTTATTCTACTATTTAGTCCCAGAATAGTAATTAAATTACATATGTTTATTTTTAGGTACATAAGGATGAAAGTGTCTATGCACATGCATTGAAATTAAATTTTTTATCCATTTCTACATATTATATAAACGTAAATACTATTTTTTAATTAGTTTATTTAACAATGCTTTAATTGTATACTTTTAATAAGAAATTCAATAATGATTTTATTCATTAATAAATTGATCAAATGTTCAGATTTCTATCTATTATAGGGAATAAAAATTAGGATGTATCTCTCCATAATTTTCATCTTTTGTTATATATATATATATATATTATTTTAATTAAACTATTTATATTTAACTTGTATTGAAAATATATAAAAATATTATTGTTGAGTAGGGTATATTATTTAATTTTATTTTTTTGTCATATTTTTTTCCTAAAAAATGAAAATTATTAATCACCTAAATCCTCTAGGATGTTTAAATAGGTCCTATACATGGTTTTTAAAATGATAATTTTAATATTGTTTAGGAAAATTATCCTAACACATGTTTCTTCACTCTAAAATATAAAATTTACATAATGATTTCGTGGATTTTCTATCTAATTTAAGACATATTCTGAACCTATTATAGGCTAATATGCTAATTGAACTAGAACACTATTTTGAACATTCATTAATAATTTAAAACATACACCATATAAATTAGTAAAATGGGATAATTTTAATTTTTATGTTTGAAGAATGGTCCTTCATAGGATCCAAACAGTCATTATTTGACAGTCCAAAATTTTCTATGAAATTTATATAAATCTTTTTTCATAAGGGAAAAGTTTTATTAACCCTTGAGGTTTTATTATCCTAAAACACATTTTTTTCATGTTTGTGAGGTGTTAAATAAAATCTCAATTTCTACATGGTAACATTCAACTAACACTTTTTAATGTCATTCTTTTAAAAACACAAGGAGAATCTAATATTCCACTTCACTTTTTTATCTATTATGGAATTAAAAATGGAATAACATTTTCAATTATGATCTTAGATTTCTAAATATGAAAATCTATGACCGTATTGATCCATGCATGTTATACATTTTTTTATTAGGTTAATGAATGTGAAATGTTTATTAATACATATTAAATACTTTTGGAATTATCATTCATCTAGCATAATGTTATAACTAAATAATTTATTAGGTACTTACTTTGAGGTTAATTTTTTTTATTAAGTTACATTTGTTGATTTTGATGACTTCTAAGAAAAATAAGGTTTTTATGGTAATGATAAAAAATATTAATCGATTTTTTTAGATTTTTATAATTAATTTTCATTTGTTGATGGGTTTGAATATTTTATAGACATCATAGAAAATAATGGAATTATACATTTTTTATCAAAAGTGACAGACACATTAAGATGTAGACTTTATAAAAAGGAAAGGAGGTCTTATAAAAGCCTATAGATTTATTTCAATTATGGTGAATTTCATTTTTTAAATCATTTGATAAATCTACAGGTTAGTTTATTTATTAAATAAATAATAAAAATCATATGTCGTATAGGGAAGGAAAGTGTGTAAGGTGGAATGTGTTAAAATTAAAAAAACTATTGAAATAAAGCATCAAATATAATAGAGAAAAAATCATATTAAAATCATTGGAACATTTTTCTGATGGAGATAGTAATTAAAGGTAATTCCAACAGAACATAAGTGAATCAGAATTGGACATGTTTTCATTTGATTGATAAATCCATATATGAGTGATTTTTTTTTAACATTAGTTTTACATTAATATTTCACCCTAAAAAAATTTGATATTTTTTTTGAATTATAGTCATCTAAGAAAATAATATTTATATTATATATTCAAAAAATAGATTTTAAGATGGGTGCGTGTGTAAAATATAAATACAAAAATAAGAGTAATGGAAAATTTTAGAGCTAGATTCATAACCCTAATTCTATTCCCAATCCATTAAAATTAAAATATATTGAATCCTGCTTAATGGGATTTCATATTTTTTTATTTTTCAGACAAAATCCTTGAATAACATACATTTCATATATCATGGACATAGAAAGTGTGAAACATTTTATTTTCTATTAAAAGGTATGGAGGGAAGGGTTAATATTGAACCAATGAGAACAAGAGGTAAATTAGAATATCGGGATGGTTCATCATGTCTAGTGATTAAAAAGAAGAAATTTTTCAGTGACTTGATGATATTATGTAAAGGGTATTTGAAATGGTTTTATAGGTAAATACTAGGATTCAAATTATTTTCTCGGAATTAAAATTGAATGAATAAGACTTTAACTTCATAAGATATCAATTATTTATTTGATATATCTTTTAGAGGAATTAATTTAGGATAACTGTTGTTTAATTGTATGGGAACACGATTTTATTTATTATTTAGCTACTTTTTATTAATAATTTGAGTATAAAATTTTTACTTTATATTTTTTGATGTATAAAAAATTATTAAATTCTAATGGATAATTTTATATAAAAGCCTAATAATTTAAAATAGGAAAATATTGTTAAATATAATATATAAAATTAAACACCAAATACATATTTAAATATAACCCCATGATACTTTATGATATATTTATTTTTAAATAAATTCAGTCTCTTCAATAGCTTGGAATACACGTAACAGTGAGTTTAAACAAAACATGATACTCTATTAAAGTATTATTTAATCATGAACATTATAACCTAACTTCTATATTACAATGTATTAATAGAAATAACTAATATATTAATAAAATATATTTTTCACATATACATTTTCTATCTGTTAATTTTAATTAATAAAAAAATCATTTGAAATAAATTTTTTTTTTAAAAGCTATATTATTTCTCATATATGATTTAGTCATGATTTATGTACATGATTTAAAATTAATTTTTACCACATTAAAAATTACCAAAAAAAATTTACTTCATTCATTAAATAAGAATATCAAAGTTATCTTAGGGTAAAATTTTTGTGACTTAAAAAAACATTTTTTGATGAATAATAAAAAATAATAAATTTTAATTCAAAACTACCTTTTTGTTTTATTACTTTATAATGATAATTTATATTTTAAATTTTTTAAGTAAAATACTCTAAATTATATATCAATTAATCTAATTTAGTTTGTTTTAATAATTTTCATTTTAAATTTTTTTATAATAACTTTATATACATTAAAACATTTACACTTTGAAAAACATGTTTTCTCATCACACTTGTAGGACAAATATTAAATTAAAAATTTCAAAATATATTAATTAAATATTATAAAATGAATTCCATATTTTTTATCATAATAATCTATATTCTATAATATTTAAAACATAATTTTTTTTCACAAAATTGAATATTGAACACATTAAAAATAAATTATCACAGTTACTGTAAAAATGGATTTATCGGGGATTAACCTAAAATTATAATGGTTAAAATGACATAAAACTTGTCTAAAATATATTTTTTAGACATTTTCAAACCCTTTCAAGTAAAATTATCTAAAGTGATCTATTTCGGACCCTTTTTACATGTGATAAGTATGGTACAAATTTTTCTTTCCAAAAATTACAAGTGTTCCACTCACTACATTTATAAATAGACTCCCCCTCTCTAATCTTATTCAAACCATAATGATATTTTGGTTCATCCATACCCTACCTAATCACTTACATACTATCATACACTATTTTAGGAATAATTATTTTGGGAATAATTCAAACCTACGAAGGATTTTATTGAAAACCTAAGGAGGTTACCCAAATAAGAGGTAACATTTTTGAATGAGAATTTTTATTTTATTTCTTCTTCCACATTAGTAAATTTTTATTAAAACGTGATTATATATTAAAAATAGTATTACAGATATGCTAATATGTTGTTATACTAATGTAATGACCTACAACAATCCCCAATTCAATCTAATGGGTTACAAAACCATCATTCGTGTATAGAGAGGAATGTCGCATCACAAATTGATCCCATTAGTTTTTTCATAACCACCTATTATGGTTGAGTATGATTATGAATATAAAGTATTTATACATTATATATAATATAATTATACCTTAGTGGTTGTTATATCATATATTCCATTTTTAATTCCATTTTGTAGGGGGTACGGTAACATCACTTATGTGTATGAAGAACTACCACTTCATGAAGTGATGTGATTCATCGTTCAAAAATGATTAACATGGAATGTGATATGTATAAATTCAAATATTATTTTTTGAACCCAGTTGAGTTTTGGTTTTATTTTTTTCAATGGATAATAAATTTTTTATGTTAAAAAACAAACAACATTTGGATTCCAGAAACAACCCATCATAAAGTGGAATCGGAATCATTCCATCAATGCAATTCATTCAATACAATCCATCGTATTGGTATTTCCATTAAAATTTACTAAAAAAATTATTGAGTCTAGAATTCATGTGTTAATCGTAAAGACAAGATGTATCAGAGTCTACATTTTATATTAAATTTTATATGGATTTTATGTTTTATATTTCATAAATAATAAGTTATTTGGAACCCATATGATGCAAGGCTTATGGAGGAAAGAGTGTATTATTCCAATTGTATTGAGGATTGGATCGAAATATATAATTTTATAGAAGTCTAGAAAGCTTAAATAATTTCTATTATATGTTAAATGATGCAGAAGATTATATTTAATGTATTTAAATACATGATGAGGTCAGGATAAAAGTTAGAGTTTTTGATTTAGAGGAGAATATGATTTTATGTACAATTAATTTTTTCTCATTGGGGTGAGGAACGTATGACAATGAAAGATGAATATAATCAGTAAAAGAATAATCAATATGAGACTCATTGGTGTGAAAATATCGTAAATCTGAAATATTGATCTTTATGATGTAAAGAAGTCACTACGAACACAAATCCATCAGACGTGGTATGCCACAGATCCAGCATAATGGATTCTAAAACCAATTCATATTGATGGTATTATTTGTATATTATATGTAGATTATTATTAGAGTAATGTTGTTAAGAAATGATGAATTTTATTTCAAGTGGGTTAATATTGAATGAATAATAATTTCGATACATTACATTTAGGTCAATTGCCATTGAAATAGAAGGGAAAACAATAAAGGACTTAGACTCAGAATCATTGGTCTAAGGAATTAATGAAAATGAGAACCGATTTTTTAATATTTTAGAAATATTTTAAATTTCATACATTTAATAGTTGATATGCAGAATCTTTATGAGAATATTTGTAGTGTTTTCAAGTGGTCATCGTAATGGGCCTTCATACATATTGCATGTGTTTTCATCAAAATGATAAGTCCTCTAATTTTCATATATGATTATTTGGTTTGGATCAATGTATTGAATAATCTGTTATATGCCTTTATGTAATGAAAATTCAGAATGGGAAATCATAATGAATAATCTGACTAAAAAATTTTGTGAACTCGAAGAAGTTAAAAGCTATGAGAAGTTCCTTGAATTATTATGAACCATTAAATAAATCAATGATAAATCAAATATTTAAAGAGAATTATAGATTAAAAAAATATGGTTAAATGGGAATGATTTTTAAAATCCCTCTGAATCCATGTCTAGGTATCTTATAAAAGGATAACATAGTTAATTTATAAATGAGAGAAAAAACATAGAGTTATTCACGTATGATAGTGCCCTAGTAATTGTGGAACATGAATTGAGTTTCCAACTAAATCTTATTTTTGATGTTAAAGCAGTGCATGTTCCATTATAATGAGTCCATCAGAATGAGATTCAATTCGATCATTATAGAAATTTCATGGATGAGGATTCATTATATAAATTCCATTGGCGTAATCCCATCATATAAGAATCCATTAGAACAAGGATCATCGAACCCAGTTCCATCATAATGATGAATTGAGAGCATTGGATTGAATTCCTACTCAATTGAAAAAAGGTGAAAAAATTGATTCAGAATGATACAATCTAACAGAGACCATCAGATTGAGGGTTTCAGAATATGGAAGATTAGACATAGGGTATCATACTGTGTAATAGTTCTGGCCTACATTTATAGAATATGTTTCAAGACCAAAACATTCCTTATATAATTTTTGATGTTATTGATGGTTGTATGTATGTAAAGTTTGATTCATCTTATATTTGGATTAAGTGAAGACATTCTAAATTTGTTTAGAAAAGAGGAAGAAAATTTATTCTTGTAACTCTGGATACGTAATTGTTTCTGAAAAAGGGTTATATTGATTAGGTGTATTTCCAGCTCTGGGAAGTGGATACTGAAAAGGATAGTTGGGCGTATAACCAACTATATAAGAATAGTTCCAAGTGGTATTGTAGAATTTTTCACTTCTTATGCCTTTTTATTCAAGAAATATGATAGCGAAAGAGTCCATATTAGTGGGACTATCCAACATTGAAAGGTGTAGGTCTTTGTACCGAGCGTTGAAAATATTACAAGCTGAATTGTCTTCATATTTCTTGCATATGAAAGGTGAGGTTGGTATGTTTTATATGAGTGGATCATAAAATTAATATGTTTTAGTGGTTTAGAAATAATACTAAAATAATTTATGGAAAACATACTTATTGAAGACAAAGGAACCACTAATTCACCCCCCCCATGTGATCTAGATCTTATATGGGAACAATAAGTGGTATCATAGGAGGATGCCTCTAAAAGATCCATCTTGGAAATGGACAATTACAATTATGTGAACTACAAGGGGATCCAAGTTTTCAATGGAATGAAATAATCTATCTTTAAATATATAATGCTTCCATATCTTATATCCCTTGGATATGAAGTTTTGGAAGTTACCATAGAAGTATTTCATTCTTTAATTTAGTATGCTCCACTTACTAATACTGATAATAAAAAAATAAAATTATGGACGGGAAAAAATTATTTAATCTCATAACTTACAAAAAGTGATTTTCTTAGAGTAAAGGGAGTTGTAACTACCAAAGGTGTGTGGGATAAGTTAAAAACATTTATGAAGGGAAAGGAAATTTTTGAAAAAAATTGTCAAATGAAGAAAATTGGATAGTACACGTCCAAATAAGATGAAAATAAAGCTAAAATACTCAAATAAACAAAAGGAACAATTTCCAAAGGAATATAAGAAGAAACATTATCTGGGTAGAAGAAAGAAGGATGATTCCTCATCCAATGATGACCATGATCATTAACTAATCTATTTTGATCAAGTTGTAATTATAAGTTATTCATCTATCATTTTTTATGATTGTGATAAGATGAAATAAAATGAATGGATACTCAAAAATAAATTTGCAGAATTCACGTGAACAAAATACTCATCTCAATATATAATAAAGAAATTTGTATAAAAAATTTAATGACATAACCTTTGAGAGTGGTGATCTCAAAAGAAAACTGAAAAGTTATGATGAAATGTTAGCTAGTAATGGGAATATTAACATGCTAGAATATACACTTGTTGTATAAATTAAGCAGAACTAGTAAAAGATAGATGAATCCATAAAAATCCTAGTTTTTTGGAAAGGTATGTTAGATGAGAATGAATAATATTTTTTGAAACAAAATCAATGTTTCTTACATCAAAAAGTAAAATAAGAATGATGAGAGAAAACTTCATTGAGGATATTGATGTTCACGGTGAAATTTCAAAATAAATTGAAAATAATTTTTAACAAAAAGTGGTTTGTGAGAAAACATATTTCATCTAGAAAGATAAGAATTTTTTAAGAAATAATTCTCCTAAGAAAATTGGTCCATGATTTGTGAAGAAACAACAATAACAAATTTACAATCATTTTTACTCTTGATATAAAAGATCATGATTCAGAGGTAAATTTTGTATAGTGGAGTTTTCCGAAAAAATAAACAATTCATGATGGTACAAGATGTATCTATGAGAAAATAGGTATGAAAAATGGGGGATTTGATGAGAAAAGAAGATCAAATGATCCAAATGATTGTGTGGAACTAAAAAAGGAAACTCAGAAAATGAAGAAAGTTAAGAATTCTAAGAATTTGGATAAAATAACACATGATTATTCTAAAAAGAATGAGTTTTTTGTTATTTGTCCAAAACATGTTGACAAGGCTATAAAGTGAGAATATGCAAAAAAATCGGTTGAGTTAAAGGGAAATAAAAAGGTTTCTGAATATGCTAGAAAAGTTGATATAAATATATCAATATATTATGATTTAAAAATAGGATAAGTGATGAAGAAGGGCATGTCACTAAAAAAATTATTATCCTGCAATAGGAAGAATAATCCATGAAGGAGTAGTTTGAAAGTCATTATAACAAAACGTTTACTAAAGAAGAAAAGAAGTTAACATCCTTATAATATGAATCTTCATATGAAAAGAATACTATTACAAATCTAATAAGGATAAAATAAATGAAGAAAATTAATCTAATATAAAATTCTAGAATAATAATAATAAAAAGACAATACTGAGAGAGGAATCCCATTATAGATGATACATCTGAGAAAATATGAGGTTCCTCTATATTCCAAAAACAATGGTGTATTTTTAAAAACATATAGTGAATTAAAGTAGTTGAAGTGAGGGATTTTATATATATATCTTGATGTTACTTCAAAATAATGAAATGAGTTTCCAAAAAATAGTTTTTATGTTGTTTTTATAAACCTGAACATTCTGATATGTTTGTTGAGATGGGTGAATTTAAGTTTTGTCTTAAAAATCCTTCTAAGATTCCCTAGAAATGTTAATATTGGAAGAAACATGAAAGGTTATTACATGAATGTTGTGAAATTAAAAAATTAAAAAAACTTGATTACACACTATTTTTCTCTATAGCAGGTTCCCCCACGTAGACATATAGTTGTTGAGACAAAGTATCTTTTGTTAATAATCTCATGTGATACATATGTTCTCATGAGGAAGAGTTTCAGTATTTAGAAATGAAATGTTCCAACCCTTGTAAATATGATCATTTTTAGGGTGAAACTTGTCATGATAACTATTTGAATTTTATTGTCCATTAAGGGGAGATAAAAGAAAAGGGGGAGATATAATAAATATGGAAATAAAAGAATAAATATGGATAATAAAGTGAGAAAATAAAACAATAATTGGATTTTTTTTGAAATGATTGAAGTGGGTATTAAATATAGTGGGTATTGACTACAAAAGGTAGAAATTATTGGACCCCATTTATGTTTTCATTGTATGTTTTGACAATAGATGATGAATGTTTAATTTTTAGAAAATGATAAGTTTTGGTTTCTTAACACACCTGATCATAATGTGGAATCTAGCTCTGGACATCAGTTTGATTCATTAAATATGATCCATTATATTGGTATTTCTATTAGAATCTTTTGGTAATCATAGTGAGTCTAGAACAAAAGTGTTTATTATAATAGAATATTATATCAGAGTTGGTATTCGACACTAAATCTCACGATACTTTGTTGTTTTGTATCTCATAAGTCATAATGTTTCTAGAAAACGAGTGATGTAAGTATTATAAAGGAAATGGAAGTGCTACCAATTTTATAGAGGAATGGATGTAATTAAATTATTTGATCAAAGTATGGGAAGATAAAATACTATCCATTGTACGTCAGACGACGTTGAAGTTGTTCTTCATCAAATTTGAAGTCAGGGGGAAGTCATGATATAAGGTGTAGTTTTTGGAAGAGAGGAGAATTTGATGTAAGGTATCATTAACTTCTTATCATCAGTGTGAGGAACATCAAACATAGAATTATAAATATCATTAATTTGAGAATGATTGGTATGAGATTCATCATCATGAAAATATTTTAAGGCTGAAAGATTCATCTTGATGAAGTAAATAAGTCACAACCAGCACTGGTCCTTCGGACATGGTATACCATTGATCCATCATAATGGATTATTACACTAATTCATACTGTTTGTATCCTTTACATTTTAGATGTGGAGTATTATTAGAGGAAAAATGTTTGAGAAAGTTAGAATTGTATTTAAATTGGTTAGTACTGAATGAAGAAGAATTATGATAGATAACATTTGGGTAAAGATCCATCGGAATAAAGTTACACTGATAATGGAATCAGACTCAAAATAATTATTCCCAGGAATTTAATAAAATGATAAATACTTTTTTGATTCGTCCAAATGATTTTCAATTTCATAAAATTAAGAGTTGATATGATGCATTTTCAGGAGATGCCTTTTAGTTTTTACAAGAGTTCACTGTAATGTGGTGTCTTTAGTATTGAATTTGTTTACATCATAATGAGAAGTAATATAATTTTGATATATGATCATTTACATTGGACCAATATAATGAGAAATATTTTTTATTCCCTCATACTAATGAAAAATTGGAATATAGAAACACAATGAAGGATCAAAATAATTTTTATTTTGAATTTGAAGAAGTCTAAAGTTATGAGAGGCACCCATAAGTATTATAAAGTGTTGAAGAAGTTAAATATATATCAAATATTTAAGGAGAAAGGAATGTCTAAAAAATATTTTGAGCAGGAATGTTTTTTTAAAATCCCACTAAAACCATATGAATGTTTCCAATAAAAGGATAGTACAGTTCATTTTTAAAAGTGTGAAAAAACAGATTTGTTCACATATGGTAGAGCTCTAATATTTATGGAATATGTATTAAGTTTCCAACCAATGTTTCTTCAGGTTGATGATGAGGAAGTTCCATAAAAACAATTCCATTATGATTAGGTTCAATTGGAACATTTGATAATGTTCCTAGATGATGCTTCATCAGATTAAGTCCATCAGAGTAATCCCATCTGAGTGAAATTTGTTAAAAAAGGTTCCTCAGACCCAGTTGCATCAGACTTTGAAATTGAGATCATTAAATTTAGTTCCTACACAATTTAAAAAAGGATATAAAGGGTAATTTTAATGATTCCAATAAAATTGATATCATTAGACTGAGGGTATCGTATTAATGAAGACCAAACTGACTCTTACTGAGGAAGATTTCGAGACTGAGTTTTTTGAAGAATTTTCAAGACCAACAAGTTCCTCATATAATTTTTTATTTTCATGATGTTTGTATATAAGTAAATTTTGATTCATATTACTTGGTGTTGAAGTAAAAAAAATATAAAATGGATCAGAAAAGAATATAAAATGTGAAACTTGTAACTATGTATACATACCAGTTATTGAAAAGGCTTGTCTTACTATTGTATATAACCTAATATGGGAATTGGATACTCAAAAGGATTATTGGGGGTGTAAAGAACTATAGTAGGAAAGTTACAACTAGTATTATTTGATTTTTCATAGCTTGTGCCACTATATTCAAAAAATTATTTTAGAGAAAGAGTCAATGTTTATGGCACTATACAACATGGTAAGAAGTAGGTCTTTGTGTTGAACCTTTTAAATATAATTTATTGACTTCCCAGTATATTTTTTTCATAAGAAAATTGAGGCTGGGAATATTTATATGATTGGATCAAAACATTAATAGGTTTTATGGGATAAAAATATTTACTAAAATAATTAAAGGAATAAATTATTATTAAATAAAAAGGACCCACTAATTAACCCCATGGTGTTCTTGATCCTAATTGGGAGAAACAAGTGGTATCGGAGGAGGTTTCCTATGAAAGATCAATCTTGGAAATTGATAATTTAAATTCATTGAACTATAAGGGGATTCCATTTTTCAATATAAATTGCTACCATATCACAAAATATATAATGCTACCATATTGTTTTTCCCTTTGATATGTTGTTTTGGGAGCTACTATAGAAGGATTTCATCCTCATATAGGTAATTCCCCTATTACTACTATTAATAAAAAATATTAGGAATGATAGAAGAGATAAAAATTCATTACTCTCATCACTTACTAAAAGTGATTTTTTAGAGTGAATAGAGTTGGAACTTCCAAAGGTATAATGGTTAATATATAAAACATTTATTATGGGAAAGAATAGTTTTCAAAAAAATTTCTACGGAAGATAATTGGAGAGTATATTTCTGAAGAAGAATATAAGAAACCAAAAAAAATCAAAGAAACAAAAGGAAAATTTTCCTAATTATAAGAAGAATAAAATTTATTTGAGTAGATAATAGATGGATGATTCCTTATTCAGTGATGAGCATGATCATCAACTCAACTTATTTACTCAAGTCATAAATGGAGGCGATTCATCTAGTAGTGATGATAATTATAATGAGACGATAAAAATTGAATTTATTGTCAATATAAATTTGTAGCATACAATTTAAAAAAAATAACCAACTCAATAAATAAAGAATTAAGTATTAGAAATATGTTAAAGATATAACATTTGATAATATTGTTCTCGAAATATTACTGAAATGTTATGAAGAAAATTCATCCAGCAATTATAATCTCAAAAAGATCTAATATTTACTAATTGAATAATGTAAATATAATAAGTAAATAATAGGTGAATCCAATAAAAAATAGATTTTATAAAAGGTAATTTGGTTGAGAGATAGGATGAGTTTTAGAAACACATTTATTATTTCTTACGGCACCAAGTGAAATAAGTAAGATTAGAGAAAACATCACCATGGATGTTGATGTTAATGGATAAAATTATAAAGAATTTAAAAATAAAGGTTTATGAAAACAAGATTGTGAGAAAACATCTTTCATTAATAATGAAATTATTATTCTCACAAAGTATTATATTAAGTAATGTGGTCCCCAATTTTTGATGAAAAAACAACAACAATGTTCTGAATTGTTTTACTCTTGATCCTAATGATTAAGATTCAAATTACACTTTAGGTGTTTTAGAATTTTTAGATACAAAGACTATTTATATTGTTAAAAATATATCTACTAGGAAATAGGTAGGAATCAAGGGGATATGATGATAAATGAAAATGAAATGTACCTAAAGATTGGGTGGAACACAAAAAAGGAATCTCAGAAGTGGAAAAAATTTGAGTATGTTATGGAAGTGGATAAAAACAAATATCCTAAGTTTTAGAGCAATAAGTGATTAGTTATTTGTACAGAACAATATGACATGGATAGAAGTTTAAATTATTCACAAAAATTAGCTGAAGAAAAGGGAAAGAAATTGGGTTTAGAAAATTTGAGAAAAATTTGGTAAAAATATGTCTATAGATTTTCATTTGAAAATTTATAAAAGATGTAATAGATGTGAGAAAGAAGGGAAAGTTACTAAATAAAATTTGACTATCCTATCAGATCAAGAGGAATGCCTAAAAGAGATATTAAATAACCACTATAGAAAAAAGGTTACTAAAGATGAAAAATAAGTTTAAATCCTTATCAAATGAATCTTCAGATTAATAGATAAATGTTACAAAATTAGAGAAGCTTGAAGTAATTAAAAACAATACATCCAATGAAAATTTCAAGAAGAAGAAGAAATATACAAGACTAAGAGGGGAATTTAATTTTGGCTGTTACTTTTGAGAAACTATGATTTCTACCCTTAATCTCAAAATATTAGTGTATTTTAAGTAACTTGTAGGGAATTGAAGGAGTTAAATTAAGGAATTTGATATGATTTTCTTACTGTTCTTTAAAATAAATTAATGAGGTTATGAAAAATATTTTTTAAATCTATTTTTATACACTAGGAATTTTGAACATGTTTGTTGAGATGGGTGTAGGTTACATTAATCTTAAACCAATCCTTCCAAAATATTACAAAAATGATAATATTGAATGAAACATGAAAATGGTGTTACATGAATGTTGTGGAATGGCCAACATTGGAAAAATTTATTACACACTCTTGTTTTCTACACAAGATTCCCCCACAGTAACTTGGAATTTTCTAGTTAAAGGGGATTTATTAAGAAACACATTCAATACTTATGTTCTCCTAAAGAATAATTTCATGAGTAAAAAATTTAATGTTCCAAACCTTGGAAATCTGATCATTTTTCAATAAGGGGAAAAAATTTCGTGATCGCCCATGTGAATTTGATTGTCAATAAGGGTGAGATAAAAGGAAAGGGGGAGATGTAAGAAATATTGGGAGAAATAGAGTGATGGGGATAAGAAGGTGTGAAATTAAAACAACTAGTTTATTTTTTTTTGAAATGGTAAAAGTGGGTATTGACTATGGTGGTTATTGACAACAAACACAAAGGGAATGATTCTTAGACCATAATTATGTTTTGGTTGTATTTTCAATAGATGATGATTGTTTAATTTTTAGAAAATGATAAGTTTTAGTTTCCATACACACCTCAGCATAATGAGGAATCAACCACATCCCATAAATGTGAGTCATTATATATTATCCATCATTTTGGGATTTCTAGAAGAATCTATTGTAGATAATATTGATTCTGGAATGGGACTATTGATCGTAATGAAAAGTTGTATTGGAGTCTGTATTTGATACTAAATCTAAATATTATTTTATATTTTTTATTGAATATATAATAATTTATCCAGAAAAATTGTTATAAAAACCTTATAAAAGAAAATGGTGAGTGATACTAATCAAATTGAGGATTGGATGGAATGAATAAAGTTGATGGAATTTTTGGACATTACAATACTTTCCATTATAAGTCAGATGATGTTGAAGTTGATCTTCACTTTATTCAAAGTCATGATGAATTCATGATGAAGTCATGATAAAAGATGTATTTTTTTAGAAGAGATGAGAATATGATGTAAAGTATTATTAATTGATTAACATTGGTGTGAGGTACATTTGAAATAGGAGGCTAATGGTCAATAGTATGAGAATCATCATTATGAGATTCATTGGTGTGACAATATCAGAATGATGAAAGTTTGATCTTGAATAATTAAAGAAGTCACTGCCAACAACGGTCCATCAGATGTGGTATGCCACAGATCCATCATAAGGGATTCTAGCACTAATTCCTATTATTGGTATCCTTTTTTTATCAGATGAAGAGTATTATCAAAGGAAAAATGTTTGAGAAAGTTTAAATTGTATTTCATGTTGGTCAATATTGAATGAAGAATAATTATGATAAATTACATTTGGGTAATGATCCATCAGAATATAAGTTACACCAACAAAGGAATCCGATACGAAATCATTAGTTAAAATAATTTATGAAATGTAGAAACAATTTGGTGATATTTTAGAATGATTTTCAATGTCTTACATTTAAGTTTTGATATATATAATATAAATGAAAATACTTTCTGTGCTTACAAGAGTTCATTGTATTAGGTCATCCTTAGTAATTCATTTGTTTTCATTATAATGATAAGCCCTGTATTTTTTATATATGATCATTTGGTTCAGATTAACGTAATGAAGGATTTTTTGTAGGTCTTCATCATAATGATAAATAGAAACCAGTGAATCTAATGAAAAACTAGATTGAAGAAATTTTTGTTAAATTGAAGAAGTCTAAATTTATGAGAAACTCATAGAATTATTTTTAAGCATTGAAGATGTTAAAGATAAATTGGTGATTTAAATATAATTGAAGATTCATAAAATATGGGTATGAAGGAAATATTTTTCAAATCCCACCCAAACCATGTCTAGTTTACCTATAAAATTAGGGCATAATTAATTTTTAAAAGAGTACAAATACATACAGTTATTCATGTCTGATAGATCTCTGATAATTGTGGAATAGGTATTGAGTTTCAAACCAAATTTTGTTTTTCATGTTGATGTTGAAGAAGTTCCATTAGAATGACTATATCAGAGTGAGGTTCAATTTGATCCACAGATCAGGTTCCTGGATGACACTTCATCAAAGAATGTCTATTGGAGTAAGCCCATCAGAGCGATATCCATCGAAACGGGGTTCATCAGACCAAGTGCCATCAAACTGAGGAATTACGAGCTTCTAATTGATCTCCTACTAAATTGAAGAAATAAGATGAAAATTTAGAATCAAAACATGTCCAATACGATAGAGACCATTGGACTAAGGTTACGAGACCGAGGAAGATCAAACTGACTCTCACTTAGGATTATTTTCATATTGGGTTTCTAGAATACGTTTCAAGACCAACAAGTTCCTTAGAGAGTTGTTTAATTTAATATAGTTTCTAAAAAACTAATGTTTGGTTTAGATTATTTGTGGAAGAAATAAAGACTTTTTGAAGTGGATCATAATAAAACAATAAAAGTGAAGCTTGTAACTATTAATAAATACCAATTTCAGAAAAGGTTTATCTTGATTGGGTGTATAACCAGCTATGTTAAGCGGGTACTTAAAATTATAGTTTTGTGGTATAACAAACTATAATATGATTGTTAATTCCTAGATAGTAGAATTTTTAACTACTTCTGCCTCTCTATTCTAGAATGATGATAGTGAAATACTCCTTGTTGATCAAACTATCCAACATGGTAAGAATTAAGTGTTTGTACCAAACCGTGAAAATATTGTTTGTTTCCTTAAATTTATAATTTTTGAATATGAAAGGTGATTTTGATATTTTTTGATTGGAATGTGACTTTCATTGGTTCTAGAGGTTAATAAATTTAATTAAAAGAGGTTAAGGAAAACATTCTTATAAAAGAATTAAGAACCATGGATTGACACCCCCCCATCTCAGTGGTCTTGATTCTACTTGGGAATAACAATTATATTTTATATACATGAAATAAATATGATATTGTTGAATTTTTTATCATTATATATGCATAATATATCAGTTTCTTTCTTATATTTTCACTCACATAAAGATGATAACATTGTTCATATATGTGTGCACTACTGCCATCAAAAAGTGATGACACTCTATTTTATTCACCACACCACATGGATGATATGTATAAGTATAATTAATGAAATAATATCATATTATGATCATTATGATAAGTTAAAATATTAGTTAACTCATTTCAAAAATGATCTCTGAAAATGGAAATGTTTCACACGTATACGTATTGCTTATTGTCTCTTGGATTGTAATGTACTTCATTTATCAAAATCATATTACATTATTATTATTCATGAGAAAAAATGATTTATAAAAATGATTATATAGTCATGATTATTATTCTTGGTTTTAATAAACTATATAATATATACAAGAACTAGAACATTCATTATAAATAATTAATGTTAAGCAAGGAAATTTAACACCCAAAAAATGAAAATAATGAAAGGTTATTAACGAACAAGAGATAAGATGTTATAAAATGTTATATATAAATATATATATATATGATATTAAAAATATTAATATGGATCTATTTTATGTTAATGACTAGTTTAAACCCGTTATATAGGAGGATAATTCATGTCTAACCAAAATAGAGCATGAGGTAAGGGATTTGATCTCAATTTCATTTCATTAAGGTATATTGTAATGTTATATAACTATTTTCATTTATATGGTTTATATACATCCCCATTGGAATATAATATCATGTTCCATTCATAAAATTGGTATTTTATGTTTCAATTTGAATTATTTCATCCAAGGTTATTTTATATGAAATTACCATGTTGTAAAAGTAATTTTACAATCTCACTTTCTTTTATGATTGTTCACATTCTCTTTAAACAATCACATTCTTGTAATAAGTTTTTATTGAACATTATATTTCACTTAAATATCCATATAGTTTTATAATTTAGATGATCATTTCCTAAAAATTATTCCATTTTAACATAAAATGTTTTCTTCAATTGTTTTTGCTTAACTAGGGAAATATTAATAAAGCGCTACCATTTACTCAATAATGATATTAGATGAAAAGGAACATTGTTCATCAATTAAATTGATTATTTTATATATAAATATTTATTTGGAAATGTATACAGGTTTGAGTCCTTATTATAGATATATCACTTATGTATGACATGTCTCATGTGATAAATTAATTGGACAAACAATATGAGTGTGTACCCATTAGTTTTTAATTAGTGTGCCAAACCATATGAGTTTATGCCAAGTAGTTTTAAACTATATTGAGGATAGATATTTAGTATCATGTTCCTGATAAATGACTTCAATTAATTAGTCATTTTATTAATTTATAATCCAATTATCTTATTATCCATTATATTGTTTTCCATGGTGTTATATATGGATGAAAATAATTAGTTGTTTATTATTTAAATTCCAAGTGTGTTTTGTTATTTACCTTTATATATTTATTATTCTTTTTGATTCATGATATAATCCACTATATGTAACCCATTCTAAGAATTTTACCTCACCCTTGTTTTTTATGTTCCTAGTATACAAATAATATTTCATGGAATGATTCTTTAAGGATGCAGTTAATTTTATTTTGTTATATATTCTATTTTATTATATATTCCCAATGTAAAATGTGTATCATGTATATAACTTGTTCTCCAAAATTACTAAATATATTATTCCTTTAGGTGTTTACCATTTTTATATTTTCCAATGTAATAATGAAGGAACTATCTCCACGCTACTAGAGTCTAGGTTGTGGTAGTTTTAACCAGAGGAAGAATAATAGAAACCTTTGCAAATAGATTAAGGATAAGATAGAATAGGGAGCATACCACAGTTATATAGTTTAGATTTAGTATAGAAGAATATCCTAACATTTTGGTTGGTAAGAGTTTATGTTCTTTTTCTATGAAATACATCTATGTTTAGATACTAAATGAAGATGTGGTTATGGAATAGAGGTACCTAAGGAAAATAACAATAAAAATGGTGTATTGGGATTTATCTTCTTGTCACCACATGTATAAAAATGTGCATTACTGTGCACATGGTTAGACACTCCCAAGGATATCTCATATTTTTTATAAAAACTATTATGATGGATTTTATGAGCATTATATCCCTGAAAAAGCCTTGTTTATGATTCTAAGATTAACGATACTTACATTTTAATTAATGTCAAGTGTTACACCATTTTTAGAATTATAGATATTATTTAAAATTCCTAATTTTATTAGACAATCCAGTATATTCTATTATATATAAATAGAACCTGGATGAAAAAAGGTTACCAATAATCAAGGCCAATGTAGAGACTTAACTACTAAAGAATCTAACTCAACTAGTATTGAAACAGAGAAAATTATGGATTTATTTGAGCACCATAATCATGTTAGGAAAAATAAACATTCATGTAAGGAGTAACATATTCAGAAACCTGCTTCCCCAATGTTAGATATCTTCGTTGGATAGAATCTCTAATAATTTTTTGGGACTACTAATCTAATTTTAGTCAAACAATGGATAAAGTCTCTAGAAAAGATATTTATGGAATTGGGATGTATTGAACAAGAAAATGTTACACTTATAGTGTGTTGTATTAAATGAGAAGCTGATCAATGGTGGTCGTTGCTCAATAATTATAGGGATAAAGTGGAAATATAACTCAGAGAATGGAAATATCTTATGGAGTCATTCTTTGACAAATATTTCCCACATGAGCAAAAAATGAAAAAAAATATAAAATCAATTTTCTTAAAAAAATAACAAAGTGTTTTTTAGTATGAGGACTCATTTATTAGGTTATCTAGGAATGATACCAATTACATATCCAATATGGATTACTATATTGAAAATTTCTCTTAATAGTTTATGTTAAGTCTCCAAAGGGCGCTAGTCTCTCAAAATGTTTCTTCATATGATGAAATTATTTTATATGTAATCCATAGAGAGAAATATCTCTCCTTTTAGATGGCTATGAATGGATGTAAGAGAATAAGAGGATGAATAAAATTCTTTTTATTTCAAGGGAAAGAAATAAATTTCCAATGTGCAATTCTTCTACTGTAAAGACATAGAGAAATATGAAAATAAATTCCCTAATAATCAAGATAATATAACTCAGATGATGACAAGGGATCAAGATCAAGAATATTCTATTGATACAACTAAAGTGGAATGATTAATGTTATTATTTATTTAGATATAACACAAATGTTTTAAAATTATTTTATTGATGATATTATCATTATAAGAAGTTAGGAATGTATAAGTATTGTACTATAGTTCTATTCCCTAAAAGATTTTAAATAATGTGTTTAATGGTATGAAGAAAGGTGATTCAGTGACAATTTTAACATTCATGAATGTAAATTATTAAGGGAATAAACCCCTTAATATGTTCACTATGTTTATATAATAATGAAAGTGATATTTTTTGTGGTATAGTATTGGATACCATGAAATTGGTTATTAATTTGATGGTTTATGTTGTCTCTTATAGAGTTTAATACATGATTGAAACTATGGAATATATTAGATAACTATAGATTTTATTTTTGGAAGCATGCATGTTTTCATTATAGTTTTATATTGAATAACATAGTTATATATTTCGAATGTGGCATTAATATCAGATTTATTTTTTATATGGAATATATTATTAATTTAGTGAACTACCTTATAAATTTATTCAGCCATGTTTTGGAAGAGAATTATGGACATCAATTTATGTAATGGGTTATGTTGAACTTTGGGTTTTTATGGGAGAACTTTTTCTAACGACTTTTCTATTATTGATAATAGGGGTAATATATTGTTAATATTTTATGGATCTTTTTATCCATTAAAATTTAATGGTATTGTTATAGGAATAAAAAATTTTGATATTCATTTGTTTGAGAAAAATTTGAATTTGAAATGTGTTGATTAACCAAATGATGATATTTTGAATATGAAATAAAAATGAATCAATTATGTATATTTCATTATATTCATAGAGAGTTAAATAATTCCTCAACTATAGGGAAAGGATCGTTAAAAAATATTATTCCTACTATCATAATTTTTTATGATATCAATATCATCTTTCACAACTCTATTCTATGGATTTGTGGTCATTAACTTCTTTCTGGCCATGTTCTCTATCACTCTCCAGTAGTATTTGGGTGTTACTTTATTCTTCTATATTTATGTTTTCAATTCCCACATATGTTCGCTTATTTAGAAACCTAGTATCTGTTATTACAAATAAAATGTTTACATAAAATTTTATCACATTAAGAGGGAATTCTATTAAATCATTTTTATATGGGGTTCTTCCATAAAGGGATTTTCAAATTTTAAACCCTTAATTAAATACATCAATATTAAATTGTAAGGATGCAGTTTATTAAAGGGGTTAGAATGTAACAAACATATATTTTACAAAGTAACTTCATATTAGATAGAATGTTTGAAATATAACACCAATATTTGAATAGAATATAATACCCTGAGTCTTTATGATATATTTATTTTGAAATAAATTCAATCTCTTTGATATCAATCCATGCATGCAACACCGGGTTTAAACAAAATATGATACTCTATTAAAATATTATTTAAACCTGAAATTTATACACTATTTTAGATTATATATTATAAATAGAAAAAATATATATTACTTAAAGTTTACAATTTACCCATATATATTTTTATTTTTTTATTATAAATTATTTAATAATTATTTTGGAGAAATTTTTTTTCTGAATAATGTTATTTTTTTCAAAAATTTAGTTTAGTCATGCTTTTCTTACATACTATAAAATTAATTATATTAAATTTTTACAAAAATTATTTGAAAAAATAAATGATATTTTTTAAATCAGTGGATTAATATTATATTAGAGTTATTTTCAGGATTTTTCTATAAATTCCCACTCCTGATGACCACTGAAAATTATTAAATTTTATTTTAAAATAATATTTTTTTAATATTTTATAAGTATATATTATATTTTGAATTTTTTTAATGGAAAATTAGTACAATTTTACATAAATTAATCTTATTTTGTTCATTGTAATTATATTTATATTGAATTTTGTTATAGAGACTTTGTAAATGTTTTAACATGTTCTCTTTAAAAACCCTACTTTCTCATCACGTCGATGGGATTAATTTTAAATTACTTTTCCCACTAATGTGAATGAAATATTAAGAAAATAGACTAAATATTTGGAATAATAATATTTTATATTATATATTATGGTTAATATAATTTCATACCAAAATGAATAGTAAAAATAGTAAAAATTAATTCACACTTTTATTGTAAAAACAGATTTACCATGAAGTTAAACAAAAATGTTATGGGTTAAAATGACCAAAAAACTTCTCTCAAATAACCATTATAGACATATATCGACCTTGTAATGTATAATTATAAATACTAATCCATTTTAGACACATGTTTCATGAGGAAAATATGGGTAAATCTTTTTATATCAAAAACTATTACAAGTGTTCCACTCACCTCACTTATAAAACGTCACCCCTTCTCCACTCTTCTCTGCACATTAACACCATTTTTTTAATCTAATACCTAGAAAAAATCACTTCAAAACTTCTATAAACACATTCTTGAAGAATTATTTTAATAATAAATCCAGCATAGGAATGCTTTTTTGCAAACTTAAGGAGGTTACATGAGAGAAATGTAATGTTCTTCAATGAAAATTTTGATTTTATTTCCTCATGAATCTATATAAATTATTATTAAATAATTATTATATATTGAAAATAAGTATCTTAAATATATTAGTATGTTCTCAAAATAAATTAATATATTTTTACTATCCCTAACTCCTTCAAATTTGTTACAAAACTATCTTTCCTATGTACCGCGGGCTACCACCACGTGAAACGATGTCATTCATTTTTTTACATTACCTTACCTCGTAGTTGGGTATGATGATTGATATAAATTATATATATGATATTCAAAACATAATAAATCCTATGTATTTTTTTATATCATATATACCTTCTTATATTCGATTCCCTAGTGGATACAACAATGTTGCTTGTATGTAAGGCTGACTACCAGCTCGCAAAGTGATATGATTCGTCTTTCAAAAATGCATTACATGGAATTTGATAAGGATAATGTTAATGATAATGTGTGATATAAATGAAATATTTGTGATATTAATGACATATTTATCATTATATAAATATAATTTATCATTTATGTTCTTTCCTTTTAATTAATATAAAGATGATAACATTATTCATGTACGTATGGGCTACAGCTTTCATGAAGATATGTGACTCTCTTTTCATCACAAAACCACATGGATTATATGTATAAGTATAATTAAATAAATAATATGATATTATTATCATTATTAAATGTTAAAATATTACTTACCTCATTTCTATAATGATCTTTTTTAAATGAAAACATTACTCATGGGTACGTATGGCCTATGTTCACCATGATAGTAACATAATTCATTTATAAAAACCATTATTCATGATTGGGATTAAAAGTATAATTTATGAATAAATATGATAATTATTCCATTATAATTATTATAAATATTATGAAACTATATAATATGCACAGTATTTGAAACATTCATGACCAAGAACGAATGATAAAACAAGTCAATTAACAGTAGACATGGTGAATATTAATAAACATTATTAACAAGTGGATGATAAGATGATATAACAAAATCATATATGATTAAAATAATAATAATATGGTTTGGGTGTATGTTAACGAATTTTTTAAAATCAATTTATAGGATGTTAAATCTTGTTAAACCAAAATGAAACGTAAGGTTAGAGTTTTCATCTCAATTTTATTTCATTGAGGAAAATTGTATTGTTATGCACCTGATTTATTTCATTTAGATTATATATAAGGCCCCAGCCTTAAACATTACTTAATCTTCATTTACTTCAAGAATACAAGTTGAGGATCTTTTCAGGTTTAGAGTTTTAGAGAATTAGATCATAAAACATGCATTTCATTCCACACTTAAACAAAGTGGTTACATAAAATATAGTAATCATTTTTCCCATCAAAGGAAACATATTTAAAATAAAACATGGATTCGTTCATGAAACTTCCTTGACACTATCATCACATCATGTACCTTTCCCTTGACCTGTGAAAAACATTTCAAAAACTTGGGATGAGCATAACAAGCTCAGTAAGGGATATAAAAGTACAAAAAGAAAACATTAGTCCATGTATGAAATCATACTTTACTCATAAAACATTATAATTTTAACATACCTCATCAAATCATGAATAAATCATAGAAATCGTAAGACATAAAGGTAACTTGAGGCATTAATAACATTCTTACATAGGGAGTAACCCTCATGATTACGTTTGGAATACCCATCACAGTATATTCCCTAAATCTTTTCAGAGAAACGTTAATTTTAACTCCTTCATGTTACCCAATGCATTGGAGAGCTATATCAGGCTCACCCACCCTTAATTTATCATGGAACCACCCGTCTTCATAACAATTCCCAAGAACTATAACATAATCGTATCACATAAAACATGCCAATAGGAAACATAACATTTCCACTTTTCAATCACAAGATATCAATAAAACACATTGATATAAAAACATTATGAAAACTATTTTAAATAAAAAATAAAATAAAAGTAAAACATGATATTTATTTTTCATTTTAAAAAAATGTTATGGCTTGTAGAGGAAGTCGAAACTCAAGTAATGGTCACAACAGCGGAGAAGTCATTGTCGCCGCATACGTATGAAAAAAAACATTCCCTTTTGTCATTTAGTAAAATCTTCATATAAAAAAGATTCCTTTTGAATAAACATATAATCCAAAGGGGTTTATACACCGTATAAAAGAATGCTGTGTATAAAACAAAATATGCATCAATGAAAGGAGATTGAGACGAAGTCCCATACCTCATATCCGACTTGACTCGATCATTCTTTAATCTCCTGAATAATAAACTTGAGTTAATTTCTACTTGATTAAGAACCTTTTCAAGTTCATTATTACTTTTATATCACTTATTACCATGTCATGAACATTATATAATTATTTAAGTTAATAATGGTTGTTTTGTCGATCATTCGTACTTGAGTCAAAAATAAACTCTTTATAATTACAAGTTGTTCATGTGTTAAAATATCCATTATATCCAGAATTTTATTCATGATTTAGATATCACTTATATCATATATATCCAGTATATGCATGTATTTATAATATTACATAACATTTATAGGTAAGAAATGAAACGCACCATTCATGGAGACGGTAAGCCGTACGTACGCATGAACGCTACTTTCATTTCTATTTCGTATTTTATGGAATGGAATCATAATGATATAAAGGTATGTTATTATCCATTATAATATCACATATAATATCATTAACTCCATCTTTTGTATGTCCCACATATGGCATTAACGAATCAAATCACTTTAAGGGGGTGGTAGTCCGCACATCCTAAAAATGAAGATATCGCATTTACCCATAATGGAAACCATAAAGGTATGCCATAAATGAAAAATACAGAAGCTTAAGGAAAAAATAAACATATTATATATCATATATAAATATAGTGACATCTTAATGGCCACCTTTGAAGGTGTTAGAATAATATTGAACAATCATCATTTCGTGAGGCAGAAATTCACCATCCATGGAAACAGTATGCTATTTAACCATTATATGTAGGTGTGTGTAAGTGTAGCTAGAATACTCCTTATAAAAACATCCTAGTATATGGAATATACTAGTGTTGTTACAAAAGAAATGAATAAAAAGATTTTAGGGGGTTGGAGAAGAAAAATAAAAGAAAAGAGCATTAGAGAAGACATTACCTTTAAATCGGGTAACTCCACTTGGTTTGAACAAAAAGGATTTCTTGAAGAGCTTCCTGCCTATGTTAAGGATTCTTGGATGAGGAGAGGGATTTGGAGAGACAAAATAAGCAGATATTGGCCGAGCCAAAGGCTTGAGAGGTGTGGGTAAGGAGGTATATGTGGGGGCCTTTAATAAGAGGAGAGGAGGGGCACTCTTGGAAAGGTATAAAATGTTACTTTATTTTCAAATGCGTTTCGGATTTTAAAGGTCCCACATTGATTTATTTTGAGGATAATGTGATAAGGGTTCTAAATAATCCTATCTAATATGTTTTTGACATGTGTAGGTCTTAGATTTTACATTATATTATCTTTGTATTTAAATCATTAAATAATGAGTTAATCATTGCATCATCATAGTCTCATATATAATTTAATTTATTTCATGTCTAAAAATTATAAAAAAAATCCTATGATGTATGAAATCATTTTAGAATTCTATTGACTATTTATAGTCCAAGAGATTATTTATTTAGACAAAATTAAAAATGTTTTACTCAGGTGATATATTATTTGTAATATTTACTTTCATTAAAAAAATAAAAAGATAAAAAGTCATTATCACACAAAAGTGATTCAATGGGGTCCCCAAGTTTGGCACAAGGAATACCATGGTCGGCCATGAAACAAAAAGTAGTATTATGACACATTTTGGTGTCATTTTTATATTATTATGATATTATTTTATTATCCATGACTACCCGATTACTAATTAATCAAGATAATTAATGATAATTACTGTCATTACTATTCCCAAAGTCCAAAAACAAAAGAATATTAATTACATAATTTGGACCTTCTGATTAAAAATATGGAATCAATTTTACCAAATTCCAAACACATAAATTGCAATAATTAATTTAAAAATAATTCCCGTTGTCAAAACAAAGATCGGGTTTTTTTTGAAACAATATCTATGAAAAGTTTGGCATTAATTTATGCCCAATTTCAAAGTGAAATTAATTATAATGACCACTATTGGATTAAATGGTAAACATATATTATATTTACACTTTAAAACCAATTTAAAAGATAATATAACCATATAGATAAATTATATTAAAAATCTTTTTTGATGTAAAATGCAGTATTTTTCACTATTCATTAAAAAAATGAACATTGTCAGAAAAATACCAAAACATTATCCTATGTAAATTTAAATGTCCCAATCATAATGAAATAGTTTATTTTGACAAATATGGATTATAAAATTTTCAAAATATTGATTTAAAAATTGTTCGCCATCAAAAGTCGGTAAAGCAATATTTTAAAAATATTTGTGTATTTCATGCTTAAGATTGGATTTATTCTCATTTTAAGCCTCTAAAACACTATCTAATTCATAAATAGGCATAGATAAGAATATCTATTATTCATTACTTACTTGGGATGTTACATCCTTCCCCCCTTTAGGAAATTGTGTCCCCACAATTTATTTACTTATCTAATAAGTGGGGGTATTTATCCACCATTGTATTTTTAGATTCTCATGTTGCCTCTTCACTCATGTGGTTCTTCCACAAAACCATTACTTGATGAATCACCTTATTCCGCAACACTTGCTCCCTGTGGTCATGAATCTAGACCAGTTGTTTCTCATAAGATAGATTCTCTTCTAGCTGAACTACCTCTGGACTCAAAACATGAGATGGATCTGGCATGTACTTCCTTAACATTGAAACATGAAAAACATTGTGTACCTGAGATAAACTCAGAGGTAAATCCACTCGGTATGCAAATGATCCAACTCTCTCTAGAATTTCATATGGTCCAATGAACCTTGGACTCAGCTTTCCTTTATTTCCAAATCGCATCACACTTTTCCATGGTGAAACTTTGAGAAAAACATGATCGCCTACCTCAAAAGAGAGATCCTTCCTCCTGTTGTCCGCATAACTCTTTTGCCTACTCTGAGTTGTTCTCATATGTTTATATATTAGCTGAACTTTTTTTCCAACTCTTCTACCAATTCTGGTCCCATCAACTTCCTTTCACCCACTTCGTCCCAGAAAGCTGGAGTTCGACACTGCTTCCCATGTAATTCCTCAAATGGTGCCATCTATATACTAGAATTAAAACTGTTATTATAAGAAAACTCAACCAAAAAAAGATGTTGGTCCCAACTTCCCTGATAATCCATCGAACAAGCATGTAGCATATCCTCCAAATTCTGAATTGTTTGTTCTGACTTCCCATCTGATTTAGGATGAAAAGATGTACTAAAATTTAATTCAGTACCCAACAACTTCTGAAGGCCTTTTCAAAAGTTAGAAGTAAATTTAACACCCTGAGCTTCCACAATACGCCTCTCTTTCAATAATGCAATAGCTTGCATTGTACGCAAGTTCGAGTTCTAAAACACCGCGACTAATCAAAGTAGCCGTTATGAATAGTAATACCTAATTTTTGAAATTATATAAATTTTATTTTTCCAAATGGACTTCATTTTTGGATTTGTAATATTGAAATTATCCTATGTTGAATTTTTTGTATTTTTCTGAGAACTTCCAATTTTTTATCAATAATGAAAAATACTTAAAAACAACTTTTTTAATCAAAATAATTTATAGTGCTAACTTATACTGTTGAGTGGTTTTAAAGTATAATTAGAATATATTTTTACTATTTTATCCAATGGTGGTCATAAGAGTTAATTTAACATTGAAATTGGACATAAACAATTGCCAATCTTTTGATATAAATTGTTTCTTAAAAACACGCTATTTGTTGTAACAGAGGGAATTAATTATAAAATTAATTAATGAAACTTATATGTTTGGAATTTTGTAAAACAGACATCATTTTTGAATTCGGAATATCAATTATATCTTAGGGTGAAATTTTGGCCTTATTCTGAAAAACTTCAATTTTTTATGAATAGTGAAACCACTAAGTGGTTGTTAAAAAACTGATTTTTCGTTAAAATGAAACATTACCACTTCTGTGTTTTGAATTTCATAAATCCGATATACATGGTTGTCATTAAGAAGTAAAATGTGGTTCAATGAGATTAAAATAATTTTTGGTGAATAGTAACTTTTAAGTTCTTAATCGCGATAAGAGGTAATTAGTGTAGTTTAAGGTAAAAATAATGTTTTAGTAATATGAGATGAGCTTTACACATGTCCTACCCTCATTGGATGTTCCAAGTCCGACCAAGACAATCCATGGGTCAACTTGGGGACCCCATGGAGCCACTTTAGTTTGAAAATGACATAAATACCTTTTATTTAATGTTAAAGTAAAAAAGGACACAAACATGAAATGTTTTACTAAAACAGTTTTTACATGGGGTTATAAAAGTCATATTTTTGACTATAAATAATCATTGGAAATATAAAAAGATTTCCTACATCATAGTATTTTTTTTTATAATTTCTATACATTAAATAAATTAAATTATTTATGACATCATTATGATGCTGCGATGACCTCATTATTTGACGATTTTAATAAAATGAAAAGATAATGTACAATCCAAATAATACACTTGTCCAAAGACTATTGTATGGGTAGATTTAGAACCCTTATCACATTAGCCACGAATTAAATAAGTTTGGGACCTATAGAATCTGAAAAGCATTGTATAATAATGTAAAATTTCCTTACTTTCCAAGAGTGCCCCTCATCTCCTCTTATAAAAGGCCCTCACCTCTACCACCTCATTCACACATTCAAGCCATTTGGCTTGGCCCAAATCTTCCCAAATACTCTCCCAACTTCTCCCTCTTACTCCTAGAAGCCTAACTTTGGGCGAAACTCTTCCCAAGGAATCCTTTGGCTCAAATCAAAAAGAGTTACCCGATTTTGAGGTAATGTCTTCTCTAATGTTGTTTTGTTTTATTTTTCTTCTCCAACCCCCTAAACTCTTTTTATTAATTTCTTTTGTAACAACACCAGTATACTTAATATACTAGGATGTTTTTATAATAAGGATTCGAGCTACACTTACACACACCTATATCTAATGGTTAATGAACATACCGTTTCTGTGGATGGTGAATTTCTGCCTCACGAAACGATGATTGTTCAACACTCATATAACACCTTAAAAGGTGGCCATTAAGATGTCACTATATTTATATATGATATAAAATATGTTTATGTTTTACTTATGCTTCTGTATTCTCATTTATGGCATACTTTAGGATTTCCATTATGGGTAAACGCGATAATTTCATTTTAGGAAGTGCGGACTACCGCCCCTCAAAGTGATTTGAATTGTTAATGCCATATGTGGGATGTATAAAGGATGGAGTAAATGGTATTATACAATATATTATACAGGAATTATATTATACATTTATATCATTATGATTTCATTCCATTAAATACGAAATAGAAATGAAAGTATCATTCATGCGTACGTACGGCTTACCGTCTCCATGAATGGTGCATTTCATTTCTTACCTCTAAATGTTATGTAATATTATAAATGAATGTATATACTGGATATATATTATATATATGACATCTAAATCTTGAATATAATTCTAGAGATAATGGATATTCTACCACATAAACAACTTGTAATTATAAGAAGTTTATTGTTGACTCAAGTACCAAAGGTCGACAAAACGACCGTTATTAACTTAAATAATTACATAATGTTCATATCATTGTAATAAGTGATATAAAAAGGATAATGAAATTTGAAATGGTTCTTAATAAGGTATATATTAACTCTAGTTTATTATTCAGGAGGTTAAAGAACGGTTGAGTCAAGTCAGGCACGAGGTAAGGGAACTTCTTAACCCAATTTCTATTCTTTGGGTTAATCTCCTACTTTCAAATTATGTCATGATATTATTATGTCCTATCTTGTATTTTTACATTATTTATGTGTACTTATAGTGAATACACATTATATATGTACTTTATTTACAAAAAAAATAAAAAATGATCTTTTTAAGGACTTCGTCTCAATCCCCTTTCATTGAGGCATATTTGGTTTTATACACAACTTTCTTTTATACGGTGTATAAACCCCTTTGACTTTTACGTTTATTCAAAAGGAACATTTTTTATACGAATCGTTTTGCTAAATGACAAAAGGGAATGTTTTTCTTTCCGTACTTATGCGGCGACAATGACTTCTCCGCCGCCATGACCATTATTTGAGTTTCTGCTTCCTCTACAAGCCATCATTTTTTTTAATGAAAAATAAATACAAAGTTTTAACATTCTTTTATTTTGATATTGAAAATGGTTTTGAAAGCATTTTTATTATATCAATGTGTTGTATTGATATCTTGTGATTGAAATGTGGAAATGTTATGGTTCCTTTATGCATGTTTTATGTGATATGATTATGTTATGGTTTATGATATGTTTAAACCTATTCATATGAGGAATGTATTGGACTTAATAAGTGATGGGTGGAGCCCGCTATAGCTCCTCGATGCATCGGTAGGTCTCATGAGACAACTAGATGTGGAATTGGCCAAGGCCCTTTCCCAATTTGATTTATGGTTTTGGACTAGGCCTTAATCATTTTAGACATCTTGGCCGAGGCCTTGAAAAAATGTTTCAGAATGTCTGGCATTATACATTCCGTCATTATGAAAGTGGTTATTGATATTTCATGTGATTATTTGACCAGTAGAATATCCATGTGAAGAAGTGAATGGCATTATCTCATTTTAATTTTTCCATATTATGTTGGTGTTCAAGTTTAAAAGGCTTTTGTTTTAGTTATACATTGCCTTAAATTTTTATGTTTATTTATGAAAGCTTCCGCAATTTTGTTATCCTTAATGAGCATCTGAGCTCACCCCTTTCAATGTTTTAATATTTTCCAGGATGTGAACAAGTATTTTATGAATGACCTGCAGGGATAGTCAGAAGAGGATATGAGTGTGGACTATGAAGACTTTGTTATTAGTTTTTCACTTTCTGATGTAATGTATCATTTATGAATGTATCTAGTGTTTCCAAGGATACTAGACTAATCAGTATTTCGAGACTTGATCTTTTGTGATCATGCCAATGTTACGAAGTAATGCACCGACTCTGGGAAGCTGGGTTTGGGGCGTTACAGTTGGTATCAGAGGCAGTTTAGTACTAACCTTGGAAGCTAGATTTAGATAAACTCTGATTAGAGCACATAGCCCGAAGATAGACTTTGAGGATTAGTATAGAAGAACTTCCTAGAATTTTGGTATTGTAGAGTTGTTGTGAGTTTTCCGAGCAATACATCCCTGTCTGGATACGAGTAGGTAGAGGCAGCTCTGGCACATATGTACCTAGGGGTAAAACACGAAAACACCGCTTTGAGCTAGACTCGAACGGGAACTGATGCACGACAACGGGCCTTGCTGCACTCTTGGTTACGACACTCCTGAGGGATATGCTTAGGATAATTCTCATTTTCTTTACAAACCACTATGAAGGGTTATGAGTATATACTTTCTCAAAGAAAACATTTTTATGGATTATATCCATAAATAGTTCAATTTATGTTAAGTATTTTATAAGTATGGAATTATGTATTTTGATTCATAAACTAATCTAGTTTATACCATTGTGTAGAAATGGCGCCTAGTGGAAGGAATGGAAACCGTATCAATGAATGAACTCTGTGTAGGGATTTCCCTCCTGCTCAAGATAATTATTGTGGATTTTGAGATACAACTGGTGCTGATCAACTTATTACCATGCTGGGACAACTCACTCAGGTTATGAATAATAACCTTACTCGTATGGAGAACCCTGATCCACAACGTGTAGGATCAATGTTAGACCGCTTTATGAGGAAACAACCACCAACATTTAATGAGGGTACAAATCCATTAGTATCCGAGCAATGGATAAACTCCTTAGAGAAAATATTCCACGCCTTAGGGAGTAGTGAAAGGGAAAAGGTTATCATGGCAGTTTACCGCCTCACTGGAGATGCTGATCAATGGTGGTCATTGATTCAAAACTCAAAGGAAGATGATTACATATCGAATATGGAATGGAGGGAGTTCAAAGATCTTTTTTTAGAAAAATATTTTCCTCATGACCATAGAGCAGATATGGAAAGTCAATTTCTGAGTCTAAAACAAATGGAGGATGAGAATTACGCAAAGTATGAGGCCAACTTTATAAGGTTAGTGAGGTATGCTGAATATTATATACATAACCGAAGAGGTAAGATTAATCGTTTCGTTGATGGGTTAAAACCATTTCTCCGTCGAGATTTAGTATCACAATCGTTCTCAACATATGAAGATATTTTCTCACGTGCTATCAAGATAGAAAAGGAATTATCTAAGTCTTATGACAACAAAGTAAAGCAAGAGAAGAAGAGAACGGTGGAACAAGAGATAGATAAAGGGAAAAAAGGAAATAAGGATTTTCCATCGTGTGATAATTGTGGGAAGAATCACCCTGGTACTTGCCTAAAAGGAATGGGAGTTTGTTATAAATGTGGAGAAAAAGGTCACCAGGCGCATGATTGCAAGGGAAATAAAGAGGGTATCAATGTTGAATGCTACAATTGTAGGGAAATGGGGCATTATGAAAATGAATGTCCTAAGCATCAGGGAAACTTACCTCAGAAAAGGCCAAGGGATCGAGGACAATCTTATGATGTTACTACAGTTGAAGCGGAATAATTAATGTATTGGTGCTTTTGGACTCATGGATTATATTCTGGTTATTAAAATAATGTGATATATATATAAAGATTGTACTGAAGTACTTGTTGTTTCAGTAAGGTTTTAATATGATGAAGGTAATCATATTTTTAGTATGTGACAATAAGATAAACTTTACTTTGTTTGGGGAATATAATGTTACAATAAATTTTGGAATTTAAGGACCTTTCAGAGAAAGTCTGGACGGAGGTATTTTGGATAACTATATAGGTTGGAATGGATTAAGTTGAACCTTGGATAGTATTGTTTAAGGTTAAAAAATTTATGAAGATTATTTTTGGAATATTATAGTTTTAGGAAAAGGACAACCTGCAGGGTAGGGCATAACCCGTCGCGTCGGACAAAGCTGCAGGAATCGAACCCACAATCATAGTGCGACAGGCCTTTATTTCCTACCACTAGCCTACAGGAAGTCCCTGGTTATTAAAAAATAATTTTACTAATATAAATGGTATGTGTTAACATTTGGAACCTTATACAATTAGGATAAGTATAATATTTTTGAGTTCTATTATCTTTTTCAGTGAAAGATGAGTTGAAGGCTGAAACTCTAATTGTCAAGCATAAATATATATATACCTATCTCTTATTGAATGAATGAATTAATTCTTAAACTTTAGTAAAGGGATATTATAACAAAAAATGTGTTATCCTAATACCTTATGTCTTGTTGAACTGATGATATTTTAAATCAACATAGATTGAAGGCTTTGAGGCCCTCAATTTGAAAGTTGATTGTGATTGATGACCTCAATCACTCCCTATAAATATTTATGTTTTTCCTCCAATTATATGTCTCTAATTGTCACCAATGTTCTCCTAATCGAGATCATAATTGGGTGGTGACTTTTTCATTTCCCTTTCCCTCTTATTAAGGCTAAATTTTATTAATCTTATTTCCGATGTGGGTTTTCCACAAAGGTATTTTCTATTTTCAACCTTCTATTTTCGAAGAAAAATTTAAAATTGCGAGGACGCAATATATTTAAGGAGGGGAGAATGTAACACCCCGAGCTTCCACAATACGCCTCTCTTTCAATAATGCAATAGCTTGCTTTGTACGCAAGTTCGAGTTCTAAAACACCGCGACTATTCAAAGTAGCCATTATGAATAGTAATACCTAATTTTTGAAATTTTATAAATTTTATTTTTCCAAATGGACTTCCTTTTTGTATTTGTAATATCGAAATTATCCTATGTTGAATTTTTGGTATTTTTCTGAGAACTTCCAATTTTTTATGAATAGTGAAAAATACTTAAAAACAACTTTTTTAATCAAAATAATTTATAGTGATAAATTATACTATTGAGTGGTTTTAAAGTATAATTAGAATATATTTTTACTATTTTATCCAATGGTGTTCATTGGAATTAATTTAACTTTGAAATTGGACATAAACAATTGCCAATCTTTTGATATAAATTGTTTCTTAAAAACACGCTATTTGTTGTAACAACGGGAATTAATTATAAAATTAATTAATGCAACTTATATGTTTGGAATTTTTTAAAACAGACATCATTTTTGAATTCAGAATATCAATTATATCTTAGGGTGAAATTTTGGCCTTATTCTGAAAAACATCAATTTTTGATGAATAGTGAAACCACTAAGTGGTTGTTAAAAAACTGATTTTTCGTTAAAATGAAACATTACCACTTCTGTGTTTTGAATTTAAAAAATACTACATACATGGTTTTCATTAAGAAGTAAAATTTGGTTCAATGAGATTAAAATAATTTTTGGTGAATTGTAACTTTTATGTTCTTAATCGCGATTAGAGGTAGTTAGTGTAGTTTAAGGTAAAAATAATGTTTTAATAATATGAGATGAGCATGACACATGTCCTACCATCATTGGATGTGCCAGGTCCGACCAAGAAAATCCATTGTCAACTTGGGGACCCCATGGAGCAACTTTAGTTGGAAAATGACATAAATACCTTTTATTTAATGTTAAAGTAAAAAATGACACAAACATGAAATGTTTTACTAAAACAATTTTTAAATGGGGTTATACAATTCATATTTTTGACTATAAATAGTCATTGGAAATATAAAAATATTTCCTACATCATAGTATTTTTTATATAATTTTTAGAGATTAAATTAATTAAATTATTTATGACATCATTATGATGTAGCGATGACCTCATTATTTAACGATTTTAATAAAATGAAACGATAATGTACAATACAAGGCATAAACTTGTCCAAAGACTATAGGATGGGTATATTTTGAACCATTATCACCTTAGACACTAATTATATAAGTGTGGGACCTTTAGAATCTGAAAAGAATTGTATAATAATGTAAAATTTCCTTACTTTCCAAGAGTGCCCCTCCTCTCCTCTTATAAAAGGCCCCCACCTCTACCACCTCATTCACACTTTCAAGCCATTTGGCTCGGCCAACCTCTTCCCAAATACTCTCCCAACTTCCCCCTCTTACTCCTAGAAGCCTCACTTTGGGCGAAACGCTTCCCAAGGAATCCTTTGGCTCAAATCAAAAAGAGTTACCTGATTTTGAGGTAATGTCTTCTCTAATGTTGTTTTATTTTATTTTTCTTCTCCAACCCCCTAAATTCTTTTTATTCATTTATTTTGTAACAAAACCAGTATCCTAAATATACTAGGATGTTTTTATAATAAGTATTCGAGCTACACTTACACACACCTACATCTAATGGTTAAAGAACATACGGTTTCTGTGGATGGCGAATTTCTGCCTCACAAAACGATGATTGTTCAACACTCATATAACACCTTCAAAGGTGGCCATTAAGATGTCACTATATTTATGTATTATATATAATATGGTTATGTTTTACTTATGATTCTGTATTTCTCATTTATGGCATACTTTATTATTTCCATTATGGGTAAACGCGATAATTTCATTTTAGGAAGTGCGGACTACCACCCCCTCAAAGTGATTTGAATTGTTAATGCCATATGTGGGATGTATAAAGGATGGAGTAAATGGTATTATACACTATATTATACTGGAATTATATTATATATTTATATCATTATGATTTCATTCCATTAAATACGAAATATAAATGAAAGTAGCGTTCATGCGTACGTACGGCTTACCGTCTCCATGAATGGTGCATTTCATTTCTTACCTCTAAATGTTATGTAATATTATAAATGAATGTATATACTGGATATATATGATATATGTGACATCTAAATCATGAATATAATTCTGGAGATAATGGATATTCTACCACATAAACAACTTGTAATTATAAGAAGTTTATTGTTGACTCAAGTACCAAAGATCGACAAAACGACCGTTATTAACTTAAATAATTACATAATGTTCATATCATTTTAATAAGTGATATAAAAAGGATAATGAAATTTAAAATGGTTCTTAATAAGGTATATATTAGCTCTAGTTCATTATTCAGGAGGTTAAATAACGGTTGAGTCAAGTCAGACACGAGGTAAGGGAACTTCTTAACCCAATTTCTATTCTTTGGGTTAATCTCCTACTTTCAAATTATGTCATGATATTATTATGTCATATCTTGTATTTTTACATTATTTATGTGTACTTATAGTGAATACACATTATAGATGTACTTTATTTAAAAAAAATGATCTTTTTAAGGACTTCGTCTCAATCCCCTTTCACTGAGGCTTATTTGGATTTATACACAACTTTCATTTATACGGTGTATAAACCCCTTTGACTTTTACGTTTATTCAAAAGGAATCTTATTTATATGAAGCGTTTTGCTAAACGACAAAAGGGAATGTTTTTCTTTCCGTACTTATGCGGCGACAACGACTTCTCCACCGCTGTGACCATTATTTGAGTTTCGGCTTCCTCTACAAGCCATCATTTTTTTAATGAAAAATAAATACAAAGTTTTAACTTTCTTTTATTTTGGTATTGAAAATGGTTTTGAATGCTTTTTTATTATATCAATGTGTTGTATTGATATCTTGTGATTGAAATGTGGAAATGTTATGTTTCCTTTATGCATGTTTTATGTGATACGATTATGTTATGGTTTATGATATGTTTAAACCTATTCATATGAGGAATGTATTGGACTTAATAAGTGACGGGTGGAGCCCGCTATAGCTCCTCGATGCATCGGTAGGTCTCATGAGACAACTAGACATGGAATTGGCCAAGGCCCTTTCCCAATTTGATTTATGGTTTTGGGCGAGGCCTTAATCATTTTAGATGTTTGGCCGAGGCCTTGACAAAATGTTTCAGAATGTTTGGCATTATACATTCCTTCATTATGAAAGTGGTTATTGATATTGCATGTGATTATTCGATAAGTAGAATATCCATGTGAATAAGTGAATGGAATTATCTCATTTTACTTTTTCCATATTATGTTGATGTTCAATTTTAAAAATATTTTGTTTTAGTTATACATTGCATTAAATTTTTATGTTTATTTATGAAAGCTTCCGCAATATTGTTATCCTTACTGAGCATCTGAGCTCACCCCTTTCAATGTTTTAATATTTTCCAGGATGTGAACAAGTATTTTATGAATGACCTGCAGGGATAGTCAGAAGAGGATATGAGTGTGGACTATGAAGACATTGTTATTAGTTTTTCACTTTATGATGTAATGTAACATTTATGAATGTATCTAGTGTTTCCAAGGCTACTAAACTAATCGGTCTTTCGAGATTGAATCTTTTGTGATCATGCCAATGTTACGAAGTAATTCACCGACTCTGGGAAGCTGGGGTTGGGGCGTTACATAAACCTGGGATCACGGTCAGATACAATGGATAGAGGAACTCCATATAACCTGAATATCTATTTAAGATTCATATCGGAAAGTTGATCTAGGTAAAAAGTATCTCGTATAGCAAGGAAATGAGCAGATTTAGTCAAGCGATCTACAATAACCCAGATTGCATTATTACCTCGAGGTATCTTTGGAAATCCAACAACAAAGTCCCTGGATATAATCTCCCATTTCCACATTGGTACTAGTAGAGGCTGAAGCATCCCTTTCAGTAACTACCGCTCTGATTTAACCTGTTGACAAGTCAAACACTTCATAGTAAAATCAGCAATATCCATTTTCATTCTGTCCCACCAGTAATACTCCCGATGATCTCTATACGTCTTATTACTTCCTAGATGAACTGAAAACAGAGAACTATGAGATTCTCATAACAACTCTCTCTTTAACTGTGAATCACAAGGCACACACAATCTCTTCCTAAATCTCAAAACGCAGTCATTATCAATGTTGAATTCATGCGACAAACTATTTTGAACCAGCTCTAACTTTTTCTGCAACTCACTGTCTTGCTTCTGTGCTTGGTTAATTCTGTCTGATAGAGAAGATTTCACTGATACCTGAAATAAAACAGAAGGACATCCTGCACCAACAACTTCTATTCCAAAGTTCTTCAAAACCATAACCAAAATATCACGTTCCAAACATAATATTGTTAATGAAGCATTACTTTTTTGACTCAAAGCATCAGCCACTTTATTTTCTTTTCCCAGATGGTAATGAATTGTACAATCATAATCTTTGATTAATTCTAGACATCTCCTCTGTCTCATGTTCAATTCTTTATGAGTGAATATATACTTTAACCTTTTGTGATCGGTATATATTTCACACTTTACTCCATACAAATGATGCCTCCAAATTTTTAAAGCGAAAACAACAACAGCTAATTCCAAATCATGTGTAGGGTAATTTACCTCATGAGTTTTCAATTGTCGTGAAGCATAAGAAATTACCTGATCATTCTACATTAGGACGCAACCATGTCATTTCAATGAAGCATCATTGTAGATAACAAACTCCCCATTCCTAGAAGGTAGTGCCAAAACTAGAGCATTCACCAATCTTCTTTTCAGTTCCTAAAAACCATTATCACATTCTTTTTTCCAGATAAACCTAACACCCTTCCGAGTTAGCTTTGTCATTGGACTAGATAACTTTGAAAATTTTCTAACAAACCTTCTGTAATAGCCTGCCAAACCATGGAAGCTACGAATCTCAGTTACATTTGTGGGTCTTGGCCATTCTTCGATAACCTTTTTTTTTGCAGGATCAAGAATTATTCCATCTTTAGAAACAATATGACCAAGGAAACAAATTTTTTGCAAAAAAAGCTCACACATTATAAATTTCCCATACAATTTATTTTCTTTTACAGTTTGCAAAATAACCATTAAATGTCTTTCATGCTCCTCTTTACATTTAGAAAACACCAAAATATCATTAATGAAAACAACCACAAACTTATCCAAGAAGTCATGGAAAATTCTATTCATTAAGCCCATGAATACAGCAGGTGCATTGGTTAGCCCAAAAGTCATTACTAAAAATTCATAATGGACATATCTTGTACGAAACGCGATATTCAGAATATCTGCTTCCTTTACCTTCAACTGATGGTACCTCGATCTTAGGTCAATCATTGAAAATTATTTATCTCCCTCGACGTGATCAAACAAATCATCGATATGAGGCAAAGGATATTTGTTCTTAACAGTGATGTTATTCAAGGCTCTATAATCAATGAAAAGTCTCATAGAACCATCTTTCTTTTTAACAAATAAAACAAGAGCACCTCATGGTGATGGGCTAGGTCGAATTAAACCTCTCTCTAATAAATCTTTCAATTTCTCCTTCAACTCTAAAAGTTCAATTTGAGCCATTCGATAAGGGGGTTTTGAAATTGGCTTAGCATCAGGAACAAAGTCAACAGTAAATTCAAGTTCTTGATCTAGAATTATTCCAGGCAACTCATCAGGAAAAACATCAGGATACTCATTTACCACCGGCACATCATTAATCTGAACAGTTCCCTTGTTTTTAACAATATGTTCAAGGTAACATTCATTTCCATATTTTACAAGTTTCTCAGCCTCTTGATATGTTATCAACAGTAAGGGTTCATTATTGTAGACAAACTGAAAGTCTTTCTGAAAATAAATTTCTTTGGCTCTACAGTCAATCTTAGCATGGTAAATAGAGATCCAATCCATAGCCAGGATAACATCAAACTCTACTTGAGGTAAAATAATAAGGTTTTCAAGTAGGTTCTTTCCACGGATAAAGATAGGAAGATTCTTATAAATTATTTTTGCCTCAAAATTTCCCCCAGGTGTTTTTACCACAAGTTCTTGAGTCATTTCTTGTGAAGGTATTCCCATTTTACTAGAAAAGTTTTCAGAGATGAAAGAATGTGTAGATCCTGAATCAAAAAACACACTGGAATAATCTGAAAAAACAAACAAAGTACCTGATACAACTTCATTTGATGGCCTGATATCTTCTGAAGTAATTGCAAAGGATTTCACCACCCCTTTCTGCTTGTAGTCTACCTGCTTCCCATCACTCGATCTCTTTGTCAGACACTCGTTTGCATAGTGACGCATCTCATTGCACTTAAAACATTTCACTAACTGTAAATAAAATTTGGTCTTACCATCACCCTTATCTTTTTCAGTGAAATCACGAGCCTTATGTCCCATCTTACCACATCGGTAGCACTTTCTAGAATTCAGAAGACATTCCCCAGCATGCCTTTTACCACATTTATCACAAAATGGGAACTTAGTTTTCTTACTGTCAGACCTTTTTGAAATATTCTTTCCTTTATCATACCACCTCGGTATCTTCTTCTGTTGGTTGTTTTAGAACACTTGATCATCAGCAAACTCCATTTCCACCTTATCAGCACATCGAACAAGCTTTTCATAACTTTCGAACTCACGAGAAGCCAATTCCCTTAGATATTTTGGCTTTAATCCTGAGTAAAAAACGATTGATTTTACTATCAAGGTCTCAGATAATATTTGGAGCGTACCATGCCAATCGAGTGAACCTTTATTCATAAGAAACCACTAATTCATACTCTTTCCTCAATTCCAAGAATTGTTTTTCCATCCTAAGTCTAACAGCCTTAGGAAAATACTTCTCAAGAAATATACATTTGAATTCATCCCAGTCGAGAGCATCAATCCCATTAGTATCCCTGATATTTTTAACCATATACCACCACTGATCTGATTCACCCTCCAAACGGTAAATTGCAAGACTAACCTTTTGATTTTCTGAACACCCCATGACATCGAAAAACATCTCATGTGCTTTAATCCACCCTTCAGCTAGCACAGGGTCATATGATCCTCTAATTTATCGGGGATGTTGCCTCATGAAATGTTCCACCACTGACATGTTCCTCTACAGTTCATCTGGCTGATCTCGTGCATGGATACCACCACCATTTATCGCTTGAGTAAATTGCACCATTACAGCAACAAACTGTCCAGTTCCAATTCCGACCATCTCAGGATGCTGATTCGGAAGGTTATTTCCTTCTTTATGCCTTCCTAGCATTGCTTCCATGTTTCCTTTGTGAAAAACCATTCTAAACAAACATGTCTTAGATGAATTAACATGGTAAACATCAAATGCTATATAATTTCAATTTGACCATAAAAAAATATTTTTGGATAATCATTTAATATAATTCTAACTCCTAACGTTATCTAAACCGACCTCTGATACCAACTATGAGGCCCCAGTCTTAAACATTACTTAATCTTGAGTTACTTCAAGAATACACTTTGAAGATCTTTTCAGGTTTAGAGTTTTAGAGAATTAGATCATAAAACATGCATTACATTCCACACTTAAACAAAGTAGTTACATAAAAGATAGTACTCATTTTTCCCATCAACAGAAACATATTTAAAATAAAACATGGATTATTTCTTGACACTTCCTTGAAACTATCATCACATCATGTACCTTTCCCTTTACCTATGAAAAACATTTCAAAAAATTGGGATGAGCATAAAAAGCTCAGTAATGGATATAAAAGTACGAAAAGAAAACATTAGTCCATGTATGAAATCATACTTTACTCATAAAACATAATCATTTTAACATACCTCATCAAATCACGAATAAATCATAGAAATCATAAGACATAAAGGTAACTTGAGGTATTCATAAAATTCTTACGTAGGGAGTAACCCTCATGGTTACGTTTAGAATACCCATCACAATATATTCCCTAAATCTCTTTGGAGAACCTTTATTGTTTAACTCATTAACATTACCCAATGCATTGGAGAGCTATATAGGGATCACCCACTCTTATTTTATCATGGAACCACCCATCTTCATAACAGTGCCAAAGAACCATAACATAATCGTATCACATAAAACATGCATATAGGAAACATAACATTTCCACCTTTCAATCACAAGATATCAATACAACACATTCATATAAAAACATTAAGAAAACTATTTTCAATACCAAAATAAAAGAATATTAAAAAATGTTATTTATTTTTCATTTTAAAAAAAATTATGGCTTGTAGAGGATGTCGAAACACAAGTAATAGTCACAGCGGCAGAGAAGTCGTTGTCGCCGCATACGTACGACAAAAAAAACATTCCCTTTTGTCATTTAGTAAACGCTTCGTATAAAAACGATTCCTTTTGAATAAACGTAAAATTCAAAGGGGTTTATACACCATAAAAAAAAGTTGTGTATAAAACATAATATGCCTCAATGAAAGGAGATTGAGATGAATTCCCATACCTCGTATCTGACTTGACTCGATCATTCTTTAATCTACTGAATAATAAACTTGAGTTAATTTATACTTGCTTAAGATCATTTTTCAAGTTCATTATTCCTTTTGTATCACTTATTACCATGTCATGAACATAATTTAATTATTTAAGTTAATGATGGTTGTTTATCATTGGTACATGAGTCAAAAATAAACTCTTTATAATTACAAGTTTTTAATATGATAAAATATCCATTATATCAAGAATTATATTCATTATTTAGATATCAAATATATCATATATATCTAGTATATAAATTTATTTATAATATTACATAATATTTAGATGTAAGAAATTAAATGCACCGTTCATGGAGACGGTAAGCCGTACGTACGCTTGAACGCTACTTTCATTTCTATTTCATATTTTATGGAATGGAATCATAATTATATAAATATATGTTATGATTCCAATATAATATCACATATAATATCATTAACTCAATCCTTTATACGTCCCACATATGACATTAACAAATCAAATCACTTTAAGGGGGCGGTATTCCGCACTTCCTAAAAATGAAGATATCACATTTACCCATAATGGAACCCATAAAGGTATTCCATAAATGAAAAATAAATAAGATTAATGAAAACATAAACATATTATATATCATATATAAATATATTGACATCTTAATGGCCACCTTTTAAGGTGTTAGAAGAATATTAAACATTAATCGTTTTGTGAGGCAGAAATTCACCATCAACGGAAACAATATGCTCTTTAACCATTAGATGTAGGTGTGTGTAAGTGTAGCTAGAATCCTCCTTATAAAAACATCCTAGTATATGGAATATACTGGTGTTGTTACAGAATAAATGAATAAAAATATTTTAGGGGGTTGGAGAAGCAAAATAAAACAAAATAGCATTAGAGAAGACATTACCTTTGAATCAGGTAACTCCTCTTGGTTTGAACCAAAACGGTTTCTGGAAGAGCTTCCTGCCTAAGGTAAGACTTCTCGGATGAGGAGAGGGATGTGGATAGACAAAATGAGCAGATCATTGCCGAGACAAAGGCTTGAGAGGTGTGTGTAAGGAGGTAGAGGTGGGGGCCTTTTATAAGAGGATAGGAGGGGCACTCTTGGAAAGGTATAAAATGTTACTTTATTTTCAAATGAGTTTCGGATATTAAAGGTCCCAAATTGATGTATTTCGAGTATAAGGTGATAAAGGTTCGAAATACACCCATACAATATGTTTTTGACATGTTTAAGTCTTAGATTTTACATTATATTTTCATTTTATTTAAATCGTTAAATAATGAGGTAATCGCTGCATCATCATGGTCTCATATATAATTTAATTTATTTAATGTCTAAAAATTATATAAAAAATACTTTGATGTAGGAAATATTTTTATATTTCCAACGACTATTTATATTCCAAGATATCATTTATGTAGACAAAATTAAATTTTTTTTACTCAGGTGATACATTCTTTGTAATATTTACTTTCTTTAAAAAAATAAAAAGATAAAAAGTCATTATCACCCAAAAGTGATTCCATGGGGTCCCCAAGTTTGGAACAAGGAATCCCATGGTCGGCCATGACACAAAAAGTAGTATTAGGACACATTTTTGTGTCACGTTTTTATTATTATGATATTATTTTATTATCCCTAACTACCCGATTACTAATTAATCAAGATAATTAACGATAATTACCGTCGTTACTATTCACAAAGTCGAAAAACAAAAGAGTATTAATTACATAATTTAGACCTTTTGATTACAAATATGGAATACATTTTAACAAATTCCAAACACATAAATTTCAATAATTAATTTAAAAATAATTCCCATTGTCAAAACAAATAGCGGGTTTTTTTGAAACAATATCTATGAAAAGTTTGGCATTAGTTTATGCCCAATTCCAAAGTGAAATTAATTCTAATGACCACTATTGGATTAAATGGTAAAAATATATTATATTTACACTTTAAAATCAATTAAAAAGATAATCTAACCATATAGTAAAATTATATGAAAAATCAGTTTTGATGTAAAATGCAGTATTTTTCACTATTCATTAAAAAATGAACATTGTCAGAAAAATACCAAACAATTATCCAATGTAAATTTAAATGCCACAATAATAAAGAATAATTTTATTTTGACAAATAGAGATTATAAAATTTTCAAAATATTTATTTAAAAATGGTTCTCCATCAAAAGGCGGTAAAGCAATCTTTTAAAAATATTAGTGTATTCCATGCTTAAGATTGGATTTATTCTCATTTTGAGCCTCTAAAACACTATCAAATTCATAAATAGACATAGATAAGAATATCTATAATTCATTACTTACTTGCTATGTTACATTATATACATCCCATTTGACATAAAATTTCATGATTAATCAATAATTAATTGCATTTTCTGTTTAAATTTTAGATATTTCATCCAATTTTATTTTATTTCAAAATTACCAAGTTGTAAAAGTTATTGTAAAATATATATTTCTTTTGTTCCTATCATATTTATCAATAAATTATCACATTCTTGTAATAATTATTCATTTTAATACAAATTTTTCTTAAATATCCACATTATTTTATAATTTTTATAGTTATTGACTAAACTATATTCCATTTTTACATACGATGTTTACTTTTATCGTTGATTGATTAACTAGGAAAAATTAATAAATTTGTATCATTTACCCGATATGAAAGTATGGTGATATGGAACTTTATTCGTGAATTAAAAAAATGATTCTATAAATGGAAATTTATTTATAAATTTAGACATGTGGGGGTCCTATTTATCTATTCCTCTTCAATGCATAGATTATCCTGATGGGACAAATCAGTTGGCCAAACTATATGATCCTATAAATATTAGTTTTAAATTAGTTTTCCAAACAAGATGAGTTTATACATAGTTGTTTTTAAATATCTTGATGATAGATTTATATGGAAGAGGTATCTTGTAATGACACATGATGTAAATTAATTATGTATTTCCTTCATTTATAATTCAATTATCTTACAATCCATGAGATATTCTTTAAGAAATTATTTCTCAATTAATTTCATTCTTAGTTTATTATTTAAATGGAATATGTCCTTACCTATTTACCATTCCATATTGATTATGATAATAGATTCATAATATTTTTCATTGAATGTTCCCCTTACTGATTATTTCATCTCACCCATATTTTTATTCCTTTCTCCATGATATTAATAATGATTCTTAGAATGAGTTTCCAAAGATGTAGTTCATCTTATTTTGTTATGTATTTTGTTTTATTTTCAATTCCCAATGTAAAATGGTAATAATATATGTATCTAGTTCTAAAAACATCTAAACCGATCGGTCGTTTGAGATTTTACAATTTTTATCTATGATAATTTATTAAAGAAGGAATCGTCTCTAGGATATTGGATTTTGGATCACTATATTTTAGAATAATAATTAATTTATATACATTTATACCATGAAAAATATTGAAAATTAAGTTTAATTGAAAATATATTTATAAGGATTTTAATTGGAGGCATTTATTTTTTAGTTTATATTAAATATTTTTTCAAAAATATTGATTTTTAAAATTGATAGCTTATGTATTCACATGAGAATTAATAAAAAAAATTGATTACATTAAAAATAGTTAACCCTTAGAAATAAACATGCTCATATGTACAGCTAGTAGGAATCAATGTTTACTGAAGGATAAACTAAGTTCCAGCTTATCCTCAAACATCTCTATCAGATGCACAATCCTAAATTTAACTTCTGTATTTCTCAATATAATGTTAACCATTATAAAGGAATTATATTGGGATAATGAAAACTCACAATCCAAATTAATGTCATGCAATCCCAATGGAACCTGAATCCCTCATGATGTTTTCAACTCTCTAATGTAATCTTAGTATTCTAACACCTAGAATTTGATGAATAGACCAGAATAATGAAATCATCATTATATATGATCAAATATTATTTTAAGGGGAGATATTTAAATTGAATCTTAACCACTCATCAAACCTCAATCGCTTGTATAGTTTATAAAGAGGAGGGGAATATTTTATATTAATTATTTTTTGAAATTATGATTTTTTTTGGAGAGTTCACGGTGAAATATATCCACTGTATGACAAAATATGTTAGAAAAAATTTTAATCCCTGAATTAGATTTGTGGTATCCAATCGAATCAATTTTCATACATGCCCACTATCCTAATTTATCTATATTGTTAACTAATTCAATACATCTCCCTTTTAATCTTTGGTCAATCTCACTCAGGCATCTATCATGATACATTCCATTTCAATAACCATCATTATCAGTAACTCTCTATCTATATATAACATTTATTCTCATCACACCTATTTTTCTAAAGTAGTTAAACCCCCTTCTATAATTCCATAGTCCGTTGTACTGATACATTAAATCTCACACTTCCATTGCTTATTGTCTCTCTATTATTTAATATCTATAACACCTATATTCCTAAATCCCATCCATTAATCACATCTAGATTACTACACCCCCCACTAATATTGGAGGTGTAGTTATTTTCCGAAGAGAAGAGGATACAAAGCACATCAATGAGGGGGCCTTCATTATTCCAATTATTTTATCTATATTTATTAGGCTAAGCAAGTCAATTTTTCTGGTATGAGGGGAATGTAATAAGATTTTAGGATATGTAACTTGGGAAACTGGTATTTTTTTATTCGTTCTTAAAAGTTATAGATTTTAACTATCCATAATATAGTTAAATTATTTTTGGGTGTGGGTGAGGAAAAAATGTTTAACCCTAAACCATACTAAAATATATTAATATTTCCATCATAATAAACTAGAGTTCATGTTTTTTTTTGAAATGTAATAAATTAATGATAACAGAAATTCATCCCCTCAAGGTGAATGGAAAACCAAAAAAGGACTATTTACCTTATGAGTAAATACATCTATACCAGGAGATCATAGATATCGGGTTTTTGATATTTCTAATAACATTTTTATAGTAATTAACATATCATGATTCATATCATCAATTTTTAGACAACTTTACCGACATATCAATCATTAGATCATGTATCCTCAATTTAGATTGTTACATCAAACTGTATATACCAATTAAAGACCTGAATATTATAAAATAAATAAAATAAATTAATTTTATCATGAAAACACTAAATCAAATACCCAATTAATGTATAGTTTTCGATACATTATACATAATTATGATAGTAGAAAACCAACACATCCCTGTGAAAATTATGCGATCACTCACAGTTAAAAATACACTTATTCTTAAATTTATATAAACTAATAATACTTTTTTTGTATAATATCTCTTCATGTTAATCACATAAGTGGTAGGATTAACATGGGATGAAATTTAAAAAAAATTAGAAAAAACCAACCCAAAATCCTAAAGAATATATAAAAGTTTGAAAAAAGAATTAATAAAAAAGAAGAAACTTTTATTATGTATAACCAGTAAGGGTGAACTTCAAATGGTTGTGTAAAAATTCTAATATATCATATGATGAAAAAATATTACCAGAACTCACATAAGAATCATGAGAAAGATAAATAAAATGTAATGGTTGGTTGTATTACATAAAAATAATTATAAAATATGAAGCCTTGGATTTTGTATTGTGGTTTTTTCACACATGAATATAAATAATAATATAATCAATGATTGTGTTTTTTAATCCTTTGTGAAAAATAACCAGTTATATGATAAAATAATTAGATGCTCCAAAATTAGTGAGACGAAGACAACTTCAACAGATATTCTATTCATTGATGTTTTGAGGTGTATTGTATTAAATGTATCTGATTTTTGAAATAATGCTAATAAGATTATTTTTTTATGAATGTATTTTTTATTTTGTTATAGAATAATGGTGCAATTATCATGATATTAAAATATAAATGTTTTATTTTTTTATATCAAAGGATAAAAAAATTATTCTATAGGTTGAAATAAGATAATGAATTGTGACATGAAATAATTCCCTATTTAGGCCAATATAACATGAGAATAGTTTTATTTTGGGATGGTATGAGAAAAATTTAAATTCTCAACCATTAAAAAAATAAATCTTGAGAATTTTTTCATTAATGAAATATAGTGAATACTATGGGAACCCTTCTTTTTATTACACAATTAAACATAATTTATTACATAAACTTCACTTGATTCAACATAGAAGATTGAGAGGTCTAGTGTCTTTGGGGCTTAGGATCATTACATAACAACTTAAAACATGAAATACAACATATTTATCAAAAACGTCCTTTACTTGACCACTACATTCCCTCATACTTACCATTTCTTGGGATAACCTGAGGACATGCATAAGAAAATGGTGAGTAATAATGCCCAGTAAGAGACTAGTCATCGAATAACATGAGGAATACAATACATGATAGACAATAGTCATATCAATAGAGCACAAGAGAAGCATAAACATAAAGGCGTGATAAAACATGATAACCATAACATGGAAATGTGGCAACAACACTTAACATGGAATTAACATGAGTCAAGGCTCATGGCACATGGAGCATGAGTAAACCCTCATTGCACATGAAACACAAGTAAAAGATCGTTTCACTTTAAGTAGCATGAGTAAACACCCATTGCACATGACGTATCATGATACTAGACTTTACCCAATGCATTGGAGGGCTATAAGGGTGAACCCTTCTTAAACATTACATTTCATGATTAACTGTGCCACATGGATCATATAACATGGATTCATAAAACATAATTATTTATTCCATGATAAAGGAATGTGGATTTAATACATGAAAATTCATAATAAATAAGTAAATGTGCCTAAATTTGAATACCCTTGATAAAGAATTGGGAATGGTATTCATTACACAATGACATTAGCTTGGAAAATCGGTGCAATTTCGGTAGCGTAACGGTGTGACATAAAAAATCATAAAAATGGTTGATAAGAGAGAAAGGGGTGTCTAATAATATGTACATAAAATGGATAGTAAGGGGGTCATATAGATACATGTATTTATAATTGTAATGGAATTTAGATTCATGATACAAAATAATCTCTTGAATGTAAGTGAGGAGAGATAAATTCATTTCGGAATTTATGCATAGTAACGGGTGTACATGGGAGGCATTTATTGAGGGAGAAATGGGTCTCTCATAATTCAAACATAAAGAGGTCTATATTGTGTAGTTTAGAAACCATACCCCAACATTTATAATTGAAATTAAAAGGGTATAACATCTTAATGAATATTGGACAAAAATGAGAAAGGAAGAAAAACCCTTACTTGGAAGTGTGCTTCCAAAGGCTAGAGAGAGGCTTGAGAGAGGATTATTGGTAGCTTGAGGCACCTTGGTGGGATTATAGAGAGAGGAGGGAAGATGTTTTATCAATTCAAAAGGCTTTGTTTGAGGATGAAGTGGGAGCTTGGGTGAGTTTGTATAGGAAAGGTGATTGAAATATTTATTATTTAGGTTTGGGACACCTCACATTAAACTAATCCAAACCACAAACCAGCACATGGTTTTGGCCCATGTTTTTTTTAAAAATAGAAGTGGAAAAAATTATTTTATAAGTCCAAAGTATGTATTCATAAAATAATGGGGCTGCTTATGTGTAGGTGAGTCACACTCCCAAGGAAAACAATTTAAAAAGAAAAAATGTTTTATAAGTCTTAGAGGGTCCACAGAAGCTTTGTAAAATAAATCAAACAAATCTAAAATCACATAATTTTAATGTTAAAACATATATTGGAAGACCATAATGTTTATAGTATTTTATTACATCAATATATGGTCATTATGATGTTAAGAAACACATTATATATTTAGACGGTATTTAATTTATACCCTAAAATTTGATTGTCTCAGAAAATTCAAAAAAACCACTGTTGGATAATTTCAACATCCTGATTCTAGAAATAATATTAATTTTATCTAAATAATTTTCAAAATATGTTAATTTTAACTTTTAAAATAAAAATGTACATTTATCAAAAATTCATGGGTTTTGACAAAATTGGATTTCAAACCTTAATAAAAATTACAATTTCATTCATAAAATTATACTATCATTTATATTAAAAAAACTAATATAATAATAATAATATTTTATTAAAATATTATTTAATTAAAAAATCCACTAATTCATCAAAATAGGTTTCTTAGTTGAACATTTACTAAAAATACTATTTGTTCTTTAAAAACAATTTACAAGGTAACAATAATAAAATGAAAGCCAAATGATGCAATCTCCTTTGCAAGATCTTACAAATGGGATTCATATGAGGTTTGTCTACTGGATGAGGCCATCGCGTCCTTTGTCTGAGTAAATTGTATTTGTTAAAGCCTTATATTTATAATAATCATGTGATCATTATTCAATTACTATATTAGCAATGGTCATAAATCTTAACACAAAAACAAAGAATTTGAAATTTTATATAATCATTTTACATAAAGAGACATTTAATTTGATCAAGAGGGATTTCCCTTAATAAAAGATTGGGTCATTACAATATTCCCCCTTAAGAAATATCACCCTTGAAATTTTCTTTTCCCACACTAAAACAAATGTGGGTAACTCTACTTCATCATTTCCTCTGATTCCCATGTCGCTTCTTCTAACTTGTGGTTTTGCAACAGTACCTTGATGAGGGGCATTGTCTTATTTTGTAGAAATTTTTCTCAATGATCTAAGCTCTACACTGGTTGATCCTCATATAAATGTACATCCTCTAACTATACCACCTCTGGAGAGAATACATGTAAAGGGTCTGGAATGTACTTCCTTAATAGGAATACATGAAAGACATCGTGTACTTTTTCCAAGGTATGTGGAAGTTCTTTTCGATAGGCCAAAACCCTAACACAATCAAGAATCTCAAAGGGGCTGATGTACCTTGGACTTAGCTTCCCTTTCTTTCAAAACCTTATGACCTTCATCCACAGAGATATGCGTAGAAATACCATGTCTCCAACTTTAAACTCAAGGTCTCATCGACGGTTATCTGCATAACTCTCCTATCAAGTCTAGTCTACCTTGATATGCTGCAGAATGGTTTTCACCTTTTCCACCATTTCTTCAACAATTTTTGGTCTAAGCAGCTTACACTCATTGACCTCATCCCAACATGCCTGTGTTTTTCACCTTTTCCTACAAAGGGATTCATATGGTGCCATTTGGATGCCCGAGTGGAAATTGTTATTATATGTGAAATCAACTAGAGGAAGATGTTGATCTCATCCTCCTATAAAGTATATTGAGAACACTCTCAACATGTCCTCAAGAATTTGGATAGTCTTCTCAAAATGGCCATCAGTTTGAGGATGATAGGCCGTACTAAAGTTTAGTTCAACATTCAGAGCATGTTGAAGACGCTTCAAAAACTTAGCGGTGAATCTTGGATCTCAATTGGACACAATAGATAGTGGTACTCCAGGCAGCCTTACCACATCCTTGATATATATCTGTACTATTTGATCTAATGAGAAATCCTCTCGAATAGCAATGAAGTGTGCATCCTTTGTAAGAGGATCCACAACAACCCAGATTGCATTGTTGCCTTTGGATGTCTTCAGAAGTCCAGTGAAAAATTCCATGGTGATGTTCTCCCATTTCCATTCTGGTATGGGAAATGGATGCATCATCCCCTTAGACTTTTGCCTCACTTCATTCACTTACTGACACACCAGACACATTGATGTATATTCAATGATATCTTTCTTCATATTATCCCACAAATAAGGATCTCTGATATCTTGATACATATTTTTGTTTCCTGGGTGAATAATGAAATTTGAACTATGTGCATCATCCAAATGTTCCATCTTCAGCTCTGGACAAGATGAAACACATAGTTTTCTCCCAAATCTCACAATTCCGTCTTCATTAACATTAAACTTCAAGGATATCCCTTTTCTAATTGCTTCCACTTTTTCCTGAATTCCCACATCATCCTTTTGAGCACCCTTTAACCTTTCCAAAATTGACGGTTGAGCAATCATTTGTGAGAGGATTGATAATGTTCCCTTCCTTATGATTACCATGTCCATCTTCATAAAATCTAAGAATATTGGATCATTTTCAATTCTCATCAATGATAAAATGGTTGGGTCCTTTCCACTTAGGGAATCCGCCAGCTTGTTCACTTTCCCAGGGTGGTAATGGATTGAGCAGTCATAGTATTTGATCAGCTCTAACCATCTTTGTTGGTGCATATTCAACTCTTTCTGTGTGAATATATATTTGAGGCTTTTGTGGTCTGTATATATTTCAAAAAATCCCAAAGAGATAATTACCCCAAATTTTCAAAGGTAATATCACTAAAGCCAACTCGAGGCCATGTGTTGGATAGTTTTGTTCATGAACATTCAATTTCATTGAATCATAGTCAATGACTTTTTCATTTTCAATCAACACACATCCCAGACCCATCTTTGAAGCATCACTGAATACCACAAAAAGGTCCCCACATGTGGGTAATGTGAGAACAAGTGTAGTGATAAGCCTCGTTTTCTACCCCATGAAGCTTTATTCGCATTCATCACTATAAAAAACATTACCCCCTTCCGAGTTAGCTTGGTAAGAGGGTTTTACAATCAAGAGAAGGTTCTCACAAATCATCGAAAATATCCAGGTAACCCTAAGAATCTATAGATATCCCTTACCGATGATGGCCTCAGTCATCCTTTAATTGCATCTATTTTAGACTGATCCATAGATATCCAATTTCTTGTGATAATATGGCCCAAGAATGAGACCTCCTTCAACCAAAACTCACACTTGTTGTACTTTTCATAGAGCTTCTCCTTCCACAAGGTCTCTAGTACAGTTCTTTGATGCTCCTCATGATCCTACATGGTTTTGGAGTATATCATAATATCATCTATAAAGAATACCACAAATTTGTCGAGGTAATCTCTGAATACTTTATTCATCAATTCCATGAAGATTGATGGAGCATTAGTTAGTCCGAAATGCATTACTATGAATTCATAGTTCTTGTATCTTGTACGAAAAATCAGTCTTGCATATATCTTCCTTCTTCACCCTTAATTGATAATATCCTAACCCAAAATCCACCTTGGAGAAGTATTCTTCTCCATGCATCTGATTGAACAAGTCATCAATTCATGGGAGAGGATACTTGTTCTTTATAGTGATTTTTTTTGAGCTCACGATAATCGATGTGAGGGCCTATTGAACTATCTTTCTTCTTGACGAAGAGGACTAGTGCACCCCATGGTGAAGTACTTGGGTGTAAAAACTCTTTATCCAGATTCTCCTGTAGTTATTTCCTCAACTCCTCAAGCTCCAAAATAGCCATTCTGTATGGATTCTTGGATATTGCAGATGCCCCAGTTATAATATCAATTGAGAATTCGACATCTCTTTTAGGAGGAAGACCAGGAAATTACTCAGGAAACACATCAGTGAATTCCATCACAATAGGCAAGTGTTCAGATAGTTTCTTACTTAGAATCAATCATCTGAGCTAGATATGTGTGCTCATAGGGTATTAATATCCACGCATGAGATTCTATAGCTAACGAATATTCATCTTCAACCTTGCACTAGTATAGAATCGGGGGTCGATTATCCACATGGAGAGTGATTTCCCTCTCCCATAAATTTATGTTGTCTCTATATAAGGAAAGCCAATCCATGCCAAGAGTCACATAAAATTCCACTAGATGGAGTATGATTATGTTCACCCAAAAGTTTAATCCACGAATTATGAAATGGGAGGAGTTATATTCATGGGATGTAATGATTGCCCCATTTTCCGTACTCACCGACATCTTCACTTCTATGATTTGTGGTGGTGTTGGGATTGTTCTACTAAACATTGGAGATATAAAATAATGTGTAGAAACTAAATCAAAAATTATGTTCTCTATTCTTGAATAAATAACAATCGTACCTATCACAAATTTGTTGTCGAGGTTCACATCGGCAGTAGTGATGGAAAAATATCACTTGTGCTGCCTTAGAGGTTGTTGGTTGCCTCAGAAAACCATTGCCTTAGGGAACTGATTTGCAAGATTCCCTGGTTCTTTTAATTTGTAGTAATGAACCACACATAGAGGTTCAAATTGAGTGTTCCTCTCCTCTGTCACAGCTACAGGTCTTTCTTTCCAACAGTTAATAGCCATGTTCCCTTCTCTTCCACACCTAAAGAATTTTCTCATCCGCTTCAGGCAATTTCAGGGGTGCTTCTTTCCACACCTTTGGCAAGTGGGGTGTTGAATCTTCTTAGCACCATTGGACTTATCAATCGGACTACCAGCATATAAGGATACCTTACGCTTCTTATCCCCAAGTTACCCTTGATATTCTTCAATTTCCATTTCGACCTTGAGGGCACATCAGACTATTTTCTCATAGCTATCGAAGTCACAGATTGGCAGTATTTTCCGCAGGCAAGGTTTCAGCCAACCAAAGAAGCGGTGAACCTTGAATTTGGGAAGTAACGAAAAATCTGGAAGCTTATCGTGCAATCCTTGTGATGTTTTCCTCATACACTCCAACAAATTCTTCATCTTTTTTACTTAGGGGCAAGGAAGTCCCTTTCCATCTTAAGCCGGAGGGTGCACAGAAAATATTTATCAAAACACATATTCTGGAAATCCATCCTTTCCAACACCTTGATCTCCTCCTAAGGCTTTGTATTTTTGTTCAACTTCCACCATTTATCAGCTTCACCCTCCATACTATATGCAGCCAAGAGAACCTTCTCTTGTTCAGAACATTGAAGGATGGAGAAGATATTTTCAAAGGTGTTGACCCATTTTTCAGCAATTGAGGGATTGGATGATCCATTATAATTAGGAGGCCTTTGTCTCATGAAGCTCCTAATAGCTAGCTGTTCTTTATTAGGGGGGTTGAACATTCCTCTTGACCCATGTTTCTATTAAAATATTGAGTGAGCTGAGAGAGAAGTGTGACAAAGTTTGTGATTGCTGCTCCCATTGGATTGTGCATCTCATTAGTACTGTTATCACATTGATCTACACATAAGTTGTTAGCCCGAGTCCTCCTATTACCGGCCATTGGCTGTAATAAAAGGAAATTTAGGGGTAACACATAAAGGGTAATACAAGGACAATACTAACAACTTATAAAAAACTTTTATTTCCTTAACATATGAATCTATTGCCTTCAGTCAAGGTAATCCATGATCTACTTTCTAACATATATTATTAGGGTATTTCTTATTCCCTTAATAATGGTTCATACTATCCTTGTGAATTTACCAAGTCATATACCCTGAGAGTTTCGTGACCAAGAGTGCATCAAGGATTGTTGTTATGCACTAGTTCCTGTTCGAGTCTAGCTCAAAGTGGTGTTTTTGGGTTTCACCCCTAAGATACATATGTGCCAGAGCCGCCTCTACTTGCTCATATCTAGATAGGGATGTATTTTCTTGATCAACCACTTACTCAATTCTCACCAAAAATAAGGGATGTTTTTATTATAATTATTCTTATCACTAAGGATTTATTGGGTTTTTCTAATCCTAATCCCAAAAATAACTAAACATATCCTCTGATACCAACTATAACAACCCTGCTTTTTATTACACAATTAAAAATAATTTATTACATAAAATTCACTTGATACAATATAGAATATTGAGAGGTCTAGTGTCTTTGGAGCTTAGGGTCATTACATAACAACTTAAAACATTAAATACAGAATCTTTATTGAAAACATCCTTTACATGACCACTACATTCCCTCATACTTAGCATTGCATGGGATAACCTGAGGACATGCATAAGAAAAGGGTGAGCTATAAAGCCGAGTAAGGGAATAATAATTGGATAACATGAGGAATAAAATAAATGTTAGACAATAGGAATATCAATAGAGAACAAGAGAAGCATAAACATAAAGGCATGATAAATCATGATAATCATAACATTGAAATGTGGCAACAACACATAACATGGAATTAGCATGAGCCAAGGCTCATTGCACATAGAGCATGAGTAAACCCTCATTGCACATGAAGCACAAGTAAACCCTCATTGAACTTGAATTAGAATGAGTATAAACCCATTTCACATGACATATCATGATACTATAGTTTACCAAATGCATTGGAGCGCTATAAGGGCTCACCCTTCTTAAACATTTCATTTCATTCATAACTGTGCCACATGGATCATATAACACGGATTCATAAAACATCATTATTTATTCCATGATAAAGGAATGTTGAATTCATAAATGAACAATTATAAAAAAAATTAAATCTTCCTAAATGTGAATACCCTTGATAATGAAATGGGAATGGTATTTATTACACAAGGACATTGGATTGAAAATCGGTGTAATTTCGGTAGCGTAACAGCGTGACGTAAGAATTCATAAAAATGGTTGATAAGAGAGAAAGGGTTGTCTCATAGCATGTACATGAAATAGACAGTAAGAGTGTCATATATATACATGTCCCAACAATTGTAATAGAATTTAGATTCATTATACAAAAGAATCGCTTGAATGTAAGTGAGGAGAGATAAATTCCTTTCGGAATTTCAGCATAGTAACGTGTGTACAAGGGAGGAATTTATTGAGAGATAAAGTGGTCTCTCATAATTCAAAAATTAGGAGGTCAGTATGGGGTAGGTTCGAAACCATACCACACAATTTAAAATTGATATTAAAAGGGCATAACAACATTAATTAAATTAGACAGAAATGAGAAAGGAAGAAAAAACCATACTTGGAAGTGTGCTTCCAAAGGCTTGAGAGAGGCTTGAGTAGGCTTCTTGGGAGCCTGGGGCACCTTGGGAGGATTCTAGAGAGAGGAGGCCAGAGGTTGAATGAACTCCAAAGGCTTTGAGTGAGGAGTAATTGGGAGGTTGGGTGGGTTTATATAGGAAAGGTGAGGCAATTCATTATTATATAGGTTTGGGACACCTCACATTAAACTAATCCAAACCACAAACCATCCCATGGTTTTTTCCCATGGTTTTTTGAAAAGGGAAGTGGAAAAAAATATTTTATAAGGCCAAAGTACGAACTTCTTAAAATAATGGGGTTTCTTTTGGGGAGGTGAGTCACACTCTAAATGAAAATAATCTAAAAAGACAAAATGTTTTATAAGTCTTGCAGGGTCCACACAAGATTTTTAAAATAAATCAAACAAATCTAAAATCACAATATATTAATGGGAAAACATATATTTTCAGAGAATAATTTTTTTAGTATTTTATTACATCACTATTGGGTAATTATGATGTCATAAAACAAATTATATATTCAAATCGTATTTAATTTTTACCCAAAAAATTGACTTTCTCAGAAAATTCAAAAACATTCACTGCTAGATAATTTTGACATCCTGATTTATGAAATATTATTCATTTTATCTAAATAATTTTATTAATATGTTAATTTTCTCTTTTAAAATAAAAACTGGCACTTATAAAAAATTCATGGGTTTTGAGAAACATGGCTTTCAAACTTTAATAAAAATTAAAATTGCATTCATAAAAGTATAAAATCATTTATATATTATAAAAATTAATTTAATAATACTAATATTTTATTAAAATATTATTTAATTGAAAAATCCATTAATAAAAAAAAATTTCTTAGTCGAAAATTAAGTAAAAAAAACTATTTGTGCTTTAAAAACTATTTACAAGGTAATAATAATAAAAAAGTATATTCATTATTATATACAAAAATAATGTACATATCCATAGTACTAGGGTGTTGCTAAATAAACCCTTAAAAAACCGCATAAGACCAAAGGGTGAGGTGTGAGATGGTGACAGACTCTTAGGGTGGCTCGGATAACATCCCTCGAGTGGTAATCTCTATTAACTTCCACTTCTCTTGTAGGTGGTCACGCTCAAGCTTAAAGTGTTCAATCTCAGTTTGAGCTTGATCAGGAGCTAATCCCAATAACGCCACCTCATTTCGGAGCTCCGAAAAATGGGATTTTATGGTGTATGTCTACTGGATGAGGCTATCGCTTCCTAGGTCTAAGTAAATTGGATTTTTTAACACCTTGTATTAATAATAATCATGTGATCACTGTGCAACGTCTGTATTAGTAACGATCACAATTCTTAACATAAAACCATAGATGTTTTCATTCTATATAAACATTTTACATAAAAAGACATTTAATTAGATCAATAGGGATTTCTATTAATGAAAGTTTGGTTCATTACAAATACCCTTTTAAAACTAATGTAGATAAAAACAGGGATACCAAATGAATATATGGTTTTTGGTTTATGTGTACCAAGGAGTCTGAAACCCACCAATAGAGGTATGTTTTACAGATATTTTATTGATGATTTTACATACATGAATTATATTTTATTTATCAAACATAAATTATACTCTGCTGATAGTTTTAAATTTTATTATAGAGATGATGAAAATAAAAAATATATATTGTGAAATTACATAAATTCAATAATTATTCAAATAAAATAATTTATTGTTTATTCATTATCTTGTGAATATAGAAATGTGATATGAATATAGCTCACCATATAAAGGTAAATATAATAACAGAGATAAAAAATTAGAGTTTGGTTAAAATTTAAAGAAGTATATTGTTAAATAATGAATTTTCAATGTATTTGTAATGAGAATACACAATAGTAATTGTCTTCATTAAATAAAAATGTCTTATTTTACAAAATTATATCAATACAGATAATGATATTTTATTTATAAAGTACCCAAAAACAATTATTTTTTTAATTTTTGAATTTTTTTTCTTTATCAAGATAAGAGGAATACATTTGGGAGAATTCGATGAAATTTTCAATGCGGGTATTTTTCATGAATTTACACCTATTAAAAAATTCATTAAATATAATGGAAGGAATCTGAATAATATTTGGAATGACTTTGATATCATTATGATGAAGGCTCATGTAACTTTATGAAAATAATTATGATTTTATTAGGATATTTAATTGGATCATTTAGGACACAATGATCAAAACCGTACAACATTAGTTGAGAAAAAATGTTTGAATTATTCTCATACTAATTTTATAATTTTATGTGACATAAAAGCTTCATAATTAAATGATTTAAGATATCTAAAATCTAAAAACATATTTAGGATAAAAATATTCATATAAAAATATTAATTGAGTTTAAACAAAATGAACCATGAGTAATTAACTTCATAAAATATTAACCCCTCAAGTTAAAAAAACAGGTACAGATTTTAACTACAAAGATATCTTATTTACTATTATTGAGTAGTTAAATCAAGTATATAGACATGAATCATAGTAATTAGTGTCTTATACAAATGATAAAAATAATATATAGTTGAAATTTATTTTCTTAATTAACTCATTTAAAATAATAATGTACCATGAAAAAAACATAAAATTAAATAAAAATGGATATTCTAAAATAAAGGGTATTAATTTCAATGAGATTTGTCACTAGTGAAAATACGTACAATGGTAATAATACTTAATACTATTTTTTCACAAATGTAATATTTTAAATTCCAAATGGATGTTAAATATTAATTCTTAGATATAGAATCTAATGAGATGGTCTACATCAAACAATACAAATGATTTATTTTTGGAAGTAATGGAATTTGACCTTTCATGATGAATAATGAAAACTATGGTCTTAATTCACCAAATGTATGGTATATAAATCTGAATATTTTCATGATTTGAATTGTGTTTTTGAGAACCAATGTTGATAACAAACATTATGTAAGATAAAACCGGAATAACTCATTTATTACCATAATTTATTTTATTGAAGTTATTTCTTTCTGGAAATAAAGTGAAATATACCAAATATATTATTGAAAAAATATAGAGTAACATTTACATATGAATGATTAGTTAGATGAAATTTTTCTAAATTTTTTAGGATGTGGTTATAGTAAATTACATTTTTCAATAATTTGATATGTATACTCATCAGGTTTTTGCTTATTTTGAAATGGATGATTTAAGTGAGTTATCTAATAACATATCTATTATCATTAAATTCTCAAAGTATGATGATGTGTAAGGTATAGATACAAATGATTTGATAATATTTATTGGAATATTTTTTTTCAATGGTGTCATAATTTAATATCATATATTTTTTACATTATATGAATTATTAAAAATTAATACCATGGAGTTTTATATTTATATAATTAACATGATCATATATTATCTCAAAGAAACACTTCAGTATTGGTTGATCCATCAAAATTCACAATCTATTAATATTTATGTTTATTTTCCATTAGATTGGCGAGGATATATTGTAGAGAGATAGTGACTTATTTGAACCATTCTTTAATAATCTAAGATATGATTCATGGTATTTGAAGAAGTAAAATTTACATAATATAAGAATAATTGAATCATAATTGATAATGGAGTCAAAATATATAGCTCAAAATATTTTTATGTATTCTCATATTGGATACAAATGATTTAAATTCAAGTATCCCTTGAATATTGGGAGTGATAACCAAAATAAAATAAACTTTTATTCAGCACAAAATTCAAGGTATAAACATATTGATATAATATAAAATTAAATCTAGGATAATGTGAGGAATGTTGACCTCAATTTGGTGTATAATTTAATATATATTCATGTTGTGGATATAATATAAAATACTTGACAAAGTATTAATTCCATAAGTTTAAATTGTTGTGGTAAGTAAATTCACTCCCTAAATCCATGTGTGATTATATTTTTTATATTATTTCCTTTAGTCATTTGAATTTATTAATAAATGAGATAGTATTTTCTGTTTTCATAATGGAAATATATTTAGGTTAAAAAAGATTTCACTTGTTGGGGGATACATGAAAACATGATGTAATTCCTTTTGAGTTTTATTCATGTTTCCAAAAAAACACAAAGGTGGTCATTCAAGATTCTCTAATGTGATAGAATTTTTTATTAATGGATTTTAAAGATGATCTTAGAGTCGATTTAGAAAATAATATCTCGAATTTAAGAGCATTTTCCCACATATTAATGTTCATTATACTATGTTTTATAGTTTTATCACAAACTTTACTTTATTCATTATTATGTTTTTCATATAACCCCCACATTGGTATCATAGTATGACCTATGTAACGTGTTATTTATTCGTAATCTTTATGGAACGAAACATTATGATTATAAAATCTATATCATTATTTCATCAGAATGGGCACAATTATTAATTTTTTTTAAATTATTGTTGTGTTATAATATTTTTAAATAAATTAGATATAAATTAGAGAAAATAAGTCCTCATTTTAAGGTACATTCTATAGTTTAATGGAAAAAAATTGGTCTAGTGATCATGTAATTTTGTGATAGATGTAATTAATTCCATGAGAGTCAAAATTTTATAATTAAATATTATTACACCTCTTAATCACTAACTACCATGAAATAATATAAGTGAACAATGATATCAAACAATTAGATAATTGTGAGCCCTATACTGAAACATTGATTCATATTTTAGGACTCATTAATTAAGGAATTATAATGAAAATAATTTTTTTAATGAAATATAAATGATGAACACTGTTGTAAAATTTGTATATCCATGTTCATGACATAAATAAGAATATATAATCATTAAGGAGTAATCAATTTTTTGTTGTATTTGTATCCAAATAATACTTGGTTATAGTTACTCACTCAAATTACTAAATTTTATTTTTACAATATTATTTTCTTTGATTAATTTAATATTTAGGTTATCCAAACTAGTATTTAAATATGTTAAAATAAATTCATTAAGTCAAAAAGAATGAATTCATGATACTAGTTAATATATTAAATTAAAATTTATCAATCAAAATATAATAATCATGTATAAATAATAAATAGTATATGAATAAAAAATCACAAAAAAACTACCATTAAATTTTTAACAAAAATATAAAATCACCATTATTAAAAATATCAATATAAAAAATCCATCTTCTTAGATTCCTATAAGAACCAAAATATTTTTTACTTTTAGTAATTAATGTGATTCCAAAAATAAAATCTATGAGAAACCATTGGTTAACTAGCCTTCTAAAATCTTTCTGATTACTCTCGTAAGTGTATGATCAAATTGTATAATTATCCTCATCTATCAATCCATGTACTTTTTATAATAGAGAAAAAGATATTGGGAGAGTTTAGGAGATGGTGGGAATGAGAACCCTTTCCTTCGAACATAAAGATGGTGATTTCATGAGATATTGTTTTCTCTTTTGATCTTAAATAAGGGTTTATTAAATCATGATTGGGAATTTTCATTCAGAGAGAATCATCCCTCATTGTAGGGACATGTTTTTCTCTCGGAATTCCAAGATACTACTGCTCGAAGGAAGAAGGGAATTTCCTTTGTGAAGGTGCTTTCTGGTTCCCCAAATCTTAATAAGGACGGTTCTTCCAAGTCTTCCAACATTATTAGACTTGAAAATGGTGGTTTTTATATGGTATAAGATCCAAAGGCTTTGCAACAAATAATTTATCTAGTAGATTCTCAATTTTGGGACATGTTAATTATTCCAACGGAGAAAAATCTTTGTCATACGTTGATCTCAGAATCGGATTCCCTATTGTTTTGGTTTTGGGAACTAGAAGATGATACCTATCAAGAGAGGCTTCATTCACATTGTTATCTAATATTGGGATTCATTTAATATAGTATAGAAGTTTGAAGTCTAAAGCTCAATCCTGTAACCCAGATAATATCAAAATTGAATTTCAAATTTTATCCCTTTAATCTGAAGCAATCCAATGCTCAAATTTGGGTTAGACTCCATGGTTTTGATTGGATGTATTGGAATCCCATGATCCTTAATGATCTTTCTTATTGCATTATCACTCCAATTATAATGAATCAGAAAAAATATTGATGGGGATCTTGTATATATTTCTTGAATTTTTATAGATGTGAAATTAGAAGTGAAAAGTCAAGCTAGTGTCACTTTTCTTGCTAATATAATCAAGACTAATTTTAATGTGGAATATGAATTTTTTCCCCATTTTTTTATGTCTACAAAATTAGAGGAAATTATGTTTTAAATTTCAGAATACTTTAGAAGAAGGTGAATGAGGTACCCAAAGTCACATATTGGAAGGAATCCAATTTAAAGAATAATAATGTTTTTTTAGAAGAAGGGGACCTGAATAGATGGTCCCTCCAATATTATGATCGCTCTTACAAAGTCTTGGGCTGATATTGCTGATGAAGTGGATCAAGGTAATATCTGTGATTTACCTTGTCCTCTAGCCAAAATGAGATATGAGGTGCACAAAATAGGGGGACCAGATCACACGAAGGAGTATAATTGGAGTTTGAATTTCTCAAATGAGATTTATAATATGGTTCTTCATATGAAAAAAGAAAAAGGATGATAGATCTTTGATGTAGGAATTGAAACAAAACATAAGTGATCGTGTTCTATCACATTAGGAAGGTAGAGGGCCTAATGTTATCCCAATTACAATAGGTCCTACTTCATCACATTTTTAAATAATGAATCCTTCTATTACAGATCCTGATCTGGTACTTCAGGCACCTGATATTGTTACAAGATTTCATGCACATGTTGTACCAATCTCAGATTCTATAACCATGTCTTCTAAGGATCATGTTGGTCTAGACCTTCATGAGGCTATGGTTATCACTAGTACCTATTCATATCCTTATGTGGAATCTTCTAAAAAAGTTAGAGATACTCATGCTAGTTCTCCACTAGCCCCCTCTAGTTTTTGTTCAGATCTGAAGGATGTTGATTATAAAGGTAGTGCAGCTTGTATCAGTCTTAATCCGAGCTCATGGACATGATCTGTTGGTAGTGGCATGAATTTCAAAACAATAAATTCTAGTTCCGGCATCATTTACATAAATTTTCTTATTCATGTTGTCAACAGTCCTAAAAGAATGGTTCATAGACCTCCTAATACAAAAAATATGAAAGCAGTAGGGATAAAAAAAGGGGGATTCAACCAAATACTCAAATTCAAATGAAGATGAATTTTTGGAACTTCTAGGGGTTTTCCAATTGTGACACCATGAGGTCCCTTAGGATTTTAATTCATTATCACAATCCTCTTATCATAGTTTTATCTAATCCTAAGAGAGTATTTTATTATATCATTGTTGGTCTAGAAAATTTGGGATTTCATTTGGTTGAATTTAACAGGTGTTTTCTAGAGGTCAAACGTCTTTGGTTTTTGGATCGTTATTCCTTATTTAATATTTATTTGGTTGATAAAATGGAGTATCATGCCACTTTTTCCTTTAAATTTTTTGGTTCTCAAAATTTCAGAACTTTTTTATGCTCATAATAGTCATCAAAATCACAGGAGTTTGAGGATAGATATTGGTTCACTTAATCCTGTTATTTATGTTCCCTGGGTTATTCATGGATATTTTAATTCTATTATTCTTATAGATGACAAGATGGGTTCCATGACTTAGTCTATTTCATAAATAGAATTCAAATCATGTATTGTTCATAATGGTCTTTTTGAGGTTACCCTATTTTGGGAAAAATATACTTGGTACATAAAATTTGGGAATATGATTGTTGAAAGAATAATCGATAGGGTATTTTTCAATGAATTATTCTTGGACTCTTGGGGATCTATTTAATATAATAACCTTTCTATAAATAATTCTAATAATCATACCATATTGGATGATCTTGTGGGAAATGATCCCAAGACCCCTTTAACTTTTAGGTTCAATAAGGTTTGGATCACACATCTTGACTGTTACTATTTTGTTGAGAAGACTTGGAAATCTATGAAATAATGGAATGATGAATTTTCTTGTGTTATCAAGATGAAACGTTTTAATTTTTTTTTTAAATCTCAATCAAAGAACATTTAAGTTATCTGGATTCGGAAATCTCCTCCCTTGATGATTCTCTTCAACATTTGTAGGTGAAAAACACCCTGAATGGATTTTATAATAGTGTTCAGGGAGAAAATGGGATTGTTTCTAAGTTGGATAATCTTTTGAATATTAAACATTCTTTACAAAGGGATACTTTTAAGTCAAATTGGATGACTTATGGTGACTGGAACTCTAAGTTTATTAATTCTATTCTATAATTAGGAAGGTTTCCAATACTATTTCCTTGATTAGAAATGAGGATCATATTATTAATAATAGGAGGGATCTCTTAGAGCATGTGATTTCATACTTCAAGGATATTTTCAATGGCCCTTATTTCCCAAATGATCTAGTAGAGGGTATTACTCCTAGACTTTTGAATAAAGAAGACAACTTCAATCTTACCTCTATTCCCTTGGTTTTTGAAATTAAAGAAGTGTCCTTCAGTCTTGAATATAAAATTTTTCTAGGTATATATGCTTTTGGAAACTTTTTCTTACAAACATTCTATAATATTATTCAAAATGTTTTCTAAATGTTAGTTATTCACTTTTTTATCGGAGTTACCCTACCTCATGGTTTGAATTCTCAGTTTATTGACCATATTCTAAAGGAGGATAATTCCAATTAGATCCATATTTTCAAACCAATTTAATTAGTTAACATTATTTATTAAATTATTTGAAATTTTTTGGCTATAAGGTAGTCTTTAATTGCAAGAAATATTTTCTCTCCTAATCAGTTAGGTTTTATTAAGGAGACATCCATTCATTACTATCTAGTTACTAATTTTGAGTGTGTTAACCTTCTTCATAAATCCACTAGGGGTGATTATGTTTCTCTCAAACTGGATGCTAAGAAATACTTTAACACTATGGACTATAGATTAATTTTTAAGGTTCCTTATATGTTTGGTTTTTATTGTGTCTTTATTGCGTAGATCAAAACCATTTTTTTATCTACTCACATATTTTTCCTTATTAATGGGTCTCTTGATGGCTATTTTTATTGTTATAGAGGTGTCAGGTAGTGTGACCACCTTTCTATAATCATTTTTTCCATTACGAAGAATTACCTTAGAAGATTACTTTCCATTATGGATCTCAATGGGAAAATAATGTTTATTAATGTTTGTAGGGTTATTTTTCCTCCTACTCATTTGTTGTGTATTGATGATATTATTCATTTCACTCATGGGGATAATAAGAATATCAAGAACATCAAACAATCCCTTTGTATTATGCTTCTGTTTCTTCACAAGAGATCAGTTAGAGAAAATATTTTGTTTATTTTGGAAAGAATACCTCCACTCTTAGGAAGATTAACATTGTATTAGAGTTGAGTATTAAAGAGGGGGAACTTCTTTTCGGTTACCTAGCTATTCCTACATTTTTGGGGGAGGATAATTCTTTTTTTCTATGATTCTTAGAAAGGTCAGAAGGAAATTTCTACATGGAAGGGGAAATCTACCTCTATGGATGGTCATGTTTTCTTGGTCAAATCTATTATTTTCCATGTTTTTTTATTCTTTTATGGTTTATAAATTGAATATCTCACTCATTAGGAATATAAATTTCTCTCTAAATAATTTCATCTTGAGTGGAAACATTCTTGATTGGAAACATGATATGGTTTCATGGAATAATTTTTGTTAACCTTATGATGTAGGGGGTTTAAATATTAAGAACCTTGGGATATTTAAGGAATATTTACAGGCTTAATTCATGAGGAGACTTTTTAATATAAATTATGAGATCCTTTATTTCCTTTGTATTAAATTTATGAACAGACTCAAGAATGTATTTTTTAATCATTCTTATTCCGATGTTTGGCATGCTTTTAAGTTCCATCTTTTCTTCAATATATTCTCATTCCATATGGTTGGTTTAAAAAGATTCATATCTTGATTTTTTGAGAGAAAACTAGTCTTGTAGTCCACTTGTGGATTCTGTGGTTGATGAGGACATTACCCTAGATTTGGATATATATATATATATTAAGGATCAACATGCTAATATGGAGGGTATTCCTAATAATACTATCAACGTTGTAAAAAATTAGTTTTTCTCCAGTAAGGAGGATTTCTGGGTCTGAGAACCTACTATTAATGGTATTCACTCTTCTAATCTATTTTAAAGACATTCCTTACACTAAAATATAGAACTTCAATGGATGGGGTAGCTAAAAAGGAACTGCATGTGTCCTTGTTGATTCATACTGTTATGGAGGTTGGCTCACCAGAAAATTCTGAATGATTGTATTATTTAGTCATGTGGTATTTCTTTTTTCTCTTCATATTTCCTTTTCCATTAGAATAGGTAGGATTCATAACACATATTACATTGCTCTGTTGATTTTTCTTGGATGTGGAAAGATATGGTTGATTTATTTTAAATGTATCTACCTCAGATGGTCTCCATCTATGACTTCCTTCAGGGATAAAGAATGCAGGTGCTTTCTCCTCAGCTGCTTGATCTTTTCTAGGTCACTACATCTAAATTACTGTACTTTATTTCATATTTTTGAAATATAGTGATCCATTATTGTCATTATTTCTTTTTTCCTGCTACCTTATCGGGAATTCATGCTATTTTTCATGTGGTACATATGCTGAATAACCACTTTTACTCTAATTCAATCCATGACATGTCTATTTTTTATTTTATTGGTGTCAAAAGTTAATTATTATCCCTCATATGGTAACTTTGTTGTGTTATGGAAGGAAAATTTTTCTGGTTGGATAAAAGTTATTTCTAATGGCACATCTCAAGGAAATCCAAGACTTTCCACCTATGGTTATATTTTTAAGGATCACCATGGGGAAGTCTATTGATGATTTCATGGTTTTTGTAGCTTTTCCTCCTCAATTGAGGCTAAGATGCTTGGAATTATTATTGTAGTAGATCAAGAAGGAGTCATGGGTGGAATAATATCTGTCTTGAGAGTTATTCTACCATTAATTTTTATTCAATCAAGAAGGTATTATCTAATTTATTTTTGAATATCACTACTAGATGGATAAAGTGTTTGGATTAACTCTTCTCCATGGATCAAATCATCCCACATATATACATAGAATCTAATTTGGTGGCAGATGGTCTTCTAAATAATAGAGTTAGTTGTGTTGACTTTGTTTGGTATGACCAAGGTACTGAAAATATTTTACCCCTTCTCAAGAGGTATCATGATAAATATCCCACTTTTAGACTCTTGTAAGTTGTATGTTTCTTCAATAAGTGATCCTTACTTTTCTATCGAATGTATAATCTCTTATGAAAAATTAAGAGAGAAAAATAAACTAATGTATCTTTTTATATATCTTATATCTACATTCCATTTACACTGTATTGAAATTATAATAAAATTATTTTAAAACATTTAGTGTTATTCCCCAAACCTCTTTCTAAATTATATATCCATTTCCACTAAAGAGGAATTTTTTTATATCTAAATCGTCTACTAAAAAAACCCTCCCCAATGAGGCTTCACTAAGTCATGATTAGTTATTGTTTCCTTTATATCTCCTCTAAAACTTTTTGTAATGTAATTTTATATATTTTAATTCTCATATATAATCATCATGATGCTTTTTAAAAAGCAGCCTCACCATTTACTAAAATTATTTAGGAACATATTTATATCTGTATATATATACCATGGAATATATTTTATCCAAAACACTATTAGCTTCTTTAAATCATATTCATAGATAAAAAAATATTCTATCAACTTTGCAACTCTTCATTTTCTAATTTAAACATAATTTTATTAAACCATGACCTCTAAACCTTAAATATTTTCTACATTAGTTCATTGAAAAACCAATCTTCACTACATCCATGACAAGATATACACATAGTTCATATAAACATTCCCCTTTCTTTTTCTCAACATCAACCAGGTCATGTTTTATTAAGAACCAAAGAAATGTTTCATAAAATATTATTTAATTTATCTAACAGTTATAAAACTAATTGATTAATATTTATAAATCGATAAAAACTTTCAAAACACTAAATTAGTCACAATTATCTTATTAATAAATATAATTATCAATATAAAATAATCCACAAATTTGAGGTATCAATCCCCCCATATATATCCTCCTTATTTTCCTAAAACATAGATACCCCCATATCATAAATAAAACATATAATATATATGAATTTAACATCAAATACAATAAGTTATAAAAAAATTAAAAGTGAACAATGAGCACTCAGAAGACATCTAAAAAAATATTTTCACTCCCCTGGTTTTATAAATAAAATTAACCATGTGTTTTACTATCATTAAAAATTTCCACAAATAAAAATTTCAATATAGTTCTTCAAATTATTCAATTTAGACTATATTTCTTAAAATTTTCATTTTAAATTATACATTTCCACCTAAACTGGAAATTGTTTCATTTTTTAAAGATACACATGCATGGAACAAGTCTCATTACCATCAAAATTACTTTTCTTGATATCATTCACACATAATTTATTATAGTTATAATAATCCAATATTTATAGTATATGTGACCATTTGGGTTTCTAAAACTAAAATATCCCTTAGAGGATGATAAACTTGATCCTTTATTCCAACGATCAATCTCCTCTAAAAACTACTTTTAATTTTTGGGTCAAAAAGTGGATATTTTTATTGGTCAATCCAAAGTAATTAATTTTATTTTTTAACTATCTAATTTTATTCTAATATTTTTTAAATTTTATAAATGAAGTATAATTTGGAATTTAAAATAAATAATCCATATGAAACTACACCATACAATGTACATTAAAAATTATTTTAAAAAACTAAAGAAAAATTATACTTACACGTGTTAATAAAAATATAAAATTCATGACATATTAAAAAAATAAATATTTCATAAGCATACCAATAAAATCATCATATTAATCATTCAAATCTATGAAAAATGACATTTAAAAAATTTTATAATGGTTTTTGTATGAAATAATTTGTATCATGGGTAAAAAATATAGAATGAAATTAGTGTGTTGTGTAATTTTTTATTATGTCAACTAAAAAGTAATATTTATGGATTTAATATATAGAGGAATTAAAACACTTATTTATCTGTTCAATCCAATCCATTTTATCTATTTTATCAAGATCATTTCTCAATCATAATCCATATCCTAAATAATATAAATACATATCAAGTCATAAAATCCCAATCATTAAAGATCAAATAAAAAATAGTGATTGATTTTTATATCAAAAAATATTCAAATATGTCCTAAAAACAAAACCATTAGTTAATTAATTATAACCAGACATGACCATGCTTTTTCCTAAAGCAGAGTAATAGAAAAAGATACAGGATGTAGATTAATTAATATTATAATTTTATTTTATTCGATATATATGGTTATTATTCCTCCATTTAATATATTACTTATTATACCTTGAGGTAACACTTGGTTTACTTAAATTGTACTAATCCAAAAATATATTTAATTATAAAAATTTAAATGTTCAATCATAAACTAATTTCCTTGTACGCCAAATTAAATCTCAACTTTAGAAATTTCATTTAAAAATAACTATCTATTTTTTATCATTCCCTTTACTCAATATTTGATTCAATTTCACCATTTAATTTGTTTAAACTATTTTTATTTATTCCCCATAATAAATTATAGAAACATGATCAATTTTTACCATATTTTCCTATCTCAAAAAAGTATCCCCTTTATTAATACTTTCCACCATTCAAAGAATATTAAAAATTACTAGTTCACCAACAACACATAAAGACAACTCTCCAATTTAATATATGACCTAGGAACTTCCTATTACTAAATATTAACTTTTAATTATAAGGAATGTTTTCTCTTCATCCATATTTTTCATAAAACATTTCACAAAAGTAAAGATTATCATTTAATACCAAATCATTTTTAATAAAACTTTATTGATATCCCATATTGATGTCTTCAAATTAAAGTGTGAATAGTTTTTACTTTGTATTCTCTAATCATGATATTTTAAATATTGGATACTAAATGTTTTCTAAATACAAATATAGGCCTCAAAAATCTTATCAAATTTCATATGATCTAATGATAGTTGGAATTGAAAAACTATCAAGCTATGTTTCCTTCATTTTTATGCTCCATGAAAATGTGTATGAATTTTTTTTAGAAAGTTGTATTGTATCCATCACTTAAATAGTCTACATTATGAAACATACATTTTAATGAACTTTATATATATTGGAATGATCATTAAACATTCCAAAAAGGTAATTTCAATACTACATGTTGTAACTAGAGGTTCTATGTTATATTTACCTTCAATTAATGATCGGTTGATGTTTTTTTATATTGATGCTTACATTAGAGATTTAGTGATTGAAGAATGATGTTGACGGTTGTGAACTTACATCCAAACCATGATTTATTAATATTATTTAACCTTTATAATTAGTAAAAAAATTTATCTGAACGAAAAGTCTTATGATGAAGTTACAATAGTGACTCTATGAGAGAATTTATTTGGGAATACCATGATATTTATACATATCGAGATTATTAAATATTGTTAAAAGATAAATGAAATGTTTTATATTGTTGTGAGATGATGTGAAGTATTTATTGTGGTATAATATGATGTTTGAGGATGTAATATCTTACTTGAAAGAATTTGGAGAACAAAAAAATAATTATGGTGAAAGAGAGTTCATTATTATAATTTGGGAATTTTCTATGCCATTTTGGATCATGAAAATATGAGAAAAAAGTTTGTTGATGTTTTCCATGGTATGTTCATTAGGTGAAAAAAAATAGAAATGGATTTTCCATTTTTTTATGTCAACTGGGGTTTTTAGTGTAAAATAGTGGGGAAGTTGGTTTGATAGAGGATTTGGCTATAGTTGTTTGATATGCTAAAATGGGATATTGACTGTTATGAAAGAGTTTAATATTTGGTCATGAAGGATGAATCAAATCATTTTATGGCTTGGGATATTAATGAAAAATGGATTAGCTAAGTTTTCCATTCCATAAATCATGCTATGGTTCATTGAGATTACTATTGTAAGAAATGGGGAGCTCTGAATCAGTGTATGTGATGTCATTTTTTATAGTAAATTAAACATATGTGGATATGAATATTAGAAATTCTAGAGTGTAATGAATTTTTATTATCATGCTTTTAGGATTTGAACTTAAATGGGGAAACTGAACATAGAGAATGGAATTTACAAAGATGTTTCATCTAAAACCTATCTATTTGATCATCTACAATATACCACACCGTATATTTTTTAAATATAGTTTGATTATAATTTATTAAATCTTCATAAAATCAATAAGATAGAGGTGATAATTCTTATGAATATAGAGGAAGATGGTGAGGTGGATCCCAAAATAATCATTTAGGATTCCATACATACCATGTAATAAGAACTTATGGAATGATTAATGGTAAAAATCATTAGAATTGCAATAAAATGGAGTTTCTAGGAGGATTGAATCTATATTCTATGTTTTAACCACACTAGGTGTGATGGACACATGGAATGATTATGGATATCGGGAAATAAAGAGATGACCAGTTCCATGGAATGTATGTATTAGAAATGAATTACTATATAAAAAATATTATTAAATGTTCTTGTAAATTGATGATATGTAATAATAATTTTCCATGTCTAAATTTTAAAGAAAGAAGAATGATATCGAAAAATAGTTTTTAGAGATAAGAAGATGCAACGTCTCGTCCCAGTTCCATATATTGTTGTCCTAATCTAGTTCACTACGTGACCTCAAGGGAACCTCCTTATATGCTAGATGTCACCGAGTAGCAACGAAGGACTAATATATAACATGGGGATAATATATAATCATTATCAAAGTATCACAAAAGTGAACATAAATAGACATTTACCGAATGACATAACCTAGAACCAGAATAATTACATAACCAATATAGGCTATTATAAAATGATAAACCAAAACAGTGTAACAATATCAAAAACTAGGATAGAAGATTTGTTATTCCAAATATGGGTCATGTTTGGATATGAAAAACACAAAATAAAGAAACATTGAAAACCCCCAAGATGGTTCCAACATCATGTCTTGTTTCCTCATCCATGCTCTATCCCAAAACATTAATCTAACATAGCATGATTTACTTTATCCTATCTTACAAACATGAAGTCTATTTGGGTAATAATCAGGAATCACAGTTAGGGTATGAGTATAACTTAGTTGGCCAAAAACAACGGTGTCTAGTAAAATATCCAATGTATAATAGTGTATGTAGTTGTGTAAAGAATGATTTACAATCAAATAATTAAACAGTTTTCAAAATATATTATTCTTTAATTAAACACAGAAATCTATGGGTTCATGATGACACCCAAATCAAAAATACCATCTTTCGCCCATGAAGGAGTATGAACCATATCACAAATGATTTAAAAATTCAGTATAAAATGGGAATCTATTATCTATTTAATTTATTTTCATATCACATCTACTTAGAACCAAAGTGAAATGATATCATTTTGGGCCTAGAATTCCATTTCTAGCACCATATGGGTGTTTGAAGCAACATTCCCCACCCCATAACTCATTTCTATCATATATGGTATTTTTAAGCATCATTCCATGTCCCACACTCATAGTTATTAAATATGGTCATTGTAAAAACCATTCCATGTCCCACACATGTTTATCATTCCATCACATATGTCACATATATAAAAAATATCACATTTATCGAGATTAATAATCATTATCCTTCTTAAAAAACATTATCACCATGGTGTACCAATTCAATTATCAAATCATTCATGGTTTATCACATTAATCACATGTAATAATATGAATAATTCACCATTAAACCGTTTACCTACTTTTAATCCAATAAACCCTTAACCCTAAATGTGACCAATCAATTCACAATCACATTAGTCAACAAATTATATAATCCCATATAGATGACCAATTTCATAATTCCATTAATAAATTAATTAATTAATAAATTAAATTCCTAATCCATTTTCCAAATGTGGAAATACAAATTCCAAAATTACATACACACATTTATAATTCATGACTATGGGAATTGACATTCAGACCGCCTACCTCAAGGTCATTGATGGATGATCACCAAATGAATAAATCCAAAATTGATTTTGAACAATAAATTTCATTATAGTGGAAGAGATTTAGAACCATTATCTAGTTAAAGATCTAACATATTGTGAACTATCCAAATAAACATCAAAACCCATCCTCAATATAGGATAAAACATTCATCTACTTCCAAAATGAAAGACATGAGAGACTGGAAACAACACAAGAATCGATTAGATAATGTATGAGGTGTAGATACATCAATTGGACCATTGATCCATAAATAAAAGAGTTAAAGGATCCTTGGAACCCTAAAAGGAGATTCAAAATTTAAAGGTATTTTTTTAGGTTTGATCTGGGGTGTTTAGTTACAATAACATTGGGGTTCAAGATTTTAATTAAAATTTTCAGAGGATTAAAACCAAGTGCATGGTTTCCTAGGCTTGGGATAATGGTTTTCCAAACCATGCACCCTAACCATGTGTTAAACCCTAGTGGTTCATAGTTTCTAATAATAAGGTGCACCATTTTAGAAACCATTCACCAACTATGTAATTACCCTATGTTTGGGATTACAAGCTTTTATATGGAAGGGTGCATGGTTTGGGAAAACCATGTGCCAACCATGCACTACCCAAAACCTATCCAAAAACATCCAAAATTATCATGTTCCACCCAAAATATCCCCATAGTAAAACCCAACCAATTTATGTACAAAATAAGGGTAAAAGAGTACCTAAAAACGAGCATGAGACATCTCTACAAAGTTTGTGATCTTATAATCTCCCCACTTTATCACAGCTCTTCCTTGATTTTTGATCCCATGAATCTATAATATTATGATGTAAAAAGGTCAGGACACTGATCCCACACATCTTCTTTTCTCTTTCATTTTTTCTCTTTAACACATCCATGTTTTCACAATACAAAAACTATCAGAATAAACTTCCCCACAATGGTTTCTCATTGTGATCCATAAATCATATCATATGCTCTTCGAAGGATGCATCGGTTTCAAGCTCAACATTATCCACATAGATCACATGATCAGGGTTTGGGTGATACCTATAAAGTTGTGAAACATGAAAAACATCATGAATATAACTATAGCTATGTGGAAGAGCTAATTGGTACACCACCAGACCAATTATCTCCACAACCTCAAAATTTATGAAAAACTTGTGGATCAACATGACCTACATCCGAATACTATAGTGACCCAATTTAGAATCCTCCACAAGGAACAACAAAATCACCCATTGTAAACTCTAGGGTTCATAGACATCTATTAGCATATGGATTTTATATACTTTAAGCCACATACATATTTTTTTGAATCAACTAAAAATAATTTTATGTCTCATGCATGACACCATGTCCCAAAAACTACGACTCACATGCCTTCATCCAACATATAGGTAATATTCATGGCCTACCATAAAGTTCCTCATATGGTTCCATATGAATAGTTTACTAATAACTATTTTTATAGAATAACTCCACATGTGCTGGGTATTTATCTTAACACCCACCAAAGACTAAAACACACTCCTATATCATATTATCCAAATTCTATATGGTAGATTTCAACTTCCCAAATTTCTATGGGTGTAAATATATACTCAAAAATACATGAATACAAATATCCTTCTGTAAATATTACCCAAATCATGAAGTGAAACATAAGTCATGATATAAAACTATACTCTGTGGCACATTTTTTAGACATACTATCTCTCAAACATACAAGTCTCCCAATTGGTATACTAAGAAATTATCCTTTATAATTAAGAAATCAGTTGTATTTTTCAGTAGATCTATTATCACCCAAATACTGTTATTTTTCAATTGAGTAATTGGGAGACACAAATTGAAGTCCATGGTAACATTTTCCCACTTCCATTTTTGAATGGGAAAGAGCAATAGTAAACCACTAGGTCATTGATGTTCAACCTTAAATTGTTAATAGGTGTAGCATCATGTCACGAACCCTACACTATTCTTTTTCATACCTGGCCACTGATACTATCAAAATATATCATGATGAGTTTTGGTCCATCCAGGATGCCCTTCCTACTTCGAGGCATAAAATTCACACATTGTTTCCTCTCACATATACGTAGGCACTACAATAGGGTTCTGAACATATATGATATCATCCTCATATATAGTCTAATCTGAAGTTGAATCCCCACCTTCATAGATTTTCCTTATGTCAAAAAACTCTAGATCCTCATATTGTCGCTCCATGGGCTAGATCAAAATTTTGAATTCCATTAAAACTGATATGAGGGTCATCTACACCTTTCCTTACGAACTAAACATGCATCTTTATCCACAAAGACAATATATTCCACTTTAAACTAGACTCTTGAACTACCAGAGTATGTGACGTCCTTCCTAAATCATCAGAAACACTATTTCCCTTCTTGGGTGTATATACTAGCTCAAATTCAAATAATTTCCTATAATCCACCCATATCTACTTCTAAAGATTCAAATATCATTGAGAAACTGTTTACTCTATTCTTTTTTGATCAGTGTATACAATAAATGTTTCATCTAATAGATAATGCAGCCAACATATCAAAGAATAAATGACTATAGCTAACTCGAGGTCATGTGTAGAATAATTCTTCGTATGTGGAATAAAAATATAAGACCCATACTCCACAAATCGAACCCCCTTTATCAATATTGATCCATTCACTATCCCTAACACATCACAAAACACCTTATACCCCTCACCTAGCTTGTGTAGGATCAAAATTTTTGCAGTTTTAAAACTCTTATTCAAATCCAAGGAAGCATTCTCACATGATCTATAATATTCAAACATTACTCCTTTCATGGTCAAGATTGAATGTAATGCTAGATAGTTTGAATATTCTTGGAAGAACCTCCTATAATAACATGTTAATACCATAAATTTTTGAATATCATATATATAATTGGGTTGATCCTAGGAAACCAATGCCTTCACCTTCCATGATTCCACTAACACACCATCCTCTGATATGATGTGACTAAAGAAATATACCTAATCAATCCAATAATGGCCCATAGATAAAATTTTAGGCTCTATCAGTGTACTCAGAATGATTTCATGATGTTGGGAATGATCATCATGAATCTGGAGCACACCAAGATGTCATCAACAAAAACAACCATAAACTGATCTAGGTACATGTAGAATATTTGTTTTCTCTAGGAAAAAAAACCACATGAGCATTTTTCTTCCCCAATGGCATGAAACCAAACTCATAAAGGCCATACCTAATTCTATAATAAGTCTTTGGTATATCATATGGTCAAACTCTACAATAATGATACCCTGATATCAATTCTATCCATGAGAATACACAACATCCCATCAACTAGATAAAGAGATTGTTGATATGTGTAAGAGGATTCTAGTTCTAAACTATCTACTAGTTTAACATCATTTAGCTGACACATAATCACAAAGTCCCATTAACTTTCTTTGTAAACAAAACTGGAGTACCCCAAGGTGACATACTTGGATGGATAAACTCTGAAAAAATCAACTCTTCTAGTTGATTCTTAAGATCTTGATTCTTTTTTGGTACCATTCTATATGGTGGAATAGAAATTGGCTCAGCTCTATGTATGATATCTATTATAAACTCAATATCCCTCTTATGTGGAATACCTAAGAAGTAGTCTAGAAACACATCCTAAAACCTATCCACCATGGGTGACAATACCTCATGCTTCACACACCCATCATCCAAAAACATATATATATCCTGGCCAATGAGCACCCCTAGTTGATAATGAATTGTCCCTTTTCATCCCACGTGGATATCCAACTCTCGATGATGAATTTAAATATTACACTCGAAATATATTACACTCGAAATACATAACTATAACTCTTTAATGGTAACAGTATATATGGGATCAGTGTGCTAATAACTACTCCATACCCAAAATTAAGTAAAATCCAATCATATCATCAAGCTAATGATACCATAGAAATGATACTCCCCAACCTTAGTAGAACACCTATTGTATGAAGAGATGCCACTCGACCATACCCCCAAGGGTGTATCTATCATCGTAATTCTTCTCATGGACACCACAGATAGACTCAAACCATTCACTAGTTGTGTAGATATAGAGGAATGAGAGGAATCAGTATCAAATAATGCACTATCATAGGTATAATATTCCAAAATAGTACCTCGAACTGTTGATGGTCTATCCTTTATATCTATAAAGATAGTCTGAACTATATATAAATATCATACCACTCTTCCTGGTGTTGTGTTATAATTCCCCTAAGCTTCACCACTCTGATGATATAAGTGATCTCTCCTAGGATTACCACATTTACTACCACTCCTAGTTGAACAATAAATAAAAAAATGGAATTGATTATCATACCTCATTCCCATACTATGATTTTTCTAGAACCACCATCAAAACCCATCTCGCTTGGGTTCTTAGAGAGCCGATTTAGATTTCACATCTTTTTGTAATATTGTCACTCTACAAGTGATTAAGGGAACTATCTATAAATATTTCCTAACCTACTAAACTAGTGGAAGGTCACTATGGTAATGTCCTAAGTGATTGATCCTTACCCTTATCCACAATACATATTATCTCCCTAGAAGAAGTTTTCAAAATGATGCTTCCTACTCTTGGAAGACGTACGTTAGGGTCATCCAACATATACCACATGAATTCCACAAGAATCCTTCTTCATGATCCTCTTAGATATGATAGCATGATTCACCACCTCTAGAAACTTTTTTTGATGAAAGATATTAACCTAGGATATAATCTCACAATTAATACCATCCTGAAAACGTTTTTCTACAATAACCTCATCCCCTACCAATGTTGGTGGGAAGAGAAACAAATCAGTAAAGCATCTAGTATAGTCCATCATGTAAATTCACCCCTATTCTATCCTCATGAATTCTACTACCCTCTCCTGGATGAGCTTCTTAGGTATAAATTTCTCCAGGAAATTATCCTAAAAGGACTTCCATATCATATTTTACAGCTGTTCATCATGGGTTTGGATGTCCCAGTAATTCTTCTCCTTACCAGGAAACACATAAGAAGCTAGTTTGGCTTTATTCTTAGTAGGAGTCTCTAGGTGGTCAATGATAATCCAGATAGACTCAATCCAAAACTCTTCTAACTCAAGTCTACCCTCTCTGGTAAATGATAGATGGTTATGCAATTATAAATCATAGGTTAAATCAAACATACTTTTCAAAACCCTCTCTAGGTCTCCTTACAAAAACTGTAAAAAGTGATAAAAGTTCTCAAAAAACTACTATTTAACTTCCTCTCCGGGAACTAATGGAGGCCCAAGTACCACTATGAGAGGATCATTTCAAACCATGTCCTCCTTCCATATTATCAACAATCATATACATGAAAACATATCTCTACAATTAAAAACATATATATTAGAATACATTACACAACATTATCATATTTTCATAATAGGTATTCACATAAAACAATACAAATTCATTATATTATACCCCAAATCATGTTAAAAAATGAGTAACTAACTCTACCCTCAGTCATACCTTATCTAGGTCATGGCTAACCTAGGGTACAAAATTTTCAAAATTCAAGTTTCCCATTAAACACCAATTTATTCAATTCAAATTATCCGATTTTTCATCATTTAAAATTTCACAATTTTATATTATGTACAATATTTGTTTGATTTTACACTAGAAAAAAAATTATTTTTCATTTAAACAATTCACCACGAAAACATGTTTTACCATGCATTCCTAAAAATTAAGCATGTCACAATAATTACATAGCTCATTCGATAATTCATGTATACAAAAATATCATTCAATACCAGGCCACAAATAAAATATTTGAAAATAATAATACCACAAAAAGTTTTCATCACACGATGTGAAATAACATAATACTATAAAAACAATCCTTAATAATAATAATATAAAATAAATAATAATAATAATACATTTAATTGATTTATTATTATAATTAACTAGTCTATCACAATTATTAGTCACTATGTAGGGAACTTGGTATCTTTGTAAATATGTAAAATTAGTGGAGTTATAAATTTAGTTTAAATATAATTCGTTATTGAAAACTATGTGATTTTTTATGTATCTTATATGAGGGGTTAGTTTACTTAAAATTGGACGTTCTTAGTTTCCTAAGGTATATGTCTGCCTTATGGGGATCACAGGTGTGCAATAGTTTCCTATGGGCATTCATACAAGAATAAATTTTAGACCATATAAGTTATTAGTTTATTATGGTAGACACACCCTATAAGGACAATCTCAAACCATGGACATAGTGGTTTTATCTTGGGAAAATTATGGTTAATGGTCAATTAGTTTATCATGGTTGGAGGTGACTTGTTATTTATTTGAAGTGTAAAAAGATATTTTATATTTACATCCCACACCCTAAATAATATTTTATTCAATATCAAATAAAATTTCATTTTGAAAACAATGGTTCTGATTATAGAATTATTTCAAAAATAAATAAATAAATATGAAAATATTATTTTAAAATTTCATCATATAAGACTAAAAAATAAAATATACAAATTATTCATAACTACTAATCTTAAAAGTTGAAAATAAATAAAAAATAATCTCCAAAGTAATGAGATATAAATATCTTGATGGGATAACATATCATTTCATGTATTCTGGTTCTATATAATCTTTTATAGCTTTATGTTATTGGAATACTTTTATTATATATTTTCAGTACTTATTTTATTCCATATTTTCTTTTTATGGTATTCTTTTCAAAGGATATAGCACTAGAAGAAGAAAATGTAAGGATTGATATGTTAGATGGGACAAGTTAGGGTTTCTTATAACTAAAAATAGAGGATTATATATTTTAAATATATCATAATCTATTAATAATTTTAGTTGATATAATGATAAACATTAAAAGTGAGTGGGATAATCACCACCATAAGGAATGTTGAACTATATTGATAAAATTAACATGTTATGTGGGTTTTAATATCACGGATATCAACACTGCTTTTATCTTGATGTCTATACTCGTAAAAAGTATGATAATACTACTAAAATGGGAAATTATTTATGAAATAATGAATATTTAGCCTGAATATGACTAAAATGAAGCTAATGGGCGATTTTGTGAGCAATTTTATCATAATTATAGCCTATTTTATGTCTTTTAACATGATGTTTGGGAATAGAGTGTCAGCTCTGATCATATTATCATAATTTCTAGAATTATGGGATGTTTGGGTTAATACTATGTGTTTATTAAGTGTAAAAACTATCTTATTATTTTCTGATATCTTGGAAAAAATTCGGGATAAAGACATATTATTAAATTAAATTTAGAAATCTACCAAAATAGTAAGCACTTGAGAGGGTAAAGGATGACCAGCTAAACATATAATTCAAAAAATGATAAGTGGAATAATGGAAATGATATAAGGTTAATCAACAAGTATTAATCATGTATTTTATCATTGTTATAAGAAATTACATGTGAATAATTTTTACAAGGACCAAAGGGTAAACTATAAGAGATCATACTTAAATACCGTTACTGAGAATGGTGAATACTACTTATTATGGAGTTTCAATATTATATCAAAGTCATGAATCATTGATTATATAGAATCATTTAAAATTACAGTATATAATGGATGAATTACAATTATTAATATAAAAGGTTGTTATGTTCTATTTATTCACAAAGGAAGAACTTGATTTTATAGAAAGAGATTATATGGATTTTAAAATATGGAATATATTCATTATTAAGTTTCAATGAGTGGTAGATATTATGGGATTCAGAAAGACTCTAACTTTGGTAAGTTTTATAGGTGATGTAGTGTACTTTTTAACTTTCCTGGATGGTTGGGGAAGATCTCTATTGGTTCTATGGTGATGAAAAAACATGTGAAATATGAAACATTATATCTGATAAAAAATTAAAATAGGAAAATGGTTATCAACAAATCTATTAGAGATTCTTAGTTAAGACATTTTTATCTTCATTGAATGATTTATAAATGTATAAGATTTATGGATAATAAATTCATACTAAAACTCAAGCATATATAGTGTGGAATATATGAATATTGTATCCTTCAAAAGATAAGATTGTTCCTTTTTCTATATAAGGATGGATACAAAATTATTGAATGATATATATTTGATTTATGAATGTAAGAGGGATAACTATAGTATATTCTAATGGTGGTTCAATATAATATGTTTAAATAATCAAGGATTCTATACGAAAATAACGAGTTTACTTTTCAAATAAAAATTTGGAAGTCTACAGAACATTTATAAAATTTAGATCCATAGTCAAAATTGATACCAGTTTAAAGATGAAATTCTTATAGTCTAGAAATAATAGTAATTATAGTACAAATGAAACCAATCAATTATATTATAATAAATGAATTAGTTTTAGAATATAGTATTAGGAACAACAAAATTGAATGGTTTGGTGGAACGAATGAACAAGACATTGATAAGAGTGACAGAATCTTGTGACATCATTTTAGTTTTTCAAAGGTTTTTTGTGATGAAGTAGTGAATACCATGAATTATTTATTTAATAAGTGTTTTACCATATCAATAAGGAATGAAATTCCTAAGTAAATTTGGACCAGTAATTAGTTTTAGGAGTTATACCAAAAAATATTTTGGTGTATCATTTATGACCATTTTGATGCAAGTGGAAAATACTATCTATAATCTAATTTAATGTCATGTTTCTTTATAGGGAATTCTGGTGAAATATTTGGTTTTTTTATTTAGGGAAACAATGAATGGAAGTTATTATAATTTGAAATGGATTCCTTAATAAAGGTATATGTTGGTGAATGAAAGGTTTTTATAAGTCATAATGGATTCTTTAATAATGTTTTCCTATGTAAGTATCATTACTTACTAGAAGATGATGTTGAGAATAATGAATCAATGAAGCATGAATAAATTTAATTTAAAGATATTATAGAAATATAAGTTATTTTTTGGAGTAAATATTGTTTTTAGGGACCAAAATGCATATAATACATAAAAGTGGTGAAATTTTAAATGTATTATAAATGAAATATGTACCATAACATTCAGAAACTATATAAGCTTTGATGATAGTTTCGAAAGAATCATCTGAGCCTTATGTTCATTTAAGGAGTTTTTATAAAACCCCATACATTTCATATATAAATAATATATCTAAATATATGAATATTCAATACATTATATTTTGATCCATGATGTATGAATAAATGTTTAGTGTCTTTGGACACAAGATACATAATACTATTATTTCATGTGAGATGTTTAATGTTTCCCACATAGAATGACTCTAAGTTATAACCTATATAAAACCTTTATTCTTTTCATGGGGAAGAAAAAAACATAAAAAGGGTGAGATTAGATGATTAGTAATGATAAAAATATTTGATATCAATAAATGATATAGATCACCCGTTTCACTCTGAGAATACGCCCCACGTGGATGTGAGTTTTTCAAATTTGATGACCATTACGGACTCGCCCGCCTGGCCTCAGCCTACTTCCTCTGCTTGATATCCTATCCATCCTCCTCTAGATGACCCCACCTCTCCATCCACCTTTCCTGGTGTTCCCCTTATCTTTGATGTCTCGTCAATTCCCCAACATGCAGATGTTTCTTTAGCAGCAGCCCTCTCTCAGGGCTCCTTTAGAGATGTCCTTTGTGGCCCAAAGTGAGCCCCTCTTCGGCCCTGCTTCCTGTCAGTTAATTTGTCCCTACCGACATCTTCTTTAGAAGGTGCATATTTTTCCTTGTAAATTCCTTCAACAACATTCGCCGAGGTGGATTCATGTTTGAAATGGACTTTGATAGCTCGTTTTGGCTCCGTGAAGCCTCCCCAACAGGTCTTCTAGAGTTTCTCCCAAGACTGGGATCTTAGGTCCCCAGCTCAGATATCTTCGATCCACAAAATTTCCTTCTACATTGTTCTGGCCTCTAAATAATACTTTGTCCATGGGTTCTACAAGGTTCCCCACTTGTTCAATCTCTAGAGTTTTAGCCTCTCTCGGTGGTCGTTGGATGCCCATAGGGGAAAGTAGAGCCCCCTAGTCATGGTATGGATTCTCCTTTCGGGCCTCCCTCTCCCATTCCAGAATGAATGTGTCTTAAGAGTGATAGGTGATTCCCTTGGAGGATTACTATTGTTTAATGTGTAAACTAGATACTGTTCAGATGCTTTGTTTTCACACTTGTGCATGGAATTGGACCTCTTCCTCCCCCTTCTGGAAAGTATCCTTCTTAGGGTGAAGGATGGATCTTGTTGGAGTCAGTACATATCCAACCTAGTTTTTCCAAGTTCATGTGCTCACTCCAACCTCCAGGGCCACTCTATCTTGGTGTGTAGAAAGAGCTGTCAAGGGGCCTCTCGCCACCCGCCCAGTGCACCAGAGTCCCATCCCGGTCTATCTCCCTCGCCCTCAGTTCCTCCCTCAAATGTAATCTAGATTAACTATTCTTAGGTGAGAGCCTTAATGGTTAATCCCCTACCTCTTAGGGTTATCTTCTCATTCCACTCCCCCTCTATATTGCATGCTTCTTCTTACAAAATTTTTCCTTCAGACATTTATTTTCTCACCCTCCCCCCCCCCCCCGCCACCTTCAGGATTAGGGGTGCCCCCTTCTTCTCTTTCCCCTACAGATCCCAAGATCCTTTTCCTGGACTCCTCCCTGAGCCTCCTCTGGTCCTCACCTATATCCCTTATAGATTTTCCTCCCCCTCCCTTCTCCTAGTTGCTTATCCCCTAGATCATACCATTGATGTCCTTAGGAAGGGCCACCCAAGATAGATCATGTGTCATTGGCTTGTGTTCACTAGGATTTGGCCTCTTTCATGAAGTCATTGTAGACCTCAGGGACCCATATTCCATCCCAAAGCCTTCCTCTAAGGCCTGTTGACCCCCTACCCCCATATGTTTTAGTGTTTCTACTCCCAAAAATCAGGTGATCTCCTTCAAAGTGTGAGTATGAACTCTTTGTCTCTCTAGGAGCTTACAAGATCATTCGTCCTACCTCTTCTAGAAGAGATCAAGCTCTGCGGCCAGTGCGGGAGAATATTATTTCTAATGACTCTCATACTTAATTGGAATTCTTGAAACCTGATAGATAGGGTTAAAATGGATTTTCTCACCTCAATCATCAAAAAACACAAATTTGAAGTTTTTGGCATTTTAGAGAACAAACAGAACCCATCTAGGATTAGTGAGTATTCCTGTAAAATCAAAATGTTAGGAGCCACGCAAGCTATCCCTTCAAATAGGTACATATTGATCTTTTGGAACAATAACTACCCAGTGGATTTCATCCAGACAAGAGATCAATACATCACCACCCAGGTTTCTAATGTAAACTTCAGCCTTTTCGTGACCATCATTTATAGGATCCGCAATCATCAATAAAGGGGAACCCTTTGGAGAGACCTATCAACCTTTGACCCAAGGTCTCTACCATGGGTTGTAGGGGGAGACTTCAATATTGTCTCCAACCTTAATGAGAGGAAACGGAGATACCCCTTTCAGTAACAAGATAAATTGGAGTTTTTTGAGTTAAGGGAGGGATCAAGCCTCCTGGATCTTAGATACCATGGCGATCCTTTTACGTGGTGTAAAATCCAAGAGGCCCTCATCAATTGTGGAGCATCCTAGTTAGATTATTGGCCAATTTACATGCCACCACCATGTTCTCCAAAGAAACACTGTCTCACTTTGTGTGGGGTCCTTCATATCATTCTCCACTCCTGGTGTCTTTGCATTCAAGTAAGGTTCTTCAGGGGTAGTTCATATTCTATCAACAATGGGTCTATATGATGTGGTTTATCTCTGTAGTTTGGTCGATTTGCAATGAACCCTCCCAGTTCCACAATTGGGTGGCTATTCAAAACAAGATTAGGCATCAGAAGTCTTGGATCCAATAGTGGATGATGGAGCACTCTTCACCCGATGAAAATTTGGAAGAGGGGATGTAGGTTGTGGAATGTCTTGAAGGTATACTTGAGGAAGTGTGGGACGATCATACCATTGAGGAGCTTTCCATTAAGAAAGAGGACATGGCAAAAAGGCTTCTACAGTAGGAATTCTTGGTGAGAGAGGAGTCAAGAATCAAATGGATGGAGGGGATAGGAATACTATGTTTTTTCATGAGTTCATAAAGAAAATATAGTGGTCGATTCAACCCAACATCCTTTTGGATGATACTACCTATAAGAATGAAACAGCTGTAGCGGGATATCTGGCCCATAGTTTTTTAGGAACCTCCATCTAGGGCCCAACCCGAGAATGCCCAACGGATACCAAGGAAGATCCAGAGACTTATTTGAGGTGATATCTAATTGCATGTCTAACCAGGATAATGAAAGGTTGTGCTCCATACTAGAGGAGAAAGTGATAAAAGAGGCCATATAGTTCCTTAATCCAGATAGTGCCCCAGACCCTGACAACTTCCTGGGTTCCTTCAACAGAGCTGTATGGGACATTGTGATGTTTGATATCACTTCTTCTATCTAATAATTATTTCAAGGTGGAATCATACCGAGGGTATCGTGCACCACCTCTACAGTGATAATTCCAAAAACAAGGAACCCAACTTTCGTCATGAAATATTGCCCAGTGAGTATATACAACATTACTTACAAAATCATAGCAGTTCACATTAATTCCACGATCTTTGTCCATCTTCCTTGGTGTATTTACAAGGAGCAACGCCACTTTGGGTGGGGGACATCAATTTATGGAGCCATAGTACTTTCCCAAGAAATGAGTAAAGACATCAACATCAAACAAATGTTGAGAGAATGTGGAAATCCATCTGGATATGAACAAATATTTTGATCAGATGGAGTGGGGATTCATTAATAATGTATTGGAAGGTATGGGATTCACTCCTTACAACATTGATCTCATTTGCAAGATGATTCTCCTCTTCATGGATGACAGTCATGTTTATTGGGAAATATTGTGGGTTCTTCAAAGCCCCCCGCGGTCTTAGATAAGGTGATCCCTTATCTCCAAGTCTCTTTATCATATCCCAAGACATCTTGAGCCATTATATATAGAGGAGCTATACCAGTGGAGTGATTTGGACCTACCGAAGGTGCAGGGGGTCATGGGCTACACCCTCCTTATTTTCACGGATGACACACTACTTTTCATAAATGAGGGTAGTAGGTTGATTAGAGGCATGAAATAGGTGATGGATGATTATTAGTTCTAGATTTTCCAAATCAATAACAAAGACAATAGACTATTATTCATCTCAAATAGGAGTTCTCCCATCCAAGCATTAAGGGTTCATAACGTCCTTTCAATGCAACAAGGAAACTTTTATATAGAGTGGATGGGGGCTCTTGTTTCTTCAGGAATCTTGAAAATAAGATACTTTGACTTCCTCACCTGCAGGATAGTGGACCGTATACACAAGTGGAAGAATAAATACTTTACTTTTGAGGGTTTTATGGTGCTGATTAATAGTGTTCTTCTTACTACCCTTGTTTGTGCATTATCTTCCATTAAAATTATGAAGGGAATCATTATGAACATTGATAAGATATTGGATAAATTTTTATGGGACCCAAAATCTGAGGGAAAATGCCACTGTTCCTCCTAAAATCTAATAGAAATACTGACCAGAAAAGGGTGTTTTAATGTTTGAAGTCTCAGGGATACACTACAGTACATGCAAGATAAACTTTCTTGGGAAAACCTAGAACAACGAAATTTGGTGGGCCAAATTATGAATACCGTCCATTTTAGAAATATGGAATTTTTTAGAAGGTCCCATATCCCCGTTCTGGACTGTTATATTCCCCTTGTTCTTGATCTTCATGTGCATTCATGTTGGATTGTAGATAGGGGAGACATTTCATTCTGGCATCAAAACTGGGTAGGGAAAGTTCTTGGTTTCCTTGGATGCCCTTCCCCTTCTATTTCGTTCATAGAATCATGGAATCACCATTCCTTCATCAAAGAAATGTTGGATAAAGTTCAACAGAACTCCTTCAACTTTATTGATATGTCCTCTTAAAATGATAAATAAGTTTTCACCCCTTCTTCTTTGGGGGTCTTCATTTATTTGGACTTCTGCCTCTCATAGGGTTTCTAGGATCCCTCACCCAGCTAGAATGATACCTTGTTGTGAAAATACATGCTTATTAAGTTCAAATTCTTTCTTTGTAGAATCTGGAACATATCCCTCCCAACTAAAGAGAATATCAAGTGTTGTGGGATTCCACAGGCGTCACAGTGCTGATGTTGTCATAGCTGGAAGGAGGAGAGTGTGGAAAACCTATTCATTAGTGGAAAATGGGTGTGTGATACTTGGTGTTTCTTTGGGGAGTTTACAGGTCTCTAGGTCCCTAACATAGGCATCCTCTCTTCAGTGGAAAGGTGGTTTCATGGTTTCGGAGATAGGGGTCTAGAGAAGATGGCACAAACCATGATCTTGTTGGTTGGATGCTAGGGAATATGGTAGAACCACAATAAAGAGGGTCATGAAGGGGGTATTTCCAAGGCCTACTCTATTATTATAAAGACCAAAATGTCCCTCGTGGATGTGGCTAAGCTTGTCAGCAATTGGAAATTGGCTCCCTCACTCTATAGATTGAAGGTTAGCTCCCATATACCTCTTTAAGTTAATATTAACAACTGGGGGAAATGGTTTCGATGGTCCCCACCAACCAGAGGTCTTAAACTCAACCTTGAAACATCATGCAACATGGGGATCCTTCGAGGTGGAGGGGTAGTGCGGGATTCCCAAGGCTCGGTGGTGCTATCTTTCTCCGCCAGGTACTTCCAAGGGACCTACCTTTATGCCAGGGCCAAATATTTTCTCATGGGACTCGACATTTTCCACCTCAATAATGATTGAGTTTAAGATTTGGATACTGAATCCAAGATTTTTCATGAAATCCTGCAAGGATTCATTCAAACTACGTGGCCCCTCGAATACATCGGCAGAAAGTGAAGGGAACATCTTAGTGGAAACATCAAGGTTAAACACACCTGGATAGAGGGGAACCAAGTTGATGACTACCTTTCATCATTGAATGTTCAAGGCTCTAACACAATCTATCATCATACAGTGAGCTCCTTGAATCTTGAGGGTGTCAACTTAGTTAAAATGGAATTCACTCGGACTCCACTATTTAAGACCACCATAGGGACCTTTCCACTGAATGATTTTTGGTGGGTTTTGATTTTATCACTTCCTTTCTTAATAAAAATTCAAAATGATGGTGATGATCATACATGAGAATAATATAAGCCTAATGGTATGAGATCGTTATAAAAAATACCCTGTTTATGCTTAATATGTCTTACAGTATGAACATGGGTCATTCATTATTATTTATCATAATAGCCGACATTTTTCATAAGTTTATGGAATCATTAATAATTATTTTGGATATATGAGAGTATTTTCATATGAATGTGTCAATTAAATAATATTATAACTGTTCGAGTGGGAATAAATAGAAAAACTCTCACTCATTATGTTAAGGACATAAAATCAGGCCCTCACTTAGACTCAAACCAGGTTCACACAAAATCTTATGGACATGAAAACTAGTTTTGTGCATAATATAATAGACAAGAAAACTAAGTCCATGTATAATCATATCAACATGGAAACCTTTTCCACACATAATATTATGGATATTAAAACTAGGTATGCCTATAATATTATGGAAATGAAAAAAAAGCCTTCACATTATCTTATGACCACGTAATCAGGTTTATCCATAAAATATTCAACTCTGGAGTTATTCATCTTTACCTAATGAATTATATGGATATAAAATACCAACCCACTATAAAATATTTATCCATTCTAATATAAATCATAAGATCATGAAAAAAAGTTAACATTTCATAATAATTTAACTTGTGGAAAATAAAATGGATTTCATAAGCATCCCATCATCATAAAAATAACCTATCTAGAGAATGAATAAGGATGTTACCATATTATAATATCCTCGGTGAAACATATGTAACACCAATGTTTTTTATAAAAGATTAAAGTTCCTTTAAAATTCACACGGAAAATTTCATGAGGGAAATACCCTTTTCATTTTGAAATCACATATTTAAAAACTAAAAAATCCAAAAATGTTGTGGAAAAAATCATTGAAATGGTACATGAAAAATTATATTGAATAAATAAAATAATTGAGTGGCCTTGATAATAGTAAATGTATTTCAGGTTGTGTATGTTAAAATAAATACTCCTTTCACATTTTTGTGAAAATTCCAAAATTACCATGCACATAAAATGATAAGAAAATTCCTTTAAAACAATTTTCTAAAAATTAAAACATGGGTAAAATGACTTAAAAATCATAGTATAATAGTAAAAATAATCTTGAAAAAAATAAGAAAACAATGACATGGAAGAAAAATGATTTTCAACCGAAGAGAAATATAAAATCCTTTTTCCTTATAATCGTTAATTCGGTCAATTTAGTAATTAAATGTTGGAAAATGAAAGGAAAACATGTAATATATATAAATATAGGAAATGATAAATTAAATGTATTTATCAGATAATTATCATATAATTTACTTGATATAAATTCAGTTTTAAACTATACCGAATAAAATAGGATTGACATGTAAATCCCTTACAACTTTGGTAACATTTGAATCATAATTCACATGAAAGAAAAAATATTATATAGACATTAATATCTCATATTTTTATGATAATAATCAAAAAATAATTTCATGGGTATTATATACACAATATAATTGATACAAGTGGTTAATATATCATGTGTCTCATTGAAATAAATGTGTGACAAAATTGTCTTACCTCAAGTTTGAATTTATTAAAAAGCACTCAATCCTCATGTATAATAAATTTATATTTATTATAATTATTTAATATATTCAATTACATACTTAAATATCACATATATTTCACTTATATCATTATTAAACACATTTTCTAAGAATTCCTTATTAAAATTATCATTTTCGAGTGTTAACTATTTGGTTTTTCTTTATAATTTCGATTTGTTAGTTCTAGACCTTATCATTTGATCATTTTTTAATCACATTACTAATTTTAACCATGATATAAATATTACATATATTCATAATATATATATTTAGAGACATTCGTAAATGTAGTGATAGAAAAATTAATTACACTTATTATAGAGATAGTAGATCATACGTACACATGGATGTTGTTATCACTTTTAAACATATATAATGAAAGAAAGGTAAATAATAATTAATCCTTAAAAAGTAATTATTATATTTTATATATAATATATATTCCATTAATATTTCTTTATTTCCATCAATGTAAATATGAAATGAAAAATGAATAATATCACTCCATGGAGGAGGTAGTCCTCATGTACATACAATATATGTTATCGTATTCCAACGGATGGGAATGTAAGAAGGTATATATGATATTATAACTGAATACTAATAATTATAACATAAATATAATATATAATCATTAAACCTATCATATATACCATCAATGAAAGATAGTGATGAAAAATGGATTGCATCATTACAGAGAGTTAGAGCTCTACATATATGTAGGTGAAATAACTTCACTTCAAAAATGATGGAATAAAGGGTGAGAAATGTTAGTTATATAATCAAAACAACATTTTATTATATTTATTTTATCAAAAATACTATATATTTATAGTATTAATAAGAAGAAATAAATTGAAAGAGGTTGGGTAAGACGATTACTTCATCTTCAGTAGGCCTCTTAGATATCTTCTTAAAGACCCATGTATTGGTCTTCCAAGAAGGAAAGAACCTCTAATTCAATGATCGGGTAGTTGAGAAGATAAATACATAGGGTTTAGAAGATCTATAAGGATCAAATTTTTTAAAATAAAATTGAGAAGGGGTTTTCATTTTTAAGGGAGGGAAAGGACACACTTGTAATAACAAACAAAATTAAAATTTAATTATGTCATTCTCCATAAAAATGATTAAAAATGGCCATTTATTATAATAAAAAGAGGATAAGGTACAAATATCAAAATAAAATGATGTTTATAAAGTTTTTACTGTAATTTGTGTCCTTATAATTTGATTTAAAACATTTGTTAACTTATTTTATCCTTAATTAAGGTAACACATTTTTCAATCTTGAAGGGTTATAATTTCAAACATAAAGGGTTATAATATTGATGGTTTATAATTTTAATTATAAGTTAACATTAGGGCTTTATTCAGGTATAGGTCATTTTATATTTTTTTCTGTAATTCCTTAATGTGACCCAGGGCACATGTCGGTGCACCCCGATGTGGGTCCTGGGAACCTTTTTAAATAATCTAAATAACTATAGAGGTTTTATAAAAATTGTTAAATTGCACATTAGCACGATGTTTGGGATTAAAATAACTAATTAAGGATTGAAATTAAATAAGAATATATTTAAAGATATTTAAAATAAAGGAAGAAGGGAAAAAATCAATAAAATAGGACGGGGGTTACAGAAAAAGTAAAAATAATTAAATTAAGAGATTTCCATTTTTTATTTTTTTTAACCATTTTATTTTCTATCCTTTTTATACTTTTTTATTTTTCATTTTATTTTCCTTTTTTTCTTTTTTTCTCTTATCTTTTCTTTATTTTCTTTTTCTTTCTTTTCTTTCATTACTTTCTTTTACTCCTCTCTTCTTCTCCTCCCTCTCATGTCACACATACCCCTCTTCCTAGGGGATGCACCACCCTCCTCCCCAATCAAGAGACCACCATGCCTCTGTTCGGCATCCGTTTTCTTCACCGTCGAGTGATCTATAACCCTTAAGGCAAGGCAAACCATGTGATTTTGGAATCGTAGAGTTTCATTGATTATACTTTGTGTAGTTTGCCAAGGAATGATTTTACCCTTTTTTTGGATTTTCTAAAATCATATGTCCACTACCATTTTAGGTAAAAGAAAAGCCTATCATGGATCATAGAATCAACTGTGACCATAAGGTAGGGTGTCTACTCTCTTTACCTCTATTTCCTTGTAATTTATAAAAATTTACAGTTGTATCATTCGTTAGTGCCTACCGAATTGTGAAATTCCACCCAATATTTTTTAATTTAATTGTTTTGAATAATGTTTATATCTCTATTTATCATAAATAAAAAGGTCTAAATTTTTTCAACATGGTTGGACACCCTTTTGGGTGTGCCAACATAGTCAGTATAAATTCTATTAGATAGAGTATTTAATTTAATTGATTGCATGTGTGCACAACCCATTTTTTGTAGTGCTGAATTTATGTAATTAATTTAGATTAATTATGATCCTTAAATTGTCAGATCATTCTTAGTTGTTTGTGCTGATTTATTTAGTTATTAAAATTTCTAATTTTTCTTCTTTTGCTGATATGGTATCTTACCTCGTTAAGTTTTTATTCTTTTTTAATAAATTAATATCTTGTGTTGCACGGGTGTGTCTGCCTATTTTTCAAGCTAAAATTACATATGAATTCTTGTTCATAGCTTCTTCTGTGAATTTTTTATTAAATTAAGGGTAGGGAAATATGTTGGTTCATGTATTAATGTCCACACTTAGACCCTCCATTCCTGACTGTTTATCACTACATATCGGGAGGTGGGGTCCTAGGATTTTCCAGACTGAGACTTCCTCGGGATTTCTAATACTTGTGACTGACACTAGTTCCAAAATGGCCCATTGAGTATGGATCCATTGGAATTATGTCTAATCCATCCCAAAATGATGCTTGACCCCTTTTTGTGAGATCGGGATAGACTTTGGGAAAATATATGCCTCGAGTAATACTAGGTCTTTTGAAAGATTTCCTTGGACGGGATCAGTGGTGTTAGAAAATTTCAGGGATTTTCATTACTGTAACCTTCGTGATGGGCTCAGACTCTAACTCTAAACTTGAACATTAATAATGATGCACTGAAGGTTTATTTTAATACAACTTTGAGTCTCTTGAGAAATGTGATATTTTTCTGGTATTTTCAAGCACATCTAGTTGACAAATGATTTAGACCCCAAGTTAAACCACATGCTTGTGGGTATGCCTATTCCTTGTTTTACCTTTCTTTTCCATGATTCTATATATAAACATGTGCATCCTTTTTATTACAAGTACTTACTTTAGACATCCGGATTAGTCTGAAGCATGTGATTAGGGACGAGTATTGTTGGGAACCAAGGCCGAGTTATTTATTTTATTCCACTTAATTAATTATCAGTATTTGTTATATAATGGAATACTGCATTTTATTACTTTATGAAATGTAAGGGTTTAGACATCGTGGGTTTTGACCTATTGGGATTTTATCTCACACCCTGGTCATGCATCGTTGACACCCGAGTAGATTACATGCTTATTGGTATTGACAATGGGAAGTGTGCTACTTCTGATGCTTGATTGTTTTTATGTATAGGATGGAGACTGGGGAAGAGGATTGATCTTTTCTTGTGATTTAGTAGTTTCACTTTCGTCTTTTATTTTTCGTTGACAGTATACTTGGGTTTCAATTTTCTATACATTATATTTAGATATGCATCAGTGAATGACATTGTTTTTTGAGCTTCCATACTTGATTAATATTCAGTTGGATTATTCATAATGCTTCTACTGCAATTTATTCATTTATATGATTCTACTATTTAATATTAATTTTTTTTACTTCCTATTTGATAATACCTATTACCTATGAAGATACAGTCTCCTTTACAGACACAAAAGAGGCCCTCAAAGTTAGTTGGTAGCCTCTGGTGTTCGAGGAGATGCGGTAGAGGTTATGTGGACAACCTGGCTTGGGACACCCTTCAGGTGGCTCCCATGACAGGGACTCTACAAAGTTGTATCTGTTGGGATTCTGTTTCCTTTTTTCTCACTATTTGGTTTAGACATGAGACTAGGATATAGGGATTTGGAATGTACCATGTGCTTCGATGTAGCTAACCCATGTACAGGGGAAACCAAAATTCTTGGGTTGGGATTGGAGTTTTTTATTATTCCAGTTATTAATGATATGATTTCACCATTGGGTGATTCAAATTTTTTTCTTTGTTATTAGTTTTTGTATTTTTGATATAATGGGTTTTTACCATCGCAACCCAATGATACAAGGGAAATGCATTGTGTGAATTGTATTAGGCATTATAGGATTAATATGAAATGCATATTGAAATTCCATATCTACTTTCAGTGGGAATTTTCATGTTTTCATGTGAGTGTTGTTCTGCCAAGTGGTAAATTTTTTAAAATGCATGTCTACTAAATATATGTTTTTGATAGTATATTAAATGTTAACCTAAAATAACCTAGAAATGGATAGTATACATTACTTAGTATTACTTCTCTGTTTTCTTTTCCATATCAAAACTCATCTCCTAAAGTGGTTATGTATTATTTAGTTCTTAGAGGCATGCTATATACCTAACCTCTTTTGAACCTTAACTACTTTCCCCATCTTCTTACCTTTTATATAAATGTGTGTTTGGATGTTGTAGACCAATGTCGTCATGATGTATTTGTGTCATGCCTTAAGAGAGTGGAAATGAACACATTCTAAAGATGATGGGTCCCAAACCACCAGTGGTACCTCTTGTAGTCCCTCATGTAGTGCCTTCTCCTGCCAACCTTCCGAGGGAACCTGACGCTCAGTTCCGGTATAGTCTCCTTGGGTTTATGAATTCAGTTTAGAGTATCCCCAGACATGCCCCATATATGGAAGACCTCACATGGGACATCATGGAGAAGAACCCCCCCCCCACCTTCTCAAGGATTGGTAGCCCTCATGATGCATATTCATCGATAGAATCCATAAGGTCTATCTTTGACCACCTCTAGATGCTTCTAGAAAGAAGGGTCGAACTGGAAGTGAACATGCTTCATGACTACACCATGAACTGGTGGATGTTGTTTTTAGGCTAAGAAGACCAGTGACATGGTGTTGGCTGATATCCAAGCTGATTTATATGATCACTTTTTCTCACAGACTCTGAGAGATGATCGTGCATGGGAATTCCTACATCTTCATCAGGGATCTATGAATATGCTAGAATATTCTACTCATTTCATAGAGATTCATCATTTTTCCCATATATGACTGGATATGTGAAGACTACTGTGAGGAATTTTGAGGATGGACTAGAGTATACTATCCACTAACAGGTGAATGTATTCTATTTGACCACTATCACAATGATTCTAAATCATGCTCTAATCTCATAGCAAAATGTTAGGGAAGCTAAACCGGTGAGCCAGGGCGGTTCAGTTTTGAGGTAGGGTGATGACTCTTCTAGAATCATGAAATATCATATTGAAAGTGTACGTGGAGAAACTCTTAGCCAAACAGTGCATTTTGATAGCTCTGTCACATGTTATCAGTTTGACATAGATGGACATAAAAATCCACAATGCACGAGAGACCCGAATGAGTGTCAAGCTTACGGCATGATGGTCCACCTTCACAATTTCTACCACTCCATCTCTTCAACATTAAGTGGTATGGGATATACACCCACACATCCGTCAGTTATGGGATCTATGACTCCACGACAGACTGGATGTTCTTTTCCCATCAGCTGATAAGGCTGAGGTAATGGTCGAGGTCGTGGTCGAGGAAATAAAGTTCCAGATTATTAGCGTCAGTAGAGTGGACCTGCTTAGGCCGACCAGGCAGTGTCTCAGGGCCATGGTTCAAGTATCATGTATGCAGTGCAATCAGCACCAGAGGAGCACAATGCAGGTCCATCTACGGTTATAGGTATAATCCTCGTAGCCTCTACGTTATTTTCGGCACTTTTTATATCGAGGCATCGTTGTCCTTTTTATTTTCTGCTTTGGTTGAATGTCTTAGTTTTCCAATTGAGTACCTTTGTGGCATCATATCTCTCAACACTTATCTTGGGGTGAGAACAGAGGTCATACTAAAGTTCCAAGAGTTCCCTCTTAAGAAATGTGGGTACCATTTATTTTTTAATTTCTATATCCTCAATATGTCTGGAATCGAATTAATTCTTGGAATGAGCTGGTTTTCTCCTTATCGTGATCAAGTGGACTGTTATCACCATCATGTTTCATTTACATCCACTGAGGGTGACACATATCTAAAAAATGATAATGGAATATGCTGGAAGATTGAGCTAAGCCTAAATATTCTGGGCTGGGTAGAGTGACAGCTCAGTTGGAAAGTCTCTTAATGAGCAAACAGGCGACGCGGCTAGTTGAATTACCTTCAATGGTGGATCTTTTTAGGTATTTCTTCCCTAACAATTTCTCTTTCCTACCTCCTATGAGGTACATGGTGTTCACTGTCGATCTTGTGTTTATTGCAACACAAGTGTCCATTCCTCCTTATAGGATGGCACCAACCGAGCTAAAAGAACTCAAAAAGAAGCTTTAATACCTCAAGGAAAAGTGTTCCATCAGACCTAGCACATAACCCCATGGTTCACTTGTTCATTTTCACAAGAAGGAAGATGGTACCCTCAGGTTATGTATGGATTATCATTGACTCAACTAGCTCACAATGAAGATTAGATATCCATTTCCTCATATATATGATATCTTCGACTAGCTCTAGGGAGAAACAATTTTCTTTAAGATTGATCTGAGGTCGGGTTATCACTAGGTGCATGTGCGACCATCTGACATACCACATATAAAATTATAAAGTAGGTACATCTTATATGAGTATCTGGTTATTCCATTAGACCCCAGGAATGCACCATCAGTATTCATGGCTCTAATGAACCGGGCTCTTCACTCGTAACTTGATTCCTTTATGGTAGTCTTCATATATGAAATCATGGTGTATTCACATTCCAAGAACGACAATGCAACCCATCTTGAGATCATGTTGAGTACACTGAGATAGATCTAGTTATACGCTATGCTTAGAAAATTCCACTTCTGGATTAATAAAGTTCACTTCTGGGGTCATATTACATTTGATGGAGTATTAGTTGACCCAGAAAAGGTGAGTGTCATAGTTTCATGGGAGCATCCCAAGAGTTTCTTTGACATCCACAGTTTCATAGGGATTTATGGATATTATTGGCATTTCATCAAGTATTTCTCCTGCTTAGCAGTGCCTCTTATGACCCAGACTAAGAAAGGTGTATAGTTCATTTGGTTAAAATATTGTGAAAAGTATTTTCAATATTTGAAAGGAAAACAATCCTCTACCCCAATCCTAATTCTGCTGGAACTAAGTAAAAGCTATATTTTGATTACTGTTATGCTTAAATAATTAGACTCAGCATAGTTTTGATGTGGTTTATTGAGTCTTGCATTAGGGATCCTGCTAGTTAAGACCACATGAGTGGAACTATCCTACACACAACATTGAGTTGGCAGCTATGGTTCATGGTCTATGATATTGGAGACACTACTTGTTGGGTGAATGATTCGTTGTCTACATCGATCATAAAAGATTAAAATATATATCCACTCAACGAGACATGAACTTAAGGTTTCACTGATGGGTCAAATACTTGCAGTCGTTCGACTTTGAGCTTGCTTATGCCCCTAGTATGGTTAATGTTGTGGCATATTCTTTAATCTTCAAGACACTGACACAATCCGTTCATGTAGCTAGTACTGAGTGGTAGATGATGGATTTGTTTTCTGATATGCATCTGGAGGTTCATGAATTTCATGAACAACCAGTTTTAGTAACTCTTATAGTGGTGTCCTCTCTTCTAGATCAAGTCTGTGGGTGACATTTGAATTATCCTGAGAGGCTCATTTTGAGGGAATTCATTATAGGAGAGAACCTGCCTACTGGTTAGGTTGTTGATGGCTGTGAAACTCTCATTTTCCATGTTCATGAATGGGTACCTTCAGGTATACAAAAAGATATGATGAAGGAATATCACAACTCTATTTGGGAAATTCATCCTAGTCTAACCAAGCTGTATAGATACATGTGTCGACAATACTGGTGGCCTGGTATGAAAAAGTAGATAGCGGGTTTCATCACTCTGTGCTCTACCTATCAACAGGTGAAGGCAGAGCACCAATGAGCTTCTGGACTCCAACAACCACTATCCATTATTTAATGGAAATGGAATGACATCACCCTGGATTTAGTTATAGGCCTGCCAAGATCTCCTCGAGGATGAAATGTAGCATGGGTGGTTGTTAATAGGATGACCAAGGTAGCACACTTATTTCCTATCTGGTGGACCTTTACAATTGATGAGTTGGTAATGTTTTATATCCACAAGATTGTAATAATTCATGGCATACCTTGTTCTATTGTATCGGACAGAGATGCATTATTTACTTCACGGTTCAGGAAAGGGTTTCAAAAGGCGTTGGGTTCTTAGGTATTTTTTTAGTACTGAATATCACCCTCAGGCTGATGGGAAGTCTAAGAGAACTATACGAGTGTTAGAGAATATGATAAGTGAATGTATCCTTGATACTGGAGGTTCCTAGTATAATAATATAACTCATGTTGAGTTTACATATAACAACATCTTCGAGGAAACAATTAAAATGGCTCTATATAACTCCCTCTATAGTAGATCATTATATTCGCCTTTATTATGGCTCGAAGCAGGTGAGGCAGCTCTATTGTGTCCTCATCTAATTTAGGAGACTTCTAAAGAATGTTCAATGGATTCAAGAGCATATTAATATAGCTCAGTTTAGATTGAAGTCACACACCAATTTTCATCACACACCTCCATAGTTCAAGTTGGGACATCGAATCTTTCTATGTGTTTCTCCGAGGATGGGTCACAGGCAAATTATGAGGCATGGAAAGTTATCACTATGATACATCGGGTCATTTGGGATAGTGTATAGAGTTGGGCCGGTAGCTCATCAGTTACTATTACCATAGAGGTATCATTCCATACACGATGTTTTCCATGTATCTTGGCTCTAACAATATCATCCAATCCCATATCATTATTTTGACCCTGAAAACATAAAGCATGAGTAAAATGCATCATTTTCGGAGCATCTGATTTGTATCATTGACCATAGAACAAACGATATATGAGAAAGGTCATTCCCTTGGGTTCAGGTGTTATCGCAACATAGACAATTTCAAGACAAGACCTTGGAGCAAGAGATGGATGTATGTACGTAGTGGAAAGAACTTTTCTCTGATGACATTTCTCTACCTTCGAAAGGGAAACTGGGGGACGAGTTATCTTAAGGAGTGGAGGATTTAATGTTCCAACTTTAATCAGGTATGTACTATTTTAATTTTTTTGGTATAATTATTTAAAGTGGCCCTGGGCACACGTCGGCACACCTCGCTTTAGGTCCCGAGCATCTATTTAAATAATTTAAATTACTGTAGTGGTTTTATGAAAACTATTAAATAATACTTTAGCACTATGTTTGGGATTAAAATAATTAATTAAGGATTGAAAAGAAATAAGAAGAGATTTAAATAAATTTAAGAAAATAAAATAAGTGATAAAAGGAATTTTAGAAATAAAATAAAAAGTGGGTTATACAAAAGGTAAAAATAATAAAAATTTGAGATTTCTATTTTTTTTTATTTTTATCATTTTTCTTTTCCATACTTTTTATTCTATTTTATTTTTCCTTTCTCCCATTTTTTCTTATATTTTTATATTATTTTTTATTTCTTTTCTTCTTCATTATTTTAATTCTTTCCTTTGTTTCATCTTTTCCTCTCCTCTCTCTCAAGATGTGCCTCCCCCTCTCCCTAGGTGGTGCACTACCCTTCTCCCCCTTCTGAAGACCACCGTGACTCCATTCATCATTTTTTTCTTTGTAGTTAGGTGTACTATAAACATTAAGGCAAGGACATCCTTGAGATTTTGGAATCGTAGAGTTTCGTTTAGTATCCTTTGTGCATTTCGCCACCAATGGATTTTACCCTATTTTGGGGTCTTTCAAAAATCATCTGTTTTCTCAAATTTTTGGACAAATTAAAGCCTATCGCAGATCATAGAATCATCTAAAACCATAAGGTATGGTTTTTACTCACTTTACATCCATTTCATTGTAATTTATAAAAATACAAAGTTGTGTCGTATGTCAGTGCCTACTGACTTTGTGAAATTTCACTGAATCTATTCAATTTAATTGTTTTGCTTAATTGTCACAGCCCTATTTATCATAAATTAAAATTTTCAATTTTTTTCAATGTGGTCAAACACCTCTTTGGGTGTTTCTATGTGGTCTATTTATATTTGATATTTCCCAGGTATTTAATATAATTAACTGCATGTGTGGGAAACCCATATTTTGTGGTGTTTAATTTGAATAATTAATTTAGATTAATCATGAAACATGAATTATAGGATCTTTTGGAGTTTTTTATATTGATTTATTAAGTTATTAAAATGTATATTTATCTACCTGTGCTGATATGGTATCTTTCCTCATCATGTTTTTACAATGCAATATTTTATTAATACCTTATGTTGCACGAGTGTATCTTTTTATATTTCAACATACCATTAAATATGCATTCTTTGTCATATCTGCTACTGTGACATTTTAATTAAATTCATTTTGGGGAAATAAGGTGTGTCCTGTATTAATGGTCATTCTTAGACCCTTTTTTCCTGACTGGTTACCACTACGCATCGGGGGGGGGGGGTGTCTTTGTCTTTTCCAGACTAAGACATCCCTAGGCATTCAAATACTTATGAGTGAAAGATGTTCTAAAAGGGACCATTGAGGATAGATCTGTTTCCAATGTGGCTTAGCTAGCCTCAAATTATTCTTGACCCCTTTTAAAAGATCGAGATGGACTTAGGGTAAGGCCATGCCTCGAGCGATACTTGATATTTTGAAAGATTGACTTGGACCGGCATTGTGGTATTAGATAATTTGAAGGATGTTCCATATAGATACCCTTGAGGCAGCCTCAGACTGAAACTTTCATCTTTAATATTAATAACGATGCACTGAAGTTTTATGTTAATGACTCTTTGGGTCTCTTGAGAATTCTGATATTTTTCTGGTATGTTGAAGCATTACTAGTTAACACATGATTTAGGCCCCAAGTTAAAGTACAAGCTTGGGGGGTGCCTCTACCTTGTTTTACCATGAATTTCTAGGATTATATATATAAATATGGGGATCATTCTAATTATAGGTAGATCCTTCATACATCCAGCTTAGGCTGTTGTTGGTGATTATGGAAGGGTACCATTGATAACCTGGATCGAGTTATTTATTTTACTGAACTTAATTAATTATCTACATTTGTTATATAATATATCACTGCATTTTATTACATTATAAAAGGGAATGTTTTAGACACTGTGGGTGTCAGCCTACTAGGATTTTATCTTGCACCAAACTCAAGTGTCGTTGACACCCGAGTAGATTACATGCTTTTGGGTATTGAAAAAGTGAAGTGTGTGGCTTCTGATGCTTGATTGTTTCTCCTGGATAGGATTTAGACTAAGTCATAGGACCAATACATTCTCATGATGTAGTTTTTGCACCTTGTGTATTTTATTTTTAGTTGATTGTATGCTTGTGTTTCTATTTTATAGTACTTTCATTTTAGACAGACATCCTAGCTTGACTTTTATTTATGAGCTTTCGTACATGATTATTATTTAGTGAGATTATTAATATTATTTATGCTGCAGTTTATTCATTTATATTCTTAAACTATTTAATATTAATTGTTGTTTACTTCTGATGTGATAATACATATTACCTAGGACGGAATAGTCTTCCCCACATACATGAAAAAGTCCCTCACTGCAAGTGGGTAGCCTCTGGCGTTCAGGAGGATGTGCTTGAGGTTATGTGGCCAATCCAACTCGGGGAATCCTTCAGGTGGCTCCTGGTATGGGGGCTCTACATAATAGATGGTTCAAAATTTTGGTTACATAATCAAAATAAAATTTTATTGTATTTATTTTATGACCAATACTATAGATTTGGAGTGGGTACAATAAGAAATAAATTGAAGGAGTTTGTTTGGAAGATTACATCTTCTTCGGTAGGCCTCTAAGATATCTTCTTAAGGACTTTTGGATTGGTCATCCATCAAGGAAAGAACCTCTAATTCAAGGATATGATAGTTGGGAAGACAAATAGTTAGAGTTTTTATGTTTTATATGGCTCAAATTGTTTAAAATAAAATAGACGAGTAGATTTCTTTTTACAGGAGGCAAATAACACACATGGAATTACAAAAAAAATATATTAAAATATAATTATGTCATTCTCAATAAAATTGATTAAAAATGGCCATTTGTTATAATAAAAATAGGATAAGGTAAAACTATAATCATAAAATGAATTTTATAATGTATTTAGTGTCATGTGTGTCCTTATAATTTTTTTAACCCATTTGTTAACTTATTTTAACCTTAATAATGGTAACAACATTTTCAATCTTGAAGGGTTGTAATTTTAATTATAAGTTAAAAATTAGTTCATAAATGGAAAAAGGGTGATATTTAAACCTTTTATCACAATAAGTTTTATATTTATATATGTTTATGAATTTTAAATAAAATGATAAATTATTATTTTTCATCAAATTTCATTAATTTCATTTTTGATACTATTCATTTACATTGACTTTAAAGTCATCTCTATTGTTATGGAATTTGAATAGAAAAATTTAAAACATTCCTAAAATTTTATCTTTATCTAAAAACTTCTTGGAGTAGAAAAACTGACCCAAATTGTATTAATTTTTATATTATTTTAAATTATTTATTTCATTTTCCTATGAATTCAATAAAGATTATGTCGTCATTGTGTAAGAGTTTACAATAGTTTTTTGTTAAATAAAAAAATTAAAAATACCATGATAATAAATAATTATTATTTAAAACAATATTTTTTTAAATTATCCTATTCTATTTTTTTATTTATAAAATTTAGAAATATTATATTCAAGATAGTGAAATTTTGGAATTTCTTTACCTAAAATAATATAAATTTTAATATCAAGGGAAAATGCCACCAAAATGACATATATTGGAATTTGGGATTTATATAGTGGAATTATGTACATACAATGAAATAAAGTCATGTTATAGGTTGATTTGGAGACCATATCATATGCTTTTATACCTATTTTACCCATTTTACCCTTAATGATGTGACAAATATTTACCATGGTTACTATTCATATTAACTAAATATTAACGGAACATATTTGAAAAAATTTAACCTTATGATTATAAATATGGTGTATTTTTTTTAATATTCAATATCTAGAAGTTGAGTAAATAATTTTTATATAAATTTACAAACACAACAAAAAACATTTTTTAGAAAAAATTGTTTTCCAGCATAATAAACTTATATCAAAATCATGAATGTTGTTGATTCAAATAGAATTAATTAAATTATTATGAACAAAATGAATCGTATTTAACTTTATTACAAAATATATAATATAAAAGGACAATTAAATTACCTAATTTAATGAAAATAAATTAGTTTATTTCAAAATTCTTTATATTTCACTATTCATTGAGAAATCAATTATTTTAGAAAAATCCGAAAAATTAACAGAAATTTAATATTGATATTATTATTAATGAAGGATTTGAATTTTATAAAATTCAATTTCAAAAGGTGGTAAAAATAATAATTATAAATTTTCCAAATAAAATGTACTAAAAATAGTTTTTCATTAAAATTCCTTTTGAAGCATAAAATGACTTTAGTAAAAATTGAGTACTCATTTTCGAAGAATTAATAAATATTTAGGCATTGAGTGAAATGATTAATTATTTAGTTAATTGTGTATTTACTCATATTAAAACCCTAAAATTAAATTAATAAGTTATAATGATTACATTTAAATAATAATATTTTGTATAGTATATCAATATTCTCTAAAATATTGGGGTTTCATGTTAATGATGTTATCAAGATTATTAATATTTTAATAAAAAATTATGGTGTAACATTATCCCACCCTTAAATAAATTGTTTCTTTAAAATTTTATCTCAATAATAAAGGGATCAATATTTTAAAAGACCTTTTTTAAATACCCAGATTATATAAAGTTATAATAAAACATCCTTTGAAAATGGGGAGTCAGAAAGGTAAAGGTTATCTAAAATAATAAAAAAATCAGGTTCCCAAATATAGGGAAAATTGGTGGAAAGTTAAAATAAATACTTAGAGGAGAAATCTATTATTCAAGAACTAATAAAGATTGATATAAAACATGGTCATCGTAAATTTATCAACCAAACAACAATAACTCTTTGATGGGTGAAGAGACCGTTGATTCATAAAAAATGGGGGTAAAACAATAACATTATAATTTCACGATTCATTTTACAATGTTAAAGGATTATTTTACTATAAATATACGTAACAGAATAAAAAATTACATTATTTATTTATTTATATTTCATACGAATAATTTCATCCTTTGGTTGTGGCTTTATGAATATATATTCTATTACTTACTCCAAGAAATAAATATACAAGTAAAAGTTTTCTTTTTTGAAGAAAAAAATTAACGTTTAACAAATAATAAGATCCATAAAAGAATGATAATCAATTTATTATTTCTCTAACCTATTTCCTAAAAAAATGGTTATCATAATATATAAAATATGGATAAATACGACACATTAATCTCTCAAACCTCAAATAAAATACCCAAATTTCAACTCAATCCATTCCATAAATAGTTATCCTTAATAATCATCCCAAATATGTTTGACCAAAATTCGAAATCCAAAAAAAATAATAAATAAGGTCAATAAATTTACAAAACAAACGTAAAATTAATACCACATTAAGTAGCTCTCAACCTCACATTGAAAAAATTTGAATACATTGATCATATATTCACATAAAACATGAAAATAACATTTCCAAAAGTAATTTGAATTACTATAAAACCTCAATGAGAAAAAATATGTGTAAACAAATTAACACTGTCCTTATTACTAAAATAAAATCATAGACTATTGAATATATTCAATAAATCCAAAAAAAAAGAAATAAACTTTATCAAAGATTACCTAAATAACAATATCTCAAATCACTTAACAATTCCAAGGTTACCAATATTATCTCATTTACTTCATACATGTCAATCATATATTCATCACAACAAATAATTATTAAATCAACATCAGGAATATATTGAGGGTTATCTTTCCCTTAATCATGTCTTCTACAAAAACATCACCTTTCCAATACATCATTTTTCCTGGTTATCAGAACCATTCAAAATATTTTTTCAAATCCTTAAAAAAAAACAGTTGGTTAATAGTTCTAAGATGTTTCATGATTATTTTAACCATAATATCATTGATATAAAAATTCTATAAAATAATTATTGAATCTAATAACATTAATATTTCTATCCTTTCACCTTAATTATTGGAATATCATTGGGTTGCCTTTATTTATGAGTTTACCCTCGGATTAGGGAATTAACTCAGATAGTGCCTAATCTACCTACACATAAGTTGTTCATTTACTCAAATATTTATTCCTATATGACCATTATTTCTTCATAGAAAACATATTCCCCTTCCATTGAGATATTATCTTTAGTGATATTTACGACGTTTCTCACATGAAGAATATTGAATATTTTTTCCACTATAGTCATTAACACCACTATTATAAAAATGCACTATTAATAGTGCTAAAAATGATTTTTGTAACCAATATTAATCACCAAGAAAAGTAAGAGATATTAAAATACCCATGGCTTTATTAGCACTAGAAAATGAGATAATCAGGGGTGTATTTATTAGTATGATATCATGATCGGATAAAATTTCTATTTATTATTACTAGATGAAGCACTGATAAAGAGGTCATTTATTAGTTCTAGTTGAAGGGATGATAAAGAGACCCTTTATCAACAGTAAATTAATTATTAAAAAAATATAACTATTATTAGTGCTAGATAATGAACTAATAAATTTCCCCATTATCAGCATTTTTTTTAGTACTGATAATGTTCATTTCAACTACTACACAATCACAACCCTATAACAGCCCTTTAAAATCAAACCCAATCACAATACATAAAATGTATTAGAAATATAAAATAAAATGGATTGAATTAAAAATAACACTATACACTATCATTTCAATTAAATATTTACATAGAAAATAATTACATTAATGTAATATTTATAATTAACCAAAAAATTACAACTCATATAAAATATAAAAACTAGAAGATGCATTTAAATGACAAACCTCTATATAAAAGTATGTTACTGCAATAAAATCAATTTTTATTTTACTAAAATTAAACAAATTAGAATTTTTATGTCATATAATCGACATTTATGAAATTATGTGGTTACTGATTGAATATATTAAGGATATTATCAATTAATTGTGTGTTCAATTAACGAACAGTAGATTCCAAAATCTTATGATTTTTTATACTAATGTTTGAACACAATATTAGCTCTTTTTATTGATTTTGGATACTTGAGTTGAGTTTTTAAACTAAAAAGACACTTGTATTTAAAAAACACTCTTTGAGTCAAACCGAAAACATATTGTGTTAGATAGAATTGTAGTAAATTCTTACATGTCATAAAGGGATTATGGATCATTTTCCTAAATTTTAAAAACAATCTAAGCTTGTTTTCCCAGTTTTGGTTATGTCATACACATTTTAAACTAGAATTTGACTTTTATAATGAAAACACACACTTTGAGTCATACCAACCACATCATGTGTTATATTGATACGCAATCGATTCATAAAAGTGGATAATTTATTATGGATCATTGTAAATAATTTTAAAAACAATCCATGTTAATTTCCTTCATTTTAGAACATGTGATTGACATAAACTGTCTTTGTTTCCAGTCAAAGTTTAATATTTATATTCCTACTAACTATAGTATATGTGGAAAGAAAGTTCGAACCCACAGAGAAGGCGAATTTGACAACTATTCTTCTTAAAAACTTTCAAAAGATCCCAATGTTGTCAGCAGTGGAATAGATTTTCTATTTCTTTTATATATATATATATATATTTTAAAAATTGTACTCTAATGAAACACAACAGTATTTTTTAGTTTTCTTTATAAACTGTAATGAAATAGGAAACAGACTAAGAAAAGTAGGAGACAGAGATATAAAATGCTGATAGTGAACACTCAAGTAAATTGCTTGGGGAAAAGTCTTTATTCCACTTGTTTAATAGGTATTCTGAATCACTTTAAAGTTATTGCCTTGCACCACCATAAAGAGAGTGACTTACCTCCCTCTCCAAGAGTTAAGTCACATAGACTGATTCATTTTGGAGTTCACCACTCCAAAACAAATCAGCTGTGAAAAGCTCGAAAAGATTATGACAACAGGATGAACCCGTCGTAAGTCTCAAAGCATTTGTGAAATGATTATATTTTTTAAGATGTTTCCATAATAAATATCACCGATTTGATTGTGGAGTTCTGAAAATTAAGTACTAGTGGTGAAAAGAAATTGAATGAACTCAGCATCAATCTCGCCGATCTTTACTGAATCTAGTGAATTGATTAAGTGATATGAGAATTAAAAGTAACCAGTAGAACATCAATTCATCCCTGAACTAAAAATTTAGCTAACTAATATATTGATCATTATCACTATCTTGATTAAAAAAGTCATCAAATTATAGAGGAATAGATTAAATGGAAAATAGAGGAAGAAAACTCCCTCTGATCGCATCAATACTACTGCTCCTGGCCCTCAAAACTCCGAAGAGCGGCTCTCTGAGAATTGCTCCAAGTACTCTACTCTGCTCTGAGACTGGTTTGTTCATTGAGTGAGTGTGTCTCAGTGAATGAATTCCCCCATAAATTCTGCCACTTGCTCTATTTTAATACCTTTCTTTGATCTACTGCATGTCACTATTCAATCTCCACCGACTTCGAAAGTTCTTCACCCACACACTGCAAAATGTATGTTTTTTCACGATAAGCACGTCGCGCTATCTTTTCTCACGTAACTAACTTTGGACAATATAGTTGTATGTATCTGGACGTTTTCCCATCTCTAGAATGAACCTGCAAAATTAAATAAGAATGACAAGTAAATAAATGAGGACGCAGGAAAGATGAAAAAATTAATTAATTAAGTTCATTGTTATTTTTAATCTTTAATAATTAACTAAAGTTAATTGATAAATATTTACTTTTAAATTATTTATACAATTATTAACTATGATAAATCAGAAGTTATTAAAGAGTTGTTAATTTAATTATGTTAACATAATAATTACTAAGTTATTATTTTTATTATTTTTAACAAAGTTATTAAAATTGACAACATAAATAAATAAATAATTAAGTTAATATTTAAGATTATATTAATAATTTAATTATTACTATTAAATAAATTAAGTTTCTAGATTAGTTAATCAATTAGTTAATTTTAATTTATTAATTAAAATTATTACATTAATTTATTAATTAAATTTGATAATTTATTTATAATTATTCTTAATTATATATTTATACCAGAAATAGTAAATTAATTTACTATTTACTTTTATTTTTAATTTAGTTTTATAGTTCAATTTATAATTTATTAATATTTTAAATTTATAACCTTTATAAATTACATAATATTTATTTGACTTTTTTAAAGTTAACTTTATCTTTAGTCAACATTAATTTTTGTTTTCATTTAACTCTATTATTACTTAATTTTTTTTAATCTTCTTTTTAACTTTTCTTTTATTATTTTTAATGTTATTTATTATTTTTTTTCTTAATCTCTCTTCTTCCCCCTACCCTAATTTGGCACACAACAGGGGGATTTCTTCTTCTTCCTTAGAACCCGACGGCTCCCTCCTTGGCTGGCCTGCGGCGGCTTCGACTTTGGCCTTCAGTGGCAGCCAGCGGTGATTCCAGCGGGTAGAAAATCCAGTTTTCCCCCTCGTTGTATCGACAATCTCCTCTACAAGGTGAATTAAGAAAAATGTGTGGCTTTCTTCGAACGGACAGCAGTGCGATGCGGTCTCCCCTGCTTAGTGTGTATCGACAGTGAAACCTCTCCTCTCTAGTGTGGCAGTCCTCTTCTAACGGACTCGATTGGGCTCGACTCGGCTCACCCTCCTCCTTAGAAGACGACGTGACATCCCAATTCGGCCAGCGACGAGACTTCCTTTGGAAACTCAACCCCCTTCGAAAAGTAGAGCATGTGAGGGTGTGGTGCACCCTCCCTCAAGCGACGGCGGCTTTGGATCCTTACTTCGGAGTAGCAGCGGGTTGGCGCAACTACATCCTTCTCCTCGTAGTAGCAAACGAAGCTCCTGGACCAGCCCTGCTTCAGCCTTGGCTCCAGCGCTGAGGCAGAAACTGCGGACAGTGGGTCGACCTGCGATTTTAGAATTAGATTTTGATTTGTGATTGGTTTTCCAGCTATGTTTGTGTGTTGTAGAATAGAAAATGGTGTGTGGAGAAGGGAAGCAGATTTTTTGTTACTGTAGAGAGTAGAGGAGTTGAGAACGGTGAGTGCAAACGGTGAGGAAGGAATAAAGGTCTATCATTGAGGATAAAGGGCTGGATGTGTATCGGTGTGAAAAATCTATCAGTGAGGATGAAGTATCGATAGATGTAATAGTGAGTTGAGGGAATAGAAATGTGGTATTGGAGTATCAGTGATGTTGGAGATGTGTCATCGGTAAGGGAGCTACCGATAGAGAGAAAGAGTAAATGGGATAATGGTGAGAAAATGAAGAGGCAGTATCGGTGAGGATAGATAGCAGCTACTGGTGAGGTCAAAAATTTCCTAATGGTGGGGAAGGAGTACCAGTAAATAATGGGTACCGGTAGCTTTAACGGTGAGAGAAAAAAAAGAAAATCATATCGGTGAGGTAGCATAGCAGTGAGGTGCGGGAAGAGAAAGATCTACCGATAGAATAAAAAAAATTAAAGGTAATTAGCGGTGAGCATGGTCACCGATATGAAATAAAAAGGGATCACCGTTAAAAAAAGATTAAAATTAAATAAACAGAATTAAATTAAACATATAATTAAATCTTATGTAAGCTAAATAAAATATTACAAATAATTAATTAAAAAGACAACTAAACACCATTAATTTAAAACAAGATTTTTATTAAACATTAAACATTAAAATAATTAACTGGAAACTCTTAATTTATTATCTAAATAATTAATAAACTAAGATTATAAAAGACTTAAATTAAAATAAATATAAAAATTAATTAATGAATAGCAGAAAATATAAATAAAAATCATTGGTGACCCAATAAGTCACCGTAAGAGCTCGTCTACCTCACCGGTAGACTAAAACCAAATAAAAATGAATTAATAACCAATCTGCATACATAAAATAATAAAATTAATGTTTAAAAACTATTAATTAATTAATTAACTATTTGAACTAATAAAATTAAAGGAGAACTACTTTAATTAAATTAAACAACATAAATTATTTACTTAAGTGATTGGCAGAGCATCTAAACAAATTAATTAATATAATTAACCAATTCTAATGTAAATAAGTTAAAAGATTAATTATTAAAATAAAGTCTAAGTTAATTAAATATATTTACAATGATTAAATAATTTTTTAAAATAAAAATTAACTTATTAAAAAGTTAATCATAATTAATTTAAACAAACAAAATACTCACCGCTACTGATAAAATTATAGGGCTCACCAGTAGAAATTAAGGGCTACCGATAGGACATAAAAATAATGTTACCATTATACTCAGATAAGAGCTACCGGTAGGAAATCATAGTAGTGACAAATGTTGCCGATATAGTAAGGGTCACTGTTACATCTCAAAACAAGCTACCGGTAAGAAAAAAGAAAGAAGGTCACCATTAGACAGTACGAGTAACCTGGATACTGGTACAGAAAATGTAACCCTGCTATCGTTAGCTTAGCTACCGGTAGTCTGGAAAGCCGTAACTAAGTTGTATAAACATAAAAATTAGAAGTTAATTATTTAAAAAACTCAATAATTATTAATAATTAAAAATTAAATAAAATAATCAAATATATATTAAATAAAAAAATGGAAAATTAATTATATTAAAAAAACAAAGACGGAATAAATCAATTATTTAGGGGTCCATAATTACATAATATGTTATAAAAAATGAATATTTGACAAATTTAATTATAAAAATACAAAAGTGATTTTATTAGATAAAATGTATAAAAATAATTATATAAATAATTAAAAATTAATAAAAAGGATGTGGAAATCTATGTAAAAATATGGCCACATCAGTGATGCATTTTTAAACTTAAATGACACTTATATTAAAAACATGCACTTTGAAACATACTTACCTTATCATGTGTTAGATTAATATGTGGTTGATTAATACATGTCATAAATATATTATGGATAATTTTCCTAAATATTTAAAATAATATTAGGTTGTTTACTTGGTTTTATACACGTGATAAACATTTTAAACTAAAATGAAACTTTTATATTGAAAACACATACATCAAGTCATACCCACCACACTATGTGTCATATTAATGTGTGATCAATTCATACACCTCAAAACCATAATATGGGCCATTTTACTTAAAATTGAAAAATCATCTTTTATTATTAGTTTTCGCTATGTGATATGACTTTTTAACTAAAATGGAACTTTTATAAAAAAGAAAGCACTTTGAGTCATACCAACCATATCACGTGTAAGATTAATGTGATGCAATTCCTACATATCATAAATATAATATGGATCATATTAAAAACTTTTGAAAAAAACATGAGCATGTTTTCTTGGTTTTGTACATATCATACACTTCTTAAACTAAAATGACACTTCTATATTGAAAACACAAACATCAAGACATGTCAATCACATCCAATGTCTGATTAACATATATTTGTCTTATTGCTGATGCTCCTTTTTGTCACATTGTCTAAAAGAATGGAAAGGGAAATGACTTAGCACAAATTGATTCATCCTTTGAAGAAAATATCAAAAATCGAAAAAGGGATGAACAAGGAGAACATTGCCCATAGATCGTGCAGGTTCCCTCATAGTCGCGCAATTGGACTTGCGCGATGCATGATGGTCGTGCAAGTGACTTGTGCGACCTAAGTGGTAACCGCCCAAGGTCTTCTCCTGCCTATAAATAGACCCTGTGGGCACCCCATTTAAGGGGGATTTTTATTTTTCAGAAACTCAGATTTGAGCTCCCAGCGCCCTAGTCTCTTCTCAAAGCATCCGAAACACTTCTAAGTAAATTTCTTACCTAGAACAAAAGATCTAAAAAGGGGGAGGAAGGCCTAAGTGTTGAAACTCATCAACACTTGTGCGCCTGAGTGGCCAACCCTTAAGGGAAAATGCCACACTTGCACACCGCCTTACTTCATCAATAGAACTTGCACACCCCTTTTCTAGAAGAACCTCAAGAGGATTCTAAAGGCTTTAATCAAGAGTCTCTCATGTATTACCCTACTAGTTAACCGTCGTGCAAGTACACCATGTGTCGCGTAGGCATACCTGCACGACCAGGACTTGCGCGCCCACACAGTACCTGCGCGCCTTCCAGGACTTGCGCGCCCCTGCCTTTTTCGGTTCCCTTCTTGCCCATTTCACCCCTCTTAAGCCATTCCACCTCTCCTATTCAAGATTAAATCTTCAAGACACTCTTCAAAGCCATTTATGCCATGATTTCTTGATTTTTTTGATTCCTTATCTGAAAGGAACCCTGTATAATATCTCTCAAAACCTAGTGATTTATACATCTTTATGTCACTAAAGATTGAGATTTCATTCATTCAACCTCATCCTTTAAGATGAGAGAACTCAATTGACCTGGGCCTCCTTTTCAGGAGTAAGTCCCAGTCATAATTCTTAACTTGGGCATCCTCCTTAGGTGTAATCCCCAATTCTTATAGTCTCAAATCTGGGCATCCTCCTTAGGAGTAAGCCCCAGTCCCCTAATTTGGGAATCCTCATCAAGAGTAAGCCCCAAACCTTAATTCCCTTAACCTAGGCCTCCTTTTCAAGAGTAATCCCCAGTCATAATCCTTAACATGGGCCTCCTTTTCAGGAGTAAGCCCTAGTCTCAAATCTGGGCATCCTCCTTAGGAGTAAGCCCCAATCTTATTTTCTCTTAACCAGTCCTAATTTACCTTTGATCTGGGATTCCTTTTCAGGAGTAAAACCCAATCATAAGTCTTCTCCAAATTTGGGCCTCCTTTTCAGGAGTAAGCCCCAAGTTAGAGTATTCAAAATCTCCATGAAGCACATATACCTTTATGGACCCTGCTCATGGATTTCTTCCCTAAAGTAAATCCTAACCTTCATTTATCTGGGCAGTAATATATACATAAGCCCCACATTATTTCTTATGATTGCATCTTTCATGGCACAGTTGTCTAATTTTTACCAATATCTCTTGTTTCTCACATCGAGCATGACTCACGTGAGCTTAGTGTGTAAAAGTAATTATTAAATCCTTCTTTGATCCATCAATCATAAACATCATATTCCCTTACTCTAACTATGTGGGTTATGATTCCTTTTCTAAACAAAGGATATGTAGGTAGCCCGTCTGCGGGTTCGATCCCAACTCTGAAAAAATCCATGTCCTTATGAATGACAATAAACTTCAAGTTCCCCACTGAGTGGCTTTAAAACCAGCTTGGTCATCATAATGACTAAGATATTTCAATATAAATGTGTCAAATGGTACCATTGACCAAGAATATCTAATAAATACAGATGATTCTCTATCGATGAATAACCTCGAAAACATATAAAAGATTCTCTAAATTTCCTACATATCGATCATTGATTGTCAGATCTAAAGGAAAACTCATTTTATACTTGGTAATGTAATAAGGATTCACGAACATAACTTAAATCTATAAAGAGAGTCTCGGAGTAGACAATAATTCCCTTCAAAAAGGTGTGATGAGTCCGACCTCCCATCCTCTCGACCAATGAAAATTCCTAAGCCTCATTAGTCCACAAACTAATAGGCACATAACTTTGGAAAGTAGTTCCGAATGGATGCGGAATCATTGGATGTTTCCGGTTCTAGGAACAAACCCATTAGAAACCGATCTGAATTTTTGAACCTCCCATAAAGGCGGTCATCCCCGGATTCCGAGGGAAATAAAAAATGGTGAACCCGACGTGAATCCTTAACCAAGTTAAAATAATGTTTTACCCATTTGTTAGACCCCTATTTAAAACTCAATGAGAGGTCCAACAAAAACAATCATTGACATATCTGATCATCCAAAAGATGTAGTGTCTGAATTTATCTTGATTGCGTTTGTTATATCAAACATGCACTCTTTCCCATGATCTTCTGCATTTCCTGAATGGCTACTCTCAAGTTCACACCTGTGAATACTGCTGCTACAAATGCCACTTCTGCTAGTCCTGCTGGATCGTCATCCACTCTTAGGACGATATCAACTACTCAGAATCTTCAATGGTGGGTATCAAATGCACTGGTTAAGGAGTACCGTCAACACGGTACCATCCCAACTCTGGAGGCTGCCCGACAAGCCCTCCAAGTAAACAACTCACATCGGTTGTCCGGACAACGATGACCAGTGATCAAGAAGCAGGCGTTGCTGACTACGGTCTCCTACTGTTTCGGGTCTTTATCCCCGCAAAACAATCACCATTCGCTCCCTTATTCTGGGGAGGTGAATGAGAAGGTCCCTCAGGGCCTTAATTCAAACAGACAGGAGGCCTTCTTGAGGACTCCCACCAACAATCGCCACCAGAATCGTGCAGCAGTGCGCCATCAACATGATGAGGGTACTGACTCCAGGCGTTCGGCTCAGGTTCCTCGAACCCAAGCAAGCAAGACAAACCACCAGAGGGGGAATCCAGTCAAAATTGAACATGTTCTCATCTCTGCCATCTCCGAAGAAGTCCACCAACCTAACTTGGTGGCGAGCAACGAGCAGGCACATACACCTGCCCATTTTAATTCCGCTGTCCAGCAGACTCATCTGGAAGCATCATGCCAATCCCACCAGGCAATTCCGGTGGGGTACTATAGGCAGGAACATACACGTGTTTATACATCATCATCATCTAGTCAGCAGGCTCGTCTGACTACAAATGATGGATCTCGTCAACCACATTTGGTGAAGTACAATCAGCAAGCACATAAACCTGCTAGTATTAATCAAGCCTACCAACAGTCTCACTTGGTAGAATTCAGAGAAGTCCGTTGGAAAGCCCCAACAACAAATAGGAGGCAGACTCAACTCTCTGCCTCCACACATGAGTATTGTCTGGATTCACTGACAGGAAAAGGAGGACACGAGCAGACACATACACCTTCTCCAACCCAGAATGGACGTATATTCCCGTTCCGGCAGCTGAAGTCACCAAGCATATTCTATCAATTGTGAGAGAGCAGAAGAAAATCCCTGTGCATATTCTGGATGCCTGCCAGGATATTATAACAACTTCAGTGGCATATCAGGGAAAGACACATAAATCTATCCCTACCAGTGGAGTGATACATCAACAATTCACTCCGGAATAGACATACACATCTATTCCAGTCCAAGAGTGTTGTGGGGCATACTCCCCCGTAGCATACGGACAACCAAGTCAGGCACATACAACGGATTTGAGTAGAGATTGTCATCCTAACTTGGCCATATTTCCTGATCAGGCATATACACCTGCTCAGAGCAGCCAATTTCATCAACAAGTGGTTTCCAAGGCGAGTAAGAAGGAATATAAGAAAAAGACCTGCCCAGCACAGTCAGGAGATTAAGATCCAATCTGTAACAAGGCTTTGCGGGATGCTGGAGTTCTTGAAGCCCTCAGACAATTATCTGTTGAAATTCAAGATTCTACTCCCTCATTTACCAATAGTGGGAACATCAATTACGAAGGTCTTCAACAGACACTTCCTCATGAAGGCTTGCTTCATGATAATTTGGTCGATCTTGAAATTTCATCTTCAAATGAGAGCCACGGGAACCCTCTGTGTGGTAAGAAGACCAAGGAGCAAGAGATCTCATCTTTTTCTGTAACCCATTATGGTGTTCCTCCCCATGATGATGAATTTTGCTGCGAAAGTCCTCTCCGTAGTAGTGATTCACATTACCCGGAAAATGCTCCAGTGGACAATGTAGTGCCGAGAAAGCCCTCTTATCTTGAGGCACTTGCAAATGCGAAACCAGTCATGTCTGAAGCTTCATCGCTAGCAGGTGAAATACTTTCTCAATCAGAAGATAGCCCAGGGTGTAGGTCATTCTTCGAACCACCCCTAAGTCATGCATATTCTAGTTTGATCAATGATTTATCTACCAATCCTGTTGAATCCAATGAAGCAACCAGGAAACACTAACTCTGGTCAAATCAGGTAGAAGAATCTTCATCAAATGATAAAGAGGAAATGCAAAACAAGAGAAAAAAACTGGCAAAAGGTGAAGTGCAAGTCATGTTTTCGCCTCTGGTTGACTCTTAGTATAATATTCCAGAAATGTTGAAGGAAGATGAAATTCATGATATTCGTCTCAACATATGGAAAACTCTTTGTCAGTTGAAAAAGTAAGTATTATCTTATGATAAATATGAAAAACATCTTATGATAATAGAAGGGTTACAACGTCAGATTGATTTGGCATCTCTATCAGTCTCTCGATATCCGAAGGCTGAAAAGCAGCAGAGAGCCCTTCTACGTTCATGCTTTAGCGCACTAAGATGATTGCATCAGTTAATTTCCAATGCCCCATCTGGTATTCGTGTCCGAGGATGGGGTGTTCATGGAGCACTACATTTCACTGTGCTCTCCAGTCAGCAAAGCCTGCCGAAAATGGTATCATTCAATGTTATTGCCTATGGCCGGCCACATTCAATGGGATTTGTTTGTAATCAAAAGCTTTCCCAAAAACAGGCTTCAACTAGTTCCTCTCAAAATCATGAATAATGAGAAAAAGTTGTCAAATTACTCTTTCATCAAGCAAACGAGAATATTGAACCGACCTCTCGTTTGGAGAAAGCACGTCACCAAGGGACAGAAGTGTCGGAAATCATCCAACGGTCTTTTGAACCGGGTGATAAAAGAGGATACAGTTTAATGCATCCAGCTAATTTCTGAACTAAGGTTCGTAAGATCAGGAGGACTTTCAAGAAAGTCTCAGACATAGCATGTCATGAACAACCCCAGCTAGCCAGACTGGGGACTCTTTTAAACCAACCCTCAGAATCAACAAAAAGGATTCGGGGAGTTGAGCAAGAATAGCAGGAACAGCCCCAGTCCACTAGACGGGGGACTTTTTCAAATCATCAATCCCCTCCTCAGAGAAAGTCGGTCTTTTCTCGATTGAGGAAGAAACCTCAAGAGGAATGAAGAGCCAAATTATCAGGAGATTCCCCCCAAATTACAGTTCTTCAAGAAGTTCCTGGGGGATCGAATCAACAAAAGGAAATGTATCATCAATGACATGGAAGAAGACAATATCACAGAAATGATGATAGAAGGGATGCGATGAGTTATGCATAAATCAATGTCATCAATGCCATTGTTTTTGATCCACCAGATAAGGCTCACTCAGGGGACTCAGATGAAGAGGTTCTTGCTCAAGAAGATGTACGCACCAACAAAAATGAAGAAGGTGTGTGTACACGAAGTCAAAGGATTACTCAGAACTTAGGTAATCCATTGAGTAGCCCACTTCCCCCTCTCCGAAAAGGATCCAACAAAGGTAATGGAAAGAACTAGGTTACACATCCTTCCTCTAGAGAAGGTCAATCGCTCTCACTAGAGCAGAGGTTTGCAAAACAGGAGTAAGAAATGAAGGAATTAAGAAGTTTGAATGCAGAACTACTTCCGAGTAGTGTTCTTCTTAAGCATGCTGGAGTCAGTTAGCCAAAGGAATTTGTTGCAGCTACTGAGATGGATCAAGAATATCCTCCTCTCTCAGTACACCCTCACAGGTCTAATCCTACGGGTCAAGTGCAACAACAGTTGGCAGTGCTACCATCAGTTGCAGCACCAATTGCCACATCTATCCAAGCTCCAGTTATTACACCTACCCAAGTCCAAGTTCAAACAGATGTTTCTCAAATGTTAATAACTACTATTGAGTCATTAACAGCTCGTTTAGAAACTATGGAAGGGAAGCGTGCGCAAGTTCAACCAGAAAAAAAGTTTACCCTGAATGGGTAGATTCAATTTCTCCTCCATCCAGTTTTAGGAACCCTGTATTCCCTATTTTCAATGGATCAGGTGATCCTAAATAACATTTGACGCATTACATGTCTTGTTACGATCCTATGATGGGAACTCCGGAGCAGCAAGAAGCTATGAAACTCAGATGCTTCGTGCGAACCTTGCAAGGACCAGCTTTTGTTTGGTATACAAGCTTGCAATACTGGTCAATTACCGGATGGGAGGATCTTCGCCAAAAATTCCTCCTTCAGTTCAGCTCAACTTTGCCAAAGACAACAGTTTTCGATCTTACAAACTGTATGCAAAGGGAGAATGAAAGGTTCTCTGATTTCATTGCTTGATGGAAGGGATTAACATATTCCTTGAGTTTAGCACTCCCTCATGAAGAATTGTTGCCAATATGTGTGGAAAATCTGCGTGACAAATTACGCATGCCGTTAATCACTGTGAAATACACAGGAGGGTTTCGAGACCTTACTTGAATCGCTCAGCAGATTGAAGAATCCCTTATACAGGATAAGGCTAAATCTTGTGTAATTCCATCATCTCTAGGAAGGAGAATGGGTAAAGCAGAAACTGCTACAGTTATACTAAAACAAGCACCTGTACCTATTTCTACCTCAAAACCTTCATCTTCTCGAAGGGATCCACCTTCTGAGCACCAACAACAAAGGCCTTTTCGTCCAGACGATCAAAAATATCAACGGTGAAAACAATTTGAGGATCTGAAGAGAAAACCATACTCTTTCCGAAATGAACAAGTTCCTGGTTATTTCATTTCGGCTCTGGAAAAAAATTTGGTTCAACTGCAAATGCCCAAGAGGCCGAACAAGAAAGGAGATGAAGACCATCCCAATTATTTCCCTTTTCATCAAATGTTGGGGAATCCCATCCAGGAGTGTTTTGTCTTCAAAGATCTCCTGCAAAAGATGGTCGACTCAGGACAAGTCACATTGAAAGGCTCCTCAGCCCAGGTAGCATGTGTCACTGCTATAGTTCCAGAGGAGAAATGTGAATGGAAAGAAGTCAAAAGAAAAAATGCACAAAAGTATGATGATTGGATGGTCAAAAAGTCAATCAATCGAACTCATGCTATTTTTCTAACACAACAAAAGAAACAAATTGTTTCTTCAAACATGAATGTTGCGGCAAAACCCTCTTCGTTAGAGGGAAAGTCCTCAAAGAAACGGCATGATTCAAAGAAAGAAAATGAATCAGAAGAAGATGAGTATGTGTCACAGCCTAAGTTGTCTTTTACTTTGGCGGACTTCATGCCATTTACTTCAAAGCCATGGGCACCGCCCCACCAAATGGCATAGCCTAAAAAGTCTAATCAGGAAGAGTCTTCATCAGACTAAGAGTTAATCTTTGGTTCTGTTAATATGATTCAATTAGCATATCCATATGCCAGTCGCAGTTTCGATTTCAATGAGCCTTAATTCCCTGTATCAAACAGATGAATCCGAGGAAGTTCCAGGGGCTCAAGATGCAGGGGAAGATGTGGATCTTTCAGAAGTTACTATTCCAATTATACCCCTGCTAGAACATTGTACGCAGTAGAAGCTCGTGGTAGATCCCTTCAGCGAGCTCAGCAAGAACAAGCAAGTTCTTCTTCCAATAGAAAATTCAGTCTTGGCATAGTTATTTTGGAAGACCGGTTGAAGGTTCCATCTTCTTCCTCTCATCAAGTAAATGGATCTAATCAGTCTAATCTTCCAAAACTAGGAATATTTCCAACTCCTTTCCCAATACAAGATGCATCAACTTCCAAAGCATCTCCTTCCAATGTACCTGCTAAACCATATATTCATATTGGGAAACACAGTCCTCTGGATCAAAAGTATGATATATTGAAACACTTATCCCAAGTACGAGCCATGTTATAAATTCTGGATGCTTTGAATCTGTCAAAAGATCTTCGGGAAGCACTCATCGAGGCTTTGTCAAATCCTCAAGAGTTTGAAACTGAAATTTCTACAGCTGAAGTCTATCACATAGAGAATAATCCAATAGAATGCCATGAAATAATATCTTTTACTGATGAAGATGAATATGATGTTGTGCATGGACATATTAGACCATTGTACTTGTCTGGCAAGGTCAATGGCGTGGATGTTCGAAGGTCTTTCATTAACAATGGTTCCGGAGTCAACCCCATGCCCATTTGTACACTTCGTCGGAATCTGATTTATCTCCTTCCACCATGATGCTACAGAGATATGATAAAAATGAACCAGAACCACTGGGTGAAGTTACACTCATAACTCAGTTTGGAGATCTTGTATCCAATTCAGATTTCATGGTTGTTGATCAAGACTCAGCCTTCAACATCTTTCTTGGAAGACCCTGGCTACATCAACATGCAGTTATCCCTTAATCATACCATCAATGTCTCAAATATTGTTTCGATGGTCATGTTGGGACATTGTATGGTGATAAGTCCCCATTCAAGACATGTGAGTCTCAATACATTGAGGCGTAATTCTATCACATGATGAAAATGGATAAATCCATAACAAAGGAGATTACCAAAGTTAATCCTCCATATGGTTTGGAAAACATTCCAGTAAATCCATTTACACATGTGAGTATAGATTATTTGTTTCCTATCAGTCAAATTGACAAGATAGACCCAAATAAAAATACTCTTATGGAATGATCCATAATGTCAATTATGACAATCGATCTAGACAACATGGGAGAAATTGGTAATCTACCAAGCAGTGATGAAAGCACAAATGGTGATGTCTTCATTTCATCTGCTAAAATCCAACAAGTCTATGCTTCTCCAATTAGGCCAGAAGAAGTTATAGCAACATCGGAGGTGAACAATGATGTCGATTCTCAATACATCATCTCCTCTTTATTACCCAAAGAAGACCCTTCATCATCAATCGGGTCGGAAATGGAAGCTTCTTCTTCAAGATATGCAAATTTTGACATCTCTTTGGATCATGAGAATTATACTTTATCATCTACTATGCAAGTAGAAATGGAAGAAATAACGCATGAAGAAGAAGAAGTGGAAGATCTCAGAGATGCTCCTCCAGCATTTGAAGAGGGTATCTCTACCACTGTGGATGAACTCAGAGAAATAAATCTGGGTACAAAAGAAGATCCACGCCCCACTTTAATTAGTGCGACCATGACTCTTGAAGAACAAGAGATGTATATTTATTTTCTAAAGAAAAATAGAGATATATTCTCCTGGAACTATACATAAATGCCCGAGCATGATCCTGATGTTGCTACTCATCATTTGGGTTTACCTGAAGAACATCGAGGATCTAAGCAAGCCGCGAGAAGAACACACCCAACTTATGCTTCCAAAATTGAAGCTGAAGTGGATAAGATTATCAAATCTAACTTCATCAGAGAAGTTCAATATCCCAAATTGTTGGCTAATATTGTCCCTGTAAAGAAAAAGAACGGACAAATTAGAGTTTTTATCGATTTCAGAGATCTTAATCGGCATTGTCCTAAGGATGATTTCCCAGTTCCAATTACAGAACTTCTAATTGATGAAACAACGGGCTATTAGCACTTTCCTTCATGGATGGATATTCAGGATATAATAATATCCAAATCGCCCCAGAAGATGAGGAATCTACAGCCTTCATAGCCCCTCAGGGTGTGTTTTGCTACCGGGTAATGCCCTTTGGCTTAAAAAATGCAGGTGCAACTTATCAGCGTGCCATGCGTCATATCTTCAAACCCTTCTTAGGAAAGTTTTTTGAATGCTATGTAGATGATTTGGTAGTTATATCTGAACAACTTTCTAATCACTTGTCTGATTTGAAAGTCATATTCTGCAAGCTTCAACAACATAATTTGAAGATGAACCCCTTAAAATGTGCTTTGGGGGTAACCTCAAGAAAATTTCTCGGCTTTGTTGTACGCCATCTTGGTATTGAAGTCGATCCTGAGAAGACCAAGTCAAACCTTGGTATGTAACCTCCTCAAAATTTAAAATAATTAAGAGGACTTCAAGGAAACTTAGCCTATATTCGGCCTTTCATCGCCAATTTAGCAGGCAAAAGTTTACCCTTCACCAAATTGATGAATATGGGAGTCACTTACTAGTGGACTAAAGAATGTCAAGAAGCATTCCATATTCTCAAGAAATACCTCTTGAGTCCACCGGCACTCATGCCGCCTATTGAAGGAAGACTACTTATCCTCTACGTGACAGCTCTAGAGCGATCATTGGGTGGATTTCTTGCTCAAAAGAATGATGCTGGGAATGAAAATAGCCTCTACTATCTCAGTCGAACCATGCTTGAAGCAGAAACCCTGTATTCAAGTATTGAGAAGTGCTGCCTGGCATTAATCTTTGCAGTTTAGAAGTTGAGACACTACCTGAAACATCATGAGGTCCAATTGGTATCTCGTAATAACCCGCTCAAATTTATCCTAAGTCGTCCAATGCTTACAGGACGTCTGGTAAGGTGGGCAGTTATTTTGCAGCAATTCGACATTCAGTATGTGTCTCAAAAGGTGATTAAGGGCCAAGCTCTGGCTGATTTCCTAGATGAACACCCTTCAGTGGAAGACACATCTTCATATATTAAACTTCCTAATGATGAAGTCTTCTCTATTAAAGAAAGTCCTCAGGCATGGGAAATGTATTTTGATGGTGCTTCCAGAAGTCCAACAGGGAGGAAAATGGAAAATCCTAAATTCAACAAAGTTGGCTTAGGAATTGTGCTCATTTCTCCAGAAAAGGCAGTGTTACCTTATTCCTTCTTATTGTGAGAAGGTGGTACCAATAATGAAGCAGAATACCAAGCTCTCATCGTAGGTTTGGAATTAGAACTTCAAGCACAAGTGAATCACATAAAGGTGAAAGGTGATTCAGGCCTAGTAATCAAACAAGTCATTGGGGATTATGCCATTAGAAAAGAAGAACTAATCCCTTTGTATGATTACATTAGAGAGTTAATGGAAGAGTTCCCTTTGGAACTGACATTTTCTTATGTCCCAAGATTACAAAATGCTCTAGTTGATTCATTGGATAATCTAGCCACAGCTCTAGTAGATCCAAATCGGGACGATACAACCATCAGTATTGCCCACCATCAGGAAATTTCACCTTATGTCGGATCAGAACAGAGGAAATTAATGAAATTTTTCCCATTCCTGAACCATATGGTCATACTACAGGATGGATGTCACCTATCAAGGAATACCATCAAAATGGAACATTTCCACCTGATAGAGCTGAGAAAGAACAAATCTGGCGACGTGTGGTTAATTTTACTCTTTATGATAGGCCAGATCACTTAGAGAAAATTCTCTACAAACGTGGTTTTGATGGAGTTCTCTTCAGATGCATTGATGGTGAAGAGACAATGGCTGTCATGAAAGAAGTGCATGAAGGAGTCTGTGGTGCCCACCAGTCTGGATATAGACTGTCTGATCAGATTCAAAGTCTTGGATACTTTTGGCCTTCAATGATACGAGATTGTGTCGATTTCACAAAGAAGTTTCATTCATGCCAAGTACATGCCAACTTCATCCATCAACCTCCAGAGTTTCTTCATACAGCTAAATACTCATGGCCATTTGCCACATGGGGAATGGATGTGGTTGGACCTTACCCTTCGGCTACTTCCAAGCAGTCCAAGTACATTCTTACTGCTACTAACTTCTTTTCCAAATGGGCAGAGGCAATACCTCTCAATGAAGTTAGTTCTAAATGAGTTGTTAGTTTCATAAATTCTAACATCATTACCAGATTTGGTGTCCCTCATACCATATTGACGGAAAATGGCACCAATTTCTGTTTATCTGAGGTGAAGAAGTTGTATGAAGAATACAACATCAAATCCAACCATTTATCTCGGTATCATGCAGCGGCCAATAGCCAGATAGAAGCCTTTAACATGACTCTTTCAAATATACTTCAAAAGATGGTGGATAAAGATAAGAGTTCATAGCTTGATAAACTCTTTCATTCTTTATGGGCTTATCAGACTACCACCCGCACTGCAACTCGGTCAACTACATATTCATTGGTATATGGAACGGAAGCCGTCTTTCCCATTGAAGTTCAACTACCCTCGCTCAGAGTTTCCATTTTTGATCAATCATCTATAGATAAACAATCTCAAAAGCGATTCAATGAATTGGAATGGTTAAATGAGAAAAGATTGTGCACTTTTCACCACTTAGAAGTCTATCAGAATCAAATAGCACAAGCTTTTAACAAAAACGTTCGTCTTCGTTCATTCACTCAGGGAGAATTGGTATTAGTTCTCAGAACTCCAATGATACCAGGAAAGAAACCTCCCAAGCATGAGCCAAAATGGGAAGGACCTTACTCAATACATAGGGTCTACTCTAATGGAACTTATTCATTAATATAAATGGATGGAGAACTCATCACTACTCTAATAAATGCGAGATTTTTGAAGAAGTATTTTGTATAAACTGGAAAGTAATTTTCTCGTCCTTGCTACATGACGTTAAACTATATAGCAACGGTCCTTACATATGACCTTAAACTATTTGTACTTTCGTCCCACATGACGTTAAAATGTGAAAAAGTTCCCTAAATGGTCCAGTATGATCTTAAACTGCAACTAGGTCATGTATGACCTTAAACTGCATCATCAACGGTCCATGCATATGACCCTAAACTATTTGCAAGTCCCTTACGTCCAGCAAGACGTTAAACTGTGACATCCTAACTACATGACGCTAAACTGTATAAAAGTCCCTTACGTTCGGAAAGACGTTAATCTACATAATCATCAAAGGTCCTGTATGACCTTAAACTACACCACCGTCCAGCATGACATTAAACTGCACCATCCACGATCCATGCATATGACCTTAAACTATTCTCACTTTCGTCCAACATGACACTAAACTGTATCGTCCCTTTTTCATCCAACATGACGTTAAACTGTGAAAAAGTCCCTAATATGTCCAACATGAAGTTAAACTCTATTGTCCCCATCGTCCTAACTACATGACACTAAACTGTACAGAAATTCCGTGATACGTCTTACATGACATTAAAAAGTATTTTGTCCCTACTACATGACACTAAACTGTGCAGCACCAATAGTCCTAACTGCAAGACTTTAAACTGCATAGTCCCTTTATATGTCCTACATGACATTAAACTATGCATCGTTAAGGTTGTTGTTACCTCTTGTTTCTCACACCGAGTATGACTCACGTGAGCTTAGAGAAAACCTCAAACATAACACTCTCTCTGGGCCGCTAACCATGTGTAAGTCCTAACATCATTTTTGAGGTCATTGTCCCCAATAACAACTTGATCATTAATTCATTCTTTAATTGAACTACACGGACTTTGATCCTTGCCTTCTAGGCTTGGTATGTAGGCAACCTCCCAAGGTTCAAGCCCAAAACCAATCTCTTCACGTCGGTTCATATCCATCTCATACGATGTTAATTCATGAAACCGCCCTTAGAATCAATATCTTTACATTGGTTCACTTTCGTCCTTGTTATACAATGTTAAACTATACAACACATTTTTCCAATATGACAATAAACTACAAATTTCGTTGATACCCTCAGCTGGGAGGGAACCATTATTTTCATTGATTTTCCAATCATTTTTCATTTCAAAGACTACGTGCATACATGAGAATGCCTGAACCTTTTATCTTGGGTTAAACCATCATTTCATTAAAGTCCCATTTCACCCTTCACATGTACGAACCAAATTTGTACAGAGGGTATTTCTAGAACTAGGTGGGCTTGATTACCATCCTTATGGGATATGTAGGAATGTTCGAGTGTCCCTCTAATCTAGCCCCAAGTCTTTGGGCCTAACCCCAAATTCCATTTTCAGTCCCTTGGCTGAAAAGTCCCCATGAAAACACACACAGTGTATTTCTTACAATGGTCCAAGCTCTATGACCCTAATCTTAGATCTCTAATACTTTTGTCCCACATGACATTAAACTGTAGTTTAAGAACTATGTATGTATTGATTCTCATCCTTATGGGATACGTAGTGAAGTCCAACATTTCAATTCAGTACCCAGCCACAACAAGATTATGGTTATCATTGATCTATGTAACTCTGTATACATTGAACAATACCCATCATTATTTGTCATAATCCTAACCTTAAATATTTTCAGATCCTCATAACCCTTTTCATGACTTCTAGTCACAAAAATTTCAAACTTCTGAGAGTTATTTTTCCTGACTATGCAGCACGTGCCCATAGGCGGCCTTGCATAAACAATCTACATAACAGACTTGTTAGCCAAAAGATACTATTATTTGACTATGCAGCCAATGCCCTTAGGTGGACCTGCATAATTCAACCCACTAACAGGTTTTTTGGATAGTGGTAACTTCATTCTTGGGAAGAATGCCTCTTTTGTCCTTATTTGTCTTAAATTACAGTATGTAGGGATCCGCAAAAATAGCCATCCTTAAAATATTTATCCCATATCCTTTTTCATGATCTGAAAGTATTCATGTCTATGGATTATATTCTTCTTCCCTACGTTTGGGTCAGACCTTCGTAAGAGTGATATTCATCCAGTTCTTTGATAATCTTGTTTGGAAATATCTTCTCCATATTCAAGTACCTCTTTCCATACAGCAAACTCTATACTATGGATGATTTGAATCTCCATAAAATTTCACTGGCTTTTAGCACTAGGAAAGTAAATTTCTAAGAGTTCTTTTTCCTGACTATGCAGCACATGCCCATAGGCAGCCTTGCATAAACAGTCTACATAACATTCTTGTTAGCCAAAAGATACTATTTTATTTAACTATGTAGCCAATGCCCTTAGGTGGCCCTTCATAATTCAACCCCCTAACGGGTTTGTTAAATAATGGTAACTTTATTCTTAGAAACTACTTCTTCTAATGCCTTTTAGCTCTTTTTCATATCATTCCTCAGATTCAAATATTCTTAAGTCATAGCTTACATATTTTCCCTCATACTTGAGTATGGTAATATGTTTTCAGATTAATTTTCAAGGAATTGAGTCAATTCTAATTCATTTTGGTCAAAGCTATTTCGACCTTAAACATTAACCTTTTTTATGTCTGACGTGCATGACATTAAAATGTCCCCCAAAAGACATGGGAACTTTGAATAAAAGTCAAGTTCCTAGCTCACTAAACATACATTTTGTATGATTTAGGTAATACTGAGAAATTAAAAGGTTCAAGTTTGTAGGGTTATTTACATCAATCCCAGTAAAAAAACAAACTATGCTTACCGGGCCCATTGGCTTAGGTAAAATCTAAAGCATGTAGGAAAAGAGAATGCATGTACAAATGAGTGAATGTGAAAGTGTTTTTCATTTTCACAAGAGTTATAAGGACATCCACAGACTTGAGTCTCTTCTCTTTTTCAAGAATTACAAGAGGCTTTCAACATATCTCTTCATTTGAGTTACGGCATCCCGAGATTCATCAGAAACCACTTGTAATTCATTCATTCAACTAGATACCACAAGAGATGCAGTGATACCAGCTCTTCTTGGAACAATTGTAAAAGAATGTTCTTGAGTGTGGTTTGAGAAAATTTTCTGCTGATCAAACAGTGACTCTGTTTCCATCCAAGAGACTTGGATGATGGATACATGGATTTGAGAATGGAGCATTGGAAGTAAAGAGCCATTTGGAGAGAGTTCTCTCTTCAGATATTGCTCTAATTCCATGTTTCTCTTCCCTCCACCAACTGGCAGCGGAATAAATTTCAGCCCATGGGTTTTCCATTTTCATATCTGCAAGGAAATGACATGGAGGGAGAATTTGAAGGTTCACACCATTGTTGTTGCTCTTAATGCACAGCATAACTGAAATAGATGAGTAGCAGTGTAGTTGCATTTCAGGTGTATAGTTCTTTGCATTTGGAACATTGACTCCTTGCAGATGACCATAACCATAAAAGGATAGGTAGATTCTCTATGCGAAATTAAGATGTTATTTATTCAAGTACTTAGCCAAATATGGGAGAGTGTTGTTGCAGATATCATAGTAATCATGGCCAAAAATGTTCATCATGTCATTAATCCACTTGCTAACCAGTTCATTAGCCATTCTGATTCTCCTAAGAGCCATTGAATCTGCACAAAAGTTGAACAAACTAACTCTTAAATGGGTTTATTTTTTCATAAAATTTGTGAAGGAATTCAGAAAAATGGCCAAGGCATTAAGGCGCGCAAGCCTAAAACCTAGTGCGCAAGTGTTAGTGTACCACGCTAGTTTTTGACACGCAAGTATAAACCACGCAAGTAAAAATACCTATAGAGCAGCGCGGGAGCAAAAAAACATCGGAAAACAGAGCAACCTGCGCGGCTAAGGTGACCTGCGCGGCGAGAGCTCGACGGTTTGAAATCAGGAAATCCGGATGCTTTGTACGGAAGTGAGGCCCTCTATTTATAGACATGGCCAGAACCCTGCGCGTCGTACCCCTACGTGCCAGGCCCTGTGCGACTCCCTCTGCACCATCAAAACTTGTGTGCCGCCTTCCCATTGGTTTTCTTCTTTTCCTCAGTGTCAAATCCGCATTTCTTTTGGATCCAACTCTGAGGGGGGAATTTTGATGACACTCTTTTTTGTCACATTGTCTAAAAGAATGGAAAGGGAAATGACTTAGCCCAAATTGATTCATCCTTTGAAGAAAATATCAAAAATCGACAAAGGGATGAACAAAGAGAACATTGCCCATAGATCGCGCAAGTTCCCTCATAGTCACGCAAGTCCACTTGCGTGATGCATGATGGTTGTGCAAGGGACTTGCGTGACCTAAGTGGTAACCACCCGGGGTCTTCTCCTGCCTATAAATAGACCCTGTGGGCCCCCCATTTAAGGAGTATTTGTTTTTCAGAAATATAGATTTGAGCTCCCGGCGCCCTAGTCACTTATAAAAGATTCCTAAACACTTCTAAGGTAATTTATTACCTAGAGCGGAAGATCTAAATAATGGGAGGAAGGCCTAATTGTTGAAACTCATCAACACTTGTGCCCCTGAGTGGAAAGCCCTTAAGGGAAAAGGCCACACTTGCACGTCGCCTTACTCATTCAATAGAACTTGCGCGCCCATTTTTTGGATGAACCGCAAGAGGATTATAAAGGATTTAATCAAGAGTCGCTCAAGTATTACCCTACTGGTTAACCGTCGCGCAAGTACACCATGTGTCACATAGGCATACATGCGCGACCCGGACTTGCGCGCCCATGCAGTACATGCGCGCCTTCCAGGACTTGCGCGCCCCTGCCGTTTTGGGTGCCCTTCTTGCCCATTTCACCCCTCTTAAGCCATTCCACCTCTCCTATTCAAGATTCAATCTTCAAGACACTCTTCAAAGCCATTTATGGCATGATTTTTTGATTTTTTGTTTCCTTATCTGAAAGGAACTCTATAGAATATCTCTCAAAACCTAGTGATTTACACATCTTTATGTCACTAAATATTGAGATTTCATTCATTCAACCTCATCCTTTAATATGAGAGAACTCAATTGACCTGGGCCTCCTTTTTAGGAGTAATTCCTAGTCATAATTCTTAACTTGGGCATCCTCCTTAGGAGTAAGCCCCAATTCTTAAAGTCTCAAATCTGGGCATCCTCTTTAGTTGTAAGCCCTCGTACCCTAATTTGGGCATCCTCTTCAGGAGTAATCCCCAAACCATAATTCCCTTAACCTGGGCCTATTTTTCAGGAGTAAGCCCCAGTCATAATCCTTCACCTGGGCCTCCTTTTCAGGAGTAAGCCCCAGTCTCAAATCTGGGCATCCTCCTTAGGAGTAAGCCCCGGTCTTAATTTCTCTTAACCAGTCCTAATTTACCTTTGATCCGGGATTCCTTTTCATCAGTAAAACCCAATCATAAGTCTTATCCTAATTTGGGCCTCCTTTTTAGGAGTGAGCCCCAAGTTAGAGTATTCAAAATCTCCATGAAGCACATATAACTTCATGGACCCTGCTCTTACATTTCTTCCCTAAAGTAAATCCTAACCTTCATTTATCTGGGCAGTCAAACATACATAAGCCCCACATTATTTCTTATGATTTCATCTTTCATGGCACAATTGTCTAATTTTTACCAATACCTATTGTTTCTCACATCAAGCATGACTCACGTGAGCTAAGAGTGTAAAAGTAATTATGACATCCTTCTTTGAGCCATTAATCATAATCATCATGTTCCCTTACTTGAAATATGTGGGTTCTGATAACTTTTCTAAACAAAGGATACGTAGGTAGCCCGTCTTCGGGTTCGATCCCAACTCTGAAATAATCCACGTCCTTCTGAATGACAATAAACTTCAAGTGCCCCACTGAGTGGCTTTAAAACCAGCATGGTCATCATAATGACCAAGAGATTTCTATATAAATGTGTGGAAGGGTACCATTGACCAAGAATCTCTAATAAATTTATATTATTCTCTATTGATTAAGAACCTGGAATACATATAAATTATTCTCTAAATTTCCTACATATCGATCATTGATTGTCAGATCTAATGGAAAACTCATTTTATACATGGTAATGTAATAAGGATTCACGAACATAACTTAAATCTATAAAGAGAGTCTCAGAGTAGAAAATAATTCCCCTAAAAAAGGTGTGATGAGTCTGACCTCCCATCCTCTCGATGAATACAAATTCCTAAGCCTCATCAGTCCACAAACTAATAGGTGCCTACCTTTGGATAGTAGGTCTGAATGGATGTGGAATCATTGGAGGTTTCTGGTTCTACGAACAAACCCGTTAGAAACCGATCGGAATGTTTGAACCTCCCATCAAGGCGGTCATCCCCGGATTCTGAGGTAAACACTTATACACATCATAAATATATTATAGATCATTGAACTAAAATTTTAAAATAATATTAGTGTGTATTCTTTACTTTGGTAATGTAATATGTGTATTAATATAAAATGAATCTTTTATATTGAAAACACTCTCTTTGAGTCATACTGACCACATCATGTGTTGGATTCACATGTGGTCAATTCCTAAACATCATAAATATATTATGGACAATATTTCAAAAAATTTAAAAAAACCTAATCTCTTTTTATTGGTGTTGGATATTTGATGTGTATTTCAAACTAAAATGGAACTATTGTATTGAAAACGTGCACTTCAGATCATATGAACCACATCGTCTATTGGATTAGTATTTGGTCAGTTTCTATACATGAAAAATTAATTATGTATTCATTTTTTAATGTTTGAAAACAGTCTTGGATAATTTTCTTAGTTTGTCTCTTTGATGTGTTATTTAAACCAATATGGAAATTTTTCATTGAAAACATACACTTCGGTTCATATCAACTATATTGTGTGTATGATTGATTTGTGGTCAATTTATACACATGATAATGAATTATGGATTATCTTCCATTTTTTTAAAAACAATCTGATCCGATTTTCTCAATTTTGGATATTTGATGTGTGTATTAAACTAAAAAGTTTCTATTTAATTAAAAACACACACTTTGGGTCATATTTTCCAAATCTTGTGTTAGATTGATATAAATTCAACTCCAAAAAATAAAAAATAAATAATGTATTATTTTCCTCAGGTTTGAAAACAATATGATATCATTTAATCAAATTTGGAAATTTTATGTGTGTTTTAAAATAAAATGGAACTATTATATTGAAAACATTCACTTCAAGTCATATTAACAACATCGTGTATTGGATTAAGGTGAGGTCAATTCCAACATGTGAAAAATTAATTATAGATCTTTTTCCAAAAGATAGAAAATAAGATGATCTTGCTTCCTCAGTTTTAGAAATGTTATGTGTGTTTTAAAATAAAATGGCACTTTGGTTTAGAAAACATGAACTTCAGTCAATTACTACTTGTGAAAAATGTATTATTGATCATTTTCTTAAATTATGAAAATAACCCAATCATTTTTCCATGTTTTTGATATATGACATGTCTTTTTAACTAAAATGGTACATTTGTATTGATATCATGCATTATGGGTCTTATCAACCACATAATGTGTCCGATTGTTGTGACGTTAATTATTAATTTGGAAAAATGAATTATTTATTATTTTACTAATGTTTGAGAACAATCCATGTTTTTCTTCTTAGTTTTTTTTATGTGTGCGTTAAACTGAAATGGAACATTTGTCTTAAAAACCTGAACATTGGGTCATATCGACCACATTGTGTGTCAGATTGATGTGAATTCAATTACTATATAGGAAAACATAATTATATATTATTTTTATAATGTTTAAAAACAATCTGATATCATTTTCTTAGTTTTTTCTATTTAACATGTGTTTTCAACAAAAATGTCAATTTTTTGTTGAAGACACACACTTCGGGTCATGTTGACGACATCATTTGTCAGAATTATGTGTGGTCAGTTCCTATAAATGAAAAGATGAATTTTGGATCATTTTCAGAATGTTTTATGAAAAATATAATCTAAATCACAAGGTTTAATCTATTTGATGTTTGCTTTAAACTAAAATGGTACTTCTATATTGAAAACATACACTTCTAGTCATATCAACCACATATTGTATCAGATTGATTTGAGGTCAATTCCTTAATGTGAAAAGTGAATTGTGGGTGATTTCACTAATTTTTGAAAATTATATTATATTTTTACTATTTTGTTCCAATTTCACAAGATTTTTAATCTAAAATGAGGCTTTTTTATTGAAAAGATGCATTTCGGGTCATATTGACCACATCATGTGTTGAAATTATGTAAAGTCAATTCCAATACATTAAAAATGAATAATAATTTTTTTTAAAAATTTTTAAGATAATATGAGCTAATTTTATCCTTTTTTTATATTTTATATTTGTTTTAAACTAACACTACCGGAAAAATGACATATGCTCACGGTACAAAATTTTGGGTATAGCCCCAAAAACCATGGGTATAGGATATACCCATGGTTTTGGGAACCATGGGAAACCAAGGAGTCGATATAGCTCCACACACTATTCACATGGTTTGGAAAACTATGGGTATAGGTTTTTTTCCACCATCTCATAGCCCTATACCCAGAATTTTAAAACTATGTGTATAGGTTTTTGAAAAAATCCATTCGTGGCTTTTGATCTCGTGACCTCCTCCTCTAACACCCAGTGCCTCACCACTCCAGATAATTAACATATGTATATATATATATATATTGCTAAATATATTATTCTAAACCATGGCTATGGGAGGGAAAATCATGGGAATAGAATTCCCCATGAAAAATATTTTGGGTCCCGTAAAAAAGTTTTCCCCACCATGCCATGAGAAAGGTACACCCACGGTTTGGAAAATCTTGGGTATATGTCCTAGGAACCCTATACAGACAGTTATACAAAATATTATGGGTATAGGTCTCAAAAAATCAACCCTAAACCCATGGTTTTGACTAAACCATTCGTATAGGTCATGATAAACAACCTATACCCACGATTCTCCTAGAACCGTGGGTATTGGGGGCCCATACCCATGGTTTTTCAGAACTAGGGGTATAGGATCCCATATTATACCTATACCCACATTCTTTCACAAAACCGTTGGTATAGGCCCATTTTCCAATAGTTTAAAAATGAACTTTTTATATTGAAAACATACACTTTGGGTTATATCGACTATATTATATATAGGATTGATGTGATAACAATTATTACATGTTAAAAATAAACTATGGATCATTTTCCCATAGTTTTAGAATAATATGATCGTGTTTTATTGTTTTTGGATATTTGATGTGTGTTTTTAACTAAAATAGATCCTTTCTGTTGAATACATTCACTTTAGGTCATATTTACCACATCATATCTTGGATTGATGTTTGGTTTATTCATACAATTAAAAAATGAATTGTGGATTATTTCCCAAAACATTGAAAACAATACAAGCTTGTTTCCTTGGTTTTGACCTATTTCTCACACATTTTAAACTAAAATGGAACCTTTCTATTGGAAAAATTTCACTTTGGACCACATCAACTACAACGTGTTTAAAATTGATGGTCGGTCAATTCCTACATGTGACTAATGAAGTATATATCATTTTCCTATATATTAAAAAACAATATTATCTTGTTTTATTGGTTTTGGCAATATGATGTTTATTTTAAACTAAAATAACACTTTCATATTGAAAAAATGTACTTTATGTCATACCGACCATATCATGTGTTGGACTGGTGTTTGGTTAATTCATACATGTGATAAATTAAATATGGATCCTTTACCTGAAGTGCTAAAATAATAAAAGCTCATTTTATGGGTTTTGAGAATGTGAAATGTTTATTGAACTAATGTGTAAATTTAGAATAACAAATATTAGACAAAAAATATAATGAGATTAACTAGAAAATAGATAAAATGATGAAAAAATACAAAAATACATTTTGTTGGAATTCACCTACTCCAGATGAACATATACATTTTGACACCTTGTATTATTCTCATTTGGTTCTAAAAAATTATTTCCTCTATTATAATTCCCCTTGATAAACAGATCAAAAAATATATATAAGCATTTTGATAATAATCCTTTACACCACAAATATATTTATAAGTTTGTAGCATGTACTAGATGACAAACATAGTAAGTAATCGCCGAATTTTTAGGTGGGAAAACATTTTGGCACCATGTACACTACCCACTCATCTCTAACCAAATTTTCATATTCTTCTGAGTGCATATATTTTCATAAATATTTTAATTACTGAGAGAATATTGACAAAAATGAATAAAAATATTTTTAAGTAAATTTTAATTTCCTTAAAAAATTTCATGTTCATAAATTCTAATACTTTGATAGTTTATGAAATATTTCACAAATTTTCTTACATAATATCCATAATCATTATTGTTGTTTTTTTGGACCCTACAAAAACATTTAACAGAATAAGTAACTTTTTTGGAAATATTTATTTAAACATAAATATTTCTATATAAAACATAATTTATTTATATTTTAAATAATCCATAGGATTCTTATATTCAGTCACCGAATTCATACTTGGATTTATCCTATATTCAATGATCACCCTATCCTAAAAAATATTTGTTAAAACACAGATAGAAACATATAATTCGAATTTTATCTAAACATTTTGATTGTTGGGGATTACAAATTCATAATAAACAACATGTGTGGTTAGTACAATGGATATCCATGTATTGGATCAAACAAAATATCTTGGGTATCCAGATTAATTGTGATCAGTATTCAATGCTTTCTAAAAAATAAAAACAAATAAGTAAAGAAAAAAATTAATATGATTAAATTTCATAGTTTTACCCTTGTATTTTAGGCCTCAAAAATATTCTATCGTCTATTATTTTCATCTCAAATTCCTCTTTTATCTTATCTTTTTCTTATTAATTTCATTCAACTCCAATTTAATTTCTTCTATAGAAAGGATACATGGATTAATTAATCCAAACCTTGATTCATGGTTTATACATTTATATAGTAGTAATATAAATTCTTATATGAAGTATGTATAGTTATTAAATTTAATGAAAAAATTATATCAATTTTTGGATAGAAATATTATGAAAATGTACTTTATGTATATATTAAAAACTGAGACTCCCAACCATTCTAACTTGAGAATGTCATTTATACTATCTAGACCAACGACAACTTAACTGACCATTCCAAATAATTATTCTTCATATGGAATGTGGGAATCATTAAAATTTGATTGTGGTGTATTCAAAAGGTGTAATGAAAATACATTTTTTTATGGAACAGGTGGTGAGAAGGTAATCATAGTTGGTGTTTTGGTTTTCTTGGATGATTCGCTATATATTCTTCATTTTAACTTCTATTTCCACATTTTTTTATCTGTTTGTAATACCAAACCTACTTCAGTCCTTTTTGTATAAAAAATTATCAGTTTTTCATTTGATATTTTTTTAATGAAATACATAATATATCTTCATAAGATTATACGGACATGCTGTGAATGTTCAGAAAGAATCGTCCGTCATTATAATATTAAAATATTCAAGTAGAACAAGAAACTCAATGATCAGTACTTGAGCTACCTCAATCCCCAATATCATGTGATCTTTTGGTATTTTTTTTGAGTAAAATGTATCACGAAATATTATACATTGTACCCCTCACAAATATTCATTGCATGGTTGTTGATAGATAAAAATATAATACATATTTACCCTATATAATTTTAGTAATATAATGTTATCAAAAGTATTTTGATTCACATTAAGGATAAAGAGTAGTGAAAAAAATTGATTACCTCAGGTAAGGTATGTGGTTGAGAAGAATTACTAGCCACAAGTATAGTGGGTTCATTTGGTTCTTCATGTATTAATATTGGTTCTATTTCCAAGTTTCTTTGATCCTTTTGAAAACATTAGTCTTTCAAACCAGACAAGGCAATAATATCTTGAAAATCATCTATTTGCACCAGTAATCCTTTCATCGTTTAATTTTTATCTTCTTGTGGTTTTTTCATTTAAAAAAATTCATGGAGACACTCCAAAACCTACACCTCTAATGCGACCATATTATTCCGGCCACTTCAAAGATACTAAAAGTAGTTTTTCTTTGGGTACAATCACTACTGATTCTTTTGTCTAATCCTTATACAATATTTTGAATATAAATATATAGTTTTATTTAATATTTATAAATCATAATTAAATATTATTATGTTATACATTAACATGTATCCCATTCTACATTGTTTTTTTCATCAACTAGTTTATCCTATGTATTTATGGAAGCCTTCTTCTATAGGAAAATATGTGTGATGGAAGTGGAATTGGATTTTGATTCATCAATCAGCATATAAACAAATTAATATATTTTGTTTCATATCACATAATTTTTTTTAAATAAAATACCATTTATTTCTATATTCAAGCTCGAAAAATCCTTGATTTGTGATAGGGGTACATTTGTTTTGATGCACATTTTTTTTCAGAACTATATTTTTGATTCAAAAATTTACAATTTGGATCAAATTAGATTAAATAAATACTCTAAAAAATATATTATCGACTAAAATAAACCTGAAATGATTTATCATCGTAATTAACGTTGAAACCATTCCATGTTTCCAATTTTATAATGTGTTCATAAGTAATTGGTGGTTTTTTCGTTACTTTCCATTCCACATCCCTAAGATGAAACTTGGAAAGAAGAGTCTGTAAGCCTCAATGGAATTTTCTAACAACTAATAAGAAAAATTTATTTTAAAAATGATCGAAAATAAAATAACTACAAAATTAATAATGAAAATTAAATCAATGTTTTATTATATTGTTTTTTGGTAGAATATAGAATATATATTGTAACATTACCATTATATATTTCCAAAAAAATTTCTTTGTTACTGGCTAAAAATGGTTCCAGGAATCTATTTAAATAGTAAAATTCAACCATATTATGACCCCAACATAACTAATGAACATTGAATTGTTTGGGTTAGTCTGTTTTCAACATTTATTCCAGCCAAAATCAAATTTTATATCATTATATATTTCATTTATAATTTTATTCAACATTGTGATTCTATATAATTCTTATTTTTTTCATCAACATGGTGTTGATCTTGAAATAATTCTATTTTTTCTGCATGAACCACTTGTTCTTCCTTGATATTGGTAATATTATCATGTGACGAAGTCACTATCTTCATGAGTAGAAAACATTTTATTTACATCACCTAAATATAGTAGAGAACACATAATATTATGAGGAGAATTATAGTATATAAAATATAGTTTAATCTTCTTGTTTAACTCTCCTAATTTTTTTAAATAGTATAGGGATTTGGATCATCTATCGAGAATTTTGATATCTTCTTTATTATACCCTATAACATACAAGATGTTTTTTAGATTGTTATTTACATGAAATGATTGTGATCTCCCAATTAAAGTATCATCCTCGATTGATTTGTCATATGAACCAATAGTTGTTTTAATATGTAATGGGAAAATTTACCAATTATTATTTAATAGATATAAGACATAAAATACCTATATTTATTATGATTCCATTATGAATGCCTCATCCTTTTCTCATTATACACTAAAATTCACATACACGAAGACCATTTCATCAACATTCACTGTACTCTTATTGTTAACCCATTTTAAATGGAAAATCATCACTTGAAATGTTGTATAACCCAACTAGTATATCTATCCTATTACGTCTAAATATAAAAAATTCACATATATCGAATTTATATCCTTGGATCCTGACATTTTCATTACTTCTAACAAAATCATGTCTCCACTATTTTTCATAATATTATTTCTAAAGGGTGTTTTGTATAGAATGTATAACCATTAATTAAAAAACTGGTATAAGATATAAAATCTGAATTTTGTCCCTTGGATATTCGTCAAAGTATTTTGGAAATTTCATTCATATTTTTTTATAACTCATTACAAATATAATCTTGAAACCATATTATAAGATATTCATTAAGTGTATTTGATATCCATCCTTCATCCCTTAAGGGATTCAAATGTATAAGAATTTATTTGAGGGATTAAATGTATGGATCAAAATCTTCACTAATATGTAATCTGTAAAGGTGGTCTTGATACCACTCTATGATGGTCACTATAACAACATCTCTTCTAGAATTCACTTCACCCATAAGGCATATGTTTTGGTGAGACTTTGGGAGACTGATGATATCAACATATGATAGGTAATAGGTACTGAATTCAATATATTATTCAACAATATATCTTTCTTTAATACAAACATTTGGATAACTTAGATCCATGGAATACTCTTTCAAAATATTTATATACCTTTTAGTGGATTATATCCATCTATAATGTATACGACCACATAGTTAAACCTCTCAAACCAAGTGAACCATTTTTTAGACCATTATATCATAGAATAATGGTGGTAAGAACATATCTAATTCATATAATATGACTACAACATCCTTATTCATGATTGGATACTTAAAAGCATCTATAACATTACTGCATAAGGTTTTGAAAAAGAAGAAGAGTCGAGTTAATATATGTCACGACCCCTCCCACCAAAGATGCCCCTCTTGAGCTAGCAATGGTGAAAGGGAGATAATGACCCCCGAGTCCCGCCTCTAGTAGGCCCCGAGGTGAATACTAGAACCAAGGGTATGAGTTTTCACTAATATGGGAGGCATTACCCTTTTTATTATTTAGGATCGGGAAATATGACAAGTCAACCACCAAAAAGGAAAAAGAACAAGTGTATAGAAATAAACCCAAACCAAGCCCACATGCATGTTTAAAAAATTTTATAACAAGGTGCAAGTACAAGAAAGCTCAAAGTACAATACCAAAAGAAAACAAGAGTAGAACAACAACAAAAACTCAAACTGTCTGACTAGTAGGGTCCCGCACGGCCCTGGTAGTCCTCCCGGAAACCTAAAAGTAAACATAGGGTGAGCATACAAGTATACTCAGTAGGGAAACCTAGAGCTCTCGTGCACAAGTGGGGAGACATCCTAATGTCCCGTGATAACAACATAAGAAAACTAGAAAGGAATTCTATCCACCCAACCTCACCAGCCACACTCACCAAAACACAAGCACAACAGGTAGTAGTATATCAGAAACAAGAGTATTGGGTACCCCGCACCATTTCCCTTTGGTTAGCTGCTCTTCCTAACGACGAACATCATGACGCTACCACACTCTCCCCGCCTGCACACACCTGGGCCTCACAACCACGTATCCCGCCCGCACACACCTGGGCCTCACAACCACGTATCCCTCCTGCACACACCCGGGCCTCACAACCATGTATCCCGCCTGCACACACCTGGGCCTCACAACCATGTATCCCACTCGCACACACCTGGGCCTCATCTTGAAGATTCATGGGAAACAGTAGAACCTTCCCGAAGAGTCTTGGGATAAAGCCACCCCAATCGAAACCTACCCGATGAGTCTTAGGTGTAAGGTCACCTCAAGCCATCACTGCCTAGGGGAGAAGGAGTAGGAATAAACTAGTAACTACGGGAAAAACACCCTCTCCCATGAAATGGGAGTGTTCGACACTAAGTGATCAAAATGGGTGAGGTGCGATAAAACACAAAAGATACATATATATATATATATATATATATGTGTATACCAAACACACAGACCACCCTATGGCTTCTAAAGAGAGAAACTGAGCATGTGCCTCGACACTGCTACTACGAAGCATGCATATAACAAACAACCCCAACCCCATTTAGGTTTTTACGTTTCAGCAGAATTAGTTTATTTAGTTCCTTAACTATTGGGCAATTATCCACAACCAACCACATCGATCATTTGTAAAACATATACCTTCCATCCACAAATCAAGTTAGGAAAACACGAGCAACACAACCAAGTCCTTCTTATTAGCCAAAAATACCCATTGATTATTAATTTCCATTCCGTTACCAAGCCCCACCATTCATTAACTCTTTCACTTTTTATTTATCATTCATAGCCCATAGTCCGTTCACATTCCAACCCATCCCTGCAGCCCCACTACCAACCAACATAACCACAACTGCACCGTACATCATTATCCCTTTAATACCATTTATCACAGCCCCACTACCAGTCACAAAATTAACATTCACACCAACCCACAACCAAGCCAACCATAGCCCACTGATCACCTGATTCACTACAACCCACAAAACACCCCCATCACATGCCACGTATCCAAGACAACAGCCACATGTTCATTATTCCATTTTTGTTTAACAGGGGTGATCACACAAGGGTTCCAAATTTTTAAACAGCCAACATTACATGATTAACCAATTTCCACATTCCACAAATTTCCATCCAAAAAAACGGTCTAGAAGGACAGGGAAACATTTAATTGCTCAAGAAAAGGCCCCCAATGACCGTGATTTTCAGTAGGCATAAGCCTATTCAATTCACAACATAATATTACAGGATATAAATAAAGATAAACATAACAACTTTCCCATCCCCGTTCTTTAAACATTTATTATATTTATTTAATGGTTCAACTATTTCTCATGAAAACAAGAGGATACCCACCCCGCATGATGCACAAATTAGAGAGACGAAGGTAAGATCCCTACCTCAACAGGTTCTGATCACAACGCTCCCCCGAATCAACTTTAGAAGACGTCTGTTGGTGTCCGTCACTTCCATCGAGTCCTAGAAAAACCTCCTCAGGTGGAAGTCAGAATGGAAAGGCTGAAGGAAAGACAATGGATCGAACCTCGGCAGTTCCGCCTTGTTGTTACGATCCTGTGGCCGCTGACGGATCGTAAATCGGAGCTCGGACGAAGAAGTTATGGAAGAAAAAGAGCCTTCGAGTCTCTTGGGAGAGCTATGCTCAAAGGAATGGGGAGGAGAGGAGTGAATTGAAAAGGCGGAGGGGACTCGTCCTTTTATAGGTGAGAAAAGAAAAAGTACATGGTGTGTACTTTATGGTACACGACGTGTACTCGGTTATTTCACATGGCCTCCACGCGGCTTCCAACACGGCTCTACGGCTGTTGACTGGTCAACACGTGGTTTTAGGGTAACACATATGTGGGGAGGGACTACATGGCATGTAGTTTGGACACATGGCATGTACCCATTATTTCACATGGCAAGGACACAGCTCCAACACGGCACACAGCTGTTGACTGGTAACGCGTATGCGGGGAAGGACTACACGGCATGTAGTACTGGACACACGGCGTGCACCCATTATTTCACACAGCAAGGACACGGCCTTCAACATGGGGTATACCCAGCAAGGGGGTACACGGCATGTAGTCAAACTACATGACGTGTAGTTTCAAAATTTTGGAATGTGTGGGAAAAGTCCATTTTACCCTCCAGAACACTTCGTGACCTTCTTTTTGACAAAGGAATGGGACGGAGAGGTCCGGACCATTACATCTGATACCTATTAAAACATTCGCATCCCCAAGAATTCAAAAACCAACCCAAAGGAACCCAACAAGATACCACTTAGGTTTCTCGTTATAACAGGAACCCAACCAACAACCCTAATCATATGTGTTAGGAGTTCCTTCTCCTATGTGGAGATATTATCCGCTTTAGGCGGCACTAACTCGACTGCACGGGTTTAATCACATCCTCATTAATGTGTCTCAATAAAGAATTGGTTATTCCCACTTTCATACATTAGGATTCTTCAACTCACACTACCCCCAACACCACACAACCAACACACTGCCCGAACATGTGGTTGGGGGAAAACTTTCTTCTCATATATCGAGATATTATCCGCTTTAGGCGGCACTGACTCGCCCGCACGGGTTTAATCACATCCGTATTAATGCGTCTCGATTAAGGAGCAGGTTTTTCCCTTTCCCCATGCATCCGGACATGCTATACACTTCCAGAGAACAAGGAAACAAAAGCTCTCACAACCGACAAGCCAAACATTCCATATATCAAAGTTACAGAGTATAACATGAACACAAAGCTTAGAAGAACAAGGGAAAACATGAGTCCAAACAACTCCGGGTACTGAGCGTGCATTTGGGTCTCCCACTCCCAAGTTCTCTCCTCGAGGCCGCCATGCCTCCACAACACACGAACCAGTGGAATGGTTCATCCACAAAGCACCTTCTCTTTACGATGCTCGATCTTGACTGGTCATTCCTCGAAGGTTGCGTCGTCCCCCATATCTAACTCTCCCCAGTCGATAAAGTGGGAGTCGTCATGTAAGTACCGACGAAGATGGGAGACGTGGAAGACATCATGAACCTTCTTCAACTGAGGTGGTGGGGCCAGCTGATATGCCACCTCTCCGACTCGCCTCAGCACCTCAAAAGGTCCTATGAACCTAGGTGAGAGCTTGCTCCCTTTCCCAAACCTCTGCTGCCCCCATCGAGGGGAAACCTTCAAGAACATATGATCTCCCACCTTGAACTCCAAGGGCCTCCTCCGACGATTAGCATAAGACTTCTGTCAGTCCTGAGCCGCTTTCATCCTCTCACGTACAAGATGGACTTTCTCTGTGGTGTTCTGCACTACCTCTGGCCCAAGAGCACCTATCTCACCAACCTCTGCCCAGCAAATGGGTGAACGACATGGTCTCCCATACAAAGCCTCAAATGGTGCCATGCCAATAGTATAGTGGAAGCTGTTGTTGTAGGCGAACTCTACTAAAGGCAAGTGTCATACCCATGATCCTCCAAAATCTAGAATGCATGCTCGCAGCATGCCCTCCAACATCTGGATAGTCCGCTGCAGCTGCCCATCGGTCTGGGGGTGGAAAGTAGTGCTAAGGCATAGTTGGGTGACAAAAGCATTCTATAACCCCCTCCAGACTCATGAGGTAAACGGAGTATCCCGATATGAGACGAATGTCTTTGGGACTCCATGAAAACATACCACCTCGTCTACTTACCTCTGTGCTAAGCTACTCACCGGGCCTGACTCCTTAATTGCTAAGAAATGAGCTGATTTTGTCAGTCGATCCACCACTACCCAGATATCATCATAACCACCCAGAGCTCTGGGTAGTCCTGTGATGAATTCCATTGAGATTTCATCCCACTTCCACTCGGGGAAATCTAAAGGATGCAACAAACCACTGGGAACACGGTGTTCAACCTTCACTTACTGACACACTAGGCATTTAGCCACAAACTCTACCACTGCCTGTTTCACCCCGGGCCACCATAACTATTCCCTCAAGCCTTGGTAAATTTTTGAAACTCCTGGATGTACCACCAAGGCTGAGCTATGGAACTCATGGAGAACTCCCTCACACATTTTCTCTGGAACAAACAACCTTCCCTGGAAAATCATCCAATGTCGGCTGTCCTCTGACCATCCTTCTGGAGTGTTCCCCAGATAGACACAATCCCGCATCACTTCCGCCTCGGAGTCCCCCCACTGAGACTCTTCCACCTAGTGCAACAAGGAGGACTGCACTGTCATCTGAAACAAACAGCCTCTAACACCTTCTACCCTGGCATCCAAGTGCAACGCATCCAACTCTACCATCACCTTCCAAGCATCAGTGGACTCCCAAACCACTTCCTTATGCGACTTCCTGCTCAGGGCATCAGCCACAATGTTGCCCTTACCTTTAGTGTAAGAGATTTCAAAGTCATAGTCTTGGAGAAACTCGACCCATCTACACTGCTGCAGGTTTAGGTCATGCTGGGAGAAGATATAACGCAAGCACTTGTGATCTAAGAAGACCAAAAAGCACTCCCCAAAGAGGTAATGTCACCACAACTTCAGTGCGAACACTACTGTTGAAAGCTCTAGGTCATGGGTGGCATAGTTACACTCATGAGGGCGTAAATGCCTAGACCCATAACAGATCACCCCCTTATTATGCATCAGCACGCACCCCAGACCAAGGCTAGAAGCATCACAAAACACCTCATACAACAACCCTTCCTCTAGAAACCTGAGTACGGGAGCACTGACCAACTTCTCCTTCAGGGAGTCGAAAGCCTTCTAGCATTTCTCGCTTCATAGGAAGACCTGGTTCTTCCTAGTAAAAGCTGTAAATGGAGCAGCAACTCGAGAGAAGTCCGAAACAATCCTCTGATAGTAACCTTCTAACCCCATGAAACTACGAACTTCTTCCACGCTCTTGGGTGCTTCCCAAGAAACAACTGCCTCCACCTTTGATGGGTCTACCGACACTCCATGCTGAGACACCATGTGACCAAGGAAGTGTACTTCTTGTGTCAATAACTTACACTTCGACAATTTCTCATAAAGATGGTGGTGCCGAAAGACTTCCAAGACTGCCCTAAGATGCTCAACGTGCTCCTCCTCTGATCTTGAGTAGATTAGGATGCCATCGATAAACACAATGACGACCCCGTACAGAAACTCTCGGAAGTCAATGTTCATAAGTCCCATGAACACAGTCGGTGCATTCGTAACTCTAAACGGCATCACTACAAACTCGAAGTTCCCATACATGCACCTGAAAGTCGTCTTCGAGATGTCGATGTCCCTTAACCTCAGCTGATGATATCCATATCGTAGATCAATCTTGGAAAACCAACATGCTCCCCTCAGTTGGTCGATGAGATCATCTATCCTTGGAAGGGGGTAACAGTTCTTGACTGTTACCTGGTTCAACCTTCTGTAGTCTAAGAATAGCCTGAGACCACCATCTGCCTTCTTCATGAACAAAACTAGAGCAACCCATGGCGATACGCTCGGTCGAACAAAACCCTTCTCCATCAGATCGTCAATCTAAATTCGCAACTCCCGCAACTCCGAAGGTGCCATCCGATAAGGGGCCATCGAAATCGGACGGGCACCAGGTTGTAAGTCTATCCTAAACTCAACGTCACGTCGGGGGGGGGGGAGTCACAACCTCCTTAGGAAAAACATTGATGAACTCCCCAACAACCTCCACGACATCCATCATCACTACATTAGCTGGAACCACTGATAACCTTCCTAACAAGGAAAGGAGAGGCTTCACATTCCGACTTCCCACCTGATAGCTCCTCTCTCCACGAAAAGATATGTGCTTCCCATCTATGTCGGAGAACACGAATCTTCTCCGGAAGCAGTCGATAACGACACTAATAGAAAACAACCAGTCGATGCCTTGGATGACATCGTATGGCTGCATCTATAACAAAAGAAGTTCCCCACTAGATCGATGTGGTCCCAACGTCATCCCACATCCACGGAAAACACAAGATACGCTAGTATGGCCTCCAACTGGTGTACTCAGCACCAGTGGTACGGAAAATATCTCTACGTCTAGTCCCAAAGCATGGGCTAGACCAGGTGGAACAAAGTAGTGAGAGGCTCCTGAATCGAACAAAGTAGAAACAAGAGTGCTAAACAAAAAAATTGTACCTCGCACCACCTCTGGTCCTGCTGGAGCTTTCAACTCTGCTTCGTGCAACTTTCCATGCCCATATCCTCTGCCTCTTTGATTTCATCCACCTCCCCGACCACGCCCTATCGAGTTCCCTGAGGGGCACCCTAAGGTCAGCCTCCTCCCGCAAAGTCTTCCCTCAGAGGAGCATGGTCCTGCTGCTGCTGGAAGGGCCTCGCTGGAAACTGGTGCTACTGAGGTGGGCACTGAACCTTCCCACCTCCACCGTACTAAGCTCAGGTCGGGAAACAACTCTGAATGTTCCCGAAACTACCAAAAGAAAAACACCTCAGTCTTGGGTTCATGAAAAAGGGATGAGGACTCGAAGATCAGAACTGGAACTTCTAGGGCCTACTCCCCACTGGCCTGAACCTAGATGGTCCCGTCGCAGGAGACGTGCTGCTGACTGCTTTCCCCTTCGATGAGCCCGGCTGGATCCCCTCTCGGGGTGAACCTCCCAGCGAGTGCACCCTCTCTACAACCTCTTCTTTCTTCTGTACCGCCAAGTATGTCGGAAGGGTGTAGGGGGGACAACATACTAGAGTGAAGGAAGAAGCGACTCCTCCAAACATCTCCCCCGAGACTACTCATCCGGAAAAAGATCCAGATCAAAGCGCAAGAGATCCTTAAACTTGATCCCTAGCTCTCGTACCGACATACTCCCCTGCTGAAGGGAGAGTAACTCATGCCGCTTATCTGCCTTGATCATGGAAGAAAGGATTTCCTCTCGGAAGTCCTTCTCAAAGTCAGCCCATGGAACCTCTGCATCTATCCTCTCTCCGAGGTAGAGCGTCCACCACTGTCGCGCCGCACCTCTCAGCTGACTGACATGCTAGGGGAACCCAGTACTCCCTCGGAGCACGAATCAAGGTAAAAGCGATCTCTATCTACTCAAGCCACCCCTCCGTCTCCGTATCCGAAGTATTACCCTCGTACTTCTTGAGGTTCTGCCGCTGAAAAGAACGGAGATTCTTCTTCCACTGGCAATCTTCCTCCTCTCGTTCAATCCTCAACTGATCGACCGCCGGAATCTGTTGGGCGTCGGTCGTTTGAGCCACTCGGGGATGATGTCCAGATGCCATAGTTTTACGGTAAACAAGGATCGCCTAAGCCCAAGTAGTAAGGAAAAACTCAAGGTTTTATTTTATCATTTTATTTCAATTTCTTTCCCAGAACACTCAAATCAAGTAAAACACAATCATGATGATGCATGTACCTTCCCTAGGGTCTCTACCCTAAAATCTATGTAGTCTCACTTGGTCATTCGGTAGGCTCAGAGTCCTTGCATCGGATCACGGGGGGCCCTAAAATCCCGGGTCCTAGCCGGTCTTCCCTAGCCTATGTCACGCACCAAGATTATCTAACATTGTCGCCCTACCATCCCATGCAATCCTCACTGTGCCTAACTCCAGACTCAATCCTATCTCTCAACCATCACCTCTGATACCATTCCCTCACGACCCCCTCCCACCAAACATGCCCCTCCTGAGCTGGAAATGGTGAAAGGGAGATAATGACCCCCGAGTCCCGTATCTAGTAGGCCCCGGGCTGGTTACTAGCACCAACGGTATGAGTTTTCACAAATATGGGAGGCATTACCCTTTTTATTATTTAGGATCGGGAAATAGGACAAGTCAACCACCAAAAGGATAAAAGAAGAAGTGTATAGAAATAAACCCAATCCAAGCCCACATGCATGTTTGAACAATTTTATAACAAGGTGCAAGTACATGAAATCTCAAAGTACAATACCAAAAGAAAACAAGAGTAAAAAAATAGGAAAAACTCCAACTGGACGACTAGTAGGGTCCTGCACAACCCTGGTAGTCCTCCTAGAAACCTGAAAGTAAACGTAGGGTGAGCATACAAGTATACTCATTAGGGAAACCTAAAGCTCTCGTGCACAAGTGGAGAGACATCCTAATGTCCCGTGAGAAAAACAGAAGAAACCTAGAAAGGAATTATATCCACCCAACCTCACCAGCCACACTCACCAAAACACAAGCACAAAGGGTAGTGGTATATAAGAAACAAGAGTATTGGGTACCCCGCACCATTTCCCTTTGGTTAGATGCTCTTCCTAAGGGAAAACGTCCTGACTCTGCCGCACTCTCCCCAGCCGCACACACCTGGGCCTCACAACCACGTATCCCGCCCGCACACACCTGGGCCTCACAACCATATATCCCGCCCCCACACACCTGGGCCTCACAACCATGTATCTCTCCCATACACACCTGGGCCTCACAACCATGTATCCCACACACACACACCTGGGCCTCATCCCGAAGATTCATTTGAAACAGTAGAACATGCCCGAAGAGTCTTGGGCTAAAGACTCCCCAATAGAAACCTACCCGAAGAGTCTTAGGTTTAAGGTCGCCTCAATCCATCACAGACTAGGGGAGAAGGAGCAAGAAGGAGCTAGTAACTAAGGGAAAAACTCCCTCTCCCATGAAATGGGAGTGTTCTACTCTAAGTTATCAACATGGGTGAGGTACGATAAAACACAAAAGATATAGATATATATATATGTATACCAAACACACAACCCAACCTATGGCTTCTAAAAAGAAAAATTGAGCAGGTTCCTCGGCACTACTACTATGAAGCATGCATAAAACAAACCACCCCAACCCCATTTAGGTATTTACATTTCAGTAGAATTAGTTTATTCATTTCCTTAACTACTTCATAACTATTCAAAACCAACCACATCGATCGTTCGTAAAACATATCCCTTCCATCCACAAATCAAGTTAGGAAAACACGAGCAACACAACCAAGTCCTTCTTATTAGCCAAACATCCCCATTGATTATTAATTTCTGTTCTGTTACCAAGCCCCACCATTCATTAACTCTTTCACTTTTTATTTATCATTCACAACCCATAGTCTGTTCACATTCCAACCCATCCCTACAGCCCTGCTGCCAACCACCATAACCACAACTGCACCGTAAATCATTATCCCTTTAATACCATTTATCGCAGCCCAGTTGCCCGTCACCAACATAACATTCACACCAACCCACAACCAAGTCAACCGCAGCCCACTGCTCACTCGATTCACAACAACCCACAAAATTCCCCCATCACATGCCACGTATCCAAGACAACTCCCACATGTTCATTATTCTGTTTTTGTTTAACCATGGGGATCACACAAGGGTTCTAGATTTTTAAACAGCCAACTTTACGTGATTAACAAATTTCCACATTCCACAAAGTTCCATCCACAAAAACGGTCTAGAAAGATAGGGAAACATTTAATTGCGCAAGCAAATTCCCCCAACGACCATGATTTTCAGTAGGCATAAGCCTATTCAATTCCCTGCATAATATCACAGGATATAAATAAAGATAAACATAAAAAATTTCCCATCCCCGTTCTTTAACCAGTTATTATCTTTATTTAATGGTTCTACTATTTCTCATAAAAACAAGTGGATACCCACCCCGCATGATGCACAAATTATTGAGATGAAGGTAAGATCTATACCTCAACAGGTTCTGATCACAACGCTCCCCCAGATCAACTTTAGAAGACGTCCGTCAGCGTCCGTCACTTCCTTCGAGTCCTGGAAAAACCTCCTTACATGGAAGTCGGAAAGGAAAGGCCGAAGGAAAGACAACGGATCCAAGATCTAAAGTTCCGCCTCGTCGTTACGATCCTGTGGCCACTGTTGGATCATAAATCGGAGCTGGGACAAATAAGTTATGCAAGAAAAGGAGAATTCGAGTCTCTTGGGAGAGCTCTTCTCAGAGGAATGGGGAGGAGAGGAGTGAATTGAAAAGGAGGAGGGGACCCCTCCTTTTATAGGTGAGAAAATCAAAAGTACACGATGTGTATTTTATGGTACACAGCGTGTACTCAGTTATTTCACATGGCCTCCACACGGCTTCCAACACGGCTCCGCGGCCGTTGACTGCTCAACACACGGTTTGAGGGTAATGCATACGCGGGGAGGGACTACACAGCATGTAGTTTGGACACACGGAGTGTACCCATTATTTCACATGGTAAGGACATGGCTCTAACACGGCACACGGCTATTGACTGGTAACGCGTTCGCGGGGAAGGACTACACGGTGTGTAGTACTGGACACATGGCGTGCACCCATTATTTCACACAGTAAGGACACAGCCTTCAACATAGGGTATACCTGTCAAGGGGGTACACGGCGTGTACTCAAACTACACAGCGTGTAGTTTCAAAATTCTGGAAAGAGTGGGAAAAGTCTATTTTACCCTCCAGAACACTTTGTAACCTTTTTTTGACAAAGGAATGGGCTGGAGAGGTCCGAGCAATTACAATATATATCTTAAAATTTTATGTAGTATTCAATGTAAAGATATGGGCATAAAAATTTACATCAAAACATGGTGGTCATGTAATTTTAGTCCAAGTGACTTCAAATTAGTCATTTACATGATATTATGGATATTTTATGACTACCCATTTCTAAATTTTAAACGAATTAGAAAAATAAAAAATTGAAACTTTTCTTCTTTGGATAGAGAGTATGCTACTATAGGAATAAAATTATGACTCTTACCCTTTAACAGTGCATATTCTTCTTTATCCCTATGTCAATCATGTCCAATTTTTCTTGGATGACATGTTTTTTTGTAGGAACATTTAGTATTGTTCCATTGACAAATCAAAAAAAAATTCTACAGACATGACATCATGAAAATGTCTGACATAAAATCAATTCTAGTAAGGTAATTCAAAAAAATGATCCCTTTTTTCAACATGATTTTATAAGAAATTTGGAAATGTTTTACTGAAAATAGTTTCAATATATTTTACTTTATCAAACAGGATCACCAATTAGTAATGACTATGTGGTACCTTGTTCAGTATTCCCATCAAACTCTATCATCCAAGATTGGTATTTATGTCAATGAGGTTAAAATTGCTGATTTTCTAAAAACATAGTATTTGAGGAATGTTTCAACAGAACTAAGTGTGATAATTCTTAAAAAATTGGACTCCCCGTAATTACATTAATGTTATATCTTGCGAAATTCCTATAAGTGGGAAAGTCATTTATCATACCACAAAATATTCTTCTAAATGTGAATTCCACACTTTTATGAGAATAATACATTATAAAACATATATCACACATCAATTTCAAATATTCAATCAATGGAGATATATATATATATCAATTCTAGGTTTTTTTGGTCCAGATATAAGTACTTTGAATAAAATGTATTTTTGCTTCATAAATAACCCCAGAAGAAAGTTATAATTTACCAACATAACTATACATGTACTATGAGTACTAATATGTATACTAAAAGGATTTACTCTTATTTTATTTAACACAAAACTTAATTTTCTTGACTTTTTTCCAATTTCTAGATACTGATAATGAATTTTCATATACTAAGGAGATTATTTTGGATGATTTTGTTTCTCATCTTTAATTATAGTATTTGAACTCCATGTCAATAGTATCATAGTTTCTGAACGTCTACATAGTCATTAAAATCATGAAATTATATTAAATAACTATACATATTTTGAAGGAATTGACCCATCTTTATTGTATCAATACACCCAATAATTAGGGAATTTTATGAGTGATCCATGGTTCTTATAAAACAATATGAAATAACTTTTATATGCAAGTATTTTTTATAGATTATTTACATTTACCATAGATGTAATTTTGAATTATTTTTTCAACAAGGAATATTATTTTATTATAATATAATATCATTTAGGAGACCAATTAGTTTTGTAAATTTGGTGATTCTCTATTGAGTGTCAACATTAAAATTATATAACTTCAATACAGCTGACAATATTTTTTATTTAGTAAAGCTGGTATACAATGGTCTCTTCGAATTAATATTAAACTTCTAAAAAAACATTGGAAATTCATGAAGTTCATCATAAATTTCCAATTTTATGTTATCCATATAATATCCACCTTTATTTACACTTGAATTAATATCAAATGATCTATAAACCATATTATAATCCCAATCGGTGTGCACATTCAATTTTTCACCATGTTTGGTCCAGCAATTATAACTCTAATATATTGCATGAAAAATCAAATGTCATTCCCACTCTTTCAGACTAATTTTTATTGAATAAAAAAAATTCAACACAGACAAAGGATTTTAAAAGGGTTTTGTGTATGATCTATTGAAAACTTTATGAACTATTTAAATTACACTTTATAATCTCTTTCCATATGATTATCATGAATCTATTTTCAATTCATATTCATCCTATTAGGATCACAAATATATCTTTTGAAAAAAATATACATAAGATATTCAAAATCAATGGAGAATGTTATAGATAATTTAAATAAGGGGATCCCAAAATTTGAATGTTATAGGTTTTGATCCCTAAAAAGTTTATATTTAAAACAAGGGTGACATGAAAATAATTAATCAGGGGTAAACATGTGGATATTTTTCTAGGATCTCAGTTTGATTTTCCGTGGGACAGAAATTTGGTAATAAATATATTGGTAAAAAATTTATTTATTAATGGATGGTGTAATTATCTTAGATATTATGGCTCTTTCTCATCATATAATTATGACATGACTTTCAAAATTTATATAAAAATATTATTACTCAAAACATAAAAATATATGTAACCCCATGATTTTGAAACAAGGTCAAGGACCATGGAATTTCGTGAAATGAATAGATGAAATAGTTATTGATAACAAAAGTGAACTTGGATTCTAGATCAGTCTCTTTTTTATAGATTATTCTAAACCATGTATTATAGCTATTCCAACAATTTTTTTTACTATAACCACCTTAAGAATTCATATTTCAAAAATAGTAGTGTTATGAAGATTAGGTATATTTATCATATCCTACAACATCCAAAACCTCTATTCAATTTACTCAGAAACACCACTAATAATTCATAACATATTAATATAAAATTAAGGAATGTGAATTAGAAATACTTAATTCTGTAAAACATAAAAATTCATAACATATTAATGTAAAATTAATTCAAAAATATTAATAAATATATTATAAAATTAAAAAAATCACTAAAAATATATTTAAATATCATCTTTATTAATGAATCTTGAAATAAACATTCCACCAATATCCAAAGGAAATTGAGTAGGTAATGAAACCATATTTAATTCTATTTTTGTTTCCTAGAAAGAAAAAAATATTTAAATATTCTACACTAATGTTCACCAAATAGAATACAGAATGTAATTTCATTTTATTAAAATATATTTTGGTTTTAATTTATTTGAGAAAGAGGGATACTTGGAAGAAAATGGGATAACAATTTTATTTTAATCCATGGGAGCAGAAGGGACACTTGAAACATGGATTTGATTACAAACTATGCACCAAGAAAACACTGGATACTTATCATTTGTATTCACTGACTTACATGATAAGTGGAATGTGTTTTGTTGGTACATACATAGAAGCTCTATATAGTCAGAGTGAGAAATAATTATGAATTGATGAAAATAAACATGAAGGTGAGAGAAAGGTTGAAGTAAAAATGAATTTAGGTAAGAGATATTTTTTCAAACATTAGAATAGTATGAATAATTAGAAATTTGGGCTTACTACTAGTTTTTCACCCAAAAACCTTTTTCTACTTATAATTTTAAATCACCACCTTGTATGATACTAGGTAGGGTTTGTGGTGCACCACTAGTAGCTTAATGCAATTGGGGTGAGAAATAATGATTAATGATTGAAAATTAATATGAAGATGAGGGAGAGGGTAAACCAACAATGGATTGTGGTAAGATATATTGAGGGTATAATCATTAAGGTATATTGAGGAAAAATAATATTTCTTTTTCATGTTCTTTTCAAACCATTTGAAAAAAATTAAAAACAAAAAAAATTTGAGGGGGGGTAATGGATCACAATTGATCACAAACCCTGATTTTAATATATCATTATAATTTCAGAATAAAAAAATTAGGTAAACATTAAACTGATACTAATATAAAGAAACATATTTATTTCCATGAAAACCATTGGAACCAAAGAAAATATGAAATTTTCAGCTATAAAAGGATCAAAACATTTTTATTCATAATGAAACTTTCCAAATAATAATCCATCCATAAATTTCATTTATAAAAATTTCATAACTCATTAAAATATCCCATTGGATAAAAAATTATGTACATATAAAAATAATAGCTAGTTTAAGATACTCAAATGGGTCTTTATTCAATAATAATTAATTTTTTGAAACCTATAAAGCCAGTATATAATTTAACTCAAGCAATGAACAACTTAAAATCATTTTTTAAAACATTTGATTATATAATAAGATTCATTTAATAAATAATTACATATAATTTATACTTAAATTTAAGTGTTTTATATATCAATATACACAGAATTCCTAATATATATATATATATATATATGAAAACTATCAATATAGATTTTTCAAACACATAAAAACATTTAAAATAAAAAAATCATGAGAATCACTTAAACATTTCAATTATAGTAGGTTGAAAACATATTAATAGAATAATTATGAAATAAATATTCATAAAGTAACTTCTATACATAAATAACACTTTATATTATACACAAAACCCATTTCCATATATTTTTCTAAGATATATTTCCTTATTATAAATCCTCTATTCTCAAACACAACCTTAAATAAAAACCCTCATCCATATAAAATACAAATAATTAAAACTAAATACTACTCAAAAAAATAACAATAAACAACAGAAATAACAATAAAAATTTATTTTACTTAAAACATTTATCATTCTAATAAATGAAATGAAAAAATTCAGTTTTCATTCCAAAAACTATTTTTTTAATTGAAAAACATTTATTCAAAATGCATACTTCGAATCTTAATATTCATAAAAACCAAATTAAATGAAATCAAATCAATCAATTCCTTTATTTTTTTAAATGAAAAAATATCTAATATAGTAATATATACATTAAATAAAAGTACACAAAATACCTTGAAACCATCGAAAGTAGACAGAACTCATTAAATCATGACTAATTTCCCATAAAAAACTATTCAAAATAATTATGTCAAGTATAATTATAAATTATACTCAAAAATTATAAAATGAAGTATCAATCCAACACTAATACACAATTCACTAATGAAAAAAACTCATTGGATAAAAATAAGGGTACCAATGGTATAATAAAATTTGATTTATTTAACGAATGTTCCAAAAAGGCCTCTATATATAACACAAATAGAAATTTTTGGTAATGATACATCTAAAAATATTTTAAAAATGTTATAATTCATTACACTCTTTTTAAAGTACCAAACAAGCCTTAGTAACATTTATTAGGAAAAAGAATATAAATTCTATTTTATTTAACACCTTTTTCATAATAGTGTTTGATTTAAAAAATAAATTTTAATAACTTCTGATGATTCATTCAATTATAAAATTACAAATAATCTTAAAAAATAAGAATGGTTGAATCCCAAAATTATAAATAACTAAAGATGTAAATCCATAAAATGATGTATATATGATTTTTATGCAACTAATATCTAACGTTAAATCACACATCAATATTAAAACAAAATATTGAACTAAATAAAATAGGAGACTAAAACCATTTTAAATATTGAGAATCACTAAAAGAAACTCTTTAATCATTTAATTGGATTTATGAAAAGAATACCATCAAATTTAAATTGCTTTTAATTGTGAAACATGAATACCTCCCTTTTTAAATAGAAAAAAATGTAACCTTTTATGTTTCTTTGTAACATTAACAATTACTCACAAAATACATATAATTATTAACGAAATATGTGATAAAAAATTCAATCATTAAATGAATGTTATGAATATGATGGAAACATGAAATATCATACAAGGAACATGCACTACTAATGAAAACCCCTAAAAATGATGATACAATGATTTAAAATTGAACTTGGACACAATATGAATCGAGAAATTAAAATTTTAGAACCTAAACCCAACTAGGGCTTAGGAAAATGCGTGACATAGTGAGGGAGAAGGAAAAAACATTAAGGATGGTAAAATGAAAGATACATAGTGGATACCCTAAACTTGACTGATTAGTCTTGAAATCGGAGGAGGTAATCTATGAGGGTCAAGGACGTTATAATGAAACTGATAAATGAGATATGAGTGAAATAATAACATACCGTAGGATTTGAGAGGGTTGATTCGTTGAGAGAAGGCCGAGGGGGGGCAGCGAAAGCACTAGATTATTGCGAGAGTCTGAATAGCACAATGGAAATCAGTTTGGTTAGCGTTCTATTAAAAGATCCTGCAGGGTTTCATCAGCATTTCCAAAACAAAGTAGATAAAGAGTGGTTTTATCAATGCTAAAATAATAAGTTCTAATGAAATACCTCTTTATCAGCCCTTTTTAGTGCTGATAATGATTTATATTTTTTATTATAAATATATATATTTGTAAATATATTTATAAATAATTATATATAATTATAAAAATATTTATATTGTTGTATAGATTTATATCATTATATATTTTTATATCATTATATATTTTTATATCATTATATGTATTTATATCATTATATATATTTAATAAATAAATATAAATATAAATATAAATATATTAAATATATTCATTATTTAAATATATTTTTATAATTTTATAAATATTTAAATATGTAACTGTTAATTTATAATTGAATAAATATTTTTTAAAACATTATATTTATTTATTTATAATTATAAATATATAACTTTATAAATATAGTAAATATAAATTTATTAATGTTTATATATATATATATATTTATTTATTTTTACATTTCATTATTATTATTTATTTATAATTAAAAATATAATTATATCAATATATAAAATATGAATCTAGTAAATATATTCAATATTTTAATATTATTTTTATAATCTAATAATTATAAATATTTTTATATCATTATATATCATTATATATATATATATCAATATAGTAAATATATTTCACATTTAAATATATTATTTATAATTTTATAAATAGTTAAAAATATAAATATTTTTTAATAATTTGATAAACAATTTTTATAATGAAATTATTCATTTATAATTATAAATATATAATTTAATAAATATAATAAATATACATTTATAAATATATTTATTCATAAATATTTATTTACAAATATAATATCATCATTATTAATGATTCTATATTCTTTAATTGATAAATGTAAAAAATGAGTGAAATTGAATAAATAAAAAGGGTAGACTTTAAAATGATAGAAAAAATAGATAAGTTTTACTAATTATACAAATTATTAAATAAATAAAATATGGATATATATTGAAATGAAGATGAATAAATATTAAAAATATTAAAACATATTAAATAAATATGTATAAATAATTATTTGAATATGATTAAATTCCTAAAAATTAAAATTAAAATTAAAATTTTAATAATTTACTAAAATATTGTGTGTGTGTGTGTGTGCGCGCGTCTTTTATATAAAAATTCATTAATTACATATATGTATGTGCGAAATCAATTGGACACATATTTGATACATGTTAAATTGATAAATTAGACGACATTCGATTAAATATCCATTACTCAATAAAATAAGTTGATATTTTTAATTAATATTATTTTTTTAATTATAAACCATTTTTCAATAATTATTTGAATTTTTTAAATGTTACCATAAATATTTTATATTATATAAATCATATTTTAAGAAATATTATATATATTGATATATATATATATATATTAAAATTTTTCTTTATTAAAAATATTAAAAATATTAATTATTAATTATTATAAAAACCATTATAAATGAATAATATATTAATATTTTTTAAAATAATTAAATTTTATTCATTTTATATATTTATATTTCATATATATAATATATTAATATTTATATATGTATATTAACTTTTTCATTTTTGTTAATAATTATTTCATTAATAATTTTCTTAATAATTTTCTAGTTTATTCATTTTTATTTTATTAATTACTATAATTTATTAATTTTATATATCTATACTTAATATATAATTTTTATTAATATTTATAATTTATATATATTTATTTCAAAATTATTCATTTTTATTAATAATCATTTAATTAATAAAATTTTTAATTTTTAATATTTAGTCAATTTTTATTTTTATTTTTTTATTTATTAAATTTTTTTAATTTTATTTATCTATATTTTATATATACTGTATATTAATTTTTAAAATATATATATATATATTAATGTTATTAATAATTTTTTAATTGATAATTTTTTAAATATTTTTAAATTGAATTCACTTTTTATTTTTATTTGCTTAATTATTTTAGTATTTTGATATTTTTAATACTTGTAGTTTTTTATTAGTATATGAAAAAAAGGGACAAGGGAATGGCAGGTCTAGCCATGTATAGGCCATATGGTGAGGTAGGTGGGTTAGGTCATCTAGGATCTGGTTGTGCGTATGTAGGTGGGATAAAGCCGAGGGAAGAAAAGGGCGGGCTAAGGCCCACATGGGCTCGTGGGCCCATATTAGTGTGTGTGGAAAGTGTATGTGGGAGCCCATCCCCACAATAGGCTTCTGATGTTGGGATGCAGAGGAATGATATATAATGAAGTTGTCAAACATCCTCTATTTTAATGTGGGGCACGCATAATTATCATGACCTTTATTAGTGCTAGAGAATGTGTTGATGGAGGTCACTATTTATCTGCATTAAAACTAAAGCACTAATAAAGGTACCCTTTATCAGTTCTTTTTTAGTGCTAATAAAAGTTTCCCTTATCAGTACTTTTTGAATGTGCTGATAAAGGAAAGAAAATTATATTTCTTGTTTTTTAGTAGTGCACTTGAACTTTTATAAAATGCATTCTTTGTCTTATTTGATGCATTAGGAAAATAAACTATGTTTTTGTTCTTAATCATATATTGTGATGGATGATTAAGAATAATTACTAGGTTTCACCTTTGAGTTCCTATTTCATTTAGTTTCTCAGGAGGGAAATCATTCTATTGTCCATCACATTAACCATTAACAAGAATCCTCTATGTTTCATCCATTATTTAAAACAAACCAAAAATAGTGTGAAAAATAATAATCATAGTGAAAAATTATGAAAAATTATTTATTAAATATCTAAATCATAACACCTTCTTTCCAATCTTTGAAACCTTAGGTTTATCCTAGGTCATCCTTGATTATCATCTATTCAAATTCTTCACAATTATTCTTAATAGAAATTTAAATTACCCCCAGCATGTCACCTAGTAATATAAAACCATGTTCATGGTAATGACACATTCACAGTTCACTATAATGATTTTTGAGATATATCTGAAAATCTATTTTTCAATTTTTTACCCCTAGAAGAATATGTGCTAAATCTATGTCCACTTCTAGTATCCAGATAGGGATTTGTTTCTTAATAAACCCCATAATATCAATCATAAAAAAACACTAGTATTTTGTCTTATACATAGGATTATCCCAAAGGTCTTCACTAAAGTTATCTAATAATAATCTCCAATGATTGAATAAACCCCACTCTGATACCAACTATAGTGAACCATACTTTTCATACATATATATTACCTCTAAATACATGAATACCCAATACATAACATAATGATCCATACAATTACAGTGAATGCCCAATGTCCTTAGAGAATAGAAATATAATACGGTTATTTCATGAAATATATTCAATGATTCCCATATATAATGCTTATAAGATATACCCAACCTACACATTTATTCTTTTCCTGGGTAAGGGATAAGATCAGAAATGGTAATATCAAATTCCCAATAATAGTAAATATAGGAGATATCAATCAATGATCATATCTGAGTCTAAAATAAGCATAAGTATTTGATATTATAATCTCAAATTGAAAATTATACACCCAATAAGTCATCGGTCGTAACCAGGATCTATGGAATAAAACTCTACCGTATTAATAGTCATTATTCAAAAGAGTGTGGAATCATCAACAATCATTCTTGATCTATTTATACATGATATAGACATATGAATACGTAAATGTGATAAACTTATAATATTGTGAACATGTATAACTAGTTTAAGTGAACTCATTATGTTAAGGAAACAAAATCATGCCCTTGCATAAACTTATGGACATGAAACCAAATCCACAAATTATTTTACAAAAATGAATAAAATTTCCATGAATAATTATATGGATATGAAAACTTGGTCTATGCATAATATTATATACTTGAAAACAAGGGTCATGCATAATATTATAAATGTGAAAAAAAGGTCCATAAATAATCTTATCGACAAGAAATCCAGAACCACAAATAATATTATGAACATGAAATCAGTTTCATATATAACATATTTTCCTTATAACATAATCATATTTTCCCAATGAATTGGAGAGTTATACTGGACCCAACCAACACATAATGATAATCCAATCATATATAAACCACAATATCATGAAAACATTTAACATTTCATAATAACATAACCCATAGAAAAGAAATTCTTTTCATAAACATATCATCATCATAACAATAAAAAATTCTAAGATATAATATGGATGGTATCATAGAATCATATACAGAATTAAACATATGTAACATCAAAGTATTCAATCATAGATGAAAATTCTTTTATAAGATCACTTAGAACATTTCTTGAGTAAAATTCCCTTTTCATTTTGAAATCACTTATTTATAATATAAAAATATAAAGAATATTATGAAACCCATTTTATTTGAAAATAAATATGGAAACATGTAAAATAATCTTCAAAACATTTAGTAGTCATAACCATGGAAAATTTCATTATTTTCGTGTATTTTAAAACAGGTATTCCATTCACAATTTTTTTGTAAAAAGTCAAAAGTAACATCATTAGAAAATAACAAGAATATTCCTTTTAAACCATTTTAAAAAAAATTAATAATGGGTAAAAATGAATTTAATAATTTATATTACAATAGTAAAAACATTCCTTAAATATTTTTTAGAAAATATAGACATTGAATGATTTTCGATCAAAGAGTATGAGAAAGATGATTTTTCATAAAAACAAAATTTCAGTCACTTGAGTCACTAAAGAGAGAAAAATGAATATAGAACATGTAATATACAAAAAACAGAGGATAATAGAAATGATATTTATTTTTCAGATAATTATTATTCAATTTCCTCGATTCAAATTCAAGTATGAACTGTTTTGAATAAAATTGGATTGAGACGTAAATCCCTTATCACTTTGGTAACTATTGAATAATTATACCAATGATAGAAATAACATTAAATTGATATTTATATCCCATAAAAATCATGAGAATAATCATAAAATACATTCATGTAAAGTATATGCACTACATAAAGGATATAAGTGGTGATTTTGTCACGTGTCTCACAAATAATAAATGTGAGATGGAAATTATATAACTCAAGTTGAACTATCTTATAAATTTCTATATCCTCATATATAATAAATATAAATTTATTTTTATTTTATAAAAGAATATTTTACATAATTATAATTCCTTATATATTCCCATATATCATTCTTTCTGGATGGTTTTTTCCTCAACGTCTAGGTTTTCAAGGATGGATGGATTACATCCCTTATCTCTTACGTTCTTCACTTCGGTGTATTATGTGCTGGTATACATGGTGGTTACCTTTTCCATATATATGTGTAGATATATAAAATTCCCTTTTTTTATTTCACACACATGTATCTCTAGGTATAGTATCTTAAGGATTAATATAGGTATGTAGGGAATGTGTTACAATGGATTGAGGTACAGTACGTGATGTATGGGTAGTAGTGGTTCCTAAAAACTACTTGTTTACTATCTAAAGATATTTCAATTGATGATAAGATTTTGTAATGTATGAAGTGAGGGTTTTTATAAATTTCCCATTGGCACATGTGGCTTATTTGGAGAGATATGGATTAGGATGTGTGATATTGGGCAAGATTAGAAGACCAATGGGGATTTGGTATCTAGGTACATTGATTTCATATTATGTTGGATATTATATTTTTAATTGTATGTCATATTTGGTGAGAGATCCCTAGTTAGTCTGGGAACTTAGCATGTTTGTTTAGGTAATGTGTTATTTCACTATTTCTTGACTGGGAATTGGTATGCATTCTTTATCCGTTTAAAAAGAGTCTTAGAATAGTATCCTACTATGTATAAATATTTTCTCACACTATATCTATATAAACTATATTTGGAGACCGTAGTAGCCGGTTGGTGACCATTCAAGATATTACTAGCCAATAGAGTTGTTCAATAGTTTATTGGGTTTCTAGATCATAGCCTATAATTTCTATTTTGGGAATCTTTGTTTCTTTTCTAGTTTTATAGTTTGTATTACATTAAATTCATATATTTAGATCTTTTATATTTAGGAGGATTAAGATTTTTTACTTGATTTTATCATATCGGTTATTCCTTATGTTCTTTTAGAGTGTAATTCCTCCCATTTTTTTGTATGAAATAACCTTAGTGTAAATTGTTACCCCATGGACAATTAGAGGCCAACTTTTGGCATTATTATCTTCCTTGACTCATTATCAAATCGAAATGGTTAACTTTGGGGGAGGGGTTTATCACATATTTGTATGAAAGTCCATGTTGGGGATTGGATGGAGATTAGTGGTATGAAATTGTGAGATTTCATGGGATGGTAAGGTAATAATGTCAGATGTCCCTTGTAAATTTTTAAATAAGGATTATCAATTAAGATACATTTATTTAGGACCCTGGTTATATTATTATAGGACCATTAATTTTACTAATCCTTCAAAGTGAAGTGATACAAGTTGTGGGGTAGAGACCTAGGAAAGGATCATACATAATTCATTTTTGTTCATGTGTCTATATTTTTTAGACCTTGTCGTTTGGTTGAACCCTAGTAATAAATTAATTTAAAGGACTCCATATTTCTAGTTTAAGAGTCCCTAAATAATTTTATTTTTTATAGAATGTCTCAATGTCGATGCCTTCAACAAGATCATGACAAAGATGTTTGGAATGATTCTCTAGTATATCATTGAAGGGTTAGGTTGATGAAGAAACCACCTAGAGAAGGAAACATCAATACATTCAGTGTAGAAGCCTATTGAGGTATGAAGGATTTGTTTTAGATTTAGTTAAAGGAGACTGGTTTTTGGAGTTGGATATATCATTAAATTTGATCTATTCATGGATGGAGAACTAGTTTTGGAAGTGACAATTATATGTTGGGTAGTCATACATTGGTGGTTCTTGTTCCTCTGCGATTGTAAGGAGTCATATATTTCATGAGATTTGTAATATGATCAGTTCCAAGATGAGTTTCATTCCTTAACATTAAGATAAACCTATTGTTAAGAGATAATAACCCTTTGACATGGAAACTACCATGTGGGAGTTAAAGATATATTTCAGTAACCTTATAAAATTTTATTTATACATAATTCTAAATGTGAAATCAAGGGCATGGAATTTTGAGGAGGTTTTACATTCTGAGATCCAATTCCAGGTTACTACTTTTGTGAATCCAATATACCTTAAGGTATTGGAGAGAGAATAGGTTGTTGAGTGGTAACTAGATAGAACAAAATAATTACCACATAGGATTCATTAGGATTCTCCATATAGTATATTTGTAATCTAGGCTTCACAGTTTCCTAGATAAAAGTGTTTTTAGACACATAAGGGTAGGCCCCAGCACCTAGTATCTCATTTCGATGGGATTGCAGCCCTCATACACCTACCAAGTGATAATAATTTTTTTCTTATAAATCCCATGTTTATTTGTAAAAATTGGTTCCCATTAATATCATAAATACCCTAACTTAACATGGATGTCGAGTCCTGGCCTACCAAGCCCCACTGGTTTCCTGACAGACATGTGGTCCCCTACCTAGGTCCTACTCACATGCCTAAACAAATAATCTAACTAATAATTATCCCAATATTCGAACACTTGTTCTTTCAATATACATCTTTCTCACTCACACACACCCTCAGAAACCACCCAGGAGGTCACCCATTCTGAGCACTACACCATGAAAATCATGCTTAACTATAGATTTATAATCATGTAGAATCCCATAAAGAAAGGTTCTCCCTATTGATAAGTCATGTCATTTTTCCTTTTAACACTTTAACATTATAGGATGTTACATTCACCCCCACCCCTTTAGAGAACAATGTCCTCATTTTGGACCTAATATCTCAACTTAGGAAGTTCCACCACAGTTTTGACTAGTTTCCTCCTCTGATACCCATATAACAACTAGGACTTGTTGATAGTATGTACACCCCCCCCCCCCCACATGTTCATGGGGTCTTGGTTCTCTAGGTACCACCAATTTCCTTGCAAACACACGGCCCCCTACCTAGATCCCACCCATATGCCGAAACAGATCACCATTCTAATGATTGTCCACATAGTCCAAAAAAATTTATTTCGGTGCACTTTTCCCTCATTCACACACAACCTGGAAAACTTTCTTGGTGATCACCCATCCCAATCACTACTCCAAGATAATTATTCTTATTTATTTAGTTCAAATCAAGTATTCTCTCAAATATATTGGTTTGATTTATTGACATGATTCATATCATATTTTTTTAGCCCTTTAACATTATGAGGTATTACATAATCAGTGGAGAGTTTGACCTGCCTTTTTAAGTAGGAAATGTGAATATAGTGTTCCTCTTAAGGTTTCTTAATTGCAATATTTTTTCCCATGGCATCCGTAGTATTGTGCTCCGTCCTTTGATTGATAGAGAGGAGACAAGGGAGGCAGAGGATATCCCCATGATGCTCCTTGTCCTAAATTAGAACTATGCAACCATGGAAGTAATCATCACATGGGTCAAACAGTACATGGATCATTCATGATAAGTTGAATTATATTTATTAACCATCTATGTGTGAGCCTGATATAATGACTTAGCTCTTATAAATGGTACAAATCATTGTTTTTCAGATTAAACTGTTTAGTTTGACCCTTTTAATGTTACCTAATGGAAACACATAGGTCAAGGGGGGATGAGGATTTTTTGGTGCCTTGAGCCTAATAATTTGAAGGAAAATACTTGGCCTAAGAGTTAGAATAAATCATACATCCCATATCACATGATCATCCCTAAACATACATGGCATTTTAGAGGGGAGATAGACACCACATAGTTGTCTACAACTATATGAGATGAGGTGCACACCCATTTAAAATTTTAGACATTTGGGAGAGTGGGTTTCTATGTGGATTGCTCATGGTTAGGAAAATAATGTTCCTAGACCATGAAAGCTCCCTCTTTAATAATATCCCAGCACATGGTTTGGGCATAGTTTGGCCAACCAAGTGGCCGAACCTCGTGACCCTGAATTACTTCGGTAAAAAGACAATTTTTACCTTAATGGTCTTTAACACCTCACTACTCTTCCCCCTTTTATTCATAGTAGATAGCTCTATCCTCCCTTAATATTTGGGTTATTCTACATCATCACCTAGGGATCAAGGTATCACATTCATTTAGAATCTAATTGGATTATCATCATAATAATTTTAAAGATAAGGGTAATCTATCAAATCATATTACTGATAATATTATTTTATCTTACTACCCATTATGAAATTTAGGGGTAAGCTCATATTTCCTATTTTCTTGGTGTTGGTCTTTTTCTTTGATTTCCTTAATTCTACATCAATCCTGAAGCTGATGTTGGATGAGGAGTCCTTTTCGGTCCTAAGGTATGTTACCTAGTTCGTTTTCTCACAATTAGTGATTTTTCATAAATCTTGCATTGTTCCACACATTTTCCATTTTGACACGTTTCCCTTAAAATTTTATTCTCCTTTATAATTTAATATTCCATGTTGTTATACTCTCATGGACCCTTGATAAGTGAGTTAATTTTTTTTATCTCAATAATTTCCACCCCATAAGGTGACCTAGATTAATTTCTATCTTTTTTATAATTGATTAGTAGACCAAAACATTTTTTTAAGTGTTTGGATTAGCTCTAAGATGTATTATCCTTGCCTTATAGATTATATATCTTAACTTAAATGAATGGTAGTGCATGGAACTACCACACCACCGGATATATAATTATAAATGTGAATTGTAAAAATTTTGGTACCCTTTGCTGCATTGGGGTTGATTAATAATCTTCATTGGAGGTGATCCCTCTAGTTTATAATTATTATTATTATGAGTATGCCATTTCTATTTTATGTGAAAATTGGTTAAGGGATTTTATGATAATGATGCTTCATGCTATCTTACAACAAGTTTTGGGAATGATGTCTCACACCGTTATAATTTTATTTGGGTGATGGGCATAACATTACACATTACTCTATATCAAGTGTTGGGCATGATGAATCACCACACCATCTCTAATGATGGTAAAAATGTCTTGTATTCATCATGAAATTCATGGATTATACCCTGAATTGAGCTTATAGCTTATTAGACTGGTTATAGATTATTGAGTTGGGCCCCAGGTCCAACTAGCACCCGGTATCCATGTATATGCCTACTTTCGTCCTCACATACATAGTTCATATATATGTATATAGTATATAACTATATATATATATATTTACTTATATATATATATATGGTACATAAATCAGACATATTCCATCCAATGAAGAAGTATGTATAGTCCTATAGGTGTCTGGATGGAACAAGAACTATCTGGTATCTATTTATTCAGCATTGATTATTATTCATTATACATGCACATGACTATGTTGTTTACACTACTTGGATTATTTCTTGACATTGTTGGTGGTGGTCTACTAAGTTTATCCCACACCATACTCAGTCCACCTTTGACTCCTAAGAAGACCTCATGTTTTAATGTATGGATATGGTAATGCTCACTGTTATAGATGTTTGATTTGTTTTACTTATGGCATGGAGCATGGGAGTAGAGGACTGAACGTATACTCATGATACTAGAGGAGTAGTCTTTTGAATTTTTTTTATTTTTTATGGGATGTTTATATATATCCCTGGTATCCCCTATTTCCTTTTTTGTATATTAATAGGACCTGAAAACATCATGAAATGACTCAACCAGTGGTATTTTGATTATTATTTTTGTTGATTTTTATTTTATTCTTTTTTAGTTGATTATTGTATTTTTTTTCTGATGTTCAATATTTTTCATTATGCTTATTTTTTTGTCTATTAATTTATTATATCATTTATTCTACTTTGATATGTGGTTATAGTCTCCCCACCATACCACATTATACCCTCACTACTAGTCAGAATCCTCTATCATACGGGGAGGTGCGCTTGAGTCCATGTGACCCCCTAGCTTAGAGGACCGATTATGTAGAACCTGGGTGGATACTTTAAAAGTTGGTATCATAGTGTTTCTTTTACTTTTGTCTTACTATTCGGTTATTATAAAGGATACTATGATGCAATGGAATATTTGGATTATCCTATGCAAAGGAGTACCAAACCAATATACAGGGGAATCCCAAATTACCTAAGATGGGTTATTTCTATTTGTATTTTTTCCCTATTATAGTTTATTCAATTTAACCATTAGGTTGAACACATGTTTTTTGACATTATTGATATTGTTATTGTCATTTTTATGGAATTATTTTTCCTTGGAATCCTAGGTTAAGGAAACAACATCTCATGCAACATTATAGTCAGCTTCAGACTATTATACCATTCATTTTTTTCATACCACTTCTACTTTCTATGTAGATTATTATACTACATAAAATTAGTCCCTTGAGTATTATATATTAAAAGATGCAAACATTTCTTGAATGGAAAATATAATTGGATTAATTAAATTGCCTAAATTATTCTGAATGGTGTTTTTCCACATATATTTTTGATGAAACCTTAATTGTCCAATTATATCATGTTGTGGATTATGAACTTACATGTTCTATAGAACATAAAACTGTTAGTTGAATAGATTACTTGAATACCAAGGGTGATTTAAGGAGAATGTATTTCTATAATTCTTAAATGATGATTCTTGTAATCAAATCATCATATATGACCCATTACATCCTGATACTAGATGTATAGGCTAGGTTACAGTAAAATGATGTCCCAATTACAATTTATAAGGAGTGACTTATAAATTGGAAATGGTGATGCATCTAACTAAACCATGATAAATATATATCTGTATATTTAGGTCAAAGTTTACAAACACAATCAAATTAAAACATTAAAATGAAATGGTTACCGCTAAATGGGATTTCAATTGTAAATTAATTGGTGGTTTCCACTATACCATGAAAATGACCCTCCATATACAGAAACCCCTTTCTATTATATGAGTTCTAGACCTAAACTCATCCATAGTAGTGGGTAGTTGGTAGTGTCTCTTATGTTATCTCAACCTATTATTGATTTACATTACCACCTAGACCTGGATTTTGGAGTGTGAAAAAATGTGTGACCTTTTCTATAGGATGGTTGTGTACCAGTCCTGTTATCTATATGTGATATTTTCAACTGTTAAATTATCTTCTAAGTTATGCATTGGTAATTGTAGAATCATGCCACCAAAATAGCCATGAGTCTTATAATATAAAGGTGGAGACAACCATGCACCCGTGGTGGTAGGCCTTAAGCTTCCAGTGATACCTCATATCATAACACTTGGGTCACCACCTGTTATTCAAGATATGGGCATCGATTCCTAGTTTTGAGTGGGACTTTTCCATATGATGAAGAATATATAATGTATCACTTGATCTACCCCCAACTATGGAAGAGTTGACTCGAAAGTTCCAATAGAAGAATCCTCCCACCTTTTTGGGAGATGGAAGACCCCATGTTTCAATGTCATTGCTAAATGATATGCTCTCTATATTTGTGAATTTGAAGATTCCTCCAGAGCGGAGGTTCAATCTCATTTCCAATATGCTACATGGTTATACCATGCAATGGTGGGATGTCACTACCCAGGAAGACTGACATTGAGATATGATATGTTCAGACTTCCAAATGATATTTTATTATTACTTATTTTAATATATTATGACGGATAACAAATCTAATGAGTTTATGAACCTGTAGTGGGATCCATGTTTATCATTGAGTATTCTTATCACTTCACTGAGCTGAAGTGGTTAACACCAACTATATATGGTGATGATCGTATGACTGTGAGGAGATTTGAAAATGTGATGTTGTATACTCTATGATCATAGGTCACTATTTTTCAATTGAACATTGTTTATGATATAGTAAAATATTCCCTCATTACTGAGAAGAATATGAGAGAAGCCAATGGTGGGAAACAAGATGATTCACCACCCAGCCCTTGAAGTGTTTCTTCAAGCAAACAGAAGTGTTCCTTTGAGGATCCTCGTCAAGGTATCAGAAAATAGATGGATTGTACTGAAATCTTATTTACTTTCTGCTAATCTAGGTAACATGTACACATGATACCTCAGTGTATGATAGATCTAGTGTAATGAAGATGTTTTTGAAAGATGGGTGATATCAAACATTTCTATAAAAAATTCCCCATCAATGACTATGAATAAGGGATATAAACCTACCCAATGCTCCAAATCTAGAGTAGTATTATCTCTCTCGGTAGGTAGCTAGAACACCACAAGCCAATCAGACCGAGTTGGTGGTTGAGGAAGAGGTAATGAGTCTCAAGATTTGAAATGCTAATTGAGTGGACTTTCTTAGGGTAGTTAGGTTGAGAATAACAGTAGGGGTATGGCCCAGTTACATACAATGTAGCCTATGCTGGAGGAATAGAGTGGTGGACCTTCTACTATTCCAGGTAATATTCTAGTAGACTCTACATTAGTGTCTAGTTTGTTTAAAATAAGAGTATCACACTCTTTTATATCTAAGATAATATCAGAGATTCTGGGCCTCGATATAGAATTTTAATATGTAATTATGACACTCGATACCCTACGGGTATTCATTCAGATATCATTTATCATTGTATGGTTCTTTCCCTTGAGATAAGAAGATATCTCTTTGATGGAAGATTTTCATCCACAACGTGGTAGGGTTTGATTGAATTATTTGAAAGGACCGGTTAATTCCCTATAGATACCATGTTGACTATTATTTCTAGAGGGTGATGTTTACTTCACTAGAGGTTGGTAGGAATATATAAAAAAGAATAATGGGATGTCCATTTTCTCGAATGGGACTTGAGAATAGGTTTCTTGGAAAAGTGATAGTCTATATTTGTAGTATTTTCTTTGAAAATAATGGAATATAACCCATTGATTTCCCTCCTGCTGTGGATCATTTCATGAATGTCTTCCTTGGTGACTTTTTTGGGCTATATAATGAACATGAACATTATTTAATTTTTAAACATTATTAATTACATAAACTGTCACTTAATAAAACTCATAAGATCAAGTGGTATGGTGCCTTTGGGATTAAAAACATTACATAACAACTTAAAACATGAAATACACATCTTTATTGAAAACTTCTTTTACATTACCACAACATTCCTTCATACTTAGCATTGCATGGGATAACCTAAGGACATACAGAAGAAAAGGGTGATCTATAAAGCCCGATAATGGAGTAAACAGGGCATAACATTAAGAATATAATACATGTTAGGTAATATACATATTAATGTATTATAATAGAAACATGAAAAATGATATAGCATTATTATCATAACATGAAAATGGTGAAACAACATAAAACACTGCATCATTAGCAGAAAGGAATCAGGTAAACCCCTGTCCCAACATGATGGAAAAAATACTATAAATGAATAAGGTAAACCCTTTTAAAAACATGACGTATCATGATACTAAACATTTCCCAATGAATTGGAGCGCTACCAGGGCATTCCCTATATAATCATTTCAATTTAATGCTTTAGTGTGCCACATAGATCATACAACATGGATTCATTCAACATCATCATTTATTCTATAATCAAGTAGTGTGGAATAAATATATGTAAGTCACCATTAGATATTTATATTTTCATAAATGTGAATACCCATTATAGTGGAATGGGTATGGTATTCACTACACAATAATTTTGACATGGAAATCACTGTGCAATTTTGGAAATATGACGACATCATATAGAAATTCATAAATTGGGTTGATGAGATCGAAAGGGGTAAATCATAATTTATACAAGGTATTGACATTTAGGGGATCATGAAACATAATATCCCAACTTGTGGAATGAAATTTAGATGCATAATATAAAAGAAATGTTTGAATAGAAATGAGAAGAGATAAATTCATTACTGAATTTTGGCATAGTAACAGATTAGGTATGTGGTCACAATAGGAGAGGATAAGTGATCAATAATTGAAATAACATCAAAAGGATAGTAAATGAATGAATATAAATAAATTAAACTATATATATTTGAAATTAAAAGAACTACTTTCAAATAATATTCTTGAATTTGAAAGGAGGAAAGGAAAGTGAGGATCTCTTACTTTGATGTGTGGTCAAAACATCTTGGTAGAATATTCTTAAGAGATTAGGGGAACCTTGGTGGAACTTTAAGGAGTAGGGGTTAGTGTTTTTTTAGGTTAAAAGATCTTTAGTGAAGAATAATGGGTTCGTGTGTGGTCTTATATAGGAAATGTGGGGAATTATTTATTCTTTTGGTTTGGGTCCCTACACACTAAAATATTCAAAACCAAAAACCATCCCATACTTTTTTCCCATGTTTTCGAGAAAATGAGAGTGGTATAAATTATTTTAAAATTATAATATATGAATATATTAAAATATTTCTCTTTCTTATGTGGAGGTGAGTCACACTTTCTAGGAAATGATTTTAAAATTTTAAAATATTTTATATGTCTTGGAGGATTCCCTAAGCCTTTATAAAATAATCAAAATAAACCTAAAATTATATTGTATTAAAGTAATTGGTATTTGTTTTCAAATATACCATTAATATTATTTTATTACATCACTATTGGGATATTATGATGTCATAAAACACATTATATATATATATAAGGTATTTAATTTTTTCCCAAAATTTTGACTATCTTATAAAATTATGAAATTTTTTGATAAAAATAGTTTTCAAACCATTATAAAATTTCCAATTGGATTAAAAAAATTATATGATCATTTAAATTTAAAAAAATTAATTTTATAATAATATTTTTATTAAAAATTATTTAATTCGAGATCTATTAATTCATGAAAATATATTTCTTAAATAAATTTGAATATTAACCAAAAAATACTATTTTTCCTTTAAAAATCTTCAATAATTGAATGAATATAGATTAATTATTCTATACAAAATTAATGAACATAATAATAAGTCTATGGTATTGTTACATATCACTTTATTACATAATCATACTCCCTAAGAGTAATGTGTGAGATGGCGGGGCTTTCATGGTGTCGTTCGGTGAACATTGTTTGGGACGTGATCTCAATGAGCTTGAACTTCTCCCGTAAATGGCTTCGCTCATTATTATGTTATAGGATCTAAGCTTGGGATTGGTATAGGGAAAATACCAAAAATGCTATATCACATGGAAGATCTGATAAATGAGCTTCATAGGGTACAATCCTACTAGTTGAAGCCATCACTTCCTTTTTCTATGTCAAAAGGATTTGTTAAAACTCAATATTTATACTAGTCATGTAATCACTATTCAAAGACTATATTATCAATGTTAAGGATACTTAACAGTAATTCAAATCCATTACATATAATAAAAAAGAGTATAAGTGTTTACTATATCCATAAGATATTTATTTAAAAAAAGGGAATTTTATTCATAACATTTTGGGTTATTATAAATTTCCCCCCTTTAGTAGTTTCACCCACAAAATTTCCTTTTCCCAAACTAAAATAGATTAGGGTAGATCTACTACATCACTTCCAATGGTTCCTACATCACTTTATCCAAAGTTTTTTTCTCTAAAAAAACTTTGACAAGGGACATTGTGTTATTTCACAAAAAATTTCCCCTATGATCTAAGATCTTCACTATATTCTTTATATAGGAGTGGTCATTCTCCAATGGTACCACCTGTGGATTGAGTATATGTGAGGGGTCTGGTATGTAATTTCTTAAGAGTGACACATGGAATACATCATGGACTTGATGCAGGTTCAGTGGGAGTGATTTTCAATACTCCCATGCTCTAATGTGATCAAGGATCTCAAAAGGGTCGATGTACCTTGGACTAATATTTCACTTCTTCCCAAATGTCATAACTCTCTTACAAGAATATATATAGAGGAATACTATTTCTCCAATATTAGACCATTTTTGGACCTTGAGGTTTTCATTCCCCAACTTTATCCCAACATGTCAGTGTTATACACCTCTTCCCATAAATGGATTCATAATGAACCATTTAGATGCTTGATTAGAAACTAATGTTGTAAAATAATTCCACCAAAAGAAGATGTTGGTCCCATCCACCTTTCAAGTCCATTAAGAAAGCTCTCAACATGTCCTTAAGTGTCTGGATAGTCTGCTAGATTGTACATCCGTTTGAGGGTGATAGGATGTGTTGAAGTTTAACTCAGGGTTCAGATCATATTAGAGACTCTTCTAAAAATTTGATGTGAATCTTGGACCTCGATTAGTCACAATCGATAGTGGTACTCTATGTAACCTTACCACCTATCTTATGTATATCCATGCCAGCTGATCAAAAGAGAAATTATCTCTAATTTCAATGAAATGTTCAGTTGTTGTAAGACCATCCACAACAACCCAGATAGCATTATTTCTCTTAGATATCATCGAAATTATGAGGACAAAGTCCATGCTGATGTTTTCCCATTTCCATGTTGGTATGGGAAATGGTTGCATCATCCACTTAAACTTATGCCTCTTAGTCATCACTTGCTGGCATACCAGGAATTTTGATGTATCTTTAGCGATATACTTCTTTATGTTATCCCACTAATAGTTCTCCCAGAGATCTCAATACATCTTTGTGTTTACTGGGTGAATGGAGAAATTCAAACTATGTACATCATCCAAAAGTTTCTTCATTAACTCTAGATTTGATGGAACAAATAGTATCGACACAAGTATCAAAATTCATTCTTCATTAACATTGAACTCTGAGAATTTCCCTTTTTTGAATGTTTCTACCTTCTCTTAAATTCCCACATCATCTTTTTTAGCATCCTTTATCCTTTACAAAAGAGACATTTGAGTAATAATTTGTGAAAATATTGATGATGTTCCATTATTCATGATTCTCAAGTCTATCATCATAAAATCTTAGAATATTGGATCCTTTTTCAATTAAAAGCAATGACATAATTATTGGTTCCTTTCAACTTAGAGCATCTGTCATGTTGTTCTCCTTCCCAAGGTGGTAATGGATTCAGCAGTTCTAATCCTTGATGAGATCTAATCATCTTCATTGGATCATATTCAGCTCTTTCTTCATGAATATATATTTGAGACTTTTGTGACTTTTATATATTTCAGACATATCCCCAAAGAGATAATACCTCCAGATTTTCAATTCAACGATCACTGATGGAAACACTAGATCATGTATGGGATAATTTTTTCAGGAATTTTCTACTACCTTGAGGAATAGAAAATTACATTGTCATTAGGCATCAACTAATTGCCCAATACCTTCTTCTAAGCATTGTTAAAGATTATAAAAAGTTCCCCACTTGTGGGTAGTGTTATCACTGGGGCAGTGATTAGCCTCTTCTTCAACTCCATGAATCTTTAATCACATTCAGCATCCCCAACAAAATTGACTCCCTTCTAAGTTATCTTGGTAAGAGTGTTTCACCATCATGATAAATTTCTCACAAATCGGTGATAATATCTAGCTAACTCTAGGAATCTACTAATATCCATTAAATATTTTTACCTCGTTCATCCCGTAATTGATTTTGTTTTGGAAGGATCCGCAGATATTATAACAACTCTACTCTTGATTACACACATAAATGGGTTTATTACATAAAATTCACTTGATACAACATAGAAGATCGAGAGGTATATTGTCTTTGGGAATTATGAAAATTACATAACAACTTAGGACATAAAACCCAGAACATCATTATTGAAAACGTCCTTTACATAACAATGACATTCCCTCGTACTTAGCATTGCATGAGATAACCTGAGGACATACATGTGAAAGGGGTGAGCTATAATGCCCAGTAAGGGAGTAAACAACGCATAACATGAAGAGTAAAATACATGGTATTAAATATTAATATCAATGGAGCATAAAATAACATAAACATAAAGGCATGATATATTATGATTATCATAATATGGAAATGTGGGAACAACACATAACATCAAATTAGCATAATCCAAGGATCATTGCACATGGAGCATGTGTAAAACCTCATTTAACTGAAATTAACATGAATAAATACTAAATTCACTAGAATTAGCATGGGTAAATCCTAATATAACTTGACGTATCATGATACTAATTTTTACCCAATGCATTGGAGCGCTATCAGGGCGCACCCTTCTTAAAAATTTCATTTCATGGATAAGTCTGCCACAAGATCATACAACATGGATTAATTAAACATAATAACTTATTCCACGATAAAGGAATGAAGACTTTATACATGAAAATATTTCATTAATAAGTAAATGTTCATAAAAGTGAATACCCTTGATAGAGAAGTGGTCTTGGTATTCACTATACAATGATTTTGTCTTGGAAAATTGTGGTGCAATTTTTGCAGCATAACGGCGTGACATAAGAATTCATAAAAATGGTTGATGAGAGGGAAAGGGGTGTAACATAATATGTACAAGAAATGGACCGTAAGGGGGTCATATAGATACATTTACCAACATAATTAATGGAATTTGGATTCATAATACAAAATAATTTCTTGAATGTAAATGGGGAGGGAGAAATTCCTTAAAAAAACTAGGCAAGGTAATGGGTGTACATTGGAGGAATTAATGAGGTAGAAAAGGGGTATCTCATCATTAAAACATAAATAGGAAATTATGGGTGAGGTGATAAATTATACCCCAACATTTATAATTGAAAATAAAAGTGAATAAAAATATTAAGAAACTGGGATAAAATGTGAATGGAAGGAATCCATTACTTGGAAGTGTGATCCCAAAGTCATGGGAGAGGCTTGATAGAGGCTTCTTTGGAGCATGGGGTGCCTTGGGAGGATTATAGAGAGAGAAGGGAAGAGTTTTTACAAAATACAAGGGATTTGAGTGAATAGAAAGTTGGATCATGGGTGTGTTATTATAGGAAAGGAGAGGGAATTATTTATTATTTACATTTGGGACCCCACACATTAAACTGATCAAAACCACAAACCAGACCATGGTTTTTGCCCATGGTTTTTTTCTAAAGGGAATGGGAAACAATATTTTATAAGTCCAATGGACGAACTTCTAAAAATAATAGGGTTTATTATGTGGATGTGAGTGACACTCTCAAGGAAATCAATTTAAAAAGATAAAATGTTCTATATGTTTTGGAGGGTCCACTAAGGCTTTGAAAAATAAATAAAAAAAATACTAAAATAAAATTGTTTTAATGGTAAAACATATATTGGCTGAACATAATGTTTATATTATTTTATTAAATAATTGTTGGGTCATTATCATTTCTTAAAACACATTATATATTTAAATAGTATTTAATTTTTACCCAAAAATTTGACTCCCTCATAAAATTTTGAAAAATTCACCATTGGATAATTTTGAAGTCTTGATTCCATAAATAATATTAATTTAATTCAAATAGTTTTATAAATATGTGAATTTTCATTTTTAAAATAAAAACTGTTATTTATAAAAAATTCATGGGTTTTGGGAAAAATAGCTTTCAAACCTTAATAAAAATTACAATTGTATTCATGAAAATTATACGATAATTTATACATAGTAAAAGTAATTTAATAACAACAATATTTTATTAAAATATTATTTAATTCAAAAATCATTTAATTTATTAAAATATATTTGTTAGTTGAATATTAACTAAAAATATTATTTGTTCTTTAAAAACATTATAAAAAGTAATAAAAATAAAAAAATGAATGTATATTCATTATTATATAAAAATATAATGCAAATAATAATAGTGATAAGTTCTTGTAACATAACCCCTTATAACACCCGCATACGACCGAAGGGTAATGTGTTCAATGGTGACAGAATTCTGGGGGGTCTCGGATAACATCGCTCAGGTGGTAATCTCTATCAACTTCAACTTCTCCCGTAGGCGGTTCCTTTCTAGTTTTACAAGTTGAAGCTCGGCTTGGGTTTGGTCAATAGAGAATCCCAATGACGCGAACACCTTTCTGAGCTCCAAAAGATGGGCTTCGTATGGGGTAAGTCTACTATATGAGTTCATCCCTTCCTTTGTCTATGTGAATTGGATTTGTTAAAGCCATATATTTATACTAATCATGTGATCATTGTTAAACAGCTATATTAGCAACAGTCACAGTTACTAAAAGTGTTTTAAAATACAAAAATATAAAACCATGGATGTCCATACGTTATATAATGATCTAACATGATAATACATATAATTAGATCAAGATTAATTTTCATTAATAAAATTTTGGGTCATTACAATCTTCCCCCCTGTACGAAATTTCACCCTCGAAATTTCCTTTTCCCACAATAAAAGAGATTTGGGTAACTTTGCTTCATCACTTCCTCTGATTCCCATGTTTCTTCTTCTAACTTGTGGTTTCTCCATAACACCTTGATGAGGGGAATTGTATAAATTCCTAGAAGTTTTTCTCTATGATCTAATATCTTCACTGGTTTCTCCTCGTAAGAAATATCATCCTCTAACTGTACTACCTCAAAAGATAGTACATGTGAAGGGTCTGGTATGTACTTCCTTAAGAAAGATACATGAAAGACATCATGTACTTTGGCCATAGTATGTGAAAGTGCTATTCAATAGGCCATAGCCCCAACATTATCAAGAATCTTGAAGGGGCTGATATACATAGGACTAAACTTCCCTTTCATTACAATCATCATGAACTTATTCCACAGAGATATGCATAGAAATACCATGTCTCCAACAATGAATTCAAGGTCTTGCCAACGGTTTTCAGAATAACTCTTTTGTTGACTTTGGGCTACCTTGATATGTGGCTAAATGATTTTCACCTTCTCCACCATTTCATTGACCATTTCAGGTCCTAGCAGCTTACACTCATTGACTTCATCCCAACACGTCGGTGTTATGCACCTTTTCCCATAAAGGGATTCATATAGTTCCATTCATATGCTTGAGTGAAAACAGTTATTGTAAGAGAATTCAACCATTGAAAGTTCTTTGTCACATCTGACTTTGAAGTCCATAGAACATGATCTTAACCTAACTTCTGGTGTATTAATAGTTAGTTCAGATTAACCATCAGTTTGAGGATGATAGGCCATAATGAAGTTCAGTTCAGTGCTAAGAGAATGTTAGAGACTTTTCCAGAACTTTTAGGTGAATCTTGGATCATGATCAGATACAATAGATAGTGGTACTCCATATAGTCTTACCACTTGTTTGTTGTGAATCAGTTCCAGTTGATCAAATGAGAAGTCCTCTTGAATCCTGATAAAGTGAGTTGTCTTTGTAAGATGATCCACAATGACCCATATAGCATTGTTTCCTCTAGATTTCATTGGAAGTCCAGTGAAAAATTCCATGGTAATGTTGTCCCACTTCTATGTTGGTACGGGTAGTGGTTGCATCATACCCTTATAAGTTTTCCTCTTATCCTTCACTTGCTGATATACCAATCACATTGATCTATATTCTACAATCTCCTTTTCATATTTTCCCACCAAAAGTTTTCTCGGAGATCTTGATACATCTTTGTGCTCTCCAGGTGTGTAGAGAAGGTTGATCTATGTACATCATTCAGATTATCCTTCTTTATCTCTAGATCATATGGTACTCATAATCATAACCCAAATCTCACAATTACATCCCTTTTAACCACGAACCTTGAGTATTCCCCATTTGTATTATCTAGCACCATTTTTAGAATTTCCATATCATTTCTTTGAGCATCCATTATTCTATCCATGAGGGACGGTTGAGCATTTATTTTAGAAAGGATTAATGATGTTCCTCTCTTAGTGACTCCCATGTTAATTGTAATGGCCCGGACCTCTCTGGTCGATTACTTTGTAAAAATGTTTTTTTTATGTGGTCAATGTGGCGAACATCAAAAATAATAATTATTATTAACAATAAATGGTGATGTGTTAATAAATTTTATTTGGGGTTTTGTTATAAGTGTTATACTAAATAATTATAATAATAATGTTGGTTTTTTTGATAGATCTGGTAATAATTATTTAATGATAATTATGTTTTGAATTAAATGCAATGAGATTTGAGATATGAGAATAAATTAAAGATGTTATGATAATTGTGTAAAAATAAATAAATAAAGGTTTAAAATAAATTTGGGGTGTGCCACAAGGAGAGAGAAGATGAAAAAAAATATAATAATATGAAATATAAGAGAGAGGCGCCACTTTTTGTGGGAGAGAATCTTGGGAGAAAGAATTAATAAAGATTGGAGAGAGGGAGGAGTTATAAGATATTAATGGGAATAAAATTAAGTGTGAAATAAATAGTAAAGGAGATAATTGTTGATGAATTTCCAGTGTGAAAAATGACAAATGGTGATTGATTGGAGTTAGAGAAATAAATAAATAATTAATTAATAAAATATTGTTATCATTTTTTTTTGATAATAAAACACTTTTTTCACAATAACTTCTTCGTGCGACCTCGGTTTCACGAACCGTCAGTGGCAGTGCGACCCTGACTATGAGACGAAAATTATGAGTCCAATATTGGATGTCTTTTTCGGGTTTTCGGATTGGGTACCCGAAACGCTCATGAATTAATAGATTTAATATTGTTATTATTACGGGATCTTGTATCCAACGTATCTCCCTCATACGGTATCGGATTGATGATCCGTCAGCGGAAATGTAATCATGTAATTAAAAAGGTCATTTTAAGACCAGTGATAGATACCTTTTTATGAGTTTTGTCTCGGGTCAACGAAACACACATATTAATAAAATTGATGTTATTATTAAAACGCGTGGAAACCGCGTGACGTGTCGTGTGTTGACCAGTCAAAACGTGTAACGGGTGTACGGTCACACTGTGTATTCATCAATACACGCTGCATACTGTTTTACCTATTCGTTGCCTATATAAGAAAGGGCCGCAGATTATTTCCAGACCAATCGCTTCTACTTCGCACGACGACACTCTTGGATGATCAAGAAGTCTTCCTCGTCTAACTTCTTTGTCCGAGCTCCGAATTACGATCCGTCAGCGGCCACAGGATCGTAGCGACGAGATGAAGCTTCTAAGCCCGGACTTGTCACCTTTCCTTCCGGACTTCCTTCTCCAGCTTCCATCCTAGGAGGCGTTTGTCGGGTTTGGCGAAGGCGGAGGACACCGAAGGACGTCGTCGGAAGTGACGTGATCGGGACCTTTTGAGGTAGGGGTTTACCTTCGTCTCTCTATTTGGTGCAACATGCGGGGTGGGATATTTTTCTTTTGTTCCATGGGATGCAGTTGAACTTTAAATAAAGGTAATAACCGGATAAAGAAGGGTTTGGGGTTTTGTGCTGTTTCTATTGCCTTTCAGTTTCTTTATCTTCTGATTGTGATTTTGGATTGAAAGGCCTTTGCCTAGTGAAAATCAAGGCCGTTGGTGGCCTTTGCGTGCGCAATTGATATCTGAATTTTTTGTGGTTGGTTTATTTAAAACATGGAAAATGGATAAGCACGTAAATACTGGCTGATTAAATGGGAATGAAAACCTTGTGTGATCACCCTGGTTGAACAAAATTGGAATAATGAACATTTTGGTGGTTTGGTTGTTTTGTGGGAAATGTTTTTGTAAACGATGGGGTTGAAATGGGAAGTGGTTGGTTGTGGAAAATGCCTTTATTTATGAAAAGTGTTTTGATTATGAAATGAGTTTTGAAGTAAAAGGTGTTTTCAAATGCGGAAATGTTTTGTGTGTGGAAAGGGTTTTATGTGTGGAACATTGAAATAAATGAATGATGGAATGTTGTATGGTTGTGATAATCTTTTGTAAATGAAATGGCATGTGGTTTCTTGCGTTTTACCTAACCTTGGTTGTGGATGGCAGGGATATGTTTGTGAAAGGTTTTGTCTGGATGATAGTTGCCCAGTAGTAATAATTTGTTAAACCATTGCATGAAACATGAAAACATAAATGGGGTTGGGGGATGATTGTTTGGTTGTTGATGCATGCTTCGTGGTAGCAGTGACGAGGCAGATGCTCAGTTTCTCTTTTTAAGAAGCCATAGGTTGGGATGTGTGTTTGGTATATGTATATATATAATTGTATCTTTGTGTTTTGTCGCACCACACCCATGTCAAGCACCTAGTGCCGATCACTCCCATTTTATGGGAGAGGGTGTTCCCCTTTAGTTACTAGCTCCTTCCTGCTCCTTCTTCCATAGGCTATGATGGCTTGAGATGACCTTACACCCAAGACTCATCGGGTAGGTCTCGGAGGCTGTGATGGCTTGAGGTGACCTTTATCCCAAGACTCTTCGGGCAGGCTTACCGTTCCCAAGAACCTTCGGGATGAGGCCCAGGTGTCTGCGGGCGGGTTAGTGATTGCGGCCCAGGAGTGTGCGGGTGAGATGCGTGGTTGTGAGGCCCAGGTGTGTGCAGGCGGGATGCGTGGTTTGGCCCAGGTGTGTGTGGGCGTGAAGAGTGTGGTAGCGTCAGGACGTTTGCCGTTAGGAAGATCAGCATCTAATTAAGTGGAAAATGGTGTGGGGTACCCAATACTTTTTTTGTATATATAAACTAAACTTGTTTGTGTTACTTGGTGAGTGTGACCAGTGAGGCTGGGTGGATAGTTTTTCCTTGTTAGTTTCTGGTTCTTTTGTTTTCTCACGGGACCTTAGGGTGTCTCCCCACTTGTGCACGAGAGCTTTAGGTTCTCTACTGGGTATACTTGTATGATCACCCTACGTTGTTTCAGGTTTTCAGGAGGACTACCAGGGCCGTGCGGGACCCTACTAGTCAGGCAGTGGGAGATGTGCAGTAGCTGTTTTCTTGTTTTCCTTTTTGTACTGTACTCACTTGTACTTTTGAGCTTCCTTGTACTTGTACATTGTTATAAAAATTGTTTAAACATGCATGTGGGCTTGTTTTGGGTTTATTTATGTACACTTGTTCTTTTCTCTTTTTGGTGGTTGACTTGTCCAATTTCCCGATCCAAAATAATAAAAAGGGTAATGCCTCCCATATTTTTGAAAACTCATACCCTTGGTGCTAGTCGCCAACCCGGAGCCTACTTGAAGCAGGACTCGGGGGTCATTATCTTCATTTCACCATTGCCAGATCACGAGAGGCATCTTTGGTGGGAGGGGGTCGTGACAGAATGGTATTAGAGGAATGGTTGAGAGATAGGATGGAGTCTGGAGTTAGGCACAGTGAGGATTGCATGGGATGGTAGGGAAACAGTGTTAGCTGATCTTGGTGTGTGACATAGGCCAGGGAAGACCGGCAAGGACATGGGATTTTAGGGCCCCCCATGATCCGATGCAAGGACTCTGAGCCTACCGAACAACCAAGTGAGGCTACATTGATTTTAGGGTAGAAACCCTAGGAAAGGTACATGCATCATCATGTTTGTGTTTTACTTGATTTGGGTCGTTATGGGAATAAAGTAAAATGATAAAATGAACCCTTAAGAAATCTCCTTACTACTCGGGCTTAGGTTTTCCTTGTTTACCGTATAGCTATGGCACCTGGACGGCGTTCCCAGGTGGCTCAGGCGGCCGAGGCCCAGCAGGTTCAGGTGATCGATCAACTGAGGATCGATCGAGAGGAGGCAGACAGCCAGTGGCAGAAGACCCTCTGTTCTTTCCAGCGTCAGACTCTCAAGAAGTACGAGGGAAGTACTTCGGACCTGGAGATGGAGGGGTGGCTTGAAGAGCTAGGGATCGCTTTTACCTTGATCCGTGCTCCGAAGGAGTACTGGGTCCCCCTAGCGGTCAGTCAGCTGAGAGGCGCGGCGCGCCAATGGTGGATGCTCTACCTCGGGGAGAGGAAGGAGGCAGAGATTCCATGTGCTGACTTCGAAAAGGAGTTCCGAGAAGAATTCCTTTCTTCTTTGATCAAGGCAGAAAAGCGTCAGGAGTTGCTCTCCCTTCAGCAGGGGAGTATGACTGTTTGAGAGTTGGCAATTAAGTTCAAGAATCTCCTACGCTTTTCTCCGGAACTCTTTCCGGATGAAGAGTCTCGGGCGAGACGTTTGGAAGAGGCGCTTCGTCCTTCACTCCAGTATGTTGTGACCCCCTTCACCCTTCCGACATACTTAGTCGTATAGAAGAAGGCGGAAGTTGTAGAGAGGATGCACTTGCAGGGAGGTGCACCCCGAGAAGGGATCCAGGCGGGTCCGTCGAAGGGGAAGGCAGTCAGTAGCAGACCTCCTGCGACCGGACCTTCCAGGTTCAGGCTGGTGGGGAGTAGGCCCCAGCGGTTCCAGTTCAGGTCTTCAGGCCCTCGTCCTTCCTTCTCGAGTCCTGGACTGAAGTGTTTTTCTTGTGGAGGTTTCGGGCACGTCCGGAGTCAGTGCCCGACTAGAGCTCAGCACGGTGGAGGTGGTCAGGATCAGTACCCGCCTCAGCAGCAGTTGCCGTCGAGGACCTTTCAGCAGCAGCAGGGCCCTCCGAGGGTAGACCCTATAGGAGGAGGCCGATCTCAGGGTGCTCCTCAGGGACCTCGACCAGGGCGTGGTCGGGGAGGCGGTCGACATCAGAGAGGTAGAGGAGTTGGGCGTGGACAGTTGCACGCAGCAGAGTTGGCAGCTCCAGCAGGACCAGAGGTGGTACGAGGTACGATCTGTTTGTTCAGCACTCTTGTTTCTACCTTGTTCAATTCAGGAGCTTCACACTCTTTTGTTGCACCCAGTCTAGCCCATGCTTTGGGTCTAGACATAGAGAGACTTTCTATACCCCTGGTACTGAGTACGCCTGTTGGAGGTCAGACCCGGTTTTCTTGTGTTTGTCGGGGATGCGAGCTGACGTTGGGACCACATCGGTCCATTGGAGATCTTCTTTTGCTACAGATGCAGCCGTACGACGTCATCTTAGGCATCGAATGGATGTTCTCTGTTAGTGCTGTTATCGACTGCTTCCGGAGAAGAGTCGTGTTCTCCGATATGGATGGACAGCGTGTGACTTTTGTTGGCGAGAGGAGCTATCAGGTGGGAAGCCGGCATGTGAAGCCTCTCTTTTCTTTGTTGGGTGGGATATCAGCGGTTCCAGCTGATACGGAGATGATGAATGTTCCAGAAGTTGTTGGGGATTTCCTCGATGTCTTTCCCGAGGAGGTTGTGACTCTACCCCCTCGATGTGATGTTGAGTTTGGGATAGACTTACAGCCAGGTGCCCGTCCGATCTCGATGGCTCCTTATCGGATGGAACCTTCGGAGTTGCGGGAGTTGCGGATTCAGATTGACGATCTGCTAGAGAAGGGTTTCGTTCGACCCAGTGTGTCTCCATGGGGTGCTCCGGTTCTGTTCGGGAAAAAGGCGGATGGTGGTCTCAGGCTATGCATAGACTACTGGAGGCTGAATCAGGTAACGGTCAAGAACCGTTACCCCCTTCCGAGAATAGATGATCTCTTCGACCAGCTGAGGGGAGCATGTTGGTTTTCTAAGATTGATCTGTGGTCGGGATATCATCAGCTGAGGGTAAAAGACAGTGACATCCCAAAGACAGCTTTCAGGTGCAGGTATGGGCACTTCGAGTTTGTAGTGATGTCGTTTGGGGTTACAAATGCACCAGCTGTGTTCATGGGTCTTATGAACTTTGTCTTCCGAGAGTTCCTGGACCAATTCATCGTTGTGTTCATCGATGACATCTTGATCTACTCAAGATCAAAGGAGGAGCACGTTGAGCATCTCAGGGCTGTCTTGGAAGTCCTTCGGAACCATCAGCTTTATGGAAAGTTGTCAAATGTAAGTTCATGACGCAAGAAGTACACTTCCTTGGGCACGTGGTGTCTCAGCATGGAGTGTCAGTGGACCCGTCGAAGGTAGAAGCAGTTGTTTCTTGGACAGCACCCAAGAGCGTGGCAGAAGTTCGTAGTTTCCTGGGGTTGGCTGGATACTATAGGAGGTTCGTCTCGAACATCTCTCGAGTTGCTGCTCCGTTGACAGCTTTGACTAGGAAGAATCAGGTCTTCCTGTGGAATGAGCAGTGCTAAGAAGCTTTCGACTACCTGAAGGAGAAGTTGGTTAGTGCTCCCATCCTTAGGTTGCCAGAGGAAGGATCCTTGTATGAGGTGTTTTGTGATGCCTCTGGCCTTGTCTTGGGATGTGTGCTAATGCAGAAGAAGGGTGTGATCTTATATGGGTCTAGGCAGTTGCGTCCTCACGAGCGGAACTATGCCACCCATGACTTGGAGCTTGCAGCAGTAGTGTTCGCATTGAAGCTGTGGAGACATTACCTCTTTGGGGAGCGCTTTGTGGTCTTCACCGATCACAAGAGCTTGCACTATATCTTCTCCCAGCGTTACTTGAACTTGCGACAGCAGAGATGGGTCGAGTTTCTCCAAGACTACGACTTTGAGATCTCGTACACTAAAGGTAAGGTAAACGTTGTGGCTGGTGATCTGAGCAGGAAGCCGCATCAGGAAGTGGTTCGGGAATCTGCTGATGCTTGGAAGGCGATGGGGGAGTTGGCTGCCTTGCACTTGGATGCAAGGGTGGAAGGTGCTAGAGGCTGCTTGTTTCAGATGACGGTACAGTCCTCTTTGTTGCAGCAAGTGGAAGAGTCTCAGTGGGGATACCCTGAGGTGGAAGTGTTGCGGGATCGTGTCGATCAGGGGAACGCTCCGGAAGGATGGTCGGAGGACAGCCGACATCGGATGCTCTTTCATGGAAGGTTGTTTGTTCCAGAGGTGATGCGTGATGAAGTCCTTCGTGAGTTCCATAGCTCAGCCTTGGCAGTACACCCAGGTGTTTCGAAAATGTACCAAGGCCTGAGGGGACAGTTTTGGTGGCCCGGGGTGAAACGGGCAGTGGCAGAGTTTGTGGCTAAATTCCTGGTGTGTCAAGAGGTGAAGGCTGAACACCGCATTCCTGGTGGTTTGTTGCATCCTTTAGATGTTCCCGATTGGAAGTGGGACGACGTCTCGATGGACTTCGTCACAGGACTACCCAGAGCTCAGGGCGGGCATGATGCTATCTGGGTAGTGGTGGATCGACTGACAAAATCTGCTCACTTCTTGGCCATCAAGGAGTCAGGACCTGTGAGTACCTTAGCACAGAGGTACGTGGATGAGGTGGTGCGTTTTCATGGAGTTCCGAAGACTATCGTCTCAGATCGGGACACTCGGTTCACCTCACGAGTCTGGAAGGGGTTACAGCATGCTTTTGGCACCCAGCTACGCCTTAGCACTGCTTTTCACCCTCAGACTGATGGACAGACAGAGCAGACTATCCAGACATTGGAGGACATGCTGCGAGCATGTGTTTTGGATTTCGGAGGATCATGGGTATGACACTTGCCTTTAGTAGAGTTTGCCTACAACAACAGCTTCCACTCTACTATCGACATGGCTCCTTTTGAGGCTTTGTATGGAAGACCATGTTGTTCACCCTTTTGCTGGGCAGAGGTTGGTGAGACTGGTACTCTTGGACCAGAAGTAGTGCAGAGCACCACGGGGAAAGTCCAGCTAGTGCGGGAGAGGATGAAAGCAGCTCAGGATCGGCAGAAGTCTTATGCTGATCGTCGGAGGAGGCCCTTGGAGCTCGAGGTGGGAGATCATGTGTTCTTGAAGGTTTCCCCTCGACGGGGGCAGCAGAGGTTTGGAAAGGGGAGTAAGCTCTCCCCTAGGTTCATCGGACCTTTTGAGGTACTGAGGCGAGTTGGCGAGGTGGCATATCAGATGGCCCTACCACCTCAGTTGGAGAAGGTCCATGACGTCTTCCATGTCTCCCAGCTTTGTCATTACTTACATGATGACTCTCATGTCATCAACTGGGGAGAGCTAGATGTGGGAGAAGACGCGATCTTCGAGGAACGGCCAGTCAGGATCGAGGATCGCAAGGAGAAAGTGCTCCGTGGATGAACCATCGGCTTGGTTCGTGTGTTGTGGAGGCATGGCGGCCTTGAGGAGAGCACTTGGGAGCAGGAGACCCAGATGCGCGCTCAGTACCCGGGGTTGTTTTGACATGTACCTTCCTTTTTTTGTTGGTGTTACCCTGTACCTTTGATATATAAAATGTTGGCTTGTTGGATGTGAGATCTTTGTTCCTTGATCTTGGGAAGTGTGTGGCTTGTCCAGATATATGGGAAAGTAAAAACCTGATCCTTAATCAAGACACATTAATGAGGATGCGATTAAACTCGTTCAGGCGAGTCAGTGCCCCCTAAAGCGGATAGTATCTTGACATAGGAGAGGGAATTCCTAACTCATAGAGTTGTTGGTTGGTTCCTTGTCATGACGAGAGCCCTGCGAGGTATCTTGTGGAGTGGTTCTTCAGATCCTTTCCTTCTTCTGGGTCAGTTTTTAATTCTCGAGGACGAGAATGTTTTGAGAGGTATCTAATGTAATGGCCCGGACCTCTCTGGTCGATTACTTTGTAAAAACGTTTTTTTTATGTGGTCAATGCGGCGAACATCAAAAATAATAATTATTATTAATAATAAATGGTGACGTGTTAATAAATTTTATTTGGGGTTTTGTTATAAGTGTTATACGATAATAATTATAATAATAATGTTGGTTTTTTTGATAGATCTGGTAGTAATTATTTAATGAGAATTATGTTTTGAATTAAATGCAATGAGATTTGAGATATGAGAATAAATTAAAGATGTTCTGATAATTGTGTAAAAATAAATAAATAAAGGTTTAAAATAAATTTGGGGCATGCCACAAGGAGAGAGAAGATGAAAAAAAATATAATAATATGAAATATAAGAGAGAGGCGCCACTTTTTGTGGGAGAGAATCTTGGGAGAAAGAATTAATAAAGATTTGAGAGAGGGAGGAGTTATAAGATATTAATGGGAATAAAATTAAGTGTGAAATAAATAGTAAAGGAGATAATTGGTGATTAATTTCCAGCGTGAAAAATGACAAATGGTGATTGATTGGAGTTAGAGAAATAAATAAATAATTAATTAATAAAATATTGTTATCATTTTTTTTTATAATAAAACACTTTTTTCACAATAACTTCTTCGTGCGACCTCGGTTTCACGAACCATCAGTGGTAGTGCGACCCTGACTACGAGATGAAAATTATGAGTCCAATATTGGATGTCTTTTTTGGGTTTTCGGATTGGGTACCCGAAACGCTCATGAATTAATAGATTTAATATTGTTATTATTACGGGATCTTGTATCCAACGTATCTCCCTCATACGGTATCGGATTGACGATCCGTCAGCGGCAGTGTAATCCTGTAATTAAGACGATCATTTTAAGACCAGTGATAGATACCTTTTTATGAGTTATTTCTCGGGTCAACGAAACACACATCTTAATAAAATTGACGTTATTATTAAAACGCGTGGAAACCACGTGACGTGTCGTGTGTTGACCAGTCAAAACGCGTAACGGGTGTACGGTCACACCATGTATTCATCAATACACGCTGCATACTATTTTACCAATTTGTTGCCTATATAAGAAAGGGTCGTGGATTATTTCCAGACCAATCGCTTCTTCTTCACACGACGACACTCTTGGATGATCAAGAAGTCTTCCTCCTCTAACTTCTTTGTCCGAGCTCTGAATTACGATCCGTCAGCGGCCACAGGATCGTAGCGACGAGACGAAGCATCTAAGCCTGGACTTTTCACCTTTCCTTCCAGCCTTCCTTCTCTATCTTCCATCCTAGGAGGCATTTTTCGGGTTTGGCGAAGGCGGAGGACACCGAAGGATGTCGTCGGAAGCGACGTGATCGGGACCTTTTGAGGTAGGGGTTTACCTTCGTCTCTCTATTTGGTGCAACATGCGGGGTGGGATATTTTTATTTTATTCCATGGGATGCAGTTGAACTTTAAATAAAGATAATAACCAGATAAAGAAGGGTTTGGGGTTTTGTGTTGTTTCTATTGTCTTCCAGTTTCTTTATCTTCTGATTGGGATTTTGGATTGAAAGGCCTTTTCCTACTGAAAATCAAGGCCGTTGGTGGCCTTTGAGTGCGCAATTGATATCTGAATTGTTTGTGGTTGGTTTTGTTAAAACATGGAAAATGGATAAGCACGTAAATACTGGATGATGAAATGAGAATGAAAACCTTGTGTGATCACCCCGGTTGAACAAAATTGGAATAATGAACATGTTGGTGGTTTGGTTGTTTTGTGGGAAATGTTTTTGTAAACGATGGGGTTGAAATGGGAAGTGGTTGGTTGTGGAAAATTCCTTTATTTATGAAAAGTGTTTTGATTATGAAATGTGTTTTGAAGTAAAAGGTGTTTTCAAATGCGGAAATGTTTTGTGTGTGGAAAGGGTTTTATGTGTGGAACTTTGAAATAAATGAATGATGGAATGTTGTATGGTTGTGATAATCTTTTGTAAATGAAATGGCATGTGGTTGCTTGCGTTTTACCTAACCTTGGTTGTGGATGGTAGGGATATGTTTGTGAAAGGTTTTGTCTGGATGATAGTTGCCCAGTAGTAATAATTTGTTAAACCATTGCATGAAACATGAAAACCTAAATGGGGTTGGGGGATGATTGTTTGGTTGTTGATGCATGCTTCGTGGTAGCAGTGCCGAGGCACATGCTCAGTTTCACTTTTTAAGAAGCCATAGGTTGGGCTGTGTGTTTGGTATATGTATATATATAATTGTATCTTTGTGTTTTGTCGCACCACACCCATGTCAAGCACCTAGTGCCGAACACTCCCATTTTATGGGAGAGGGTGTTCCCCCTTAGTTACTAGCTCCTTCCTGATCCTTCTTCCATAGGCTATGATGTCTTGAGGTGACCTTACACCCAAGACTCTTCGGGTAGGTCTCAGAGGCTGTGATGGCTTGAGGCGACCTTTAGCCCAAGACTCTTCGGGAAGGCTTACTGTTCCCAAGAACCTTCGGGATGAGGCCCAGGTGTCTGTGGGCGGGTTAGTGATTGCGGCCCAGGTGTGTGCGGGCGAGATGCGTGGTTGTGAGGCCCAGGTGTGTGCGGGCGGGATGCATGGTTTGGCCCAGGTGTGTGCAGGCGGGAAGAGTGTGGTAGCGTCAGGACGTTTGCCATTAGGAAGAGCAGCATCTAATTAAGTGGAAAATGGTGCGGGGTACCCAATACTTTTGTTCTATATATATACTAAACTTGTTTGTGTTACTTGGTGAGTGTGACCAGTGAGGTTGGGTGGATAGTTTTTCCTTGTTAGTTTCTGGTTCTTCTATTTTCTCACGGGACCTTAGGGTGTCTCCCCACTTGTGCACGAGAGCTTTAGGTTCTCTACTGGGTATACTTGTATGCTCACCCTATGTTGTTTCAGGTTTTCAGGAGGACTACCAGGGCCATGTGGGACCCTACTAGTCAGGCAGTGGGAGTTGTGCAGTTGTTGTTTTCTTGTTTTCCTTTTTGTACTGTACTCACTTGTACTTTTGAGCTTCCTTGTACTTGTACCTTGTTATAAAAATTGTTTAAACATGCATGTGGGATTGTTTTTGGTTTATTTATGTACACTTGTTCTTTTCTCTTTTTGGTGGTTGACTTGTCCTATTTCCCGATCCAAATTAATAAAAAGGGTAATGCCTCCCATATTTGTGAAAACTCATACCCTTGGTGCTAGTCGCCAACCCGGGGCCTACTGGAGGTGGGACTCGGGGGTCATTATCTTCCTTTCACCATTGCCAGATCAGGAGAGGCATCTTTGGTGGGAGGGGGTCGTGACATTAATCCCTTGAAAATATTAGAAGATTGGATCCTTTTCAATTTTTATCATTGATAATGATGCAGGATCATTTCAACATATAGCATCTGCCACCTTGTTTTTCTTATCGGGAAGGTAGTGGATCGAGACACCATAATCCTTGATGAGTTCTATACATATTCATTGGAACATATTAAGATCATTTTTTGGGGATATATATTTTAGGATCTTTTTATCAGTATATATCTCACAATTCTCCCCATATAGATAATGCCACCAGATTTTCAAATCATTCATCATAGTCGCCAACTCCAAATTATGTGCGGGATAGTTTTGCTCATGGATTTTCAGCTGCCTTGAGGCATAGGCTCTCACCTTATCTTTCTACATCAACCCAATACCCAAGACGTTCATCAAAGCATCAATGTATACCAAAAAACGTTCTCCACTCGTGGGTAATGTGAGCACAAGCGCAGTGATAAGCCTCTTTTTCAACTCCTTGATGCTTTCTTCACATTAATCACTGCAAGAAAACTTTACTCCCTTCTTAGTTAGCTTCGTAAAAGGTGTTGACAATCATGGTAAATTTCTCTCAAATATGCGTTAATATCTAACATACCCCAAGAAGCTACATATATATTACCAATGTTGGCCTTGGACATCCCTATATTATAGTTGTTTTCATGGGATCCATATATATCCCATTGCTTGTGATGATATGACCCAAGAATGATAAACCCTTCAACCAGAACTCACACTTGTTGTACTTTTCATAGAGCTTCTTCTTTTGCAAGGCCTTTAGTACAGTTATTAGATGTTCCTCATGATCCTCCTGGGTTTTGGAGTAAATTATAATATCATCTATAAATACCACCACAAATTTTTCACGGTAATATATAAATACTCTATTCATCAATTCCATGAAGATTTCTGGAAAATTAGTGAGTCTGAAAGGAATTACTATGAATTCATAGTGCCTGTGTCTTGTACAAAAAGTAGTATTGTGGATATCTTCCTTATTAAACCATACTTAATAATATCCTGACCACAGATCCACCATGGATAAGTATTGTGCTCCACATAGCTGATCTAACAAGTCATCAATTCGAGGCAGATGATACATGTTCTTTATCATGATTTTGTTGAGATCACGATAATCAATGAAAAGGTACATTTACCCATCCTTCTTCTTGATGAAGAAGACTCGTACACCCCATAGTGAAGCACTAGGGCATATAAACCCTTTATCCAGATCCTCTTGTAGTTTTTTCATCTCCTCAAGCTCCACAACAGTCAATCTATATGGAGCCTTGGATATTGTCAATGCCCCAAGAAAAAGGTCAATTGAGAATTCAACATCTCTTCTAGGATGAATACCAGTAAATTCCTTGGGAAACACTTCATAGAATTATCTCACAATAGGCATGTCTCCAAGGATGGTTTCCTCCTTAGACACAATCATCTAAGCCAGATATGCGTCCTCATAGGGTAGTAAAATCCACGCTTGGGATTGTGGTGCTGAAGAAGATTCATCTTCCTCCTTGAACTTTTATATAATCAGGTGTCGATTCTCTATATAGAGGGTGATTTCCCTCTCACTACAATTTTTGTTGGCTCTATATAAGGAAATACAATCCATGCCAATAATTGCATCAAATTCCACTCAAAGGAGTATGATGTGGTTCTTTGAGAAGTTCAATCCACTGATTATGACATGGTGGGAGTTATATTTAGGGGATGGAATGATTTCCCCATTTTCTGTACTCACCAACATCTTCACTTTCATGATTTTGTGGTGGTGTTGGTATTGTTTTACTAACCTTTCGAGATATACAAGAATGCATAGAACTATGGACGATAACCCAACATTTCACTTTTTTATTCTGGTTCTACGTCATCCGATATAGACATGGGATTAGAACATTAAACTATTAAACCCGTAATGGGGAATCCAATGACAAAAATAAATGACTTATAAATAACATTTATTTCTGTAAATTTTGAATCTATAGGCTTCAATCTATGTTATCGCTGATCAATTTCCCAACAAATATTCTTAGGGTATTTTGTTATTCCGTTAATAATGTTGCATAATAAGCTTGTGAATTTACCAAATCATATCCCCCATGAGTGTCGTAACCAAGAGTGTTTCAAGGCCCATTTTCGTGTACTAGGATACCCTAGGTCAAGTCGAAAACTCCTTGTCTGAGTTTTCACTCCTAAGTACAACTGTGTCGGAGCAATCTCTACCTGATCAAATCCAGACAGGGATGTATTTTTTTGATAAACCACTTACTCAATACTCACCAACATTTAGGGATGTTTTTATTATACTTCGTCTAATCTCTAAGTATTATTCTAGGGTTTTCTAATCCTAATCCCAAAAATAACTAAACCTATCCTCTGATACCAACTATAACAACCCTGCTCTTTATTACAAACTTAAACTTGTTTATTACATAAAATTCACTTAATACAACATAAAATATCGAAATTTCTAGTGTATTTAAGGATTATGAACATTACATAACTAATTAGGACCTAAAACACACAACATCTATATTGAAACCTTCCTTTACATAACGATGACATTCCCTCATACTTATCACTGCATAGGATAACCTGAGGACATACATGTGAAAGGGGCGATCTATAAAGCCCTGTAAGGGAGTAAAAAAAGCATAACATGAAGAATAAAATACATCTTAGGAAATAGGAATATCAATGGAGAATAAAAGAACATGAACATAATGTAAATGTATAGCATCATTATCATAAACATGGAAATGTGGCAATATCACTTAACATAGAATTAGCATGATCCAAGGCTCATTACACATGGAGAATGAGTAAACCCTCATTGTACATGAATTAGCATGACTAAATCATTACTCATATTTAATTATAATGAGTAAATCTTCATCAAACATGAATTATTATAATATTAATCTTTACCCAATGCATTGGAGCACTATTTGGGCACACCCTTCGTAAACATTTCATTTCATGCATAAATGTTGCACAAGATCATACATCATGGATTCGTTAAACATCATAATTTATTCCACTATAAAGGAATGTGGAATTTATAAATGAAATATTCCATCAAAATGTAAATTTTCATAAAAGTGAATACCCTTGATAGAGAAATGCACATGGTATTCACTACACAATGATTTTGGCTTGAAATATTGTGGTGCAATTTCGTCAGCATAATGGCGTGACATAAGACTTCATAAAAATGGTTGATTAGAGAAAAAGGGGAATCTCATCATATTCAAATGAAATGGATTGTAATGGGGTCATATATATATATATATATATATATCCTATCATAATTAATGTAATTTGGATAAATAATACAAGATAATTGCTTGAATGTAAATGAGGAGGGAGAAATTCCTTAACGAATTTCGGCATGGTAACGGGTGTACGTGGGAGGAATTGATGAGAGATAAAAGGGTTCTCTCATCATTAAAACATAAATAGGTTAGTATGGGGGGGTGTGAAATCATACCCAAACATTTATAATTGAGAATAAATGGGTATAACAATATTTAGAAACATGGATAAAATAAGAAAGCAAGGAATCCCTTACATGGAAGTGTGATACCAAAGGATTAGGAGAGGCTTGAGAGAGGATTCTTGGGAGCTTGAGTCACCTTGGGAGGATTCTAAAGAGATGAGGGTAGAGTTTGGACGAACTAAAAGGGATTTTAGAGAAGATGAAGTGTAAACTTGGGTAGGTTTATATAGAAAAAGAGAGTGAATTCTTTATTATTTAGGTTTGGGACATGACACGTTAAAATAATCAAAACCACAAACCAACCCATGGTTTTTGCCCATGGTTTTTTCCAAAGGGGATTGAAAAAAAAAATTATTTTATAAGGCCAATGTATGAACTTATTAAAATAATAGGGTTGCTTATGTGGAGGTGAGTCACACTCTTAAGGAAATAAATTTAAAAAGCTAAAATGTTGTATAAGTCTTGGAGGGTCCACCAAGGCTTTTTAAAATAAATCAAACAAACCTGAAATCACATTTTTTTAACGGTAAAATATATATTGACTGAAAATAATGTATATTTTTTAAAAAGTATTTAATTTTTAACCAAACATTTTATTGATCCAAAGAATTATAAAAAATTCAGCGTTGGATAATTTTGACATCCTGATTCCAAAAAATATTAATTTTATCCAAATAATTTGATAAATATGTGAATGTTTGCATTTAAAATAAAACTGACATTTATCAATAATTCATCACTTTTGACAAAAACAGCTTTTAATCCTTAAAAAAATATTTATTCATAAAAATTATATGATCATTTATACATAATAAAAGTAATTTAATAATAATAATATTTTATTAAAATATTATTTAATTCAAAAATCCATTAATTTATCACAATAGATTTTTTAGTTGGATATTAACTAAAAATAATATTTTTTTTATTTTAAAACTATTTAAAAGAAACAACAATAATAAAATGAATGTATATTATTTATTATATACAAAAATAATTCACATAATAATATTGATAAGTTATTGTTATATAACCCCTTATAACACCCTCATAAGACAGAAGGGTAAGGTGTGTGATGGTGACAGTCTCTTGGGGTGGCTCAGATAACATCGATCAGGTGATAATCTCTATCAACATCCACTTCTCCCATAGGCAGTTCTGTTATATCCTAACATGTGGAAGATCGGATTGGGCTTGGTCAACAGCAAAGCCCAATTGACACGACCTTATTTCCGATCTTAGAAAAATTGGCTTCATACGGGGCAGGTCTACTAGATGAGTCCATTGCTTCCTTTGTCTGGATAAATTAGATTTATTAAAGCGCTATATTTGTAATAATCATGTGATCACTATTAAACGACTATATTAGAAAATGACACAATTCATAATGGTATTTTAAAATACACAAAAAATAAAACCAAGGGAGTTCATATATTATATAACCATCTTCCATAATAAGACATTTAATTAGATCAAGGGGAATTTTCTTACAAAAAGTTTGGTTCGTTACAGATATACCATTTCTTCTAATGATATGACCCAATAATGAGACTTCTTTAAACCAAAACTCACACTTGTTTCACTTTTCATAGATTTTCTCCCTTTGTAAGGTCTCTATTACAATGTTCAGATGTTCCTCATGCTCCTCCTTGGTTTGGGAGTATATTATAATATCATCTATAAATTCTACCAAAAATCTATCAACGTAATCTCTAATGACTCTATTTTTCAAGTCCATTTAGATTGATAGGGCACTTGTGAGTCCAGAAGGAATTACTATGAATTCATAGTGCTTGTACCTTATACAAAAAGAAGTATTGGGGATATCCTTCTTATTCACCCATACTTGGTAATATCATGACCGCAGATCTACCTTGGAGAAGTATTGTGCTCAATGTAACTGATCAAATATTTCATTAATTCTTGGCAAAGGATAATTATTCCTTATCATAATTTTGTTGGTATCATGATAATCAATGAAAAGGTGCGTTGTCCTGTCATTCTTCTTGACGAAGTAGAATGGTTTACCCCATGGTGAAGCACTTGGGTGTATAAAACCTTTATCCAAATTCTCCTATAGTTGTTTCTTTAGATCCTCAAGATTAACAACATCCATTCTATTTGAAGCCTTAGATATTGGAAATTCCCCAGTATAAGATCAATAGATAATTCAATATCTTTTATACATTAAAGACCAGTAAATTCCTCAAGAAAGACATCAGTGAATTCCATCACAATAGCAATGTCTTTGGGATGGTTCCTTCCTTAGACTAAATCATTTGAGAAAGATTTGTATGCTCATAGGGAAGTAATATTCATGCTTTATATGTTGTTTCTAAATAATATTCTTCCTCTTTCTTGCACTTGAATAGAATTGAGGGTTGATTCTCCATATATAGATTGATTTCCCTCTCATGACAATTTATGTTGGCTCTATATAGGGAAAGTGAATCCCATACAATAATTGTATCAAATTCCAATAAGGGATGTATGTTGATGTACTTCGTAAAGTTCAATCCATAAATTGTGACATGGGAGGAGTTATATTCATGGGATTTTGTAATTTCCCCATTTGTGGTTTTCACCGACATCTCTACTTCCATTCTTTGTGGTGATTTTTTGATTGTTCTACTAAACGTTTTGGATATAAAAAAATGCATAAAACTATAATCAAAAAATATTTTTTCTAGTTATGAATGAATAAACAAAGTACCTTTCATCACATCATTGTCGGGATTCACTTTGTTTGTCGTGAAAGAAATAGTTAGCCCTTATTACCTTGGAGGTTGTTGGTTGCCCTTGAAAACCCTTATCTTAGGGTACTAGTTCACAAAGTGCCCTTATTATTTGTAGTTGTAGCAATGAATGATGAATTGGGGATAAAATAGGGTGTTCCTTTCCTATTTCACAGTATTAGGTTTTTCTTTCCAGAAATCACTGGCTAGGTGACCTTCCTTCCCACATTAAAAGAATTTCCTCATCCCCTTCATGCAATTTCTAGGGTGATTCTTTCCATACATTGGACAAGTGGGGTGATATAATTTTTTAGTATCATTGTATTTATCAATCATTACTCCATAATTAAATTCCAAATTCCACCTATTAAACCCGTGATACCCCTGAGATTCCCTGATTTCCATATCGACATTGACAGAATATCAGACAATCTCATCATAGCTATTAAAGTAGCAGATCTCCAGGGCTTTTCATATGCTAGGTTTTATATAACAAAAAAATAGTTCAACCTTGCATTTGGGGGTAAAAAACCAGAGGCGTATCATGTATGTCTAGTGATGTTTTCCTTGTACTCCCCAACAGATTCATTATCCTTTTTCTTAAGTGAAAATAAATCTCTTCTCATCTTAAGACCGAGGGTGTGAGGAAGATATTTATCAAAAAATATTTTATGGAAAACCTTTCATCCAATCACCTTGATCTCTTCCTCACGCTTCGTATTTTTGAACAATGTAAACCATTTATTGGATTAACCCTCCTCAGGATATGTATCCAGAAGATCCATCTATTGTTCTTCACATTGAAGGATGAATAAGATATTCACAATATAGTTGATCCATTGTTCCGTGATTGAGCAATCAGATGATCCATTGAAAGTAGGAGCAATTTGTCTCATGAATCTCTTTATTATGACTTTTTATTTATTATGATGGGTTTGAAATTCCTCATGACCCATGTTTCTTTTAAATCATATATTAACTGAGAGCGAATCGTGACAACGTTTGTGATTCTCTCTCCCATCAGATTGGGCATCTCATTAGAGCAGTCATCACATTGATCTTCACATCGGTTGTTAGCTTGATTCCTCTTATTATCGACTATTGGCTATAATAAAAAGAAACATTAGTGGTAAATATTTTAACCTATTAAACACATAAAGTGGAACCCAATGACAAAAATTTATAACTTATAAATTAAATTTATCTTCTTATCTTATGAATTTCTAGTATTCGATCTAAATTTTCAATGATCTACTTTATAACGTATATTCTTAGGGGCATTTTTTAATACCTTAATAATTGTTCATACTAGGAATTTTAATTTACCGAATCATATCCCCTTGGAGTGTCAAACCAAGAGTGAATCATGGCCCATTTTCATGCACCAATTACCATTTGAGTAATGCTCAAAACAGTTTTTTTCGGGTTTTAACCCAAGATACATTTGTGCCAGAGCCCCATTTAAATGTTCGTATCCAGATAGGGATGTATTTTCTTTATAAACCAATTACTCTATACTAACCAAAATTTTGGTATTTTTTTGTTATAATTAGTCTTGTCCCTATGTCCTTCACTATATTTTTCTAATCCTAAACCCAAAAATAACTAAACCTATCTTCTGATTGCAACTATAATGACCCTACTATTTATTTAATATTTAAACATGATTTGTTACATAAAATTTCACAGAATAATACTCAAAAAATATTGTGGTATAGTGTATTTGATATTATGAACATTACATAACAACTTAAAACATGAAATACACATCTTTATTGAAAAATTCTTTTACATGACCACAACATTCTATCCTACTAACCATTGCATGGGATACCCTGAGAACATACCTAAGAAAAGGGTGAGCTATAAATCCCAATAATGGAGTAAAAACATCATAACATGATGAATACAGTACATGTTAGGAAATAGAAATATCAATGGAGTATAAGAGAAACATGAAAATGATATAGCATGATTATCATAACATTGAAATATGGAAACAACTTAAACCATTGCATCATTAACATAAATGAATTAGGTAAACCCTTGTCCAAACATGATGAAAAAAATTCATATAAAGGAATAAGTTAAAACAATGTCCCAACATGAAGTATCATGATACTAAACATTACCTAATGCATTGGAGCATTACCAAGGCACACCCTCCATAATCATTTCAATCTCATGCTTAAGTGTGCCACATAGATCATATAACATGGATTCATTCAACATAATAATTTATTCTACAAAAAATGAATCTGGAATAGATACATGTAATTAAACATTCATTAATTATGTGTTTAAAAAGGTAAATACCCTTAATAGAGGAATGGGTATGGTATTCACTACATGATGATTTTGGCATGAAAAATCGTTGTGCAATTTTCGCAGCATAACTGTGTCATATAGAAATTTATAAATTGGTTTTATGAGAGAGAAATTGGTATCTCATAATTTATACATGGGATGGATAGTAAGAGGATCATGGAACATAATATCCCAATATGTGAAATGGAATTTAGAGGCATAATATAAAAGAAATGCTTGAATGGAAATGAGAAGAGGGAAATTCCATAGGGCATTTCGGCATAGTAACGGCTTAGGTATGGGTATAAATGGGGGAGGTAAAGTGATTCCTAATTGAAATAACTTCATATTAATAGTAATTTATTTATTATAAATTAATAAAATTATAACCATTTCAAATTACAAGAACTACTTTCAAATAAGATGCTTGAATTTGGAAGGGGGGAGGAAAGTGAGGATCCCTTACTTGGATGTGTGATCAAAAAGGCTTGGGATAGGATTCATGGTAGATTAGGGGATACATGGGAGGATTATATGGACTAGTGGAATAGGGTGATCTAACTTCAAAGATCTTGAGTGAAGTGGAATGGGTTCATGGGTGGGTTTATATAGGAAAGGTGTGGGAATTCATTATTATTTTGGTTTTTGAACATACACACTATAGTATTCAAAACCACAAACCATCCTATGGTTTTTGCAAATGTTTTCTAGAAAATAGGAGTGGTATAAAATATTTTAAAAGATTAATTGCCGAAGATATTAAAATATATATCTTTTTTTGTGGTGGTGAGTCACACTTTTAAGGAAATGATTTTAAAATCATAAAATATTTTCTATGTCATAGAGAATTAACTAAGGATTTATAAAAGAAATAAAATAAACCTAAAATTATATTATTTCTAAAGGAAAACATATTTTTTTTTTAATATAACATTTATTGTATTTTATTTCATCACTATTGGGTCATTATGATTCATAAAACACATTATATATTTATACGGTATTTAATTTTTATCCAAACATTCGATTATCTATGAAAATTATAAAAAATTCACCATTGATAATTTCCATGACTTGATTCCAAAAATAATATTTATTTTATCTAAATAATTTCTCTAAATATTTTAATTTTCAATTTTAAAATAAAAACAGACATTTATTGAAAATTTACTGGTTTTGATAAAAATTGTTTTCAATCCTTATTAAAAATTACAATTGAATTAATAAAAAATATACGGTCATTTATATTTAATAAAAGTATTTTAATAATAATATTTTATTAAAATACTATTTAATTCCAAATTAAATTAATTAATGAAAATAGATTTGTTAAATAAATTTCAATACTAACCAAAAAATAATATTTGTGCTTTAAAAATCATCAATAATATAATGAAATTATATTCGTTATTCTATAAAAAAAATTATTCACATAATAATAATGTTGTGGTATTGTTGCATATCTCTTTATTATAATAGAATACACCATAATAGTAAGGTGTGTGATGGTGGTCATTTCTTGGGTCCATCTGGTAAACATGGTTTCAGTTGTGATCTCGATGAGCTTGAACTTCTCCAATTAACAGTTTCTCTCACGATTAAGTTGTTGGATATTAGATTTTTCTTGATCTAGGTAAAAGCCCATAAATTTAATATCCCATGGAAGCTCTTATAAATGGGATTCATAGGGTATGATCCAACTAGTTGAGGTCATCACTTCCTTTTTCTATGCCAAAAAGATTTTTTCAACCCCTATATTTATGCTAGTCATGTGATCACTATTCAACGGTTATATTATCAACGGTAAGGATACTTAACAGTTATTTAAATCAGAATGGATATACTAAAACAATAGTATTTCATGTTTTTTACATATCTATAAGAAATTTAATTAAAATAAAAGGGATTTTATTCACAACAGTTTGCGTCGTTACAAGCTACCTCTAATGAGAGAGGTAGAATTCTCTATTGGGATAGTGACAAGAGTAGCACCAATGTCCATTCCTACTTAAAGGATGGAACCTATAGATCCAATGGAGCTCAATAAGTGGTTGGAGAACCTAGAATATAAAGGTTTCATACACACCATCGATTCACCAAGGGGTTTAATAAACCTTTTCCCAAATAAAGAAGAAAATTTTCTTAGGATCTGTGTAGATTTCTAATGGTTGTACTAGATTACGGTAAATAACCAAAATCCGAGGCCTTGAATAGATTACATATTTTATTATATCTAAGGAATTATGGTGTTCTAGAATATTTATTTGAGGTTGATTTATCATCAGGTTCATTTAATATCTTCTAAAATACCTCATATAACTTTTTGAATATGGTATGGTCATTCCAAGAACCTAGAAATGCCATTCGGTCTCACGAATGAAATAGTTATTTTCATGGATATGATGAATCAGTTTTGTCACCCATACTTAGATTCATTCATAGTAGTATTTTTGGATGAAATCTTATTGTATTCTTGTTCTCAACATGAACATGCCCAACATCTTGTGATCATGTTCAATATTCTAATAGATCAGCTGCTTTATGATAAGCTCAGTAAATTATAATTTTGGATCAACAAGGCTCACTTCTTTGGTCATATCATCTTAGAGTTTGGAGTATCAGTGGAGCCATATAAGTTGAGAGTTTTAGTTTCCTAGAAGAATACTAATAACATCTTTGAGATGTGGAGTTTAATGGGGTTATCCAGGTATTAAATATGCTTCATCTAAGACTTAACACACAATGAAGTGCCTCTTATGGGCTTCACTAAGAAGTGTGTGAAATTCGTATGGTCAAAATCTTGTGAAATATTATAATAGGAGTTATAGGGAGTATTAATTTCAGTGCTGATCCTGATTCTACTAGATCTGGGTACGATCTATAATATTTGCTATGATTCCTCACATATTGGGTTGGGGTTTTTCTGATATAGGACAAGAGAATCATAGCATATGAGTCTCATCAATTAAGGCCTCATGAGAAAAATTACCTGATGCATGTCCTTGAGCTAGTGGATTTTGTTCATTCATTACATTGTTCTAGATATTATTTACAATGGGGGAATTTTGTGGTATTCACTGATCATAAAATGCTCAAGTATGTATTTACTCATCGTGATATGAATCCAAAGAAGCATAGATGGATTAAGTACCTACAATCCTTTGATTTTTTTCTTTTATATACTTATATGACAGGAATTTCTAAAGCCTATTTTCAAAAAGCCAATGGTGAGTGAAATATCATGGACCCTTTTTTAGATATCAACATTGATTTTTAGGAGGATCATGGGAAGATTGTCCTCTTATCCTTAGCAATGACCTCTAACCTATTATAATGGGTTAGAATGGGGAAACTCTCAGATCTCGAGGTCTTAGTCCTAAGAATAAGTATCTTATATGATGATTCATATTCTCATTGGACCATGGGTGATGATTATACCTTGTGTTTTTATGGGAATTTTTGGGTTGAAGCAGACATCTATGATGAGCTTATGAGATAATTTCATGCCTCTATTTGGGTGGTAAATACTGGTCTACCCAAGATGTATCAATACTTCTGTTACTAGAATTTGTGGCCTACTATGAAATGGGAGATATCCAACTCTATCACCCAGATTTCCAAATTTCATTAAGTGAAGGAGGGATATTAGAAACCAAAAGGACTCTTAAAATATTTGACCATCCCTAAGTAGAAATTGGATGATGTTTCCATGGACATCATGACTGGTTTCCCAAGATAACCACATGGAAATGATATAGTTTGGGTATTAATTGATAGTTTCATTAAGGTCAAACAATTATTATCTATTCTATATACCTTTTCGGTATATGATCTATGGAGGATATACATCATGGTGGTTTTACATCTTCATGGAACTCCAAAATCTATCATTTATGATAGGGAATCTTTCTTTAAGTATCAGTTCTAGTAGGGGTTACATAATTCCTTAGGTATATATGTGATTTTAAGAATGACCTATCACCCTAAGACTGATAGATAGACTTATTTTACAATTCAAGTGTTAGAAGATATGCTTCATGCATGTGTCCTCAACTTTGGGAGTTCTTAAGAGAAACACATAACATTAGTTGAGTTTTCTTATAAAAATAGATTTTAGGATGTCATCCAGATGGCTCTATAGGAAGAATTATATAGTAAGCCTTTCCAATCACCTTTGTTCTAGCTATTGGTAGGGGAATCATCTTTTCTTGGACCATATCTCATCCAGGAGACCTCAGAGTAGGTTCAGCTAATCAGGAAGATCATGTTGATAGCTTAGTCTAGATAGTGTTCATATTTTATTCATAGTTGACAAAATCTTAACTTTTAGGCTACGGACAAATTTTTATTATGAGTTTCACCTATTTTGTTCCATGAAAGAATTCAAATGTAGGGTATGGTTTCTCATCAATTTTTTGGACCCTTTGATGTTTTGAAATGAATCAGACCAGTGGATTACCGAATAGCACTTTCTCATTGATACCGGTCTATGTATAATTTACTTCACATATCATATATTTTCTGGTATTATCCAGACACATTGCATGCTTTACAACTTTAAGATGTTGATTAAGTTGTGGATTATTCCTTCAAGGATTATCTAGTTTGAATCATAGATCAAGGTTTCAAAACACTATGAGGAAAGTTAGTACCATTATGTAGGTGATATGGAATCACAGATGAAAATGGGATGGGACCTAGGAGAGGGAATATGATATTAAATCCCAGTGGAAAGAGATTTTTTTAGATGACGCCTTTCTACCCACTGAAGGCCAACTCATTGATGAGTTTCTTTAAGGATTATAAGTTGTAATGGCCAGACTTTTCTAAAAGGTATGGTTCATTTTTTGACTTAAATTAATTTTTTTGGAACATGTAATGGTACCAAATGGAGCCATGGAATTCATAAGGGTGTCAAGGGATTTTTTGGACCCTGGAACCCATGAATTTCATTGAATAGTCTAGGATACACAGTTAGAAGAAATTGTGCCACCTAGCTTGCACAGTCACCCCTAACCATGTGGGGGAATTTCATAGGGGAACATGGAGGTCGTACATTTGTGTATAACTATGTGTGGCCAGGTGAATTCCCATATAGGATTTCAAGAATTTGAGATGGTGTAATATTTTGTGTCTTTCACATAATTAGGAAAAATGTGCGTCTATCCCATGTGGGGTCCATATTTAGGCAGATCATGGTGAATAGTTTGGAAAATCATGTAGCCAAACCATATGATCCCTGATTTATGTGGTAAACTGAACATTTTACCTTCTGTTTTTTAACCCCTCACCCATTTTCCTCTATTTGTTTCTAGAAGATAGTTCCCTCCTCCCTTCTTTCATGGGTTCTTCCACCTACTAACATATGGATCAAGGTAGAACCTTTATTCCAAATCTGATCAGATAGTATTCTGAATCATTGGAAAGTGATGGTTAAGATCTCGAGTTCTATTTATTCAATTATTAGTTTTTCTTCAAGTATCTTATTCTATTTAGTTGCAAGCTCATATTCCCTATATTTAGGGAATTCAATTATTTCTCTTATTTCTTCAATCATACTTCAAAAATAAAGTCGATATTAGATGATGATTTGTCTATATCCCTAAGGTAGGTGGTGTAGTGGTTTTCCCTAAAATTCATGATGTTTCCATAGATCCTTCATTGTTCCCCATGTCGGTTATTTCCATGAATGTCCCTTAATGTTATTTTCCTTTCTAATTTAATATTCCATGTTGTAATACTCTCATCAACCCATGATAAGTTATTAAAGGTTGTTGATCTTAGTCATTTCCACCCCTTTGGATATGATAATCTAATTTCCCTCTATTGTATTGTTGATTAGAGGACCAAAATACTGTCTAAGTGTTTGGATTTGTTCCAAAATGGATTTTCCATGCCTTGTAAATTAAATAGATAAAATTAAATGAATGGATGTTGGTGGAATAACCATGGCACCTGTTATACAATTATAAATGTGAATTGTATAAATTGAAATGCACTTGGTTGTATTAGGATTGATGATTATAGTGCATTGTAGGTGATTCCTCATGATTGTTATAATTAATATAAGTATTCCATTGCTATTATCTGGTGAAAATGGTTAAGGTATTTTTTGAGCGTTACGTATCATTCTTCCTTACATTGGGTGATGGCAATGATGTCACGCACCATTAGATTTTTTTCTTGACGGGTAGGACATTCCACGTTCCTAGGTATCTGATTTTGGGCATGAAATATCACCCCACCATCATGAATGATGGAAAATATATCTCATATTCTACATGAGATTCAGGGCTTGTACACGTGCTTGAGCTTATACTTTGTTATATTTGTTATGGACATCTAATTTATGCCTTGGGTCAATCTAGCACCTATTATCCATTTATATTACTACTATTGTTCTCACGTACATAGTTAATATATGTGTATATAGTATATTAATACACACACATAAATATATATATTATTACTTATATATATGTGGTACTTGGATCAGACATACATCGACCTATACTGAAGCAGGTCAAGTTTTCCTAGTATCCTGATGGAACCTGCTCCATCTAGTGTTTATTTGTTTAGAATTGTATGTTATTCATTATACCTACACAATACTCTACTGTGTAAACTAGTTGGATTATTTTGAGACACCATTGGTGGTATCCTAGTGATTTTATCTCACACCCTACTTAGGATTCCTTTGGTACCCGAGTAGATCTCTTGTCTGCCTATATGGACAATTGAAAGAACCCGGTTCCATATGTTCGGTTTTTACATATATCATAGGTCATGGTAGTAGAATATAGATCCTATGATTATGATAATATAGGACCAGTCTTTTAGCATTTTTATTTTTTTACAACATATTGTATATATATGTCCCATGCATTATCTATTTCAATTTTTTATTTATTTTAATTCCATGACATCATCGTATATATGAATCAGTATATGAGACTTTGATTATTATTATTATTATTAGTTATTTATTCCTTAATTGTTTATTATTGTATTTATTTTTGTCATTCCATGCTTTTCATTATGCTTTCGTTGTTGTTTGTTTATTTATGATATATGTTGTTCCACTATAATACGAGGGTATAGTCTCTCCATTGAACCACCTTATACCATTAGTGCTAGTCAAAATCCACTTGTGTAAAGGGAGTCACACTTAAGGCCATGTGAGCTAGCATCTCAGTGCACTAATTATGTGGATCCCTATTTGAGATGCTAAACCAGACATAATTAAAGGTATGGTTTTCTTATTTTCTACTTAGATTCATGATTTATTTCATTTAGGAGCCATACTCACCTTAATTTCATGTATCATATCCCATGATTTGGGACTTTAGGTAGAGAGGATTCTATTACCCTTAGCATTGAATATGCTATTTAGATGTAATTCGTATCGTTGTGATGTATGTGGGGATTGTGAACTAGTGATAGGGAATTTATTCACCTGGGAATATTTCCTATATTTGAAAATATAGGCATGTGAAATAATTCAAAACCTGGACTAGATGTATTCAATATAGGGTATCAAGGATTAAATTAATTGGAATATTGTGTTCTATGATTCTAACGGATATTTTACTATGTTCATTAGAGAGAGACACCCTCTGATAGGATAGAATCAGGTTTCATCCTTCTATTCCTTAATGATTGAGTTGATTCAAAGTTCATAAATGTTTTAGTAGATTGTTTTTCATACAGTTGTGGAAGAGTAAATTGATGTATTTATTGGATTGGTTGTCTCATTTCCCTCTTTATAGGTGATCGATTTTCGGATAGATCTATAGTTTAAAGCTTCTACAATCTTAATGTATCTATATAGGATGGTTCCTTCTATATTATTGGAGATACAAATGTAGGTTAATGATGTCTTGCAGTGAAATTATTTCGGCCGAGTTTGTAACCATGGGGTGCTCCAGTTTTGTTCACATAGAAGGAAGATTATAGTCTATGTCTATGTATTAATTATCATCACTTGAATTATGTAATGGTGAAGAATCACTACCCTCTTCTGGAGATTGATTATTTATTCAATCAGCTTAAATAGATATTTTTTCTCGATGATTGATCTATTATAAGGATAACAACTTATTTTGGTGAAAGATGACGATATAGTGAAGGCTTCATTGAAATGTCATTATAGGGATTATGAGTTTGTTGTAATGTTATTCTGTGTGATGGACTCTCTAGTTGTATTTATGGGATTGATGAATTTAGTATAATGAGATATTCTAGATCAATTCATGGTGGTTTTCATTAACTACATCCTTGTGTACTCCCTGTATTAGGAGAATCATACATAGTATTTGAATGCCATTTTGGGTGTTATTTATCTGTAATATCTATTCAATAAGCTATCAAAATATAATTTCTCTCCTCAAAATGTTCTTTATTAGGGAATATCATTTTCGAGTGTGGGGTATCTTTGGATCCTTCAAATAATGAGGTGGTTTTTTCTTTTTCATTCTATAAAAATGTTTTGAAGGTGTGTATTTTCCTCAATCTTCCATGTTTTTATAAGAGGTTTACTCCTAAATTATCTCCTACTGTGGCTACTCAATTTACCTTACCTAAGAAGGATTTATATTCTTGTTAATTTAATAGTGTCAGGATTCTTTCTAGTATTTGAAGTAAAAGTGTTTTAGTACACCAATTATTTATTTTCCAAAAGTGGGAGCCCAGTCTTACGTTTATAATGGCATTTCATGTCATCACATAGGCAGTTTTCTGGTGTAGTAGAGGGTTTTGGAATCTTATGGGTCTCGATAATTACATATCCATGAATGTAATAACACAAATCATGATCTTTAGATACCAAAATTCATATTTTCCTAGATCTTGTGGTGAAACAACCACTTCAGTGAATGATTTATGGTTTTCACCAATCACATAAGTTTGAGGTATGTCTTCTCCCAGCATGATCTAAACATGAAACATTGACTCAAGATAAAATAATTATAGTATAATTAATTTCATATTTATTATACCCTAGTAATGGGTAATATTATAGGTTATTCACTAAGAAGAAAATCATTCAATGGTGTTGTGTGTGGATCTGGGAATTCTTGGAGGGTGATTGAGGAGTTTTCCTTAATTCATATAAATATGAAAGAGGTTTATTGTGTATGATTAATTTTAAACATAATGTAATAATTTAATTTACTGTATTAGGCAATGGATCCTCTACTAGTATATTCCTAGTTGAATGTTTAGAGATATTAAGTTGTTTTTTAGTGATTCCCTTAATGGATGGAATGAAGATGATCAACACCATGTTCTATTTTAAGGGAGGATTTTTCTTTCCTTTATTTATGCATGATGTGGTTCCTCATGTGGTCCATAGATCAACAATAGTAGTATATTCTGGAATGAAAAGTATGTATCATGCACTGAGAGGTTAGTGTTGGTGTCCTAGGATGAAACGTTTAGTTGCGGTGTTTGTGTCCCGGTGTCTAGTCGGCTAGAATTTAAAGGTTGAACATTGTGCACTCGATGTTTTTTTCTAGCTGTAAGATGTTACTCATTAGAAGGGGAGAAAATTTTAATGGAATTTATTACCAGTATACCTCATGCTCAGGGGGGTATGGTCTTATATGGTTGATAGTGGACCATTTGAGGAAATCAACTTAATTTCTATCGATCAATTATCCTAGATTAGTCGTGGTTTTATCAATTAAGTATCTTGATGGGGTGGTGAGGATTCATGAAATCTTGGGAAAATTCACCTATAATGATAATTCTCTTTTCACATCTAGAATATGTAGATGTATTCAATATACATTTGGTGCTTATTTGTTCCTTAGAACTACTTTTCATCCATAGATAGATGGTCAAAAAGGGAAGACCATCAAGACATGTGAAGATATGTTGCACACAGGTATTCAAAATTTTGGAGCTTCCTAGGGTAGGAACCTACCGTTAGCCATTTTTTATTAAAAACATATTTTTTCTCTCCACCATTGGTATTACACCTTTTGAATATTTTTATGGAAAAACTTTTTTGTTCTCCAATACACTAGATTGGGGTAGAATAATTAGAATTCCTCATTATGGAAGAAGTGAAAGGAACACCATAGATGGTTCAGGTGATTTCTGAGAATATAAAGGCGATACTGGATATCATAATTAATATGTTGATCAAAAGATGAGACCTATGGAGTTTGATGTTATAGATCAAGTGTTCTTGAAGGTTACTCAACATTGTGGGAAATGGAGGTTTGGTCATGGGAGTAAGATTTCACCCCAATTTATTGTCCCTTTCGAGGTGTTGAAATGTATTGGAGACATCATGTACTGAAGATCACTTCCCTTGTATATGAGCTAGATTCAGTATGTCTTTCATGTGTCACATCTTCACCACTATCTTCATGAATATTCATACATTATTTATTTTGGTGACATCAATGTTGAAGACAATAAGACCTTCAAGGAATGATCCCTAGAGATCCAAGATCACTAAGAGAATGTGTTTCATGGTTGTTTTATTTCCATAGATAACATCTTATAGAAATATGTTAGCATATAATAGAGTACCTAGGATATTGATTCAGAAATATGTGCTCAGTATCCCAATTTGTTTCACACTTAGTTGTTTATTTTAATTATTCTTTTATAAGTTGATCTTTTTATATCTTATATAATAAATCACTCTTCCATTATGTCTTATGTGTAGACTTTCTACTATTTAAGAGGTGTATCCCCTATGTGAGAGTCTCATAGTATTATGATTTTCCTCTTAAGTGGGGGGGGGGGGTTCTGCTCTTATGATGATTAGATCCTTGAGAGGTTTCTCCTGGGATGGAAATCTGGGTTACGCTTTTCCTTCCCTTCTCAACAGGTTTGGTCTTAAATTCTAAAGGGAGAGAATTTTTTAAAAGTAATCTGATGTAAAGTATTAGATCCCTTAAGAATTTTCCTCTATTTTTAGGTTTTAGAGGTTCCAAGAGGAGGATCGAAGGATTAAGGGGGTATTTGAGTTAAAATTTTAGTTGAATATGAGATTTTGGAATAGGGGAATTTGTTATGTCATGGAGCCCAGTAAGGAGATGAGGTTTTAGTGTCGATTAGTAGGTACAATATAGAATATCAAGGTGAGGTCTGGGTGGTTATAATAATTTTGACACCCTTGTTGTGTAGGGGTAGGTAACAACATGGAATATTATGTGATGAATTTTAGTGGTTTTGTCTTTTTCAGGGTTGTTAGGCCATAGAGATAAGTTTTAGTATAACCTCATTTTTGGTATTATAATTATTCTACATTTAATACCATTTAAACATTGGTTTATTTTCCTATTTTATATGATATATTTCATGGAATTTACTGTTTTTCTTATACAAAACATTGGCTAGGTATGTTGTGTCTTGGTATCTTTCTTTATATCATAGTTTTTTCCTAGCACAACAGCGTTGAACCATGTTGTATGGTGTTGCATCGCGGTCTCTGAATTTTCAATTTTTCTATAAATTCACAATCCCCCTTTAAAGTTTAATTTTACTCAACTTTTACTCTCGAACCCTATTCACCTAGTTGAGGTTTTTATGGATTTTTAATCCCCCTTTGATTGGTTTCAACCCCGATATTTCAGAGATCAATTTGTCCTGATCTAAGGTGAGTTTCCCTTTTTATTTTATGATTTCTTCTCTATTCAATCTCGTTTCATAATATTAAATCATTGTATTCTATGGAGGTTTATATTATTTATTATCATAGAGTTATTTTGTTTTTTGGTGGTGTGATCATGGTGTGGCTCCCCTAGGGAGCATCGATTCATTGTATGATATGTGATTAGAGATCTACACTTATTGTCTTATTATTGTGTGAATAATGTTAAAATACTTGAGGTAGGGGATTCAATGCTTATCAATATTTTTTTGTGAATTCATAAATTTATCATTCTTTATATCCTTTTATAATGGTGGAATTATTCTTAATGAATATTACACTAGAATTGAAGAAATAATTTGTTTTCGATTATAATGATCACATGTGTTTAGGTTAGGTTAACAGTTTGCCTCCTTTTTATAAATAATGTGTTATATATTGTTTATTTAATGGTTTTTCATTTTTTTATGTTTATAAATTATATAAATAATGTATATATTGAAATTCCTATTAACTAAATGATATAAATGCATGTTAGTGTTTATCATTCTTCTTATAATTGACGAAACATGAATTCATTCTTGAATCATGTGGAAATAGTTGTCAACTATTTATAGTAAGTGACACAGGTTTCCTATAGTTGAAACCAATGATAAATAAACTGGTTAATTCAAGATGGAAACAACTCCTTTTTTCCACAGATAATAGTTTGGTGTCGAGCAATATTTTTTATCAAAGTTAGATTCCTTGGTTCTGGAGCCTAGTTTCCTATTACATATTATTTTTTTACTTACTACCATGGTTTATTTCTCTAGATGTGGTTTCTTTCTCTATTACATGGTGTGATCATGGTGTCGTTGATATTTTGATGAGAAATGGGTGAGGATTCATATGTTTGTGGAAACAGTTTCTTCTTTTGATGGTGGTATGGATAGTTAAATCAATATTGGTGTCAGGTATGGAATCATAATTAATATAATTGGTTGAAGAAAGGTTATTACAATGTTCTTTATACTGGAATATGAGATACTTTCTTGATAATTAATATGTCTTAAATTTCAGATGGTTATGTTTCTTATTTATTCTCTCTTTCCCCACTTCATAGTAGGTTGTGGATGGTTAATGCATATGTTTTGGTAGATTAGGATATTATATAGAGTGTATAGGATTATGTAATGATAAATAATAACAACTAATTTTAACCCATATGGTTGGTGTATTCAAAAAATTATAAGTAATGATAGAATCTTGAGGAACCTTGGAAGATGTTTTATTATTCCTATATGGCATGTAAATTGGTAGGTAAATAAGTAAAATAATAAGTTTAATATATTTATTAATTTAAAGTCTATTCAAATTATTATGTGATTATAGTATACCTACTCCTTAGAGGTTTAATATTGGTGTCTAAGAGATGATTGATGTAGCTGATGTTAAGGCTCGATTGATGCCAATAGTGTGGTTGTGTGCTATCTATATATTCTTGTATATTTTTTGGATTCATACACTACCTCACCCCTGTCAGTAGGATGACCAACACCAGTGGACTTTGGAGGCTGTTTTCCTAACATATAGGTTGGTGAGGACAAATTGATGACTTCCCCATTTCCCTTGCTCTCATCCCCTGGAGTATTATGTAATTGTATTCATGGTGGTTACCTTTCCCAAATAAGTGTGTAGAAGGTTGAAATATCTTGTGGTTATTTTACACACATGTATCTCCATTTTTTCGTAAGGATTATTATAGGAATGATATATATGGTTTTTAGTGGATTGAGGTATAATACACAACGTATAGGATTTTGGGGCTCCCAAAAACTACCTAGTAACTATCTTGAGATACATATTTTGATGATGATGCTATGTAACACATGAGGTGAAAGTTTTTTTATAGTATTATTTAACTCATGTGGATTATTTAGAGAGAGAAGGCTTAGGATGTGTGATGTCGAGTGGATCGAAAAACCTATGGGGAAGTGGTAGTGAGGTACCTTTATTTAATATTGTATTGAATATTATATTATTACCTATATGTAATACTTAGTGTGAGAACCACGGTGAATCTTGAAACATATAAAACATGTTTAGGTGATGAGTTAGTTTCATTTTTTATTCACCGAGATTTAGTATGTTTTCTTTATCCTTTACAAGAGTGGTTTCGGGATAGATCGTAACAATTATACCTATTATGTTCACCCTACATCTATATAAATTATTTTTTAGAATCAGTAGAGATGGTTTCTAATCAATATATACAAAATTAGCTCATATATTTATTCAAGAGTTGTTTTGGATTTGAGGCCAATGCCAATGATGTCTATTTTGGTAGTAACAGATTTTTTTTAAAGGTTGGGGTTGAAGCCTCAATTTATTATTAAATCAAAGACCTCTTAAAGACTATGTCGAGGGGGACCCATTACATAGCCCGAAGTCCCAAGGCCAAGTGGCCCGAATACAAGGCATGAAAGCCTTTTTTTTGAACCAAAGGACCCCTTGGTGAAAAGTACTGCTATAGTACCTACGCTGCTACATGTACCTGCTACAATACCCACCACCGCTATAGTATCCTGCAACAGTTCCTCCACCGCTATAGTGCTGCCGCTGCTATAGTTCCACTGCAGCTACAGTACTGCTACAGTGCCCCGAAAATTATTCCCTACCTAGATTTGATCATGGGTCTTTTGGATTCCAAGTAGGAGCCTCTGCCACTTGGGTACAGGCTTGTTGGCTATTTTGGTAGTAATAGATTCTTTGATGTTGTCCAGTTTTTCGGAAATTACATTCGTGTATTGGGATCTTATAACTTTTTAATAAGAAGGATGTATTTAGTTGTTTTATCATATCTCTCATTTTTCATGTTCTTATAATAGGGTAATGCCTCCCATTTTTTTGATATACCATTGGTGATTATTTCTAACCCATGGCCTATTTGAGGTGATCTTCAGACATCACTATCTACCTTCACTCATATCCATCCTAGGATGGGTCCTTTGGGGGGAGGGGGTCATGACATAGTTAATAAGATACCTCTTTGAAATATTATATCATGATTCATTATTTAATGATGGTTCTTAATGTACAATTTTAGGTTCCATATTTCGAGAGGTTTTTATTCAAATGTTATAATAGTTCTAAGGGTTTCCTCATCTAAAATTTCCTTATTTGAGGGATGTTTCATATTATGTGCCTCTTTATATTTATACATTTTATATAGATTCTCCTTAATATATTACACCATGAAACTATTTATACTCATCTTATTTTATGATACTTCTCATGTTCTTTATTTCATGTGGGTTTCCATTCTAAAAGTCTTAAGGGTTTTATTTAAAATCATTACATTAAAAGTTTTAAATCCATTTATCTAAATCATTATCCTCTTTATTTATATTTTATAAACCGTTTTAATAATGTTAATTTTAATATTCCAATGAATTCCTAATTTCATTTTCAACTATATTTATCTTCCTTTATGATGAAATTAAAAGGAATCTTTTGTTTTTTTTCCCTATAGTTTGATTTTGAATTTCTTTTAAAAGGAGTGAAGAGAATATAAGGTTTTAATTCTTACTAACTAACAATATTTCCATGCCATTAATTTTATTATTAATTGTCAACAATCATTCCCATGTTTCCATTTAATTTTAAATAAAATTGTATTAACATTATTCTATGATATTTTTCATTTTAAAAACTATAAAAATATTAAAAATATTTCTTATTATTTTTTCAACCTTTTTTATAATGATTTTATAAAAAAATCATTTATTCCAACATTTTTTAATGGTTGTTATGCTTCACAGGTGATATTATATAATAACATCATCTGACTTCTTTCCTAACATAGATTATTATGATGCCTTAAGTAAATTTTCATGAATCTATTTCTTTAACATGGATTAATCAGGTTATGGGAGAATGATGAATTCTCTTATGTTATTATGGAATAAATATGTATGTTTTATATTTATATGATTTATGGGTCCATTATACACCTCCAATTTGTTTTTTAATGTTATATGTCTCAAAATCTCAAAAGTTTACATGGGTGGTTATCACAAGTCCATGTGTAAATGATCAGTTAGCCCAATCCCAAAGGTTACATTGACAGTTAACCAAAGCCTGCTTTAATTTTGGAATGATGTTATCCTTTTACATTATATGATAAATTTTTTGGCGGTATTATTTAACATATGTAATTATTCTTATGCATATTTCTATTTAAAACCTTTATGCCACATCATGATGCCTATGTTATACTCTCATGGATCAATATTATTGACTTATAACTCAACTTTTATGAAAAAATATGTGTTCTATGATTTTTTTTGTGATTCAGGTATTGATGGATATGTTTTACATATATTATATTCATGTAATTTTATTACATCCTCATACCCACATTCTCATCATATGATCACTTATGATCATCGATTATTGATAACTTTGTTTATGCGTACTGAGCAGTTGATATCACCCTTCTTATGTTTATATTTAACAAGGTTATGAAGAATGATATTAAGTAAGATATATCTAAAATGGTAACATGTGTGGTGAAATTTATAGGAGATGTTAAAGACATATTTTAAAATAAGTAATTATTAGTATAGTTGAAAAAATGTCTATTAAATGAAGAATATAATGGTTTTTCTAGTTAAAGGGTTTACATAATTCTCAAAATGTCTAAACATAAAAGAGATTCGGTGTATAATTGACTCAATAGTTTTTATTACCATTTCCACTATGGATTTTTAAGTTTGGATAACTATGGTTGGGATCAAATAAAGTATGTAAAGAGTGATTTTTGTATCAGATTCAGGAGTATTCGTCCAAGATGTCTTAGTGGGTATCAATGTCGAGTTTAGATAACTTTAGAGGTTCTGATGTTATCATATCAGTATAGTTTAATAAATTTTAATACCATCATTGGTTTATAATTTTATGTTTGATCATATGTTTATAGAAGTTGATCCACCTTTTAAGGTATTATGTGTTTTTATTTTGAGGTGATTAATGACATTTTAGGATATTTTTATTTGGACTTAGGAAGAATATGTTATTGAGGTTTATATAACACATTGTTTTAATATGGGATTTTATGTTAGGGTAAATATGGTTAATTGGGGAAAATGATTAACTAATTTTGGGAATATAAGACAAGATAACCCGGGTATGTTTAAAATAAATTTGATAACAATGTGATTCTCGTTATCCTGATAAAAGATTAAAATATTTTTGGGATCATTTATGATTAATGTATATGTTGATTGGTATGTGATTATTTGAGTGATTTTTAAGTAAAGGTTAATTTGTATTCATGGAGCATAGTTTTCTTTGATATTTGGGTTTAGAATGTGATAATAAATATCATAACAATTCTAGGATAGTTATTTTTAGGGAATATGCAGTTGATATGAAGAGGATAAAACTTACGAAAATATGGGTTCATCTGTTAGATTTATATTTTGTAAAAATAGTTAATCTAAATGTTAGGTTTTTTAAAATTAAGGTGTTATTATATAATACATGTTATGATTGATTTTTCTTTTTAATTTTTTTATAAATTATTATTATATTAATTTGGTTTTAGTTTTTGGATGGAAATAGTTTAGGAAGATGAATCTAGGAAATGTATATATCTATAAAATACTTAGTCGTATATCCTGATTCATGAATATATTTAGAATTTACTCATTAATTTTCAATGATAAGATAAATTATAATTATGAGGATATAAATTTTTAATGGGGTGCAATGTAAAACACATATATTTTACTAGCTGTTACTTTAAATAAATACCTTTTGAGTATATTGTATCATACACAACATCAAACTAAAACAAACTATGACACGTTTTATTGAGATAATGTAATATATTGTGAGATAGATATTAATAAATTATGAGTATTCAATGTGAAATTTCATAATTATATGTAAGGAATTATATGTAATTAATTTTAAATGTCATTAATAAAATTAGAATAAGATTAAAACCACAAGTAAATAAAAAGATATTATAATTAATTATTATAAAAAATCATATTTTAATTCACTGTATATAGTCATTAATTTTATTACCGAATGATTTGATGTATTCTTATAAAAATAAAATGGTGTAACATAATGATTAAAAGATAAATAATTAATGTAATGAGATTTAAAACATTCAATGTTAAAAAGGGATATTTTTTAAAAGAAATAACCTTCATGTTTCTTATATTTTATCTATATAAATTTAAATTATCAATTTTATAAGATTATTAAGATAATAGGTAATGTTTCAATGTATAAACTAATAGATTAAAAATAATTTAATTATAAATTGACATGAAATAATGTTAAGAACACTTAAATATTAAAAGTTTACTTTTCTATTAAAGTGGATTTCTTTATATTTTAAATTTTCATTTAAAAGGTAAATTTTATAATTTAATAATTTCAATTTTAAAAAATTAATTTCATTTTTGGATTCATAAAGTCAAAATTATATTACGGCTAATTTTATGATTATTCTGAAATGGTTGATTTTTATGTCAATAAGAAAAAAAAAATTATAAATATTATAGCTTTTATTACATAATAATGACATAAGCATGGATTTCAAATTTATATAGTCATATACTTGGAATGTATGAATTCAAGGAGAAAAAATCATTTGAAAATATTATGCCCAATTTTTAAATCCTTATTTCAATTTTGGAATCAAATTTTACAATTTATTCTAATAAAAAACTATTTTGGTCATTTTCTAATAATTAAGTTTTCAAATGGTTACATTAAGATTTTTAATGAATTGAAAGTAAAAAAATATGTTAATTTTTAATCCTAAATTATTAAATTTCATGAGAATAAATACTATACATTATTTTGATGTAAATTAATTTTCTTGCTTGTAAAGTAATTTTTTATAAAAAAAAATTGTTGAGTTATGTATACTTATATTAAAATTCATTCTTACCACCTATAGGAATCGAATATTATAAAATCATATTAAAATTTTGGATTAAAATATTTAAATCATTTTATAATGATGATTTTATTTATAGTTATAAAAAAATCGATGCAGTAAAAGTTAGTCACCATAGTTAATGTTAAAATATAGTAATATACTTAAAACTAATTGATAAGGCCACAAATATCCTAATAAAATTAAAAATATTTGATTTATTGATTAGATTATATAATACTATATCTTATATTATAAATTTAGTTAATTTTGTTTTACTTACCTTTGAGAATTCCATTTATTTTATATGATGTTAAGAGTATTTACAAAAGTGGCACTCCTGTCACATATAAATGGAGCCCTCATCATACCCTTAAAATAAATGAAAAAAATTATAAATATTTATTTTAATCTTTAATTTTTTCTACCCTAATAATACAATCAAACTTTCTTGAGTTTCTCGTCCCAATTATAAATCATATACCTCTTATTTCTAAGAGGTCCTTTTAGAGGAGATTCAAGAACTCAATATAGGTGATATATTCTTCATGATTTTATTATATTTATTAATCATATAGATCTTTTTAAATTCGATTTATCACTCTAATAATTTTTTTTGAAATCATTAATCTTCTATAAAATTGATATTATCATTATGAAATAGCATGTTCTTACTCATTCAATTTTTATGAAACAATCATTTTTGGTCAGTTTTACCACCTACATAAATGATGTTATAATATTTGTGTCATAAAAGATTAAGAAAATTTATATACTCATAATATTATTTAAAATTAATAAATTTATTATATTTTAAGGATTTTAGAATGGTTATATACACATTTTTATTCACTAATAATGTCAATTATTTTTCCGGAAAAAAAATACTAAAAATAATATTTTTAGGCATTACATGAAAATAATCACCAGAATTTCCATGAAATGACTATGGTACTATATAAATACATCAAAAAATATTATAATCTTTTATGAAAATTATTTATATTTTTAAAGCTTGACCAAGGAGAAAGGATGAAAACCACAAAATTGGAACATGTATGGAATAATGAATAGTTAACTTTAAAATGTTTCTTTTAATAATGAATTATAACTAAATTAGTAATAAGAAATTATAAGAGAATTGAATCTCATTATATAATCATAAAAAAGTTATTATATATATTTATTATAAATTTATATTTATTAACTTGGATGTCAGTGTCTGTTCGAGAAAGTGGAAGTCTGATGTATTGGTTTCTTTGTCTCAATTTCAATTCCTTCATACATGTTTCATTTTGTGAACCATGTTTTGATTCACTGACCCATGAATTTCATGTAATATATTTTCCATATAATTCTTGGGATTTAAAAAAATAATTCTATTTTTTCTTTTAATGTATTTTGATTCAATTTTTATAAATGATGTGATGGTGCTTTATCTATTCTTCCATTTCTTGGGATATATCTCTAGTTATGCACATATTTTCTTTAATATGGTGAATATGATACCTCATTGTAATATTATATCATAATTAAATAACAAATACTAGTATTTAATTTTCTATTTCATGTTATATATTTAAAGAGGTTTCTTCTTATAAAATTTAAAATTCTTGAGTGTTTTTCATCACAAAAATAATTCTTTGAGACATCTTTCGAATTATGAACCTATTTCCATTTATATAGCATATATAATGCATATTTGACATATTATAGCATAACTATTTATCAAGACCTGAACCACTATGGAACACCAGGATTACAATTAGCTAAGTGTGACACCCCAACCCTGTCTCTAATAGGCCAGGGGCTGGAGACCAGTGCTGAGTAGGCATATCACACACATGTGACGTGCTATCCTAATATAACTATGCACACCAATATATAAAAATACCCATATAATGTTTAAAGGTAAATAAAAATAATTCCAATAATTCATGAATAATATATATCATGCATCTCAGTATAATAAATTACTAGAAAGAAATAAACTGGTGTAAATACAAGCCCACATAAATTTGGAAAAGAGTATAACCTACTCAGAATGAGGGGGACTAATTTCAAATGTAACATCTGATCCCACCATGGTCAATCAATCTCACTTTTCTCCTCCTACTCTAGTTCCTCCAAGGTCTCTTTCAAAAGGCCATTCATCTACATAATACATGACAAGTTAGTGCAGATCCCATATAGGGGTGAGAATAACAATACACAATCGGACATCCCATAATCACTAAACATAAATATTCAAGAGTACTAAACTCATCAACTCAAAGGCACGTCGATCAGGATATCTGACAAGGGAATAAGGATACCCATAAAAATGTAGATATAATTATAATAGAATATAGTTCTCAAAGAAGGGTCATCCACTTTCATTTATAAGATTATTCTAGAGTATTTAAGGTAGTGATTGTCTAAGAGAACCCTCTTTATGAGCTATGTATCACTGATGGGACTCATCTAATATGTCATGTTCGTCAGGTATCTCCCAATAAGAACTCGTTGGGACATTGAATATGTTGATCACTTGATATAGGATCACTCCCAAACCCACAAGGGGACATAAAAAATCCTACTGGATCAATCTGCTAAACTTGGGATTGATGAACTATGCATGGTGGTCACACCGATACTACAAACCCTACCCAATGTGGAATATATGAGAGAGGATCCCACCCTATGGCTTATGATGGGATACCATAGACTCTATCTGAGATAAAAATCCATATGGTGGATCAAAATCCTATGCTCAAGACATAATGCCAAATTTTATCCTTGTAGGGATAAACAAAGGAATAACACTCAACTGGACCTGATCTATACTGAAGAGATATAGGAGCTCAACTTCTCCTAAAATAAGTACATAGTGTGTACTTGAGGGTACATGGTGTGTCTCATCTAACCTATGTCTAGAAATTTCTCAGTAACTTACATATTATGTAATCCTCTATATAAATGGCACGTCCTTGAGGGGTACACTGAATGTAGAGGTCAAACCAGCACTCATCATTCCACTAACCCATGTTAATGATCATCAATCCATGCCTGTACACCATGGGTCAGGCTTGTGTACCTAGTTGTGTCTTAGTGATGGGTCGTTCCCAAGTACTCTGCTTGTACCCATGTGTATGGGTGTGTTTGTGACCATGTACCCTCCAGGGTACATTTTGAGCTGATAGAACTGGATCACATGTAGTATGACATATTTCACATAGAGTGCGATATTGTTTTAATTTATAAATGTTGTCTTTATACCTAGGGTCTCACAAGGCATGTGTTCTTCAGACAACATGTCGCGTAACACCATATTTTCTAGAACCCATAGGATCGTCATGTTTCTTCTATTCAAACCACTTCTACAGTAACTCCTACCATCAATAAAATCAACAAAACCCTTATCAATTATTTAAAAATACTTTACGCTACCTGTGGAATGATTATGAATAACAAATCTAAATTGGAAAACACCTCTGTCAAATCGTGTCATCACTGTGTGTCAAACCACAAACCAAAAATCTCTAATATTATTATATCCTTAATTTCATCATTGTACAAATATACTGTGTTGTTAATCAGGAATCTAAAATCATGGTTTTTTTGTATTTCATCAATGAGAGTTTTCAAAAAGGTCACCTACTGGGTAATCATTGAATTACCAGTCAAAGAAACATTGACGACGAATGTGCCAAAAATGGGGGATAAATGCACAATACATAACCAATGGAATCAACCTTGGATATTTTTAGGGTTTGAATTGATTCATTCCCATTAAATTGATGAAAAAATAGAAATAATAATAAAATATATCAATTCCCCATAATTCTAGGAAGATAAATCTAAACACACAAGTCATGATCAACCAATGAATCAATATGTTAGTGGATTGGTTCTCATTCATCATAGAATAAAATAATGGGGAAATAAACCAAGAAAATAAAATTCCCTTATTGATATGGATCAATCATTATTGTTTAATAGTTTAATTCCTTTATCATTGGTGATATCCACAAATCCATTGAGATAGATAGTCCTAGTGGTACAAATCCCATCCTTTATCCCATTTTCATTCACTAATGTTTCCTCCACACACTCCTCTCAAATCCTAGGGGTTTTCATCTGACTCTATTTATTTTGAATAAATGTTTATTTTTAGAATATATTAGGTTGATGTTTCAAAAGAGAAGAAAATAAATGTATTTATTCATATATTTTATTTTGGTTTCCATGAAAACATTTATTAAATCACCTAACGCATAAAAAGATTATCTCACACCTAGGATAAAACCCATTTTTTGGAAATAATGGTTGTCACAGATTTCTGATCTGAGACTCTTTTCGGAAATTATTCCATCATTTCCTTAAAAAATCACTTTTGGGACATTAATACATTTAATGCTTATATAATATCAATATCAAGCCACTTCGGGTGTCACGAACCAAATCTAGTTGCCACTGAAACTTGCACCAAACCCACCCCATGAAAAGTTCCAAAGGTAATTACCATTCCCCAAGGGTAGGTATAAGTTGCCTAGTATCATAAAATGAGAATTGGGAATGATTTACCTGATTTTATAAACAAAAAACAACAAATCCATCCAATAAAATGAATCTCGATTTTTCAAACCAAATAATCTTTTAAAAAAATACAGAACTGAATTACATCCGTTAAAAAAACTCACCAAGATTAAAAAATGAAGAAAACCAAAAATAAACTACCTGAGAACTCTCATGGAAAGGGGCACCGCCCTTAAGCCATCTCTACAAGACTTTACCACAAACGACCAACTAGAAAACCGAACCACAGGCATTAAAAACTATACCCAACATGCGACAATAAAAATAAAAAACTGTACTTACACCAAAGGGTGTAAGTAGGGTGTGAGAAAATTACTAGATGGATACCACCACTAATAGATCCCATGTGATAAACATTCAAAGATTAAAATCTTGCATGTTTTCATAAACAGGAAATACTTGTTAAAATTTCTAAAAGATGTAACTGGAAAATTAAAACAGTTTTCAAGTGGGATATCATTAAGAATAAACACTTCTAAAAATAATGTCAACACTACTGAGTTTTTCAACCAACTATACTATATGCCGATGGTATTCAAAAATTAACTAATGAGCAAAAACATTAGGAAGTAACCCATAGGAACTAGCCCATTGTGGGTCCCAGGTACCTCGTATCTCGGTGAGAGTAACTATCATAATATATGTTCTTCTGCATGAGAAACTATTAGGGAACATACCCATAACCTAGTGGTTCCCAATCATCATCATCATAGTTTATTTATTGTTGTAAGCTTCAAACTTTCTACATTAAACTGAGGTCAAACCCCGCGGATTCACTAGCATACTAGTACACATCCACCCACCTAGATACCCAAGATTCCCTCTTGGGCTCAGACAAGTTCAACAAGACAACAAATATAATTTTCACATGAAAATATGCCTTACACATCAAACATTAACCAAAAATCACATATGTACATCACACAAATCACAAAATCCAATTTTTCATTCAAATTGATTTTGAAATCAAAATCAAACAAAAATAGCCCACAACACATATTTCACATCTTTCACAATTCAAAAAATCCTTTATAATTTTTATAAAATATTTCCCAAGATTCTAAACATCACATAACATTCCACTCACATGGTACATAATACTCTTTTCATAAGAAAAGTACATTTTTCACATCACACTCAAAAAAGACAACTTGAAAACATGTTTCACACCCATATCCCAATTCCATAAATCACCTCGACAAATTAAAAAACATTAACAAAACGTTTTATATAAACAATAACCACTTTAACTTTCAAAAATTCATTTTAAAAATGTAATACTGCCAAAATATTATATAATCAACCATTTTACACTTTGTGTAACTCATTAAATCATTTATAATTTTCATAAAAGAAACCCAAGGGGTATAACTATGTTTTTCCCAAAAAACCCAATTCCAAATCCTCTTTCAAAGCCAAAATTACACCAATACCAATCTGAATTAGAATTTTAATCATTATAAATATTTAATTAACCACTCTTAATTATTATAAAATAACCTCAAACAATACCACAAAATATGCTCATGAAAAACGCATATTTTCATAAAACTCTTTCAGGAGGCATTACATGGTTTCACACATAAAACCAATTAAAAATCCTATTTCAAACACAAAGGCACACCAAGAACCTACCAAAGAATAATTTCCAGACCAAAAATATTAATTACACAAATTTCATTTGTTATAAAACACACCCAAACAATACCCCAACAGTTACACCTGAAAAACACCCGATTTCAAAATAAAATGTAAATATAAAATTATATTCTTAACCAAATCCATCATAAATAGTTTTTTTAAAACACACATCATATTAGGAACATTAAAAATAAGTAATTAAAGAGAAATATCCCATTTATAAATGATCACACATTGAATCACCTACAAAAAGTTTCGAAACCCTCAAATATTGGTGTGAAATATCAACCACACCACATCCACACTCAAGGAAGTGAAAAGAAACCTAAAACCTCAATATTTAACCCAAAAGACATGAAGTTAGACCCTATGCATGAACCATAACTTATGGACATTTTAGAACTCAAGAAAGGGTGAAAGAATCCATAAGTAAAGAGATGAAATCAAAGTGATAAATAGTTACTTGTAGAAGTCTTGAAGTGATCGCCCTAAATCCACCAAACTCCAAATATACAAGTAACCAAAAATATAATGAGGATCTAAGGAGTCATACTAAGTCATTTGGGGACATAAATGGGCGATAAGAATGAAAATTGAAGGTGTTATGAAAGAATCATTTTATCTCTTCAAATCTGGTCGATTTGAGAAAGAGTATGAAATATCACTCTAAATTGGGGTTCAAATGAGCTCTAAAAATGAGAAACTGATACTTTTGGTGATCCTAAGGATATTTCGTTAGAGTGGGAGGAGGAATCACTGATAAAAAATAAAAAATTAAAGAGATATTATGGAATTAAAAAACATTTAAAGCAGAAAATGAGTTTACGGTCAGACCCAATACCTTAAATAAAAACCCAAATACACCATGATTATGGATCTCTAAAGGCTAAAAATTGACATGGTGGTGTTAATAGGTTAGGGTTGGCCATTTATGAATTGTAATGGATGAAATTTTTTGAAAAATTAAAAACTTATAAAAGAAAAAAAATTTGTTATTAAATCTGGAAATGGGCTCACAGTTTGGCCCAAATTTTCAAAACCCACCATTACCACCAAAATTCATAGGAAACACCCAAAACAAAACAACAATTGAAATTAATTGAAAATTACTTATAGAGAAGTGATGGATGTAAAAATTATCCCCCACTATAAAACTTTCCACCCCTGGAAAGTCACAACAAGGCCAAAAGAAAAAACCAATCCCAACTGATAGACCGTAAATGTACTCCTTTGCCAAGTTCGGTCCGCCCCGAAAAGGCAAAAAAAACCTCATTTGATCAATTTAGGAAGGAATAATCTCATGAACCAAAACTTAAATTAATTTCATGAAATAATCCTGAACAATCATACGTTATCCACAAAAGGAAACTCCTAATATACTATATGAACAAGACTCAAGTAATCTACCCAGACGAACAATAATAACGAACAAGGTTACACTTAATTTTCCTTAACTAAAATGTTGGGAACTCTCCAATCCCAATGTTTACCCTATGAAGATGTTGGTAGTTATATATCTTCAAACGAGACTACCATCCACCAGGCTAAGACCAAGGACCAATCTGAGTTACTAGTATGGGGAGACACAAATGGTCTCCCCACCATAAGAGACATCATAAATTTTCCCAAGACAGATTCCAGACACTAACAAGGGGAGGCCTAAACGGACTCCCCGGTTCAAGGGGTAGAGTTCTATAAGACCTTTACAAAAGAAATTATATAAGTCTCATAGTGGGTCTCCCCACCATAAGATCCAACCATCATAACTGACCTGCATATGCTAATATAGAAAGACCCCAAAATTTAAAGAGATGGGATGGTCGGACGGTTAATTCGCATGGTTTGGGAAACCATTCACTAACCATGTGGATCCTTCTATCTACATGATTTTCTAGTGCATGGCTACTACTAACCATGCAAACACTGTGTGCTCAACCTGTCTATCCAAACTTCAAACCTTTCTCTAAATACCCAGTTGAAACCAAAGGGGGAAAGTATGAACTCAGGCTACAACATGGAAATGAGGTCCTCCAACCTCTACCCCCAAGCATGAAAAACTGGAACATGATGATGACACCGGAGGTTTAAACTCTTCCAATCATTCATACTGAGTATAGAAATTTGTAAAAGGGTTTGAACAACATTGGGATTTCCTCTAGCTACATGCTAGCTTTTCTCCAGGACCTATGGCTAACGCTAAAATGATTTAAGCATCTTCGACCTCATAGTTAGGCTTTGGAAACCACCTGAACAGAACTTCTTTGTCTGGTGATACAAATAACTACACCACAATCCCTGATAAGTTTACCAAGAACTAACACTTTCCAACCTCAATTTACCCTAACCTAACATTTCATTGAAACAAGGTCTTAGAATATTCACACACATCACACCTTGTTTCTTCGGGTGAGAAATAATAAAAGGAAAGGACGCATATAAACACATTCCTCTAAAAGAGAGGATTTTGACGTTTTTCTAAGGTAGACATGCTCCTAACATAACATAGACACTCAGAGGATTACAAAACCTTCACTTTATAGTAAAATAGGCACATGACATCACAAGTAATCACCGAACCTGACCATTGTGACTAATAGAAACAATACATAGAAAATGACTTTATCCCAAGTCCCTAAACAACACACAAGTCTAGAAAGTGGCCATAATAGAATCTCATGACCAGATTCCAAAAACCGATGGTTTAACAAGAACTTATGCTTCAAAGAAACTAAGAAGATCCCAAATTCCCTCTTAGACACCATTAAGACACTCATCCACCCTGACAACACGAGACCAATTCCACCTTTGATGAACCCAGAAACTTAAGAAACTAAGGTCTCTTTCAACCTTCCACGAGCACTATCCCACTATAAGAGGATCCAAAAATCAATTAAAGGAATGGTTGTAAACTCAGTCAACAAATATCGATATAATATTCCTTATATTGATCAACTGGAGTTTTTCCAATGGTAAAACAATCCAGGATTCACTTCAGTTGTGCATTAACCCTTAATGGGGGCGTACCTTATTTAATGAGAGAACCCAAGTACCCAACCAAGCTAGTTCATTGGTCAAAACATTGCACAAATGAGATCCAAACACATGAATGGAACAACCATAAAAGTGTCCTAAAACATATCTCATAAGAGACTACTAACTGGTCCTTCTACCCAGCTTACCGACCAAACAAAAATCCAAAACACTGTTCAAACTAGAGGGGTACATGGACTCAAAACATCCCACAACATCAAAATTTTCCAAAAACACATAATATACACCATCCCAAAAAATTAATCAATACATCTTGTTTTTCTTTATATACATTCCTTTGAAAAAAATGGTTTAGTGGTTAGCGTATCCACTAATGGTACCCCATGGGCCTCACACATGCATGTTTTTGTGCCACATCGAGCACCCTACTCATATCTTTCCCGACACTCATCCAGTCAGGCCATCAACCATACATCATCCTATATTAACCCATACATATTGTCTTTAAAGGAAATACCAAAGGTTAAAACAAAAATTCTTTCCAATTTTCCAAACCAAAACGGTCAACCAACGCATCCTTTTTCTCCAAACCACTAACCACGAGATAAGAATCCCAACTCACGTCTTACAAAACTTTTTATAAAGACACAACCATTTAGATAAGAACTCACTTTCAAGTTATTCACATCAATTTCAAAACATATCATCCCATTAAAATAGCTATTGCATTGTTTAGAAAACTCTATTGGAAACACTTTTTCAAAAGCAACTTCAATATAGTCCATACATTCAAAAGAGGTGTAAGCACACCACTTTCCATTTCAAAAAAATTCGGAAAATTCAGCTCCACCATTTCATAAATCAAACCATTCCCTATTTATTTGAAAATATTTTCCCAAAAACTTTACGCTTCATAAAACCAAGTCACTTTAAAACCAAATTTCCAAGATTTCAAAACAAAAGAAGACAAGACAATGTGATAGAAAACTAGTTTCAGTGGGTGACATGTACATATGGTTGGCGGCTATATTCCAATCACTTCACCATCACAGAGAGTGTTCTAGAGAATATCCCTGGCTCCACATGGCTTTCCAGGCCCTAAAAGCTCACTGAGACCATTAACCCAACTCTCTTTTCATTTCCCATAATCATCCCCAATCTAAGAAAAACAAAAGACTTAGATAAATCCTGACTTCCCTTGGAAACCTGAATACCATCATGAGTTGTGCTGATCTGGAACACTACCCTAAAATATAATACCAAGTCCCAACAATCCTCACCCTAGACTATCCTGAATCTTCCCCAAATAACATGACCCAAAGAGTTAAACTGAACCTCCTCTCATACCACTTTGTCAAGAACCAAATCTTTTCGCAACCGAAACTGGCACCAAACCCAGCCTGTGAAAAGTCCCAAAGGGAGTTTTTTATCCCCATGGGCTGGCACAAGTTCTTGGGTATCATAAAATAAGAATTGGGAATGATTTACACATTCTTATATACATAAAACAACAATTGAATACAATAAAAAGAATCTGGATTTTTCAAACCAAACAATAATTTACAAAAATTAATAATAGAATTACATAGTTTAAAGAAACTCACCAAGACAATGACAAATGTAAAAAAATAAGCATCCTAAGAACTATCATGGAAAGGAGCACCACCATCAATCCATCTCTACAGTACTTCACCACCAAGGACATTCTAGAAACCCGAACTACTGGCACTAAAAATTGTACCCAACATGTGACAACAAAAATAACCATGTCTACTTACACCCAAGGGTGTAAGTAGGTTTTGATTTAATGCCGGGTATGATACCACCACTAATAGACTCCATGTGATAAACATTCAAAGATGAAAATCTTGCAAGTTTTCATAAATAGGAAATGCTAGTTACAATTTCTAAAAGATGCAACATAAAAATTAAAACAGTTTTCAAGTGGGATATAATTAAGAATCAACACTTTTAAAAATAATTTCATCACAACTTAATTTTTTAACCAATGATAATGTATGCCGATGGTAATTACAAAGTAACTAATGATCACAATTAATAGGAAATAACCCCTAGGCACTAGCTCATTGTGGGTCCTAGGAACCTCGTATCTCAGTGAGAGTGATGGTCACAATATCTGTTCTCAAGCACGATCCACTAGTAGGGAACATACCCATAACCTAGTGGTCCCCAATCATCATCATCATTGTTTAGTTAGTGTTTTAAGCATCAAATTTTCTACATGAATGTGAGGTCAAACCCCACAGATTCACTAGCATACTAGTACATGTCCACCCACCAAGATACTCGGGTTTCTCTCTTGTGCTCAAACAAGTTAAACAATACAGGAAGTATAATTTGAACATGAAAATATCTCTTCCGCATCAAAAATTAACCAAACATCCCACATTTACATCACACAAGTCACAAAATCCACTTTTTCATTCAAAGTGATTTTGAAATCAATGTCACAAAAAAATAGACCACAACACATCTTTCACATCTTTCACAATTCAACACATCCTTTAAAAATTTTATAAAATATTTCCCAAGATGCTAAACATCACATAACAGCCCACTCACATGTTACATAATATGATTTTCATAAACAAAGTCCGTTTTTCACATCACACTCACACAAAATAGCACAAAAACATGTTTGACATCCACATCACAATTTCATAAATCACCTCGACAAATTACAAAACATTACCAAAACGTTTGATTTAAAAATTGTTCACTTAATCATTAAAAAATCATTTTAAGAACATAATCCCACCAAAATAGTACATTAGCAACCTTTTCACACTTTGTATGACGCATTAAATCATTTACAATTTTCATAAAACCAACCCAAGGGGTATAACAATGTTTTTCCCACAAAAAACAATTCCAAATCCAATTTCAAAGACAAAATCACACCAATACCAATCCAAATAACAATTTTAATCCCTAGTAATATTTATTTAACCACTATCAAGTATTATAAAATCACTTCAAATAATACCACAAAATATTCACATGAAAACACACATTTTCATAAAATGCTTTCAAGAGGCATTACATGGTTTCCCCCATAAAACTCATTAAAAGACCCTCTTTTAAAACCAAATCCACACCAAGACCCTAAAAATGTATAATTGTCAGCCCAACAAGATTTATTACACCAATTTAATTTGTTATAATACACACCCAAACAATACCCTAAGGGTTACACATGAAAAACACCCAATTTCAAACTGAAATGAAACTGTAAAATAAAATGCTTAACCGAATACATCATAAAATGTTTTTTGAACAACAAAAAACATATGAGGAATATGAAAAATAAGTAATTCAATCAAAATAACTCATCAAGAAATGATCTCACATGGAATCACCTACAAAAAGTGTCGAAACCTTCAAATATTGGTGAGAAACTTCAAACGGACCACCGTTGCACCTCAAGGAAGTGAAAACAAACCTAAAACCTCAATATTTAGCCCAAAATAGAGGATGCTAGACCCTAGTCACGAACTCTAATGTCAGTAAATTTTAGAACTCAAGAAAGTGTAAAAGAAGCCCTAAGGAAAGAAAAGAAATCAAAGAGAGAAAGACTTACTTGAAGTAATCATGAAGAGATCGCCCTGAATCCACCGAATTCTGAATCTCCAAGTGACCAAAAATATTATGGATGATTAAAGGAGTCATATTAGGTCATGTGGGGACTAAAATGGGGGAAAATAATGAAAATTGAAGCAGTTCTGAAAGAATTATTTTACCTCTTCAAATCTGGTCGATTTGAGAATGATTAAGAAAGATCGCCCGAATTTTCTTTTCAATTGAGATCCAAAAATGCGAAACCGATAGTGGTGGTGAACCTAGGTATATTAGATTCTCAAGATATGTGGAATCACAGAAAAAAATAAAAAAAAATGACAGATATATTAAAGAATTAAAAAAACATTTAAAGCTAAAAATGGTCTTACAGGAAGGCCCACTACCTTATATAAAAAACCAAATACACCATGATTATGGATTTTTAAAGGCTCAAAATTGACATGGTGGTGTTAATAGGTCAGGGGATCCCATTTATCAATTGTAATAGACGAGAAATGTTGAAAATGGTGTAGTTATTAAAGAAACAAAATTGGTTTTTAAATCAGGAAATGGGATCATGGTTTGGCCCAAATTTAAAAAACCTTCCATTTCCTCCAAAATTTATAGGAAACCCACAAAACAAAACAATAATGAAATCAAAATGAAATATTCCTTCTAAATAATTCATGGATGTGACATCAGTCCTCATAATTTTATGTTGACTTAACACCTAGCTCCAAAAATATTACTAGATATATTCCAACTATTTAAAAGAAAAAAAATAGATTCATTACATTCTCCCCACCTCAGGGATCTTCATCCCCAAAATAAAAAACCTACTCAGAAATATGAGGATTCAGGTCTCATATCTTTTTTTGAATATCCTAGTCGATCTACAAGATTCTCTCTTGCTTCCATTGAATATGAAATAAGGGAATATCTAACTCCCGAAGGAACTTGTCCGGTTAATCCTCAATCTCCACTAGATACTCCGCAAAGGTTGATCCATCCTTGATGTCCATCTCTCCCTAGCCAATAAGATTTGATGGGTCATAAAAATAATGCCTCATATGTGACATGTGGAAGACATTATATACCCAGTATAATTTTAGTTTTAGGGACATGTGGTACACCACCTCGCCGAACCTACATAGAATCTAGAATGGGCCAATGAATCTAAGATACAACCTTTCTCCCTATCCAAATATGCACAATCCAAGTCAAATTGAGAGCCTCAAGAACACATGGTATCCTACCTAAACCTAAAATGGCCTTCTAAAATGGTCATTATATGTCTTTTTAGGGATCTAAGAAATCCTAATATGCTCCAAGATTATCTCCATCTTCTCTATCATAACTCGTATAACTCTAGGACCATGAGTTTGATCAGACAAGCATAGTGTTAACCTACAGTGTCTCCGATAAAAGGCCTAAAATTGTTCCATAATGATGGTGTAATTATATATATTTTTGTACACAAACACCACCAAGGGTATGTGATCCTTCTAACTATGTTCAAAGTCTAACAAGCTAGAACACAGTTTTTCTTCCAGAACCCGAATGGTCCAATCAGTCAGGCAGTCAGTTTAAGGGTGATATGCCATGCTCAAACACCAATGATTCCCAAATGGCTCTTAAAATCCTATCCATAATTGTGATGTAAAGTGATTATCATGTACTGAAATAATCTTTGTGGTAACTCCATAAATCCAAACTGTTTCCTTCCAGTAAAGGTGTTTATAACTCTCTACTAAAAACGGATATCAGATATCAAGGAAGTGGGTCGGCTTAGTGAGTCAGTCTACAATCACCTGGATGGAATCATGTCTTATAGACTTCCATGGTATTTCTTTCATCATATCCATAGATATATCATCCCACTTTACACTCTGTAACCTCAAGGGGTTAGCTAAATAAACTTGAATCTGATGCTCAGCCTTCACATGCTGACAAGTAGGGAATCAAAAAACAATCTTTTCTATGAAGTTATTCATATCTGGACACCAAAACAAATATAAAATTTCCATGTATTTCTTTTCCACACATGGAGTTACTGCCAAGGGGGGTATATTTAAATCCCTCATAACCTCCTCATACAATCTAACAAGTACCATCATCCATATTCTAAAAATGATGATGTGCTCTGCACCTTCAGAAAAACCAGTGTATAACACAAAATGTTAATATCTAATCATTTAAGGTATCATAGACATTATATACATGGTGGTCCTCCTTAACATGTTGTAAAAGAATTTGGGTGACAACCATCAATTGGAGGTATGTGGTACCATCCTTGTTAGGTAGGGAAATATCAATGAGGCTAACTGATCTGACACATCGGTTAACAAAAATGAGAAAGATCTCCTACTGAGAATATCTTACACCATGTTCCCCTTCTCAGGAGTATCTACTATGTCCAACTCCAAATTTTGGATCATGTAGTTCTTCTCTGAGGTATCAAATGTTGGATTGTATAGGGAATAACTATTTTACTATATATTATAAAAAATCAAGTTTTTTCTGAAAGGAATCATAGAGAACTTCATACTCATCGCCGTACTCTAGAAATATCAAAATGAGAGTTCTCATCAACCTCCATCACAACACCTGAAAATCATTTGGGCACATTTTTATGCAAATGAAAGGTTGTACATTCAAGTTTAAAGTAGTGAAATGTTCCAATATCTTGGATAAATCAAGCACATATATATTAATATTTCTATCCAACACAAGGAATCTCCACGTCTTCATAACTTTATTGGGTGGCTCCCAAGAAAACACTACCTTGACATTCACAAGATCCACTACTACTCCATTATCCAAGATGACATCTCCCAGAATATAGAACTCCTGAATCTAGAACTGATAATTCAAGATATTCCCATAAATAAAGTTCTCTCAAAGTATATCTAGTTCTATCCACATGTTTCGTTAATGCTACTCCCCAAATGTCATGTACACTAATATTTTATTTATAGGGACCACCACAAAAATAGTCTATAAAACACTATAAGATCTGGTTCATGAGTCCCATGAAAACTATTGGGGAATTCATCATGCCAGAAGGAATCAACATATACTCATAATGATCATAGAGGCAAACAAATGTCATCTTTAGAATATCTAAATCTCATAATTGAAGATAGTGATAACCAGATTTGAGGTATACCTTCAAGAACCATCTCACATATCATAACAGATTGAAGAGGTTTTCAATCCTCACCAATGGATACTTATTCTTTACGTTCACCATGTGAAGGTGAAGACAATCTATACACAACATCAAAAATCTATCCTACTTCTGGTCAAACAACACTTGGAAATCCTGGGATGACACTCTAGGTACGATAAATCTCTTATCCTACAAGTCATCCAACTCCACCTTCATCTCAAAAATATATGTGGTATCTATACGATATGTTGGAATAAATATCAATGCATTACATAGGTTATAATCAATGTAAAATTATATCTATTGGTCGGCATGTAATCCTAGAACATCCTTCCGAAATGCATCCTCATACTCCACCACTAGTGCAAGAAGATGAAACCCAAAGAATCCACTAATCCAAGTGTAATACTATCCAATTGTTTAGTAATCATCTATATCATCCTATTTATAAGATCATACTACTCTTACTTAGTTTCTGTCCTACACATGAATTAAAACCGCATCTCATCACTATGAACACATCATAGATTCCAACAAAAATATCCAATTTGGGCATGAACAATGGATAGTCATTCCATACCAAAGATGATGTCATAAGGCCTATCCCATATAAAAATATATATCATTAGACACTCTCCACTATTTGTTTTATATCACACATCTAGTAGAAGTGTGAAATCACTGAATCACCTCTTGTAGGAGTCTCTAAAAGCAAGGGATAATCTAGTGGCTCAACCATAATCTCTATGTATTGAACATGAGAAGTTTAAAGAGAAGAGTGTCATGAATCTATGTATATTAGTGATGAATATACTTTTTAAAATACATATATATTATGATTAATCACCCCTGGATCCACTGGGTCATAGGCCTCCACTGCCTTTAGCATCTCTTATCCCTGACCACCAACTCCTTGAGCCTAGTCTGGACCACCTAGGGTGGGTGGTGCAAACATGTTAAACCTTCTTCCACCTCCTTCTACTCTAAATCATAATATACCATGTATTCCACACTGAAAACCTCCAAACCTCTACAACTACCTCCACCTCAATGGTCCATCATCTATCTCTCTGTCAGATGTATGACGAGTCAGACGATCCTGAGTGAGATATCCTTGTCTATCACAAAAGAAACAATGCCTCACTCTTGATGGACTAGAAAAATCATGATATCCTTGAACTATTGACATTATATAATGGTATTATCTCTTAAAGAATCTCTCATTCTTGAATCTCTGAGTTTTCCATCTTCAACTTGTTAATAAGGTCTCATAACTTATGTTCTCACTACCATCACCAGCAATAAGCATGTTCTCTTTTAAGAATCTCTCCACTACTAAACCCCACACAAACATTCCATCATAGTTTCAAATGAAAGGAGATATCACTATATACCTAATATATCATCATAGTCCTCACTCAAAATTATTTTCAGGGAAAATCGATCTCAAACCATAACTATAGAGTATCATGAGTGTTTGTTAGACCTCAACGATTAATCATCCATAGAAATGTTTCCCTATTGAAGATGGAGATTTTATGGGATATAGAATGATCACAAAATGGATAGTTAAAACTTATATCAGAAGATGTGAATAAAAATTTTACCGATAGAGAGTTGTATCGGCATGTATATGAATCACCAAAAAATAATATTTCCCTATGGATCCCTTAAGAAAACACATAGGTAAGACCACTATATGATTTTGAGGTGTCCTCACAACACAGAAAACTTATGTCAGAACCTCTATCCAGTCCTTAGAATACTAGGAGCTAAGAAAACCTATAAACCTAGGTTGTCACTACCTCTAATACTCATGGAGTGAACATATCCTCCCCACATCCTCATTTAGTGCCTCTAGCGCAACTTGCTTCTCAACAGGTGGTGTAAATATTGGAAAATCACACAAATATATCGTATTCTATACAAGACCCTATACTGAAGCCTCATCATTAGGTAGGTCATCCTCATGATAATGTAGGGGAATCGTTGGTATAAATAATCATTTAGGAATTATAAAATAAATATGCTTCTAAATATTTAAAGAGTATATATGGGAGATTAATAAAAAGGAAATGGAAACCACGACACATTTATATATGGTGCATATACCAATTTATTATACTGCAAACTATGTCTACGTGTACTGAGTCAAAAAGAATGTTATTAGAGTCATGGAGAATGGATATGCCGATCACTACACCAACACTGGATTCCCTATCCAATGAGAAAAAATCATAACACTTTAACATTGTTTCCCTAGTTCCCAAACAAATTTCACTACTAGACAATATTCAAACTCTTTTCCTAAGATAACCACTACTCTGACACCACTTTGTCATGACCTAGCCCACCAGGGATCATATGGCCAGTTATAAAATGATTGTGACACCTCAATACCACCTTCATTGGGATAGGTCCATGTGACCATCACCAAGTAGGCATATCACACACATTGGAGGCTTCAACTTAATGTACTTATACTCATGAAAAATTCTCAAAATACCCATACAATGATAAAAGGTAACTAAAAATGATACTAATAATGCATGCATATCGTCTATCCCATGTTAGATTATAAATAATTACTAGCATGTATTATAAAGGACCAAATTCAAGCCCACCCAAAATTAAAAAGGAGTGTCGACCACTTAGAAGCATAGGGCTACTATCAAATACAACAGTTATTCCTAAAAAGATTAGTCTAGATCACCATGATCTACTAATTCCCAATCCTCCTTAGACCCCAACAAAATTACTATTTTCTTCATAATACATGACATTTGAATACATATCCCATATAGGGGTGAGTATAAAATACTCAGTAGGAAACCCTAAAATCTCTAAACATATAGAATCATGAGTAGTCATCACATAAAATCAAATGAATGTTAATCAGGATATGATACCTTGTAATAAGGATAACCATAATCCCCAAATAATTCCATAATAGACTCCAAGTATAAAATGGTTCTCAAAAACTAACATCTATAGTATTCTTCTTGATAATAAAGGGTAATGATCATTGGAGATAACTTTCTCCATGAGCTATGTTGTCATTGATAGTTATAATCTGAGTAGTCTTCTACTTCTGGTCTCTCCAAAGAAGTACTCATTAGAACTTTAAAGATACCAACATTTATATATAGGATCACATCCAGGACTACTAGGGGAAACCACAAACCCTAATGGATCAATAGACAAGAAATATGATCAATTCCCTATGCAAGGTGGTCGTGCTAATGCTACAAAACCTACCCATAGTAGATTATATGATATAGGATCACACCCCATTCCACTTAGAGGGATGCCAAAAACACCATCCTAGACCAAAACCATATAGGGGATCAAAATTATATGATCCGGATTTAATGTCCCACTATACCATTATAGGGATGGGCCAATGGATCACACTCAACTAAACCTAGTCTATACTAAAGTCATAGAGGCCCTAACTTGTCTTGAAAGAAGTACACAAAATGAACTGGGTAGTATAGTTCATGTCTCATCTACCATAGTTCTTATTATGTCTCATATTCTTTCAAATCATGTAATAATCCATATACACATTGTTTATTTTAGGTGTACTAGACATATATATTTCAGAATAGAACTTTTTTGTGACCAACCCATGCTCATGTTCATTTTTTTTTGCCCGTGTACCTCGGGTTAGGCCCATGTACCTGGTTGTGTTCGAGTGTAAAGATGTTACCACGTACATTGGTCATGCATGTGTGTCTAGTTGTGTCCATTAGAGTGTACCCGATAGGGTATACATAGATCTTATACCACTATATCACATGTCATGTGACATGTTTCACATAGCATGTTATATTTTATTTCACATATAAACCCTATAACTGCAACCAGGGTCACACATGGTGTCTGTTCTTTAGACTACACACCATGTAACGTGGTATTTTCTAGAACCTATAGGTTCATTGTGGATATTACACTCACACATCCTCTACATCTACTCCTACCATAAATCATTCCCATTAAATATAGATCAGGCCTTGACTAGGAATTTTCTTCACTGGCAGTCAGATTCTGACCACCAAATTTGATCTTGAAAATGTCTCTTTTGTAGAACAACCACACCTAATGTCAAATAATGAACCAAGAAACTCAAATTCAATTGCATCCCTACTTTCATTATCACACAACTCTATTATATCGTGGATCACAAATCCAGACCCATGATTTCAATTTTTGTGCCAAAAAGAGAGAGCGTAAAGATCACCTACTATGTAATCATCAAATTCCCAGTCAAAGAAACATCGATGATGAACATGCAAAGAATGGGGTTGAAATGAAAAATACAAAATAAAGGAATGAAACTCGTATATTATTCAATTTGGAATCAATTAGTTTCAATTATATTGATTAATGAAGATAAAAAATATTCAACAATATAAATTCGCTAAATTCCCAAGAAGATAAACCTGAACCCGCAAGGTGTGATCGACCTGTGAATAAAACTGTTAGTGGATTGATTTTTGTTAGTCGTGGTATAAAAAAATAGGGAAGTAAACCACCAAAATGAAATTCCCTTTCTCAATTTTGATAAATCATTAGTTAAGAATGGTTATATGTCATCTTCATTTGTGAGATCCATAAATATGTTGGTGTAGACCATCCTGGTTGTGCATATCTGACCCTTGATCCTATTGTCGTTCACCAAGCTATCCTCCATGAACTCCCCTCAAATATATGGGTTATGAATATAACCATATTTATTAGGAATAAACATGTATTCATAGAGTATATTAGTTCACTAAATCAAAACAAAAAAAATATTTATTTTATTATTTGTGATTGTGACACCATTCATCAAAACACTCGATGCTGACAAAGATTATTCTTCCCCTAGGGTAAAACTCGCATTCTAAATAAATTGGACGTGTTAGATTTATGATATGGGTCTCTATTAAAAATATATTATATTATTCTACAAAGAAATTATCTGCATTATATTAATACATTTAATATATATATATATATATATATTAATATCGAGCCTCTCAAGGCTACGTAATCCTATGTCGACTCATCACCTAGCTAAAAAAATATTACTTGATATATTTAAAATATTTAAAGGGGAAAATAGATCCATTAAACTCTCTGTATATTATTGATATTATATGTTCCTTGTCAAGTTCATTACTTTTATGGGGTTTTTATTTTATATGTTATAATGGGTTTTATTGAAAATAATTTGTTTAAAAGTTTGAAATCCTATAACATAACTATTTCTCTTCCACATCTATATTATTTATACTATTTAAATAATTTTCTTATAAATATTTCAATTATTTTTTTAAAAATATATTGTATTTATCTTTCTCTACAATGTTTTTAAAAGGAATTTTTTTCAAAAATTACCTTATGGGTCATTTTTTGTGTTTCTTTACAAATGTGTGAATTTTTTTAAAACATTTATTAATTGACCAAATATTACTTCCATTATATTAGTGATTAATTTTTAATAATTAATTCAATGTTTATATTTTATTTTAAAGAAAATCATTTTTCCATTATTATGTAAATTTTTCAAATTTTTAAAGTTACTAAAAAAAGGATATTTCTTCTTATTTTTTAAAGAATATTTCTAATTATTTTATAATGTTATATTTTTTCTATGTTAACATAATTTAATTATTTTTATGATTCCCTAGATAAATTATCTAATGATATCATCCACCTTCTTTCTCTAGATGGTTTTTGAGGATTTATTAAGGAAATTTTCATGAATCCCATTTCATTTCCACAAGATAATTATGAAATGAAGGAATTATGAATGAATTTATGTTCTTGAAACATACCTATTTATGGTATATTTTTATATATTTGGTGGGTCCAATATAGACCTATATTTAATTGGGTAATATTTTTATATCTCATGAGCTCAAAAGTGTACACGGGTGGTTATCCCCAGACCAATGGAATAAGAGAGGATAACTCAAGACCATAAGGTACACGGTTGGTTAACCTAGGCCTACTAGACTTTGTGAAAGGGGTAATCATTTCCCATTATTTCATGAATTTATTGGTTCCTAAACTAGACATATTTTATGATTCCTATTATTATGTTTATTCCACACTCCAATTCTACATCATGATGTTTATGTTATACTCCTATGGGGTAATATTACTCAATTGTGACTCATTATTTTATAAGAAAATATTTATTCCATGATGTATTATAATATGATTCTTGTATTGTTACATATGATTTACTTATGTGATGGTAATATAATTTGATAATGCCCTCATACCCAGATTCATATCTTATACTCACTTATGATCTTTCACTATTAATTCATATGTTTACTCTTACTGAGAATTTTCACTCACCCTTCATACATTTCCATTTCCATAGGTTATAATGAATGATAATATGTATGATATATCTCAAATTGTTTCTTGTGTTGAGAATTTTATGGGAGATTTTGATTACATAATGTAAAATAAAAAATTCTTAGTATAATGGGAAAAATGTCTATTGGATGAGAAATATATGGCTATTATTAGTTAATGGTATGTTCTAATTCTATAAATCATTAAACCTAAAAGTTACTAGGTATGTTAGTAACTATTATTGAAAATGTAATTATATAGGTTCATGTTTAGGTCACATCAGTCAGTATTTAAACTAGTATGTAAACATTATGTTTCTAGCACTATATTTTGGTGTATGGGTTCAGTGTGTCTCAAATTATCTGAAACCCATAGTCTGTTTAGAGATTATGCAACATCAAACTATGATTCCCAAAATACCATTGGATTTATATATTATATCATAGACATCATTCCGCTATGTTAAATTACAAATGTTCCTCCATCCTGATGAAGTATATATCCAGTCCTCTCAGGATGTCACTATATCAATATGATATGATCTCCTTCCTCAACAGTATCTGCATATGACTGTAGATCTCCCACATAACCTCATTAAACTAATTTTATTGAATTAAGAAAACATTACATCTTATTTGTGATATGATCATAGATTTATTTTTCATACTTAAGATCATCTGATCTTTAAAAAGATAGAAGCCCCTCAAAGTAAAATGCTAGGAACCTATATATGGAACAATAAGAAATGTGTCTGAATGTCTCTCAATCATTATTCTTATTTTTTACTTCAATATCATATTATATTATAAGGATATAATATAATATTTAATGGTTCCTAATTCAATTATTATTTATCTTTTTACTTCAACTAAGTGGATCGAATCCACAGAATTAGGTTGCCTTCTTCTTCTTTTTTCTCCTTCTTCAAAACCCAATAAGTTCTTCTTAACAAATAAATATTAGGATATCTATTATCTTACATGAGATTAATTTTATCTTTATTATTATCACATTTTATTATCAATGTTACCAAAATAATATATATATATATATATATATAATATTGAAAAATATTTTCATAAAACTTAGTGTCATGATCCCCCATTTAATTATTCTCAAAACCTTTTCAAATGGCCAGGCTCCTGTGATAACCTAATATTAATTTTCATTAAACCTATTATCTATGTCACTTTTCTAGTAATACCCTTTTTATTATTTGATTCCATTTAAATGTAACTCTATTTATTTATTCCAAAGAGGCTTGAGAATATTCTTTTAAAAATAAATCCACAAACCCTATAAATAAACAATATCTCCATATATATAAAAATCTTGCATAAATAATACTATTGTGGCATTTTATTTTTCTTCATGGTGTGATATAATATAAAACACCATTATATGATTTATCAAGAATATTTATCTCTCAGATTTCAACTCAACTTGATCTTATTTTTGTTAATGTAAAGACCCTCATCTCAATCATTCATCTAGAATCGCAATTTTATTTAGTATATTTAATACACTAAATCATAGAACATATATCACATGGTTTTATTTTCAGAAAAATATTTATTCTGAAAATCTCATATATTTAGTTCTCTTAAATTTTAAATACAATTAGAGTCTAACAATTCACATGTAAAACTTCTCATATGACTATTTATTTTCACCCCTTTAAAAATTTTCCACACAACAACTAATTTTCATAAAACTTAGTGAGTATAATGTTATCCATGTAGTTCAATTAATTTTACAAAATTTAACTAACTAATGTATATCAATATTATTCAAATTTTTATTCTTATAAAAATTATGATACATAGACAGAGTCTTACTCTACATAGAAATATTTGTATACTCCTCCTGAAAACTCTTATGAAATCAGTCAAGTTTCATACTTCAGATCGGAAGTCTTAATAAATTGAAAGGAATACTTATAAAATTCTAAAAGTTTTATGAAGTATTAAAAAATTATTATTTTTTCATAAAAACTCTAATAAAATGAATTAGAATTTTTATTAAATTATACTATACTACTTTTCTAAATTAGGAGACAAATTATTTCATATTTTATGTAGTCTTATAAAATATAAAAAATACTACATTTTATTCCATGAGTCATATGAAATATATAAGATGTCTTATGAAACCATTTTAAGTCTTATGATGTGTAATATAAGTCTTAAAAAATCATTAACACTTGAACAAAATTAACTATGAGCTCCTTTTTCAATTTTCAATGTGCTCCCAACAAATATCTTATGCTTCACTAAGGAATAAACACATTATCAAATTTAATCCTTGAAAATTAATTTCAAAAATTGATAAATACATTTTATAAACTCCTCAAATATTTCCAAATAATATGAACAACTTCAAATAAACTCAAATAAATGTGAGAATTTATCAAACCTACTCAAACAATTTCATCACTATTCTCAAGGTATCTTATATAATATATATTCTCTTTATTGATTATTTCAATAATATTTACTACCTAATCATTTTCAATTTCAAATAGAACTTCCAAACAATAATTTAAGATATATTATCATTTTATTCTACACTATCCATGTTAAAAAATTAGTAAACTGTTTCTTAATATTCCATAATTAATTTTATTCCCTAAAATACAACCCTCAATATATTTAGGAATCCTGCTCTTAAAACCTTACAAAAATGATTGTAGACGATGAAAATTTTATTCAGTGTTAATTTTAAAATATTTAAATGAAAACCAAGTCAACAACTATTAGTTTTAATGGTTATTGTATTTATACTATTTATATAATAACTCCAAGTAGTATAAACTATAGAAAACGTTTTTTCTATCATATAAATGAAAATTAATTTGAATATTCAGTTTTAGACAACTTTAATCTATTTTCCTATTAATTAATTGGAATTATCTTCATCTTCTTCATTGAAAATTTCCTCTATCACCCACTTTCAACATACATTGATTTTCCTTCACAAAACTATATGGACAAAAAATAAAACATAATCTCCATCAATCTATTTATATTCATTAATATCCCCCATTTTATTTTTTCCAATACGTCATTCACTTATAAATTCAATTTTATTCTCCATATCCATTATTGATAAAAATATAAATATCTATATATACTAGAAAAAATTATTCTCATGTCTCCAACTTCATTGATTTAAAAAATTATAATATCTATTTTGTTCTCCCTATTTCATTACCCCTCCTTTAATGATTCCATTTGGAATAAATACAAACTAACTTTATTGAGTGAATGATGGAATTAATTTTTACTTAGAAATGAGACATCAATGAATCAAATCTTAGTCTATGTGAGTAATACTCTTTGTATAAAATAGAGTAACTAATATAGAACATAATGATGTATAATAAACATCTAAAATGTTATACCAAACTAATTTCACTTCATAATCTTTGTTTAACCAATTTTTCAAGAAATTATTTAAACCTTCACTCAACATAAAAAAACACCTCAAAACAGTCAGGTGCAAGATGTACCACTCCCCATTTTTTAGTAAATCAATCATTACTCCTTATAAAAAATATTTATCACAAACCAAACTGGAAATGGGAATGTTATCATAATACCTCTAATACATATGCTATACGAAATTCTATATCCTCATAGAAAAAATATTATGATAGTTTCCTCATCGAATTCCCCCTAAATGGATGTATTGTGATAATCTTAAACATGATGTTATTCTTCAAAATAAGATCATAGAATTTATTTTACTATTTGATGTTGTATACCAATTGAGGTGTTGAAAAAAAAAATCATTATTAAGAGAAAACTATTAATGTACTCCATGATTGATGAATAATTCATCATGTATAATCTTCCCATTATTCATTAAGTTCTTATTTTTCAGTATTCACTATCAATTCCATATACAATATAGTATATATGGTTAAGTATGGGAATAAGGTGATTCTCCATCAGCTCTTTAATGAGATAAATTGGGCTTGTAATTATTTATCCATTAAGAAGTTATTTTCTTGGTGGAATTAAAATATTGAGAACTCTTCATGATAGTTTCACCATTGACTTTACAAATCTAATGTTCATTTGGTAACCTAGATTTATTATTGTATTCATCTTTATTCTTAGATGGAAGATATTTTTTTTTTACTTAATTTAAAAAATGGAATTCAATATTTTAGGCTTCTTAAATCTTTTTATCAAATATAAATTATTCTAGAAATATTATTAAAAACACTTTAGGTGCATTCTCAACATTATTTTTGTTAGAGGACTCCTTCTTTTTAGAGAAAATCTGGGTTATTGGAGTCACTGGTTTTTTTCTTTGTTCTAAAAGAAGTCATAATATTTAATTAGTCATTTCAAGAACTTTTTAGATAATTACCCTAATGGTTTTCACCTTTCACACATCTCTTCAATATATTTTAGGTTACCCTTATTTCTAGGCTTCTCAAACTCTTTATCAATGATATAAACTTTTAAACCAATCCCTTTATTCCTCTATTGTATTTAATCTCTTCTTTAATCTTGATTTATTCATTTGGATTTGATACTTGAGGATAACTTTTAATGGTCCATGATGTCCCATTTTCTATCATAGTATAATAATATCCTCTTATTAGGTGTGAAATCCTTTTTATCTATCATTTTTTTCTTCCAGGGAGTACTTTTATCAACTCCTAACATTTTTTATTCATCTGGATTGATTTACGTTCCATTTCACCTATATATTTTTATGTTATAGTATTATTTTTCTAATCATCACATGATTTTTTCTCAATTGATCCATATCAAAACTCTTCTTCCCTATGAACACCAATATTTAAAATCTCATATATTATTTAAAAAGATTCAAATATATTCTTGATTGATAGATTTATCATTTTTTGTGAAGTACGCATCTATCTTATAGATATTATTTTCTCCTTTGGTTATAATCCCCCTGAATATCATAATTTTTCCATTTTCATAAGTTTACATCTTGTGATAACACTCAATGAACTTACTCTAAAATCTCTAGCAGCACCAACAATGTCCCATGATTCTTTTTTTACAAATAGACTTTCCATGTTTTATAATTTGATGTTTTTGGGATGAAACTCCATTATTTTAATATTTATTTATGTGGTTCTCATATTTCTCTTGTTGACAAACACTATTCAATATGTTGTGGATTTCCCATCAATTTTGGTCACTATTATTATTCTATAATTTGAGTTTAAACTTGAAATAGGACATGAATTTTCATTAGTACAAATAGAATTAATTGGGGTATGTTTTACCATCTACCATGATCCTATAATAGATAGATCACTGGATGATCTTAATATATTTTTTCCACGTATTAGATCCCTTTTAAAAGTAAGTCTATTTATAATACAACCATATCAATCATATATAGATATTAATTTGTTATATGAACCTTTTTCAATAGATTTAATAGAAAAATTACTACTATCATTAACTTTGGTTATTAGTTTATCCTATTTCCCCTTTAAATCTATTCTCATATTATTTGTCTATATTTTCATTCTTTTTTATTGTTTTTTGGATGAAACTTATATATTAGACTTGATAGGTATGGAAACTAAATTTTCCTTCCAATAATATTTTAAACACCTTTAAATATTCACTTACTATAATTAATATAAAGATAATTGTGAAATAAATAATTAGTTACAACAAAGAGAAATTTTTTTCTCAAATACCAATTGATACACTAAAAGTAATGTGTGTAGCCTCCTAATAGGGGATGAATTCATCGTGACTAAATTCTTATCAAATAATTATCCACATAAAATTTTAACCTTTAAGAAACCCCTTTCAATATTAAGACCCCTTTTAAATTGTATGATATAAATGAATATTTTTATCTATTTCTCTATAAAAAATAAACATATATTGTATAGACTATAAAGTAAAGAGAATCACATGTGTTTTTATAAGGTTGGAATCCATATGGGGAAGCATACACCTTTTCCGTTTAGTAATTATCATCAGTCTCTAGTTCTAAACTATATAACAGAAGTGGTACAATAGGTAAATGATTATCTTAAACCCATATTATATCCTACATGTACAAGGAATCTCATTGTGCTTCGTAGTATCCCACCGTCTGTATTATGCATCTCATAATCTTCAGTCTCTTAACTAGTGTTTCAAAACATAATCCCAACCACTTGATGTATACCTATAGTATTATTAGGATTTCACTACATCAATATGATCTGATATTACTCCACAATAGAGTCTTAAAATTACATTAGATCTTCTACATAATTTCATTCAACTCTGTATCTATAAATAGAAAAACTTTTTATCTTATTCAGAATTTAAACTTAGGATTATCTCACATGTTAGATTAAATGGACTTTAATAATCAAACATATCCCATATCTAAAACACTCAACACAAAAATAATAAAGAGTAATAGAAATATCGATCACTCTATCTCAATTATTCTTCTATTTCTTCCTTCTATATCATCTTCTATGATATTGATATCTTAGAACATGTTTTGGTTCCTTCTTCTCCTCCCCCTTCTCCTTATGATTTGACTGTGTGGATCTAATCAATAGAATTGGGTCATCTTATTATTATTTTCCTTCTTCATTGATACCTATAAAGTTCTTATTCATTGAGAAGTATCAGGTTCTCTATTCCCTTTATCTATAGTAATTTTAAATTGGTTCTTCTTCGATACCTAGAGAGTTCTTATTCATGTGGACATGCCACCCTGATTACTTAATATTCCTTCTCATTAAGCAGGTTGTCTCCACAACTTTTCTAGGGATACTATTTTTATTATTTTATGTGTTTTAAATATTAATCCATTTGTTTCTTCCAAAGTGGATTCAGAATGTTTTTTTAAAAATAAATGCACAACCTTTAAAATAAAAAATCTCTTCATATGTGAAAATTATAAATAAATTATACTATTAAGGAATGGTTCTTTCTTAATGGAATTAGTGAAACAAAAATACTAGTATAGGAATCAATTTGAATATCAAATTCTTAAATAGAATCTCATATTTAACTTCTTTTTCCCAATGTAAAGATCATCTTCTCCATTATTCACCTTGAATCACAATTTTATTTCTGATATTGAATCCACTAAATCACAACACATTCATAAAATTATTTTATATTACATAGAAAAATTTTTATAAAAAAATGAAAATGTACCGTCCCAAATATTTTTATGAAATAGTTCTCTTTAAATCAAATTATTTCTTAAATAGCTTTCATTACGTTCAATAAAAAGTTTATATGTATTGCGTAACATTATTAAAATATTATGTGTTCATTATCACCTACTTGTTGGATTGGTTTTTATAAATATAAATAAATATGTTATTTAAAATAATCATTCTACATATTTATAAAATTAATTCATTCACTAAAAAATTATATCAATAAAAAATTAATGTAAAAAATAACGTTTTTCTGAAAAATAAATTTTATGAATGCAATGTATTTTTATAAAAAACATAAATTAATCCATATTGGTGAATGATTTTAATGAAATTTATATATAATTTTCTTGTTAAAATTTTTTAAATATTCAAAAATTATTTATCTAGACAAAGTCTTATAATAAACTCATTTTTATCCATGAGAATGAATTTTTCATCAAAATAAATTATTGTCACATTTTATAAAATTTATTTAAAATTAATTTATTATTTTTATAGGTATTTAATTAAATAAAATTAATTACATATTTATAATTGTGAGGATAAAATTTGGTAAATAGACCCCTTTTTTCAATATGAATATTAATCGTTGTAAATTTTATCACCATGATAAATAGTAAATCAAGTTAATATAGATTAAAAATAATTGATAATGGTATAATTTTTTATCCTAGCACTTATGGGATAAAATAAATTATACCCTTGTCACAATAGGCTCTAAATTTATTATATTAAATTACACTTTTCCAATAAAACAAATTACATATTATTTATAACATAGAAAGTTACAAAATTTCACTCTTATAGTTTTAAATATCCTTTCTGTGTTTACATTGGGACAAAAGCTTGTTATAAATGAATATTTACAGTTGTTTTGAAAATAATGAAATTATATTCATGTTGGTAATTTATTTAAAATTTTAGTTATTATATAATTACCTTAAATGTTTTTCTAATGAAAATACATAATTTAATTAATTAATAAAAGAAGAATGATTTAAGAAATTCTAAAAGAGATACAATTTGAGTATTTTTTAGGGATAAATGAAATTTATAGGTTAATATGAAATATTCATGTCGTTTTAAAAGATTAAATTATAATTAAAACTTTTTATTTGTGTCTTTTAAGTCAAATTAAATGAATTTTGTCAAAATTCACAATAAATATATTTTATAAAAATAATATTTTATGAAAATTTTTAAAAATAATAAAAAACATTAAATAAGACCAGGAGGATTTTATATGGTCTAAAATTTCATAAATGTTCCATTTATATTCCAATTTTCACTTTATAAGTAAAAACATACAACCCTTTAATATTGAAAAATTTCTTACAAAAGTTAAAATTAAATTTGGTTAACCAAGGGTTAATAAAAAAGATAGGGTTTTAAATGAAATAAACTTGTCTAAATTATATTTTTTGATTGGATTACAAACTTGTAATATATTATCTTAGAATATATTTTCATTTTGATTCATTTTTCTTGATAATTAATTAATTATAATTTAATTGTTGAGAAATTCCAAAAGTTCGCCTCACCTAATTATAAAAGGGAACCTCCAACCTCACTTCTTTACACCACTTTGATTATTTTTTGACAAACCACACTATTAAAAGTTCAATTATAAACATATATATAAACATTATAGTGGTTTTTTTATTCATAAAATACCAACCTTATAGCCCTTTAGAGATGATCTGGAGGAGTCGTTTCAAAGAATAGGTAATCGCCTTAATCGATCACTTTATTTTCTACTCTTATTTAACTCCTTTAATTATATGTTATTTGTAATAAAATAATAACTTATGTATCATAATTATTATGAAATTTTAAGACAATAATGAAATTACTATTATAAACCCTCTTTCCCATCAAATGATATGTGAATGTATCGCTCATGCATATGTATGGATTATCATATCCATGTAGCTATATAATTCATTTTTCATCAAAAAATCTTACGGATAAGTGTTTTCATGAGTATCATGTTCATATATGATATTTATTACCTAATTATACTTATTTAGTTATAATATAACATTTAATTACATACCAAACAATCCTTTAGGAAATGATAACATCGTTTGTGGGTACATGTGGACTAACACCTCCACAAAGTGATGTGATTTGTTTTAAATTTATATTTTAATTTGATGATAATGAGGATGAATTTTATAAATATATATCATTTATAGGATATAATAATTATATTATAAATATTTATTATTATTTACCTTTCTTTCATTCCATCTATCAAAAAAATGAAAATAATGTTCATGCATACCTACGGCCTACCATCTCCATGAACGGTGTAATTCATTTTTCTATCAATAAATTTTGTGAATGAATCTTAATATGTTTTTAATGAATATTTATATTATATTTATATCATTATTTAAATATTTAATATCATATAACAATTATCTATGTACATGGACTAGGACTATTGATTGTAAATACTCATGATAAACGAAATAGTTAGCACCCGAAAATTAAGAGTATAAGGAATTATTGATAAAAAGGGGTGTTGAAATGTTATAAAGGGATAATATATAATGTTATATATTTTCATAGGTTTATTTTATGAAATTATAACACAGTTAATTTTATTATACTGGACATTATAGTGATTTATAATAAAGGAGAACTCAATGTAAGTGATTTATGTCACAATCTCATTCTTTATAAAGATTTATTATGATTGTACCTCCAATAATGAAATATTATAATCTAAAACTCGATAAAGATTATGAATTTTATTCTCCTATATTTATTTCTATAAAATACATTTTTTTTAATTTAATTTTCATCATCTATTATATTCAAGATAGTGAAAATATTTTTTTAAGTAAAATCAACTTTATTTCTCTCTTTGATAAAAATTTTTTATTATATATATGTTTTTTCTTAAAATATTTTACAGAAGGTGTTTACAATTATACTATTATTTTTTAAATTCTTTTTAACCAATTTTTTGTCTTTTTAAAAAACCTTTGGAAATTAATTTGTTTGTTCTTTTTCGAATAGGGTACTTTGTGACTTTTTTAACAAAATTGTGGAAGGAATTTGTTTAGGCGTGATCGAAGTTTCCCGCCATTATGATTAATTTTTTATTTGAAGCTTCATTTAAACATTTAAAAAAAATTAAGTAAAAAATTTTCCTCTATAATTTCAAAAAAAAATTAAAGAACAGGTAATTTTAAAAATAAATGTTTATTTTCCTCAAGAATGTTTCAATGATATTTTAATTGTATTTCTGTTCATAAAGAAAAAAACCATTGATTTAATATATTATTTATAGGTAATATGATCGAAGAACACCATCCTTATTATTTCTTTGGATGTTTTATGTTTATTATGGAATTATTTTTATGAAATACATTACTTTTCGCTACGATATTGTATAATGAAATTTTTATGAAAAAATATTATTTTCATTGATTATGATATAATGAATGATTTATTATCATATGGAACACATGCATTTGATTTTCATTATATGATGTGTCAGACCTATATCTCCCTATACTGAATAATTAAATATTGATACCTCATGAGATAAATAGGAATGGATTGCGGAGAGATCCCAATTTAGTACGGAACTATCTCTACAATGATAGTATTTTTATTGAACCTTGACTGCTACGATTCTTTATGGATTTCACAAATACCACTATGAGAGCCTTGTAAATTATCATTAACTATCGAGGAAATCATTTTCTACAATTATTTATATGCCACAAATCAATGTATTATACCTATTTTAAGATTTCATAGTTCATGTTCTTTGATTCCCTTTTGATTAATGTTATTTAAATAGGAAATATTTAAGCCATAAATTAATATAATGATCTTTGATATGTATGGTATGATTTTAAAACTTTAAGATCCTGTTATTTTACCCATATTTTCATCTAATGCTCATGTGATTATTCATATCTCTCTAGTTTACCCTTAATGATCATCTAAGCACACCCTTTTATTGTTTTTCCTTTCCTTAGGTTATGAATAAAGGTATTAAGTATGATATGTCTAAGAATGGATTTATTTATAAATAAATAGGTGGGGGATAATGTAGATATTTTAAGAATTATTTTTTAAGGTTTTAAATTTTCCTAATATACTAGATCTAAATGATTCTATCCTGGACTATAATGTTATGTAATGAATATTCATCTATCAAGATGTAATATATGTGTAATAAAATTATGGGTAAATATATAAATATTTCATTTTATCAAATTTTAATAACTTTTAGGGGATTATTATTCACAATTAAGACTTTTCATAAGATTTTTGTTTTTATTATTTTGAAATTTTTTAAGACATAAACTGGTTTTTCTAAGACTTTTTACGTCATATGAATTCCCTATAGTTCCATGACATTTTAAAATTTCATCTGATTGAAAATAATTATTCCCAAATGAATAATTATGCAAAGAAAAATTATTAAACATAAAAAAAAGTCTTATGATCCATAGAAAAATCATTATGCACTTCAGAAAAGTATTATGAAATTATACAAAGTATTACACTAGCATAAAAGTCATATGAAAACTCAAGTAAGTCTTATAAAATATTTAATTTCTTCCAAAATCATTCAATTATCATATTCAATCATCAAAATTCTTAAAAAAAATACATAGAAATTCTAAAGAAATAAGACATAGTTAGTTTTCTAATTTAGGAGATAAAATCATATGTTTTAAAAGGATTCTAATGTCATCTCATAATGTCTTATTCTTTCCTCCAAGATACATAAGAAATTAATCAAATGTATTAAAAAATAATATGAATTCTTAAAAAATATAAAATAATTATTTTGAAATCATTAATACTCATGAAAAATGAATCATGAGCTCCTTTCTTTATCAATTGTTAGTGTTCTCACAAACAATATATTATGCTTCATTAGGTAATCAATAGATTCTCAAATTTTAGGCTATAATGATAATTAAAACCCTTTTATAAAACAACACTATCAAATAAAAAATCATTACAAGGCATCTCAATAACATCAAAAACACTCAAATAACTCTATGAATTTATCAAACCATCTATAAAATATACATCTCCATTCCCAATGTGTCTTATAGAAAATGTATACTCTTTTTGGGGTTTTTCAGGAATTTTTAATGCCTCGTCAATTAAATATTTAAATAAAACTTCTCCAAGCTTTAATTCAAGAGATATTTTTTACTATATTTAGAAACCTTCATGTCATGAAATCCCTGTTTGGTTTATTAATATTCCATCCATATTTATCTTCTTCCAAACACAACCCTATTACTTTTCACTAAGTTAAATCTTAAGACCTCAAAAAACTATTATATATTTTGAATATTTCATCCAATGGCACTTCTCATAGATTTCAAAAATGACTATCTCAATAATCATTAGATTTAAGGTTTCATAAATTTTACTATGTATACAAGAACTACAAGTTGAAAAGACTCCAGTAAACTTCTTTTGCAACATATGAACGAAACGTTCTTTGTATATTCAATGGAAGACACATTCAATCTCCTTTTCAACAATTAATTTTCAACATATTCATATTATTCTTTGGGATATTCCTCTATCATCCAACCTTAACATACATTGAATTTCCATCACATAATTATATTGAAAACAAATACAACATCAGATCTATTAATCCATTTAGGTTCTCCAAATCTATTAAAAATTTTGTACTAAATTTTATATATATATATACCTATACATACATATATTTATAGTAATAATAATATATTATCAATATAATATTTTCTAATAAATATTTATAAATTTAGCTAGTAATTATACTAATATATATTAAAATTAAGAGAATATATAGTTAAGAATATCTTGCAAAATATACATAATTATAGTAACACCTTGATTTTTTACGAACATTTTTTCAAATAAATTAAAACATTAATTTATATCTTATATTGCACTATTTGGAACATTACTTTCACATGGAATTGACTTGGTGTATGTTGCATGCAACATTAAGTTAGCGTACGATACACACAACATTGAGTTTTTTCGAAACATATATTTATTATTATTATTATCTAAATGATATAATTATAACCTAGCTATTAAATATAGTTATATGAATAGTAATAACCTCTTTTCAAATATTGATAATAAAATAAATGATTCTATGTAAATTCCTTCAATAATTAAAAGTATTGTTTTCTCTAATAAACCACTCTTAATGTCATTTTAATAATGATAATTTTATACACTCATGGAAATTTTTTTGCGTAAAATAAAAATAATTTTTGAATTCATAATATCAAAATTATCTTCGGGTGAATTTTTGGTATTTTTCTGAAAAAATTCAACTTTTTATTAATAGTGAAAAACACTACATTATTGTTAATAACCTGACATTTTCATTTAAAAAAAATTATTTTTGCATTAAATTGATTTCAAAATCACAATAGATATATAATACATATATTAATCCAATATAGTTTATTGTAATCTTTTTACAATATAATTATATATAAAATTTTATCGATCTTTTGATTGTCTCTTTTACCCCCCTTCTAGCCACATTTGTGGGATTAGAAGTAAATGTAATTTTATCGCTTCTATAAATTGAATTTCCAAAATTGGACATACATGATTATAATTAGGATTAAATATGTTATCTAATAATATCAAAATAATTCTTTATTAATAATGACTATTAAATTTTATTTACCATGGTTAATGGTAAATAATGTAATTAAAGGTAAAAATAAAATTATAACAATATAATATTACCCTCACACTTTTCCTAATTTCATTGAATATAATGTTTTAGACCAAAATCAGACATAGGTACAAAATATAATCCTCTTTAGTCCACATGTGCTAGATTAATACATTTATTATATTTTATTTAAATAAGAGTTAAAAGAGTCTTATTCAAAATTTAATAACAAAATAATTTTTTATATTGGGTTATAAATAATATAAATTCGAATTTAATTATTCATTTGAAAGATAAGAAATTTATATTCATTATGATAATTTATTTTTAATTTTTTGAGAAGAAATTAATTAATTAAAGTCATGTATAATAATGATTCCGTAATTGTTTAATTAATTGAGATATAAAATAAATGAAATTAAAAATATGAAAATAAAAATAATTTGAATTAATTAATGAAATCCAAGAATTTTATAAACAACTAAGACATGTTAGAATAATATTTTAAGTATTTTTTTGAATTTATCATGTAGGTTTGATATTTTTGAAAATGAAAATATAGAATAGTATCAAAATTGACATTAATGATGCATGAAAATAAATAATATTTTATTAAATGATATGAAAGTCATAAAAATATATGTTGTGTCCAAATAAATTCTATTATTTAAAATATTTCAGAAATTGTCTAATTGGGATTCTTTTTTCATTTTATAGTAACTATATTAACCCAATAGTTTAAAAACACAACTTTTCACAATAAGAGATAAATTATTTGACTAAAGGTTAAAGCAAAAAGATAAGTTTAATTATATGACCCAGACATGTCTAAAGTTAATTAGTTGAGTTTATTTAGACCCACACTCGTATAATATTTTATGTAACATACTTTGGAGCTACTTGAAATTGAAAATAAATTTATAATAAATTAATAGTTTTTTAATTTCCTATAGTGTACCCCCTCCCCCTTATAAAAATTCACTTCTCCTTCTCATTAATTCACACCTCCAAAGACATTTGTCTTTTCCAAACCCTAACCATTTCCTCTCTCAATTCCCACACTATATCCTAGATTCCATAATTTGGGAATCAGTCCATCCTAAGGAGTCTTTTTGGGAAAATAAAAAGGAGATACCCGAAAAATAGGAAGTTTGTGTGACTATGAAGATATTAAAGACACATGTTAAGGGGATTTCATCGAACTTTTAATTTCTGTGAGATACAAGCTATGTTCACCACCCTTCAATTTTTTATGTGGTCTGTACTACCCTTGATTGTATCCACTGATTCTTATAATTAAATTTATGGGTATTTACATATCCATTTTTGGATCTCTCTTTCGTGGGGTTTATGTTTCAAAAGGATTAATGTTAGAAAAAACATTTTTCAATGAAAGAAATATATTTTACTAAAGAAATGTTTTTTAAAAGATCTTTTAAAATAATTTTCCATTTAAGATAACAACCATTAGTTTTACTCATTCTTTATGGGGAAATTATTAAATGTGTCCATTCATATACTTTCTTTAAATGTATTATTTTTTTATGGCATGATGTTTATGAATCCCATTTGTCTTTCACGGGTTATAAGCTTTTGAAACCGACTTCTTTTCAGAGGATATTTTTATGATGAAATTATTATGAAACATTTTTCTTTCTACAAGTTAAGATATGATTACATGTTTATAATAACCATTTCATTTAATGGGTTATGTTATGATTATTAATGATCTTGTGGAACATGTATGTATAATTTTATTATGAGAAGTCTCAGACATATATCTCCCTCCAATGCATTGGGTAAAGATTTAAATATCATAGGATAAATGATGATAGTCTTGGGAGTGAACTGTGACTTATAATATGGCCAAGGGAGTGAACTATGTCTACTAATATGGTATGATGAGTTAACTCACAATACTAATATGGTATGGGGAGTGAACCCATACTATTAAGATGGTCTTGGTAGTGATACCTCATCTACTATAAAAATCAGAATATACTTATTTGTTTTCCACACATCCATGTCTTACACCTATGTTATGTTTTCATATCATATGATCTTTATTTAATTATGGATTATAATTAATTCCATGATTTCTATTATGATATTTTATATATAGGGTTTGATATTCTATTTTTATGATCGCATTCTCATACCCTTATAATCATCCTTAAGCTTATGTGTCTCCCTTATTTACCCTTATGGTGCATCTAAACTCACCACTTTTATGTTTTTCCCCATTTTATGATTTTATGTACTATTTTTTATGTATCTAAGAAGGGTTCTAGCCAAGAAGAACCTAGTGGGAGATTATTTTGTTCATTTATGTACCAGTCTTATGTTTCCATGTTTTTAAAGGCACTAAATCAATTATGGTCTTTGGACGTCTGTTTATATATTGTTTATATATTCTATAAAAGTTATATAATGTTAATGTTTTAAAAAGATAGGGTATTTATAGTTGGTATCATAGAAAATGTATAGTTAAAGTTTGTAATATAGGATGACAAAACCATAGTGATAACCATAAGTTCATGCCTAAGGATACGTCTAAGTTTAAGGAAAAGTATAGGAACATGTCCTGGTATTTTGGTGAAGGATAGAGTGAGTGGTTTACAAGAAATAAATCCATGTCCGGATACTAAAATTGGATGTGTCTCTGGTGTAGATTTACCTGGGGGTAAAACCATCGACAAGATGTTCTGAGCTTGACTCAGGATAATCCGGTATCCAACAATGGACCTTGCTACACACCAGGTTTGACACTCCTAGGGAATATTCTTTGGTAATTCACAAACTCTTTACAAACCATTATGAAATATTTCAATAAAATTTGGATATGAATAACCTAAGATAAACCTAAGATGTAATAGATTAATGAAGGAGTCATAAGTTATACATCCTATATGTGATTTTCAAGGTTATGGTTTTCCAAATTATGATAAATATATATTACTTTATGCTTTTGTTTTACTCAGTGGATAGAACCCAAAGGAACCACGTTAATGGTGATTTTGAAGGAAAATGCAACGAATGTCCTCCCAAGAAGCAAAATTATATGGGATCTGGAATGGAAAACCTTGTTGGTATACTCACACAACTTTATCAAGATACGAATCATAGTAGACGCACAAATAAGAAAAAGAGGGAACAAAATTCTACTGATTCATTCATGAGGTAGCTTCCACCTTCATAAAGAGGGCCTTTTGATCCACTTAATGTTGAATAATAGTTCAGTATAACTAAATATATATTCTCTGTTCTTTATTGTTTATAGCATGATAAAGTTATTCTAGTTGTTTATCAGTTGGGAGGTAAAGAAGATTAGTGGTGGACTCTAGTCAAGAATATGAGGCAGTATCATGAGATTTAATCCATGGATTGGGACAAGTTCAAGAACATATTTTTCAATAATTAATTTTCTCTAATTCTTCATACCAAGATGTAGAAATATTTCCTTAAGTTGAAGAAAATGGATGATGAATCTGTTGGTACCTACAAAACTAATTTCACAATACTTGTAAGGTATGCTTTATTAATTATCATCTAACCCAAAATAATGTGGATAGGTTCTTCAGTGGCTTAATGCCATGTCTTAAAAGGGAATTGTCAATAAGAGACTTTAGTATCTATGAAGATATTGTGAATTCTGCAATCATGGTTGAAATGGAGGTGGGAGTTACATATCAATCTCATGGATTTTTCAAGGACAAGAAGATAGAGTTTATAGGAAACCCTAAACAACATAGAGAAAAGAAGATAAACTTTCCTTTATGCTCTATGTGTGGTAAGAAACGTAGAGAGAATTTCGTTAAGGGTTCTAATAAATTTTTTAAGTACATAAAGAAACACCATTGGGAAATTTATTGTGACTCTGAGGGAAATAATTTAGATAATTATTTAAATGTGGAAAAAGTGTCATAGAATGCACCCCAATGATTCAGTGTTATAAGTGTACGGATAATGGGCATTATGCTAACCACTAACCAAAACTAAAGGCTGACGATGATGATCGACGTTAGTAACCTATTATGCTAGGGGAAAAGGTTAATTCTCATGAAATTTCTATTTTTGATGAGGCGTGTGATAATGATATGCTAAAAGCTACACTTACTATCCAATCTAGAACTAATAATGTCATATTTAATTCTAGATATACCCATTCATTCATATATAATGAATTTTCTAAGGGTGATAAGATTCCACCAAAATAGTTAGAATTGGAATTAGTAGTGCAACCCCTTAATGGTACAATGATTGCATCTCAATTCTATGATTCCTCTCCAATTGAAGTTTGTGTTAATGTGCTTCCTGAAAATCTTAACATTCTTCCTTTGGTATAATTTGACACCATATTAGGAATGGATTGGATTTATCTTCACAATTCCCACATGAATTTTCATGTTTTTGAAGTAGTGAATGATATTTCAAATCATCCAATGATCATCCATCAATGTAACGATATGAATGAATTTCCTATAGAGATTTCATCCAGTGTATGGGTCCTAATCCCAATTCAAAAATTTTCCTTATCTCAAATGGTTGGGGAGAATATTGACATTGATGATATTCTTATTGTTTGATATTTTATGGATGTCTTTCCAGATGAGTTTTATATTCTTCCAAAAAAAGTGAATCTTAGTTCTCAATAGAACTCAAACATGGTTCCACGCCAATTTCAAATACTCTTTATAGAATAGCCCTGATGGAGTTTCATGAATTGAAGAAGAAACTCCAAGAAAACCTTGATAATGGATTCATTCATCCAAGTGTGTCACCTTTCAGAGAACCGATCATTTAAAAAAAAGATGGATTAATGCGACTCTGCATTGGTTATCGAGAGTTGAAAAAGATCACAATTAAGAAAAAGTATCCTCTTCCCTGTATTGATGACTATTTTTATCAACTACACATATCTAAATACTTTTCCAAGATTGGATTTAATTCTAGATATCATCAATTGAGGGTCGTGAAGGAAGATATACCCAAGATGGAATTTTGTACAAGGTATGGACATTATGAATATATAGTGAGACCTTTGTTCATACTAATTTCCATGTCATCTTCATTGATTTAATGAATAGAGTTTATAGAGATTACCTCGATATGTTTGTGGTGGTATTTGTAAACGAAATTATTATCTATTTCAAAAGAAATGAAGAACATGAAGATCACTTGAGAATTTTAATACAGACCATAAGGAAGGATAATTTATATGAAAATTTTACAAAATATGAATTTTGGAAAAAAAACATTTTTGAGTCACATAATCTCAGGAGATGTTATAGTAGTAGATCCATAAAATATGGAGGCTATTGAAAGATGGCCAAGACCAACCATGGTGACTAATATTCATAGATTTCTTGGTTTAGCTGGATATTATCGATGGTTTGTGGAGAATTTATCATGACTATATAATACTCTAACCAAGTTCACTTATGAGGGTGTCAAGTTCCTCTTGATATATTAATGTGATGAAATTTTCATGGAACTAAAGAGAAGGTTGGTCAGTGCACCTATTCTTAAATTACCTTGTAGTAGATAAGGGTTTGTAATCTATAGTGATGCATAAAAGAAAGGATTTTTATGTGTTCATATGTAATATAACATGGTTATATCCTTTGACTCATGACAGTTGAAGATTCATGAGAAAAATTACCCCACTTAGGATTTGGAGTTAGCAATGGAATATGTTACACTAATGATATGGAGGCATTATCTTTTTAGAGAAAAGTGGGATATATATACTAATAACAAAAGTCACAAATATATATAATCCTGGAAGGAGTTGAACATGTGCTATAGAATACAGTCAGAGTTAATAAAGGATTATGACTGTTCAATACATTACCACCCTGGGAAAGAGAACAAGGTGGAAAATGCTTTTAGTCAAAAAGATCTTGCTTGATTAACCATTATGAGGATCACAAAAGATCCAGTACTCCAAGATTTACAAAATATTGGTCTAAAAATCCAAAGTGAAGGTTAAATATATTATCTTTCTCAAATAAATATTCGACCCTCTATCCAAGTGAAGATTATGGAGGCCTAGAAGCAAGATGAAGATCTGCAAAAGAAGGTTATAAATTTTCCATAGTTTAACCTTGATTAAGATGGAATGATAAGATTTGGGAACTGTGTATGTGTTCCTTCCAAACAAATTTTTAAGAAGGATCTGTTAGAGGAAACTCATACTTCTTCATTCTCTATTCATCCTAGATATACGAAGATGTATAGCAATTTGAAATAATACATTTAGTGGGATGGAATAAAGAATGATATCGCAGAGTTTGTATCATGGTGTTTGGTATGCCAGCAAGTTAAGGCTGAAATAAAAATGTATAAAGGGATGTTGCATCCATTACCTATACCTGAATGGAAGTGGGAGAACAAATCAATGGATTTTGTTATTGGACTACCCAAAACCTCTAAATTGTTTAATGTTATATGGGTGGTAGTATATTTCCTTACTATGTCAGTGAACTTAATTGCTATCAGATAAAATTTCTATCTAGATAATACTTTGGGGATATACGTCAAGGAAATGGTAAGGTTGTATGGAGTACCACATTACATTGAATCAAATCGAGATCTACGGATTACCTCAAAGTTATGGAAAATTATTTGGAAATCACCTGATACATAAATGAGTTTTAGCACTGATTATAATACTCAGATAGAAGCTCAGTATGAAAGAACAATTCAAAACCTAAAGGATATGTTGAGATATTTTTCTCTATATTTCAAAGGTGGTTGGGATCAACAACTTACTCTAGTTTATTTTTCTTTCAATTATAGATTTCAATCAATAATTCATATGGCTTTGTATGAATCCCTCTATGGGAAGAAATTTTGAGCTCTAACATGTTGGGATTAATTTAGAGAATGAAATATATTGGGGCCCAATATTGCTGAAGAAATGGTGAAGAAGGTTAAAACCATTCAACATCATTTCAAGACAGCTCAAATTCATCAGAAAAGTTATGTTGATAACCTTCGACATGATCTAGAATTTGAAGTTGGTGAAAAATTATTTCTATGAATCTAACCCTAGAATAAATTTATGAGATTTGGGATGAAAGGGAAACTACACCCTAGGTTTATTGGTCCCTTTGAGATTCTAGATTGCATCGAGATAGTAGACTATTTCATGGAACTTCCTCCAAATCTCTCTCATGTTCATTATGTGTTCCATGTATCTCTCCCGAGGAAGTACATACATGACCCTTCACATGTACTAAACTCATAGGTCATACCATTGGAACAAGATTATTCTTACAATGAGAAACCTGTTAAAATTCTGGACTGATAAGAGAAAATTCTATAAAACAAGACCAATCACCCAGTTAAAGTTTTTTGGAGAAATCACTAGTTATAGGAAGCTACGTGGGAACTTCAGGATATGAGGAAGCAGAAGTATCCTCATTTTTTTTAATAGAGTGATGAATTTTGAAAGATAAATTCATTTTTAGGGGGGTAGAATGTTACACCCCAAAATTTTATGGACCTTTTTTTCAAATAAATTAAAACTTTTATTTATATATTTCATTTCACTAAGTCAAACATTCCATTCACATGGAATTTAATTCGCGTACGTTGCACGCAACACTGAGTTGGCGTACGATACAGGGAACATTGATTTTCTATAAAACATCTATTATTAGTATTATTAAATGACATAATTATAACTTATCCATTAAACAAAGTTATATGAGGAGTAATAACTACTTTTCTAATATTGATAATAAAAGTTATGATTCTTTGTAGAGTCCTTCTATGTCACACCCCGACCGCGGATGTCAGTAATTGTTCTCCTTTCTTGGTCCCGATTTAAATTTTTTCGGATATTAATTGCATTGGCGGTTTCGCGCCGGTGCGCGGTCACCGCATCGTTAGCGGTGACCGTGCGTTCAGCCCGGGTGACAGTGTGTTCACCCGATGTTTTAAATATTATAATTTTCATGTTGGTATTTTATTATTAATACCTTTTTATTTGTGTTATTATTATTGTATATATGTTTATATATGGCTATATATATATGTATAAAAATGTGTGCAAATATATAGATCTATATATGTATAAATATTTATATATGTGTGTAACATCTTCAAATTATTTTATAATTATTATTTTAAATATTTGATCAAAACAATTATTATTTGAATTAACTAATTTATTATTTATTATTATTATAAGTTTTATTATTATTATATAAGTTTTATTATTATTAATATTATAAGTTTTATTATTATTTTTATTTTTATTATATATATATATATATAAACCTACCCTTAGCCTAACCCTAATCCCGTCCCTACCCAGCCGCCACCCCATCCCCCTCTCTCCTCCCTCTCATTTCTCTCTTTCGCGCGCAACACACCCCGGCGGCCCTCTCCCTTCACTCTCTCTCCCCTTCGGCGCCCCTGTTCAGCGCGGAAACCCTCCCCATCCCTGCCGCGTCGCCGTCCCGGCCTCCCTGCTCCGCCGCCTCCCGCGCGAACCCCCCCCAGGCTGTAAGTTTATTTCTTTTCCTTTTTTTATTTTGGTTTGTTTGTTAATTTTAATTTTATAACGATTAATTATTTTTATCATATTAATAACATTATAATTATGTTGTTATTATTATATTATTATTATTATTGTTTTATTATTATTATTATGTTAATATTATTTTATTATTATTATTATTATGTTAATATTACTTTATTATTATTATTATTATTATATTATTATTATTATTTTTATTGTTATTATTATTGATATTAACATTTCATATTATTATTATTATTATTGTTATGATTACTAACATATTATTAATATTATTATTATTATTATTATTATTATTACTAATATATTTATTATTATTTTAATTACTATCATATTATTTTTATTATTATTATTATGTTATGATATTCTTATTATTATTATTAAATTATTATTATTATTATGCTATTGTCATTATATTATTATTATTAATATTATTATGTTAACATTATTTTATATTATTATCATTATTATATTATTAATATATTATGATTATATTAAATTAGCATTGTTCCCATTATTATTATTGTATTAATATTATGATATTATTATTATTGCTATTATTGATATATTATTATTATGCTAATTATATTATTATTGTTATTGTCATTGTTACGACTATATTATTATTGTTATTATATTAATACTGATATTAACATTATATATTGGTTACTGCTATTATATTATTATTACTGATCGTTAAACCCGTTTTTCGTTCTACTGTTTTAGGATCTGTTTGACGGCGCAATTTGATGCGCCATTTTCGCAACGGGAGTCTTGGGCTGTGTCATTCGTCTTTCCGATTCGAGGTAGGTCTCCCTATGCACTTGCCCTTAAATTAAGAATTTATTTATTCCTTGTCCTTTTATTAGATTTCAGTAAATTTAAAAAAAATATTAAGTAGTTTTTATAGTGTGGTGATTTGCTGATAATGCAAACTGTTTAATTCTAGCATTTCATTAAAAGTGTTTTCTTGGTTTCAATTGTGGGATTTCATAGTAATGTCGCTAAATGGTTCTTCCTGAGTAACGAAAGACATGTTGAATTGGGTTTTGAAATGTTTTTGGCATGTGTAAATTAGTAAATGTACTATTTATGGAAAATGGTGTTTTCTTATAACCTTGATTAGAGAAAACGTCATGTGACCCTTTGAAATTGTTTTTGGAAACTTTACGTGTGGTTCTTGGTTGACGAAAGATGTTTTACCTTGTTGTGTTATTAAAAATAATGCTTTCTATGTTGTGAAAGTTGTTTATGTTCTTGTGTGAGAGTTTCCAAAAAGGGGTTTTTTTTGCGAAATGATTAGGTAATGACAATTATATTTTCAGAAAGGTATTTTTGACGTGCGTGAGTTTTGAAATATTGTTTGGGTGTGGAAATGGTGACTTTTGTGTGCGATATCTTGTTTGGCCTGCGATATGAGGAAGAAATATACTATGTGAATGTGAAGCTTGTTTGAGCACATGGGGAAACCCTGGGTATCTAGGTGGGCGGACTAGAACTAGTGCGCTAGTGAGCCGGATGGGTGTCGTCCCTGTTTCACTTAGCTGGATTGATGATTTCAACACTAACTAAACATATGATATCTAAGGGTCGTGGCCTTCTAAGCCACGTGTTCTGAGGGTCGTGGCCTTCTAAGCCACGTTTTCTGAGGGTCGTGGCCTTCTAAGCCACGTTTCACCGAGACACGAGGTTCTAGGGTCCCACGCGAGCTAGATGAACCTTAGGGGATTTACCCATAGTGCTCTACCATCTCTGGCGTGGTGCCTTCCGTCGGCATACGGGGGACCACTTGGGTGTGAGTGTGTGCGTGTGTGAGTATGTGTGTGTGTGTGTGAGTGTGTGAGTGTGTGTGTGTGCCCATGGTTATTGGTGATAACTTCTGGTTTATTTTTACTTGCACTTGGTTCTCCTTGCCTGTTTTCCCTTTACTTGCACTTGTTTTCTCTGCTTGTTGCTTTCAGTCATATTTCACAGCCTATACTGTTAGACTTTGAGAAAAATGTTTTCAGATGAAAATGCTTTATTCTCTTTGGGTTAGCTTTGAAAATGTAATACTTTGCTTTTCAGAATGAGTTTAAAACTAATGAAATGGAACTAACTTTCGAGAAGGAATAAGGGAAATGTCTCGAGTTTGATTTTCAAGTAAAGCATTATGAAAACTTACTTTTATATATTAAAGTTCAAACCTGGATTATGTGGATTCTTTATTTACTAGCAGTGCATTGGGATTTGTTGTGGGGCTCACCTACTGAGTACTTTTGTGCTCATGCCTATCTTTTACCTTTTCAGTTGCAGGTTCCTTGTGTTCAGGTTTTCCTGGCTTGAGTCGCTCAGTGTGGGAGCGACGTTGGTTGTAGTTGGGTGGTGACCGCGAGGTCACGTGGAGGTATGTCGTGGTGTAGGTTTGTTTATGTCTTTAGTGTCTGTTTGTTTGTTTAGTTTATATTCGTTCTTTCGATCCTGTTTTTAGTTTGGGCTGAAATCGTTCCCAATGACTAATGTTTCAATGCCCGGCACTTGTTGCCATCCCGGGGGGATCGGGAACGCCCCTCGGGATTTGCCGCGGACCGGCTCGGGTGACCGGTTCAGGGTCGACCCGGGCTGGTTCGTGACAAAATGGTATCAGAGGTGGTTCTTGTTATTTGGGTTTTCCGGTAGAAGGAGATTAGGACTGTCGGAACTTGAGGGGTAGGTACGGGAAGAGCGTCGCGAACTCTTGCTCACACTAATCCTCGAGTTACCAAGGGTAGTTCGGGAATTGTGTCCTTGTCTTTCCTGGTTTGTCTTGGATTGAGAGATGATAATGGAGGCAAGCCGACGTTACATCGTGATTTCACATGGAGTAGTGACCCAGGTGGAGTCCGAGTACGTGGTTTGAATTCCTCCTAGTGGTCGACGCTGACTTGGAACATGGCCCACTACCATGTCGCCAGGTTGAGTGTGACTACTAGTCCCTCATTTCAGTAATTGATTCAAATTTGGATGTTGTTTTCGTTTTGGTCTGTGTGAGTGTGTAGTTGGAAATGAAAAAGGGTTTTTGAAAATTGGACTGGTTTCTTTTAAAGGACTTTAAATGTACAAAATGGATTTTTAAAACTAGAATCTCTTGATTTGGAAATCTGTTGTTTTCTTGGAATTGGATAAGAATGATTTGGGTTGAAACCTCGGTTCCTCTTTATGAACGTTTGCACATGTGTGAGAATGCATGGAAAGTGTGTGTTGATGCACATATGAATGGAATGTGGATGAAGACATGTGCAACGGGTCATGGGAGTACCTGGATGTGTTAAAATTTAACGTTTGACTTTGTTTTCTAAATTGGTTTTAAATGGGAAACGGTTTTGGAAAGTTTTGGTTTGAAAGTGGATTGGTTTTTGGAAAGTGATCTTGAAAAAGGGTGGTTTTGAAATCAAAAATGAAAAGGGAATTTTAAAGAGGAGATTTTGTTTTGGGTTGTGTTGTATCTATTTGGTCCTTGTGCTGACTGTTTTTGATGAAGACGCTTTTATTGATGTTGCTTCGATTTGATGTTGGTTTTGGCTTTGAGTTTTATATATCGCTCGGGAAATTCCGCCCAGAAAGGACTCTAAGGATTTGGATATGTCATGCCCAGTTTTTAGTCCTCCTCAGACTCTGCCTATTCTCCATGGTGATCAGGGTCCGTTAGAAGCAGTGAAATGGCTCGAGGAAGTGGAACGTGTCTTTAGAATATTGGGAACTCCCGATAGTGTTAAGGTCCGTGAAATTATGGAGTTGTTTGAGGGTCCAGCTCTGGACCAGTGGAGGATGGTTACCCCACCGTCAACGCAAGGTCAAATGATGTGGGATGTCTTCGGAACCGTTTTCATCCAATGGTTTGTACCCGAGGAAGTGAAGCTGGAGAAAAGAGGGAGCTTGTGCATATTCAACAAGGTCGATGGACGGTGAAGGCATATGTTGACCATTTCAAGGAACTAACTTCCTTTTCTCCAGATGTAGTGTCGCATGAGCTCATGAAGGTCTCTCTTTTCACTGGGGGTCTGCGTCCAGAGATCAAGGAGCGAGTCCTCCCTTCTAAAGACCCTTGTTTCGAGAAGCTCGTAGAGGAAGCATTCTTGGCTGAGTTGGTTTCCGGTGTGCAAGTGGTTAATCCTTCAGCGTCCCCTGTCGTTCGTAAGAGTTCCCCCTCTGGTAAGGAAAAGGCGCCAGAGATACCTGTTCCTAATGAGTTTTCCCTTTGGTCCCAGCTTCCAGTTCATCAGATCGTTCGATGGTATGCTTTCAGTGTGGTCGTTTCGGGCATTTAAAGTCGTCTTGTCGCAATCCTCCGCAGACGTGTCATCGCTGTGGTTGTCTGGGTCATCTGGAGAAGTTTTGAAAGAAGCGTCGCTTGAAGAGGAAGCTGTGATGGGAGAATGTCAGTACCTGACTGTGAGGCAGAAGATGCTTCAGCCATCAGAGCCCCAGCCACAAGTCTTGGGGCGAAGCTCGCGCACAGAGAGGAGTTCCCAGGGTTGTGAAGCCTTGGTCCAGGTTCTGTCTTCCGTGTTGACGGTGAAGCAATTAGAAACCTCTTCCATACTTGTTTTCCTGCTACTGAAGTTTCAACAGCGTTGTAAATGCGTAGTTTTTCTATAAAGTGATGATGGACTGGTTCTATGATAATCTAAGCAGACTTATCGTGTGGAGGTGATATTCTAAATCGTGTGTCCTTCTTAAAAGTGTGTTTGACTCTCGTGTGGGTTGACCTCGTTTTAGTTATGTTTAAAATGTGGTTATGTTTCGTGGACTTCGGTGGATCATGTCTCCAATTTGATGTTGGTTAAATGTTTTCTATGGGTTTTCCCTGGTGTTGAAGGTTGTTGACTCTAGTCGTGGGTTCAAAGTCTCGATGGAGGTGTTGTTTTAATCGTGCTATGAGAGTTGATTTGAATCGGTTGGGAGTTCCCGCGTTGACCCCCCCTTTTTTTCTAGGGTTTTCTATTTAAATGGTCTTCTTTTCTGCACTAGTTAAGTTCTTGTGGTGGGGAGAACCCCTTCGTGTTCTCCCCTCAATCTCGGACCCCAGTTTTCTCTTGAATCGGTCGGGTGTGACCCGTGTAGAGTAAGGTCATCCCCGAGAACCTCAGTTTTCTTCAGTTCCTTTAGTTCTGTTTGGGCATAGACTTGGTTTTTGGCTGACTTGTGACCTGGTGACTTTCTGGGGGCAGAAAGTGTATGTGGTGGGGAGAATTGTCACACCCCGACCGCGGATGTCAGTAATTGTTCTCCTTTCTTGGTCCCGATTTAAATTATTTCGGAGATTAATTTCATTGGCGGTTTCGCGCCGGTGCGCGGTCACCGCATCGTTAGCGGTGACCGTGCGTTCAGCCCGGGTGACAGTGTGTTCACCCGGTGTTTTAAATATTATAATTTTCATGTTGGTATTTTATTATTAATACCTTTTTATTTGTGTTATTATTATTGTATATATGTTTATATATGGCTATATATATATGTATAAAAATGTGTGCAAATATATAGATCTATATATGTATAAATATTTATATATGTGTGTAACATCTTCAAATTATTTTATAATTATTATTTTAAATATTTGATCAAAACAATTATTATTTGAATTAACTAATTTATTATTTATTATTATTATAAGTTTTATTATTATTATATAAGTTTTATTATTATTAATATTATAAGTTTTATTATTATTATTATTTTTATTATATATATATATATATATAAACCTACCCTTAGCCTAACCCTAATCCCGTCCCTACCCAGCCGCCACCCCATCCCCCTCTCTCCTCCCTCTCATTTCTCTCTTCCGCGCGCAACACACCCCGGCGGCCCTCTCCCTTCACTCTCTCTCCCCTTCGGCGCCCCTGTTCAGCGCGGAAACCCTCCCCATCCCTGCCGCGTCGCCGTCCCGGCCTCCCTGCTCTGCCGCCTCCCGCGCGAACCCCCCCCAGGCTGTAAGTTTATTTCTTTTCCTTTTTTTTATTTTGGTTTGTTTGTTAATTTTAATTTTATAACGATTAATTATTTTTATCATATTAATAACATTATAATTATGTTATTATTATTATATTATTATTATTATTGTTTATTATTATTATTATGTTAATATAATTTTATTATTATTATTATTATGTTAATATTACTTTATTATTATTATTATTATATTATTATTATTTTTATTTTTATTGTTATTATTATTGATATTAACATTTCATATTATTATTATTAATATTGTTATGATTACTAACATATTATTAATATTATTATTATTATTATTATTATTACTAATATATTTATTATTATTTTAATTACTATCATATTATTTTTATTATTATTATTATGTTATGATATTCTTATTATTATTATTATTATGCTATTGTCATTATATTATTATTATTAATATTATTATGTTAACATTATTTTATATTATTATCATTATTATATTATTAATATATTATGATTATATTAAATTAGCATTGTTCCCATTATTATTATTGTATTAATATTATGATATTATTATTATTGCTATTATTGATATATTATTATTATGCTAATTATATTATTATTGTTATTGTCATTGTTACGACTATATTATTATTGTTATTATATTAATACTGATATTAACATTATATATTGGTTACTGCTATTATATTATTATTACTGATCGTTAAACCCGTTTTTCGGTCTACTCTTTTAGGATCTGTTTGACGGCGCAATTCGATGCGCCATTTTCGCAACGGGAGTCTTGGGCTGTGTCATTCGTCTTTTCGATTCGAGGTAGGTCTCCCTATGCACATGCCTCTAAATTAAGAATTTATTTATTCCTTGTCCTTTTATTAAATTTCAGTAAATTTAAAAAAAATAATATTAAGTAGTTTTTATAGTGTGGTGATTTGCTGATAATGCAAACTGTTTAATTCAAGCATTTCATTAAAAGTGTTTTCTTGGTTTCAATTGTGGGATTTCATAGTAATGTCGCTAAATGGTTCTTCCTGAGTAACGAAAGACATGTTGAATTGGGTTTTGAAATGTTTTTGGCATGTGTAAATTAATAAATGTACTGTTTATGGAAAATGGTGTTTTCTTATAACCTTGATTAGAGAAAACGTCATGTGACCCTTTGAAATTGTTTTTGGAAACTTTACGTGTGGTTCTTGGTTGACGAAAGATGTTTTCCCTTGTTGTGTTATTAAAAATAATGCTTTCTATGTTGTGAAAGTTGTTTATGTTCTTGTGTGAGAGTTTCCAAAAAGGGGTTTTTTTTGCGAAATGATTAGGTAATGACAATTATATTTTCTGAAAGGTATTTTTGACGTGCGTGAGTTTTGAAATATTGTTTGGGTGTGGAAATGGTGACTTTTGTGTGCGATATCTTGTTTGGCATGCGATATGAGGAAGAAATATACTATGTGAATGTGAAGCTTGTTTGAGCACACGGGGAAACCCTGGGTATCTAGGTGGGCGGACTAGAACTAGTGCGCTAGTGAGCCGGATGGGTGTCGTCCCTGTTTCACTTAGCTGGATTGACGATTTCAACACTAACTAAACATATGATATCTGAGGGTCGTGGCCTTCTAAGCCACGTGTTCTGAGGGTCGTGGCCTTCTAAGCCACGTTTTCTGAGGGTCGTGGCCTTCTAAGCCATGTTTCACCGAGACACGAGGTTCTAGGGTCCCACGCAAGCTAGATGAACCTTAGGGGATTTACCCATAGTGCTCTACCATCTCTGGCGTGGTGCCTTCCGTCGGCATACGGGGGACCACTTGGGTGTGAGTGTGTGCGTGTGTGAGTATGTGTGTGTGTGTGTGAGTGTGTGAGTGTGTGTGTGTGTGCCCATGGTTATTGCTGATAACTTCTGGTTTATTTTTACTTGCACTTGGTTCTCCTTGCCTGTTTACCTTTACTTGCACTTGTCTTCTCTGCTTGTTGCTTTCAGTCATATTTCACAGCCTATACTGTTAGACTTTGGGAAAAATGTTTTCAAATGAAAATGCTTTCTTCTCTTTGGGTTAGCTTTGAAAATGTAATACTTTGCTTTTCAGAATGAGTTTAAAACTAATGAAATGGAACTAACTTTCGAGAAGGAATAAGGGAAATGTCTCGTGTTTGATTTTCAAGTAAAGCATTATGAAAACTTACTTTTATATATTAAAGTTCAAACCTGGATTATGTGGATTCTTTATTTACTGGCAGTGCATTGGGATTTGTTGTGGGGCTCACCTACTGAGTACTTTTGTGCTCACGCCTATCTTTTACCTTTTCAGTTGCAGGTTCCTTGTGTTCAGGTTTTCCTGGCTTGAGTCACTCAGTGTGGGAGCGACGTTGGTTGTAGTTGGGTGGTGACCGCGAGGTCACGTGGAGGTATGTCGTGGTGTAGGTTTGTTTATGTCTTTAGTGTCTGTTTGTTTGTTTAGTTTATATTCGTTCTTTCGATCCTGTTTTTAGTTTGGGCTGAAATCGTTCCCAACGACTAATGTTTCAATGCCCGGCACTTGTTGCGATCCCGGGGGGATCGGGAACGCCCCTCGGGACTTGCCGCGGACCGGCTCGGGTGACCGGTTCAGGGTCGACCCGGGCTGGTTCGTGACATTCTATGTATAAAAATATTGTTTCCTCTAATGAACTACTTCTAATGTACTTTTAATATAGATAATTTTAGACCCTCGTGGAAATTGATTTTTGGTAAAATGAACATAATTTTTTAATTCATAATATCTAAATTATCTTTGGGTGAATTTTAGTTCTTTTTCTAGAAACATTCAGTTTTTTATGAATAGTGAAAAACACTCCATTATTGTTAAAAATCCGAATTTTCCATTTTAATAATGATGCAGTAATTGTTTAATTAATTTAGATTTCAAATAAATGATATTAAAAATATTAAACATAATATAATTTTAATTAATTAATGGCATAAATTAATTTTATAGATGAATTAGAAAATTTAGAAACATATTGGTAGTATTTTAATAAGTTATAATGTAGGCTTAATAATTTTATAAAAGCAAATATTGAATAGTATCAAAATTTACATAAATGATACACTAAAATAAATTATATTTAATTAAATTATATAACAATCAAAAATATATATGGTTTGTCCAAATAACATTTATAATTTCAAATATTTCATAAATGATCTAATTGGTATTTTTTCATTTTATAGTAACTCTATTAACCTTATAGTTTAAAGAGAAAAGTTTTCATGGTAATAGTTAAATTGATTAATTGAAACTTAAAGCCACAAGATAAGGATATTTATGTGACCTAAAAATATATAAAATTATTTATTTGAGAGTATTTTTACCTATCCTAAAATAAAATTATAAATAACTCACTTTGGAGTCATTTGAAATTGAAAAAAAAATATAATAATTTAATATTTGTGGAGTTTCCTGATGTGCCCCTCCTCTCCCCTATAAAAGGGAACTTCCCATTCTCTTTAATTAACAAATCCAATGCACTTTGTCTCAGCCAAACCCTACCCATTTCCTCTCCCAACTTCTCATACTAGATCCAAGAATACACACTTTGGGATGAAACCAATCTTATAGAGTCATTTTGTGAAAATCAAAAGGAGATACCCGAAAAAGAGGAAGCTTGTGCGAGTACAAAGAGAGTCAAGACACAAAGTAATGGTATTTCATCTCACTTTTAATTTATGTTAGATACAGAAAAAGTTAGCCACCCATACCTTTTTTATGGTGTATGTATATCCATTTATTATATCCATTGATTCTTATAATTTAATTTATTTGTATTTACTTATCTATTTTATGGTCTTTCTTTCATGGGGTTTATGTTTAAAAAGGTGTTATATAATAAAAATAATTTTTTGAAGAAGAAAAGATATTTTCCTTAAGACATGTTTTTTAAAATATATTTTAAAATTAATTTCTATATAAGATAACATCTATTGGTTTTACTCATGCCTTTATGACCAAATTATTAAATTTTTCCATTAATATTCTTTCTCGGAATGGGTCATGTTTTGATGGTATAATGTTTATGATGCCTGTTTATCCTTGACGGGTTATATTCTTTTGAAACATACTTATTTTCATGGGTTATTTTTATGATGAAATAATTATGAAACATATCTATTTCAATATTTTATGATATGTTTACATGTTTATGATAGCCAGTTCATTTTATGGGTTCTCTTATGATTTTTAATGATCTTATGGAACATGTTTGTACGATTTCATTATGTGATATGTGGGACCTACATCTCCCTCCAATGCATTGGGTAAATATTTATATATCATGAGATAAACTAATATGGTATTGGGAGTGAACCTTGACAACTAAGATGGTCATGGGAGTGAACCATGACTAGTAAGATGGTTTGAGGAGTGAACTCTTGATACAAAGATTGTATGGGGAGTGAACCCCTACTACTAAGATGGTCTTGGAAGTTATGCCTGGGATTCTATGGAAATTAGTATATTCTTGTGTGTTTTCCCCACTTCTATGTCTTACTATTATGTTATGTTTTCATGGATTATACACTTTATTTAATTATCTATTATGTCCTATTAGGTACCCATCTTTATGACATGATTTCTATTATTATCTTTGATATGTGGGTTATGTTCTTATATTTTTCATGATCACCTTATCATACCCTTATACTGATGTTTATGTTTATATATCTCCCTTTTTACCCTTACTGATCATCTGAGCTCACCCCTTTTCTGTTTCATTCCCCTAGGTTATGATGATATTTACTATGTTTGATGTATCTAAGAAGGGTGCTAGTCAAGAAGAACCTAGTAGGAGATTATGTAGTTAATTTATGTACCGGTGTTATGTTTCCATGTTTCTAAAGGCACTAGACCAATTACAGTCTTTAGGCATCTGTTTGTATAATGTTTAAGTATTCTGTAAAAGTAATGTAATGTTAATGTTTTGAAAAGCGAGGGTTGCTATAATTATCACATAATAAAATACAAAAACATGAAAATTTTCATGTCCTAATGAAATAATATCATGAAATATATTAAAGTAAAAATACCACATAAAGTAAAAAAATACTCAATGATATGAATAAATAAACATTTGTAAATGAAAAATTTTAAATTCACAAAAAAAAAATTTCAAACCTAGGATTCCGAAGTAATCGAGATAATTGTTAAATTACACAATTTTTATTTTATTTTAAAAAAAATATTCAATTATTTATTTGAATAAAAAATTATATATTTTTTTCATATTAACTTATTCTTACAAACAAGACAAGAAAAAAGTTTCATTATCAATGTTTTAATGAAATTAAATTAAAGGAACAAGCATCACACTCAAAACTTTTACCATGTTTAATAAAATTATTATAGATATTATTATAAATATATAAATTAAATAAGAAAAAATATAAATGGTTAAAATAAAATACAAGACATCTTTAGAAGTCAAACCAACTAGAAACTTTAATCCTAAAAATCAATATACACAATTTTTATAATTATGTTCGAACACACAAAATGTGAAGATATACTATTTATAGGGGAATATAATGAAATTTATTTATTATTCAACCTTATTTTCATATAGTTATATTTTTATTACTCAAAAAACATGTATTTGAGGATCATTCAAACCTTAATTTTTTCTAGAAATTCAAACTGCTCAAATAAATTCTTATTATCAAAAATTAAAATTGAAAAATTAAATTACAACTTTTCAATTCCCATCATCGTAATAAATTTAAATATTATTTAAAAAATCAAATAAATAATATGGTCTTCTAAAATTAATCACGTATAACCTTCATTAAATTATTCTCATGATTTTTAAAAATATTTTAATAATAAAAAGTGGTATTATGAAGTTATTATGCATCATATATCAATTATTTTAAGAATAAAATTCATGTATTTTTTCATACTCTTCCTCATACATAATAAGAAAATTCCCCAATTTTTGAATAACGTTAAAATAGATACAAAAATTTAACATTAAATGAATTAAAGGAGTTGGAAAAAACAATGAAGAAATATTTCTTAGTTTATGTTAACTTCTTTTCCTTGGCCAGTTCAATTACTATGGTTGCATTTAAATGTTATCTTCCATGTGGATGAAATTAATTTTCTTCATTATGGTGTGCTCAAGAGTAATAAGTAAATAATCTAAAAATATAAATCCCCACACTCTAAACATCTCAAGCTATGATGGTTATTAATATTTATAACCTTGACAGATATTTTTAAAAAATTATTATGTAACTATCATTTGAAATATTTTCACAAGATGAAAAAATATCACTTTCCATTAGATTTAGATATGATAATAAGTAAGCTTAAAATTTTAAGGAACCATATATATATAATCTTAACTACAAAACAATATAAAAATCTATCATTTTATACAAAAAATATATTTTTGAATTTATGAAACATATAGGGGTTACCTCCCAGTAATTGATTAATTTGAAGTCATTATCTATAAATAAATTTTATTCCTCTCATTTTCTGGTGGATTTAAAAGAATTATCCCAATCTAGAACTGTTAAAAAATCCAAAAAATGTGCTAAAATATAGGCATTCATATTCCTCTCTTTTATCTTATTTTTACTTTCTCCTAATTTATTCACTTCTTCTTCTTAGGTAAGTCTACTTTTATACTATATAGTAGTCCTAAAACATCAGAAAATGAATTCATATGTAAATATTTATAATTGAATTTCCTTATTCTAATTCTTCCAAAAATATATATACTCTTTTCTAAAAGCATTTTCTAGCTACCTCGTAGTTCTACATATTATGACCAAAAATCTTTTTGACGTTAAGGTTACCCCAAGATATTGTTTTTTTTAAGTGGTATTATTGATGTAATGTTTGTTTTTGGTGTTGTATTTTACTGTCAACACATTAATAAAATTATCATCACATAAACCACATACAAAATTCAATGAAATTACATGATTTCAGATAAGGTGATGAACATTTAGAAGTGTGAAAGTGTTTGTAATAGGTATAAATTATAAGAGTGATGTTTATTAGAGGAATTTTGATGTTGAGGAGAAAATGAAATCCCAAAATTCTAGTTCATTCCATGATGTGGATATGTATGATTTTTATTATAGTGATTCAAAAAAATTTATGTTTCTATGGATGTTTTTACATTGTTATTCAATTCTAATATATGCAAAGATATCGTATCGTAAAGGGTAAGACATGATTTTTCATGTTATTACTGTTTGGTGTCGGAAAATAGATTCAACATGAAGAAGACTATTGTTCCCAAGAGAATCCAATCACAATTCAATGTTTGTGGCTATTAATTTTTAGTGCGTATCTGGATTGGGAGAACTAATATAATACATGGTAAATAGAGCTGGTAATATCAAAATATCTCCAAATGAGAATTCAAGATGATCATTTGGGATCTAACTGTTATTGTACACGTCTAGTTTGGATCATGAAAAATATGTTCTTTCTATTTTTTGATTACAATCTAGAATAAGCATGATCACACTATGATCACTGAAAAAGACATCATTCGAGTTCATTTGATAATGTGGTTCCATGTGAGAATTTTGTGATACTCCATGCATGTTAAGGATAGTATAATGGTATGTATTTATCTAATATATCATATTCAAGTCAAAAAAGTATAAAATTTATTTTATCTTTTGAATTTAGATTTTAAATTTACGTTTTAATAATATATAAAGTGGTATATTGTGTAATAAATTATAGATAATAGAATAAGATTTTTTTTAAGAATGTGTGTAAACAAGTTAGAGAATATATAAAAAAAATATTCCCTTAGATAAGAATCTTAAACAAAAATAATCACATGTATTTAAATAATTATATCTTAACAGTGAATATGTAAGGATTTATTTTTATGAGAATTCACTTTAATTGTTTTTTAGTGAGTTACAATGTATTTTAATTTTTTTATGGGTATAGATTCATATAAACTAATTCAAATCTGAGTTGGATATGGAAGAATATGTTAGGTGGTATATAGGAGGTGTAGGATTTATAAATTTCTTGGTTTTAGTCACTAAATAGGACAAGATTATGAGATAATCTATTTATAGAATAGATGATTTGTTATTTAAAAAGACTATTTATATTTTACCTTTTATAGGATATCTTAAATTTTAAAGGATAAAATTTCACTTTTTTTATAAAAGTATACACATGAGAGTTCAGGGATAGACCCTACTCATTTTAATACATTTGTTAATTCTAGTAGATCATGTGGTGATTGATAATCCCACATCATCGAAAGGATATAGCTATTTTTTATTGGGGAACATTATACATCATTATGTTCATTATTTTTTGTGGGTGTGTATATGAAATCACTAAACTAAACTAATTAACATTCAAAGTGTTCTATAGTGAACAAAAAATTTTGGTGATGGCTTGTTTTTTTTATCCTAATTAGTGATAAAGGTAGATTTGTGGAAGAATCGTGAAGGATTTCTCTTCTAAGGTTCATCGCCACCCCCCACCCCCACCCCCCATTAGTGAATAATCATAATAGGAATACACTATATTTCTGTCTATTTCCTCCACAATTGGAATTATATTAGTGGGTTCCCTTCAAATACATCAATGATATTTGAAGTTATTATTAGAAGATCTATTTTTGTGGTTTTTATTTATTTTCAATTGTTTATCATGGATTACATCTCACCGATCAATAAGAATGGTTTTTCAAAAAAAATATGTAAAAAATTATAATTTTTGGAAATAAATTATGTTTTATTTACTTTCCCTCTATTTTTATGGAAGTGATCTCCATTGTAACGAATGGTTTTACTCCAATCACTGAAGTTAAAATGATGAACCCAACTGATAAGAATAACATTGATGTCCATAGGAATTAATGGAATTATATCAAAGGATATTTTTCAAAGAAAAATTTTCCTGAGGTTTATGGAAATCAAAATAGAAATATTAATATTGGATAATCTATCAAATATTCATTAATGGAATGTTAAAATAAAGGGATTAAAACTTAAAATATGGTGTTATCAATTTAAAGATAGTTTTATACTTTTAGGTGATTTTTTGGATGATTTATTTACTATATTTAATTATATTTAGAGATAATCAAAGGTTTTGGTGAAACTCTAAAATATTTAATGATGGTCAAGAATATACTTCATATTTTTCAAGATATTTTTGAATCTATGGTTTTATATCTTGAATATCATCATATGGATTCAATTCCACTAGATGAATTACACTCTGTATTTATATAATATAATACGAGGGAAGGTAAGATAAGTAAAGTTGAGAAGAAAATTTATTTCAAATACCTAAAGAATACAAATACTTCTAAGGGGGTTAATTAATAAATTATAGTTTTAGACTCATATGGTGATGGTGAAGTGATGTTTGAAGATATTATGTCACTTATCTCAAGGAATGACTATACGTGGAATGGTAGATATCATGGTAAACTACCTTTGAGATTTTTTTAGTTACGGAGGCATTTGAAATTTCATTGTCTACATTCTAAAGGTGATGGAGGATGTAAGTGGATATAATGAGATTTCATTAAGAAATTTCTCCTATAAGAATAATCCAAAACATATTATAATGAAGTATCCTTCTAAGATAAAAGAAAATAACTCTTCTTAATGAAATATAGAATGGTTATTTTTAAATAATTGTGGATGAAGAATATTATGTCAGTGAATGTGAAGTGATTTGTCATCTAGAAATCATGGTGAGATGTTTTTTATTATCATGGTTAATGAATAAGTGTTCTATGTGGATGTATAGAAGAAGATATAGATGTGGAATTCATGCTAAATAGAGAGATAAAGGAGTGTATAATCAAATTATCTAAACATTATAAGGTGAATAAGAATTTGGGTAAAGTACAAAAAATGGTAAATGAGGGTAAAAATTTCCAAGGAGAATGAGAGAAGCAGTCTATTAAAGAAGTATAAAGTGTGAGTGTCTCATTTATTGAGGATAGTAAACTTAATATTTCACTAAAGGATGACCAAAAATAATGGAATGTGTGCTTTTTTATTACTAGTAAATGTTTTTTGATATTGAATATCAATCAAATAAGATATGTATAATTGAATATACAGTCATGAGTTTTACCATATTTTGATTAATAATGAGTATACTATTGAAAAATTCGAGAGTTTTGATTATCCCTAATATAATTTGAAACCTCACTCTATGTATTCAAAAATTCATTAATATAATGATAAGAGAAAATTTAAATCAATAATAAGGAGGAGGAATAATATGGTCACCACATTTGGTGGAACATGGAATAATAAAAAATCTAGGAGTGGTGACATAAATTAGAAATAATTTACAAATAGAAAGGGAGAATGCTCAGAGAAAAAAGATGAACTATATTGAAATATATCAGGAACAGAAAAACAATTCACTAAAAGAAACATAAATCAATGTTTTGAGAAATAATAAAATTGAATAGTCTAAGTTTTTATAGAAAATAAATTATAATACTGGGTTACAATTTTAGTTATTGTTAGTTTTTTTGTGGAAAATTTTTTTTAAAGGGATTATTTGTTCAGAGTAAGATGTTAAAATAATTTTAAATGTTTTAAAGACAAAATATTAGGGGTATTCAACCCACTCAATGATGAAAAGTGAGGAAATAATTTGAGAAATAAATTACTCAAAAGAAGAATCAATATTAATCTATGAAAAAATGATGTGGGAAATTTAATTAGTTGGGTCACATGGATGAAGATTTAATAACCACTTTTCTAGTTCAATTTAGTATTTAATTTTCTCAAATATTTCAAAAAATGAATATAATGGTAAACATAAATACCTTGTTTTGAAAGTTCCATTGAAATAATAACAAAATAATTACCTATGGATAATTAATAGTGTGTTTTCATCACATATGATAGGTGATAAGAGATTTCATAAAGAATTTGTTATGTCTATAGAAAGATCAATCAAATTATGTAATAGTGGAAGACTTAGAATTAATGGATATGGATAAATAGATATTGGTTAATAGAATATAAATTCCAAGAGTAATCTATTTATTTATGGTTTGAAACAAAAAATCATGAGTGTATCTCGTCTACGTGATTAATTAAATGATGTGATATTTTAAAAATATATATGTGTAGTGATTAGTTTGGGGGATGTATGTGTTGTAACTCTAGTATAGAGAACAAGGGGAAACCTATTTCAAGTAGGATACATTGAAAATTTATATCACTTTATTGGTTGAAGTGAGACATTGAGATTATTAAAATCAACATAGCTAAAAAAATAATGATCAATAAATATCCTTATATTATTTAATAAAAGCACATATCCCAAAAATATATGATGATAGTGATGAAAGACACATAAAGGAAGAAAAATAATAATTTTATTTCTTCTAGAATGTATGACATTGAAGAAAAATCTACTATTATGTGTAAGGATAATTTTTCAATAAAAATATCGTTGATAAAGATAAACATGTGTAGAGTATCTCAGATTTCTATTTAATTAAATAAAATTCATAACATCTTTTAAATTGATAAATTTCTAAAGAATATTATTATTAGATAGTTTGGTCATTGGTTGAGAATATTATCCTTTTATGTGCATTACTAGTTTTCCAGATTCTATAGAGGTAATATGAGATGTTTTTTGTTAATAGGAACAACATTTAGTCCACTAAGAAGAGATTAAATACTTGAAATGAAAACCAACTATCGTGGCGGTGAAAAAAACCTAGTAATAACCATTTGTTAGAATGTAGTATAATATATAACAAAGGTTTTCTCTAAAGTAAATTGAAAAAACATGTTTTCAAAATTAATTAAAAATGGGGTTTCGATTTTTTTTTGTAAAAACAGTGTATTTTAAAATATATTTGATTTTATATATATATATTTAGATAATTTATAGTTGTTGGATTATTTATTTTTATGTTATCATGGTATTAAAATGATTAACCCATATTCTATTTATTTGATCAATGAGAGAATCCATAATAACTTATCTCTCATCAAGGTTTGATAGTGAATATGATTTTAAAAAAATATATTATACCCAACAGATCCTTATTCATTTTTTTGGGAAGATATTAATCAATCACATTAATATCTTAACAATTAGTCTCATCAAATTACTTAGGAAACAACCAATCGGTTGAAGGTACACTTAAGAAATAAAAGTATGTACACTACCTTCCACACATGTATAATAAATACATAGATAATTTACCACTTAACTATTCTCATTCCATCTCATATCGGCGTGATCAGATAGAGGTAGAAAATAATTTATCAAATCATGAAAAAATAGTGCACAAAACTATAAATTGAATGTAATAGAATCCAATTAAATATCCCAATAATTAAATCCAAGATCCTTACATAATAAGAATATATTTTTATATTAAAACTCAGGCATAAACAAATGGTTCTTGATATCACTTTTCTCATCACTAAAATGGTTTTATCCCACCATATAAAGGGTTACTTCCTTGTAAGAACAAATAACATGATTGAAAAATAAAATAAAGAATAATCATTTGAATGACGCATTATCTTTTTAGCCTTAATCTCTTTAAATAGATTCTTACATACTTTCTGATCACAGTGATGTCACTATTTGTATCAAGCTTTATGATATCTCCTCCAAGTGGATTTGGAAATTTTCTCTGATATTTCATGTTTAGTATAAATCTGTATTTAAATGTTCCCTTTAATAGATCAAATAAAACTTGGCGTGTAAGCATCATACTTTATCAATTTTATTAATAATTAAAAAAAATAAAGATTTTATGTTGGCCCCTCGTCATGTTTGGGCCCTACAAATCATCAAGATGATCCCAATTATAGAAATTATTCTTGAGTAAATATTCTCATGTGATAATAAATTATATTGATTTATCAAAGGACCGAATCTTAGATATCCTAAGAATAATTTGAATATAGATAATCAAAATTTCTCTAAGCATAAAACAATAAATGAAATCCCATTCTCAATCACAACTCTATTTGACTAATGGAAAACCATATGTGAGTTCCATAAAACCTTATGTATTTCTAACTACATATTGCATATGGGTAGATAATCCATAGGTTTCCATGAATGTAGGTTAAATATCTAAGGGAGTTATGAAGTGAATCTTATATATCACATGAAGCTTCTTCCCTCCCTATGATAAATGCAATTTTTACTTGTTTTAGGTAAAATCACTTACATACCAGAATAAAATCCATATGTATGATCTAGAAAATATTACATATCTCCTTAAATAACATATATATCACAAAGTAGATGTTATGTATCATAGTGTGATATTCCCAGTAATTTACCATTTTTGGTTGATTTTTTCACTACTTCATTCCCCCATGTCTTTCACCTTTAAAATAATAATTTAAGGGATTATCAATAAATAAACATTCATTTTATTTATTAAATTAATAAAAACATCAAAAATTTAACCCTTTTAAGAAATATTCACAAAAGTTAATAAAATGATCCTTTAATATCAAAAAACTATAAAAATAAATTTATAATTAAATTTGGGGGAATAAAATGAATTTATTATCATAAATAATATAATTAATTAATATCCACTATCCCACATGAAGAGGGAGAAGAGTCCTAGAAATAAGTAATGTTAAGGATAATGTTATTAAAGATAATATTTCTAATTTGAAGAAACATTTTGATGTACTGAATGATATTTGCGGAAGATATAAAAAATATGGTAATATTATTTAAGATTTTTCTATGGTATATATAGGTTAAAATTTTTAATGGCATGATTCATGGAAATTTTATAAAATATATAAGAGAGGAGATTCATTTATGAAATTATCACCTTACAAAAAGACCAAGGAAGTTGTTGAGAATCCATTTGGATATTGTTAAATACAAGATGGTGGGAATGAATTCTATTCATGAAGAAGAATCAAAGGGTGGTGTAAAATTAAAAAAAATAAAATAATGTTGGCTAAAAGAAGATTTAAATAAAGTTATGCAATTTCAGGGAAATAATGTCAATGTTTTAAAAAGGATGTTGAAGTTAAGTGAGAATAAAAAGTCTATGGGATGTTATCATGAAAATTTTGAAGAGAAAAAAGGTTCTTCTAATATGAATAAGTACTTAAATATGTTTTTGGTTGATTAAATGAAAATTTTGTAAAAGTGTTAGTTTCCTTCTAAACCATGGTAGTTTAAGAAAAAAAATCAACCATCATTGGTCAAAGGATAAGGCATGATGTCTCATCCCCTCTCTTCTTGTCTATGTATTATTTTGTAAAAAAATTTAGATTAAAAAATAAATTCAATGAATATATTTTTCCTTAATGAATTAATATAACTACGGGGGTTAAATGGTACATCTATGAATTTATTGGTGTGTATGTGATGGTGAAATATTTGAACTATTATAACATATTAGTTGAGAGTTTTTTTGTGTAGGAAGGTTGTTTAGAACTTGTAAAGATACATTTTTAGGAAGTTAAATTGAGTAGATAAGTGGAATAGTTTTTCTGAAAGTAGATCTACGTTTTTATTATGAATATTTATGTCATTTTTATTCATGGTTCTTATTTCAGAAACTTCATTTTCTCACATAGGAGTAGAAAAATAGAATTTTTATTCATTTCAAAAATGGAGGAGAGTGATTTCTGTTTCATGATTAATAAAAAAAACATAGGTTTTTTATGGATAGTAAGTTGTTTTAGATTAAAGGAATCCCCAAGGTTTGGTTATTTTCAAAGGGGGTAATGAATAATAAATGCAGTGGAATTTATGATTGTTATTGGGTGTTCTTTGTTAATTGTTGTCATCTAAACACATTTTAATTTAGATGAATTCATATTATTTTAGATTATATGTAGGACATTTTGAAGTATGGAGGTTTTTAGAAGATGTTTAAAGTTGGAGAATGAATTTTTTGGATGGCTTTTCATATTTAATAGGAAATAAGACAACAATGGTTAGTTTTAAGACGTGATGTGGTTGTGTATGGTTATAACAATTGTGAAAAATAATTGATCATGTCATAATAAAATTGTTCACACCATGTTCCGATTCTAGAATATGATGATGTCTAAACTGGTCCTTATCATGATGATCACTCTACAAAGGATAATCCATGGTTTTTTATATTCTTTCTATTTGGTTCGGATGACTTAATTTCATAATGAGGGAGACTATCTCACCTTGGGGACTTCAATCATGTTGTAATGAATGTGGCTGTGAATGTTCAGTACATTTCTAGATGGGGAGAACTAATATATCACACATCAATAGATATGGTTATGTATTAATACCCCCTAAAGGATAAGTCGGGTTGAGTAGTTGGAATTAAACCTTTCTTGGTAATTTTATATTCATGCTATGAAATAAAATTTGATGCTATTATTTTGAATATTTTTTCATAATGAGAATTATCATGTTGTTATTAGTACCATGTCTACATTTGGGTGAATTTTCTGATGTGGATTTATAAGAGACCTATTGTATACTCAAACTAAAATTTCTATATCACTTAAATATGGTAATGGTGGAATATTGAGTTTGGTTGATACAATGGAATAGATTAAACTATGAGAAGGTAAGAATGGATGTTATCATTTGAAATTAAATTTGAAATTAAAAAATTAATTATAGAGAAAATTGATAGTTACTTTGTTAACTTTTTAGAGGAGAAAAATGATTGTATTAAAACTCTATATACATGAATTTGAGAATGGTAAGTGAGATAGAAGTAGAAAAACTCATAGAATAATTGTACACAATGATAGTCAAAAGTATTTGAAGATTAATCTTTCGACCATGAAGATCCAAGTATTTTTTTGAAGAATATGCACTATATTAGTTTTTTGTTGAATTAATGAGTTTTTTATTTATGTTTTATGATCATAGGTTCATCTACACATAGATATATCAGTTCTGAAGAATTATTATCATGTTGGGTGGTCTATAGGAATCATAGTATTTATAAATTTAAAATTTTATGTGATCGAAGGGGATAAGATGAGAATATACTATATTGATAGCATATTATGAGACTCTAGGAGATTCAAGAAGTCTACTATTTTACATCCTTTAAAGGGATGTAATAAAGTGTGTGGGATCACATAGTACTTATTAGGATAAATTTTTATATACATGATTTCCGGGATAGTACTTTCTCAATGTATTCTATTTCGTGATTTTATTGGTTCATTTCGTATTTGATAATGAGTCATCATTCTAAGTATGTAGTCATTTTTTTATTAGTGATCCCTATACATCATTGTGTTAATATTTTTGGTGTGTAGAATAAATCATTGAACTAAACCAATTAACATCAAAAGGGTTCAGAGGTGAAGAAGAATATTTGGGGTCACCTTATTTTTACATCCAAACTAATGATGATGGTTGATTGGTGGAAGTATCATAAAATAATTGTATTCACTAATTCACTGCCTAGGTAATAATCTCTTTAGGATTACACTACATCGGTGGTATAATCCTCCACAATCTCTTTATATTTTTGTCTCCCATTACTTACATAATCCATTCTAATAAACTAAACTTACTACTTCATATGGATTATTACTATCTGTGAATACTTGTAGTTAATCCTCTACATACCACAATTATCATCCTATAGATTAAAATTTTTTAATGATCACAAGACACTCATTTTTTTATCAAATCTATAAAAATAAGTTTTTTCAATATAAGATTCGGAAAATAATGCATGAAGGAATGATAAAATAATACCACAACAAACTAGAATGTGTTATCTTACCTGAAATTCATCAAGGATAATAGATTATTTAATAAACCAATTATGCGAAAGAATAGTGAAAACAGTTTTAAAATAACCCTCAACATATTAAATTTACTTACATATGAAACATTATGGAAAATGGATAATTTGATGAATGGATTAAATAAAATTAGACTAATGACATATTTAGAATCAACATGAACATTGGGACTTTAATTATTGAAAAGAAATTCCAATCTTGAATCAAAATGGAATAATATGAAAAAAATAATCAAATCATAAGTACCATATAAGACTTATATCTATTATGTAACTCCTACTAGACCATGATGATTGAAATATTATCTGAATACTTTTATTTTTAACTTTGAAATTTTAATGAGAAAGTACAATAATTATATTTTTCTATCTCGACATTGATTTCCAATGGTCACAGTTCATAAGATGAGAGGTCAATAAAGAATTAATATGTACTCCCTATAAAATTAAATAGAAATAACCATAAGAGAATACATTTTATCTATATTAGAAAAATGAGTAATAACCACAAAAAATTCATTTCTACTATAAGAGTCAAATTAGTGATGATCATAAGAGAAATAATTTTTTATTCAATGGATACATTCATCAATTGTATGATTGTTTTATTTATATAAATCATTGAGAAGGGGTAATTTATAGAATATATTATAAGTAGATCACTTGAGAGATAAGGGGAGTATCACAAAGATCTCGTTTATTTTGATGTAACCCTTTTCTAAATCACCTAATCCACCTCTACGAAGAGAAATCCATTTTATTCTGGAATTTTGTATCCTTCTATTTAATACCTTTTTCCATTTTATCACGTTTTTTTGTATGTTATGGGAATACACAGGGGACCACAAATGTGAAAATTCATAGTTGTGAGTTCTCAAGATATTTAACTACTGGTACCAGAACATGAATCCACAAAATGTTCAATCACTAGATTTCAAGTGTAAAGGACACACCAACCTCCCTAACTCTGAGCATCAAAACATAGGAAACTTTATAAACCTTAAATTACCATAAGGTAAGCCTTTAAAAAATATACACACAAGAATATAAATAATAAAATAAATATATAAAGTAAAGAATACTTTTTTATTTAAATGCCTTGGAATTTCATCTTATTTCCATGGGAGAGCATAGAAAAAATATTTCTCTAGAATTAAAAAAGATTACAACCTATTGAGTTTTCATATTCACGGATCGCTCTTATAATGTAATGAAATTACACATAAATAAGTGGTTTCACCCCATATATATATAATAATATCCAATTGGTCTTTTGTTTTGACTAACCTTCTACATTTTTAGGCCTCCATCCATTCACAACAGTAATTATTTATCTTCTATAACAATCTATAACAAGACTGGATACATCTAATAGGATGAGAACTTCACCATTATTCATTAAAACTAAACCTAGTAAATGATCCAACTTCTGGTGAACTGAAAAAATCATCAAAACATCCTCCCAACCAATTTTTCATTGGTTAAAGTATTTATTCCACTAACTACATCTGATGAACTAAATCTAGATCATTGAAGAGAGTTCACAATCCCAATAATCAAACACTTGAATACTTTTTAAAGGATCCCTAGGAAACCTCCAACACTTAATTATATTTAAATCTTCTCATTATCCTTCCACATTTATATAGTGCTCTTTGTATGTCTTTGGGTTACCCTAATCCTTCTCAGGTATTGAAATTCCTCAAAATTTCATAGACAATAACCATATTAAAAAAATCAATTTTACTTTTCCTTTGAGAAATATTCTTGCAATATAACTGTTTATCCTAAAGAAACTGATGAATGTATTGTTATTTCTAGTTGATTTTCTTATTCTAAAATGAAACACTAAATTATTTATTAAGTTATTTTCACTCTGATAGTTTAATTAAAGTATCCCATTGTAATAGGCCTTTATAAGATTTGATGGAATATTAATTAAACAATCAAACTCTTTTTCTACTTATATTTTTGAAACATATTATTATTCTATGGTAGAGAGAGATAACACTGACTATAGACATAACATCCAACAAATCTATATACCTCCAAATGTAAACAGATATCTTGTTAAAATTTTGGGTGTATCCAAATCACCTCAAAAATACAAATCTATATAGTTGAAAAGGTTGGGATCAAGCCCCTTTAATAAAAAAGAAAATGAAAACAGGAACACCTTTAATATTAGGTACAGAGAAAACCCATAACCATCTCATAGGATTAAAGACACAAATCCTTAAAATCCAATGGCTCGAGACCCCAGTGGGACATATCCCATTACAAATCGAAATCCAAATACAAATCAATTGCACAAAGCCACATAGCAATCCAAATCAATGAAAAAATCCAATGAATGATAATCCAGAACCTAGGGCAACCAACCCAAGTCAAGAACCTCCACGCCCAGAAGATCCACTATCATCGCCTGAGGCTGATCTGCCTTAATATGATGCCACAATGAAATTCCTGAAAAAATGTCGCTGAGGACGTCACTGTTGCATTCTCCCATCCTACTGCAGTAGAACTCCCTTGCTTCGCACCCGTTAGCAATGGTGTTCCATCAAAGAAGTTCTACCATTGAGTATGTTTTCGCCTCCAAGCCCCACCACCTACCAAAGTTCCGTTGAGTAACGTGATCGCCACACTGGATCCATCACATCGCCTAGACCACTGATGAAAGTCTCGAACCACCGCAGTTCTCATCTCATAATGATGGATATTGTCACCACCTCACCACTGTTGTAACCAGGTCTCACCTCCCCGCACATATTCACACATCCTTCAACGAGGAGCGTCACACCACCGCTCAACACAACCAACATCCATGAGCACCAGGGTTCGAAACCCTAAATAACCAGAGATCTCTCCACTGAGGCGGAGAGCAATCTAGAATTAAATCTAATTTTTTTATTCTTCCAAATATATATACCCTATAAATAGATAATATATCAGAAATTATAAGGTATTATCTTCCATTTCTTTTAGGCCCCAAATGATGCACTTCACAGCCTCCCAATCAACTTTCCCTACATTTTCTATACATCAGTTCAAAACTCCCCATGAATTGGAAATATATGGGAGAGTGAAAACAATATGCTAAATTAAAATTCTAACTACTGATAAAAATAAAACATTATCCATTTATCTAACTATCACACTAGTCACAAGATGGTAAAAATCTACTGTTTATTTTTTTACTACAACACAGTGATTAACCAAGGTCATATCACTTGAGGATATTACAGAGTAAAATAATCAATCAACCTATTTCATTTATTGTATTATTCATATCATCTATTTTATAAAAGAAATACAATCATGAGGGTGGTAATTTTTAATGAAAACCCTAAAAGTAAATATCCAATTAGAAAAATAAAAATAGAAATATTTGTAAGAAATAAATGAAATTATACCAAAAATCATCTACATTGACCCTTCATTATCTTATTATTAGTTTATTATCTACGTGGTGAATGCACTTATTTGAATTTGTGTTCATCCTCTTTTTCCCTAGTTGTGAATATATAGTGAACTCATCAATTTCACTAAATATTCACCTCCTCTAATGATGGAAAATATTTTATAAAGAAGAAGCTTGACCTTAGGTGCCAAGAAAGGAAAAAAACTTTCCTTATCCTATTTTTATCACCCAGAGCATAACTCAAATCATAAATTCTAAAAGACATTGGTTTAGTACTAGATTAATTCTTGGGATAGTCCTTCATTTAGTCACTCATAACCATGAGTCCAAGAGATCACAGTGAAGGAATTAATCGAGATAGAAAATGAGATATAAGTGAGGGATGGAGAAAATATTGAAAGAAGAATGAAATAACTTTATTAAATCAATTATTATGTGATTAAAGAATAAATGGAAATAAACAACCAAAAATTACTAATTCTAAATAAAAAATAACATTATATTCTTTTCTTATTGTAGTGGCCACTTTCTTAACAATAGTTTCCTCTGATAATTTATAGAAAATTTTGTATCTTCTCCGAAGGTTCAAACATTATTCTTTCTTTTGATGGTCAAATTCTCTATAATCCTTTATCCTTTAAAATATTTAATCTTTACTTTTTATTTACCTCGTCTTTCCTATATTCCTATCTGGTCTTCTAGATAATCCATGGATTCCTCCCTTAGTTATTTGATAGAGATATTCTATATATTATTTTACAAATGGCCTCATCTGAATATATACATGAGTGATGAAGTGGAGGCCTAGTTCCTTTTCCTAAAGTCTACATGATTTCCTTGATGTCTACATGTGGTCATCCTTTGGTTAATTTTTTAAAAAGAATGTATAACATATACTCTAGAAGATTCACACCTACATAGGTGAAATATGACAGATACATAATGAAATTTGCACATACATTGAGTGGATGAAACATATGATAATGAAATTGATACATATTTAGAACTATAAGTCACTTTTGTTGGGGAGCTTTATATATACACTCATCTTCTTTTGAAAATTTTCCTTCCATGGGCACAGAGAATGACACCAATGATTGGATACAATAAAACCTATGAATAGTTGAAATGACACCTTCAAAGAACTCCCTTTTCCAAAAATGATCCATAAAAACTAAAAAAAATCCCATTTTTCCATAGAACCACTTTGAATATTTAAAATACCATTTCTCACCCAAAATAATCATACAAACAACCAAGATTAAATATAGGCCATATTATAAGAATTCAAAATACATATAAAGAAAAAATAATAATAATTAAACATTTTTCACAATTAAATCCAAAATAATATTTTGTACTAAATATGTGAAAATTACCCATTAAACATGAATATTGTGGGATTAAAATCATTAATAACACAAAGAAAAATTTATAACAAATATTGCCTTGTCAATTCCATGACATTTAAATACTACAGTCTAGTATATCATCTAATATCATAGTCAATTTAGATTTATCAACATATAAATAACATTAATTTTCAATTTTAATGACAAAATTAATATAATTATTTATAATTATTTTTAAAATCCCACTTTCCCAATGTAATATTAAAATTTATTCAATATTCAATTACTTCTCATATGTTTTTTATTCCTACCTCCTCAGATGTGTATCCCTCTTTACTGATGGATTTTGAATTAGAGGTTTTATCATTCTCAAAAATAATCAGGAATGATTTATATAGGCTTTATTTCCTTCAATAATATTCACTTTACAAAATAATAAAATGTATTCTAATCATGAGGAAGTTAACTAGATTATTCTGAGGCACAAGGGTTTGTAAAAATTGATGGAGTGTAAGCTCAAGTAAGGATCCTCACTCACCCCATATAGAAATATTTTACTCCAAAGACCCTATTTATTTTATTGAGAAGTCTACACCTTGAAATTATCATCATAAATGATATTTTTCTTCCCTATTTTCCTCTCAAGGTATTGTTTCATCTTGTATTTAAATATATGATTTCTCTTTGAGGTAATATCACATTATGGAAAGAGTTGTAGTTTTTTATCTTTAATTTTTGGTGAACTACCTCCCCATCTTTTAATGAATATTTTTTTCATCTTTACCTATTTTTGTAATGTATTTTCTTCCAAGATAGTAGTTTAAAATATTTGCATCACCCACAAAATAGATTTCTCAAAATAGTGCATAACTCATCCTTTCCCTCCCCAACACTTGAGTTCAACCAGATTCTTGAAATTACTTCTATAGTGATGTAGAAATGATAAATGGATTATTATGTGGCTTTCTAACAAGGCTTTTCATGGATACTGGGGTATCAAAAAATTTCATATGTAATCGAATCATTGGAAGTAGAGTTCAACGTAAAAATGGTATTTTAAAATGGTGAATCGATCATTTATAACACAATTAGAGAATTATAATATCATTTAATAAGTGTAAAATAGAAAGTTATAGATTTCACAACACTCCTTAAGACTCTCAATAAAAAGATAAATTAAAAAAGGATGAAAAATATGCTTACAAACATCTTATGTTTTAGAAATATTTAAACATTGTGAACATAAGGATATAAATAAATAATCAAATTTAAAATTAAGAAATAAAATCACATTTCATTAACCATTTAAAACATTTATATTTTCAAAAAAAAACTAAAAAAACATCAAGATAGTCTTAATTTTCATAACTTTTTCAATAAATCTCATGTTTTATAAAAACACACCAAAAATAAAAAAGATAAAACTAATCATTCAAGTACTGAATATCTTTCTACAACTCTCCCACACTTAGACTTTCACTAACCCTTTTTTATTGAAAAATAATTTCATAAACTTTTCATGAAGAATTTAATTAGGTTGAAATATGTCAATTATAAAAGTTTAATATAGCTTGAAATATTGGAAGGGTAGCCTTGAGTTATCCACCTAGGTGATAACTTTTAAAAAACTATAAGTACAATTAAGAAAACATAAGAAAAACCCTTTAAATCATAGATTAAGATAAGATTAATAGAAATATAAATGGAAATAAAAGAAGTATAACTCTTAGTTTAACCCCCATGTGAGTACTAGGGTTTTATTTCCACTATCTAAGTAGTTACAACTATTTTCCATAATCATATTATGGGTATATATTCATTAACATATACGAACCAAAATATTCATATTCACATCACTTCACACTAGTTGGGGAGTTCCCCTTGGATAAAGTATATTATGTCCATCCCCTTAGTAATCCGGTACAATTTTCCTAGTTAGGGAAAGATAAAATATGGTTCATCTTCTAACATAAATGCTACTTGTGAAACCTTTATTTTTACATCTAGTGATTTCTATTAATGTGATGTTGATTTCAAATGAAATTTTCTAAAGAAAATTACATTTTCATTGAATTTAACCCCTACTATTAATTAAAATCCCTTGTAATTGAATCGTTACTTTTTATTTGGTGAATTCTTGAATTGAAGGAAAAATGTATTAAAATTTTTATGTTTATTAATTTTATCATTTTTCAAGTTAGAAGTTAATTCATAAATTTATTTGGAAATTTTATTTCTATTTTTTGACTCGATTTAAATCTATTATTAGTATGATTAAATGGATTTAATTATGATTTTTAAATATTTTATTCATTTTTTAATTAAATGAAGTCCATAAATTTATTTACAGAATTGATTTTTATTTTTATTTTAAAAACTGATTAATAAAATTGTATAATTAAATTTAAAACATTCAAAAGTGGTTGGTAATGTAAAGTATTTCTAAAATATTATAGTTTTTATTCAATAGAAATTATTTTGGAAGAAACAAATCATGCATTAAAAAAATGGTTTCACTATGTAGTGTTGTGTGTGAACTTTTTTTTTGAAAATGCTATTATACAAGTATACATGTTACCATGTGATATATAAAAAATGTGTAGTTATGAGATAGGAATCCAAATGTATAGTCCATAGAATCTGGCATTGTTTTTCCCTTTCTACCATGAAATTTTTTTTCCTTTGACCATGAACCAGTTACCATGTCAGTATACCTATTTATTTCATGAGGGAAATTTATTTCAAATGTTTCCTTCCCAAGTTTCTACCAAGAATCTACCATCATTCCATATACTATGTGAAATAGAAATATTCTTCTTTCATGACGTGTACAAAAATTGCTCTACCAAGCCACCTCAATAATGTGCCTCAAACAGATTTATTATTGTCCATCTAGTCATTCATGAGAATATCACTTTACACTTCACCACGAATACCCAATATTACATATCTAAAAATTAATGGAATACAACTCACATGTTTAAATAATCCAATCATATATTACCTACTTTATTCTTCCCTCATGATCTTGGCTTCTCAAGACCACAATCCACCATCATGCTATAATGAAGCCAGGATTTCCTAAAATAAACATTAGGACCAGCCATTAAATATTGTCAACGTCACTTGTAGATGTTGAGTAGGGAATCCTAATGTAATCTGTTCCACCCTGTAATATCTAAATCTTGACTACAAAACCTGATGAATCCTATTAGTTCCATCCGAGCCTCTAAAACTCATTTTTAAATAAGATATGAGATCTATCTTGTTAAGGAAGGGGAATTATAGATTTATGAATAATTTTTGTTTCATTTGTAGATTAAATAATAGAAATACCTCATTTATGTCCTAATGAACCAGTTTTATGTTTGAATACTCTATCACATAAGATGATTGATAATTTTCACAAGTTAATTTTTTCTGCAATCTAAGCCAGACTTCTACAAATGCAACCCCTACTCTATCCTAGACAAGATCTAGCCCATGTTTTTTTCTAGTCTAGGACCAAGCCTAGATATATTTTCCCACTAAATTCCACTCAAATTATTCTGGATGTAATTCAGAGTGTGGTCATGGGAGAGGGATATTTCAGCTTGATGATTCGAGTGATATTGATTACAACCCTTAAAGATGTGCATGTGATATATGAAGAAGCAACTCTCTTCTTGTAATTGGTTTTGATGAAAAGCGTATTGAAAATTATTTGATGGATATAAATATTATTCTATCCCTTAATGTAAAAAAGATCTAAAACTTGTACTTTGGTTGGGAATCAATTAAACTAGTATTTCTTGCATTTCTATGTTTTTAATTTAAATTCAATTCATGCTTTATTCTCTATTAATAATGTTTTTCTATTCTTCTCCAAGTATTTATATTCATTTTTCATCCAATTTTCTGTAAATAATGATCATGAGATCCATGTTTATAGTGTAATAATACATTGAGGTTGGTTTGAAGGGAGTCAAAGTTTCATTTTTGAATTTATGAAATTAATTTCCAACCTATTTCACTATTCTTGGTGCAACCAGGAAGGTGGATCATAGAGATCAGTAACGTCACTCTATATTCTATTATCACTCTTTCATTATTAGAAATCATTGTGCACTAAAGTCTCCATCCATTTGGACCACACTTAATACTAGTGAATTTGTGTGGATCGAAAGGAATATTGGTAAAGAATTGATTCCAGGTGGGTAATTAAGTCCATCCACTCAATTGAGACGTGTTCTTACCAATTCCCTTAGGATAATATGTGAGATTTACAATATATTTAGGGGATATATAGAGTATATTAGCAATTTTATACTAAATGAAATACTGGAGGATGAAAAAATAAATATTATTTGACATGTTTATTAAATTTTAAGAACTAGAAAAAATAAAAATAATAATTATACTCACTACAATTAATCCCCAGGACCCCAATATTTTCACGAAAATTTGGCCTTTTATGTCTGAATTTAAATTTTCATTTTCTTTAAATTTAAGAACTATTCAAATAAATATGTATTCCTAAATTCAACAAACTGAGAAAAAAAACATAAGTTTTAGGATAGAGAAGAACAAACCCAAATACACTCCTTGTAAAATGATCTTGGTCCTCTCTATGCTGTATTCCAATTTTCAAATTTACAATAAATATTTCCTATGGATTTTGAATACCACATGATCAACTTTTTACTATTTTTGAAGATTAAGGTTTAGTATTTACTATCTAATGTGCTACTATAATTTTTTTCTCATTTTTCATTACTTTTTTGCTTCATATTTTTTTGTTTTTTGTTTTACCCTTTAATCAAGGATAAGAAATAAATTGAGACTAGAGTTTAATGGATATTAACACATATGCCATGTTCACATTACCATAGGATATTTGTGAGTAGAAACACCCGGATTAACTAATGGGAAACTATTTTATTTGAGGATAAATCCAGGAATAATAAATCACTAAGAGTGAGATGTAATAATTAACTGGAAAATTGGCCTAGATCAATGAATATACTCTGATATAGGAAGAATATCATAAGGAAATAATCAACATTGAATACATGAAGAACCTACTTGTTGAATTAACCAAGACTCTTCAATAACACATAGAGTGAAGGAAAAAATAATAATATAAAGAATTTGTGTCCATGGTCTTTGATTAATAGAATTTTGAAGTGGTGGAGGGAAATCTTATATAAGTGGAAGATGTTCCATTTTTTACCACTGAATACATCTTCCCAGATCTATTGTACCATGAAAATAAATTGAAATTCGAAAATATTTAAGTATACACTTTTTTGAAATTTTCCATCACTAGTTTTATAAAATCTCAATTGAATTTTTATGTCTCATATGTTTTAAGTATAAACACAGGATCAAAAATATGGATGTAGGCCCTAGAAGATGAAGATTAATTTGATGGGGTTATATTTGGAGAGAATTTTTAATACCCATTAAGTCTCCCAAGCACACTTAAAGGCTTCAAAGAGTACTTTCACATAGTAAATGACCTACATGATGAAATTGAAGATAGAGATACCACTGAACTGAACTCATTTCATTTGAAATTTATATAAGATAAATTATCTATTAATATTATTAGTTTTTATTTTATATACTCATACCAACTACTTTTTTTCTTGGATGATGATGAAGATGAACTAGAGGCATCTATTCTAGATAAGAAATCTGAGCTTCCACTAATAGATGAAAATCTTTCTCAGGCGGGTGAAGAAGTGTTGGATGAGGTCTACTTTGAAAAAATATACATATCTGCTTTATTATAAGTTTTACTATTAGATATAAAACCTAGAAAATATTGTAATATCCAACATATTGAAGAATAAAATATACAATAGGTATTGAAAAATGAACACATGTACACCCACAAAAGTGGTTAAAGAAGAAGAAGCTCAAAAACATGTGGTGAATTAATTAATTCATAAACATCACCCAAAATATCAAATGGAGGGAGATACAGTAGAATAGAAATTACCATTGATCACTCTTGAAGATACATAAATTCAATTTTCTTCAAATACTGTGGAGAATTTTTATTTGAACTCAGGTTTTTTTTTATTTTAATAAACATGAATTATTTACCGACTCTCCCTTATTTGAACATATCCATTCATAACAAGTTGAGAATCTACTAGATGAAGATGAATCCACAATAGTTGTGGAAAAATCAAAGGAGACACCATAGCTGATCATTCCAATCATATCTTATGAAAAATAGTAAAATTTTGATGGGGAAGAAATGAATAATACTATTCAAGGGGACCTCCAAAAAGACGTAGAGTTAGGAATCTCTAGATAGAAGAAGATGTGATAGTTCCTACCATACAAGACCAAACTTCCAATGGAATGGGGATTATCATGGGACTGTCTAGTAGTGGAAAGTCTTAATACAACCTCTCTTGGAAGGGAAAATCCCCCAATTATTTTTCTCTTCTCGTTATTATTATATTTTAATAATTTTTCAGTAAATTTATAATGTACTATTTTTGTTAGTTCTTATATATTTTATTATGAATTTTAGAAGCTAATATATCAATAAAGATGAAATTTAATGAAAGATTCATAGTCAATAACTATGTTGGATTATTCTTTTTACAACACTACATTCAATATTATTTTGTGAAAACTGTTGGAACAAAATAGGGAATTGATGAATAATTTTGGTTGAGGGAACTCAATATGTATATTTATTTATTAATTTTAAGGAACTATTCTTGAATCTGTAAATAAAATATATTTATTTTTATAAAGAAATATGTTAGTGTTTTTTATAATATTAAAAAAACTCTTCTCTCTATACATTACTTAGAAATTTTGTATAGTTTTTTATGTTTTTACAAATTTTCATTGATCATAATTAGTATATTTCCTAGTATAAATATCATGTTATAATGGAAGTATCTCATTAGTTCTTGAAATTTTAAATTTAATTTATTGCTAAGTGAATTATTCGTTGACTCCATGGATGATTTGGACTTTAAACTAGGAAGATGAGAGTGAGTGAAAATGTTTCTATGGAATTATAATTATAACATGAGGTTACTAGATTTAGAACATAATTTGAGGTATTATTGGATCTATACAAAATAAAATCTTAGGGGTCAAAATAAAAATAAATTGAAATAAGTCCTTTAAAACTAGAGTAAAATGGGAAATTTCGATCCCATAGTTAATATTTAATATATTAGGCAATGTGTTCTTGAGTAAATAAAATTTTACATTTAAAATTTGTTCGATTGAAAAATTCTTCACATATATATTTCTGGGAAAATAAAAAAAATAAGTTCATAATAGTAGAAAAATAATTCATTGAATTGTGTGGATTTGTAAATCCAGATGAAGAGGGGGAAATTAAATTATAAAAAAATTCATTTGAGTTGTATCAATGTAGTGTAAATTAAAACTTTAGATTAGGAAAGCTAGGTGAGAGAGATAAATATATTTGATTCTTGTTAAAACTTTGATTCCACATAAATATAATTTTTTCCACTCCTGGACTACAAACATTGATTAAATTAAAGTGAGATAGTGAAGTGAAATCGCATATGAGGTATGATAACTAGAAAATTAATGAATATATGATTTTATTATTCTTTAAATTATATATTTAGTTCTTTATACGAAAATAATATTTTGGATTAATTATAATTAAATTTATTCTATGAAAGTGAAATAGATTAAGTGTGAGGGAGTGATGTGAGTTGAAATTTTCAAAAACAAATTTCCTTTTTTAATAGAATTTAACCCCCATTATTAATGTAAATCCTAGGTAACTAACTCAGTTTTTATTCATTGGTGAATTATGGACATCATATAAAAATGGTTTCAAATGTTTATGTTTATTAATTTATTCATTTCTGAAGTTAATAGTCAGGTAATATTTTGATTTTAAAATTTTATGTTTAATTTTTTAAATCAATATAAATCTAGAATTAATATTCGTAAATGGATTTAATTATGTGTTTCAATTGTTTGATTAATTTTTTAAATTAAATAAAATAAATTTATTTATTTAAATAATTGATTTTGATTTTGATTTTAAATTTTTTATTTGTAAAATTATGGAAATAACTCTAAAACTGTAAAATATGGTTGGAAATGAAAATGAATTTTAAAATTTTATTTTTCATATTTACTTGAAATTAATTTCAAAAAAATACTATATAAAAATAAAATCATTGTTTTTACTATGTAGGGGTGTGTGTAAAAAAATTATCTAAAAATTAAGTTATAAAGCTTATTTACAGTCATGATATATGAAAACAATGTTCAACTCTGAGATGGTCTTCCAATCATATAGTCAACAAAATATTCCATTTTGATTTCCCTTGCTACCATTCAAGATTTTTTCTTTTGACCATGCCCCTACTACCATATAGGTATTCATACTACTGCTATGAGGGAAAATTGATGCAATAATTCTCATCCCATACAACAACCGTGAAGATTTTATCATGCCTTCTATAATGAGAAATAAATAAATTGATATTGTGAGGAATAGAAAAATTATGCTACCATTACACTATGACTGTGAACCCCCAAAGAAATCGATCACGATCCTTCTACATATCTATGTAAAGATCCTTTCAACCTTTATCAATATGATCCACTTTTATACATCCATGAATGAATGGAAGACTGAAGACATGTTCAAATCAACTAGCAGTGTGTCGTATTCGAGATTAATCCCTAGTGAGCTCCCCTTATCAATACCATAATACATCAAAATGGTAAACTAAAGTAGATCTTAGATAGGATAAACACCATGACTACCCATTGAATATTGTATTTGTCACATGTAGATGTTTATTAGGGATATTTAATTTGTTCAGCACCACCCTATTGAATATGAATATTTATCACTGAACTAGACTAACCATTGTGACACTAACTGAGTTGTCACGACCCGTCCCTCGGGGCCCATGCCGTGACTACCCAAAGCCCGCCTTCTATAGGCCAGGGGCTGGCGACTAGCACCAAAGGAGTAAATCCCTAATCCGAGAAGGCATTGCCTTTATAAAGTGTAAAACCACACAACAGACTACAATCTGGAAGTAAAACACTAAGAAAAACTGTATAGAAAGGAGTGATGAAAAGTAAAAGGGGCCAGAAATACAAGCCCAACAGAAAAGTACAAGTATAACTAAAAAATAAGTACAACTGAAGAAAATATGGAAAGAAGCTCATGGATCGTCCACCATGGATCCTACATGAAGGGTAGGTACAGATAGCCTCCACAGAACTCCACATCTATCAGTCTCCTCCGTGTGATGACTCATCGTGAGGTCCACCTTCGGGTACCATCTAGTCCTGCTACTCTGATCTTTAGTCAACGGTTTTTGTCGTCTACAACCAATACAATGATATGCGAGCATAGCCTATGTAGGGGTGAGTATAACTATAATCATAAGGGACCCCGAGACCCTCAAGGACTCAAAAAATCCAACAAGGATAAACCATAAAGTATGAAATCAACAGATAACCCCACTTAGGTATATTCCCATACATATACCTAAGTTATCAAGTAATCCATCTCAAACATGTGGTAAACACAGAAGTTACTTAATCATCCCAAGAAGGATTTTATTCTAGGGATTGTATCAATCTGAATCCTTGGATGCTGGGGAACTCCTCCTCTATCAAGTATAGTGCCCTTGCCACATCACATAGAGGTTCTTCCCACTAACTTGGACTACTGAGGTACTCCTTCTGTCGAGTACTGTGGATCTTTCGCGCTCACACAAAGTTGCTCCACATTGTGGGTCTTCTGTGCGACACAAAGTCACTCCCCGTCATAGCCAACTGAGGTACTCCAAGTGTCGAGTACCATGGGTCTGCCGCAACACCAAGTCTCTCCCCACTGGGCTAGTCGAATCACTCGGAGTCGAATCGGTCAGCAGTCGTCAAGTCTCATCCAACTACTAGGTTCCCTCACAAAGGCATGCTTGTCTCTAGAAGATCCACTCCACAAGCTACTGGTCGATACTGGAACTATCACGAAGTCCCACGTAGAAGTATCTCAAAGGTCTTCCACGTCATAGGGGTCTCAACAAAACAGGTGATGCTTCAATCGGACACCCGTTCTATGAGTTATTAGCCTTTAGGTCTCGGGGGCCTGGTTGGATTCATGTACAAACAACCTAACCGTAACTCAACATTACACCGAACTCTAGTGGGGTATTCTCAAAGGGACCATCATGTTCCAAGAAAACCAACACTGCTAACGGTTCATCAAACGGTTGTCTGGTGCTAAAGATATGGCCAAATGAAGTAATGGGGGTTGGTAATGGGTCTGGGCCCGGTCGGACCGACTTGGCCCAACCCAAACTGGGACGAACCAATCATCCCGCTAGGTTCGGCCAGTCCGATGGGTCCGGCCCAACGGACTGCGGGGGTAGTTCGGCCCGGAGGACGGGGGTGGTTCGGTAGGGCTGTAAGGGGCGTGGCTCGGTGGCTCGGGCCAGGAGGTCAACAGGGTACCGACAGGGCGTCGGGAGGTCGCACAGGGCGCGGGTAGGCCGACAGGGAGTTCTTCAGGGCACAGGCAGGCCATGCGGGGACTCGGGAAGGCCTGCAGGGCGCTGGGAAGCACGCGGGCAGGCCGGTGGGGCACCGAGCAGCACGCTGGCAGGCAGGCCGGCAGGCGGGCCGGCGGCCGAGCAGGCTAGTTCGGTGCGGCTCAGGCTGGTGAGGGCTTGCAGTATTTGGCTAGGAACAAAAGTGTGCTGCGAGGGCGGTGCGGTTCATGAAGGCTACATGTAGCATGACCTTTGTAGTCGATGCCTTCGTCACCTCATTGCCACTTTGTCGCCATGTCGAAAGAAACTTCACAAAGAGATCAGAAGAGGGAGTCACGCCATGTTAGTTTTGTCCGCACACTCCACGTTTAGGGATGATAACAATTGGTTCAATAAACAGGAATAAATTTGAACATCAATTGTTTACAAAACATCGCATCGACTCCTTTTAAACATAGATGAGAAAAAATAATGGAATAATAATGAAAGTAAACCCCCTGCCTTTGATCGTTGCTCGACGATGAAGTCGTGAGAAGAAGACGATGGTGTCGTCATTTGTCGCATCTGCCAAGCACTTCAAATACAAGTTCATGTGTCAGTTCATTGATGACTATGAGGAGGGAATAGCAGTCGAAGACGTCCCGCATCGAAGGGGGTTCCGAGAAATAAAGTCGAGGAAGACCATTCTTCATTTTCGAAGGTGTTCTTTATTGGAAGAGTTCTTCATTTGGAGCCTTCTCCCAATATTTCTCCCAAGTTACTCATTTCTCTCCACTCCTCCCAAAATGAAAATAATATCCAAATAATAGATTATGATCTATTATGTTAATTGACGTAAATTAAAATTGAGTGATTTAATTAATTGAGAAGACTTATTTAATTAATGGGGTGGAGTTGGTATAACAATTCAATTTGGAGAATTAAATTAAGTGGATCCAACTAATTAATGCATGAGATTTGTCACAGATTAATTAGGGGAGGTCAAGAGTCTCTCCCTCATTAATGAGGGAGAGTTGAGAGGTTTTATCCTCCTCCATAAATAGGGGTTAAGCCCCGTCTAGACCCCACGTCGTAACCTCTCACGGGTGGTTATGTTTGGTTGGGCCCCACCACCATAACCTCTCATGGGAGGCTAAGGTGTGGTGGTCCCACCTCCAACTCCTAGGAGGAGGTTTTAATTACCAGTAACCCACATGGAAGCTCAATAAAATAAAGTGTTAGCTAATTTATTTTTTTATTTTCTTTTAAGGAAACCCAAAAACTAACTTCAATTCTCGACCAACTACTATCGAGGTGAAAGTGTTCTTAATTTAATACTAGCACTGCGAGTTCAACGGTTCCCTCGAATTTCAGTTCTGAGTACCAGTTCAAAGGTTAGAAAATCCCACTCGTACGTTTACTGAACGTACCCAAACAAAACTTTAGAAATTGATCCTAGGCACAGCAGGCCTCAGAATCATGCACCGTAAATTTTCACAGACATGTAAAATTCCTATGTATTTAAGAAAAAAAATCAACAGAAATTCTGGGGCTTTACATGAGCTTCCACACCTCATTATTGAAGAGGATATAAGACTAGAATGGTGATGGATTAGTAATTCTGGACTAGTAAATTTTGTGCAATACATGTGTAGATAAAATTCTAGTGAGACCATGATTCTATCCTAATACACCAATTTCATATTTTAATACTCTTGTATATAGATTCTCAAAAAATTACATGAATGAAATTTTCCCACCATTTAAACCAGGACTGTACCCACTCAACCCCAACTCTATACAAGAAAATATTAGACCAAAGTCATTTTATAGCCTAGGCCCAAGATTATATTTATTTTTATATTTTCATCTACTCAAATTATTCTCAAATGCATTTAGAGTGTGATTACGGGTGGGGAAAATTTAAATTTAACAATTTTTTGATGTCGATCTTGACCCTAGAAGCTGTGAATGTAGAAGATAAAGAATTAGCCCAGTGCTCAAAACTAATTTTGAGGAGAAGAGTTTATATGATGCATCGATGTCTATAAATATGATCCTATTCCCCCACTATAAAAATGATATGTTCCTTGTACTTTAGATGGGTCTCGATTAGAATAGTCTTTATTTAATTTCTATGTATTTTAATTTCACTAAAATTCATGCTTTATTCTCTTTTCATCATGTTTTGCTTCTATTATCCCTCAATTGATTTTTGTTTTCTCACCTCTATAACGTAACCAATAATATTGAGCTCCATAATTATAGACCAATTATCCACTGCGGGTGTTTCGAAGGGGATCACAGTGACGTTCTTAAATTTACACAGTTAATTTTTGAACTATTTCAATAATCTTGGTGCAATAGTGAAGGTTGGTCATAGAGACCAAGATCATCACCGTATATTCTAATAAAATTGATGAATTCCTATAACACCTTGTTCAAAAAAGTATCTCTCTATTTAATGCACACTTCATTCCAATGTATTGTTGTGGTTTGGAAGGAATAATGGTAAGACATTGTTTCTAGGTTAGTAAGTAAGTTCATCCACTTGATTGAGAGATATTCTTTCCCATTATTCAAGGATAATATATGAAAATTAACATATTTTTAGGGGATACCTTGAGAAAATTAGTAGTTTCATACTAAATAAAATAGTGGAGGTTAAATAGATACTACTATAAAATATGCTATATACAGCGCAAGTAATTTTTTTTGGTAAAGGTACCATTTATGAGTGCTAAAGAAAGCACTGATAAAGGGATACTTTTTTTAGTTCTGATGAAACGTACCCTTTATCAATTATTTTTTTTTCATTGATAAAGGACTACCATTATTAGTGTATTTTTTTAATACAAATAAATAGTATCTTTTTTAGCACTTAATTTTTAGCACTGATAAAGGTTAATCTTTATAAGCACATTTTTAGCACTAATAAAGGCCTTAATCACGTGTGACACTCCTGCATTGGAATTGAGTAGGTTAGGATTATCCTTTATAAATGATTATCGCACATCATAGGATCAGAATCCTGTTGTGGGGATGGGCTTCCGAATACACTTTCCTCACTCTTTTATATGGACTCCTTCACGGGCAAGTGTAGGTTGATGCACACCCTATGCTTCCCTCGTGCCTTTCACCACCGTCATACAGACACTCGAGTCTTATATGACCAAGCCCACCTATATTCCACATTTTTAACCATTAAAAAATAAATATCACAATATTAAAAATATTAATAAATTAAAAACATTAAGCAAATAAATATTACAAATAATAAATTAAAAAATATTTAAATTATTGTTAATTAAATAATTGTTAATAAATCTAATATATATATATATACATATATTATAAATATTAATAAATATTATATATTAAATATTGATATATATAATGAATAAATTGGAATAATTAAAGAAATAAATATTAAAAAAATTAATTAAAATAATATGTAAAAAAAAATTAAATTATTATTAATAAAAATTACTAACTTTAATATACATATATATAATTTATAAATTTTAATAAATCGTATATATTAAATATAGATATATAAAATTAATAAATTGTAATAATTAAACAAAAAAATTAAAAATTAAAAATTACAAAATTATTAAAAAATTGTTAATGAATGAGTTATTAATAGAAATAGATAAATTTAATATATATATATATATATATATATATATATATATATTAATTAAATGTATTTTTAAATAATATTTATTATATAAAAATAGAAATTGAATAAAATTTAATAATTAAGAATATACTGAAGTCTTATACATTTTTATTGGATTTTATACATAATTTTTCATTGATAAATTTATTATAGAAATATATTCATATATATATATATATATCAATATATATTATATTTCTTATAATATGATTTATAGAAAAAAAATATTTATTCGTAAAATAAATAAGTCAAATGTTTTGTAAAGAATGGTTTATAAATAAAAATTAATATTAATTTAAAATATTGACTACTTTTAATGAGTAATGGACATTAATTAAGAATCATTTTATTTTTTAATTTAACATGTATCAAAAATTTATTACATTGATTTCATGGATAAATATATGAAATTAGTTCATTTTCATATAAAATGCACACACAAAAATATTTACATAATTAATGAAATCTTATATAGAAACAAATACAACTAATATTTTTGTAATTTATTTAAATTGTTATATTAATTTTAGAAATATATTTAGTAACATAATACATTTAATATTTTATCTTTTAAATCATTTTATCTATTTATTTTTAATGTTGTTACTGTTAGGTAGTATTTATTTATTTTTATTATTTTTTATTTTTTAATTTTTTTGGAGTTTAACCATTTTCTAATATTTATTTATATTTGTTTATTTTCTATGTTTTAATACATTCAATATGTATTCATATTTATTTCAATATATAACTATGATTTTTAAATAGTTTATATTTAATTAATAATTCTTATCCATTTTCTCAATGTTTTTTTAGTGTACACGTTATTAATTATCCAATTTCATTTATTTTTAACATGCATGCATTTATGATTATATATTTATTAACAATGTTTAAAATATATTTTTAAATATGAATTTATAAATGTAAATTAACTACATTTATAAATATATATATTTATAATTATATAAAAATTAATATTATATTTTAAATAGTAATTAAATAATTATAAATAAATAATTATATAATAAATAATTATAAAATTATAATAAATATATTTAAATAACACATATCTTCACTACAGTTATATTTACATTTATATTCATAATTATATTTATATTGGTATTTATATTTATCTTTATATTTATTTATAATATATAAATATATATATATATATATAATGATATAAATATATAAATATTATTTTAAAAAATTATTTATATAATTTTATATATATATATAAATATTTAAATAATTATGAAATTATAATAGATATATTTAATTGATCAAATTACTTATTATATTCATATTTTTATTTGTATTTATTTTATTTACTAAATATATATATAATTATATAAATATATATAATGATATAGATTTATTAATAATTATAAAATTATAATAAATATATTTAAATAATGAATATATATATATATATTTATATAAATATATAAAATGATATAAGTATAATTATAATTATAAATAAATAATTATAAATATATTTACAAATATATTTATTCCGAAATTTATTTATCAATGTATATTTACTATATTTATAAAATTATATATTTATAATTATAAATAAATAAATAATTTTAAAAAAAATTACTTATATAATTAAAAATATATATTATATATTTAAATAATTATAAAAATATAATAAAAATATTTAAATAATGAATATATTTAAAATATTTATTGAATATATAAATATATAATTATATAACAATATATAATCGTATAAATACATTTATAATCATACACGAATATTTATAAATATATTTACAAATATATTTAACTAATATTATAACTATAAATCCTTTATCAGTGCAACAATTTTAGCAATGATAATAATATATTTTATTTATGCTTCTTTTGCACTGATAAAGTTATATCTTTATATATACTAAAAAACAATTACAAAAGGTATCTTTACCATTACATTTTTTGAAGCACTGATATCCCCCCATGATCTTCTAACCGAACCAATTTAAGTTGCACCTCTCAATATTTCGCAGAATTCCACTACTACTAATGACCCCCCTGACATTCTCTCAGATGAATCAATCCTTGAATATAAAGTTGGTTATTTTTTTCTCTTCCAATTTTGTTGCTTCTTTGTTCCGGTTTCATGGTTTGGGTTCCTTATTTAGTAATTTTTGGCTCGGAATCAAATCATACTCCACCTCTGGTCTTCAACCTTCACTTGTGGTTATGGATCAAATTTGGATAGGTCATGTTCCTTCTTCTTCTTCTCTTCCTTTTATTTATATCCTTTCTTGTTTTCACCCTCTTCCCCATTACACATACATTAGGATGAACCCTAAGGTCTTTGGCTTCTAATTTTTATTAAAACATTGATTTCTAGGGCAATTGAACATCCCTTACGGTCCTCCTTTTCTCTATATTCTTGAGGTTTTCTTCGTATCCTCTTGGTATAGGTTGTTTTGACCCATTTGGATTCATTAATTTTATAATTGTTCATTTCATGATGCTTATACTATATTTTTATTATTTAATAATAGTATTAATTGTACTCATTCAGTTATGGGGGAAGAAATTGGATTTTCACTTGATTTTCATATTTACAAATGGGTTTTCCTATCATTAAATAATGGTTTTAATATGGTTTCAAGATAATCACTTTTAAAATTGACTGATTGTACCTTTAAAGTGGTATTTTTAATTTAAAATGATGTATTGGGATTTCAAAGTATTATCATAAAGATTTTTTTGGAATTCCTAGTGATACTTGAAATTCCAATCATTGTGGAAATATTTTAGGATGGGTTTTAAATAAAATGTGTGTTTAATAAAGGTTTAGACCCCATTTGGGTCTAGGAATAAATTATGGAATCAAGTATCAAGCCTTTGGAGATTTTATGATATGAAACCATGAGTCTTTTTGGGAACATTTAAGGATTATTATTAAAATATTATGTTTTTGAATTAGGTATTTTGGGTGATTCTCAAAAGGGATTTCTAAGAAAATCTTGCATCATTTATTATTCTCAAATTATGTTTTAAAATTGTCTTAAAATTCATGACTCATGATATTTTTTAAAATTCTTTTCAATGTATTTAACATTTTTAAAATATGCTTGATGTTTATTATTGAATAAATTGCATGGAATGTGAAATATTAGATTTTTTTCCTTCTTGTGTGATGTTTTAAGAAATATATTTTTGATAAATAAATAGTCCATTGATTGAATTTTAAAATAATCCATTGGTAACCTTACTATTTAAGTGGGAATTCTTTGAAAATCATGTTAGGAATTTTTAGATCTACCTAATAATAAAATATATAATGACCACATAATCTAATCGTTGGTGAGTTAGTGAGACACTTGTATTGGTGGAATCCTACATCCAAGGCTCATAGTCCTAAGGTAATGTTCACCCCAAGTAACCATGATCACTGAGTGTGTGGAGCACTGTGATCATTAACCAAACTTACCTGATGAATCTTTTACCATAGTGCTGATATTTAAATTCTTAATTTACTCTTATCTTCTAAAAAAAATTATTCATGATAGATTTATAAAATTTTTATGAAATGTTTATTAGTCATGATTTTCTTTAGAATGTGTAAAATGATCTTCATTTTGGGTGTTTCTTAAAATGATCACGGTGGTATTATTTTATTAACAACTAATTATGAATGGTTCTTTCTTAATTATCCTAAAATAGTTAAAACCTTATTTTAAATTATTGCAATTCAAACTAGCTTAAAAATGGTTCTTCGGTTAAATTATTGGGATGTGGAAAGGTTGGTGGGGTACTACATATCATTTTTAGGCTCTTTCCTACTTTAAATTTTAGATTTGAAAAGGAAACCTGGTTTTAAATTTTAAATAGGGTTTTGAAATGAAAAAATTAGGTTTCCCTTAAAATGAAATAAAATTGATTCAGTGTTTTCAAAATCATAAAGTGATTTTAAATTTAACTTGTAAAGTTTTAAACATTTAAAAGTATACATATTTCCATAGAAATAATTTTTTAACATTAAATATATTTTTAATTGTTTTTTAATATGATTTTAAAAAATTTCACTTGATGTTATTGGATTTTATAGAAAATAGTTTTGTATCCCATTAGGAATTTGGGAAAAAATTGGTCAGTTTTCATTTTCAATTTAAAAAATATATTTCCAAGCGAGGTTTTAAAAATTCCAAAATTTTCCTTTTAAATTTTGAAAGTGGTTTTGAGATGATATTTATTATTTTAAATTTATATATGGAAATTTAAAAAAACATCTCATGAAAAGTGTTTTTTAAGATGTTGGTTTGAATATATAATTTGGAAAAAAATTTCCAAAAAATGGGAATGGTGTTAAAAAATTAATGAGTGATTCCATAATGGGGGATGGAAAATTCATTTAAAATAACGTGATTTATTATGATGTATTTATATGGATGGACCATATTCTAGATGAGGTTTGTGATATTCCATCATTTTGTGATTTTTTTGGGTTGTGAATTCAATTGGTGGTGTGTTTTTATTATATGTCTATTGTGAATAACATATTTATGAAAGACTAATATCAAAACCAATGTTCCCCTATCACAAATCATGTATCTTATAGTTTTGTGGAAACCGCTTAATTCGCTATCAAGTCTAATATAAACCTATTGAGTCGCTATCAAATCTCTTCTAGTTATGCGGAAAAGTTCCCCAATACATTCTAACTCTACTAAAAAATTTCACATCATTCGTACATATTTTTTTGTTTTCTTAATATGTAATACTTCTTGACCATCATATTTAGAATATTTTTTAATATTGGAATTCATGGTCATAATATCATTATTTTCTTATTATTTAATATATTTACCTAAACCTTATTTTTTTGGAAGTCATCCACTTATTATTTCATTAATTATATGGATGATAATTTCAATGTAATATATGTGGTCTTTAGTTGTTTGAATGAAGTCTCACACTATTTATTCATTTTATGATGTCATATATTAAAGGCTCTCAAAGTCCACTCGGATAATTTCATTTCAATTATTATTCTTTGTTGGGTTCTCTTTCTCACCAATCCCAAGTTGAGTTTATCTTTTTTATATTGACTAAATATTACTCAAATTTACATAAACTAGAGTAATGTGAATTTATCTTAGTCCCTTAATGTAATTAAAATATATTTTCTCTAAGTTGAATGTCATAAATTGAAAAATTCATCATCCTTTACTTGATTCTCCAATTGAGATGGAAAACCACTAAGGCATTGGTAATATATAATCAAAATACCTTGATATAAATAACAAGAAATGTAACTTAAAATGCAATGATTAAAGTGTGAATAAATATTTAATATTTAAATTGGGTAGCATATTATTAATATAAAATAAAATAGGTTTATAGCATGAAATATTTCTCAAGTAATGAAAATTAATGTACATAACCAATAATAATTTTATAAAAAATGAATAAAAATCCATTAACATAAAGAAAATGATTTTAATTTTCAAATCCATGGATTTCTAGGAAAAAAATTTATAATAAATTCATGCAATAGTGAATCAAAATAACACCAAAATATAGTCAAAAAATGAAACATTTATCAAGGAATTAAAATTTAGAAAAAAAAACACTTACATTAAAAATCTACTTTTTCAGACACACTCTCACTTCATGTAGAATAAATTTAGATTCATTATAAATCAATATGAAACAAATAATTCAATCTATAATAAAATATTACATTAAAATATAAATTTTTGTTACACATTTAGAATTTATTATTTATTAATTTAAATATTTTTTAGTTAACTATTATATATCCCACGAATGTTCTATCTCAGATGCTTCAATATTTACTCATTGGTATCTTAATTTAACACCTTTTTAACCATTTAAACCTCTACAATAGTGAACAAATTTTAATATATTGAAACATTGCATATTATGGTATTGATCTTTTATATAATATTAATTTATTTTTTTATGATTATACACACACCAATTTTGAAAAATATCTTTGAAAAATATTACTTTTTAGCATTGATTATTTTAATAATATGATATTTACTACTAATCCTCATTAAATTTTATTAATTCCCTGGTATCCGAAAAAAAACATTCTTTGAAATATATATATATATATGGAATTATAAATAATGTTTTCATAAACAAATAATATTAATAACTTTTTAGTTTTTTGAGGTTTTATTTTTATAGAAATATTCATAATGAAGTTTTTAATTTTATACTCAAAATGGAAAAATGTTTACCCTACACAGTAATATGGTATGTTGCAGTTTGTTTTAGTTTATTGTTGTGTGTGGTAACATTTACCCAAAAAAGTATTTATGCAAATGAAGGTACATACTTAAATCTTAGGGTGTTATAAGGATACAATTACTACATCTAATAGAGATATAAATCATGAATCACTCCCAATAACATGCTATTTTATTCCTTTTATACCAACTAGGAGACCTTTTATTGTCTTTGAATTGAAAATATTGCATCTATTTCCAATGGGAGTGTATATTGTATTCTTGGTGTAACAATTTTTCTATTCAAGGGATAGTTGTCCATGTATACATGATCCAAGGTGATCATGTATCTCAACCTATTAGGAATGGGGAAAGGGGTATAAAAGAGTAAGGGCATTTTGAACATAGTTTTATGATCAGCACATCTTTCAAACCATTGTGTTCCTGAGAAATTGTTCATCATTATGCAACAAACAAAGAAATGTTATCCAATGCTTTTCCAACACCAATCTAGGGAACTTTTATATTTTAAGAGACAAATATTATCCTCATCAACTTCATATCATTAATAGTTATAATTTCATTTTTGTATTGACACGTATCCCCTATATCTTCTAGACACACATCTATGATTCTTGAACTACTCTAAGCAGTATTCATACCATACTGGGTACTATTAATCATTTTGGGTTCCCCATAGTATAACTATCCATAACTTTAACCATTGATTATGAATATCGTTTTTGTATTTTTTTCATAAAAATGAATATTTTATGATCCTAATACGATGGATATGAATTGGAAATGGATGCATGCTAATCATACGACAAAAGAGTATAGAGATAAATTTAAATAGTTTATCATGTTTTCAATAGAGCATGCATACAACACTTCTAAAATACTTTTATCTTGTTTTCATTTTTTAATTTAAGTAAAATCATTCCGGAAGTGTTGGAAGAATATTTGATTTGTTATGGAATATATCAGATGTTTAAATTTGGGTCTAAACACAGGGAAAAACCTAACGTGAACACTGATTGAGATGATACTATAGTTTATGGATCATTTCACATGAATACCACTCTAAATGATGATGGAGATCATTTGGATTAAATGAAAATTGAAATTTAATATGGAATTTATAATTTTCCCAAGAAGTTTGAGAAGTTAAACAGTGGTGCTAAGAGACAATTTTATACCTATTTTACTAAATACACAAAATTTTCCACTATATTGAAGTTATATAATTTCAAAGATGGTGGTGGATGGAGAAAGAATTGAATTATAAAACTTCTTTTTCACCTAAATAATGTGATATTAGAAGAAAATGAACTTCGTTGTCCAATATATGATATAAAAGAATGTTACGATCAATGGGAATGGTCTTTAAAAAATACATACTTCTCTAAAGGATTTCATCTTGTTTCCCAAGGACCTTGAATAACTTATAAAATTCCATGAGTGGGTGTTGTATCAATACAAGAAAGATATATCAACTTCCTAGAAATTTTTATGGAACTTTCATATCATTCTATAGTTTAGAATGCTATATAGAATTCAAGAAACAAAGAGAATGTTAAAAAGGAATGAAAATAAATGAATTAAATATGGGAACTATATCTTCTCGCAGACTCTCCTTGGTAGAAGAAAGTTTATTATGTGTATCTTGAATTTTGAAATGAGCTAAGAAACTTCATTATTACATTATATACATATAGAATAAATAATTTTTGTGTATATAATAGTACTCACAATATATGGCTAGTCATGTTGGTAAATTATAACTTTCCACCATGGTTATGCATGAATCACAAATACATTATGTTGTCTCTAATTATATCTAGACCAAAATAACATAGTAATGATATTTAAGTCTATTTGGATCAATTTATTAAAGATTTGATATTGACGTGAGATACAGGTGTTACAATGTATGATGCTCATAGAAGTGAAGAATTCACATTAAGGGCCATATTGTACGATGTGATAAATGAATTTCTTGTTTATGAACATTTTTCAAGATATATAATTAATGAAATGTTATGGTGTTCCATTTTTGAAAAAAAACACATTCTCATTATAGTTGAAACATTCATCAAAAACCACATAAAACCTTCCTCAGTCTGATTTTTTCATTTAAGACATCCGGTATTAATACCTCAATGACATAAATTCTCATCTTAATGAACAATATTCTATTGTAATTTCAAAAAAGGTACACCACTGTCTCCACTAATGATAAATCAATTTTTCGATAAAGTAAAATATATTGACATTTTTTCAGTAAAACATTTTCTAAAAACCATAGAGAATCAGTTTGGAAAAGTTGAGAAATTTTCATGAATTTATCATATTTGATTTTTTTTTGTAAATGGGACATTTTCTTAATGTCGTAAATGTAGAATAAAATTTATTTGATAGTGTTATTAAAATATTACCAAATGTTCTTGGAAGAAAAATGTGGCATAAAGTCTAGGTTGGAAATAATTGACATGGGTATAAGAGAAGAATTGGAACTATTGAAGGGTAAAGAATATGATATTTTCCCCCAGTAGCTTATACTCTATCTAGGTAGAAAAAATTATATTTTTTTATTTTCCTTAATGGTATTAAAGTTTCATAGGGGTATTCTTCAAACATCAAGAATGTTTTTTCAATGATTAATTTGATGTGACATTAAATAAAATAACATGAATTTAATGTTTCGATGAAAGATTTGATGCCCTTAAATTTACATTGTATTCTTCCTATAAATGTATAACATATTATAACCATAATTTACTTCTTTTTCAAATCCATATGCATTATATCTATAGTCCTGATAAAGTTTCCAATCATGAATAAGGATATTGCGGTCAAATTATATTAATTAAAGATGTTCTTCCCACCATAATACTTTGATATAGTGGTCCACCTGATGATTCGCTTGGTTAGAGAGTTTTAACAAAATGGTTGTTTCTATTATAGATTAATGTACCCCATTTAACAATATATTATGACTTAGAAAGGGTATATCAAGAATCAAAGTCGACCATAAGAATGTATTCCCAAATGATGTATTATTGAAGAATCTATTGAATTATATACCAATTACCTATCATATTTTGATATAATTAGTTTCCCAAAGTCTCACCGCAATGGATGCCTTATGGGTGAAGGTATTTCTAAAATATATGTTTTTACAATTACTATCACATAAAAAGAGAAATCACACCTTTACATTTTACACAATAGTGAAGATGTTGATCCACATGTTGAAACCCACAAAGCAATTCTTAGAGATTTGAATCCATCAAGGGCCAAATTATAGATTCCAAGTAAACATAATAAATTGTTCATAGTATGTTTCTAAGATTAATTTTTTTATGGATTTATCTAAAAATAAAAATTCAATTGTTGAATGAATTTTATGGAAAGTTAGGGGACAAAATGAAAATGTTATATCTTGTACTAGTTTTTCAATCAATGGTTATAAATTCTATACAAAATAAAATTATGACAATAGTATGGTGAAAATAAGTTGAGTTACAATTGTGGAGAAAGAGATTCACATATCTGGTTCCAAGAATATAAATCAAATTTATGTGAATATGTCATATTTCAGCATTATCAAATGAATATACGAGTTGAATTATAGAAAATTTCCAGTTTTGATTTTTCATTGCTTATGGGTTGACAACATGAGTGCAGTGAAAGTTTATGAAATTGGATTTGTGAATGTGAATTTCAATGTGGATGAGGAAAAAGACTATTCATTCATAATTTTAATCACAAGTACTGCAAGTATTTTATGTCTTTGGTCTAGAAAACAAGAGTTGGTCGATTGTCCTACTGGTGACAAAAATAATTGTATGGGAATATGAAAATTCATTCAAGGATTATCCTTTAGTTGAGATATCACAGTCATTTCATAGTGTTCCCAATGTGTATAATGTATTTTACATTAGAGGGGACCATAAAAAGGGACTTGGATTCTCAAAACAGGATAAAATTCCATCATACATTAAAAAAAGAGAGATAAATGAGATGTGTTTTTTAATATTCAATGTTTTCCTTTTAATATCATAAGTTATCTACTGTATTAAAATAATTTAAATTAAATGTTTGACTAATAATGTGGACAATGGCTTTTTCACGTGATGATGTCACCAATCCCAGGTAAGAATAGGTAGTTGATGTTGAAGCTAAAGAATAATTAGGGTATCAATAACATGTTGATGATTAAAGAACAAGAACGGTGCAACATCACATTGTCGAATAAACTTATCAACGTATGAATTTTTGGTATACAACTTTATGTTGGCTTGAATCAACATGTACAACCAATTGAAAACAAAAAATCAATGATCCTTATCTATGTTAGGGTCACAATGAAGATGAGTATACTAATTGATATATATTCATGGAACTACATCCAATCTGTAATGAAGGAAGTCCTTTGAAAAGATATAAAGGTTGTGTGATGATATACGTTCTCTGTTTTTAAATATATATATATATATAATGAAATTTTGATTAAATTTCAATTATTCCTTACAGATTTTATTTATTTTAGACTATTTACATCATAAATATGTCTTAATGACCACTATAATATCTGAGACAGGCTTCCAGACTCCTCTTACCAAGTTATATCTTAGGGATAATGAGGGGAATGTAAATATCCACCCCTCAGTTTGTCATGCAGACACTATAAAGTCATAAAAATGGATTTATTTCATTAGTTATCATCATGATAAATCATTTCAGGTTCATTATAGTTGATAATATATTATTTTACATTATTTATTTTATCCAATTTGATTCAAAAAATTTTATTTATGAAACATCTAAGGAGTGATAAAAATATAGAATGTCCATCAAAACCAATGTACACCTTATCTCAAAGTAAGGATGTGATACACTTCACTAGAAAATAAATTGGTATGTATTTTAAATCAATAATAAATGTTTTATTTGAAATAAAATAACATATATACCTTTTTATATGAATATTGTTGAATCAAAATCTGAATCCACTTCCATCACATGTGATATGCTATAAAAGGAGGCTCTCAGAAATAAGGAGGGTAAACTAGTTCATGAAAACACAAAATCTATATGTGAAACATGTGTAAGTATGGCATGATAGTAATTTTATATACATTATAATAGTACTACCTAAAAATATCTATTTAAAATCATATTTATTAACAAGATTTTTACTAAATAATCAGCATAAATCATACCAAAAGAAAAACTACATTCACTTATTTTTAAGTGGATAGAAAATTATGGTATCATTAGAGGTTTAGGTTTTAGAGTGTCTCCTTGAACATATTTCAAGAAGAAAAAACAAAAAAAAGATACATATAATAAAATTAAATGATTTCAATAAAAACTGTATTCTATTCAAGATATTATTGTCTAGTCAGGTTTGGAATACCAATATATGATAAAGTTCCAAAGCAAACTGGTGATGGAACAAAGAACCACACATTTAAAAAAAATAAACCCACTGTCTTTGAGGCTATTCATTCACCTCAACTGCATACCTTACTAAAGGTAATAAATTTTTCCATTCTCTTTCTCCTAAATGTGAATCAAAAAACATCTGATAAATTTATATTACTAAAATTATACAGGTTAATGTTGTATGTGATTTCTATCCTTCAACAATAACACACCATAATGTTTTGAAGGGTATGGTGTATAATATCCTGGGAGACATGCTACACAATAAAGAACTCCCAAAAGATCAAATGAAAGTGGTTATTGAGGTATCTCAAGAGTCTACCACTTAGTTTCCTATTCCAAATTATTCATGGGATATTAAAACGTCCAATGTTTCATTTGTAACTTTCATAGCATGATTGTATAATCTTATAAAGATACAGGAGGTGTGTCTTTAAGAAATTTCAAATGAAAAAACTATAATAGTTTTTGAAAAATGTTCTATAGTGTGTTATCGTATTATATATAGATAAATCGATGAGTAAATGGAAGTTAATATCAATAAAATCTAGTTAATAGACCAAGAATACTTAAGGAACTTCCTGTAGTACCATCTCCCCACCAATTCCTCTACAGTATTTATTATCATTAAAACTCCAAACATATACCACATTTAAATATAGGGATTTGTGTTACATTCCATTTTAAGAAGAAATATTTTGATATTACATTATATACATAGTTAGTCTTTAGAGTATAAATGATATTCCTATGTTTTAATTATTGCGGGTCTTAGTTGCAAATACATACATAAGGTAAATTTTCATAATCTGTCTATCTAAAAAATTATATAACATGTTCGTAATAGTTAATAATTATTTATATTTTCTATGGGTGTTTATATTACTATAATATAAATGGAAAACCATGTGAAGTGATATTTAGATAAATTCATCCCTGTATCATTTTTACACAAGAAATTTTTTGAAGAGGGAAGAAACTAATAAGAAACAAAGATGCCTTAAAGGATGATTTTGAGAGAGAAAAATAGATTACATGCAATTTTTTATGCCTACAATGTTGTGGTAAAACACATTAATCTATTCAAATAAAATTAATGTTATTTTTTTCATTTATTATTTCTTTTTTTATGAATCCCTATTTTCTATTCATGATCAATTCATATACCCCAAATATATATTTTTTGGATCCAATTCATGGATATCCAACAAACCGACTACATATGATGTGTTTTGTGAAATTTTAAAGCATTATAATAAATATTTTATCGATAAAATTCAAATTATATGTTTTATTATATGTTTTAAAAATATTCTTTGTGATAAAACAATCACCTAATATAGGAAAAATCATTTTATGAAGTAACTAATTAAATATAAGAAGTCTATGGAGTATTTAAAATAGAGAAAGATTAAGGTATATATAGAGATATTAAAATATCAAGACATATTTTAAAAAAAATTAATTATTTCAGTCAATGTCTCTGAAGTGTAATAAGTAATATAATAACAATTATTATGGATATTAGGTTGGAAAATTTATGAGTTAGATCATAAGACATGAAAAGAATAATATCCCCGATAGGTAATTTCTGAAGGTAATTACTATTTCATTAAAAATATTATTAATCATTTGTTTATCTATATTATCTCAGTACTTCCAGGATTATCGATTGCCTTCATACTCAAAAGAAATGAATTTTTTTAGATATTAGTGGGTACTGTACATGGTGTTAGTTTTATTTATATAAAATTTAGGTTATTATGTACTATATTTGTGATCTAGTATGGGTTGTAACCTTAGAAATATATTTAGAGTATAAAGAATTAATATCAGAATGCTTATATGTTATTTTTTATTTATTTCACAAGGATAACTATAATGGTAGAAATAAATTTGTCTGGAAACAAATGAGAATATTACATGGCGTTATAATGTATACATATATCATGAATTGGTGAATTTTTACAAATTATTAAGTTAATTTTATCATTATTTTATTTGAATTTTTTAGTTAATTTCCCTATCATTTTTATCTAATACTTAATTTGTTAAATTTACACATTATTTTAGAACACATTTCACATGTTAAAAACTGACAAAAAAAGCTCATATTGTTTTCACAATTCATAAAAATGGTTTATAATTCTTTTTCATGTGTAGGAACTGATTGTGCACCAATCTATCACATGGTTTGGTCAGTGTGATTCGAAGTTCATGTTTTCAATAAAGAAGTGTCTTTTTAGTTTAGAAATACATCAAATTGTCAAAACTAATAAAAAAAGATTTAATTGATTTTAAAATTTAGGAAAATGATCTATAATTCAGTTTTCACCTGTATTAATTAACTACACATTAGTCTAAAACATAATATGGTTGGTATAAATAGAATTATGTATTTTCAGTTCAAAAGTGTTAGTTAAGATTTAAAATACAACAAATAGTAAAAAACTGAGAAAATTAACTCATATAATTTTTAAAATTTTGGACGTCGATCTACATTTCATTTTTCACATGGAGGAATTCACTACTCATTAATATGTGACATAATCTGGTCAATGTGACCAAATGTATATGTTTTTAATAGAAATGTTCTATTTTAGTTTAAAACTTATGTTAAAATAGATGAAACTGATAAAATTATCTTTTATTGTTTCTAAACATTAGGAAAACAATCCATAATTCATTTTTCACATGTAAAAATTAACAGCACATCAATATAATGAATGGTGTAACCAATATTACTAAATTTTGTGGTTTGAGTTAAAAATGACATTTTAGAACAAAAGACAAGTGACATACTCAAAACTAAAAAAACTCATTATGACTATTCTAATACTTTAGTATAAAAATCCCTTAATATTTTTTCACATGTAGGAATCAATCATATCTCAATTTGATACACAATTTACCCATTATGACTTCACTTGAAAGTTAAATTGTTATTTTAAAACACTTTGGTTGAAAAAGTGTAAAACCTACAAGTTCCAACTAGATACATCAAACACTATAGTAGATAACAAAATTACTAAAATATAACTTGAACCTATTAGAACAAATATCCCTATATAATTTCTAGAAAATATCAGGTACCTTTTTATTTGGTTCATATTTGATAATATCTTCAAATTGAGGGGCCAAATTTTTCCAAGATTATATGAACTCCTCCACTATTATCTTCATGTCATTGAAGCCTTTGGTCATAATTAGATGTTTCATGTCGATCCAATCACTCTAATCCTTGTTTTTTTCACTTTAATTGGTCTACCATTCATACTTTCTGCATCCTCATTAGAAGAATAAATAATCAGGACCTTGTCCAACATATCTTCCTTATAGTGCAGAATAAGATCCCAAGATTTTTCCTTGACCTCTAAATCTATTCCCCACTGTGATTCAACCATGTTTTCCAATGATACATCAAATATTTCAGCCTCCATGTCTAATATACCCTGAGTAATAGACCTCAAAATTAATATATCTTATATGTATCATAGGTCGTCTTCCACCATATCACCCATCTACTCATGATCTTGATCCTTAGAGTTACCACATTTGACCATTTCACTTACACTCACCAAATTCATGTTGACCAACTTCACATATTCATTATTATATGGATCAACCTCCATTTCCTTGGTCCTGACATTTTTGGACAACCTTATCTCGTTTAGTTTAGAGAAGTATGAATAATCCTTGTGCCCCTTGGATTTTATCCTCTTTCTAACAATGCAGCTACAAGGATCCATGTTTTCATTGTGTCATTTCTTCCTCCTTGGGTTGTGAACAACTCTACAGGTTCCTCCCATTGCACTATCCTCTAATAATTGGATATAACTCCCGCTGACTATGTCACTAAGTATCACCCTAAATCATTTGGGACCTATCCAGGAGTATCAATTACCAAACCTTAAAAATGATTACTAATGTCAATATAGGACAATATCTTTATCAATTTTGTTCTTTCCACAGCAGTCACCCAACTCCTATGATCATTTGATAATTTCTACATTTTAAATGTATGTCCTTTGGTGGCCACTACATCAAATGGGGAAGCGTTTTCATGTTAGGAAGCATTTGTATAAGAAGGAGCCTTGGCAAAAAGGACATTAATTTGAAAGGGATTAGCTACACCAATATCCCATGACCTAGTTAGTCCATATAAAGTAATATTACCATAAAAAATCATCTCTTATTCTATTGAAGATGTACATCACCTTTGGTTAGAATTATTCTATCTTTCCTTCTTATGAATGGGAACAACACCTAAAACATCATTGCTACTCAAGTGATCCACTAAAATGATACCAATGGCATCCAGACCAAGAAACTATTGGGAAAGTAGATCAAGCACTATATGTAATTCTCTAATACCTTGATGTAATGATTGAAAAGGGTGACCTATTTGATTATAGATTGAGCAAAAATATATCCAACATTTGATGACCACCATTTGTTTATATCTAAATTCATCCCCTAAGTGAACTATATCCACTCCATCAGTGGTCTTAAAAAATCAACTTCAATGCATATATGTGGTGAAATTGGGTGATAAACAATGTATGTCCTACTATCGAAGCACAAATAACATCTTATCAAGTTCCCAATCATGAATAAAATAGAGGGTTTTGAAAGGGAATCAGATGTTTTGTAAATCTTACCCACAATTTCATCATAGTATTATCTCGATTCATATTAAAATCATAAAACCATCAAAATAAATAGAAAGGGTACCTGTTGAATATTCTCAGAGCTTTAGACCAGGAAGGAACCAAATCATCCTATAAAGAAAATAAAACCATCATATAAAATTTTTCAAGAATTCTCACCATTGTGCGGTCTTAAAAACCACAAGATCCAAAGAAAAAAACCTATCAAAGGAATAGATTGAGGGTCTATGGTTAATGAATTGATCCACCAAGTAGATATTAATGAGACCTATACAATTTTTAATCTATGAAGTATATAGTGCTAGATCAGTCTAGCCTTCGTAGAGATTGGGAACCTTTGGGTTGAGTGTGATATATGGAAATGACGGAAGGAAATCTGTGTAAGAGAAAGGAATAAAAGTATGTTGTTGATCAAGAAAGGATGGTAGATATAGATATTCCACCTCTCTAAAGTTGGGGAGAGGCAATTCCATGGTCATCCCCACCGAGGGTATCCCAAAGAGGAAGAGCATTGAGGGCTCCTAGAATCCCAAAAAAACACCTGATACCTGGTATGACTAAAATTGTATGGTTTCAGTTTAAAATTTTCATTTTATTGTTTAATTATATCATATTCATTTTTAATTTATTTTTCTATAGTATTACTAATATAAGAATAGTTTTCTTATACAAGTTTATTTTTTTTCTTGAGTTGGGGTGTTTCGTTCAACGATGCTCATGCTCGTGATAGATTTAACTTTGAGGTTTCACTCGTGATAATGGAAATAAGGAAATGGGATAAGAATCTATATATACATCATGAAAAGGTGAATTTATACTGCATATTTAGATGATTTTTTCACCATTTTATCTACTATTTTTAATTTAATTTCCTTATCATTTATGTTGAGTCAATAAGGTTTTCCTTATGACTTTTCCATTCCTTCTTGTTTTGAAAATCACAAACACCTTATCCTTAATGAAAATTGTTTTCTTAAGGAAAATTTCTTTCTTAAGGAAAATTACTTTCTTAAGGAAAATTGTTTTTATAAGGAAATTTGCTTTTATAAGGAAAATCAATTTTATAAGAAAAATTATCCTTATTATATTTTCAAGTATATTTTTCTTAAGTATGAGATTCAGATTCATTTCTATTTTCTCGGAATTGCTTGAAACTTTGATATGAAGTATTCTGTTTTAAGATTCGGATTCTGGATAAGAACTGTGATAAAGTTTCACTCCGATATCCAGAATGAGAACTGTAATAAAGTTTCATTCCGAATTCCGGATACGGTTTTAATCCAGATTCAGGATACGAATTCTTATGATGTTCGATGACGAATTCTCATTACGAATTCTGATGAGGAATTCTCATTACGAATTCTGATGATGAATTCTCATTAAAAATTCTAATGAGGAATTCTCATTACGAATTCTGATGATAAATTCTCATTACAAATTCTGATGATGAATTCTCATTACGAATTCTGATGACGAAATCTCATTCCGAATTCTCTTATTAAACAGAATCTGGTTATCTTTGTTTTATACACTCTGAATTAATTCAGACTCCGAAAAATATTTTGGTTAGACTTCGCACTTTTATTCTGCTTAAATTTCTATAATTTTTCTAATCTTTATTATTTCCATTTCACTCCTAAGTTTTCATTCCGAACTTTTGAGTTAGAATTAAAATGATGTCGTACATTCTGTTACACTTGTTTTTTTATAAAACGATGTCGTCTATTTTGTTATCAACTAATCGTTGTCTAACTGACACGTGTACAGGTCCCTCCGATCATTAAGGAAAATATGACCGTTGGAGAAGGAGCCGACCTTACCTATAAATAGGATCTCATTTTAAATAGCTCACTGCTGAAAGGCTGACTGACTTTGACACATGTGATTACATGCTTGAAGTGATTTCTAGAGAGAGAGGCTCTTATTAACTCTCAAAGCTTCGTGTGACTCCGAATGTTGGTGATTACATTCGAGGACTTCTGGGGATAGGAAGACAGAGGTGCCAACTACCTTGAAGTTCGAGGGCTTCCTTGCTGAGGAAGACAGAGGTTGCCAACTACCTTGAAGTTGAGGGCTTGCAGGGATATCAAGACAGAGACTCCGATCTTCGTATCGAGGGCTTACCCTGGTGTGGGTAAGACAGACTTTCTTGAAAGTATAAATCAAGGGACCATTATCCAACGTCGTTGGATACCCTTCTCTTTGGGTTAAAAGATTATTATCTTGTTACTTGTAGTTTAACTACACTTTTATTTCCGCTGCATTTTGTTTTATAAGGAAAGTATAACTTTATTATACATCCTTACTTGTACTCTGTTTCATTAAGATTCTATACGCTTTAAGGTAGAATCTCATATTGTAACTTTTGTTAAGTTTCAATTTTCGGAACCATATTTCTGGAACCCACGTTCGGAATCTCTTTCCGAGTTTTCATTCGGTATTAGAGGTGTTGTGAATTTTCTTAGTTTAACTTTGTTAAACTTAGCCCTTTCCTTTGCTTAAGGAAAACATAGTTATTTGTAACTAAATTTAAAGGTTCCAAAGGAATTTTTAAAGTATACAATTCACCCCCCCCCCCCCCCCTCTCTTGTATATTGAGCATCTACATCACTATTTTGATCCTATAATTGGTATCAGAGGAGGTCTCTGAAATACTTATAATTACGAATAAGTTTTTCTTGCTCACTTTTTCATTCCGAAATTTTCCATTCCGAACTTTGTTATTACGAAATTTTTCTACTAACAAGTTTGTGTGTCAAAGGTTGTTCAAGTATGGCAGGAATTAATGTTGATTCGATTGATAATCTAAATCCTACAAGACCACCTATATTTGATGGTAATGATTATGAGTACTGGAGAGATCGAATGAAGACTTTTGTTATCAACACTGGAGTGGACAATTTTGTAATGCTTACTGGTGATTATAAAATTCCTGACAAGGAAGTTAGAACTTTCACTAACCAGGAAAAACAAGAATATCAACTTAATTATAAAGTACGCAATACTCTACTTTGTTCAATGACTAGAAATATATATAGCCAAATTTCTTCTTGTGAAGCAGCTAACTGTATATAGAAGAAGTTAGAGGTTACACACTTTGGGACTTCTAAAGTGATTGAGACTAGAAGAGCTATGCTTAGAGCTGAATATCATTGCTTCAAATTTCCTTATAGAGAACCAATCTGTAAAGTTCAACAGAGACTCATGACTATAGTCAACAACCTACAATCTATGGGAGAGAAAGGTTTAGATGATGAATCTCTTGTGGATAAAATAATTGATATTATGCCCAATGAGTGGGAATCCAAAAGAACATCTATAGATGAAAACAGGAAGGTCACTCAGATCTCTCTTGATGAGCTTTTTGGAACTCTTCTACAACATGAAACCAGAATGAAGAGAGATACATACAACATCAAGAAAAAGAATGGAAATGGTAATGTTGCTTTTACTACAACTTCAAATCAGATGAAAGCTAAGACTCCTGAGAGAGTAACCAGATCCAAGTCTAAGAAAGTTATTTTCCAGTCAGAATCTATTGAGAGTGAAGTCTCAGAAAATGAACTAGAAAATCTTGCTCAGAGGATGAACAAGATAGCTGGCCAGAGAAATTTCCAATAAAAGTATAATAAAAAGGAAAGGAAAGATAAGAAATATGGAGAAGTTACTTGTTGTGAATGCAAAAGAGCTGGACATATTAGACCAGATTTCCCTATGCTCAAAAAGAAAGAAAGGAAAGAAAGACATTTAGACAGGAACAGAAAGAAATATTATAAAGCTAAAGATAAGAAAGTTTTGAAAGCCAATGACACCTGGAGTGTGAGTGGTGGTGACTCTTCAGATGAATCTTCTGATTATGAATCTTCAGGACAGAAGAATCTTGGTCTTATAGCCAGATTATTTATTGATAATCATTGTTTTATGGATAAGGTACGAAATTCTGAATCAGTGACCAATGTTTCTTTAAATTCCAATAATAGTAAGTATTATAACTCTTCTGATGAAGAATCATCTTCTGATGAGGAAAATACTTTACCTACATATGAATAAGTCTTTAGGTTTGTTGAACTTCTTGAAATTGAGAATTCCAAACTCAATTAAAAACATGATAAGGCAAACTCTAGGAATTCTATTCTTAAAAAAGAGGTATTAGATCTTTCTAAAGATCTTGATAAGAAAAATGCTGATTTTGAAAGTATTTCAAAGAATCTTGAGGAAGTAAGTTCTGAGAAGAAAAAACTTCTAAAGAATTAGAAAAAGTAATTTCTAATAAAAATGTTTTTGCGCCTAGCTCTAGTTCTAAAATAATGATTTTGAGGATAAAAACTTGGTTGTAAAACTCAAGTCTGAAATTTTTTCCTTAAAAAAGTGTTTATCAAACTTTACCCATGGTAAGGAAAATTTTGATAAAATGTATTCTCAAATACGACCATTAAGAAATAAATCCGGATTTGGTTATACCCATGCAAAACCAATTTTCAGTAACAATTATTTTTTTCCTCAAAGTGCCCCATTTTGTATCAAGTGTCAATGTGGTGGTCACTGGGCAAAGAATTGTTCCTTAAACAAAACCCAATCTTTAGGATTTCACAAAGCTTACTTCTCTAAGAAGATGTGGGTTCCTAAAATTTTATTATCTAGAAATATCGGATCCAAACAAGTTTGGATTCCGAAAGTCTAATTTACTTCTTGATTTCAGGAAAATAAAGAGAGTACCAGCAACAATACATGGCACATGGATAGTGGATGTTCCCGGCACATGACTGGTAACAAAATCTATTTTGAAAAGATTATCAAAATGAAAGGAGGAAAGGTAACTTTTGGAGATAATGCTAAGGGAGAGATTGTTGCTCTTGGTAATATTGATCTTCTTGGTAAAACCTTGATTTCCAATGTTATTTTTGTTAAAGGTCTTAAGCACAACCTCATTAGCATAAGTTAGTTATGTGATGAAGGTTACCTTGTGAATTTTATGAATGATAAGTGCTTAGTTCACAATTCCAAGGAAGAGTTTATTCTCTCAGACAATAGGCAAGAGAATGTTTACACCTTAAACTTAGAAGACCTCAGAAGCCAAGATTTACGTTGTCTAAGTGCAATGGAAGATCACTCCTGGTTATGGCATAGAAGACTAGGCCACTGTAATCTTAGAAACCTATGTAAACTCTCTAAGAAGAAACTAGTTAAGGATCTACCGGAGTTTATATTTGATTCTTCTAAAGTTTGTGATCCTTGTCAATATGGAAAGCAACATAAATCTAGTTTTAAATCAATCGGTGAAGTCTCAACAACCAATGCATTACAGTTAGTGCTCATGGATCTTTTTGGTCCAACACAAACTGGAAGTATTGGAGGCAAATACTATGTGTTTGTTCTAGTTGATGATTACACTAGATTTACTTGGGTTTATTTTCTAGAAAATAAATATGAAGAATTTTCTTATTTCAAAAGTTTTAGATCTCAAGTTAAAAATGAGAAAAACCTTCCATTGAAAACTATTCATAGTGATCATGGAGGAGAATTTCAAAATTCTGATTTTGAAACTTTCTGTAGTAAAAAAGGTATTACTCACAATTTTTCAGCACCTAGAACTCCTCAACAGAATGGTGTAGTTGAAAGAAGAAATAGAATTCTTCAAGAGATAACTAGAACTATGTTGAGTGAATATTCTATAGCTAGACATTTCGAGGCTGAAGCTGTAAGTATTGCTTGTTATACTATAAATCGAGTTTTAATTAGACCTTTTATTAATAAAACTCCTTATTAGTTATGGAATGGTAGAAAACCAAGACTATCTTACTTCAAGGTTTTTGGTTGCAAGGTATTTATTCTGAATACTAAAGATAACTTACATAAATTTGCACCAAAATCTGATGAAGGGATTTTCTTAGGTTATTCCACAACCTCTAAGGCTTATAGAGTTTTTAATAAAAATTCTTGTACTGTTGAAGAAACAGTACATGTAAAATTTGATGAGTCAGATCCTTTTGTTTTTAAACCATCCCTACCTACATCCGCGTATGTGTTTTCAAAAACTGATTTTCAACCTTTGATAGAAGAACCTTCTGATAGGGATAATGTTCAAGAAGATATTCCTGAAACATTTACCCCAGAAGACTTTCTACCCTATGTTGATGAATAGGTTTTACAAAACCCAAATCAGGTGTTTCTTAAGAATCATCCCAGTGATAGTATCATTGGTGATGTAAATCAACCTGTAAGGACTATAAGTCCTTAAGAAATGAAGTAGAACATCTAGCATTTCTTTCCCAATTAGAACCTAAAAGCACTGATGAAGCTTTAGGTGATGATGATTGGATTAAAGCCATGCAAGATGAACTAAATGAATTCAAAAGGAATAAAGTTTGGACATTGGTTGAAAGACCTAAGGAAACTTCTGTTATTGGAGTAAAATGGGTTTTCAGAAATAAATGTGATGAAAATGGAGTCATAGTAAGAAATAAAGCAAGACTTTTTGCTAAAGGCTATAATCAACAAGAGGTAATAGACTATGAAGAAACCGATTCTCCAGTAGCTATACTTGAATCTATCTGTATTCTACTTGCCTTTGCAGCATTCTTTAATTTCAAACTTTTCCAAATGGATGTGAAATGTGCTTTTCTTAACGGTTATGTTCAAGAGGAAGTCTTTGTTGAACAACCTCCTGGTTTTGAAGATACAAAACATCTTGATCATGTTTTTAGACTTACCAAGGCTTTGTATGGTCTTAAACAAGCCCCACGAGCATGGTATGATAGACTTACTGGATTTTTGCTTCAAAATAACTATGTTTAGGGAAATGCAGATCCAACTCTTTTTAAAAAGAAAGAAAAGAAAAATGTTTTGATTGTTCAAATTTATGTTGATGACATCATATTTGTTTCAACTCAAAAATCTTTGACCGACTCTTTCGCAAGTCTAATGAAATCTGAGTTTGAAATGAGTATGATGGGTGTGTTAACTTTTTTCCTTGGTTTTCAAATTTCTCAAAAACTAGAAGGAACCTACATATCTCAACATAAGTATATTAAAGATCTTCTTAAAAAGTATGGTTATGAAAATACTAAGAGTATTAGTACTCCCATTGGTACCTCAAATTCTTTAGATCATGATGAAGCTGGAAAACCATTAGATCAAACATCTTTTAGAGGTATGATAGGAAGTCTACTATACTTAACAGCTAGTCGACCAGACTTAATGTTTTCAGTATGCTTATGTGCAAGATATCAATCCAATCCTAAGGAATCTCACTTAAAGGCAGTAAAAAGAATTTTTCGCTACCTTAAGGGAACCATGGATCTAGGATTATTTTATACTTCTGGAAATGATTTTGTTCTAAAAATCTTTTCTGATGCTGACTTTGGTGGATGTAGAATGGATAGAAAAAGTACATCCGGAACTTGTCATTTCTTAGGAGATTCATTAGTTTCTTGGTCCTGCAAGAAGCAACATTCTGTAGCACTTTCCACTGCTGAAGCTGAATATGTAGCAGCTAGAAGTTGTTGTGCTCAAGTGTTGTGGATGCAACACACACTCACAGACTATGGCTTGAGTTTTACTAAAACTCAAATTTTGTGTGATAACACAAGTACCATTTCCCTCAGTAAGAACCCTGCACATCACTCCCGTGAAAAACACATAGATATTAGGCATCACTTTCTTAGGGATCACACACTTAAAGGATATATTATTCTTCAGTTTATTGGAACGCAAGATCAACTTGCTGATATTTTCACAAAATCTTTTCCTTCTGATAGATTTGAATACATTAAACAGAAGTTAGGGATGATAATCGCAATGAAATATTTCTTAATTAACTTTCTGTTGAAAAAGACTCCTTACAGCAATAAACTCCTTTTCACAGGGGGAGTAAATTTGTTTGATAGAATAACAATGTTATTTAAAGTTTTTTTTCCAACTTTTCGGAACGAAGATTTCCAGAATGGAATGTCCGGAACTACAAATTTTTAGAATGGACATTTTCGTACAGAACACTTCAGGAATGGAAGTATTCATATTGAAAATTTCCAGAATGAATATTTTCATACTGGTATTTTCATAACGAGATTTTTGTATCGAATCTTCCTTACTAAGTTTTTCCTTACTAGTTTTTTTTCGTACTGAGTTTTCCGTAATGAGTGATTCCGTAATGAGTTTTCCGTACTAAATTTATTTTCCGTAGTAAAGTTTTTGCGAACTCTGTCTTCTCATAATAAAGTTTTTTTCGTAGTCTTTTTCATATTACCCATTACGAATAATCCTCCGAAGCCAATCCGAAAGGTATGATTTCCTATCCCAAGTTTTTGTAGTCATATTTTACTTACTGGCATTTTATTATATTATGTTTTTAGATTATAGTTTTCTTAATTCCTTGTTTTAATAAAAACCTCAAAAAGATCGGATTCAAGTTTTCAACCGTCAGATCTGATCTCAGCTTATCCCAACTGTTAGATCAACCATGGAAGTTGAACCGTCGTTCCATTGCCTATATAAAGGGGACCCAAATACTCGTCCCACATCGATTTCAAGCTCTCACATCCCGAATCTCTGCCTCTCTAATTTAAGGTCGTTCCGAACTTCAGATTTCTCCGTTCTGAACTTCTCAGAGGTCTTCAGATCCGAATGTCTGCGGAGTTAGAATTATTTGGATACTTTAGTAAAAAAAAATTATGTGTGGGAATCAGTATCACCATAATCTGATACATGGTGTGCCAAGTATGACTCCAAGTGTGTCTTTTTTATTTTAAATTGACATTCATTTTATTAAGAAAGATAGGAGACATACTCCAAACTAATAAAATACATTCATATTGTTTTGATACTTTATTAAAATGATACATAAGTCATTTATGATGTGTAAGAATCATCATTACCTCAATCTGATAAATGGTGTGCCTCATATAACTCAAACTTTCTGTTATCATTTTTATATTGAAATTTTAGTTCAAAAATTGTTTCACTCACTGAAATCCAATAGAATTCAATTTTATTGTCTTGGAAATTTAGTAAAAAAAATTCATAAGTCAATTTATATATATAGAAATTAGTCTAACATCAAAACAACACGCGATCAAAATTGTATGACTCAATGTGCATGTTTTCAGTCTAGAATTACATTTTAGTAAAAAAGAAAAGTGACATACTCAATACCAAAAAAACACATTAATATTGTTTTGATAATTTAGTAAAGTGATCAATGAGTCATTTTTGACATATGGGAATCTACAGCACCTCAATCTGTTGCATGATGTGACTATTATGAATTTAAGTATTCCTTTTTATTTCAAATTGAAATTAATTTTAGTAAAAAAAACAAGTGACATACTCAAAACCAAGAAAAATCATTCAGATTATTTTGGTACTTTAGAAACAGTCCATAATTTATTTGTGACATGTAAGAATTATTTTCACCTAAATATGATACATGTGGTGACCTGTATAACTCAAAGTGTCTATTGTGAGTTTGAAATTGACATTTTTTATCAAAAAGAGTGTCACTCACTGAAAATAGAGAAAACATGCTAGTATTGTCATTATAATTTAATAAAAAGATTCATAATTTATTTTTGACATGTATGAATTAGCCTTATGTAAAACCAACACATGATGTGACTGGTATGACTAAAAGTGTTTGTTTCATGTTTGAAATGATATTTTAGTAAAAAAGATAAGTGACAGATTAAAAACTAAGAGAAAAAATTCAAATTAATTTTATAATTTTGGAAAATTATCCAGAAATAAATTTTGGCTTGTAATACAGACCTCAATCTGATGCATTGTGTGATCGGTATGACTCCAAGTGGGTGTTTTTATTTAAAATTGACATTAATTTTAGTAATAAAGAAAAGTGATGTACACAAAACTAAGAAAACACATTCTGATTGTTTTAATACAATTAAAAATTGATCCAAAAGTCATTTATGAAATGTTGTAATTAGCTTCATCTCAATATCATACAATATGTATCTGGTATGACAAAAATTGTCCATTATGAGTTCAAAATTGAAAATTTTGTTCAAAAAGTGTTCTAATCATTCAAATCTGAGAAAACACACTAATATTGTCTTGAAAATTTAGCAAAATGGTTCATAATTCATTTATGACTTGTATGAATCATAATCATGTCAAACTGATATAAAATGTGACTGGTATAACTGAAATATTGTTTCCCAGTTTAAAATGACATTTTAGTAAAAAAACAAAGGTGATATACTCAAAACTGAGAAAACATATTCAGATTGATTTTTTACTTTAGGTAAACAGTCCATAATTCATTTTTGGCATATATAAATTTACTACATGTCAATATGACACACTATGTGGTCAATAAGACATGAAGTTCCTATTTTTGATATTTAAGTTCCATTTTAGTTTAAAACATGCATCACATCACCAAAATAGATCAAATGAGATCAAATGGTTTTCTCATCATTTTATCAGCTATTACTTAATTAATTTCATTATCATTTTTATATTTTATTTATTTAGTTAATTTTCACAGAGATAATGTTTGAAGATGAACAAGAAATGGTGTGATGCGAATGAATAAATTGTAACTCAATCTAATTCAAAATATTTCTATAATGACTAAAAGTATATGATTTTAGTTTAAAATTAAACTTTGTGTCTAATTTATTTCTTTATTTCATTACTAACTTAAAAACGTTTTTTCTTATATAGTTTCATTATTTTGCTCAAGCTGGGGTTGTTTGTTTGAAAATATCTTGACCCGGTGTCGGAGGCTAAAGACAATGGAACATTGATGTTTTTGAATGTCTATGATAATTTTTACTTACTCATGTAATTGTGAAAAACTAATGTTTTAAATTTCTATAATATATATTTTTCTTGTATGTGTATTTTAGATTTAATTCCATTTAAATTCTATGTTTGCAATTTTTTTAACTGATTTTTTTGCTACTATAGTGTGATGTAAATTTAATAGTAAACTACAGTGTTCCCCTTTATCATCGCTTTTAGAATCACTAGTAAAGGCTCCCTTTATCAATGATTTTTTATCACTGATATATGACCCCCTTTATTAGTGAAAAACAAAATCACTAATAATGGGATTCCTTTATATGTGCTAAAAAGGGCACCAATAAAGGGACCCTTTATCAACACTTTCTATAGGGCTTATAAATTGTGCTTTTATCAGTTCTTTTATAATGATGATAGAAGAATATGGATTTTAATCATGTTTTGGTAGTCAATTATTATTTTGTGCAAACACTGGTCAATTTTAGAACTATTAAAGGTCTATTTTGTAGTAGTGAGATAAATGATATTGGTTATTTTTCATTGAATTGGAAGAACTAGAACAATTGTAAATAAGGATTATACTCACTAAAATTCAACCTATGATACCCTAAATTTTCATGCCAATTTTTTTCTTATATGACTACATTTCTATTTTAATTTTTTTAATAAGAAAACCAAGCAAATCAACATTTTGTTACACTTTAAAAAATATATGAAAAAAAATAATGAAACAGAAGTTTTATGATAGTGAAGAACCAACCTAAAAATACTTCTTGGGAAATGACTTTGGTAAAATATATTATGCATTCCAAGCATTAAATAAAAACATTTCTTTAACCATAACATGTGACAACTACACGATCAGATGCATCAAAATTCTTTTGAAGGGATGTTCAGTGAAATTTCAATTTGAATGAAATGAAAACAATATTATTTAATATCAAAAATTTTCCATTTAATGCGAACAACTTGTAACGCTACTTTTTCACCAAAATACAACAGGACCTCCTCATGTACTCCCTCGGGTAGATGTTCAATTGGTTTAGAGAGATCAATGTATTCTTAATCTGGTTCAATTTCATTTTCCCTTTCATCCTCTTGTGAATTCAGTGTTTTGTAATAATATAAAAGATTCAAATAGTGGGAGTTAATGATTAATTTAGTTTTAATAAAATCAATTGAAAATAATTTCAAGAAAAGATTGGCTCTCTGATTTTTTTAGCTTCAATTGTTTCTTCATTACATAAGGCCTCTTTGGGTTGGTCTCTATTTTATGTAATTGGGTATTCAGGCTACTCTATCACCACATTAAATTCTACCACCTCGATGGTGTCTTATCCCAAGGATAAGGAAAGGTGTAGTGGTGCTACTTTATCTTCCTTTTGGGTGGGGAAGTCATGGTGTAGGTTACCTTTTTCAAAGATATTCCCAGATTATTATAATTATTTTTTTTCTGGCCAAGTCTTTGAGCATGAAACTTTTATTCAGGAATCTCCTCCAACCATGATTATAAAACCCCAAGTTTTTTTGAAATATTTTTTTTCAATAAATTAGATTTCTTTGATAGTTTCTGTTACATGCAACACAAATTGAATCTTGGCTGTGTGAATAGGAATTAAAACATTTAAAAAATTTACTATCATGGTTTTATGTAAAAAATCATATTTATAAATATTACTTATTTTTTGGTAAATTCTTTATATGTTTCAAAAATATTATTTTCTAAAACCAAATTATTATTTTTTTTATGAAAAAATAATAAAAAATTAAAAATATAAGAAAATTTGTTTTAAATAATAAAAAAATAATAATCTACATATTAAAATTATATTTGTTTGAATTTTTGAGATTTTTCTGAAAATATCAACCATTCTGTAAATAGTGAAACATATTGATTTTTATAAAAAACTCACTTTTTTGTTTAAATAACTTAAAAGGTTAAAACTTTTTTTCAAATGGTTTAAAAGTAAAATTATTTTTATTATTTTATTATTAAACCAATTAATTTCTTTGAACCAAATTCATGTTTAAATTTTATATATAATCATTCTAATCTTAAAAAAAAACCTCTTGGAAAACCCACTTTTTCAGCGTTCCTGTAATTTTTATTTAAAATTAAAATCTTCTAGTTATATGAATTAAATTTATTAAAATGGATTATATATTTTTATTAAGAATAATTTATATTATATAATAAGTTCAAATTAATTTTTTTCCATATATATCGGTAAAAAAAATAAAAATTAATAATTATGGTTAAGGTTAAAATGTGGTTTTGTGTGTTACATTCTCATGTTTTAAAATCAATTTTCAAAAAATAAAGTATCATTATATAGAAATTTTTAATTAATATTTCTAATAATTGGGTAAATTATATCAAATAACTTTCACTAAAATTTTATTCTTAAAGGTTAAATTATTTAGGTAAATAAAAAGAGGCTAGTTACCATGGTGAAAATTAAGATGGTGAAAATGAGAATACCTAGAGGCTAAGGGTATAACATGTATAAAACATAAGTATTTTCTTTTTATAAATTTTTGGATATACCATATCATCCATCCAATCCATTTTTTATCAATTTGGGATGCACTAGGGGGGATAGTGTCTTCCAATTATTAAATACTTTTGGGTATATATAAAAATACCTCTCCTCAATTATAAAAGGCCACTTCCTCCCATGACTTATTAAAACTTATTAATCCCTTTATATTAACTAAATACTTCAAAAATATATCCCCAATAACCTTATATACATTCTATATCTGTTATTCATCCCAAAATATCAACCTTATGGCCCGTAATAATATATCGAAAGGAGGTTGTTCCAAGTGTAGGTAATTGTTTCCACAAAGATATTTATTTTCACTTTATCTCTTATCACCGCTATTCATGTCCTAATAATTAAAATATAATAAAAATAGTATCTAACATATATAGAGTTGTTATTATGTGGAATTAATAACCTATATCTATCTCCTCTTCAATGAAATAGGAAACCAAAACTGTCGATATGTGTGTACGTTGGACTACTACCTCATGAACCGATTGAATCTATTTTCCATCACCACCTATCATTGGTGGATAAAATTATGGGTTTAAATTTTATATATGATATTAATAAAATTATTATACTTATAGAAATATAATATCATATATACCTTCTTACTTTCCATTCTTTGGGAATATGATAATGTCACTCATGTGTATGGCGGACTACCGCCTCACGAAGTGATGTGATTCATTTTTCACTTAAAATTTACATAGAATATAATAAGGATAAATATAATGAATATATTTTATATATATGACATAATAATTAATTTTTTAGGTGATATAATATTTATCTTCCTTTTTTTTATTTCTTCATGAAAATGGAAACAATATTCATGTGTATGTATGACCTACCATCTCCAAGAACGGGGTAATTCATTTTCTATATATAAATTTTATAGAATACTATAAATAAATTTCTAATTAAAATATATTATATTTATATCGTTTTTAAAATTATTTATATAATGCAACCATGATCAAAATTAGTTGACCAAAAATACCAAACCAAAACATACAAAAAAATGAAGTATTTATTACTTGAAGCATAATTTTGACAAGGAATTGTTAACAAACCAGTAATGAAAAATCCAAATTAAATCACATATGGTATAATATATATGAGTATTATTTTTTAATAAATATATAATAAACCAATATTTACTATATAGTAATTTTTAACGTGGGAGAATAAAGTCATGACTTGATGTAAGGGAATTACATCCTGAATTGTCTTCTTTGGGGCATATGTTATGTTATGAGCCTATCTTATATTATGAGGTGTATATACTAAACTTATTACATGTTATATCATTAATTTTTATATTATAATTATACTTAAATTTTATTTAATTTTATTCTTTCATGGGGCTTACGATTCAGAAGATACCCAACTGGTAAATGTTTTATATTACAATCTCATTGTTTATCAACATTACTTGTGATTAAATTTATGATGATAAAATATTATTATATACCTCTCAAAAAAATAATTATGGTCTTCTCCTATGGTTATTTCATGAAAATTCCTTTTTTTCATTTATTTTTCCTCTCTTTATGTACATAAGAGTCTAAAATAATATTTTTAATGAAAATACCGACTTTATTTCTCTCTTCAATCAAATTAAATTTTCCTTCCGTGTCCCTTTTTTCTAAAAATGTTTTAAATAAAGTTATTTTACTATTATCAAATTATTTTTTGAATATATTTTTATCTAGTTTTTACTTTTTAAAAAATTAAAAGGAATCTTCATTTTATTATCAAAACAAGGCCCTTTTTTCATTTATTGAAAATGAAAAAAATAAATCTTCATTTTAAAATGTATGGAATGAATGTGATTTCCTTCCATCATGAATGCACAATGTTTTAAATATTATTTATAATTTATAAAAAAACATTTTTTAGAAAAATTATTTGCACAAGGATTTTTGAAAATTTAGTTTTAGAAAATGTGTTTTTTAAAGTGAAAAGATATTTTTCCCAAGAAATTTACCAAGTTAACATTCAAAATCATTTTTCATTTAAGATTAAATAATTTGATCTTATTAATTATATAATGTATATTTAAACTAAGGATACCATTCATGTTGTATCTCTAAATTGTTTGTGTTTATAATGAAAAAATATTTATGAAACTCATTCCTTTCTCAACAAATTAAGTTATGATGAAATGATGAAATGTTTATTAATACTGTTTCTTTTCCATAGGTTAGGATATGATGAGTTTTTTATGAAACCCATTTATTATCATGGTTTCTAATATGTTGAATACTTTATAATCTTGAGGAATATATAATTATTATTTTCACTATGTGACAGGTGGACCTATATCTCCCTCCAATTCATTGGGTGGAGATTGATTTCTCACAAGATAAGATAGACTATAATAGGGAGTGAATACAGTTTATAAAGTTAATTTGTCTACTATTATAGTATTGGGAATGAACCTCTAATACTATGGTGGTTTGTGGGGTAAACCCATTCAACTATTATTATTTTGGAAATGAGCATTGTCTGCTAAGGAAATAACTTTCTAATATTATGTGTATTCCACAATTCCATGTCATGTGCCAATGTTATGCTTCTATGGATTATGTTCTTTGATTCCTTTATGATTCAGATCTTATGAGCTATAAATATTTATTCCATGAATAATGTTTATGGGATATGATATTCATGGTATGGTTTTCAAATTTTATTCTCATGTTCGCATACCCTTATTTTCATGTTATATTGATATCTCCCTTTTCTACATTTAATGGGCATATGAGTTCACCCTTTCTTATGTTTCCTTTCCCTATTGTACAAAGAATGTTTTTATGTTTGATATTTATAATAAGATTTATAGTTATGAATAACTAAGTGTGAGATGATGTAGAACACTTATAAATTAGTTGTTTATGTTTCCACATTTCCAAAGGCACTAGACCTAAATTATTTTGGAATGGAAAATTATGTTAGGTAATGAATATTTATATATTAAGATATAATATTTTGGTATGATAATTTTGGGTTTCTATAGTTGGTATCAAATAAATGATTAGTTACCCTTTGGGAAATAGGATGAGAAAACCTTTTTGATATCCATAATAATATATCTAAGGATAACTCTAACGATAAGTCAAAGTATGTGAAAATGTCCAGTAATTTTGGTGAATGATAGAGTGAGTGGTTTCCAAGTAATTAAATCCATGTATAGATACTAAAATTATATGTGTCTCTAGAATAGTTGTACCTAGGTGTAATAACTATTAAAATGGTGTATTGATATGGACTCAATCATAACTTGGTGAAAACAAATTGGGCATTGTGGCACACTTGGTTTGACACTCTTGTAGTATACGATTTTTAAATCCAAAAACTCATTATGTACCATCATAAAGGAATTGAATTGTGATTGTGAATAACCCTGGATAAGCACACAGTGTAATTGATTGGAAATAAGTTTTAATGATTTATAAATCATATACATTATTTTTTTCATGATTATGTGATTTCCCATTGTGATTATTATTTCTCAAACTATGCTTTGTGGTTTTATTCAATGTCTATAACAAGGAGGAAACATGTTAGCATTGAATGTGATGGTCAATTTCATGATTATGAGATACCAAATTGGATGTGGATTGGAGAGAATGATATTGTGATTATTCCTAATCATCTATCAAGATATATGATTACCAAAAAAACATGATGTTATTATTAATGCATCAAATAATAGAAAGATGTATGTTTATAAAATTCTGTGTGGTAAAGAACATAGAGTAAAGAAGATTCTTCATCCTATATATCAAGAAGGTAGGAAAATAAACCTTGAATAATATCTCAAATGGAAGGTAAAATTGTTTTCTATATGGAAATTAAGTTTATAAATAAATGAGTTACTAAAGAATTTGACATATTATATATGGGTAAATTTGGTATTATCTGACTCATTGTTATAAAACAAGGTTTATACCATAGAAAAAAGAAGGACCAATGTTATTCCAACAATTAATGTGAATGTATTAAAGTGTGTATATATTGGGATTCAAGAATTATGTTGTAGAGTTATTTTTACCAATAGTATTTTGGTTATAAGAATCATGAAACATTTAAGGATTGTGTTAATTTTAGAAGCATATATGTCTCCATGTAAGATCATCTTAAGAGTTATGGGTACCATCATGGGTTTAGGAGTTCATTTTTTATCATAATTTCAATGTCTTAAACACCACTTTTGAGTTTTTAAGTGATGGAATTTTAATGTAATTAATGAATTTTTGGGTTTAGTTTTATTATAATAAGGTATATGTAACCTTTACGTTCAACATGAAGTAGTATTTGAGAAGAATTCTCTTTTTTTAAATTTAAATATATTGATAACCGTAAATGATTATATGATCTTCAATGGTAAAATTTATTTTCGAAGATATTAATCAAATTTCATGGGATATTATAAGAACTATATTAATTAAGTTTTAGTAAAAAGGTATAACCTATTATATCTCGTAAGGCCAAGTGGATTAAACCATTAACTAAAGGGTAATAACGGTGAAATTCCTACCACTGACCTATGTAATTTCTTGTTTAGCATGAAATTTTTTTGAATGATGTAAAATATAAACATTATTTTATTTTTGTTAATGTGTGTTTTATAATATAGATAACCATGGGATTTATAAGTGATATGGTGATAGATTATGGCACACGACACTTAAAGGTTCAGGAGAAAAATTATCCAACATAGGATTTTGAGTTAAGTGTATTAATTTTTCTATTAAAGATATGTTGTAATTACCTTTATAGATAAATTTGTGATATTTATACTGATCATAAGAGTTAAAAGTATATATTCACCAACAAATAGTTGAATATGATCTTGAGAAAATTGTTGGATAAGATTAAATATTTTGATTTCTCATTATATTACCACCCTAGAAGAGTGAACATGGTGGTCGATACTTTATGTTGAAAGGATGAACATAGGTTATCTATGATTAGGATCACAAAAGATACAATATTTATTCATTTGAAAATTATATATCTATAAATCATAAAGGAAGGTGGAAAATATTATCTTCCTCAAATAAGTGGTCAATCATCTATCCATGTGAGGATAAAAAAGGTGCAAAAAGATGATGTGGAGATTCAAAATAACATTTAAAAATTATCATGAGTTCAACCTCAATTGTGATGGAATGATAAGGTTCAAGAAACATTTATGTGTTCCATCTATACCATATTTTAATAAGGATCTGTTAGAGGAATCTAGTAGATCTTACTTTTTTATTCCTCAAGGATGTTTCAAGATGTATATAGATTTGAAATATTATTTATGGTGGGATTACATGAACATAGATATTGTAGAGTTTTTATATTGGTTCTTATTATGTAATTAAGTTAACGTTGAGAGGAAAAAATATAAGGGGATGTTACAAACAATACCCATACAATAATAGAAATGGGAAAACATCACCATGTATTTTTTTCATTGGAATCCCCAAAATAAATAAAGGTCACAATGCTATATGGGTTGTTTTAAATTTCAATAAAAATTAATAACTCTTCATAACTATTAGGAAAGATTTTTAGTTGGATAATATTTCTATAATATACCTTAAGGAATTAGTAAATTTGCATCAAGTACCACATTCTGTTGTATCTGGTCAGGTTCTAGGGTTTACCTAGAAAATTCTAGTAAATTATTCTACATTCCCTTGATGCAGAATTCAATTTCATGATTGCATATCATCCTATGAAAGATGTTAAATTTGGAATAAAAAATCAAACCCTATGGGATATTTTGATATCTTTTTATAGGGAATTCAAAGGTGGTTTGGATAAACACATTACTCTGGTTGAGTATTCTTAAATTAATAGCTTACACACAAGCATTCAGATGTATCCTTATGAAGACCTATATATAAATAAGTGTGTAATACAATATTTTCGGATGAATTTGGAGATATAAATCAATTATAACCTAATCTAGATGAGGAAATGGTAGAGAAAGTTGGATCCATTAAATGAAAAATCAAGGTAACTCATAGTTTACAAAATATTAAGATGATAATCTTCAAAAGGATATAGAGTTTGAAGAATGTGAAAAGGGTTTTCTACAAATTTCTCCATTGAATATTTTTATGAGATTTAGGGAGAACGTAAAATTAATCCCCATGTGTATTAGCCTATCCAAGATTCAATAATGAGTAGGGACAGTTTCTTATTTCTTGGTTCTTCCACCAAACCTCTCTCAAGTCCCTGATATGTTCCATGTATTGTAAGTTCTGGGTGTAGTGGAATGTTGTGATGGGCTGGTTCCCAACTTTTATTTTTTCCATTATCAATGATTAATCTGAGATCAAGTGACAATGAACATTGTGATCAAATGATTTTAATTAAATAACAAGAATGGGTTGTTAACCAAGATACAAGAGAGATAAGATCAACACATGTGGTTTATAATTAATTTAATTAAATAAGAATTAACTCCAATGTTATTCTTTCTTCATTAATGTGTCTGACTAAAGATCTATAATGTGTCATAATTGCATTTTAGAATCCAAGAATTGGATTTCTCTAGTATTGATCTACATGTGATCCATGAATCTCTGACCATTGCCGAAGGAATCTCCAAGTGCTATAGTGGAATATCCTTGCACTTGTAGTGTCCACATTTGATTTCCTTGGGAACCAATTCCAAATCATTCTCCTTGATTTGGTGGAGTATCTTTCTCATTCTTGAGATTTTTCATCGAGAGGAATGAACTCTCTAGGATTTAGAGATTTTCTCCAATACCTTGTGCATAATAATCTTCTTGGCTAAGGTTAGGATAAAATAATCATAGTTGGCTATTTATATCGTTAGGATTAAAACAACATAATTAAACAAGTTCCCTTATTTATTTAATTAATCCTAGCAAAACCCCATGTTAAATAATAATAGTATTATTATTATTATTTCTTGACATGAACCAAACATTCAAATTATAATTAAATATTATTTAATAAAATAATATTCAATGTTATTATTTATCACCAGACCCCTGAACTCAGTCTGTGAAACCTCCACCATATTTATTGGACCTTGAATAATTTATATTTATTTATTAAATAAATATCACTTCATTATTATCCAATAAATATATAAATATTATATTCACTAAATAGAAAAAAAAATATTTATTAAATATTCCACCCATAATATATTCTCTACAATAACTAGTGTTGTAAAAATTTTGATCGGGTATCCATGAATAATTATTAAAACACAACCGGGAATAATCATTATTCAACTAGTTATACAACAAGCAATATATTATTTAACTGAGATAATGGATACACTTAGTGTGTGACCCTCTATGTCTCTTCCTCAATTGCATTAAGTGGAGTAGCCTAAAGTACAAGGATAGCATCTAGAAATACTCCAAGGAACCTATAGAGAAATAAGTTAATTTCATAGTGACATGTCCCCTCATACAATATTTTTTCATGTAATATAATCCATTTATCCCGATATCTCTAATTAAGTAGGTTTCATGCTAGTTCCATCAACCCATATACTCGGTTTATCTTTCTTTGACTTCCCAGAAATTGAACTTTTCTATAAAACACCATATCTATGGATTTTTTTATGATATATCATTTCCATCAAGGTGACTAAGATTTTAAATTTTATTAAAGAACATAAGGGATAAATACTTTATTTCATTATTCATTAATTAAATATTACTCGTGACACACCCAACATATCCTACCTCACCGCAAAAATCAATAATCACAGTTTTAATCAATACATCTAAGTGCATGACTCATAATAATCATTAATAATAATTATAAATTATAAAGAAAAATAAACAAATCTGCAGATAGGAACATCCAATGACACATAAAATTGTGGATTTCTAACTGGTGGGTCTCACTCTCATAATATCATCTTTAACATTACCAAGAGCATACACCATGAGAAGGTGGTTTAAATTACTATGAGTCTCCAACCCTGATAAACTATATCATTTGTGTCCCTCAAATGATATCCTCTAGCTATAGAATATTAATTCAAGAATTGATTTATACCACTTCCAGGTTCTCATCATAACATGGATCCACTATGAACTTTTAGTGTGATAGTTAATATTATGACATAATCATATACAATGTCAAACAGAAGAATAATCATGACTTGATAATAATTTTTTTAATATTCAAAACCATGAATATAAGTTTTCATAAAGTAAAAATAAGATCGATCTAGGTCAATAACTCCAACAGAATACCACTTACACTAGAGACAACAACTAGAAACCTTCAGTCTCTTATCTCTCACATGATACTCATGCTTCTGTTGGTATAGGCCTTTAGTCAAGGATTCTACCACATTATATTACATGTGTACTCTTCTCACTGAAAATTCACCCCTCTTCTAAAAAACCCTCAAGAGGTTATACTTATAGAGTATGGGTTTTGTCTATTGATGTGACCTTGTATCTTTTGCAAGAGCTGCCACTTTAGTATTATCAAAATACAATGTGATTAGGTATTTATTTCTAGGTACCACATCAAGATATAAGAACAAATTTCAAATCCAAATAGCTTCCTTGGCTACATCAGAAGCCTCTATGTTCTCAGAATCTTCTATATAATCAGCTACAACTAGCTGCTTTGTACTCTTATAGTTGACATCTCCTCCATTGACATAGAAAACATATCCCTATTGGCCCTACATATCATTCTGATCTATCTAAAAACGAGTATTAGCATACCCTCTTATGAAAAGATATTCATCTTTTTCATACACCAGGAACATATCCTTAGTTCTTCTGAGATACTTAAGGATAGTCTTAACAATGGTCCAATGTTGTTCTCTTGGATCTTCTTGATATTTTCCTACCATGTTCAATGCATAAGAAAAATCAAGTCTAGTATATAACATGGAAAACATGATTAATCTTATCATTAAATAGTATGGGATCTTACTCGTTATATCTTTCTCCTATTGTGTCTGGGGAAACATTTTTTTTAGAAAGGTGTAAACCATGTCACACTAGAACTAATCCCCTCTTGGATTGTTCCAAACTAAATATCTTTAGTATCTATTCAATATATGTTCTTTGTCTTAGTCCATGAATCCTCTTGGATCTATGATGAATGGTTTTAATCCCTAGAATGTAGGTTACTTCACCTAAGTCATTCAAGACGAAGCACTTGTTCAACTAGTCCTTCAATGATTGTAATATTGGTATGTCATTTATAATAGGTAATATGTCATAAAAATACAATACTAGGATAATGACCATATTCCCATTAAACCTTTTTTTAAACACATAGATCACATTCGTTTTTAATTAATTCAAATTATCTTATAGCTTCATCAAATTTAATATTCCATGACCTAGATGCCTTTTTCAAACCATAAATGGATCTATGCAACTTGAAACCCTTTTGGCAGCACTTGGTGTCACAAAACCTTTTGTTTGTGTCATATATAAATCTTCCTGAAGTTTCCCGTTAAGGAATGAAGTTTTATATCCATTTCCCAAATCTCATGGTCATGCTAATCTAATATTTAAAGAATGATTCTTATGGATTTAAACATGGAAACTGGGAAAAAAGTTTCAACATCGTAAATACCTTGATGTTGTTTAAAAATGTTATCCACTAGTCTTTCTTTATAGGTACTTAATTTAAATTACATTTCTAATTTTATATTGAATACCCATTTACACCCAACAGGCTTTATGTCAACTAGTGCATCGACCAGAAATCAAACTTGGTTTTGAGACAAGGAATAAATCTTAGAATTCTTATATTTTATCCATATTACAACTTCTGAGCTCTCTACAGCCTACATGTAGGAGAGAGGTTCATCATTGTCTAAAAATAATTATCCACCATCCTTGGTGACTTGAAAACCATATCACTCTGGTTCCCTTACCTCTCTTAAAATTCTATGCAGTACTTGTGTTTTTGGAACTACTTCTTCCATATGGACCAGTGGAACTTTTTCTTATACCAACTCTTATGTATCTGGAGAGTTAACTTCATAGAATTCATTATTTCTCCCAAAATCCTTTTTGAGGATTTTCTTCCTCTCATGAAATAAGGATTGTCTAGGGATAGTCACTTTCTTGTCTGGTGTTGTATGGGTAGCATCCCTTTATTTCCATAGGATACTCTATTAAGATAAACCTTGTTCGCCAGGGTGCTAGTTTGTTTCCTGAGAAAGCCTTAACAAATGCCTCGCAACCCCATCACGTACATGCAACCATACAGGTTTCCTTCCACTCCATAACTTGAAGGTCGTTATGTATTCCACGTTAATTTGTACTGGGTTTAATGTGTATACTGCAGTTCATAATGCATATCCCCAAAGGGATAATGGAAGATCTGCATGACTCAATATAAGGCCCCATCCTTAAACATTACTTAATCTTGAGTTATTTCAAGAATACACGTTGAGGATCTTTTCAGGTTTAGATTTTTAGAGAATTAGATCATAAAACATGCATTACATTCCACATTTAAACAAAGTGGTTACATGAAAGATAGTACTCATTTTTCCCATCAATGGAAACATATTTAAAATAAAACATGGATTCTATATTGACACTTCCATGACAATATCATCACATCATGTACCTTTCCCTTGACCTGTGAAAAAACATTTCAAAAACTTGGGATGAGCATAAAAAGCTCAGCAAGGGATATAAAAATATGGAAAGGAAACATGAGTACATGTATACATAAGAATCAATGAAATCATACTTTACTCATAAAACATAATCACTTTAACATACCTCATCAAATCATGAATAAATCATAGAAATCATAATGCATAAAGCTAACTTGAGGCATTCATAACATTCTTACGTAGGGAGTAACCCTCTTGGTTACGTTTGGAATACCCATCACAGTATATTCCCTAAATCTCCTCGGAGAAACCTTAATGTTTAACTCCTCCACGTTACCCAATGCATTGGAGAGCTATATCGGGCTCACCCTCCCTTAGTTTATCATAGAACCACCCATATTCATAATAATTCCCAAGAACCATAACATAATCATTTCACATAAAACATACATAAAGGAAACATAACATTTCCACATTTCAATCACAAGATATCAATACAACACATTGATATAATAAAAACACTATGAAAACCATTTTCAATACCAAAATAAAATAAAAGTAAAACATGGTATTTATTTTTCTTTTAAAAAAAGGTATGGCTTGTAGAGGAAACCGAAACTCAAATAATGGTCATGGCAGTGGAGAAGTCATTGTCGCCGCATATGTACGACAAAAACATTCCCTTTTTTTATTTAGTAAAACACTTTGTATAAAAAATATTCCATTCAGATAAACGTAAAAGTCCAAGGGGTTTACACACCATATAAAATAATGTTCCGTATAAAACAAAATATTCCTCAATGAAAGGAGATTGAGACGAACTCCCATACCTCGGGTCCGACTTGACTCAATCGTTCTTTAACGTCCTGAATAATAAACTTGAGTTAATTTCTACTTTCTTAAGAACCTTTTTCAAGTTCATTATTCCTTTTATATCACTTATTACCATGTTATGAACACTATTTAATTATTTACGTTAATAATGGTCGGTCTGTCGATCATTGGTACTTGAGTAAAAAATAAACTCTTTATAATAACAAGTTGTTCATGTGGTAAAATATCCATTATATCAAGAATTATATTCATGATGTAGATATCATATATATCATATATATCCAGTATATACAATCATTTATAATATTACATAATAATTTAGAGGTAAGAAATGAAATGCACCGTTCATGGAGACGGTAAGCCGTACGTATGCATGAACGCTACTTTCATTTCTATGTCATATTAATGGAATTAAAACTAAATGAGAGATATGTTTATTTTAATTCCAGAATTATATTCATCATTTCGATGTAACATAAATCATATATATCCATTATATATATGTACTTATAATAGTACATTACATTTGGGGATAAGAAATGAAATGCACCGTTCATAGAGACGGTAAGCCGTACGTACGCATGAATGCTACTTTCATTTATATCTCATACTATAATTGAAATAAATAATAATGATATAAAGGTATATTATAATTCCAGTATAAAATCATATATAATAACTTTAACTCCATCCTTTATAGGTCCCACATATTTCATTAATGAATCAAATCACTTTGAGGGGGCGGTAGTCCGCACTTCCAAAAATGAAGATATCGCGTTTACCCATAATGGAAACCATAAAGCTATGCCATAAATAAAAATACAGAATCTTAAGTAAAACATAAACATATTATATATCATATATAAATATAGTGACATCTTAATGGACACCTTTGAAAGTGTTATATGAGTGTTAAATAATCATCCTTTCGTGAGGCAGAAATTCACCATCCACAGAAACAGTATGTTCATTAAGCATTAGATGTAGGTGTGTGTAAGTGTAGCTCTAATCCTTCACATAAAAACATCCTAGTATATTTAATATACCTTTTTTGTTACAAAATAAAGGAATAAAAATATTTTAGGGGGTTGGAGAAGCAAAATAAAACATAAGAACATGAGAGAAAACACTACCTTTAAAATGGGTAACTCTTTTTTATTTGAGATCAAAGGCTTCCTTGGGAAGACTTATGCCCAATGTGAGGCTTCAAGGAGTAATAGAGGTATGTGGAGAGACAAAAGGGATAGTTTTTTTCCGTGCCAAAGGCTTGATAGGTGTTGGTAAGGTGGTAGAGGTGGGGGCCTTTTATAAGAGGAGAGGAGGGGCACTCTTGGAATGTTATAAAAGGTTACTTTATTATAAAATGATTTTCGGATTTAAAAGGACCCAAAATTATATATTTAGAGGATAAGGTGATAAGAGTATTAAATACACCCATCTAATAGGTTTTTGACATGTCTAGAGCTTAGATTTTACATTATCTTTTCATTTTATTTAAATCGTTAAATAATGAGGCAATCGCTGCATCATCTTGGTGTCATAAATAATTTATTTTATTTAATGTCTAAAAATTATAAAACAAATATCATGAAGTAGGAAATATTTTTATATTTATAATGAATATTTATAGTCAAAAATATGACTTGTATAACCCTATTTAAAAATTGTTTTAGTAAAACAACTCATGATTGTGACATTTTTATTTTAACTTTAAATAAAAAGTTATTAATGTCATTTTCCTACCAAAGTGGCTCCATGGGGTACCCAAGTTGACCCATGGATTGTCTTGGTCGGCCATGACACATCCAATAAGATTAGGACATGTGTCAAGATCATTTCATATAATTAAAACATTATTTTTACCTTAAATTACATTAATTACCTCTAATCGCGATTAAAAACATAAAAGTTACTATTCACCAAAAAATTATTTTTATCCCATTGAACCACATTTTACTTCTTAATGAAAACCATGTATATCAGATTTTTGAAATTCAAAACACAGAAGTGGTAAAATTCCATTTAAACGAAAAATCAGTTTTTTCAAGTACCACTTAATGGTTTCACTATTCATCAAAAATTGATGTTTTTCATAAAAATACCAAAAATTCACCCTAAGATATATTTGATATTCCGAATTCAAAAATTATGTCTATTTTTAAAAATTAAAAACATATATGTTACATTAATTAATTTAATAATTAATTCCCGCTGTCATAGAAAATAGCGTGTTTTTATGAATCAATAAGTATCAAAAGATTGACACTAGTTTAAGTCCAATTTCAAGGTGAAATTAATTCCAACGACCACTATTGGATTAAATGGTAAAAATATATTCTAATTTCACTTTAAAACCAATTCAAAAGATAATCTAATAATATAAATAAATTAGACTAAAAAGTGGTTTTGAATTAAAATACAACATTTTTTACTATTCATTAAAAATGATCTTTATCGGAAAAATACCAAAAATTTACACAAAGTAAATTTTGATGTCCCAATTCTAAAGAATAATTTTATTTGGTCCAATAGAATTTATAAGAGTGACCAAAACTGTATTTAATGACGGTTCACCACCAAAAGGTGATAGTTCGACCTTTTAGTGAATATTAGAGTATCTACGCCTAAAATTGAATTCTTTTCGTATTTTAAGCCTTTATCCTTTATTGGATAAATATAAAAACATTTAACAAACATATATAACCATATTTTAGTTATTTCTATTAATTCCCGCCAATACAACGGATACGTGTTAATACCATTTAAAATAATTATATTTTATTACTAGTGCACAACGTACGATTTCAAAGAAACTCTTTGTTGCGTATCGGGTATGCTATCGAACATAGCAACCCCTTTAATGTAAAATTAATATTTAATTCATAAATATTAATAAATATGAAAATGATTTATTCATTATTTACCTGGGATGTTACATCCTTCCCCCCTTTTGGGAATTGCGTCCTCGTAGTTTTATTCACTTATAAAAATAAGTGGGGGGTATTTATCCCTCATAGCATTTTCAGATTCCCATGTTGCCTCTTCAATCATGTGGTTTTTCCACAAAACCTTTACCTGATGAATCACCTTATTCCGTAACACTTTCTCCCTGTGGTCAAAAATCTGGACTGGTTGTTCCTCATAAGATAGGTTCTCTTCCAACTGAACTGCCTCTAGACTCAAAACATGAGATGGATCTGGCATATACTTTCTCAACATCGAAACATGAAAAACATTGTGTACCTGAGATAAACTCAGAGGCAAAGCCACTCGGTAAGAAACTGATCCAACTCTCTCTAGAATTTCATATGGTCCAATGAACCTTGGACTCAGCATTCCTTTCTTACCAAATCGCATCACACTTTTCCATGGTGAGACTTTGAGAAAAACATGATCACCTATCTCAAAAGATAGATCCTTCCTCCGGTTATCTGCATACCTCTTCTACCTGCTCTGAGCTGTTCTCATGTGTTTCTGTATCAGCTGAACATTTTCTGCCAACTCTTCTACCAATTCTGGTCCCATTAGCTTCCTTTCACCCACTTCATCCCAGAAAGCTGTAGTTCGACACTTCTTCCCATATTACGCCTCAAATGGTGCCATCTATATACTGGAATGAAAACTGTTATTATAAGAAAACTCAACCAAAGAAAGATGTTGGTCCCAACTTCCCTCATAATCCATCGAACAAGCACTTAGCATATCTTCCAAAGTCTGAATTGTTCGTTCTGACTGCCCATCTGATTGAGGATGAAAAGTTGTACTAAAATTTAATTCAGTACCCAACTACTTTTGAAGGCCTTTACAAAAGTTAGAAGTGAACCTGGGATCATGGTAAGATATAATGGATATAGGAACTCCATGTAACCAGACTATCTCTTTAAGATACAAACGAGAAAGTTGATCTATGGAAACATTATCTCGTATAGCAAGGAAATGAGCATATTTAGTCAAGCGATCAACAATAACCCAGATTGCATTATTACCTCGAGGTGTCTTCGTCAATCCCACAACGAAGTCCATGGATGTATTCTCCCATTTTCATTCTGGTACTGGTAAAGGCTGAAGCATCCCTTTTGGTATCTACCTCTCTGCTTTAACCTGTTGACTTGTCAAACACTTCACAGTAAAATCAGCAATATCCCTTTTCAATCCGTCCCACTATTAATACTCCTGAAGATCTCTATACATCTTATTACTGCCTGGATGAACTGAAAACGGAGAACTATGAGCTTCACATAACAAATCTCTCTTCAACTGTGAATCACAAGGCACACAAAATCTCTTCCAAAATCTCAAAACAAAATCATTATCAATGTTTAATTCAGGTAACTTACCCTTCTGAACCAACTCTACCTTTTTCTGCAACTCACTATCTTGCTTTTGTGCTTACTTGATTCTGTCTGATAGAGATTATCTCACTGATACCTGAAACAAAACAGAAGGACATCCTGCACCAACAACTTCAATGCCAAAGTTCATCAAATCCTTAACCAAAGGATCATGTTTCAAATGCAACATTGTTAATGAAGCATTAATTTTCGACTCAAAGAATCAGCCACTTTATTTTCTTTTCCCAGATGGTAATGAATCGTACAATCATAATCCTTGATTAATTCCAACCATCTCATTTGTCTCATGTTCAATTATTTCTAAGTGAATATATACTCTAAACATTTTTTATCGGTATATATTTCACACTTTACTCCATACAAATGATGCCTCTAAATTTTTAAAGCAAAAACAACAGTAGCTAATTTCAAATCATGTGTAGGGTAATTTACCTCATGAGTTTTCAACTGTCGTGATGTATATGCAATTACTTGATCATTCTGCATTAGGAAACAACCAAGTCCTTTCAACGAAGCATCACTGTAGATAACAAACCCACCATTCCTGGAAGGTAGTGCCAAAACTGGAGCATTCACCAATCTTCTTTTCAGTTCCTGAAAAAAGTCATCACATTCTTTTGTCCAGAAAAACTTAACACCCATCCGAGTTAGCTTAGTCATTGGACTAGATAACCGTGAAAAATTTGTAACAAACCTTCGGTAATAGCCTACTAAACCAAGGAAACTACGAATCTCAGTTACATTTGTGGGTCTTGGCCCTTCTTCAACAACCTTTGTTTTTGCAGGATCAACAGTTATCCTATCTTTAGAAACAATGTGACCAAGGAAAGAAATTTGTTGCAACAAAAACTCACACTTCCTGAATTTCCCAAACAATTTATTTTCTTTTATGGTTTTCAAAATAACCCTTAAATGTCTTTCATACTCTTCTTTACTTTTAGAAAACACCAAAATATCATCAATAAACACAACCACCATTTATCACCGGATTCAACTGAGCCATTAGTGCAGTAAACTACCCAATTCTGATTCCGACCATCTCTGGTTGCTGATTCGAAAGTTCATTATACTCTGTATGTCTTCCTAGAAAATTTTCTATGTTTACTCTATGGAAAACCATTCTTAACACAAAAATATCTTAGGAGAAGCAACATGGTAATCTTCAAATGCAATATCATTTCAATTTGACCCTATAAAAAATATTTTTGGATAATCATTTAATAGAATTCTAACTCCTAAAGTTATCTAAACCGACCTATGATACCAACTATAAGGCCCCAGCCTTAAACATTACTTAATATTGAGTTATTTCAAGAATACACATTGAGGGTCTTTTCAGGTTTATATTTTTAGAGTATTAGATCGTAAAACATGCATTACATTCCACATTTAAACAAGGTGGTTACATGAAAGATAGTACTCATTTTTCCATCAACGGAAACATATTTAAAATAAAACATAGATTCCTTATTGACACTTCCTTGACACTATCATCACATCATGTACCTTTCCCTTGACCTGTGAAAAACATTTCAAAAACATGGGATGAGCATAAAAAGATCAGCAAGGGATATAAAAATATGGAAAGGAAACATGAGTACATGTATACATAAGAATCAATGAAATAATACTTTACTCATAAAACATAATCACTTTAACATACCTCATAAAATCATGAATAAATCATATAAATCATAATACATAAAGGTAAATTGAGGCATTCATAACATTCTTATGTATGGAGTAACTCTCTTGGTTACATTTGGAATACCCATCACAGTATATTCCCTAAATCTCTTCGGAGAAACCTTAACGTTTAACTCCTTCACGTTACCCAATTCATTGGAGAGCTATATCAGGATCACCCTCCTTTAGTTTATCACAGAACCACCGATCTTTATAATAATTCCCAAGAACCATAACATAATCGTATCACATAAAACATACATAAAGGAAACATAACATTTCCACATTTCAATCACAAGATATCAATACAACACATTGATATAATAAAAACATTATGAAAATCATTTTCAATACCAAAATAAAAGAAAATTAAAACATGGTATTTATTTTTCTTTTAAAAAAAGGTATGGCTTGTAGAGGAATCCAAAACTCAAATAATGGTCATGGCGGCGGAGAAGTCATTGTCGCTGCATACGTACGACAAAAACATTCCCATTTGTCATTTAGTAAAATGATTTGTATAAAAAAGATTCCTTTTAGATAAACGTAAAAGTAATAGGGATTTACACACCGTATAAAAGAAGGTTGTGTATAAAACAAAATATGCCTCAATGAATGGAGATTGAGACGAAGTCCCATACCTCGGGTCCGACTTGACTCGATCGTTCTTTAACGTCCTGAATAATAAACTAGAGTTAATTTCTACTTGCTTAAGAACCTTTTTTAAGTTCATTATTCTTTTTATATCACTTATTACCATTTTATGAACACTATGTAACTATTTAAGTTAATAATGGTCGGTTTGTCGATCATTGGTACTTGAGTCAAAAATAAACTCTTTATAATTACAAGTTGTTCATGTGGTAAAATATCCATTATATCAAGAATTATAATCATGATGTAGATATCATATATATCATATATATCCAGAATATACATGCATTTATAATATTACATAATCATTTAGTGGTAAGAAATGAAATGCACCGTTCATGGAGACGGTAAGCCGTACGTACGCATGAACGCTACTTTCATTTCTATGTCATATTAATGGAATTAAAACTAAATGAGAGATATGTATATTTTAATTCCACAATTATATTCATCATTTAGATGTAATATACATCATATATATCCATTATATATATGTACTTATAATAGTACATTACATTTGGGGATAAGAAATGAAATGCACCGTTCATGGAGACGTCAAGCCGTACATACGCATGAACGCTACTTTCATTTCTATCTCATACTTTAATGGAAATAAATAATAATGATATAAAGGTATATTATAATTCCAGTATAACATCATATATAATAACTTTAACTACATCCTTTATACGTCCCACATATGGCATTAACGAATCAAATCACTTTGAGGGGGTGGTAGTCCGCACATCCTAAAATGAAGATATCACATTTACCCATAATGGAAACCATAAAGGTATGACATAAATGAAAAATACATAAGCTTAAGTAAAACATAAACATATCATATATCATATATAAATATAGTGACATATTAATGGCCACCTTTGAAGGTGTTATATGAGTGTTGAATAATCATCGTTTCATGAGGCAAAAATTCGTCATCCACAGAAACAGTATGTTCATTAACCATTAGATGTAGGTGTGTGTAAGTGTAGCTCTAATCCTTCACATAACAACATCCTAGTATATTGAAGATATAAGGCCCCGGCCTTAAACCTTGCTTAATATTGAATTAAATGAATAATTCACATTGAGGATCTTTTCAAGAGTAAAGTTTTAGAGAATTAGATCATAAATCATGAATTACATTCCTCATTTAAACAAAGTGGTTACATAAAAGATAGTATTCGTTTTTCCCATAAACGGAAACATATTTAAAATAAAACATGGATTCTTTCTTGACACTTCATTGACACTATCATCATATCATGCACCTTTCCCTTGACCTGTGAAAAACATTTCAAAAACTTGGGATAAGCATAAAAAGCTCAGTAAGGGATATAAAAGTATGAAAAGAAAACATTAGTCCATGTATGAAATCATACATTACTCATCAAACATAAGCATTTTAACATACCTCATCAAATAATGAATAAATCATTGAAATCATAAGGCATAAAGGTAACTTGAGGCATTCATAACATTCTAACATAGGGAGTAACCCTCTTGGTTACGTTTGGAATACCCATCAGAGTATATTCCCTAAATCTCTTCGGATAAACCTTAACGTTTAACTCCTTCACGTTACCCAATGCATTGGAGAGCTATATCGGGCTCACCCATCCTTAGTTTATCACAGAACCACCCATCTTCATAACAATGCCCAAGAACCATAACAAAATAATAGCACATAACTTAAGCATAAAGTAAATATAACATTCCCACATTGCAATAAAAATATAACATTTTAAGATATTGAAATAATGAATCCATTCTAAAAACCATTTTCAAAACCATTTAAAACATTTAATAAAGATATTTTTAAATCAATTTTTCCCATACCACATTGATACTTTTAACATTTTAAACCATTAATATCCATATAAATAAATCCTTAAAACCATTTTGAAAATGTGGATATTAATGAGAAATATTTATAAGAATAAATCATTAAAACATTTAAAATGGTATTTTAGTTAAAGGGTTTTTAACAAAATGAGAGACACTTGAATACAATAATTGAGGGATAACATTTAATCAAAAAATTATAATATCATGAGAATAAAGGGATTCATGATATAATATTCCAAAGGATAGTATATACACCATATAAGAGTGAACTGGTTCATAACAACAATTAAGTCTCAATAGAAATGTAAAATTAGATGAAATCCATTATAAAGAAGGTATCCTTAAATTAAGGATAAATCATTCTCATAATTATGTGTGAAAAATATAAATACACCCAATATACGTGGATATTAAGAGTAAAATAATAAAAGGTCATTCACAAATATTCAAAGGATGACATATTCAATAACTACATGTTGAACCCAAAGAAATCGAAATTGGGTTAAGAAGTTCCCTTGACAAATATTCGACAGCCTAACGGCGTCACTTCAAAATTCAGAAAAAGAGTTGATGAGAGATAAAAAGGGTATCTCATCACTTGGACATAGAATTTACATCAATAAGGATATAGAATAACATATCCCAACATAATAGTATGTGAATTAAAAGACATAACAAAATAAGTCTTTTAAAAATAGGAGGCTGAAAGGTTCCCTTACTGACTTGGGTTACTTTAGAAACATACACCCCATTGAAGAAGGGTCATACAATGAATATGTAAATACCCATGAATGAAATTATATTACACAAAGAGTATAATAATAGGAAGTACATACACCACTCAGAGTAAATGGTGGCCAATGTAGCATAAATCTCACGGGACTAAAAGTGAGATGAAAAATCCCTTATGAAAACTCGGCAGCCTAATGGCGCCACTTAAAACTTCCAAAAATGGATTTATGAGATAAAATATGGTCCCTCATAATATGAACATAAAAATTACAGTATGTGGAATTTAAAATAACATCCCCAATCATAAGAAAGATGATTTTAAAAGAAATGAAATAAACGAGAGTACTTAAAAAGAAAGAGAGAGGTTGGATCCCTTGCGAAAATTTGGTAGCCTAACAGCGCCACTCAAACTTACAAAATGGATTGATGAGAGAAAATAGGGTCTCTCATCATATTAAAATAAAAAGTACATTAGGAGTAATATAAAATAACATCACAATCATAAGAAAGATGAGATTAAAAGGAATGACATAAAAGAGTGTACTTAAAAAGAAAGATAGGGGTAGGATCCCTTACCTCGTGTCCAACTTGACTCGATCGTTCTTTAATCTCCCGAATAATAAAATTTGGTAAATTTATAATTTCTTAAGGACATACTTTAAAGATTATTATTCATTTAATATCACATATTATAATGTTATAATAATTGGTTTATAAAGTGAGTTCATATCAGACGTTTTTGTTGATGTTCAGTATATGAGTAAAAATTGAACTTGTTGGAAAAGCATTTTCCATGTAGTTATAGGTACATCATATCCAGAATAGTATTGATTTTTTAAATATCATATATACACATTATATATTCATTTTATAATATTCCATAGAATTTGGAGTTAAAAAATTAAAAGCACCGTTCATGGAGACGGTAGGCCGTACGTACGCATGAACACTACTTTCATTATTTTTCATATTAATGGAATAAAACAAAATGAGAGATATATATATTATAATTAAAGAATTATATCCATAATTTAGATGTAATTTATTACATATATATCCATTATATATATGTACTTATAATAGTACATAACATTTGGAGATAAGAAATGAAATGTATCGTTCATGGAGACGGTAAGTCGTACGTACGCATGAACCCTACTTTCATTTCTTTGTTTTGTATTCAATGGAATTAAATAATAATTATATAAAGGTATATTATAATTCCAGTAGGATATAATATGTAATACCATTAATTACATCCTTTATATGTCCCACATATGGCATTAACGAATCAAATCACTTTGAGGGGGCGGTAGTCTGCACTTCCTAAAATGAAGATATCACGTTTACCCATAATGGAAACCATAAAGTTATGCCATAAATGAAAAATACATAATCTTAAGGAAAACATAAACATATTATATATCATATAGAAATATAGTGACATCTTAATGGCCACCTTTGAAGGTGTTAAAATAATATTGAACAATCATCGTTTCGTGAGGCAGTAATTCGCCATCCACAGAAACAGTATGTTCTTTAACCATTAGACGGAGGTTTGTGAAAGTGAAGCACGAATCCTTCTTGTAACAAAATCCTAGTATATTGAAGATACAATGGCTGTTACAAAATAAATTAATAAAAAGTGTTTAGGGGTTGGAGAAGAAAAATAAAACAAAATAACACAAGTGAAGACATTACTTAAAATCGGGTATCTCTCTTTGATTTGAGCTCAAAGGATTCCTTGGGAAGACTTCTGCCCAAAGTGAAGCTTATAGGAGTAATAGAGGGATGTGTAGAGACAAAAGTAGCAGGGGTTGGCCGAGACAAAGGCTTGAGAGGTGTGGTTAAGAAGGTAGAATTAGGGGCCTTTTATAAGAGGAGAGGAGGGGAACTCTTGGAGAGTTACAAAATGTTACTTTATTTTCAAATGTGTTTCAGATTTTAAAGGTCCCACATTGATGTATTTCAAGGATATGGTGGTAAGGTTTCTAAATATACTCATCCAATTGGTCTTTGACAAGTTTAAGTTATAGTTTTAACATTATATTTTCATTTTATTTAAATCCTTTTTTAATGAGGTAATCGTTGCATCATCATGATGTCATAAATAATTTAATTTATTTAATTTATAAAAAATATAAAAAAATATCATGATGCAGGAAATATTTTTATATTTCTAATGAATATTTATATTCAAACATATGACTTGTATAACCCCATCTAAAAATTGTTTTAGTAAAACAACACATGTTTGTGACATTTTAATTTTAACTTTAAATAAAAAGGTATTAATGTCATTTTCCAAGAAAATTCACTCCATGGGGTCCCCAAGTTTACCCATGGATTTTCTTGGTAGTAAATGACTCATCCAATGAGGGTAGTACATGTTTATAGATCATTTCATATTATTAAAACATTATTTTTACCTTAAACTATACTAATTACCTCTAATCGCGATTAAAACATAAAAGTTATTATTCACCAAAAAATTATTTTAATCCCATTGAACCAAATTTTACTTCTTAATGACAACCATGTATGTCAGATTTTTGAAATTCAAAACACAGAGGTGGTAAATTTTCATTTAAACGAAAAATCAGTTTTTTAAGTACCACTTAGTGGTTTCACTATTCATCAAAAACTGAAGTTTTCCCGAAAAATACCAAAAATTCCCCCTAAGCTATATGTGATATTCCAAATTCAAAAATAATGTCTATTTTACAAAATTCAAAACATATAAGTCACATTAATTAATTTATTAGTTAATTCCCCCTTTCAGAGCAAATAGCGTCTTTTTATGAAATAATAAATATCAAAAGATTGACACTAGTTTAAGTCCAATTTCAAGATGAAATTAATTCCAACGACCACTATTGGATTAAATGGTAAAAATATATTCTAATTTCACTTTGAAACAAATTCAAAAGATAATCTAATCATATAAATAAATTAGACTAAAAAGAGGTTTTGAATTAAAATACAACATTTTTCACTATTCATTAAAAAAATGAACTTTATCAGAAAAATACCAAAAAATTACAAAAAGTAAATTTTGATGTCCCGATTCTAAAGAAGAATTTTATTTTTTCAAATATAACACATAAAATTGTCAAAAAGTGAATTTAAAAGAGGTTCATCATCAAAAGGCGGTTAATCGACCTTTTAAAGAATATTAGAATGTTTACGCTTAAAATTAAATTCATTCGCATTTTTAATCATCTAACATTTATTGTAAAAAGTAAAAATATTTGACAAACATATATTATAATTTTGTAGTTAGTTCTGTTCATTCCAGCCATTACAACGGCTAGGCGTTAACTATAATTTAAAATAATATTATTTTATTATTAGAGTGCAACGTAAGATTCCCAAGAAACTCGTTGTTGCGTATTGGGTACGTCATCGAGCATAGCGTCCCCTTTAAAGTTATATTAAAATTTTATTCACAAATATGGATAAATGTGAAAATGTCATATTCTTTATTTACCTAGGGTGTTAAATCCTTCCCCCCTTTTGGGAATTGCGTCCTCGCAATTTTAAAATTGGGCTTGGAAACTTCATTGAAAATCCCACATCGGAACAAGAGTCAGTAAAACAATAATTTTAAAATAAAGAAATAGAAGTACAAAGGTCACCCGAGTTAACCCATACTAGGATTCCATATAGGAAAACACGGATATGGAGGAAAAAACAAAGGATCATGTTCTGTGGGAGAGTGATAGTAATCATGTCTATGAGAAAGTTAACCATAAGAAAATCACAAACTTGTGATGGGTTAAACGGTATTCGATTCCCTAGTAGGAAAAGTTAACAGACAACATCTTTTTTTTAAGTTATTCTTCGGAATTTATTTTTGAGCTTAACTAAATCATAATGAAACATACTTACTTGTCACATAGACTTTCAACTTTTACTAGATCCCTTAATCAAACTCATATTTTCTCCAAAAGATTAGTATTTAGGAAGACTTGTTCGCATTAAGAGTACTATAATCAACTTCTTGAGAATAACCTAATCCAAAAAAGAGAACTATATATTTCCCTTATCTTTAGACAAAATCCAAAACCAAAATTGTTAGTATGAGATCAGATAATCCACAAAAGTATAATCCTTTATAAAAAGAAAATCTATTCATAATCTCCAAAATTTTTTCAAAAAAACCAAAGTTCAATGAATACCATTCGATAAACAATTGTCCATAAAATTCTTCAAATTAAACCAAACTGAGATTGAAACCCAAGTATTTGATGGATAGAATCACTTATTCTTCCCATGTACAAATTAACTTTTATCTCCAAATAACATCAGTTACTCTTAAATTCTCATATTGAAAAGTAATTAACCTAATCACATATCCTTGATGATAGGTTAATCATTTCCATAGATAACCCAAAATAAACTTACTCTTGATTCCTAAAATCATCTAACTAAAAATAATTAGTCAAACTTACCAGGGACTTCACGTATTCCAGTGGTAGGCGATAAATACCAGTCGCACTTTGGTTGTGGGTTCGATTCCCACAGCTTTGTCTGACGCGACGGGTTGTCACACGGTCTGCGTGTTGTCCTTTTTCCAAAACTATATAATTCTTAAAACATTCCCCAAAACGAGATAAAATCTTCAAAAATAAACATAACATATTTTAACATCAAGTTTATCTCATGCCTTTAATTTTCCATCATAATATATAATAACCCATAATTACCTCAAAAGTAAGGATCATATAAACCCTAATGGTTACCTTTATAATTATCACCTGAACTTCCACATCAATTGGTCATCTCGTACATGAGGCATTACAGAACATACCAAGGTACAAGTGGTTGATCATGACTCCTTGATAGTTGGTTTAGAACAATCACGAGTTTCCTCATTGAATCCCCCATTTCATCCAGTCTCTTAATCAGAGAACCACCACAGTTTCCTTCAAACCTATTGTCACTTTGGTGCCTTCTAGATCCATCTATTCACTAAAAACATAAATGTCAGTGTGATTATATCAACAAAACAATCATGTACTAATGAGGAAGATAAACACTAAGATATACTTACTCATTCACTTTATCTAAAACTAGGACTCTTTCTGAAATCCTAACCATTATGGTAATGTCACTTATGCCTAGAGAATACCCTAACCTCTAAAGTTATCTAAACCAACCTATGAAACCAACTATAAGGCCCTAGCCTTAAACCTTACTTAATATTGAATTAAATGAATAATTCACATTGAGGGTCTTTTCAGGTTTAGATTTTTAGATAATTAGATCATAAATCATGAATTACATTCCACATTTAAACAAAGTGGTTACATAAAAGATAGTATTCCTTTTTTCCCATCAACGGAAACATATTTAAAATAAAACATGGATTCTTTCTTGACACTTCCTTGACACTATCATCATATCATGCACCTTTACCTTGACCTGTGAAAAACATTTCAAAAACTTGGGATGACCATAAAAAGCTCAGTAATGGATATAAAAGTATGAAAAGAAAACATTAGTCCATGTATGAAATCATACTTTACTCATAAAACATAATAATTTTAACATACCTCATCAAATCATGAATAAATCATAGAAATCATAAGGCATAAAGGTAACTTGGGGCATTCATAACATTCTTACGTAGGGAGTTTCCCTCTTGGTTACGTTTGGAAAACCCATCACAGTATATTCACTAAATCTCTTCGGATAAACCTTAACGTTTAACTCCTTCGCGTTACCCAATGCATTGGAGAGCTATATAGGGCTCACCCGCCCTTAGTTTATCACAGAACCACCCTTCTTCATAACAATGCCCAAGAACCATAACATAATCGTAGCACATAACTTAATCATAAATTAAAGATAACATTCCAACATTGCAATAACAATATAACATTTTAAGATATTGAAATAATGAATCCATTCTAAAAACCATTTTCAAAACCATTTAAAACATTTAATAAAGAGATTTTTAAATCAAAGTGTCCCATACCACATTGAAGCTTTTAACATTTTAAACCATTAATATCCATATAAATAAATCCTTAAAACCATTTTGAAAACATGGATATTAATGAGAAATATTTATAAGAATAAATCATTAAAACATTTAAAATGATATTTTAGTTAAAGGGTTTTTAACAAAATGAGAGACACTTGAATACAATAATTGAGGGATAACATTTAATCAAAACTTTATAATATCATGAGAATAAAGGGATTCATGATATAATATTCCAAAGGAAATTATATACACCAATTAAGAGTGAACTTGTGCATAACAACAATGAAGTCTCAATAGAAATGTAAAATGCGATGAAATCCATTATAAAGAAGGTATCCTTAAATTAAGGATAAATAAATCTCATAATTATGTGTGACAAATATAAATACACCCAATATACGTGGATATTAAGTGTAAAATAATCAAAGGTAATTCACACATATTCAATGGATGACATATTCAATAACTACATGTTGAACCCAAAGAAATCTAAATTGGGTTAAGAAGTTCCCTTGACAATAATTCGACAGCCTAACAGCGTCACTTCAAAATTCAAAAAAAGAGTTTATGATAGATAAAAAGTATATCTCATCACTTGGACATAAAATTTACATCAATAAGTATATAGAAGAACATATCCCAACATAATATTATGTGAATTAAAAGACATAACAAAATAAGTGTTTTAAAAATATAAGGGTGAAAGGTTCCCTTACTGACTTGGGTTACTTTCGAAACGTACACCACATTGAAGAAGGGTCATACAATGAATATTTAAATACCCATAAATGAAATTATATTACACAATGAGTATAATAATGGGAAGTACATACACCAATCAAAGGAAATGGTGGCAAATGTAGCATAAATCTCACGGGACTAAAAGTGAGATGAAAAAACTCTTACGAAAACTCGGCAGCCTAATGACGCCACTTAAAACATCCAAAAATGGAGTTATGAGATAAAATAGGGTCTCTAATAATATGAACATAAAAATTAAAGTATTAAGAATATAAAATAATATCCCCAAACATAATAAAGATGAGATTAAAAGAAATGACATAAACAAGAGTACTTAAAAAGAAAGAGAGAGGTTGGATCCCTTACGAAAATTCGGTAGCCTAACGACGCCACTCAAAACATCAAAAATGGATTGATGAGAGAAAATAGGGTCTCTAATCATATGAGAATAAAAATTACAGTAGTAGTAATATAAAAGAACATCCCAATCATAAGAAAGATGAGCTTAAAAGGAATTACATAAAATAGTGTACTTAAAAAGAGAGAGAGGTGTAGGATCCCTTACCTCATGTCCGACATGACTCGATCGTTCATTAATCTCCTGAATAATAAAATTTGCTCAATTTATAATTTCAAAAGGACCTAAATTGAAGATTATTATTCAGTTAATATCATATATTATAATGTTATAATAAATGGTTAATAAAGTGAGTTCATATCAGACGTCTTTGTCGATGTTCAGTATATGAGTACAAATTGAACTTGTTTGAAAAGAATTTTCCATGTAGTTATAGGTACATCATATCAAGAATAGTATTGATGTTTTAAATATCATATATATCCGGTATATATTCACTTTATACTATTCCATAGCATTTGGAGATAAAAAATTAAAAGCACCGTTCCTGGAGATGGTAGGCCGTACATACGCTTGAACGCTACTTTCATTTTTTGTCATATTAATGGAATGAAAACAAAATGAGATATATATATATTATAATTCCATAATGATATTCATAATTTAGATGTAATATATTACATATATATCCATTATATATATGTACTTATAATAGTACATAACATTTGGAGACAAGAAATGAAATGTACCGTTCATGGAGACGGTATGCTGTATGTACGCAAGAACGCTACTTTCATTTCTTTTTTTTGTATTAAATGGAATTAAATAATAATTATATAAAGTTATATTATAATTACAGTAGGATATAATATTTAATACCATTAATTACATCCTTTATACGTCCCACATATGACATTAACAAATCAAATCACTTTGACGGGGCGGTAGTCCGCACTACCTAAAATGAAGATATCGCGTTTACCCATAATTGAAACCATAAAGGTATGCCATAAATGAAAAATAAAGAAGCTTAAGGAAAACATAAACATATTATATATCATATAAAAATATAGTGTCATCTTAATGGACACCTTTTAAAGTGTTAAAATAATATTGAACAAATCATCGTTTCGTGAGGCAGTAATTCGCCATCCACAGAAATAGTATGTTCTTTAACCATTAGACGGAGGTGTGTGAAAGTGTAGCTTGAATACTTCTTATAAAAACATCCTAGTATGTTTAATATACTGGTGATGTTACAGAAGAAATGAATAAAAAGAGTTTAGGGGGTTGGAGAAGAAAAATAAAACAAAAGAACACAAGTGATGACATTACCTTAAAATCGGGTATCTCTCTTTGATTTGATCTCAAAGGCATCCTTGGGAAGATTTCTACCCAAAGTGAGGCTTCTAGGAGTAATAGAGGGATGTGTAGGGACAAAATGAGCATGGGTTGGACGAGAAAAAGGCATGAGAGTTGTGGGTAAGGTGGTAGAGGTGGGGGCCTTTTATAAGAGGAGAGGAGGGGCACTTTTGGAAAGTTATAAAATGTTACTTTATTTTCAAATGAGTTTCGGATTTTAAAGGTCTCACATTGATTTATTTAGAGGATACGGTGTTAAGGGTTCGGAATATACTCATCCAATAGGTCTTTGACAAGTGTAAGTTATATTTTTAACATTATCTTTTCATTTTATTTAAATCCTTTATTAATGAGGTAATCGTTGCATCATCATGATGTCATAAATAATTTAATTTATTTAATGTCTAAAAATTATAAACAAATATCATTATGTAGGAAATATATTTCGATTTCTAATGAATATTTAAAGTCAAACATATGACTTGTATAAACCCATCTAAAAATTGTTTTATTAAAACAACACATTTTTGTGACATTTTAATTTTAACTTTAAATAAAAATGTATTAATGTCATTTTCAAGGAAAAGTGACTCCATGGGGTCCCCAAGTTGACCCATGAATTGTCTTGGTCGGCCATGACTCATCCAATGAGGTTTGGACATGTGTCTAGATCATTTCATATTATTAAAACATTATTTTTACCTTAAACTATACTAATTACCTCTAATCGCGATTAAAACTTAAAAGTTACTATTCACCAAAAAAATTATTTTAATCCCATTGAACCACATTTTACTTCTTAATGACAACCATGTATGTCAGATTTTTTAAATTCAAAACACAGAGGTGGTAAAATTTTATTTAAACAAAAAATCCGTTTTTTAAGTACCACTTAGTGGTTTCACTATTCATCAAAAACTGAAGTTTTCTAGAAAAATACCAAAAATTCACCCTAAGATATATTTGATATTCCGAATTCAAAAAAGATGTCTATTTTAAAAAATTCAAAACATATAAGTTACATTAATTAATTTAATAATTAATTCCCACCGTTAGAGCAAATAGCGTGCTTTTATGAAATAATAAGTATCAAAAGATTGACACTAGTCTAAGTCCAATTTCAAGATGAAATTAATTCCAATGACCAATATTGGATTAAATGGTAAAAATATATTCTAATTTCACTTTAAAACCAATTCAAAAGATAATATAATCATATAAATAAATTATATTAAAAATAGATTTTGAATTAAAATACAACATTTTTCACTATTCATTAAAAAATGAACTTTATCGGAAAAATACCAAAAAATTACACAAAGTAAATTTTGATGTCCCGATTATAAAGAAGAATTTTATTTTGTCAAATATAACACATAAAATTGTCAAAAAGTGTATTTAAAAGAGGTTCATCATCAAAAGGAAGTTAATCGGCCTTTTAAAGAATATTAGAATGTTTACGCCTAAAATTGGATTCATTCGCATTTTTAATCCTCTAACATTTATTGTAAAAAGTAAAAATATTTGACAAACATATATAATAATTTTGTAGTTAGTTCTGTTCATTCCTGCCATTACAACGGCTAGGCATTAACTAAAATTTAAAATAAAATTATTTTATTATTAGAGTGCAACGTAAGATTCCCAAGAATCTTGTTGTTGCGTATTGGGTACGTCATCGAGCATTGTGTCCCCTTTAAAGTTATATTAATATTTTATTCACAAATATGGATAAATGTGGAAATTTCATATTAATTATTTACCTGGGGTGTTACAAAAAGATACTGTTGTTGTTACAAAAGAAAGGAATAAAAAGAGTTTAGGGGGTTGGAGGAGCAAAATAAAACATAAGAACACAAGAGAAAACACTACCTTTAAAACGGGTAACTCTTTTTGATTTGAGATCAAAGGCTTCCTTGGGAAGGCTTCTTCCCAAAGTGAGGCTTCAAGGAGTAATAGAGGGTTGTGGAGAGACAAAATGGATAGGTTTTGGCTGAGCCAAAGGCTTGAGAGGTGTGGGTAAGGTGGTAGAGGTAGGGGCCTTTTATAAGAGGAGAGGAGGGGCACTCTTGGAATGTTATAAAAGGTTACTTTATTATAAAATGCTTTTCGGATTTAAAAGGTCCCAAAGTTATATATTTCTAGGATAATGTGATAAGAGTTCGAAATCCACCCATCCAATAGGTTTTTGACATGTGTAGGTCTTATATGTTATTTTATCTTTTCATTTTATTTAAATTGTTAAATAATGAGGCAATCGCTGCATCATCATGGTGTCATAAATAAATTAATTTATTTAATGTCTAAAAATTATAAAACAAATATCATGATGTAGGAAATCTTTTTATATTTATAATGAATTTTTATAGTCAAAAATATGACTTGTATAACCCCTTTTAAAAATTGTTTTAGTAAAACAACTCATGTTTGTGACATTTTTATTTTAACTTTAAATAAAAAGTTATTAATGTAATTTTCCTACCAAAGTGGCTCCATGGGGTCCCCAAGTTGACCCATGGATTGTCTTGGTAGGCCATGACACATCCAATAAGAGTAGGAAATGTTTCAAGGTCAGTTCATATTATTAAAACATTATTTTTACCTTAAATTACATTAATTATCTCTAATCGCGATTAAAAACTTAAAAGTTACTATTCACCAAAAAATTATTTTAATCTCATTGAACCACATTTCACTTCTTAATGAAAACCATGTATATCGGATTTTTGAAATTCAAAACTCAGAAGTGGTAAAATTCCATTTAAACGAAAAAACAGTTTTTTTATGAACCACTTAGTGGTTTCACTATTCATCAAAAATTGTAGTTTTTCAGAAAAATACCAAAAATTCACCCTGAGATATATTTGATATTCCAAATTCAAAAATGATTTATATTTTAAAAAATTCAAAACATATAAGTTACATTAATTAATTAAACAATTAATTCCCGTTGTCAAAGCCAATAGCGTGTTTTTATGAAACAATAAGTATCAAAAGATTGACACTAGTTTAAGTCCAATTTCAAGGTAAAATTAATTCCAACGACCACTATTGGATTAAATGGTAAAAATGTATTCTAATTTCACTTTAAAACCAATTCAAAATATAATCTAATCATATAAATAAATTATACTAAAATGAGGTTTTGAATAAAAATAAAACATTTTTCACTATTCATTAAAAAATGAACTTTATCGGAAAAATACCAAAAATTTACACAAAGTAAATTTTGATGTCCCGATTCTAAAGAAGAATTTTATTTGGTCCAATAGAATGTATAAGAGTGAGAAAAACTATATTTAATGACGGTTTGCCATCAAAAGGTGATAGTTTGACCTTTTAGTGAATATTAGAGTATCTATGCCTAAAATTGAATTCTTTTAGTATTTTAATCCTTTATCCTTTATTGGATAATTGTAAAAACATTTAACAAACATATATAACCATATTTTAGTTATTTATATTCATTCCCACCAATACAACGGCTACGTATTAACTACCATTTAAAATAATATTATTTTATTAGTAGTGTGCAACGTAAGATTTCAAAGAAACTCTTTGTTGTGTATCGGGTACGCTATCGAACATAGCAACCCCTTTAATTTCAAATTAATATTTAATTCTTAAATATTAATAAATATGAAAATTCTTTATTCATTTTCTACCTAGGATGTTACACTCAACATCTACCTTACCATGTCCAACAAGTTATCGTTCCTTCTTTCACTATTCCCATTCCACTGTGGTTTATAAGGTGGAATGAGTTGAGATAGAATCCCCATATATTGTATAATTCTGATGAAGTATTGTTTAATATATTCTCTACCTTGATCTGATCAAAAATATCTTTATATTTATACCAAACTAATTCTATGCTTCATTCTTGAATTCCATAAATTTCTCAAAGGAATCAAACTTATACCTCATCAAGTAAATATATTCATATATACTCAATTCATCAGTAAAAGTTATGAGGTAAGAATATGCACCTCCAATTTCTACTGGAAATTGTCCATACACATCAATGTGTACCAATCCTAGAAGTTATGTGGCCCTTTCACCCTATCCACCAAATGGAAGTTTGGTCATTTTTTCATGTATAAAAACATGACATCTATGAAGTGGTTTTATCTCATATGAGTCTAAATAACCATCTTGATAGAGCTTTGTCAAATGATTATCATTTACAAGACCAAGTTGGTGATGCCAAATTTGTGTGTTATATGAGTCATGTTAACTTGATACGTTATCCATTGCTAACACTTGATTTTCATAATTTAATACATACATATTGTTAATTAAATGTCTCATAACATAACATATGTTGTCTTTATAAAAGAAACTACTTCTATTTCCAAACATTAAAATAAAACCATCTATATCTAAACTTGATATAGAAATTATGTTTTTGGTAATGGTAGGTACATAACAAAAATTACGTAAAACCAAAATCATTCCCATTGGAAATTAAAGGTGATAGTCACCAATGGAAAGAGCATCCATCCTCACACCATTGGAATATCATAGATTCACATCTCCTCTAGAAATTTTCTGAAATCTACTTGGTTCCTACATTTAGATATAGATGTGAGCACCACAAGTTGTATCTAATACCCAATGTGTCGAAATGGAATGATTCCACATGATAATGAATGCACCTTTAACATACCTATGCTTTTGGGTTCCGTTTTTATTCCAGTGGCCTGGCTTGACATAAGAAAAACATACTTCCTTATCTTTCAATGACCTGCCTCTAGATCTTATCCTTCTTGGAAGGACAGTTCTTAGGATATTTATATTGTTTATATGTCTTGGGAACATTTTCTTTCTTCTTATTTTTCTTATTCACCATAAGGACTGAGGGTTAATCACACCACATGTCTTTATGCACTTAGGGAATCCAGGTCAGAAGTTCTAATAGACTCTTCTCTTTTTTATCATATTATAATTCACTATAAAATGAGATAAGGTCTTCTGAAGTGATGAAAGTAAGAGATCTATATGCAACTCATCTGGGAATTTAATCCCTATGGTGTCAAAGCATTCAGTGTAGCTAATAAGATTGACTACATGAGGCCCAGCTAGTGAACAATCTCCAAACATAGGGGTAAAAAATAATTGGATATCTTATACCTCTCTTGTCTCTCCTTCTCTTGATAGATATCCTGAAGTTAATACATCATACTATATGCAGTCATTTCCTCATGTTGTTTTAAAATCTCATTAGACATTGATGATGGCATCAATTATTGAACATATGTAGCATCATTCAGATTTTTCTCATAGATAGATTGTTCTTCATCACTTTCCTCATTTCTAGGAACAACTATTAAAGGTTCTTCTGGTATATATAATTTCATTACATGGAGAAGGATGACATGAAGGTGCCTTTTCCACTCTAGAAAATTCATGCTTGTGAGAAATTTTATCTTCTCTATTATGAATCATTATGATATGTTTGATTTCATTTCTAATGTCGTTTATAAAAATAAGAGAAGTAGAAATTTGTCACTATATCTGATAAATTTAGAGAAATAAATAAATATTATTTTTATTAGTCTCCCACTATTTTTCAAAACCCAATATCCCTCATTATTGGCTTCAAAATATCCTTTTTCGTGTACATTCAAGTAATAATGATCCATATTCCCCTTCTAATTAGCCCACCTTTTTCTGTTCAAGAAACTTGAAAGGTTTTAGGTAGGCATTCCAAATTCCAACTATATTAACTCATAGTTCCTTAATATGTTGAGTGGACTCCCCAATCCTGAAATCCTTTACTTGGACTTTCTCAACATTTTCTTCTTAGCTACACCAAGTCCTTCTTTGTTATTCAACCATTGATGTGAAACAAGCCATGTAAACCCAAAACCTCATGTTAGAATTTTTTGATAATTGAAAGCACCCCAACTTCGGCTAGTCAATCACTTTAAACTATGGTTCAATTCTAACCAAATTAATGGAATCCTATACCAAATTCATATTTTATGGAGGTATTTTATCTTTTATTCATAAATTTATTATTATTATATTTATCACATGATTGTTAATATTAAGTGGGATTATTTAAGTGATTAACTATGTCTTTAGATAATATTTATTCATAAGACAATTTAATTTACTTATATCTTGCATTGTTCTTAAATTATTAATTATTTGATCGTGAAAAAACATCCATAATGAATAATCATGAAACAAATAGAAATAAAATGAATGGTATGATCATGATCTTATACTAATATTTTGTTTTTCAAGATTTTGATAAACTATCTGTTAACCTAGTAAAGAAACAACTTAAACAAATTGAGGTTCATGGTTATAGCTTTCCACATATCCACCTTTGTATCTTTCTTGGATATGTTTCTCCTCAACTCTTATCTTGAACTGCATCCACAACCTTGGGAGATCCATCCATTACATATGCTATTACTCATATGCAGGTGAGGGGTAAAAGGGGGTCTACATAAAAGATACCATGGGTATAAAATCCCTACATATTAATGATGAGTAAATGTGCACATACCAACAATTTAATTTAATAATAAATTAAAATGAAATCAATCACAAACAAAGGTCTCATCTAGATCAGGATCATCCACTAGCACGTAACAAATTACGTATTTAATAAAAATAGAATTCAATTCATAATTATTTTTATTTAAGATAAATTTCACTTGAATAGTTTAATTATTATCTTAATTTAATCAATAATTTTATCTTAATCCTTATCATAATTTCCTTTAGATTCTCATCTATTATAATTTTAAACAAATTAAATAAATTCATTCAAAAGTAACCTTGTACAAATATTTACCTTGTAGGAAACCTGGTGAATACCAGTCCAAAAAAACCCAACAGGTATTATAATTGTATACTATTTTACTCTTGTGACATAAGAAATAAAAAACATATCATGTAATTTCATGATTTTTACTTCACGGATGATTACATGAATTACATTATTTTTTGGTCATGTGTTATGAATCCATATATGTAGAGTAACAACTTTTAATACGATTCATATGTGATATGTAGATCTTGAACATTATGAAGATATTATTTAAACATTTAAATATTTATGTATATTAAACCCTAGAAAATTATGTGTCCTATCTTTATGACCACACGCAAGTACATGTCTCAAGGTTTTCATAGTAAAATAAATAATGATTAAATACGCATAACTTGGTATAAGGACACATCGTGTAGATCTGATCTACATGGAATTTACACCTCTCACCATCTATCCGAGACACACACCTATGGACACAGTGTGTAGTATGTGCCTCAAAAAAATTTGAGTACACAGCATGGCCAGTGGGACACACGCAATATGGACTATATCTTACATAGTCACCCATTAGGTAGTTCATGTATTGAATACACATCTCATATTTAATGAAAAGGGACCTCACACCAGGTCTAATGGGTCACATAGCATATATTATAGTCGACTGTGCACCAGACTATCTAGGTCAACATGCCGTGTAAGAATTAACTACATTTCATATCATTAATGCACACAATTTGAGTAATTTGATTAATTAACTCCTATTGAATTAAACCTAACTACGCAGCGTGAAACTTAGGATACACGGTGTGTACTCCTGTATTATATGGAAAGAATCCTTAGCTCCTTAGGATGAGTTTCTTGATTTTATTTTAATCATAAAATTAATCAATTCTATTATATTTGTGAGAAACATTAGAGGAAGAAACATATAACATAATTCATATTAAAATAACAATTAAGATTGAATTGAAAATAAATTATAAATGTGTAAATTACCAATGATATTAAATAATTATAAACAATTATGTTCCCCCTCTGATAACACTTGTAGGTTCTAGGCATAGAAGAAGCATACTTTGGGGCGGTGCACAACTTTTCTTTTTTCCATTATCAATAAGTAATCAGAGACCAAGTGACGATGAATTTCATGATCAGTGGATTTGAATCAAAGAAAAAGGAAGGGTTATTATCCCTTATCTAAGAGAGAGGAGATCAACACATATTGTTTATAACTAATTTAATTAAATAAGAATTACCTATAAGGTTATTCTTTCTTCGTTCATGTGTTAAGCTACATATTTGTATAGTGTTGTTGTTGCGTTGTAGAATCCAATCATATGATTTCTCTAGAGTATATTCACACACGTTCCTTGAATCTTTAGACATCATGAATGGATTCTTTGGGTGCTAGCATAGAAGATCCTTGCACTTATGATAACCTCCTTAGATTTCCTTGAGAACCGCTTCTAAAGAATTCTCCTTGGTCCAGTGGTGGAGGATCTCTTGAGTTCGTCAGAGCGTTCTTGGAGAGGGATGAACTCTCTATACTGGAGATCTTTTTTCCAATCTATTGTGCACAATGATTTTCTTTGATAGGTTTATGAGAAAATAATCATAATTGGGTATTTATATATTTATAGTTAAAATAACATAATTCCACAAGTAACCTTATTTATTTTATTAATCCTAGAGAAACCTCATGTCAAATAATAATTTTATTATTATTATTATTATTTCGTAACATGTTCCTAACTTGCAAATTATAATTAAATATTATTTAATAAAATAATATTCAACATTATTATTTCTCATTGGACCCTTGAACTCGGTCTGTTAATCCCAAACCATGATTATTGGACCTTGAATAATGTATATTTATTTATTAAATAAATATCACTTCATTATTCTCCAATTAATATATAAATATTATATTAAAAAAATAGAAAATATTTATTTATTAAGTATTCCACCCATAATATATTCTCTAGAATAACTAGTGTCCGAATAAATGTGATCACACATCCATGAATAATTATTAAACCACAACAGGAAATAATATTTATTCAACTTGGTAAATAATAAATAATATATTATTTAACTAAGATACCAGATACACCTATTGTGTAGCCCTCTAGGCCACTTTCTCAGTGGAATTAGGCAAAGAATTGTAAAGTTTAAGTTTAGAATCTAGAATCATGCCAAGGCACCCATAGATAAATACGTTAATGCCACAATGACATGTCACCTCATATAAATGTTTACCGTATAATATAATACCTTTATCTCGATATCATTAATCAAGCAGGTTGCATGCTAGTATCATCAACCCATGTGCTCAATTTCTCTTTCTTTGACTTCCCAAAAATTAAACATTCCTATATAACATCATGGACATGGATTTATTTAAGCTATATCATTTCCATTAAAGGTCCTGAGATATTAACTTTTGTTAAAGAACAGAAGGGATAAATCCTTTCTAACATTATTCAATAATGTAACATTACTCATTATACACCCAATATATCCTTCCATGTTGTGAAAATTTATCGTCATTGTTTTTATCAATACATCTAAGTGTGTGACTCATAATACTCGTTAACAATAATCTTAAAGTCTAAGGATAAATACACACATCCATAGATAGGAACATTCAATTACATATAGAAATGTTGATTTCTTAATGGCAGGTCTCATTATTATAATATCCCCCTGGACCTTTCCAAGGGTGTACACCATGAGAAGGTGCCTCAAAGTCCTATGAGTCTCCACCCCTCGTAGCCTATATCATTCGTGTACCTCAAATGTTACCATCCAAATATAAAACATATATTCATGAATAGTGTCATAACACTTCCATGTACTCATCATAGCATGGGTTCTCTATGACCTTTCAGTGTGACAGTTACTCTTAGGACGTTATCACATACAATGTCGTGTAGAAGAAAAATCATGATGTGATAAGGAATTTATTAATATTAAAACCTGTGAATATAAGTTATCATATAGTACAACAAATTTGGTTCTAGGGAACCAACTCCAATATGTATCTCTCCTGAAGAATTACATACCTGATCCTCACATGTATTAACTTAAATTTCATACCTCTACATAAATATATTTCTTATGATTAAAAATAGGTAGAGATTTTAGATCATAGAGGGAATGTTAAATGAAACAAGATCGCTCACCTGGTCATAATATTGTGGAAAAACTATGAATTTGCATAAGCTACATGGGAACCTAAGGATGTGATGAGATAGAATTATCCTCATTTGTTTGTACTATATTGATTAATTTTGAGGGTGAATTTTTTTTAATGGGGGTATAGTGTAACACCCCAAGTTTTTATGAATTATTTTTTTGAATAAATTGAATTTATTCTATATCTTGTGTTACATGCAACCCAGAGTTTTAACGAACCATGATATATTATTAATGTTATTATTTAAACATAATTTTTATAACATAATTGTTAAACTTGTTGGTATAAATAAGAATACAAAAATAAAAATTAAGGGTAATGTTTTTATATAGACAAATCATATTGATAAAAAGTACTTAATTTTTAGTAAATTCTTTATAGGTTTCAAAAATACTATTTTCCCAAAAAAAGGTTTTTATTGTTTTTTATAAACAAAAAATTAAAGTATATTTTCTACTCTCTGAAAATTTATTTGAAAAAATAATATTAATTTTTTAAATATACATATTATAATTATATTTGAGTGAATTTTTTATAATGTTGTGAAAATATTAATTTTTCAATGAATAGTGAAAAAATACAAATCATTATTAAAAACTATCCTTTCATTTATGTTGTTTAAAAAGTAACATATTATTTAAAAAATTAAAATTAAAATTAGTTCATTAATGTTATTATGAAACCAATTTTGGTCATTTGATTAAAAAAATCATTTTGACTTTTGATATTAAAGCTTTCTGTACATATGAAAATTTCTCTTTGGAAAACCGCTTTTTCATCATGTCTTTGGGTTTTATTTTAAATTAAACACTTCCAATTATATGAAATTAATTTCATAAAATGGATTCCATATTTAGAATAATCATAATTTATATTATATAATATGTTAAATTAATTTTGGTTCAAAAATATTAGTAAAAATAATATAAAATTTTTACTGAGTTGATGGTTAGAACAGGGCTTTGTGTGTTACATACGCATCTGTTAAAATTAATTTTCAAAAAATATAGGATATTTAATTAATAAATTGGATTTATTATTTATAACTATTGGTTATATATTATATTATAAGTACCAGTTTAATTCTATTCTTAAATGATAAAGTACATAAGTAACTAAAAAGAGACTAGTTACCGTGGTGAAAATTATAATGGTAAAAATGAGAAAACATAGAGGATAAGGGGATAACATGTTTAAAAAATTGTGTATTTTCTTCTTTTCTGGGTTTTTTTCTCCCATATCATCCCTCCACTTAATTACTTATCAATTTTGGAGGCACATGGGGTGACAGTGACATCCCATTATTCAATGTGTTTCGATATTTAAAAAAATTACTCATGTGTTGCAGCCTAGACCCAAATGCCACTAAACGGTGCCCCAAGACTAGTTGATCAAATGGAATCAAGATCATGTCAACAAATACTAGAGGCTTCCAACTAGAAGTGAGGTCCTAAGTGAGTCTTTGGGGAAACTATTCCCTCAATACCAGAGTTTAACATAGCGGAATTAATAATATACAAGTGGTGGAAGAAGTGTAATATCTAAACTAGATGTAAATTGTGTAAGACTAATATATAAACAAATCTAGAAGTAATCTCGTATAAAAAAATATTTTACTAGTCATATGTTTCTAATAAAGCATCCAAAACTTGTATACAAGAAATATACACACTACAAATAACAAAAGTACAAAAAGTTGAAAAGCATCTAGCAAGCATCGCGAGCCTCGGCTTCATCCCACGCTCCCATGTTCCTAAGAAGCCATCAAGAACCTGTAGAAGAGATCTTTACCTTATCGATACATGCAACCATATAATCTATTTTTATTGGGAAAACAGATATTATTTTCTGGAAATGGAGTGAGGTTTTTTTATCAATCCTCACATGCATGATCAGAGAGATAGAAAGGAAAGGGAAATTATAGTTCAAGATGACAATAGTATTAAAGGTGCCGTAGTTTCTCAGTGTTTACCAAATTTTTGGGGTCCAAAATTTGGAGGATGGATTTTAATGTGAAAAGTGGTTTTCATGAAGGCCATATGAAAAAATGGAAAAGGCATGAGTTTCTCATAGAAGGGCTTCGTGAGAGTTTCATGAATGGTTAAAGATTTCTAATGGTGTGCTCCCATATTATGACAAGCATCATGAATATAGATGATGTTCTCTACGATTATGAGAATTTGAGAATTGTGGTCATTGAAAAAAAGCTTCATGATGTTGACAATCACCATGAAAAGATTTGATGAAAATCTATATGATTACAGTGAGCATCGTTATTAGCAAATTTCCATGGAGCTTCATGAAGGGAGGAGCATCGCAAAATGTTTTTTAAAAGATCTAGAAAATCCTTAAATAGGTGGTGAAGCTTCATGAATAGATGAGACTATAAATAATAGGTTATCCCTCTTCACTTTGGATGAATTTTTTCAAAGAAAATCTATAATCTCTATGATTTCTCGAAGCCAATGGAGCTCTAGGAAACTGACATTCCATGCGATCTTGATCATCATGAAGAGGTTTGAAAACATCTTGAAAAGTGCAAATGATTTTGGGAAAAAGGTTATTAATGAAGATAGAGTTTACTATGTTGACTTTGTTAGCTTCCTAATGTAGTTTGTTCCACAAAGGCAGTGGTGCTTTGCGAAGGTAGTTTGTTCTATAAGGAAAGGGAGCTTCACAAAGGAGCTTCATGAAACGTAGTTTTTTACATTGGGTTTTAAGTGAAAAATGATTTCAAGTGCATCAAATCTAGACTTCAATGAAATCAGTGCTTCATGCTGGACAGAAACAAGGACTTCAATGCCATCCTATTAAAGAGTCCCTTAAGTCGAAAAAGTGAGTTAGACTTCTCTCAAAGAAGTTATCTAGGGGATTCAATGGAATTGATCAGAGGGGTGCAATGTGTTATCCCTAAAACATTTTAAATGTAGGGTTCTTGGCATAGAGTGATTGTGTCAAAACTCTTGTATTCCACGACTAGTGAAGATTAGTGGAATTATGTTCAACCAACACACTGTCAGCATATGCTCCTTGTACGTAGCCCTGAGTGGTAAACCAAGTAAAAGCTTTGTGCCATCCCTTTTTATGTGAATTTTTGATTATTGATCATAACAATCATACATGTTTAACAAGTTCCTACCAACCTGGGAACAAGATCCATCACTTTAAAAGAAAAATTTTAAACCCTGATTCAAACCTCCCCTCTCAGGGTGTCCCAGGGTCCTGCAGTTTTGGTACCCAATGATGGTCCAAATAGTGTCTGATACATAATCCTAATTGGAAAACACTTATGGACTATGCCATCCTGTCAGTGAATATATATAACCACAATGTACATGCATATATATATCATGTAGGTAATGTATACAAAATTAAACATCCAATATGTCTAGTTTTTCATTTAATGTCCAATTAATTTAATTAAATTCATTTAAGAATTTCAATCCCATTTCATTTACAAGTATTGAGACCCGGTGCAAGCTAGGCATCCCCTGTATAATCATAAGTACAACGTATTCTTATGTAGTCCATCTAAATGGTATAAGTCAAGACTGAATCTGAGTTTGTGATTTAGCTTAGAGGACACATCGTAATTCATTTCATTCATCAATCCATTTAGAACCTGGCTCATACCTGGAATTCCTATGTTGGAATCCAAGTCTCACTTTAGGTTTAATATGAATCAAAACCCTACAATGAAATCCATGGAAAACATCTCAAGAACAAGGTATCGTTCTAGATGCGGTATAATATCTTAGCCACTTGATTATGTTCTTACCAACCAACTAATGGAGCCCAATTATCACCCATATCATATATGATCAAATTCCCTTTATTATTTTATTATAATTACATAAGGAATCTAAGTGTCACTCGGTATAAAATAGTCAAATCCCTTATGAGTTCATCCTTGGAAAACCAAGTATCACTCGAGCATAAAATTCAATAGCCAAATGATTCCATCCATGTAATTCTTCATTTTAAATCATGTATCACCCATAACAAGTAAAAATTTAATCATAATATCATTTAATAAATTCATTTACAAGTCATTTTCAAAGCAAGAACATATCATCTAGAAGTCACCTCAAAAGGTAACTTAATTAATTGGGATAATCTTAGAAGTCTTACCCTTAATTTAGTCACATGGAAAATTCATTTACTCTTGCATCTCATGCTTAATCATATCACATATAATTACCTCTATTAATACCACAAGGTTATTCACATATTAAGAGAAAATTAAAGCTTAAACTAGAAAATCAAGGAAATGTCATCGAGTCTTGATCACTCACCCCACCCTTTAATCATTTCAATATGCAATTCAAAATTTTAATTTGCAATTCATTTCAAAATTATCATCCCAAGGAAAGGGGAAAATGGCCACATCTATAAAGGATTCAATTCAAATTCCATAAAAGTGACCATTTAATTAAACAGCACACCCCAAGGGTTATATCTAGTTTCAAGGTGCTCAACATATAATCACCAATTAATAAGTCTCTTTAATTGAACAAGGAACACATATTAATTTAATTTAGGAATTAAAACTCATTTAAAAGGTGGTGCTCTAAGAATTTGGAATGCGGAAAAACATCATATATATAACCACTCTACTTTTAATGAAAGGAATGAGAGAACTTATCTTAGATCCATGATTGATAACTTGTCCAATATCAGCTCCTAATTCATCTTAGATCATGAAAAATTAAAAAAATGGATGAAGCACCTAATATTAGGGAAAATTATGTTGTACCTAAATAGTATAGCTGATACCAAGAAGAAAGAAATAATATTTAGAAGTAATTGAGACCTTACCAGCGTCGATCCAATGAGATAGATAGGTCATGAATCTGACACTAGATGGGGGAGGATGATAAAATCCAAGAAAGAGCTTACCTAAGAGCTCAAAAGAGGTGAGATTGTTGTCCAAGAGGAAGAAGAGTGAAAAATAATTAGGTTTTAAGAATTAATAAAGGGTAAAGTGGTAATTTTACCCCAAATATCTGGGTTATAAGGTTTAAGTGCATTTTTTGACCAACTATGAATGGTATTCTATAGGGAAGGTACACCCGTACAGTTTGTCCACACATTTTGACTAAACGGGCACAAACTATTCCAAAACCCACTTTCAGAATTGAAGAGGTGGTTTCACAGTCATGCAACCCAAATTTAAATGTTTAGTCTATATGTACAACCTTCTCCTATGTTATTCCCATGCCTTGCACAGTTTTTCAAACTATGTGGCCTTCCTCTCATGGTTTGAACTAACGATGCGCCATGAATTTTGATTCATTATACTTGGGTTCACGGTCTCAAACAATCCATAAACACTACTGAGAACTCTATAACCTCATCAAGAATTTATATGAGACCATAATTAAACATTTAAACTGAGAATTGTTATAAATAGAATGATCTATACCTAAAAGAAAAACTAGGTTCCTACAATATTCCTCACTTAAAGTAATTCATCCTTGAATTTCCTTCTCAAGGGTGCTAAAGAATGAATGAGAATAATTTTGGTTTCTATGATCATACATCAGCCTCCTTCTCCCAGGTCTCATATGATACTCATACACGCTTCAATAGAACCCATACTAAAGGAATTGACTAGCCTCGAAGAACCATTGTGTTATGATCCACAATATGTATCTTATTCTCCTCAAAGGATGCATCTACCTGTAACTCAACCTCCCCATGCCAAAAAGCATGAAATGGGGTTTAATAACAATGTCACATCTAAGAATCATTGATGATGTCATTCATAGTGTGGTACCTCTGAGGTAACTGTAACTGATAGGATACTATCATGACTCTCTCTAGAATCTCAAATGAACCAACATAATGTGGTGAAAGCTTGCCCTATCTCCTAATTATCCTATGTCCCAACCTCAGTGAAACATGAAAGAAAATCATATCCCTAAACTCGAATAATAGAGGTCTTCTTGGGCGATCAGCATATGATTTTTGACAAGACTATGCAATATCCATCCACTTCTGAATCAAATTAACTCACTTTTTGGTTTCCTGAACAAGAAGAGTTCCAAGAATAGCATCCTCTCTTGCCTCTAACTTGTATAGGGGTGATCGACATGGACTACCATATAAATCCTCAAAAGGAACCATCTATATAGCATCCCAAAATCCATTATTGTGGTAGAAATAACATAGAGGTATATACCTCGCCCAATAACCCTTGAAATATTGGATGCATGCTTGAAATATGTGCTTAATAACATGAATTGTGTTATCTGATCATCCATCTATCTAGGGGTGGTATGTTGTGCTAATAATCACAAGTATACCTAATTCCATCTATAACCCTTTCTATAAACATGATGGAAATTGGGAATCCCTATCTGAAATGATCTATGTGGCACCCCATATAGTTGTACTATATTATATGTTGGTCGGAGTGGACACTCAAGAGGGGGGTGAATTGAGTTCCAATAAAAATTTCTGTTAAAATATTTTCTATTAAAATACCCCAATTTATAAAACAAGTTACACTGAAGTGAATTTGTAAAACTGTAAAGGTTCAATTAAATTCTCAAAATATTGATTAGTTCTCAGTTAATCTAATCAGAAGATTAAATTAGATTTTGAAACTAACCAACTGATTTACAACAGTTACAAACACTTACTAGATTAATTATCAAAGTAACTTTCAAATAGATTTGTATTTCAAAGTATTAAGCAGCGGAATATAAATTAGAGACTGTTTATTTTGAACTTAAACTAAAAATACACAACAGATATAACCAAGAGGTTCAGTCTCATGCTAAGACTTAGTCCTCTCAAATTTATATATAAAAGTGATCCACACCTTGGATCAGTGTTAACAACAGTACACGATGGTCCATGCCACATAGGGACCTCTACCACTGTTCTTCATGGGAAAACAAAGACAACAGTGCACAGGCTGTCCAGGTCCTACTTGACCTCTACCACTATCCTTAGTGAAACACAAGAAGGTGTAGAATGTTTGGAATGGGGATTTAGTATCCTCCTGTTCAGCGCAGGAGATAGTGTGTGTGTAAGATATATAGATTAGACACACTGCTCGAAAAAGTAAATAAAGAAATCACTTAGAGAGAGTATAGAAAGTGTAGAAGCTCTAGTGATTGGCAGTGCAGCTCTGGACTCGTTGGATTCAACAGAAATGCTTCTGAGTCCTTCTCGGGTTTTGTGTCTAAAAACAGAGTGTCATGGTTCAGCTTGTGTTCTTCATAAGTGATAATGTTCTCTTGATTTCATTTCCTCCAGTAGTGTCGGATTTCATGCATGTGAGTTCTCTGAAATATATTGCAATGTGTTCTTCGTGCTCAGTATTGTTCTTCTGTTCAGTACAGATCACTCGTGTTTTTTGAGTTGTCGCACGTACGTATGTTCTTCTCTGGTTTGCGCGCTTGTGTCTCTATTATGTTCTACTGCAGCTCGGTCTTATTTATATTCCATAATCTCCAGCATTAGAAATTATTTCTTCTTCATAGGTTCGAGGTACGGTTTCCTGACATGCCAAAAAATATCATTAAATAACATTAAATGAATTAAAAACATCAAATATGACAGTTAGCATTATTTAAATAATATTGACAAAAAGGTTAAGAAACGGTATCACAGTGGTTATGCAAATGGTGTCTCCTTGAACTGGTGTCTCTTTCAAGGTATGTGCTTCACGGTGTGTCCTTCACAGTGTCTCCTTATCAAAGTGTCTAAGTCACGGTGTCTGAGTCATGGTTTCTGAGTCACGGTGTGTCCTTCAAGGTGTCTAGTTCATGGTGTCTGAGACTTAGAATTCACGGTGTCAGGCTTACTATGTCTTTCTTACACTTCACGGTGTCTGTGTCTTGCACACAGTCTGTCTTACTCTGTCAAACTTCACGGTGTCTTGATACTTAGACAAATAACTGTATTCAAACATAAACAGTAATATGCATAATGTGAATTAAGCTTAACCATTATCGAGTAAGAGAACTTGAAACATAAATACAAGGGTTTGATAAGATAAGTAAGATTTGTGATCATGAATAATATTTGTACATAATAATGAGATTAATTAACAATAATAATATTTGTGATCATTAAAACATGATTTGTAATTATTATTTAGATTTGTGATCATTAAAACTTGATTAATACATGAGGAGTCCAACAATATCCCCCTTTTTGATGATCACAAATTATGTATAGTTAAAATATAAATTAAATGAACCATTAGAGAAAATAACATATATAATAATAATAGATAAAAGACTAAGAGATAACTCTTCCTCACTTTTTCTCCCCCTTTTAGGATTATCAAAATGTAGAGATAATTGAGTGAAATAATCGATTTGTCATTAAAAATGTGCAGACTACATCATACAATAGAAATACAAAAACAAAGACATCCCACCAAAAATTAGGAATAACTGGTTCGCATCATAGATTGGATTTCACTTTGCCTTTATCAACAGCAGGAGATGGAGCTGATGTAGAGGAAGGCATGGAGGTAGTAGAAAAAGATGGTGAAGGTATACCTTCAAATATGGAGGGAGACAAAGTAAAAGTTGTATAAGATCTAGTTTGTGGTTGGTCAAGAATGACTGGCCGGATCTGAGATAGAGCTTGGCTGACTGACAAGGCAGTTGAGGATAGGGCAGGTAGACCTGGTCAAAGAGGGGCAACAGCTGGTGCAACTATAGTTGTACTCTGCACATGAAGATATGGCTTCAAAAGATTGATGAAATTAGTAATTATTTCTCCACCATATTACATAGCCTTTTCAAAATCATCTTTATTCTCCATGAATTTGTCCAACAATCTGGTGAACTCTGTAAGCTTCGGAACGCGAGCTTTAAAATCTTGAGTCACTGGAGGAATTTTCAGATTCTCCACAAGATACTTCAAGTGATTTATCATGTCACTTTTAGATAAAATCTGAGTGAGATAAAATTCTATCTTCTTAGTGATCTCTTGTTGAGCATCATTGGCAATCTTAGAATGAATTTGAACCAAGTCAAGTGCTTGATCACTATTCTTAACTACTTCTGACAAAGGAGACAGATACAAGCCACTAAAAGCATTAAAAATTACTTCCTTGATTATGGACCTCAGCAGAGAGTCATCTAAAGAAGGTGTGGAGGTCTGACTAGAGGGATGAGAAGCCTTAATAGCTATGGTGAGAACTTTGAGCTGTTTCAAAACCTTTTGAAGACAGCCAGTGTACTCATCTGTGAGCTTATTCAGATTCCCTACAAGCTCTCTCATGCGTTGCATCATCTTTTTGTTCCTTTCTCCAATATTATCATCAAAAGACAACATGTAGGGATGCATCTTAGATAGAATCTCTCTAGAAATGTTGGAAACATTTGGTTCAAGAGAAGTAGCAGCAGGTGCAAGAGTAGAAACAGGAGCAGGCTTTGATCTTGAAGACAGATCTGTTTGCAGGTTTTCCTCCAAATCGTTCAAATTTGCAACATCAGCACTAAGAAACTTATTTTCAACTCTGACTTCTTGAATTTCACTGATCATCCATGGTTGAATATTCCGAATAGTATTTTCCAAAAGAATCGTGGCATCCTCTTGACTTATTTGAGTCACTGGATGAGGTTGAGTGGACATAATTTTCTCAACTCCAGTAAAGATAGTCTCTCCAAAGACTTTCATGTCATCCTTAGTTATAAATAATTTTTGGTTGGGTAAGAGTACTGGTGAAGGTAGTGGTGCAGGTTATGATGTAGATTCTGGTTGTAGTTCAGAACTAGTTTTAGATTCAGATTGAGGTTGAGTTTGAGGCTCTGTTTCTGGTTTTGGTTATGGGTGAGCTACTGGATTTAGTTGAAACAAAGAAGACAGATCTATACCAGTTTCAGTCACTAGCTGTGATTTACTCACATCATAAAAGCTGGGGAATTCATACCGAGTGTACACAGAGTATGAATCGGTGGAAGGAGGTCCATCACCAGGTTCAGATTCAGATTTATCAGACTCAGCTGTACTAGGTTCAAGGTTTTGAGGTTCCTCCCCCTCAATAGGTTCTTACATTTCAGGAACTATAGGATTAGTAGCATGGTCAAAATCCACAAGATCAACTCTAATCTCTTCAGCAAATTCTTTCCTTTCCAGCTAAAAGGCAATTTCCATCCTCTCTTCAGCAGAGGGTATGTACTCAGGAACTGGCTGTTCTATAGGTTGTGCTTATAGACTTGCTTCTTGCATAGAGGTGAGATCTTCTAGATTTTCTTCTTGAATTGCAGGGAGGTCTTATGTTCCACCAGACTCTTCCATGGCTTTCTTCTCTAAAACAGGGATAATCAAATCTCTTGCAGCCTCAGGTTGGGTTTATGGATCAACACCATCTCTAGAAGCAGAAGCTTCTTCTTCTTCAAGAACAGAAGGAGGTTCTTCTTCTCTAAGAACAACAGAAACTTCCTATCTAGAAGGTATTTCAGCAGGAACATCAGCAGGGACAATAGTCCTTTCTTTCTCAATAGGAGCTACTTCTTCTTGAGGTAATTTAGCCTCTTCTCTATGAGGTACTCTATCTGCCTCTTCCTCTTCTTCTTCCTCTTCTGGATACTCAGCCATCTCATCTGGTTTCAAACCAGGATCAGTAATATTCTTTGTCCTTCTTGGATAATCAAAATTATTATACTTCTTATACAGTTGATCATTATCCTCAACTCACTGCTTCTTCCAAGGGTTCCAATTGATCTTCATCCTTCTGATGGTAGGCTTGGATAGGTAGTACTCAAAATCCACAAGTTTTTCTTCATTCAGTCCAACTACACCCTTGGAAACTAACATAGCCGAAATCATCCTTGAGTAAAACAAAGATGTGGATTTGGAAGTGGCCTTAATCAGTTCACACATATGGTGAATGACATATTTTCACAGATTTATCTTATGGACATTGTTCATCAGATGAATCAGGAACACATCCTATTACTTCAACACAGCAAAATATCCTTTTCTCAGACAAATCAAATTCTGATCAAACTTAAATAGGATCCTTGTCTCCCCATCAAGATCTGCAGCTATGGCCCTTCTCTTGGTGCCATTTCCAGTTAAAATTTCCAAGGCATTATCCAGGTCAAATATGTCAGTTGTTGGAGGAGGGTCTCTCTAGTAGTAATCACAAATTCCTTCATGAGTAATCCTCAAGCATGTATTCCATATCTTTAAAGAGAATGAACACTTTCTTCCATTGATCTAACTTGTCACCATAAAACGTTTTCCAGCATCAAAGGAGAACTTTACATACTGATAAAACTGGGATACCAATCTTGGGTAAATAGCTCTATCTTGTCTAGAAAACCATTTGATCCATCCTTGTTCTTTGAGGACTTTTAGAACAAAAGACTTAATAGATAGAATCCACTCAGGACAAATCTCTTTCTCAGGAACTATAGTACGAGTTACTAGCTTAGGATTCAAGGGACCTTCAGGAGCTATCTTCAGTTCTCTTTTCTGTTTCTTCATGTGGCGCTTCTCATATGAGGGTGAAGATGGACGCTTCATCCTAGGAATCTACTAAAGACTCGTGCCAGAGAGATGGAGAGAAGGTTTTTAAGGTAAAGAGGGTTCGAGAGAGTGAGCAGGAGAGAGCTCGGGTAATGAATCGAGTGAAAACCCTTATGTTTTATCATTTGGGAATGTCAAACGTCATAAAAACAAAAATGTGGGAAATTAAATAGCGGTGAAATAAAAATTACTGTGATTCGGGTTAAAATAAATATATGAAAAAATCTTCACGGTGAGACAGTGAGTAGGCATTGTGGTGTGATGAAAAACAGTCATCACGGTGAGATAGTTGGTCGTCGTCACGGTGAGACAGTGACTATTCTGTGCAGTCACGGTGAGACAGTGAGTGAACTGCTCTGTCACGGTGAGATAGTTAAGTGACAGACCGTGAACACAAGTTGTTAACTATGCAACCATAAACAAGAAATAGTAAGTGAGAAATAGTGAACATGAAACCGTAAAGTAAAATATAGTAAAAATATTAAACAGTAAGATCTGTAAGATATCAATTTATGGTTAATCATACCAAGATCATGTATGATGTAGTCTAATCTCTCAGAATTTAATGGTTTAGTGAATATATCAGCAAGTTAATATTCCTTACCAATGAATTCCAAAGTGATATCACCTTTTTGATAATGATCCCTCAAAAAGTGATGTCTTACATCAATAAGCTTTGTCCTAGAATGTGAAACAGGATTATTTGAAATGTTAATAGCACTTGTGTTGTCAAAATTTATTGGTACATGTCTGATTTGATATCCATAGTCTAGTAATGTCTATTTCATCCAAAAAATTTGTGCCCAACAACTCCCAGCAGCTATGTATTCAGCTTCTGTTGTAGATAATGAAAAAAAAATTTGTTTCTTACTACACCATGATACTAGTGACTTGCCTAAAAGGTGACATGTTCTAGAGGTGATTTTTCTATCTAACTTACATCCAGAAAAATCAGCATCAGAATAACTAACTAATTCAAATGATTGTTCTTTTTGATAAAATAGTCATAAATTGGGAGTATGCTTGAGGTATTTGAAAATTCTCTTTACAACATTTAAATGTGATTCTTTTGGATTTTCTTGAAAATGAGCACACATACACACACTAAACATAAGATCAGGATGACTAGAAGTCAAGTAGAGTAGACTTCCAATCATTCCTCTATAAGTGGTTTGATCAACAGATTTATTATCTTCATCAAAATCCAACTTACAGGTGGTACTCATGGGAGTGTCACTACTTTTTTTGTTATTCAATCCAAAACATTTTAAAAGATATCTAGTATACTTACTTTGAGTCAAAATAATTCCATCATTTTTTTGATAGATTTTAAATCCAAGAAATAATTTTAATTCACCCATTAAGCTCATTTCAAATTCATTTTGCATAATTTTAGAAAAATCAGTACATATTGAACTTTTTGAAGATCCAAAAATAATATCATCAACATAAATTTGAACAACTAAAACATCTATAGAAATTATTTTTAGAAAAAGGGTAGGATCAGCTATAAATTTTGTAAAACCATTAGAAATAAGAAAAGTACTTAACATGTCATACCAAGATCTTGGAGCTTGTTTTAAACCATATAAATCTTTTGATAATTTGAAAATATGATTTGGAAAATGAGGGTTTGTTAATCCATGTGGTTGATCAACAAAAACATCCTCAGTTATATACCCATTTAATAATGCACTCTTGACATCCATTTGATATAGTTTGAAATTTAGATGTGCAGCATATGCAAGTAAGATCCTAATGGATTCTAATCTGGGTACTGGAGCAAAAGTACCCTCATAGTCAATTCCTTCTTCTTGACTATAACCTTGTGCAACTAATATAGCCTTGTTTCTAACTATGTTTCCAGATTCATCTACTTTATTTCTAAACACCCATTTAGTGCCTATGGTGAAAGTGTCCTTAGGTCTTTCAACAAGTTTCCAAACATTATTTCGTTCAAACTGATTGAGTTCTTCTTGCATAGAAATTACCCAAAATGCATCATTAATAGCATCATCAATGTTTTTAGGATCAAGTTGTGACAAGAAGTCTTGATGTTTAACCTGATTTCTAAGAGAAGCTCTAGTCTATGTCCCTCAATCCAGATTTCCTACAACAGCATATAAAGGATGATTCTTTAGAATCCTAGTTGATCTAGTAAAGGTAGGGCTAGAAATTTTAGGTTCTTCTTCAAGTTCGGGTTTATTAGAAGCAAATTCTGGAATATGTCCCGAACTGATTCTCTTTACCGTAGGTTCATTGATTTTATCATTAAGGTTCAAAACACATAAATCTTCATCAAGATTTTCAAGAGATGATTTAGGTTCATGTGGATCAGTTTCATCAAATTTTATGTGAATAGATTCTTCCACACATTTTGTTCTTTTATTAAAAACTCTATAGGCTTTGCTAGCTAAAGAATAACCAAGAAAAATTACTTCATCACTCTTAGAAGAAAACTTTTCCAGATTATCCTTTGTATTGAGGATAAAGGCATTGCATCGAAAGACTCTAAGGTAATTAACTTTAGGTTTTATATTATTCCATAGTTCATAAGGGGTATTCTTGAGAACAGTTCTAATCAAGACTCTATTAATAATATAAAAAGATGTATTCACAGCTTCATCACAAAAATAAATAGGCAGGTCATACTCAATAAGCATGGTTCTTGCTATTTCTTGAAGGGTTCTATTTCTTCTTTCTACTACACCATTCTGTTGAGGTGTCCAATGGGCAGAAAAGTTGTGACTATAGCCATTGTGTGAGTAATAAGATTCAAACACTTGATTTTCAAACTCACAGCCATGATCACTTCTCAGGGTTTTAATCTTAAGTCCACTATGGTTTTCTACAGACTTGGAGTATTTAAAAAAGTAAGAACAAGCTTCACTTTTGTGAGCCAAGAAGTATACCCAAGTATATCTTGAAAATTCATCTACTAATACATAGACATAGTGCTTCCCATTTAAGCTAGAAACTCTAGAAGGTCCAAACAAGTCCATGTGAACCAACTCGAGGGGTTGAGAAGTTGACACTTCTTTCTTTGGTTTGAATGAGATTTTTTATTGTTTTCCCTTTTGACAGGGATTCCAAACTTTGTAATTTGGAAACTCAAGTTTGGGTAGGTCTCTAATCAGGTTCTTCCAAGTTAGTTTTCTAAGTGAATGTATATTACAGTGTCCTAGTCTTCGGTTCTATAACCAATATTCTTCATGAAAAGCATTTAAACAAGTAATATTTTTCTTATCCATGGAATTTAAATCAACTTCATACAGATTTTCATTTCTCAAAGCAAAAAATATTAAAACATTCTTAGAATTAAAAAAATTACAAGAATTATTTTCAAAATTAACATTAAATTTGTCATCACATAATTGAGAAATACTTAACAGGTTATATTTCAGTCCATCAGTAAATAAAATGTTAGAAATTAAAACTGAGTTAGTGTTACCAATATGGCCTAGGCCGATGATCTTTGCTTTAGAGTTATCACCAAAGGTGACATAGCCTCCATCAACCTTTATTAGGATCTTGAAACATGAATAATCCACAGACATATGTCTTGAACATCCACTATCCAAATACCATGTCTTCTTATGGGAACTCTTCAAATAGGTTTCCTACAAAACAGTTTTAAATAGAGAATGATTTTGGTACCCAGATTCTCTTGGGTCCAGACAGGTTAGCAAGCAAAGCATTAGGTACCCAAATTTGTCTTATGGGTCTCATATAATCAATATATTCAACATATTTTGAAATATAAACTCTATTTTATCTATAACCATGTGAGTAACTAGTTGAAGCATGTGAATTTCCAGGATTAGAACTAGCATAATTTTGTCCAGATTTATGAATAAATCTAGTTTTAGTGAACTGTCTTTTTCCAGGTTGGTACCCTATTCTAGTAGTGTATTTTTGTGCCACTTTCTTTCCTAGAATTTGAGTTATATTATCCTTTCCATTTGTGAACTTTTCTAAGTCCATTCTAATTTTCTCATAAGACAATTTTAGTTCTGTATTTTCCTTTAACAGTTGAGGATTCTTTTCTTTTTCTATATCAAGGGAGGATTTAACATTTTTAGTGAGAGCATGATGTTTCTTTAATGACTTATATTTGTCCTTATTTTCATGAAATTTTTCTTCCAGCATATTACAGTATTAAGATAATTTATCTTTAGTCATGTCTTCAGAATCAGAATCAGATTCTGCATGAACTCCATAATAATAAGAATTTAAAACAGGAGTATCTAAGGTTACCTCGGATGTGTTGGTCATGAAACACATGTTGGCACGATTCTTTTCAGAATCAGAAACTTCAGATTCACTTGTGCTGTCTTCTGAAGCACTCCAGGTAGTTTTCATAGCTTTCTTATACTTAATGTCCTTGTAGTCATGTTTCTTCTTGAATTTTAGTTTTGGACAATCAACTTTTATGTGACCTTTTCTTTTGCATTAATAGCAGACTACTTAATCACTTTTATCTGTATTTTTTCAATCCTTTTTCCAGTGACCTTTTTGGTCATATTTACCTTTTTAGTTTGTTTTTCTGAAGAATTTCTTCTTACTATAGAATTTCTTAAACTTGCTGGCTATCTAATCCATTTCAGTATCACTGTCAGAGTCTAAATCATAACTTGTAGAAATTTTAGTTTGTATTTGAGCTTTGTCTTTGTCTTTTCTCTTAGAATCAGTAGACTTAAATTCCACAGACTTCATTTTAAGTTCATCATTTTCCTCCTTATTCACTTTGAGTTCTTCCTCATACATCATAAGCTTACCCATAAACTCTTTGACAGGTAGATCTCCAATGTCACATAATTCTCTGATTGAAATAGAAAGGCCTCTCCATCTATCTGGAAAACATATTAGTATCCTAATGATTTGTTCCTTTGTTGGAACTGCCTTTCTAAGTGAACTCATTGTATTGACTATCTCATTGAACCTGAGATACATATCAGAAATAGGTTCATCAGTCTTCTTTTTAAAATTATCATATTTAATAGTATATGTATTCAATCTCATTTCTTTAACATTAGTTGTTCCCTCATGAGAAAGACCTAAATTATCCAATATTTAATAAGCTGTTTTATAGGCAGATATTCTGTTAAACTCTTCATCTCCTAAATCACAATACAGGGCATTCATAGCTTTATAATTATTATTGTAAGCTACTTTAGTAGGTTCATCCCAAGTAGTTCTTTCAGTTTCTGGAATTCTATATTGAGACTCTATAGCAGTCCAAATAACAAAACCCATACTTTCTAAGTGAATTTTCATTTTATGTTTCCACTGGGCATAATTTGTACCATTAAAGAAAGTTGGCCAGTTAGTAGCAGCACCTTCTAGTCTATTGTCATAACTAGAGTTCAGAAAATAAATTTAATGAGATAAAATTTAGAACAAACAGAAATTTAAGATCTTTAAAGATGCAACTAAAATCATAGTTGAAAAACAGAATGTTTTGAAAACTTGTATTAATAAAAACAATCTCTGATACTAAATGTTGGTCGAATTGGCCACTCAAGAGGGGGTTGAATTGAGTTCCAATCAAAATTTCTGTTAAAATATTTTCTATTAAAATCCCCCAATTTATAAAACATGTTAAACTTTAGTGAATTTGTAAAACTATAAAGGTTCAATTAGATTCTCAAAAGATTGATTAGTTCTCAGTTAATCTGATTAGAAGATTAAATTATCTTTTGAAACTAACCTACTGATTTACAATAGATACAAACACTTGCTAGATTAACTATCAAAGTAACTTTAAAACAAATTTGTATTTAAAAGTAATAAGCAGTGGAATATAAATTAGATACTATTTATTTTGAACTTAAACTAAAAATGCATAGCATATATAACCATGAGGTTCAGTCTCAAGCCAAGGCTTAGTCCTCTCAAATTTATATATAAAAGTGATCCACACCCTGGATCGGGGTTAAAAATAGTACACGACTGTCCAGGCCACGTAGGGACCTCTACCACTGTTCTTCGTGGGAAAACAAAGACAATAGTGCACAGGCTGTCCAGGTCCTACTTGACCTCTACCACTATCCTCAGTGGGACACAAGAAGGTGTAGAATGTTTGGAATGAGAATTTAGTATCCTCCAGTTCAGCGTAGGAGACAGTGTGTGTGTGTAAGATATACAGAGTACACACACTACTCAATAAAGTAAATAAAGAAATCACTTAGAGAGAGTATTTGAAAGTGTAGAACCTCTAGTGATTGGCTGTGCAGCTCTGGACTCATTGGATTCAGTAGAAATTCTTCTGAGTCCTTCTCTGGTTTTGTGTGAAAAAAAAGTGTCATGGTTCATCTTGTGTTCTTCACGAGTGAGAATGTTCTCTTGATTTCAGTTCCTCCAGTAGTGTCGGATTTCATGCATGTGAGTTCTTTGAAAGATCTTGCAATGTGTTCTTCGTGATTAGGATTGTTCTTCTATTCAATATATAGCACTCATGTTTTTTGATTTGTCATATGTACGTATGTTCTTCTCTGGTTTGCACGCTTGTGTCTTTATTATTTTCTACTACAGCTCAGTCTTCTTTATATTCCATAAGCTCTGGCAGTAGGAATGATTTCCTTTTCATAGGTACGAGGTACGGTTTCCTGACATTCCAAAAACTATCATTAAATAACATTAAATGCATTAAAAACATCAAATATGACCATTAGCATTATTTAAATAATATTGAAAAAAAGGTTAAGAAACGGTGTCATAATAGTTATGCAAACGGTGTCTCCTTGAACCGTTGTCTCCTTCACGTTATGTGATTCATGGTGTGTCCTTCACGGTGTCTCCTTGTCATAGTGTCTGAGTCACGGTGTATGACTCATGGTTTCTGAGTCACGGTGTCTGAGTCATAGTGTGTCCTTCACGTTGTCTAGGTCACGGTGTCTGAGACATAGAATTCATGGTGTCAGTCTTACTGTGTCTGTCTTACACTTCACGGTGTCTGTGTCTTGCACACAGTTTGTCTTACTGTGTCAAACTTCATGGTGTCTTGATACTTAGACAAATTACTATATTCAAACTTAAACAGTAATATGCATAATGTGAATTAAGCTTAACCATTATCGAGTAAGAGAACTTGAAACATAAATATACGGGTTGGATAAGATAAGTAAGATTTGTGATCATGCATAGGATTTGTACATAATAATGATATTAATTAACAGTAATAAGATTTGTGATCATTAAAAAATGATTTTTAATTATTATTGAGATTTGTGATCATTAAAACATGATTAATACATGATGAGTCCAACATTATAGATGTACAACCTCTAAAACTCATCAACTGAAAAGGACTCCTTAATAAGTTGGAAATGTGCGACCTTTATAAACCTTTCAAAAATAACCCATACAGCATCATTACCTTGATGAGACATCGGTAAACCTATCATGAAATCTATCACAAATTTATTCCATTTCCGCTCGAAAAAGGAGAGTTGTAGTAAAAGTCTAATCAGTCACTCATGTCCTTCCTTCACCTACTGACAGGTGGAACATCTTGTGAAAAAACTAGTTTCATCTATTTTCATACTCAGCCACCAGTTCTGTCAATATAAATCCAGATACATCTTAGTGATTTTTGGATTCACTATCCAAGATGAAGAATGAAATACAAGTATCATCTCCTCATGCGTTTATGAAGAGACCTAAACAAGACCATGTACAAATATAATTTCATCCTCTCCTATTGTCCAACCAGGAAGAGGGTCCTCACCTATCACACTCTCTTATAGGACTACTCCTTCTGATTCTGATATCTGCCTCATCCTCACTCTATCTAGAAGGGGAGAGGTAATAGCTAAGGATTAAAGGAATGTACATCCATGACTATCATGCTCCTCAAACTGCATCTCAGAGAACAAATATGTGAGATTCTACTCATTATTGTCCTACTGAACTGATTGTATATGAGTATTTGTGATCAGTGCATCATCCAATAGATTACCCTTACCATGCATGAAGTAAATATAAAAGTTGAAATAATGAAGGTATTCAACTAACCTTTACTGCCTCATATTCATAGCAAACTATATAAATATATATTTTAGGATTTTATGGTTTGTATATATGAAAAAAATGCTATCTTAGTAATCAATGTCTCCAAAACACAATACGTGAACAACTACAAAATTTTGGATCATTTTTTAGGTAATTCCTCTTATTTTTCCTCAACTACTAAGACTCATATTCCATGAATATATCTAATTGTATAAGAAATTATCCATGCTTGATACCTGATGCATAATAATACATAGTGTAACCCCTACCTAGATCTGGAGATATCAGTATCTGTGAATAATTCAATCTCCATTTCAGATACTAAAAGGTTGTCTCATAGGAATCTTGACCATAAAAACATCACAACCGTCTTATTCAAGCTCGTAAGAGGTGCTTCTAAGCATGATAAGTACTATATGAAACTTTTGTAGTAACTATTTATCCCGAAGAAACATTATACATCAAAGATGATCTTGGACGGTGCCTCATGAATAATGCTACCATTTCTATGTTCTCAGATTCCAAAGTTGTTCACTTTCCAAGATGTCTGTCTGATCACTCTCCGCTCCGCATATCTCTTGGTGCAGGGTCACCGTGGGAGGAGTATGCTCAATTTTCAAAATTAGGGATGGAGGAAACAAGATTATTCATGGTGGTCAGGGAAGCTTGGGGGATGCCACACTAGGGGAATCCATGGATCTCTTTTCATAATAAGCTTAGGTGGTTAAAGACTCTCCTTCGTGTCTAGAGAAGGACGATCTCGGCTCGTGATCAGGATTTTTCTGAGATCAGTTTTGACGTAGAATGCCTGAAGAATTTTTTTGAATAGTATTGGGATGAATCTATGTTTTCTAAACTAAGAACTAAAAATGATAAGCTATATGATAGTCTTCTGAGGCGGGAAAGGATTTCCAGAGAAGTGGAACGGGTTAAATGGCTTTGTTAGGTGAATTGGAACTCGGGATACTTTTATTCTTGCAATAGAGAATGCAGGCATGTTCAGAGGCCTAACATTCATAGGGATGATGGTTCATTTTCCACTAACTGAGCGGATATAGGGCTCATGGTCAATGGATCCCTACAGTCTTTACTCGCTGCTCCCAATCCTAGTTGGGAAAGGGGATACCTGAGGAGTAGGGATGATATTTTTGATACTATTTCAAAAATTGTTTCGGAGATCATTAATGAGGGTGTCAGGAGAACTCCAAATGAGGATGAGGTGCCTGAGGCAGTGTGGAATTTGAACCTAGATAGTGCACCAGGGCCTGATGGGTTATCTAGTTCTTTTTATAGGGAGACTTGGGATATTATTAAAGGGGATCTTGTACATGTTGTCCAGGATTTCTTCCAAGGATGGGACCTGCCTCGAATTTCATGTGCAACAAAAATGGTTCGTATTCGTAAGGTGTGAAATACTTAGTCCATTGATCAATATTGGCCCATCAGTATGTGTAATTTATCATACAAGGTATTGTCTAGCATACTCAATAAGATACTGGCTGCTCACCTGGATTCTTGGATGAATTCTAAGCTGCATGGATTCATAAAAGGGAGGTCAATCCAGGGTGCGATTAGAGTGGTCCAAGAAATGGAATGTGGCATCAATAACAAGTATCTTGGGGGAAAATTTGTGGTTAAATTAGAAATGATCAAGGCCTATTATAGGTTGGAATGGGGTTTTGTCCTAAAATTCTTTTCTTGAATGGGGTTCTACAATTGGAAAAGTGACCATATTTTATGTTGTTTCTGCTCAGCGTGGATCTCTACTTCATTCATGGGTAAACAATTTAGCTTTTTCAAGTCTTCATGTGGTCTCAGGTAAGGGGATTGTAACACCCCGACCCTAGATTCCCAGATTCAGTGCGTTATTTTAATAGATATGCATGATTACAAGGAATCAAGTCCTGAAAGACCGATCAGTTTAGCATTATTGGAAAATAGATTACATACATGAAGGTGAAATTACACATTAGAAAATAAAAACACAAAATAAATGAATCTTTTCAAACACCATTATTCCCTTTTAGCTTAACCCTTCATATCTTTCACAATACACTTCTTGTAATCCTGGGGAAAATAAAACATAGAAAGGGGTGAGCTCAAATGCTCAGTAAGGGTAAGCAATACAGCAGAAGATGGCATAAATATTAAGCATGGTGAATAATTTAAACCACATACATTTACCAATAATAAACATGAATACTTTTATGGTAGGAATATTATTTGACAAAATATTTCCATAATAAAACATAATAATGGGTATTCTACAAGTTGAATGACTACATGAACCATAAATATTATTTTCATAATCATGGAATGTATAATGCATAAATTCTAAATCATTTTGTAAAGGCCTCGGCCAAGATGTCTAAAAATGATTAAGGCCTCGGCCAGAACCTTATATCAAATTGGGAAAGGCCACATCCAATTCCATGTCTAATTGTCTCATGAGACCAACCGATGCATCGAGGAGCTATAGCGGGCTCCACCCATCAGTTACTATGTCTAATACATTTCTCTTATAAAAAGGTTGAAACATTACATAAACATTCATATTAAAACTAGAATACAAAATGTCAATACATTATCCATAAACCATTAATGGTATAAAAATAACACATCCATAGCCAAACATATCACAAAACGTTTGATACAATATGGAATATTTTTATCATAATAAATCAACTTCAAACAAGTTTAAAATCCATCAAAGGATGTTGACATAGATGAAAATGATTCGTAAAACTCTTTGAGAGAAATACCTATTTTTCATGAAATCGTCTGTAAGTCTCACAATTTATAAAGGAGGCCATTTAAAAGAGATTTTTTAATCAAAGTGTCCCATACCACTTTGAAACTTTTGAAAAGTGTTATCATTTAAAAACATTCATGTCCATATAAATAAATCCTTAAAATCATTTTGAAAATATGGACATTAATTAAAAGGGTTTAGAATGATAAATTTTTAAAACATTTAACATGGGGATCTAGTTAAATAGACCCTCCCATAAAACCTTAAAAGATTCATTTTGAAAAAAAAATATGAAATATGGGTATCTATGATATGTATGTCCCAGAAAATGCTTACCCGTGAACAATCGCGAATAATAATTACATTGAAGACATAACCCTTACCTTGCACTTTCCTTTAGTCGAGGGTATGTTTAACCACATGTGTGAAGATAATAGTATGTTATTAAATTATACCATAACCATATTAATATTTATGATATCATACATGATTCATTTATGACTTTATACAACCCATTTAATAATAATTTCCATGTTAAATTAATATTTTGGGTAATAATTGCTTTCTTTATCATATGTGTTTTAACTTGTTACTCTTGATTGTATCACTTAGGAAAAGATTAAAATACTTACAGAATATAAAAAATGATTTATATATCATTCATATTTAGAATATAAATATGTATAATGGACATATATATGAAATGAAAAACACCGTTTATGGAGATGGTAGTCTATACGTACGCATAAACACTTTTTCTGTTTTCATATCATATTTAATGGAACTAAGTGAATAAGATATATGTAAGTACATATATATATATCTCCAGTTTAATTATTATGTAATATTTTACATACTTATTAGTAATATATATTTTTATAATCGTCGATGAATGGTGATCGTGGAAATGAATCTCATCGCGTCATGGAGACGATAATCCATACGTACGCACGAGCGACAATATAATTTCCTCAAATATGTAGAATTGGATGGTATATTAATTTTATAGAGACATTATCATGTTATTTTTATTATTTATTTTCATAATAATCATCATTATATCCATCCAAATGACATAGTGTTTAATAACAAATTACACCACGGCGTGGAGACGGTAAGTCGTACGTACGCACACATGGTGAAATTATCATTTATAAGATGGATAGAGTAATGAATATAGTTTTTCCATATTTATAATAACATCACAGTATATAGAAGATACTAGATTTATTGTTTTAGAATGAAAACAACAAATAAATAGGAAGTGGAAGAAGAAAAGAACTTGAAAGAGGTGATGAAATATTTACCTCTTCTTCGGGTTCTTCCTTTTGATTTGATCAAAAGTGCTCCTTAGGTTGGATTTATGATCAAACTAAGTCCAGTAGGATTAATTGAGGGATGTTGGGAGGATATTTGGGGTAGGGTTTGGCCGATCCAAATGGCTTTGTAGATGTGATTTTTAGAGAAGGGGAAGTGCCCTTTTATAAGAGGGGTGAGGGTCACTTTAGGAAAAGATTAACGTATTAATTTATTATATAATCATATTCGATTTTTAATGGTTTCAAATGAATTTATTTCGAGCCTTAGGTGGTTATGGGTCCAAATAATCTCAACCAATAGGTTTTAGACAAGTTTAGGTTTCCATTTTAACCTTATCTTATATATTTAACTCTTAGTTAAATAGTTTAACTTTTACCGTGTCTTCTTGTATTCTTACACTATATGGTTAATAAACTTACTCTAAACATCCAAGAGAACCTCAAGTGGCTCATTAATGGAATATATAATATTATATAAGCCCTTTGGCCGAACATTACATTTTTAGGAATATTATATCAACCAATAATATAGTATTTGTTTTAAATATTAATTTATGTCAATTTTGACACTATTTGGTATTTTGTTTTTGTGAAAGTCATCACAACTTGATTACTTCAAACAAGATACATTTAATTAGCCCTAAAATGTCCTAGTAACCTATAAAATTCATGTATTTTATAAAAACTTTGAAATTATATTTATTTTAATATTTATAATACCATTTATTTGATTATTTCATTAATAAAGTTAATTACTGCATCATCATTGTGTCATAAATAAATTTAATTATTTAATGTCTAAAAATTATAAATAAAATACCATGATGTAATAAATCTTATTATATTTCTAATGAATATTCATAGTCTAATTTATCTTATGTATAACCCTATATTAAAAATGGTTTAGTTAATAAACATTGAATTTAACACTTTTAACTCTTCTTTAAATTTAATAATAATAAATGTCCTAATCTAATCCAGGTGGACCTAAAGGATCATATTTTATTCCTAAGGTTGTTTTTGTTCGAATTACACTTATCCAATAGAATTAGGACTTGTGTTAGGGTAATAATAATTTCATTTTTACCCTTAATTACCCTATTTACTTTTAATCATGGTAAATAAAAGTAAAAATTTACTATTCACAAAAAAAATGTTTATCTTATTGAATCACATTTTACTCCTTGATGTTAACCGTGTCTCTCGGGTTTTTGAAATTCAACTCACAGAAGTGATAAAATTAAGTTTTATGTAAATTTGCAAATGCTCCTAGGAGGTGGGTAAAAGATGGTAAAAAGTTCGATAAAATTTTTATATATCTAAAATTATGATAAACTAACTTCAATTAATTACATTGAATTTATATAGGTATTATGTATCTATTTTGACCGAAAATAAATTTAAATAAAATAAATAATTATAAAAAGTCGGTTTTGACCAATAACTCATTGTTTTTCACTATTCATCAAAAATTGAATGTTTTCAGAAAAATATCAAAAATTAACCCTAAGAAACTGTTGATATTATGAATTCAAAAATTAATTCTATTTTACCAATTTCAAAACATAGAAGTTGAATTAATTAATTTAAAATCAATTCCCATTCTCAAAACCAAGAAGCATATTTTTAAGAAATAATAACTATCAAAAGATTAACACTTATTTATGTCCAATTTCAAAGTGAAATTACTTACAATTACCATCATTGGATTAAATAATAAAAATATAATCTAATTATACTTCAAAACCATTAAAATTTATAATTCAACACTACAAATTATTTTGATTAAAAAAGCTGTTTTCTGTTAAAATTTAATAATTTTCACTATTCACCCAAATATAAATGTTATCAGAAAGACACCAAAAATTTATCGAAACTAAATTTTTATGTACCTATTCAAAATAAGATGTTTATTTTTCCAAATTGAATATATAAAAGTGTCAAATATTGGATTTAAAAAGGGTTCTCTATTAAATGGGGGGTAAAATTGCATTTTTTTAAAAATAGATCTTTTATTTGAAAAAAAATGTATTTTTTTACATTATGTATAAGAAACTTATAATATGGATTCTAAAATTATAAGGATTATATAAAATTAAAAATTCTGTTAATACTATTCATAACCGCTTTTGAACGGCTAGTTTGGTAAGTCGTTTTGCGCTTGAACTCAGTGTTGTGTGTAGTGCAAGTTATTCAATTACTTTGAAGAAACAATGTACTATAAAATCTTGGGGTGTTACATTCTCCCCTCCTTTAATAAATTGCATCCTTGCAATTTGAAATTGTTCTTATAAAATAAATGGTTAAAAATAGAAAAATACCTTTGTGGAAAACCCTCATCGGAAATTGGGTTTATAAAATTTAGTCTTAATAAGAGGGAAAGGGAAACGAAAAAGTCACCACCAAATTATGATCTCAATTAGGAGAAAATTGGTGGTAATTAGAGACACATGATTGGAGGAAAAATGTAAATATTTATAGGGAGTGATTGAGGTCATCAATCACAAACAAGTGCAAAATTGATGACCTCAAACCCATCAATCTATGATGATTTAAAATACTATCGGTTCAACAAAACATAAGGTATTAGGATAACACATTTTAGGTTTTAAGATCCCTTCCCTAAAGTTAAAGAATTTATTTATCCATAGAATAATAGGGAAAATATATATATATATACTTGACAAGGAGAGGTTCTTCCTTCAACTAATTCCTATCACAAACTCATCTTTCATTCCAAAAGATTTCAAAAAAATATCATATTTAACCTAATCGAATAGGGTTCCAAAATAATGAATTTATAATTCACCTATCAGACCTTTTAGAAAGAAACTAAATTATAAAATCTAGGATATCACATAGGCCAGTGGTAGGTGATTCACCCTTGTCATCTTACGGTTGCAGGTTCAAGTCTCACGACCTTGGCGAACGTGACGGGTTGTCACCAGACCTCCGGGATTTCCTTTTTATGGTAATCCAAAAAATAATCCCAAGAAATGATTTAACATTAACAATAGTATCCAATGTTAAACTTAATCGATTCCAACCTTTAGACTTATCCAAAATACTTCTATCCAAACTCACAGTCCAAAATTTATAAGGAATGTAAACACAATGAAGATCCCTTTTTCCACGTAATAACATTTGAATACCTTCATCATGTTTTCTTTTAAAACACGATAACACCCTGAATTACCATAAAACCTTATTGATTACATTCATGCTCTCTTATTCCTTATGTCCAAATTTTTTTTATACTCCAACAATGATGAAATAAACAAAACATTAATCAGTGCCAAGGTAGTCAAGAATATCCAATATAATTTATCTAAATCAACCATATCTTATTCCAAAATTACTACCTCAGTATCAAGACCATATTAAGGATTACCTTTACTTTAACCATATATTTTCAAAAAAAGTATAACTTGCTGTTGAGTCACGTTTCATAGTACCATATAATATCAAATCTTCAATGAAATAGTATTGCAGTACAATCCTTATTTATTTCCATAATTTATGTAACCATTACATCATTGATACAACACTAAAATGAAACAATTCTTTAATAACAACATAAGAACACAAGTAATTCCTCTTCATCTGTGGTAGTATCATAAATTGATTATTATTCATTAGCATCATTTTTGGAATACTCTGATGATCTGAACATTGATTCACATAGTGTCCCAACTCCTTGCAGATGAATCTTTTATATTTGAAATTTTTTTATTATCCTTTCAATCACATACTTGACATCCTTTTTCTCAACACTTATAACAAACTCACATTCCCTTCAAGCATTTACCATGGTGATTCTTTCAACAGTAATCACATATTGGAAAATCCTTCTTTCCCCTCTACCCTTTATCTATATTTCGCTCTTCCATCCTTTTCTTCTCTTTCATCCCTTCAATTCCAAATGACTGACTGTCTGAAAGTTATCATTTTTATTCATTTTGAGAGATCACAATACATAGAAAGAATGAAAAGCATCACAGAGGTATAAAGTAATGCAACCCCAACGAATCATTGAAAAAAATTCATCCCCTCACTAAGAAATGAACCCAAGTTAATAAAGGAAACCATACGGCGATTAGAAGTATCCATTGAGGCCAGAAAATACGCTACTGTATTTCCCTCCCGCAATGTATTAGATATCGCCATGTGATTCCCCATGAAAACTTTGCATCTCCTGATTGTATAAACTATTTTCCAAGGAATTCTTCCCATGTCCAGAAAGGATGTGTATTGCAGAAGGGATTCAGTCTCCACCATTGTCTACCGAATCTGTCTACTAGAACACATTTCCAAACCCTTATCCAATCGAGGTCCTCTGCCTAAAGAGCATCAACTTCCTTAAACGAAGTAGTGAACGTCGCATGCACTAACCCAGCGTGATCTCGCAAAACACCACCCCCATGAATTCCCCCCCTCCCCCTGTGCAACAACCCATCCGAATTTAGTTTGAGCCCTTGGCTCAGAGGACACCATCGTACCCAATATCCCTGCCCTAAACCATTCGCCTGGTGATTAGTAGATATAGACAGGACCAAAGAGCTTACCGAAGGCGCCGAGTGACAATCCAGGGATAAACGAAGCAGATCCCGGATATTATTTTTCATTTTCAAACGAATGAAGGTCAGGGATATTGAAGCATTATTATGTCGACCCTCATTTTGGTCCTTCCAAATTTTCCATCACTCGGCACTTAGGATGATCGATCTGGCCTTTCTCTCCACCCCTTGGTTTCCAACTCCACTAAAGCAATCATAGAGAAAGTTAGCAAGAGATCATTCATACCCATTCCAATCGAAGAAATCCCCATAGGCCTTCCAAATCCCTTTGTCCCATTCACTATCATATAAAAGATGACCTACTGATTCTTGGTTGGAAGACCTGCAGCACCAACACCTTGAAGCCATATTCACACCCATTTTCTGAAGGTTGACATCTGTAGGCAAAGCCTTGTTCCACACACACCACAATAGAAAGTTAAATTTTGAGGGGATATCTTTGCACCATATAAACTCCCCCCATGAATCAACATTAACTATGCTCCTCGTCACATGATCATAATTCCTAATGGAGAAAGCCCTCGACGAAGATCCCATGAAAACTAGCATGTATTCCTCATCATTAGCAACAAAAGTGATGAAAACATCCCTTTCACTCACATCAATAATAGCTTTTATGATACTTGGGTGATTACTAACCTCTTTAAAAGATAAGTCTGGGGTAGGATACCCCAGGAACCACAGCCTGCCTACCCGCCAATCCTGATGCCAAAAGTTGATGTTCCCCCTTCCTACAATCCATCAAGTGTGAAGATACAGAATTTCTAGATATGGGAGGGTCAAATTCCATATCCTAGATGATCGCCTTCTCTGAGTATTCACATTCAGTCCATATGAATCATGCATGATTCTTCCTCATAGTGATCGGCCTTCCAAAGCCTTCCATTCTAACTTAGCATGGATCCCATGCATGGTACTGGAGACACTTCTCATATTAATACCCCCTTCAGATAGAGATCTTGCTAAACATTTCCATGAATCCCAATGGTGTATTCCTTCCATCTGACCATCCCATATGAAGGACACCATAATCCTTTAGAAATTGGATATTACACTTTTTGGAACCTTCATAGTAGAAGGAATATTCATAGTGATGGAAACAAGAACATTGTTGACTAGAGTGATATGGCCTCCAAAAGAGATAAATCTATTCTTTCAGTTCTGGATATTCCCTATAATTTTGCTTATAAGATTATCAAAATGATTCACTCCCAAGGAAGAAGGACTAACCAGAGCTCTGAGGTAATCCATGGGAAAATAGCCCCTTCCCATGCTCAAGCTGGCTCTCAGAATCCTCTCCCTCCTCATAGAGCTCCTCCTTGATGCAAATAAGAGACTTTTTTCCTTGTTCACTAACTGACCACTCCACTTGCAATATTCCTTTAAAATCCCTTTGAGACCCCTCACAGATCTTCTACTACCATTGATAAAAATAATAGTGTCATCCAGGAACATCAAGTGAGCAATACCCCTTGTGGCATACATATGGTGATAAGAAAGGATTTTACCTGAGCTGAGTCCCTTATTAATATAGCAGCTGAAAGAATTTTGTGCAAGAATGAAAAGAGTAGGGGATAGAGGATCCCCTTTCCTGAGACCATGGAATGCCTAGAAAAAGACAAAATGCATGCCTGTGAATGAAGTCGAAATCCATGCTGAGCTAAAGCAAGGGAAAAGGAGATCGATAGTCTAGTTGGAGAACCCCATGCAATCCAAGACTCTTAGACCAAAACCCCATTCCATCCAATCATATGCCTTTCTCATTTCTAATTTAACCACGAAATTTCCCCCAAAAGATTTGTTGTCGATGCCATTAACCATTTCTTGTACCATAACAATCACGCCCTGAATTGACCGCCCTTTTATGAATCCATGCTCCTCTAGATTCATCCATTCATCTAGGTAGATGGCCAATCTCTTATTGAGAATGCTGGCTAAGATCTTGTACAGTAGGTTTCACATAATGATGGGTCTATATTTATCAATGGATTGAGGATTACTCACTTTTGGGATAAGAATCATTTTGGTAGCACATGAAATACGCGGAAAATCCCCTCCCAGGAAGAAATCCTGAACGGCACATACTAGATCCCCGTTAATAATCTCCCAAGAATCCCTATAAAAAGACCCAGGGAACCCATCAGGACTTAGTGAAATATCCAGGTTCAAGGTCCAGGCTGCTTCATACACTTCATCCTCATCAGGAATTCTTCTCATAGAATTATTTACTTATCTTATAAAAACACGATACTATTTCTTCATATTATGGGAATACATGGGATACTATTGGATTTATACCATGAAAGATATAATCCTTCTTACTCTTTGGATCAAATGTATTGTTGGAGTTTTCATTCCTTCTATTGGGTGCCATTTATAAATAATGTCATACACTAGGTCGGTTTATGAATCACAATTCATAATTACAAACATGTAAACTACCTAACGTAAATTCAATAGTTTATGGATATAATCCATAATCACAAAAATGTTTTCCTTGAGGAGATATATACTCATAAACCCTTCATAGAGGTTTGTAAAAAATGAGAATTATCCTAAGCATATCCCCCGAGAGTGTCGTAACCTAGAGTGCAGCAAGGCTCTTTGTCGTGCACCAATTCCCGTTCGAGTCTAGCTCAAAGAGGTGTTTTCAGGTTTTACCCCTAGGTACATCTATGCCAGAGCCACCTCTAAGTGCTCGTATCTAGACAGGGATGCATTGCTTGGAAAACTCACAAAATCTCTACAGTATCAAAATTCTAGGTAGTTCTTATATACTATTCCTTGAAGTCTATCTTAGGGTTATGTGCTCTAATCAGAGTATCTAAATCTAGATTCCATGGTTTGTACTAAACATCCTCTGATACCAATTGTAACGCCCAGACCCTAGATTCCCAGAGTCGGTCCTTTATTTTAATACATTGGCATGATTACATGGAATCAAGTCCCGAAAGACTGATCATTTTAGCAATCATGGAAAATAGATTATATACATGAACGTCACATTACACATTAGAAAATAAAACACGACATAAATGAATCATTGCGAACACCATTATTCCCTTTTAGCTTAACCCTGCATATCATTCACAATACACTTCTTAGAATACTGGGAAATATAAAACATAGAAAGGGGTGAGCTCAAATGATCAGTAAGGTTAATAAATACAGTGGAAGATAACATAAATATTAATCATGGTGAATAATTGAAACCACGTGACTTTACCAATAATAAACATGAATACTTTTATGGTAGGAATGTGAGCTGAGTAAATATTTCCATAATAAAAAATAATCATGGGTATTCTACTAGTTGAATGTCCACATGAACCATCAATATTATTTTCATAATGAAGGAATGTATAATTCCATACATTCAACAACATTTTGTCAAGGCCTCATCCAAGACATCTAAAAATGATTAAGGCATTAGGAAAAACCATATATCAAATTGGGAATGGCCTCGGCCAATTACACGTCTAATTGCCTCATGAGACCTACTGATGCATCGAGGAGCTATAGCGGGCTCCACCCGTTCCTTACTATGTATAATACATTCCTCATATGAAAAGGTTGAAACATTACATAGATATTCGTATTAAAACTAGCATATGAAATGTCAATACTTTATCCATAAACCATGAATGGTATAAAAATAACACATCCGTAGTCAGACATATAAAAAAACCTTTGATGCAATATGGAATATTTGTATCATAATAAATCAACTTCAAACCAGTTTAAAATCCATCAAAATATGTTGACATAGATGAAAATGAACCGTAAAACTCTTTGAGAGAAATACCCCTTTTTCATTAAATAATTTGTAATTCTGAAATTTTATAAAGGAAGTCATTTAAAAGATATTTTTGAATGAAATTTTTCCATACCACTTTGAAACTTCTGAAAAAAGTTATCATTTCAAAACATTCATGTCCATATAAATAAATCCTTAAAATCATTTTGAAAATATGGACATTAATTAAAAGGGTTTAGAAAGAGAAATTTATAAAACATTTAACATGACGATCTAGTTAAATAGAACCTACCATAAAACCTTAAAAGATTCCTTTTGAAAACTTTTTTCTGAAATATGGGTATCTATGATAAGTATGTCCCATAAAATACTTACACATTAAAAATCTCGGATAATAATGAGATTGAGGAGATAATGCTTACCATGCACTTTCCTTTAGTCGATTGTATGTTTAACATCCTGTATGAAAATCATAGTATGTTATTAAATTATAAAAAAACCATATTAATATTTATGATATCATACATGATTCATTTATGACTTTATACAATCGATTTAATAATAGTTTCCATGTTAAATTAATATTTTGGGTAATAATCGCTTTCTTTATCGTGCGTGTTTTACCTTGTTACTCTTGATTGTATCACTTAGACCAGGATTTAAATACTTCCAGATTATAAAACATGATTTATATATCATATATATTTATAATATAGATATGTATAATAGACATATATATGGAATGAAAAACACTGTTTATGGAGACAGTAGTCCGTACGTATGCATAAACGTTGTTTCTGTTTTCATATCGTATTGAACGGAACTAAGTGAATAAGATATATGTAAGTATATATATATATATATATATATATCTAGTAGAAGTATTATGTCATATATTATGTACTTATTAGTAATATATATTTTTATAATTGTCGATGTATGGTGATTGTGGAAATGAATCTCATTGTGTCATGGAGACGGTAATTCGTACGTACGCACGAGAGACAATATCATTTCCTTAGAGGTGTAGAATTGGATGGTATATTAATTTTATAGAGACATTAGAATGTTATTTTCATTATTTATATACATATTACTCAACATTATATCCATCCAAATTACATAGTGTTGAGTAACAAATTACACCACGACGTGGAGACGGAAAGCCGTACGTACGCACGCATGGTGACATTATCATTCATAAGATGGATAGAATAATGAATATAGTTTTTCAATATTTATAATAACATCACGGTATATAGAAGATACTAGAGTTATTTTTTTCTAATGGAACCAACAAAGAAAGAGGAAGTGGAAGAATAAAAGAACTTGAAAGAGGTGATGAAATATTTACCTCTTCTCCGGGTTCTTCCTTTTGATTTGATCAAAAGAGCTCATTAGGTTGTCTTTATGATAAAAATAAGGACTCTATGACATGTCCTAGTCACCTAGAAAATTCTTGGATGTCATAAAAAATTTGAAATTATATTTATTTTTATATTTATAATACCATTTATTTGATTCTTTGATTAATAAGGTAATTACTGCATCATCATTGTGTCATAAATAAATTTAATTATGTAATGTATAAAAATTATAAATAAAATACCATGATGTAGGAAATATTTTTATATTTCTAATTAATATTTATAGTCGAATTTATCTTATGTATAACCCTATATTAAAAATGGTTTAGTTAATAAACTTTGAATATAACACTTCTAACTCCTCTTTAAATTTAATATTAACAAATGTCCTAATCTAATCCATGTGAACCTAAAGGATAATATTTTATTTCTAAGGTTGTTTTTTGTCGAATTACACTTATCCAATAGAATTAGGACATGTGTTAGGGTAATAATAATATCATTTTTACCCTTAATTACCCTATTTACTTTTAACCGTGGTAAATAAAAGTAAAAAGTTACTATTCACCAAAAATTATTTTTTCCTTATTGAACCACATTTTACTCCTTGATATTAACTGAGTCTCTCGGATTTTTGAAATTCAACTCACAGAAGCGGTAACATTATGTTTTATTTAAATTTGCAAATGCTCTTTGGAGGTGGGTAAAAGACGGTAAAAAGTTCGATAAAATTTTTAAATATCTAAAATTATAATAAACTAACTCCAATGAATTACGTTGAATTTATATAGGTATCATTTATCTATTTTGACCTAAAATAAATTTATATAAAATAAATAAATATAAAAATTCGGTTTTAACGAATAACTTAGTGTTTTTAACTATACATCAAAAATTGAAAGTTTTCAGAAAAATACCAAAAATTAACCTTATGCTAATTTTGATATTATGAATTCAAAAATTAATTCTATTTTACCAATTTCAAAACATGGAAGTTTAATTAATTAATTTAAAATTAATTCCCGTTTTCAAAACAGAGAAGTGTATTTTTAAGAAATAATAACTATCAAAAGATTGACGCTTGTTTATATCCAATTTCAAAGTGAAATTACATACAATTACCATCATTGGAATAAAGGGTAAAAATATAATCTAATTATACTTCCAAAACCTTTAAATGTATAATTCAACTCTATAAATTATTTTGATTAAGAAAGTTATTCCAGTTAAAATTTAATAATTTTCACTATTCACTTAAATATGAAAGTTATCATAAAGACACCAAAATTTTATCAAAACTAAATTTTTATGTACCGATTATAAAGAAGAAGTTTGTTTTGCAAAAATGAATATATAAAATTGTCAAATATTGGATTTAAAAATTGTTCTCCATTAAAAGGTGGTAAAATTTCATTTTTTGAAAAATACTTCTTTTATCTGAAAAAATGTGTTTGTTCTTACATTAGGTCTAAGAAACTCATAATATGGATTCTAAAATTATAAGGATTATATAAAATTAATAATTATGTTAATATTATTTATAACTGCTTTTGAATGGCTAGTTTTGTAAGTCGTTGTGTGCTTGAACTTGGTGTTGTGTGTAGTGCAAGTTATTGAATTACTTTGAAGAAATAACGTACTATAAAATATTTGGGTGTTACGGGGATCCTCTATCCCCTACTCTTTTCATTCTTGCACAAAATTCTTTGAGTTGTTACATAAATCATGGCCTCAGCACGGGTAAAATCCTACCTTATCATAATAGGCATTCCACTAGGGGTATCACATACTTGATGTTTGCGGATTATACAATCCTATTTATCAATGGTTGTAGAAGGTTAGTGCAGGGGATGAATAGAATGCTAGGGGAATATTTCAAGTGGAGTAAGCAGGTGGTGAATAAAGATAAAAGCCTTTTCTTTACTTCGAAGAAGACCTCTATGAGGCAGGAGAGGGGTTTGGGGGCCAGTTTGAATATGGGTAGGGGATCCTTCCCCATGGAATACCTTGGAGAACCGGTTAACCCCTCTTCCTTTCAGGGGCATCATTTTGATAAACTTATTATAAAAATCATGGGGAACATCTATAATTGGAATAAATGATTTCTACCCTTTGGAGGTCGCATTACTCTGGTGAAAAGTGTTTCAGTTTCCAGTACCATGCACATTCTTTCCTCTCTAAAGGTTCCTAAGAGTGTGGTTTCCAACTTGGAAAGGATTATGGTATCCTTCATATGGGATGGGAAGATGGAAGGTAGACATCACTGGGCTTCGGGGAAATGGTTAGAAAAACCTCTATTTGAAGGGGGAATTAATTTGACAAGTGTCTCTTCAACCATGCAAGGGATCTTTGCTAAGCATGCATGGGAGGCCCTGGAAGGTCAGTCTCTTTGGGGTAGAACAATACCAGACTTATAAGGCTTGAATGTGAATGTTCAGAGAACATGTTCTTCTAGGATATGGAATCTGATTCACGCATACCTGGAGGTCTTACATCGCCACTCTCGATGGATAGTGGGAAGAGGAAACATCAATTTTTGGTAGCTTTATTGGGGGGGTGGGCAGACTGTGGTTTTTAGGCTGCCCCACCCCGAATTTGTCTTTCAAGGAGGCAAGCAGTCATCCCCGATTTATTCAGGCCATACTTGATGAGAGCCAAATGGAGCCTTTCAACAACATAGTTGCTAGTGATGTGCATGAGGGGATTATTTTCACTAGTTCTACGTCCTGTTCCTTTTCTATCAATGATTATACTCGGGTGACGATGGACATGTTGAATGATGATCTGTGGGGGGGGGGCTTTGTGGTGCAAGGATATCCCTTCCAAATTTAATTTTCTGTTATGAAGTATGCGTAATAGGGCACTACCTACAGGTGACAGTTTTCAACGAATGGGAGTTAACATGGATTCAAGGTGTTGGTGCTTCACGTCTTTCAACCAGGAATCAATGGGGCATCTATTCTATGACAGTGAATGGGACAAAATGATATAGAGGACTTTTGGAGCTTTCTTTAGTTGGGATGGGTTTGATGGGCGCATGGTAACTTCCTCAATTCATGGTTTAGAGGCGTTGAGAATCATGGGTTTGAGAGGAAATCTAGGACAGTAATTTTACTTGCATGGTGTTGGAAAATTTTGAAGGCAAGAAATGATAGTAGCCATAATAAAATTTCTGGATCCCAGGTTGGCATTATTTTAAAAATGAAGAATTCTTTTTGGATCTGTTCAAACTGTGCCCTGATTATCATGATGTTCCATCTGTGAGCTCCATCATCTCCAATATATTCATCGATCATCCGGATGACATCTCAGGGTATGGACGATGGGTTTGCTGGAGCCCTCCTATCCAGGTGCTAAAACTAAACATGGACGGGTCGTTGATCTTGTGGGAGATGCACGGGGGGTGTTGTGAAAGACCATATGGGGTCTGTGATTACAGCGTTCGCAGGAGCACTCAGGAGAGGCAATGATCTCTAGCCAGAGGCCCAAGCCTTGGCTACAGGTCTAGAAATGTGTTCTCAGAGGCAGATTTTTCAGACAATGGTGGAGACAAACTCCAGGATATTGTGAAATTTGATGATGGGAAAAGGTAGGGTTCCTTGGAATATTTCACACACTATTAGAAGATGCAAACTTATTATTGGGATTCACACAGAGATCACTCACACTTGGTGAGAGGGAAATATGGTGGCTGATTTTTTGGCTTCTATGGAAACCCCTTATTACAGTATGTTTTCCTTCTTTAACATGGTTTTTTTCCTAGTGAGGGGATGAATTTTTTTGTCAATGATGCTTTGGTCTTGCAGTACTTTAGACCAATGTGATGATCTTTTGTGTATTTTGTTTTTTCAAATCAATAAAAATATTAATTTTTAGTCTGTAAATATTTTCTTGGACTACTCACAAGAAACAATAGCTCATACCTTCTATATGTAGATTTTTAGTCTTGTATCTGAGATAATCTGACCCATGAATTGAATTTGATCCATCTAAGAGTAGAACATTATGAGAATAAAATATAATTGATGCTCTCTAAGTTTATTCAATGAATTCTAAAGTTGTTAGTCATGGTCATGTTAATTGTGATAATACACCAAGATATCATCCATGAAAACCACCACAAAACAAATCAAGATAAGGATGGTTCCCTCATTGTATTAGTTCCCTGAAGACTATTGGCATGTTCTTGAGACGAAACAACAAAACCAAATACTCATATAGACCATATCTACTAATAATGGCTATGTGTGTTATATCTAATGGTCTAAAATGTACCGAATGATAACTATATCTCAAATCAATATTTGAGAAGACACAAGCTCCTTAGAGCTATTCGAAAAGATCCATTATACATGTAAAAGGATACAAATTCTTAACCATCAATGGGTTCAATTTATGATAATCCACACATAGATTGAGGGTCTCATCCACCTTTTTTGTAAAAAAGACCGATGAACCCCATGGAGGAGTACTCGTTTAGATGAATCCATTTGCCTCTAAATCATCTAGAAACCTCTTGATCTCTTGCATATCAATAGTAGTCATCCTATAAGGAGTAATAGATACATTTGTATCTTTTAGAACTATCTTTATATAGAACTCTCACTACTGTATATCTGACCTTTCCCAACGCTTCTTTACCAACGGTTTGTAAAAATTGTTGGTATAGGTCCCATTTCCCAACGGTTTGGCCAAACCTTTGGGAAAGACCACTTTGAGGTCACTTTTTCCAACGGTTTGGCCAAACCATTGGGAAAAGTCCACTTTGTGGCCACTTTTCCCAATGGTTTTCCAAAACCATTGGGAAAGGGTATGGATTTTCCAACTTTTTGGCCAACCCGTTGGGAAAAGTCCACTTGTGGCCACTTTTCCCAACAGTTTGGCCAAACTGTTGGGAAAGGGTATGGATTTCCCAACTCTTTGGCCAAACCGTTGGGAAAAGTATACTTTTAGTCCACTTTCCCAATGGTTTGGAAAAACCGTTGGGAAAGGGTGGGTACATATCCCAATGGTTTGGCCAAACCGTTAGGATAGGTCCCCCTTGTCAAAACCGTTGGGATAAGTCTATACCAATAGTTTTTACAACCGTTGGTATAGGTCCTTTGATTTTTTTTATCGAATATTCTTACTGAGAACATTATATAAATCAAAATTTAAAATAAATATGATAATACATATAAATATTTATGAAATTATGTCCACAAAAGTCATGTTAGGTTAGTGGTTAGGTCGTTTAATTATAAACTAGAGGTCCTGGGATCAAATTCCACCAAATGTTTTTTTAAAATACATATACCAACGGTTTTATGGAACCGTTGGTATAGATTTTCATAATACTTATACCAATGGTTTTGAAAACAGTTGGTATAGGTCTATACCAACGGTTTCCCAAAAATCGTTGGTATAGACCTATCCCCATGGATTACTTGCCAACGATCCTCCAAACCATTGGTATAGGCTATACCAATGGTTTGGAGGCCTATACCAATGGTTCCAAACCGTTGGTATTGGTTAGTTTTCCAATAGTGTCTACCTTTCTCACCGAAGCTAATCCTAAAAAAATCATCTGATAAGATTTCCATGAAAGAATCAACCACAAGAGATAAATCTGTCTGACGTGTTACCTAATCATCTAGATATAGACTTGAAATTTGGATTTTTCATCTTTCCTAGCACACAATTCATGGGTCTATCTCATCTCACCTTGAAATCACATTCACCCTTTTGAGTAAAAATTCCACCCTATGGTAATGTGAAGGTCACCCTTGAGAGATAAAAATCAAGAAAATCATGAAATGGGATCAACCAATCTATCTCGAGAATGATATACAAACATGTCATCTCATGGATAAAGATGTCTCATATGAAGTTACACTCACCAATCTCAAGGGTTCACTCCCTACCCTGACGTACACCCTCCGTTCTAATCCCCAGCAGAATGTCCAACATCATAAAACCATAAAACGTAGGAAAACTAAGACCAAAGATCTCAAAAATGGGCACAAATATAAAACTATGAGAATAGTATATATCAAAAGTTATAGAAGCTAAAGTAGAGGCTATTATAATAGTACCTATGATAGTAGAATGTTTGGGATCCCGATCGATGAGGTTATGTTTCACAACATATGCATGGTTGAAACCGCAGACATGTGATACTTCTTAGCTACCATGAGCGCATCCACTTTACTTTCACTATAAAACAACGGTTTGACTACCACGACCATGACCACCCCATCATCCAGATAGTCCAGCTATACTCCTTCTCCATACTAGATGATAATCTGTTGACCTTGCTCCTAAACATGGAGTTTGTGTATACTCTCTCTCACTGGCTATTAGTGGAAACAGTCTATAGAAGTGTTGTAGATGGCCCATATTTCCACATGATAGGCACATTATTGTGTCCCTCATACAATGTGGCCTTGTATGTCCTTGCCTACCACACTAGTATCACCTCACCTGGCTACCTGGGTATGTTCTCCGACTGCTAATATCACTACATGGAAGCTTTAGATGATACTTCCTTCTACGGGTCGATGCATTAGAAAATTGAGATGTCGAACTGCCCTAGATCACACCTCCATCCTCTCTTAGGTTATGCTCTATGATCAGAACTTGATTCAATATTCCATAAATGGTAGTCATCCAAAATAACATTCACCTGCAATTTTATGTAATACCTAGTACCATCCCTGAACTACCTAGCTTTACATATTTTGTCTCCCATTGGAATAGGTGTGAAGCTCTGGAGCTCAGTAAAATGGGTCGAGTAATCCATCACTGATAACATGCCTTACTCTATGTGCATAAACTCTTAGGATTTATTAGTCATTAGCATATCATGATAGAATTATTCATATAAGGCCATTTGAAAATCCCTTCAATCCATCTCCTAATGATGTTCTTCCTTAGTAATAACATCCCACCATCTCTTGGAGGAATCATGCAGCATATCAGTATCAAACTTGACCCTCCTCTCAAGAGGCATCTATAGATGATCAGAGATATAAAACATTAAATCTAGCCATAACTCCTTAGCTTGTAGCCCATAATCTTTAAATAATTTGGGAGGATGCATCTGATGGAAGTCACTTGTCAACTCTTCCATAGTCGGGGCAGGTCGCAATGCTCCCTTAATGGTCTACATAAATCATGAGAACCCATCATGGAACTATTTATAGTACAAAAACTAGTGTCACCGCTATCATGATTGGGGGATCCACTAGTATCCCATGGCTTACCACCTCTAGAGTATGATCATCACCGCCCTCCCGGTGTTCCATTAAGGGTTTTCATGGTGGTTTGACTCTATAATTACAAACACACACCTTAGTTTAAGATCATTGTCAAGGTTAAAAACTCAAATATTTAGATATTTAAGATGGATAGGAAAAATCCTTCTTCTTTAAGAACACTCCCCTCTTCCTACTCTTAGAGTTAGGCCTGGGTGTTATACAAGTCACATATCAGCGAGAGACACTAAAAATTTCCCACTATTAAGGTTAGGTCTGGTCAAGTTCTCTTCCATAAGCATCTCATGTTTCCATTCTCATTTCCATTTGGATTCATATATATATATATATATTCATTTTTATTTAAATTCATTCTCATTTAACACTTATATCACAATTTATTTATAGTTTGAATCTTGTGGTTTTCCAATTTCCGATCCATGAAGGCACAAACTCCCCAAAGACCAAAGTTTGGCATCCAAATAATCCATACCTTATCACATGTTAGTACACATATCACAATAGTAGGGATAACTATCACGACACATATCACAACAACATGAAATAAGTAATGCATCCTAAATATCATTTCAAAATTCAAGGCATGTGATTCTAACAAGTTCATATATGATGCATGAGATGGAACACCCACAAATCATTGGGTTTCGATATAATATAACCATAATCATATCAATAATAACATCACTAATCAAGTGTGTTGCCAAATAGTGGAATCAAATCAACAATAATAGTTAAAAATACATAAAACAACAATTTAATTCAATGAAATTTGGATTTTTCCTATACATGAGTTTGCTACACCTGAGCATAGCTCATTAACAAAATTATATTCCTTCTTATCCACTTCTCTTATTTCGGAATACTAAATAAAACCCAAAAAAAATTTCTCTTATTCCAATTTGTAACTTTCTGAACCTGGATTTTACTTAATAGTTCCTTGAGCCAAGTTGTCCACAGGGCCTCAAGCACATCTCCCCAAACATCAGAGGCTTCTGACTACTTGCGAGGGCCTAAGTGAGTATGTGTGGAGACTATTCGATCAATACTAGAGTTTAACACTAGGAAATTAATAATATAAAATTGGCTGAAGCAGTGTAATATTCATAAAATATTTAAACAGAAGAAGACCGATATATTAACAAATCCATAAGTCATATCATATAAAGAATGATATTACATTTCATATGTTTCAAATAAATAATCCAAAACATGTATACAAGGAAGATAGATAATACATATAAAAAATTTACAAAAAGTTCAAAAGTATATGTCTAGCATCATGAGCCTAAACATGGTCCCATGCTTCCTTGATCCTAATATGAAATCAAGAACCTGTAGAAGAGTGCTTTCCCTTATCAATACATGTAGTCATATAATTTTTTTGGGTGCCCAAAGTTAGTCCAAACAAGGTGTGAGACATAATTCCAGTTAGAAACCACCCATGGTTTGTGTCATCCAGTCAGTGAATATATATAACAATACTATGCATGCAGATATATAACATGTAAAAGAAGTACTTAAAAGTAAATGTCCTATATTTCTAGGTTTTCATTTAATATCTAATTCATTCAATCAAATTCATTTAAGAAATTGGATCCCATTTAATTTTCAAGTCTCAAGACCCGGTGCAAGCCTGACATCCCCCGTATAATCATAAGCACAAAAATATGCCTAAGCAGGCCATATAAAAGGTATAAGTCAAGAATGAATTCAAGATTATTCTTTGGCTTGGTAGATGCGTCAAAATTCATTTCATTCATTAATCCATTTAGAACTTGAGACTACCCCTAGAATTCCTAAGTTTGAATCCAAGTCTCACTTCAGGTTTACTATTAACCATTACCCTATGATCTCATCCATTGAGAACCTCTCAAGAACACAGGTATCACTTTAGGTATGGTATAACATCTCAACCACTAGAACCCATTCTTATAGGTCCACTAAGGGAGGCCAAGTATCACCCATGGAATATAAGACCAACTGACCTTGATTCCATCCTTGTAAATCCATAATGAATCCAAGTTTTACATGGAATTAAACATTCAAAGCCCCTATGAGTCCATCCTTGGAAAACCAAGTATCACTTGGGAATAAAATTCAATATTCAAATGATTCCATCACTTTAATTATTCATTTGAAACCATGTATCACCCATGACATATAAAAAATCAATCACAATCTCATTTAATCAATTAATTTACATATCGTATTCAAAACCAAGTTCATCTCATCTTAAATTAACCTCAAAAGGTATGTAAATTCATTGGGCTAAGCTTAAAAGTATTACCATTAATTCACTCACATGGATAAATAATTTAATCTATCATATCATTATTAATCAATATATCACATGGAATAGCCTCTATTTATCTCACATGGGAATTCACTTATAAAGGGAAAATTCAATATTAAACAAGAAACTCAAGGGAAGGTCATAGGGTCTTGATAACTCTTCCATTACTTTAATAATTTCAATATGAAATTCACAATTAATATTGAAATTAAATTAACAATTCAATTCATAATACAATTCATCGTTTTTATTTACAATTCATTTTATCAATTCACATCCCAAGGAAAGGGAAAAAGGTTACACTTCTAAAGGCTCCAATTCACATTCCATTAAAGTGACCATTTGATTAAAAAATACACCCCGAGGAGTGGTTTCTGTTTCATATTGATCAACCTATAATGAACCCTTAATGGGTATTTTTAATTGAATTGGAAACACTGGTCAATTTAATTGAAGAATTAAAACACATTTAAAGGGTGACACTCTGAGAATTACGCACGTAGAACAATGGGATATATATAAACACTCGACTTGTAATGAATGTCATGAGACCACATACATTAGGTCTGTGGTTGATTTCTCATCTAGTATCATCTCCTGATTCGCCATAAATTGGGATAAAATCTAAGATTGTAAAAAAGAACCTAATGTTATGGAAAATAATCTTGCACCTAAATAATGAATATTATACTAAGAAGAATCACATAAGATTAAAATGGAATTGAGATATTATTGGTGTAGATACACTTTTAGGCTCAAACCATTAAAAACTTGTGTAGATATAAAAGAATTAAAGGCCCTTGTATCAAATAAGGGATAAGAAAGGATATAATATACATGAATAATACCTTTATCTATCAATGGTCTACGCTCGCTATCCAAAGTTGTGGAATGAACTGCATGAAAATTCCCTACCCCTCTTCCCTATGATGCAGTCTGAGTCCCCTGAGTTTCACCACTCTGTAGATATGGGCTCTATTTCATAGAATTTCCACTTCCACTACTTTTATCGCCATGTCCGTTAGAAATATAACTACCAAACTAGTACAGTTTAGAAAGCCCCTTTCCCAACCTCTGGTTATACCTAGCTGCTCCACCACTACACATATATCATGGGTTCTAACAAAACTGATGTAGATACCACATCCTACTACAAGCACATCACTCTACTAGTTTTCAAGGACACTATCTATGAATGTGACCTAGCCTACCACACTGGTCGTAGATCACACGAGTAATGCCCTGTGTAACTAACCCTTCCCCCTAGCCACTCTTCTTTCCACTACTCTAGTTAACATTTTCATAGTGACGCTTTCTACTCTCAAAAGTCATACCACCTATTCATCCAACCGAAACCACATATGTCTCACTAGAATCCTTCTTCAATTTCCCCTCAGATATGGGATCCTAATCCACTACCTCGGTAAACTTCATTAAAAATATGATAACCAAGTACTTAATCATAGATTTTATACCATCTTAAAAACATCATTCCATAGCTATCTCATTCCTTATCAGTACTAGAACAAAGCACTGCAAGTCAGTAAAGTGAATAGCATAGTCCATCCTGGACATACTCCCCAGGGTCATCATCATAAAATCTATTTCCCTCTCCTATCTTAGTGTCTCTAGATAAAATTTCTCTTATAATTACTTACATACCATGTTTTCTAGATTCTCACTCTAAGCACGAATATCCTAACATCTCTTCATGGATCCTTAAAAAATATATTATTATAGTTGGAATCTTCTCTTAGAATAAGTCACTATCTGGTCTAGGATTGTCTAGATAGACTCAATTCAAAACCCAGCTACATTTGGTCTACCCTCTCTAGTTAAAATTGGAGTGTGTTATGACTATAATTATTGTGTCAGATCAAACCTAATAGTCACAACCTTCTATATGTATCATTCCATAAACTACATAAAGTGAGAAAAGTTCACAAAAAACTAATCTCTGACATCCTCGCCTAGAACTATTAGGTCCACTGGCTCTAGTACTAGAGGCACATTTCTAGACATTTCCTTCTACTGTCCACTAAACAAGTGTTGTCATGGAGGAATATCTCTATAATTTCAAGAACATGTCTTAGGACACACAACACATTAAAATAAAATTTACTTAAGTGGTATTTACATAAATCCATAACAATTCATCCCCCATACTCCACTATATGGTCAAAACTGAGGCTCTATCACTACCCTAAACCATACTTCACATGGGTCATGGTTCACATAGGGTAAAACCATTTATCCATTTATTTATCATATTCAAAATCATTTTACAATTTTCAATTTCATATTAGGAACTATTTTAATTTAAATTACACAAGAATGTAAAAACATTTTTGTTTAAACAATTCACCTAAAATATTTTTTTATGTGTGTTCCTAAAAATGATGCATGTCGCAATAATTCATGAGTTCCTAGAATAATGCATGTATAATCAATCTTAATGCCATAACAGGCCACAAATAAAATCTCAGAGAATAATAACATCACACAACAAGTGAGTCACTCAAGGTGAAATAATATACAACTGTTAAAAAGCATCAATAACATCATTCTCACCTTGGGTACTTGGATTTACCCTTGTACATGGGTTAACTACTCCCATCAATGAGCTATTGACCAAGGCCTGAATCATCCTAATATTCTATCTACCTTTCCAAAATTGTAATACAAATGAAAATAAAGTAAAACCTCCTCTGTTACCACTTGGTAATGCCCCTAGCTAGGTGTTTCCTGTTGGTGCCCTGAGCTGGTTCTCTATAAGACCTAAGGCATGCCTCCCCATACACCAAAGGCTACCAAATTGAAAAAATTTCTAATATATAACATGGGTAGAATATACACTTTTTATCAAAGTAGATCAACAGTAGAAAATACTTAAATAATCACCAAAAGATATAACCAATAACCAGAATAATTCCATAACTAAATACAGACCATTGACGCATGATAAACCAAAATAGGAAAATAATACTCAACTAAAATAGTAGATATTTCATGCCAAATACATGTCAAGTTTCAATATGTAAAACCCAAAATAAATACACAGTGATGACTCCCAAGCAGGTCCTAACACCAGGTTGGGTTCCCTTTTTCAAGATCCATCCCAACTCATCCATCTAATAGATGGATCTTTCCCTTATCCTATCATGCAAACATAAAGTCCATTCAGGTACCGATCGTAAAACCCAGTTAGGGTGTGAGTAAAACTCAGTAGGCAACCACCAACAGCGTCTAAGATAATATTCGGTCTATAACAGTGTATGTAGTTGTATAAATAATAAATTACAATAAAGTAGCAAGTTATTATATTTCATTATTCTTTAATTAACCACATAAATTACTAAGGTTCACAATGACACCCAAACCATCAATACCTAGTTCATCCCATGCTGGAGTCTGAACCATATCACATAGAGAATCATAAATAATTATCACATGGTCTTTCATGTCCCATTTAAAGTCAATTTAATAATTACAAACACTTGGGACTATTGTCCAATGCTATCATTTGGGCCCTATAATTCCATTCCTAGCACCCCATGGGTATTTGAAGCATCATTCTATGTACCACACCCAGTTGTTATCACATATGGGATTTTGAAGCATATATCTATATCCCAAACATGTATATTAGTAAATCACATACAGGATTTTTAAGAATAATTCAATGTCCCAAACACGTATAACACATTTACCACAATATCATACATATCACACTTTTTCATATATCAATGTTAAGCATCATTAAACTTATTATCAAACATTCTTACTATTGTGTACCTTTTTAATTTATCAAACAAAAAAGGTTTATAACTTTAATTCACATGTTATAATATGAAAATTAACCATTAAACCATTCAATCATATAAACCATTAACCCCTTAAGGTCAATCCAGCCATCCCTTAAATCCCATTATCAATCAAATCATATCACATTAATCATAAATTACATAACCAAAATTACCAAATTCAATTCTTCTTGTTTAACCCATTTCCTTATCACATGGAAATCAACTCATCAATTCCATGTTTCCATTAATTAATTAACCAATTAATTAATCCAATTCAAGAATCAATTTCCAAATGTGGAAATTGAAATTCCACACTACATACATGCAGTTATAATTCAAGAATATGGTAATTGACATTTAGACCACCAATCGCAAGGTTGTTAAAAAACATTCACAAAACCACAACCTTCAGTTAATGGAGAATGGTTAAATACACAATGAATAATATGATTGGGAATAAAACCTATGATTAATATCAACCCCCATTAACCACCATGGTAAAAGACTCAATCGGTTCCATGTAGGAATAAGGGGTAAAAGGAAACCAAAGATAAGGGGACTACAGGGTATCTAGAACCAAAATGCAATGATATAAGATAAATAAATCGATCCAAATACATTAAAAGTCACCATGGGGTCATGAGGAGGAAGTATATATGAAGGAAATAAACCAAAAAAACAACATGACACTTTTAATATTCTTATCATTGAATTACATAGTGTGTAATTATTCTACACGTCGTGTAATTGTTATAAATTTTTTTATACTGAAAATCCCATAACCTCTGTTTACTTTATCCCTATTAAAATATTATATTATATTTAATATCATTACACCGAATGTAAATTTTATGCAAATAGTTTTTTGGCACAAAAATTATGCATAAAACACCCAACAACCTCCAAAGCCTTCCTAAACAAAAATCAAACTCTTGAAACCCCTAAAACAAAGGATTAAACTTAGAAGATAATGTACCTAGAAAAATTATGGGATCTTATAAATGGAAAATGAATCCATTGATCATGTGTGCGGCAGACTACAACCTCATGAATTGGTGTAATATTTTTTCCATCACCGCCTCTCATGGATGGATATAATGATGGATTTAAATTATATATATGATATTAATAGAATAATTATAATTATGTAATTATGATATCATATATAATCTCTTACATTCCATTCCATTAGAATATGATAATTTTGTTAGTGTATACGGTGGACTACCGCCTCATGAAGTGATGTGATTAGTTTTTCACTTATGATTTACATTTAAGTTAAAAAAGTTAAATCTAATAAATATATGTTATATATATGAAATAATAATGAATTTATAAATGTTATATGGTATTTACCTTCCTTTAATTCCTTCTTTCAAGAAAATGGAAACAATATTCATGTGTACATACAACCTACCGTCTCCAAGATCAGTGTAATCCATTTTCAATCTATACCTTTTATGGATTACTATAAATAAATATAAAATGAATGTATATGATATATGTAGTTTTATAAAAAATTATTTTATGGAACCATGATCAAAATAAAAGGAATGAAAATACCAAACCTAAACGTACATGAAAAATGAAGCAGTTATTACCTTAAGTGTAATTTTAACAAGGAATTGTTAATAAACTAGTAATAAAAGGTAATAATTAAATCATATATAGTATAAAATATATGAGTGTGTTTATATATTACATGTATCATAAACCAATATTTATTATAAATGAGTTTTGAATGTGTACAAATAAATTCATGACAATAGGTAAGGGAATTTCATCCCAAATTATCTTCTTTGGGACATGTCACGGCCCATCACAGTGGGGCATTGCCGTAACTCCCCAAGCCTGCCTCCAATAGGACATGGGTTGGTGACTAGCACTGAGTAGGCATGTCACTAACATAGAAGGCATTTCCTATAAATCTGTACACACGCACACACATCTCTAAGTCCACAAAGCTAAAAAAGTAAAAGCTAATAAAAATGGAAATGCATGCATACACTAAAATCCCAACCAACAGAGTACGACAGGAAGTAATGTACATCAATGTAAAACCTTGGGCCAAAAGTACAAGACCACAAAAAGAGAGTCTACAACAAAGTCCAACCTGTAAATAAAGGTACTGGGACTGCAATACATAGCTTTTGGAACATAACTCGGCCTGCCTGATCTCATTGAGCACCGTCCGGTCCTGGTCCACCTATAATATTGTCAAAGGCTCGCTTGTCTGCACAAGACATGACACGTGCGGGAAAATCCCATACATCGGTGAGTATAACAATACCTAGTAGGACACCCAAAACCACAAAGGAATACAACAAGGGAAAATACCACAAAGGAAAGATACATTCATCTCTACATAGTATATGTTTACAGAACATATAACAAAAATATCCGGATATACTCATACACGATCGAACATCGCGAAATCACCACTAAGATCCAGCTTGATGATTCCACTAAGCATGTAATAAGGAGAACACACTCCTAGGTCTTATGAAAGAGATACGAAGTACTCGTTTTGGGAGAACACACTCCATAAGTACTTGAGGATATGATGCTCTGATGAGGATCACAACCAATAGCCATGAGGTGATTCCAACAAATCATTCTGAACTGGTCTGCTAAGTAGAGGATCGATGCCCGGGTAAAGTTGGTCACGTTGATACCAAGAACTGTACCTAGGGTTCCAGGAATGAATAGAGGATCTGGCTCCAAGTCTCACAGTGGGGATTCCATCAACTCTATTGAGGAAGTCCTGCTGAAGGGATCATACTCCTGTATATAGGATGTGATACCAGAAACCTTCAGGGGAAAGACCAAGGGAACGAACCCTAAGAAATCTAGTCCATGTCACCTATGACTGATGGCTCAAGCCATGTAAAACAGGTTACACGACGTGTAGTATGGTTACACCCTGTGTTCCTTGACCCCGGGTACTACCCGTGTAAACGGCCCATGCAATTAGGCTTGTCATATAAAAAGTAACTATATGGAGTGTAGTAGGATTACACGCCTTGTCCGAACACCAAGGCTCGCTCCATGTACTCTAGCCATGTGCCTGTACACAGTCTCTATCCGTGTCGCCTGCCCGTGTACCAGTACATGGGGTATCCCGTGTATCTGGCTAGGTCTGGTCGGGGAAGGGTATAGATGTCGTGCGTTAGGCCTTGTACCCAACCCATGTCCGTATACTCCCGAAGTACACGTCAGGTAGTCCACTGATGAACACATGTCGTGTATCCATACTACACGCCGTGTAGTCAGGATTTTTCGAGAAACGTCATCTTCCTCCTCGCACCTCGGCCGTTCATCCAGATCACATTTCTCTTGTTTGTTTGCTGCGAAACTCAAGATTAAGGGTTGCCTCGTCGTTTTGATGCCGAATCCATGGGTTTCGGGGCTTCGATCGGCTCTGAAATCTGATTCTAGTCACCTGTGTGAAAATCATTCGAAGAACGATATCTTCTGATCCACTTCGAATCATCCACTGAAATCGACATCACAGCTCCGAACAATCCTCCTGAGGTTGGATCTACAATCTCTGATCATTGCGCCAATAAAGGAATTTGCAATTATCGATTTCCTCCCAGAATGTGTAGAACGCACACGAAGAATGTGTAGAAACCAGGGGATAAAAGCACCAAAAATTGAGAGGGATGAACCTCGATTGATGTTCGTTTCGATCTTGGTTCATCACCATTAGAAGATTAACAAACCAAAATTTACTCCAAGAATCAAATCCCCAAAATCCCCACAAAATCACATCCCGCAAACACAATCGATCCGCGGGTTAATATGTTCATGGATTAGTCTGCGTTCATCATAGGAATCAAGAACGGGGAAAAGAAACCAAAATAAACCATCCTACCTAGATCCACAGCTTTCATTGGCGAAGATCTAGTCGCTGCGTCGTCTTCATCAGTGAAACCTGTCAAGAACGCCATCTCCTTGATGTGATTTCCTCCAGAGCCTCCAGAGGTTTCAGGGTTATGAGGTATATAAACCTGGACCCATGGGTAAATATCTATTTAAAAAGATAAGAGATATTTGTCACAACAATATTTAAATAAAATATTTTAATTAAATATTTTATTACGGTTACATCCAAAAACTGGATTTCACCACCGACCTGTGCCAGCTGATGTTAGGTCTCTCCTAGGGTAAACCCACTGCTCTGGGCACAACGGTGCCCTCATATTTCTGATTTGAGTACTCGTTCAAGTGTTATTCCACATTTTCTGGAAAACCACAAGTGTGCATTATTTAATTATTAAATTAAATTCAAACATTTGTTTCGGCCTCACAGGGCCTCAGAACTACACACCATCTCAAATCCCTGTCTCGAAATAATTCCCATATAATATTATAATAATACATGGAATAATCTGGGACATTACATCACACCCACCTTAGGTCTTTACGTCCCCAAAAAGCCAAAAAATGGCTACTCAAAAGGATGTGGGTACTACACATGAATCTGAGGCTCCCGCTCCCACGTGATCTCTTGAATATTCCCTTGCTTCCACCAGACACGAACCAAGGGAATAGCTCGCCCATAAAGGATATTTTCCTACCAATCGTTGATCTCCATTGGGTACTTTGCAGAGGTTTCTCCATCATTAATGTCCAGCTCGCCCAAGTCGATAACGTGTGATAGATCATGCATGTACCTCCATAGCTGCGACACATGGAAGACGTTGTGTACCCGGTCCATCTAAGGAGGTAGAGAAAAGCGGAACACCACCTTTCCAACTCTACTCAGAATCTGAAAAGGACCGATGAACCTCGGAGATAGCTTTCTACCATGGCCAAATCTCTGCAATCCCCATTGAGGTGAGACCCGGAGGAACACATGGTCTCCCTCCTCGAGCTCCAAGGGCCTCCATCTCTGCTCGGCATACGACTTCTGCCGACTCTGTGCAGTCTTCATCCACTCCTGGATGACTTGCACCTTCTCTGTAGTAGCTCGCACCATCTATGGGCCCATGAGTGCTGACTCTCCTGGTTCAGTTCAAAAAAGTGGTGACCTACAAGGTCGCTCGTACAAAGCCTCGAATGGCGCCATACCAATAGTGGAATGATAACTATTGTTATAAGAAAATTCCACCAGTGGTAGGTGATCCTACCAACTATGAACAAAGTCAGGTATGCAAGCTTGTAGCAAATCCTCTAGAACCTGGATAGTCCGCTCTGTTTGACCATCAGTCTGATGATGAAACGCTATGCTTAAGCCTAACTAAGTCCCAAAATCTTCCTGCAATCCCTTCCACAAATGGGATGTGAAATGAGCATCACGATCTGAGATGATCATGGATGGAACTCCATGAAGCCAAACTATCTCCTGTACATAGAGGAGTCCCATGCTCTCTACTGAACTCGACTCCCATATGTCTAGGAAGTGGGCCGACTTAGTGAGTCGGTCAATGATCACTCAGATGGAATCGTGTCTCTTGGACGTATGTGGTAAACCCGTCACGAAGTCCATGGATATACCATCCCACTTCCACTCTATAACCTCAAGGGGCTGAGTCAAACTTGCTGGCACCTAGTTCTCAGGCTATACTTGTTCACAAGTAAGGAACTGAGAAACAAATTCTGCCACACTCTTCTTCATTATTGCCCACCAGACCTGACGTCGGAGGTCCTGGTACATCTTTTCCACGCTCGGATGCACCGCCAATGGAGAGGTATGGAACTACCTCAGAACCTCCTCCAGCAACGTCTCTGGCACTACTGTGCGCCCTCTGAAAAGAACAACATGCTTCGCACCTTTTGAATATCTGTCAGCAGCATCACATGTGGATATCTGAGCACGTAAAGCCTCACAGCTAGCATCCTCGAGTTGTGCGTCCCTGACCCGTTGTAAGAGTGGAGGGGTAACAACCATCGACTAAAGGTAAGCTCCCTCATCATTATCCATGATGGATAACTATAAAGAAGACAACTTCCTAGTCACCTCATCCAACAACTGTGAACTCGATTTCTTATTGAGAGAATCTGCCAAAACATTCCCCTTCCCAAAAGTATAAATGATCTTGAAGTCATAATCCTGGAGGAACTCAAGCCACCACCTCTGTCTCAAATTCAAATCCTTCTGAGAAAATATATATCTGAGGCCCTTGTGATCAGAGTAGAGGGTAAACCGCTCGCCCATCAGGTAGGGTCACCACATCTTCAACGCGAATACTATCGCTGCCAACTCAAGATCATGTGTCGTGTAGTTCTGCTCGTGTGGCCTCAACAGACATGTGCCATAGGAAATCACTACTTGCCTCTGCATCAGGACACAACCATGTCCGGTTCCTGATGCGTCTCAGATCACCACATACTCGACACCCTCCTCTGGTAATCTCAAGATCGAGGCACTCGTCAGACTTTGTCTCAACTACTGAAAATCCTGCTGGAATCTCTCGGTCCACACAAAAGGTTGCCCATTCGGGTCAAAGCTATCATGGGTGCTGAAATCCTAGAGAAATCAAGAATTAATCTCTGATAGTAGACTGCCAACCCAAATAAACTTCGCACCTCTGTCACTCTCTAAGGTGGATCCCATGCTAACACTGCCTCTACCTTGGCTGGGTCCACTACTACACTATCCGCTGAGATAACGTATCCCAGAAAGTGGGCCTCTTGTATCCAGAATTGACACTTTGAGAGTTTCCAGTACAACTGGTGCTCTCAGAGTATGTCCAGAACCATCCTTAGGTACCTCGCGTGCTCCTCCTCAGACACATAGTACACAAGGATATCATCGATGAAGACCTCTATGAACCGATCTAGATAGGGATGAAAGATCCAGTTCATGAGTCCCATAAACACTGCTGGGGAGTTCTTCATGCCGAAGGGCATCACCAAGTACTCATAGTGACCGTAGTGACATATGAAAGCTATATTCGGTATATCCTCATATCGTACTCATAACTGGTGATAGCCTGATCGTAGATCAACCTTCGAGAACCATAATTCCCCTCTTAACTGGTCGAAGAGGTCATCGATCCTTGGTAGTGCATACCGGTTCTTCACGGTCACCTGATTCAAGTGCCAGTAATCCACCCACAGCCTCAAGCACTCGTTTTCCTTCTTGGAAAACAAGACTGGGGCCTCCCATGGTGAAACACTAGGTCTCATGAAGCCCTTCCTTTGTAAGTCTTCTAGATGCACTTTTAGCTCGCGAAGCTCTGCAGGAGCCATCTGATGTGCTAATGCTGATATTGGTGTTGTCCCGGGTTGCAACTCAATGCATAAATCTTTCTCCCAATGGGGAGGTAGTCCGGGGACATCCTCTGGATAGACTGCCTCGTACACATCCACTACTACTGGAAACTGTAAACTCGTAACGTCTGCTGCGCCAAGGGCTAGGCTATCCAACTAATGTGAAATCGGTTGTACCTTTCTACGCATCAGTCCATCCTACTCTACATGGGTCTCCTTTTCACAGACGAAGGAGAACCTAGTTCCATCACTGCGAACACACCGCACCCTTCACCTAAAATAGTCAATCTAGGCATGAACTTTGGATAGAAAATCCATACCAAGAATGACATCATAAGGGCTCGACACTACCACCAAGAGGTTAAAACCAAAACTCTCACCTCCAAGGGTCAGTTCACACTGTCTGCAATGGTGTGTGATCTCTGAATCTTCTCCAGTCGGTGTTTCTAAGCGTAAGGGTCGAGTCAATGGCTCAACTAGAATCTCAATTTCTCGAACAAGATAAGCAGCCATAAAAGAATGACAAGAACCTGTGTCTATCAGTACGGAAACCAAAGTAGAAAAGACACAAATTGTACCTCTAATCATTTCGGGAGTACCTGGGTCATAAGCCTCTACTGCATGCAGCAGTCCCTGCCTCTGTCCACCAGCTCTCTGAACCAGGGGTGGACCTCCTAGGGGTGGTGGTGGTAAGAGGTCAAAACGCCGACCACCTCCAGTTGCTCTCCCAACTCCTCTACCACATCTGCCGCCCCACGGATCCGTCTGCTACACATGTTTCCTCTGCCTCGGTGGTCCATCCACTGCTCCCATGTCATTAGTATGGCGGGTCAGACAATCTCAAGTGAGATGTCCCTTGTCATCACAACAGTAGCAGCACCTCTCTCGTGGCCGGCTGGATGCGCCCTACAAACCCAGTACGGTAGATCCCCTATCCTGGGATCTCCTCTGAAAATGTCTCCCATGGATGGGTCCCTGACGTCGGCTCCCTGCTGTCGAGCTCTCTATTCCAGCTCGCTACCTACTGACAACTGTCGGCTGTCTCTACTCTAACAAGAATCTCTCGACCACCAAATCCCGCTCGAGAACCCCAGGATAAGTAGGAATGATCACAGGGATGATGCTAGCTTAGATGTCTCTGCACAAGCCCCGCTCAAAATTCTGAGCTTTGAAGTACTATTCCCTAACCATATTCATCGAGTACCATGAGAGGTCGGTAAACCTCGATGAATAGTCAGCCACTGTCATGGTCCCTTTTTAGAGGTGAAGAATCTCCTGTATACATACTTCTCTCAGGGTAACCATTGAAAACTCCCCTATAAAGAGATACTAAAACTCTGACCACACAAGGGTCACCTCATCATGGGTATGGATAACCAAACTCCACCATCGTCCTGCCAAGACCAGCATAAGGCTCGCCGCTAGGATCACCATCTGATCTGCCGGTGTCCTAACCAAATGGAAGACTCTGGTCACTGCCTCAAGCCAGTCCTCTGCTGCCTGAGGGTCAGTCTTGCCTCAAAACCTGAGGGGTCTCTCTCTCTGAAACTTGTGGAGTGTGCTTAGCCTGTGCTCCTCCTCCACTAGTACAATTGGCACTAAACACTGCTCCATATGTGGTGGAATATTTGGCACACCACCCAAAGGAAATACATGGGGATTTGGTCTGTGTATCGAAGCTTCATCACTAAGGGGATCATCCCTGTGATAGAGCTGCTGGATCCTAGCGGGTGCGCGTCACGGAGGCATCCTATAAAGAAACAAGATGTATCTTAGTCAGTGAGTATATCTGGAGAGCTGACTCAAGAAGTAAATGGAAACCACAACCCATTCTTATATGATACATGTACCATTATTTTCCCCTTCAACTAGTGTTCTCGTGTTCCGAGTCGAAAAGCAAGTTATAAGAGTCCTGGGGTATGGATACGTCAGCCGCTCGCACCAACACTGGGGGTCCCTAGCCTGAAAGACGAATTCGAAACACTTAACATTGTTGCCCTAAACCAACTCACAGACTCTCGGTCCTAAGGTAGAACCGACCACCTCTGATACCACTCTGTCACTACCTATCCCAGTGGGGCCCGTGCCGCAACTCCCCAAACCCACCTCTAATATGCCAGGGGCTGGTGTCTAGCACCGAGTAGGCATGTCACTAACATGGGAGGCATTGACTATAAATCTCTACAGACCCACACACATCTCCAAGCCCACAAAGCTGAAAAATTAAAAGCTACTAAAAATGGAAATGCATGCATACACTAAAATCCCAACCAACAGAGTACAACATGAAGTAAAGTACAGCAATGTAAAACCCTGGGCCAAAAGTACAAGCCCACTAAAAGAGGGTCTGCAACAAAGTTAAACCTGTAAAGAAAGGTACTCGGACTACAATCCATAGCCGTAGGAACACACCTCGGCCTGCATGATCTCACTGAGCACCGTCCGGTCCTTGTCCACCTAGAATCCTGTCAAAGGCATGCTCATCTGCACAAGACACGACATGTGCGGGCAAAGCCCATGTAGGGGTGAGTATAACAATACCCAGTAGGACACCCTGAAACCACAAAAGAATACATCAAGGGAAAATACCACAAATTATAGATACAGTCAGCTATACACAGTATATGATTACAGAACATATAACAAGAATATCCAGATATACACATACACGATTGACCATCGTAAAACCACCACTAAGATCCATCTCGAAGATTCCACTAAGCACGTAACAAGGAGAAAACACTCCTAGGTCTGAAGAGCGAAATACAAAGTACTTGTTCTAGGAGAACACACTCCACAAGTACTTCAGGATATGATGCTCAGATGAGGATCATAACCAATATCCATGGGGTGATTCCAATATCTCAGTCTGAACAAATCCGCTAAGAAAATGATCGACGCCCGGGTAAAGTTGGTCACGTTGATACCAAGAACTCAACCTAGGGTTCTAGGAATGAATAGAGGATCTGGCTCCAAGTCTCATAGAGGGGATTCCCATAACTCTATTCAGGAAGTCCTGTTGAAGGGATCATACTCTTGTATATAAGAAATGATACCAGAAACATTTAGGGGAAATAACAAGTGAACGAACCCTAAAAAAGATTGTCCACATCACAGGAGAAAAATGGCTCAATCCATGTAAAATAGGTTACACAGCGTGTAGTATGGTTATACACCATGTTCCTTGACCCTGGGTACTACCCATGTAAACGGCCCATGTCATTAGGCTTTTCATATAAAAAGTAACCACACGGCATGTAGTAGGATTACACGCCGTGTCCGAACACCTGGGCTCACTCCGTGTATGCTAGTCGTGTGCCCGTACACGGTCTCTGTCCATGTCTCCAGCCCGTGTACCTGTACACGGGGTATCCCGTGTATCTGGCCGAGTATGGCCGGGGAAGGGTATACACGTCGTGCCCTTGGTCGTGTGCCCAACCCGTGTCCGTGTACTCCTAGAGTACACACCCGGTAGTCCGCCGACAAAAACACGCCCTGCAACCATATTACACGTCGTGTAGTCGAGATTTTTCCAGAAACGTTGTCTTCCTCCTCGCGCCTCGGCCGATCTTCTAGATCACTTTTCTCTTGATAGTTTGCCGCAAAACTCAATATTAAGGTTCACCTCGTCGTCGTGATGCTGAATATGTGGGTTTCGGGACTTCGATCGGCTCCGAAATCCGATTCTGGTCACCCGTACAGAAATCGTTTAAAGAACGATATCTTCTAATACACTTCGAATCGCCCGCCGAAATCACCGTCGCAGCTCCGGACCGTCCTCCCGAGGTTGGATCTACAATCTCTGATCATTTCACCAACAAACGAATGTGCAACAATCAATTTCCTCCAAGAATTTATAGAACACACACGAAGAACATGTAGAAACCGGGGGAGAAAAGCACAACAAATTTAGAGGGACGAACCTCGATTGATGTTCGTGTTGATCTTCGTTTGGCACCGTTAGAATATTAACGAACCAAAATTTACTCCAAGAATCAAATCCCCAAAATCCCCAAAAAAGCCCATCCCGAAAACACGATTGATCCACGGGATAATATATTCGTGAATTAGTCCACGTTCATCGTAGGAATCAAGAACAGGGAAAAGAAACAAAAATTAAACATCCTACCTGGATCTGATATGTTTGTTGGCGAAGATCTGATCACTACATCGTCATCACCGACGAAACCCGTCAAGAACGGCGTCTCCTCATTCGGATTTCCTCTAGAGACTCCTGAGGTTTCAGGGTTATGAGGTTTGTAACCCTGGACCCCTACTCAAATCTCTATTTAAAAAGATAAGAGATATTTGTCACAACAAGATTTAAATAAAATATTTTAATTAATATTTTATTACGGTTACATCAAAAAACTGGATTTCACCACTGACTTGTGCCAGCCGATGTTATGTCTCTCCTAGGGTAAACCCACTACTCTGGATGCAACAGTGCCCTCAGATTTCTAATCCGAGAAATCATTCAGGTGTTATTCCACTTTTTCAGGAAAACCACATGGGCGCATTATTTAATTATTTAATTAAATTCAAACATTTGTTCCGGGGTCACCGGGCCTTAGAACTGCACGTCGTCTCAAATCCCGGTCTCGAAAAAATTCCCATATAATATTAAAATAATATATGGAAGAATCTGGGACATTACAAGAAATATATTATGTTTTTCACATATCTTCTTTTATTTGGATTCTATAAAGACCCAATAATATTTTATATATTGATTTTATTTATAATATTCATATTTAAAGTTTTATTAAGTTAAAATTTCATGGGTATTACAATTCATAAGATACCTATGTGGTTAATGTTTTATATTACAATCTCATTTTTTATCAATATTTATAATGATTAAGTTTACAATAAAGAAATATTATGATCTGCCTCTCTAGAAAAACATACATTTTCTTATAAAATAGTTAATTCATTAAAATAAATTTTTTAATTTCATTTTTCACTATTTATATACTCAATTTTCACATCTAATGTTTTTAATGAAAACCTGACTTTATTTCTCTCTTCGAATGAAAATCACTTTTCTTTCATGTCCATGTTTTCTAGAAATGTTTTAAAGATAGTTTTTTTCGAATTATCCAATTGTTGTTTAAATATATTTTTAGCCATTTTTTAATTTTTATAAAAATCTTTTAAAATGAACATTCATGTATTTTTGTAAACAAGGCACTTAAGGCTTTTAATGAAAATGAAAATGGAATCTTTGTTTTAACATGTACTGTATGAAGGGTTTTTCCCACCATCATGAACACTATATGTTTTAAATATTATTTTATAGGTTACAAATATTATTTTCAAATAAAATAATTCTCATAATGTTTTGTGAACTTTTAGCTTTGAAAATGTGGTTTTCAAATTGAAAATGTGGTTTTCCTCAAAAATGTTCTAAGTGATCTTTCAAAATATATCTTCATCTAATATGACATCCTTTGATATTAATCATGATTTAATAGGGCTATAAACTAAGGAAACTATTATTTTTCTTTACCTGAATGGTTTGTGTTTATTATGAAGATATTTTTATGAAACTAATTTCTTTTCCCTAATTTATTTTATGATGAAATGATGAAATGTTTATGAAACCTATTTCTTTTTCAAAGGTTATGCTATGATGAAATTTTTGTGAATCTAAATTATTTTCATGGGTTCTGATACAATTAATGTTTTATGATTTATGGGAAGACATATATATATTTTTCATTATATGACTGGTGGGACATATATCACCCTCTAATTCATTGGGTTAATATTGATATCTCATGAGATAAACAAAACTAGAATGGGGATTGAATCCAGTTTATTAAGGGAAATTTTCCAATATGATATTCTTAGGATTGAACCTTGACTACTATATTAGTTTGGGGAGTTAACTCATTCCACTATCAAATATTTTTAAATGATCCTTCACTAATAAGTAAATTATTTTATAAGTTTATATGTATGCCACAATTCCATGTATTATTACAATGTTATGATTACGTGGATTATATTATTTGATTACTTTTTGAATCATTTATTATTAAATACCAATATTTATTCTATAACTCAATTTTATGAGCTATTATATGTCAAACAGGGTTTCCAATTTTATTCTCATGCATCCATAGCCTTATGCACATGTTATATTGATATATCCCTTGTTTACCGTTACGGAGCATCTTATCTCACCCTTTATTATGTTTCCTTTCCCCAAGGTATGAAGAAAGGTTTTATGTATGATATTTCTAATAATGATAATACTTATGAAGAACTAAGTGGGAGATTATGTAGAACTCTTTTGAACCAGTTTCTTCTATTTCCAAGTTTTATAATATGATAGAACTAAATGATTCTAGCATGGATAATTATATTATTTATTGAATATTCACATATTAAGATGTAATATTTATATATGAGAAGTTTGGTTCTATATAATGAACAAGTGTGGGTTAATGATAGTAATTATTTTAATAACTCCTTCTTTCCCTCCACAGGTTCCATAATATAAATAATATGTGGGGAAATATATTCCACTAATAATTTCGCTTCTTACTCTAGTTTTCCCCTATATGCATGTATATGTATTGTTAAAAAATTTATTTGGCTTCTCAGGTTCTATATGTCTTCTTTAATTCCTTTCTTCTACTCTACTTCTACATTAGGAACTTATCCTTATCCATATTGTGGAACCGGAGTGTAGTTAATCTATGCAGCATAATCAAATCTTAAATTCACCATAGAAAATTTTTTTATATTTAATGAAAGAAAATAAAATTATTTACAAAATATGAATAAAAATAGTGAGTGAAAACTACATTAATCCCTAGAAATGATGTCATGTTTTGATACAACTTTCATGGGGTAGTATAAAAATCAAGTATTTACTTAACTAATATAGCTTAGTGGGTTTATAGGGTCATATAACTTGAGGATATTTAATAATTAAACGCTCACTAATCCTAATTAAATTATTATATTTTGTATATTTTCTATTATATAAAAAAAATAAAATCATGAGGGTGAGATTGTAGAATGAAAACCCTAAAATTAAACATGTAATGAAAATAGAATGAGTGTAGATAGAATAAAGTGTTAGAAATAAAGGAAATTATCCCAAAAGAATCATCTAGAGTAAACCTTTAGCTTCATATTATTAGTTTTATATCAATTTAACGGAAATAATGCATCGTGTGTGTACACATCCTCTTCTTCACTAGTTATGAATATATAGTGCACTCGTCAATTTCACTTCACATTTACCTCCTCCAATGAGGAATGATATTTCAAAATGAAGAATATAAACCACTAATTCCAAGATATCCAAAGGAACCTTATCCACTTTATATCACCCTCATCCTAACTCTATGAAAATATAAAACATTAAGTATGAATGCCCAAATACATGGATTCAGTCCCATATTACTCCCCAGGGAAAGTACTCAAGTCGGTCCCTCATAACCATGAGTCAAAGAGATCATAGTGAAAAAGATAATGGGGAGAGAATTTGAAATGGTAGATAGATATAGAGAAAATAGTGGAACAGGAATGAGAGAACATGATTAAAACATGTAGTATGTGATAAAATACTGAAAGGAAATAAATTATAAACAATAAATAATTGTAAATATAGTAGAACTTCAGAAAGATTTCTCAGTACAGTGGACACTTTCTCAACATTATCACCCTCCACTTATTTATAGGTACTGTTATCCCTTCTTCAATGTTTCAAACATTCCACCTTCATTGGTTTGTCAAATATTATGAAATCATTTCTCCTTAAAAATATTCAATCCTTCACTTTTCTTTGTCTTGGATTTTATAAGTTACCATATGGTATTCCACAAAATCGGTGGCTTCCTTCCTTATTTATTTGATCAAAATATTTGGCATATTAGTATACATGTGTCCTTATTTGAATGGATGCATGGGTATTGATGTGATAGCCTAAAGGCTCAGCCTAAAGTCCAAATGAGTTCCTTGAACTTTGTATATAATAATCCTATAGTAAATTTTTTACAAATTTATAGATGACACATAAGATAGCATATCCAGGCCTATAGAGGTGAAAAAACACATATATTGAGTACCTTCACACATATATTGAGTGGATAACACCTTTATTGGTGCAATTGACACACACAGATATATATATATATATATATATATATAATTCACCTACGTTGGGGTATTTTCACACATATGAATATATTCCTTTTCTATTTTTCCTTCCACAGGCATTGATAATTGATCCTAGACAAGGTTTTAATGACACCTATGTAGAGACAAAATAACACTTATATAGAACTCCCTTTGATAAATTTTATCCTTAAAAACTACAACCATTCCATATTTCCTTATCTCATCATATAACTTGTTTGATTTTTCAATATACCCTCCAAAAACCTAAATTAATCATTAAAACACTTATTATTTAATATAGTATTTATTAAATGATTTAAAAAAATAGAGAAAACAATTAAAAATAAAAAACATAATCATTTTCCACCTTAAATAAAAATACTCTTTTATAATAAATATGTAAAAATTGACCATTAAACTTGATGATTGTGGGATTAAAATAATTAAAAACAAATATTGAGATGTATATCAATATTTTCTTGACACTAAAATCATATTTGGATCATTTTTATTTACCCTTTGATAGTTTAACATGATTGGATAGAGTAATTAAAACAGATATACATTTGGTCCCTAAAAACTAATTGATGACCTTTTAGAATTAGTCTTTCTTAAACAATACAAAACTTCAATTTTCAATCTCAATTCTATGAATCATCATTGAAAATTAAAGATCCTTCATTCCAAAATTTTCTTAAAACTCACACTTCAATTCCTAGATACATTGAATGAAATGACCCTTCAGAATCATATCATCAACATATCATAGTAGGATGATAACAAAATCATCCTTCCACGCTCTCTAATAACAAAAGTCAACTTTGTTGGTTAGCATGAAACCTTTATCACCCATAATGGAGTAAAATTTTCAGTTCTATTAACATGGTATTATTTTAATCCATAGAGGCTAAGTTTAAGAATACACACCAAGTCCTTATTTTGATTATCCAAAAAACTAGTTGGTTACTTCATATAGGTGTCTTCCTTAAATTCAATACGAAGAAATGTATCCCTTAACTCCATTTTTTATAAACATAAATCATTAATTTCAACCAAACAAAGGACTATCTAGATGGTATTATTTTTAATTATTTTTGAAAATATTTAGTATAAATTCACTCCCTCATTCTATTGAAAACTATTCACCACAACTGTATCCTTGTACAACTTACTTTCATCCACTTATTGTTTCTAATGGAAAATCCATTTATTCTCAAGTGGTTTCTTTCCTCATAGTAAATTCATTAGCTATTAGGAATCATTGTAATATAATAATTCCATTTCCTCTTCCATAGATAACTCATTATTATTTCAATCACTAAGTGATGTTGCTTATTTTGGAATTTTAGCTTCTCCTACATCTGTTAGAAGTAGTTAGTGCAATTAATGAACAAACTTATTAACATATCATATGACTATAGAAGACATGTTCAATTAAACTTATGATTATTATATTTATATTAATTAATATTTTCATTTTATTACTTATATATTATTATCTCCCAGAGATTTTCCTTCAACCTTTATAGCCCTAGAGCATTTAGGTACATATTCTACTTGAATATTTTTCAGATAACTTTAACCACCATTTGGAACACATAAAAAAATGTTTACATCTAGTACTTTCATTTATATCAAATTGATATTTACTTATTGATTATTTGATTTCAACTTTAGCCTCTTTAAATTTCTAATATTTGTATAAGTAACTCTAATTAAAGAAAACTTTTTTGAGCTCTAATGATCTTTCAAAGATTATTATCTTAGAGTCAATAACCAAAGTTATCTTCCCATGGCCCGCAAAGAAACAAATTTAGGATTATTACTTGATCTTAAATTTCTTCTTATCATCAATGAGAACATGTTATTGACCTTAGAAAACTTTCATATGATGTATTTTCTCTATTTTATCTTATAATTACTACTCAATAATCTATTTACCCAATAGTGATGATGGAATGTTGATAACTAGATACACAACGTCATTCAATTATTCTGAAAAATTATCTTTAAATTATGGAGTGTAACCACATACAATATTACACAAAATTTTGTTAATTCTTTACTCTATTCCATTTTTCATTAGTTTTATAAGTATAATTTTCTCATGATTCATTCCTTTCATTCAATAGTAGTTCTTAAAGTCCCTTCTATTCTATTCACAGCCATTATCTGACCTAGACAATTTCATTCTAATTCTAGCATCCCCTTCAACCATGTATTTCTATTTATTGAAAATATTAAACAATTCTGAACAATTATTTAGGAAATATACCTAAACCTTTATTGTTGCATCATCAATAAATGTGACAAAGTATAAGGAACAACTATGAGATTTAAGTAGGGATAACCTTAAAACATCATAATGAAAAAGTTCAATATTCATGCAGTGGGGTCTCATTCCATTCAAATTAAATAAAACTTTCCTATGTTTCCATAGTATACAACTCTAAATAGTTCTGAAATCGATATGATTGAGCTTCAGTACACCCTTTTCCAAAATAACCTTCATATTCTTCTTAGATAGATGACCAAGCTAATTATTTTAAAACTTTATACTTCTTGAAGTTGTACTTTAGGACATTGAACTTCCATATAATCTTACAATCAGATACAATGTCCCAACCCTTACTCATATTTCCACTACCTTTTATCATCAGTTAACTTTCCATACGCCATTAGAGAAGCATGTTCCATGTCCTTCTTTATCCATTTTTTCTTTGGAAATGATATTTTCTATAAACCTAAGATGTTTCTCACTCCCTCCATCTTAAGGAAGCTCCTATTCAGCATCTAAATATTGACACCACTCTTTCTAATAGATTTAAGAGACTCATCATCCACCAAGTTTAATTTTTCAATATTTCATATAGAAAAATCTCTATGAACCTATACTCTGATGTGGAATAGAATGAAACTCTAGAATCAATAACCCATGATTCTATAATAGAATTGAAACTAAAAAGTAAGATTATATTATATTACACTTAATTAAAATAAATAGAGCCTATAAAATTTTTCCTTCTAGAATTCACTCTATGATATTTTCAATATTCCTTGAGATTCCCCCTCTTACCATAGTTCTAGAAATTTGGTCTATTTTTGGAAGATTTATTTCTTCCATAATCTTAAGATTTATTATCATTCTTCTAACTCATATTGTAATTAAGTGATCATCCTTTACCTTATATATTCAATTTATTTCTAGTGGGTTCATGGACATTCCTCATCCTAATAACTTCATTCAATATTAAATTCTTGAAATATTCAAACACTAATTTATATTTTCTGGTATAATTACTAATAATAGTGATTATTTCCTCCCAACTCTCAGATAGTGATGATAGAAAAAAAATTCCCAAAAATCATTTATGAAAGTTACTTTCACTGACTCGTGATAACTCACGATCATGTTAAAATAATTTACATGGTTTGTAGTAGGTATTCATTCAAAAAAATATCATTGTGAATAACCTATTCATCATAAACACCTTGTTTCAAGATTTTGGTTTTTTATACATGTCTATTAGGGAAACCATCAGTTATTCTATTTTTTTCTTCTCCAAAATATTGAAGGGGGAATTTTTATCGAGTGACATTTGAATCAATACAAGTTCCTTACAATCTAACCATTTCCATTCTAATTTTTCTATCTTGTTCATTTTAACTACAATTCATGAAACATACAGGTTCTTTTGGGTGGGATAATTATATATCTCCATCATCGAGAGGACATAGTATTTTTCTCAAAAGTTATAAATCTTCATCTCGAAATCTTCTAATGTTATTACAATGATATTGTAACTCCCAATAAATTAAATATAATTAAAGAAAATAAATGAGGATACCTTAGTATACTAAGTATGTATTAAACTAAGATCTAAAACCACTTTTTGGGAAAGAATAATGAGATCAAAAAACGTGACAGACACAAATAATAATTTATTACGATTTTCCACCCCTTGTAACTGGATCTTGAACCCACTTGATGTTCAATATTTAGATATCACATATAGTGGATTCACCAAACTCCCTAACATAGAGTATTGAAACTTAGGAAAATGTATAAACCCTAAATCACCACACACTAAGACACCCAATAAATAAATACACAAGAATATAAACAAGAAAATTAATATAGAAAACTAAAAATACTTTTGGATTTACGTGTTTTGGATTTTTATTCTACGTCCTTTGGATAAAACTGAAAAAATATTTCTCTGGAAGTATAAAATTTATAACTTGGTCACTTTTCATACTTGTGGATCACTATTATCAAAAAATCATATTCCACATCAGCATATAGCCCATACCCCATATAGATAATGGACTCGAGCTAGTCTTATGATTTCCCCAACCTAAAACATTTTTAGACCTCTATATATTCTCAATAATAACCATCAGTCTCCTCTAGAAATCCTAAATATGACTATATATATACCAGAGAATAAAAAAACACCATTCTTATAGACCACTAACCATATTTAAATATCCATCTTTTGATGAACTGATAAAACCATCAAAACTTCCTCCAGATCAATCTATTTTTTGGTTAAATTATCACAACTAATTCCATCTTATGAAAAAATAATGTTAAATCATTGAATAGGATTCATAATCTAAAAATTTTATTCATGCAAAAACAGAAAAATGATCCCATCATTTTATTCCCCCATCACCCCATCCATTTTTTCTAATGAATAAATAAGTCTCACGGATAAGGAATTAACAAATATTCAATATATTGATCAATGCATTATTTGGTATAACTACATTCCCTATACTAGTCTTTTGATAAAATAATTCTTAAGGATAATTAATTTTTTAATTATCAAAATTTGGGTACTAATAGTACTTAGTGTTGTTTGAGTTCAGTCCTAAGATCCTCATGCCTCATTGGGTTTAAAGAGAAAAAGTTTCCATGAATTGGAAAAAAAATTAAATATATAATATGGGAATGGAGATTTCTTATCCTAATCCAATTTAGCATTTCCTATTACCTATACATATAAAAAAAATTAATTTATTTATCTATTTTAATTTATCTTGTATCACCCTTTACTTTAGTTTAATATTTTTTAAAGATTAACTAAGGTCAGATATAAATCCTGAAGATTTCACTCCTCGTCCTCTATATCAACTTTTAATGTCGTATATATTTATTTCATAATACTTTTCAAAATATTTTATTTCAATATATTTTATATAATTATAAATCATGAATTCATTTTTAAAAAATTATTTTCCCAAACAATCATTATACCTCTAATTCCTTTGATTATTTTCTCTAACTATTTATGTTTTCACATTTTTTATGCTATATACCTAATTTTTTTCCTATAATTGATTGATTGATGTGTGAATTTTAAAAATTATTACTTACATTCAATTCACCCAACACCCCTGAATTTTCCTACATAAGTTAATCTCCATCCTATATGGGAAAACTCATCATATCATATTTTGTCTCTTATATCTAATCCCTCATTGATACACAACATGTAGTATCATATATTTTTTATCATATCATCTCACTCATTTATTTGAATCATTTTATTTAATATGAAATTAATTTTTTTATTTATAACTTTAACAATCCAAGAGAAAAGATCCAATTTGAAACTCGTTTTCCTATACCTGATTTTGATAACCATTTCCAAATGGATTTTACTTTATGAGACTATTTTATATTATTGGAAAGAATAGGTGGAATCATTTATAATATCTATAATTCTTCCCATGTGGTTTATCTTTATTATACCTTAATACATTCTAATAAAGGTGCAGGAATCATTTAATCTTAGATAAACATTAAATGTTGATTTAAATAGGTTAGTATGAAAAAATATAATATCTAGCATTAGTAGTGAGGTAAATGACATTATTTCATTACTTTACACTACTCATGTCATTTTGAAATTTTTTGATGTTGCTTTTTATATGAATCTATTAGAGAAAAATACCACTTATAATGTTGAACACTATCTATAATAATTATATCAAACAAGTAGACATTGTCTAATGAAACTTATGAATACTAAATAATGGAAGGATATGAATACTATATGATCTAAATAAATATTATCCCATTGTACCCTGAAATGAAGGAATTTTTTAATTGTATGTTTCTACTCAAACACTTCTCATCAACACATCATTCCAAATATTCAGTAAAGAATAATTTTAAAGGAGAACATAAAAAAATTAACCTAGTATAATTTATGGAAAGTTAATTCCCTAAACATAAATAAAGGAAAGATATCAAAATATATATTTCTAATAAATATTTAGATTTAGAAAATGAGATTAAAATATCAACTAAATATATTGATTCTGAATATTTAGATATTTAAAATTAATAAGATCATCATATTCATCTATTAAATATTCATACTCTAAATAATAATATGATAATGAATAAGCCTCTAAAATCATAAAGATGAATCATTATATATATAATTAGGATTTAGTATTTGAAATATTAAAGGTAAAACAATATTAGTATTTATATAGACGTAGATTCAATATATGGGAGAATCATACCATGATCTTATCAACATAATAAAATCTCAGTCATAAAATCCTGAAATTCTAGAAAGGAAAAGGTCATCCAAGAGATACCCTCTTAAAAATACCATGTTAAGGATCAGAAAGAGACAAGTTTTATAAACTTATGAATTGGATATCTAAGAAATATTTTGGGTATATTTATAGTGGGAAGTAAATAACTAGAAGAAACTTATTTATGCTTCATAAACCTCCGAAATATAGATAATTAATTTGGTATTTTAGAGAAAATGAAAATAAGTTCTACCAAAAATACTTTGCTTCATGATAAGTAAAACAAATTATGTGTTTATTTCAACACTTCTAGAAATAATACTCAACAACTTTCAACGAAAAAAAACACAATTCTTTGTTATAAGTCAATAATTTCTCGCTAAAAAACTATTTGAAGCTTTAAGAACAAAAAATAAAAGAATAATTCAAATAAAATATGGATTACAAAAGAATTATGTTCTACAACTTCCAATCCTAAGAATATATGGGTTATTAAATTATTATTGTTAAAAACTCATCATGGAGATATATCTGATATAATTTGATTATCTCTTGGTTATATAAATCAATAAATATCATTAATGATATATTAGATCATAATGGGAAATATCAATTTTATTTTATTGAAACTCAAATCGATGAGGTGACATCAAGCCACCTCCAATAACTATCTTTAGTTTTCAAGATATTTTTACCTTAGATTTTCAAATACTAACAATTAAGATGATTATTTTTATTTACTATTATCTTAATAATTATTAAATTAATTGGTTGGATAATTTATTTATTGTTTTACAACTATCTAGTTTCATTTTTACTCACACATTTAGAGTTTAATCTGCCTTATTTATTTGATTTAAATTAATATAAAAATTATCCAATAAAACTCAATGAATATTTTGTGTATTTGATTTATAATTTAATGTTTTGTTTCTTTTGATCAGCCAAATGGGGTGGATTTTTGGGTCATCCTCCAAATACCACAATTCTCATACTTTAAATTAACCTATTTTAAATATCTCAATAAACCTGTCTATTTATATAATATATATACCTAACTATTTTTAGTAGATGACTAATAAAATTTAATATGCTTGGTTTTATAAAAAAAGAATGAAAAAAATATAGGAAATATTTCGATTACTAATAACACATCAAGTAAAATCTAAGATGCATTGAATGAGTGAATCAAAATTTAAGTAATGACTTATAAGGAATTATGTAACATCTCACCTTAACCTTGGATATATGACCTTTTAAATTTTATTTTTATAAGTTTTGAATCCAATTGAGAGGTTTGAGAAAGGGTAGATACATTTTTGGAGGATGAGGAAACTAAAAACAGGTTAACCAGTGGATGTATAAGGCCACCATCCAGTTGGTGGCTTGCTAGAAAAATATTTGTCCTATAGGAAGGCCACCATCCAATCAGTGAGACTTTCAGTGGTACATGTTCACTCCCTAACACCACTGACTATCCGATGGTAATCACTGGGTAATCAGTGGACTCATGTTGTGATGATTTAATAAAGAGTTGTTTAGTAAATTAATCCCACATAACACTTATTTTCTGATATAATATCCCCTTAAACCCTAATCCACTAAGTATAATTTTATAGTCCCTCTAGGGTTGACTTGGCCTTTATCCATTGTATTTTCTTGGTTCATCAGTCTCCAATTGATTTGGTTTCTCCTGCTTTGGTAAGTTTGGTCGAATCTCTCTCATTCTTGCTTGGTTATTTTACTCTTCTTGGATTTTTTAGTAGTTATTTGTTTCATTGATTGTATATATTGATCACTTTTTGATTAATTCTCCATTTATTAGAAATCAATAAAATTTTCACCTCTCAGAGGTTGGATCTCAAGTTGGTTTTGCAACAACACAAGATATTCCCAAGTTATAACTTCTCTGGTAACCCTTTTTCTTATCTAAAATATATTCTAAGATATTGGAATATATTTTTATTATAATGAAATGGTATTAACATTCATGTATATTACATCATTTTAGATGATTATTCAATACATTAGAAAAGTACATTCCCGATGAATCTAATATTTTAGTGTCTTTTGAAACCTGGAAACAAAATATTTTATCATGGTAAAATATCATCAATATATCCAATAAATATATTACCCTTTAGTACACATACTTAAATCTTTTCTTTATAACATGGTGAAAAGAAACCTAATAAAGGGGTGAGCTCAAATTCTCATTAAGGGTAATCAAGAGAGATATATAAGAATAACATGAACACAACAGTATCATAACATGATCATAACATTAGAATATCATACCATGCATATAAAATATAATAATCAAGATTTATAGACAAAAATTTTGTTTGTTCATAATACATAAATCATAATGTGATCAAGATCAAAATACATTAAAGCATAACATAGGATTAATACATGAAACTTTTGGCATATGCATAATTATATAAAATCATTACCTATATGCCAATGATCATTTAAAAACATATTAGGGAAATTATTGGGGGATACACCTACTATAAGGGACACAACATAATCCCCAATCATAGTCCTTTACTTATAGTGGATTAGGTTACACCTTCTTCCCATATTGGATCTGGTTAAACCTTCTTCCCATGGTGTACCGTGTTCATCTACTTGTTTCCAATCATTATCTCATGAGAAATAAATCATTATCCAATGAATTTTAGGTAGATATCGGTCCCACATATCATTTAAGATGTAACGGTCTTACCCTACACTATTTGTTACACCACATGTTAAGTTGTAATGGGCTAACCCGACACTATTTGGGTCACCCCATGTTAAGATGTAATGGGATTACCTAGCACTATCTGGGCCACCCCATCATATAAACAATGTCCATGAACCACAACATGAATAAATTCTAAATATAATTCACAGAATCACAAAAACTCATTAAAATTTATTATTTCATAACATTACTAGACCATGGAAAATAAATTGGTTTTATGTCAGTCTCTTTGAAACTTTATTTGCATGTGGAAAATTAATGGTTTTCATAACAATCTCTTTGAAACATGATTGACTCATGGAAAATAAATTGGTTCCATAAACACCATTACATCAAAACAAAAACCATTTAGAGAAATAATATTAATGGTATCCTTGGATCATATCCCAAGTTAGTTATAAATTGTATCAAAGGATATCATCTTATATAGAGAAGGATTTTGAAATATCACTCGTAATAATTCTTAAAGAAAACAACCTTTCTTTGAAAATCACTATTTTTAAGACATAAAATAATTTCAAAATAATTTTATTTTAAAATCACATTGAAAATTTATGAAGTACAATTTAAAATCATTTAAAAAAATTCTTGAGAAAAGTATATTTTACTATTTGGGAAAAATCTTTTTAACACATTAAACATTTTAAAAACATTTTTTGTTGAGAATAAATTTTAAAAATTATAAAGAAATATTTGAAAACCATTTTAAAAACTTTTTAAGGCATAAAACATTTTTAAAATAATTTTACTTGAAAATGACATTAAAATAATATTTTAAAACATTTTTTAAAATGTTTTTAGAAAAAAACTTTTCAGAAGAAAAAATATTTCTGACTGAAGATAAAAATAATATTTTATTTTCTTAAAAACATTATTAATTGTATTAAGTTCCAAAGAGTATAAAAGTGGTACCATTACCTGAATATATCATGAATAAATAGAGGGTAAAAAAATTCCTGATAATTGTTGTAAGATGGATCATAATATTTCAGCATTGTATACATGATAATAAACAATCATGATAAATGGTGAGACTGTAACATAAAACTCTTACCACTTTGGTAGCCTTTAATATTAATTCCCATGAAGGAATAACATAAAATTAAACTTAAAATATCCATATTATTAATACAATTATGATAATACATATCAACAGGGAATTATATGCACCTCATGAAAGAATATAGGGTCATAATATAACTTATGTCTCAAAGAAGAAAAATTGAGACAAAAAAGTTATCTTACTGATTTGGAAACTTTTGAATCATAAACCTCATAAAATTGAGGTCCTAAATTTGATTTTTAAATGCCAAAATTTTTAAATATAACCATCCTAAATTACATTTGTGTTCAATATATACACCACATATAATAAAGAAATGGTGAATATGGAATGTGTCTCACAAAAGTAAAAAGTGATATGGAAATCCCATTCTACATGAGTATCTTTTGAATCATGAGATCCATGAAAGAATAAAATCAAGAGATTGGGGAGTTTTTTATCACTTTTTACATTTTTGAGATACATTCTATACTCACCACCTCTTTCTTATATGTGGTGTATATACTTCCCATGAATGTACTTTATGATTCTTATACTAGATTTTGAGTCATAAGATCCATGATAGAATAAAATAAATTAAAACTTTTAATATCATGAAATAAATTAAATTCAAGATATAAAATTTTATTGGGTATTATATACACCACACAAAGTAAATAAGCATTTAATATGGCATTAGTCTCATAGAAATAAAAGTGAGAATAGAAATCCCATAACCTTAAGTTTTGACTTCATTCGTCCACATTCAAACATCCAATATAATAAATATATGTTTATTATAAATATACCGAAGAACCATTTTATTATATATAATACCATATATTATTTTATTATGACTTTATATTACCCATTTATTAACAATTCCATGTAATGTTATGTTTAAGGTAATAATCGCTTTGTTTTTCGTACATGTTTTGACTTGTTATTCTTCTTCCTCTTACTTATATCTTGATTTTATTATTTCAATAATGTAAACCAATATATAAATATAATATATATTCATTATATTTGTATCTATAAAAATATAAAAAATATATAAATGGTAAATGAAATACACCACTCATAGAGATGGTAGGTAGTACGTAAGCATAAATGTCGTTTCCATTTTCTTGTCATATTAAATGAAAGAAAAGTAAGTGGAATATATATAATATTAAAATTATTATTATTATGTAATATATATCACATATGTTTATTAAAAAAATCATTAATTCATTCCATATAAATTATGAATGAATCACATCGCTTTGAGGAGGCGGTAGTCCATACTTCCACAAATGAGCTATCGTATTCCCATAAAGTGGAAATCATGAAGAAATGTGTTATATAATAATTAAAAAATCATAAATACATCATAAATATCATATATATATATATATAATATATAAGCATTAATTACATCTTTATTCCTATCATTGAGATGTGGTAATGGAAGAACTAACAACATTAGTTTTTGAAGCCGTAGTCTATCGTACACACGAACGATGATTATGTATCCCATTTATTGGAAGTGTTTGAAGGTGTAGGTCATACCATTAACATAGAAAAATAATATTCTATTTATTCTATTTATGTTATTATATAATATTGATATAATAATAAATTAAGTGGTTGTAGATGGAAACAAAACAAAAATGCATGTTGATGAACGTTACCTCTTCTTAAGTAACTCCATTTGGTTTACATCGAAGGGAATCCTTCGTTTTATTTATGCCCAAATTGGGGCTTCTAGGTTGATGGGATGGAATTTTGGAGCTTAATTGGGTAGGTTCTTTATGATTCAAAAAGATTTAGAGGTTTTAATAACTGAGTGGGGTGACAACCCTTTTATAGTGGAGGAGGAGTGGTATTTTTTTAAATATAAAAAGCTAAACACTATTGGGAGGTATTACTTAAATAATGTGCCTCCAATAATGAACCCAATTCTACCCACTAGATGATATGTTCAAAATGTGGCCATAAAATTGTTTTTTTACATGTTTCTAGGTCATTTTACCAAATAAGTTTAAATTTTAGTCCCTTAGTAAACTCATTTTTCACATAATCATTGTGATTAATTTCAACTATTTTAACTAATTTTTTTGGCGAAATATTATGTTGGAATTATTGTAATTTTTAAATTATTCAGATAAAAATATGGAATCCATTTTTGTTAATTAAAATCATATAAGTGGTAGAAATTAATTTGAAATTAATCATGTAGACGAGACGAGAAAGCGGGTTTTTAAAATAAAAATTTTCAAACATTAACAAAGTTTTATATCAAAATTAAATAAAAAAGATTAAAATAACAAAAATCAAATTAATATATTTATATTTTAACTGTTTTTACTTTAAAACCAATTCAAAATATAATTTTTCCTTAAAAAAATTTAGACGAAAATTCAGTTTTCCATTAAAATTTTGTATTTTTCACTACTCATCGAAAAATGAAACTTCTAAGAAAAATAAAAAAAATAAACCCTGGATTATTTTGAAATTAATATTTCACAAATGAAGTTTATTTTTTAAAATAAAATTTTCAAATTTTAGTTTTAAAATTGGTATGTTATTAAAAGGCAGCAAAAATATCTTTAGTAAAATTTAGCTTTTTATGTATAAAATTGAATTTATTCTCATCTTATATCAATCAAATATATTGGATGAATGTAAAAACATTTAATTAAATATATAAAATATAAATTTTATTAATATCATAAAAAAATATTAATTAATTTAATTTATTAAGATAAAATTCCTATAGTGCGTAAAAATGGTTTTTTTATAAAAAAATATCCCTTATAGTCGATTTTTATATTAATTTATAATTAATTGGTCTCTAAAGAATTGTATAAAAATATGTAAACAAAATTTTCATAATTTATTTAATATTATTCATTCCCACTATTCCAATGGTTATGTGATAACTATAATAATATTTAAATTATAATAATTATATATTGTAGTTTAGTTAAACTCGGTTTTTCATATAACACAAGTTATCGAAGGAACTCAAGAATGTGTGTAACAAAATCCAAACATATTGTTGTATGTATAGTAAGATAATCTATGTGTTTTTTTGTTAAATGTTAACTTGGTTTTGTTTATAAATAAATCATAACTTGGTGTAACGTGCAATTCATTCCATCAAAGAAATTTAATTTATTAGAAAAAAATTAATTCATAAAAACATAGGGTGTTACATTTAGGGAATCCTGTTAATTTTTATTGAATTCCATTTTATTTTGGTGTTTAGATTCCATTTTGGTAGGTTTGTGACCATAGTATAAGGTATTTGGTTTTGTCTCTTTCATACGTTATATGAGTCATGAATTCTTTGAGTTTTAAAAATGGTTTTCTAAATTATAATTTACACGATCCTTGAATTGTTTGGTATTCAGGTGTAAATGGTTTTCTGATAGGAATGTTTCACCCCCTACTTAGATAAAAGTAATATGGTTTTCAATGATTTTATAAAAGTTTTGTGAAGTAGGTTTTCTAATAATTATAAAATGGTTTGTGAAATTGGTTTTAGAAGAATGTTTTTGTATAATAAAAATGGTGGTTTGGAAATTGTTTGTAAAATATGATAATCCCTTTCAAATGATTTGACATATTCTAAAAAAGGGATCATTAGGTGTAGTTTATATCATTAGGAATTTTATTTTTTCATCGTAAGGGGATTTAATTTCTAGAGTTATCCTCCATTACTAAATTATAGATGAATTGGCTCTAGGAACTTGATCTTGACATTATAGGAGATTCACTTTTTGGGGTGTTCCTCTATCCCTAGATCATAGATTCTTTGGATTTAAGGTCTTAATTGTGAACTTGTCTTGGTTTATTATCTGGGTACAAGTGTCATTGCTGGCCTAAACCTTTTTTATCCTAGGAATATTTCTATTTTTCTTTGTCTTTGTGTTGTTTTGGCTTTAATGTGATATATGTTTCATGATTTTGTAAATATAAAGTTATTTATTTGAAATTGATTTATCTAGTTTTTGATATAAAATTATTGAAAGTGAAATTGATTTACCATCAGTTTGATTTGAATGTTGAAAATAATTATAATTCTATATTTTCATAAAAATAGAATATTTGGACTGTTTCACATTAAATCCTTATAGAACACATGGTTTGGATCCTACAGAGCCTATTTATCTCAAAACCTATAAACTTCCTTGGTGGTTAATAGACCTTGTTTTTTCTTATACTATAAAGGGCAAGGAACCTTATTGAGGTGGAGAGGTTAATGTCAGCTGTGTATGGTTAGCTGGTAGTGATATGGTGATAATTTTTCAACATATCACATGGAGTGTCTTTTTTTGTTTTGGTTTTCCTTTTTGATATTTCTAGATATGTAATTTGGTTTTTTTTTTCAGGATACCTTTTGTTGTATCACTTCCATTATTTCTCTCTTTAGTTATGAAATATTTATTATTTGTTATCTTTTTCTTGTGTGTGTCTTGTATGTTGTTTTAAGTTTGGAAAATCATTCCCTCTGGTTATTTTTGGTTTCTTGGGTGCCAGTCACTAGCCCTTGGAGAGAAATAATGACCTTTGAATCTTGATAAGATATAATTCAGAGCCTAGAAGGATGGGTTTTCTAGGATGGGTCATGAAAATTTGGTATAAAGGAGTTATATCCTCAATTTTTCTTATCTTGGGATATCTTTAATATGTGATATAGGATTTTTGGGACTTGAGTGGTAGGTTACAGTGAGTTCTTAGCCAGATCTTGATGTGATGAGTCTCAAGGTTTCAGGGGATATTGGAATGTGTGTCTCTTGTGTTGGGTTTTGATCAAAATATATATTTCTTCTTATGACCTTTTGAGTTTAAAATAAGATTGTATTGTTTTCAGGTCGACTACTTCTTTTTTTCTGGTATGTTGAATCATGACTCTAAGATTTATTCCAAGTATTCCGTAGGAGGGTAAAGTGGGAAATTCTCCCCAATGGAATCATCATCTAGATCAGAACCTTCTATAGGTTATCATATAGGCAGTTTGAGTTATGGATCAGAATAAACCACCTATTTAGAACCAAGTTTTTGAGGCACAACTAGTAGCTAGAGGAGATAAGGATCTAGTGTGTGAGTTCCTACATGAGAATACCACATCTTTTCAGTGTAAAAATGAACCTCTAGGGGCATAGGACTAGCCATAAAAGATAAATCCGATATTTGATTTTTTAGATACACTTTAGTCATTCAAGGTTAAGTGAGAAATGTTTAAGCTTGATGTTCTTAGAAAAGGTAGTGGGATTATATAGCTCAGGTGAATCAGCATGTGATCGTAGAGTGGAAGGGATTAAAGAAGCCCTTATTTTAACAATTATTTCTAGAATATTTGATGATGGAAAAGTATATATAGTTTCTCTCTCTACATCAAGGAGAGAATATGATAATAGTGTTCATAGAATATTTTGCAGAGTTGGTTCGTTTTTCTCTAGAGGGGGTGACGAATGATCTACTAAAGGTTTGGAAATAATTTTAGGGATTGTATCCTAATATAAAATTTTAGGTATATAATATAAATATCCCTACCTATACTAATAATGTTTATAAGACTATAATGGTAAAGTGATATATCATGAGAAATACAGGTTTTTTGGATCCTCCCTTTCACACAATGGTAGTTCCAGTGGAACACATGAGAAAAAGAGGAAGTAGAATTATAGTTGCAAGAGTAGCGGAGGTGGTTCTTAACAATGGACTTTTTCCACTCCATCAGTAATGGATAGTGGTGGACCATTGGTCTACTACCCATGATGAAGGTTTGGGTATACCCAACATCATTTTCCCACACCTCCAAATAACTGTAGTACTTGTCTTTTCTAAGGTCATCTGTATAGATTCTTCCAGGATATATCTATAACCTAATATGGTCAAGGATATTAGGCTCTAAAGGCTATTATAGTATAGTCACAAGCTTTGAAGTAAATAGGGATCTAGCTAGAGGCCTTCGGAGTGAAGCATCTTCACATAGTGGGTGAGTTTATAGAAAAATATTATACTTATATAGAAGCAATTAGATGTAAAATTTTTATTTAATCTTCAATATAAAATATATTGTATGATACAAGTTCCTTATAGTCATTTATATCATACCATTTTTTATGTATTGAAACTTCCAAAAGAGATCATGTTCTTTTTATATACTTATATATGCCTCTTTGTAAGAGGTAGGATGAAGGGTTTCATTATTATTCATGATTTCATTATATATATGATATAGAGTTATTATAGGACTTCTTGGTTATTTAACTTTATCTATTCTACATTATTATCGGGATTAATTATATAGTTCAATACTAAGGTGAGATTGATTTTTATCATCATTGTGTTTTATTATCTACTATAGATGTGAGATATTGGGTGTTTAGGGGAGACTGGGAACCATGATCTGGTAATGTAGGACCTTTTCACTAAAACCTCATGAGTTTGTTGTCAGAAAATTTGGTTAACCCTGATGAATTTTCCTATCTTATTGATCTCAACTTTGTAGTTTTTGATTTCCTATAGGATTTCTTAGATGACTTCTCTGGTCCAACTCCAAAGATGGAGGTAGAGTTCTCCATTTACCCAATGCTAGGTATGCATATGATCTCAATACCCACTTATGATATGGAACATACTAAGATAAAAGATCTCAAGATCCATTTGGATGACCTCATGAAGAATGAATTTTTTTTCCTAGTGTTTTGCAATTGGAAACACCCATTCTCTTTTCCAAGAACCCTGATTGTACTATTAGTATTTTTATAGATTATCAAAAGTTGAATCGGGTAAAAATATTGGACAAGTATCCTTTTACCCGTATCGATGATTTTTTTATTAGTTAAAAGGTGAATGTAGTTCTCTATGATCTATCTTTGCTCAACTTATCATCAGGATAGATTAAAACAGTTAGATATCTCAAAGACCACTTTCAGAAGTATTTATAGTCAATATTAATATCTTGTGATTCCTTTTTTCATAACTAACTATCATATAGTGTTTATGGATTTGATAAGCCAGATATTCCACCATTATCTCAATACATTTGTTTTGGTATTCAGTGAAAATATTCTAATTTATTAGAGATATGATAATGAGAATGAGAACCACATGGTTGTGTTTTTAAAAAACTTAAGCAACCATCACCTTTATGGGAAGATATCAAAGTGAAATTTCAAAATCCAATAGGTAATGTCCTTAGAGAACATGATTTTGAAAAATAACCCCTCGATAGATCCTGAAAAGGTGAAAGTTGTCTTATAATGGTAATAAACACATAATGTATTTAAGATATATAGCTTCCAAGTTATGGATAGATATTTTTGTTGGTTTGTCAAGTATTTCTCAAATTTATCATCATTCTTGATTACTCATACCAATAAAGGGGTGAAATTATATTCGGGTGCTAAGTGTTAGACTTATTTTCATGAGTTTAAATAGTTTCTTACATCAATATTCATGTTTTTAAAAATCGGTATGGTATATATGGTATGTTGTGATGATTCTGGTTTTGGTCTTGGATGTATGACTATAAAGGATGATCATGTTGTGGAGTATAGTTCTCATAATCTTCGGATGCATGAAAAAAAATTTCCCCAATCTTGATTTGGATCTCACGGTTGTTATTCATGCACTAAAGTATTATAGTCACATTCTTTTTAGAGAGAGTTTCATGTTATTTTATGTTCATAAGATATATATTTTCTTATAATTTATTCAACCTCATATAGAGGTGGTGGTTGTAGTACCTTGGTATATTTGACTTCAACATATCCTGTACATCATGGAGGGGAATATCATCACTGATGACCTCAGTAAAAAATTCCCTTCTCAAAATAACCTGTAAATAAAAAGGAGTGGAATCTTATGGATATTTTTTCTTAGTTAAATATGGATTCATAGTGGGTGATTTAGGTTTGGTTCTCACCAATTCTTAGTTTCAATCATCTCTCCTTGAGTCTATTTTGTAATACCATTAGTAAGATGATGATTTTAGAGGAGTTATCTAATTCTTATATTATGTGGAGACTATTCCTAGTTGGTATCTCCCCTATAATGGGATTATTTTCTATAGGAGTTGGTTTATCATTCCTTTATCTATCTGGAATTCTATGTTTCATTATTTTTAGAGTTCTATATGGTTCCATTACACTATAATTATGAGAATGTATTATGACATGAGATGGTGTTTCTGGTAGTTGGGTATGAAGGGTAACATTGATGATTATGTGTCTCACTTTAAAACATACCAATATATTACAACAGATCACCTAAAACATTTTGGTCTACCCCATCCTATTCCAATGATGGAATGTAAATGGGATGATGAGTTCATGGAATTCATTATTGTATGACCACGGAATCCCCAGGGAAATAATTTTATCTAGTTTTCTATTTATTGGTAGATGGAATTATCTCATTTCATTCTGATTAAAGATACCACCATTGTTAATTATCAAGGTAAGATGTTCATATAATAGATTATAAAGTTTTTTTGGGTCTTATTTTCCATTGTCTCAGATAGGGATCCCAATTTTACATCCCAGTTTTCGAAAATTCTTCAATAGGTGATATGGACTTAGGTCATGTTGAGTGCAAATTACCATCCAAAGATGAATGGGTTGACATATCTTGTTATTTGGATCTAAGAGGATATGTTTCATGTTAGAATGTTGTATTTCAATGGATCAGGGGATATCCATCTAGGAATGGTCAGGTTTACTTATAATAATAGTTATCTTTCATTGATTATAATTTCTACCTTTGAGGATTTTTATGGTCACCAATACAGGTCACTTATTTCTTGGTCAAAGGTGGGGAAGGCTTCTATGGTGGGTTCGAGTATCATTCAAGAGTTGTTTGTGAGAATTTGGGATATATGTTGATGCTTTATTGCAACCCAGAATTAGAAAAAATATTATGAGGACTGTCATTATCATACTTTAGAGTTTTCAATTGGGTAATGGATCTTCTTTAAAGTATCTCCTCAGTTGGGTCATTATCATATTAGGAAATATGATTAGATGTTTAGGAGATATGTTAGACCATTTCAGATCACTGAGGGAGTAAGATAGGTTTCTTATAGATAGGAATTTCTAAACCAATTGATACATATTCATGATTTTTCTATATATCTCTCCACAAGTCACTACTATAGATATTCCATTTTACAGTGCATAAAAAATTCTTTTAACCATGCTAAAAAGCACTATTAACCTTAGCACTAATAAATGGGGACCTTTATCAATGCTAAAAAAATTGATAAAGGCCCCCCTTTATCAGTGCTCCTTTTTGAACTAATAATGGAGCCCATTTATTATAACTTTCAATATTCCTGATAATGGGTGGACTTTATCGGTACTAGAAATAGCACTGATAAAGCCTCAACCTACTGTAGTGTGTTTTTTTTATGAAAACACACTGCAGCAACCCGAACCTGTAACCTATACAAAAAACATATATTTTAATTGAAATAAATTTTACATCATGAATAAAGAAAACACTACTATATAAATTTGAATCAATGTTTTTTATAATTACATTTACAATTATTATCCTCAAACATTTAAAAATATTAATGTTTCATCATCTTTGGCACCCGTGGTCCCCTCTCAAAAAGGTGAACCCATGTATATATTACCAAAAAAATCACATAAAACCAAGTAAAATAATACTCCTATATAAGAAAATAAATCTTATGTTAGTAATATTATAAATAAATAAATTAAACATTAATCTAAAAGAATACCTTAAAAATGTCAACTTTAAATAAAATGAGACACTTTAAGTTATATTGATCACATGGTGCATTATATTGAGGTGTGATTGATTCTAAAATATCAAAAATGGGGTATGGATCATTTTCCTAAAGTATCAAAACAATTCGAATGTGTTTTCTCAGTTTTGAGTATGTCAATTGTTCTTTTAAAGGAAATTAATGCCAATTTTAAATAAATATTCACATGAAGTTATACTAGTCACATCATGCATGTAATTGATGTGAGTTTGATTCTCATATGTGAAAAATATCATATGGATTGTTTTACTAAAGTATCAAAACAATATGAATTTGTTTTCTCATTTTTCAGTATTTCACTTGTGTTTTTTTATTAAAATGTCATTTCAATCTAGAAATAAGCAATTTTGAGTCGTATTGGTCACATCATTTTTCAGTTTGACATGATACTATGTTTTACATGTCACAAATGACTTATGAATTTCTTTCCTAAATTATTATGACAATTAGAGATCATTTTCATGGTTTTTAGAGAGTGAAATATGTTTTTAACAAAAATTTCAATTTTAAACTGGTAACGGGAATTTTGATTCATATTGATAGCACCATGCATTAGATTGAGGTGAGGGAAATTCCTACACATCAAAAATAAATCATGAATCATTTCCCTAAAGTATCAAAACAATCTTAATTTTTTTTCTTAGTTTTTAGTATGTCACTTGTTTCTTTTGCTAAAATCAATTTCAATTTAAAATAAAAAAGTTGCACTTTAAGTCATATTAGTCACACCATGCATCAGATTGAAGTTTGGTTAATTTTTAAAAGTCTCAAATGAATTATATACCTTTTTTCTAAAGTATCAAAGCATTCTGATTTTTTTCTCAATTTTGAGTAGCTCAATTGTCCTTTTCAATAAAATTAAAGTCAATTTTAAATAAAAAGACACACTTGGAGTCATACCCGACACACCATGCATCAGATTGAGGTTTGGTTGATTCTTACATGTCTCAAATGAATCATGGATCATTTTACTAAAGTATCAAAACAATATAAATTCTTTTTTCTCAATTTTCAATATTCCACTTGTTCTTTTTCTAAAATTAATGTCAAATTAAAATAAAAAGACACACTTAGATTCATATCAGCCACACTTTTCATCATATTGAGGTAAGGTTGATTCCTAAATGTCAAAAATGACTTATGGATCATTGAAATAAAGAATAAAAATGGTCTTATTTCATTTTATAGGTTTTGAGTGGGACTGTTGTTCCTTTTACTAAAAGTGATGTCTATCTTAAGTAAAAAAGTCATACTTGGAGTCATATCAGTCACAAAATATGTTGTATTGAGGTGAGACTAATTTATACACATCCTAAATGACTCATGGATCTTTTTCCTACATTATAAAAACAATATGAATGCGTTTTATCAATTATCAGTATGTCACTTGTTCCTTTTTCTAAAATAAATGTCAATTTAAAAAAAAGATACACTTGGAGTCATATCGGTTACACCGTGCATTAGATTGAGGCGTGGTTGGTTCCCCCACATCAAAAATGACATATGGATCATTTTCCTAATGTATAAAAACAATACTAATATATTTAATTGGTTTTTAATAGTTCATTTGTCATTTTTACTAAAATTTATGCCATTTTTAAATAAAAATATGCACTTTGAGTCACACTAGTCAAACCGTGCATCAGATTGAGTTTCGTCTAATTCCCACACATCCCAAATTACTCATTCATAATTTTACTAAAGTATAAAAATAATTCTAATGTTTTTTTATCTTTTATTATGTCACATATTCTTTTTTCTAAACTTAATTTAAATTTAAAAGAAAGACACACTTGGAGTCATATCGGTCTCACCGTGCATCGAATTGAGCTGTGGTTGATTCCTACACAAAAAAAATGACATATGGATCATTTTTCTAAATTATAAATACAATATGAATGCATTTTTTGGTTTTGAGTTTGTTATTTGTCCTTTTTACAAAAAATTATGTCAATTTTAAATAAAAATATGCACTTGGAGTCATACAATCACACCTTATGTCAGATTGAGGTACACCTAATTTCCACATGTCCCAAATTACTCATGTATCGTTATCCTAAAGTATAAAAACAATATTAATTTTTTTGATAAGTTTTCAGTACCTCACGTGTTCCTCTTTCTAAAATTAATGCCAATTTCAAATAAAAATACACAATTGGAGTCATGTCAGCCACACCATATATAATATTGAGGAGCTATTGATTCCTACACATCAAAAATGACATATAGGTCGTTTTCCTATAGTATAAAAATAATATGAATGAATTTTATCAGTTTTGAGTAGGTCAGTTGTACTATTTACTACATTTTATGTCTATTTAAAAAAAAGAGGCACTTTGAGTCATACTAGTAACACCATGCATCATATTGAGGTGCAGCTGATTCCTACACATCCTAAATGAATCATGAATCATTTTCATAATGTATAAAAACAATATAAATGTGTTTTATTGGGTTTTAGTATGTCCCTTGTTCCTTTTTATAAAATTAATGTCAATTTAAAATAAAAAAGTCGCTCTTTGAGTCATATTGATCACATCATGCATCATATTGAGGTGAGTTTGATTTATACACATCACAAATGACTTATGGATCATTTTCTTAATGTATCAAAACAATATGAATGTTTTCTATTAGTTCCCAATATTTAACTTGTCTTTTTTACTAAAATGTCATTTTAAACTGAAAATACTCACTTTGGCTCATATCAGTTACATCGTGCATCATTTTAACATGAGACTGATTCCTATATGTTACAATAGATTTATGAATCTATTTTCTAAACTATTGAGACAACAGGATCATGTTTTCTCAGTTTTCAGTGAGTGATGCCTTTAGAACTAAAATGTCTATTTTAAATTTATAACAGGAACTTTGAGTCATACCGTTCACACCATGAATCAGATTGAGGAGAGTAAAATTCCTGCTTGTATTAAATGACTTATGAATAATTTTACTAAAGTATCAAAACAATATAAATCCATTTGTTTAGTTTTGATTATTCTAGTTGTCTATTTTACTAAAATCAATGTCAATTTAAAAAAAAATCACCTTGAGTCTTACTGATCGCATCATGTGTCAGATTGAGGTTCCGCTAATTCCTATGCATCCCAAAGCCTCAAAAAAAATATAAAATCCAATTTTGTCATTATTAAATTTTTTTTTCTTTGTTTAACTATCAACACTACATAATGAGTCGATGTTATTATTCAAAAAAATATTTCTAATTATTGAAAACTAGTTGAGTAGATGAATCTCTTCCTCCCATTATATCATGAGAAGTCACCATAATGTGAACCAGAGATTCCTATACTCATATGGTTTTCAAAAATGAGAAATATTTTTAGGCAAATAACATTAAATCAATATGCAGTATCAGTAGGTCAACAATGAAAAGAAATGGAAAGAAGGGCTTCCTTTCTGTCACTATCTTAGTTGCAGCCACAAATTCCAATCCCTCATGAGCATGAGCAGCTTCAAATAAACCACCTCAACTCAAACATAGGAATCCACCTATGTAAGAAAAAAAATTATTTGAGTAATACTATAAATAAATAAATTAAACATACATATGAATCAATTCATTACTTATATGAAAGTTCCATCTTCATGTTATTAATGTACATTCTACCATTAAGTGTTCTTCCCATTCATTTCTAAGAAAATATATATCATCTTTTGGATATGAGTATTTTTTATTGTCATAGAAGTAATGGAAAAATATATATACACAAAAGGATTCCTAAATATTTTAAATGAAAGAGTAATTATCTTTAAAAATACATCTTTGGTGATGCTAGTTTGTTGATGTAATATGATCTCTCTCATAAATTTAAAAACATAATAACCACAATATTTTATATTTGTTTGTTTTTTAAACTTCATAAACATAGATAAAATAATTAATTTGTTTTGATATGTGTTTGGATAATGAAATATTATTATATATACCCTGATACTTGTCACATTGTAAAACTTTTCAGGATCCTAATTCATAACCCCTATCCCTATTCCATGTTTTTCACAATATTTATACACTACCCAATCATAAAATAATCCTCATTAAAACATAATATATATTATATAACATGAATTTAAGTTCTAAAACGTTTTATGTAGTGTATTACCAATTGAAAAATGATATCATGTGTGGTCGGTTTGTTGGGAATCCATATAGTGAATCTAGGAAATAAATCTTTATAGTATCAAAATTTAACACAATGACCATCCAAAGTTTCCAAAAAATAGAAAAAGGTATAATTAATGGAATAAAGGAAAATATATTTGATATAATTAAATTTTATATTTTTACCTCTACATCTTTAGAATTAAGAAGAGTTTTTCATCTATAAGTTTTATTTTAAATGATTTGCTCACATCAACCACTTTTTTGTACATTTATTTTGGATTCAATTTTTTTTTTAGTATAGGTGGAGTGAGGTCTAATGAGCCCAAAAACAATTCCTGGGAAAATACATTAAATTGGTAATCATATATATGCCTACAAAAAATATGAAATTTATTTACTCATAATTAACAATGTATATCAGCTTTTTTAAAATCAAATCATGAAAACATACCTCATGTATACCTTTAAAACTAAGGCTTCTAGCCATTCATATTTGGGGATTTCAATTACATTCTCAAAAGAAATTTAGTCAGTACCTCCCTCTGTATACATTGTTTCTTTAAAATAAACTATGAGACTACTAACATTATGTAATATAGTATCTGCATGAACCTTCAATGATAGTAAATGAGGATATTGAACCAGTAGGGTAAATCTACTTTTGAAAGATAATTTTGATATGTTATTTGATGCTTTAGACGGTTTTGAGTAGACCTTTCATTTCACCCCATCCCTTTGTCCATGTATAATAACATTCATCAGTTCAATCATTTTTTATTAATTGTTGAAGTTTTAGCATGAAAAATAAATTAAAAATGAATCCCTCCTTGTTGAGATGTGTTTTTATAAGATTTGATGGCCATGTGATGAATGTTCCACTAACTTGTTTGGCCTTATAAATTTCTTCATCATTGTTTTCCCTGGAATTGGGGATGACCTCTTTGGTTTAAGGTTCAAACAATCCAAGCGATTTCTGACGGTTTTTTTCATAGAACCGGAAACATCCAATGATTCCATATCCATTTGGACCTACTTTTCAAAGGTAGGCGCTCAATAGTTATTGACCGATGAGTCTTAGGAATTTGCATTGGTCGAAAGGATGGGAGGTCGGACTCATCACACCTTTTTTAGGGGAATTATTGTCTACTCCAGGACTCTCTTTATAGATTTAAGTTATGTTCGTGAATCCTTATTAAATTACCAAGTATAAAATGAGCTTTCCTTTAGATCTGACAATCAATGATTAGATATGTAGGAAATTTAGAGAATCTTTTATATGTATTGGAGATTATTTATTGATAGAGAATCATCTGTATTTGTTAAAGATTCTTATTCAATGGTATCCTTTAACACATAAAAGTCTCTTGGTCATCATGATGACCATACTGGTTTTAAATCCACTTAGTGGGGCACTTGAAGTTTATTTTCATTCAGAAGGACATGGATTATTTTTGAGTTGGGATCGTACCCATAGATGGGCTACCTACGTATCCTTTATTTAGAAAATGAATCAGAACCCAAGTAGTTTGAGTAATAGAGTATGATTTTTATGTATGAGTTATGGCTCAAAGGAAGATGTCATAATTACTTTTACACTCTAACCTCACGTGAGTCATGCTCGATGTGAGAAATAAGAGGTATTGGTAAAACTAGAGAATTGTGTCACGAAATATTCAATCATAGAAAATGATGTGGGGATTATGTATGTATGACTGCCAAAATAGAGATTAGGACCTATTTTGAAGAAAAAAAGTCCGGGAACAGGGTCCATAAAGGTATATGTACTTTATGGAGGCTTGGACACTCTAACTTAGGGCTTACTCCTGAGGAAGATGACCAAATTAGGAGGGGACTTATGATTGGGTTTTACTCCTGAGAAGGAAGCCCAGATCAAAAGTAGATTAAGACTGTTTAAGGGAAATAATGACTGGGGCTTACTCTTGAGAAGGATCCCCAGGTTAAAGAGGTTTGAAAATTAAGGGACTTGGGGATTACTCCTAAGGAGGATGCCCATATTTGAGACTGGGGCTTATTCTTGAAAAGGAAGCCCAAATTTGAGAAATTATGGATGGGGCTTACTCCTAAGGAGGATGCCCAGATTTGGGAAATTTATGACTGGGGATTACTTCTAAGGAGGATGCCCAAATTAAGGGGATTTGGGGATTACTCCTAAGGAGGATGCCCAGATTTAGTGAATTTGGACTGGGGCTTACTCCTAAAAAGGATGCCCAGATCTTTGAATTAGGATTGGGGCTTACTCCAGAAAAGGAGGCCCGAATTTCGGAATTAGGATTGGGGAGTACTCTTAAGGAGGATTCCTAGGATTGGAAATTAAGACCAAAGCTTACTCTTGAAAAGGAGGCCCAGATTTGGGATTCTCTCATCTTAAAGGATGAGTTTAAATGAGTGAAATCTCTGATCTTAGTGACATAAAGATATGTAAATCACTAGGTTTTAAGAGATTTTCCACAGAATTCCTTTCAGATAAAGAAGCCAGCAAGAAGATCATGCCATAAATAGCTTTGGAGAGAGTTCTGAATCCTTAATCTTGAAGATGATAGGTAGATAGACCTGAGATAGGTGAAATAGGTAGGAAAGGCACCCAAAAAGAAGGTGGCGCTCAAGTCTTGTATGGGCGCGCAAGTCCTGGTCATGCAAGTATACTTGCACGACACATGGTTACTTGCACGCCGGTCAATCCTAAGATTAAAAAGTGGACGAGGCCTGGCTCAAGCCCTTAGTACCATCCTTAGATGCTTTCAGAAGAGTGGCATGCAAGTTCTATTGAAGAGGCAAGTCGGTGCGCAAGTGTGTCCATTTCCCTTAAGGGATGGCCACCTAGGCGTGCAAGTGTTGATGATTTTCAACACATAGGCCTTCCCCCCTCTTTAGATCTTCCTTTCTAGGTAAGAAATTACCTTAGAAGTGTTCGGAAGCTTTGAGAAGAGACTAGGGCCCCGGGAGCTCAAATCTGAGTTTCTAGAATTTTTCCTCCCTCAAATGGGGGGCCCACCGGGGGTATTTATAGGCTGGAGAAGACCCTGGGAGAAAATTCAAAGAGGGCGCGCAAGTCACTAGCGTGACAACTTGAAAACGTGCACGTATACTTGCGCGACCTTGGTGGAACTTACATGACCCAAGTTCATTTGAATCTTGGTTCATACATTTTTCAATTTTTTATGTTTCTTAAAAGGATGAATCACTTTGTGTTAAGGTATTCCCCTTTTTCAATCGTTAGACTCTGTGTTGGAAGGGAGCTTCAACAAAAGTCCCCCCTCAGAGTTGGATCCAGAGAGAAAAGAGAATTTGACTCTGAGGTGAGAAGAAACAAGAAATCTGGTAGTTTAAATTCATGTATGTCGGACATAAAAAGGAAAATATTTAAGGTCAAATAGCTTTGACCGAGTGGATTAAAATTGACTCAATTCCTTGATAATTTATCTGAAAACATATTACCATGTTCAAGTATGAGGTAAAATATGTAAACGATGACTTAAGAAATTTTAAATCTGAGGAATGATATAAAAAATGGATAAAAGGCATTAGAAGAAGTAGATCCCGTGAATAAAGATACCAGTATTTAACAACCCCATTAGGGGGTTGAATTATGCAGGGCCACTTAAGGGCATTGGCTGCATATTCAAATAATAGAATCTTTTGGATGAGAGGTCCGTTATGTAGACTACTTATGCAACGCCGCCTAAGGGAACGTGCTACATAGTCAGGCAAAAGAACTCTCAGAAATTTACTTTTCTACTACTAAAAATCTAGTGGAAGTTTATGGGGATTCAAATTTTCCAAAGAATAGAGTTTATTGTATGGAGAGAGGTACTTGAATATGGAGAAGATATTTACAAACAAGATCCTCTAAGAGCTGGATGAAGGTCACTCCTACGAAGGTCTGACCCAAAGGTAGGGAAGGGAAATATAAACCATAGACTTGAATACTTTCAGATCATGAAAAATAACATGGGACAAATATGTTAAGGATGTCTATTTTCTATGGATCTTTATATATTTTCGATAAGACAAATAAGGAAAATAGAGTTTCTCTTCCCAGGAATGAAGTTACTATTATTTAACAAACCCATTAGGGGGTTGAATTATGCAGGGCCGCCTAAGGGCATTGGCTGCATAGCCAAATAATAGTATCTTTTGGATGACAAGTTTGTTATGTAGATTGTTTATGCAAGTCCGCTTAAGAGCACATGTTTCATAGTTAGGAAAAATAACTCTCAGAGATTTGACATTTTTTTGACTAGAGGTCAAGAAAAGGGTTATGAAGATCTGAAAATATTTAAGGTTAGGATTATGAAACATAAAGATGGGTATTGTCCAAAGTATGCAGAGATACACAGATCAATGCTAACCATAATCATGTTTTGGATGGGTCCGGAATTGAAATGTTGTACTTCACTACGTATCCCATAAGGATGGGAATCAATCCATACGTAGTTCTTGAAATATAGTTTAACATCGTGTGGGACGAAAGTATGGGAGATATTAGTTTAGGGTCATAGAGCTCGGACCATAATAATGAATACACAGTGTGTGTTTTCATGGGGTCTTTTTATCCAGGAGAATGAAAATGGAATTTGGGGTTAGGCCCAAAGACTTGGGGTTGGATCCGAGGTACACTCGAACGTTTCTACATATCCCATAAAGATGTAAATCAAGTCGCACGTATTTCTTGAAATACCCGCTATACAGATTTGGTTTGTACAAGCGAAGGGTGAAAGGGGACTTTAGTGCAATGATGGTTTGACCCAAGATAAAAGGTTCAGGAATTTCCATGTATGCACTTAGTCTTTGGAATATAACATGATCGGAAATCAATGTAAATAATGATTCCCTCTCATGTGAAGGTATCAAAGAATGATGTAGTTTATGGTCGTACAGGAAAAAAGTGATGTATAGTTTAATGTCATATAGCAAGGATGAAAGTGAACCAATGTGAAGAGATTGGTTTTGGGCTTGAACCTTGGGAGGTTGCCTACGTACCCAGACTAGAAGGCAAGGATCAAATTCTACGTAGTTCAATTAAATAATGAATTAGTGATCAAGTTGTTCTTGGGGACAATGACCTAAAAATGGTGTTGGGAATTACGCATGGTTAGCGGCCCAGAGAGGGTGTTATGGTTGAAGTTTACTCTAAGCTCACGTGAGTCATACTCGGTGTGAGAAACAAGAGGTAGCAACAACCTTAATGATGCACAGTTTAATGTTATGTAGGACATATGAATAGACTTTGCAGTTTAAAGTCTTGTAGTGAGGACTATTGGTGTTGTACAGTTTAATGTCATGTAACAGGGATAAAATACAGTTTAATGTCATGTAGGACAAATATAGGGACATAGTTTAATGTCATGTTGGATGTGAACATAGTTTTGCGTCATGTTGGACAATAAGGGTGTTGTACAGTTTAGCGTCCTATAGCTAAGATGATGGGGAGAATACAGTTTAACATAATGTTGGGAAAAACGGGGACTGTGCAGTTTAATTTCATGCAGTAAGGACAAAGAGGACACATTTTAACATCTTGTTGGACGTATTAGGGATTTTTTTCATAGTTTAACGTCATTTTGGACAAAAAGAATGCAAATAGTTTAAGGTCATATGCATGGACCGCAACTGATGATGCAGTTTAACATCTTGCTGGACATAAGGGACTTCTGTACAGTTTAGCATCATGTAGCTTGGACGTCACAGTTTAACATCATGTTGGATGAAAATAATGGTGCGAATAGTTTAAGGTCATATTCATAGACCATGGATGTTACAGTTTAATGTCTTGATGGATCAAAAAGAGATGATACAGTATAGCGTCATGTTGGATTAAAGGGATACAAATAGTTTAAGGTCATATGCATGGACTGTGAATATCGATGCAATTTAACGTCTTGCTGGACGATAAGGTATTTATGTTACACAAAATACTTCTTCAGAAATATTTCATTGGTTGGAGTAGTTATGAGTTCTCCCTCAATTGAGATTAAAGAATAAGATCCATTGGAGTAGACCTTATGTATTGAATAAGGTCCTTCACATTTTGGCTCATGCTTGGGAGGGTTCTTTCCTAGTATCGTTGGAGTTCTAAGAACTAATACCAATTCTCCTTGAACAAATGAAAAAAGATGAACTTTTTTGTTGAAAGCTCATGCAATTAGATTCTAATAGACTTCCATGTGGTGTAGGGTGCACAATCTTTTCTCATCTAACTATTCCAATTCATCCAATCGCTTGTGAGATTGTTCATCTGTAGATGACTTATCACAAATGGATAATCTGAGCGAGGGTAATTAAACCTCAATGGGAAATACTACTTTGTTCTATATACCAGTGATTATGGAGTTGACCGCGTTGTAGTGTGGTTGGTGGTTCGATAAGCCTATAATGCATGAAAAAGTTTATCAAGCCATGACTTCTTATCTTTATACACCATCTTTTGCAGTATGTTTGAAAGAGTCTTGTTGAAATCTTCTATCTGGCCATTAGTCACTACATGATACCGAGATGAATGATTGGATTTGATGTTTTATTCTTGATACAACTTCCTCACCTCGAATGAACAGAATTTGGTGCCATTGTCCATTAATATGGTATGAGGGACACAAAATCTGGTAATGATGTTAGACTTGATGAAGCTAACAATGCATTTAGAACTGCCTTCTTTGAGGGGTATTGCCTCTTCCCATTTGGAAAAGAACTCAGTAGTAGTAAGAATATATTTCAATTGCTTGGCTGTAGCCAAACGGTAAGGTCCCACTACATCCATTCCCCATGTGGAAAATGGCCATGATTATTTAGCTGTATGAAGCAAATCTGGGGTTTGATGAATGAATTTGTCATGTACTTGGAAAGAATGACACTTATTTCTGAGATCAATACAATCTTGTATCATTGAAGACCAAAAGTATCCAAGCCTTATAATTTAATCTAATTGTTTATGTCCAGACTGATAGGCACCACAGACTCCTGCATGTACTTCTTTCATGACAGCCATTGTCTCCTCACCATCAATGCATCTGAAGATAACTCCATCAAAACCAATCTTGTAGAGAATTTTCTCTAGGTGATCTAGGCTATCATAAAGTGTAAAATTGACCACACATCTCCGGACTTGTTCTTTCCCAGATTTATCAGGTGGAAGTGTTCCATTTTGAAGGTATTACATGATAGGTGTCATCCATGCTGTAGTATGACCATATGGTTCAGAGATGGGACTAATTTCATTGATTTCCTCTGTTCTAGTTTGAACATAAGGTGAAATTGTATGATGGTGGGCAATACTGATACTTTTCTCGTCCCGATTTGGATCTGCCAGAGCTCTGGCTATATTAGCCAGTGCATCAGCTTGGGCATTTTGTGATCTAGGGACATAATAAAATGTTAGTTCCAAAGGAAATTCCTCCATTAACTCTCTGACGTAATCACACAAAGGTATTAGTTCTTCTTTTCTGATTTCATAATCCCCATTGACTTGATTGATTACCAGGTCTTAATAACCTTTCACCTTTAAGTGACTCACTTGTGCTTGAAGCGCCAACTCCTACAATGAGAGCTTGGTATTCCACTTAATTATTTGTACCGCCTCCCAAAAATAAGAAGGAATAAGTTAACACTGCCTTTTCTGGAGAAATGAGTAAAATTACTAACCCAACGTTGTTGAATTTATGATTTTCCATTTTCCTTCCTGTTGGACTTCTGGAAGCACCATCAATGTACATTTCCCATTTTTGAATACTATCTTGAATAAAGAAGACTTCCTCATCAGGAAGTTCAATATCTGAAGATGTATCTTCTACTGAAGGGTGTTTAGAATGGAAATTAGCTAGATCTTGTCCCTTTATTGCCTTTTGAGACACATACTGACTGTCGAATTATTGCAAAATAACTGTCCACCTTGCCAAACGTCTTGTAAGCATTGGACGACTAAGGATGAATTTGAGCAGGTTATTGCGAGATACCAATTGGACCTCATGATGTTTCAGGTAGTGTATCAACTTCTAAACTGAAAAGATTAATTCTAGACAACACTTCTCAATATTTGAATATCAGGTTTCTGCTTCAATCATAGTCCAACTGAGATAGTAGAGGTTGTTTTCATTCCCAACATCATTCTTCTGAGAAATAAAGGCACCCAATGATCACTCTAAAGCTGTCATATAGAGGATAAGTGGTCTTCCTTCAATAGGTGGCATTAACACTGGTGGACTCAAGAGATACTTCTTAAGAATATCGAATGCTTCTTGACATTCTTCAGTCCACTTGTAAGTAACTCCCTTATTCATCAATTTGGTGAATGGTAAACTATTACCTGCCAAATTGGTGATGAAAGGCTGAATATAGGCTAAGTTTCATTGAAGTCCTCTCAATTATTTTAAATTTCGAGGAGGTGACATACCAAGGATTCACTTTTTCTTCTTAGGATTGACTTTGATACCATGATGACATACAAGAAAGCCGAGAAATTTTCCTAAGGTTACCCCAAAAGCACATTTTAAGGGGTTCATCTTCAAATTATGTTGCCGAAGTTTGTGGAATATTACTTCCAAATCAACAAAATGTTTAGAACGTTGTTTGGATTTAACCACCAAATTGTCCACATAACATTAAACACACTTCCCTAAAAAGGGTTTGAAGATGCGATGCATGGAACACAGATATGTTGCGCCTACATTCTTCAGGCCAAAGGGCATTACCTGATAGAAAAACACACCCTGAGGGGCTCTGAAGGATGTAGATTCTTCATCTTCTAGAGCCATTCGAATTTGATTATATCCAGAATATCCATCCATGAAAGAAAGTGCTTCATAGCCAGCTGTTGCATCAATTAAGAGTTCTGTAATCGGTACTAGAAAATCATCCATAGGACAATGCCGATTATGATCTCTAAAATAAATGCAAACTATAATTTTCCCATTCTTCTTTTTTACTCGGACAATATTAGACAACCACATGGGATATTTAACTTCTCTGAAGAAGTTAGCTTTGATGATCTTATCCACTTCAGCTTCGATTTTGGAAGCATGGGTCAGTGTGTTCTTCTAGCAGCTTGTTTGAATCCTCGATGTTCTTCTGGAAAACCCAAACTATGAGTGGAAACATCAGGATTATGCCCTGGAATCTCTGTATAGTTCCAAGCAAATATATCTTGATTTTTCTTTAAAAAAGAAATATACATCTCTTTCTCTTCAAGAGTCATGGCCGAACCAATTAAAGTGGGGCGTGGATATTCTTTTGTACCCAGAATTACTTCTCTGAGTTCATCCATGGTGGTAGAGATACCCTCTTCAAATGCTGGAGGAGAATCCCTGAGATCTTCCTCTTCTTCTTCAATATATGTTATTTCTTCTATTTATACTTGCATAGTAGATGATGAAGTAGAATTTTCATGATTAGAAGAGATTTTAAAATGTGAACATCTTGAAGTGGAAGCTTTCATTTCTGACCTGATTGATGATGACGGGTCTTCCTTGGGTAATAAAGTGGAGATGATGGATTGAGAATTGACATCATCATTCACCTCTGGCATTGCTATAACTTCTTCTAACCTGGTTGGAAAAGTATAGACATGATGAATTTCAACGGATGAAATGAAGACATCCCCATTTTAGCTTTCATCATTGCTTCGTGGATCACCACGTTCTCTCATGCTGTCTGGATTGATTTCCATAATTGACATTATGGAAGTTTCCATAAGATTATTTTGATTTGGGTATATCTTGTGAATTTGACTGATAGGCAACACATAATCTGTACTCATATGTTCAAATGGGTTTACTATAATTTTTTCCAAACCATATGGAGCATTAACTTTGGTAATCTCCCTTGTTGTGGATTTCTTCTTACCCTTCATGTGATAGAATTCTGCCTCAATGTACTGAGATTCACATGTCTTAAATGGGGCCTTATCACCATACAATGTCCCAACTTGACCATCAAAACAATATTTGAGACATTGATGATATGATGAAGGGATAACCACATGTAGATATATCCAGGGTCTTCCAAGCAAGATGTTGAAGGCTGAATTCTGACCAAAAACCATAAAATCTGAATTGGATACAAGATATCCAAACTAAGCTCTGAGTGTAATCTCGCCCAGTGGTTCTTGTTCATTTTTATCATATCCTTGTAGCATTAAAGTAGAAGGAGATAAATAAGATTCTGTGAGGCCCAATCGATGAAGTGTACGAATGGGGATGAGTTTGACTCCCGAACCATTATGAATGAAAAATATTCGGACATCTACACCATTGACCTTTCCAGATAAGTACAAAGGTCTAATATTTCCATGCACAATGTCATATTCATATTCATTAATAAAAGATATCACTGAATTGCATTCTTCGGGATTATTCTCTACATGGTAGACTTCAGCTGCAGCGATTATAGTTTCAAACTCCCGTGGACTCGACAAAGCCTCGATGAGTGCCTCCCGAAGATCCTTTGTTAAATTCAAAGCATCCAGAATTGATAACTTGGCCGGTATTTGGGCCAAGTGTTTCAATACATCATACTTTTGAACCAAAGGTCTACATTTCCCAATAGGAACATGTGGTTTTGCAGGTTCCTTAAAATTTGATGCTTTGGAAGTTGATGCATCTTGTACTGGGATAGGAGTTGGTAATACTGCTGGATTTGGAAGATTAGACTGATTATGTGTATTTACTTGCTGAGAAGAAGAAGGTGGAACCTCCAACCGATCTTCCAGAATAACTGTGCCAGGACTGAATCTGCCTTGTGTAGAAGAACTTCCGTGTTCTTGTTGAGCTCGTTGAAGGGCTCTGCCATGAGTTTCTGCTACATACACAGTTCTAGCAGGGGTAGAATTAGAATAGTGGCCTCTGAAAGATCCACGTCTTCCCCTATACCTTGAGCCTCTGGAACTTCCTCCGATTCCTCTTTTTGATACGGGGAACCCGGGTTCATCGAGTTCGAAACTGTGATTGGCATAAGGATCTATTAAGTGAATCATATTAACAGAACCGAATATTAACTCTTCATCCGATGAAGAATCTACCTGACTAGCCAATTTAGGCTATTCTGTTTGATGGAGCGGTGCCCATGGCTTTGAAGTAGATGGCATAAAATCTTCCAGAGTCAAAGACAACTTTGTCCTTAACACATACTCATCTTCTTCTGATTATTCTTCTTTCTTTGAATTATGTTGTTTCTTTGAGGATTTCTTCTCTGATGAAGAGGGTTTTGTTGCGGCATTCATGGAAGAAGACAAAATTAGTTTCTTAAATTGTGTTCGCAAAATAGTATGAGTTCGGTTGATCATTTTTCTTACCATCCAATCATCATATTTTTGTGAATTTTTATTCTTGACTTCTTGCCACTCGCCTTCTTACTTTGGATATGTAGTAGTAACACATGCTACCAGAGCTGAAGAACCTTTCATTTTGACTTGTCCCAAGTCGACCATTTTTTGCAGGAGGTCCTTGAAGACAAAACACTCTTGAATGGGATGCCCCAACATTTGATAAAATGGGCAATAATTGGGATGGTCTTCATCTCCTTACTTATTTGGCCTCTTGGGCCTTGGAAATTGAACCAAATTATTTTCTAGAGCCAAAGTGAAATAACCAGGAACTTGTTCATTTTAGAAAGAGTAAACTTTTCTCTTAAAATCCTCAAATTGTTTTCGTCTTTGATCTCTTTGATCATCTTGAAGACATGGCCTCTGTTGTTGGTGCTCTAGAGATGGAGCCCTTTGAGAAGATGAAGGTTTTAAAGTAGAAGCAGGTACAGGTGCTTGTTTAAGCATAACTGTAATAGTCTCTACTTTACCCATTCTCCTTCCTGGAGCTGATGGAATTACATGAGCTTTATCCATAGTCTTTATAAGAGAGTCTTCAATCTGTTGAGTGATTGAGGTAAGGTCTTGAAACCCTCTTATGTATTTTACAGGGATCAACGGTGTACACAACTCATCACGTAGATTTTCCACGCAAATTGGAAACAATTTCTCTTGAGGGAGTGACAAGCTCAGGGAATATGTTAATCCCTTCCAGCGAGAAATGAAATCTGAAACCTTTTCATTCTCCCATTTCTTACAGTTTTTAAGATCAAAAACTATTGTCTTTGGCAATGTTGATCTTAATTGGAAAATGAATCTTTGGCGGAGATCCTCCCATCCGGTAATTGACCGAGATTACAAGCTTGTGTACCAGACAAAGGTAGGTCCTTATAATGACTGTACAAAACAACTGAGGTTAACCGCTTCTTGTTGCTGAGGGGTTCCCATCATAGGATCGTAATGAGAAAAAAATGTGTTAAGTGTTCCTCTAGGTCTCTTGAACCAATAAATATTGGGAATGTGGTACTTGAAAAATTTTATGGGGGTTAATTTCATCTACCCATTCGAGGTAAGCTCTCTTCTATAGTTGAATCGGTGCACGCTTTCCTTCCATAGCTTCCAACTGATCTTTTAATGACTCATTAGTAGTTATTAACTTTTGAGAAACATCCGGTTGAGCTTGGACCTGAACAGGTGCAATTACTGGAGCTTGTATAGATGCGATAGCTGGTAGTGAAACTGATGGTAGCACTGTCGATTGTTGTTGCACATGACCCATAGGATTAGAACTATAAGGGTGTGCTGATAAATGGGGATATTCTTGATCCATCTCAGTAGCTGCAACAAATTCCCTTGGCTGAAAGACTCCAGTACGCTTAGGAGGAAGACTACCCTGAAGTAGTTCTGCATTCATCCTCCTCAATTACTTCATTTATTCCTCCTGTTGTGAAAATATTTTATCTAGTGAGAGTGATTGGACTTCTCCAGAGGAAGGGTATATAACCTGATTCTTTCCTTTCCCCTTGTCGGGTCCCTTTAGGAGAGGGGGAAGTGGGTTACTTGAAGGATTACCAAGATTCTGGGTAATCATTTGATTTTTTGTACGCACACCTTCTTCATTTATGTCTATGTGTACAACTTCTTAAGCAGGAACCTCTTCATCTGATCCATTTGAGTGAGCCTCATCTGGTGGATCAGCAACAACGGCATTGATGACATTAATTGATGCATAATGCACTGCATCACTTCTATTAGCATTTCTGTGATATTGTATTCTTCCATGTCCCTGATGAGACATTGCCTTTTGTCGATTTTATCCCTCAGGAACTTCTTAACAAACCGTAATTTGGGGGGAATCTCCTGAAAATTTGGCTCTTCGTTCCTCTTGAGGCTTCTTCCCTAATCGATAGAAAACTAACTTTCTCTAAGGAAGAGGTTGATGATTTGAAAAAGTCCCCAGTCCGGTGGACTGGGGATGTTCCTGCTCTACTCCTCGAATCTTATTTGTTGATTCTGAGGGTTGGGTTAAAAGAGTCCCCATTCTGGAAATATGGTGTGGTTCTTAAGTTTCTATATCAGAGACTTCCTTGAAATATCTCTTGATCTTGCAGACCTTAGTCCAGAAATTAGCTAGATGCATCAACCTACATCTACTTTTATCACCTGAATCAAAAGACCGTTGGATGATTTCTGACACCTCTGTCACTTGGTGATGTGCTTGTTACAAAGGAGAGGCATATTCAATATTCTTGTTTGCTTGATGTAGGAGTAATTCAACAACTTGTTCTCTATATTCTTGATTCTGAGAGGAACTAGTTGAAGCCTGTTCTTGGGAAATATTTTGATTACAAACAAAACCCATTGACTGTGGCCGACCATGGGAAATAATATTGCATGAGACCATTTTTGGAAGGCTTTGCTGACTGAATATCGTAGTGAAATGTAGTTCTCCATGAACACCCCATCCCCTGATATGAATACCAGATGGGGCATTGGCAATTAACTTGCGCAATCTTCATAGTGAGCCAAGGCATGAACACTGAAGGGCTCTCTACTGTTTTTTAGTCTTTGGATATCACAAAACTGAGAGAGATACCAAGTCAACTTGGTGTTGTAACCCTTATATTATCTTGACATGATTTTCATATTCATCATAAGATAATATTTTCTTTTTAAACTGAAAAGGATTTTTCCATATGTTGAGACGAATATCATGAATTCCATCTTCCATCAAAATCTCTGGAATGTCATACTGAGAGTCAGACAGAGGCCAAAACATGACTGGAACTTCACCTTTCTCCAGTTGTTTTCTCATATTCAGTACTTCCTCTTTATCATTCAATGAAGATTGTTCTACCTGATTAGGCCAGAGCTGGTTCTTCCTTGTTGCTTCATCGGATTCAACAAGATCGGTAGAGAATTCACTGATCAAACTAGAAGATGAACGACCGAGGGGTGGTTTGGAGAATGACCTACACCCCGGGCTATCTTCTGATTGAGAAAGTATTTCACATATTATTGGTAAGGCATCAGACATGAATGGCTTCACATTTTCAAGTGCCTCAAGATAAGAGGGCTTTCTTGGAACTACATTGTCCATTTGAAAATTTTCCAGGCAACATGCATTATTACTGTAGAGAGGACTTTCGTATATAAATTCATCATCATGGGGAGGAACACCATGGTGGGTTATAGAAAAAGATAAAACATTTTTCTCCTTGGTCTTCTGACCACACAGAGGGTTGATGTGGATCTCATATGAAGATGAAACTTTAAGATCGACCGCATTGTAATGAAGAAAGCCTTCATGAGGAAGTATCTGATGTACACCTTCAGAATTAATGTTCCCACTATTGGGAACTAAGAGAGTAGAATCTTGAGTTGCAACAGATAATTGTCTGAATGCATCAAGAACTCCAGCATCGAGTAAGGCCTTGTTATAAGTGGGCCCTTGATTTCTTAACTGTGTTGAGCGGGTCTTCTTCTTAGACGCCTTGTTACTTACTTTGGGAACCACTTGTTGAAGAAAGTGGTCATTATGGGAAGGTGTATGTGCCTGCTCAAGAGAAATGATCAGGTTAGGCTGATTATCTCCACTCAAATCAGGTTTATGTGCATGACTTGGCTATCCGTATGATATGGGGGAGTATGCCCCACAACCCTCTTAGACTGGAACAGATGTGTGTGTCTATTCCGGAGTGAACTGTTGATGTGTCACTCCACTGGTAGGGATAGATTTATGTGTCTTTCCATGAGATGCTGCTGAAGCTGTTATAATATCCTGGCAGGCATCTAGAATATGAGTAGGGATTTGCTTCTTCTCTTTCACCATTGATAGAATTTTATTGGTTACTTCAGATACCGGAATAGGGATATACGTCTATTTTGTGCTTGGAGTAAGTGTATGTGCCTACTCTTGTCCTCCTTTTTCTGCGAGTGAATTCTAATATTACTCATATGTGGGTGCAGAGAGTTGATTCTACCTCCTATTTGTCGTCGGAGCTTTCCGACTGACTTCTCTGAATGCTACCAAACGAGACTATTGGTAGGCTTAATCAATACTAGAAGTTGTATGTGCCTACTGATTGCACTCCGCCGAACGTGGTTGATAAACTTCCTTCAATACTGACAGACGAGGCTACTGGTAGGATTGATGAGTGTAAGCAGGTGGATGTACCTATTTACCAGTTGTCAACACATTGGGTTGGCGGGCTCCATCACATGTAGTCAGATGAGCCTGCTGACTAGCTGATGAGTTATAAACATGTGTATGTTCCTTTCTATTGTACTCCACCAGAATTTCCTGGCGGGATTGGCATGCTTCTGCCAGACGAGTCTGCTGGACAGCGGAATTAAAACGGACGAGTGTGTGTGCCCGCTCATTGATTTCCACAAAGTTAGGTTGGTGGAATTCTCCGGAGATGGAAGATATGAGAACTTGCTCACTGTTGACCAGATTTTTCCTCTGGTGGTTTGTATTGCCTACTCCGGTTCAAGGAACCTGAGCCGAACGCCTGGAGATGATACCCTCTTCATGTTGAGGGCACACTGCCGCATGAGTCTGAAGGCGATTGTTGATGGGAACCCTCAGGAAGGACTCATGTCTCCTTGAATTAAGTCCCTGAGGGACCTGCTCATTCACCTCCCCAGAATATGGGAGTGAATGGTTATTGCGTTCCGTGGATAACGACATGAAACAGTTGGAGACGGTGGTTGGCAACACCTGCTTCTTGATCACTGGTCATCGTTGTCCGGACAACCAGGGTGAATTGTTCACTTGGAGGGCTTGTCGAGCAGCCTCCAGAGTTCGAATGGTACCATGTTAACGGTACTCCTTAACCAATGCATTTGATACCCAGCTTTGAAGACACTGAGTAGGTGATGTCGTCCTTAGAGGGGATGACGATCCAGTAGGAGTAACAACAGATGCATTCACAGCAGAGGTTTTCACATCAGAGGCATTCACAAACATGAAATTAAGAAAAGCCATTCTCATAATGCAGAAGATCTTGGAAAAGAGTGCCTATTTGATATAACAGACGTAATCAAGATAATTCTGGCCACTACATCTTTTGGATAAGCACATATGTTATTGATTGTCTTATTGGCCCTCTCATTGAGTTTAAATAGGGGCCTAACAAATAAGTAAAACATCATTTTAACTTGGTTAAGGATTCACGTCGGGTTCACCATTCTTGTTTTCTCTAGAATTGGGGATAACCTCATTGGTTTAAGGTTCAAACATTCCAAGCGATTTCTAACGGGTTTGTTCGTAGAACCAGAAATATCCAATAATTCCATATCCATTTGGACATACTTTCCAAAGGTAGGCTCTCATTAGTTATGGACCGATGAGACTTAGGAATTTGCATTGGTCGAGAGGATGTAAGGTTGGACTCATCACACCTTTTTTAGGGGAATTAGTGTCTACTCTGGGACTCTCTTTGTAGATTTAAGTTATGTTCATGAATCCTTATTAAATTAGAAAGTATAAAATGAGCTTTCCTTTAGATCTGACAATCAATGATAAGATATATAGAAAATTTAGAGAATCTTTTATATATATTCGAGGTTCTTCATCGATAGAGAATAATCTATATTTGTTAGAGATTCTTAGTCAATGGTATACTTCAACACATAAAATTCTCTTGGTCATTATGATGACCATACTGGTTTTAAAGCCACTCAGTGGGGCACTTGAAGTTTATTTTCATTCAGAAGGACATGGATTATTTCAGAGTTGGGATCGTACCCGCAGATGGGCTACCTACGTATCCTTTGTTTAGAAAAGGAATCGAAAACCACGTAGTTTGAGTAAGGGAGTATGATGTTTATGTATGATTGATGGCTCAGACGAAGATGTCATAATTACTTTTACACTTTAAGCTCACGTGAGTCATGCTCGGTGTGAGAAACAAGAGGTATTGGAAAAACCAGACAATTGTGTCACGAAAGATTCAATCATAGAAAATGATGTGGTTCTTATCTATGTATGACTACCCAAATAGAGATCAGGACTAATTTCGAAGAAAAAAGTCCGGGAACAGGATCCATAACAGTATATGTACTTTATAGAGACTTGGATAATCTAACATGGGGATTACTCCTGAGGAAGATGCCCAAATTAGGAGGGGACATATGATTGGGTTTAACTCATGAGAAGGAAGCCTAGATTAAAAGTAGATTAAGACTGTTTAAAGGAAATTATGATTGGGGCTTACTCCTGAGAAGAAGGACCCGGTTAAAGGGGTTTTAAAATTAAGGGACTTGGGGCTTACTCCTAAGGAGGATGCCCATATTTGAGACTAGGTATTATTCCTAAAAAGGAAGCCTAGATTTGAGAAATTATGGTTGGGTCATACTCCTAAGGAGGATGCCTAGATTTGGGAACTTTATGACTAGGGATTACTCCTAAGGTGGATGCCCAAATTTAGGGGATTTGGGGCTTACTCTTAAAGAGGATGCCCAGATTTAGAGAATTTGGAATGGGGATTACTCCTAAAAAGGAGGCCCAGATTTGGATATTTGGATTGGGGATTACTCATAAATTGGAGGCCCATATTTGGGAATTAGGATTGGGGCTTACTCCTAAGGTGGATGCCATGGTTTGGAAATTAAGACTAGGGCTTACTCATGAAAATGAGGCCCAGATTTGGGATTCTCTCATCTTAAAGGATGAGGTTAAATGAATGAAATATCTGATCTTAGTGACATAAAGATATGTAAATCACTAGGTTTTAGGAAATGTTCCACAGAATTCATTTCAGATAAGGAATCCAACAAGAAGATCATGACATTAATGGCTTTGGAGAGAGTTCTGAAGGCTAAATCTTGAAGAGGATATGTGGATAGACATAAGAGATGTGAAATAGGAAGGAAAGGCACCCAAAAAGGAGGTGGTGTGCAATTCCTGCATGGGCGCGCAAGTATACTTACGCAACACATGGGTACTTGCACGATGGGCAATCCTTAGAGTAAAACTTGGGCAAGGCTTGGCTCAAGTCCTTAGTACTATCATTAGATGCTTTCAGAAGAGTGGCGCACGAGTTTTGTTGAAGAGGCAAGGCGGCGCACAAGTGTGGCCATTTCCCTTAAGGGCTGGCCACCAAGGCATGCAGGTGTTGATGAGTTTCAACACTTAGGCCTCCCCCCCCCCTCTTTAGATCTTCTGCTCTAGGTAAGAAATTACCTTATAAGTGTTCGGAAGCTATGAGAAGAGACTAGGGCACCGGGAGCTCAAATATGAGTTTCTGGAATTTTTCCTCCCTCAAATGGGGGGCCCACCGGGGGTATTTATAGGCTGGAGAAGACCTTGGGCGAAAATTCAAAGAGGGAACGCAAGTCACTTGCACGACCACTGGGCGCCGCACAGGTATACTTGCACGACCTTGGTGGAACTTGCGCGAGCCAAGTGCATTTGAATATTGGTTCATGCCTTTTTCAATTTTTGATGTTTATTCAAAGGATGAATCACTTTTTGTTAAGGTATTCCCCTTTTTCAATCGTTAGACTCTGTGATGGAAAGGACCATCAACAATCATCATGTGGAATAGGTAGCGCAATTCTTGGTTCATGATCTACACTAATCACCACTCTCACGTGATCTGTTGAAAGTGGTCTGTTTTGTAGCATGTTTTCTTGGATATTGAACATTTTATACTTCACTATAAGGTGATGTGTGGGTGTTGATAGATATAAATCTTATTAATTTTCACCCTGTATAATATTAGTACAGGAAAGTTATCAGTTTCTGTCTGATTCACATTTCACAAAAACCATTATTAAAATATTCATTACCTCAACTAATAAAATTCTTTTAAGGGAATTGATTTCATAAAATTTATTGGGGTGGGGAAATATCTTCAAGCAATAGTTATTCTTAATTTATTTCTTATCTTTGATTTCCCCACATAACGTTTTCTAGAAACCTGGTCTACCAAGGAAATTGTTCTTCAAGGGTAGAAAATCATGCTTTTAACTCTATCATTTATTTTTTAATCCTCTTTTTTTCTCAAAATATCATTGGGATGTCACCCCAAAACCCACTCCTCGGATGTGGTTATACTATTCTAGATGCTTCAGAAACATAGATAGTATCTGTTCATCCAATACAGGTTTTCATGAGTCTTTTGACTGTGTGAGATAGAAAATATATGAAAATAAGTAATCATTGTTATGTGATACCAATTAAAATAAAAACAAATTTTTATTATGTCATACTTACACATGTTTCCCACAATTTTTGTGTCTTTTCATCTATTAGTATCCATATTTATTTACATGTTCCTTCTTTTATAGCACATGGTCTGGGATGGAATTGGATTTGGATTTGGATTCATCAATGTGAATATAAACAGAAGAACATAATTATGTTATTGTTTCATGTAACATAAAAGTACTACGGTTGATTTAAAATACATACCATTTATTTTTTCAAGTGAATCATACTCCATCATTTCTTTATTGTAGCGGTATGTTGGTTTTGTTTCTCATTCCTTATTTTCAACACTTTTTTGATGTTTCATAAATAAAAAATTCTCAATCAATGTTATTATTACAAATATTTTCAAATAATGTATTACCAGCCACAATGTACCTAAAAAGATACATCTGCGTGACGGTAAGTAAATTCATCCCATGCTTCTTGGGGTATTAGATGTTCATACATAAGCAGTGGTTGTGGGTTTATATTCCCTTCAACATCTTTAAGATGAAATATCATTATTATATTTTGAAAGCCTCTATGAATACTTCTAGAAAGCATTAATACATATTTATTGTGGAAGTAATCTACTAAAAATTCACTCTACAAGGGATGATGAAGAGTGGGTCAATGTTTCGTTATTTTATTATTTTAGTAAAATAAAGATATGATATCATAATGTTACTATAATATCTTCCCACATAAATTCATTATGTGTGGGAACAACATGGTTCCATGAATATACATAAATTGGTACGTGTTGTCGAGTGATGAATCCAATGTAACTACTGAACATGGCCTTGTGGCATTTAACATGATGGCCCTATTCATTCCTTATGACATCGTATTTGATGTTTTTTCTTTCCCCCTTAATGATTTTTCCTAACACTATCAAACTATGTACCTCCTATATTTTATACATCACTAGTCCTTCATCACCTACCATTTCTTAATATTTAACATCGTCAATATGTTGTTCCTCTATAACATTAGCACTGGAATTTGCAAAAGGTCATTATACTTTTTCATTGGGAGAAGTAGTAGGTTGAAAAACCTGTTGGTCCTCTAGAGCAATATCATCGGCACGTACAGAAGGTTGTTGTTCCCCTGTACTGGGAGCAGTAGCTACTTGAGAAACCTATTGTTCCTTAGGATCGGGAGCACTAACATGTGCATAATTCATTGTCTATAGAAGTGGTTTGATATTTAGTTTATATTACATAAATGTTTCAGTGAATTGATAATAACATGAGGTAACTCAATGTATATTAAAAAAATATAACTTGATTATTTAACTCTCTTTTTTTAAAATTTGATGTAATTTTACCCCTCTATTCCATATCCAAATCCCTTCATTGTGGTCTCCTATAACATGTAAAACTCTATCTACATTGGTACCAAAACATAATTATTATGACTTCCCAATGAAAGGGTCATCCTTAGTTGAATTTTCATTTGAACCATCTGCGGTTTTAGTCGATAATAGAAAAATTTACCACTTTTAGTTTTTGGGATCTAGAACATAAGAAACTTTTAGTTCCTGTGATTCCATTATAAATAGTTCTTCTTTGTACCCATCCTTATTGAAATCCACTTTCATGAATCCTAATTCATATATTTTAATATCACTTCTATTATCAACCCACTTTCATTGAAAAATTATCAGTTAAAATGTTGTATAATCCAACTCCCATATTCTTTTGATGATGTCAAAGTATAGCACATTCACATAAATTGGATTTTTTTTCTTAATTGTAGAAACATGCATTGCTTCAGCCACAAGGGTAACTCCAATATTTTCCATGGTACTGTCTTCATCATGTTCATTTTTATATACCATATAACCATTAATTACATAACCATTGTAAGATAATACATACAAACATGGTCCTACGGCTAGCCATCAAATTCATTCTAAAATTGAATCCATATTTTCATCTAACTCCTTAAAAATATGGTCTCAAAACCATCCTATAAATTGTTTATTATGTGTATTTGAAATCCATATTTCATCCCTTGAAGGATTCAAATTTATAAGAATTTATTATTGGGTTTCAACTTATGGGTAAACCTCCAAATGTTTATACAAAACATAGAGGTGGTTCTACTCCAAATAAGTAATATTGATTGTGAAAACATATCTTAGAGAAATTCCAGCACTGGAAAGCCACAAATTGTGAAAATATTTTGGAAGACCAACTCTTTCCACACCGAATAGGTAGGAATTATAGAATTCAATGTCTTCCTTAGTATCATATAGCTCTATAATACAACCCTCTATTAGATTTTTATTTTTGACATACCCTTTTAGAATCTTCATATACCATTCAATGGGGTACACCCATCTATAGTGTATTGGACTTCATAGGCGAATCTCTCTCACCAAGTAAATCATCAAGTGAACCATCATATCAAAAAATGTTGGTTAGACGAATGTTTCCAATTTAGATAATATGACTGTAATTTTTCTTTACATAGTCAGTAAATTTGCCAGGTCTATAACTTTGCTACATATGGATTTGAAAAAAAAACATATCTTGGTTAATGTATGATGGAAATTCATGGGAAAATTCAATATAAATCTATAGAAATTATATATTTCATAAAAACGTGGAAGTTATGTTATTTCAAACCCTTTTTATTCAAATCAATCATTGACACAATGTTCTTGATTTTCATTGAATACTCATATGAAACCTTTATTTAATTAAAGTAGTTGTAAAACTGATATGTCTCCTATCTGGAAAGAGTGTAAGCGATTGGAGGAAGAAAATTTAATTTTAACCCTTCACTGATACTAACTCTTATCGTATTCCCTTTTTAACCATATCCAAATAAGCCTTAATTTCATCCTTTGTTTTTTTGGGTTCATTTAGAAACGTTTCAATTATTATCACATTCATTTTTTTCAACATGCATAATAGCAAGAAAATTTCAGACTTACAGACAATTCCTTTATGATAATTCAAAAAAAACTTATCTCTTTTTCCAATCGGTTTTCATACAGGTTTTCAAAAATGGTTTACCAAAAGTAGTTTCAACATATTTTAGTTTCTCAAACACTTGATCTACTATTAGTAAATATGGTGTTGTACATTATTCTAAACATCCATCAAATGACATCATCCGAGATCGGTACATATGTCATCAAGGTAGAAATCTATGATGTCCTAGAAACAAAATCTTCAATGAATGTTTCAACCTATTTGACTATGTACCATATTCGAAAATGGGACACCCTTGAGTTAATTTAAGGATATATCCTAAAAAAGTTCCATAAGTATGAAATTCATTTATCATCCCATACAACATAGCTCTCAGTGTGAAATATTCATTTTTTTAAGCATCATACAAGGTAACACATAAATTCCAAAATAATTTCAAATCCTTTATCAATGGATCTAAATACACATCAATATAATTACCCAGTGGTCTTGGTCCTGATATAAAAATTTATAATATGATGTATTTTCATATCATGCATAACCATGATGGAAAGATATAATTTACCTACATAACCTGCCATGTACTATGAGTGCTTCTTTGAAAACCAAAAGGATTCACTACATTTTTAGATAAGGAATGATGGGGGTTTCTTAGATCATTTCTAAATTCATGATACTCATGATCAACTCTCTTCCATTAGGAAGAGTCTATCAGGTGGTGTAGTTTCCCGTCATTATTTCTTGTATCTACAAGCCATGGCAATAGCCTTGTAGTCTCCTCACTTATATATAGGTACCTAAACCTTGGAATGATTTGAAAGTACTGTGAAAATTTTATAGGACCGGATTCATATTTCTTGTATTGAGAACAACCAAACTTTGGTAATTCATTAAGTGATTTTTTGTCCTTGTGAAACAGTATACAGTCATTCGGGAAGACTTGTATTCTTTCAGATATCATACCCATCGATTGTAGTATTCATTTGGTGTCGTATGTTCGGTTAGGAAGCTCATTATATTCTTGGATCATATCATTCAAGAGATAATGTGGTTAAGTAAAAATGGTATCACTCTATTCATTTCCTAATTTCAAATTATACAATTTTAGTATGGTTGAAAATGCTTTATATTTAGTGCAACCAGCATGAAATGGTGTCTTTTCACAACTCTTTAACTTCCCAAACATTTTTGTGAAATAAATAAGTTCCTATTTAAATTTCTCAATCATTTCCTCAATATGATGTTCATCATCATTCACATATGTAATCACATCCTCAATACAGTCTTCTTTATTGTCCACATAAGTAATCATATCAGATAATCCATAAAATGAAGTATTATCCCAGCCACTAGCTACATTAACTTTTTTCCCGTGTTTATTCCAACATTTACAACTTTTATCTATTCCATTATAGATCAATTGTTCATCCAACTCCTATGAACTAATTAATCTTGAATAAAAACAACATAAACATAGACACGGGATTTGAGAAGGGTCATATGCATGATCTTTTTCAAACTTTATGGTATCTTTCACTTCATCTTCATACTCTTTTTTCATGCAATTTTCATCCATCCAAACCTTATTTATATCCATCCTATTGGATTTTATAATATTAATATTTAATAAAATAAAAAAACAAAAGATTTATATTCAGAAAATTATTCCCCAACTGACTAAATTAGCTCATTTACTTCCAATTAATGACAACATGGAGGTCGAGGATTATGGGAAAATGTATATGCATGAGATAGTGAATTTTTCATGTGGTTCCCTCCATAATTTTTTCTGATAGAGATCCCTATATCACCTATAGATCTTTTAAATTACTTTTAGATGCTCTGGGATCAAAAGTGAATATTAGAATGACATATCATCCTTAAATATATGGTTAAACAAAAAGGACTATCCAAATTTTATAAGATATGATGCATGCATGTGCGTTGGATTTTAGAGGATCTAGAGGCACCCATTATCATTGGTTAATAATATCTACCAATCATTAATAAATATATAACCCTTCATATCCTTATATTTTTAGGAATCCCTAATCTCTTTTAGTATTTTAACAACAATTAACAATGAATCCAATGATTACTTGTTGGGGTCCTTATGTTAATCCTTTAACCTTATAAACCATATGTGGTTGATTTATTAAATTAGTGTTATGAGTAGTATTAAATTTTTGTTTATAATTATTTATTTTATTTGTTTACTATATTATTGTCTCTTCCTTGTTTTCAAAAGATTTTTGAAATTATGCAATTGTATATTCAAGAATTGTCTGATTTACAATGATTCTCATAGTCTATTTGTAAACATTATTGGACTAGGATTCAATGAATTTAATGGAATTGGGTCAAGGAAAGTTTAGATATGAATTATAAATATTTAACAATGTGTTTCTTATCTAGGATTACCATTTTTTAAAATTATTGTTTGATTCCTTTAACATGGATGTTTCATGAACTCCCATTTCACTTAGTGTTTCCTTTTAATTGGGAAATTAGGATTCATAGAACTTTTATATTGATAAGTATAAAGGCTAATAGAAGGGATGACTTCATGAATTGTATTTGGATAACTTAAAAATCATGAACTATAATGAAAAACGTCACAAGTAAATGAATTGTGTACTAGGATGGGTTCCTAGGAAAAGTTACAAGCTAGGTTGTGAGGAAAATCTCCTTACCTTGTGTCCCAATAAAAATGATATGACCTTGTCTTGATTGTATTTTCATAATGAGACTCTGAATAATTCCATTATGGTATTCTTACTAGCTTAGGATGAATCTCTAGATAGTGGTATATTCACAATTGGATAGAGTGCATTGTAATTATGTATATGATGATGGTTTGGATATTAGTTATGAACTTATTTGGGATAAGGATCTTATAATTTCCCTATTTTTTCCTAGGTACCTACCCATGATTGTTTTTTTAAATTGTTTTTATCTTTTGTATCATTATATAATAAAATGTATTTTACCACACCTATTTCATTATTTCAATCCTTGTATATGATAACTCGTGTAATTTGTTTTTCCTAAATATCAAAGGAAATACATTTATATATATAGTTTAAACATGCATGAATTGGAATTATTTATAAGGTTATTATATTGGAAATGTGGTGGAATCTTAATGTCCATGTCTCTCTCAAACTTTAGATACACCTTTTGGGTGTATGTATACCTTGTTTTTTCGGACACGGGTGAAGTAAAGGCACTAATTTGAGGTAGTGGACTCATAGTACCTTTTTAGTGGGGCATGGAGGAGATGATAAGTTGGGGGAAACCCACTTTTTCACATAGACATGGGTATCAAAAAATTAATGTTTTGGTTAAATTTATTATTAAATATTTTTATTCCTTATACACTCATCCATATTGTCTTACCATCATGTTTTCACCTTTAGATTTTATTAAACTTGAGTATGTATTAGGAATCAATTATAAATCAATTTGATTTAGCAATTTAGTCTCTCAAAAACTATTTTCAGCTATGCATGACCCACCATCATTAGTGAAGGTAATTCTGGGTTTTGAGTTAAAAATTGAGGAATGGGTCTATAAGGTGCATCTCTATGCGTGATCTCTCCTTGGTGGTCTATGGTCTCCTTGTTTCCAGCTTCTCCCTCCCTCCCTCCCTCCCTCCTCACTGCCTCATCTCTTGGGCATGGCATGGTTGATATTTGGGTCATACAGTGTTGTTTTCTTGGGGAGTTTTATATATCCTACATTACCTCTTACATTTTTTTTGTTCTTCATCATGCATAACCCCACTTTGTTTAGGTTTGATAGATTCCATGCCAATATGGATCGTGTTGGTGGCTTTAGAGAAGTTAGGTCAGTTGGGTTTCACATATGGTTTGTTTACACCAGTAGGGAGTGCTCTCGTTGTTGGATTTTTGCACCCACAGCCTCTGTATCATTTCCTATTGGGGATGTTTTTTAATTCATCCTTCTTCAATGGTGGGATTCTTATTTATCATATTATTGTAGTGGCTCTTTGTTTGTGGCTGATTTTTTATGAAGATAGTGTTCTCTGGTGATGGTTTCTCTATTTTAGTGATGGTGGTTTCATGGTGGATCCCTGATGCCTGGATGTGGAATTTATTATTTGATTTTTGTGAGACATCATTTGTGCTCATCGGTGCTATGTCCCAAGGCTCAGTGATGGATGTGTCACATGGGCAAGGCGGTGAAGGGACTTGTGTCGTGGGGCCTATTGCATCCCTCTTGTTTTTTGGCGGGTTTGGTCATGGTTCGGGTTCCTTAACCTGGCAGTTTCTTCTGGTTTTTTGTTTAGGTTCTCTATTCTTCTTTTAAATGGATTTTTTTTTGTCAGTTCTCACTTAACCATAAAGTGATTTATTTTAAAAATTATAAAAAATTAATTATTAGTTAGTTAAGCCCCTATTTTTTATGTTTCTTTAGGCTATACCATTCCCAATAGAGTCTAATTAGTGCCTAGTAATTGTTTTACTTCATAAAATTCAACTTCATCACACTTTCCATAGAATAAAGAAAATCACCCTCTCATGGTATCTATGGGAGGGAGATAAATAAAAGAAAATAAAAACCCTATGGTCATGCATGTAGGTCGTGTTGTTTTGAGTGGCTAAGAGTTGTAACCATATAGGGAAATGTTGTTGGGCGTGTCAGCATGAGAGGCTGATGGTGCGAGTGTGCGGGGGAGTATTGATGATGAGGGTACGAGTGAGAGTTAAAGAAAGGGAAGGGGGAGGATACCTTAGATTGGAGGGGGTTCAGTGGTGGCGGTAGGGTTCGATGGAAGAAAATGTAGTAGTCAGCAGCAGCGATGACAATGATATAGGTGTAGTTTGGCAGTGGTAGAGGTGGGATTCGGTAGCAACGGTGATGGCGGCAAAGGTGGGGTTTCTTGAAATCTTTAATTAATGAGAAAATAAAACTTTTTTGGGGTTATTTTTATAACATTTGGGAATACATTTATCAGTTCTTTCCAAAATGCACTGCTGAAGGGTAGTATTATCAGCACTAAAAAATAAAGCGTAGATAAAACTGATTTTTATCAGCACTTTTTTAGCGCTTGTAAAACGATTCTTTATCTGTGCTAAAATTCTAGCACTGGTAGACTGCATTTATTAGTGCTTTTTTTGCATTGATAAAGGGGAATATTTATCAGCGTTAAAAAAGCACTAATAAAGATCTAAATAAATAATTATATTTATTATATTAATATATTTTTTATAATTTTATAAATATGTTTATAAATATATTTAAATAATTAAATATTGTTATATTTTTATATATATTTATAAAATTATAAATATAATAAATATATTTATTATTTAAATATATTTATTATTTAAATAGATTTGTTATTATTTAATAAATATTTGTATATAATTTAAAATATGTTTATATATTTTATAATTATTTAAATATATATATATATATATACAATTATAATTATAAATAAATAAATTTATAAATATTTATATATAAATATATTTATATAATTATATATAAATATATATTACCAAAACATGTTCAAGAGCTAGGAAAAAGCATGTTTATAACAAATTTATTAGAAAATTATAAAAGTGGCAGTAGATAAGAAGATGGGCTGGGTCAAACACCTCATCCACAAAAGGAAACTTCATAATAAGAAATTCATGATCATTTCCATGATTGTGATCAGAGTCACCATCATCATCTATAGTTTCAAACTCTGACAGTGATTTTACTTGATTGAAGAGCACAAATTACTTTTCCTTGAGCTTTTCCTACTCAAGGGTGAGCTTGCTCATAGATTCCTTGTAAGATGACCTGGTAGACATACTTAGGCCACACCCTCATGTAAGAACCCAATCATATCTATCACACCCTTGTCCTTTTGGTTTTCAACCTCGTCCCCAAGATTTTTCAAGATGTTAAGTACCTCTAAGCTCTTCATTGAGCTTGTATTTCTCCATGGAAGTCTACTCTTTAGTATTTTGATTGACAATGTCAATAGTCTATTTATCCACTTATTCAATGGAGGAAAGTGTAGCGGGAGGACCACTTCCACCTTGCCTTGAATCCTCAGATCCACTGCCATTCATGCACAATAAAACACGCTCACCTCCCTTACTCTTATCAGGGGGGGTCATACCATGTGGGGAGCCTGTAATTGACAAGTTCATATGGGCATTATTGGCCAATCTTTGATCAGGCTGAGCACTTGGAAGAGCAAATGTAATAGGCTTAAACTTTTTGTGCAAGACAAATCCCTCACTGTCCACCAACTTTGTTTTCCCCTTTCTATTGGTAGAAACAATTAAATCATACCACATCTCAAAATTAACCTGTTCTTGAATAGAAACCCTGACATCAAACAGATTCTCCTCCACATCAGTCCATGAATAAATATATATATATATATATTATATTTTTTATATTTATAATTTTATTATTATATATAATAAATGTTTTTATTATAATTTTATAATTATTTAAATCAATATATATTTATTTATAATTATAAGTATAAATAAATATGTATTTAATTAAATATTTGTAAATATTTATTTATTTATAATTATAGTTTTCAATAAATATTTATTTGTTTAAATAATTATAAAATTATAATAACTATATTTCTTATATTTATAATATTATAAAATTATATATATATATATAACTATAAATATATACATATTTAACTAAATAATTATAAATATATATTTATTTATAGTTATAATTATAAATATATATTTATTTATTTAAATAATTATAAAGTTATCATAACTATATTTCTTATATTTATAATTTTATAAAGATATATAATTAATATATTTATTATAAATAATTATAAAATTATAATTATAATATATATGTTTATTTTAATTTTATAATTATTTTAATGAATATATATTTATTTATAATTATAATTATAAATATTTATTTATTTATTTATTTGTTTATAATTATAAAATTATATTTGTTTATAGTTATAATTATAAATATATATATATATATCTTCATTTAAATAATTATAAAATTATAATAAACATATTTACTATATATATTATTTTTCTAATTTTATAAATATATATAATTAACATATCTATTATAATTTTATAATTATTTATATAAATATAATTATAATTATAATTATAAATATTTGTATATATTTATAAATATATTTATATAATTATATATATTTATAAAATTATAAATATAATAAATATATTTATTATAATTTTATAATTATTTTAATATATATATATATATAATTGTAAGTATAAATACATGTATTTATAAATAATTGTAGATAATTATAAATATATTTATAAATTTATAAAAAAATGTATTTACTATAATTTTATAATTATTTAAATATATATATAGTTATAATTATATTTAAAATGTATTTATATATAATTAAAATTTTATAATTATAAATATAATAAATCTATTTATTATTTAAATATATTTATTGTAGTTTTATAAGTATTTATAAGAACACAATAAGTTCATAGGTATAACATGAATGAATCATACATACAGGTGTCAATGTATAAATGAACATATTCATAATGATTAATACATGACATATGCATGAGTTCATAATCATAATATATAGTAATTTTAACATTTGAAACATAGCAACTCACAATCATGCCCATAAATAAACTTATGATCACATAACATCAATTATACTTACGCATCAATATATAACATAAATAATGACAATAATATCCATGAATATCATCATTACCTCAGGAGATATATATATATATATTGGCCAAATTCATTAGAGATATATTTTTTAAATATATATTTATTTATCTATAACTATAATTATAAATAAATATATTTAAAAATTATTTATATATAATTATAAATATAATAAATATATTTATTATTTAAATAAATTTATTATTGTTTTATAATGATTTAAATATTTTTTTATAATCTTATAAATTATTTTTTTTAAACAATATATATATATATCTAAATTATTAAAAAATATATATTAATATATCATATTTATATTAATTATAAACATGGGTTTTTTAATTAATGTATAGAAATAAAAATTATTTTTTATTGTAAATATAATATCTATATATATATTAATAATATTTTTTATTAAAAACATTTATCAATGCTAAGAACAACACTGATAAAGATAATCTTTATCAGTGCTAAAAAATCACTCATAAGGGGTACAACTTTATCAATGCTTTTTTAGCGTTGATAAAAACCAGCGCATCCCTTACCCATATCTATGTCAGTGAGAAGTATCATCTAAATCCTTCCCATGATATGACTTGTGAGGATATTGAGTTAGAACCCGGAATTTTAATTGTGCAACAACCAATGGAGATCATTTACTCTCATGTGAATGTCTGGTGTGGGAAATCTATATTTTTTGTCAAAGTGTTATAGAAACACATATCATATTCTCACGAGACTTTGGACTAAGAATCATGGGTGATGGAGTAGTGGCAACACCTTTTTCTGAAGATTCCTTCATTCACATGACTTTCTAGGATATAAATTCTTATAAAGAAGAGAATGGTAACATCATACCTTACCCTTAGGAATGATCTCTTTTACATGTGAATTTTTTTGAATTTCTAATCCTATTAAAAAGATTGAAAAAGGGGCATTACATGTTAAGATGGGGTGGAAATTGAAACTAGATTAATCTATGGTTGTAGATGGCCATCGGCCAACCTTTGGGGATTCTAATGGTGTAGGCTCACTGTCTGACACAACTAGTTAGCTAGTGGTAGCCATCAGGTAGTGGGTTGCCTCAGGCATGGCTGATTTAATTGAGGGTTATTTAGTAAATTTATCCCTTGAAACCCTTATTTGACCAATCTAATCATTCCTTCAAACCTAATTAAATGTGTGTGACTTTAGGGGGGGTCTCCATAGTTGTATTGGGGTCTCTCCATCATTTTCTCTTGGTGCTTTGGTCTCTTGTTGACTTGGTTGCTCATCCTCTAGTAAGATTGATTGAATCAGTCTTGTTTGTTATTAGTTCTTTCATTCTTTTATAATTGGAAGTGGTTCTAGCTATGTTGGTTAGATATATTGATCACTTGGTGATTTATTCTCAATTTATTATAGATTCATCATTTTTCTCTCATTAAGGTCAGATCTCATATTGGTTACGGTGTGATGTGTGAGATTCATGAGGTATGTATAGATCTAACCTCACTGAATACCCTTTTTCTATGTAAAATATATTCCAAGATGTGAGAAACAATGTTTTTTCCTCCTTTAATTTGTTCTTATGTTCCATTTCCTTTTAGTGTGTGGATTCCCTTGTGGGTAGTGTGCAACCCAAGATTGAGGCAGGTGGTTCCATATCTAGACTATGTTTTATGAACCATGAATGCTCTAGGGTTTCTAAATGGATTTCTAAATTATAATTCACATGATCCTTGAATTGTTTTATATGTGTGTGCAAATGGGTTATAGATAAAAAATTGTTTCACTTTTTGGGAAAAAGGAATATGTTTTTCAAATCATTTTGAAATGGTTTTTGAAATTGGTTTTCAAAGAATCTTGAAATGGTTTCTGAAATTAGTTTTCAAAGCATGGTTTTTGATGATAAAAAGGAGTTGTTTATAAATTGTTTGTCAAATTTTAGAAACAATTTGACATTATTAGCCATGTTCCACACAATGGAGCCTTTGGTAAAAAGCTGGTGTTTATAGCATTAGTAATTTTACTTTGACATCATAAGGGGGTTCACTTTCATGGGAGCTTTTATCTTCCTAGATCGTAGATTCATTGGCTCTAGGAACATGATCTTGAAATTATAAGGGGTTCACTTTTTATGGTGTTACTCTATCCCTAGATTATAGATTCTTTGGATCTAGGGAGTTGAGTGCTCACTGGTCCTTATTTTTATTAGGTTAATGAGTGTCCTATCTAGCCTAAACCTTTTTTATTCTAGGTAGATTTCCATTTTTATTTAGCTTTTTGTTGTTTTGTATTTGATTTGATATATGCTACATGATTTAATCAATATAAAGAGTTTTATTTAAAATGTTCTTCAAAACTACATTAGCTAGTTTTTTATATAGAACTGTGGAAAGGGGAAATGATTTTCAATGATTTTAATATAAATATGGAAACTATTTGTCAATCCATGTTTTCTTAAAATGAGTACATTGGGATTTTTTGACAAAGACTTATTATGGAACACATGTTTGGGATCCTACTAAGCTTGTTTAGTTCACACCCTATACACTTTCAGGGAGTGTGTATACCTTATTTTTTATGTTGTAGGAAAGGGAAAGGTACCACTGTGATGTAGTGAGATTTATGTCAGGTGGGTATGGGTAGTTGGTGGTGATATGGTGCGATGTTTCCCACATATCACATGAAGTAGTTTTTGGATATTTTGTTGTGTTTTGGGATGTTTATACACATGTAACTTGGGTTTTTTTCACACTACCTTTGGTTGAATCGATACTATTGTTTCTCTCTTTGATTATGATATATTTATTCTTGGTTTTATTTCTCTTTTGTATGCCATGTATCTTGTTTTAGGTCAGAAAAATAATTCTCTCTTTATATTTTTGGTTTCTCATGTGCTAGTCTCCCGCCCACGGGGATCAGAAATTCTCTTCGTGTCTTACCATGATTTAGTTTGGTTCCTACATGGATGGTTTTTCATGTTCTTTTCATGATAAACCAACTTATACATATGTATATCACTTACCAATAAAACATTAAATAAAAAAATAATGCTCTGGAAGGTTGAAGAAAATATAGATTAATAACTTTTATACAATCAAATTTAACATGTGGACTTCACTTACCTGAACAGGATACCAAATAAAAAGTGTAATGATTAAATATTAGAACATGCAATTAAATCATGAAGACCATCTAATAATTCTATCATATGTTTCAATCCTACTGAACCTTGAGTACATGAATAATATTCAAGGACTTTGATGACTATATTTAAAAACTATATGAGAAAGTACAACGGTAATATTTTATTTAGTTTAGAATAACCTTCCAAATATCAAAGTTAATATTTCAAAAAGTCAATAAATAAACTCTTGGGAATCCTAAATAATTAAATATAAATGAGTATAGGATAATACATACTACTATGAAAGTAAAATGATTAATGGACACATGAAAAATAGTGTTAGCTACAATGGGAAAATGAGTGATGATCAAAAGATAATCCATGTTAACTCCAAAGTCTATGTTCATCAATAGGTAGGCTTCCAATTCTATATAAAATCCCAGGGAGAGATTATTTATAGCATGGATTATAGGCATATCACTTTAGAGGAAAAGGAAGAATCACAAAGGGGTTATGAATTTCAAAACATATCTTTACTATTTTTCTTAATCCTACTCTTTGAATAGCAAGATTTTTTATTTTGGTATTTCTTATATTTCTATTAATATCTTAGGGTGTATTGCCTATATATTTAGTATTTATTTTAAAATGGTACAAGGACCCCTCCATTATATTCCACCATCACTCCATACTCTATTTCTTATGAATGTATAATTCTTTAGGATAAGTTATTGACCTTTATCAATCTTCTAACCAATTAATTTTAGGGTATAAGGAATTTACCTCTGGTGATCATTAGATCTAATAAGTACTAGGGATAAGGACTTGTTTGTTTACTAAAAAGTGAGAACTACTTGTACGCAATGTTTTTTGAGTCTGGTTATAAAAACCCCTACCACTTTGGGTTAAAAGATTATAATTTGTTTGGCATAAGACTTTTTTATAGATAAAAAAATAAGGGAGTATATATTTATTTCCAAAACCTCTTTAACATTTCTTGTGTATAGTGCATCCAAACATCATTTTAATTTATTCATATTTTATAATTTAGCATGTGTTAGTGCTTAATTTGTATCAATATTATTTATAGAATGACCATGTCTAAAGGTTGAGCCCAAATTATTTACCCATCATCCCCAAATTCCCTATTTCTTTATTAGCTAATCTTATTTAAGATATTTGTTTTAATTGTAACTTATGTAATTTTAAGTCATGTATTCATATCTATTGAAAATACTTTCCAAGAAACTCGTTATCTCTCTGATTCCAAATCTTGTTTTTTATATTCTTTTAAATTTTTTTGGATTTTATTTTTCTACAATATACATAATGTTTTTACTCTTATTTTTTAATTGAAGAAAAATTTTAAATAAATGGGGTTTTTGTATTACTTTTTCAATTCACATTCCATATTAAAGTTTTTGGCCAAAGTTAATCTCCTTCTTATATGGGATGAAGTGATTAGGGTTCAATGTACCATTGAGAGGGGCAGTTAATTAGTTGTATCTTTTTGTCAATTATTATTTTAAATTCAACCTCTTATACTACTTCCAATCTCAATCCCTTGAAAATTGTTTCTCTAAGCCTTAACTAAATTAAGAAGTAAATAAAACCAAAAGAAAAAAAATATTTTTACAAAATTAGACAACTCCTTGTCCTGGTTGGTTATGTTCCACACTAATGGATTCTCCACTATAGTCAATCAGTAAATACAATTTATGGTTCTTTACACACCTGTAGAGTATCTCACTATTAATACCACTACTTGTTTCTCATGTGACTTCCATAAACTCAACTTCACACTAAAATCACACTCTCTCACTATGTTTTCCTTGTATACCTAGAGTTCCATAGGTTACACAACATCAGATTGTTTATACACAATTTTTTTATTTATAGATACTTATTAAAGTAGATCAACACATCTATTCTAAATATCAACAGTTCATCAAGAATACCTAATTGCAGATCAATATTTATTTCCTTTCACATCACCATAACATTAATAGACTCGATTTGATGGCTTATCAACTTACTCATCTCCTAAAAACTTCTTGAATATAGTATCTCCTAAATCACTAAAATTATTGACAATAATGATCATGAAATTTCCCAATGGTTTGTTCTCTTTTCAAATTACTCTTCTCGACTTCTACAGTAATGGATGTTACAGGATCCACTCCTTCCTTTAGCTTTGATACGCAAATAATGAAAACTATCAGCACATCATATGCATTATATTTTTTTCTTCTACCTTGAGAGATCTAGGAACTTCTTAGTCATCTTTTTTTCTCTTAAGTATAATTCTTGAAAACATTTCTCTCACTCCCATTTTCCTTTTAATATATAGGCTACCATAAGGTGTGTTTTCTATATATATAATATATAAAATATAATTTATATTTCAGTGAAAAAAATCTTCATTCACCTTTTTCATATGTTAGTGATTTCTATGATCCTGAATTTATTTTTTTCTCCCCAAATGTAACCTAGTATTATTTTATAAGAGTGTAGTTGATTTTTCTCCCTTTCTCAGTTATCTTGAAAAAAATCTATTCTAGATACTTCTACTATCTAGTGAAAATATTTTCCAATCACCTTCTTAGAATATCATTGCATCAGCATCATAAAATATTCATGGTAAAAGAATAATTTATATGTATAAATGAATATGAATTCCATAAATACCCTTATCCTACTTCTTACGAAATCATATTGAGCTCTTCTTCTTCTTCTATTTTAATTACATAATAAAACCTCACATGTCAATTATTATGTCATACAAAAAACAAAATATTCACTTTAGAATATTTCTATGATACTAAACTACATTTAATTTCTAGCTAAATGATTTATTAAATTTCATCCTTCATCTAAATGTATACCTTCATATATTTATAAATTCATTATATACAATAAACATAGGGATGGTTTCTCACTATTTTAGATCTTCCTTCTTCAATTCAGTCAACTTTAAACATGTTTAATAATAGATTCATCAAGCTATATCTAGAAGTTATCACATCATGGATTTCCCAAATATTATAGAAAGTGATCCTTACTTAGAAAAAGTCTTAAACAAAGAAACCAGAACAAATAATCGCATGCTTTATTGAGCTTCCCACATAGCAGTTGGCTCTTTCAAACTCCATTTCCAACTTATAAAACTCCCTTATCATATCCAATGGTATCCAACTCTTCTCCTTAACCCATAATGTTTGGTTATCCATAATGTATTATTTTAGTTGGGGGGGAATCTCACCCCATCACCCTTTACTCAATGATCATTAACAACATACATATTAAATTTATTCATTGAAAATAGATACAATCACACATCAAATGGAACTTCAAACTACCGCTTTGTATTTTTAGTCAATACATTAAACTTCTAAATACAAGAGATTCATGTTAATATTCTATTATAAGTTTATTGTTCCTCTCCACTATAATAAAAATAAATACAAATGAATAAAATAATCTCCTCTCTCCCTTGATTATATCATAGATGTAACAGAGGTATTATTCTCATCATTTTATAAATTGAAACAACCTCGCCCATTTTTTTCTTAAACATTCATTATGTTTGGTTATTTACATGAGATATGGGTGTATCCATATATTTATTATTAAATAACATTAAGTGAGTCAACTCAAAGTCTGAATGGGATAACCCATTATATAAGATAAGGGTGGTTTTAAAAAATAATTAAATTTTCCATGTATATTTCTCAATGTGAAAAAATTTAGAAATTATATTGTTTAGGGATTGTAAAAAAATATTATTAAGACGTACAATAACAATATTCTTAAATGAAAATAACTCAACAAAACATTCATGTGAAGGTTTATTTCCTCCCAATATTTGTTAAATATTCACCCCTGATAAAATATTCAATATATACTAAAACGGAGTTGGGAGTTTGAGAAATCATAACTAGACTTTAACTTTTGTTGTGGCTATCCAGTTTCTAGATCTAATAAAAAATATTTCATATACAGTAGCTTTATCCTTTTTATAGCTACCCCTAAATGGATTCCATCCATACATATTCACCATAAAAATAACAAATATGCTCAAAGTAGTGTTGATACCATTTAACTTCTAATACTAATTGAAATTGATTATTAATTTAAATAATCTCTCTGATGGTTGTCAATCCTATCTATTCAAACATCACAAGATTCATAATTTCATATTTTCTATACTTCATTATCAATTCCCTATTCGATTAAGTACAAATCTTTAATTTTAGTAATATTGTGGACATTTATTAGTTCTTTAGTTATAGTACTAGCAATGAGAATTCTTTTTCAACCTAAGAACCATCTTCATTTTGGATCCACTTATTGGAGAACTCTTTATTTCCTCACCTCCCTTATTGTTTCAAGCCTTTAAATTTTGGGATAGAATGGATTAGATCATGTTTTTATATTTTGTCTTATAAAATTAGGATTCTTAGCTCTAGTAAGAAATAATAATTATCTTTTCATCTTTATCTAACTTCTTCGACTCTTCCAATTGATATATCCATATAATATATATATTTGTATGAAAATTATTTTCTTTTTCTTCAATATAGTCTCTTTCTTAGTAAGAACAAATTTAGTATAAGGAACCATTGGTTTTTCCATTTATCTTTAAACACATCCATTTATTATGGTAAAATATCTTCTACTACTTTAGAGTATACTGAAATTACATTAACCTTTCACATAAAATTTTATTATACTTTGAGTAACCCATATTGGGAAACTTATCAACTATTTTCTTTTAATTCTCAGGAGGTGCAATCTCAATATATTTCATTATTGGTTTACATACCAGGGAAAATTGCCTTTTATTTTTTATTTTTTATTTTATTTGTTTTTGTGTCCTTATATTCACATTAGAATAACATTCAGGCTAAGATATTACATACCATTATTATTCATATCAATGACTAACTATGTTGAAATAATCATATAAATATTTTATGTGAAGTTGTGAGGTTAAATTCAATAAAGAAAAGTGGTCGAAGAACACCCTATTATATCCATATTTCTCTATCCCAAGCATCATTTTTCAAAGAGGCTAATAATTTCCCCAACTTCACTAACAACATGCTTAATGGAGATTTGTATAGTATATTCAAGATTATTTACATTATTGATGTAGATTATTGATATTGATTTTCTTAATCTATCTCGGAGGGAATTAAACATTAAAGAGTATTAGAATCTAATTTATCTAGTGCTTGAGATGGATCCTTAGGGCAGTTTTTTCTAGGATTTGGGATTCCCTAATAAAAACTACTTTATCATCTATCATCTATGGAATCAAGCTATCTTAATAGACTATTTCATCCAATTTAAGGGAGCTTATATGGAATATAAGTGTCATTGATAACGTATTCCCCCAAAAGAGATAGAATAACATATTTTCTTAACATCTGATTGGTCCCTTAATATCTAGTATTTACTCGATTATATATTTGGAATACCTCTATCTCTTGACACTTTTTGATATACTTCTATCCAATTTTTTCAAAGGTGAAGGTCCCTTGTCAGACCATAGAATTATTTTTAAGGTGGAACGCTTCAAGGATTCTGGATTATCAGGGATTCGTTGAATTGTTACAAACATTATGGAATATGTTTTTCTTTCTAAAATATGAAAATTAAAGTTATTATTATGATTTATTAGTTTGAGATCCTCTCAAATGGTTAATTTCTCTTGAATTACTACTTTTTCTTTAATGTGGTTTGGTAGGCTATCAATGATAGTGTGGAAAATTGGATCCATTGGATTCCAATATTATTTGTATTAATGCTAAATCATGATGAATCATGTGCTAATGATATTATATAGGGTGGAGACATTATTCAAAAAAATCAAGGCTCTATCATCCTTTCACTTAGTGTGTTTTATGGTGAATCTATCCCACTTCAAGATGAGAAAAAAGCTTTTCTTAGTGGTTTTAATGTTTTCATGGAATGGAGGATTAATCCCTCACTTGTTTAATTAGACTTGGATTTTCTCATTAATTTACTATAAGGATCCTACCCAATTCATTGGTCTATACCCTCAATCATTTATTAGTGAATAATCCTTCTCAATCAAAATATTGTGATATATCAAACCTAGTGTGAGGGATAAAAGGAAATTTACATATTAGATACCAAAGGAAATGAAATCTTACATATCATCATTATCTCATCTTCTGGATCCTTTAATATGTATTATAATTTAATGGTTTCAGATGATTCCTTAAAACTATAATATTATAGAATTCCTTGACTTCTTTGGTTCTTTGTGATTCAATTAATAAAAAATTATTTTTCATTAAAAAAATTCACTTATTTAGTAGGTTGATTGCATTATTTTCCTATTCTCCCATATAATTATGCTATCTAGAGTCTTCATAGGTTAACATATTATACCAACACTCAGTGGTCCTATGCCTATACATCTAGTAACACCAACGGTGACCAACAAATCTTCTTATTTACTCTTTAATATCTATCTAGACCAATATATACCCTTTTTTGAAGATTGTAATCACACTTTTGGGATCCATTTTTTGATCTTCTTTTCATATTATTTCGCACTTACACATTTTATATAATTGTGTGTATACCAATATTTTTTCATCAACATTTACCTATAATTTGATTTATTTTTCTAACACTTACAGAAAAATAGTATTTTTACTCATAGTTTTATTTGGGTTATGAGATATATATTTTCATAATAATGAGGTAGAGACTTATCCACATGTTATAAATATATTTTTACCACAAATATATAAACATGGAATTTTATTACATGCTTATTACTTCATTTTTACGATAAAAAAACAATTTTAATACAAATCTATGATCTAATGGTTTAATGTCATGGGAAAATTTGGCTCATAAATAAATTGTAAATAATAAATATTAAACATAATTTAAATTATTCTTATTTATCTATATAAAGATCTCACAATATACTTAGTACATGTAGTCACCTGAGGTTATGCATTAAAGAAAGGGGTGATCTAAAATCCCAAAAATGGGAGGAATAAGAGACAGAATAAATAGTACATTCATGAGAATAATCAACATCATAATATCATAAGAATAAGATATAAATCAACATCTTGAGTTTAAATTTTAATAAATTAATTAAATTTGGCATATGTATAAAAATAAAACATCATGTGATAGTGGTCAAATACGAAACATAGTTGTGAACAAAGCTAACATCATGTCCACAGATACATATGTGTTTAAATCATAACATAATCATTATGAATAAATATATCTTCATATTCATGAATAATACACATAATATCATGTGATAAATCAAATTACCTACTCAATTGAAATTATATATAATTTCAGGCTCATCTATCACATCCTAATATGCTCATAATCATGCTTGCCACATAAAATGTATAACAAACATAGTCATGAAATAAACTCATGGAAAGTACGAGGTTTTATAAATAATTTTACATATCATAAAACATGGAATAACCTTTTAGATTCCCAAACTAAAAAAGGGATATCATAAATTAGTATAAAATATCATTTTTCTTTGGAAAATAAACAACACATAAGGATTTAAAGTTGAGTTTTTTTATAAATTAATCCTTTTTTTTAAAAACTACGAGATTAGATTAGAAATAATTTCGATAGGTAATGACATTTATATCCCTAAACATAAATGGGAAAAGGATTTTGAAAATAAAGTTTTATGATACTAGGGGAATAACCACACTAAAATAAATTTGAAATAGGGTATAACCAAAAAGAAGGAATTGGGTTTAAGAATACCCTTACCTTAAAAATTATGCTTTATTTCTTCGCTTTTACACCACCTAAATAATAAACATATGTTTATTAAAACATTAAACCAGAATAAAATTATTTATTTTTTCACTATTAATAAATAATAAACATTGAAGTATATTTTTTAATTCCCTTGGTTAAATGGAAAACTTTTTGATATCAGGTTTTCTTTAAAACTTTCTCATTTTTCTTCATTTTTGCAATTTTTGTTCAAGGTCATTTATACGTAAGTATAATTAATTAAAAAAGCACAAAATAAATATATTTACACTTTTATATATCATATGTAATTTATTACAATTATTTATAATTATTTTTTTATCAGGAAAGTAAATGGAAAAGTCCATGCTGGTGGTTAATCAACCATTACCGAGAACGTTTTCCAATAGAGGAGAAAGTGATGTATAAAATATAAATGTATCAAATATATAAATTTTAAATAATTTTTTCATAATTAATATAATTCTAAAATACTTCCTAATTAATCTTAGAATTTTTTTCTGAAAGAAATTGGGGAAGACAGAAGAGAGGAGGAAAATGAGACAAGAGTTGATAAAAATTACTATTTTCTTGTTGTTTCTTCTATTGTACAACACTGGAATTACATGATGAATTGAGTTGGTTTATTTTATAATAGATTTAAGGTTTATAAGGGATTAATAGAGAGTATTTTTATATATTGATATTTTTTAAGTGAGAGATGAGTGTTTTTCTAAGGGAGTAGAGGGGTTATTTGTACTGAGGAGGAGGTATTTTTTAGTCAAATTATTGAATAAAATATTACATCTAAGTTAAACCTTGTAATTGTCATTTTTTAAATAATTAATCATAAATAAATATAATATAATTTTTTAGGACTTTAAACTTATTTTTAATCTGAATTCAACAGTTTAATAAAAAAGAACATGGAAAAAATGAGAAAATTATTTTTTAAGGAATACCTTTGAATTTTGAATTTGGAAAATAATCATTAGGTTTGGAAAGAAGATTGATTATATTTTAAGGATTCATTTATCAAATTAAATATGTTTTTATTAATACTCAATTCCTAGAAATGATTAGTTCCTTATTACATAATTAATGATGTAATTCCAAATACGTTGGTTATGGAAAAAAGTGTATTTTTATGATTTAACTAAAAATTGAATTATTTCAGAAAATTATTAAAAAATTACCCCTATAAATTTCAAAATGATGATTTCAAAAATTAAATTAATTTTATCATAATATTTATCTAAAATAATTTATTTTAATTTTTAATATATATATTACGATTTTTAAAAAATACCTTAAATTATGTTTTATTAAAAATGTGCTTTTATTTTCATTGAGTTTTTAATCTGGAAATTTATCTTATAGAATTATAATATTTGTATTTACTTAAATTACTCATGGTAAATATTATTCATATTAAATTTTATTATTTTTGGGTCAAATTACTATTCCAACGCTCAGGCTACTATTCGCAATGGTTAGGTTACTATTCCCAGTGGTCATATTACTATTCTAGTGATCATGTTACAATTAAAATAGTAAAATTTCCTCCTATAATTAATACTTCGTTCGATAATTAATTACTCACTGAAATTACTCATAAGGTTATATATTTCCATTTTCTAATATGTTGATCGGTATACTAATACTTTGTTTCTTTCCTATCATGTTGTACATGGTAGAGACGATTCTTGAAGATTGTGGTGATACAAATTTTCCTATTTTAGTTTTTATATTTTCTATTTTTTTCCATGTAATATTTTAAATTTTAATGGATTTATTCTTTTACAAATGTAAAAAATTTCATTAACTAGATAAAGTATTGTTGGTTTCTATACTTACTCTATGTTTATAACACTTAAATAATATATCACACATTTATTTAAAGAATCAAATATCATTTATAAATTCTTGGTTGCTACATACTTCCCCCCCCCCTTTTAGAAATTTCATCCTCAAAAATTTCAATTCATATTCTTGGTTGAGAATAAGTGTGGGTATATCAGTTCCATTTTTTCCTCTAGTTCCCACATAACCCTTCCATACTCATGGTTTCTCCACAACAATTTGACAAGGTGAGTTATTGCATAAAATTTTGTCTCTATGATCCAAGATATTCACTGGATTCTACTTATATGAGAGGTCGTTCTCCAGTTTTAGCACCTCCAGATTCAGTATATTTTACGGATTATGTGTGTACATCCTCTGAAGAGATACATGAAACACATCATGAACCTGAGCCATATTTTGCAGAAGTGATAACTGATAGGCCCCAAATCCTATGTGATCAAGGATATGAAAGGGGACAGTATACCTAGGGATAATATTTTCTTTCTTTCCAAACCACATGAATTTATTCCATGGTGATATTTGAAGGGAAAAAAATTATTATACTGCAAAATGTAAGTCCATTTAATTTTTGTCATCATAGATCTTCATCCGAATTTGACTAGCTTTTATTTGTTGTTGAATGTCTTGAACTATAAGATCCCAAACTTTTCTCATGATGAGTCGGTATTGATTTCTGTTAATTATTTTCCTTTTGTTGAGTACTCTTTTTTAGGTATTTACTTTAGGGTGTGTTTGGGTAAAAATTTGAGAAAATGGAAGAAAGAGGCTAGTGCACATTTGGTGCATGGTTAGGGAAAATTGTGCTCCCCAGACCAGAAAGATGAGAAACCCTGGACAAAGGGAATATTTATGGTTATCATATGGTTTTTCAAATGTTGAACCCTATTATGAGTAATCATAAACCCTTATAAACTAGTCACACTATTTAGGCAGACATTTAGGGAAAACCATGTTCCCTTTGTCAGCAAACAATGCGTGACTTTTTAATTCACCTAAAAATCAGATTTAAAATCACTCGAACCCCCAAAACTCACCCTATTCAACCCTAACTTGGACCAAATAATCACCCCATGATTTTATATCCTCCCTAGTGTATTCTAATACTTTTATACCTCCGTTTTTCATGATTTGAATCCTGAATTGAAGATCTACACCCCTCTCGGTAAGAGAATCTTATCCCAATTGGTTTCCCATTCCTCTTACTTTATTTTTGAATCCTAGAAAGGGTTGTTCTTACTTTTTTTATTAGATCTATATTTAAGAATTTATATCTTGTCCTAGAATTGAAGGATCTTGATTTATTCGATCATGATTTATGGTTTTAGATCCAAATATCATGTTATGTTGTTGTGTTATTCAAATTTTGAGGATTTCTATTGGGTAATCATTCATCCAAAAATTGATTTAGGTTATATATAATTCAAATAAAAAGTTATTTATTTAATTTATATATATGTAATTAAATAATTTATATTAAATTTTTATCAATTGAGTTTGTATTGAGTTAAAAAAATTAGAGAATTAATTGATTGAGGAAAAAAGGGAAATTAAGGATATTAGACTTATAGACTATGAGTAATTAATTGTGGAATAAATTAGTATATATTGATATTGTTGAATTTAGGAATTAATTATGGAATTAATTAGGGGATATTTTGATTTTTGAATTTAGAAACTATTTGTGGAATTAATTAGGGGATAATGATATTGTTGAGTTGAGTATTTAATTGTAGAATTAATTATGGGATTAGAGGATTGTGAGATGATTAATTAATTATTGAGTTAATTAATAAGATTTAAATGATTAATTAATATTTGAGTCAATTAATAATATTGATATGATTAATTAATTATTGAGTTAATTAATAAGATTGATATTATTAATTAATTTTTTATTTGATTAATAGGATTGAGATGATTAATTAGTTTTTGAGTTAATTAATAGGATTAGGATGATTAATTATTTATTGAGTTAATGAATGAGATTTAGATGATTAATTAGTTGTTTATTTAATTAATTAAATTGATAAGATTGATTAACAATTGAGTTAATTAATCGTATTGAGATGATTAATTATTTATTTATTTATTTAATGAAATAATGAATGGTGATAATGGAATTCATAAAAAAATTTAGATCCATAATGGTAACAATGGAAATCTGAGATATGAGATGAGGTATAGAATTTTAATAGTGGAATTCTAGGACATGATATCCCTTGGGGATAGTTTAGACTCTAGCATTGTCTGAAGTAGGTATTGAGGTTCAGGTGTCTTTGAAAGTCAGGAAGTTTATGCAGTTAAACAAAGAATAATTTGATAATATGATAACTATTTATTCATGCATTGTGATTATTTATTTATACAATTGCACACACTTCTATTGACTAGATATTTCTTTAGAAACCATTGGTTGTTTCCTACTGAGTTTTACTCACACCCTACTTTGGATACATGATCGGTACCTGAATAGATTTCATGATTGTAGGATAGGATAAGGTAAAATTCCCTATGTTAAGTGGTTGAGTCAGGATGGATCATAAATGAGGGGACCAGATGTGATTTGGGACCCTATTGGGAGTATTTTGTGTCTTTAATTTGAGTTTTCATTTTGGTACTGAACACAGTTTTTTGCATGGCATATCTACTGTTTAGTTTTGACATTGTATTCTACTATAGTCATCTTGTTATACAGGTATTGTTCGGGTTATGATATCATTTAATTATTCATTTTTTATTGTTTATTTATTTCTGATGGTGTATTACTCTGATGAAAATATGGTATAGTTTCCCCATTATCGATAATTGACCCTCGCCACTAGTTGGCAGCCTCTGGCATATGGGGATGCATGAATGAAGTCACATAGTGGATTGTCTTGGGGCACCAATGCGTGGAAACCGACACGAGACGTTACAAAGTGGTATCGAAACAGTTTTCTTTTCTATTTTCTTTTTTCTTTTTTCTTACTATTTGGGAAAGGTATATAAGAGACTAGGAAGAGTCAAGCCTTGGTAACGTGGTTATGCATGGGATTAGTTAACCCAAGTACGGAGTAGAACCCAAGTATGCATGTTGAGATTATTGTTATTTCCTTTTTCTATTATAATCAAATATTATTTCACCTTGGGTGATGCACATGTTGTGTAATGTAAATTTTTTTTTGATATTTTATAAGTTTTGACTCATGGATTAGTAAGGCATGAGATTTGAGTATTCATGCATCATTATAGGCACTAAATAATATTTTGTGACATGCACCATTTTAGGCATGCTTGAGAAAACTCATCATAGGCCAGTTGTTGAACTTGCATTATTTTTCCATGCTTGTGAAATTGAACTGAAAATGGTTCCAAATATGAAAATAAAAGTTGGTAAATGATATAAGATAAGAATTATTAGGTGTCTAAATGATAAAATTTAATGATGTAAATGAGTTTCCATTTTTTTAACCTTGGCCCAGATGTAAAATGGTTAAGGGTAGTGTTAGCACTTCAGTTTTGACCGTGTGGCTGGGTTTAGGGAAAAAGACTTGTTGTGCCATATTTTATTTTTCCGTAATTATGTTAATGTTGAGAAAATTATCATAATTTGTGTGTTTGGATTGTATAGTTATTCCGCGATGATGATGTCTATTGAGAGGATGACAAAAATACCTTTCTATAGATAAACCTATAATGGTAGAACCTGAGGAACCAACAGTTCCATGTGAGTAAGTTAGAGAGTAGTTATCTAAGAACATTTAATGGTTCATTTAATTCATGGTAAGAGACCCAGGGCAGTTTGTGAAGAGCATGTATAACTTGACAAGGGATTTTCAATTACATCATCCTACAATTTTTTATATAGAGGATATAGACTTGAGGGAGTTGGTTTCTATATTGATTTTTTCTAGGATATACTTGAAAACTTGGAGACTCCTGTTGAGAAGATAATCAAGTTGGCTGTTTATATACTATGAGGATTAGGGAACCATTGGTGGGATGTTCAATCTCTAACTGGATGGGTTGATGGTATGTTAGGTAATGACTTCTTGGAGAGGTTCTTGGATCACTTCTATCCAAGGATACGAAGGTATGAGATATTAGATGAGTTCATAATATTGAATCAGGGGATTATTTCTATAATTGACTATGTTGGATGCTTTACATATTTTCATCTCTTTTCTAAAATATTGGAAGTGGATGAGGCTACTTCATAAAAATGATTTTATAAAAGAATTAAGTATGAAATTAAGCCTTAGGTGAACATATTCAAACTGAATAAGTTTTTAGAGGTGGTGAATCAAGATCTCATAGTTGAGGGGAACCTGAAAGAGGATTATAGTTTAGAATAGATGGTTATTATTGGATGATCAAGAGGTACATCTTCCAAGATTAGGATGAATCATTATGATAACTTTATCCAGAATAGGGGAAAACATAGTGGTCAGGGTGAAAGTCAGTTACATAGTACCTTTCTCTAGTTATTTTCCACCAGTGCGGTAGGCCAAGACATATTCATAGATATTTTCCCCCTACCACAAATATAGTGTCGATCTTGTGATAATATGGGAAATCTATAGAAGTTCTGTAGGAACCCCAGATAGACAGGTAATGATGGTGAATCTAGAAATAATTAGAGTGAAAGATGGGGATATTATACACCTTATCGGGATGGAAGTTTGAGTTCTACTAAAAGAGGTGTTAGAGGCAGTGGATGTAGTACTTATAGTCAAGATCACCCATATAAGCAGAGTAGTTTAACTCAGGGGACTTAGAATTCATCACAAGAAAGTGGTGCAGGACAGTTTCATGCAGTTCAGCCTATAATTGGGGATAACAAGGTTAAACTATAGAAGGTGAGAGATACAATTCTAGTAGCTTCAATATTTTCCAATTCCTTATTTTATACCATCTCCTCACATTCCTTCATATCTATGAAACTCATAAATGGTTTGAGCCTTGCAATGGAGTTTGTGAGTGGGTAGTAGATAATATTTTCACCTTTGTGGGTATTATATAGGGACATATTCTTGTGTAAAGGATGTTCTCTTGAAGTTTGTTTTTATCATTTTCTGTGGGATCTATATATTCCAGACATGTCACATTTCTACCTAATTTTGGGTCTCGAGTATTTTTCAACATATCAAGACCATATTGATTTTTACCATAGGATAGTAATTGTTAAGTCTCCTAAGGGTGACAACTATATTCACCATGGAGAGTGGGGTATCCAGGTAGGAAAAGCATGGACAATTACTTAGAAAATGGAAGAGCTTGTAGCCCAAGTTTCTAGTATAGTGTTGAAAGATGGGGGTGTGAGACATGATGTCTTTCCACCTGTTGTGGAACCATTTCTGGATGTATTTCATGAAGACTTCTCATGGATACCACCTAAGAGAGACATTGATTTTACTATTTATTTCATTCCAGGAGCTTAACCAATTTCTATTCATCTATACACAATGGTTTCGGTAGAGCTTCAATATCTCAATACATAGTTAGAGGAGTTGATGGATAAGGGGTTTATCCATTCAAGTGGGTCTCCTTATGGATTTCCTGTGTTTTTTATAAATAATTCTGACAGAAGTATGATCTTGTGCGTCGATTAAAATAATTTTAACAAGATGACCATGAAAAATTTTATCCTCTTTCGTGTATCGGTGATATTTTTTACTAATTGAGAGGATCTTGTGTCTTTTCAAAGATTGAATAGAGATCAGGGTATCATCATTTGAAAGTTAGGACTTCTAATATACCAAGTAATTATTTCATAAGAAATTATGTCCTATTTTAGTTCATCATAATTTTGTTTCTGTTAACGAATGCACTATCAGTTATTATATCCTTGAGGAAAAAAAACCATCCATATGTACCTAGATTAGTTTGTGGTAGTGTTTGTGGATGACATATTGGTGTACTCCAAGACTCATGATTATCTTTCCCATCATCTTGAAATCATCCTGAGTACATTAAGGGAGAATCATCTATACGCTGATCTATCTAAGTTTCAGATTTGGATTGATCTTGTAAAATTTTTGGGTCGCATAATCTCATAGGAAGGTGTATCATTGGAACTATAAAAGGTGAAGGAAGTTGTTTCTTTGGAGAATACCAAGTATATTTTCAATATTTGTTGCTTTATGAGAATATAAAAATAATATTAGAGTTTTATCTAACATATTTCCTAATTTTAAGCTCCTATTTTAGATTTGACAAAGAAGTGGATAAACATTTAATGGTTGGAAGCATGTTAGGATGATTTCTAAGAGTTAAAGAAGTAGTTGACTTTGAAATCAATATTGATCTTACCTGAGTCATGTGAAGGGTACATGGTGTTTTTTATGCTTCTAGCATATGTCTTGGAGTAGTTTTGATGTAAGGATATCAAGTTGTGGCATACGGGTATCGAACATTGAGGCAACATGAATGGAATTACCCTGCACACAACCTCAAGTTTGATGTGGTGTTTTGTGCTTTGAAGTGTTGGTGGTATTATCTATTGTTTGAGAAGTATACAATGTTTACTAATAAAAATTGGTTAAGGTATATCTTATCTCAATGATATTTGAATATTTGGAAGTGGATATGGGTTGATTATATGTAGTCATTTTATTTTGAACAAGAATATACACCTGAGAAAGGAAATAGTGTTTTTGATTCTATAAGTAGAAAAACTCAGACTCATGTGGTTCATGAGTCAAGTGTTGAGTATTAGATGATCACTCTACTAGCTTAGATGTATGTGTTGGTTTAGGATTTTTAGGATCAGATGATTCAAGTGTTAGTTTTCGTGGATTATACACTTTTTAGATGGATTAGATATAAGAAGTTTGAGGATCTATAATGTTTATCATTTAGGGAAATCATTGAATGTGGGGATACACCTTCGGATAGGTTAATAGATAGGGATGAGATCATCTATGTCAAGAATAAAGATATTTTTCCTTCAAGTATATGGGAGGAGTTGATGTGGGAATTTCATGACTCAGTGTGGGTTGTACATCCAGGTCTGACAAAAATTTAACATGATATAAGATGATAGTTTTGGTGGAAAAGCATGAAAAAGGATATAGTAGGGTTTGTAACATGATGTTACACCTGTTAGTAGGTGAATTTATAGTATCAACAACCTACAGGATTGCTACATTCATTTCCCATTTCAGAGTGGAATTTGGATGACGTTGCCATGGACTTTGTGGTGGGTCTCCTGAGGACACCTTAGAATAATGGTTCTATTTAGTTAATTGTTGATAGACTGATGAGTGTAGAACATTTATTTCCAATATATGACACTTTCCTAATGGAGTAGTTGAGAATCTTGTATGTTCATGAGATATTCTATTTTCATGGGGTGTCGCGGACTATTATTTCAGACAGCAACTCAAATTTTACTTTGTGCTTATGGAAGGGACTACAGATGAAAAATTGTATATAGGTTTTGTTTATTATTAATTTTCACCCACATAAATATGGATAGTTATAGAATATTATACAGGTGCTTGAGGATATGTTGTGAGTGTTTGTTCTTAACTTTGGAGGGTCCTGAAAAAAACTAGATTTGGTGAAGTATTCCTATAACAATAGTTATCGATATATTATTCATATGGAACTATATGAGTCTCTTTATAGTATTCCATGAATACCACCTTTATTATGGATAGAGGTAGGGGATTCAGATTTGTTGGGATAAAATCTTATATAGGAGACATCAGAATAGGTTTAGTTGATTCAAAAACATAAGGCTACGAATCAAATTCAAAATAAGTCATATGTGGATAGATGTCTATGACCCCAAGTGTTTACATAGGGTGACCAATTTTTCCTTCAAGTGTCACCTAGATTAGGTCAACTCTGAAAATAGAGATAGGGAAAAATGGTACCTACGTTCATTGGACAATTTCAGATAGTGGAAATAATTGTGATAGTGGCATACCAATTAGCTCTTCCATAGACTTGAAGTGATATACATGATGTTTTTCATGTGTCACAACTATGGCAGTATCACCCCTAACCTTCCCATGTGATCTATGTGGATTATTTTGATCTTGGGACAAATGTGTCCTTTGAAGAACATCTGATAAGTGTGTTAGATAGTAGTGACAAAGTGTTTTGGGGAATGACAATGTTGATAGTTCGTGTATTGTGGAAACATGGACGTGTTTAAGAAAAAACATAGGATAGAGAAGAAGATACAAGGGATATGTGGCCCAATATTTTTGATTTGTAGTCTCATAGAGGCTTGGTTATACTACTAGAGGGTGAGATATTATAATGTGGGAAGATTATAATATCATGACATTTTATTGAAGTGAACTGGGCTTGATTTTAGATACTATTTTTCCTTATGTTGAGTACTCCTTATTGGGATTTACTTTAGGGTGTTTTGGGTGAAAATTTGAGAAAAATAGAAGAAAGAGGTAGTATGGTTGGTATAAAGTTAGGGAAAACTATTCGCCCCAGCCTAGAAAACCGTGCAACCCTAGACAGAGGGGGATTTCATGGTTAGTACACAGTTTTTCAAATTGTGTTACCTTTTAAGAGTAACTATGCACCCATATAAAAGAGGCGCATAGTTTAGGCACATGGTTAAGGAAAACTGTGCTCCCCTACCCAACAAACCATGAATTACTTTTTAATTCACCCAAAAATTAAATTTTAAATCACCCAAACCCCCGAAACTCACCTTATTTTACCCTAAAGTTGTACACCCAAGCCTCTCTAAGATTCCAAATAAAACATATTTTTCCACAGATCCCTCATATCTTCTTATCTCTCTTAAGTTTCTTCATAAACATGACCATGTTTCCACAATACAAGAATTATCAACATGGATATTCCCCATAAAAATTTCTCACTGCAATCTAACACACTTATTAGATGTTCCTCAATGAATGCATATATCTCAAGATCAAAATCATCCACATAGATCACATGAGAAGATTAGGGGTGATACTGGTATAGTTGTGACATGTGAAAAACATCATTTATATCACTTGAAGTCTATGGAAGAGCCAATCGGAATACCACTATAACAATTATTTCCACTATCTCAAATAGTCTAATGAACCTAGGTGCCTACTTTTCCTATCTCAATTTTTAGATTTGACCCAATCTAGGTGACACCTAAAGGGAAACTTGATCACAAACTATAAACACTTGGGTTCATCGAAATTTATCCAAATATGACTTATTTCTACTATAAGTCGTAGCCATATGCTTTTGAATCTACTGAACCTACTATGATGTTCCCTACACAAGACTCTATCCCAATAACTCTAACTTGCCTACCCCTATCTAGATTAAAGGTGGTATTCATAGCCTACCATAAAGACTCGTATAGTCCTATATGAATAATATCTTGATAACTCTTATTATAGGAAAAACTCGCCAGTTATTTTTGTTTTTTACAAGACCCTCTGATTTTAATAAAAAAAATGCAAAAAATATCCCCAAGCACCTATATAATATGCTCTGATTGTTCATATTTTTGTGGGTGAAAATCATAATCAATAAAACCTATATACAAAGTTTCTTCTCTAATGCCTTCCATAAGCACAAAATAAAATGCAAGTTACAGTCTGAAATAATAGTCCGTGAAACCCCATGAAAACATATTATCTTATAAACATTAAAGTCTCACAACTCCTCTACTAAAAAAGTCTCCAATATTGGATATAAATGTTCCACATTCATCAGTCTATCCACAATTAACAAAATAGAATCATTCTTCTAAGGTTTCCTTGGGAGACCAACCACAAAGTCCCTGGCAATGTCATCCAAATTCCTCTCTAAAATGGGAAACAAAGGTAGCAATCCTTAAAGTCGTTTATACTTTAATTTAACCTTCTTCTAGGTGTAATATCATGTCACAAAACCCTACTATCTCCTTTTTCATGCTTGTCCATCAAACCTATAATCATATATCATGGTAAATTTTGGTCACCCATGGATGTTTGACCCACTATGAGGCATGAAATTCCCATATCAACTCCTCTCACATACTCGTAGGAAAAAAATCTTTATTCATGACATAGCTGATCTCGTCCCCATATATCAACCTGTCTAAAGGTGTATCCCCACCTTCATGGATTTCCGTCAAAGATAAACATTGTTGATCCTTATACTTCCTATATATGATCCATCTCAAAAGTGTATACTCCACAAAAACTAACACAAAAATCATATGATCCTCATTATCCTAAACCACCACATACATCTCAACTAGTAGATTAATCATCTTATACTCAGCACTAGACTCATGAACAACATGAGTCTAATTTTTTCTACTTATAGCATCAAAAATAATATTTCCTTTCTCGGGTGTATATTCTAGTTCAAAATCAAATTCCAACATATACTCAACCCATATCCACTTCAAGATATTCAAATATCATTGCGAGAAGATATACCTTAACCTAATTTGGTCGGTAAACATTATAAACTTATCAACCAACAGATAATACACCCAACACTTCAAAACATAAACCACCAAATCCAACTTTAGGTTGTGTGTAGGGTAATTCCATTCATGTTTCCTTAATGGTCGAGACCCATATGACACAACTTGTTATCCCTACATCAAAACTACTCCATTCCCTATCCTAGAAGAATAAAAAAATACCATGTACTCCCCAAATGAATCAGGTAAGAACAATATTGGTGTCAAAGTAAACTGCTTGTTTAACTCTTAGAAATCATCCAAACTTGCTTCCAAATATTAAAACAATATCCACTTATTTTTCAAATCTAAAATAGGTGCTTCAAATCTGGAAATATCTTAGATAAAAGTATAATAATATCTAGATTATAAAATAAAGATACAAATATTTAAAATATAATTGAGATTCTCCCAAGAAACAATTGCCTTCAACTTCTCTGGTTCCACTAATACACCTTCCTCTGAGATTATGTGACCCAAAAAGTGTACCTGGTCAATCCAAAACTAAAACTTAGATATATTAGCTTAAATATGATGATCCCTTAAGGTACTCCGAATGATTTCAAGATGTTGGTCATGATCATCATGAGTCTTGGAGTACACCAAGATGTCATCCACAAACACTACCAAAAACTGATCTAGGTATGGATGGATGATTTTTTTCCTCAAGGATATAAAAACTGATGGTGTCTTCATCAACTGTAATAGAATTATGATGAACTCAAATAGGACATACTTTCTTATGAAAGCAGTACTTGGTATATTAGAAGTTCTAAATTTCAACTGATGATACCTTGATCTCAAGTCAATCTTTGGAAAGACACAAGCTCCTATCAACTAGTCAAAAATATCATCGATACATAGAATTAGATACCAGGTTTTCATGGTTATCCTATTCAAATTCTATTAATCAAGGCACAATCTCATACACTTGTTAGCCTTATTTATAAATAACACAGGTGATCCATAAGGAGACCAACTTGAATGGATAAACCTCTTATCTAGCAACTCCTCCAAATATGTCTTGATATATTGAAGCTCTAATGACACCATTGTGCATAGAGGAATAGAAATTGATTTAGCTCCTGGCATGATATCAATAGTGAAATCCATGTCTCTATAATGTGGAAGCCATGAGAAGTCTTCAGAAAATACATCCAGAAACTATTCCACAACTAGTTGAAATACATCATGTTTCAAACCCCTTTCTTCCAGAATTATACTAGAAACTTAGGTTGTGAGATCTTCTAGTTTCTAAGTAATTGGCCCTGCTTATCATGCCTGGATACCTCACTCTCCAAGGTTAATATATTTCTCACCCTTATGAGACTTAAAAATCACTCTTCAATGGTAAAAATTAATATGGTCTTGATATGATGTTAAACACTCCAGACCTAAAATTAGGTAGAAACGTGACATGTCCGGAATATAGGGATCCCACAGAAAACTATACTCACAAACATTGAGAGAACCTCCTTTACACAAGAAGATGTCCCTAGATCATACTCCCAATGGTGAAACTATTGTCAACACCCCACTCACTAACTCTACTACAAGGCTCAAACCATTTCCACATTTCATATAAATAAAGGAATAGGAGGAACTAGTATCAAATAAGGAATTGGATAATATAGAAGCTACATGAATAGTATATCTCAATGTCGATGGTCCAGCCTCGCTATCCCCAAGTGTAGGCTAAACTACATGAAACTTTCCTACCCCTCTTCCCTATGATGAATTCTAAGTCCCTTAAGATGAACTAATCTACTGATATGGGTGCTCTTTCCTAGAAGTACTACGTACACTTCCTCTAACACCTCTTCTAGTAAAACTCCAACTGCCAGGTTGATAAGTTGTATAATTTCTACTTCCTTCACTCTGATTCTGTCTAGATAAACCATCACTACCTGTCTGTCATGGGTTCCTACAGAACTTCTACAGATGTCCCAGATTATCACAAGATTGACACTAAATTTGTGGTTGGGGAAATATCTATGAATATGTCCTCGCCTACCGCACTGGGGTAAAATCACTAGAGAAATTACTTGTGTGACTGACTTTTCCTTCTACCACTATGTTTTCCATTGTTCTTGCTAAAGTTATCATAACGATGCTTCATAATATCAGAATATGTACCTCCCAATAATCCACCAATAACCATCTATCCTACACTAGAAGCCTTCTTCAGTTTCCCCTCAACTATGAGATCTTGATTCACCACCTCTAAAAACTTATTCAGTTTGAAGATGTTCACCTGGGACTTAATTTAATACTTAAGACTTTCCTAAAATAGTTTTTCTGAAGTAACATCATCTGCTACCAATATTTTAGAAAATATATGAAAATATGTAAATAATCCAACATAGTCTATTATAGAAATAATACCCTGATTCAATCTCATGAACTCATCTACTCTCTCTTGCCTCAGAATCTTTTGATATAAGGATCCAAGAACCACTCCAATAAGTTCTTCCATAACATACCATCAACCCGTCCAATCAGAGCTTGAACATCCCACTAATGTTTCCGTAATCCTCATAGCATATAAAGAGACAACTTGATTATCTTCTCAATAGGATTCTCCAAGTGGTCAAGTATATCCGGGATAGGCTCAATCTAGAAATCAACTCCATCAGGTCTATCCTATTTAGAAAAATTTGGAGGGTGATGCAATTGAAAATCCCTGGTCAAGTCGTACATTATCTTCACAAACCACCCTGGGTCTCTTTCAAAGAAGTAAATGAATCATTCAAAGTTCTCTGAGAACTACTCTCCAACTTCATCACCTAGAACTATCGTTACCTTAGGTTCTACATATAGAGGATTATCTCTATACATGTCCTCCTGTCATCCTCTAAACATTCATCATCATTGAGGCATAAATATACAATCCAAACACACACCTTTTGATATTTTTCTCAACATTAACACACTTACGGGAAAATAAATATGGCACAACAAGTATTTTTCCCTAAACCCTGCCACACTGTCAAAACTGAAGTGATAACAATACCCTTAACCATATTACATCTAGGTCAACATTAAAAAAAGGGAAACTCATTTTCACCATTCAATTTTATCATTTAGACACCCAATTATTCTTAACTTGCATCATTTTAAAACTTTTATTTTCATATTTGGTACCATTTTCTATTCAATTTCACATGAATGGAAAAATAGTTCAAGTTCAACAACTTACCTATAACCTGTTTTCTCTTGCATGCCTAAAATGGTGCATGTTACAAAATATTTGTGAGTGCCTATAATGATTAATTTATACTAAACTCTAAGTCCTTACTAATCCATGAGTCAAAACATAGAAAATATCAAAAACAATTTTCACATTACACAACATGTGCACCACCCATGGTGAAATAATATTCAATTATAACAGAAAAAGGCAATAACAATAATCCCACCCTGTGTACTTGGGTTCTCCCCCATACATGGGTTAGCTACACCCATGCAAAAGCATGTAACCAAGTCATGATTCTTCTTAGTCTTCTATCTACCTTTCCAATTATTAAGATAAAATAAAAATAAAAGAAAACTATTTTGATACCACATTGTAACATCACATGTCGGTTCTGACGCATCAGTGCCCCAAGCCAATCCACTATGTGACTTCAGGAATGCAACCTTGTATTCCAGATGCTTCCGACTAGTAGTGAGGGTCTATTATTGATCATGGGGAGATTATTCCATATTTTTCATCAAAGTAATACACCATCAGAAATAAATAAACAATAAAAAATGAATAATCAAATGATATCATAACTAGAAAAATACTAGTATAACTAGATGACCAATGAAAAATATCATATCAAAACAAAATAGTAGATATGCCATGCTAAAATCAATGTTTAGTGTCAAAATGAAAACTGAAATTAATGATACAAACGACTCCAAAGAGGATCCCAAATCACATCTGGATCCATCATTTATGATCCATCCGGACTCAACCACTTAACATAGGGCCTCTAACCTTATTCTGTCCTATAATCATGAAATCTATTCAGGTACTGATCAGGAAGCCAAAGTAGGGTGTGAGTACAACTCAGTAGGCCACCACCAATGGTTTCTAAATAATTATCTAGTCAATAAAAGTGTACGTAGTTATATATATAAATAAGAACAATGTATAAATAAATAGTTATCATATTATCAAATTATTCTTTGTTCAACCACATAAACTACTCGGGTTTCAAGGACACATGAACCACAGTACCTACTTTAGCCAACGCTAGAGTCTAAACTATCCCCAAGGGATATCTTGTCTTAGAATGACACTATTACAATTCTACACCTCATCTCATATCTCATATTTCCATTGTTACCATTCTAGATCTCAATTTTTATATGAATTCCACTATCACCATTCATCATTTCATTAATTAATTAAATAATTAATTAATCATCTCAATACCATTAATTAACTAAACAATTAATTATTCTTATCAATTTAATTAATTAAATAAACAATTAGATAATCTTATTAATCTCATTATTTAACTCAATAATTAATTAATCATCACAGTCCTATTAATTAACTCAAAAATTAATTAATCATCTCAATCCTATTAATTAAATAAAAAATTAATTAATAATATCAATCTTATTAATTAACTCGCCAATTATTTAATCAAATAAATATTATTAATTAAATCAACAATTAATTAATCATCCCAATCTTATTAATTAACTCAATAATTAATTAATAATCTCATAATCCTCTTATCCCACAATTAATTCTACAATTAATTACTCAATTCAACAATATCATTATCCCCGAATTAATTCCTTAATTAGTTACTCAATTCAAAAAACACAATATCCACTAATTAATTCCACAATTAATTTCTCAAATCAACAATATCAATATCCACTAATTAATTCCACAATTAATTACTCATAGTCTATAATTCTAATATCTTTAATTTTCCTTTTGTCCTCAATTAATTAATTCTCCAAATTAATAAACACTATTAAAACTCAATTTCTAAAAATGGAATATAAATTATATAATTAAATATGAATAAATTAAATTAATAATTTTTATTTGAATTATAGAGCACCTACCACAATATTTTGATGAATGATAGCCCAATAGAAATCCTAAAAAAAATTGCAGCATAATGACGTAACACGATATCTAGATCTAAAACCATAAATCATGATCGAACAAATCAGGATCCTTAAATTATAGAGAAATATCTACATTCATAGATCTAGATATAACAAAAAAAAGTAGGAACAACCCTTTCTAGGATGGTAAAATAAATTAAGAGTAATGAGAAACCAAGTGGGATAATATTCTCTTACCGAGAGGGGTGCAGATCTTCTATTCACGATTCAAATCATGAAAAACGGAGGTCCAAAAGGCATAGAATCCACTAGGGAGGATCTAAAAACATGAATATATGATTTGGTCCAAGATAGGGTCGAATAGGATGAGTTTTGGGGGTGCGAGTGATATAAAATCAGATTTTTAGGTCAATTAAAATGTCACGCATGGTTGGCTGGGAAAGGGCACATGGTTCTCCCTAACTGTCTGCCTAAATAGTGCACTTACTTTATAAGGGTTCATGATTACTCATAATAGGGTATAGAGTTTGAAAAATCATGTGAAAACCATGAAATTCCCCTTTGTCTGAGGTTTCTCAGTTTTCTAGCCTGGGGCACAAAATTTTCTTTAACCATGCACCAACTGTGCACTACGCTATTTCTTCCATTTTTCACAAATGTTCTCCCAAAAACAACCCAAAGTAAATCCCTAAAAAATAGTACCCAACACAAAGAAAATGAGTACCTGAAATCAAGCTAGAGTCATCTCAATAAAAGGCTGGGATCATACATTTCAAGCCATTTAAAAACAAATAAAAGCTTGTCAAAGTCAAAAGAAGATCGATGATAACAACCATTAATGGGCTTAAATTTTGCAGTATAAATTTTTTTTCCCGTCCAATATCACCATTGAGTGGATTCATGTAGTTTGGAAAGAAATGGAATATTATCCCAAGGTACACTTTCTCCTTTGATATCGTTGATCACATAGGATTTGGGGCCTATCGGGTTTCACTTCCACAAAATATGGCTCAGGTTCATGATGTGTTGCATGTATCTCTTCAGAGGATGTTCACACTTGATCCCTCAAATATACTGAATCTAGAAGTTCTATAACTGTAGAATGAACTCTAATATAAGGAGAATCTGGTGAATATATGGGACTATAGATACATTGTTCTACACAATAACTCACCTTGTCAAATTGTTGTGGAGAAACCATAATTATGAAGAGTTTATATGAGAACCAGAGGAAATAATGGAACAGATATACCCACACTTATTCTCAACCAATAATATGAATTGAAATTTTTTGGGATGAAATTTCAAAAAGGGGGGGAAGGATTTAACAACCCATATTTTATAAATGATATTTGTTTATTTAAATAAATGTGTGTTATAATATATAAGTGTTATAAACATAGAGTAATTATAAAACAAAACAACACTTTATCTAATTAATGAAAATTGTTACATTAGTTAATTAATAAATCTATTAAAATTTAAAATTATATATGGGGAAAATAGAAAATAGAAATACTAAAATGGGAAAAATTTTATCACTATAATCTACTAGAATCATCCCTCCTAAGTACAACACGATCAGAAAGAAACAAAATATTAGTATACCAATCAATATATTAGAAAATGGAAATATATAACCTTCAGTGTAATTTAGGTGGGTAATTAATAATGCAATGAACTAGTAATTATAGGAGGAAATTTGACAATTGTAATTGTAATTTGATCACTAGAACAGTAATCTGACCACAGGGAATAGTAACATGTCCATTGAGAATAGTAACCTGAGCGTTGGAATAGTAATTTGACCAAAAAATAATAAAATTTAATATTAATAATATTTACCATGAGTAATTTAAGTAAATAAAATATTATAATTCCATAATATAAATATCAATATTAAAAACTCAAAGAAAGTATAAGCATATTTTTAATAAAACATAATTTAAGGTATTTTGCAAAAAACATAATATATATATTAAAAATTAAAATAACCTATTTTTTAATACTATTATGATAAAATTACTTTTTTTTTTAAATCATAATTTGGAAGTTTTATAAGGGAAACTTTTTAGTAATTTTATAAAATACTTCAATTTTTAGTTAAATCGTAAAAATACAGTTTTTTCCATAACCAACATATCTGGAATTAAATCATTAATGATGTAATAATGAACTAATAATTTCTAAGAATGGTGTCTCAACTAAAACATATTTAATTTGATAAATGAGTCTTTAAAATACAATCAATATTCTTTCTAAAACTAATGATTACTTTCCAAAGTCTAAATTCAAAGGTATTCCTTAAAAAATAATTTTCTCATTTTTTTCCACTTTCCTTTCTAATAAACTTTTGAATTCCAATTAAAAATACGTTTAAAGTCCTAAAATATTTTATTTTGTTTATTTATGATTATTTATATAAAATAATTTACTATTACAAGGTTTAACTTAGATATAATATTTTATTCAACAATTTAACTAAAAAATACCTCCTCCTTAGTACAAATAACCCCTCTACTCCCTTAGAGAAAAAATCATCTCTTACTTAAAAACTACCAATATATACCAAAATACTCCTTATTAATTCCTTATAAACATTAATTATATGCTATAGTAAACCAACTAAATTCATCAAGTAATTTTAGTGTTGAACGGGAGAAGAACCACCAAGAAAATATAATGTTTTTATCAACTCTTGTCTCAATTTCCTCCTCTCTTCTCTTTTCCCCAATTTCTTTTGGGAAAAATTATAAGATTAATTAGGAAGTATTTTAAAATTATAATAATTTTTAAAAACTTCTTCAAAATTAATATATGTTATATATTTATATTTTATACATCTCTTTCTCTAATATTGGACAACGTTCTCTGTAATGGTTGATTAACCACCAATATGAACTTTTCCAATTTATTTCCTGAGAAAAAAATATTATAGATGATTTTAATAAATTAAATATGATATATAAAAGTGTAAATATATGTATTTTCTGCTTCTGTAATTAATTATACTTATTTATAAATGACCTTGAACAAAAAGAGAAAAAATGAAGAAAAATGAAAAAAAAAATTAAAAGAAAACATGATAAAAAAATGTTTTCCATTTAACCAAGGGAATTAAAAAATATAATCCAACATTTATAATTTATTAATAGTGAAAAAATAAATAATTTTATTCTGGTTCAATGTTTTAATAAACCTATGTTTATTATTCAGGAGGTGTAAAAGAGAATAAAAGTATGATTTTTAAGGTAAGGGTATTCTCAAACCCAATTCCTTATTTTGGGTTATACCCTACTTCACATTGATTTTAGTATGATTTTTTGCCTAATATCATAAAAATAAATTTTCAAAATCCTTTTCCTATTTCTCTTTTGGGATATAAATTTCATTACCTTATTGAAATGATTTCTAGTCCAATCTCAAAGTTTAAAAAAAGTCTTTATTTAAAAAAACACAACTTCAACACCTAATGTGTTGTTTCTTTTCCAAAGAAAAATGATATTATGTACTAATGTATGATCTCCCTTTTTTCTTTTGTTAATAAAAAGGTTGTTCCATGTTTTCTGATATGTTAAATCATTTTTGAAACCCACTACTTTCTGTTAGTTTATTTCACGACTAGGTTTGTTATACGTGTTAAGTGGCATGCATCAATATGAGAATATTGTTATGTGATAGATGAGCCAGAAATTATATATCCGTCTAATTAATTAGGTAATGTGATTTATCACATGATATTATGTTTATTATTCATGAACATGATGATATATTTATTCATAATTATTATGATATCATTTACACACATATGTATGTGTTGACATGATGTTAGCTTTGTTCACAACTATGTGTGGTAATTGACCACTATTACATGATTTTTAATTTTTAATCATATTCCACATTTCATTCCATTATCAAAATTTTCCCTCAAGTTGTTGATTTATAACTTATTCTTATGATATGATGATGTTGATTATTCTCACCAATGTATTATTGATTCATGTCTCTTATTCCTCCGCTTATTGGGATTTTAGCACACCATGTTCTTTGATGCATATCCTCAGGTGACCACATATACTAAGAATACTATGATATTTTATCATTGATAAATAATAATAAATTAAATAATTTTTAATATTTATTATTTACAATTTATTTATGAGCCTAATTTTCCCAGGACACTAAATCTTTAGATCCTAGATTTCAATTACTATTATGTTTTTATCTTAAAAATTAAGTAATAGACGTGTAAGAAAATTTAATTTTGCTATATTTGTGGTAAAAATATCTTTAGAATATGTGGAGAAGTCTCCACCTCATTCTTATGAAAAAATATATCTCACAACCCAAATAAAACAATGAGTAAAAATTTTAATTTTTTTGTAAGTGTTAGAAATAATCAATTTCTAGTTAAATGTTAATGAAAAAAATATTGGTAAACACACAATTATATAAAATTTGTAAGTGAGAAATTATAAGAAAACAAGATCCAAAAACGGATCCCAACAGTGTGATTAAAAACCTCAAAAAAAATAAAGGGTATAGATTTTTATAGATAGATATTAAAGAGAAGATAAGAAGATTCTTTGGTCATTGTTGGTGTAACTAGATGTGTAGTCCTAAAAAAACTAAGTGTTCGTATAATATGTTAAACGATGAAGACTATATAAGGCATAATGATTGGGGAGAATATGTAAAGAATACAATCAACCTACTAAACTAGTGAAAACTTTTTTAATTAAAAATATGTTTTTATTAATTGAATCACAAAGAAAAAAAGAAGTCAAGGTAGTTTGAAATAGTAGAGTTTTAATGAGTCATCTAAAACTACTAAATTATAATCCTGATGAAAGGATCCTAAAGATGAGATACTGATGAGAGGAAATATATCATTTCCTTTGGTATCTAATATGTACATAGCATTGTCACCCTCACACTAGGTTTGATATATCACAATATTTTGATTGAGAAGGATTATTCACTACTAGATGATTTAGGGTATAGACCAGTGAATCAGGTAGGGTCCTTGTAGGAAATTAATGAGAAAGTATAATTCTAATTCAACCAGTGAGATATTAATCCTCCATTCCATGAAAACATTCAAACCACTAAGCAAACTTTTTTCTCATCTTGGATTGGGATATATTCACCATAAACCCCACTGAGGGAAAGGATGATAGAGCCTTGATTTTCTTGAATAACTCCTCTTCCCTGTATAATATCATTAGGACATGATTCATCATTATTTAGCATCAATACTAAGAATAGGGGAATTCAATGGATCCAATTCTCTACACTATCATTGATATCCTACCAAACCACATCAAAGACAAAGTAGCGATTCTAGAGAAATTTACCATTAGAGAGTATCTCAAACTAATAAATCAAACTAAAAACTTTAAATTTTGTATTTTAGGGAGAAACAATATCTTCCATAATGTCTATAATAATTCAAAGAATCCATGATAATCCAAAATTTTTGAATTGTTCCACCTTGAAAATAATTCTAAGGTATGAAAAGGGACTGTCACCTTTGAAAAAAATTAGATATAAATATATCAAAAGTGTCAAGGGATAGAGCTATTCCAAATATGTTATTGGGGAAAGACTAGATATTAAGGGACCAATCACATGTTAATAAAATATTTTATTCTAGCACTTTTTGTGTAAATCATTATCAATGACACTTATAATCCAAATAAACTCCATTATATTAGATGAAATAGTCTATTAAGATATCTTGACTCCATATATGATAGATGATAAAGTAGTATTTAGCAGGTAAGAGCCAATCTTAGAAAAACATACCCTAAGGATCCATCTCAAGCACTAGATAAATTAAATTCTAATAGTATTTAATGTTTTATTCCCTCCTGGATAGATGAAGAGAATAAATATCAATACCCTACATAAAAAAAAGAAATTAACTTGAATGTACTATAAATATCTCTATTAATCATGTAGTTAGTGAAGTTTAGGAAATTATTAGCCACTTTAAAAATGATGCTTGGGATGGAGAAATGTGGATAGAATAGGTTGTTCCTTGACCGCTTTTATTTCTTGAATTTAACCTCACCACTTCATATAAAATTTTTACATGAATATTTCAACATAGTTGGCCACTGATATGAATAATAATGGTATTTAATATCATATCCTAAATATTTTTCTAATCTGAAGAAAGGGACACAACAACATATAAAATAAAAAATAAAAAATAATAGACAATTTTCCCTGGAATTTAAATCTATATTGAAATAAATTTAGATTTCACCTCCCAAGAATTAAAATAAAATAGTTTAGAAGTTTCTTAATATGTGTAACTCAAAGTTTAATAAAATTTTATGTGAAAGGTTAATGTAATTTTGGTATACTCTAAACTAGTAATAGATATTTTACCAAGTTCGATGGATGTGTTTAAAGATAAAGGTAAAGAATGAAGGGTGCCTTATAATAATTTTGTTCTTACTTAGAAGGAGTCTAGATTTAAGAAAAAGGATTAGAATTTGAATAAATATATATAGATTATATGGATAGATCAATTGGAAGATTTGAAGAAGTTATAGAAAGATGAAGAGATAATGAATCTTTCTTACTAGAGTTGAGAGTCCTAATTTTACTAAGACAAATTATAAAAACATGATGGATTCCATGCTATCACAAAATGTATAGACTTGAAACATTAAGGGAGGTGATAAAATAAATAGTTCTCCAATAAGTGGATCCAAAATAAATATGGTTCTTAGGATGAAAAAGAAGTCTCAGTTATAGTAACATAACTAAATGAATTATTAATGTTCATAATATTCCCAAAAATAAATATATATATTTACTTGAATAGGGAATTGATGATGAAGTATTGAAAATATGAAATTATGAATGTTGCGATGTTTTTATAGATAGTATTGATAACCCTTAGGGATATTGTTTAAATTAGTATTCAATTTAAATTAGTATTAGACATTAAATGTTATCAACATTATTTAGAGCATATTAGTTATTTCCATTCTGGAGATGTATGGAGGGAATCCATTTAGGGGTATCTATCAAAAGGATAAATCTATTGGATATGAAATATTTATTGTTAGATATATAAACCGGATATCCACAACAAAAGTAAAAGTCTAGTTATGATTTTCACACTCTCAACTTCGTTTTAGTTTATATTGAATATATTATCAGGGGGTGAATATTTAACAAAAATGGGGAGGAAAAAAACTTTCACATGAAGGTTTTTTGAGTTCTTTTCATTTTAGAATATGTTTATTGTATGTCTTAAAAATGTATTTATATAATCACTAAAGAAGTGAATTTATTAATTTTTCCGCATTGAGAAATATAAATGGAAAACTTTGATGATTTTTTAAAATCAAACTTCTTTTATATAATGGGTTATCCCATTCAGACTTAGATTTGACTCACTTAATGACATTTAATAAGAATTGTATGGATACAACCGTCTCTCATGTAAATAATCAAGAATAATGAAATTGCAATAGCATAAGCAGTGAGGTTGTTTCAATTTGTAAGATTATGGGAATAATACTTCCCTTACATCTATGGATTAATCAAGGGGGTGATAAGATTATTTTCATCCTTGGTATTTATTTTCATTATGGTGGAGAGGAACAACGAACTTATAATTGAATATTGACATGTATCTCATGTATTTAGAAGTTTAAAGTATTGACTAAAAAAGCAAAGGGGTGGTTTGAAGTTCCCTTTGATGTTTGATTGTATCTATTTTCAATGAATAATGATAATATGTATGTTATTAATGATCATGGAGTAAAGGGTGATGGGGTGAGATCCCCCCCTTATAAAAAAATACATTATGGATACCCATACATTATGGGTTAAGGAGAATAGTTGGACACCATTGGATATGATAAGGGAGTTTCATATGATGGTAATAGAGTTTGGAAGTTCCAACTGCTATGTGTGAATCTTGATAAATCATGCCATTATTTGTTCTAGTTTCCATGTTTAAGACTTTTTCTAAGAAGGGATCACTTTCTATCATATTTGGTAAATCCCTGAAGTGATATCTTCTAGATATAGCTTGATAAATCTATTATTAAGCATGTTTAAAGTTTACTTAATGGAATAAAGAAGAGATAAAATAGTGAGAAATCATCCCTATGTTTCTTGTATATAATGAATTTCTAAATATGTGAAGGAATTCATTTAGATGAAGGATGAAATTTAATAAATCATGTAGCTAGAAATTAAATGTAGTTTAGTATCATAGAAATATTCTAAATTGAATATTTTATTTTTTGTATGACATAATAATTGAGTTGCGAAGTTTTATTATGTGATTCAAACAGAAGAAGAGTAGGAGCTCGATCTACTTTGGAAAGAAGAAGAATAAGGTTATTTATGGAATTCATATTCATTTATATGTATAAATTATTCTTTTATAGTGAATGTTTCATGATGCTGATGCAAAGATATTCTAATAAAGAGCTGGGAAAATATTTTCACTAGATAGTAGAAGTATCTAGAATAGATGTTTGTCAAGACAAATGATATAGAAAGAAAAATCAATGATACACCTATAAAATAATAGTAGGTAGCAGTTGGGGAGACAAAAATAAATTCTGGATCTTAGGAATCACTAACATATGAAAAATGTGAATGGAGATTATTGCACCAAAATGTAAATGATAATTTATATATTATAAATATAGAAAACATACCTTATGGAGGCTAATATATTAAAATAAAAATTAGAGTGAGATAAATGTTTTCAAGACTTTATGCTCGAGCGATAAAGTTGACTGAGAAGTTCCTATAACTCTTAATGGAAAATAAGAAAAAGATAATGCATATGATGTGCTGAGAATTGTGATTATTTGGATATCAAAGATAAAGGAATAAGTGGATCATGTGACATCCATTATTTTAGAAGTAGAGAAGAGTAATTTGGAAATAAATAAAACCATTTCCAATTTTTAGGATCATTATTGTTAGTAATTGTAGTGATTTATGAGATACTATATTCAAGAAGTTCGTAAGAGATGAGTAAGTTGAGAAGACAGAAAATTGAGTCTATTAAAGTTCTAGTGCTGTGAAAAAAAATAGATATTGAGCATCAATTGGTATTATTGAAGAACTATTGATATTTATAATAGATGTATTGATCTACTTTAATAAGTATCTATAAATAAAAAAACTTGTGTGTATACACAATGAGATGTTGTGGAACCTATGTAACTCAGGGTATACAGGGACAATATAGTGAGAAAGTGTGATTTTAGTGCGAAGTTAAACATTGTGTCTCTGAGCCTCACCCAAATTAAGCAGTAAATAAAAACAAAATAACAAAAAAAATTAAAATATTAAACATTAAGGACTACTCCTTGTCCCAATTAGTTATGTTCCCCAATCATGGATTATCCACTATAATCAATCAGTAAATACAATTTATGGTGTTGTCTACACCTCTATAGTATCTCACCATGAATACCACTACTTTCTTCTCTCATGAATTCCATAAACTCAACTTCAAACTAAAATCGAACTTCATCACTATGTTGTCCCTTTATACCCAGATTTATATATGTTCCAAAACATAGCACTGTGTATACACAAGTGTTTTATTAATAGATACATATTAAATAATATTAACACATCTATTCTAAATATCAACAGTTCTTTAACAATACCTAATTATAACTCAATCTCAATTTTTTTCACAGCACCAGAACATTAATAGACTCGATTTATTGGTTTCTCAAATTACTCATCTCCTACAAACTTCTTGAATATCATATCTCCTAAATCACTACAATTATTGATAATAATAATCATGAAAATTCACAATGGTTTGGTCTCTTCTCAAATTACTCCTCTTTAATTCTTCAATAATGGATGTCACATGATCTACGTATTCCTTTAGATTTGATACCTAAATAATCACAATTCTATGCACATCATATGCATTATCTCTTTTATTCTTATCCCTTGAGAATTCTAAGAACCTCTCAGTCATCTTCATCGCTCGAGTATAAATTCTTGAAAACATTTCCCTCACTCCCATTGTTATTTTAATATATAGGCCATCATAAGGTAGGTTTTCTATATTTATAATATATAAATAACCATTTAAATTTTAGTGTATTAATCACCGTTAACATTTTCATATGTTTGTGATTCCTATGATCCTGAATTTATATTTGTCTCAACAACTATTACTTACTATTATTTTATAGAGGTGTCATTGATTTTTCTCTCTTTCTCATTTATCTTGACTAACATCGATTCCAAATACTTCTACTATCTAGTGAAAATATTTTCCCATCTTCTTCTTAGAATATCTTTGCATCAACATCATGAAACATTCTCCATAAAAGAATAATTTATATGTATAAATGAATATTAATTCCAAAAATATCCTTCTTCTTCTTCTTACTAAAGCAGATCAAGCTCCTCTTCTTCTTCTATTTGAATCACATAATAAAACTTCACAACTCAATTATTATGTCATACAAAAAATAAAACATTCACTTTATAATATTTCTATGATATTAAAATACATATCATTTATAGCTACATGATTTATTGAATTTCATCCTTTATCTAAGTTTATTCCATCATATATTTAGATAGTCATTATATACAATAAACATAGGGATGGTTTCTATTTATTTTAGCTCTTTATTCTTTCATTCATTCAACTTTAAACTTGTTTAATAATATATTCATCAAGCTATATCTACAATCTATCACTTCATGGATTTCCCAAATGTGATATAAAGTGATCCTTTCTTATAAAAAGTCATAAACATGGAAACCAGAAAAAATAATCGCATGATTTATCGAGCTTCTCACATAGTAGTTGGCTCTTCGTAACTCCATTTCCAATATATGATACTCCCTTATCATATCCAATGGTATCCAACTCTTCTTCTTAACCCATAATGTATTGCTATCCATAATGTCTTATTTTAGTTGGGGGGAATGTCACCCCATCTCCCTTTACACCATGATTATTAATAACATACATATTAACATTATTCATTGAAAATAGATAGAATCACACATCAAAGGGCACTTCAAACTACCCCTTTAGATTTTTACTCAATACTTTAAACTTCTAGATAGATGATATTCATGTCAATATTCTATTATAAGTTCATTGTTCCTATCCAACATAATGAAAATAAATACAAAGGATGAAAATAATCTTCTATCCCCATTGATTATACCATAGATATAAAGGAAGTATTATTCTCATCATCATACAAATTGAAACAACATCACCCCTTTTGTTCTTCCACTAGCATTATGCTTGGTTATTTTCATAAGAGAAGGGTGTATTCATATATTTCTTATTAAATAACATTAAGTGACTCAAATTTAATATGAATGGGCTAACCCATTATATAAAAAAAGGGTTATTTTAAAAAATCATCAATGTTTTCCATTTAGATTTTTCAATGTTGAAAAATTTATAAATTCACTTGTTTAGGGATTATATAAATAAATTTTTAAGACATACAATAATCATATTCAAAAATGGAAAGTACTCAAAAAAAATTTCATGTGAAAGTTGTGTTCCTCCCTATTTTTGTAAAATATTAACCCCTTGAAATATATTCAATTTAAACTAAAATGGTTTTGGGAGTGTGAAAATCATAACTAGACTTTAACATTTGTTGCGGATATTTAGTTTCTAGATCTAACAAGAAATATTTCATATATATTAGCTTTACCCTTTTAATAGCTACCCCTAAATGGATTCCCTCCATACATATTCACCATGAAAATAACAAATATTATATAAGTAGTGTGGATACCATTTAATTTCTAATACTAATTGAAAATGAATAGTAATTTAAATAATCTCTCCGATGGTTATCAATCCCATCTATAAAAACATCATAACCTTCATCATTTCATATTTTCCATACTTCATCATCATTTTCCTCTTCAAGTAAGTATAAATAGTTAAGTTTGGGAATATTGTGGACATTAATTGGTTCTGTAGTTATAGTACTAGCACTAAGACTTGTTTTTCATCCTAATAACCATCTTCTTTTTGGATCCACTTATTGGAGAACTCTTTATTTTATCACCTCCCTTAATGTTTCAAGTCTATAAATTTTGGGATAGAATGGACTCCATCATGTTTTTAGATTTTTTCTTTGTAAAATTATGATTCTAAACTCTAGTAAGAAAGCATAATTATCTTTTCATCTTTCTCTAACTTCTTCGACTATTAAAATTGATCTATCCATATAATATATATATATATATATATGAAAATTAGTATCTGTCTTCTTCAATCTAGAATCCTTCTTAGTAAGAACAATTTTATTATAAGGAGCCATTGGTTCTTTCCATTTATCTTTAAACACACCCATCTATCTTGGTAAAATATCTTTTACTAGTTTAGAGTATACCAAAATTTCATTAACCTTTCACATCCAATTTTATTCAACTTTCAGTTACAAATATCAGGAAACTTCTAAACTATTTTCTTTGATTTTTTTTGAGGTGAAATCTCAATGTATTTCATTATAGTTTTACATTCTAGGGAAAATTGTATTTTATTTTATTTTTTTTATTTTTTTTGTTGTTGTGTCATTATATTCACATTAGAATAATATTCAGGCTAAGATATTACATACCATTATTATTCATATCAGTGACTACCTATGTTGAAATAATCATATAAATATTTTATATGAAGTGGTGTGGTTAAATTTAAGAAATAAATGTGGTCGAGGAACGCCTTATTCTATCCATATTTATCCATCCCAAGCATCATTTTCCAAGAAGATAATAATTTCTACAACATCACTAACTACTTTCTTAATGGAGATCTGTATAGTACATTCGAGATTTTTTCTTTTATTGATGTAGGGTACTGATATTTATTCTCTTCATCTAGCTCGGAGGAAATTAAACTTTAAAGACTATTTGAATCTAATTTATCCAGTGCTCGAGATTGATCCTTAGGGTATGTTTTTCAAGGATTGGGTATTATTTTCTAAATACTACTTTATAATCTATAATATATGAAATAAATCTATCTTACTAGACTATTTCATCCAATGTAATGGAGTTTATTTGAATTATAAGTGTCATTGAAAATGTATTTCACAAAAAGAGCTAGAATAACATATTTTCTGTTCATGTAATTATTCCCTTAATATCTAGTCTTTCCTCAATAATATATTTGGAATAGATATATCTCTTCAAACTTTTTATATATTTCCATCTAATATTAAAGTTCCCTTTTGATACCATAGAATTATTTTCAAGGTGGAACACTTCACAGATTGTGGATTATCAGGGATTATTTGAATTTTTACAGACATTATAGAATATTTTTTTCTACCTAAAATCTGAAATTTAAAGTTATTAACATGATTTATTAGTTTGAGATCATATCTAATGGTAAATTTATCTAGAATCCCTACTTTGTCTTTGATTTAGTTTGGTAGGATATCAATGATAGTGTAGAAAATTGGATCCACTGATTCCCCTATTCTTAGTATTGATGCTAAATAATGATGAATCATGTGCAAATGATATTAATAGGGTGGAGGAATTATTCAAGAAAATCAAGGCTCTATCATTATTTCCTTCAATGTGTTTTATGGTGATGGTATCCCACTCCAATATGAGAAAAAAGCTTTGATTAGTGGTTTGAATGTTTTCATGGAATGGTGGATTAATCTCTCACTGTTTGAATTAGACTTGGATTTTCTAATTAATTTTCTACAAGGATCCTAACTAATTCACTGCTCTATACCCTAAACCATCTAGTAGTGAATAATACTTATCAATCTAAATATAGTGATATATCAAACCTAGTGTGAGGGAGACAAGGTGTTGTATATATTAGATACCAAAAGAAATGAATTATTTCTTCTAATCATTATATCATATTCAGGATCCTTTCATCAGTATTATAATTTAATGGTTTTAGATGATTCATTAAAACTCTACTATTACATACCACCTTGACTTATTTTATTCTTTGTGTTTCAATTAATAAAAAATTATTTTTCATTAAATAAAGTTTTCACTTGTTTAGTAGGTTGCATGAATTATTTACCTCTTCCCCCGATAATTATGCCTTCTATAGTCTTCATAGGTTAACATATTATACCAACACTCAGTGATATTATGCCTACACATCTAGTAAAACTATCAGTGACCAATGAATCTTCTTATCTACTCTTTAATATATATCTAGAAAAATATATACCCTTTATTTTTTTTGAGGATTTTAATCACACTTTTGGGATCTATTTGTGGATCTTATTTTCTTATAATTTCTCACTTACATATTTTATATAATTGTGCGTTTACCAATATATTTTTAATCAACATTGAACTAGAATTTAATTTTTTCAAAAACTTAGAGAAAAAAATATAAATTTTACTCATAGTTTTATTTGGGTTTTAATATATATTTTTTCATAAGAATGAGGTGGTGAATTATCTACATGTTCTAAATATATTTTTACCACAAATATATAAACATGGAATTTTCTTACAAGTCTATTAATTAATTTTTTAGATAAAAAACATAATAGTAATGAAAATATAAGATCTAAAGGTTTAATGTCATGGTAAAATTAGGATCATAAATCAATTGTAAATAATAAATCTTAAAAAGTTATTTAAATTATTCTTCTTTATTAATATAAATCTATAAAATATCCTTATTACATGTAGTCACCTAAGGATATGCATCAAAGAAATGGGTGATCTAAAATCCTAGTAAGGGGAGGGATAAGAGACATAAATCAACAGTACATTGTTGAGAATAATTGACATCATCATATCATAAGAATAAGATATAAATCAAAATATTGAGGGAATATTTTGATAAAATAATGAAATGTGGCATATGTATAAAAATTAAACATCATGTGATAGTGTTCAAATACCACACATAGTTGTGAACAAAGATAACATCATGTCCACGCAAACATATGTGTATAAATCATAACATAATCATTATGAATAAATATATCATCACAGTCATGAATAATACACATAATATCATGTGATAAATCACATTAACTAATGAATTAGAGGGATATATAATTTCAGGAACATCTATCACATCATAATATGCTGATAATCATGAATGCCACATAAAATATATAACAAACATAGTCATGAAATAAACTCATGGAAAGTAGTGGGTTTTATAAATGATTTAACATGTCATAAAACATGGAATAACTTATTGTATTCCTAAAGGAAAAAATTGAGATCATACATTAGTATAAAAGATCATTTTTCTTTGGAAAATAAACAACACATAAGGTGTCAAAGTTGTGTTTTTTATAAATCAATCCTTTTTTAAAAACTTTGAGATTGGACTAGAAATCATTTCAATAAAGTAATGACATTAATTTCCTTAAACAAAAATGTGAAAAAGATTTTGAAAATAAATTTTTATGATATTATGGGAATAACCATACTAAAATCGATGTGAAATAGTGTATAACCCAAAAGAAGGAATTCGGTTTAAGAATACCCTTACCTTAAAAATCATTTTTTATTACTTCACTTTTACACGTCCTGAATAATAAACATAGGTTTATTAAAAAAATGAACCAGAATAAAATTAATTATTTTTTCACTATTAATAAATTATAAACATTGGATTATATTTTTTAATTCCCCTGGTTAAACAAAAAAACATTTTGATATCATGTTTTCATTAAAAAATTATCATTTTTCTTCATTTTTTTCTATTTTTGTTCATGGTCATTTATACATAAGTAGAATTAATTACAGAAGCACAAAATACATATATTTACACGTTTATATATCATAAGTAATTTATTAAAATCATCCATAATATTTTTTTATTTGGATATAAATTAGAAATGTCCATGTTGGTGGAAAATCAACCATTACAGAGAATGTTTTCCAATAGTGGAGAAAAATATGTATAAAATATAAATTTATCAAATATATAAATTTTACAGAAGTTTTTCATAATTAATATAATTTTAAAATACTTCATAATTAATCTTTTATTTTTTTTCCCTGAAAGAAATTGGGGAAAAATAGAAGCGAGGAAGAAAATGAGACAAGATTTGATAAAAACATTCTATTTTCTTGGTGTTTCTTCTCTTGAACAACACTATAATTCCTTGATGAATTGAGTTGGTTTACTATATCATATATTTAAGGTTTATTAGGGATTAATAGAGATTATTTGGGTAGATATTTGGATTTTATAAGTGATATATGAGTGTTTTTATAAGGGAGTAGAGGGGTTATTTGTACTGGGGAAGAGGTATTTTTTAGTAAAATTATTGAATAAAATATTATATCTAAGTTAAACCTTTTCATAGTCACGTTTCTAACATAATTAATCATAAATAAATAAAATATAATGTTTTTAGGACTTTAAACTTATTTTTAATTTGAATTCAATAGTTTATTAAGAAGGAAAGTGGAAAAATGAGAAATGTTTTTTAAGGAATACCTTTGAATTTAGACTTTGGAAAGTAATCATTAGGTTTGGAAAGAATATTGATTATATTTTAAGGAATCATTTATCAAATTAAATATTTTTTGGTTGATAATACATTCCTATAAATGATTAGATCATTATTATGTAATTAATAATGTAATTCTAGATACATTGGTTATGGAAAAAGTGTATTTTTATTATTTAACTGAAAATTGAAGTATTTCATAAAATTACTAAAAAGTTACCCTTATAAAATTTCAAAATGGTGTTTTAAAAAATGAAAGTAATTTTATCATAATAGTTTTCTAAAATATGTTATTTTAATTTTTAAAATATATATTAGAATTTTTACAAAATACCTTAACTTAAGTTTTATTAATAATATGCTAATATTTTCTTTGAGTTTTTAATCGTGATATTTATCTTATAGAAATATAAAATTTTTATTTACTTAAATTAATCATGGTAAATATTATTAATAATAAATTTTATTATTTTTTGGTCAAATTACTTTTCCAACGCTCAGGTTACTACTCTCAATGGTCAGGTTACTATTCCCAGTGGTCAGATTACTATTCTAGTGGTCATATTACAATTCAAATGGTAAAATATCTTTCGATAATTACAACTTCATTCCATTATTAATTACTCCCTAAAATTACACTCAAGGTTATATATTTCCATTTTCTAATATGTTTATTGGTATACTAATATTTTGTTTCTTTCTTATTGTGTTGTACTTGGGAGGGATAATTCTAGCAGATTATGGTGATACAAATTTTTACATTTTATTTTTCTTATTTTATATTTTTTCCCCACATAATATTTTAAATTTTAATGGATTTATTCATTAACTAATGTAATAATTTTCATTAATTATATAAAGTGTTTTTGGTTTCTATACTTACTCAATGTTTATAACACTTATATAATATATCATCCATTTATTTAAAGAAACAAAGATCCTTTATAAATTTTGGGTTGTTACATCCTTCCCCCCTTTTAGATATTCCATCCACAAAAATTTCAATTCATATTATCAATTGAAAATAAGTGTGGGTATATATGTTTTATTGTTTCCTCTGGTTCCTATATAACCTCTCCATACTTATGGTTTCTTGAAAAATATTTGATAAAGAGAGTTATTGCATAGAACAAGGTCTCTGTGGTCCAAGATATTAAATGGATTTTCTTTATATGAGAGGTCATTATCCAGTTATGGCACCTCTTGATTTAGTATATTTGAGGGATCAAGTGTGTACATGCTCTGAAGAGATACATGGAACACATCATGAACTTGAGCCATATTTTGCGGAAGTGAAAACCGATAGGCCCCAAATCCTATGTGATCAAGGATATCAAAGGGGAAAGTTTACCTAGGGATAAGATTCCCTTTCTTTACAAACCACATGAATCTATTCCATGGTGATATTTGAAGGAAAAAAATTTATTATACTACTAAATTTAGGTTTATTTAATAGTTTTTATCATATATCTTACTCCAACTTTGACTATCTTTTATTTGTTGTTGAATGGCTTAAATTATAAGATACCAACATTTTCTTGAGATGAATCGAGATTGATTTCAGGTACTCCTTTTACTTGTCTTTTTTACTCTCTGTTATGGATTTACATTGGTGGTGTTTGGGTGAAATTTTGATAAAAATAGAAGAAAGAGGGTAGTGCACAGTTGGTGTATGGTTAGGGAAAATTGTGTTCCCCAGCTCAGCAAACCTAGAAACCTTGGACAAAGGAGAATTTCATGGTTGTCACATGGTATTTCAAACTATGAACCCTATTAGTAGTAATCATGCACCCATATAAAATAGGTTCCCTATTTATGAACACATTTAGGTAAAACCATGTTCCCTTTCCCAGCAAACCATGCGTGACTTTTTAATTCTTCTAAAAATCAGATTTTAAATCACTTGCACCACTAAAATTCACCCTATTCAACCCTAACATGGACCAAATCATCTCATAATGATTTCTGATCCTCTCTAGTGAATTAAAATTCTTTTAGACCTCCTTTTTCATGATTTGAATCCTGAATCATAGATCTACACCCCTCTCAGTAAGAGAATCTTATCCCACTTGGTTTCTCATTCCTCTTCCTTTATTTTAACGTCCTAAAAAGGGTTATTATTTCTTTTTTATTAGATCTAGATCTAATAATAAACATACTAGTCTATAATTGAAGTATATTTATTTATTCGATCATGATTTATGGTTTTAGATCCATATATCATGTTATGTTGTTGTGCCACTAAAATTTTGGGGATTTCTATTGGGCTATCATTCATCAAAAAATTGAGGTAGGTGATATATAATTCCAATCACAAATTATTGATTTCATTTATGTGTATGTAATTATATATTTTCTATTCAATTTTTAGAAATTGAGTTTTTATTGATTTAATTAATTTGTATAATTAATTAATTGAGGAAAAAGGGAAGTTAAGGATATTAGAATTATAAACTATAAGTAATTAATTGTGGAATTAATTAGTGGATATTTAGATTATTTAATTAAGTGATTAATTGTGGAATTAATTAGGGGATATTTTTATTTTTGAATTGAGTAACTAATTGTGTAATTAATTAGGGGATAATGATATTGATGAATTGAGTAATTAATTGTGGATTTAATTGTGGGATAAGAGGATTGTGAGATGATTAATTAATTATTGAGTTATTTAATAATATTTAGATGATTAATTAATTAATTATTTAAATAATAATGTTGATATGATTATTTATTTATTTATTTATTTAATAAGATGTAGATTATTCATTAATTTTTTAGTTAATTAATTAAATTGAGATGATTAATTAATTTTTGAGTTAATTAATAAGATTGGGATGATTAATTAATTATTGAGTTAATTAATGAGATTGAGAAGAAGAATTAATTGTTTATTTAATTATTTAAATTGAGAATATTAATCAATTATTGAGTTAATTAATGGTACTAAGATGATTAATTAATTATTTAATTAATTAATGAAATGATGAATGGTGACAATGGAATTCATTTAAAAATTGAGATCTAGAATGGTAACAATGGAAATATGAGATATGAGATAAGGTATAAATTTTTAATAGTTTCATTCTAGGATATGATATCCCTTGGGGATAGTTTAGACTCTAGTGTTGGATGAAGTAGGTATTGAGGTTTGAGTGTCCTTGAAAACTGGGAAGTTTATGTGGTTAAATGAAGAATAATTTTATAATATGAAAACTATTTATTTATGCATTGTGATTATTTATTTATACAACTGCATACAATTGTATTGACTAAATATTTCTTTAGAAACCATTGATGGTGGCCTATTGAGTTGTACTCACACTCTACTTTGTCTTCCTGATCGGTACTTGAATAGATTTCATGATTGTAGGATAGGATAAGGTAAAAGGATCTATGTTAAGTAGCTGAGTCGGGATGGATCATAAATAAGGGTACCTGATGTGATTTTGGACCCTCTTGAGAGTCATTTGTGTCTTTAATTTGAGTTTTCGTTTTGACACTGAACACAGATTTTAGCATTTCATAATTACTAATTAGTTCTAATATTGTATTCTAATTTGGTCATCTTGTTATTCTTATATTTTTCTGGTTATGATATCATTTTATTATTCATTTTTTATTGTTTATTTATTTTCGATGGTGTATTACTCTAATGAAAAATATGGTATAGTCTCCCCTTGATCGATAATAGACCCTCGCTACGGGCCGAAAGCCTCTGGATTATGGGGATGCATGCATGAAGTCACGTAGTGGATTGGCTTGGGGCACTGGTGTGTGGAAAACGGCATGAGACATTACAAAGTGCTATCAAAACAGTTTTCTTTTCTTTTTCTTTTAACTTACTATTTGGTAAAGGTAGATATGAGACTAGTAAGAGTCGGGACTTTGTTACATTCTTGTGCATAGGAGTAAGTAACCCATGTATAGGGGATAACCCAAGTACATAGGGTGGGATTATTATTATTTCCTTTTTCTATCATAAATTAGAATTATTTCACCTTGGGTGATGCACATGTTGAGTAATGTGAAAATTGTTTTTGATATTTTCTATGTTTTGACTCATGGATCAGTAAGGCATGATATTTGAGTTTGCATGCATCATTGTAGGCACTCTGGAATATTTTGTGACATGCACCCTTATAGGCATGCATGAAAAAACTTGTTATAGGTAACTTATTAAAGGTGAAATATTTTTCCATGCTTGTGAAATGGAACTAAAAATGGTTCCAAATATGAAAATAAAAGTTGTAAAATGATGCAAGATAAGAATAATTGGGTGTCTAAATGATAAAATTAAATGCTGAAAATGAGTTACCTTTTTTTAACCTTGACCGAGATGTAATATGGTTAAGGATAGGGTTATCACTTTATTATTAACCATGTGATGGGGTTTAGGGAAAAATACTTTTTGTTCCATATTTTATTTTTCTATAAGTGTGTTAATGTTGAGAAAATTATCATAATGTGTGTATTTGGATTGTAGATTTATACCTCGATGATGATGTATGTTAAGAAGTTGATGGGATGACATGTCTAGAGATGATCCTCTGATGGTAGAACATGAGGCACTGATAGTTCTAGGTGAGGAAGTTGGAGAGAAGTTATCGGAGAACATTTAATGGTTCATTTTATTCTTGGGAAGAGACCCAGGGTGGTTTGTGAAGAGCATGTGTGACTTGATAAGGTATTTTCAATTTCATCACCCTATAAATTTTTATAGAGAGGATAGACGTGAGGGGGTTGATTTATTTATTGAGTATATCTAGGATATAATTGACCACTTAGATACTATTTTTGAGAAGGTAGTCAAGATGGATGTTTATATTATATGAGGATTAGGGAAATATTGGTGGGATGTTCAAGATCTGATTGGATGGGTTGATGGTATTTTTTGGAATGACTTCTTAGAGTGGTTCTTGGATCACATATATCCAACGATGTTGCGGAAGGAGAGAGTAAATGAGTTCTTGACATTGACTCAGGGGATTGCTTCTATAATAGACTATGTTGGGTGATTTACATATTTGTACCTATTTTCTAAAATATTGGCAGGTGATGAGGATACTTTAGAAAAAAAAATTAGGAAATAATTAACTATGAAATTATGTCTCATGTGAACATCTTCAAAATGAATAATTTTTTAGATGTGGTGAATCAAGATCTCATAGTTGAGGAGAACCTGAAAGAGGATTCTAGTGTAGGATAGATGGTTATTGCTGGATGAGCAGGAGGTACATCTTCTGATATTTGGAAGCATTATTACGATAGATTTAGCTAGAACAATGGAAAACAAAGTGACAGGGGGGAAGTTAGTTACACAAGACCTTTCTCTAGTAATTTTCCACCTCTAAGATAGGCTAGGACATATGCATAGATATTTTACCCAACCAAAAATATATTGTCGATCTTCTGATAATATTGGACATCTATAGAAGTTTTTAAGGAACCTGTGATAGACAGGTAACGATGGTGCATCTAGATAGATTCAGAGTGCAGGAATGGGAAATTATACACCTTATTAGGATGGCAGTTGGAGTTCTACTGGAAGAGGTGTTAGAGGCAATGGATATAGTACTTATAGGAAATAGCACCCATATCAATAGAGTAGTTCATCTTAGGGGATTTGGAATTCATCACAGGGGAGAGGGGTATGACTGTTTCATGCAGTTCAGCCTACACATGGGGATATAGAAGCTAGACCATCGATAGTGAGAGATACTATTCTTGTAGCTTCTATATTTTCCAATTATTTATTTGATATTAGTTCCTCCCATTCCTTTATTTCTATGCAACCAGTAAATGGTTTGAGCCTTGCAGTGGAGTTCCAGATTGGGGTGTTGATAATAGATTCACCATGGGGAGTATGATCTAGGGACATCTTCTTGTGTAAAGGATGTTCTCTCATGGTTTATAAGTATCATTTTCTATGGTATCAATATATTCCTAACATTTCAGGTTTCTACCTAATTTTCAGTCAAGAGTTTTTAGAATCATATCGAGACCATATTAAATTTTACCATAGGAGAGTTATTTTTAAGTCTTATAAGGGTGACAAATATATTCACCATGGAGAGTGGGGTATCTAGGCAAGCTAATCTGGTCTAATTAGATAGAAACTGGGATAGATCACAGCCCAAGATGCTAGTATAATGCTGGAAGAAGGGGGTGTAAAACATGATGTCTTTCCACCAGTTGTGGAATAGTTTCTGGATGTATTTTCTAAATAATTCTCATGGATACCACCTGAGAGAGACGTGGATTTTACTATTTCTCTCATGAGAGGAGGTAAACCAATTTCTATTCATCTATACAAAATGGTGTCAGTAGAGCTTCAATATCTCAAGACACAGCTAGAGGAGTTGATGGATAAGGGGTTTATCTATTCAAGTAGGTCTCCTTATGGATCGCCTGTGTTGTTTATAAATAAGGCTGATAGAATTATGAACTTGTGTGTCGATTAACAAAATTTGAAGAAGATGACCATGAAAACCTCGTATCCTCTTCCATGTATCGCTGATATTTTTGACTAGTTGATATGAGCTTGTGTATTTTCAAATATTGGATTGATATTAGGGTATAATTAGTTGAAATTTCACACTTCTAATATACCAAGTACTACTTTCAGAATAAATTGTGGCCAATTTTAATTCATCATAATTATTTTTTTGTTGAGTAACACACCATCAGTTTTTATGGCCATGTTGAAAAAAAATATTTCATCCATACCTGGATCAGTTTGTGGTAGTGTTTGTGGATGACATCTTGGTGTAATCCAAGACTCGTGATGATCATTCCCAACATCTTGACACCATCCTGGGTAGATTATAGGATTATAAGCTATGCACTAATCTATCTAAGTGTCAGTTTTGGATTGATCAGGTACACTTTTTAGGTCACATAATCTTAGAGGAAGGTGTATCAGTGGAACCAGAGAAGGTGAAGGTAGTTATTTCTGGGAGCATCCCAAGTATCTTTTCAATATTTGTTGCTTTAGAGGATTACCTAGATATTATCAGAGTTTTATCTAAGATATTTCTAGATTTGAATCACCTCTTTCAGATTTGAAAAAGAAGTGGATAATGTTTTAATGGTTGGAATCATGTTTGGATGATTTATAAGAGTTAAAGAAGGAGTTGAATTTGACGCCAATATTTATCTTACCTAAGTCATGTGAGGAGTACATGGTGTTATTTGATGCTTCTGGGATAGGTCTTGGAGAATTTTTGATTTAGGGATATCAAGTTGTGGCATATGGATATTGACCATTGAGGAAACATGAATGGAATTACCCTACACACAACCTAAAGTTGGATGTGGTGGTTTATGCTTTGATGTGTTGGTGGTATTATCTATTGGTTGAGAATTTTACAATGTTTATTGACCAAAGTAGGTTAAGTTATATCTTCTCGCAATGGTATTTGAATATTTGGAAGTGGATATGGGTCGATTATATGAAGTCATTTGATTTTGAACTAGAATAAACACCCGAGAAAATAAATAGTGTGTTTGATGTTATAAGTAGAAAAACTCAGACTCAGGCTTTTCATGAGTCTAGTGTTGAGTAGAAGATAATGAATCTACTAGCTGAGATATATTTGGTGGTTTAGGATAATGAGGATCAGATGATTCTTTTGTTACTTTTGGTGGAGTATACACTTTTGAGATGGATGAGATATAGGAAGTATAAGGATCTATAATGTTTATCTTTGAGGGAAAGCCTTGAAGGTGTGGATACACCTTCAGGCTGGTTGATAGATGAGGACAAGATCATCTATGTCAAGAATAAAGATATTTTTGTTATAAGTATGTGGGAGGACTTGATATGTGAATTTCATTCCTCAGAGTGGGTCATACATCTAGGTGTGACCAAAATTTACCATGATATATGATGATAGTTTTGGTGGCCAAGAATAAAGAAGGAGATAGTATTGTTTGTGATAATATTATACACTTTTCAATAGGTGAAAGTATAATATCAACGACCTAGAGGATTGCTACATTTGTTTCCCATTTCAGAGTGGAATTTGGATGACATTGCTATGTACTTTGGGGTGGACATCTCGAGGACACCTTAAAACAATGCTTCTATTTGGTTAATTTTGGATAGACTGATGAAGGTAGAACATATCTTTCTAATATAGGAAACTTTCTCAGGGGATCAGATGAGAGACTTGTATGTTCAGGAGATAGTCCCTTTGCATGGGGTGTCGCGGACTATTATTTCAGGCAGCGACTCACATTTTACTTTGTGCTTATGGAAGGGATTATAGAAGAAAATTTTTATATAGGTGCTGTTGACTCTGAATTTTTACCCATAGAAATATGGAAAATCATAACATGTTATACAGTTTTTTGAGGATAAGTTTTCAGTGTTTGTTCTTAACTTCAGAGGGTCTTGGAAATACAACTAGATTTATTAAAGTTTTCCTATAACAATAGTTATCAAGATGTTATTTATATGGAACTATATGAGTCACTTTATTATAGTCCATGAATACCACATATGTTCTAGATAGAGGTAGGTGAGTCAAGTTGTTGGGATAGTGTCTTTTTTAGGAGACATCAGAGAAGGTTAATTGATTCAAAATCAGGTGGCTACAACTCAAAGTAGAAATAAGTCATATGTGGATAGATGTCGATGAACCCAAGTGATTACTGAGGGTGATCAAGTTTTCTTTCAGGTGTCACCTAGATTGGGTCACCTCTGAAAACAGAGAGTAGGAAAGTTGGCACCTAGGTTAATTGTACTATTTGAGATAGTGGAAATAATTGTGATAGTGGAATACCGATTGGATATTCCATAGACTTGAATTGATATACATGATTCTTTTGATGTGTCACAACTATGGAAGTATCACCCCTAACCTACTCATGTTATCTATGTAGATGATTTTGATCTTGGGATAGATGAATCATTTGAGGAACATCTGATAAGTGTGATGGATCACAGTGAGAAAGTGTTTTAGGGAAATACAGTGACGATAGTTCATGTATTGTGGAAACATGGTCTTGTTTAAGAAGAAAATTAGGATAGAGAAGAAGATATGATGGATCTGTGGCCCAATATTTTTTATTTGGAATCTTAGAGAGGCTTGGGTGTACAAATTGAGGATGATCTATTATAGTGTGGGGAGATTATAAGATCTTTACCTTTTTTGGAGGTGAATCGGGCTTGATTTCAGGTAGTCCTATGTTGATTACTCTTTTTTGGGGATTTTCATTAAGCTGTTTTGGGTGAAAATTTTTTAAAAATGGAAGAAATAGGTAAGTGTATGGTCGGCACACAGTTAGGGAAAATTGTGCTCCCCATCCCAGCAAACTGTGAAACCCTAGATAGAGGGGGATTGTGCGGTTAGTACACAATTTTTTAAACTATGTTACCTCTTAGGAGTAATAGTTCGGCCCTATAAAAGAGGCGCACATTTTAGGCACATGGTTAGGAAAAACCATGCACCCCTACCCAACAAACCATGAATTACATTTTAATTCACAAAAATTAGATTTTAAATCATCCAAAACCCTGAAACTCACCCTATTTGACCCTAACATAGACCAACTCATCTCCCCATGATTTTAGAGCCTCCTGGATGGATTCCAAGACTTCCTAACCACTATTATTCATGATTTAAATCCCTAATAAACGATATTCACCCCTCTTAGAAAGATAATCATATATCACTTTGTTTCCCATTACAATTACTTTATTATCACATCATAGAAAAGGTTGTTCTACATATTTTTATTATATCAAGATCATGGATTGTAGATCTATATCTAGAATTTAAGTATCTTGATTTTTTTTGATTTAGGGATTAAGATCCAGATCTCATTCTACACCGTTATGCTACTCAATTTTCATGGATTTCAATTGGGCGATCATTCATCAAAAAATTAAGGTAGTTGCTCTATAATTCAAATCCCAAAGTCTTGATTTCATTTATGTGTATTTAATTGTGAAATTGTTATTAAATGTTTAGAAATTGAGTTTTGATTGAGTTAATTATTTTGGTGAATTAATTAATTAAGGGACAATGTGAAATTGAGGATATTGGAATTATAGATTGTGAATAATTAATTTTGGAGTCAATTAGGGGATATTGAGATTATTGAATTGAGTAATTAATTTTGAATTACTTAGTGGATATTGGGATTATTAAATTGAATAATTAATTATGGAACTAATTATGGTATAATGAGATTTTTGAATTAAGTAATTAATTTTGTAATTAATTATGGGATAATGGGGTTGTGAGATAATTAATTAATTATTGAGTTAATTAATAAGATTGATATGAAAAATTAATTGTTGAGTAAAATAATAATATTGAGATGATTAATTAATTGATCAGTTAATTTATAGGATTGATATTATTAATTAATTTTTTAGTTAATTAATAGGATTGAGAAGATTGATTAATTTTTTATTTAAATAATTATATTGTGAAGATTAATTAATTATTGAGTTATTTAATGAAATTGAGAAGATTAATTAATTTTTGTGTTAATTAATGAGATTGTGATGCTTAATTAATTGTTGAATTAATTAATGAAATGGTGAATGGTAACAATGAGATTCATATGATAATTGAGATCTAGAATGGTAATAATGGAATTATGATATACGAGATGAGATATAGAATAGTAATAGTGTAATTCTATAAAATGATATCTAGAAAGGATTTTTTAGAATCTGGCATGGACTGAAGCATGAATTAAGGTTTCGATGTCCTCAAAACCAAAGAATTTTATGTGGTTAAACTAATAATAAATTAAAAATTTGATAAATGTTTATTTATTCATTTTGGTTATTTCTTTATACAACTTCATACACTATTATTACTGGATATTTCTATAGACACTGTTGGTGGTGGCCTACTATGTTGTACTCACACCCTACTTAGGCTTCCTAATTGGTTCCTGAAGAGATTTCATGATTGTGGGATTGGATTAGGGAAAATTCCATATGTTATGTGGCTGATTCGGGATGAATCATGGATGAAGGAAGTATATGTTGTTCAGGGCCCTCTTGGGAGCCGTAGGTGTCTTTATTTTGAGTTTTCATTTTGACACTAGACACATATTTTAGCAGGTTATATATATTTCTTAGTTTTGATATTATATTAAACTTTTTTCGTCTTGTTATATTAGTATAGTTTGGGTTATGATATTATTATTTTTTAGTAGTTATTTTATATTTGTTTCCATTGGTGTATTACTCTGATGAAAAAAAGGTTATAGTCTCCCCATGATTGATAATAGACCCTCACTACTAGTTAGAAACCTATGGCATATGGGTAGGCACGCTTGAGGTCTTGTAGTGGACCAACTTGGGGTACCAATGTGTGGAAACTAGTTTGGGATGTCATATGAAGATTATCTATCATCTATTTCACAATATTAGGTCCAAGTAGCATTTTTTATTCAAATTTATCCCAACAAGTATGAGTTCTATATAACTTCTCATAAAAATATTCACATGGGACCATTTGAAAACTCGAGTGGAATTTTTTATTTTATGAGAGCTCAACTAATGTAATATGTTGATCCCATCCTCATTTAAATTACATTAAGTATTATGTCACCATGTCCTTGAGTGTCTGAATAGTCCTTCCAAATTAGCCATCAGTTGGGGGTGATAGGCCATACTGAAATTCAGTTCAATATTTAGATAATGTTTAAGACTTATCTATAATTTATAATTAAAACATGGATCACAATCATAGATGATAGAAATTGGTTCCACTTGAATCTTCACTACTTATTTTAAATATATATTTGAATGTTTTTCAAGTGATAAATCTTATTGAATAGTGATTAACTGGGATGTCTTGGTGATCTGATCTACCACAACCCATATCTCATTGTTTCCTTCAGATGTCTTCAAAAGACTAGGGAAAATGTACATAGTGATGTTATCCCATTTACACATGGGTATAGTAAACTATTTCATCATCCCCTTATACTTTTTTCACTTTCGTTTAACTTTATAACATACCAAGAACTTTAAGGTGGACTTAGTGAGTTATTTATTAATTTTTTCCCACCAAAAGTGCTCTCAAAGATCACGATACAAGTTGTTGCTTCCATGATGGATGAAAAAAGATGAGATATGTGAATTATCTAATATATCATTCTTTATATTAGGTGGTGAAGGTTCCCAAACCGTTGCTCCAAATTGAATCACACCATCATCATTGATAAAGGAACTCATGAAGCTTCTCTTCCTTTTCTTATTTCACCCCATTTTGAATATCCAGATCATCCCTTCATGACTCCTTGATCTTATCTTGGGTAGATGGTTGAGTGATAATTTGGGAAAGTTAGGATTTCTTCCCTAACATTTTTATTTACAGATCCATCCTTTTCATATTTATAATGATACGATATTTCTCAATTTGTATCCTTGATAAAGTAGCAGGTTCTTTTATATTAATAGCATCAGCTACTTTGTTCACCTTTCCTGGATAGTAGTGAATAGAGAAATCATAGTCCTTGATTATATCTAACCATCATATTTGATGCATTTTGAGATTCTTCTATGTGAATATATACTTTATACTCTTTTGATTAGTATTTATGTAACACTTCTCTCCATAGAGTCAGTACCACCAAATATTCAAAACAAAGATCATAGTTGTTAACTACAGATCATGTGTCAAATAGTTCTTCACATGGATATTCAACTATCGTGAGGAATATACTACCACTTAATCCTTATTCATGAGTAAAAAACCTAATAATTTTATCAAATCATCATTTTATATCACAAAACCATCTCCACAGATTGGTATTGTGAGTACGGGTGAAGTGATTAGCCTCTTATTGAGTTTCATAAATATATCCTAAAACTCCTCCATCCATACATACTTTACCTATTTCCATGTTGACATAGTTATTGGGATAGACAATTGTGATAAATTCATCACAAAATTTTGATAGTGCCATTTTAAACTAAGAAAACTATGGATTTATGTGACACTGGTGGGTCTAGTCCATTCCTCAATTGTATTTTTCTTTGAAGGGTACATAGAAATTTTCTTCATTGCGATCACGAGCCACATGAATGTTACCGGATCCATATATAATTCAAACTTTTTGAACTTAGGATACATTTTATATTTCCTTAATGTCTCTGTCATAATCCTTATATTCTCTTCATGTTCATCCTTTCTCTTAGAGTAAATGAGAAAATCATCCATAAAGACTACCAAAAAATTTTCAAGGTAGTCTCTAAATACTCCATTCATAAAATACAAGAATATTACAGGGAAATTAATAATTATTAAGGGAATAAATATGAACTCATAGATCCCATACCATGTACATGAAATGGTCTTTTAAATATATTCCTTCTTTACCATCAGTTGATGATATCTTGAAGGAATATTGACCTTTGAGATGTACTTAGCGCCTCAAAGTTTATCAAAAAATTCATTAAGCCATATCATGGGATAATTTTTTTATGGTGATCTATTTGAGATCTTGATAATATATACATTTCCATATTAATCAACATTTTTCTTACAAAGAGTTTCGGTACACCCTAAGCTAACGCACTAGGGAATATGAAACCTCTGTCTAAATTATGTTGCAGTTATTTCTTTAACACCTCTTGTTTGATAGGATCCATCTTATAGGGGCATTTTGATATATGCTTGGCTTGAGGTATGAGCTCTATTGATAACTCTACCTCACAATCTGGAGGAAGTCTAAGAAACTGTTCTGGAAATACATCAGTATATTTTCATATAATGGAAATTTCCTCAAGGTTGATACTTTCCTTTGACTCAACAATTTGGTCAGGGTATTCTTCTCTATAGGGTATTATCACCAACACTATTGAGGTATTTTTCAAATGATATTCATCATCTTCCAAGAATTTTTATAAAATTAAATGATTGTTCAAAATATATAAATAGATTTTTTTTCAATAATTGATGTGTCCTTTATATAATGAGAGCTAATCCATGCCCAGTATAGCATAAAATTAAAAAAAGTAAAGGATTTCAAGATTTTTAGGAATAATCTTCCCACAGATTCTAATAGGTGAAGAGTTCAACACTTGAGTAATAATGATCGCACAAGTAGGTGTTTTTATAAATATCTCTACTTCAAGGTATTGAGGCTTTAGTTCAATAGTTATAGAAAAATTATAGGATATAAAGGAATTAATATAACCAAAATCAAATAAATATTTTTCCATTATTGAGGGAATATTAAATGTACCATGTAAAAATTCATTTTAATGATCCACTTCAACATTAGTGATGACATAATATTTCCCTTGATCCTTTGGTTTTAGTGGTTTCTAACATTAATTACCCCTAAGGACCCATTTTTTAGTGCACTAACTTTCATAGTTCCTTTACTACCTATAGTTGAAACATTGAACCATGGATAGTGCATTAAGATGTTCCTTCCTTTCCTCCTTCTTGTTGGTCATTTTCTTCATGTCTCTTCAATATTCATCTGATTGGTGGCCTTTTCTATGACACTTGAAGCATTTATTTATCCCTTTGAGGAAATTACAAGTATGATTCTTCTAACATTTTTGATATGTGGTTGGTTGGATCCTCTTTCCTTATTTTTCATTTGACCCACCAACTTGAAACTAAATCCTTCTCTTATAATCTTCATAACCATGGTACCATTCACTAAAATCTATCTCTACTTTGAGATCACATTAAACTAATTCAGTATAACTCTCAACGTCTCAGATAGAAAGAGACTTTAAAAGGTTTGGTTTTAATCCACTAAAGAATCTATAAATTATTTTATCGATGTTAATAATAAAACTAGATACATATATTGAAATCCTTGTAAAGCTTTCATCATAAATCATTATATATTCACCTTCCTTTTTCTTAAACTCTAATAATACTATCTCCATATTTTTTTGAATATATCTAGGGAAATGCATTTTGTGGAATGAATTATTAAAGTCTTATCATTCAATTTCTTTGATTTTATCCTTCTTTTTCATATTATTTATTAATACCCATAATTGATCACCCTCTCTATCAAATCAATAAATAGCCGAAGACAACTTCTCCTTCCAAAAAAAATAGTGAGTAGAAAATATATTATCCATTGATTTAACCCATTATTGTGATACAAGTGGATAGTAAGATCCACTAAACATATGAGGTTGATGTCGCATAAAAGAATATATATCTAGTTAAACCTTGTTGGGAACAAACAAAAATTCAATGTTGTTTATGTTATTGTTTATATCCTAAGACAGTTGGGTAAGCATTACCATGATGTTTTTTAACTCCACCTCTCATGGCATTAGGGCTATCATTTAGACAATCATTTAATTATACCTTATATGGGTTTTTGTCCTGGTTTCTCATGGTTCCCACCATTTTATAAAATAAAAATGTTTGAACAAAACATAAGTCAACAAGGCATGAATAAATAATTTATTCTTTTATAAAAATTAATTTTAAAGGCATGTATTATAGGAGCCCTATGTTTATTCTTTTTCTAAAAAGATTCTTCTTGGATGTTTACCTATAATTAGACTTATCCTAGAGTTTGTCACTAATGTTATCTAATTATAATTTCTATATTAACTAAACCATAGATGTAATTTCAACTATTGTAACCAAACATTTTCTTATGTGACTATTACATCATTTTTAAGATGCAGAACATAATAGTGACACAAAACCAAGAACCAAAGGTTTAGTATCTTGGAAAATTAGTCTCGTATTTCAATTGTAAATAATAAAAATTAAACATTATTTTAAATCTTATTCTTTATCCTTATAAATCTCTCATGACCTCCTTAGTACATGTAGTCACCTGAGGATATGCATCAAATAAATGGGTGAGATAAAACCCAGTAAGGGGAGGAATAAGGGACATTAATCAATAGTACATAGGTGAGTATAATCTATATCATCATATCATTATAATAATATCATCATCAATATCATGAGGGTAACATTTGATAAAGGAATGGAATTTTACATATGCATAAAAATGAAACATCACGTCTTAGTGGTCAAATACCACACATATTTGTGAACAATGTTAGCATCATGTCTATGCATAACATATGTGAATAAATCATAACATCATAATTTTGAAAAAATATTGCATCATGTTCACACATAATACACATAATCTCATGAGATACCTCTCATTACCCAATAAAATAGAGGGATATATAATTTTTTTCCCACCCATCGCATCATAATATTCTCATAATCCTCCATGCCACATGGAATGTATAACAATCATAGTCATAAAATAAACTCCTGGAAAGGAATGGATTTCATAAATAATTTAACATATAATAAAACATGGAATAACAGTTTAAATTTACAAATTTAAAAGGGAGATAATTAATTGGAATAAAATATATTTTTTCTTAGGAAATGAAACAACACATGAGGAGCCAAATTTATGTTTCTCAATAATCAAGTCTTATTGAAAAATCATTGAGATTAGTTTAGAAATCATTTTTATAAGGTAAGATAATGTATCTCCCAGAAAAGAAAAGAGAAAAGTATTTTGAAAATATATTTTCTGGATATTAGGGGAATAACCATACTGAAATCAATATAAAGTAGGAGAAAACCCAAAATAAGAAATTGTGTTCGAAAATCCCCTTACCTTAAATCCAACTTTATTTCTTCACTTTTACCCCTCTTCAATAATAAAATTAGGTTTATTAAAAAATTGAACCCGAAGTGACTTGTTTATATTTTATCACTATTTATAAATTATAAACACTGTATTATATTTCTTAATTCTCTCATTTAATTGTAAAATTTTTTGATATAATGTTTTCCATAAAAAATCATTTTTCATTGTGTTCTATATTTTTATTCAAGGTCATTTATAAATAATTAGAAATAATTATAGAATAGTAATATAAATATATTTGAAATTTTATATATCATAATTAATTTAAAATAACCATCCATAAGTTTTGGTGATAGGTAAAGAATTCGGAAACATACACATTAGATATTAACTGACCATTATAAAGAATGTTGTCTAAGGGAGGAGAAAGAGAGGTATAAAATATAAATAACTCAAACATATAACTTTTAAAGTAGGTTAAAATAATGAATAAAATGTTAGAAAATTCCTAATTAATCTTAAAATATTTGGTTTTGAAAAAATATTGAGTAAAAAGAAAAGTGTGGAGGAAAAAAAGAGAAGATTTGATAAAACCTTACTCTTTTCTCAGTGTTGTTTCTCTTATAAGGCACTAGACTCCCTTGATGAATGGATTTGTTTTACTCCAGAAAATCCATAAGGTTTATAGGGGTTTAATAGTAATGATTTGGGAAGATATTGTTATTTGGTAAGTGATTAAGGAGTAGTTTGATAATGGGAGGTATATAGGTTATTTGTACTTAAGGAGAGGGGCTTTTTGGAGTTAAAATAATGAATAAAATACCTTATCCAAGGTAGACCTTATAATAGTGATATTTTTTAAATAATGAATCATAAATAAGTAAAATATGGTGTTTTTATGACTTTAAACCACTTTTAAAATTTAAATTCAATAGTTTATTGAAAATTAAAGTGGAAAAAATTATAAAATCATTTTTTAAAGAATAATTTTACATTTGAATTTGGAAAGTAATTTTTAGGTTCGGAAACAATATTTATTTTATTTTAATGAATAATTTATCAAATTAAATATTTTTTGGTAGATCCAAAATTTATATAAATTATTAGGTATTATTATATCATAAATGATGTAATTCAAAATACACTAGTTATAGAAAAAAAAATATTTTTACTATTCACTTGAAAATTAATGTATTTTAGAAAATTACCAAAAAAACTCACCCTTGAAATTTTTAGATGTTATGGCTTCAAAAATAAAATTAATTTTATAAAATTAATTTTAAAACAAAGCTTTTTTTTAAAATTTTAATATAAAAATTCTGATTTTTATGAGATACCATGTAATACAGTTTATTAAAAATATGTTTCGATTTTATTTGTGTTTTTAATCTTGATATTTATTTTATAGAATTATGATATTTATATTTAAATAAATTACTGATGATAAATATTTTTAATATTAAAATTTAATATTTTGATGAAAAATTATTATTCCAAAAGTCACGTTACTATTCCCAATGGTCCGCAAACTATTCTAATAGTCACATTACGATTACAATGGTCACATTTCCTCTAATAAATACTTTTTTATTCCATAATTCATTATTCACCTCAATTCCACTCAAATTTTGAAATTTCAATTTTCTAAAATGTCGATTAGTTTGTTAATATTTTTTTTCTCTTCCACAGTTTTGTTCATTGGAGGGATGGTTCTAGCAGAGTGGGTGATCCAAATATTCCCATTGTAGTTTTTATATTTTCTATTTTTTGTCCCCATTTAATATTTGGAATTTTAATGGGTTCAGTCATTGAATAATTTAATAATTTTAATTAATGAGATAAAGTGTTGGTGGTTTCTATATATTATATATGTGTATAATACTTATATAATATAACACACATTTATTTCAAGAAAAAAATCATTTATAAACACTAGGTTGTTACAAATGGTATTAATCCCTTTTGAGGGAAAACACTTTTCTAAAACAAGAGTAGAATCATGCTTATTCTTAGAAACTTGGGGTGTTCTAGTTTATATTGATTTTTGATTTTTTAATCGTACTTCTAATTCAAGGCACTTTACACTAAGTTTTTCCTTTTTAACCACAATTTTATTCAATATCTCTTCCTGATATCTATTTATATTTTAAACTTGATCATCATGAAATAGGATACATTCTTTTATTGACTTTTCATGGTCCTTGGTTCTTCAAACCTTGATTTATAATTGATAATCCTTATAATCAAGAGTTGCATTGTATGATTCGGTTGATATATATATCTTCTCTTCACTAACGTTACTGACCATATATTTCCCAAAAATATAGAAATTAAAGTTACCATCATCCATTTAAAATTTATCTCAACTAATCTATAAGTATTTCTTCTTATCTTCCATCTCTTCTATGGGATAGTTTCACTTCTAAAACTATTCTACCAATGCCTTTGAATTGCTTTGGCATCAAATATAAACTATGTTTTTTCTAAAACAAGTTTTTTAATAGACACAAATATTTGACTAAAGACTTTATAAGGAAATTTATTCTTGTATTCTACAACCTCATAGTATATAATATCAATAGATTTAACACCATCAGTCTCATCACAACTTGAACTACAAGTACCACTCCGACTACCTTCAGTTGGTGGTGGTTCTCCTTTATTTCATGATATTCTTCTCAACTACATGGTCATTTTTTATTATTTTCAATATTATATATAAATATTTTCAAATTTGTAACAACGGTATCATAAACTGGTTCTTCCATTGGAGGCTCTACTTCAAACAACTCTTCTAAACTACACTTCATTATCTCATATTAAAAATTAGAGGTAGCCTAGATATTTTCCTAGGAAACATGAATTTTATCTGATACCAATTAAATTTACCCATGATCCGTGAACCACTAATATGGGGGTTAATTAGTGGTATATTTTTACAAATTATTATTTTAAATTCAACCTATTACATTGATTCAAGTCTTGATCCCCACAATTTTGTCTCTCAATCTCAATTAAATGTAGTAATAAATAAAGGAATAAGAACACAGATATTTTTTCAAGGTTCATCTATAAGGAATAATCTTTATAATTATTGATTATACACCCCAAACATGGATTATTCTATATAAACAACTAATTACTTCAATTTTTAGTTAGACTCATTCTTTTATAGCATCTCACCTTGTATAAAACTATCTGCTTCTCACGGGACTTCTAAAAACATAGATTTACACCGAAATAAAAAAAACATTTTTTTCCTCGTATACCCTAATTTTCATAGGTTCCATGATATGTTATTATGTATATACAATTTTTATCTTTATTTCTCCTCCTGGAAGTATAAAAATACATATACTGAGCATGCTTCTGCAATAAAAAAATTATCTCCTCCCTCTCAACAGAGAGTCTTCAAATGTCAATAGTTCTTCAAGAAAACCTACTTGTAGCTTGGCCTCTATTTTCTTCTCAAATCTAGATATTTAACAAACTTGGTTTTCCTACTTCTAAACTAATCTATCTCCTAATATATTATTAAATAGATTTGACCCTCAATATCTTAAAGTCTTCGCACTAATGATTAGGAACATTCCAAGTAGGTCAGTATCTCCTTATATTATACTTCTCAACTTTTGAAAATTTTGTTTTTATATGATCCACTTCTTTCTTTGGCTTGAATACCCAGATAATCAATATTTATATCCCAAAATAAACATTTTATTCTTATTCCCCATTGATAGGACCAGGATATACTTACCTAACTTTGTCTCTTAGGTCCAAAGTCTTGAAAACATTTCTCTCTCTCATTTTTGTTTTTATATATATACCACTAGAATATTTTAATTATATATCTATAATATATATATTCTAAATTAATTTTAGTTCCCATTATATCCATTCACCATTCTCATACATGGGTGATTCTCAGGATCCTTAATTTCCTTTTTTCACCTCAACTGTCGTCTCCTATAACTATATAGTAGTATCCTTACTTTTCGTATCTTCCTTATTTTTATCATTCTAAAACTCTTCCATATACTTTTATTAGTAGGATAAAGTATTTTATTATCTCCTTATCAAAATATATTTATAATATATAGATTAAACATTCACCATAATAGAATATTTTATAAATATAAATATTCATATATCCCAAAACTACTTAATTTTTTATCTTTTGAAACCCTCTCGAGCTTTTCTTCTTCTTCTATTTGAACCACATTTTATAACATCACAGATCAAACAAAGAATTTTATATCATAAGTTATTCTTGATAATTGTAATGCCAATATCCATTTATTTCTTAAACATATTTGATTTCATCATTTCCATATTTGATAAATTGGAATCACAAATTTAGGATTAATCTATTTCTTAGAAATTATTCCTACCTTAATCTATTCCAAAAAAATAAAGAAGACTTAATCACACTATTTATTTGATGTTAAGAACATCTTAAAATTAATACCATCATCTTCACATTTCCTTTTCATCATAATTATAAATTATAGAAACTTATCATTTTCATACATAAAAAGTATCTCAAAATATATCTTTCTTTAATCTTTTGTTTTCTAAATTAGAAGATAAACATCTCAAAAAGTTAGTGATTGTACCATATATATTTTGTGATGTTGTGATATATTTAAAATATACCAAGAATTATACCAATACATTTCCTTTAAAATATTTAAATTATGGAAAACTCATAATTATCATAAGGATAAAATGATTGTTACGATCCCATTCTTATGGGAAAATGTTTAAGGTAATGACCCTTATGAAGATTTTGTATATAATACATAATCCACATGGGTATATCATCCTTCCAAATTTTTATACTAATGATTTTTTTGGATTAATGGTTTTGGAATGATGCTTACGGTTATAGTGCTTTCAGAATGATCGTCCATATGGGGATGATCATTATGGCCCTTCAGGTTTATGGTGAAAATGATAATTAATGTTGGGTGATCTATACAAGATTAATTCTTATGGTTGATTGGTACTTATTTAAATCATTCTTAAACATAGTAGATGATGTTTACATTGATTGGATTCTGGTTTACACAGAACATACAATTGATGTTTATGTAGGGACATATGATGTTTACACAATATATAGATCCATGATTACACAGCTACTTCAAATTAAATATAAAGACCCTTTAAAGAATTTACTCCCTTTATAATCACCTAAAACTCCACTGAAATAGATTAAAATTTAATTATAAATTATTATAAATATTCTAAAGCACATCTATTCAATTCTAAACACATGCAGCTAATAAAATCTTCACTTTGGAATATTTTCATGGAACTCTAATACATTTAATTTTTACTGCATGATTTATTAAATTTTAGACTTCATACAAGTGTATTGTTTCATAAATATCAGAATCCATTAGGTATAATAAACATAGGTATGTTTTCTCATTATTTCAGATCTTTCATTTTTCATTATCTATCTTTAAACTTGTTTAATAACATATTCCTAAACTTATTTCCATCAGATAGCACTTCAAGTATTTACCAGCTATGGTAGACAACAATCCTCACATAAAACATATCTTAAACGTGAAGACTAGTATAAAAAACTGTCTCATTTATGGTCCTTCTAGCATAATATTTGACTCTCCCAATCTCCATTTCCAATATATGAAACATCCTTTACATATCCAATGGTATCCAACTCTTCTCTTTAACCTATAATGCATGTGAATATTTCATGCCTTCCTTTTCATTTGTGGAATATCACTCCATTATCCCTTAGTCCACTCTCATTGAAAAAATATATATTTACATGCTTCATTGACAAAAACTTCAATCACATGTCAAAGGGTACATTATGGGAATTAAATATATTATATTAGAATCCAATATTATATCATATTTTTCTTATTTGTATTCATAAAATGTTTTAGTGAGGTTTAATGTGATGCCCCATAACCACACTTCTACATTGTTTTGATAATATATGATCAATTAATATATTTACAAATCTCAAAATAATGATATCAGTGTCACTATAAACTAGGTACATTATATGAAATAAAATTGAATAAATTTTATTTAAATTATTCTCTATAATATTATATAATTATTATTATATTTATTCTTTTCACTAGTCGTAATATGTCTGATGTCCTATAAAAAAGGGAACCATAAGTAAAGGGTGGTCTCAAATTCATGGTAATAATATCTTAAAGTAATGATAATGAATTAAGGAAGAATCCTCTATAATACATGGTTTAGTGAAAATATAATGTAGAATATATCATTAATGATAATGATATATAAATAATGGATAGATCATTATAGAACATAAGTAATAAAAGTATATTATGAGGTATAATCATGGAATATAAGTCATCATTCTAAAACATAAGATATCATCATGGAATGTAACATATTATCATAGATTACATTAAATTAAGGAATATATAATATAAAATAACTGTAAATAATAAACAAATTATCATAAAACCTCCTATGATAAGGATTCCCACCAATTCCATGATGTTGTAATTCGTTTCTATGATAAGCCTACCCACCAATTGAAGAATATAAAAATCATTCCTTATACACAGTATCTCTAGATATAAGAAATTTCCCAATACTATTTAGGGGTGTAAATCCAAGCCCATCTGTCACTTATCTAGAATCCCAATAAAATACATAAAATATATACATGATCACATAACATAAAAAAATCATAACATGGGATCAATATTCATAGTTAACTTATGAGTAATAGAGGTGGGTGTAATTTAATGAATCCCCAATAAATAATATTATATGTCTATCTATGTGAATACCCTTCATTTAAGTAAATAATTTTAGGATATTCATATTGAAAGGTTTATAGTAAAATTAAACCTAATACTTGGTAACATTTTAATGGATATTAATGATTTCATAATGAAATGTATTAGAATAAAATTTATTATAATTAGATGATAGCTTATAATGGATTATAATATGGAAATAAAAAGTACATGATGGATAAATTTAGTCTCTAATATCCATAATTTTATAATTTTATAACATTTAAGAGTTTTAAATAGAAGGTTTTAATAATAATAAGTTAAAAATCGATTTTTTTACAAAAAATTCATATAAAAGAGTTATCAAGGTATCAATTGAATGTATCAATATATAAGAAAAATTCAAGGATGCTACCCTAAAAGAGTCTCTAATAAATAATTCATAGGAGATGTGATATTTCCTTAGAAAACCAAAAGTCCAAGTGACCCCCTACTCACCCAGAATTACCCTTTTAGATCCATGGTCCAACTTCTCTCCATATGATGTTATAATAATTTTGATATCAAAATATATTTCTTATGAGTGGAGTATATATAAAAGGAATAGGTAACACATGTGCATAATAACTCAAATAGATATTACTTAAATTGATATAAAATAATACTTGAAAGTAAAATTGAAGATAAAATGAATTATAACAAATGGATTTCAAATAGGAAATAAAAATAGATAGAGTAAAGTAACCCTTAATCTTTATTGGATATTTTCTATAACTTAAAAAAGAAGACCACTAAAATCCTCATGGGAATCTTTAAGAGAACCTAGAGAAGGATTATGAGAGTATAAACATTTTATGAGGATTTTTTTAAAGATAATGGGGTAGTGATCATGTTATTTGTGCTAAAACTTGGATAAAAAGTGATTGTTTATTGGGGGTTTGGGGTATGGAATCTTAGTATTAAAATATAGAAATTTCAAAAAAATGGGTCACCAGCCATATATATTAACTTCTAAAAAATAAATTTTATTAAAAACTTTGTTTTATTGACTTTTAAACCCCTATAAAATAGAAAAAGATCATTTGAATAAAGTATATATGATATGGAAAAAAATAGTTTGTAATATAATAAAATAACTTTCAAGCTCTTAAAATTCATATTATTATTTTAAGGCTGTGTAAAATATATAAAAATCATTTATTTAAGTAAAAATACATATTTTAATTATCTTAATTGATAAAAAATTAGTACATTATTTTTACATTATAATAATATTATATAGTTTTTTGTATTAAAATATACATTTAACTATAATAAATTTACTTGTTAAATAAATATTTAAGAGAATGGGTTTGGTGTTACCAAAAATATTCTAAGCCGTTACATTAGTATTATAATGTACGCATTACTATTTTATGGATGCCTTATCTAAATTTCATATCCATTTTATTATAATATGTCTCTAAATATAAGAAATTAAATTTTGAAATGAAAATAAACAATTATTTATAAAATATTATTTCAGTGTAAAATAAGTTATGTTACAATTAAAATGAATTTTTATAAGATAAAATGAATTTTTAAAAACATATTATTTTAATAATGAATATATAAAAACTTATTTAAAGACTACATTCATTCTTTTCAATGGTTGTTTTTTACATTAAATTACTATTAAAATATGTACATTTATATGATGATAATTAGATTATAATAAATACATTTCTATCATAATTTCATATTACATTTAGAGTCACTGCCTTATAGAAATAAAACTATAAATATGGTAAATTTAGTTGTCATATATTATTATATGTAAAAAATATTCAGGAATTCAATGAAATAGATTTTATAAAATTATTTTATGAAATTATTTTCTAAGAAATGCACAGAAAATTTTATTATCAGTCGTGAAATAATAAACCTTATTCATTAATATTTAGTATACTATTATCAATTTCTATTTATGGATACATTATTAATTTTATAAAAATAAATATATAATTACGAGAAATAACGGTTATGATACTTTATAAAATCAGGTTTTAAAGGTTAGAGTTATTTTTACCATTAAAAGATCTAATTATTATAAAATTTCATTATTAATTGTTGGTTAATAATTATATATATATATATATATAATATATTATTTATAATTGTTACTGGATAAATCTAATATTTACTAAATTTTTATGTAATAATCGTACTCAATGGTTATGCACTTAATTTTCATGTAATGGAAACATATAATAAATATATTTATATATACTCTCTTGATTATACACTAAAATCATGTTTATCGTATGAGATGAATATTTCATGAATTATTCTTAATTTTTATATGTACCATTTTTCATATATGTATAATTTTTACTATAGACTATGTATCAGGGGACATTTACTAGTATTTAATCTCCATTGTTACTTTTAATATTTATGTATAATTTTTACCTTTTATTTATAATATTATACAATAAAGTAGTAAAACAATGCTCATTTCATGATGTGATACCTATATATAAATGTTAATTATTTGTTTGTAATGTACCCCTTATCCAGTACTCCCTATTGTGGCCAAACCTGGTTAGTCTAGAACTCAAATGTGCCTCCCATACGTTAGAGGCTATTCACTAGAATCAAGGGTGTAAATAACATATTGGGGATACTATATCCCTTGGTTTTTAGTTGTATTAACCGAGAAATAAATATTCAAATAATGAAAATATAAAAAACTATATAACAAAAGAAGATAAACTAAATCATGAAGGTAACTGACCAAACTAGTAATACAAAAAAATGTAATGACATGTTGGAATGTTACTAAGTATCAATGTGAATGTAAAACAAAAAAATCATAAAACAACTCAAAGGAAACACCAAAGACCCTGGTCCTGATCCCCACATTGGTTATGTCTCCATGCTCCAACCCATACAATAACAAAAATCAACAATAATTCCTTTTTCCCTTGTCTAAACATACATCAATGTAATCTGATCAGGTATCAAATAGTGTCTCAAATAGGTTGTGAGTAATGCTCAGTAGGCACACACCGCCATGTCTGAACAAAACTAATTTTATAGTTAGTGCATGAAATAGATTGATAAATAGAATTATTAATTAATAAATTAATAAAATATAACAATTAACCTTCTTCAAAACCATTTTTGAAAAACTCTGAGCATGTAGCATCACCATGCCAACCATAACCACATGTATATAGAATAATCCATTAACTACGAAAATTCCTCTATATAATCATTTCACCATAACCGGTCCAAGACCATTATATAATCATTTCGACATAATTGTACCATGCCCTCTATATAATCATTTCATCAAAACTGGACCAAAACCTTTATATAATAATTTCAGCATAACCAAACTAATCCCTTTATATAAGAATTTCAGGATAACCAGGTCAAGCCCTTTATATAATCATTTTAGTATAACCTGGAAAACCCCTTTATATAATAATTTCAACATAACTGCTCCAATCCCTTTATATAATATTTTCAACATAATCGGACAAAGCCCTTTATTAAAGAATTTTAGAATAACTAGGCCAAGCCCTTTATATAAGAATTTCAGCATAAACATATCATTTCAAAGTATCTTCATTCATTTTAATAAACAAATAAGAAATTTTACAAAGTTATCCTATAATAATAAATCCACTAATATCTCATATAATGCTAATTCATGCTTCAAACCAATAACCAGTTCATTATCATTCAATTGTAGGCTCATCCTATGGGTAGCTGCAAACAAGGTCTCAACAAAATTGGTTTCAAAGGGAACCAAGGAGTAGCCTAAATACGTTATAATCCACACCCATTATTTTTTTAGTTAATGAACTCTTTATTTCGGCATGATAACATAGTATTTCACACACTTAAATAAATAGAAATATCCCACAGGTCTATATTCTAGAACACCTACCTCTATCAACCAGTCAAAGAAACACTCTCAAAAGGGAACACCATTGAAGAAAATTAGAAAATGAGATTAAAAGGAAAACCTATATCACACAGGCATCAAGATCAAAACCTAATTCAATAGAGATCAAAATATATCACCGCTTTAATAGAGGATATTATAAGAAAGTATAAAACCAAAACAAAGGAACTCACCAAAGATCAAACACTATACCAAGACGTCCTAAAAGCAAGGAATCATCGAAAAATAATTTGGAGTCATATTAGCATTCAATATATGGGGATACATAATGAATTAAAAGAAATAATATGTGTATAATCATTTAAAAATGTTGATCTAACAACTTTCATGATGTAAACCCCATTAATGATGTGAAGTTCATGATTTCATGAGATACACCAAAGAATACATCACATCAGGTTAAAGTAACACTGATTGAAAATTTTCATAAAGTTAACCAGTTTCATAGTGAGTAAACCTTTCACACTTTTTAATAGTTCACATCATCTTCCACACAAAGGATTCACATCATTTAATCACTTTACGACGTGAAAGTATCCAGTAAGAAGATTCTCTAAAAACACTTAAAAATCCTCAGGTCAACCCAGAACCCTAAAGTACATCCTCTTATTCCTTTTTCAAATTTATTCCCATATTAAATTAATTCAAAAAAAACTTCCATCCCCATAATTTAGGGAATTTTTCCCTTAAAATATCTCTCCATCCCCCAAAGAAATGGTTTATCCACCAATATTTAAAAGAAGAAGAACCCAACTAAAAGAGGTTCCACAAAACTCAAAGAGGAATGTATCTGGAAAAGACAAGATCTTACAATGGGTAATATATTTCCTTCATTCTATGATAATAATCATTATAATAGTGATTATAGAATACTATGATTCAGGATATTTATAACTCTTATTCATTAAATTTATTTTTATTATTTTTCTATTTTTTTAAATCATATATTATAAGAATATATATATATAATACATTATTTTAACAAAGTAATGAAATTGTGCATATTTTATTATATTCATTTATTATAAAATACATTTATAAACAATTTTATTACTTTAAAATGGAAAATAAAATCAAATTAATCATGAAACACATATATATATTACGTTAAATAATGATAAATATGTATCCATCAAAACTCTTGGATGTTACATATTCCCATGAAATTACATCCTAGTAATATTTTATTAGTGATAAATATTATTAAAATAATAAATATTAAAGTTCATGTGATGTTGAATTTACCTTAAGAACATATATTACTATTTACACCTATATTTTCTCACCAAAATCATAATCCATCAAGTTGGATTAAAATACATAGGGATAAAAGGTAGTGTCTCGTTCTAGTTTATTCAAATGTGTGTTTATCAAGAATGATACAAAAATATCAAGATTTACACCCCATATACCATATATATTTGACATTTAGAAAGGTTATAATCCATATAATGGGGTTATTATACTCTCTATTTGATAATAATCAATAAAACTAAATAAGTAAACACCCAAAAAGTATAATATCAAAGTATATTATCGAATTAGAGTAAAAATATAAGCATTTATAAAATATATTACTATGTTATAATAAATTAGACTAATATCATGACATACTAGTCATACAAAAAGAAGTGATCACTAGATGGGTTGATCACACACATCGAATGTACAAAAGAAAATAAAATGAATAAAGGGAGACACAATTATATAAAATCCTTTGGTCTCACCAAGAAAATTTATCCACCTCCTCATCAAGCTACCCTAGTTCAACTATATATGAACTTTCCTGTAATTCATCCAATAAATGAGGAAGATACATCTAATAAGGTATATGATAATCCTTTCATCGATACTACCAGTTTATTTATTTATCTTCCATATTTAAAACTGGAATAACATCAATTAAGGGTCTGACCCACAAGGAAGGTGTGTGAAAATCCAAGAAAAAAATGAACTCAAATAAATATAAATATAGTTAACCAAGATGGGAAACATTGTAAAACTGATGATGATGAAGTTTTAAAATTGAAAAAAAAATAGTTGAATTGTGAAAAAAATGGGTGAATTATAAAAAATCTAAATTGGGGTAGAAGAAAGTGATGAGGATAGGAGAAATTTTCATTGTATTATCTTAAATTGGTTTTTCTTAATTATTAGGAAGTTTTGAAATTTGATTTCCAAAATAGATATAGGTCACTAGTACCATCTGTTGAGGGTGTTAGAGCTCAAATGGATGAATTCAGCAGTTAATCAAATACTGAATTCACTAAAAAAAAGATATATGAGGTTGGTTTAATCAAGATAAAATTGTCATTTTGATTGATGATCAAAACACCAATAGGGAAAAGAATCAAGAATGAATTGAAAAAAGATAAAAAACTAATAAATATTATTTCCACTTAACAGTTTATCCTAAAACCATATTCTTAATAATCATATTCATTATTGAGTTCATTACAAAAAAACAAGATACGAGAATGAGGAAATGGGATATAGGAGACTTATTTATATAGAATCTCTAATATCATCCTCTACTACTGATGAATCTCCCATTTCATATTAGCTACTCTCATCGATCATTTAAGAATCAATCCCCCCTATATAGTGTAGGTCTTATCTCTTTTGAATGAAGTTATGCACCATCTCCCAACATTAATCTCACTATTAGAAACTTAGATCGAATCTTGATTAACCAAGTACACACCATTTACTAATGACCATCTTATTTAGGTGATTTAATTAGAGATCTCTAAAAATGTAGATATCCCCATGTAGGTTTCTGATTCATCAATTAATGCATCCTCAGAAAACATAAAGGGTGATCAACCTTGATTTCATATTTATGATCCTGATATCTATATCTCTCCCTTATTATTTAAATTTTATTTGATAATTATGGATAATTTGGTATTTTAATCCATCATAGAATCTGATCTCCAAATTTTTAAAAGTGTGAGTGAAGTCTCAAAGGATTTTTCAGAAGTCTTATATGGTGAAAGTAAGTAGAATTCATCTATGAAGCTAAGAAAATTCTTACATAAATCCTCTAAAAAAGTAATATGTTGGAATTGAAAGTTATATGTGTTGGAAAGTCCTAGGAAGATCCCCTTTCTAATGTCTTATTATTCCACTTCCCAACCTGAAAATTGAAAAAGTCATAAGTCATATGAAAATTATACTAATACCTTATGAAAACGACTTTCAAATTCATACAAGGTAAAGAAAGATTTACAATATGAGAAAATTCATATGAAATTAAAACAAATTCATATAAAAAAGGCTTAGAAAATTCATGTGAAAATGAAAAGTAATAAGAAAATATTCAATTCCTTATGATATGACCTAGAATTATTAAGAAAATGTGACTTTACTGATTTTTTAAAATTATAACCGATTTCTAGCAAATGAGTACCAAATTTTATTCTATAAAATATATTTCATACTAAAATCATGGAGTAATAAAAGAATTAATTCCAAAAATCCAAAAAAATTTCCAAAACATTACAAAAATATTATTTAAATTAAATTAACAATAAAATAATCCAAATTACTTGATACTTAAAAACATAGGAAAATAAAACCAAGAATTAATTCATTACTTAAGTAAAAAACAAATAATTTTATCAAGATATTCAAAGAATCAATGTTTTGAATAAAAAACTAATATTTAATAATTCTCTATTATAAGAAAATTGTGATTTAGAACATAATAATTTCTCAAAAAGGGTGTGGAAAACATGTATCAAAGTAAATCCACATCAAATCTTTTTACACTTACTATTTATTATCATCAAGAAATCAGTTCATCAAATTCAGTGGAAATAAATTCAACTTAAAAATGAATTTTTTCTATTACCAACAAAAAATTGATTTTGAAATATGCTTTCCCCCATAGACTCTCTCATGTAAATATTATTTCTATTCTCATGAGAACATTTTTGGCTGAGGGTTGGTTTCTTGTTTTCTAAAAATGATTGAATTTTAAAATTAGGAAATTAATTTTTCAAACTACACATTGTAATCAAATTTTATTCTAAATTTTCTTTCTCTCCAAGGAGAAAAAACTGTCATATTTTTGCACACGAAATAATTAGACACAACTAGTGGATGACTATCTTAATAATTAACAAGGAATTATAATTAACTCATAAAATGATTTTAATATTATCATAAAATTATCAACCTAGCATTAGGAGTTCATTTCATAGACCACTAAAATGTAAATTTTATGAGTTTATACCCAGACAGAAATTTAAAATTATATAAAAATTGTAGATATTACTCCCCCATTTTTACTAAAATATATATTTTTACACTAGTGACAATGATGTAACTAGATTGAATATATGGAATAAATAGATCTGATTAATCACTTTAAGAGGAAAATAGTCTTTAAATTTAGTAAAATCTTACAACCACTAAAAAAATAAATAAAAACATGAAAATATTCAATTTTGAATGAAATCAATTAATGGAATTTTTGTGTTTTCTCAATGAAATATAATTTATCAAAGAAAGGGACCCCTCCCCCACACTTAAAACTCAACATTTTCCCCAATTTTGAAATATAATATGGAAGAAATAATTATATGGTTTAGTTTAAATAAATATTAAATGAATTAGTTATAAATAATATTAAGGGGAATAATGCAGCTTAGAAATATAATTTCCACTCTAAAAACCCATCAGTAGAAAATTCTCAACATGAGAACATATTTCCAAAAAGTTAACACCTAAATATTTAATTTAATAGAAAATTTTATATTCACACCTTGAGTTGCATAAATTTTTTTCAATTAAACATAAAAAATAACATTCAAGAACAGGATTCCAGCAAGTAAAAATATCAGAATAATAGTAGCAACCAGTAGGCTTTACCAAGTGATTTCAGCATGAAAAATTATTTCACAATTTCTTTTATTTTTTTATTTACAAAAACAATATTTTTTTAGTAAATAAGAGAGATAAATTGATATATAAATTGAAAATAGAATCCCTTGGAATAGAGGATTTTATATTTTAAATTTATCCAAATACAATTTCCCTTTTGGTTTAAGTAAAATACATTTAGTTATCCAGAGTTTAGTTCCTACAAATTGAAACTACTTAAAATTATATTCCAACAGATTAATATTATAAAAATAAAAACTAGAGTTTAAGTTTGAAGTAAATTATATCAAGGTTTCACAAATTTGAAACTCTTTATTTTCTTTAAAAAAATTAGTTTTATACCAGTGAATTATATAATAAGTTTTTCTTCTAAAATATTATGGAAGACCTGATAACTAATATGCATAAACTCAATAGAATTTTTCTTCTTCTAAATAAAATAAATCACACAATGATGATCATGGTTCGACTCACATGAAGCACTAAATTTAAATACCTTATTTAAAATTAGTAAAAGACAAATTTTCAACCATAAACATAGTAACCAATAGATTTTTATACCCTTAAAATTAAATTTTAATCCTATATATATGAACCATGTATGTTCTATTCTAATCTCCAAACTACTCTAAATCTATATTTACTAACACTATTATGATACTAAATGGTCTATACCATTTGGTATTTAGTTTACGAGGTAGTAGTTTCAATATGTAATTGAAAACCAGGAACTTTTACCCAAACTTAAAGTGTCTATTTTGAATGATAGAGTCATAAAAATACTTTTCTATTTTCTTATAAATCCTAGTATTTTCATATTATTCTCTAATAATATCCTCTAACTCACGTAGCTCCAAAAATAATCTCTCACCAATACTTTTGAAAGAAAAAATTAATGCCTCAAAAATCCAAAAAGACTTGTGTTATAGCTCAATAGGTAAGTAAAAAGATTTTCCAAAATTAAATCTATAAGGGGAAATCCTGATATTGGTCTCAAAGGTTATCCCATCATCCCAAAAGGAATCATCTAACTTCATATACCAGTCCATCCATAAGCTACTCATAGTTTTCACAAGAATCTATTTTAGTTTCTTATTTGAGATTACAAATTTTCCACTAGATTGAGGATGGTAATTAGTTCTAGTTTTGGGCATGCAACCAAATTTTTAATTAAGGTTTTTAATTTTATGTTTTTGAAATAAGTTCCATTATTAGTGATTAATGTATTAGGTACTCAAAATCTAGAAAAAAATTCTTAATGAATTTGACCACACTATTTTTTTTGTTCTAATAAAGTTCAACATACTCTACCCACTTAGAAACATAATATAAAACCACTAATATGTACTCATTTCCATGGGAATATGGGAATAGTCCCATAAAATCCATCCCTAATACATCAAAAATATCAACCTTAAAAATTAATTTTATAGGTATCTCTTGTGTCATTTCAAATTTCCCATTATTTGGAATTTTTCATAACCCACTACTAATCTCCCAACATCCTTGCAAATTATAGGCCATTAAAATATAGATTGAAGAACCTTTTGGTCAATTATTTCACCCCCATGGTTTCCTCCCCATGGTGAAGAGTGGAAACCTTTAATAAATGATAATATATCTTCCTTAAGTATACACCTTTTTGTGTATGTATTATCTCAACAATACTCTATAAATATTATTGATTTTGATGCTCACAAATACCCTTGTTTGTTTTACTAAGGATATTACATTAAGTGTATTTTAAGAAATTAATATTCTTTATAGTATTTATTTTTGAATTATATTAAATATTTTAATTCTCAAGGAATATTCTTTAAAGTATTCAGAACATGTTTTAATATACTCTAGAAACACTATTCATACCCTACATCGATAGATGCAATGTAAGGAATAAACCTTATGCTTGGAATAGTGTGTAATGAATGAAACCTACATTCAGAACAGTATGTATAGATCATCAACCCTGCATTATAAAAAAATTATTGTTAAATAACCTTACATTTGGATGGAACCTTACATTTTTCAAGAGAATAAAGTATGGTTAAAGAACCCTATGTAAGTAAGGAACCCTACATTTGAGTGACAAACGTTTGGATCATCAACCTTTCTTTTACTATCAACCTTACATTTTCAAACCTATGTTTGGAGAATGAACACTATATAATTGAACCCTTTGTTCAATATTTTATCATTTTTTGAAGGAACCCAACGTTTGACTATTCAATGTTTGAGTTTTAAATTCATGAATTTATTTGAGATTTCTACAACAGTCTTGATAGAATTACTAACCGATTCAAGGGTCATTGTGATATATTAAAAGAATCATATTCACTAGATAAATTTACTCATATTTCTAAGGAACGTTATGAATCTCTTGGATGTTTTTTAATTTCAATATCTATAATCTATTAGGAAATTTTATTGGATCTATAATATAAAAACAAGATGTGCCTTTCTATATATTTTATCAAAAATTATTCTGAAAAAAAGTAGATATGTATATTTTCTATTGAAATCATATTTTTAGATATTCATCCATATTATCATAAATATATTTTTCAGATATTCTGTAACAAATGATCGACTCTATTATTCATATAGGAGGCTACACTTTGGAGACATACATGTTCAATATATTACTGTTGTAAAATTGCTACTATTATTCATTTTTTTATTTTATTTAAATATCATTTGAAATAAGGATCCCTTCCTTACTTATCTCTCTTTAAGAATTTAATTTCTGAATAAGAAGTTCCATCTACTGTCAAATGTTTTAGCTACAACTGTGAATTTCAACCCTAACCTTCAGATAAATTTGTTTTGATTTATTAGAGTATCAACTACTCGATCTCAGTTGTGGTTAAGTGACAAATTAATATATTAATATGTGGATACTCAATTTCATTTTGAAGAACCAAAATCCTCTATTTAGCCTTGTTGTAAATGTTTCAACTACCTTCACTCAGTTGTGGATTTGTGGTCTTATGATAAGAGGACTATTCTAGTGAAATTCACCAAGATCACAAAGAGTGTTTTAGTGGAGTGGACTAAGGGATATTTGTGCCCCAAACCACTATAAAAAGTTTTGTTTTTTTTATGTTTATATGATGCTCATATTTCATAAAAAAATAAAAATATTTCATATTTGCATTAAACACAAATTCATTCGAAAGACAGAATTGTGTAATTTTATTGAAAAGACACAATCCCCCCCCCACTTGTGTCACTTTATATTATTATGACCTAAAAATTGGTATCAAATGAGAGATTTTGGATTAAATATATACAAAGATGAAGAGAATGAGGTCTATAAAAAAGGTTGGAAATGGATGATCCTAGAGAATTTGTGGCCATGGTTCGTGCTCTGTACTTTATTGGTGAAAATTATGGATGATGGAAATCTCGAATAATTATCTATCTAAAGAATAATGGATTTGATGTCTATTCTAATATCATTACACCTTATCTGATTCAAAAATAATAGAGACTTAGACTACTAAAACAGAAGCTGAATATGGCATCAATTCAAAAGAAATGAATGATATTATCTATGGACTTGGTCCTGATGAGTTTAATTTTGTATAATAATGTCCTAATGCCTATGATATGTGACAAAAGATTTTCTTTTCTTATGAAAGAATAGAAAACATCATATAGATGAGATATGTTATAGAAAATTTAAAATTTTACACCTTTATAATGTTTGATGATAAAAGCATCGCATAGATGAATGGAAGGTTAACAAATATTTTCGATAATATTAATGCCTTCAAAGATCCTATTAATCAATCTAATTAGGTGTTGAAAGTACTCAGAGTACTATACTAGAAATGGAATATAATATCTAATATTATTTGAAAATTATTACCTATCAAGAATTTGAAAATGAAGGAATTAATTTGAACTCAAATTATATACAAATCTAAAATAAAAGTTGAAGCTCAAGATGATAAGATTTTAGTGAAAAGGGAAAATTTTTCCTTGAAAGCGACATCTCATAATCATAACTAAAAATCAAAATAAGAAGTTAAAACAGATAAGAGTTCAGACTCCTCGGATTCTGAAATGGAACTGGCTCAGCTATCCAGAATGTTCAGAAAATTTTACAAGAATAAAACAGGCTTTAGAAAATCCTTCAGAAAGGATGAAAAATAACCTAAATTATTTTGAGGTTATGAATGAAAAAAATTCAGTCATATCATACCTGATTCCTCTCAATTCAAATCGAAATAAAAAGTCTAGAAAATAAATATCAAAAGAATTCTAAGTATGAAAATAAAGGGAAAAGGATAAATGAAAGCTATATGGGGTGTATCTTAAGACTCTAGTAGCTCCTCAAAATCTGGTTTAGGAAAAGAGCCATAAACTCTCAAAGACAACGTGTGCTTTATAGATGAAGAAGAATAAAATGCACAAACCTATTACTATTATTATTATCGTACTGATAGTTTCTCACATGATAAAATAGCTACTTATTGTTCTATTTTTAAAGAAAAATATGATTGCATGTTAAAGAAACATAAATCATTAAAAAATATTTACAATTATATATTAGGTCCAAGATACACTCTATTAAAACAATATAAAGAACTATTTGAAAAATTCAAATCATCTACAAAAATCTAAATTGATATTGAAAAATATAAAAGAATTGGAGGATGAAGTTGAATTTTATAAGAGTACTACAATTATTTTTACCAAAGGAGGGAATTTTTTAAATGAAATTCAAGGAAATAATATCATTAAAATAGAAATACATGAAATATTAATTAAGGGTGAGAAATCAAAATTGTATAAAAATTATTTTTTTCCCAATTTAAAAAATACTACATATTATTAGTGTAGAACAAAAGGTCATCACACTAATAATTTTAATTTGAAAAATACTAAAATTAGTGGTATGAAAATAGCCATTGTTTCTAAAAAAAATTCTAAATTAAGTGGAGTAAATTATGGAAAAATTAGTCAAATATTGATTCCCAAATCACTACTTCCTAATACTGTGGGACCCAAGAAAATATGGGTACCAAAACAAGCACATGTTTAATTTCTTATGTAGGAGATAGGTCACAGAAATAGAAAATCCATATGTTATACAGAAAGAGGCTATTCTAGGAACATGATTATAGAATCATTAAAGTTTCATATGCTAACTCAAATATATGGAGGTATAGTCACTTTTGGTGACAATGAAAAGGGAAAGATAGTTGGTGTTGTAATTTTTGGAGATCCAAATACTATCTTAATCAACAAAGTACTGTATGTGCAAGGTATAAAGCATAACCTGTTAAGTATTTCTCAAATTTTTTATGATGGATTATATGTTTATTTGTCTAACAATTCCTACTATATGTTTAAAGATTAATTGATTAAATTTAAAGCACCTAGATATGATAATGTTTATACTTTGGATTTAAATTACTTGTGTAAAAATAAAGTGAATTGTTAACTACTAAGTCAAATGAGTCATAGATCTAGCATAGGAGACTTGGTCATTATAATATTTATGCTTTAAAAAATTTATCTTAGAAACAATTAGTTTATAATTTTCTTTATCTTAAAATTGATAATGATAGATTCTTTGATGCAATCCAAATTGTAAAGCATCATAAGTCTTATTTCAAATCTATTAACAAAATTGTTACATCTAAACCTATAGAACTTACCCACAGGGATTTGTTTGGACCATATAGAGTAGAAAGTTTGGATGGTAAATTATATGTTTATGTTTTAGTTTATTATTATTCTAGATTTACTTGGGTATATTTTCTAAAGTTAAAAAGTGAAGTATTCACTATTTTTAAAAGTTTTTGTAATTTTTTTCAAAATAAAAAAGGTTTTAGAATAATTTCTTTGAGAAGTGATCATGGCGGAGAATTTGAGAATCAAGAATCTGATTATTTTATCTCCAATTTGTGTATTAAACACACCCTCTATGAACCAAGAACACCTTAAAAAAATGGAATTTTTGAAATAATAAATAGAACTATTCAAAAAATAGAAAAAACTATGCTAAATGAATATAGTATTCCTACTTATTTTTGGGCAGAAGTTTTAATCACAACCTGCTATATCATGAATAGGGTTTTAATAAGACCTATTTTTTAAATGAACCCCTATGAAATTTGGAATAATATAAAACCTAAAGTAATGTACTTTAATGTTTTTGGATGCAAGGTTTATATCTTGAAACTAAGGACAACCTTGGTAAGTTTGATCCAAAATACGATGAAGGAATGTTTTTAGGATACTATGCTAATTCTAAACCCAATAGAGTATTTAATAAAAATTCAAGGATTGTTGAAGAATCATTTCATGTGATGTTTGATGAAACTGACCCTTTCATTAATTAAAAATATCAAAATGATGAAATTATTAACTCATTTGACAATATGAGACTTGAAACCTCTAAAGATGATTTTGAAAATGATATAAATGAAATTTAGTCCAGTTTAGAAGAACATAATACGGAAGAACTTATAAGTGTATTTCCTAGATAGTCTAAAACCTTAAAGAACCATCCTTTGTAAACTGTTATAGGGGGCCTAGATATATAAATTAGAACTAGAAGATATGTGTGAAACCTAACAAAAGTTTTTACATTTATGTCCTAGTTAGAACCTAAATATATCGAATAATCCTTAAAAGATAAAATTTGATTGTTATCAATACAATAAGAACTAAACCAATTCCTAAGGAATGAAGTTTTGGATTTAATATAAATTCCATCTAATTGTCCAATTATATGAACTAAAGGGGTCTTTATAAATAAAAATGATGATCAAGGGATCATAACCAGAAAGAAAACCATATTTGTAGTTAAAGGATATAATCAAGAAAAAGGTGTATATTATGATAATACCTTTTCCCTTATACTGATATTATAAGTAATTAGAATCCTATTATCTTATACATATCATATGAACATTAAATAATATCATATGGATGTTAAATATGCATTTTTAAATCGATATTTTATGGATAAATTTTGATGTTGAGAAAACTCCTAGTTTTGAAAATTTTCATAAACCAAATTCTATTTTTAAACTTACTGAAACTCTCTATGGCCTCAAACAAGCACCTAGAGCTTGGTATGAAATGTTATGTTATTTTTTATTGAAAATTAATTTACTTATGGATTAGAAGATCCAATGCTTTATAATAAAACTATTTGTTCTAATATTTTATTATTAAAAATCTATGTTGATGATGTTATTTTTGGTTCAATAAATAAAAATATTTGTATTGATTTTTCAAAACTAATGCAAAAAATAATTTGAAATGAGTATGATAGTAGTACTGAATTTATTTTTAGGATTTCAAATTTATCAAAAATATTATGGAAATGTTTTAAATCAAAGTAAATATATTATTTATTTATTGAAAAAGTTTGGACTTGAATACAGTAAGACTTACACAACTCATATTTGTACCAATATAAAACTTTATTTGGATGAAACTAGAAAACCAGTTGAAAATAAGTTATATAGAGGTATGATTAGTAGTCTGTTATATCTTACTGCTAGAAAACTAGAAATTATGTTTTCTATATTTATATGTTCTATATTTCAATAAAATCCAAAATAAGCTTTTCTTACTATTGTTAAATGAATTTTTAGATATTTAAAAGGAATAGTTTTTCAATCTCTTCTTTACCCCAAAACTTATGATTTTAATTTTTTTTTCATATTTAGATGCTGATTTTGGAGGTTGTAGATTAGATAGAAAAAACATCTCACAAACCTATCACTTTTTAGGAAAATAGTTAGTATCTTGGTCAAGTAAAAAACAACACTTAGTTTCCCTATCAACAGCTGTAGTAGAATATGTGTCTACTGGCAGTTTTTGTACACAATTAGTATGGATGAAAAACACTCTACTAGACTTGGGATTAAATTTTAATGGTATAAATATTTTATGTGATAATAATAGTTCTATATATATTTTGAAAAATCTTATAAGTCATTATAGGACTAAGCATATTGATATAAGGTATCATTTTTTAGAGACCATGTTCTTAAAAAGGATATATCCTTAGAATTTGTTAATACTAAATATCGATTAGATGATATTTTCATCAGACCACTTTCTACTACAAGTTTTTATTTTATTAAAGGGTAATTATTTTTATTTAATTTAAAATAAATATTTATTAGTTTAATTCATTTTAGTATATTTATAATTTTAATTGGTTTTAATTTATTTTAAATCTATTTCAATTTATTTCAATCAATTTTTTTTAATTCATTTATTCTATTTTCATTGTCAAAAATAGTATTTCGTTTATTTTCTTAAATAAACTTTGTCTATTTTTTAGTTTCAAATCACGTGTTTTAAAAACCTAAAAATTAATGATTACTTTATCTAATCAGCATGAGAAGCTAGGTCGTGTCATCATCTATTAGAAAACCCTTTGACTTATCTTACCTTTTCGTTTTAGAACCATTTCACCTTTCAGAACCCTTGTCTTTCTCCTAAACCCTAGAATCAGAAAACCTTCAACCTTCAGATTCTTATAAATGATGAAGAACAAGATAATCGATGAAGGTGAACCAAGTGATCCAAAGCATTAGTGTATTCCTTATAGAAATATTCTTTAATGAAAGGTTGTTAGTTTTGAATGGTTTTATCAGAATAACATTCTGCTCAATAAATCTCATACATTTCAAGGTTTGGAGTATCAATTCAATGGAGAAAATATAGATTTTATTTAAAAGGTAGAACTGAATCATTTTTACAATAATGTTTAGTTTCAGTGAATCAGAAGATATAATATCCTCTCGAATATAAGATAAAGAATTTTCAATTTACTCAATTGAAATTGATCATATTTTAAAATGCATATATTAATGGGTATTCTAGTTTGATCTTTGATCAATTGGAAATAAATATGAAAATTGTGTAGATATAATGACTTTTCTATTTGGTTCAACAAACATTAGTAAAATGTTATTAAAGGATCTTGAGGAAGATCAACAAGCTTTGGTCAAATTTATTCAAACTCTTATTTCTCCGAGATTTGATGAGATGGATAAAATTATATACCCATACATTTATATTTTTTTATTTATGAGTGACATAAAATTTATTTTTCATAGATATATGATGATATATTTAAGTTATTACTTTCATTATTAAGCAATAATGTCGTTCTATCCTTATGGAAGGATACTTTCTCTAATTCTATATAAAAATAATATGATTCATCTTTTTGATACTCAAATTAAATGTCATAACAACAATGTTTTAAATGTTGTTACTCTTAAGAAATTTGGTTTTTACTAGAGTATAGTGAAAGGAATGTTAATTCATGTTAGTGTAGATGAATAAAAGAAATCTAGATCTTTTTCTTAGTGGGACCAAAGTTCCTTAATATATGAAGGAGTTGGAGAATCCATAATAGAATTTGTTTCTCATCCTACCAAGATATAGATTAGATTTTATGATATAGATTTTATAGAAGAATAAGAAGAAGTTAAATAGAAACATGTTTTAAAAATGAGGAATAAAGAAGAACTGAAACCTGAAGAACCGGTTATATGATCTGGAGATGCAAATCATTCAGTTAATTTGGAAGAACCAGATCAGGCTGAGGATCAATAAGCAAAGAGCCAATTTCAAGAGAATCAGGATGTTCCTTAACTAGAAAAAAAAAGAATAATCTATTCAAGGAGAACATTAAGTTCCCAAATAAGTAACTGAGGTCACTGATATCATTGAACATCAGACCATCCCCACCATTGATCATTCAATATAGATCTATGAATCTATCTCTAGATAAAGGATTGAGGTGCTTGATTGTATTTCTTATTCATGTGAGAAGTTTGTAGAGAATTCCATCACTAATCCCTTAGATATTTTATAGGTTGTTTCTCAGTCAAAGAATCCAGATGAAGGGACATCTAGTTCAATGACAACTCTTATTGAATATCTTATTATTAATTTTAGCAAAGATAAAGAAGAGATTTCAAGTCTTTGACAAGAACTAGAAGATTAAAGGAAATATTTTGATGATTTAAGGAATTCATCTTCTATAAGAATAAAATTAGAGTATGTTATGACCCTGCTTCAAGAAATGAAAGAGTATTCTGTTTCAAAAATAGATTTTTATGTGTTTAAAAGAGAAATTTTTGATCAACTTGGGAAGGTTAAATTATAGTCTATTTTTAAGATAGATTTTTCTGTTTTGAAATGGTATTTGGGAATCCAATTTGAATTAGTCTAGGGGAGTATCGGTCAATCTAGCACTTCTACCTCTACACCTAAAATATCACCAGATATGATTAGAAGGTTTTAATCTATCACAATAGTCATGATAGATATAAATGATCAGGTTCGAAATCATTAGTGCAATAGAGCACCCTTATCAGTGTTGTTATATAATTATATATATCTTTTTGAGAAACTCACTTCAAGTAAACTAGGAAATAGGTTGCAACTAAATCAATTCAGTGAAAAGTTATCTAAGTTTCTAAAAATATAGGAGAATTTTCATGACTTTTTGAAATTAAATTTGATTGAAACTCTAAAATTTAGTCACGATTCAAGGAATTTATTGAGAAAGTTGGTTGATAATCGTGAAGAAAATCTAAAAGCTCATATGGAAGAATGGAAAAAAGATTTTTAGGAAGCTCTGGCTCAACCCGATCATGATCCTGATCAAACCCTTTCTCCTTCAATCAGACTATCTATTTAAACCTTTTTCTCAATCCAAAACATCTATTGTAGTTATATAGTTATTTATAATAAAACTCACATTGTTCTTTTTATTTTCTATGACTAATTTTTCATTTATTGATTATTTATTTATCACTAATTCTTGAATCAATGTCTTATTTATCCAAATAATACATTAAAAACATTCATTTATTAGTCTATGCCAAATTAAAAGTGTTATAATCCTTTTTCTTATAATTTCTTTTTGATATCATAAAAAAGGGGAGAAAATTGGGTAAACACAACATTTTATTTAAATATATTTTTTTCTATATAGTTTTGTTAAATAAAAATTTTGTTTTCATAAAGCTAACTATTTAATGTGTTTTATTTAAATGTGTTTACAAAATTCTATATTTTCGGTTAGATATTTTATGCGTTTTGTGATCATAAAAAATCAGGAGATTGTTGGGAAAGTATTGTCCCATAAATACTCTATAAATCTTATTGATTTTAATGTTCACAAATACACTTCTTTGTTTTACTAATGATATAAGTTTAATTGTATTTCAAAAAATTAATATTATTTACAATATTTATTCAATAATTATATTCATGCTTTTAATTCTCAAGGAATATTCATTAAATTATTCAGAATGCATTTTAATATATTCTAGAAACGTTGTTCATACCCTACGTTGATAAACGTAATGTAATGAATAAACCCTACACTTGGAATAGAACATAATTAATGAACTATATGTTCAGAACGATACATATGTATCATCAACCCTATGTCATCAAAAAATTATGGTTAAATAACTGATCTTTTGGATGGAACCTTTTGTTCATCAAAAGAAGAAAGTATGGTTAAAGAACCCTATGTAACTAAGGAACCCTGCATTTGAGAGACAAACGTATGGATAATTAATCTTACTTTTATGATCAACCTTACATTGTCAAACATACATTAGAATAATGAAATCTATACAATTGAACCCTATGTTTTATATTTTTTTGTTTTTTGAAAGAATCCTACGTTTTACTTTTCAACATCGAAGTTTTAAATTCGTGATTTTATCTGAGATTTCTAAAATGGTCTTGAAAGAAGTACAGACTAATTCAAGGATCATTATGATCAATTAAAAGAAACATATTTAGAAAATAAATTCACTCCTATATCTAAGGGATGTTATGCCTCTCCTAGAAATTTTTGAATTTGAATATCTATGATCTATTAAGCAATTTTCTTGGATTTGGAATATAAAAACAAGTTTTTGCTTTCTATATATTTTATCGATAGTTCTTATAAAAATATAGTAGATGTGAATATTTTCTTTTGAAATCATATTTTCATATATTTGAATATATTCTCATAAAGAACTTTTACAGATCTAATGCAACAAATGATCGACTCTATTATCCACATATTAGGCTACACTTTGGAGACATATATGATCAATCTCTAACTACTGTAAGATTGCTACTTCTATTCATTGATTCTTTTTATTTAAGGATAAGTTGAAACTAGGATAACTTCAGAAATTATCTCTCTATAATTATTTCATTTATAAAGAAGAATATCCATTTACATTCAATTGTTGCTACTGTATTTTTCAAGTTCAACCCGAACCTTAAAATCAAAAAAAATTATTAGAGTATCAATTGCTCGGACTCTGTTATCATAAAGTGGCATATTCTTGTATTAAGATATGAACAATTAGTTCCTTGTTAAATAATTGGATAGATCTTTTTATCCTTTCTGTAAAGGTTTCAAATTTTTATACTTAGTGTGGATTTGTGGTCTTATGATAATTGGACTATTATAGTAAAATTCACCAAGCTCACAAAGAGAGCATTGGTGGAGTGGACTAGGGGCGCTTTGTTCCCCAAACCACTATAGAAATTCTATTTTCTTTATTTATATTTACCCTCTACTCATATTTCATAAAAAAGAAAAATATTTCACATCTGCATTAATAATAGAGGGATTCAAAATATATAATTGTGGAAGTTTATTGAAAAAACACAATTCACGCCCTCTTATTTTACTTTGTAATATTCCCACTTAAAATATTTTTTATAATGTTATTAGAATTAATTCTAAACAATAGAGGGACATATTATAAACAGGGTTTAATTTTTGAAATGAATTTATTTCTCTGATTTTGGGAACAATTATTGGGCATAACTCTTTTAGAAAAAAAGTTATCAAAATATTCATACAAAGTAGTCTTCTTCACTGGAAAAGAAAAAAAATTCATCTAGTAAAAATGATTAATCACTCTTGGGTCATCACTTAAATTTTTGGGAATCATAGGTAAGTGTTGATCCAAAAAAATTATTTCTCCTTTCTTATCCCTAATTTCTAAGTCAAATTTTGGTAAAAAATGATCCACTAATTTCTTCAGTATTAGTTTTTCAAATTTGTTTGGAAGCAGGTATTTTGGGGTAGTATGGTTAATAAAAACAATAACCCTGGATCCAATCAAGAACTATCTAAACTTATAAAATAAAAAAAATAACTAAAAATACCCACTTAGTTGTGGTATAATTTATTTGATCATCATTTAGGATCTTACGAGAATAATAGGCCACATAAAAGTTTATCTCCTTCCTCAACACTAATATTTCCCAAAAGACCATATCACTAGCATCATGAATTACTTAAAATGGAGAATTTACATTCTATGTAAGTTATCATTAGTACTAATTTCATTTTATCTTTGATAAGATTTAATGAATCCAAACACTTTTCATCAAAAACAAATGGTGTATTCTTAACTAGTAGAGAGAATGTGGATCTAATTATCTATCAAAATTAATTCATGAAACTCTTATAGAAACCATCATGTCTAATAAGAATCACAAACCCATTAACATTTTATATAGTTTTTAATTTTTAATCACCTCCATCTTATCATTATTAATTTATATACCCTTCCTGGAAACATTATGACTAACCAAAATTCCCCTAGTGACCATGAATTGAAATTTACCCCAATTTAGAATACGGTTAGTATCTTGAAACCTTTGTAAAATTAATTCTATATTTTCAAAAAACCTTTCAAAATACTTTAAAATAGTTAAAAATTCATCCATGAATCCCTCAATAATCATCTCAACCATTCCTAAAAAGATAACCATTGTGCAACTTTAAAAGGTATATAGGGCACCACATAAACCAAAGGGTGATTTCAAGTAAAAAAATGTTCCAAATAGATCTAAAAAGGGTTTTTTATTAATATTAAAAGGGTATGTGAATCTAATTTTAACCAAAATATCTATCCAGAAAGTATTGAAATTCATTCCTATGTAATCACTCAAGAATTTGGTCCAAAAATGGCATTTAAAAATGGTTCTTTCTAGTGGGTGAATTGAGCTTCCTATAGACTATACAAACTCTCCACTTGATCACTATGCTATTTTGGATTTTTTTTTTATTCCTTTCATTTTTATAATATTCACACCTAGTTTCTTAGGAACCACTTAGACAGGGATTACAAAAGTTTTATTGGAATTGGGATAGATGATCTCAGTATCTAATAGTTTTATCACTTCTTCCCCAACAACTTATTTAATATTAATATTGAACCACTTTTGGCCTTCAACCTACGTATTTTTATCAGGATCCATTGGGATATTATATATATAACTATGGTTTAATCCCATTTACATCATCTATGTTATAACTTAGGTTATTTTTAAATCTTATAAAAAATATCCAACAATTTCCTAACTTGAAGTTTTTCTAGTTTGGTTAAAATAATTGTTTCCATCAAAAATTTCTCACCTGAAAATTAGCATTCATATGATATGAATGTTTTTTTAAGTTCTAATTCTATTTTTTAAATTATAGAAGGTATAATATTGGGTTTAAGTGGCTTAATATATTTAATATGTTTCGTAAATAATGAATTATATATAAATAAATCCACTTCTTCACTGTTTTCTACATTGGAAATCTCATTATACTCAATTTCTAGTTCTATTATAAGGATTATTCTCTAAAAACATCATCCAAATATTCTGAAATTTCTCTCTCATATTCATTAAAAGGCTATTTCTCCTAACTTAAACTAATTCACAAACAGGATTTAGTGGATATGGGAGATTTTAAATTTTTTCAAACATAAAATTATTCCTTTTTTTCTCTAAAGTTAAACATTAATTTTCAATTAGATAGATAAATAAAATATCTACATATGGATAATAGAGGATATAATAAGATGATAGGAACACCCTAATTACACTTCATTTCCAAAATGAGAAAATTAGTTAATAAAACTAATTTTCTAACTCTATAAAGAAGGTCACCTACTCTCCCAACTAGATGAGAGATGGATCGGTCATTTAAATAAAGAAAACAAGTGGGTGTAGTTATCTAAGATGAAACTATTTAAATAGTGATTAAGGGGATCAAATTCATGCTAGCATTATGTTCACATAAGTAATTTAGTTGGAAACTATTCTCTAAAGTACATGGGAAGACAAAGTTTCCTAGATATTTGAGCTTATGAGGTATTTTATTTGGAAGGACATTACCGCACACTTTAGTGAGGTTGTAGGTTTAAAATTACTCACATTTTTTCTATTTTAAATAATCCTTTTTATTATTTTCTATTATAATTAGACTTAAACCAAATATTTAAGGAATGAGAGATTTATTTGAAGCCTTATAAATAGTAACAGTAACTTGGGTAGTTCATGTTATTAATTAATTTTCTTAATTATTTGATGGAAAGGAATGTGTTGGGAAATATTCTTCAAAATTATAGGAATAACCTCAAGATATTCCTAAAGATTTTAATTCCCTTCATTTTTCTTAACTATTATATATTTTTTAACTTGTTCAGGTGGAACAACTAGTTTTATTTGAGTTTCACCATGGCTATCTAGAGATATATATTCATTTCTACCAAGATTTTGGATTCTAGATTCATTCGGAAATTCCTTTTAAATATCCCATGGATCATTTCTAACTTTGTGGAACGTTTTTAAAACACTCTTAGTAGTGACACCCATAAAATTCTCCCTAGGTTTGACTACTATTTTGTTGACAAACATACCTTTATCTCTAGTACTCTTGTCCAAAACTAGTTGTCCCATCTGCAACTATAGGTTATTCATCCTAGAATCCTTTTGAGATTTATCTTGATCATATAAATATTTTTTTGAATCAAATTCGGTTTTTTCTGTTAAAATTTTCTAATAATTTTTGGAAAACACCCCTTACTTCCTCTTGATAATTATAGGTTTCATCCTTATAATGGTTTTCAAATTATTTCCTTTATTATGGGAATCCAATGTCAGAAGGTTGTCTCAACATTCCTTACTCTCTCCATGATAAGTTGGGTAGGTTCATATATTATGGGTTGTAATTGTTTGAAATAGTTTCATCTCTAGCTTGCATCATTAGGCCATGCCCATAAAAATAAACATCTTCTAAAGTTTTGGATAGCATTTCAATGTTCGGGGAGATTATGTTAGGGTGCAGAAACATGCCACATTCATGGTATTTCTCTCTAAGGGGTTATTTTTTATTTTGACAACCAATTTTATTTAAAATTTATTTTTAATTTTAGTTCATTATTGACTGATGTTGCTATTTGATTTTAGAAAATTAAGGATTCATTTACAACCCTAAAAAAGTTTTTTAATCTCCTCTAATGACTCTTCTTCTGTTAAAATCTCTATGGTGGGAATTAAGTGTGAGATATTAAAAAATTATCTGAATTCATTATCTATATTTTCTGTGTAATTACCTCCAAAAGATTTATCTAATAAATTTTTTCATGAGTGAAAAGCAGTCATTGGAGGAATCCATAAGAAGATGAGAAGGGAGATTTGTGATGCCAAAACTACCTAAGTGGGTCCTTGAATCTGTCTCATGCCTCATAGATAGCCTCTATATTAACACCCTAACCCAAATCATTGGGATTGATCTGTAGTACCACTTGACTTCAAGCACACCTCCTCATATGCCAAAGTGTACTAACTAGTAGTGAGGGTCTAAAGTGGATCATGGGGATACTATACCCTCAATCAGAGTGTAAAATAACAAATAAATAACCAAATATGTAATAATATATGTAATAATATATAATCAGAATTCATGGAAACCAATAGCATACATTTTTTAATGAATGAATAAAGAAAAAACATACTTGAATGGTCATACTTGAAAACAAGAAACAAATTATCCATCAGGACAATCACATATGAAAGATAGAAAAATAATAAAAGGATAAAATAGGATATGAACACAACTCTAGGCCTCACCTTCTGCCTAGAATCAAGACTGAAAGTGTGTAATCCTACTCAATAATAAAACTCAAGCCTCATCTCATCCTATACCTTCAACAAGTGAGGGTTTCATAGGTACACAAGTTCCATGGTCGCTTGAGTAGGGTGTGAGTACAACTTAGCAGGGCACCACTAAAGTGACATAGTACCTAAATAGTAAATGTAGTGTACATGAATATGATAATATCAGTAAAAAGTAAACATGCAATACATAAATTGTGAAAGTATAACATATAACCATGAATGTAAAGTTAATAAAAAACCACCTATATTCTGAGCGGTCATGTCCTTAACAAGACTCCATGAACCCAAAAGATACCTACATTAGATCTATATTTTAAGAATATATGGGATATTTTCATGTGACTTAGACTACACCTTTTAGCTCTATCCAAATTTAAGGAAAATTCAAATTCCTCTTATAAAGAACAACACCACATGACACCTTTAAGGTTCAAGACACACCCCTCCTTTATGGTTCCAATTATCCATAATATAATCAGAAATAGGTTATATAACCATATATGATCTACCCCTCTCAGGAATAATAGTCCCTCTTCAGGTAATAGTTCGCATCTTCTAATGAATGAATAGACAAGCATCCCCCTGTGAGGAAGTGTGATCCCTATTTGGGAAAAATTTCATGTCTTTCATAGGATAAATGGAGAATTCCACCAGCTATTCACAAAAACATATAGACATCATAACATAGCATGGAATGGTATATCATAATAGATATTTAATAGGCTATGAAATATTACTCAAAATAATAAATAATATAACAATGAATAAAATGGAAAATCAATAACCATATCAAGCATAGGTATGGATATCCACACACCCAAAAACATGTGATCAATATCAACAAGGGTCTCACGGAATACTCACACACACACACATGAAATTAATATAAAACATGGGTCTCATGGGCTACACAAGTACACACATGTGACCAATATCAAACATGGTCCTCACGGGATAATCATGCATACAGATGTGATCACTATAAAACATGGACCTAATGAGAAACATGAACACATGAATGTGATCAATCCCCAAACATCAACAATTAACATCAATCCAGTGTGTAAAGGTCTGTTATGGCCCTTTGAACTTTATTCGATTACATTATGCATGTTTCCTTTAGTTAGTTAAGACCTATATATCATTAACTAATTTAGAATTACCAAAAGTATATAACAAAATTATTAATAAAGGGATATTCTCCCAAATCACATGCCAATAAACCATGTATAATAGAATAGGGTATAGAAAATGGGACCACATACCTCAATACAAAGTCATCTCACATCCAAGAAAATCCCAGTAGCATTTTTTGAGCCATTATAAGTCTATTAGGCCTCCATTAATTATTGTGAGGTACTACCCAATCATTACAATTTAATTAAATGTTTATAAATTATAATTAACTAAATGATCATAATAAAACTCAAAACCAAATTTGAAAGGAATTATTTTCTAAATACTCATCATGTATCACCTCTTAGCTGAGACCATGACCAACCACCCATGGATGGTCTAAAACACTCTTCTGACATCATCCTAGAAAAAATCCTTATCGTTCAAAAAAAATTAATATAATTAATTTCTGACTCAAGGAGAAATCAATCGGGTGACATGACTTTACTACAATATCATCTAATGAAGTTTGGAAACTCTTGGCACACAACTGAATCTAAAGTATACAAAATCCCCAATTTAATTATATAATATAATTACTATTCCAACCCAATTAAACTAAAAATATATATAATAAATAACTATGGTACATAACATTAATTAAATTCCCATAAATTACATGCATTCATCATCACAAGATATCCTCTCTCCATGATAATCAGAAGCCCTATTATTTTGGGAAACTTTCACCAAGATCTCATAGAATTTTCATCTAATTCAATAATCTAAATAAATCCCAAGATAAATAGATGATGGGTAGTTTGAAGATAATTAGGACATAGAGGGGTCAAAAAGGATAATACATACCAAGAGGAATATATCACCACAAACCACTCTTTGATCAGTGAGGAAATGAGGTCAAAGGAGCTCCTAGAGGTCAAAACCCTTAATTCCCATCTATAATCTTGTACGGTATTTAGACGAATTAAATTCAGGGGTTATGAACATATCCCCTCACTTTAAAACACCTAAAAACAACCCAAAAGTAATTCACATCATGAAACATGGTTTCACATTATGAAAATTTAGTATAGAACTTCTCTGGGTCCAAACCCCAATAATTCACAGTGTGACAGAATGTGTCATGTGATGAATCTTTCTTATAGTTCCCAAATACTATAGAAACCCTTCTAGATTCACTCGATCTCTATCTCAAATAAACAAACATCTATAAATAATTATACATTTACTAAAAATATCCTCTATAGGTATTAAAACCCTCTGATTATAAACCCAATCTCTGGTTCTTAAAACAATCATAAAATGGAAATTTTAAATTTCCCTGATAATTTTTAACCTGTAATGACATAGGTCGTTCCCGTCTCTGTCTCCATAATGATTCTTATACTCAAGAATTTTTTGTAGCATTCACATCATTCTTTTTGATCTACCTCGATCTTCATACATATTTAGTTATTTATGATCCATCATAGAATGGAAAACTATTTCCCCAAGGATGCATTTATTCCCAAATTCCCATCATGCTCTTCCAGTGCAATTATAAGCATAAAACACCAAAATACAAGCCACTTTCTTTTCACACACATGATCACCAATACAATTCTCAATACACCTATCTATTTTGGTACTCCACGGTGCCTATTTCCAGAATTTATTGAAAATCATGGTTCCTCTACAATAAAACATCACTTTCTAAGGTTGGTTTCCAAGCCATGGGTCTCCCCACTATAGGAATTTTAAACTAAAAATTCTACCCTAGTGGTCCATGATCCTTCTAAACACATCCTGAATGATGCTCTTGAAAAGTTTCCCATTTTACAGTGTCTCTCCTCAATAGTTAATTCTAGTTGTACCTCCTCTAGTTGACTTTTCCCAAAATTCTTGATCACACCCACCAATGAATCCTCAAAATAAACACCTTCCTAAGACCTAGTATTTTCCACCAACTATCTAAACACACAGGGTATCATCCATTATATGAACCACAACACAACCTTATCATACTTTACAATAATTTTCATCCCAAGGATACACTTTACTATGTTTCTTCAAATAGTTCACCCCTAAATCACATGAAAAAATAGGTTTTCACCCACTAAACCATAACACAAACTAGGATTTCATACCCTAAACCATGTCAACCAAAACACGCATTAAAATTAGATACTAAAACCTCATTCCAAATTATAAATAAAACCAATGATTCTCTATCAACCAAACACACCCCAAACACACCAACCTTTCCTAGATGGCCCTGATCAATCCTTAGAAACATTTATAACACCCCATAGGATAAGCATGATTTTTTTCCAACACACCACAGTAAATTTCATGTAGAAACAAAAGTTAGTTCTATCTCATATAACTTCCTACAAAGTTACATGGACTAAACAACCAAAACTCCATGAATACAATTATCATGATCCCCTAATTCTTATAGGAATAGTTAAATCAATCTGACCTCCGAACTAAAATCTGAACCATCATTGAAGTAATTTTTCTTTGAATCCGATTCAATAATCACTCACACCATCTATAGGGCTCTCAATCGTGAACTAATACACCACTGATATGACTCAATCTCATATCATACCAACTATAATCTAAGTCAGATACCCACATATATTATCTATCTAGTGCCACATTTTAATCAAGCATTAGGTATTCTTCATGGAACCAGATACTCTAGATTCCATTGCACATTGGTCTTTTAGAGTCACTTAGACTATCTAATGGACATTTTTACATCATTCCACAACACTTGTCATGATAGGTTCATCCAAACATGACCATATAGATTTTTACCACCATTTGAGTATCCTTATCATCCCATTTAAATGAAAACATTAATCTACTAGACCCATGATGAGTTCTTCACGTAAAATATTGATTAAACATTACTATTTGTTCACACCTAATTTCTAAGAAAAACACTATACACTACATGCTCAAGGTCCTCATTTTGGATCATGTTTAGTATCATCAACCCTTATTATTTCACACTCTCATGCAACTTGATCACACACCCCCAAATCATACACCAGTGATTCATATCAAAAAAACGTAGGATCACATTCCTAATAGTTGACCATACTCCCACACAAATCCTTTCCTAAAACTAGAAGAATAATTGATTATCCTCTTCAAATTAATTATCACTTCATTAAAAAGATTCACCACACATCACTTATCATATTTGTGTCAATTTAAAATCTTCAAGAATCCACCCAAGATCTAACTCTCCTATGTATGAACTCCCTATATATTCACTCACCATCCAATGTGAAACGTATCATGAACTAATAGGTTAGGAATCCCCTGATCATATCCTCGATGCTACAAAAATCCAATCACTCCATAACCCATACTCATATCATGAGTGGTAGCACTCAAGGTTCTCTATACTCCAAGTATTCATGGAATCTTACAATATTTTCTTCTAATCCTTGAAAAGGTAATTCACATGCACAAGGAATTTTCATCGATGGAAATTCACCTAAGGAATTAACCTTGCCATTATACAAGTATTTTTCAGATATTTTTACATGATTTTTAACATAAACATCCAATGAATATAACCTAAATATCATGAGGCCTAATGTATTTAGAAGTCTAGGTTCATGATACATCAAAAAGAAACTAAAACACAACATTTATATTTCTTGACTATAAACAGATCATAAATCACTTTAATCTCTTAAAACTTTATAAGATAACCTAAAAATACATAAAATAAATGGGTGAACTATAAATCCCGATAATTGAATAAACATAATAATGAAGCATATAATATGAGTTAGAAAAAAATATATGATCTCATTAAAGAAAATTATCATGAATAATAATGTGGATACATAACATAAAGAACAAGGAATCACAATATCATGGAAATATAGGAATGTGAAAACAATATAAAACATGACATAATTATATTTCAAGGATAACTACAAATACAACATCACATGATAGATACAGTCTCATCATGGATTATGTTTAATCCCTAATCTCATACATAATTTATTATGAGACAAAAACATTACCAAATGAATTGGAGTGTTATATGGGTGAACCCATCATGAAATGAACATGTATATGTGTTCCATATAAGGATGTCAAACATAAGGCATAAACATAAGGATTACCTATAGAAAGAAATGGGTTTCATAACCATGTCATGTAGCATAACGAGATGAAATATAATAATGGTTTCTATAAAAAGAGGTATTTAAGAATTATTGGATGTTCATATGAATAGTAAATGAGAAATTATGTCTATGTGAAGTTATGAATTTAAAAAGAGTAGATAAATCCATTTTTAAATGGTCCTCATAAGTGGGGTTTAGGAAAAAAGGGTAATGAGTCTTTAAAAAGTGTAATGAAATAATAATTTACATAAAACTAGAAATAGAATAAAATGGTTTTTCATAATAAAATTATTTATTTTAGAAAACATGGGTGGTTAAAAACATTTTACGTCTTGGTAATTGTAATGGGGTAAGAAATATAGAAGTTCCCTTTAATCGGTTTTCCTTATCAAGAGAAATTGAGAAGAGGACCTTTTAAAACATGTATATAACCATAAAATAAAGGTGAATTAAACTAGGTATATATGTGGGGGATATATATATATATAATTTCTTTAAAAAATAAATAATAAAAATATAGATATTAAATTAGGTAAATAGATGGAAATATTAACCCAAAGAAAATAGGGTAGTTCAGAGAGATCCATTTTCATAGGTTCTAGAATCATTATGTACTTACACTTAATATTCTAGATAAAAAAATTATATTCAATAATAACTTAATTCAGAACCTTTTACATATGTATTTGATTTACTATATTTTTATTATGTTAATTTATAACCATTTAAATGATATTTAAGGTTTAATTTTGTTGTTCCGGGTGTGTTTGTTTCTTGGTTCCAAGGTTGGATCACAGGTGGATAATTATTAATGTTCTTTTAAAACGGAACTGAAACTATAAAAGTGAAATGAAATTCAATTCATGTCCTTACATAATTTAAAATGGTCCCAAATATCTTTTTTTCAACAATATCGGGACAATTCACTTAGTAAAAACATTGATGTTAGGTGGTTAGATCATTTGGGTCGTTTTACCTACCGTCACGAACTAGTTTCATTTTTTATAATATTATGTCTACGTATATTCATTGAATAAAATTAAATAAGTTATAATATTATTATTATTGTCTTATTTAACTATAATAATATTATTATAACCATCATTGAAGGTGGTGGTGACAAAACGGAGTGTGTTGTTCATGGAGGCGGTGAACCAACCATATTGTGAACAATGTTTTCATTTTATAAATGAAAGAATAGATGTTATAAGATGTATATTCCATCATAATAATAACATATCAATATATTTAGGATATTTATGTTACTATTTTTATGTTTATAGAGATTATTTGGGGGTGGTGGTAGAAGAATAAAATTAAAATAAATTGATTTTAGAGTTTACCTCTCTCTTTGGTTGCCTCCTTTTAGGCTCCTTTGAATGGTATTTGTATGAAACAAGCAGAACTATGATGTGGGATAGAGGATTGGTAAGGTAATTGGGAAGAAAGTTTTAAATATCCAAGTCTTATATGTTGGGAGGAGAAGAGGTGGTAAAGGGTTATATTTATAAGAGGAGGAGAGGGGTGTCTTTGAATATTATATTCATTAGTTTATTATTTTTACTCACGACTACAAATAGTATTAATTATTGTGTATATATATAGTAAATGGTGCTTGTTAGTTCAAACTATTGAGTTTTTACATCATAAATGGATCAAAATTTCATATATTTAGCTTATAATTTTAAATAACATATTTTACTATATTTCAATATTCACTAAAAATTCAACTATTTTAAAAAAAATAAAAAACATTAAACCTTATAATTTTTAAACATGTATATTCTAAAAATGAAATACATTTTAATATTATGATTGATTTTTTGATCCTTTGAAAATTTACTTAAGGTATCATAGAATTATAATATCAATATAACAAATCATAATATTAATTTATAAATCATTTTTCTTATAATAAAATTTCTTTTAAAAAAATATACTTTTTTCAAAAATAAAAATAAGAAATATAGGTTTTACAAATATAAGAAAACTTATTTTATTATTTCTAGAACATTTATTTACTTGTATCATGATAAAAATATGTCATATTCTCATGTCATAAGATACCTAAAAATTATTTTACATTTCCATGTGATATTTTATTATTATAATAGTCAATTTAATATTCCTAATGGTTGTATTACTATTCCAATAGTCGTCTTACTTGTAACTCCCCAACCCCAGAAGTTCGGAGCTGGTGCATTATTTTTATACATTGGCATGATTACAAGGAATCAAATATAGAATGATTGTGTAGTTTAGTAGTTATGGAAAAACCAGATACATACATAGGTTCGACAATATAACTTTAAAATAATTAAAACAGATAATTTTTATTCGAAAGATCCAAAATTATAAGTTTATCCTTGTAGGTCAATCAAAATAAACTTCTTAATGTCCTGAGAAAATGAAACAAAAGAAATGGGTGAACATAAACTCTCAATAAGGGTATGTAATATAACACAAAATATTATAAACATATACATTAGGCATGGTGAATAATTAAAAATACAATCATTTAAAAATAAAATTAAACCAAATATGGCAAGAATATGAGCTAAGTAAACATTTCCATAATAAAAACTTAATCATGAGAATTCTACTAGTCTAATAACTACATGAACTATGAATTTCTAGCTTCATAATGAGGGGAATGCATATTCCAGACATTCTAAAACATACCTTCAAGGCCTCATCCAAGACTTCTAAAAATGATTGAGGCCTCTGCCAAAACAGTATCTCAAAATTGACAAGGCCTCAGCCAAGTCCATATCTATTTGTCTCATGAGACCTACTGATGCATCGAGAGGATATAGTGGGCCCCACACATCACATACTGAATCCAATTCATTCCTTATATGAAATGGTTTAACTTAATAAACATATACATTCATATTGAAACTAACCTATGAAATGTAAAAAACTTTCCCCAATCATTAAACATAAACACTAACCATTTGGAATAAATTGGTGAATGGTATCAAGATAGCACATCCATAGTCAAACTAATAAAAAACCCTTTAAAAAAATTTTAGATGATATCATAATATATAAATATCAATGAAGTAAAATATTAAACAATGGGTATTGTCTTAGATTAAGATACTTTTAAATGAGACCATTGAAAAATTCATGAGGAACTAATCCTTAAACATTCCAAAGTGTCGCATACCACCTTGAAACATTCAAATTGTAATCCCTTATAATATCATGAGAATAAGGATACTCTTTATATGATATACCCAAGGGAATTATATACACCACAAGCATGGAATAAGTGGTTTACAAGGCATATACTTCATGAAAGCTAATGTGAGATAAGAAAAATCATTTTTACTTTTGAAAGAATAGTTCTTTTGGAAAATCATTTGTATTTTCTATGAAATCAGATTTTAAACATGTATATCCAATAAAATAAAAGTTAAGGTCATTGAAATTATATTTTATGCTTAAATAATGTCTTATTGAGGTGAAATCATTTAGAAAGAGTTTTAAGGAAGCTTTAGGAATAAAACATTTTAGTGCGGTTTAAGTAAAATATTAAAGGATTTTAAAGTGAAAATAAATATTTTCATTTATAAACCAAGAAATGAAACAAATAGATTATTAATGTAAAAAAACTTATTTTAGAAAGATAAATATGGCATAAAACATATTATATAGTGAACTTCAAAATAGGTAACAATTCAAGAAGTTCCTTGAATCGGGCATGCATTTCGGAATAATTTTTGAAAGATTCTTTTAAAACATGTAAATACCCAAATAATAAAGAAAGATTATGATTGGTAAACATATATATAACATTAAAACATAATTTATGAGTATTAAATAATAATAAATAATAATTTCATTGAGGTTAATAGAGAATAAGAGCAACCCGAATGAAAATGGAGGTTCGGGTAGAAAATGCTTATAACTTTGTAATCAATTAAATAGTATTCCCCAAAAATTAATAATAAAAAAATGATACATTTAATATCATGAAAATAAAAATATTAATGATATGAAACATCAATGTGAAGTATACATATACCATACACAAGTAGTAGTAGTGAATACAGAATATCTCACAAAAATAGAAGTGAGATGAAGAAACCCCTTACCTTATGCATGAATGTGTTCTTCGATTGATCTTAATGACTTGAAGAATATAATTTAGATTAATTAATTAATAATTAAAGAACTTAATTTTCATTTATTTGATTTATTTTAACCTAATTAGGTTCATTCATTTCCTTTTTTATGGGTTTAATAGGTTCAATTTTATTGTTTTGGAAGCATTTTCTTCCTCTGTTTTCATGATCGATTTACTTGTATTTATGAATGGAAGTTCATTTAAAATTTTGTTAAACATAAATAATTGTTAATATAAATTATTAGTGGAATTATATAAATCTAGATGATCTTATAATGATTTTTTTATATACCATGAGTATGAATCATTAGAAAAAGGTTAATGATAAATGCTTGGATTAACTTGGCGGTTTTGTGAATAATGAACTTTTTTTGTATTATTATTTTATATTATGAGTGTCTAAGGATTCCAGAACATTAAAAAAGATAAAATAAATATATTCTGATCTGTTTCAACCACTATAAAGGTTTTATGACCAGTCTTGAATATAGTAATGCAAATTAAAAACCCTTCTTCCTTGAACGTGATAATTTACACGTCTCGGACGTCGTTCTCATTTATAGTATAAAAGGAGGGAAAATAAGAGATGATGATAGAATATTAAATTATTTAAACGAAATTACAGTACATATTTTGTATGGTAGTTTTCATGAATAATTTGATAATAGGTAGGGATAAGGTATAAGTGGGAAAGAAGTTAAAAGAGAAGAAGAAGAAATCTTACCTCTCGAATATTTCTCTTTTGAAACCACCTTAAGGCGCTTGGAAGTGGTATTTTGTGAGACCAGAAGCACAAGAATGTGTAAAGTGATGAAGAGGATTGAATTTTAAAGAGTTTTTTCAAACAATAAGGCTTATGGTTATGAAATTTTTGAAGTAATGAACCTCCTTTTTTAAGTGAGGTGAGGGGTAATTTAGGAATCACAAAAATTATTAAAATATAATAAATATATTATAGGATTTAAGACTCCCAAAAGGCCTAAAAATAAATGGGGATTATATTTTCTAAGTAATATTATCATTTTTTGACTTGTTCAATAATTTATGTATTTAAAAAATATTTTAATAAAATATTTTATTCATGAAAAACAATTTTTCCATATATAAACTATTCATATCTATGACTTTAAACACATCAAAAAAAGTTTAAAAATCGAATAAAATTTTCTATTATATCATAGAAAATTTATATTTATCTTGGGAATCCTTTAATTAGCTTAAAAATATAAAATTATATTTATTTTATAATTTTTAATATCATTTTTTTGATTAATTCAATAATTAAATTAATACTATATCATCTTTGTGGAAGCTATTATGGTATTTTTTTGTCTTAAAATTAACAATAATGTTACATGAGAAATATAATTTTATTATATTTCCAAAGACAATTTTTTTTGAATAAAACCCTTGGAAAATTGTTGGACCCATGGTTGTTCTATGCAGGAATTGTAGTTTGGTTTGTGTTTGTTGTCAATCCTCAGTGGAAGTTCCGAATGTGTTCTAGCAAAGTGATCATACAGTTCAAGCAGACAACAGTATTGAAGGTGGCGCTGTTTCCCAGTGTTTGCCAAATTTTTGGGCCTGAAAATCGGAAAATGAAGACATGGATTGTCTGCAAAAGGACGTTCGCACAAAAAGGAAGTGGTGCGCGAAATATAAGAGGCTTGCGCGAAATACTTAAGTTAGGCGCGAAAAACAGCGGGATGCGCGAAATAGTGGATCAAGGTTTTTCGCGCAAATAGTGTTTCGAAATCAGTTTGGTGAAAAATGGAAAAGGCATGGGCTGCGCGGAAAATAAGGGTTGTGCGCGAAATACTTGAGCTGGGCGAAATATTACGCGCCAGATGAGAGGTTTTCCGCGCCAAAGGGGATTTTGCACGCAAGGGTCTCAGTCGCTTATAAATATGAGGTGACCCCCTTCATTCGAGTTAGTGGAAGACTTAGAGAAGATCCGAGGTCTGATGCGCGAAAAAGGATAGCGTAAAGGGGCTTGCGCGATATATTCGGAGTTGCGCGAAAAAGGGGATTTTTGCGCGAAATATTTTTCCGCGCGAAAAGTGAATTTTGCGCGCAATAGGAAGGTTTTGCGCGCAAAGGGTTGGTGTTGCGCGCAATTGTTAGTAAGGTTTGTCTGCACGTTCTGGTTATCCGGTTCAGTGGTTCTGTGCGTTCTAGTGCATCTATTTCGGACTTCGATGCAAGCAGAGTCTCATGCTGAGCAGAGGCAAAGACTTCAATGCAAATATGTTGAAGAGACCCTCACGTCTATAAACTGAGTGGGACTTCACCAACGGCAGTGAGCCAGGGGGAGTCAACGGGAGTGACCCGAGGGAAGTAGTGAGCTATCCCTGAACCTTTGTAAAGGCAGTGAGCCTAGGACAGAGCGACTGTACCTGAACTTTTGTAATCTACAGCTAGTGAAGTATAGTGGATTTTGGTACGACCGACAACCTATCGGTGTATGCTCCTTGGACGTAGCCCTTAGTGGTGAACCAAGTAAAAATGGTTGTGTCTTCTCTGTGCTTGTGATTGTTTTCATTCTGATCATAATCTTCATACAGGTTCAACAAGTTCCTACCAACGTGGGAACAAGATCCATAATATTAAAAGAAAAAGTGGTCACCCTGATTCACCCCTCCCCTCTCAGGGTGTCCCGGGGTCCTTCAAAAATCTCATATAACAATATTATTATATTAAAAACTATAATGTGAAAACTTGATTTCCTTTTGAAATAAAATATTATAAAGGCTTAAAGTTATTCATGTGGGTCTAAATTGTCCCAAATTCAAATCAAAACTTGATAATACTCTAAAATTGATTATATAAAATGTTTTATCAAAAATATGGGTCATTTAATATTCTTATAATTTTAATTAAAAACATTTTATTTATGTTTCTTATGCTGGCACAAGCGCTGCATCGGTGTTGCATAAGCATTAATGTTAATTATTTCATATATATAAAATAAAAATAAAATATGAACATAAAGAAAAATTAATTAGTTTCAGAATAAAATTATGAATTTAGTCATTATGTATATTCACTCTTATTCAAAACAAGACATCTTCTTAAATTTTTAAATTTGTCTTTTCTTTCCCTACACAAGCATTGCATGGACATTTGGAAAATACTCATGTTATATAATAATAAAATTAAAAATTAAAAAAAATATAAATAATACATAATAATTAATAAATATTTCATGAATATAATTTTAGGCAATCAATTGTTATATATAAATTACCAATTTTGACTTTGTCAGCACTATACAGACCCTACATCGACATTGACAATGATTTGTATACTTATCATGAAAAAATATATTATTCATGTTCCAAATTAATTATGTACAATATTACACCTATAATATAATTATTTATTTATTACATAGTATAAATAAATGTTCTTTATCATCATAATTTCCTGACGATGTCACGAAAAATATCGTATTTTATAAAAATTATATATTTTTTACTATTCAACAAAAATTAAACTATTTCATAAAAATCACAAAAAATATTCCAAAACATTTTTCAATGTGTAGAATGAAAAAAGGAACTCCATTTTAATTAAATAATTTTCTAAATATTAGAAATTTAATTTTTCAATTAAAATCGTCATTTACTCGAAAAATGCCAATTTTAATATTATAACTAATTTTTTGACACTTCAAAAATTTAACTAGGGTCTCAGAAAAAAACTTTATATTCATAGGAAACCAAAATATTGATTCATGAGTAAATTTTATGAAAATGAATTATCTTTTAAATTAATCTATTAATTATAAAATTTAAATTCATTGTTTATTGCTCATAAAAATACCAACTCTTAATTATTAATTTTTAAAATATTCACTCTCATTTATAAGTTTCCAAAATTATATTTTTACCTACATTTGTGAGGTTAATATGATTAATTGTGCATTACTATTCAAGTTTCTATTCATAAAGATATGTTACTATTCATAATGGTCAAGTTACTATTCATAAGGGTGCATTACTATTCATAAGGGTCAAGTCACTATTCATAAGGGTACATTACTATTCATAAGGGCATCATTACTATTCATAAGGTTAAGTAACTATTCACTAAAAATTAAGTTTATCTTATCAAACTCTAAATATCTTACTAAATGCAACTGCGTATGTTAGTTTTTTGAAATTCAAATCGTAGAGGAGGAAAAACTATGTTTACTGGATGGGTTATAACAAAATGGTGTTTTGTAGAGACTCGGTGTTTCATACATTCAATATTAAATTTATTTTCAAAATCTTGGGGTGTTACATAATCCCTTCCTTACAACAATTTCTTCCTTGAAATTTTGAAATTGAATTTTAAAAGTTAATGGTTGATACTTGAAAATTTCCTTTTGGGAAACCCCCATCAGAAATATGGTTAAAATATCCTCTTAATAAGTGGAAAAAGAAAATGTATTGGTTACTAAAAAATAAACATTATAATTTGACAACATGGTCAGGGAATAATAATCAAACCATCATGCTCTGATGTAAACTGATAAAGAACATGCTTAGATGAAACATCATTACCAAAAAAATATAAACTACAGTTGTGAAAATTTTCATTGATATCATAAAAAAATATATAATAATAGGACAACGTTATTATTTAAGACTCTTTTCTTAGAGTTGATTAATTATACCACTCTATAAGAGTATAAATATATGTTTCTATTTTATAAACACAATCTTATCCTCTGTTTTTTCCTTGAACTATCTTTACTTTATCTTTTAGCACAAGTTGCATCATGTAGTGACATTAAGCTCTAAAAACTCATAAAATGATAAAATTAAACCATTTCACAAATGGTTTAACTTTCCAAAATATAATGATCAAATAATTTATGATCATTCTCATATCTATCCTTGTTATATCCATGTACATAGGTTCCTTGGAAATCCTATTTTTTTAACTCCATGATCTATCCTACCCAATGCATCTTCTACCTTATTTTCCTTTAACCAACATGAAGCAACCCTAAATTTTTACATTACAAACATGTGAATATCTTCATAATGTGTCCTCTTAAAATATGTTAATAATTCAAATTACCATAAACCCTTATTGGAAACATGAATTCATCCTTACACATGCTATTGGATATATTCCTTATATCCAAAAATATTGTAAACTCCATCAATGATAGCATAGAACACTTGTCGATAAGTCAAAAATAAATTTTGAGGTAGTTGGTACTTATCCAAATGAATCATTTCTTCATCATTAGAAATATATAGAGGGTTTTCCTTCCTTTAATCATGTTTTTTTCTAAAAATTTTTATTTCTACTGAATCACTTTTCCTTTGTACCATTTATCATACAACCTAAAATCCTTAATGAAATAGTACTGCAGTACAATCCTTATATATCTCATCATTCTTATAAAAAGAATATCATAACATAGTTCTTGAATTTAAAAACATAAATATATTATTTTTATCTAATTAAACTATAGTAACATCATAAGCTTTGCCTTGATCCCTATTCTTTTTCATAGATATATTTTCATGATGCTTGGGACAATCATTTGTGTAGCACCCCATATCCTTACAATTGAAGAATTGAATATAGGAAAATTATTTCTGTGTATTTAAATTATGAGTATTATGTCCTTTTCCTCCACACTTTAAGCAAACTCCTTTTCCACTTAATCATATACCAAGGAGTTTCCTTCCACAATTATCACATATGGGAAAAATACTTATTTCACTTTTCCCCATTATCTCATCCTCTTCTTATTTTTATTCTTTTAAAATACATAGGACTCATAGAAGTCTTTACATAATTTTTTAACACATGATACTATTTTATTATATGATGTGGATACTTGGGAGACAATATTCCTTTGAAATTATGGTTTAAGACCAATAGATATATGATCATTCTTAATCTTTGTATCACATGCATTGGTGAAGTTCTTATTCCTTCTACTAAGCACCATTTCTGATCAATTACATATGTTGTATTAGCTCATAAAATTTTTAACATTCTATAACTTTAAACATGGTATAGCACATATCCTAAATTTATGCATCGTAAATCCTAGAACCATATACTTTAGTTACTTTGGAAGAATATATCCTTTATAACTGTATGTAAAAAAAAATAATGTGAATTATCTTAAGCATATCCCCTAGGAGTGTGAAACCAGGTGCACAGTAAGGCCCGTTGTTTTATTCCAGGCTACCCTAGGTCAAGCCTGAAACACCATGTTATATTTGTTGCTCTTAAGTACATATGTGATAGAACCATGACCAATTGTAGTATCCAGACAGGGATTTATTTGCTAGGAAGATCCAAATAATCTATCCCTTACCAAATTTGTAAGATGTTCTTGTATGTGTATCTCCAAGTCTATGTTAGGGATTTTTTCTTTAATCTACATTTTCTAAATCTATCTTCCAAGTTTTATACTAAACTTACTTTGATACCAACTGTAAGGCGCCAACCCCAAAATCCCAAAGCTGGTGCATTATTATAATACATTGGCATGATTACAAGGAATAAAATCCCGAAGGACCAAGTTGTTTAGTAGTTCTGAAAAAATCAGTTACATACATAGGTTCAACATTACAACATCAAAATAATTAAAACATATAAGTTTTATATGGAACATCCACAATTCAAGTTTATCCTTGTAGGTAAATCATAATAAACTTCTACATGTCCTGAGAAAATGAAACATAAGAAAGGGGTGAGCTCAAATGCATAGTAAGGTTAAGCAATACAACAGAAAATATTATAAACATAAACATTAGGCATGGTGAATAATTGAAAACACATGCCTTTAGAAATAAACTTGAACATAATATGGTAGGAATATGAGCTAAGTAAACATTTCCATAATAAAACATAATCATGGGTATTCTACTAGTTGAATAACCACATGAACTATTAATATCTAGCTTTATAATGAGTGAAATACATATATCAGACATTCTAAAACATACATTCAAGGCATCATCCAGGAGGTTTAAAAATTATTAGGGCCTATTCCAAAACCATATCTCAAAATGGGCAAGGTCTCGACCAAGTCCATATCTATTTGTCTCATGATACCTACTGATGCATCAAGAGGATGTAGAGGGCCCCATCCATCACATACTAAGTCCAATGCATTCCTATTATGAAATGGGTGAACATAATCAACATATACATTCATATTGAAACAAACATATGAAATGTAAATAACATTCCCCAATCATTGAACATAAACACTAACCATTCAGAATAAATTAGTGAATAGTATCGAGATAGCACATTCATAGTCAAACTAATTATAAACCCTTAAAAAGAATATTTTAAATGATATAATAATAGATTAATCTCAATTAAGTACAATATTAAACAAGGTATATTGTCTTAGATGAAGATACTTTTAAATGAGACCATTGAAAAATTACAGAGGAAATAATCCTTAAACATTCCAAAGTGTCACATACCACCTTGAAATATTCCAATCAAAATACCTTATAATTCATTTGAATAAGGATACTATTTTATGATATACCCAAGGGAAATAAATACTCCACAATCATGGAATAAGTGGTTAAAAAGTCATATACTTCCTGAAAGTTAATGTGAGACGAGAAAAATCCTTTTTGACTTTTGAAAGAATAGTACTTTTGGAAAATCATTTGTATTTACCATGAAATCAGATTGTAAACATGTATATCCAATAAAATAAAAGGTAAGGTAATTTAAATTATATTTTAGGCTTAAATAAATTCTTATTGAGGGGAAATCATTTAAAAAAAATTTAAGGAAGCTTTTGGAATAAAACATTTTTGTGTGGTTTAAAGAAAATATTAAAGGATTTTAAAGCACAAATGAATATTTTCTTTCATAAAACCAGAAATGAACCAAAAAATAATTTTCTTGTTAAAATGTGTGATTTTATAAAGATAAATATGGCATAAAAGGATTATATAGTGAACCTTAAAATAGGTAAGAATTTCAGAAGTTCTTTGAATCAGGCTTGCATTTCAGAAGAATTTTTGAAATATTATTTAAAACATGTAACTCCCCAAAAAATAAATAAATATTATGATTGGTAAACATATATAGAATATTAAAACATAATTTATGAGGAGTACATAATAATAAATAATAATTTCATTGAGTTGAATAGATAATAAGAGCAACCTGAATGAAAATGGAGGTTTGGGTAGAAAATACTTACAACTTTATAATCAATTAAATCGTATGACCCCAAAATTAATAATCATAAAATGAGTGATTTTACATCATTAAAATAAATATATTAATTATATTAAACATCAATGGGTAGTATACATATACCATACACAAGTAAGAGTATTGAATACAAAATATCTCACAAAAATGTAAGTGAGATGAAGAAACCTCTTACATTATGCCCGAATGTGTTATACGATTGATCTTAATGACCTAAATAATCAAATTTAGATTCATTAATTAATAATTAAAGAACCTAATTTACATTTAGTTGATTTATTTTAACCTTATTAGGTTCATTCATTGCCTTTTTTATGGGTTTAATAGGTTCAATTTTATTGTTTTGGAAGCATTTTCTTCCTCGGTTTTTATGATCGGTTTACTTGTATTTATGAATGGAAGTTAGTTTGAAATGTGGTTAAACATACAAAATTTTTAATATATATTATTAGTGAAATTAAAGAGATATAAATTATCTTATAATGATTTTTTTATATACCATGAGGATTACTCATTAGATAAAGTTTAATGATAAATTCTTTGATTAACTTGGCAGTTTTGTGCATGATGAACTTGTTTTGTATTATTGTTTAATATTATGAGTGTGTAAGGATTCCAAAACATTAAATAATATAAAATAAATATATTCTGTTCTAGTTCAACCATTATAAAGGTTTCATGACCAATCTCAAAGATATTAATTCAAATTGAAAACCCTTCTTCCTTGAACGTGATAATTAACACATCTTAGACGTCGTTCTCATTTATAGTTTAAATGGAGGGAAAAGAAGAGATGATGATATAATATACCATTATCATAAAAAAAATTAGTATATATAATTTAATAGAGTTTTCATGAATTTTAACACCCCAAGATTTCGTAGTATGTTATCTCTTCAAAGTAATTCAATAACTTGCGCTACACGCAACACCGAGTTCGAGCACACCACGACTTACCAAAATCGTCGTTCAAAAGGCAGTTATGAATATTATAAACTTAATTTTGAGTTTTATATACTCCATATAATTTTAGAATCCATATCATGTATTTTTTAGACATAATATAATAACAAATTCATTTTTCAGATAAAAGAATTATTTTTCAAAGAATGAAATTTTACATCCTTTTAATGGAAAACCTTTTTAAAAACCTATATTTGAAACTTTTATATATTAAATTAATGAAATTAAATTTTTATTTAGAATTAGTACATAAAAATTTAGTTTGAGTGATTTTTTCATACTTTTCTGATAACTTTCATATTTTTTTGAATAGTGAAAAATACTAAATTTTAATTGAAAACAACTTTTTAATCGAAATAATTTATAGTGTTAAATTATGCATTTGAATATTTTTAAAGTATAATTAAATTATATTTTTATCATTTAATACAATTTAAGTCATTATAAGTAATTTTACATTTAAATTTGACATAAACACATGTCAATCTTTTGATAGTTTTTACTTTTTAAAAATCCACTTTTTGGTTTTGACGACGGAAATTATTTCAAATTAAGTAATGAAAATTCTATGTTTCTAATTTTTTAAAATAGAATTCATTTTTGAATTCAGAATATAAAAATTATATTAGGGTTAAATTTTGGTATTTTTTTGAAAACATTCAATTTTTAATGAGTAGTGAAAAACACTATATTATTGTTTAAAACCGACCTTTTATTTAAATAATTATTTGTTTTATTTTAATTTATTTTAATTAAAAATAGATATATAATACCTATATAAGTTAAATTTAATTCATTGGAGTAATTTTATAAAAAATCAGATGTATAAAATTTTATTGAACTTTTTAACGTCTTTTACCCACCTTTTAGGCACATTTGCAAATTTGCATAAAATGAAATTTTATCTCTTTTGTGAATTGAATTTCAATAATCCTAGAGACACAGTTGACATCAGTAACTAAATTTTTTTTCAATAATATGAAAATTATTTTTGTTGAATTGTAACATTTTAATTTTATTTACCGCAGTTAAAAGTAAATAGTGTAATTAAAGGTAAAAATGATATTATAATTACCCTAACACATGTCCTAATTAAATTGGATAAGTTTATTTGGACCAAAACCAACCTTAGGAATAAAATATGATCCTTTTGGTACACTTTTATTAGAGTTGTACATTTATTATTATTTTATTTAAAGAAGAGTTAAAAGTGTTAAATTCAATGTTTAATAACTAAACCATTTTTAATATAGGGTTATACAGAAGATAAATTCTACTATAAATATTAATTAGAAATAAAAAAAGATTTCATACATAATGATATTTTATTTTTAATTTTTAGACATTAAATAATTAAATTTATTTATGACACAGTGATGATGCAGTAATTACCATTTAATGAAAGGTTAAAATAATTGATGTTATAAATATCCCAATAAATGTAAAATGAGACTTTTGATGCCATTCACGAATTTTATAGATTAATATGACGTGTTAGCATTGATTCAATGATTTTTTATCTAAATAATAATAATTATGTTAAGACTTATATAATAATAAATATGTCATTAATGAACCACTTGGGGTTCTATTGTCTTTTTATAGTAAGTTTATTAACCATTTATTATAATAGTACAAGAGGACATGGTAAAAGCTAAACTATTTAACTAAGAGTTAAATCTAAAAGAGAGGTTTAATATGGTGACCTAAACTTGTATAAAACATATTGGTTGAGAGTATTTCGACTCATCCTTATATTATATTTTAAATAAATCAATTTTTAGCCATTATAAACTAAAAATTATTTTATAATGAAATAATATTTCAACCATTTCCTAAAGTGACCCCCACCTCTCTTATAAAAGGGTACTTACCCTTCTCACAAAATCACACCTCCAAATCCATTTGGCTCGGCCAAACCCTGACCAAATCCCCTTCCAAATTCCTTCACTATAACCTATATTCCTTCCCTTGAGCATAAATCCAACCTATGGAGAACTTTTGTTCAAATCAAAAGGAAACACCCAAAGAAGAGGTAATCATATTATCACCTCTTTCAAAGTTCTTTTTTTATTCCACTTTATCTTTCTTTATTATTTCCATACCAAAATAATAAATCAAGTACCATCTATATACTATGATGTTATTATAAATATGGTAAAACCATACTCATTATTCTATCCGTCCTATGAACGAAGATTTCACCATGCGGGTGTACGTACGACTTACCATCTCCACGTCGTGGTGTAATTTTTCAATCAACACTATGTTATTTAGATGGATATAATGATGAGTAATATGTATATAAATAATGAAAATAACATGATAATTTCTCTATAAATTCAATATTTCATCTAATTTCAAAACATTTAATCATTAGAGAAATTATATCGTCGCTCGTGTTTACGTACGGCTTACCGTCTCCACGACGCGATGAGATTCATTTCTAGGTTCACCATTCCACGATGATTATAAAAATATATATTATTAATAATTATGTAATATATGACATAATAATGCCACTAAATATATATATATATATATATATATATCTGTGTGTGTCTACTTACATATATCTTATTCACTTACTTCTGTTCAGTACGATATGAGAATGAAAACAGTGTTTATGTTTACATACAGCTTACCATCTCCATAAATAGTGTTTTCCATTTCATATATCTATATATTATACATATTTATATTTTAAATATATATTATATATAAATCATGTTTTATATTATAGAAGTATTTAAATCATGATCTTAATGATACGATCAAGAATAAGAAGTTAAAACACGTACTATAAAGAGAGAGATTATTACCCATTGGGCGCAGGACTGTAGAAGACCGTAGAAATTGCAGAGGCACTGTAGCAGGAGGCAGGGCACTATAGCAGCGGTGAGTACTATGTGGTACAGTAGCAGGTGGGTACTATAGCAGGTTGTACTGTAGAAGTACTATTCACAGAATGGGACTTGGGCCAAAAAATTGGGCCTGCAGGCCATGTAATGGGATACGCGTCCATTAGGCCTTCGGGATATGTAATAGGTCTCCATCTATCCAGTTAAAAGAGGTCTTTGATTTTCTTTAATAATAAAAATGAGGCTTTGGCCCCAACATTTTAAAAAAATATGAATATGGTTTTGGTATAATTTAATAACATACTATGGTCATTATACAGTAGGTTAAATGTACCCTCGACCAAAGGAAAGTGCAATGTAAGGGTTAATTCCTCAATATCATTATTATCTGAGATTGTTTATGTGTAATTATTTTCTAGGAAATTTTTATTATACATATCAATTTTTCATAAAATATATTTCAAAATGATTATTTTAATGTACTCTTTAACTAAAACATCATTTTAAATGTTTTAAATATTTATTCTTCTAAATATTCCTCTTTAATGTCCATGTTTTCAAAATGGTTTTAAGGATTTATTAATATGGACATGATTGTTTTAAAATATTTATTCCTTTAAAAAATTTCAAAGTGTTATGGGATAGTTTGATTCAAAAATCTCTTTTTAAATTACTTCCTTTATAAATGTGTGACTTTTAAATGATTTCACAAAAAGGGATATTTCTCTCAAAATGGTTTACTGGTAATTTTCAACAATGTCAACATTATTTAATGGATATTATTCTTGATGAAGGTTGATTTATTATAATACAATCTTCTATATTGTATAAAATGAGTTATGATGTGTTTGAATGTGGATGTGATATTTTTATACCCTTCATGGTTTATGGTTGAAGTATTGACATTTCGTATGCTAGTTTTAATACGAATGCTTATGTTATGATTCAACATTTTTATATGAGGATGGTAGTGGACTTTTTAAGTGATGGGTGGGACCCGCTATAGCCCCTCGATGCATCAGTAGGTCTCATGAGAAAAACTAGTTTCTTGGCATAAGGTCTTGACAAAAAATTTATTTGTATTCTTGGCACGAGGCCTTGACTATGTGGTAATGATGTCCGGCATTAAGCATTCCCTCATTATGAAATTAATTATAACATGTGATTATTCTACTAGTATAATATCCATGTGAATGTTTATATTTTAATTTTTGATTTAATTTATCCATATTATGTTCAAGTTTTTTTTTAAAAGGCTGTTTTTTATTACACATCTTGCCTTAAATGTTTATAGCTTCCACTAAATTATTTACCCTTACTGAGCATCTGAGCTCACTGCTTTCTTATGTTTTGTTTTCCCAAGATTCCAAAAAGTGTTTTATGTTTGATATGTAGGTTTATGCTAGGGGAATAATGGCGTAATCAATGGATTATTTATGTTGTGTTTTATTTTTGAATGTGTAATGTAATGTTCATGTATGTAATCTATTTTCCAAGACTACTAAATTGATCGATCCTTCGGGGCTTGATTAATTGTAATAATGCCAATATATTAAAATAATGCACTGGATATGGGATTCTAGGGTCAGGTAGTTACATGAATAATTGGATAATAGGTAGGGATAATGTATAAGTGAGAAATAATTTAAAAGATAAGAAGAAGAAATCTTATTTCTTGAATATTTCTCTTCTGAAACCACCTTATGGTTCTTATAAGTGGTATTTTCATGAGACCAGAATCATGAGAATGTGTAAAGTTATGAGGAGGATGGAATTTGGAAAATTATGGACAACTATATGGCTTATGGTTATGAAATTTGAGAATCAATGAACCGCCTTTTATAAGTGAGGTGAGGGGTAATTTAGGAATCACAAAAATTATTAAAATATAATAAATATATTAATGGGTTTAAGACTCCCAAAAGACCTAAAATAAAGGGGGATTAAATTTTCTAATTAATCATATCATTTTTGGACTCTTTCAATAATTTTGGGATTTTAAAATAATTTAACAAAATATTTTATTCATGAAAAACAATTTTTCAAGATAAAAAATATTCATATCTATGACATTAAACACATCAAAAAAAGATTAAAAATAGAATAAAAATTTATATTATATCATATAAATGTTATATTCATCTTGGGAATCTGTGAATTATCTTAAAAATATAAATTTATATTTATTTTATTATTTTTAATATCATTTATCTTATTTATTCAATAATTAAATTAATACTGCATCATCTTTATAGAAGCCATTATGGTATTTTTTTGTTGTCTAAAAATTAAAAATAAAATTCCATGAGAAATATAATTTTATTATATTTCCAAATAATATTATTTTTTGAATAAAATTTCTGAAAAATCTCATATAAATACATTATTAAATTAAAAACTATAATGTGACAACTTGATTTTATTTTAAAATAAAATATTATGAAGGCTTTAAAGTGATTCATGTGGGTCCAAAATGTCCTAAATTAGAATCAAAACTTAATAGTAGTATAAAATTGATTATATAAAATGTTTTATCCAAAAAATGGGTAATTTAATAATTCTTATAATTTTAATTAAAAACATTTTATTTATTTTCCATATACTTGCACGAGCGTTGCATTATTGTTGCATAAGATTTAATGTTAATTATTTCATGTATAAAAATTAAAAATAAAATACTACTATAAATATAAATTAATTAGGTTCAAAATAAAATTGTGAATTTATTCATTATGTATATTCACTCTTATAAAAAACAAGACATCTTCTTAACTTTTTTATTTTTCCTTTTCTTGCCCGGCACAAGCATTGAATATACATTTGGATAATATTGTTGTTATATAACACTAAAATTCGAAATTAAAAACAAAAGTGATAAATAATTCATAATAAAAAATAAATAATTCATGAATGTAATTTTTAGCACTCAATTATTATATATAAATTACCAATTTTGGCTTTGTCCGTGTTGTACAGGCACTACATCGACATTGACAGTGATTTTTATACTTTTCATGAAAAATATACTTTTCATGTACGAGATTAATTCTGTAAAATATTCCACTTATAATATAATTATTTTTTTGTTACATAGTTTTAATAAATTTTTATATCATAATAATTTCATGATGATGTCCTGAAAAATGCAGTATTTTATAAAAACTGTATTTTATTTACTATTCAAAAAAAATTAAACTATTTCATAAAATTACTAAAAATTCTTCCAAACCATTTTTCGACGTGTATAATTAGAAAAGAAACTCCATTTTAAGAAAATAATTTTCTAAATATGAGAATTTTAATTTATTAATTAAAATTTTCATTTACTCGAAAAATACCAATTTTAATATTTTAACAGATTTTATGACACTTTGAAAAATTAACTAGGGCTTTATAAAATTATCTTATAATCATAGGAAAAATTATTATTTTATGAATACATTTTATGACAATTAATTATCTTTTAAATTAATCTATTAATTAAAAAATTGTAATTCAATATTTATTTCTTATAAAAATACCAACACTTAATTATTAATTTGTAAAATATTTATACTCATTTATAAGGTTCCAAAATTATATTTTTACTTACATGTGTGAGGTTACTATTCATAAGGGTGCATTACTATTCAAGTTACTATTCATAAGGGTATATTATTATTCATGAGGTTCATGTTACTATTTGTAAGGGTGCATTACTATTCATAAGGTTCAAGTTACTATTCATAAGGGTACATTACTAATCATAAGGGTACCATTACTATTCATAAGGGTATGTTATTATTCACCAAAAATTAATCTTGTCTTATTAGACTCTAAATATCTTACTGAATGCAACCGTGTATGTTAGTTTTTCTAAATTCAAATCACAGAGGTGGAAAAACTATGTTTACTAGCTAGGTTATAAAAATGGTGTTTTATAAAGACTCGGTGTTTCATGCATTCAATATTAAATTTATTTTCAAAATCTTGGGGTGTTACATTACTATTCCAATGGTCTGATTTGTAACGATCATATGGGTTCTCTATTTTCTATAAATACCTCATATTTTATTCATTATTAACTAACTTTTATTTTTTACCAAATTTATTTATATTTTTTCATTTTAAAAATAAATTTTACATTACTAATATTTTGATTCATTTCTACAGTGATGTTCGTGAGTGTGGTCATTCTAGGAGATCGGGTATATCTATGTTTTCCAATTATTGTTATCTTATTTTAATTTTTTTGTCTCATTGTAATATTTTCAATTATTATGGACATATTCATTCTATAAATGTAATGTTTAAATTAATATAATAAAATTTTCTCAGTTTCTTCATGTTGTGCATGTGCTTTATTACTAAATATGACACAATTATAAAAAGATAAATTCCATGAAAAAAATTATAGGTCACTACATTTTTCCTCACTTAAGAAATTTCACACTCAAATTTTCATTTTATATACTAAGGTGAAAATAGGTAAGTGTACTTCTACTTAATCGCTTCCTCAAGTTCCCAAGTCACCTCCCAGTAATTATGGTTCCGTGATAGTACGTTATCTATGTGATGTGTCTTGTTGTGTAAAAATTTATCTCTATAGTTAGAGATCTTCATGAGATACTCCTCATAATAGGGATCATTTTTCTATTGTACTACCTATGAATTCAGAATAAGTTAGGTATCTAGTATGTACTTCCTTAAGTGGGATATGTGGAATATGTCATTTTCTTGAGACTAGGTTTGTGGGAGTGCTAGTTGATAAGACACAACTATAATGTGATTAAGAATCTCAAAGGATTTGATGTATCTAGGACATAGATTTCTCCTCATCCCAAATCTTATGACTCCCTTCTATAGAGATAAGTAGATGAACGCTTTATATCTAACCTAAAACTCAAGGTCTCATTGATGATTGTCATCATAGCTCTTTTTTTGACTTTGAGAGGCCCTGATATACTACTGAATTATATTGACCTTTTCTACCATTTCCTTGACCATTTCAGGACCTATTAGCTTATGTTCACCAACTTCATCCCAGTATACAGGTATTCTAAATATCTTCTCATAAGGTCTTCATAAGGAACCATGTTGGATTCTTTTGTGGATACTATTATTGTAAAACAACTCAACCATGGGAATATATTGATCTCATCCTCCTTTGAAATCCAACAAGCTTGCTCTCAATAGGTATTCTAGAGTCTAGATAGTCTAATAAAATTGGCCATCAATTTGGGGGTGATAATCCATACTGAATTTCAATTCAGTTTTTTGATCTTGTTGAATAATTTTCTAATACATTGAGGTGAATCTCAAATCTCAATCAGATAGAATTGATAGTGGTGTTACATGAAACCTCACTACTTCTATGATATATATCTTTACAATTGATCAAGGGATAATTTCTATCGAATTAAAATGAAATGAGAAATCTTTGTAAGATGATCCACCACAACCCGTATGGAATTATTTCCTTTGGATGTCTTTCGAATACCTATCACAAAACCCATATTGATGTTCTCCCATTACCGTGTAGGTATGGGTAATGGTTTCATCATCCAATTAAACTTTTTCCTTTCAGTATTCACCTGATGACATGTCAAGCACTTTGATATATATTTTGAGATATCCTTCTTCATATTGGGCAACAAATAGTTCTCTTGGAGATCTCGATACATCTTCATAATCCATGGATGGATTGAGATTTTGGAGTTATGTGAATTATTAAACAACTCTTTAATTTTCTCAATATTTGATGGTAAAAATATTCATGACTCAAACCTTACAACTAATTTTTCATAATTTTTGAAATCCAAGGATTTCCATTTTCTTATATCTTCCACCTTCTTCTGAATATCAACATCATCTCTTTGAGCATCCTTTTTCTTCTCCAAAAGGTATGGTTTAGAAATAATTTGAGAAAGGAATGATGATGATCTTTACTTTAAGATACCCATGTCTATCCTTTTCAATTATAATAATATTGGATACTTTTCAATTATCATATTTGATAACATTGTTGGATCCTTTCCACTTAGATCATGTTCCACTTTATTTTCTTTATTAGGTTGGTATTGGATTTATCATTCATAGAATTTGATCATCTCTAACCATATTTGTTGGAACATATTAATACCTTTTATCATGAATATATATTTTAGGCTCTTATAATCCGTATATATTTCACACTTCTCCCCATTAAGATATTATTACCAAATATTCAATGTGATGATCACTACAACTAACTCAAAATAATGAATTCGGTAGTTATGCTCATGAACATTCAACTACCTTGAGGCATAGGCTATTACTTTATCATTCTACACCAGTATTCAACCCAAGCCCCTCTTTTAAGTATCATTTTATACCACAAAAATTTCCCCAAATGTGGGTAGTGTAAGTATAAATATAGTGGTAAGCCTCTTTTTCAATTCCTTTAAGCTCTATTCATATTCATTAGTTTGGAAAAACCTTACTCCCTTCTAATTCAGATTGGTTAAAGGGTTTGAAAATCATGAGAAGTTTCTCAAAAATCATTGATAATAACCATCTAGTATAAGGAAATTATTGACCTCTGTTATAGATACTTTTTTAGAAAAATCCTTAAATGCATTTATCTTTGAAGGGTTTATTAATATCCCTTTAATAAAGATAACATGTCCAAAGAATGATACTTCCTCCATACAAAACTCACATTTACTATACTTTTCATATAGCTTCTCTATTTTCAAAGTATTTATCATAGTCTTAAAATTATTCTCATTCCCATCCTTTCTTTTGGAGTATATATAAATATAATTTATAAATACATCCATAACTTTTTCTAGGTAATCTATAAAGACTCTATTTATTAAGTCCATAAATATTTCTAGTGAATTAGTGACTCTGAAGGGAATCACAATGACCTCATACTGTTCATACCTTGTTTGAAATGTAGTATTGGGAATATATTACCCATTAAATTTTTTTTAAAGGCTAGGGCCAAAGCTTCATTTATTATTAAAGAAACGAAAATTCCTGTTTTAACTGGGTAGAGGTAGACCCATTACATAGCCCAAAGGCCCCGTGGGAATTTAGCCCATTACATGGCCCGTAGCCCCAAATTTTTAGCCCAAGGCCCATTATGTGAATAGTACTACTAGAGTACACCACTTGCAATAGTACCACACAGTTCCAGCCACTGCTACAGTGCCCATTCCACCACTACAGTAACATGCTACCTCTATAGTGACATGTCACCGCTACAGTGACCGTCATTGTTACAGTTCACTACAGTACCCTGCGCCCAATGGGTTTTGAACCCCCCATTTTTCATGTAGGATTATGGGGTGCTTACCACTAATCCAAACGCCACCTTAGAGAAGTACTAGGCTCCATATATTTGATTGAATATTTCATCTATCTATAGAAAGTGATGATTTTTCATTATCTTTATTTTTTTAGTTCTTGATAATCAATCTAGAGGTGCATTGACCCATTCTTCTTCTTGATGAAGAGAATCGGAACACCCAATGTTGGAGCACTCGCCCATATAAAACCATTATTGAGATTCTATTGTAACTAATTCTTCAATTCTTACAAATAAATGGTGTCCATTATATTAGGATTTTTATATATAGGTGTTTATCCATGTATACATTTAATTGATAACTCAATATCTCATTCAAAAGGAAGGCCAGGAAACTCGTCGAGGTATTCATCAATATAGTCCCTCACAATGGGAATATATTCAAGCATGATTCTCTCATTAATACCAATCATTTGGTCTAGATATGCTTGATCATAAGGGAATAACATCCATATTGAGAAGAAAATTCCAAAGGGTATCCAACCTCCTCCTTACACTAGTACAGAATCGGAGGATGAATCGGGATGTAAAGAGTGATCTCAGTCTCCCAACAATTAATGTTATATTTATGTAAGGAAATCTGATCTATTTACAAGAAAAAATTAAACTATAATAAAGTAATAAAGACAATATTTTTTAGAGTTTCATTCTATAAACATTAACCTAAGAAGAGTTATATACTTGGGGTATAATAATTTCTCAACTTTCTATTCTCATAGATAGCTCAACCCCCATGTTTTTAGGTGTTATTTGAATAGTTTTATAAAAAATGAAAGATATGAAAGAATTTTTAGAGCTATAATCATATAAGAAATTTGAATTTCATGAAATGATAATGAACACTCCCTAAACTAATTGATTCTGGTTCTAGTTATTTATGATATCCAAAATAAACTTAGAGATTAGACTACTTGAACTAAAAATTATGTAAAAAGGGAACCTATGAGCATATAAGGGATAAAATATAAATTACATTTGAATACTAACTTATTAGTCTCTAGTTTTAAATGTATGTTATCCATGGTAATGTTACGTTTGGTTTTCTAACCTAAAAATATATTCAAGTCCTTCATAATGGTTCATAAAGAGTTTTTAAATTTTCCAAAGCATATCCTTTGAGAGTATCAAACCAAGTGTGGAACAAGGCCTCTTGGTCATACACTAGGTGAAGATTGATTTAATACCCAATGCACCCTTTTTAGGTTTATTACCCCTAATTAAAACCATTTTAAGGCTATATCCACTTGTAGTATCCATACAGGGATGTAATTACTTCAAAACCAATCATTCTATATTTCACTAAAATTTCTGGATATTTTATATTATTAGACTTATCCCTAGGGTTATAAATAAATTATTCTAGTCCTAATCCCCAAAACTATCTATACCTTGAACTTACACATAATATAGGGGCCCAAGTCTTCTACACATATTATTACATGATTTTTAATATAAACATCCAATAAAAAATCTAAAGATAATAATGTATATTTCAATTGTAATACTATGTTAATAATATATAAAAAATAAAATAAAACACAACATATTTATTTTATTTTCCATAACAATCTCCCAAAACCCTTTTATATCCTAAAACTACATAGTATAACCTGATAATACATAAAATAAATGGGTGAGCTATAAATCCTAGTAAGGGAATAAACATAGTAATGAAGCATGGCATATGAGGTAGAAGGAATAATATGATATTATAAAAGAAAAATATCATGAATAATAATATGGTGGTATAAATTAAAAAATATGGAATCATAAGATCATTTAAATATAGGAATGTGGAAACAATATAAAATATGACATAATCATAAGTCAAGGATAACTACCAAGACAACATCGCATGGTAAATAGAGTACCAACATGGATTAGGTTTACTCTATAATCCCATACATAATGTCTCATGAGAAAAAAATTAAACAATTCATTTGAGCACTATCTGTTTTCATCCATCATAACATGTACATCCATATGTGTGCCACATGAGGAAATCAAACATAATGCATAAAAATAAGGATTTCCTATGGAAAAAAATGGGTTGCATAACCATGTCATATTATATAACCAAATGGAATGTCAAAATGGATTTCATGAAATAATTGATTTAATAATTATAGGAAGCTCATAAGAATATTCCATGAGACATAATGTCCAATAAAAGTGAAAACTTGACAATTAGTGAAGAAATTCCTTTTGAAATGCACCTCTTAAGTGGGGCTTTAGGAAAAATGGTAGTGAATCTTTAAAATTGTAATGAAATAATAATTTTCATAAAACCAAAAATGAATTAAAATGGTTTTCCATGAAAAAATGAGTTATCTTAGAGAAAATGGGTGGTTTAAAATATTTTAATTAGTGGTACCTGTAATGGGGTAAGAAATAGAGAAGTTCCCTTTAATTGGGTTTTCTTATGAAGAGAAATTGTGAGTGAAAACTTTTAAAACATGTATATCCCCATCAAATAAAGATCTAATAAACTATTTATATATGTGGGGAACATATATACAAAATATATAAGAATTAAATAATAATTATATAGATATAAATTGAGTTAAAGAGAGATAATTCATAACCCAAATAAAATAGGGTTGTTCGGAGAGATCCTTTACCTTGGATTTTAGAATCATTCTTCATTTGCACTTAACATCCTATATAATCCAATTAGAATCATTAATTAGTTAATTCAATAAAATTTTTCATCTATATTTGATTTAATATATTTTCTTATGTTTATTTAAACCATTTCAAAGAGATATAATGTTTAATATTTTTGTTTCAGAGGAATTTGTTTCATGGTTCCATGGTCGGATCATATACAGATAATTGTTGATGTTCTTTTAAAATGAGACTATAATTATAGAAGTGAAATGAAATGGTTTTAAGTTCATTATATAAATTTAAATGGTCCCAAATATCTTTTTTTGTTCTGACATAGGGATGGTTCACTTAGTAAAAATGTTGATGTTATGTGGTTAGTTCATTTAGGTCATTTTATTTACCATCACAAACTACATTCATTTTATTTATTATTATGACTATATATATTAATTAAAAAATAAAATAAGTTATAATATAATTTTTATAATATTATTAACCATAATAATATTTTTATAACCATCCTTCAAGTCGTTAGAGAAAGATGAATTGTGTTGTTCATGGAGGCGGTGAACCAACCATATTGTGAATAATGCTTTCATTTTATAAATGAAATAAGGGAGGTTATAAGATGGGTATTACAGTATAATAATAAAATATAATTATATATTATATAATTATGTTACTATTTTTTGGTTAATAGAGATTATATGGTGGTGTTTAAAGAATAATAAAATTAAATGAAATTTAGTTTAGATTTTACATCTCTCTTTAGTTGTATTCTTTTAATATTCCCCTTAAGGATCCTTGGAATGGTATTTATATAAACCTAGTATCACTAGTACATGGGGGAATTATTGGGAAGGTAATTGAACAGAAATTTGGAAAGCTCCTAGCTTATAAGTTATGAGGAGAAGGGGTGGTGATTGTGATATTTATAAGTGGATTAGAGGGGTGTTATTGAATATTATATTAATTGGTTTATTATTTTGACTCATGACTACCAGAAGTATTGATTCTTATGAATATATACATTAAATGGTATATGTTAATTTTAACTAGAGGTTTATTACATCTATCATGACTCAAAAATTCATGTATTTATCTTATAATGTTAAATACTGTATTTCACTATTCACAAAAATTAACTATTTTGGAAAAATACCAAAAAATTCACCCAGGCCATTTTTTAATGTTTATATTTTAGAAATGAAATCAATTTTATGAAAATAATTTCCTAAATATGGTAAAATTAATTTTTAAATAAAATCCTCATTTATTTGAAAAAGACCAAATTTAATATTATGATCAATTTTATAACCCTTTGAAAAATTACTTACGGTCTCATAAAATTATATTATCATTATAATACATCATAATATTAAATTATTAAGACTTTCATGAAATAATTTTTATTTTAAATCATTATATTTGTATAAAATCAAAATAAAACATATGTGTTTCGAAAAAATATGAACACTTATTTTATCATTTTTAAAACATTTATTTACTTGTATAATGATATAAATATGTCATATTATCATTTTATAATATACCTAAATATTATTTTACATTTACATAGGTGAAGTCACTATTTTAATGGTCATGTTACTATTCATGACTATCATATTACTATTCCAACAGACATATTACTATTTCAATGGTCAGATTTGTAACAGTCATGGGTTCCCTATATTTTATAAATACCTTATATTTCATTAAATCTTCATTAATTTATATTTTCTCTCAAAGTTATATATATATATATTTATTTTTAAAATTCATATTTCATTACTAAAATTCTTCTTCCTTTATACAGTGTTTTTTGTGAGTGTGATCATTCTTAGGGGTCAAGAAGATCCAAATTTTCTTATTACAGTTATTTAATTTTTTTATTTTTTTCCCATTATAATAATCTCAATTCCTATGGGAATATTTATTCACTAAATGTAATTTATAAATTAATATAATAAAATTTGGTTAGTTTATGTTGTGGTGCATGTGGTTTGATACTAAATATAACACAATTATAAGTAGGAAAATTCCATTGCTAAAATTTTTTGTCATTACAAACATTAATTATTCCTTCACACATAGAAATTCTCACTCAGGTTACCTTCATCCATCATGATACATTAACTCACCAGTAACTATATTTACATCCCTAAGGCCACAAAATGTTTCCACATATCCCATAACAGGGTCTCACTAAGGGTCACAACTCATAGAAAGTCATATGGCCATATATCAATTGATATTCCATAACTGCTTCATCTTTATTCCATCCATGTTGAGGGAAAATATTTCTAGTTCAATTAAACAAAATGCTACTAGTGTTATATGGATCACTCAACATAAGTTATAGTCGGAACCTTGATTAATGATTCCTATCTAAAAGACACCCACACAAGATTCCTTATAGAGGAAATTAACACTTGAAAATGACTGAACAATGTTCACTACACCATACATTCATAAAGGGTATTCATCATCATTTCCATTGTTATTTTCACCCTAGTTCACTCTACCATAGTTATACATAACTTTCCATCAAAAGTATACATGCATTCCTCCATCATCGATACAATCACACATAAGCATTATATGTGTCATGTGAAACATACATAAAAAATATAATTCATTTGATGCCTCTTGTAGATACCTCTAAGAGTCAAATCCATATTAAATAACAAACCTCAAAACCCATGTGTGTAACACATGGTGAAATCATGTAATCATAACAGTGAAAACTAAGAACATCAAACTCATACCCTGGTAACTTATACTTCCCTTGGGAAATGTTTTCATGATGCACCAAACCAATTTTTATCAAAAGCTACAACATGTTCTTATGCCACATGTCTACCAACACCTAAAATTAGGAAAATAAGACACCTTTTATACCATTTTTTAACACCCCAAACTAAATCATAAGGTCTGAGATGACGTTCCACATGAACTCAGCCATTTCTTCCCATATGTTAGAGGATACTGACTAGTATCAAGGGTCTAAAGTAGGTCATGGGGATACTATACCCTCATTCAGAGTGAAAACTGATAGGTAAATAACCAAATATTTAATAATATATAATTAGAGTATGTAGAATCCAACAAAATACCATCTATAATGAATAAATTTGAAAAAAAACTAGAATGGTCATACCTAAATACAAGACATTGATCATTCACTAGGATGATCATATATACAATATAGAAAAAGAATAATAGTAAAAAAACAGGCTTTGCATGCTACTTAGGGCCTCACCTTCCCCAAAATCTCTGAACTCGTAGTGATCTAGCCCGCTCAATGAGAAATTTTGATCCTCATCCCAACCTATACTAGCAACAAGTGAGGGATTATCAGGTACCCAAGTGACATGTCTTACCAAGAAGGGTGTGATTATATCTTAGTTGGGAACCACCAACATCATCTAGTACCTAATCGATAAATGTATAGTACATTCATATGATAAGGTCAACAAAAAATAAATAGGAAATACATAAACCATGCTAGTATAACATATAATCCCCAATGAACAAGTAAGAAAAAACACCCTTACATTAAGTGATCATGCACTTACCAAGACACTATGAACCCCAATTTTACCTACTTCAATTCCAGGCCAACAGAATATCAAGGATAATGTCACATGAATTAGATAATTCCATGTATCTCTATCCACCTTTAAGGATAATTCACATTCTTGTTTAAGTAAAAACTTTAAACATCATATTTAATGTACAAACCATGATCCGCCTTTAAGGATCCAACTAGACATCCTTTAATGAGAATCAGGTCATACAACCCTAAAATATTTCAAATTCCTGGGAAGCATGATCCCTCTTTTGGCATAAGCAGCCATATTTTAGTGAATGAACAAACAAACTTCCCCCTCTAAAAAGTATAATACCTCTTTGATCATTAGTCCCCTTATTTCATAAAATGAATCAAAAAACATCCCCCTCTTAGGAAGTATGATACCTATTTGGGAGAAAGTTTCCATATTTATAATAATGAACAAAAATTCCACCAGCTATGAAAAATACCATATATAAGGCATAACATTGAAAGAAACAGTATATCACAATAAGTATTCTACAGGCTATAAAATTTTACTCAAAATAATAAACGACATAGTGAGGAACAACTTGGCATATAAACAACCATATAAAGCATAAGTATTAGTATCCACACATTATAACACATGTGATTAATATCAAACATGGGTCTCATGGGATACTCACACACACACATGAGATCAATATCAAACATGGGTCTCATGGGCTACACATGCACACACATGTGATCAATCTTAAATATGGATCTTATAAGGTACTCACACATAAAAATGTATTCGATATCAAATATGGGTCTCACAAGATACACACGCACATATATGTGATCAAGCCTTAGCCATTGGTAGCCGACATCAAGCCAGTACACAAGCCATCATCATGGCCCTTTTCACTTCGTTTAATTTTATTAGGCATAGTTCCTTTAATTAGTTAATATCTACATATCATTAACTACTTAATCATTAACTGAATTTTATAAAACAATTATGAAGTAAGGGTTATTCACCCAATGTGGAAAACCATATATCACATGCCAATATCCCATGCTCTAATACCATATGGTAGATAACATAGGACCACCTACCTCAATATAGAGTGACATTCCCTCTAAGAAAATCCCAACAACTCTATCTGAGTGCGTCCATGTAAATTCAACCTCCATCAATTGCAACAAGGTCCAAACTCATACCTGAGAATTCCAATTTCATTAATTATTACTAAATTATAATTAATTAAATGATTAAAATGAAACTCACAAGCAAAGATGAAAAGAATACTTATTGAAAGACTCACCTATTATCACCACCTAACCAGAACCATAACCAACCACCCATGGAAGGTCCATAACACTCCTTCGATATCATCCTTGGAAAATCCCTATAATGCAGAAATAAAACAAAATCCAATTTAATATAATTAAATTATAAACTCAAGTAGAAATCAATTGGGAAACTTACCTTTGTCACAACATCATCCAATGAATTTTGACCACTCCCAACACACTCCTAAATCTAAGCCACATAAAATACTCAATTTAATTCCATGATATAATGGTCATTCTTACTAAATTCAATCAAAAACCATAGAATAAATTCACATGAGCCTCAGCCCATCTGGTGAGGCATCCTTAAGTGCATCCACAAGACCCAGGTTCAAAACCAGGTAGAGGAATATTTCCAGTACTGTAGTAGTATTGTAGCAGTACTATAATAGGTACTATAGCAGGCACTGTATCAGACTGTACATTGTGTGGGTACTGTAGAAGGAATGTACACTATGTAGGTACTGTAGAAAAACTATACACTGTACAGGTACTGTAGCAAAGATATACATTGTGTGGGTGCTATAGCAGGAACTGTAGCAGTTAATGTAGTAGGTACTGTTCGGTACTGTAGCAGTTGGAACTATTCACCTTGGGCCACCGGTTTGGGCTTGAAGTCCTTAAGGCTTTCAGACCACCCAAGCCTTCAGGTCAGTAGGGCTTTCAGGCCACCTTTAAGGCTTTCGGGCCACCTCAAGGCCTTCAGGCCACATGCAGTTTCCCCAGACAGACTCTACAAAAACGGAACAGCCCTAGAAGAGGATTCAGAGCAGGTGCACTCACCAGAGTAGAGCCAAATAGATTTTTCAGAATGAGAGGGTATGTCTATACCATCGGGACTAGCATGTACCGGCACAGGAAGCCTAGTCAGACGGCCATGCGAGGGTGGAGAGCTACTATCATGATGCAGATGATGGTAGGGGAAGTTCCTTGTAGATAGTCTGGTTGAATTTTCTAAGACCTTCGGGTCATGTAATCTCCTAAGCCTACGAGCCATGTAATCTCTGAGCCTACAGGCCTTGTAAGGGTTCCCCCTCATCCCTTGAAAGGGGGGTTATCAAAAATCAATAAAAATGAAGGCCTTCGGGCCATTCAGACATAGAACAAATTACCAAGGTTTTTACCTTCAATGAAACACCAAAAAATAGAATGTGTTCATCATCACAGGTTATCCACTTTTCAATTTGATCATAAACACCATCATTCTCAGACAATTCCACCAAGATTTGATATAATTATTATCTGATTCCCGAATCAAAATCAATAAAAGGATCAATAGATGATGGGTAATTTTAATAACTTAATGATGAATTATATTAGAAGATAAAGGGATTGAAAATTATTATAAATAATTAGAGGAATTAATCGCCACAAATGGAATTTTGTTTGGTGAGGAAATGAGGTCATATGAGCTCCTATAGGTCAAAACAATTCATTCTTATCCAAAATAACATAAATGATTCTATGGGATAAATGAGGGTGTAATGTATCAATTTTTTTCATGTAATTATTTTAAGTATATCTAGTTATAGTTTTACAACTAGGCATTGTGACGGTGTGAGATTTCTGGTCCTGATGAGCCCAAAATTGGTATTTGAAAAATATTAAATATATATTATTATGCATGTACATATTTTTCCTGAAAAAGTGGAATAACTCTTAAATAGAGTCTCAAATTGGAAATATTAGACTATCATTGATTCTAGAACATGTTATTTATCCGAGGCATGACATAATCTTTTTCAGTGTTGAATGCTTACTAAAAAGTCATTACATGCGCAAATAACAAAATAAATTAATTTTATTTATTTATTTATTATTTTGACACAAATAACTGAGAATCCGATATAATTACCCTATTATGGATGATTCTAAGGTTTATCCTCATAACAATAGAGACCTATAGAGGATATATTATAGAGGCATTGGAGAATGACATCAGATTAGAGGATTGAATCATCATCACAAGGATCACCAATGACATCAGAGTTCATGGATCTCACCATCGAATATGATACATGATCATTATTCTTCCAAAATGGATCTTAACTTGAGGTAGGATGTTTTTTATGTGGATTTATCTATATTTTATTATCCTATTATTAATTTTAATTGATCAACAAACGGATGGATTTGCAGATCAATCATATTGCGGGTATGGGATTATTTTTCTTGGAATTTGGAGATTTCCCTTGATGTTTAACTTATAAATATTCATTCATAATTCTAATAGAAATGAATGAATGAAAAATGAACATTTTAAAAGGTCTGTTACTCTTTTTTTTTGTTCATTTCTTCCCATGTTCTTCATTTTTTTCATCGTCGATGTTTTTTTTGGTCGGTGGTTTGACAAATACCCGATAATCAATCGTTACACACACATTTATTTGAAAAATATATTGATATTTCATATCCGAGTTCACGGTGAAAGTGAGATAGAACTATGATGGTGATGGATATGGATGATAACTAGATCAGAGATCCCTCATTCCCTAGTTTGGTGCATTGTGATGGCATGGGAGACAATGGAATTTCCCGATCAAATTGGACAGCTGGATTATAGTGAGCAGTAATGACCAGGCTTAGCTAAACCAGATCCATGTTTACTAGCATGATTCATGGTGGAATTGAATTCTAGAGTAGTGTGAGTAAATACATGAAGTAGATTCACAGTTTCTAGAAAATCCTATACTACATGTAGTTTCATCCGGAGCTACATGTCGTGGGGGCACTAGTTGCAGTGTTAGGGTTTCCACAGAGAAAAAAGTATTGCATGTTGTGTGGAACATGTCACACACCATGTGACCTATACCTAGTATATTGGAATTTATCTCGAAGGCTATAAATCCATGTACATAGCTAGGTACACATACATAAGTAGAGTAAACAAGCATGGGACAGTACTCGGACATGGCTAGATATATGGAATTGCCTCAGTACATGAGCATGACTAGATATACACAAGTATAATAAGTGGTACACAATCAAAAACACAGGTAGGTACAGGATTATTGGTACACTTTGTGTACTTATTCAAATATGACTTAGAGACTATTCTTCCCTCAGTATGGACTATTTTTATTTAAGGTTGTGTTCCTTTGATCTATCATTGTGAGGGTATAGTATGGAATTACATCCTAAGAATGGGATTGTGATCCTCTATATGGGATTAGTTTCAGATAGGGTTTTAATAATCTCTCCTAGAGGCTGAGATGGGATCCTCTATCATATTATTCCCTAGGTGGGGTTATCATAATCAATATGACCAACTATAGAGATGATTTGATCCCTTACTTAATGGGTTAATCCAAATTGGATTTTTGGTATACCCCTTAGCACTGGGTGTGGTCCCAATCTATGTATCGGTTTCTTAAAACATCTAATGTGTACTTCCTTATGGATATACCTAATGATCATGAAATCTTGGATAAAATTCATTGTTCTACTAGACTTGTGGAGTGATTTCAACTGGTCGAGTTTGTTTATGAACTCTCAAGAAGAATCTTAGGCTATAAATATGATTGTGACCTTACCTTGAGACTTAGTGTCTAATAAGAGTGTATCTAGATGTTTTATTATGTGTATCCTATAATTATTGACATATCTTTGATGATATGAATACTCTTGATGATTTATTCTTAGTGATATTTTGGTTCCCTATTGGGTATTGTTATACTCACACCTACATGGGATCTTCCAACACGTGTCATGTCATATGTAGATGATCAGTCATTCAATGGGTTTCTTGGTGGAAAAGGGTTAGATGGAGCTTAGAATTGTGATAAATAGACTATGGACCATTCTAGGAGTCACATTTTACTATTGTTTCCTCTTTCGAGCAAGTTAGACTTATTTACAGTTTTTGGTGGGCTTGTATTGGCCCCTTTATAATTTCAAGTATTTTTTTATTATATAATTATGGTATTTAGATGAGTTCATGCATTGGTATTAGTTTTATTTTACATATCATAATTACATGGGCTTGTAGATGTTTTTTTTGTGTGTGTATAGGTATGTATTCTAAGATATACTATTTTAGTGTTATGCATACTTGATTCTGTTCATCATCCCCTGGCTTATTGGAGGTGTACATGGGGTAGTCACACGTGACTTATCACTATCCATGTGGGACCTGGTAGGTTGGGTAATTACAAAGTGGTATCAAGTGGTGTTACATCTTAGGACTAGAGTTAAGGATATTTTCTAAGTGTGGGTTTGGTTTGGATTTTATGGAAATGATGTTATGTGTTCAAGTTTAGATTTCAGTCAAGGGAATCCACTATTGGTGCAATGGATGACATGTCTATACACCAAAACTATGATCACATACCTTTAGAATAAGTAAATGTAGACACTGTTTAAAAGGAAAAACGTTGGTACATTCATCATATAGTAATGGGTTTTGATTCCATGTCCTTATTGAGTCATCACCATAGATATACTCATTGATTGTGTTACCTATTTTATATTTTGGGATTCCTCCATGAAGATTTTCAATGAATATTCAGCAACAAGATAATGAGGATGATACCCATAGTGAAGAGGCTTCTATATAGGGACCTTTTTAAAAGGTAGTTCCCTCGAGTGGTTTTCTAATCATACCTCCACCCATAAAGAATCATATAGTACCCATAGTACCAGCCGATGAGGAGTACAGGATGAGCATGCTTCATGAGTTTTAGTGTTAGAAACCCCTTAGGTTTAGGGGATCCCTAGACCCATAGGTATCTAAGTAATGGTTGGATATGTTTATGTGATTCATTCATCTCATTATGACACCCACAGTCTAGATGGTAGACCGAGCGATGAGCCATATCCATGGATCCACGTGGTGTTGGTGGATCTTAATAGTTTATATTATGAAGAGAAAACTATTTCATGGATAGATTTTGAGAATATCTTTAGGGAGGATCACTCTCTAGTTATGATGTGAGCAATGTGAATCAATGAGATTTTCCAGCTATAGTAGGGTAGCGTGACTGTGGTTGAGTAATCATTGAAGTTTACTAACCTCTAATGATACCCAATAGATATGGTTTAGAATCCATTATTTTGGGAATGGAGCTTTAAGTGACATATTCATATATACATCCAAGATAGTTTGATACCTCTATGAATTCCTACTTATGTCAGGGTGTTAGAGCACGACTTGGTGATAGAGTGCTTTTAGGCTGAGCAAACACTGGCAATGGGTGCCAGTAGTGGGAATATAGGGGATGAGACTTTAGAAGAAGGTATCCAGTGAAAGACACAGGGATCCAAACATGTGATTTATTTTAGGATGGGATCTTATGACTGAGGGTTTTCAGTTCAAGACTCTCAGGACGGGTCTAGTCATCCTAGGAAGTGGCAGTGATACTCATGTGATGGTCCGGGACATATCACGTATAACAACCCTCATTTTTATTTCACATTAATACTTGATTTATTACATAATATTTCAATTACTAAAACCTGTAATATTGACATGTAGAGTGTATTTGGGAATTAGGTACATTAAATAATAATTTAAATAGGAAAAAACAACATCTTTATTGAAAAATTCCTTAACATGCTTGCACTTAAAACTGTACGGGATAACCTGGGGAAAAACATAAGAAAGGGGTAAGATATAAATCCCAGTAAAGGAATAAAAATAGAATATAGTGATTAATATTATACAATAGTCATATAATTGGGGAATAAAAAGAGTAAGAATCATACACATGAACAATGATACAATATATAGCATGATAATCATAACATGGAAAATGTGGAAACAACTTAAAACACAGCATCATAAACATAAGTCAAGGATAACTATTAAAACATATGGATAGAAAAAGTTCTATAAAAGGAATCTGGTTCACTCATTCTCTAAACATTACATCTCATTAACATAAAAATTAGCCAATGCATTGGAACGCTATATAATTTGGGGCACACCCATCACATTTATTTAATTCTCAAGAATAAGTGTTCCACATAGATCATAAAAAAAGTATTCATTAATCATCATAATTTATTCCAAGATAAAGGAGTCTAGAATAAATATATTTAAGTCCCCAATAAAAAAATTATATGTGCATAAATTTGGAGACCCTTGATAGGAAATGGGTATGGTATTCACTACACAATTATTTTAACATGGAAAATCATGGGGAAATTTCAGCAGCATAACGACATCACTTTAAGATTCATAAAAATATTTTTATGAAACATAAGGAGGTCTATCATTATATATAAATCAAATGGGAAGTAATAAGTTCATAGAAAAACATATCCCAATATTATAAATTGAAAATATAAGGCATAAGTTAAGGAAGATACACAACTAAATAAAAGAAGCCTAAATATATTTCGGCATGGTAATGGGTGTACAAAAGGATCATATGAGGCATAATAAGAGTGAAAGGTGTATCTAATCATTTATAAATTAATTGGGTAGTAAGGTGAATATGTGAGAACATATCCCAATTTAAGAAAATGGTATTTAAGAGACATAGCATAAAATAAGTTCTTGAATAAAAATGAGAAGAGAGAAATCCCTTACTTGATTGTGTGACTCCAAATGCTTGGGAGGGGCTTCTTCAGAGATTTTTGGAACCTTGGGAGGACTCTAGAGAGTATAGGAAAGAGTATTTATGTGATCCAAGGATTTTGAGTGAAGAGAAATGGGATCTTGGGTGGGTTTATAAAGGAAAAGTGGTGGATTTATTTATTATTTATGTTTTGGACTCTATACAATAAATAAACCAAAACCACAGACCATACCTTGGTTCTTGACCGTGGTTTCTACCAAATGGGAGTGGTTCACATTATTTTATAAAGAAAGGGAAAAATTTAATAAAATAATTCCCTTGATTATGTGTAGGTGAGTCACAATCTTAAATAAATTATTTTAAAACCTTAAAATATATCAATGGTTTTGGAGGATTCATATTGGATTTATAAATTTAATCAAATAAACATAAAATCACCTTATTTTAAATTTAAAACATATATTTGGTTTTGGAAACCCTTTATAGTATTTATTACATCACTTTTGGGTCATTATGAGGTAAAAATACACAAAGTATATTTATATGGTATTTATTTTTTACCCAAAAAATTTACTGGCATGGAAAATTATGAAAAATTAACCATTAGATAATTTCAATACTATAATTCTAAAAAAATTTATAAATATGTTACATTTCACTTTAAAAATAGAATCAACAATTATTAAGAAATTTTGGGTTTTTTGACAATAATAGTTTTTGAACCCTTATAAAAATTACATTTTTCTTCGTAAAAATTATATGATCATTAATATTTAATAATAATATTTTATTAAAATATTATTTATATCAAAAAATCAATTAATTCATCAAAATAAATTCCTTAACTGAATTTTAATATTGACAAAAAATACTATTTCGGTCTTATTGAATCAAAATAAAAATAATTTATAAAGTAATAATAATATGCTGAAAATATATTAATTATTCTATAAAAAATAATGTACATAATAATATTTCTAGGATTCTGATACATATCCCTTTAATACTCCAGAAAACACCCTAAGGTTAAGCTGCGCGATGGTGGGACTTTCATGGGATGGTTCGACGAACATGGTTTGGGATGTGATATCGATGAGCTTGAACTTCTCTTGTAAATGGTTTTCCTCTGGCTTAAGTTGTTGGGTATCATCTTGAGATTGGTCAAGAGAAAATAATAGTGATGTTATCTCCCTCAGATTCACCAATAAATGGGATTCATATGGTATAATCCTACTGTTTGAGGTCATCACTTCCTTTTTATGTACCAATTGGATTTGCTAAAACCCTATATTTATATTAATCATGTGATCACCATTCAACCACTATATTATAAACGGGTAATGATACTTAAAAGTATTTTAAAACCAAGTGGATGTAATAAAATAATATAATTTCATGTGTTTCCTATAACTATATTACAAAATAATACATTTAATTAAATCGAAAGGGGAATTTTATTTTTAACAGTTAATAACATTACAATATTCCCCCATTAATAATGACCTCCCTTGTAATTTTAATTTCTCAAACTAAAAATCATGAGGGTAACTTTTTTTATTCACCTCCTCTAGTTCCCATGTCACTTCTTCAAACTTGTGGTTTCTTCATAGCACTTTGACTAGGTGCATTGTCTTATTTTGTAGAACTTTTTCTCTATGATCTAAGATCTCCATCGGCTTATCCTCATATGAGAAATAATTCTCCAATGGTACCACATATGTATTGAGTGCATGTGAGGGTTTGGAATGTACTTTCATAGGAGGGATACATGGAATACATCATGTACTAGAGATAGGTTTGGTGGGAGTGCAAGTCGGTAGGCCACTGCTCTGATATGATCAAGGATCTCAAAGGGGATGATGTATCTTGGACTAATATTTCCCTTATTCCCAAATATTATCACTTTATTCAATGGAGTTATGTAGATAAATACCATGTCTCCAACATCAAACTCTAGGTATTACCGACAATTGTTAGTATAGATCTTTTTTCTACTCTGAGTATCCTAGATGTGTTGTTGAATGTTCTTGACCTTTTCCACCATTTCATCGACCATTTTAGGACCTAGTAGTTGTTTCCCAAACTTCATCCTGACACGAAAGTATTCTTCACATCTTCCCATAAATGGATTTTAAGTGTGGTCGATTTTTGCCTATCGGCCGTTCAAAGGTCTGGTGCTTTTCTAATGTGTACAATAGTATTGAGGTCAAATTCTCGATGATAGTACTATTTTTTATAGTCATTTGATTTTAATGGATTTGTATTTTGAATTGGGGGTTTATTTGCATAGATTACTTAAATATATTTATATATTAATTTTGACTAAAAAATTGAGAAATATTGGGGTGTGTTCATTCTTTTGGATTTAATGATCATGATATCCTTGATCTTTACTTTATATTTCATCAAATTAACACCCACTTCCCAAGATTATTTTTTATCCGAATTCTCAAATGTTGAGGCTTTAATCCAAGCCTTAACTTAACTAGGGTTCTAATATAAAACATTACTTGTTTATGGTAGGGTATTTATTGTTCCAAAAATCCATGTAATCCACATGTTAAACAAAACATGTCATTAATCCATGACATTTTAAGTTCAACATATGCAATGTTAACCTAAAGAATATTCAATAGGCAGAAGTCCTCAATCACTTAATATCCCCAAATAATGACTCACACAAATGGATAATTTACACATACATTTATATGTTTATTAATTTATTTTAATATTTTTATGTTTATGAGTTAAAAATAGAATAAAAATAATGGGATAAGAAAAGATTTGTGTGCCGAACACACACATGAACGATAAGGATAATTAAAACGAACTTTTCATTGAATGATAAAATGATAGAAGAGAATATATTTTAACTTTATTTAAACAATTTTTATAACATTAATATTAAATAATAGAGGGTGTATTAGGATAAGATAAAATTAATAAGAAACATTTATTAAAACAAAATTACAATACAAACACTTATGAGATTAAAAATAAAGAATAACGCAAAAGTAACTTAAAAGAAAGTATGTAGGAAAGGTATCTCAAGTAGAAAATTGATTTTAGAAGATCCTCCCAAGAATTTTAAAGTGCCTTGGTCATTCCAATATATCCTCATATGCTCTGAAATTCCAACCCTTTTATAGGAGAAGAGGGGGTATATTTATAGCCCAAGGTGGTGGATTGTTTGCATTCCAAATCTACACCTCCACTTGGCTCACCAATTTTATAATATATATAGTTGAATCCATAGAAATATTATTCTTAAAATTTGTATGTATGCATGTATAAATTACACCCTCATAATTTTAAAGCAATTAAACTTTTAAAGAAAAAGTAATGGCCATTTTACTAAACAATGTTGTATTGTCCATTTTGTCTATACTTTTTCAAAGGCCATAATGTGAATGGGTTTTTTGGATATAAATATGCCCTAAAATTCAAATAATTTCTTATAAAAAGTTAATCTTTTATATACTCCATTTCACACCACAAAATTCTAGCTCAATTGGTCAATTGTATTTGGAGAAAAGTCAATAAATGTGGGATTTTTTTAATTCTAAAACTAAATGGTGGGATGGACTTTCATGGATCAATTGGCCCCATTATTGATTGATTTGGGACTTGAAAGCTTTATCCAAGAATAATTGTATTTTACATCTACTTTTATTGTATAATCAATGAATTTAGAGTTTTATATTGAGCCCATAAAATATAACATCATAGCTAGTCCAGTTTCTTTGAAAAATTCTTTGTGCCTTCTTGTATGGTTCATATAACCCTTCATAAGGCCGAATTGTCCCCAAATCACGTTGAATGATTTGTAGTAAATTTAATTAGGAACCCTAAAAATAATAATCACACAATTTGGATAATTAGGGTGAGATTTATAATTAAAAAGGTAAATTGAATCAAATATAGATTAATAAAAATAATGATCAAAATTATATTTAATATTAAACTATGTTTATTTTACAGAAATTATGAAATTTTAATTTAAAATAAGTAAATGGAGTAAATAAAAATTAATGAATAAATGAATAGAATAAACTCCCCCACAACTATGCTTGTTCATGTCATCATGAACAATTACAATAAAAACATAACTTAATCATTTTCACATGAAAAAAAATATTACAATTTTGTTTTCACCAATCAAGGGGGTCTAGACTAGTTCACTCATTAATAAATAATTCCATAAAAATTTGTTTCTGCAATAATTTTCCAAAAACAACTCATTTTTTATGCTCAAAATTTGAAATGGAAAATGTAGGCACTCAGAACATACCCCTCTCAAGATGGTAAAAAAATTTATGAAGTAAAACTCATTCACCAACCAAAAGTGAAAATATTAAAATTTGTTAGACCTATCAGCTTCCATTCCCTATTCTAAAGGGTACAATAATAAAGAGTTATTTTTAGTGTGTTTTCATTGTCTATGGGATGGTAGGAATATAATGTCTAGAATAGTGGAAAACATGGGTAAAACATCAATATGAGAAAAACAATGCATAATTTTTTTGAAATGAAATATGGAAGGAAATTTAAAAAAATATTAAAAAGGTCATGATTGTGTGAAATAAGACACAAAAGAGGAATAAAATTTGAAGGGTATGAAGAGGTGAAATATTTTAAAAGACACAAATCTTCCCCCAAATACATAAGTGTTAATTTTTTCTTTTCTATTTTTTTGGAAGTTGAACTTGAAACAAATATCGCACTCATCTTCCAACCCATGTTTTATCTCATCACAACACTAATTTTAATAGTTATAAAAAGATAAATGGTTGAGTAAGAGTTATTTTTTACTTTCCCAAGACCAAACCCATTATTATTATTATTATTTATTTTCGTTTTATTCATTTTTTTTTGAATACTTTTCAATAAAATATACAAAATTAAATAAACATGAGTATATTACCAAGTATAACTAAATGAAATCCTCTCCACCAAACATAAATAAATGTTTTCCATCAATCATATGATAACATACTGAAAATCATGAAAAGGATACCCAAATTTAAATTCATTCCAATCACACTTAAATTTCAATAAATTTTTAAATAGAAATCTATGTAGATATTGATTGGGAAAAGGTATTGAGATTAAAATGTTCCTAGAATAATAAAATTATTCATAGGATCAAAGGGTATTTCAAAAAGAGGATTAATGTAAGGGTAATGGGATGTTATTTGGATATTTTTATTCTCATGTGGTTCATAAAATTCCTATATTATATTAATGTATGCTAAATTAGGAAATTCAGCTCGAAGTTCCACATACTCAAGACTCACAATTGGGGGTGAAAACACACAAAAAATGAAAAGATGGTCATAGGTGACCTTGGCATGAAAGCTAATTTTCTTCCTCATGGTTGGGGAATAATCATTTTACAAATCAAAAATTGATCATTAAAAATTCATTCTTCTTAACATAAAATTATTTATCCAAATTTAAGATGAAAATACAAAAAAAAATTATATAAAAAAAGCATTTTGACTTCCCAAAATGGTTGGAAAAAATAAAAATTTAATAGAGAGTAATTATGATTCATTTTGTTTTTTATATTTTTTTCAATTTTATTTTAGTTTTTAAAATACATACCCACACAAAATAGAAAGATAAAAAAAGTTTTGAGGAAGAAAGTGGTAAAAAATGAATAATAGAGGAATAATATGAAGATAGAGAGAGAAATTAGAGAGAAAGTGAGAGTTAAAGGTAAAGAGGTTCCCCCTGGTTTGGATTTTGGAGGTTGTTATCTCCATCCAGTGGTGGGTATACTACATTAGTTCGGGATATGGTGGAAGTGGATTTGGTTCCCGGGATATATTTCCTCTCATTGTGATACTTTAAATTATTCCCATTAACCATGAATATTATTTTAGAAGCGGGGTCTTGGACTTAAACTCCACCAAATCTATAAACATTATTAATAACAAAGTACCTTCCCAATGAGAATTAAGATTACTTAGGTGAATCCGAAATAAAGAGTTTAATATAATTACCTTTTCACATTAAAGTAATACCTTTTGTAGGATGTTTTTATAATTGATTTCCTTATCTTTTTCTTTGTAGAGATTAGAATTCTCATAAGAATCTTAACGAAGGTCCTCCAGTTCATTCTACTACAACAATATCTCTCACCATATATTTCTCTATAAAAATGACAAGTTTTTATATCCCAAACTGACTTATGTTGGATTTGAACTGGTAAATGACAAGATTTACCAAAAACTATCCTAAATGGAATCATCCTAATGGGTTTTATATATGCATTTAGATAAGACAAAAGTGCTTTACTAAGTCTTTCAAGACAATATTTTTCTAGTGGGCTTTACAATTCTCTCAAGCACTCTTTTCACTTATCTATTATAAGGTTCATCCATGCCATTTTTTGGGGGGGTGATATGTAGTTTAAGTTTTATGTACGGCCCCATTATTTTTCAAAAGAGGTTCTATAGTAAGATTATATAAATGAGTTCCTAAGTCACTTATCAAGGCACACTATGTTCCAAATCAATGGAAAATTTGGGGTTTTACCCATATGAGCATCATCATTCCTAGTGGTTTTGGCCTTGACCCACCTAGAAACATAGTCAATATTCAGAAGAATATATGAGAATCCATTGTAAGGGTGAAATTATCCTTTGAAATCCAATCCCTAAACATCTAAGATATCATATAAGATTATAGGATTTTAGGAAATTTCAATTCTTTTGAAAATTTTCCCAAACTTTTGCCAAGTGGGACAATATTGAAATAAATAATGTGATTCCTTAAACAATTAAGGTCAAAATAATCCTAATTCAAGGACCTTTCGGGAGGTCCTTTGTGGTCTAAAGTGGTCACCACTAGGAATTGAGTGACAAAATTCCAAGATGGAGGAATGTTCATATTCAACAATATATATTCTAATTACCATGTCAACCCCAGTTTTCCAAATCATATTAACTTCCCTTTCTAGAATTATTTTTTGTTCCTTTGAAAAAATTTCAGAAAAAAAACCATAAACTAAGTAATTTACAATTGTGACATACCATGGTAAATTTGGAGGGAAAAATTATGGGTGTTCAGTTATAAATTCAGGATTATTTATTTCAGAATGAGAAGAATTATAAATTCTACTCATGTGATCATCCATAGGGTTTTCTTTCCTAGGACTATCTTTAATAACAATGTTAAACTCTTGTAGCATTATGATCTATCTTTTTATCCTTAGTTTGGAATCACTTTTATTAAGTAAGAACTTCAAAGTTGAATGGTCTATAAAAAAGATTATTCTGGCACCTAGTCGATAGGGATGAAATTTATCCAAGGAAAAAACGAATTCTAGAAGTTCCTTTTCAATGATTGTGCAGTGATATTGAGTTTCATCCAATGTTTTTTAGGCACAATTGATTACATGATGAATATTTTCTCTTCTTTAAATAAGAACAAACCCAACTGACCTATCATAAGAATCACGCATCAATTAAAAGGGTAAGGACCAATCTAGGGGTTGTATTATCATGGTAGATATAAGAAAAAATGTGAGTTCATTGAAGGCTCTCTTGTAAGCCTCATCAAAATGGAATGTAACATCATTTTGAAGTATCAGAGTGAGTGGGAGGGAAATCCTATTGACATTATAGATGAATTATAGATAGAAACCAACATGATCAAGGAATGAATAGATGTGTCAAACTAATGTGGGTTTAGGAAGTGATTAGTTCACTTTAATTTTGGCAGTATCATCTTAAATACCCTCTTGTGGAATTATTCTCCCTAGAACAATCCCATTAGTAACCATGTAGTGACATTTTTTAAAATTCAGCATAAGGTTCCAATTGACACCTTTTTTAAGGACTAGAAAGAGTAAATGAAAGCAGGATTCAAATGACTCACCATAAACAGTAAAGTCATAAGTGAATACCTATATGAAATTCTCAATGAATTTAGGAAAGATACTCATAATACGCCCTTGGAATGGTGCAGGAGAATTTAAAAGGCCAAAATTTATTCTTCTATATGCATATGTTTTAAAGGGGTATGTGATTGTAGTCTTTTCTTGGTCCTAAGGTGCAATTGGGATTTGGAAGTAGTCAGTGTATCCATCAAGAAAGCAATAATGTGACATTCCATCTAATTGTTCTTCCATTTGATCAAGGAAAGGAACAGAGTAGTGGTCATTTTGTGTTTTGGCATTCAATTTCCTGTAATTGATGCACACATGCCATTTGTTTTTCAATCAAGTTGTGACCAACTCCCCATGTTCATTTGTGAAAACAGTTATCCCATCCTTCTTAGGTACCATTTAAATTGGACTAACCCATTAACTATAATAAATTGGGTAGATAATACCATCATGGAGAATATTGGTAATATCTTCCCTAACTACCTAAAGTATGAATTGATTGAGTCTCCTTTTCAGTTTTCTGATTGGTTTTAATGATTCTTAAATATTGATTTGATACATGCAAAGGGTAGGGTTGATTCCCGGTATGTCATATAGGGTCTAAACTAAGGAATATTATTTTCCTCTAACACATGAATAAGTTTGGACTCATCAGTTTTAGTAAGTAAATTAGAGATAATGATGGGATAATGGTGATCATGGAAAAGGAATGCATATTTTAGGTGTACATGAATAGGTTTGAGGTCAATTTCATCCTTTATTTGTGTGCTAGAAAACTTAGGAATAGAGGAAGGGATTTAACTTGGTTTTGATTCATTTTCCTCAGTACTTTCCATGTTGTAACAAGAGATATCAGAGTAGAGATGGGATTCAAGATATATTTCAAGGTCCTCTAGATTTATGGAGTCTATGAATTAAAGGTCCACATAAACTTCCCCATTTATGACTTGGTTAATCACAAGTAAAGTTTCACAAACTCCTCTCACATTATAACATGATTAACATGATCAAATGGGGGTGAATCCACTCTCATAAGTATCCTCAGAATAATGGGTTGAGAATGAATATTGATCCTCATATGGGTATCACATGGCTTAAAAAATGTTTAACTTGACCAGTTGGTCACCAAATTCCACGAATAGGATTCCTGCATGGACATAAATCTTAGTTCTAGATATCAAGAGGAATGGTCTTCCTAGAATTAGGGGAGATAAAGAAAAGTTCATCTCACATTCCATGTTAAGGACATATAAATCAGCTGGGAAGATAAGATCATTAACTCGGAAAAAGGCATCCTCAATTATACCCTCAGGATTGGATGTGCTTCGATTGGCTAACCAGAGGACAACACTTGTTGGGTTAAAGGTACATAGACCAAGGTTAGATAATATGGATTAGGTTATGACATTTATCGAGGCTCCTTGGTCAATGAATGCATCATCAAAGTTGGAACTCCCTATTTGGAATGTAATGAGAAAGGTCCCTATGTCTTTTCACTTTATAGGAATGGACTATTGGGTAGAAACATTCTCATTGGTCCTAAGTTGCCACTTATGGGTGCACAATTCCTTAAGAAACTTGGCATACTTAATAATTTGTTTGATGAAATCTAAGAGGGTAATTTTGACTTCAACATATCTCGATCATTTCAAGATAATGTTTAAAGGAATTTATTAGCTTAGAGACAGCTTGATGGAATGGAATTGGGATTCTTAGAGGAATTGAAGGAGGTGAGGGAGTGGCTTTAGGTTCTTTTTCTTGATTTTTTTCTTTTAATTTTCATGATAAACTTTCAATAGTTTATTTGAGGATCCATCATGAGGTATGGAAATTTTTTACCTCGAGAAAAGAGAAATTGCACTTACATTCCCTTAGGGTTGGTAAATTATTGATTTGGGATTTGGAAATAATTTGATGGTTTCTACTAGATAAGGTGGGATGAAAGTTGACCAATTTGGTTTTAAATGTTTTTAAGGATAGAATTGGTGAAGGAGGAAAGATATTCTATATCACTTTCCCATGGTTTCTTAGAATAAGAAGCATGTACCACATTAGGATTACCTTGACTTAGGCTCTTGGGGAGTGATTGTATTGGGTTGGGAATTGGTAAGGCTCATTGGGATAGTGGAATCCATGAGGAGAAATATGAGGATTGATCCTTTGAGGTTAAGGAAAAAGAGGATAAGGTTTTTGGATGTTACCACCACCTTGACCATATTGTAATTGGTTTGTATTTTGAGGAGGGAACTATGGGGGATGAGATATGGGATTACCATACCTTAAGCTAGGATTATAGGTAGAATAAAATGGATTATTATGGGGATGGTTGAAGTTTCTAATAAACTGACCTAGTTGTTTAGGGATGGTGTTCTGTTGAACATATATTTCATTTAGATCCTTTGGATTAGAATAATTAGATAGATCATTTTAAATTTTTGTCCATGTGTCAACTGAATGAGCCAGTTGACCATGTGCTTAAGTATAAAATTTTTTCATGTTTACATCTATATTTCTTATGATTTCTCATAAAGCTGTAGAAGTTTTTTTAATAAGATCACTACCACTTGAGGCATTATGAGAGTTCTCTCCATAGTCAATAACCCATCAAAGAAGTATTGGATCAATATTTGGTCTAAGATTTTGGGGTGTGGGGATGTTTCCACAAGCTTTTTGAACCTCTCATAGTACTCATGGAGTTATTCACTGGGGAATTAAAAGATACCACTTATTTACTTTTGGATAGAAGTAGTTTGAGAAGCATGAAATAATTTCTCTAATAATAGTCACTTGATTTCATTCCATATTGTTATGGAAAAAGGAGGGATATGATAGAGCTATGAGTTAGCGAAGTTAGCTAGGGAGAAATGGAATTCAAGAAATTTTATTTTTCCTTTAGAAACCCCTTGAGGATTCATGGTAGAGCACACCACTTGGAACTCTTTGAGATTAATATATGGATCCTCACCAACTAGCTCAAGAAAATGAGGTATAAGATTAATCAAACCTGATTTGGGTTTGAAATATTCCTCAATATTTGGATATTTAATACCAGGGGGTTGGTAATTAAATTCAGGGGAAGTGAGTTATTTAAGTGTTTTTTTTGTAGGATTGTCCATATCAAGTTCAATTTGATGCGAAATGAATGATTCTTGGACTATTTTATTATCCATAATGTTTCTCCAAAGTTGTTAAATAGTTATCTTGATTTCAAGGTTAAAAAATATGATGGACTATTTGGGAGGATATGGGGAATTCAAAGATAATTTGGAAGGATGAGGAAGGTAGGTTTTTTCTTTTTGTTTTTTTCCTATTTATGATTTTTATGAGTAAGGTGGTTTTTTTCATTGTGTTTTTTTAGAATTTCTTTGGTTTATTTATTAATTTTTTTGTTCTTTTTACAAAAAAACTACTAACTACTTATTTCACCATCCCCAGAAACAGTTCCATTTCAAATGCGGCTGATTATCGCCTATGACCCGTACAAATATCCAGTGATCTGCTAATGTGTACAGCGGCACTCAGGTCGAGTCCTCAGTGATGGTAATATTTTTTATATTCGATTGTTTTTAATTGATTTATCTTTTGAGTGGGGGTTTGTTTTTTGATCTAAATTAAATTTATTTAGGTATTAATTTTGATTCAAAAAATTGATAAATATTGGGGTGAGTTCATTTTTTAGATTTTAATATTATGATATCATTGATCTGTGCTTTATATTACATTAAATTGACACCCACATCCCAAGTTGATTTTTGACCGAAATTCCCAAGTGTTGAGGATTTAATCCAAGAATTAACTTAACTAGGGTTCTAATCTCAATAATTACTTAGTTATGGTAGTTTATTTATGGTTTCAATAATCCTTGGAATCCACATGTTATACAAAACATTTCATTAATCCATGACATTTTAAGTTCAACATACACAATGTTAACCTAAAGAATATTCAATGATCATAAGACCACCATCACTTAATATCCCCAAATCATGACTCACCCAAATTGATGATTTACTCATCCATCTATATGGTTTTTAATAAGGTTTAATATGTTTATGGTGATGTGTTAAAAATAGAATAAAAATAATAGTATAAGAAAAGAGTTGTGTGTCGACCACACACACAAACAATAAAGCAAATTAAAATTCACATTTGATTGAATGAGAAAGAGAAATAAGTCAATTTATTTTAACTTCTTTTAAAAAAAATAGAATATAAATATTACATAATATATGTCGGATGAGTATAAGATACAATGAAGAAGAAACGTGCATTAAAACAAAATTATAATACAAACACTTAAGAGATTACAAATAAAGAAGAACGCAAAAGTAAATCAGAAGAAAGTATGGAAGAAAGGTCTCTCAAGTATAAACTTGAGTTTGGAAGATCCTCCCAGAACTTCGGTAGGTCCTTGTTCATGAAAATATATTCTACTATGCTCCTAAAATATAACCCTCTGCAAGGAGAATAGGGGATGTATTTATAGCCCAAGGTGGGGGAATGTTTGAAATCCAAATCTTCCCCTTCACTTGGCTCACCAATTTTATAATTTAAACTTACAAATATGGATAAATATTATTCTTAATGGTTTTATATAAGGATTTATAAAGTACACCCTCCAAATTTTTCAACTATTGGACTTTTGGAGCAAAAGTTATGGCTATTTTAATAAACAATGTTGTGTAGCCCATTTTTATCCATACTTTTTATAATTCCACGATTTGAATAGATTTTTGGATAGGAATATGTGCTCAAATCCAAACCATTAATTATAAAAATTTTGTCACCTAAATATTAACTTTCACATCACAAAATTCCAGCTCAATTGGTTGATTGTATTGGGATAAAAGTCAAGAAATGTGGGACTTGAAATTTTTATCCTAGATGAATTGTATTTTCCATATACTTTTGGTGGAGAATCAACGAATTTGAACTTATGTATTGAGCCCATAATATATAACATCACAGCTAGTCTATTTTCCTTTGAAAATTATTTAGGACATCTTGTGTGGTCCATATGATCCTTTATATGGCCAAATAGGCCCAAGATCCACTTTAATGGTTTGTAGGAAATTTAATAATAAACCCTAAAAAAGAAAAAATCACACAATTTGAATAAGTATATTGAGAATTAAAATTTAAATAGTAAACTAAATCGAATATGGATTAATAAAAATAATGCTCAAAATTATATTTAATATTAAACTATGAGTATTTCAAACCAATTATACACTTTTAATTTAAAATAATTAAAGGTAGTAAAAAATATATGAATAAATGAATAACATCATGCTTCATTGGTGTCCATTTTAATTATTTAGTGTAAACTTTTTTTGTATGAGAATGCAACCAAAGGTAGATGTTGGTCCCATCCTCTTTTGAAGACTGTATAAAATTATCTCAACATGTCATATAGTGTCTGAATAGTCCACTCAAACTAGCAATAATATTTAGGATAATAGGTTGTATTGAAGTTAATATCAGTGTTTAGATCATGATGGATACTTTTTCATAACTTAGAGGGGAATCTCTAATCTTGATCAGATACAATTGATAGTGGTAATTCATAAAACCTTACCACCTCTCTAATGTATATCCATACAAGTTGATCCAGTGAGAAATCCTCTCAAATCACAATAAAGTGATTTATCTTTGTAAGATGATCCAAAAAACCCCATATATCATTGTTTCCCCTATATTTCATAGTAATTCCTATGACAAAGTCCATGGTGATTTTTTCCCATTTTTATGCTGGTATAGATAATGGTTTCATCATTCCCTTAGACTTATTACTTTTAGCCTTCACTTGTTGACATACCAGGCACTTTCATGTATATCCGGCGATCTCTTTCTTCATATTGTCTCTCCAGTATTACTCTCAGATATATCAATACATATTGGTGCATCCAAGGTGAACAGAGAAAGTTAAACTATGTGCATCATCCAACAATTCCTTCATTAACTCAGTATTTTATGGTCCACATATTCATGAACCAAATCTCACAACTCCTTATTCATTAACATTAAACTGTGATGATTTCCCTTTTCTTATAGTTTCCAAATTCTTTTGACTTTCCACATCATTTCTCTGAGCATCGTTTATCTTTTCCAGAAGGGACTTTTGAGCAATCATTTGTGAAAGTATTGATGATGTTCCTTCCTTTATGATTCTAGTTTATAGCCTTTATAAATATAAGAAGATCATATCCCTCTCAATTATCATTAATGATATAATTTCAAGACATTTTATACATATAATGTATTCCACTTTATTCACTTAACCAAGATAGTAGTGGATTGAGTGTCCATATTCCTTGATTATCTCTAACCATCTTAGTTGGCTCATATTCATCTCTCTCTATGTGAATATATACTTGAGGCTTTTGTGATCTGTATATATTTCACACTTCACCCCAAAGAGATAATGCCATTAAATTTTCAAAGTAAATATCATTGTATCCAACTCCAAATCATTCTTTGGGTAGTTATATTCATGAAAATTCAAATTTCTTGAGGAGTAGGCTATCACTTTATCATTCTACATTAACACGCATCCCAATCCCTTATTAGAAGCATCGTAGAATAAAATGAAAATTTCTCCAATTGTGGGTAGTGTGAGCACAGGTGAATTGATAGGCCTCCTTTTCAGTTCCTTGAAACTCTCTTCACATTCATCATTCCAAGAAATCTTGACTGTCTTCCAAGTTAGCTTGGTTATAGGGTTTGAAAATCCTGATAAATTTCTCAAAAATTGATGATAGTACCCATATAATCCAAGAAAACTATAGATATCTACCCTATATGTTGGACTCAGCCATCCTTCAATTGCTTATGTCATTGAAGGGTCCATATATATCCTATTATTTATGATTATATACCCCAATAATGAGAATTACTTCAACTAAAACTCACATTTTCTATACTTGGATTAAATATTCTCCTTTAAAACAATATTTAGCATGGTCTTTAGCATAGTGCTCAGATGCTCTTCATGCTCCTCCTTGATTTTGGAGTATATTAGAACATCATTTGTAAAGACTACCACAAATTTTTTAAGGTAATATCTAAAGTCTCTTTTCATCAAGTCCATGAATATTGTTTGAGTATTAGTGAGCCCGAGAGGCATCACTATGAAATCATAGTGCATGTACCTTGTACGAAAATCAATCTTGGGGATATCCTCCTTCTTCACCCTCACTTAGTAATATCCTAACCATATATCCACCTTGGAGAAGTATTGTGCTCCACATAGATGATTGAAAAAATCATAAATACGTGTAAGAGGATACTTTTTCTTTATCATTATCTTGTTGATATCACGATAATCAATGCAAAGGCACATTTTCCAATCCTTCTTCTTAATTAAGGGGACTTATGCACCCCATGGTGAAGCACTTGGGCATATGAACCATTTATCTATATTCTCTTGTAGTAGTTTCTTTATCTCCTCAAGTTCCACAACATCCATTCTATATGGAGTCTTGGATAATGGTAATGCCCCAGGTATAAGATCAATTGAAAATTCAACCTCTCATCTAGGAATAAGACTAGGAAATTCCACGGGGGAACACATCAACGTATCACCACACAATAGGAATGTCTTTGAGGATGGTTATTTCCTTAGAATAAATAATGTGAGCTGGATATGCTTTATCATAGGGAAATAATATCCATGCTAGATATTTTGGAGATAAATAATATTCATCCTTTTCTTTTCACTTGTATAGAAATGGGGGTTGATTATTAATATGAAGAGTGGTTTCTTTATCATGGAAATTTATGTTGGATCTATATAATAAAATCCAATCCATGCCCATAATTATATCAAATTCCACCAAATGGAGTATTATAAGGTTTTATGGGAAGTTTATCCCTCAAATTGGGACATGGGAGGAGTTATATACTCAGGATGCAATAATTTTTCCATTTTTCTTTTTCACTGATAACTCTAATTCCATGATTTTTGGTAGTTTTTGAATAGTTATCCTAAACATTAATTATATGAAGGAATGAATAGAACTATAATAAAAAAGTATGTTTTTATCCTTGAATGAGTGACAAGAGTACCTATAACCACTTTGTTTTCAAGATCCGCCTCAATTTTTATGATTGAAAAATATTTCCCTTGTTGCCTTGGAGGTTTTTGGTTGTCTCTAAAAACCATTGTCTTAGTGAATTGATTTGAAAAGTGCCATGGTTCGTTTTACTTGAAGTAATGAAAAATGCAATGAGGGTTAACCAAAGCATTCATTTCCTTCACTTCATTAGTGATTTTTCCCTTTCAACAATCATTAACTAGTTTCCCTTCCTTCCCACACCTAAAACATTTCCTCGTCCCCCTAAGGAAATTTAGGGGTGCTTCTTTCTGAACCATTGACAAGTGAGACGCTAAAATTTCTTGTTACTGTTAGATTTCTCCATTTGAACACCATAATTAAACCTTGATTTCCACTTCTTATTACCATTATACTATTGATATTCTTTTATCTTTATTTTAACTTTGAGGGCACATTGAAAAATTTCCTCATAGCTATCAAATTCATGAATCATCGGAGCTTTTTATAGAGTGGGTTTTAGCCTACTAAAGAAGCGGTCAACCTTGCATTTTTGGGGTAATGACAAAGCCAAATCCATATCATGCAAGTCTTGTATTTTTTTTCTCATACACCTTGATAGATTCATCATCATTTTTCTTGGTGAAAAGTAAATACCTTTCCATTTTAAAAAGGATTGTGCAAGGAAAATATTTATTGAAAAACTTTTTCTAGAATTACTTCCACTCCATCGCTTCGATCTCTTCCTCGGGATTTGTATTCTTAATCAATGCACATCACTGATAATATTATCCTTCCCTACAATAAATAGCTAGTAGAACCTTATCTTTCTCATAACATTGAAGGTTAGAGGATATCTTATGAATGGAGTTGACCCATTATTCCATGATTAAGTTATTATATGATCCATTGAAAGTCTGAGGCCTTTGTCGCATAAAGGTCTCAATCATAGTATGTTATCTTTAAGGGGGGTTTTAACACTCCTCCTGGTCAATTTTTTTATTCATAACTAAATTAATCTAAGAGAGTATCATTATAAATTTCATGATTCCTACTCCCATTAGGTTGGGAATCTCATTAGGGAAGTCATCACATTGTTTGTCAGATTGATTATTTACCTTATTCCTCCTATTTTAGGCCATTGTCCAGAATAAATGGAAAATTAGGGATGAGTTTGTTTAAACCATTAAACACATAAAGAGGAATATAATGACATTAAAGGGATAACTTATAAATTACATTTATTTCTTAACTTATGAATTTCTAGGCTTCAATCTATGTTATCCATTATCTACTTCCTAACATATATTCTTATGGGAATTTTTTTGTTATCTAAATAATGTTTTGTAATGAGATTATTAATTTACTAAAGAATATCCCTTAGGAGTGTCAAACTAGGTGTTCAGTAAATCCCATTATCATGTACCATGTTACACTGAGTCAGGATCGACACACCTTTTCGTAGTTGTTACCCCTAGGTGTATATTTCCAGAACCACATCCACTTGTTGTATCCAGATAGGGATTTATTTTACTTATAAACCATTTACTCTATAGTTTACAACATTTAGGGATTTTTTTCTTATACTTAATCTAATCTCTAAGGTTTTTACTAGAGTTTTGTAATCCTAAACCCAAAAATAACTAAACTTTTTCTTTTGATTCAAACTATAACAGCCCTAATATTTATTTCAAATAAGTAATTGATTTATTACATAATATTACACTTATTAAAACCTAGAAGATTGATAATTCTAGAATTTTTGTGAATTATGTAAATTACATAAAAATTTCAAAAGGAAAAACATATTTATTGAAAACTTCCTTAACATGCTCGCACTTAAAACTTCATGGGATAACCTGGGGAAAACATAAAAAAGGGGTGATATATAAACCCCATTAGGGGAATAAAGATGGAATAAGGTTATACATTTTAGATAATAGGAATATAAATGGGTCATAAAAAGATTAGGAATAATAAACATGAATAATGATACATGATATAGCATGATAATCATAACATGGTAAATTTTAAAACAACTTAAAACATTGCATCATAAACATAGGTCAATTCTAAATGCTAATACATATTGATGGAAAAAATCCCATCAATTAATCAGGTTCAATCCCTATCCCAACATTATGTCTCACGAGACTCAACATTACCCTATGCATTGGAGCGCTATATAATTCCGGGTGCACCTGTCGTATTCATTTCATTCCCATGCTTAAGTGTGCCTCATAGATCATAGAACATGGATTCATTCATCATAATGATTTATTCCATAATCAAGGAGTATAGAATAAATATATATAAGTCCCCAATAAAAAATCATATGTGCATAAATGTGTACACCCTTGATAGAAAATTGGTATGGTATTCACTACAAAATTGTTTTGACATGGAGAATTGCAGTGAAATTTTGGCAGCATAATTCCATCACTTAAATATTTATAAAAAAGTGTTGATGAGATAGAAGGGGGTATAATAATTACATTTAAATCAAATGTTCATTAATATTTACATATAAAAGCATATCCCAACACTATAAATTGGAAATAGAAGGCATAAGTTAATGAATAAACATGAATAAAGAAAAGAATCCTAACTATATTTCGGCATGGTAATGGGTGTATGAAGAGAATAATGGGAAGATTAATGAGAGTGAAAGGGGGATATCATAATTTATAAATTAATTGGATATATAGGGGAATATTTAAGAACATATCCCAACATATGAAAATGGAATTTAATATACATAACATAGAATAATTTCTCAAATGGAAATGAGAAGAGAGAAATCCCCTACTTGAGTGTGTGACTCCAAATGCTTAGGAGCAGATTCTTGAGATATTGGGGGAACCTTTTTAGGACTCTAATGTGTGGAGGTAAGAGTATGGATGATCTATAAGAAGTTTTATTAAAGATAAATGGGAGCTTGGGTGGATTTATATAGGAATATAGGGGGATTTCTTTATTATTTTGGTTTTGGACACTACAAAATAAAATAACCAAAACCACAAACCATACCATGGTTTATTCCTATTGATTCTACCAAATGGGAGTTTTTATCATTATTTTATAAGGAAAATGGCCTAAATTAATAAAATAATTCCCTTTATTATGTGGAGGTGAGTCACACTCTTATATAAATGATTTTAAAACCTTAAAATATATTAATGGTTTAGGATGATTCATAATGGATTTAAAAAATTAATACAATAAACATAAAATAAAATTATTTTAAAGTTAAACCATATTTTAGGTCATATATACCCTTTATAGTATTTATTACATAACTTTTGGGTCATTATGATGTCATAATACACAAATTATATCTGTATAGTCTTTAATTTTCACCTGAAAATTCGACTGCCTCGAAAAATTATTAAAAATTCACCATTGGATAATTTTGAAGTTCTAATTCTAAATTATTTTCTAAATATGTTAATTTGAATTTTTAAAATAAAATTTAAATTTATTAATAAATGTTGGGTTTTTTTACAATAACTATTTTCAAAACCATATAAAAATTACATTTGACTTCATAAAAATTATTTGATTATTTATATTTTATAAACATTATTTAATAATAATATTTTATTATAATTTTCTTTATTTTAGAAAAACCAATTAATTCATAAAAATAAATTCCTTAACTAAATTTGAATATCAACCAAAAATACTATTTGTGTGTTATTGAATGAAAATAAAAATTATTTATAAAGTAACAATAATAAAATCAAAATATATTAATTGTTCTATAAAAAATAATGTACATACTCATATTTCTTGGGTCTTGATACATATCCCTTTAATACACTAGAAAACTCACTCAGGGTAAAGTGTGTGATCGTGGGACTTTCATGGGGTGGTTTGGCGAACATGGTTCAGGCCATGATCTCAATGAGCTTGAACTTATCCTGTAAATGGTTTCTATCTTGCTTAAGCTGTTGGATCTAAATTTGAGATTTTTCAAATAAAAATACCAGTGATGCTATCTCCCTCATAATCTTGGATAAATGGGCTACATATGGTATGATCCTACTAGTTGAGCCCCTCGCTTCCTTTGTCTATGTCAATTGGATTTGTTAAAACCTTGTATTTATACTAATCATGTGATCACTATTCAATGACTATGTTTTCCATGGTAATGATGATTAATGGTCTTTTAAATACAATTGGATATAATAAAACAAAATAATTTCATGTGTTATTTATAACTATATTACATAATAAGACATTTAATTAAATCAAAATTGGAATTTTATTTATAATTATTGGGGTCGTTACATCAAGTGAGATTGTCTAACCCTTCATATGGATGATAGAGATATAGTGGATGGGATACCTAGGAAAGGTTAGTGGTAGGATTTGGGAGGTCTACAGGATGGTGGAAATTATAGAGGAGTAGGGAAAATTGGGGGAGGTGGCAGATGGTTTGACATGTTTCCACCACCACTCACAGGTGGTCCCTACCAAGCTCGGAGAGCTGGTGGATGGGGCGAGGGTAACTGTAGACCATAGAGTACTATGATCCATAGGCTCCAAAGATTATTATAGGTATGATATATTTATTTTTTTACCTTATCTATAGTTATTATAGACACATTTTCAATCCATTGTTTTCTTACTACATCCCTAGTTTGAGATATATAGGTTCTAGTTGAGCCCTTGGCTCGACCCTTATACTTGAAGACTCCCACCAGAGATGAATCAGTGATGAGATAATTTTTCCAATAGTGTTATCTGATTCTTAGAGTATATAGTTTCTCATGGGATCTATCTGTGGTAGAAATGAGATCATATGGATTCATCTAAATCATGGACTGGTTATACACTATTCATGAACATTTTGACTATTTTAGGTGGAGGATGCGGTGTGTCCACATTTATGGGATTTGGATTTCTTTGTAGGTGAGAAATAGATCTAGGAATAGTTGGATGGACTCATTCAGATGATGGTGTAGCTGATTACTCACCATTTTTTCTAGCATAACTCTCAGAACATTAGATGTTATAGGCTGTCAGTTTCCTATAGTGGTGCATGAGTATGAGCTCATCTTTCCTGAGGACGTTCTAGGCTTACCTCCTCATCGAGAGATAGACTTATGCATTAAATTACACCTAGGTATAGCCCCAATATTTTTCTTTCATATTGGATGGATCCTATAGATATTCATGGGCTGAGGTTATAGTTGTAGGACTTTTAGATGAAGGTCTTATTGATACCCTTTGTTTCCCCATGGGTATACCTAGTGTTGTTATCTAAGAAGGTAGATGAGATCTAGAGGTTGTGTATGGATTATCAATTCCTTAACAAGGTGATCATAGAGAATAATTATCCACTACCAAGGATTCACTACCACTTTGATCAGTTGATAGGGGCATGATAGTTCTTGAAGATTAACCCCATACCAGTCTATCACTAGCTATGAGTACTAGCTGAGGATATATTGAAGACAACATTCATATGTCACTATGTTCACTATGAGTACTTTGTTATTCCCTTAGACTTGAGGAACCCCCCATAAGTATTCATGGGTCTGATTAATATGATCTTTTAGAGTTTCTTATAATGGTTTTTGTTAGCCTTTATCAACGATATCCAAGTGTACTCGATGTATGAGGAGGATCATGTGAGACACTTTAGAATGATTCAAGACACTCCAAGCACAGCATCTTTATCGGAAGCTCTTTAATTATAAGTTATGGATTCAAGAGGTCCACTTTCTGGGAGATTTTATCTCTAATGATGGTGTATCATTGGACTCTACAAAGGTCGAGGTAGTATTATATTAGGATCCCCCCAATAGTTTAATGGAGGTATAGAGTTTATTTAGGTTGGTAGGCTACTGCATGATATTTTTTTCCTATTTCTTTATGATATTGACACTATTTACTGATTTGACCCAAAATGGGTGGTATTTTGTATGGATAGAAAGGTTCTAACAAGATTTTCAGTAGTTGTGGTAGATATTAAAAAGCACCCACCATCTTGAGATTTCTAGAGGAGGGTGTCAAGTATGTAGTGTTCTACAATGATTTAGAGACCAAACTTTGTTTTTTAATGATACATAGGCAGTTGGTAATTTTTTATGGGTCATGGAAGTAGAGACAACATAAGAAAAATAAGGTGACACATGATCTTGAGTTGGAAATGGTAGTCTTCACCCAAAATATGTGGTGACACTTCCTTTTAGGTGATATGTTTATCATATAATCTAACCATAAGAGTATCAAATATATCTTATATTACAAGTATCTTAACTTTAGATAGAAGTTATGTATAGAGTTATCCCAAGATTATGAATTTGATATATTCTATACTCTTGGGAAGTGAAATGTGGTAGCAGATTCTCTCAGTAGGAGATATTGTTTCCAATTTCTTACTGAGGCGTCAGAGTAATTATCCTTATTGTAGTAGTCCTTATTGCACAATTGTAATAAGTATAAAACCCCTTATTTTAGGTAATTAACCCTTTATTCAAGAATTTTGAGTCTATATAATGATCAAGTTAAGTTTTAGGAGGTACTGAGGGGATTTGTCATGTTTTTAGACATTTCTAGAGGTGCACAGTTTGTGAATTGTTAGTATAAACCATAAATAATCTCCATGAAACATTACATGGGAAGACTGTGGGCACTGGGAAAGTTCATGATTGGTACATATTTTACCCAAATCGTGTGAATTCACAGAAGAAACCATGAATCTTGAAACATATGTAAACCCATGGTTGGTGCATAGTTCTTCTAACCATGTAAGTTAACCATGCAATGTGTGGCCTTAAGATAGTATCACCACAAAGTTAGTGCATGGTTTACCAAACTATGTGGCCTAACCATACAACATATAGGTTTCTATCCTTAAACTATGTATCTAATATTAATTAAGACTTTTGAACCTATTTTTTCCGTAATCCTCCCATAACTCAAATCCCTTTTTCTCACAAGGCATGATAGATTATCCCCTTCAATACAATACAAATACTTAGGTGAATCCAAGTTTCTTGAAGGCCCAAATTCAATGGAAAGTTCATGTTCGTCGATATTATTCTTATAAATAGTCTGTTATAGATATATCTATGTGCTACAAATGTTATTATGATGAAATATTATTTGATATAGTGAAGTTAATGTGATTTGTGATTAGATCTTGAAGTTTTTTGTGTCACTCTTCATTTTTTTAGGGTTTGTGTGGTAGGTGGATTCTCTATTGATTACACTTCATTTATAACTAAATAGATTAGTTTTAATTAAATAATTTTATTGAAATGGTTGTTAAATCTTCGTTTAATTCCAAATGAAAATATTTTTTTGGAATTGGTTTGGAGATTGTAGAGATTTTATTGGTTTTTTGAAAACCCATTTATTATAATTTTAAAATAATGATTTTGAAATTATGGCTGGTTTGATGCTTGTAAATTATTTTTTAAAATTATTTAATGAAATAAATTATTGGATTGAAGTGGAATGGCATGATATTTTCATCAATGGTTGGGAATGAGGTGAATGGGTTGGATAATGGCCGTGAAGTACCACCATCAAAATGTGATAGAGTATAGACATGAAGTTTCACCATCAATGGTAACATCAATATTGAGTGTGTTTGTATGTATGTGTGTGTAGTTTTGTGTTTGTATATGGAAAAGAATATTCTAAATCAAATGAGAAATGGTTTAAGGACTTTATTGATTCTTTCCTCGGAAAACTAGTTTGTGGCATTGATATGAACTATTTTTACTAATTAAAACTATTTTATAAAATGTGCTTACAAGTTTTTTCCTAGTGGAATGAGTTGGGAAGTCATTGGGGGAAAACATACTAAGCTTATACTAACCCCCTTATTGGGAAGTATTGTGCATTTTCATATATCATATATCTAGTAATAGGTAAAAGAAAGGAATATTGGTTCTTTAGTGATGCTTATTTATACCATGGGCTTGGAATTTGGAGTTGGAGCTTGGAGCAGGTTGGGTGTTACAAGTTTATGTCACTTTAAATTTTGGAGTTTTTTGGTCTTTTAGTTCTATTGAGTATGTATTTTGGTTTCCACTTGTACAATGATATGGTTTATTGGTTTGGTTATTCTTTGATTTGTATATTTTACCCATGCTTCATGTAGATTTTTTTTTTGGTTTTTTATGTAGTTGAATGTTTTATATTTAAATGGGAAAATAGATCCCCAAATGTTATTGAGGACCTAGGTATTTATATCAAGCCTTTGGTGTCTTAGGAATGTCACATGCAGCCATGTAGCTCCCCCAACACTCCTCTATCCAATAAAGAAGGGTGGGCTGTTACAAATGGTATCAGATTCATTCATCCCATATTTCTTTTTGGGACAAATGGTATCATATTTTTCATTCCTTGATATTGGAAATGGTATCAGTTTCTATATTGGGATGTTATTAAGGAGATAAGATTGTCAGAACTTGAAATCTAGAGCACAAAAAGGTGTACCTAACCTCTTTATTCTAAACTTCAAGTTACCAATGTGTTTGGGTATATGAGTGTTTTAAGACACTTTTAGGAGTTGGCACCTCATCATCATGGGTTTAACTGATGATTGTTGCATGAAATTCATTGATAATAAAGTATTACCATTAGGATTGAACTATTAATTTTGAGTAATGATTTGTGATATGGTGAAAATTTTTGATTTTTGAAAATAGTGAAAATGGTTGATTTTGAAAAACATGTTTTTAATATTTTCAAAATGGTTGAAATATTGATGTTGGTTGAATTATGGAAAGTTATTTTGAAGTATCTATTGATGTGGTAAAATGGGATTGATAAGCCTAAAATTGATAATGAGTGAGTCTAAATGGTTTTTTGTTCTGGTTAAAGAGAATTGAACTAGGTAGGTGTCATAGAAACCAACTAGATGGGGTTGATGAGAATTTGGTTTCACATGATCCACAGGAAAACCAAAAGTTAGTATAATGTATTATTCAATCTTTTCATGTTGTGGATAGAAGAAATCGACAGGATATACCTCAGAAAGTTGACCACTCTATTCAATTCCAAAAGCATAATCCACCCATCTTTTAGGGGGATTTTGAGCCATATAATGAAGTCTAGTTGAATTGGATAAATAGAATATTTTATTTTCTTAAGACACCAGTAGAGATGGAAATAAAGTTTGAAACATATATTCTATAAGATAGTGCATTATAGAGGAGTAATTTAGAAATTCAGGATAAATTAGACCATGGAATAACATGGGATGATTTTGAATAATTGTTTAATAATAAATTATATCCACATACCTTTTAGATTTCTAGAAAAATAGACTTATTTAGTTTGAGTCAAGATAATATCTTAGTCATAATGTATGTGGAAAAATTTATAAATTTATTCTGATTTACCCTAGAAGTTTCTACAAGGGGATCCTTAAAGGCGCATATTTTTCAATCAGTGTTGATGCTATACAGTCGCACAAATATTATTTTCCTTTTTATAATGGATTATACAAAGATGTTCAATAGAGTGATGGTGGAATAAAGGGATATCTAAGGAAATATGGTAGCAAAGAGTATGTTTATTCCTATGGGAACAAGTGGGAACTCTAATGTTGGGAATAAGAAAAGGAGGGACACCTAATTCTATAGTGGTGGTACACCTCATAATCAAACCATGGAATCATTAAATATTCTTCCTCAACCCAAAAGTAAGCTGATATATTTTCAATGTGGTTCTTTCGATGAAGCACATATTTGTGGGTAGCACCAGTCCTATTTTTGAATAAGGCAGATGGAATTATTAGACTTTGTGGGGATTATTGTAAGATTAACCAAGTTTTGATAAATAATCTGCATTCTCTTCCATTCATTAATGATTTGTTTGATCAATTGAGGTGAGCTTAGTGGTTCACTAAAATTGACTTGCATTCAGGGTATCACTAATTGTGAGTTCCAAATGAGGATATTCCAAAAAAACATTCAAATAAAAATATGTCCATTAAGAATATATAGTTATTCCTTTTGGTCTAACAAATGCACTAGTAGTCTTTATGGAACTCATTTATCGAATCTTTCAGAGGTGCCTAGATTTATTTATTGGGGTGTTTTTTAATGATATACTAGTGTATTATAGGAAAAAATTGGATCATGAGAAACACTTGGATATATAGTTGGGTATCTTGTGGGAACATCGGTTGTATGAAAACTTATCAAAGTGGGATTCCTATTTGTAAGAGGTATTTTTACTTAGCGATTTTATATCTAAAAAATTTGTTTCTATAGATCCAGAAAAGATAGAAGTTGTTATCCCTTGGTAACAATTGAATAATGGATTTGTGATGTATATTTTTTTCTTTAAAAGGATATTAAAAATGTTTTAGTGTGATTTTTTATAGTTATCATCACCAATGATAGCTTTGATGAGAAAATTAATTCATTTATAACACAAAAAGTAATGTAATAACACCTTTTAAGAACCTAAGGTTAGACTAACATCATCTCTTATCATCACATTTCTAGAATCCGAACACATATATATATTATACTATGATGCATCAGGATATCGGTTGGGATGTGTTCTCATATAGGGAGATCATGTTGTTTTATATGGCTCAGGGAAGTTACAAATTCATGGGAAGAACTACCCAAAACATGAATTGGAATTAGTTTTTTTGGTCCATGATTTGAAAACTTGGTTTTGTTACATCTTTAGTGAGAAATTCATAGTGTTTACAGATCATAAGAGTTTGAAAAACATTTTCTCATAGAGAGATCTAAATTTAAGGCAATGTATATGGATGGATTATAAACACATGTTTGAATTAAAATTAATTTATACACCAGGTAAACAGAACCCTATGGAAAATTCATTGATAATGAATTCATATGATCATTTTTATAAAGATTCTTTAGACCAGTGGAAATTAATTTTAGTAATAGCGGATATGCATCTGCATTATGAAAAATAATATGATTTCACATTTTTCCTTCTAGTTTCATTTGTTTTGGATTTTGGTTGAGCAATTTAGGAAGACTCGGAAATATGATTCCAAATTTGTTTCTATAAGGTAAAAACTCAATGGGAGAGACAATTGAGGGATAAAATATATATAGGAATTTATTATTGTGTTAGGTTGATCAGATGGTCGTACATTTATCTTGACAAGAACAACTTCTTGGTACATACCACCATTTGAGATGGGTTGTTACCCTGGGATTCAGAAAATTTATAAAGCATTAAAAACATAGTTTTGTTGGGTTGGCATGAAAATATTTATAGAAGATTATGAATCTATATACCTCACATATCAATAGGTAAAGGAGTAGAATCAAGGACCAGTAGGTATATAGTAGTCTTTATTGATTTCCAAGTGGAAATGAGAGTATATAGTTATGGATTTTTTAATAGTTCTACCATGTATATTTAAGAAGCACAATTCCATATAGAAGGTTATGGATCATCTCACAATGTTGGATCACTTCATCCATATTCTTAAAACTAATTCAATATAAGACTTGTCTAAAATATATATTTGGGAAATTGTAAAGATGCATAGTGTTCCAATCTTGATTTTATTAGACAAAGACCCTAGGTTTACATATTATATATAGATCCTCATCGACAACCATTTTCATTTGTGGTGAGTGATCATGTGTTCTTGATAATCTCTCTGAGGCTTGGGCATCATCATTTTCGTAAGTAAAGAAGAATTATCTTCCTAATACATAGGACCTTTTGAGATACTTGAATAAGTTGGTGAGGTGGAATATTGGTTTTTTTCCACCAAGGTTCAGTAAAGTGAACAATCTGTTTCATGTATCTCAATTGAAGAAATACCAACCTAATCCTAACCATGTGATTCAATGGGGTCACGTTGAGCTATAAATATATTCTATATTGATTCATGTGTAAGTACTGATTTTGGATAGGTAAGAGAAGATATTTCATTGTAAAATCATTGTTATAGTGCTGGTTTTATGGAAACATGGTTGAATTCAAGAAGAAACATGGGAGTGTAATAAGTAAATGGTGTGGAAATGGCCCGAACTCTTTCAGGACAACAAGGGTTTTTTGCTTTCTATGGAGATAAAGGCCAATGGTGGAGAGAATATAGAACCCCCAATTTCAGGTACATGACCCTTTGTTTATTTATTTTGAGTCTACATAATTCTCAAGTTAAGTTTGAGAAGGTTCTAAGGGTTTTTGACATGATTTTGATGATTTTATAGAGGCTCATGGTTTGTAAATAGTTAGTATAAACTATGTAGAATCTCCAGGAAAACATGTAAGGGAAGACAATGGGAACTAAGATGGAATACAATTGGTGCACAGTTTGGAAAACCCATTGGAATTCATAGGTTAAATTATACATCATGAAACAAAGGGGAAAACACAGTTAGTAGAGGGTTTTTTTAACTATGTGAGACAAATGTGTGATGTATGTCCTTAAGATAGTATCACTACACAATTATCGCATGTTTTCCAAACAATGTCTTCCAACTATTCAGTCTATAGTTATCCCTCTTTAAATTGTTGATCTAATCTGAATTAAAAATTTTGACCCTCATTTTTCCCTTAATCCTCCCATAACTCGAATTCCTTTTGCTCTTAAGGTTTGATAGGAAATCCCCTTTGATTTGGGATATATCTTTAGGTGAATAATATATTTATTCTATTATGGATAGATCTATGTTCTATGAATGGTTTAATGATTAAATCTTATTGGATCTAGTGAAATGAATGTGAGTTATGATCATATCTTGATGTTTCATTATGAAATTATTCATTTTCGCCAACGTTTGTGAGGTGGGTGGATTCTCTCTTGACTCTTCTTGATTTAGAACTTGAATTATTGGTTTTAATTAAATTATTTTCTTGAATTGGTTGTAAAATCTTAGAGTAATTCTTGAAGTAAATCTTTTTTTGGTATTTTCTTGGAAATTGTGGAAAAATTATTGGTTTTTGGAAAAACTTATTATTTATAATTTTAAAATTATACTTTTAAATTTATTGTTAGTTTTATGCATGTAGATTATTTTTTAAAATTTTTTAAAGAATGAAATATGTTCATTGAAATGAATTGACATGATGTTGGCATAAACAGATGGGCATGAGTTGAATGGGATGGATAATGGTCATAAAGTGCCATCATCAAAATGGGATGGATTATGGATGTGAAGTTCCACCATCAATGGTAACAGCAATCTTGAGTGTATGTGTGTGTGTGTGTTTGTGTGTGTGAAAATGGAACATAATATTCCAAATCAAATAAGAAATGGTTTAAGTTATTTTTTGATTCTTTCCATCAAAAATTGGTTTATGTATTTGATATAAACTATTTTTACTTCTTAATAATGTTTTATAAAATATGAAAACAAGTTTTTTTCAATCAGTGTGAGTTGGGAAGTCATTGGGAAAAACCTACTGATCTTAGAGTCATCCCCTGCTTGGGCACTATTGTGTGTATGTAGATATCACCTATCAAGACATAGGTAAAGGAAAGTTGTCTTATTTATTTAGTGATTGTTCTTGATATCATGGGCTTGGAATGTTAAGTTGGAGCTTTTATCGGGTTGGGTGTTGTTGGATGATGTCATTTTGTAGTTTGGAATTTTGTGGCCTTTTGGTTTTCTTAAGTATGTCATTTGATTTATTCTTGTGTTTTGATATGTTTTATTAGTTTGGTTATTCTTCGAGTTATATATTTTAATCATGCATCCTGTAGAGTTTTGTTTGGTTTGTTTTATTTATTTAGTTTAATTTTTCAGCATTCAAATGTAAAATCATCCCCTATATGTTTTGGAGGCCCTCAACATTTATTATCAGCCTTTTATGTCATGGGGATGTCACCTAAGTCTTAATATCTCCCTCTTTACTCCTCAAGATAATGAGGAGGGTTGAGATGTTACAATAAGAATAGTTCTTCATATCTTCATTTGATGGTTGTTACCCCAATGATTATAAAACATGTTAGGTAATATCAACATGGATATAACGATTATGAGACCTTACATACTCAAATATCTACTATTCATGATCCTAATGGATTTTCATAAAGTGGGAAGCATGATATACTTTAGAGTATTGATGATGGTACTAGTGATGTTGTGGAAGCAGTTGATGATGGAGTTTCATACATCCCCTTTGGTGGTACACCCAAGTGTGGAAAAGATATACCAGGACCACTGACATTAGTTTTTTTTGGAAAATCATAAAGAAGGGTGTAGCTGATTTTATCTCTCAATGCCATACTTTTCAGCATGTGAAAAATAAACACAAAGTTCCAGTAGGTTTAGTTCAATCCCTTAAGGTGATAGAGTGTAAGTGGGATGGAATTTATATGGTATTAATGATGGGGTTACCACATACATCTAAAGGACATGATTCTATTTAGGTGATCATAAACTGACTCACCAATTCGGCCCACTTCCTAGCTATTTGAGAGAAAATTTCTATAATGATATCAGGATGCCTTTACATGAAAGAGATAGTCCATATCTATGGATTTCCATTGATGATTATTCCATACCATGATGCTCACTTCACATCATAGTTATAGAATGGATTGTAGGAGTCCTTTGTGGCTTAGTTGTGTTTGAGCACAATGTTTCACCCCCAGACTAGCAATTAGACAAATATACCATTCTGTTTATGGAGGAAATTTTGTGGGATTTCATGTTGAACTTTTTCAGTAGTTGGGAGGATCATATACTATTGGAGGAGTTTGTGTACAATAATAGCTACCATTTAACCATTGGTATGGCACTATTTTAGGCCTTGTATAGGTGATCCTATAATTAACCAATTTTTTGGGCTGATCCAGGTGATTCGGTTCTTATGGGTCCATATTTGGTATGATATATGATAGAGAAGGTTAAGATCTTCTAATAGAGGATGAAGACTAAAGAGATCCATCATAATTTCTATATAGACTGATGATGGAGACCTCAAAATTCTAGGAGGGAGACCATGTGTTCCTAAAGTTCTCACCTCAATGTGGGTTATAGATATTTATCCAAGGTGTAAATCTATCTTTGAGATGCATTATCCCATTCTAGATACTAAGCATAATCGGTGAGGTGGCATAACACCTTTCCCTACCATCACAATTAGATCGGGAACAGAATGTATTCCATGTTTCGTAGAAAAGGAGATATGTGCACAACCCATTGCATGTTATGAAATGGGGTGAGATGGAAATTGAGGAAGGAACTACCATTTTGGATCACTCATTAGAGATAGAGGATAAAATGGATAATATCCTCCATTGGTGAGTGATTCCTTTAGTGCATTTCTAGTGGCAACATGTGAATCATTAGAATATCACCTCAGAGTGGAAGACTCAGATGTGAGCTTAGTACCCACATATTTTTGAGTAGCCCTTTTTTATTTTTGGCATAAAATTCCCTAATATAAGGAGAATTTAATGTCTTGGTTTTTTATATGTAAATCTTTGAAATATATCTAGTAATATATTTGGATCTATCCACTAAAACGGCATGATATTTCAAGGCCCGGTGAGCCCAAAGTTGATATTTAAAAATATTAAATATATTAATATTTCATGGACACATTTTTCTATAAAAAATGGAATAACCCTTAAAATGAGTCTTGAATTTAAAATTTGAGACCTTCATTGAGTCCATAATGTGGGATTTACCATAGGTGTGACATAATATTTTTCGGTGTCGGGAATTTAATAAAAAGTCATCATGGGCGCAGATAATAAAATAAAATTTATTTATTTATTTATTTATTTATTTATTTATTTATTTATTATTTCGATACAATGACCTATGAATTCTCTATAAATACCTGATTATGTATGAGTCCTAGGGTTATCCTTATAACCCTATAAACCTAGAGATGAGATCATGGAGAGGTGTTGGATAATGAAATCGGATCGGAGGATCGAACTATTATCGCAAGGATCACTAATGACATTGGAGTTTGTGGATCTCACCAACAAGTACAATGTAGTCTTGTTCTTCATTAGAAACTGATTTGAACATGAGATAGGAAATTTTTATGTGGATTTATTCTGATTTCTTATCCTACTATGAATTCAAATCAATCAAATAACAAATTCATTCTTGAATTGATCATGTTGTGGGTATTGGATTATTTTGAAAGGTTTTTGAGGATTTATCTTACTATTTAATTTAACAATATTTATTTATCATTATAATAGAAAAAAATTGAGTCCAAAATGAAATTTTTCTAAGTTTTTTCCTCATGTTTGTGTTTTGTTCATTTCTTCCCCCATTATTTATATGTTTATACCTAATACTCATTTTGGTTAGTACCTCAATAAATAACTAGTAATAAATCATTACATACCCTTCTATTGGCACAAAAATTTGATACTATAAATACAAGTTCTTGATGATAGTGGAATAAAGTTGTGATAGTGGTGAAGATGGATTGGGAAAGGATTAGAGGTTCGTCATTCCCCTGTTTGGCACATGGTAATGGTATGAACTATGGTGGAATTTTCCAATCAAATCAGATGGAAGGATTCTAGTGAACAGTTTTGTAGAATCTTCAAAGAACCCAATATAAATTTACCGGTATGATTCATGGTGCGTTTGAAGTCTGAATTAGTGGGTGGAAACATGTGAATTAAATCCATAATTTCTAGAAAATACTTTACTACACAGTGTGTAATACGGAGATACATGTCATGTTAGGAACTAGCTACAAAGCATAGGTTTTCATGAATAATAAAAGTATCACATGACTTGGGACAAGTTTCCCACATCTTGTGACCTCTACCTGATGGTTTGGAATTTATCTCATAGGATACATGTTCATATACACTATTAGGTTCACAGACATGTGTAGAGTACATGAGCACCAATCTGTACTTAGACACTGCCAGGTACATGGAACGGCCTTAGTACATGGGCTTAGTTATATGTACACGGGCATGATCAGAGGTACATGGTTACAGAAATGGGAAGGTATAGGATTAGTAGTACATGTTGTGTTCCCTACTTACACGTTGTTTACTTCTTCGAAGATGACTTGGAGACCTTATTCCCCTCTTCATAGACTAGTTTTCTTAAGGGTACATTCCCAAGATCCATCTATGTTAGGGTATAGTATGGAATTACATACTGAGTATAGTATTATGACCCTTTATAAAGAATTGGTTTTATATACAGTTATAGGAATCCCTCCCAGAGGCTGGTATGGGATCCTCTATCATCTTCTAACCTAGGTAATTTTCTCATAATCCGCGTAACCAACTGTTAATGGGTTTCAATCCCCTATATAGTTGGTTAATATATATTGGGTTGTTTCTATACCCTATGGACTTGAGTAGGATCCCCATATATGTATAAATCTCTTTATACTTCCATCATGTACTTAATTATGGTGAGACCCGGCAATCATGACATCTCGGATGGAATCAATCAGAGATTTCAGACTCACAGAGCGAGCTCTCATAGGCGAGTGTGTTTATAGACTCTCGAGTAGAATCTTAGGCTGACAATTTAGTTGTGACCTTAACTTGAGAATTTTTATCTAACATGATTATATATAGATGTTTTATTATATTTACCCTATTATGATTGATATATTATGTGATGATATGGCCACTCTTGATGATTTATGTTTAGTGATTTTGGGTTATCCTGCTAGGTATTGTTATACTCACCCCCTCATGGGCTCGTCCTAAATGTGTCATGTCTTATATAGACAATAATTAATTTTATGGGTTTCTCTATAGACCAGGAGAATACGAAGCTTAGATTTGGGCTAGATAGACTATGGTTCATTATAAGAGTCACATTTGACTGTTTTCCCCACTTTCTAGTAGGTTATACCCCCTTACAATTTTTATTGGGCTTGTATTTTTTCCTTTATGATTTCCATTATTTTTCTTTATACTCTAATTATGGGATTTAGATGTGTTCATGAATTGGTATCAGTTGTATTTTACATTTAAAAATAGTATGGTCTTAGAGATAAGTGTATGTGTGTGTGTACAGGTACATAGGCTACGTTCTCCCATGGGAGTGTTATGCCTACTTGGAATTTGTCTCCAACCCATGACCTTTTGAAGATGGGATTAGGGTAGTCACAGATATCTTATTAATGGATAGGAAGGCCCTGGTGGGTCGGATCATGAAAAAATGAGGTTTTGAACCAAGTCCCTCGCTTTAAAACACCCAAAATACTTCCTAAGAGTAGTTTACAATGTGCAACATAGTTTCACATCATGAAAATTTGGAACAAAACTTCTCTAAGAATTAACCATGATAATTCATGGGGTGACATAATGTGTCATTCCATGGGTCATTTATATAGTTCTTAGCTATTGCAGGAATCCTTCTGGATTCACCTGATCACTCTCTCAAACCACCAGCCATCTCTAAAGACTTAATCCTTGCTTAAAACATCCTTTAGAGGCATTAAAACCCTTGGATTCAAAACATGATATCTGGTTCTCAAAATTAACTTCCCACTAAATGGAAACTTAAAATTTTCAAATGAATTTTCAACCCCTAATAATGTAAGTTATTATATCTTTATCCTATTAAATGAAACTAATTATTTTACTCTGAAGTTTTAATTTTAATCTTATTGGGTAAAATGTTATGATTAAATAATTATAAACTTATTCCCAATTTTCAAAAATGTTTTCATCTAAGGCTAAAAACTAGTTTATAGCATTTAATTTAATATAAAAGGGTAAAACTCTCATTTAAAATTCATTTTCATTCATCCCTTGTAGTGTGAATTTCTTTAATACATTTTATAAATGCTTAATAATGGATAAGGACTCCTCATTAGGTCATCCATGAAATGATGGAAACAGTGAAAGACAGGACTAATTCAACTCATAATTTAGGTCCCTAATATTTAAGCTAATGGAAAATAGATTTTCTAATAAGTATATATGATATCTTACAATACAAACAAAATCAAACTAAACTAAATAATTCATTACTGAAATTTAAAAAAAAAATTAAAAGATACTTAAATGAAATATAATTACTAAAATAAATATTTTTTATAAAATTAATAAGGTTTTATTTTACATAGGAAAATATAATTGATTTTAGAGAAATTATTTTGATGAATTATATATTTTTAATAAATGTAGTAATTTTGAGGAAATCATATCAATAAAATTAATTGATAAAATTCAATAAGATATTAGTAAAATAAATTAATAACATCCTTAAAATTATTATGTGATTATAAGGATTATTAATCTAATAATTGGTTGAATATAAATGTTTTATTTTTATTTTTATTATATATTTTATTTAAAAACTAAATTTATCTTATTTAGATCACTAAATATATTAAAATAAATTATATATAAATTTAAACACATTAATATTAATTTATAGATTTATTATCAATTAAATATAAATTAATAAGAAATCATTTGATAGTAAAGAGAGATATTTTTCAAAAAACTATTTTTATGTGTGCAACATATTTTTATCTCAATAGATTAAATTAATCACTATTTATTTATGATTTTAATTAAATTTATTGATAATGTATTCAATTAAATAAATAAACATTCATCTAATGGTTTTTACAGCGCATTGAATTAGAATAATTTATTTTTATGCTTAAAGATTCATTTTTTCTAACAATGGTTTTTATGCGTTATGTGTGCAAAGATTAAAATTATCATTTACCACCTATAGAAATTGATATCTATAAAATTTATTCCAAGTTTAGAATCATCACATTCAAATTATTTAATAACTTTCATTTCAATTTTTGTCATAAAATTAAGTGACCATTGTAAAAGTTTGTTGTCATAATAAGGGTTAAAAGGGGTTAACAAGGGGGTTAAAATAAAGGATAAGACTTAAAATATCTGTAAAACTTGTTCAATTTTTATTTTATTAGTGTATTTAGACCCTAATTTATCATATATTTTTGAATTTTTTCACTTGGTGCCACATGAACGTGATAAAAACATTTATATTATTTTAATGTTCAGAGTATTAACAAAGTGTCACCCCTCTCAATTATAAAAGGAGCTCATCACCCCCCCCCCATCAATTATTCACAATCTATGAGAGTATTATCTTCAAAAAATCTTCAAAAAATCATTTCCAAAACTATTATCTACATCTTATAAATTCTAGTCTCATTAAATGACCACTTTTTTAAGGCTTAACCCACTTAATAAAGGAGCCCTCCCAAGATGTAAGGTGGGAACTTTTTATTACATTTATCATTTATATTTTCTTCTTATACCTCCACCTAATATATCCTACCCATAAAAATATAATAACATTAGTATAATTAATGTAGTTAAATTTCATTATGTTAATTAGATACCCATTATCCACCTTCCTCTTACCTTTTCTAAAATAAAGGAAATTGTGTCTGTGTTACATGTAGACTACCACCTCCATAGATGAAATAATTTATTATTTCATCATAGATTTACATGGATGGTTATAAAAGATGTATTTAATGAATAAATTTGATATTTATGATATAATTATAAACCTATAAAAATAAACCATTGCCCACTTCCCTCCAATTATTTAGAAAATGAAAATCCCACCTGTGTATACGTGAGGACCGCCTCCTCCACGAGTGACCTATTTCATTTTTCACGACTACCTAAAATAGATGGTTATAATAATAAATTTAATTAATTAATATGATATTTAAACAATATTAATATTTTATAACAGTTATATACTTATTTTTATCCACTAATAAAATCAATTTTTTATGGAATTGAAATTATTAAAAAATTATATTTTCAAGATTTCCATGAGAATCGTCACTATAAGTTCCATGAAGTGACCATGTAACTCAAGAAATATATAAACAAATACTATAAATATTCATAAATATTTTTTAAATGATGAAATCACGGATATAAAGTGATTACCAAAACTGTTTCACCGAAATAGAGAAATAATGATTGAATTACAAACAACTAATGATTAATATTTACTTAAAATAAATAATAATTATGTAATAAATGAAAAAAATATATTATTATAAATGGTAATAAACATGAATAACTTTATTTATTAAATTATTAATTAATATTATTTTATTAAACATGAAGTGAAAATGTGTCTAAGAAAGTAGGGATTCAAGGTAGGGGTTTCTCATCTTTAACTTCCTTCTTTAAAATATGTTTTAAATTACACACCCATTTCCATTATATAGTGTATATTATTCATATATTAAATATTTAATCTTTATCCACTCTTAAATCATGTTAATTAAAATTCCACTTCAATGTCTTTCTTTTAATAGGTTTTGATTCAAGTGTTATAAAATTTGTAAGGATTTATTTTACAATCTCACTTTTACCAGAATTTATTATATTTTAATTTCTATTGGGGTAAATATTATGTTATTTATCTTATAAACCAGATATTTTTTCTTATAATATGGTTATTTTTAGGTTTTTAAAGTATTTTTCACCTATTTCTTCTCTTTGGTTCTCAAAACCACAAAAAAACTATAAGAAAAGCTACCATATTTCTATTTTTTGGTCGGGAACCTTTCTATTCCATATTATATTATTTATTTTGTTTCCGGAATATTATTTTTTATAAATTAAATTATTTTTAATGTTAAATTTATATCAACTTTTACTTTCTATTAATTTTTTTAAAAGGAATCATTTTATCATTTTTCTAAAAAGTCATTTTTGTCTTTCTATACAAAAGTGTGAAATGAATATTTTTATAATGTCTTATACATGAGTGAACTTTTACACCATCAGGAAAATTATTCAATATTTATCTTCCTTTCAATAATTTTATATTTTTTTCAAATTAATTTCTATTTATATAATTCTATGAATTTTTCAAAATAAAATGATATTATTCTCTTAAAATTTCTAAAAAAGGACTTCATTCCATTTATGTATATTGTTATATTCTACTCCACATTTCTTATCATTAAATTTATTTATTTTTATATATTAATTATAATTGGGATTTAATAATAGAATATATTAGTGGATTCCCTATATATTAATCTAAATATAGTTTAATATTAAAAAAATTTGGTAAAGTAAAAAGTGTATGGTTTCATAGAAATGACATTATTATCTTGATACAAAAAAAGTGGTAGAGTCTTTGGTAGAGATGCACCTAGGGGTAATAACCCTAAAAAACTTTTATTTAGTTTAAATCAATATTTACTCGGTGAAAAACTAGTGTTCCTAACTGCACACCTGGTTTAACATTTTTGGGGGATATGCTTTAATTATTTTTTCATATGCTTCTTTATGAATCATTGAACTTTCAGTATCAAATGATCCCATACTTTATATCTTCTTATGTGATACCATTTGAAAGTGTTAAATAACCCTAATTTTCATAAAAAATAATTTTCATTAATTTCAAAATATGTTAATGTTTCTTATTCTTCATTGGGTATATGTTTTAATGATACCATCCACCTTATTTATTTGGATGGCTTAAGATAACACCTTAATCTAGATTTTGTGAAACTATTTTCTTTACCACTATTTAGTTATTATATGATGTAATTATGAATAATTTATAGTTCATGAAATTTTAAATTTCAATACTACACTCATTTATGATTAATTTATTGTATAATTTCCTCCCTTGGGAATTTAGAGTTCATTCCTCACATTGTTTGAAAGAGTTATGTTCTCTATCACTCTTCATATCTATATTGACTTTGTTTTTCTATTTAATGTCTATATTATTTAATATAATGGATTTATAATATATCAATTACATTATTTAATTAACCATATATTCATTACTCTATATGGTGTAAACAACTTATAGATTAATGGGTGTTTAAAAAGAAATTTGTTCCACTTATTGATTGAGGAATTATATATAATCTATAAAATTGTTATTTCAATATGGATAATTATTATTTACTAAATAATGTTGGTTATTTATTTATTATTAATTACTTTCATATGATTAATACATTTAAATTATTTATTGATGAGTAGGTCTCAGAATTATATATCCCTATTATAAATCAATGAGTCTCATAAGACAAACTAGTTTGGGTATTCGGTGTATGTCTTAACTATTTGTTTAAAATGTCTTTGAACAAGCTCATGATAGTAAGAGTAAGATGTCTAACATTATATATTATATCCTTATGTAATCATTTATTTATTCCCATGTGAATATTTATATTATTATGTTGTCCATGGATATATTTTATGCACAATTATTTATGAAATATTTTTATTATTATTTATTACTTACATATTTATTATTTCATGATTATTCCATGATAGCTTTCCCTATAATCTAACCCTCACTACACATTTGATCTCACCCATTATTATTATTCCATTTCCCTAGGTTTTTTATAATATTAATTCAAATGATATTTCTATAAGTGCATTCTGTGTGGAGAAATTTATAGGAGATATTGAAGGATTAATATAGAATAAGAAAACATGTGTATAGTGGAAAAATGTCCATTGGGTTAAAATATATAGGTTTTATAAAGTATTGGTATTATCAGTTCTCTAAATTTATAAACCATAAAGGCACTTGTTATGTAATTGAATCAATATTTATTAATTATATCATAATTATGAACAACTATATTTGGGTTATATTATTAGGTATTGAAGACAGTGAGAATTGAGTGTTTTTTAAGCACCGAGTCTAGGGGTTCAGGTTCAAGGCATAATAGTTGGTATTAGATCTGGTTTTAGATAAATTTAGAGAATAGTATGTCATCGATTAAGGATAATTTAAGATTTATAGATATCATTAAGGGCTAAAAAGTTTAAGTTTGATCGCAATATCAAAGGTATAGATACCCATTTAAAGTCTTATATGATTAGAATTTAAAGGGATTAAAGATATTTTGGGATACATTTATCATAAAACATTATTAAGTTACATAAAACCCTTAGTTTTAGTATTTGATTAAGTGTGGTGGTTATTTGAGAATAGTTTTATTTTTTAGTACAAGTTTAAGGTTTAAATAACCACTAGGGTTGGTATATAAATTTAATTCAAAGTGATTCAGGTTATTTTGGGGTTGATTATATATTTTTTAGATCGTAGATTTATATGATTTTTGGGTTTATGATATATTAAAGAAACATTTTAATTATTATTCAGATTTAATTATTTTTCAGATGAAATTTTTGTTGATTTTAGAATAAAATGTGATCAAACTATTTTAATTTTTGGTTTTAAAATTTATTCAACCATATTTTAAAGAGTGGTGGGGTTTAAGTATTTTTGAAATGATTTTTTTTGAAAATTGGGTGTTATTTTGGGGGGTTTGAGATTAATTTATTACTTATTCACATGAATTTTTATTCATATTTAGTATTATCTTAACTTGTGATAACTATTTTGGATGTATTGAATGGATAAATGTAACACCCTGAGTTTTTATAAACCTTTTTTTTCTCAAATAAATTAATTTTATTTGATGTATTTCATTTCAGTCTATACTAAGTCAAATTTCTTTATACACTATTCCAAGTTAACTTTGTGCTATATGAAACAATGAATTGCGTTGTGTTACATGCAACACTGAGTTTCTACGAAACAACATTTTATTATATAAATTATTTAAACTGGATAGTTATTAAATAGTCATTAAACTTAGTATTATGAATAGTAATAACTAATTTTTAGACATTATTTATAATTTCTATATATAAATAAATAATATTGATAACAATACATACAATTCTTATTAAAGTCTATATATTTGAAAATATTATTTTCCTAAAAGAACTGGTTTTCCTGTCCTTCTATTAACAAATAATAAAAATAATTTTAAAAACTTTTAGAAATTTAATTTTATAAAATAAACTTCATTTTTTAATTAATAATTTCAAAATTAACTTAGGGTAAATTTTAGGGATTTTTCTTAGAAACTTCATTTTTTTATGAATAGTGGAAAATACTTAATTTTAATTCAAAATAGCTTTTTCATATAATTTATTTATATTGTTAAATTATATCTTTAATTTGGTTTTAAAGTTTAATTATATAAATTTTTCATAAATTTATCTAATTTAGGTAATTGTAACCAATTTTACATTGAAATTGTATATAAAAACATCCAAAACTTTTAAACATTTTTTCTTAAAAACCACACTGTCGCGGCACATCAGTGGGATTAATTTTAAATTAATTTATGTTATTGTAATTTTTAAAAATTGAATCCATATTTGGAACCATAATAGTTAATAATTTATAATAAGGTAAAGTGAGTTTTTAACCAAAAATATTAGAGAAAGGTATTAAAACTAATTATAGTGATTAAGAGAAAAAATAGTTTAACAATGGACTAAACCTTAAAATTAAAGAACAAAATGACCTAGAAACTTGTCAAAAAATCTATTTTATGTTCGTATTTCCACACTATACTACCTTTTATGACGTTTTTACTATTATTGGATCCACTCTTCATGCGAAAAATGTGGTTGGAATTCCCTTTTCAAAATTTTACAAGAATTCCACTCCTCCTCCACTATAAAAAGGAACTCACCCCTACCACTTATTCACACCTCTCAATCCCTTTGAACCAAAATAAATAAATACATATCCTAAAAAAATATATAATATCATCCTATAATCCTACCTTTTTGAATAAATCCATCTAAGGAATCCCTTTGGTGAAAACTAAATGTAGTTTCCCAAAGAAGTGGTAACATCCTTCCTCAAGATCTTTTGTTTTATTTTTATTAAACACCCATAAAATATTATTATTAAATTATTATATAATAACCTAATTATCCTAAATATATTTATATTTTTTATTTTAAGGCTTCGATCAACTGTTACACACACTTCCATCCAATAGGTAGCGAGCTTACTGTTCTTGTGTACAGTGAATTATCACCTCACGAAACGATGTTGTTTGTTTTTTATTTACCGCCTATCATGGATGAGAATTATGATGTAAAATATATTTTTATATGATATTTTGTATTTATTTATTCATCTATAATTATAATATAACACATACCTTCACGATTCCCATTTTTTGTAAATACATTAATTTCGTTTGGGGAAGTGCAAACTACTACTTCCTCAAAGCGATGTGATTCATTCACACTGTACATTGAATGTATTAAGGATGAGTTCAGTAAAATTATATGATACATATTAAATAATAATTATACTGAAATTTATATATATATATATATATCATTTACTTTCTTTCAAAATGATAATTAAATAGAAATTGTGTTCATGCGTATGTATGACCTACCGTCTCAATGAACAATGTATTCCATTTTATATTTTTATCCTTAATTGATTATGATAAATACATATATACTGATTATAAATGATATTTATATCATTTTTACATTATATAAATCATGATATAAGTATGGGGACCAAAAAATTAACAAATTGAGACACATGTGAAAAACTAAGCGGATATTAGTTGAAACGCAACCTTAACATGGAAGTGTTAATAAGTGGGTAATATAAATCCATATATGGTGTTAGATATAATAATATTATTTTGTGTTAGATATATAATAAACTTATATTTATTATATAGGAGGTTTGATTGAATACAATGAGAGCCAAGACATAAGGTAAGAGGATTTCTGTCCTCACTTTAATTTCTATGAGATTTATCCCTTACTCACCACTCATTTTTTGAGTGGTGTATATAATTCCCATGAATATATTATATAATTATTATCCTTAAATTTATGGGTATTTAAATATCTAATTTATTATCTCTCATTCATTTGTTTTATGTTTCAAAAGTTACCAAATCCATAAAGTAGTTTTGTCTCAATTTTCTTTCTTTGAGACACATGCCATGAATTTCAAATATCATGTTTTTAAAAATGTTTTCAAAAAATTATTCAAAAAAATTCAAAAAAAATTAAAAATGATCTTTGGATCTTATTTTAAAGGAAAAATCATTTTTTAAAAATGTTTTAGGTTTTTCAAATCTTTCTTTATAAGTTTTCAATGCTATTTTCGAAGAAAAAGGTTTTTAAAAAATTATGTTTTAAAAAGCATTTTTTCAAGAAGAAATGATATTTTCCTCAAGAAATGTTTTAAAAAGGATCTTTCCAAATTATTTTACATCTAAGATGAAATCTATTGGTTTTACTCATGCATTTTTGGGAAATGATCCAAAGGTTCAATTCATATTCTTTATTTGAATGATTTATGTATTCATTTAATGATATTTATGAAACTCATTTCTCATTCATAGTTTATATGTTCATGAAAACCATTCTTCTTCCAAATGTTTTATTCTTTTGAAACCCAATTATTTTTATGGGTTATGATTTGATGAAATGATTATGAAACCTGTCTCTTTTCCATAGGTAATGATATGATTACATGTTTATGAAACTCATTTCATTTCATAGGTTATGATATGATTTTCTATAATCTTGTGAAATATGTATGTATTATTTAATTATGACATGTGTGTGACCTATATCTCCCTAAAATTCATTGGGTAAAGATTTATATATCATGAGATAATGATGGGATTCAAGTCAATGTACTTGATCTACCATGGAATATGGGGAAACTCAGTTCACTATGGGAAGATGGGGAAACCCGATACACTATGGGGAGATAGGGAAAACCAATACCTTACAAGGAAAGGAATGTGACAGTAGGTTTAGTCCCCATGAATTTCTTTGTTAAGTTTTTTCAATACTCCTTGACTTAAAGGGAATGATATTACATGTTTATGTGTCTGACACAATTCAATGTCTTAATCCTATGTTATTCTTTCAAATATTATGAAATTGATTCCCTTATGATTTATGTCTTATGAAATACCAATATTTATTTCATGATTCATTTTTATGATCTTTGTTATATAGGGTATGATCTTCCAATTTCATGATCACATTTTCATGCCCTTATGCTTCTTTTTATGATTACATATCTCTCTTATTTATCTTTACTAATCAACTGAGCTCACCACTTTTTATGTTTCCATTCCCCAGGTTATGAAATTATGTATTATATATTGTAGAGACCCGAAGCCTGACGTACATGGACATTACATTACTTTTGCATAATACTTAGTACATAACAAAAACACACACACAAGGATCGTAACAGTTTAGTGTCTTTGGAAACTCGGAATATAATCTTCTAATCGTGGTGAAAAATCTTCAACATCTCCCATAAAGATCTTCCTTTTTTTTAATACCTAAAACCTTTCTTTATATCCTGGGGAAAAGAAAACATAAAAGGGTGAGCTCAAATGCTTAGTAAGGCTAAACAAAAGAAATATCAATCACATCATATTCATAAGAACATAACATTTTGGAAATCTTAACCTGCAAAAGAGAGAATAATTTCATAACATGGGATAAATCATAGTAGTGAAATGAAATCCCAATAATCATAACTTAAAACATGAAGCTTTGTGGCATACACACATAATCATAGAGAATCATATCTTATTAGTCAAGACTCATTGCCAAGACTATCTTAGTGGACAAAGTCCATTTCTGAACCGAGTCACCCTCGTTTCAGTCCTGTTTCACTGAACCGGTATAACCTACCGTTCCAGCCATGTCTATCTCATGAGATATAAAATCTTTACCCAATGCATTAGAGGGAGATATAGGTCCCACCCATCTGATAATGAAACCATTCTTATGTGTGCCACAAAAAAATCATAAATCATACATCATTGCATAACCCATGTAATAAAAATGGGAATCTTAAACATCGTGACATAATCAAAAAATTCATATAAGATAAAGGAATTCATAAAAATAATTCCATCACAACATAATCAAATCAATTTAATAATAGGGATAGAAACAGAACCCTATATTATCTTATATGGAAAATAATTTTGATAAAACACTTGAACTCCATTCTTGAGGAAAATATCCTTTCTACTTCAAAAACACATTTCCTTTCTTAACATGTCATACAATTTTAAACTAAAAGAATTTGATTAAAAATAAACTTGAAAACTTGTAAAGGAATATTTTTGGAAATAATGTTTTAAAAATCCATTCATGCTGTATAAGTTAAAAAAGAACATTCTTCGTACTTTTGTCGGAAAAGTCAAAAAGTACCTCATACGAAAAACGACAAAAGATTCATTTCATATCTTTTACTAAAAACTCACCGAAGGGTAAAATTGGATATAAACTATTGTAGAAGGATATAAATATTACATATTGAGGAAACATGGATGTGGATGATAAAATACACCCCAGTAAATTCCAAAGTATAAACAATCTCGGATAAAAATGAGATTGTGATATTTCCCTTACCTTAAGTCTGATTTGATTTGTAAGTGTCTGAATCTCCTGTATAATGATTTAAATAATGTCATTAACTTATTACATAATCATATTCATTGTTATGATATCATATATGTTTCACTTATGACTTTATATTACCCGTTCTTTTGTAAATTCCATGTTAAAGAAGCGTTTTGGGTAAAATCGTTTCATTTATCGTAAGTGTTTGGACTTGTTTTTCTTGATATTATTACCTATATCATGATTTACTTACTTCCAGAATATAAAACATTATTTATATATCATATATATTCAGTAAATATATATATATAATATATAGATAAATGAAATGAAACACACCGTTCATGGAGACGGTAGTCCGTACGTACGCATGAACGCTGTTTTCCTTTCCTTATTGTCTTGAATGGAAGTAAGTAGATGACATACATATATACATAAATCCAGTATCTTTATAATGTCATATATTTCATTATTATTGCTTATATATACTTTATAATCATTCTTAAATGGTTAACATGGAGAATGAATCTCATCGCGTCGTGGAGACGGTAGTCCGTACGTACGCACGAGCGATGATATCGTTCTCATGATCGTGAACTTGTGTTGAAGTGTATGTATACTATTTCAGTATCAATATCACTTTATAATAATCATATATAGTTACTCATTAAACCATTATACCCATCCAATTAAGGTGGTGGCAGAAAATAGATTACACAACGGCGTGGAGACGGTATTCCGTACGTACGCACGCGCGGTGATTTCCTTTTTCCGTAGGATGGATAGAAGGTTAATTAGAGTTGTTTAATATTTATAATAACATATCAGTATATAAGAAATATTTATGTTATTATTTTATCATGAAACAACTAAAGAAGAAGTTGAAGAAGAAAGAAAATTGAAAAAGATCGGTAATGGATATTACCTCTTTTTGACGCGCCATTTCTTAACCTCCACTTAAAGAACTAAGGATGGTATTTGAAGAAGAACAGGACCTCTAGGATGATACTAGGGAAGTGTATAAGAGATTGTTTCAGGGGTTCGCCGAGCTTTAATGCTGAAATTTGTGTGAGGAGGAGATGGAGGAGGTGCCCTTTTATAAGGGAGGAGAGGGCCACCTTTGGAATTCTTAAAAATATTAATTTATAATAAATCTAACCCCACTTAAAAACCTCCAAAAATGACTCATATTCGAAGATTAGATGAGATAGGGTTGTAATCGCATCAACCAATCAAATTTATATAGGTTTGGATCTTATTTTAAACCTTATCATTTTGATTTATCTTTATTTAATCTATTTAAGTTTATTTGTGGTAATAAAATTCTAAATTTTAAATTATAACAAATAATTACTTATTAGTTGTGAATTTTACATAATTTTTTACTTTATAACATTATAGAACATATAAATTTAAATTTATAATTTTTAAATATTTTTGTCATTTTTAAACAATTTTATAATATGTTATTTTTATGAAATAACAATAGTGCCAATTTTGACACTATTCATTTATTTGAATTTAAATAAAATATATACAGAAGATATGTTCGAACTAAAAGCTTTAATAGATTCATAAAAGGTCATAAGTATCTATAAAATTAGTTGATAACATTAAATAGTTCATATAATATTTATTTTATTATTTTTAAAACCATTTATTTGGTTTATCTCTTAATAAAATAATTACTACAACATTTTTGTATAATTATTTAATATACTGATTTGTTGCATAAAAAATTAAAATAAAATCCTATGATGAATATAAATCTATTACCTTTGACAATAATACTTGTACTCGAATTTATCATCTTAAAATCACAATATTTAAATTGTTATATTTATTAAATTATGAAGGTGACAACTTTGGCATCATTTAAAATAAAATAATATAAGTGTCATAATTGCTTGTATAAGACTCCAAATGGTCAAATATTCGACCATTGGATGATTATAGTTTAACTTTACATGACCAATAAGTTTTGGTCAGGGTTTTGTGCCTTTTATGGTCACTATTAGTTTAATAAAAACTATATTCTTGATTTTTCACTAGATAAATAATTTCTGCATCACTATTGTGTCATAATTAATGATAATTATTCAATCCCAAAAAATTATAAATAAATTATCATGATGTAGATAATTTTTTTATCTTTCTATAGACTATTAATGTTTGAAGTTTTATGAAGTATATCACTAAATTAAAATTATTATACTTATAAGATTTAAGAAAGTGACATGTTGTCACTTTCTTTGGTTTTAATAATAATTAAATTATTTTCATGGTCAAAAGTTCATAAAATGAATATAATCCTACCCTTAGGTTATATGGGTATACTTTTAGCCATCCAATAGGATTTTTCCAAGTGTTAGGGTAATTTTATAATCTTATATTTACCCTTAATTACCCGATTTACCTTTAACTATAGTAAATAAAATTTACCGTAGTTACTATTCACAATGCCCAAAAATAAAAAGTAGCTTATTAACATAATTTGGACCCACTGATTCCAAATATGGAATCCATTTTTCTAAATTCAATACACAAAAGTTGCATAAATTAAATTAAAATTAATCCCGTTGTCGAAAGAAAATGGGTTTTTCTTTAAAACATTGCAAAAGATTGAATTGTTTTAACCTACGAATTCAAGGTAAAATCAATGCTAATGAAATACATTATATTAAATGGTAAAAATATATTCTATTTATAATTTAAACCCATTCAATATTATAATTTAACCACATAAGATATTACGATGAAAAAAGTTTTTTTTAATTAAAATATAGCGTGTTTTTACTATTCATTAAAATATGAAAGTTATCGGAAAAATATCAAAACTTTATCTAATGTAAATTTTTATATCCTGATTCAAAAGAAGAATTTTATTTCATCAAATTGAACATATTAACATGTCAAAAACTAGATTTAAAGTGGGTGCGCCATCAAAAAGCGGCAAAACTGCATTTTTTGAAAAATACTTCTTTTACCCGAAAAATTTATTTTATTCTTATACCATGTTCTAGAAAATGTGTAAGATGAATAATAATGTTATAAAATTCAAAATTTAGTTAATACTATTCATAATGTCTAGTTCATGACAATATTATAATAATATATCGTTGTTTATTAAAACCTGGTATTGCGTACAACACACGCTATCGAGGAAGGTCGTGATTGCGTGTAATGCAAGCCAAGTTAGGGTTGCGTGTTGTGAAAGAATCCTTTATTGTTTCGTATAACATAATACAACCATATTTCATTTATATATTGAATACATATATATATATATACTCAATGTTGTGTAGAATAACTATTATCAAAATTGTGTGTAACACGATCCAAGAATAGTGTTGCGTATACTACAAGCTAATACGGTGTTGCGTATAGTTCAAGGTAATCTTGGTGTATCATACAACACAAGACAGTAATTAAAAGAATATTTTTCATAAAATCTTGGGGTGTTACATTCTACCCCCCTTAAAAAGAATTTCTCCCTCGAAATTCGTGGGGTTTATAAATGGTTTACTATTTGAAAGTTTGTTTAATAGAAACCCACATCGTAAAAAGGAATACCAAAACCAATCTTTAAAAACAAAAGTATGAAACGTAACGGTTACCCAAATAAACTAATCACTAGGTTTCCATATAGGTGAAAATATGGATATGGAAGAGAAATCTAACCATCATGTTCTGACGGAGAGTGGTAGAGAACATGGCTATGAAAAAGCCAGAACTCACAAAGCCATAAATTTGTGACGATCTAAGGTACCATCTGATTCATCAGATATAAGAGCACTAGCACAACATTTTTGGTTTTCAAGATCATTTCCCTAAAGTTGATGAAATTAGAATAAATACTTTCATGATTTTGGTATAGTCTCACTGTTTGTCATTCTTTGGACAATTTCCACTTCATATCTTAAAGAAATGAAGTTGAATTTGTCATTCGTGATGTGTTAGAAGATCATGTGATTGAATGATGGGTCATTCCATCTGTCTCAAACAAAAGGTTAGAAAAGTTATCAAAAAATACATAAGTCCATCTATAGTGAGATTAATCATATATAGTTCCTAAAATGGACTTATACTTCATATATCATACTGCTTAATATAATAAAACTAGATTCTACTAAACAGGGACTTTCTGTAGGCCTGTGGTATGCGATAAAGGCCCATCGCACTTTAGTTGTGGGTTCGATTCTCACAGCCTTGGCTGACGTGATGGGTTGTCGCACATCCTGTAGGTTGTCCTTTTCTAAAACTACATTATTATAACATCCCATCAACAATATCAAAAAAAAAGTTTTATCCTTAAACAATACTAACTTATGTCCAACATAATCCATTCCAATCTTTAGGCTTATCTAAAATACTTCGGTCCAAGCTCATAGTATAGAGAAAATGATCACGTGAATGCCATCATTTATCCCTCATATATCTTGTTTGTCACATTCCAGTCATGTGAATACCATAATCATGTAATCTCTTGAAAAATGAATACCCATTGAATCTTAGTGAAAACATGAGTGCTGTCAAAAGATAACTCTTTCCACGTACCAAAATCCTCAAAATTCTACATACTTAGTCCTTATATCAATCATGAGCTCATGAATACAATCAAACATCTCATTATCTTCTTGTCCCTTCATTATGCGCATATCATCTGCTTTCCAAAAATATTTCAATCACTTTTTTTTCCTGGTTACCAGTATCATATAATTATTGAAAACCAATACATAGATATTCCAAAATTCCACAATACCATAAATGAGATTCCATGATACTATTTTGAAATCCCATTACATAAACACTTAATCATTCCACCACATCGTTGTCAACATCGCCAATAGTGATCGCATGTGACTTCCCTTTGTCCTTTTCCTTAAGTGGTTGCTCATGTCGATCATCACTAACCCTTGGATTAGGGAATTTATTAGCATAATGCCCCATTTCCTTGCACTTGAAGCATTGAAGTGTTGGTGGTGCATTCTCTGCAGTGTTTGCTTTATTCACATCATTAGGAACCCTTTTTCCATTACTTCGATAATCAGTTGCTCGATGACCTTCTTTTCCACACTTAAAACATTTTCTAGTCCCTTTAAGACAATCTCCACCATGCTTCTTTCCACACTTTGTGCATAAGGAAACATTCATCTTCTTTTCACCATTATTCTGAGATTTCTCCTTGAACTCCATCTTTTGTTTCTTTTCAAAACCATGAGATGGATATTTAACACCAACTTCCATTTCTACCTTGATAACACAACGCACAATTTCTTCATAGCTACTAAAGTCTCTTATACCTAATGCCCTTCTAAGACTTGGTTTTAAGACACTGAAAATCGATCAACTTTACTTTCAGGTTGGATGATAATGCTAGATGCATACCGTGCAAGTCTTGTAAAATTCGCTTCGTATATACCAACAGATTCATCATCCTTCTACTTTATCTCATGAAATTCTTTTTCCATCTTTGTTCGAAGAATACAAGGTAAGTACTTACTGAAAAACAAGTTCTTGAACTCGTCCCATTCCATGGACTCAATTTCATCTCTTGGCCTCGTATTCTTGATAAGATTCCACCATTGATTAGCTTCACCTTCCAAACGATATACTGCTAAGATGACTTTATCATGTTCAGAACATTGAAGAACTGAAAATATCTTTTCAGTGGTACTGATCCATTATTCAGCAACAAGTGGATCGAAAGACCCACTGAAAGAAGGTGGGCGTTGCCTCATGAAGGACTCAATAGAATATTGTTCCCTTCTCTGCTCATTTGGAAGTCCAGAATGATTCATAGCTTGTGTAAGTATTGTAATAAGATTTTTCACTCCATATCCCATAACATTTGTTTGTTCAGTAGGACAATCATTGCATTCTCCATTATAGTGATCAACACAGTTCCTTTGGGTTCCATCCATTGTCTAAAACCCAAAAAGAATAGTGTGAGAGGCAAAAATCATGCTAGGGAAAACAACATAATAAAGGGGGAGTACCCTTAATATCTAACATCTTAGGTTAAATTCTAAGATCGTTACCATAGTTCTAGGACTATATCCTATACGTATACTTATCCTTAGAGATATCCCTAGACATACCTTGGAAATATCTCTAGAGATCTCACTAATGTTTTCGCAACCTAGTTTCCAAAGGTTGACTAAACCTTTCCTCTGATACCAACTGCAGAGACCCGAAGCCTGACGTACATGGACATTACATTACTTTTTCGGAATACTTAGTACATAACAAAAACACACACACAAGGATCGTAATAGTTTAGTGTCTTTGGAAACTCGGAATATAATCTTCTAATCGTAGTGAAATATCTTCAACATCTCCCATAAAGATCTTTCTTTTTTTAATACCTAAAACATTTCTTTATATCCTGGGGAAAATAAAACATAAAAGGGTGAGCTCAAATGCTCAGTAAGGGTAAACAAAAGAAATATCAATCACATCATATTCATAAGAACATAACATTTTGGAAATCTTAACCTGCAAAAGAGAGAATAATTTCATAACATGGGATAAATCATAGTAGTGAAATGAAATCCCAATAATCATAACTTAAAACATGAATCTTTGTGGCATACACACATAATAATATAGAATCATATCTTATTATTCAAGACTCATTGCCAAGACTATCTTAGTGGACAAAGTCCATTTCTGAACCGAGTCACCCTCGTTTCAGTCCTGTTTCACTGAACCGGTATAACCTACCATTCCAGCCATGTCTATCTCATGAGATATAAAATCTTTACCCAATTCATTGGAGGGAGATATAGGTCCCACCCATCTCATAATGAAACCATTCTTATGTGTGCCACAAAAAAATCATAAATCATACATCATTGCATAACCCATGTAATAAAAATTGGAATCTTAAACATCGTGACATCATCAAACAATTCATATAAGATAAAGGAATTCATAAAAATAATTCCATCATAACATAATCAAATCAATGTAATAATAGGGATAGAAACAGAACCCTATATTATCTTATATGGAAAATAATTTTGATAAAACACTTGAACTCCATTCTTGAGAAAAATATCCTTTCTACTTCAAAAACACTTTTCCTTTCTTAACATGTCATAAAATTTTAAACTAAAAGAAGTTGATTAAAAATAAACTTGAAAACTTGTAAAGGAATATTTTTGGAAATAATGTTTTAAAAATCCATTCATGCCGTATAAGTTAAAAAAGAACATTCTTCGTACTTTTGTCGGAAAATTCAAAAAGTACCTCATACGAAAAACGACAAAAGATTCCATTCATATCTTTTACTAAAAACTCACCGAAGGGTAAAATTGGATATAAACTATTGTATAAGGATATAAATATTACATATTGAGGAAACATGGATGTGGATGATAAAATACACCCCAGTAAATTCCAAAGTATAAACAATCTCGGATAAAAATGAGATTGTGATATTTCCCTTACCTTAAGTCTGATTTTCTTTGTAAGTGTCTGAATCTCTTGTATAATGATTTAAATAATGTCATTAACTTATTAAAGAATCATATTCATTGTTATGATATCATATATGGTTCATTTATGACTTTATATTACCCATTCTTTTGTAAATTCCATGTTAAAGAAGTGTTTTGGGTAAAATCGTTTCATTTATCGTAGGTGTTTGGACTTGTTGTTCTTGACATTATTATTACTTATATCATGATTTACTTACTTCCAGAATATAAAACATGATTTATATATCATATATATTCATTATATATATATATATATAATAGATAGATAAATGAAATGAAACACACCGTTCATGGAGACGGTAGTCCGTACGTACGCATGAACGTTGTTTTCCTTTCCTTATTGTCTTGAATGGAAGTAAGTAGATGACATACATATATACATAAATCCAGTAGCTTTATAATGTCATATATTTCATTATTATTGCATATATATACTTTATAATCATTCTTAAATGGTTAACATGGAGAATGAATCTCATCGCGTCGTGGAGACGGTAGTCCGTACGTACGCACGAGCGATGATATCGTTCTCATGATCATGAACTTTTATTGAAGTGTATGTATACTATTTCAGTATCAATATCACTTTATAATAATCATATATATTTACTCATTAAACCATTATACCCATCCAATTAAGGTGGTGGCGGAAAATAGATTACACCACGGCGTGGAGACGGTATTCCGTAAGTACGCACGCGCGGTGATTTCCTTTTTCCGTAGGATGGATAGAAGGTTAATTAGAGTTGTTTCATATTTATAATAAAATATCAGTATATAAGAAATACTTATGTTATTACTTTATCATGAAACAACTAAATAAGAAGAAGTTGAAGAAGAAAGAAATTGAAAAAGATCGGTAATGGATATTACCTCTTTTTGACGTGCCTTTTCTTAACCTCCACTTAAGGAACTGAGGATGGTATTTGAAGAATACCAGGACGTCTAGGATGATACTAGGGAAGTGGAAAAGATATTTTGGTAGGGTTTGGACGAGCTTGAATGCTCAAATTGGTGTGAGGAGGAGAGGTAGTAGGTGCCCTTTTATAAGGGAGGAGAGGGGCACCTTTTGAATTCTTAAAAATATTAATTTATAATAAATCTAACCCCACTTAAAAACCTCCAAAAATGACTCTTATTAGAATATTAGATGATATAGGGTTGTAATCGTATCAACCAATCAAATTTAGACAGGTTTGGATCTTATTTTAAACCTTATCATTTTGATTTATCCTTATTTAATCTATTTAAGTTTATTTGTGGTAATAAAATTCTAAATTTTAAATTATAACATATAATTACTTATTAGTTTTGAATTTTCCATAATTGTTTACTTCATAACATTATAGAACATATAAATTTAAATTTATAATTTTTAAATATTTTTGTGATTTTTAAACAATTTTATAATATGTTATTTTTATAAAATAACAATAGTGTCAATTTTGACACTATTCATTTATTTTAATTTAAATATACTATATACAGAAGATATGTTCGAACTAAAAGCTTTAATAGATTTATAAAAGGTCATAAGTATCTATAAAAGTATTTTATCAAATTAAATAGTTCATATAATATTTAGTTTATTATTTGTAAAATCATTTATTTGGTTTATCTCTTAATAAAATAATTACTACAACATTTTTGTATAATTATTTAATATACTTATTTGTTGCATAAAATTTAAAATAAAATCTTATTATGAAGATAAATATATTACCTTTCACAATAATACTTTTACTAGAATTTATCATCTTAAAATCACAATATTTAAATTGTTATATTTATTAAATTATGAAGGTGACAACTTTGGCATCATTTAAAATAAAATAATATAAGTGTCATAATTGCTTGTATAAGACTCACAATGGTCAAATATTCGACCATTGGATGATTATAGTTTAAATTTACATGACCAATAAGTTTTGGTCAGGGTTTTGTGCCTTTTATGGTCACTATTAGTTTAATAAAAACTATATTCTTGATTTTTCACTAGATAAATAATTTCTGCATCACTATTGTGTCACAATTAATGATAATTATTTAATCCCACAAAATTCTAAATAAATTATCATGATGTAGATAATTTTGTTAGCTTTCTGTAGACTATTAATTTTCGAATTTTCATGAAGTTTATCACTAAATTAAAATTATTATACTTATAAGATTTAAGAAAGTGACATGTTGTCACTTTCTTTGGTTTTAATAATAATTAAATTATTTTCATGGTCAAAAGTCCATAAAATGAATATAATCCAACCCTTAGGTTATATGGGTCTACTCGTAGCCATCCAATAGGATTTTTCCAATTGTTAGGGTAATTTTATAATCTTATATTTACCCTTAATTACCCGATTTACCTTTAACTATAGTAAATAAAATTTACCATAGTTACTATTCACAAAGCCCAAAAATAAAAAGTAGCTTATTAACATAATTTAAAGCCACTGATTCCAAATATGGAATCCATTTTTCCAAATTAAATACACAAAAGTTGCAGAAATTAAATTAAAATTAATCCCGTTGTCGAAAGAGAACGGGTTTTTCTTTAAAACTTTGCAAAAGATTGAATTGTTTTAACCTACGAATTCAAGGTAAAATCAATGCTAATGACATACATTATATTAAATGGTAAAAATATATTATATTTATACTTTAAAACCATTCAATATAATAATTTAACCACATAAGATATTACGATGAAAAAAGTTTTTTTAAATTAAAATATAGCGTGTTTTTACTATTCATTAAAATATGAAAGTTATCGGAAAAATATCAAAACTTTATCTAATGTAAATATTTATATCCTTATTCAAAATAAGAATTTTATTTTGTCAAATTGAACATATAAACTTGTAAAAATCTAGATTTAAAGTGGGTGCACCATCAAAAGGTGGCAAAACTGCATTTTTTGAAAAATACTTATTTTACCCGAAAAAATTATTTTGTTCTTATACCATGTTCTAGAAAATGTGTAAGATGAATAATAATGTTATAAAATTCAAAATTTAGTTAATACTATTCATAACGGCTAGTTCATTACAATATTATAATAATATATCGTTATTTATTAAAACCCGGTATTGCGTACAACACACGCTATCGAGGAAGGTCGCGATTGCGTGTAATGCAAGCCAAGTCAGGGTTGCGTGTTGTGAAAGAATCCTTCATTGTTTCGTATAACAGAATCCAACCATATTTCATTTATACATTGAATATATATATATATATATACTCAATGTTGCGTAGAATAACTATTATCAAAATTGTGTGTAACACGATCCAAGAATAGTATTGCGTATACTGCAAGCTAATACGGTGTTGCGTATAGCGCAAGGTAATCTTGGTGTAGCATACAACACAAGACATTAATTAAAAGAATATTTTTCATAAAATCATGGGGTGTTACATATATGATGTGTCTAAGAAGGGTTTTAATGAAAAAATTTAGTTAACCTTTGGAAACTAGGATGAGAAAACCTTAGTGAGGACCCTTAGGACATATCTATGGATAAGTCTAAGGGTAAGGAATAGTATAGGAAAATGTCATGGAATTTTGGTAAAATATGGAGTGAGTTGTTACATAGAAATACATCCCTATCTCAATACTAAAAGTGGATGTGGTTCAAGCACATATGTACATAGGGGTAACAACCCTAAAAAACTATATCGAGATAGACTCGATTGAGAACTGGTGCATGATAATATACCTTGTTGCACACCTGTTTTGAAACTCATAGGGGATATGATTTGGGAATTCATGAACTCTTTATGAACCATCATTAAGGGTTTAAATATGAATTGGATATGAATAAACTAGTATAAAACTAAGGTTTCATAGATTAAATAATGTGTCATAATTTATACATCTTATACATAGTTTTTCAGGATTATGTGGTTCTTCACTATGAAAATTATTTTTTACTTTATTATTTTTGGTTTTATTCAACAGTAGGAACCTGAAGGAACTGTGTTAATGGTTATTATAATAGAAAATGAAACTATTTTCCTCCTAAACATATGAATTTTATTGAAGCTATAATGAAAAATGTCATTTCTATGTTCACACAGCTTTATCAAGCTATGAATCATGATGAGATTCCAAATGAGAAATGGAGGTAATAATGTTATGTTGAGTCCTTCATGAGGAAATTTCTTCCTTCTTTCATCAGGTCTTCTGATCCACTTGTTGATGAAAATGGATCAATTCCACTAAAAGTATATTCTCCATTCTTCAGGGTTTAAAACATGATAATGTCATTTTAGTTATTTATTATTTAGAAGGTGAAGCTGAATAGTAGTAGTCTCTAATCAATAATATGAGGAAGGAAGTTGAAATTGAATCCATAGATTGGGATGAGTTTGCAAAATTATTCTTCACGAAGTACATTCCTCATGTTATTTGTAATAGTATGAAAAATGAGTTCATTGATCTGAAGCCAAGGATGATGAATCCGTCAGTACCTAGATAATTTTACAAGACTTTAGAGGTATGCTTCTGGAATTACCATCCAACCCTAAATTAAATATGATAGGTTCTTCAATGGCATAAATACTAGCCTCAAAAGGGAATTGTCCATAAGATACTTTATTAGCTATAAATATATTGTGTGTTGTTCAATCAAAGTTGAAATGAAGGTTGTAATTATATATCAATATCTTGGTTTTAATAATAAATGAAAGACATATTTCAAAGGAAAATATAAAAAACATGAAGATAAGAAGATAATCCTTCCTTTATGCTCCAAGTTTGGAAATAAAGATAGGGTAAATTTTCTTATTGGTTCTAATAAATTTTTTAATTGATGAAGGGAAGGCTATTGGGAAATTTATTTTTGAACTGATGGGAAGAAACTTTCCAATGATTCAAATAGAAGAAAAGCTTTGCAAAATGAACCTCCCACAATTCGATGATTTAATTTTAAGGAGGATATTTATTATGATAACTAGTTCCCAAACCTAAGTTTTGGGGATGATGATCGGTGTTAGAAACCTTTTAAACTATGGTACAAGGGGAAATCTCATGTGATCACCACTTCTGATGAAGGGTGCTATAAGGACATGGGGAAAGGTACACTTATCATCCACTCTAGAACTAATAATTTATTATTTGATTAGGTATCAACCAACTCTTTCATATCTAAATAATTTTCTAAGGGTATAAATATTCCACCAAAATGATTATATGTGGAATTAGAAGTGTAAACCCCAAATGGTATGATGATTTCATCTCAGCTATATGATTCCTCTCTGGTTGATGTTTGTGGGAATGTGCTTCGTGTAAATATTTTCATTCTTCCTTTAGTTGAGTCTGATGTCATCTTAGGAATGGATTATATTTATATTCATTAATCACACATCAATTGTTGAGGAATGGAAATTATATTTTGATTTTTCAAACCAGCCTATGATTTTCAATCAATGTGATGATAAGTATGAACATTCTATGGAGATTACATCCAGTATATGGGTCTTAATTCCCATTCAGAAGGAATGCTTATCTCAAATGGTTTGGGAGAAACTCAACATCAATGATATGACTATTGTTTGGGACTTTGTGGATGTATTTATATAATATTTTCCCATACTTCCATAAAAATGTGAAGTTGAGTTCCCAATATAGGTCATACCTAGTTCCACACCAATTTCAAATACTCCCTATGGTATTTACCCAATTGAGTTGTAGGAATTGAAGAAGAAACTCTAAGAAAACCTTGATAAGTGATTCATTTGGCCAAGTGTATCACCATGGGGTGAACCTATTATTTTTTGAAAAATAAAGATAGATCAAAGTGACTCTGTATTGATTATCAGGAGTTGAACAAGATCGTGATCAAGAATAAGTATCCTCTACCCTGTATTGATGACTTGTTTGATCAACTTTTTAGAGATTGATAATTTTCCTAGATTAACCTTCATTTTGGGTATCATCAATTGAGGGTTAATAAAGGGGATATACCCAAGATGAAATTTTGTACAAGGTACGAACACTATGAGTATACAATGGTGCCTTTTGTTCTTACTAATGACTCTCCTATCTTCATGAATTTCATGAATAGAGTCTTTATAGATTACCTCGATCAGTTTGTGATAGTCTTTATAGATGATATTCTTATCTATTCAAAGAGAAAGGAATATCATGAATACCACTTAAAAATTTTAATAAAGACATTAAGTAAGATGAATATGTATGAAAAATTTACAAAGTGTGAATTTTAGCTGCAAAAGGTTTCATTTTTTGGTCACATAATCTCAAGAGATTTTATAGTAGTAAATCCATCAAAGATATAGGTTATTTAATGTTGTCCTAGACCAACCACGATGACTGAGATCCATGGTTTTCTTGGTTTAGATTTATATCATAAATGTTTTGTGTTTAATTTATCATGACTATCTAATACTCTAACCAAGTTAACTTGGAAGGGTGCAAAGTTCTTCCGGATAGATGAATGTGAGTAAAATTTCAAGGAACTAAAGAGAAGGTTGGTCAATTCACCAGTGCTTACATTACCCTGTAGTAGAGAAGGGTTTGTAATCAATAGTGGTGCATCCAATAAGGTATTGGGATGTTTTCTTGTGAAGAATAACTTGGTTATCACTTATTCCTCATGATAGTTGAAGATCCACAAGTAAAATTACCCAACTAATGATTTGGAGTCAGTAGCGGTAATTTTTGAATTATAGATATTGAAGTATTATCTTTATTGATAAAAGTTTGATATATATATACTGATCATAAAAGTATAAAATATATATTAAAAAATAAGGAGTTGAACATGTTCTAGAGAAGATTGTTAGAGATAATAAATTATTATAACTCCTAAATACATTACCACCCTAGGAAAGTGAAAAAGGTGTTATATACTTTGAGTCGAAAGGATCATGCTAGTTTATCCATGATGAGGATAAAAAAGATCCAATATTTCTATTTTTACAAAGGATGAATCTATGAATCCTAAATAAAGGGGATAAATTTTATCTTGCTCAATTGAATGTTCAACCCTTTATCCAAATGAATATTAAAGAGTCACATAAGGAAGACGTAGATCTATAAAATAAGGATAGAAATGTTATAAATTTTAACCTTGAACATGATGTAATGATAAGGTTTATGAACTGTGTATGTGTTCCTTCCATAATAGATTTAGAGAAGGATATATTAGAATAATATCATAGTTCTCCCTTTTATATTCATCATGGAAGTACAAAGATTTATAGAAACATGAAATTATACTTCTGGTGGGATGGCATGAAGAAGGATATTGCAAAGTTTGTATCTCTTTATTTGGTATGCCAGCAAGTTAAGGATGAAAAAAAAGTCTAAGGGGATGTTACATCCCTTACCTATACTAGAATAGAAATGGGATAATAGCAATGTTGATTTTTTCATTATACTCCCCAAATCTCTAAAGGGTTAAATTATATACGGTTGGTAGTTGATCTCCTTACTAATTTAGCACACTTCATCTCTATTAGAGAAGACTTTTCTCTAGATCATATTTCCAGAATATACATTAAGGAAGTGGTAAGGTTTCATGGAGTACCAAATTATAATGTATCTAATTGGGACCCAAGGTTTACCTCAAAGTTTTGGTGATGTTTTCATCAAAAAATTGATATATAATTGACTTTCAGCACCACTTATCATCCTTATATGGATATTTACTCTAAAAGAATAATTCAAACCCTGAAGGATATATTGAGATTGTTTTTGTTAGATTCCAAAGGTGGTTGGGACCAACACCTTCATATAGTTTAGTTTTCCTACAATAATATATTTCACTATATAATTCATATGGATCCTTATGAATTACTCTATGGGAATAAATTTAGAGATCCAATGTGTTGGGATAAAGTTTGAGAAAGAAAGCTATTGGGACATGAGATAGCTGAAGAAATGGAAAATAAGGTTAGAGAAATTCAGTATCATATCAAGGTAGATCAAATACAGTATAAAATTTATGCTGATAACCACTAGAGATACCTAGAATTTTAATTTTTTTTAGAATTTTTTTCAATGAATTTCTCTATGGAAGAAGGTTATGAGGTTTGGGAAGAAAGGGAAACTAATCCCTAGGTATATCAATAACTCTGAGATTCTTGATCATATTGAAATGGTATCCTATCACATGGAACTTACTTCAAATATCTCTCAAGTCCATGATATGTTCCATGTGTCTCTCTTGAGGAAGTATATACTTAACCCTTCACGTGTACTAAACTTAGAAGACATACTGCTAGAGCATGATATTTCTTATGAGGAACAACCTGTTCAAATTATGGATCATGCAGAGAAAGTTCTACTAAACAAGAATACTCACATAATGAATGTTTTGTGAAGAAATCACTGGTAAGAGGAATTTCGGAACTTGAGGATATTATGTGGAATAATTATCCTCATTTTTTTCATTAAAATGATGAATTTTGATGGATAAATTCATTTTAAGGGGGATAGAATGTAACACCCTGAGTTTTTATGAACCTTTTTTCTCTAAAATAAATTAATTTTCTTTGGTGTATTTAATTGAATGCTAGACTAAGTCAAAATTTATTTATAATCTATGTGAAGTTAAGCTTTTTCTATATGCAACACCAACTTGGCTTGCATTACATGCAACACTGGGTTTCTACGAAACAACATTTTATTATATTACTTATTTAAATGGGAGAGTTATAAAATAGTTGTTAAACTTAGTAATATAAGTAGTAATAACTAATTTTTAAATATTATTTTAAATTTTTTTACATAAATAAATAATATTGATAAAAATATATGCAATTTTTAGCAAAGTCTTTATATGTTCAAAAATACTATTTCCCTAAAAGAACTACTTTTTATGTCTTTTTATAAAAATTAATAAAATTAACTTTATAAAATTTTAATAATATAATTTTATAAAATAAAATTCATTTTTAAGTTCATAATTTCAAAATTATTTTATGGTGAATTTGAGGGATTTTTCTGAAAAAACATCATTTTTGCATGAATAGTGAAAAATACTAAATTTTAATTCAAAAATTATTTTTTGTCTAAGTTATTTATATTTTTAAATTATGTTTTAATTTTTTTTTAAAGTTTAATAATATAAATTTTACATCAATTTATCAAATTTAGGTCATTGGAGCATATTTTATAATGAAAGTGGATATAAAAACATCCCAAAATTTTAAATATTTTTGCTTAAAAAACCCACAGTCGCCACACGTCTGTGGGATTAATTTTAAATTAATTTCTTCCACTTATTTTATTGGAATTTAAAAATATTTATTATATATTTTTAATAATTATAATTTATTGTTTTCTATAATTTCAACTTAGTTTTTGACCAAAAATATTAGTGAAATTGATTAAAATTAATTATAGTAACTAAGAGAAAAAATATCTTAACAAAGGACTAAACCTTAAACTTAAGGACCAAAATGGAAAAAAAATTTGTAAAAAATCCGTTATATGTTAATATTTAGACTCTATAATCCATTTTATCGATTTTTTACTATTATTTTATCCACTTTTTATAGTGAAAATGTGGGTGTAATTCCCTTTTCAAAAATTTATAAGAATTTCACCCCTCCTCTAATATAAAAAGGAACTAACCCCTCCCACTAATTCACACCTATCAAGACATTTTTCTTTGAAAAAATATTCATATATCCTCCAAAAATTCCTACCTTCATCATAGACTCCTCCCTTTGAGAATAAATCCATCCAAGGAATCCCTTTGGTGTAAACAAAGGAGTTATTTCATTATCCCCCCCCCCCCCTCAAATATTCCTATTACATTATTATATAATAACCACAGTATCCTAAATATAATTACATGTTTTTATTATATTTTTTTCACCTACACTTACACACATTTCCATATAATGGGTAATATAATTACCATTCTTATGTACGGTGAATTATCACCTCACGAAATGTGTTGTTATTTTTTTCCTTTATCATATCTCATGATTGGGAATTATGATGGAAAAAATATCTTTATATGATATTTATGATGTATTTATTCTTATATAATTATTATATAATGCATACCTTCTTTCTTTCCATTTTTTATAAATACGATAATTTCTTTTCGGGAAGTGTGGACTACCACCTCCTCAAAGTGATGTGATTCATTCACACTCTACATGGAATGTATTAAGTATGGTTTCAGTAAACATATATGATATATAGGAAATAAAAATTCTATTATAATTTGTGTGTGTGTGTGTGTGTTATTTATTTTCTTTCTTTCAATACAATAATTAAACGGAAACAGTATTTATGCATATGTACGGCCAACCATTACCATGAACGGTGTATTCCATTTTATATTTATATTTTCATATATTATTATAAATACATATATAATGAATAAAAATGATATTTATATCATTTTTTACATTCTGTAAATTAGGATATAAGTTTGAGGACCAAAAATATAACAAATTAAGACACATGTGAAAAACAAAGTGAATATTATTTGAAATGTAACCTTAACATGTAAGTGTGGATATATGGTTAATATAAAGAAATATATGGTATTGGATATAATAATATGGTTCATTGACAAATTTATATTAAATTTATATTAATTATATATAATTTTTTAATGAGTACAATGAGATTCAAGACATAAGGTAAGGAAATTTCTAGTCTCACTTTTATTTTTGTGGTATTTATACCTTATTCACCACTTGTTTCTTTTGTGTGGTATATATAATGCCCATAAATATATTATATGATTATTACACAAAAATATATGGGTATTTACAAATCCGTTTTATGATCTCTCTTTCATGTGTTATATTTTTCAAAAGATACCAAATCATTAAATTAGTTTTGTCTCAATTTTACTTCTTTAATACACATGCCATGAATTTCAAAAACCATGTTTTCAAAAAAAATTCAAAAATGTATTCAAAAATTTTTCCAATTTTTTTCAATATTTTTTAAAAAAATGGTCTTTATATCGTATTTTCAAGTAAAAATTATTTTAAGAAAAAATTTTCTGGTTTTCAAAGCTTTCTTTATAAGTTTTCAAATCTATTTTAAACAAAAAAGGTTTTCAAAATTTTTTTATGTTTTAGAAAGAGTTTTTCAAATAAGAAAGGATATTTTCCCCAAGAAATGTTTTTAAAAGGATATTTAAAAAATATTTTCCATCTAATACGAAATCTTTTGGTGTTACTCTTACCTTTTTAAAAAATGATCCAAAGGTTCCATTCATATTCTTTTTCTGGATTGTTTATGTATTGATGGAATGATGTTTATAAAACCTGTTTATATTTCATGGGTTATATGTTTATGAAACCCATTCCTCTTCCATGGGTTTTATACTTTTGAAACCTTATTCTTTTCAGAATTTATGCTTTGATGAAATGATTATTAAACCTATCACTTTTCCATAGGTAATGATATGATTACATGTTTATGTCACCCATTTCATTTCCTAGGTTATGATATGATTGTTTATGATCTTGTGGAACATGTATGTATGATTTAATTATGAGATTGGTGGGACCTATATTTTCCTCCAATGAATTGAGTAAATATTTATATCTTATGATATAATGGTGTGATTCAAGTCGATAGGCTTGATCCACTATGGAATATGGGGAAACCCAGCCCACTATGGGAAGATGGGGAAACTTGATCCACTATGGGAAGATGGGGAAACCCGATATACTATGGGAATATGGGGAAAATTTATCCCTTATAAGGAAAGGATTGGGAATGGGGATGGTTGTTCATCCTTATCCATAGGTTTAGTCCCCATGAAGTACCCTGTTAATTTTTGGCAATCTGCCTTGACTTAAAGAGAATGATATTACATGTTTATGTGCCTGCCACAATTCAATATATTATTCATATGTTATGATTTTATGGATTAGGATCTTTATTACCTTATGATTCATGTCTTATGAACTATCAATATTTATTCCATGATTCATGTTTATTAGCTTTGATATGAAGGGTATGATCTTCTAATGTCATGATCACATTATCATACCCTTATGCTCGTGTTTATGATTACATATCTCCCTTTATTAACCTTACTGAACATCTAAGATAACCACTTTTTATGTTTCCATTCCCCAAGTTATGAAGATATGTATTATGAATAATGTTTCTAAGATGGTCTCTAGTCATAAATAACCTAGTGGGAGATAATGTAGCTCACTTATGTACCAATATTTGTGTTTCCATGATTCCAAATGCACTAAGATAATACGGTCTTTTTGCATTCATTTGTATAATTTTTTAAGTATTCCACAAAAATGATGTAATGTTAATGTATGAAAATGAGGGTCGATATAATAAATATAGTTGAAATAAATTTTCATACTTTTTTAGATCTCATTATCCACTAAGAGTTTAATTTTGTGCTTCGGGCATGAAAAAATCATCTTGGAATGTGATATGAAATGGAAGTTGAAACTGATCAATAACATGTTACCAGAGGATGAAATTACACTTATATAATGGGAATAAATTAAGTAAATATATTTTATCATTTTATCTTTCTTTATAGTAAAATGATTAATCAATAAAAAGTAAGATAAATCTATTGAACCTTATTACTTGTCTATCATGGTATGTTTTTGGAAATTCATTTACAAGTATGAGATTTATAATGGTATCTACATGGTTTTATAAATATTTAATTAAGAAATATTAAGTTTCCTACTTGTAACTTACAAAATACTTATCATGATAAAATCAAAATCTGAGATTATATTTATGTCAAGATATAATCATTTTGGTAAGAAAAAATTAAAATTGTGATGATTCAATTTATTTAAGTGGGAGAACGTAACACTTTAAGATTTTAGTATGTATTCTCCTTTAAATAAAACCAGTATGTAAGATAACTTGTGATAAAATAAACACAAAACTATAGTGAGTAATTATTTAAAACAATAAAAATATAAATAAATTACTATATTTCTAAATGAAACATAATTGGAAGAATAAATGATTTTGTAAAATTAAAAGGGTTCTATTTTATATACTAAAATATAATCAATTATAGAGAAACTATTTTTATGGATTATGTTTTTCTAAAAAATGTAATGATTTTGTGGATATGATACCAATAAAATAAATAGATTAAATTCATGAAGTCGATAATAAAATAAATTAAAAACATCCATAAAATAATTAGGTTATTATAAGAAGCTCTAATCTCATAATTGGGTAAATGGAAATATTTCTTTTTTGAAAACATTATTATTATATATCTTATTTTAAAACTAATTTTCTCTTATTTAGAGAATAAAATTTATTTAAAATCATTTTTTATAAACTTAAACACATGAATAATAATTCATACATTGATTATTAATTGGTTATAAATTAATATGAACTCATTTAATAGTAAAAACAAATATTTTTCAGAAAATTGTTTTTATGTGTGCATCGTATTTTTATCTTAATAAATTAAATTAATAACTACTCATTAATGGTTTTAATGAAATTAATTGATAATATAATAGATAAAATAAATTAACATTCATCTAATTGTTTTTGCAGGGCATGGAATTAGAATAAATTCATTTTTACTCTTAAAGATAATTTTTTTCTAAAAATGTTTTTATGTGTTATGTGCACTAAGATTAAAATTAATTTTTACCAACTATATAAATTAAATATTTTAAAATATATAAAATATTTGTAATTATAATATTAAAATTATTTCATAATTTCCATTTCATTTTTATTCCTGAAATAAAGTTATTATATTAAATTTTTTCACCATGGTAAGGGTTAAAATAGGTTAGCAAGGGGTTAAACCAAGGGATAAGGCTTAAAATGTCATTAAAACTTGTCTAAATTTGATTTTAATAGTGTATTTATAACTTAAATTTTTCTATATTATAAAATTTCTCTTCTTTTTTCCACTTGAACATGATAAAACATTTAAATTATTTTAAAGTTAAGAGTATATATAAAAGTTTCACCCATCTAACATATAAAAGGATCCTTTAACCCACTTCCTTATTCACACTATTTAATAATATTAAAATGAAAAAAAATTCACCAAATATCCTCCAAAAAAATCTAAAACACATTATATAGCTTCTGGACTCATTATATGTCCACTCTTTGAAGGCATAAACCACGTAGTAAAGGATCCCTCCTAAGAATTAAGAAGAGAACTTTTAATTAAATTTCTCATTTCTATTTTATTCTTCTAACTAATATTAATATATACTAAATATACCAATATAATAACATTATTATCATTAATTTACTAATAATTTATTATTATAATGGTATCCTCATTATCTACCTTCCTCTTACCTTTTGTAAAATAAATGAAAAGTCACTTGTGCTATGTACTGACTACCGCCTCTAAAGACAACATACTTTATTTTACATAAAAAAATTACATGAATAGTTATAAAATGTATATTTATTAAATAATTATCATTATATAATTAAAAAAATTATTAACCTTCAATCCATCCCTTTCATTAGAAAATGAAAATGTCACCCATGTGTACGTGCGGACTACCACCTCTATGAGTGAAGTATTTTATTTTCCAAAAACACTTGAAATGTATAGTTATACTAATTAATTTAATGAATTAAAATTATATTTATATCATGATTAATTTTTATAATGGTTACATACATATTTTTATTCCCTAATAAAATCAATTCTTTTTATTTAATCAAAATTCTTAAAAAATGTGATTTTGAAGATATCCAAGAGAATCATAACTCTAAGTTTTATGAAGTGACCTTGGAACTGTATAACTATATAAAAAATATTATTCACATTAATAAATTTTTTGGATATGATAAACTCATTTACATAAATGGATTTCCAAAATTGTTACAATGAAATAGAGAAATGACGGTTGAACTACTAACAATAATTATCAATATTTACTAAAAATAAATAATAAGTATGTAATAAATGAATATAAAATGTAATAAACATGAATAATATTATTAAATAAAAAATTAATGAATCTTGTTTTATTATATGGTATGTTAAAATATGTTCTAACAAACGGGGATTCAAGGTAAGGGTTTCTTATCTCAAACTTCAATCTTTGAGATGTATTTTGAATTGCACACCTATTTCAATTATATGGTGTATATAGTGCCTATTTGAAATATTATATCATTATCCACTCTTAAATGGTGGTAATTAAAGTTTAATTCTGAGTTCTATCTTTCATAATTTTTTTATTCAATATTTATAAAATCCATAAGGGTTTATTTTACAATATTATTTTTATCAGGATTGTTTATGTTTCAATTTTCCTTAGGGGAAATTGTCTATTATTTATCTCATAAACCCCATCTAGTTTCTTCTAATATAGTTATTTTTTGGGTTTTTAAGTATTATTTACATATATATTCTCTTTTGTACTCAAAACCACCAAAGTATTGTTTATAAGAAAAATCATCCTTATTTCTCATTTTTTGTCACGAACATTTCTCTTCGATATCCATATTTTGTATTCTATTTAAAGAACGTTAATTTCCATACATAAATGATTTCAAATGATCAAATTATGTCAACTTTGAGTTTATATTCAAATTTTTAAAAGGAATCCTTTTAATATTTTCTATAAAAGTGTAAAAATAATATCATTTTAATGTTTTCTACATAAATGGATATTCCCACTATCATGACAATTATTCTTCATTTATCTTCCTTTATAAGTTCTGAATATTTACCAAAGTACTATATATTCTAATTATTCTATTAAATTTTCCAAATAAAATAATATTATTCTCTTAAATGTTTTAAAAATTGATTTTATTTCACTTATATATATTTTATCATACACTCCACATATCTTATCATTATCTTTTTTTATTTTAAATGATTAATTATAAATCAAAATTAAGACTAGAATACGTTATTAAAATCCCTATGCAAAAATATAAATATAGTTTAACATCCTAAATTTTTTTAAAGCAAAATAGTGTGTGGATTACTTGTAATAAAACCCCTATCTGGATACAAACAAGTGGATATAATCTTTGGCACAGATTCCCCTGTGGGTTATAACCCTAAAAAGGATGGTTTTTTTTAACTAGTATTCACTCATTTCAAAACTAGTGTACCTAAATGAACACCTAGTTTTAAACTCACAAAGGATATACTTTATATATTTCAAATTATTCTTTATGGGACATTAAACATATGGAATCAAATAATCCAACTCTTGATCTCTCCTTATGTGATAACATTAAAAAGTGTTAAGTGACCAATATTTTTATAAAAGTGTTTTTAATCTATTTTAACATCATTTAATTTTTATAATACTTCACTGGTTATGGGTTTTAATCATACTATCCACCTTATTTCTCTAGATGGATTATGGTAACATCTTAAAGAAGTTTTTATGAAACTCATTTCTTTCCCATGGGTTAGTTATGATATCATAAAATTATGAATGATTTCATATTCTTAAAATATTAACTTGTAATATTAACATAATTTTTTATTAACTAGTGGTATTATTTAGTTCCTTATGAATTTATATTTCAAACCTCACATTGTTTTTAAGATTTATGTTCTTCATTACTCTCCATCTCTATATTGACTTTATTTTTCTCTTTAATGTACATGTTCTTTAATATCATGTATTTATTCTATATCAATTCCTTTGTTGACTTAACCATGTATCCATTACTATATATGGTGTAAACATCATAAAAATTTAAGGGTTTTTACCAATAAATCTATTCCATTTATTGAATAAGAAATTATTATTAATCTGTATATTTTTTATTTCAATATGGAAAATTATAGATTACTAAGTAATATTGATTATGTATTGTTTATTCACTACTTTTATATGATGAATTCATTAGACTTATTTAGATATAGGTGGGTACTAGAATTATATAACCCCTAAATGCATTAGTAGGTTGCATGAGACAAAAAAAATGGGTATTTAGCATATTCATTACCAAATTATTTGATATTACTTAGAACAAGGCCTTGGTAGTGAGAGTAAGATGTCTGAAATTATGAATCCCATCATTATGTAATAAGTTATTGATGACCAAGTAATTATTTTCATTATTATATTATCCATAGATATATTTCATGTACATGTTATTATGGAATATTTTATTATTATTTATTCATGTTTTATTTATCATTCCTTGTTTATTCCATGATAGCTTTGGTTGTAAGCTAACCCTTACTTGGAATTTGAGCTAACCCATTATTATGTTTCCATTTTTTCTAGTTGTGAATAATAGTAATATGAATGATATTTCAAGGATTTTATTATGTGTGAATATTTTTATGGGAGATATTAAAGACTTAATATGTAATATGAAAATATAGGTATATTGGAAAAAAAATATCCATTGGGTAAGAAAGATATCAGTTTTGTAAAGTAATGGTCTTTTTTATTATCTAAAGTTATAAAACTAAAATGGATTGCGTATGTAAGTTACTCAATATTTATTAATTGTATTGTAATTATAATAAAATCATTCAAGTTAGTTAGAATCAAAACTAGTAAGTAATTTATGTGTTTTCAACACCTAATCTGGGAGATCGGGTTTAGGGAGTCACAAACAATAAATATTATTTCTCATTAACATTTTATCAAACAAACATATTTGTAAAAATCATATAAATTTTTGATTTAATTAAAAAAATCAATACAATAGAATGAGAAAATGGATATTAGAGACTTCTCTATCAAGGAACTCTAATTTCCCAACTACAACTACTTCTAAGTCTCTGGGTTAATGTATGATACTCCCTTAAATCATATAAGAATCAATCCACCTTAATTGTGTATATAATCTCCCATTTGAATGAAGTTGTCAGTAAATACCAATCACCAACCTAACTTTTAAAACCCCAAGTCAAATCATAAGTTTCTACATGGCCTCCCAACACTGTTGATCATCCTCCTCAGGTGACTTGATTATATCTCTTCGAAAATGTCAACATCCTCACATGGGTTCTTCATTTTTATATTAAAGATTCCTTATAAATCTTCAGGGGTGATCAATCTCTATTTCATCTTTATATGCACAAGATTTATCTCTCTCCATAATTATTTTAATTTTATTTCATAATTAAGGTTGGTGTGGAATTTTAATCCATTATGGAGTCTAAGATATAAATTTTACTAAGTGCGATAAAAGTCAGATGGGACTTTCTAGAAGTTATACATAGTGGAATCTAGTAAAAGATGTATGTGAAGCTTGGAAAATTCATACACCACTACTTTAAACAAAGACATACACATTACCTGAATGACATACATGCTAGGAATTCCTTTAAAGATCCCCTTTCCAAAGACTTGTGTTGCTGCTACCTAACCTAAAAATTGAAAAAGTCATAAGTCATATTAAACTTTTTTTAAATTATTGTAAAAATGAATTAAAAATCCATACAGGATGAAAAAAATCTTATGAAGTGACCAAAGTCAAAGGAAATGAAACCAAATTTATACATAAATAGAGTGAATTCTTACAAACATGGAATGTCATAGAAGATATTTTAAAGTCATATAAGATGACTTAAAAGTATTTCGAGAATAATAATTTGATTATTTTTCAAGAGTTTAATTAAAATTCAGAAAATTAAAAATATAATTTGTTCTATAATATATATTTTATGATAAAATCATGGAAAAGTGAAATATTTAATTCCAAAAATTCAAAATCCTCTCCAAAACATTTCAAAATACTATTTTAATTAAAGTAACTAAAAAATAATACAAAATAGTTTATCTTTAAAAACATAGGAAAATAAAACCAAGAATCATTTATTCAATTAAGTACCAAAAACACACAATTTCATGAAGATGTTCAAATAATCATAGTTTCGATTATAAAGTAACCAATATAAAATAAGTATACATTATAATCGACTTTTGATAATAAAAAATCAATAATTTTTCAAAAAGGATGTGGAAAAAATTATCAAATCAAATTCACATAAAATTCCACCACACTTAACTCATTTCTTTTCCTCAAGAAATAAATTAATCAAACTTAGTGGAAGGAAATTCATCTTAAAATAAAATATTTTATTTCTAGTAAATAAGTTATTTTGAAAGATTTTTTACAACATAGAACATATAAGGAAATTATGGATGATTACTCTTCTCAAAAGAAATTGTTTTCCTAGGTGTTCTAGTTTTACAAAAAAGGTTAAATTTTGAAAATTATGGAATAAATCACACAAACCTAACTTTTAATTCGACTTTTATTCCAAAATTATCTTTTTCTCCAAGGTGAATAGACTAATATATTTTATCACATATAATAATTAGTTATAATTAGTGTATGAGTGATTTTAATAATTATCATGGAATAATAATTAACCAGTAACGACCCAAAGTTTCATTAATGGAAATCCCACTTGATCTAATTAAATGTCTATTTAAGTAAAATTTTTGTATAAAATGTCAAATTCTTTGGTTTTATGTTAAGAATTGTGACTGTTGCTTTTATATCCGTTGAACAGTGATCACATGATTAGTATAAATATAGGTATTTAACAAATCATTTTACTCACACAAAAGAAGTGATGGCCTCATCCCGTAGAATTGCTCCATACAAAGCCCATTTTCAGAGCTTGGAAAAGAGGTGGCATACTTGGGCTTCGCTTTTGACCAAGACCAAACTGAGCTTCATCATGTCAAGTTCTAACGGGACCGTATACGGGAAAAGTGGAAGTTGATAGAGATTACCACACGAGCGATGTCATCTGAGCCCCCCCAAGAGTCTGTCACCATCGCACACCTTACCCTTAGGTCTTATTTAGCTGTTTTAAGGGGTTATGTAAAAAATATCTAGTACTATGTCCATATACATTATTTTTCTAAATAATAATGAATATACTTCCTTGTCATTATTGATACATTGTAAATAGTTTTTAAAGTACAAATAGTGTTTTTAGTTATTATTTAATTAATAATTCTATTTTATTAAATTAAGGGATTTTTGAATTAAATAATATTTTAATAAAATATTATTATTATTATTAAATTAATTTTATAACATATATAAATGATCATATAATTGTATGAATGCAATTATAATTTTTATTAAGGTTTGAAAGCCATTTCTGTCAAAACCCATGAATTTTCGATAAATGTCAGTTTTTATTTTAAAAGTGAAAATTAACATATTTAGAAAATTATTTAGATAAAATAAATGATATTTCTGGAATCATGACATCAAAATTATCCAATGGTGAATTTTTCATAATTTTCTGAGACAGTCAAATTTTTGGGTAAAAATTAAATACCATTTAAATATATAATGTGTTTTATGACATCATAATGACCCAATAGTGATGTAATGAAATACTATAAGATTTATTTTCGGCCAATATATGTTTTACCATTAAAATAATGTTATTTTGGATTTTTTTGACTTATTTTACAAAGCATTAATGGACCCCTCAAGACTTATTAAACATCTTGTCTTTTTAAATTATTTTCCATGGGAGTGTGACTCACCTCCACATAAGAAACCCCATTATTTTAAGAAGTTCAGACTTTGTAATTATAAAATATTGTTTTCCCCATCCCTTTTCCAAAATCCATGGGCAAAAACCATGATCTGATTTGTGGTTTGGATTAGTTTAATGTAAGGGGTCCCAAACATAAATAATAAAGAATTCACTCAGCTTTCCTATGTAAACCCACCCAAGATCCTACTTCCTTCTCACTAAAAGCCTTTGGAGTTCATCCAACCTCTACCCTAATCTCTCTATAATCCTCCCAAGGTTCCGCAAGCTCCCAGTAAGCCTCTATCAATCCTCTATCAAGACTTTCGAAGCACACTTCCAAGTAAGGGTTTTTCTTCCTTTCACTTTTTTGTCCAATTTTCTTAATATTGTTATGCCCTTTTAATTTCAATTATAAATTCTGGGGCATGTTTTTGCACCTCCCCCATACTGCCCTGTTATTGTTTGAATGATGGGAGACCCCTTTCTCTCTCATTAAATGCCTACCATGTACACCTGTTACAATGCTAAAATTCTGAAAGGAACTTCTCTCTCTTTATTTACATTCAAGCAATACTTTTGTATCATGAATATAAATTCCATTACAACTGTTTGGACATGTATCTATATGACCCCCCTTACTGTCCATTTCATGTAAATATTATGAGACACCCCTTTCTCTCTAATCAACCATTTTTATTAATTCTTATGTCACGCCGTTGCGCTGCCGAAATTGCACCGCTTTTCTAAGACAATGCCATTGTGTAGTGAATACCATACCCATTTCTCCATCAAGGTTATTCACCTTTATGCACATTTACTTATTGATGGTAAAGTTTCATTTATGAATTCCACAGTCCTTTATTGTGGAATAAATGATTATGTTTTATGAATCCATGTTTTATGATCCATGTGGCACACTTATGCATGACATGAAATGTTTAAGAAGGGTGCGCCCTTATAACTCTCCAATGCATTGGGTAAAGTATAGTATCATGATAAGTCATGTGCAATGAGTGTTTAGTCATGATAATTCAATTGCAATGATGGTTTACTCATGCTTCATTTTCAATGAGAATTTACTCATGCTCCTTGTGCAATGAGCCTTGGCTCATGCTAATTCCATGTTAAGTGTTGTTGCCACATTTCCATGTTATGATTATCATGCTTTATCATGCCTTTATGTTCATGTTTCTCTTGTGATCTATTGATATGCCTATTTTCTAACATGTATTTTAATCCTCCTGTATTTCATGTTTATTCCCTTACTGGGCTTCATAGATCACCCCTTTTCTTATGCATGTCCTCAGGTTATCCCATGCAATGCTAAGTAAGAGATAATGTAGTGGTAATGTGAAGGAAGTTTTCAATAAAGATGTTGTATTTCATGTTTTAAGTTGTTATGTAATGATCCTAAGCCCCAAAGACACTATACCTCTCGATCTTCCATGTTGTATCAAGTGATTAGTTTATGTAATAAATCGTGTTTAAGTTTGTAATAAAAGCATGGTTGTCATAGTTGGTATCAAAGGATAGGTTTAGTTATTTTTGGGATTAGGATTAGAAAACCCTAATAAATCCTTAGAGACATGACTAAGTATAATAAAAACATCCCTAAGTTTTGGTAAGTACTGAGTAAGTGGTTTATCAAGAAAATACATCCATGTCTGGACACGAGCAGGTAGAGGCAGCTCTGGCACAGATGTATCCTAGGGGTAAAACCCTAAAACACCACTTTGAGTTAGACTAGAATGGGAACTGGTGCACGAAAACAGGCCTTGCTGCACTCTTGGTTATGACACTCCTAGGGGATATTTTTTGCTAAATTCATAAGCTTATTATGAACCCTTATTAAGGGAATTAAAAAAAAAGTCCCTAAGAATATATGAAAGAAAGTAGATCATGAAAAGCCTAGATTTAAGCCTATAGACTCATGAGTTAACGAAATAAAAGTTTATTTATAAGTCATCAACTTTTGTCTTTGGATTAACCTTTATGTGTTACCACCTAATTTTCCTTTTTTTCATCCCATGGCCGGTAATAGGAGGACCCGGGCAAACAACTGATGTGAAGATCAGTGTGATGACTGTACTAATGAGATGACCAATCCAATGGGAGCGGGAATCGTGAACTTTGTCATGCATCTCTCTCAGATAACTCAAGCTTTGAATAGAAACATGGGTCAAGAGGAAATTTCACCCCCCCCCCCTAAGAAATAACAAGTCGCTATCGAGAGCTTCATGAGACAAAGGCCTCCTACTTTTAGTGGATCATCTGATCTCACGATCGTTGAAAAATGGATCAACTCCATTGAAAAGATTTTCTTCATCCTTAAATGTTCTGAACAATAGAAGGTTCTCCTGGCTTATTATCATATGGAGGGTGAAGCTGATCAATGGTGGACATTGATCAATAATATGAAGTCTGAGGAGGAGATCGAGGCGTTGGAATGGAAGGATTTCTAGAAGATGTTTTTCGATAAATATTTTCTGTGCACCCTCCAGATTAATATGGAAAGGGACTTCCTTTCCCTCAATAAAAAAAGACGAATAATCTGTTGGATCGTACGAGGAAAACTTCACAATACTTTCATGATACGCTTCTGGCTTTGTCGTTACCCTCGAATGCAAGGTTGACCACTTTTTTGGTGGGCTGAAGCCTAGCCTGCGGAAAGCATTAGCGATCTGTGACTTCGACAGCTATGAGGAAATTGTCCGATGTGCCCTCAAGGTCAAAATGAATATCGGGGAATCATAAGGGTATCATGGGGACAAGAATCGTAAGGTAGACTTCAATGTTGGCGGTCCGATGGATAAATCCAATGGTGCTAAGAAGATCCATCACCCCACTTGCCAAAAGTGCGGAAAGAAGCACCCTGTAAATTGTCTCAAGGGGACGAGGAAATGATTTAGGTGTGGTAGCGGAGGGAACCTAGCTATTAACTGTCGGAAATAAAGACCCGAGGCTACGACAGAGGATAGGAATGCTCCGTTCAAACCTCAATGCGTTGTTCATTGCTACATCTGCAAAAAACCGGGGCATTTTGCAAATCAGTGCCCTAATCCAAGGGTTTTCGGAGGCAACCAATAACCTCCAAGGCAGCAAGGAAGAGCTTTTTCCATCACTTCTGTCGAATTGAACCTCGACAACGAAGTGGTGATAGGTATTCTAGTTATTCATTCAAGAATAGTGAACGTACTTTTTGATTCAGGTTCTAAGCATTCTTTTATATCTCGAAAGTTTAGTAGAACAATCCCAGCACCACCACAAATCTTGGAAGTGAAGATTTCGGTGAGTACGTCAAATGGGGAAATCATTGCTTCCCATAAATATAAGTCCTCCCATGTTTTAATCTGTGGATTGATTTTTCCAACGAACCTCTTCATACTCCCTCTGGTGGAATTTGATGCAATTCTTGGCATGGATTGGCTTTCCTTATATAGAGCCAATAGAAATTGTTGGGAGAGGAAAATCACACTCCATATGGAGAATCAACCCCAAATTATTTACAAGTGTAAGGAGGAAGATGAATCTCATTTAGATATATCATATCAAGCATTGATATTACTGCCCTATGAGCACACGTATCTGGCTCAGATGATTGAGTCCAAGGAAAAAACCATCCTTGAAGAAATGCCTATTATGAGGGAATTCGCTGAAGTGTTTCCTGAGGAACTGCCTAGTATTCCTCCTAGAAGAGATGTTGAATTCTCAATTGAACTTATACTAGGGGAACTACCAATATCCAAGAATCCATATAGAATTCATGTCTTGGAGCTTGAAGATCTGAAGAAACAACTACAAGAAAATCTGGATAAAGGATTTCTACGCCCAAGTTCTTCACCATGGGGTGCACCAGTCCTCTTCGTCAAGAAGAAGGATGGGTCAATGAGACTTTTCATCGATTATCGTGAACTTAAAAAAATCACGATAAAGAACAATTATCCTTTTCCATGGATCGATGACTTGTTTGATCAGATTCATGGAGCACAATACTTCTCCAAGATAGATTTGCGGTCGGGATATTATCAAGTAAGGGTGAAGAAGGAATATGTCCTCAAAACTGCTTTTCATGCAAGATATGGGCACTATGAATTCATAGTAATACCTTTCGGACTCACCAATGCTCTATAAATCTTCATAAACTTGATTAATAGAGTCTTTAGAAATTACCTTGACAAATTTTTGGTAGTCTTTATAGATTATATTCTAATGTACTCCAAAACCAAGGAGGATCATGTGGAGCATTTAAGAACTATACTAGAGACTTTTAGCAAGAAGAAGCTCTATGAAAAGTACAAAAAGTGTGAGTTCTGGTTGAAGGAGGTCTCATTCTTGAGCCATATCATCACAAGCAATGGGATATCTGCAGATCCCTCCAAAACAGATGCAATTGAGGTACAGCTGAGGCCAACATCGGTAAAGGATATTCGTAGATTCTTAGGGTTAGCTGGATATTATCGACGATTTGTGAGGAATTTCTCAAGATTGTCCAGTCCTATTACCAAGCTAACTCAAAAGGGAGTAAAGTTTTCTTGGAGTGATGAATGCGAAGAAAGCTTCAAGGAGTTAAAAAGTAGGCTCATCACTGCGGCCGTGCTCACTTTACCCACAAGTGGGGAACCTTTTGTGGTATTCAGTGATTCTTTGAATAAGGGATTAGGCTGTGTGCTGATGCAGAATGATAAAGTGATATCCTATGCCTTAAGACAATTGAAAATCCATGCGTGAAACTATCTAATGCATGATCTGGAGTTGGCAGTGGTGATCTTTGCCTTGAAAATCTGGCGGCATTATCTCTATGGGGAGAAATGTGAGATATATACTGACCACAAGAGTCTTAAATATATATTCACATAGAAATAGTTTAATATGTGCCAGAGAAGATGGATAGAGCTCATCAAGGATTATGATTGTTCAATACATTACCACCCTGGGAAATCGAACAAGGTGGCAGATGCCCTAAGTAGAAAGGACCTAGTGATTCTATAAATGATGAGAATTGAGAAGAATATAATCTTCTTAGACTTGATGAAGATGGACATGGGAATCATAAAGAAGGGAACATCATCAATCCTTTCACAAATGATTTCTCAACTGTATCTTTTGGAAAGGTTAAAGGATTCTCAAAAGGATTATGTGGGAATTCAGAAAAAAGTAGAATCTATCAAAAAAGGGAAATCCTCGGAGTTTAATGTTAATGAAGAAGGGATTGTGCGATTTGGGAAAAGACTATGTGTTCCATCAAGTCCTGAGCTGAAGAAGGAACTTTTGGATAATGCACATAGATCAAATTTCTCTATTAACTCAGGGAGAACAAAGATGTATTGAGATCTCCGAGAAAACTTTTGGTGGGATAATATGAAGAAGTAGATTGCCGAATATACATCAAAGTGCCTGGTGTTCCAGCAATTGAAGGAATAGAGGCAGAAGTCTAAGGGGATTATGCAACCATTGCCCATACCATAATGGAAATGGGAGAACATCACCATGGGCTTTGTCACTGGACTCCCGAAGACATCCAAAGGAAGCAATGCAATCTGGGTTGTGGTGGATCACCTTACAAAGACTGCACACTTCATTGATATTTGGGAGGATTTATCATTGGATCAACTGGCACAGATATATATCAGGGAAGTGGTAAGGTTTCATGGAGTACCACTATCTATTGTGTCTGACCGAGATCCAAGATTCACCTCTAAGTTTTGGAAGAGTCTTCAACATGCTCTGGATACTGAACTGAACTTCAGTACGGCCTGTCATCCTCAAACTGATGTTCAATCCGAGTGGACTATCCAAACACTTGAGGACATGTTTAGAGCATACTCAATTGACTTTAAAGGAGGATGGGATCAGCATATCCCTCTGGTTGAGTTCTCTTATAATAATAGTTTCCACTCGAGCATCCAAATGGCACCATATGAAGCCCTTTATGGGAAAAGGTGCAGAACACTGTCATGTTGGGATGAGGTCGGTGAACATAAGCTTCTTGGACCAGAAATGGTCAAGGAAACGGTGGAGAAGGTGAAAACCATTTAGTAGCATATCAAGGCAGCCCAGAGTCAACAGAAAAGTTATGCAGATAATCGTCGAAGAGACCTTGAGTTTAAAGTTTGAGACATGGTTTTTCTACGCATATCTCTGTGGAAGAAGGTCATGAGGTTTGGAAAGAGAGGGAAGTTAAGTCCAAGGAACATTGGCCCCTTCGATATTCTTGATCATGTAGGGGTTGTGGCCTATCGACTAACACTTCCACCTACCAGGGCCAAAGTACATGATGTCTTTCATGTATCCATCTTAAGGAAGTACATACCGGACCCTTCACATGTACTCTCTTCTGAGGTGGTACAGTTGGAGGATGATCTTTCTTATGAGGAGAAACCAGTGAAGATCTTAGATCGTAGAGAAAAATTTCTATGAAATAAGACAATTCCCCTTGTCAAGGTGTTGTGGTGAAACCACAAGTTTGAAGAAGTGACTTGGGAATCGGAGGAAATAATGAAGTTGAGTTACCCACATCTGTTTTAGTGTGGGAAAAGGAAATTTCGAGGGCGAAATTTCTTAAGGGGGGAATATTGTAACGACCCAAAGTTTCATTAATTAAAATACCACTTGATCTAATTAAATGTCTCTTTATGTAAAATGTTAATATAAAATGTCAACTTATTTGGTTTTATGTTAAGAATTGTGACTGTTGCTTTTATAGCTGTTGAACAGTGATCACATGATTAGTATAAATAGAGGGCTTTAACAAATCCATTTTACTCAGACAAAAGAAGCGATGGCCTCATCCAGTAGAATGGCTCCATACGAAGCCCATTTGTCGGAGATCAGAAAAGAGGTGGCGTCTTTGGGATTCACTCTTGACCAAGCCCAAGCTGAGCTTCATCATGACAAGCTCGAACGGGACCGTCTATGGGAAAATTGGAAGTTGATAGAGATTACCACACGAGCGATGTTATTCAAGCCCCCCCCCCCCCAAGAGTCTGTCACCATCGCACACCATACCCTTAGGTCTTATACGGCTGTTTTAAGGGTTTATGTAACAAATCACTAGTACTATGTTCATATAAATTATTTTTGTATATAATAATGAATATACTTCCTTGTCATTATTGATACATTGTAAATAGTTTTTAAAGTCCAAAAAGTGTTTTTAGTTATTATTTAATTAAGAAATATATTTTATAAAATTAAGGGATTTTTCAATTAAATAATATTTTAATAAAATATTATTATTATTATTAAATTAATTTTATTATATATATAAATTATCATATAATCGTATGAATGCAATTATAATTTTTATTATGGTTTGAAAGCCATTTCTGTCAAAACCCGTGAATTTTCTATAAATGTCGGTTTTTATTTTAAAAGTAAAAATTAACATATTTAGAAAATTATTTAGATAAAATAAATGATATTTCTGGAATCAGGACATCGAAATTATCCAACGGTGAATTTTTCATAATTTTCTGAGACAGTCAAATTTTTGGGTAAAAATTAATTACCGTTTAAATATATAATCTGTTTTATGAAATCATAATGACCCAATAGTGATGTAATAAAATACTATAAGCATTATTTTAGGCCAATATATGTTTTAACAGTAAAATAATGTGATTTTGGGTTTGTTTGACTTATTTTAAAAAGCATTAATGGACCCCTCAAGACTTATTAAACATCTTGTCTTTTAAAATTATTTTCTATGGGAGTGTGACTCACCTCCACATAAGCAACCCCATTATTTTAAGAAGTAAGGACTTTTGCCTTATAAAATATTGTTTTCATATCCCCTTTTCCAAAAACCATGGGCAAAAACCATGAGCTGATTTTTGGTTTGGATTATTTTATTGTAAGGGGTCCCAAACCTAAATAATAAAGAATTCACTCACCTTTCCTATATAAACCCACCAAAGCTCCCACTTCCTCCTCACTCAAAGCATTTTTAGTTAATCCCAAATCTTCCCTACTCTCTCTTGAATCCTCCCAAGCTTCCCCAATCTCCTAATAAGCCTCTCTCGAGCCTCTCTCAAGCCTTTGGAAGCACACTTCCAAGTAAGGGTTTTTCTTCCTTTCACTTTTTTGTCCAATTTTATTAATATTGTTATGCCCTTTTAATTTCAATTATAAATGCCGGGGTATGTTTTAGCACCAACCCCATACTACCCTCTTATTTTTTGAATGATGGGAGACCCCTTTCTCTCTCATTAAATTCCTCCCATGTACACCCATTACTATGCCGAAATTCTGAAAGGAACTTCTCTCTCTTCATTTGCATTCAAGCAATACTTTTGTATCATGAATCTAAATTCCATTACAATTTTTTGGACAAGTATCTATATGACCCCCTTACTATCCATTTCATGTAAATATGATGAGACACCCCTTTATCTCTCATCAACCATTTTTATGAATTCTTATGGCACGTCGTTACGCTGCCGAAATTGCACCGATTTTCTAAGCCAATGCCATTGTGTAGTGAATACCATGCCCATTTCTCCATCAAGGGTATTCACCTTTTTGCACATTTACTTATTGATTATAAAGTTTTATTTATGAATTCCACATTCCTTTATCATGGAATAAATGATTATGTTTTATGAATCCATGTTTTATGATCCATGTGGCACACTTATGCATGAAATGAAATGTTTAAGAAGAGTGCGTCCTTATAGCGCTCCAATGCATTGGGTAAAGTATAGTATCATGATACGTCATGTGCAATGAGTGTTGACTCATGCTAATTCAAGTGCAATGAGGGTTTACTCGTGCTTCATGTGCAATGATAATTTACTCATGCTCCATGTGTAATGAGCCTTGTCTCATTCTAATTCCATGTTAAGTGTTGTTGCCACATTTCCATGTTATGATTATCATGCTTTATCATGATTTTATGTTCATGTTTCTCTTGTGCTCTATGGATATTCCTATTGTCTAACATTTATTTTACTCCTCATGTATTCCATTTTTATTCCCTTACTGGGCTTTATAGCTCACCCCTTTTCTTATGCATGTCCTCAGGTTATCCCATGTAATGCTAAGTACAAGGGAATGTAGTGGTCATGTGAAGGAAGTTTTCAATAAAGATGTTGAATTTCATGTTTTAAGTTATTATGTAATGATCCTGAGCCCCAAAGACACTAGACCTCTCGATATTTCATGTTTTATCAAGTGATTATTTTATGTAATAAATCATGTTTAAGTTTGTAAAAAAAGCATGGTTGTCATATAACCCATCTAACAATTTTAGCATCATCTTGAAAAACTCAAAATATGATTAGAATTTCTTATCATATACCACTAAAATTAAAATATTATGATTTCAATTCTAGAAAAGAATTTCAAATTTGATAAAAATTATAAATCATACTCCAAAAGATTGACCAAAATAAATTTTTTTAGAGTAATGAAAATGAAGTTACTATATTGAATATTAGGTAGAGATAGAAATGATTAATTTACCAGGGAGTAAAAATATTCTTCACATTAATGAAAAACATATAACCACTAAAAATAAAAATTAAATCATAAAAACATTTAATTCTGAAAAAAAATAAGTGAATTTTGGTATATTATTAATGAAATATAGTTTATCGTTGAAAGAGACAACTAAATGAGATAATATAAATAAGTAAAAAAAGAAATGAAGGAAAATAATAAAGAAAAGTTAAATAGGGAAGATAAAAAGTGTAAAATAAATTGAAAATAAAAAATAATTATAAATTGAAAAAAGAAGAATATATTAAAAGTATATGAATTGATAAAAAGATTTAAAATATGAAAATTGAGAAAATCAATCAATTAAATTGAAGGAAAATAAAAAAAAATAAAAATATAATAAAATGTAAAATATAAAATATTTAAAATAAAATTTAAATGTAAACAAATTAAAATAATATGAGTGAATTTAAGAGATAAAAATAAAAAAAAATCAATTGGAAAAAATATATATATAAATAAATTTAAAGTATAAAAATAAAAAACATAAAAAGGGGAATAAACAAGTTAACGAAATAGATAATAATAGTAATAATAATACAAAATGAAAAAAAATTATGGAAAAAATAAAAATCTAATAAAAAATAAAAATCTATTCTAACTTCAAAAAATATTTCTAAAAAATAATTAAAAAGATTATAATTTTTTGCCAAAATAATTAAATTATTTATTTATTTTTTCCACTTAAAACTAACAAAACAAAAATTAGCTGTCAAACCCACAAGGAATGTGTGTTTAAAATTTAAGAAATAGAATAAACTCAAAAAAACAAAAAAACAAGAGACCAAGAAAGGGAAAACTATAAAAGTGATGGTGATGAGGTTTGAAAAGTGAAGAAAATAGTCAAATTGATTAAAAAATTTGTGAATTCAAAGTAACTATGACCTAGGGAGAAGAATGTGATATGGATGGGGAAATTTTATTGTCTTTTTTTAAATTGGGTTTCCTTTATTATTTGGAAATTGAAGAAATGGGTTTCTAGCATCCAAAGATGCCTCCAACACCTTTTTTAAGGGTGTTAGTGATCGGATGGGTGAATTTAGAAATATATAAACCATTGAATTCACTAATAAAGATGGATATGAGGTTGTTCTCTTAAATATCAAATATTCATTCAATCTTGATGAGCAAAAATCTAGAAAAGAAAATAACTGAGAATGAAGTGAAAGAAAAAAAATAAATCAATATTATTTCCCCTTAACAGTTTATCCTACAACCATATTCATAAAAATTATATGCATTATTGAGTTAATTACAAAACAACAACATAATAGAATGAGGAAAATGAGAGAGATGGGTCTTTTTTATCTAGGAGCTCTAATTTCCCATCTCCAACTACCATTGAGTCTCTTTTTTTGTGCTTGTTTTTCTTTTCAGTTATCCAAGAATTAATACCCCAAAAAACCGTGTTGGTCCTCCCCATTTTTAATGAAATTGCGTTCTAACTCCCATGTCCAACATCACTTTCTGTACCCCATGTCAAATCTTGATTCACCACATGGATAACCTTCAATGTTGATCATCTTCTTCAAGTGAGTCAAGTAGAGCTCTCCAAAAATGTCAACATCAACACGTGGGTTTTTTATTCATCTATTAAAGCTTACTCAAAAAGATTTAGGGGTGATAACTCTTACTTTTTGCTTCGTAAGCATGATCTTAGGCTCTCTATCTTGCAATTTTAATTTGATTTGAGAATTGGGTCTGATGTTTCATTTTAATTCATTTTGGAATCTGAGATCTAAATTTCACAAAGTGTGAGTGAAGCCTCATGGGACTTTCTATAAGTCTTATATGATTTAAGACTATAGAAGTTGTATGTGAATTTGGGAAGATTTATACACTACTCCTATAACAAAAGTCATATGTGGGAATTCAAATTCATATACACTATTAATCCCAATGAAGCTCCCCTTTTCAAAGTCTTATATTATTGCTTCCCAACTTTAAAATTGAATAATTCAAAATTCAAATGAAAATTCTACTAAATTCTTATAAAAATGACTTAAAAATCATATGAGATGAAAAAAGACTTATAGGATGAGAAAATTTGTTTGAAATGAAACATAAATCATCTAAAATGTATTATAAAAGTCTTACAAACATGGGTATTCATACATGATTTTTTAAAGTCATACGAGATGAATTAAAAGTCATATAGAAATGGGAATTTTCCATTTTCTTAGAGTTTAACCAACATTCATCATATCAAAACCAAAATTTGTTTAAAAAATATATTTTATAATAAAATCATATAAAAAAAGAATTAATACTAAAAATCAAAAACCCATTCCAAAACATTTCAATATATTATTACAATTAAATTAATAATAAAATTATCCAAAATATTTTATCCTTCAAAACTTAGGAAAATAAAACCAAGAACCATTTCATCAATTAAGTACCCAAAAAATCATCAAAATATGAAAATAATTACATTTTAGACTAAAAATAAACCAATTTTCAATAATTATCTATTATAATAATACTTTGACATTAAAAACTCAACTATTTATCAAAAAGGATGTGGCAAACATGTATCAAATTAAATCAAAATCAGTGCTCATACAGGTTATAAGTAAAAAACTAATTATGAAATGATTAAAAACCCCCTAAGATAATATGATAGATATTTGAGTGCATATATAATATGATATAAAAGAAATAATAATTATAATTAATTATCCAAGACATGTCAAAGGGTGCTAACAAACCCTACTTTTTATCATCTTTAGTACCCCATTTTACAGGATACTCTGGTCATATGCAGGGATCTTAACAGATGTTTTTTTTATAGGTGGCACCATACTTTTGAGTTGAGGAGATGGAGGGAATTTTCATCTCAAATCCAAATGAGGCATGCGTGAATTGACCAGGGCATGATGGGGATTTGGTGCATTTTCATTCAGGTCAGGTGCATCGGGTTGCGTAGTAGGGTGAATCCTCAGTAACATCACTATGGTCAAGGTTGAGGTCCAAGCTCAATCTTAAGGTCAAGGTCTGAGGGATATTTGGTGCATTTTCATTTGGAAAGGGTGAGTCGTTGGGGTTGCAGCACAGTTTGAAGTTTGTGTTTTGGTTCTCCCTATAATGGATAGTGATGAAGGTATTGCGGGTTTATTTGAAGTATTTTCTTTTATTAGTTTTATTGTAAATCCTTCCAACATTGTTTGCTGAAGTTTTCAGTGGTCCTTTTGATATAAGTAATATATAGTTTGGTTGAATTGTGTAACTTCCACTGGTTTTTGCAGTGGAATTTTCACTAGTTTTTGTAGTGAATCTTTCACTTGATGTCTAAGTTTCTCTCGATGTCCACTGGAAGTTTCACTAGTTTTTGAAGTGAAACTTTCACTTGATGTACAAGTTTTGCTCGATGTCCACTGGAAGTTTGAGTGCAAGTTCCTATGTAAGTTTGAGTGGAAGTTCTAGGGGAAGTTTCACTGGAACTTTCAATGGAACTTCCACTGCAACATAAAATGGAACTTCCACTCAAAGTTTCCCTGTAACTTCCACTCGAACTTCCACTCGAACTTCCAGTGGAACATCCGCTCGAACTTCCACTAGAACTTCCAATGTAAATTCTACTCAAACTTCCACTATAACTTCTACTTGAACTTCTACTGGAACTTTAACTAAAACTTCAAGTGGAACTTCTGCTAGAACTTCCACTGGAACTTCCACTATAAAATATGTTTTATAAATTTTTTTATTTATAATTTCAGAAAAATTATTTTACATTATATACATATTTAATTAATTATTATTTAGTTACATTTCTATTCATATAGTTTATAAATTTTTAAACAGATTAAATCCTATGATATATTTAATGTAATTTTCTTAAACTAGAGTTTTTTGTTGCAGGTTGTTGCAATGTTGTTGATGGTGATGATGATGTTATAGAATCTTCTACTAAACCAATTATAGGGATGATGTTCAAGTCACTTTATGAATAAAAAAATTATTTATGTCAAGTATGGGGGATTAAATTGGTTTAGTGTACGTCGAAAATACTCTAATAAAAGGAGAAATGATAAATCAATTGTCACATCAAGCCTTTATGCATGTAAAAAATAAGGTCATAGGAAGGTTGAAAAACATGATATCATGGTAAAATTTCCTCAGGCTTAGACACGTATAGGTTACCTTTCTATAATGGAGTTTAGTTTATTATCTTTTGGCCAATATGCATGTACTATATTTTTTTGAAGATCATAATCATCCCTTGAACAGGCCTGAATCAATTCATATAATGAGGTCCCAAAGAAGAATAAAAGAAGCAAAAGTAGTTGAGTTAGATGTGAATGATTCTGTGGGTACTAAACTAGATGATTCTTTCTCGTTAGCGATAGCTATTATATGGGGGTGAGATGTTATTGGGTACATGTGTGTTGATCAGTTAAAATTTTTAATTTATAAATAGAAAAGATAATTGATTCATGGTGATGCATGTTTCATATTAGAATACCTGGAAAGACAAAGTCAGGAAAATCCATAATTTTTAATACTATGAAGTATGACAAGAATGGAAAAATCAGAAATATTTTCTGGGCTGATCCAAAAATAAGAATAGATTATGAGTTGTTTGGAGATGTTGTTTTTTTTACACCATTTTCAGCACTAATAAAGAGTACAGGACATTAGGTGTTTTTTGGGGTTTAATCATCATTGGGAGATTTTTTTTTGGGGAGATTTTTTATATGATGAAATAGTGACTTCTTTTTCTTGGTTGTTTCAAAAAAAATTACAGGAGCATCGCATAAAGAGTCCTAAAACTATTTTTACTGGTCAGGATGTGGCAATGGGAAAATCCATTTCTGTAATTTTAGTGGGAACTCGAAATTACCTTTATACGTGGAATTTGATGCAAAATGGTATTAAGCATTTAGGTAATTGGATGAAAGGTAGATCAAGTTTTCTAACTAGATTTAAGAAGTGTATGTTCGAATACCATTATGGAAATCAGTTTGATCAAGATTGTTATTCCCTTAGAGTAGAATATGAGGATGGGTAATCATATTGGCTAGATGATGTATTCATATTGCGAAAAAAGTGAACGCATTGATTTTTGAAAGATGCTTTAACATTGGGTATTTGCATCACTCAATTTAGTGAAAGTTTTAAGGGATTTCTTAAAGATTATGTTCATCAGAAGTTAAGTGTTGTTGATATCTTTAAGCTGTTTGATTTCTTGTTAGATAAATATCAGTATTGTGAAAAAAAGGTGGAATTTGAGATGTGGGAGAAGTTTCCTCAAAATATATAACCTTACCATGCATTGATATGCAAGGTTTCTACTAGTTATACACCAAAGTTATTTTATTTACTTCAACATGAATATCAATTGATTTGTTCTTGTCTTTTGATATCTTGTTTTGAAATTTTTGTACAATTCAGTTATGTTATTAGAATGGTTCATTGTAAAGATCAATTCTATGTATCATATGAAGATTCAAATGAAGTTGTTGAATGTTCTTGTCAAAATTTTGAGTTTTTTGGGTATCTTTATTATCATTTTTTTTTAAAAATGATCGGCTTGATGTGAGATAAATACATGAAAAATATATTTTGGGGAGATGGACCCAATTAGATAGAAATATTATGATACTCAAAGGATCTTCTCTTAAGGTACTTGCTGATAGAAAATCAGTTGTAGAAAAATGTTACAAAAGATTTAGCAAGAATGTGAATGAAGTTAATTACCATGGCTTGTGAGATAGATTCAGGTTATGATATTGCATTCTCAGATTTTGGTAATTTTTTGAAAGAGTTGTAAATCATAAATACATTAAAAGATAAAGTTAATGGTCATTCTAGTTCAGACAAAATTTTAAAAAAGGATTCTTTTAAAAAGAAACCAAATAGGAAGGGGGAGGTAGATTGAAAATATTTTTAGGCAATGGTAGCTTAAAGGAGAAATAGTTGAATAAAAAAATTAATCCTACTGCTATGATGATGGTATGATTTCATTTTATGATTAATTTCATTTATAAGATAAGTTTTTTATTATTAATATGTTATCTGATATCATTATTCTTTGCACGCAGGGAGTCATAGAGCCAGAAAGATCAAATTTTTATGTTGGAGATAGAAAAATAGTTTCACTTGTAATTTTTTTATGAGAATTATTTTTCTAGAACCAGTTATAATTTTGTACATTTTCTATTGTGGGAAGACTTGTCCACCAATTTGGAACTTCATCTTGGGAGGTAGACTACTGGCATATCAATGGAAGAGGTCGATAACTGTAGAAAACAGTATATGGAAGTTTTGTTTTAAATTGTAATGACTGGATTAAAGAATGTATAGGTTGTCATATTTAATAGTCCAGTTTTGGTTGTAATAGATTGGCAGTGGTATTAGGATACTTCAAGAAATTGTAAATTTCTTATATGCATTTGTTCTATATGGAACTGTAAAGATGTGATAAATCATGGTTCTACAATTCTGTATGCATTTATTCTTTGAGGATGTGGTAGTATTTGATAGTCTACTTTTGGTTGTAATGGATTGGGATTGGGATACTTCAATAAATTGTAAACATGGTGTATGAATTTATTGTGTATTCAACTCTGAAGATGGGATAAATCTAGGTTCTAGAATTTTGTATGCATTTGTTCTTTGAGGATGGGATAAATCCAGGTTCTTGAATTTTGATGAAGAATTCCAGAAGACTGAGTAAAATTTATTGGACCTTCAGGCCATGTCTTTCCATATAGAGACTCTCTATCTTTTAATGAAATCCAGATGTTGGACAAACTTAATAGTCTTATAAACAATAAAGATAATATCCTTAAAGTGTAAACATAACTATTCATCCACTTACTAGTTGCAATTAGAATCATCAAATCTAACAAAAAAACCAAATAAATTCCCTTAGAAGAAAATGTTTCCCCTCATAACGAGATAATATTCCCACTACAGATCATGTTTATTGTCTTAGAAAGGTGAACATAACTATTCATCCACTTACCAAATCCAAATAAATACCATTGCAATTAATAACAGCAAATATAAACCATTTAAATTCCTAACACCAATTGCAATTAGTAGTAGAAAATATAAACCAATGACCAACAATAAATATAAACCATCAAAATTACCAACAGCAAATATAAATCATTGAAATAACCAAAACCAAATATAAACCATTATAAATGTCAACACCACTTTAAAACCACGGTAATTACCAACAGAAATTATAACATTAAAACCCCAATTACCAACAGAAAATATAAACTATTGAAATAACCAACACCAAATATAAAACCATTAAAACTTCCAACACCACTTTTAAACCCATGGAAATTACCAACATCAATTATAATATAAAAAACCCAACTACCAGTAGAAAATATAAACCTTTGAAATAACCAACACCAAATATAAAACCATTTTAATTGACAACACCACTTTTAAACCTACTGTAATTACCAATAGTATTTATAACAGAAAATCCCCAATTACTAGCAGAAAATATAAACCATTGAAATAACCAACACCAAATACAAAACCATTGCAATTTCAAACACCAACTTTAAACCCACTGCAATTACCAACATCAACTATAATAGAAAAATACCAATTACTAGCAGCAAATATAAACCATTGAAAAAACCAACACCAAATATAAAACCATTACAATGGCCAACACCACACTTAAACCCACTACAATTGACAATAACAACTATAACAGCAAAACCACAATTACCACCAGAAAATAAAAACCACTAAAATAATCAACCCCAAATATAAAACCATTGCAACTACCAACACCAATTTTAAACCCACTTCAGTTACCAACAGAAATTATAACACTAAAACCAAAATTACCACCAGCAAATATAAACCATTGAAATAAACAACACCAAATATAAAACCATTTTAATTATAACAAAAAAAACCAAATAAAGAAATATTCATATGAATAAAAACAAACTGTCTTTAAAGTGGGCAGTATAATTGTTTAAAAACCTAAGAAATGTCAAATTTAGGCACCAGTAATAGCCATTAAGGTGGGCTTTATAAATGTTTGAAACCTACCAAACCATTTTAATTGTACACTAATGTTAGATCCATTGTACCTGAATATTTAACTTATTATCTTTATTCTGGTTGTATTGTTTCCACAATACAACTCATGCTTATATATGAGGTTTCATTCCAGCTTTATGTAGGGTCTATAAGGAAACAATGTGCCATATATAGGCGCATGTCATCAAATTCTTCTTATGATAGGTTCTTGTTATACCCTTAATTTGTTTCCAACTTCTTAATGAGATAACAAACAATTATCCTGAAGTCTAATGTTGAATTTCCCTGTTGAGGACTGTGTTCCACTATAAATGGTAGTGTTGGAGTAGTCATATCTAAGTATTTGGTTTTTTATTGTTTGATGACTGGTTCAAAAAAAATTCTACAAGTTTTATATAAATTTTATTCAGTAAGTTGGTGTATATGAAAATTCATTTGATGTCTAAGAGGATATAATTTACCATTTTTAATGTATCTTTTTGGTAATAATAAATTTTAGTAGCACCCATGTGAGGCTGCATGGAGTTCTAGAAGCTAAAATGTTTTTTTTTCATATCAAACACAAGAAAAGTCCAATGAAGATTGTCTGTGTTGATGGGGATTAAGACTTTGTCATTCAACTGCATTGCTACTTTTATGGGTTTCTCTACCAAACACTCTTTCAAATTTTTGTTTCTCCCAGATATAATTATCTATAAAAATGAATCTAGTGAGAAAAAATATTAATTAATATATTTAAAACATTAATAACATAGATAATATTAGACCCACCAATGCAACACTTATAATCATAGTTGATTTGTCATCGAAAATTTTGATCGTCTTCCCTATTTCACACTTGTTTTTGATAATCTTAGTATAGGCATCTATAACCTGATATCAATAAAAAAATAATGGAGGATGTGAGACTAATTGAATATTAGTTTATAGTAAGGTGGGTTAAATTAATCTCACCCTACTACTTATATTAATTTTAGTGAAAAGTTGAAAAAAAATCATCTAATCCAACTGAATACAAGATGTTATCAGCTTTTTATACATATTAACTACATTATAATAATAGTAACATATAATAAAACAAATAAAGTTTAGGAGAGTTGAATTGACATCCTTGAAATGAAGGGTAGACATACCTGCCTAGTTCCATTTGGAGAATCTTTTTCAGCTGCTCATAGTCTTTTTTTCTACAGGCGTCTACTCTACCTCACCCATTTAGATATTCTTGGAAGACCTAAAATAGCTTTTTTTGTTCTGATTTCATTGAAACAATGCCTACCTGAATGGATTTTTTTCATCTGACTTGGTTTTTCTACTGATCTTTTTTATCCTGTTGATGTTCTTCTTCCTGTAAATCGAGTTTGATACTAAAAATCGGAATCCAATTTCATTTTCTTTCTAGATCCAGACTTCAAATTTTTAATCATTGATATATTTTGGGGACTCTTAGTTTATGTCGGTCTAGTTTGGATGGTTTGATGTACAATTTTTGTTTGTTCAAAATCTTCTTGTAGTTGATCTAAACACTCCTCAATCCTAGTTTCCCTGGCTCCTAGTTGCTGGTTTTCCTTCTATTGTTCTACTTTGGGGTGATATGTGGGTTTTTAGGAGGATCCTACTACATTACATCTTCAATTTTACCCTCTATCCAGGTTTCCTTCTTGACAGAATGACTCTTTTCAGTGATACATTCTCTTATTCTTTCCTCAATACTAGCATTCTCACTTATTAACAGCTTCAGTATTTAAATTTTTTTGGCCTATTTTTTAAAAATTGCTTCCATTTTATGTAGTTTTCGTTTCAGGGATGAATATTCTTTTGTAAGAACTTTTATTTTTTTCCCTAAGGTTCCCCCTTTTCTTGTTGTCCAACAGAAGCTTCCATAACTATTGGTGGTTCCTCAATTTCTCCAGCTTCTTTAATTGTTGGTGTATCCTTATCAATTTTTTCATTTTTTTATCTATAATATTGTTTTTCACATATTCATGGTTTATAAGACCATTAAATTTATACTGTTAAGTGGTACACTTACCTCTGTAGTTGGAACATGATAACTCTTCAGCTTCTTTAAAGCAGCATTAAAATTCGAGAGGCTCCACTTTGTGAAAGGTGGATTGGATGCTTGTTCATTCCCTTTCACTTTTCTAATTTACTCACAATACTAATAATACAATAACAAGAATCATATGAAGATTATATTATACATTGAATTGAAAATAAATATTAATCCTTACCAATAAAGCGATAATTTCCCCTGTAATCCTTGCGCAGTGCGTGTGAAATTCTTTAATTGATCTCATCAATTATTGGTATATTGCACGAGACTGCATTAGATCTCTCTTGTCTCTTGTAGTATTCACATAATTGATAAAACCCCAACTTATTTAATGAAAAAAAATTATTTTCAGGATAAAACCCCAAATTATTTAAGAACCTATAGTATGGAAAAAACAGTTGCATATGTGTATAAACATATAAGTGATGTTGTTTGAAGATTATTGCATTCTCTATCTCCCTTTATTGCTTCTAAAAGGGAAAATTTTATTACCTTATGTTTCAACAACTTGACAACAGTTTGAAATATCCTTAGATATAATGATTCCTTCATTGGTTTGAAAAAGTATGAGTCGTCTATTTCAATTTGACCTTCAGTTATTGTAGAGATCCTTTGGATATCAGCTTCAAAGAAATGTCTTTCCCCTCCACCGAATCAAAAAGTAGTTATTGAAGGATTGTATTTATCCAATACATACATAATAGAAATATCATATTTTTTGCAATCCGATGTAGTTATTTTATTGGATATGAATGCTTCAAACATATTCTAAAATAGATTAGTGAGAAAATAATTTCTATGACCATATTTTAGTTTATATTTTATTTCTTATAAACGTATTTTCAAGGAGGTCAAATTTGACCTAAAATGCACACATGAAAATAGAAATTAAGGAATTATTGGGTCCATCTAAGAAATTATAGCATATAAGGTAGAAAAAGAATAAGTTCAATTGGTAATTCAGTGAAAGTTCCACTGGAACTTCTAGTGGAAGTCCCACTGGAACTTCAAGTGGTTGTCCCACTAGAACTTCAAGTGGAAGTCCCAGTGGAAGACCCACAGGAAGTTTCACTAGAAGTCCCACTGGAACATCTGGTGGAATTTCCAGTGGAACTTCCAATGGAAAATTAAAATAAATACTCATTTCAATTATGACTCATATTTATTGTAAAAATGATTGAATTTGGAATTTGAACATTCCAATAGGAGTTCCACTGGAAGTTCTAGTGGAATTTCCAAATGTATATTTATAAAATTGACATTATTGTTAAATAAAACTAAAATAAATACTAATTGTAATTGTTACACATATTTATTAAAAAATGATTGAATTTATAATTTAGAAAAGTATAATAATTTTCATATTTATTTAATTCTCCAAAATCCCAATGGAAGTTCCACTAGGAGTTCCACTAGGGCTGCCATTGGAACTTCCACAATACCACTAAAATGTATATTTATAAAACTAATATTATTGTTAAATAAAATTAAAATAAATACTCATTGCAATTGTTACACATATTTACTATAAAAATGATTTAATTTTTCATTTAGAAAAGTGTAATAATTTTCATATTAAATTAATTTTCCAAAACCCCAATGGAAGTTCTACTAGGAGTTCCACTATAATTTCCAGTGGAAATTCCACTGAAACTTCCACACTACCACTGAAATGTATATTTATAAAATGGATATTATTTTTAAATATAACTAAAATAAATACTCATTGAAATTGTGAAACATATTATTATAAAAATTATTGAATTTATCATTTGAAAAAGTATAAGAATTTTTATATTGAATTAATTTTACAAAACTCCAATGGAAGTTCCACTCGGAGTTCCACTATGATTTTTACAATGAGTTCTAGTAGGAGTTCCAGTGGGAGTGCCACTAGGATTTCTAGTGAATGTTCTAGTGGAACTGCCACTGGAACTTCCACACTATAACTAAAATTTATATTTATAAAACTGATATTATTGTTAAATATAATTAAAATAAATACTCATTGCAATTATTACACATATTTATTATAAAAAAGACTGAATTTAGAATTTGGAAAAGTGTAATTTTTTCATATTGAATTAATTTTCCAAAACCCCAATAGAATTTCCACTGGGAGTTCCACTAGGAGTTCCATTGGAAGTTCTAGTGGAACTGCCACTAGAACTTCCACACTACCACTGAAATGTATATTTATAAAACTGATATTATTGTTAAATAAAATTAAATGAAATACTCATTACAATTGTGACACAAATTAATTATAAAAATAATTAAATTTAGCATTTGAAAAAGTATAATCATTTTCATATTGAATTAATTTTCCAAAACCTCAATGAAAGTTTCACTGGGAGTTCGACTGGGAGTTTCACTATAAATTCCAGCAAGAGTTCTAGTCATAGTTCCACTGGGATTTCTAATGGGATTTTCACTGGTATTTCCATTGGGAGTTCCAGTCACAGTTCAACTAAAGTTTCCTCTAGAACTTCTATTGGAACTCCCATTGTAACTTCCACACTACAAAATGACTTAATTTAGCTTTTAAAGTTTTACAAATTATTATAAATTGAATTAATCTTCCACCTAGTGTAAGTTTCAATGAAAGCACAAATAAAACTTCTAGTAGAGGTATTGATGCAAGGTAAAGTGGAACCTGCAGTGGAAACCTCCCAGGGAAGTTCCATTGGAACCTCTAGTGAGGGACAATACACCAACAAAAATGGAATTAAAAATTAATTAATAGATAGAGAACATTTACAGAAAATAGTTCATAACAAAAAAGTTATAAATATTAAATCTTAACAACAAAAATAGAATACATATTTTTGAGTAAATATTTCAGAAAAAATAACTAAGTTACACCACCTTTTTCAGACATTGTTTTTGTTTTGTACAAAACTGACTATCGAAAACTAAGATGAAACCCCTCCAAAGTCAAGAAGTTGTTGGATAAAAATCTTGCACCTTTGTGTTGTCCAAAACTTACGGACAACGTGATAATGCCTTTCTGTGGAGTCGTCCCTTCCACAGTACTCGTTGGATTCCTAGTTATTGTTCTCATAGTAGATCGATTTGTTTTGGTCACTGTAGTGCTGGATTTCAGGGAATGATTTTTGGGTTTTGTCATAGTTTCCGCAGTCGAGGAGCATTCGACCCATCTCGCAAAACATGAGGGAAAATCCATCTGCAAATTCGAATTGAAGGGATGAAATGAAAAGATTATCCAATAGCTAGAAATGAAAATGGACATGTGTTCTCATCTAAAGGGGGTACTGGATATTCTAGTTAAAATGATAACAAGAGATGATTCTTATCCTAAAAACTCACCACAACAATCGACACTGCCCACTTTACTCTCAGATTCGGATAGGTTTTTACCTTTTTCTCTCTGACTTCATCAGTATCAACTCCTTCTATATTGGATGTTTAGCACTTTAGTGGTGAATCTCTGGCTTCTTCATTCAAATTTGGTGCATATCTAGTTTTGAATCAAGCTTTTTTGTTTCATCTGGCCTAATCTGGTCACTAGAGCTTCAATGGGGATGTGGTGCTCACGATCTGGGAACTGATCGGTGTTGACAGATTTGGTATGATTTGATTCAAAGACGATGGATGCAACACAGGATGACCTTGGGTGATAGACAAGTGACAGAATTATCATGTGGCAGTGGTCACTCCTCTTGGTTGTATGGTCTAGCAGCGGTTGTGTCTCGAGTGGTGATGGGAGGCCCTCGAAAATGACTTGGAGGGTGATGGTTTGCGGGTCGAAACATCAGGACGTCATGGTTTCACAGTAGGAATAAGGTGGCATAGGATGGCCTTGATTTCATATCTATTTCAGATCAGATGTCGTCAGGTGGGGTGCATCTCTAGCGGTGTGGTGTTACGATGGTGGCAGTTCCACGACTAGCTTCTTCGGTGAAGTGTCAGTGTGGGGTAGCCTTGACAGAGGTACATATCTAGTTTTGTTGGATTTTATCTTCTCTATGGATTATCCCATTTTCATTTGTGGGTTTTAGTTATTTGGGAACTCTTTGGGCTAGTGTGCCTTGGGTTTTGTAATGGATTATGTTCCAGAGAGTTTTTGGGCCCGAAATATTAAGACTATATTCCTATGATCTTTAGGTCATGTCATGGGTTATCCATTATCCTAGTTCAAAAGAGATTGTTGTTTTCTTTTTCTCTCTTTTAATAAATGAGTTTGCCTACACCATTTTCTATCATATAAATCATGATAGAACGAGTATATATGATTAGGCCACAATACTAGTAATTGGTCTTTATATGGATTATTTATCATGTATGTATTCAACATCATGTTTTAATTCCATCACATATATCACATTAAGTTTGGGTATATCCTCAAAAGGACCTTAGAGTAGTATACTAACATAATCATCCTCCCCTCTGGTAAAGTGCTCTAAATAGTGATTGGGTTCCTATGTATCCAACTCTCAAAAAATCCTATGAATAACCAGTCTAAATAGATGTGTCCATACCTAAGAATATGTCTCAAAATCATGGGTGGAATACACATAACCAACTCTTTTAATAGTCCTCTAAATAGTGGGCATAACATAATTGTATCCATACCTCATTTTTTATTCAAAAAACATGATAAAAACATGAAAATTTCATAATTTTAAAAAATGTATGTGATTACACAACCCAATAACCTATCCCTTAGCTAATAACCCATTACATATCATGTGCCTTGTATCCTAACAAACTGTTATCTTAACCCTTAACTAAAAAAAACATCACATTCCATGTTTTTAGTGTCCCAATACACTTAACTCGGATCTTGGCAATCCCAAGAATATGTCGCTACTCTCAATGACCATCTCTAAGATAAATATAACCCTTAGGCCATGACTTATCATTCCCATATCCAAAGTGTCAGGATGGATTTATCTTTTTAAGAAAAATACCATTTATCATAGTTTTACTTAAACACCCTTTGACTCCTACAATTCATTTGGTCACCATCAAGGTGATTTCATATCCCAAAAAAATCTCTTAATTCATTATATACACTAATCCCCTGAGATGATCCATTTTTTAGGTGGTTAAACCACTAATATACCATTGGTATAATCTTTCTTATGGTCATACTAGACTTTACAAGGACTCTTATAAGTATCTCAATATAAGATCATGAGTCACCCCTCCAGTGGACCTAATTCATATAAGAATGGTTAAGTAAACCAATCACTTATCCCACCAATAACTCATTTATCTCAATGGAATGTAATATCTCATCACACAAACCCCAAAATATCTATCAATTTATAAATCATCATAGGACACCCTTTATGAGTTCCTCATTCAAATTTAAGGAAGGATGTCAATTTTATCAGATTCTTTGAGTACTTCAAAATTTTATATAACATGTACATATAATATTCTATGACCCTAGTAGGTCTCGTATATTTTTTAACACATGACTAACCACCTTTGGTTTGATTTTTGGGCCTCTATCACCTTCAAATTATATTTTTTTCATTTTTAAGATAAACCATTTTTAAGGGTTGAGTGGGAACCCAAACAAGTTTCTAATTAGAATTGATTATAGAAGCCAAAATTTTCCAATAAAAATTTGGATTATTAGAACCTTGCATCCGATAAAGACTCCTAACTATAAAAAAAATTTCTCCAATTTGGCTCCTCATGAATTAGATCCTTCAAAAATGAATCTATCTTATACTAAGTCTTAAGTTATTTCTAAAAATTGATCGTATCCATATTAAAATCCCGAAGTAATATAAAATCTTAAGAGTTGATACAATCATATTGTTCTTAAAAGATGTTAACATTGATAATTCTATCACGCATCCTATCATAGTATTCCTTTATAGAGGTATTAATGTGGAATTATTATTTATTTATTTTCTCTTTATAATGAATAAGAAGATCCAAAGTTTCCCTTCTTTATCCCCTAATAATTTCACTCTAGGAGATGTGTCCACTGCTTATATCAATGATAGATATCTATATAACATATAGTAAAACTGCCATACTTTTTTCTTTCATTACATTGGAAATCTGATGTTGATTTTTATTTTCTGGTGATTTATATCCTAATTCTCCTTCCACTAGCTTTCTTGTGATTACTTTATTGGTTGTCTATAGTGTATGCATTATTTCATCAATATGATCTTTCACTAAAGGTGTCCTATATTTTGTATCATTTCATAGATAAATTGATACATTTTATCCCTAGGGTCTTACTCCTTTACACATTGATCTATTCATTATGGTTTTGGGGCACTTAGAGTAGTCCTTGCATTATATGTTCTTTTTCTTGTTAACCAAATAATCCCGAAAATTAGGACCTCCTTTCTTCCCATTATTATTACCTGAATGAAAAAGGAATTTCATTATGCATTTCATCTTAAAATTTTTAATTGGTATATTGCAAAACAATGGATTCTTTATATTATTTCAATGATTCATTGGTCCTCATTTCAATGCAATCCTTCTCACTAGACTCGGGATTATTAACACTAGTTTGTTTCTTCATCTATTTTTTAACTAAAAGTTTACAACCTTTATGTTATATGTTTTCAGTAGAGGATACATATAAAAAATTTAATTGGTTAAAAATCTTAATTATATATGTTTTCTCCTACACATAAATCCCTAGGGGAATCAAGTTTCTAATATAGGCATGTTCAGTAAATGCACTGAAAGTACCCCCCCCCCCCCCCCCTCCCCCCACACTAGCCTTCCAACTTGTTTACTAAACGAAATGGGAAACCCCCATTATAAGGGAGAATGTTAGGGACCACTTACCTTATAATATTAGTAGTTATCATGTCCAATATCATGGCCCAACACTTCTAAAATACCTAATTTTGGTATTTGTAGCATTGAGTCATCAATAAGTGATAGAAAACAATAATAAATGGGTGATTTACCTTAACCTTTACAATATAGGATTATATCCATTTATTTTTCTCTAACATAAACCATAATATAAGTTTTTACCAATATAAATCCTTAAAGAATAATGGGTATATGAGGAAAGAAATAGGAGAGAGACCTCTATTGTGTATGGATGAACTAACTAGAAATTCATTCATGATAGTGTAGGATGTAACATTATATAGTAGTGTATATCAGGAACATGATGTTGTCTCATTATCTCTCTACTCAGTGGCCCAAGGGTTCTTATATCCACACCTTCCTCCCTTCACCAACACACTTCCTATCTTAGATTATCCTTATTTAGGGTTTGAATCTAACATCTTTGAGGTCCTTTAGTGAGAATAGATTTGGTGTGGTTCACTTTACTAGCATGGAACCATATTCCTGAGGCCTCATCATCATCTTCAAGATATCTATTGGTGAATCATCCTCCATTTATCTTCCTCCTTTGATGGAGTGATTCTTACAGACTATGCCATTTTATTTTAATTCTCCTTTTTTACCCTACTTATTTTCAGCCATATTCTCATGGTTTCATCACCTACCTACCCACCCTAACTTTGATGTTTGACCTACTTTTTTAGCATGCTTCATTCCAGTTAGTAGTATTAGTGAAGCTTCCAGTATCATTTTTTCATTCTTGATAGTATTTCACTTATGAGTCTTAGATTTTTCATTATTTGGTTTTATATTCCCTAACTTGGTCATCATCTTTGATTCCCTATACCATTTATATAAGTTCCTCTATGAATAACCCAATCTTGGCCAGGTTCTCTTATTCCTTTTGGGGTTTTGGATTGTGTTGGTGTGTTTCGAGGAAAATATTCTTGCTTTGGGTTTCTTTAATTTTGGTTGCCTCTACTTGATTTATTCTTAATAAAATGGCTAGGTGTATGTCAGTCATAGGAATATACTGGAGATACTAGTTAAGACAATCTAGGATTGTATATAAACATGGGAAAGAGTTGATGGAATGCTCAGTGTTGATTAAACAACTCCTCTATATTGGTACATGTTAGAGATATCCCCCATCCACCCTGGAATGATAGTATTATGGTGGAAGATTCTTTTAGTGGTTCATTTTAGTGTTCATTCCATGTCTATATTCCATAATTTGGTGAAGGTTTCAATGGCATGGTGATTTTGAGGTATGGTGGTGTGTGACTGATGGTAATGGGATGATTTAATAACAATATTTGATTTTAGACCAAGAATTGATTTAATGATGATGGTTAAGTAGATGTCTATGTGGACTTTCTCATTATAGAGTTCAGTGGGTTACGAGTAATTTGTGTTATCAAGTATATTTTATGTGATGGGGCTCTGGAACACTGCTTTAGGACATTTTTCTAAGGCTCTTATCATTGCATTTGAATTTTTTTGTGTTGTTTCTATAGAGGGTGTGCCCCCTACCCATCCCATCATAATGGGGTGGACGTAGGTCTCTTCTAAACCCTTATAATTGAGGATCATGTTGGTTCTCCCTCAACCATTTAAAATTGGGATATTTGAAAATAATAATAATAATGGATTACAAGTGTATATAGATGAAGAATAAAAAAGTGGGGATAATTATTATGTATAGATTTACTTGATTTCTGATAGGTTAATTTTTTTAATGAATCCATATTATTTTCCTCAATGAGAGTGTATCATATAGTTCAAAGAGATTATCTATAGGTGTTTTCCCTTCACTTTTATCATAAATGTTTAGGATATAAACCCATATGGTAATTAAGTTCATTAGGTGGTTTCTAATAGGAACTTAGTATGCTCTTATTCCTTAATTATCTTTTATACATGTTTTTATCTTCTCTATTTCCATGGATATATACTTATAATAATTTAATAATTTAGTGTGGTCTTAAGCATTGGTTGGAAGAAACTCTCATTTTGAAATATAGATCACTGAATGGTAATGCAGATGGGGACACGAGTAGTTGAACTGAGGATTCATGGAAGGTTCCAATTGAAATTTAAATCCAAATTATTAATATCCAAATTATTTTTCCTTATTCGTCCCTTGTTTTATTAAAATATTTTTAATGTGTTATTTGTTTTTTTCTTTATTCTCATTGTTTCTAGAGAGTTTTAGAAGTTAGTGTTTCTTTTTTTATTTCCTTTATAGAGAATTTTCTTGATGATTTTGAAAATATTATAGATTCTGAGGACTAGAATATGAACCTTCATATATATTTCTCTTATTATAGTTTTTAACTAGAGGTTTATTATGATTCTCAAGGGAAGGTATAATGGTAATTATAATTCAATTTGGTAGGTTGAAAAGTCTTTTACATTTAAATTTTTTCTTATATTAGTTTTCCTAATATTTTTATTTTTTAATAATAAGGAGTTGGTGTGATTATTTATAATGAAAAGTATTGAGGTTATTATGTGATTAACACTAGTTATGTTGACCTATAATTAGTATCCCTCCAATGGGAGTACCACTAGTTTTTGGTTAACCTATTATGAGTATTTTATCTACCAATTATAGGATTACTACTAGATTATGCTTGAGGTTTTGGGATTGAGAGTTTTTTATTCATTATAAATGTTTTTATTTGAAGTGAGTGTGGTAACCCCCCATTTCACTACATGGCCACCACCTAAGTAATATTACTCTCAATATGTGACCCAAAATCCAATTAGTGGGTTGAATAAATAGATGAATAGTTTAGTATTCCCTCCCTCTCTCCATCAGAAATTCTGGTTATGGATATAAATTATGATTGGCTCTAGATATGAACATTATGTGGTTCTGATAATATATTTTACTGTGATATTTGGTGGTAGGAAAGATATTAGATGTTAATAGTGTGGTTACTAACTGGTGGGATTTTGTTTGTAGGGGAACCTATCATATATTTTTAGTACTATATGTTTATATATATTCCATTTATTTTTTAGGGTGTGATTATTTATATATAATAGGTAGTTTGGTTGGTTATATTTTACCCAAAGTTACATAGGACTTATTTTTGGGTTACTACATGCGAACATTTTAGAATTATTTATTCACATTGGTGCATATGGATGTTTAGAGGAGTAACCTACTAAGTATGTAAATACACTCACTCATATTTCTTATATTTTATTATAAATATCTATGAATGAGTTGTTGGAGTAGTTAGTTGTCATTAACTCAAACACACCAATTGTTTGTTAGATCTTGGATTTATATAATACTTTTATATACCTCTAAGGTATATTAAGTCCTTGGGTTTTTCTATTTTTTTTTGGTTAATAATTGTTTTCCCACAATTATGTTTAGTTATTTTTTTATTGCTTTAAATTATTACATTATATTCTATTTAGAATTTTATTTAGTCATGGATTCCATATTTATCATGTTTAGGTGAGAACATTTTTAATATTTTTCTATATATTAAGGAAATACCTTCTATTTATGAGTGATTATACCGTAAATTATATTCATTAACCTAGAGCCTATTGAAGGTGATGTGGGTGAGGCACACTCGATCACACTATTAATATTGGGGGGTTATGATGAGATCAGGTCATGTTTACTCAAGCATAAATTATATACCTACCTAAAGTGAGAACAATGTTTGTTTATAAAAAACAAGAACTATGTTTTTGAAAGGTGATAAATGTTTTAAAATGGTTATGGTCCAGATTTACATCTACCCTTTGAATTCTCAAATTTTTGGGACATTGAACATCTCCACCAATAATTATTTTTCTATGTAAGGTTTCTATTGTGCCACTTTTTATGTTGATGAAATTTATCAATCTGTATAATTTTAATCCAAATCTTATTATAGATTATTCTACATAAATCATAAAAGCCCCTATTTTTTTACAAATATTTATTTAGCATGTAAAAAAATAATTTAGGAATTGTTTTTAATTATATAAGTTATTTACTAAATAATTCTAGGTAGATATAAATTAAGTAATTGTATGGGAGTTAACTTGGATGAATAAAAATTTAGGACACTCAAATTTGATGAAAATTCCAAAGAATAACTGATAAATAAGTGTATTAAAGAATTATAAATTAAGAAAATTCTAAGGAAATGTGGAAGATGTAATAGAATCTCTATGAAGGATACTTATAACGTGAATAAGTAAGCTTCATTGATTTGATAAATTATGGAATAAAAGATCTTATTGAAGATGAAGAGTCAGAGAATGGAAATTTCCACTCATTTGAAGTAGAGAAATTAAAATATTTCAACTTTGGACTTGAATAATCAGTGTTATATAGTGATAGATCAAATCAGTAAAAGTTATTAAAAACATATTTCTAATCAAACATAGTGTAAAATGGTATAATCTATAATATACAAATACTCAATGATCAAAAAGATAAGTTTTATCTACTAGAAGGTGAAAGGAAAGAGTAATAAAAAAATTGATAAAATTGAGGATAAAGGATCATAAGGAAGTAATGAACAATACCTATAAATATCAGTATGTGAAAAAAGTTAAAATAACAAGATTTTGTGTTTTTTAAACTTCATTTACCAGTGGGATGTGTATCTTTTGAACAAATTTTCATAGAATAAGGATTTAAGAAGAGTATGGTGAATCATCGGATTCTAGAATAATTTCTATCAAGATGTAATCCACATAATATGGAAATTTTTATACTTGGATGTGATAAAACATCTTTAATTATATAACCTAAAATAAAAACTCTAGTAAAGTGTGATTATAAAAAATAAGGAATCAATACATCTTAAGAGAAAGTAGTTTTCAGTTGAATATAGTAAATAATATAGAAGAATATTTCATAGAATTTGTTATTGATATATAAAATATAGTCATAACTTAGATTATTATAAAATAGATATGCATTTTACAATAATATCCAAGTTAAAAAAAATCCACCCAATTTTTCTAATACAATCATTTAAAAAAAGGCATGGGCTTTATAGAAAAAAAATATTTGTACTAAAAATGGGAATATAAGTAGGAATTATGTTAAGAAATATATACCAAATAATATTATTTATTTAAAAATAATAATCCATTCTAATAATGTATAGATATATGTTAAAAATATATATTGCTCTCATGGATAAAGAACTTAGAAGTAGTACATTGGGAACTATAAAGGTTGTTTTTTATATAAACACTTTTATAGGTAAAATAAAAATATTTAGAAGAACAAGAGAAATAAAAAATATATTATGACTTTAAGTAAATTTTAAAATTTTCACTTACAATATAACAAGGATACTTTAATCCAAAATATAAATTTAGAATATGAGAAAATAAGTTACATAGAAAATAAAAATAGAAACCTTATATTGAGGAAGAATATAAAAATTGGGGTGATACTTTAAAACAAATACATGAGGATATAAAAGTTCGATGGTGTGGTACAAGTTTAAATGAAGAGAAATATATGGTATAATTTATAGGAACATGGTACTAAATATGGATTACAAGTTAAAGTTGGAACAAACTAAAACATCATAGATAAATAATATTAAATTGAAACTAAGTGGATGTACCTAAGGAAGTCCATTATAAATAAGAAAAATAATCCTAAGGTGAAAGAGTATCATAAGTTGATTCAAGAGACTAAAACATATCTCATAGAGTTAGGGGGTCAATATAATGACCCCATTCTTCCCATGTAATTTACCACATATTTGTTTTCTTAAATTATTTTGGGCGTGAAAATTTTAGATATTACTTACATTAAAAAGTTGGGTTTTCTACTAAAGAATAAATAATAAAAAATGTGATATATCTCTTTCCTCCATGTACTTATTGATTATTTTATAACCATGATATTATTGGATTTTTCTTTTATATGGGGGTATGGTGAAAATTATTATACATGGTTCTGTTGAAATTATTGGAGGTAAAAAATTATCTTTGATCATTTAGTATTATTTCCTACACATAGAATATATCACATTGGCTTGGAATGTGTAATTAAATTTATTAAATAAATATGTACTATTTTTAATTTATTTATAAAGTGGATAATTTTATCTATTGAGAGATAATTGGTATAAGGTGGAATTGTGGTGATTTTGTAGTTTTTAAAGTGAGTTGAAATAGAATTGAAGCCTCGGAGCGGCATCCTCTTCTCCATTAGCGGCAGCTAGGGATTCATCTAGCTTTGCTTCCTACTTCCTCCTTTGACTTAGGTTCGATCGTGCAGATCTCGGTATTGGCCTGGTGGGGCGCGTCTGGTTCTGGTGTGGCATGATAGGGAGTTGGGACCTCTGTGCCTTCGGTGGAAATGCGGATCGGCGGTCGGTGTTCGGCTTGGCGTGGAGCGGCTACGCCTTTGGGAGAAAACGTGTTTCTTCCCAACGACGACCTGATCTCGTTTCGACGGCCTGGTCACGGTTCCTCTCGACGGCGATTCGGCGATCGGCTCAGTGTGTCCGGTCCTCTGGGCGGCGTTGCGGTTTCTTCACGACGACGACCTGGCTTGGCTCAGTTCTAACTTGTTTGGTGCGACTTGGTCTGTCAGGCAGCGTTGATTCAGTTCCAATTCCATTTTTTGTCAAACATGGCCAGGTGAGGTATCCATCAAGTTTTCGGTGTGGATCCGCTTCTGATCGTAGTGTCTTGGAAGGAGGAGGATCCATATTTGGGCGTGGCTATGAGTTTTTTCTGATTTTTTGGTTTGGTTACTGTGGATTTGTTCATCTGGCTGGGTTTTGGTGGCTTTTTGGTAGTTCTAGTTCATTGACATGGGTTCACCTCTTCCCCTTCTTGTTGTTTTCTCGCCACCGTGACCGGCTTGCTTCGGAACCCGGTGAGGGTGCATCTGTGGTTCTGATTGAAGTAGATCTATGCCCAGAGTGGTGTTTCTGTTGCAGGATGACCAGGATCCCCTCATTGATGACATTGCCTTGGCGCGGGTTTAGGCCATTCAGTCCTAGGTGATAGTGGTTTGGACTCACGTCCATTGGATTGCCTTTCGGGCTTCTGCGGCTACGGTGGTGGGGCGCCTCATGGAGTGTGGTGGGGTCTGTCCGGGATGGTAGTTGATGGTGTTGCTTGGTCATGCGCATGTTTGGAGCTTTTTATATGAATGTTGGATTTGTTTTCGCGACTCAGGATATGAGGTTTCAGCCGGACTCGACCTCAAGGAACATGCCTCGAAGGAGGCTTCAGAGTGGGTGGTTTCACCTTTGCAGGCTTCAAGGAATTGGATATTTGAGAGGGTATGGCATCATCCATCGGATCGGGCCTGTGCTTTGACACATGAAACTTGATAGTCGTCCAGTCTTGAATCTATGAAAAACTTTTTCATGTTTTAAATGCTGGGGAGAGGCATCTCCAAGTTGTTAGTCTGAGTTTGGTTTTCCTGATCCTTGAGTCATGTAATGTTCTATGTCCATTAAGTCTATTGGGTTCCCCTTCTTCCCTTAAAAGGGTGTTTCACAAAATAATAAAAATATAAGGCCTTCGAGCCATTGTAGGAGGAGGAAGTGAGTTGAAAGTTATCAAAAATTATAAAAGGGGATATTTTTTTATCCTAGTTGGTTTTTTGAATTTGAATATTTAAAAACACTAATTAATGGATAAGTATTAAATTTAGGTTGAGGTATATATTATTTATATATATTATGGTGACCTTAGGTGTTATTGGTGAAATCTTGAATGGGAGTATCTATTTTTGTAGTTTTCTACTAATATTCTATGGTAAGTGATATCAATATTTTATGGGAAGAAATATGAATAGAAAAACTATCATGCATGTAAAATCACGCACATAATCAAGGAATATAGATAGAGGTTATACATGGTTTATTAAAAAATATTTTGGAATTAAGGGTTTTGTTTTATGCTATAAGTATTACCATGTGTGAATAATATAGTTTGATATGAGTTACACTCAATAATATGAGAAAGAATAGACAATAACTGAGAAATTTTCTTCAGAAACTGTCATATCACATCATTTAGCAGGAGATCAGATTTCTCAAGAGATATGATACTCTTTTTTGGCATGTAAATTTAAGGTGGGTCACTTTTATCATTAAAGGAAACAACATACTATCATAATGTGGGGTATAATTTGTAGGTGGTGATATGGGATTCAAAAAGGAGCATCAGAAAAATAAATAGTGGTATGAAATACTGTGAGCACAATGAATGGAACATACACTACTATAGATAAAAACCCCTCTATATTATTGTATAATTTATCTATCAAAGTAGGTGATATTTATATATATTATAGTGTTAGGTATTTACAAGTAGATGATAATATATTTCATAAAATAGAGGTAGATTCTAAGGTTATCATAAGTAAAAAATAAAATAAAGAATAGTTATGGTATTATTTGTAAGTAGTAAAATTTTCATATTACTTCAAATGATATAAACTTTTGATAATATTTTCCCTCAAATCATTATATCACACCCTAGAATACAAGATATCATAAGTGATGATTGATGGTGGTGGGATTATGTTCTATATTCTATATTGCACGGTGAGACAGAGGAAATATTGCTCCATGTGATAATCAAGTATCATGTGATATGGGTTATCACATCATGAGATATAGAATATTACATACTAGTCTCAAGTCATTTCTTACACATAAATTATTTATCTTCATTTATTATACCATTAAATAGTATAATAATAAATAATTTTTTATTTTTTTTAATTAATTTTTAGGTATTAATTGTTTAAATATTGGTCTGGATCTGTATAAATCATGAATATTTCATAATATGTAACATACTTTTTATGAAGATAATTTTTGAAATGTATGGTTTAAATCATCCTTCAAAGTATCCATTAGTGCATATATAATTGAATCCAAACAATGGGATATTATATAAAATTCTAAAAAAATCATAAACTACTTATTCGCTTTCTCCTTTAATCAATGTATTATCATACCAAAAACAATTGAGATATTCTCTTAAAATTGTTCTGGAGATTCACATAATTGGTCATTACCTAAAAGATAAGGGTATTTTGGTAATTTTTTAGAGATATTCATAAATCTTGTTGAAGAATAAGATTTGATAAGATAGAATGAATGTTTTTTATTTTATAATCAACTATTCTAAACCTATAATTGATGATATTATGGATGGATTTTTTTATGATTCTGTTACTATATTTGGATAAGTTTATTGTCCATCAAGACCCAAAATCTTCATATATAAAATCTGATAATTTTCAAAAATATATCAATGTTCTTTCATACTATAAAAAGGTTAAATAAACATGTTATGGAAGATAAAAAGGGATAGGATGTGTGAAAAAAAATTAAGAGGTATTCATTTGATAAAAAAGGAAATTGAGTCCAAAAATAGTGAATCGTATGGTTTTTTAGTAAGTATTTAGTAATTATACCAAAATGGAAATATGATAAAAATATTATGAAAATAATGGAAGAAATTTACTTCTCCTGATATAAGTCATTTAAAGCATGGAAAAATATAGTATATTAGAAATATCACATTGAAACATGGAAGAATGTAAATGTTTATATTCTATTACATCAAATAAAATATATAAATGGTATAATTAAGTGAGAAGGTAAAGAGAGATAATAAGAGAGATATTATTACTAAAGAAATAATAAGTAAAAACATACTGATATATGGGATAGTAGTCCCATAGTGAAGTATGAGTAAATATTTAAATTAATATAATACTCTAGAGAGGGAGGAGATACATTGATCCATATTTCATATATAATAAAAAAAGATGTAGCATACCATGGAGGGTTATTAAATTCCCTTTTATACTTGTAGGATAAGAAATAGAATAATACTAGACTCATCCACTAGAAGTTGTGAAGATTTAGAGCATAATTATTGTACCCATTGGATAAGGGTGATTTCTATGCATTTAATATTGTGTTTATATACACATATTTTATTATGTGCTCATATAAGAAAAGAGAAAATATTTATAAGTGGGAGTACCTTACAATGATAATGATTCACATGTAGTGATCCTGAGGAGTACTGAACACCCTAAATAGTTTGTTAATTAGTTCGGTTAGTATTAATGGGTGTTATAATATTGATATATCCACACTCTTTGGATTAGCCTCTATATTAGAGGTGAAAAAATTAAAAAATGATTGTGTCCCTCTATGTTTTCCTTTTTTATTTATTCCTTATGCTCTAATATATACAAAAAATTAATTATATTCTAAAACTTTTATTACTCAAGCTTAGATTGTGATGTTATGTAAATTGAGAACAATATTTATTTTTATGAAATATGGAATAAATTTTTAGAAGGGGTGTAGGTTTTAAAGTGGGTGTGGTCTTTATTCACCAGGAACACATAAAATCCTTATATTATTTTTACATTGTTAATTTCTACCAATAATTGGTATAAGATATAAGGTTTCCCAAGTATATAATTATGTGTTGATAAAATTAGTCTATTAGAATAATTTCAATTTAAATCTCATTATAGAGTAATTTGCACAAACTATGAGATTACCTATTTTTTATAGATATTGTTTTAATAGATATAAAAATGATTTATGACTTATTTTTAAATTCATAATGAATTTTCTAAAAAAAATTATTCTTAAAGTATTTTAATTGACAAATAGAAAATAAGTTATCATGGATGAAGGAAATTTAAGGATACTCAAATTTGATGTAAATTCCGAGGAGATATTCAAATAAGAATTAATAAAAATATTATAAAAATGAATTATAAATTATATAAATAGTAAGGAAATCTGGGAGATGTTATATAATCACTAAATATGGTTCTTATCACATAAATAAGGAAGCATGTTTTCTTTATCAAGTTTTGATATAATAGAACTACTAAATGACGAAAAGTCAAAGAGTGAAAATAACCACTCATTTGTAGGAGATTTATTGATAGGATTAACTTTAGAACATGAATAATTAGTATTATATAGTGAGATTAAATATAAATAATGGGTGGAAACAATATATTTACAATAAAAATAATGGAAATAGTATAATATACAATATAGAAGAACTCAGTGATATAAAAAATAAATTTTATCAATTTTTAGATGAATGTAATACAAGATAAGTAAAAATTAAAAAGATGCAATTTATATTGAACGATCAAGTAGAAATAATGAAAAATATTTGAATATATATGGAAGAAAAAAATAAGTGAAAATAAAAAAAGTGTTTTTTAAGTGGAAAATATATTTACCAATGGGATTTTAATTTGTGAAATAAAATCCTTAGAAGAAGTATCAAAGAAAATTATGGTGAATTATTAAAGAGTATAGAATAATATATGATAAATATTGAATAAAAAACATGTTTAATGTTGTATATAGATATAATAGATAATAATCAATGATATAACCTAAAATAAAAACTCCAAAAATTATGATTATAAAAAATGATATGTCAAAAGGTTTTATGAGAAAGGTGTTGTATGTCGAATCTGGTAAACATCGTAGGAGAATTTTCATTGTTATTTTTCACTACTATAGATAATATGTACCCAAAAAGGATTATTATATAATTTCCTTGTATTTTTAAGCAAAAAAAATTTGAATAAAAGCTACTCAGTTTTACCAATAAAAACTTCTAGGTTAAGGACATGTGTGTTATGGGAAAAAATTATTTTACTAAGTGTGAAAATACAGATAGATATTATTTTAGAAAATATATAAGGAATAAAATTTTCTCATTAAAAATAATAATTCATCTAGATAATAGATAAATATATGTTAAAAATATATGGTTATCTAAAAGATGAATAACCTTTAATAAGTAAATTGGGAAATAGAAATTTAGTTTTTTCATAAAAACCCTTTTAGATGGAAAATAAGAGTGTTTGTAAGACTTTGAGAACTGAAAAATAAGTTAAATCTTTCAGTAAAGTTAAAAATTCTCATTATCAACTGAAGAATTCCATTATAGTCTAATAAGATATGTTATTAATGGAATATATAGATTTAATGGAAAAGAAAATAACCAACCATATGTTAAGAAATAAAAGAAAACAATGGGGATATTATCCTTTAAAATAAATACATGAGAATAGAAGAATTAAATGGTGTAATAAAAGTACACATAACGAGGATATTTATATAAATTTTTTCATTTAGATAAACACCACACTGAAAATGGATTATAATCTAAAGGTGAAACAAATGAAAAGATCGTATATATAGAATGATGAAATGTAATTAAGTTGCATATGCCTAAGTGACACCACTATAAAGAAAATAATCATATCAATGTGAAATAGAATCACTGGTTAATCCAATAAACCCAGCCACCTCTCATATAGTGAGGAGTTTAGTATGAAAACCCGCTTCTCCCCATGAAATATACCATATATTTTCCTTCTTAAAATATTATTATGGAGATGGTTTTAGATATTAGATTACATGAATATAGTAGTTTTTTTAGTTGAATATGTGTCATTGAGAATAAATGAGGTATGACCCCTTCCACCATGTACTTATTCATTATATATAGACCATGTTGTTATTGGATTTATCTTTTATTGGGGGTATGGTGCAAAGGATTTCACATGATTCTATTAAAATCGAATGATTGAAAAACTTTATATCTATGATAATCTAGTATTATTTTCTACAAAATTCATGGATACGTAGGATTAAACTTGGGTGATTAAATTTTTTATCTAAATATATGTTATTTTACACCTATTAGTAATATAGAGAATAAATTATATATAATTTATTTGTGTGTTGAGTCAAATTAATTCCTTATTTTACTTTTTTTAAAATCACAATAAACTTTTTAATGAGTATGAATCAACTTGGAGTTTGTTGTTTGTAGTTTTTAGCATTGAAGATTTAATATATGATGCTTCAAATTTTGGATAATTTATCCACTACACTTATATCCTAATATGTTGAAAATTTATGTTGAACAATATCCATCAGATGTCAGAGAGCTATTTTAGTGCACTAAATAGATTTATCAAAAAATAAGTATGTATTCATTGGTAGATGATGAAGCTTTTAATTTTGTTACAACTAAACCCGAAGAACACAAAATTCGATCATTGGAGTTTGATTTAATGGACACTATAAATTTAATAGAGGTATTAATGGAATTAATGAAACTAGAGGTGTGGAAATACATTGAAATTTATTTAAGTCGCGTTGAAGTTTTCATCATCTTGATGTTCTGAGAATTTATAATTGTAATATTACATTCCATGGGGGTTTTTTTAGAGATACTATTATGTGAGGTGTCATTTTAAATCTCTTATATTCCAATGTAATTATTTATTTTCTGATCTATCATGATTCATAATCAACTAGAAGTGTAATTTGTAACTTTTAAACTTCATGTTTGATGAATTATAAGGGATTATACTTGCTTAAAATCATGAGATTTAAGAGGATCTCGTGGATAGAGTTGTATTCTATCAAATTTTAGTTAAATATGTTCCAAGTTTTGAACTTGATACATTTTTATAAGTTTCCAACTAAAGAAGTTCTAGTGGGACATAGATACCTTGGTTTATATTATTAAACCATCTACCACTTTAGTTTAAAAGAAAATAATTACTTTGATTAGAATTTCTTTAATAATAATACCCTTATAGAAATTTAAGGTTTTCTATCATTAAATACAGGTATTGTTTCTTACATTTAATTATTTGTTTAATTTTATATTGGTTTATTATGCCATGTTTATCAGTTAAGTTTTTAACTTTCGGTTCATTTAATTTTTGTTGTATATTTACTTTGTACTCCAATTTTTTTAGAGAATATAAGTTCTGAAAAACTTACTTTAATGAGTGGGATAAAAATTCTAAACCATGTTTGGATTTCAGTTGAAACACCCTATTTTATTTTTCTTACCTATCTTTATCTGTTACAATAATTGATATTAGATAAATTCACTTCATATCTAAGTTAAAATCTATATTTGAGATAGTCTATCAATTTTTATATGTTTTTTTTATTTATATAAATTTATAAGCTTCCTTAAATTAATCATGTGAAAGGTAAAATATATTTTATTTAGATATGAAATGTGTTATTCTAGTTAGTGGTTTGAAAAAATTTAATCCTAACAAACCACCAGTATTTTATGAAAACATCTATGAAAATTATAGATATCATATGGAAACATATTTTATTAATACAAGTGTTAAAACTTTTATTATTTTTATAGGTAAATATAATACTTTAAAAAAGGAATTTTTTTTATTTTACTCATGATGAGATATTAGAGTTTTAACTTAACTAATGAGTGAGTAATACATTGGTGTGTGTGATTAAAAGAAATATTTATGTCTTAGTATATTCGTGTTGAACAGAAAATGGGATATATAAAAATATATAGGTCAAATATTTCTGAATTAAAAAATTTATTGAGATAAAAAAAATAAACTATTTGAGAATATTATCAATTTTTTTACCTGGTGAAATCTTTTCTCAAATGCACATGAATTTTATGACTATTATTGATAGTCTACAGCTTTTTTCAAAATGGGTTTTATTAGATATTATGCAAAAATATTATAATTAATTTCTAAAAAAATTATAAATTCCACTTGAAAATTTTTAAATCATTTTTAAAATTAATATTTCATAATAGTATTAGGATTAATATTTATGAATTTTCTTAAAAGACTGATATTAAAGTGAATAGTGAAAAATATTGATTTTTCAAATACTCTCACTTCAATGACATTATTATGATGTAAGAATTAATTAATAAATTATAAAACCTTTGTATCAACCAAATATATGTTTGACATGATAAATAATGTATTTTAAAACATTATTTTGAATTTTGGAACCCAAACAATACTTTTTTGAATATAAGTTATATTTTATTCAAATTAAAAAATATTATCAGGTCTTTGAATTTAATGGTATGGTTGGAAGGTTAAATTCATATTTGGATTGATAAAAAAGTCTACAAACCTTTCTTATTTATTAAATGTTCTAAAAAATACCTGGAAATTAAATTTTTACTTGATTTCAAGGTAAAATGAGTTTTATTCTTAAATTTTTGTATTTTCTTAAAAAACAATTTCATGAATTTTCTGTTCTTGTAATAAAAGTAATTTCTACCACCTATAGAAATTAAATCCAATAAAATGGATTCCAAATTTTGAATCATCATGTGAAAGTTTTATTATAATTCCAATTTTATTTTTGGTTATATAATTAAGTTATCATGGTAAAAATTTATGTTGTCATTGTTAAGGTTAAAATGGGTTTAAAGTGGTTTAACTAGGATATAATGGTTAAAATGTTTCCAAAACTTATAAAAATGTGGTTGGTTGAGTTTATTTAGAATATATCACATCATATTTTATAATTTTTGGTTCTTTGGTTCCACTTGACTTGATTAAGATATACATTATAATTAAATATTTTAAGTAAATCCAAGTGTGTCATTTCCATCACTTATAAAAGGGTGCCTCATATCCCCCCTTATTTACAAAGTTTGAGCATTATATCTTGAAAAATACATGACCTAATACCATAATATATTAATTCACCATATCCTAGAGATTATGTTATTTACAAAATACCATCCTTTTAAGGATTAAGGTGTAAAAAAATAGAGGTTTCTCAATGAAGAGGTATAACTCCTAACCGGGTAGTTTCAATTTTATTTCTTATTATACCTCCTCTAAATATATGTTTTCTATTTTAAAATAATTATTTAATTATCAAGAATAAATTTAGTTCTTATTATGGAGATTTAACAAACATTATACACCTCTTTTCTATCCTGTGGGAAAATAAACATTGCATGTACATACATGTGGACTACCACCTTTATGAAGTGATGCATTTCATTTTTCATCAATACTTCGCATTGATGCTTATAATGATGGATTTACTAAATATATATGATATTTATTATTTTATTTTATTTATATAAATTTTTATTATTATTTAATTTTCTTTCATTCCATCCATCGAAAAGTGGAAACATCACTCGTGTGTATGTATGGACTATCATCTCTACAAAGTGATGTAATTCATTTTTCATCATCACTTTAGACTAATTGTTATAAAAGTGAATATAATTATTACATATAAAATTCATAAAATTATTAACATCTTATAGATGATGGAATCATGATAAATATACAAGGACTAAGACTTCTAAACCAAAACATGCATGAAAAATGAAGCGGTTATCACCCAAAACAATTATTTGAATAAAGTATTGTCAATAAATGAGTGATAAAATGTTATATATAAATAATATATGGTATTATTATGGTTATATAATATATTTATAATAAATATATATTTATTATATATCATGTTTGAATATGTAGTAAGCAATATGAGACTTGAGGTAAGTGATTATGTTACAATCTCATTTCTTTTCGAAATTTTCTATCTTAAATTTACATTGAGGTAAATTTTATAAATATTATCCTTTTATACTATGGTTATTCATAGATTTTTTATGTATTATTACAATTTTATTCTCTTTGGTACTTAAAATTGTAACACCTGAGCTTCATTCATATTAATTTTTTCTTTTTAAAGAAACAACAACAGAATACATTGAGTTTATCCAAGAATGTGATTAAAACCTAAATTATAAAATTTTATAAATTTAATTAAATTAATTTAATTTAATTTTTTTAATAATAATATCATGATTAAATTAAGGTAAAAATTTTTGATTTTTCTATAATGATTTATTTTTTAGTGAATAATGAAAAATATCAATTTTCCAAAAACATTCATTTATTTTCATTAAATCAAGTAATCCAAAAGTACCATTAGATTTTAGATTTGGTCATAAAGTAGCATACGATTCAATTTATTTATAATAATAGAATTTGAATAAAAAATCATGATTCTGATATAAGTTAAGTTTTAGGCTTAAACACTTTTTAAAATGTTTTTCACTGTGTTTTACACATTTAAATTAAAATTAATTTTTTACACTTCTATAAAATGTCTCTTTAAAAATGGATATCATATTTGGAATAAATTGGATTAAATTTTGAAAATTGGCTCCTTTTTTAGGCATTATAAATAGTAATTGTGGAAAACTTTATCACATCAGTAAAGGGTAAATCAGATAATTAAGGTTAAAAATATAATGATAGGGCTTTAAAAATCAACCTAATACTTGAATTTATTTCATGTATGGTATTAATTCTTCCATATCAATTAAAAATTTCAATATATGTAATTTTTGGGTCATATGACCTTGATAATGACATTTATATTATTTTAAATAAAGAAAAATTCAAAATGTATCTCCCTTTCTTTTAATTTATTTTATATGTTCACATAAGGATAAGAATATGTTATGAATGAATATAAAATTTTATTTTGAGCATAATATATTTATTTTTATCATGGTAGTTTATTTTTAATTTTTAGTGATCGAATAATTAGTTTAACTTCTTACACAACACCGACATTGTATTTGTTCAATTAATAGAAAAATAAAATAAATGCTTTTAAAAAAATTAATATAATTTGGATGAATTATTGTTTCCCAATAATTTTATAGATAAATATAACATATTAGTGATATCTTAAATATTTATATTCACACTCCTTTACTATAATATTGTTTTCAAATTCAAATTAAATGAATAGTTCCAAAAAAAATGACATTAATGATATTTGATGATAAATAATATTATATTAAATGATTTAAAATTTATAAAAAATTATCTTCAGCCAATTTAATGTTATATAGTTAAAAACATCAACCATGTTCAATTTATGGGTCTTTTTTCCTTTTATTTTAACATTCTTTCCCCTTAAAGGGTAGAAAACTTTAATATTATGGTAATTGTCAAAAAGGCTAACAAAGTATAAAATAAAAAATAAGGGTTAAAACATAAATAAAATTTTTTAAAATTTTATTGGATGGTATTATTTGGAATAGTAATAATATTATATTATAATTATATAAATTTGGTTCCATTTTGATGTGAAATGTAATTTATATTAATTTAATACTTAAAGAAATTCCAAGAATGCCCCCTCCCCTCGCTTATAAAAGGACACCCCTTCTCTATTTTCTTCACATCATTTTAAGAATCCTAGATTGAATAAAACTGACCATTTATCTTCTTATAATAATTATAAAAGTTCTATAGTTATTTTCTTCCCAAAATATCAACCTTGATTCGCTTAGGAGGAGATCTAAAGGAATTCTACCGAAGAAGAGGTAATCATCTTTACCAACTATTTCAATTTTATTTATTCTTATAATTCTTTTAATTATATTGTAATCATCCTAAAATAATATCTCAAGTAAAAAATATATATTTATATGTTATTTTGATTATGTTACAACCATATTACATCTATTTTCTATCCTAAATAAAGTGAAAACATTTCTCGTGCGTATGTACGGCTTACCGTCTCCACATAGCAGTGTAATTCATTTTTCATCACTATTTTACTTGGATGATTATAAATATTAAAATAATAAATATATATGATATTTATTACATAATTATTCTTTTATAATTATAATTTCATATATACCTTCTTACCTTTCATACCATTGGAAAATGATTACATCGCTCGTGCGTACATATGGACTGCCACCTCCACAAAGTTATGTGATCCGTTTTTCATTTCCACCTTACATTGATGGTAATAAGGATATATTTAATGCATATATATAATATTTATATCATTATTAACATTATTTATATGATTAGTTCATAATAAAATTACAGTATGGAAACTCTCGCGACAAAACATTCATGAGAAAATAAAGTAATTAACACTTGAAATAATGCTAATAATGAAATATTGTTCACGAATGGGTGATAATGTGTTATAATAGAATCATATATAATATTAATATGGTTATTTTACAAATTAATAAAAAAAATTATAACCATTATATATGATGTCAAATCACATTCAACTAAAGTTAAATGTGAGGTAAGGGATTTCATCTCAATTTCCACTCCATTGAGACATATTTGGTATTATGCACCTACTTATTTTTATATGGTGTATATATTAAAACTTTTATGTATTTAACATGGATATGTATTTATTTATGATGATTAAATTTTTTATTCAATTTTACTATTTCAAGGTGTTACAATATAAAAGTTACCAAAGAGGTAAGAATTCACTTTACAGCCTCATTTTTCTAGGATTATGTATATTTTTTATTAGAAGAATCTTATCATATATCCTTAAAAAAACTCCATATATTTCCATATACTCTATATATTTAAGGATTTTATATATTTTATTTTTAATTTACCCTCTTTATAACTTCAATTAAGAAAATAAATATTTAAAATAAAATATGATCTTATTTCTCTATTAATTGGGTATAATTTTTCTTCGATGTCCATATTTTACAAAATTATTTTACCAAAGTAATTTTTATTAATCAAATGATTTATTAAGGAAATTTTAAGTTATCCTTGACTTATTAAAACAATAAACGAATATTTTAATGTTTTTTAAAAGGTTCATATTCTAATTTCCTAATAAAAAGTCAAAAGGAATGTTATTTAACATATATGGAATTAATGGATTCTCCAGCCACCATAAACATTTTATACTCTTATATTATTCTGTAAGTTTTTAATTGTTTTTGAAATAAAAATATTTAATGGAATATTATTTAAATATTTCACTTCCATTTTCTTTATTTCTCTAAATGACATGATTTTATTATGAAAACATATATTTTCAATGAATATATGGTTATATTTTATCTCTTATTAATTTTGTGATTGTTAACTTTATCTTCAAACATTCAATTTATTATGATCATTTTTCCTTGGACATTAAATTTCTCCTAAGTATCCATATTCTTTATATCATGGATTTTATTATTTCATAAACCATATATCATTTATATATATGGTGTTTTACTTTGAATTTTATTTGATTGAATGTGGAAATATGGATAGTTTGTATTGTTTACTCAATATAGACATTTATTAATAAGGTATATTATTTATGAATTAAATTTATTGTTCAATATATGAGGAATGCATTGTTCATGTAGTAATGGTTGAGGAATAGAATTATATATCCCCTTGATGCATAAAAATGTATCATGAAATAAACTAGTTGTTAAAACTTATTAAATGGGTTTTTGGTATATTATTACCTGTAGTTTAAACTATCTTAGCGTAAGGCCTTTGTGGTAAAGATGTCATGATGTTAGAGATCATGAAATACAACATTAATAATTTCCTTCATTGAGAATTCAGTTATCATTATCCATGATATAACTTTATTTGATATTATCCATGGTTTCATTTCATGTTCTAATGATTGATTAAATGGAACGTATTTTCATTTATTTACCTTTCCATATTGATTATGCCTTATTTACTTGTAATATATTATATTTTGATTAACCCTTACTAATCATTCTATCTAACCCTTATTTTTTTCCTTTCCCTAGGATATGAAGAATAAATTTTTGGATGAGTTTCAAGGATGTAGAAAATCTTTTTTTGTTATGTTTTATATTTTATTTCTAATGTAAAATGGGAATCACGTATGTATCTGGTTCTTTAAGACTACTTAATGGGTTGGTCCTTCAGGATGAGATCATTTTTATCTGATTGCATGTAATAAATTATACACCAACTCTGAGTTACTAGAGTTGGGGTTGCTATAATTGGTATCAAAGAATTTTAGTAAAAATATTATGAATTATATTTTAAATGATAATTCATTATACTATTTAAGAACTTTTACCATTAGAGGTATGTTTATTTTATAGCTCAATATTCATGATGATTATGAGATAACTAGGTGTGTGAAATTATTTATGGATTGTGACTAATAGAAGAATGGGAATCAACACAAGTGGTCAATGTATGGATTACCTTACTAATAAATCCAATACAACTGGTATTGGAGCTAAGATGGTCATGGTTATATTAGGGAATTTAACCCTATTTATTTCTAATTAACTTACACATATAGAGAAAAATTATAGTCCATGGCATGATACACCTATAATGGATCATTTCATATGAAAAATCCCTCTATATTTTAGTATAACTATTGATCTAGTGGTAGTTTTGCAATAGATTAAGTCCCTTGAAAAGATATTTCTGGCCTTCGGATACAATGAATGTAACACCCCGAAATTTTATGAAAAATATTCTTTTTAATTTCATTAATGTCTTGTGTTGTACGCTACACCAAAAGGATCTTGCACAACACGCATCCTTTACTTTCCTTTCATTACACGCAATCACGACCTTCCTTGATAGCGTGTGTAGTACGCAATACCGAGTTTTACTAAACAACGATATGCTATTAAAGTATTATTAAAACTAGCCGTTATGAATAGTAATAACCACTTTTTGAAATTTTTTAAATTCTATTTTTCAAAATGGACTTCATTTTTGGATTTGGAATATTGAAATTAGCTTAGGGTGAAATTTTGGTACTTTTCGGATAACTTTCATATTCTAATGAATAGTGAAAATTACTAAATTTTAATTAAAAACAAATTTTTTAATAGAAATAATTAATAGTGATAAATTATTAATTTGAGTGGTTTTAAATTATATTTAGAATATATTTTTACAATTTAATAAAATTTTGTTCATTGGATGTAATTTCACATTTAAACCAGTTATAAACTAGTGTCAATCTTTTGATAGTTATTATCTCTTAAAAACACGCTATTTGTTTTGACGACGAGAATTAATTTTTAAATTAGTTAATGCAACTGATATGTTTTGAATTTGGTAAAATAGACATCATTTTTGAGTTCATAATATCAAATATATCTTAGGCCTAATTTTTAGTATTTTTCTAAAAACTTTCAATTTTTGATGAATAGTGAAACCACTAAGTGGTAGTTAAAAAACTGAATTTTTCATAAAACTTAATTTTACCGCTTCTGTGAGTGGAATTTTAAAAATCCGAGAGACACGGTTAATATCAAGGACTAAAATGTGGTTCAATGAGAGGAAAATAATTTTTGGTGAATAGTAACTTTTTACTTTTTTTTACCACGGTTAATAGTAAATAGGGTAACTAAGGGTAAATATGATATTACTATTACCCTAACACATGTCCTAATTCTATTGGATAAGTGTAATTCGACCAAAAACAACCTTATGAATATAATAGGACCATTTAGGTCCACTTGGATTAGATTATGACATTTAATATTATTTTATTTAATGAATAGTTAAAATAGTCAAAATCAAAGTTTAATAACTAAAACATTTTTAATATGGGTTTATACATAAGATAAATTAGACTATAAATATTCATTAGAAAGCTATAAAGATTTCATACATAATGATAGTTTATTTATAATTTTTAGACTTTAAATAAATTAGTTTATTTATGACACAACGATGATGCAATAATTACCCTTTTAAGGAAATGTTAACATAATTGATGTTATAAATGCTCAAATAAATGTAATTTGATACTTTTTATGAATTCCAATAATTTTCTAGGTTACTATGATATATTAGTGTTGATTTAATAAACTTGGTTCGAACATATAATTCTGTTATGACTTTCACAAAAATCATATATCAAATAGTGTCAAAATTGACACAAAATAGTTTTTAAATCAAATACTATATTATTAATTGTTATTTTATTCCTAAAAATCTAAGGTTCGGCCAAATGACTTAGATAAGGATATATATATTAATAATAAACAACTTGGGGTTCTTTTGGCATGTTATAGTAAGTGTATTAACCATATAGTGTAAGAAAACAAAAAAGTCACGGTAAAAGTTAAATTATTTAACTTAGAGTTAAATCTAATTGATAAGGTTAAAATAATAACCTAAACTTGTCTAAATCTTATTGGTTGATAGGATTTCGACCCATCCCCACTTTACCTTCGAAATAAGACCCTTTGGAACCATTATAAACCGATTTTTACTTTAATATAAAATAATATTTTGAGGTATTCCTAAGGTGCCCCTCTCCTCCCTTATAAAAGGACACCTCCTCCCCCTCCTCCTCACACCAATTTGAGCACTCAAGCTCGGCCAACCCCTGCCAAAATCCCTTCTCCACTTCCCTAGTATCATCATAGAGGTCCTGGTCTTATTCAAAGACCATCCTTAGTTCTTTAAGTGGAGGCTAAGAAAAGGCGCGTCAAAAAGAGGTAATATCCATTACTGATCTTTTTCAACTTCTTTTTCTTCAACTTCTTCTTCTTTAGTTGTTTCATGATAAAGTAATAACATCAGTATTTCTTATATACTGATATGTTATTATAAATATGAAACAACTCTAATTAACCTTCTATCCATCCTACGGAAAAAGGAAATCACCGCGCGTGCGTATGTACGGAATACCGTCTCCACATCGTGGTGTAATCTATTTTCCACCACCACCTTAATTGGATGGGTATAAAGGTGTAGTGAGTAACTATATATGATTATTATAAAGTGATATTGATACTGAAATATTATACATACACTTCAACACAATTCCACGACCATGGGAACGATATCATCGCTCGTGCGTACGTACGTACTACCGTCTCCACGACGCGATGAGATTCATTCTCAATGATTAACCATTCATGAATGATTATAAAGTATATATAATAAGTACTAATGAAATATATGACCTGATAATGATACTGGAATTATTTATATTTATATGTATGTCATCTACTTAATTCCATTCAATTCAATAAGGAAACGAAAACAGCGTTCATGCGTACGTACGGACTACCGTCTCCATGAACGGTGTATTTCTTTCCATTTAATGATTTATTATATATGTATATTCTGAACATATATTATATATAAATCATGTTTTATATTCTAGAATTAATTAATTATGATCTAACCAATCATATGAATAATTACAAGTTAAAACACGAACGACAAATGAGACGATTTTACCCAAAACGCTACTTTAACATGAATTTACAAAAGAACGGGTAATATAAAGTCATAAGTGGACCATATATGATATAATAACAATGAATATGATTCTTGAATAAGTCAATAACATTATTTAAATCATTATACAGGAGTTTCGGACACTTATAAAGCAAGTCGGACCTAAGGTAAGGGAAATATCACAATCTCTTTTTTTATCCGAGGTTGTTTATACTTTAGTATTTACTGGGGTGTATTTTATCATCCACATCCATATTTCCTCAATATGTAACATTATTTCCATCCACCTACAATTTTTTAAATACAATTTTACCCTTCGGTGAGTTTTTAGTAAAAGATATGAAAGGAATATTTTGTCGTTTTTCGTACGATGTATTTTTTGACTTTTCCGACAAAAGTACAAGAAGAATGTTTTTTTTTAAACGGCACGAACGGATTTTTACGGTTTTATAAATTCTTATTTTCCTGAAGCTTACTCCAAAATATTTCATGACTATTTTCAATTAAATCACTTTCTTTTAAAATTGCATGATGTTTTGTGAAAAGAAATTGATTTTGAAGAAGAAAGGATATTTTCCTCAAGAATTCATTTCAAGTGTTTTATCAAAATTATTTTCCATATAAGGTAATAAAGGGTTCTATTTCTATCCATATTTTTACATTGATTTGACTATGTTGTGATGGAATTATGTTTATGAATTCCTTTATCTTATATGAATGGTTTTATGATGTCATGTTGTTTAAGAATCCCATTTTTATTACATGGGTTATGCAATGATGTATGATTTATGATTTTGTGGCACACATAAGAATGGTATCATTATGAGATGGGTGGGACCTATATCTCCCTCCAATGCATTGGGTAAAGATTTTTATATCTCATGAGATAGACATGGCTGGAATGGTAGGTTATACCGGTTCAGTGAAATAGGACTGAAACGAGGGTTACTCGATTCAGAAAGGGACTTTGTCCACTAAGATAGTCTTGGCAATGAGTCTTGACTAACAAGAAATGATTCTCTATGATTTTGTGTAAATGCCACAAAGTTTCATGTTTTAAGTTATGATTATTGTGATTACATTTCACTGCCATGATTTATCCCATGTTATGAAATTATGATCTCTTTTTATGATATCCAAAATGTTATGTTCTTATGAATATGATGTGATTGATATTTCTTTTTCTTACCCTTACTGAGCATTTGAGCTCACCCTTTTATGTTTTCTCTTCCCCAGGATATAAAGAAAGGTTTTAGGTATAAAAAAAGTAAGATCTTTATGGGAGATGTTGAAGATCTTTCACCACGATTAGAAGATTACGTTCCGAGTTTCCAAAGACACTAAACTATTACGGTCCTTGTGTGTGTGTTTTTGTTATGTACTAAGTATTCCGCAAAAGTAATGTAATGTACATGTATGTCAGGCTCCAGGTCTCTACAGTTGGTATCAGAGGAAAGGTTTAGTCAACCTTTGGAAACTAGGATGCGAGATCTTTAGTGAGATCCCTAGAGATATTTATAAGGTTTTTCTAGGGATGTCCCTAAGGATAAGTATATGTATAGGATACAGTCCTATAACTACGGTAGCAATCTTATAATTTAACCTAAGAAGTTAGATATTGAGGATACTCCCCCTTTATTATGATTTTTGCCTCTCACACTATTCTTTTTGGGTTTTAGAAAATGGCTGGAAACAAGATGATTCACGATAATGGAGGATATGATGGACAATGGAATGATATTCTTCATGAGAAACCAAATGAAATGGGATTTGGAGGACCAAACATCATTTTTATGCCGAATCAGCAATCTCATAATATGATCAATAAAGTAAAATTTGGTAAGTTTCCTGGCTCGGCTAATAAGAGAAAGATGGAGTTTCATGATGATCATAGAGGAAAGAAAGTTCAATTTCCCCTATGTAAATCATGTGGGAAGAGGCATCAAGGAGAATGTTTCAAAGGAACTGGATGATGCTTTGGGTGTGGAAAAGAAGGACACAAAGCCAGTAAGTGCAAAGGAAAAGGTTCAGTTAACACCAGGGATGAGGATAATGGTATTTCTACAACATCAACAATGGTTAAATGTTTTAAATGTGGAATGTACGGGCATTATGCAAACCAATGCCCTAAGGGAAAGTCTCATGAAGAAAATCAATATGGTCGTATGGGTAGTATTTATGTGGATGATGATGATGAGACTACAAATGATATGTGAGATGAAAGAATTGTTGAAGCTCGGTCAATGGTTTAGGAATGTAGTGGAATGATTACATGTTTATCATGTGTAATGTTGTATAAGTAATCTCATGGTACTATGGAATAAAGAGACATCTAAGGATTGTTACACTGTTGTCTTTCCTTGAGTTTTAAAAGTTTATGATTAATGTTACCAGTATCCATGAAAGGTTATTCAGATATTTTTGGAATGTATATGATATGCTCATAATGAAGGGATAAGATGATAATGAGATGTTTGATTGTATTCATGAGCTCATGATTGATATAAGGACTAAGTGATATCATGGTTTGAGAATATAGAATTTTGAGGATTTTGGTATGTGGAAAGTGTTAACTTTTAATTGCATTCATGTTTTCACTAAGGTTCAATGGGTATTCAAAAGAATACATGATTAAGGAATTTGAATGTTTGGAATGTGACCAACAAAACATATCTTATGATATATGGGGATCAACGATGGTATTAAATCTCTGGTAATCATTTACACTATGTTATGAGAGTGGACTGCAGTATTATGGATAAGACTAAAGATTGGAATGGATTATGTTGGACATAAGTTAGTATTGTTTAAGGATAGAAGTTTTTTTCGATATTATTGATGGTATGTTATAGTAATGTAGTTTTAGAAAAAGGACAACCTGCAGGACGGGCGACAGCCCATCGCGTCGGACAAGGATGTGGGAATCGAACCCACAACTGAAGTGCGACTGGCCTTTATCGCCTACAACTGGCCTACAGGAAGTCCCTGTTTAGTAGAAACTAGTTTTATTATATTAAGCAGTATGATATATGAAGTATAAGTCCATTTTAGGAACCATATATGATTAATCTCACTATAGAATGACTTATGTATATTTAATAACTTTTGCTAACATTTTGTTTGAGACAGATGGAATGACCCGTCATTCTATCACATGATCTGCTAACACTTCACGAATAACAAATTCAACTTCATTTATTTAAGATATGAAGTATAAATTGTTCAAGGCACGAACAATAGTGAGATTGTACCAAAATAAAGTAAGTATTTATTCTAATTCAAATTCTTCAACTTTAGGGAAACGATCTTGAAAACCAAAAATGTTGTCCTAGTGCTCTTATATCTGATTAATCAGATGGTACCTTAGATCGTCACAAATTTATGGATTTGTGATTGCTGGATTTTCCATAGCCATGTTCTCTACCACTCTCCATCAAAACATGATGGTTAGATTTCACTTCCATATCCATATTTTCACCTATGTGGAAACCCAGTGATTAGTTTATTTGGGTAACTGTTACGTTTCATACTTTCGTTTTTAAATAATGGTTTTGGTATTCCTTTTTATGATGTGGGTTTAGATTAAAGAAACTTTCAAATAGTAAACCATTTATAACACCGACGAATTTCGAGGGTGAAATTCATTTTAAGGGGGGTAGAATATAACACCCCGAAATTTTATGAAAAATATTCTTTTTAATTTCATTAATGTCTTGTGTTGTATGCTACACCAAAAGGATCTTGCACAACACGCATCCTTGACTTTCCTTTCATTAAACGCAATCACGACCTTCCTTGATAGCGTGTGTAGTACGCAATACCGAGTTTTACTAAACAACGATATGCTATTAAAGTATTATTAAAACTAGCCGTTATGAATAGTAATAACCACTTTTTGAAATTTTGTAAATTCTATTTTTCAAAATGGACTTCATTTTTGGATTCGGAATATCGAAATTAGCTTAGGGTGAAATTTTGGTACTTTTCGGATAACTTTCATATTCTGATGAATAGTGAAAATTACTAAATTTTAATTAAAAACAACTTTTTTAATAGAAATAATTAATAGTGATAAATTATTAATTTGAGTGGTTTTAAATTATATTTAGAATATATTTTTACAATTTAATACAATGTTGGTCATTGGATGTAATTTCACATTTAAACCAGTTATAAACTAGTGTCAATCTTTTGATAGTTATTATCTCTTAAAAACACGCTATTTGTTTTGACGACGAGAATTAATTTTTAAATTAGTTAATGCAACTGATATGTTTTGAATTTGGTAAAATAGACATCATTTTTGAGTTCATAATATCAAATATAGCTTAGGCCTAATTTTTGGTATTTTTCTGAAAACTTTCAATTTTCGATGAATAGTGAAACCACTAAGTGGTAGTTAAAAAAACTGAATTTTTCATAAAACTTAATTTTACCGCTTCTGTGAGTGGAATTTTGAAAATCCGAGAGACACAGTTAATATCAAGGACTAAAATGTGGTTCAATGAGATGAAAATAATTTTTGGTGAATAGTAACTTTTTACTTTTTTTTACCACGGTTAATAGTAAATAGGGTAACTAAGGGTAAATATGATATTACTATTACCCTAACACATGTCCTAATTCTATTGGATAAGTGTAATTCGACCAAAAACAACCTTATGAATATAATAGGACCATTTAGGTCCACTTGGATTAGATTATGACATTTAATATTATTTTATTTAATGAATAGTTAAAATAGTTAAAATCAAAGATTAATAACTAAAACATTTTTAATATGGGGTTATACATAAGATAAATTCGACTATAAATATTCATTAGAAAGCTATAAAGATTTCCTACATAATGATAGTTTATTTATAATTTTTAGACTTTAAATAAATTAGTTTATTTATGACACAACGATGATGCAATAATTACCCTTTTAAGGAAATGTTAACATAATTGATGTTATAAATGCTAAAATAAATGTAATTTGAGACTTTTTATGAATTCCAATAATTTTCTAGGTTACTATGATATATTAGTGTTGATTTAATCAACTTGGTTCGAACATATAATTCTGTTATGACTTTCACAAAAATCATATATCAAATAGTGTCAAAATTGACACAAAATAGTTTTTAAATCAAATACTATATTATTAATTGTTATTTTATTCCTAAAAATCTAAGGTTCGGCCAAATGACTTAGATAAGGATATATATATTAATAATAAAAAACTTGGGATTCTTTTGGCATGTTATAGTAAGTGTATTAACCATATAGTGTAAGAAAACAAAAAAGTCACGGTAAAAGTTAAATTATTTAACTTAGAGTTAAATCTAATTGATAAGGTTAAAATAATAACCTAAACTTGTCTAAATCTTATTGGTTGATAGGATTTAGACCCATCCCCACTTTACCTTCGAAATAAGACCCTTTGGAACCATTATAAACCGATTTTGACTTTAATATAAAATAATATTTTGAGGTATTTCTAAGGTTCCCCTCTCCTCCCTTATAAAAGGACACCTCCTCCCCCTCCTCCTCACACCAATTTGAGCACTCAAGCTCTTCCAAACCCTGCCAAAATCCCTTCTCCACTTCCTAGTATCATCCTAGAGGTCCTGGTATTATTCAAAGACCGTCCTTAGTTCTTTAAGTGGAGGCTAAGAAAAGGCGCGTCAAAAAGAGGTAATATCCATTACCGATCTTTTTCAACTTCTTTTTCTTCAACTTCTTCTTCTTTAGTTGTTTCATGATAAAGTAATAACATCAGTATTTCTTATATACTGATATGTTATTATAAATATGAAACAACTCTAATTAACCTTCTATCCATCCTACGGAAAAAGTAAATCACCGCGCGTGCGTACGTACGGAATACCGTCTCCACGCCGTGGTGTAATCTATTTTCCACCACCACCATAATTGGATGGGTATAAAGGTGTAATGAGTAACTATATATGATTATTATAAATTTATATTGATACTGAAATAGTATACATACACTTCAACACAATTCCACGACCATGGGAACGATATCATCGCTCGTGCGTACGTACGTACTACCGTCTCCACGACGCGATGAGATTCATTCTCAATGATTAACCATTCATGAATGATTATAAAGTATATATAATAAGTAATAATGAAATATATGACCTGATAATGATACTGGAATTATTTATATTTATATGTATGTCATCTACTTAATTCCATTCAATTCAATAAGGAAACGAAAACAGCGTTCATGCGTACGTACGGACTACCGTCTCCATGAACGGTGTATTTCTTTCCATTTACTGATTTATTATATATGTATATTCTAAATATATATTATATATAAATAATGTTTTATATTCTGGAAATAAGTAATTATGATCTAACCAATCATATGAATAATTACAAGTTAAAACACGAACGACAAATGAGACGATTTTACCCAAAATGCTACTTTAACATGAATTTACAAAAGAACGGGTAATATAAAGTCATAAGTGGACCATATATGATATAATAACAATGAATATGATTCTGGAATAAGTCAATAACATTATTTAAATCATTATACAGGAGGTTCGGACACTTATAAAGCAAGTCGGACCTAAGGTAAGGGAAATATCACAATCTCTTTTTTTATCCGAGGTTGTTTATACTTTAGTATTTACTGGGGTGTATTTTATCATCCACATCCATATTTCCTCAATATGTAACATTATTTCCATCCACCTACAATTTTTTAAATACAATTTTACCCTTCGGTGAGTTTTTAGTAAAAGATATGAAAGGAATATTTTGTCGTTTTTCGTACGATGTATTTTTTGACTTTTCCGACAAAAGTACGAGAAGAATGTTTTTTTTTAAACGGCACGAACGGATTTTTACGGTTTTATAAATCCTTATTTTCATGAAGCTTACTCCAAAATATTTCATGACTATTTTCAATTAAATCACTTTCTTTTAAAATTTCATGATGTTTTGTGAAAAGAAATTTATTTTGAAGAAGAAAGGATATTTTCCTCAAGAATTCATTTCAAGTGTTTTATCAAAATTATTTTCCATATAAGGTAATAAAGGGTTCTGTTTCTATCCATATTTTTACATTGATTTGACTATGTTGTGATGGAATTATGTTTATGAATTCCTTTATCTTTTATGAATGGTTTTATGATGTCATGTTGTTTAAGAATCCTATTTTTATTACATGGGTTATGCAATGATGTATGATTTATGATTTTGTGGCACACATAAGAATGGTATCATTATGAGATGGGTGGGACCTATATCTCCCTCCAATGCATTGGGTAAAGATTTTTATATCTCATGAGATAGACATGGCTGGAATGGTACCGGTTCAGTGAAACAGGACTGAAACGAGGGTTACTCGATTCAGAAAGGGACTTTGTCCACTAAGATAGTCTTGGCAATGAGTCTTGACTAACAAGAAATGATTCTCTATGATTATGTGTGAATGCCAAAAAGTTTCATGTTTTAAGTTATGATTATTGTGATTACATTTCACTGCCATGATTTATCCCATGTTATGAAACTATGCTCTCTTTTTATGATTTCCAAAATGTTATGTTCTTATGAATATGATGTGATTGATATTTCTTTTGCTTACCCTTACTGAGCATTTGAGCTCACCCTTTTATGTTTTCTCTTCCCCAGGATATAAACAAAGGTTTTAGGTATAAAAAAGGAAGATCTTTATGGGAGATGTTGAAGATCTTTCACCACGATTAGAAGATTACGTTCCGAGTTTCCAAAGAAACTAAACTATTACGGTCCTTGTGTGTGTGTTTTTGTTATGTACTAAGTATTCCGCAAAAGTAATGTAATGTACATGTACGTCAGGCTCCGGGTATCTACAATGAAAGGTAAAAGGTTATCCTATAAATTTATTCTATTATAGGTTATGTTTATCAATGGTGGTTTTTGATCTATAATTCTAAGGAAGAAAAAATATAACATATGGAATGGAGAGATTTTAAAATAATAATCTTCAATAAATATTTCCCTCATGTGAGATTAACTGGAATGAATAGAAAATTTCCCAACTTAAATAAAAAGGAATAAGAAAGTATTACAAAAATGAGGCTACCTTTAAAATAATATCCAGGTATTCTATGGATTACATAAGTAATCTAGAGAGAAATATTGACCATTTATTTAAAGTCCTTAATCCAAATCTCTAAAGGGCAATGGATTCTCAATCTTTTTCATCATATTATGAAATAATATTATGTTACATCAAAATCTAGAAGTAATTTTCTAGATCCTATATCTTTAAGGTGAATCAAGAGAAGAAGAGGTCGATTGAGAAAAAATAAAAAGGTAAAGGGTCAAAGACAAAGAAGGGAATAAAGTAATTTCTATATTTTGAAAAATTTGTAAAGAAACATCCTGAAAATGTTTGAATGCTATGGGAGTTTGTAACCAATGTGGATATAAGGTTCATATGGATAGTGAATTAAAGGAGAATAAATAAACCAATGATTTATAAGTGCTTTAACTATAGAGAAATGGGGAATTATCCACACCAATTTCCCACGAATCAAGGATACATACCATAGAAGAGGATTAGGGGATAAGGCCAAGCTCATATGATCACTACAACTGAGGTTTAAGTTCTCAAAGATATTGTAGAAGTTTCTTTAATCATAGCCTCAAATTTATCCAATTCTCTATTTGATTTGGGATCCTCACATTATTTTATATCTTCTATGTTGGCTAAGAAAAATAGATATTTTACAGGAACCTTAAGAAAGGATTTTTCAGTTAAAAATCCTAGTGAAAATCTAAACATAATAAGGATGTGTCAGTCAGTTCCTATTATGACACATAGACATACCCAATTTTTAGAATTGATTATTATACCTATGGCTTATTTTTATATAATACTTGTTATGGATTTTCTTTTAAAATATAACACAAAAATTTATTACCAAGAGAATGAAATTGTGATTTATGATGAGGATGTAGAATTCCATATCTATATAGGGGAGACATCATTATCTGATTCATTTCTAGATCCACCTCTAGTAGCTCTTATAAATTATATTATTGTTGAAGAAGATAAGACACAATCTATATATGGGAAAAGTAATATTCAAATTGAGGATGTGCCAATTTTACAGGAATACATTGATATATATTCTAAGGAATTACCTATAAATACATAAGAATATGAAGTTGAGTTTTCCAATAATTTAATCCCATATGTGATACTTGTATCAAATAATCCCTATAGAATGGACATTATGGAATTAGTGGTGCAAAAAATTAATTACAGGAGTTGTGTGATAACAGATTTATGCACCTTAGTATTTCACCTTGGGGATACATTATTCTTTTTGTTAAAAATAATGATATATATATGAGGTTTTTCATTGATTATATGGAAATAAATTCTCTAACTATAAATAACAAGTACCTTCTGCCTCACATTAATGGCTTTTTCTATCAAATTTATGGAGATCAATATTTTTCAAAGATTCACATTTATTTAGGGTATCATCAATTGTGATTAAATAAGGAATATATTTTGAATAAAACATTTTGTATAAGTTATGACCATTAAAATTTTACATTAATGCAATTTTTATTGACTAATTCACTATCTATTTTTATGGATATAATGAATAGAGTATTCAAGAAATATCTTGATAAATTTTGTATGGTTTTAATTGATGATATATTATTGTACTCTAAAATCTATTAGTATTATGATAATCACTTGAGGATCATTATTGAGGCTCTTAGAGAAAATGAGATATCTGGGAAAATTTAAAAGTGTTAATTTTGGTTCTAGAAAGTTTCTTTTCTTGGTCATATTATCTCTAAGTATGGAATCTAAGTTGATCCTACAAAGACAAGGGTAGTAAAAGAATATCCTAAACCAATGAAAATAACTTAGGTACATAGTTTTACTGGTTTTGAAATTTATTGTTAGTGATTTATTCAAAATTTTACCTGATTGGATAACTAGGTAACCAAGCTTACATGTAAAGGGGTTAAGTTCACATGATCAAAGTAATGCGAAGAATTTTTTGAGAAAATGAAGAAGAGATTTGTGAATGATTCTATAATGACTCTATCGTTGGTAAATTATGGATTCGTGATATATAATGATGCATTGAAGAAGGGACTTGGTTGTTTCCGTATACAGAATGATAAAATTATCACCTATGCATCAAGGTAGTTAAAGGCTTATGAATAGAACTATCTAACCCATGATCATGAGTTGTCAACCATAATTGCTTCCTTAAAGATATGGATACATTATCTATATAGTGAAATATATGAGACATACATAGACTATAAGATCCTAAAATAAATATTTTCATAGAAATATCTCAATATGAGGAAAATTAAATAGATCAAGATACCCAAGGATTGTGATTTATCAACACACAACCGCCTAGGGAAGGAAAATAAGGTATTGGATGCATTGAGTAGGAAAGATCATGGATTATAGAACAAAATTAGGATTGATAGGGATATTATGTTCATGTATTTAGTTAAGATAGATATTGGAATAATCAAGGGGAAACATCACTCCATTTTTAAATGATTTTAAACGCATTTTTATTAGAAATGATAAACATTTTGTATCCTAATGAAGAGAGTTTTCAAAATAAAATTGAATCCATGAATGATGGGAATTTGGTATACTTCATATATAAATATGGAATAATAAAATTTATAAATAGGATATGTTCTTCATATATAACTAAGATAAAAAAGGGAATTATTAGATGATTCTCATATCTTTAATTTCTATTTACACCCTAGTATGATGAAGATGTATAGAGATTAGAAGGAATATTTTTGGTGGGATAATATAAAGAATGAAATTTATAATTAGGTATTAAAAAAATTTATTTTTCCGTAGGTGAAAGTTAAGAGACAACATAATATAGGATTAATATGACCTCTAACTATTTATATATGTAAATGGGATTATATTACTATAGTATTTTCAATGTATTACCAAAGACTCTTAGAAAGAATGATGTAATATGTTTTATTGTTGATCACCTTTAAAAATTTCAACATTTTCTTTATATAATAGAATATTTACCTTTTTAACACCATTTATGACTCTATATTAATTAATTTTTAAGACTTCATGGTGCACCAATTTTAATCATGTTTGATCATGACACATGATTTACATCAAAATTATAGAAAAAAAAATCAGAAGGCTCTAGATACTAAGATTTATTTAAGTAATTATTATCCCCCTCAAACCTATGGATAGTCTAAAATAACTATTCAAAATTTAGAATATATTTTGAGGTTGTTCTAACTTGACATTCATGGTACATAAGATCATTTTTTATCTTTAGTGGAGTTTTTTTATAGAAATAGCTTCAATTGAAGTTTTAAAATGGTATCATATGTATCATTATATGGAAAGAGATGTCATACTCCAACTTTTTGGAATGAATTTGGTAAAATAAATCTTATGTTTCCCAAACTTATTATGGAGAAAATGGTGAAGGTAAAGACTATTAAAACCCATATTAAATAAACTAAAATAATTAAAAAGATGCATCCTGATAACTAAAGGAAAGATTTGTAATTTCAAATGGGATATTTTATTTTCTTGAAAGTATCTCCATGTAATGGTGTTATAAGTTTCGGTAAGAAAGGAAAACTTAACCCCAGTTAAATTGAACCTTTTGAAATTTTGGAAAGAATTGGAGTTATGGATTGTAGTTTTGCAATGCCATTAAGACTCTCTAAAGTACATGATGTGTTCCATGTATCATTATTGAGGAAGTACATTCCATCCCCAATTCATGTGCTCACCTATGAGGAAATAGAATCGGAACCTAATTTATCATACTATAAAGAGCCTATTCATATTTCAGACACTTGAGAATAAGTCTTGAGGAATTTGATAACTCGACTGGTAAATGTACTTTGGAGAAATCATAATATAAAAGAGGTGATGTAGGAACTTGAAGAAATTATGATGAATAACTAACCAAATATTTTTATTATATGAAATTCTATAAATTTCTATAATGAAATAGGAGAGGAGAATGTAACATATGAGCTTTAATTATTGTAACCTTTTCTTTTTAGATAAACAATAGGACAATACACATAGTTTTATTCAATAATGATATTAAAACCTAAATTATAAAATTTTATAAATTTAATTTTATTAAATTAATTTCATTTTATAAATTATCATATCAACATTAAATTTGGTTAAAATTCTGGTATTTTTCTAAAATGATAGATTTTTTAGTTAATAGTGAAAAATACTGATTGTTCGAATAGAGTCATTTATTTTCATTAAATAAATTAATTAAAAAGACACATTATATTTTTAATCTGTTATTAAAGTAAAATATTTTCCATTTTATTTATAATAATCTAATTTTAATCAATGATTTTCATGATTTTAATAATAGATAATTTTTATGCTTAAAACTCATTTTTCTAAAAAACTGTTTTTTCATTTTGTTTTATGAATTTATATTAAAATTAATTTCTAATACTAATATAAAATTAATATTTATAAATTTATATCATATTTTTAATAATTAGTTTTAATTTTGGTAAATATTTCCCTTTTATTTTTTTTCAATATGAATAGTAATCATGGTAACATTTATTACATCGATAAAGGGTAAGGTTTTTTACTTAATTAGGATGAGCTCGTAAGGGGAGCCACCTCCTTAGGTTTTTCCCCTATCACCACCTCTCCTCCTTGCCTCGGATCGACATCTGAGCTCTCTTCGACTCTCCTTCTCAGCATTTTCGTGGTGGTGGTTCCTCTCATAGGGGTAGCGTTGAAGAATCTATGTTGGCGTGACCGTCTGGGCCTTCCCCATTGTTTGCGGTTATTATTCCTGGTCCTCTTGGCCGAGGGCCGGTGCTTCTTCTGTGTCAAATGGGGGTGCGTGTGATAGTTTGATGCGGTCTACGAGGGAGATTGTGAAGGCGGCGACGGGATCTGGATCAGATTTTCGGCGAGGCACCGCGACTGTCACCGTGGATTTTTTTTCTCTTTGTTCTCTCTTCCCTTTTGATTTTTCTAGGTTATGGTTCAATCCTTCTTTGGCATATGGTTATTTTGGTCATGATTTGCGGTTTGACCTGCTCCGGTGTTGCTGCGGCGGCGGCGTGGATTTTTGGGTTCGTTCTTTTTTGGTGAAGTGGTTATGTGCAGTGTCATTGGAGGCGCGTGGCGACGATGTCGTTGGGGTCTTCCGGCGAACCGTCTGGTTTATTTCCTGTGGGCTTCAAGTTGGATGATAAATTTGTTTTCTTTAATTTTTTTTTTGCGTTGATTTGTGATCATGTGGTATGAATGTGTGAATCGGTTGAATGTCTGAATTGGTTGAATGGTTTTTGTGTCTGTTTGATTTGTGGTGCTACGGTTTGCAATCATTAAAATATTCTGGATTGTGGGGCGTGCTTGTTTTATGTTCTTGTAGTCTTTTGGTTTCTCCCTTACCCATTAAAAGGGGGTCTTATCTTAATAAAAAAAATTAATATTCAGCCAGATAAAGGGTAAATCAGGCAATTAAGGTTAAAAATAATGATATAAGGCATTAAAAATAAACTAAAAAATATAATTTATTTCATTTGATTGTATAAATTTAGATATATCCATCACAAATTATATTATATGTCATTTTGGTTCCATTTTACCTTGGTAGTGACATTTATATTATTTTAAGTAAAGAAAATTCCAAAATTGTATATCTCTTGTTTTAAATTTCTTTTATATGTTTGCATAAGGATAAAAACATGTTATGAGTAAACATAAAATTTTCTTTTGAACATAATTTATTTATTTTTATCATGGTGATTCATTTTTAATTTTTAGTGATTGAATAATTTACTTAAATGCTCACCAACCATGACATAGTATTTATTCAATTAATTGAAAAATAAAATAAATGATTTTTAAAAAAATATTAAAAGTATCACAATTTGGATGAATTATTATGTCCCACTAATTTTATAGATACCTATAATATATTATTGATGTTTTAAAGTTTTATATTACAATTCCTTTATTTTTCATGTTTTTTCAAATCCAAATTAATTGAATAATTTCAAAATTGACATTACTGATATTTTCTAACAAATAAAATTTTATTAAATGATTTAAATTTAATAAAAAAACTTATATTCAAACAATTCAATTATATATGGTTAAAAAATAAACTATTATCCATTTATGGTTTGTTTTTTATTTTATGGTAACTTTTTTATCCCTTAAATGGTATAAAACTTTAATATTGTTGTAATTATCCAAAGGGTTGAGGGAGGTTAAAAGTAAAATGAAATGGTGAAAATATAAATAAACTTGTAAAATTTTAGTTTATGAGATTATTTAGACTCATACTCATATTATATTCTAATTCTATAAATTATAGGTCATTTTTAAATGAAAAATAATTTAAATTGATTTAATACTTTAAGAAATTCCAAGAATGTCCCTCCCCTAACTTATAAAAGGAAACTCATTATATCTTTTCTTTACACCACTTTGAGAAAACTGACTCAAACAATCCCATATATTTATATTATAAACATACTTATACAATTCTCGTAGGTTTTTTTCCTCCCAAAATACCAACCCTAAGTCCCTTAGGAAGATATCTAACAGAAGTATACCTAAGAATAGGTAATCATCTTTTCCAAATCATTCAAGATTATTTCTTATTATAATTCATTTAAATATATTTTTCACATCCAAAAATAATATCATAAATATAATTATATGTTATTTATATTATATTACAACTATATTACATCTCTTTTCAATCCTATGGAAAGTGAAAATGTTGTTTGTGCATACATACGACTTACTGTCTCCAGGTAGTAGTGTAGATCATTTTTCATCACCATTTTACTTGGATGGTTATAAAGATGGAAATAATAAATATATGTGATATTTATGAAATAATTATGTTTTTGGAATTATAATATCATATCTACCTTCTTACTTTCCAATCCATTGGAAAATGACAATGTCACTTGTACATATGTGTGAACTACCACCTCAATAAAGCGATGTGATCCTTTTTTCAATTATGCCTTACATAGATGATAATAAGGATAGATTTAATGAATATATATGATATGTATATCATGATTAAAATTATATATATTATGAAACCAAAATAAACGTACAAGGATTCTAACTTCTATGAAAAAACATGCATGATAAAATAGAGCAGTTAACATATGAAATAATGGAAATAACGAAATGTTGTTAACAAATTTGTGATAATATGTTATAAAAAGATAATATATTATATTAATATAGTTATAGTATAAATTAATAAAAAATTTATAACCATTATAAAATATTTTAAATTACATTAAACTAAGAGGAAATGTGAGGTAAGGTATTTCATCTCAATTTCCACTCCATTGAGACATACTTTGTATTATGCACCAATTTTTTTTATGTGGTGTATATACTACACCTTTAATTTATTTAACATAAATATATATTTATTCATTATGATTAAAGTTTCAATTCAGGTTTACTCTTTTAGTGGGTTATAATTTAAAAGTTACCAAATATATAAAAATTCACTTTACGGTCTCATTTTTATGGGATTAGGTGTATTTTTCATTGAAGGAATAATATAATCTATCCTTCATAAACTACATATATTTTATTATACTATATATATTTAATTATTTACCATAATTTCTTCAAATGTTTCCTATATTTATCACTTTAATAAATAAAATAAGTATTTAAAAGAAAAATCAATCTTTTTTCTCTTTTGATTGAGTATATTTTTCTTCCATGTCCATATTTTTCAAAATTGTCTGACAAAAGTCCTTTCTATTACTAAAATGATTAATTAAGTAAATTTTAAGTTATCATTGAATTTATAAAATATTAGAAAGTTAAATCTACTAAATGGTTTTTTTACTTTCTTTACAAAAAGTCAAAAGTAATATTTTTTTAACATGTACGGAATTAACATATTTTCCCACCACAATAATTTATTTATGCACTTAACTTATTATACAAATTTTCAATGTTTTTACAATGAAAACTATTTAATGGAATATTATTGTCATATTTAACTTCCATTTTATTTATTTCTTAAAATAACATGAGTTTATTACAAAAACAATATTTCTGATGAATTTATGTTAATCATTTATATCTTATTAATTTTGTGTTCATTAACTTTATCTTGAATCATTCAATTTATTATAATCATTTTTCATTAGAAGTTAAATTTATCCTAGATATACATATTCTTTGTATCATGGATATTATTATTTTCTAAACCGCATACCATTTCTATATACAGTTTTTTTACTTTGAAAGTTATTTGATAAATTGGTGAAATATTGATATTTTATATTCTTTACTCAATATGAAACTTTATTGATAAGGAATGTTTTTTATGAATTAAATTGATCATTAAATACATTAGTAATTAATAATAAATGAAATTATTTATGGGTTTCATAATTATATATCCCCTTGATGCATCGACGGGTCTCGTGAGACAAACCAATTAGCCAAAATTATTAAATGGGTTTTCTGTGTATGCATGCCCATAGTTTAAACTGTCTTGGTGTAAAGCCTTGGTAGAAAATATATCATGATTTCTAAGATCTTGATTTAAAATATTAAGTATTTCATTCATTTATAATTTAGTTATCATTATCCATGAGATTATTATATTTTTTTATTATCCATGGATGTATTTCATTCTCTAGTGATTGATTAAATGGAATCTATTTTCAATTATTTACCTTTCCAAATTTATTATGCCTTATTTACTCATAATAGATTCTATATTACTTAAAAAATTACTAATAATTTCATCTAATACTTATTTTTTTACTTTTCTTATGATATGAATAATAAATCATTGAATGGGTTTCAAGGATTCTGAACATTTTCTTTTTTCTGTTTTATATTTTATTTCCAATGTGAAATGGGAATCATGTATATATCTAGTTATTCAAGACTAGTAAACTGATTAGTCCTTCAGTTTGATATAATTTTTATCTTAGGAAAATGTAATAAAGTATAAACTGGATCTAGGTTATCAGAGTTGGGTTTTTTAAATAAATGGTCAAGAAAATATTTTTTTAAGAAAAGTAGACCTTAGTTCCTCTTTGGTGGTCAAACATTTTCTTCCATGTCTGTGATCTTCAAAATATTTTAATATATGTTTTTATATATACATGAAAAGTTTTATAATTATTATTTGTCATTTCCTTTTACTTTATTTATAATATTTTAAAAGAAATATTTTTTAATAAATGTTTTTGGAACAAGTCATTTTTGACTTTTTACGGAAGTGTGAAAATAATGTTATCTTTCAATGTATATGGTATAAATATAATTTCTCACCACTATGACTTCCCAATGATTTTAATCTTCCTATTTAATTTTCAATATTTCTTTTCAAAAAAAATTACCATAATATTATGTAAATTTTTAGATTTTAAATAAGTGGTTTCTAAAATAAAATTGTATTTTCCTTAAGAAATATTCTAGTGAACTTTTAATGGAATCTTTCATCTATAGAAACATCCTTTGATGTTTTTTATGGTTTACTAGGGATATGAACCAATGATACAATCCTTATTATTTATTTATATGGTTTATGATTATTATTATGATATGTTTACAAAACCTATCTATTTTCTATGGGTTGTACTATGATGATATGATGAATGTTTTATGATCTTATGGAATATATATGAATGTATTATGATTATGTGATAAGTTCTATAGTAATTACATAACCCTCTAATTAATTGGGTAATGATGATGGAGTTAAGAAAATCCTAAGAGATGTCGGGGTTAAGAAACTCCTAAGAGATGATGGGGTTAAGAAACCCCTAAGAGAAAACAAAGTTCAAAAACTCCTAACAGATGATGTATTTAACTAGTTATAAGTTTCTAATAAAAGAAAGTTGTAATTATCCAGTTTAAGTAATTCCCTAATGAATGTATGATGTATAACAACCCATATTTTAATACACTTTAATTCATGATTTATTATATAAATATACACTTAATAAAACCCTATAAGATCATGAGTACTATTGTATTTTGGTAATTAGGTACATATAATAACAATTTGCAAAATAAAATACAAAAACGTTATATAAAAACTCCATAAGATGCACTTATATTCCAAGGATCATCTAAAACTGAATGGGATAACCTGGGGATGTACATAAGAAATGTGTGAGCTATAAATCCCTATAAGGTAATAAACAAAGCATAGAATAAGTTAAAGCAATACATTAGATCTAGTAGGAATTTAAAGAAACAAAGAGTTGTGAGAATCATAATCTTTAACAATGATGCATGATATAACATGATAACGTAAAGGAAACATAGGAATGAGAAAACAATATAAAACATGACATCATAAGTCAAGGCTAACCACTAAGACACCATAACATAGTGTGCTTAGAATAACCTATTGTTCATCATACATAGAATATAATTACATAAAAACATTACCTAGTGCATTAGAAGAATATATAATTTTGGTCCCACACATCACTTTCATATCATTTACATGAATAAGTGTGCCACATAAATCATACAACATAAGGATGTATTTCATAAATTTTAACCTCATGAATAAAGATTATAGGTTAAATACATGTAAATACATAATAAATAAAGTATAGATATAACTATGTGAATACCCTTGAGTTTAATTAGATATAGGTATTCACTAATCAAATGTTTGGTAGGTAAAATCATAGGATAATTTAAATAGCATGGCTAGTGTACGTAAATATTTATAGAAGGGGTGAATGTGTAACACGCTAAGTTTTTATGAATTTTTTTCTGAATAAATTAAATTTATTTAATATATTTAATTACATTAAACACTAATTTTATCTTGGGTTATACGTAAAACTGATTTTAGCTTGCATTACAGGTGACACTGAGTTTTAACAAACATTGATATATTATTAATATAATTTTTTAAATACAACAATTATAACCTAATAGTAAAACATAGAAATATTAATAATAGTAACAAATTTAAAAATATTAATTAGTTTTATATAAATGAAACATATTGATAAACGTACTTAATTTTTAGAAAAGTCTTTTATATTTTGAAAATACTATTTTCTAAAAAATGTTTTTATTTAATTTTTTGAACAAATAATAAAAGTAATATTTAATAACTTTAGAAAATGTATATGAAAAAATATAATTTATTTTTTAAATCTGCGTATAAAAATTATCATGGAGTTAATTTTTTATATTTTTTTAAAAAGATAAACTTTTCAGTGAATAGTGAAAAATACTAGTTTTTATTAAGAATTTTATTTTCATTTAAAAAATTTTAAAACTTAAAAATTGTTTTAAGATGGTTTTAAAAGTAAAAATAGTTAAATTATATATTTATTAATCATATATATTTCATTGGAATCAATTTCATAATGAATTTTGATATTAAAACCTACTCTACTTAGGAAAAAAATTCCCTTTGAAAATATGTTTTCTCATCGCATCAGTGGGTTTAATTTTAAATTAAATTATGCCACTTTTGTGATTTGTATTTAGAAAAATGGATTACATATTTTAAATTAGAATAATTTATATTATATAATACTTTCAACTTAATTTTTTATCATAATTAATAGTAAACAAATTAAAATTTATTTCTTACGGTTAAGGTAAAAATGGATTTACCTGGGTTTAAACTCAAAATATGAGGGTTAAAAATGAACCAAAACATTTATAATACTAATTTTCTTGAAATATTTCAACCTAAAAACTTGTAAATTTTTATAATGAAACATTTTGGAACTTTTTGAAATATGAAAATCATGGTTTTGTTTTATTCTTTTCAAAGATACCAAGTTTGTCCTCTGCCCCACTTATAAAAGGCCACCCCCTCTCCTCTCCTCTTCACACTTCCAAAACCCTTTAGTTTGTAAAATCCATACCCACCCTCCTTTAACACTAGAAACATTATTTTTATCATAAATCCAACCTATGAAGTATTTTTGTACAAACATAAGGAGGTTACCTGGAGAAGAAGAGGCTAGAGGACTTTCGAGGAAAGAGAAACTCATCGTAAAGGATTTTTGTCTCAAAATAAATTTTTTGGGACATAAGTTATATTATGAACCTATCATATTCTAAGAGGTGCATATAATTCCTATTTTACATGTCATATCATGAAAATAATATATAATTTTTAAGGCTTATTTTCAAATAAAATTATTTCCAAAAAATATTTTATGAATTTTTTGTTTTAAAAAGTGATTTTCAATGAAAAGTAATTTTCTTTAAGAAATTATCAAAGTGATCTTTCAAAATCATTATTTGTATAAGATGTAATACTTTGATATTACTTATTCTTTACTGGGGATATAATCCATGGATAATATTCTTATTAAATATCTAGATTTTTTATGATTATTATAAAAAGATATTTATGAAACCTGTTTCTCTTCAATGGGTTATATGATGATAAAATTCTGGTGAAACCTACTTCTTTTTCCAAAGGTTATGCTTTGATGAAATGATGAAATGATTATGAAACCTATTTATTTTCTATGGGTTATCTCATGATGAAATGTTTATGAAACCCATTTATTTTCATGGGTTTTGTTATGATGAATTTTTTATGATCTCGTGGCATACATATGTTTGATTTTCATTATGTGATAGGTGGGACCTATATCAACTTCCAATACCTTGGGTAAAGATTGATATCACATGAGATAAATAATACTAGAGTGGGGAGTGAACCCATTTCAGTAAGGGAATCTATCCACTATGACAGTATTGGGAGTGAACCTTGACTACTGCAATGGTTTTGGAAGTGAACTTATTCCACTATGATAGTCTTAGAAATGATCCCTGAACTACTAAGGATTTTATTTTCTATGCTTATGTTTATACCAAAAATCTATGCCTTATTCTAATTTTATGTTCTCATGGTTCATGTTCTTTGATTCCATTATGAATCATGTCTTATAAACTACTAATAGTTATTCCATGACTCAAGTTTATGATATCTGATATGAAAGGTATGGTTTTAAAATTTCATTATAATGTTTTCATACACTTATACTCATGATATGTTGATATCTACCTTGTTTACCCTTACTGATCATCTTATATCACCATTTATTATGTTTCATTTCATAATCTTATGATGAAAGGTATTATTTATGTTGTGTATAAGAAGGGTTCTAGTTATGAAGAATATAGTGGGAGATGAAGTAGCTCGCTTATAAACTAGTTGTTTACTTATCCAAGTTTTCAAAAGCACTATAACTAAATAATTCTGACATGGATCATTATATTATTTAAGGAATATTCATCTATTAAGATGTGATATTTATGTATGATAATTTTGGGTATTTACAATTGGTATTAGAAAAAGGTTTAGTTAACCTTTGAAAAATAGGATGATAAGACATCAGTGAGATCCCTAGGGATATTTCTAAGGATATGTCTAGGGATATGTCTACAGATAAGTCTAAAGATGTGTAAAAGTATAGAAAAATGTATTGGAATTTTTGTTAATGATTGAGTGAGTTGTTTTAAATATATTACATCCATGTATGGATATTATAAGTGGATATGGATCTATCACAGAGGTTCCTATGGGTAATATCTCCAAAAAGGTCACATTTATATGGACTTGATCATCAACTAGTGTATGAAAATGGTCCTTAATGTACACCTGGTTTGAAACTCTAAGGGTAAATTCATTTTAAATTCATAAACTATTTATGAACTATCATAAAGGATTTTAATAATGTATATTAATGACCTAGGTTATGCCTAAAGTTTCATTGATTAAAAATAATGTGTTAAGATTTAGACACTTATAAATAATTTGTATTAATTATTTGGTTCCCCACTATAATTATTGTTTCTTACAATATACTTTTTGGTTTTATTTAATGGATGGAACCTAAAGGAACCGTGTTAATGTTGAGTGTGATGGGAAATTAAATGATTGTCCACTTGAGAAGTGAAATGTTATAGGAGATGGAATAAAAAATCTCATTTTTATGCTCACAAAAATTTCTCAACCAATGAATCTTATTGAACTTCTAAAAAATGAGGTAATAATGTTCTATTGATTTCTTCATGAGGCAAAATCATCCTTATTATTGTGGTTCTTATAATCCAATAGTTTTTGAGAAATAGATTAGTAGTATTGAAAATATATTTTCCAATATCCAGTTTTTGGGGTAAGAAAAATTCATTTTGGATATCTATCATTTGGAAGGTGAATCAAATAAATGGTGGACACTTATTAATAATAAAATTCAATAATATGAAATTGAATCCATGGATGAAATGAGTTTAAGAACTTATTTTTCAATAATTACTTTCCTCGTATTATTTTTATGAAAATGGAGAAAAATTCATTGATTTAATAAAGAATGATGAGGAATCCATTGGTACCTATGAGGAAAATTTTACAAGACATGTGAGGTATGCTTCTGTTAATATCATAAAACCTGAGAGTAAAGTTGATCGATTATTTAGTGAATTAAAACCAAGTGTTCAAAGGGTATTTCTGTGGATTAAAACAAAGTCTATAAAGGTAGTTGTCCATAAGGGACTCGATTAGCTGTGAAGAAATCATTCATTGTGCTATCAAGGTATAAATAGATATTATAGTTACCCATAAATCACATGGTTTTGATAAGAAAAGAAAAAATGAATTCAAAGGAAACTCTAAAAACTATGGAAAAAAGAAATTGATCTTTCCTCATGCTCAAAGTATGGAAGGAAAAATGGAGGAAATTTTATTAAGGGGACTAGTAAATGTTTTAATTGAGGAAGGGAAGTTCATCGGGTAATAAAATCTTGAACTAATGGGAAGAAGTTAACTAATGATGAAAATAGATAGAAATATCCATAAAATGCAACACCCACACTCTAGTATATCAAATGAAAGGACTATGGTCATTATGATAACCAATGAAAAAAATCTAAAGATTAATGATGATGATTGATGTTTGTAACCCTTAATCCATGATACAAAGGGAAATATTATACGACCACTATTTATGATAAGTTGTGGGATAATGACATAGTGAAAGGTACACTTCTTATCCACTCTAAAACTATTAATGACTTATTTGAATCTAGATCTACCCATTATTTCATAAATGAAGAATTTTATAATGGTATTAAGTTTCCACCCATAAGATTATATGTCCAATTAGTAGTGAAAACCCCTAATGGTATGATGATCACATCTCAAGTATATGATTCCTCTCCAGATGAATTTTGTGAGAATGTGCTTCCTAGAAATCTTTTCATTATTCCTCTAGTTGAATTTGATGTTATCTTATGAATGGATTGTATTTATCTATATAAATCCAAAATTAATTATTGAGGAATTGAAGTCACATTTTATATTTCAAAACAACCTATAATAATTTATCATTATGATGGTAAATATAAATATCTCATGGAAATTACATCAATTGTATGGGTTTTTAATTCCTATTCAAGAGGGTCATTTATCTCACATGGTTTGGGAGAAACTTGACATTAATGATATACCTATTTTGTGGGATATTTTTTATTTATTTACAGAATAGTTGCCTAGCCTTCCACCAAAATGTGAAGGTGAGTTCTCAATAGAACTCATACCTGGTGCAACACCTATTTCAAAAACTCCCTATAGAATTTCCTTGATTGAGTTATAGTAATTGAAAATAAACTCAATTAAAACCTTGACAAGGGATTAATTCAGCCAATTGTGTCACCTTAGGGTGCACCTATTCTTCTTGTTAAAAATAATAATGGATATATGTGACTCTACATTGGTTATTGGAAACTGAACAAGATCAAGATCAATAACAAGTATCACATGCCCTGTATCTATGACATGTTTGATTAACTGTGTGGAGATCAATACTTTTCCAATATTTACCTTTATTATGTATATCATCAATTGAGGGTTAATAAGGAGGATATACCCAAGAAAAAAAATTCTACAAGTTTTGGACACTATGAATATATAGTGATTACATTCTCTCTTACTAATTCCCTCAATATCTTCATGACTTTAATGAATAGATAATTTAGATATTACCTTGATCAATTTTTTGTAGTCTTTATAGGTGATATTATTATCTATTAAAATAGAATGGAAGAGTATGAATATCACTTGAGTATTTTACTAAAGAACCTAATTAAAGATAAAATATATGAAAAAAAATTAAAAGTGTGAATTTTGGATGAAAACGGTTTCATTTTTTGGGTCATATAATCTCAAGAGAGGGTATATCTGTAGAACCATCAAATACATAGGCTATTTAATGTTGGACCAGACCAACCACGGTGATTGAGATCCATAGTTTTCTTGGTTTAGTTGGATATTACCAATAGTTTTTGTATAATTTCTCAAAATTATATAATTTACTCACCAAGCTAAATCAAAATGGATCTAAGTTCCTTTGGAAAGATGAATGTGAGTAAAATTTTAAGGAAATGAAGGTAATATTAGTCATTATGACTATGATTACATTACCCTATAGTGGATAAGTGTTATTAATCTATATTAATTCATCTATAAATATATTAGGATGTGTTCTCATTAATTATAACATGGTTATATCTTATGCCTTGTGAAAATTAAAGGTTCTTGAGCAAAATTACTCAACACATGATTTAAAGTTAGCTATGGTAATTTTTTTTAAAAATATGAAGGAATTATCATTACAGATAAAAGTGTGATATATATACTGATCACAAAATTTTAAAGTATATATTCACATATAAGTATTTAAACATGATCCAGAGAATATGGTTAGAGTTGATTAAATACTATGACCTCTCAATACATTTCCACCATAGGAAAGAGAACAAGGTGTCCAATGATTTTATTAGAAATAATCATTCTAGCTTATCCATAATGAGGATCACAAAAGATAAAATATTTCTTAATTTTAAAAGGATTTATCTAGAAATTCTAAAAGACGGGGAAAATATTATCTTTCTCAATTTAAAGTTCAAGAATCTATCTAATTGAATATTAAAGAGTTGTAAAAGGAATATGTAGATATACAAAATATGGTGATAAATGTTCCTAAGTTTAATATTTATCATGATGGAATGATAAGTTTCAATAATAGTGTATCTGTTTTATCCATATTTTATTTGAATATGGAGATATTAGTGTATTCTAATATTTCTTCATTATTTATTCATCCTAGAATTATAAATATGTATATATATTTAAAGGAATATTTCTGGTGGGATGAAATGGAGAGAGATATCGCAGAGTCTGTATCTCGATTCTTGGCATATTAGTAAGTTATGACTGAGAGAAAAAAGTGTAAGGGGATATTACATCCATTACCTATACTAGAATGGAAATGGGGAAACATCACCCTAGATTTTTTCATTAGACTCCCAAAAAATTATAAAGGGTGTAATTCTATATATGTTGTAGTCGATTTCCTTAAAAATTCATCACACTTCATCACTATCATAGAATACTTATCTCTTGATCAGCTTTCCATAATATACATTAAGAAAGTGGTAAGGTTTCATGGAATACCAAGTTACGTTTTATCTGATTAGGATCTGAGATTTACCTCAAAATTATAGATAAGTCTTCAGTAGGATTTGTATAGGGAGTCAAGTTTTAGCATATCACATTATCCTTGGATAGATGGTCTGTCTAAGAAAACAATTAAAACCTTAGAGGATATGTTGGGATATTGTTCTATATATTTCAAAGGTGTTTGGGATCAATACCTTTCTATAGTTGAGTTTTCTAATAACAATATCCTTCACTCGATCGTTCAGATATCTCCTTTTGAACCATCTATAAAAACAAATGTATAACACCAATGTGTTAGAATGAAGTTAGAGAAAGAAATATATTAGAGCATAAGAAAGATAAAGAAATGGAAAATAATATTAGATACATTCAGCAAAATATCAAGTAATATTAGAGTTGGAAAAAATTTAGGAAGAAAATTACCATTGTGATCTATAATTTGAAGTTGGTGTTAAGGTTTTTCTAATAATTTCCCCATGGAAGAAGGTAATGAGATTTAGAGAGAAAGAAAAATTAAGTTGTAGGTATATCAGTCTATTTGAAATTATTGATCATATCAAGATGGTATCCTATCGGTTGGAACTTCTAGAAAACCTCGCTCAAGTTTATTATATGTTTCATGTATCACTCTTGAGAATTTACATACCTGATCCTTCACATGTATTGAACTCAGAGGCCATACCACTAGAGTAGGATCTTTCTTATGATGAATATTTAGTGGAGATTTTGGATCGTATATAGAAAGTACTGTGAAATAATACCACTCCCTAGGTCAATGTTTTGTAGTAAAACCACTAGTTTGAAGAAGCTATGTGGGAACCTAAGGAAATGACGAGGCAGAAGTATCCTCATTTGGTTATATCAAGATGATGAATTTTTAGGGGGAAATTCATTTTAAGGGGGTAGAATATAACACCTTGAGTTTTTATGAATTATTTTTCTAAATAAATTACTTTTTTATAACTTTCATTACACACAACATCAATTTTAGCTTGGGTTATATGCAACACTGAATTTAGCTTGTGCTACCTATGACACAAAGTCTTAACAAACTACAATAAATTATAAATATTATCTTTTAAATGCAACTATTATAACCTAGATGTCAAATTTAGATATATGAATAGTAATAAATACTTTTAAAATATTAATTATAATGGTTTTATATAAATAAAACATATTGATAAAAAGGTACTTAATTTTTGAAAATGTCTTTATATGTTTTGAAAATACTATTTTCTCAAAAAAATTATTGCATTTTGTAAAAAATAATAAAAGTAATTTTTTTCAATTTTAGAAAATGTATTTGAGAAATAAATATTATTTTTTAAATATACAAGTAAAAATTGTCTTGGAGTGAATTTTTGATATTCTTTTGAAAAGATAAACTTTTCAGTGAATAATGAAAATACTAGTTTTTATTAAGAATGGTCTCTTCGTTTACAACATTTAAGAACTTCTATATTTTTTTAAGATGGTTTTAAAAGTAAAATTAGTTCAATTTTGTTTTTTAAAATCCAATTTAGGTCATTTTAATCAATTTCATATTGAATTTTGATATTAAAACTTTCTCTACTTATGAATGTTTTTTCCTTTGAAAACATGCTTTCACGTCACATCTATGGGTTTATTTTTAAATTAAATTATTTCAATTCTATGAGTTCAATTTGTAAAAATTGATTCCATAATTGTAATAATCATAAATTACCTTAGCTAATAAGGTCTACTTAATTTTTTACCATAACGAATAGTGAAAAAAATATTTTTTATGGTTAAGGTAAAAATGGTTTTATTGAGGTTTAAACTAAAAAATATAAGTGTTAAAAATGACCCAAAACATATCCAACACCCATTATCTCGACATATTTCGACCTTATCACCTCTAAGGTTTAATAATAACCCAATTTGGAGATTTGTTTCATATAAAAAACATGTTTACAATTTATTATTTTCAAAATACCAAGTGTGTCATCTCACATATTTATAAAAGACCACCCCATATCCTCTCCTCTTCACACTACCAAAACCCTTTAATTAAACCAATAATTTCCCAAATCACCTCATTAATTATATTCTATGATCCTAGAATCCTTATTTTTATCATAAATAAAACCTATTAATGTTTTTTTTGTAAACCTAAGGAGGTTACCTAAAGAAGAGGAGGCTATAGGGATTTCGAGGCAAGAGCAACTCAAGGTAAGGTATTTTTTTCTCAAATTTCCTTCTTTGGGACATAAGTTATATTATACACCTATATTTGTCTTTGGGGTTTATATACTTCCCCTTTGACATGTTATATCATGAATCACTTTTTTCATGATATTCAAAGTTTCATTTGATGTTATTCTGTAATGGGGTATATAATTCAAAAGATACCAAAGTGATAAGGGTCTTATGATATAATATCATCATTTATCAGGATATTTTATTTTTATGATTCCGATGATGAAATATTATAATATATCGATAAATAAACTCATGAATTTTCTTATCCTCTAGTTATGTTGGGATAATACATGTTTTCCAATCATTTTCATCTCTTTATAGACTCAAGATTTCAAAAGAATTTTTTTAAAGAAAACCACATTTATTTCTCACTTCGGTCTAAAAACCATTCTCTTCCATGTCTATGCTTTTTAAAATATTTTGAAAAATGTTTTAATGTAGAGACCCGAAGCTTAACGTACATGGACATTACATTACATTTGCGGAATACTTAGTACATAACAAAAAAACACACACACAAGGATCGTAATAGTTTAGTGTCTTTGGAAACTCAGAATATAATCTTCTAATCGTGGTGAAAGATCTTCAAAATCTCCCATAAAGATCTTCCTTTTTTTTACCTAAAACCTTTCTTTATATCCTGGGGAAAAGAAAACATAAAAGGGTGAGCTCCAATGCTCATTAAGGTTAAACAAAAGAAATATCAATCACATCATATACATAAGCACATAATTTTGGAAATCTTAACCTGCAAAAGAGATCATAATTTCATAACATGGGGTAAATCATGGCAGTGAAATGTAATCACAATAATCATAACTTAAAACATGAAACTTTGTGGCATTCACACATAATCATAGAAAATCATTTCTTGTTAGTCAAGACTCATTTCCAAGACTATCTTAGTGGACAAAGTCCCTTTCTGAATCGAGTAACCCTCATTTCAGTCCTGTTTCACTGAACCGGTATAACCTACCGTTCCAGCCCTGTCTATCTCATGAGATATAAAATCTTTACCCAATGCATTGGAGGGAGATATAGGTCCCACCCATCTCATAATGATACCATTCTTATGTGTGCCACAAAATCATAAATCATACATCATTTCATAACCCATGTAATAAAAATGAGATTCTTAAACAACATGACATCATAAAACCATTCATATAAGATAAAGGAATTCATAAACATAATTCCATAACAACATAGTCAAATCAATGTAAAAATATGGATAGAAACAGAACCCATTATTATCTTAGATGGAAAATAATTTTGATAAAACACTTGAATTGAATTCTTGAGGAAAATATCCTTTCTTCTTCAAAAATCAATTTCTTTTCACAAAACATCATGCAATTTTAAAAGAAAGAGGTTTTATTGAAAATAGTCATGAAATATTTTGGAGTAAGCTTCATGAAAATAATGCTTTATAAAACCGTAAAAATCCGTTCATGCCGTTTAAGTTAAAAAAAACATTCTTCTCGTACTTTTGTCGGAAAATTCAAAAAGTACCTCGTACGAAAAACGGCAAAAGATTCCTTTCATATCTTTTACTAAAAACTCACCGAAGGGTAAAATTGGATTTAAACAATTGTAGGTGGATGGAAATAATATTATTTATGAAACATGGATGTGGATGATAAAATACACCCCAGTAAATACCAAAGTATAAACAATCTCGGATAAAAATGAGATTGTGATATTTTCCCTTACCTTAGGTCCGACTTGCTTTGTAAGTGTCCGAAACTCCTGTATAATGATTTAAATCATGTTATTGACTTATTACAGAATCATATTCATTGTTATTATATCATATATGGTCCACTTATGACTTTATATTACCCGTTCTTTTGTAAATTCATGTTAAAGTAGCGTTTTGGGTAAAATCGTCTCATTTGTCGTTCGTGTTTTTAACTTGTAATTATTCATATGATTACTTAGATCATGATTACTTAATTCCAGAATATAAAACATGATTTATATATATATATATATTCATAATACACATATATAATAAATCAGTAAATGGAAAGAAATACACCGTTCATGGAGACGGTAGTCCGTACGTACGCATGAACGCTGTTTTCGTTTCCTTATTGAATTGAATGGAATTAAGTAGATGACATACATATAAATATAAATAATTCCAGTATCATTATTAGGTCATATATTTGATTAGTACTTATTATATATATACTTTATAATCATTCATGAATGGTTTATCATTGAGAATGAATCTCATCGCGTCGTGGAGACGGTAGTCCGTACGTACGCACGAGCGATGATATTATTTCCATAAATATTGAATTGAATTGGAGTGGATTATACAATATATCAGAATCAATATGATGTTGTAATAACTATGTATAGTTATTCTTTACACCACTATACCCATCCATGTATGGTGGTGGTGGAAAATAGATTACACCACGGCGTGGAGACGGTATTCCGTACGTACGCACGCGCGGTGATTTCTTTTTCCGTAGGATGGATAGATGGTGAAATAGGGTTGTTTCATAATTATAATAACATATCAGTATATTATTGATACTGATGTTATTACTTCATAATGAAACAACCTAATAAGAAGAAGTGGAAGAAGAAATAAAGATGAAAGAATTGGTAACGGTAATTACCTCTTCTTTGAAGCACCTCTTTGAGACCTCCTCTTAGGGCACTAAAATTGGTCTTTGAGGAAGACCAGAACCTCTAGGATGTTTCTAGGGAAGTGGAGAAGATATTTTGGCAGGGGTTGGCCGAGCTTGAGTGCTCAAAGTGGTGTGAGGAGAAGGGGGAGGAGGTACCCTTTTATAAGGGAGGAGAGGGGCACCTTAGGAATACCTCAAAATATTATTTTATATTAATGTCAAAATCGGTTTATAATGGTTCCAAATAGTCTTATTTCGAAGCTAAAGTGGGGATGGGTCGAAATCCTATCAACCAATAGGATTTAGACAAGTTTAGGGTATTATTTTAACCTTATCAATTATATTTAACTCTAAGTTAAATAATTTAACTTTTACCGTGTCTTTTTGTTTTCTTTCACTATATGGTTAATACACTTACTATAACATGCCAAACGAACCCCAAATAGTTTATTATTAATATATATATCATTATCTAAGTCATTGGGCCGAACATTATATTTTTAGGAATAAAATAACAATTAATAATATAATATTTTATTTAAAAACTATTTTGTGTCAATTTTGACACTATTTGATATATGATTTTTTTGAAAGTCATAACAGAATTATATGTTCGAAACAAGTTGATTAAATCAACACTAATATCTCATATTAACCTTGAAAATTAGTGTAATTCATAAAAAGTCTTAAATTACATTTATTTTGGTATTTATAATATCAATTATGTCAATATTTCATTAATAAGATAATTACTGCATCATCTTTGTGTCATAAATAAATTAAATTATTTGATGTCTAAAAATTACAAATAAAATACCCTAATGTAGGAAATCTTTTTATCTTTCTAATGAATATTTACAATCGAATTTATCTTATGTATAACCCTATATTAAAAATGTTTTAGTAAATATACTTAGATTTTAACTCTTTAACTCTTCTTTGAATTAAATAATAATAAATGTCCTAATCTAATCCAAGTGGGCCTAAATGATAATATTTTACACTTAAGGGTGTTTTTGGTCGAGATACACTTGTCCAATAGAATTAGGACATGTGTTAGGGTAATATTAATATCATTCTTACCCTTAATTACCCTATTTACTTTTAACCGTGGTAAATAAAAGTAAAAAGTTACTATTCACCAAAAATTATTTTCATCTCATTGAACCACATTTTACTTACTGACATCAACCGTGTCTCTCGGATTTTTGAAATTCCATTCACAGAAGCGGTAAAATTAAGTTTTATGAAAAATTCAGTTTTTTAACTACCACTTAGTAGTTTCACTATTCATCAAAAATTGATGTTTTTCAGAACAATGCCAAAATTTCATCCTAAGCTATATTTCATATTCCGAATTCAAAAATGAAGTCTATTTTACCAAATTCATAACATAGAAGTTGCATTAATTAATTTTATAATTAAATCCCTCTGTTAAAACAAATAGCGTGTTTTTAAGAAACAATATCTATCAAAAGATTGACACTTGTTTATGTCTGGTTTAAATGTGAAATTACATCCAATGTCCAACATTGTATTAAATTGTAAAAATATATTCTAAATATACTTTAAAACCACTCAAATTAATAATTTATCACTATTAATTATTTTGATTAAAAAATTTGTTTTTAATTATAATTTAGTAATTTTCACTATTCATCAGAATATGAAAGTTATCCGAATAGTACCAAAATTTCACCTTAGGCTAAATTCGATACTCCGAATCCAAAAATGAAGTCCATTTTGAGGGCTAAATTTTCTAAAATTTTAAAAGGTGGTTATTAATATTCATAACGGCTAGTTATAATAATATTTTAATAGCATATCGTTGTTTAGTGAAACTCGGTATTGCGTACTACACACGCTATCGAGGAAGGTCGTGTAATGCAAGGAAAGTCAAGGATGTGTGTTGTGCAAGCTCCTTTTGGTGTAGCATACAACACAAGACATTAATAAAATTAAAAGAATATTTTTCATAAAATCTCGGGCTGTTACATTTAATGTTCCCATATGATTGTTTAAATTCATTTTTACCCTTGTTTTACTTTTTTAAAATTGTCTTAAAATGAATATTTATTCCATTTTTCAAAAAAAGGAAAGTTTAGATTTTACTAAAAATGTGAAAGGAGTCTTTATTTTAACATGTACATAATGAACAGAAGTTCCTTCTATCAAGACCATTATTTTATTTGAATATTCCTTTATAATTTTTTGATTTTATTTTCAAAGAAAAGGATTTACAAAATATTTTATGAATTTTTAGTTTTAAAACATAGTTTTTAAAGAAAAGTTATTTTCCTCAAGAAGTGTTCAAAGTGATCTTTGAAAATAATTTTCCATCTAAGATGAAATCCTTTGATGTTGCTTATACTTTAATAAGGATAAGATCCAAGTATGTTATTATTATTCCTTCTCTGGATAGTTTATGTTTATGATGAAAGTAATTTTATGAAACCCTTTTCTCTTCCATGAGTTATAACATGATAAAATTATTATGAAACCCATTTCTTTTTCCACAACTTATGATTTAATAAAATGATAAAATGATTATTAAACTTGTTTCTTTTCTACATGTTATGTTATGATGAAATATTTATGAAACCCATTTCTTTTCATGGGTTCTGCTATGATGAATGTTTTTTGATCTTATGGAACACATATATATGATTTTAATTATGTGATTTGTGGGACCTGTATCTCCCTCCAGTGAATTGGGTAAATATTTATATCTCATGAGATAAATAGGATTGGAATAGGGAGTGAACTCAATTCATTATGGGACACTATATCTAATATGATATTTTTGGGAGTGAACCTTGACTACTACAATGGTTTTGGGAGTTAACCCATTCAACTATGATAGTACTGTCAATTGTCCTTCAACTACTAAATAAATTATTTTCTATACTTATGTGTATACCACAAATCTATGCCTTATGTCAATTTTATGTTCCCATGGTTCATGTTTTTTTATTGAATTATGATTCATGTCTTATTAACTACCAAGATTTATTCCATGACTCGTTTATATGTTATATGATATGAATGGTATGGTTTTTCAATTTTATTTTCAGGTTATCATACCCTTTTTCTAATGATATGTTGATATCTCCCATGTTTACCCTTACTTAGATTTTGAGATCACCCTTTCTTATGTTTCTTTTCCCCAGGTTATGATGAAAGGTGGTATGTATGATATATATAATAAGGGTTCTAGTTATGAATAACTTAGTGGAAGATGATGTAAATCACTTATGGATCAGTTGTTTATGATTCCATGTTTCCAAAGGCACTGGACCTAAATGATTCTAGTGTGAATAGTTATGTTATGTAATAAATATTCTTTTATTAAGATGTAATATTTATATATGAGAAGTTTGGGTATTTATAGAATGAGAGAAAAAAGGTTATATAATTACTTTCGAATCATAAGGATAGAAATATGGATGTGTAAAAACATATCCCAACTTGAAAAATTGAAAATAAAATGTCATGACATAAAGAAGGTCCTTGAAAAAAGAGCAAAAGGAGAGGATCCCTTACTTCAGTGTAGTAACGACTTAGTTAAAGGTTATAACAAGATGGGATTAATGATCTATCATTATTATAAAATAAATTGGATAGTGATGGGATATTTATAAATAAATCATGACATAATAAATTGAGATTCAAAATGCTAACTATAAAGAAGAATCTTGGATGGAAAATAAGAGAGTGAAATCTCTTACTTCGGGATGGTGCTACTTAAATCTTGGAAGGAGCTTCTTAAGTGATTAAGGGAACCATGGGAGGGATCTATAGAGTTAAGGGTGGAGTTACTTCATAATACAAGTGTTTTGAGTGAATATTAATGGGATGTTGGGTGGATTTATATATCAAAAGTGAGGATAATTCTTTATTAATTTTCAAACATAGGTTTTGGACTCTGTATGATAAAGTAATAAAAACCACAAACCTTACCATATTTTTTTACTATAGTTTCTTAAAAGTAGAATTTTTTTAATTATTTTGTAATTATAAGAACCTAAAACATTAAAATAATTCCCATGGTGATGTGGAAGTGAGTCATGTTTATAAATAATTGATTTTAAAACCTTAAAATATAATATAGGTTTTGGAAGATTCATTAAGGATTTATAAAATTAATCAAATAACACCAAAAATAAAATATTTCAAATGAAAGATATATATTTGGTAATGTATTCGTTTTATGTCATATATAACATCAATTTTGTGTCATTATGACGTCATATCACACACTTTATACTTATACCGTATTTAATTTTTACCCAGAAATTCAACTATCTCAGAAAATTATAAAAAAATTACCATAGGATAATTTCATTGTTCTGATTTCAAAAATAATATTTATTTTATTAAAATAATTCTATAAATATGATAATTTACACTTTTAAATAAAAAATCCTCTTTTATTAATAAATACTATTTTTTAAAATAATTATTTTCTAAACCTTATAAAAATTAAATTTGAATTCAAAAAATTATATTATTATTTATATTTAATAATAATATTTTTTCACAAATATTATTTATTTAAAAAACTCTTTAATTAATCAAAAAAAATTCCTTGAATCAAAATTATATATTTCCCAAAATTTAAATTTTTGTTTCATCATATCAAAATCTAATTTTTATCAAACTCATTATTTAATCATTAAAAAAGTAATAATAATAAAGGATAAATATAATAATTATTTTATAAAAGATATAATATTAAAATTCATATTTTTATGGTCTATATACATAACCCCTTATTACATTAGCATATTCCCTAAGGGTTAGGTGTGCAATTGTGAGATTTTCTTAGGATGGTTAGGTAAACATTATTTGGGTCATGATCTTGATGAGCTTGAAATTCTCCCATAAATGGTTTCATTCATTCTTTATTTATTAACTATCATCTTGATATTGTTCAAGGGTAATTCCCAGTGATGCTCTCTCCCTCGAAATCTCTGATAAATGGGCTTCATAGGTTATTATCCTAATGATCGACATCATTGTTCCCTTTGTTTGTATCAAATATAATTTATCATAACCCTTAATACACTAATCATAATAGTTAATGTAAAATGGTTATATTATCAATTTTTATGATTATTAATGGCCTTTTAAATTTGACGCACCATATAATAGTCCAAAATAACCAAAGTGGTGCATGTGTGTTTTATAACTTCATTTCATAATAAGGAATTTACTCATTTAAAAAGGAATTTCATTTTTAAAGGTTTAGGTCATTACATTATTCAACCATCAAAAATTTCACCCTAAAATTTTTCATTTCATACACAAAAATAGATATGGGTACTTCTATTTCATCACCTCTTCCAGTTCCCATGTCACTTCCTCAAACTTGTGGTTCCTCAATTACAATTTGACTAAGTGAGTTGTCTTGTTACATGGAAGTTTGTCTCTATTATCTAAGTTCTTTACTAACTGCTCCTTATATGAAATATCATTCACTAATGGTAACACCTATGGATTCAGTGCATGTGAGGGGTCTAGTATGTACTTATTCAAGAGGGATACATAGAACACATCATGTACTTTAGATAGGTTAGGTGGGAGTTGTGTTCAATTGGTCTCTGATCTAATGAGATCAAGGATCTCAAATGAGATGATGTATCTTGGACTTTTCCCACCCTTCTTCCCAAAAATATTGAATTTATTCCATATTGATATATAAAGGTGCACTTTATCTCTAACCTCAAACTTTAGATTTTGTTAATGATTGTCTTTTTAGAGTTTCTATTGAATTTGTGTATATTTCATATGAAGTTGAATGGATTAAACCTTCTCTATAATTTCATGGATAAGAACATGTCCCATCAGCTTCCACTCTCAAAATTTATCCCATTATGTCATGGTTTAACACCTCTTCCCATTTCTATACTGGTATGGAAAATAGTTTCATCATAAACTTATACTTATGTTATTGTTCCTTAACATTTTGGCATACCAAGAATCAAGATACCAACTTTGCAATATATCGCTTCATATTATCCCACCATAAGTTTTGATTCAAATATTTATACATCTTAGTACTTATTGTATCAATAGATAAGGATGACCTATTCACATCATCCATAAGTTCTCTATTCAGTTATGGTTTTTATGGGACACATATTCATGTTCCAAACCTTATACCTCTATCTTTAGAAAATTTTAACTCTGGAATATTCTCTACCTTCTTCTATAACAACTCATCATATTTTTAGGCCTCCTTGATCATATCAATAATAGATGATTGAGAAGTTATTTGAGCAAGGTAAGATAAAGATACTTTTATTATTCCCATATCCATCCTTTGCATGTCTAAGAAGATTGGATCACATGAAATCCTCATCATGGATAGAGTTGTGGGATCCTTTCTAATTAGATTATAGGCCATTTTTTTCTTTCTAAGGATGGTAATGGACTAAAAAATCATAATACATGATTATCACTAACCATCTCTATGGGCACATATTTAAATCCTTTTATGTGGATATATACTTGAGGATTTTATGATCCATATATATATCACACTTTTATCAAATAGAGATAATTACATAAAATATTTAATGTGAAGATAACCACAGTGAATTATAGATCATGTGTTGAGTTGTTATTCTCATGAATAATTAATTGGTAGGAGGAATATAATATCAATTTTTTATCTAACATGAGTATACAACCCAGGACCATTTTGTACAAATTGTTATAGATCAAAAATATTTCCCCAATAGTGGCTAATTTGAGCAAGAGTGTAGTGATTATCCTCTTCTTCATCACATTAAATATTTCCTCACATTCATCGGTCTAAAAAATTTGACTCCCATATAAGTTATCTTGGATTATGGGATTGAAAATAATGTCACAAATCGGTGATAGTACCCAGATAATCCAAGGAAACTAAATATTTTTATCTCATATATTAGTTTTGGCCATCCTTAAATTTCCTAGGTTTTTTAAGGATCCATAGATATCCTTTTTTCGGTGATAACATTCCCCAATAATGTTACTTTTCTATAAAAAATTCACATTTACTATACATCACAAATAAATTTTCCTTTAACAAATTCTTTGTTAAATTATTCAAATGCTCCTCATATTCCTCCATGATTTTGGAGTAGATAAGAATATAATCTATAAATACTACCAAACATTTATCTAGGTAATCCCTAAAGACTCTATTCATCATTCCCATGAAGATTTATAGAGCATTGGTGAGTCCTAATGGCACAACTGTGAACTATTAGTACCCATACCTTGTTTGAAAAGTAGTCTTGGGGATATCCTCCTTCTTCACCTTTACTTGGTAATATCTTGTCCAAATATCCACCTTGTAGAAGGATTGTGCTCCACATAGATAATATAACAAGTCATCAATTTCTGGCAGAGGATACTTTTTATTTATCCTGATCTTATTGGGCTCATGATAATCAATGAAAAGTTACATTGACCAATCCTTCTTAGAAAAAGGATCGCTTCACCCCACGGTGAAGGACTCTGTCATATAAACCCTTTATATATATTCTCATAAAATTGTTTCTTTATCTCCACAAGTTCAAAAATATATATTCTATATGGATTCATGGATATTGGAAATGATCTGGCTATAAACTCAACTGAGAACTCAACCTATCATCTAGGATAAATACTAGTAAATTATTTAGGTTACACATCAATGAATTCCCTCGCAATGGTAATTTCTTCAAGGATGATATTTTACTTAGTATAAATCATTTGAGAAAGATATGTTTTCTCATAGGGAAATAATATACATACTTTTAATTATGATACAAAATGAGATTAATTATCCTCATTTCACTTGTATAGAATCAGAGGATGATTCATGATACATAGGGTGGTTTCCTTCTCTCAGTGGTTTATGTTGGATCTATATAAGAAAATATAATCCATGCCTAGAATAGAATTTAATTCTACTAATGGTAATATCACGAGTTTTTTTACTAAATTAATCCAAAAGATTAGATAGGGGAAGAGTTATATGCTTGGGATGTGATAATTAACCTATTCCTCGTCTTCACTGATAACTCAAATTCTGTGTTTTGAGGTGGTGTTTGAATATTTATACTAAACATGCATGATACAAAAGAATTAATAGAACCTGAATCAGAAAGTATGATCACTATTCTTGAATGAATAACTTGTATACCTATCGCCACTTCATTATCAGGATCCACCTTAGCAGTTGTGATAGCATAAGCTCACTCTTTCTCTCTAAGTCTTAGAGGATGTTGGCATTAATTATCAACAAAAACCCTTGTCTTGGTTCATTGATTCACATAGTGTCTTTGTTCATTGTAGTTGAAACATTGGAAAAAAGGATGAGGTTTGACTATAGAATTAATTTCTTCTATCACATTGGTGGGTTTCTCCCATTGGAAATCATTATCTAGGTTCCCTTCATTCTCGAACCCAAAGCATTTCCTTTTCTATTTCAAGGAGTTATAGAAATGTTTCTTTACACACTTTTCATAAGTGGGATGTTGTAATTTATTACACCATTATATTTCTCCATCATACCTCTAGAATTAAACTAGATTTTATGCTTATTATCCCTATCAGAACCTTGAGATTCACTGATCTCCATTTTGACTTTGAGGGAACATCATAAAATTTCCTCATAATTTTCAAATTTATGAATGGATAAGTCTTTTTTTATACTAGGATTTAGCATAACAAAGAGGAAATCAAATTTACTTTTGGGGGTAATGAAAAATATAGAGGCGTATCATGAAATTCTTTTGAAGTACTCGTTTTACACCCTAATAGATTCATCATCATTTTTATTGAGGCTAAAAAAAATCCATCTTCATTTTAAGTTATATAGTTCAAGGAAAATACTTATTGAAAAACATTTTACATAATTCCTTCCACTCTATAACTTAGATATCCTCCTTGGGCTACGTATTTTTGACCAACATCCACCACTGATTAGATTATACTTCTATACAATAAATATCCAGTACAACCTTATCTTTATTAGAGCATGGAATAGTGGAGAATACATTTTTAATGTATTTGATCCATTGTTCTGTGATTAAAGGATCATAAGATTCATTGAATGTTAGAGGCCTTTATTACACAAAGGTCTCAATTGAATCTTTATCTTTCTTGGGGGAATTCAAGCATTCCTCTTAATTCAAGTTTCAATTCAAAACTTGAGTTAACATAGGAAAAACTATGATGAAGTTCCCAATTTCTTATCTCATTATATTGGGAATCTCATTTGGCCAGTCATCACATTTCTCAGCACATTTTTTATTGAATCGGTTGCTCCTATTTCCATACATTGACTAGAATAAAGGTAAAATTAGGGGTGAGTATTTTTAAACTATTAAAAAAACAATTATAAAACCATGAAAATTAAAGGGATAACTCATAAATGATATATATTTATTGACCTATGAATTTCTAGGTTTCAATCTAAGTTATCCCTGATAAATTTCTTAATGTAAATTTTTATATTCATTTTTTTCCCTTTCATAATGGTTCATAAAAAGATTGTGAATCTACCAAAACATATCCTTTGAAAGTATCAAATCAGGTGTGTAGAAAGGCTCATTATTGTGCACTAGGTGATGATCAATTCCATCTCAATGTGGAATTTTTAGGTTTATTACCCCTAGGTATATTTGTTTCATATCCACATCCACTTGTAGTATCTATACAGGGATGTGTTTACTTAGAAACCACTCACTCTATACTTGACCAAATTTTAGGGATGTTTTCATATGTTTAGACTTATCCCTAAGTCTTCCACTAGAGTTTTCTAATCCCAATACCCAAAAATAACTAGACTTTACTCCGATGTCAACTATGAAAACCCATATTTCAATACACGTTAATTCATGATTTATTACATAAAGATACAATTAATACAACCTCATAAGATCATAATTTTTATTGTATTTGGGTAATTTGATACATATAATAATAACTTTCAAAATAAAACTCAACAATATTATTTAAAAACTTCTTAACTTGTTCTTATACTCCATGGATCTTCTAAAATTGTATGGGATAACCTAGAGATATACATAAGAAAGGGGTGAGCTATAAATCCTTGTAAGGGAATAAGAAAAGAATAGCATAAGTTAATGCAGTTCATTTAATCCAAGAGTCATATAAAAGTTAAATAATAGGGGTGAGAAACAAAATCATGAATAATGAGGTGTGATATAACATGATAACATAAAGGTAATATTGGAATGTAGAAACAACATAAAACGTTATATCATAAACTTAAGTCAAGGATAAACACCAAGAAATCATAACATAGTTTTCTTATAATGGCATCTCATTCACCATACATGGAATCTCATGAAATAAAAACATTACCCAATGCATTGGAGGGATATATAATTTCAATCCAACCTATCACTTCCATTTCATGTACATACATAAGTGTGAAACATTGATCATACAACATAAGTATTTATTTCATCAATTTTAACCTCGTGATAAGGAATTTTGGTTTAAATGCATTCAAATCCTGAATCAATGAAATATTGTTACAACTAGGTGAATAACATTTAGTGTAAATAGAGATGGTTATCCACTATACAAATGTTTGGCATGGAAAATCATAGGATAATTTTGGAAGTATAGGGAGTGTGCCTAAGTGTTTATAGAAGGGTTAAATGGGAGAAAAAGGGGTCTGTCATTACTTGGGAATCATAATTATATTAAGAGATAGGTGTAAAAACATATCCCAATTTGAACAATTTGAAATAAAAAACAATGACATAAAGAATGTTCTTGAATAAAAAGGAGGTGAGGATCCCTAACTTTAGCATAGTAACGGCTTAGGTAAAGGTTATAAAGAAAGGGGATAAATGATATCTTGTTATTATAAAATCAATTATATAGTGAATGGATATTTATAAAGTCATTTAAATATAATAAATTGAGATTAAAATGGCTAAATAAAAAGAAGGTGTTTCGATGGAAAAGAAGATAGAGAAGTCCCTTACTTAGAGAAGGTGCTACTTAAATCTTGGGAGGAGCTTATTAAGAGATTGGGGGAACCTTAGGAGAGATCTAGGGAGGTAAGGTAAGATTAAACTCATGATCTAAGGGTTTTTAGTGAAGATTAAAGAGAGTTTAGGTGGGTTTAAATAGAAAAATATAGGATAGTTATTTATTAATTTCTAAACATAGGTTTTAGAATCTATATGATAATGTAATAAAAATCACAAACCTTACCATAGTTTTTGACCATTTTTTACCAAACCTTACCATAGGTTTTGGAGTCTTTTCCATTATTTCATAAGTCTAATAACCGAACAAATTAAATTAACTCCCTTGGTGATGTGAAAGTTAGTCTTGTCTAGAAATAATAGATTTTAAAACCATAAAATATAATATAGGTTTTGGGGGATTTATTAAGGATTTATAAAATCAATAAAATAACATAAAAAACAAAAATATTTTAAAGGGGAAATAAATATTTAGTCTTAGATACCTTTTATGGGATATATAACATCACTTTTGGATCATTATTATGTCATATTATATACCATATAATTATACCGTATTTAATTTTTATCCAAAAATTTGACTATCCCAAAAAACTATAAAAAATTCAACATTGGATAATTTTGACATGGTAATTTCAAAATAAAATTTATTTAAAAAATAATAATTCTCTAAATATTATAAGTTACAATTTTAAATAAAAAATCATCATTTATTGAAAATTTTTGGTTTTTTATGATAATAGTTTCCTAACCCTTATAAAATTTACATTTGAATTCATAAAATTATATTATGATTTACATTTAATAATAATATTTTATTAAAATATAATTTATTTAAAAAATTATTTAATTCATTAAAAATAGTTTATTTATTGAAACTATATATTTCACAAAAAATATAATTTGTTTTTCATCATATCAAAATATAATTTTTATCAAAATCATTATGTAATCATTTAAAAAGTAAAAATAATAAAGGATAAATATAATCATCACTTTATAAAATACAGAAATTTAAAAATTCACACTTTTAGGGTTTATATATGTAACCCCTTATTACACTAGCATATTCCCTAAGGGTAAGGTGTGTGATGGTGATATTTTCTTGATGTGGTTCGGTGAACAAAGTTTGGTCCATGATCTTGATGAGATCGAACTTGTCCTATAAATGATTTAATTCATGATTTAGTTGTTTAATATCTGGTTTTTATTGTTCAATGGAAAATCCAAAGGATATTTCATCCCTCAGAAGCTTTGATAAATGGACTTTATATGGTATGATCCTACTGGTAGAGTTCGTCGCTTCCTTTTTCTATGTCAAATGTACTTTATCATAACCCTTAATATAATAATATTAATGGTCATTATACAACATATTATAAATGGTTATGATTATTAATGGTATTTTAAATTTTTATAGACTATATATCAATCCAAAATAACCAAATTAGTTCAAGTTTTTTCTATACATTCAATTCTTAATAAGGTATTTACTCATTTAAAAAGGAATTTCATTTATAAAAGTTTGGTCCATTACACGATGCCTAAGATATTATTATGATTATGCTTAGGATTTATCTACAAAATTACTCTGAAATGTTAAAATTATTATGATATTCTATTATGGATCGTGATTTATTTATGATAATTCCCCAATCTTATGATTCATTTATTTTTAAATGCTAATGTTTTATGCTATTACTAATGTTTATAATCTATGAAATATTAGGTATAAACTTTGTATGTTATGATCATGATCCCAAAACATTATTTATGATAATCAATTGATATCTCCCATATTTACCCTTATTAAGCATCTGAGCTCACCTTTTCTTATGTTTCTTTTCCCTAGGTTATGAGGAAAGTTTTTAACTAGGGTATGTTTAAGAAGGTTACTATGTAAGAAGAACTTTATGTAAGATGTTGAATATATTTCATGAAATAATTTGTTTATATATATAGTCTCTAAATCCACCAAACCTTTATGGTTTTAGGGAATGTATTATTATGATATTTATTGAATATTCATCTAAAATGATATAATATTTACGTATTTTTTTCTTGGGTAACCATGGAGACTCTTCAATAGATGTGTATAACTTAAAGCTGACGTTTTTGACAAGAAGGTTGACCTTGTTTAGTAAAATTATTAGTTATATAAGGTGAATAATAAAAATATAAAACTTCTTTCAGAGTTAAATAAGTTGATAAATAATTTATTGAAGTTAATTTTTTTTTTAAAAAGGAAAATATTATTTCATTTTTAAATGATAAAATGTAGTGGTTAAACTAGAGTAGAAATTCAAAACTTTAAATAAATTTCTTGTCAATTTTCATTTTGCAAGGAATTATTTTAAAATTTTATATAAATATTTGAGACTAAATAGAAGTACTTTCAGTTTTTCTCAAAAATCCAACAAAATCTATCATTATTAGTCAAACTAATTTTTTATTTTAAGTACTTCATTATGTGAAAAATTTCCATGAGGTGGAAATTAGAGGAGAAGATGTTCCTTGAATAAAATACAATCTTTTAGAACTCATTGAGCCTAAATTTACAAATATTTTTTTAATGATCACAGAATAGTTGGAAGAATATAGGTATTAAAGTTATATTTACTAATACCTCTAAACTTAAATAATCTTGGATGCCTTAAACTAAATTATTGATTGATGAGTTCGCTGTGTTATATCTGGTACTTGGTAATTGTTTCTACGTTTAAGTTTAAAAAAACCCTTATGTTTTTTGAAGTTATTCATATTATTTTCTAAGTGTATCTTAAATATTCACAATATATCAAAATTTACACTCTTATGATTTGAAATTTTCTATTTTTTTAGGCTTTACTCTTACATAATTTTTTTTACCTATATGTAAGTTTTAACACTTCAAAAGTTTTTATTTAAATTTTTTACTACTTTATATAGGGAGAGTTTAGTTTTATAAATAACTTTTCTGTATATTTTTTTATCTACAATTATATTCAATGGAAGATAGGAATTTGGTTTAATAACAACTTCCAAAACTATCTTTGAAAGAAGAAGACCAGGATGCATCGATGAAAGATAACTTATAAGATGTTTAATTATTTTTATTTATTATCTATTGTAACTTTTGATAAACTATTAGTTTACTTTACATTGATTAATTTTGATATATTCTTATTTTTTGATTTTTTATTTTATCTTATCAAAATATAACTGACTTTTCTCATAAGGTATTTAAAATATCACTCTGTTTTTTATTGTATGTTTCCTTTTATTATGAAAATCCTTAATGTTATTTTTATGAATACTAGGGTTACTTTTATGCATAATTTTAATTTGATTATTTAACTAAATTCTTAAGAAAAGGAAGATATTTTTTTCTTTTCTAACCTAGTGTATAGTGATTATATTTTCTAGAGAATTTTCATGAAAGAGGGGAAAATATTATTCACGGTAAGATTTATTAGAAATTATACATTTCCTGAATCTATCAAATGATAATGGGGGAGATCAACTGATGAGAATAAAATTAATTGTATATTTATAAAATTTAGATTTATGAAATCATTTTGAGTTATAAATTCTTATTTATATTTAATATTTTAACAGTATTTATTTTAATTTTTATTGATAATCCCAAAGAGGTCTCCAAGTGTTTGAGATAGGGGTGAATTTAAAAAAACTACAGACTAAATATTTTACTTTATATTTCATTTAATATCAAATATAAATATAGTCTAGGGGTGGATAGTATCTAAATATATAGAGAGTGATTTATTTTTATTTTTATTTCAAATTTTATTTTATTTATAATGATCCTTTCTTTTTGTGTTTTTTATTTTTGGGAATCGCGAGGGGGATTTAAAAAATTAAGTTTTCCTTTAATTAAGAAAGTTTTCTCCATTTTACTAACTCTTTATTAGATCTATTTTGTGATGAATGATAAAGTTTATATATTATATTAAAGGGAGAGGGATTTAAAATATTTAATTATTCAATATGTAAAACTTAGAGGGAGTTCATCAAAATTGATAAAAAGTGTTTCTGTTTAAATTTTCAGTTCACTTTACTTTCTCTTACATGTATTATGATTGTCAGAAATGGGTGATTATTTAGTTAAATGACTTCTTTATTATACTTTTATTTTAAAAACACAATACACTTTATAATGAGTATGATTTAACTTGGAGTTTTTTTATAGTTTTGAGTTGTGAAAATTTAACTTATGATATTATAACATCTAACGAAATTATATGTGAAAACTATGTTATAGTATATTAATAAGATATATTAAACTAAATTTATTGGATATTCGAGTGTTGTGATGAAATGATGAAAATATTTATCGTAATATATAGTTTTTTTCACAAATAGATGGTGAGGCTTCTAATGTTGTTGTAATTGAACTTGAAGAACTTGGAATGTAGTCATTGGAGTTTATTATAATGGATACTATAAATTAAAATAAGGGATTCATATAACTTAAGATACTATAGGAGTGGATCTAAATTGATATTTCTTGCAATCATATTTAATTTTGAATCATCTCAATTCTCTAAGCGCTTCCAATTATAATTTTTATTTTAGTAATTTTTTTCTAAGAGCTACTACTATGTGATGTATTATTGTAAATATCTTAGTTTCCATTATAATTGTTTGTTGTTTGATCTTGTATGATTGAAAATATTATAATTATAGAATTTTTACCTTTAAAACTTCTTGTTAGATTAATTATAGGGGATTGGACTTGTTTTTTATCATGAGATAAAGATGATCTTAATAATAGAGATCCTTGTTTCCAACATTCAGTAGAAGAAGTTCCAAGTTTAGAACTTAATAACATCCAAAAGGTTTATCTTTCAAAAAGTTACAATGGGACTTGGATACCTTGGTTCTCGTTATTAAACCACATGCCATTTTTTTTTAAAAGTTAAGAATTAATTTTATTGTAATTATTTTAATAATAATATCCTTTTAGGAGTTTAAGGATTTTCATCCATGACTCTGTGAAATGTTTCTATCATTTCCTTGTTTGTTTAATTTCTAATTGGTTTATTGTACCTTTTTTATCAATTAAGTTTTTAAATTTTAATTTATTTAATTTTAATTTCATACTTACTTTTTACTATAACTTGTTCATACAATATAAGTTCCAGAAAACTTACTTCCTTAAATAGGATAAAAATTGCAATTCATGATTAGAATTCAATTCACCCCTACCCTCTCTTGAAGTTTTCTTACCTACCTTTATCTAGGATAACAGTGTGTTGCATCAGTAAATCAATAAACAGGGTAAGTGTTTTGTTGTAGTAGTTTTGGAAGTTATTTAAAGGTTATAGTCAATTCCAAAAGGGGGGATGTTGGATCCCGGTTGAATTTTGGGGTTTGGTTTATTGAAAACATTGGTTAATGGAGAAGTATTGATTTAGATTGAGGGATATATTATTTGAATATATTATGGTATCCTTGTGAGTAATTAGATATATTTTTAAATGAAATAATTTTTTTCATAGACATATACCTAAATATCATAAAAAGAAGTATTAATATGTCATGAGTAGCAATATAAATAAAAAAATATCCATGCATTCTATATTAGGTACATCATCAAATAATATCATTGCAGGTGATATATTATATGGGCCATAATATATTGAAATTAAAGGGTGTGTTTATGTCACATATAGTAATATGCGAGAATCATATAGTCTGATATGAGTCGTACACACTGGTAGGAGGGAGTGTAAATAATAATTGATAAATTTCCTTTAGAAAATATAATATCATATCATGTAGCATGGGACTATAATGCTTAAGGATATGATACTGTTTTTTGGAATGAAATGTGTAAATTAGTCTCATATATAATAGAAAGAAATAATAGTTTATCATAAGGTGTGATATAAAATTTGGGTAGTGATATGGGATATTGCAGGGCTTTCTAGAATCACAAATAGTGGTATGGGATACCATGAACAACAACGATATACATATACACTACTACAGAGAGTGACCCCACTATATTATTATTCATGTTAGTTATTGAAAAAGGAGATATTGTAATATTTTATAGTGTGAGGTATTCGAAGGAGGAAATAATATATATTATAAAATAGAGGTAGGTCATTGGGGTAATTATAAATGGAAATATAAAATAATATAGGATTCTAGGATCAGTTGTAGGTGGATATGCCAGCATATTGCTTTATACGATGCACAATTTTAACAAGATTTTCCGTCAAGCCACTATATCAATCCCTAATATATATTAAATTATAAGGAAGGACTGATAATGATAGAGTTAGGTGATAAATCCTACATCGCATGGTATGATATAGAACATATCTCACCATCTAATAGGAAAGTTTCATGTGATATGAGTTATTTCATCAATTGATATGAGTTATCGTATCATGAAATATGAGTTATCGTACCATAAAATATTATCTATCACAAATTTTGATATAGGATATCAAATACCACTACCAAGTCAATTCTTCCATAAAAATTATCAACGTTCATCTATTACACCATTCAATGGTATAACTTTAAAAAAGTTATTATATTTCTCAATATATGATTTAATGTTAATCATTTGAATGTTGGTTTGGATAATTTTAAATCATGAATGTTATATGTAATGTAATATACTATTTATAAAGAAAATTTGAGAAATTTGTGGTTTAATATAACCTTTGGAATATCCATGGGTTCCTTTATAAAGGATTTTAAACCATAAGAGATTATACACAATTCTCAAAAAGGTCATGGATCATGTTTTCACTTTCTCCTTTAATTAACATAAAGTAATATTATGGATAAATTATAGATCCTTCCAAAGGAGTTTTGGACTATCACACAATTTATGGATACCTTTAAAGATAGTCATATTTTGTTTTTTTTTAGAGATATTTATCAAATTTAAGGAAGAATACTTAACAAGACATAAGGTATGTTCTTAATTTTATAGTAAACTCTTCCAAACCTCTAATGTATTGTGGATGGGTTTTTTATGATTGTTTTGTTGGATTTGTGAGATGAAATGTATATAAAATACATAAATTTTACATTATTTTACATGATTATACATTACAACTCATTATTAAAATATATTCTCATAACTCAAAGGTTTTATATCTTTAGATATTACCTATATATCCATATTATTTCATAATACAACATAAATTTATTTTTTAAAATTATTTACAAGTAATTTACACCTAAATATATTATTGCAACCTCCTCATATTAATGATCATAAATAATTTTTTTATGTTTCTAACAAGTTCAATTTTTTATTATAGAAAATCATTTTCTAAGTAAATTTGTGAAAAAAATTGTTCAAGTGTGGATTGATCATTAGTTTAGTAGGATCTACCATATCTATGTATATCTAACTTTAGTTCAACCATATCTATTGGTGTACTACATCTACCACTCATAGATTTACTATAGAGATATCTACCACCGACAGATTTATCGCTAGTCGAATCTACCATCAGAATCGATCTAACAATAGACTAATCTACAACCAGTTATTTTACCATTCACTGATACTACTATTAGGATGATTAACCTCTAGAACTCATCTATTTTCACTGATTATCTACCACTAGAATATATCTACTATTCTGAGATCTATCATTAAAAATGTTATTGTTGCTATCAATACTCTTATTTAAATTTAATTCCTCCAATTTCTAGTTTAAGTAATTAAATTCAGTCAACCTCATATGGGATTAAGAATCATTATTCTTAAACTACTGCATGGTTGAATTAAAGAAAAAATCAGTCCTTTCCTAATTTTATTCTTGATAAGAGGATCCAATGGACAATTGGACCTACAGCAGTATAAATTTTGCAAAAAATCCTTGTACATGGGTGTAGCCAAAGGTAGTGACACATGAAAAGAGAATACAAAATTTAATATAGGGAATCAAGAGAAATCCAAATACACTTATATGTGGAAGGATTCAGGACATCTATAGACTGAAAATAGAAGGAATTTCCAAACCTTCATAATGTTTTTTTCCTTTATATTCTGAGAAAACTATTCGAGCTCATTTCAAATATAGATTCAAGGACCTTTGAACATCTGAAGCTATTCAAATTAAGAAGAATAAATTTTTACCATCTCTATTCATTTTCTATTTTTGTTTATTCATAACATTTGAGATGTGTTTTGTTTTACTCTATTTATCTATAAAACATAGTCTCATGTACTTAACTAGAGATTTCTTGACACTCTCTCTAAAATTTCTTTATATTTATACCCAAATCAACTATGTAATAGGATGTGTGTGACCTATACATATTTTATCCCAAATATAACTCTTAAATATTATTTTTCCCTAGATATACCCATGTTTTATTTTCTATAAAACTTTATCCATGTTTTGGATTATGTTTTTTTCTTAATAAACTGCTTAGTAGCAGGTGATTTCCAAGTGGATGGGATTAAGTCCCATCTTGAGATTGACCCTAATATTTTAATTATACAATGTATTTTAATAGTTTTTTTATTGAATTTCAAAGTTTAAAATTGTATCTGTTTTAAAATTTGTATTAAAACATTACTCTAATAGTTAATCTTAATCTGAGTTTTGTATATAGTGGTTAATCAAGTAATTTAGTTTTAAAATCTAAATCAATTTAAAAGATTATTTTAACTGATCATTGATCCTTCTTTGAGAAGCTATTTAGAAAATAAAATTATATGCTTCTAATATTTTTAATTAACTGGGTATTTTATTAAATTAGTGGATTTTAACATTAAATATTTCTAAACATAAATTTTAATTGGGAACTCGATTCACCCCCCCCCCCCCTTGAGTTACTCACTCTGGCCAGTATTTTGTATCAAATGAACTTTTAAAAAAATATTTCATTGTAATATAGTTTTAAATTAAATATATTAAATTTTTATTTATTCTAAATTTATATATTTATGGATAATAATAGATAAGAGGGAACTTCCACTAATCAGCCTCCTTATTTTAATGGTACAAATTATGTAAAATGGAAGATTAAAATAAAAATTCATATTAAAATAAAGGTTTTTGAAATTTGGACTGTCACTGTGGATAAATATGAACTACCTAAAACCTCTAGAGATGAATGGAGGGATCCTACTAAAGTATCTTATAAAAAACTATAAATCTATGAATGATTTATAATTTTCTTTATGATATAAAGAATTTAATAAAATATATAACTATACCATTGAATTTTAGATTTGGGATACATTGTTTGTTTCTCATGAAGGAACATAAAATTTAAAAGAAATTTGTTTGAATACATATACTATTAAATGTGATACCTTTAATATGAAACTTGATGAATCAATTTATAATATGTATCCTAAGTTTAATGGGATTTTTAACATGATGTATTCACTTGAGAAACCAATTACTGACAAAGATCAAGTGATGCGCCTGCTAATATGTTTACCAAATAGATAGAGAGGAACTTCACTATCAATTCAAGAGCCATGTGATACAAGTAATTTTCCTATTAAAGATATAATAAGAAATCATTATGTGTGAAGGGGAACTCAAAGTGAACATAGAAGAAGAAGATAACCCAAATAAGAATTCAGTATCTTTCAAGACTTTTGACTCAAAGCAGAAATGGAAGATTAAATAAGACTGCTTATGTGATGGAGAACCATATTCATTTAGTGATGAAGAAATTGATCACTTATCCATACAATTTAATAAATTTTACCAATGGAATAAATTATTCAAAAAGAAAAATTACAAAGGTAAGTATGATAATAGAGGTAAATGGAGAAGATAATGGAAAACGAATGATACTACAAATGAAATAGTCTATTGTGAATGCAATAGAAATGGTCATGTCAATGTAGACTATCATATGTTAAAGTTTGATAAAAAGTATGAGAAAATATATAAGATCTATAAAAATTATATGAAAGAAAATTGGAGTGCTTCATAAGATAGTTCAAGTGATTCAGACTCAAGTAGAGAGGATAACCATGATAGATCCAATATGTGTTTTATGAAGAAAAAACATATGAGGAAGCCTAGTTGAAAAGATACAGTAACAATTATGGTATCTATATAGGGGTTTATCCTGACACATGAATTTTTATTATTTAAGATTCAAGAACCTAATCAAGGATGATAGTAGAAATGTCACCTTTTGTGACGATGTAAAAAGAAAAATAATTGGACTTGGTCAAATAAATAACTCTAATACTATTTTAATTTCCAAATTTTTATTTATAGATGGATTGAATTATAGTCTTCTTAGAATCTCACAATTATGTGATGATTTTTTTATGTTACATTTGAAAATAATTCCTAAAAAATTTAATTCTGAAAATGATTTATTTTTCACTCCTTTAAGAAATGATAATGTATATTCTATTAATCTAGATTCCTTGTTTTATCAAAAAAAAAATCCTATCTAAGTGTCATTCAAAAAGAGTATTGGATCTAACATAGGATTCTAGGACATTGCAACATATATTATATTAAAATTTTAACTAGGAAATGGTTAGTCAAGGATCTACCTAAACTATAATTTTCAAATGACAAATTTCTGTAACCGATGTCAAAAAAGGAAACAATACAAAATATATTTTAAATCAGAGAAATAAGTTTCAACTTATCAACCCCTAGATTTGTTTTAAATGTATTTTTTTGGACCTTCTAGAGTTTATAGACTAAATATTAATCACTATATTTATTTTATAGTAGATAAATTTTCTCAATACACTTGTGTATTATTTATAGATCACAGTGAAGCTTTTACTTATTTTTATAATTTTTATAAATTTATATAAAATCATAATGGACTTAAAATTAAGACCTTAAGAAGTGATCATGGCCAAGAGTTTTTAAATTAAGATTTTGAATCATTATTCTCAAAGCGTGGCTATAATCAAAAAAATTATACTCCTAGATTCCCAAGCATAATGGTGTAGTGTAAATAAGAAATATAAACCTTCAAAAAATCACTCGGGCCATACTTAATGAGTATGAACTACCTATCTATTTTTGGGAAGATGCTATGAATACAGCTTTCAATATAATTAGTAGAGTTATTATAATACCCCTTTTAAATAAAACCCCATATGAATTGTGTAATGGTAGAAAACCAAAGTTTAATTACTTTAGAGTTTTTTGTTTAAAATTATTTATTTAAATACAACGGATAATATTAAAAAAAATCATCCAAAAGTGATGAATGAATTTTCCATGGATAATCTACAGTCAGTAAATAATATAGGGTATTTAATAAAAACACTAAGATTATGGAGAAATATATACATTTAAAATTTGATAAAACATATACCCATGATTATAAGACTCATTTAGACAACCATTAATATGATTTTTCAAATCTCAATATAAATTCCAAACCTTATGATTGTTCTACGAAACAAGTATAAAAATCTTATGGTTTTGTTGAACTACCCAAACCCAAACCTATAGAGGATAATAAAATATACATCTCTTCTTTTCATAGAACTATTAGGACTCATAAATATAATCCATTAGATTTTCTAATTAGAGACCTATATAGAGGAATAAAAACTATAGGTTATCTTAGAAATCAGGTTGAACATCAATATTTCTTCTCAAGGCTTGAACCTAAGAACAACAATGATGAAATCAATGATGAATTTTAGGTAATGAAAATGCAGTAATAACTTAATAAATTTTAAAGAAATAAAGTTTGGTAACTAATGGATAGACCTAAATAAATTCTAACCATTGGAAATAAATGTGTGTTTATAAATAAATTTTATGATTTAGGAACCATAGTTAGAAACAAAAATATATTAGTCGAATAAGGATATGGTTAAGAAGAGGGTATTGTCTTGGAGGAAACATTTTCCCCGGTAACAATACTTCAATACATTAGAATGTTTCTTACCTATACAAAACATTTGAATTTAAAAGTATATTATATGGATTTTATGATTTTATTCCTAAATGGTCATATATTTGAGAATTGTTTTGTTGAAAACCCCCTAGATTTAAAAATTCTCATTTTACAAATCATGTTTTTAAATTAACTAATGTTTTATATGGTTTAAAACAAACTCTTAGATCTTGGTATGGTAGGATAAGTTCATTTTTTATTTCAAATTGTTTTCTAAAATGCATATATAGCTATACTATATTTATAAAAAGAATTTAAAAATATATTTTATTAGTAAAAATATATATTAATGATGTAATCTTTGGATCTTCTAGAAATTTTTTTTGTACTGATTTTTTGAAAATGATGGAAAGTGAATTTGAAATGTGTCTAATGGGTGAGTTAAAATTCATTCTTGGTTTTAATTTTTTTTTAAATAAATATATAATTATTTTAAATCAAAGTATATACACAAAATAATTTTTAAATTTTTTTGGTATGGATAGTACAACGAGTAGTGATACTCCCATGAGTACAACTTGTAAACTAGATCTTGATGAAACTATAAAATCAGTTGATCAAACCAATTACATAGATATGATTGGAATCTTACTATATTTAACTTCTAGATGACCAGATATTATGTTTAGTGTATGTCTGTGTGCTTATTTTTAAGCAAATCCAAAAGAGTCACATTTACATGCTATCAAAATAATTTTTAAGTACCTTAAGTATATAACCAATTTATGACTATTTTATCCTAGAGGGAAGAAAATTATTCAAATTAATTTTTTTTTGGTTTTAAGTTAAATAGAAAAACAACCTTTGGAACATGTCACCTTTTGGGTAAGTCACTAGTTTCGTGGTGTGGTAAAAAGAAAAATTCTATTGTATTGTCTACTATTGAGGCTATGTACATAGTTGTAGGAAGTTTTTGTGCATAGATTATGTGGATGAAACATAATTTAATAGATTTTGGTTATCAATTTAGACATGTCCCTATAAATCGTGATAATAAAAGTGTGATACATATCTCTAAGAATCTCTTATCTCATTTTAGTAAAAAATATATTGATATAAGACATCACTTTTTGAGGTATTATTTCCAAAATGGTGATATAACTCTTGAATTCATTAGAAATGAACAAAATATTACTAAAATATTTACAAATCCTTTGTATTTTGAGAGATTAATCTATATTAGACATGAACTAGGAACGATAAATATTAGTTAGTTCTTTATATTCGTATTTACTTTTTGAGTTGATCCATTATTGGTGATCTACCATTGGTGATCCACCATTGGTGATCCATCATTGGTGATCCACCGTTGGTGATATATCATTGGTGATACACCATTGGTGATATATTATTGGTGATTCACCATTGGTGATCGACCATTAGTGATCGACCATTGGTGATCCACTATTGGTGATCTACCATTAGTGATCCTCCATTGATGATCCACCATTAAAAATCTACCATTCAAGTTTTCTACCACTCTTTTTTTCTGTAATTAAATTTTTATCATATTTATTTATGTATATTTTATTATATTTTTCAATTCTAAATCCCTAAATGATAAAATTTACCTAAAATAAAAATTTTATAACCCTCACACTAATGCCCCCTTCGAACTTTTTTTCTTATTTTCTCTCTCAACCTGTAACCCTCCTTGTGTGTGTCCTTATTACTTTAAACTAGTAAAAAGATAGTGAGAGTGAAATTATTCTTGGTTTTGTCTCTTAATGGATCACGTGCCTCAAAGAAATCGCAAGTTGAATCTAGCCCGACCATAATTTTTGAACCGAAGAAGCCAAAACTCTTGACTCGAGTTGTTCTTACTGAAAAGTAAATAGTTGTTGAATGGTTAGTTTTGAGAAATTCATTAGTGATGAAATTAATCCAAGACCAAGGATGGATTGAACGGTTTTAAAAAAATGACTAGTAATTCAATCCTAGGTTGGTTCATTGATTTTATCAGTATGAAAATTGTGATTTTAGTGAGAATAAAGATGTTATTGGAAGTATGATCAATGGAAAATAGGTGATATTTTCATCCAAAAACTAGGCTAGGTTCCTAATTGTACCTCATAAAGGTGTTTCTGATTATTTTCAAGGATCCATTCCCAATGATAGTGAGTTTTTAATTTTTGAATATTCCCTACTGGAGTTGATTGGAAATGTTTTTTTTTTGCAAAGGCCCGCTGCTGTAGAACTTGATGGGGAGTATAGACTATTGTTTAAATTTATCCAACACTTGTTTTCCTTATAAAGTGGGAATTTAGCACAATGAGGTATCAACATGTGTTCTTATTACTTCTTATGAAATAGGATATAAGGTTAACCTATATAGATATTTGTTGGTATACATGATGGAGATAAGAAAGACCTCATCTAGATCCAATTACTTGATTTATCCCAAGTTTATTTTGACTATATTGGAATACAAAGATATAGTGTTTGAAGATGAAGAGGTTGTAATTAGTTGTGTAGGTTTATATTTAATTCAGTTTAACTACAAGAGGATAAAAGTAAATTGGAACCCTTGATTTCAGAAATTGGTGGATGATAATGATAATCTATATGATAATTTCAACCATGTGAAGTACCCTTCCAGACCTAGAGATATGATTGATCTTGTCTTGGAGACATATGAAGTTGTAATTTATTCCTTTGATGAGGAAGTTGAGGAATAAGAAGTTTAAGCTAGAGAAAAAGAGTCAGTGGTTATTTCAGTAGAGGAAGGAAGTGACCCTAATTTAGTCAGAAGCTTGTATGTTTCTTATGGACCTTTTAGTCCAACTATTTCTCTTTCTACTAAAAAAGATTTCTAAGTGAAGGTGAAGGATCTGAGGAGACTAAGGTCTAAGTAAAAGAACAATTTGATATTTCTTCAAAGATCTCAAAATAATTTGTTGAACTGTCTAATGGATCACATGGATCTGAGAATAAAGGTTATGGTGATGTTATTGAGGGGGAGCAGTCACATCACTCTCCTGGTTCTTTTGTTTCAGGAAAGTCTAGAGAAGAAGGTCAGGATTTTGGAATTCAAAGAGTTAAGAAAATAACTGTTAAAAGTAAAGATTAAAATAGTGATGTGGCTAAGTATAATTAAATTAAGGATGAAAATGGTGATGAGGTTCAAGATTTTGAGATTCAAGTTTTGGATGTTGGTTCTGACAGAGTTGAGGAGAGAGCATGTTCTATGGGGGAGAAATCCCCAGGAGATTTTCAGTTAAGGATTAAATATTCAAATTCATAATTAGATGATGGTGATGATAATGATGATAATGATCATATAATTCCACCTAAACATGGTGTACATGATATCTCTATTAATGGAAAATATCCTAAGGTATCTATATTTGAATATATAGATGAGGCTAGTTGATTGAAATATTTTCCCTTAGGTAATCATGGAGTTGAATCTATTCATATGGATGTTGTCCTATCGATCCAAGGGATGATTCTATATCTTCCACCTTATGCTCCTATAAATTATGGTTTAGTAACTAGATATGATTTGGATTATTTTAAAGTGAGGATGCTATTAGATATAAGTGGGATCCTTAGATCTTCACTTCCTTGAGAAACCAAGATAAGTAAATATGATACTAGATATATTTTTGAGTTAGTGGTCTCTCATATCCAGCCTATGATGATATTGAAAATGAAAAAACTAGAGATTTAGAATAGTAAGTTGGATGATGATATGGGAGAATTCAAATCCATCATAGAAGAGATGAGAATGATATTTTTTGAAGGCTAGTCTTCTCTTCTGGAGAGATTGGAGTATATACCTACTTTCAATGCTTCTACTTATAATTCTCCACCTCCTACTCCTTTAGTTGATGCTGATGAGATTAAATCTATTATAATAGAAGTGATAATTTTTTTCCTGGGTAATATTTATTCACATAATCAAGATGATCTTTGGAAGATAAATTCACATGTAAAGCATATCTATAATCTAGTTAGGGAATTCTTGAATGAAGTTAGGAGTAACAAACAGACTATCACTAAATCTATTAAGTATTACCTTTCCCAGATTTATACCAAGAATGAGATAAATTTTCATTTTAAGTTTCTTGTTGAGAATATAATAATGAATCCTATAACCATGGAATTCAAGGATAAAGTTAATCAGCTCAAGTTTTGGCTCCCTGATCAATCTTTTCATGGAAGAGAATAATGATCTCTTTGCGACAATGGATCATAGTGGAAACATCATTAAAAATTTTGTTAACTTGATGAAGATATTTTTTTATTCCTCTGGGACTATAATAGTGGAACTTGAAGCTATACCCATGTCTTCTCTCACTTCTACACCTTCTTCAATAGCCCTGCTTGTAGATTTTCAACCTTTTAGCATGACACTAGTTTAGGATGTTCGGCATCTCCAGCCTGTATTGATTCGAGATATTCCTTTAGCTACTTCTATACCCTCAGCCTCTACTTTTTTTAACCTATCCCTAGAAAAGGAAAGGAACAAATTTAACCTTATTCGCATCGAGTATAGAGTGGTTATGATTATGATTAGTCTTTGATAGGTATTATAATTTTCCCCTTTCTTTCTTTTTGAGATGTTAGCTTTGACTTTTATATATAATGAAGATTCTCTTTTATTTATCTTTCTATCTTTACTTATCTTTTATTTAATTTCATTATATATTTTATAATACCAAAAGGGAGAGTATACTTGAATGTAATTTAATATGGTAATAATTATATTCATCATTGAAATGTTAAGTAGAACATTATTCATATTCATTTATACTTATTTATATATTTATTTATATATACGTGGGTATAAATTTCATGATTTATGATCATCAAAAATGGATGACTTTTTGAACCTTCTTATTTTAATTATCATAAATCATCTTTATTATGTTTTTAACAAGCTGTATTTTTTATGATAGTAAATAATTTTCTTAGTAACTTTATGAACAAAATTGGTTAAGTGTTGAACTATTATTAGTTCAAGAGAATATACTACTATCTATGAAGATCTACCATTAATTTAACCAAATATATAAGTGGAATACATCAACTACTGAAATATTTACCACAGAGAGATCTACCATAGATATATCTACCTCTAGTTGATTTTACCATCAGAACTGATCTACCACTGGATTGAACTACCACTAATTGTGCAACCATTCACTGTTGCTACCATCAGGATGAGATACTTCTAGAACTTTTCTACCACTACTAATCTTATACTACCATGCTAGATCTATTGTTTAGTTATTTTCCACTAGAATTATACCATTGTTTTCCAAACTCTTATTCAAATTTAATTCCTCCAATTGCTAGTTTAAGGAATTAAATGCAGTCATCCACAAAAGGATTAAAGAATAATTATTCTTAAACTGATCAATGGTTTCATTAAATAAAAATTGATAACTTTCCTTTTTTTCTCAGTATAAGTATTCAATGGATAATTGGACTTGCAGATGTATAAATTATATAGAACTTACCTATGCATGAGTATAGAAAATAGTAGTGAAACATGCATAGAGAATATATACTTTCATATGTTGAATCAATAAAAATCAAAATGCTCCTATTTTTATAAGGATTCATGACATCTATAGACTGAAAATAGAATGAATTTACAAACCTTCGTGATTCTTTGTTTTCTGTCATATTCTGAGAAACTTGTTTGATCTACTTTCAAAGATAGATTCAAGGACCTTTTAATATATGAATCAATTCAAATCAAGTAGCCTCACTTTTTGCGTCCCTATTCATTTTCTCTTTCTATTTATGATTTACATTTGATCTTTGTTTTGTTTTAATTTTTTTACCCATAAAACATAGTCTTGTGTACTTAACTAGAGAGTTCTTGAAAATCTCTATCAAAATTCCTTATCTGTATATCCACAGTAACTATTGAAGAGGTTGTGTGTGACATGTACCTGTTTTATCCCACCTATAGCTATGGAATAGGCTTTGTTCCCGGACAGCCTTATGTGTTGTCTTCTGTAAAACCAAATTCAAGTTTTGGAAAAAGTTTATTTTTAATAAAATTCTTGGTAGTGGGATATTTCAAAGTGGAGGGGATTAAGTCTCGTCTTGAAACCAAGGACCTTATTTTAATTATATTGTGTGTTTTTTTTATTTTTGTTTCCTAAATTTAAAAGTTTAAAATTGTATCTATTTTAAAATTTGTATCAAAACTCTACTCTAATACTTAATATTAATCTGTGTTTTATATAGAGTCTTTGATCAAGTAATTTATTTATAAATTCTAAATTGATTTAAAATATTATTTTAACTAAGCATTGATCATGCTTTGACAATTGATTTGAAAAATTAAATTATATACATATACTATTTTTGATTAAATGTGTGTTTTATTAAATTGGGGGGTTTTAAATTTAATTTTTTTTAAATGTAATTTGGAACTCAATTCACCCCACTACCCCCTTTGAGTTACTCACTCCGACCAATATTTGGCACTAGAGAAACTTTTCAAAATACTCTTTTACTATGATCTAGTTTCAAATTAAAGATCTTAAATTTCTTTTTATTATAAACTTATATATTTATGGATAATAATAGACAAGAGGGAACTACCACTAATCAACCCCATTGTTTTTATGGTACCAATTATGCTCAATGGAATATGAAAATAAAAATTAATATTAAAAGTATGGGTTTTGAAATTTAGACTGTCATTGAGGATAAACATGAACTACCCAAAACAGCTAGAGATAAATGTAGTGATCTTAATAAAGTAGCTTATAACAAAAACTATAAAGAAATAAATAATTTATAAAATGATTTAGAAGATGAATAATTTCATATAATGTATGTCTACACCACTACATTTTATATTTGGGGTACCTTGGTTGTTTCTCATGATTAAACATCAAATTTCAAAGAAATACATTTGAATACTTATACTATTAAATATTATACCTTTATGATGATCCTGAAAAATAAATTTATGATATGTATCTCATGTTCAATGAGATTGTGAACATAATGAATTCGCTCGAGAAACCAATTACTAACAATGATCAAGTGATGTGTCTACTAAGATGTTTGCTAGATAGATGGAGAGGAACTTCAGTCTCAATTTGAGAGTCATTTGATATAAGTAAGTTTCCTATTAAATATCTAATAGTAAAGCTCATGAGATATTAAGAGGAACTCAAAGTGAACAGATAAGAATAATATGAACCAGAGAGGAAGTCAATAGCTTTCAATACTTCTAACTCAAAGCATAAAGGGAAGATTAAAGAATATATATCATGTGATGTAGAATCATATTTAGAAAGTCAAAATTTCAAAACCCATGTTTTAAATATGCATTTTCATTTTAATCTTCCATTGAGTGTAATTAGTACCATTAAAATAAGGATATAGATTAGTGGAAGTTCCCTCTTTATATTATTATCCAAGAAGATATAAATTTAGAATAAAAATAAATTTAATATCTTTAATTTGCAACTAGATCATAGTAAAAGAATATTTTGTAAAGTTCCTATGATTTCAAATGTTGGTTAGAGTGAGTAACTTAAGATTCATGGTGAATTGAGTTCACAAATCATATCACTACATATAAAATACTAGGGAGATTCATAAACAAATAAAAGTGTAAGATAAAAAACATAATAAGGGAAAAAACATATGACATATCAACTGGAGAAATATAGGTAATCAGAAAAAATACCATAAAGGAGTGAGTATAAAATGAATTAGTAGGTATGAACATATAAGAAAATTATATGACATAATTATGAGAAAATCATATCAATTTGGTTATATACCATGAAAACATAAACATAAATCATAACATATAAAATATGGTATATACATAATAATAGGATATCATAAAAATATGTCAAGGCTAACCAAAAATACAATCATAACATTGTGGACTAGGTTAACCATCTATGCCCCATAATATAGAGTAATAGATTGACAGTCTGTGTCATATAAAATAGTGGACTAGGATAACTACCCATTTCTCATAACATAGTAATCTCATGATATGTAAATCCTTACCCAATGTAATGGATGGATATTTGGTCCCACATATCACATTATAATATCCCTATATATTTCTACCATATAAAAATAAACAATCATCATAAATCATAGCATGAATAAACTATAAAAACAAATAATATTACAAAAACAATTCATGGGAAATAAAAATTATTTTTATAAAGAGAAAATATATGATATAATAAATGTTAATTCATAGATGAAGGCTCACAAGATGTGTTCTAACCACTAAGAGGGGTTTTAATCATTACTCTATATCAATTTTAAAATTTTACTTCTTATAAAATAGTTCTTTGCTTTTATTGTGCTTTGTTTTCAATTAAGTTTATCACAATCACCACTTTTATTTTATAATTATATCTCTCAAATGCAACAAATCAAAGAAAAATGAGAACATACTAAATTTTTCAAGGCTTATCACTCTTTGAGAATTGGATATTCCTTGGTTAGGATTGGGTGATATCACTCTTCTTAGTTCCTTTTATAGTATTCTTCTTAAATTCCATAGAGTAAAGAGATAGCCCTAGACTCTATAAAAATTATAGTGCCTCTTTTGAAACGTTATACTTGTGTATATTAATTATAGAAAAAAAATTACCAATATATATCTCTAAAGTTTTTTTCAAAATTATAACCCCAATCTAATAAGTTCCTTTGAAATTTACACTCTATTCTTCTCAATCCTATATGGGTAGAGTCTATACTCTCTAACATGTGATTATGAATGAACAAGCTTTATCTTAATACCTTGGTGCTAGAATGAGTCTCCAATATATGAAACTTATCCTTTAAAACTTATTCAGAACCATTGATATAAATTGAAAATCAATATATGTGGATGGATCGTTAATTCCTTAGTCATAACAATAAATCCCCTGATAGATGTTCATTATTCCATTAATAGGTTTAGTCATCTACTTATCAAATTATTCAAATTTCTTCTATTGTATGGGTTATATCCCCATTGATGCATGGATTATAAAACTCTTAAATTTTGTTTAATAGTACCAAAAATCATATGATGCAGGTCTATAAACTCTACAATACCAACACATTCCATTAAAGTTACATTTATTCATAGGGTGAATAGTTTTTTCAACTTTTTTCTCCTACTATGTGGCTTTGTTTTGAGCTCTCTTTCCTACTCTGATAATCATGTGAGAATTATTGGGAAATATTAAAAAAAATTATATCAAATATCTCAAATTTTCATGGGGTTTTGATAAACCATGCATTCATCAAAGTTACATGTATCAATGTAGCTTTGTTAAAAGTAGAATATGGGTTATTCAATTTTTCAAGTTGTTTATTCATCGATAGAGCATATATTTTTATTACTTGTTAGTGATGGAATTATTTATAATTGATAAATTTTTTTTTTCCTTTTATCACTATAGATTCTCTCCTTAAACTCGAGATCACTTCCTTTTTAGAGTAATATTATTTCTCTAAATTTTTATTCTCAAACAGCTTCATTGTGGGATTTCCCCATTTAGTGATTTCATTATTATTAAATTCACAACCTCTCATAAAGTTATAATTGATTTGTGTGATATATTATTTAACTATAGTATATTCAATATATTCCATACATTTACTACCTTCATCCTTCTTTACTTTTAAATTATATGATAGTGGGACATTAGTCTTTTCTTTTTTAGTATTAGATAGAGTTTTAAATAATTCAAATCTAGATCTCTTTATATCCATTTTTCATATATATATTTCACCAAAAAATCATCCTCAATGATTAAATTAATTTTTCTAGATTTGGATTTTCTTTTATTATTTATTAAGTTTCATTCAACTCTATTTTCAACTTTATGATGAACTTTGTTTGAGAAATAAGCCTTTTAATTAGCTTCATGATAGTCTCAATATCCAATTTTCATGACCCCTCCCTCAAAAGGTATACCTTTTGGGTTAGAAAGGAATAAAGGGATATAATACCCCTAAATCCGACCTCCAGTAGGCCATGGGTTGAATGCTAGAATTGAGGGTATATAAATCACACACATGGGAGGCATTACCATCATATAGATTTATGGAGTAAGAGATAATATGAGAAAACATCAAAAAATACCATGTATAAATATATAATCAATACCAATTCATGTAATGTAATACATAAACTAATATAAATAAAATAAAACTATCAATGCCAAAAATTAAATCCTCATAAGTGATCATCCAGCTCTAACAGCTCCTGAATAACACCTCAAGCTAGTACCACCTAGTCCGATCACTAACCAACTCTTGTAGACCTGAAAAATAGTTTGTATACATAGGATGAGCATAAAATGTATACTTAGTAAGATCATCACTATTAAATCTCATCAAAAAATTAAAAGAAACATACTAAATCCTAGGGAATAAACAAATAAATATAACACATCACCAAAATATGTAATACTAGTGTCCCATCCTCACCATGGATCTCTTTCCAAGTAATTCATAGAAGTACATCATTCTGTATCAAAAGAATATATATATATATACACACACACATATATATATATAATGAAGGAACCATGCTTCCACTTCTTCACTTTTGTTTCACTCTCACACCCTAATGTCACACATCCCAAGATTATCCCTTCCATAACACATCTTGTATCTCATCTAATCATAATATATTCATTTCTATATTTTGGGAAATCTGACACTGCATCATCATCGTCATCATCCTCGGTAGTAACCAACAGTATGCTTGGAAGCCACTATAGCCTATGTAAATGAATTATACCTCAAGCTATCATATCCCATGAACGTACATCCAAGGTGAGTCATAGTCACCATGACCAGATACAAGTTTATATTATACCTTAACCTGTTATAGAATGTACATAAATGTATAGTAAACTAAGATCCATCACAACCTAGGTAGGAATGTTCCCTATAACGTAAGCCATTATAGATTGTGATACAACTACTCATAACTACATTTGAATTTTTATTGGTGGAAAATATAATCCAACCATATTTTCTCCCTATATCATGGATGTCGAAGAAAACACCCCCACCCAAAAAAACATTTGGGTGTCGGTTTCCCTACTGATGTGGGTGGTGAAACATATGAAATTATAAAATATAAATAATATCATGAAAATAACACTAAGGTAAACTACCTAGACATAAACCCATATGCGACTATAATCCCAGATTCCCCCCAACAACCACTTCTAAGTTCTATGTCTCAAGAAATCATACAAACATCAAGTTTCACATTAATTAATTAATTAATTAATTAATTAATGTTATTATTTTTTATTTATTTCAAAGATTAATACTTTAATCCTTTAATACTTTAATACAGTTACTTTGGCACTAAAACTTTTTTTCTTATATTCTCAAGTATTTCTTCATCATATGAAACATCAAGAACCAACCTCGTTCTTTTATTAATTTATTTATTAGTTTTTTAATCATCTGGGTACTCTAGGTCTCAGCCTAAGCTACAAAATAAAATTTTCACATTTCATGCATAGATTCAAACTGTATCTAGAAGTTTGAAACCAATATGAAATAGCATTTGATCAATAATACATCAAGAAATAATCAAGCAAGAAGTATAAGTATTAACCAGAAATCCTGGATCTAAACTTATCCCAACTACCTGGTGTCACACACTATTACGCATAGTATAATATGTCCTTACATCACTGGATTCGACTATCAATATATCCCATTTCTCATCAAATGTTCTCAACCATATTAAATTTATCATCAACACATCAAGGATCTAATCATCCTAGAGAATACAATAATATTAAATGTATTTTCCACAAATAAGAAAAGGTAACCAAGGCTAAGAATCAACGTAGTTTTCTCTCCTATAATCAAAAACATGCTCTCTCATCATAAAAAAATTATTCCATATAAATAAACCATTTTAATTCCATCTTAAATTAATAGATTTATTGTGGATAGGTTTTCCACATAAGGAAACCAAAGACAATATCTAATGATAGCTATAAAAAATATTAATAAGATTAAATCAATACTTTTGTATTCCTACATTTTCCACAAGAACTAAAATTAATTATCATCATCTTTCAATACTCATTTAATTTAAATGAATTTACATTGTTTATTGGTCTTAAGAAAATAATCATGCTAAATAATCAACAGAAAATACTTCCAAACATATGACATGATATCTTGGGAATTTAACAATGGGAGATATCAAGAAAATCATGTAAATATAATTATATCGAAAAACCAACCATTTATTTAATTTAACACATGGAATATTATTTATATTTATCATTTGATAATCCCCATTTCAATTATTTAATATCCAAAATCTTAGAAATATTTTTATCATGAATTAGTATGATATTTTCATTTTTGAAAATAAATGAAACAATTTATTGCATATGATTATTCTCTTTATCATTATTATATATTTTATGTAATAATAAAGGTTTAACTCATTAAGATATGGTATATGAATTATTTAAATAATCATCATTCAAATTATTAACAATGATGTGTATAATATATATCTTTTATGTGATTAGAAAATTTATAAGATAAACATATTTATTTACAGCGTGCAATATCATATCAATTTTGGTTCCTAAAATATATAAATAATATATTAAAAATATTCTACAAAAAGTTTTTATATCTTTTCCTACTTTTTGTAATATTTCCCATATTATTAATTGACCATATCTCATAATATTACCATATTATTATCCTTTTAAGGTTAATCACACCCATTTAAACAAAGAAACTAAATCATAATTAATCCACACCTTACACAAAATGACATGAGAAGTAACAGATCCTCTACATTGTGGAAGAAGCTTCACATTATTTTATTTCACTAAGAGATAGGGTGGAACATAGGCCGGAACTTTCAAGAGGAACTCAAACTAAATAAATAAGGATCACAAGACTCCATGAGGAAGGTTAAGATCATTCTAACTTTGAGAGAAAACAATCCAAATGATCAAGGGGGAAGAATACTTATTTTAGAAACAATAGATATATTCATGTATCTATCTAAGAAACTCATCTTGGTTTTACTATTTACTCTTTGTTTATTTAGTTTTTCATTAAACACCCATAGAAATGACTCAATTAAAGCCTTAGTTATTAAGAAAATTCAAATATTTAACTACCCTCTTTGAATCAATCTTTAAAACCCCATTTTCCCCTTTAATATTCCTTATTTTACATAAAAGGGAATTAATTACATTAAAATGGGTATTTTATAAATTTTTGGGAGAAATTGGGAAAATTATAAATTTTACAAATTTGGAAAAGGCATGAACCTATCATATAAAAAAATACCAACTAGGAAATTTGGAAAAGGAATGAACCCACCACATGACTAAAATAATCGACTATGAAATTTGGAAAAGGGATGAACCTACTACATGACCTAAATGACCAATCATTAAGAACATACTATATGAAAATAAAAAACTGTGAAACTTAATAGAGGAATGAACTTTGTGTATAACCAAAATGACTGACCATGAAGGATCGACCATATAACTAAAATGACTGACTGTGAAATTTAGAAAAGGCATAAACCTACCAGATATTCTTAATTAATATACATATTTTGGATTCATTTCATTGATATTTATACCTATTTTACACTTTGATATGGTGGTATTTGGATAATTTTCATGGGAAATTGGATCTAAGGTTGGGGTGTTACTATAAAGACCTCGTTTTTAGAAATATTACATCACAAATTCTCAATTTATGATGTATAATTCATAGAGATATAATCTCCTGGGTTGTAAAACTAATTCAAGCCATAAATTACCCAGATGATGAAAACTCATGATGTAAAAGGAACATTTACAATGTAAACCCCTCAAGTTCTACCTCCAATCAACCTTCCCAAATACCACATGAATTTAATTTAGGTCATAAATCATAGAGATACAGAGTTTCAAATACTTTAAAGTTTTCATTCAGGACATAAAATGCAGGTTTATGGTGTAAAAGTTTTGATAAGAGAGAAACTTATGGTAAATTAAAATGTAAAATCCATTTACGTCATAAGTGGTCTGGCCTATTTATAGTCCGGGTGCCCCTAAATTCAAAAAACCCTTCATCATTTACATTTTTTATGCTTTTATTTACATTAATTATTTCTCATTTTTCTTCCACTTTCAATGTGTTTTACTGTTGTACACCCAAACCAAGAAGTATTATTCTGATTGTAACTATTTTAGAACTATTAATTTCTTATGATTTTAATCACCATGTCACTTTGTTTCTTTTTTATTTCAAGTAATCATGTTTCTATAAATTAACTTTGTTTAAAATTATTTTGTTACAGTGACTTATTTTGTTTCATTTATTAATCATATTTTTAATACTTCCATTACCATGCATGGAAAATCCTCCAAGGGCTAGGGATCAAGAGTATGGGTAATAAAACTTTAATGAATTATTGGATCAAAGTGTGGTTAAATTTTTGGGTAGTTTTTAGGTTAAATAAATCATTTCTAACACATTTTTTATTATCCTAATCCAAGGGGTTACAATTGAAGTACACTAACCTAATTATAATGAATCAATCTTGGAAAAATAGTTTTTCCCTTCACTTTTTAAGTTTCACTTAATACACCTTGGTTGAAACTGACATTTAGACCAAAGATTGGTTTCCAATCTCGGTAGATCCAAATTGTTGGACCAAATCCAAATGGTGTTCTATAATAGCTTTATATACTAATCCAATATATCTTCTCATGCTAGACTTAGATATACTTTCTACACAGGATCTCTGAAATTGATCCTGAACATTTCCTTAATCAACTGTAGTATAATCCATAATCTATCTTAAAATCCAACTTCAAAGAATTTGTATAAGGAATCCACTCTAAGTTTTAATCCCTATGTCACAATATGTTGTCATCCCATCCCTATGGATTCAACCTTAGACTTCCACTATTATAGATACCATTTCAATAGTTCTAGTTGGGTTTCATAAAAATTTCTAATCTAACCTCCCATGTGGAATCAATGACATCGTGTGGGGACATAAAAAAAATTCACCATTTCCAAGGATCTACCTTCAGCATGGGGACTACTATTAAGGACCTAGTATTTCCTCAAACCACTTCCATTTTCCATTTATTTTTACAAATTTCACACAATTATTAGTTTCCCATCCTTGATAAGCTACTAGTGCATGAATCAGGTCACCTGTACTCCATCAAGAAACTAATAACATCAAGAACCTCTTGATTTCAAACCAAAGATAAAGAGATGATTTTTTTCCAATGTTTCTCAAAAATTGGCAATAAAAATAATATTACTAATTCCAACCCATATAATGCACCATTTATGTCACCTAAATAGCAAGGATTTCTACCACTACTATAGGAGAACACTACTATGGATTATGGATTTACATCCATCATTTAAGTTTTACCCAAAATCATCCACCCTCCCACCCAGGAGCAAAACTTCGAAATAAAATATGGCCTCATTCATATTATCTTGAACATGGATCAATTCATTGGACTTTAGAGTGAATATCCACATTAGAATTTATCCAATTTTTCTATAATTCTGAAACACCTTTAGGAATCAAGGTGTATCGTTAGATTCTATTTGACTTAGATTCTTCCCCTTTTCTTCAATGAACAATGATAAGGATTAGATAAAGATTCAATATAATGAATCCATTACTACTTGGAATGATTTGGAAATGAAATTCAAGGATAAGTACTTTCTTCCCATATGAACATGGAAGTTACAAAATGATATTCAAAAAAACCCATGTATATATTGATTCATCCTTGGAGGAATGAGACTGATATAAGGAATTGAAAAGATAGTACCCACACTGTAGGCTTGACATCTGACTATAATTGTAAACTTTTTATCATGGATTACAACCCATCTCTCACATCGTGGTGGAAATTTCTTTTAATGTAAGACTATTACTAAAGACACTAGAAGTAGGGAGATAACTTTTAGATGAAATCACACACAACACTAGCCTTTGTAAAAGCGATATAGGGCCTTTGAGGCATGGTATGCACTAAGTATAAGAAACTAATAGCCTTGCAGCCTAGGTTGAAACTCTTACTAAAAAATGGAAATATTTCAACTTTCACAACCCTATTTTCCACCATATTCCCCTGTTATGGAAATCCAATCATGTGGGTTGTGTGGTGGCCCACACCCATATTAAAACTGTTGAGCAGGAATAGTGGAATATCATATCCAATACTATAATTATGTGAATTATAGTCAACAACTACAACAGTACCAACAACCCTAATACCAAAAAATACCCATTCAACAACAACAAAAAAACCACTCAGGGGTAATATCAATAGAGGAGTGATCAAGAACCACCAAGAAATTAGGAACCACCTAGGTACCCTCCTCAAAACTAATCACCTTGACCACAACAACTATTTTACGAAAAACCTTTTCCCCTTATAAAAGAATGGTAATTATAGTCACAAGATCTTCCTAGATAGCCAAAAGTATCCCCTTCTCAATAATATAACTAGGAAAATATTCTCACAAATTTTAATCAAAAAGAGTAAAAGTGCATGACTATATAAGAAACTGAAATGAAAAATTAGATAGCTTCCCACCGTAATCTCAAAAATAATATTGTCCAAATTTCCAAAACACTTTCTGATTGGATACTAGGTACACTATTCAGTAATATCGAGACTCATCCAAGAGAGTAGGACAAGGTTGTGGTCCTTTAAAGTATAAAATATTTGAATTTTCAACATCCCTATAAAGGTTATGAGTAGAATAAAGAGGAATCAAACCTAAATGAGGTAATAATTGAACCAGAAAAATAAAAACATGAAAAAAATTATTAACTCAGAAGTGAGTGAAGGAGAAAATTATCAAGCATAAGATAATCTCACAAAGGATGATGTATATATGGAACCACTACTATAAAAAACCCATCTTCTATATCCAAATCAGATATGACAAAGTAATATGAAGGATAGGTATAAAAAATTATTATACATGTTCAATCGAAACCATATCAATATTCTCTTTGCTGAAGCAATCTCTCATATGCCAACTTATGCCAAATTCTTCTAAGATATTCTCTCAAATAAGAGAAAAATTGAATACTTGAGATTATATCCTTTAATAAAAAATTAATAGCTATTTTTTAGTAGATACTTTGACGAAAGATGAGGCACCCTGGTAGTTTCTCAATTCCATACACCATCATCTCATGCAATTTTGTAAAATATTTATGTGATATTAGAGTGAGAATCAACATTAGGTTGATGAGTTTATTTTGTGGACTAGGACTCAAGGAACCCAATACAACATGATTATCACTACAATAGGCTGACAGATCTATCAATTTTCCTTGTATACTTATTGAGGATATTTTAGTTAAATTCAGAAAGTTTATATTTCTTATTAATTTTATCATTATTGACATGGAGGAATATGGATATGTCCTTATCATTTTAGGAAAAAAAATTCTCACTACTGGTAAATAATTGATCAATGTGAACCAAAGAAGACTTATCTTCTAATTTGGGAAAGAATAAGTAGTCATTGATTTGGTAAAAGCTTCCAATCAAAGTAGAGATTCACTTGAATGTCAATCTATTTTTAAGGAAAATGAAGAATATGATATTATAAATCTTGAATATGATAATAGGTCCTAGTCCCCCAAAAAATATTATGGTAGTGGCTATGAGGATGTGAAATATGTCGATCCTCTTACAAGAGACTCAATCCAAGAGTTCACACCTTTGATCATTAACCCACCAATATTTTAACTAAAACCTCTTCCAAGAACGCTTAAATAATTGTTATTGGAAGCTAAATATTCACTATAGGTCATCATAATCCCATAAATGAATCAATAAAAATAAAATAAATTTATAAATTTCCTTAATAGGTATAAAAACTAAATATCTTGGGGTGTGGTAGATATTAATGGGATCATCCCTACGATTTAAACTAACAAAATTCTGCTGGAAGAAGGTTCAAAACTAAAAAATATATCCCCAAAGGTGACTCTCCCCACCTATGAAAGAGGTGGTTAAGAAGTAAGTTATAAAACTTATGGAAACTGACATCATTTTCTCCATATCCAATAGTTAATGGGTGATTCCACTTCATGCATGCCTATTGTAGGGCATGGAAAAAGCAATTTAATTTTTCTAGTGCAGCATAGTGGCTGACCAGGGTCGTCTCACTTGAGGAGCTTTCTCAGTTTGTTCACCTACATAATCTAATTCATCTAAGAAGTAATTATTTTTTTTATTTTTTGTTTTATTAAATAAAATTAATTTAATAAAATAATTGTAATGAAAAATAATAGGAAACTAACATTAAATTATAAATTACAATGCAATGCTAAACAGAATGGAATTATAGAAGAAAGGAAGTTCTCCTGAGAGAACTTCCAGGTAGCACCTTCATTGACCAGCTTCAAATATTCTTAGTTAACACACTCTATAGTATGTGTGCACACCTTAGTCTACCCCAGTTATGAATGAAAAGTCTACTTAGCGATCGCCAAGAACACCCTCCATCCACCTCCTCAATCGAGGGAAAATGGTTTTAGATTAAGAAATTAAACTTTAGACAACAATAGTGAGGATTACACCCACTAAAAATTATCCTTAGAATCAACTCATAGAATATTAAAAACATGGTCCTGGGTTCAAGAACCTGATTACTCCCTCAGGATATTCCTTGGATTAGTTACTCATGATCATGAGTATTATAGTTTATGATGGTAATATGAGAAGAAGAAAATATGGTGGATGGGTGGGCACAATAATAAAAACAATGTATGAATTTATTAGAAATCTAAAATACAATTGAAAACTAAAACAAAAATAAACAAATAAACAAATTAAAAATAAAGGGGGAAGATTTGAGGTCATCCTTCCTTGGTGGATATCTCCTTCTTGGTGCCTTGAAGGAATGGATAGAGAATGGGATGATTTGGGAAGGAGGTGAGGGCATCCTTTTATAGGTAGAATTCTGTCCTCTGAGACTTTGAGCATTTTTATCCCATTAAATGGTTGATTCACACGTCGACCCCTTCATAAAATTTTTTCATTAATGTGTTATCCATGCACCCTAAAATTATAAGCTCATTTGGACACTGGATGAATGAGTTATATATTTTTCATTAGAGGTTTCTTTTTCTGGATGAAGCTTCCAAGAAGGTTCCTCCAAAAGTATAACATTCAATGGAAGCCTTAATGAATTCAAAACTCCACTAAATTTGTTGTAGAGCTGTCCTTATTTATCTGTGTGCTAAAACAGGTGGAAACACCTCAATTGGGTATTTTTAGGCTGAGTTGTGGTTCCATTACGGTGTTGGGGTCCACGTTATCCACCCAGAAAAATCATAAACTTCATTGATTTTTTATACACTTTAGATGGCCTAATCATCTCCTAGTCCAGACGAAATAGTTGAAGGAAATAAAATCAGTATTATAACAAAATAATATTAACTAAATTTGGAATTATATTTTAAATTTAATGACCAAGATACCCTTGTGGTAATAATCTGTCAAAAAAACCCAGAATTAATCACTTTTCACAATTTTGCTCATTTTCATTCTATAATCCAAATTGCCCAATATTTTTATAAAACAATTAAATACATGGGTTTTATCATTGAAAAACATTAAAAAATCATCATTATTTGATTAAAAATATGCACGTAAATTTTCTCTGTCACCACTACAACTGGTTCCCAATAAGGTAGGCCTTACAATATTAAAAAATAGTGAAGATGTATTAATCCCTACTCAGACCATTACTGGAAGGAAAGTATATATTGATTATAGTAAACTTAACACAACAATCTAGAAGGATAATTTTCCTATCTCATTCATGGATTAAGTTCTAGAGATATTAAAAAAGAAAGGATTTTATTTCTTCCTAGGTGGATATTCAAGGTATAATCAAATCCTTATCTACAAGTATGATCATTCAAAGACAACATTCAAATTCCCATTTGAAACCTTCACCTATCAAATAATATAATTCAGAATTTGTAATGCACTAGAAAACTTCCAGTGGTGTATAACACATATATTCTATGACATGCTAGGTGATTTTTTGGAAATCTTTATGTATGATTTTTATGTTTAAGGTTGATCCTTTGAGTTGTGTTTAAGTAACTTATAACTTGTGATGGAACACTGTAAATAAAAATGGATTGTTTTAAACTGGGAAAATTTTCATTTTATGGTATAGGAAGGCATAGTCCTCGAGAATATGATTTCAAATAATGGAATATATTTTGATCCATCTAAAATCAAATTCATTAAATATTTTCCTGAACCCACTACTGTAAAGGGCATCAGGAGTTTTTTTGGCCCAATAGGGTTCTATCATTAATTTGTAAAAGACTTTTCACAAATAACTCAACCACTGATTCACCTTCTAGAAAAATAAATATCATTTGAATTTAATAAAGAGTGTCTAAAATCCTTCAAAATTTTGAAAAACAACCTGGTGGTATCTTCTGTTATCATCTTTCATGATTGGGAAAAGGACTTCGAGATGATGTGAAATGTAAGTGAATTCTCTATAGGTTTTATTTAGGATAGTGGGTTTGGTATATTTTTATTTTAGTATACTATTTTATCCATACTCTTATTGATTCTCAAATAAATTACACAACTACTAAGAAATATCTTCTTACAGTGGTTTTTTCATTCGATAAATTTAGATTAAACCTATTTCTCTTTAGAGTTTTGGTTTTCCCTGATCATGATACATTAAAGTATCTTCCAAATAAAAAAGATGTTAAACCAAGGCTGATATGGTGGATCCTAATTCAATAATAGTTTCACACAAATGGTACCAATAATGTTATTATTGACCATTAGTCCAGACTTTGACTAGCCAATATTAAAGATGTTGAAGAGCTGATAATTATAGAAAAATCCACTAATGAAACACTATTCAATGTGGGAGTGAAATCTTATCCATGGTTTTATGATATAGAAAACTATTTGGACACTGGTAGTCTTTATCCAAACTTCTCCTATCAAAAAATGAAGAAGTTTTTGTCCAATGTGTCATGCTACAACTAGGATGAGCCTTTATTATTTAAGAAATGTTTTTATGGGTTAATGTGATGTTCTATTCCAAAATATGAAAATAAGAGTGTGTTATAATTTTTCCATGTTTCACTAAATGGAGGACACCATGGTTCTGATCATACCATTTGTAAAATTCTTCAAACTAGAATCTTCTATCCCACACTCCATCAGGATATAAGAGAAAAATATAAGAAATTCCAGATAACCCCATACTTGGAGTTAAAATCTTCAATGTTTGGGGATGGTACCATTTCCCAATTCCTATTGAAATATGTATATCTTTATCGATGTAAAAAACATCAGAAATTGGGTAGAAGAAAAATAAACCACTATTAACACAGCCAAAGTGGTCGTGAATTTTCTAAAGAAAAACATTTTTTCTCAGTTTTGATTTCCCTGATTACTCATTAGTGATTAGGGAATGCACTTCAACAATAATTACATAAAAGGGATGTTGTATAAGTATGTATTTCTATATAATACTACAACCCATTACCATTCACATACTATAGGGAAAGTGGAACTATCCAATCAAGAAATAAAATAAATTCTTGAGAAGAGAGTAAATGTAAGTTGGAAGGATTGGAGTACAAAATTGTATTATACACTTTGGTCTTATTAAACTAAAATAAAAACTACCATTGTCACAACTATATTCTGTATTTTCTATGGTAAAACATGTCATTTTACAGTGGAATTAAAATTCCCCTCATTCTTGGAGACAAAAAAAACTGGATGCTCAAAAATATGAGAAGAAAATACTATTACAATTAGTTGAGTTTGATGAAATTAGAAGGGAAACCTATGAAAATTCCAAAAATTATAAATAGAAAACAAAGAAATGAAATGATCAATGTATCGGTTGAAGGATATTCACACTGGGGGAAAGCTTCTTTTGTTCAATTCCTAATTAAAGTTATCCCCCTAAAAATTTAAATCCCAATAGTTAGGACCATTAAAATTTGTTAAAGTATTCCCTTATGTAAATATAGAAATTTTGTGAGGAGATAGAACATCCTTTAAATTCAATGTATAATGAGTAAAAATTTACCATGTTCCATTTAAAGATGGGTGTGTCCAATATTTCAAGGACACTTGATTTGGGGAATTTCTATTACTAGACTTGAAATGAAGTGATTATTACGAGGGAATATGAGTTTTTTTGGTTTGAGTATATTATCATTGATTAAAGTTGGATGATTCACTATATTTGGTTTATTGGAGATAATTATTTCAAAAAAATACAGTGTAGAAACATTTTTTATCTCAAAAAATTCATGGTTTATTAAAAACATCTAATCACACAACTTACATCATGATTCCTTAAATTACAATTTAATTTTCTTAGACCACACTTTTTAACCTATGAACCTATGGTTTATAGAAACATTCCCTATTCTCCTCCACCATTTCCTCTTCTTGTTAGCCACACCTCCTCTATACACATCATACCCAACCCTTGACTACTTCTCTATATTTTCTCCTATTCAACACCTTATTCCCCGTCATTTCCTCTAGAAAACCTTCTTCCCATTCCTTTATTTCCATAATGTTATACACCAAAGGAGGTATAATTCCACCTACCAAACACCCTTTCCAGGGTAAGAAACCTTCTATAGCTAAGCGTTCGGCTCGGGCTCCTTATCCATTGCCACAACCACCGATGGATAACTCCCACCATTCCTCCCCATGAGGTTCAACTTCGCAATCTAAATCCCATTATTCCTAGTATAGTGACCTATAATTTTCATACATAGATATCACATCTTAATATATGAATATTCATTACATAACATAAATATCCACATCAAAATAATATAGTTCAAATTCCTTTAAAAACATAGACACATAAGCTACTATTTTATAAAATATCTACATCATATCCCAATAATTTATTCATAAATAGCTCACTTATTAGTCATATCATACTTATTACCTTTATTCATAATTTGGGGAAATAAAAACATAAGAAAGGGTGTGATCATATGCTCAGTAAGGTTAAAAAAGGGAGATATTAATGATCTCTTGATCATAACATGAACATAATGGTATAATAACATGAGTATAACATTTGAAAATCATATACTACATATCATAGAACATAATCTTGAGTCATGGAATAAAACATGGTAATACATAAGACATGAATCATAAAGAAATAAAATAACATGATCCATGAGTGCATAACATTGGAATATTGAATTATGGAATACACATAAGCATAGAAAAACATTTCCTTTGTAGTAAAGTCTCATTTACAAGATTATAATAGTGTATTAGGTTCACTCCTCAAACCATCATAACAGTAAAGGTTCACTCTCAAGACTATCATAGTGTATTAGGTTCACTCTTCAAAATAGCGTAGTTGTCATGGTTCACTCCCATGACTATCATAGTGGAAAAAATACCTTACTAAACTAGTTTAAATTACCATTATAGTTCTATTTATCTCATGAGATATCAATATTTACACAATGCAATGGAGGGATATATAGGTTCCACTCGTCCTTGGTTAAAACGTAACCATTGTCCTTGGTTATAGAATAACCACTATCCTTAGTTATAACATAACCACCATCCTGGGTTATAAATTAATCACCATCACATAATGAAAACCATAAATATGTGGGTAAAAAGATCATAAAACATTCACTATATCATCACATCACAACCCATGAAAAGAAAATGGGTTTCATAAACATTTCAATAATTTAATATAATATAACCCATGGAAAATAAATGGGTTTCATAAACCTATCATCAAAATATACAATTTTCATCCTGAGAAAGAGAAAAAATGGGATCAATCTATTATATCCCTATTAAATTTTAATTAAAATCAAAGTATGTTTCCATATATGAAAATTCCTATAAAAGATCACTGAAATATATTTTTGAGGAAAATAACCTTTCCATTTTGAAAATAACTTTAAAAATAAAAATATTTCAAAAATAATATAGAAAAAGAATTATTTGAAAAGATACATGAAAAAGTTTAAAGTAATATTTAAAATATTGAGTGGTAATGAGGTAGGAAATTCCATTCATACTGTATAAGTTAAAAGAAAACATTCTTTTCACATTTTTTTTAAAAAGTCAAAAAGTATTTTGTTTGAAAAACGACAAGAAGAATCCTTTTAAAAAAATTAAAAATTAAAAAATGGGTAAAATTTACTTTAAAAAATAATAATACAATGGTAAAAACTTCTTTAATTTTTTTTAGAAAACATGGATATGGAAGAAAAATATTTTTTTACAATTGATAGAAATGAATTTAATTTTCCTTAAAAAAATATTTTTGATCTATTGAGTACTTATGGTTAGAAAAATGAAAGGAAAACGAGTGTTCTAAATAAGTAATTATATTATAATAAAATTCATGAGTTTCAATAGAGATATATCATAGTATTTATTCATCATAACTTAACCATATACAATCCCATTAAATAATGAGATTGTGACATAAAGCACTTACCACTATGGTAACATTTGAATCATAATTCCCATGAAATAAATATCATTAAATGGATTTTTAAGTCCCCATAAATTTAATAATAATCATAATAAAAAACATTTATGGGAATTATCTACACTGAAAAAAAGAAACAAGTGGTGAACATGGCATGTATCCCACTAAAGTAAAAGCGAAATGAAAATCCCTTACCGTAGTGATGACTTCATTTGTATGCATTAGATACTCCTGTATAATAAATATATATTTATTATAAATCAATTATATAACCATAATAATATATAATTTACCATATATAATTTAATTATAATCTTTTATCACCTATTTGTTAACAATTATTTATTATAATCACTATTTTAGGTGATATATGCTTTGTTTTTCATGCATATTCTGGTTCGATAGATTGGTCCTTGTATTTTGGTCATGGTTCCATAATATCTAGAATTATAATCATTATATTAATATAATTTATATTCATTATATAAAAATTTAAATTCATTGATATAATATATATATATATATATATATAAATGAATTACACCGTTCATTGAGATGGTAGTCCATATGTATGCATGAACGTGGTTTTAATTTTTTTAGACGTATGGAATGAAAAAAAGGTAAATAATAACTCAAATTACTAGAATAATTATTATACCATATATATTCATTAAATACATCCTTATTATCATCCAATTAAAATATAAATGAAAAACGAATCACATCCCTTCATAGAGGTGGTATTCCACACATACGCATGATCAACGTAATCATTTTCCATTAGTTTTGAAAGTAAGAAGGTATATATGATATTATAATTATATAAGTATAATTATATAATAATTATAATATATATAAATTAAAACCATCATAATACCCATCCATAAAATATTGTGATGGGAAATCAATTATAACTCTATATGGAGACAGTAAGTCATACGTACGCATGAGCGATATTTTCACTTCTCATTTGATAGAAAGGGGGTGAATAAAGGCAGTTTCATAATAATAATAACATTTTATTAAATTTAGAAAATTTAATTTATTATTCTACTAATAATAAAAAATATTCATAAAATATAAAAGAATAATTAAAAATAATGTGATCGATTAAGGCAGTTATCTCCTCTTTGAAATAACTCCTTTTATCTTCTATTAAGGGATGGTATTTTGTGAATAAAAATACCTCTAGAATGTGGATAGGGGAGTTTAGAAGAGAAATTAGTAGAGTTTTTTTATATATATGTCTCCAAGTGGATATAATAAGAGAAATTAGGGGTGCTCTTTTTTAATTGAGGGGAGGGGCACCCTTGGAATTTCTTAAAAGAATAAAATATATTAAAGTCATTATCAATCCAAATGGTTAAAAATGGAATTTAAATGGGTAAGGTATGAAATTTTTGACCAAATATTTTCCCCATTATCCTATTAATATTTTTCTGATTTTTAGTAATTTAATAAAATATTATTTTCATAAAATGTCATTATTTCTAATCTAGGAACTATTTATTTAATTTGACTTAAAAACATAAATAGAAAAGGTGAATTTGAATATAATGATTTATTACCTCGCTATTATTTAACAGAAATATATAAAATTAAAAGTAAATATTAAATTATACATATTATATCACTTTTAATATTTATAAAATCATTTATATTATTTTATTTTATTATTAATTGAATAATTATTCTATTAGAATTGTACAGGAATTTAAGGTCATTATATAATTTCTAAAAATTATAAATAAATTTATATCATAAAAATAATTTTATTAATATTAAAATAGACACTTATATTCATTCATAACATGTTTTTCCCCTATATGGACACATAAGATATATTTAAAACTAAGAGAGTGACATTTTGTAACTTCCTTTGATTTAAATATTATATTTGTCATCTACATGGAAAAGTTTCCATTAAAAAACTCAATTTCAAGTCTAATGTAATAATGTTTGAATTAAATTAATAAAATAACAATTGGGATGAAAAATTATGGCCTTGTCAATTATTTTTTACCTAGATTAACCTGGTTTACTCTTTACTGAGGTGATAAATTTTATAATGATTACAATTCATATTGATCAAAAATAAAAGTGGTATATTTACCAAATTTGAAACTATTTATTCTAAATATGGAATCAATTTTATCAAATTAAATACCTATAATTAGAAGAAATTAATTTTAAAATAAGTGCACAAAATGAGATGAAACTCATTTTTTAGAAAAATATAATTTTTAAGCACAAAAACATATTTATTCTTATCCCATGACTAGAAAAATATTAGGTGAATTTTAAAACATTTTATTGATTATATAATATATATATTTCATGAAAATATTTCACCAATATTGATAAATTTAATTTATTAAGATAAAAACACATTTTGTGCATAAAAGTAGTTTTTGTTTTCAGAAAATTCCTTTTACCTATAAAAATGTTTTTATAATAAATTATAAGATAAAATTGATTCCAATGAAATTAATTAGATTATTTAAAATATAATAAAACTAATTTTACTTTGAAATCATTTTAAAAAAATTTAACTTTTTACATTCTTTAAACAAACATACAGCTTTCAATAAAAATCAAAAAAAATTATTATTCATTGGAAAATCAATCTTTTCATAAAATTCTAAAAACATCACCCAAAGATAATTTTGATATGATGATTTAAAAAAATTATTTAGTTTTATGAAATAAAATTTAAAAAAAATAAAAAATAAATATAATATTCTCTCCTAAAAAGTAATAAAAAACACTTTGAAGGAAATCTATTTTTTAAGAATAATATAACTTTGATAAAAAAAATTAATGCTTATTTCCTAATAATTAATCAGTAAATTAATATTTAGTAGTATATTTTTATATATCTCATAAATTAGTTAATCATATTCATACCAAAAAAAAATAAGATCTAGTTTATAATGATCACATAATAATATTTTAATAATATATCACGGTTCATATAAACTTATTGTTGTGTGTAACAAAAGCTATCGAAGAAATTAAATATATTTGAAAAAATATATTTTATAAAATCAAAGGGTGTTACACCCAAGTTGATACCCAACATACTTAGATTCACCCATGACTGCATTTTTCTAACCCGCAGCATCAGGTCTGCTTAGTCCATTTGCAGGACAAGCCCATATGGACCAACAAGACACTGGATTTGGTCATCCTACAGAAGATCATCATGGTAGAGGAAGTCATAGAGTCCCTTAGTTTGATACACCTCCCTCGTATCATCAAGGTAGATGAGGATACACACCAAGATCTCTTTCTTAAGTTCTTTTCCACCTTCTAGCTCAATGTTGATCATGTCACCTTCAAATTGGGGGGAAAGTACCTGGAGATCAAGTTGGGAAAGTTTGGAGTTGGGATGGGCATTAATTATTATGGTTTTCATGCCTTTAAATATTATTCCACCCTATTCTTGGATCTAAACAAGTCTGACACCCCAAAGATCTGGGCAAGGATAGCCCGCAACGTCATGAGCTTCAATGATCCACCTTCCGTGAAAGCACACAGCTAAGGGGTGACACTCTGAGGATAATTCATTATGTTATAGCCCATGATTAGATAGAATGGGGAGACTCTCAAGGGGTTATTACTCAAACTAAGGTGTCTGTTATTTCAATATCCATGGGATCCCTCATGGTGAACATGGACCACTATTTTTCTCTTTATTTTTAGGACCAGGTGAGGAGGACCTGTGGCACTCTTATGGGTGAGAACATCATGACACACCTGGATAATAACTTGGGTGTTTTCATTGCCTCTCAGGCCCTATAATTACTAGAACTAATGTAGTCCATTAACCTCATCCTTCTCTATAATATGGGGTTGATCCAGCAGGTGGGAGATCATTAGGACTGGGCACCTGGCTACGCTGAGTCCATCGATGAGGCACCTGCTCCTGATACCTTAGTAACTCCTTCAGTCCTTATCGATCATCCTGAATCTTATAGACCAAAGGATTTGGGTTCATATCAGAACATTCATATTCTGTTAGATATATGTACACTACTTTGCATCCACAAGATCATTCTTCATTGCATTCTGGAGAACCAGTGGAAGATATTCCATCACTTTTTCATTCCATTTTTATTCCCTAGAGTTTCCTTCTATTACTCCACCCCCTTATAGTTCTCCAACACCTGCCACTACATACACCCACCCTCGCCCTTCTGTATTTATTCCCACATCCAACTTCATACCTCCCCTGCCACCCTAGCACTAACGGCCACCCAATTAATCTTCCTATGGATATCACTGACCCTACTTCTTAGATGGACTTATTATAAAATCACACTTGATAGGGAAAGGTCCCTGGTATCATAAATCTACCTGAGGTCCCATTCATTTATACAATTTCCAAACACATGGCCTCTGTTTGTATCAATATCTCACCTTCTCCTACATCTAACCCAATACCACCAGTGATGATCGAGCCTACTTCTAGCACCATGGAAAGTGTTCTAGTAGTAAATCCACTTGTTTCTTCCACTATCACTAATATAAATATAGAAGGATAGATCCATCCACCCAACATTAGGAAGGGGACCTCTGATTTTGATTATATAGATTTTTATTTATCTTCTTAGTTGTGTCATATTATACCCCCTATTTTTCTCTTTATGAGTTTATTTTGGTTTTTTTATTCCTTATCCCTAATTTGTATCATTTATTTTATATAATCGAAGGGATAAACTATTTTATATAATGATGATATTATTATACTTTCCTCATACCTTGTGAATTTAATTGTTCTATGTATCGATCATATGCTTATTATATAACGTTCAATGCACCTACTAGGATACTATTTGGACTCCCTCATGAGGTTTCCCTTCATGCTACTATGATTTAGGGGCTACCCCAGGAGATCCATCTGCAAGCTATACAGCTACTTAGTTTTCCACATGAGTGGATCATTTAATCCATTTCTGAGGTAGTAAATCCTCCAAAGTGACCATTAGATATGGAATCGACTACCTCTAATAATAGTAATAGGTCAAGGACCATTGAGCTGATGGACTGCTCTGACTGATCTTTGTCCATATGTCTGGATGATGAAGTCAGTGTTAGTGATTTATTGGAGGTAACCCATAGTCTGGTATTTTAAGACTTATTTGTGTTTGTTTAGGTATTTTTTTTTCTATTTATAGGTATTTTATTCTAGTAGTTCATTCAGACATGTATTTGTACTATAATGTGTGCATTAATTTATGAGTTAAAATTATTTTTTACTCCTATGTTCTCCCAACATTTACTACTTTCATATTTGATATATCCTATGAATTAATCATTTCTCCACTATAGGTATTCTTTTTCTCTGATATTATTACAGGTATCCTAGATCCACTTCACCTTCATACATTTTCTCCCATAGCATGACATTCTTTTTAGGTATCTCTTGATTCCCTACACTTTTTCCATTCTTACTATAACTTTCTATATACTAATTTATATCTCCCCCACATCACTTCCAAAATAGTGTGTACACTATTTCATTTTAAGTGTGGGGGGATCATTATTAAGCTTTATCATGTTTATACTTGTACTTTTTTTCTATCCTCATTAGTCTAAGAGATATTTTTCATTTAACATGTGCTTTAACTTGAAATCTCATTAAACCCATGTAAATAAAAGGTAAATTTTTAAAATAAATTATTAAAATAAATTATTTATTCCTGTTTAGAATTTTAGCATGATTGATGAGTCAAGATTTTTATTTTTATTCTGAAATCCTAAAATTTTTTATTTATTGACTTATTACTTATTATTATTCCCTGTGTGATTTCCCTTTTATTTTTACTCCCATTATTGAGAGAATTATATACCTGATTTTTTCCATTATTTTCTGAGAATATTTTAGGATACACACTTGGGAAATGTAAAACTATCAGAACTTGCATTAAAATATTATCAAGGATATAAATGAACAAATACATTGTTAAAATTATTTAAGCATTTTGATTGATTGACCCTATTTTTTATAATACCCATTTTTACATTATCCCTAAATTTATTATAGTTTCCATAAATGACCTTATTAGTATTAAGCCATGTTTTAAGAAATTTTATGCCTTCCTACCCAACTATTTGGTTTACTACATGATTTTAATTCGAATTAGTATGGGGGGGACAGTCATTTATATTAGACATGGGATGCTTGTTACTGAGGAGATGTGTGGTGGCATTTTTACCTAATCGCCAGGATATGGTCCAAGGTTATTTATGATGTACCTTCATGATTATCTTATTTATAATAAATAATAATAATATGATTTTTGTATTAAGAGGTTCAAAAATCACCATTAACAGACCAATGAATCTCATGATATATTGTACGTATTTAAGTGGTGGATGTGAGATTTGTCCTAAACGTGACTTCCAAAAAAATGAAAAGATATAAATAAGGTGCCTTTATTATACTTTTAATACACTCATAGGAACCTATTTTGATATTTTGAGAGTATGGAGATACTACTTTCTAGAGGAGGTTCTTCGCCACACTTTCCATGATTATCATGCATAATTCTTTAGATTTTACCCTCATTTTGAAATTGATTTTTATCATCTACCCACCAAACCTCACCCTAGGAATCATTTGAACCTTAATGTTAAAGTCCTCATGATCAATTTTATTAATTATCTATATATAGTGGAGATGTTAGATTAAAAAAAAGAATATGGTTAGTAACATGTATTCAGGGTAAGATCATAACTCTTATTCTCTTTTACCTTGAGTAATGATAGAAAATTCATGGTGAGCTAAATTGAAACATGGGAATAACTATATAAGGAATAGTTTATAAATTACAATGAAAGAAATGAGGGATTTGAATAAATAACTTGACCATCATGGATTACTAATTTTCTCTACAGGGATGATTTTGGAGTATTTACACCTTTTTTCTAACACTTCACTTCATTTTCATGATTTTAATGTGTATTTCTTGTTAAAAAAATTCCTTTTAGATTCTTATTGAGATTATTTTTTCTTAAGGAAAATAAATTATTCAACTATGGGTGAATTTTATATGTTTAATTGATATACATATTTTGGATTCATTTCATTGAGATTTGTACCAATTTTACACTTTGATACGATGGTATTTGGATGATTTTTGTAGGAAATAGGATCTCAGGTTGAAAAGGGGGTTATTCTATAAAATTTTCAATTTAATAAAAATTACATCATAAATTATCAATTTATGACATGTAATTCTTGAATATATATTCTCTCAATATAAAGAAAACTTGTGACATAAAAGGAATATTTTTGATGTAAAACCCTTAGGATTTACCTCTAATCAACCTTCAAAAGTACACCGCAAATTTAATTTAGGATGTAAATCATATAGATGAAGCATAACAAAGAAATGAAATTTGTCATTCATGATGTAAAATGGAGATTTATAGCATAAAATTTCTAGTAAAATAAAAACTTATGACGGATTATGACATAAAATCCATTTACATCATAAATAATATGACCTATTTATATTCCAAGTTCCCCTAACATCAAAAAAACCATTCATATTTTACATTAATTTTTATAATTTTCTTTATATTCTTTCATTCTCATTTTTCTTCCACTTTACCTATGATTTTCTACTATGAACTAAACCAAGAATTATTATTTTGATTTTAGTTTATTTAGATCGGTTGATTGCTTGTAATTTAAATTACCATGGCTCCCTATTTCATTTTTATTTTAAGTGCGTTGCTGTCAATTAAATCTATTTCAAATTATTTTTTTACAATTACTACTTTAATTTATTTTCTTAATCACATGTTTAATACTTACATTTCCATGCATATATAATCTTTTTAGGGCTAGGGATTGAGAGTAGGGGTAGAAAAACTTCAATAAATTATTGAATCAAAGCATGGGTAATCTATTGGCTAGGTTTTAGGTTAAATAAACCATGTATGACACATTATTTTCATGATATTAATCTAAGGGATTTCAAGGGAATGACCCTAACCTAATTATAATGAATCAATCTAGGACTAATAGTTTGTTTTGTTTCCAATTTGTAAGTTACACTTAATGAACCTAGGTTGACAACCACCACTAAACCAGAGTTATTTCTAATCTAGGTAGATCCAATTTTCTAGACCAAAGATAATTTGTGATCTTTAATAGCTTTATATCCTAACCCAATAGACCAAATCATTCTAGAGAGATACATTTTTCACAATCTCCTTGAAATTGATCCTAACTCCTTCCTTAATCAACTATAGTCTAATCTATTGTCTTGCTTAAAATCAACTTCACTGAATTCATATGAGGAAAACACTCAAGGTTTTAATCCCTAGGTTATAATATATTATAGTTTCCTCCCTATGGGTTGGAACCTATGCTTCCGTTGTTCTATATACCTTCATAATAGTTCTAGTTGGGTTTCATATAAATTTCTAATCTAACCACTCGAGTGGAATTAACAATGTTATGCAGGCGCATCACTACCACATGACCAAACAATTGACTTTGAAATTTAGATATGGCATGAACCTACCAAATGAACAAACAACTGATCATGAAATTTGGAAAATACATGAACCTGTTGTATAACTATACAACCGACCATGAAATTTGGAAAAGGCATAAAACTAACACATTACCAAAATGACCAACCATGAAAAGACTTTGGTCACTATTTAGGAACCTCTAGGCCTTTTAAAAACATAAATGAAAAGTTTTATAAATCAAATACCTTATATTAGATATTTCAAAAACAATTATCATCCTTGATAATTTAAAACAAAATTCAAAATAAGATAAAGGGGTCTAAATTAACACCCCGCGAGATAACTCTCAAGGATATCTCTATATTGATAACATAGCCATCCCACTGAAGGAATAAGGCATATAACCATGTTATATCAACAACCACCCTCAAAACACTCTCTTGAGGGAGATACCACTCAAATGAGATCAAGTCCATAAAAAATCATTACATCGAGGAAGAGAAAAAAATATCATAAAATAGCATAAGGTGAAACACATTATATCAACAAGGATAAAAAAATCATCAAAAAACTTGGGATATTGAGTGCGAATGTCATGACCAATCCTCGGGGCCCATGTCGTGACTACCCCAAGCCCGCCTTCCATAGGCCAGGGGCTGGCGACTAACACCAAAGGCGTAAATCCCGATAAAAGGGAAGGCATTGCCTTTATAAAGTAAACAAACACCATAGAGTACGCAAGCTGAAGTAAACACTAAGGAAACTGAGTACAAAAGTAAGTGCTGGAAAGTAAATGGGCCAGAATACAGACCCAACTGAAAGTAAAGTATAACTGAAAAAAAGTACAGCAGCAGAAAAGTAAAGCAGCAACTTTGAGCCGTCCTCTGGAAATCCCACCTGATCGGTGGGTACAGATAGTCTCCTTTTCTCCTCGGCTCCAGTCGTCTGCTCCGTGTACGTCTCGTCCAGTGAATCACCTCCAGGTACTGTCCAGCTCCATGAGATCCCACCTCGAACAGCGATGTCCGTCGTCTGCATCCAATACAATGTAGTGTGGGCATAGCCCGTGCAGGGGTGAGTATACGCTACTCAGTAGGGACCTAGAGACCCCTGAAGGTCTCCCAGAATCTACGAAGGATAAACCACAAAGGAAAGATATAATCAATAAGTAACAACCAACTCTACTTAGGTATATGCTCATACATATACCTAAGTCATTAATTCTAGCTCGGCTCCAGCACACGAGCCCAAGTACAACCCAGTCCACACAGGAAAACATAACCCATTCCACATAGGAATTCACAACCCAATCCACACAGGAAAGCACAACTCAATCCACACAGGAAGGTACAACAATCATATCGATGATAATGATTGTAAGTTAAGACTCAGCTCACACAGGTATACACTTCGTAAGATGATAGAGATGATCAGATGTAGCCACTGATTCATCTAAGCTGTCGGACCCACATAGGATACAAGACCAGATAAGCTGTCGGACCCATAAAAGATACAAGATCAGCTACTCTGTCGGACCCACACAGGATACAAGTACAGAGTCAAATACTGCCGGACCCACATAGGATACAAGAGCAGTAGTAAAATACTACCAGATCCACATAGGATACAAGAATAGTATTCATCATCGTCGAACCCACGGAGGATTCAAGTACGGTCTTCTTCGCTTCTGAACCCACGGAGGATCCCAGTACAGTCGTCATAGTCGTCGTAGTCACAGCCAGCTCTAGGGTTCACTCACACAGCACGCTCGATTCCAGGAGGGTCCCCTCCACGAGCCAAGGGGGTCGATATATCAAATATCACGAAGTCCTGATTTGATGTATCACAAAGTTTCGTCTCGTCAAAAGGAACTCAACACGACAGATGGCGCGTCAATCGGACGCTCGGTCTGAGAGTTATTGGCTTTTTCATCCCAGGGGTCCGGTTGGTTTTTAAGCTAAAACCAACCCGACCGTACTCCAACTACATCCAAACCTCAAGCGGAGTAAGCCAAAAGATCCGTCTCACTAAGAGGAATCCAACAAAGTCGACGACACGTCATTCGAACGTCCGGAGCTCAAGTTATGAGTGTTTCCGCTCCGAGGGCCCGGTAGGTTTCGTGTTCGAACCAACCCGGTCATACCCAAAGTTCTCCAAAACCTTAAGTGTAATATACTGAAATGACCATCTCGATCCAAGGATCTCAATGAAACTGACGGTGCATCGATCGGAGGTTTGTAGCCCAAGTTATGGGCATTTGAACGGATCTATCCGAAAACAGGGGGTTTGGCACTACTGGAAAAATACCCTATACCAACGGTTTGGAGGACCGTTGGAAAGTAAGTCGTGACAATAGGTTTATACCAATGGTTTTGGGAAAACCGTTGGTATAAGTAATATGAAAACCTATACCAACGGTTCTCAAAACCGTTGGTATATGTATTTCAAAAAAAACATTCGGTGGGATTTGATCCCAGGACCTCTAGTTTATAATTGAATGAATTAACCACTAACCTAACGTGACTTTTTTCAACATAATTTTATAAATATATATATGTATTGTTATAATAATTTTAAATTTTGATTTATATAATGTTCTCGGTAAGAAGATTCGATTAAAAATCGAAGGACCTATACCAACGGTTCTCAAAACTGTTGGTATAGACCTATACCAACGGTTTTGAGAACCGTTGGTGTAGGTCCTTTGATTTTAGGAACTATACCAACGGTTTTGGACAAACTGTTTGTATAGGTCCTATAGGTCCCCCCCCCCCCCCATACCAACGGTTTGTCCAAAACCGTTGGTATAGGTCCATATAAGTGACCTATACCAACGGTTTTGGCCAAACCGTTGGTATAGGTCCAAATTAATGCACTATACCAACGGTTTGGCCAAAACCGTTGGTAAAAGTCATATTTCCAGTAGTGTGGGCCCGGTCTGACCCGGCCCAATACCCCCTGGTTCGGCCCAAACTGGGTCGACCTGACCCGGGTCCGGGTCCGGCCTGTTAGGGCGCGGCCCGGCCCGGATGGCAAGGCCCGGCCCAGCTAGCACGGCTCGGCCCGGCGCAGGCGGTCCGACCCGGCACGGGTCGCGGCATGGCTCGAGGCCGAGCTGGACACAGAGGGGGGAGACGCTACCTCACTCATTTTGAAACGGCGGCCCCCCATTTTTGGTGGGGTCCTCCCTAAACAAATTAGGGGTTATGCCCCCAGGATTCTCGGAAACAGCTGGCCCTATTGGCCAGCCGGTGAGCTGCCACGGGACCCCCCGCGGGTCCCGCCTTCCGACGCACCAGCGGTCGGCTGAGTCTGGCCGCCTCCTCTGCACCATCGCGGCCTTAGGCCGTGGCCCCTGTCCGACCGGCGTGGCGCGACGGCGCAGCGCCCCTCCACCGCGGCCCGCCCTGGCCGCGGCCCTCCATGGTGGTCCAGCGTGTCGCGAGGCGCCACGGCCCGCCCTTGGCGGCGGCTTCCTTCGGCTTCACCAGCACGGCGCGACGGCACCGCGGCCCGCTCCGGACGTTGTTTCCTCGTTCCTGCGCGGTGCCGATGCACCGCGCCGCCTCCATTCCAAACCACAACGGTGATCAACATCAAAAGGGGAGGAGATTCGGTCGTGTTCGTGCAGTCCGACCTCCTCCCATTATATTGATAACAGGCGGCCAAATGAAAATAACAAAGAATGTCAAAATAATAATCCTTGAACGATGAAACAACCCATACCTCAAAATAGTTCGCGGAAGCTAGCATCGCAAAAAACGGCGTCGTGAGGCGTGGCTCTGTATACGTCAATGGAGGACGTCCAAGGAGAAAATGATGTCTCACACTAGCTACGGAGAGGAGAAGGAACAACGCGTCGATCTCTTCTTGCGGTGTCGGCGTTCTTCGACAAAGAGTGTTGTTCTTCGTGGAAGGTTGAAGCTCTTCAAAGGAACAACACAAGGGATCTCTCCTTTTCTTTGCACAGAAAAATCCAAACAAAAATAAAATAAGGCTTTTCCTTATTTTATTTACTTATTCCAACAATTCAAAACTTCAAAAGTTGAATTCACCTAATTAATTTTGAGTTGTCAAAATTAATGGTGTGTTAAGTTGGAAACATTAATGTGAGGGAGAGTCACATAATTTAAGTGGGGAGGTTTAAAGGAGTTAGGGAAATTGAAGGGGTGGGGCTCGTGTGGGCCCCACCTCACTAATATCCTATCAAGTGGAGTTAGGATGTAGTGGGTCCCACCCCAACTTCTACACATAGGTTGTAATTTCTTAGAGTAGAAATAAAATTGTAACACATATTTTATTTCACTCTTCAATTAATCCATTTATTTAACAACACCTCCCGAGCAAACGCAACTCTAGAAAAGGTCTTCTTAAGAAAAAAACTGGCACTGCAGTTTCATCAGTGCCCTCAGATTTCGATTTCAAGCACTGGTTCAAAAGTTAGAAAAACTCGCTCGTTCGTTCACTGAACGTACCCAAGCTAAACTTCGGAAATTGTTTCCGGGCACACCGGGCCTCGGAATCGGGTGCCGTCAGAAACTGCGTACTCGTAAAATCACAAAGAATTTAAGAAAAAAAATTCCTTGAAATTTATGGGTCTTTAAATTACTCCCACCTCAGGGCTTTATGTCCCCGTAAAGATACAACACAAACTAGGGAAACAAATGAGGGTACTAAGCACGCATCTGAGCCTCCTGCTCCCATGTGCTCTCCTGGAGGTTCCCATGCTGCCACCTGATGCGCACTAGAGATATCGACCATCCATGTAGGACCCGCTCCTGTCGATCCTCGATCTCCACTGGGACCTCCGCAAAAGTCACCCCGTCATCAATATCCATCTCCCCATGGTCGATGATATGCATCGGGTCGTGCACGTATCTCCTCAGCTAAGATACGTGGAAGACATCGTGCACCCGGTGCAACTGAGGTGGAAGAGCCAGGCGATAAGACATCTCACCTATCCTAATGAGAACCTAGAATGGTCCAATGAAGCATGGAGACAACTTTCCACCCCAGCCAAATCTCCGTAACCCACGTCTAGGTGAGACCCGCAAGAAAACGTGGTCGCCATCCTTGAACTCTAGTGGTCTATGCCTCCTGTCAGCATAAGATTTATGTCAGCTCTGAGTTGTCCTCATCCGCTCCCGGATGACCTGAACCTTATTTGTCATGGCCTGGACCATCTCTGGTCCTACTAGTGCTGACTCCCCAGGGTCTGTCCAACACAGAGGTGATCTGCAAGGTCGGTCGTACAATGCCTCGTATGGTGTCATCCCGATGGTGGAGTGGTAGCTGTTGTTGTACGCAAACTCCACCAAGGGTAGGTGATCCTCCCAGTTGTGACCAAAGTCAAGGACACATTCACGGAGCATGTCCTCGAGAGTCGAAATGGTCCTCTCCGTCTGACCATCCGTCTGAGGGTGAAAGGCGGTGCTCAGACATAGTTGCATCTCGAATGCCTCCTGCAACCCCTTCCAAAGCCGGGAAGTAAAACGAGCATCTCGATCAGAGATGATAGATGATGGAACACCATGAAGTCGTATGATCTCCTGAACATAGAGGCATCCCAAGCTCTCCACTGATCCCTGCTCTCTGATGGGTAAGAAGTGGACCGACTTGGTGAGTCGGTCGACAATCACCCAAATGGAGTCGTGACCTCTGGAAGTATGTGGAATTCCAGTCACGAAATCCATAGATATCCCATCCCACTTCCACTCCGGGGCCTCCAAGGGCTGTACCAAGCCTACTGGTACCTTGTTCTCCGCCTTCACCTACTGACAGGTGAGGCATCGAGAAACGAACTCTGCCACAGCCTTCTTCATACCCGGCCACCAGTGCTATCATCTAAGATCCTGGTACATCTTCGCTAATCCTGGATGTACCGCTAATGGGGAAGTGTGAAACTCTATCAGCACCTCGTCCTATAAAGCAGCCGGTACCATGGTATGCCCTCTAAAAAGGATGACGTGCTCTCCTCCTACATAGAATCCATCAGGTGCATGTCTTGAGGATATCTGTGCACGTCTCGTCTCATAGTCAACGTCCCCTCACTGTGCCTCTCTGACCCGCTGAAGAAGTGGAGATGTGACCGTGAGTGACTGAAGGACGGATTCCCCATCTCTATCCATAAAGGATATCTGTAAAGTGGCTAACTGCTCTGTCGCCTCTACAAGTAGCTAAATGCTCGTCCTCCTGCTGAGGGCATCGGCTACTATGTTCCCCTTTCCAGGTGTATAAACTATCTCAAAGACATAGTCCTGGAGGAACTAAATCCATTCTCGTTGTCTCATATTCAGTTCCTTCTGCGTGAAGATGTACCTGAGACTCTGGTGGTCAGAGTATACTGTAAACCGCTCGCCCATCAGATAGTGTCGCCACATCTTCAGGGAGAAGACCACTGCTGTTAACTCCAGGTCATGGGTAGCGTAGTTCTGCTCATGCTGCCTCAACTGTTGTGACCCATAGGAAATCACTTCCCGCTCCTACATCAGGACACACCCGAGTCCGGTCCCTGATGCATCGCAGTAAACTATGTACCCTACTCCCTCCTCCGGTAGCCTCAAGATGGGTGCACTGTTCAATCTCTGTCTCAGCTCCTGGAAGCTCTGCTGACATCTATCTGACCACATGAAGGGTTTTCCCTTCTTCGTCAAAGCTGAAAGTGGTGCTACAACTCTGGAGAAGTCTGGAACAAATCTCCGATAGTACCCAGCCAGACCTAGGAAACTCGGCACCTCCGTCACACTCCTGGGTGGCTCCCAAGATAGCACTACCTCGATCTTCGCAGGATCCACTGCAACTCCCACCTCAGAGATGATGTTCCCCAAGAAGTGGACCTCACGTATCCAGAAATGAGACTTAGAGAGCTTACCATAAAGCTGGTGTTATCAGAGTGTGTCCAGTAAAACCCGCAAGTTGTAGGCATGCTCCTCCTCAGTAGTCGAGTAAATCAAAATATCGTCGATGAATACTATGAAAAATCGATCGAGGTAAGGATGGAAGATCCTGTTCATGAGACTCATGAACACTTCTTGAGTGTTGGTTACGCTGAAATGCATAACCAAGAACTCATAGTGGCCATACAGACACCTGATGGTCGTCTTCTGCACATCCTCATCTCGAACTCTGAGCTGATGATAGCCTGACCTGAGGTCTATCTTTGAGAACCACCGTGCTCCCTTAATCTGATCGAAGAGGTCGTCGATCCTCGGAAGTGGATACTTGTTCTTCACGGTCACCTGGTTCAGGCGATGGTAATCGACACACAGTCTCAATCTCTCATTCGCCTTCTTGGCGAACAATATCGGGGAAGCCCAGGGTGAAACACTGGGTCGAATCAATCTCTTGCCCTGCAAGTCCTCCAGCTATAATCATAGCTCTTGAAGCTCAGCGGGAGCCATCCAATATGATGGAGTAGATATTGGGGTTGTCCCGGGGTATAGGTCAATATAGAATTCTACCTATCTACGAGGAGGTAGTCCTAGAACATCTTCAGGAAAAACGTCCGTATACTGATCCACCACAACAGGAAAACTTGGACTATGCACGTCAACTGCTCCTAGGATGAGGCTAGCCAACTGATGAGTGATCGGCTGTCCTCTCCTCTGCGTGAGTCCATCCTGTGCTGCAAAGGATCCCTTCTCGCTGGTGAAGGTAAACCTTCTCCCATCGGTGCGGACACACCGCACCTTGCGCCTAATACTGTCGATCTAAGCATGGACTATAGATAACCAATCCATGCCCAAGATGACGTCGTAAGGCCTCGACGCTGCTACAAGAAGATCCCAGCTGAATCTCTCGCATCCTAGAGTAAGCTCACACTGCCGGAACCAGTGCGTAATTGTAGAGTCTGCTCCCGTATGAGTCTCTAGCAGTAAGGATCGAGACAACGACTCTGTCGGAATCTCCGAGCTCAGAACAAGGGAAGTGGCAATGAAAGAATGACTCGCTCCTGTGTCTATAAGAACTGCATCAAGGGTAGAGTAGACACAGATAGTACCTCGAATCATCTTTGGTGCACCGTGGTCATAGGCCTCCGCTGCCTGAAGCTGAGCCTGGATATGTCCGCCAGCTCCCTATGGTCGGGGTGGACCTCATGGTGGTGGTGGTGGTAGAGCCTCAAAGCGTCGCCCACCACCTGCTTCTCGGTCATCTCCTCTTCCTCGTCCACCTGCTCCCTGCGGACCACCACGGTCGAACCTCTGCCTCTGCCTGGGTGGTCCCTCAACCGTCTGCTGCTCCTCTACATGGCAGGTCGGGCAGTCACGAGCCATGTGGGCCTGCCCACCGCATGCATATCATTGTCTGCTCCTCATAAGGTTGGATATGCACCGTGTGCCCCGCACCTCTGAGCTAGTATCCTGAGGTCGTCCGCCTGATGGTCTGGTCCACTTGGACCCCTATGACATCCGTCGACTGCCAGTTGCAGAAGACTCTGCTACGTGCCGACCTGCGGCAGGTCTCGCTGCTAGTGTAGGCTCAGCAAGAAATATCTCTACAAGAAGGGCTCGCTCTAGTACTCCTGCCTACGTCGGAATGCTGAGGGAGATCATCGATGCCCTGATCTCATGCCTCAGTCCCTGCTCGAAGGTCCAGGCCTAGAAGAATGGGTCTCGTACCATGTCCGTGGAGTAGCGTGAGAGGTCGGTAAACCTCGCCGAGTACTGGGCCACAGTCATGCTGCCCTGCTGTAGCTGTAGTAGCTCTTGAATGTGCACCGCACGGAGGGTGGCTGGAACGAACTCCAAGCAGAAGAGGCTCTCGAAGTTCATCCAAAGAAGAGATGCCTCATCGTACACCTGGAGAATCAGGCTCCACCATCTACCTGCTTCCGCGTGCAGTAGACTCGCTGCAAGGATCACCATGAGGTCTACTAGTGTCCCTACTAACCTGAAGACTCGAACGATAGCCTCCATCCAATCCTTAGCTGCCTGAGGGTCCGTCTCCCCGTGGAACCTGGGTGGTCTCTGACGTTGAAACTCGTGCAGTGCACTAAGGCGACGTTCACTCTCAGCTTCTGGGGCTAGTGGCATTGGTGGCTCGGTGGGTAGAGGTACCGCTGGTACCTCCGCTGTAATGGGGCCCTACACCGAGGCCTCGTCACTCGGTGGGTTGTCGTCTCGCACAAAGCTCAGAACCCTAGTTGGTTGTTGTCATGGGGCCATCCTGAAAAGAGACAGGTATTCCACGGTCAATACAGTATACCTAGTGAGCTGACACAAAGTAATCACAAAGAAAAATTTTGAAACACACATGCAATCAATGTTTTTGTGCACTGAGTCGGAAATCAGAAGTTAGGGTCCTGGTGTATGGATACGTCGGCCACCGCACCAACACTGGACTCCCTCGACTGATAACCACACTCAATACCCTTAACACAATTGCTTCACATAGAAGAAAGATCAGAGTCCTGAGTTCTACAGTAGAACCGAACTCCTCTGATACCAATTTGTCACGACCCGTCCTCAGGGCCCGTGCCGTGACTACCCCAAGCCCGCCTTCCATAGGCCAGGGGTTGTCGACTAGCACCAAAGGCGTAAATCTCGATAAAAGGGACGGCATTGCCTTTATAAAGTAAACAAACACCATAGAGTATGCAAGCTGAAGAAAACACTAAGTAAACTAAGTACAAAAGTAAGTGTTGGAAAGTAAATGGGCCAGAATACAAACCCAACTAAAAGTAAAGTACAACTAAAAAGAAAGTACAGCAACAGAAAAGTAAAGCAGAAACTCTGAGCCGTCCTCTGGAAATCGCACCTGATGGGTGGGTACAGATAGTATCCTCTGCTCCTCGGCTCTAACCGTCCGCTCCGTGTACGTCTCGTCCAGTGAACAACCTCCAGGTACCGTCCAGCTCCACGAGCTCCCACCTCGATCAGCGCTGTCCATCGTCTGCATCCAACACAACGTAGTGCGGGTATAGCCCATGCAGGGGTGAGTATACACTACTCAGTAGGGACCCCAAGACCCCCGAAGGTCTCCCAGAATACACGAAGGATAAACCACAAAGGAAATATACAATCATGAAGTAACAACCAACTCTACTTAGGTATATGCCCATACATATACCTAAGTCATCAATTCCATCTTGGTTCCAGCACACGAGCCCAAGTAAAACCCAGTCCACACAGGAAAACATAACCCATTCCACATAGAAATTCACAACCCAATCCACACAGGAAAGCACAACCCAATCCACACAAGAAGGCACAAAAATCTTATCCATGATAATGATTGTAAGTTAAGACTCAGCTCACACAGGTATACACTTCGTAAGACGATAGAGATGATCAGATATAGCCACTGATTCATCTAAGTTGTCGGACCCACATAGGATATAAGACCAGCTAAGTTGTCAGACCCACAAAGGATACAAGACCAGCTACTCTGCCGGACCCACACAGGAAACAAGTACAGAGTCAAATACTGTCGGAACCACATAGGATACAAGAATAGTAGTCAAATACTGTCGGACCCACATAGGATACAAGAATATTAGTCATTGCCGTCGAACCCACAGACGATTCTAGTACGGTCATCGTCGCTGCCGAACCCACGGAGGATCCCAGTACAGTCGTCATCGTCGTTGCAATCGCAGCCAGCTCTAGGGTTCCCGCACATAGCACGCTCGATTCCAGGAGGGTCCTCTCCACGAGCCAAGGGGGTCAATATATCAACTATCACGAAGTCCTGAGTTGATGTATCACAAAGTTCCTTCTCGTCAAAAGGAACTCAATGCGACAGACGGCACGTCAATCGGACGCCCGGTCTGAGAGTTATTGGATTTTTCGTCCCAGGGGTCCGGTTGGTTTATAAGCTAAAACCAACTCGAATGTACTCCAACTACATACAAAACTTGATCGGAGTAAGCCAAAAGAACCATATCAAAAATAGGAATCCAAAAAAGTCAACGGAACGTCATTCGGACGTCCGGAGCTCAAGTTATGAGTGTTTCCGCTCCGAGGGCCCGGTTGGTTTCGTGTTCGAACCAACCTGGCCATACACAAAGTTCTCTAAAACCTTGAGTGTAATATACCCAAATGACCGTCTAGATCCAAGGATCTCAACACAACTGACGGTGCATCGATCGGAGGTCTGTATCCCAAGTTATGGGCATTTGAACGGATTTGTCCGAAAATAGGGGCTTTGGGCCCGGTCCGGCCTGTTAGGGCGCGGACCGGCCCGGCTGGCACGGCCCGGCCTAGCGAGGTGGCCCGGCCCAGTGCTGGCGGCCCGGCTCGGCGTGGGCGGTCCGGCCCGGCGTGGGCGGTCCGGCCCGGCGCGGGCCGCGGCTCGGCTCGAGGCCGAGCTGGACGCGGAGGGGGGAGGCGCTACCTCCCTCATTTTGAAACAGCGGCCCCCCATTTTTGGTGGGGTCCACCCTAAATAAAACAGGGGTTACGCCCCCTAGATTCTCAGAAATGGCTGGCCCTGTTGGCTGGCCAGTGAGCTGCAGTGGGACCCCCCGCAGGTCCCGCCTTCCAACGCGCCGGCGGCCGGCTGAGTTCGGCCGCCTCCTCTGCACTGTCATGGCCTTAAGTCGCAGCCCATGTCCGACCGCGGCCCTCCATGGTGCTCTGGAGCGGCGCGAGGCACCGCGCCCCTCCTCCGCGGCCCGCCCTTGGCCGCGGCTTCCTTCGGCTTTACCGGCGCGGCAGGACGGCGCCGCGCTCCTTCGCCGCGGCCCGCTCTCGCCGCGGTTTCCTCATTCCCACGCGGTGTCGATGCACCACGCTGCCTCTATTCCAAACCACGATGGTGATCAACATCAAAAGGGTAGGAGGTTCGGCCATGTTCATGCAGTCTGACCTCCTCCCGTTATATTGATAACAGGCAGCCAAAAGAAAATAATGAAGAACATCAAAATAATAATCCTTGAACGATGAAACAACCCCTACCTCAAAGTAGTTCGTGGAAGCTAGCGTCGTGGAAAACGGTGTCGCGGGGTGTGGCTCCGTATATTTCGACGAAGGACGTCCGAGGAGGAAATGACGTCTCACACCGGCTGTGGAGAGGAGAAGGAATGATGCGTCGATCTCTTCTTGCGGTGTCGGCATTCTTCAACGAAGAGTGTTGTTCTTCACGGAAGGTTGAATCTCTTCAAAGAAACAACACAAGGGCTCCCTCCTTTTCTTCGAATAGAAAAATCCAAACAAAAATAGAATAAGGTTTTGCCTTATTTTATTTACTTATGCCAACAATTCAAAACTTCAAAAGTTGAATTCACATAATTAATTTTGAGTTGTCAAAATTAATGGTGTGTTAGGTTGGTAACATTAATGTGAGGGAGAGTCACATAATTTAAGAGGGGAGGTTTAGAGGAGTTAGGGAAATTGAAGGGGTGGGGCTCGTGTGGGACCCACCTCACTAATATCCAATCAAGTGGAGTTTGGATGTAGTGGGTCCCACCCCAACTTCCACACATAGGTTGTAATTACTTAGAAATAAAATTGTAACACATATTTTATTTCACTCTTCAATTAATCCATTTATTTAACAACACCTCCCAAGAAAACGCAACTCTAAAAAAGGTCTTCTTAAGAAAAAACCAGCGCTGCGGTTTCATCAGTGCCCTAAAATTTCGATTCCGAGTATCGGTTCAAAAGTTAGAAAAACCCGCTCGTTCGTTCACTGAACGTACCTGAGCTAAACTTAGGAAATTGTTTCTGGGCACACCGGGCCTCGGAATCGGGCGCCATCAGAAACTGCATACTCGTAAAATCCCAAAGAATTTATGAAAGAAAATTCCTTGAAATTTACGGGTCTTTACAGTGCATCTACGAATCCCACTCCCAAGTTCTCTCCTCTAATTCACCATGCTACCACAAGGCATGAATCAAGGGAATAATATGATCTTGAAATACATTTTCCTAATAATATGATATCTAAATAGGTTGTTCCTCAAAGTTTTCACCATCCTCGACATCCATCTCACCCTAATTGATGATATAGGATTATTTGTGAAGATATTAATGAAGTTATGATACATGGAAGGCAACATGAACCCGGATCATCTTCGAGGGTAGTACTAACCGATACACCACAGCTCTAACTTGATCCAATACCTAGAAAGTTTCAATGAACCTGGGAGAAATATTACCCCCATGACCAAACCTTTACTTCCCACGATGAGGTGATACCTTCAAGAACAAATGGTCTCCAATTTAAAACTCTATAAGCCTCCTAATATGATCGGTATAGGACTTATAATGATCTAATATCACCTTCATTCACTCAAGGATCACTTGTACCTTATCTATCATACTTCGCACTAATTCCAACCTAGGAATAGTTGGCTATAACCTCAATCCATCACAATAGAGACTGAAAATGTTGGGAATACAGTACTTCGAATAAATCCATACCAATAATGGAGTGGTAATTTTTATTCTAATCAAACTATACTAAAGGTAGTTGCATCACCCATAAACCTCTAAAATATAGAATTCATGTGGACAACATGCTCTCTAATGTCTGGATAGTCCATTCTATCTAACCATCCATCTGGGAATGAAAATAGGTGTTAAGTCATAATAGATATCCAAAATCATGATGGATATGTATCCATTCCCTAGTGTAAAAAAGGATTGTAGTCAGAGATGATCATCTTTGGATCCCCATACAGCCTCACTATCTCCTCTGGATATTACCTCAACAAAACCTATAATGGTATCTACTCCTTGATCATTATGAAGTGAGATGGATTCATCAATTAGTTCATGATTGTCCATATAGAATTATAACTACCCTAATATCTAGGTAAACCGGTGATGAAGTCTATCAATATGAACTCTTAATTCCAATGGTGAACATAATGTGAATAAATAAAATCACCAGGAACACAGTGCTTAGCCTTCACCTTCTAGTAGACTAATCACCAAGATACAAACTCTACACCTGAATTCTTCAACCCAAACAACCAAAAATGGTCTATCATAGCATGATACATCTTCATCACACCAGGATGTACCACTATGGGAGAACTATGGAACTCATAGAGAAACACCTCATGCATTAATAAAGGAATAAAAATATTTCTCCAGAATATTACCCAATTTTGTCTATCCTCTAACCATCCCTCAGGGATATCTACATAAAAACTAAATAACACCAACCACTTTCTCAGAATCCCCCATCTAGGACTCCTCTAATTGTTTCACTATAGATGATTTTACTGTCAACTGATAAATACAACCTCTTCCATCAACTTCTATTATATAAATGTGCAATGATTCTAGCTCTCCCATCACTCTCTAAGAGTATCCAGACTCATTCATAGCACCACCTCAGAAATTTCTTCTTAAGGAATCTTCCAAAACATTCCCTTTACCATGTGTAAAGGAAATATCAAATCTATAGTCTTTCAAAAACTCCATCCGCCATCACTGTTAAAAAGTCAATTCATGCCTGGAGAAGATGAAATTTAGACTCTTTTAATCTGCAAATATCACAAAACACTCACTAATGAGATAGTTCCATAATAACTTTAAGAAAAACACTAATATGGTAAGATCAATATCATGGGTGGCATATTTACATTCATGTGGTCATAATTATTGAGACCTATAAGATATAACATTTCTATTCTATATAAACATACAACCCAAATCAATACATGAAGAATCGTAGTAAACCTCGAAAAAAATTCCTTCTACTAGTATATAAAGAACTATAGAATTAACCAAATTCTCCTCAAAATACTCAAAATCATCCTATAAATGTTTGGTCAATATGAATGATTAATCCTTCCTTGTCAACATTTTCATAGGAGTCACATTCTGAAAGAAGTTAGGTACGAACCTCCTATAATATCCAAAAAGACCAAAGAAATTCTATATGTATTTAACATTTTTGGGGATAACCAAGAAACCACTACCTCAATCTTCAAAGGATCTATGGCTAATCCACACTGAAATATGACATTACCTAAGAAACAAACCTCATGATCCCAAAACTCATACTTTGATAGCTTCCTGGATAGATAATAAAACTAATGAACTCCCAACACAAATCGTAGATACTCTTTGTGATCCTCATAAAATGATGAAAACACAAGGATTTCATCAATAAATACAAGTAAAAAGTACTATATAATCTTATAGAACATTGTATTCATCAATCCCATGAACATGGATGGAATTCTCATCACACATAACGACAAAAAATGATATTTTATTTCCCATAATGATATCAGAATGTGGTTTTTTGGAATATATTCATTCTTCACTCGCATATAATGATATTTAGACAACAAGTTGATCTTTAAGAACTAACTATTCCCCTTTAAATAATTAAATAATTCATAAATCCATGGGTGAGGAAAGTGGTTCTTCACCATCACCAAATTCAAATGATGGTAATTGACACACAACCATATATTTTCATCTACCTTCTTCACAAACAAAACTAGGGCTCCCCAAGGAAACACACTTTTCCTAATAAATCTCTATAAAAGATATCATTGATCTAAATATGTAGCTCTCACATCTCATAAGGGGCCATCTGATATTGATACATAGATATTGTAAAAATACCTATTATTAGATCTATCCCAAACTTGATCTTTTATTGAGGGGGTAGTGTCATAACCTCTTTGAGGAATACATCAGGGTACTTTTCTACCACCCTAGGAAACATAATTGTATGATCCTCCACAGAACTCAGTATCATTATGTCCATTAGAGAAGATAAATACTTAACATGCCTCTAACCCATATGAGGGTCTCTCTCACCAATGAACATCACATAGTGTCAACCAGCCTCATATAATATGATGCTACAACTAAATGATCCATGATTTTCTCCATATAATATAGTAAATCCATGCCAAGGATGATTTCATATGGTTGTATCTATGTATGGAAATAATTAATAGTATCTAAAAGAATAAAAAAATAATGATCAACCTTCAACTAAGGGCACCAAAATTATCTCTATCTCAGGTCCAAGGCATGGACTAGAGTGAATAAAGAAAATGATTTTATATCTCCTAAATAAAACAATTTATAAACCCTAGTTTAAAATAGATATATAGTACCTTGTATGATATTAATCTCACCTGGTACTCGCAAATCTAAAGCATGCATTTGACCAAATCTAGTTCCACATCCTCTTTAGCCCTAATGGAGACTAACTCCACAATTTCTCCCTAATAATTATACTTAAGGATGGGTAATATCATAGTATTTCCATCTACCTACCTCATCACCTCTCTATTGATCATAATATGGAACACACTATTATTAATTCTACCTCGATTGAAACTACTAAAAAGGTTGAGCCAGAAATAGGACACCAACTACATGCTGACTACAAAGGATGGTCGGTTACTCTCTATTATGATGTCTATGACCTCTTCTAAAAAATAAAACTATGACAATGTTGTTGAGGCCCAGAGGTTTTCAAGTGTTTCAAAGAATTTGAAGGTGTTAAGGAAAAGGTGGTTAATATGTAAGAAGAATTTCTTAAGTTTTGTCTTTTTTTAGAAACATAAATCACTTAACATAATTGAGATCATAAATCAATTAAAATTATTTTATTCCTTAAAAAAGTGATCATATGGAGTGTCCAACAGATCAAGGTCACCAAACTAAGTCCAGTTTATTGAGTATAATAGATTTTTTCATTCAAGTTGAGGTGAACAGCTGAAGGATGGCACCAAATGTTTCCAATATTTCATTGAAATAATATATTCATACAAAAAAATGGATGATTATATAATAATATTTAATGAATAAAACATAATGACTACTGAAATTTTTCATGATCCAAGATTGAGTACAAAGTGGAGTTTGATGGTCAGATGTACAAAATTTTTGTTATGAAGTTTTTTGAAGTAAACAGGATTGATGTTATCAAACAAAGGTGCAGCTATGAAAACTTCAAGACATAAATTAATGAGGTTTCACATTTTAGAATTATATGTTTATGAAGATATATAGTTTTAGTAATACAAAGTGTTATTGGTCATACATGTATTAAGTCTACTAATCATAGTAGGTTTGAAGAAAGTATCAAATAGAGGACTCTGGGAAATTTCATCAGACAGAGTCCATCGGATGAACTTTTTCCATAATAGTCCATCGGATGAACTAAATTTCATCAATCAGAGAGAATTTTTAGAATTACACTAAACTTAATTTTATATATTTATCATGAAAATATATTTACTTGTGTACAATGTCTATATAATGGACTTTTACAAAGTTTTTAAAGTGAATAAGTCGTCAGACTGATGTATCCATATAAAGTTCATCAGATAGTGGTTCCTTAGAGAAGGAAAATGATGAAGATTTCTAAAGCATGTCATCATGTGAAGGAAGAGTTTTGAAAAGTATTTTTAGATTTTCCTGTGAATTTGTGAGGGAACACTGGACATAATATTTACCAAACAGAATAGGTGTTAGGAAGTTGTACCATATGGAAGATTTGAATATATTTATGAAGTTTTTGTAAATTCATAAATGTGATTATTCTAAGATGGTCATTCAATGTTTCAATTATTATGGAGGAAAAAAACATTATTCTCATATAGGTCTTAAAAATTACTGAAGGAGTTTTTTAATGTCGAGTCTTAAATAAAGTTCCTAATTTTTGATGAATTTGAATTGGGTTAAGTAGTGAAAGTTTGAACAAGATTTTCAAAGATTGATTGGGATATTTGAATTTTAATTTAATGAATCTTTATTAAATTGTAGAGGAATGTTTCTTATATACATGGATGAATATGCTTAGAGTGTTAGAATGGAATTTTAGTATCTAGGAAAAGTGATATATAAGTAAAGAGATGGTCAGGAGAATAGTGTGAAGAGGCATCGATTTGAAGGATATCAGACAGAGTTTTCTCTTAGTTATTATTGGAAGAATTATATAAAAAAGTGATTGGATGAACTAGTTGTAGAGGTGATCAGTCAAATAGGAAATTAGACTGGTTTTATCAAACCGATTATACTGGACGAATAAGTGTTCATATAGATAGTTTCATACTGAATTATAGGAATAAGTTCTTACTCAATATTGTGCAAGAAAATGAATAGCATGAACAAGTAGTTGAAAATAATTAAAGTGTGAAGAATTTTCAAGTAGCATAGTGAAAAATTATTGAAGCCTATTGTTGAAGGTCCTTAATATTGTTACAAAACATTTTTATATCATTTATCTATTCAAGGAACACATGCACTACCAAAAGGACTATAGTTTTATGCAAGTAATGGATAGTCTCTTCTTCTTATAACCACCAAAGGGATTATTTAATAGAGGTTTTTGTGGTTTTGATTACTTAAAAACCATTCCAATGACTAACTACTCTTATTAAGTAGTAAAGAATATAAATATTTGTGCTCCTATGGTTGTGAAAGGTTGTTGTTTTCATAATGGTCATTTCTCACAAATCAGAGGTGAAGTTTGATTCTTAAGTGAGAAAACATAAAAGTAAAAGATCACTGATTCACCCTATCCCCCTATCAGTGATCATATAGATATTTATTATTCCTTTCAATTTTTATTAAAGGTATGTTTTCATTATTGAATATTTTATAGAGTTTTAAGAAAATTAAGGTTACTATAAATGTTCAGAACTCATTGAATGATAAGGGTATTCCTATCTTTAATGGGAAAAACTATCATATATAGAATAATAAAAAGTTGCCTTATCTTATATCCATTGGAAATGAAAATATTGAAGATGATTAAAATGGTTTATCTCCTCTTACTGAGGGTTTTCCTTTAAAAACTAAAGATAATAATAATTTAGAGAATAATGGGATATCCAAAAATATTATACTTTCCTCGCTATTTGAAAGTGAATTTCTAAGGGTGAAAATTATTATAATGGCTAAAGGAATTTGTGATAAGTTGAAGAACGTCTATTAATAAAATAAGAAATTAAAGAAAGTATAGTTAAAAATCTTGATATTGAAGTTTGAAGATCCTCAAATGGATTAAGTTGAATATTTTTGTGACTTCTTTACAATATTTCATGATATTGTAAGAACCATAAGATGTTTTAGTGGGAAGTTATAAGATTCAGCTATTGTTGAAAATATTAGAAGAATTATTCTAAAGAAATTTGATGTCAAGGTGTCATATTTAGAAGATAGAGATCCTAAAACTCTATATCTATATGATCTATATATAATTCTCATCACATATGAAATGAGAATATAAAAGGTTTTGAAGAAAAAAATAAAAGTTCAATCAGGAAATTTCTTTCAAATATACTAAGAAAATAAATTCTAAGTCCTCAAGGAATAAGTCAATGACTATGACACCAAAAGATAAGGAATGTAAAAAAATTATGAATTAATGTATTTTTTTATAAAAGGGTGAAAAGTGTAATGGGTGGGTATGAAGTAAAGTTTCCTCTGAAGTGATTTAGTTGTGGATCCATTGGAAATTTCGAAGAAAATTTTCCATAATGAAAGGAATATGAATAAAGTGATAAAGAAGATGGAAAGTCAAGAAGATCCCTCAAGAAGAAGGTATAAAAATAAAATTATTATTCAAAGGGAAAGGATAATAAGTTCTCTAAATATAAAAGGATAAAAACTTTGTCCAATTATGAAGAAGATGAAGATTTTGAGGTGGAATATAAAAAATATAGTTATAATGCTACTAAAAATTACTTATTGTAAAAGTGAATAATAAAAATTTCACCAATTATGAAATAAGTAGCTTTGAAGAATAAGAATAGAATACTCATATAGAGTTTATTCTTAAAATATAGTTGAGAGAATGTCTCTCAAATATTGTTAAACATGAAAAAGAGAACAGTAATTTAAATAAATAAGATCTTTCATCATCCAAAAAAGAATATTTTCTTGAATAAAAATCTATGTTTTTAAAAAATGATGATCTTAAGAAGTTAATTGATGAAGATAAAAACCTCAAAATAAATATTGAAAAAAATATAAAGGTGAGGAAGAAATAATTTGATCTTGTTCAACAAAATCTTGTTAATTATGAACAAGGGAAAAACTTTCAAAACTCATTTTTGTAAATTAGGGAAGGTTATAGAAATTTTAAACATCATAAGGATCAAAAAAATAATCCTTAGAGATAAAAAAAGGTTAAATGTGCTCATAAGAAAAATAAATTTATGAATACCATTTATTTATAAAAAACAAGTGAAGTTGAAAATTCTGAAATTTCTCAGGTTTTAAAGTCTGAACCAAAAGTTTCTAAAACTGGATATTCTATTAAGGATAAGAAAAAATATAAGCTGGAGAAGAATATTCTATGAGGCTACCAAAAATTTATCACACAACAAAGTTCCAAGGTGGATAGTAAGAAATATTTTGAAAAACGAGTACAGAGTTCTGAAAATCATGTAATTTTTAGAGTAAAATATGATTTCTTTGGGTATTTCTAGTATTGTGGAAGCTTTAGGAAGATGGATAAGATTTTATAGTTTAATAATCAATACTAAAATGAATCCAAGAGGAACTGGTGGTAGTGTTTAAGGGGGTTTCATCCCACTAAAATACGAAAACCTAAAAAAGTTGGTTTAAAGATTAAAAATAGATTCCAACCTCTATAAATTTTTTGTAAAAGATATGATCATACTAAAAATAATTCTAAAGGATGTCTTGATACATTACCAGCATAATAAATTTTATATAACAAATCCCAAAATCCACATGAGAATAAATAAAAATACAAGGATAAGACCTTGGTTTTTTAAATTACTTTCAAAACTACTAAAGGAGGAAAAACTTGGATACTGGATAGTGGGTGTTCTTTACATATCACTAGATATTTGAAGTTGTTAAATAATTTAAAATATTAAAAATAATTAATTTTAATTTTTGTAAATGATGAGACCCTCAGAATCAAAGGTGTTGGATCTACTATCATTGGGGAAGAAAAGTTAAAATCTAAAAGATCATTATATGTTGATGCATTGAAACATAAATTGTTAAGTGTTTCAAAACTTAGTGATGATAGAGATAGATTTTTATTCATAAGATATGGTTTTTTTATAAAATAGATTGAAAATAGGAAATTTGTTACAAAAGGAAAATAAAAAAGGGAAATTTATTTCAAGTTGGTGATGCGAAGAGTTCGTGTTATCTAAGAATAATGGAAGAAAATAAGTTATGGTATATGAGGTTGGGGAATATGTGTCATAAAAATATTATAAAGATGAAAACAAGAGAAATTATTCATGATATTCCTGATATTCCTGATCTGACAATAGGAAGATATTGGTGTTGTTCTATATATAGAAATATAATATTTCAAACTCATTACATAAAAAGTTTAGATACATTCAAATTGTCCCTTGGAGCTAATAAATTCTGAAATATGAAGGAACATGAAAATTCAATCAACAAATGAAGATAAGTACTTTATTTTATTTATTTATTTTTTACTGATATTTCATGTATTGTGTTTTTGAAACATAAATCAGAGGCTCTCAAAATGTTTAAGAGTTTTAGGATAAGTGATGAAAAAGAATTTATATATTATGAGAAGAAGATACAAAGTGATAATGGTGTTGAATACACAAATGTAAAGTTTATAGATTATCTTAAAAATTATAAAATTCATCATTAATTTAGTTCACCATACATACCATAGTAGAATGGTGTTGCTGAAAGAAGAAATAAAAGTTTGGTGGAGATAGAACAAACTATGTTTATTTAACATGGTACTTCTCAATTATTTTAGAATCAAGATATTGAATCATCAGTTCATATTCAGAATACTTGTTTCTATAGGCCAAACTTTGATATGACTCCTTAATATTTGTTTTATAAATAAACCCCAAGTTTAAAATACCTCAGGGTTTTTGGTAATCCATTCATTATCAAAGTGAAGGGTGAGAATATTGGGAAGTTTAAATACAGTATTTCTTGGATACCCTCCTAATGGTAGAGGATACAAGTGATTTAATAAATAAACATTAATGATTATTGAATCTATAGATCTAAAAGTTCTAGAATGGTATGATAATAAAGTTTCACGAAAAATTATAGATATGAAATAAAGGGAAGATGAAGTTGTTTTAGTTAAATGGTATGTAAAATTTCTTAACAAAATTAATAATATTAAATTTATACAATATGAATACTTTAAATCACCTATTTCAAGTGATGAGGAACAATAATTTTTATCTCATACTAGGGTGGGAAAGAAATTGGAATCCTAAAACATTATTGGAGATCAATAAGAACAATTTCGAACCAGAAGAACATTATGGATAGTTTCACATACTTCCTTATATTCACAAGTTTATCCAAGATATGTTGAAGAATCTTTAGATCATCAAGATTATATTAATTCCATGAATGAAGAGTTAGATAAATTTGAGAATAATGGTACTTGGGAATTTTTACCCAAACTAAACAATAAGAATGTGATTGGTGAAAAATGGTTTTTACAAGACCAGATGAATGAAAAGGATGAAGTGACAAGAAACAAGGAATATCTAGTGTGTAAAGTCTACTCACATATTGAAGTCATTGATTTTGATGAGACATTTACTCTAGTAGATAGAATTGAAACTATTTGTATCTTTATTTTTACCACTTCAAAATGAAGATATAATATATTCCATATGGATGTCAAGTCATATTTTCTTAATAGAGATCTCGATGAAGAATTTTATATTGAACAATTGTGTAACTTCATGCTTGTTAAATATAAAAGTTATGTATGAAAATTAAATAAGGTTTTATATGGTTTGAATAATGATTCAAGATCTTGGTATTCTAAACTGTATACCTACTTAAGGAAGTTGAGTTTCAAGAAAGGAATAGTTGATAGTAACCTCTACATAAAATAAAATCAAGAGGTTTCTCTCATTTTTATTGTTTATGTTGACAATGTAATAATTAAAGAGAATGATAAAGAAATGTGTGAAAAATATTACTAAGTACATGAAAAAGTTATTTTAATGTCCATGCTAGGAGAAATTAAATACTTTCTTAGCTTACAAATCTCTTAAAAGAAGAAGTAAATTTCCCTATTTTTAGAGAATTATTTTAAGGAACACTTGAGGGTGTTCATAATGGAAGATTTAAATCCAGTTTCTACACCCATTTTAGTGGGAACAAAGTTTTCAAAAGATGGGAAAGGAAAGGAGGTTGATCCTAAAGATTTTATAATTTTGATTGGATTCTTGTAATATCTAACATCCTCAAGGAAAGATATAGAGTATATTGTTACTCTTTGCGATGGGTATCAAAGTTCTCCAAATGAATCTTATATTATATCTTGAAGAAAATCTTATACATATCAAAGGCATAATTGATTTCAGAATAAACTATGAAAGCTTAGGAAAATTAGTATGTTTGGATACATGGATATAAATTGGGTAGGTTATGTTGATGATAAAAGATTCACATCTGTTGGATTTTTCTCCTTGGGAGAAAGGTGTGTGAGTTGGAATAAAAAGAAGAAAAATTTAGTAACTCTCATCATGTCTAGAGCTGAGTATGTAGCTACCATTCAAGATGATACATAGTTAATGTGGATGAAGATGCGGATGGAATATTTTTTGGTTTATGTGAAGTTTCTCCATCTCTTATTTTGTGATAATAAAATTTCTATAAATGTCACTTATAATCCATTACAAGATTCTAGATCCAAGAACATTGATATTAAATATCACTTGATCAAAAAACATGTGGAAAAAAAAGAACTAAAGTTGGAGTTTGTTCCTATAATAAAGTACATTGCTGATATCTTTACTAAACCATTTTTGAAGAAAAATTTTCAAAAACTGAGGTTGATCATGGGTATAAAACCTCACTCTTTTCAAGGCTAAGTTACATGAGTCCATCCCCTCTCTCATCTTGTCTTTGGAAAGTATTTTCAATGAGGGAGAAAATATGTAACATAAATCTATCCATTGGTATTGTTTCTGACTCTTTCTCCAGGGGCATGTGCATCCGTCTATTTTCAGAGGATGAGGACGCGATGAATGTTTCCCCACATTCTCACTTTCCAAAGGCGGGAGGCATCTGTCACTTATTTAGGGACGTTTTCTCCTTGATTGAAATGAGATGATGGGATTTTGGTTCTTCCTTCCATGGATTCCTCCTCGGAACTTGTTACCTAGTCTGGGTCTCCCTTATAGATTAAGACTTTGTTCGTGAAACTCTTCTTGGTGCCATGTCTTCATGGATGCCAATTAATTACATTGCTTTTGTCATGAAATTTCAAGGGGTCTAGTTAGGGTAGAAACCTTCAGTCGGGGGAGTAGTCACATTGGACATCACTGGCGTGTCTGGATGCTGGAACACTGGTGCGTATGGGTTTATTCCCCTTATGATAGGGCTTCTCAAGGGCACGGAAGCCCAAGACATCCCACGTCTAATGCGGGGAATTATATGTCATAGGCATTTCTATGAGGTTTTCCTCAGCTTACCATGTTTAACATAGGGTATTCCACAAATTTAACATCTAGCAGAGATGGATCAGACTGATCGGAACACTGACTAGAGTGGATCATATGGGTTCAACCCCTAGAGGAAACATTGATGCTGAGAGCAGCAAGAAAGTGGGTGACATTATTTCACCAGGATGTGGAGGCCCGGGTAAGAATCATGATGGACATGGATTATTGAAAGGAGAGAGAAATGGGGCTGATTCAAGGGAGACTATGAAGTTGGTCTTGATCCTCGAAGAGACTTCCTACATATCCCCATGGAAGGGAATCAAATTCTGCATAGTTTGGTGAGGTGATGGGACACCTAAGGAGGCGAACCATATGGAGGGGACCCAGATGAAGTGGAACCTCTGAGTTGGGGCATGACCCTCTCAAAACACATAGGCTCGAGGGAAATACTAGGATGAGACATGGGTGATGGTCTTGAACCTCATAGAGGCTTCCTATGTACCTTTACTTGGTTAGGATCAAAGTTCACATAGTTCGGGATGGGGCATGGGATTAGGGTGTGCACAGAGGACAACTACCCGATAACATGTTGGGGGGTATGCGCAGTTAGCAACCCAGATTGGTTGGTCTGATGCTCAAGGGGCAAAACATAGATGTGGGTCCTAGTAAAGGGGAACCACAAAGTCTTACCATGGAATGGGAAACACAACATCTTACCACTGGTTGAGGATCACAATGGCTTACTGTTGGTTGGGGTACAATGGTTTACCACTGATTGGGGAACACAATAGCTTACCGCTGATTGGGGTTGATAATGGATTATCACTGATTGGGGAACAGTTTAGTGTCATGCGGGACAAAAAGTGGTGTACAGTTTAACGTCATGTGGGATGGGGGTGGACCAACTTGAATTGGTCGGGACTAATGGTTTCTGGTCTTGAACCTCAGGGAGGCTTCCTACATACCTTTCCTTATCGAGGATCAAAGTCCACATAGTTCGGAAGAGTTTAGTGAACTGATTTCAATGCATCGAAACCAAAAGGTGTTGGTCTTGAACCTCAGAGAGGCTTCCTACGTTCTTTGCCTTGGCAAGGATCAAAGTCCACATAGTTTGGAAGAGGTGTTAGTGAACTGATGTGAAGGGGTTCGGGACCAATGGTTGTGTTGGGATTGAACCTTAGGGAGGCTTCCTACATACCTTTCCTTGGCAAGGATCAAAGTCCACATAGTTCTAAAGAGGTTTTGGTGAATCGACGTGAAAGGATTTGGGAGCAATAAGTGTTAGGCTTGAACCTCAGGGAGGTGTCCTACGTACCTTTCCTTGGAAATTATAAAAGTTTGTGTAGTTCAGGATGGTGTTGGTGAACCAACATGAAGGGGGTCGGGACTAATAGGTGTTGGACTTGAACCTCAAGGAGGCTTCCTACATACCTTGCCTTGGAAAGGATCAAAGTCCGCATAGTTTGGTAGAGGTTTTGGTGAACCGACATGAATGGGGTCGGGACCAATATGTGTTGGGATTAAACCTCAGGGGGGCTTCACATGTACCATGCCTTGGTGAGGATCAAAGTCCACATATTTTAGGAGAGTTTGGTGAACTAACGTGAAGAGGGTCGGATCAAAATGTGTTGGGCTTGAACCTCAGGGAGGCTTTCTACGTACCTTGCCTTGGCAAGGATCAAATTCTATGTAGTTCAGAAGAGTTTGGTGAACCGATGTGAATGAATCGTAACCAAAAGGTGTTGGGGTTGAACCTCAGGGAGGATTCCTATGTACCATTCCTTGGCAAGTATCAAAGTCCATGTAGTTTGGAAGAGTTTGGTGAACCAATGTGAATGTGTCGGAACCAAAAGGTGTTGATCTTGAACCTCAGGGAGGCTTCCTATGTACCTTGCCTTGGCAAGGATCAAAGTCCACATAGTTTGGAATGGTGTTTCGGGATTACAATCTAGGGAATCCCATAGGATTTTATGGTCGATGCTTACTCTAAGACCACATGAGTCATACTTAGTGTGAGAAACAATAGGCAACAAAGAGTTGGTGATCACGTCGTGAAAGGTGATTCTGTGGGAACTGGAATGGGGATTACACGTTGTTAGCAGCCCAAAAAGGAAATAGGGGCTTATGTGTGGTTCGCGGCCCAAAAAGGAAACAGGGGCTTACGCGTGGTTCACAACCCAAAGAGGAAATAGGGGATTACTCCAGGATGGAGGCCCAAGTGGCGACAAAGCCCAATGGGAGAGGGATTTGGTACGGAAGAGAGGAGGGTTTTGGTTCCCATCCCCCCCTATGGTCTTTGGAACCAAAGAATAAAGGAGGAGCATAGGTGCTACCTTCTACAACAAAGTTTAGGCACTTACACCAAGGTGGTTTCCCTTCCCTGCGGATAGGCACCTCTCTAGCAATGAGGATCTCATTCCATGTGAGGAAGACCTTATTCCCATGGAGAGGAGCAGGCATATAGAATTTCCAAGATGGGGCTCCCTATGTAGAAGTCACGAGGTGAGGCCACAGTTTAACATAATGTGCAGAGGACGATGGTGCTTGGAAATTTAACATCCTGCAGCTCGGATGAGGCGGGTTCACTCCACACCCCTAGGACTTACATAACTAATACCCACCCACCCTTGGGGAAGGGAAGGCATCAACAATTAAATGGTGAGGGGGTGTCATGGAATGATCCGCTGAGGGGTCCACATTAGCGTGGCTATGCAAAGAAGAAATTGTTGTTAGCATGCCTATGAGAAGAATAATGAGGAGAAGCAATGCAATGGGAAGCACTGCCTAAGGGACTTTGAAATCACTTTGTGCAAACCTGGAGGGTCGTACGGGAAAAGGAGTTGTGGAGAAAAGGGCTTCAGAGGAAGAATCCTCATGAAGCTCTGGTGCTCCATGTAGTGGAGGGGATTCACGAAGGGGTATGCTTCATGAATTAAAGTAGACTAGCCTAGGCATAGGGTATAGGTGCATATGGAAGGTTCTTCGTGAAGTGGAAAGTATTTTGCGGAGTAGTTCTTTGTGAAGAAAGGGTTCCCTATGAAGCATAGCATTATGAATCAATGTGATTCACGAAGTATAGTGACCCTGCCTTAGAATGTGGATTATATGTGCATGGAGGGTACTTCACGAAGCATTAGTGCTCCACAAAGACCCAAGCCCCTTTGGGGATCCCCTTCCTTCGCGAAGGCATGTGGGCGCCACGAAGGGAATCCCCCTTTGAAGAGGGGTTGAATTTAAGCAAAGGGAAAGGCACTTTGCAATTCTAAAGTACCTTGAAAAGCTGATAGTTCGTAGATTAGAAATTTCTTTGCAATTTGACAGCTAAGAAGGACAAAGGTTGGAGGATCTGTCCTTTGGGCTCTAGGGGAGCTTGGTATTTATTGGCAAGAGGCGTCGTGAAGCAGAGCTCTCTTGGCATGAAGACACATGGAATTTTGTCATAACCACAAAGCCTCCCGCCTCCTTGTTGCACGGTGGCTTCACAAACGTCAATCCAGTTTGTGGAGCCTCCTGCCTCCTTGCTCAGCGATGACTTCACAAATGTCAAATCACATCATGGAGCCTCCCACCTCCTTGATCCACGATGGCTTCGCAAACTTCAAATCACAACTCGGATCCTCCCGCCTCCTTACTCTATGGTGGATTCACAAATGTTAATCCGGTTTGCGGAGCCTCCTGCCTCCTTGCTCTATAGTGGCTTTGCAGAGGGGGAGTTTCACACCAGCTGCGATGTCGCGGGTCTCTACGGACGAGCTTCGTGAGGCAGCCCTAAGGTCTTTTCATTTTCTCTTCCTTTTCGCAAATTTTGGCACCAACAAATCCCCCCCCCCCTCATACTTGGAGCTAAGGATAAAAATAGGGTCAAATTATGAGGTTCAATCACCAAAACTCTTTGGTCAATCACGAAGAAGGCTCGCAAAGGAGGCTCATGAGGTGGAGAGGCGATGCGTGGGCAGAGAGCGTCACGAAGCTTTCCGCGGTCGGATGCACCGTGAAGCACAAGGGGTTATCGCCTATAAATAGGAGAGGTTGACCTCTATTTTTTCCTTTATTACCTCCATGTTTTGGCATTTAACGCTCTCGATTCGCGAAGCTCTGCGTACTCTGATATTGCTCTCCACGAATCGGGCTTTCTGCTTCATAGCACATAGCGAGCCTTTGGCTTTGCGGTAGTACACTCTGTAGCTTGCACTTGAAGGTCGGGGTAGGGCTCCGTGATTTCTTTGTTGGGACCGAACTCTGAGAATGGGCTTCACGAACGGGATTCACGAACGGGCTTCGTGAGAGGGCATCACAAACCAGAACCAAAAAGGTCCGAATTTCCAAAAACAGAATGGCTCACCAGAAGGCTGTCAGGGGGTCCTTGAAGATGCTACCTGGAGGGAGGAAATGGTGGATAGCTTGGCTATAGGGGAGTTCTTACGAAGCCATTCTGACCATAATTCTCCGGTAGAGCTACTGTCATAGAGTCATAAGAACTATCCACTATACAATAGGATGACTCTGTATAGTTTTGGCTTAAGGGATATTCATCCATGAAGCGAGTAGGGACGACCTAGCTTACTAGTTCAGGAGCACGTTGTGCGAGCACCAATGGTTCAGGGTGGCTGACGGCCATGATCGGGATGACTTCACATCTGTCAATGTTGACTTTCTATACAATCATGTAAATAACATTGATTGGAAGAAACTACACCCAGAGACATCTCCCTCGTTGTACCATACTATCTTAAAGGCAACCCTAGGGAACCCGGAGAAGGGGTGGTCCGATGTGTGGGATCTGCGTTAGGGCGGAAACTTCACATATGACTGGGCATGGGCCTACTGGGTGGGTGCCTCCTACGAAGAATTTGGGGCATAACAAAGGAGATTGGGCCTGTATGAGGCATCTTGGGCCTCCCAATTCCATATCTATCAGCTGAAGTAGTTGATGTTGGAGTTGCTGAGCAGATGGTCGGCGAGGACCAATACCTTCCATTTGAACCATGGAGAGGTCGACATCAGTCTATGGGACCTTCATCAGATCTCAGGGGTCACAATACAGGGGGTGATGTATGATGAGTTCCTCCCCATCATGGGTGCGTGGGAGGATCCAGAGAATATGCCACCGCTGGCGATGGCATTGATGGACCTAGTGTTGGGATAGGACAAGCAGTCAGTGAGGGACTTCCATTTCAAATGGTGGTTCAAGAAGTTCTTGAACTTCCTGGAAAATAGGCAGTTCCCTATGAGTCCTTGGACTTTCCCAAAGGGGGCTCAAAGAGGCAAGGAGCACTCATACTGGAAGCTCTTGGAGGATCTCTAGTGGAAGATGTGGGGATTTAGCGTCAATACCGAGAAGTGACCAGTAATTAGGTTGGTCGCATTCATTGTGATGCTCATCTGTGGTTGGATCCTTCTGGTGAGATACATGAACATTGGCATGCAACTGAGCACGTTTATCATGGTGATCATGTTGGCGATAGGGGGACAATTCAACCTCAGGATCCCGATGCTCTCCAAGATATATAAGATATTATGGCACATCAGTGAGGGGAAGAAGTTGCAAAGCATATGTGGGCCATTCTACCTTCTGTGTGGGTGGATAGTGGCACATTTCAGGAGCATATATGAATATATAAACCCCATTTCCCCTCCCCCCAGGATTGAATTTCTGCCCATCCATTTTGAATGTTGTGGGGATATTTTCGGCCAAGCTGACCGTGTAGGCGGTGCTGAACCAAGTCTGGAAGGTAGACGATTTCAATTTCCACATGTTCTCATTTCCAACAGGCATGTTCACTGATGAAGGTTTTAGAATGGAAGAGCATCAGTCCTACCTCCTGGACTTTCGGGGTGGAGTCCTGGTGGCGCAGGTTGATCTCAAGTCCCTTTGTGAGCCATACACCCCGCACCGATTTTCAAAGCAATTTCGGTGCATGCAACAACTAACCCCACGGGTCTATTTGGGGGTGCTCCATGAGGATCACTCGTGAGTGATGAGGAAGATGTGGCTCATGTTCACAAGGGAAGATGGAAAGATGCGGAATGAGCTTCCTCTGCCCACAGCTATCTTCGGGTTGGTGAAGGAGTACACCAAGAACTAGGAGGCAGCCTACCCTGAGGAGATGCTGAAGCAGCCAACCATTCAGGCTGGCAACAGGGTGCCTCCCCAACCTAAAGGTCGAGGCCGGAAGGCAAAGAGGACATCTCGTGGTGGCAGGGATATAGTGTTGGTGAGTCCAGTACCAGTCGAAAGGGAGGCGGCAGCGTTGGACCCGGAGGTCCCAGAGGAGCAGAGTCATCTGGAGAGGAGGTTTCCCAGGGGGTTCTGCAGGATATCCACTCGGGCTCCAGGGAAGGGGCTGCACCACATAGACATGCCGGAGAACATTGTCTTCCCAGAATCTTGGGACATCTAGGATGTCAATTAGCAATTCTTCAACCCATCCGAGATGTGTCATCACCTGAACCATCTCGGGGTGGATTTTCTAAGGATCAGCCCTGTCAAGGCCAACTTTGTAGTATCCCAGGAGGAGGCGGAGCAATACCTGGCCGAGTTGGAGGACTTCATGCACTCCCAGGGTGCCCTGCATCCAATAATGGATCGGGTAAAAGTATTTCTAGATTGAATAGCCCCTCTATAATTATCAGCTACAGAATTGAGGGAGTTCTTCCCTCTACTAGAATAATTGGACGAATCCTCCTAGGGGGAGGAAGCTGGTAGAGGGAGTCTAGCGGAGGGTGAAGTTGGTGATTCAGACCCAAAACTTTAAGAGTTTGCAGAGGCTCTCAAGATAAAACCCTAATCCCTTTCCCCAGGGTCTGATTCTAGGTTACTTTGTACTCCTCATTAATATTTGAACTGTGTAGGAGGGCCTCATATATAGAACTCATTCCCACCCTACAGTAGATGCAGTTGTGGGGCCTTCGGTATCTACTCCTACGGATATGGAGATTACCGCATCCAGTGTGGCTGGGACACCAGGGGTGGTTCTTATAGAGTTTTCAGACTTCCCAACAATATACGTAGGGCCACGCCTTAGGGTCCCAATGGAAACAAACCAGGAGCGAGACTGACTATTTGACCTCTGTAAGTATCCTTTATGGAATTCATGACTTCCACCCATTGATCAGGTTAACTAACATATGTGCACTTTTTTGTATGCACATATCTTCAAATGGTGTGGGCTGCCTTGGGAAGGTTGGTCAAAGTTCCTGGCGGTGCCTCTCCCTAGGGTATGTCGGTGGTCATGGAAGCGGGTGCCCAAACTAACCAAGCTGCGGCGCTCTCGATCACTGGTGGGGCTGATAGCAGTACAGAGCCTGAGATCATTGAGGTGGGATCCGACAATGAAGATCGATCGGACAGCATGGGTCCTATTGTACCCAATCAGACACCAGATGCAGATCCTGTTGACGAGTTCTTGGGGGCATTTTCTGAATATGAACCTGTTGACCCAGCGGATCGAGATGAGACGGCCTCCGATGAGGAGGATAGAAAAATATCCCATCACCGGTCATGGAAGTTGATTAAGCACTTCATCCACAACACCCCTCAAGAAAAATGGATAGACCAGATAGGGAGGCTTCGGTCCCAGCTGCATGAACTGTACGCCAGGGGAGTGGATGCCCAACGTACTCAGATGCTCATCCGAGATCTCATGGAAGATAAGATTCGGGAATATGACTGTGGCCTTGGTGTGGGCTGGTAGTGGAGAAAATCAGTGAACATCAAGAGGCTCTAGGAGGCTGAAATGAGATTCAACGACTGTAGGTCTAGGAAGATGAGCATTCTGCTTTCCTCATCATGCAATCAAAGATTATATCACATCTGAAGGCCCAGCTGGCAGAGGCTGAAGAGCGCATGAAGCAAGCCTCCGAGGAGATGACCATCATCTGAACCAATGAGGAGAAATCTTGGATTGTGGTTGATTAACTTCACCCCATTGATGCCGAGGAGGATCGGGAACTGAACAGGCAATAGTGAATCCTAGATGCCACAAGCCAAAGGGTCGCATATCTACAACACTCTTTTGACGGGGTCAACCCTTCCATGGGAGGGGTCGATCCTCAAGTGTTGTGATGGATGTAACTTTTGAACACACTTTCATGCTTTTATTATTTATGCTAGATGCATGTGTGAGTTCTATTATTCGTTTCTTGGTCTATTTCATTTATGTTACATTCATGGAACATCCAACAATCAGTCCCTAAGCTCACGTGGGTCGAGCCTGATGTGAGAAACAAGGGATGACGGCCTTGTTATTCCATCTGAATATAAGAGTGAAAACCAAGCTTCGGTCATCTGGGGTTTGAACAACCAATCTAGATTTCCGGGAAGAAAGGGAGAGGCCTTACTGGAGAACGAAGGTCTTAGAACAATCGAATTTCCATTTTCCCAATGTGCTCTAGTGCATGAACAGGGTAATGATAGGGGTGTTGGAATCAATCAAAACATAGGGGAGTGTAAAGTGTGAATCACGATAACCAAGATTCAGAAAATTTTAAGGATGGCATGAAAATGAAGGATAACTATTGACCATGTTCGAAACACAGTATCCATATTGCGTTATCCTGAAATAGAGATAACAAATGAGGGTCGACCGCTGACCATGTTCGAAGTGTGGGGATTGACTCAAAATGTCTTCCATTAGTCTTCTGGAATGTTAGCCTAGGATAGTAGGTGAGTCATAGGCTGAGCATCCATACTGTTAGGGGATTCCTTTAGACATGAAAGAGGATGAGGTTCCAAATAAAAGGCACGCAAAATGTGGAGGGTGGAGTGATGGATTGTTCGAATGGAGTCCAACACTCTTGAAATTACGCCACCGTGGTAAAGACACATTAGGTGGGCACATCAGTCTGATCAGGGATCATACCTACTTCTGAATAGGACCTCTCTGGTAAGGACCTATAATGCTTTGTAGTTTTACGTCATACCAATAAAGATGATAAACACGTAGTTTAAATGTCATTTGGTGATGACGGTGCACATAGTTTAAAGGTCATACTGCCTGGACCAAGATCGGGGCTGAGGGTCCAGAGGGGTTAATGACCATGGGGTGTCACTACGTATCCCATGAAAATGAGAATTAAGCCAAACATAGTTATGGGAATAGCATGGTTAAAGACCAATGCTGGTAGGGGGAATCCTCTCTAGTGAAGATGCCGACGCATCCCATAATTATCACGGGGCATCCTGAACTTGTTCAGGGTAGGGTCCATAGTTTAAAGTCATGCGTCGAGGGCATGGATACCCAAAAATGAAATGTTTGGTGCGGTATATACTCCAACGTGAATGAGGACCATAAGAGTTCACACCACACCACACGCTCTCATGAGAACCCTTAGGTTAAGGGACTAAAGGTGAAGACTAAGATGGTCCTGAGACAGGTTGTCTAGGCATTCCTACATACCCCATGAGAATGGGAATCAAGCCACATGTAGTTCTGAGAGTGAAGTTTAATGTCATGTGGGGTGAAAAGGCATGTGTGGCATAGCTGCATCAGTACGCATCCTACCAAAACTACTAAGACCACGTGAGTCATGCTCAATGTGGGAACCAAGGAGTAGTGATGAGACTTTCCTAGTATTGGGAGGCACACAATAGGGGAAATGGGATGTTAAGTGAATGACATCCCAATAGTATTGACCCGCCTTCTTAATGCATGTAGATGCATGGAGGTGTAAAACTGAGTGTGTTGGAATTCCACTAGAACATAAGGGAGTGGAAATATGTGAATAATGATTCTCAAGATTTGGACCACAATGATAGTGACGTGATGATGGAGGATAATTGTTGACCATGATCAAAACACAGTATCCATTTCGTGTTAGCCTAGAATGGGGACAGACAAATGTGGTTCGACCGTTGACCATGTTCGAAACACAGAACCTATCGCAAATTTTTTCCAAGGTCTTCAGGGGAATTGGCCCAAGATGGTAGGGAAGCCAAAGTGGTATGAGACCAGGCCGTAAAGGGGGTCTCTTCAGACATGGAAGAGGATGAGGATCCAAATAACAGGCTCACGAATCTTGTACATGGAACGAGGGAATGTCCCTGTGAAAATTCTACACTTAGGTATCTTTGTCACAATGCATATGAGTACGAAAATAAGACGTGTCAGATTGAGGGAGTCGAGTCCCTTTCCAAGGACAAGGGTCCTGGGGTCACACGCTTCTAACTTAAGATCCTAGGGTAGACTATTAAGGGGGTACTTGACTTAATGGACTGTGCATAGGGTGGCAAAGTAGCCAAACCCAATGCGTAGTTCCCATAGGGAGATCTTAGTTTAGGGTTATACAACTCAGACCAGATTGGGAAAAGACAAAGGAGGCACATGGTGAGGCTATTGAAAAACCCGACATGAATGAGAACCCAAGAGGTACTCGGCACACCACATGTTTCCAAAAGAGTTTGGGCCATGGGGCCAAATAAGGAGGGCAGGATTTAAGATTCCTGGGGGTAGACCTAAAGATAAGATTCCCGATCATTCCTACGTATCCCATGAGGATGGGAATCAAGCCATATGTAGTTCTGGAAGATGTCATGTAGTTTAACGTCTTGCGGCAAGGACACGTAGTGGTCATAGTTTATGGTCATATAGCTTGAACCAGATGGAACTAAGGGAGGGAGAAATGTGGTGAGGTAATTATTAAACCCGACGTGAATGGGGATAGCAGGAGTCTGTATCACCACAATGTGCTCCCCAGGAAACTTTTAGGTCGAGGGACCAAAATTGAAAGTTAGTTTGGGCCTAAGGCAAAGTGCCTAGGCATTCCTACATACCCCGTGAGAATGGGAATCAATCCATATGTAGTTCTAGAGTTAGCATGGTAAGGTATCAGTGTCAGGGATAGGTCATGCGGGTCTGGCCCTCGCACTAAAAGAAGCAATATTTGATAGATCTTGTTTGTCCTTTAGGATAGATGTGTGTTTTTTTTGTGAAGCAAAAAACCTAGGATAGAGAATCCTGGTATCGCTATAGAAATAAATCCATATGTAGTCATTGAAAAATGGTATGGTGGATAAGCAATACCCAACATGATGTCCCCTCGAGTGAGGACACCACGATGCAGTGCCATTTTTCGTCATGTGGCCAAGATGATAATGTCACATTTTAATGTTGTGTGGTAGGACCAACCATGAATTTTAACATCATTCAATAAAGACACGACAGTTTAAAGTCATGTGAGACCATAGGGGGAATGCACATGACGTGCTAAAGCATACCCGGCGTGAATGAGGATGGGGTCCACATCACACAATGAGTGATTCAGAAGAAGAAACCATGGGTCGAGGGGCCAGTAGATGTCATAAAATATGATGATGGACCTGTAGATGAAACATCCAGGTGTTCCTACGTATCCCATGAGGATTGGAATCAAGCCATACATGGTTCTAAGAGTGCAGTTTAACGTCATGCGGGATGTAACAGTTTAAAGTCATGTAGGACCATATACAGTTTAACATCATGCGGGATAGGAGGTAGGAGGGACTAGATCCTAGAAGGGGATTACGTAGTGCATCTATTTCAAACTCGACATGAATGAGGACATAATCCCACACATTCCACACCATGAAATCCTATAAGAGTCAGGACCTAAAAGGATGAACTGAAGAGATAATTAGTTAAACCTGATCTGGACCCAAAGATGAGATGTCTAGGCATTCCTATTTATCCCATGAGCATGGGAATAAAGATATATGTAGTTATAAGGGTAGGATTTATAAGGAGATATTAGTTTAAGGTCTTAGAGTTTGGACCGTGGAGAAGCTAAACTATTCTAAGCAAGTGCAAACCTCAATCTGATCCCTAAGCCCATGTGAGTTAAACTCAGTATGTGAAACAAGGGTGGGAGAGGTTTTTAAAACACATGGGATACACATAAAGGGGAAGTCAGTGCGGAGCCCTGAATTACACCTTACCATGTATTTTTCCTCCTAATATGAAAATTCACACTGAGGAATAGGACCAAGAGTGTCGAAATTCCACTTGGACATGATGTGGTGGAAAATGATGTGAATCATGCAACCGACATTTAAGGATTAATGGGGTTGGCATGATGATGGAGGGTAACTATTTACTGTGTTTGAAACATATCATCCCTATCATGTGACCTGAAATTGGAACAACAAATGAGTGTCAACCATTGGCTATATTCACAATGCGATACTTGTACCAATTTATTGTTTTAAATCCTTGAGGATGTTGGCCCACAATTGTAGGAGAGCCCTTGGTCTGAGCATCCATTCCATTTGGGGGTCCCTTCGAATGTGAAAGATAATGAAATACCAAATTAAGGGGAACAAAAATCCTGAAAAATGGGTGAAAGCATTTTCAGGTAGAATCTGACACTCTAGGTTCTGAACCAGAGTAATCTTGGGCACATTGGTGAATCACCGAAGAGGGATGAGGGGCCCAATATAAGAGCAGATAAATTGAAAATATGAGTGTAGTGCAAGGGAGTGAAGGGAGCTCATGAGAGAGAGGTATGTGGAATGGTTGTTACAAACCCATCGTGAATGGGGACATAAGCCCATACCACAGTGTGTACCCCTCCCTTGGAAGGACTCAGGCCAAGAGGCCATAATGATAAGGGGGTTTCTAAGAGATGTGGTTGGATTCGAAGACTAAATGTTCGAACGGTCCTACATATCCCATAAGGATGGGAATCAATCCACATGTATTTTTGAGGAAGGATGTTGTAAAGTTTAACTTCATGCAGCAAGGATGCAAATATGGGCAAGGTTCCCCAATAAGTGATGTGTATGGCAAGGAGAGTAGCCTAAGGTGAATAGGGGAATAAGCTCATACCAAATCATACAATACTAAATTAAAACATGGGCCAAGGGGATGAAAAGGTTGAGGGACTTGAAATGGGAAGTCCTAACCAGTTCACAGTTTAACGTCTTTCAGTGAGTACGATGTTGCTCTTAGTTTAAGTTCATAGGGCTCGGGCCGTGGATGCCTAGTTTAATGTAATATGTAAGGGATAGTTAAGTAAAGAGGTAAAATAATTGCACCTATGTAAAACCAAAAAATGGAAACAATGATAGAGGATAACTGTTACCATGTTCACAACATAGTATTCGTATTTGTGTGAGCAAGGTTTGGGGGTAGACAATTGAGCATTTATCGTTGAACACATTCGCAACACAGGAATTGTATCAATTTTTTGTTTGAAATCCTCGAGGATGTTGGCCTAAAATGGTAGGAGATGCCATGGTCCAAGCATCCATTCCATTTGGGGGTCCTTTTGGATATGAAATATGATGGAAACCCAAATGATGGGGCATGTGAAGCATGGAAGAGCCTGTGCTTATGGAAAGAATGATAGGTGGAGGTATGTCTCAAGGGGGTATGTGTGGCATAGAAAAAATAGCCCGACGTGAATGAGGATGTGAGTCTATACCACACCACACAAGCCTACATGAGAACTTAGGCCAGGGGGCTGAAAGGGTCGAGGGACCTAAGGCTAGGAGTCCCAGAAAACTATAGCCCTATGACCCCTCATACGGGTATTGCCTTACCATATATCCTAAGCCCATTTGAGTAATTCTTGTTGTGGGAAACAAGGAGTAGGACCGGGTTATCCCCAGTATATAGGGGTACAACAGCTGGACCCACACCCCTGCCCAAGGCAGACTTAAGCTTGAAGAGACAGCGGGGCAGAATGAACCACTACACCCAATATTTGGGACATATGGGGGTGGTGAAAATGACAAAGGGTAGTTGTTGACCAGGTTCAAAACACAGCATCTATATCATGTGACCTGAAATGGGAACAACAAATGAGCATTGACTGCTGACCATATTCGCAATGTAGGACTTATATAAACTTTTCATTTGAGGTCCTTGAGGTTGTTGTCCCGAAATGATAAGAGATCCCTTAGGAAAAATATTTGTACCATTTGGGGGCCCTTTCAAATGTGAAATATGATGGAGTTCTAAGTAAAGGGAGTGTGTGGAGCATAAATGTGCTCGTGCAGTTTAACATCAAGCAGGACAGGGAAAGAGGTGGAGATCTCCAGGGAATAAGGTATATGGTGTGTTCATGATGAATATAACGTAAAGGAGGGAAAAATCTAGCACCACACCATGTTTTCCATCTCTAGTGGAGATTTTGAATTTGGGGTTGGGCCGATGGAAAAAATGTCCGGGAGTTCCTAGGTATCCCACAAGGATGGGAATCAAGCCATATGTAGTTCTTCAAGGCCATTCAGTTTAGCATTGTGTAGTGAGGACATAGGAGATTAGAATAATGTAGAGGGGAGCACATGGTGCAATCATCGTCATCCTGACATGAGTGGGGCCAAAGAAGCCTGCACGACACCATGCGGGATCCTCCAAGAGAACTATACCTAGGGGTAGTCAAAGAGGAAACTGGGGGGCTAGACTCAAGACGAAGCATATGAGCATTCTTACATATCCCATGAGGATGGGAATCAATCCATACATAGTTCTTGAAGTTTAACGTCTTGTAGGATGATATACAGTTTAATTTCATGCGGGACATAACAGTTTAAGGTCTTGTAGGAGCGGATACAATTTAACATCCTGTGGAATGACATACAGTTTAATGTCATGTGGGATATAACAGTTTAAGGTCATGTAGGACCCAATAGTTTAAGGTCATGTAGGATCGGACAGTTTAGGTTCATGTAGGATCGGACAGTTTAGGGTCATGTAAGACCGGACAATTTACGGTCATGTAGGACCGTATAGTTTAGGGTCATGTAGGATCAGAAAATTTAGGTTCATGTAGGATCAGACAGTTTAGGGTCATGTAGGACTGGACAGTTTAGGGTTATATAGGACCAGATAATTTAGGGTCATGTAGGACCGGACATTTTAGGTTCATGTAGGACCGGACAGTTTAAGGTCATTTAGGACCGGATAGTTTACTCAGGCAAAGTATTGCTTGAGAAACTTGGCATTGGTGGGAGGAGTTATATGCTCACCATCCATGGTAACCAGGGAGTATGCGCTATTAGGATAAACCTTGTGAATAATGTAAGGTCCTTCCCACTTGGGTTCTAACTTGGGTGGTTTCTGCCCATGTATCATTGTTGTTCTCAATGTCAACACCAAATCACCTTGTAAGAAAGATTGGATGCAAACTTTCTTGTTGAAAGCTCTAGTTATCTTGTTCTGATGCCTTTCTAGATTGTGCAGGGCATGAAGCCTATTCTCTTCAAGTGATTCCAATTCAACCAGACATATTTCAGCTACTTTATATGGTGCTTTCTGATCATAAATAGTCATGCGTAATAAAAGAAACTGAATCTTGATGGGCAATATGGCCTATATTCCGTACACTATGGAGTATGGGGTCAGCTATGTGGAATTATGAGTCGTCGTCCGATAAGACCATAGGATGTTGGGGAGCTTGTTCGACCAACTCTTCTTGTTCTGACCAAACATTTTATATAGAATGTTAGAGAGGTTTTTTTTGAACGCCATGATCTGACCATTTTCTTGCACATGATAGCGATAGGTATGGTTAGAACGATTTTGTAATTGGTGTACAATTTCTTCAACTCTGCTGCCCGGAAGTTGGTGATGTTATCGATGAGGATGGTGTGAGGGACTCCAAACTGGTAGATGATATTGGAGTTCACAAAGTCGACGATAGAATAGTCATTGACCTCCTTGAGAAGAACCAAATATTCCCACTTGGAAAAGAAATACGTAGTGGTCATGATGAACCTGCATTGGCGAGATGTCACTGGTGGATATGCTCCCACGAAATCGATTCCCCAGACTACAAAGGTCCAGGAGTAATTAGTAGTGTGGGGAGGCTCTAATGTTTGATGCAAAAAGTTTTCATGAATTTGGCATGCATGGAACCTCTTGGAAAACTCGATGCAATCATAGATCATGGAGGGCCAAAAATATCCCAGCCTCCAGATCCGGTGAGATAGTTTCGTCCCAGTCTGATGAGCCCTAAAAGAACCAGCATGAACCTCATGCATGACTTGAATAATCTCAACTCCTTGAATGCAACAGAGGAGAATCCCATTAAACCCATGCTTTTAGAGTATCTTCTCAATACTGGGACCACTCTGGAGGGTAAAATGTAATGTGCGGCGCTAGATTCTATCATTCTTGGATCGATCTACTGTGAGATTACCATTCTGAAGGTATTCGACAAAGGAGGTTCTCCAGTCAGGAGTCACCTCAATCACTGCATCCAGGGGACTTATAGGTCCTGACGTGGAGGGTCTAGTGGTAAGGAATCTTACCTATGAGTTTTCATTGTCATCAAGAGTGATGGTAGCAATGACTCTCTGGTGTGCCACATAGATAATCAAATCATCATGTTCATGATATGCAAGTGATGCGGTTAGGCTGGTCAAGGCGTCAGCTCAACCGTTCTGAGATCGAGGGGCATGAGTAACTTTCAGTCAAGATGGTAACTAGGTCATCAGCTGGAAGGTGTGTTCCAATAGTGGTATGAGCTCTAGCTTCCTGAAGACATATTCACCGTTGATCTTCTTGATGACTAGTTCAGAGTCCCCTTTCACGTGAAAGTGGGGAACGTTAATCTCAAGGGCCAGATTGAGGCCAGTAATGAGAGCTTGGTATTCCGCCTCATCGTTGGTACAGCCTTCTGTTAGCAAGAATGAATACAGAAGAATGGCTTATGCTGGGGTAATGAAGACAATACCCAGGCCTACTCCTTGGGGTCATTAAGACTTCTGCTGGTGGGGCTCCGGGAAGCACCATCAAAGTGAATTTTCCAACACAGGATGGCTTGGTCTACCGAGAGGATTGCCTCATCAGGAAATTCAAGGTCTAGAGACTAGTCCATGGGAGATGGATGAGCGGCGAGGAAATTTGCCAATGCTTTTCCCTTGATAGCCTTCTGAGAAACGAACCTGGTGTCGAACTGCTATAGGATTACTACCCACTAAGCTAGATGGCCTACCAACATTGGGCAGTTCAGGATGTACTTCAGTGGATCCACTTAGGACAACAATTGTACCTCATGGTGCTGCAAGTAATGTCACAATTTATGTATTGTGAATACCAGCGCAAGGCATCTCTTCTTGATAGGGGAGTATCTGGTCTTTGTATTGAGGAGCATGCGGCTGAGATAGTAGAGACTATTCTCTATTCCCTCATTTCTCTTCTAGGCAATAAGGGTGTCGAGAGATCATTCCAAGGTGGTCAGATAAAGGACTAGAAGATTTCTGGAGACAGGTTGCATTAAGACCAGAGGCTAGAGAATATATAGCTTGATTTCCTCAAAAACAGCCTAACATTCTTTGTCCCACTCGTAGACAGTGCCTTTATTCATGATCCAGGAAAAGGGCTTACACTTTTCGGCCAAATTCTCAATGAATCGACGTATCTAGGCCAAGTGTCCTTGGAAGCCTCAAATCTCCCGAATGTTTCTCAGGGGAGACATCTGGATAATGGCCTTGATCTTCTCCGGGTTAATCTCGATGCCCCGGTATCTAACAACAAAACCAAGAAACTTTCCATAGGTGACCCCAAAGGAAAAAATCAATGAATTCATCTTCAGGTTGAAAGAACAGAGGAATCCAAACACTTTATCAAGGTCTTTGATATGGTTATAATGCTAGAAAGATTTGACCACCTGATATTCTATATAGAATTCCACTAGTGTCCCAAGGATCATCTTAAATATGTGATGCATAGCCTACTGATAATTGGCACCTAAATTCTTTAGACCGAAGGGCATGACTTGGTAACAGAAAGTACCTTATGGTGCCCTTAAGTCCATCGACTCCTCATCCTCAGGATCCATTCAGATTTGGTTATATCCGGAGTACCCATCCATGAAGGAGAGGGCTTGGAACCCAATTGTAACATCGATCAACAATTTTGTCACAGGAAGGGGAAAATGATCCTTTGGGCAATGAAGATTGAGATCATGGAAGTCGATGCAGACTCTGATCTATCCATTCTTCTTCCTGACTGGACAATGTTGGATATCCATTTGGGGTGATGGACCTCCTTAACAAAATTTTCTTTGATGAGCTTATCAAATTCAGCTTCGACCATGGCCCCATTAGAAGGGTGCATCTTTCTGGGAGGCTATTTGAACTCGTAATGATTTTCTGAGACACCGAGGCGGTGGATGGATACCTGAGGATCTAGTCCTAGTATCTCATAATAACTCTATGTGAATACATTATGGTGTTTTTTTAGGAAGTCCATGTACTACTACTACTCCTCGAGGTGCATGGCGGCATTGATCAATGTGGGTTTCGAGTCCGCCTCCCTGTCAAGGTTCACCTGTACCAATTCATCGACCATAGTGGAGATACCCTCTTCAAAGGTGGGAGGAGAATCCTATAAATCATCTTATTTACTTATAGAGGAAGGATCCTCGGCGAGAGGAGTTCCCTCTGAGTCAACAGATCCCAATGGGAGGCTGGTACTAGCCTAAGCGGTGGTGGATGTTACATTGGGGGACTCCTGTGCTGCTAAAACCATAGCGATGAAGATTGTCGATCCAATCCCATCTAGTATTCGGCCCAAGGGGCCATGCTTGATTATATCAAAGAAATATTGGATTTTTGGCTTGATCTGTTTTATCCCATATCAGCGAAACAATAAATTATGACATATTTCCATCGCCATGGGGCATACATCCTGATACCTTATGGGGTAGGGAGCTCCAGGATCACCCGAGCTTGATTCATGTAGGATTATGAGGTGATCTTCCAGCATCGCTTAGACTTGGGAATGTTCTCCCCCCTCATTCCAGAAACGATGAATCATTGTCCCATATCCAGGTTTGTAGCATCCAATCGGTGGATTGGAAAGATGTAGGCATCATCTAGATCTATCCACAGGTTGGTCGTAGTTGTAGCATGTTCAACCTCATTAGCCTAAATATGCTTGTCCTTTCTTTTGTAATAGTCGGAATCCAGATAGTAGGATTCACAAGAGTATAAAGGAGACGTGTCACCTTGAAGTATGCCCACTTGACTATTAAGAGAGTACTTGAGGCACTGGTGATACGATGAAGGAACTGCCATATGTAGGTGGAGCCATGGCCTTCCCATCAATGCATTGTAAGTAGTGTCCTGCGAAACAACCATGACTTTGGTGCTAACAACTAGGCCATTGAACTGGGTCTTCAGGAGGATCTTTCCGACTGGTGTCTATTATTTCCTATAATAACCTTGAATTTTTAGGTCAAAGGAAATCAGATCATCCTTGGACAACCCAAGTTTTCACAGTGTCTGAGTCAGGATTAGGTTGATCCAGGAGCCTGTGTCGACAAGACAACGACGAACCTCCACGCCATTAAACTGGTTGGTGATGTATAGTGGGAGAATGTTATCATATATGGGGGATCCTTCATATTCTCCATATAATGAGATGATGGCTTGGCATTCAACATGCTCGACCACCTCAGCATGGAAGGCTTCTGCAGCTGCTACCTCCATCTCAAATTGGAGGGGTAAACTTAAATCCTCGGTGAGGGATTTACTCATATCTACTGATAGGAGAAGGGCCTAAAGTATGGATATCCTTGCTGGAATTATGGAAATATGTTTGATGGCATCATACTTATGTGTTAGGCGTGAGCTTCTTCTTACAGAAGGTCTCTCTGTGACAGGAGGTATGGAGGGCCCTGCCGGCTGGATCGGTGGTTGATTGGTGCTGGGAATATCCTGATGCTCACTAGTTGAAACCTATGGAGTGACTACCGGATGAGGGCCAGATGATTAAGAATTTTCCATAGTAGAGTGTGACTGATCACGGCGCAGTCAAGGTGGCTCCGCCTGATCAAGCAGCATAAACGGTGGCGAAGGTGGGTCTGATGACACCAAATGAGAAGGCCACGCATGCTGAGATCTACACTGGGCCTACTATCTAGTTTCAATGGAATGCATAGCCTAGCTAGAAATACTGATCGATGAATCTGATGACTAATATTTTTGTGGCTCTGTCGACGTTGGGGATGTCTGGGAACATTGGGAGGATCTTCCTGGCACTCCTCGCTGTCAGAAATCGTGTAGGAGTTTACCAGCTCCACGGTGTTAACTGAGGCATACCCTTGACTGTCACTTGAAGATTCATCCACTACTGATTAGATTCTGGGAGGAATCACCATCTCTGGGGGAATAAAGTCTCTGAGAGTACGGGATGAAAATGGCATCGATGGGGGGATTTGTTTTCCCTTGCGTCGTCGATGCTTTCTTTTCTAGGAAGAGGACGGATGAGTCGTTGACGTAGAGGTACTGTATGCGGGTGACAAAGAATCTTTTGAAGGTTTGGGTTGATTCCAGCATGCACAGATAATACCATGGTAACAGGTGATTTCCTTATGATCCATCCAATCATCAAACTTCTAAGACCCGTGGTTAGAAACCTTATGCCACTCGCCTTCACTATCACTACCGTTATTGGGCTTCATGAACACACATGCCACATGTGCCATATTTGGGCCCAACCTGACTACTTTGTTTTTGAATTGGTATTGAAGCTAGTCCTTAAACAAATATCACTCTCTAAGGGTGTTCCCTAGGATCTGTTGATAGGGGAAGTAATTGGGGTGATCAATGAGACCCGCCTCTTCTGGCCTCCTACATTTAGGAAAACATACAATCCCCTGTTCCAAAGCACTTTGTAAATAGTCGGGGACCTGAGCCTTGATAAATGAGTAGGTTCAGTTTCTTCTTTCTAGGAAGGGGGGTCTAGGAGCCTGACCCTAACGAGGGGCTAGAGTAGCCTGTCTAGGAGGTGGAGCCTGGTTATCTTATCAGGGAAGTGGAGGCGCGTTACGTGGGGGTGTCTGCCAGTTCTGAGGTGGGCGCTACTGGGTCAGAGGTTGTGCCTGAAGTGGAGGGCCTCTTTGAGGTTTTGGAGGCGGATCCACTGGTAACAACTCCAGTTGCCTGGGGGCCTCTATCTATGCCACTTCGACAGGCTCAGACTTAGTGGCCCTTCTTGAAAGAATCGAAGGAGACAATGGGCGTGCCTTCTTGGCCTAATTTAAGGCTTACTCTAGGTTCTGGGCCTTATTAGAGAAGTATCGGAATCCCTCGGGGTAGTTATGGGTGATCAGAGAGGGGACCAGTTCTGTCTTGAATTACCCACACACATTGTTAGCAATTGATCATGAGTCAGTGGAATGTCAAGAGAGTATGTGAGCCCTTTCCACCAGGAAACAAAGTCCATGACGCACTCATCAGGCCTCGGCTTGCACTTGAAGAGGTCTGTGATACTCGTCTTCCGAGTGGTGTAACTGAACTGGTAAAGAGATTTCCTATGAAGATCTTCCCAGTCGGCTACTGATCTGATGGGTAGCTGGCTATACCAGACAAATGCAGGCCCTTCCAATGTTTGTATGAAGTATCGGAGTTTGGCATCTTCCTGCTGCATTGGGGTTCCCGGCATGGGTCCACACCTTGAAATGAAGTGGACCAGATGCTGCAGTGGGTCACCCATCCCATTAAAGGGGGAGAAGGTGGGATTTCTAAAACCTGGGGGTGTTGGTATATCATCCACCCATGCCATATATGGCTTACCATCAGTCTAGATTTCCGCCTGTCACGTTTATAATGCCTCGAGGTGGACAATGAGCACTACCATGGGATAATATGGATGGGGGTTCCTGTCTTGATGGGGATCCCTAACCACCAGTGCGTTGGCAGGTTCTTCAACGTGATAAGCAGGCACAATGACTCATGGATCAGCTGTTGGGACAACCTACAGAGGAGCTGGGGGAATCTGAGATGGATCTTGGGGATTGTCTCACTGCTCTGGTGGGTTTGGCGACACATACCTCACCCTATTGTCGTAATTTCTAGCCTCAACCCTATCTGCATGGGCAGGATAGTCAGGGTCACCTGGAGCCAATTCGCCAGGGGGAAGTTGTGTCTGCCCCTGCCACCCTGACCGAGGATCACTGTAGTCTGACCATTGCTCTACGTCATGCTCAGCAAGGAGGTCATTGACCATATTCTTATGCTCCGTGAGCTATTGAGGCAACATGGATTTCTCGAGATAGTCCTATGTCTTTTGTACTGAGCCAGACAGGTCGGAGGGTTTAACGGCTTTGCAGTGCTCCTTACCCTTGTTGAGGTTTCGGTTGGGGACCAATGCCTCAGTGGGTACAGGAAGACCAAGTAGATTTCTCTACTAGCGAGTGACCCTTCCTGATGGGTCCAAAAGTTGTGGCACTCCCCCGGGTGGTAAGTTTTCTTCAATTATTTCTTCTTCCATATCTTCATCTGATAGATCATCCATGTTAGCAGAAACTCTTTCTGGAGTCATATCCTCGATATCTTCTAGAAATTCGGGCTGGTTCCAGATGGAACTAAAGTGGAGGGCAGCATATTACCCCCAACCATGGATCTGCATGTGGGGGGGATCCTCCTTGATAATCCTACGGAGCACTTTAAAGCTATGGATGCATCTTTGTTGGAGGGTCTTATGGAAGTCTAGTGACTCAGGGTGCTGGGCCACAGGGAGTGCGGCCAGATCAACCAAACGGCATTGTTGGCCGATGCCTTCAAAATGTGCTTGGATTTTGGGGTAAGCCACTCGTTGATGATAAAGACAAAAGTGTGTCACCCAGAGGGTCTGGAAAAAGAATCCAAATTCCTCCTGGGTGAGCGACTCTGGTGCACTGAAGTTTGGTGTTACAACTATCCAAAACGTCTTTGGGAAATGGTCTACCGTAAGAATGTCCCACAAGCTCCTCGGGCTGGATTTGGGGTCTGGTCCTTCATTTCCCCACCCATCAACTGGAGGCGGCTGGGGAACCGGTATCGGTACTGAAGCAGACCGCTAAGATGGTAGACTGTCCGGTGGATAATACAGCGAGCGGGCTAACAAGCCATCACATCTTGGGATATCCTCCGAAGAGTGCAGTGACTTGGCCACCACATCGCAATAAGACGGGCTGGTGACCATAGTTTCTGGAGTAGGGACTGCAGCTATTGATAGTGAATCATGCTACTACTCATTTGTCATCAGTCCCCATAATAACTCTTCATGATCTCTGGTCGAGGTATAGAATTATCCTAGTGATGATAGTGGTGATTGTATGGCCAGACCTTAGGGAGTTTCCAAATTTTCTTCCGCCTGGATGTATCTTCAGAGGGAGGCAGGGATCCAATGGATCTTTCATTCCAGAAGTATGAGGTTGTTGTGCCTTGTTCCTACCCCAGACCTTGACATGGAGGATCTAGGTGAGGGTTCCATTTTTGAATCATATTCCACCTCAGAATCTGAGAATCAGACGGGTTTAATCTCAGTAGGAATCTTCCCTGTATTCTTTTTATGGGGGAGACAACCTACCTTTCTACCCTGGGATGGATCTTCGGAATAGGGTAGATTTATGGCTCGAGGAGGTCCTTCGGCCGAGCTGGTGCTGGGGCAGATAGGACTTCCACCTGAATGAGTCAGAGTGTGAAGATCACCTATACAAATTTCAAAAGGAACACGGGGAGGACCTCCGTGTCCACTGGCTATCGCACAAAGAGGATCTCCACGGGAAGTGCTGGAGTGGGTAGGAGTATGGGTAGGACCTCCATGCTTATTTCCCCTAGCAGCATCAGTGTGATGAGGGTCCTTGTACTAGTCAATCCGAACACGGGTAGGACCTCTGTGCTGGGTGCCAATGAAGCGAGGCTGACCCTCACTCCTCTGATTTCTGGGGAGAGGAGGACCCTCTCCGGCCATTGTAAGGACATGGTGGAGGCCCCCATGTTTGAGATTAACCGGATGTGTAACATATCCACATCGGCAGCCTGTGGAAGGAGGAACGACTCCATGCCCGATGTCATGAGCACAGAAGAGGCTTCCATATTGAATGTCACTACCATGGGGAATAGCCTCATTTGGATTCAAGGTGGCTTCGGTCGGACCTCCACACTGAGCTTGGAAGTGGGGAGGACCCACATTCTCAATGGTGGCAGTATAGGGAGGACCTTCATACTGGGTGTAGTTGCCGCAGGTCGGTCTGCGGCGGATAGTACCTGTGTCGGCAACCATGAGAGTCGACCCAGCCTGCCTGTGGGGCAGTTGGGGCCCCGATATGAGTCGGGTGTATGAGTTTCCCTGCTCAGAATAGATAGAGAACTGATGGTATACATCAGTAGTGGTACAATCCATGGTAGTTATTGATGTTGACACCCCTTGGCGGGCGTCCTCCTTGGCCTATTCCCAACACCGGCATCGGGTCAGACGGACTGGGGCTGGTGATGTAGGCGCATAGCTTACCTGCTCCTCAACCCATGGGGTCGAGTGGCGATGCTGGTGCGGCCTAGTGGGGCCCTCCTTGGGAGCCCCTAGAATGGGATCCCAGCCAGGAAGTCCTGGACATCCCCAACCTCATCAACATAGGGGATGGAGTCATCGAAGAGTTCTGGGGAGAGGCTCCCAAAATGGTTGTGCATCAGAGTGGGGAGTAGTGGATCTATGCAAGACCCTTGTGGGTAGCGGTGGTGATGAGTTGCATATACCTATAAATCATGGTGTTCTATATCCCAAGTCAGGATAATCTCCTCCTCCTTGTATCGGCGGATGAGGTCATTTACCACCCTTCGCTAAAAGAATTCAGATGGAGAGATGGGGTGTGGGTGCCCAATAGTTGTGGACTTGGAGACTATTGTAGAAGTGGTGGAGCCACGCGGGGTTGCCTCATTGACATTACCCCTACCCCTGCATCGTTGGATGGGTGGTGATCAGTTTCCTGTTGCGGAAGCTTGGGTCCTAAAAGGTAGGGAGATTAAACCATTAGTACTGAAATAAGAAAATCAACATCCAGTGACCCAGTTCCATTCCATCTTCCATGGTTGGTAAGAAGGATCCACACTGACAACGTCACAAATCAAGATGTCCAGTATTTTAACTTCCCCAACTTCTGGTGAGTTTCACGCCAGGCTCACTATTTTCTTGGTGGGACCTGGTGTCGAATACATGGATCCAGTGACACGCTAGTCCACTCATGTCTCGAATTCTACTAATCTCCACATTGAGGAGAATAATTTCACGTCGAGTTCACCATTTCTGTTTCTGAATCTTTCTCCGGGGAGCATGAATCTATCTTTTTTCAGAGGATGAGGAAGTGCTGACTGTTGCCCCGCATTCCCGCTTTCCAAAGGAAGGTGGCATCCATCGATTATTTAGGGGTGTTTGATCCTTGATTGAAACGGGATTATGGGATATCGGTTCTTCCTTCTGTGGATTCCTCCTATGAACTTGTTACCTAGTCCGGGTCTCCCTTATAGATTAAGACGTTGTTTGTGAAACTCTTCCTGGTGCCATGTCTTCATGGACACCTGTTAATTTCACTACTTCTGTCAGGACATTCCAAGGGGTTCGGTCAGGTCAGCAGCCTTCGGTCGGGGGAGTAGTCATGTTGGACATCACTGGTGTGTCTGGACACTGGAACAATGGTGCGTCTGGGATTCTTCCCCTTATTATAGATCTTCTCGAGGACATGAAATCTTGAGGTATCCCACATCTAATGTGTGGAATTATATTCCATAGGCATGTCTCTAAGATTTTCCTCATCTTTCCATGTTTAACATAGGGTATGCCGCAAATTTAACATCTAGCGGAGACGGATCCGACTAATAAGAACATTAACTGGAGTGGATCGGATGGGTGCAACCCCTAGATGGAACACTAATGCTGGGAGCAGTGAGAAAGTGGGTGACATGATTTCACCAGGACGTGGTGGCCCAGGTAAGAATTAGGATGGATGTGGATTGTTGAATGGAGAGCGAAATGGGATCGATGTGAGGGTGACGGTGAAGTTGGTCTTGAGCCTCGAAAAGAATTCCTACGTATCCCCGTGGTAGGGAATCAAAGTCTGCATAGTTTAGTGAGGCGATGGGACACCTAAGGAGGCGACCCGTATGGAGGGGACCTATAGGAAGTGGAAACTATGAGTTTGGGAATGACCCTCCCAAAACACATAGGCTTGAGGGAAAGACCAGGATGAGACATGGGTGATGGTCTTCAACCTCAGAGAGGCTTCCTACATACCTTGCCTTAGCAAGGGTAAAAGTGCATGTAGTTCAGGATGGGGCATGGGATCGGGGTGTGCACAGAGGACAACAATCCGATGACATGCTAGGGGGTATGCGCGGTTAGCATCCCGGATTGGTTGGTTTGACGCTCGAGGGGTGGACCATAGATGTGGGTCCCAGAAAAGGGGAACCACAACAGCTTACCGTGGAATGGGAAACACAACATCTTACCACTGGTTGGGGATCACAATGGATTACCATTGGTTGGGGTACAATGGCTTACCACTGATTGGGGAATACAATGGATTACCACTGATTGGGGTTGACAAAGTCTTACCATTGATTGGGGGACAGTTTAGTGTCATGCGGGACAAAAAGTGGCATACAGTTTAACGTCATGTGGGATGGGGGTGGACCAATTTGAAGTGGTTGAGACCGATGAGTATTGGTCTTGAACCTTAGGGATGCTTCCTATGTACCTTGCCTTGGCAAGGATCAAAGTCCATGTAGTTTGGAAGAGTTTGGTGAACCGACATTAATGTGTCGGAACCAAAAGGTTTTGGGCTTGAACCTCAGGGAGGCTTCCTACGTACCTTGCCTTGGCAAGGATCAAAGTCCACATAGTTTGGAATGGTGTTTCGGGATTACAATCTAGGGAATCCCATAGGATTTTATGGTCGATGCTTACTCTAAGACCACATGAGTCATACTTAGTGTGAGAAACAATAGGCAACAAAGAGTTGGTGATCACGTCGTGAAAGGTGATTCCGTGGTGAGGGTGTTTTGTGGAGTGATCCACTGAGGGGTTCACGTTAGTGTGTCTATGTGAAGAATAAATAGTTGTTAGCATGCCTATGAGAAGAAGCATGAGGTGAAGCAACACAATGGGAAGCACCGCCCAAGGGACTTTGAAATCACTTCATGAAAACCTGGAGGGTCGCACAGGAAAAGGAGTTTCGAAGCAAAGGGGTTCACAGGAAGAAGCCTCGTGAAGCTCTGGTGCTCCTTATAGTGGAGGGGCTTTTTGAAGGGGTATGCTTCACAAAGTAAAGTGGCCTAGCCTAGGCATATGGAATAGGTGCAAATGGAAGGTTCTTCACGAAGTGGAAAGGCTTTCGTGGAGTAGTGCTTTGTGAAGAAAGGGTTCCCTGTGAAGCATAGCATTGCAAATCAATGTGCTTCACAAAGTACAGTGACCCTACCTTAGCATGTTGGTTACATGTGCATGGAGGGTGCTTCACAAAGCATTAGTGCTCCATTAAGACACGAGTCCCCTTGGGGATCCCCTTCCTTCACAAAGGCCCATAGGCAACGCAAAGGGCATCCCCCTTTAAAGAGGGGTTGAATTTAAGCAAAGGGAAAGGCACTTCACAATGCTAAAGTACCTTGAAGAGATCATGGTTCACATAGTAGAAATTACTTCATGATTTGAGAGCTAATAAGGTGAAAGGTTGGAGGATTTTTCCTTTGGGATCGAGGGGAGCCCAGTATTTATAGGCAAGAGGCACCGTGAATCAGAGCTCGCTTGGCGTGAAGACATGTGGCATTTTTTCGTAACTATGGAGCCTCATGCCTCCTTTCTCCACGGATGCTTTGAAAATATCAATCCGGTTCGCGGATCCTCCCACCACCTTGCTCAGTGGCAGTTTTGAAAACGTCAAATCGCATCGTGGAGCCTCCCGCCTCCTTACTCTACGGCATCTTCGTAAACATCAATCCGGTTCGTGGAGCCTCCTACCTCCTTGATTCATGATGGCTTAGTAGAGGGGGAGCTTCACGCCAGCCATGGTTCTTTGGGGATCTGCGGATGAGCTTCGCGATGCATCCCCAAGGGCTTCACGTTTGCTCTTCCTTTTCCCAAATTTTGGCTCCAACAGGTATGTAATTTACTTTTTTAAGTAAGAGAATATATTTAAGGAGAGTTTTTAAAAGGGGTAATTTGTGATTTTAGTGTGTGTAAACTATTTTAATAGTTTGTTGAAGTGACTATAAAAAGTTTTTCTTGTAATTTTAAAGTTCAAAGGGAAAGAAATTTTTCATAATGTTTCTAAGAAAATTTTCTAAAATCACTGCTTAAGGATAGCATGGTATTAATGTTGAATGGTTCTTATTTCCTACATCAATTTCACTATCATGGGATTATAATTATTATATAATTTATCCATTGCTTTAATTAAAAAAAATTAGTGATTTATGTTCATTGGTTTTAAATAAAATCCAACAGGGTAGACTGTTGAGACCAAGAGGTTTTTATGGTGTTTCGAAGAAGTTTGAGGTGTTAAGAAGAAGGTGGTTGAGATGTAAGAAAATTTTCTTAAGTTTTTTATTTTGTTGAGTAACATAAATCACTTTTTTAGATCATAAATTACTTAAAATTATTTCCTTTCTTACAAAAGTGATTGAACAGAGTGTCCAACGGACTGAGTATAGTGGCTCGAGTATAACGGATAGAGTCATTCAAGGTGAGGCGAATTGTAACACCCCGACCACAGCTATTCGGAGTCGGTGCATTACTTCGTAACATTGGATTGATCACGAAAGATCAAGTCTCGAAAGACCTATTAGTTTAGTAGCCTTGGAAACACTAGATACATTCGTAAACGTTACATTACATCATAAAGTGAAAAACTACAATAACAAAGTCTCCATAGTCCACACTCATATCCTCTTCTGAAAATCCCTGCAGGTCATTCATAAAATACTTCTTCACATCCTGGAAAATATTAAAACATTGAAAGGGGTGAGCTCAGATGCTCAGTAAGGATAACAATATTGCGGAAGCTTTCATAAATAAACATAAAAATTTAAGGCAATGTATAACTAAAACAAAAGCCTTTTAAACTTGAACATCAACATAATATGGAAAAAGTAAAATGAGATAATTCCATTCACTTATTCACATGGATATTCTACTGGTCTAATAATCACATGAAATATCAATAACCACTTTCATAATGAGGGAATGTATAATGCCAGACATTCTGAAACATTTTGTCAAGGCCTCGGCCAAGACATCTAAAATGATTAAGGCCTCGGCCAAAACCATAAATCAAATTGGGAAAGGGCCTCGGCCAATTCCACGTCTAGTTGTCTCATGAGACCTACCGATGCATCGAGGAGCTATAGCGGGCTCCACCCGTCACTTATTAAGTCCAATACATTCCTCATATGAATAGGTTTAAACATATCATAAACCATAACATAATCGTATCACATAAAACATGCATAAAGGAAACATAACATTTCCACATTTCAATCACAAGATATCAATACAACACATTGATATAATAAAAACACTTTCAAAACCATTTTCAATACCAAAATAAAAGAAAGTTAAAACTTTGTATTTATTTTTCATTAAAAAAATGATGGCTTGTAGAGGAAGCCGAAACTCAAATAATGGTCACGGCGGCGGAGAAGTCGTTGTCGCCGCATAAGTACGGAAAGAAAAACATTCCCTTTTGTCTTTTATCAAAATGATTCGTATAAAAAGATTCCTTTTGAATAAACGTAAAAGTCAAAGGGTTTTATACACCGTATAAAAGAAAGTTGTGTATAAAACCAAATATGCCTCAATGAAAGGGGATTGAGACGAAGTCCTTAAAAAGATAATTTTTTTTAAATAAAGTACATCTATAATGTGTATTCACTATAAGTACACATAAATAATGTAAAAATACAAGATAGGACATAATAATATGATGACATAATTTGAAAGTAGGAGATTAACCCAAAGAATAGAAGTTGGGTTAAGAAGTTCCCTTACCTTGCGTCTTGTCCTGACTCGACCGTTCTTTAACCTCCTGAATAATAAACTATAGTTAATTTATATTTACTTAAGAACCTTTTTCATGTTAATTATTCCATTTATATCACTTATTACCATGTTATGAACATTATTTAATTATTTAAGTTAATAACGGTCGTTTTGTCGATCTTTGGTACTTGAGTCAAAAATAAACTTCTTATAATTACAAGTTGTTTATGTGGTAGAATATCCATTATCTCTAGAATTATATTCATGATTTAGATGTCATATATATCATATATATCTATTATATACATTCATTTATAACATTACGTAACATTTAGAGGTAAGAAATGAAATGCACCGTTCATGGAGACGGTAAGCCGTACGTACGCATGAACGCTACTTTCATTTCTATTTCGTATTTAATGGAACGGAATCATAATGATATAAATTTATAATATAATTACAGTATACTATAGTGTATAATACCATTTAATCCATCCTTTATACATCCCACATATGGCATTAACGATTCAAATCACTTTGAGGGGGCGGTAGTCCGCACTTCCTAAAATGAAATTATCGCGTTTTACCCATAATGGAAATCATAAAGTATGCCATAAATGAGAAATACAGAAGCATAAGTAAAACATAAACACATTATATATCATATATAAATATATTGACATCTTAATGGCCACCTTTGAAGGTGTTATATGAGTGTTGAACAATCATCGTTTCGTGAGGCAGAAATTCGCCATCCACAGAAACCGTATGTTCTTTAACCATTAGATGTAGGTGCGTGTAAGTGTAGCTCGAATACTTCTTATAAAAACATCCTAGTATATTTATGATACTGGTGTTGTTACAAAATAAATGAATAAAAAGAGTTTAGGGGGTTGGAGAAGAAAAATAAAACAAAACAACATTAGAGAAGACATTACCTCAAAATCGGGTAACTCTTTTTGATTTGAGCCAAAGGCTTCCTTGGGAAGAGTTCTGCCCAAAGTGAGGCTTCTAGGAGTAAGAGGGGGAAGTTGGGAGAGTATTTGGGCAGAGTTTGGCCGAGGCAAATGGCTTGAAGGTGTGAATAAGGTGGGAGAGGTGGGGGCCTTTTATAAGTGGAGAGGAGGGGCTCTTTTGGAAAGATTGAAATGTTACATTATTACACAATGCTTTTCGGATTCTAAAGGTCCCACACTTATATAATTCGTGGATAAGGTGATAAGGGTTCGAAATCTACCCATACAATAGTCTTTGGACAAGTTTAAGCCTTGTATTTTACATTATCTTTTCATTTTATTAAAATCGTTAAATAATGAGTTCATCGCTGCATCATAATGATGTCATAAATAATTTAATTTATTTAATGTCTAAAAATTATAAAAAAATACAATGATGTAGTAAATCTTTTTAACTTTCTAATGAATATTTATAGTCAAAATTTGGACTTGTGTAACCCCACTTAAAAACTGTTTTAGTAAAATAACTCATGTTTGTGTCAATTTAATTTTAACATTAAATAAATATATATTAATGTCATTTTCCAACTAAAGTGGCTCCATGGGGTCCCCAAGTTGACCCATGGGTTTTCTTGGTCGTCCATGACTCATCCAATAGGAGTAGGAAAAGTTTCATGCTCATCTCATATTATTAAAACATTATGTTTACCTTAAACTACACTAATTACCTCTAATCGCGATTAAGAACTTAAAAGTTACTATTCACCAAAAAATTATTTTAATCTCATTGAACCACATTTTACTTCTTAATGACAACCATGTATGTCTGATTTTTGAAAATCAAATCACAGAAGTGGTAATATTTCATTTTAACGAAAAATCAGTTTTTAACAACCACTTAGTGGTTTCACTATTCATCAAAAATTGAAGTTTTTCAGAACAAGGCCAAAATTTCACCCTAAGATATAATTGATATTACAAATTCAAAAATGATGTCTATTTTAAAAAATTCCAAACATATAAGTTGTATTAATTAATTTTATAATTAATTCCCGCTGTTACAACAAATAGCGTGTTTTTAAGAAACAATTTATATCAAAAGATTGGCAATTGTTTATGTCCAATTTCAATGTTAAATTAATTATAATGACCACCATTGGATAAAATGGTAAAAATATATTCTAATTATACTTTAAAACCACTAAATATTATAATTTATCACTATAAATTATTTTGATTAAAAAAGTTGTTTTTAAGTATTTTTCACTATTCATAAAAATTTAGAAGTTCTCAGAAAAATACCAAAAATTCAACATAGGCTAATTTCAATATTCCGAATCCAAAAATGAAGTCCATTTTGATAAATAAAATTTATAAAATTTCAAAAAGTAGGTATTACTATTCACAATGGCTACTTTGATTAGTCGCGGTGTTTTAGAACTCGAAGTTGCGTATAATGCAAGCTATTGCATTATTGAATGAGAAGCGTATCGTGGAAGCTCCGGGTGTTACACGAATGGCAGAAGGATATCGCTAAATGTTTTCACCGTGTCATTAGACTGAGATGTTCATACAAATAAATTAGATTATTTTATGATAATATTCAATAAATCAAACATCAAGACTACTTAAAGTTTTTAATATCCAACCTTGAGTGCAAAGGGGCATTTTATTTTTAGCTATGCAAAGTTTTTGTTATGATATTTTTTGAACTACACCAGACTGATGCTATCAGGCAAAGATAATGTTGTGGAAAGTTTAAGATGTAAAGTAATGAACTTCTACATTTCAAAATTAAAGGTTTATGAATATATGGATTTTCGTTAATACAAATTTTTATTGGTCATACATGTATGAAGTATGTTGATCAGTGGAAGTTTAAATAAAGTATTGAATATAGGATTTTAGATAATGTCATCAGGAAGAGACCATTGAATGAACTTTTTCCATCATAGTCCTTCAGGTGAAATAAATTTCATCATTCAGATAGAATCTTGAGAATTTCACTTAAATAAAATTTATATGTTCATCAGATAGAATAATGTTTTATTGTGTACAATGTATATTGGATGAAATTGTAAAAAGTTTTCAAAGTGAAGAAGTGACAGAATTATCAGAAAAAAATCTTTGAGTTATTGTATTAATGTATCCATATTAATTTCATCAGATTAAGGTTTCCAAGTGAATTCAATAGATGAATATTTTCAAATCAACTCATCAAACAAAGGAGGATTCTTGAGAAATATTTCAAGATGTTCCTACAAAGTTGTGAGGGAACACTGGATTCCCCAAATAAAATAGCTATTAGGAAGTTTTATCATATGGGAGATTCAAATATATTTAAAAAAAATTGTAAAATTTCAAATTTGATAATTTTGAGGTGGTCATTTAACATTTAAATTATAATAGAGTAAAATGATTATCATTGAGATCTTAGGAAGGCTTGAAGGAGTTTTTTAACACTTATCCTTAAGGAAAGTTTATAAATTTTTGGAAATTAAAATTCAGTCAAGTAGTGAAAGTTTGAGGGAGATGTTTACATTTTGGGTGTGATATTTAAATTTTAATGCTGTGAATATTCCTTAAATTGAGGAGGAACATTGTCTATATAAAGGGATGAATATGTGTCAAGTATTAGTGTAGAATTTTAGAAGGTGGGATAAGTGTTGAAGAATTGAAGAGACGGCCAAGTTAACAGTGTGAAGATGAATATATGAAAGATACGAGACATAATTTCCAATAAGTTTATATTGGAAAAAAGGTGTGTAGAAGAAATTTAACAAACAAGCTGTATAGGTGATTGAACAAATAGGTCATTGGACCGAATTCATTAGACTGAGTATACCAAATGAAGAAGTGGTCAGAAGGATGGTTTTGTACTAATGTCTAGGAATAATGTTTTGCTCATAGTTGTGAAAGAAAGTGAATAGGAATAATAATTACTTGAAATTAGGTAATTCTGAAGAAATTTCAAGAATCATAGTAAAAAATTAATGAAGCCTATTGGTGAAGGTTCTTACTGTTGTTACAAATTTTTTGATGTTAAAATACACGTGTCATGGGAGAGGTCAAGGAAGGATTGTCCAGTTAGAAGTGAATTTAGGGGAAAATATCCCAAAACTCTACTTAAGGGTCAAGATTCATAAAGGTATAAACCTTCATGGTTGGTCACAAATTGTGAAAGTCCTCAGCCATATGGATATTTTATGGCAAGCTCCACAAAGTGTAAGTATGGTTTATAAAGATCCATTTAATAGAAGTTCCCAACCATACAGATCTTTGACAGTAACCTTCACGTAGTGTCACTCTAGTTCACAGACCTTGTTGATTTAAGAAGCTTATAATATTTTAGGAAATCCTCCTCTTTCAAAAAACCATTGCACTTGCCTCGGATGAGCCTATAAATTCCCCCTATGTCTGCATTTCAAGGGGATGAGACCTTTTAGATTCCAAGAAAATATCTGAATTTTAGATACTCTGAAGATTCAAGAGTGAGATAGAATATGGATTTATAAAAAAAATTATATTTCATGAAACCTCCTCCCATAGGTTTTTAAGAACTTAAACCCATGGTGAAGATTCCTTTCATAATGGTCCATGTCCTTCATGTAAGAAGAAATCCCTTTACAGATCTTGGGGTTTTTCAAGGTAAATATCCTTCATGAAACCAACCCCATGGGAACCAAGGCTTTACCCTAAGGTTGGTTCACCCTGTTTCTCGAAACATATTATTTCTTGAGATCTCTAACCTCCCTGAAACCCTTAGCCTTCACAAATCCCCAAACTTTCTTGAAACCCCAACCTTCAAGAAACATATCCTATAAGCCTCCTTATGGTTCCCCATTTTAGCCAACACCCTTTTATGAAAGTTGAGTTCCCAAGGGCCCCATACCAATCCAGAACTGGTTTAACTGCACCCCAAGTCACCATGAAATTGGTATCACCTACTCTTTTATCCTCCCGCTTTACTTTAAGTGTGGATTGGGCCATCACCCTACCTATTACTTATAATAATTGGTACCCTAATGAATTTTTCTCCTAAGAATAGTCACTCTAACATTAGGCCTCCTAATTTCCACTCCACCATGGTAGTATCTATGCCATGCTCCACATATAGTCACATGAACAGTGGAAACGTATGCCCTAAAGGTGGTGTCACTGAGGGAAACAGCTTACCTGACTTGGTAGAGAGTCCTTATGATGAATCTTCCTATCAACTTGACATGGTCCCCCTCAGATTTTAATCCCAATCCATATCTAAGTTTCATGACCTAAAACTTTCTAGCTCCACACCAGAGTTGCATGACATAAAATTTCCTAGTTCCGTGTCCGATCTTCATGATGTAAAACTTCCCAACTCCATATCCTAGTTGTATGATGTTAAACTGTATGAAAACATCCTCAAAATATTATGTTAAACTATATTCTTACCCTATGTGATTGAAATATAATTCTCCATGTACAATCATCATGGGATGCCACTCCCTCCCCCACCATGGACTGAAACACCCACAATAGGATGCTTCCATGCATAATCCCCCACACTATCCTCCCTCCACTTGGGATGAGACTCCACACCTAGTATGAAACCCCAACACTCAGGAAACTTCAACGCATAATCCCCATTCACATCATTACTACTCATAACAGCACCTGGACAGCTTCTAGGCATAATCCCCACACCATCCCTCATTGACGCTCCTTCTTTGTCATGAGTATCCTTAATTCATGACATTAAACTGCATCGATTGATTATATCATGTGAATTTAAACTGAGGCATCAAACTATATGTTTTTTGATTCATGTTTACCAATAGGGTATGTAGGACACCTCTATGTGGTTCAATCCTAACAACCAAATCCAAGTGGAAATCTTCCCCCTTGGGGGGGCACACTCCACCATCCAAGTGTGAAATATTCCCCCCTGGGGGACACAATCTACCATCCTAGTGTAAAATATTCCCCCTTGGGGTACACACTCCATCAAATCCTAGTGTGAAATATCCACCCTTGTTGGATACACTCCATTAAATCCAAGTGTGAAATCTTCCCCCTTGGGGGGACACACTCCACCATCAAAGTTTGAAATCTTCCCACTTGGGGGTGAACACTCTACCATCTTAGTGTAAAATATTCCCCCTTGGGGGGAAACACTCTATAAAATCCTAATTTAAAATATTCTCCCTTGGGGGGGCACACTCCACCAAATAAAAGTGTGAAAGATTCCGCTTGGGGGGAAACACTCTGTCATCCTAGTGAAAAATATTCCCCCTTTGGAGAACACACCCCACCAAATCCCTAGTGTGAAATATCCCCCACTAGGGACACACTCAACCACCCAACATATCTATACAATATGTTAATAATACACCCAATCTTTCGTCATAAGACATTAAACCTTTGCCCAACCTATCCTCTCAAGATGTTAAACCAATGCCAAACCTTTCCCTATAATACGTTAAACTTGTGCCCAACCTATCCCTATAAGACATTAAAAATACATCAAATCTATCCCTATAATATGTTAAACCAATTACCAACTTGTACCCATAGGATGTTAAACCTATTCCCATCCTATCCCCATAATACATTAAACCTACACCCATCTGTTTCCACAAGATGTTAAACTTGTGACCACATCCAAAATCCCTACCCCATACAATAAACATAAGAATACTGATGTAAAAAACCTTGTAAGGATTATTTCTCTGGTGTCAACTACCTCACGACTGACATGGGATGAATTATTTTCTATGCCTAAGATGCCTCACACATGAGATTCCCTCCCAAAAGAGGAAGGTTTTGCAGGTTCCCAACCTATCCAATGTTCATATATTCACAATTTTCCCAACATTAATACCTCCTTTAACTAAAGTTTTTTCCCCTATAAAGATAGAAACAACGTAATTAACCAACTTCCACTTTGATATGGCATCAGTAAAGAGTTTCACAAACATGACTTAAATCTATGCAGGATACTTGGACTAGGATATGATCTATAAGGAGGAATCCATGGAAGGATGAACCACATATCATCATCCCATTTTGATCAAGGATCTAACATCTCCAATTAAAGTGATAGAAGTTGCATGCCTTTGGGAAGTAGTAATGTGGGGAAACAAGCACTGCGCACGATGCTCTAGCCCAGCAAAAAGCATCAGAAACAAAAAATGTTGAACCTGATGTGAAACTATTCTCCTTAAACTATAGAGAAAAGTATTATTAGGGAACCATTATATTTTAATGTCTCTAGATCTAGATATTTTGTTCTAGGTCCCACCAAGAAAGTGATGGGACCAACATGAAACTTACTTATGACTTGGAGTAGATAACGTTGGGAATATTCAGTCTGTGACATCATTAGTGTGGATCCCTCCTCCATTTCATGAAGAATGAATGGTGTTGGGGAATTGGTCATTTATTTCACTATATCTATACTAATGGATGAATCCACATCCCTTATAGGCCTTGAGCTACAAGAAGTTGGAGACCTAATACCAAAAGGTTCAGGGGTAGGGGAAACATTGGTGTGGAAATCCCATATGACTATACTAATACCACAACATCCACTGTGTCTTTGGTTTTCGGGAATCCACACCCCATCTCACCTTCCAAGATCATTCAAAGGAGGGTGATTGACACCCTATCCCACCAATATGAGAAGGAATGGGTCACCCCCACTAGGGTAATGGCCTACCAAGATCTCAAGGCATCAATGCCTCACCAACACCACCACCCCTGAGGTATACATAGGGGGGAACCACTCCCCATTCCAATGTTGAACCGCTTTGAGAGCCTTTACCTAGATTCATCTAAAAAATTACTCCCCTATTCCGATGAGGTAAGGGGTTTTTGAGACATGCCTATAGTGACCACTGCTCGGGGGATGTCCATGAGGGCTCCCAATGGGTCTCGTTAGTGCCAAAACTGACCAGTTCCATGGGTTGACAAATGGTTTGACTTTATCCCCACCCATCGGCCCAAGTCCAGAACACCTGATGCTGACATCGAGGGAAGACCTAGAATATTTCTCGAAAAGGGGCATATTATGTAGCTCTTATGGCCCCTTCCACCACCGGTATATCCCACCAGATCCATAAAATAGATGAATGGGGATCTGTATTCACCCCTAGTATTGAAACCCCATCCACCTCATAAGAAGATCGGGTTGACACTCTCAGTAATTGGCACAAATGATAGTCATTATGATCCATCTCATGATGAGTAATACTAGTGATGAAGTCCTCTCCACACCACCATCAACCAAAGCAGGGGTCCTCGTTGCACCACAAATAATCATCATGGAGGTCCTCCCCATGTAGAAGACATGTCCTGCCCCGAAGAACCATCATGGGGTAGGTGAACGAGAACCCATCATGGGGCTCATGCCTGCGGTGTAGGCCACAACCCACATGGATAAAACCTTAGAGACTCTCGGTAGTTTTTTCTTGGATAAGTCCTACATCATCAAATGCAGGGCCCTGGGAAGCATCATGTCATCATCAACCTCTCAAACTCTGAAGAAATAGAAGAATCAATGAGGGAATCTTCACTCCCACTGTGAGAGCCTAGGGAAAAGGATCATCAATTGGGGTTTATGATACTAGAATCCAAGGTCCAAAAGATTTCCAGATCCCTCAATGGATTCCTATAGGTGGAGGATTCTCTAGCCTCCTTCCAGGGACTCATAGTGCAACCATCGGCATCACCTTCAAATTCCTTCCCCTATAACTCTACACAATAATTTGAAGCGATGTTAAGGTATGGGTTAGCACCTTCAGATGATGGTGATAACCCCACTAACCCTCAAAGGGATGTTTCTTCCCTCACACATGAGAAAGTGGTGAATAGCCCATCCTACATGGAAATGATCGTAAAGTTGGCTCTGCCTCCACAAGACATCCCAGTATCGAATAGATATTTAACCCATGAAGTTCCCCCTCTCCCTTTAGATCAGTATAAAATCAGGTCTGCATTAGTGCCTCAACCCTTATCTTAGTTCATACCAATCAGGTCTTGTGCCAACCAAGAGTAGGAACCTTCCCCTAGAGGTGAAAAATAGGACATGTGGGATATTTTGGTCATTAACTATCTATCGGTTGTGTATTGGCCCCCCATAACTCCATATTTTTTCATCCTAGAGTCCCCCCACTAAAGATAAAGCAGTTCTATTTTTCTAAATTATCTAGTTGATGATTCACTACCACCAAGACTATTGGTTGGCATACCTAGGAATCCATAATCACATTGATGTCATTCGACAGTAGTGCAAGAGAGTTGAGATCAAGAAACTCCCATTAGATCAATGTCTGGAGTCATATGGTTACTGTCGAACTCTCCATAAAACCTGGGTTAAGATCCTCAATGTTCTCTATCAATTTATGGAATAGTAATCTCCATACTTGAAGATAAGAGGATATGGGTAGTATGTAGCCTTCCATTTTAGTCCTATATTATAGAAATGACAAGATCTTCAATATATCCCATATTCTAAAAATGAAGGTTCCCATATGAAAATTTTCATGGTAAATGTGGTCACCACTGACCTGCTAGAGGATTAGAGAAATAGGGCCTCTGATGTAGATAATGGTAGAGAAAACCCACCTCAAGGGGAAACATAGTACCATCAGACCCCTCAGTAGGTGTTCACGCTCATTAGCAGAGACAGGCATTGAGCCTCCTAAGTCCCCCTAATGAGATATTATTACATTCCCATTGGTACATTTAAAAAGTTAAGGGACATGAACAACCCACCAATCCATCTGAGGTTTCACCAAAATTAGAGTTGAACCCCAGGATAGCTGCCTTGATCCAATAGCTTAAGGAATACAAAAGGCTCACTACCAAGATTATTGTTGAGCAGTTTCTAGATCCTAGAAATGTCTTAAGGGGGCCTTTATATCCTCCATTTTGAAACCCATTCCACCTCAGTCAAACACCCTAATTCGAACTTGGTGGCCCTATCCACTCAATCAGGGAATAATCCAAAGGATATGGTAAACAACCAAGATATGAGTTTCCCACCCTATCTAAGAAACATAATTATCCAAATAGATATCAAGTTCATGTTTCTCATCAATTTAATGAGCCTGTTAATGCATTTATGGTGAAAAACTCTTGCCAATATGATGTGATAGGTTCTCTCATAGATTGTATCAAGGATCTAGAAACATGATAGGTGGTAGTTCCACCCAAAGGAAATCTATACCCAGTATGGGTGGACAATGTTAGAGTTTTACTAGAGTTTGGTAATACCATATTCACCCCATTTAATGGTATGGGTGACCCTATACTTCATATTCCCCATTTCATCTCAAGGCCTGGTCCAATGTTGGGGAATCTAGAACAATAGGACACTACCAAACTCTAATGATTCATCCAAACTCTAGGACATGTGTTCATCCAATAAATTTAGATTCCCACAAGGTCTATTGTTAATTTGGAGGATCTCCATAGATAGTTACTCTACCATTTTAACTCCACCGCACAAAAGAAAAGCATCGATGACCTCTTAAAATGAAATTAGAGTCCGGATGAGAGAGTTTATGACTTTGTTGCTCGATATAAGGGACTAATATACTCACTCGACATGTCGCTATCCCATAAACACATTCTCACAATGTGTTTGAAGAACATTAGAAATGAGATTATTCTTACTATAAAGACCTAGGCTTGACGTACATAGAAATTACATCACTTTTTCAAAATACTTAAAACATTACAAAATTAGAGGCCCAAAGACCGTATTAGTTTAGTGCCTTCAAAAATTTGGAACAAAAATGTTCTAACTTAGTGAAATATATTCAATGTTTCCCAAAAAGATCTTCCCCCTTAGTAATTATACTTAGAAACCTTCATAACCTAGGGAAAGGAAACATAAGAAAGGGGTGATCTCAAATGATCAGTAGGGGTAAATAAAGGAAATGTTTAAGCATATCATGAACATAAGGGTATGATAATGTGATCATGATAATTAGAAGATCATACCCTGCATATCAAAGATCATAAACATGAATTATGTAATAATGATTTATAGTTCATAATACATGAATCATAAGGAAATAAAGAGCATAATTCATGAAATCATAACATAGGAATAAGACATGGAATTGTGTAATACACATAATCATATAAAACCCCTATGCCAAGGATTCCTTCCAAGACCTTAGTAACATGTTAGGATTGGGTTAACTACCCATGTACCTTATTTATGCTTGGGATTCCCTCCTGTGTACCCTCTTGTTTTGGGATTGAGATTCCCTTCCGTTTACCCTCTTGTTTCGGGCTTGGGATGCCTTCCACTGTACCCTTTGAGCTCATAAAACATTTATCATTACCCATTTTATTGGGGAGAGATATAGGTTCCACCTTCCACATAATCACTAAAAAATATTTCACTTTTTTGAACAGGGTCATATCTGTTGGTAAAAGTGCATTTTCTATTGGTAAAATGTTTTACCAACATATATGTCCCTATCACTAAATTGTCGGTAAAAACTTTATCTCTAAATGATTTTGCAACAGATAAAATAGTTTTGTTGCAATTATAATAATACCAAAAAATAATATATATATTGGTTAATATGTTTATAAATAGGTTCTGGTGACAATTTTTTCTATTGGTAATAATATTACCAATATATCATATTTATTTATAAATTACATTTGAATAAAAATTATAAATTTTTTTCTAGTAAAAATTCATATTATATTTATTAATTTATTGTATATAATACATCTGTTTTAATTATTAAACCGAAGACAATTTTAACACATGTTCAAACTTAGAAAAAAATTAATTATATTAATAATGAAATTCGTTGTAAAAAAGAATCAATACAAAAACACTGGACACCCCCCCCCCCAGAGACCCTACCCTAACACTAGCTTCAGCGAGTCAACTCTAGCACCAGAAACTCCAGCCTATCATTGTTGGTGAGGCAACTCCAACAGATAATATTGCAACAAATAAAAACACAAAAACCTAGGATTCATCTATGACGCCACCCCAAGGTATGTCGACTCTTAACTGTAGTCATCCAGCACCCACCATGGTATAATAATAGTTACTCCCGCCAAATATCTTTCTTCAACCCCCAAGTAGGCCACTAGAAGAAACAAACCAAATTATATCCAATACCAGTGGGGAAACTCAAGTCACTGCTACACCACATCCTTCAAGTCTATGATCTACACCACACACAACCCAAGAGTATACCCAAAAATCATTTCAAAATATCTTCATGAATTGAAAGAAAAAAATAAAAAAATGAAAGTGTAAGGTGAATGAAAAAAATGGAGAAATCATGTATAACCACAGTCTTTTTCATTCTTGTCCTTTCTATTTCCTTAAAATAGTGTGCTCTTCCAGCTTGGAAAGCATGTTAAACTACAAGACGTTGAATAAGGGGGAGGGAAAAAATAGTCCAACAAAGAAAAAATGAATGACTGTCTACTAGATAGTATCCATTATATGTGAAGAAGTTGTTACACCATAATATGTGAACTGATTTCCCTTCTCCCATGATGTGACTTTTGAAGCCAAAGAATCAACCATGGTTGTTCCAAAGTAAAAAATCTATAAATTATTAGGCTATGTTTGGCATAAGAAATCCTTTTCAATAGAAATGGAAAAGACAAACAAGAAAGTCTTTTCAAAATTTTATTTGGTATGAATGGAAAATGTGTGATGAAATATGTTAAAAAGATGCATATTCAAGGAAATAATACATAAAATCGGAGATAAGGAAAATATAAAATGACCAAAATATCACAGTAAAGAAGGCTCAACATATTCAAGTTCTATTTCTACCAAAGGAAGTCTCAATGAAAGAGTCACTACACTTATGGATGAATCCTGATTTATGGTTCAAGATTATTTTATGTAAAAAAAAATCAAGAAGCACAAAACCCCATTCACACAAAAACAATGTAAAAAACTAAAGTCATATTCAAGAATTTGGGTACTTACAGTGCTTTGGAAGAGAGGGGAACGAGAGAGTACCCCCACATGCATCAAAGTCACACCATACTAGAATTTGTACCCATATACTTTAGTAACAAATAAAATTATAGTGGAACCACCATTTCATAGTCTTATACAGACCAAGCATACAAACTAACATAGCCAACATCAAATCTCTAATAATTGTGTCTTTCTGAAAAATAGGTGGCATAGTTCCCAAGGGATCCAATCACAAACACCATTGTGGTATAAATCCAAATAAAAATACCCACTTGAAATTAATTGTATAACCATAGATCTACACTCAAAACCTAACACTTTTAGTTGATAAAGGTTTAATTTGACAACACTTACTCACAACTTTTTAAAATATCACTTGTGAGGGAATACATTTACTTGGGATTTTAGTAACCAAAGAGAGAGATTTCTTGGCTCGTTTAAGAGAAAGATGAGTTCCTCTTCCAGTATTATATCGATTTTCATCCTGATATAAAATAAAAAAAATCATAATAGTAAGGGTTTTAAGTCATGAAAAACAAGAAAATGAAAACACAATGAACCATAACTAGAAACAAACCGACCAAAAGAAACACAACAAAACAATGTGGTCTGCATTTTGAATGATACAAGGATGGTACAAAGCTTATATAGAGTCAAAAACTTCCCAAAGTCCTTAATTAAAACCTATATAAAAAATAACACAAGTATCAAACATAAACTCAAAAAATAAACTCACAAAATAAACTCACACTGGGTGACTGGAAGAAGATGATCATCCCAAATTCTAGCCACTGGTGGCACTCACACTAGTGGAAGGAAATCATCCCCAATCAAGTAATTAAGTCCTATATCTTTCACTAGATCATGGATTCATTTCATTAAAAATCTCACACTGGAAGCAAAAAAATATGTGTAAAATAAATTAGCAGTATGATAGATGCCTATAAAATAAAACACATCAAACTGTTGGGCAATTTACCCTCCCTCATGGTGGGGGATGCTGATCCAACATTGATCTCTCATACTATGGTTTTCATTATAAAGTCATCTAACCCTTGATTTTTTGAAGGGGGGTGAAGGCCCAACCATCTATGGAAGCATATAAACGTCATATAATCAAAAAAGAGAAGTTATACCATTATATATAGTATTTTTATCAGTTAGTACAACATTTCACTATTCATAAAATTTCAATATTTTATCCCTAGACAAATTTTAACATAAAAATTTATAAACATTCATCAATTTTATCAAAATTAATAAAAAATCATTTTTGAAACAATACTGGTGTATATTACAGTTCATTTAACAACCCCTGCAAGAATCAAAAAAACATACTCCAAATGAAATTATACAGGAAAAATATAAAATTACTCAAGGTTTTACCAAAGTGTAATATATAACAAAAGGATTTAAATTACTACACAAAAAAAGCATTCATTAATAAAGAAATAAATGTTGGTTGAATCAAGACTTAGTAACAATGAAAATAACCATTCAAAAAACACCAAAAAAAGGTCTCATTATAGGACTCTGACATCATTCCATTCTCCAAGATAGATTCCTATAAACACCAAAAAAGGTCTCTGACTTCACCCAGTCTCATTATAGGACTTGGGATCCAAAAAAATAACCATTTTAATCAAAAAAATCTTTAGATTTCACAACATGAAAATTCAAGAAAAGTCAATTCAATCTAAGGAACATATCCCTTTATTTACCTTTATTTTAGACCCATCAATCCAATATTTGATGAAAACCACTAGAGGCCAAGGGAAATACAATGTCATAGCCTGAGTTTTCATTCAAATCCATGTATTCTATGGTAATAAGGACATCACTGATCAAAGGTAAGAGTTGCATCATCCTTATGGAAACACGTATTAGAACCGAAATAGGTAGTTAGATACCCTTTATTGGATATATCTTTTAAAGAAATGGATTGACCATTATTGTGAAATTCCAACTTTCAACAAAGGTAGTTCCAACACAATAGGGAAATTAACCTTCAAAAATAGCCTTTGATTTATAAAAAAATTAGGCATTAGGTTTGAAAAAATAACTTACAATCAGTGGGCCCAACATTGTCAATAACCCATCTTCCAATAATCATCTCCAAGAACATGACACTAAAGTTGTACACATTAGATTTGGTAATCAACTAGAAAGTCAGTTCATACTCAGGAGAACAGTATCCAAAGTCCCCCATTGCCATTTTAGAAACATGGTTCTTATCCCCGGTGTGAGGAATTTCTAGTGTCATGATAATTAGTGATCTTATCCTCAAAGCCCTTATGTTGATGTCCTCCACTGACAAGAAACATAAAGATGAAAAAAATGTGATGAAAACAAATGACGGAATCTTGAGTTCAATTTATAGATTCTAAGATCTCAAAGATTAAAGGAAAATGAGCCATTTTCATTCATGATATAAAATAAAAAGTCACATTAAAAATCACCCTATTGAATGTATAGCCTTTCACATGAATTCATTCTATTAAATTCATTTAGAAAAGTGAAAGAAAATGCTCAATAAAGTACTCAAGAAATGATAATTTATTTAATATTTTCTAATTCATAAAGATATATAAACAATGATCCATTTAAAAAAAATCATGTCACAAAGGACACGTAAACAAAAACACAGACACACAAAATACTTGAGGTGGAAAGCTGCAAAGATAAAATATAACTCGCCACAATATAAGAGTTCTTCTCTGAACACTTTAGTGGATTTCAACAAAATCAAGTGTAGGATAGTTATTTGTAACATCTTCTATATCTCTAAGTCAAGATATGTCTTATTGGAATTATATGTGATGTTATTTTTTAAGTTATACACTTCTGGTATGATATCTTCTTCCATTTCAAATAAATCTCTTGGTATAGTAATGACAACAACATGCCAATTTTTTACATTAAATTTTGTTATATAAAACACCTATAAAGCTTGAGATGCAAGCACAAAGAGATATTTGTTTTCATAATCTCCTTAAGAATGAAAAGAGTGAATCAAAACTTATCTTCTTTGACACATCTAATATGATTTACCCAAATCACACCGAAATAAAATAACACTTATTCCAACTAGATGACTCACCTCAATAATTTTAGTCAAAACATCATAATATGATACATTAATAGTATTTGTTGTTGTGTTCAAAATAACACCATATTTTTGAGTCACACTCTTCTTAGAAATATATTTCACACACCATTACAAGAGACCTTGGTGCAATGGTTGTACGAGTTGAAGATGAACTAATGTGGAGAAAGGGAGATGACAACGAACCAAAGGGGAAGGGGCAGGGGCAGGCGCTGAAGGAAATCCCAAGTAGTGAATAACAACATAGATTTTAATAGGTATAAATGATCGATCATCAACTAAATAAATGATAGAATGAAATCTTCAAAATTGATTTTTATTCATTTTCAAGATAAATAACTTTTTAGGGGTGAGTGGAAACCTAAACAGGTGTGAAATCAGACTCAATGAGAAAAGATAAACCATTCTAGTACAATTTTAACTCATTTGAACCATGCATCCTTTGAAGGCTCCAAACTATTAGAAATTTACTCCTCTGTATCCTCATGAATAAGACCCTCAAATGATGAACTCATTTTTTCTTGGGTCTTGATGAACTCTTCCATATTGATTTTACCCATATTTAATCCCTGAACCAAAATACAATTATGAGATTCAATCCATTCTGACTATTCCAAGTTGGTTTCAACATGAAGAGGTCTAACACACAACCTATTATAATATTCCATTGAGGCATTTACAATAAATTCATTTTCCTTTATTTTTTCCATATAATTAAAATGAGTTCCATAGTGGACATTCCTGCTCTCTAATCATTTTCAATCTATGAGGTGTTGTTGTTGATCTTCCCATGGTTAGTTATCATAATTATATCAAGTGCATATGCTTTAATAGTTTGCTTCACCACATTGTAAATTTTAGGTTGTATAGCTTTGTCTAATGGTATCTCCACTAGTTCTCCATCCCCAACCTTTTTCACATCACCTCTGTCTGTCATGGTATTTGGAGACAAGGATTCATCAGTTCCTTCTCTAGTGGGGGTGTCTCAGCAGGAGTTTACACCCCAGGTGTCCTTCCATCTGTATTAGAGAAAGGATTAGTAGAAACCTCATATTAAAAGATAGTTCCATCAGCCTTCCTAGGAGAAATTCCCATAGTGCCTAAACCTTTACCCACTGATCTATTCATCATGGGTTTGAAAATCTTGGAACAATCTTTTCAGGTTCTGGTCTTACTTTGTTAATAGTGTGCCCCAAATCAACCCCCACTACTTCATGTTCTTTTCTCCTGAATGGAAACAAGTAGTGACCAGCATGTCTGCTTCACAGTCAAAGGAGTTTGGGGAATGATCATACACCTCTTTTTCTACATATTTATCATATACAACTCCTTGACACTACTCCATAGTCCCAACCTCAAGGATTTTTCCATGTGGTTATTCCTTTTTTCAATTAGTCTTAATAGTTCAACAACCCTCAGTTTCATAGGTTTCCACATTTCCATCCCATGATATCTTGAAGTTGTTCTAAAACTTAACCACAAATGAATTATCCTACATAGCTGACTCAAACCACAAAGGAGTGATCTCCTACATTGGATCCATGTTCCTTTCTTTAGTCTCCACCCTTACCCTCCCATAAAGAAAATTGAGAGGTATTTTTCCTTTATTGTAGACCCTGGTGGCCAAATAGAACCACTGGAAAAGCCTAAGGAATTCCAAAATCATTAAAAAGGTGATGAAAAGAGGTTTGAAACCAAATGATTAGAAGATTGACATGGTATCTTCCTTCCTATGCTGGATAGAACTCACAGCTTGAGTCTGCTGCAACCCATGTGAAAGAGATTTCCCAAGGGGATAATCACCTTGGGTAATGATGAGACTATCCTAGGAATCCTTCTCCCTGGCCACCTTTGACTGGTCCTTACTAGACATGTGCCCATCCAGTTTAGCGAGAACCTTCCCTATACCAGAGGGAATTTCCATTGTAGTGGCATAACACCTGAACTTATGATGGGTGTGGGGAGGGAGCTGCATGCTAAGAATAGCTTCTAAGTTCTGCCAAAAAATGAGCCAAGATATCCCTATCAATGTCTCCCTCCTTCTAGCCTACAACTTAATCAAGGTAACTAGAGACCTAGACACCTACAGAACAAGCAGCAGGAGCCATTCAACCAACTTTAATGTGATTAAGTGTTTCATCCTCATAGACTGGAGCCTGAAAACTATTCCTAAGACCTCCAGGACTCGAAGTTCACTACTTTCTTATACCGGTATTCATTATCAATCTCTATCTAGATAAATTTCAATGGAGATTTTGAGACACCAATTTCAACACAAATTCTAGGATAAATGAGGCAACAAAGATGGAGAGACCAACTGTCTAAGAATAAAAACCTTCCAACCATGTTTCCTATCATCTCATGCATCAAAGGATTCTGGAACATTAGAGGTAACCCAAGAAGACTTACTCAAAAGATCAAAGTATGTGGATCCCACTTCAAATGGAACTCTAAAGACCATTGGAGGGGGGAGAATCGGTAGCCATTGAAGGACCTAATGTTGGAGGACCAAAAAAGAATCAGATCTTTTTCCTATGCAAAACAAATAAGAAGATGACAAGGGTCCATAATCCCAATGACCTTGTTTTCCTACAGATCACAAAAGACAGAAACAAACTGATCGAAAGCATCAACTAAGGGGAAGTGCGTAATAGGGTTGGTGAATGGGGTCAAAAGATGAGATCTGTCTGCTAAAGGGCCAGGATGTCCCCATCCCCCCTCTCTAGAGGGGAAGGGGTAGAGGTGCCGACCATCACCATCAGGTCATCGAAGACCATGATGATCAAATGAAATCACAATCTAGGATTAATAAAATAATATTACTACATTGATTTTTATGTTTTTTTTTTATTTCCTAAATTTATATTAAATTTTTATTGGATTTATTTTGATTAGTTTTTTATGTTTAATAAATTTAAATATAAAATTAAATTACTATATAAAACATGATATTTTAACAAAAGATCCAAAAATGATAAATTTAATGTTAATATTGGTCTAAAAAATGATATTATAATAAATTGTATTTTTAAATCGGTTAATGATAAAGTATTTTTTTCTTTAACAGTTTATTGCAATATATTTTTTCGATGCTAAAGGATCTATTGGTAATGATGGTTATTAATAATAGATTCATGTGTTGGTAAAAAAAATGCCATTATTGATATATAAAGTAATAGATTTAAGTGTTGGTAAAAGAATTTTTGGTATTTAATAGTTATTATTAACAGATATATCTGTTGGTAAATAAATTTGTTAGTATATTAAAAAAATATCAACAAAACTTAATATCTGTTGGAAATACTCTGTTTTACCAACATATATATTATCTGTCATTTAATTTCTATTGTTATAAGTCACTTTTTTGTAGTGAATGAAAACCATACATTTTTATTCCACAAGAACATAAATGATTCATCATATCAGAACCCATGAAAAAAAATGAGTTTCATAAACATTTAATTATAACATAACTCATGGAAAATAAACATAATCCATAATAAACAATCCATCATAAAAATAAACTATCCATAGAAAGAATAAGAATATAACCCTGGAATCATAACCTCAAAAAAACATAATTAACATAAAATAATGTAACAATATATGGAAAATGTTTTTTAAAGATTATTTGAAATAATTCTTGAGGAAAATTCATTTCTTTAAAAATATTTTCTTTTCTTAAAATGTAGCGCAATTTTAAAAGAAAAATTTTTAATTGAAAATAAACTTGTAAGATTATAAGGGAAACTTCAAGTCATTAAGGCATCATAACAGCATAAAAAAAATTTCATGCCACATAAGTTAAAAAGAAACATTCCTTTCATACTTTTTCCAAAAAATTCACTAAGCACATTATTTGGAAAATGAAAAAAAAATCCTTTCAAACCGTGTAGTAAAAAGTAAAAAATGGTTAAAAATGAATTTAAACATACATAGAAGAATAGTAAAAACATTTTTGAAAACATTTTTAGAAAACATGGACATGTAATATAAATACTCCTCAAATGAGACTTAAAATGAAATAATCCCAAATATTGATGATATCATTAAATAAATACTCATAACTTTATAATCAGTAGAATAATATGCCCCATGAAATAAAGAAATTATATGGATAATAAAATACCATAATATTATGCATAATGTTCATAAAATACATTCATGGAAATTATATAAGCCACGTAGAAGAAACAAGTAGTGTATAAGGCATGTGTCCCAAAGAAATAAAAGGGAGACATAAATCCCTTACTACTTGAGTAACTTTAGAATCATGAATCCCATGAAATGATAACATTAATTAAGGATTTTAATATCATTATATAAATTAAATTAATGATATAACATGTCATAGTTTATTATATACACCACACAAAATAAGCGGGTGTTGAATATGGAATGTATCTCATGGAAATAAAAAGTGATATGAAATTACCTTACCTTAAGTATTGAATTATTTCGCACATGTTAAAACCTCATGTATAATAAATATAAGTTTATTATATATATACCATGGAATAATAGTTATATATATACCATATATTATTTTCTTATGGCCTTCTATCACCTAGGGCATCTGGTGTCACATTGTCATTCTAAAGATAGGAGTAGGAAGTCTGATCTGAAGGTGAGGTCATGAGAGGGGAAGTGACAGTTGCCCGTTGTGGCTCATGGTATGGTTTCTAGTACTGAGAACTGTGATGATGTACTTGTGGGAAGGAAGGCAGTGGAATCTTCCAATCCGTTGGTCACTACAGTTTTTGAAAGGCTAAAATATGATCTGAGGGTGGTGGATGGTGCGAAGCAATTTGTTGCCAAAGGTTTCTCTGGTATGGGTGTCCCTGGCTCAGAAGGTAGTTTGTTGAGTAGCAGTAAGGAGGTTGTTTGGTCTGAGGGGAAGCAGCCTGGGGCAAAGGGAAACTTGGAGTCTGTTGTATGTGGGGATAATCTTATGATGGGGATTTCAGAGGGCTGTGATGATGGGTTCTATGGGTGGGCTCTTGATAATGAAGGTGTGATGATCACTGTTCCCACAAGAAATCGGTTTCAAGGGTTGGAGTAAGAGGGTGTGGAGAAGGGTATGTAGGATAGTGTCAACATGCAGTCTGAGGGAATTTTTCAAGAGGATTTTGCAGTGAATGAGGTAATGAAAAAAGGGATATGTGAAGGGAAGGAAGTGATGGACAACCCACAATGCTTAGCTGTACTTGACAATAACAGTCAGCTCTAACAGAACCAGTTGGAGATTTATCAGGATATCCATATTCATGGAAAATGGGGGGACATTACTGATAGTGACAAGGAAAATATTGGAGGCATGGATAGGCCCTCATATAGTGATGTTGTCTAGGTAGGGAAGAATATGTTGTCTAGGAACCAGAAGGAGATTCCTGCTTCGACGCGAAGGAGGCTGAGAAAGGATTACTCTTATTTGCCAAAGCTTATGTTCACTAGGTCACTCAATAAAGTTATGCAAGTGACTAATGAATTCCTCTCATTAGAGCAGTTAAATCTTAGAAGGAATTATGCCAAGGTTCTGAAGCAGTATGAAATCTCTGAATGGGAATCAGCGACTATGGATGAAGTTATTGATCATGGAGGTGGTGACGAGCTTGATTTTGATGGTATGTAGTTACTGTTTTTGTCCTGTGGGGTTGATTTTTTGTACTTTTCCTTTATTTTAATAAATGTTTAGAGGTTCACCTCTGACTAATCTTTCTATTACCCATTCATTAACAATTCCCATGTTAAAGTAATGTTTTCAGGTGATAACCGCTTTGTTTATCATACGTGTTTTGACTTTTCATTCTTGATCCTCTTACTTAAATCATGATTTACTTATTTAAATAATGTAAAAAATTAATTATATATCATATATATTTAGTATATAAATATTTATAATAATATTATAAGAGATGGATATATGAAATGGAATACACTGTTCATGGAGACGGTAGGTCGTACATACACATGAATGTTGTTTCCATTTTATTGTCGGCTTAAAAGAAAGAAAATTATATAATATATTATCATTAAAGAATCATTTTTATTTCATATAAAACATATATATTCTTAAAAATTCATCCTTATTACCATCCATTAAATATAGTTGAATAACGAATCACATCGCATTGTGGATATGGTAAGCCATACATACGCACGAGCGACGTTATCATTTTCCAAAAATATTATATGGTAAAAAGGTATACATAATATTATCATTATAGAAGTATAGTTATATCATATATATAATATAAAAATATATTTTTTATCATAATTTCCAACCATGGGAAGTGGTAAATTAAAAATGAACAACATCGTTTTGTGAGGCGGTAGTTCACCATACACAAGAATGGTAAGTTCATTACCCATTAGATAGAAGTGTGAGTGAGTGTCGGTTAAACCCTTAATATAAGATCATACTAGAATATTGAGGATACTAATGTTATTATATAAACATGAAATAAAAATAATTTAAGTATTTCAAATAATAAATAAAATAAAAATGTTTGTTGGTGAACGCTACCTCTTCTTTGGGTATCTCCTTTTGATTTGCACAAAAGGACCATTTTGGTTGGCTTTCTGACCAAAGTAATTCTTCTAATATTAAGTTAATTAAGTTCGGAGGATACTTGGGTAGAGGTTTTCTGATCCAAATTAAATTATAGGTGTGAATAAAATATAAGGATAGGTTCCCTTTTATAACAGATGGGAGGGGCACTCTTGGAATCTCCTAAAATATTAAATTAATATAAATTTATTTTTAATTCAAAAAAGATACAAAATGAGTTATGTAAAAGATAATATGAGGATATATCTAAATCATATCAACCAATAATTTTTATACAATTTTAGTTCATATTATTACCCTTATCTTTTGGATTTTACCCTTAATTAATCCTTTTAACTCTTACTGTGACAACATGTGTTTTTACTACTAATGGGTTAATATAGTTAATATAAAATTTAAAACTAACCATAAGTGATTCATTTATGAAATTTTAGGACTTATTACAATTATTTTTATGAATCTTTTATTTTTATAAACTTTATATCATTTAATAAAATATTATTTTTTTTTAAATATCAACAATGTAAATTTTGACACTATTTATTACTTGACTTTTTTAAAATATCATAACAACATGATATCTTTGAAAAAACTCATTTAACTTATCCCAAATATGTAAAATTAATCCATAAAATTATTTTATGGAATTAATTATATCAAATTATATTTATTTTAATTTTTTAATATCATTTATTTGATTCTCCCATTAATTGAACAATTATTGCATCATCATTGTGTCACCATTTAATTTAATTATTTATTTTTAAAAAATAATTACCATGATGTATAAAAACATTTTATATTTATAAATAATATTTATATATTAACATATTCCTTATATAACACCATATTAAAAATATTTCTCTTATTAAAATCAAAAGTGTGACAAATTTGTCTTTACTTTTAATATAATACTATAAAAGTGTTAAAGTACTCCAAGTGGATCCAAGTGGGAATAAAATCGTACCAAGGAAGATTTTTTTCGACACACACTCATACAATGAAATTATTATAAGTGTTAGGGTAATTTTATATTATTTATAAAATTATTTTTACCTTTAATTTCTAGATTTACCTTTAATCGTGGTAATAAAAAAATATTACTAAAGTTACTATTCATAATGTCAAAAAATAAAAGGGAACTATTTACATAGTTTATAACTTATTATTTCAAATATGGAATCCATTTTTTCATATTCAAAATATATAATTGTTATAAATTAAATTAAAATTAATCTTGTTGATGGGGTGAGAAAACAAGTTATTAAACTTAAAATGTGCAAAACATTGAAACATTTTTATATATAAATTCAATTTAAAATTTATTCTAATGACCTAAATCATGTTAAATGATAAAAAATTTATCTAATTATACTTTAAAACCAATAAAAAATATAATTAAATGCTATAAATTATTTTGATGAAAAAACCATTTTCAATTAAAATTCATTATTTTTCACTATTCATCAAAAAATGAATCTTATCAAAAAAACACCAAAAAATAAACGAAATTAAATTTTTATACTCCACTTTAAAATAAAAAATTTATTTTGTCATGTAGATTTTCTAAAATTATTAAAAAAATATATTTAAAATGGGTTTTCTATTAAAAGGTGATAAAATTACTCCTTTGAAAAATATAGGTTTTTTTGCATAAGATTGGGTTTGATCTTATCTTATGACTATAAAATATATTGGAAGAATATAAAAAATATTTGATTAAATTTATAACATATATATTTCATTAATATAATTCACTAATTGTAATTAATTTAATTTTTTAATACAAAACAACTTTGGGAGCATAACTATTTCCTTTATAATGAATTGGTATATATTTTCATTTATAATTTATTGGTAACCAATGAATTCATATTATAAACCTTATATTTGCATAAGTTAGTTAATATAATTCATATCCATTAATTTAACAGCTAGGCTACATCTCAATATATATTAAATGATAATATTTTAATAATATACTATTGTTTGGTAAAACTCGGTCTTGTGTATAACACAAACTATTAAGGGAACTCAATATTGTATATAGAACAATCCAAGAATAGTGTTGCATATACCTAAAGCTAAGTCAGTGTTTCATGTAGCGCAAGCTTATTTTGGCGTTGCATATAACACAAGTCAAACATAGTGTTTTTTGTATAACAAAAGTTATATTCAGTATTGTGTGAAATGAAAAATATCTAAAAGATTAAATTAATTTTGAAAAAATATATTTCACAAAATTTTAGGGTGTTACATTTTAACCACCTTAAAATAATTTTTTCCCTCAAAATTCATCTAGGTTATTAAAGGATTAATACTTTATTTCTTCTTTCATATAAATCCACATCATAAAAATGAATACTAAAACTTCCTTTTAAAAAAGAAAAGTTGAAAACTTAATAGTTACCCAAAGTAACTCATAATTGGGTTTCCACATAGGATAACATAGGTGGAAAGTGAAAACACGTACATGGAAGAGAAATATACCTATCAAGTTCTGATGGAGAGTGATAAAGAACATGGTTATGATAAAGTTAACAATCACAAAGCCATAAATCTACAATGATCTAAGGGTCCATTTGATTCATCAGAAAAAAATGTACTAGGATAACCTTTTCAGTTTCAAGATCATTTCCCTAGGGTTGAAGAATTATCATGAGAAGATAAAATTACTTGATTTAGTAAAATCTCACCCTTTTTTTGCCTTGATCAATTCCACCTCACCTATTTATCCAAAAATAATGGCGAATTTTTCATTCTTGTAGCACTAATAGATCATGATATCCATGATAAGTCATACCATAAGTCATCAGTTAAACCAACAAAACATTGTTAGCACATGTTATCCAATATGAATTAATCCTCGTGTGGTGAGATAATACTTTAACATCACAAACTTCATCTAAAGTTTAACTTAAATTTTCAATAAATTGTTAACCTTATAACCCTTACAAAATATGAAAATCCAAAAAATTTAAAATAAGGGTATGAAATTAGCTTAACATTGATCCCCCATATAACACAAAGTATACCTTTTTTTTCACATTCCAAACATGTGAATACATTATATATTCTATTGAAACATGGTAATAACCTGAATTACCATACATCCTTATTGAAAACATGCATGTTTCCTTATTCCAATTTTTTTGGATATATTCCTTGAATCCAAATATGCTATAAACTCCATCCATGATAACACAAACTTCTTTGTCAATAAATACTTTATCAGTTCCAAAGTAACTAGTACTATCCAATTCACTTATTGATATCCAACATGTCTCTTATCCAAATTTCAATATCTTAATATTAGGAACAAAATTAATGGCTATATTTCCCTTAATATTGTGTTTCCTATAAATATCACCTTACCATTAAATAATTTTTCTTGTCTATTAGAACTATTCAACATATTCTAGAAAATACTTAGAAAAAAAACATAAATTCATCAATCCTTATATAATTCAACATTAATAATTCTATAATCCAAATACATAAATACTTAAATCATTACACTTTAATGATAAACATGGGATAGGTCCTTCCTTGGTTTAGAAGTAAATTCTTTGGTCGGGGCATTGATTTGGGTAATGCCCATATTCTCTATAGATGAGGTGTTGAACTCCATCAAAATTCGCCACTCTATGGCCCTTTTCCCATAGATATAACATCTTCCCCTCCATTTGAGTTATTCCTTAAGGTTCTTATTCTCTTCTTCTCGACATGTAGGAAACTGAATCTTTTTTCCTCTATGTTCTTTAACAAGTGGACATTTATAAAATTCCATCTTCCTCTTATTCGACATATTTGGAATATCATCAAAGATAACATTTTTAATCATATATCGTGATAAATAATTCAACATAATAAAAATAAATTTCTAGTGATCATCCCATTTGACTACTCATCATTAAATTTTTCTTTACATTCAATGTTAATCCATTTCTTTCTGGTTCCCTCCATTGACTAAAACCAAAAATCATAATGTGAGAAACACTTATCAAGGTTAAAACCCATATAATAATGAAAATTTACTTATATAATGTATAAATTATGACACCTTAGTTTTATCCTAGTTTATTCATAGACAACTTATTTTTAAATCCTCCATGATGGTTCGTAAAGAGTTTGTGAATTCCCAAAGCATATCCCCCTAGAGTGTCAAAACAGGTGTATAGTAAGTCCCATTGTTTTGTACCAGGTTACGTTCGAGTTAGGTCTAATGAACCTTTTTAGATTCTTTATCTCTAGGTACATCTGTACCATATCCACATCCACTTTTAGTAATATTATAGGTATGTAATGTTATAAAACCACTTTCTATATCCTTTACCAAAATTCCAGGATTTTTCCTCATCCTTAAACTTATCCTTAGAGACATCCCCATAAATATCCTTAGAAATATTCCTAGGGATGTCAGTAAAGTTTTCTCATCCTAGTTTATAAAGGTTGACTAAATATTTGTTCGAATTTCAACTATAATGACCTAGGATTGATGCACGTATACATTAAATCACTTTTTCATAATACTTAAAACATTACAAAAATAGAGTCCCAAAGATCGTATTAGTTTAGTGCATTTATAAAATTGAAAAAAATCTTCTAAATCAGTGAAATATCTTAAATTTTTCCCATAAAGTTCTTCCCCCTTATTAATTCTACTTAAAAACCTTCCTTCATAACCTGGGGAATATAAACATTAGAAAAGGGTGAGCTTAAATGCTCAGTAAGGGTAAATAAAGGAAATGCATAAGCATATCATGCATATAAGGGTATGAGAATGTGATCATGATCATTAGAAGCTTTTACCCTACATATCAAAGCATAGCATAGGAATAAGACATGTAATTGTGTCATACAGAAAATAATATAAAACCTCTATGTTAAGTCTACCTTCTAAGACCTTCATAACATGTTAGGCTTGGGCTAACCACCTGTGTACCTACTTCAGGCTTGGGATGATCTCTCATGTACCCTCTCATTTTAGGATTGGGATGCCCTCCATTGTACCTATAATGTCTCGAATTTTCCATGTATTATTTGTAGAAAGTATATGAATTGATTTTGAGACCATGCACTGAGATGATGTGTGATTCTGTGGCCCAGTTTTCCCATAATAATTGTTTAAAAAATATTAAACTTTTAATAGCATGCACATGAGGTTTTTATGAAAAAGTGGAATAAATATTAAATGGGTACCTATATCAAAAATCTAAGAGCATCATTGAGCTCAAAGAGGAATCTTTACCCTAGGAGTGACTTAACTTTGTTTAGCATGGGTCTTCTGTGTAAAATATTGAAAAGGATGCAATCGTCATTAAATAATTTAAATAAATTATTGTATGACACAATGACACTTTTATTTTTATTATGACTTTTTCATGAATTCAAGGTTATCACCATAACCCTATAATTCCTCTGAGATGTTGAGAATAACTCTCTCAACAAACGGTGATGGATTGTGGACCGATGATTGACGCGCAACTGAATCGAATGAATCTTGTCGACGATGATGATGAAGCAATGACCATTCATCAACGACTAATCCGAATAGAGGTAGGGAAATAATTTCTTTGTAATTTTTTCCTATTCTTTTTTTTCAAGATGAATGTAGGTAAATCCATGAATAGATTGATTTGTGGTCTGATCGTTGTGGGATGGTTATAATTGCAGGGTTAATTAATGGGAGTTTGTTTTAGATTCTTCTTTGTTCTTCATTCTAATGAGAACAAATTGAGGCCGACATGAACAGATGATGATTTTCATTCCTTGGGAATTATTTTTGCTTCTCTTATCCCTCGTTCTTTACATTCATTTTCATTGGAACCCCATGGCCACGCTTTGAGTTTCTGGGTGGATCTGAATGTGATTAGACCTCCGAATTGGAGGTAAACTCACAATGGAGGCTAGGTCTATGTAGATCGTGACCCGAGGAGCACAGATCTGAAATCGTTTCAAAATTTGGGCATCGAAGGTGGCTAGGTGGTCCACAAAAGGTACCACCAATGTTGGTCCAGCATGGTGGTCCTACAAGGCAGCACAGTGGTCTGGCGAGGTGGCGAGTCGGCGGTGATTGGAGGCAGCGGCGATGTTGACGGCGTGAAGCATGGCGGATGGCTGCGTGGGAGCTGGTGGGGCCAGCGGAAGTGGACCACGATGACGACCAAGTGGAACATGGTGGGAGTACATGTGTAACGCAGTGGGAGGACATGTGGAATACGGTGGGCAGCTTCGTGCAGTGACCGCAGGACACGATGAGACCACAGGATGTGGTGGAGGTGGTTGCGTGGGACGCGGACTTCAGGGTGCGACCAGACCAAGATGGCCGAGTAGAGTGGGCCAAGCAGGGTGAGCGGAGCAGCCTAGGAAGAGAAGACTGAGTGGAAAAGCCTAGGCGAAGCGAGTAGAGTGGAGCATCCCATGTAGAATGGGTCAGGCCAGTTGAGTCGGTCTAAGCCGATTGGGTCGGGCTAGGTGGGTCGGGTCGATTGGTTTGGACCCGGGTTGGACCTAGGTCGACCGATCCATGGTTGACTGTAGTGTTCGACCGTGATCCACGATCGATCTAGCTATTACGTGGTAGAGTCAACTGAGGGGCACGATCGACCATGATGGTTGACCACGATAGTTGACCACCTTGGTCGGTGGACCGACTGTGAGTTGGTCCATGGGAACAGTGACCCCTCATCCTTTAAAACTTCAAACCACCATAACTTTCAATTGGTGCATCTGTTTGACAATAATTCTACGGCGTTGGGACCCTGACGATGAGACAATTATTTTGAGATGATGTAGTGAGTTTTTAGATTGGACTAGTATAGGTTGATAATGTTCCCTTTGGTCCTTTCCTCGAGGGTTCAGTATGGTATTACTTCCACATCACTGGACTATAATATCCTCTAGAGTTCAAGTCCCAGATAGAGTTTGTAATCCCTCTTCAAGATTGGAGTGTGATCCTCTATCACCCCTAGTCAAGTCGGTGGAATCACGTAACCTCTGTGAGTAAGGCACTAATACTTCACCTAGTAGGCTGCATCAGTGGGGTACGTGGTATCCCCTAGAGTGTTTGGGCTCAATCCGTGGTATCCCTCAAGGTGTCCAGGTGTGATCCCCTACATTGAAAATTGATCCAAATTGGGTATGTGGTATCCCCCAGTGTGACTGGGCACGATCCATGGTATCCCCCAGCGTATCTGGGCATGATATCCTCTCTATATATCATATTATTCCTTGACAAATACATTCACATTTGGGTGGAAGAAAAATGAGATAGACTTATTTATGAGTGTCTTTGATGATATAATGTCTTGAGGGGTGAGTTCTCCTAGAACGAGCATGCTTTGAGATGAATCATGTGGCTAGAAATTGGTTGTGGATTACCTCTAGACTATGAGTCTTGGATTGAGTATATTTGGGTGTTCTTGATACATGTGTTGTAGACATATACATGTTTGGATATGACTTTGTATTTCCTTTATGGTATTTTCCTTTTGGTATTTTCCTTTGTGGTATTTTCCTTTATGGTATTTTCCTTTATGGTATTTTCCTTCATTGTATTTCCTTTTTAGTATTTTCCTTCGTAGTTTTGGGGTGTCCTACTGGGTATTTTTATACTCACCCCTTATCAGGCTTTGACCACACGTTTCATTTATTGTGTAGATGATTGACCCCTTAACTGAGTCCTAGGTGGACCAGGACCAAGCAGTGCTTAGCAAGGCCAGACAGACGTGGTGTGTTCCTATGGTTTAGACAGCAGTACCAGTACCTCTTTCCTTACAGGATGGAATTTTGGTTATAGATTCTTATTGGTGGTATTGTTTTGGCCCTATTTACTTTCTAGTACTTCCACTGTTGTACTTTGGTTGTGAGATATAGTGGTTTGTATGCATTTTTTACTTAGCATTTTTACATTTCAGCATTTATGGCTTGGAGATGTGTGTGTGTGAACAAGTACTTTAGGATAATGCCTCTCATTTGTGGGATGTGCCTACTTAGTGCTAGTCACCAGCCATTATCATATTAGAGGTGGACTTGGGGTAGTCATGGCACAGGCCCCTCTAGGATGGGTCCTAACAGAGTGGTACCAAAGGCAAGTCAGTTGTACTTTAGGGATGGGAGTCTATGAGGTTGGTTTGGGGAAATAGTGTTGAGTGTTTCAAGTTTAGATTTCAAGATAGTGACTCCAGTGTTGGTGCGAAAGCTGATATATCCATACACTATGACTCTTAGCACCTTCTTTTCGACTTGGTACATGAAGACACTGGTTGTAGGTAAAATAATGGTACATGTATCATATAGGAATGTTTGTGTTTTCCATATCCTTCTTGAGTCAGCTCTACATATATACTCTATTGACTAAGGTATATCTTGTTTTATTTTAGGATTCTTAAATGTATACAGCCATCCAGGATTCCACCGCGTGATCATTAAGATGATCTACCTAGTGATGAGGCATTGGTATAGGGTCTTGTACTAGAGATGGCACCTTCAGGTGGTTTAGTAGTTATACTACCTCCTGTCAAACAATAGTTACTACTAGAACTATTAGCTAAGGATGCATGTAGGATGAGTGGATTGCATGAGTTTTAGAGGCAGCTACCTCCTATGTTTCAGGGTGATCCATACCCCTAGTTAGCTACGGATTGGTTGGAGGTAGTCACCGATGTTTTCCGCCTTGTGAGGATGCATGTCAACCAGATGGAATTCCTCACTGTGAGACTTCTTCAGAGCTCTGTGGGGTGATGGTGAAGCTTAGTGACATATTATCATGACGAGACATATCTCTCCCAGTCAGACTTTGAGTGTATCTTTAGAGAGGATTTCTATTTGTCCACGTTGCGATCGGTTCACATATAGGAGCTTCTGCATCTGTAGCAGGGTAGTATGACCATGGTGGAGTACTCGGTTAGGTTTACTGATCTTTCATGCTACATGGATATGGTATAAGACTAGTTATTCAGGGATCAGACCTTTGAGTATGGATTAGGTTGGTACATCACGGTGTCAGTGGTATCCCTTAGCATTCTTACTTATTCTAGGGTAATTTAGCAAGACCTGCTATTGGAGAGTTTTTTAATGGAGTGGACACCGGTAGTGGGGGCTAGCAGTGGGCACTAGGTAGTTGAGACCTTGGTAGCAGAAATCTGACAACAGTCGTAGTGATTCAAATAGGTTAGGTTCTTTAGGGGACAATCCCAATATTTAGGTTCAGTAGTGTAGGGCTCCTAGGATAGCTCAAGTCATCCCAAAGATAGACAATGTTACACATGGAGTGGTCAGGGACATATGGCACAAGATTGCCCGACCCGTCATACAACTGATCGAAGGATGGTTGAAGGACCACCGAGATAGAGTTAGAGATAAGAGAAGGGTGGTCCACAGGGTGGCGGGTGTATAAGAGTAGTAGGCAGGGTAGTAGAAGGTGGTCGGAGGTTCGACCCATTACCACCAACACCCCTAGGTGGTCCACGCTTGGCTCGGGGAGCTAGTGGATAGGGATGATTCCAGCTATAGGCAATGGAGGCTTATGACCTAGGGGATCCAAGGATGATTCAAGGTATAATCTATGTATTTTTCACTTTAGTTGTAGTTTTGATAGACACAAGTTCTAGTCATTCCTTTATTTCCATGAACCTTGTTTAGGACTCAAATATTCTAGTTGAACCATTGACTCGAACCTTATGTTTAGAGAATTCTATGATAAAAGATTCAATTATCACACACTAGTTCTGATAGTGTGACCTGACTCTTTGAGGTTAAAGTTTCGGTTGGTATCTCTTGGTAGAAGCATCAAGGCCTTACAGCATCATTCTTGGTATGGACTGCTTATCCATAGTTCATGCTCAGATTGATGGTTTTAGGTATGGAGTGCGGTGTTTCCGTAGTGATGGAACCAGGTTTTCCTTTTTGGGTGAAAAGGAAATGCATACAGTATAAGATGGAATCAGACATATCGGGGTGTATCTGATTACTCATCAGTTGTCTAGCCTCACCCTCAGTGCAGTGGATGATATGAGTCCTCAATTTTCTACTATGGTGGAAGGGTATGAGGACATCATTCCTGAAGATGTTCTAAGTTTACATCCCCATATGGATATGGAATTCTATATTGATCTACACCTCGATATAGCACCAATATCTACACCTGTATATTGGATGGCTCCCATAGAGCTTCACAAGCTAAGGGTTCAATTAGAGGACTTGCAGAGTGAGGGCTTCTTGAGACCCAATGTTTCACCCTAGGTAGCCTCAGTATTATTTTCCAAGAATTTAGATGGGAGATTGAGGTTATGTGTTGATTACTGGTTCCTAAATCAGGTGATCGTGAAGAACAAGTATACACTACTGAGGATCGATGACCTCTTTGATCAGTTGAAAGGGGTGCGGTGGTTCTCGAAGATCAACCTTAGATCAGGTTATCACCAGCTTTGAGTGAGGGATGAGAAAATACCAAATATATCCTTCAGGTGTCTTTATAGTCACTATGATTATTTGGTGATTCCTTTTTTCATGAAAAATTCCCCAACAGTGTTCATGGGATTCATGAACTGGATCTTTTATCCTTACTTAGACCGATTCATTGTGGTCTTCATCAATGACATCCTAGTGTACTCAGCATCTGAGTAGGAGCATACAAGACACTTAAGGATGATCCTAGACACACTCTGAGAGAATAAAACCTATGGTAATCTCTCTAAGTATCATTTTTGGATTCAAGAGTTCCATTTTCTGGGACACGTCATTTTAGAGGCTGGAGTTGCATTGGATCCAGTGAAGGTTGAGGTAGTGCTTTCTTGGGAGCCACCCAAGATTGTTACCAATGAGTAGAGTTTCCATATTTTGGAAAGGTACTATCAAAGGTTTGTTCCCAACTTCTCTAGATTGGAAGAACCCTTGATGACTTTGACAAAAAATATACAACCTTTCATGTGGATGGAGAAGTGTCAGCAGTGCTTTCAGGAGCTAAGGCAGAGATTGAAAAGAACTCCCATCTTGAGATTTCTAGAAGAGGGCGTCAATTATGTGGTGTTCTATGATTCATCAGGGACTAGGATTGGTTGTTTCCTGATGTAGGGGAAATGAATTATTGCCTATGGTTTGCGCCAGTTGAGACCGCATGAGCAGAACTACACGACCCATGATCTTGAGCTAGTAGTGGTAGTATTCACATTGAAGATGTGGAAACACTACTTGATGGGTGTGTATTTTATCATCTACTCTGATCACAAGAGTCTCATGTATATATTCTCTCATAAGTATCTAAACTTGAGATATATTTGATGGCTAGAGTTCCTCCAGGACTATGACTTTGAGATTTTCTATACTCTTGGTAAGGGGAATGTGGTGAAGGATTCTCTTAGTAGAAGATCCAGTTCACAATTACTGAATGATGCATCGAATCAGTTAGACTCATTGCAATTATCCTTTGTATATGGAGATAGATTATCTTACCTCTAATTGATGGTTTTCATCCATAAACTCTTATAGAAAGTTAGGGAAGCACGGCTTGTGGATACCAACTTCAAGACCCTACATACTCAGCTATCCACAGTTCATACTTCTGATGGATATTTGAAAGGTGGGAAGCACGTAATTCTTTTCATAAGGTGCATATTTGTACCAATGGTGTTTTAGGATGAGGTTTTTAGGGAGTTCCATACATCCCCTTTGGCGGTATATCTAGTTGTGAAGAAGATGTATCAGGACCTCCGACACCAGTTTTGGTGGCCAGGGATGAAGAAGGGAGTTACAAAGTTTGTATCTTGATGCCTCACTTGTTAGGAAGTGAATGTTAAGAACCAAGTTACAGTGGGTTTAAACCAACCCCTTGAGGTTCCAGAATGAAATAGGGATGGGATATCAATGGACTTTGTGATGGTTTTACCATGTACGTCCAAGGGACACAATTCCATATGGGTGATCATTTACCGACTCACCAAGTCAGTCCACTTCCTAGCTAGCTAAGAGCATAGATCAGTAGAGAGCTTGGGATGCCTCTACATGTAGGAGATAGTTTGAATCCATGGAGTTACATTGACTATAGTTTCAAATCATGATGCATGATTTACATCCTGGTTGTGGAAGGGATTACAGGAGGCTTTTGGGACTCAGTTACACTTGAGCATAGTGCTTTACCCCCAGACAGATGGCTAGACTGAGCAAACCATTCTGGTTCTGGAGGACATGTTGCATGCGTGCATGTTATATTTTGTCCATAGTAAGGAGGATCATCTACTATTGGTGGAGTTTTCATAAAACAATAGCTATCACTCCACCATTGGTATGGCATCGTTCGAGGCCTTATATGGGTGACCCTTTTGGTCTCCACTTTGTTTGAATGAACTAGGAGAGTTGTCACTCATAGGGACAAAGTTGATATGATCTACCAAAAAGAAGGTTAAGATCATCTAGGAGTTTATGAAGACTACACATATCCAATATAAGTATTATGTTGATAGGTGGCGAAGGCCATTGGAGTTCAAGAAAGGAGACCATGTATTCTTTCAGGTCTCACCTTGACGAGGATTATGGAGATTTGGATGGGTTGAAAATCTCTATTTGAGGTTCATCATACCTTCCCTAATACTAAATAGATTTGGTGATGTGGTGTAACACTTGGCTCTACCTCCACAGTTAGAGCGGGTACACGATGCCTTCCATGTGTTTCAAATGAGGAGGTACGTACATGACCCATCACATGTCATTGACTGGGGAGAGTTGGACATCAATGATGGGGTGAATTTTACAGAGTACCCAGTGGATATTGAGGATTGATATTAGAGGATCCTTTGTGGGTGGATGATTCCTTTAGTGTGTGTTTGGTGGTAGCAAGGGAATCTCTAGGAGATAACATGGGAGTGAGAGGCATAGATTCATGCTCAATACCCTCATCTATTTAATTATCCTTTGTTTTGACTTTCAAGGATGTAAATACCCAAGGTAGGGATAATGTAACATCTCATATTTTTCATGTATTATTTTTAGAAATTACATAGATTAATTTCGAAACTAGGTGCTAAGACGGAATGCGATTCCGAGGCCCAATTTTCCCAGAACAACTGTTTGAAAAATGTTAAACTTTTAATAACACGTATGTACATTTTTTCTGAAAAAGTGGAATAAATCTTAAAAGGGTGCTCAGATCATAAATCCAAGTGTATCTTTGAGCTCAGAGAGGTGACTTTAAACTAGTTGTGACTTAAATTTGGTCAGTGTAGGTATTCTCTGGAAAATCTTGAAAAGGATGTAATCCTCATTAAATAATTTAAATAAATTATTGTATGATGCATCAACACTTTTCTTTTTATTATGTGTTTATTAGGAATTCAGGGTTATCACCATAATCCTAAAATTACTATGAGTCATGGAGAATAACTCTCCCAAAAAATGGAGGTGGATTGTGGACCAAAGATTGATGCACAGTCGAATCGAAGGAATCTCGTTGTCGGTGATGACGACGACGACTGATCCAAATAGAGGTAGGGTAGTCATTTTTTGTGATTTTTTTTTGTTCTAGGTTTTCATGATGAACATAGGTCAATACATGAATAGATTGATCCATGGTTTGATTGTTTCAAGATGGTTATAATTATGAGGATAATTAATGGGAGTTTGTTTTAGATTCTTCTTCGTTCTTCATTCTAACAAGAAAAAATTGAAACCAATAGGTAAAAGGATTATTTTTATTCCTTGGGAGTTCTTTGTGCTCACCTTATCCCCTGTTCTTCATGTTCATAACCATTGGACCCCCATGGCCATGGTTTGACTTTTCGGGTGGATCTGAATGCGATCAGACCCCCAGATTAGAGGTAAACCAATAATGGAGGTTAAGTCAGTGTAGATCACAACCCGTGGAGCACGAATCTGTGATTGTTTCGAAATTAAGGAATTGGGGGTGGCTTGGTGGTCCAAAGAAGGGACCATCATCATGGGTCTGGCATGGCGGTCTGGCAAGGTGGTGCGGTGGTCCGGTGAAGTGCTTAAGAGGCGATGTCGACAGTGTGGAGCACAGTGGGCGGCCATGTGGGAGCTGGCAGGGCTGGAGAAAGCGAACTGTAAAGGAGGACACATGGAATGTGGAGGGTGGTCACATGTGGTTACTTTAGGATGCAGTGGGGACATGGTATATAGTTGTAGTGGCTACATGGGATGCAGGTTGTGGGGTGCGACCGGGCCAGGTTGGCCGAGTATATTGGGCCAGGCAGGCCAATCAGAGCAACCCAGGCAGAGCGGGCTAAGCGGAGCAGCCAAGGCGTAGTGGGTTAGGCTAGTTGGTGTGGTTTAGGTTGAGTGGGTCAGGCTAGGTAGGTCGAGATGAATAGGTCAAACTCAGGTCAGGCCTGGAGTGATCGAGCCAGAATCATGACACAGTTGATCAAGCTGATGCGTGGTCATGGCAGCTAAGGGGAACGGTCGACTGTGACGGTCAACCACAATAGCCACAGGCTGGAAGGTCTGGGTGTTCAACTGCAGCGGTCGACCGTCATGGTTGGTGGAATGACCATGAGTCGGTCTATAGGCCCAGTGACCCCCCATCCTTTGAAACTTCAAACCACCATAACTTTAAAATGGTATGTTCGTTTGTCGATCCATCTGCAGTTCTGGGATCCCGATGATGAAACAGCCCTTTTGAGTTGATATAGTGAGTTTTATCTTGGAACAATATAGGATTAGAGAATTCCCATTGGTATTTTACTTGAGGGTTCAGTATGGTATTACATCCACATCACTGGATTATAATCCCCTCTAGAAGTCGAGTCCTAGATAGAGTCGGGAATCCCTCCCCAGGACTGGAGTACAATCCTCTATTACCCCTAGTAGAGTATGTATAATTTTGTAACCTTTGTGAGTAGGTCTTTGATCCTCCACCTAGTGGTCCACATCGGTAGTGTACGTGGTATCCCCCATAGTGTATGGGAGTGATCTGTGGTATCCCCCAAGGTGTTTGAGCATCATCCTCTATGTTGTGAATTGATCTAGTTTGGGTACATGGTATCCCCTAGTGTGATTGGGCACAATTTTTGGTATCCCCCAGAATATCTAAGCACAATCCCCTCTCTGTGTATCATAATCTTCCTTGACCAATACATTCAAATTTGGGTTGGGACAAGTGAGATAGACCTCTTCATGAGTGTCTTTGATGATATAATGGCTCGAGGAGTGAGTTCTTCTGGAACGAGCATGCTTCAAGCAGAATCCTATGGCTGGAAATTATTTGTGGATTACCCCTAGACTGTGAGTCTTGGATTGAGTATATCTATATGTTCTTGCTAAATGTTTGGTATACATATACCTATGTGGAGCTTACTGTGTATGTCCTTTATAGTATTTTACTTTGTGGTATTGTACTTCGTGTTATTTTCCTTCATGGAATTTCATTTTTGGTATTTTCCTTTGTGGTTTTGGGGTGTCCTACTAGGTATTTTTATACTCACCCTTGCACAGACTTTTCCTACACGTTTCATTTCTTGTGCATATGATCGACCCTTTGAAGGAGTCCTAGGTGAAACAGGACCAGGCAGTGCTTAGCGAGGCCAGACAGACGTGGTATGTTCCTATGGTTCAGACAACGGTCCCGGTACCTCTTTCCTTATAGGTTGGACTTTCAGTTACAGACTCTTGTTGGTGGTATTTTTTTGGCCCTATTTACTTTCCATTACTTTCACTTTTGTACTCTGGTTGTGGGATATAGTGGTTTGCATTCATTGTTTACTTAGTGTTTTTAAATTTCAATATTTGTGGCTAGGAGATGTGTTCATGTGTACAAGTACTTTAGGATAATGCCTCTCATTTGTGGGATATTCCTAATTAGTGATATTCAAAATCCCCTGGCCTATTGGATCTGGGCTTGGGATAGTCACGGTATGGGCCCCTCTAGGACGGGTCGTAATAATACCCTATTGTTTTGGGTTTGGTATTTCCTCTTGTGTACCCTTTGAGATCATAAAACATTTATCATTACTCAATACATTGGAGGGAGATATAGGTCTCACCCATCACATAATTAAAATCATAAATTTCTATTCCATAAGAACATAAATTATTCATCATATCAGAACCCATGAAAAAAATAGTTTCATAAACATTTCCTTATAATATAAATCATGGAAAAGAAACATAATTCATAAACATAAATCCATCATAAAAATAAATTATTAAATGAAAGAATAAGAATATAACCCTTGAATCATAACCTCATTAAAACATATGTAACATCAAATAATGTTATCATATATGGAAATGGTTTTGAAAGATCATTTTAAATAATTCTTGAGGAAAATATCCTTTATTTAAAAATATTTTCTTTTTTAAAATATTGCATAATTTTAAAAGAAAATAGTTTATTTGAAAATAAACTTGTAATCTTGTAAGGAAATCTTCAAAGAATTAAGGCATCATGATGATGTAAAATTCTTTTCATGCCATATAAGTTAAAACGAAACATTCCTTTTTTAATTTTTTCGGAAAATTCACAAAGTACCTCATCTGGAAAATGAAAAAAATATTCCTTTCATACCATGTAGTAAAAAGTAAAAAATAGTTAAAATGACTTTAAACATACATAGGATAATTGTAAAAACATTTTTGAAAACATTTTTAAAAAACATAGACATGGAAGATAAATATTCCCCAACAGAGACTTAAAACAAAACAATCCCAAATATTGATGATATCGTGAAATAAATACTCATCACTTTATAATCAGTAGAATCATATGCCCCATGAAAGAAATAAAATTATATGGATATGAAAATAACATAATATTCTGGATAAGACTCATAAAAGGCATTCATTGTCATTGTATACACCACGTAGAAGAAATGAGTACTGTATATGGCATGTGTCCCAAAGAAATAAAAGTGAGACATAAATCCCTTACTACTTGAGTAACATTAGAATTATGAACCCCATGAAATAATAAAATCAATTAAATATTTTAATATCACAAAATAAAGGAAATTAATGATATAACATGTCATAGGTCAATATATACACCACAAAAAAATAATTTAGTGGTGAATATGGCATGTATCTCATAGAAATAAAAAGTGAGATGAAATTCTCTTACCTTAAGTCTTGACTTCCTTCGCACACATTAAAAACTACTGTATAATAAATATAAGTTTATTATATATCTACCACATAATAATATTCATATATATATATATATATATTATTTTATTATGACATTCTATTACCCATTCATTAACAATTCCCATGTTAATGTAGCATTTTTGGAGATTAACCACTTTGTTTATCGTGCGTGTTTTGACTTGTCTTTCTTGATCCTATTACTTAAATCATGATTTACTTATTTAAATAATATAAAAAATGACTTATATATAATATATATTCATTGTATAAACATTTATAATAATCTTATCAAAGATAGATATATGAAATGGAATACATCGTTCATGGAAACGGTAGGTCGCACGTACACATGAACATTGTTTCCATTTTCTTTTCAGGTTAAAATAAAGAAAAGTATATGATATATTATCATTATAGGATAATTTTTATGTAATATAAAACATATATATTCATAAAAATTCATCTGTATTACCATCCATTAAATATAGGTGAATAACGAATCACATCGTATCGTGTAGATGGTAAGTCATACGTACGCATGAGAGACATCATCATTTTCCCAAAATATTAGATAGTAAAAAGGTATACATTACATTATAATAATAGAAATATAATTATACCATAAATATCATACATATAATATTAAAATAGATGTTCCATCATAATTCCCAACTATGAGAAGTGGTAAAAGAAAAAATGAACAACATCGTTTCATGAGGCGGTAGTTCATCGTACGCAAGAACGGTAAGTTCGTTACCCATTAGATGGAAGTGTGTGTGATTGTAATTAAAACCCTTAATATAAAAATATCTCAGTGTGTTGAGGATACTTAGGTTATTTTATAAACATGAAAAAAAATTAAGTAGTTCAAGAAAGAAATAAAATAAAAACATTTGATGGTGAATGTTACCTATTATTTGGGTATCTTCTTTTGATTTGCACAAAAGGACTACTTTAGTTGGATTTATGACCAAAGTAATGCTTATAGGATTAAGGAAAGGAAGTTGGTAAGATACTTGGGTAGAGTTTTTCGAATACAAATGGATTTATAGGTGTGAATAAAAGAGAAGGATAGGTTCTCTTTTATAAGAGAGGTGAGGGGCACTCTTGAAATCTCCTAAAATATTAAATTAATATAAATTAATTTTTAATTTAAAATGGAAAAAAAGTGAGTTATAAAAAATATAATATGTGGATATATATAAATCATATCAACCAATAATTTTTATACAATTTTATTTCATATTGTTATCCTTATCATTTGGCATTAACCCTTAATTAATCCCTTTAACTCTTACCGAGACAACATGTGTTTTTACTACTTATGGGTTGATATAGTTAATATAAAATGAAATAATAACCATAAATGAGTCATTTATGAAATTTTAGGACTTATACCAATTATTTTTTTCTAATCTTATATTTTTATAAATTTTATATCATTTAATAAAATATTATTTATTTTAAAATATCAATAATGTCAATTTGGATACTATTCATTACTAGACTTTTTAAAAACATAATAACAACATGATATCTTTTAACCAACTCATTTAAATTATCCCTAATAAGCCAAAGTAGTCCATAAAATTTATTTATGGCCTTAATTATATCAAATTATATTTATTTTAATTTTTTAATATCATTTATTTGATTCTCCCATTAATTAAACAATTATTGTATCATCATTGTATCACCATTTAATTTAATTATTTATTTCATAAAAATTATAAATAAATTTCCATGATATATAAAAACATTTTATGTTTCAAAGTAATATATATATCTGGAAATATCCCTTATATAATACCATATTAAAAAATATTTCTCTTATTAAAAACAAAAGTGTGACAAAATTGTCTTTCCATTGAATATAATACTATAAAAGTGTTAAAGTCCTACAAATGTCTACAAGTGGGAATAAAATAATACGAAGGAATATTTTGGTGGATAAAAACTCATAAAAGTAAATTATAACAAGTTTTAGGGTGATTTTATATTATTTATAATATTATTTTTACCTTTAATTACCTGATTTACCCTTAACCATGGTAATAAAAAAATATTACTAAAGATACCATTCATAATGTAAAAAAATAAAAGGGACCTATTAAAATAATTTGGACCTTATGATTACAAATATGGAATCAATTTTTCCATATTCAAAAAACATAATTGTTAGAAATTAATTTAAAATTAATCTCATTGATGGGGTGAGAAAACGGGTTATTAAAGTTAAAACATGCAATAGATTGAAACATTTTTATATCTAAATTCAATGTAAAATTGATTCCAATGACCTAAATCATGTTAAATGATAAAATTTTTATCTAATTATAATTTAAAACCAATCAAAAATATAATTCAACACTACAAATTATTTTGATGAAAAAACTATTTTCAATTAAAATTTAGTATTTTTCACTATTCATCAAAAAAATGAATCTTATCAGAAAAATATCAAAAATTCAACCGAAGTAAATTTTGATAATCTTAATTAAAATAATAATTTAATTTTTTTCATATAAAAATTCTAAAAGTGTCAAAAATTATATTTAAAATGGGTTCTCTTTTAAAAGGCGATAAAATTACCCTTTTAAAAAATATAGGTTTTTATGCATAAGATTAGGTTGGATATTATCTTATTCCTATAAAATATATTGGATGAATATAAAAAATATTTTATTCAATATATAACATATATATTTTATTAATATCATTCACTAATTATAATTAATTTAATTTATTAAGACAAAATGGATTTGGGAGCATAAAAATAAAACTATTTCCTTTCGAATAAATTGTTATATATTTTCATTTATAATTAATTGGTAACCAATTAATTTATATTATAAACCTTATATTTTCATAATTTATTAAATACTATTCATAACTGCTAATTTAACAGTTAGGTTATATCATATTATATATTAAATAATAATATTTTAATAATATACTATTGTTTGGTAAAACTTAGTCTTACATTTAACACAAGTTATCGAAGGAACTGGACATTATCTGTAACACAAGACAAGAATAGTGTTGTTTATACCGCAAGATAAGTCGATGTTGCGTGTAGTGCAAGCTTATCTTGGTGTTGCGTGTAACGCAAGACAAACATAGTGGTTTTCATATAACAAAATCTATATTTAGTATTTTGTGAATGAAAAATATCTAAAAGATTAAATTAGTTTTGAAAAATATATATTTCACAAAATATTGGGGTGTTACATTTTACCCCCCTTAAAATGAATTTCGCCATCAAAATTAATCTGGGTTATTAAAGGATTAATACTTGAAATCTTCTTTCATAGAAACCCACATCGTAAAAATGAATATTAAAACTTAATTTTTAAAAATAAAAGTTGAAAACTTAACACTTACCTAGAGTAACTAATAACTAGGTTTATACATAAGATAACATAGGTGAAAAGTGAAAACATGGACATGGAAGAGAAATCTAACTATCAAGTTCTAATTTAGAGTGATAGAGAACAAGGTTAGGAAAATTTTAACAATCACAAAACCATAAATCTACGATGATATAAGGGTCAATTTGATTCATCGGAAAATAAGGTACTAGGATAACCTCTTTGGTTTCAAGATCCTTTCCCTGGGGTTGAATAATTTTCATGAGAAGATATACTTACTTGATTCAGTAGAATCTCAAACTTTTTCATGCCTTAATTAGTTCCACATCACCTATTTCTCCAAAAAGGAAGGTGAATTTTTCATTCCTCAATCACTAATAGATCATGATATCCATGATAATCCATCCCATATATCATCAGTTACAACTAAAAAAATTGTTAGAATATATTATGCAATATGTATAAATTCTCATGTGGTGAGATAATACTTTAATATCATAAGCTTCATCTGAAGTTTAACTTAAACTTCCCATAAATGGTTAACTTTATAACCCTTATGAAATATGAAAATCCAAAACTTTTGAAAGAAGGTCACAAAATCATCTTAACATTGATCCCCCATATAAAATAAAGTAGCTCTTGGTTGTAACATTCCAAACATGTGAATACATTTATCATGTATTCTCTTGAAACATGGTGATAACCTAAATTACCATACATCCTTATTAAAAATATGCATGTTTCCTTATTCCAAAGTTTTTTAGATATATTCCTTGAATCCTAAAATGATATAAAATCCATCCATGGTAGAAAAAACTTCTTTTTCAATAAATCCTTTATTAGTTCCAAGGTAACCAATATTATCCAATTCACTTATTGATATCCAACATGTCTATTATCCAAACATCATTATATTAACATTAGGAACACATTAAGGGATATATTTCCCTTAATCTTATGTTTCCCATGAATATCACTTTTCAATTAAATCACTTTTCTTGTCCATAGTAACTATTCAACATATTCCTGAAAATCCTTAGTGAAAAAAACATAAACTGATTAATCCTTATATAATTCACCATTCATGATTCTGTATTCCAAAAACATAAATACTTCAATCCTTACAATTTAATGATTGTAATGGGATAGTTCCTTCCTTAGTTTAGAATTAAATTCTTAGGTTAGGTCATTGTGTTGGGTAATTCCTAAGTTCTCCATATATGAGACATTGAACTCCATGCCAATTCATCACTCTATGACCCTTTTTCCCACATAGATAACAACATCTCCTAAATTTAAGGTATTCCTCAAAGTTCTTATTCTATTTTTATTGACATATAGAAAATGGAATATTCTTTCCTTTATGTTCCTTAACAATTGAACATTTATAAAATTCCATATTCCTCTTATTCGGCGTGTTTGGAATATCACCAAAGCTAACATTGTTAATCACATATCATGATAGCTGATTCGACATAATTGAAATATATTTATCTCTAGTGATCATCCCATTTGACTTCTCATCAACAAATTTTTCGTCGCATTCAATGTTAACCCAGTTCCTTTTGGTTACCTCCATTCACTAAAACTATAAAGTATAATATGAGAAACACTTATCATGGTGAAAAACTATAAAATCATGAAAAATTACTTATATAATGTCTAAATTATGACACCTTACTTAATCTATGACACCTTAGATTTGTCCTAGTATATTCATAGACAAATTATTTTTAAATCCTTCGTGATGGTTCGTAAAGAGTTTGTGAATTACCAAAGCATATCTCATAGGAGTTTCAAACTAGGTGTACAACAAGCCTTGTTGTTGTGTACAAGGTTACGTTCGAGTTAGGCCTGACACACATTTTTATAGTTGTTACCCCTAGGTACATATATGACATAGCAACATCCACTTGTAGTATCTAGACAATTATGTAATGCTAGGGAACCAATCACTCTATCCTTTACCAAAATTCTATGACTTTTACTCATCCTTATACTTATCCTTAGAGACATCCCCAGACATATCCTTAGAAATATTCCTAGGGATATCACTACATTTTTCTCACCCTAGTTTCTAATGGTTTACTAAAACTTTTTTATGATACCAACTATAACGACCCAGGCTTGACGTACATATAAATTACATCACTTTTACGGAATACTTAAAACATTACAAAAACATATTCCCAAACACCATATTAGTTTAGTGCATTTTGAAACTTTGAAAAAAAATATTATAACTCAATGAAATATCTTCAATGTTACCAGCAAAGATCTTCCCCCTTAGTAATTCTACTTAAGAACTTTACTTCTTAACCTGGGGAAGGGAAACATAAGAACAGGGTGAGGTCAAATGCTCAGTAAGGGTAAATAAAGAAAATGCATAAGAATATCATGAATATAATGGTATGAGAACATGATCATGGTCATTAGAAGATCATACCATGCATATCAAAGATCATAAACGTGAATCATGGAATAATGATTTGTAGTTCACAAGACATGAATCATATGGAAATCAAGAGCATAATCCATGAAAGCATAACATAGGAATAAGACATGGAATTGTGGAATACACATAAGCATATAAAAACCCTATGTTAAGTATTCCTTATAAGACCATCGTAACATGTTAGGCTTGGGATAACCACCTGTGTACCTGCTTCAAGCTTGGTATGCCCTCTCATGTACTCTCTTGTTTTAGGATTGAGATTCCCTTTTGTGTACCCTCTTGTTTTGGGCTTGGGATGCCCTCCCATGTACCATTTGAGCTTATAAAAAAATTATCATTACCCAATTAATTATAGGGAGATATAGGTACCACACATAAAATAATTAAAATCATACATTTTTTTATCAAAATAACATAAATGATTCATCATATCATAACCCATAAAATAAATGAGTTTCATAAACATTTCATTATAACATAACTCATGGAAAAGAAACATAATTCATAAACATCAATCCATAATAAAAATAAACTATTCAGAGAAATAATAATAATATAACCCTTGAATCATAAATTCAATAAAACATAAGTAACATCAAATAATGTTATCATATATGGAAAATGGTTTTGAAATATCATTTGAAATAATTCTTAAAGAAAATATCATTTCTTTGAAAACATTTTTTTTATTAAAATGCCACACAATTTTAAAATAAAAAAATTTATTTGAAAATAAACTTATAATATTATAAGGAAAGATTCAAGGAATTAAGGAATCATGACATCAGAAAATTCTATTCATTCCATATAAGTTAAAAAGAAACATTCCTTTCATAATTTTTTCAGAAAAGTCACAAAGTACCTAGTTTGGAAAATGAAAAAAAATATTCCTTTCAAACCATGTATTAAAAAGTTAAAAATGTTTAAAAATGACTTTAAACATACATAGAATAATAGTAAAAGAATTTTTGGAAAAAAATAGAAAACATGTACATGGAATATAAATATTCCCCAACATAGACTTAAAACAAAACAATCCCAAATATTGATGAGATCATGAAATAAAATCACTTTATAATCATTAGAATCATATTCCCCATGAAATAATTAAAGTTATATGGATATAAAAATACCAAAATATTCTGTATAAGACTCATAAAATAAATTTATGGGAATTATATATATCATGTAGAATAAAAAAGTAGTGTATAAGGCATGTGTCCTAAAGAAATAAAAGTGAGACATAAATCCCTTACTACTTGAGTAACTTTAGAATCATGAACCCCGTGAAATAATAAAATCAATTAAAGATTTTAATATTATAAAATAAATGAAATTAATGATATAAAATATCATAGGTTATTATATACATCACATAAAAGAAGTGAGTAGTGAATATGGCATGTATCTCGTAAAAAATAAAAAGTGAGATGAAATTCTCATACCTTAAATCTTGACTTCCTTCACATGTGTTAAAACCTACTTTATAATAAATATAAGTTTGTTATATATCTAAAACAGAATAATATTCATATATATATACCATATATAATTTTATTATGACCTTCTATTACCCGTTCATTGACAATTCCCATGTTCAGGTAACATTTTGGGTAATAACCGCTTTGTTTATCGTACGTGTTTTGACTTTTCATTCTTAATCCTCTCACTTAAATCATGATTTACTTATTTCAAAAATGTAAAACATTACTTATATATCATATATATTTAGTATATAAACATTTATAATAATATTATAAAATATAGATATATTAAATGGAATACACCATTCATGGAGATGATAGGTCGTACATACACAAAAATGTTGTTTCCATTTTCTTGTCGAGTTGAAAGAAAGGAAATTATATGATATATTATCATCCCAGAATTATTTTTATGTCATGTAAAACTTATATATTCATAAAAATTCATCCTTGTTACCATATATTAAATATAGTTGAATAATGAATCACATCGCATCATGGATATTGTAAGCCACATGTACGCACGAGCGGCGTTATCATTTTCCCAAAATATTAGATGGTAAAAAGGTATACATTATATTATCATTAAATAAGTATAATTATATCATAAATATCATATATATAATATAAAAATATATTTTACATCATAATTCCCAACCATGAAAGGTGGTAAAGGAAAAATAAACAACATTGTTTCATGATGCGGTAGCTTGTCGTACACAAGAACTGTAAGTTCATTACGCATTAGATGGAAGTGTATGTGAGTGTCAGTTTAACCCTTAATATAAAAACATTAAATTATTTTTAGGATACTAAGGTTATTATATAAACATTAAATAAAAATAATTTAAGTAGTTCAAGGAATAATATACATAAAAACTTTCTTTGATGAACGTTGCCTCTTCTTTGGGTATCTCCTTTTTATTTGCACAAAAGGACTACTTTGGTTGGGTTTTGACCAAATTAACACTTCTAGGATTAATTTAAGGAAGTTTTGAGGGTAATTGTGCAATTTTTTTTTTTGATCCAAATTGTTTAGAGATGTGAATAATAGAGGAGAGGTTCCCTTTTATAAGAGAGGGGAGGGGAACTCTTGGAATCTCCTAAAATATTAAATTAATATAAATTAATTTTTAATTACAAATGGCTCCAAAGTGATTTATGTAGAAGATAAAATTAATATAGATATAAATACTATCAACCAATAATTTTTATACATGTTTAGGTCATATCATTACCCTTATCTTTTGTCTTTAACACTTAATTAATCTCTTTAACTCTTACTGTGACAACATGTGTTTTTACTACTTATGGGTTAATATAGTTACTATAAAATTATAAACTAAAAATAAATGAGTCATTAATGAAATTTTAGTACTTATCCAAATTATTTTGAGGAATATTATATTTTCATAAATTTTATATCATTTTATAAAATATCATTTATTTTAAGATATCAATAATGTCAATTTTGACACTATTCATTACTTGACTTTTTAAAAATATCATAACATGATATCTTAAAACCAAATCATTTAACTTATCCCTAATATGTGAAATTCATACATAAAATTTTATTATTCCATTAATTATATCAAATTATAATTTTTTAATATCATTTATTTGATTCTCCCATTAATTAAACAATTACTACATCATCATTATGTCACCATTTAATACAATCATTTATATCCTAAAAATTATAAATAACTTAACATGATGTAGAAAAACATTTTATATTTCAAAATATTATTTATATCTAAACATACCTCTTATATAACACCATATTAAAAATATTTCTCTTGTTAAAAACAAAAATGTGACAAAATTGTCTTTCCTTTGAATATAATATTATAAAAGTGTTAAATTCCTCCAAGTGTATCCAAGTAGCCATAAAATATTCCCAAAGAATATTTTGGTCTACACACACTATACAAGGAAATTAGTACAAGTGTTAGGGTAATTTTATTTTTTAGTTATAATATTATTTTTACCTTTAATTACTCGATTTACCCTTAATTGTGGTAATAAAAAAATATTACTAAAGTTAATATTCATAATATCAAAAAATAAAATGGAAATATTTAAATAATTTTAACCTTATTATTCCAAATATGTAATCTATTTTTCCATATTAAAAACAAAAATTTGGTAGAAATTAATTTAAAATTAATCTCATTGATGGGGTGAGAAAATAGGTTAAACATGCAAAAGATTAAAATGTTTTTATATCTAAATTCAATGTAAAATTGATTCCAATGACCAAAATAATTTTAAATGATAAAAATTTGATCTAATTATACTTTAAAACTAATCAAAAATATAATTAAATAGTACAAATTATTTTGATGAAAAAACGGTTTTCAATTAAAATTCAGTATTTTCATTATTCATCAAAAAATGAATCTTATCAAAAAAATACCAAAAATTAAACCAAAGTAAATTTTGATAATAATATTTCAAATAATAAGTTTATTTTATCATATAAAAATTCTAAAAGTTTCAAAAATTATATTTAAAATGGGTTCTCCATTAGAAGGCGATAAAATTACCCTTTCAAAAAATATAGATTTTTATGCATAAGATTGGGTTGGATCTTATCTTATGCCTATAAACTCTATTGGGTGAATATAAAAAATATTTTATTGAATATATAACATATATATTTAATTAATATAATTCACTAATTTTAATTAATTTAATCTATTAATACAAAATGACTTTGGGAGTATAAAAATAAAACTATTTCTTTTATAATCAATTGTTATATATTTTCATTTATAATTAATTGGTAACCAATTAATTCGTATTATAAAACTTATATTTTCATAATTTATTTAATACTATTCATAACCACTAATTTAATTTCTAAGTTATATCTTACTATATATTAAATAATAATATTTTAATAATATGCTATTTTTCAGTAAAACTCGGTCTTGCGTGTAGCGCAAACTATCGAAGGAACTCAACATTGTGTGTAACACAAGCCAAGCATAGTGTTGCATACAACACAAGATAATCTTTTGTTTCATGTATATAAATATTATCTTGGTGTTTCTTATAAAACAATCCAAACATAGTGTTTTTTGTATAATAAAATCTATATTCAGTATTGTGTAAAATAAAAAAAATATTGAAAAGATTAAATTAATTTCAGGAAAAAAATATTTCACAAAATATCAGGATGTTACACATAACCACATATCCTTGAACTACCTAGGTAGATTTCATTATTTCTTTTAAAAAGATCAATACCTGGAAGAATCCTTACGATGGACTAAACAACATTCATGCTCATTGCCCCCTTCCATATCCCACAAGAAGTCCTATAAAGGTAGTGATAGTTGTTGTTGTGCATGAAAAGGTTCTTAATCCAATACACATGTTGGAACCTTTTTTATATGATCCTCACTGATTAAATCTCTACCAGGAATAGCCTCATCTAGTACAGCCTCACCAAGCATAGCCTCACCAGGTGCAGACACCTTGATGAGAGAATGTGGCTCCAGAACCTCATCAAGGCCAAGATACCATGGTGCCTTTCACAAAAAGGATAAATGAGAATTATTCCTTTAGGGATTCATAGGTCCCAGGATATTTCATTTGCACCCTAGATAAGGGAATCCTGATGTTTTTAGAATTCAAGAGTCCCTATAAGGCCAGATTCATTGGTCATACCGATCACTTCCTGTATCATAGGATCCTCAGACACACCATCAAAGAATTATTTGTATTAAAAGATTGTCTCTAAGACCAAGTAGATCATGGATTGGTCAAATTAGGAAATGTTCCAATGTAGGTGAAACATGTCTCTACTGTCCTCGATAGTGACAGTAAAGACTCTGATGAATGGAAATAGGTTCCCAGGCATGGGACGTATAAGTATGATGACTTTTTGGATCATAAGATAGTCATGCATGCTCATGGTATCATATGTTACCATTTGAGTAATCTTGAACCTTTTTCGGTCACCAAGCCTCCTATTACCATTGCCTCCACATCTGTATTGCTTCCTTCTAAGTCTTGGAATAACAAGAATCAGTGACACAAAGGAAATCAAAGTCCCCCATCAATTCCAAAGCCTGTCCACTCCCTTGGAAAATTCATGCCCCCTAAATTGGGAGATGAACCCAGGGTAAACCCATCCCTAGACTATTCCATGGATGATGAGAAATAATAAACCACTGTGAATGTCATCAAGTTTATGGACTACTTAATAATGCTCGATAGTGAGGAATGTCATGTGAACTCCTTAGGAACCTCTAGTCGATGCCCTCAAATAAGAGATGGAGGACACAGCAGTAGACAGAATGATCATGCCAATGGTCCAAATCAGGTTTTCCATGCTACTAAGACTAGGTAGGTAGCCTTGCATAGAAATCAACAATCATATTCATCCTAGTATGTGCCTTTAGGTACGCCTCTGTATCCAACTATATTGGTTGATCGTATAGCTTAGCTACGACTGCACCATGATAAGTTGTGTTTAGCCAAGGCCCGACCTCATCTGACCGGCACACAGCTAGTAGTTGTTCTAAGTAGGCTAGCTAGCCAGTAGCAGTATATTGTTAGTACTAGATGGAACCTAGTGGTTCATCTAATGGTATATGTTACACCCCCTTCTAAGGAATGGACCTCAGTAGGAAAAAATATGCCCCTATCATGGAATTATGATATGATAAATCACCTCACCATCATACCCATGAGGATTTTGATCCTCAAGGGTATCCTATTATCAAATGAAATATATAAGGCCATTACTGAAGATTTAAAAAACCCACTTCAATTTGAGGTTGAAGTAGCTTTTTTTGAGGCCTACTATGAAGTGGAGTTCAAGGAAGAGGAATATAGGACCATTATCTCATCCTCTGGAGAAGACGAGGGCGCCTCCATTTAGGGGAACATATGCCCACTGTATATCATAGGTTAGTTAAATATCATGGAAACCTGCCACTTCCTAGTGGATACTGGCTCTGAGATCAACCTCATCTCGATGCAGGAACTCTATAGTATGGGACTTATAGAAGCTAATATGACTCCCTCCAACCTAAAAATTAGGGTTATGATAAGATTGAATAGAAAACGCGTGAAAAAATTTAGTTAAAGACTCAGTTCATTAGTCTGATATCAAGAAATGAATTTATGGTAGTATCACAAGATACTACCTACAATGTGTTGCTGGGAAGATCCTAGCTTAATTTGCACATAGCGGTCCCCTCCTCATACCAACAGTACCTCAAATACTCCCTTAATGGTTAAGTAGTGGTAATCTAGGGTAATGTGTCCTGCTTTGACTCTTGTGAATCCCACTATCTAGATGTCACCAACTACAAAAGGGAAGGAAAGAAGGTCTATACTAATGGGTTTGAGTGCATCAATGGCCCTAAATATTTGACAACCACTACAGCCGGTCCATGGGTAGACTTGAAAGATAGTTTTTTCCTCCTAATTTATCGGTTAAAACCCACAAAGCTAGAACTAGGGAGTTGTTTCATTGTCTCCAAGAAAAAATATCACTCACAGATTACCATGTAATCCTACAACAGACAAGTATGATTGATACTGAAAAATCCTACACCTATGAAGTACCAAGAGTCTCTCCCTATAGACACGGATCCATAGAATTCCCACATGTTACACAAAGTAGGGCTGACTTGAAGAAGGTCGACTCGCTAACATTGCTTTGATATCAAGATTTGACCTCATGGTTGGAAATAAAATGGAATTGGATCAATAGCTTCGGTTTCCATAGTCTCTATAGAATGAGAACCCCTCATCAAGGATTTTGTATCCACCAGATTAGACACTAGTTCTCCCATTAGGCTAGCTAACCTAAAAGAGTTGCCTCCTCCCTCTGGTCCCTCTATCAAATGATAAAGAGGAGTTGGAATATGCACCTCCTACATTTAAAGTAGGTGTATCCACCACTTTTCATGAGTTAACCCAGGTTAATCTCGATACAGTGGAATATTTAAGGCTAACACTGATTAGCACAGCCATGACCCAAGAGGAATAGTATCAGTATGTGGACTTCCTAAAATAGCACTATTATGTGTTTACCTAGAGCTATGATAAAATGTGAGGGATAGACCCTCAAGTCATCATTCATCATCTTGGTCTCCTCATGAGTCATCATAGGTTCAAAAATCCTCTAAGAAAGATGCACTCCTCTCATGGTGTTATGGCCAAGGCTGAAGTTCACAAGATTATTAAAACCAAATTTTTCAGGTAGGTCTAGTATCCTAGGTTGATAGCCAACATTATCTCATTCAAGATGAAGAATGGTCACATCAGAGTCTATATTGACTTTTGGGACCTCAACCACCATTTTATAAAGGATGGTTTTCCCTTGTAGTGAAAGAGTTGTTGATTGATGCTACAAATGGGTTTCAGGACCTCTCCTTCATAGATGGATATTCTAGGTACAATCAGATCCATATGGACCCTAAGGATGAGGATTCCACCGCCTGCAAGGTTCCTCAAGGAACTTTTTTCTATCAGATTATTCCCTTTGGATTGAAGAATGATGGGTCCACTTAACAATGGTACATACACAACATATTTAATCCAATTATCAAGATATTGGTGGAATGTTACGTGGATGGTTTGGTGGAAAAATATCACCAACGTCAAGACCATATCAAGGATCTTGAGAAAGTGTTCAGCTTCCTCTTCTCCTACACTTGAATATGAATCCCATGAGGTGCGCATTTGAGGTCACCAATGGTAAATTTCTTGGATTTTTCATAAGATATAGAGGCATCAAGATCTACCTATATATAATCAGGGGTATCAATCAAATTACTCCCCTAATCAATCTCTAGGAGTTGTGGGGCATGCAAGGACACTTAGCCTACATATGCTGATTTATCAAAAATATGGATGGAAAGCGAAATCCCTTCTTAGGGAAAATGAAAAAAGGAATTGTTTACCAGTGAGATGAGGAGTTCCAGACTTCCTTTGAGGATATCAAGCAGTACCTAATACAACCTATGGTTTTGATAATACCCATCTTAGGAAATAATTTGGTCCTTTATGTGACTACTCTAGAATAGTCCCTTAGAACCCTTATAGCTCAGAAAAATAATGATGATAGTGGTAAAACCTATAATATCTTAGATTAATGATCCTCAACATGGATACTAGATACTCCCCATCGAGAATAGTTGTCTCACACTAGTTTTTTTAGTGCATAAGTTACGACATTACTTGTAGCGCCATGAGATATAGTTGGTGTCTCAAGTAGAACCTCTAGAATATATCCTTAATATCCCCATAATGGAAATACAATTGGAATTATAGGAAATTATACTCCAACAGTTCGACATCAGGTTTTTTCCATATAAGGATTTCAAAGGTCAGGCATTGGAAGACTTCCTAGCCACACATCCGGACCCTGGATGTTGATTTCATAGATGAATCTATTCTCTTGGTAGATTAGGTTGTACCATTTTGGAATATTCATTTTAATGGTGTATGCCATAGTCTAACCGATATAAGGATTAATGACCCCAATCTCAGTAGGGTAGGCCTGGGGGTCATCTTCATCACCTTGACACAGGTCATCTTGTCATACTCTTTTCTGTTATCAGAAGGTTACACCAACAATGAGGCAGAGTATTAGAATCTCATTATTATTCTTGAGTTATTCCTCAAGATTGATTTCCCATGTTTACATGTGAAGGGAGACTCTTAGGTAGTCATTAATAAGATAATTCATGACTACATTGTCAAATATCAAGAGCTATCATCCTTATTGGAACATACCTGTCAGCTAATGGCCTAGTTTCCTTCCCAGTCAGAGGTGAGATATGACCCCCAATCACAAAATGGTAAAGATGATTCTTTGGAGGGTTTAGATGCCTATCTTTTAGAGATTTAGTAGGATGATCTATTCATTAATGTTTCACACTGTAGTTACATCTCCCCTTCCACCTTATATTATGGAAAACAATAAGTATATCAGTTGGATTACAGTGCCTTTATGCTAGGATCTTTAAATCCCCCCACAACCAAGGAAAATCTTTATTGCAGAACTCCCTTTGTCAAGTATCTTCAGCATGGAATTCTCCCTCTAGATTGATCTATGCGTGAGAGAATCCACTGACATGCAACACAGTTTACCCTCCAGAGTGGGCATGACCTTGAGAAAACCCTTTACAAGTGTGGGTTCAATGGAATTATCCTCTATTTCATCCAAGGAGATAAGATACCTTAGGTTATATAAGTGGTCCATATCAAATCTTGTGGCACCCATCAAGTGGGATAGAATCTCTCCCACCAAATTCATATATTTGGATACTTTTGGCATATCATGGTTAATGTCTACATTGATTTTTTCAAGAGGTTTCATGCGTGTCAAAACTATGTCAGATTTGTGTATCGAATAATGGAGCTTCTCCACACTACAAAGTACTCATGTACCTTTGTAGTATGGGGACTCGACGTCGTAGGTACATAACCACCAGAAACAACTCAATAGTGCAGGTTCATTTTGATTGCAATGGATTTATTCTCCAAATGGGTAGAAGTGGTTCCCATCAAGGAAGACAAAACCTGGTCTATGATCAAGTTTGTGAGCTCCCATTTCATCCATCGATTTTAATTGCATCATTTTATTCTCACAGATAACAACACAAACTTTTGATCTACCAATCTGAAGAAATTGAATACTAAGTAAAACATCTAGTCCAACCATACTTCTCACTACCATGTGTAGGAAAATGGTAAAATTGAGGCTTTCAACAAGAACTGCTCTAACATCTTGAAAAAAAATAATAGTCCATAACAAAAAGTGTTGGCCCGAAAATCTCCCTAATTCTATTTGGGATTATCGGACGAAAAATCAAAAATCCACCCAAGAGACCCCATAATCCCTAGTGTATGGAAAAGATGTAATCTTACCCATTAAGTTTTGGTTATCATTATTTTGAATGTTTTTTCTTAACCAACAGATTCTAGAAAGAATATCAGAAGTTCATCTAGTTGAGTTTGAATCCCTTGAGTAAAATATACTTCAATCCTTGCATAATCTAGAGAGGTACCAGAACAAGATAGCAAAATAGTTCAACAAGAAGGTTTACCTCTACTCCTTTCTCTAAGGTGACATGGTACTAGCTCTCAGAACATCAATGATACCCAGAAATAAGCCTCTAAATTTGTATCTCAAGTTGGAATAACCTTACATTATCCATAAGTTCTATTCCAATGGATCATAATCTTTAATCATCATGGATGGAGAGCATATCACACCACCCACCAACGCTAAGTTTATCAAGAAGTACTTCATGTGAGCATTCATGGTCCAAGCTATATAACCTTAAACTAACAGAAACCCTATGGTTCAGGCATTATGAACTTAAACTATTTTCAATTGTTCCAAACTCTAAGACCTTAAACTATGATTTATGGTCTATGAATTATGAAATTAAACTTTTTTTAGACCTTATAGTCTGAGCTCTATGACTTTAAACCAATAAAAATCATAGTTTAACTTGTATGACTTTAAACTATAAAGCCTAATGTCCTCAGTGCACAAAATTAAACTATGGAATTTCCCTATGTAATAAACATAGAATGTCTCACATACCAAGTGTGAGAGAACCAGAAAATCAAACATCCATAGTACATGATGATAAACCATAGAATTACCCTATAACATAAACATGGGATGCCCTAAGACAAATGTGGGATACCTCAATGTCTTCACTCAAGATGAAAACCCCTTCCAACACCGGTCCTCTACTGTGTCGTGTCCTATAACTATGTGTGGATTGATTCCCATTTCCATGGGATATGTAGTGATTCCTAGACCCCCTGTTTTTAGGCCCATCTACCAATTCATCATAAAACCTTCCCTGAGGGGGAATTACGCTCACCGAAATTTTTTCATTTGTACCCACTTATGGTCTAAGAATTATAACCTTAAACTACATGAATTTTGTTCCAAGATATTTATGTGGAACATGGTATTTCATCGAAATCATTTCATATCAGTTTTTACCTCTTTCATGCCATGAAAATACCTTTAAAAAACACCCTCCTAGTCCAAGCATCGTGACTTTAAATAGTTTCCCAAATTCCCCTTAGACCAAGCTGCATAACCTTAAATTGTGTATCTAGTGTCCTTTTATATGATGTTTAAACTATATGATATATTTCTCATCCTCATTGGAGAGGATGACCCCAACTATTTGTAGTCTTAGTTTCCTATCATACCCCATCTCTAGAACTACGTGTGGCTTGATTCTCATTCCCATGGTATATATAGTGACACATAGACCTATTGTATTTGGGATAATCCAACATACCAACCTATTTTGGGGTCTCTATATGGTCCAAACCTCATGAACTTAAACTATGTGAAACTGGATTCAATATTGTTATGTGTGGTGTAGAGCCTCCTTGGATCCTTTTACATTGGGTTTTAGATCTTTGGTACCACATAAACATTCCCAAAGAACCTATCCATGGTCCAATATCTATGGCCTTAAACTAGAAGTCTTGGTATAAGAATTATTACCTTAAACTATTTGAACTCATCCTCCTTGGGGCCTTGTATTTTCATATCTTGCTTTACCCCCAGTGTTTCAGCAAGCCAATTCCCCCCTTCTCTTTTTCATTGTATCCTCACTCGAGAGGATTTCCCCTTTGACATTGGTCTTCTACTATGAATCTGTTTAGAACTACATGTAGCTTGATTCTCATTCCCATGGTATATATAGTGACGTTTAGATCTCATATCCTAGGTCCATCCCCCTTCGGTGACTCGTTATGGGTTATTTCCTCCCCCAGTATCATGACATAAACCTGTGTATGGTTTATCAGGTTTTGTGTGGTGAAGGGTCACTTTTTCCCTCCTTTCACATCAGTTATCACTATTTCATACCACACAATCCTTCTTAGGACACCCATACCCATTTGGTCCAAGTACTACAACCTTAAACTAGAAACTAACCCTCTAGTATGAGCTCCATGACCTTAAACTAGCAGCATCCATAGTCCAAGTTGTACTAATTTAAACTTTAAAACCAATATCCACAGTACACAGTGTTAAATTGTATCCGTAACTTATATAAAACCAAGATGCCTCATATGATAAATATGGGATGACCAAATCAACATCCTCAGCACACGATGTTAAACTGAAGCCTTACCCCATATAAAACTGGGATACCTCATATGATAAATATGGGATGACCAAGCCAACATCCTCCTCACATGACATTAAACTATAGCCTTATCCCATATAAAAATGGGATGCCTCATATGATAAATATGGGATGACCAAACCAATATCCTTGACACATAACATTAAACTGAAACCTTACCCCGTATAAAATTGGGATGCCTCATATGATAAATATGGGATGACCAAACCAATGTCCTCATCACATGACATTAAATTATAGTCTTACCCCATATAAATTGATGATGCCTCATAATATGAGATAGTTTTATATCCTTTCTAAAGAGTACATCACCCCGCCGATGTTGGCATTCTACCACACTAATTTTTAGAACTATGTGTGGCTTAATTACCATCCCCATGGGATACGTAGCAATGCTTAGATATCTCATCCTAGTCTCATCCCTACCATTAAATCATTTTAGGATCTTTCCCCTCTAGGAAAGGCTTGATCCTTACCTACCGAAACATTCATCCAACGCATTTCATCACATGGTGGAATATCTCTCAGGGAACTCAATCTCCCCTCTGGGACACTCCCCACTTCCACTTCCATGCTTCATGGTCTTTTTTTTATTTGGGTAATAATCATCCTTCTAATCTGAATAGGCTCCCTAAAATCAATGGTGCCTGGCCACAATGACTCACCTACCATCCTAGGCTCACACCTCAAATTATCTTTGGTAACAGATAGTGGCTCTTGTGTTTCAAACTCAATCAATGGTTGATATCTCATTTTTTCACCCCATACTAAACTGATGCAGATGTAGAACCTTTGTTTTGAACATAGTCAACTTTTGGTCCACGTTCATTGGTCATTCCCCTTTTACTATCCAGGTCCTGAAATTCATGGTCTCCCGCATGGGATTTGTCGGTCACTTTCTCCCCTCATTATGTTATCCCCTATAAATAAAGAGAACATCATACTGCTCCTTGTTTCTCGTATCGAGTGTGACTCATGTGGTATTAAGATTTGGGATTGATTTTTCTTCATGTAAGGTTGAGATAAATGGGTTCCCCAATGGTATGAAAATTGTAGCCTTAAACTAGGATCCTAAGTCTAAGGATCATCACTTTAAACTGTTTTCAAGTAACCTTAGGAATGTGTTGTGTGGCGTCGAGCCTCCTTGTCCCTCAATTAAAATTGATTTCACACTCTTCCTTGTTAAACATATCCTTTTGGGATGTTCACCCTATATTCTGAACTCTATGACCTTAAACTAGGAATCCAATTCCAAGAATCGTGACCTTAAACTGTGTGCAAGTTTTCTCTAGGATTCCATGTGTGGAGAGGCCTCTTAGGACCCTCATTCACATTGGGTTACCTCTCACATATTCTACACACATCCCATTTGATACACACAACCTTGCAGTCTAAGGATCATGGCCTTAAACTGTATGCGACTCGCCGTAGATTCTTTTACTTGGTGCAGGGCCTCCTAGGCACACCATTCTCATTGATTTTCAACCCTACAGTTTCATAAGAACCTTTTTTGGGATGATCCCCTCTAGGTCCAAGCATTAAAACCTTAAAATATTTGTAGAACCATGGTCCAATCTCTATAGTATTAAACTAGGATCCATGGTCTAATCATTATGACTTTAAATACTTACAGCTTCTTAGTTAGACCGGTACAACCTTAAACTACCAAATGAAAGAGGCACAAATTTATATTAGGTTTAAAACCCATGAGGGAAACCTGATAAAGTGTCAGAATCCCCCCGCTAGGTTTTTCCCATTACTTAGGAAAAAATAAGGTGATAAAAGGAAAGAGGAAAAAAGCTAACAGGGACCTAATATAGACCCCGAAAAAAACCTAGATGTGCTTGATGAACCCATATATTTAGGAAAAAGTTTGATCCAAATCTTAAGCTCCCTTTGTCTTGAAATCCTCTATAGGGAGTACCCCTATTGTGCTACCCTCTTACACCCCACCACCTTGGTTGGGCGGGTGTTATTCATGTAGGTTCACACATCCTGGTCACATGACGCTAAACTATGTTACAAGAATCCCAATCACACAATGTTAAATTTTGCAATGCATCATCCTCACCATATAATGTTAAACTATGTGTGCATCATCCTCACTGTATGATGTTAAACTGTGTGTCCATCATCTTCATTACATGATGCAAAACTACGAAGCATCCTAGGCCCTCACATAAGAATCCCATTTCCCCCCTCAGTATCAATCACCTACCACATTGTTTATATTATTCAACCATTGTTCAACATCTGAGACGACGCTCCCCTTGGAAGATGATTCAAACCTTTGTTCAGACTAATACACCTACCCAATTTTCTAAAATCCATAGTGGTGTAATTCTGAGAGTGTTAAACTCCATTCTAACATTCCATCAGTTCACCCCCACACTTTGCATCTCCCTTGACTTGGATCCCCATCATCCTCCATGTATGAATGGGTCCCCCTAATTACATGGTCCTATGACACACTGGATCACCTACCATCCTAGGATCATCGCCCAAAAAACTTTTGATGGCATTTTGAGATAGGTTTTTTGTTTCAAACATGGTCAATGATCGACCCTCATTTTTTTGTTCCCATTCTCAAAAAAAATGATAACATATTCTATGTTTCAAACATGGTCAGTATTTATCCTCCATTGTTACAACACTCCCATTGTATTCCATATCTTAGGCATCTCAATTAACACTCTTCATCCCCCTTTGTTTGGGTAGAATTCAGCACCCACGGTGTTATCCCATTCATGAATCGGTACACGTTGAAGAAGAAAGTCAGTTGTTTTGAGAGTCTCATGATCCAACCAGAACTTTCTCAGTTAGGATACTCCCATTGGTTAATAAAAAATTTAATACCTTGAGTTTTCATCCCTTTTCTGGTACTATCATGTAAATGATCAATCATATTTTTATCCCTTGTTTTCCCACAATGATCATGGCTCGTGTGGGCTTAGGGATTCATTATTGGTTACCTTATTAATATGATCAGAGATGCATCAAAAGGGAAACATTTTAAAGAATCCAGGGAGTTAAATCAATCCATCCAAAGTTTTGGAGGTTCGTCAACATGTTTTAGCCTCTTCTTTATTCTAGGATAAGGCAAATTTCCTAGGATTCAACCCTAGTGATTGATCACTTGAGCTCATCCAACCTATATTGAGTATCCTCCAAATTATACTACTGCTCCGCCATATTGACCACCTCTTTCTACATGATAGAAAAAACCTCTTTGGATATCACTCAACCACTAGATATACTGCCTCCACTACCTTATCCTCATTTACCTCCAACTGAGCCCTCAGTTGGTTGATGGTCTCTACTTGAGTAGTGATAATGGATTCATTCTTCTACACCTTCCCTTATAGGCAAGTGATCTCCTCTTCATGTGCCTGGAGATTCTGAGTACCCAAAACCTTCTTCTTACACCAGGTGACATAAAAATACTTCCACTTGACATGTTCTCTGTAACGACCCAAACTTTTATCAATGAAAATTCTTCTTGATCTAATTAAATGTCTTATTACGTAAAATGGTTATATAACATATGCACTTCTTTGGTTTTATGATTTTGGATTTCAAAATACCGTTAAGAATTGTTACCATTCCTAATATAGTCATTATCACATGATTAGTATAAATATAGGGATTTAACAAATCTAATTTACTCAGAAAAAGGAAGTGATGACCTCATCCAGAAGATTGTTCCATATGAAGCCCATTTGTCGAAGCTCGGAAATGATGTGGTGTCACTGGGCTTCACTCTTGACCAATCCCAAGACGATCTTCAACACATTAAGCTTGAACGGAACTTCCTATGGGATAAGTGTAAGTTGATAGAGATTACCACCCAAGCGATGTTATCCGAGCTACCCCAAGAGTCTATCACCATCGCACACCTTACTCTTAGGTCATATGCGGGTGTTATAGGGGGTTATGTAACAAGTCCCTATAACTATGATTATGTGCATTATTTTTTGTATAGAATAAATAATATACATTCATTTTATTATTGTTACTTTGTAAATAGTTTTTAAAACACAAATAGAATTTTTAGTTAATATTCAATTAAGAAATCTATTTTGATGAATTAATGGATTTTTGAATTAAATATTATTTTATTAAAATATTATTACTAAATTATTTTTTATTAAATATAAATTATCATATAATTTTTATGAATACAATTGTAATTTTTATTAAGGTTTGAAAGTTGTTTTTTTCAAAACCCATGAATTTTCGATAAATGTCGGTTTTTATTTTAAAATTAAAAATTCACATATTTATAAAATTATTTAGATAAAATGAATTTTATTTTTGGAATCAGTACTTTGAAATTATCTAACGGTGAATTTTTCATAATTTTCTGAGACAGTTGAATTTTTAGGTAAAAATTAAATACCGTTTAAATATATAATGTGTTTTATGACATCATAATGACCCAATAGTGATGTAATAAAATACTATAAATGTGATGTTCGGACAATATATATTTTAACATTAAAATAATTTTATTTTAGGTTTGTTTGATTTATTTTACAAAGTTTTAGTGGACCCTCCAAGACTTATAAAACATTTTAACTTTTTAAAATGATTTCCTTGAGAGTGTGACTCACCTCCACATAAGCAAGCCAAATATTTTAAGAAGTTAGGCCATTGGCCTTATAAAATAATTTTTTTCACTCCCCTTTTTCAAAAACCATGGGTTGGTTTGTGGTTTTGATTAGTTTAATGTGTTGTGTCCAAAACCTAAATAATAAAGAATTCCCTCTCTTTTTCTATATAAACCCACACAAGCTCTCACTTCCTCTTCACTCAAAGACTTTGGAGATCGACCAAACTCTGACCTCACCTCTCTAGAATCCTCCCAAGGCACCCCAATCTCTTAAAATCCTCTCTCAATCCCCTGTCAAAGCCTTTGGGATCACACTTCCAAGTAAGGTATTTCTTCCTTTCTCATTTTTGTCCAAATTTAATTATGTTGTTATACCATTTTATTTTCAATTAAAAATGTTGGGGTATGATTTCACACCTCCCCTGTAGTTTCCTACTTATTTTTGAATGATGATAGTCCCATTTATCTCTCATTAATGCCTCCCATGTACACCTGTTACTATGCCAAAATTCTGTAAGGGATTTCTTCCTTTTTCATTTTTGTCCAAATTTCATTATGTTGTTATACCATTTTGTTTTCAATTAAAAATGTTTGGGTATGATTTTGAACCTAACCTATACTGACTTATTATGTTTGAATTATGAGAGACCCATTTCTCTCTCATTAATACCTCTCATGTACACCTATTACTATGCTGAAATTCCGTAAGAGATTTCTTCCTTTCTCATTTTTGTCCAAATATCATTATGTTGTTATACCGTATTTTTTTCAATTGAAAATGTTGGGGTATTATTTCTATCCTCCCCTATAATTCCCTCCTTATGTTTTAATGATGAGAGACTCATTTCTCTCTCATTAATGCCTCTCATGTACACCCATTACTATGCCAAAATTCCGTAAGGGATTTCTTACTCTCTCATTTTTGTCTAAGTTTCTTTATATTGTTATACCATTGTATTTTCAATTAAAAATGTTGGGGTATGATTTCACACTTCCCTCATAATTCCCTCCTTATTTTTGAATTATGAGATACCTCTTTCTCTCTCGTTAATTTCTTCCATGTACACCTGTTACCATGCCGAAATTTTGTAAAGAATTTTTCTCTTCTCATTTACATTCAAGAAATTATTTTGTATTATGAATCTATCCATTACATATGTTGGGACATGTATCTATATTACCCCCTTACTTTCCATTTCATTTACATATTATGAGACACCCCTTTATCTCTCATCAAACATTTTTATGAATTCTTATGTCACGTCGTTATGCTACCGAAATTGTATCGCGGTTTTCCAAGCCAGAGTCATTATGTAGTGAATATCATGCTCATTTATCTATCAAGGGTATTAAACTTTATGCACAATTACTTATTGATTATGGAGATTTATGTATTAATTCCACATTCCTTTATTGTGGAATAAATGATTATGTTTAATGAATCCATGTTATATGATCCATGTTGCACACTTATGCATGAAATGAAATGATTAAGAAGGGTGTGCCCTGATAGCACTCCAATGCATTGGGTAAATATTAGTATTATGATACTTCAAGTGAAATGATGGTTTACTCAAGCTAATTCAAGTGTGATGAGGGTTTACTCATGCTCCATGTGCAATGAGCCTTGGATCATGCTAATATCATGTTAAATGTTGTTGCCACATTTCTATGTTATAATAATCATGTTATATCATGCCTTTATATATGTTCATGTTTCTATTATGGTCCATCTATATTCCTATTATCTAACATGTACTGTATTCTTCATGTTATGTCTTGTTTACTCCCTTACTAGGCTTTATAGCTCACCCTTTTTTATGCATGTCCTCAAGTTATCCCATGAAATGTTAAGTATGAAAGAATGTTGTGGTCATGTAAAAGAAGTTTTCAATAAAGATATTGGGTTTTATGTTCTAATTTATTATGTAATATTTCTAATTTACCAAGACACTAGACCTATCTATCATTAGTGTTGTCTTAAGTGAAATTTTATGTAATAAATCGTGTTTAAGTGTGCAATAAAGAGCAGGTCTGTTATAGTTGGTATCAGGGGATAGGTTTAGTTATTTTTGGGATTAGGATTAGAAAACCCTAGTGAAAGAATTAAGGATAAGACTAAGCATAATAAAAACATCCCTAAATTTTGTTGAGTATTTAGTAAGTGGTTTATCAAGCAGATGTATCCCTATCTGGATACGAGTAGGTAGAGGCAGCTCTGGCATAGATGTATCTAGGGGTAAAACCTGAAAACACCACTTTGAGCTAGACTTGAATGGGAACTGGTGCATGAAAATGGGTCTTGCTACACTCTTGGTTATGACACTCTTGGGGATATGCTTTGGTAAATTCATAAGCTTGGTATGAACCATTATTAAGGGAATAAAAAAATTCCCCTAAGAATATATGTTGGGAAGTAGATCATGGATAACATAGATTAAAGCCTATAAATTCATAAGTTAAGGAAATAAAAGTAATTTATAAGTCATCCTTTTTTGTCTTTGGATTACCCTTTATGTGTTACCCCTAACTTTACTTTTATTTTAGCCAATGTCCGATAATAGGAGCACTCGGGCTAACAACCGATGTGAAGATCAATGTGACGACTATTCTAATGAGATGCTCAATCTGATGGGAGCGGGAATCACGAACTTTGTCATGATACTCTCTCAGTTAACTCAAGTTTTGAATAGAAACATGGGTCAAGAGGAACATTCAACCCCCCCCCCCCCCAAAGAAAGAACAAGTCGCAATCAAGAGCTTCATGAGACAAATGTCTCCTACTTTTAATGGATCATTTGATCCCTCAATTGTCAAAAATGGATCAACTCCATTGAAAATATCTTCTCCATCATTCAATGTTCTGAACAAGAGAAGGTTCTTATGGATGCTTATCATATGGAGGGTGAAGCTGGTCAATGGTGGACATTGATAAAAAATAAGAAGCCTGAGGAGGATATCGTGGCATTGGAATGGAAGGATTTCCAGAAAATGTTTTTTGATAAATATTTTCCTTGCACCATCCGACTTAATATGGAAATGAACTTCCTTGCCCTCAAGCAAAAAGACGACGAATTCATCAGAGCGTATGAGGGAAACTTCACAAGACTTGCACAATATTCTTTCAGCTTTGTCGTTACCCCCGAATACAAAGTTGGCCACTTCTTTGGTGGGATAAAACCTAGCCTACGGAAATCCCTAGTGATCTTTGACTTTGAGAGCTATGAGGAAATTGTCTGATGTGCCCTCAAAGTCAAAATGGTGATCAGACAATCTCAGGGGTATCATAGGGATAAGAAGTGTAAAGTGGAATTCAATTCTGGAAGTCCAGTGGATAAATCCAATAGTACTAAAAAAATATAGCACCCCACTTTCCAAAGGTGCGTAAAGAAGTACCTCAGAAATTGCCTAAGGGGGATGAAGAAATACTTTAGGTGTGGAAGAGAAGAGAACCTGGAAATTAACTGGCGATAAGAAAAACCCATGGATGTAACAGAGGAAAGGAATGATCTATTTGACCCTCAACACATTTTTCATTGCTTCAACTATAAATAACCAGGGCACTTTGAAAACCAGTGCCCTAAGACAAGGGTTTTCGGAGGCAACCAACAACCTCCATGGCAGAAAGGGTGAGATTTTTTCATCACTACTGCCAAAGTGAACACCGAAACCGAAGTGGTGACAGGTACACTAGTTATTCATTAAATAATAGAAAACATAATTTTTTATTCTAGTTATACGCATTCTTTTATATCCTGAAATTTTAGTATAACAATCCCAACACCACCACAAATCATAGAAGTAAAGATGTCGGTGATAACAACAAATGGGGAAATCATTGAATCCTATGAATATAACTCCTCCCCTACCATAATTTGTGAATTTAACTTCCCAGTGAACCTCGTCATACTCCCTCTGGTGGAATTTGATGTAATTTTTGGCATGGATTGGCTTTACTTATATAGAGACAACATAAATTTTCATGAGAGGGAAATCACTCTCCATATGGAAAATCAACCCCCGATTCTGTACAAGTGCAAAGAGGAGGATGAATCTTCTTTAGCACCATCATCTCAAGTGTGGATATTACTACCCTATGATCATTAATATCTTACTCAGATAATTGAGTCTAAGGAAGAAACCATCCTTGAAGACATGCCTATTGTGAGGGAATTCTCTGAAGTGTTTCTCGAGGAATTGTCTGGTCTTCCTCCTATAAGAGATATTGAATTCTCAATTGATCTTATACTTAAGGTATTGCCAATATCTAAGACTCCGTATAGAATGATTTTTGTGTAGATTGAGGATATGAAGAAAAAACTATAGGAGAATCTGGATAAAGGGTTTATACGCCCAAGTGCTTCACTATGGGGTGCATTAGTCCTCTTCGTCAACAAGAAGGATATGTCAATGTGCCTTTGAATTGATTATCATGAGCTCAACAAAATCATGATAAATAAAAAGTATACTCTTCCACAAATTTATGACTTGTTCAATTAGATATGTGTATCACAATACTTCTCCAAGGTGGATCTGCGGTCGAGATATTATCAAGTAAGGGTGAAGGAGGAGGATATCCCTAAGACTGATTTTCGTACAAGGTACGGGCACTATGAATTCATAGTAATGCCTTTCGGACTCACTAATGCTCCATCAATATTTATGGACTTGATGAATAGAGACTTTAGATGTTACCTTAAAAATTTTGTGGAAGTCTTTATAGATGATATTCTAATATACACCAAAACCAAGGAGGAGCATGAGGAGTATCTAAGCACTGTACTAGAGACCTTGAAAAGGGATAATCTCTATGAAAAGTACAATAAGTGTGAGTTATGGTGTAACATCCCAAGTAAGTAATGAATAATAGATATTTTTATATATGTCTATTAATGAATTAGATAGTGTTTTAGAGGCTTAAAATTAAAATAAATCCAATCTTAAGCATGGAATACACTAATATTTTTAAAAGATTATTTTATTGCCTTTTGATGACAAACCATTTTTTAAATCTATCTTTTGACAATTTTATAAGCTATGTTTGTCAAAATAAACTTATTCTTTATGATTGGGACATCAAAATTTACTTTGTGTGAATTTTTGGTATTTTTCTGACAATGTTCATTTTTTAATGAATAGTGAAAAATACTGCATTTTACATCAAAACTGCTTCTTAATATAATTTATTTATATGATTATATTATCTTTTGAATTGTTCTTAATGTGTAATCTGAATATATTTTTACCATTTAATCCAATGGTGGTCATTGGAATCAATTTCACTTTGAAATTAGACTTAAACTGGTGTCAATCTTTTGATACTTATTGTTTTATAAAAACACGCTATTTGCTCTGACAGCGGGAATTAATTATTAAATTAATTAATGTGACTTATATGTTTTGAATTTTGTAAAATAGACTTCATTTTTGAATTCGGAATATCAAATATAGCTTAGGGTGAATTTTTGGTAATTTTCTGAAAAACTTCAATTTTTGATGAATAGTGAAACCACTAAGTGGTACTTATAAAAACTGATTTTCCGTTTAAGTGAAATTTTTCGATCATTGTGTTTTGAATTTCAAAAATCCGACATACATGGTTGTCATTAAGAAGTAAAATGTGGTTCAATGATATTATAATAATTTTTTGGTGAATAGTAACTTATTAAGTTTTTAATCGCGATTAGTGGTAATTAGTGTAGTTTAAGGTAAAAATAATGCTTTAATAATATAAAATGACCTAGAAACATGTCCTAACCTTATTGGATGTGTCATGGCCGACCAAGACAAGCCATGGGTAAACTTGGGGACCCCATGGAGCCACTTTGGCTGGGAAATGACATAAATAACTTTTTATTTAATGTAAAAGTAAAAATGACTCAAACATAATATGTTTTACGAAAACAATTTTTACATGGGGTTATAAAGATCATATTTTTGATTATAAATAGTCATTGGAAAGATAAAAATATTTCCTAAATCATAGTATTTTTTTTATAATTTTTAGACATTAAATAAATTGAATTATTTATGACATCATGATGATGCGGCGATGACCTCATTATTTAACGATTTAAATAAAATGGAAAGATAATGTAAAATATAAAACCTACACATGGCCAAAACCAATTGGATGAGTGGATTTAGAACCCTTATCACCTTATCCTCAAATTATATCAATGTGGGACCTTTTTAATCCGAAACTCATTTTAAAATAAAGTAACTTATCTTTACTTTCCAAGAGTGCCCCTCCTCTCCTCTTATAAAAGGCCCCCACCTCTACCTCCTTACCCACACTCCCAAAGCCTTTGGCTCGGCCAACCACTGACCATTTTGTCTCTCCACTTCCCTATCTTACTCCTTGAAGCCTCACTTTGGGCATAAGTCTTCCCAAGGAAGCCTTTGAGCTCAAACCAAAGGGAGTTACCCGATTTTAAGGTAATGTCTTCTTTTGAGTCCTTTTGTTTTATTTTGCTTCTCCAACCCCCTAAACTCTTTTTATTATTTTCTTTTGTAACAACTAAAGTATCCTCAATATACTAGGATTTTGTTATAATATGGATTCGAGCTACACTTACACACACCTACATCTAATGGTTAACGAACATACTATTTCCGTGGATGGTGAATTTATGCCTCCCGAAACGATGATTGTTCAACATTCTTTTAACACCTTCAAAGGTGGCCATTAAGATGTCACTATATTTATATATGATATATAATATGTTTATGTTTTACTTAAGCTTCTGTTTTTTTTTTCTTTTTGGGTATACCTTTATGGTTTCCATTATGGGTAAACGCGATATCTTCATTTAAGGAAGTGCGGACTACCGCCCCCTCAAAGTGATTTGATTCGTTAAATACCATATGTGGGACGTATAAAGGATGGAACTATGATATTATATATGATATTATACTGGAATTATAATATACCTTTATATCATTATGATTCCATTCTATAAAATAGGAAATAGAAATGAAAGTAGCGTTCATGCGTACGTACGGCTTACCGTCTCCATGAACGGTGCATTTCATTTCTTACCTCTAAATGATTATATAATATTATAAATGCATGAATGTACTGGATATATATTACATATATGATATCTACATCATTAATACCATTCTGGATATAATGTATACATGAACAACATGTAATTATAAATGGCTTATTTTTGACTCAAGTACCAATGATCGTTAAAACGACCGTTATTAACTTAAATAATTACATAGTGTTCATGACATGGAAATAAGTGATATAAAAGGAATAATGAACTTGAAAAAGGTTCTTAAAGAAGTAGAAATTAACTCAAGTTTATTATTCAGGACATTAAAGAATGATCGAGACAAGTCGGACCCGAGGTATGGGACTTCGTCTCAATCACCTTTCATTGAGGCATATTTTGTTTTATACACAACCTTCTTTTATGCGGTGTATAAACCCCCTTTGACTTTTACGTTTATTCAAAAGGAATCTTTTTATATGAAGCGTTTACTAAATGAAAAAAGGGAATTTTTTTGTCGTACGTATGCGGTGACAACGACTTCTTCGCCGTCGTGACCGTTATTTGAGTTTCGGCTTCCTCTACAAGCCATACCTTCTTTTTAAAAGAAAAATAAATACCATGTTTTACTTTTCTTTTATTTTGGTATCGAAAATGGTTTTCATAATGTTTTTATATCAATGTGTTGTATTGATATCTTGTGATTTAAAGGTGGAAATGTTATGTTTCCTTTATGCATGTTTTATGTGATACGTTTATGTTGAGGTTCTTGGGCATTATTATGAAGACGGGTGGTTCCGTGATAAACTAAGGGCGGGTGAGCCCGATATAGCACTCCAATGCATTGGGTAATGTGAAGGAGTGAAATTTTAATGTTTCTCCAAATAGATTTTAGGGAATATACTGTGATGGTTATTCCAAACGTAACCAAGAGGGTTACTCCCTACGTAAGAATGTTATGAATGCCTCAAGTTACCTTTATGTCTTATGATTTCTATGATTTATTCATGATTTGATGAGGTATGTTAAAGTGCTTATGTTTTATGGGTAAAGTATGATCTCATCCTTATGTATATATGTACCCATGTTTCCTTTCCATATTTTTATCCCTTACTGAGCTTTTTATGCTCATCCCAAGTTTTTTTGAAATGTTTTTCACAGGTCAAGGGAAAGGTACATGATATGATGATAGTGTCAAGGAAGTGTCAAGAAAGAATCCATGTTTATTTTAAATATGTTTCCATTGATGGGAATGAAGAATACTATCTTTATGTAACCACTTTTTTTATATGTGGAATGTAATGCAAGTTTTATGATCAAATTCTCTAAAACTCTAAACCCGAAAAGATCCTCAATGTGTAATCTTGTAATAACTCAAGATTAAGTAAAGTTTAAGGCTGGGGCCTTATAGTTGGTATCAGAGGTCGGTTTAGATAACTTTAGGAGTTAGAATTCTATTAAATGATTTTCCAAAAATATTTTTTTTGAAATGATATAGCATTTAAAGATTACCATGTTGCTTCACCTAAGGTATTTCTGTGATAAGAATTGTTTTCCATAGAGGAAACAGAGCATCTTTTCTAGGAAGGGATACAGAGGGAAATGACCTTTCAAATCAGTATCCTGAGATGGTCAGAATCAGAACTAAACAGTTTGTTGCAGTGATGGCTTAGTTGACTCAGGTGAAAAATGTTTGTTGTTTTTATTGATGATATTTTGGTGTTTTCTAAAAGTAAAGAGGAGCATGAAAGACATTTAAGGGTTATTTTGAAAACCTTAAAAGAAAAGAAATTGTATTGGAAATTCAGCAAGTGTGAGTTTTGGTTGCAACAAATTTCTTTCCTTGGTCACATTGTTTCTAAAGATGGGATAACCGTTGATCCTTCAAAAACAAAGGTTGTTGAAGAATGGACAAGACCCAGAAATGTAACTGAGATTCGTAGATTCCTTGGTTTGGCAGGCTATTACCGAAGGTTTGTTAGAAATTTTTCACGGTTATCTAGTACAATGACTAAGCTAACTCGGAAGGGTGTTAAGTTTATCTGGACAAAAGAATGTGATGATTGTTTTTAGGAATTAAAAAGAAGATTGGTGAATGCTCCAGTTTTGGCACTACCTTCCAGGAATGGTGAGTTTGTTATATACAGTGATGCTTCATTGAAAGGACTTGGTTGTGTCCTAATGCAGAATGATCAGGTAATTGCTTATGATTCACGATAGTTGAAAACTCATGAGGTAAATTACCCTACACATGATTTGGAATTAGCTGCTGTTGTTTTTGCTTTAAAAATTTAGAGGCATCATTTGTATGGAGTAAAGTGTGAAATATATACCGATCATAAAAGTTTAAAGTATATATTCACTCAGAAAGAATTGAACATGAGACAAAGGAGATGGATAGAATTAATCAAGGATTATGATTGTACAATTAATTACCATCTGGGAAAAGAAAATAAAGTGACTGATGCTTTGAGTCGAAAAAGTAATGCTTCATTAGCAATGTTGAATTTGGAACGTGATCCTTTGGTTAAGGATTTGATGAACTTTGGCATAGAAGTTGTGGGTGCAGGAATTTCTTCTGTTTTGTTTCAGGTATCAGTGAGATAATCTCTATCAGATAGAATCAAGCAAGCACAGAAGCAAGACAGTGAGTTGCAGAAAAAGGTAGAGCTGGTTCAGAAAGGTAAGTTGCCTGAATTCAACATTGATAATGATTGTGTTTTGAGATTTGGGAAGAGATTGTGTGTGCCTTGTGATTCACAGTTGAAGAGAGAGTTGTTATGTGAAGCTCATAGTTCTCCGTTTTCAGTTCATCTTGGCAGTACTAAGATGTACAGAGATCTGCGGGAGTATTACTAGTGGGATGGAATGAAAAGAGATATTGCTGATTTTACTGTGAAGTGTTTGACTTGTCAGCAGGTTAAAGCAGAGCGGAAGTTACCGAAAGGGATGCTTCAGCCTTTACCAGTGCCAGAGTGGAAATGGGAGAATATATCCATGGACTTTGTTGTGGGATTACCGAAGACATCTCGAGGTAATAATGCAATATGGGTTATTGTTGATCGCTTGACTAAATCTGCTCATTTCCTTGCTATACGAGATACTTTTTCCCTGGATCAACTTTCCCATTTGTATCTTAAAGAGATAGTTAGGTTACATGGAGTTCCTATCTCCATTGTGTCTGATCATGATCCCAGGTTCACTTCTAACTTTTGGAAAGGCCTTCAGAAATCGTTGGGTACTGAATTAAATTTTAGTACAGATTTTCATCCTCAATCAGATGGGCAGTCAGAACGAACAATTCATACATTGGAGGATATGCTACGAGCTTGTTCTATGGATTATCAGGGAAGTTGGGACCAACATCTTTCTTTGGTTTAATTTTCATATAATAACAGTTTTCATTCCAGTATACAGATGGCACCATTTCAGGCATTATATGGGAAGCGGTGTCGAACTCCAGCTTTCTGGGATGAAGTGGGTGAAAGGAAGTTGATGGGACCAGAATTGGTAGAAGAGATGGCAGAAAAAGTTCAGCTGATTCAGAAGCACATGAGAACAGCTCAGAGCAGGCAGAAGAGTTATGCGGATAACCGGAGGAAGGATCTATCTTTCGAGGTAGGTGATCATGTTTTTCTCAAGGTTTCTCCTTGGAAAAGTGTGATGAGATTTGGTAAGAAAGGAAAGCTGAGTCCAAGGTTTATTGGACCATATGAAATTCTGGAGAGAGTTGGATCAGTTGCATACCGGGTGGATTTACCTCCGAGTTTATCTCAGGTATACAATGTTTTTCACGTTTCGATGTTGAGAAAGTATATTCCAGATCCATCTCATGTTTTGAGTCCAGAGGTAGTTCAGCTGGAAGAGAACCTATCTTATGAGGAATAACCGGTCCAGATTCTTGACCACAGGGAGCAAGTGTTACGAAATAAGGTGATTAAGCAGGTAAAGGTTTTGTGGAAAAACCACATGATGGAAGAGGCAACATGGGAATCTGAAAATTCAATGAGGGATAAGTACCCCCATTTATTCGATAAGTAAATAAATTGCGGGGACGCAATTTTCTAAAGGGGGGAAGGATGTAACATCCCAAGTAAGTAATGAATAATAGATATTTTTATATATGTCTATTAATGAATTAGATAGTGTTTTAGAGGCTTAAAATGAAAATAAATCCAATCTTAAGCATGGAATACACTAATATTTTTAAAAGATTATTTTACTGCCTTTTGATGGAAAACCATTTTTTAAATCTATATTTTGACAATTTTATAAGCTATGTTTGTCAAAATAAACTTATTCTTTATGATTGGGACATCAAAATTTACTTTGTGTGAATTTTTGGTATTTTTCTGACAATGTTCATTTTTTAATGAATAGTGAAAAATACTGCATTTTACATCAAAACTGCTTCTTAATCTAATTTATTTATATGATTAGATTATATTTTGAATTGGTATTAATTTTTAATCTGAATATATTTTTACCATTTAATCCAATGGTGGTCATTGGAATCAATTTCACTTTGAAATTAGACTTAAACTGGTGTCAATCTTTTGATACTTATTGTTTTATAAAAACACGCTATTTGCTCTAACAGCGGGAATTAATTATTAAATTAATTAATGTGACATATATGTTTTGAATTTTGTAAAATAGACTTCAGTTTTGAATTCGGAATATCAAATATATCTTAGGGTGAATTTTTGGTAATTTTCTGAACAACTTCAATTTTTGATGAATAGTGAAACAATTAAGTGGTACTTATAAAAACTGATTTTCCGTTTAAATGAAATTTTTCCATCATTGTGTTTTGAATTTCAAAAATCCGACATACATGGTTGTCATTAATAATTAAAATGTGGTTCAATGAGATTATAATAATTTTTTGGTGAATAGTAACTTATTAAGTTTTTAATCGCGATTAGTGGTAATTAGTGTAGTTTAAGGTAAAAATAATGCTTTAATAATATAAAATGACCTAGACATATGTCCTAACCTTATTGGATGTGTCATGGACGACCAAGAAAAGCCATGGGTCAACTTGGGGACCTCATGGAGCCACTTTGGTTGGGAAATGACATAAATAACTTTTTATTTAATGTAAAAGTAAAAATGACACAAACATAATATGTTTTACGAAAACAATTTTTACATCGGGTTATAAAGATCAGATTTTTTATTATAAATAGTCATTGGAAATCTAAAACGATTTACTACATCATGGTATTTTTTTTATAATTTTTAGACATTAAATACATTCAATTATTTATGACATCATGATGATGCAGCGATGACCTCATTATTTAACGATTTAAATAAAATGGAAAGATAATATAAAATATAAAACCTACACATGTCCAAAACCAATTGGATGAGTGGATTTATAACCCTTATCACCTTATCCTAGAATTATATCAATGTGGGACCTTTTGAATCCGAAACTCATTTTAAAATAAAGTAACTTACCTTTACTTTCCAAGAGTGTCCCTCCTCTCCTCTTATAAAAGGCACCCACCTCTACCTCCTTACCCACACTCCCAAAGCCTTTGGCTCGTCCAAACCCTGCCCATTTTGTCTCTCCACTTCTCTATCTTACTCCTTGAAGCCTCAATTTGGGCATAAGTATTCCCAAGGAAGCCTTTGAGCTCAAACCAAAGGGAGTTACCCGATTTTAAGGTAATGTCTTCTTTTGAGTCCTTTTGTTTTATTTTGCTTCTCCAACCCCCTAAACTCTTTTTATTATTTTATTTTGTAACAACTCCAGTATCCTCAATATACTAGTATGTTGTTATAATATGTATTATAGCTACACTTACATACACCTACATCTAATGGTTAACGAACATACTGTTTCCGTGGATGGTGAATTTATGCCTCCCGAAACGATGATTGTTCAACATTCTTTTAACACCTTCAAAGGTGGCCATTAAGATGTCACTATATTTATATATGATATATAATATGTTTATGTTTTCCTTAAGCTTCTGTTTTTTTTTCTTTTTGGGTATACCTTTATGGTTTCCATTATGGGTAAACGCGATATCTTCATTTAAGGAAGTGCGGACTACCGCCCCCTCAAAGTGATTTGATTCGTTAAATACCATATGTGGGACGTATAAATGATGGAACTATGATATTATATATGATATTATACTGGAATTATAATATACCTTTATATCATTATGATTTCATTCTATAAAATACGAAATATAAATGAAAGTAGCGTTCATGCGTACGTACGGCTTACAGTCTCCATAAACGGTGCATTTCATTTCTTACCTCTAAATGATTATGTAATATTATAAATGCATGCATGTACTGGATATATATGACATATATGATATCTACATCATGAATACCATTCTGGATATAATGGATACATGAACAACATGTAATTATAAAGGGCTTATTTTTTACTCAAGTACCAATGATCGTTAAAACGACCGTTATTAACTTAAATAATTACATAGTGTTCATGACATGGAAATAAGTGATATAAAAGGAATAATGAACTTGAAAAAGTTTCTTAAACAAGTATAAATTAACTCAAGTTTATTATTCAGGACATTAAAGAACGATCGAGTCAAGTCGGACCCGAGGTATGGGACTTCGTCTCAATCTCCTTTCATTGAGGCATATTTTGTTTTATACACAACCTTATTTTATACAGTGTATAAACCCCCTTTGACTTTTACATTTATTCAAAAGGAATATTTTCATACGAAGCGTTTACTAAATGAAAAAAGGGAATGTTTTTGTCGTACGTATGCGGCGACAACGACTTCTCCGCCGTCGTGACCGTTATTTGAGTTTCCGCTTCCTCTACAAGCCATACCTTCTTTTTAAAATAAAAATAAATACCATGTTTTACTTTTCTTTTATTTTGGTATCGAAAATGGTTTTCATAATGTTTTTATATCAATGTGTTGTATCGATATCTTGTGATTTAAAGGTGTAAATGTTATGTTTCCTTTATGCATGTTTTATGTGATACGTTTATGTTGAGGTTCTTGGGCATTATTATAAAGACGGGTGGTTCCGTGATAAACTAAGGGCGGGTGAGCCCGATATAGCTCTCCAATGAATTGGGTAACGCGAAGGAGTGAAACGTTAAGGTTTCTCCGAATAGATTTTAGGGAATATACTATGATGGGTATTCCAAACGTAACCAAGAGGGTTACTCCCTACGAAAGAATGTTATGAATGCCTCAAGTTACCTTTATGTCTTATGATTTCTATGATTTATTCATGATTTGATGAGGTATGTTAAAGTGCTTATGTTTTATGGGTAAAGTATGATCTCATCCTTATGTATATATGTACCCATGTTTCCTTTCCATATTTTTTTCCCTTACTGAGCTTTTTATGCTCATCCCAAGTTTTTTTGAAATGTTTTTCACAGGTCAAGGGAAAGGTACGTGATATAATGATAGTGTCAAGGAAGTGTCAAGAAAGAATCCATGTTTATTTTAAATATGTTTCCATTGATGGGAATGAAGAATACTATCTTTATGTAACCACTTTGTTTATATGTGGAATGTAATGCAAGTTTTATGATCTAATTCTCTAAAACTCTAAACCCGAAAAGATCCTCAATGTGTAATCTTGTAATAACTCAAGATTAAGTAAGGTTTAAGGCTGGGACCTTATAGTTGGTATCAGAAGTCGGTTTAGATAACTTTAGGAGTTAGAATTCTATTAAATGATTTTCCAAAAATATTTTTTTTTTGAAATGATATGGCATTTAAAGATTACCATGTTGCTTCACCTAAGGTATTTCTGTGATAAGAATTGTTTTCCATAGAGGAAACAGAGCATCTTTTCTAGGAAGGGATACAGAGGGAAATGACCTTTTAAATCAGTATCCTGAGATGGTCAGAATCAGAACTAAATAGTTTGTTGCAGTGATGGCTTAGTTGACTCAGGTGAAAAATTTTTGTTGTTTTTATTGATGATATTTTGGTGTTTTCTAAAAGTAAAGAGGAGCATGAAAGACATTTAAGGGTTATTTTGAAAACCTTAAAAGAAAATAAATTGTATGGGAAATTCAGCAAGTGTGAGTTTTGGTTGCAACAAATTTCTTTCCTTGGTCACATTGTTTCTAAAGATGGGATAACCGTTGATCCTGCAAAAACAAAGGTTGTTGAAGAATGGACAAGACCCAGAAATGTAACTGAGATTTGTAGCTTCCTTGGTTTGGCAGGCTATTGCCGAAGGTTTGTTAGAAATTTTTCACGGTTATCTAGTACAATGACTAAGCTAACTCGGAAGGGTGTTAAGTTTATCTGGACAAAATAATGTGATGATTGTTTTCAGGAATTAAAAAGAATATTGGTGAATGCTCCAGTTTTGGCACTACCTTCCAGGAATGGTGAGATTTTTATATACAGTGATGCTTCATTGAAAGGACTTGGTTGCGTCCTAATGCATAATGATCAGGTAATTGATTATGCTTCACGATAGTTGAAAACTCATGAGGTAAATTACCCTACACATGATTTAGAATTAGCTGCTGTTGTTTTTGCTTTAAAAATTTGGAGGCATCATTTGTATGGAGTAAAGTGTGAAATATATACCGATCACAAAAGTTTAAAGTATATATTCACTCAGAAATAATTGAACATAAGACAAAGGAGATGGATAGAATTAATCAAGTATTATGATTTTACAATTCATTACCATCCGGGAAAAGCAAATAAAGTGGCTGATGCTTTGAGTCGAAAAAGTAATGCTTCATTAGCAATGTTGCGTTTGGAACGTGATCCTTTGGTTAAGGATTTGATGAACTTTGGCATAGAAGTTGTGGGTGCAGGAAGTTCTTCTGTTTTGTTTCAGGTATCAGTGAGATAATCTCTATCAGATAGAATCAAGCAAGCACAGAAGCAAGACTGTGAGTTGCAGAAAAAGGTATAGCTGGTTCAGAAAGGTAAGTTGCATGAATTCAACATTGATAATGATTGCGTTTTGAGATTTGGGAAGAGATTGTGTGTGCCTTGTGATTCACAGTTGAAGAGAGAGTTGTTATGTGAAGCTCATAGTTCTCCGTTTTCAATTCATCCTGGCAGTACTAAGATGTACAGAGATCTGCGGGAGTATTACTGGTGGGATGGAATGAAAAGAGATATTGCTGATTTTACTGTGAAGTGTTTGACTTGTCAGCAGGTTAAAACAGAGTGGCAGTTACCGAAAGGGATGCTTCAGCCTTTACCAGTGCCAGAGTGGAAATGGGAGAATATATCCATGGACTTTGTTGTGGGATTACCGAAGACATCTCGAGGTAATAATGCAATCTGGGTTATTGTTGATCGCTTGACTAAATCTGCTCATTTCCTTGCTATACGAGATAATTTTTTCCTAGATCAACTTTCTCATTTGTATCTTAAAGATATAGTCAGGTTACATGGATTTCCTCTCTCCATTGTGTCTGATCGTGATCTCAGGTTCACTCTTAACTTTTGGAAAGGCCTTCAGAATTCGTTGGGTACTGAATTAAATTTTAGTACAGCTTTTCATCCTCAATCAGATGGGCAGTCAGAACGAACAATGAAGACATTGGAGGATATGCTATGATCTTGTTCTATGGATTATCAGGGAAGTTGGGACCAACATCTTTCTTTGGGTGAATTTTCATATAATAACAGTTTTCATTCCAGTATACAGATGGCACCATTTCAGGCATTATATGGGAAGCGGTGTCGAACTCCAGCTTTCTGGGATGAAGTGGGTGAAAGGAAGTTGATGGGACCAGAATTGGTAGAAGAGATGGCAGAAAAAGTTCAGCTGATTCAGAAGCACATGAGAACAGCTCAGAGCAGGCAGAAGAGTTATGCGGATAACCGGAGGAAGGATCTATCTTTCGAGGTAGGTGATCATGTTTTTCTCAAGGTTTCTCCTTGGAAAAGTCTGATGAGATTTGGTAAGAAAGGAAAGATGAGTCCAAGGTTTATTGGACCATATGAAATTCTAGAGAGAGTTGGATCAGTTGCATACCGGGTGGCTTTACCTCCGAGTTTATCTCAGGTACACAATATTTTTCATGTTTCGATGTTGAGAAAGTATATGCCAGATCCATCTCATGTTTTGAGTCCAGAGGTAGTTCAGCTGGAAGAGAACCTATCTTATGAGGAACAACCGGTCCAGATTCTTGACCACAGGGAGAAATTGTTACGGAATAAGGTGATTAAGTAGGTAAAGTTTTTGTGGAAAAACCACATGATGGAAGAGGCAACGTGGGAATCTGAAAATTCAATGAGGGATAAGTACCCCCATTTATTCGATAAGTAAATAAATTGCGGGGACACAATTTTCTAAAGGGGGGAAGGATGTAACATCCCAAGTAAGTAATGAATAATAGATATTTTTATATATGTCTATTAATGAATTAGATAGTTTTTTAGAGGCTTAAAATGAAAATAAATCCAATCTTAAGCATGGAATACACTAATATTTTTAAAAGATTATTTTACTGCCTTTTGATGGTAAACCATTTTTTAAATCTATCTTTTGACAATTTTATAAGCTATGTTTGTCAAAATAATCTTATTATTTATGATTGGGACATCAAAATTTACTTTGTGTGAATTTTTGGTATTTTTCTGACAATGTTCATTTTTTTAATGAATAGTGAAAAATACTGCATTTTACATCAAAACTGCTTCTTAATCTAATTTATTTATATGATTAGATTATCTTTTGAATTGGTCTTAATGTGTAATATGAATATATTTTTACCATTTATTCCAATGGTGGTCATTGGAATCAATTTCACTTTGAAATTAGACTTAAACTGGTGTCAATCTTTTGATACTTATTGTTTTATAAAAACACGCTATTTGCTCTGACAGCGGGAATTAATTATTAAATTAATTAATGTGACTTATATGTTTTGAATTTTTTAAAATAGAATTCATTTTTGAATTCGGAATATCAAATATAGCTTAGGGTGAATTTTTGGTAATTTTCTGAAAAACTTCAATTTTTGATGAATAGTGAAACCACTAAGTGGTACTTATAAAAACTGATTTTCCGTTTAAATAAAATTTTGTCATCATTGTGTTTTGAATTTCAAAAATCCGACATACATGGTTGTCACTAAGAAGTAAAATGTGGTTCAATGAGATTATAATAATTTTTTGGTGAATAGTAACTTATTAAGTTTTTAATCGCGATTAGTGGTAATTAGTGTAGTTTAAGGTAAAAATAATGCTTTAATAATATAAAATGACCTATAAACATGTCCTAACCTTATTGGATGTGTCATGGCCGACCAAGACAAGCCATGGGTCAACTTGGGGACCCCATGGAGCCACTTTGGTTGGGAAATGACATAAATAACTTTTTATTTAATGTAAAAGTAAAAATGACACAAACATAATATGTTTTACGAAAACAATTTTTACATGGGGTTATAAAGATCAGATTTTTTATTATAAATAGTAATTGGAAAGATAAAAATATTTCCTACATCATAGTATTTTTTTTATAATTTTTAGACATTAAATAAATTAAATTATTTATGACATCATGATGATGCAGCGATGACCTCATTATTTAACGATTTAAATAAAATGGAAAGATAATGTAAAATATAAAACCTACACATGGACAAAACCAATTGGATGAGTGGATTTAGAACCCGTATCACCTTATTCTCAAATTATATCAATGTGGGACCTTTTGAATCCGAAACTCATTTTAAAATAAAGTAACTTATCTTTACTTTCCAAGAGTGCCCCTCCTCTCCTCTTATAAAAGGCCCCCACCTCTACCTCCTTACCCACACTCCCAAAGCCTTTGGCTCGGCCAAACCTTGCCCATTTTGTCTCTCCACTTCCCTATCTTACTCCTTGAAGCCTCACTTTGGGTAGAAGTCTTCCCAAGGAAGCCTTTGAGCTCAAACCAAAGGGAGTTACCCGATTTTAAGGTAATGTCTTCTTTTGAGTCCTTTTGTTTTATTTTGCTTCTCCAACCCCCTAAACTCTTTTTATTCTTTTATTTTATAACAACTCCAGTATCCTAAATATACTAGGATGTTGTTATAATATTTATTAGAGCTACACTTACACACACCTACATATAATGGTTAACGAACATATTATTTCCGTGGATGGTGAATTTATGCCTCCCGAAACGATGATTGTTCAACATTCTTTTAACACCGTAAAAGGTGGCCATTAAGATGTCACTATATTTATATATGATATATAATATGTTTATTTTTTCCTTAAGCTTCTGTTTTTTTCTTTTTGGGTATACCTTTATGGTTTCCATTATGGGTAAACGCGATATCTTCATTTAAGGAAGTGCGGACTACCGCCCCCTCAAAGTGATTTGATTCATTAAATACCATATGTGGGGCGTATAAAGGATGGAACTATGATATTATATATTATATTATACTGTAATTATAATATACATTTATATCATTATGATTCCATTCTATAAAATACGAAATAGAAATGAAAGTAGCGTTCATACGTACGTACGGCTTACCGTCTCCATGAACGGTGCATTTCATTTCTTACCTCTAAATGATTATGTAATATTATAAATGCATGCATGTACTGGATATATATGACATATATGATATCTACATCATGAATACCATTCTGGATATAATGGATACATGAACAACATGTAATTACAAAGGGATTATTTTTTACTCAAGTACCAATGATCGTTAAAACGACCGTTATTAACTTAAATAATTACATAGTGTTCATGACATGGCAATAAGTGATATAAAAGGAATAATGAACTTTAAAAAGGTTCTTAAACAAGTAGAAATTAACTCAAGTTTATTATTCAGGACATTAAAGAACGATTGAGTCATGTTAGACCCGAGGTATGGGACTTCGTCTCAATCTCCTTTCATTGAGGAATATTTTGTTTTATACACAACCTTCTTTTATATGGTGTATAAACCCCCTTTGACTTTTATTTTTATTAAAAAGGAATCTTTTTATACGAAGTGTTTACTAAACGACAAAAGGGAATGTTTTTTTCGTACGTATGCGGCGACAATGACTTCTCCGCCGTCATGACCGTTATTTGAGTTTCGGCTTCCTCTACAAGCCATACCTTCTTTTTAAAAGAAAAATAAATACCATGTTTTACTTTTCTTTTATTTTGGTATCGAAAATGGTTTTCATAATGTTTTTATATCAATGTGTTGTATTGATATCTTGTGATTTAAAGGTGGAAATGTTATGTTTCCTTTATGCATGTTTTATGTGATACGTTTATGTTGAGGTTCTTGGGCATTATTATAAAGACGGGTGGTTCCGTGATAAACTAAGGGTGGGTGAGCCTGATATAGCTCTCCAATGCATTGGGTAACGTGAAGGAGTGAAACGTTAAGGTTTCTCCGAATAGATTTTAGGGAATATACTGTGATGGGTATTCCAAATGTAACCAAGAGGGTTACTCCCTATGTAAGAATGTTATGAATGCCTCAAGTTACCTTTATGTCTTATGATTTCTATGATTTATTCATGATTTGATGAGGTATGTTAAAGTGCTTATGTTTTATGGGTAAAGTATGATCTCATCCTTATGTATATATGTACCCATGTTTCCTTTCCATATTTTTATCCCTTACTGAGATTTTTATGCTCATCCCAAGTTTTTTTGAAATGTTTTTCACAGGTCAAGGGAAAGGTACATGATATGATGATAGTGTCAAGGAAGTGTCAAGAAAGAATCCATGTTTATTTTAAATATGTTTCCATTGATGGGAATGAAGAATACTATCTTTATGTAACCACTTTGTTTATATGTGGAATGTAATGCAAGTTTTATGATCTAATTCTCTAAAACTCTAAACCCGAAAAGATCCTCAATGTGTAATCTTGTAATAACTCAATATTAAGTAAGGTTTAAGGCTGGGGCCTTATATATGGTTTAAGGAAGTCTCATTCTTGGGTCATATCATCACAAGCAATGGGATATCTATAGATCCCTCCAAGACAGCTACAATTGAGGGATTGTCGAGGCCAACATAGGTAACGGATATCCGTAGCTTCCTAGGGTTAGCAGGATATTATCGCCGATTTGTGATAAATTTCTCACGATTGTCCAACCCTCTTACCAAGCTAACTCAGAAGGGAGTGAAGTTTTCTTGGAGTTATGAATGCGAAGATAGCTTCAAGGAGTTGAAAAGGAGGCGTATCACTGAACCTATGATCACACTACCCACAATTGGAGAACTTTTGTGGTATTTAGTGATGCTTCAAAGAAGGTATTGGGTTCTGTGTTGATAAAAAATGAAAAATTAGTTGTCTATGCTTCAAGGAAATTGAAATTTCATGACCAAAACTATCCAACACATGATCTAGAGTTGGTTGCAATAATATTCTCTTTGAAATTTTGGCAACATTAACTCTTTGGGGAGAAGTGTGGAATATATACAGACCACAAAAGCCTCAAGTGTATATTCACACAGAAAGAGTTGAATATAATCTAACAAAGATGGTTAGAGATTATCAAAGACTATGACTTCTCAATCCATTACCACCCTGGGAAAGCGAACAAGGTGGAAAACTCTCTAAGTAGAAAGGACCCAACAATTCTATCATTGATGAGAATTAAAAGGGATCCAATCTTCTTAGATTTGATGAAGATGGAAATGAGAATCATAAATAATAGAACATAATCAATCCTTTCACAAATGATTTCTCAACTGTCTCCTTTGGAAAGGTTAAAGGATGCTCAAAAGGATGATGTGGGAATTTAGAAGAAAGTGGAAACTATCAGAAAATGGAAATCCTCAGAGTTCAATGTTAATGAATAAGGAATTGTGATATTTGGGAAAAGGCTATGTGTTCCATAAAATCCAGAGTTAAAGAATGAAATTTTAGATGATTCACATAGTTCAATTTTCTCCATTCACCTAGGAAACACAAAGATGTATCGAGATCTACGAGAGCATTATTGGTGGGATAACATGAAGAAGGATATCACTGAGTATACATCAAAGTGCTTGGTATGTCAACAAGTGAAGGCTGAGAGGTAGAATTCTAAGGGGATGATGCAACCATTACCCATACTAGAATGGAAATGATAGAACATAACCATGGACTTTGTCATCAAACTTCTAAAGAAATCCAAAGGAAACAATGGTATTTGTGTTGTTGTGGAACGTCTTACAAAGACTGCACACTTCATTTCAATTTGAGAGGATTTCTCATTTGATCAGTTGGCACGAATATATATCATAGAAGTGGTAAGTTTGTATGGAGTACCACTATCTATTGTATCTGATCGAGATCCAAGATTCACCTCTAAGTTTTGGAAGAGTATTCAACATGATCTGAATACTGATCTGAACTTCAGTATGGCTTATCATCCTCAAACTGATGGTCAATCTAAGTAGACTATCCAAACACTTGAGGACATGTTGAAAGCATTATCAATGGACTTAAAAGGAGTATGGGGTCAATATCTTCCTCTGGTTGAGTTCTCTTACAATAACAGTTTCCACTCAAGCATTCAAATGGATCCTTATGAAGCCCTATATAAGAAGAGGTGTTGAACACCAGCATGTTGGGATGAAGTTGGGGAGAAAAAACTCCTAGGTCCAGAAATGGTTGAAGAAATGGTGGAGAAGGTTAAGACCATCCAGCAGCACATTAAAGCTGCTCAGAGTCGGAAAAAGAGTTATGTTGATAATCGTTGAAGAGACCTATAGTTTTATTTTAGAGACATGGTATTCCTCTGCATATCACTATGGAATCTATTTATGAGATTTTGGAAGAAGGGAATGCTTAGTCTAAGGTACATAGGCCCTTTTCAGATCCTTGATCACATTGGAGCAGTGGCCTATCAACTAGCACTCCCACTGAACCTGTCTCAAGTACATGATGTATTCCATATATCACTCTTGATAAGTTGAATACCTAACACATCGCATGTACTCAATCCATAGGTTATACCATTATATAATGACCTCTCCTATGAAGATGATCTAGTGAAGATTTTAGATTGTAGGGAAAAAGTTCTACAAAATAAGACAATTCCCCTCGTCAAGGTGTTGTGGCCAAACCACAAGTTTGAAGAGGCAATGTGGGAATCGGAGGAAGTGATGAAGCAGAGTTACCTTCATCTATTTTAGTGTGAGGAAAGAAAAATTTGAGGGAGAAATTTCTTAAGGGGGGAAGATTGTAATGACTCAAAATTTTATCAATGAAAAATCCTCTTGATCTAATTAAATGTCCTATTATGTAAAATGGTTATATAACATATGCACTTCTTTGGTTTTATGATTATGTATTTAAAAATACCATTAATAATTGTTACTGTTGATAATGGTAATTATCACATGATTAGTATAAATATAGGGCTTTAACAAATCCAATTTACTCGGATAAAGGAAGTTATGGCCTCATCCAGTAGAATTGCTCCATACGAAGCCCATTTTTCAAAGCTTAGAAAGGAGATGGTGTCACCAAGCTTCGCTCTTGACCAAGTCCAATTTGATATTCAACACTTTAATCTTGAACAAAACTACCTATGGGAGAAGTGGAAGTTGATAGAGATTACCACCCAAGAGATGTTATTCAAGCCACCCCAAGAGTCTGTCATCATCGCGCACCTTACTCTTAGGTCATATGCGGGTGTTATAAGGGGTTATGTAACAAGACCCTAGCACTATGATTATGTGCATTATTTTTGTATAGAATAAGAATATACATTAATTTTATTATTGTTACTTTGTAAATAGTTTTTAAAGCACAGATAGAATTTTTAGTTAATATTCAATTAAGAAATCTATTTTGATGAATTAATGGATTTTTGAATTAAATAATATTTTAATAAAATATTATTACTAAATTACTTTTTATTAAATATAAATGATCTTATAATTTTTATGAATATAATTGTAATTTTTATTAAGGTTTGAAAGCTATTTTTTTCAAAACCCATGAATTTTCGATAAATGATGGTTTTTATTTTAAAATTAAAAATTAAAATATTTATAAAATTATTTAGATAAAATTAATATTATTTTTGTAATCAAGTCTTTAAAATTATCCAATGGTGAATTTTTCATAATTTTCTGAGACAAAGCTTTAGTGGACCCTCCAAGACTTATAAAATATTTTAACTTTTTAAAATAATTTCCTTGAGAGTGTGACTCACCTCCACATAAGAAAGCCAAATATTTTAATAATTTAGGACATTGGCCTTATAAAATAATGTTTTCCACTCCATTTTTGCAAAAACCATGGGCAAAAACTATTATTTGGTTTGTTGTTTTGATTATTTTAATGTGTGGTGTCCAAAACCTAAATAATAAAGAATTCCTTCTCTTTTTCTATATAAACTCACCCAAGCTACCACTTCCTCTTCACTCAAAGCCTTTAGAGCTCGGAAAAACTCTGACCTTATCTCTCTATAATCCTCCCAAGCTTCCCCAAGCTCCCAATAAGCCTCTCTCAAGCCCCTCCCAAGTCTTTGGGATCACACTTCCAAGTAAGGGATTTCTTCCTTTCTCATTTTTGTCCAAATTTCATTATGTTGTTATATCATTTTGTTTTCAATTACAAATGTTGGGGTATGATTTTTTACCTCCCCTATACTTACCTCCTTATGTTTTAATGATGATAGACCTCTTTCTCTCTCATTAATTCCTTCCATGTACACCCGTTACTATGGCGAAATTCCATAAGGGATTTTTTCCTTTCTCATTTTTGTCCAAATTTCATTATGTTTTTATACCATTTTTTTCAATTAAAAATATTGGGGTATGATTTCACACCTACCCTATACTGACCTCATTATGTTTTAATGATGATATACCCCTTTATCTCTCATTAATGCCTCCCATGTACACTCGTTACTATGCCAAAATTCCATAAGGGATTTCTTCCTTTCTCATTTTTGTCCAAATTTCATTATGTTGGTATACCATTTTGTTTTCAATTAAAAATGTTGAGGTATGATTTAGAACCTCCCCTATACTTACCTCCTTATTTTTGAATGATGAGTGACCCCTTTCTCTCTCATTAATGCCTCCCATGTACACATGTTACTATGCCGAAATTCTGTAAGGGGTTTCTTCCTCTCTCATTTTTGTCCAAGTTTCTGTATGTTGTTATACCCATTTATTTTAAATTAAAAATGTTGGGGTATGATTTTGAACCTCCCCCATACTTCCCTATTTATGTTTTAATGATGAGAGACCTCTTTCTCTCTCATTAATGCCTCCCATGTACATCATTACCATGCTGAAATTCCATAAGTAATTTCTTTCTTCTCATTTACATTCAAGAAATTATTTTGTATTATGAATCTAAATTCCATTAAATATGTTGGGACATGTATCTATATGACCCTATTACTTTAAATTTCATTTACATATGATGGGACACCCTTTTATCTCCCATCAACCATTTTTATGAATTCTTATGTCACGTCGTTATGCTACCGAAATTGTATCGTGATTTTCCAAGCCAAAGTCATTGTGTAGTGAATACCATGCTCATTTCTCTATCAAGGGTATTCACCTTTATGCACAATTACTTATTTATTATGGAGTTTTATGTATTAATTACACATTCCTTTATTGTGTAATAAATGATGATGTTTAATGAATCCATGTTATATGATCCATGTGGCGCACTTATGCATGAAATGAAATGATTAAGAAGGGTGTGCCCTGATAGCACTCCAATGCATTGGGTAAAGATTAGTATTATGATACGTCAAGTAAAATGAGGGTTTACTCAAACTAATTCAAGTGAGATGAGGGTTTACTCATGCTCCATGTTCAACGAGCCTTGGATCATGCTAATATCATGTTAAATGTTGTTGCCACATTTATATGTTATAATAATCATGTTATATCATTCCTTTATGTTCATTTTTCTATTATGCTCCATCTATATTCCTATTGTCTAACATGTACTGTATTCTTCATGTTATGTCTTGTTTACTCCCTTACTAGGCTTTATAGCTCTCCCTTTTTTATGCATGTCCTCAGGTTATCCCATGAAATGTTAAGTACAAAGGAATGTTGTGGTCATGAAAAAGAAGTTTTCAATAAAGATATTTGGTTTTATGTTCTAAGTTGTTATGTAATGTTACTAATTTCCCAAGACACTAGACCTCTCAATCCTCAAAGTTGTCTTAAGTGAAATTTTATGTAATAAATCATGTTTAAGTGTGTAATAAAGAGTAGGTTTGTTATATTTTTGTTTAACAAGGAAGTCCCAAGCTAGTGAGTGGTGGATGCTAGAGTCCACCCCACCAGTCCCCAAGATGATTAATCAATGGCATAGAGACCCCCAATCAGTTTAGAAAATCATCCATTAGAGTGTGAGTGATGAAATTTTTCATGCTCCTCAATGCCTTACATCAGATGAATCAGTTCTCCTCAGCAACGTCCGAGCAGGAATCCTCAAATCCCTTAGGCGGCGCAAGCTCATACGGAGGGAAGGATCCCAAAACATTAGTGGTTGGGTCATCTATAGGAAGGTTCCCAAGCGGTATTATCCCAAATTCTAGGGGGAAAACATCCTCATCAGAACCCTCATCTACAGTAGGGGCCCCAGCTACCTCTTGCAGCACCTCCAAGGTAGGCTCATCCATCATAGTCTCCTTTACCACCTCCATTGATGGCATAATATCATCTTCCTTTATTGATGCCTCAGCTCCATCATTCACCACTAGCGACACCTCTGAGATAGGTGCAGTCATCACAGTATCCTCAATCACCTTGGTTGTCGGTACAATTTCCTCTTCATTCATTGAGGCTTCAGCTCCAGGAACCACCTCTTATGGCACTTACATGGTAGGCACATCCACCACATACTCTTCAACCACCTCTGTCAAATGCATATCCTAGTCCACCACTACTAGCCTAGGATTGATTATCGTCGTAGTTGGATGAACTTTGAATACTGTTTGAACTGCCAATTAAAGCATAGGGTTAGCCTAGTACGACTTACGAAAGAAAAAACATAAAGTAAAAAAGTAGAAATGGTAAAAGGACTTATAATAATGGTAAGTACAATAATAATCTCAGATAGATTCCTGGTTAATCCCCCTAGAGAGGAAATTTCCCCAGTGGTTGTCGCCTCAGTTTCCGGTGTCACTTTAGCCAACAGTTGGCCGCATGTGGCCACAACATCAGGGAGAGGCCCCACACTCACCCCATCAAGGGTTGAGGCTCCCTCAACCTCTTTCAGAGGTCCATCATGAACCTCCCCCTCCTTCATTCTCATTGATTCTTACATAGGTGAAAAGAGAATTAGGTAGTAATTCTAAAGGTTGGGTTTTATTCAAGGCACACAAGATCAGAGGATTTACCTGATCGATAACAGGACCTCCATCCCTAAGAGATTCTTGATATCCATCACTTCCCTAGGAATCCTACTATAAACCTTATTATATAGGTGTGTGCATGTCCGACTCACTTACTGATATATATGGATAAGAGTTCATTCCTAACAACACCTTCACCTGGTTGGTCAGGGAATGCACAATTCCCTAAGAGTAGATGTAGTCCTCCAAGTCCACTATGTATTGTATCACTTTGGTGAGGGAAACATGGAATTATACCCTCATATAGACTATCCCAATGAAGAATATCCCCTCATCATGAAGATATTACCATATCCCATGGAGAGAGGTGATCTACTTGTGTATTCCCCAACTCTTCCAGATGTCGGAAAAGACAATGTCACTAGGGACATCCTGGCGGAGCAGTCGCTTACCCAGAACTTAGACATGAACCCTCAAGACTACCCTATAGGGTCTTCCTTACTCCAAAATCTACTTTTATAGGAGTTTCAATCTGGTTTCTACTCCCCTCCCTAAAGCTTTCACCTATACAGGGTCAGGAATTATCGGGTCTGCAGTTGTTGCTCTACCCACTAGACCGGCCATGCTTCAATAGTGGGCCCCTCCTTCCAATAATCTTCAAGCCCATAGTTTTGGGTCCCCTTATTTTTTGTACTAATTAGTTTTTCACCTCATCGTTTCCTCGGGATATGTGCTCTACCATCTTAGTGCATAATCATGGGTGATCCCATAAGCAGTAGTGGGTGGCGGCAACTCATTCTACCCCTTCCCATATTCACACGCAAACATATTCCATATCTATTGAAGGAACTAGGGTTAGTGTTCATTGTGAACCCCCATTTACACCCTTAGGGTCATCCACTAGAGGAATTTTAATTTCCTCAAAAATTGATGTGGGGAATATGGCTCGCAGATCATCTTATAGTCGACCCTCACCACTAGCACCCCACCTCAAAAGGTCAAGTGGTATGACCACTGCTCGATAGTCCCTATGCCTTTGTGAGCCACAATACAAGTGAGAATGTGGAATGGGTATAAAATAAATAGTTCTAATGACCCAATCCTCTCCATCACGTCAATTGGTCTCAAGTTGAGAGGGTGACTCCCAGTGATGTTCAGAATCGCTGGACGGAAGTTTATGCTGGGAGGGGAGATTGGGTTCAGATATTCATATACCTCAAAGTGTGTAGCTACCCAACCGTACAAGAAATAGAAGGTCCCATACATATAAAGGAGTTTTTTTCCTATATTATGTGGCATAACTCCTTATCCATCTTTACCAGCAACGACACCATGAGGTTGACATCACCAGCATCGCCACCATGACGAAGGTGCTCAACTGCACCCCCATGTTCCCATCCCACATGGGAGCATCCACCTATAGATAAGTGCAATGATAAACTCTACTATCATGAATATCATGTTGTATCCCCACAACTACCATGATATTTCCTCTATAATCCTCTAGTATAAGTGATCCTTACCTCACTGAAATGCTTTAGGGCGCTAATGTGGCCTCCTTGGTATCCTATTTATTGGTTTGTTCAAAAATTACTTGAACCACTGCTTGAATGGGATGTCCTTCATTATTAGTTTGTGTTCAATTATCCCCTACACCAAGAATAGAAACACCATTTATATGGATGGTAGTTTCTCCTGGTCCTCCCAGGAATTCTCTACAGGGAGGAACTCATCTCACATGGCTCCTTGGATTGGGATCCCAACAATCTAGTAAATATACCACAACCTAATGTTGACCTCCCCATGGTGCAGATCAAATTTTTTGATCCCTAGTGACACCAACTCAATAACTCTGACATCATGTTCAGGTGGAAGTAGACATGGAACTATGAGGACCATGCAGCCTTATAGAGCCTGACTTTCTTCATCTCTACCTCAAATTCATGGTAAGAATGGCATGCCCACTATGCCCAATCTCATTCATCCATGAAATTTCCACCCTAGAATAGGTCTCTTCATTTGATAGGGCTCCCCAATCCCACCTTGAGAATTGTCTCATATTGAGGGGGGGATGTCTCTACCTCCAACGCCTCCTTGTTGACATTATTTAGATGGTTCCATAGGGTTTGTACGGTGAGAGATGCATGATCCTTCATGACGTGGCATCTGATGGCCATTTTTTGTTGGTATTGTCTAGGTGTGTTCCTAAACCAGTAGGCAAGATCGTCCCGATTAGCACTAGGGATAAACACATCATCCCTAGGCCCAAATATGTACAAAAACATCCTCTTACATAGTGGGTGTTCCTGATGAGCCTCCATCAACAATGCGGTGAGTGTGTTGTAATACTATGCACTTTGGATTCTCTCTCCAATCATGAGGTTCCCGACTATCTCTTCTTATTCATTTGAAGTAGCATCTACACCCTTAGAATCCATTGTTCAATACATTAAGATTTTTTGGTACTAGTTCATGAAGGTTTGTTGGTAAAGGTTTCTTTTTAAAGGTTGAGTTTGCAAGAGTTGCAGGTTCATGGAAATGTGACTATGGAAGTTTGGTCGTGGAAGTCCGTTCGTGGATACATGGTTTGAAGAGGAGTTGAGTTTTGTGAATGGTGAGTATTGAGATCATAAAACACTCACAAAGGTCTTGAGTTTTGTGAAAAGAGAGAACATTCCTATCTTTCATGAAAATCACGTGGTCTACTCAGGGACCCCCACCCATATTTATAGGTGTACGATCAAACCTAGTTTTGAAAATTGGGATTTCCAATCGCTATTTTTTGGTGATTTTTTCTCAGAATACAACCCTCATATCCCTAATCGGTTTCAATTATGAGGGGTGGAATTTATTAATGCTGAAATATGCATGTCATGAAGGTATAAACCTTTAAAAAACTGATGGTAACCTCCCTATGAACACGCACATCCGGGGACTTCTGTCATGTCATAGGGAGGTACGACCAGTTCAAAATAAATTCGGGCCAAAACGACCCAAAAATCCACTTAAGGGACTAAATTCATGAAGGTATAAACCTTTAAAAATGGTCGTAACTCACAGAAGTCCCCGGATGTGCGGATCATTGATGGTAACCTCTATGCAGCATAAGTTCGATTCGTGGAGCTCCATTTCACGGAAGTACCTTGTCGTGCGGAGATTTGATGGTAACCTTCATGCATTTTCACTCTGGTCCACGGACCACATCACTTCTCAAAGATCATAATCTTTTGTGAAAGCCTCATATTTCAAAAAACGGATGCCCTTTCCTCTATTGAGCCTATAAATACCTCCCTATGTCTGATTTTCAAGGGGACATGACCTTTAAGCTTATGAGAAAAGCTCTGAATTCTCAATACTCATAATCTTTGTGAGCGATAGAGAAGATGGGTTTTCAAAGGTATCCATCTTTTGTGAAACTATAATCCATGGGTTTTTTAGAACCTCAACCCATGGTAGATATTCCTTTCACAAATTTATATGGTCATCACGTAAGAATAAATACCTTTCCAAATATTAGGGTTTCATGAGATAAATATCCTTCACAATACCAACCCCATGGAAACTAAGACTTTACCTTGAGGTAGGGTCACCATGTTTCATAAAACATATGCTTTTGCAAGACCCCTGACCTATGTGATACCTCTGGAATTTTTGAAGCCCCAAACTTTCATAAAGCCCCAACCTTTACGAAACCCATCCTCCAAGCCTCCTTATAGTTCCTCCTTTAAATAAACACCCTTTTGCAAAAGTTAAGATCCCAGGGCCCCCATACCAATCCAGGATTGGTTCAACCGCACCCCAAGTCTCCATGAGATTGGTACCACCTACTCTTGTGTCTTCCCACATTACTTCAAGTGCAGCATGGGACTTCACCCTGCTTGTTTCTCCTAATTATAAGTAACCTAATTCCTTTTTCTCCTATGAATAGTCACCCTAATGTTAGGCCTCCTTATTTCCACTCCTCCACAACAGTTTCTATTCCATGGTCCACCTAGAGTCACATGATCAGTGGGCATGTAATACCTAAAGGTGGCATCATCGAGGGAAACAGATTAACTGTCTCGATAGAGAGTCATTATGATGAATCTTCCTATCATCTTGACATGGTCCCCTCAAAGTGTAAGCCCCATCCATGTCTGAGCTGCATGACATAAACTTATTATCTCCATATCCGAGTTGCATGACATAAAACTATCTAGATCCACGTACGATTTGTGTGACATAAAACTTCCTAACTCCATGTCCTATTCATATAACATTAAACTACACAATAACATCCTTGGTACATGATGTTAAACTATAGCCTTACCATGTGTGATTAACATAGGATTACCCATGTATGGTCATCATAGAATTCCACTCCCTTCCCCACCATGGGATGAAATGCCCAAAAATGGCCATCTTCTATGTGTAATCCCCACACTATCATCGCTCTTCTTAGGATGAAACTTCATACCTGGGATGAAACCCTGATACCTAAACAACTTCCACTCTTAAGCCCCATTCGTATCATCACTGCTCCTAGCAGCACCCAGGCAGCCTCCATGCATAAGTCCCACACCATCCCTCATTGATGCTCCTTCCACAACACAAGCATCCATACTACATGGACCAATCCTATCACATGACCTTAAATCATGGTATCAAACTATGTGGGTTTTGATCCCTGTTTAATGATAGGGTACGTAGGAAACCTCCACGAGGTTCAATCATGACAACCAAGTCCAAGTGTGAAATCTTCCCCCTTGGGGGACACACTTCACCATCCAAATGTGAAATCTTCCCTCTTTCCCCCTTGTGGGACACACTCCATCAAATCCTGGTGTGAAATCTTCTCCCTTGGGGGACACACTCTATCAAATCCAAGTGTGAACATTCCCCCTTTGGGGGACTCACTCCACTATCTAAGTGTGAAATATCCCCCCTTATGTGGGACACACTCCACCATCCTAGTGTGAAATATTCCCCCTTGGGGGACACACTCCATAAAATCCTAGTGTGAAATATTCCCCCTTGGGTGGACACACTCCATCAAATCCAAGTGTGAAATCTCCCCCCTTAGGGGGACACACTCCACCAAATCCCTAGTGTGAAATATTCCCCCCTAGGGATACACTCAACCATCCAACATGTCCCTGCAAGATGTTAAACATGCTCCCAACCTATCCCTGTAAGACATTAAACATGATCCCAATATATCCCTACAATATCTTAAACTTATGCCCAAACTATCCCCACAAGGAATTAAACCTGCATCTGACCTATCCTCCCAAGATATTAAACTTATTCCTAACATATCCCTGCAAGATGTTAAACCTGAGCACAACCTATCCCCTCAAGATGTTAAACTTATTCCCAACCTGTCCCCACAAGATGTTAAACTGGTACCCATCTATCTCCAAAATATGTTAAACTTGTGACCTAATCCAAAATCCCTACCCCATAAAATAAACATGGGAAGCCTGAGGTAAAAAACCTCAAAAGATTTATGCCCCTGGTGTTAACAACCTCATGGAAAACATGGTATGCCTTGGGTTCCATGCCTAAAATGACTCACACATGATATCCCCTCCTAGAAGAGGAATAATTTATAGATGAACAACCTACCCAATTTATATACATGACCAATGTGCCCAATGTTACCAACATTACTACCTCCTCTGGCCGAAGGTTGCTTCCCTATCAAGATAGAAGCAGCATAATTAACTGGAATCCACCTTGAGATGTCACCAGGAATGAGTTTCACAAACATGACTTAAATCTATAGGGGAGACACAAACTAGGAGACTAGCTCCAAGAGGAATCCATGGAAGGAGGAATCAATATCCCATCATCTCATTTTAATCAAGGATCTGACACCACTGATTAGAGTGATGGAAGATGCCAACCTTTATAAAGTGGGAATTTATGGAAATGGTCAATTCACATGATGCATTGGCCCCAGCAGAAAGCATTAGAAACAAAATCATTTTTATATATTTTATTTATACGAGGAGAATATTCATTTTTATAAGGACTATAGTGTTATGAAAGTGATATATATTCCCTTATTTTTGTAACCACCAAAAGTATTATTTTCTAGTGGTTTGTGTGTTTTTGGATTACTTCCAAACCATTCCAAGGACTAACTACTCTGATTGAGTAATGAACCTTGTAAATACATGTGTTCTTGTGGTTGTTCTTGGTTGTTGTTTTCATTGAGTTCATTTTTTACTAATCATAGGTGAAGGTTGTTTCTTAAGTGATAAAAATTAAAAAGACAAGATCACTAATTCACCCCCTCCCCCTCTCAGTGATCACATAGATCCTGATTGATCCTTTCACAACCCACTAGCAGGGGTTTAAAAACTACTAGATCTAGTAAAAGGGGTTAAAGAAGGCTAAAACCTACTCCCTGTTGACTGAAAATTCTTCTTATGGCCAGGAAACTGGGAACCGGTCGTAGCTTTTCTCTATAGAAAATCTCAATGAATCACATCACATGATGATATGTTCCTAGTCAATGTCCTCTATATGACTTACGCCTTCTTTAGTACCTCAAGATACAACTTCAATATAAATGGGGTGACCTGGCACTGGATATCTGGGTGAAAAGCCTCCTCAAAATTCCTCGTCATAGCCTCCTAATCTAGGAGAAGATTCAAATCATAATGTATGAGGTTTATATAGTGGATACTAAACTCTTGAACACTAGAAATCCCTTGTCAAAGGGTGAGAATCTCATGCTGATATGACACCTTAGCGGTCAAAGATAGGATCTCATCCTGAAACTAATCCCTAATTGTTTCCCAGGAAACAGATGACTCCTCACAATCCTCGAGGAATAAAATCCACCATTGTTGAGATGACCCACGCAACATCATCATAGGCAAAGAAACTCAGTTCTCTTTCTGAGAATGAATCAAACTGAAGGTTTTATACACCAATCTAATCATTTTTGAGATACTTTGAACAAGAAACTTTATATTCTCTTATTCCTTGGTTGTCATCATTTTTTACAATAGTTAATAATGTCATATCTTTTAATCACTTGTCTTTCTCCTTCAATCTTAGTGATTTCTAATTCAGATCTGGACTCTTTAAGTTCATCTTATATCACTTTGATGAAATTTCAATAGGTTTCTAACATCATATTACAATAAGATAAATCGCTTTCTCTTTGGATGTCATAGGTTCAAGAACATTTGCTTCTTCTTGATCCATATGCAATTGAAATTTTATCTTGGAAATGTCACTCTTTAGCTTGTTGTTTTCATGCACAACTTCCTCCAATTTAGAATCATATGACTCTCTTAAACTTCTTTTCAAGCCCTTAAATGAGTCATAAATGTAATTGGCCAAATTAGTCAGTAATTCCTTTAAAACTTTTTCTAAATCAACATACGAGTCACCAGTTAAATCCATTTATTTGTTATCTTCATATATCAAAATAGTTTCTTCTTATGGGAAATCATCATAATATGCAACCACTGAGGGTGAGGGGTGAATCAGTGGTCCATAACAATTTCAAACTTTTCTTTCTTAAAAAATATTCCTTTGTTATTATCTTTCATTATTTTTTGGTTAAGGGTGTCTCACTCACCTCTTTTCTTTTTGGAATTATATCACTCAAATACAAGAAATCAAAGAATAACAAGCAAACGTCAAGTTTTACAAGGTTCACCGCTCTTTAAGAAGTGGCTAGTCCTTGCTGAGGAGTGAGTGGTATCCCACTTATCAAAGCCTTTTACCATTATCTTCTTCATGTCCATGGAGCAGTAGATATCCATGGACTCTATATAAATTTTAGAGTCTCTTATGACACTTTCTCATTCTGTTTAAAGGAACTTCGCAAATACATCAATTAAATAAAAGAAAAGTTTTCAATTATACCCTCTATAGTTGTTGCCTTAGTGAGAACCCCAATCTCGTGAGTGCCTTATAAATGTACACTCTCTTCTTCTCAAGCTCAGATGGCTAGAGTCTCATGTTCCATGACATATGATAGTGAAATAACAAGCTTCAACTTAATACCTCAATGATAAAATGAGTTTACAATATATAAAATTTATCCTTCTCTTTTTCTTCTTCTTATGTGTGTGGATATGCCTTCAATTAGACACACACACACACCTCAAAATCTCTTCAACTAAATACATAGTGTATCATGGAAATATAAGTGAGAATTCCTCTATTCCTCCTCTTTCATGTGTGTATAAGGATATTCATAATGTCACACATGATATCAGTCCTCCTTTATCAACCTTTGATAATTTCTTCAACAGTATTCAGTAGAGGTGGAATCTCTCACACACATCGATGGGAAGAATTCAATAAAACAAAGCATGTCATGTTTACCCATCAAGAGTATCCTATCTTGTTCTTCTTTAGTATCAAATGATCATCAACAATGGTGTATACTACTTCCTTTATTCTCCTGGAAATCCCTCTATCAATCTCAGTTCCTTTCACACCCCTGAATTGACCTTAATCTGGGCACAAAAATTCTCTCAAGTCAAAACATACAGTATGTACCCTATTGTTTCACTACTACTGGATAGAAATGTGTTTTTTCCATAAATTTTGATTAAGAATTCCAATTGAGGTTATTAAACTTAGGTTATAAAGATTAATTTAGTGTCCACATATCTCTAGTTATATAGAAATTCTGAATCTTCAATATTAGAGGTCGTGGAGTCCTTCCATTTGAGGTGATTAAACTCATAATGCACTTAAAATCAAACTCATGTCATATAAATGATATTGAATAAAGTTAAACAACTTTATCTTGATGATCTTTTACTTGGGAAGCCTTTGTTTACTTCATTGGTGGGAAGAATCCATGACCTACTCCCAATAAGAGACTCTTACCACCACATCACCACATTTAGTGACATTGTTTAGCAATCTCCATTCCTTTGTGTGTGTGAAGTTGTGCGAAGCATGGAAAATCTATTAGATTCTTCTCATAGAATTTGATACTTTATTGATTCATCGTGACTCATGGATATACAATGTGTCATCATCTCAATGTGTTTTTCTTATCATGATGTGGGCAGCCTTTGTCTTCATAATGCTCATATGTATGATTCATCATGTGGCATACAATTCCTTCACCTCATGACCATTGTAGGCCTTCTTTTTCCTCTCATAATGATCATAGTGGATCATATTCTCCTTCATCGTACATCATCAAGCTAGGATCTCTAATAGACATTGATAAAAAAACCAACATGGAACACATAGGATCTTCACTAGAGAAAGAGAGAAAGAATACCATGAGAAATATTCAAAGGGTGGAATTTAAAAAGGCGTTGACATGGATAAAAAACCATCAGAGGAAGAGAAGAAATTATAGAATATTTAAGAAAAGGATTCCTTGTTTTTTATTTAATCTTAAAATATTCACAAATAAGGAAGATATTGGTTTAGACATTATTTTCAAGAAAATACATAAAGATAAGAATGTTTCCATAAGAAAAATATTTTTTAAAGATGACCAATGATTAGAACATATAATAGAAACAAAGTCATTAAAAAGGAATCTTGATAGGAAAGAGAGGGATTTGTAAGAAAATTTAGAAGAAATCTATTTAGCATTTTTATAGTTTATGAAATATCTATTAAATAAAAGTAAAGGAATGTAAAGAAATGGAAAAAAAAGAAATATAATGAAATTAGATAACTTGACATAAAATATTCAAAAGACATCTATATAAATAGAAGAGAAAGAACATAGATATGAAGAGAAAAATTCAATCCAAAGAGTGATCAAGAGGAAGGTTTCCCTTTATGAATATCAAAAGGCATAAATGGTTGAGAGAATAAAAAATGGGAATGCAAATCCTTTGAAATGAACATAAGAGGAGTGTGAGATTTCAATTGTAAAGTACATATAAATCTTCCAAAGGAAGATTAGATATATAAAATCTCATATAAGAAAAGAGATCAAGAAAAAAACATCTTACCTTAACTTATGACTCACTTGCTCTAACTCCCTGTATAATCAACTTAGACTTATTAATCATCTTTTACATAATCTTATTTACATTTATTTCAACCTCATCGTTGATGGTGGGGTGGTTTGGGTTGGGTGGTCTGAGGGGCAGGTTGCGAGGTCAAGTCCTTGGGTATGCATGTTTATTGCATTTCTTTCCCCGCGTCGTGTTCTACGGTGGCAGATGTAATCTACCTTTATTATTCACATTTATTTCATTTATTACGAATCACTTATATTCATTCATTACTTATTTATTAGTAGTTTCAATTGTTCCATGCTTGTTTTGGCATACCGACTTCAGTCATCATTCCTTGTTGACGCGTTCGTCATCTTCAAAATAGTCAAGGCATTGAAATCATAATTTCATAATGGGTTCCGAAGTTCCATGTTTGTTCCATGATAGGTACATGTACGATTCGTAAAGAATGTTTAAAGATCCATTTGTTCGATGTAATTTTATCAATTGTAAAGAGTTATTTTAATAATGATTTTTCATTTGTATATTACCATTCCAAATCCATAAAAATAACTTAAATAAATAATAAATTTCATATATAACCAGAAATTATGTTTTCACAATCTTCCATAACAATAATGATGAAAATGGAGTAGCATCGTTCATATAGGTGGTTGAATTGATCCAAACATAAACTAGCTAAAATGAGAGGATTATTATGTGTGTATTATTATTTTATCATTATTACATAAGTACAGTGATGCTAATTGCATATTATTAAACCAATTAATCATATAAGGAGGTTTAGAATGAGAAGATTAAAAAAATTGAAAAGGCATTGCCTACTTGAAGATTTTGGATCCATACTTAGCGGTCTTCTTTGTAATGATGGGTTTGACACTCCATCTTGAGACCAATGGCTATTAAACAAGAGGAAGGCTTATAGGGAAGGGAATTTGGGCAGAGTTTGGAGAGAAAATTGAATTTAAAGTGTGGTTTTGAAATGGGTGGAGGATTGGTCCATTAATAGATAAGATTGAGTATTTTTTTCAAATATTCATTCCTTAATGATCAAGGAATGTATTTTTAGAAGGAAATTGGTTCAAAAATGAATAAAAAAACCGGTTGTGCATTTCTCATCCACACAAGTTCATGACAATGTGTTATAAGTTTTTAATCATTCTTATTACATATCACATTTGTCATCCTTATCATTTACCAACACACACTATTAATCCCCCGATTACATATTTTTTATTAAAAAATGATATTGAACCACTAAATTAATTTCAATGTTCGGATTCCAAATATGAAATTCATTTTGTCAAATTCAAACTATAAATATGAGAAATTTTACTTTTAAATAAACAAACAAAAATTATAACAAAAAGTAATTATATGACAATAAATTATTATATTTTTATTGATTTTCATTACGTAATTATTCCATGAATGTTAATAAATATAAAATATATATTATTATTCACTTCCACGTGAGGATTACATGCCTTTTATAACAATTTATATTTACTCATTATCTATATGTATATTCAATGACTATATACTCAGCCTCTATATAACGATTACATTACCATATTCTATTCCTATATATTGTCTTACATACTTCTATAAAATCATTCTACCTATTCTATTTTTCAAGATGTCTACCATATTTCTAATATTTTACATTCTTTCTACTTTTATAGCCGTAAAAATGGTTTTTATGGATACCATGAACAAGAATACAATAAACCTCCAGTTTTTTTATTTACTTGCATACGTAGTCTCTTGATAGTTTTCATGTAATATCCCATATATATTTCTTGTAATAATGTTTATTTTATTTTATGTCATAATATTTTACCATAATGAAATAAAGTACTGCAATTTTAGATTTGCATTACATGGAAGACAAGTTATTCAATTTCAACACACATGTATATTATATAAGGAAGCCCCAATGGTTACGCCTCTCAGGAGTCTCGTGAAATGTATCGGGGTCAAGTCTCCCAGAGTACTTATAAACGCGGTAGATTTCTTCATTTCTTTGTATTTCCCCTCCTCAAATTAAGGTAATTGTAATTATAAAAGGAAAATTCATACTAAAATCTAGATTGTTACGGACGAGTTTGTTATCCATCAAAACCCAACATATGCATATAACAAAGCCAAGACCTTCTAGAAATGCAGCCAAGTTTGTTGCGTGTCTCCAAAAGGTTCAAGAAACATTTTATGAGTGGAAAAGGGATAGGGCATGTGAATAAAAAGAGACATTTGGGAGAGAGAGAAAGAGAGAGGCAATTGAGTAGTAGGCTCTCCACATTACATTTAAGGTGAAATTGGTAAAAAAAGAATGTGTCCCTAGGTTTTCCATGTGTCGATTCTATATGCTCTAGTACATGTACTAAAAGCGTTACATGATACTAATTTGATCACTCAAGCAAAAATTGTGTTGCTGCCTAAAGTGGAAACAATACACTTTCATAACAAGGGCTTAAGTAGTTGAGTTCCTTTAAGATTCATTCCCAGAATCATCCCAAAAATGCCTAATCAATGACCAGGCATTGCTAACAAATGGTTTGTGATACAAACACACAAAAGGATTCAAAGCAACAAGGATTAAAAACAGCAAGAATCATCAGCATGGTCATCACCATTAGAATAACTTAGTATAATCTATTCTATAATTTTTTTTTTTTTAAAGGATTACAATGATCAGGCATCTTCACAAATCCCTCAGCAAGGCTAAAACCTGCCTCCAGTTGGGATCTCTGCTGTAGATTCGGATCTAAGTTAGGGCTGCTGGTCCCAGCTCAACTCTTCCTGAAATCCAGATTGGAAATTCTTGAACTTTGGAGAAAGCAAAATCATTGTTTGTCAGCTAAGAATCCATCTGTCAAAGCTTTTTTAGGACAAAAAAACTTTTTTACCTTCAATTGCAAGATCAGTTTTAGAGCTTGTTTGTTTTTTCAAAAAAAAGTAACCTGTTCGTTTTTTTTCCCCTTCAAAAAACAGAATCTAAAAGAAATGTTTTCGATTAAAATCTATTCTACCATTAAAAGTAAATCTATTCTACCATTAAAAGTAATTTTTTATTATTATTATTATTATAGCACAAACCCAAAATCAATTGTTTTTTAAGTTTAAGAGCTCTCAGCCATTTTCAGGGAGAAAAAACTTTTTTATCGAAAAATAACTTTTATAAAATTATAGTGCATTAGTTTTTCAATTCAAAAACAATTTGAAAAAAAATAACATTTCAGCTCTAATATATTTTAAAAAAAACAATTCAGATTTTTCGAAAATCGATTTTAGAATAGATTTCTTCATTTCAAATCTGAAACAAACTAATTTAGAGCCTGTCTAAAATTTAGTGGCATTTGTTTAAGATTTTTTCAAAAAAGAAGAATCTGGAAGAAAAAAATCGATTTTCAGCCATTTTTTAAAAGCCATTTTGATTAGCTTTTTTAAAACTGAATCTGCGATTGGAAGTGATGAGTGGGTTTTTTATTATAACACAAAGATTTATTTTTTAAGTTGAAACAAATGGGTTCCTAGATAAGTTATTTTTCCTGAAATATATGATTTTGGCCATTTTTTTAAAAGCCATTTTGATTTGCTTTTTTAAAACTGGTTCTGCGATTGGAAGTAATAAGTGGGTTTTTTATTATAACACAGACATTTGCTTTTTAAGCTAAAACAAATGGGTTACTAGATAAGTTTTTTTCCCCTAAAATGTATGATTTTGGCCATCAAAAAGCCAGAACAAACAGGCACTAAATTAAATTTCAATAATGACTTGAAATAAAGATTACACACAAATACATTTTTCTTCTTCTCTAGGGACCCAATTAGGAAAACAAATCAACAGAACCAAAACCACAAATACAGCCAGAGTTGCAGACTCACTTATGTTTCCGAGACAACGCCAGATTTCGGGTTGAAACAATCAATATTGCACAATCCAACCGACCGCATCATGTCTCCGAACCTGCAAGAAATCGCATCCATAAAATCAAGAAACAATTCAAATGCAAATAGAACGCATGACACAAGGAAAAATAAAAACAGAAATTTTCAGACCGGTCAATGCTGTTTCTTCCCTTATCCAGTTGCTCCCCATTTTCTGCCCCATCGATGCTTTTTCTTGATTTCTCCCTCCTGTCGGTGCTATGTCTCAATTTCTCCTTCCGGTCGATGCTTGACCTTCGCTTCTCTCTCTGGTCAGAGCTCGGCCTAGGTTTCTCTCTCCGATCAGTGCTTGATCTGGATTTCTCTCTCGAGTCCATGCTGTCTCTGGGAAGTTCCGTTTGGTCAGCAACAGCTGGCCCATCTCCATTTCTCAGGTGCTTCGTCTTTTCAATGGCTGAGATGAACTTCTTGAGATGCTTGATGTATTGTGGGAAAAGCTCCAAGTCACAGTGGTTCCCTCCTTTGATCCATAACGGTTCATATTTCTCCTTGCAAAGTTCCCAAAGCCGTTTGCCATGCGAGCAGTCCACGACATCATCGGCAGTTCCCTGCAAGTACAAATCAAGAACATATGGCTTTCCATCTCAACACGCTTCCAACAACTATGACTATTTCAAGGCCATGTTTGGTACGACAGAATGAGAAATGGACTGGTGAGTTCGTAGTTTGTTTGGTACGCATGGAAAAAGTGTGATAAAATATGTTAAATGATATAAATATATGACCAAAAAATACAATATGATTTCTCTCCATTATTTAAAGAGCTTTCTTGTCAATGACACATAAAATCAGAGATAATTATGTTCAAAAAATATATGTCTCCCAAACTGGAAGAAATCTCGCTTCCCTTAATTGATGGAATTGTCACTACCTTTGTCTCTATTAAACGATGTGAGTCTCACATCGGATATTGGGTATTATGTCATCTTTATTATTCACTATAAATAAACACCAAGGTCCACCTTAGAGGCCTCTTCAACTTTGAGTCGCTGATCCATTCTAACAGTATCTTAAACCAAATATGAATTATGATTGTTCCCTAACACATTCCTTTTCCCATGCCACTACTTCTTCATACAAAACATAACAATGAAGGCAAAATATTTTGAGTAATAGCAGAATTATCAAAGAAACCCTTTTTCAGTATAATTTGAAGATATGTGCCACAGGATCTAGACAAGCCGGAAGAGGAAAGGAGAGCTTCCACCCATGCGACGTTGTTGGAGTAGAATATGGAAATCATTTAGAATCATCTAACGTGGAATGTGATGATTGGCTTAGTAAGAGGGTCATGGGATGAGCTTTATGCATAGTATGGATTCCATTGCAAATCAGAGGCATGTGAAACCTTTTTCAGATTATGCGGAAGAATTTGATTCGAGTATAGAAGAGAACCCCAAGCTAATAAAGGGGTATTTTTTTAGAGGTTTGCAGTAGCATCGTGAGTCTCTGTTTTCTTCCCCTGTTTTTTTGTAACTCCGTTTTTATGGAGATCTAAATAGGAAGAACCAGACATTTCTAGGAGTTTCTGTTTTAATATGTCCAGTTCTTGGCTTTGTCTTCAGCTCTGAGAATTGCAGTGTGTGGTTTTGAGTGGGGAATTAGTGATTGTTGCTTCTTTAATTCTTATCACATTATGTTATTTCTTCTTTCACTGCATGAGTTATGGGATGCATTTTTAGGACTTAGCTGCTTGATATATACTTCTCTCGAGATAGTTTCGTGTAGGTGAGATCTAAAGTATCATTATATTACTCAACAATTGTTTGAGTAACTGTATCAATTCACATAGGAAAAACAAGCATCTTTAATTACAACTTACAACGAAAAATTAATTTGAAATTAGAAAATATCAAAATTGAATGGCTTGGCAAGGTGAAAATCAAAATCCGAAATGAGAATCTATGCATATGTGTCAAGTTGGAAGAACAATAAATGAGAAATCCCAACGATAAATGATTTTGGTAACTCAGTCCAGTAAACAAAACAGCTTAAGATTTGAGGTGATACTCACATGAATTACCAGCACAGGGCATGGAACCAGTGGTATTTTATCAATATTCTGCAAGATGAAGAAAACGGAAAGTTCATTTGTAGAGAGCCCTGGCATCAATTGAAGGCCGCCATTGTAATTGAAAATAGCTGAAAAAAACATGCACCTTATAGATATCAAACCAGTATGTCCGCTTCACTGGGTAGACAACTCGAAGCCCAGACAAGATTGAGCTGTGCAAAACCACAGCCCGCAACCTCGGCAGCCTGGCTGCTAAATCTACCGTCGGTCCGCTCCCAACGGATTGTCCATACAAAATAACATCTTCCTGCTTAACCCCATAAGTCTCTTCCAGGCATCTATAGGCAGCCTCAATATCAGCATAAGTGTTCTGTTCACTCGGCTGAGAAAACAAATTCCCATCATGCGATTCAGCAAACCCCTTACTGGGAGGACTACCTAAACATTTTACACTTTAATTAAATCCCCTAAATCCAAAACCACTTATCTCGTGTGTTTGAACTGTTCTTTGATTATTATTATTTTGGAAGAGCGCATTGAAATTTGACGCATCACTCTTGCTCTAAATCCCCTAAAAAGAATTACGAAAAGCTCTAAAGTCCGCGATTCTTAATCCTGTTTATCCATTTTAGAAATAGCATGTACCTTGCCCGAAGACCGTCCATACCCAGAATAATCATATCTGCAAACAGCCGGCGGCCACAAGCTGCGTCAGTCCGGTTGTTATAAGCAGAAACAAAGAAAGGCTGGATCCGGAAAACTGACCCCATCAAATTGACTCGAAGATGAAGGCTGAGTTCGCAGAACAGCTCGTACATTTGACCCAGATCCGCGGCGTTGCCGTGAGAGTATAGAATAGTCAGGGAAGCAGATGTGTTCTTCACGTACAGCGCCACGATTTCATTCTTCTTCTTCGTGCGCAGCTTCAAAACGTCAACATTTTCCTTCTGAGAAACATCCGAGATCGTTAACCTCCCGGTGGCCTTGTCGGCGACAACCTTATACGACGGGGGGCTCGGCGGGAAGAACGCGAACTTCGCCGCCATCGAAGACGTCACGAGCCCCATAACCAATCCCCCCACCGCCCAAAAATACGCGACGACAGAACAGCAATCGAAGGTTAAACAAACGAATCAGGGAACTTCGGTTTCGTTTTCCGAGCCATGTGACAAAAAACAGGCCGTCGAAGACGGAGGAGGATGATTAGCGCATGGAGGCGGAGATTAGGGTTTTGCGAATGGCTCACCGGAAACCCATGGAGGCGTAACAGAGGTGGGAGGTGGTGTAGCGTCACGGGGGTGAGGACGGAGGCGAGGGAGGGTTTTCCGGCGTGACGAAGTGGAGGGGGACACGTGTGAAGCCGGGTGATGGCTGTGTGAATCATTGGGTGACAGCGATTGGAAGATAACAAGAAGGAAGGTGCCCTTGGTCGTTTGACAGCTGTACTTTTGTCGGACCAACGGGGCGAACCTACCTGCGCATCGCCTCATCCCGTTGAACAGTTGGAATCTTTGGTCTTGAAAATTTGCCTGAGTTTTTTTAATTTGATAATAGAAAATATTTTTAAAAATGTTTCTAACATTTATTATGAATCTAAAATGTAAATCAATGAGATGCGGAAAATCCAAGTTTATTTAATTATGTGATAAAATGTCAATCTGACCATGAGTTAATACACAATAGTTTATATAATGACAGCTAAATAATTTATTATATGTCACTAATTTCTACGTGCTTTAGAAATTGAGGACGAAAACACTGACATAAGAAATTTCTTTGATTTAAATAACTTGATGACATTAGCATGAAGACTCACTAAAAATTGTTTTATTTCGTCTTAAAAGATAAATGTTGTTTATTACGTTTTAAAAAAAATCGTAATTAAATTTGAGAATAAAACCATTTAATTTCATGAGCAGGTATTTTAGTGACATTTTAAAAAACCAGTCGTTTTTAATTGAATTTAATTTTTTTTAAATATATTTATCAATTTCGAAGTTCTGCTTAGTTTTTGAGCGTCACAAAAAATGGGGTATGGGCGTATTTATTTTATAAAATTATATAAGTGGCATTTTTAAGGCTTGTTTGTTGTTTATATACGTGATATTTTTAAGTTTTTATTGTGTTTCGAAATTTTATCCCATGGGATCGGGTTTAATTTGGACGAGATAAATGTTAAAATTAATACGAGACATATTTAAATTATGAATTAATGTTCAAAATAATACCACCGAATATAAATTAAAGAAAAAAACTATTCGCGGGCAAATGCTGACGTGGTTTGGGTTTTGGTCCGTTTTCTCCCGCTTTTAACGGAAGTTTAATTTTTTTTGTTATGCATAATTTGTCCAAGGCATTGAAAAGCGCGGATTTCCATGTTTTCACTAAACCTCAAGTTTTTTTAACCACAGTAAATTCTGACTTTTATTCTTAGAAATTCTCACTTTATTTTTGTTTGATGACTATTAAAATGATATGAAATTGTTTTTTTTAGAAGATGACAACTGGAAACAAAAACTGTTATTTTATTTCAATGAAAAATTTGTTGTGAAATTGATCAAACGCCAATTGAAACCGCGAATCATTTCGAAACCGGAAATATAAGATCGATCGTAGGCAAAGCGCATCGTTGAGAAAGCGGATGTCGTATTTGCGTATGACGATAATAATAACAAATAGAAATACAAATACAAATACAAAAGAAAAACAATAAGTAGAAAACACAATGTAGAGCCAAAAGTCCATATCATTTCATTAACATGTCACCATATTTATAGAGTATATGAGATCTGATCCAACGGTGAGAATATGAAAGGTTAGCCATTAAGAGTGGAATTAATTGGGAATTCATGAGTCATCATAATTGTCATAATTATGACATCCATTAATAACGTTTCATAACACTCCCTCTTGGATGTCATAATTTCATGGAACCTTATTTAATCTTCACTTAAAAAAACCTTGTGGGAAAAATAAGTGAAGTCAAAATAAATGAATTTCATGTCATGCTACCTCGTTAAAAACCTTATCAGAAAACCCAGTGGGAAAAAACCTGATGAAGGAAAAAAAAGTGCAGCATTTCCAAACCCCCCCTGATTATATCATTTAGTTGCGTCTATAGGACATCAATTAATATTATTATTTGATTATGTCTCCACGACATGGGAGGAAGACCATAGATAATAATGAATGATCTCATTAAAAATTACAACTCATGGGGAAGACCAACAATTTCCATTAATCATAGATATCCATAATAATTTATAACATTCCCTTGGATATAATTGCCTCATTAAAAACCTCATCAAGGAAAAACCATTCAGGGAAAACACTTGATTAAGGAAAAAAAGTACAATGACATCAAGTCCTCAGAGTGTTGCCTCGTTAAAAACCTTATCAAGAAAACCCAGTGGGAAAAACTTGACTAAGGGAAAAAGAGTACAACAGTTACATCTTTCATTCATAATGATCATCATTTATCTCATAGAATGTCCGTGATCAATTCATAACCAATTCAGTTTTGAATTTTGGAATAATAATAACTTATACCCTTTATATTTCAATAAATGGGGAAGAACATTAACTTGCACCATAATATGATTTATTGTCATTTGCAAGGTACATATGCACATGTACATTTATATCCTTCAGGGATTAATAAAATGTGCATTTATATTTAATCCTTCCAGGATAGGTATGTTTTTCATCAACCCCTTATGTATGAAATCTATTACTCTTGGAAGCAAGAGATTTAATTATTCATTAAGGGTAAAACCATTCCAAAATTTAATATTTCATCTTCAGGATGATTAATTCAAAATACAAGGACATTCCATGTAATTTCATGATCAAATAATTCATTGATTTTAGAACTCTTCAAGAGTTTAGATGTTTTTCAAAACACCTTAATAATAAGATGAATACAATGATTCATACAAACCATGGGATGATAAATTCAATTTATATTCTTCCTTAACTTAATATGGGTAAATCGTATTCAGTTCACCGCATAATTTATCAGATTGGGTGAAATTTCCATAATTTTGAATATGCTCCAGGCATTTTGAACCCTTATAGGATTCATATAAATATCCAAATATACAAGGAAAAATATTTCTTATAACAAGATTACTGATATTCAATAGTCTTTATAGTTTGGATAATCAATCCACAACTTTATATGTTGAACATTTCATAAGTTCCTTTAATAATTTTGGCCAATTATTATGATGTAGACATCTGTCAAAATCCATTGTCATCAATGAGTTTTAAAAGCATTCATAGACAATATATCATCAACAACATTTGATTGAGATCTCATAATTTTTCTGGCACCAGTGTCACTTCAGGGACAATATCTAAAAAGATATAATATTGTCGATATATTCATTTTCATCTTCAAGGGAAAATATATTTATTGCTTTCTACTCATGATGAACAATGATTTTATATAATCAGTTCAACCACACTTCAGGTGTGTATAATCAGACTATTGATTTCCAACACTTTATATTCATGTAAGTGTTGTGAGCATCTTGTCTACAGGATCATATATTATATGATACTCAGTATTTATTTTAATCAACATGCAATGTATACTCACCAGCAGCAAATAACACATGCGATCATTTATTGGATACATCTTTCATATAGATGTATCACATGGTGGACGCGCCCCATATATACTTCTTCATAAGTATATGAGAAATTTATTTCCATAATAAGTGCTGATGATATAAATAATTTACCTAAAAAATGGGTACCTCGGGGTAAATTATTATACAGGGGGAATTCATAATGACTTCATGATAGAAAATTCATTGATAATTTTGTAGACATATGCATCCATTAAATAAATTCATCATTCTCCCCCTGATGAATGTCTACTATGTTGTCAATAAATTGATGCTCATGTATACTTGAATCAGTATATTTCATTATAATTGATCTCAGATGGCCTAAATCATCATATCGTATATTTGAAGTGTGAGGATCAATAAACTTCTGGTTTACCATTATTGATTCGATTGTACATAACAAATTCTTTATAATCACTTCTATGAATGCTTGCTACATATCGAGGTACCTCTTCTATCTTCATATGATATTCATTTTCATGAATATCATTCATATATCTCATTGAGACTTTAGATATAACAAAGCATTAAGAATTTGTACTACCAGGTAGGAATGTATTCGCTCTTCTGGAATCATTTATTAATTTTTACTACTGGTAAATGTACTTATATGAGCATATACTAACGCATATATGAGTTCTTTTGAAGCATTTAATCAAAATAATATTTTGCTTCAAGATCGACTCATATAAGATCTTCAGGATCTTTCATTGTGAAAACTCATATTTGTCGTTATAATTTCCACTTATGGTGGTTGATGAATTCGTAATATAATCATAACGGGTTAGGCCCATCACCAAACAAATTATTGCATAATTTAGAACTTCTGGCCAAAATATTTTGGAACTTCGGGTCCAAATATTATTTTACAATACATCTATCTGGGATAGGAGCCCCCACGTCTTTTAAAACTGGTGAATGTGGTAGCGAGAACCAATGTGGAAGAATCTTCTCACTACTGGAAATAAGCACATTTGTGACGGGGGTCCGTCGCAAATGACCCGTTGCGGTAAATGGCGTCGCAACTAACACTATTTGCGACGGGCCCGTCGCTAAACATATTATTCGCGACGAGAATATTTCCCGTCGCAAATACTAATCGATATGTTTTTAAAAACTTTAAATAAGGCTTTTGCGACGGGACCGTCACAAATAACATTTGCGACGGGACCGTCACAAATAACATTTGCGACGGGCCACTAATCTCGTCGCTAAAAAGTTAAAAAAAATTAAAAAAAAAGAAGTAAGGAATTGCGCGGGCCCGTCGCAATTACCTATTGCGACGAGATGATTTTCCCGTCGCAAATATTTATAAAAAAATAAAAATAAAAAAAATTAATAAAATTTTTTAATTAATATTATAATAGTAATAATACAATTATAATTCATTCAGATATTAAAACAAAAAATCATTCAAATATTTAAAAAATTATAATTAAATTAAAATATTAAAATATTAAAATATATATATAAAAAATTAATATTATAAAATATGAATAATATTATTAATCATATTAATATTGTAATATAAATAATATAATATCATATAATAATAATAATAATAATATACCAAATTCATATTATTATAAATAATTAAAAAATTATAATTATAATTAAATTTTTTGAAACTTTTTATGTATTAAAAATACTGAATATAATATTATTAAAATAATTAGAAAATAAAAATATGAAAATTATCAACATTTGCAAAAAGAAATATAAACAAATAATAAAATACTAAGAGTAATATTATTATTAATAAAATAAACAAACATTAAAATAAATACCAATAATAAATAATAAAGTATTAAAAATAAATAGAAATTAAATAATACAATATTGACACCAGTATAAGAGAGACAAAAACTCTGAATAGAAAAAATGTCATATTTTAAATTTACAAACTTTATAACATCTAAACAATAACTAATTTGAAGGAGGAGGGGGAGGGGGGATCTGCTGGTGGAGGAAACTCCATCCCTAAGGCATGAGTGAGTCGGCGCATGTACTCCATCTGCTGCTGCTGCTGCTGCTGCCACCGACTCATCTGCTCCTCGTACACCTGCTGCTGTCGTCGGCGCTCCTCCTCATGCTGCTGTTGCTGCCGACGCATCTCCTCATGCTTCTTTTGGAGACTCTCTATCAACTCAGTCTGAGATCGCAACTGATCCTCATACCGTGTAGCGGAAGAAGATACACGGGCTCCTCTTGAGCTGGACGCCGACATCGCAGCACTACCATAATAATCTTCGGGAGTCAGTCGAGAGCCGATGCCAACTACCCGGCCCTTCTCGAAGGCATATTGGGTCGCCTGCATCCATGCCGCCTCATCAAACTGATGGTCACTGGTCTGATCTGATGGCTCGGCCTGACCCTCAGGTCGGGTCTGTGACGCTGCGGTCTCATATGACTCATGTAATTGGAATTTAAAATTAAAATTGTGAATATATTATATGCAGTTAATTTTTAAACTTGAAAACAAATAATACTGACCACGATGTGACGTTGACGATCACCTCTGAGCTCCCCAGTAGCTGGATCACTGTACATCCTCCGATATACGTCGTACTCCGTAATATCGGGGTGCTCGACAACCTATAAGAATATAAAATAAATTGTTAATATTTAAAGTTATATAAAATATTTATAAAAAATGTACGTACCAAATGCTGTTTATGAGTACTGAAAGTACGACTCCCAGCTCGATGAGTCACCTCCTGTCTCCCCCGATTCTGCCTCCCCACCGATGATCTCCTCTGAAAGCCACCACTCAACCAGTGTGCACATAATCCATCCCATACGTGGGATGAAATGTACTCTGGTCGATGTACTCTACATGACTCGTCAAAATCTAACACTCCTGCTTTCTTCATGGCAGCTCTTCTTAAATTGTGCAAAAACTGACGAAAGCGATCACGCATGGCCACCTCCCATGCCTCGTGGATGACGTCGCGCATGGTATCCTCGATCAGATACCATAAACCCTACAAATAATTCAAAATATCAAGTTATAAATGAAATAAATTTCAAAATAAAAATTATTTATTTACGTACGTACCAACCAATGGCCGAACATGGCCTGCTGCACATCAACGGAAATATGCTCCCCTGTCGTCCATGACTGAGAAAAATAGTTGTGCAAAATAGCGTTGTCCTATCCGACTGTTATATGCGGAAAACTGTAAAAACAATAATCAAACATTTATTATGTAAATAGATTAATGAAATCTTAGTAAAATGCACAGGTTATCACACCTCCGGGTGCGTAGATCGAACCCAAGACGTGGACGTCGCTCGGGGATGGGGTCAGGAATCATCAGTCGTGCAAGACCGCGCCCCCTCCACATACCCCCTGAAGCGCCTTCAGGCTGAGGGTCAGGTGCCATCAACTCGTTCGCATCAAAAGATAGGTCAGCATTCGCCAACTCACAAAATGTGTCCTCGTCCATCTGAAACAGAAAACGAATGTTGTTAGCAAATAATTGATAATTATTATTATATATACATATATATTAGTTATGATTATATATAACTACCATTTAATTGTATCAATGTTCAGCTTCATCATCATCTTCATATCTGTCAATGTCATCTTCATATTCCTCCTCAATATCATCGATATCCATTTGAGTTCCAGTTGCTTCATCTCTTACCATTTCAAATTCATTTGTGACGTTATTAACATCACCATCATCATCATCACTGACTCTTAATTGAGGGGTGTCATCATTGATACTCATGTCTCTTTGTAACAAAGATTGATTTTGAGTACTCTCTTGAAAAACTTCAATTCCTTGCACTTCAGTGAAAGCACATTCACTTTGACTAAACTGATTGTCTCGAATTTTCATTTTTATTATGCTCCACCAATCAGTCAAGTCTCTTGATGTAGCACAATACTTTGCATAATAAACTTGATGTGCATGTTGAGCCAGTAAGAATGGTTCATTCACTGCAAGAACACTTTTACATTTAATATCGATGATTCCATGAGTGGGATGAACACGCACGCCTCTCTCAGTATCCAACCGCCGACATTTGAACATCGTTATGTAATGTTGTCCTAAATAACAGAGTTCAATGATTTCATCAAGCATGTCATAAAAGTCAACTTCATTTTCTCTATGATGAGATCCTCTCAAGAAAACTCCACAGTTCATTGTTTTTTTTTGATTCCCCATATGCATGTGTATGAAATCGAAAACTATTCACCACATATGCATTATAAGATTTCACCATTTTGGATGGTGGGTTACTCAATATACAAAGTCGTTTGTCAATTTTATCAGCATGTCGAGACACCTGAAAATTTGTGAAATAATTATCAATATAGTAAACTATAAATTGAAGGAGATGTTAAAGTATGAAAAATTTATGTTACCAGTATTTGAAACCACTGAGAATTTTTTTTTTGTCTGCGTTCTTCGAGAGCACCTGTTGTAATTTGTGGAAGTTGTTTCTTGATATGATTATCATACAATCTATAAAAAATAAAGTTATTTATTATAACATAAATAATAGAATAAGTGATAGAAGCACTTATAGTACAAATGATGTCATCTCTTCACAATTGAGCAGAACAAACGTATGAGCTCTGTGATGTTCATCATCTGAAAGCCATCGTTCATGAACTCCACCAAAACCAAGCTCTGACTGGTTAAAAACAGATAATTGATTGTCAATTTCATCAATATTCCCTTTGTTCCATCTCATGCGGTTGTGTTTTGAAGGATACTCAGATTCAAAATAGTGGGAGCAGAAAAAAGATATCTCCTCTTGCAAATAAGCTTCAACAATAGATCCTCCAACAGATGCTTTGTTACGTACTTTTTTTTTTCAATTTCTGCATGCATCTTTCGAATGGGTACATCCATCGAAACTGTATCGGACCTCCACATTTTGCTTTATATGGAAAATGTAATATTAAATGTTCCATTGAGTCGAAGAAAGATGGCGGGAATATTTTTTCCAGTTTACATATAATTACAACAACATCTTCTTCAAGTTTGCATAGAGCATCGTAATCTGTTGTCGCCGTACAAATGTCCTGAAAAAAATATGATACGTCTGTTATGGAATCCCATATCACATAATTCAACAGACCTCTTAATCCAATGGGTAGAATTCTTTCCATTATAACATGACAATCATGACTTTTTAATCCGGTAATATGACCATTATTTACACATCTACCCAAATTGGAAGCACATCCATCTGGAAGTCTCAAATCTGCAATCCATTGACAAAATAATACGTGACTTTCTTTGGACAATGTATAAGCTGATTTTGGTTTCATTAACCTTTCTCTTCTGACATTCTCAAACAGTTCGAGTTCTGGACGCCTGCAAATTTGAGCAAGATCTAATCGTGCATTTACATTATCTTTGTTCTTTCCTGGTGTATCCAAAACTGTATGAAACAAATTATCAAAACAGTTCTTCTCAATATGCATGATATCCAACATGTGGTGGACCAGCAAATCAGACCAATATGGTAAATCCCAAAATATGCTACGTTTTAGCCAATTGTGTTCTTTCCCAAAACCAGAAATTTTCTGTTGGTTTATTGTGGGTCCAAATGTGATGGGAGGTAATGAATATACAACTGATTTTAACTTCGTACCTGATAGCATTTTTGGAGGTCCATTCCTTTCAATTGTGCCTTTTCTAAAATGAGATATGTTTCTGCGAAAAGGATGATCAGCTGGAAGAAATCTGCGATGACAGTCAAAATAGCAAGGTTTTTTTTCCATGGACGAGCATAAATGCCTTGTTTTCTCCCATACAGTAAGGACATGATTTCGGCCCATGTGTACTCCAGCCAGATAACATGCCCTAAGCCGAGAAGTCACTAATTGTCCACATCAATGCTGCTCTTAGTATGAAATTATGTTTCGCAACAACATCATAAGTACTGACACCAGTACTCCACAGTATATTTAATTCATCAATCAATGGTTTCAAATAAACATCAATATTCTTTTCGGATGTCCTGGGATTAGTAAGGTCAAAAAGATATAGGGCTCCTTCATCAACATCCATGGAGATAAATTGTACGGAGTTAAAAAGACAGGCCAACATGAATACTGACTACCATAAGATCCGAATGGACAGAAACCATCAGTGGAAAGACCTAGTCGCACATTTTGGTCTTCTAAAGCAAAGGATGGGTGCACTCTATCAAAATGTTTCCATAAATCACCATCGGCCGGATGATTCAAGCTTTTACCGGTTGAAATATTCATTTTGTGCCATGACATCATTGTCGCTGTATTCTTAGACATGAATAAACACTGAAGTCTGGATGTAAGAGGAAAATATCTCAACTGTTTTACAGGAATCAAGCCAGACTTCCCATGTTGAGCTTCTTTAAACCTCGATTTCCCACAAGTGAGACAACTATTCAACGACTCATTTTCCCCAGAATATAAAATGCAATCATTTGAACATGCATGAATCTTCTGACAACTAAGTCCTAAATTCCGGACCAGCCTCTTACTCTTATAGTAATTTGCAGGAAAAACATTTCTTTCGGGTAACAGTGTTTTAACCAAAGAAAATATTTGATCAAAACACGTGTTTGGCATTCCATTATCTGATTTGATAGCCATAAATTTTGCAACTGCTTCTAATTTTCTTATCTTGCAACCAGGATATAACGCATCCTCAACATACCTCAACAACTCATAAAATTCAGAGTGTGCCAACTCAGGAGTTGAATCAATATCATCTTGAGTTTCTGTATGTTGAATAGATGGACCTGCAACATCATGTACTAAATTTTGAAACCGGGATGGATCCGGAATCAAGTTAGTATCACCTTCTGTAGAACTGCGTTCAACATGTTGATACCAAAAAACATAATCCGGTTGAAAACCAAAACGCAATAGATGTCCCTCAACTTTTTCAAATGTGTCAAATGTTCTCAGTGCACATTTTTTACAAGGACATTTTATTGTGCCTTCTGAAACAAATTCTGGATTTGATGCCGCAAATGCTAAGAAAGTCTCCACGCCCTCAATATATACTGGATTTAAACCAGAACCATTTGGATTTCTACGTTGATTTATCCATATGCGGTCATCTAATAATGACTGTTGACAACCTCCTTGTTCCATATTTTTCTATAAAATATAAAAGCATTACTGGTTTTGAATAATTTGTTAGAAAAAACACTCAAAAAGAGAGGATAACTAATTACAACTACTTCTTAATAATTACTGATATTTACCGATAATTATTTGTAATTATTATTATATGATTAATATTTATAAAAAAATAATATTAATATGATCAACCAAACAAGGATAATTATAGAGTTTACATCAGATATGACTGACACAAACTTTTTATTGGGATAGACCTAAGAATTGACCCTTTAAGAATTGAACATGTTAAGAATAGAGCAAAACCTGTTACAAATATTGATAATTTTAATATTTTATAATTTTTTTATTATTTTAATAATACTAATATTATTTTTTCATAAATATTAATTATATAATAATAAAATTATTACATTATTAGTACTTTTTTATTATTAATATTAAAATAATATAATTTTCTATATTATGTTACAAATCTCTTTTCATCTGTGTGTTTAACATTCTGTCTCCACATGTAATATTTGCATTCACTTTCACCTCTCTATTAGTGGGTAGGTTAATAATTTTGAAAATGAATGCAAATATTACATGTGGAGATAGAAGTTTTCTTAAAACCAATACAAAGATGAAAAGATAATTGAGAAAGATACTGATCACGCTAGTTTTCTCCAATTAGCTAATTATTGCTAATTATTGCTAATTATTGCTAATTATTTCTAATTATTGCTAATTATTGCTAATTATTGCTAATTATTACTAATTATTGGTAATTATTGGCAATTATTGGTAATTATTCCTAATTATTGGTAATTATTGGTAATTATTCCTAATTATTGGTAATTATTGGTAATTATTCCAAATTATTGGTAATTATTTCTAATTATTGGTAATTATTCCTAATTATTGGTAATTATTCCTAATTATTGGTAATTATTCCTAATTATTGGTAATTATTGGTAATTATTGGTAATTATTGGTAATTATTTCTAATTATTGGTAATTACTCCTAATTATTGGTAATTATTGGTAATTATTGGTAATTATTGGTAATTATTGGTAATTATTGGTAATTATTGGTAATTATTGGTAATTATTGGTAATTATTGGTAATTATTGGTAATTATCGGTAATTATTGGTAATTATTGGTAATTATTGGTAATTATTGGTAATTATTCCTAATTATTGGTAATTATTGGTAATTATTCCTAATTATTCCTAATTATTCCTAATTATTCCTAATTATTCCTAATTATTCCTAATTATTGGTAATTATTCCTAATTATTGGTAATTATTCCTAATTATTGGTAATTATTGGTAATTATTGGTAATTATTCCTAATTATTGGTAATTATTCCTAATTATTGGTAATTATTGGTAATTATTGGTAATTATTCCTAATTATTGGTAATTATTCCTAATTATTGGTAATTATTGGTAATTATTGGTAATTATTGGTAATTATTGGTAATTATTGGTAGTTATTGGTAATTATTGGTAATTATTGGTAATTATTTCTAATTATTGGTAATTATTGGTAATTATTCCTAATTATTCCTAATTATTCCTAATTATTGGTAATTATTCCTAATTATTGGTAATTATTCCTAATTATTGGTAATTATTCCTAATTATTGGTAATTATTGGTAATTATTGGTAATTATTGGTAATTATTACTAATTATTGGTAATTGTTACTAATTATTACTAATTATTACTAATTATTGTTACTTATTACTAATTATTGTTACTTATTACTAATTATTGTTACTTATTACTAATTATTGTTACTTATTACTAATTATTGTTACTTATTACTAATTATTCTTACTTATTACTAATTATTGTTACTTATTATTAATTATTGTCACTTATTACTAATTATTGTTAATTTTTTCTAATTATTACTATTTTTTTGAATTATTCCTATCATTTGTTAATTATTGCTAATTATTACTATTTTTTTGAATTATTCCTATTTTTTTGTTAATTATTGCTAATTATTACAAATTATTACTAATTATTACTAATTATTGGAAAATTTTACTAATTATTAATAATTATTACAAATTATATTCATTAATTACTAATTACATTCATTAATTATTAATTACATTCATTAACTACTAATTACATTCATTAACTACTAATTACATTCATTAATTACTAATTACTATCTTTAATTAAAATTACAGTTATTAATTACTAATTACAATCACTTAATTATTAAATATTGTTTATTACTAATAATTAAATCTAACAAATCAAATTTAATACAACCTTAATACAACATAATTATATCTAATTAGAAATAATAAAAACTAATGTAAAAATATAAAACAAAAACATTAAATAAATATTAAATTAAAATTCAGATAAAAACCTTAAACTGGTTTTCGACCTTTCGAGCTTTCGATTTGTTGTACTTGTAGGATGATCCGCGCAACCACCTTGAAATCGGCTTGCAAAACAAAATTCACTCAACTTATATAAACTAGTAAAAAGTAGTTCAGATTCAGAAAATATGTCAAGGCTGGCTGTATTTATAGGTTAGATTATTTGCGACGGGGTTTATTGCGACGGTATTCCCGTCACAATTGTTATTATTTGCGACGGGACCGTCGCAAATAACCCCAACCACATTTATTATGGGTGGCAATAAAAGGGGTTATTTGCGACGGGACTCGTCGCAAATAACTCCTGCCGCCCGGTTATTTACTACGGGAACCCCTTCCCGTCGCAAATAACCTGTTACCGCCGCTGGTTATTTGCGACGGGAAGGGGATACCGTCGCAAATATCTTTCGCGCGGTTTGGCGCGCAAGCCGCGCCAAACCATTTGCGACGGGAAATAATCCAGTCGCAAATAACCCGATCGCGGGGGTTATTTCCCATCGCAAATAACCTGTCACTAATACCACTTTTTCCCGTAGTGTCTGGATTCACGACACACCTTATCGCCATCCAAAATTATAATTCATAAACAACATTCACTTTATCAAATGAAAGATAAACCATTTGATCAAACCTCATCAACTCTCAAATATTCGTGATATCATATCAATTTTTTCATGAATAATTTCATCCGCTTCAAGGAATGAGATATAGTAATTAATACTACATTCACATAGGGGAATTCATTCATTCATAGGATTTCATGATCCATGAATGATAATTTATTATTTATCAATAATGATCATCTTGTATAAAATATAAATTTTATTGATTATGATGATCATTACTTTAACCACTTCAGGTGGTAAAATCATTTTCATAATATATATCGAATTATCAAAACTATGTAATTCAATTATTTCATTTATGAAATATATGAACAACAACATCCACTTCAGGGGATATATGAATTACATGAGATGATATTGATAATCCATAAGAATATGATAAATAATAATGTTTCCCTTTATATTGTTGCTGCAGGAACAATAAATGATAAATGAAGATATTCTTCAATATAATGTCAAAAGCCATTATTTTCATATCATCCTTCAGGGATGTATTATTTTATAAATATTCATAAAATTTATTGTGCTTGTGCTCTGTAAATATTTATTGTCGTCAAACCACTTCTGGTGGTTATATTTTTATTATTTGTTATAAACAAATACAATACAATGATCATTCAAAAAACATCATATTCACCTCGAATCAGGTATATTTTCATTCACTTCGGGGAACGAAATAAACCATTTTCAATAAATATTCTCATTCACTCCAGGGAACAAAATAAAATTATTTGTTAGAGTTTTATAGTGTCTTCAAGACAATTGCATGAATATTCCATTCAACAATTTCATCAATTTTATCCACTTTGGGGGATTAATATATATAAAGTATATTTACACTTGTTCATAAAGAATATTTAATTTCTCTAAGAAATAAAAGAAAGAGAAAAGAAATAAAAGAAATATATACAAATATTTAAAGTAAACATAATCTCCATCATGAACCTTTATATAGTATTGTCACGACCCGTCATCAGGGCCCGTGTCGTGACTACCCCAAGCCCGCCTTCCATAGGCCAGGGGCTGGCGACTAACACCAAGGCGTAAATCCCGGTAAAAAGGGAAGACATTACCTTTGTAAAGTAAACAAACACCACAAAGCAAGTAAGCAGTAGAAGTAAACACTAAGTAAAAACAGAGTACAACTGTAAGTGCGGAAAGTAAGTGAGCCAGTATACAAATCCAAGCTGAAAGTAAAGTACAACTGGAAAGGGAAAACAACAACTAAAAAGTAAAGCCGCAACGTCGAGCTGTCCATTGGAAATCCCACCTGAAGGGTGGGTACAGATAGCCTCCACTGCTCCTCGGGTCCAGCCGACCTCTCCGAGTATGTCCCGCCCAGTGGTCCACCTCCAGGTACCGTCCTGCTCCGCAAGCCTCAACCACGATCAGCGCTGTCCGTCGTCTGCAACCAACACAACGTAGTGCTGGTATAGCCCGTGCATGGGTGAGTATAAGATACTTAGTAGGGACCCCGAGACCCCCGAAGGTCTCCCAGAATCCACAAAGGATAAACTAAAAAGGAAAGATACAATCACGAAGTAACATCCGACACGGCTTAGGTATATGCCCATACATATACCTAAGTCATCAATTCTCGCTCGGCTCCAACATCCGAGCTCAAGTAGAACCCAGTCCACACAGGTAAGAAAGACGTAAATCCACACAGGATAGCACAACACAATCCACAAAGGAAAGCAAAACAGGGTTTCAGCTCACACAGGTATACATCTTCGTATGAAGATAGAGATGATCAGATATTGCCACTGATTCATCTAAACCGTCGGACCCACAAAGGATCGATAGGTACTAACCCCCGCAATGACCCACATAGGATCTGACCCACAAAGGATCGATAGGTAACTAACCCCCGCAAATACCCACACAGGATCGGACCCACACAGGATCTGTAGGCACTGGCTCACACAGAACCGCTGAGCGCTGACCCACACAGGATCGGTAGCACTGATCCACATAGGATCGTTGAGTGCTGTAGTCGTCGCCGTCGAATCCACTGAGGATCTCTGTACAGTCGCTGTCGTCACAGTAGCAAACATAGCCAGCACTAGGGTTCCCGCACACAACAAGCTCGTTCGGGAGGGTCCGCTCCACGAGCCGAGAGGCTGATACATCAACTGAGACATAGTCCAGAGTTGATGTATCCAAAAGTTCCGTATCGCCAACAGGAACTCAACGTCGTAGACGGCACGTCAATCGGACGCCCGGTCTGAGACTTATTAGCTTTTTCATCCCAGGGGCCCGGTTGGTTTTTAAGGAAAAACCAACCCGACCGTACTCCACCTGCGTCCAAACCTCGGGCAGAGTAAGCCAAAAGATCCGTCTCACTTAGAGGAATCCAACAAAGTCGACGACACGTCAATCGGATGTCCAGAGCTTAAGATATGAGCGTTTCCGCTCCGAGGGCCCGGTTGGTTTCGTGTACGAACCAACCCGGCCGAACTCAAAGTATTCCGAAACCTTGAGTGCGATATACCGAAACGACTGTCTCGATCCAAGAATCGCATCGCAAAGGGGTTTGGGACCGGTCCGACCCGGCCCGATACCCCCGGGGGCGACCCGAACCGGGTCCGGGTCCGGACCGCTTGGGCGCGGCCCGACCCGGTCGGCGCGGCCCGTCCCGACCTGGGCGTGGCCCGGCCTGGGCACAACGCGCCCAGCGCGCAGGCCAGGCGCTCGGCCAACCGGCCGAGCCGTTTGGCGGGGGGGGGGGGGGGGGGGGCTGCCCCCCTGGTGTAACCGCGACCCCCCATTTATGGGGGCCATTTTGTGTAGGCCGGCCGGGGGTTTGAACCTCCGGATGCACACCTGTCCGGCCGGCCCGCCCCGACCGACCGGTTTCTGCCTCCACGGGACCAGCGACGGCCTGTCCCCTCCCTGCTCCGACACCGGCGTCCCGGAATCAGCCGCCGGTCACTCTGCTCCGCCGCGGCCCGGAACCGGCCGCAATTTTGGTTCGTCCGGCACGGCGCGATGACGCCGCGCCCCTCCACCGCGGCCCCACTCCGGCCGCGGTATCTTCGGTTCTCTTCGACGCGGCGCGACGACGTCGCGTCCTTGTTCAACTTCACAACGCGGCGCGACGGCGCCGCGCATTACTTGCCGTACGATCCCGCGTGGTGCGACGACACCACTCCATTCCGTTCCAACCATAATAGAAACAACATCAATAATAAGGGAGGAGGGTCATCCGTGTTTGTGCGGTCTGGCCCCCTCTCGTTAATTGAAATCATTTAGTCATATAACCACAAAGAACAACAAACTAGAATTCACAAACGAAAATAAATAAATAAACCCCTACCTTGAGCGTAGCTAGAATGGGGGTTCTCCGCGGAAAACGACGTCGCGAGGTGAAGCTCCGTAAGTTGACGGAGAACGCTCGAGGAGGAAGTGGTGTCTCATTTTCGTTGACACGGGAAGAATATCGAAAGAGGGTGTGTCGTCGATCTTCGGAAACACACCGGATGCGAAGAGTAGAAGAGACGGCACACCGATCTCTTCTTACGGTGATGACGTTCTTCGTCGAAGTCTTGGTGTTCTTCGTCGAAGTCTTGGTGTTCTTCGTGATGAAGATGAAGAGCTCTCTCCTCAATTGTCCACACACAACATCCAACCCAAAAATAAAATAAGGCTCACCCTTATTTTATTAACTTAAGCCACAATTCAAAAATTCAAAACTTAAATTAAATAATTGAATTGGGTGTTGGCATACTTAATGAGAGGAGAGGTAAAGTCACCCAATTAATGGGAAGTTTAAAAGTTAAAAGAGTTACACAACTTAAGTGGGGGGTTAAGAGGAGTTAGGGAGTTAAGGGATTTGAAAAGGTGGGGGATCGTGTGGGCCCCACCTCACCTTTAATCCACTCAAGAAAAACTAACAAACAGTGGGTCCCACCCTAACTCCTACACTTAGGTTCTAACTCATGGAGAAGTGAAATAAAATTCTTAACGAAAATTTTATTTCACAACACTTAATCCACAAATTTTAAACAACTCATAATGAGCAAACACAACTCCAGGATAGGCGTTCCTAAGCAATTACCGGCGCTACGGTTCCATCAGTGCCCTCAAAATTCGATTCCGAGCACCGGTTCAAAAGATAGGAAAACACGCTCGTTCGTTCACTGAACATACCCGAGCTAAACTTCGGATAGAAATTCCGGGCACACCGGGCCTCAGAATCAAGTGCCGTCTGAAACTGCGTTCTTGTAAAATCCCAAATAAAATTAAGAAAAAATTTCCCTTGAATTTTACAGGTCTTTACATTACTCCCACCTTAGGGATTTACATCCCCGTAAAGATACATCGAAAACTAGGGAAACAAATGTGGGTACTGAGCACGCATCTGAGCCTCCCGCTCCCAAGTTCTCTCTTGGAGGTTCCCGTGCTGCCATCTGATGCGCACTAGAGGAATCGACCATCCACGTAGGACCCGTTCCTGTCGATCCTCGATCTCCACTGGGACCTCCGCAAAATTTTCCCCATCATCAATGTCAAGCTCCCCATGGTCAATAATATGCGTCGGGTCGTGCACGTATCTCCTCAGATGAGATACGTGGAAGACGTCGTGCACCCGGTGTAACTGAGGTGGTAGAGCCAGGTGATAAGCCACCTCTATAATCCTACTGAGGACCTGGAATGGTCCGATGAATCGTGGAGACAACTTGCCGCCTCGGCCAAATCTCCGTAATCCACGTCGAGGTGAGACACGCAAGAAGACGTGGTCGCCATCCTCGAACTCTAGTGGCCTCCGCCTCCTATCAGCATAAGACTTCTGCCGGCTCTGAGCTGTCCTCATCCGCTCCTGGATGAACTGGACCTTCTCTGTCGTAGCCTGGACCATCTCCGGTCCCACAAGTGCTGACTCCCCAGGGTCTGCCCAGCACAAAGGAGATCTGCAAGGTCGGCTATACAACGCCTCGTATGGTTCCATCCCGATGGTGGAGTGGTAGCTGTTGTTGTAAGCGAACTCCACCAAGGGTAGGTGGTCCTCCCAGCTGTGACCAAAGTCGAGGATACATGCACGGAGCATGTCCTCGAGACTCTGAATGGTCCTCTCCATCTGACCATCCGTCTGAGGGTGAACGGCTGTGCTCAGACGTAGCTGTGTTCCGAACGCCTCCTGCAACCCCTTCAAAAGCCGGGAAGTAAAGCGAGCATCTCGATCGGAGACGATAGATGATGGCACACCATGAAGCCGCACAATCTCTTGAACATAGAGACGTCCCAAGCATTCCACTGAGCCCTGCTCTCTGATGGGTAAGAAGTGAGCCGACTTGGTGAGTCGGTCGACAATCACCCAAATGGAGTCGTGAACTCTGGAAGTGCGTGGAAGTCCAGTCACAAAGTCCACAGATATCCCGTCCCACTTCCACTCCGGGACCTCTAAGGGCTGTACCAAGCCTGCTGGTACCTGGTGCTTAGCCTTCGCCTGCTGGCAGATGAGGCATCGAGAAACGAACTTTGCCAAAGCATTCTTCATGCCCGGCCACCAGTGCTGTCGTCTAAGATCCTGGTACATCTTCGCCACTCTAGGATGTACCGCCAAAGGAGAAGTGTGAAACTCTCTCAGAACCTCCTCCCGTAAAGCAACTGGTACCAAGGTACGTCCTCTGAAAAGGATGTCGTGCTCTTCTCCAAAGGAGAAACCATCAGGTGCCTGTCCTGAGGATATTTGTGCACGCCACATCTCACAGTCAGCGTCCCCACGCTGTGCCTCTCTGACCCGCTGCAGTAGGGGAGGAGTGACTGTGAGAGACTGAAGGAAGGCTGCTCCATCTCTATCCATGAAGGATATCTGCAAAGAGGCTAGCTGCTCTGTCACCTCCTCAAGTAGCTGAATGCCCGTCCTCCTGCTGAGGGCATTGGCTACCACGTTCCCCTTCCCAGGAGTATAGACTATCTCAAAGTCATAGTCCTGGAGGAAATCGAGCCATCATCGCTGTCTCAGATTCAGATCCTTCTAAGAGAAGATGTATCTGAGACTCTGATGGTCATAAAAGACTGTAAAGCGCTCGCCCATCAGGTAGTGTCGCCATGTCTTCAGAGCGAAGACCAATGCTGCTAACTCCAAGTCATGGGTAGCGTAGTTCTTCTCATGCGGCCTCAACTGACGTGATCCGTAGGTGATCGCGACCCACTCCTGCATCAAGACACATCCAAGTCCGGTCCCTGATGCATCGCAGTAGACTACGTACCCAACTCCTTCCTTAGGTAACCTCAAGATAGGTGCGCTGGTCAATCTCTGTCTCAGCTCCTGGAAGCTATGCTGGCATCTGTCTGACCATACAAAGGGTTTCCCCTTCTTCGTCAAAGCTGAGAGTGGTGCCGCAACTCTGGAGAAGTCTGGCACAAATCTCCGGTAGTATCCAGCTAGTCCCAAGAAACTCCGCACCTCCGTCACGCTCCTGGGTGGCTCCCAAGCTAGCACTGCCTCGATCTTCGCAGGATCCACCGCAACTCCTGCCTCAAAGATGACGTGTCCCAAGAAGTGGACCTCGCGTATCCAGAACTGACACTTCGAGAGCTTACCATAAAGCTGATGCTCTCGGAGTGTGTCTAGTACAACCCGCAAGTGGTAGGCGTGCTCCTCCTCAGTCGTCGAGTAAATCAAAATGTCTTCGATGAAGGCCACGACAAATCGATTGAGGTAAGGCTGAAATATCCTGTTCATGAGGGCCATGAACACTGCTGGATCATTGGTCACGCCGAAGGGTATAACCAAGAACTCATAGTGGCCATACCGACACCTGAAGGCCGTCTTCTGCACGTCCTCGTCTCGAACTCTGAGCTGATGATAGCCTGACCCGAGGTCTATCTTTGAGAACCACCGTGCTCCCTTGAGCTGATCGAAGAGGTCATAAATCCTCGATAGCAGATACTTATTCCTCACTGTCACCTGGTTCAGGCGACGATAGTCGACACAAAGTCGCAAGCTCCCGTCCACCTTCTTGGCGAAAAAAATCGGGGAAGACCAGGGTGAAACACTGGGTCGGATGAACCCCTTGCCCTGCAAGTCCTCCAACTATACCCGCAGCTCTCGAAGCTCGGCGGGGGCCATCCGATATTATGGAGTAAATATCGGGGCTGTCCCGGGGTACATGTCAATATAAAAGTCTACCTCTCTGCGTGGAGGTAGCCCTGGAACGTCGTCGGAAAAAACGTCCGCATACTGATCCACCACTGCAGGAAAACCGGGACTCCGCACGTCAACTACTCCTAGGATGAGGCTAGCCAACTGATGAGTGATGGGTTGTCCTATCCTCTACGGAAGTCCATCCTGTGCTGCGAAGGCTCCCTTCTCGCCGGTGAAGGTGAACCTGCTCCCATCAGTGCGTACACATCACACCTTGCGCCTAATACAGTCAATCTGTGCATGAAATGTAGACAACCAATCCATGCCCAAGATGACGTCGTAAGGCCTCTATGCCGCTACAAGAAGATCCCAACCGAAGCTCTCACCTCCTAGAGTAAGCTCACACTGCCGGCACCAGTGCGTAATCGTCGAGTCTACTCCCGTAGGAGTCTCTAGCCGTAAGGATCGAGCCAACGGCTCTGTCGGAATCTACGAGCTCCGAACAAGGGCAGTGGCTATGAAAGAATGACTCGCTCCTGTGTCTATAAGTACTGCAGCATGGGTGGAATAGACACAGATAGTACCTCGAATCATCTCGGGCACGCCGTGGTCATAGGCCTCTGCTGCCTAGAGCTGTGCCTGTCTCTGCCCGCCATCTCCCTGTGGTCGGGGTGGACCTCCTGGTGGTGGTGGTGGTAAAGCCTCAAAGCGTCGCCCACCACCTGCTGCTCGGCCAGCTCCTCTGCCTCATCCGCCTGTTCCCTGCGGACCTCCACGGTCGACCCTCTGCCTCTGCCTCAGTGGTCCCTCAACCGTCTGCTGCTCCTCGAAACGACGAGTCGGGCAATCATGAGCCATGTGGCCCTGCCCGCCACATGAGTAGCACTGCCTGCCTCTCGAAAGACTGGCTCCGCGCTGTGTGTCCCGCACTGTTGATCCAGTATCCTGAGGTCGTCTGCCTGAGGGTCTGGTCTGCCTGGACCCATGAGTCATCTGTCGACTGCCTGCTGCAGAAGACTCTGCTACGTGCCGCCCTGCGGTGGGTCTTGGCGCTGGTGTAGACTCAGCAAGAAAGCTCTCGATCAAAAGGGCTCGCTCCCGTACTCCTGTCTGAGTCAGAATGCTGAGGGAGATCAGCGATGCCCTGATCTCGTGTCTCAATCCCTGCTCAAAGGTCCGGGCCCGGAAGAATGGGTCCCGTACCATGTCTGTAGAGTAGCGTGAGAGATCGGTAAATCTCGCCGAGTACTGGGCGACCGTCATGCTGCCCTGCCGCAGCTAAAGAAGCTCCTGGATGCGCACCGCACAGAGGGTGGATGGGACGAACTATGAGCGGAAGAGGCTCTGAAATTCTGTCCAGAGAAGAGATGCCTCATCGTGCACCTGGAGCATCAAGCTCCACCATCTGCCTGCTGCTGCGTGCAGTAGGCTCGCTGCGAGGATCACCATGAGGTCTTCTGGTGTCCTCACTAACCGAAAAACTCGTACCACTGCCTCCAGCCAGTCCTCGGCTGCCTGGGGGTCCGTCTCCCCGCGGAACCTGGGCGGTCGCTGGCACTGGAACTCATGCAGTGCACTAAGGCGACGTGCATCGTCAGTGGCTGGGGCTGGAAGCATCGGTGGCTCGGCGGGTAGAGGTACCGCCGGTGCCTCAGCTGTCAAAGGGCCCTGCACCGAGGCCTCATCGCTCGGCGGGCTGTCGTCACGTACAACTCTCGGAACCCTAGATGGCTGCCGTCGTGGGGCCATCCTGAAAAGGAAACAGGTGCGCCACTGTCAGAACAATATACCTGGTGAGCCGATACAAAGTAATCACAAAGAAAACTTGAAACACACATGCAATCAATGTTTTCGTGCATTAAGTCAAAAATCAGAAGTCAGGGTCCTGGTGTACGGATACGTCGGCCGCCGCACCAACACTGGACTCCTTGGACTGATAACCACACCCAATACACTAAACACTATTGCTTCACATAGAAAAGATCAGAGTTTGCGGTAGAACCGAACTCCTTTGATACCAATTTGTCACGAACCGTCCTCGGGGCCCGTTCCGTGACTACCCCAAGCCCGCCTTCCATAGGCCAAGGGATGGCGACTAGCACCAAGGCGTAAATCCCGGTAAAAAGGGAAGACATTGCCTTTGTAAAGTAAACAAACACCACAGAGCAAGAAAGCAGTAGAAGTAAACACTAAGTAAAAACAGAGTACAACTGTAAGTGCGGAAAGTAAGTGGGCCAGTATACAAACCCAAGCTGAAAGTAAAGTACAACTGGAAAGGGAAAACATCAATTGAAAAGTAAAGCCGCAACGTCGAGCTGTCCACTAGAAATCCCACCAGAAGGGTGGGTACAGATAGCCTCCACTGCTCCTCGGGTCCAGCCGACCGCTCCGAGTACGTCCCGCCCAGTGGTCCACCTCCAGGTACCGTCCTACTCCGCAAGCCTCAACCACGATCAGCGCTGTCCGTCTTCTGCAACCAACACAACGTAGTGCGGGCATAGCCCGTGCAGGGGTGAGTATAAGCTACTCAGTAGGGACCCAGAGACCCCCGAAGGTCTCCCAGAATCCACAAAGGGTAAACCACAAAGGAAAGATACAATCACGAAGTAACATCCGACACGGCTTAGGTATATGCCCATACATATACCTAAGTCATCAATTCTCGCTCGACTCCAACATCCGAGCTCAAGTACAACCCAGTCCACACAGGTAAGCAAGACATAAATCCACACAGGATAGCACAACACAATCCAAAAAGGAAAGCAAAACAGGGTTTCAGCTCACACAGGTATACATCTTCGTATGACGATAGAGATGATCAGATATTGCCACTGATTCATCTAAACCGTTGGACCCACAAAGGATTGATAGGTACTAACTCCTGTAATGACCCACATAGGATCAGACCCACAAAGGATCGATAAGTAACTAACCCCCGCAAAGACCCACACCGGAACAGACCCACACAGGATCTGTAGGCGCTGGCTCACACAGAACCGCTGAGCGCTGACCCACACAGGATCGGACCCACACAGGATCGGTAGCACTGATCCACATAGGATCGCTGAGTGCTGTAGTCGTCGCCGTCGAATCCACTGAGGATCTCTGTACAGTCGTTGTCGTCACAGTAGCAAACGCAGCCAACACTAGGGTTCCCGCACACAACAAGCTCGTTCGGGAGGGTCCGCTCCACGAGCCGAGAGGCTGATACATCAACTGACACATAGTCCAGAGTTGATGTATCCAAAAGTTCCGTATCACCAACAGGAACTCAACGTCGCAGACGACACGTCAATCGGACGCCCGGTCTGAGAGTTATTGGCTTTTTCGTCCCAGGGATCCGGTTGGTTTTTAAGGCAAAACCAACCCGATCGTACTCCACCTGCGTCCAAACCTCGGGAGGAGTAACCCAAAAGATCCGTCTCACTTAGAGGAATCCAACAAAGTCGACGGCACGTCAATCGGACGTCCGGAGCTTAAGATATGAGCGTTTCCGCTCCGAGGGCCCGGTTGGTTTCGTGTACGAACCAACCCGGCCGAACTCAAAGTATTCCGAAACCTTGAGTGCGATATACCGAAACGACCGTCTCGATCCAAGTATCGCATCACAACTGACGGTGAGTCGATCGAAGACCCGTAGCACAAGTTATGGGCATCCGACCGGAGAAGGTTCAGTATTAAGGGGTTCGAGCCCGGTCCGACCCGACCCGATACCCCCAGTGGCGACCCGAACCGGGTCCGGGTCCGGCCTGGGCACAGCGCGCCCAGCGCGCTGGCCAGGCGCTCGGCCAACCGGCCGAGCCGTTTGGCAGGGGGGGGGGGTGCCCCCCCTGGTGTAACCGCGGCCCCCCATTTATGGGGGCCATTTTGTGCTGGCCGGCCGGGGGTTTGAACCCCCGGCTGCACACCTGTCCGGCCGGCCCACCCTGGCCGGCCGGTTTCTGCCTCCACGGGACCGGTGACGGCCGGTCCCCTCCCTGCTCCAACACCGGCGGCCCAGAACCGGCCGCCGGTCACTCTACTCCTCCGCGGCCTGGAACCGGCCGCGGTTTTGGTTCGTCCGGCACGACGTGATGACGCCGCGCCCCTCTGCCGTGGCCCCACTCCGGCCGCGGTATCTTCGGTTCTCTTCGATGCGGCGCGAAGGCACCGCGCATTACTTGCCGTACGATCTCGCGTGGTGCGATGACACCACACCATTCTGTTCCAACCATAATATAAACAACATCAATAATAAGGGAGGAGGGTCGGCCGTGTTTGTGCGGTCTGACCCCCTCTCGTTAATTGAAAGAATTTAGTCATATAACCACAAAGAACGACAAACTAGAATTCACGAACGAAAATAAATAAATAAACCCCTACCTTGATCGTAGCTAGAACGGGGGTTTGCCGCGGAAAACGATGTCGCAAGGTGAAGCTCCATAAGTTTACGGAGAACGCTCAAGGAGGAAGTGGCATCTCCTTTTCGTTGACACGAGAAGAATATCGAAAGAGGGTGCGTCATTGATCTTCAGACACACACCAGCTACGAAGAGGAGAAGAGATGGCACGCCGATCTCTTCTTACGGTGATGACGTTCTTCGTCGAAGTCTTGGTGTTCTTCATCGAAGTCTTGGTGTTCTTCGTTGAAGTCTTGGTGTTCTTTGTGATGAATATGAAGAGCTCTCTCCTCAATTGTCCCCACACAACATCCAACCCAAAGAATAAAATAAGGCTCACCCTTATTTTATTAACTTAAGCCACAATTCAAAAATTCAAAACTTAAATTAAATAATTGAATTGGGTGTTGGCATACTTAATGAGAGGAGAGGTTAGGTCACCTAATTAGTGGGAAGTTTAAAAGTTAAAAGAGTTACACAACTTAAGTGGGGGGTTAAGAGGAGTTAGGGAGTTAAGGGATTTGAAAAGGTGGGGGCTCGTGTGGGCCCCACCTCACCTTTAATCCAATCAAGAAAAACTAACAAACAGTGGGTCCCACCCTAACTCCTACACTTAGGTTCTAACTCATGGAGAAGTGAAATAAAATTCTTAAGGAAAATTTTATTTCACAACACTTAATCCACAAATTTTAAACAACTCATAACGAGCAAACACAACTCCAAGATAGCCATTCCTAAGCAATTACCGGCGCTACGGTTCCATCGATGCCCTCGTAATTTGATTCCGAGCACCGGTTCAAAAGATAGGAAAACATGCTCGTTCGTTCACTGAACGTACCCAAGCTAAACTTCGGATAGAAATTCCGGGCACACCGGGCCTCGGAATCAAGTGCCGTCTAAAACTGCGTTCTTGTAAAATCCCAAAGAAAATTAAGAAAAAATTTCCCTTGAATTTTATGGGTCTTTACAAGTATAATCAAACTTGACACCTTCAGGGTGAACAAGAAATAAGAGATATGAAATTTCATGGTTCATGGAATGATTAGCGAACTTCGGATCGACGTACGACAGGAACGTGGTGATCATCAAACTTCGGCTCGACGTACGATGGGTACGCGTTGTTCATCAAACTTCATCTCTACGTACGACATGTATGTGATGTTCATCAAATTTGGGCTCGACGTACGACAGGTACTCGATCTTCATTATTCAATGGCTCGACATACGACGGGTACGTGATGTTCATCATTCAACTCCTTCTGGTGGTGTAGTTTTTATTTATTCATTTGATGAATGATGTTTGTCTCGGCATCGACCACATCGATTATTAATCAAACACATTCTCTCCAGTGAATGAAGAGAAATTTGTCAACCGTGAGTCATTACAGCTCTTCAGGAGCTCATTATTTTTCCCGCAACAAAAGATTAAGAAAATCATATATTATTTTCAAATTTATCAAGAGGGGAAAAATAAATGTAACAATATCTTACATGTAAAATAAGGCTTACCTTTTTGATGCATCACTTCGAATGAGTGGAGTCTATGTGCATGCGAAAGAGTATACCAAAAGAATAATGTTTATAAAAACATGTGACATACCATTTTCCCAATTTTTTTTTTCTTATGCCGATGATGGGGATGAAGGCAGCATCATCACGATGCACAATGCGAAGAGGAAGATCGTGCTGATAATGTGTTGTGAAATTTATTGAACGCCGATTGAAACCATGAAGCATTTCGAAACCAGAAATATAAGATCGATCGTAGGCGAAGCGCATCGTTGAGAAAACAGATGTCGTATTTGCGTATGACGATGATAATAAAAAATAGAAATACAAATATAAAGGAAAAACAAGAAGTAGAGAACACAATGTAGAGCCAAAAGTCCATATCATTTCATTAATATATCACCATATTTATAGAGTACATGAGATATGATCCAACAGTGAGAATATGAAAGGTTGGCCATTAAGAGGGGAATTAATTGGGAATTCATGATTCGTCATAATTGTCATAATTATGACATCCATTAATAATGTTTCATAACAAAATTAAACTAATTATTTGTTATGTGTTTATAATTCACTGAATAATTTATTGAAAAAAACTTACAGACCCTGGTTAATCATTTTTTCGAGTTTTTTTTTAACATATGAAGTAGATTGTTTTTCGTTAATTTTTTTTCACTTCCCTCTTTCATTTGTTTATATTAAAAAATTAATTCATTTTAATTTCATAGTTAAGTATTTATTTACATTTTATGGACCATATAATATCACATTGAAAACAAATTACATTTTAAAACCATTTTGAACATTACACACATGTTTTAGATATTGTAAGGTTGGTTACATCCATCACTGCACACTACCAAAAAAATAGGCTTTAGCGGGGATTTATTTACGGTAGTTCTAATAACCACCGCAAAATAAATCGTATTAAAAAAATATAATATAACAACGGTTTTATTTAAACCACCACTAAATCTTTTAAAAAACCCTAATTTCACCCCCTCGATCTCCCTGGCCCCAAACCCCCCCTCCCTGCCCGCTCCCCTCGACAACCCTCGACCCTAACCCCCTCCCACCTTGCTCCTAACAGCGACTGTCGTGACCCGACGCCCCTTGCTCCCGACGGCGACCACCGTGACCCCGAACCCCTGTTTTTGGCAGTAATTGTCGTGACCCTACCCTCTGTTAGGGATCGTCAGGACCCCGACCCCTACTGGCGAACACTGTGACCCCGACCCCCTTCCATGACCCTGACCCCCCTGTTGGCGACCACTGTGACCCCGAACCCCCTGCCATGACCCTTCTCCCGATGACGATCGCCCCCCTCCAATCCTCGTGACCCCCAACCCCATGCTCCCCAATGCGGACCCCACAACAACCCTCCTGCTCCTCGATGACAACCCCCAAATGCCTCTCTTCTTATTTTTTGGTGATTGTGACCCCCAATATCGTTGAATATACGATTGATTGAATTTTTCTAACAATTTTAATTAAACTATATTTTTTTTGAGGAAAAGAAAAGATATATTACTGATCAAGCAAACCAGGCCTACAAAGCCAATCAGGAAACAAGTTCACCCAACAATGATCACCCCAAGATTTCCCAAAACGAGCCAAGCGATGGGATTTCGTATTCTCATCCCTTTTGATAAAAGAAAATGTGCAAGCATCGAAACTATTGGTCAAGGACTAGATCTTCCTCAATATGAGGCCATAAGGTTGAGAGTCATCTTCCTTTGATGAGAGAGCATTCACCACTGTAAGGCAGTCAGATTCCACCAAAACCTTGGGCCAATTTTTAGAATGGGCAAAAAGAATCCCATGGAGGATGGTCGAGGCCTCCGCCACCACAGGACTTCAAGAGTAAGGCACAACCCTACACTGAGCTTCCACAATCTAGCCAGAACTGTTATGAGCAATGAACCCAATACTGACCCTGGAGTTAGTAAAGACCACAAAATCTGTATTAATCTTAAGAAAACCCTCAGGGGGGGAGACCAAGAAAGAATTGCATGCCGAGTGTGGACAAAAGAATGCACCGCCTCGCTGGTCTTCCAGCCATTCATCCACTCCAAATCTATATCCACCCAAAGGCGATCAGGGGTCACCTTTATTTGGAATAAATATTCATTCCGTTGAGTCCAAACCAACCAAACAATTGTGTAGATAAGCCCAACCACTCTCGGTTCCAGAGAAGACACCCATAAAGAAAAGTTTTGGACCAACCCAATTGAACGGTCAAAGAACCTACCAAAATCCGACTTCCAAACCTTCCACACCCATTCCACCTTGTTATAGGAAAGAATTGCATGAAAAGGGAATTCCACTTCTTGGAAGCACAACGGACAAGTGTCATCCTCTGCCAAGTTTCGCCGCACCAGAAAGTCACGGGTTAGAAGAACCCCAGTGTATACCTACCACCAAAAAAATTTCACCTTCGAGGGAGCGGCGAGGGACCAGAGGCACTTCCACCGATTATCAGTAAAGACCTGGGCCAAACCTTGCACCCTCATTTTGTAACCCAAACGAACAAAATATCTCCCATGAGGTTCCCCAGTCCAGCATATCTGGTCAGGGCCCACACCTGGTGTGAGAGGGATACTCAGGATAAGCTGACGATCCACCTTGTTAAACCAGCAACAAAGCTTCCCCCGATCCCACTCCTTAAGCGAGTCGTCGAGAAGATCATGTACTCTTTCATCTTTGAATCCAAAAACAACCGGTGAGGAAACCTTATGATCAACTACATATTCCAGCCATGGATCATTCCAAATGTTAACATTATTCTCATCCGCAATTCTCCAAATGCATCCCAAATCAATGATAGATTTTTCTCCCCAAATGCTCCTCCACAAAAAGCTCGGTCGTGGCCCCATCTGGGCGTGCAAGAAATCAGAATGTGGGAAATACTTTTCCTGCAAAACCCTTGAGAATAGGGCATTTGGATGGGAGATAAGACACCATCCTTGCTTTGACAAAATAGCCTCATTAAACCATTTGAGATTCCTAAATCCAAGTCCCCCACAGAATTTTGAGACACACAACTTCTCCCAAGACATCCAGTGGGAGTTATGTTTTCCCTCATGGGTGCCCCACCGAAAATTGGCCAACCGAGAGTGGATTTGATCGACAAGAGTTTCTAGGAATTTAAACAGTGACATAACATAAGCAGGGATTGCTTGAGCCACTGACTTAATGAGAACTTCCTTTCCCGCCTTGGAAATCTTCCTACTAGACCAAAGACAAATCAGATTATCCACCCTTTCCACAATCGCGGTGAAAACTTGTTTCTTCGATCTACTAACAAGGGTCGGGAGGCCAAGGTACTTGGGATGCTTATCAACCAGTGGAAACCCACACATTTTCCGTAGCTCATCTCTCTTAGCTTGTGGGACACCTTTACTGAATGATAATTATGATTTTGAAGCATTAAGGCATTGCCCCGAAGCTTTTTCATACAGATTAATGATATTCAGCACTGCACTGCATTCTTGCGGGGTAGCACGTGCAAAAAGAAGGCTATCATCTGCAAAGAAGAGATGGGAGATAGGGGGCCATTTCTACATACCGCAGCACCATGGATATTTCCATGCTCCTCCGCCTCCAGGATAAGATGAGAAAAGACATCTGCCACCAGAATGAAAAGGTAAGGTGACAGGGAATCCCCTTGTCTCAAGCCTCTCGATGGTTTAAAACTCGCTGAAGGGGACCCATTAATATTAATTTTTTAGGAGACAAACGTAACACAATTCATGATATTGGAGATCCATTTCATCCCAAAGCCCATCCTGGATAGGACAAATTCGAGAAAATTCCATTCAACTCTATCATAAGCCTTTATCATATCTAATTTCATTTCCATGGTTCCATGCTTGGCTGAGGAGTGAGTGTTCATAGAGTGGAATAATTTGAAGTCAATGACATCATTATCAGTAATGGATATCTTTGGGACGAAAGCACTTTGGTTATCTGAGAAAATCAGTGGGAGAAAGTCCCTAAGTCTGGCCACCATGATTTTGGAAAAAAAATTGTAAACCACATTGCACAGGCTGATTGGCCGAAACTCCAAGACTTTCTGAGGGCACTGGGTTTTGGGGATAAGAGTATTAAGAGTTTCATTCAGTGATTCAAGAGAGGTTCTTTCTGCCCACAACTCCTTCATCAGGGTCACCACATCAGGCCCAAAAATATGCCAAAAATGTTTAAAGACCAGAGCATGAAACCCATCAGGCCCCAGAGCCTTGGTAGAGTGAATAATATGCAGGGCCCCAAGCACTTCATCATCTGGAATGTCTCTTTCCAAGGAATGATTAATTTCTTCCGTAACCAAATTTGGGATGCTTTCAGTCAGACATGAGGGGGTGCTAGTACTTTCTGTAGTATAGAGGTTGCTGAAAAAAGTTCAGAATAATGGAGTGAATGTCTTTGATGTCACGAGAAACTCTCCCAGAAGGATCCTTCAGATGAGCAATATGATTCTTCCTTCTCCTTGTAAATGCTCGTTGGTGAAAGAAGTTGGTGTTCTGATCACCATCTCTAATTGAGTATTGTTTGTGTTTTTAAAGTTGGATTGAATCATATTTATGTTGAATTTATGTTATATAGAATCAAGACCCTACCTCGGTCAATGAAGAAGTTGAATGATATTTAATTTTGATTGTATTTATTTTATTAAACATTTATATATTTATATTTGAATATACAGGGATAAGAGTGATAATCCAATACCTATGGATAAAAGTTGGATTAATTTACCTCGAAACACACCTCGGTAAGTCAAGGGTTTGGAAGAATTTTTAGACTATGCAATTAAAAACTGATCAGTGGATGATAGAATAAAATGTTTGTGTTCTAATTATAAATTCAAGCCATGGTTGAATAGAAACGAAGTATAAAAGTATTTGATATAGAAACAGTTTTCTACTCGATATGTATGTTGGATTTGGCATGGTGAATCGAATGTTATGGAAATTCAAAACAATAACAATCCTGTCAATGAAACACAAAGTGACCCATCATAGGAGAATTCAGTTTGAAATTTGATAAATGACGCATTTGTCTTCGCATGATACAATGTCTAAGATTTTAATAGATCAACAAAACCTTCACTTAATCATGAGAAGATTAATCTTGCTCAAAAATTCAGTGATCAAAAAATGAGTTTTATGAATTAGTTGAAGATAAATAACAAGAATTGTATAAAGGGTGTGTCAAGTATTCGAAGTTGTCTTTTATACTCAAGCCATATCATATCAAGTATCTGTGAAATTAATGACAAATAAATTTCTATGATTTTAGAGTTTCTTCATGATGCATTTAGTGAAGCTAGTATCCTTGCACCATTCTATGCGATGAATAAAGTAATCAACAAATTTGGACTTTATTATATAAAGATACAGGCATGCCTTAATGATTGCATGTTTTACTGGGGATAAGAGTCTGATAAAGAAGAATGTATAAGATGTCATACAAGCAAATGAAAGTCAACGAGAAACAATGAGAGTATAAATTAATGCAACCCCATGAATAAACAAAAGAAAAAAAGTCCTGTAAAGGTATTGCATTACTTTCCTCTGAAACCACGATTATAAAAATTATTCATGTCGTCTAAGAATGCATACGAGATGAAGTGACATGCTCAGGATAGTAATGAAGGCTTGATGAGATATCCAAAAGTTTCAACATCATGGAAAATTTTTGATTCATTATATCCAGAGTTTTCTTTAGATCCTAAGAATGTACGTTTGGGATTGGATTTTGATGGTTTTAACCCTTTTGGTACTTTAAGTACTAATTATATCATTTGACCAGTTGTTTTGATCCCCTATAGTCTACCTCCATAGATGTGTATGAAGAAGAATTATTTCATTATTTCGATGATTATTCGTGAAAAGAAAATGTCTAGAAATGATATTGATGTATACTTTCAACCTCTAATCAAAGAATTGCAGAATTATGGGATGATGACTTGAAAACATATGATGCTTCAATGAGAAAACTATTCAAAATGCATGCTACTTTAATATGGACAATTAGTGACTTTCCTGGACTAGGAAATTTATCCAGTTGGAACACTCATACTGGTTTGGATTATCTAGTTTGTAATTTTGATTTTGAACCTCAATGATTAACTTATAGTAGAAAATGGTGTTTTATGTTTCATAATCAATTTATTGATGCTTCTCATAAATCCAAGTTTAAAAAGACACAATTCAATGGAGATATTGAATTGAGAAAGCCACCAAAGGTGTTATCTGATTCATAAATATTGGGACAACTAATGAATGTCGTTGAAGAATTTGAAAAATCTATTTAGTTTACACTACTGGAATAACTGGCTATAGAATCACACCTATCCCAACAATTTTACTAAACTGTTGGGATGGGCTATTTTGGATAAGGATTTCCCAACGATTTTAAAATAATTGTTGGTAAAACCAATATATCCCAACGGTTTTTACAAACAGTTAGGAACTTCTCCCTCAAAATCGTCACAGCCCGCCTATTCCTTTTCTCCTCCCTGTTGCAATCTAAAACTGACCCCCCTCCTCCTATAAAAATCCATCCCCTACGCCCTTCTGGTTTCTCTAACCTCATCGGCATGCACATCTCCCCTCATCCCTTCAGAACCAGTAGTCGCGTGTGTGGGTCTTCGCTCCTCCCTCCGAAACGAGCAGCGACGTTTGCGTATCTCCCCTCCTCCCTCTGGAACTAGTAGCGGCATGCATGTCTCCCTCCTATGAGCCATATAATCACTCTCATCCAGATCTAATCTAGAACTGGTAGCAGCATGTGCATCTCCCCTCCCTCCTTCCAGATCTAATTCTGAACTCTAGTTGCATGGACATTCCTATCTTCCCAACCAAGAAAGCGATCTCGTACGTGATTTCATTTGAGTATTCTTTTATATTATATCAGTGGTCTCAGATTCTTTGAGGTATTATATTAACCATGAAATTTTTTAAAATTTTTGGTCTAAAACACCACGAAAAATGTTTCAGTGTTGATAATGTTGGGTCCAGGAAATATCCAACCACTAGAAGAGTGCAGACCCTCCTAGTAATTGTTTCAAGCACATTCAATGGTTTTGAGGTCTATGGATTCATTAAAGGACTCCCAAATGGGGATGATAATTTTTTGGCCAATTAAGTTGTTTTGGAAGGGACATTACATACATCATATCCATGTTAGTTACAAAGGACTTAGGACCATGATAGGTTCTCTAGTTGCGTTATCCATGAATTATTTTTTCCAGTCTAGATTGTTCAATTATATTCCTATATCCCATTAGTGGTTTATTATTGTGTATTTATAATACAAGGATGATATCAACATGTTTTCATTTCAAGCATAATGATAGGTTGTGCATCTAGAACTCCTTTTTGGTTTGGAATATGCACCATATGTAATGTGTCTAGGTGAACCATTCCCTATAATTCCTCTAACATGTGCAATATAAATGAATGATTTACCTCTTGTTCCATACTAGAACCTGAGGTTCACCGTATTATTTTTATTCATCCCTTTCTTTATATTCATATCTTTTATTATTTTATACCTTTAGTTTTCATTGTGTTTTGACTAGGCTGGGAATGTCACGTGTACATGAACATGCACATGGAAGAATATGTAATGTTTAGGAATAGGGGTGGCCTACTGAGATTTATTTCTAATGATAGTTTGGTTCAGTTTGGGTTAGTTCTATTAAAATTTGGATTGGTTCATTATTGTTTTTTTCTGCTTCATTTTGGTTCTAGTTAGTGTAATCTCTATATTTCTATTTTAAATTCAGACAGCTGTAGGTCTAGACCATCATTAATTAACCATGTATTGATAATAAAATTTACTTATAATCAATTTATTTTATATTAGTTTCAATTTTAGTATATTTAAAATCATTTTTAAATTAAAATATATCACATAAATAAATAAGTATACATAAGATAATATAAAATAAACATGTTGCATCACCATGAGATGTCACTCCTAGCCAGTTTATTAAGAACACTATAAATCAACTCTAGAACCACTGGAAATAACTTCATTATCCAGGGTTAGGGTAGATTTTCATCATTACACTATTAACCAGTGTATTCTCATTGGATGGTTTCATCTTTATGTGGTCTAGAGCTGTCTTCCCATTCCTAGGAGAACCTTTATTTATTAATTTTTAATCACCTATAGGTGACGGGAACTAGGTGTTTGTGGATATATAAAAGAACTGGGGAAACACAAGCCAATAAATAACAAATAAGAAGTGAAGATATGAAGGTCATCATGTTTTATTTCATTAAAAATGATATCTCAAAAACCTATGTAATAATTAATTACATTAAATTGATAACCAACACATATATAATTCAATCAAACATATGATCATACATTTATAAAATGTCTTCCGCTATAGGACATGGAATCTGTGAAATATTTTTAATGATCATGGAGGTGTACTATGTAATTAAATAGAATATATACCTATATGGAACATCATGATATAAAGTATGTGTTGTTTTCTAAGTAAATCTACACATTCTTAAAAACATTTATATCTACATGAAATTACTTAAATATATGAATAATTTATCTTATATAATTCTTTTGATGTACACAACATGTAATATGTCCATAGACATCAAGTAATTATAAGAAAATAAAAATTATTTAATATTAATATCTAAGATATGTAAACATATTATACTCAAATTATTCATAGGAATATCTAAGATGTGTAAATATCCTTTTATATGAGTACTATGTAATGGAAATGTCCTAGAAAAGGTGAGGGACATGAAGTGTGTATTTTCAGTGGTTAAATTTGGATCTTTTGATGGATTAACTAGTCCTTGTTGTGGGGGTTATTAGTAGATGTATTGATATATGTTCTTATATATAGAACATCCCATTTAAATAACACCCATAGGTATTTATATTCCATAATAAATATTTTCATAATTAAATCCTTGAACATCGATGGATTTGACACATTATTACGCATTGATATAATGGAATTCAATATCATGGTTTTATATTTATAGTATTTTTTATATATACAGTATTTTTTTTGTCTTTTATATTATTATTCTCATATAGACTAGTGTGTCAGTTATGGTTTCATATAAGTTGAATATTTCTCATTTAATTAAATATTTTTTTGATTAAACTTCAGTATTATTTAATTTATTTTACAAAATTACATATAACAATTTTTTTACAGAATGGATAGAATTTGGATGTATGAAACTGATTGGATCTTAAGTGATTTTTAAAACAAGTTGGAGAGCCTTTTAGATTTTACATTTGACAATGATTCAGATATTGTCCACATAAATTTCCCATGTTATCATTATGTTGAAAGACTTTTTTTGAGTCGTGAAGAAGTTATCTACCATATAATCAGATATGGTTTTTAAACAGACTACTATGTGTGGTATCACAATGGGAAGAAAATGAAATCTCAAAATGATCATGATCTAAATGAGAGGACTATATTGTATAATTTTTTAGATGACCATTTTATATTTATTTGTCATCAAGAGAAGGGATGCTGACCTAAGAAGACTTTGATATGAGCGCACATGATGCATCTAATGAAAATGATGATGCTGATAGGATGAAAAATTTGAATAATGCTACTATGACTCTAGTATATCGATAATGTGGTAAAATGAAGAAGCTAGAATTTTTAACCCAATTGTTTAATGGTAAAATAATGTATGGGATTTCTAATAATATCATTGATTACATTCTTACCTTTTTGAAGGAATTGCTTCCAAATGATGCAGATATTCCATCAAACCACTATATGACATGAAAGTTAGTTTAGGAACTTGGATTTTCAAAAAACAAAATTCATGCTTGTCTGAAAGATTACAACTTATCCTAAGAGGAAACAGTTGAAAAAAATGATTGTATCAAATGCGGGACTTCCCGATGGAAGCCAAAAGCTGATGGAACACCATCTCGCATGCCACAAAAAGTAATATGGAACTTTTCATTGATCCCCAGACTCCATAATATTTTCATGTCTGATAAAATATTAATAAAAATGCGATGACATGATATTTAGAGAAATAAGAATAATGATGAGTTGGTTCACCCTACAGATAGATTTTCATGGAAGGGATTTGATGCTCGATATCCTGATTTCATAGCTGACATGTGTAATGTGAGGCTAGGTCTTTCATGTGATAGTTTTAATCTATTTGGGAAAATGTTTACTTTACATAACACATGACTAGTTTTCATACACATTTATAACCTTACTCCATAGATTTGTATGAAAAAACCTTTCAATTTAATTAGTATACTCATATCTAGACCTTCTGATCCCAACAATGATATAGATGTATAAATACAACCTTTAATAAAATAGTTGAAGCATCTTTGGAATGTGGGTGTGATCACATATGATGTATGTTCGAAAGAAATATTTTAGATGCGTACTGCACTCATGTGAATGATCAATGAATTTTCTACTTATGAAATGATGTATGGATGAAGCATGAATAATAAACTATCATGTCCTATTTTTATGAATAATACATGATCTAGAAGACTGAAATATTACCATAGTTTCAGCTTTATGGGACATTGATGATTCTTTCCAATGGACCATCCATATAGGAATAATCATTGAAGATTTGACAATACAATGGAGACTGAAAATCCACCTCAACATATGTCTAAAACTAACGTGCTTAATGAATTAAAAGATTTCAATTTTTCATTTAGGAAGGGTCAAATGAAATCTAGAAAGAGGAAGAATGTTTCCACTAAAACCTATTACAATTGGAAGAAGAGGAGTATCTTCTTTGATTTTCCTTATTGGTCAACCAATTTGTTACGTCATTTCTTATACATAATGCACATTAAAAATAATATATGCGAAATGTTTCTTTCAATTCTTATAAATTTCAAGGGAAATACAAAAGATGATTTACGATCCTAGCGTGACTTGGTGGATTGGGGCATCAAACTAGAATTTCATCCTATGTGTATCAGTGAAAATAAATGGAAAGTTCCATGTACTTAATATGTGATGAAACTTGTAGAAAAAAAATAAATTTATGAAAGTACTAGAGACTATTAAAGTTCCTAATGGCTATTCAAGAAACATATCAAAACGGGTCAACCGAAGAGATTTGAAGATGAAATCTTTAAAGACTCATTATTATCACATCCTTCTACATGAGTTGATTCCAATAAAAATCTGTCATATTCTGTCCAATAATGTAAGGGTGTCAGTTATTAGGTTGTTCAATTTATTTAGAGATATTTTTGCTAAGAAGTTTTTGAAGTCTTTCTTGCAAAAAATATTGGCAGAGGAACCCTTAATTTTGTGTGAGTTAGAGAAAATATTTCCTCCATCATTTTTCACATGCATAATGCATTTAACTGCCCATCTTCTAACCAAAATACTTCTTAGAGGTCCTTTGATTTTCGTTGGATGTATCTGAATTAAAGAAACATGTTCAGATTGAAGTCTTGTGTCCGAAATAGAAATCATCCCGAAGGTTCTATCGTCAAAGATTACTTGGCTCAAGAATATATGGATTTCTGTTCAATTTATTTTTCTAATTTGACTGTAAGACTGAACAAACCAATAAGAAATAAAGAATAATAGTATGAGAAAATTGAACCCTATTTTCCATTACTTCCCTAAATAAGGGGAATTCTTTGATCATATACATTGATGACATTAATCCTTAAAGAGAGGGATATGGCACATCACACAATTTTGTTTAACTGTGATTTGTTTGATGAACACATCAAGTAAGTAAACTGAACATGAATATCTTATTTCATGTCATATAATTTTATATACATGTTAAAATATTTCTATTTTTTCAGAATAGAACATAAAAAAAATGTCATATAGAAAGCATTCTTTACCATTGAGAAGGAGAGAGAGTTTTCATATCAAAGAGTTTTCTGCTTGGTTAAAATTGAAGATAAAAATATCACTGTAATAAATTAATAAAACAAATATTTAATTAATTTTAATATTCATTTATATTTAAGGTATTGAGTTTCCCTTCTAGATTTGTCTCTGAGGAAATGACAACTTTGCCTTTTGGTTCTAATTCTATGGTTCATGAATACAAATCAATTGTGATCAATGAGTATAGATTTATTATCACTCAAAGAGAAAAGAACATGAGAACACAACATGATGGTTTTATGTTAACTTCCACAATAGACTGTTATGCCAGCGCATCAGATAATAGACCTCAATTTGAAAATGTATCTTATTATAGAGTCCTTGAGAAAATACTAATATTAGATTATTACTCTCATGGTCGAGTCACTCTGATAAAATACTGGTGGTTTGATTTGATGACGAGGAATGACACATTTATTGATGATTGTGGATTTTGAGTTATTGACATGACTCACAATCTTGATACAGATGAACCATATGTATTGGCATCAATGGTGAAACAAGTTTTTTATTTCAAAGATCATATTCAACTTGAATTTTAGTGTCATTATTGAAGTAATCCCAAGACATATTTTTAATGATAGTGATGATGGAATTGACACCATCCATGCTCCCATTGTCCCAGATCCATTTATTAATTATGAAAACTCCAATACTTCAATTGTTAGAGTTGATTGTGAACCTGAAGTTGTGGTGAGAAATATGTAGAATCATTTGTCTGTATTCTTAGTTATTTTGGTTTAGCTCAATTTTAGTTGTTGAGGTTGGTGCTATACAAATCGATTTACTATTGATTAAAAATATTTTGTATCCAACTAGACCTTTATGTGAATTTTAGATATTTATTGGTTGTAGTTTTCTTTGAGTTACATTTTCTAATATTGAATTGTATTGTATTAAAACCTACCAAACAAAACAAAATCTAAATAGTTAAATTTTAACAAAAAACAAGATGAATTTAATTGGAAATATTAAAATAATTGATATGAAAATAAAAACCAATTAAAATAATGACATAACAAAAAACTCAACTTAAATCCAAATCTCACATGAAAGAATTTTTTCTAAAAATTTCACTGCTTTCATTTAATGTGCTTGTATATTTTGGGCTGGATTCTATTAGTTTTATATTGGATTACTAATACATTGGATCCTTATTCAAATAATCAATAATATAATAGTAGAAGTATTTAACTATTTTGATCTCTTTATACTCTCAACATCTTGTACTTGAATTATCAAAAGGACCACTATAAATATATTTTAAAGATCCACACTTACCACTTTGTTCAATTTCAGGAAGTGGTTGATCCTTCTCTTACTTTATATTTTTCCTTGCCTTATTTTCCTAGTTCTTTTTTCTATTCATTAAATTGTCTTTTGATACTTCCATTTATAATTCATCAAAGATAGAGACACAATTTTTATTTGATATTATTATTCAAATATCTCAACAATACACTTTATCTTGAGGTATATTAGGTCTTTTTTTAGGTAACCTATAATTTTCACCCCTAATCTCTCCAACCCTCCATTTTTAATAACCTCACCTCCCATTATTCCTCACATAGGACCACTAAGAAATGACTATAGGGACCCTGAAAAACCTAGTTTTTGTTGTTTATTTCCAAGCTACAGTTTCTCCTATAGTGATCATGATTCCACACTCTAGAATGTTCTTTCCAATCTATAAGAGTTCCAAATGCTCTATCATTGGCCTGCTTATTTTTCAATACACACTCCTTGGACCAAAATAGAAAGCATGGTATTATGCAGGGCCTGTATATTTCCCAATACATGCTGCTTGGCCTCTGATTCCATCACAACCTCTTATTCTGTTTTTAAGTATGATATTTGGCCTATATATATCACATTCCATACTTATTGTACATATTTATTAACCTATGTACATGCATCATAATAAACATTACTTGTCTTGTGTATATCACTCTTATATAACCCAATACAGGGCCAATTGAATTAGAAATCATGGAAGATTAATACTATGGAGTATCTTATTCAGTGATCTAGGATTTAAATTCAATATAGAGAGGAATGGATTCTCTATTTGTTCATCAAAAACCACCACTCAGTGGCCAATAATAAGTATCCAACATGAGTAGTAAGTGTTTAGTCACCACTAAATATCAGTAACCAAACATGCTCATCATCATTATGGATCACCACCAATTTTAAATTCATAAATATCTAAAAAATTATAAAATAACCACACATGAAAAAACCTATAGGATATAACAATGTTAAACAAAAAATGAAATATGATTTCAATTTTATCTTACACAAGAGGCCCTTCTGCACTCCCAACCTAGAAAACTGGTCGATTCCTTTAGAGTATTTTCACCCCCACTCTCCCCAACCCTCCCATTTTAAAAGCCTCGCCTCCCCTTATTCCTCATGTGGGACCCCTAAGAAACATTTTTAGGGACCTTGAAAAACCCAATCATCATCATTGCTTTACAAGCTACAATTTCTCTTATAATGACCCTGATACACCCTTATTGAATGTGCTTTCTAGGCTATAAGAGTGTCACATGATCTATAATTGGCCTATTTATACATGAAATAATGTTCTATGTAAAATTTCTTCTACATTTTCACATAAAACTTATGTGAAATAATTTTTTTAATGATTCCACATATTTATTTATAAGTATCATAATTATAGAATGATGGAGAAGAGGAATGGAAGATGAGAGATATACATAAGATTTCTTTATGCTCTCCTACCCAAGCTAATGGTCTAATTCCTTAAGAATATTTTCACCCCCACTCTCTCTCCATCCCTCCTCTTATAACAGCCTCAAATCACCTTATTCTTCATGTGGGACTCCTAAAAAATAGTTATGGGGACTATAAAAAACAACCAAGATGTGGTCTTTTATTTCTAGACTATAGTTTCTACTTTAGGGACCCTTATTCCCCCTATCGAAATGTGAATTTTCAGTTATAGGGGTGATAAAATCTTTATCATTGGCTTCTTTATTTCCTTATACACACTGCTTGGCCTGAATTAGAAAGCATGGTAGTCTTCTAAGCCTGCGTATTTCCAAATACAAACTGTTTGGCCTCTAATTATATAATAACCTCTTATTATGCTTTAAAGTACTCTGCATGTACTGTATATATCACATTCCACACTTCTAGTACACACTTCTTTCCTTGTGTACATGCATCATAATATAGACTACTTGACCTATGTATATCACTTCTGTACATTATAGTGCATGACCAACTGAATTAGAAGGCACGGTAGATTACTTTTGTGGAGTCTCTAGTTCAATGATCTGGGAATTAAATTCAATAGAGGGAGGAATATAGTATCTGTTTATTCATCAAAAACCACTCATTGTCCAGTAATAAGTATTCAATATGAGTAGGAGGTGTTTATTGATCATTTAATATTAGTAATGAAACACATTCATCTTCATTAAGGCCCTGGCCTGTAGGACATCCAACACATACCACCCTATCCCAGACATGTATTCTCTGTTTTCCCACACTTACAACCCCCCCAACCTAGATGTAGATCAGCAGCCCCGATTCCACTTGAATATTTGTTTGTCTAAATATTAGAGATAGATTTTTTTATGTTATGTGATTAATGAAAAATGATATATAAAAATTAAACAGTGAAAATGAATTCAATTCAATAAATATTATGAAGCATGATATACTAATTTCATAAGTTCTAAATTATTTTTATGTGTTTTAAAGTGATAATTAATATTTGAACCACTGATGGATATATTTATATCTCTTATCATGATAATCCATATGATACATTATAAGCTACCCATGTCTTAACATAGTTGAACTTAGGTGATAATGTTTTTTGTTATATTACATATAATGATATTCCGATTATTATATATCTGAATGTTGAAAACCATTATTTGTATAAACCTCTTCTTTTTAGGTTGTTTAAGAGAGTTGGAAAATACACTTTTAAAATCATATTCATAACTACAATTGTGTCTCATAATAAAATTTTTAACAAGATCATACATGAACTAGATAAATTAGATATTAAGATACAAGATATGGATCAAAAAATTATTTATTTAACTTCATTGGATTGATCATACAATATTTTTAGACTATTATTCTTTCAAATAAAACTTATATAGAGGCTTGATGAAATATACCCTAATTTAAATGAAAAATATGCAACTCAGATAACACATATATATTGGAATAATATTTGAATGAAAATGAGTGGCTGTTGATGATATATTGGAATTGTGGCACTACCTTGAGATTTAACACAATTAGTGTTTGGATTATAACACCACCTCCATGAATTGTGGTGTATAAAAAATTATCTTGAGTTTACTAATTTTGTTTCTTGTTATTTATTATATAGCTCAACTTACCTACATTAATCAACTTGAAATATTTTTTAAATTATCCCAAATGAATTTGATTTAAAAAATAAATCTAATAAATGAAAATCACATCATAAATGATCTATATTCTACTCTTATTCCCCAAAATAGAAAAATAGGAAAATCTACTATTTAATTACTGAATTTAAATAATATGATGAATCTAGAAAACAACCTTAAAAAATGATTTTTTTGACATTATCATTCCATAATACTTGATTGATTACTTTTCCTCAATTAATTACTATCAACAAGTTTTACAAACATCCCACTTCCCATGCTAAACATGTTAATTTGAACATATTGTTTTTTCTATGACCTGAATTCTATTTTGATATTATTTCCACTAGATATAAAATGTTTATGTTATATCAGTGTGTATCCTGTATTTGGTTTGACAAGTGGTATTCCTTAATTAAGTCATTCCATATATTCTTTCTTTTTTTAGTTACACATTAGTTATAAATTTATAATTAATTCCATATTTGTTTTTAAATGAATGAAATAAAAAACACTCATGAATGGTGAATTAAAAAGAAGGCAAATAAAAAATTGACCAATGAGTGAGATGGGAGTCCCTCCTCCAGTTCTTGTTGTGAGTATTCTATTTCAAAAATATATATCAATAAAATATAATGTCATGAAATTGATTTTGTTTTAAATTTTAATCAGGATCTGCCACCAAGATGCCAGTTGTTCACCAACTAGCCTCGTGGTTTCAATGCTCAGGCTAGAGATTTGAGGGGGGGGGGGTGGTACTACAGCTAGGCATCGGTGTGCCTGGAAACACACCATCCCTCCCCCTAATGTACCATTTACCACACTTTCTGATCCCGTAGTGTCATTAAATACATCTGGGATATTTAGGACACCTATGTTTGCACCTACATTTTCTTCTGATCCTCCTCGCCTCTCTTTCCCATATCCACCCATGATTCATACTCCTTAGAATTATTATGAATTTTCACAATCATCTATGCCATATTCTTTTCCTTATAATTACTTCTCCTAGGATACTAAATTACTACTTCTTCGATTGCTACTCTGACACCTTCTGAACTTACGAAGCATACACTTGGACCCACTATATTTGTACAGGTTTATGTTCCTTCAGTGTCTGGGGATCCATCGATGCCTACCGATTAGACTAACTAAGGTATATTTATAGAGGATGATTAATTTTTTTATCAAAATTTATTTTCATTCTAATATTTATTGATATAATATTTGTTTTTCTTCTTTAATAGTTGGATCTACCGAAAAGCGGCATGAGTGTACATGCATGCGTGCAGTGTGGAACTGCCGCACGCAGCTGATGGTGGAGTGTAATGAAGACAATCAAATGGTTGTAAAAATACGATAGGAATGTAGGAGTTTTTTAGCAATGCTTTCTAAATACCCTGACATCGTTCTCATCCATCCAATATCCTAGAGACACATGCCAAATGAAATAAAGGATGACACTTGGGCACAAATATGGGTAAAAAAATTTGTTGGATTTAATGTTATATTATTATTATATTTATTTGAATTAATATTTTGGCACTACTAGAATTTTAAGCTATAGCCATAGACCTATAGCCATAGTTTTATAGGTTTGTGGCTATAACTTGTTTATAGACATGATTTGATTACTGCTCAGTGGATAAAATTCATGATTCTTTTTTTTTGTTTCGATACCCGTCAGGATCCTCCCTCGATCCTCTCACCACGACACCCTCCTCCCCCGATCCTCCCACTGCGACGCCCTCCTCCCCCGATCCTCCCACTGCAGCGCCCTCCTCCCCCAATCTGCGACCCTCTCACCATGACACCCTCCTCCCTAATGACCTCTCTCACTATGGTACCCACCCAAAGCAGCCACTCCACTAACGCTGCTCTGAGATAGCCGCCCCACCTCCTCCTCCGACGGGCCTCTAACGTGGCTACCCCACCTCCTAGGATCCTCCTCATCCTCAGCCCACCGAAGGTATTTAGGGTTTTAAACCCTCAAATTTCACTCATGTGTATTTTATAGAAACAATTACTACTTATTATTCATCGCAGAGTCTCATATATCATTTGAATCATCATGGTCAACTATACATCAAACTCTAACTATACATTTCACACATATAAAAATTCTTCTTCAAATTATCATCACTACAATATAATGTCCAATTACTTCCTATTTTGAAACCACAATTCTCACCATTATTTTGACTATGGCATGAACAACTTCTTTTTATTCCCATTTCACTATATTTTATTTTGTACCATACTGTAATGTGGGCTTCTATTGAATTAAAATACTTCTTTGGTAGGTATTTCTATTATATCATCTTGAATCATGGAACATACCTCATGAATTTTTTAATTTGAATTTGTGGAATAATCATCATTAGATTTATTCATATGATTGGATGACTCATATTCTCTACCCAATAATCCAAACACAACTTTTAGTGACACATAAATAGTACCTTGCCAAGGATTCATATGAATCATACACACATGTGTACACTGTATCATCCCTTTTTCATGGCACAAGGCTCTCTGTGAGTCTTCTGCTTCTAGGCATCATTATGGAATTGAATGTGGTGTGGTGAATTCTTCCCATTTTCTACATGTAGATTATAATCGCACCATGATCATCACTATGGAATGGTCATCATTATCTGACTATTTTACATATACCCAAATATTCTTCTCTACAGTGTTTCATTTGGATATCATGCTATTAATACATCCTTAAAATAAATCTTTTCAATGCATTAAAATACTCACATAAAAAACACAGTTCATACTCTCATTTCATAATCACCATAATCTTGTATAAAGAATTACTCAATTATTACAGAGTGGTATGAATGTTTGTAGTGCAAGATTCTCCTTAGACTTGAGGTTGAAGATGATAAAGACGACATCATCTCATTTAAAAATGACACTCATATACATGTTTTAATAGGTTGATCGGTACCACACTAAGGTCGTCCCTTATAAAAAAATGTCACTCCATTAGCTACTCGATAAATTCTAATATGGATTTGTACTCTCTCATGGCCCTCCGTGCCGACTCGTATATGTGAATGCTAAGTACCCCTCACCCACCTGCACCCTGATACCTACACTTACCTATATAGGATCTCTACATATTCACATATTTTGGTCTTAGATGGAATCCATCCTTTGAGCTTGGTTGTTTCCTCCTTGATTATTCATTACTCGATTCAGGTGATGGCATAGAGACCTATCCATTTTTTTTAAACACATCAATTTCTATTTTCCAAATAGTAGTATGAATAATATAGCACTGAGAAGAACTTTAATAAACCCTTTAGTTTGAACTCTCTCAACTTCTTTCAAGAATATTTTTATATAATCTTTTCTACTTCTTATGATTATTAAAAAAGGATAGAAGAAACTATCTTTCACTTCAAACAACATTTCTATAAGTGAATGGATCTTAAGAAATCCAATGGTAAAACATTCTTTACACTTTCACAATAACAGTCCAAAATTCATATTTGTATAAATTATTGAATATGAAGGATTCTAAAGAAACTCCACCTTAGGGGATGATCTCCGCATTCACTTTATCATGATAGATACTTTCTACAGATGTAATTTAGAACACCATTTGATAAATCATACAAATATGGTTACATTTTTAGATCTTGAATTGTTATTATAGATTAATTTTATTCATTTGTTCTCTATTTGAGAACAAGCATCACCTTTAATTCCCTACATGGTTATAAAAAAAATAAAACAAAAATGATAAAGGAATAAGTTAGAACCTCTTTTAATTCCTTAGAGTGATAAAAAAGGCTAAGAATTTTTTCACAACCATGAAACTCTTTATTTTAGTACTCTAATTTTATGTAAATTCTTCACAATGGATTTTCTATTTTTCATAAAATTCTTGGGCAGAATGAATTATCTTCTTATTTATTTGTATGCGATCTTCTTTTTAACATGTTCCATCAAATCACATACATCACTTACTACATTCTTAATTGTTCTTAAGATTCCATCTTGGGTTGGTGAAATTTTCAAGAAACTCTTTGACTTTTGACTAGCCTGCTTGAACCTCCCACACAAAATTTCATGAGTTCTAGGATTGTTACCTTTTTATAACCCCTCACGAGGGTTGTATTTTCCATCTTCATATGGAATAGAATATTTTCCTTTATCACTTTATTTATATTGTTCTTCTTTCATTTGTTTCTATTTCCAAATTAGCCGGTGATATAACTAAATAATCACTTCTTTGGATTATTCATATGGATTCTTGAGATTGATTTTTTTCACATCAGTTTCAATAAATATAACACTTATCTTGAACTTCTTGGTCATGAATTAAAGTTGATCTTTCTTCTATTTCTTTTCCAAGGCTGACTCACCATTATTTATTGTATTTTTTAATCTTTTATCATTATTTTATTTTGATACATACTTAGAAAAACATGAATCAAACATGTGACCACTACCATCACACATACAATAGAGATATTCAAATTTTTAAAACTTGTTTATAGTATATAGTTTATTACCTTTCACCTCTAGTTATTGCCTTATCTTAGGCTTACTCCCTCTCATCGATGGATTTCTCTAAATTTCACCAAGAGATATATTATGTAAAAAATTTAATGCATTGTGCCGAAACCTATTATAATACCAATAATGATTTTCAAAACTTGTTTTTATTTTATGAACTCCATACTGCTAATATTTTTTAGAACTTATAGTATACCAATTTTAGGAATTCTTTTCAACTATTTGGGTTCAATATAAGGAAAATCAATTCATACACTTACTTTCAGAAACCTTGGATAAAGTGGTCGATTTCTCTTAATTTCTATTTATCCAATTTTGTATAGGTTTTTAGTTTATTCATAAATTATGTACAAAAATAGATTTATTAGCAATATAAATTTCAGATGTGGTTAATACCTTTCTTTTTTTAGCTGTTGAATATTGATCATTAGATGATCTCAAGATGTTTTTGGAACTAGTTGTAGAGATTTTTTCCTAAAGTATCCCTATGAACAATGTGTGGAACAACAATTCTTCCAATGTCCAATAAATTCCAAGGTTGAGTTACTTCTAGATTTTTATGTTTAATTTCAATCTATAAGAATTTCATATTGAATATGTTTCTCTCATCATCAATTGTTTTTATCTTTTCTTAATGGGGCCTCTTGATTTTATCAACTTCATTATCAAGAATTTTTTTTTATTTTCCTATAATAGATATTCAAACTATTTAATCTTATTTTCTTTGAACTCCAGTTCATTATTCACGACAACAACTACTTATTTATATGTATGGTTCCATACTTACATCCTTTTCAAGGATTTTTCTTTCTCTTGTATTTCATTCAGCAAATCCATCTCAAATTTGCAGTACTTTCCTTCAAGATTAGAACTCCTTTTTTATGGCCTCTATTTGATTAGTAGTATTTACACATTCAAGCTCATTTTTGGATAAGTACTTCACCTAAATCTCTAATTTCTTTTCAAGACAATTGAATTATTCCTAAAATTCTTTGAGGGGATAAAAATAAAAGCAACAAAATATTTGGGAAATATTTGTTATATTTACTCAAAATAAGCACATGAATCTGCATATTTTTTTTATTAAATAGATCTTTGAAAATATGGTCCTCACCACTTTCTATTGATTCATCAGAGGAACTATCATGATAAGAATTTACAATTACATCATCTTCATAGAACAAATCTGATTCACTAGAAGTATAATTTTTATCCGTCTTCTTACCATTATAATTCTTAGCCAATTATTTAATATTCATGCTTGGTTAGGTATCATCATGATATTAGCATGATGAAGTTGGGTTTTCTTCCTTTATTCCGAAGAGGTAAATCTTATTTATCATTATCATCTCCTTATTACTTTTTTCTTTTAGTGTGAGATTTCTTTAACTTTAGCTACCTCCTCGGTTGGTCATTCTTTCATCTCAACTTGAATAATGGAACATACCTCATGATTTTGGAATTTGAATGTGTATCATAAGCACCATTATATTTATTCATATGAATGGATGAATCATATGCTCTATCCAATGAATCTAATGTTACTTTCAAGAAAATGTATATAGTACTAGTCTAATAACTCTAATGCACACACATACATAATATTTTTCTTTTTTCATGGAATAAGGATCTATGTGAGTATCCTAATTCTAGGGTGGGGGGAAGTTTACAAGGGGAAGGGGGTGGGGGGTGGGGGTGGGGGTGCAGGGTGGGTGGGTGGGGGGGGGGGCAGTGGGGGTGCATTTGGGGGTGGGGGGAGTGGGGGTGCATGTGGGGGGGGGGGCAGTGGTGGGGGGGGGGAAGTGGGGGGTTTAAATGAGTTGGGGTGAAGGGTTGGGGGGGGGGGGTAGTTGTAACACCCCAAGATTTCATAGTGTGTTAGTTCTTCAAAATAATTCAATAACTTTCACTACATGCAACACCAAGTTCAAGCACACCATGACTTACCAAAGAAGCCATTCAAAAGAGGTTATGAATAGTATTAGATAAATTTTAATGTTTATATAATCCTTATAATTTTAGAATCCATATTATGAGTTTCTTAGATATAATGCAAGAACAAATTCATTTTCAGTATTATCAAATTTAATAGTGAACCCTTTTTAAATACAATATTTTAAACTTTTTGACTAAATGGGGACATCAAAAATTTAAAATGAAACATCCCAAGCTTCCACGGTACACTTTCTTTGAATAATATAGTAGCGTGTGTTGTACGCAACCTTGAGTTTTAACACACACCACAACCAATCAAACTAGCCGTTATGAATAGTAATACCTACTTTTTGAAATTATATATATTTTATATTTTAAAATGGACTTCATTTTTGGTTTCGGAATATCGAATTTAGCCTAAGGTGAAATTTTGGTACATTTCGGATAACTTTCATATTTTGATGAATAGTGAAAATTACTAAATTTTAATTAAAAACAACTTTTTTAATCAAAATAATTAATAGTGATAAATTATGAATTTGAGTGGTTTTAAAGTATATTTAGAATATATTTTTACAATTTAATATAATTTTGGTCATTAGACAAAATTTTACAATTAAACCGAACATAAACAAGTGTCAATCTTTTGATAGTTATTATCTCTTAAAAACACGCTTTTTGTTTTGACAGCGGGAATTAATTTTAAATTAATTTCTGCCACTTCTGTGTTTTGAATTTAGAAAAATGGATTCCATATTTGGAATCAGGATGTTCAAATTGTGTAAATAGGTAACTTTTATTTTTAGACATTTTGAATAATTACTGCGGTAAATATTTTATTTACCATGGTTAAAGGGTAAATCCGGTAAATAAGGGTTAAAAAATAATATTATAATAATACAAAATTACCCTAAAACGTGTCCTAACCTTATTGGTGGACACATACCCGACCATGGGCATCCTTGAGTCAATTTGGGGACCCCTTGGAGCCACTTGTATGTGGTAGGGACACATTATATTAATAAAGTTAAAATAAAAATAAAAATGGCATAAGCTTACATCTTTTATAAGAACAATTTTTACATAGGGTTATACATGTTGGATTTTCGATTATAAATATTCATTAGAAAGCTAAAAATATTTCCTACATAATGATGTTTTATTTATAATTTTTAGACATTAAATAATTTATTTTATTTATGACACAATGATGATGCAGTAATTACTAAAATAGTAAAAAATTAACATAATTGATATTATAAATACCCAAATAAATATAATATGAAACTTTTAATGAATTAAACTAATTTTCTAGGATAATATGATATATTAGGATTGATTTAATTGACTTTTTTTGAAGTAATAAATCTGTTATGAGTTTCACAAAAATCAACTATTGAATAGTGTCAAAATTGACATAAAAGAGTTCTTAAAACAAATATTATATTATTAATTGATATTAAATTCCTAAAAATCTAAGGTTCGGCCAAGAGACTTATATTATGATAGGTTAATCATTAATGGACCACTTGGGGGTCGCTTGGATGTATATAGTAAGTTTATTAACCATATTATATAAAAATACAAAGAGACATTGTAAAAGTGAAACTAATTAACTTAGAGTTAATACTTAAAGATAAGGTTAATATAAGTACCCAAACCTGTCTAAATTCTATTGGTTGAGTGGTTTTCGACCTATCCCCACCTTAACCTTTGAATAGTCAACTTTGGAGCCATTAGAAACCGAATATGAATTTATTATAAATTAATATTTCTAGCTTTTCCAAAGGTGCCCCTCACCCCTCTTATAAAAGGGCACTCCTCCTTCTCTTTTCCTCACACCTCTCAAGCCACTTGGCTCGTCCAAACTCTGCCCAACTAAGCTCCCCACATCCCTCTCCTCCTCCTTGAAGCTTCCCCTTAGGCAGAAAGCATTTCAAGAAGTCCTTTGGTTCCAACCAAAGTGAGTTACCTAAATTAAAGGTAACAATTTCTCTTAAAGTATTTTCATTTATTTTGCTTCTCCAACCCCCAAAATCTTTTTATTTCCTTTCTTTTGTAACAACACCAGTATCCTAAATATACTAGGATGTTGTTATAAGAAGGATTCAAACTACACATACACACAACTCCATCTAATGGATGATGAACATAATGTTTCTGTGGATGGCAAACTAACGCCTCACGAAACGATGATTGTTCAAATACATCTTACCACCTCTCATGGTGGCCATTATGATGGCACTGTAATTAAATATGATATTAATGATATATATTTTATATATAAGCTTCTGTAATTCCATTTTATTTCATTCCATTATTCGTTTCATGTTGTATATACATACGATAATTTCATTTGAGGAAGTGCGGACTACCGCCCCCTTAAAATGATATGACTCGTTCATACCACACATGGAACGTATAAAGGATGGTGTTAATGAACTTAAGTAACATATATAAAATATTATAATATACTGGAATAGTAATATACCTATGTATCATTTGGATTTGATTCTTTTAAAATAAAAATTAAATGGAAGTAGCGTTCGTTCGTACGTACGGACTACCGTCTCCACGAACGCGATAAGATTCGTTCTCCATCATATCCATTCAAGTATTATTCTCATTTTAGGGTTAAAAATAATGTTAATATCATTCTGATTATGAATAAGATATAATCTATCCATTACAAACATGTCTTACGTAACCAAACATTTAAGAAGAACGAATCGATTATCACCGAAACAACGATAATACTAAGATATTATTAATAAAGCAATGTTAAAAGATCATATATGATATCATATTAATGTATATGATTCTTGTACAATTTAATAACAATTATTTCACCATTATACAGGAGGTTAACCTACCCCAACCAAGAAAAAGTTCAAGGTAAGGGTTATTTCACAATCTCTTCATTATCCGAGGTTGTATTATATGTAATAATCTACTGGGATCTCTTTATCATCCACATCCATGTTTCTTAAAAATGTATTTCAAAACATTTTTACTATTTACAAGAATATGGGTTAAAGTCATTTATACCCTTTTTGACTTTTTATAAGAGGTTTATAAAGGAATCTTTCCGTCGTTTTCAAAACAAGGTCCCTTTTAACCTTTTCGACAGAATTGAGGTAAGAATGTTTTTTTTAACTTATACGGCGGGTTGCGGTTATTTTCCGCCGTTATAAAATCGTTGAATCTTTCCATACAAGCTTATAAGAATATTTTCAAAGAAAATGTTTTATTTTATATGGATCTTAAATGATTTTAAAATAAAAGGAGATACTTCTTTAAAAAGAATTTTGATTTCATCTATGTCAACATCCTTTGATGGATTTTAAGATTATTTGAAGTTGATTTATTATGATACAAAACTTCTATATTGTATTGAAGGTTTTGTGATATGTTTGACTGTGGATGTGCTATTTTTATACCATTCATAGTTTATGGTGAAATTATTGACATTTCGTATGCTAGTTTTAATACGAATGTTTATGTTATGTTTAAACCTTTTCATATGGGAATGCATTGGACTTAATAAGTGACGGGTGGAGCCCGCTATAGCTCCTCGATGCATCGGTAGGTCTCATGAGACAAACTAGTGTCTTGGCACAAGGCCTTGACAAAATCTTATTTGTAGTCTTGGCACGAGGCCTTGGCTATGTGGTTATGATAGTCTGGCATTATGCATTCCAACATTATGAAAGTGGTTATTGATTTTTGCATGTGATTATTCATTTAGTAGAATATCCATGTGAATAAGTAAATGGCATTATTTCATTTTATTTATGCCATACCATGTTGAAAGTTCGTATTTAAAAGGCTTTTGTTTTAGTTATACATTGCCTTAAATGTTTATTCTTATTTATGAAAGTTTCCACTTTATCGTTATCCTTACTGGGCATTTGAGCTCACCCCTTTTTTTTATGTTTTATTTTTCCCAGGATGTGAAGAAGTAAGTTATGAATGTCCTGCAGGGATTTTATGAGGGGTTAATAATGTGGATTGTGGAAATATTATGTTGTTGTATTAGTTTTTCATTTTATGATGTAATGTAAAACTTATGAATATATCTAGTGTTTCCAAGGCTACTAAACCAATCGGTCTTTCGAGATTTGATCTTTCTTGTGATCATGCCAATGTTACGAAGTAATGCACCGACTCTGGGTAGCTGGGGTCGGGGCGTTACAGTTGGTATCAGAGGAAGTTTAGTACAAACCTTGGAAGCTAGATTTAGATAAACTCTGATTAGAGCACGTAGACCTAAGATGAACTTTGAGGATTAGTATAGAAGAACTTCCTAGAATTTTGGTATTGTAGAGATTTTGTGAGTTTTCCGAGCAATACATCCCTGTCTGGATACGAGCAGGTAGAGGCGGCTCTGGCACAGATGTACCTAGGGGTAAAACCCGAAAACACCGCTTTGAGCTAGACTCGAACGGGAACTGGTGCACGACAACGGGCCTTGCTGCACTCTTGGTTACGACACTCCCGGGGGATATGCTTAAGATAACTCTCATTTTCTTTACAAATCATTATGAAGGGTTTATGTGTATATACATCCTCAAAGGAGACATTCTTATGATTATGGATTATATCCATAAATAGTTCAATTTATGTTAAGTGTTTTATAAGTATGGGATTATGTATTTTGATTCATAAACTGATCTAGTTTATGCCATTGTTTAGAAATGGCGCCCAGTAGAAGGAATGAGAACTCCAGAAATGCACATGATACAAAGAGAAGGAAGGATCATATCTTTCATGGTATTAATCTAGAATTTATAAGAGAAATAGTATCCCATGTATTATCATCATATGAAGAAATAATATCATGTATTGATAAGATAAGTAAAGAGATTACTAAGTCCTATGGCTTTGAAGGGAAGCAAGAGAAGAAAAGGATAGAAGAGAGAAAGATGGATAAAGGGAAGAGGGAAAAGAAGAATTTTCCCATATGTGGTAACTGTGGAAAGAAACACCCTGGAACTTGCCTGAAAGGAATGGGAGTTTGTTATAAGTGTGGAGAAAAAGGGCACAAAGTACATGACTGCAAGGGTAAGAAAATGGTTTCAAATGTACAATGCTTCATTTGCAAGGAGTTTGGACACTACGCGAACCTATGTCCCAGTCATCAGACTATGACGCAAATGATGCTATTGGATAATAATCAAGTTATGATACTACCACAGATGAAGAGGAATGATTAGAGTTCTTATGTTGATTATGTCAATTGAGTGTTGTATCAACAATGTACTTGTTATAATAATTATGGAGTATATAAGGATTGTACTGCAGTACTATTTCATTAAGGACTTGAGATTGTGTGGAACAAAGAAAAGTGACTCATTAGCAGGATAGATTTTTGGAAAATATATGGTTGAGAGAATGATAAACCATAATATAGTTCTGATACCGAGGTAGTGATTTTCGAATAATACATGATTATTTTGGAAAAAAATATATTGGATATTCTTGACTACCTTGGAACTGATTAATGATTTGTATATTCCATCATTTTTGGGGTTTAAAACATTTTTGGATTGATGAAGTATATCCAGTATTCTATATGGAATAAGGGAGCATGAATGTAATCAATAAGGAATATGGTAATACATGATGAAGGTATTCATATGCTATTACGGGGTAAAAAGGATCTATATTATGTTTACCTTCCTTATAAATGTTAGACTGTGAGTTTGGACAGAAGTATTTTGGATAGTTCTAGTTTGGATTATTTTGGATTGCCATAAAAGGACAACCCGGAGGTCGGGCGGCAACCCGTCGCGTCCGGCAAGGCTGCGAGACTTGAACCCGCAACCGAAGGGCGACAAGGGTGTATCACCTACCACTGGACCATGAGATGTCCTGGATTAAATAATGTAGTTTTTATTAAAAGATCATGTAGATGAATTATAAATTCGTTTATTTTGGAACCCTATACGAATAGTGTAAATAGAATTTTTTTACATTCTATCATCTTTTAGAGTGAAAGATGAGTTTGTGGTAGAAATTTATTAATGGATAAAACTCTAATTATAAAGTAAGTATATCTCCTTATGATCTTAGCCAATCTCATAAATAAATTCCTCAATATTAAGAAAAGCAACTTTGAACAAAAATGTTTTCCTAGATGGTACCTTAAATCATCACTAATTTATGGCTTTGGGATTGTTGGCCTTTTTATAGCCATGTTCTCTACCACTCTCCATCAGATAATTGATGGTTATATTTTTCTTCCATATCCATATTTTCCTACATGGAACCCTAGTATGTGTTATTTTCGGTAATCTTCATACTTTCGACTCTTTATTTTAAATAGAGGCCTCATTAATTCATTTTTCGATGTGGGATTTCAACTAGGATATTTTGAAACGTCAAAAATGTATTATCCTAATACCCTATGTTTTGTTGAACCGATGGTATTTCAATTCATCATAGATTGATGAATTTAAGGAACTCAATTTTATACTTGTTTGTGATTGATGACCTCAATCACTCCCTATAAATATTTACGTTTTTCCTCCAATTATATGTCTCAAATTGCCACCAATGTTCTCCTAATCGAGATCATAATTTGGTGGTGACACTTTCATTTCTCTTTTCCTAATATTAAGACTAAATTTTAGTAACCCAATTTCCGATGTGGGGTTTCCCACAAATATATTATCTATTTTCAACCTTTTATTTTCGAAGAATAATTTCAAATTGCGAGGACGCAATTTATCGAAGGAGGGGAGAATGTAACACCCCAAGATTTCATAGTGTGTTAGTTCTTCAAAATAATTCAATAACTTTCACTACATGCAACACCAAGTTCAAGCACACCATGACTTACCAAACAAGCCATTCAAAAGAGGTTATGAATAGTATTAGATAAATTTTAATGTTTATATAATCCTTATAATTTTAGAATCCATATTATGAGTTTCTTAGATATAATGCAAGAACAAATTCATTTTCAGTATTATCAAATTTAATAGTGAACCCTTTTTAAATACAATATTTTAAACTTTTTGACTAAATGGGGACATCAAAAATTTAAAATGAAACATCCCAAGCTTCCACGGTACACTTTCTTTGAATAATATAGTAGCGTGTGTTGTACGCAACCTTGAGTTTTAACACACACCACAACCAATCAAACTAGCCGTTATGAATAGTAATACCTACTTTTTGAAATTATATATATTTTATATTTTAAAATGGACTTCATTTTTGGTTTCGGAATATCGAATTTAGCCTAAGGTGAAATTTTGGTACATTTTGGATAACTTTCATATTTTGATGAATAGTGAAAATTACTAAATTTTAATTAAAAACAACTTTTTTAATCAAAATAATTAATAGTGATAAATTATGAATTTGAGTGGTTTTAAAGTATATTTAGAATATATTTTTACAATTTAATATAATGTTGGTCATTAGACAAAATTTTACAATTAAACCGAACATAAACAAGTGTCAATCTTTTGATAGTTATTATCTCTTAAAAACACGCTTTTTGTTTTGACAGCGGGAATTAATTTTAAATTAATTTCTGCCACTTCTGTGTTTTGAATTTAGAAAAATGGATTCCATATTTGGAATCAGGATGTTCAAATTGTGTAAATAGGTAACTTTTATTTTTAGACATTTTGAATAATTACTGCGGTAAATATTTTATTTACCATGGTTAAAGGGTAAATCCGGTAAATAAGGGTTAAAAAATAATATTATAATAATACAAAATTACCCTAAAACGTGTCCTAACCTTATTGTTGGACACATATCCGACCATGGGCATCCTTGGGTCAATTTGGGGACCCCTTGGAGCCACTTGTATGTGGTAGGGACACATTATATTAATAAAGTTAAAATAAAAATAAAAATGGCATAAGCTTACATCTTTTATAAGAAAACTTTTTACATAGGGTTATACATGTTGGATTTTCGATTATAAATATTCATTAGAAAGCTAAAAAGATTTCCTACATAATGATGTTTTATTTATAATTTTTAGACATTAAATAATTTATTTTATTTATGACACAATGATGATGCAGTAATTACTAAAATAGTAAAAAATTAACATAATTGATATTATAAATACCCAAATAAATATAATATGAAACTTTTAATGAATTAAACTAATTTTATAGGATAATATGATATATTAGGATTGATTTAATTGACTTTGTTCGAAGTAATCAATCTGTTATGAGTTTCACAAAAATCAACTATTGAATAGTGTCAAAATTGACATAAAAGAGTTCTTAAAACAAATATTATATTATTAATTGATATTAAATTCCTAAAAATCTAAGGTTCGGCCAAGAGACTTATATTATGATAGGTTAATCATTAATGGACCACTTGGGGGTCGCTTGGATGTATATAGTAAGTTTATTAACCATATTATATAAAAATACAAAGAGACATTGTAAAAGTGAAACTAATTAACTTAGAGTTAATACTTAAAGATAAGGTTAATATAAGTACCCAAACCTGTCTAAATTCTATTGGTTGAGTGGTTTTCGACCTATCCCCACCTTAACCTTTGAATAGTCAACTTTGGAGCCATTAGAAACCGAATATGAATTTATTATAAATTAATATTTCTAGCTTTTCCAAAGGTGCCCCTCACCCCTCTTATAAAAGGGCACTCCTCCTTCTCTTTTCCTCACACCTCTCAAGCCACTTGGCTCGTCCAAACTCTGCCCAACTAAGCTCCCCACATCCCTCTCCTCCTCCTTGAAGCTTCCCCTTAGGCAGAAAGCATTTCAAGAAGTCCTTTGGTTCCAACCAAAGTGAGTTACCTAAATTAAAGGTAACAATTTCTCTTAAAGTATTTTCATTTATTTTGCTTCTCCAACCCCCAAAATCTTTTTATTTCCTTTCTTTTGTAACAACACCAGTATCCTAAATATACTAGGATGTTGTTATAAGAAGGATTCAAACTACACATACACACAACTCCATCTAATGGATGATGAACATAATGTTTCTGTGGATGGAAAACTAACGCCTCACGAAACGATGATTGTTCAAATACATCTTACCACCTCTCATGGTGGCCATTATGATGGCACTGTAATTAAATATGATATTAATGATATATATTTTATATATAAGCTTCTGTAATTCCATTTTATTTCATTCCATTATTCGTTTCATGTTGTATATACATACGATAATTTCATTTGAGGAAGTGCGGACTACCGCCCCCTTAAAATGATATGACTCGTTCATACCACACATGGAACGTATAAAGGATGGTGTTAATGAACTTAAGTAACATATATAAAATATTATATTATACTGGAATAGTAATATACCTATGTATCATTTGGATTTGATTCTTTTAAAATAAAAATTAAATGGAAGTAGCGTTCGTGCGTACGTACGGACTACCGTCTCCACGAACGCGATAAGATTCGTTCTCCATCATATCCATTCAAGTATTATTCTCATTTTAGGGTTAAAAATAATGTTAATATCATTCTGATTATGAATAAGATATAATCTATCCATTACAAACATGTCTTACGTAACCAAACATTTAAGAAGAACGAATCGATTATCACCGAAACAACGATAATACTAAGATATTATTAATAAAGCAATGTTAAAAGATCATATATGATATCATATTAATGTATATGATTCTTGTACAATTTAATAACAATTATTTCACCATTATACAGGAGGTTAACCTACCCCAACCAAGAAAAAGTTCAAGGTAAGGGTTATTTCACAATCTCTTCATTATCCGAGGTTGTATTATATGTAATAATCTACTGGGATCTCTTTATCATCCACATCCATGTTTCTTAAAAATGTATTTCAAAACATTTTTACTATTTACAAGAATATGGGTTAAAGTCATTTATACCCTTTTTGACTTTTTATAAGAGGTTTATAAAGGAATCTTTCCGTCGTTTTCAAAACAAGGTCCCTTTTAACCTTTTCGACAGAATTGAGGTAAGAATGTTTTTTTTAACTTATACGGCGGGTTGCGGTTATTTTCCGCCGTTATAAAATCGTTGAATCTTTCCATACAAGCTTATAAGAATATTTTCAAAGAAAATGTTTTATTTTATATGGATCTTAAATGATTTTAAAATAAAAGGAGATACTTCTTTAAAAAGAATTTTGATTTCATCTATGTCAACATCCTTTGATGGATTTTAAGATTATTTGAAGTTGATTTATTATGATACAAAACTTCTATATTGTATTGAAGGTTTTGTGATATGTTTGACTGTGGATGTGCTATTTTTATACCATTCATAGTTTATGGTGAAATTATTGACATTTCGTATGCTAGTTTTAATACGAATGTTTATGTTATGTTTAAACCTTTTCATATGGGAATGCATTGGACTTAATAAGTGACGGGTGGAGCCCGCTATAGCTCCTCGATGCATCGGTAGGTCTCATGAGACAAACTAGTGTCTTGGCACAAGGCCTTGACAAAATCTTATTTGTAGTCTTGGCACGAGGCCTTGGCTATGTGGTTATGATAGTCTGGCATTATGCATTCCAACATTATGAAAGTGGTTATTGATTTTTGCATGTGATTATTCATTTAGTAGAATATCCATGTGAATAAGTAAATGGCATTATTTCATTTTATTTATGCCATACCATGTTGAAAGTTCGTATTTAAAAGGCTTTTGTTTTAGTTATACATTGCCTTAAATGTTTATTCTTATTTATGAAAGTTTCCACTTTATCGTTATCCTTACTGGGCATTTGAGCTCACCCCTTTTTTTTATGTTTTATTTTTCCCAGGATGTGAAGAAGTAAGTTATGAATGTCCTGCAGGGATTTTATGAGGGGTTAATAATGTGGATTGTGGAAATATTATGTTGTTGTATTAGTTTTTCATTTTATGATGTAATGTAAAACTTATGAATATATCTAGTGTTTCCAAGGCTACTAAACCAATCGGTCTTTCGAGATTTGATCTTTCTTGTGATCATGCCAATGTTACGAAGTAATGCACCGACTCTGGGTAGCTGGGGTCGGGGCGTTACAGTTGGTATCAGAGGAAGTTTAGTACAAACCTTGGAAGCTAGATTTAGATAAACTCTGATTAGAGCACGTAGACCTAAGATGAACTTTGAGGATTAGTATAGAAGAACTTCCTAGAATTTTGGTATTGTAGAGATTTTGTGAGTTTTCCGAGCAATACATCCCTGTCTGGATACGAGCAGGTAGAGGCGGCTCTGGCACAGATGTACCTAGGGGTAAAACCCGAAAACACCGCTTTGAGCTAGACTCGAACGGGAACTGGTGCACGACAACGGGCCTTGCTGCACTCTTGGTTACGACACTCCCGGGGGATATGCTTAAGATAACTCTCATTTTCTTTACAAATCATTATGAAGGGTTTATGTGTATATACATCCTCAAAGGAGACATTCTTATGATTATGGATTATATCCATAAATAGTTCAATTTATGTTAAGTGTTTTATAAGTATGGGATTATGTATTTTGATTCATAAACTGATCTAGTTTATGCCATTGTTTAGAAATGGCGCCCAGTAGAAGGAATGAGAACTCCAGAAATGCACATGATACAAAGAGAAGGAAGGATCATATCTTTCATGGTATTAATCTAGAATTTATAAGAGAAATAGTATCCCATGTATTATCATCATATGAAGAAATAATATCATGTATTGATAAGATAAGTAAAGAGATTACTAAGTCCTATGGCTTTGAAGGGAAGCAAGAGAAGAAAAGGATAGAAGAGAGAAAGATGGATAAAGGGAAGAGGGAAAAGAAGAATTTTCCCATATGTGGTAACTGTGGAAAGAAACACCCTGGAACTTGCCTGAAAGGAATGGGAGTTTGTTATAAGTGTGGAGAAAAAGGGCACAAAGTACATGACTGCAAGGGTAAGAAAATGGTTTCAAATGTACAATGCTTCATTTGCAAGGAGTTTGGACACTACGCGAACCTATGTCCCAGTCATCAGACTATGACGCAAATGATGCTATTGGATAATAATCAAGTTATGATACTACCACAGATGAAGAGGAATGATTAGAGTTCTTATGTTGATTATGTCAATTGAGTGTTGTATCAACAATGTACTTGTTATAATAATTATGGAGTATATAAGGATTGTACTGCAGTACTATTTCATTAAGGACTTGAGATTGTGTGGAACAAAGAAAAGTGACTCATTAGCAGGATAGATTTTTGGAAAATATATGGTTGAGAGAATGATAAACCATAATATAGTTCTGATACCGAGGTAGTGATTTTCGAATAATACATGATTATTTTGGAAAAAAATATATTGGATATTCTTGACTACCTTGGAACTGATTAATGATTTGTATATTCCATCATTTTTGGGGTTTAAAACATTTTTGGATTGATGAAGTATATCCAGTATTCTATATGGAATAAGGGAGCATGAATGTAATCAATAAGGAATATGGTAATACATGATGAAGGTATTCATATGCTATTACGGGGTAAAAAGGATCTATATTATGTTTACCTTCCTTATAAATGTTAGACTGTGAGTTTGGACAGAAGTATTTTGGATAGTTCTAGTTTGGATTATTTTGGATTGCCATAAAAGGACAACCCGGAGGTCGGGCGGCAACCCGTCGCGTCCGGCAAGGCTGCGAGACTTGAACCCGCAACCGAAGGGCGACAAGGGTGTATCACCTACCACTGGACCATGAGATGTCCTGGATTAAATAATGTAGTTTTTATTAAAAGATCATGTAGATGAATTATAAATTCGTTTATTTTGGAACCCTATACGAATAGTGTAAATAGAATTTTTTTACATTCTATTATCTTTTAGAGTGAAAGATGAGTTTGTGGTAGAAATTTATTAATGGATAAAACTCTAATTATAAAGTAAGTATATCTCCTTATGATCTTAGCCAATCTCATAAATAAATTCCTCAATATTAAGAAAAGCAACTTTGAACAAAAATGTTTTCCTAGATGGTACCTTAAATCATCACTAATTTATGGCTTTGGGATTGTTGGCCTTTTTATAGCCATGTTCTCTACCACTCTCCATCAGATAATTGATGGTTATATTTTTCTTCCATATCCATATTTTCCTACATGGAACCCTAGTATGTGTTATTTTCGGTAATCTTCATACTTTCGACTCTTTATTTTAAATAGAGGCCTCATTAATTCATTTTTCGATGTGGGATTTCAACTAGGATATTTTGAAACGTCAAAAATGTATTATCCTAATACCCTATGTTTTGTTGAACCGATGGTATTTCAATTCATCATAGATTGATGAATTTAAGGAACTCAATTTTATACTTGTTTGTGATTGATGACCTCAATCACTCCCTATAAATATTTACGTTTTTCCTCCAATTATATGTCTCAAATTGCCACCAATGTTCTCCTAATCGAGATCATAATTTGGTGGTGACACTTTCATTTCTCTTTTCCTAATATTAAGACTAAATTTTAGTAACCCAATTTCCGATGTGGGGTTTCCCACAAATATATTATCTATTTTCAACCTTTTATTTTCGAAGAATAATTTCAAATTGCGAGGACGCAATTTATTGAAGGAGGGGAGAATGTAACACCCCAAGATTTCATAGTGTGTTAGTTCTTCAAAATAATTCAATAACTTTCACTACATGCAACACCAAGTTCAAGCACACCATGACTTACCAAACAAGCCATTCAAAAGAGGTTATGAATAGTATTAGATAAATTTTAATGTTTATATAATCCTTATAATTTTAGAATCCATATTATGAGTTTCTTATATATAATGCAAGAACAAATTCATTTTCAGTATTATCAAATTTAATAGTGAACCCTTTTTAAATACAATATTTTAAACTTTTTGACTAAATGGGGACATCAAAAATTTAAAATGAAACATCCCAAGCTTCCACGGTACACTTTCTTTGAATAATATAGTAGCGTGTGTTGTACGCAACCTTGAGTTTTAACACACACCACAACCAATCAAACTAGCCGTTATGAATAGTAATACCTACTTTTTGAAATTATATATATTTTATATTTTAAAATGGACTTCATTTTTGGTTTCGGAATATCGAATTTAGCCTAAGGTGAAATTTTGGTACATTTCGGATAACTTTCATATTTTGATGAATAGTGAAAATTACTAAATTTTAATTAAAAACAACTTTTTTAATCAAAATAATTAATAGTGATAAATTATGAATTTGAGTGGTTTTAAAGTATATTTAGAATATATTTTTACAATTTAATATAATGTTGGTCATTAGACAAAATTTTACAATTAAACCGAACATAAACAAGTGTCAATCTTTTGATAGTTATTATCTCTTAAAAACACGCTTTTTGTTTTGACAGCGGGAATTAATTTTAAATTAATTTCTGCCACTTCTGTGTTTTGAATTTAGAAAAATGGATTCCATATTTGGAATCAGGATGTTCAAATTGTGTAAATAGGTAACTTTTATTTTTAGACATTTTGAATAATTACTGCGGTAAATATTTTATTTACCATGGTTAAAGGGTAAATCCGGTAAATAAGGGTTAAAAAATAATATTATAATAATACAAAATTACCCTAAAACGTGTCCTAACCTTATTGGTGGACACATACCCGACCATGGGCATCCTTGGGTCAATTTGGGGACCCCTTGGAGCCACTTGTATGTGGTAGGGACACATTATATTAATAAAGTTAAAATAAAAATAAAAATGGCATAAGCTTACATCTTTTATAAGAAAATTTTTTACATAGGGTTATACATGTTGGATTTTCGATTATAAATATTCATTAGAAAGATAAAAAGATTTCCTACATAATGATGTTTTATTTATAATTTTTAGACATTAAATAATTTATTTTATTTATGACACAATGATGATGCAGTAATTACTAAAATAGTAAAAAATTAACATAATTGATATTATAAATACCCAAATAAATATAATATGAAACTTTTAATGAATTAAACTAATTTTATAGGATAATATGATATATTAGGATTGATTTAATTGACTTTGTTCGAAGTAATCAATCTGTTATGAGTTTCACAAAAATCAACTATTGAATAGTGTCAAAATTGACATAAAAGAGTTCTTAAAACAAATATTATATTATTAATTGATATTAAATTCCTAAAAATCTAAGGTTCGGACAAGAGACTTATATTATGATAGGTTAATCATTAATGGATCACTTTGGGGTCGCTTGGATGTATATAGTAAGTTTATTAACCATATTATATAAAAATACAAAGAGACATTGTAAAAGTGAAACTAATTAACTTAGAGTTAATACTTAAAGATAAGGTTAATATAAGTACCCAAACCTATCTAAATTCTATTGGTTGAGTGGTTTTCTACCTATCCCCACCTTAACCTTTGAATAGTCAACTTTGGAGCCATTAGAAACCGAATATGAATTTATTATAAATTAATATTTCTAGCTTTTCCAAAGGTGCCCCTCACCCCTCTTATAAAAGGGCACTCCTCCTTCTCTTTTCCTCACACCTCTCAAGCCACTTGGCTCGTCCAAACTCTGCCCAAATAAGCTCCCCACATCCCTCTCCTCCTCCTTGAAGCTTCCCCTTAGGCAGAAATCATTTCAAGAAGTCCTTTGGTTCCAACCAAAGTGAGTTACCTAAATTAAAGGTAACAATTTCTCTTAAAGTATTTTCATTTATTTTGCTTCTCCAACCCCCAAAATCTTTTTATTGCCTTTCTTTTGTAACAACACCAGTATCCTAAATATACTAGGATGTTGTTATAAGAAGGATTCAAACTACACATACACACAACTCCATCTAATGGATGATGAACATAATGTTTCTGTGGATGGCAAACTAACGCCTCACGAAACGATGATTGTTCAAATACATCTTACCACCTCTCATGGTGGCCATTATGATGGCACTGTAATTAAATATGATATTAATGATATATATTTTATATATAAGCTTCTGTAATTCCATTTTATTTCATTCCATTATTCGTTTCATGTTGTATATACATACGATAATTTCATTTGAGGAAGTGCGGACTACCGCCCCCTTAAAATGATATGACTCGTTCATACCACACATGGAACGTATAAAGGATGGTGTTAATGAACTTAAGTAACATATATAAAATATTATATTATACTAGAATAGTAATATACCTATGTATCATTTGGATTTGATTCTTTTAAAATAAAAATTAAATGGAAGTAGCGTTCGTGCGTACGTACGGACTACCGTCTCCACGAACGCGATAAGATTCGTTCTCCATCATATCCATTCAAGTATTATTCTCATTTTAGGGTTAAAAATAATGTTAATATCATTCTGATTATGAATAAGATATAATCTATCCATTACAAACATGTCTTACGTAACCAAACATTTAAGAAGAACGAATCGATTATCACCGAAACAACGATAATACTAAGATATTATTAATAAAGCAATGTTAAAAGATCATATATGATATCATATTAATGTATATGATTCTTGTACAATTTAATAACAATTATTTCACCATTATACAGGAGGTTAACCTACCCCAACCAAGAAAAAGTTCAAGGTAAGGGTTATTTCACAATCTCTTCATTATCCGAGGTTGTATTATATGTAATAATCTACTGGGATCTCTTTATCATCCACATCCATGTTTCTTAAAAATGTATTTCAAAACATTTTTACTATTTACAAGAATATGGGTTAAAGTCATTTATACCCTTTTTGACTTTTTATAAGAGGTTTATAAAGGAATCTTTCCGTCGTTTTCAAAACAAGGTCCCTTTTAACCTTTTCGACAGAATTGAGGTAAGAATGTTTTTTTTAACTTATACGGCGGGTTGCGGTTATTTTCCGCCGTTATAAAATCGTTGAATCTTTCCATACAAGCTTATAAGAATATTTTCAAAGAAAATGTTTTATTTTATATGGATCTTAAATGATTTTAAAATAAAAGGAGATACTTCTTTAAAAAGAATTTTGATTTCATCTATGTCAACATCCTTTGATGGATTTTAAGATTATTTGAAGTTGATTTATTATGATACAAAACTTCTATATTGTATTGAAGGTTTTGTGATATGTTTGACTGTGGATGTGCTATTTTTATACCATTCATAGTTTATGGTGAAATTATTGACATTTCGTATGCTAGTTTTAATACGAATGTTTATGTTATGTTTAAACCTTTTCATATGGGAATGCATTGGACTTAATAAGTGACGGGTGGAGCCCGCTATAGCTCCTCGATGCATCGGTAGGTCTCATGAGACAAACTAGTGTCTTGGCACAAGGCCTTGACAAAATCTTATTTGTAGTCTTGGCACGAGGCCTTGGCTATGTGGTTATGATAGTCTGGCATTATGCATTCCAACATTATGAAAGTGGTTATTGATTTTTGCATGTGATTATTCATTTAGTAGAATATCCATGTGAATAAGTAAATGGCATTATTTCATTTTATTTATGCCATACCATGTTGAAAGTTCGTATTTAAAAGGCTTTTGTTTTAGTTATACATTGCCTTAAATGTTTATTCTTATTTATGAAAGTTTCCACTTTATCGTTATCCTTACTGGGCATTTGAGCTCACCCCTTTTTTTTATGTTTTATTTTTCCCAGGATGTGAAGAAGTAAGTTATGAATGTCCTGCAGGGATTTTATGAGGGGTTAATAATGTGGATTGTGGAAATATTATGTTGTTGTATTAGTTTTTCATTTTATGATGTAATGTAAAACTTATGAATATATCTAGTGTTTCCAAGGCTACTAAACCAATCGGTCTTTCGAGATTTGATCTTTCTTGTGATCATGCCAATGTTACGAAGTAATGCACCGACTCTGGGTAGCTGGGGTCGGGGCGTTACAGTTGGTATCAGAGGAAGTTTAGTACAAACCTTGGAAGCTAGATTTAGATAAACTCTGATTAGAGCACGTAGACCTAAGATGAACTTTGAGGATTAGTATAGAAGAACTTCCTAGAATTTTGGTATTGTAGAGATTTTGTGAGTTTTCCGAGCAATACATCCCTGTATGGATACGAGCAGGTAGAGGCGGCTCTGGCACAGATGTACCTAGGGGTAAAACCCGAAAACACCGCTTTGAGCTAGACTCGAACGGGAACTGGTGCACGACAACGGGCCTTGCTGCACTCTTGGTTACGACACTCCCGGGGGATATGCTTAAGATAACTCTCATTTTCTTTACAAATCATTATGAAGGGTTTATGTGTATATACATCCTCAAAGGAGACATTCTTATGATTATGGATTATATCCATAAATAGTTCAATTTATGTTAAGTGTTTTATAAGTATGGGATTATGTATTTTGATTCATAAACTGATCTAGTTTATGCCATTGTTTAGAAATGGCGCCCAGTAGAAGGAATGAGAACTCCAGAAATGCACATGATACAAAGAGAAGGAAGGATCATATCTTTCATGGTATTAATCTAGAATTTATAAGAGAAATAGTATCCCATGTATTATCATCATATGAAGAAATAATATCATGTATTGATAAGATAAGTAAAGAGATTACTAAGTCCTATGGCTTTGAAGGGAAGCAAGAGAAGAAAAGGATAGAAGAGAGAAAGATGGATAAAGGGAAGAGGGAAAAGAAGAATTTTCCCATATGTGGTAACTGTGGAAAGAAACACCCTGGAACTTGCCTGAAAGGAATGGGAGTTTGTTATAAGTGTGGAGAAAAAGGGCACAAAGTACATGACTGCAAGGGTAAGAAAATGGTTTCAAATGTACAATGCTTCATTTGCAAGGAGTTTGGACACTACGCGAACCTATGTCCCAGTCATCAGACTATGACGCAAATGATGCTATTGGATAATAATCAAGTTATGATACTACCACAGATGAAGAGGAATGATTAGAGTTCTTATGTTGATTATGTCAATTGAGTGTTGTATCAACAATGTACTTGTTATAATAATTATGGAGTATATAAGGATTGTACTGCAGTACTATTTCATTAAGGACTTGAGATTGTGTGGAACAAAGAAAAGTGACTCATTAGCAGGATAGATTTTTGGAAAATATATGGTTGAGAGAATGATAAACCATAATATAGTTCTGATACCGAGGTAGTGATTTTCGAATAATACATGATTATTTTGGAAAAAAATATATTGGATATTCTTGACTACCTTGGAACTGATTAATGATTTGTATATTCCATCATTTTTGGGGTTTAAAACATTTTTGGATTGATGAAGTATATCCAGTATTCTATATGGAATAAGGGAGCATGAATGTAATCAATAAGGAATATGGTAATACATGATGAAGGTATTCATATGCTATTACGGGGTAAAAAGGATCTATATTATGTTTACCTTCCTTATAAATGTTAGACTGTGAGTTTGGACAGAAGTATTTTGGATAGTTCTAGTTTGGATTATTTTGGATTGCCATAAAAGGACAACCCGGAGGTCGGGCGGCAACCCGTCGCGTCCGGCAAGGCTGCGAGACTTGAACCCGCAACCGAAGGGCGACAAGGGTGTATCACCTACCACTGGACCATGAGATGTCCTGGATTAAATAATGTAGTTTTTATTAAAAGATCATGTAGATGAATTATAAATTCGTTTATTTTGGAACCCTATACGAATAGTGTAAATAGAATTTTTTTACATTCTATTATCTTTTAGAGTGAAAGATGAGTTTGTGGTAGAAATTTATTAATGGATAAAACTCTAATTATAAAGTAAGTATATCTCCTTATGATCTTAGCCAATCTCATAAATAAATTCCTCAATATTAAGAAAAGCAACTTTGAACAAAAATGTTTTCCTAGATGGTACCTTAAATCATCACTAATTTATGGCTTTGGGATTGTTGGCCTTTTTATAGCCATGTTCTCTACCACTCTCCATCAGATAATTGATGGTTATATTTTTCTTCCATATCCATATTTTCCTACATGGAACCCTAGTATGTGTTATTTTCGGTAATCTTCATACTTTCGACTCTTTATTTTAAATATAGGCCTCATTAATTCATTTTTCGATGTGGGATTTCAACTAGGATATTTTGAAACGTCAAAAATGTATTATCCTAATACCCTATGTTTTGTTGAAACGATGGTATTTCAATTCATCATAGATTGATGAATTTAAGGAACTCAATTTTATACTTGTTTGTGATTGATGACCTCAATCACTCCCTATAAATATTTACGTTTTTCCTCCAATTATATGTCTCAAATTGCCACCAATGTTCTCCTAATCGAGATCATAATTTGGTGGTGACACTTTCATTTCTCTTTTCCTAATATTAAGACTAAATTTTAGTAACCCAATTTCCGATGTGGGGTTTCCCACAAATATATTATCTATTTTCAACCTTTTATTTTCGAAGAATAATTTCAAATTGCGAGGACGCAATTTATTGAAGGAGGGGAGAATGTAACACCCCAAGATTTCATAGTGTGTTAGTTCTTCAAAATAATTCAATAACTTTCACTACATGCAACACCAAGTTCAAGCACACCATGACTTACCAAACAAGCCATTCAAAAGAGGTTATGAATAGTATTAGATAAATTTTAATGTTTATATAATCCTTATAATTTTAGAATCCATATTATGAGTTTCTTAGATATAATGCAAGAACAAATTCATTTTCAGTATTATCAAATTTAATAGTGAACCCTTTTTAAATACAATATTTTAAACTTTTTGACTAAATGGGGACATCAAAAATTTAAAATGAAACATCCCAAGCTTCCACGGTACACTTTCTTTGAATAATATAGTAGCGTGTGTTGTACGCAACCTTGAGTTTTAACACACACCACAACCAATCAAACTAGCCGTTATGAATAGTAATACCTACTTTTTGAAATTATATATATTTTATATTTTAAAATGGACTTCATTTTTGGTTTCGGAATATCGAATTTAGCCTAAGGTGAAATTTTGGTACATTTCGGATAACTTTCATATTTTGATGAATAGTGAAAATTACTAAATTTTAATTAAAAACAACTTTTTTAATCAAAATAATTAATAGTGATAAATTATGAATTTGAGTGGTTTTAAAGTATATTTAGAATATATTTTTACAATTTAATATAATGTTGGTCATTAGACAAAATTTTACAATTAAACCGAACATAAACAAGTGTCAATCTTTTGATAGTTATTATCTCTTAAAAACACGCTTTTTGTTTTGACAGCGGGAATTAATTTTAAATTAATTTCTGCCACTTCTGTGTTTTGAATTTAGAAAAATGGATTCCATATTTGGAATCAGGATGTTCAAATTGTGTAAATAGGTAACTTTTATTTTTAGACATTTTGAATAATTACTGCGGTGAATATTTTATTTACCATGGTTAAAGGGTAAATCCGGTAAATAAGGGTTAAAAAATAATATTATAATAATACAAAATTACCCTAAAACGTGTCCTAACCTTATTGGTGGACACATACCCGACCATGGGCATCCTTGGGTCAATTTTGGGACCCCTTGGAGCCACTTGTATGTGGTAGGGACACATTATATTAATAAAGTTAAAATAAAAATAAAAATGGCATAAGCTTACATCTTTTATAAGAAAAATTTTTACATAGGGTTATACATGTTGGATTTTCGATTATAAATATTCATTAGAAAGCTAAAAAGATTTCCTACATAATGATGTTTTATTTATAATTTTTAGACATTAAATAATTTATTTTATTTATGACACAATGATGATGCAGTAATTACTAAAATAGTAAAAAATTAACATAATTGATATTATAAATACCCAAATAAATATAATATGAAACTTTTAATGAATTAAACTAATTTTCTAGGATAATATGATATATTAGGATTGATTTAATTGACTTTGTTCGAAGTAATCAATCTGTTATGAGTTTCACAAAAATCAACTATTGAATAGTGTCAAAATTGACATAAAAGAGTTCTTAAAAAAAATATTATATTATTAATTGATATTAAATTCCTAAAAATCTAAGGTTCGGCCAAGAGACTTATATTATGATAGGTTAATCATTAATGGACCACTTGGGGGTCGCTTGGATGTATATAGTAAGTTTATTAACCATATTATATAAAAATACAAAGAGACATTGTAAAAGTGAAACTAATTAACTTAGAGTTAATACTTAAAGATAAGGTTAATATAAGTACCCAAACCTGTCTAAATTCTATTGGTTGAGTGGTTTTCGACCTATCCCCACCTTAAACTTTGAATAGTCAACTTTGGAGCCATTAGAAACCGAATATGAATTTATTATAAATTAATATTTCTAGCTTTTCCAAAGGTGCCCCTCACCCCTCTTATAAAAGGGCACTCCTCCTTCTCTTTTCCTCACACCTCTCAAGCCACTTGGCTCGTCCAAACTCTGCCCAAATAAGCTCCCCACATCCCTCTCCTCCTCCTTGAAGCTTCCCCTTAGGCAGAAAGCATTTCAAGAAGTCCTTTGGTTCCAACCAAAGTGAGTTACCTAAATTAAAGGTAACAATTTCTCTTAAAGTATTTTCATTTATTTTGCTTCTCCAACCCCCAAAATCTTTTTATTTCCTTTATTTTGTAATAACACCAGTATCATAAATATACTAGGAGGTTGTTATAAGAAGGATTCAAACTACACATACACACAACTCCATCTAATGGATGATGAACATAATGTTTCTGTGGATGGCAAACTAACGCCTCACGAAACGATGATTGTTCAAATACATCTTACCACCTCTCATGGTGGCCATTATGATGGCACTGTAATTAAATATGATATTAATGATATATATTTTATATATAAGCTTCTGTAATTCCATTTTATTTCATTCCATTATTCGTTTCATGTTGTATATACATACGATAATTTCATTTGAGGAAGTGCGGACTACCGCCCCCTTAAAATGATATGACTCGTTCATACCACACATGGAACGTATAAAGGATGGTGTTAATGAACTTAAGTAACATATATAAAATATTATATTATACTGGAATAGTAATATACCTATGTATCATTTGGATTTGATTCTTTTAAAATAAAAATTAAATGGAAGTAGCGTTCGTGCGTACGTACGGACTACCGTCTCCACGAACGCGATAAGATTCGTTCTCCATCATATCCATTCAAGTATTATTCTCATTTTAGGGTTAAAAATAATGTTAATATCATTCTGATTATGAATAAGATATAATCTATCCATTACAAACATGTCTTACGTAACCAAACATTTAAGAAGAACGAATCGATTATCACCGAAACAACGATAATACTAAGATATTATTAATAAAGCAATGTTAAAAGATCATATATGATATCATATTAATGTATATGATTCTTGTACAATTTAATAACAATTATTTCACCATTATACAGGAGGTTAACCTACCCCAACCAAGAAAAAGTTCAAGGTAAGGGTTATTTCACAATCTCTTCATTATCCGAGGTTGTATTATATGTAATAATCTACTGGGATCTCTTTATCATCCACATCCATGTTTCTTAAAAATGTATTTCAAAACATTTTTACTATTTACAAGAATATGGGTTAAAGTCATTTATACCCTTTTTGACTTTTTATAAGAGGTTTATAAAGGAATCTTTCCGTCGTTTTCAAAACAAGGTCCCTTTTAACCTTTTCGACAGAATTGAGGTAAGAATGTTTTTTTTTAACTTATACGGCGGGTTGCGGTTATTTTCCGCCGTTATAAAATCGTTGAATCTTTCCATACAAGCTTATAAGAATATTTTCAAAGAAAATGTTTTATTTTATATGGATCTTAAATGATTTTAAAATAAAAGGAGATACTTCTTTAAAAAGAATTTTGATTTCATCTATGTCAACATCCTTTGATGGATTTTAAGATTATTTGAAGTTGATTTATTATGATACAAAACTTCTATATTGTATTGAAGGTTTTGTGATATGTTTGACTGTGGATGTGCTATTTTTATACCATTCATAGTTTATGGTGAAATTATTGACATTTCGTATGCTAGTTTTAATACGAATGTTTATGTTATGTTTAAACCTTTTCATATGGGAATGCATTGGACTTAATAAGTGACGGGTGGAGCCCGCTATAGCTCCTCGATGCATCGGTAGGTCTCATGAGACAAACTAGTGTCTTGGCACAAGGCCTTGACAAAATCTTATTTGTAGTCTTGGCACGAGGCCTTGGCTATGTGGTTATGATAGTCTGGCATTATGCATTCCAACATTATGAAAGTGGTTATTGATTTTTGCATGTGATTATTCATTTAGTAGAATATCCATGTGAATAAGTAAATGGCATTATTTCATTTTATTTATGCCATACCATGTTGAAAGTTCGTATTTAAAAGGCTTTTGTTTTAGTTATACATTGCCTTAAATGTTTATTCTTATTTATGAAAGTTTCCACTTTATCGTTATCCTTACTGGGCATTTGAGCTCACCCCTTTTTTTTATGTTTTATTTTTCCCAGGATGTGAAGAAGTAAGTTATGAATGTCCTGCAGGGATTTTATGAGGGGTTAATAATGTGGATTGTGGAAATATTATGTTGTTGTATTAGTTTTTCATTTTATGATGTAATGTAAAACTTATGAATATATCTAGTGTTTCCAAGGCTACTAAACCAATCGGTCTTTCGAGATTTGATCTTTCTTGTGATCATGCCAATGTTACGAAGTAATGCACAGACTCTGGGTAGCTGGGGTCGGGGCGTTACAGTAGTGGGGGTGCATTTGGGGGGGGGGGAGTGGGGGTGCAGGTGTAGGGGGCTGTCCGGGGGGGGGGGCAGTGGGGTGCATTTGGGGGTGGGGGAGTGGGGGTGTAGGTGGTGGTGGTGGTGGGGGGGGGAGTGGGGTACAAGAGGGGGGGGGGGGTAGTGGGGTGCATTTGGGGGTGGGGGAGTGGGGGTTCAGGTGGTGGTGGTGGGGGAAGGAAGTGGGGTGCAAGTGGGGGGGGGTGAAGGTCGGTGGGCAGTGGGGGTTCAAATGAGTGGGTGGGGTGGGGGGGGGGTAGTGGGGGTGCATTTGGAGGGGGTGGGGTGGGGGGGGGGGGGCAGTGGGGGTGCAGGTGGGGGGGGGGGTGAAGTTGGGGGGGGGGGCAGTGGGGGTTCAAATGAGTTGGGGTGAAGGGTGTGGGGGGGGGTAATGGGGGTGCATTTGGGGGGGGGGTGTAGGTGTGTGGGGGTGTCTGGGGGGGAAATGGGGGTGCATTTGGGGGGGGGGGGGTGAAGGTGTGTGGGGGCTGTCTGGGGGGGGGGGCTACAGCCAAAATTTCACAACTTTTATCAGCACGAGCAATATTCACATGTTTTATTACTTGTTTGCAGTTAACAATCATGTGCTCACAGTATTATTTCAGGTATTAATAAACTTGATGTTCACTTTGTGATTCAACATTCCATGCCAAAGTCTATTGAAGGCTATCATCAGGTTAGTTTTCCAAATTTATATTGATGTTTTGTTTTTAATTCTATGTCTATAAGGCTGGAGTTAAAAATTGTTTGTTACATCTAATCCAAAATCTATAATTATCTTCACATTCTCCAGGAGTGTAGTTGTGCTAGAAGAGATGGTCAACATTCATCTTGTGTCCTGTTTTATAATTATAGTGATTATGTAAGTTAACCTATCCAATTTTGTATTTATGTTTAAGAATATTTTTGGGATTTAATGCTTAATATGGTGTAGGGGAGGGGGGGTGTCCGGGGGGGACTGTCCAAGCGGGGGCTATTTGGGGGGAGGGCTATCTGGGGGGGGGGGTATCAGAAGGGGGGGGTGTCCACATCAGAAGATATTTTTGTGGCACGTACTTCTCTAAAATCATGATTGAAGTATAACCCATGACATGGTTTCAATATGTTTATCATTTTTCAATGACACTATTAGTTTCTCATACACTCACTTATTTTCTTACTTATAATTCTTACACTGTTAATTCTACACATATTTTCTTTAAATATCAAGAGATCTTGAAATGGTGATTGTTGCTACTATTTAAAATAAATCATGCATGATAAATATTCAAATTGTAAAAAAATTTATGTACTTGGGGCATTAGTTACTGAGAAAATTGAACGAGTTATTCCTTGGTTGTATTATTTTATGTTAATCTCTCATTTCACCCATGCATTCACGTGACACTGTGTTGAATTCAAAAAGATATTGTTTTCCTGATGTCTTAATCTTGCTGATGATGTTGTAGGTTGATGCTATTATCATCATCTCCTATTCTATTATTGCCTTTCTCCCTAATCATGATCCTCCCACTTCAATTTTTAGGTTCAATTAATGATGATTCATTAGGTAACTGGCATTTTGTTGAAGTCTCTCGGGACCCATTCGTGTGTGTTGCGGCAACCAGAGTCAAAGGAGACTCACCGCATATACATAGGTAAGCATATATATAATAAGTTCTCCCATTATATGTATATTCGCCCATGGAAGTTCAATTACTTATAAGGGGCTAGGTGTTCTTATGTATATATATATATAGAAAATTCATATGTGTGTGGGTGATAATGAGCTTATGCATGTGAGCATATATATAAGGATCCTATTGTGCGTGTTTAAGGCCATTCATACACGTACATAGGGGTTAGTGTGTCCTTATTTATATGCAAAGGTGCATATGCCCAGAGGATGGATGAAGCAACTTAGAGTTGTCGTTGATAAAATTTTTAAGCACCGAGTATGACTTGGCTCCTTTGAGGAAATGTCCCTCTCCTAGCCTCTTTAATTCAAGAATATTTTAAATTGTATTTAAATTCCTTCTTAATTATGATTGTTTATATTAAATTTTAATTCTTGAATAAGAGTTAGTTAAGATAATTGTTTCGTTTGATAAAAAAATCATGGTTTTTCAATAAAACCCCTCCAACGGAGGTGAGCTATCTGCAAAAACTCATAGTGGTATACCTTTCATGACCTCGTACTTGACCCTTTTTATATCCCTGTAGGGGGTTGTCTAGGATGGTGTCCAGGAGGGGGGGGGGGGGGTGCAAGGGGGTATGGGTGTGCAGGGGGGGTGTTCAAGGGGACTATCCAGGGGGTGCAAGGTTAACTTAATGAATTGAATGAGTTAAGTGGAACTGAACATGGTTAACTTGACACATGAGTGGTAATGCCTCATGTAGTGCATTATGTTATGGTTATGCCTCCTTTCTAAAGTTTAATTGGATGAAATGACACTAGATATCAACCCAGGATCCACATAATTGCACCAAATGATTTGGTAAGTCTTCCACCATATTGGATTCATGAATAGGTATGAAGTGAGATGACTTTGAGATCCAATCCATAATCCCCCATAAGGAATCCTATTTTCAAACCATTCTTAATAAACCTATGAAAAAATTGATAGTTATTTTCTCCAATTTCCACATAGATATAGGTTAAGTTTGAAACATGCAGGGGGGGTGTTCAAGGGGGCTGTCCGTGGGGGGGATGTCCGGGGGGGGGGGGGGTTTCTAGGTGGGAGGGGGTGTCCAGGAGGGTGGGGTGGGTGGGTGGGGGGGGGGGTGCAAGGGGGCATGGGTGTGTGTGTGTGTGGGGGGGGGGGGGGGTGGTGGAAAGGGGTGTTCAAGGGGGCTGTCCAGGGGGTGAAAGGGAGGCTATCCAGGGAGTGAAAGGGGGGCTGTCCAGGAGGGGGGAGGGGGGTGTCTAGAAGGGAGGGGGTGTCCAGGTGGGAGGGGTGTCCAGGAGGGGGGATGTCCAGGGGGTGGGGGGGGGGGGGGTGCAAGGGGGATATCCATGGGGGTGTACAGGAGGGGGGTGTAAGGGGGCATGGGTGTGCAGGGGAGGGGGGGGGGGGTGTTCAAGGGGGCTATCCAGGGGGGTGAAAAGGGTGGTTTCCAGGAGGGGGGGGGGGTTGGGGGCTATCTAGGGGGGATTTTCAGGGGGGAGGGGTGGGGGTAGGGTGGGGTGCAAGGGGGATGTCCATGCAGGGGGTGTCCAGGTGGGGGGAGGGGGGGATATCTAGGGGGTGTCTAAGAGGGAGGGGGTGTTCAAGAGAGGTGGGAGGTTGAGGGCTGTCCAGGGGGGATTTACAGGGGAGTGGGCTACTGCGGGGGGTGGGGGGGGGGAGGGGGTGTAAGGGGGTTGTCTAGGGGGTGAAAGGGGGGTGTCCAGTAGGGGGGTGGGGGGTCGGGGGCATGAGTGTGCAGGGGGGTGTTGAAGGGGGTGTAATAGGGCTGTCTAGGGGGGTTTCCAAGAGAGGGATGGGTGCAAGGGGCATGGGTGTTTTGGGGGGGGGGTGTTTGGGGGGGGGGGGTGTTCTAGGGGGTTGTTCAAGGGATTTTCGGGAGGGGGGTTTCCAGGAGGAGGGGGGTGTCCAGGAGGGAGGGGGTGTCCAGGGGGGGTGTCCAGGAGGGGGGGTGTCTAGGTGGGAGGTGGGTGTCCAGGAGGGGGGGGGGGGTCAGGGGCTATCTAGGGGGGATTTGTAGGGGGGGGGGGCTACTGTGGGGGGGGGGGGGGGGTGCAAGGGGTGAAAGGGATCCAGGCGGTGGACTACTGTAGGGGGGTGTTCAAGGGGGGTGAAAGGGGGTTGTCCAGGGGGGTGGGCTACTGCGGGGGGGTGGGGGGGGGGGGGGTCTAGGGGGTGTTCAAGGGGAGAAAGGGGGCTGTCTAGGGGGTGCGGGGGGGGGGGGGTGTCCAGGAGGGGGTGTAAGGGGTCATGGGTGTGTAGGGGGGTGGCCAGAAGGGAGGGGGTGTCCAGGTGGGGTGGCGTGTCCATGAGGGGGTGCAATGGGGCTATCCAAGGGGGTTGTCCAAGGGGGGTGGGCTACTGTAGGGGGGGTGCAAGGGGGTGTTCAAGGGAGGTGCAAGGGGGCTGTCTAGGGGGTGGGGTACTACAGGGGGGGGGATGCTAGGGGGTGTTCAAGGGGGGAGGGGGTTGTCTAGGGGGTGCGGGGGGGGGGGGGGGGTCCAGGTGGGGGGTGGAAGGGGGCATGGGTGTGCAAGGGGTGTCCAAGAGGGAGGGGGTGTCTAGGTGGAAGGGGGGTGTCCAGGAGGGGGGGTGTCCAGGAGGGGGGGGGGGTTGGGGGAATGGGGGTGCAGGGGGGGTGTATATGGCATCCCACCTTTTTATCACATTAACTTTCATTACATTATACAAAACTGAGGATCTTTAAGGTTTAGTGTCTTGGAAACCAGGAACTTAATACATGAAAACATAAAACATTCTTCTTAAACACTTGAAAGGCTTATTAATTGTTAATCCTAAGTTCATTACAACATCTCATAACCTGGGAGCATACATAAAAGGAAAGGGTGAGCAGAAGACCAGTAAGGGAAACAAGAGAAACATTTTTCATGTGAACTTGGGATACATCAATAAGGTCATGATAAATAACTTTAAGGAATGAGAAAGAGATCACGAGGAATATTATAATGGAAAGAACATGATTCATAACTTGAAGATGTGGATACAACATTTAACTTAGACAATCATGAAAATATCACCAAGGTCCATCCCTAAGGTGTCATTTGAAATTACCAAGGTTATTCACCAAGGTATCGTTAAAATTGTAATCTCTAGTGGGTACATCATTACCCAATGCATTGGAGCGCTATCAGGGAGAACCCTTAAATTTGTCTTTATTATCATGTGATACACATATATAATCATAAAAAATTTCATAAATAACCCATATATCATAAAATAAATGGGTTTCATTTCATAATCATAACGTTTTAAAAACTGCTTTTAAGACATGATCTTTATGTCATTTTAAACCCATGAAAAAGGGAAGCAGGTTTCGTGTATGTAAATCCCAGAATTAAAATAGAACATTTATATATATATGTTAATACACCTATAGAAAAAATATCTTTGAGTATTCACTTAATAAAATAAAAGAATTTGAGAAAAATAGAAAGACATTTTGAGACGAAAATTCTACAGCATAACGCCTATGTTACAGGGTTTTAGAAAACATTGAAAAGAGAGGGGAAATGGGTCACCCACTAATAAATAATCCATAACATAGTAGGGGGACAGAATATAAAGGATATAAGAACATGGTAATGAAATTTTAAAGACATACCATATGAAATGAAAAACATGGAAGGAAGACAAAAATAAGATTTCTCTTATGAAAATTCGGTAGCCTAACGACGTCACTTAAAACTTCAAAAAAATGAATTGAAGAGATAAAATAGGGTCTATAATAATATGAAAATAAAATTTAAGTATTACATATATATATATCATACCCAAACATAATAAAAAATAACATGAAAGACTTGACATGAAAATAGATCTTGAAAACGAGAAGGGTGAAAGAATCCCTTAAAAATTCGGCAGCCTAACGACGCCACTTAAACATTCTTAAAATGAATTGATGAGAGAAAGAGGGGGTATTTCATCATATGAACATAAAAAGTACATTATGATGAATATAAAAGAACATCCTCCAACATAAGAACATGGAGCATAAAAGAAATTACATAAAAGAGAGTACTTGGAAAGAAAGAGAGAGGTAGGATCCCTTACCTTAAAACGTAACTCTTAAAACTTGAAGGTTGGGACCTTGAGGGGCTTGAGGGAACCTTGGGAGGACTCCATGGGAGGTAAGGAGACCATAACTTCATTTAGTATGATTTTGGAATGGAAATGATGAGATAATGGCTTGGTATTTATAGGGGAAGTGAGGGGACAAGGCATTAATGGCCAAGGGACACCTCATTGGTGGTATTGGCAAAACCATGGGCTTTCTCATGGTATTTGCCCATGGTATTGGCCACTTGGGACACCTAATACCTTATATTACTATTTATAAGTCTACCATAATTATTACATAATTATTACATCCTTAATGATGTCATTAAACACCCGAAACTCTAAACTGAAAATTCACTATTCACTGAAAATTCAACTTTTCCAGAAAAATCCCAAAAATTTACCTTAACATAATATCGATTCTATAAATTCAAAAATGAAGTCCATTTTATAAAAATAATTTTCTAAATATTTTTAATTTAATTTTTAAATAAAAAACACTATTCACCTGAAAAAATTAATACTTAACTAATAATTTCTGAAACAGTTATTTACCTATTTTATTGAATCACATTAATTAATCAAGGTGCCTAAATTATATTAATACTTTCTTTAAGTGATATTACTAATCCATTTGGTCACATTACTAATCCTAAGCGTAAAATCACTATTCATAATTTACTATTCACCAAAAATTAAGTTGATCTTATTAGACTCTAAATTTCATACATGGAACACAACTGTAGAAGACTATTTTTTAAAAATCATTACACATTTTTAATTATTTAAGGTTTACATAAATATTTTTAAAATATCCTTTTTCTAAAATTCATCAATAAGATACATCCTATTTTTATCTGGACATCTAAAAATTCACAAACTTCACCAAAGGAAGAAATCACAATTTTATTTATCTCAAAGGATTACACAAAGTAGCTACGGTCTCATTACATAGCCCCTTATAACACCAGAATAAGACCTAAGTGTAAGGTGTGCTAAGGTGATAGAATCTGAGGGCGGCTCGGCCAACATTGCACGAGTAGTAATTTCTATTAGTTTGAACTTCTCACGAAATCGATTTCGTTCTAACTTCACACGATGAAGTTCGGCTTGGGTTTAGTCCAGAGAAAAGCCCAGTGGTGCTACCTCCTTCCCAAGTTCTGTTAGATGGGCTTCTATTGGCCCGAGACTAATGGATGAGGCCATAAAATCTTCTTTCTATATTAATTAACCAAGATCACTTGTATTTAGAGACAATAATTGCAACATTTAGTTTCCAACGGTCATATTGGCCAATGGTCATATAAAAGTCGAAACCCAATGGTCTCATTTTAATTATACTCATGTCATCAAATGAAACAGTTTTGTTGAGTATAAAATAAAATAACACACAAAATTAGGAAACAAGATTTATTCAAAATTTTGGGTCATTACATTCTTCCCCCCTAAGAAATTGCATCCTCGCAATTTTTAAAATTGGTCTTGGAAATTTCATTGAAAGTTCCACATCGGAAAAGGAGTCAGTAAAACTATTACTTTAAAAGAAAGAAAGGGAAGTACAAAGGTCACCCGAGTTAACCCATACTAGGATTCCATGTAGGGAAACATGGATATGGAAGAGAAAAAAAGGGTCATGTTCTGATGGAGAGTGATAGAAAATATGATTAGGAGAAATTTAACCACAAGAAAATCATAAACTTATGATGTTTGTAAACGGTCTTTGATTACCCAGTAGGAAACGTAAACCAACAAAGTTTTTGTTTTACGTTCATTTTCATAATTTTGAGGAATTAATTTACTACATAGAATAAAAACATAAGTAAATATACCTACCTTCAAGTAGAGTTTCATCCTTTAATAAGTTTCTACCGAAACTAATCTTTTCTCCAAACGATGAGCATTCAAAAACACTTGGTCTCATCAAAAGCACAAGAATCATCTTCTAGAGAGTCACATAATCCAAAAAAGATTAACTATCTATTTCTTCTATCTTTAAACATTTCCAAAAAATAGAAAGGGTAAGATAAAACAACTCTTAAAAAAAATAACCCCATAGGAAAGGAAACTAATTTAAATCTTCAAAGTTCCATGGTACTAACCAAAGTTCATCATAAACCATTCCATAAATAACTGTCCTTAAAATTCCTCAAAATAAACCAAACTAAGATTGAAACCCAAATATAAGAAGGATTTGATAACATAGTCTTCCAAGATAAACTTCATCATTCATCTCCAAAACACATCAACCACTCCTAACATCTTATAACAAAAGTAACTAACCTATACATATTTCCCCCAATATAGGTTAATCATTTCCATAAGTAACCTAAATTACTATAAGTTCACCTTAAATTCATCGATTATTCAAAATATAAGTCAACCTTTACTCCTCAAAGAAAATACCGTAGTAATCTATTTACCTCGATCATATAAGGTTCCCAAAATAGTGAACTTCTTCCCAAATAATAATAATCTTTTAATCCCCTAATCATCCTTTTTTCCAAGAAGAACAGCTTCACAACATCAACACGTGGTACATAACAATAGATGTTTTTTTAATGATATAAAACCATCTTAGGTAGTGACTCGATGTTCTTAGAAAACATTAAAGATATGCTCATAGGTCACGAACCAAAATATAACATGACATAGACAATTATTGCTAAGAAGTTACATGTACTTTAGTCATCATGATCCATCTCATCATAGGACTTTCATTGTTCCCTTGTCCTTGAATATTGTTGATTCTCATCATGATTCTCATCCCTTTCAAGAGAGCATTGCCTTGGATAATGTCCAACTTCTCCACATTTACGACATTAAAAAGTATAAGGTAAATTAGATCGAACCTTATCTCTATTCATCACATTATCCATTTTTAAAGCAATTGGCTGCTTTATGCCCTATCACCTCACACTTAAAACATCTCCTGGTTCCTTTGTGACATTCTCCTTAGTGCCCCTTTCCACACTTTTTTCACAAAGGAAATTGGGTCTTCTTTAGATTATCAACTTTATCAGATGAACATCCTTGAGACTTCGTATTCTTCTTCCTTGATGAATTTGGGCATTCAACTAGGTACCAATTATTAATTGTGATTTTTGATAGCTGGTTTGGCATAATCACAATATGTTCAACTTGATCTCTCATCATCTCTGTTATATTAATAGGGCAATCATCACATTTCCTATCACATTGGTTGTTGGGACATGTTCTTCCATTTCCCGCCATTAACTAAGAAAAGAAAGTATAATTAGGGGGCTTAAATACTTATCCAATAGTCATGAAAAGAAAACTTAAAGCATAGAAGGATAAACTTATAGAAGAAAAGTATACCCTAACTAGTGACCCCCTAGGTTCCAATCTAGGTTATCCATGATCATATATTCTTATGTGAATATTTATTTTATTTTAACTTCGTCCCTTTAATAATGGTTCATACAAAGATTATGAATTTACCAAATCATATCCCCCGGGAGTGTCAAACCAAGAGTGAAGCAAGACCCGTTGTTGTGTACCAGGTTACCCTGGGTCAATCCCGAAACACCTTGTCAGAGTTTTCACTCCTAGGAACATATGTACCAGAGCCACCTCTACTTGTTCATATCCAGACAGGGATTTGTTTGTTTGGAACCCACTTACTCAATACTCACCAAAATACCAGGAATATTTCCTATATTTAAACTTTTCTATAGGGTTATTCCTAAAGTTTTCATAACCTAATTTCCACAAATAACTAAACCATCCTTTGATACCAACTATGGAATCCCTCCTTTTTATCACATTAACTTTCATTACATTATATAAATCCGAGGATCTTTAAGGTTTAGTGTCTTGGAAACCAGGAACTTAATACATGAAAACATAAAACATTCTTCCTAAACACTTTAAAGGCTTCTTCATTGTTCATCCTAAGTTCATTACAACATCTCATAATCTGGGAGCATACATAAAAGGAAAGGGTGAGAAGAAGGCCAGTAAGGGAAATAGGAGAAACATTTAGAAGGACCCCAGGACACCCTAAGAGGGGAGGGGTGAATCAGGGTGACAAATTTTTCTTTTAATATTATGGATATTTTTCCCACGTTGGTAGGAACTTGTTGAACCTGTATGATGAATATGATCAGAAAGAAAACATTCACATGCACAGAGAAGACACATCACTTTTTACTTGGTTCACTACTAAGGGCTATGTCCAATGAGCATACGCCAACAAGTTTTCGGTCATAACTAATTCCACTAATCTTCACTAGCTATGGATTACAAAGGTTCGGGCATAGTCACTCTGTCCCAGGATCACTGCCTTTACAAAGGTTCAAGGATAGCTCACTGCTTCCCTCGGGTCACTCCTGTTGACTCCCCCTGGCTCACCGCCCTTGGTGAAGTCACGCTCAGTTTATAGACGTGAATGTCTCTTCATCATTGCATAAGAATGCATCCTATGTTATATGTAGATGATCTGTTGAAGTCCAACTCGCACTAGAAGATGAATCTCACTTTGCGCTGAGGGTACCAGGCGATCTTCCAGCTTTCGTGTAGCTTCAAAAGGACAAATGTACTTTAACAACCCTGGCGTGATTCTCTAAGCCCGGCGCACAAGTTTCAATCCCGACGCGCAAGTCACTTGCACGATACAAATTCGGAGCGCAGGTGACAACAAACCACTTGCGCGACACTGCCTCCTTCAACACCAAACTTGTGCGACGTTGCGCCTTTAACTCCCCAACTGCCTTGATCGCGCAACTAACTATCGGCGCGCAGCCTCTACTTGCACGACCCAAAAACCACTTGCACGACTCAACCACTTGCACAAAGAGAGCTCAAAAAATCTCTAAGTCTTGAAATTAGTTTCAAATGAGGAGGGGTGGTCCTCTATTTATAGGAAAACTGGACCCCCTGCACGGTGGCGCGCAAGTCTTCCCTCGGCGCGCAGGTTCCAGCACACAACTCATCCTCCTTAGCCTCTGTCGCGCTACTCACTTGCGCGACCACACTAATACTTGCGCGACCTTCTTTCCTTTGCCATATTTTGAAGTTATGATCTTGAAAAACAATAGGTGCACAAGTTTCCAATCCTCATAGGCATAGACACACAAGTCTCTTCACAGCGCGCAGGTCACTTGCGCAACCAGCCCAAAACTTTCACAACCCTTATCCCTTTGCCATTTTCCCATGTTCTGATATTGAAAAACATATAGAGTGAAAGTTTCCTCTCCTTCAAGTACACGGTGTGCAAGTCTCTTTTCCAAAAACACTTTTCTCTATTTGTCTATTTTCTGGCCTGAAAATTTGGCAAACACTGGGAAACGGCGCCACCTTCAATACCGTTGTCTGCTTGAACTGTATGATCTCTTTGCTGGTACACGTTCTGAACTTCCATTGAGGATTGATAGAAAACACAAACCATACTCCAAATCATGCATAGAAGACCATGGTTCCAACAATCTCCCCCTTTGAGTTTGTTGGAAATCAGAAAATAAATTCAATAGATCTCCATCCATGTGCAAACCAAAAATGCAAGAATCCACTCAGCCAACACTCTAAGTCTACGTGAGCAATGATCGGTGTAGAAAACAAGAGAGGAAGCTTGAATTAGGTTCTAGTGTTTTGGAATTCTCAATGATTCCTTCTTATCCTTCTCATCCCATCACTGACACTGAATTCACATTGTGTCACAGGAGTAATACATGCCTGAACATGCCTGAATTTATTCCTTTCTCCCCCATTGACAATAAACCCAAAGTCTGGTAATTTATTCAATGTTTAGCTCAAACCATACTCCCCCTGGATAGTATCTCCCCCACAAACCTACATCACATCCATAAACAGATAAAAACAGTTATCATAATTAGGGAGAGGGGTATTGCGTAACCTCCTTATGCACTGGGAGGTGGCTGAACACCGAGGTTCAACCGATGCTTCTCAAACACATCTGCGGACAGTGGCTTGGTTAGGATATCAGCCACTTGCTCATAAGTTCCCACATGATCCATTCTAATCACCCCTTGTTCAAATTTTTCTTTGATAAAGTGATACCTGATTTCAATATGTTTCGTACGGGAATGCTGAACATGATTCTTCGTAAGATCAATTGCGCTCTTGTTATCACAGTAAATCACCATTGGTTACTTTACCTTATCACCAATATCTGTTAATTGTTGCTTCATCCATAGTAGTTGAGTACATGCCTTTATGACAGAGATATACTCAGCTTCAGCAGTACTAAGAGAAGTACTTTCTTGTTTCTTGCTCAACCAGCCAACACATTTCTGCCCAATATAGAAGGCTCCACCACTAGTGGACTTTTTGTCTACTACATCACCAACCCAGTCAGCATCAAAAAACGCTGATAATTCACTATCCCTACCTGCAACAAAAAATATCCCGAAGTTATGTGTACCTTGAATGTACCTCATAATTATTTTTACTGCCTCCATATGTTCCTCCTTTGGATTACTCTGAAAGCAGGCCGCAAGGCATGTGGAAAAGACAATATCTGGCCATGTCGCTGTCAGGTATAGTAGGCTCCCAATGATCCTCCTGTACATGGTGGGATCAACAGAGGCCCCATACTCATGCTTTCTAAGTTTAGTTCCAACTGAAATCGGAGTTGACATTGGTTTGGAGTCTTGCATATTAAAATTCTTCAGCAGCTCTCTTTCATATTTTTCCTAAGAAATGAAAGTGTATTTTTTCTTTTGAATCACCTGCAGCCCCAATAAATATGTGAGATCCCCAATCATAGACATTTCAAATTCTGATTTCATGTGGTTGGAAAATTCGTCCACTGATTTCTGCCTGCTGCCACCAAATATGATATCATCAACGTATACTAGAACCATGAATTGATCTTTTGGATAATTCTTCACATAAAGATTGTGATCTACTCCTACTCTTTTGAATTCCAGCTTCTTGAGATATGAATCTAGCCATGAGTACCATGCCCGTGGTGCCTGCTTCAAACCATATAGAGCTTTCTTCAGTTTACAGACCTTTGTTTCATCAGTACCCAAAACAAAGCCCACTGGTTGTTCAATGTAGACTTCTTCTTCAAGTAAACCATTCAAGAATTTTGTCTTGACATCCATTTGATATACTTTATGTCCTCTTTGGAGTTCCATGGAAAGGAAAATCCTGATTGACTCTAGTCTAGCCACTGGAGCAAAGGTTTCTTCAACATCAATGCCTTCAATCTAGGAGTATCCTTTACATACCAGTCGTTCCTTGTTTCTGATGACACTTCCATGCTCATCAAAATTATTTTTGAAGATCCATTTGGTACCAATCACATTGTGACCTTCAGGTATCTGGACAAGATCCCATGTCTGATTCTTGTCAATCTGATCTAATTCACCATTCATGGCTTTTACCCAAGATTCATCATTTGCAGCTTCTTCGAATGAGGATGGCTCTACAACTGATAGAAATGTAGATTGCGTGTTATTAATCATCCTTATTGTTTGAGTGGGTGTACTCCTGTCCCCAATTATATTGGATGGATCAATCTTAGCTCTTTGATTTATCCTGCGAGGTTCAGTAGCATTCTCTTCAGCCACAATTTCTTCTTTAGATTCTTCTTCTGAGTCAACATCATGCTGTGACTTCTGAGTGTTTTGTACAACTTCCTTTATTTCTGAATTTGTATTTTCTTCACGTTCACTTTCTTCCTGACTTTCTATCACATCATCATATGACTTCGTTGAAGCATTTGTGGTTTTCTCTTTAATTATATTAACATCAATTCTTTCCACAATCCTTCCTAAACGCTTGTTGAAACATTTGTAGGCTTTGATGTTCATTGAGTAACCGAGGAAAATTCCTTCATCTACATTATCGCCATACTTCCCTTGATTTCCTTCTTTGTTTCGGACGAATCATTTACTTCCAAAGACACGAAAGTATTTTAAAGAGGGCTTCCGTCCATGCCACAATTTGTATGGTGTCTTCATCTCACCCATATAAAGTCCTGTTTGATTTTGAATGTACACTGCAACTTGAACAACCTCTTTCCAGGTGGAATACGACTCTCAATCAGCATAGTTCGTGCCATGTTGTTCACCTGTCGATTCCTACGTTCAACAACACCATTTTGTTGTGGAGTTCTCATAGCAGCTACCTCATTCTATATCCCATGCTTCTCCAGATAATTTTCAAATTCAATGGACGTTTATTCTCCTCCATTGTCAGATTGCAACACTTCGATTGTTCATCCAGTATCATTATCGGCGATTCGCTGATATGTTTTCATGCAGTCAAGGACTTGTCATTTACTATGAATGACCATCACACATGCCATTCTACTGTAATCATCTATGAAAAGGACAAAGTACCTTTCTCCATGAGTTCCAGCAACATTTATCGGCCCACATACATCTGTATGAATCAGATCAAGAAGGTGATATGCCCTTTTCTTCTTTGGACGATATAAACTGCAGACCAGCTTCCCACGAATGCAAGCATCACAAGATTTTTCACACTCACGCTTTAGGTTAGGAATGTCCATGACAATTCTCAATTTTGATATTTTCTCCAAGTCTTGTTGATTGATGTGTCCCAGCCTCCGATGCCACAAATTGTTTTCTTCTTCAATAGTCATGTAACATACATTTTCTTCACTATCAACCTAATACAAGTTGCCTTCTGTTCTGCATCCCTTCATAAGTGAATTTCCTATCTTTCCCTTGATAGTGAAACCTTTCTGATTAAAAGTAAATATAAGTCTCGAGTCACAGAGTTGACTCACGCTGAGGAGATTATGACGTAGGCCATCTATGTAAAGGACTTCAGTCTTCTTTAGTTCTCCATTAGCTAATTCGGTACTTCCAATCCCCTTGATTTTTAGAGCTCCATCATTACCAAATTGTATTGTACTATCAAAATTACTTTTGATATCCGTTAGCAGGCCGGAATTACCTATCATATGAGATGAACAACCGCTATCCAGAATCCAGGTACTGTTGTTCTTTGTATCTTTGAGGGCCACCTCTGAAAGGTTGGATTTCTCAATATTCTTTCTTTCCTTCCATGAGACATTGGATTGAGTATATAGTACTGATGGCCTTTCAATTATCTCTTCTGTATACCCAGGTTCTTCATAGTCAAAATATTCTTTGAGAGGAGAAAACCTGTTTGAAAGAGCAACACTGTCTTGCTGATGAGACTTGACTTGTCTTGAACTTCAGTATGAGGTGTCCATTGAACTTCAGTATGAGGTTTCCATGTCCCTTCTCTGCCTGCAATTAGCAGCCTTATGACCAAAGTTAGAATAATGATAACAATATACATAGAAATTGTTTCTTCTATAAGAATTAGAATATGGATTTGTTCTCCTTTGTTAAACTTCTATATCTTCTCCATTCAGATAGCTTCTTGCCTCTTCGTAATAAGACATGGTATGGCCCAGATAGCCATAGAACTGACACTTCATGAGAGGAAATGTCTTCTCACTTGAATTTCTCCTCATACCTTCTTCCTTGGGGGAATAGTTAGACTGTCTATCATTTCTGAATGTTTGAGGATAATTTTCAGTTCTCCTTTTAGTTTGGATTGAGGGTTCCTTTTTTAGCACTTTAGGCAATGTTTCAATATGTTAAACTTTCATCTTATCTTTCTTTTGGATCTTTTCACTTCTAGCAGTTGATGTCTCAGCCTCACAGCCAATTCCACTCTTTCCCATGCAAGCGGGTCTTTGATCACTCAAGATTTTTCCAACCCCATTTGAACCACACTTGGCTCTTGCTAGTAATTTTGCATATGAGAATCTTCCAAACTGTATTTTCTTCCTCGATTCTTTTGGAATTGATTTAGTCTCAAGTTTACTCCTTAGAGTAACAACTTCCTCCTCAAGACCCTCAGCAGTCTTGGATTTTTCAGAAAGTCTGGAGGTGAGGTCATTGATAACCTTTGCCTTCTCTTCAATTATTAGCTTCAGATCCACTACATTATCATTGCTTTCTATTATTTTATACTGTACCTTCACAAATTCTTCCAGTCGTTCAATTTTAGCTTCAAGTTGATCAACGTATTCAGTTGATTCTTCTACAATTTATTTCCACTTATTGAAACTCTTACATTTAATCTTAAGCTTATTAACTGCATCCTTAAGTTGCATATCGGGATTTACACAAGTTCTCAGTTGTTTTTCTCCACCAGTATCTTCTGACTTTTCAAAAGTGGCCATCATGGAAGCATGGTTCCCAGTTTTGAATTCTGGTTCTTCTTCATCACAGAATTCATTATCATCTTCTTCCTCTTCACAGACAAAACTCTTCCTTTGCATTTTCTTTCCGGATTTGAAGTATCCCTTTTTGAAGAACCTTCTCCGAGGCTTCTCGAAGCTTTCATCTTCACTATCTTCATCATTGATATTTCTTAAGCACTGAGAGGCAATGTGCGCAAATTTTCCACAACGAAAACATGCGAGATGTAACTTGCCTTTGAATTTCCATTTTCCCTTCTGGAACTTCTTTGCAATGAGAGAAAGAATTTCTTTTTATTCGTCATCTTCACCACTACTATATTTTGAGATTTTCAGTTTATCCATGGCCTTGAATGCCATTTCCTTACTCACACGAGTCGTAGCATCTTATGGTTTGACTCTCATTTCATATGCTACCAAGCTGCTCAGTAGATCATCCATAGAAAGTTTGTAAAGATCTCTTTACTAAAGGGATGACACCTTTGCATTGTACAGAGGTGGAAGTCTTCTTAATATTTTATTTACAATATCAATGTATTTGATTTCTTCACCTAGACCCAGAATTTCTCTAACCACTTCAGTAATTCGATTTAAGAAAGAGTCTGCATTCTCGTCTGGATGCATCTTCAGATCATCAAACCGATTGTGCAACACTTGTAGTTTCACCACCTTCACTTTTCTATCTCCTTCATAAATATTCTCGAGTTTATCCCACATGGATTTTTCTGAGGTAAAATTCATCACCTTTAGGTATATATAATTAGAAAGGGCTACAGTGAGTGCATTTTGTTCTTTAGCATCTGCATCAAGAATTTTCCTGTCTGTTTCAGTCATAGCCAGACCTGTTTGATCAGTGACTTGTATTCCTTGCATAGTAGAAAAGAGAACTTCCATTCCAAGAGATCTTAGATGAGATATCATTCTGTTCTTCTAGATCTAGAAATTACTTCCATCGAAGTGAGGGACTCCCCTGACATTGACTACATTCTCCATGGCGATAAAGGACAGATTCAACACCAACAACCTTTACCCTATGATACCACTTGAAGGACCCCGGGACACCCTGAGAGGGGAGGGGTGAATCAGGGTGACATATTTTTCTTTTAATGTGATGTATCTTGTTCCCACGTTGGTAGGAACTTGTTGAACCTATATGATGAATATGATCAGAAAGCAAACATTCACATGCACAGAGAAGACACAACACTTTTTACTTGGTTCACCACTAAGGGCTACGTCCAAGGAGCATATGCCGAAAAGTTTTCGGTCGTACCTAATTCCACTAATATTCACTAGCTATGTATTACAAAGGTTTGGGCATAGCCACTCTGTCCTAGGATCACTACCTTTACAAAGGTTCAAGGATAGCTCAGTGCTTCCCTCGGGTCACTCTCGTTGACTCTCCCTGGCTCACTGCCCTTGGTGAAGTCACACTCAGTTTATAGATGTGAAGGTCTCTTCATCATTGCATAAGAATGCATCCTCTATTATATGTAGATGCTCTATTGAAGTCCAACTCTCACCAGAAGACGAATCTCACTTTGCACTGAGGGTACTGGGCAATCTTCCAGCTTTCGTGTAGCTTCAAAAGGACAGATGTACTTTAACAACCCTGGCGCGCTTCTCCAAGCCCAACGCGCAAGTTTCAATCCCGGAGCGCAAGTCAATTGTGCGGTACAAATTCGGCACGCAGGTGACACCAAACCACTTGCACGACACTACCTCCTTCAACACCAAACTTGCGCGACGTTGCAACTTTAACTCCCCAACTGCCTTGATCACGCAACCAACTATCGGCACGCAACCTCTACTTGCGCGACCCAACAACCACTTGCGTGACTCAACCAATTACGTGATGAGAGCTCAAAAAATCTCTAAGTCTTAAACTTCATTTCAAATGAGGAGGGGTGGTCCTCTATTTATAGGAAAACTGTACCCCCTGCGCGGTGGCGCACAAGTCTTCCCTCGGCGCGCAGGTTCCGGCGCGCAGCTCATCCTACCTAGCCTCTGTCGCGCTACTCACTTGAGCGACTACACTAATACTTGCACGAACTTCTTTCCTTTGCCATATTTTGAATTTATGATATTGAAAAACAATAGTCGCGCAAGTTTCCAATCCTCCTAGGCATCGGCACGAAAGTCTCTTCACAGCACGCAGGTCACTTGCGCGACCCTTATCCCTTTTCAATTTTCCCATGTTATGATCTTGAAAAACATATGGAATGAAAGTTTCCTCTTCTTCAAGTACACATCGCGCAAGTCTCTTTTCCAAAAACACTTTTCTCCATTTTTCGATTTTTAGGCCCAAAAATTTGGCAAACACTGGGAAACGACACCACCTTCAATACTGTTGTCTGCTTGAACTGTATGATCTCTTTGCTGGTACACATTCTGAACTTACACTGAAGATTGACAACAAACACAAACCATACTCCAAATCATGCATAGAATACCATGGTTCCAACACATTTTTCATGTGAACTTGAGATACATCAATAAGGTCATTATAAATAGCTTTAAGGAATGAGAAAGAGATCATAAGGCATATCATAATGGAAAGAACATGATTCATAACTTGAAGATGTGCCTACAACATTTAACTTAGACAATAATGAACATATCACTAAGGTCCATCCCCAAGGTGTCATTTGAAATTACCAAGGTTATTCACCAAGGTATCTTTAAAATTGTAATCTCTAGTGGCTACATCATTACCCAATGCATTGGAGTGATATCAGGGCGCACCCTTAAATTTGACTTTATTATCACGTGATCCACATATATAATCATCAAAAATTTCATAAATAACCCATATAGCATAAAAGAAATGGTTTTCATTTCATAATCACAACGTTTGAAAAACTGCTTTTAAGACATGATCTTTATGTCATTTTAAACCCACGAAAAAGGGAAGCAGGTTTAGTGTATGTAAATCCCAGAATTAAAATAGAAAATTTTGATATATATTTTAATACCACTATAGAAAAAAGAGATTTGAGTATTCACTTAATAAAATAAAATAATTTGAGAAAAAGAGAGAGACATTTTGAGAGGAAAATTATGCAGCATAACGACTATGTTACAGGGTTTTAGAAAACATTGAAAAGAGAGGGGAAATGGGTCACCCACTCATAAATGACCCATAACATAGTGGGGGGACAGAATATAAATGATATAAGAACATGGTAATAAAATTTGAAAGATATACCATATGAAATGAAAAACATGGAAGGAAGACAAAAATAAGATTTCTCTTATGAAAATTCGGCAGCCTAACGGTGTCACTTAAAACTTCAAAAAAAATGAATTGATGAGATAAAATAGGGTCTCTAATAATATGAAAATAAAATTTAATTATGATATATATAGAGATAATACCCCAACATAATAAAAAAAACATTTTGACATGAAAATAGATCTTGAAAACGAGAAGGGTGAAAGAATCCCTTAAAAATTCGGTAGCCTAACGACGCCACTTAAACATTATTAAAATGAATTGATGAGAGAAAGAGGGGGTATCTCATCATATTAACATGAAAAGTACAGTAGTATGAATATAAAAGAACATACTCCAAAATAATAACGTGGATCATAAAAGAAATGACATAAAAGAGAGTACTTGGAAACAAAGAGAGAGGTAGGATCCCTTACCTTAAAACGTAACTCTTAAAACTCGAAGGTTGGGACCTTGAGGGGATTGAGGGAACCTTGGGAGGACTCAATGGGAGGTAAGGAGACCAGAACTTATTTTAGGATGATTTTTTAATGGAAAGGATGAGAGAATGGCTTGGTAGTTATAGGGGAAGTGAGGGGACAAGGCATTAATGGCCAAGGGACACCTCATTGGTGGTATTGGAAAAACCATGGTCTTGCCCATGGTATTTTCCAATGGTATTAGACACTTGGGACAAATCATACCTTATATTACTATTCATAAGTTGACCATAATTATTACATAATTATTACATCCTTAATAATGTCATTAAACACCCAAAACTCTAAACTGAAAATTCACTATTCACCGAAAATTCAACTTTTCCAGAAAAATCCCAAAAATTCACCTTAAAATAATATCGATGCTTTAAATTCAAAAATGAAATCCATTTTATAAAAATATTTTTCTAAATAATTTTAATTTAATTTTTAAATAATAAACACTATTCACTCGAAAAAACTAATACTTAACTAATAATTTCTAAAACAGTTATTTACCTATTTTATTAAATCACATTACTTAATCAAGGTGCCTAAATTATATCAATACTTTATTTAAGTGAGATTACCAATCCATTTGGTCACATTACTAATCCTAAGTGTAAAATCACTATTCATAATTTACTATTTATCAAAAATTAAGTTGATCTTATTAGACTCTAAATTTCATATTGAATACAACTGTAGAAGACCATTTTTTGAAAATCATTACACATTTTTAATTATTTAATGTTTACATAAATATTTTTAAAATATCCTTTTTCTAAAATTCATCAATAAAATACATCCTATTTTTATCCGGACATCTGAAAATTCACAAACTTTACCAAAGGAAGAAATAAAATTTTTATTTATCTCAAAGGATTACACAAAGTAGCTATGGTCCCATTAAATAGCCCCTTATAACACTAGCATTAGACCTAAGTGTAAGGTGTGCTAAGGTGAGAGAATATGAGGGAGGATCGACCAACATTGCACGAGTAGTAATTTTTATCAGTTTGAACTTCTCGCGAAGGCGATTCCGTTCTAACTTCACACGATGAAGTTTGGCTTGGGTTTGGTCCAGAGAAAAGCCTAGTGGTGCTACCTCCTTCCCAAGTTCTGTTAGATGGCCTTCGATTGGCCCGAGACTACTGGATGAGGCTATCAAATATTATTTTTTGATATTAATTAACCAAGATCACTTGTATTTAGAGACAATAATCGCAACATTTAGTTTCCAAAGATCATATTGACCAATGGTCATATAACAGTCGAAACCCAACGATATCATTTTAATTATACTCATGTCATCAACTGAAATAGTTTTTTTGAGTACAAAATAAAATAACACACCAAATTAGGAAACAAGATTTATTCAAAATTTCAGGTCGTTACAGTGTAAGGGGCTGTCCAAGGGGCATGGGGGTGCGGGGGTGGGGGGGGGGTGGGGGGTCAAGGGGGCGTTCTAGGGGGTGCAAGTTGGTGTAAGGGGGCTGTCCAGGGGGGGCATGGGGGTGCTGGGGGGGGGGGGGTGCAAGGGTGCTGTCCAGGGGGGCATGGGAGTGTAAGGGGTGTTCAAGGGGGCTATCTAGATGGGTGAAAGGGGGCTGTCTAGGGGGGTGGAAGGGGGATGTCCAGGGGGCATGGGGGTGCATGGGGGTGCAAGGGGGCTGTCCATGGGGGGCATGGGGGTGTTCAAGTGGGGCTGTGGGGGTGTTTTTTATGAAATGGGAAGACATATAGCCAGGGTTTTAAACCGTAGCTAAATCCATATAGCCACGGCTTAAAACCGTGGCAATTGGCCTTGTGTAGCTTAATGTTCTACCATGGTTCAAACCGTGGCTAAAGGGATATAGCCACTATTTGAAACCATGGCTATAGCTGTTTAGCCACAGTTTGAACCCTGACTATAGGCCTTTATCCATAGTTTGAAACCGTGGCTATCGGTCTTGCCCTATAGCCACGCCAATACCATCCATGGTCCATTGAACCATGGTTATAACCTATAGCCACATTTTTTGGGCTTATAGAAACTGTTTCAGATCGTGGTTATAGCCTAAATTTCCAGTAGTGTGGTGTCAGCTTTGATTTATTTTTCCTGATGGAGAGGCTGTGATACTATCACGACTTATGGAATTAGGTGAGATCTAGAGAGTCTATAAGCATGGATTATATATTGGATGGAATTCTAGAGTTGGCATAAATGTAGAGGCCATAAATATTATGGATGAACTCCTGATAACATATTATCAAGAAATGATTACTCATTTGATGAGTTCTAAGTTCAAGGTATTAATAAGATTTGATTTTTTTAAATGAAAATTATCATGATTTTCATTAATACTTACTTTTATTATTTATTGTTTTTAGGAATTTTCAGGAAAAAATAAAAAACAAGTATGATACGACAAACATCCACACTTTGGGGCGGACTACGATGTCAGACCATGAGATGAAGCAGGTACAAAACTTACTTAGATGTAATTAATTTTTTATATCTCATGAAAATAAGGGGTCAATCAGATTACAAATTCCTTTTCTAAAAAATAACATCTTGTTGTATAGGTTATAAGGGTAGACCTTAAGAATAAAAATCACACATTCCATGATGCATCTTGAGAAGCCTTGTAACATGGTTGCAAATTAAAAAAAACACAAAACTTCTTAATAAAATAGTTATGAAATAATTCAATTTTAGAAATGAAGCAATGTTTTTTCCCATTAATCTAATTAAGTTTTAGTTTAATCAGGTGTAAATCATCACATTTTCATATTATCCCATGTTGATACTGCCATGATCTGGTGATTATGTTTTCATTATTAAATCATTTTTTATTATAGTTATTAGAATTGGATATTGAATATATTTTGATTATTTATTTTATATGATTAAAATTATCATAATAATTTCAGTGTAGATGGTGGTTTTAAATATTTAAGGATGCGTGGATTGAGAAAAAACTATTTTTCTCGAGTAGAAAAAAACATGGAAGCGTAGTAAATGAACTGACACAATAATGAATTGTAAGTTTTACTTTGTTGATTTAAAATTTTAATAACTATTTTTAACTTAATAGTCTATTTATATTTGTAAAAATCATCTTTGGAGGCCCTTGATGCTCATAAACTTGACAACTTTGGCCCAAACGATCACTTACATCAACTTTGGGGAGATGAGCATCATGGAAGAGTATGATACCGACCAAGGAAGAGTATTGTCCCAATGAGGTATTGGCCCAGTTCAGGTTCAGGTTCTAGTAACACTAATTCAGAATGGATAGTATAGGTAGAGACAAAGGTAGAAAAGGACAAAAAGGGCCATATAAGTGGAAGAACATGCTCAAATGGAGAACACTAAATTTTTGAAACTGATGGAAGTATTATGTCCATCAATTCCACTAGAGACTGCCATGGATTGTGATGCACATATATCGAGGATGCATACATTTTACAGTGCACTGAGCAGTAGTCTTAGTGGTGGTTGGGATGATGACATTTCTAGTGATGGTGATTGTGAGGATGCCTGTGAGGAAGAGGGTGGGGATGATAATGAGGAAGAAGGTAGGGATGATGGAGAGGAATAGGGTGGGGCCAAGGATAAGGATGATGACAAGGATGAGGAAGAGGATGAGGATGAGGACAAGGCTAAAGATGATGCTGTGGATGATGGTGATGATAGTGATGGTGATGAGGGACATATTAATTTTTTAAATTTTTGAATGATTTATGACATTTTTTTAATGATTTGGTGTGAATGAATATATGTGATATTTTGTATGTTTGTTATCATTGGTTAAATGCATCAATTGATTTCCTATGTGCAGGTGTTCTGTTATATTGAGTATTTCCACATGAGAGGGCATTATTGGTGCAAGTGTTCTGTGCAGGTTGTTTACAGTGGGATTGTAGGTGTAAGTGTTCTGTACAAGTTGTTATGTACATGTTGTTTTCATCAATTGATTTGCATCAGTTGATTTTTTCTCTATGCAAGTGTTTTGTGCAGATTTTTTGTAAGTGCTCTATGCAATTTTTTTGGGCATTTCAAGTGCAGGTGCAGGTTGTTTGCAAGTGTTCTGTGTTGTTGGGAATTGCAAGTTGCAGGTGCAAGTGTTTGTTTGAAAGTGTTCTATGCAACTGTTCTGTGTTGTTTGGGAATTTCAAGTTGCATTTGGTGTTTTAGTGGTTATGGTGCATGAATAAAACATATATAACATGGGAAAATCTTGATAATTATTACACACAAAATTGAATATTCTTTCTATCAAAAGAAGAAAGAAGAGAGGATACTATTTTGGGTATGTATTTTTCTGTTGTTCATGTTAAAGAATTATCTTTATTAATTATAAGATACCAAAAACTCTAGAGTTTGATGAACTATATATTTAATGTTTTCAATGGAGGATTGAGAATATTTGTGTCATTATTGAAGATCAATTCAAGACTAGGTGGAAGGAATGTTTTGATATTGTACAATCAAAGACATTTCATTCACCATTGAAGAAACTTTTGAGGGAGTGTTTATGCTTATTTTAAGATTCTATCACTCAATAAGAACAAAGAGAAGTCTATTCATGATTGGTATATCAAGATCCATCACATATACTTTTTGAGAATCCATGAGGAGGTATGACTGGAAGATCTTGCATTCACTATTTTGTTTGCTGAAATTAATGATCTAGAACCCATAGCCATCTAAACAAGTGAAGGAGAGAGTAAAAAACTCTAAGGAACTCATGATATGGAGTTACTAACTGTTGAAGAATCTTGATGAGTCTAACTGACATCAAACCATTACTGTATTACATCATTTTTGTAGGACCATGAGTAGGTGCATGTAGGTGTTTGTCTGCACTGGATTTGGGCATTGCATAGTGTAATGGAGTGGAGTTGGGCATTGCAGAGTGGAGTATTTTTCTGCATTAAAAATATGCTTCAGTGGAGTGGGATGGTGGACAGGTATGCTATAGCGAGGTTGGGGAGGTCTATACCAATGGTTTCATAACCGTTGGTATAGAGCTGTGAACCACCCTATACCAATGGTTCAAGGTTAATCATTGGGATAACTATCTATCCCAAACCTTATACCAATGGTTCAATTGAACTGTTGGAATAGTCCTCTTCCAACAATTTCAAACTGTTAGGATAAGGCTATCCCAACAGTTTGAACTGTTGCTTTACATCTATTTCAACGGTTTAAAATCATTGGAATATATCTTTACCAATGGTTTACATTGAACCATTGGGAAATCCAAATTCCTACTAGGATATTCCAATAGTTTAGTATGAACTATTGGAATAGGGATATCTCATTGGATCATACACCAATAGTTGATAAAACTATTGGGATATGCTACATTTTCAGTAGTGTTAAATAATGGGGGAAAGGATATGAGGTACAATATATGAAGTAAATGGAACACAACAATGGAATAAAAAGATTATATTTTCCATAATTCCTTATTGAGAGTTTAATTTGACACATAATAATATTGATGTAATTCATATTGAGAAGAAAGTCTGTGACAATGTAATTTTTACATTGCTTAATGAGAATAATAAATTGAAGGATCACCTTAATGACTGTAAGGATTTATAGACAATGAATATAAATAATTATTTGTATAAAAATGAGAATAGAATATATCCTTAAACTATTTTTACAATGAAAAATCGTGATAAAAACATATTCCTTTGAACTTTAAATAATGTAAAAGTGTCAGATGGATATTCAAGTAATATATTAAGGCGTGTTAACTTAAAACATTAAAAATTATATGGATTTAAAAGTCATAACTCATATATTTTTATGGAGAATTTGTTTCCATTAACATTTTATAATAATTTACCTAAAAAAGTAATTGCTATTATAGTTGAGTTTTGTACCTTTTTCTAAGAGCTTTGTGGAAAAACTCTAAATCCAACCAAGCTTGATAAACTTCAAGAAATAATTGTTTTGAAACCTTTTCATCTAAAGATGTTATCTTCCCATTCATTCTTCATTGTGATGATTCATTTGACTGTTCATTTGGTTGAAGAAGCTAAACTTGGTGGACTGGTATACTATTGATGGATAAACCCAATTGAGAGGCACATTGATACTATTTTTAATTTTATTAGTGAATTCAATTTTATCAAATAATTTATTTTTTAAATATGTTTCTTATTTTTTTTCATCAGGTACTTAGGTTATTTTAAATCATATGTAAGGAATAAAGTTCAACCATAAGGCTTTATTACTGAAGGTTGCATAGCCGAAGAGTGCTTGACCTTCTATTATAGGTATTTTTATGGGATTGAGAGTAGATTTGATCATTTTAGATGCGTTGACAACATCTCCACTAATTCTCATTTTGAAAACCAGCCATCAATATTTCCAACTATTGGAAGACCAATTGGAAAAGGGTTAAATTTTACATTGATTGAATTGGAGTTGTTACAAGCACATAGACATGTGATACTCAGTAGTCTTATTACCGATCCATTTATTGAAGAATTGTGATTATAAAAAAAGAGGAAACTAAGGGTTTGAGATTGAAATGATCTAGAATTAAAAAAATATATTAATAAGGATATTTTAGAATGGTTTGCATGTCGCGTTAGTATATACTCATATTCATATTATTAATGTGTATTTATTTTGTCTATGTTAAAAGTAACACATTATATATTCTTTTCTAGATAATTAATGTTGATAATTGAGACTAAATATCAAATGATTTGAATTTTTTGGCTCAATTTCCTCTAAGAAAATATAAGAGATTCAATGCTTACAATATTCATGGATTCATGTTTTATACAATTTATCATGAAAAAGACCTGAAAACTAAAAATAGTGGTGTATTTACACTTTTAGAGGTAGGATAATATGTAAAGATGAATGATATAATTGAATTAAACTATCATGGTCAGTTTTTAGTTGTATTATTCAAATACAATTCAGTGAACATTGATAGGGGTATAATGAATTATTTGTTACATTTTACTACTGTCAACTTCTCTTGCTTGATCCATACATGTGAGCATATAGAGCATGATCCATTTATCCTGAATTCACTAGAGAAGATGGCTTATTATGTGGATGATAAAATACACCAAGGATGGAGTGTTGCTGTACACTTAAAACAAATATACTTTTACGATATGAATTATGAAGATCAATTGGTACTTTATGATTATGAACCTCATCAGTCACAAAACATCGAACAATTTCTTCCTGAGAATATCAAAACAATAAAACTTGCAATAGAGGGTGAAAATTAAGAAATTTTCACTATGGAGGTTGATAATAATGGACACAATTAAGATGAACATAATTGAATGTATAAATTAATAGTGAAAATATATTACAATTTCTCATTTATAAGTGTTTCGTACATATATACATTATTATATTTTTTTTGTAAAAATATTTTAATTATTCATTTTTTATAAATTTAATACATCTGAACCATTTGAATTATAGGAATGTCAAGAACAAAAAAGTTTCAAGATCCTAGCTGATCAGCATCTCGAAGCACACCACCACTACCCTCAGCTTTATTAGATCCAAGTGATTCCATTTTACCTGAGATTACCAGTAGGCCTACCATTTCCCCAGATGTTGTTGGTACCACACCATCAAATCCACCTACAATGATAGAGTAGTTGGTCACCCCTCATTAGTACAAAAATAGGGTTTTTATGTCAGTTTTTTATATTTTTAACACCAGTTCTTGAGGTGAAATATTTGAAGGAGATGTTGTGAATATGTTTTTTAACACTGGTTATTAAAAATGGCCTTAAAAATGTTTTTTATGATTTTTCATGTTGGTTTAAAAAAAACATGAAAGACTATCTTTCACATTCATTTCTTTTTAAAAAATGTGACGTTAAAAACCTATTTTTCATGTCGGTTTTTAGAAAAATGGCATGAAAGAGCATATTTAACTCAATTTTGTTTAATAAAATGATGTAAAAAATAGGTGTTTAATGTCAGTTTTCTAAAAATGGATGTTAAAGATTATTTTTGATGTCAGTTCTTTAAAAAATGAATAGAAAAATATTTATTTCAAAAAAAGTTATTTGAGTTCTTACAACATTAAACACAGTTTATTTGTGGAACCAACAAGAATGAATATTGTTCTACATGATAAAATAAGTATTTTACACTTATTGAGTTGAAATAAATAAGGATCATTCAATTATATAATTATAATAATCAAAAAATATTTATCACAATGTGGGTTACTCCATACATGGAAAATAGAAGATCAATAAATAATAACATATCACATAAACCTTATGAAATATAGAAAAACAACTTAAACTTTGAAATAATTTTCAAGGTTGTTGAAGTCTTAGTCGATATGAAAAAATATCACGAGGCAACCGAATCCTCAACTTAGATGAAATTTTATAATCTAAAGAAATATTTGAAGTTTTATCATTATCTGAAGAAGTATTCTTCATTATAATAAAATCGAATCATTAACTGTTATATCTATTAAAAAAACTAATAAAAAAACATTAAATAAAAAATAATTACAAATATCATGAAGAGATCACCGAAAGAAGAATTAATGGATTGATGATGAAGGTTGAATGATTTGAGTCGATGGAATGATGATGATTGAAATACTTGATCGTGAAATGAATATATGTAGAGTGTGAAAACATATAAATTACATGGTAAAAGAAAATGCGGTATCATAAATTTTGGGTAGTAATTGAAAATTTCAATGTCGTACTATAAAAAAATTGGAATTCTACTTTGGAAGGATATTAAATTTTAAATTTCACATAGGTTTTAGGATAACCTTCATGAAAAGATAGTTTTTAACATCAGTTCTATTCAAAATGACCTTAAAATTTTCATTTTTCATATCGGTTTTATGATAACCGATGTGAAAAACTATCTTTTTACATAATTTTTTTAAATAACATTAATAATGTTGACTAAGTTTTGTTTTATTTCTCAAGCTTCTATTTGACTGACCGTAGAGATTAAATGGAGTTACGAATCAAAAGTTATGGCCCTCAAAATTTGGACTTCTCTAAGACTTCACTTAGAGATGTTGAACTTTCGATGTCCATAACTTTTGATCTGTAAGTCCGTTTTAGCTCCACGACTAGTCAAATAGAATCTTGGGAAACAAACTAAAACTTGTTCAATATTAATTATGTCAATTTTTTTAAATAAAATGCATAAAAAGTGGCTTTTAAAATTGATTACTAAAAAAATAGATATTAATAATTTTGATTAAGTTTTATTTAATTTATCAAACATCGATTTGACTGGTCATGGAGCTCAAATGGAGTTACAGATCAAAATTTATTGTCATCAAAAGTTTTAATTCTCTAAGGATTTTCTTAGAGATGTTCAACTTTTGACGTTCATAATCTGTAAGTATGTTTTATCTCAAAGACCAGTATAATAGAATATTGGGAAATGAACTACAACTTTATTAACATTATTAACATCATTTTTTTGAAAAAATGATGTCAAAAGTGACTTTTAACATCTGTTCCTGAAAACAACCAATGTAAAAAGTCTTCTATTAGGACTTTTAACATTTTTTTCATGAGCTAATGTTAAAAGTAGGCTTGTAACATTGGTTAATAAATTACTGATGTTAAAAGTCTTTCAAATGAACTTTTAAAATCGGTTTTTATGGAATCGATGTTAAAAGGGGGATTTTAATGTTGGTTAATAAATAAATGACATTAAAATACCTCACAGAAGACTTTTAACTTTGGTTTGGAAGAACCAATGTTAAAATGCCGACGTTAAAGACCATTTTTCTATTAGTTCCCCCTTCTAGGGGATATTGGCGAGTTACCATTACTGTTATGTATGTAATTATACAAAAAAATATATTTTATTAAATTTTTTAATGAATTTTCAAAAAAATAAAGATAACAATAGAAGGGATATAAATATGAACAAGGAAAATCTATGGGACCTAAAGGAATTCAATATTATAGTTCAATTTGATGAGTATGGGGTGCCCAATGGTGATGCTATCAGAATATATGGGTATATTCTTGGGTAGCTTTCTCGCAAGACGATGAGATTTCCCGTTAATTATAAATATTGGAGGCATATTCCCACAACTTGGAAAAATGAGGTCTTTGATAATCAAGTAAATATAATATTAATTTAATATTAATTTATAATTAATTTAAAATAAATGATTAACATTTTGTAATATACTTATAAAGTGTTATTTTTTTATTTCTAGATGTTTTTTCATTTTGATGTCCCTAAGTATGTTTAACGCCCATGAACTCAGAAAAAATTGGGAAATAAATAGAGATATTTTAAATTGATATTATGGAATGAGTTTAATGACACATCTCTAAGCTCACGAAAGATGTATGAGAAAGTTCCTGAAGGAATTTATCATGAGTAATTAAAGTTTTTTTTGATATTAATATAGATGCATCACATGAGGTAATTACATATTTTACAACATCTTAATAATATAAACACAATAAAATTGTAATTTTTATTAATGTTTCTATTTTTTGTAATAATTATCTAAAAAATACTATGAATTGTGAGAAACAAGTCATTCCTCATATTTTTGGGTCTTAGAGTTTTTTAAGAAAAAGAACAATTTTGGTTTGTATTTTATCCATTATTATTTATATCATTTTTTGATAAGTCAAGTTTTTTTCTAACTTGTTTATATTTTTTTATAAAGGTTAATGAATTAGGTCACTTTGTTGGTCGAACAGAGATGTGGTTTCAAGTGTATAGGAAACCTGATGACAGTTCTGTAAATGACCCTACCAAAGACATTGGAGTAAACACTTTTCATTATTATTTTATTACTATAAAAACATAATAATGAAAAATATTTTATAAAAAAACAATCCTTAAAAACAATTAAATGGGGAATGACTACATGGATCAAATGATGCCAATTTTGCATCGTTTGAAACATCTAGTCAGCCCTGATTAATTGGGTTTAAGTCTTGTTTGTTGTTATAATTTATTTTTCAATATTATGTTTTTATAGTTATGAAATAAAAATAAATAGTAATGAAATATTTATTAATTAGATAATATTATTAAGTTAAGATATTTCAAAAAATCATTGTTAATATTTTTGTATTAACAAGTTAAAATTCAAGAATTTTGAAATGTGAACCTTTCGAAATTATCATCGGTTTCCCAGAATGATGCAACTGTAATTGTTTTAGGGAAGGATCTTCCCATACATGTACAGAGGATGAGTTTTGGGCCCAATTCATTAGTTGTTTATGGTAGGTCATCATCATTAGTTATTTCTACAACCAGTGGGGGTTCAAGTAGTGTCGTTGATTGAGAATCATAAAGATAAATTGCAAGGTTGAAAGAAAAAGTGAAAGAACAAGATTCTTATAGGAAAACACAGGATCAATGGCAGTCGAAAATGAAAAATGATTTAGTTTCTTTATTTTAGTGGATGACTGACACAATCCCCAAGAAAATTTATAGCCTTATAGATCATCATACTATGGTAAATTCTAAATTCCATAGATCATTCACACATTTGAATAGAACACATTAAACTTCCATAAATAAAACTAAAATGACACTTTTATATTGAAAACACGCACTTCAAGTCATATCAACCATATCTTGTTCCTGATTGATGTGTGGTTGATTCCTACATATCAAAAATGAATTATAGACCATTATCCTTAAGTCTAAAAATAATATGAGATCATTTTCTTAGTTTTGACTTTGTAAACAGTTTTTAAAGGTAGGAAATCCTTAAAAAATGTGTGTTGAGGGTTCAAAAATAAGAAAATGACATCATATTTCCATGAATTCAGAGTGAAATAACCTTATATTTATTGGTAAAATTTCAGAGCTTACGAAACATCATTCTGAGTTACGGTTTTTTTGGGATTCCCGTAAATGCGTTTTTAGTATTTTAAAACACTTAAACATGTATGTAATAGTAAAAAACATAGAAAAAAAACTCAGATTTATGTAAAATCATGGAAAAACTATTGTTGAGTTTTTTTATGTGTACTCATGGACAACACATCAATTAGATGCGTGGTGTGGTTGAAAGGACTCATTAAATAGTTTTTAAAGGTTGAAAACCTTTAAAAATGTGTGTCGGGGGGTCAAAATAGGAAAACAACATTGAATTTCCATGAAATCATAAGAAAATGAGCATATATTTATTAGTGAAATGTAAAAACCAATAACATGTCATTCCAAGTTACAATTTTCTTGGGATTCCCGTAAACATGTTTTTAGTGTTTTAAAACTCTAAAATGTGCATGTAATAATAAAAATCATAGAAAATGACCTCATATTGATGTGAAATCATGGTAGAACCACTTATGAGTTATTTTTGACATGTATTCATGGACAACACATCAATATGACATGTAGTGTGGTCAAAAGGGAATGGTAAATAGTTTTCTAAGGTACTAAAGCCTTAAAAAACACGTGTCATAGGGTCAAAACTAGAAAAAAATGTCATATTTCTATGATATTAGAGGAAAATTACCGTAGATAGATTTTTGAAATGTAGGAACTAATAACACATCATTCCGAGTTATGATTCTCCTGATATGCCAGTAAACACATTTTTAGTGTTTTAAAACACTAAAAAATGTGTGTAATGGTAAAAACCATAGAAAATGGCTCATATTGACATAAAATCATGGGAACCTTTGAGTTATTTTTAATGTGTACGTGTAGACAACACATCAATTCGATGTGTGATGTGGTCAGAATGACTTGGTAAATAGTTTTTAAAGGTATAAAAGCCTTTAAAAACATGTGTTGTGGGGTAAAAACTAGAAGAAAGATGTTGAATTTCCCTTAAATTAGAGGAAAATGACCATATATTTATTTTTAAAATTTAGGAACTGATGATATGTCATTCAAAGTAACGGTTTTCCCAGGATGCCCGTAAATGCGTTTTTAGTGTTTTAAAACACTAAAACGTTTGTGTAATTGTCAAAAGCATAGAAAATGATTTTTATTAATTTTAAATCATGTAAAAACCACCTTTGAGTTGTTTTTTATGCGTACACATAGAAAAAATTTCAATTTGACATGTGGTGTGGTTATAAGGACCCAATAAACATTTTTTAAAGGTATCAAAGCCTTTAAAAACATGTATCAAGGGGGTCTCAAAACTAGGTAAATGACATTGGATTTCTATAAAATCATAGGAAATGATCGTAGAATGATTTTTTAAATATAGTAACTGATGAAATATTATTCTGAGTTTCGGTTTTCTTGGGATTCCTATAAATTCATTTTTAGTGTTTTAAAACAAAAAACGTGTGTGTAACGATCAAAACCATAGAAAAAGACCTCAGATTGACATTATATCATGAGACAACCACTGTTGAGTAATTTTTGAAATGTACGTGCAAACAAAATGTCAATATGACTTGTAGTTCGGTCAGAATGGCTCAGTAAATAGTTTTTAAAGGTACTAAAGCCTTTAAAAATGTGTGTCGTGGGATCAAAACCCATAAAATAATGCTATATTACCATAAAATCAAAGAAAAACCATCATATATTTTTTTAAAATTTAGGAACCTAATACACATCATTTAGAGTTAGAATATTCCTGGGATGCTCGTAAATTCATTTTTAGTGTTTTAAAACACTAAAACATGCGTGTAACGGTCAAAACCACATCAAATGACCCCAAATCGACATGAAATCATGGGAAACCCACCGGTGATTTATTTTTGATGTGTAAGTATAGAAAACACATCAATATGATGTGTAATGTGGTTATAATGACTTTGTAAACAATTTATAAATGTACCAAATCCTTAAAAAATGTGTTTCAGGGAGTCAAAACTTAGAAAACAATGTTGGATTTCCATGAAATTAGAGGAAAATGACCATAGATTTATTTTTAAAATGTAAGAACTAAAGTAACATCATTATGAGTTACAGTTTTCCTAGGATGCCCATAAACGCGTTTTTAGTATTTTAAAACACTAAAAAATGTTTGTAATGGTCAAAACCATAGAAAACAACCTTAGATTGATGTGAAATCATGATACAACCGTCGCTAAGTTATTTTTTACATGTATGTGCATAAAACATGTCAATCTGATGTGCAGTGTGGTTAGAATGGCTCGATAAACAATTTTTTAAGGTACTAAAGCCTTTAAAAAGACGTGTCGTGGGTTAAAAACTAGGAAAATGATATTAAATTTCCATGAAATCAGAGAAAAAAAACTATATATTTATTTTTGAAATTTAGGAACTGATGAAACATCATTATGAGTTATGGTTTTCCCGAGATGCACGTAAACACATTTTTAGTGTTTTAAAACACTAAAACATGCATGTAATAGTCAAAACCATAGAAAAATACCTCATATTTACATAAAATCATGGTAAAATAATTATTGAGTTATTTTCAACATGCATGTGAAAATAACATGTCAATATGACATGCGGTGTGGTTTTAATGACTCAATAAACAGTTTTTAAAGGCACCAAAGCCTTTAAAAATGTGTGTTGTGAGGTCAAAACTAGGAAAATGATGTTTTATCACCATTAAATCAAAGGGAAATGACCATAAATTTATTTTTAAAATGTAGTAACTGACGACACATCATTCTGAGTTACAGTTTTTTTAGGATACCCGTAAACACATTTTTAGTGATTTAAAACACTAAAACATGCATGTAATGGTAAACAGCATAAAAAAAAACTTAGGTTGATGTGAAAATATGTGAAAAAAACCATTGAGTTATTTTTTTATGTGTGCGTGCAGACAACACACCAATATGATGTGCAGTGTGGTGGGAAGGACTCGATAAATAGTTTTTAAAGGTACTAAAGCATTTAAAAACATGCATCGAGGGTTCAAAACCAGGAAAGAAATGTCAGATTTCCATGAAATCATAGGATAATGAACATAGATTTATTTTTGAAAAATAGGAACTAGAGAAATATCATTCCAAATTACGATTTTCTCGGTATGCTTGTAAATATGTTTTTATTGTTTTAAAACACTAAAACATGCATGTAACAATCAAAATCATATAAAACGATATCAAATTGGCATGAAATCTTGGGAAAAAACCATTGAGTTTTTTTAAATATAGGACATATTGTCATATCAAAGTCTTTAATTTTTTTATTAAGTAAATTTCAAGCACACCACATGTCAATTTAAAATTAATTAGAATGTTATATACTTATCTATTTTCAGTATCAAGTGTTGAATCATATCTTAAATAGGTAATTTTATGTTTTCAAAGTGTTTTACTTGATATATTATTTTTTTATTTTAAAATGTATTATTTTTTATTAAAAAAACTTATGTACAACATTCAAAATATATTTTGTGTCTTTCTCTTTTGCATTTCTTTTATTAAATGTTTGGTTTTTTATTGTAGGTGAAAAATGCCATCAGTAGATAGGAGGTTGACAGTTCTGATCCAAGAAATTATTTATAAGATAGTCATGAGGGTTCTCAATTTCCATGGTATGTTTAAATTTTATCAATGATTATACTGTAATTTTGATTTATTATGTTCAGTTTTAATTTCTGCCTTCATTTTTGTTACAATTGATGAAATGATGTGTTTGGTTCTAGTTGATGAGATGATGCGGAGGCAGATGGATACAACAAAGGTCATGGTGTGGATGTATATTGCGCATGGGTTTTTGTTGTACATATTTTATATTTATACATTGATGAATGGGGTTTAGGTTGACTAAGGTTATCATTTGACTTAACTTATGGTGACTGAGATTACGGTGACTGTGGATGGATGTATATGTGACTGTGGATGTATAATGTATGATGTATGTATGATGAGTTTACTATGTATTTATTTTTTAGTTTATTATATATCATACTTTTTATTTTTGGTATTTTTTATTAATTATTTTTTAAAAAATTAAAATTTTAGAGAATATTTAGTGGTGTTTTTTGTAAACTGCTACTAAATAAATAATGGAAAATCCAATTTAGCGATAGTTGCTATTAACCACCGCTAAACATAATTGCTGATAAATATATCAGAGATAGTTATCTTCATTTTATCTATTTTATTTTTGGGTTATTTTTTTTAAAAACCACCACTAAATAAAGTCAAAACCGCTGCTAAATGCTCAAAAAATGACACATACATAAACCGTGAGTAGAAAAAATAAACCCACCGATAGTGGATACTTTCTTTATAGTGGAAAGGAAAGAAAAATACATTAAATACACAGTCCTAAGGCTACTTATCAAAATCTTAAATCCAAACCACCCCACAACCAATAATGGGACACATGTTTTGAATATAAATCAAAAGAAAGTGGGATTTTAAAGTGTAGCACCCCATAAATCTAAAATAGGAACATTGTATTCAATGATATGCATGACACACAACACCAAGCGTGTAGGGGAATATAATATCCTGATAATTTATAATATATTTACTATTCTAAATAAATTCAATATATATTATAACTCTTAATTCATGCGACATCGAGTTAGCATACGTCGTACACAACGAAAACTTTTTTCGAAAGCTTACATTACACGCAAGACCGAGTTTTACCAAACACTAATATATTATTAAAATATTATTATTTAATATAATAAGACTTAGCCTATCCATTAAATTAGTGGTTATAAATATTATTAAATAAATTATTTTAATATGTGTTTTATACAAAATATAAAATTAATTCATTTATTACAAATTAATTAGAAATGAATATAAGAACCAATTGAAAATAAAGGGAATGTTTTTTTAGAAAACGATTTTTATGCTCACAAAGCTATTCTATCCTAATAAATTAAATTAATTACAATTAGTGAGTGATATTAATGTAATATATATATATATATATTATATATTCAATAAAATATTTTTTATATTCATCCAATAGATTTGATAGACATGATATAAGAACAAACTCAATATTACACATAAAAACCTATATTTTTATTAAGGAATTTTACCTCCTTTTAATAGAGAACCTATTTTAAATCCATTTTTTATAACTTTTATAAACCTTATATGTCAAAATAAACTTCATTTTTGAAATCGAAACATAAAAAATAGGTTAGGGTGAGTTTTTGTTATTTTTATGGAAAGTTTTATTTTTTGATGAATAGTGAAAAATACTGAATTTTAATTCAAAAATTATTTCAATTATAATAATTTATTTATAAGGTTAAAAAATATTTTTAATTGGTTTTAAAGTTTAATAAGATAAATTTTTATCTAGTTATTTTAATGTAATGTGTTTCCAGTTATTATCTTTCCATATTATTTATGTACTTCCTTCTCAGTTTGTTGATTACAGGGTATGTGTTTTCAGTCATTTACCATGTAATAATTATTATTCTCATTGATTCATTATTTCTTATGCTATAATTTACCCTTACTGAGTATTTGATCTTACCATTATTTTTTTTCCTTTTCCTAGGAATCCAAGAAGTGTACTAAGAAAGATATGAAAGGACATTGTAGATGGAATAAAGTTATCCTCAAAAGAAAAAAAAATTATGGTGTAATTAGTGTATTAATTTGTAATAAAAGACTCATTTATGTATCTGGTTTACCAAGACTACTAAACTCTTTGGTCCTTCAAGATTTGATTCCTTATAATCATGCCAATGTAATGGTAGTAGACACCAACTCTTGGATTTCTGGGGTCGGTTCGCTACAGTAGGTATCAGAGAAAGTTTAGTAGAAAACTTGTGTACTAGATTTAGGAAAAAATATATTAGAGAATATAACTATAAGGTTTAATGTAAGGATTAGTATAGAAGAAAAAAAGGGTTTTTTTTGTAAATTAGAGATTATGTGGCTCTTCTTAGCAATACATCCCTGCCTAGAAACTACAAGTGGACATGGTTCTAGCACAAATGTATCTAGGAGTAATAACCCTGACAAGGTGTGTCGAGCCTAACTCAGTGTAACCTGGTACATGACAATGTTCCTTACTATGCACCAAGTTTGACACTCCCATGGGATATGCTTAAAATAATTCACATTTTCTTTACAAACCATTATGAATTATTTTAATAATGAATAACCTAGGTTAAACCTAAGGTGTTTTATATTGAAGATAATGTGTCATGGTTTAGATATCATATAAATGATTATATGTTTTTATATTACTATTATTACTCACACTATGCTTTCTAGTTTTATTTAATGGATGGTACTCAAAGGAGTCAAGTTAACATTGAACATGAAAGAAAATTTGGTGAAAATGAGCAACCAAATGAGATTTTGATAGGAGTGAAAGATATCGTGTTTATACCTAATCATTTTTCCTAAAATATGATTAACAACACACACCTTAACCAACTCCCAAACTTACTAAAGAAGAGAAGGATGAAATTTAATAAGAGCTCAAGTGGTGGAGACCATGGAGAGAAGAAGGCGAGAGTTCCCTAATGCAAGAAATGCGGAAGGAGACACCTAGGAAAGTGTCTCAATGGAACAAGTAAATGATTTATGTGTAGGAAATAAGGAAATAATGAAAATAATTGCTGGGAAAAAATTAAGTCTATGGTGGAAGAAAATGAAACTCATCTTAAGGAATCCTTTATAGTTCATTGCCATAAATGGGGGGAACCTGTACATTACCCGAGTCAATGCCCTCTTCTAAAGGATAAAATCTATACCAAGGAGAGATTTATGCGGAAATAAGTGGATGAAGTATTTATGTATTAGGGTTGTATTAAAAACCTTAGTTAAAAGGATATTTAGTGATTAACCTTATTTCAAGGATGCCCATCATATTTATTTTGGAAATTATATTAATATGGTTTTAGAAAAGGACAACCTGTATGCCTGGTGACAACCAATCAAGTCCGATAAGTTTGCGGGCCTTGAACCTGTGATAAAAGGATGATAAGGGTTTCATGTCAACCACTGACCTATATAATGTCCTAGTTAATATGTCATTGTTTTTAGTTAAAAAACTTTAAGGATAAATATTAATGATGATCCAGTAGTTTAAATTTTTAGGTTTATAGATTAATGTCTTAAGAATATTGGATATAGATAATAGTCAGAGACAAATGTAAATAATTTTCACACTTTTATGGGACTTACGATCCATTAGATGTTTATTTTAGTGTTTCAGGGATCAAAGTTAATTTTTGGATACCCATTTCTTAAAGTAAGGGACGAATTAGAATTTTATTAAAGCAAAAAATAAAGATGTAATTGTTCATATGAAATTAAAACAAATCATGGAGGTAAATTTCCTTATATTATTAGATAGTAAATTAATTTCTCAACATGAGGAAAATTATCATAAAAAAATGTTGTCCTAATACCTTATTTTTTGTTGAACTGATGATCTTATAAATCATCACAAATTTATTGCTTCGAGGCCCATAATTTTAATTTATCATTCAATTTTTTTTGATTAATGACCTCAATAAATCCCTATAAATATCTAATATCTTTATCCAAGTACGTATCTCTACTTTACACTAATGTTCTCCTACTTAGATACCTAGTTATATGTTATTTCATGTGACCTTTGTACATAACATTCTCTCTTTTATAGAGGTTTCCTTACAAAATCTTCTCACGATGTGGGATTTAAAACATAATAAAAAAATATATCACTAAGATCGAGTTTAAATTGCGAGGATGTAATTTAATTTATGTAGGGAGAATGTAATGCCCTAAAAATCTAAAATATGAACATTGTATTTAATAACATGTATGACACGCAACACCAAACACATAAGGGAATATAATATCTCAATAATTTATAATATATTTATTATTTTAAATAAATTCAATATATTTTATAGCTTTCAATGCATACGACACTGAGTTAGAGTACATCGCATGAAACAATGACTTTATTCGAAAGCTAAAATCACACTCAAGACCAAGTTTTATCGAACAATAATATATTATAAAAATATTATTATTTAATATAATAAGACTTGACTTAGACATTAAATTAGTGGTTATAAATATTATTAACTAACTTATTAAAATATATAGTTTACACAAAATATAAAATGAATTCATTGGTTACAAATTAATTAGAAATGAATATAATAACCAATTGAATATAAAGGGAATGTTTTTATAGAAAACTATTTTTATGCTCACAAAGCTATTTTATCACAATAAATTAAATTAATTACAATTAGTGAGTGATATTAATGTAATATATATATATATATATTATTAAATCAAATATTTTTTATATTCATTCAATAGATTTGATAGGTATGAGATAAGAACAAACTCAATACTACACATAAAAACCTATCTTTTTTATTAAGGCACTTTTACCACCTTTTAATGAAGAATCCATTTTAAATACAATTATTGGAACTTTTATAAACCTTATATGTAAAAATAAAATTAATTTTTAAAATATAAACATGAAAACTAGGTTATGGTGAATTTTTAGTAAATTTCTTTGATGTTTCGATTTTTATTGAATAGTGAAAAATACTGAATTTTAGTTCAAAACAACATTTTATTTGAATTTATTTATATGGTTAAACAATATTTTAAATTATTTTTAAAGTTTAATAAGATAATTTTTTTATTAATTAACTCAATTTAGTTCATTGTAATTAATTTCACTTTGAAAATGGATATAAAAATTTAGCAAACTTTTTGAATATTTTTACTTTAAAAACCCGCATTGTTGTCCTGTCTTCTGAATTAAATTTAAATTAATTATTCCACTTATGTGATTTGAATTTATAAAAATGGATTAAATATTTAGAATCATAATAATTTATAATGTATAATAAGGTAAAATTATTTTTTTACCAAAAATATTAGTGAAAGTAATTAAAATTATTTATAGCGATTAAGAGGAAAAATATCTTAACAAGAGACTAAAACTTAAACTTAAGGCACAAAATGACCTATAAACTTGTCCAAAATAAATTTTAGGGAAATATTTATACTCTATTATCCATTGGATCTAACTTTTTCCATTATTGGATCCAATTTAAATGGTAAAAACTTGGGTGGAATTCTATTTTCATAAATTTACCAGACTGTCACTCCTCCTCCACTATAAAAAAACAATCAAACCTCCCACTTTCTCACACCTATAAAGTCACTTTGGATCAAAAAATATCTACCCAAATAGATCCTATACATACATCCTATTAACCTAGAAGCCTCGCCTTGGGCATAAATCCGTCCATGGAATTCCTTTGGTGAAAACCAAAAGGAGTTACCCAAATAACAGGTAACATTCTTCCTCAAGCTCTTTTATTTTATTTTCATTATCCACCCCCTAAACTCTCCTTATTACATTATTATATAAAAATACAAGTATCCTAAATATACTGATATATTTTTATGTTAATGGTTAAACCTACACTTACACACACTTCCATCTAATGTGTAATGAACTTACCATTTATGTGTATGATGAACTACCACATCACGAAACGATGATTGTTCGTTCTTCCTTTACCACCTATCACGGTAGTAACACTACTAGAAATTTAAGCTATAGCCACAGTTTTATTGGTCTGTCGCTATAGGTAGTTTATAGCCACGATTTAATTACCCATCCGTGGATAAACATCTCGGTTATTTTTTTTTGTGATCTGCATCGGCTTCTCCTCTCCTCTTCTTTTTTTGCGATCCACATCGGGCTCTCCTCTCCTCCTCCCTCGATCCATTATGACCCTATTATCCTCTCCTTATACATCTCTCACCGTGGTGCCCTCCTCCAGATTCTTCCTATCAACTCCCTCTACACTTTCGTCAACCTCTCTCACCACGACCCTCCTCTCCGAACCGTCAACCTCTCATGCTGTTCATGGTGGAATCCTCATCGCAACGTCCTCACCTGACTCTGCCACCCAACTCTTCCACCCCACATACACTGCCCTGAAACAGCTTCCCCACCTCCTCCTCTGGTGCGCCTATGATGTGGCTACCCCACCTCCGCAGATCATCCTCCTCCTCGACTGATCAGACCTCTTAATTACCCACCAAAGGTATTTATGGTTTTAACCCCTCAAATTTCACTCATGTGTATTTTATCCAATGGTTGGATATTAGGATGTACACCGGTTGTATGCATCAAGAACACCTGTGTGGTGGAAACCCAAGTCACCAAGGGTGTTGTTTTCCATTATATATTTACACTGTTATCATTGAGATATTTATTAAAGTATTATTTTTGGATTGAGATTGTTATTTTTTGTTTGACTCTTGGCATGGGGTGGAAATAGAATCCAAGTTCATGAATCGTACTTGAAATATATGTATTTTTCTACATGTTCATGAATACTTGTCTATGAAAAATATTTTTTAAAAAGGAAAGTCTATTTAGAAAGTGGGTTTGAGAAAGTAATATTTGTGGTTATGTTTTTGGAAAATTAATTTGAAAGTGGTTTTGATTAATTAAAACATCAATAATATATGAATTGGTGTTTTCTAGAATAACCTATTGACAATGTATTAATTAATAGAATCTAAAATAGTGGGTTTCACGTGTTTTTTTTGATTTATGATATCTTAATCATGTTTATATGGTAGATGAAAACCTTTAGTTGGTTTGTTAGGATATTAGATTCCTAGTAGTTTGGAGTATGATGGTTATGTATTGGGTATGGTTTGGATTTGTCTTTGGGGTTTGGGTTGGTGGTAATCCCTCAAGTTGGTGGATCTTGTTGGGGGTTTTCTTGATGTTTTGATGTAAAACTCTCGATATATGGAATTTTGGTGATTTGATTGTGTATGTTTATTAGGAAGTTTCTTGTTAGATCAGTTAAGGGGTGGCTGGTTTCTTATTATCAAGGGTGAATGTGTGGGGTTTGGTTGTTATGATTGGTGTGTAGGAGAGTAACCCTTATATTATTATGATAAGCCTTAGGGTTTGGTGTTTTGTAAATGATATTTTGTTATGAAGTATGGATTAAAGGTATTTTCATGATTTTTTGGTAATAATGCATGCTTAGGATTGTGGCGCGATGGGTTTCTAATTAGTATTGTTGTTATTATCGAATAATGTTGAGTCAAAATTAATCAACAAAGCATATAATTAGGATGGAATTGTGTCTTCATGGGAAATATGATCAAGTGGTTGTTTCCCTCATATTATGTTACAACTACTTTGATCCATTGACCAAGGCCTTCGAAAAAGAAAAACAATGGTTTTCTAAGTTATCCATGTGTTATAGGAGTAGCAGTATCTAATTTTTAGTAGTGACATGGGGTCATAGGATGTTTAGAATATGTTTTAGAAAGTTTAGTTCCTATTTGAAAGGATTGGAACTCTAGAGGATATATGTGTGAAACTAGAAGTTTCTAAATTCAAAGGAGATAAATCAGAATGGATAAATACATTTGATCATAAAATAAGGAATGAGGAGGTTTTATGGATCGAGTTTCAATCCCTCTTCTATGAGAGGCTATGGTAGATTTACAGAATAAGAGCATGTTTTGGGAATTCATGGAGCTATATCATTTTTGGTCCAGGATATTCTATAGTGATCATAATGTGATATTAGGAACTAGACATGTGTATGTAGGATTGATGATGGTATCGATAATACTATAGTGGGGAGATTTATACTCATCTTTTTTGAGTGAAATCTATATCAAGGGATGGTGATAATTATCAAGGTTGTGAAATGTATGAACTTAGATAGTAAATGGATGAATTTAGTGTCTGGATTTGGATTTTGGATGAACCATATTTGGTTCTAAGACCGCACCAAAATTAATGATTTACCTATAGTGGTTGGTATGGTCAGTGTGTTCAGTTAATTATGAGGAGTTTATATTGGTAAATATGATATTTAGAGATTCTGTATTTCTAAGATGTCATTCAGATCAATGTGTTGGGTTAAGTATCAATATTTGATATTGTAGTGGGATAGTGCTTGACAATTCTAGTGTGGAGTTTTAAAGGGAGCCTAAAAAGGGTACTCTAAAGGCTGTTGAAAGTGTGTGTGGAAGGGAAACCAAGTAGTCCAAATTGTTAAGAATTTATGACATAGATTCCATAACAATAATAATTGTTGAAAGATAAAAGTAAAGAACCAATTATCGCTTGTTCGAAAATAGTTTCTACAAAGAAGGAATATACAATCAAGAAGAAGGAAAATCATGCACCAAAAGATTGTCTAATCATATTAGCGAACTGGTTTGAAAAATCCAAGCGGATTGAGTAAGAATAAAAGAAGTAAAATTCTCTACTTTATAAAATTGATAAACCTATATAAAATAAGAATAAAGGTGAATTCCAGAAGAATAACATGCTAAAAAATGAGGTTTCAATCTATAAAATTAATAAGGATATAGGCATGAAGAGTTTTAGGTATTTTATACATTCAAGGAATGAATTTTCTAGTTTAAGAACAATGTCTAATCCCTATTTCTCGCTTTTAAGTGATGATGGAAGTTTACTTTATTCTCATATTTTGGTGATTTTTGATTTTTGAATAGGCAATTGAAGGTGTTGTTTGAAAAATAAAGATCTTTATTAATGATCATGTTATTTAGTATTGGGATGTACATATCAATTTGAATATTATTTGTTCATTGTTGGTTATGGATTCATGTATCATTTATCATGTACAGTTGACACACTGATCACATATATATAAGAAGTTGTTATATCTCATTTATTTTCCCACTATTTTCTTATAGGTGGTTTCTTATGATATGACCAGTTCTATCCACCACCATCAAAGACAATGAGTCCAAGATTTGGGTAAGGTTTATTCCGTTTTTATTCTTTGGCCCAATTTTAATTAGGGATTTTTTAATTTTTGGGTTCCTTATATTTTTTTTTGTGTTTTGGCTTTTGTTGAGGTGGATTCAAGTCGCCGTTGACGAAGGCTTACATGTGTATGCATAGGTAGGCATATGCATATATAAGTTCCCTCTTTATATATATTCACTCATGGAAGTATGGATATATATATTGGGGATAGGTGTGCTTATATATAGATATGAAAAATGCATACGCGTGTAAGTGTAAAAGGGTATATGCATGTATAAACATATATCTAAGGACACCCTTGTGCATATTTTTCCATGCAAATATGTACATAGGGGCTAGGTGTACTTATATATATGTTCAGTTGCATATGCATGCAAGAAGAAAAAAGGAAGATTCGAGTTGTCATCGTCAAAAGAAAATGCGCTTTGAGGTTGAGGTAGGGTCCCTCTCCTAGCCTATTTAATTCAAGAATGTTTTAAATTGAATTTAGTTACCTTATTAATTCTACATGTTTATATTAAATTTCAATTCTTGAATAAGTGTTTGTTAAGATAATTGTTTCATTTGATAAATAAGTCATGGTTTTGTAATAGAACCCCTCCAACGGAGGTGCACTGTCTGCGAAAACTCACAGTGGTATACCTTGCTTAACATTATTGCATTGATGTTTACTTATACTTGATTTCGTTGTTAGTCATAAAACACACATCGTACTTGACCCTTTTTGTATCCCTGTAGGGGGTTTCCCTCTTTTTATTAAAACAGTTGTTTGAACCAAGACACTCTTTAAGTGCCTTTAGACTTTTAAGATGGGTCCCATGTTGTGTGACCATGTCACATGGAATGTGATATTTAAATCCAACCAAAATCCCAGTTCCACAACCTAGGGGTCCCACAGTACCAGTAATGTCAGATTACATGTTATGTAACCTTTGATTTTACTGATCCCATAGGGTATTCCTCTAGGTATTCCTATACATTTATAGATCTCCAAACCTCACCGAATTAGGTATATCAGGGGTCATCCAATCCTCTAGTCATCACAGATTAGAATTAATTTATTTAAATCTTCTGAGAAAACATCCTCTCATTCCATCCATATCATCCTATTTGAAACTAAGTGGAACAGATACTCCAATTCCATTCTAATCCACCTCCAAAATCCAGGATAAAAATGACATAAATTGCCCTTATGAAAAACAAGGTTAAGGAAGGCACTGATTACTGAGTGGAAAACCACCAACCGACCAATGGACACAAACTTTTTGGTTCCAACCATCAACCATCCAGTAGTTAGTCTAGAGACAACCATCCCCCACTATCACTATTAATATGTTCATGGTGCTTTATAATAGCTAACTGGTGGCCCCATCTACTTATTTTTAGGAACACCACATACTTCTTCCCCCCTTTACTAAATCCATCCACTTGAAACATAAAATTTCAATTAAAATTAATCATTTTAATTAGAAATCATAAAAATTAAATTTTAAGAACCCAAAAAAGAAATCCATAGTCATTACAAACTATCCACTATACGATTTCTCATCCATGAGAAACATTACTAAGCATCACTGGTGACTTGAGGTTTCAGGGGTTTGGAGCTGCCTTCGGGCCTACTCTTTACCTTCATAGCTTCCCATACTTCACCTTATCTATTATTCGGTACCTTGAAGTCTCATTTACCTTCTTCTTCTACGTCTTTTTTCCTGGGGTTCAACATGCATCAATTTTGAAATCACTTCTTTCAAGATCGATCACTAGTATTCAGGTTAACCAAAATGTTGCAGTATTTTTCAAATGTTTTCCAACATTCGAACATTATTCCCTCAAATTTTCTAATTCTTTACTTCCCTAATATAATAATTGATCCACCATAGGTGTACTGAACTAAGTTCTCATTGATTCTTTCCCAGGTTGCATGAAGTGGTGGATCTGGCTTTGTCTTTGTCCAAATATTCATGTTCTTTCAACTGTTAACCATGTTTCCTCTACCAGTGGAACCTAATTGTTCACTCTAGGAGAGACTCTCAGTTTTCATCCCAATGGATTTAGATTATCAGATTGCATCTGCCTTTTTAAAATCCTTCTTTTATTAGTATTTGCAGCAACATTCTTGGAAATATTTTAGGTCGATCATAAGATGCTTAAAGGGAAAAATATCATTCATTTTTTTTGTAGATATTTACCTGTCTAAGAAACATCTAGAGTTTATTTGGTTCTCTTCTGAAAAACAGTTCAAAGTTAAACAACACATTGTCTAGGAAACATAAGAGGATTACTTTTCTTCCTATTTTCTTTAAGGAAATTTCGTAGTGAAATTCTAGATTATCGGTACAAAGGTATATTCAAGGCTTAATCTAGGACTCATCTTGATGGGGAACATGTGTTTTATGCTTCTCTAGCTAGTGAGTCACTAGATACCAAGGGTCCTTTGAAACATGAAGGGGAGGTGAGGAGGATCATCTAGTCACAGTGTCCTTTAAACTCAATAAGGGTATAATTATCTGAAATTTTTGAAGATCATCAGGTACAACACCCCTGTGCTTCAGATAAAACTAAGCCTAAGGAGGGATGAGTGTCTCCTACTTATTTTTCTATTTAGAAATTAGGCGCCACAGTACCTAAGAGATTTTAAAGGGTTGTAAGAAATAATCCTGAAACATCTAAGATAAAATCCAAAGAAGGCGAGGATTATCTGGCCATGAAGACTATGGAACCTATTAAGGAAGAATCCCATGTGTGTTTAGGAGCTCATAGTCTGCAATATGATCATGTGTGGGGGGGTAGGGGGCATGGGGTGGGTGGAGGGGGGAAGGCGGAAGGGTGGTGGGGTACAGGGGGCAAGGGGGAGGTCTGCAGGGCAGGGGGTGGGTGGAGGGGGTTAGGGGGCAGGGTGGAGGGGGGCAGGGGCAGGGGGCAGGGGGGATGTCTACAGGGCAGGGGGGGGGATGGTCGGAATGTTGCCTAGCCTCCTCCTTCCCCCTTCGCTCCTGGCCGGAAGATGCTGCCCATCGGATGTCGCTGGACCGGGCCAACACGCCACGATCACACTACGGTCACGCTGCAGTCACGCCGTGATTTGGTCCTACTCCAGGACGACACCCTGCGGCGGTTCACAGTGATAGTATTCCATGAGTCCTGTGATCAATGTTGAGATTGAATAATCACAATTTCTGATAGTGGGGAGATGACCGAAATGTTTCCCCACCTCCTCTAGCTCCCTTTTCTCCTGGCAGGAAGATGCTACCCCGCGGATGTTGCTGGACTGGGCCAACACGCCGCGTTCACGCTGTGATCATGCTGCGGTCACACCGCGGTCACACCACGGTCACGCTGCGGTCCAAGACAACACCCCACGGTAGTTCGCAGTGATAATATTCCATGAGTTTTGTGATCAATGTTGAGACTGAATAATCACAATTTCTGCCGGCGGGGTGACAACCAGAATGTTGCCCCACCTCCTCCCACTCCCTTCGCTCTTGGCTGGAAGATGCTGCCCTGCAGATGTCGCTAGACCGGGTCAACATGCCGCGGTCACGCCGCGGTCATGCCACGGTCACGCCGCGGTAATGCCGTGATTTAGATCTGCTCCAGGACGACACCACACGGCGGTTCGCAATGATATTATTCCATGAGTCTTGTGATCAATTTTGAGACTGACTAATCACAATTTCTACCGGCAGGGCGATGGCCAGAATGTTGCCCCGCCTCCTCCCACTCTCTTCGCTCCTGGATGGAAGATGCTCCCTCGCGGATGTCGCTAGACCGGGCCAACACGCAGCAGTCACACTGCGGCCACACCGCGGTCACGCCATGGTCACGCCACGGTCACTCCATGGTCATGCCGCGGTAATGCTGTGATTTGGCCCTGCTCTAGGATGACACCCTGCGACGGTTCGTAATGATAGTATTCCATGAGTCTTGTAATCAATGTTGAGACTAACTAATCACAATTTCTGCCGGTGGGGCGATGACCAGAATGTTGCCCCGCCTCCTCCCGCTCTCTTCGCTCCTGGCCGGAAGATGCTCCCCTGCAGATGTCGCTGGACTGGGCCAACACGCCGTGGTCACGCCACGGTCACGCCGCGGTCACTCCGTGGTCACGCCACGGTCACGCCGCGGTCACACCATGGTAATGCCGTGATTTGGCCCTGCTCCAGCCACATCCAGCCCACACCAGCCCCCTTCCACCTTCATTTCAGCCTAATGCCACCAACATTCCAGCCCGCAATAGAGGTGCGCTGTCTATAAAAACTCATAGTGGTATACCTTGCTTCTAATTATTGCATTTATGTTTTCCTTATACTTGATGTCGTTGTTAGTCATAAAGCACACATCGTACCCTTTTTATATCCCTGTAGGGGGTTTTCCTCTTTTTATTAAAATGGTTGTTTGAACCAAGACACCCTTTAAGTGCCGTTAGACTTTTGTGATGGAATTTCCCATAATGACTAAGTCACCAATAAGTGAATAGAATGATTTGGATGGAATGAATTGTACATGGACTTCCTCTCTTTGTTGAAACAATTTCTGAGTCCCACATTAGACTTTAGTGAAGACATCCACTATTTCATCACTCAATATAATACATATACTACCTTTGAAGTTGATCCTAGTCATTGCCTCATGGGGGAAAATACTAGATCTAATGGATAACTAGGGATGGATCCTTTTTCTCTCTTATCCTTTCATTGTTTTACTTTTTAAAAATGAACCTTATGCACACTTGGAATTTTTCATTTTTCTCACTTCCCTCATCGCTGACCATCATGAATTGTTCAAGATAATCATATCATGGGGATCTTCATCGTTTCCCATAGATAGGATTCAAATTTTGGAACTCTGGTTAAAACACTCATAACAACTCCACATTAAACATTTCCATATCCATTATGGATTATCCAAATTCACTAAGGAGTGGTTCATTCTATAGTCAAGGATTCTATAACTAATCTCCATTTATTAAAATAAATCAAATTATTATCATACCTTTAAGAATTATAGATTTATCATTTCATATCAGCCCAAGAACTCTTGTCATGCACTTTCTCAATAGTAAAACTGGCAAGATTCCCATGTGCAGACCTACTGTCCAGCTAAGTTGTACCTATATAAATGTGAGAAAGGGCAGATGTAGTATTTGAAGGATTTCTCTATACATGATTACAAAACACATACGTTATATTTTAACCATTGGAACATCTGATAACAACCTCAACAAGAGGCTAGGTTTCATCAATGGTCCTATTAAGATGTTCCAACATAGTCAATATAGATGGACAACTGCCTTTCACACCCCTAGAGTGATCTGGCTGTGAAATATTTATAGGTTCATTAGAAATATGTGGAAAACTGGAAGCATATTTATCTAGAGAAGGGAATATCACAAGAGAATTTGTGTTTCAAGACTTACTTTTGAATTTCCCTGAAGTGGTAGCCACTTTCTTTGCTTTTCCTTTATGATACTTTGAAGAGATTGTTCTTTTTTCTTTCTAGAAATTGAAATATATGTCAGCTTGCACATATAATTCCATTTTATCTTGAGTATAATCAAATTTCTCTTAAAGTTCATCAGTTATACCCCTTGATAGATATTCATTACATAGAAAAACAGTAGTGGCAGCATGAGATTTCTATTCCATATCAGCTCAGGAACTCTTCACTTGCAATCTGTTAGGAGAAAAAGAAATACAAGAATCTCTATAATGGGGGGATGCTCCAAGAATAGGATAATCAAAGCCTCTAGCAATCAAACACATTGAATATGTCTTTTGAGCAATAATAGACCTATCGTTAGCAGGAACGTGATCCTCTAGAGCTAAAATAGGGACATGCCCTGAATTTCAACTGCTTGATGTTGAGCCGGAACCTCAATTGTTTAGTTGGTCCCATATTTTCCTTTCCTCCAACAATTCTGAACCGCATCACCTCTAATCTGACAATTGGAGCACATATCACTTCTACATATAGATTTTGAGTGACAAATAATTTTACAGGACTCATAGAACACATGCATTTTATTTTATTCTATTCTAAGAGAGATTTCACATTGTTGAGTGGAAAGAGAAACCCGATCAATTAGTGTATAACTTAAATCCACTTATACCAATACATAGGCATAATGACCAAAAATTACATTTTTAGTGGAATAGTTCATCCTGATTGGAATGAAAATCATGAATGTGATATCATATAAGATTTCATAGTGCCATAATACCCAATTAAGTCTATGAATCTTAAAATAGATTTGTGCACAAGTTTCTTTAAAGTAATTAGAACTAAATTGTAGCTTCCAGTCATAAACCCACAAGGTACCAGGCCTTAGGTTGAGCAATCCAATGCTACAGGATCATCCTTTTAGATCTGTTGAGGGAAACTAAAACTTAAAAAATCCTCGATCAAATGATACACATTTAAATTATACAATTCCCAAATAGATGATAGAGGAGAAACCAGGTCTGCAACTTTCTAGTGCATAGCACCATGTATCATTAAAATTCATACAATAAATGAGAACTTACAAAAATAAAGCCTTTTGTAAATTGGTGGGGACCTGGTAGGGGGGATACTGGTGGGGGGGGGGGCAGGGGGGTCTGTCTGTAGGGGAGGGGTTTCTGCAGGGCAGGGGGGGGGGGGGTGCAGGCGGGTGTCCAGGGTTTGTCCGGGGGGGGGGGGCAGGGGGGTCTGTCTGCAGGGGAGGGGTTTCTGCAGGGCAGGGGGGAGGGTGCTGGTGGGGTGTCTGGGAGGGGGGGGGGGTTTACAGGGCATGGGGGAGGGTACAGGTGGGGTTCCCCGGGGGATGTCTGGGGGGGGGGGGGGTCCAACAGGGGTGGTGTAAGGGGGGTCCAGTAGGGGGCAAGGGGTGTGAAAGGGGTGTGTGTGTGTGGGGGGGGGGGGGTGCTGTTCAGGGGGGTCCAACAGGGGGGTGCTCTCCGAGGGGGTCATACAGGGGGGGCTTCTGTCCAGGGGGGGCTGCTATCCTGGGGGGGCTACTGTCCAGGGGGGTCCAGTAGGGGGAGGGGGTTGCTATCCAGGGGGTCTAGCGGGGGGGGGGGGGGGCTTCTGTCTAGGGGGTCTAGGGGGGGGGGGAGCTGCTGTCCGGGGGGAAGGGGGCTGCTGTCCAGGGGGGTCCAGTAGGGGGTCCAGCAGGGGGGGCTGCTGTCCAGGGGGCTTCCAGCGGGGGGGGGGGGGGGGGTTGTTCAGGGGGGATGGGGCTGCTGTCCAGCAGGGGGTGGGGGTGCTGCTGTCCAGGGGGTGCAAGGGATGTGTGTGTGTGTGTGTGGGGGGGGGGGTGCTGTCTAGGGGGGGCAGGGGGGGGGGGGGTGGTGGTGTGAAAGGGATTTGTAGGGGGGATGCTGTCCAGGGGGATCCAGTAGGGGGGGATGCTGTCCAGGGGGGTCCAGTAGGGGGGGGGGGGGGCTGTCCAGGGGGTCCAGTAGGGGGGGCTGCTATCCAGGGGGTCCAGTAGGGGGGGCTGCTGTCAAGGGGGTCCAGCAGGGGGGTGCTGCTGTCCAGGGGGGTCCAGTAGGTGGGGTGGGGGATACTTTCCAGGGGGGTTGGGGCTGCTATCCAGGGGGGTCCACCAGGGTGGGTGGGTGGGTGGGGGGGGGGGCTTCTGTCCAAGGGCGTCCAGCAGGGGGGGGGGTGTTTTTTTTTTATGAAATGGGAAGGGTTTTAGTTGCTAGGTTTACAGGATGAAGGTATTCTTGTTTGTAAGGTATGCATGATGGAGATTCAAAGGGTTCCATGTTTATATATTTCAATGTTTTTAGGTTATAAGATTACATGTTTACATATCATTTTACAGATTGGTTTACAGGTTTACAGATTGTTTTACTGGTTTATAGGTTTACAGATTGTTTTATAGGTTTACTAATTTTCTATGTTTTTAGGTTTGTGGGTTTTAGTTGCTAGGTTTGGATTGTTTTATAGGTTTACAGATTGTTTTACAGGTTTTAAGTTTACAGGTTATAATATTACAGGTTTTCCATGAAGGTATTATTGTTTTTAGGATGAAGGTATTATTGTTTTTAAATGTTTTTCATGTTTTACAGATTTTTTTATAGGTATTATTGTTTTTAAGGTATGCATGATTGTTTTATAGGTTTCCATGTTTATAGTTTGTTTTTAGGTTATAAGATTACATGTTTGTGGGTTTTACAAATTGTTTTCAAAGTTTTCAAAGGCATCCATGTTTGTTTTTAAGGTATGCATGATTGGTTTATAGATTGTTTTATTAATTTTAGGTTACATGTTCTATTTACATGTTCCTTCAGGTTACTGGTTTTCAAATTGAATGTTGTGGGAGGTGTGCCGGAGCAGGGGGTGGGGGGTGATGGTACAGGGTGGGGGGGGGGTGTAAGGTGCAAGGGGGTGGGGTAGGGAAGGTGTGCAGGAGCAGGGGGTGGGGGGTGCTGGTGCAAGGTGGGGGGGGGGGTGTCTAGTGGGAGGGGGGGGGGGTGTAGTGAGGAGGGGGCAGGGGGTGGGGTGCAAGGTGTAGGGGGTGGTACAGGGGAGGTGTGTAGAAGCAGGGGGTGCTGGTGCAGGGTGGGGGAATTGTGGGTGGGGGGAGGGGGGAGTTGGTAGTGTCCTCCCAACAGCCAGCACGGTGAACCATGCTGGTTTTTTTTTATGCAGTGGAAAAGCCTATAGCCACGATTTTAAACCGTGGATAAAGCCCTATAGCCACGGTTCTATGAACCGTGGACTTTATTGGCATGGCTATAGGGATGACCCTACAGCCACAGTTTGAAAACTGTGGCTTTAGGGATATAGCGACGGTTGGAGCCGTGACTTTAGGGATATAGCCAGGGTTTCAAACCATGGATATAGGCTTAGACCTATAGCCACGACAATACCATCCACGGTTCATGAAACCGTGGCTATAACCTATAGCCATAGTTTTTGGGCCTATAGCCACGGTTTAGAATCGTGGCTATACCCTAAATTTCTAGTAGTGTAATTATGATGGGAAAACTATTTATATATATGATATATATGATATATATTATATTTACAATGTTCTTATTCTTATTTAATTTTTATATAGAACATACCTTTATTCTTTCCATTTTGTGTAAATACGATAACATCATTTGTGGAAGTGTGGATTACCACCTCCTTAAAGCGACGCGATTCGTTCACATGATAAATGGAATGTATAAAGGATTATTTCAATTAAAAATATGTGAAACAAAAAAATATATATTATATTCATGAAATAATTAACTTTTTGGAAAAATAATAATATATATATATATATATATATCATTTTCTTTATTACCCTTTCACACACTTAAAATGCGATAACGTCATTCACAAACGTGTGGACTACCGCTTCCTCGACACAACGTGATTCCTTTTACATAAAAAGAATTATATATATATATATATATATATATAATTAAATGTAATTAAATAACATGTTATTTATGATATAATGATCATTCTATAAAGATTAATGTTACTTACCTTCTTTTCATAGTGATCATTGAAAAATGGGAACATTACTCATGTGTACGTACGACCTACCGTCTCTATGATGGTAATATTGGTTCATTTTTCATTAACATATTTAATGATTGGTTTTAAAAGTATAATTAATGTATAAATATGATAATTATATCATAATTATTATTCTAGAGATGTTATATAATGACCCATTTAACCATAGTTGACCTACCAATTTTGTTTTTGACACATAAACTGAATTTGGTCAAAACACCTTATGTAAAATTAATTGTTTAAGTAGTTCTATACAACATGGTAATAAGTGAAATAAAATTAATTATAAACATGAAAAAGGTTCTTAAGTAATTAAATAATTCACATAATTTTATTATTCAGTAATATAAATACACATGAAACAAATCAGACTTAAGGTAAGGGATTTTCATCTCACTTTTTACATATGTGAGATAAATGACATATTCAACACTTACTTATTTTGTGTGGTGTATATAATGACAATTTTTATATATTATATTAGTAATAATTTTATCTTCATGGTATTTAAAACTTTTATTTAATGTTATTTCTATATGAGGATTATGATTTAAAATGTTTAAAATGACACGAGACACTTTGAAATGTTTAAATATTATTTTCATAAATAATAATTTTAATGATATTTCATTTCCATTCGAGGAAATTATATAACCATTTTTAAATAAACCCTTTAATTTTAATCTACTCTGTTTATTCATGACCTTTTCAAGTATTAGTACAATTTTCCCACTCTTTGGTACTCAAAATGTTTTAGAAAATATTTTTAATAAACCCCAAATTAATTTATCTCTTTAGTTGGAGAACCTATTTTATTCTAAAAACCACATTTTATTAAAATGTATTCAAAAATGTTTTTAAACTTTTAAAATTTATTTGGTAAAGATATTTTTACCCTTTTTGTCTTTTACCAATTTTTTCAAAGGAATCTTCTTATCACTTTCCAAACAAGGCATTTTATAACCTTTTTACCATGAAAAAGGAATGTTCATTTTACCTCATATGACATGTATGAATTTAACCACCATCATTTATTCTAATCTTCCTTCACATGTTTTAAAGGTTAACTTTTAAACAATTTTTTTAGAAAAGTGATTTTCAAAGAAAAGTATTTTCAAAATGTTTTTCAGAATAAAAAGGATATTTTTATTTATTTTACGGTATTTCTATTCATTAATGATAAAATCTATATATTTTTAATCCACTTGGGGTATTTCTTGTTGATACCATCCTTATTCTTCCTCTAGATAGTTATGATTGATTTGGATGAGTATAGTTGTAACATACCGGCCCAACTCACCACTAAGACAGTGGTCAGAATAGTGGGTCACATGGCCTCAGGAAAACCTCCCCGTATGCTAAAGGCTACCAAATAGCAGCGAGGGTCTAAAGAGGTGATAGTGGGGAGACTATACCCTAATGTCAGAGTAGAAAAATGGTTTATTAGATAATAAATAGCAAGAAAAAATGAAATCAATATAATAAATGGAAGTTATATAACAATAGAATAATAATATAATATCTGTATAAAAATAAAATGACCAATGCTAATTCCATATAATGATGCATGTAATGTTAGGTGTTACTACAAGGTACAATTATTAAAAAAAAACCCAATGGTAAACTCCTTGAGAATCTTAATCAATATCCCAATATTGTGCTTCTTAAATCTCTCATGTACACAACACAACACAAGAAATGAATCCAAATACCTATAAGAAAGAAGATCTACGTAGGTGAAAAATGGGGCCTGAGCAGGGTGTGTGATAATAATCTCAGCAGGCTGGTACCCATGGTTTCTAGCCCAATCCATTTCATACAATTAATAATAAAAGACAGTGTGCCATATAATATAAATGAAAAGTGATAAAAAATTAAATAATAACAACTTATTATGGGTTCCTAAACAGACACTCATCCCATACCACATGCTTCTGCCTAAGACGAATATCTATGTCTGTGGGTAGATCCTCCTGTATTAGGAAGGATCACCCAAATTGGTCGAAGATTCTTCTATCAAGGCTGAATAACTCAGAATATATCATAAACATATGTCCTCTACCCTTAGGATAACCAAAACCTCACCCTCAGACATAACTATAATCTCTCCCCCAGGCTATCCAAAATCTCTCCCTCAAGCATAACTAGAATCTCACCCTGAGGAATCATGTGGTTTTGAGTCTATCCCTCATGCATTCTATATAAACATATAATATGCCCTCATATATTCAGCACTAGTGTGTCTAGCCCTCATGCAGTACAAAAACATACACCAAGCCCTCGTGCGTTACATTAAACATGAGTCATATCCATACAAACTCAACATGCCAAATAATATCAAACCCTCAAGTATTAATCACATCAATATTATATAAGATCAAAATCTAAGTAAGAAAAACCAAAATTCTAGTCTCAAACATACCATATTTATCATCATAGGACACAATGGTCAATTTATAAAAATTACCATATATCAAACCTATTCATTTCATTAATCCGGGTTCCTAATTATAATCATAATTATATTAAATATATTTAATTAATCATTTGACCTTAAGGTCGTTAATATAATAATTAACCTGATTAGCCAAGGTGATTCTACCATAAGAAATCACACAATTTATCATTATTCTAATTTAAAGGTCTAATCTAGTAATCAGCTATTCATCCAATTTATTGTAGGAATTTAAAGTCAAATAGACCACATCTTAATAATTTCTAAGACTAACACACCAATCGGGTGGTCGTAGGTCTAAATCTCCCCGCCTATAGACCTAAAGAGATCCAAGGGACGGTTTGGAATGAACAGTTATAATTCAATAGAGATTATCCAATTTATTTGGTCGATCCCATGATTTTTCAAAGATATCACACATATCACAATTAATATAAGTAATTATATCAAATAAAAAGGTATTTAGTTTATACCACCCACTTGTGGAACCAAGCATAAAGCAATAAGTATGACATAGGGTATAAGACACATATTCATATTCATAATTTAATACATGCAACAAAGGACTCTCATGCATATCATTATCCAAGTCCAAATCCATTAAGGCATTACATTTCATTAAGAATTTACTTATACGTAAGAAAAATGGAATGGCCTTACCATCCCTTGGGTTCAATCTATTTAATATCATTTGATTCATTTTAATAAAGGAAACCTTATCATGCATTATTTTTTTTTGAAATAACTCATTCAATTTATGAAAACCTAGATCAACACCCTTATTAAATAATTCTATCAATTTAAAGAATTCAACCAAGGTGCCACACACAACCAAGGTAAATTTTACATTTAAGAAAAAGGAAAAAACAAACCAATTTGGAATGTCGCACCCAATAGGGATGGAAAAGTACAAGGTGAACACCCTGAATGGATTTATCCTTGATCGAAGGTCACAAAGGACACGACAAGGCATAATAATTAATTTAATATGATAAAATAAGGCTTCAACAAATGGATCTAGGTAGTGTCACAACGACACGATGCAAAAATGTAACAAAATGATGAGAAAAAGGATATATTCCCTACACTAATAATTCCCATTCATAAGGAAATCTATTTAGTTTATAAAAAAGACCATGTGCTTAAAAGGCATCATTGGAAAGAGGAGACTCATTTGACAACTTCAATGAAGTCCAGGTCTCAACATTCTATATACCAAACCATAACATCAAGGCATAAAAGGATAACCAAGGCAATAAGACATGAAAGCAATAAAAGTCTAATTTCTACTTTTTAGATTGAATATGGAGCAACTCCATTTGAGGGGTTTTATTATAAAATCATGACATTTATTATCAAAAAATTATTTATCACATTTAACATATAAATCACAAAACATACTAAAATCACATTTTAGAGGCATTTAATCTAAATACCATACTGCATTAATTAAAAAATAAGGATAGTGTGATAAGTAAATTAATTAATGCACTCATAAAATTTAAAGGCAAAGGAAAGGGACCCTACCTCAAAAAGGAGACAAGACAAGATGAACACTTAACATTTGAAAAAAAATTTAACTTGAAGCTACTCCATACTTACACATATATACATTATTATTATATATATATATACACCCCTTAATCCAAAGTACATATTCTCCTCACCACGAGGGAATATGTACAAGGAATATATATATAGACACACACACATACATATGTATGTGAGTGATCACCTTCAAAGTTGATCGAAACCCACTAAAATTTATACTTGGGACTCATAAATTACAAAACCACCAATTATAGATTGATCTAAAATGAATAAAGATGAAACAAATTACCCTGAATCGATGATGGTGGACTGAGATGATCTGAACCTCTTTTCCTTTAGTGGTGGTTTCCGAAATACACACAAGGGAGTTATGATGGATGCTTTGCATGATCTAACACTAGAAGAAAAACTAAAAATCACATTAAAACTTTACCTAGGGTTTAAATCAAACCAAAATGGGGTGATAGAGACAAAAAATTTTCCAAGAGAGGGAGAAGAGTAAGATATATAAGCTTACCTTGAAGAATCGAAGGAGGAACCAGAAGAAATCTGGTTGAAACGGTATGCGAAGAGGAGGCTGTGAGGGGGTGTTGCACATGGGCTGGAGAGGGAAGGGTCCTGAGGTGTCACATGCTGAAAGTAAGGGAGAAAAGGGGGTAGAAGGATAAACCCTCATTTGGTTTACTTAAAACATAACCTAAAATAATAATAAATAAAAACTTAATAATAATAATAAATAATAAACATAATAATAATAATAATAAACATAATAATAATTATTATTATTAACAACTTTCCTTTATTTTTATTCCCTATTTATTTTTCACTTAAAATATATTCATTTTTAACTTCAATTTAATTAATTTAATTTCTTTAAAAAAACACATCCCAATGTTCCAACTCTCGAAAAAGTGTTATGAAACTTGGTTTCCAAAAATGACCCATCTAGAAGATTCCAAGAGTTTAAAATTCCATGGATTTTTGTCTGTTTCAAAACATGATACATTAATACCTTCCCACCTTAGAAATTATCATCCCTGAGAAGCTTTTGAGAACAATGAAAACATCACCCAACCTACAAGGGTCATGAAGTCTCATTCAATTAGTCACATTGCATTTCCCAATGCCCAACACACCTTTAAACACTTCTTAAACATGCACAACTTAAGATTTCAAAGCCTAAGGAAACACTTATTTTCCAACCAAAACACCAAGATGAAACTTACCTGAGCCTATTTAGATAGAGTCACAATCACCTTTTCATCTCATTAAACATCTTTCCAAAGGTACTTCCCACCTTAGGCTTTTACGTTAGAAAGAGAAAAATTTCAATCCACGACACCTTCCACCATCAAAATTGCATATAAGACACACCCTTAAGAATTATAGAAATTCTTCTAATGTGATTTCTTAAATGGTTAAAATGGTCGATTCTCCATCGACCTCAAAGCCACAGTCGAGCCAACATTTCATGAAAATCCCTTGCCAACACAAACCACCCTTATATCACCTAACAATGTGACAGAAATGGTCCTTGACTGACCACTCCACTAAACAAGAGAGAAAACTAGTCGAGCAACTCCAACCAACCATTCAAGAATATTCTTGGATTTGATGACCGACATTTTACAAATTGAACGGTGATTCCTTCTCCCAAGGCATCTCACATTCACCAAGAACACGCTCACCAAAGTCCATAACTAAATTTCAGTGATGTTCCTTGGTCAAAACATCACCTCCAAGCCTGATGACATGTATGTAATAACCTCATATTGAAATGACTTGAGTGTAATGAATTAAACCATGTTAGTCTATACTCCATGTTTATGAGCGATATGTTGGTACAAAGCCAAGACACCCATATCAGAACATTGAATGATCCCAGAGTGGCATCGATCTAGAGGTAAAGTCAGAAGAAATGGATGGTGTACAAGATTTAATTCAAGGAATTTTTATACGGGAATCCAAGAGACACTCAAGACTAACCAAGCCTTGATAAGAACCACGTGTTCACCGTGTTACACTGGGAGACCACTTAAACTTCCCAACAACTATTAAACTACAACGTGGTGTAAGACCAACACTCTCCTAGTGTATCAAGGAAGACGTCAAGATAGGGGACATGATCATATCTCAAGGAAGAGTACACTAATAGGATTTTAAACATTACTATAAGGAAAATGGATGAACCGCTACTAGTTGATACCTTAGAAGAAACTCGGCTTCACCTACTGACACACCTTCATTAACCAATCACCGAGCCTTTACCACCCAAGGCATCCAGTGATCATTCAAGATTAACCACCAAATTCCACCCATGAATAATGAAGTTTATCAATGGTTTCATACACTTAAAACCACACTAACATCATGTTTCCAAGTAAGCACCAATATGATTTAAAGTTCACAAGCCTTATAGGCATTTTAGAAAGCTCAACCATTCTACAATGGTCTTCTTTGGTTGTGTTCCTCCTACCCAGAAGGGAACATATTTAATATAACCGATACGAAACTCCCCACCTTAGGAGTGTACTTATCATCAAAAATAAGATATAGACTAGCCTATCAAAAGATCTTAAGGTCGGAATCTCCATAATTTTTTTTAAACAATTGGTATGAAAACCCAAACCAAACCAACCAGTGTGTCAAAACACCCGAGTCTCTGAAAGTCACACTGAGCATTGGGAATGACTTGATTTCTTTACACATAGGTTACTCTACCTCTAAGATGACTCAAGACCATACCCAACAATGCAAGGATCAAAAAGACTACCGAACTCAACCAATTCATTTCATCATTTAACACTTGATGGTCACTGTGTACATGAATGCATACTACCCCGAGGTTTCAGAAGCAAAAAAAAAAAACATCCTAGATACTACTCATAGGTTGTTCACCCTACACATTCAAGTATCAGATGGACCATACAAGAGATTTAACCAAATTATTATATCCCCATATGACAATTAACCAGGACGATGCCATATCAGGCCATCCATCACTAAGGAAAAGAAAGGGTCAAGTGACCTACAAAGTAGATGACCATACCAGAGGCACGTCTAACCAGTTGAAACTAAGAATTACTCGATGCTCACACCCATAAAAAAACCAAGGGAAACATGAACACCCATCTGAACAAAGGTGTCATTTAGAATCTAAATGTCCTACAAGGGGCACCGACACCCGAACAACACCAAGAATCATAAATATCATGGTATTTAGCAAGGAATTTAACTATAAGGGTGATAACTCCCATGGGATAGCCCCTTACAAAATCATAAATCATCAACCCATAATAGGGTCATGCCAAATAGAAAAGTCATTAGGCTCAAAAGTCTATGAAAAGTCCATTGCTAAAAAGGAGGATGCCTATGGAAAATGCTCACATTTCTGTTCCAAGGAAACATAAAAATAAATGCTCAAGCTACCCTTTCACAAGGGTTTAAAGAAAGGAAAACACATAGTTTTCCATTTTAAGGCCATTAAATTTATTCACATTTAAATCTTTAAACATCTAAAAGATTTAATTCAAAACAAAAAGTACCATTTTAAAACAAAAACACTAGGCACTTTATTTTAACCAACACCCCAAGGGAAAAAATAGGAAAGTTATATCAATTTTTTTTAATATTAAACATTCATATAAATCCCATATTTATTATACAATTGAACAAAACAATTAATTTTTAAGTTATATAAGGTAAGGTGATCTACAAGGATCCTTCTAAGCCAACTTGGGTTCCTCAAAATGCAACCTAATAACAGTTTCTTAGTTATTCAAGTTTCAGAACACCCATAGAGGGTTATCACATAAGAACCATGCCCCAACTAAACTAATTGAGTCTATTTGAGAATTTATATGGTTAACTAGTTCATTTGAAATTAAAGTTGAACAACATTTACATTTAAAACCATTTCATATAAAAACATGATCATGTTCAATATTCTAGTCATATGGAAGATATCTACCAATCTATAAAGTGCCAATACAATTTATAGTTTGGCATTTGGATCCATTTTTAATCACAACCAATTATATTTATCCCATTTTGTCAATTACATATTTAAAACAAAGTGAATCATGCCCCTACAAGTAACTAACACAAAACAACATGCTGAAATCACAGAAGAATAAAATACTAAATAGTGAAGGCATGCTAAGTAGTAAAAAATGGCATATAAACATCTAATAATGTTATACAATCAAGGATGGCATAACACTCAAAGAATAAAAACCAAATAAGAAATAATCCTACATATGTAACTACATAGAATGACATATTCATGTCATGTGAATTCTCTATGTGCCTAATATGATGCATGCACTACTTCAACCTTGCTATACCAGGATAAGGGTAAAATAACATAAATCTCATAAATCCATAAGCAGCAGAAACTAAACCATTCACTAAAGGTGAAATTATATCAACTGTAACATATAATAGTATAAACAAAAATCCCATCCCTGGACACTTATTCATTTCCCCATATGTGGGGTGATCAATCCCATGAATTAATATTTACCTTGCACCGACAAATTCCTAGTATCCTTTATACAATAAAAAAATAGTAAGACAAAAGGAAAAGAAACCTATGATACTACTTTTGTAACATCCCGACCTGGATTACTACTAATATGGTGGCCAGACTAGTGGGTCACATGGACTCAAGTGCACCTCCCCATACGCCAGAGGCTACTGACTAGCAACGAGGGTCTAAAGAGGTGATAACAGGGATACTATAACTTCATGTCAAAGTAGAAAAATGGTTTATTAGATAATAAATAGAAAGAAATAGAAAAATTAGTATAGAAAATGGAAGACAAATAGCATTAGAAGAATAATATAATATCTGTATAAAAATAAAATGGCCAACACTAATTCTATATAATGATGCATGTAATTTCAAGTGTTACTACAATGTATAAGCCAAACAAAATAACAAAAGAAAAGAAAAACCCAATGGTCAACTCCTCGAGCATCCTGAGAAAGAGCCCAGTCTTATTCTCTTTAGATCCCATGTACACAACATAACACAAGCAATGAATCCAAAGACCTACAAGAAAGAATACCTAATCGGGTACCAAACGATGCCCAAGTAGGGTCTGAGATAATAATCTCAGTAGGATGACACCCACTATGTCTATCCCAATCCATTTTGTGAAATTAATAAAAAAAGATAGTGTGACACACAATATAAATTCAAAGTGATAACAAATTAAATAATAGCAACTTGGTCTGGGTTTCTAAATAGAAACTCATCCCATACCACCTGTTTTGACCTAAGATGAATATCTATATCTATGGGTATATCCTATTACATCATGAATAATCACCCAAATCAATGGTAGATTTTCCTTCTAAGGATGAATCACTCAGAATATACCATAAACATATGACATCTTCCCTCAGGATAACCAAAACCTCACCCTCATGCATAATTAGAATCTCACCCTCAGGATATCCAAAATCCCACCCCCTTAGTAATAAATATAATCTCACCCTCAGTCATCATATGAATGTGCATCTATCCCCTAGGAATTCGACATAAATATATAATACTCCCTCAGGAATTTAGTACCAATGCGCCTAACCCTCAGGCAGTACGAAAACATACACCAAGCCCTCAAGTGTCACATTAAACACGAGTCATATCCAGACAAACTCAACATGCCAAACTATATCAAACCCTTAGGTATAAATCACATTGATATCACATAAGATCAAAATCTAAGAAATAAAATTCAAAATTCTAGTATTAAACATGACAAATTTATCATCATAAGACACAAAAATCAATTTATAAAAATTACTATCTATCAAACCTATTCATTTAATTAATATAGGTTCATAATTATCATCATAATTATATTAAATCTTTTTACTTAATCATTCGAAACTAAGGTCATTAATACAATAATTAACCAGATTATCCAAGGTGATTCTACCATAAGAAATCACACAATTTATCATTATGCTAATTTAAAGGTCTAATACAGTAATCAACAATTTATCTAATTTATTATAGGTATTTAAAGTCAAAAATACCATGTCTTAATAATTTTCAAGACTGACACACCAATCAGGTGGATGTATGTATGAATATCCCCACCTATAGACCCAAAGAAATACAAGGGACATTTGAAAGGAACATTTATAATTCAATAGGGATTATCTAATTTGTTTGGTCAAGACTACGACATGCCAGAGTGATCACACATATCAAAATTAATATAAGTAATTGTATCAAATAAAAAGGTATTTATTTTATACCACCCACTTGCGGCACCAAACAAAAATCAATAAGTGAAACATGGGGTATAAGACACATATTCATATTCATAATTCAATACATGAGGCAAAGGCCCCTCATGCATATCATTATCCAAAGAAAAATCCATTAGGGAATTCATTAATCATTTACTTATGCGTAAGCAAAAGGGCATGTCCTTACCATCCCTTGGGGTCAATCCATTTAATACCATTTGATTCATTTTAAGAAAGGCAACCCTATCATGCATTAACAATTTATTTTGAAAAAACTCATTCAATTTACGAAAACCTGGTTCAACACCCTTATTAACTAATTCTATCAATTTTAATCATTCAACCAAGGTGCCACACACAACCAAGGTAAATTCCACATTTAAGACAAAGGGAAAAGAGGGAAAATTTGGAATGTCCCACTCAATAGGGATGGACAAGGCCAAGGAGAACACCCCAAATAGGTTTCACCCTAAGTGAAGGTCTCAATGGAAATGAAAAGGAATAATAATTAATTTAATATGCTAAAAAAAGGATTTGACAGATGGATCCAGGTAGCGACACAATGACGAGACTCCAAAAAATGCAACAAAACGACAAGAAAAAGGATAGATGCCCTATACTGATAATTCTCATTCATAAGGCAAGCTATTCAGTTTATAAAGTGAACAATGTGATTAAAAGGTATCATTGGAAAGAGGCAACCCATTTCATAACTTCAATGAATGCCAGATCTCAACATACTATGTACCAAACCATAACATTAAGGCATACAAGGAGAACCAAGACAATAAGGTAGGAAAACAATAAAAGTCTAATTTCTAATTTTTAGCTTGAAGACAACGCACCTCCATTGGAGGGGTTTTATTATAAATTCATGACATTTATTATCAAACAATTATATATCACATTTAACATATAAATAATGAAACATACCAAAATCAAATTTAAGTGGCATTTAATCTAAATACCATACTGTATTAATTAAAAACTAAGGATTGTGTGATAAGAAAATTAATTAATGCATTTATAAAATTTAAAGGAAAAGTAAAGGGACCCTATATCAAAAAGGAGATAAGCCAAGCTGAACACTTGAAATTTGACAAATTTTTTAAATTGAAGCTACTCCACACTTTCATGAACACACATTATTTTATATATACCCCTTAATCCAAAATGAATATTACCCTCTCCATGAGAGAATATTTAAAAGGAAGATATATATATACACACACATACTTATGTATGTGAGTATGCGCCTTCAAAGTTGATCAAAACCCACTACAATTTATACCTAGGAATCATAAATTATAAAACCCCAAATTATAGATTGAGAAATAATGAATAACAGTGAAACAACTTACCCCAAATTGATGATGGTGGACTGAGATGATCCGAACTGCTTCAACTGTAGAAACGGTTTCCAGAATACACACAAGGGAGTCCCAATGGACGCTTCACATACCCTAACACCGGAATAAAAAATGAAAATCGCATTAACCCTTGAATTAGGATTTCAGCTGAACCAAAATAGGGTGACAAAGACCAAAAATTTTCAAATCGAGGGAGAAGAGTAGGAGAGAAAAGATTACCTCGAATAATCAAAGGAGGAGCTAGAAGAAATCCAGTTGAAACAACATGCCAAGAGGATTCCATGAGGGGGTTTCATGCATGAACTGGAGAGGGAAGGGGGATAGGGTATCACATGCTGTAGGTAAGGAAGAAAAGGGGGGAGAAGGAGAAACCATCCTTTTCTTTACTTAAAACATAACCTAAAAAAACTTAATTATGATAATAATAAATAATAAATAATAAACATAATAATAATAACAATAAACATAATAATAATATTAATAATAATATTAAAACTTTAATTTATTTTTATTCCCCATTTATTTTTTATTTAAAATATTTTCATTTTTAACTTTAATTTAATTAATTTAATTTCTTTAAAAAAAACATCGTAGTGTTCCAACTCTTGAAAAAGCATTCTGAAACTCTGTTTAAAAAAATGGATCATCCAGAAGACACCAAAAGTTTAAAATCCCTTGGATTCTTGTCTGATTCAAAACATGGGACATTATAATAGTATTCACATTCAATTCCTTGATATCTTTTAGTCCCCTTTAATTATTAAATTCCCTATGATCATTTGACATTAAATTCCTCCTAAATATCTATATCATTTTTCATGGATATGATTATTGCCTAAACTGTATACAATTTTTCATACAATGTTTACTTTGGAAGTTATATGATTATTTAGGGAAATATTGGTAAATCTATATCCTTTATTTAATATAGATATTTGATAATTAATATTTAATATTTTATAATTCATATTGAATATTTGATATGAGGAATTCTTTAGACATGCATTGATAGGTGGGTCCAGACTTTATATAGACCCTCAATGCATTGGTAGTCTGATGAGGAAAAATTAATTTGTGAAAAGAACTTCAAGTTTATTTCCAAGTATAATAGATGAGATTCTACCCATAAAATTAAACTGTCTTGAGGATAAATCTTGATGGTATAATGGTTCATGTTCTAAATACACGACATGTAATAATTATCATTACCTTTATTTTGATTCAGTATTTATTATCCATGATATTTTGTGTCAACATATCTATGGATGCATTTCATTCTCATTTCATTGATTAAATGACATGTGTTTCAATTTATTACCTTACTATATTTATTTTTCCTTATCTAGTTTTTTGAATGAAATGTGTTTCCATTTATTACCTTTCCATATTTTTTATACACTTCCTTCTCAGTTTTTTGATTATTGGGTATGTGTGTTCAGTTATTTACCATGCCATAATTATTATTCTCATTAATTCACTATTAATCCCACTATACTTTAACTTTTCTGAGCATTTTAGATTACTCTTATTTTTTTTATATTTCCTAAGAATATAAGAAGTATACTAAGAAATATATGTAATTATATCATAGATGGAATAAAGTTACCCCCAAAAGAAAAAAAAATTATACTGTAATTAGTTTATTCATTTGTAATGCAAGGCTAATTTATGTATCAGGTTTACCAAGACCACTAAACTCTTCGGTCCTTTGGGATTTGATTCCTTATAATCATGCCAATGTAATGGTAATATAAAATATATCTAGGATTTCTGGGGTCGGTTCTCTATATAAAGACAACTCAATTGCAATAGGGATGAACATCTATGACATATTAATATTTATTACAATTAATGGGAATTTATCTTAGTGTGTTTGACATCGCAAAAAGAGTTGGTGTGGTTTTTAATTACTAAAATATGAGAATTAAAAAACATTTACTAGTATTAAAAAATTATATTTTTAAATGATTTAAAAATTCTAATGATGTGTGCATCAAGAAAATATTACTAGTTCCGTATGCAACAGATTCTTCTATTGGATCTATGATCAAATCGATTTTTTTTTCTATTCAATGACCAGTGATTTTTTTTTCATAAAATATTGAAAAAATGTTTTCATCAAAACCAAGTGATGATATTTTCACATTAATTTATAATTAATTTAAAATACAAGAATAAAGATTACCTCTTCTTTAGTTCTTTCTTTGTTAGTGGTGTTGATCATTAAAACCCACTTAACGTGTCATTATTGTGTCATGAGGACACAAATAAAAATTCTCTAGTGATGGTTTACACACACTCCTTTGATCACTGAACAATGTCGATGAAACATTGGGCATGATTGATATATCATCTTGCATTGTTCGCCTTGATAGATTCATGTTCCTTTGGAATAAATCTCTTTTTGTTATTGTCATCCTTGAGAGGAAGATATAAGGAGAAAATTGAGAGTAATTTTGCACACATCAATTAGCCTCTTCAGAAATGAAATATCAATCTATTTATAAACTTATATTTAGAGTCTAACATTTAATTAATTACACAAGTTCCTGTAATAATTATTAAATCCATAATGAACCATGTAACAAGTAAAATAATAATAATATTATTTTATTTCATGGTGTGCACACACCCTCATATTGATAAATATTATTTTTATAATCTGATAAATATATATTTATCCTCTGACCTAAAACTCAGTTTGCTCATTCTCATTGTCATTTATTGAATTATCGAATAAATAAATATTATACTCACAGTCTGATGAATAAAAAAATATTTAATATTCACATAACTAAATAAATTATTATTTTTAATAAATAATTATTTATTATCTTGTGAATAACTATAGAAAAATAAATTATTCATTTAAAGGAGAGTTTCTGAGTCTTACCTATGGTAGTGATGTTGATATATTAATAGAAAATAAATCTTGATACTCTTAGTTATTTTCATTAGTGAGTGATATTTATCAATGATATTATGATATATTCTAAAATTTATGAGGATTATGTGGAACATATAAGAAATATTATTTGGTAGTTTTACTTTAAAGGTTTGGAAACATATATTAAATTGTATCAATAACCTTGAAAAGTGATTTTATGACAAGGTTATATTTTTGGGGATAACTATTGAAGAACACATGATTGCGAGATGAATAATTCTTATGTTTAATATACATTTTATATTGAGATAATAAAAGGTTTATTGATTTTTAAAAAGTAATCTAGACAGTATTGGTACCATTTGGATTGATAATTGATTCATGATATTTTTAGTTAAGTTTATCACATTTTTGAGATTATGATATATATTGTATAATTTGTGAATTTATGACCTGGTGATTAATACCATTTGATGGTAAAATATAATGTTAATTTATAGAAGAATATATGGTTTCACTCTCATTTAATGTCTTGAAAATTTATATGGTTTTGGTAAAGTTTTATTTTGAAGAATGTATAATTAATCCATATACATACTTGAGTATATGATTATATAAAAGATTACTATTGTTTGAGGAAAGATAAGTAACTTAATATATCCTAAAAGAGTAAGGTAGATGTAAAATTAGAGGTTATATTCCTAATGATAAATATGTTTATAAAACCCTCACCCACTTCCATTGGATGGGAATAATTAAAACTATGAGGACACAATCTATTTAAATGGGGAGAATGTAACGACCAAAAATCTCACTATGTATTTTCCTATAAATATAATTTTAATAGCTTGTTCTATATAAAAAATCAAAATAAAATGAGTTGCGACATATTTAATGAACATTATTAAAAAATTATAAGAATAATAAAACCTCTAGTAAATAAAAATATAGTAATCAATTAAAAATTCTAACATTTTAAAAAATATTATTATTTCTCAAAATAACTATTTAAAGTATTAATAATTTAAATGAACCAATTTTAAATGATTATTATGATAATATATGACATTAAAATATATGAACTAATATATTAAAATTCTTTAAATTGGAAATTGGTATGAAATAATATCAAAAACACTTGATGCCCAAAAAGGATATTTTTCAATAAAAGTGGTTTTCTTTATATTTTGTATTTTCATTTAAAAAATAAATTTTATAATTTTAATTAGATAAAAAAATATCATTTTTTAATTAATAAAATCAAAATTAGCTTAATATTAATTTTTGGTTTTTTTTGAAATAGTTGCTTTTTAGGTGAATAGTGAAAATATAGTTTTTACCAAAATTGTAACTTTTATGACTTTATCATTATATAAGAAAGACCTAAAAGATTATAAAACCTTTTAATTGATCAAATATGTATCTAAAGAGTAATTTTGAATTTATAAAACCTATTTTTAACATTTTATGAACTTAAGTAATATATTCTAATAAAAGCTATTTTTGGAATTTTCTTTTAATTAAATATTGTTTTGGGAAAATTCGGTTTTGTATTTCTTTATTATCAATATATATTTTTTGTTTTATAATCAACCAATTTATATCATGAAAATAAACAACATTGATAATTTTATCCTACACATAAATTTTAATCTTAAAAATACATTTTTTTCTAAAAACGGGGTTTTATATGTTACATTCACTAATGTTAAAATTAATTTTTCTTAAACATTGAAATTTTATTTTATAAAATGGATTTAATATTTGGAATCAATAGGTATGAATTATGTAATAAGGACCATTTTATTTTTAGGCATTAAAAGTAAATTACTTAAGTAAAATCACCACAATAAAACCAAAAATGGTAAAAGTGAAAATTATAAGAGTAAAGGACTTAAAAATATGTTTAAAAAATATGTAAAAATTAATGGATAATGTATGATTGACCTTATCTCACCCTCACTCCCTTATTTTCCATTTTAGAGTCTTATTGACATGTGAAACATATGCTCTCTGTTGAAAGTGGGTGCCTTAGACCCAACTTGTGATATACTTTGATTACCACAACATGTATACAATTTAATATATATACATGTGTTTATCTTACCATAATAGTGTTGATACTTCTATATCCAATATATTTATTGTAATGTCCTTATATTAGACATCGTATAAAAGAGTTATAGTAGATCCCGAGCTATAATGAGAACCTAGAGATACTACGATAGTAATATTAAAGTAATGTACTATAGTTCAAATACATCATACAAACAGTACACAAGTGATGTGTGATTATCAGGTTCTAAGGGATTATAATCATTGCGAATTCTTTTCATGAAGTTCGCACTTTGTGATCTCAAGTATTTTAGATCATGAGGGCAAAGATTCCAATAGGAACACCACATATTTTAGGTGTCATTGGTTGTTCCTATCTATGGACATATGGATTGGTCTCATAACTTGAGATCATAATAAAAATGTTCCATTTGATCATGTACTTTTATGCAAGGTGAAAACCATGAAAATGAAGTTGTGGCGAGGTAGTTTGTGTTGGGTGCGTCATTGGTGGTATGACATTGGTGGAATGATCAAGATAAAATTTGTCACTTCTGAGTTTAGTAAGTGATATCTCAGGCTTGGTTTATTAGGATGGTATTACCTTCATAAATCTATGGTCATGGAAGTCAAAGGTAAATCCATCCAGAGAGATCAAAAAATAATAAAGCAAGAGATGACAATGTCACAATTGTGCATCCTACTTTATGAGATATTGTATAACAAAGAGATTATATTATACAATGTGTGTTCATAGGTTGGCTGTCATTTCTATGACTATTACTCATCTCTTTAAGGGCCTTGATGGGTTCCTATAATCCACTCTTGATCAATAAATATTATTCACTACTATCGAGATAAAGGCCTAGATGGTCACTCACAATAGCATATTCAAGAATCTGCTTTATTCTGGTGAATAGGCATATAGGACATGGTGGCCCCCACCATGAGATCCAAGTGTTTTCCAAGTTTTACTATTCACCATTAAATAAATAAATTCATTATTATTCAAGTAAATAATAATTGGGTTGAATTTATTTATTAAATGTATTTACAAAAATATAAGGATTAATATTATATGACCGAATATTATTATAATATTCCAGGTTCATTTAATATTATTGGGAGTTATGAGTTAATTTAATGACTTGAGTTTTATCATGTAATATATTTAATATATATTAAATTTATGAGATAAAATATAAATAATATTTATGGCATAGTTAATTCATCATAATTAATTATTTATATCACTTATTTAGTGGATGTTTAATGCACGGGGGTCGGGGAACCCTAATTATGTATTTTGACATATACTTTATAAGTGGAGAGAATATAATTCCAATGAACTATTAAATCATTTTGAATTAAAATATTCTCTATCCTCCTAATTCCTAGAGAGATAATTTCTCAATCCAAGCATATGATCTAAGTCCACCTTTGTGGATCGAATGCAGAGGACCGTGGTGATCCTTGCAACATTAAAGAGATCGTCAGAGCTCCATGCCAGCACACAGAATCTAATGAATTATGTATGTGAAGATTTGATAAGTATGTTTGGATATTCTATAGGGGTTTAATTTCATATAATTTGAGAAAATTTCACCAAATACTTGTGACATGCATGCACACTTCAAATCGAAATGAGGTATATGTTCCTATTATTTCATTATGATCCAATTAAACAGCATGAGATCCTCAGACCATACTGGGGCTTGAATATCTAGATAAAATTACGTTTCATCACTCTAATGATGGAATTTTTTTAAATCCATGACCCACCAACTTTCTCTTTACACCCCGGTACCACCACACCCTTTATATTATATTTAAATATTTACAAAAATTTCATTCTCACAACTTATAAAATAGGCCTCTCACCGTCTCTTCAAGACCACCCTAAAAACTAATTTTCTTCATAAAACTATACCATTTTAATTTCCTCTATAATTCTATTCTTTTTTCTTGAGCCTCTAGTCACAAGTGATTGGCCTAAGACCTTTATTTACAAGGATTATTCTAAGGGAAATCCCAAGTCCTCAATGTGAGTACTAATTTTCCCCTAATTTTTTTCTATCTTACTCTTCTAAATAAAATTTTCTAATTTCTATATAAATAAAATATTATTGTTTGTATACTAAATTTTATTATTCTAAGATAATAACTATTAACTAAATTTCCCCTTTCTCATTAAGAAAAACAAAAAATTCATTCGTGCATGTGAAGATCACCGCCTTAACAATGTAACATATCTCATTTTTTATCTTGTTTATTTATTATTTATTAAACTCTTATAAATATAATTAAACACCTTAAAATATCTAAATAATATAATTATTTTTACGTGATAATTATATAATTCCAAAATAATACACTTTTATAACCATACTCATCCATTAATTATGGCATGTTTATGTTTGGGTCGGTATAACTACCTACAGGAACAATGCTATAAAATAATATCATGGATGACTATGAGAAATTAAATACTAATGATATATGATATAAATAATTAAAAAATTATTTTATTCTTGTTTTGGAATGTAAACATTAATATTGAACTCATTAATTAAGATACCACCATTCATTTGTTAAAAATCACTAAAACATGCTTGTCTCCAATTCCATCTACAAAAAATGTAAATAAAACTCTCATATAATGAAACTATAACTATATAAACAATATTAAAACATAAATTCCAATACCTTTTATGATCTGGTAATGATGAAATTTGGGAGAATAATGAATACCAACACTGTTAATACGAAATTGGTTCAAAATGATTAAAGTTACTCACACTCGATATTAAAAATAGATAATAAATAAATAATATAAATATAGAAAAAAATTATAAATAAAGTTTATAAAAGGTTATGTATATGAAAATGTTTTGGAAACAGGTGATTAAGAAATTTATGTTAGTTATACAGGAGTTTATTCTTACCCTTACTGAGCATCTGAGCTCACTCCTTTTTTATTGTAATACCCCATGTCCAGGAAGGTTGTAAAATTATGAGGTAATTTGATTTTTTGATTTTTTGGATGGTTCGTTTTGAGAAATAGGACTCAAGAAGAGGTTATGAAATTTTAAATATATGTAAATGAGTTTTTTTTCACTATGGTCTAAGGTTCAGTGGATTTACTGAGGGTTTGGGTGAATGTTATAGAAGTAGAAGGGGGTATGGGATGTTGAAAAGTGAAGAAAAAGGCCTTTCATGTCATGAAAGGTTTTCATGGGATGACTTTAGGCCATGAAAATGGAGAGATTGGGTCAAAAAGGAACTTCTAGAAGAATCATAGTGCGAACCTTTTGTTCACTCCATGACGCATGATTGGTAGTTTTTTAGATTTCTTCCTATCCTCTCCCTCCATCCTTTTTTTATCTCTATTAGCCAATGATCTTAAAAGATTTTATTTTGGGTTTCTTAGATATTTCCACCAGAGCATGGTGAAAATTTTATATATTAAGGGAAATTTTTCTTGGCTTATATAGAGGAGGAACTAATATGATGTCTATAATCCATCACACACTATTTCAGTAAATGTACATTGTTGTATAAATTTACCTAGTATTTTTGAAAAAATCAGGTAAAATTACCTATTGTATCAATGATATTAATTGGGTATTTTTTGTTTCTTAGGACCAAGGTTGCATCTAGAGTGGACCATATCCCATCGCCCATGGTTTTGGTGAGATGAGGCCAATCAATGAGTTTTTTGGTGTTCAGGACTAACTGAATTAAATTATAAATTAATTATAAGTTGTTTAAATAAATTTAAATAATTAATTATAAATGGTTTATAGTTAATCATTAGATGTTTTTATGTGAGTTAGGGCTTTGAGTGTTTTAAAATATGGGTGTTGGACTTGGACAAGCTCGGGTGAGAGTTATTGTGCTATGAATTGAAGGAAATGTATTGATATTGAGGTAGGTGGCCCTTTGTACATGATTGATGGTAATTGAATTTGTTTATTTATGATTTTCAGATAATGGGTGGTCTAACCACTAAGAGATATTTACCCTTTTTAAATTAAATGGATTGGTTTATTTAAAATGGAATGTTCAGATAAGAAAAAGTACTAAGGGCCATGATAAACCCATGGGAATTGGCTTGATTGCCTCAACTATTGATGGTCGAGGCCTATATTATATACATTCTATTATATTTATGGACTAGAGAGGTGTTAAAAAAATTAAATGAATGAAATGTGGTGACCCTAATGTTAGGTGACCTTAGAGACCTCCTGGAAGAGGATGATGTCGGTTGAGATAGATAACCTAGGATTTGGCTATGTGAGAACCCTTGAGACAACTTAGTGCTTGTGAACTAGTAGGATGACCTTGTGGGGAGTGCACCCCGCATTGAGACTATAATTATATGGGTGGATATACCCTATGGATGTTTTCAAATAGGTTAGGTATGAGTACTGAACTAGTGATTCCTTGGAATGTGATACGAGTTTTATTCTATTTTCTTAACTGAATATAATATGGATTACTTTGTGAGGATGATGAGTTCATATGAAAACAATAATGAGATTTAGGGTTGTGTTACCCTTGAGTAATGGGTTTTTACTTGAGATATGATTATGAGATAAAGGGACCCTTTTGAGGTGTCCTGGTCATAATGAGACCTAGGGGACCTTGGTGGGTGCCCTGATGACATGTTAACCCTAGCGAGAGGGTGTGAATGAGAAATGGGTAGTGATGATCATGAGTGTCAACTTAGAACTCATATTGATGATGCAAACCCTTTTTATTCATAGTTACCATTATAGGTTGTGCACTTGAGAGGTCGACTTTGTTTATGCGAGATAGAATCAGGTAAATGGTTGGCCCTTGTGAGATATTATATGAGAAATTAAAACCATCCATGATGTATTGGATACATGGGATGCCTTATATGATCTCATTGGATCTATATTTTGATCTTTCTATTATGTAACACTCATGATTATCATATGAGGTTCGATGATGATTCCTGATAACTGTGGAGTGCCAAGGGTGATACCCCTTGGGTTTAGTGATAATGCATGATAATTTGGAATGGAAAGGGTGATAACCTTTAGGCCTGGGGATGAAACTTGATACTTTATAATTTCTTGGGATGATTCCCCCTTGGGTTAGATTATGATTCCAGATACTATTTGATCACCTAGGATTATCTCCTAGGGACCATCTTGGAGCATGATGACTATAGAACACCCAGGATATCATTCAGGGTTCAATGAGGACATAAAATGCTATTATTATATCACCTAGGGCCACCCCTAGGGATCAAATTTATGCCTAACACTATGGACTTCAAAGTATTATCTCCTTGGGGTTGTCATATTCACCTTATATGGGTTGTAATGACCATGTGATGTTCTTATAGACACTCTGACACTAGACAAAGCAGGTTTGCGTCAATCAAGTTTCCATGGTAGAACCCGAGGATCAATAGAGGGTATTTATTTATGCTTTCATAATTTATTTATTTATTCATCTGATAAATTCACATACACATACACTACTTTTACTAGTCATGTATGGGACCACATTGGTGGTTCCCTACTAAGTTGTACTCACACCCTACTCAGGTGACCATGACACTTGGTCACTTAATCAGACTTCACTGATCATAGGTTTAGGTTGGGCAGAGGCCCATAGTAGGTTGATCAAGTGGGATATCTTATATGGGATTTGATATCAAGATGAGGTGAGTCCCATATATTGTATTAGAGCCTCCTATATTTTTATTCCATTTTTAGTATATGTGGTCAGTCGGTGCGTGGCCAGTGAGTTTGTATGACCGCCTGCTGCATTCTATCTATTATAATATTTTTTATTTATTTGTCTTCCACCTACTCTAATAGATTTTATTATTGGTGATGATTTTTATTTATTTTTATCCTTGATTTAGAACTCTAATTTTGGAGTATATCCTCCCCATAGTATCACCATAGACCCCCACTTCAATTTGGAAGCCTCTGGCATATGCGGAGGCATGCCTGAGGTCCCGTGGTAACCGGGTCTAGTTATTATTCATAGTAAACTAGTGTGGGGATGTTATAAAGTAGAATAAAAGGTTTTATGTGAACTATATCACATGTTTATCAGAGTTTTATTTTATATTAATATTTAGGTAGATGGTAGACAAGTGACATGAGAATGTGTTGGGGATTGTGATAGACCTCATACTAGTGTGTCTCAAACACCTTTTCTGATGGGAAGTCTAGGTTACTAGGATATGAGAATTATATTCTTATATTATAATTTTAAACCTATATGATTTCACCTAGAATTTCACACATGAGTTTTCTTATATTTACGATTTATATGGTTTTTGGATCTTAGCCCATTGGCAAGAGGCCAATTATTAGATTTTTGGAACTTAGCCTGTTGGTAAGAGGACAATGTTCATGCATCATGTTGGCATGTAGGATTCACATGGAATTAACATGCCTGTATGTGATTTTTATCACTAATAGTAGAGGGTTAAACTATTTAAAATGTCATTGATAACTTATATAGTGTTTTCCTATATAACTTGGAATTTAATTCTACTATGCTAAACCATGATATATTTTTTATTTTGATGATAGGTCATGTGAACCTATAATGAGATGATTTTGAATGCCGAATATATAGTACTGTGAAGAAAGTGATGTATAGTGACCCTTAGTTGGTTGATATAGGTATTTTATTCCTTGTGAAACACCCCTTAGGGGTGATTTATAAAATAGGTTTGATTATTTAATGTTCTAGTAACAACCTATATGATGTTTTCCCATATATCTTGGAATGGCATTCTAATTAATTGAACCATATGTCTATGGTATTCTTAACATGGATCATGGTAAGAAGATGCCGTTATACATATATGTTGATAGATAAGAACATGATCCTCAAGGGGGTGACTCATATATGGAGTCCCAATGAGGATCAACCTAAGATTTAAAATTCTTGAGGGGTTTGTTATGTATGTGGATTCCTAATGAGAATCAATTCCTCAGTAGGTAGTGGTTTTGTAATATGATGACTAAGACATATATGAGACCCTAGTGTGGGTAGTTTGGAACATGAGTTTCCAAGTGATATTAGAGATAATAATAGAGAGGTTCTTCCCATGAATTATTATATAGTGAAATATAACCTATAGATTAAGCAGGAGAGCCTAGTGCTTTGGGGTATGGATCAAGGTATTGGTGAGCCAGATATTATGGATGAGATATGATATATAAAGGGTAACTTGCTATAGGGGTTATCTAAATCATGGGAGTACCTTTATAAATAAGAGTCATGGGTAGATGCTTTGTGTTTGATATTGATGTATATATATGCTACTAAATATGGGATATATGCATGGTGATTCCTTAGTTTTCATAAACATTTAAGGTTCATGTAGGTGCATTTACTTGAGATTAGTGAATATGAGGTGATACTAAGGATATGGTGTGGGCATGATTATGCCTTTGTTATTCATGATGAAAGAACCTTGAGTGCTAGTGATTTTGGAATCAAGTTTTGGTTTCAATGGAATGATCAGTAGGATACCTGGTCCTATATATTTTGGATGCGTTCCCAAGTAGCACCATGGTAGAGTGTGGATGGATTCTTTTGGTTTTGTAATGATTCCCAGTTGGTGGGTGATCATGTGTTTTTTCCTCAACATGTGAGGGATGTTGAGTTGTTGGAAAAGAGAACATTGGTGCTTTATTTTTATGAGATTGATATTTCATGACCATGGTCAATGGTTTAGGTGTGTAGGATTAGGCACATTTACATGTGACTCATGGGAGTGTGATTCGGGTTAAGTGACCAGGTGGTATGGAAAATTAAACCCATTGTTTTTGGATGAGATTGAGGTAGACCATGCTGGATATGTATGGTTTTATTGAATTTTGGATTAGTGAGTAACTGTGTGTGGTCTTGGGACTGGTAATTTGATGAGACACTATGAGAATAGTTTCTCGGGAGTTTTGATGAAATGATAAATATCCCTATGTAGTATATGAGACATTGTAAATCGATCATGTGTGGTGACAAGGTTGATATTAGAGTTGATTATAGGTAGGTGCTTCATGGAATGAAATGTGGGTGGATTGAGAGGAGTGATACACATGTGATGTTGGAACCTATTAAGGTTATTCTCAAGGGGTAGTATAAGGTGATACATATAGAGGGGATTGAACCATTGCCCATGGGAGGGAGTGACCCTCATTACTGATGAATTTCAGTGGAGTCCATGGATAATGTTCTTGTGAGCTAGGAACACAAGGTGATTGATGTTTGATATTAACACTAATGTATGAACGAGATAGTCACATCCAATCATTACACATAGTAATGGATAGACCATGGTCTATGGAGGTGTGACCCCATGTTGGTAGGGTAATGGGTGTGTTAGGATCGATCATTGGACAATAGAGGTGGTTTTTGGATGCTAGTGAGTGGATGAATCTGATTATATTTATTCCCATGTAAATACTAGACTTGATATTTGGGTATGATATTGGATAGAGTCTGTACATTGGAATCAGGCTTTGGATGGTTTTGATATGATCAAAAAAAAATTCATAAGGTAAACTGTAGTTTGAGACATGATTTAGGGGGTGAACCATCGCATGGTTAATGGGATAAAACAATAATTTATGACATTTTTTCAGGGGTGAAACAGTTTCATGACATGGTTTAGGGGGTGAACCTGTTTCGTCACACGATTCAGGGGGTGAATCATGTGATGAAACATAGTTAAAGTGTATGTTGAGATGGAAAATAATTTGAAATAAGTGAATATTGTATCATATTTTGGGTATATCATATTTGGTATGACATGGGTATTCTAAGCTTTTATTGGGACCTTTTGTGGAGAGGTCAGCATATGCGGGCCATGTGCATGGGTAGTGGATACTCATCTGATTCAGTTTGGAATCATAGGTGAGTGGAAGTACTAGATTATAAATAGTATTTTTATATTTTTTTGGATGCGGTGAGATGGAAAATGCATCGATTAGGTTGTTGGAATACTGAAGGACATGTTATAGTATACAATTATGATGGTGGGGAGCATTGTAGATCAGGATCGGCCATTATGAGCTTAGACTTATGGTGGGGATTACCACAAGTTAGATGATATGGATGTTGATGAAACAATGGTGTCCCATGATAAAAAAGTATCATGGAGCTATGTCTAGGTGTTTTGGTGATGATTGAGGGCATTAGATCGACTTTTTGATGAATTACATGCCTCGTGCTTGGAGTTGCATAGTGGAATCTTGTTTGGTGTTTTGGAATAGAACAAAACGAATTGAATGGGAGTTGAAAAACTGATTAGGTTGGTTTTTTGGTTGAAATTTTGATTATAATTGTTAGGGAAAAAAATTTCTATGTTGGGGAGATTATGATACCCCATTTCTAGATGGGTTTTGAAATTCCTGGGGAATTTGAATTTTTGATTTGGTAGACGGTTCTTTTTGAAAATTGAGACTTAGAATGAGGTTATGAGAGTTTAAAAATCTATAAACCATATTTTTTTATGTGTCTTAAGGTTTAGTGGATGTCCTGATGGTTTGGGTGAATGTTGGAGAAGTGGATGGGCCCCGACTGTTGAAAAGTACACCATAATGCCTTTCACATTATGAAAGGTCCTTTCACTTTGTGAAAGGTCCTTTCACTTTGTGAAAGGTTTTCATGGGATAAATTTTGGACATGAAAAGGGAGATTCCATGTAAAAATGGAACTACTTGAAGAATCATGGTGAGAACCTTATGTTCATTCCATGACACAATTTCAAAAGTTTTTTTTTAAATTTTAAAATGGGATCGACCCTCCTTTCTTTCCGAATAGAGCAACACATGTGGGGAGGTCTCAGACAAACCTTCTCCTCTCCCTTATTCCCTCTGTTTTGGGTAGTTCCAAGTGTTACTTAACAGTTTTAGAGGTATGTTTCTTCCTCTACTCTCACTCTATCCTTATTTTCCTTGATTTTCCATTGATTTCAAACAATTTAATTTAGGGTTTCTTGGAGATTTTCATCAGAGCATGGTGGAAATCACCCCGATTGATGGGGATGTTGCTTGGATTTCATAGAGGAATTGAGAAGAATGTATGCACATTGTCACATGCCGTTTCATTTAAGGTACATCATTATATAAATTTACTTATAATTTTTGAAAAAATAAGGTAAAATTATCCATTTTATCGATAATATTAATTGGGAATTTTGTGTTGTATAAGACCAGGGTTGTGTCGGGAGTGGAATGCACCCTATTGCTCACAGTTTTGCTGTGATAAGGTCAAATAATGAGTTTTCATCATTTATAACTAATTGAATTACATTTTAAATTAATTATAAGTTTTTTAAAATAATTAAACAATTAATTATAAATGGTTTATAATTAATCATCAAATGTTTTGATGTGAGTTAGGCCGTCGAGTGTTTTGGATGATGGTTATTGGACTTGGAAGATATCAAGTGAGAGATCCTGAGCTATGAATTAAAGGAAATTGCTTAATATTGAGGTATGTGGTCCCTTTTACATTCCCAATGGTAACTTCGTTTGTTTATTTATTCTTGGTATGTGATGGGTGGTCTCTCCACTGAGGGAAATTGACCCTTTTTAAATTAAATGAGTTGTTTTATTTAAAATGGATTGGCTGGATGAAAAAGGTGAAAATGAACATGATAAAACCTTGGATACTGGCTTTATTACCTCAAAATCTAATGGATGAGGCCTCAATTATATATATTACATGAGATATATAGACCTGAGGGGTGTTAAAATAATTAAATGAACTATATATAGCATCCTTAGTGTTAGGTTCTCTTAAAGACCTCTAGGCATAGGAAGATGTTGGCTGAGATGGACAACCTAGGATTTGGCTATGTGAGAACCCTTCAGATGCCTTAGAGCCAGTGGGCTAGTCAGATGATCATGGGGTGAGTGTTCCTCCCCCACTAAGACTATAAATACCCGAGTGGGTAGACCCTATGGAGGTTTACATATAGGTTGGTCATGAGGTTTGACCTAGTGATTTAATGGAATGTGATATGGGATTTATGACATTTCCTTGACTGAGTCAAGTATGGATTACCCCTATGAGGTTAGTGAGGTCATACAATGATCATGATGATATTTAGAGTTATGTTACCCCTGAGTAATATGTGTTGACCAGAGAGATGATTATGAGATAGAGGGACCCTTATGAGGTGTCCTAGCCATGATGAGACCTAGGGGACCCTGGTGGGTGCCCTAGTGACATGTTGACCCTAGTTAAATGGTGTTCATGGGAAATGGGTAGTGATTATCTACGGCATCACCTTATAACCTGAATTAACGATGTGGTACTTTTATGGCAGTAGTGACCATTATAGACCGTTCACTTGAGAGGTCAACCTTGTTTATGTGACATGGGATCAGGTAGATGGCCAACCCTAGTGAGATATTATGGGAGGAAGTAATTCCCTCCATGATGTATTGGATACATGAGATTCCTTATATGATCTCCTTGGATCTAGTCTTTGAGACCACTATTATGAAACACTCAGGATTATCTTTTAAGGTTAAACGATGATTCTTGATGACTATGGAATGCCAAGAGTAATACCCCTGGGCTCGATGGTGATGCATGATATGTTGGAACTCCAAGGGTGATACCTCTTGGGTTTTATGATGACTCCTGATACTTTTGAAGGCATTGAGGTGATTCCCCCTTGGGGTTGGTGATGAAACTTGATACTATTGGATCACCCAAGATCACCTCCTAGGGATCTTCTTTGAGCTTGATGACTATAGAACACCCAGGATATCACTTGGGGTTTGACAAGGATTCCTTATTCTATTATTATATCACATAGGTTCAATCACTTGGGATTAAATTTATGCCTGATGCTATGGACTTCCTAAGATTACCTCCTGGGTGTTAGCATATTCTCATGACACAGGTTAGCATGATCATGTGACATGCTTAGAGACACTATGACATTAAGAAAAGTAGGTTTGGGTTAATCAGGGTTCCATGTTAGAACCTGAGGATTAAGATTGGTTATTTATTTATGCTTCCACAATTCATTTATTTATCCAGTTAAGCATGTCACATGCACATACACTACTTTTACTAGTTATGTATGAGACCACATTGGTGGTTCCCTACTGAGTTATACTCATGCCCTGGTTGGGTGGCCATAGAACTTGGGTACTTGAGAAAACTTCACTAATCAAAAGTTTAGGTTGGCAAGAGGACCATAGTATATTGATCAAGTGTGATATCTTTGATGGTATTGGAGATCAGGATGGGGTAAGGCTAGATGATTATAGTAGAGAATCTTGTATTTTTATTCTGTTTTTTTTCAGTATATATGGTTAGTCGATGGGAGACCAATGAGTCTATATGACTACCTATTACATTATATTTATTATAGTATTGTTTGTTTATTTTTTATATTTACTCTGATGGATTTTATTATTGTGGATGATGTTTATTCATTTTTATCCTTTATTGATCACTCTGATTAGGGGGTATAGTCTCCCAATAGTATCACCCTAGATCCTTGATACTAATTGGAAGAATTTGGCATATGGGGAGGCACAGTTGAGGTCTCATGGAGACCCAGTCTAGTCACTGTTCATAGTGAACCAAGGCGAGGATGTTACACTTATGCTTTAATTTCCCCAGTTTATGAAGAAATGTAATACTTATGATGTGTCTAGAAGAGTATCTTATGTGAAGAATTTGTGGGAGTTTTTAAGACTTATTATGGATTAATCAGTTGATTATATAGTGAAAAAATGACCATTAGGTTAAAAATACATGGGTTTTGTTGGTTAATGTTTTTTTCCTAATTCTCTAAAACTATAAACCTAAAATATCATGGGAATGTGCTGTAAATATTTTCTTTAAATTCATGTAATTGAGGTAGTAATATATATGGGGTTTCTATAAAAACTCATTGTATAATATAATCCATTTATCATAATATCTCATTAAGTAGGTTTCACACTTGTTCCACCAACCCATGTTCTTGATACATATTTCTTTGAATATTTTAAATAAACCCATCAATACACCATGGAAATGGAATTTATTTTGAAAGTTCCATTCTAATCAAAGTGAAAAAAATATCATCTTTGATAAGAATAGAAGAAACAAATACTTCATTTAATTATTCATTAATAATATATCATTCATGATGCACCCAACCTACCTTACTTCCCATGAACATATGACATCACATTTTTGGTCTGTATATCAAAGTTCATGAGTTATAATATGAATTAATAATAATATTAAAGTATAAGGATCATTGAACATGCTCTCAGATAGTAATATCCAATGACACATAAATATATGGATTTCCTATAAGAATGTATGTTATCATAATCTCCCATCTTGGAGATTACCAAGTATGAATTTCATGAGATGAAGTATCACCCACTTATGAGTACTTGCACCATTTTATAATGTTATCTAACCATAGAACCATATTTAAGAATATTATCATAATATTTCAAGGATCTCATCATAGTGAAGAATTATTATGAACTTTTCCAATGTGATTGATATTATTGAACATTATTACAATAAGGTCATATAGAAAAATGAACAATATATAATAATATATTTTATTTATATTCACTTATTAAAATATACATGGAATATAAAGTGAAAACAATTGGTTTTAGAACACCAAATCCAACAGAATACCACCTGAATTAGATCTAGTTGATTACTAATTTCAGACTTTCAATTCTCACATGATGATCATGTTTCTGCTGAGTTAAGTCTTTAGTTAAAGGGTCCACCATGTTGTCTTCCTTTGAAAGCTCTGTTCAATACAACATCACTTATTTAAGAAAAATCCATCAATATATGATATTTATGGAGTATATTATCCATCCACTGATGTTACCTTGGATCCTTCATAATAGGTGTTGCTATAATATTATCACAATAGAATGTTATAGGTTCTTTACTATTCAACATCATGTTAATATCTTAGATGAAGTTACATATCCAAAACATTTATTTGGTTACCTAAAAAGCTATAATGTTCTCATATTCTACTATAGAATCAATGACCATGGATTTCTTTGATCTATTCTAGCTTAAAATATATCCATTAGGAGTAAAGATGTATTTTGACTATGATATTAGATCATCTTGATTTTTTTAGACACTAGAATTTTCATATCCTCAGATGAAAAGATCCTCATCTCCTTCATAGTCTAGGAGAATATCCTTAGTAAAATTTATATACTTAAGGATAGTCTTGAATATCATCTAATGGAATTCACCCAGGTAGTCTTGATATCTTCTTACCATGCTTAAGGTGTAGGTAAAAAATAACTAAGTGCATAGCATAACATGCATGTCGGACCAAATCACTAACACACATGGAATTATTTCCATCTCGTGTCTCACCTCATGTGTCTAAGGAAACATTTTCTTGGAAAGATAAATACTATGTGACACTATCAATAATCCCCTCTTGGATTGTTCCATACTAAATCTTTTCAATATCTTGTCAATGTATGTACCTTGACTTAAACCAATAAGCCTCTTAGATCTATCATGATGGATCTTTATCCCTAGAATATATGCTACTTATCCTAAGTCCTTTATAGAGAAGCAATTGTCTAACCAAACCTTATTGGACTATATGACTTATATTTATGTAACGTCCTGGTTCCAGAAGCCACACAATGGGTGCCCTGAACCTGGTTGGTCACATGACCTCAAGTGAATTTCCCCAAACACCATAGGATTTCGACTAGCAGCAAGGGCCTAAGTATGATAGTGGGGGAAACTATGTACTCATTTTTCAAAGTGTAGCGCAACAGAAATAGATATAAATATACAAAAATGGAAGTAGTAAAAAATACCCAACTGAAATGGATAACAGTACAGAAGTAAAAGATAACAAAAGTTATATAGATATGATGATGCATTATGTCTCTAAGTCTAGGAAAGCATCCAAAATAGAATACACTACAATCTAGAATAATCCAATACAAAGTACAAGTACAGCAAAGGAAAACAAAATAATGTAGCAGGAACTTAGCAGCATCACAAGCCTAAGCTCAGTCCCATGCTCTCCTAATCCTCTGCAATAATCAAGTACTTGTATAGGGACTCTATCCCTTATCAACACCTACATCAATATAATCTGTTTGGGCCCAATACATGACCCAAACAGGGTGTGAGAAATAAATATCAGTAGGCAACCACCAAAGGTCCGTGCCCAACTGTCAGTGAAAGTGTGCAACAACAGTGTGCAAGAATAAAATGCAGTAAACTAGGAAGTACTCAAAATTAACTATCTCTACTAGTTCCATTGCCATTTTAATAATTATTTATTACTTTCAATCCTGTGATTTATCTTAGAAATTACAACAAGTGAAATCACCATAGTGAATATTCAAAGTAAACATTGTCCTCAGAAATGCATATCCTTACCCTCAGGTAATCAGAATCAAAACTCGCAGGCGACTGCCCATAGGCATAATGAATAGTGACCACAGGCTTACGATATATTTCCCATAGTCATGGAAGGTACTGCCCACAAGAATAAGAAATGTTACCCTCAGGATAACAAAAACTGCCCACAAGCTAAACACAACACTGCCCTCAGGCTAAGAAAGAAACCTGGACGATCCCAATGCATAACAAGAAATACATATAAGTTCCTCTCAAGAAAACTTAAAACATGTTATAAATATGGCATACCCTCAGGTATCCTGGCCAAACGACTAAACAGGGGGAACGCACCCACGGGGTGGCCCTGAATCCAAGAAATGATCCCATACAAGAGTTCATATTTAATCATTAGACTACCTAAGAAATTATAGGTATCTAAACAGACAAATACTTAGCTATAGATACCCCAAACATGGGTGAGTGGCACAATGACACACAAATTTTACTCAACAGTTGTAATAAAACACAAGACCACATACCTCGATATCCCCTGATCGATATACGCGAATGAAGCCCCCCAAAACAACTGATAATGGAATAGATCTAGGACAAACATTTATCCATTCAAACGTAAATAACTTTCCCTCAAGAAATAATTGGTAATAACTACTCAAAGAGAAGGAAGGTCTTACATGCACGGTTCAAACAAGATCGACGACAGAAGAAACGGATTCCCAACATGTGATTGAGAGCTCCTCCAAGATTCAGCCTTCTCTCCCCAGCTCCAAATGGGCGTTCTGCCTCCTCTACCGAATGAGGAGGCTACTGCCTATTTTAAGAAAAATTTCATGACTACATGGCATGTACTTTGAAAGTACACAATGTGTACTTTCCTTTTTAACTATTCCTCTGGAGGCTACTTTTCACCGCCACCCTATTCATCTGCCGACTAATTACATGGAATGTAATACTAAGTATATGGTGTGTAGATAGTTATTACATCCTGAATCACTGAAAAGTCTACACACCCTGTGTTTTAGTCCCACACGACCAAAATACACGACATGTATATGGAAGTACATGGAGTGTAGTTTGTTTCTACTGACAAACCTACGTTCCCTACCTTCTCATCTACCACAGCCAAAGTACATGGTGTGTGTATTAAAGTACATGGAGTGTACCCATAAATTTGGGATTTTTCTCACAGTTTCCTTGTTTTCTCAAAAAACACTTAAGGGAAAAGGAAAAGAAGAAACCCGTACCTCAAGAATAAGAACTGGGTTCTTACAAACTTCCCCCCTTAAAGAAATTCATCCCTGAATTTCCCTTCCAAGGATGGTGAAGATAAATCTGAGAATGACTCTATCCACTGACCACGTACGTCGGTCTCCCACTCCCAGGTTTCGTCCTACACTCGGCCATGCTTCCATAGCACCTGTATGATAGGAACTGACCAGCCTCAAAGAACCTTCATGCTCCTATCAACAATACGAATCAGATGCTCCTCAAAGGATGCATCGACCTGAAGTTCAACCTCCTTAGGCTGAAAACTGTGAGACGGGTCTGAGTGATAATGGCGTAGATGAGATATGTGGAAGACGTCGTGCAAGGCCCGATACATCTGTGGTAACTGCAACCGATAGGCAACCAGCCCGACTCTCTCCAGAATCTCAAATGGCCCCACATACCTCAGTGAAAGTTTACCCTGTCTCTTGATCCTCCTGGGTCCCAACCTCGGTGAAACACGCAAGAAAACCTGATCCCCGACCATGAACTCCAAGGGTCGTCTGCGGCGATCAGTATAAGATTTCTGATGAGACTATGCAGTAATCACCCACTTTTGAATTAATTGGACTTGTTTTGAAGTCTCCTATACGATATGTGGTCCTAGTAAAGCTGCCTCACCTGCCTCCATCCAGCACAAAGGTGATCTACATGGCCTACCATATAAAGCCTCATAAGGTGACATCTCAATAGTTTCCTAAAAACTATTATTGTAGGCAAAATAGACCTGGGGTATGTGCTTCTCCCAAGAGCCCCCAAAGTTTAGGACGCATGCACGAATCCTCAAGCACCTGTATCGTACGCTCTGACTGGCCATTGGTCTGAGGGTGGTAAGCTATGCTCAAAAGCACCTGTGTACCCAGTTCCCTCTGAAATCTCTGCTAGAAAAAATATGTAAAACGGGCATCCCTATATGAAATAATAGAACGAGGGACCCCATGAAGACGTACTACCTCTCAGATATACAACTTTCCGAGCTCGTCGACATCGAAGGTCTTCTTGATCAGAAAAAAGTGAGCTACCTTTGTAAGTCTGTCCACAACAACCCATACGACATCATTGCCTCGAGGTGACCTCGGAAACCCGATCACAAATTCCATCGCGACATCATCCCATTTACACTCCGGAATGAGTAACTGTTGTAACAGTCTAGCTGGCCTCTGATGCTCCGCCTTCACCTGCTAATTGGTGGAACATCTCATAACAAAAGCATCTACCTCTCATTTCATACCCAGCCACCAATACTAACATCTCAAGTCACAGTTAATTTTGGTAACTCTAGGATACACTTCCCAAGCTGAAGCATGAAATTCCTATATCAACTCCTCACGTATATCTTCTAGAACCCACACTCGTTCATGGATATGCAGTACCTCATCATCGCTTATCGTCTAACTAGGAGGAGGGTCCTCATTTTCCACTGATTCCTGTAGAACTTGGCCTTCATAATCTAATAGCTATCTCATCCTCACTCTATCCAGGAGGGTAGAAGTCACAACTAAGGAAGAAAGATAGGATCTCTCCTGACTATCGTGCACCTCCAAATGCATCTCAGAGAACAAGGCCATGAGCTTCCACTCACCACTGGCCTCCTGCACTACCTATAACTGAGTCCTCCTACTCAGTGCATCAGCAACCGCGTTACCTTTACCAGGTGTATAGGAAAGCTTGAAGTCGAAGGAATGAAGGTATTCAACCCACCTTCGCTATCTCAAATTCAAGTCATGCTGGGTTAAGACATACTTGAGACTTTTGTGGTCTGTAAACACCACAAAATGTTCTCCCAAGAGATAATGTCTCCAACAACGTAATGCATGAACAACTGTATCCAACTCTAGATCATGCATCAGGTAATTCCTCTCATGTGTCCTCAACTGCCGAGACCCGTATGCAACTACTCGATCTCCATACATCAACATTTCTTCCAGCCCAATACCTGATGCATCACAGTAAACTATATATCTATTCCATTTATTTGGAAGTATCAGGACTGGTGCTGATGTCAACCTTCCCTTCAGCTCCTGAAAGGCTATCACACAAGCTTCTGACCAAAAAAATTTCACACCCTTCTTAGTCAAACTCGTCAACAACGCTTCCAATCGGGAGAAGTTATGTATAAAGAATCTATAGTAACCAACCAGCCCCAAGAAACTTCGTATCTCAAACACGTTCTTAGGATGCTCCTAGGAAACTACTGATCCCACTTTCTCTGGGTCTACCACAACTCCTGCCTCTGAGATGATATGACCAAAGAAGTGTATTTGGTCTATCCAAAAGTGGCACTTTGAGAGCTTAGAATATAGCTGATTCTCTCTCAGTGTACTCAATACGATCTCAAGATGTGTGTCATGGTCGTGTCGAGTGTGAGAGTACACCAAGATATCATCCATGAAGACTACCACAAAAGAATCCAGATAAGGGTGGAACACATGATTCATCAGAGCCATGAAAACTGCTGGCGCGTTTGTGAGTCTGAACGGCATGACCAAGTACTCATATAGACCATATCTGCTCTGAAAAGCTATAAGTGGTATGTCTGATGGTCTAATGCACAACTGATGATATCCGCATCTCTAGTCAATCTTCGAGAACACTCGTGCTCCTAAAAGTTGATCAAAAAGATCATAAATCCTTGGAAAGGGATATCAGTTCTTGACCGTCAACTAGTTCAACTTCTGATAATCCACACAAAGTCTTAGGGTACCGTATGCCTTCTTCGCAAATGTGATAGGAGAAACCCAAGGAGAAGTACTGGGTCAAATGAAACCCTTTGCCTGTAACTCCTCTAACTACGTCTTGAGCTCCTGTAACTCTGGTGTAGCCATCCTATAAGGAGGAATGGAAACCGGTGCTTCTCCTGGAACAAGATCAATAGAGAAATCCACCTCTCGATCCGGAGGAAGACCTGAAAAGTAATCTGGGAATACATCCTTGAAAAGATAAACTAGTGGAGGGAAATCCTTATTAAAAGTTCCCTGGTCATCCAGATATAAAATTTTAATCTGAGTTGTCACTCCACCTCGCCCATGATGCTCGGGTCTAGCTCGGCTCGCCTGGACATCCCACTCTCCCTTGTATAGAAACTCTCTACCCTCTGGTGACGTGAAACTCACCCTACAATGATAGCAATATATAAAGGCTCTAAAGGGTACCAACCAGTCCATCCCAAGAATGAAATCATAGCTTGTCATCTCTAAGACATAGAGGTCCCATAGAAAGTGACACCCTCCAACCTCTAGGGGGTACTCCCTACTCTGACGCACACCTGTCTTTCTAATTCCCAATGGAGTGTATAGAATCATAAAATCAGAAGATGTAGAAACACAGAGCCCAAGGACCTACACAACGAGAATAGATATAAAGCTATGTGTAGCACCAATATCAAAAAGTACTGAAGATAGAATAGAAGCAACTAGAATAGTACCTCTGATAGTGGAAGGTCCAGGATCCTACTTCTGTTGGGTCTATTGCACTGCATATGCCTACTCAGTGCCGTGGACCTGCGACACAGCCTGGCTACTCTGAGCTGACCCACCTTACTGTCTCTGAGATCCTGGTGTCTGGATACCATGACCACGACCACCACCTCGGCCTGAATGTTCCAATGTATTCCAATTCCCTAACTGGTAAGAAGCTGCTGGCCCTACTCCTGCATGTGAAATCTACACAGAACCCCTCTCACTAGGCACTGGTAGAAACGCCCTGTAAAAACGCTGTAGATGACCCATCCTGCCGCAAACTTGGCACTCCACTGTGTCACATGGACACTGCGGTCTCTTGTTCCCTTATTTACCACACTAGTAGCACATGACCTGGCCACCTGAAGAAATCTTCTGTCTAGTACTACCACTGTGAGAGGAATTCATCTGTCTCTTCCTCTTACAGGTAGAAATAGTACCAAAAACTTGTGCCGAACCACCCTGTCCTGCACCACTAGCTTCCCGCAGGTTCCACTCTGTAATTAGTGCCTGGTTCACAATAGCGTGCACTGTAGGCAACCTGAAAACATTCACCAGCACTCAGATGTCATATTGAATACCATCCTCAAAGTGTCGAGCCCTCAACGTATCATCATCCACTAGAATAGGTGCAAAGCACCGTATCTCGGTGAAGCGGGCAGAATAATCCATCACTAACATAGTGACCTACTATAGATTCATGAGCTATTGAGCTCGATCTTCCCTCAGCATCTCTGGAAATAAAAATTCATAAAAGATTGCCTGAAAATATTCCCATGCCATGACTTAGTGATGCTCGGTCTGTGTGATAACATTCCACCATCTCTTGGTGGAATCACGCAGTATGTATATAGAGAGCTTGACCCTCCACCCTAGAGGCTTCTCCATATGCTTGAAAATAGTCTACATAGAACCCAACCAAGGCTCCGCAGCCTGTGGTCCACCATCCCTTGAAAATGTAGGCAAATGCTACTGCTAGAATATATGAGTCAACTCTGCCATAGATGTGGAAACTGACGATGCCCCCTAGAAGGTCTATATAAAATGCATAAAGCCTTCATGGAACTGCGCATCTGTGCCTGCATCCGGTATAACGGCTGGTGCTGCATCTGGCTCTGCTGGAGGATCCATTGGTAGCCCATAACATACCATATCTGAAGTATAATTATTTCCACTCTCTTGGCGAATAACTCATGGTCATCTCGGCGACATGAATCTACAAGGTGAAACACACGCCTTAGCTTAATTTACTTTTGAGGTTATTTTTTCCATTTAAAAGTACCCACACAAAAAGGGAAAGAAAACACAAGAACTGAAAAAAAGAGACTACACGACATGTATAAAGTCCACACAGCATGTACCCTTAAGCCTTTACATGGTCATGTTCTGATACCGATCTACATGTGTCTCAACCCTAAATACACGGTGTGTTATACCCGCACACGGCGTGTACACCACTTTGTTTCCCCTGGCCACACGGCCAAATACACACAGTCTCTCCCTGGTCAAAACTACACGGCATGTCCCACAGATACATGGTGTGTACTAGTCTAGCTTCACCGGCCTGTGTTTGTTAGTGACACGGCCTGTATACCCAAGTTATGCTACATGGCGTGTTCCAGACAAACACGACGTGTACTAAGAAGCCCCAACCGACCCGTTTTGTTAGAGACATGGCTGGTTACTCAACTAACACTACACAGCATGTTCCTGCAAGACATTCCCATTCCCGTGTATCTGCCCACACGGACTATGAAAAGGTTAGAGACTACATGGCGTGTACTTATAGTACACAACATGTACTTAATTTTTTTTCATTTCTTCCTTAACATATGAGTACATGGCATGTGTTCATAGAACCACACACCGTGTTGTCTTGGTTTCCAGATAGTATAACTCAAAAACTACTCCGAAGCCCCCCTTTTTCTTTAATTTCAAGAGTCAGTATGCAAAATTCTGATCTGTGGGGGCCCATAATCCCTGAAAATCAAAGTTTAACACCCAACCTTTCACATTATAGTACAAAACAAAACAAAAGGCTGGATCATGATCTGCTAAATTCTGGTCCAAGAGAGCCCATACTTCTCAGGAACCAAAGTTTAGCGTTCAAAAACTCAACCGTAACATGTACCAATACCCTATTAAATAGAAGGTATTTTTAACAAGGTACCTATCACAATAGAATGCATTTCATTGAACAAAATCTATCACAAAAAAAATGCAATTTCTAATGCACCTACATAGCATGGAAACTATGCATGTCATGTGATTCTAACATGTGCCTAAATGATGCATGAGATGGCATACCCTCATCTCATTAGGTTTCAATTAAATATAACCCAAGTATAAAATATAAACAACACACCGCAAGTGCATCACCCAATGGTGAAAATCAAATCAACTGTAAAATTACAAAACCAGATAAATCGCAATTAAATGAGGTAGATTGGATTTTACCTATACATGGGTTAGCTACTACTAGGCACAACTTATTACCAAATACCAATTTTGCCCTATCCCTGGCTATAGGATCCAAACAATAAGTCAAAGAAAATAATTCCTTTGATACCACTTTGTAACGTCCCGGTTCCGGAAGCTATACAATGGGTGCCCCGAACTCGGTTGTTCACATGACCTCAAGAACATTTCCCCAAACACCAGAGACTGCCGACTAGTAGTGAGGACCTAGGTATGATAGTGGGGAAACTATGCCCTCATTTGTCAAAGTGTAGTGCAGCGAAAATAGATATAAACATACAAAAATGGAAGCAGTAAACAATACCCAACTGAAATTGATAACAGTACAAAACTAAAAGATAACAACAGTCATATAGATATGATGATGCATTATGTCTCTAAGTCTAGGAAAGCAGCCAAAACAGGATACACTGAAATCTATAATAATGAAATACAAAATATAATTACAATAAAGGAAAAAAATAGTGCTGTAGGAACTCGGCAGCATCGTAAGACTAAGCTCGGTCCCATGCTCTCCTACTCCTCTGCAACAATCAAGTACCTGTATAGGGACTCTCACCCTTATCAACAACTGCAGTAATATAATCTGTTTGGGCCCAAGACATGACCCAAAAAGGGTGTGAGAAATAAATTTCAATAGGCAACCACCAAAGGCCCATGCCCAACTGTCAGTGAAGATGTGCAACAGCAGTGTGAAAGAATAAAATACAGTAAACTAGGCAGTACTCAAAAGTAACAATCTCTACCAGTTCTATTTCCATTTTAATAATTATTTATTACTTTCAAGCCTTTGCTTTAGCTTATAAAGTACAGCAAGTGAAATCACCACAATGAATATTCAAAGTAAACATTGCCCTCAGACATGCATATCCTTACCCTCGGGTAATCATAATCAAAACCCGTAGGTGACTGCCCACATGCATAATGAATAGTGCCCACAAACATACAAGATATTGCCCATATGCATGGAAGGTACTGTCCACAGGCATAAGAAATGTTACCCTCAGGCTAACAAACACTGCCCATAGGCTAAACACAACACTACCCTCAGGCTAAGCAATAAAACGGGTTGAGCCCAATTCATAGGAAGCAATACATATAAGTTTCTCTCAAAAAAACTTAAAACATGTTATAGATATGGCATACCCTCGGGTATCCTGGAAAAATGACTAAACAGAAGGAACACACCCACGGGGTGGCCCTGGATCCAAGAAATGATCCCAAAAAGTAGTTCATATTTAATCATTAGACTACCTAAGCAATTCTAGGTATCTAAATAGACAAAGCCTCAACTATAATACACCCTGAACATGGGCGAGTGGCACAACGGTACACAAATTTTATTCGAAAGTTATAATAAAACACAAGACCACATACCTCGATCTCCCCTGATCGATATACGCGAATGGAACCTCCCGAAACAACCGAGAATGGCATAGATCTGGGATAAATATTTATCTATTAAAACGTAAATAAATTCCCCTCGGGAAATAATTGGTAAGAATGACTCAATGAGAAGGAAGGTATTACCCGCATGGTTCAAACAAGATCGACGGTGGAAGAAATGGATTCCCGGCGTGCGAACGGGAGCTCCTCCAAGATTTGGACTTCTCTCATGAGCTCTAAATGAGCGTTCTGCCTCCTCTATTGAATGAGGAGGCTACTGCCTATTTTAAGAAAAATTTCATGACTAAAAAATATGTACTTTGAAAGTACACAACTTGTACTTTCCTTTTTAACTATTCCTCTGATAGCTACTTTTCACCGCCACCCTGTTCATCTGCTGACTGATTACAAAACGTGTAATACTAAGTACACAGCGTGTAGATAGTTATTACATCCTGAATCGCCGACAAGTCTACACACCCTATTTTTTCGTCCCACACGACCAAAGTACATGATGTGTATATGAAAGTACACGGCATGTTGTTTGTTTTTGATGACAAAACTATGCGCCCTGCCTTCTCATCTCCCATAGCCGAAGTACATGATGTGTACCCATAAATTTGGGATTTTCCCCAAATTTCCCTTGTTTTCTCAAAAACACTTACGGAAAAAGGAAAAGAAGAAACCCGAACCTCAAGAATAAGAACCAGGTTCTTACAAACTTCCACCCTTAAAGAAATTTGTCCCCAAATTTCCCTTCTAACGGTGGTGAAGATAAAGATGAGAAAAACTATGGCCACTAAGCACGTACATTGGTCTCCCGCTCCTAGGTTTCGTCCTGCACTTGGCCATGTTGCCATAGCATCTGTACGAGAGGAACTGACCGGCCTCGGAGAACCTTCATGCTCCTATAAACAATACAAATAGAATTCTCCTCAAAGGATGAATCAACCTGAAGTTCAACCTCATGAGGCTGAAAAACGTGAGATGGGTATGAGTGATAACTGCGCATCTGAGATATGTGGATGATGTTGTGCATGTCCCGGTACCTTTGTGGCAACTACAACTAATAGGAAACTGGCCCGACTTTCTCCAGAATCTCAAACGACCCCACATACCTCAGTGAAAGTTTACCCTGTCTCCTGATCCACCTGTGTCCCAACCTCGGTGAAACATGTAAGAAAACCTGATCCCCGACCATGAACTCCAAGGGCCTTCTGCGGTGATCAACATAAGATTTCTGAAAAGACTATGCAATAGCCATCCACTTATGAATCAATTGGACCTGCTCTGAAGTCTCCTACATGAGACGTGGTCCCAGTAAAGCTGCCTCACCTGCCTCCTTCCAGCACAAAGGTGATTAGTATGGCCTACCATATAAATCCTTTTAAGGTGCCATCTCAATAGTTTTTTGAAATCTATTATTGTAGGAAAACTCAACCAGGGGTATGTGCTTCTCCCAAGAGCCCCCAAAGTCTAGGACACATGCACACAACATGTCCTCAAGCACCTGTATCATATTCTCTGACTGGACATCGGTCTAAGGGTGGTAAGCTGTGCTCAGAAGCACCCATGTACCTAGTTCCCTCTGAAATCTCTGCCAGAAATGAGATGTAAAATGGGTGTCTCTATTTGAAACAATAGATCTAGGGACCCCATGAAGATGTACTACCTCTTGGATATACAAATTTCTGAGCTCTTCGACATCGAAGTTCTCATTGATCGGCAAAAAGTGAGCTACCTTTGTAAGTCTGTCCACAACAACCCATACGACGTCACTACCTCGAGGCGACCTCGGCAACCTGGTCACGAAGTACATTGAGACATCATACCATTTCCACTCTAGAATGGGTAATTGTTGTAATAGTCCGGCTAGCGTCTAAGGCTCTGCCTTGACCTGCTGACAGGTGGAACATCTCGTAACAAAAATAACTACCTATAATTTCATACCCGACCACCAATACCGACGTCTCAAGTCACGATACATTTTGGTAACTTTGGGATGCACTGCCTAAGTTGAAGCATGAAATTCCACCATCAACTCCTCATGTATATCACATGGAACCCACACTCGTACATGGATACGCAGTACCTCATCATCGCCTATCGTCCAACCAAGAGGAGGGTCCTCATTTGCCACCTACTCTCGTAGAACTAGGCCTTCAGAATCTGATAGCTGTCTCATCCTAACTCTATTCAGGAGGGTATAAGTCACAAATAAGGAAGAAATATAGGCTCTCCCCTGACTATCATGAACCTCCAAATGCATATCAGAGAACAAGGCCACGAGATGACACTCACTGATGGCCTCCTGCACTGCCTGTATCTGAGTCCTCCTACTCAGTGCATCAACAACTGCGATACCTTTACTAGGTGTATAGGTAAGCTCAAAGTCGAAGGACTGAACGTATTCAACCCACCTTCTCTATCTCAAATTCAAGTCACGCTGGGTAAAGATATACTTGAGACTTTTGTGGTCCGTAAACACCACAAAATGTTCTCCCAAGAGATAATGTCTCCAACAGTGTAACACATGAACAACTGCAGCCAACTTGAGATCATGCGTTGGGTAATTCCTCTCATGTGGCCTCAACTACCGAGACCCGTACACAACTACTCGATCACCCTACATCAACACTACTCCCAGACCAATACCTAATGGATCACAGTAAACTGTATAGCTCTTCCCTTTCTATGGAAGTATCAAGACCGGTGCTGATGTCAACCTTACCTTCAGCTCCTGAAAGGCTATCACACAAGCTTTTGACCAAATGAACTTCACACCCTTCTTAGTCAAACCCATCAATGGTGCTTCCAAGCGGAATAAGTACTATATAAAACACTTGTAGTAACCAGCCATCCCCAAGAAACTTTTTATCTCAAACACATTCTTAGGTTACTCTTAAGAAACGACTGCTCTCACTTTATCTAGGTCAACCAAAACTCCTGCTTCTGAGATGATATGACTCAGGAAGTGTATTTGGTCCATCCAAAAGTGTCACTTTGAGATCTTAGCATATAGATGATTCTCTCTCAGTGTACTCAATACGATATCAATATGTGTGGCATGGTCGTGTCGAGTGTGAGAGTACACCAAGATATCGTCCATGAAGACTACCAGAAAAGAATCTAGATAAGGGTGGAACACACGATTCATCAGAGCCATGAAAACTGCTGGCGTATTCGTGAGTCCGAACGGCATGAACAAGTACTCGTATAGACCATATTTGCTCTGAAAAGATATAAGCGGTATGTATGATGGTATAATGCACAACTGATGATATCCGGATCTCAAGTCAATCTTAGAGAACACTCGTGCTCCTCAAAGTTGATCAAAAATATAATCAATCCTTGGAAAGGGATATCGGTTCTTGACCTTCAACTGGTTCAGCTTCCAATAATCCACACAAAGTCTGAGGGTACCGTCTGCCTTCTTCGCAAACAGGACAGACAAACCCTAAGGAGAAGTACTAGGTCGAATGAAACACTTTTCCTGTAACTCCTCTAACTGCCTCTTGAGATCCTATAACTCTAGTGTAGCCATACTATAAGGATGAATGGACACCAGTGATGCTCCTAGAATAACCTCAATAGAGAAATCCACCTCTCGCTCCGAAGGAAGACCTGGAAAGTCATTTGGGAAGACATCCCTGAAACGATCAACTACTGGAGGGAAATCCTTCTGACAAGTTCACTAGTCATCCAGATATAAAATCGCAATCTGGGATGTCACTCCACCTTGACCACGATGCTCGGGTCCAGCTCGACTCGCCTGGACATCCCACTCGCCCTTGTATAGGAACTCTCTACCCTCTGGTGAAGTGAAACTCACCCTGCGATGAGAGAAATATACAAAGGCTCTAAAGGGTACCAACCAGTCCATCCTGAGAATGAAATCATAGATCATCATCTCTAAGATGTAGAGTTCTCATAGAAAGTGACACCCTCCAACCTCTAGGGTCACTCCCTACTATGATGCACACTTGCCTTTCTAATTCCCAACGGAGTGTCTAGTGTCATAAAATAAGAAGATATAGAAACACAGAGCCCAAGGACCTCCACAATGGGCACAAAAAGTATCAAAAAGTACTGAAGATAGAAAAGAAGAAACTAGAATAGTACCTCTGACAGTGGAAGGTCTGGGATCCTACTCCTGTTGGGTCTGTTGAACTGCATATTCTTGCCCAGTGCCGTGGACCAGCGACACAACTTGGATACCCTGAGCTGACCCACCCTACTGTCTATGAGATCCTGGTGTCTGGCTACCACGACTACGACCACCACCTCAGCCTCAAAGTTCTAACGTATTCCAATTCCCGGACTGGTAAGAAGCTACTGGCCCTTCTCCTACACGCGTAGTCTACACGGAGCCCCTGTCACCAGCCATTGGTGGAAACGCCCTGAAAAAACGCTGCAGATGACTCATCTAGACGCAAGCTCGGCACTCCACTGGGTCACGTAGACACTGTGGTCTCTTGTGCCCCTATTTACCACACTGGTAGCACATGACCTGGCTACTTATAGAAAACTTTTGGCTAGTACTGCCATTGTGATAGGAATCTATCTGTCTCTTCCTCTTACCAGTAGAAATAGTACCAGAAACTGGTGCCGAACCGCCCTGGCCTGCACCACTAGCTTTATGAAGGTTCGGATCTATAATCATGCCTGTTTCACAATAGCATGCACTGTAGGCAACATGAAAACATTCACTAGTGCTCAGATGTCATATCGAAGACCATCCTCAAAGCATCGATCCCTCAACATCTCATCACCCACTAGAACAGGTGCAAAGCCCTATAGCTCGGTGAAGCAGGCAGAATAATCCATCACTGACATAGCGCCCTGCTGCAGATTCATGAAATCTCAAGATAGATCTTCCCTTAGCATCTTTGGAAAGAAAAAGTCATAAAATACTGCCTGAAAATATTTCCATGCCATGTCTCCGTGATGCTCGGTCTGTGTGGTAACATCCCACCATCTCTTGGTGGAATCACACAGCATGTATGTAGGAAGCTTGACCCTACGCTCTGGAGGCATCTCTAGATGCTTGAAGATAGTATGCATAGAACCCAACCAAGTCTCTGCAGCCTTTTGTCTTCTATCCCCTGAAAATATAGGCGGATGCTGGTGCCGGAATATACGAGTCAGCTCTGCCATAGATGTGGCAGCCGGCGGTGCTGCCTGGAAGGTCTGCATAAACCGCATAAAGCCTTCATGGAATTGTGCATCCATGCCTGCGTTCGGTATAACGGCTGGCGCCACATATGGATCTGCTGTAGGATCCATTGGTAGCCCATGGCCTACCATCTCTAGAGTATTACCATTTTCTCTCTCTTGAAAAAAAATCGTGGTCGTATCAGCAACATGACTCTACAAGGTCAAACACATGCCTTAGCTAAATTTACTCTCGAGGTTCTTTTGTCTGTTTAAAAGTTCCCACATAAAAAGGGAAAGAAAACACAAGAACTGACAAAAAGAGACTACACAACGTGTATAAAGTCCACACGACATGTACCCTTAAGCCCTTACATGGTGGTGTTCTGATGCCGGTCTGGGCACGTCTGAACCCTAAATACACAGCGTGTTACACCCGCACACTGCATGTACACCACTTTGTTTCCCCCGGCCACATGACCAAATACACATGGTCTCTCCCTGGTCAAAACTACAAGGCGTGTCCCACAGGTACACAACGTGTACTAGTCAAGATTCACCGGCCCGTGTCTGTTAGTGACACGGCCTGTATACCCAAGTTACACTACACGGCGTGTTCCATACGGACACAATGTGTACTAAGAATCCCTAACCGACCTGTGTTATTAGCGATACGGTCGGCTACTCAACTGACACTACACGACATGTTCAAAGTGTACACAACGTGTTCCCGCAAGACATTCCCTATCCCGTGTCTCTGCGCACACGACCTATGACACGATTAGAAACTACACGGAGTGTACTTATAGTACATGGTGTGTACTTAATTTTTTTTCATTTCTTCCTGAAAAGAAGAGTACATGGCATGTGTTCATAGAACCACACACCGTGTTGTCTGGGTTTCCCGACAATACACCTTATAAACTACTCCGAATCCCCCCTTTTTCTTTAATTTCAAGCATCAATATGCCAAATTCTGATCCGTGGGGGCCCATACTCACCACGAATCAAATTTTAACACCTGGAATTTCATATTATAGTACAAAACACAACAAAAGGCTGGATCATGATCCACTAAATTCTGGTCCAAGAGAGCCTATACTTCTCAAGAACCAAAGTTTTGCGTTCAAAAACTCAACCGTGACATGTACCAATACCCTATCAAATAGCAGGTATTTTTAAAAGGTATCTATCATATCAGCATGCATTTCATAGCACAACATCTATCACAACAACATGAAATTTCTAATGCACCTACATGGAATGGAAACTATGCATGGCATGTGATTCTAACATGTTTTTAAATGATACATGAGATGGAATACCATCATCTCATCGGGTTGCAGCTAAATAGAACCCAAGTATAAAATATAAACAACACACCACAAGTGCGTCACCCAACAGTGAAAATCAAATCAGCTGTAAAATTGAAAAACTAGATAAATCAAAATTAAATGAGGTAGATTGAATTTTCCCTATACACAAGTTATCTACTCTCAGGAACAACTTATTACCAAATACTAATTACGTCCTATTCATGGCTATAGGATCCAAATAGTAAGTCAAAGAAAAAAATTTCTTTGATACCACTTTGTAACGTCCTGGTTCTGGAAGCCACACAATGGGTGCCTCGAACCTGGTTGGTCACATGACCTCAATCACATTTCCCAAATGCCAGAGACTGCCGACTAGTAGCGAGGGCTTAGGTATGATAGTGGGGAAACTATGCACTCATTTGTTAAAGTGTAGCGTAGTGGAAATAGATATAAATATACAAAAACGAAAGCAGTAAACAATAACCAACTGAAATGGATAACAGTACAGAAGTAAAAGATAACAATATTCACATAGATATGATGATGTATTATGTCTCTAAGTCTAGGAAAGAAGCCAAAACAGGATACACTGCAATCTAGAATAATCCAATACAAAGTAAAAGTATAGCAAAGGAAAACAAAACAGTGCAACAGGAACTCAACAGCATTGAAAGCCTATGCTCGGTCCCATGATCTCCTACTCCTCTGCAAACATAAAGTACCTATAAAGACTCTCTCCCTTATCAACACCTGTAGCAATATAATCTGTTTGAGCCCAAGACATGACCCAAACAGGGTGTGATAAATAAATCCCAGTAGGCAACCACCAAAGGCCCGTGTCAAACTATCAGTGAAAATGTGCAACAACAGTGTGGAAGAATAAAATGCAGTAAACTTGGCAGTAATAAAAAGTAACTATCTTTACCAATTCCATTTTCATTTTCATAATTATTTATTACTTACAAGACTTTTATTTATCTTTGAAAGTACAACAAGTAAAATCACCACAGTGAATATTCAAAGTAAACATTTTCCTCAGACATGCATATCCTTACCCTCGGGTAATCAGAATCGAAACTCACAGGGGACTACCCACAGGCATAACGAATAGTGCCCATAGGCACTGAAGGTATTTCCCACTGGTATAAGGAATGTTACCCTCAGGCTAACGAACACTGCCCACAGGCTAAACACAACACTGCCCCCAGGCTAAGTAAGAAACCGGGCCGAGCCCAATGCATAAAAAGAAATACATATACGTTCCTCTCAAGAAAACTTAAAACATGTTATAGATATGGCATACCCTTGGGTATCCTGGCCAAATGACTAAACAGGGGGAACACAACCATGGGGTGGCCCTGGATCCTAGAAATGATCGCAAACAGCAGTTCATATTTAATCATTAGACTACCTAAGAAATTCTAGGTATCTAAACAGACAAATCCTCAGCTATACTACACCCCGAACATGGTCGAGTGGAACAACGGTACACAAATTCTACTTGACAGTTGTAATAAAACACAATACCACCTACCTCGATCTCCCTTGATCGATATACATGAACGACGCCTCCCGAAACGACTAAGAATGGTGTATATATGGGATAAAAATTTATCTATTCAAATGTAAATAACTTCCCCTCAGGAAAGAATTGGTAAGAATGTCTCAAGGAGAAGAAAGGTCTTACCTACACAGTTCAAACAAGATCGAAGACGGAAGAAACGGATTCCTAACGTGCGATCGGGAGCTCCTCTAAGCTTTAACCTTCTCTTTTGAGCTCCAAATGAGCGTTTTTCCTCCTTTGCCGAATGAGGAGGTTACTGCCTGTTTTAAGCAAAATTTCTTGACTACACGGCGTGTGCTTTCCTTTTTAACTGTTCCTCTGGCGGCTACTTTTCACCACCACCCTGTTCATCTACTGACTAATTACATGGTATGTAATAATAAGTACACAGTGTGTAGATAGTTATTACATCCTGAATTGCCATCAAGTCTACACACCCTCTGTTTTCGTCCCACACGACCAAAGTACATGGGCATGTATATGGATGTACACAACGTGTAGTTTTTTTATTGAAAAACCTACGCGCCCTGCCTTCTCATCTCCCACAGCTGAAGTACACGGCGTGTGTATAAACGTACATGGAGTGTACCCATAAATTTGTGATTTTTCCCACATTTCCCTTGTTTTCTCAAAAAAACTTAAGGAAAAAGGAAAAGAAGAAACCCGTACCTCAAGATTAAGAACCAGGTTTTTACAATTTATTTTCTAATAAGTTGTAGGTAATAAATATAAACTATTAGGAAAATGAATACACTTTAATTAAAATTATTATATACATATGGATCACATTGGTTCTTTATAAAACCATATTATTATAGATTCATCAAATAAAATGTTCCATAACCTAGATACTTATCTTAATCCATAAATGGTTCTCTAAAAATTACATACCTTGTTATCATCTGTTAGAGTAATAAAACCTTCTAGTTGTATCATATTGACTTCTTTTTTAAGGTTACCATTAAAGAAAACTATTTTGAAATCCATATACCAAATATCATATACATAGTAAGCGGCTATGGAAAGTATAATTATAATGGATTAAAAAATAGAAAATGATGAAAAAGTTTCATTTTAGTCTATGTCTTGATTCTATTTGAACCCTTTTACAACAAACCATGCCTTATAGGTATTGAATTTTCCATCCACGTTAAGTTTCTTCTTGAATACCCATTTTCAACCAATGAGATATATATCCACCAGAAGATCTACCAAAATCCAAATGGAATTTTGGTACACGAAATCCATTTCATAATTCATAACTTATTTCCACTTGGAATCTTTTGTTCCACTTACCACTTCCTTATTGGTTCTAGGTTTATTATTATTAACTAATAACGAGTCACTATCTTTAGTGACTAAAATACCATATCATTCTATTTCTTTAATATCTATTATATTTTTACTTGGTACTTGTCTCTCTATAATTCCTCTTCCATGGGTATTTATGAAATATATTCCCATTCCAACTCTTGTGCATCTTAATCAATGACTTTATGAAAGTCTATCTCACTCCCGCCATCTATTTTAGAGATGTTATATATATAAAAGAATATGATGTTTCTTTTCACTATTGAGTTTTTTTCTAAGGGGTCTTATAGGTAATATACCCTTGTTTTCTTGGGGTATCATATAAAGGAACACTTTTGGCCTTGAGGTGAAAGTTTGGAACTTGAAGAGGCGTTAATAAATTCTTTAAAACACAACACATGTAAATTCAACAACACATATTTCCTTCTAAATCATATTTTTATGGAATACCATTTTTTTATTTAATTGGAATTTGGTTTAGTGTATGTTCCACTATTTTTAATGCATATACCCACAAGGATAATAGAAGACTCACATGACCCATTATTGATCTCACCATGTCTAGTAGGGCGTGGTTCCTCCTTTTACTTACACCATTCTATTGTGGTGTACAAGATGGAGTGAGTTTATATAAAATTCCCAACTCCCACAATTATTCAATGAAGAATTGATTAAGATATTACCTATCATGGTATAATTGGAATTTCTTAATATTCTTACCAAGATGGTCCTCAAATTTATTATTATATTATTTGAATTTATCAAAAGAATTCGACTTATAATTCATTAATTAGACATATCCATGTACACTAAAGTCATCAATAAAAGTTATAAAGTATGATTACCCACCCTTTTATTCAAATGTAAATGGTCTACACTTATCAATATAAACCAAATCGAGGAGATCTATTCCCATTTCACCTATTACACTAAATGGGGATTTTTTTCATTTTTCCTCTCAAACATGTAAGACATACACCAAGTGGTTTTAGTTCAAATGAATCCAAATACCCATCTTGGTGTAATCTAGGAAAATAATTTTTATTTATATGGCTGATATGATGATTCCATAGTTAGATGTGGTATGAATAATATGAAATATTATCATTATCTATTTCCATTACTTGGTTTATGTAATGTAAGACATAAAACACCTTTGTTCAAATATGCCTTACTATAACAAAATCTTTCTTTGTAAAAGAAGCATCACTTATTACCAAATTTAAAAATAAATCCATATGTATCAAGTTTGGAAATAGAAATAATATTTTTGGTAAATAGAGATACATAATAAAAATATTTCAAAACCAAGATCATTCTAGTCAGAAATGTGAGATGGTAGTTTATAATAGCCACAACAGTAATTCTGGATCCATTGGAAGATCGTAGATCCACCTCACCATAGGAAATATTCCTAAATATACATGGTTAATGTATTTTAATACATATGTGAGCACAAAATTCTATATATAATGCCAAATTTATAGAAATAGATAGATTACACTCGATAAAAAACACATTTAAAGCTTCCACTTTCTTCTTTACATGAGTCCAATTTTTCTTCAAGTGTCTCTTCTTTCCACATGATAAACAAACACCGTATAGTTTCCTTGATTTCGCTTTGATCCTCCTCTTCATAGAAGGGAATTGTGTAGAATCTTTATACTTGGAATTAGTCTTAGAGATCTTCACCTGAACGTTAATCATATTTACTATAAGTACCAAAAGTTTTTTATGATTCATATCCTTGTCAACTTAGTGAAGTATATAGAATAGATATGTGAGGAACTTCTCTATTTTTTTCATATTAAAATTTACAAAAAACTAGATAAACTCTAAGGGAGTAATGAAAGAATGAGATTGGTGAATAATTAACAAAATATCATAAACCCCAGAACCACTAGGCACTCAATGTAAAAATAAGTTTCATTATGTGGGGCCAAAATGGTTCACCTTCTCCAATATTTCTCACAAATATTTCCTTGGAGATCTGATACCATTCATATACAACTATCTCTTAATAAAGATCATGTAAATTTTGGAGTATGATATAGGAATCCATGTAATCATGTGACTTCATGAGTTTTATAGACATGTATAGAATCATTAAACACTGAACATCCAACACATCATTTAGTTTTTTTTCATAGACAGTGAACTCCTCATCACTCACCTACCTAGTATGCAGATCAATGATTGATTATTCTAGCATGTAAGACTTTCGTTCATGGTGCAATACAACCTATAAGCATCTGAACCATTCCTAAAATTTATTTATAGTTATAATATAACCTTTCTCTAGGATTAATCATAGGGATAATGTGGTTGATGAACTATAAATTATTCTAAAAAAATATAAAATAATACTATTATTACTTTATTTGATTAAAAAATTATATGAGACATAATAATTTTAATTCCATCAAGCCTCTGACTATTTTATCAAGACTAAAAAAACCTCACCATTTCACTCAGAATATCCCATCATATAGACATTCTAGTGTTTGTGATCCATATTCACCTTATTATAACCCAAGAAATGGCTCGATAAATTACTTAAATGTTTTTTGGTTGTTGGTCTTTCCAACCACGGGCTTATAGTTCGTAGATATACTGAGTGTAATCCCCAATCCTGATGTCCTAACTTGGATTTACTTAACACCCACCTCCAAGATATATCAAGTCTTGAAATTACCACTCCTCTTCAATTAAACTTTGGTTTAGTCAAACCCAAAACCATCATTATAAATTCTTGACAATAGTAAGTTTCCTAACAAGGGTTACTCAAACACCTAGTTATATGGTTCTATTCTAAATCTAGTAATGGAAGGTGTTTTTTTGACTTAATATTAACTTAAGGCATTTTTTTATTATGAATAAACATTATTATTTTAACCTTTACATGTCTTGTTAATATTAAGTGGGTTTTACTTATGTGATTAACCATATAGCAATAAAATAGTTACACATAATTATTTTATTTTAATTTTATATTTGTATATAAATCTATTTATTTATATGACCATGATTTTTCATCCATAAAATAAATCATACAAAAAATAGAAATAAAATAAACAAGATGTGGAATCATGAGCTTTAAATAGAAATTCATTTATTGATAAAATAATAAATGAACCATTAAACATTGGGGAAAAACCCCTTGAGCCTATCTGGGCTTAGGTTTCAGAATTCCACCTCTATCCTATATATATCCTTGGTTTGGTTTTGGAACTAATCTATCTTGAACCAACTCCATGTGCCTAGGATCTCCATCATTATAATGATTTTACTTCACCTCTAGGTGAAGGGAACTAGAAGGGGGTTTATATATAAGAAACCGTGGGAATTCTAGCCTCTACATAATAAGGAGGGAGGCATGAATCACATTCCATCAAACTTATTTAATAATAATAATCACAAAATTCCATGTAATAATTAAATTTAAAATAAAATACACACATTTAAAGGCCGATAAATATCACGATCTTCCACTTGTGCAACGAATACACATTTAAAATAAATGGCTAGAATTAATTTTGATTCATTATTTTATCAATATAAAGCATGCATGAATTAATTCAATTACTTATCAGATTTATCAATTAATTTAATTTATTTTAATCTCCATTCAATATGTCTTGGAAATTTCTAGCATCCATAATTAAAAAAAAATCATTTTTTTAAATTAATAAAGTTCACATGTGCACTTGGAGGCACCAACATGTACCTATCCAAACTACTCTACATGGTACTTATACTGTGTATTCACATGGAATCTAGCATATATTTCATGGAATGTAATTAAAAGGTGTGAATTTTTTAATAAATAATGCACAATCATATGTAAATTACATGAGATGTGATGATATTGACGCACACAAAGTGCACTATAAGAAAAGACCATACATAGCCTGCAGTTCGAAATTTCACATGAAAATTAATTTAATATATAATTAATAATCTCATCACATGGTATGTACTATCCATAAATGACACACTAAACACATGTAAATAGGTTTAATTATATAATTAATTTTCTCCCCATGTTAAACTTATTACACAAGGTAAAATGGGTTACACAACATGTAATTAGGATACATTCCATGTAACATTTTATACCCATATTTTTGAAAAATTCCTAGGGAATGGGAATGTTTTTAAAAATTAGGATGTGTACATGATACACAATATGTATGCCAACTGTGCACCGTGTGTCCTCGATGTTTCATGGTGTAACAACTTCAGATTTTCAGGTGTGTTATGAGTCAATTTAAACCTTTATTCACATATTTTTGAACTATAAATTGATTGGGATGGGTTTTAGGGGGTTTCTATTTTGTTTTAGAGAGTTTTAGAGGCCTTTAATGGGTTTTATAGTTGGCGCATGATTAGGGGAAACCAAGCGATTTTCCCTAGGAAACTACGCCGCTTGTTTGGAGAAGGAAAATGGGTGGAACACTATTGATGTATGGTTAAAGATAAACATTAAAAATTACTTGGAAACTATGTGGATTGGGACATTGGATAAAATCATGGTTGGAACATGGTTTACCAAACCATGTAACTAAACCATGAAAGTTCCCAGAAGAGGCAGTGAACCTCACACAGTTAGCACATGGTTTTCTAAACCGTATGACTAAACCATGTGTGTGTATGAATTAATAATCCTAAATTCCTATTTAATAGATATAACTCATATAAATTGAACTATTATTCTTCTTAATACCATTCTTATCAAACCTAGAGACCCCAGATGCTATTCTTAGTAATTTCCTTCCATTCTAAGCTCAATTCTGGTGGATCCAAGCATTTTGGTGATTAGGGAATTAAGGTATGCGATCTAAGAACTTTTATTCTTGGGGTTTCTTGTAGATATACCATTATTAACTTGATTAGAATCATATATGTAACATGTTGTGTCTATATATATGGATTTTTATGTCATATAATGATGAATTATTATCGTCAATAGATCAGTGATAGATTTAGTTCCATGGAGGCCTTTCTATGATCAATCCTAGATCTAGATATGTTAGATAATATTGAGAGTTATGTTAGTGTAGATCCAATTCCTTAGAATTATAATCTTCTTGAATATCATTCTAAAACCCTAGATGTGATTTAATTAGTATTGGTTCTATGGGTCCTTGGCATGCTGGCTCAACCCGGTTGGTGCATGGGCATGACTTGGGTATCATCCCTCAACAGATTCTTTGAATTGGATGTCAATGAGATTGAGGTAGGAATCCCTTACCATCTTGAGAATTTATTTAGAATTTTTTCCATGTTTGGTTTGTATTTATGCTTAGGGTATAGACCCTTTCTTAGTTATTATACTAAACTGAAGTTCCAAAGGATCGAATAACAATTGAGAAGGGAGGGGGGGGGGGTTGAATCAGTTGTTCAGTTTTTATAATTTTCAATAATTTTAAAAATGTAACTTATAAAACCTATTAAATTTCACTACCTTATCATATTTTAGTAAATACTCATGCATGTAAAAGTATGAAAGTAAGTAAATAACACATGATTTACAAGGTTTGGCCTTAGTGTGAGAACCTACATCCTTTCCATAGTCACTTCCATGGGTCTTTAAAAATTAACTATTATGAATAAGTGAATATAACTTATGCCAACTCCTATTAGACACATTCTATCTTCTGCTAGGAATGATTATACTGACTCTTGTAATTTTAACAAGTTTTTTTTACAAATAATTGATCTAAAAAAGAATAAATACATTGTTCGAACTACTCCATAAATTCTTAGTATGAATCCTCAATCCGATTTAACTGGGTTTGATTATATTAGTCCGATGATGTTGGGTTTTATGGACTCAGTCTGGTGAATTTAGTCTGACGGACTTAGTATGGTGAACCCATTCTCAATATGCATTACCTAAACTCTGCTCAAATTCTTAGTCTGATCTTCCTCAATCCAGTAAATATTTTTTTGATGTCTGACTTTCTAATGAGGTCTCAGTCCGAAAAAGAAAACTTCTAAAAAAATTCTACAGTGCTCCACCATTTCCAATCACATGAAAAAGTTGAAAAGTATGAATGCACTGTGCTTTTATTTATAGAAATCCAAGAAAGACAAAGGTGGGAAACTGAAATTTTTTCCCGCTTACTCAAATTAAAAAACTCTGAGATCTATGCATATTTTAATTTCAAGTTTTACCACTTCAACTCTTCAAAAATATTATAGAATCTTCTTGATTCTTCTCCATAATTAGTCTCCTCATAGTCCCTAACTTTTCTTCAATATGATGGAACTTCCTCAGATCATTATGATGGAACTTTCTTATCTCATTGTGACAGAACTTCCTCAGATCATTATGATGTAACTTCATCATCTCATTCCAAATTGACTTTCCTCATCAGATTTAGTCTGATTGAATTTCCTTCTCATAGTGAGTTTAATTGAATTTCCTTCTCAGATTTAGTCTGATTAACTTTACTTCTCATAATTAGTTCTATTTTATTTTCTTCTCAAAGTTATTCTGATTTACTTTCCTTCTCAGAGTCAGTCTGATTAACTTTCTTTCTCATAGTCAGTATAATTATCTCTCCTTCTCAGATTTTGTCTGATGGAACTTCCTCAGCTTTATCCCAATGTAATCATCGTAAGAATGAAATTATCATTATTATGGAATTATCATTATTATGGAAACTCCACTCCGAAACTTTGAAATTCTTCAAACCTCATCAACTATAACACATGCATACTTCTAAATTTTTTTGTGCCCGGTACTTCTGGATCCAATTCGAACTTTATCTTGATTCCTGGAAATAATAAAATATCTATGATTACTACATTTATTTAAAGTCTTTTATCATGATATTTTTCATGATTTATGAGAACTTCAAGATTGTAAAACCATCTTTTGAATTAAATAAGAAAGTATTATGACTTCTCTTACTTTTATTGCCTTCTTTATTTCCAACAAAAACTCAATATGATTGGATGAACATATTCTCCCACTTTTCATAAGTATTTAATCACAAGTGTTAGATAAAACTTATACTATTTTAGAATTAAAAACTATAAAAGCATCAATTAACTTTAGGTTAGAAAGTTTAGAACTTTATAGCTCCCAATTCCCTTGAAACTTACTTTAAGGCTTCAATAACATTCTGACTTTATTTCAAAGATTATTCTTTTTAAAAAATATCATGTCTGATAGATCTTGAACTTCATACTGATGGATCTAGGAATGATGATGTTTCTAATAAACAAATTTAATTTTTTGATGACTTATGCGACCGATGTTGCTCAGTCTAATAATCAATGTCTGGTGTTGCTCTGTCTGATCCTATGCATCCAGAAAACAACTTTCTCAAAAATGAAACTTTTCTCCCCCATTATGTTTGGGTTCAAACATCCAGAAACTTTCACCTATTTTTTTAAAAACATTATTTTACAAAATTTTGGTTGTGAAAAAAATACAAAAAATTTGTTAAAACAAAACATCAAAAAAGTTATTCAATCTCTCTGTATGGATTTTTTTGAAAATTTTTGTTAACAACTTTTATAACTCACCATTTTTTGAACACTCAAACTTTTTCACAAAAAAAGTTTGAAACAAAAAAAGTTTTCAAATTTTATCAAAATATATCCTTTCTCAAAAATGAGTTTCCTAACACCACACTACTAGATAAGTAATGTTTTTGAATTAATTCCATCCATCGATGATAAGAAAATTTTTCATCCATGTAAAGATAACCCCCATAACTTTTATATTTTGTTACTTTTTTTCTTTCCCCCCTGATTATTGTCTCCCACATTATCTAATAAACACAACATTAGATTCATAAAAGATAGATGAGTAAAAAATTCTTACAAAGTAAAACATTGTTACTTTTCCCTCCCTTTGTCAATAAAATCCAAATCATGATGGGGGAATTCCTTATGAAATTTAGGAAGTCATTGGAGGAGGTTGAACATAAAATTATAACCCCAACTCAACAAACCTTTCTTTTGGAACTTACTTTATGAAGATATTAGGAATTTGAGATTTTGTTGAGATATATTCCAGAAAAACATATCCATAAAAAATTTCTATTTTATAAAGTGAAACTTTATATCAATGTGTTTTGATCTTGAATGTTGGACATTATTTTTAGAAACTTCAATTGGACTCTAATTATTACAAAGACTATTTAATGATTTATAAACTTTTACTTCTAAATATTCCAACTGAACTTTCATTCACAATATATAATTACAATACAGGGTAGATGCAATATATTTTGATTCCACTATTCTAAAAGTTACAAAAAATTGTTTCTTACTATTCAAACCCATAAAAAATTCACCCAAGAAAAATATTCCTCCAGAAGTTGTTTTTTCTATCATTACAATCTACATCCCAATCAACATCAGTATAAATATGGAAGTTTATATTATAAATTCCTTTTTATAAAATACCATGTGAAGTTATTACTTTAATATACCTCAAAATTATCTTTTCTGCCAACATATGTTATTATTTTAGATCACTCTAATATCTAGCATATAAATTCACCACATAAACAATACCAGGTCTTGAGGTTGTAAGATAACGTAGAATTCTTATCAACTTATGAAAGTCTTTATGATTTGCACTTATTCCAAAAAAATCTTTACTCAAATTCATCCCCATTGAGATAGGAGTAGAAAATTCTTTGGATTCTTCCATACCAAACTTTTGTAACAATTCCCTGGTATACTTTTCTTGATATAGGAAAATGTATTTTTCTTTTTTTGAAGTTGTAAAATAAGGAAGAATTTTAATTCAACTAATATTGAAATCTCAAAGTTCCTTTTTTATTTCTTTAGAAAATGTTTAACAAACATTTTCTCTATCCCCAGTAAAAATTATATCATTCACATAAACATTTAAAATTAGAGTTCTAGATTCAACATCTTTCACTTATAAATTTCTATAAAATTTTCCTTTAGAAAAATTCAACATTCTCAAAAAAATTTCAAGATTATAATACCATTCATGTAGAGCTTGTTTCAGCCCATAAAAAAATTTATTTAATCTAAAAAATTTGTTTTAATCCTCATCAATTAGATCTCACAAGGTTGTTTAATTTAAACTTATTCAATTTATCCATTGAGAAATGATGACTTTACAACTATCTGATATTATTTATAATTTTGATTATCAGCCACTACTAGAAACATTCTATTAGTTTCTAACCATACAATATAGGAAAAAGTTTCATCAAAATACACACCTTCCACATGTGCATATCATTTATAAAAAAGTATTTATTTGTTTCTTGAAACTTATCTATGTTCATTCAACTTGTTTATGTAAACCCATTTTTTTCTAATAACATTTTTACTTTTCAGACATGGAAAAATTTACCATGTTTCATTTTTCTCAATTTTATCCAACTCTTCATTCATAAAATTCACCCATTCTTTGTGTTGAATATATTCTAAAGTTGATTCTGGTTTAACTTTTGAGATGAGTGAGGTGTGATATTCTAATCTTAGATTTCTTCCAGTCTGAACTAGAGTCTTCTAATTCCCAATAATATTTTTAGTCTCAATATGATTTTTTAAAGTAGTAAATTTCAGAGTTCCTCTCCCTAATTCAATTTCCTCATCACATGATTCATTTTATTCTTCATTCACATCACTTTTCTCACTTTTATTTTCATTATAAACTTTCGGTTTTTATTCCTCAATATCCCTAGAAAATTTTGCTAAAGAAGTTGGATTCTCAATAACTTTTACATCATATGAGTCCATAAAATTTTGTAAATGGTTGTTCCAAAATTTGTAACTTATTTCATTGGGTGAATAACCCATAAAATTTAATTTCTTAGTTTTATCATCAAACTTTCCCAGATCTAGATTTTTGATTTTAAGTAAACAAGGACTTAAAAAAACCTTAATGTACTTAAATGAAGTTATTTATACTACATTTCATAAGTAGTCATACTATATTCTAACCTTAATAAAAATATTTTATGAATATGTACAACATTACTAACATATTATCTCCAGTAGAACTTTGAAATTTTGTATTCTTCTAACACAATTCTCACCATTTCCACAAAACTTATATTATTTATTTCTACTACTCTATTTTATTGTGGAGTGTAGGGAGAAATTTATTTATGTTTGATAACATTATTTCTTATATAAGTTTCAAAATTATTTCTTGTGAATTCAGTACCATTATTTATTCTCAAATTCTTTATATAGACACAATTTATCTCTCAATTTCTTTTCTTAAAAACATCGATATTTTCACATCCTCTAACTTGTGTTTCATAAACCCGTTGTTTTTCATCCAAGTGAAATAATCAATAAAAGTGATAGATTATAAATCTTTTTTTATTAATATATCATTGGACCACATAAATTAGAATTAATAAGTTCAAGAGGCTTGGTAGACTGAATCTCAACTTTTTTATGACTTTTATTAGTCATCTTCCCTTTCTGACAAGTAACAAAAACCTATTCTTATCTTATTTTAAACTCTAAAAAATTTCATACAACATCAATTTTCTTCATGTTTTCTGTACAAGGTGGCCAATTATTTAGTGCTACATCTTATTCTCATCTTCAACACTTATATAATATGAGTTGTTAATTTATAAAACTTGAAAAATATTTCCACTCATTCTTTATTTTTTTGATATCTTTTTCACCATCCAAACTTCTAATAATAAATAAATATTTTATGAAAATAACCTCTTTTACATCATTAAAAATTTGACTTAAACTAAGTAAGTTATGTTTTATCCCATCAAAAAATAAAAATTCCTTAGACTTCAACTTTTCTGCATCAATCCCAGCCATTCTGATTCCTCTAATTTTTAAGGAACTATCATTCCCAAAGGTAATAACAACACCATCATGATTTTCAATATGTTTCAATATTTTTAAATTACCTTTCACGTGTGAAGAAAAACCACTATCAAGTATCTATGGTTTGTTCTTTTTTACCTCCTTTCAAGGTAGTCTCAACAGCAAAAGCACTTTTCTCAACTTTCTTCTTTCTAGCTTCCTTTTCTTTTATACCATAAGAAACTTGTTCTAGAAGGCGTTTCATACATATTTTGGCATGATGAAAATATTTATCACATCTACTACAAACTTCTTTCAAACATTCAAATTTATTTTTTATTGTAAAGTTTCTAACATCTTGATATTTTTCTTTTCTATCTTCCTATGTGTTAGGAGATTTAATAATTCTACTTTCACTATTTATTGAACTATATTAAAAAAGTATTCCAATAAGTGATAAGTTATGCAAAAAATTATAAACCATGTGCCCATAGATTCCAAAAAACCAACTGAAACTATAAAATATTGATTTTCTATTAAAGTGTGATCTTTCTCTGTAGAATTTTTTTGAGGTTGATAACTTATTCCTAGTATAACATACTCTGGGTGTGGACCGTCTTTCCTTCTGAGTGAGTTTTCAAAATTTATAGATGTGATAAGTTTCTCACATTCTTTCTCCACCCAAAATTTCCCCGTACTTTTATTATCACCTGAAATATTAAAAAAATCATATGAAACATTATTTTTGGAGGGTGAGGAATTCACCTAATTCTTGATCTGAGCTTTCTTAGCAACTCTAGAAGTCTCAGATTTTACTTCTATTTTTTTTGAAGTTTTCATTCTTCTTCCTCAACGTAATTTCATACTAAATAATATTTTATTGAAACTTGTTAACTTTTTATTCCTTAGCTACCAACTTCTTACTAAGATCTTCAACAATATTTCCGTGTTCAACAATTCTACGTTTATAACTTAAGATAATATAAATGTATTCTTCCTTCTTCTTAATGACACCTTTTATTCCTTCAAAAACTTCTTCACAATATTTATTTATTACTCTAATTTATTTATTGAGAGTTTTGTTTTTCTCAAGACATGAAACAAGTTCTATTCTGAGTTGATACTCTCTATATGATTATTCACCACCTTCTTCACTATCTGAGGAATATTTTGTTTTCTAAACTTTTGTAGTGAAAATTATGATTTTTTGAACATTCATCTTCCAAATAATTTTTTTCAGTTGAGTTTGATTCAAATTTATTTCTCAACATACTTCTATTGTTTCTAGTAAACTTATTATTGTGTTTGTTGGATGTATTTTATTTTTTTATAAATTTTTTCCACTTCTTCCATCGAGGTGTTTCATCAGAATCATCTCGATACTCACCAAATTTCTTTTTGGGGAAATTCATAGAAAGGTTTCTGATTCTTCCACACTAAAAACATTTGAGAGGAATTTTTACACTATACATTTCTCTTCCTCTTCTATAGTTCTTAGAGATAAGAAACATGATTTTATCATTAAACTCATCATCCTTTTTATATTTAGAATCATAAGGATCTAAATCTTCAATATCTTGAGTTTTAATTTTTATCATAGCTTCAAAATCCATTTCATATTTCAACTTCTTTTTGAATATTAGATCTTTATTCTTTTCATAAGAAAGAATAATGTTATGCAATTTATCAAGAGATAAATCATCCTTATCTTCTAAAGAAAAATTTTTAGAATCAAACACGTTTAGAAAGTTTCTCATAAGTTTCTTCACTATTGTATAATCTTTACAAACTTCTCCAAATCCTATGATGTTTCAAAAAATTTCATTTATCTTGGTGAATTATTGATCAATAGTTTCTTTATCACTCATTATTATGTCTTAAAAATTACTATGCTAGATTTTTAGCTTTTCACCCTTCACTTTAGTATTCCCTTCGAAAATACTTTGCAGCTTGTCCCATATAATATTTTAAGTTTTGAGAACCATCAACTTCATATAAAAATTTTATGAAAGGGACATAAGAATAAAATTCCTAGTTTTTCGACCAACTTAAATATTTATATTATCAATAAAAGTCATCGGGACATCTTTTTTAATAGGTGTAAACCCAATTATAGCAACATCGAAAACTTCCAAGCCAAGAGATAGGAGATAATGAATCATCTTATTTTTCCATCCATAATAATTTTTTCTATAAAATGTAAGAATTTTTATACTATTGATGAATTTGATATTATCTGTGATAAGGATTAAACAAGGGAAAATTGGCTCAGATAGAAATTGAATTTCTAAAGGATCTAATAACAGTTGAGAATGGGAGGGGGTTGAATTGGCTGTTCAATTTTTATAAGTTTCAAAACTTTTAGAAACTTAACCTCTGTAACCTATTATAGTTCATTACCTTATCATCTTTTAGTAAATACTCATTCATGTAAAATTAGAAAAGAAAGTAAAGCACATGATATTTGATATTTACAAGGTTCGACCTCAGTGTGAGAACCTACATCATTTTCATAGCCACTCCCATGGGTCTATGGAAATTAATTATTAAGAATAAGTGACTACAAATTGTTCCAACTCCCATTAAACACCTTCTATATCTTGATAGGAATGATTATACTAAATCCCATAAGTTTACAAAGTTTTCTTATAAATAATTGATAAAAAAACAATAAATACTTTGTTCAAACTGATCCACAAATTCTTAGTCCGGATCTTCCATCCGATTTGGCTGGGTCTAATTCTCTCGGTCTAATGAGGTTGGGTCCAATGGACCCAGTCTGATGAATTCAGTTTGATGAACCCATTTTCAATCTACACACTCAAAATCTTCTCAAATGACCTATCTAATCTTATTAAATCAGGTAAACAAAACTTTCATACGTTCACACTTATAATGAGGTCTCTGTCTAGTAAGATAACTTTCACACGATTTCTATAGTGCTCCTCCTTTTCCACTCACATGAAAAAGTTACAAATTATTATTGTACTATGCTTATATTTATAGGCATCCCATAATGGAAAATGTGGGAAACTAAAAAACTTTTCCTGCTTACTCAAATTAAAAAACTATAGGATCTACACATATTTGGATTTCAAGTTTTACCACTTAAAATATTCAAAAATATTCTAGATTCTTCTTGATTATTCTCCATAATCAGTCTTCACAGATTTCAAACCTTTTCTTCAGTACGATGGAAATTACTTATCTCATTATGACGGAACTTACTCAACTCATTATGATGGAACTTACTCAACTAATTATGACGGAACTTCCTCATCTCATTCCAAATTGAATTTCCTTATCAAAGTTAGTCTGATTGACTTTTTGTCTCAGAGTCAGTTTGATTGAATTTACTTCTCAGAGTCAGTCTGATTAACTTTTATTCTTAGAGTCAGTCCAATTGTCTTTCCTTCTCAGTGTTAGTATGATAGAATTTACTTCTCAGAGTCAGTCTAATTGACTTTCCTTATCAGAGTCAGTTCAATTGTCTTTCCTTTTGAGAGTTAGTTTGATGAAACTTCTACAACTTCAGTTTGATGGAATCCTCATAATAATGGAATTATCATTATGATGGAATTCTCATTATGATGGAAACTCCATTATGCAGCTTTGAAATTCTTCAAGAATCGTCAGTTATAACCCATTCAAACTTCTGAAAACTTTTATACCAAGTATTTTTGGATCTGAAGCAATATTTATCTTGATTCATAAAACTGATACAATCTGTAAGATTCCTCCATTTATTCAAAAGTTTTTATCATGAGAGTTTTCATGATTTATGAGAAATTTAATATTGTAAAATCCTCGTATGACTTATATAGTAAATTATTATGACTTCCCTTAATTTCATTACCTTATTTATTTCTAACCAAAAATCAATATGATTGGTTGCACCTATTATCCCCCTTTTCTTAATAAGGTTTGCATCACAAGTTTTACAGAAAACTTATGATATTTGAGAATTAAAAACCAGTAAATCATCATCTGAATTTAGGTTATAAAGTTTAGAACTTTATAACTCACAATTCCCTTGAAACTCACTTTTTAGGATTCAGAAACATTATAAATTGCTTCCACAACTTCTTCTTTCTAATAAACATTGTTTCTGATAGATATTGAACTTCATGCCAACGAATCTAAGATTGATGATGTTTCTGATCAACAACTTTAAATTTTTGATGACTTCTACAAATGGTGCTACTGAGTTTGATACTCTGCATCCAGTGCTACTTAGTCATATCCTTTGCGTCTAAAAAACAACTTTCTTAAAAATGAAACTTTTCTACCCCTTTATGTTTGGGTTTTAACATCTAGAAACTTTCAATTATTTTTTAAAAACATTATTTTATAAAATATTAGTTATTAACAAATACAAAAAATTTGTTAAATAAAACATCACAAAGGTTCTTCATTAACATACATAGGGTGGCCTATGAAACCCTAATTTGTATAGATTGTGTGTTGCTTGCTATGTTGTGTATTATTTGTTTAATATTTCATAGTTTCTACAATGTTGATATGGAATTTTATTCCTTTCCATTCCATTTATTAATTTCATAATATTTCATATCCCTTGGAATTAGTTGTTATGATATACTATTTCTTACTACGATACACCTTATATGTGGTTTTGTATATAACTAGTGAAAAATATATTTCAATTCTTAGGTTTATAGGTGGCCCTAAAATATTTAACTGAATCCTTAGAGGGGGGTTTGGGAAACATGATTAATTATACATGGCTCTGTGTAGGATGGTTAACACCTTAGTTTAGAATGTTTACCCCAAGGGAATGCTATACATCATTGGAAGAGTGTCTATATATGACAGTTTGATCTACTGATTGGGAACATCCTTGTATATGATAGAGAGTCCATTGTTCAGGCACACCATGCATGGTTACCATCTAAGGTGAGAAGGTAGTCATGTGAAATGAGACACTTTCCATTAAATTATTGAATTAAGTTGTTCCTTAAAGGTAGAAAAATCATTGTTCTTGAAGAGGACATAGTACATGGCATGATCTAAGCCATGTAGTTGAATAAATTTGATTTTTTTCGGCATAACACCGAAGAAGGTATGAATGAGTTTCATGGAAGTTTGGTTAGCGCATGATTAATCGATACATTATTGATTATATGATTAGGTGTACATTCAATTTTACATAATTTCATACACCTACATTTATATATGAACTTATGTTAAGGATTTATTGGTGGTGTTCTATTAGGTTTATACTCACACCTTGCACAAACATCTTGGTGTACATGCAGACATCATGATTAGGGATCAAATGAAGGGAAAAGGCCCTGTGAGAAGTTTCTAAGAGATTGGAACTGGGCGATGGACATGGTACCAAGATATACTCTAGATGGTTTTCACAAGAATTATTTTTATTTATCATCTCCATCAGTTGTACTTAATGACCTACCACATCAGGGGTCCACTGGTTTATACTTGTGTGAATTTACAAGACATTTTTATAACATTTATTCATATTATCTTTTTTTCTTATTGTTATTTGACTTATATTTATGTTGTATTATCTTGTGATGGATATAATAACCGAGGTTAAAGTCTTCCCATGTCACTTTAGACCCTCTCTACTAGTCAACAACCTCATGCGACTGGGGAGGCATGTATGAGGTTATATGTCACTAAGGCTCAGATCTCATGGTTCATTTTGGGGCATTACACATGATTTTTAGTACCCATGTTGAGTTATGAATGCCTAAAATGGATTAGAACCTATGTTTTATGTCACAAAAAAATGTGGATTACATGAAATTAAAGTGATTTGCGTGATGTGTAGCCCAACCAACCATGTACCAACCTAGACCGGTCAACACATGGTGTGAATTTAATGCATGTAATTTGTATTTAATACACAAAGATCTAAATTAATTCAAGATTCATCTTGGTCAATTGAACATAGGTACACATTGTGTACCTATAGGATGCATTCCATGTAATCTTATGTTATCTATCCAGAACTCTTGGAAACTCTGAATGGAATCTTTGGAAATTCTTTGTTAATTGTTAACAGGATCTCGGTTATATGAGAAGGAAATGAAGAGTGGAAGAAAAGAAATTGACAATTAGATTAAAATAAAAAATTTATTGAAATGAAAAATAACTTTTAAGCATGTAAATGATCAAAAATCAATAAATAATTATAAATTGAACATGACTACTATGATATCATTTATTGGTTTCATACACTTAAAAAGAGTCTAATGGGTCTATTGATAACTTAAATTTTGTTGGATTTAATGGATCATATTAAATGTACATAACGATGAATTCCATGAACACCAATTTGTTTTGAATATTATTGAAAAATATTTTTGTCGGAACAAATAGTGGATATTTTCCTATTAATTTATAATTAATTTAAAATACAATAAGATAGATTAACTTCCTCTTGAGTCTTTATTCATTGATGGTGTTGATCATTCGAACCCAATAAGTGTATCATCATTGAACCATGAAGACCCAAATCATACCCCCTCCAGTGGTTATCCACACATGCTATTTTGATCTCCAAACAACACTAATAAAACATCATGTGCTAGAACCATCAATTGACCATCTTGTGTTTTTGTCCTAGATTTCTTCACATTCCTTTATACTGGAAGGAATCTATCTTGTTCTTCTTGGTCTTAAGAGGAAGATATGAGGAGGATTAAATTGAGAGGAATACTTTTCACAATGATTAACCTCATCACAAATGAAATAATTGTCTATTTATAAACTTAGGGTTAGGGTTTAATATTTAATTAACAATAGAAGTACCCTTAATAATATATTAAATCCATAATGAACCCCATTCCATGTGAAATAATAATAATAAAATTTTATGTTATGGTGTGCTCAAACCTGCATAGTGGTAAATATTATTTTTATAATCTAGTAAATAAATTCTTATCATTATACCTGAAACTTGATCTATTTATCCTCCTCATCATTTATTGAATTTTTTAATGAATAATTATTCTATTCACATCCTAGTGAATAAATATTTATTTAATATTTTCACAAATAAATAAATTATTATATAATAAATAATTATTTATTACCTTTATAATATTAAGTGATAAATAAATATATTATATCTAAATTGTTAAATAATTACATTATCAATTTATATTTATTTAATATTTTTGATTATTTACTAATTCCTAAATAAATATTACCTCTCGATCTGAAGAATAATATTTATTCCAATTGTTAAATAAATAATATTTAACTGAGATTAATGGAAACACTTTGTGTGTGACCCTCTAGGCCTCTTCTAGGTTGACATTAGGTAGGCTTTCTTAAAGTCTAAGATTACTGTATATCAATGGGTCAAGACACCCATAGATAAAAACAATATGCTGCAATTATAATAACCATGAGATTCCCCAAACCCACACTCTCAGTTCTGGTGATGAAAACACTTACTTTAAACACTGACTTTGGTATAAAGTGATATGAACCAAGGTAAATATATATTTATTTTACATAATTTCAATAAGTTAAACATTACATATCATAAATAAACACACAATCCCAAGAATTTAAGGTTTCTTATCTTTGAGGATTTTCCATATAAGTAACTTATTTTATAATACTTTTGAAAATTTCTTTTATAATTGAGCCACACTATACTCCCTTATAGACTTGTCATAAGTTATACTCATCTTTATAACCTTATAAATGGAAACATAAGAAAGGGTTGAGCTAAAATACTCAGTAAGGGAAGACATGTCAACATGTTATCATGGGTTAAATCCTAAGCATACGAGGAAACAAGAGTTGGGGGGAAATATCTGATAAAAAGAATATACAATAATAATAGTTTCCCATAAGTCATGATAGAAGAACATACAATCTAAAATGAATAAACATATACCATGATAAAATAGTGTGAAAACATGAGATAATAAACATGATGCAAGGGACATAATCATTGTCATATAGAAATATAGCATGTCATTGAAACATAGAATAATAAGAAATTACAACACAAACACAAGCACATAAAATGTTGTAAACCAAACAACCAACATCACGTTCACACAAAAACTTGTGAACAAAGCTATGTATCATGTACACATAATAAACATATGAACAAAGATACCCACACCACGTTTCCATAAAAAACCTATAAATAAAGCTACCCACTCTACATTCACGCAACATTTCATCATCTCATGTGATATAAAATATTAAATAATGCATTGAAGGGCTATATAGGGCCCCACCCATCAATAATAACAATCGATATATTTTTGTTCCAAGAGAACCTGAAAACATTCATTTTTCAAACATTACTTAATTAACTCATGAAAAAGAGATGGGTTTCATGAAAACTTCCATAAATCATTTCATAAACCATCTAGAGAAAGAAGGTGGATAATGGTATAAAAACATATCCCTAGTGTAACATAAGGATCATTAAGGATATTTAAAAAGATGGAAAATACCTTTTCAGAATCATTGAGTAAATAAATTTGAAAAATAATAAGAATTTAAAATCATTACAAACTAGGTTTATTTAGAAAAAACATTTATAAACATGGAAAGGGAGATTTGATAAAAACAATGGTATTTGTGTAAAAATAATATGTTCACATTAAAAAACATTAAAATAGGATTTTAGAAAACATTTTTAACATTATTGTAAAATGATGAAGTTACAGGTCACTTTTTTTTTAAATAAGGTGAAGTGATTTTTTTTGAAAATATTTACTTTTAAAAATAAAACCTTCAATAATGGATCCTTTAAAAAGTCATAAAGACTATATTAAGAAAATGTGGAGTGAAAGATAAAAAATAAGCACATGAGCCTCAACATAGTTGGTGAGGACACAACAAGTGCATCCAAGAGACCTGAGTTCAAAACCAAGTGGAGACATATTTTTGGGTACTGTAGTGTTATTATAACATTACTGTAGAATACACTGTAGTAGATACTATTTGGTACTATAGCAGCTAGAACTATTCATCTATTTGGGCTTTTGGGCCACCGATTTGGTCCTCGAGTCCTTCAAGGCCTTCAGTCCACCCAAGACCTTTAGGAAAATATGGATTTCGGACCACCTCAAGGACTTTGAGCCACCTTAAGGCCTTCAGGACACCTCAAGGATTTCGGGCCACCTGAAATTGTGCTTAATGGACCAGGAAGACTCTACAAGGAGCAAACTCTAGATGAGTATTTAGAGTAGATGTATTCACCAGAGTAGAAGCTAATGGATGTAGAATAATTAGAGGGTATGGAATTTCCATCGGGACCATCCTGTGCATGCACGAGAATCCTAACCGAACAACCATGCAAAGGTGGAGAGCTGATATCATGATGCAGATGCTGGGGTGGAGCAGTTCTATGTAGATATAGTCTGGATATTTCCTCTAAGACCTACGGATCATGTAATCTCTAAGACTATGAGACTTGTAAGGGTTCCCCCTCATCCCTTTAAAGGGGGGTTATAAAAAAACTCAATAAAAAGAAGGCCTTTAGGCCATTCAGAAGACAAAATATAAACATTGAAGGAAAACCTTTTTAGTATTTTAAAATATATTTTTTGAAATCCCACATCGTAAAAAGAGATAATAAAACTTTATTTTGAAAATAGGAGAAGGAAAATATGAAGGTAACATGATATACCATATAATTAGGTTTCCAAATATAAATTATAACATTGGTAGGAATTGAAAATATGGACATGGAAAAAAATAATCATTAAAGAGATTGAGAATTATTCTTAACAATGTCATACTTTAATGGGGAAGAAATTCATCAAGGAGAAATATTTGATTTCAAAGTGTCATTTTACCCAGAGATTAATAGAAAGTGTAATATAACATCTTAGGGTATAAGAAAACAAGTATATAAGTAGGAAGTTAAAAATGATACAATATAACTCAATGAAATGGGAGTTGAGTTAACAAAAACCCTTATATAGTTGTTATATTTTGAATTGAAAACTCATGAAAGGAAGAACATGAGATGGATTTACAAATCCATTAGATTGCATGGAAAATTTTGATAAAATAAATCCTTGGACAATATATGCACCAAAAAAGGAAGCAATTGGATAATACACATCATATCTCAGTGAAGAAAAATTGAGATGCAAAAACCTTTACCTTTAATCTCACTTAGCCGAACATGATCTACCCTCCTTACTCCTTAGAAGATTATCATTTGAAAATTAGATTAAGGATTTTAGTGGTAGTGTTTTGAGAATACCAGAACCTATAGGAAGTATTTATGAATTTTTTATAGTTATTTGGTTATATTTTGGAAAAATATAAGAGTCTTGGGGTGTGAGAATAAGTTGGGTGGTGGTGGATCTTTTATATGGAAGAGAAGTGAAATTTTTTGTAATAATATAAAAGGTAAAGTTACTATTCAAAGGTCAAGTGGATAAAATAATGGAAAATAATAGAGTGGATATAGGTTAAGGTCAAGAAATCTTAAACCACACAATTTCACACATGTTTTTAACTCTTTTACACATATACTTTTCACTTTTATCATTTTAGGTTTTTACCATGGTAACTAATTTTTACCTGAGTAATTTAATTTAAATGACTAAAAATAAAATGGGTCTTATTAAATAATTTGGACCTAATAATTCCAAATATGAAATCCATTTTTTCAAATAAAATATATTTTTGTATTAAAAATCAATTTTAACATTAGTGCATTTAACACATAAAAACAATTAAAAAAAACTATATTTTTAAGCATAAAGATAATTTTTTGGATAAAATTATCAATTTTTTTGATTTACATGACAATAATAAGTTTATTATTAAAAAAATAAGATTCATATGGATTATAAATAAATCCAAAATATAATTCTACCTTGTGAAATCATAATTAAATAAAAATATGAAAAACATTTTTTTATTAGAATAAAAGATTACTTAAGTTTCAAAATGTTAAACATGTGTTTCTAAATTCATTATATCATTTTAAAATAAATAATTTCACTATATAAATAAATTTTTTTATCATGAAAAATGTTTTATAAGTTTTTAAGTTATACTTACTTTCTGATATAGTCATAAAAAAATATGGTTTTAGTAAATTTTTTTTACTATTCACATGAAAATCAATTATTTTAGAAAAATTAAAAAAATTAATCCAAGAATAATTTTAAAATTATGAATTGAAAAATTATGTTTATTTTATAAAATTAAATTTCTAAAATTTCTAAATTTTTCTTTTGAATGAAAATAAAAAATACAATGATGATAAGTTTTTATTGAAAAATGACGTTTTTAAACATTAAGTGTTCTTAATATCATTTCATATCAATTTATAATTTAAATAATGTTAATATATTAGTTCATATAAAATAATATTTTAAAATTGGTCGATTTATTTTATAAGGGTAAAATATGAAATATTTGAAAAAAGTTATTTTAGAAAGAATAATCATTTTTAATATTAAATAATATCAATTATTTATCTTCTAAATGTTAGAAATTTTAGTTGATTAATATCTTTTTATTTACTAAAAGTTTTATTATTCTTATGATTTTAATAATAACATTAATCTAATATGTCGTGGCTTGTTTTTTTGGTTGTGTATGGAGTAGGCTATCAAATATAGTATTAATTTTGAGAAAAATATATTCCAAAATCTAAGGGTGTCACATTCTCCCATAATTTTAATTATCGTTCACTAATGAAAGAAGCTAATGGATCCATAAGAAACTCAAAATATATTTTCTACTGATATATCAACCTCCCAATCTTAGATATTATAAGACTCATAATTTCCCATATAATAATAATGTATCAATATTTTCCTTTATCTCAACAATTTATGCCAAATATGCTTCCTTAGTTGGTTATAAGGGTTTCTAGGGACATAAATTTCATAAATTCATTTCCAAGATCCTGTTCTCAATCAAATACTAAACCAAAATTATTATAATAATATCCAATAAAATTAGAGTAAATGATTATTTTAATATGAAATATTAATCCTAATATTTCTTATCCAAGTACACCTTTATTTCAACTTATGATACTTTTTGTTCAACTATGATATAATTAGATTAAACTATAACATTTTTTATTTAACCAATGTTTTCCATGGTCATTTTCCCATTAGGTTTTCTAACTTAAATGTTTTTAAATTAATTATAATGGTTTGTAAATAGTGTGTGATTCACCAAAGCATATCCCCTGAGTGTGTCTATCCAGGTGTGTAGTCTTAATCCCACTCATCATGCACTGAATGAAGATTGAGTTAATACTTAACCATCCCTTTTCAGGGTGATTACCTCTAAGTGTATGTTTTCCACAACCACATCCAATTACTAGTATCCAAAGAGGTAGTTAGTTGTTAGGAAAACCACATACTCAAAACTTTACCAAAATTGTAGGATGTCATCCTATAATTAGATTTACCTCTAGGGTTTTTACTAGATTTCTCTAATCCCAATCCCTAGAAATAACTAAACTAATACCAAAAAAATAATTAGACCCCACTCTGATACCAAATGAGATGCCCCATACCCATACTCTCTGATCTAGTGATAAAAATACTTCCTTTAAAATCCAACTTTGATACAAAGTGATATGAACAAAGATAAACATATCTTTATTTTACATCTTCTATTTAAGTTAAACATTATATCTCACAAATAAACACACAATCCTAAGAATGAAAGTTTTAGTGTATGTGAGAATCAACTATAGAAGCAACTTATTTTATGATACTTATGAACATTTTTCTTTAATAGAGCCACAATATACTCCTTTATATAATTCTCATAAGTTATACTCATCTTCATAGCATGGTGAATAAAATAATAATAATGGGGTGAAATCAAAACCTCAGTAAGGGAAAACTTATCAACATGTTATCAAGAGTTAGATCATGAGCATATGAGGAAACATGAGAAGGGGAGAAATATCTTATTAAAAAGAACATTGAATAATAAAAGTTTTCCATAAGTCATAATATAAGGACATGTAATATCAAATTAAAAAACATATACCATGGTAAAAGAGTATAAAAAAATAATATAATAAACACGAGACATGGGATATAATCATTGGTATATAGAAATATTTATTTTCATTGAAATATAACATAATAAGGAATGACAACACATACACAAGTATAAAAAATCATGTGAACCAAGATAAACACATTATGTTCACACAAAAACTTTTGAAAAAAGATACTTGCATGATGTTCATATAAAAAACCTATTAAAAAAGATACCCACATCACGTTCACACAACAAACATGTGAACAAAGATACCCACATTATGTACACACAAGAAACCTGTGAATAATGATACCCACATAATGTTCACACAAAAAAATTGTGGAAAAATCTATCCACATTATGTTTACACAATAAACTTGTGAAAAAATATACCTGAATCATGTTCACACAATAAACCTATGAAAAAAGATACCTACATCACATTCACACATTAAACCAATGAATAAAGATACCCACATCACATTCACACAATATTTAATCATTTCATGTGATGTGAAATATTAAACAATAAAATTTAGGGCTATATAGGATCCCACTTTTCAATAATAATCATCTATATATTTGTGTTCCAAGAGAACATGAAAACATTAATATTTCAAAAATCACTTAATTAACCCTTGGGAAATAGTTGGGTTTCATAAAAAATTCCAAATATCATTTCATAATTCATCTAAAATATATTATAAGAACATATACATAGTGTAACCTAAGTATAATTAAGGATATTGAAAAAGATGAAAAATATATTTTCAAAATAAATAATTAAATCACTTTAAAAATAAAATGAAATACCCATTTTCATTTTAAAATCATTATAAATTAGATATATTTAGAAAAAAATATTTGTAAACATGGAAAGGAATATTAATTGAATATAATAGTCATTAGAGTAAAATATTGTGTTCCCATAAAAAACCTTAAAAATATATTTTAGAAAACATTTTTAACATTATCGTAAAATGATCAAGTTATGTGTCACTTTCAAAAGTTATTTTCAAAAAGGTGAAGTGATTTTTTTTGAAAACATCTAATTTTGAAATGAGAAACTTCAATAATGGATCCTTGAAAAATACATAAATTCTATCTCAAATAAATGTGTAATGGATGATAAAAAAATGAACATGGAGAGAAAACCTTTTTAATATTTTAAAATACATTTATTAAAGTCCAACATCATAAAAAGAGTTAATAAAACTTAATTTTAAAAAAAGGATAAGGGAAATATGAATGTCACATGAGATAATTCATAATTAGGTTTCCAAATATAAAGAAGAAAATTGGTGGGATGGTAAAATACGGTAATGAAAGAAAAATCATCGCTAAATAGGATGATAAATATTCTTAATAATGACATGATTTTATGGGGAATAAATTCGTTAAGGGGGAATATTTGAATCAAAAGTTTAATCATCATTAAAGATAAAGATAAAGTATAATATAAAATATTAGGGTAGAATAAATCAATAATAGAAGTAGGAAGTTCAATATGATACTTTATAACTCCAAGAAAGGGGGTTTGAGTTAACAAAAACCCTTACATTATTGTTATCTTTTGAATTGATAACCCATAAAAGGTAGGACATGATATAGATTTGAAAATCAATTATATTTCAATAAAATTATGATAAAATAAATTCATGGCTAATATATACACTAAAAAAGTGAAAAAGTGGTGAATACACATCATATATTAATGAAACAAAACTTAGATGCAAAAACCATTACCTTTAATGCTGCTTAGCTGAATGTGATCTAATGTCCTTTCTCCTTGGTAGAGCCCCTTTAAAAAACGGATTAAGTCTTTGAGAGGTGGTAATTTGAGAAGACTAGAAAAACTATAAAATGGATAAGAGTGTTGAGGAGTTATTTAAGAAAATTTTGGCTGAATCTAAGAGGCTTGATATGTGAGGAAAAGTGGGGTAGCAACGACTCCTTTTATAAGGGAGATGAGTGGAATTTTTGTAATAATATAAAAGGTAATGTTACTATTCAATGGTCAAGTGGATCCAATACTATAAAATAATGGATTGGATGAATGGTAAGGTTAATAAATCCTCAACCACACATTTTGTAACACCCCACCCCTACCTCGTTGGCTTAAGAAGGCGATGAGGGTTACTTAGCCTTAAGAGACGTTTCCAAGGCACCAAAGGCTGGCAAAAAATGTTGAGGGCTTCAAGGAATAGTGGGGAACGATTTTCCCTTAAGACAAAACCAACTAAACCAACAACTAAGGATGCATTCAATTTCAACCCAAACATGTATTCCCAAAAGACAACCAAATTGTTCCACAATAAAATCCAAAACCAATACAACCAGACCTGTCCACACCACATCAGAGTACAAGCAAAAACTGAACAACCAAACACCACAAGCCATGAAACCACCACAGCTCCACTCCAAGATCCAAGCTCCAAGCTCCACCAAGACATCACAAAGCACCACTAAAGGAGGGAGATGCCTTGCCTTTTCCCACGTCACAGTACATGACATCTGCAATGACACCACAATGCCAACGCAAGGGGTGAGTACTAAAACTTAATAGGTTTTTCCCAAATTACTTCCCTACACACACCACTAGGATAAAACCATTAACACATTTATATAAAACAATTTATATAAAATAATCACAAGTACAACCCTTTTCCATAATCCAAAAAAATTCTTACCAAACCATCTCACCCAAACCAAACAACCAAGGGAAAGCCAAAAAACATGCCATAAGCCAATTCACCATTTCACATTAGCACAAAAGATTCCATCTTTTCAAAACAACACACAACAAAACAACCATTATGGTGGGACTTCCACCCATCCCGTACACACCATTCTAAACTAGTGGTACTTCCCGACCACTACCCATAATGGTGGTTCTTCCCACCACTATCCATCACCTTTTATAGTGATACTTCCCACCCACTTACATAATGGTGGTTCTTTCGACCACTATCCATCACCTTTTATAGTGAGATTTCCTACCCACTTCCACACAACCAACACAATCTTTAACACTCAATCAACCAACAAGAACAATGCACCAAGGCCGCACAATAAACACGCAACCATTTCTAACACATGCCAATTTACTTCAATAAATCACTCATTTATTGAAAACAACCTTTAATAATTTTCCATGCCAAACAACATTTCAATAAAAAAACATCTTTATTGAAAACCATTTTCATCAACCATTTTCACAAATCAATTATAACCACCCATTTCAAAATCTCCATTTTAAAATCCACAATAAGAGAATTTCACCACAAACCCCCTTTTTTCCCCAAAAATCCCTAAACGGATTTCCAACCAAATTCGCATAACAAATCACAATTTAATTTCAGCACAATAATTAATTGTAACAAAGAACCACTAGTTCTATCCAAGTGGATTCGAGAGAGAATCCACCTACCTTTAGGGTTCCCGAGAAATCAACCCACGAACAACCGAGCCTCAAATCCGGTGAACACACCACCAAAACCTCTCTAGATCCCATTCCTTAATATTCAAAAGCCTTAAAATCATCATCCAAGGAAAAAAAACCCTAGATCTACACACAAAAAGTGTAGATCTAGAAAACCAAAAAAGAGAGGGATGTAGATCTAGAGGAAAACACAAAGAAACCATGAGAGAAGACTTACCCATGAGAAACCACCTTCAAAACACCAAGAAACATCTTCAAAACCCTTCCAAAATGAGTGGAAAATCTCCTCCACCACATGAGAACCAAAGAACCTGAGTGATCCATGAGTGGGAGGAAGATTGGAGTGAAATAGGTTAAGCCTGAGGGAGCTCGGAACTTATAACTTTATTTTTAAGTAGCCACAGGGTTAGTCTGCACGGTTTGGCAAACCGTGTGCTAACCGTGTGCACGTTACTGCCTCAGGAGAAAGGGTCTTCACAGTTTCCTCGCACGGTTTGGCAAACCGTGCGTAGGCCGTGTGAAGCCTACTATCTCCCTTGCATGGTTTCCTAGAGAATCTACACGGTTTCCACTAACCGTGCTCAAACCGTGTAGCACTTTAAAATCCTCCAAAGACATCCCAAAACCATTCCAACCTCTCCCAACCTCTTCCCAACTCATCTCATGAACTTTAAACACATAAAAATGCATAAACAAAGGCCACCTACCTCAAACTGGGGGTACTACATTCTCCCCACCATTAGACTTTCCATCCTCAGAAAGTAGTGAACCCGCCCTTTGCTGAAAGAGCTCGGGCCACTGATCAACCATCTCTTTCTCCCACTCCCAAGTCTCCTCTTGAATCTGACCATGTTGCCACAAAACAAGAACTAAACTGATGCTTTTACCACATAAAACTTTCTCTTTCCTATCCACAACCCACACTGGCACGTGCACCAACGAAGCATCTGGTCCTAGCTCAACATGATCCCATCGAATCACATGGTCACGATCCGACTGATACTTTTTCAACTGCGAGACATGAAACACATTGTGTACCGCACTGAACCTAGGTGGAAAATCCAAACGATAAGCCACCTCACCAACCCGCTCAAGAATCTCAAAAGGTCCAATATATCTCAGATATAACTTTCCCTGATTCCCAAACCGATGATGTCATAACCTAGAAGAGATCCTCAAGAACACATGATCACTCATCTCAAATGACAATGACCATCGACAATGATCCGCATAATATTTATGACAACTCTAAGCCGTCTCCATTCTCTTCCTGATCAACTTGATATTCTCCGTCATCTCCTGGACAAGGCTAGTCCAACCATTGAGGACTCACCATTTTCCACCCAATATAGTGGAGAACGACATGGCCGCCCATACAATGCTTCAAACAGAACCATCTGTATGGATGCCTGATAACTGTTATTGTACGAGAACTCAACAAAAAAAAATTGTGCCTCCCATGAGCCACCAAAATCCATGACACAATCCCACAACATATCCTCCAAAGTTTGTATCGTCCTCTTGGATTGACCATCCATCTGAGGGTGATACACCGTGCTCATAGACAACTGTGTCCCAAGGGCTTGCTGCAAGGATTTCTAGAAACGAGATGTAAACCTTGAATCTCTATCTGACACAATCGAAAATGGAACACCATTCCTCTTTACCACCTCCCAGATATAGATTTTGGACAGATCCTCCACCATATAAGATTCACGAATCAGGATGAAATGGGATGACTTCGTTAGACGATCCACTATCACCCAAATGGCATCGTGCTTTCTGACCGTTCTTGGGAGACCTGTAACAAAATCCATCGATATCTACTCCCACTTCCAAATAAGGATTGGTAAAGACTGCAACATTCCTGCTGGCCTCTGATGCTCTGCCTTGACCTGCTGACAAGTCAAGCATCTCGAAACAAACTCATCCACACTTCTTTTCATACCATCCCACCTAAACAGTGGTTTCAATGCTTTATACATTTTGTAAATTCTAGGATGAACAACCCACCTGGAATGATGATACACCCTGAGAAGATCCTCCTAACAAGAAACTGGTACAACCATCCGACTCCGAAAACAAAAAACTGAATCTCCATTCAGTTGCCAACCCTCAATGGTCTCCCCACTATTGAGTCTCGACCCCATGGTCAAACACTCAGAATAAGATATCTGTTCCTCTCTAACCAGGCTAACCAAGTCAGAAATCAACAAAACTAGAAAGAAGACTGCTCTATCTCCTGGGTCCTCACATTCCAACCGCATGTCAGCTATAACCAACATCAACTGCCACTGGTACGATGCCTCTTTGACCATCTGAGCATATTATTTTCTACTTAATGCATCCTCCACCGAATTTCCTTTACCTGGTGTGTACATCAAGTCAAAATCAAACATCTGGAGATATTCCATCCATATCTTTTTCCTTAAATTTAAATCCCTTTGTGAGAAAATGTGTTTCAAGATCTTATGATCTGTATATACCGTAAATTTATCACCAAAGTGATAATGCCACCACACTTTCAAAGCTTGGACCACTATTTCTAACTCCAAATCATGAGTTGGTTAGTTCTTCTCATTCACCATAAACTGCCATGAGCCATACACAACTACATGATTTCCTTGCATGAGAGGCACTCCAACCCTAATCCCGATGCATCACAATACACCACATACCATTTTCCTGGTTCCAGAAAAACCATGATTGGTGCTGATGTAAGGCGACCCTTTAGCTGTTCGAAACACTACTGACACTGTTCATTCCACTGGAATGGAACATTCTTTCTTGTCAAAGCTGTCATCGGTGAATCCAAACGTGAAAAATCACAAACAAAACACCAATAATACCCAGCTAGATTGAGGAAACTTCGTACATCAAACACATTCTTTGGCAGTTTCCATGAGATAGTATCCTCTACCTTTTCTGGATCCACTGAAACACCCCTTTCAGAAATCACATGGCCAAGAAAACGGACTTCCTGTATCCAAAAGTCACACTTTGGAAATTTGGTATACAACCGATGATCCCTCAAGATCCCTAGCACTGTCGCCAAGTGATGCTCATGCTCCACCCTTGTCTTTGAATACAACAGAATATCATTTACAAATACCAACACAAATGAATCCAGATATCTCTGAAATATCCAATTCATCAATGCCATAAACACTTCTGGCGCATTCGTTAGACCAAAGGGCATAACCACATATTCATAATGGCCATATCTACTTCTGAAATCTATTTTAGGAATATCTTCCTTCCTCACCCACAATTGATGATATCCCAACCTCAGGTCAATCTTGGAGAACCACTAGGCTCCCCTCAACTGGTCGAACAAATCAACAATTCGTGGAAGTGGATATCAATTCTTTATCGTAACTTGGTTAAGTATACGATAATCAACACATATCCTCAAGGTTCTATCTGCCTTTTTCACAAAAAACACCAGCGCTGCCCACATAGACATTCTAGGCCGGATAAACCCTTTGTTTTATAACTCTTCCAACTGTATTTTCAATTCCCGCAATTCAGCTGGTTCCATCTGATAAGATGAAAGTGAGAAAGGACTGGTCCCCAGAAAGAGATCAATCGTAAACTCCACTTCTATTATGAGAGGTAACTGAGAGAATTCTTCAGAAAAAACATCCATGAACTGATCTACCACTGCCAAAAGAACACTCTGCTCAACACCCATTACCGATTCTAACGACAACACTACCAAATTATGCAATAACGTGCCCACTACTGGTGCCAAAAAACTCATTGCACCTTGCCTTTCATGCCTCTCTCCTCTAAAGAGATGGATAACACCATTATGTGTCATAAAAGCCACTATTCGTGCATCATAATCAATGTGATCCTTAAATTCTACCAGCCAATCCATTCCCAGGATTACATCATACCCATACATCTCAAGCATTGAGAAATTCCACACTAGCTCTACCTTTCCAACAACGATACAAAATTATCAACACAAGAAGGCTCGACACTCTCTTCGACCCAGAGGAGTTTGAATTTTTAAAACCGAGGGCATCATTTCTACCCTTAAACCCAACAAATAAACCACACGTGCAACAATAAAGGAGTGTGAATCACCTGTATCAAACAACACTTGCATCAAGGTAGAATTTAAAATAATAGTAGCTCGCATCGTGGATGGCCCCGACTGATCATCCACCACAACCTGGTCAGCTCTAAACACATGTTTTCTTGCCACACTCTGCTCCTTATTGACCTGTTGAGGTGTCATGGTATTCCGAGAATCACCATGACCCACTTTACTCTGCTGACGAGGGGTGTGCTGCTGCCCCCATCCCGTTGAAGCATACGAAGTCTGCGATCCCTGAGGAGTGTCACGCACACCCGACCTTGGAGCATTTTGACAATAATGCTATAGATGCCCCATCTGCTTACAATTATGACATGCTCGAGGTTGTGCCATACAATCCCGCTTGATGTGACTCATAGAACCACACTGAAAACATCCTGTCTTACTCTAGGGATTGGAAGGAAGGTTTACCGATCCTTCCATTGAATTATATGCCATATTACTACCCTGTGAATAAGTGTCCCTATTTCGGTTGAACCCAATTGTAGAGTTCCCACTATTCCCCATGGGTACCACCATGCTTCCTCCACCCGGAGTGCCCAACAAATACCACTCAGCCACCGAGGCTCTATTCACCATCTCTGTGTAATCATCTATACACAACACCGCTATCTTTGAAAAAATTTCTTTCCTTAACCCCACTTCAAAGATCCTTGCCTTCAACGACATGCTACCCGCCACCTTGGGTGAAAACCTCACTAAGTTCATAAACTTAGCTGCATACTCTGTCACAAACATAAGCTCTTGCTTCAAACTGAAGAAATCAGTCGTATGCTGAATTCTGAATGTATGTGGGTAGAATTATTTATTAAATAATTCTTCAAAGCCTTCCCACATCATACCCTGGTCCATCCCTGCTTGGACTACCAACTCCCACCACTGAAGGGCAAGATCTTCCAACATATACGTGGTCAACTTCACTTTTAACTCTACTAGTGTTCCAAAGAACTCGAAGATCTTGTTCATTTTATTCAACCATTCTTCTGCCCTCTCCAGCTCTGAATCACCCCTGAAGATGGGTGGATTTTTCTTTTGAAACTGAACTGCATGATCCACATGCCTTGGTTCATCTGCTTTGTTTCCACTTTCCATAGCTTGGAAAGCTTGCACTATGCTATGCACTAACAGCTGGTTCACCTGAGTCTCAGGTGCTACCATATTATCAGTAGCCTCCTTTAGTTGGTCTCTATGACACCTCTCCGGTTCCATTTCTATAAACAGAAAACAAACAACCATGATTCTCACTTCCGTAGACATCACGAAATCCCATTTCAAATCACATTACACAACATTATCACAACAAGGCTTAACACCTTTTCCACATGTGCCATGTCTCACCATTTTGAATACCAAACCATTTTCAAAATACCAATTTATTCACATTACAATTTCACACATTCATATCACATCATAAATCATTATACCCCAATGAAATATGCATCCTAGAGGGAAGTCATTTCTACCATGCATGTCATGCTCATCTCATTGGTTACACCCATGACAATGAGATATCCAATGCCTATAAGTGTCTCCAAAACACTTATGTACCCAACTCCTTGGTAACTTTAATTTCAGTATAAAAGGGTTAGATATGTCCTTTTATGCTATACATTCCAAGTTCTGACATTCCTATGCCTTTCTACCATTACGAATCAAGGAATATACCACAATTAATGTCAACTCCAAATCCAGGAATCAACTCCAAAGGACCAAACAAGCTGATACCACTTGTAAAACCCCACCCCTACCACATTGGATTGAGAAGGTGGTAAGGGTTAGATGGCCTTAAGTGACGTTCCTAAGGCGCCAAAGGCTGGTAAAAAATTACGAGGGTTTCAAGGAACAGTGTGGAATGATTTTCCCTTAAGAAAAAACCAACTAAAACAATAACTAAAGATGCATGCACTTTCAACCCAAACATGTATTCCCAAAAGACAACCAAATTGTTCCACAATACAACCCAAAACCAATACAACCAGACCTGTCCACACCACATCAGAGTACAAGCGAAAACTGAACAACCAAACACCACAAGCCATGACACCACCACAAATCCACTCCAAGCTCCAAGCTCCAAGCTCCACCAAGACATCACAAAGCACCACTAAAGGAGGGATATGCCTCGCCTTTTCCCATGTCACAGTAAACGAAATCTGCAAAGACACCACAATGACAAAGCAGGGGGTGAGTACTAACACTTTGTAAGTTTTTCCCAAATGACTTCCCTACACACGCCACTAGGATAAAACCATTAACACATTTATATAAAACAATTTATATAAAATAATCACAAGTACAACCCTTTTCCATAATCCAAAAGCATGCTTACCAAACCATCTCACCCAAACCAAACAACCAAGGGAAAGCCAAAAAACATTCCATAAGCCAATTCACCATTTCACATTAGCACAACAAATTCCATCTTTGCAAAACAACACACAACAAAACAACCATTACAGTGGGACTTCCACCCATCCCGTACACCCCATTCTAAACTAGTGGTACTTCCCAACCACTACCCATAATAGTGGTTCTTCCTACCACTATCCATCACCTTTTATAGTGATACTTCCCACCCACTTCCATAATGGTGGTTCTTTCGACCACTATCCATCACCTTTTATAGTGAGACTTCCCGCCCACTTACACACAACCAACACAATCCATAACACTCAATCAACCAACAAGCACAATGCACCAATGCCACATAATAAACACACAACCATTTCCAACACATGCCAATTTACTTCAATAAATCACTCATTTATTGAAAACACCCTTTAATCGTTTTCCATGCCAAACAACATTTCAATAAAAAAATTATCTTTATTGAAAACCATTTTCATCAACCATTTTCACAAATCAATCACAGCCACCCATTTCCAAATCTCCATTTTAAAATCCATAACAAGATCATTTCACCACAAACCCCCCTTTTTTTTCCAAAAACCCCCAAATGGATTTCCAACCAAATTCGCAGAAGAAATCATATTTTAATTTCAGCACAATAATTAATTATAACAAATAACCACTAGTTATAACCAAGTGGAGTTGAGAGAGAAGCCACCTACCTTTAAGGTTCCCAAGAAATTGACCCATGAACAACCGCGCCTCATATCCAGCGAACACACCACCAAAACCTCTCTAGATCTCCTTCCCTAACATTCACAGGCCTTAAAATCATCATCCAAGGAAAACAGAACCCTATATCTACACAAAAAAGGGTAGATCTAGAAAACAAAGAAATAGAGGGATTTATATCTAGAGGAAAACACAAAGAAACCATGAGAGAAGACTTACCCATGAGAAACCACCTTCAAACCACCAAGAAACCTCTTCAAAACCCTTAAAAAATGAGTGCGAAAGCTCATCCACCCCCTGAGAACCGAAGAAACCGAGTGATACATGAGTGGGAGGAAGATTTGAGTGAAATAGGTTAATCCCAAGGGAGTCTGGAACTTATAACCCTATTTTTAAGTAGCCGCACGGTTAGTCCACACGGTTTGGAAAACCGTGCGCTAACCATGCACACGCTTCTGCCTCGAGAGAAAGGGTACGCACTGTTTCCTCACACAGTTTGGAAAACCGTGCGTAGGCCGTGCGAATCCTACTATCTCCCTTGCAAGGTTTCCTAGATAATTCGCACGGTTTCCACTAACCGTGCTCAAACTATGCACCCCTTTAAAAGCCTCCAAACACATCCCAAAACCAGTCCAACCTCTCCCAACCTCTTCCCAACTCATCTCATGCACTTTAAACACATAAAAATGCATAAAAAAGGCCACCTACCTCAAACCATGGGTACTACACATTTACACATATGTTTTTAACTCTTTTACACTTAGATTTTTCACTTCTACCATTTTTGATTTTTACTGTGGTAACTAATATTTACCAAACTGATTTACTTTTAATGCCTAAAAATAAAATGGGTATTATTTAATTATTTGGATCTAATGATTTAAAATATGAAATACATTTTTTTAAATAATTTTTTTATCAAAAATAAAAAACAATTTTAACATTAACGCATGTAACGTGTAAAAACCCGTTAGAAAAAGTGTATTTTTATGTGCAAAAATAATGTTTAGGATAAAATGGTTATTTTTTTTGATTTAAATGAAATTAATAAGCTTATTATTAAAAAAATTATATTCATATAGCTTACAAATAAAACCAAATCTGAATTCTACCATGTGATATCATAATTAAAGAAAAAGATGAAAACTATTTTTTATTAGAATAAAAGATTACTTAAGTTTCAAAATGTTAAATAGGGGTTTTATAAATTCAACATTGTATTTTTAAATTTAATTAAATCCATAAATAAAATATATATCATGATTTTTTAAAGTTTTTAAGTTATAGTTACTTTTTGATATATTCATAAATGCTATGGTTTTAGTAAAAAATGCATTTTTCACTATTCACCTAAAAATCAATTATTTTAGAAAAATAAAAAAAAATCATCCTAATCTAATTTTGAAATAATGAATTTAAAAATTAAGTTAATTTTATAAAATTTAATTTCTAAAATTTATAAATTTAATTTTTAAATTAAAATTTAAAATATAAAGAAAAACAATTTTTATTAAAAAAAATATGTTTTTAAATATTAAATGTTCTTAATATCATTTCAAGTAAAATTATAATTTAAATAATATTAATATATTAGTTAATATATAGTAATATTTTAAAATTGGTCAATTTAATTATTAGGATAAAATATATAATAATTTGAAAAATAGTTACTTGGGAAAGAACAAAACTTTTTAATATTAGATCATATTAATTATTTATACCCTAAATGAAATAAATTTTAGTTGAGTAATATATTTTTGTTTACTAGAGGTTTTATTATTATTATGTTTTGATGATAATATTCATCTAATATGTCTTGGATCATTTTAGTTTAGTGTTTTGTGTAGAAAAATCTATCGATTATAATATTAATTTAGAGAAAAATATATTCCAAAATATCAGGGTGTTAGAAACCACATATAAAAACTCAATATATAATATAATCCCTCTACTAGGATATCTTATCAAGTAAGTTTCACACCCATTCCATAAACCTATGTTCTTGATATGTATTTATTTGACTATTTGAAATGAACTCATCAATACACAATGATCACGAAATTTAGTTCAATGCTTCCATTCCAATCAAAGGTTCGATACCTCATCTTCCATAAGTATGGGAGGGAAAAATCATTTCTTGAATTATTCATTAATAATATATCATTTGTGACACACCCAACATACCATATTTTTTTGTGAATATATGGAATCACTTTTTACGTCATTACATCAATGTATGTGATTCATGATATGCATTAATAATAATATTAGAGTCTAAGGATAATTATACATGCTCTCATATAGGAATATCTGATAACAAAGAAACATTTGGATTTCCTATAGGTGGTTCTATTCTCATAATCTCCCATCTTGGAGATTACCAAGTATGAACTTCATGAGGTGAATCATCATCTACTTATGAGTACCCACACCTGATAGTCAACATGCTATGTGTCCTATCATAGAATGTTAAATAACCATGGAATAATATTTAAGAATATCATCATAGCATTTTATATTTCTCAACATAACAGGGAACTACCTAACCTTTTCCAATGAAATAAATACTCTAGGAAATTATTATAATAAGGTAACAATGAACAATATGTAATAAGATGGTTTATTTATATAAAATTATTCAAATATACATGAAAACTAGGTATAAATAGTAGGTTCTAGAAGACTAACTCAAATAAATTTCATCCCTTTTATTAGTGCTAAGAGAATATTGATAAAGAGGGGAACTTTATCAATACTGACTTAGCACCGATAAATGTTCGACCTTTCCCAATGTTGAACTCTAACACTAAGAAATTTTTTTAGTTATTGTAACAGAAAACACAAAACATAATCATTTTCAATGTACAATCAATATATTTTCAAATAATAAAGACATTTAATTACTTTTCATTAGTTTTTTATAATTTAAGGTATTAGTTAAAATTACAAGAATTATAAAAAATATTTTACAATACAAGAAACATAAAATTAAAATATCATTTAAAAATTAAGAAAAACTTAAAAAAAAGACAATATGTGAAAGAGAACATGTTGTCGAAGGATCAACCATTCACTGAATTTATCCAAACAAAATATGTGTATTAGTAATTGATAAAAATTTCATATATAAATAATAAAAAACAATTTTTAATATATTAATACTATAAAACAAATGAAAATAAACTACAAGTGAATTATTATATAATAATTTGATGAACTTTAACTTATTCAAAACCTTTTATCATTATGAGATATGATAAAAACACTAAATTATCTAAATATTTTTATCTTTAAAGTAATATATAACTCCTAACATCAACTTTTTTATTTCTAATATAGTGATATCCCATAAGTTTAGTTGATAAACAATTATCAATGAAGAATAAATACACATGTAGGATAATAACTCTAATATATATGCTAATATTTTTCTTGAACATCCTTTTTAATCTATCATTTAAAAATTTATTTCCCAATGTATGAGTTAATTACTTTCTTCAAATGAGGTATTTAACTCATATATAAAGGAATTTATTTTATAATAAATAAATAGTAAGAATATTCCATAAAAATCTGACATTGTAACTCTTATTGTAACATACTTCCCCAATTACCCGAATGATGCTCGAACCAAAGTGTCACATGCCCTTAGGCACTCCCCCCATACATCAGAGGCTATTGAATAATGAATAGGGTCTATCAATAATTCATGGACACTATACCTTCCAACATATAACCATAAATAATAGTGAAATAATAATAAAATTTCATCCACAACAAAACTACATAATAAATACATTACAATGATAAGATAAGACTTCCAAAACATGAAATAAATAAATCTTACATCATTTATCATAATTAAACATTACATCTCATAAATAAAAACACTCTCAAAATCCAAAGATTTATAGTCTTTAAATATTGGCTACATAGACATCTTATTACTTTGAAATATTCCCCAAAATTCCCCACACGTGATTTCCTCTAAATTATATTCCACCATATAAGTTTTAGGGGAAATTGTGAAACATAAGAATTAAGTGAGTTAAAATTCATAGTAAGGGAAAAAATATCAAAATGAATTAGATCATTAGGTTATAAATATGTGAGAAAATAATAACATGAGATAAATACCTATTTAACGGAATAAGATCATGTAATCAGAGGAAGTGATCATAAATCATGATAACATGGTCAAAGATCATTGCATATGAACATAAAACCACAAAAGGATCATCCTAAAAGCATAAAATATACCATGAAATAAGAATGTGAAAACATAATACAATAATCATGGTCCAATGTGATGATATTTATCTAAAAAATATGTTTTTATTAGATGAGTATCATGTTTTATAAACATTTAATAAGTACTTTTATTAAATAGGTTCCCACTAAAATGATGACTTCTTTTGAAATACATCAAATACATTAGTGGTAAATATCTATATTTCACTAAGAAATGAGGATTCTTTGGCATTCTTTCACCAATTAGTTATTTAGGTAAGGAATCACTAATCATATCATATATAACTCTTGGATAGTTGAGTGGGTAAGTTTTTTACTCAATCCATTAAATCGATAAACTCAACTCTACTCCTCTAGTAACATAATCCTATTATAGTCCCCCAACTAACTATAACCCAAAATAGATTCCTAGAATGGATACCTAATACTATTAGGGTTAGCTATTACTTTCTATACTTACACAAGATAATCCACGAGCACCCAGCTTTGGCATGACCTATCCAGTTGGATGATTGAGGTCTTGAAAAGTGTAGCATTGGAAGGAGCCTAACACTTAGTATTTTGAAAGGGATTTAATCAAACATCTTATATTAGGTTATTCCCTTTATATATGCTTGTTTTTAGTGATTTATTTTGAATTCTATTTCTTCTTATAAACCAATATGTTCAAATAATATTGATGTATACCTCTTTACATAACTCAAAATTTGTGTTACTCACCAAAAAATAAAATCCAAACAAATTTATACATATCTAAACAAATCTAATTCATGAGGAACATGAAATTTTCTTGTAAAGGTGTATAATTATATGAAATTATCAATTCCCTAATGAGTAATTATGAAGAAATAAATAGTCAACCCCCTCCTTTTAAAAAACAAGGAATAGGCCTCGAGGATAAGGGTGTAATTGAGTCAAGATGAGTTGAACATCTCAGTACTCGAGCAGGATATCAATACTTAAAATCAGTGAACAATATCATCTTAGTGATTGATCAAGCAAAAATTTCCTAGATCAATCTAAAGATCGAGTTTAACTCGAGATCAATTAAGATAATCAATTAAGTTCAACTTAGTTTTATTAAGACATATTACCATAATTTTAATTATAAAATATAGCTTGAATTCAAGCTCATACTCTAATTGTTACTCCCCATATAATTCTCTTTTTCCCTTTTTTAAAGGGATATTTGAAGTTAAGTTGGAACTAGGTACAAAAACCAATAGAACCTGACCACCATACAACCACATTACACAATCCAATAGGGACATAAGACATAATAAAAAGAGGAAAAAATCAAGGTAAATCAAGTCTCAAGCCATAGGGGGCTTATCGGTATTTATATTCTAGATTAGTGGTGATAAGACCACCCTTCACCTATTTAGTAAAATGTGAGGGAAAGAGAAATGTATAAAATTCAGGGCCTCTTAAGGCCACAAGGTTCTATTTCTATTCCTCCACTAGATCTTATAATTAAACTGGTTGATGAAGATTTAAATCCTAGTATTTACTCTTGGAATATTATAAAATTGAATCTGGTTGGACATGATATATTGGAGGAGTAGGAGTAGGATATTAGAATTGAATCTCAGATTCATTAACAACTGAGTTTGGTGGCATAGTAATAATAAGAGGGTGGCTGGATCATAACCTTAAAACTCATACTATTGAGCCACATCAACTTTTATTTGGTTAGGAACAAATTCATGGAATTTAACAAGCTCTTGAAATTATTAAACCTCAAGATTCTTAGGAGTCATTCTATGTCTTTCAATAGATTACTGAGAAACAACCTCCATGGGATAATTGGGGCCTGAAATCTTACCTACTGACCACATCCTCATGGGTTTGGTAAGGTTTCAATAATCTATTTACTGCCTAATATTCTTTCTTGGGTGCACTAGATAATTCCCAGTGTCATAGCCACCCTTTTCATTTTTTACTCATGATTATAAATGAAAATATTTTTGAACCTACACTATATCATCAAAAACTAAAAAGGCCTAAGAGGAAGCCTATTTTATTTGTATAAATTAGAAAGATCCTTTAGATACTTGGGTGACAAAACCTTTGAGTCAGACCCAATATTAGGACTTAGTGCCTAAGGATGCTTCTTCTTCTTTCCATGATAGGTTATCTTCCATCCCTTGTTATCCTCATCCCATTTTCCTCACTCTATTTTTTGAAACAATTTTAAATATCAAGGCTAGGGAGGGAATCCCAATTAGATGAATATTGAAGGCCCCACATTACAAGATCTTGAATATCCTGTTGATTGGACTTTGTGACTTCCTACAACTTGTTGTACACAAAAAGATGCTTCCACTCCCATTTCTTGCGAAATCTCAAACACCGCTTGAAGGTTCCTTATTAGATCATTCTGCCTAGGTAGAGGATCATCTCTAATACTATTTTACTCACCAATCACCCCTAAAATTAGAGAAGGACCCAACCTCAATTTATGATGGCTAGGACCCCACTTGATTGGCAAGTAGTCTTGGGAGAATAATCCACCCTTTAATACCCATCTCTCCCAAAACCAAAGAATAAGAGTTCATGTTACCAGCATTCATGATATATAAATTATATATAGGTATAGGTTAATTCTCTTGACCATCCTAATTCATAATCTACTACCCTAAGATACCTTTATGGAATTTTTTAAGGTTTCCAATTTGATTACTGCAGACAAAGTAATCACACCACGACTTGTACTATATTGACTGAAGGAATCCGAACTCCCCTTCAATTTCAATCTAGTCTGATTATACCAGAGTATTTGAAATTTCAACCTCCACATAGATAAAATGTGAAATGGGGTAGAACATGGATTTATATCTACTATAAAATCATAGAAAATGACCAAATAGATTTTCAAGAATTTTGAGAATCGATAGGTTTTGGAATAAGAGAGGAAGACCAAGAAAGCACACCCAAATCACCAAAGAAGGGGGGGGGGGGTGGTTCACAGTCCATATGGAAAGTGTAAGAGCATATAAATAGAAACAACCAATTATTTTCAAAGTGGTGTCAACATTTGGACTAGGTGGGAGAAAAATAATCTTCTAAAGTAATATAAATCAGGATGTGATGGGAATCAAGGAGTCCTAATATCACATAAGCCTTAAATCCCCAAGATCCATTGATAAATCAATCAAATACATCAAATTACAACCATTGGAAACTAAAATGAGAAACCAAAGAGAACTTGAGGAAAGTCAAGGTTTCGGTTAACACCATTTGTGAGATAGGAAGCTTTGGGAACCCTTGATCGAGCAACATGACTTTAGGGTATAGATTAATACTTAAAAACTTTAGTAAGGAATATGGGTTAGTAAAACTATTTTTGATGATATTTTAGTAAAATAAAAGAAATGATTTAATAGTTTATAAAATAAAATAAAAGATATTGATTTATCTCCTTATGTTTGGATCAATAACTTAGTAAAAGAAAAGAAATTATTTGGATTTCTGCCCATTTTGTATGGTGAAAATTTTAAAATAAAAGAAAAAAATTCTTTTGTGATCATATAGAAAATAGGGGTAAAATTGGAAATTTAAATTATTAATTAGACTCTATCATCATTTCCTTCCAAATCATCCCAATTTTGGGATGATTTAAAAACAATAAGAGGAAAGAAATCCATTTCTCTCTATTTCCCCCCTTATCATTTATACGCTCTTAAAAATTGATTACAAAAAATTAGAAACCTATTTCCCTCTTTTATATCATTTATTTTCTCCTAAAACTACTCATTCCAAACTACCCTTAAATGGGGATAAATTATTAGGATGCGATGAGGAAGGATCATCAGATGGATCTACCCCTTCCTTCGAAGGGGAAAGTCTAGAGGTGGATGACATCATCTAAGAAAAAACCCAAACTGGAGGATGTCAACATCAAATTTTTTCTCTATATTGAAAACTTTATCTTGAAATTATATATATTGAATAAAAATAATATATTAAAAAAGTATCTGTTCAATTAAGATCATGAGATATTGATTATGTTATTTTGTTACATCAACTCGAGTAGCTCGAGTAACCTCATGAGATATTGATTATACTGTTATAACTCGGCTCAAGTTTTTTTACTTGAGTATCTTGAGTTTAAGCTCAACTCATAAAAAATGAACCAATTTTGAGTATTTGTTGAGTCAAGACTGAGTATCTTACAAGAACTTGAGCTCATTTACGACCCTACTCTAAGAAAGTGGGAAAGTTCGACCCAAAATCTCTCTACCCAGGGATACTTTACTAAAGACATATTCTAATTCATCATAAATCCAATTCCTAACGTGTATAAACTATATTAAACAACTAAATTCAATCTAATAACTTTGATTACAAAAAAAGTTCAATGTAAATAAAAACTAAATCAATTATCATTCCTAGCATATATGTCCTTAGAAGCTTGTATGATAATATATAAAATTGGTTTAATAACTTTAAAATTAATAATACACATATTCAAAATATAAAAAAAATTATATATATGAAAAATAAATAAATAAAAAATTAACATATTTAAACATGAGAAAAAATTTATGAATAATCATAAAATTAAAACTAATCATAAACTCTTTATAATTTTAACCATTAATTATTGGCATTCTATAATCTTGAATATAAACACTTTATATTAATTTTATAATATGAACACCATATTATTCATTATATGGAATTTCAATTTAAATATATCATATTAAATGAAATATAAACATTTTATATTTCAATTTATATTATGTAAATTATTTACATAATCCAAATATCACATAATTAACATTATTTAAACCTTGAAAAAATCAATCATCAAAACTCCTTTTAATGTGGTTTAAATAATATCCCAAATAAGATTCATAATTTGAATAATTATAATTAACTGTTATAAACAATTCATAATCTTAAATATAAATACTTTATATTTAACCTTATTTTTGTAATTTATAAAAACTTTATAATTACCATTATTATTTATAAATAAAACCTTTTTTCTACCATAAATAATTCTATATAATTTTGAAAAAAGGTATTTTAATATTAGCAAATAATATTATAGAATATTTATAAATAAAATTTTATAAACATTTAATTAATTAATTATACACACCTTATAATTAATTAATTTATAAAACTTTTATATATAAATAAATATCCTAAAATACATTTTATTATAATTTAAAAATAATTTATAAATTATATATTATTCGACTTATAATTTAATTTAAATAAAAACAAAATTTCCCTTTTAATCATATTTAATGATTCAAGCCTAATCACAGGATATAACTAATAGGGTTATGATGATTAAACAATTTAAAGGTTATCAATCATATTTTCTGACTAATATACCTATTGTATCCTATGATATGATACATAAAGGTAGACTGTTTTTTCATGTGATGAATTTGTTTATGTCATATTATACAACTAGTGATATCATAAAACATGTTATCATACTACTTACACTATCCAATCATAAATAATGATTGGATATATTATAAAAATGTGATAAATTGAATTTTATAGTATGATACACTCTTAAAAACTATGATTTTGGTATCCAAATGATGATAGTTATCATTCAAAAGTCTTACATGTTGGCTATCATAAATTTAAAATTTTATTAGATGAAACACATGAGAGTTTAATTCATGAAATAATTGTAGGAAATGGTTGGGTGGCATATACTCGTATGTTATAACACATGAGTAAATAAAAGTTCAATTTAGGATTATCCTTGAGAGATTTTTTATGGGGAATCTCCTTGAGAGGGATTCATGTAAGCCTGCCTAAGCCCCGACCAAACCTCCTACCCATACCTGTCTTCTCCTACTCCCTTACACTATATGGAACAAGCATGTCACGGATGATGGAAGGATCCCAATCATATAATGAGTGATTCAATTTCAACCTATGGGTACCTCTAGAGGAAATATTTATTTTTTCTACCTCTAGATATCTTCATTATCCACATGGGATGAAGACTAATGCAATGAGTATTTGTGGTGTAAGGTGCACATTTTCTTTATTTATAGTTTATACATGATTTTATTTATCTAGCATGTTTGATCTTGGTTTGGGTTTTTTGTATTTCTTTGATCACATTTAACAAGTTTTTTAAAACCTTCTAAACCCATCAGTGGTATCAAATCCTTACTTTTCATTTAGATTCATGAAATAATATTAGAAATGATGTTTTCGAAGTTTCATTGCATGATGTAAACTCTATCATAAAATATGATTTATAAATTTGTTCTTTAAATTTTATATATGACTTATGATATATGATATCTTACCCAAACACTAAATAAAAATCCCTAGGTTTTTTATTAGTTATAGTGTATGAATTTTGGTTATTTTATTCAATGATATCTCTTTACCATGTTGGGTTTGATTCATAAAGCAAAAGGCATGGGGGGGGGAATATACTATTTAAAAATAATTAAATATTTGAATTATATTTCATAGTTAATTATCAAAATTAATTATCATACACATGTAATAATAAAATATACAGTGTAAAATAAATAGATAACAGATACAATTTTATTTTAGTTCAGTTCAATGGGAACCTATATCTACTCTTACACCTCTCCAATATTTGAGAGATGCATTATGCACTACTTTATTTTTGAGGGGGGATCATATCCCAATACGACCTACCTTTTCTGGTAGAGGAATAACTAATAAAGAAACCTAAACTTTAATGGAGAGTAAAAAACCATTACAATATGCACTTTTTGAGGAACATATAACCTATCCAAACTTCAAAATATCATATTCAAAACCTAAATGAATTGGATTTAGAATCTAGGAATCACAACTTGAAAATAGAATGGCTTTGTTGGAAAAAAGTAAAGTTTAAGCTTATATTAGAAAGATAAAAAGAATTAATATAGACTCAGATAGAACCTAGAAGAAAAGTCGATGAATACTGATGAAGAAACATCATTGGTTCCTAAGTAAAGTATCAATACGCCGCTTCATGGAAGTAGTAAAAGTCGAAGAATTTTTGGCTCCCCTTCAGAGTTTTTCCAGAAGACAATAATAGGTTCACACAGGATCACTTGGAAATTGATATTATCACATAATACATGAGATTTTGAATACTCAAACCAAAGTAAAATTATTAGAAAATTATCATAGTATCATGTACTTTTAATGAGTTTTGATCTCCTTTAACTAATACTAAAAAATAACTAAACAACAACCAAACAACAAGTTAGATAATTAAAAATAATTAAAAATTATCAAAGAGGGAGAGAGAGAGATTATTGTTCCATAATAATTGTTGATATTAAAAAAATAATTAATAATTAAAATTAATTTCAATTAATCATTTAATAGTTCAAAATATATCCACAATGATAAGTCAAAGGAATATCATAAATATCTCATTGTTTCAATATGTAAATTAAAAATTGGAATTTTCAAAAAATTTCCATATACAAGCAGATATAGGATAGAAATTTAAATAAAATAATATTGAATTAAATACAATAAATCATCTTTGAGTATGTTTTTTATCATTAAAAAATAATTTAGAAACATTAAATGAAAAATAAATGAGTCAAAATAAATAAACTCAAAATTTTGAAAGTTATTTTTCTAGGTTTATGTGTGAAAGAAGAAACAATTTAAATATACAATTAATTCTAGTTAAAATTTCCCCAAATCAGTTAGAATAGTATCTAAATGAATAATATGATTTTTTTAATTAATGAAACAATTAAAAAAACTACTAAAAACATATGGTAATCCAAATTATCAAAAATCACGAAAAATAGAGTAATCTAGAAATTTTAGATTTCATTAAAATAGATAAATTATTGGATTTCCTGTGAGGTTAAACTTAAATTAAATCTTTAATGTGAGGTTTTGAACATATGAATAAGTGACATACCATGATGTGTTTACCACATGATCAATATTGGCTGTAAGTATAAATCAACTTACCACATAAACAAAAGTATTAACCGCATTAATAAATGACTCTGCAATAAGTTGAGTTACTTTGTGACAGTGAAGCTACCATAAGAATAAATGAATGTGTCGTAAGTTAAGTGACCTTGAAGCTGAATCGAATAATCTACTGTGATAATTATGTATGTGGCAGGTCAAGTGACTACGAGACATGAAAAATAATGATATAAACATTGTTTGTAGAATCCTTTAATAAAAATAATGTATAGAAACCACAAAAAAGATAAATTACACAATAAGTATGACATTGTGAGAAATTTTAATTATCCATTTTAAAAAATAAAAAACATTTTAGGTCTTTTTTTTAACGCTCTGACCCCAGATAACCAGAGTCGGTGCATTATTACGTATCATTGGCATGATCACAAAAGATTAAGTCTCGAAAGACCGATTAGTTTAGTAGCCTTGGAAACACTAGATACATTCATAAATGTTACACTACATCATAAAGGAAAAAACTACAATAACATAGTTTCCATAGTCCACACTCACATCCCCTTCAGAATATCCCTGCAGGTCAGTTATAAAATATGTTTTCACATCCTGGGAAAAATAAAACATAGAAAAAGGTGAGCTCAGATGCCCAGTAATGATAACAATATAGCGAAAACTTTCATAAATAAACATAAACATTTAAGGCAATGTATAACTAAAACAAAAGCCTTTTAAACTTGAACTTCAACATAATATGGAAAAAATAAAATGAAATAATTCCATTTACTTATTCACATGGATGTTCTACTAGTCAAATAATCACATGCAATATCAATAACCACTTTCATAATGATGGAATACATAATGCTAGACTATCATAACCACATAGTTAAGGCCTCGTGCTAAGACTACAAATAAGATTTTGTCAAGGCCTTGTTACAAGACACTAGTTTGTCTTATGAGACCTACCGATGCATCAAGGAGCTATAGTAGGCTCCACCCATCACTTATTAAGTCCAATACATTCCTTATATGAACAGGTTTAAACATAACATAAACATTCGTATTAAAACTAACATACGAAATGTAAATACTTTATCCATAAACCATAAATAGTATAAAAATAACACATCCATAGTCAAACAAATCAAAAAACCTTCAATACAATATGGAAGTTTTTTATCATAACAAATAAACTTCAAATAAGTATAAAATCCATCAAAGGATGTTGACATAGATGAAATAAAAACTATTTGAGAGAAATATCTCTTTTTTTGAAATCATTTAAAAGTCACATAATTATAAAGTAAAAAATTTACTTTGAAAATATTCTTATAAGATTCTAAGGGAAGCTTCAATGATTTTATAATAGCGGAAAATAGCTGCACCCACCGTATAAGTTAAAAAGACATTCTTACCTTAATTTTGTTGAAAAAGTTAAAAAAGAACTTGTTCGGAAAACAACAGAAAGATTCCTTTATAAACTTCTTATAAAAAGTCAAAAAGGGTATAAATGAATTTAACCCATAGTCTGTAAAATAGTAATAATGATTTGAAATACATTTTTAAGAAACATGGATGTGGATGATAAAGAGGTCCCAGTAGATAATCACGTATAAACAACCTCGGATAATGAAGAGATTGTGAAATAAACCGTTACCTTGTAATTTTATTTGGTTGAGGGTATGTTAACCTCATGTATAATGGTGAAATAATTGTTATTAAATTATACAAGAATAATTTAAATTAATATGATATCATATATGATCTTTTAACATTTCTTTGTTAATAATATCTTAGTATTATCGTTGTTTCGTGTGTTAACTTACTCATTTTATTTTATATGTTTTGCTACATAAGACATTTTTATTATGGATAGGTTCTATCTTATTCATATACAAAATTATATCAAGTCCTTAAACATTATATTTAATCATTAAATGATAATTATACTTGAATGGATACGATGGGGAATGAATCTCATCAAGTTCGTGGAGACAGTAGTCCGTACGTACGCATGAGCGACAATATCATTATTTTGATATTAAAATAATATATAATTGGATGGTATATCATATATAAAGAATTATTATCATGTTATATTTATTATTTACATGAATTAAACATTATTATTATACCCATCAAAATAATAAATTATTGAATAACAATTACACCACGGCGTGGAGACGGTAACCCGTACGTACACACTTATGGTGACATGTCATTCAAGGGATGGATAGAATAATGAATTTGGTTGTTTCATATTTATAATAAAATCACATTATATATAATATACTGGATTTATTATTTTATAATGGGAATAACAAAGAAATAAGAAGTTGAAGAAGAAAGGAACTTGAAAGAGGGCGGTGAAAACATTACCTCTTCTTCGGGTTCTTCCTTTTGATTTAATCAAAAGGGATCCTTAGGATGGCTTTATGATAAAAATAAGGCCTCTAGGTAGAATTTAGGGAAGTTGAGAGAATATTTGGGTAGGGTTTGACCGAACCAAAAGGCTTTTAAGGTGTGAAGAATTGGTTAGAAGTGGTGTCCTTTTATATGGGGGAGGAGGGGATCTTTAGAAAAAACTTAAAGTATTATTTTATAATAAATTCATATTCGGTTTCTAATGGCTCCAAAGTGGATTATTTAAAGTTTAAGGTTTTTATAGGTCACAAATCACTCAACCAATATGTTTTATACAGGTTTGGGCTACTTTATTAACCTTATATTTTAGTTTTAACTCTTAGTTAATTAGTTTGACACTTACCATGTCTCTTTGTATTTTTATATTATATAGTCAATAAACTTACTATAAACTTCCAAGAGACCCCTAAATGGTCCATTAATGATACACCTATCATTATATAAGTCTCTTGGACGAAACTTATATTTTTAGGAATATAATATGAATTAATAATATAATATTTATTTTAAAAACTCTTTTATGTCAATTTTGACACTTTTGGTATTTTGTTTTTGATAAATTCATAAAAGAATTATTACTTAAAAAAAATTAATCTGACCAACCTTAATATGTTATATCAACCTATAAAATTAGTTTAATTCATAAAAAGTATCAAATTAAATTTATTTTGATATTTATAATATCAATTATTTGAATATTTCATTAATTAGGTAATTACTGCATCACCATTGTGTCATAAATAAATTAAATTATTTAGTGTCAAAAAATTATAAATAAAATACCATTATGTATTAAATATTTTTATCTTTATAATTAATATTTATAATCTAATTTATCTTATTTATATCCCTATATTAGAAATGTTTTAGTAATTAAACCTTGATTTAAACTCTTTTAACTCTTCTTTGAATTAAATAGTAATAAATGTCCTAATCTAATCCAAGTGGACCTAAATGATAATATTTTATTCCTAAGGATGTTTTTGGTCAATATACACCTGTCCAATAGAATTAGGACATGTGTTAGGGTAATATTAATATCATTTTTACCCTTAATTACCTTATTTACTTTTAACCGTGGTAAATAAAAGTAAAAAGTTACTATTCACCAAAAATTATTTTTATCTCATTGAACCACATTTTACTCCTTGAAGTTAACCATGTGTCTCAAATTTTTAAAATTCCACTCACAAAACCGGTAACATTAAGTTTTATGTGAATTTGCAAATTCTCCTAGGAGATGAGTAAAAGACGGTGAAAAGTTCAATAAAATTTTTATATACCTAAAATTATTCTAAAATAAATCCAATGAATTAAATTGAAATTATATAGGCATTATGTATCTATTTTTACCTTAATTAAATTTAAATAAAATAAATAATTATTTAAATAAAAATTCGGTTTTAAACTATAACTTAGTGTTTTTTCACTATTCATCAAAAATTGAATGTTTTCAGAAAAATACCAAAAATTCACCCTAAACTAATTTCGATATTCCAAATCCAAAAATGAAGTCCATTTTGAAAGATAAAATTTATAAAATTTCAAAAAGTGGGTATTACTATTCATAATGGCTAGTTTGATTGGTTATGGTATGTGTTAGAACTCGAAGTTGCGTACAATACACACTATTGTATTATTCAAAGGGAAGCATACTATGGAATCTTGGGGTATTAAATTTTAATTTTAAAAATCACAAAAAATAAATAAACAAACAATAACACTGAAAATCATAACAAACTCCAAGCATTAACAAACCTCCTTTTGGAAATTAAAAAACTAAAACAATATTTTAAAAAATTCTCCCCCTTTTTAAAATTTACCAAAAAGTAATTAAAAAATCTCCATAAATAAAATAAATTTAAAATAAATCTAATATCAGAAGTAAAAATAAAATTTCAAACTAAATCTTCATCATAACAAGCTCAAATTTTATTTTCTCAAATTTAAAAAATCAAAGGGTATAATAAAAATATACAAAATTTGATTAAGTTGAAACATATTCCAAAACAATATATCCTTTATTAACATAATATCTAATAAAATGAAATCAAATGTCAATATTTTTTATTCTAGAATGCTGTAAAAGTTTTTTTTTGAAATTTAGATTACAAAAGAATTATCATAATAAATAAGATTCTTTTCAAAATCAAAACTATTATAAGATAAATATTTTTAATCTATAATGATTGAGAATAACATGAAGAAAAAAATATATTCACTTTCATTAGTAGATAAAGAAACTAAATGTTGTTTCTTTGAACTCCAAGACACTAAACTTTTACTAAGAAAATGACACATGCCTAATGTAATTTTTCTATCACATCTATATCCTCTAAATTCATAATCCAAATAACAAATAAAATAAAAATAGTTCTATCTAGAATGAAATATTACACGATTTACAGTTGATTTAACATATCATGTAATCCATTTAATAGATTTTAAGTGATATTCCTTAGGATCAGATTGATATCTTGCATATTAGAAACACTAAACATACTATCAGGTCTAAAACTGGAAAAATATAATAAACTACCAATCACATCTATATTAATTTTAGAATATATAGATTTTATAGATTTATCTAAATATAAATTTTAATTAGAATATAGAGGTGGTTTAAAATATTTACAATAATTTAATACAAACCTTTTAACTAAATCTTTAGAATATTTACTTTGATTCAAAAACATTCCATCATTTCTTTAAAAATTTGAAGACCTAAAAAGAATTTAAGTTTTATCATTAAATTCATATCAAATTCACTTCCCATAAAGCTATAAAATTAAAATAAATTCACTTTAAGATCTAAAAAAATATCATCAACTTAAATTTGAAAAGTCAAAATGTCATTTTAAATTATTTTAATAAACAAATAAGGACCTATGTTACCTTTCTTAAAATCAATTTTCAAAAAAAAATTAAATCTATCATACCAATCACTATGGTCTTTCTAAATACCATAAAAATACTTTTATAATTTAAAAACATGATTAGGAAAATTTTAATTTTCAAAACTAGGCGGTTGATTAACATAAAATTCTTCAGAAATTAAACCATTTAAAAAGAATGTTTAACATCCATTTGAAATAAATTAAAACATGAAAATATATAAAATCTAAAAATATTCTAGCAGATTCAATCATAAAAACTTGAACAAAATATTCATCAAAATCTATACCTTCTTCTTTATAATATCCTTTATCTATAAGCCTATTGTTATCCATTTGACCAAATTCATCAATTTTACTCCTATAAATAAATTTAGTTCTAATAACATACTTATCTATAAGGGGTATAACTAAAAAAAATTTATATATAATTTATTGAGTTCATATTGTATAGAAAAAATTCAATTAACATCCTTTAAATCATTAAAAATATCAATTGGAACATAATCATAAAAAAGTAGAATTTTCATAAAAATTCAAAATAAAATTTACGTTTTTAGCACCAGAATCAACATTTACAATTATATAATAAAAATAGTGGAATTTATGAACTTTAGATGATTTTAGATCAGAATGATAATAAGTAAGCTCCCCTTAACAATTATATTATTATTTTGAGGGTTTTCTTCACCAAAATTAATGTTATTAATTTCTTCTTGGGAAGATCTAAATATGATTTTTTTAAAATTATCTTCAAAAAACTTATCATGAATAGATTCTTATATAACCACAATTATTTTAATATAAATTCTATAGTATTTACTTTTATTATAATTCCATAGAAATATTACTAAATCACTTTTATAATCAAATTTATCTAAGTTATACTTAGTATTTAAAATAAAAACTTTACACAAAAAAACTTTAAATTACAATTGTTGGTTTTATTACATATAAACAATTTAAAAAATGATTTTTTTTAAAAAATATATAATTAAAACTCTATTTAAAATATAATAATATGTATTAAAATATTCAATCCAAAAATATTTTGGTAAATTATATTTATTTAACATATTTATATTCATTTCAATAATAGTTTTATTTTTTTGTTGTACAAAACCATTTTGTTATGGTGTTCTAGGAGTAGAAAAATTATGAAAATAACCATTTTCTTAAAAAAAATTCAAAATAAAGATTAAAAGAATCATCTCTATTATCCCTTATAATAGAAATAATTAAATATTTTTTTTATTTTGAACCAATATAAAAAAGACAATAAATTTAGACAAAGTTTCCCATTTGCGAGGAATAAAATAAATCCACGAAAATCCACTAAAATCATCAATAGTCACAAAAAATATTTATTTACTCCTAAACTATATATATAAATAGGACCAAATAAATATAATTGAATAAGTTATAATTACTATAATTATTAACATTATTAAGAGATCTAAAACTTATTCTATGTTATTTACTATTTAAAAAATAACCGTAAATAAAATTCTTACTAATTTTCAAATTGGGTTGTTACTGCACATATCCTTTCCTTAACAATTTTTGTAACAGATGAAAGTTTACATGTACAAGACTCTAATTCAATAATACATCATCTGTTTATATATAATTATGACACTTAACGTTCTGGTTAGTTAACTTAGAAAAACCACCAGAAAAAATATTTTTTTCTATTATCATAAAAGAAAACTAGTTCATTCTTAAAAATAAGGTCATATGTGGAGGATATTTCTTAAGTGTTGAAAAATAATTTTGTGATTAGAGAATTTATTAGAGTTATTTTCCTATATAAGGATCCCATACTCACTTAATTTGATTGAGTGAAAAACTAACACAAAAGATCATCACTGAAATTTCTATAAAGTCAAAAGAAACTTCTATCTGAAGTATTCTCATGGTGAATGGGAGTTTGTAGAGGTATTATAATGAATTAAAAATTTTAAAAGTAGTTTTTAGAGATAATTATTATGAGAATATAATCCATGATGTGTGTACATGAAGACAGTCTGTGTAGGGAAGTATGCAATGATTGTCCATGATGGGAGTTTTTGAAGGGATCTTGTGTGAGGGGTAGTCCCTATAGGAAGACAGTAAAAAGTGGAAATTAACTATGAATTAAATATATGTTGAATATTACATGGTGAATATTTTTTTTAATAAAAATTGTTCATGAAGGAATTAAACATGAAGTAGATTTTACACAACAAATAGGATTTAATATCATTGATGAAAGAGAAGCCTCAAGTTACACCTATGTCAGTGTGAACCAATTCAGACTTGATAAAAATCATTAAAAGATTCTTATGTATGAGAAGAGTGTTATTTTTAAAATATATATCATTGTATTATCAAGTGAGAATGGTTGTAAATCCTCACATCACTTGTGAAAAAAAAAACAGATTAATATCTATAAATGTGATTTAAAAGTATAGTAATCTAAATTTCAATTTTTTCAGTACAAGTATGAGGAATTGAGGATATAACCAAATGAATATGTTGATAAATTATTTGATCAAGTAAATTATATTGTGAAGTATATGAATGGTATTATATAAACCCTTGATGGAATAAATTATTTCAATCACATCCTAATAATATTTTCACATTGGTTTAACCAACATGTTTTTATTCTTGAGGATAAATATTTGAGGTAACTAACTTTGGATAGTATTTATAGTAGTCTTGATGCATATGAAATGAGGAAAAATGGAAAAAAGGGTGTGGGAAAGGGGAATATGAAGGAGGTGGAATTCAATTCTATGAAAAAGTTCACCATGGTGGATGAATAGGAAGAAGATGTGGCTAATGAATTCATATCATTCCTTTCATAAAATTTAAAAAGGTGATAAAAAAGAACAAATAAAAACTTCCACTTGCATGATTTTGATGTGGAAAGGCTGGGAATATTGTAGTAAAGTGTCCTAATAGGTTTAAAGATGATGAAAAGGATGATTAAGTTCATTGATCCCACTTTGTGTGTGTGTTTTGTTTATTGTTAATTTATGTTAATGATCATGGAGTATCAATGAAGTTTGATGTCAATATATTGATGACAAAGTATCTTAAAGGTTGTTTAGATAACTCAAGATTGTTATTAAAGAATAAATATTGAAAATCATGTTTTCATTTTGTATTAAGTAAATTTTTATTGCGACACACATCTTAGAAGTTTTTTTATGTTTTTAAAGAGTTATTGCCTTTTGAGTTTTGGAGATCTATTCATCTTGAAGGGAAAAAATGTTTTGAGGTTGTTTGAAGAATTTGAGTTCCATGGAGAACTTATAATGATAATATTTATATATCTATTATGAATACTTTTAAATAAGATCCATCCATTTTTATTAGAAGAATGAAATTACTTGAATGAAGTTAAAATAGAAAAAGAGAATGGTGGACGATGGAAGGCTGGCCATTGGTTGTTGGGTTACTGTGTCATTTAACAAATGAAATATAAAGGTGCATTAAGATAAAAAAATGTGTCCAGATCAAATCCAACACATCCACCTAACCAAACAGGGTATCACAAAGACACTTGAAAAATCTTGAAAGTGTATCCCATCCTCAAGTGACATTGACTAGGTAGATCCCCTATGTGAGGTAGTGCAGGAATGAGGAGTAAAGAAGCTACCTTGTGGGGTGACATGACATAACCATCAGTCTAGTGTGGGACCTAATGGATTTTTTAGAGGATATAAGAAGTATTCTTGTTGATAAAAAAGAGATAAGAGGTATTTTTTTGTGAATTGATGATGAATAAATTCCCATTTACTTAGGAATGCAATAAAGAGAACCCCCAGGGATGATCTCACGATGAGGCTACTAACACACATTGATTTTTTATTATCACTAATTTTTATCTAGAAATATACTACTAAATTAAAACTATAATAATGAGTGTTTTGGAAATTTATTATGATATATATGTCTATATAATATAAAAATATATTTAAAATGAAAAAAATACAAAAATAGGTTAGTGAGAAGAAACTATCATTTTTAGGAGTTCATAGTGAAGTAATTATTATCCTTTAAAATATTCTCATTATTCAGTATTATGTTGAGATAATCCCTATCAATACACACCCTCCCATTTTAATTTTTATTACCCCATATTGAACCTTCACATGCGATATAATCTCCATCACATCATCACCACAATGCTACTCCAACATATGTAGCATTATGATGATGGAGAGGAAAATTGATGAATAATAAGAAGAACACAATAGTAGAGAAAGTGAATAATCCATGAAATTGATTTAAACACTATTGAAATTATCAAAATATAGTAAAGAGAAACGTTTAAGTTCAATAAACTCAAAACATCACTGATCCCCCCTTCAAACAATAACGAGGTTGGTTCTGTATTTTCATGGAGTTGAGAAAGAGCACTATGGGAGTAATATAAAATAGAAATAAAATAGAATAGGAAGAGAGGAAGAGAAAAATAGAATAATATATATTGAAAATATATAAGACTATTATAGTAGAATAACCCCTACTTAGCTACTCAAAATGGACAATTCATTTGAAATGAGGTGAAAATAAAAATTTATAGGTATGAGGGGTTAAAATTTTTGTCTCCAAACATCTCATTCAAAATTTCATATATTTTTGGTCAAATTTATGGAAAATTATTATAAAATGTCCTTAATTGAAGTTATTTTCCTATATCCCATCTATCTACCAATTTGTTTTTCTAATTTGGACACATATAGAGAAATATTCATCGAATTACTAAAGTAATGTTTGATGGATTGGAAGACTCTTCATATTCTCATCCTATGATTTACAATACATTTATGAGCCTGAAGGAGGCTAAATATTGGGATGGAACAGTTAAGGAAGTTTTTATTTGGAGTCTTATCTATCCACCATAAAATTTTCATCTCCATTATACCTTGCATGTGTGAGATGCAGATCCATATTCAAAATTATCTAAAACTAACCGTATATAAAAGGCCCAAATTGTGAGATTCTTTCTAGCCTTTTATTATTGGATTTAGTTGAAGGTATAGTTTAATGAAATATATCTAATAATTTTTTAGATCTTAAAAAATTATTTTAAAAAGTTTGTGTTATACCCCAATACTTTTAAAAAAGAATACTATGTTTGATAGTGTATATGACATGCAATACCAAGATTAAACAACCATAAAATATTATTATTTAAATACAATCGTTATAACCTACCCATTGAATTGGAGAGTATGAATTGAAATAAAAAAATTTTGTAATATATTTTTAAATTTACTACTCAATAAAAATATATTGATAAATTTATTAAATAAGAATTAAATTTTTAGTAAAGTCATTTGATGCTTCAAAAATATATTTTCCCACAAAATGGTATTTATTTATTTTTTTTAGAAAATATTATAATTAATTTCTTCAACTTTTATAAAAGTTATTTTGAAAAAATAAACATAATTTTTGAAATCATCATGTAAAAATTAGCTTAGAGTGATTTTTTATAATTTTTTTGAAAGTTCAATTTATCGATGAATGGTGGACAATATTGATTTTTATTGAAATTTTTTTTCATAAGAATTTACAAGGTTTCATTATATTTTTAAATAATTTAAACATAAAATTAGTTCATTTATATTATTAATAATATAATTAAGGTAATTTGAAACAATTTTATGCTTGATCTTGGTATAAAAAATTTTAAACTTAAAGAGTCATTTTTATAGAAAACCGCTTTTCATCATGTTTTATGAGTTTATTTTTAAATTAAATTCTACATATTCTATGAATTAAATCTATTAAAATTTATTTTATATTTTTAATAATCCTAATTAATATCAGGTAATAAGGTCAACTTTATTTTTAGTCATAATAAATATTCAAAATAGTAAAAATATGTTACCACAATTAAGGTTAGAACAAGTTCACTGGGGGTTAAACTAAAGTGATAAGTGTTAAAATAAACTAAAAACTTGTCTAAATCTTATTGGATGGATTTATTTTGACCGTTATATGTTATATTTGACAAAATAAAATTATTCTTTATAATCGGGACATAAAAATTTACTTTGGGTAAGATTTTGGTATTTTTATGATAAAGTACATTTTTTAATGAATAGTGAAAAATATTGCATTTTAATTCAAAACTGCTTTTTAATCTAAGTTATTTATATGGTTATATTAAAATTTTAATTGGTTTTAAAGTTTAATTGTATTATATTTTTACTATTTAATCCAATTCTGGTCATTGGAAGCAATTTCAATTTTAAAATGGATATAAACAAGTGTCAATCTTTTGATAGTTATTATTTCTTTAAAACATGCTTTTTTTTACAATGGGAATTAATTTTAAATTAATTTATGCAACTTATGTTTTTTAAATTTGGAAAAATATATTCTATATTTGGAATCATATGGTCCAACTTCTTTAAATAGGTAACTTTTATTTTTAGACATTATGAATAGTAACTTCAGTAAATATTTTATTTACCATAGTTAAAGGATAAATCTGGTAAATCTGGGTAAAAAATAATATTATAATAATATTAATTTACCCTAACATGTGTCCTAATCTTATTGGATGATACATGTCCGACCATGGGTATCCTTGGGTCGATTTTTGGACCCCATGGTGCCACTTGTAAGTGAAAATGATATTTTATAAAAATTAATTTAAAGATAAGGAAAATATAACCTAAACATATATCATTTACTAAAAAAATTATTATATGGGGTTATATAAGTGATATATTCGACTATAAATATTAATTTGAAAGATAAACATATTTACTACATCATGGTATTTTATTTATAATTTTTAGATATTAAATAAATAAATTTAAGTATGACACAATGATGATGCATTAATTACTACATTAATAAAGGATTCAAATAAATGATATTATAAATATTAAAATAAATTTAGTTTGAAACTTTTTATGCCATAAAATATTTTTATGGATGATTATAACTTTTTATATTTTAATTAATGAACTCTTTTTTTGAATTTTTCATGTTATAGATTTTAAAAGTCATGATATTAATAGTATAAAAATTGACAAAAATGAGTTTTTAAAAGAATTAATATTTTATTAAATGATAAAATAATCCTAAAAATATAAGATTCTTCAAAATGACATATATTATGTCAAAAATGTCATTAATGATCCATTTTGGGTCACTTGTAATTTTATAGTAAATATATTAACCATATAGTATAAATATATAAGAGGACGTGGTAGAAGTTAAATAAGTTAACAAATGGTTAAATGAAAAAGATAAGGATTAAAAATATCCAAAACCTTTCCAATTCTTTTTTTATGATTTTATTTCAACTTATATGCATCTTATATTCAAATTAAATAAGTTTTGGATCTTTTGAAACTGAAAATAATTTTATAATAAAATAAGACTTTCAAATTTTCCTAGTGTCCCTCCTCCCTCTTATAAAAGGCCACCCCCTCTAACCCATTACAAACACCTATCAAGCCCCTTGTCTCATCAAAACACTACTCCAATAAGCTTACAATATATCTCTTTTTCCTCTTAGAGGCTTTCCATTAAGAAAAAGGCAATTCAAGAGGGCCCTTTGGATCAAATCAAAAGAAGTTACCTGATTTAAAGGCAATGTCTTCTCTTAAGTTCTTTTCTTTTATTTTCCTTATCCAACCCCATAAACTCTCTTTATTCCATTATTTTATAAAAAAAGTATCTTCAATATACTAGGATGTTTTTATGAAGAGGATTCTAACTACACATCCACACACCTCTATCTAATGGATACAAACATACTGTTTCTATGGATGACGAACTACTGCCTCACGAAATGATGATTGTTTAATTATATCCTACCCCCTCTCATGGTGGAAATTAAGATGGAATTGTATTTATATGTGAAATATATTATATTTATATTTTCTCTATTATTCTTTATTTTTATTTCATATCATACCTTTATGGTTTCCATAATGGGTAAATACAATAATTTCATTTGAGGAAGTGCGGACTACCGCCCCCTAAAAGTGATATAACTCTTTCATGCCATATGTGGAACGTATAAAGGATGTAGTTAATAAAATTATATATGATATTATACTGGAATTATAATATACCTATGTATAATTAAGTTTTCATTCCATTAAATATGAAATATAAATGAAAGTAGTGTTTATCTGTATGTACATCTTACCGTCTCCATGAACGGTGCATTTAATTTCTTATATCCAAATGTTATGTAAAGTTAAAAATAATTGATATATATGATATATATAATATCTAAATCATGAATATAATTCTAGATATAATGGAATTTTGACCATATAGACAACTTGTAATTATAAGGAGTTCATTTTAGACCAAAGTACCAAACATTGACAAAACTACCATTATTAACTTAAATGATTATGTAATGTTTATAACGTGGTAATAAGTGATATAAAATGAATAATAAACTTGAAAATGGTTATGAAGAAATTAGAAATAAACTTTAGTCTATTATTCAAGATATTAAAGAATGAACGAGTCAAGTTGGACATGTGGTAAGGGACTTCGTCTCAATCTCCTTTCATTGAGGCATATTTTTATTTATACACGACTTGATTTTATACGATGTATAAACCCCTTTAACTTTTAATTTCACTCAATGGAAATATTTTTCTATGTATCATTTTACTAAATTATAAAGGTAATGTTTCTTTTTAACGCATGCAGTGATAAAGATATTTCCTCCACCGTGAGTATTATTTCATAATTCGCTTCCTTAACAAGATGAAATATTTTTTAAAGGAAAATAAATACTATATACTATTTTTATGTATTTTGGTATTGAAAATGGTTTTGAGAAGAAATTTATTATTTAAATATCTTGAAATGATATATTTTGATTGAAATGTGGAAGTTTTATTTTTCCTGTATGCTTTTTATGAATATGTTATGGTTCTTGGGCATTGTTTACGTATATAGGTGGTTCCATTATAAACTTTGGGTGGGTGAGACTGAGATAACTCTCTGATGCATTGGGTAATGTGACAGAGGTAAATATTAATGTTTCTCCTAGGAGATTTAGGGAATATAATATGATGGGTATTCCAAACATAACTCCCTACATAGCTATGAAAGCTACAATATAAGTATGATATGGATGCCACAGGTTACCTTTATGATTTATGATTTTTATGTGTTATTCATAAATCTTATGATTTTATGAGTTATGTTGAAGAGCTTATGTTTTGTATGTATTGATGGGAAAATGATTTCTTTCTTTATTTTATCACCCTTATTGAGCTTTTTATGCCCATCCCATGCTTTTGGAATGTTTTTTCACAGGTTATAAGGAAGTGTAAGAGAAAGGAATAATTCAAGAAGATTTATATCAAGAAAAAATTCTTATTTTCTTTTAAGAGGTTTTATTTTATGAAAAAATGGATATTGAGTAGAAGTGTCTACTTTGTAATATTTGATATGTAATGTAATAGTTATGGCCTAATTATTTAAAACTCTAAACCTGAAAATACCCTCAATGTGAATTATTAAATTAATTAAAGATTATGTAATGTTTAAGGCTGGGCCCTTATAGTTGGTATCAAAGATCAGTTTCGATAACTTTAGGAGTTAGGATATTGTTAAATTAATATCTACAGATTAATTTATGGTCAAATTGAAATGGTATAGCATATAAAGATTACCATATTGCTTCACCTAAGATATTTCTGTGTTCAAAATTGTTTTTCGCAGAGTAAACAGGGCATTTATGATGGGACAACATCAGGAGGAAGACAACCTTACAAATCAGAAACCTTAGATGGTCGGAATCGAAACTGAATAGTTTTTTGCAGTGATAAAATATTTGACTTAGGCTATGAATGGTGGTGGTATCCATGCATGATATCAGTTAGATCAACCACATAGGAACATGTCAGTAGTGGAGCATTTCATGAGTCAACATCCCTTATCATTCAGAGTATCATTTAACCACGTGCTAGTTGAAGGGTGGATTAAAGCACTGGAGAAGATTTTCAATGTGATGGGATATTTAGAACATATAATGGTTAGTCTCACTATTTACCATTTTGAAGGTGAAGTCAATCAGTGGTGGTCAATGGTTAAAAATATCAGGGATAGTGAGGAGATTGATTCTATTAGTTGGGATGAATTCAAAGGTATGTTTCTTGAGAAATATTTTCCTAAAGTGGTTTGTCTTAGGATGGAAAAAAAATTCCTGGATTTTAGGCTGGAGGATGACTCAAAGGCTTCTTATGAAGAAAAATTCACTCAACTGGAAAGGTATGATCCAAATTTCATACGAGATCTTGATAATAAAATCAATCATTTTTACTGAGGATTAAAGACAAAGTATCGAAGGGCTTTAGCTTCACGTGAGTTCAAAATTTATGAAAAACTTGTTTGATGTGAGGAGAAGGTGGAAATGGAGTTTTCCAATGATCATGTGTTCTTTGAAAAACAACAGAATAAATGGTCGAGGTTGTGGAAGAAAGGTAAGAACTCTTAAAAAAAGTCCGATGGTAAGACACTTAAGTATATAATTTGTGAAAATTATGGTAAAAATAATACCAGGGAAAGTATTTTGAATTCTAATAAGTGCTTCAGATGCAGTAAAATGGGAAATAAGGCTCGTAATTGTACTAAAAAAGATCAGGGTAATGGTAAGACAAAATATGATTTATAGTCAGTAAAATGTTTTAAGTGCAATGAAATGGGTCATTATGAAAATGAGTGTCCAACGAAGAACTAAATTGAGGGAAAGCAGCCGGACTACAAACAGAAAGGGGTGGTGAAATCCTTTTTAACTACTTCAGTAGATGTTGGGACATCAAATGAAGTAGTATCAGGTACATTGTTTGTTTATTCAGATTATGACAATGCGTTGTTTGATTCAGGGTCCACACATTCTTTCATTTCTGAGAAATTTTCTAGTAAATTGGGAATTCCATCTCAAGATATGAATACTGAACTTATGGTAAAAACACCAAGAGTAAATGTTGATACAAAAAGAAATTATAAAAACCTTCCTATCCTTGTGTGAGGAAAGAATATTACTAAAAACCTTATTGTTTTGCCTCATGTAGAATTTGATGTTATTTTGGGTATGGATTGGATTTCCATTTATTATGCTAAGATTAACTATGGAGCTAAATAGGTTTCTTTTCAGAAAGAATTTTAGTTTTTGTAAAAACATGAACCCTTACTTTTGATAACATATTAGGAAGCTGAGAAACTAGTAAATGGTGTAAATGAATGTTACCTTGCACATATTGTAGAAAATAAGGAACTGTTTAGATTAATGATGTTCCAGTGGTAAATGAGTATCTTGATGTTTTTTCTGATGATTTTTCTAGTATAATAATTAATCAAGAAGTTGAATTTATTTTTGACTTAGTTCCTGATGCTAAGCCAATTTCAAAACCCCCTTATCGAATAACTCAAATTTATCTTTTATAGTTAAAGAAGAAATTGCAGGAGTTACTAGATAAAGGTTTCATTCGACCTAGAACATCACTATGGGGTGCTCCAATCTTGTTTGTTAAAAATAAATATGGTTCAATGAGACCTTTCATTGGTTATATAGCCTTGAATAACATCACTATTAATAACAAGTATCATTTTCCTCATATTGATGATTTGTTTGATCAGATCCAGGGTGCTCAGTATTTTTTGAAGATTGAATTGAGGTTAGGGTATCGTCAGTTAAAAGTAAATGAAGAAGACATTTTGAAGACCACGTTTTGTACTAGATATAGCGAATAATAATGTGTAGTTATTCCTTTTGGGTTAACCAATGTACCTGCTATATTCAAGGATCTTATAAATAGAATTTTCCGTGAGTTCTTGGATAAGTTTGTGGTTGTGTTTATTGATGATATTTTGGTTTATTCTAAAAGTAAATAGGAACATGAAATATATTTAAGGGTTGTCTTGTAAACCTTAAAATAAAAGAAAATGTATGGGAAATTTAGCAAGTGTGAGTTTTGGTTACAATAAATTTCATTCCTTGGTCACATTGTTTCAAAAAATGGCATAACTGTTGATCTTTCTAAAACAAAAGTTGTTGAAGAATGGAAAAAACCCACAAATATAACTGAGATCCATAGTTTTCTGGGATTAGTAGGTTATTACTGGAGGTTTGTTGAAAATTTTGCACGGTTATATATCCCACTAACTAAGTTAACTCGAAAAGGTGTTAAGTTCATCTATAAAAAAGTATGCGATAATTTCTTTTAGGAATTGAAAAGAATATTGGTGAATGCTCAAGTTTTGGCACTGCCTTCCAGAAATGGTGAGTTTGTTATCTACAGTGATGCTTTGTTGAAAGGACTTGGTTGTGTCCTTATGTAGAATGATCAGGTAATTGATTATACTTTATTTCAGTTGAAACCTCATGAGTTAAATTACCCTACAAATGATTTAGAACTAGCTACTATTGTTTTTGCTTTAAAAATTTGGAGACATCATTTGTATGGAGTAAAGTGTGAAATATATAATGATAAAAAAAGTTTGAAGTATATATTCACTCAGAAATAATTAAACATTAAACAGTGGAGATGGCTAGAATTAATCAAGTATTTTAATTTCATGATCCATTACCATCCGGGAAAGGCTAATAAAGTGGATGATGCTTTGAGTCGAAAATGTAATGATAAAATAACCATGTTATGTTTGGAACAAGATCCTTTGATTAAAGATTTTATGAAATTTGGAATAAAAGTTGTTGGTGTAGGAAATTCCTCTATTTTTTTTTCAGGTGTTAGTGAAATCATCTCTATCAGAAATATTTAAGCAAGCGCATAAGGAAGACAATGAGTTGAAGAAAAAAGTAGAGTTGGTTCAGAAGGGTAATTTACCTGAATTTAACATTGATAAAGATTGTGTTTTAAGGTTTGGGAAGAGATTATGTGTGCCTTTTGATTCAAAGTTGAAGAAAGAGTTGTTATGTGAAGCTCATAGTTCTCTGTTTTTAGTTCATCCTGGTAGCACTAAGATGTACAGAGATCTTTGCGAGTATTACTGGTAAGATGAAATAAAAAGAGATATTGATGACTTTACTGTGGAATGTTTGACTTGTCAACAGGTTAAAGCATAGTGGCAGTTACCAAAAGGGATTCTTCAAACCTTACCAGTGCCAGAGTGGAAATGGGAAAATATATCAATGAACTTAATTGTGGGATTACCGAATACATCTTGAGGTAACAATGTAATCTAGGTTATTGTTGATCGATTGACTAAATCTACTCATTTTATTCCTATTCTAGATACTCTATCACTAGATCAACTTTCTCGATTGTATATTTAAGAGATATTCAGGTTACATGGATTTCCCCTTTCCATTGTATCTGATCGTGATTTGAGGTTCAATCCTGACTTTTGGAAAGGCCTTCAGAATTCATTAGAAACTGAATTAAATTTTATTACATATTTTCATCCACAATCATATGGGAAGTTAGAATGAAAAATTTAGACATTAGAAGATATACTACGAGCTTTCTCAATGGATTACCAAGTAAGTTGGGACCAACATCTTTTTTTGGTTGAATTTTCTTATAATAACAGTTTTCATTCTAATATATAGATGAATCAATTTGAGGAAATATATGGAAAATGATTTCAAATTCCATCCTTTTGGGATGAAGTAGGTGAAAAGAAACTGATGGGACCAGAGTTGGTAGAAGAGATGGAAGAAAAAGTTCAATTAATTTAGAAGCACATGAGAACAACACAGATAAGGAAAAAAAGTTATGCAGATAATAGAAGGAAGGATATTTCTTTCGAGCTAGGTGATCATGTCTTTCTCAAAGTTTCTCCATGGAAAAGTGTGATGCGTTTTGGTAAGAAGGGAAAGCTGAGTCCAAGGTTCATTAGACCTAATGAAATCCTGGATAAAGTTGGATTAGATGCATATAGAGTGGATTTAAATCCCATTTTATCCCAAGTAAAAAATGTTTTTTATGTTTCAATATTGGGAAAGTATATGCCAGATCCATTTCATGTTTTGAGTCTAAAGGTAGTTCAGTTGGAAGAGAATATTTCTTATGAGGAACAACCAGTCCGGATTCTTGACTGAAGAGAGAAAATGTTGCAAAATAAGGTAATTCATTAAGTAAAGGTTTTTTGAAAAAACTATATGGTTGAAGAGGAAATGTGAGAATATGATAATTCCATGAGGAATAAATACCCCCACTTATTTGATAAGTGAATAAAAATTATAAGGACGTAATTTCCCAAAGGGGGGAAGGATGTAACATCCAGGTAAATAAAGAATATGAAATTTTCATATTTATTAATATTTGTGAATTAAATATTAATTTTACTTTAAAGGGGATGCTATGTCCGATGGCATACCTGACATGCAACAATGGGTTTCTTCGAAAATCTCATGTTGCACATAAGACTGAGTCATATTGAAAAATAATAATATAATGTTATTTTAAATGGTAGTTAATGCCTAGCCGTTGTATTTATAGGAATGAATAGAACTAAATAATATATGATTATACATGTTTGATAAATGTTTTTACATTTATCCAATAAAATTTAGAGGCTTATAATATGAATTAATCCAATTTTAAGCATAATACTCTAATATTTTTTAAAAGGTCGATTTACCACCTTTTGATGGTGAACCCTTTTTGAATCTAGTTTTTGTCACTTTTATATGCTCTATTTGACAAAATAAAATTCTTCTTTAGAATTGGGGCATAAAAATTTACTTTGGGTAAAATTTTGGTATCTTTCTAATAAAGTTCATTTTTAGTGAATAGTGAAAAATACTGCATTTTAATTCAAAACCGCCTTTTAATATAATTTATTTATATGGTTACATTAACCTTTTAATTGGTTTTAAAGTTTAATTTGAATATATTTTTACCATTTAATCCAATTCTGGTCATTGTAAGTAATTTCACTTTCAAATTAGACATAAACAAGTGTCAATCTTTTGATAGTTATTATTTCTTAAAAACACGTTTTTTGTTTTGACAACGAGAATTAATTTTAAATTAATTTCTGCAACTTTTGTGTTTTGAATTTGGAAAAATGGATTCCATATTTGGAATCAGGAGGTCTAAATTGTGTAAATAGGTAACTTTTATTTTTAGACATTATGAATAGTAACTTCAATAAATATTTTATTTACCATGGTTAAAGGTTAAATCTGATAAATAAGGGTAAAAAATAATATTATAATAACATTAGTTTACCCTAATACATTTAATAATCCTATTTTATGATACATGTCCAACCATGAGTATCCTTGGGTCGATTTTGGGACCCCATGGAGCCACTTTTAAGTGAAACTGTTATTTTATAAAAATTAATTTAAAGATATGGAAAATATAACTTAAACATATATCTTTTACTAATTTTTTTTTATATGGGGTTATATAATTGATATATTTGACTATAAATATAAATTATAAATATAAAATCATTTCCTACATAATGGTAGTTTATTTATAATTTTTATACATTAAATAAATAAATTTAATTATGACACAATGGTGATGTAGTTACTACTTCATTAATAAAAGATTCAAATAAATGATATTATAATCATTAAAATAAATTTATTTTTAAAACTTTTTATGCCATCCATGAATTTTATAGATGATTATGACTTTTTATCTTTGAATTAATGAAGTTTTTTCTAATTTATCAAGTTGTTATGGATTTTTAAATAGTCATGATATGAATAGTATAAAAATTGACATAAATGAGTTTTTAAAACAATTAATATTTTATTAAATGATAAAATAATCCTAAAAATATAATATTAGTCCAACTGAAATATATGATGTTACAAATTTCATTATTGATCCATTTCGGGTTGCTTGGAATTTTATATTAAATATATTAACCATATAGTATGAATGTATAGGAGGACATGATAAAAATTAAATAAGTTAACAAAGGGTTATATAAAAAAGATAAGGATTAAAAAATATACAAAACCTATCCAATTATTATTTTGTTATTTTATTTTGACTTATATGCACCTTATCTTCTAATTAAATAATTTTTGGACCTTTTTAAAGTTAAAATAATTTTAAAATAAAATAATACTTCCAAACTTTCTTAAAGAGTCCCCCCTCCCTCTTATAATAGGCCACCACCTATAACCCATCACACACACCTCTCAAGCCCCTTTTTTCGTCCAAACTATGATCCAAGAATATCCCAACATCCCTCTATTCCTCCTAGAATCCTTATATAGTCAGAAGGCAATTCAAGAGAGCCCTTTGGCTCAAATCAAAAGAAGTTACCCAATTTAAAGGTAACGTCTTCTCTGAAGTTCATTTCTTTTATTTTCTTTATCCAACCCCCTAAAATCTATTTATTACATTATTTTATAAAAAAAAATATTCAATATACTAGAATTTTTTTATGATGAATATTTTAACTACACATCCACACACCTCCATATAATGGATACAAACATACTGTTTCTGTGGACGGCGAAATACTGCCTCACAAAACGATGATTGTTCAATTATTTCCTACCACCTCTCATAGAGGACTTTATGATGGAACTATATTTATATGTGATATATATTATATTTATATTGTCTCTCTTCTTGTGTATTTTTATTTTATAGCATAGCTTTATGGTTTCCATAATGGGTAAATATGATAATTTCATTTGAGGAAGTGCGGACTACCCCCCCTCAAAGTGATATGACTCATTAATGCCATAAGTGGAACGTATAAAGGATGAAGTTAAAGAAATTATATATTATATTATACTGTAATTATAATATACTTATTTATCATTAAGTTTTCATTCCATTAAATATGAAATAGAAATAAAAGTAGCGTTCATACGTATGTACGACTTACCGTCTCCATGAACGGTGCATTTCATTTCTTATCTCCAAATGTTATGTACTATTATAAATACTGGATATATATGATATATATGATATCTAAATCTTGAATTTAATTCTTTATATAATTTAATTTTTACCACATGGACAACTTGTAATTATAAGAAGTTCATTTTTGACTCAAGTACTAAATATCAACAAAACATCCATTATTAACTTAAATTATTATGTAATGTTTGTAACATGGTAATAAGTGATATAAAAAGGAATAATAAACTTGAAAAATGTTCTAAATAAAGTATGAATTAAATTTAGTTTATTATTTAGGAGATTAAAGAATGAACGAGTCAAGTTGGACATGAAGTAAGAGACTTCGTCTCAATCTCCTTTCATTGAGGCATATTTTGATTTATACATGACTTGATTTTACACAGTATATAAATCAATTTGACTTTTAATTTTATTCAAATAGAATATTTTTTCTATGTATAATTTTACTAAATGAAAAAGTGGATGTTTCTTTTTAACATACGCATTGACAATGAAATTTCTGCCATCACGAGCATTATTTCATATTTGGCTTTCTTAACAAGCCGAAAAGTTTTTAAAAGGAAAATAAATACCATATAATATTTTTATGTATTTTGGTATTGAAAATAGTTTTGACAAGACATTGATTATTTAAATATCTTGAAATGATATATTGTGATTGAAATGTGGAAATGTTATCTTTCCTTTATGCTCGTTATGAATATGTTACGGTTCTTGGGAATTGTTTACATATACAAGTGGTTATATGATAAACTGAGGGTGGGTGAGCCCGAGATAACTCTCCAATGCATTGGGTAATGTGACAGAGGTAAATGTTAATGTTTCTCCTAATAGATTTAGGGAATATACTGTGTTGGGTATTCCAAATGTAACTCCCTACGTAGTTGTGAAAGCTACAATGTAAGTATGATATGGATTCCACAAGTTACCTTTATGATTTATGATTTCTATGTGTTATTCATAAATCTTATGATTTAATGAGGTATGTTAAAGATATTATGTTTTTTATGTATTGATGCGCTAATGATATTTTTATTTGTTTTATTACCCTTATTGAGTTTTCTATGCTCATCCCAAGTTTTTGAAATGTTTTTCATAGGGTATAAGGTAGGGTAATAGAAAGGAATAATTCAAGAAGATTTATATCAAGAAAAGAATTCTTATTTTCTTTTAAGAGTTTTTATTTTTTTGAAAACATTGAATACATAGTAGAAGTGTATACTTTGTAATATTTGAGATTTAATGTAATAGTTATAGCATAATTATATAAAACACTAAACCTAAAAATATCCTCAATGTAAATTGTTAACTTAATACAAGATTATGTAATGTTTAAGGCTGGGGCCTTATGGTTATCATCTTAGGCTCGAAGTTTAATTTTTTATTGGATACTTTTCCCTAAAACGACTTAATAATATTTAAATATTTTCAAAAATACCAACAGTGTCCTCTACCTCACCTATAATAGGACACCCACTAACCTATCCTCTTTACACTTTAAGAGCTATTTATTACAAGATACCATGTTTTGAAACATATTGAATTTTCAAATGAATTTTAAAATTTCCTTTGGTGGATGGGAAAAATGTTAAACCAAGATTTGAAATATAAATATGAGTGTTGGAACACTAAAAGTGTCGTTATTTTATGGGGTTTAAGTCCCAAGGGGTTTCTTAGGTGTTTAGATGAGTTTCAGGATCATTGGGATCCAAAAAATCAGTTTTGGGAGAAGCAGACAAGGGAACACGATTGGTGCAATTTTAGTACTAACCATGTAGCACAACCATATAACCTATTTTATTAATGGAAAACATTTTTTTTAAACCATGTGAGGTGGCATAGATAAATTTGAAACCGTATACAATAAATTATAGGTTCATCACATGGTTGGAACATAGTTTGTCTAACCATGCATTTAACTGTGCAAGGGGGTGGAGCACTTGGATATTAATTACAAATAGGTTATGAAAGGTTTTTCAAACCGTTATCATAGCCTACATGGTTAGTTCCACCTAGGAAGTGGTTGTTAACTGTTGGGGAGTAGTTTGGCCAAACTGTATAGCCAAACCATGTGCCTCATTTAAAAGGGTTATTTTATAGTTTTTACCTACCCTATTTAATTTTTATCCATTTATTTATCCCTCATTTCTCCCATGCATAGTATTCCACTTGATCTCCCTCTCCTCCTTTAAGGATTTCATGGTTCTCCTTTATCTAAGATCAGAATCCCTCACTGTTTATCATGTTATAATCCCATTGGAGAGCCTATGATTTCCCTTTCTTCCCTTATTAGATTATCTTGCTGTATTGAATTCTATTTTAATGAAATATATTATGACCTATTTTTTGGTTGGTTTTATATTTATTAAACTTATCTCAAATTAGATGGAATAAAATCTTGATAATATACAAATGAATTGTCCCAAGTATGAGGTATGTGGTCTATGGATTTCCCTTAAAGTCTATCTTTTTTATAAACTAATTGTTTCACTACACACTAGAATTTCCATGTGTCACCCTTAAGATGTGATATTAATAAAGTAAAATCCAATGCATTAAATTATATAGTCATTTTACATTAAATTTTATAGTTGGAGATTGTTTATCTTAACTTGAACCACCCCCTTGGGGTGTTCTGTTTTAAACTCTACGACTTTTATGCGTAATCTTGGAAAATTAAGCCTCCCTCTTAGGGTGTTGTGTTAAATGATCATAATTATAAAGATGTATTGATCTTGAATCACCTATTAAGGTGTTTTTGTGGTTTTATCCCTCATATAAGGGACAATTAATCTAAATTAAATTAATTTGAATGACACCCTTGCCCCGTTTTTTAATAAAACCACCTTAGAGGTTTTTTGTCTTCTCTAATAAAAAGGTGAATTTAAATGGAAGTATTTTTATGGTAGGTAACATGATTATAGGAATGTACCTATGTATTTATACTTGATTTCTGATAAATTTAATGCTTACATACATGGAATTATTTATTAAATAATTATTGTCTTATCTTTTACAAATTAAATTGTAAAATAAGGAACTAAATGATTCATGATACTTGAAATTGGAATTGATGAATCCCATGACCTAATATTAAATACTAATATGAAAAATATAAAAGTAATTACACCATTACTTGAGTGATACTTGGGTTTCTTATTATGGAATTCCTAATATGGGCTCATAGGATATTTAAGATTATATGTACCCTAAGTGATACAAGTTTCCTTATTATGGAATACTATGGATGGGGTCATAGGTTACTTGAATTATATTACTCCTTGAGTGATACTTGGGTTTAATTTTTATGGATTGACTTGAAAAAATATTAGGTTATATGATTTTACTCATGATCTGAGCAATAATTGGGCTTCATTTCCATAAAACACCTTGGCTAGGATTATAGGGAAATTGGAAGTTACGAGCAATACTTGGGTTTCCTCATTATAGAATGATATAGATGGGATCATGGAATAAAGAGAATAACATGACTCCTATGTATTAGATGGGATCACAAGACAAAAAAATTATAACATGATTTTTTTTATTTTTAAATACAACTAATATTATCTCCTTATGATGATTATTTCACTAGGACACCTTGGATATGTTCCTCCGGTCCTTGAACAACTAATGGTGTTATTTTTAGATACATGTGACTAACTAAATTTACTTCATGGTTTAGAGATTATCATTCACAGATTCCTGAGATTATAGCCATGGGTCCCAGGACTACTTTATTATTATCACCCTCACTATTATGTGGAGGTATTGGTCTTACGCCTTGTATCTTATCTAGTGCATGTATATCTCTGAATATATTTGTTTACATATATTCTTATATATACATGTGGGCATGTTTATATATATTCCGACTCAAGATTAATTGGGTATAGTCAACCAGGTGTCCTTAAGGAACTTGATCCCGACTAGTTTTCATTTATTTATTTACTATCTTATTGATATACCATCACACTACTATATTTTATATTAAAAAACTAGATGACATTAGAACCATTGATGGTGGACTTTTGATTTTATCTCACACCCTTTTTGGGCCATTAATTGGTACCTGAGAAAACCTCATGATTTCAGGTTCATGATCATGGATTATGCTATGTGCTGTTACAAGTGTACATGAGATCTTATTAGTGCAGGAATGAGATAGTGATCAAGATTCTCATGGAGACTACATTTTTGGATTTTATTATTTTTCTGTACATGTGTTGTATCGTATATTGTATGTTTAATACTTTCTATATTGTATCATTATCTAGAAATTCACGTATAGATGTATTATATTTGGAATTTCCAGGTTATCTGATTTATTTTCCACTGCGTTTCATTTACACTCTTCCATTATTGATTTGTTTATTATTGAACCACTATGATACTCTAATTACATGGATTTAATCTCCCCACTGTACCACCTTTATACCCTCTCTACTAGTCGAAATTCTGTAGAGTATGGGGAGGCATGACTAATAGGGTGTTGGTTATATGCCATGCTAAAGAAATGAAGATATTAAAATGAATTTTGGATCATTAATAGGATCTTTAAAAGTTTCTCTTATGAAGAGTGGTTAATATGAGATGAGTGGACTATCCTAAGTGATACTAGGATCCCTTAGTAGGAAGAACATGGATGGAATCATGGACACCAGTCAGTTCTTTGGGTTGATCATCTGGCGAGGTACTGCTGTTGGGCTCTGACAGTATTCTTGATACATGGTCATTTCTGCTGTGTACCAACATCTCACTTGTAATCTATGGAATATCCACTACTTTGGATAAGTTCCTTAGACTCTAGTAGTGTATTTTTAGGTTACCCCAGACTTTCAGTTAGGCTTGGATGATATATTTTGAGTTTAATGACCCAATAATTCTGGATCAGTATGCACATATGTTGTGCTGAGGAATGACAATAGAAACAACCAGTTGGGTAGGAAATTTCACCTGAAGTCAGTTATGGGATTCAATGGGAATTATTGAAATAAAATTGGTATGAATTAAAAAAAATGAATTGTAATCAGGTTTTGTATGTATCATCCGCTAAGGCCAAATGTTTTCAAAGATAGTTGGCTGATAATGTCTCGACTTTCCTTGCTCTTGTCTAGATGAATTTGGTTGGTGAGGAGCCAATAATGGCATGTCATCAGGATGAGACGAGTTAGGTGAAAAGTTTGTATTTTCTTGGAAAATCTAATGAGACCAGGATATATAAGTTCAATTTGGAGTCAATCATTCGATTAGTTTAGAATCATGATGAAGAGTGTCGTTAGAGAACTATGGGCTTATTTGTTTATGTAATTTAAATGATGGAATCACTATGACTCAGAATTATCCATTTAATCTAGAACCTATTTTAGGAAGTTCTATAGGATAGATTATGAAGGAAACAAATACATGATAATGTTTTGGGTTATATAGGCCCAAGTAAGAACTATCTCAATGTTTTAGTTCTGGATACGAGTATTTGATCTAATTTAATGGCTTAATTACTGTGTAAGAGAAATGATTCTTTTAGGTGTATTGGGAGTTTAAAACACAATGCATTTGTTTGAGTAAGAATTTCTGTGACCTAGGTTGGTCAAGTGATGTTTTTTGTGCCCCAAGGCTTCTCAGGGATGAGAATTTCTTTTAATTACATAGCTAGGGTAATTGTACCACTAAGAGGGGGAGGGGTAAATCAGTGATATATTTTTCTTTTATGTTTACTTTCTTATGAAAAAACCTTCACCTCCTGTTAAAGACAACTTTCCATATTGAAAAAAATTCAAACAAACATCCATAGGAACACAATTATTTACAATGTTCACTATTCAAAAAGAATAACTACATCCTTGGTATAGTTTGGAAATGATTCAATACCACACAATCTACTAGAAAACAATCCTTTTATATAGAATACAATGAGTAGAATATTCCATTTCACTCATTTATCACTATGTAAACAATTCAATAGTGTATGTGTTTATTATAGCACAAAGATGTTATACAATGTTTTGTTACAAAACATATTATGGTGCTTGTTTACCAACTTTCACAAATGTATTCTTTCAAAAAAAAATTATTTACTTTCTTACCCAGAAGCTAGTAAGAATTTCCTAGACTTTGTTATAAAACTCAGTCTGATTTCTTAGTCCGATTATCCCATCCCGATTACTGAATATGGAAAATATACCTCTATTAGAATATATTTGAGACAATTATGAACAACTTATTTTTCAATCTATAAATCCCAATACGATTTTCCAAATCTGACAATTCAGCTCAAAATGATGACAATCTGAATAAGATAATCTTATTTAATATGATGATTAGATGAATACGTTGGAATCTTGTATCTTCTCCTTTCTCTTATGATCAACATGACATCTTCAAGAAAGATAATCCAAAAATGGCTTATTCTATCTATAATTTCTTCAAAGCTATACCTTCTCTCTTCCTTTAATGAATAGTACATATGCCAAAAAGTATAAGGTACTTTCTATTTTATACTCTCCCCAAACATGGTTTGGGCAGAATTCTTGAATTTTTTCCCACTCATCTAAATTACTAGAATAATATATTTATTTTGAATTTTGGGTTCATATTAACTTCATTAATGTTTTTTAACTCTTATTTTCTATTCCAGATCCTTCTCAAATCTTCTAAAAAATTCATCTCACTTATGAATTTATCCACAAACATTAGTCTGATTTGATTATCCATTATAATTTTAATTATGATATACGTCATTATGATGAAAGAAAATATAAAATAATAGATTCTATTTCTCCTTTTCTCTTGACCCACTTCAACTAAAAGCACAACAATTCAACCCATTTTAAATGATTGACTATATTTTTTTATTAAACTTTGAAATTCTTCTTCGTATTAGTCACCACACATTTTTTTCATTCATCAGTCCCTAATAATTATTCCTCTAATTATTTTGATGGAATACCAAGTCCAATATATCGGTATTAACAACTTCAACTTCAATATATTATTTCTCTTCTGAATATTATACCAGTGAATTTTCCTACTAAAAAAATTCTATCATTGATGAATACAATGACACACTGAATACAATGGACTGGTATTTGCAGCTCCAACTTTAGTAGCTTATTTATTTTCTTCATTACAATCATCCTTCTCATACATTAAAAAAATCTTCATACAAAAAACTTATTATAATGATCTTGAACACTTCAGAGTCACCAAATTTATTCTTTCACAAACTTCAATTTTTATCTTAAATTTGTTCATGACTTTGATTACATTAAAGATCTACTTGATCATCATCTGACTTAAAATGTAAATTAATGTTACTTCCCAATAAACATATTTCTTTCCGTCTTATACTGAATATGATTGACATGATTACGATCATTCTGAATACAATTTCTAGCCCATTTCTCCCCCTTTCTTGTATCAATATCTTATCAAAAGTTTTATAGAATAATTATGATTTATGATAATTCCAAGATCAGAAAATCATCATCACATTTATATCGGATCCATGATGAATTCGATTATGATCAAAACCTCATTACGATCAAAGTTTTCTTGATCGATCCCAAGGTGGATCTGATGATCCTTTCCAGCAAAAAACTTCCCAATATGATGGAATTTTTTGACCATTGTGAGTTAAATTATCTTGAATATGATAGTCAGTATGATTTTCACCAAATACAAAGTGAGGTGATTTCTTTTCTTCTTAAGCTTCCTTAACAACAAAAGACAATACCTGAATAAGATCACTAACCTTATCATCTTGGTCCTAAAAATTTCCCTATTTGGAATTTATTGTGAACCAAGGTTCATAAATCACTAAACTTTGTAACCTGTAGTTATGTATTAATTATAAAAAATTATAAGCCTATGTGAGCTAAATCATTATAGGAAATAAGAATTATTGACAGAGAAGCCATGTTGTCCAAAAGTAGTGATTAGGAAAACATCATCATCTTTCTTCCTCATCTTTTCAACATTCCTAGAATACAAAATTTTTGTTTCCTATAACCACACCAACAAAAATTTATAATAGTTCACACTTACAATGTTGAATTCACACCTTACCCACAACTACCCCTTTAATCATGATTCCTTCAAGGATAGAATTATGAAACAGTTCTACCCCTTGACAATATTTTCCAAAGGTAATAAGAGAGTGGGGAAAAAAATAAGACCTCAACCTTGATGAGAAATAGTTTGGATGACCATGTTCAACCACAATTTAGAAAAAGGTTCATTTGGTAAAGGTTTTGTGAAAATGTCATCAACTTGTTCTGATGTTAGAACATATTCTGGATTCAATTTATTCTTCTCTACATGCTATTTAATGAAATTATATTTGATATCAATATGTTTTGAACAAGAATTTAGTAATGGATTCCTGGTGAGGTTGATTTCAATTTTATTACACAACTCAAGAGTAAGGTTATCTTCACTTTAATAAGTAAATATTCTAGCTGATTCTTCATACACATAATTTGGGTAGTGGTTTGAGTAGCAGAAACATAATTAGCTTCATCCATACTAAGATTTATTGAATTCTATTTGTTTGTAATCCAACTAACACAAATTTTCCCCATAAAGAAAATTCCACCATATATAGATCTTATATCATCAACATTTCCTTCCCAATCATCATCTGAATTCCCAAAAAAATAAATACTTTCTGAGCTATCATACCTGATTACAATTTTTTTGTTCCTTTGATGTATTTGATAATTATTTTCCCAACAAGTAAATTTTCTTATTTAGGAGAACTCTAAAATATTTCACATAAGGTAACATCATAAAAAATGCTTAGTCTTGAGGCAGTCAAATATAAAAAACTTCCAATCAGCTTTAGAATCTTTTTCTGATCAACTTCTTTGCCTTATCCATCTTTAGAAAAAAAATTTCCCACTAAAATAAATGTGGAAAAAGGTTTTTACTTTTCCATACCAGAATTTTTAATAAGTTACTTAGCAAAATTTTCTTGAGAAAGAAAATATTATTTCTTCTTTTGTAAAACTTTTAACCCAAGAAAGTATTTCATTTATCCCAGCATGGATATCATAAACAATTTTTTTTCTTTAGAAAATATTTCACAATATCTTTCACCATTAATATAAAATATAATGTCATTACTATAAAAAATTATGATGAGGAAAAACTCTCAACTTTATTTGATGTAAAACTGATATCAAATATTCCTTTATTAAAACTAATCTTCCTTAAGAAAGTATCTAATTTGTAATACCATTCCCTCAGAGCTTGTTTCATCCCATACAAGGATTTCTTCAGTATGCACACTTAATTTTCATCTTTCCCAAAAATAAATCCACAAGGCTGTTCAATATATAATTCCTCATAAATATCCCCATTCAAAAATGAGGAATTTATATCCATTTGAAATATTTTGTAACTTATTTGTGCAGTAATAGCCAAGAAAATTATGATTGTTTCTAACCTTTCCACAATAGAAATTTTTTCATCAAAATCAACACCTTCAATTTCGACTAACCTTTGTACACTAATCTTGATTTATTTATTATCACTCCACCTTTTACATTTATCTTGTTTTGGAAAACCCACTTTGTACCAATAAAATTTTTATTATCTGGTTTTGGTATGCATTCCCTTGTATCATTTTTTCTATCTAATCCAGCTCTTCATTCATGGCTTAAACCCATTCCAGATACTCAAAAGATTCTTTCATATCATCCGGCTTAACTTTTGAATACAAAAAATTCTCTGTAATAGTGTTTGATGTTCTTCTTGTTTGAACTTTATAATTTTTATCACCAATAATGTTATGATATTTCACTTGATTCCTCAACCTAGGATGAGATTTTTGAGTTTCTTTTTCATCACTAGAAATTACTGAGTCAAATTATTCTTCTTGAGTAGGATTAAAATTGTTTTTATCCTTATCTGAATTGTTAATAAAAGTATTCCTATCCTACTCATCATCCTTATCTATATGACTCTGTTTATCTTTCTTAGTCTTTTAAGTAAATTTCAAACCCCAAGAATTAAAAAAAATTCTTGTTTATTTTTTGAAATATCTATATCCTCTTCCTTCTTGAGCATAGCCAAGAAAAATCCCATCTTCACCTTTCTACTAAAACTTTCCATTATTTCCACCTTTCTTCTTTATAATGTATGGACTCCCAAAAAATATTAAGTTCTTAAAACATGGAGTTTTATCATAAAACATTTCATATGGAATCATATGTGAATTTGGCCTAAAGAAACATTGGTTTTGAATATATACAACCATGATCATGGCTTTCCTCCAATAGTAATGATAAAGACCGTGTTCAAGTAATATAGTTCTCCCCATTTCCACCAAACTTATATTCTTCCTTTAAGTAACCCCATTTTGTTGAGGAGTGTATGGGGAATTATACTTATGCTTAATTCCATACTTCTCAAGATAACTTTCAAATTATTCATTATTATACTCACCACCATTATCAGTTCTTAACTTCTTCATTGAATACTCACATTCCTTCTCAAATTTCCTATTAAAACTTCAATGAAAGTAATGAAGTACTTATATCAATTTGTTGATTGTTTTCTAATTGGAACAAAAATTTCAGAATGAATAAGTTACATGTGTTTTTTTGAACAAATATCAACTTTCTTATGCACTGATTTTGTAATTTTTACTTTCTGGAAAATATTACAGCACCAATCTCTTCTTCTTGTCAAATCAGAAATATCACGAACACTATTTATATTTGATAAAATAGTCATATTTATTTGAAACATGTTTCCCTTATTTTTATTCCATAGTTGATTATCTTACACTATATTCAAAAAATAATAGTTTTATATTTCACTAACTTGAAACAAGTTTCCTTTTGTACATTAGCCTCTTGTAAATATCTTTCCATCTCATTCACTTTTCACAAAAACCCACATTTTATGAAAATAAATTTTTTACCCTCACCAAAAAGTTGAGAAACACTTAGAAAGTTTTGTTTTACCCCATAAACATATAATATTTCTTGGATTTCAACTTTTATTTCCTAATGATTTTTGATCCAATACCTTTGATTATTAAGAATTCATCTTTTCTAAATTTCACCGTTCCTTCTTTAAAGTCTTTAACATTCTTCAATAACTTTATTTATCCTATCACATGAGAATAAAGCACACTATCAAAAATCCAAACTCATTGTCCATTTGTATCTTTTAGATCGGTTTCTACAAAAAGAGCCTTTTCTTTCTTCATCTACAGCTTTTGGGAATTTTTAACAAACTTTTGTTGTGTTGGTAAAAAACAAGAAATCCTTTTGCAAGATTCCCCAATTGTTTACACCTTTCATAAACATTTCCCATGGGTTGAAACCTATTTTCAAATTTTACTCCATCCTTCTCAGTTTTCTTTAAAACCACATTCTCAGATTTCTTTCTTTGATGTGATTGAATCCCCTCAAACTTTTACTTCTATAATTTGTGGAATATTAGTAATGTTTTTGGTTTAACCAAAACATATTTTACATATGTATGAATACATCATAATACTAACAGTAACCATAAATAGAGTATTTTCCTCCAAAACTTCCATACAAGTTATATTTGTGAACATGTTTCTTAGTGACATTATTGTCTTTCAAAACAGAACCACCATCCTTTCTGTTATCAATTGGAATCTTATTTTTCAACTTAGTTTTATTTTTAGCTTTATAAAAGTTAGAAGTATTAGAAAATTTTTTAGATTTAGAATGTTTAGAAAAAATTTTGGACTCAGGATTTTTAAAAACTTATGAATTTTCCACTTTTTTAATCTTAGACACATACATAAATTTTCCATATTTCTTATTTTCAAAAAAAAATTCAGCTTTCTTCTAAATATTAGAAGGTATATTTTTTTGATCCTTCTCATATTTCTCTTCACAAGAAATTTCAAAAACTTTAGAGATAGATTTTTTGAAAATTTTACCTTTCTGTTCAACTTTAGAAAGTTTTTGTAAGACATATTATAACTCTTCTTATTTTTCCCTTTGATTCACTTCTAAATATTTATTATGATTCTTTTATTACTCAAGAGATTTATTAAACTCTTCAATTTATTTTACTAGATTAACTTTCAGATCAGGAATAAATTATTTATTATTTATTGAAGAATATTTATTTTTCAGATTCCTGATTTATTTCTTTTTCCTTCCAATCTTTATCAAACATTATTTCAATTCTTATTTCAGATGATATTCTAATTGAGTTTCTTATTCTTCATAATTAATACTTATAAAATATTAATTATTCACCATTGCAATAAAAGTATTCTTACCAATATAATCAATATATTTTTCAGATTCACCATCACTATTTTCTTCTTCTTCATATTTAGATAGGAAACTTATTAACAGATGTAAAAGGAACTTTTTTATAAATAGGTGGAAATCCATCTAGTTTAGCTTCAATACCATCCTACCCAATATACATAAGATATGGAAACATTCTGTATTTCTAGATATGATAGTTCTTATAATAAAAAATTGGGATACCTTAATTGTTCAAACCATTCAGATTCTCCATTAACTTCTCTTCAAAAATTTTGCAATGAAAATTAAAGGGAACCTATCTATGATACCAATTGTAATTTCCCATTCATGATAATTGTATCAATAATAGGGGGAGGGGGTGAATCAGGGATATTTTTTTTATGTTTCCTTACTTATGAAACAACCTTCACCTCCTATTAAATCTTACTTTCCCTGATGAAAAAAATTCAAATTCACATGCATAGGAACACATATATTTACAAGGTTCACTATTAAAAAAGAATAACTATGTCATTGGTATGGTTTGTAAATGATCCAATACCACACAATACACTAGAAAAAAAATCATTTTTTGTGGAATACAACAAGTAGGATATTCTCTTTCACTCGTGTAACACTATGTAAATAATTTAATAGTGCATGTGCTTATTCTAGTAAAAATGATACAATACAAAGTTTTGTAACAAAACATGTTATGATTCTTCTTTATTAACTTTCAAAAATGTATTATTTTAAAAAAAGTTCTTCACTTTATTACCCAGAAGCTGGTAAGAACTTCATGAACTTTGTTATAAAACTCTATCTGATTTCTCAGTTCGATTATCCTAGTCCAATTACTCAATACAAAAAATACACCTCTATCCGAATACGGTTGAAACAATTCCGAACACTTTGTTTTTCAATATAGAAAATAAAATTAGATTTACCCAATCTAATAATTCAAATCAATATAATAAAAATATAAATATGATAATCATATTTAATATAATGATCAACTGAATATGTTGAAATCTTGTCTCTTATACTTTCTCTTCTATCTAACATGACTTTTTCCAGAAATACAATCCGAAAACAACTTCTTCTCTCCAGAATTTATTCATAGATCCGCCTTCTCTCTTCCTTTCATGAATAGTACATTTTTCTGAAAGTAAAAGGTACTTTCCCTTTTATACTCAACCCAAATGTGGTTTGGGCGGGATTCCATAAATTTTTCCTAGTCAACCAAATTACTCGAATCATACATTTATTTTGAATTTAGGGTGAATCTTGACTTCGTCAACATTTCTCAAATCTTATAAACTCTTCTCAATTCTTCTCAAATATTCTAAAAACTTTAACTCACTTCTGAATTTTTCACAAACGTCAGTCTGATTCTGATTCTCTATTCTAATTTTTATTATGATCTGTCTCATTATAATGAAATAAAATTTAAAACAATATATTCTACTTCTACTTTTCTCTTGAACCACTTGAGTGAAAAACACATTAATTCAACCCATGTTAAATGGTTGACTACATTATTGATTAAAACCTGAAATTATTCTTCATATGGCTACCACATACTTTTATTTTTCTTTTCATTCATTAGTCCCAAACAATTCTTCCTCTGATGATTTCGACGGCATACCGAGTCCAATGTACCCATATTAACAACTTCAACTTCAAAAACTTCTTTTTCTTCCAAATACGATATCAATGACTTTTTTTGCTCAAATAATTCTACCTTTGATGAATATGATGACATACTAAATATGATGGACCGATATTAGAAACTCTGAATTCAGCAGCTTCTTTCTTTTCTTCATTACAATCATCCTTCTCAACCTTTAAACAAATTTTCATCCAAAAAACTTATTATGATGTTCTTGAAAACTTCAAATTCACCAAATTTATTCTTTCAAAAACATCATATTGTATCATGAATTTCTTCATGACTTTGATTACATTGAAGATTAGCTTCAACATCATTTGACTTACAAAAGAAGGAATCATGACCCCCTAATAAACATATTTATTTTCTTATCAGCCTAAATATTATTGAAATGATTATGATCAGACTAAATAAGTTTTCTACAACCTTTTCTCCCCCTTTCTTGTATCAAGATTGCACCACAAGTTTTATAGAATACTTTTTATTTATGAGAACTCTAAGATCAAAAAATCATCTTTAAATTTATATAGGATCCATGATGAAATTGATTATGAACATAACCTTATTACGATCATATTTTCCTTGATTTAACCCAAGGTGGATCCTATGATCATTTCCATCAAACAACTTCCCAATATGATAGACTTTCTTCACCATTGCGAGTCTGATTATCTTAAATATGATGGTCAGTCCAATTTTCACAAAATAAAAAGTGTGGGGATTTATTTTATTTTTAAACTTCCTTGAAAAAAAATACCAGAATATGATCACCAAAATTATAAACTTGGTCCTAAAAATTCTAAGGTGGTAAGTTTACAGGATCTAATGTTTTGAAGTGAATTGAATTTACAAAGGAATTTGAAATTTTCTTCTGGTGGATATGAAAAATTTTAAAACAAGATTCAGAATGTGAATATGATATTTGAAAAACTAAAAAGTGTTATTTTTATATGTGGTTTATGGATTGATAGGTTTATTGGGTCTTCAAATGAGTTTCAGGAGTGTGAGAATTTAAAAACTCAGTTTTAGGAGAGGAAAACAAGGGTGTACCGTTAGTATTAACTATGTGACACAACCATGTGACTTATTTTTGTTAAGGTACACAATTTGTTTAAACTATGCTATGTGGTATAGATAACCATGCAAACCAGTGGAATAAATTTCAGGTGCATCACACATTTGGCACACAGTTTGTTTAACTGTGAACCTAACCATGTGAGGGTGTCAGGAACTTAGACAATAGCTCCATATGGGATGCACACAGTTTGTCAAACTGTGCACTTATCCCACATGGTCAGTGCCACTTATGTAGTGGGTACATATGGTTGGTTCTTGGTTTGGCCAAATTGGCTATCCAAACCATGCACCATATTTAAAGGGGTGATTTTACAATTCCCCCCACTAATTAATTCTCCCCCTCTCTCTCCCTTATTTCTTCCCTACAAGGAGGTCACTCAATATTCCTAACCTCCTCCTAGGATTCCATGGTTCTCCTTTATCCATGATCAGAATTACTTTCCATTTATTGCATTGGAATCCCCTTGGTGAGTTAATGATTCCTCCTTTTTTCCTTTCTCAGCTGATATTTCCATATTGAACTCTATTTCAATGTAACCTCTTATGACCTATTTTTAGGGGGACTATATATTGATTCATTTTCCCTTGAACCCACTCAAATCAAATCTTGATAATAAATGAGTGAATCATCCTAAGTATGATGTAGGTGGTCTATGGATTTTCCCTTAAATTATAGTTTTCTTATAAATTACGTTGTTGTTCCATGCACCGAAATTTCCAAGCATCACCCTTAAAATGTGAAATTAATAATGTAGAAGTTAATTCCTTAAATTATATATTCATTGTAAATTAAACTGAACCATTTGAGTTTTTTCATCTCAAATTGAACTATCCCCATAGGGTGTGTTGTTTTAAACGCTATAACCTTTATGCCTTGTCCAGGAAAATTAAGCCTCCCTCTTAGGGTGTTGTGTTAAATTCTCATAATTATAAATCCCACTTGATATTGAATAACCTATTAAGTTGTATGTGTGGTTTTTGGCCTCATATAAGGGATTATTAATCTAAATTAAATGAATTTTAATGATACCCTTTCCCCATATTCTAATAAAACCACCTAAAAGTTGTGTTCTATTCTCTAATAAAAATAGTTATTTAAATGGTGATATTTGGATGTAAGGTGACCAGATTATGGGCATGGAGCACATTATTTATACTTTATTTGTGATAAATGGAATTTTTACATACATTGAATTATTTATTAAATTATACTTGGATTATCTTTTGCAAATGAAATTGAAAAAGAAGGAATGAAATGAGTCTTAATACTTGAAATTTGCATGGAAAAAGACCATGTAATACAATTAAATACTAATATGCAACATGTAAAAGGAATTACACTATACCTTTATGATATTCAGGTTCTTTATTATAGAATTACTTGGATGAGATCATAAGATATTTGATGTTATATGTATCATGATCGATATGGCTTTCCTCATTACAGAATACCGTAGACAAGATCATAAGTTACTTGAATTATATTATGCATTGAGTTATTCTTGGGTTTCCTTTTTATAGAATGACTTGGATGGGATTATAGGTCATATGATTCCCTCATGCTTTGAGTGATACTAGGGTTTTATTTTTGTGTAATTACTTAGATGTGATCATAGAAAAAGTAAAAGTTATGAGTGATACTTGGGTTTCCTCATTATAGAATTCCATGAATGAGATTAAGGAATAAAATAAATTATGTGACTCCTTAGGTGATACCTGGGTTCCTCTTTATGGAATTCCTTGAATTGGCTCATAGGACAAACATATTATATCATTATTTTTTATTTTTACACTTGAATAGTAGTATCTCCTTATGATGATTATTACACTAGGAAAACTTTGCTATGTACTTTGAGTCCTTGACCAACTAATGGTCTTATATTCAGATAAATGTGACTACCCAGATTTTATCTATGGTTTAGAGACACTTATTCATAGATTCTTGGGATTGTATCCATGGTTTATAAGACCACTTTATTATTATCCCCATTACTATTACATGGATGTATTATTCTTATTCCTTGCATCCTATCCAGTGCATGTATATATTTTTATATTTATGTTAACATATATACTTATATATACATGTGGTCATGTTAAATGATATTTTGGCTTAGGATGAAGGAGGTATGGTCGACCAGGTGTCCTTAAGGAACTTGAGACTGACTTTTTTTCATTTTTTTATTTAATTCTGTATTGATATACCTAATCAGTACTGTATTTTATATTCAAATACTAGATAAAATTAGACAGTGTAGGTGGTGTCTTAATGATTTTTATCACACCCTATTTGGGCCACTGGTTGGTACCCAAAAAGTCCTCATGGTTTTAGGTTTAGGGTCATGGATTATGCTATGTGCTATTACACATGTCCATTGGATCTTAGAAACATAGGACTGAGTTACTAGTGAAGATGCTCATAGAGGTTACCTTTGAGTACTTTATTATTCTACTATACATGTATTGTATCTCCTTATATATATTTACTCCTTTAAATATTGTATAATCATTTGGACATGCATGCATACTTGTATTATATTTAGCGTTGTCAGGTTATCTGATTTATTTTACAATACCTTTTATTTACACTAATTATACTATTTATTTATTTATTATTTAACCACTGTTATACTCTGATTATGAGGGTATAATATCCCTATTAAACCACCTTTAGACCCTTGCTTCTAGTCAGCAGCCTCTGGCATATGGGGAGGCCCACATTTGGCCATGTGGTGCCCTATACAATTACTATTTTGAGTGAGAAGGGGTAGGATGTTACATTTATTTCATATAATACCCACCAAAATTCCTTCATAATATCCATTCCCATGTTCTATAGATCTTATTTTTGGTTGAATAGCAACCTTATAGGGCTTAAGGTGTAAAACAAAGTAGGTTTCTTGAATAAGAGTTACAACTTTTAACTGAATGTTTTAATTTTATTTCTTATTCTACCTTCTTCAAAACTATTACAAACATTATGATATAATTACATCAGTTTATATTATATATTGAGATTTTTTTGTTTATGTCTTAACCTTAATCCATCTCCTTCTTCATCTAATGGGAAATGAATCCATCATTCATGTGTATGACGAACTAACACCTCACGAACCGATGTAATTATTTTTCCATAACCACCTCTTATGGATGGTTAAAATGATGTATATAAATGATATAATATAATATATACTATATAAATTCAATTATCTTATTTTAAAATAATTTTTTTACTTTTTTCTTTTTAATCCAAATGAAAAGAAAAACATTGCTCGTGTGTACGTACGAACTATTACCTCAAAAGATGGTGTATTTTATTTTATGTCACTACCTCACATGGATAGTGATATAGATGGACATAAATAAGGAATAATATATTTATTATATAATCATAATTCTGGAAATTTAAAATCAAACTTAACTTCTTTCCCACATGATCATTAAAAACCAAAAACGTTACTCATGCATATGCGATTACCACTGCCTCCATGATACTACGTATTTATTTTTTCATGTACACATTTTTTGGATGGTAATAAAAATTTAATTAATGTATAAAAATGATGATTTTTTCAAAAAATATTTTTTATATGTTTTGAGCCTGAATATTTTGACCATAGTAAACCTATCGAAGTCATTTTGGTCTTATGGATTGAACATCCTCAAAACGCCTAACCCAAACTTAATTAATTAATTAATTAATTATGACATGAAGGTAAGTGAAATAAGTTTAATAATAAACTTAAAATATATCATTAATAAAGTAAATAAATAATTTTTTTATTATTATTTAGGAAGATAAATAACATACATGTCATGTCATGGTGGGGGGTAAGAGGTTTCTTAACTTAATTTTTATTCATTGGGTTATATTTTTACTTCATTGACTATGTTATGAAAATATTATGTGTGAAATGACATATTATTATATTATTTTTTATTTATAATAAATTGTTTTATTTTTAAAATTGATACACATAATCACTTCATTGATAAATTCTAACTTTAATGATACGATATTTGTGATGATTATTCATATCTACCTCATTTTCTTGAGAGATGTTTCATATTGTGCACCATTATTTATTTTTATAGTGTAATTACTATCCCATGAATGAATTTTTATATTTTAATTTATGTAATTCATGTGATTTATATATTCATTTCATATTCTTTCTTTCAGTTATTTCCAATTCGAAAGCTACCAAAGCGGTGAGGGTTTATATTACAATCTTTTTTCTTTTTGATATTATTTATGAAAATTTTTTATTGAGGAAAATTTTATAGGTCATATACTTTAAAACCCATATATTTTCTTATTATCTGGTTATTTTTTTAATTTTAAAGTATTAGTACCATGTTTCTCTGGTTGGTACTTAAAACGATCAAGAAAATGTTTTTAAAGAAAAATGACTTTATTTCCTCTTTGGTCAAAAAAAGTTTTCTTCCATGTACATAATCTTAAGAATAGTTTTATAAAAGTTATTAATTATACATGAAATGTTTTAAAATTTTCGTTTTCACTACCTTGGAATTTATTTACAATGGTTTTAAAAGGAATCTTTCTAAATTTTTTCCAAACAATTCATTTTTAAATTTTTACAAAAATTATGAAAATAATGTTTTCTTTTAACATATAGAACATAATTTTTTTTGTACCATCATTATCCTTATTTTATTTTAAGCTTAATTTGAAAATTTTCGTGATTATTTTCAAATAAAATAAATTTATAAATATTTTTTGAATTTTTAGTTTTTAAGGAACCTAAAGAAAAGTGTATTTTCATCTAGTTTCAAATTAATGTTTTAAATATTCTTTTAAATATATTTTCATCTATGTCGACATTATTTAATAATTTTTCTGATTCAATAGGAATATGATATTATGATACCATATATATTATTTTTCTAGATGACTTATTGTGAATTTTTTAGATTAATTATCATGAAAAAAATTTCTTTTCTATAGGTAAATTAATCTATAATATAATTTTAGATGTTCTTAAGAGATTGATGATGAAAATGAAAGATTTCATGTGTTATATTTATGTATGATACTTGAAAATTATTGATTATGATGTGTTATCCCAATAAATATTATATGATAGGTGATCCTGATACATCTTATACAAAGGGTTAGCCCGATACAACATATATGATTGGTGAACCCAATATAGATCTCTAATGGATTGAGTAATGTTCATTATCTTTAAAGGTAAGAAATAAGAAGTTAACCGAGGAGGTTTATCACATGAATTTAAGTAGTATCTATTTATTTGTGACATGAGTGAACATGGGTGATGATGATAATGTTCCAATATACCAACACATTTTATCTATGCTTGTTATGAGTTTTAAGGGATCCTTTTATCAATTATTGTTTCACATGGATCATTATTATTAAATTATATGACTCTTGTATTATGTTAAATATTTATTCTATGTCTCATGATTTCTGATCCATGTTTTGATGGGTATGAATTCTGCTATGTTCTGCTCATTCACTTTGACTATGTTATCACACCAATATGCTCATCTTATGCTCACTAATGATATTCAATTATTAATACTTATGTTTACCCTTACTGAGAATTAGATCCCACCATTTATTTTTTGCCACTTCCCAGGGTCATGAAGAATTATGTTAAATGAATTATTTATATAAAGGATTCATACGTATAGAAGTTTATGAGATATATGGGAGACTTAATGTGGAATAAGAAAGGCTGGTTATAGTGGGAATAATAACCACTTAAAGAAATGGGTATTATTATGTAAGAGTTTTTCCTAATTATATAAAGCTATAAACTGAAGAGGTACTTAGGTATGTAAGAAATATAATAAATCATTTTGATATTGTACGTTTTGGATGGTTAAAATTAAGACACATTTTTCAGTATCAATGCCAAATATTTGAAGATTATGTTTTTAGCACCAGGTTCAAGAGTGAAAGTTCAAGGCTATCACAACTGTTGTTAGGGTAGGTTGTAGATAAATTTATATATTAGTATGTTTTCATGTGAGTTAACTTAAGAGATATTAATACTATCATGGGTTAATAATTTTAAGGTTGATCACACATTAAATGAAGGAAATTCACTTTTTAAGGTTGTAAGTGATTATACATTGATATAATTGGAAACTTTTACTAGGTTTTAGGAAGAATACTTCATTAAAGTTTAAATAAACCTTTGGTTTAGTTTATGATTTTATGTTTATGAAATTATGTTCTATTGTAAAGTGAGATATATATAACCTTTATGGTTGAAAAGTGATTCATCAACAAGGTGATATTTTCAGAGATATTTATAGTCAATATAAGGATTAACTTTAAAGTTAGTATAGAAATTTGATTAATTATATTTTGGTAAAGTTCACTACATTAAAATATTATATTAGTGATTTATCATGGTGATTAAAAAAAATTCGGAGATGTCTAGTGGGTTTTAGGTATATGTAACCCTTAGGTTTAACATGTGATTTAACATGAAATAAAATTTTGGAATAATGATATTAAATTTTTGGGGATGTAAGCTATGGTGTGAGATCACCTTTTATGTTTAAAAATTATTTAATTTTGAGGTTATTGAGTTTAATTGGTATATAGTGTTATATATTTATAGAATGATTTAAGTTGAACCATGGGTATTATTGTGGAAATTTTGGAGATAAATTTATTATTTATTCATTTGAAAGTTTATTCATTTGGAATATTATATTACCATGATTTAACCATTTTTATTTTTAATAAATTATAAGACAAAAGTTTAATAACTTGTCATAAATTTTTTTGGACTTTAATATATGTTTATTTTAGTGCTCCAGGTATGAAAAATTCATCTTGAATACTCATTGTTTGGAGAAAAAGATGATATTATGGTGGAAATTGGTTAAAAGATAAAATTATAAATTCCAAGTAAGTATAATTCCTTATATTATTGGTTTAGATTTTAAATGAATCCCTCAAATCTAAGAAATTTTGTAAAAAATGAAAACATTTTCCTTTTTTTCAATAATCTCTAATAAGTTTATGGTATTTTTAACCCCACTTTAATTTTTGGTTTTCTAGTCACTAACTTTCTCATGATCATTAAATTTCTTGTGATCATATTTTAAATCATACGTTGGATGTTAAATTTATCCTCTATATCCATATTTTTACATCTCATTAATGATCTCATATTTGGGAACCTAGTTATGTGTTATTTCATTTGACTTTCATACTATATTTCCCCTCTTTTCAAAAAAACTTTTATTAACCTTTTTTATGATGTGAATTTTCAACAAAGGGATATAAAAATATTATAATCTTAAATTAACTATTATGAGATAAAATTATGTTGATTCAATTTATTAAATAGGAATAATTTAATACCCCTATATTTAAAATAAATTATATTATTTTCGACAGCATAATGAGACACAATACTAAGCTTAAACAATCACAAAATATTATTATTTAAATTTTACCATTATAACCTACCTATTGAATTAGTAGGTATAGATATTAATAACCACATTATGAAATATATGTTTAAATTTCATAATCAATATGAGTGTATTGATTAATTATTATAAAATAATTATTCAATTTTTAGTAAAGTTATTCGATGCTTCAAAAATACATTTTTCTTTAAAAATGTTTTTTATTTATTTTTTTGAGAAAATAATATAATTAATTTATGAAAATTAAAAAAATTATCTTAGAAAATTAATTTTATTTTTAAAATGGGATTTTCAAATTTATCTTAGAGTGATTTTTTATAATTTTCTAAAAAGTTTTATATTTTGATGAATAATGAAAATGATGATTTTTATTTAAAACTATAATTTTGTTACAAGTTTTTAGAAAATTAAATTTGGTTTATAAATGGTTTAAAAGTAAAATTAGTTCATTTATATTCTGTATAATCTAATTAATGTAATTTAAATAAATTTTATTCTTTATTTTGGAATAAATCGTTTTTATACTTAAGAAGATGTTTTCTAGAAAACTGCTTTTCATTGCGTTTTGTGATTTTGTTCTTAAATTAAATTATTTCAATTATATGATTTTAATTTAATAAAATTTATTAAATATTTGGAATTTGAATTATTAATATTAGGTTACAAGATCAACTTATTTTTAGTCATAATGAATAATAAAAATAGTAAAAATCAATTACTATGGTTAAGGTTAAAATAGGTTTACCCAGGGATAAAATAAAGTGATAAGCATTAAAATATGCTAAAGAATTTTATAAATAATATTTACTGATTAATTTATAACCTTATAACTTTATTCTATAAATTTAATTATTTATGGGATACTTTTTCCAGAAAATGACTTAATAATATTTAAATCTTTTCAAATATTCCAAGCGTATCCTCTCCCTCACCTATAAATGGACACACCCTATCCTATCCTATCAATACTTTAAGATAAATTTATATATCTAGAATAAGTTCCTAACATATCTCTCATCATCTTATAGGTATTAATTTGGATAGAATACCAACCCTATAATTTTTAAGGTGTAAAAAAGGATATTTTCAGGAGAAGAGGTACATTTTTTATTCAAATGTTTTAGTTTAATTTATTGTTACACTTATTTTAAGATCTTCCAACCATTTTGATATAAAAAATAAGTATCTAAAATATAATTATATGTTATCATGTTTATTTATTAATATTATTAAATTTCTTTCTCCATCTAATGGGAAGCAAAACCATCGTTCATGTGTATGAAAGACTACCACCCCGCGAACCAATGTAATTAATTTTCCATAACCACCTCTTATGTATAGTAAAAATGATGGATATAAATGGTATAATATTATATATATGATAAAATTTCAATTATAGTGTGGTAAAATAAATTTCTTACTTCTTTCTTTAAAATCTAAATGAAAAATAAAAATATCGCTTATGCGTACGTGTGGAATACTGCCTCACGAGGAGATGCATTTTATTTTCCATAACAAACTCACATGAATAGTTATATAGATATATTTAAATAATTCATAAGATATTTATGATATAATGATAATTATATAAAGTTAAAATCAAACTTAACTTCTTTCCCACATACTTATTAAAAAATTAAAACGTTACTCATGCGTACGATCATACTACTGCCTCCCTGATACAACATATTTAAATTTTCATGTATGATTTTTTGAATTGTTATAAAAATGTTATTAATGAATTTAAATTATTATTTTTTCATAAATATTATTTTGGATATATTTTAACCCTGACTATCTTGACCATATCTGACCTACTGAAGTCATTTTTGACTTATGGACCGAACATCCTCCAAATACCTAACATAAAATTAATTAATTAAGAAATTAATTTTGAAATGGTGGTAAGTGAAATAAAAATAATAATACACTTAAAAAGGTTATTAATTATGTAAATAACTAATAAAAGTTTATTATTTAGGAATATAAATAATGTACATGTCTAATCGAGGCGTTAGGTAAGGGGTTTCTTTACTCAATTTCTATTCATTTGGTTAAAATTATAAATCATCGACTATATTATGACAAGATTATGTGTGACATGACACATGGATTTATTATATTGTATTTTCAGTTGTGTTTTATGTTTTTAAAATTATTACACATAATCACTTCATTAATAAATTCTAACTCCAATGATACAATCTTTGTAAGGATTATTCGTCTCAACCTCATTTTATTGATACGTGTTGTTGGTCATTAACCATTAGTTATTTATATAGTGAACTTAGTAAAAAATAAATATAATTTTAACATATTAATTTGTGTAATTAATGGGATTTATATAGTCATATCATATTCTTTCTTTCAATAAAATTTGATTCAAAAGTTACCAAATCGGTAAGGGTTAATCTTACAATCCCTTTTCTTTTCTCGATTGTCTATGCTAAATTTCCATTGAGTTTTTTTGGATAATATCCTTTAAAAATATATTTTATTATACTATGGTTATTTTTTTTAATTTCAAAGTATTAGTACCATGTTTCTCTCTTTGGTACTTACAATCATTAATAAAATGTTTATAAAGAAATGATGACCTTATTTCCTCTCGGGTTGATGAACTTTTTCTTCCATTTCTATACTATTAAAAATAATTTTATGAAATTTATTACCTTTACATGAAATGATTTAAAATTTTCATTTTCACTATATTTTAATTTATTTATATTTTTTAAAAAATCAATATTTCTAATTTTTTTCTGAACAAGTAACTTTTGACTTTTTATAAAAGTGTGAAAAGAAAGTTTTCTTTTAACATATAAGACATGAATGGATTTTAAAAATATTATGGAATTTTTTTTAATATTAATTTATAAATTTACATATTTATTTTCAAATAAAATACTTTTATCAATAATTTTTTAATTTTTAATTTTTAAAGGCACCAAAAGAAAAGGGCATTTTCCTATATTTTCAAAGAAATGTTTTAAATATTATTTTAAAGGTATTTTTATCTTTTCCAAAAACCATTAATTATTAATCTACTTCACTGGGAATATGATCTTATAATACAATATGTTTTATTTTTTTGGATGACTTGCAATGATTTTTTTAAATAGATTATCACGAAACCTGTTTCTTTTCAATGAGTACGTCAATCTATAAAAGAATAAAAAATATTTTTAAAAGACTGCTACTGAAAATTAAAGATTTTATGTGTTATATAAATGTACTATACTTGTAAATTATTGATGATAATGGGTTATTCTGATACAACTTATATGATGGGTGAGCCCAATATAGCTTATTTGAAGGGTGAAGTCAATATAGCTTATTCAATGGGTGAGCCCCATTTAGCTCTCCAATGTACTGGGTAATGTTCCTTATCTTTAAAGGTAAGAAAGAGGGATTTGAACAAGGAGGTTTATCATTTGGATTTAACTAGTCTCTGATTATTTATGACATGATTGAACATGGGTGAGGAAGTTAATGTTCCATGATACCAACATATTTTCTCTATTCTTACTATGAGTTATAATAGATCATTTGCTCATGGATTATTTTTACATGGATCATGATTATTGAATTATATGACTCTTTTATTTTGTTAAATATTTATTCCATGAATCATGATTTGTGATCCACATTTTTATGGGTATGGATTATCTTATGTTATGGTCATGTAATTATTATTTTTCATCACAATCTTATTCTCACTAATGACATTCAATTTTTAATGCTTATGTTTACCCTTATTGAATGTTTGAGCTCACCATTTATTTTTTTAACATTTCCATAAATTATGAATAATGATGTTAAATGAATTAATTTTAGAAATGATTCATCATTTAATAATTTTATGTGTTAGTTTTAAGACTTTATGTGGAATAAGAAAAACTGGGTATAGTGGAAAAAATGATCACTTAAAAAAATTATTATTATTATGTAAGAGTTTTTACTAATTTTATAAAACTTTAAACCTAAAAGGTACTTGGAAATGTAAGTAATCAAATATTTAATTTTGATTTTTTAAGTTATTTATGGTTGAAATTGGGGCACATTTATCAATTCAAATCCAGAAATTTAAAGATTAATTTTTTAGCACTAGATTTAGGAGTGCGGGTTTGACTATCACAATTTGGATTAGTTTAGAAAAATTAATGGCCAAAATACCACACCGATATAAAAATTCTTAAAGTATTAATATAGTAAATTTTCAAAATTGAGTCTAAAATATTCCTAAAACATAAAAATTTTAAAATTTCCCCTAAATACAAAATTAATAGAGTTTAAAAAATTTAATTATAGATTAAATTATATGAAATTTTGATATTCAAAAATCCCCCACACTTAAGACTTGCACTCTCAGACAATCACCTAGTACTTAGGTAAAAATATAATTCCCATGGTATAATTGGTAGCATCACTAAATTCTAACATATAATGAAAAATAATGACTCATACTCGGATTTAAATTACATAACTCCATAATATTATAATAAAATTTCTTTAAATATCAAGCTAATCCCCATGTGTATGTCACACCTACCTACCCAAAAATGTTTTTCTCTATCACTTAAGGATTTTTGATATATAATTTTAATCATTCTTAATAACATATTTTATCCCCATAGTCTTGTAAAAATTATTATCTCTCCACACTATGATACATAAAAATACTTTTAATCATGATGGATTTTTACAATGATTTTGGTGGGTAGGGGTTGGTGGATAAAAATATTTAAAAATTTAAGGATGAAAAGAGTAGGTTAAACTCTTAAATACAATACATGAGTATTTAAGTAAAGAAAAGATATATCCTCACTCAATACCATTTAAATATTTGAAACACAATACCCAAGTTTTAATGACATGATACTTGAGTCAAAGAATGAATAAAATAAATGATTTCATCAAAATTGTCCTTTCTTTTTCTTTTTTTAGTTTATTTTTTTATTTTTTTCTTTTTATTCATGGGGGGTGAGATGAAAATAAAATATAATGAATGAATTAAAATTAATTACCTTGATTTTTGATAGGAACATGATTCATATTAACAACCACAATAAATAATTCAATCTCATATTTGTTTTCGTTTCTATTTTTTGTTTATTTTTTTTTATTTTTTGAATAATATGATAATATGAATAAATTATAAAGAACAATGACTCATAACAATGTATCAAATTCCCAAAATGTTGACACACACCTCACACCACTCTATAACGAGTTACATTCCATAGAAAACACACTAAATAACCTCCCCCACTCTCAAAATTGAAACATCATTTCAAATATATTAACAGTGAAGGTTGGTAAGGAAAACTTGTCTTATAGTGTGGATTAAATATATAAGGAAATTTATGGGTTATAAGGGATAAACAAGGGTATATGTAAAGGGTAGGTCTCAATTCAAAAAAGTGTCTAGCCAAATAAATACCTCAATTATATAAAAAACATTTATGAACTCTAAATATTTATAACATAAAAATCAAAAGTTTTGTGTCACACGACATTGATTTAGACTCTCATGAAAAAAATAAATGTAAATAAGATATCAAAAGGGTTAATAAACCTTTTGGGTTGGGAATTATTTTCTATTTGGATAGTAATAGTGCACATGAGTTTCACAATCAGTCAAACTTCCTTAAATAAAAATATTTGAAATCAAGAACTAAAATCCATTTAATAATCATTTAAATACTTAAATGTTCAAATTAAGAAAGGTTCCAAAAATACCAAGTTGTTGTGAATTTTATAAAGTATTTGATTATTCTCAAGAACCATAAAAACACTCAAAAAAATAAAAAACAAAACAAAACATGAATAATTCATAAAAAACTTTAAAATGAAACACATACAAAATTCCTAAAAACCGGTTAACACCCCCTACACTTAAGATCTACCTTCCTTTATATTTTTACATAGACCAAATTAAAAATATAATGGAAGATAATCCTGATTTTATTTTTAGTGAAGCCTTGAGTTAAGATCGTAGTTTCCACCACTCTAAAACAATAATAAAATAAAGAAAAAAAATATATAAAATTATTCTTGAAATAAAAATAAATAAAAAGTAAAATATGAACAAAAAAAGAAAATAGATAATTTTTTTTATGAACCCTAAGTGGGTGCTAGATTTTTACTTCCCCAAGTCAGGAAGTTGTAGCTCTTTATCCTTAATATGAAGGTAGATTTAGTTTGTGTGATTTGAAAAATCATATTGTTTTGATTCTAACATGATTACATTCATGGTGGTTATGGAAAAAGCTATATATAGAATAAAATAAATCCATATCCTTAGTAATGTAGTATATCATAAAAGGTTTGTAAATTAAATAGATTGGGGATCCTTTACTTCAACCACAATATGGTTCGCCTCCTATACTTTAAAATTTTCTAAGGCCTTCTCCATAGGTGTTTTTAGAAAATTACAATAAGGGTGAGATTAACAGAAAGTTAAAATTTAATGATATTAAAACAGTTATAATAAATATAAAAATCTTCCCCTTAAATTATGTTAGTTTGGAGTAAGTTTTATTCAATAAATTCCACTGACAACTCAGTTTCAACAAGTGAATCATCATAATCTTCATCATCCAAGGGTACTATTATGTTGGAAAAAACAAAAAAATAAAAGTAGTGAGAGGTTATGATCAATTAATTTTCTATAAAATTATAAATAAATGATTTCAATGAAATATTATCTCCCTAAGTAATCTCGATTTCAATTTCATCTTCTTTTCTCAGTGACTCTTTGAGTACATTTGTTATGGATGGGGGAGGGTAGTCAATATACTATATTTTTTATTCTAATTTTACCACTTAGGTGGTTTATATTATGAAATAAATAGAGAGGTAGAGAGCAGAATATTTTTAATTTAAAAATATGGGAGAATCACACAACTTTTAAAATTATACAAAGTCATCTCAATATTCATAAAAAATAATATTAATCTACCAAATAAAACATAGCCTAGCACATTTACTTATTTAACCTAATATGTAAATGGTATGGATAAGTTCAAGTCCAATTCCATAATAATATAACCTTCAAAAATTTCTTCAATTAAAATTTTTATAAAAATAAGCTTTGCCTCTTTATTTTCTTGAGCCTCTTTTTGAGCTTCTAATTACTTAAAGGATGCTAAAATAATTTTCATTTAATTCCTCAACTCTTAAATATTTTTTACATCCTATTGAAATTAAATACTCCATGAATATTCATTACTATAATCATCAAAATAGTTATCATTCCATGTATTTAAAAAATAATTATGAAATTCCATCATTGACTTATGAAAAGAATGATATGTAATGAATTTATATTTTTTTAGTTTTTAAAATTTATATTTTTTTGTGGTTTTTATGAAAAGGAGTGTGTGAAAGATCTTGGAATACCTATAAATGGTTTAAAATTTATAATAAGATTTTTTTGTGAATCCCTAACTAAAAAATTCTTATTTACCTAGGAATTTAGTAAGGTTCACACCTAGGGTCAATCTCTCAATGAGGCCTCTCACATGAATTGATTTTCTATTGTCAATAATCATTATCCAAATATATACTAATAAATGAAAAATACAATAATGGGTTTTTTTAAAATTCATATGATATATATATATCTATATGATATAAATAATAAAGAAAATAAAAAATAATACACAAAGAGGTTAGTGTGAAGAAACTATCATTATTAGAAGTTCACGGTGAAGAAATAATTTACCTTGTAAAATACTATAATTAATCTATAAAATTTTGAGATAAAAACTATCATAAACACCCTATAATTTGAATTTTTATTACCCCACACCAACCCTCCATGTGTGATATAATCTCTCTCACATAATCACTATAATTCTACTCCACTATATAGAGCATTATGATGAAAATGGAGGGGAATATTGATGAATGAGAATAAGAACACAATAGTAGAGAAAGATACCACTATATGAAATTAATTTAACCACTATTTAAATTCCCATAATAGAATAAAGAAAAACATTGAATCAAAATGAACTCAAAACATCACCTCTCCCCTTAAAATAATAATAGGGTTTTTATCCATTTTTTTGGAGTTGAGATGGAGAACAGTAGGGGAAAAATAGAAACAAAATAGAAGAGAAATAGAGGAAGAGGAAACTATAATAATATATATTGAAAATAAATAATACAATGATATTATAATTATCTATACTTATATATTAAAAATGGATAACTCATTTGAAATGAGGTGGAAGTAAAAATTTATTGGCATGAGGGGTGAAAATGTTTTGCTGTAAATTTATCCATCTAAAGATCATGTATTTTTTTCTTAATTAATGGATGAATATTGGAAAGTGTCCTTAATTTAATTTATTCTCCTATCTAACCTATACCTACCCAAAAAATTTCGTCTCATTTTTACATTCTTAGAGAATATTATCATTTAATTACAAAATAAATGTTTTTTATCTAGAAAAAATATTCATATTCACATCCTCCAATTTCCCATGTATTTATGAACATGAAAGAGGATAAATCCCAAGATTTAAGGGTCAAAGAATTTGTTCCTCAATTTATTCTCTTTCTACCTTAAAATTTTAATCTACTTTGTAACTTCCATGTGTGATATGTGAGCCTATATTTAAAATCCATCAAAGCAGGGCATGGATTCTAAGGCCCGAATTGTGAGTTTATTTTGGGACTTTTTTTATTGTATATAGATAAAGTTATAGTTGAATTTAATTCGTCCCATGATTCTATTAATCCTAAAAAATATAGTTTAAAAATTTAAATTCCCATAGAAATATTTATGGTTGAAATCCCATACTGATATAAAAATACTTAAAATTCCAAAATAATCCATTTTGACAATTTAGTCCAAAATATTCCTAAAACATAAAACTATGATAATTACCCTTAAATAAAATATTAGATGGATTTAAAACATTGATTTATATAATTAAATATTTAAAATTATAAGCTTAATTAATAAGTGTCACTCCCCACTATATTTCTAATGCGAGACTAGCTAAATATGTCCACTGTTTATGGATTAAAATGCATGCATACTGGATTGAAATAACGAATTTTGGATCACCTTATCTATACAACTATGATTCATTAGACACACCATTTTTCATTTACCCAAAGATAATTTAACCAATTTATTTATATTGAGGGATCATAAAAATATTATCATTGGGAACATGAAAATGTCATGCATGAATTAAGAATACCAAAATAAAAAGAATGAGGTATATAGAACTTATGAATTTATAATATGAGAAGTAACATATATTATGATGGTTTTATGAATATGATTATACCATAATAAGTATTTTGTGTCATAAACCAACCCAGGATTCCTTTGACTTGGGAACTTAATCCAACTAGTGGAAATTTTCAAAGGGTGTTCCCGATCCTCATGAGTTGGGAATTAGTGCTAGTGCTTTAAGAATTATCTTTAGAAATGGGATTTCCCATAACATAACCAAAATTTATTATCTAAGAACCTGGTGTGACCACTCCATTTATTGAAAATTCACGTGTTTTCATAAGTGACTATAATCATCATTACATTATAACATAATATAAATAGAAACTCACTCCAAATAAAACTTTGTAATCAAGATTATCTAAAATAAAAGATACATCTAAAATTTTTCAAAATATGAAGGGAATGGATTGGGAATATGAGAAGGTGATACATATTGGGGATAATACATACTAGAAGTTGAAAAAAAGGAATAATCACCCATTACCCTGTGACGTTGGGGATCATCCCACAATGTCAAATCCATTGACCATGATGAAACTATCAAGAACATCCATCACCTCCAAGAAGTGTCTTTCCCTTACCTACATTAGTATAAACAAGGTATTAAATCACTAATTGGGTGTATATTGGATGTGACTATATTGATCCCAATATAATCCCACCAAGTGTCCCATATATATATATCCATTTTTTGAAAAAACCATAGCAGTCTAGTTTAAAAATAAATATAAAAAACAACATTTAAATTTTTTGTAATAAAACAAGAATTATAGTACAAGGGTAGAATAAAGTTAAAAAAAGTATAGAAATAAATAAATAAATAAAATTTTAAAATAATAAACATGGTAGAGCACCCATAATTCCACTAAGGCTATGGTAAACTAGTAATTCTATGTCACTAAGTAGGTATACCCTCAATTAGTGTAATGGGACTATAACAACTTCACTATGCTAGTGGGATGAACATAACATTACTTCTTGAGTCAGTGAAGCACCATAACTAGCAGGTTGAGACTTTCACCCAATCTAAGATTTCCTACTTAAGAACCTAGGTTTCCCATGATTTTTAATTAATATAATTAATCATTAAAAAAGGAATTTTATTAATAAAATAATAAACATCTTCAATTTCATGATTTAAAAAATGCTTCAAAATATACTTCCATCATCCAATCTAAAGGGGACACCATAAAAAACCATTTTATTATAATTAACTCATACAAATATTGGATATATAACTTATATATAAATTTAGTAACTAGTATATAAAATCCATGTACCAAAGGTTCAACTAAAAAAGAAAGTATATGGAACCGCCTACCTTAATAAATCCAAACCACTTGGAAACAGATCAAGTCCACAAGTAATAATGAAATAGGACTCCTAAAGTTCCAAAGGAAGTCATAAAATTGAAACCAAACTATAAAAAAATCAACTAGAGGGAACCCTAGTCCAAATTGGATTTATGGGAAAGAGAAATCCATGATTAGGGGAAGGAAAGTTTAACACCCCCAACTCGGTGGCCACTATAACTAGTGTCATGAGCCGGGTTGTCACATGACCTTAGGTGAATGTCCCCATACACAAGAGGCTACCGAATAGTAGTGTGGGTATATGGAAAAAATTGGGGAAACTATACCTTCTTATCAGATTGATGCCACAATAGAATTAATATCGATAGATATAATAACCAGAAAGAATAAATAAATGGGAATTAGATGAAAAATACTAACAAGTAACCAAGTAGCACATGCTATAACCATATGATGAATACTCTACATGTCTGGCTGCCATACAAATAAAAACCAAAACAAAAACTACCAAAAGACCCCAAGAAGGGACCCGAGTCCCAACTCATTCCTGAAACCCCATGCTCCAACCATATATCCCATGAATGAACCATACACCTGGTCCCTATCCTGGATCTTTACCTGAAAGAAAATATCATCTTCTTGGGTTCCCAAGTACTGTGGTGGCCTGAGTAGGGTGTGAGTACAACTTAGTAGGAAACCACCAATGGTGTATAAATAAATAACTAGTATATACAACAATGCATTCTATTAAGCAAATACAATAAATAAACATAGAGAAAAGGAACATTTTTCACTTTTAAACGATTATCAATTTAACCAAATTTTATCAAGAAATAGGTTTCATATTTAAATAATTACTAATTAACCATTTTATCTAATATGTTCTTTAGGGTCAACCAACTAACTAAAATAGATTCATTCGTATTGGGAGCCTAATAAATAGCATAAGGGGATACACACTTTTTTTCACAAGGGAAAATTCTATAATAATAATTAATAAACTTACCCAAAGCCTTAGTTCGGTAATTAAATCATTTCCACCTATTTGGGAAGCATAAAATCTCTGTCTGACATCCCAACCCATACCATGACCATACATTGGGAAGAATAGATCCTTAGTATGACATCCCAACGCAATAATACAACACTAAACATAGAACCTTGGTCCATGCAGTCTTATCCTATGCAACTGTTAGGGGCATAGAGCCTTAGTCCGACTCCCTAACCCATGTATTATAGGGGTGGGGTTTAAATACTCAGTCTAACCTGACCCATGGGAATATATAATCATTCCCAACACCCCACACTACCATCAAGCCATGTTCACTTGATTTCTTAACCATAACACAATTACCGAACACAATCCATAACCATTAAACACATTTATCATTTACAAAAATGACTCATTAACACATATAAGAATATGAAAAACACCCCCATGCTATATAATCAACTAATCAAATTCATCATTTAGTTCATTTCATATCCATGTCAACATGTCAAGATAATTTTCATAGTTTATATCTCACTAACCAATATATCATTTCAATTAATTTGGTCCTAATGAACCTTTAAAACCTAATAATGGCATAAAACATAATTCAAAATACTAATTGGAAATAATCATAAATCCACCCTTTAAAAAACAGGTTTTCCTCTTTGAAATACTAAAACATGCCCCGAGGCTTTCATTCTTATTTTCCAAAATTAAAAATAACCATTAAACCATTTTTTAAAAAAGAGATCCACACCCTCATTTCAATAATAATTTGGAATATATTATTAAAACCCCCTTTTAAATCACTTTGAGTTCAATAACTCCTTTCAAAGAATTATTCACTTTTAAACATCATTTTCTTTGATAAATCATTAACTTGGTAAATTCTCTAAAACACACCTTTTTAAACTGTTTCAAAACCTCCTAGTCATTTCACAAAAGCCAAATTATAATCATTTCAATTAACCCATTAACCATGTCCACTTACCTGATAACAAATTACAACCCATTCACTCTCATATATCCCCTATATTAGTGTTTACAAATTTATTTGACCATTTTCAAGGGTTTGACATACTCCATGGGCCACCGTAGTATTGGTCTCACTTCATCAACAAAACCAATAGGGCCCGTGAAGGGTCCCACACATAAAAATAAGGTCCAATTCACTTTCATAAAGACAAGAAATCAAAACACAACAAAACAATGGATCAACACAACTACATAAACATATAACACATCCAAATTATGAGAAAAATCATTAAGATCACCTACCTTATTTTCAGAGACAATTGAACACTCGATCTTAGACTTTGATTTGGAAACAAACCACCTTTAAAAACCCACCCTAGAAAATAATTAAAAAGAGGTTTTTTGGTCTTTAGAAGACGATGAGGGATTATACAAGCCCTAATCCAAAAAATAGAGAAAAGTGGGGTGTTAGAATCACATGGAGATTCAATTTTCACTAAACGGAACTCAAAACACCCAAGAATTGAAGAAGAATCACCCATGGAAGAGTATAGGCTTGTTGGTTTATTACCCTTGATGCAGGGGTAAAATGCGGTAAGAAAATTAGGGAAGAAAGAAATAGATTTGGGAGGAAGAAATAGTAAAAATAAAATTTTTATGTAGCGCATGGTTTGCCCGCATGGTTTTCCAAACCATGCTCACACTGTTCAGTTCCCTCTATCCTAGGATAAATTGAGCCATACAGTTTGTCTTGCCACCCACATGGTTTGAAAAACCCTACGGTGGTTATGCACTCGCCACTATCTGAAGGGTCCCAAAGATGTATGGTTTCCTTGAGGTATCCCACATAGTTTCCTTAAACATGCACTCCTTCTACATGTCGCATGGTTATGGCATACAGTTGCTACTAACCATGCGCTAATCACGATCTCAACACATATTGACCTCTTTTACTTATTTTCCATACCCCAAACCCCCAAAACAACCCCAAATCTTCCCATACACCTCAAATACATTCCATTAACCAAAATAGAGGGAGTTTAACAAAAATTTAAATAGGGACATACCTCCATGAAAGGTTGGGATATTAAAATATCCCCGCCTTATAATGAATCTTCCTTGAGACACACTTCCCAAGTATCACTAAATTTACCAGGCCAAAGGTTAGGCTATGGGATCACCCATCAACTTCCATCTTCTATGTTTACTCATGAACAAGGCTATGTCGTCACAACACTCAGAACAAAGAGCCAACCGTACCGCAAAGAAAATTTCTCATTGTGATCCATGATCATGAACCTGATGATCCTCAAAGGATATATCAACATCAACCTCATCATTACTGAAATCAAAAAAATAAGAGAAAGGTTTGGTTAATGCCACTAAAAAACTGTACAAAAATATACCAACAAGGCACTACATTACACTAGGGGAGAAAACAAGAACAACCCCAGTCCGATCCTCTCCAAAACTCATGGACCAAATCACTTGGTGCCATCTCACCTAGTTTCCAAGTTCCAGACACTATATTAAGCTCGATTCCAATGAAGGAACATCCAAATTCCAACCACATATCCTAACCTACATCGATCCACAACTCGAGGACCATTAATCTCACCCCATATCTGAGCATTCATTGCATACCCAAGAATAACCTTCACCCCAAGATACTTAACTGGTCGAAGATCGAGTCAACAATCATTATCAGAACCAAAATGCCATGATGTTTCTCATTCATGCCCATCCAACCCAAAACACTGATCACATCTTCAAACAACCTCTTACTGCTATGGGGCTCCCAACTATATGATTTATATCACCACCCCATTCTTTTGTGTTTGGAACTTCTAACATCAAAAAAGACCATCGAAACCTAAACTTAACTTTCAAAACTTACCCAATGAATTTCCCAAATAACCATTCCTAGAATCCATGATAATTCCCTCCACTATTGGAATCCAACCACTCCATTAAAACCACCCAGAAAGGGCGCACGTTGGCCACCCTTAAAAGAACCAAAATAACTTCATCTTTATCAGGCTCTCCACCAAACTCAAAACACACTCCCCAATTAAAGAATCAACTTATGTTGGTTTAATACTAACCACATCCATTCCATTTTACATTACTGTGTCAGAACTTCCTTGACTGGGTTGTCCAAAAACACCCATCTTACACTAATGACATGCTATCCCCTTTTCACCTGCCCATGGAGGCTTCTTACTTAAGGTGTACCACCATGATCTGATTCATCCACCAGTGTCATTCCTTGGATTCTGAAAAAAAACCACCATCATGGTACTCAATAACCTTCAAATCCATCATCATGATTCACTACACCCATCACAAATCTAACAAATTCATCTTATATTTCTTTTAGCACCACCTCGATCCCAAAGACAATGCTTGAATCAATCATCCACAACATCCAAGGAACACATAGAGTTTTCCAAGGAACCAAAAAATTCCCCTCACATGTTTTTTATTAGCATCTTGAGTCCACTATAACCACTTCACATTCATCCCTTCACCTCACTGACCTACAAACCACTCTCCACCTTAGGAGTTTTGGTATCACCATTTTACTCAAGAAATTTCAACCACTGTGGATCATGATTTGATCACAAGATAAACCCCAAAAATTGGATCTGCCAATATAGTTTTCTCTAAAACAAAAAAATAAACATCACTCACTACTCATTCTCAGCTTCCAAGAATGGAACTCATGTAATTCATCGACATTCATTCCATCCTAAGGATCTAGCTCGTAGATGGTCGATGGTGTACTTCCCATCATCTAGATCCACAAACATAACTCCATGAGAATATCCTTTAAGAGGATCCATTTCTATCCAAATAATATTTAGGTAGCTAGGTGTAAATACTGAGATATCTCTTCTTACCTGAGATGATGCAAGATATTGGGTATGATCATCACTATATAAAGTACACTAAGAATTCATCGACGAACACCACAAAAAATTGTCCATCACTGATGTCACTTCCCACAATGGGGACACATTGACTTGTCTAAAGTATTAGGATTACCTCATTACCAACATCTCATTGAAAATAAATCACCAAAACTCGAATGGGATTTCAATATAAAACTCACCAACAATTAATTACCCTCTGTTAAGAGGTTTTGACCTAGAATCCCCTTTGGAACCACTCCCACTACCCCACTAGAGTTATCCATATAGACCCCGGTGACTCACAAAAGAAACACAATGATCCATCATGTCGATCCAAAACTGAACAATCTCACACATAACTAGCATTTCCCACTATGATCACACAAAATTTCGATAGGTGCTTATCCCGATCCACCTGTTCACCCATCCCAAATGACATCGTGTATTTTCAACACATTCCCACATCTGAACCTCCTCAAAATAGTTAGGTCTCACACTTACCTATGGCTAAACACTGAACCAAACTATGGACTACTTGAGCCATACATTACAAGAACTAGTCCAAAATTCCCACTCACACAACTAACCATGCCACCATATCCATCCATCTTATCAAACTCAATGATTTATCAACGTATCACCCAACAACCAAACCAATCATATGACAAAACCCAACCACATGACCACCCTCACCCCTGGGTTTCCTCCATAAACAAAGCATTCATCCATGATTTGTCCACCCTTTCCTTGTCCTCCCCAAATCAAGATCGATTCCTTCATTAAACGTCATCAATGCCATCAGGTTAGGTTCCCTAATGATCCTACCCATTGAAACTAACATTACAACCAACCAAAATAACGTAGGTGAATCCTTGAGAAATAAACCATGGAAAGACCACACTCTCTTACCATACTCGATGATACCAATAATGCATCGATTCTGCCTCTAAAGCAACCAATTGTGCTTCATATCCTAAATCAGCCACATCACCAACCAACTTACATTAAGACTATGCTATATTTCTCAAGGATATCAACTCATATCCAAAACACATGTCACATATCTAAAACCATTAACCTATCCACTTATCCCCCCAGGCTAAACCCACATTGTGAAACACTCTCTGTGTGCCACAACCAAAGTCCAAAATATATTCCCATGCCATACACACCCAAAATCACTAGAAACCCCAACCTACCCCTCACCCAGGTTATTAGGAAAGTTAAACGATAAAAAATACATAAACTAGAGTCACACCAAACAAAGGCCATTGGATATCTCTATAAAACATACACATAAAACTTCAAACAACTCACTACTCAGGGGCAACAATCCTACCCCCGTTCCAAACACACTGCTTCTAATACACCAAGAAACCATCAACTCTAGGTTTCATAGAAAAGATACTCACATATATACATCAAAACCATGATCCAAACACCCACTCTAGTATCCAAGACACAACACGCAAAGTCTCAAACCACAAGAGTCACCACATCCACATTAAAAAATGTAATTTTACATCTTCAAGGTTAGAAACAACCCAAAGACACAATAAGAAACAACCCAATAACTGGTACATCCAAACCCATCATGATCTCACATCTCGTAACCCAAGGTCTCATAAATAAGGTGTTCTCACTTCCCAAACCATCCATTAAATGGATCAACAACTAATACAAGGGATACCCACCACCGATTCCATTAAAAGTTACATCATTTCCCATTTCCCTTCTTAATTAAACTTTATGATTTAAAACACAAGTTTTCACATTTCAAAACTTTCCATTTTCAAAACCCCTAGGATTTACAATTTCAAAAATATTATTATTAAACCAAAATTTCAAAAATATATGCTTTATTCAAATTCATATTTCAAAAAAATTTCTTTAATGAACATTTATAGGAAAGATAAACAAGCTTCCACAATATGAAGAAAGTACACTACTAACATGTGAGTATCAAGGAAATATCAATCAGAAGAAACATACAGATAACCTATCACTTCTATGTTCCTTTCATGATACATGAACTCACACACCCTCTTTCTCCATACAGGTCTAAGATAAAAAACCTCATAAATAAATAACATCACATCCAAGTGCACCACTCAAGGTGGAAATCACTACTGGAAATATGACTTTTCCCAACGCTTCTATACCAACGGTTTGTCCAAACCGTTGGGAAAGGGTCTCCCAAGAATCCAGAATGAAATTCCAAACTCAAAATCTATACCAACGGTTGTCAAAACTGTTGGTATAGGCCTATACCAACGGTTTTGACAACCGTTGGTATATATCCTTTGATTTTTTATCAGTTCTTCTTACCTAGAATATTATATAAATCAAAATTTAAAATAATTATGATAATACATATATATATTTATGTAATTATGTTCACAAAAGTCATGTTAGGTTAGTGGTTAAGTCGTTCAATGATAAACTAGGGGTCCTGGGATCAAAGCCCATCGGTCGTTTTTTTTAAATACATATACCAACGGTTCTATAACCGTTGATATATATTTCCATATTACTTATACCAATGGTTTCCAAAACCGTTGGTATAGACCTATCCCAACGGCTTACTTGGCAATGGTTCTCCAAACCGTTGGTATAGGCTATACCAACAGTTTGGAGGCCTATACCAACGGTTCCAAACCATTGGTATAGGTTAGTTTTCCAGTAGTGAATATCAACCAACCATAAAAGTACAAAACAAAACATCAATTCCAACCCTTGACAACTTGGGTTACTTCCTATATGTGGGGTTGTAGGCACCCAGACACAAGCTCATTACAAAGTTATAACAAGATCCTAGTCTCCTATCTACCATTCTCCAAATAGTAATACAAAAGGAATTCTCTGATACCACTTTGTAATTTCCCTAAACCAGTGGCCACTATAACTAATTACCTGAGCTGGGTCATCACATGACCTCAAGAACATCTCAACTTATGCCAGAGGCTGCTGACTTGCATGATAGGTCTATAGAGAAATATTGGGGAAACTATACCCTCTCATGAGAGTGATAACACAACAGAAATAATATTGATAGATATAATAACCAGAAATAATAAATAAATGGAAAAAAGATGAAAAATATCAACAAGTAATGAAGTAGCTTATGCTATAACCATATCATGAATAATATACATGTCAGGAAGTCATAAAAATATTTCCCAAAACCAAAACCAACAAACAATCTGAATCACATACCTGATTCCCTACACAATCCTAACATCCCATGCTCAAACCATATATCCCATGCATGAAACATACACTAGGTCCCTGTCCTAAACCTGTACTTAAAAGAAAATATCATCTTCTCGAGTGACCAAGTTCCATAGAGGCCCAAGTAGGGTGTGAGTAAAACTCATTATCCCCCACCAATGGTGTTTGAAGTAATAACAGTATATAAAACAATGTATATAGGGAATAAAATTCAATAAATAAACATGGAAAATAAGAACATGTTTTAATTTTAAATGATTAAAAATTTAACCAAATTTTATCAAGAAAGAAGTTTCAAATTAAACAACTACTAATTAACCATTTTATCCACCAAGTTCTGTAGGGTCAACCAACCTACTAAACTAACTATCGTCACACTAGAAGCCTAATACATAGTGTACGGGGACAAACATTTTTAGTTCACAAGGGGGGATTCGCTAATCAAAATTTATCAACTTGCCCCAGATCCTTGGTCCGATAATCAAATCACATCCACATGTTTGGGAAGCATAAAACCTCATTATGATATCCCAACCCATTCCATGACCATATATTTGGAATCATAGAGCCTCATTCATATATCCCAACTTAACAATATAACACTAACCTTGGAACCTCAGTCCAGGTAGTCTCATCCTATACAACCATTAGGGGAATATAGCCTCAGTCGGACTCCCCAACTTGTGCATTAAAGGGGTGGGTTTTAGAGCCTCAGTATAACACGACCCATGGTCATAGATCCTCATTTCAAATAACTTCACACTACCATCAAGCCATGTGCACATTATTCTTTAACCATAACACATTTACCAAAAACAATATATGACCATTAAACACATTTATTATTTACAAACATGAATCAATAACACATATAACATTATGAGAAAAACCAACCTTATTCTATATCATCAACTAAAAAAATGCATCATTTAGTTTATTTCATAACCGTGTTAAAATTTAAACATAATTTTCTTGGTTTATATCTCAATAAAATAGACATTATTTCAATTACTTTAGCCCTAACAGACCTTTAAAACCAAATTGTGGCATAAAACAAAATACAAAATACTCATTTGAAATCATATTGAAGATACCCATTAAAACAAAGTTCTTCCTATTTGAAATACTAAAAATTTCCATGAGGATTTAATTTCCATTTTCCAGTATTCAAAATATCCATTAAACCATTTTCATAAAAAAGGATCCACACCCTAATGTCAATCATCATTTAAAATATCTTATGAAAACACCTTTTTAAATCATTTTGAGGTTAGAAACTCATTTCAAAGCATTACTCACTTTCAAACATAATTTTATTTAATAAATATTTTACCAAGTCAAAGATCCAAAACACACCTTTTAAACCATTTCAAAACCTCTTAGGAATTTCTCAAAATCCAACTTATAACTACTTCAATTTACCCATTAACTATTCCCACTTACCCAATTACAAATTACAAACCATTTCTATCATATTCCCCCTATCTTATCATTTAATAATTTATTTCGCCATTTTTAAGGGTTCTATATACTCAATGGGAAGCCCATGTTTGGCCTCACATCATCAATGCACCCAATGGGGTATTTGAAGGGCCCCAAACCTCAAAATAAGGTCTTATTAACTTTCTTTAACTGAGGACATCAAAAAATAGGAAAAAATGGATTAAAAAAACTAAATACACACATAACACATCAAGACTATTGAAAAAGTATTTAAGACCACCAACCTCATTTTCAGAGACAATCGCATGCTGGACCTTCCTTTGATTTAGAATCAAACCACCTATAAAGAAATAACCCAGAAAACACTAAAAAAATTTGGGTTTAGGGTTTTAGAAGAAGAGGAGAGATTATACAATCTCTAATCCAAAAAATAGTGCAAGGAGGGGTGTCAAAATAAATTCGATCTTCAATTAGTACTAAATGACACTCCAAATTCCCACTAATCGAAAGAGAATCACCCATGGAGGAGGAGGAGGCTGGTATTTGGTTACCCTTACTATAGGGGGTCAAATGGGGTGAACATTTTGGGATGAAATAAATAGGGAAATGAGGGGAAAAACATAAACACACACTTTTTAAGGGGTATATGGTTTGGACGCATAGTTTTCTAAATCATGCATGAACCGTGCGATTCCCTCTGTCTAAGAGGAAACTGAGCCGTAGGGTTTGGCTTGCCACTCACACAATTTGTCAAACCATTTGGTGGCCATACGATCTCTAATTTCTAAAGGGTCCCCAAGCAACAAGGTTTCCTAGATGTATACCAGATAGTTTCCTTAACCCTGTACCCCCTTCTACAGGCCGCACAGTTACTACTAACTATGCTCCAATCATGCTCTCTACATTGATTGGCCTATTTTCCCCCTTTAACCTACCCCAAACCATATAAATACACTCAAAACTCCCAATACACCCCAAATGCATTTCATTAAACAAAATAAAAGAAGTTTAACCAAAATTTAAATTGTTACGTACCTCCATGAAAATCGGGATCTTATAGAAAGAACCAAGAAGAGGAGAGGGAAAGAAATTCTTGATGACTTATTTGATGAATCATTGAAGAAAAACAAAAAAATGATCCCTAGAGGAGGGTGTGTGTGAGACATGTGAGGGAGGAGATGATGTATTTGAGTGGAAGTGATGATAAAAGGTTATGGATTTAATTTTTAATAGGGGTAGAGTAATAATTTCAAAATTTTTAAAAGTTGGGAAGAACACACATTTTGGCCGCACAGTTTTCTAAACCATGCACCGACCATGCTGGTGGTAGTATATTTACATGGTTACTTTATAAATTTTTTTCCCTAAGGTTAGAAAAACTGTTCCCCAACTATGAAAAATGGATATGAGATAAAACTACATACTTTTCATAGTTATTCACATAGTTAGTACTAATTATGAACTAACCATGCGGTACCCAATGTTTTCCAAATTTAAAATAAAATGACTCAAAAATAAAGGATAAAGATAAAAATATTTAAATAATACATTTGGTACATAAAAATAATATAGTGGGTTTGACTATTCTCCGTATAATGTCACTTTACAACCCCAAAAATCCCCTCAGACTTCTTACTAAGGTAGATCACTAATTAAAACTGAAATAAAAACACAAAATCTATATTAGAAGTACATGGATAGGCTATCCCCACCACATTAATCACCTTATTATGTTAATAATATCTTAAACAAAAGGACCTCCATCCCATTCAAAGAAAAAAAAATAACTCCATAAAATTAAATAAATGAAAATCCAATTAAAAAAATTATCCAAACTATAATTAAAAAAATCACATATTACTTTTAGCATAAATCTTTCAAATACTGATTTAGTTACCCTGACATCACCAACAAGAGATTTAATTTCCAACAAAAATCCATTTCTAAACTTGAGATCCTCCAAATAAAAAAAATACCATAAAAATGATATTTAATTATTACTAAAATGAGAAAACACAATCCATAAGGAAACTTTCATAAAATAAATAAATAAATTACCGACATAATAAAAACCATCCTAATAAATACTAAAGATCCATTGAAAAAGATGTTAAACCATGATAAAACCAATTATTTCCATCATTTTATTTGAAATAATAATGATTTAATTGTTCAAAAAACCATTTTTGATGAAATAATCACGAAACAAATCAAGAATTAAAAGTTTCATGAAAACCCAAAAACCTAAGATAAATAAAATTAAAACTATATTAATTTTTAAAAAAATCCCCCATTAAATTATAACACAACAAAATATTTTATAAATTAGGTAACAAATAACCTGAATAAAACTTTATTAATACAGCAGTTAAATCTTAACCAACCAAAAATTCCCTTAAACCTTAAAACCTTAATGGAAACAAGATATAATCCATTTAAATTCATATAAAAAAAATCTATATTTACCAATCCACATTTTGAGATTATTGGAATTATTTATTATATTATTCTATATAGTTTGGGTTCTCCCCACCATTTACCCCCTTTCTCACTCTAATAACGAAATATAATTATAATTAGTAGTTAAACACATGAATATTTAATAAAAGTTATCTAATAATTAAAGGATTGATTTACAATAGTTAGAATCACCTAAAAAATTTATATAAGAAAAAAAAATTCTACCAAAATATAAATAATTCATAACAACAAAGCATATAAAATATACTAAAGAAAATAGGACTACCAGACTTAAATCATGACCCTTTATGTATCCCAAAAATTCATTTTGGAACAAGAGTCCATTCATTTTCAAAATTCGATGTGGATTAACTTCCAAGGAACCACTGGATCCTAGAGCACCATACATTACTATATCAAAACACATAAAAACATATTTATATTAAATGGGAGAGATTAATTGAAATGAAACTAGTAAAACAACCACAAAAAAAATAAAATAAAATAGAACAGTTGCCATTTGTCAAAACCTATAAAGTTTTTGAGTTCCATGTTTATATGAAACTTAGATTTATGAAACAACCCAATAAAACTAAATGATCATTTAAAACCAAATAAAAATTTAACAATTAAATTATAATATAATCCAATATATTTCTTAATGTCCATAAATTAATTTATTCAATAAATCCTTCGAAATAAAATAAAATAAAGGTAAATCATTGCACCATATAAAACTATTAAGAAAAATACTACTGAAAATTTAATAATGATATAATTTCTCTATACATCCTTATAAAAAAATGTAACATTATTAATATAGGAAAACACCCAAATCTCAACACTCTAAAAATCATTTAATGAGTTTGATCTTACACATTTTTTTTCAAAAGAAAAAGTTATAAGAGACGAAACAAATTATAATTTAGAATCAATTAATTCTTATAAGAAATTTTACTACACTTTTTTTAAATCACACAACAATACCAAAGTTTGTAAAAGGAATGAGAAACATAATTAGTAAATCTAAAAAAAACTATGGATTGTCATTTGAGAAAATTTATCTAAAAAGATACAAAAATTATATTTGAAAACATATTATTTATTCCAATTATAGATTAAAGTACATAAATTAAATAGAACTAATTAAATTTAAAAATAAATAACCAATTACAAAATAAAATAAAATTTTCCTAAAAAATGTAATAACCCTATTTAAAATCAAACACACTATCTAAAATCTATCCTTTAAAGTACTAAATAATTTTATAAATCACATCACTAATGACGCTAGTAGAAATAATATAGACATTAGAGTACTTGGTTTCCATATAATTAGTCAAAAAGTAAATACCCACTCAAGAAACACCATTTTAAAATCAAATTTCACAATTTTTGGAAAACAATAAAATAATAAACCCATTTAATTAAAACACACAAAAACTAACACATTGAATATTTATAATTAAAACACACTAATCCATAAAATGAACTTCAAGATTATTTACCAATTATATTTCCAATAAAATAATTCATTTATTACAAGATATAAAAATTATTTATTGGTGATTGAATTGATATAATTACTACTTATTTTTGTGGCCTACTTTCACAAAAAGAACAACTATTGTGACAACCACAAATCATAGTTTAGGTATTCCATTTAAAACCAATTCATTTATTGTTTAGTAAAAAATTATTCATGAATAGAATTAAAACGAATCAATAATGTAAATGTTTAACTTGTAAATCTCTAATGACTCATAATCCCACCACTTAAAATAAAATCATATTACATTACTTTGAAACCTTTTTAATTACAAAATTTAATAATCATACCCAATCATACCCAAGATTTTTGTAACTTTTAAATCCCTTCATGAAAACCCTTATTGGATTATAGGACATTTAAAATATGCGAAAAAATATATTCTATTTTATTATAACATTCTGAATCATTCCATTAGGAAATCCATTATTACTAAATATAGATTCATATGATAATCAAAGAAACCACCAGTTCGACACTCAAAAATGGGAAATTATCTTTTTATGTTCAAAACATTTTCCAAATAGACCCATTAAACTCTAGTTTAAAAAAATTATTACTAATTAAAATAAAAAATAATCATATATATAAATAATATAAAGAAAAATAGAATTCACTATATAGTTTGTTTCAAAATCTATCACATTTAATAGGTTTAATTTATAACACAGGGGTCACAACACAAGAAATAAAATTAGGCATAATCAAATATAAAAATTACACCATGGAATAAACTCAATCCATATTAAATTTCAAATCATTTAATATAATGAAATATAAAAATCAAATTAATCATTAATATAAATCATAATAAACTAATTAAATCACTAAGAAATACTAGAAAAAAATTAATCAGAAGAAAACTTCATAACCAGATCCTTCCCAGATTCCCACTCTGGGTGTATAGTCTATAGATGAAACACCCTTCACATGTATTTTATTAGTTCACCTCCTATATCCCTTAAAATATTAGGTTACAACCCTGAGTTTAAGATGAATTATACTCAGGACCACAATGACACATCTCTAGATCCCTTGAAAACTCATGGTTCAGTACTAAGAGTATTAGATTGACACCACATCATACCAACATACAAAGTTCAAAAAATACAATGTCATATCAACCTTGTCTCCCCAAATATCATAATAAAAACTAGGATTTCATAGAATCTTGTTACGAACCATCTTGGTATACCCCTGACTTGAGAACTTGAGTCGGTATGTGGTAATGACCGAGGGGAATTCCTAATCCCCACAGGCAGGAAACTAATGTATGAGAATTAAAAATGATATTTTAGAATTCTTTTGTGCAATAATTTAATCATTGGGTCTTATCTAAGAACCTGGTATTAACCAACTATATACTGGTGCATCATGAATCTATATAAGTGACTATAATAATCTTTGTCTCATTATAACATAATATCAATGTAAAATAACATGAAATAAAGTATCATAATCAATGTGATCTGAAATAAAAGATATATTTAATGTTTTTAAAAATAAAAAAGGGGCAGGAAGGAAAAATAATAAGGATATACATCATCAGGATAATACATACTAAAAACCGAACAAAAATAAACAAAATTAATAACTTCCCATTACTATGAGACATGATGAATCATCCCATAATTTAACCTCCATCGACCCTGATAAATATATCCAGAACATCCACCACCTCCAAAAGGTGCCTTTACTTTACCTGAATTAGTTTAAAAATGGTATGCATACACCCATGAGTTGTATTAAGGGGGTGTTCATATTGAGCCCAGTAGGATCCCATAAAATGTCACACATACAACCTTTTTTTAAAAAACTAGAGCATTCTAGTTTGAACTTAAGTATACCAAATAATATTTAAATTTTATTATAAAACAATAAGTGCAATACAAGAGAAATATAAAGTAAAACAATGTGAATAAAAAACCAAATATTCACTATTTTAAAATAAGAAACATGGGAGAGAACCCTATGGTTACCACTAATTAGGTAGACCCTCAATTAGTGGAATGAGACTATAAATACTTCACTAGGCCAGTGGGATGTGCATGACATGACTTCACTAGTCAAGGAAGAACCATGACTTATGGGATGAGGCCTTCACCCAATCTAAGATTTCCTACCAAAGAACTCAGGTTTCCTACGAGGTTTAATTAATATATGTAACTTTTAGAAGAAGGCATTTCATTAATAAAATAATAAACATCATTAATTTTAATATTTAAAACTTTATTTAAAATCTATCTACATTATCTAATCCATAGTGGACACATAAAAAAACTATTATCATGTAATTAAATCATACAAAACTAGAATATATACTTTTTATAGAAATTCAAAAACTGTTATATAAAATATAAGAACCAAAGGTTCCACCAACAAAGGGAGGATGTGGGATCATCTCCATCAATCAAGACAAACCACTTAATAATAGAGAAAGTCTAGAATACATAAGAAATAAAGAGCCCTAGGATACCAAAGAAATCATAAAATTAAAACCTATAAAATAAAAATTCATCTAGATGTAACCCTTGACCACCATGGCTATTAGGGGAAGAAAAATTCATGATTAGAGGAAGGAAAGAACCAAGAAGAGGAGAGAAAAGTACTTACTTAATGATTTATAACAACCCTTATCTTTATTAAACATAAAATCATGATTTATTAAATAAAAACACATATAATACAAACCAAAGATATATAAGACTAGTGTAATTGTTAATTAGGTACATAGGATAACAAATTGAACATGGGATACAATAACGTTATTGAAAACTTCCTTAACATGCTTCTAAAATTCCAGGGCTTTTAAAACTGTATGGGATAACCTGGGAAAAAACATAAGAAACATGTGGGATATAAAGCCCAATAAGTGAATAAACATAGAATAAGGTGATAATAGTTAGAAAATAATCATATAAATGGGTCATAAAATGAGTAGGAATCATAAGCATGAAGTATGAGACAAGATATAGCAGGATAATCATAAGACGAGAAATGTGGGAACAACTAAAAACAATGCATCATAAATGTAGTTCAAGGCTAAACCGCCAATAAATAATGGTGGAAAAATAACCATAAAATAATAATGTTTTCTATATATCCCAAAATTAAGTCTCATGAGACTAAACATTACCCAATTCATTGGAGCACTATATAATTCCAGGTGCAACCATCACATTCATTTTATTCTCATGCTTAAGTGTGCCACAAAGATCATACAACATGGATTCATTTTTATCATAATTTATTCCACAATCAAGGAGTGTGGAATAAATATATGTAATTCTATAATAAAAATTTATATGTTCATAAATATTAACACCATTTATAAGAAATGGGTATGCTATTCACTACACAATTGTTTTGGTATGGAAAAATCGTAGTGAAATTTCAACAGCATAACATCACCACTTAAAGATTCATAAAAATGGGTTAATGAGATAGAATGGGGTCTATAATAACATATAAATAAAATAGGAAGTAACAAGGACCTGAAAAAACATATCTCAACATTATAAATTGGAAATTTAAGGCATAAATTAATAAAGAAACTTGAATAAAGAAAATTATCCTAACAATATTTGGGCATGGTAACAGGTATACATAAAGGATAATGGGAGGATTAATGAGAGATAATGGGGGATATAATAATTTATAAATTAAATTTATAGTAATGGGAATATTGAATAACATATCCCAATATAATCAAATAAAATTTAAGAGACATAACATAAAAGAAGTGCTTGAGTGGAAATGAGAAGAGAGAAACCCCTTACTTGAGTGTGTGACACAAAATGCTTCGGAGGAGATTATTGAGAGTTTGGGGAGGAATTGGGATGAATATAGAGAGTTTATAAAAGATTATTTATGTTATAAAATGAGTTAGAGTGAAAATAAATTGGATTTTGGTGGTTTTATATAGGAAAATAGGGAGAGTTATTTATTATTTAGGTTTTGGACTCTACATAATAAAATAACAAAAAACACAAAATATCCTATGATTTTTCCCATGGTTTCTTCCAAATTGGAGTGGTTATAATTATTTTATATGTAAAAGGGCCTAAATAAATAAAATAATTCCCTTGAATATGTGGATGTGAGTCATACTCTTAAAGAAATGATTTTAAAACATTAAAATATATTAATGATTTTGGATGATTCATAATAGATTTATAAAATTAATAAAATAAACATAAAATAACATTATATTATATTTAAAACATATATTTGGCCATGTATACCATTTATATTATTTGTTACATCACTTTTGAGTCATTATGATGTCATAATATGCAAAGTATATTTACATAGTATTTAATTTTTACCAGAAAAATCCGAATGCCTCAGAAAATTATAAAAAATTCACCATCATATATTTTCAATGTTATGATTCCAAAAATAATATTAATTTTATCTAGATAATTTTCTAAATATTTTAATATTTACTTATAAAATAAAATTTACATTTATTAAAAAATTCTGGGTTTTTTTGACAATAAGATTTATTAGACCCTTAAAAAAATTACATTTGACTTGATAAAAATTATATAAAATTTTATATATAATAAAAATTATTCAATAATAATATTTTATTATTTTTTTTTATTTTCAAAATCCATAATTCATCAAAATAAATTCCTTAATTAAATTTTAATATTAACCAAAAATATTATTTTTTCTTTATTAAATCAAAATAAAAATCATTTATAACATAACAATAATATGATGAAAATATATACATTATTCTAAAAAAAATAATGTATATAATCATATTTCTAGGGTATTTATACATATCCATTTAATACCCTATAAAATTCCTTAAGAGTTAGGTGTACGATGGTGGGACTTTCATTGGGTGGTTCAATGCACATGGTTTGGGTTGTGATCTCGATGAGATTGGACTTATCCCATAAAATATTTTTCTAATGATTAAGTTTTTGGATCCTAGCTTGGTATTGGTCAAGTGAAAACCCCAAAGATACTATGTCCCAAAATATCTGATGAATGATATTCATAGGGTATGATCCTACTGGTTAAGGCTATCACTTCTTTTGTCCGTGTCAACTGGATTAGTTAAAACCTTAAATTTATTCTAATCACATGATCACTGTTTAATGGGAATATTATCAACGATAATGATTATTAATGTTAAATTAAATATGATAGGATATAATAAAACCAAATAATTTCATGTGTTTTTCATGTGCCTAAAATGTGTTGTTAATTCCTCTAGGAATAGAACAAATTATAAATTTATATTATCCTGAAACATACTAACTATAAAGGCGTAATATAGAAAACATGTGTTGTCAAACCAAAAGAGAGTGGTGAACACAACGATGAAAACTCTCGACTAATGGTCGGGTTCCTCCAATTTTTGATTGATTTTATTAATCTAATTATGAAAATTGAAATAAATTAATTCAAATAGAGAAACGGAAGAGAGGGGACCATTTTTTAGGGAGGTTTTTCTAAATAAATTAATTCAACTTTAATCACAAAATAATTATATTAAATATATGTACAACCAAATTGTTTCATTGATATAAGAAATGTTTATTCTCTATCAATATAACCTATAATCCCAATTCAAACGGGTCAAATGAATCAAAATACCTAAAGTGAATTAAGTTCAGATTTCCAAAAGAAGATGAGTAATTCAATTTAATGTTCATTAACAAATTATCTCAATCATGTTGGGGTTCATTCTTTGTAGAATACATGTGGTCAATGATTCAATAATGAATAAATTAAAAACTTAGGCACAACATGATACTATCGTATAAAATTACTATTATGAGTAAAGTTAAATCGAACTATGATGGTATGCACCCCTTTTGACTGATTCCTCTCTCTCCTATGGGTTTTAGATAACCATTGTCGGGTGATTTAAAATGATGATTAAAATATATTACCTAGGTAAGATAATATATGAGAGGGATTAAAAAGGAATAAAATATATATAGGAATTAAAATATAAATCATTCAACGATTACATCAATGAAAGGAAAGCAACATAGAAACAAAACCTATCTACGATGGAACCCTTTGGAATCCTCCCGATGGTAGAGCCTCTAGAGTGGATTGGAATGTATTAATACCATATTAAGAAATCCTATTTATAATCCCCTTGGTCATCCCTAGTCTTCCCCGAGTCAAAGATTGCATTTACAAGCCATTCTAGGTGGTCAAAAGAGAGAAAATACCATCAGAGGATGTGTTGGAAAATCACCATTTTTTGCTGTATCGGGCACCTAAACAATGTGTAATGGGTACTCACATGGTTTAATGATGATACAATATTTTATCTATGGATTTTAAATATCTATGTATCTTGCGGGAATCTCAGATGAGATTTTGAATTTGACCCATGACACGTCGTGTAATTGGATGTCACATCGTATACTAATGATTCATAGCTTGCTTCATAGATTACTTCACGTGGTGAAATGAAACTAAAAATCATGTAAAGATGATTCATGATGTATAAAATTTTATTTTAGAACTAGAATATTAATTTCTTCCTCTATATTCAACTTTTTTGCATTGGAAGTTCTCTACGATCATAATCAAAATCGGGTGTCGTGCCGCTTCACTTCGCTCGCAGCGCGAAGTGTCATTTTGTTCCTTAATTGTCATGTTTTCATTTGTATTTCTTCCATTATAAATCCTATATAAGAAATTAAAAAACATTAATATTATGAATATATATTTTTTTAAATCAATTAATATGCAATGAATTCATATATAAAAACCCATCCAAATTTGGATACAAAATAGAGTTATCAAATACCCCCACACTCAAATCTTTACTTGTCCTCAAGAAAAACCTCAACATAAAAATACCAAAGATACATACATCCAAAAGGGAATTTTTAAATTATGATTCTCATAAAAACAAGTTATAATTGAATATTTTAAAATCACAACACATACCCAATAAAGAATCCAAAAATCATCTTTTTTTATAAAGTGTAGTTCATGACATTTTTCCCTTTTCACTCACTATTTTAAAATTTCCATCAACATCCGTGAAATTTATGATTTACCTCACCATTTAATATTTCTTATAATCACTCATGGTAATAATTTAATGGAGTTATGATCATACCTCAAGTACATGTTCCTAACCATATGCTTTCATTAAATTTACTTTCTCCACCCCATAAAGACATATATCACAATTAATCATGAGGTCTTGGAAATAATGATCATATGACTCTATGGGTGAGGGTAGGTAGGTAAAATGTTGAAAATAAAGCAAGGATCATGGTGTAGGATGAACTCTAATGTATAATTCATGATATTCAAAAGACAAGCTCAATGAAATGCTCTTCACTAATAATTTAATTTAATCTCACACACCCCATGAAGCTCCAAGTGAAGGATCATAGACAATGTGATCATAATGAAAGATAATACTCTCTTGTTGCTATCATTTTTTTCTTCTCTTTTATAAAAATTCATGATTGGAATAAACCTCACATCCACCACTTAACCACATAAGATAAAAATAATCAGTCTGAAAAAAGGTTATTTTTGATTCTCCCAACTCAAAATCCATTTTTTTCATTTTTTTCAAAATATTCCCTAGGATAAGTCTCACATACACTATCTCACCACATATTATTTTCATATCATAAAAATGAAAATGGTTATTTTTGACCTACCTAAGAAACAATTCATTTTTTCCTTTTGATACATTTTATTTTTTTAACAATAAGAGGGATATAGAATGAAATATAATGAATGCAAGTATGAACCTTCCCCACAATCCCATGAAAACACCCTACATTCTCCCCTTAAGATACCACATCTGATATACCTCATAAAAACCCCCTCCCCTACACTTATTCAATTGAAGATCAGGAAAAATAAAGAGACATGGGTAGGAAAGAAAATAATGGATTGTAAGAAAGCTTAATACTAACAAGGTCATCCATGAATTCTATGGGATAAAGGTGGATCAATGTATAGGAGAGTATCAAGATAAAATGGATCATTAATAAAATGATCAATAATTTCATAAGTGAATTTGTATAGTCATATCTTTGAGAAGATAATAATGAAAGTTATAGTTGGTTTACATGCCCTAAGTTTCACTCAAGAAATATACTCAGGGAAATACGAAATATTTTGTTCAGAATACTATCAGGAATGAGTATATAATATAATTTAATTAGGTTATGGCATGGAAATAAATAATCATTTTACTCAAATCATGATTCTAGGAATCAACATCATGAAAATAAATTATGTCAGCAATCATTTTAAAGAAATTCAAAATTAAAGTAAGCAAGTGAATTTTAAAATTTCTATTTATATATTTTTCATTTATGGGAATCATATTTCAAATTTTCCAACATGTAAAAATATTTCTTCTTAAATCTGATATCTCCTAGATTAGTGAGTACAAGAAAAAAAAATCAAGCATTTTTTTGGGTTTATTTGATTCAATTTAATTCATGAAACAATTCTATTAATTAATTTTATTTTTCAAATCATGTTCTAGAAAAAACTAGTGGTGAAAAGATATAAACAGGTTGAAATAGTACCCCCTTAATTGATGATTCTGAATCAGTATTTTAGGTTCTATCTAGACAAGTTCACAATGTGTAATTTGATTACACGACATGTAATGTTCATGTTTCCAGCTTCTTTAATCGCTTCTTGCTTCTTTCTTCAAGGGACCTGAAATATAAAAATAAGTAGTGGAATTATAGTCCATTTAGAATTTTAAAATATTTGTATCAAGTAAGTATAGAGGTTAACCATGTGGATATTTATTTAAACTGAAAAAATAGAAAGATATAAGACCTAGAAAGCAATTTTTAACCTTTGGGTTTCTTCCTAGTAGCTTACCTTTTTTAGGGTCATTCAACTCAAACTTTTACCATTGTTAGCTAATTAGAACATGGTATAAAGCTAACCATATTATATTTAATGACATATAGATTTAATATGCATCTGGGGTTGTATTTCTATTCCCCCCATTGGTTCATCTTTGAAAGTGGTGTTATAAAATTTATGGATAGATGTAAGAAAATTAATAAGAAATTGAAATCTGACCAGATTTTGTAGTTTTCCTATTCCGCCACTACTTCTTCTTTCTCTTCATCTAGTTCAAATTTTAGAATGGTTTATTTAATTAGAGCCTCACTTTTATTATCTTCTTGAAATTATTGGAGGGATTCTCAATCAACTTTAGTCTCAAGATTAACCATGAGGTCGATGGATGCTTTCTCATTTTCCTCTTCCTTTAATTTTTATTCTTCCATCATAAATTCACTGGATTATACCTCCTTGAACTTTTGATAATCATCCTTTTACATTTATTCTTCCTCTTATTCTATAGATTTTTTTACTTTGACGTCCTCCTCTTCTTCCTCTTAAACCATCCAATAAAAAAATTCCATCAAACTTCTTTCCCCTTCATCACATAGTTGCAAAAGGAATTCTATTTGTTCTTCTTGGTATTTTTGAATGCGTATAAGGGATTACTCCTATTTTGATATTTCTTATAAATCTAGAGGCTTATATATTTGAAATATCTCATCATTATGCAAGAAATCTTCCTTGATAGCCGCATCATTATTTTTTTCATTTGTTTCTTCAATAATTTGAACATCCTCAATCTTCTCTTCCTCATCATCATCTTCATAATACTCAATCACTATATTTGAATTTAAGGGTAGATTATTCACAATGGAATTTAAATTTTAATTAACTTGAGACATGCAAGAAATTAATTTTTCATGTTCACTGAGTTAGGATTAATGATCATTCATCTCCTTATCCAACACTATAATGAACTTGATGAGAAATGTGACTTGTATATTGTCTGGGCTCTATTCCTAAGTTTGTTGAAAGGAATAGTATTCTTGAATTTAATTCTCTTGAGGTTCCTTTATTTCAATAGCTTGGACTTCCTACACTCCTTGATATTCATAATATTCAAAGAAACATGAATATTAATTAGAAAAAATTGGTATGAAACTAATATGAGAATTAAAATTTGAAATGATTTGAGACAGGTGAATAGTGAATTCTCTTTGGTCTCTGATTTCAGCCTCATTATTGTCCATCCTCTTGTCCATCACTTCAATGCATTGGGCGAGTAATCTGGTTAGTTTTTATTATTAGTGCTTCTCATCTCCAGATCTATATTGGTAGCCTTTATTATTAGGATATTCTTCATTGGACTGATATTAGGTGTCGTTCCAGTCTACTCATTAGAATACAAATAATTCTGACCATCATCATTTTGTATCCACCCTTCTAAATTCAATGCTTTCTACATGGTTGGATACTCTAGATATTTAATGTCTTTTTTTAGTGGAGTGTCATATTGATATGATAAGTAATCCTTCCCGCATAACACTCAAAACTATCAGGTGTGTAATATTTGATAATAAAAATAAAATTACTAAAAAATTATTTAAATAAACTAAAATCAGTAAACATACATGGGATTAGAATAGTCTTTGACCTAAACAGTTAGTCTCAAGTTGTCTGAAATGTTCCGCTTCTCCCAAGAAATGGTGCCAAAATTTTATGCACCCAAAATGCATTGTTAATTCAACTAGGAATAGGTCAAATTATAAATTTATATTATCCCAAAATTTACTAACAATAAAGTATCACTATAGTAAAATTATGGGGTCTAACCCACAGAGAGCGGGGAACACAGCAACATAAACTCTTAAATAAAGGTTGGGTCACTCCATTTTTTGATTGATTTTATTAAAATAATTGAGTAAATTAAAATAAATGAATTTAAATATAGAAATAGAAGAGAGGGGAACCCGTTTCCATGGGCGGTTTTACTAAATAAATTAATTCAACTTTACTCACAGAATAATTATATTAAATAACCACACAACTAAACAAGATTTTACAAAATTATCCCCCCTTTTTAAATTTATCAAAATTAATTAAAAAATACCCATAAATAAAATTAATTTAAAATAAATCTAATATTAAGAGTAAAAATAAAATTTGAAACTAAATCTTCATCATAACAAGGTCAAATTTTATTTTCTCAAATTTAAAAAATCCAAGGGTTTAGTAAAAATATACAAAATTTGATTAAATTGAAATATATTCCAAAACAATATCTTCTTTATTAACATAATCTCTAATAAAATGAAATCAAATTTCAATATTTTTTATTTTAGAATGTTTTAAATGTTTTTCTTGAAATTGAGATTACAGAAGAATTATCATAATAAATAACATTCTTTTCAAAATCAAAACAATAGTAAGAAACATATTTTTAATACATAATGATTGAGAATAACATGAATCAAAAAAATATATTCACTTTCAATAGTAGATAAAGAAACTAAATGTTGTTTTGTTGAACTCCAAGACACTAAACTTTTACTAGGAAAATGACACATACCTAATGTAATTTTTCTAGCACGTCTACATCCTCTAAAATCATAATTCAAATAACAAATGAAATAAAAATAGTTCTATTTGGAATGAAATATTACACGATTTACAGTTCCTTTAACATATCATGTAATTAATTTAATAGATTTTAAGTGAGATTCCTTAAGATCACATTGAAATATTGTATATTAAAAACACTAAACATACTATCAGGTCCAAAAGTTGTAAAGTATAATAAACTACCAATCACATATCTATTAATTTTAGAATCTATAGATTTTATAGATTTATCTAAATATAACTTTTAATTAGAATACATAGGTGTTTTAAAATATTTACAATAATTAAATAAAAACCTTTTAACTAAATCTTTAGCATATTTCCTTTGATTCAAAAATATTCCATCATTTCTTTGAAAAAATTTAAGACCTAAAAATAGTTTAAGTTTTATCATTAAATTCATATAAAATTCACTTCCCATAAAGCTATACAATTCAAATAAATTCACTTTAAGATCTAAAAAAAGACCATCAATTGAAATTTGAAAAGTGAAAATATCATTTGAAATTATTTTAATATACAAAGAATGACCTATGTTACCTTTCTTAAAATCAATTTTTTTAAAAAAAAAATTAAACCTATCATACCAATCACAATGGTATTTCTAAATACCATAAAAATACTTTTGTAATTTAAAAACATGATTAGGAAAATTTGCGTTTTCAAAACTAGGTGGTTGATTAACATAAAAGTATTTAGAAATTAAACCATTTAAAAATAATTTTTAACATTCATTTGAAATAATTTAAAACATTAAAATATATAAAATGTAAAAAAATTATATTAGATTCAATAAAAAAACTTGAACAAAATATTCATCAAAATCTATAAATTCTTCTTGATAATATCCCTTATCTACAAGCCTAAATTTATTCTTATCCATTTGACCAAATTCATCAATTTTACTCCTATAAATCAATTTAGTTCCAATAACATACTTATCTATAGGGGGTATAGCTAAAAAAAATTTATATAATTTTTTTTGAGTTTATATTGTATAGCAAAAATCTAATTAACATCCTTTAAATCATTAAAAATATGAATTGGAACACAATCATAAAAATGTAAAATTTTTATAAAAATTCAAAATAAAATTTATGGTTTTAACACGAGAATCAACATTTACAAGTATATAATAAAAATAGCAGCCTTTATGAAATTTAGATGATTTAAGATCATAATGATAATAAGTAATATCCCCCTTAACAATTATATTATTATTTTGAGGGTTTTCTTCACCAAAATTAATGTTATTAATTTCTTCTTGAAAATATCTAAATATGATTTTTTAAATTATCTTCAACAAAATTATTATGAATAGATTCTTCTACAACCATACTTATTTTATTATAAATCCTATAATATTTAATTTTATTATAATTCTATAGAAATATTACTTAATCTCTTTTATAATCAAATTTATCTAAGTTATACTTAGTATTTAGAATAAAAACTTTACATAAAAAACTTTAAATTACCATCGTTGGGTTTCTTACATATAAACAATTCAAAATGAGTTTTTTTAAAAATATATAAATAAAAATCTATTTAAAATATAATAATATGTATTAAAATATTCAAACCAAAAATATTTTGGTAAATTATACTCATTTAACATAGTTATAACCATTTCAATAATCGTTCTATTTTTTTTTGTACAAAACCATTTTGTTTTGATGTTCTAGGAGCAGGAAAATTATAAAAAAAACCATTTTATTAACAAAAAATTTCAAAATCAAGATTAAAAAAATCATCTCTATTATCCCTTATAATAGAAATAATTAATATTTTTTTTTAATTTTTAACCAATTTAAAAAAGACAATAAATTTAGACAAAGTTTCCCATTTCCGAGGCATAAAATAAATCCAAGAAAATCCACTAAAATCATCAACAATCACAAAAAAATATTATTTTACTCCTAAAATATAAATATAAATAGAACCAAATAAATTTAATTAAATAATTTCTAATGAATATAATTTTTAACATTATTAATGGATCTAAAACTTATTCTATATTTTTTACTATTTAAAAATAATCATAAAGAAAATTCTTACTAATTTTCAAATTGGGTAGTTACTACACATGAACTTTTATTAAAAGTTTTTGTAATAGATGAAAGTTTACATGTCCAAGACTCTAATTCCATAATACATTATATATTTATATAGAATCATGACACTAACATTCCGGTTAGTTAACTTAGAAACCCACTAAAATAAATGTTTTCTTTTTCTATTATCATAAAATAAAACTAATTCATTCTTAAAAAGAAGGTCATATATAGAGGATATTTCTTAAGTGTTGAAAAATAATTTTGTGATTAGAGGATTTATTAGAGTTATTTTCCTATATAAGGATCCCATACTCTGTTTATTTGATTGAGTGAAAAACTAACACAAAATATCGTCAGTGGAATTTATATAAAGTCAAAAGCAACTTCTCTGTGAATTATTCTCATGGTGAATGAGAGTTTTTAGAGGTATTATAATGAATCAAAAATTTCAAAAGTAGTTTTTAGAGATAATTATTATGGGAATACAATCCATGATGTATGTATATGAAGACAGTCTGTGTAGGGAAGTATGCAATGGCTGTCCATGAAGGGAGTTTGTGAAGGGATCTTGTGTGAGGGGTAGTCCCTCTAGGAAGGCAGTAAAAAGTAAAAATTAACTATGAATGTAGTATATGTAGAATATTACATAGTGAATAGTTTTTAAAAAAAAATTGTTAATTAAGGAATTAAACATGAAGTAAGTTTACACAACTAATAGGATTTAATATCATTGATGAAAGAAAAGCCTCATGTCACACCTATGTCAGTGTGAAATAATTCAGACTTGATAAAAATCATTAGAAGATTCTTATGTAGGAGAAGATGGTTATTTTTAAAATATATATCATTGTATTATCAAGTATGAATGGTTTTAAATCCTCACATCACATGCGAAAAAAATATATTAATATCTATAAATGTGATTTAAAAGTCTAGGAATCTAAATTTAAAGTTTTTTAGAACAAGTATGAGGACTTTAGGATATACCCAAATGAATATGTTGATACATTATTGGATCAAGTAAATGATATTGTGAAGGATATGAATGGTCTCATTGAAACCAAAGATGGCATAAATGATTTCAATCACATCCTAATAATATTTCAACATTGGTTTAACCAAAACGTTTTTATGCTTGAGGATAAATATTTTAAGGAATGAACTTTGGATAGTCTTTATAGTACTCTTGATGCATATGAAATGGGGAACAATGAAAAAATGGTGTCAGAAAGGGGAATATGAAGGAGGTGGAATTCAAGTCTATAAGAAAGTTCACCATGTTATATGGATAGGAAGAAGATGTAGCTGACAAATTCATATAATTACTTTCATAAAATTTAAAAAGGGGATAAATAAAGATAAAAGAAAAACTTCCAATCGCATGATTTTGATGTGGAAAGGTTGTGAATATTGTAGTAAAGTGTCCTAATAGGGTTAAAGATTATGACAAGGATGATTATGTTCATTGATCCCACTTTGTGTGTGTGTTTTTTTATTGTCAATTTATATTAATAATCATGGAGTATCAATGAATTCTGATGTCAATATATTGATAACTAAGTATCTTAAAGGTTATTTAGGGAACTCAAGATTTTTATTAAAGAAGAATTATTCCAAATCATGTTTTAAATTTGTATTAAGTAAATTTTTATTTTAAGACACTTCTTAGAAGTTTTTTTTTCTGTTTTATAAAGAGTTATTGCCTTATGAGTATTGGAGATCCATTTATCTTGGAGGGAAAAAATGTTTTTAGGTTGTTTGAAAAATTTGAGTTTCATGGAGATCTTATAATGAGAATATTTATATATATATGATGAATAATTTTGAATAAGATCCATCCATTTTTACTATAATAATTAAATTACTTGAATGAAGTTAAATTAGAAAAAGAGAATGGTGGATGATGGAAGGTTGGACATTGGTTATTGAGTTACATTGTCATTTAAAAAATGAAATCTAAAGGTGCATTAAGATAAAAAATGTGTCCAGATGAAATCCAACACATCCACCTAACCAACCAGGGTATCACAAAGACACTTGAAAAATCTTGAAATTGTATCCCATCCTCAGGTGACATTGAGTAAGTAGAGACCCTATGTGAGGTAGTGCGGGAAAGAGGAGTAAAGATGCTACCTTGTGGGGCGACATGACATACCCATCAGTCCAGTGTGGGACCTAATGGATTTTTTGAGCATATAAAAAGCATTCTTGTTGATAAAAAAGAGATAATAGGTATTTTTTGTGAATCTCCAGCCATTAAATTCCCATTCAATTAGGAATGCAATAAAGGGCACCCCCAGGGATGATCTCATGATGAGACTACTAACACACATTGATTTTTTATTATCATTAATTATTATCTAGAAATATACTACTAAATGAAAACTATAATAATTAGTGTTTTGGAAAGTTATTATGATATATATATATATAATATAAAAATATAGATAAAATGAAAAATAATACATAAATAGGTTAGTAAGAAGATACTATCATTATTGGGGGTTCATAGTGAAGTAATTATTATCCTTTAATATATTCTCATTATTCAGTATTATTTTGAGATAAACCCGATCAATACACACCCTCCCATTTTAATTTTTATTACCCCACATTGAACCTTAACATGTGATATAATCTCCCTCACATCATCACCACAATGCTACTCCAACATATGTAGCATTATGATGATGGAGAGGAAGATTGATGAATAATAAGAAGAACACAATAGTATAGAAAGTGACTAATATATGAAATTGATTTAACAACTATTGAAATTATCAAAATATAGTAAATAGAAACATTGAAGGTCAATGAACTAAAAAAATCACTGATCCCCCCTTCGAACAATGATGAGGTTGGTTCTCTATTTTCATGGAGTTGAGAAGAATCACAGTGGGAGTAATATAAAATAGAAATAAATTAGAAGAGGAAGAGAAGAAGAGAAAAATAGAATAATATATATTGAAAATATATAAGACTATTAAAGTAGAATAACACCTACTTATCTACTCAAAATGGATAATTCCTTTGAAATTAGGTGAAAATAAAAATGTATAGGAATGAGGGGTTAAAATTTTTGGCTCTAAACATCTCATTCAAAATTTCATATATTTTTGGTCACATTTATGGAAACTTATTGTAAAGTGTCCTTAATTGAAGTTATTTTACTATTTCCCATCTATCTACTAATTTTTTTTCTAATTTGGACACATGTAGAGAAATATTCATCTAATTACTAAAGTAATTTTTGATGGATTGGAAGACTCTTCATATTCTCATCCTATGATTTACAATGCATTTATGAGCATGAAGGAGGCTAAATATTGGGATGGAACAGTTAATGAAGTTTTTCTTTGGAGTCTTATCTATCCACCATAAAAGTTTCATCTCCATTATACCTTCCACGTGTTAGATGGAGATCCATATTCAAAATTATCTAAAACTAAGCGTATATACATGGCCCAAATTGTGAGATTCTTTCAAGCCTTTTATTATTGGAATTAGTTGAAGGTATAGTTTACTGAAATATATCTCATAATTTTTTAAATCCTAAAAAAAATAATTTCAAAAGATTGTGTAATACCACAATATTTTTAAAAAATAATACTATGTTTGATAGTATATATGACATGCAATACTGAGCTTAAACAACCATTAAATATTATCATTTAAACATGATCCTTATAACCTATCCATTGAATTGGAGAGTATTAATTAAAATAAAAAAATATATTGATAATTATGTAATGTATTTTTAAATTTACTACTAAATAAAAATATATTGATTAATTATTAAGAAATAAGCATTAAATTTTTAGTAAAGTTATTTGATGCTTCAAAAATATATTTTCCCACAAAATGGTATTTATTTATTTTTTTAGAAAATATTATAATTAATTCCTTAAAATTTTATTGAATTTATTTTGACAAAATAAACTTAATTTTTGAAATCATCATGTAAAAATTAGCTTGGAGTAAATTTTTATAATTTTTTTGAAAGTTCAATTTATCGATGAATAATGGAAAATATTGTTTTTTATTGAAAACAATATTTTTTTTCTCAAGAATTTACAAGGTTTCATTATATTTTTAAATGATTTAAACATAAAATTAGTTCATTTATATTATTATTAATATAATTAAGGTAATTTAAAAAAAAATTATACTTGCTTTTGGTATAAAAAAATTTTATACTTAAAGAGTCATTTTTATGGAAAAACGCTTTTAATTGTGTTTTATGAGTTTACTTTTAAATTAAATTCTACAAATTCTATGAATTAAATCTGTTAAAATTTATTTTATATTTTGAATAATCATAATTAATATCAGGTAATAAGGTCAACTTCATTTTTAGTCATAATAAATAGTAAAAAGAGTAAAAATATGTTACCACAATTAAGGTTAGAATAAGTTCACTAGGGGTTAAACTAAAGTGATAAGTGTTAAAATGACCTAAAAACTTGTATAAATCCTATTGGATGGATTTATTTCGACTGTTATTATAACATCCTAGGTAAATAAAGAATATAAAATTTTAATATATATTAATATTTTTGAATTAAATATTAATTTTACTTTAAAGGGGATTATATGTTCTATGGCGTACCTGACACACAACAACGAGTTTCTTCAAAAATCTATTGCTTTATATAAGGATGAGTCATATTGAAAAATAATAATATAATATTATTTTAAATGGTAGTTAATGCCTAGCCATTTTATTGGTGGGAATGAATAAAACTAACAACAATATGATAATACATATTTGTTAAATGATTTTACATTTATCCAATAAAAGTTAGAGGCTTAAAATATGAATGAATCCAATTTTTAAAATAAATACTCTAATATTCTTTAAAAGGTTGATTTATCACCATTTGGTGGTGCTCCCTTTATAAATCTAGTTTTTGTCACTTTTATATGTTATATTTTACAAAATAAAATTCTTCTTAAGAATCGGGATATCAAAATTTACTTTGGGCAAAAGTTTGGTATTTTTCTGATAAAGTTCATTTTCTAATGAATAGTGAAAAATAATGCATTTTAATTCAAAGATGCTTTTTGATCTAATTTATTTATATCGGTATATTAACCCTTTTAATTGGTTTTAAAGTGTAATTAGATTATATTTATACCATTTAATCCAATTCTATTCATTGGAAGTAATTTCACTTTGAAATTGGATATAAACAACTGTCAATCTTTTGATAGTTATTATTTCTTAAAAACATGCTTTTTGTTTTGACAATGGAAATAAATTTTAAATTAATTTCTGCAACTTATGTGTTATAAATTTGGAAAAATATATTCCATATTTTGAATCAGGGGGTCCAAATTATGTAAATAGGTACCTTTTATTTTTAGACATTATAAATAGTAACTTCAGTAAATATTTTATTTACCGTGGTTAAAGGTTAAATCTGGTAAATAAGGGTAAAAAATAATATTATAATAATATTAATTTACCATAACATGTGTCCTAATCCTATTGGATGATACATGTCCAACCAAGGGTATCCTTGGTTCGATTTTGGGACCCCATGAAGTCACTTGTAAGTGAAAATGACATTTTATAAAAATTAATTTAAAGATAAGGAAAATATAACCTAAACATATATCATTTACTAAAGAAATTGTTATATGGGGTTATATAAGTGATATATTAGACTATAAATATTAATTGGAAAGCTAAAAATATTTCCTACATCATGGTATTTTATTTATATTTTTTATAAATTAAATAAATAAATTTAAGTATGACCTAATGGTGATGCGTTAATTGTTTCATTAATAAAGGATTCAAATAAATGATATTATAAATATTAAAATAATTTTTTTTTGAAACTTTTTATGCCATAAAACAATTTTATGGATTATTATGACTTGGTATATTTAAATTAATGAATATTTTTTGAATTTATAAAGTTATTATATATTTTTAAAAATTCATGATATTAATAGTATAAAAATTGACATAAATGTGTTTTTAAAATAATTAATATTTTATTAAAGGATATAATAATCCTAAAAATATAAGATTCGGCCAACTGAAATATATGATGTTATAAATTTCATTAATGATCCATTTTGTGTCACTTGTATTTTTATAGTAACTATATTAATCATATAGTATGAATATATAAGAGGATGTGGTAGAAGTTAAATAAGTTAACAAATTGTTAAATAAAAAAGACAAGGATTAAAAATATCCAAAACCAGTCCAATTATTATTGGATGATTTTATTTAAACTTATATTCACCTTATATTATAATTAAATAAGTTTTTAACCTTTTGAAACCGAAAATAATTTTATAATAAAATAATACTTTCAAACTTTCTTAAAGAGTCCCTCCCCCATCTTATAAAAGGCCACCACCTCTAACCCATTACACACACCTATCAAGCCCCTTGGATCATCAAAAAACTTCTCCAAGAAGCTCCCACAATACCTATATTTCTCCTAGAAGCCTTAAATTTTGCAGAAGGCAATTCAAGATATCCCTTTGGATCAAATAAAAAGAGGTTACCTAATTTAAAGGTAATGTATTCTCTCAAGTTATTTTCTTTTATTTTCCTTATCCAACCCCCTAAACTATATTTATTCCATTATTTTTTACAAAAAAAGTATCTTCAATATACTAGGATTTTTTTATGAGGATTATTCAAACTACACATCCACACACCTCTATCTAATGGATATGAACATACTGTTTCTGTGGATGGAGAACTACTGCCTCATGAAACGATGAATGTTTAATTATATCATACCCCATCTCATTGTGGAAATTATGATGGAAGTGTATTAATATGTGATATATATTATATTTATATTGTCTCTATGCTTCTGTATTTTTCTTTCATGTTATACCTTTATGGTTTCTGTAATTTGTAAATACGATAATTTCATTTGAGGAAGTGTAGACTACCACTCCCTCAAAGTGATATGACTCGTTCATGCCATACGTGGAACATATAAAGGATGGAGTTAATAAAATTATATATTATATTATACTTTAATTATAATATACCTATGTATCATTAATTTTTCATTCCATTAAATAAGAAATATAAATGAAAGTATTGTTCATGCGTATGTACGGCTTACCATCTCCATGAATTGTGCATTTCATTTCTTATATCCAAATGTTATGTACTGTTATAAATACTGGATATATATGATATATAAGATAGCTAAATCATGAATATAATTTTTTAGATAATGGAATTTTGAGAACATGGACAACTTGTAATTATAAGAAGTTCATTTTTGACTCAAGTACCAAACATTGACAAAACTACCGTTATTAACTTAAATGATTATGTAATATTTATAACATGGTGATAAGTGATATAAAAGTAATAATAAAGTTGAAAAAGGTTATAAAGAAATTATAAATCAAATTTAGTTTATTATTCAGGATATTAAAGAACAAAGGAGTCAAGCCAGACACGAGGCAAGGGACTTCGTCTCAATCTCCTTTCATTGAGGCATATTTTGATTTATACATGACTTGATTTTATATGGTGTATAAACCCCTTTGGATTTTAATTTCATTAAAAGGGAATATTTTTCTATATACAATTTTACTAAATGATAAAGGGAATTTTTCTTTTTAATTTATGTGGTGACAACAACCTTTCCTCCACTGTGATTATTATTTCACAATTCGATTCCTTAACAAGGTGAAATATTTTTAAAAGGAAAATAAATACCATATACTCTTTTTATGTATTTTGGTATTGAAAATGGTTTTGGGAATATATTTATTATTTCAATATCTTGAAATTATATATTGTGATTGAAATAGGGAAATTTTATTTTTCCTTTATGATTGTTATGAATATGTTATTTTTCTTGGGAATTGTTTACGTATATAGGTGGTTCCATGATAGACCCAGGGCAGTTGAGCCTGAGATAGCTCTCCAATGAATTGGGTATTGTGACAGAGGTAAACATTAATGTTTCTCCTAAGAGATTTAGAGAATATACTGTGATGGGTATTCCAAACGTAACTCCCTACGTAGCTGTGAACACTACAATGTAAGTATGATTTGGATGCCACAAGTTACCTTTATGATTTATGATTTCTATATGTTATTCATAAATCTTAGGATTTCATGAGGTATGTTAAAGATCATATGTTTTGAATGTATTGATGGGATAATGATTTCTTTCTTTATTTAATCACCACTACTGATATTTTTTATGCTCATCCCATGTTTTTGAAATGTCTTTCACAGATTATAAGGAAGGGTAAGAGAAAATAAGAATTAAAGAAGATTTATATCAAGAAAAGAATTATTATTTTCCTTTATGAGGTTTTATTTTATGAAAAAATGGATACTAAGTATAAGTGTCTACTTTGTAATATTTTACATGTAATGTAATAGTTATGGCCTAATTATCTAAAAATATAAACCTGAAAAGTCAGTCAATGTGAATTATTCAATTAATTCAAGATTATGTAATGTTTAAGGCTGGGCCCTTATAGTTGGTATCAAAAGCCAGTTTTTATAACTTTAGGAGTTAGGATATTGTTAAATTAATATCCATAAATTAATTTTTTGTCAAATTGAAATGGTATAACATTTAAAGATTACCATGTTGCTTTGCCTAAGATATTTTTGTGTTCAGAATGGTTTTATGTAGAGGAAACAGGGAATTTATGAATACTAAACTTATGGTAAAAACACCGGGAGTAAATATTGAGATAAAAAGAAATAATAAGAACCTTCCTATCCTTGTGTGAGGAAAGAATATAACTGAAAACCTTATTGTTTTTCCTCAAGTATAATTTGATTTTATTTTGGGTATGGATTGGATTTCCATTTATTATGCTAAGATTAACTACAGAGCTAAAGAGGTTTCTTTTAAGAAATAATTTCATTTTGTGTACAAACATGAACCCTTAATTTTGATAACATATTAATAAGTTGAGAAACTAGTAAAAGGTGGAAATGAATGTTACCTTGCACATATTTTTTAAAAAAAGAAACTGTTCAGATTAATGATGTTCCAGTGGTAAATGAGTATCTTGATGTTTTTTTGATGAGTTTCCTGGTATAATACCTAATCGGGAAGTAGAATTTATTGTTTAATTAGTTCCTTATTCTAATCCAATTTCAAAACCCCCTTATTGAATGGATCAAATTGATCTTTCATAGTTAAAGAAGAAATTGCAGGAGTTACTAGATAAATCTTTCATTCGACCTAACACATCACCATGGGGTGCTCTAGTCTTGTTGGTTAAAAATAAAGATGGTACAATGAGACTTTTCATTGATTATATAGCCTTGAATAACATCACTGTGAAGAAAAAGTATCCTTTTCCTCATATTGATGATTTGTTTATTAGCTCCAGGGTGCTCAGTTTTTTTTGAAAATTGACTTGAGGTCGGGGTACCATCAGTTGAAAGTAAATGATGCAGACATTCCAAAGACCACATTTTTTACAAGATATGGCAATTATGAATTTGTAGTTATGCCTTTTGGGTCAACCAATGTACCTACTGTATTCATGGTTATTATGAATAGAATTTTTTGTGATTTCTTGGATAAGTTTGTGGTTGTGTTTATTGATGATATTTTGGTTTATTCCAAAATTAAAGAGGAAAATGAAATTAATTTAAGGGTTTTCTTTAAAACCTTAAAAGAAAAGAAAATGTATGGGAAATTCAGAAAGTGTGAGTTTTGGTTACAAAAAATTTCATTCCTTGTTCACATTGTTTTAAAAAATTTCATAACTTTTGATCCTGCTAAAAAAACTTGTTGAATAATGGACAAGACCCACAAATATAACCGAGAACCATAGTTTTCTTGGTTTAGTAGGTTATTACTAGAGGTTTGTTGAAAAGTTTACACAATTATCTATCCCACTGACTAAGTTAAGTCGAAAAGGTGTTAAGTTCATCTAGAAAAAAGAATGTGATGATTGTTTTTATGAATTGAAAATAAGATCGGTGAATGCTCTCGTTTTGGCATTGCATATAAAAAATGGTGAGTTTTTTATCTACAATGATGCTTCATTGAAAGTACTTGGTTGTGTCCTTATGAAAAATGATCAATTAATTTCTTATGCTTCACGTCAGTTAAAACCTCATGAGTTAAATTACCCTACACATGATTTGGAGTTAACTACTATTGTTTTTGATTTAAAAATTTAGAGGCGTCATTTGTAAGGAGTAAAGTGTGAAATATATACTGATCACAAAAGTTTGAAGTATATATTCACTCAGAAATAATTAAACATGTGATAGAGGATATGGATAGAATTAATCAAGGATTATGATTTCATGATCCATTACCATTCTGGAAAGACAAATAACATGGCTGAATCTTTGAGTCGAAAAAGTAATGACACATTAACCATGTTACGTTTGGAACAAGATCCTTTTATTAACAATTTTATAAAATTTTTCATAAAAGTTGTTTGTGTAGGAAATTCCTCTATTTTGTTTTAGGTGTTAATGAAATCATCAATATCAGACAGAATTAAGCAAGCACATAAGGAAGATAATGAGTTGCAGAAAAAGGTAGAGTTGGTTCAGAAGGGTAAGTTACCTGAATTTAAAATTGATAAAGTTTGTGTTTTGAGGTTTGGGAAAAGATTATGTGTGACTTTCGATTCACAGTTGAAGAAAGAGTTGTTATGTGTAGTTCATAGTTCTCTGTTTTTAGTTCATTCTGGTAGTACTAATATGTACAGAGATCTTTGGGAGTATTACTAGTGGGATGGAATGAAAAGAGATATTGTTGACTTTACTGTGAAGTGTTTTACTTGTCAATAGGTTAAAGTAGAGTCGAAGTTACTGAAAGGGATACTTCAACCTTTACCAGTGCCAGAGTTGAAATGGGAAAAATATATCCATTGACTTTGTTGTGGGATTACTGAATACAACTCGAGGTAACAATGAAATCTGGGTTATTGTTGATTGATTGACTAAATCTGCTAATTTTCTTCCTATTCTTGATACTCTATCACTAGATCAACTTTCTCGGTTGTATGTCAAAGAGATATTTAGGTTACATGGAGGTACCCTCTTTATTGTATCAGACCATGATCTAAGGTTCACATCTAGCTTTTGGAAAGGTCTTCAAAATTCATTAGGTACCGAATTAAATTCTAGTACAACTTTTCATCCACAGTCAGATGAGAAGTCAGAACAAAAAATTTAGACATTGGAAGATATGATATGAGCTTTCTTAATAGATTACTAAGGAAGTTGAGACCAACAACTTTCTTTGGTTTGATTTTCTTATAATAACAATTTTCATTCCAATTTATAGATAACTCCATTTGAGGCATTATATGGAAAGCGGTGTCGAACTCCAGATTTTTGGGATGAAGTAGGTGAAAGCAAAATGATGGGACTAGAATTGGTAGAAGGGATGGCAGAAAAAGTTCAGTTAATTTAGAAGCACATGATAACAACACATATAAGGAAGAAAAGTTATGCGGATAACTGAAGGAAGGTTTTTTCTTTCGAGGTAGGTGATCATGTCTTTCCCAAAGTTTCTCCATAGAAAAGTGTGATGCATTTTGGTAACAAGGGAAAGCTGAGTCTGAGATTCATTGGAACCTATGAAATATTAGAGAATATTGGATCAGTTTCATACAGAGTGGCTTTACCTCTAAGTTTATCCTAGGTAAAAAATGTTTTTCTTGTTTCAATGTTGAGAAAGTATATTCCAGATCCATTTCATGTTTTGAGTCTAGAGGTAGTTCAGTTGGAAGTGAATCTTTCTTATGAAGAACAACCGGTCTAGATTTTTAACCGAAGAGAGCAAGTGTTGTGGAATAAGGAAATTCATTAAGTAAAAGGTTTTTTTGAAAAACCATATGGTTGAAGAGGCAATGTGGGAATCTGATAATGCTATGAGGGGTAAATACCCCCAGTTATTTGACAAGTGAATAAAAATTACAAGGACGCAATTTCCCAAAGGGGGAAGGATGTAACATCTAGGTAAATAAAGAATATGAAATTTTTATATTTATTTATATTTTTTAATTAAATATTAACTTTACTTTAAAGGGGGTGCTATGTTAATTGGTGTACCTGAAATGCAATAATGGGTTTCTCCGAAAATCTCATTTTGCACATAAGGCTGAGTCATACTGAAAACTAATAATATAATATTATTTTAAATGGTAGTTAACGCCTCACCGTTTTATTAGGAGGAATGAATATAACTAAATTCAATATGATTATACTTGTTTGTTAATCTTTTTTTCATTTATCCAATAAAAGTGAGAGGGTTAAAATAGGAATGAATCCAATTGTAAGCATAAATACTATAATATTCTTTAAAAGGTTGATTTACTACCTTTTGATGGAAAACCATTTTTAAATATAGTTTTTTTTCAATTTTATATGTTCTATTTGACAAAATAAAATTTTTCTTTAGAATCGGGACATCAAAATTTTCTTTGGGTAAAATTTTGGTATCTTTATGATAAAGTTCATTTTTTAATGAATAGTGAAAAATATTACATTTTAATTCAAAAATGCCTTTTAATATAATATATTTATATGGTTACATTATCCTTTTAATTGATTTTAAAGTTTAATTAGATTATATTTTTACCATGTAATACAATTCCGGCCATTAGAAGTAATTTCACTTTGAAATTGGACATAAATAAGTGTCAGTCTTTTGATAGTTATTATTTCTTAAAAACACGTTTTTTTGACAATAAGAATTAATTTTAAATTAATTTCTCCAACTTATGTGGTTTGAATTTGGAAAAATAGATTCTATATTAGGAATCAGGAGGTCCAAATTGTGTAAGTAGAGAACTTTTATTTTTAGACATTATGAATAGTAACTTCAGTAAATATTTTATTTACCATGGTTAAAGGGAAAATCTTGTAAATAAGGGTAAAAAATAATATTATAATAATATTAATTTTCCTTAACACGTGTCCTAATCCTATTTTATGATACATTTCTGACCATGAGTATCCTTGGGTCAATTTTGGAACCCCATGGAGCCACTTGTAAGTGAAACTGATAATTTATAAAAATTAATTTAAAGATAAGGAAAATATAACCTAAACATATATCTTTTACTAAAAAAATTTTATATGGGGTTATATAATTTATATCTTCGACTATATATATTCATTGGAAAGATAAAACCATTTCCTACATCATGGTAGTTTATTTATAATTTTTATACATTAAATAAATAAATTTAATTATGACAGAATGGTGATGCATTAATTGCTTCATTAATAAAGTATTCAAATAAATGATATTATAAATATTAAAATAAATTTATTTTGAAACTTTTTATGCCATCCATGAATTTTATGGATGATTATGACTTGTTATCTTTGAATTAATAAAGTTTTTTTGAATTTATCAAGTTGTTATGGATTTTTTAATAGTCATGATATGAATAGTATAAAAATTGACATAAATGAGTTTTTAAAACAATTAATATTTTATTAAATGATAAAATAATCCTAAAAATATAATATTGGGAAAAATTACATATATAATGTTACAAATGTCCTTAATGATCCATTTTGTATCTCTTGTAATTTTATAATAAATATATTAACCATATAGTATGAATATATAAGAGGACATGGTAAAAGTTAAATAAGTTAGAAAAGGGTTAAATAAAAATGATAAGGATTAAAAAATATTCAAAACCTATCCAATTCTTATTAGATAATTTTATTTCAAATTATATGCACCTTAGCTTCTAATTAAATTAGTTTTGGACCTTTTGAAACTTAAAATAATTTTATAATAAAATAATACTTTCAAACTTTCCTAAAGAGCCCCTGCTCCCTCTTATAAAAGGCCACCACCTATAACCCATTACACACACCTCTCAATCCCCTTGTATCATCCAAAATATGATCCAAGAATCTCCCAACATCCCTCTCTTCCTCCTAGAATCCTTCCCCTAGGCAGAAGGCAATTCAAGAGATCCCTTGGGCTCAAATCAAAAGAAGTTACCCAATTTAAAGGCAACGTCTTCTCTCATGGACATTTCTTTTATTTTAATTCTCCAACCCCCTTAATTCTATTTATTAAATTCTTTTATAAAATAAACCATATATTAAATATACTAGTATGTTTTTATAATGATTATTTGAACTACACATCCACACACCTCCATCTAATGGATACAAACATACTGTTTCTGTGGACGACGAACTACTGCCTCACGAAACAATGGTTGTTCAATTATCTCCTACCACCTCTCATTGTGACCATTATGATGAAACTATATTTATATTTAATATATATTATATTTCTATTGTCTCTATCATTCTATATTTTTCTTTTATAACATACCTTTATGGTTTTCATAATGGGTAAATACGATAATTTCATTTGAGGAAGTGTGGACTACCTCCCCCTAAATGTGATATGACTCATTTATGCTATAAGTGGAACGTATAAAGGATGGAGTTAATGAAATTATATATTATATTATACTATAATTATAATATACCTATTTTTAATTATGTTTTCATTTCATTAAATATGAAATAGAAATGAAAGTAGCGTTCATGCATACGTACGACTTACCGTCTCCATGAACATTGCATTTCATTTCTTATCTCTAAATGTTATCTACTGTTATAAAAAATAGATATATATATAATATTTGAGATCTAAATCTTTAATATCATTTTGTAGATAATGAAATTTTAACCACATAGACAACTTGTAATTATAAGAAGTTCATTTTTGACTCAAGTACCAAATATCAAAAAAACGTCTGTTATTAACTTAAATGATTATGTAATGTTTATAAGGTGGTAATAAATGACATAAAAGGAATAATAAACTTGAAAAATGTTCTGAAGCAATTAAAAATTAGCTTTATTTTATTATTCAGGATATTAAAGAATGAAGGAGTCAAGTTGGACATGAGGTAAGGGACTTCGTCTCAATCTCCTTTCATTGAGGCATATTTTGATTTATACATGACTTGATTTTATACAGTTTATAAAAAACTTTTAATTTTAATTTCATTCAAAGGGAATATTTTTCTATGTAGCATTTTACAAAATAAAAAATGGAATGTTTATTTTTAACGTACGTGTTGATAATGAAATTTCTGTTGTCGTGAGCATTATTTCATATTTGGATTCATTAACAAGCCAAAATGATTTTAAAAGGAAAATAAATACCGTATAATCTTTTTTGTGTATTTTGGTATTGAAAATGGTTTTGATAAGACATTTATTATTTTAATATCTTGAAATGATATATTATGATTGAAATGTGGAAATTTTATCTTTCCTTTATGCTTGTTATGAATATGTTATGGTTCTTGGGCATTGTTTACATATACGGGTTGTTCTATGATAAACCCAGGGGGGTGAGCCCGAGATAGCTCTTCAATGCATTGGGTAATGTGACAAAGGTAAAAATTAATGTTTCTCCTAAAACATTTAGGGAATATACTGTGTTGGGTATTCCAAATGTAACTCCCTACGTATCTATGAAAGCTACAATGTAAGTATGATATGGATGCCACAAGTTGTCTATATGATTTATGATTTCTATATGATATTTATAAATATTATTATGGGATTTGGTGGCCTATAACCAACTACTTTTTAATTTATTAATTACATAAACACCTTATCACATCTTGATTATTCTTCTGCGTGACAATGCATGTGATAATGTACCAAGAATAGCTGTTGCATTAAAGGGTTATAGCAGATCCCTCCTATGATGAAAACCCAGAAGTTCCATAACAATGTTCTTGAAAATATGTTCTATGGACAGATGATGTTATTTGAGGGACAAAAATAATATAGGCCAATAGGGGCTAGGACTCATAAAACTTTGAGGCACCTTCTCATGGTGTGCGCCCTTGGTAATATCCAGGAGGATATTATGAGAATGAGACCCGCCAGTAGGAAATTCACATTTCATAGTGTTAATAGATGTTCCTATCTGTGGACATGTGAATTGGTCCTTAGACTTTAAGATTATTATTAATGGGTATTACAACTCGCACACTTAGATGTATTGTTGAAAATTGTGAAGACACACTGTTCACATTGAGGTAGGATACGTTGAGTGTGTCACGAGTAATAATACATTAATAGATAATACGAGAAAGTATTTTTCCTTTCTATTACATAATGGAAGTAGATATCTCAGGCCCTTTGATGGAATTGATATAGCCTAAATAAATCGATGTCCATGGTAAGGAATGGACGAGTTCAATTATGGAAAGTCAAAGAAAGAATAATTGAGCACATGGGCTGATAGCACTAGCATGAAACCCACTTGATTCGTGATATCGTGGAAAAGGGATTATATTACATGGTAAGCATTCATATGAGGTGACACGTCATTGCGGCATTAACTTCTTTCTCTATGGGTGCCTTGGCATGTTGCTATATGCTAAACTTGGACTTTAGGCAGGCTCCACCTAATGCCACTGAGAAAGAGGCCTAGAGGGTCACACACTAAGTGTGTTCATGTATATCAGTTAAATATTAATTTAACAAGTTAAATAAAGATTATTCCTAACTGTGGTTTAATAATTATTTAAGGATTCCTGATCACATTTATTTCGACACTAGTTATTCGAGAGAATATATTGTGGGTGAAATAATATATATTTATTAGCGAGTAATGAAATTTCATTTATTTAAGAAATAAATAGTCATTACTCAAGGTCTAATAAATATGGTGGATAAAATAAAGAAATATGAAAACAAGATAAACATGCCGTGTACATTGAATGTACACGCCGTGTAGTTTTCATGGAAAATGAGTACACACTGTGTATTAATGATTACACACCATGTAGTTTTTCCAGTCAGGATTTTGAAAAAATAATAACGTTTTATTAAATGATATTTATTATAATCCGCGTGATAACATGTCAAGGAATTAATCATTCGACATGGGGGTTTTCAATAAGAGTTAATGAAATAAATAAAACACGTAACGTGTTTATTTATTGTCATAACTCTATAACCTCAAACACGATAATAAATATCCTCACAACCCCAACATTTTTCTAGAGAGAATTATTGTGAACAACAATTCTAGAGAATTCTTTCAAGACCGAAAGAACTCCTTCCTCTAAGAACTCTCTCAAGATCGAGAGAGATCCTCCTCTATCAGATCAAAGTGATCGAAGGCAGATATCGCAAGCAAAGGCTCTTCCACACTAGCACCCAAAACTCCCTTTGGTGACGTCTAGAGATACGTGGACCACTTGTGGATCACTGCTAGAGGAATCCTACACTTGGATACTACGACACAACGACAGATCACATCGGATCGTGACTAGAGACATCAACGAAGAAAGAATTCTATCAAGGTAATTTTTGTAAATTAATTAAATTAATTATAACCAACATATGAGGATCCTATCTCAATGGTTCCGGGACCCATATCTTTCTTTTCATTCTTCGTTCTATTATGAAGATCCTGAATTTTATTATCATGACATATCTCAGATTGAATGTTGTTTAATGCTAAAATTAAAGTTGGGAAAACCCACCAACGCGCTTCCGCTGCGCCCAAAACCTATAAGTGGAATCCGAGGGGTCATATCGTTGATTATAATTATTTAGTTTTTTTTGGTGATTTACATATTTAATAATTTAGTTGTTTCAATTCAAGTTAACCGTTCTTTAAATATGAATCTTGAGATATTTTTCTCCCCTCTCATTTCTCAATCACCTTACAGAAACAAATTTTTTATTTTAGTTTTGATTATAATAAAATAGAGTAACTCATCTGGAGGTGCCAAATGGTCCTGGCCGTACAACAATAGAATACACAACGTATATTCAGAAGTACATGCTGTGTAGTCTAGGTTCAATGCATTGACCGATCCGCCAAATCAAGCCGTGTATTGGATCCTATCTAAGTCATTTATGACACTGTGTGTTGACCAGGAATAGGTGGCATACGGTTTTCAGATTACACACTGTGTGGTCCAACTGAACACGTCCTGTAGTCCCTTCAGGTTAGGGTTAGACCGTGTACCCTATACACGGCTTGCCTGGATGGAAACCATGTAATGCGGATACTACACGACGTGTGTCAAAAATAACACGCCGTGTACTCTGAAAATTTCTACAGTACATCCACACGCCATATTCCCGGGCGTGTACTTTGGATGGACGGTGAAAAAAAGTACACGCTGTGTAGTCGGAAATACACGCAGTGTGCTCATCCAAATTACACAAATTTATTAAAATTTATTATTATATTATACAAACCCTTGAGACGTGTACCATAGTGTAGGCGTAAAGTTGAGGCACAACACGTGATAGGTGTTTTATATATATGTGTTTAATTTAACATCAGTGTAATGAATGGGAATTCACCGGGTTTCCTCCAAGGTACAAGTTATGTAAAAAGATAATTTTAAATGAATTTATTTGTTTAAAATTACGATGGATGAGAATCTCAAGGAAATTTAGAAAAGGGTTTAAGGTAAAAGGATTGATTAATTATAGATAATTAATTGATTCAAGCGTGATTTATCTTAAGCAATAATGATAAAAGAATTGAATTCTAGTTTTATTTATGTGTAAATATCGTTTCATGTATGGATGATCATGAGATATACCAAGACATTTGTATGAGTATGGTTTCTTATAATTTATTTATTTAAATTAAATTTGTTGGCCTACGAGCCTTCTCCTCATTAATATGTAAGACCTACGTGCCCAAGGATTATTTTATGTTAAATACCCTTTTTACCCCTCACATGCAAGTGAGATAAATTCATATGTAACTGATGGAGCTCCCAAGATAGTGGAGGTGGATCAAGTCAAGAGCTAAGGTGAAATAAATCCAGAGAGATACAAAGGTGGACATGTGGAAAGCTGTAAACATGAAACCGAAAGGTTCAAGGTGTTTCTCCCCTAGGTATTGGGTTAGTTTATCAACTGCTAGATAAAATAACCAATATTACAAGCTCATGATCATACCATTTATTTTATTTCTGTCAGTTGCATGGTTTACTTATTGTGGGTGTGTTGTCACGATCACACAATTAATGAATTAAACAAACATGCAAGATGGAACTAAAATAATACCATCTTAGGTGTAAATATTATCTTAGACCTGGTTAATCACTTAAGTATATCCCAATTAATATTAACAAGCATCTAATCAAAGATAATAAAATGGAAATTTACGTATAAGGATAAATTCCTCAAAGAAATATTAAGTTGGTATAACCTTCCGTAATCTTGGTTAGAATCAAACCATAGTTCAAAGTTCTTGACCTACCCTAGTTTGGGTGCTTTCAATTAATGGGGAATTCTAATTCAAGGTTTTGGGTTGAATTGACTTGGTTCACATCAAGGTTTGACTTCTACATCAGGACTTGGTGTGAACAATAGGCAAAGTTTGAGGAAATCTAAAATAAAAAGGATTTCTGGATTGGGAAGTCCACTCAGAAGATCAAGGAGCTGCGAGTTAATGTAGTTAGAATTTGGAATGCCTACCTAAAACCCTTTAAGTTTCTTGACCAACCCTAGTTGGGGTAATGTGAAGGGAAATATGGATCCTTACCACCCGAATATGTAGGCAACAGAATATTCCGAAGTCAATGGCGAGGGCTATTGGATTTCGATAAAATAGTGGGATATTAATAAGTATTAATTTATTTATTTGTCTCAGTTTTCATAATAAAGTACTAAAACCTTTTCTCATCTTAATTTGTAGAAACCGAAAGAAAAATGGCTTCAAACATATCATTTAGAACCATACTCGAGAATTAAAACCTGCTCACCAGCACTAATTTCCAAGAGTGGAAGAGGAATTTACGCGTCATCCTTCGCCACGAGAGGAAGTTGTATATGCTGGAAGAGCCTATTCTAGTTGCACCTGGAAAAGAGGCTGGTGATGAGGAACTATCTCTCTATATAAAATAGATGGATGATGCTGCATATGTCCTGTGTTTCATGCTATCGTCCATGTCTAATGAGCTCTTGAAGAAACATGAAAACATGGACACATATAGCATGATGTCTCACATTAAGGATCTCTACCAAGAGAAGGCGAGACATGAGAGATATGAGATCTCCAACGCTTTTTTTACAACTAAGCATGGAGATTCTGCACCAGATGGGCCTCATATAGTCAATCTCATTGGCTACATTGAATGTCTGGACATCTTAGGGATTAAGTTCCCGGATGAGTTGCGTACAGATATCATCCTATCATCACTTCCCAAGACCTTCTAAAGATTTATTGTCAACTAAAACATGAGAAATAATTAGAAGAGTCTATCAGAACTTATGACATTGATTCTCCAGGTAGATAAGGACACGGGGTGTGACAAACCAACAATCCTTATGGTGAATAAGAAAAGGAAGGACAAGGAAAAGGGGCCAAAGATTTATAAACGGTCTGAAGCCCCCGAGCACCTTCCTTCCAAGAAGGGAAATATCTAGAGGCAGGGCAAGGAATGAGAGGTAGTATACTTTTCATGTGGCAACCAAGGCCACTGGAAGAGGAAATGCACCCAGAATCATGTGGATGCTAAAGGTTCATTCTTTATCGAGTGTAATCGTTCCATTTCTACACATTGAGTATTAGATATAGCTTGTGGGACTCACATCTATATTCAAATGCAGGAACCAAGTAGATTTAGAAAGATTGCCAGAGGAGAGGTGGATCTTTGAGCTTCCAATGGCATATGGCTTGCTGCGTTGGCTATTGGCGATTACAACCTCTCATTGCCGTCTGGGATGATTTTGGTTTTACATAACTGTTATTATGTGCCTATTGTTACCAATAACATAATTTCAGTATCTTGTTTGGATATGGATGGATTTATTTTCAATTTTGGAAATAAGGGTTGTCTCTTTTATAAGAAAAATGTATGTTATGATATGGAACATTTTAATAATGGTTTGTATGTATTAAATTATGAAAACCAAGTGATGGAAATCAAAAAAGAAACAAAATCACATGAATCATACATTACCCAGTTTTGGAATCACCGTCTCGGCCATGTAAATGAGAAATGCTTGACAAAGATCTGCCAAGATGGCTATTTACACTCTACTGAGCTAAAACCACTTGATAGATTCCACACTTGTTTACAAGGTAAAATAACCAAGTTGCCTTTTGGTGGAAAAGGTGAAAGGGCCACATAGCTTCTAGGATTGGTGCACACGGATGTGTGTGGACCATTTCAAGTAGAATCTAGAGGTGGGTATTCTTACTTCATTACTTTTACTGATGATTTGAGTAGATATGGATATGTCTAATTAATGAGGTATAAGTCATAAGCCTTAGAGAAATTTAAGGAATTCAAGAATGAAGTATAGAATCAGCTTAGTAATAATATAAAGAAACTTCGATCGGATCTAGGTGGAGAATATCTGAACCAAGAGTTCATCAATCTTCTACGGGAGTCTGGGATTCTAACTCAGCTCACTCCTCCTTATACACCACAGTGGAATGGTGTTAGTGAAAGGAGGAACCACACCTTGTTGGACATGTTGAGATCAATGATGAGTCATGTAGATCTTCCATTATCATTTTGAGGATATTCATTACAAACTACAACATACACATTAAACCGAGCACCAACTAAGGCGGAAAATGGAATTCCCTCTGAGTTATGGAATGGAAAGAAACCCATTCTATCGCATACACGTGTATGGGGATGCAAGGCATTTGTTAAGGCCTTCTCAGGTAAAAAAATAGCACCCCAGGGCACGAGGTGTATCTTTATAGGATATACCAAGGAAAAAAAGGATATTACCTATATAACCCTCAAGATAAGAAAGTGATTGTCGCCAGACAATCCGTCTTTCTTGAGAGGGAGGACATACTCAAAAGGGATAATGGGAGCAAGATTGTCTTCAACGAAGTTGATGCTCAAGATACACAGGAGTAGGTACAGGAAAAAGTTCTATAGGTCCTCGTGGAAGAGGTTCCAGAAACACAAGTACTGCTTAAGAGCTCAAGAGAGGTAAGGGAACCAGAGATATTTGGTTTCCTAGTCACCGAGGATGGTGAATCATTATTATTGGACAATGATGAAACTATCTTCTACAATAAAGCAGTAAAAAGCTCAGAATATGCAAGATGGCTAGAAGATATGAATTCTGAGATGGATTCCATGTATCAGAACAAAGTCTGGGTTCTGGTCGATGAGCCAGTTGATGTAAAGCCTGTTGGATGAAAATGAGTATTCAAGAGAAAACTGGACATGGAAGGTCAAGTTAGCACCTATAAAGCAAGGATAATGGCTAAATGATTCAGAAAACATCAAGGAATTGACTATGATGAAACCTTTTCACCAGTTGCTATGTTTAAATCAATAAGAATCATACTTTCCATAACATCTTATCATGACAATGAGATTTGGAGGATGGATGTCAAAACGACATTCCTTAATGGGAACCTTTAGGAAACTGTCTATATGACACAACCAAAAGGGTTTGTGACACCAGGTGAAGCCAAACTGGTTTTCAAGTTATAGAAATCCATTTATGGATTAAAGAAAGCATCCAGGTCATGGACACATTCGATTTGATGAATCCATAAAGGAATTTGATTTCATTAAGAATGAATGTGATCCATGTGTTTATAACTGGTTTAATGGGAATGCGATCATTATACTAGTAGTATATGTTGACGACATACTGCTTATTGGAAATGATGTACCAGTCTTACAGTTATTTAAGGACTGGTTGAACAAGTGTTTCTCCATGAAGGACTTGGGTGAAACATCCTAGATTATTGGGATCAAGATCATTCATGATAGATTCAAGAGGCTGCTTGGACTAAGTCAAGGTACATACATTGACAAGATACTAAAGAGATTTAGTATGGAACAATCCGAGAGGGGGTTAGTTACAATTTCACATAGCCCACATCTTTCTAAGAAAATGTGTCCACAGACACAATAGGAGAAAGATAGAATGAGTAAGATACCATACAATTCGGCTATAGGATCCATCATGTACGCCATGTTATGTACTAGGCCTGATATTGCCTATGCACTAAGAATGGTGGGAAGATATCAAGAAGATCCAGGAGAACAACATTGGAATGCTGTTAAGATTATCTTTAAGTATCTGAGAAGAACTAAGGATATGTTCCTGGTGTATGGAGGAGATGAGGATATTGTCATCAGAGGGTATGCTGATGCTGGTTTTTAGACATATCCGAATGATCTGAAGTCACAATCTGGATATGTTTTCTGTCTCAATGGAGGAGCTGTGAGCTGGAAGAGTTTAAAGCAGCCAGTAGTCACCGATTCTACAACGGATTCCAAATATACAGCAGCTTCTGATTCAGCCAAGGAAGCCGTCTGGATTCAGAACTTTATCCAGGATCTTGATGTGGTGCCTAGAATTAAAGATCCTATCACGTTGTATTGTGATAATACTACAGCGGTGAATCTTAAAAAAGAACCAAGGCCCCATCAATAGACAAATCACATAATCAGAAAGTTTCACCTCTTGAGTGATTTATATCAAAGGTGTAATTCCCTGACCCTAGTTACCCAGAGTCGGTGCATTATTACATAACATTGGCATGATCACAAGGAAATCATGTCTCGAAAGACTGATCAGTTTAGTATTATTGGAAACAAGATTCATACATATGTTCAACTTTACATCTCGAAGAGAAATACAACACAAATATATTTCATTAGGAACATCCAAGACTCCTATATTATGCCTGGAGGTCACTCATAACTAACTTCTTCATATCCTGTGAAAAATAAAACATTGAAAGGGGTGAGCTCAAATGCTTAGTAAGGGTAAGTAATACAACGAAAAATGACATAAATATTAAGCATGGTAAATAATTGAAAACGACATGCCTTTACTAATAATAAACATTAATACTTTTATGGAAAGATTATGAGATGAGTAAATAATTCCATAATAAAACATAATCATGGGTATTCTATTAGTCGGATGACCACATGAACCATTAATATTATTTCTATAATGAGGGAATGTATAATGCCAGACATTCTGAAACATTTTTTCAAGGCCTTGTCCAAGACGTTTAAAATGATTAAGGCCTCGGCCAAAACCATAAATCAAATTGGGAAAGGTCTCAGAAAATTCCACATCTAGTTGTCTCATGAGACCTACCGATGCATCGAGGATCTATAGCTGGATCCACCCGCCACTTACTAAGTCCAATACATTCCTCATATGAAATGGTTTAAACATATCATAAACATTCATATTAAAACTAGCATATGAAATGTCAGTAATTTAACCATAAGAAATGAATGGTATAATAATAACACATCTACAGTCAAACATATCCCAAAAACTTCAATACAATATGGAAGTTTTGTATCATAATAAATCAACTTAAATAAACTTAAAATCCATCAAAGGATGTTGACATAGATGAAATAAAAACCTTTTTTTAGAGACACATCTCTTTATATTTTGAAATCATTTAAGAGTCACATAAAGAAAATATTTAGTTTGAAAATATTCTTATAGCTTGTAAGGGAAACTTCGACGATGTTATAATGGCAGAAAATAGCCGCACCCGCCGTATAAGTTAAAAAAAACATTCTTACCTTAATTTTGTCGAAAAGGTTAAAAAGGACCTTGTTTGGAAAACGATGGAAATATTACCTTATAAACATCTTATAAAAAGTCAAACAAGGGTATAAATGACTTTAACCCATATTCTACAAAATAGTAAGAATGTTTTGAAATACATTTTTAAGAAACATGGATGTGGATGATAAAGAGGTCCCGGTAGATAATTACGTATAAACAACCTCGAATAATGAAGAGATTGTGAAATAAACCCTTACCAATTTGGTAACATACAAAACATACACCCCATGAAAGAGGTATCATACAATGAATATGTAAATACATATAAATTAAAGTGTATTACATAAAAATACAATTATGGGCAGTACATACACAACACAAAAGGTAATAGTGGCAATATGGTACGAATCTCACGGGAATAAGGAGTGAGATGAAAACCCCTTACCTTGTACTTTTCCTTAGTCGATGGTATGTTAAACTCCTATATAATAGTTAAAACATTTTTATTAAATTATAAAAGAACCATATACATTACTATGATATCATATATGATCTTCTAATAATGCTTCGTTAATAATACTTTAGTATTATCGTCGTTTCGTGTGTTAACTTACTCGTTTTCTTTTATATGTTTTGTTACATAAGTCATGTTTGTTATGGATAGGTTGTATCTTATTCATATCCAGAATGATATAAATTTATTAAACATTAATTTTAATTATCAAATTATAATTATTCTTGAATGGATATGATGGGGAATTAATCTCATCGCGTTCATGGAGATGGTAGTCCGTACGTACGCACGGGCGACAATATCATTATTTTGATATTAAAATAATATATAATTGGATGTTATATCATATATAAAGAATAATTATCATGTTATATTTATTATTTACATGAATTACATATCATTATTATACCCATCCAAATAATTATACATTGAATAACAATTATAACACGACGTGGAGACGGTAAGCCGTACGTACGCACGTATGGTGAAATGTCATTCAAAGGATGAATAAAATCATGAATTTGGTTGTACCAAATTTATAATAATATCACAGTATATAGGAGATACTGGAGTTATTTTTTTCGAATGGGAATAACAAATAAAGAAGAAGTTGAAGAAGAAATGAACTTGAAAAAGGGTGGTGAAAACATTACCTCTTCTTCAGGTTCTTCCTTTTGATTTGATCAAAAGGGATCCATAGGTTGGATTTATGATCCAAATAATGTCTCTATGTTGAAGTGAGGTAAGTTTAGAGAGTATTTTGGCTGGGGTTGGACGAACCAAAAGGCTTTGAAAGTGTGAAGAATTGGTTAGAAGTGGCGTCCTTTTATAAGGGGGAGGAGGGGCACCTTAGGAAAATCTAGAAATATTATTTTATAATAAATTCATATTCAGTTTCTAATGACTCAAAAGTTTATTATTAAAAGTATAATGTGGGGATGAGTCTAAATCCTTTCAACCAATAGATTTTGGATAGGTTTGGGTCATTATATTGACCTTATCTTTTAGTTTTAACTCTTGGTTAATTAGTTTGACACTTACCATGTCACTTTGTATTTTTATATTATATAGTGAATAAACTTACTATATACATCCAAGAGACCCAAAAGTGGTCCATTAATGATAAAAATATAATTATATAAGTCTCTTGGATGAAACTTAGATTTTTAGGAATTTAATATAAATTAATAATATAATATTTGTTTTAAAAACTCTTTTATGTCAATTTTGACACTATTGGGTATTTTTTTTTGATAAATTCATAACAACATTATTACTTCAAAAAAAATTTATATGAAAAATTATAATATGTCATAGTGACCTAGAAAATTATTGGAATTTATAAAAAGTCTCAAATTACATTTATTTGGTTATTTATAATATCAATTATCTTAATCTTTCATTAATAAGATAATTACTGCATCATCATTGTGTCATAAATAAATTAACTTATTTAATGTCTAAAAATTATAAATAAAATACCATTATGTAGGAAATCTTTTTAAATTTCTAATGAATATTTATAGTCTAAAATATAACATATATAACCCTATGTAAAAATTGTTTTTCTAAACAATATATGCTTATGTCATTTTTGTATTTACTTTAACTTAATTAATATAAAGTGTCCCTATCACCTAAAAGTGGCTCCATGGGGTCCCAAAATAGACCCAAAGAAGGCCATGGTCGGACATGTATCCACCAATAAGGTTAGGATACGTTTTAGGGTAATTTATTATTATTATAATATTATTTTTTTACCCTTATTTACCGGATTTACCCTTTAACCATGGTAAATAAAATTTTTACCGAAGTTATTATTCAAAATGTCTAAAAATGAAAGTTACCTATTTAAATAATTTGGACATTTGGATTCCAAATATGGAATCCATTTTTCAAAATTCAAAACACATAAGTGACAGAAATTAATTTAAAATTAATTCTCACTGTCAAAACAAAAAGAGTGTTTTTAAGAAATAATAACTATCAAAAGATTGACAGTTGTTTATGTCCGGTTTAATTGTGAAATTATGTCGAATGACCAACATTGTATTAAATGGTAAAAATATATTCTAAATATACTTTAAAACCACTCAAATTCATAATTTATAATTATTAATTATTTCGATTAAAAAAGTTGTTTTTAATTAAAATTTAGTAATTTTCACTATTCATCAAAATATAAAAGTTATCTGAAAAGTACCAAAATTTCACCCTAGGCTAATTTCTATATTACTAATCCAAAAATGAAGTCCATTTTGAAAGATAAAATTTATAAAATTTTCAAAAAGTGGGTATTACTATTCATAAAGGCTACTTTGATTGGTCACAGTGTGTTAGAATCTCGAAGTTGCATACAATGCAAGCTATTGCTTTATTCAAAAGGAAACATATCATGGAAGCTTGGGGTGTTACATTCTACCCTACTTCACAAAATTGCATCATCACAATTTGAAATTATTCTTTGAAAATAAAAGGTTGAAAATAGAAAACAACTTTGTGGAAAACTCATATCAGAAATAGGGTTAATAAAATTTAGTTTTAATAAGAGGGAAAGGGAAATGAGAATGTCACCACCAAATTAGGGTTTCGAATAAGAGAAAATTAGTGGAAATTATAGAAACTTAATTAGAGGAAAAACGTAAATATTTATTGGGAGTGATTGAGGTCATCAATCACAAAAAAGTGTAGAATTGAGGGCCTCAAAGCCATCAATCTATGATGATTTAAAATATCATCAGTTAAGAAAAACATAAGTCATTAGGACAACACATTTTTGGTCTTAATATCCCTTCCCTAAAGAATTAATTTTTTCATAGAATAAGATAAATATATATATACATCTTGAAAAGTAGAGTTTTCATCCTTCAATTAATTTCTACCACAAACTCAACTTTCACTCCAAAAGATAATAAAACTAAAAAATATTATATTTATTCTAATAGTATAAGGTTCCAGTAATTAACACATACCATTATAATGACAAAATATTTTGTAATAACCAGGGACTTCCTATAGGCTAGTGGTAGGTAATAAAAGCCTGTCGCACTATGGTTGTCGGTTCGATTCCTATAGCTTTGTCCGACGCGACGAGTTCTCGCCCGACCTGTAGGTTGTCCTTTTCCTAAAACTATAGTATCATAATATTACCAAAATAATCATAAGAAATGTTTTAACCTTGAATAATACTATCCAAATTTCAACTTAATCCATTCAAAAACATTATAGTTATCAAAAGTACCTCTGTCCAGACTCTCTGTAAAAGGTATCTAAATTCAAAAATCAATCACAACATCATATTATACAAACAGAGTAAAGTTTCTCTTATTGTCACATACTGAAAATATGATTACCTTAGTCATATTAAAACCTTAAGGAAAACAACAAGTACTGCAGTACAATCCTTATATATATTATGTTTTTCTCATAACCAAAATATAATCCTTGAGTCCAAAAATAAAAATACATTAATCATTCCTCTTCAACTGTAGTAACAACATAAGACTGGCCTTGATTCCTTGGACTTTTATGAGGTAAGTTTCCCTGACGCTTAGGACATTCATTTGCATAATTCCCAATTTCTCTATAATTGTAGCATTCAACATTAATAACCTCCTTCTTTCCCTTGAAATCACGATTCTGGTGACCTTTTTCTCTACATTTGTAACAAACTCTCATTCCTTTTAGGAAAGTACCGAGGTGTTTCTTCCCACAATTATCACACGGTAGAAATTCAATTCTACCCTTCTTCCCTGTTTCCTTATTTCCTTTCCCAGAGTGTTCAGCAGATCTCTTCTTCTCTTGCATTGATTTAAAGTCATAAGACTTAGAGAATTCCTTTTCTGTCTTGATAGCACACGAGACAATATCTTCGTATGATGATAATGTTTGCGAGACTAATGCTTGACGGAGAAATGGTTTTAACCCATAAAATAAACAATCAATCTTACTACTTGGGTTACATATATAATCAGTAGCATGCCTCACTAACTTTGTATAGTTAGCCTCATACTTTGCGACATTCCCATCCTCTTTCTGCCTTAGGATCAGAAATTGCCTTTCCATATCTGCTCGATGGTCTCGAGGAAAGTATTTTTATAAGAACATATCTTTGAACTCCCTCCATTCTATATCTGATACTTCATCATCTTCCTTCGTGTTTTGTATCAATAACCACCATTGATCAGTATCTCAAGTGAGGTGATAAACTTCCATGACAACTTTTTCCCTTTCACTACTCCCCAAGGCATGGAATATTTTCTCTATGGAATTTATCCATTGATCAGATAATATGGGATTTGTAATCCCATTGAATGTAGGTGGTTGTTGCCCCATGAATCGATCTAACATTGATCCTCCACACTGTGGATCTGGGTGCTCCATATGGGTAAGGTTATTATTCATAGCCTGAGTGAGTTTTCCCAGTATGGTGATAAACTGATTAGCACCAGTTACATCACCAGCTCCACTATAATTATCTTAAGCAGGAGGGAAATCCCTACATGGAGTGTGTGCATTGATACAGTTTCCATTCCTTCCACTAGGCGCCATTTCTAAACAATAGCATAAACTAGATTAGTTTATGAATTGAAATATATAATTCCAAACTTCTAAAACACTCAGCATAAATTCAACAATTTCTGGATATAATCCATAATCATAAAAAAGTATTCTTTGAGAAGTATATACTCATAACCCTTTATAATGGTTGGTAAATAAAATGAGAATTATCCTAATCATATCCCCTGGGAGTGTCATAACCAAGAGTGCAGCAAGACCCATTGTCGTGCACCAGTTCCCGTTCGAGTCAAGCTCAAAGGGGTGTTTTTGGGTTTTACCCCTAGGTACATCTGTGCCAGATCTGCCTCTACCTGCTCATATCCAGACAGGGATTTATTGCTCGGAAAACTCACAAAATCTCTACAATACCAAAATTCTAGGAAGTTATTCTATACTAATCCTCAAAGTCTATCTTAGGGATATGTTCTCTAATCATAGTTTATCTAAATCTAGTTTTCAAGGTTTGTACTAAACTTCCTCTGATACCAACTGTAACGCCCCGACCCTAGTTACCCAGAGTTGGTGCACTATTATATAACATCGGCATGATCACAAGGAAATCATTACTCGAAAGACCGATCGGTTTAGTATTATTGGAAACAAGATTCATACATATGTTCAACTTTACATCTTGAAGAGAAATAAAACACAAATATATTTCATTAGTAACATCCAAGCCTCCTAGATTATGCCTGCAGGTCACTCATAACTAACTTCTTCATATCCTGGTAAAAATAAAACATTGAAAGGGGTGAGCTAAAACGCTCAGTAAGGGTAAGTAATACAGTGGAAAATGACATAAATATTAAGCATGGTAAATAATTGAAAACCACATGCCCTTACTAATAATAAACATGAATAATTTTATGGAAAAATTATGATCTGAGTAAATAATTCCATAATAAAACATAATATTGGGTATTCTACTAGTGGAATGACTACATGAACCATTAATATTATTTCCATAATGAGGGAATGTATAATGCCAGACATTCTGAAACATTTTGTCAAGGCCTCGGCCAAGACGTCTAAAATGATTAAGGCCTCGACCAAAACCATAAAACAAATTGGGAAAGGGCCTTAGCCAATTCCACATCTAGTTATATCACGAGACCTACCGATGCATCGAGGAGCTATAGCGGGCTCCAACTGTCACTTACTAAGTCCAATACATTCCTCATATGAAAAGGTTTAAACATATCATAAACATTCGTATTAAAACTAGCATACAAAATATCAATAATTTAACCATATGAAATGAATGGTATAAAAATATCACATCTACAGTCAAACATATCCCAAAAACTTTAATACAATATGGATGTTTTGTATCATAATAAATCAACTTCAAATAAACTTAAAACCCATCAAAGGATGTTGACATAGATGAAATCAAAACCTTTTTTTAGAGACACATCTCTTTATATTTTGAAATCATTTAAGAGTCACATAAAGAAAATATTTATTTTGAAAATATTTTTATAAGCTTGTAAGGGAAGCTTCGACGATGTTATAACGGCAAAAAATAGCCGCACCCACCGTATAAGTTAAAAAAAACATTCTTACCTTAATTTTTTTTGAAAAGGTTAAAAAGAACCTTGTTTGGAAAATGATGGAAAGATTCTTTTATAAACTTCTTATAAAAAGTCAAACAAGGGTATAAATAAATTTAACCCATATTCTGTAAAATAGTAAGAATGTTTTGAAATACATTTTTAAGAAACATGGATGTGGATGATAAAGAGGCCCCAGTAGATAATTACGTATAAACAACCTCAGATAATGAAGAGATTGTGAAATAAAACCTTACCAATTTGGTAACATACGAAACATAAACCCCATAAAAGAGGTATCATACAATGAATATGTAACTACACATAAATTAAAGTGTATTACATAAATAATAAAATTTTGGGCAGTACATACACCACGCAAAAGGTAATAGTGGCAATATGGTACGAATCTCACGGGAATAAGGAGTGAGATGAAAACCCCTTACCTTGTACTTTTCCTTAGTCGATGGTATGTTAACCTCCTGTATAATAGTTAAAACATTTTTATTAAATTATAAAAGAACCATATACATAATTATGATATCATATATGATCTTCTAATAATGCTTCGTTAATAATACTTTAGTATTATCGTCGTTTCGGGTGTTAACTTACTCATTTTCTTTTATATGTTTTGTTACATAAGTCGTGTTTGTTATGGATAGGTTGTATCTTATTTATATCTATAATGATATAAAGTTCTTAAAAATTACTTTTAATTATCAAATGAGAATTAGTCTTGAATGGATACGATGGGGAATGAATCTCATCGCGTTCATGGAGACGGTAGTCCGTACGTACGCACAAGTGACAATATCATTATTTTGATATTAAAATAATATATAATTGGATGGTATATCATATATAAATAATAATTATCATGTTATATTTATTATATACATGAATTACACATCATTATTATACCCATCCAAATAATAATATATTGAATAACAATTACAACACGACGTGGAGACGGTAAGCCGTACGTACGCACGTATGATGACATGTCATTCGAAGGATGGATAGAATATTGAATGTGGTTGTACCATATTTATAATAATTTCCTAGTATATAGGAGATACTGTATTTATTATTTTATAATGGGAAATAACAAATAAATAAGAAGTTGAAGAAGAAATGAACTTGAAAAAGGGTGGTGAAAACATTACCTCTTCTTTGGGTTCTTCCTTTTGATTTGATCAAAAGGGATCCTTAGGTTGGATTTATGATCAAAATAAGGTCTCTATGTTGAATTTAGGGAAGTTGAGAGAGTATTTGAGTAGGGGTTGGCAGAACCAAAAGGCTTTTAAAGTGTGAAGAATTGGTTAGAAGTGATTTCCTTTTATAAGGGGGAGGAGGGGCACCATAGGAAAATCTAGAAATATTATTTTATAATAAATTAATATTCTGATTGGTCGCAGTGTGTTAGAATTTCACCCTAGGATAATTTCAATATTCTGAATCAAAAAATGAAGTCCATTTTGAAAGATAAAATGTATAAAATTTCAAAAAGTGGTTATTACTATTCATAACAGCTACTTTGATTGGTCGCAGTGTGTTAGAATCTCGAAGTTGCGTACAATGAAAACTATTGATTTATTAAAAAGGAAATGTATCATGGAATCTTGGGGTGTTACAAAAGGGGTAAAGTTGTAGTGATAAGAGTGTCCACAGAAGAGAACGTGGCAGACCCCATGACTAAAGGTCTATCTCAGCAGAAGCATGAATATCATGTGAGAGCTAGCCGGTTAAAAGTTATTAGCAGTTGGCTCTAGTCCAAGTGGGAGTCTGTTTGAGTTGGTGGCCTAAAACCAAATAATTTGTACTTTATTCATTAAATAAACACCTTATCACATCTTGACTGTTCTTCTGTGTGACAATGCATGTGATAATGTCCTAAGGATAGTTGTTGCATTAAAGGGTCATAGCGGATCCCTGCTATGATGAGAACCTGAAAGTTCCATAACAATGTTCTTGAATATATGTTCTATGGCCGGATTATGTTATTTTAGGGACACAAATAATACAGTACATTAGGGGTGAGGACTCATAAAACATTGAGGCACTTTCTCATGGTGTGCACCCTTGGTAATATCTAGGAGGATATTATGAGAACGAGACCCTCTAGTAGGAAATTCACATTTTATAGTGTCATTGGATGTTTCTATCTGTGAACGTGTGTATTGGTCCTTGGAATTTAAGATTATTATTAATGGGTTTTAAAACTCACACACTTAGATGTATTGATGAAAACTGTGACGATACACTGTTCGTAGTGAGGTAGGATACGTTGGGTGCGTCACAAGTAATACTGCATTAATAGATAATGCGAGAAATGATATGTTCCTTCTGTTCCATAACAAAAGTAGATATCTCAGGCCCTTTTATGGAGTTTATATATCCTAAATAAATCCATTTCCATGGTAATAAATGGGCAAGTTCAATTCCGGAAATTCACAGAAAGAATAATCGAGCACATGGGTTGATGGCACTATCATGAAACCCGCTTGATTCGAGATATCATGATAAAGGGATTATATTACATAGTAAGAATTCATATGAGGTGACACGTCATTGCGGTGTTAATTTCTTTCTCTATGAGTGCCTTGGAATGTTACTAGTATCTAACTTTGGACTTTAGGCAGGCTCTGCCTAATGCCACTGAGAAAGAGGCCTAGAGGGTCACACACTAAGTGTGTTCATGTATCTCAGTTAAATATTAGTTTGACAGGTTAAATAAATATTATTCCTGATTGTGGTTTAATAATTATATAAGGATGGCTGATCGCATTTATTTCGAGACTAGTTATTCGAGAGAATATATTGTGGGTGAAATAATATACATTTATTAGTGATTATTGCAGTTACATTTATTTAAAAAATAAATAACCATTACTCAAGGTCTAATAAATGTGGTGGAGGAAATAATGAAAAATGAAAAAAAGATAAACACACCGTGTACATTGAATGTACATGCCGTGTAGTTTTCATGGAAAAGGAGTACACACTGTGTATTAATGATCACATGCCGTGTAGTTTTTCCGGTCTGGATTTTGAGGAAATAATATCATTTTATTAAATGATATTTCTTATAATCAGCATGGGTGCATGTTAAGGAATTAATCATTCGACATGGGGGTTTTCAAAAAGAGTTAATGAAATAAATAAAACACGTAACACATTTATTTATTTCCATAACTCTATAACCTCAAACCCGATTATAAATATCCTCACAACCCCAAAACTTTTCATGAGAGAATTTTTGTGCACCACAATTCTGGAGAATTCTCTCAAGACCGAAATAAATCCTTTCTCTAAGAACGATCACAAGACCGAGAGAGATCCTCCTCCATCAGATCAAGGTGATCGAAGGCGGACATCACAAGAGAAGGATCTTCTGCACTAGCACCTGGAAATCCCTTCGGTGACGTCTAGAGATACGTGGAGCACGTGTGGATCACCGCTAGAGGAATCCTACACTTGGATTCTACGACACAATAATAGATCACATAAGATCATGACCAGAGATATCATCAAATAAATAATTCCATCAAGGTAATTCTTGTCAATTAATTAAATTAATTATAACCAATATATGGTGATCCTATCTCGATGGTTCCGGGACCCTTCTCTTTCTTTTCATTCTTCATTCTATTACAAAGATCCTACATTTTATTATCATGACAGATCTCGGATTGAACGTTGTTTAACGCTAAAATTAAAGTTCATAAAACCCACCAACATGCTTCGACTTCACCTGAAACCAACACTTATGATTTAATGAGGTATGCTAAAGAGATTATGTTCTGTATGTATTGATGGGATTATGATTTCTTTCTTTATTTTATTACCCTTACTGAGCTTTTTATGATCATCCCATGTGTTTGAAATGTTTTTCATAGGGTATAAGGTAGGGGAAGAGAAAGGAAGAATTTAAGAAGATTTATATCAAGAAAAGCATTCTTATTTTCTTTTAGGAGTTTTTATTATTTCGAAAAAATTGGATACTTAGTAGAAGTGTCTACTTTGTAATATTTGAGATGTAATGTAATAGTTATTTCCTAATTATCTAAAATTCTAGACCTAAAAAGACCCCCAATGTGAATTATTACCTCAATACAAGATTATGTAATGTTTAAGGCTGGGGCCTTACAGTTATCATCTTAGGCTCGAAGTTTAATTTTTTATGGGATACTTTTCTGTAAAAACGACTTAATAATATTTAAATATTTTCAAAAATACCAACCGTGTCCTTTAACTCACCTATAATAAGACACCAGCTAACCTATCCTTTCTACACATTAAGAGATATTTATTACAAGATCCGATGTTTTGAAACATATTGAATTTTCAAATGAATTTTAAAATTTCCTTTGGTGGATGGGAAAAATGTTAAACCAAGATTAAAAATATAAATATGAGTGTTGGAACACTAAAAAGTGTTGTTTTTGATGGGTTTTAAGGCCCAAGGGGTATCTTAGGTGTTTAGATGAGTTTCAGGAGTGTTGGGATCCAAAAACTCAGTTTTGGGAGAAGCAAACAAGGGAACACGATTGGTGCACTTTCAGTACTAACCATGTATCAAAACCATATAACCTATTTTGTTAAGGGATTTTTTTAAATTGTGTGAGGTGCCCTAGATAACTATTAAAACCCTATACAATAAATTATAGGTTCATCACTTGGTTGGCTCATGGTTTTTCTAACCATGCGTTTAACTGTGGAAGGGGGTGGAGCACTTGGATATTACTTACACATAGGCTATGAACGGTTTTTGAAACCGTGCTCATAGCCTTCATGGTTAGTGCCACCTAGGTAGTGGTTGCAAATGGTTGGGGAGTAGTTTGGCCAAACTGTATATCCAAACCATGTGCCTCATTTAAAAGGATTATTTTATTGTTTTTACCAACACTATTTCATTTTTACCCTCCTATTTATCCTTCATTTCTCCCATGCATATGAGGCTACTTGATCTCCCTCTACTCCTCCAAGGATTCCATGGTTCTCCTTTTTGTGAGATTAGAATCCCTCACTGTCTATCATGTTATAATCCCATTGGCAAGCCTATGATTGCCCTTTCTTCCTTTATTGGATTATCTTGATATATTGAATTCAATTTTAATGAAATATATTATGATCTATTTTTTGATTTTTTTTCTATTTATTCAAAATATCTCAAATTAGATCGAATCAAATCTTGATAATCTATGAGTGAATTGTTCCATGTATGAGGTAGGTGGTCTATGGATTTTCCCTTAAAGTATAGCATTTTTATAAACTAATTGTTTCACTACGCACTAGAATTTATATATGTCACCCTTAAGATGTGAAATTAATAATGTATAAGACAATGCATTAAATTATATAGTCATTGTACATTAAATTTCATAGTTGGAGATTTTTCATCTTAACTTGAACCACCCCTTGGGGTGTGTTGTTTTAAACTCTATGACCTTTATGCCTCATCTTGGAAAATTAAGCCTCCCTCTTAGGGTGTTGTGAAAAAATCTCATAATTATAAATCTGTATTGATCTTGAATCACCTATTAAGGTGTTTGTGTGCTTTTATCCCTCATATAAGGGATGATTAATCTAAATTAAATGAATTTAAATGACACCATTGTCCGGTTTTTTTAATAAAACCACCTTAGAGGTTTTTTGTCTTCTCTAATAAAAAGGTGAATTTAAATGGTGATATTTGGATGGTAAGTGACATGATTATATGAATGTATCTATTTATATATACATGATTTTTGATAAATTTAATGCTTACATACATGGACTTATTTATTAAATAATTATTGTCTTATCTTTTACAAATTAAATTGTAAAAGAAGGAATTAAATGATTCATGATACTTGAAATTAGTAATGATGAATCCCGTGACCTAATATTAAATACTAATATGAAAAATGTAAAAGTAATTACACCATTACTTAAGAGATACTTGGGTTACTTATTATGGAATTCTAAATATGGCTTTATAGGATATTTAAGATTATATGTACCGTGAGTGATACAAGTTTCCTTATTATGAAATACTGTGGATGGATGCATAGGTTAATTGAATTATATTACTCCTTGAGTGATTCTTGGGTTTTCTTTTTATGGATTGACTTGAAAAATATCACAATTTATACGATTTTCCTCATGATCTGAGCAATAATTGGGTTTCATTTCCATATAACACCTTGGATAGGATCTTAGGGAAATTGGAAGTTATGAGCGATATTTAGGTATTCTCATTACGAAATGTTATAGACGGGCTCATGGAATAAAGAGAATAATGTGACTCCTATGACTTATATGGGATCACATGACAAACAAATTATATCATTATTTGTTTATTTTTAAATACAACTAATATTATCTACTTATGATGATTATCACACTAGGACGCCTTGGCTATGTAACTATGGTCATTGACCAACTAATGGTGTTGTGTTTAGATACATGTGACTACGAGAATTTACTTCATGGTTTAGATATTCTCATTCATAGATGTCTGAGATTATATCCATGGGTCTTAGGACAACTTTATTATTATCATCCTCACTATTATGTAGAGGTCTTAGTCTTACGCCTTGTATCTTATCTAGTGCATGTATATTTATGAATATATCTATTTACATATATTCTTATATAAACATGTGGGGATGTTCATAGATATTCCAACTCAAGCCGAAGTGGGTATAGTTAACCAGGTGTCCTTAAGGAACTTATTCTCGAATTGTTTTCATTTATTTATTTACTACCTTATTGATATACCATCACACTAATATATTTTATATTAAAAAACTGGATTACATTAGAACCATTAGTGGTGGAATTCTCATATTATCTCACACCCTTTTTGGGCCTTTAATTGGTACCTGATAAAACCTCGTGATTTTAGGTTCAAGATCATGGATTATGCTATGTGCTGTTACATGTGTACATGAGATCTTATGAGTGCAGGACTGAGATAGAGTCCAAGATTCTCATGGAGACTACATTTGTGGATTTTATTATTTTCCTATACATGTGTTGTATCTCCTTATGTATGTTTACTACTTTATATATTGTATAATTATCTAGATATTCACACATAGATGTATTATATTTGGAATTTCTAGGTTATCTGATTTATTTTCCACTACCTTTCATTTACACTCTTCCATTGTTGATTTGTTTATTATTACACCACTATGATACTCTAATTTCAAGGATATAATCTCCCCATTGTACGACCTTATAACCCTTACTACTAGTTGAATTCCTCTAGAGTACATGGAGGCATGGCTAAGAGGACATTGGTTATATGCCAAGATAAACAAATAAAGATATTAAAATGACTTTTTGGATCATTAATATGATCTTTCAAAGTTTCTCTTGGGAATAGTGGTTAATATGAGATGCGTGGAATATCCTAAGTGATACTAGGATCCCCTAGTAGGAAGACCATGGATGGAATCATGGACACCAGTTAGTTCTTTGGGTTGATCCTCAGGTGAGGTACTACTATTGGGCTCTGACAGTGTTCTTGATACATGGTCGTTTCATCTGTTTACCAACATCCCACTTGTAAACTATGGAATATATACTATTTTGGCTAAGTTCCTTAGACTCTAGTAGTATATTCAGAGGTTACCCCATACTTTTAGTCTGGTTCAGATTATATATTTTGAGTTTAATGACCCAATAATTATGGATTAGTATGAATATATGTTGTGCTGAGGTATGACAATAAAAACAACCAGTTGGGTAGTAGATTTCACCAGAAGTCATTTATGGGCTTTAATGTGAATTCTTGAAATAAAATTAGTATGCATTGAAAAAAAGGAATTGCAATCAGGTTTTGGATGTGTCATCCGCTAAGGCCAAATGTTTTCAAAGATAGTTGACCGATAGTGTATCGAATTTCCTTTCTCTTTTCTGGATGAATTTGGTTGGTGAGGATCCAATTATAGCATGTCATCAGGATGGGATAAGTTCGGTGCAAAGTTTAGGAAAGCATTTTCATGGAAAATATAATGACACCAAGATATATGAGTTTAATTGGGAGTCAATCATTCGATTAGTTAAGAACTATGATGAAGAGTTTCATTAGAGAACTATGGGATTATTTTTTTTATATAATTTCAATGATGGAATCACCATGACTCAAAATTATCCATTTAATCTATAACCTATTTTAGGAAGTTATATAGGATAGATAATAAAATAAACAAATACATGATAATGTTTTGGGTTATATAGGCCCAAGTAAGCACTATCTCAACGTTTTAGTTCTGGATATGAGTATTTGATCTAATTTCATGGCTTAATAAATGTGTAATAGAAATGATTCTTTTAGGTGTATTGGTAGTTTAAAACACAATGCAATTTTTTCATCAGGAATTTCTATGGCCTAGGATAGTCAGGTGATGTTTTTTGTGCCCCAAGGCTTCTCAGGGATGAGAATCTTTTATAATTTCATAGCTAGGATAATTGTACCACTAAGAGGGGGAGGGGTAAATCAGTGATATATTTTTCTTTTATATTTCCTTTCTTATGAAAAAACCTTCACCCCCTGTTAAAGATAACTTTCTATATTTAAAACAATTCAAACAAACATCCATAGGAACATGAGTATTTATAAGGTTCAATATTCAAAAAGAATAGCTACATCCTTGTATGGTTTGGAAATGATCCAATAACACACAATATAATAGAAAACAATCCTTTTGTATAGAATAAAATGAGTAGGATATTCCATTTCACTAATTTATCACTATGTAAACAATTCAATAGTGTTTATGCTTCTTCTAGCACAAATATGTAATACGATGTTTTGTGAAAAACATACTAAGGTTCTTCTTTACCAACTTTCACAAATGTATTCTTTAAAAAAAAATTATTTACTTTCTTACCTAGAAGCTAGTAAGAATTTCCTAGACATTATTATAAAACTCGGTCTGATTTTTTAGTCCGATAATCCCAACCTGATTAATTAATATAAAAAATATAACTCTATTAGAATATGGTTGAAACAATTATGAAAATTTTATTTTTCAATCTATAAATCCCAATATGATCTTCCTAATCTGATAATTTAGCTCAATATGATGACAATATGAGTATGATAATCTTATTAAATATGCTGATGAATACTTTGCAATCTTGTATCTTCTCATTTCTCTTATGTTCGAAATGACATCTTCAAGAAAGATAATATGAAAGCGACTTATTCTCTCTATAATTTCTTTAAAGCTATACCTTCTCTCTTCTTTTATTTAATAGTACATATTCTAGAAAGTATAAGGTACTTTCCATTTTATACTCTCCCCAATAATGGTTTGAGCAGAATTCTTGAAATTTTTCCCACTCATCCAAATTACTAGATTCATATATTTCTTTTTAATTTTGGGTTCATATTAACTTCATTAATTCTTTGAACTCTTATCGTCTCTTCTAGATCCTTCCCAAATCTTCTAAAAACTTCAGCTCACTTATGAATTTATTCACAAACATCAGTCTCATTTCGATTCTCCATTCTAATTTTAATTACGATATGTGTCATTATGATGAAAGAAAATGTAAAATAATAGATTATATTTCTTCTTTTCTCTTGACCCACTTGAACTAAAATCACAACAATTTAACACATTTTAAATGGTTGACTACATTTTTTATTAAAATTTGAAATTCTTCTTCATATTGGTCACCACACATTTTTTTTCATTCATCGGTCCATAATAATTCTTCCTCCAATGATTATGATGGCATACCAAGTCCAATATACCGGTATTAGCAGCTTCAACTTCAGTATATTATTTATCTTCTGAATATGATACCAGTGAATTTTCCTACTAAAAAAATCCATCTTTTATGAATACAATGACACAATAAATACGATGTACTGGTATTAGCATCTCCTACTTTAATAGCTTATTTCTTTTCTTCATTACGATCATCTTTCTCATACTTTAAAAAAATATTCATCCAAAAATATTTTTATAATGATCTTGAACACTTTAGAGTCAAAAAAATCATTCTTTCACAAACTTCAGATTGTATCCCAAATTTGTTCATGAATTTGATTACATTGAAGATCAACTTTTTCTTCGTCTTACTTATAATGGAAAGTATTGTGACTTCCCAATAAACATATTTCTTTCCTTCTCAGCCTGAACATGATTGACATGATTACAATCATACTGAATACAATTTCTATCACATTTTCTCCCCCTTTCTTGTATCAATATCTTATCAAAAGTTTTATAGAATACTTATGATTTATGATAATTCTAAGATCAGAAAAGCATCGTAACATTTATATCAGATCTATGATGAATTCGATTATGATCAGAACCTCATTACGATCAAGGTTTCCTTGATCGAGCCCAAGGTGGATCTGATGATCATTTCCAGCAAAAAACTTTCCAATATGATGGAATTTTTTAACCATTGTGAGTTCAATTATCTTGAATATGATGGTCAGTCTGATTTTCACTAAATACAGAGTGAGGTGATTTATTTTCTTCTTAATCTTACTTAACAACAAAAGACAATAACTGAATATGATCACTAACCTTATCAGCTTGGTCCTACAAATCTCCTCATTTGGAAGTTATTTTGAACCAAGGTTCATAAATCACTAAACTTTGTAACCTTGAGTTATGGATTAATTATAAAAAATTATAAGCCTATGTGATCTAACTCATTATAGGAAACAAGAAATATTGACAGAAAATCCATGTTGTGCAAAAGTAATGATTATGAAAACATCATCATCTTTCTTCCTCATCTTTTCAACATTCCTGGAATACAACATTTTTATTTCCTACAACCACACCAACAAAAAGTTATAAAAGTTCAAACACTTACAATGTTAAATTCACACCTTACCCACAACTACCCCTTTAATCATGATTCCTTTAAGGATAGATTTATGTAATAGTTCTAACCCCTGATAACATTGTACAAAGGTAATATGAGAGTGGGGAAAAAAACTAAGACCTGAAAATTGATGAGAAATAGTTTGGATTACCATGCTCAACCTCAATTTAGAAAAAGTTTCATTCGGTAAAGGTTTTGTGAAAATGTCATCAACTTTTTCTGATGTTAGAACATATTCTGGCTTCAATTTATTATTCTCTACATGCTATTTAATGAAATGATATTTGATATCAATATGTTTTGAAAAATAATTTAGTAATGGATTCCTTTTGAGGTTGATTTCACTTTGATTGCACAACTCGAGAGTAATGTTAACTTCACTTTAGTAAGTAAATATTCTAACCGAGTCTTCATCCACATAAGTTGGGTAGTTGTTTGAGTAGCAGCAACATATTTAGATTCATCCATACTAAGATTTATTGAATTATATTTATTTTCATTCAAAATAACATAAATTTTACGCATAAAGAAAATTTCACCATATTTAGATATTATATCATCAACATTTCCTTCTCAATCAACATCTGAATACCCAAAAAAATCAATACTTTTTGAGCTATCATACCCAATTAAATTTTTTTTGTGCCTTTGATGTATTTGAGAATTATTTTCCAAAAAAGTAAATTTGATTGTTTTGGATAACTCTAAAATATTTCACATAAGGTAACATCATAAACAATGTTGAGTCTTGAGGCAGTCAAATATAAAAAACTTGAATCAACTTTAGAAACTTTTTCTGATCATCTATTTTGCCTTATCCATATTTAAAAAAAAAATTCCCACTGAAATAAGTGTGAAAAAAGGTTTTATTTTTCCATACAAAACTTTTTAAGATGTTACTTAGCATAATTTTCTTGAGAAAGAAAAATTCATTTCTTATTTTGTAAAATTTTTAACCCAAGAAAGTATTTCATTCTACGAGCGTGGATATCTTAAACAAGTTTTTTTTCTTCAGGAAATCTTTCACAAGATCTTTCATCATTCACAGCAATGATAATGTCATCAATATAAAAAATTATGATGACGAAAAACTATTGAATTTATTTGATGTAAAATTGATATCAACTCTTACTTTATTCAAACTCATCTTTCTTAAGAAAGTATCTAATTTGGAATACCATGCCCTTAGAGCTTGTTTCATCCCATACAAGGATTTCTTCAATATGCACAAATAACTTTCATCTTTCCCACCAATAAAGGAACAAGGTTGTTCAGTGTATATTTCCTCGTCAGGATCCCCATTCAAAAAATGAGTAATTTATATCTATTTGGAATATTTTGTAACCTATTTGTGCAGTAATATCCAAGAAAATTCTGATTTTTTCTAACCTTTCTACAAGAGAAAATTTTTCATCAAAATCAATACCTTCAATTTGTTACTAAACTTTGAACACTAATCTTGATTTATTTATTATCACTCCACCTTATTCATTTATCTTGTTTTAGAAAACCCACTTTGTACCAATAAATTTTTTATTATTTGGTTTAGGTATGCATTCCCATGTATCATTTATTCTATCTGATCCAGCTCTTGATTTATGGCTTAAACCCATTCCAGATACTCAAAAGCTTATTTCAAATCATTCGGCTCAACTTTTGAATACAAAAAATTATCTATAATAGTATTTGATGTTATTCTTGTTTAAACTTTCTAATTTTTATCCCCAATAATGTTATGAGCTTTCACTTGATTCCTCAACCTAGGATGAGATTTTGAGTATTTTTTCATCATTATAAATCACCGTGTCAAATTATTTTTCTTGAGTAGGATTAAAATTGTTTTTATCCTTATCTGAATTGTCAATAAAGGTTACCTATCCTTTTCATCATCTATATATACATGATTCTATTTGTTTTTATTAGTCTTTTTAGTAAATTTCAAATTCCAAGAATTGAAAAAATTTCTTGTTTATTTTTTGAAATATCTATATCCTCTTCCTTATTGAGAATAACCAAGAAAAATCCCATCTTTACCTTTTTACTCAAACTTTCCATGGTTTCCACCTTTCTTCTTTATAATGTATGGACTCCCAAAAACTCTTAAGTTATTAAAACATGAAGTTTTATCATAAAACATTTCATATGGAATCATATGTGAATTTGGAAAAAAGAAACATTGGTTTTGAATATATTAAAAAATGATCATGGCTTTCCTCCAATAGTAATGAGAAAGAGCATGTTCAAGTAATATAGTTCTCCCCATTTCCACCAAACTTCTATTCTTCCTTTAAGTAACCCTATTTTGTTGAGGTGTGCATGGGGAATTTTACTTATGCTGAATTCCATACTTCTCAAGATAACTTTCAAATTATTCATTATTATACTCACCACCATTATCAGTTCTTAACTTCTTCATTGAATACTCCCATTCCTTCTCATATTTCCTTCTAAAACTTCAATGAAAGTGATGAAGTAATTATCTACATTTGTTGATTTTTTTCTCATTGGAACAAAAATATCAGAATGAATAAGTTACAAGTGTTTTTTTGAAAAAATATCAACTTTCTTATGCACTGAGTTTTTAATTTTTAATTTTTGAAAAATATTACAGCACCAATCTCTTCTTCTTGTTAGGTTAGGAATATCACGAACACTATTTCGATTTGATAACTTAGTCATATTTATTTGAAACATGTGTCCCATAATTTTATTCCATAGTATATTATCTTCCACCATATTCAAATAATAATAGTTTTATATTTCACTAACTATAAACAGGTTTCTTTTTGTACATTGGCATCTTATAAAGATCTTTCCATCTTCTTCACTTTTCACAAAAAACAAATATTTTATGAATTTTTTTTTACCCTCACCAAAAAGTTGAGAAACACTTGGAAATTTTTGTTTCACCCCATCAATATATAAATATTTTTTGGATTTCAACTTTTCTTTCCCAAATATGGTTGATCCAACACCTTTGATTATTAGGGATTCATCATTTACAAATTTCAATGTTCCTTCTTTAAATTCTTTCAAATTCATAAGGAACATTAAATATCATGTCATATGAGAAGAAAGAACAGTATCAATAATCCAAATTCATTGTCCATTTGTATCTTTCATAGTGGTTTCTACAAAAAGAGCTTTTTCTTTCTCCATCTACAGCTTTTGGGAATTATTAACAAACTTTTGTTGTGTTGGTAACAAAACAAGAAATCCTTTTGCAATATTCCCTGGTTTTTCATAGCTTTTAAAAATATTTTACATGGGTTGAAACCTATTTTCAACTTTTACTCCATCCTTCTCAGTTTTCTTTAAAACCACATTCTCATATTTCTTTCCTTGAAGTGATTGAATTCCCCTCAAAATTTTCCTTCTATAATTTGTCGAATATTAGTAATGTTTTTGGTTGAACCAACAAATATTTTACATATATATAAATCAACCATAATATTATCAGTAACCATAGATGGAGTATTTTCCTCCAAAACTTCCATATTGGTTAGAGTTGTGAACATGTTTCTCAACAACATTATTGTCTTTCAAAACTAAACCACCATCTTTTCTGTTATCAATTGGAATCTTATTTTTCAACTCCAATTTATTTTCAGATTTATCAAAGTTAGAAGTATTTGAAATTTTTTTAGATTTAGAATGTTTAGAAAAAAATTTGGACTCAGGATTTTTAAAAACTTATGAATTTTCCACTTTGTTAACATTGGTCACATACATAAATGTTCCATCTTTCTTATTTAGAAAAAATCATATTTCTTCTAAAAATTTGAAGGTATATTTTGTTGATATTTCTCAGATTTCTCCTCACAAGAACTTTCACCAACTTTAGAGATAATTTTTTTGAAAATTTTACCTTTCTATTTAAATTTATAAAGTTTTTGTAAGACAAGTTATAACTCTTCTTATTTTTCCTTTTTCTTCACTTTTAGATGTTTATTATGATTCTTTTCTTACTCAAGAGATTTCTTCAACTATTCACTTTATATTACTAGCTTAACTTTATCATCAGAAAGAAATTATTTATTCTTTATTGAAGAATTTTTATTTTTCAACTTATTGATTTATTTCTCTTTCCTTCCAATATTTTTCAAACATTCTTTTAATTCTTCTTTCAGATGATATTCTAATCGAGATTCTTCTTCTTCTTCAGAATTACCACTTCTAAAATCTTAATTATTCACCATTGCAATAAAAGTATCCTTAATAATATAATCAATATATTTTTTCATATTCACCATCACTATTCTCTTTTTCTTCATATTTAGATAGGGAAATTCTACTTTTGGATTTGAAGAACTTTTTATCTTTCCCTCTAGAAAAAGATTTATCCTTATCACCCTATTTCTTCCACGATATTCTTGTCCTTGTTTCTTTTCATCACTATCCTCTTCTTTTTTTCTTTGAGGAAAATTAGCTATAATGTTCTCAACTAATCCACATTCAAATAATTTCAAGGGAAGTTTTCCTTTGTATTTACCAGTACCTCTTCTCACATTTTTAGAATAAAAGGATTAGATATCTTCAAGTTTTTTACATACCTCATTTTTGGAATCATAACCACTATCTTCTTCTTCAATAAGAATATTCTTTGAATTATCTTTCTTAGAAGCCTTGAATGACATTTCTATATCATTTTTTTGTTGTTTTTCATAGATTTATCCCTTCTCATTTCATAATTGATGAGAGTGATATGCAAATCATCTCGAGATAATGTTTTAGAATATCTATCTTCCAATAAAGAATATTTAACATAAAACTTGTTGTGATGAATTCTTAAGATATTTTCAACAACTTGATAATCCTAAAACTTTTCACTAAGACATCTGATAGTGATGATAATATCATTTACCCTAGTAAAAACATCCCTAACAGATTAATACTCAACCATTTTCAAATATTTATAATCTATCCTCTAGATTTTTAATTTTTGATTATTCACTTTTTTATTTCCTTCGTATATGTTTTTAAAATTATCCCATATACCTTTGGCTATGGAAACACTATTAAACCTTAAAAATTTACTTTCAGAAAGTGATGATAGTAAATAATTCTTGGTCCTTCATTCTCAATATTCTTCTTATCAAAAGATGTAAAAGGAACATTTTCATAAATAAGAGGAAATCCATCTATTTTAGCTTCAATAACATCCTACTCAATATACATAAGATAAAGAAACATTATATCTTTCTAGATACGATAGTTATTATAATAAAAAACCGTGATACCTTAACTATTAAAACAATTCAGATTCTTCATTAAATTCTCTTAAAAAATTTAGCAATGAAAATCAAAGGGAACCTATCTATGATACCAATTGTAATTTCCCAGTCATAATAATTGTATAACTAAGTGGGGGAGGGGGTGAATCAGTGATATATTTTTCTTTTATGTTTTCTTACTTCTGAAACAACCTTCACCTCATATTAAAGATTATTTTCCCTGATGAAAAAACTCAAATTCACATGCATAGAAACACATGTATTTACAAGGTTAAATATTCAAAAAGAATAGCTACATAATTGGTATGGTTTGGAAATGATCCAATACCACATAATACACTAGAAAAAAATCATTTTGTGTGGAATAAAACATGTAGGATATGATCTTTCACTCATGTAACACTATATAAATAATTTACTAGTGCATGTCCTTATTCTAGTATAATTGATACAATACAATATTTTTTAACAAAACATGTTATGATTATTCTTTATTAACTTTCGCAAATGGATTATTTCAAAAAAAAATTATTCACTTTATTACCCAGAAGCTGGTAAGAACTTCCTTAACATTGTCCTAAAACTCAGTTTGATTTCTTAGTCCGATTATCCTAGTCTGATTACTCAATACAAAAAATATACCTCTATCAAAATATGGTTGAAACAATTCCGAACAATTTGTTTTTCAATCTGGAAAATCCAATGCGATTTTCCCAGTATGATAATTCAAATAAATAAGATGAAAATCTGAATATGATAATCATATTTAATATGATGATTGACTGAATATGTTGGAATCTTGTCTCTTATCCTTTATTTCTTATCTAACATGACTTTTTCTTGAAATATAATCCAAAAACCACTTCTTCTCTCAAGAATTTATTCAGAGCTCCACCTTCTCTCTTCCTTTAATGAATAATATATTTTTCAGAAAGTACAAGGTACTTTCCCTTTTATACTCAACCCAAACATGGTTTGGGTGGGATTCCATAAATTTTTCCTACTTAATAAAATTACTCAAATCATACATTTATTTTGAATTTAGGGTGAATCTTGACTTCATCAAAATTTCTAAACCTGTCTCAACTCTTCTCAATTCTTCACAAATATTCTAAAAACTTTAACTCATTTATGAATTTCTTCAAAAAAATTAGTTTGATTCTGATTATCTATTCTAATTTTCATTATGATCTGCCTCATTATAATGAATTAAAATTTAAAAATATATATTCTACTTCTACTTTTCTCTTGACCCAGTTGAGTGAAAAAAACATTAATTGAACCCATTTTAAATGGTTGACTACATTATTAATTAAAATCTGAAATTATTCTTCATATGGTCACCATATACTTTTATTTTTATTTTCATTCATCAGTCCCAAACAATTCTTCCTTCGATTATTACGATGTCATACCGAGTCCAATATACTGATATTAACAACTTCAACATTAGAAAATTATTTCTCTTCCAAATATGATATCAATGAATTTGTTACTCAAATAATTCTTCATTTGATTAATATGATGAGATACTAAATATGATGGACCGATATTAGATACTCTGAATACAACACCTTCTTTCTTTTATTCATTAAAATCATCCTTATCAACCTTTAAACAAATGTTCATTCAAAAAACTTATTAAGATGATCTTGAAAACTTCAAATGCATCAAATTTCATCATTCAAAAAAATTCATCTTGTATTATGACTTCCTTCATGACTTTTATTACATTGAAGATCAGCTTCAGCATCATCTGACTTAAAATAGAAGGAATTGTGACCTCATAATAAACATATTTATTTCCTTATCAGCATAAATATTATTGACATTATTATGATCAGACTGAATAAGTTTTCTATAATTTTTTCTCCCCCTTTCTTGCATCAAGATTGCACCACAAGTTTTATAGAATACTTATGATTTATGAGAACTCTAAGATCAACAAATCATCTTTACATTTATATCATATCCAAGATGAAATTGATTATTATCATAACCTCATTATGATCTTATTTTCCTTGATTGAACCCAAGGTGGATCCGATGATTTTTCCATCAAACAACTTCCCAATACGATGGGATTTCTTCACCATTGTGAGTCCGATTATCTTGAATATGATGGTCAATCTAATTTTCACCCAATAAAAAGTGTGGGGATTTATTTTATTTTTAAACTTCCTTGAAAAAAATAAAATACCCAAATATGATCACCAAAATTATCAACTTGGTCCTAACAATTCTAAGGTGGTAAAATTATAGGATCTAATTTTTTGAAGAGAGTTGAATTTACAAAGGAATTTGAAAATTTATTCTAGTGGATATGACACATGATAAAATAAACTTCAGAATGTAAATATGATCTTTGAAAAACTTAAAAGTTTTATTCTTATATAGGGTTTATGGCTCGATAGGTGTATCAGGTCTTCAAATGAGTATAGGAGTGTGAGAATTTAAAAACTCAGTTTCAGGAGAGGAAGGAAAGGGTGTACAGTTGGTACTTACTATGTGACACAACCATGTGACTTATTTTTGTTAAGGAAAGAAATTTGTTTAAAATATTCTATTTGGTATAGATAACCATTCAACCCACCGAAATAAATTTTAGGTGCATCACACATTTGGCACAAATTTTGTTTAACCGTGAACCTAACTATGCGAGGGTTTGGGGCACTTGGACAGTAGCTCCATATGGGATGCACACAGTTTGTCAAACCATTCACTTATTTCACATGGTCGGTTCCACTTAGGTAGTGGGTTTATATAGTTGGTTCATGGTTTGGCCAAATTGGGTGTCCAAACCATACACCATATTTAAAGGAATGATTTTAAAATTCCCTCCACTAATTATTTCTCCCCATCATTCTCCCTCATTTCTCCCCTAAATAGGAGGTCACTCAAGATCCCTACACTTTTCTTAGTCTTCCATGGTTCTCCTTTGTCCAAGATCTTAATTACTTTCCATTTATCGCATTGGAAGCCCCTTGGTGAGTCAATGATTCCTTCTTTTTTCCTTTCTCAGCTGATATTTCTTTATTGAACTCTATTTCAATGAAAGCTCTTATACCCTATTTTTAGGGGGCCTATATATTTATTCATTTTCCCTTGAACCAACTCAAATCAAATCTTGATAATAAATGATTGAAACATCCTAAGTATGAGGTAAGTTGTCTATGTATTTTCCTTTAAATTATAGTTCTCTTATAAATTACGTTGTTGTGCCATGCACCAAAATTTCCAGGCGTCACCCTTAAAATGTAAAATTAATAATGTATAAGCTAATGCCTTAAATTATATAGTCATTGTAAATTAAATTGAACCATTGGAGTTTTTTCATATCAACTTGAACTATCCCCTTGGGGTGTGTTGTTTTAAATTCTATGACCTTTATGCCTTGTCCATGAAAATTAAGCCTCCCTCTTAGGGTGTTGTGTTAAATTCTCATAATTATAAATCCCACTAGATCTTGAATCACCTATTAAGGTTTATGTGTAGTTTTTTTCCTCATATAAGGGATGATTAATCTAAATTAAATGAATTGGAATGACACCCTTTCCCTATTTTATAATAAAACCACCTAAGAGATGTGTTCTATTCTCTAATAAAAATGGTTATTTAAATGGTGATATTTGGATGTAAGGTGACATGATTATGAGCATGAAACACTTTATTTATAATTTATTTGTGATAAATGGAATTCTTACATACATGGAATTATTTATTAAATTACGCTTGGAGTATCTTTTACAAATAAAATTGTAAAATAAGGAATGAAATGAGTCTTAATACTTTAAATTGGAATGGAAAAGACCATGTACTAAAATTAAATACTAATATACAACATAGGTTATTTATTATAGAATAACTTGGATAACCTCATAAGATATTTGATATTATATGTATCATGATCGACATGGCTTTCCTCATTACAGAATACCATGGACAAGATCATAAGTTACTTGAATTATATTACACATTGAGTGATACCTGGGTTTCATTTTTTATAGAAATCCTTGGATCGGATCATAGGTCATATGATTTCCTCATGCTTTGAGTGATACTTGGGGTTTCTTTTTGTGTAAGTAATTGGATGTGATCATAGAAAAAGTAAAAGTTACAAGTGATACTTGGGTCTCCTCATTATAATATTCCATGGATGAGATTAAGGAATAAAAAAAAATTATATGACTTCTTAGGTGATACCTGGGTTCCTCTTTATGAAATTACTTGGATGGGATCATAGGAAAAACATATTATATCATTATTTTTTATTTTTACACATGACTAGTAGTATCTCCTTATGATGATTATTATACTAGGAAACCTTGACTATGTACTTTGAGTCCTTGACCAACTAATGGTCTTATATTCAGATACATCTAACTAGCCATATTTTCTCTATGGTTTAGAGACACTTACTCATAGATGCTTGGGATTGTATCCATGGTTTATAGGACCACTTTATTATTATCTCCCTTTCTATTAAATGGATGTATTAGTCTTATTCCTTGCATCCTATCCAGTGCATTTATATATTTTTATATTTATGCTAATATGTATACTTATATATACATGTGGTCATGTTCAAAGATATTTCAGCTCAGGACGAAGGAGGTATGGTCGGCCAGGTGTCCTTAAAGAACATGAGACTGACTTTTTTCATTTGTTTATTTACTACCATATTGATATGCCTACACAATATTGTATTATATATTCAAATACTAGATATAATTTGATAGTGTTGGTGGTGTATTATTTATTTTTTATCACACCCTATTTGGGCCACTGGTTGGTAACTAAAAAGTTTTCATGATTTTAGTTTTAGGATCATGGATTATGCTATGTGCTATTGCACATGTACATTGGAGTTTAGGAACATAGGACTGAGTTATTGCTGAATATGCTCATAGAGGTTACCTTTGAGTATTTTATTATTTTACTATACATTTGTTTTATCTCCTTGTATATATTTACTGCTTTAAATATTGTAGAATAATTTGGACATGCATGCATAGTTGTATTATATTTGGCACTGTCAGGTTATCTGATTTATTTTAAAATACCTTTCATTTAAAATAATTTTACTATTGATTAATTTATTATTGAACCACTGTTATAATATGATTATGAGGGTATAATATCCCCACTAAACCACCTTTAGACCATTACTGCTAGTCAGCATCCTCTGACATATGTGGTGGCGCACATTTTTCCATGTGGTGCCCAATACAACTACTATTTAGAGTGAGCAGGGGTAGGATGTTACATTTATTTCATATAATACCAACCAAAATCCCTTCATAATATCCATTCCCATGTCCTATATATCTTACTTTTGGTTGAATACCAACCTTATTGGGCTTAAGGTGTAAAACAAAGTAGGTTTCTTGGATAAGAGTCATAACTTCTAACCGAATGTTTTAATTTAATTTCTTATTCTAACTTCTTCTAAACTATTACAACAATTATGATATAATAACATCAGTATCTCTTATATGTTGATATTTTTTTCTTTATGTCTTAACCTTAATCCATCTCTTTCTTCATTTAATGGGAAATGAATCCTTCGTTTACGTGTTTGACGAACTGTCACCTCACGAACCGATGCTATTATTTTTCCCTAAACACCCATTATGGATGGTTAAAATGATGGATATAAATTATATAATATATTATATACTATATAAATTCTATTATATTATTTTAAAATATTTTTTTTACTTTTTTCTTTACAATCCAAATGAAAATAAAAACATTGCTCGTGTGTACGTACGAACTATTACCTCACAAGATGGTGTATTTTATTTTTTGTCACTACCTCACATGGATAGTGATATAGATGGATCTAAATAAGGAATAATATATTAATTATATAATCATAATTATAGAAATTTAAAATCAAACTTAACTTCTTTCCCACATGATCATTAAAAACCAAAAACTTTACTCATGCGTATGTGAGTACCACCACCTCCATGATAAAACATATTTATTTTTTCATGTACACCTTTTTTGGATGGTAATAAAAATGTAATTAATGAATAAAAATGTTTATTTTTTCATAAAATATTTTTTTATATGTTTTAGGCATGAATATTTTGACCATAGTAAACCCATCAAAGTCATTTTAGACTTATGGATTGAACATCCTCAAAACACCTAACCCAAACTTAATTAATTAAGTAAATAATTATGACATGAAGGTAAGTGAAATAAGTTTAATAATAAACTTAAATGATATACTTAATCAAGTAAATAATTAATTTTTTATTATTATTCAGTAAGATAAATAACATATGTGTCATGTCATGGTGGGGGGTAATAGGTTTCGTAACACAATTTTTATTCATTGGGTTATATTTTTACTTCATTGACTATTTTATGCCAATATTATGTGTGAAATGACATATGATTATATTATTTTTTATTTATAATCATTTTTTAGTTTTAAAATTGTCACACATAATCACTTCACTGATAAATTCTAACTTTAATGATACGATATTTTTAATGATTATTCATATCTACCTTGTTTTCTCAAGAGATGTTTCATACTATTCACTGTTATATAGTTATTTGTGACATGAGTGAACATGTCTGAACATGGGTGATGATGATAATGTTCCAATATACCAACACATTTTCTCTATGCTTGTTATGAGTTTTAAGGTATCCTTTTATCAAGTATTATTTCATATGGATCTTGATTATTAATTTATATGACTCTTGTATTATGTTAAATATTTATTCCATGTATCATGATTTTTGATCCATGTTTTGATGGGTATAAATTCTACTATGTTATGCTCATGAACTTTGATTATGTTATCACACCCTTATTCTCATCTTATGCTCACTAATGATATTAAATTATTAATGCTTATGTTTACCCTTACTGAGCATTGGATCCCACCCTTTATTTTTTCCACTTCTCAAGGTTATGAAGAATGATTTTAAATGAATTATATATAGAAAGGATTCATGAATGTAGAATTTTATGAGATATGTTGGAGACTTAATGTGGAATAAGAAAGGATGGTTATAGTGGGAATAATGACCACTTAAAGAAATGGGTATTATTATGTAAGAGTTTTTCCTAATTATAAAAAACTCTAAACTAAAAATGTACTTAGCTATGTAAGAAATATAATAAATCCTTTTGATATTGTATATTTTGGATGGTTTAAATTAATACATATTTTTCAGTATCAATACCAAATATTTGAAGATTATGTTTTTTTCACCAGATTCAAGAGTGCAAGTTCAGGGCTATCACAATTGGTATTATGGTAGGTTGTAGATAAATTTAGATATTTGTATATTTTCATATGAGGTTACTTAATATATATGAATACTATCATGGGTTAATAATTTTAAAGTTGATCACACGTTAAATGAAGGAAATTCAATTTTTAAGGTTGTAAGTGATTATACATTGAGATAATTGGAAACTTTTACTAGGTTTTAGGAAGAATACACCATTAAGGTTTAAATAAAGCTTTGGTTTAGTTTATGATTTTATGTTAATGAAATTATGTTCTATTTGATTGTGAGATATAGATAACCTTGATAGTTGAAAAGTGATTCATCAATAAGGTGATATTTTCAGAGATATTTATAGTCAAGCTAAGGATTACCTTTCAAGTTAGTATCTAAATTTGATTAATTATATTTTGGTAAAGTTCACTACATTATAAGATTATATAAGTGATTTATCATGGTGATTAAAAATAAATCAGAGATGTCTCATGGGGTTTAGGTATATATAACCCTTAGGTTTAACATGTGATTTAACATGAAATATTATTTGGGAAGAATGATATTAAATTTTTGGGGATGTAAGTTATGGTGTGAGATCACCTTTGAGGTTAAAAAATTATTTAATTTTGAGGTTAATGAGTTTAATTAGTATATAGTGTTATATATTTACAGAATGATTTAAGTTGAACCATGGGTGTTATTGTGGAAATTTTGGAGATAAATTTATTATTTATTCATTTGAAAGTTTATTCATTTTGAATATTATATTACCATGATTTAAATATTTTTATTTTTAGTAAATTATTAGAGACAATTTTATTAACTTGTCACCCATTTTTTGGACTAGAATATATGTTGCTTTTATCCCTCCAGGTATGAAAAATTCATCTTGAATACTCATTGTTTGGAGAAAAAGATGATATTATGGTGTAAATTGATTAAAAGATGAAATTATACTTTCCAAGTAAGTATGCTTCCTTATATTATTGGTGTAGATTTTATATTAATCCCTGAAATCTAAGAAATGTTTTTAAAAATGAAAATATTTTCCTTTTTTACAATCATCTCTAATAAGTTTATGTTATTTTTTCACCCCACTTTTATTTATGGTTTTCTAGTCACTAACTTTATCATGATCATAAAATTTCTTGTGATCATGTTATAAATAATTCTATAGACATTAAATTTATCCTCCATGTCCATATTTTTACATCTCGTTAATGTTCTCTTATTTGAAAACCCAATTATGTGTTATTTCATTTGACTTTCATACTATATTTATCCTCTTTTCAATATAATTTTTTATTAACCTTTTTTATGATGTAAATTTACAACAAAGGGATATTAAAATATTATAATATTAAATTAACTATTATGAGATATAATTATGAGGATTCAATTTATTAAATGGGGAGAATTTAATACCCCTATATTTAAAAAAATTATATTATTTTCGACAGCATACATGAGACACAAGACTAAGCTTAAACAATCACAAAATATTATTATTATTTAAATTTTATCATTATAACCTATCTATTGAATTGGAAGGTATAGATAGGAATAACCACATTAGGAAATATATGTTTAAATTTCATAATCAATATGAGTGTATTGATTAATTCTTATAAAATAAGTATTCATTTTTTCGTAAATTTATTCGATGCTTCAAAAATACATTTTCCTTAAAAATGTTTTTTTATTTATTTTTGTGAGAAAATAACATAATTAATTTATGAATCTTTTAAAAAAAATTATACTAAAAAGTTAAATTTATTTTTAAAATTGGAATTATAAATTTATCTTAGAGTGATTTTTAATAATTTTCTAAAAAATTTTATATTTTGATGAATAATGAAAATGGTGATTTATATTGAAAACTATCATTTTGCTTCAAGTATTTGAAAAATTAATTTTTTTATAAATGGTTTAAAAGTAAAATTAGTTATTTTATATTATGAATAATCTAATTAATTTCATTTAAATAAATCTTCTAATTTATTTTGGAATAAATCGTTTTTATACTTAAGAAGATGTTTTCTAGAAAGTCGGTTTTCATTGCGTTTTGTGAGTTTGTTCTTAAATTAAATTATTCCAATTATATGAGTTGAATTTAATAAAATTTATTAAATATTTGGAATTATATTAATTAATATTAGGTAATAAGATCAACTTATTTTTAGTCATATTGAATAATAAAAATAGTAAAAATTAATTACTATGGTTAAGGTTAAAATAGGTTTACAGGGGGATAAAATAAAGTGATAAACATTAAAATATGCTCAATACTTTTCTAAATACTATTTTTTGATTAATTTATACCCTTATCAATTTATACTATAAATTTAATTATTTATGGGATAGTTTTCTGGGAAAATGACTTAATAATATTTAAATCTTTGAAAATATTCCAAGCATGTCCTCTCCCTCACCTATAAATGGACACACCCTATCTTCTCCTATCGACACTTTAAGAGAAATTTATATTACCCAAATAAATTCGTAACATATCTCTCCTCATCTTATAGGTATTAATTTGGACAGAATACAAACCCTCTAATTTTTAAGTTGTAAAGAAAATAATATTTCTTGGAGAAGAGGTATATTTTTTATTCAAATGTTTTAGTTTAATTTATTATTATACGTAATTTAAAATTATTCCAACCATTTTGATATAAAAAAATAAGTTTCTAAAATATAATTATATGTTATAATGTTGATTTATTAACCATAGTAAATATATTTCTCTATCTAATGAAAAACAAAACAATCGTTCGTGTGTATGAAAGACTACCACCTTCGCAAACCAATGTAATTCATTTTCCATCACCACCTATTATGTCTAGTAAAAATGTTGGATATAAATGGTATAATATTATATATATGATAAAAAATCAATTCTGGTGTGGTAAAATAAATTTCTTACTTCTTTATTTATAATCTAAATGGAAAATAAAATTATCGCTTATGCGTATGTGTGGAATACTGCCTTACGAGGATATGCAATTTATTTTCCATCACAAACTCACATGAATAGTTATATAGATATATTTAAAAAATTATTAAGATATTTATGATAAAATGATAATTCTATAAATTTAAAATCAAACTTAACTTCTTTCCCACATGCTCATTAAAAAATGAAAACGTTACTCATGAGTACGAGCATACCACTGCCTCTATGATACAACATATTTAAATTTTCATATATGAGTTTTTGAATTTTTATAAAAATGTTATTAATTAACTTAAATTATTATTTCTTCATAAATATTATTTTTGGATATATTTTAACACTAACTATCTTGACCATATCCAAATTACTAAAGTCATTTTGGACTTATGGACCGAACATTCTCAAAATACCTAACATGAAATTAAAAAATTAAGAAATTAATTATGAAATGGTGGTAAGTGAAATAAAAATAATAATACACATGAAAAGGTTATTAATTATGTAAATAACTAACAAAATTTTATTATTATGGAATATAAAAAATGTACATGTCTAATCGGGGTGTGAGGTAAGGGGTTTATTTACTCAATTTCTATTAATTAGGTTAAAATTATAATTCATCGACTATATTATGCCAAGATTATATGTGACATGACCCATGGATTTATAATATTTTATTTTCAGTTGTTTTTTTTTATGTTTTTACAATTATTACACATAATCACTTCATTGATAAATTCCAACTCCAATGATACAATCTTTGTAAGGATTATTCGTCTCAACCTCATTTTCTTGAGACGTGTTTCATGAAATTAAACATTAGTTATTTATATAGTGAACTTAGTAAACAAGAAATATAATTTTAACATATTAATTTATGTAATTAATGTGATTTATATAGTCATATCATATACTTTCTTTCAATAAATTTTGATTCAAAAGTTACCAAATCGGTAAGGCTTTATCGTACAATCCCTTTTATTTTCTTGATTGTCTATGCTAAAATTCCATTGAGTTTTTTTGGATAATATCCTTTTAAAAATATATTTTATTATACTATCTTTATTTTGTTAATTGTAAATTATTATTACCACGTTTATCACTTTGGTACTTGCAACCATTAAGAAAATGTTTATAAAGTAAAGATGACCTTATTTCCTCTTTAGTTGATGAAATATTTATTCCATTTTTGTATTCTTAAAAATAATTTTATGAAAGCTATTAACTTTACTTGAAATGTTTTAAAATTTTCATTTTCACTATCTTTTAATTTTTTTATATTTTTTAAATAATATATCTTTCTAATTTTTTTTGAACTAGTAATTTTTGACTTTTTATAAAAGTGTGAAAATAAATTTCTCTATTAACATTAAGACATGAATGGATTTTACCACTATTATGGAATTTATTTTGTTTTAATATTACTTTATAAATTTCCACCTTTATTTTCAAAGAAAATCCTTTTCTCAATAATTTTTTAATTTTTAATTTTTAAAGGTACTAAAACAACAGGCAATTTTCCTATATTTTCAAAGAAATGTTTTAAATATTATTTTAAAGGTATTTTTATCTTTTCCAACAACCATTAATGATTCTTATACTTCACTAGGAATATGATATTATGATACCATCCATATTATTTTTTGGATGACTTTTAATGAATTTTTTAAATAGATTATTAGGAAACCTATTTATTTTCAATGTGTACGTCAATATATAAAGGAATAAAAAATATTTTCAAAAGATTAATATTGAAAATGATAGATTTTATGTGTTATATAAATGTACTATACTTGTAAATTATTGATGATAATGGGTTATTATGGTACAACTTTTATGATTGGTGAGCCCAATATAGCTTATTTGAAGGGTGAACTTAATATAGCTTATTTGATGGGTGAGCCCCATTTAGGACTCTAATGTATTGGGTAATGTTCCTTATCTTTAAAGGTAAGACCGAGGGAGTTGACCAAGGAGGTTTATCTTTTGGATTTTACTAGTCTCTGATTAATTATGACATGATTGAACATGGGTGATGAAGATAATGTTCCATGACACCAACATGTTTTCTCTACTCTTGCTACGAGTTATAATGGTTCCTTTGCTCATGGATTATTTTTACATGCATCATGATTATTGAATTATATGACTCTTGTATTATGTTAAATATTTATTCCATGAATCATGATTTGTGATCCACATTTTTATGGTTATGGATTATCTTATGTTATGGTCATGTAATTATGATTTTTCACCATCACCTTATTCTCACTAATGACATTCAATTGTTAATGCTTATATTTACCCTTACTGAATGTTTGAGCTCACCATTTATTTTTTTTCCATTTACATAACTTATGAATAATGATGTTAAATTAATTACTTTTAGAAAGGATTCACCAGTGAATAATTTTATGGGTTAGTTTTAAGACTTAATGTTAAATAATAAAGATGGGGTATAGTGAAAAAAATGCTTACTTAAAGAAATTATTATTATTATGTAAGAGTTTTTCCTAATTTTATGAAACTTTAAACCTAAAAGGTATTTGGGAATGTATGTAATCTAATATTTAGTTTTTATTTTTTTAAGTTTTTTTATGGTTGAAATTTGAGAACATTTATTGGTGCATATCCAGAAATAGGAAGATTATGTTTTTAGCACCGGATTTAGGAGTGTGGGTTTGACTATCACAATTTGGATTAGTTTAGAGAAATTTATTGGCAAAATACCACACCAATATAAAAATACTTAATGTTTTAAAATATGAAATTTTCAAAATTGGGTCAAAAATATTCCTAAAACATAAAAATGTTAAAATTTCCCCTAAATTTGAAATTAATAGAGTTTAATAAATTTAATTATAGATTAAATTATATGAAATTTTGATATTCATAAATCTCCCACACTTAAACCTTTCACTCTCATACAATAATCTAGTGCTTAGGTAAAAATATATTTCCCATGGTATAATGGGTAACACCACTAAATTATAACATATAAGGAGAAATCATGACTCATACTCGTATCTAAATTATATAACTCTATAATATTATCATAAAATTTCTTTAAATATCAAGCTAATCCCCATATGTATGTCGCACCAACCTACTCGGAAATGTATTTCTCTATCACTTAAGGATTTTTGGTACAGAATTTTAATCATTCTTAATTACATGTTTGATCCCCATATTCTTGTAAAAATTATCATCTCTCCACACTATGAGACATAAAAATAATTTTAATCATGAAGGATTTTTACAATGATTTTGGTGGGTAAGGGTTGGTGGATAAAAACATTTTAAAATTTAAGGTTGAAAAGAGTAGGTTAAACTCTTAAATATAATACATGAGTATTTAAGTTAAAAAAAGAGACATCCTCACTCAATACCCTTTAAATATGTGAAACACAATACCCACCTTTTAATGTCATGATACACGAGTCAAAGAATGAATAAAATGAACGATTTCATGAACATTGTCCTTTATTTTTCTTTTTTTAGTTTATTTTTTCTCTTTTTTTCATTTTATTCATGGAGGGTGAGATGAAAATAAAATATAATGAATGAATTGAAATTAATTAAATTTATTTTTGATAGGAACATGAGTCATATTAATAACCACAATAAATAATTCAATCATATCTTCATTTTATTTTCTATTTTTTGTTTCATTTTTTCATTTTTTGAAGAATATTTTGATATAAATAAATTATATAGAACAATGACTGATAACAATGTCTCAAATTACAAAAATGTTTACACACACCTCACAACACCCTGTAAAGAGTTAAATTCCATATAGAACACATGAAATAACCTTCCCCCATTCTCAAAATTGAAACATCATTTCCAATATATTTAGAGTGAAGGTGGGTAAGTAAAACTTGTCTTATAGTTTGGATTAAATCTATAAGGAAATTTATGGGTTCTAAGGGCTAAAAAAGGGTATATTTAAAGGGTAGGTCTGAATTTAATAAAGTGTCAAGCCAAATAAATACCTCAATTATATAAAAAACATTTTATGAACTCTAAATATTTAAAACATAAAAATCAAAAGTTTTGGGTCTCACAACATGGATTTAGACTCTCAAGAAAAATGCCTAAAATCCCAAGTTGGTGTGAATTTTATAAAGTATTCGATTCATCTCAAGAATCCAAAAAACACTCCAAAAAATAAAAAACAAAACATGTATAATTCATAAAAAACCTTAAAATGAAACACATAAAAAATTATAAAAATTGTTTAACACCCCCTACACTTAAGATATACCTTCCTTTATATTTTATCATAAAAAGAACTAAAAATATAATGGTTAAAAACCAAATAAAAGAAAAGATAAACTTGATTTTATTTTTAGTGGAAGTATTGAGTTAAGATTGTAGTTTCCACCACTCTAAAACAATAATAAAATAAAGAAAAAACATATGAAATTATTCTTGAAAGAAAAATAAATAAAAAGTAAAATATGAGGTAAAAAATTAAAAAGATAAAAAAAATTATGAACCCTAAGTGGGTGCTAGATTTTTACTTCCCCAAGTTAGGAAGTTATAGCTCTTTATCCTCAATCTGAAGGTGGATGTAGTTTGAGTGATTTGAATTATCATATTATTTTCCTTCTAACAGGAATCCATTCATGGTGGTTATGGAAGAATATACATATAGAATAAAATAAATCCATATCCTTAGTAATGTAGTATATCATACAAGGTGGGTAAATTAAATAGATTGGGGATCCTTTACTTCAACCACAATATGGTTCGCCTCCTCTACTTTAACTTTATCTAAGGCCTGTTCCATAGGTGTTTTTCAGAAATTACAATAATGGTGATATTAAAATAAAGTTCAAATTTAATGATATTAAAATAGATATAATAAATATAAAAATCTTCCCCTTAAATTATGTTAGTTTTGAATAAGTTTTATTTAATAAATTCCACTGACAACTCAGTTTCAATAAGTTAATCTTCATAATATTCATCATCCAAGGGCACTATTATGTTGAAAAAAATATAAAAAATAAAAGTATTGAGAGTTAATGATCAATTAATTTTTAATAAAACCAGAGATAAATTATTTCAAAGAAATATTATCTCCATAATTAATCTCGATTTCAATTTCATCTTCTTTGCTCAGTGACTCTTTGAGTACGTTTGTTATGGATGGGGGAGGGCAGTCAATATCCTATATTTTTATTCAAATTTTACCACTTAGGTTGTTTATTTTCTGAAATAAATATAGAGGTAGAGAGAAGAATATTTTTAATTTAAAAATATGGGAGAATCGCATATCTTTTCAGATTCTACAAAGTCATCCCAATATTCATAAAAATAATCTTGATCTCCCAAATAAAACATAACCTAGAAAATTTATGTAACACCCGAAGGTTTTGAAAATAAATATAGAATGAAATTTTATAATCTATCCATCAAACACAACTTTGCCTCTTTTATGTTTTGAATTTCAAAAAATGGTCATCTAGAGTTGTGTTCCGTAAGTCATTTGGAGTCTGATAGAACAAACTTGATTTTTGGTGAATAGTAACATACCCATATGAATAGTAATATGAATAGTAATACAACCCTTATGAATAGTAAATAATAATATTATTTTATTTTCTTAAGGAAATAAGATAATGAGATCTTAATTAGTTTTTCAATGAGAAATAAAACTAATTGCACTTTAAGTTTTTTATTTTTCGAATTAACTATAACCATATTTAAAAATTAAATTAATAATATTTAAAAAATTATTTTTTAAAAATGGATTTCACTTTTTAATTCTACACGTTGAAAAATGGTTTGGGTGAATTTTGGGAATTTTTCTGAAATAGTTGATTTTTCAGTGAATAGTAAAAAATACAGTTTTTAGTTTCGGTGTGTTAATGACATCATTAATGATGTAATAATGGTGTCATAAATCTGGTCGACCTGTGTATTGTTAAATAATATTTGAGGTTTCCCAAGTGGCTTTAACCGTGGGAAAATACCAAGGGCAAGCCCATGGTTTTTCAAATACCACCCATGAGGTGTCCCTTGGAAATCATTAAAATAATCCCTCACTTTTCCTATAAATACCAACTCTTCCCTTCATTGAATTAATTCCCAATTATCCCTCAATGAATATATGGCCTCCTTACCTTCATAGTAGTCCTACCAAGGTGTCATAAATCCCCCAAGTTCCCAACCTTCAAGTTCTAAGGGTTACTCTACAAGGTAAGAAAATTATCAATTTCTTTCTTTTCCTTTCAAGTTCTCTTTTATGTGGTATATCTTTCAAGTTTCCATATCATGTTCTTATTTTTGTTATTATTATTTATCTAATATATATCATTATTCATTTATGGATAGGTGACCCTTTTCCCCTCTCTTTTTAATATTTTCTAAAACCATGTTGCATAGCCGTTAGGCTGCCGAATTTTTGTAAGCGATTTTAAAATTATTCTTTTATTGTGAGTTATTTATTTATTCTTTCTTCATCTCTTATTAAAAAAGAGGAATAAAATCTCCAAAATCTTTTATATTCTGTATTTTTTCATTTTCATGATAAATTCATCATCAATATTCTTCTTTTCCCCCACTTGTTCAAGGAATTAGACACATTGTCCGTGATGTGTTGAATTACCGACATCGTAGACGATATGATTTCAATTTGCATTAATTCTTTCAAGTCTGGTCATGAAACCATTTATATGGTTGAACCAGGTTATAATATATGTGTTATGACACACCCATGGTTCTGTAATTCTTTGGTACTCATGGTTCTAATTTATAAAACAAAATGAGGTTGTTATTATCAAAGAACCGCTAAAACGATATAAATAAACATCATTAATGTTTTAACTAATGAACCATAATTATGGTACATAACCCAAAATAATTATAACATCATTTATATCACCATAATTTCTTTAATAATATGTATTAAAATTTCTGGATTATTAACCATGTTTTAAATGAACTTCCATTAATGGAAACAAGTAAACAAACCATGAAAACCAAGGAAGAAAATGCTTCCAAAACAAGAAAATTGAACCAATTGAACCCATAGAAAGGGCCATGAATGGACCAAATAAGGTTATAATAAAGAAATTAAATGTATATGAGGTTTTGGAAATATTAATTAATGAAGCTAAATTTTATTATTCAGGTCATTAAAACAAACTAAGAACACACTCGAGCATAAGGTAAAGGGTTTCTCATCTCACTTTCATTTCTGTGAGATTTCCTTTGTTTGCTAATTATTACTTATATTTGGTATATGTGTACTTATATTTGATATATAATAATATGATTATATTTATATTCATGTTATTCAATGATTCACTTGATGGTTATTAAGTTCTGGTCATACGGTTCGACCGATTACATTGTGGTAAGGGACTTTGTCTGAGCTACCATTTTCGTTGTGACTAACTTTGTATTGTGCACCTAATAATCCTTATGTGGTGTACCTACTACCCATTTGAGATAAATTTTCATTTGAAATTATATTTATATTAAATATCCATAATCTTATGTCATGGAAATATTTTTTGTCTAAACCGTATACCATTTTACATACAGTGTTTATTTGGAAAGTTAGTTTAATTATGGAAATATTGATGAATCCGTATACTCTTTTATATACAGATATTGAAAGGGAATATTTATCTTGCATTGAATCAATGTATAAAGAATAATTTGGACATGCAGTGGTGGGTGGGGCCTTCTATAGCCCCTCAATGCATCAGTAGGTCTCATGAGACAAAACAGTTTGGCGACAAACCCTTCGAGTTTGTTTCAAAAAATCAGAAGGGTTTCTACCCATAGAACTAAACCGTTTTTACCGTATTATGGTTTCATGTGCCAGATACATGAAGTAAAATTAATAAGCATTATATTTATTAATTATCAGTTATTATTATTATCCATGATGTTTTCACTATGACAAAATCTATGGATGTAGTTTCATTCTCAGCTTATTAATGGAATTAGTTATTCATTTATTCAGTATGCCATATTGATTATGTCAGATTGATTGTGATTCACTTATTATTGTACTCATGCTTCTGCTATTTGTAACCCTTACTGATCATTTGAGCTCACCCCTTTCATTTTCTACCTTCAACAGGTGATGAAGAGTGTAACACCGCAAGATTTCATAGTGTGTTACTTCTTCAAAAATAATTCAATAACTTGCACTACACGCAACACCGAGTTCAAGCGCACCATGACTTACCAAACCAGCCGTTCAAAAGAGGTTATGAATAGTATTAACTAAATTTTGAACTTTATATAATCCTTATAATTTTAGAATCCATATTATGAGTTTCTTAGACATATTGTAAGAACAAATTCATTTTTTTCAGATAAAAGAAGTGTTTTTCAAAAATGCACTTTTACCAACTTTTAATAGTGAAACCTTTTTAAATCCAATATTTTAAACTTTTATATATTCAATTTGACTAAATAAATTTATTTTTTAGAATGGGGACATAAAAAATTTACAATGAAACACCCCAAAATTCCATGGTACGCTTCTCTTTAAATAAAACAGTAGCGTGTGTTGTACGCAACTTCGAGTTCTAACACACACCACAACCAATCAAACTAGCTGTTATGAATAGTAATATGTAGTTTTTGAAATTTTATAAATTTTATCTCTCAAAATGGACTTTATTTTTGGATTTTTAATATCTAATTTAGCCTATGGTGAAATTTTGGTAATTTTCGGATAACTTTTATATTTTGATGAATAGTGAAAATTACTAAATTTTAATTAAAAACAACTTTTTTAATCAAAATAATTAATAGTGATAAATTATGAATTTGAGTGGTTTTAAAGTATATTTAGAATATAGTTTTTCCATTTAATACAATTTTAGTCATTGGACACAATTTCACAATTAAACCGGACATAAAAAATGTCAATCTTTTGATAATTATTATATCTTAAAATCTCGCTTTTTGTTTTGAGAGCGGGAATTAATTTTAAATTAATTTCTTCCACTTCTGTGTTTTGAATTTGGAAAAATGGATTCCATATTTGGAATTATGATGTCAAAATTGTGTAAATAGGTAACTTTTATTTTTAGACATTTTGAATAATTACTTCGGTAAATATTTTATTTACCATGGTTAAAGGGTAAATCCGGTAAATAAGGGTTAAAAAATAATATTATAATAATAACAATAAATTACCCTAAAACGTGTCCTAACCTTATTGGTGGATACATGTCCGACCATGGGCATCTTTGGGTCGATTTTAGGGGCCCTATGGAGCCACTTGTAAGTGGTAGGGACACTTTATTTTAATTAAGATAAAGTAAATACAAAAATGATATAAGCTTATATCTTTTAGAAAAACAAATTTTACATAGGGTTATATATGTTATATCTTCGATTATAAATATTAATTAGAAAGATAAAAAGATTTACTACATAATTATATTATATTTATAATTTTTAGACATTGAAAAAGTAAAAATATATATGACACAATAATGATGCAGTATTTTCCTTATTAATGAAAGAATCAAATAATTGGTATTATAAATGTTACAATAAATATAATTTGAAAGTTTTTATGACATAAAATAATTTTATTGGTTAATATGACATGTTAGGATTTCTTAAATGAATTTGGTTTGAATTAATAAAGTTTATAAGACTTTAAAAAAAATCAATTATTGAGTAGTGTCAAAATTGACATAAATGAGTTTTTAAAACAAATATTATATTATTAATTTATATTCTATTCCTAAAAACCTAATGTTCAGAAAAAGGATTTATATCATTATTGGTGTATAATTAATGTACCACTTGAGGGTCTATTGGATGTATATAGTATGTTTATTAACTATATATTATAAAAATTCAATGTGACATGGTAAGTGTTAAACTAATTAACCAAGAGTTAAAACTAAAAGATAAGGTTAATATAATGACCCAAACCTACCAAAATATTTTGGTTGAAAGTATTTATACCCATACCCACATTATAATTTGAATAATCCACTTTGGATCCCTTATAAACCTAATATGATTTTATTATAAAATAATACTTTAAGTTTTTCCTAAAGAGCCCCTCACCCCTCTTATAAAAGGGCACTCCCCCTTCTCATTAATTAACACCTTCAAAGCCATTTGTATCGGCCATACCCTGCCCAAATATCCTCCCAACTTCCCTCACTTCATCATAGAGTCCTTAGTTTTATCATAAATCCAACCTAAGGAGCCCTTTTGATCAAATCAAAAGGAAGAACCCGAAGAAGAGGTAACGTCTTCACCACCCACTTTAAAGTTCCTTTCTTATTAAAATTATTCTTTCCTTCTTATTTCCATTATAAAATAATAAATCCAGTACCTTATATATACTGTGATGTTATTATAATTATGGAACAAACACATTCATTATTCTATCCATCCCTTGAATGACATGTCACCATAAGTGCGTACGTACAACCTACCGTATCCACGTTGTGGTGTAATTGTTGTTCAATAAACTATTATTTAGATGGGTATAATAATGATGTATAATTCATGTAAATAATAAATATAACATGATAATGATTCTGTCTATATGATATACCTTCCAATTATATATTATTTTAAAATCAAAAGAATTATATTGTCGCTCGTGCGTACGTACGGATTACCGTCTCCACAAACGCGATGCGATTCATTATCCATCATATCCATTCAAGACTAAATTTTATTGGATGATTAAGAATAATATTTAAGGACTTAAATTAATTCTGGATATGAGTATGATACAACCTATCCATAAAAACACAACTTATATAAAAGAAAACGAGTAAGTTAACACCCAAAATGACGATAATACTAAGATTTTATTAACAAAGAGATGTTAAAAGATCATATATGATATCATATTAATATATATGATTATTTTATAATTCAAAAACAATTATTTAACCATTATAAAGGAGGTTAACCTACCATCAACCAAGGAAATGTACAAGGTAAGGGGTTTTCATCTCACTCCTTATTCCTGGGAGATTCATACCATATTGCCACTATTACCTTTTGTGTGGTGTATGTACTGCACATAATTGTATTATTTATGTAATACAATTTAATTTATGTGTATTTAAATATTAATTTTATGATACCTCTTTCATGGGGAGTATGTTTCGTAAGTTACCAAATTGGTAAGTGTTAATTTCACAATCTCTTTATTATCCGAGGTTGTTTTTATGTAAGTATCTACCGGGTCATATTTATTATCCATGTCCATATTTTATGAAAGAGTTTTTAAATGGATTATTTTAAGGGAATTTTTACTAAAACCTCATTTCAAAGGTTTTAAATATTTATTCTTCTAAATCTTTCTCATTAATTTCCATGTCTTCAAAATGGTTTTTAAGGATTTATTTATATGGACATGAATGTTTTTAAAATGTTAATTCCTTTAAAAAGTTTCAAAGTGGTATGGGACAATTTGATTCAAAAATGTCTTTAAATGAATTCTTTTCCAAATTGTGTGACTTTTAAATGTTTTCATGAAAAAGGGGTATTTCTCTCAAAGAGTTTTACAAATCATTTTCATCAATTTCAAAATCCTTTAATGGATTTTAAACCTGTTTTGAAGTTGATTTATCATGATACAAATCTTACATATTGTGTTTAAGGTTTTGTGATATGTTTGACTATGGATGTGTTATTTTTATACCATTCATGGTTTAGGGTTAAATTATTGACATTTTGTATCCTAGTTCTTATACAAATGTTTATGTTAAGTTTCATCCTTTTCATATGAGGAATGTATTGGACATAGTAAGTGACGGGTGGAGCCCGCTATAGCTCCTCGATGCATCGGTAGGACTCATGAGACAACTAGACGTGGAATTGGCCGAGGCCCTTTCCCAATTTGATTTATTGTTTTGGCCGAGGCCTTAATCATTTTAGACGTCTTGGCCGAGTCTTGACAAAATGTTTCAGAATGTCCGGCATTATACATTCCCTCATTATGGAAATAATATTGATGGTTCATGTGGTCATTCGACTAGTAGAATACCCATGATTATGTTTTATTATGGCATTATTTACTCATCTCATATTCTTTCCATAAAAGTATTCATGTTTATTATTGGTAAGGGCATGTGGTTTCAATTATTTACCATGCTTAATATTTATGTCATTTTCCGCTATATTACTTACCCTTACTGAGCATTTGAGATCACCCCTTTCAATTTTTTATTTTTCCCAAGATTCCAAGAAGTGTATTGTGATTGATATGCAGGGTTGAGCCAAGGGAATAATGGCGTTCATAAAGATTATTTATGTTTTTTTGTATGTCTTAAAGTGCAATGTAACATTCATGTATGTAATCTATTTTCCAAGACTACTAAACTGATCGGTCCTTCGGGACTTGATTCCTTGTAATCATTCCAATGTATTAAAATGATGCACTAACTCTGGGTAACTAGGGTCGGGGCGTTACAAAGAGAAGATATTTTATTGAGTTCCTAGGGATGCCATTTTTAGTTTATGTTATGTATTGTATTTTGTAAACTTTTCTGATGTAATTTGAGTAACATCTATGTATCTAGTTTCTTCAAGTCTACTAAAAGGACCATTCCTTTGGGATTTTCATTCCTTATAACCATGAAAATATCGCAAGTAATGCACCGACTCCAGCCTAGAGGGGTCAGGGTGTTACAGTTGGTATCAGAGTAAGTTTAGTAGAAAACATGGAAACTAGAGTAGGAAATGTATAGTAGGGAAAAAAGCCCTAAGGTATTATCTGAGTATTTACATACAAGAACGTTCTGGTATTTTTGTAAGGAATAGATTATGTGGATATTTTAAGCAATATATCCCTATCTAGATATGAGCAGGTAGAGGTGGATCTGGAACAAATGTATCTAGGGGTAAAACCCAAAAACACCGCTTTGAGATAGACTCAAACGAGAACTGGTGCATGAAAACGGGCCTTTCTACACTCTTGGTTATGACACTCCCAGGGGATATGCTTAGGATAATTCACATTTTCTTTACAAGCCATTATGAAAGAGTTTAATGTAAATATTTTCTCATAGGAACCATGTTTATAAGATTAGCTATGCAAAGAATTTCAATCTATGTTGAGTGCTTTTATATTTGAGATTCATAAACTAATATAGTGTATCCCATTATTTAGAAATGGAGTCTAATGGAAGAAGGGGAATCAATACTCATGGGAAAAGTAGGTATCTCCCTACTAAGAAAGTCAACACAGTCAACATTGGAGCAGATCAGATCATGAAAATATTGGGACAACCTACTCAAGTTGTAACGAATAACCATTCAACACCTGTGTTGGATCGTTTCATGTGGAAGAAGACCCCATCTTTCAGCGGGACTACTAATCCAGTGGTTGCTGAGCAATGGATCAAGTCCCTTGAAAAGATATTCATGGCGTTAAGATGCAATGGAAATGAAAAGGTAATACTGGAAGTATATTGTCTCAAGGGAGACGCTGATCAATGGTGGTCCCTGATTCAAAATAACACATAGGAAGAAGAGATAGAAGATATGTAATGGAGGACATTTAAGGAAATATTCTTCGAAAAATATTTCCCTCGTGAGCAACAAACTGAAATGAAGAGGAAATTCCTTGGCTTAAAACAAAGGGAAGAAGACAGTGTTACAGAGCATGAGGCTAATTTCACAAGGCTGTCCAGGTATGCTATGGTTTACGTACGTGACCCGACAGAAAATATTGATAATTTCTTTGAAGGTATTAAGCCAAGTCTTCGAAGGGCACTGGATTCTCAATCATTTTCATCATATGATGAAATTGTATCAAGTGCCATCAAAACAGAAAGGGAATTTGCTAGATCAAATCTTTTCAAAGGAAACTAAGATAAGAAGCAGTACTCTGTAAACAAAGGAAAAGGATGAGCACCAAATAAGAGCAAGGGAACAAAGATATTCCCGTTATGTGAGAACTGTGGAAATAATCATCTCGAGAAATGCTTGAAAGGCATGAGAGTTTGATATAACTATGGAGAAAAGGGTCATCGATCTAATGAATGAAAGGGGAAGAAAAAATTCAATGATATTAACTTCTACAATTTCAGAGAGATGGGAAACTATGCAAATGAGTGTCCTAAGATCCAAAGAAACATGCCTTAGAAAAATCCAAGAGAGAAAGGGAGAGTATATGCGATTACAACCGCAGAGGTTGAAGTTCCTAGTGACGTGGTGGTAGGTACTTTAATTGTTTCTTCAGACTTTGCAATCACTTTATTTGATTATGGATCATCACATTCATTTATATCCTCTTAGTTTTCCAAGAAGATTAGATATGTCCAATTTGATTTAATAAAGGAATTTTCAGTCAAAACTACCATGGGATGTATCATTTCAACAAAGGCATGTCGACTAGTCCCCCTCCAAACACCAAAACGTGCTTTAGTTTCTAACCTTATCATCATACCAATGACTGAATTTTATATAATTCTCGGTATGGATTTACTATCAAATTATGATGCGGGGATTTATTGCAAGAAAAAGGAAGTTACAATTTTTGATAATGGTGTAGAATCCCTTGTCTTTAGGGAAGAAACTTCACCACCTAATTCTTATCTAGAACCACCCCCAGTACCTCTATTAAATGCAATACTTGGAGAGTAAGATAAACCAATATCTATGGGAGAGAAAAGAAATCTTCAAATTGAAGATGTGAACATAGTGAAAGAGTACATTGATGTATTTCCAGAGGATTTACCTTGACATCCTCCTGAGCAGGAAGTTGAGTTCTCTATTGATTTAATTCCTGATGCAAGACCTATATCAAATAATCCCTCTAGAATGGCCACTGTAGAATTAGTAGAGCTAAAGAAACAACTAGAATATTTGAGTGAAAATGGATTTATTTTACCTAGTGTTTCCCCATGGGGAACCCCTGTCCTCTTTGTCAAGAAGAAAGATGGATCCATGAGGATTTGCATTGATTATAGGGAAATCAATGCTATTACAATAAAGAATAAGTATCCTCTTCCCTGGATTGATGATTTATTTGACCAACTGCATGGAGCTCAATAATTTTTGAAGATTTACCTTTGATCCGGATATCATCAACTATGCGCGAGGAAGGAAGATATTCCGAAGACAACATTTCGAACCAGGTATGGGCATTATGAGTTTACAGTGATGCCTTTTGGACTGACTAATGCACCCTCTATTTTAATGGATTTAATGAATAGATTTTTAAAGGAATATCTTGATAACTTTGTTGTGGTATTCATCGATTATATCCTGGTATACTCAAAAAGCTATGAAGACCATGAGGATCATTTGCGAAATATTCTGAAAACTCTTAGAAGAAATCAATTATATGGGAAGCTTAGCAAGTACGAATTCTAGCTTCAGTCAGTTTCTTTTTTAGGCTATATTGTATCTAAGTATGGAATCCTAGTTGATACTACAAAGACAAATGCAATCCAAGAATGGCCCATGCTAACAAACATAACTGAGGTATGCAGTTTTATTGGCTTAACAGGTTATTATCGGCGTTTCGTGCAGAATTTTGCCCGACTGGCTAACCTGCTAATGAATCTCACATGTAAAGGGGTTAAATTTGTTTGGACAAAAGATAGTGAAGAATGTTTCGAAGAGCTGAAGGGAAGATTAGTCAATGCTCCTATATTGACTCTACCATCAGAGAATGATGGTTTTATTATTTATAGTGATTCTTTAAAGAAAGGACTTGGTTGTGTCCTTATGCAAAATGATAATGTTATTTCTTATGAATCACGACAGCTAAAAGTTCATGAGAAAAACTATCCAACTCATGATCTTGAGTTAGATGTTATAATCTTTGCTTTGAAAATATGGAAACATTATCTCTATGGTGAAAAATGTGAGATTTATACTGATCACAAGAGTTTGAAGTATATTTTCTCACAGAAAGAACTCAACACGAGGCAAAGAATATGGCTTGAACTACTCAAGGATTATGATTGCACGATACACTACCACCCGGGGAAGGCAAATAAGGTGGCATATGCTTTCAGAAAAAAGGATCATGGAGTTTTGAACAAGATGAGAGTTGAAAGGGATCATATTTTCATGGATCTAGTAAAGATAGATATGGGAATAACCATGGAAGGTGAAATATCAATGATTTTTCAAATGGTTTCCAAACCATATTTACTAGAAAGGATAAAAATTTCTCAAGCTGATGATGAGGAGTTTCAGAAGAAGATTAAAGCTGTGAATGATGGGAGATTGAGTGACTTCGTATATAAAGATGGAATTTTAAAATTTGGGAAGAGACTTTGTGTTCCCGATATACCTGATCTAAAAAGGGAATTGTTGGATGATGCTCATAGTTCCAATTTCTCTATACACCATGGTAGCACTAAAATGTATAAATATTTGAAGGAAATTTTTTGGTGGGACAACATGAAGAGGGATATTGCTGATTTTGTGTCAAGATGTATGGTTTGTCAATAAGTGAAAGCTGGAAGGCAACAGCCTAGAGGAGTATTGCAACCTCTTCCCATACCTGAGTGTAAATGGGATAATATTACAATGGAATTTTTAATGGTACTAACAAAGACTCCTAGAAGGAACGATGCAATATGGGTCACTGTTGATCATCTTACCATGTTAGCACATTTTATTGCTATAAGAGAAGATCTACCACTTGAACGTCTAGCAAGACTATATATTAATGAAGTTTTGAGACTTCATGGAGTACCTCTATCGATTGTTTCTGATCACGATCCATGTTTTACATCAAGATTCTGGAAAATTCTTGAGAAGGACCTAGATACTGATCTTTGTTTGAGCACTGCCTACCACCCACAAAATGATAGACAATCATAACAGACTATTCAAACATTGGAAGACATGTTGAGGTCTTGTTCACTTGATTTTCAAGGCATGTGGGATCATTATTTACCTCTCATAGAATTTTCCTACAATAATAGATTCCATTCAATTATTTAGATTACACCCTATGAAGAATTGTATGGGAGGAGATGTTGTACACCAACTTGCTGGGATGATGTTGGTGAATGAAAGATTGTGGGCCCAGAACTTGTTGAAGAAAGAATGGAAAATGTGAAGATTATCCAGAACCATATCAAAATAGCTCAAAATAGGAAAAAGAGCTATGCAGATAACTGAAATAAGGATTTGGACTTTCAAAAAGGAGATCATGTTTTCTTAAAGGTATCTCAATGGAAGGGTATTATACGATTTGGTAAGAAGGGAAATTTAAGTCCCAGGTACATCAGACCTTTTGAAATTCTGGACCGAATTGGAGTCGTAGCTTACTATTTGGCAGTGCCGCCAAGTCTCTCCAAGGTTCACAATGTGTTCCATGTGTCAATGTTAAGAAATTACATGAAAGACCCAACACATGTACTAACTTATGAAGAAGTAGAACATGATCCAGATCTATCTTATTGTGAAGTTCCTAACAAGATTCTTGACACTGGAGAACAATTATTGAGAAATTGGATGACTCATCTGGTAAAGGTTCTATAGAGGAACCATAAGATGGAGGAAGCAACATGGGAGCCTGAGGAGCTTATGTTAAAGACATACTCGAATATTTTTAGGTAATATTTTGTGAATTTAGAGGAAGAAATTTTTGTAAGGAGGGGAGAATGTAACAACCCAAGGTTTTGAAAATAAATATAGAATGAAATTTTATAATCTATCTATTAAACACAAATATGCCTCTTCTATGTTTTGAATTTCAAAAAATGGTCATCTAGAGTTGTGTTTAGTAAGTCATTTGGAGTCTGATAGAACAAACTTGATTTATGTTGAATAGTAACATACCCATTTGAATAGTAATATGACCCTTATGAATAGTAAATAATAATAATATTTTATTTTCTTAAGGCAATAAGATAATGAGATCTTAATTAGTTTTTCAATGAGAAATAAAACTAATTGCACTTTAAGATTGTTATTTTTTGAATTAACTATGACCTTATTTAAAAATTAAATTAATAATATTTTGAAAATTATTTTTGAAAACTGGATTTCACTTTTGAATTCTACACGTCCAAAAATGGTTAGGGTGAATTTTGGGAATTTTTCTGAAACAAATTATTTTTCAGTGAATAGTAAAAAATATAGTTTTTAGTTTTAGTGTGTTAATGACATCATTAATGATGTAATAATGATTTCATAAATCTAGTCGACTTTTTTATAGTTAAAAAATATTTTAGGTGTCCCATGTGGCTTTAACCATGGGCAAATACCATGGAAAAGCCCATGGTTTTGCAAATTCCACCCATGAGGTGTCCCTTGGAAATTATTAAAATAATCCCTCACATTTCCTATAAATACCAACTCTTCCCTTCATTGAATTCATTCCCAATTCTCCCTAAACAAATCTCTGGACTCCTTACCTTAATAGTAGTCCCACCAAGGTGTCCTCAAGCCCCCAAGGTCCCAACCTTTAATTTCTAAGGGTTACTCTACAAGGTAAGAAAATTTTCAATTTCTTTCTTTTTTCCTTTCAGGTTCTCTTTTATGTGGTATATCTTTGAAGATTACATACCATGTTCTTATTTTTCTTCTTATTATTGATCTAATATATATTATGATTAATTTATGGATAGGTTACCCTTGTAACCTCTCTTTTTAATATTTTCTAAAACCATGTTGTGTAGCCGTTAGGCTGCCGAATTTTTGTAAGCAATTTCAAAATTATTCTTTTATTTTCAGTTCTTTATTTATTATTTCTTCATCACTTCTTACCCAAGAGGAATAAAATCTCCATAATCTTTTATATTTTTTATGATCTCATGTTCATGATAAATTCATCATCAATCTTCTTCTTTTCCCCCACTTTTTCAAGGAATTAAAGACATTGTCTGTGATGTGTCGAATTACCGACATCGTAGACGACATGATTTCAATTTGCATTAAATCTTTAAAGTATGGTCATAAAACCATTTATATGGTTGAAACAGGTTATACTATATGTGTTATGACACAACCATGGTTCTGTAATTCTTTGTTACCCATGGTTCTAATTTATAAAACAAAATGAGGTTGTTATTATCAAAGAACCACTAAAACGATATAAACGAACATTATTAATGTTTTAATTAATGAATCATCATTATGGTACATAATAAAAAATAATTATAAGATAATTTATATCTAAATAATTTCTTTAATAATATGTATTAACAATTCTGGATGTTTAACCATGTTTCAAATGAACTTCAATTCATGTGAACAAGTAAACGAACGATGAAATCCAAGGAAGAAAATGCTTCCAAAACATGAAAATTGAACCAATTGAACCCATATAAAAGGCCATGAATGAACCTAATAATGTTATAATAAATCAATTACATGTATAGGAGGTTCTGTAAATATTAATTAATGAAGCTAAATTTTATTATTCAGGTCATTAAAACAAATAAAGAACACACTCGAGCATAAGGTAAGGGGTATCTCATCTCACTTTCATTTCTCTGTGATTTCCATTGTTCGCCAATTATTCCTTATATTTGGTATATGTGTACTTAAATTTGATATATAATAACATGATTCTATTTATATTCATGTTATTAAATGATTCACTTGATGGTTATTAAGTTCTGGTCATACGGTTCGACCGATTACATTGTGGTAAGGGACTTTGTCTCAACTGCTGTTTCGTTGTGACTAACTTTGTATTGTGCACCTAATAATCCTTATTTCGTGTACCTACTGCCCATTTGAGATAAATTTTCATTTGAAATTATATTTATATTAAATATCCATAATCTCATGTCATGGATATGTTTTTTGTCTAAACCGTATACCATTTTACATACAGTGTTTATTTGGAAAGTTAGTTTAATTATGAAAATATTGATGAATCCGAATACTCTACTCTATACGTATATTGAAAGGGAATATTTATCTTGCATTGAATAAATGTATAAAGAATTATTTGGACATTCAGTGGTGGTTGGGGCCCACTATAGCCCCTCGATGCATCAGTAGGTCTCATGAGACAAAACAGTTTGGTGATAAACCCTTCGAGTTTGTTTCCAAAAATCAGAAGGGTTTCTACCCATAGAACTAAACCATTTTTATGGTATTATGGTTTCATGTTCTAGATACATGACTTCCAATTAATAATCATTCTCTTTATTCATTATTAGTTATTATTATTATTATACATGAGGTTTTCACTATGACAAAATCTATGGATGTAGTTTCATTCTCAGCTTATTAATGGAATTAGTTATTCATTTATTCACTATTCCATATTTATTATGTTAGATTGATTGTGATTCACTTAATATTGTACTCATGCTTCCACTATTTTTAACCCTTACTGTGCATTTGAGCTCACACATTTCATTGTCTACCTTCAACAGGTGATGAAGAGAAAATCTTTTATTGAGTTCCTCAGGATACTATTTTTAGTTTTTGTTATGTATTTTTATTTTGTAAACTTTTACAATGTAATTTGAGTAACATATATGTATATAGTTTCTTCAAGTATACAAAACTTATCGTTAATTTAGGATTTTCATTCCTTCCAACCATGCGAATATCACAAGTAATGCACCGGCTCCAGCCTAGAGGGGTCTGGGTGTTACAATTTACTTATTTAACCAAATATGGAAATGGTATGGATACGTTCAAGGCTAATTCCATCATAATATAACCTTAAAAAATTTATTCAATTAAAAATGTTATAAAAATAAGCTTTGATTCTCTCTTTTCTTGAGCCTCTTTTGAGCTGCCAATTCCTTAAGGCATGCTAAAATAATTTTCATTTAATTCCTCAAATCTTAAATATTTTTTACATCCCATTGAAATTAAATACTCAATGAATATTCATTACTATAATAATCAAAACAGTTATCATTCCATGTATTTAAAAAATAATTATGAAGTTCCACCATTGATTTATGAAAAGAAATATACGTAATGAATTTATATTTTTTTAGTTTTTAAAATTTATTATTTTTTTGTGATTTTTATGAAACATAGTGTATGAAATATGTTATAATACCTATATGTGGTTTTAAATTGATAGGAGGATTTTTCTGTGAATCCCTAACAAATAAATTCTTATTTACCTAGGAATTTAGTATGGTTCACATCCAGGGTTGATCTCTTAAGGAGACCACTCACATACATTGATTTTCTATTGTCACTAATAATTATCTAAACATATACTAATAAATTAAAAATACAATAATGTTTTTTTAAATTCATATGATATATATATTTGTATGATATAAAAAATTGAGAAAAAAAAGACACAAAGAGGTTAGTGTGAAGAAACTGTCATTATTAGAAGTTCACGGTGAAGAAATCATTTACCTTGTAAAATACTATCATTAATATATAAAATGTTGAGATCAAACCTATAATGAATAACCTATCATTTGAATTTTTATCACCCCACACTGACCCTTCATGTGTGATATAATCTCTCTCACATAATCACTATAATTCTACTCTACCATATAGAGCATTATGATAACAATGGAGGGGAAGATTGATGAATGGGAAGAAGAACACAATAGTAGAGAAAGAGACCACTATATGAAATTAATTTAACCCCTATTTAAATTACCATAATAGAATAAAGAGAAACATTGAATCAAAATGAACTCAAAACATCACCGCTCCCCTTCAAACAATAACAAGGTTTTTCTCTATTTTTATGGATTTGAGATGGAGAACAATAGAGGAAAAAACAGAAATAAAATTGAATAGAAATAGAGGAAGAGAAAACTAGAATAATATATATTGAAAATAAATAATACTATTATATTATAATTATCTATAATTATATAATAAAAATGGATAACTCATTTGAAATGAGGTGGAAGTAAAAATTTATTGGCATGAGGGGTGAAAATATTTTGCTGTAAATTTATCCTTCTAAAGATCATGTATTTTTTTCCAAATTAATGGATGAATATTGGAAATAGTCCTTAATTTAAGTTATTATGATATCAAACTTATAACTACCCAAAAAATTTCATCTCATTTGTACATGCTTAGAGAATGTTATCATTTAATTAAAAAATAAATGTTTTTATCCAGAAAAAATATTCATATTCACATCCCCTAATTTCCAATGTATTTATGAACATGAAAGAGGATAAATCCCAAGATTTAATGGTCAAAGCATTTGTTCCTCAATGTATTCTCTTTCTACCTATAAAATTTAATCTCCTTTTAGACTTCCATGTGTGATATGGGAGCCTATATTTAAAAGCCACCAAAAGAGGGTATTGATTACAAGGCCCAAATTGTGAGCTTCTTTTGGGATTTTTTATTGTATTTAGATAAAGTTATAGTTGAATTAAAATTTTCCCATTATGTTGTGAATCCTAAAAAATATAATTTAAAAATTTAAATTCCTATAGAAAAGTTTGTGGTTAGAATCCCATACTGATATAAAAATACTTAAAATTCCAAAATAAACCATTTTCACAATTAAGTCCAAATATTCCTAAAACCTAAAACTGTGATAATTACCCATAAATAAAAAATTAGATGTATTTAAAACATTGAATTATAGAATTAAATACGTAAAATGATAATATTAATTAATAAGTGTCACTCCCCGTTGTATTTCTGACGCGAGGATACCTAAATATGTCCACTGTTTTCGGATTAAAATGCATGCATACTGGATTTAAATGACGAATTCGGGATCACCTTCTCTGTACAACTTTTATTCATTAGACACACTAGTTTTCATTTACTCAAAGATCATTTTCTACAATTTATTTATACTAATGGATCATAAAAATAATATTGTTGAGAACATCCAAATTTCATACATGAATTCAGAATAACAAAATAATAAGAATGAGGTTTATAGAACTTAAGAATTTATAATATGAGAAGTAACATATTTATGATGGTTTCATGAAGATTATTACACCATAATAAGTATTTTGTTACATGAACCAACCCAGGATTCCCTTGAACCAGGAACTTAATCCAACTAGTGGAAAGTCACAAAGGGTGTTACCGATCTTTATGAGTTGGGAATTAGTGCCAGTGCTTTAAGAATTATCTTTAGAAATGGGATTTACCAATTACTTAACCAAAAGGTTTTATCCAAGAACCTGGTGTGACCAATCCATATATTGAAAATTTAGGTATTTTCATAAGTGACTATAATCATCATTACATCATAACATAATATCATTGGAAAATCACTTCAAATAAAACTTCATAATCAATATTATCGAAAATAAAAGATAAATCTAAAGTTTTTCAAAATATGAAGGGAATGGATTGGGAAGATGACATGGTGATACATCTTGAGGATAATACATACTAGAAGTTAAAAAAAGGAATAATCCCCCATTACCCTGTGACACTGGGGATCATCCCACAATGTTACATCCATTAACCATGATAAAACTATCCAGAACATCTGTTACCTCCAAGAAGTGTCTTTCCCTTACCTACATTAGTATAAAAAATGTCTTAAATACCTAATTAAGAGTATATTGGATGTGACTATATCGATCCCAATAGAATCCCACCAAGTGTTCCATATATATCCATTTTTTGAAAAAACCAGAGCACTCTACTTTAGAAATTAATATACAAAATAACATTTAATGTTTTTGTAATAAAATAAGAAGTGTAGTAAAAGGGTAGAATAAAGTAAAAAAATTATAGAAAAAAATAAAAAAATAAAATTTTGAAATAATAAATAGGGTAGGGCACCCATAAGGACACTAAGGATAAGGTAACCTAGTAATTCAATGGAACTAAGTAAGTGTACCATAAATTAGTGTAATGGGACTATAACTACTTCACTATGCTAGTGAGATGCACATGCCATTACTTCATGAGTCAGGGAAGAACCATAACTAGAAGGTTGTGACTTTCACCAAATCTTGGATTTCCTACTTAAGCACCCAGGTCTCCCATGATTTTTAACTAATACAATTAATCATTCAAAAAAGGAATTTTGTTAATAAAATAATAAAAAACTTCAATTTCATGATTTAAAAATTTCTTCAAAATCTAATTCTATCATCCAATCTAAAGGGGACACTAGAAAAAACCATTTTATTATAATTAACTCATACAAATATTGGATAAATACCTTATATATATATGTAACTAGTATATAAAATCCAAGTACCAAAGGTTTAACTAACAAAGAAATTATTTGGAACCACCTACCTTAATAAATCCAAACCACTTGGAAACAGATCAAGTCCACAGGTAATAAGAAAATAAGACTCCTAAAGTTCCAAATAAAGTAATAAAATTGAAACCAAAACTATAGAAAATAAACTAGATGGAACCCTATGCCAAATTGGATTTAGGGGAAAGAGAAATACATGATTAGGGGAAGGAAAGTGTAACACCCCCAACTAGGTGGCCACTATAACCAGTGTCATGAGCCGGGTTGTCATATGACCTTAGGTGCATGTCCCCATACAAAAGAGGCTACGGAATAGTAGTGTGGGTATATAGAGGAACATTGGGGAAACTATACCTTCTTATTAGAGTGATGGCACAATAGAAATAATATCGACAGATATAATAACCAACAAGAATAAATAAATGAGAATCAGATGAAAAATACCAACAAGTAACCAAGTTGCACATTCTATAACCATATGATGAATGCTCTACATGTCAGGCATCTATAAATATAAATCCCAAAACAAAAAATACCAAAATATCCCAATTAGGGACCCAAGTCCCAACTCATTCTTGACACCCCATGCCCCAACCATATATCCCATGCATTAACCATACACCGGGTCCTTTTCTTGAATCTTTACCTGAAAGAAAATAGCATCTACTTGGGTTCCCATGTACCATGGTAGCCGGAGTAGTGTGTGAGTACAATTTAGTAAGAAACCACCAATGATGTATAAATAAATAACCAGTATATACAATAGTGTATTCTATGAAGCAATTAAAATAAATAAACATAGAAAAAAGGAACATTTTTCACTTTTAAACGATTATCAATTTAACCAAATGTTATCAAGAAATAGGTTTCATATTTAAACAATTACTAATTAACCATTTTATCTAATAAGTTCTTTAGGGTCAACCAATTAACTAAACTAGCTTCGGTCATACTGGGAGCCTAATAAATAGCATAAGGGGATAAAAAATTTTATTTCACAAGGAGGAATTATCTAATAACAATTAATAAACATATCCAAAGCCTTGGTTTGGTAATCAAATAATTTCCACCTATTTGGGAAGCATGAAAGCTCAGTCTGACATCCCATCCCATGCCATGACCATACTTTGGGAAGAATAGAGCCTCAGTTTGACATCCCATCACAATAATACCACACTAAACTTAGAACCTTGGTCTATGGAGTCTTATACAATGAAATTATTAGGTGTATAGAGCCTTATTCCAACTCCCTAACCCATGTATTATAGGGGTGGGGTTTAAATCCTCAGCTAAAATGACCTGTGGGAATATATAATCATTCCCAACACCCCACACTACCATCAATCCGTGTTCACTTGCTTCCATAACTATAACACAATTACCAAACACAATCCATAACCATTAAACACATTTATCATTTACAAAAATAACTCATTAACACATATAAGATTATGAAAAACACCCCATGCTATATAATCAACTAATCACATTCATTATTTAGTTCATTTCATAACCATGTCAACATGTCAACATAATTTTCATAGTTTTTATATCACTAACCCATATATCATTTCAATTACTTTGGTCCTAATGAACCTTTAAAACCTAATTGTGGCATAAAACATAATTCCAAATACTCATTAGAAGTAATCTTAAATCCACCCTTTAAAACACAGGTTTTCCTCTTTGAAAAAATAAAACATTCCCTGAGGCTTTCATTCTTATTTTCCAAAATTAAAAAAAACCATTAAACCATTTTCAAAAAAGGGATCCACACCCTCATTTCAGTCATCATTTATAATATCTTATTAAAACCCCCTTTTAAATCACTTTGAGTTCAATAACTCCTTTCAAAGCATTATTCACTTTTAAACATCATTTTCTTTGATAAATCTTTAACTAGGTCAATTCCATAAAACACACCTTTTTAAACCGTTTCAAAACCTCCTTGGCATTTCCAAAAATCCAAATTATAATCACTTCAATTAAACCATTAACCATGAACACTTACCTGATTACAAATTACAACCCATCACTCTCATATATCCCCTATATTAGTGTTAACCAATTTATTTGAACATTTTAAAGGGTTTTACATACTCCATGGGCAGCCCAAGGTTTGGTCTCACTTCATCAACGAACCCAATAGGGCCCGTGAAAGGTCCCAAAAATAAAACTAATGCCCAATTAACATTCCTAAAGACAATACATCAAAAAACAGAAAAATAGTGGATCAAAAAAACTACGTACACATATAACACATCAAAATTATGAGAAAAAACATTAAGATAACCTACCTTATTTTCAGATACAATTGAACACTCGATCTTAGATTTTGATTTGGAAATAAACCAACTTTAAATCATCAACCTAGAAAATAATGAAAAAGAGGGGTTTTGGTCTTTAGAAGAATATGAGGTATTATACAAGCCATAATCCAAACAATAGAGAAAAGTGGGGTATTAGAATCCCATGAAGCTTCGATTTGCACTAAACAAAACTCTAAACACCCAAGAATCGAAGAAGAATCACCCATGGAAGAGTATAGGCTTGTTGGTTTGTTACCCTTTATTCAGGGGTAAAATGAGGTAAGAAAATTAGGGAAGAAAGCAATAGAGTTGGGAGGAAGAAATAGTAAACATAATTTTTTTAAGTAGCGCATGGTTTGGCCGCATGGTTTTCTAAACCGTGCTCAAACTGTTCAGTTCCCTATATCCAATGGGAAACTAATCCATATAGTTTGTCTTACCACCCACACGGTTTGAAAAAACATGTGGTGGTTATGCACTCTCCACTATTTTAAGGGTCCCCCAGATGTATGGTTTCCTGGAGGTATCCCACACAGTTTCCCTAACCATGCACTCCTTCTACAGGTCGCATGGTTATCAGGAAAGTTAAACGATACAAACTCCATAAACTAGAGTCACACCTAACAAAGTCCATTAGACCTCTCTATAAAACATACACATAAAACACCAAACAACTCACTACCCATGGGAAGCAATCCTACCCCCATTCCAAACACACTGCTTCTAATACACCAAGAAACCCTCAACTCTAGGTTTTATAGAAAAGATACTCACATATGTACATCAAAACCATGATACAAACACCCACTCAAGGATCCAAGACACAACAAGCAAAGTCTCGACCCACAAGAGTCACCATATCCACATTAAAAGATGTAATTTCACATCTTCAAGGTCATAAACAAACCAAATACACAAAAATAAACATCCCAATAACTAGTACATCCAAACCCATCAAGATCTCACATCCCGTAACCCAAGGTCTCATAACTAAGGTTCTCTTACTTCCCAAACCACCCATAAAATGGGTCGATAACTAATACAGGGGTTACCCACCACCGATTCCATTAAAATTTCCATCATTTCCCATTTCCCTTCCTAATTAAACTTTATGATTTAAAACAAAAGTTTTCATATTTCAAGACTTTCCATTTTCAAAACCCCAAAGATTTACAATTTCAAAAAATCTTTTTATTAACCCAAAATTTCAAAAATCCATGTTTTATTCAAATTCATATTTTTAAAAAATTCTTTAATGACCATTTCCAGGAAATATCAACAAGCTTCCACAATAGGAATAAATTACACTACTAACATGTGAGTATCAAGGAACTATCAATCACAAGAAACATACAGATGAACTATCACTTCTATGTTCCTTTCATGATGAATGAACTCACAAACAATCTTTCTACATACAGGTCTAAGAGATAAAACCTCATAAATCAAAAACATCACATCCAAGTGCACCACTCAAGGTGGAAATATCAACAAACCTTAAAAGCACAAAACAAAACATCAATTCCCACCCTTGAAAACTTGGGTTTTCCCCTATACGTGGGGTTGTAGGCACCCAGACATAAGCTCATTACAAAGTTATAACAAGATCCTAGTATCCTATATACCATTACCCAAATAGTAAGACACAAGGCATTCTTTGACACCACTTTGTAATTTCCCCAAACCAGTGGCCACTATAACTGATTCCCTGAGCTGGGTCATCACATGACCTCAGGAACATCTCCCCTTATGCCAATGGCTGCTGACTTGTAGGATAGGTTTATGGAGAAATGTTGGGGAAACTATACCCACTTATGAGAGTGATAACAAAAAAATAATAATATTTATAGATATAATAACCATAAGAAATAAATAAATGGAAAAAAGATGAAAAATATCAACATGTAACTAAGTAGCGCATGCTATAACCATATCATGAATAATCTACAGGTCCGGAAGTCATAAAAATAATTCCCAAAACAAAAACTAACAAACGATCCCAATCACATACTTTATTCCCAATGCAATCCTAACATCCCATGCTCTAAACATATAGCCCATGCATGAACCATACACTGGGTCCCTATCCTAAACCTGTACCTAATAGAAAATATCATCTTCTCGAGTGACTAAGTTCCATAGAGACCCAAGTAGGGTGTGAGTAAAACTCATTAGCCGCCCATGAATGGTGTTTAAAGTAATAACCTATCTATAAAAAAATGTATATAGGGATGAAAATTCAATAAATAAACATTGAAAACAGGAACATGTTTCACTTTTAAATGATTATCAATTTAACCAAATTTTATCAAGAAACAAGTTTTTAATTTAAGAAACTACTAATTAACTATTTTATCCACCTAGTTCTGTAGGGTTAACCAACCAACTAAACTTACTGTCGTCACACTAGAATCCAAATCCATAACATAAGCGGACACACATGCTTAGTTCACAATGGGGAATTCACTAATCAAAATTAATAAACTTACCCTAGAGCCTTAGTCCGATAATGAAATCACATGCATGTGTTTGGGAAGCACAGAACCTCATTCTGACATCCCAACCCATTCCATGACCATACGTTGGGAATCACAGAGCCTCATTACTATATCCTAACTCAACAATTCAACACTAACCTTGGAGCCTCGGTCCAGGTAGTCTCATCCTATGTAACCATTAGGGGTATAGAGCCTCAGTCAGACTCCCCAACTTGTGCATTATAGGGGTGGGTTTTAGAGCCTTAGTCTAACATGACCCGTGGTCCTAGATCCTCATGTCCAATAACTTTACACTACCAGCAATCCATGTGCACATTCTTCTTTAACCATATCACATTTACCAAAAACAATACATAACCATTAAACACATTTATTATTTACAAACATGACTCATTAACACATATACCATTATGAAAAAACCAACCTTAATCTATATCATCAACTAAAAAAATTCATCATTTAGTTTATTTCATAACCATGTTAAAATTTCAACATAATTTTCATGGATTCTATCTCAATAAACCAGATATTATTTCAAATACTTTGGCCCCAACAGACCTTTAAAACCAAATTTTGGCATAATACACAATTCAAAATACCCATTTTAAATCATATTGAATAAACCATTTAAAACAAAGGTCTTCCTAATTGAAATACTAAAAATTTCCCCGAGGATTTCATTTCCATTTTCCAACATTCAAAATATCCATTAAACCATTTTCATAAAAAAGGATCCACACCCTAATTTTGATCATCATTTAAAATATCTTATGAAAACACCTTTCTAAATCACTTTGAGGTCATAAAATTCTTTCAAAGCATTACTCACTTTCAAACATAATTTTCTTCAATAAATCTTTAACCATGTCAAAGATCTAAAACACACATTTTAAACCATTTCAAAACCTCTTAGGCATTTCTCAAAAGCGAACTTATAACTACTTCAATTAAGCCATTAACCATTCCCACTTACCCAATTACAAATTTCAAACTATTTATTTCTTATTTCCCCTATTTTATCATTAAATAATTTATTTCACCATTTTTATGGGTTCAATATACTCTTTGGGTATCCAATGTTTGGCCTCACATCATCAATGAACACAATGGGGTCTGTGAAGGGTCCCACACATAAAACTAAGGTTCAATTAACTTTACTTAACCCAAGACATCAAAACATAGAAAATATATAGATTAAAAAAACTACAAACACATATAACACATCAAGACTATTGAAAAAGTCTTTAAGACTTCCAACCTCATTTTCGGATGCAATCGCATACTGGACCTTCCTTTGATTTAGAAACAAACCACCTATAAAGAATAAACCTAGAAACCACTAAAAAATAGGGGTTTAGGGTTTTATAAGAAGATGAGAGATTATAAAATCCCTAATATAAACAATAGTTCAAGTAGGGGTGTTATAATCAATTGGAGCTTCAATTAGCACTAAATGACACTCCAAATTCCCACGAATCAAAGGAGAATCACCCATGGAGGAGGAGGAGGCTGGTAGTTTATTACCCTTGCTGTAGGGGGTAAAATGGGGTGAAAAATATGGGATGAAAGAAATAGTACTATGTGGGAAAAACATAAAAACACACTTTCTAAGGGGTATATGGTTTGGCTGCACATTTTTCCAAACCGCACACGAACTGTGTGGTTCCCTCTGTCCAAGAGGAAATGGAGCCACATGGGATTTTTTGACTCTCACACAATTTGTCAAACCATTTGGTGGCCATACGATCTCAATTATCTAAATGGTCCCCAAGATACAAGTTTTACTAGAGATATATCATATAGTTTCTTTAACCCTACACCCCCTTCTACAGGTCGCACATTTACTACTAACTACGCTCCAATCATGCTATCAACATAAATTGGCCTATTTTGCTCCTTTTACCTACCTAGAACCATATAAGTACACTCAAATATCCCTATAAACCCCAAATACATTCCATTAAACAAAATAAAGGGAGTTTAACCCAAATTTAAATAGGGACATACCCCAATGAAAGATCAGGATCTTATACAAAGAACCAAGAAGAGGAGAGGGAAGAAAATTCTTCATGACTTATTTGATGAATCCTTGAAGAAACACCAAAAAATGATCCATAGAGGAGGTAATGTGTGAGACATGTGAGGGAGGAGATGCTGTATTTGAGTGGGAGTGATGATCTAAGGTTATAGATTTAATTTTGAATTGGGGTAGAGTAAGAATTTCAAATTTTTTTAAAAGTTGGGAAGAATACACATTTTGGCCACACAGTTTTCTAAACCATGCAACAACCATTCCGGTGGTACTATATTTATATGGAAACTTTCATGATTTTTTCCTATGGATAGAAAAATAGTGCGCCAACTATGAAAAATGGATATGAGATAAAACTACATACTTTTCATGGTTATTCACATAGTCATTATTAATTATGAACTAACCCTGAAAAGCCCAATGTTTCCCAAATTTAAAATAAAATGACTCCAAAATGAAGGATGAAGATAAAAATAATTAAATAATATATTTAGTACATAAAAATGATATAGTGGGTGTAACTATTATCCATAGAATGTCACTTTAAAACCCCAAAAATCCCCTAAGACTTCTTTCTAAGGTATATCACTAATTAAAACTGAAATAAAAACACCAAATCTCTATTACATGTACATGGATGGGATATCCACACCATATTAATCACCTTATTATATTAATAATATCTTTAACTAAAGAACATCCATCCCATTCAAATAAAATAAAAAACTAAATAACTCAATAAAATTAAATAAATGAAAATCCAACAAAAAAAATTATCCAAACTATAATTAAAAAATCACTTAATACTTTTAGAAAAAATCTTTCAAATACTGATTTAGTTACCCTGAAATAACCAACAAGAGATTTAATTTTAAATAAAAATCCATTTCTAAACTTCTGATCCTCTAAATGAAAAAATACCATAAAAATGATATTTCATTATTACTAAAATGAGAAAACACAATCCATAAGGAAACATTCATAAAAAAATAAATTCCCAACTTAATAAAAAACATCCTAATAAATACTAAAAACCCATTGAACAAGATGCTAAACCATGATAAACCCAATTATTTGCATCATTTTATTTGAAATAATAAAGATTTAATGGTTCAAAAACCCATTTTTGATGAAATAATCGTGAAACAAATCAAGAATTAAAAGTTTCATCAAAACCCAAAACCTAAGAGAAATAAAATTAAAACTATTTTAATTTTTTAAAAATCCCCCATACAATTATAACACAACCAAATATTTTATGAATTAGGGAACAAGTAACCCCAATAAAACTTTATTAATACAGTAGTTAAATCTTAACCAACCAAAAATTCCCTTAAACCCTAATACCTTAATGGAAACTATATTCAATCCATTTAAATTTATATAAAAAATCTATATTTAGCAATCCACATTTTGAGATTATTGGAATTATTTATTAGATTATCCTATACAGGTGAGCTTCTCCCCACTATTTATCCCCTTTCTCACTCCAATAAACAAATATCATTAGAATTAGTAGTTAAACACATTAATATTTAATAAAAGTTTTCTAATAATTAAAGGATTGATTTACAATACTTAAAATCACATAAAAAATATATACAAGGAAAACATTTCTAATATAATATAAATCATTCATAATAAAAAAGCATGTAAAATGTACTAAAGAAAATAAGACTATAATACTTAAATCATGACCCTTTATGGATCCCAAAAATTCATTTTGAAATAAGAGTTCATTCATTTTCAAAATCCAATGTGGATTAACTTCCAAGGAACCACTGGATTATATAGCCCCATAAATTACAATCTCAAAACACATAAAAACATATTTATATTAAATGGGACAGATTAATTGAAATGAAACTAGTAAAACAACCACAAAAAAATAAAATAAAATAGAACAATTGCCATTTCTTAAGACCTACCAAGTCTATGGGTTCCATGTTTATATGAAACTTAAATTTATGAAAAAACCCAATCAAAATAAATAATCATTTAAAACTAAATAAAAATTTAATAATTACATTATAATATAATCAAATATGGTTCTAAATGTCTGTAAATTACTTTATTCAATAAATCCTTCGAAATAAAATAAAATGAAGGTAAATCATTGCACCATATAAAAATATTAAGAAAAATCCTAATGAAAATATAATAATGATAGAATTTCTCTTAGCATCTTTTTAAACAAATGAATCATGCTTAAGAAAGGAAAAAACCCAAATCTCAACACTCTAATAATCATTTAATGAGTTTGGTCTTACACATTTTTTTTCAAAAGAAAAATTTATAAGAAACCACACAAATTATAATTTAGAATCAATTAATTCTTATAAGAAATTTTATTACACTTTTTTTAAATCACACACAACTACCAAAGTTTGTAAAATGAATGGAAAACATCATTATAAAATATAAGAAATACTAAGGATTGTCATTTTAGAAAATTTATCTAAAAATATATAAAAAAGTATAATTGAAAACATATTATTCATACCAATTATAGCTCCAAGTACTTAAATTAAATAGAAGTAATTAAATTTTAAAATAAACAACCATTTAGAAAATAAAATAAAATGTCCCTAAAAAATATAATAACCCCATTTAAAATAAAACATACCGTCTAAAACCTATCATTTAAAATACCAAATAATTTTATAAATCACATCACCAATGACGCTAGTAGAAATAATAAAGACATTAGAGTATTTGGTTTACATATAATTATTCTAAAAGTAAATAACCACTTAAAAAACACTATTCTAAAATCAAATTTCACAATTTTTTGGGAAACGATAAAATAATAAACCCGCTTAATTAAAACACAAAAAAACTAACACATTCAATATTCATAATTAAAATACACTAATCCATAAAATGAACTTCAAAATCATTTACTAATTATATTTGCAATAAAATAAGTCATTTATTCCAAGATATAAAACTTATTTACTGGTGATTGAATTGATATAGGTCCTCCTTCTTTTTGTGTCCTACTTTCACAAAAAGAACAACTATTGTGACAACCACAAATCACAGTTGAAGTATTCCCTTTAAAACCAATTCATTTATTATTTAGTTAAAAATTATTCATGAATAGAATTAAAAATACTAAATAATGTAAATGTTTACCTTGGAAATATCTAATGACTCATATTACCACCAATTAAAATAAAATCATATTACATTACTTTGAAACCTTTTTAATTACAAAATTTAATAATCATACCCACTCATACCTAAGATTTTTGTTACTTTTAAATCCCTTCATGAAAACCCTTATTGAATTATAGGACATTTAAAATATGGGAAAAAATATATTCTATTTTATTATTAAATTTTGAATCATTCCATTAGGAAATCAATTCTTACCAAATATAGATTCATATAAGAATCAAATAAACCACCAGTTCGACACTCAAAAATAGGAAATTATCTTTTTATGTTCAATTTTTTTTTCTAAATAGACCCATTAAACTCCAGTTTAAAACACTTATTACTAATTAAAACAAAAAATAATCATATATATAAAGAATATAAAAAATAATAATTCACAATAGAGTTTGTTTCAAAATATATCACATTTAATAGGTTTAATTTATAACACATGGGTCACAACACAAGAAATAAAATTAGGCATAATCAAATATAAAAATTACACCATGGAATATACTCAATCCATATTAAATTTCAAATAATTTAATATAATGAAATTTAAAACTAAAAATAATCATTAATATTAATCATAAAAAACTAATAAAATCACTAAAAATACTAGAAAACAATTAATAAGAAGAGGAATTCAATACCACATCCTTCCCAAATTCCCCCTCTGGGTGTATAGTCTATAGATAAAACACCATGCACATGTATTTTTTTTGTTCAACTCCCATATTACTTCAAATATTAGGGTACAACCATGAGTTTAAGATGAATTATACTCAAGACCACAAATACACATTCCGAGATCCCCTGAAAACTCATGGTTCAGTACGAAGAGTGTTGGATTGACACCACATCATACCAACATATGGAGTTCAAAAAATACAATATCATATGAACCTTGTATCACTAAATATCATAATCAAAACTAGGATTTCATATAATTTTTTATGAACCAACTTGGTCTACCCATGACTTGAGAACTTGATTCGGTCTGCGGTAATGACCGAAGGGAATTTCTAATCCCCACAGACATGGAACTAATGAATGGGCATTAAAAATGATATTTTAGAATTATTTTGTATAATAAGTTAATAATTGGGTCTTATCTAAGAACCTAGAATTTACCCACTATATACTACTGCATCATGAATCTACATAAGTGACTATAATATTCTTTTTCTCATTAGAACATAATATCAATGTAAAATCACATGAAATAAAGTATCGTAATCAACGTGATATGAAATAAAAGATATATTTGATGTTTTTAAAAATAAAAAAGGGGAAGGAAGGAAAACTAATAAGGGTATACATCATCAGGATAATATATATTTAAAATTGAACAAAAGTAAACAAAAGTAATAATTTCTAATTATTATGTGACATGATGAATCATCCCATAATTTAACCTCAATCGACCCTGATAAATATATCCAAAACATCAACCACCTCTAAAAGGTGCCTTTCCTTTACTTGAATTAGTGTAAAAATGGTATGCATACACCCATGGGGTGTATTAAGGGTGTGTGAATATCGATCCCAATAGGATCCCACAAAATGTCCCACATACAACCTTTGTTAGAAAAACTAGAGCATTATAGTTTGAACTTAAGTATACAAAATAACATTTAAACATTTTTTTATAAAACAATAAGTACAATAAAAGAGAAATATAAAGTAAAAACTTGTGAATAAAGAACCCAATAAACACTATTTTAAAATAACAAACATGGGAGATAACCCTATGGTTACCACTAATTAGGTAGATCCTCAATTAGTGGAATGAGTATATAAATACTTCACTAGGCAACTGGGATGTGCATGACAAGACTTCACTAGTCAGAGAAGAACCATGACTTGTGGGATGACGCCTTCACCCAATCTAGTATTTCCTACCCAAGAACTCAAGTTTCCTACAAGGTATAATTTATATAAGTAACTCTTGGAAGAAGGCATTTCATTAATAAAATAATAAACACCATTAATTTCATTATTTAAAACATTATTTAAAATCTAACTCCATTATCTAATCCATAGTAGACACATAAAAAAACTATCATCATGTAATTAACTCATACAGAACTAGCATATATACTTTTTATATCAATTCAAAAACTGTTATATAAAATATAATAACCAAAGGTTTCACTAATAAAGGGAGGATATGGGATCATCTGTATCCAACAAGCCAAACCACTTAACAATAGAGAAAGTATAGAATAAATAAGAAATAAAGACCCCTAGGATACCAAATAAGATCCTGAAATTAAGCCCAAAAAACGAAACATTCATCTAGAGGTAAACCTTGACCACCATGGCTATTAGGGGAAGAAAAATTCATTATTATAAGAAGTAAAGAACCAAGAAGAGGAGAGAAAGTACTTACTTAATGATTTATAACAACCCTTTATCTTTATTAAAAATTGATTCATGATTTATTAAATAGAAACACACATAATAAAACCCAAATATCGATAAGACTAGTGTCACTGGTAATTAGGTACACAGAATAACAACTTGAACAAGGGATATGATAACATTATTGAAAACTTCCTTAACACGCCTCTAAAATTCCAAGGCTTTTAAAACTGTACGAGATAAACTAAGAAAAAAAAATAAGAACTGGGCGGGATATAAATCCCAGTAAGTGAAAAAACATGGAATAAGGTGATACTAGTTAGACAATAGGCATTGAAATGGGGCATAAAAATAGTAGGAATCATAAACATGAAAAATGAGACATGATATAGTAGGATAATCATAAGACGAGAAATGCGGGAACAACTTAAAACACTGCATCATAAACTTAGTTCAAGGATAAACCGCTAAGAAATAATGGTGGAGAAAGTACCATAAAAGAATCAGGTTATCTATTTATCCCAAAATTAAGTCTCATGAGACTAAACATTACCCAATTCATTGGAGCACTATATAATTTCAGGCGCAACCATCACATTCATTTTATTCTCATGCCTAAGTGTGCCATAGAGATCATACAACTGGATTCATTTTTATCATAATTTATTCCATGATCAAAGAGTTTAGAATAAATATATTTAAGTCTATAATAAAAATTTATATGTTCATAAATATTAACACCATTAATATGAAATGAGTATGCCATTCACTACAATTTTTTTTGGCATGGAAAAATCGTAGTGAAATTTCGACAGCATAACAACATCACTTAAAGATTCATAAAAATGGGTTGATGAGATAGAAGGGGGTCTCTAATAACATATAAATCAAATGTTAAGTAACAAAGACATGTAAAAACATATCTCAATATTATAAATTAGAAATTTAAGGCATAAATTAATGAAGACACTTGAAGAAAGAAAAGTATCCTAATAATATTTCGGCATGGTAACAAGTATACATAAAGGATAATGGGAGGATTAATGAGAGATAATGGGGGATATAATAATTTATAAATTAAATTTATAGTAATAGGAATATGGAAGAACATATCCCAATATAATCAAATGGAATTTAAGAGACATAACATAAAAGAAGTGCTTGAGTGGAAATGAGAAGAGAGAAATCCATTACTTGAGTGTGTGACTCCAAATGCTTCGGAGGAGATTATTGAGAGTTTGGGGGTGAATTTGGATGACTATAGAGAGTGTATAGAAGATTATTTATGTTCTACAATGAGTTTGAGTGAATAGAAATGGAATTTTGGGTGGGTTTATATAGGAAAAGGGGGAGAATTCTTTATTATCTAGGTTTTGGACTCTACATAATAAAATAACCAAAAACACAAAATATTCTATGATTTTTCCCATTGTTTCTACCAAATTAGAGTGTTTATCATTATTTTATATGTACAAGGACATAAATAAATAAAATAATCCCCTTTCATATGTGGAGGTGAGTCATACTCTTAAAGAAACGATTTTAAAACCATAAAATATATTAATGATTTTGGATGATTCATAATGGATTTATAAAATTAATAAAATAAACATAAAATAACATTATATTTAAGTTAAAACATATATTTGGTCACTTATACCCTTTATAGTGTTTATTACATCACTTTTGGGTCATTATGATGTCATAATATGCAAATTATATTTACATGGTATTTAATCTTTACCCAAAAAATCCGAATGCCTTAGAAAATTATAAAAAATTCACCATCAGATAATTTCAATGTTATGATTCCAAAAAAATATTAATTTTATCTGTATAATTTTCTAAATATTTTAATTTTTAATTTTAAATTAAAATTGACATTTATTAAAAAATGTTGGGTTTTTTTGACAATAACAGTTATTGAACCCTTATAAAAATTACTTTTGACTTGAACAAGATTATATAAAATTTTATATATAATAAAAATTATTTAATAATAATATTTTATTAAAATTTTATTTATTTTAAAAATCCTCAATTCATCAAAATAAATTCCTTAATTTAATTTGAATATTAACCAAAAATATTATTTGTGCTTTATTAAATAAAAATAAAAATAATTTATAACATAACAATAATATGATGAAAATATATAAATTATTCTATAAAAAATAATGTATATAATAATATTTATAGGGGATCTATACATATCCCATTAATACCCTATAAAATTCCCTAAGATTTATGTGTGTGATGGTGCGACTTTCATTGGGTGGTTTAGCGAACATGGTTTGTGCCGTGATCTCAATGAGATTGGACTTCTCCCTTAAAATATTTCACTAATGATTAAGTTGTTGGATCATATATTGGGATTGTTCAGGTGAAAACCCAAAAGATACTATCTCCCCAAAGCTCTGATGAATGGGCTTCATAGTGTATGATCCTACAGGTTATGGCTATCACTTCCTTTGTCCGTGTCAACTGGATTTGTTAAAATCTTATATTTATTCTAATCACGAGATCACTATTTAATGAGTATATTATCAATAGTAATGATACTTGATGGTAAATTAAATATTATAGGATATAATAAGACCAAATAATTTCATGTGTTTTTGATGTACCTAAATGGTTTTGTTAATTCCTCTTGGCATGGGCCAAATTATAAATTTATATTATCTTAAAACATACTAACAATAAAGGCGTATTATAGAAAAAGTGTGGGGTCAAACCCAAAGAGAGTGGGGAATGCAATGATTAAAAATCTCGAATAATGGTCGGGTTGCTCCAATTTTTGATTGATTTTATTAAACTAATGATGTAAATTGAAATAAATGAATTCAAATAGAGAAACATAAGAGAGGGAACCATTTTCCTAGGGAAGTTTTTCTAAATAAATTAATTAAACTTTACTCAAAAAATAATTATATTAAATAAATGTAAAACAAAATAGTTTCATTGATAGAATAAATGTTAATTCCCTATAAATATACCCTATAATCACAATTCAAATGGGTCAAATGAATCAAAATACATAAAGTTAATTAAGTTCAAATTTCCAAAAGAAGATGAGTAATTCGATACAATTTTCATGAAAAAATTATCTTAATCATATTGGGGTTCATTCATTGTAAAAAACATGTGGTCAATGATTCAAAAAATGGATAAAGTGAAAATTTAGGCGCAACAGATACTATCGTATCAAATTACTGTTATTAGTAAAGGTAAATTGAACTACGATGGTACGCACCCCCTTTGAATGATTCCTCTCTCCCCTACGGGTTTTCGATAACCATCGTTGGGTGATTTCCAATGATGATTAAACTATATTACATAGGAAAGATAATATATGAGAGGGATTAAAAAGGAAAAATGAATAAAATATAGACTAAAATTAAAATAGAAATCATTCAACAATTACATCAATGAAAGGAAAACAAAAAAGAAACAAAACCTATCTATGATGGAACCCTTTAGAAGCCTCCTGATGGTAGAGCCTCTAGAGTGGATTGGAATATATTAATACCATGTTCAGACGTCCCATTTATAAGCCCCTTGGTCATCCATGGTCTTCCCTGAGTCAAAGATTTCATTTACTGGCCGTTCTGGGTGGTCAAAAGAGAGAAAATACCATCAAAGGATGTTCTGGAAAATCATTATTTTTTGCTATATCGGGCACCTACACAATGTGTAATGGGCACTAACATCATGTTATGATGATCCAATATTTTATCTATGGATTTTGAATCTCTGTGTATCTTGTGTGAATATCAGATGTGATTTTGAATTTTGACCCATGTAACATCATCTAACTGGATGTCACATCATATACTGATGATTCATGGATTTCTTCACAGACTACTTCATGTGGTGAAATGAAACTACAAATCATGTAATGATGATTCATGATGTTTAAAATGTTATTTATGAACAATAATATTATTTTATTCTTCAATCTTGAACTTTTTTGCATTGTAAGTTCTCCACGATCATTTTCAAAATCAGGTGTTGTGCCGCTTCACTTCACTCGTAGTGTGAAGTGTCATTTTGTTCCTTAATTGTCATGTTTTCCTTTGTATTTATTCCAATGTAAATCCAATAAATGAAATTTAAAAGCAATAATATCAGTAACATATATTGTTTTAAATCAATTAATATGCAATGAATTCATATATAAAAACCCATCCAAATTGGGATACAAAATAGAGTTATCAAATACCCCCACACTCAAATCATTGCTTGTCCTCAAGAAAACCTCAACATAAAAATACCAAGGAACCATACATCCAAAAGGGACTTTTTAAATTATTATTCTCATACAAATAAGTTATAACTGAATATTTTAAAAGCACAAAACATACCCAATAAAGAATCCAAAAATCATTCTTCTTTTATAAAGTGCAGTTCATGACATTTTTCCCTTTTCACTCATATTTTCCAACTTTCCATCAGCACCCATGCCATTTATGATTTACCTCACCATTTAATATTTTTACTAATCACTCATGGTAACCATTTAATGAAGTTATGATCATACCTCAAGTACATGTTCTTAACCATATGCTTTTGTTGAATCTACTTTCTCCACCCTGTAAAGACAAATATTACAATTAATCATGAAGTATTTGAAATAATGATCGTATGACTCTATGGGTGAGGGTAGGTAGGTAAAATGTTGAAAATAAAGCAAGGATCATAGTGGAGGATAAAATCTAATGTAGAATTCATGATATTCAAAAGACAAGATCAATTAAATACTCCTCACTAATAATTTAATTTTATCACACACACCCCATGAAGCTCAGAGTGGAGGATCACGAACAATGTGATCATAATGAAAGATAATCCTCTCTTGTTGCTATCATTTTTTTCTTCTCTTTTCTAAAAAGTCATGATTGGAATAAACCTCACATACACCACTTAACCACATATGATAAAAATCACCGGTATGAAAAAAGGTTATTTTTTATTCTCCCAACTCAAAACCCATTTTTTCATTCCTTTTCAAAATATTCCCTATGATAAGTCTCACATACACCATATAATCATATATTATTTTGTGATCATCGATTTGAAAATGGTGATCTTTAACCTACCTGAGAAACAATCCATTTTTTCCATTGATACATTTTATTTTTTTAATAATAAGAGGGATATAGAATGGAATATAATGAATGAAAATATGAACCTTCCCCAAAATCCCATGAAAACACCCTATAGTCTCCCCTCAAGATATCACATCTGATATACCCCATAAAAAACCTCTCCCCTACACTCATTCAATTGAATATCACCAAAAATAAAAAGACATGGGTAGGGAAAGAAATAATGGCTTGTAAAAAAGATTAATCCTAACAAGGTCATCCATGAATTCTATGGGATAAAGGGGGATCAATGTGTAGGAAAGTATCAGTATAAAATGGATCATTAATAAAATGATCAATCATTTCAAATGTGAATTTATACAGTCATATCTTTGACAAGATAATAATGAAAGTTATAGTTGGTTTACATACCCTAAGTTTCACTCAAGAAATATACTCAAGGAAATACAAAATATTTTTTTCAGAATCCTATCAGGAATGAGAATATAATATAAGTAAATCAGTTCATGGCATGTAAATAAATAATCATTTTACTCAAATCATGCTTCTAGGAATCAACATCATGAAAAGAAATCATACCATTAATCATTTTATGGAAATTCAAAATTAAAGTTAGCACGTTAATTTTAAAATTTATATTTATATATTTTTCATTTATGGACATCATATTTCATATTTTCCAATATGTAAAAATATTTCTTCTTAATTTCGATGTCTCCTAGATCAGTGAGTATAAGACAAAAAAATCAAGCATTTTTTTGGGTGAATTTGATTCAATTTAGTTCATGAAACAATTCTATTCATTATTTTTTTTTCAAATCATGTTCTAAAAAAAACTAGGGGTGATAAGATATAAAAAAGTAGAAATAGTACCCCTTTACATTGATGATTCTGAATGATAATTTTAGGTTCTATCCAGACAAGTTCACAATGTGTAATTTGATTAAACGACGTGTAATGATTATGTTTCCAGCTTCTCTAATCGCTTATTCCTTCTTTCTTCAAGGGACCTGAAATATAAAATTAAGTAGTTAAAGTATAGTCCATTGAGAGTTTTAAAATATTTGTATCAAGTAGGTACAAAGGATAACCTTTGGGACATTTATTTTAACTGAAAAAATAAAAAATATAAGACCTAGAAATCAATTTTTAAAATATGGGTCTCTTTCCAGTAGCTTCCCTTTTTTATGGTCTTTCATCTCGACCTTTTACCATTGTTAGCTAATTGGAACATGGTATAAACCTAACCATATTAGATTTAACCACATCTAGATTTACTATGCATCCGAGGTTGTATTTCTATTCCTCCCCCATTGGTTCATCTTGTAAATTTGTGTTATACAATTTTTGGATAGATGTAAGGAAATTAATAATAAATCGAAATATGACCAGATTTTTTTGTTTTCCTACTCTAACACTACTTCATATTTCTCTTCCTTTGGTTCACATTTTAGATTGGTTTCTTCAGTTAGATACTCACTGTTATTCTCTTCTTTAAATTATTGGAGGGATTCTAATTCATATTTAGTCTAAAGAGTAACCATGAGGTCGATGAATGCTTTCTCATCTTCCTCTTCCTTTAATTTTCATTCATCCATAATAAATTCACTAGATTATACCTCCTTGACCTTCTAATCATCATTCTTTTACATTTTTTCTTACTATAATTCTATAGATTGTTTTACCTTGACATCTTCCTCTTCTTCCTCTTCAACCATCCAATCAAAAATTTCCATCAAACTCCTTTCCCCTTATTTATAAATTTGCAAAAGGAATTATATTTGTTCTTCTTGGTCTTTTTGAATGCGTATAAGGGATTCCTCTTGTTTTGATATTTCTTGTAAATCCAAAGGCTTATATATTTGAAAGATATCTTCATTAACCAATAATTATTTATTGATAGACTTATCCTTATTTTTTTATTTGTTTCTTCAACAGTTTGAACATCCTCAATATTCTCTTCCTCATCATCAACTTCATAATACTCAATCCCTACATCTGAATCTAAGTGTAGATTATTCACAATGGAATTTAAATTTTAATTAACTTGATAAAAAAAAGTAATTAATTGTCCATGTTAACTGAGTTGGGCTTCATTATCATTCATCTCTTTATCCAACACTGAAATAAACTAGATGAGAAATGTGACTTGTCTATCATTTGGGCTCTATTACTGAGGTTGTTATAAGGAATTGTATTCCTGAATGTAATTATATTTAGGTTCCTTTATTTCAATATCTTAGACTTCCTCCACTCCTTGATATTCATCATATTCAAAGAAACTTGAATATAAATTAGAAAAAATCAGTAGAAAGATAATAGGATAATTAAAATTAGAAATGATTTGAGACAGGTGAGTAGTCAATTCTCCCTGCTCTTTGATTTCATCCCCATTATTTTCCATCCTCTTGTCCATCACTTCAATGCATTGGGCAAGTAATCTGGTTAGTTTTTCTTATGAGTACTTCTCATCCCCATATCAATATTGGTAGCCATGATTGTTAGGATCTCCTTTATTGGGATGATATTAGGCATCATTTCACTCTTTCAATTCATCATACTCATTAGAATACAAATAATTCTTACCATCACCATGTTTTATCCACCATTTTGAATTAAATGCTTACTATATGTTTGGATACTCTAGATATTTAATGTCTTTTTTTGGTGGAGTGGCATATTGATATGATAAGTAATCCATCCTGCACAGCAACCATAACTATAAAGTGTGTAATATTTGATAATAGAAATAAAATTACTAAAAAATTATTTAGGTAAACTAAAATCAGTAAAAATAAATGGGATCAGAACAATCTTTGACCTAAAGAGTCAGTATCGAGTCATTTGAAATGTCCCACTTATCCCTAGAAATGGTGCCAAAATTTTATGCACCCAAAATTCATTTTTAATTATTCATGGAATAGGTCAAATTATAAATTTTTATTATACTGAACTGTACTAACTATAAAGACGCACTATAGCTAGAATTTGGGGTCTAACCCATAGAGAGCAGGGAATGCAGCGATGAAAACTCTTAACTAAAGGTTGTGTCACTCCATTTTTTGATTTATTTTATTAAACTAATTATGTAAATTGAAATAAATGAGTTTAAATAGATAAATAAAAGAGAGGGGAACCTGTTTCCATTGGCGGTTTTACTAAATAAATTAATTCAACTTTACTCACAAAATAATTATATTAAATATCCGCAAAACTAAACAGTTGCATTGATAGAAGAAATGTTTATTCCCTATCAATATAACCTCTAATCCCAATTCATGCAGGCAAGATAAATCAAAATATCTAAATTGAATTAAGTTTATAATTCCAAAAGCAGAAGTGTAATTCAATTCAATGTTCATGAACAAATTATCTCAATCATGTTGGGGTTCATCAATTATCTAAAACATGTGGTCAATGATTCAATAATGAATAAATTTTAAATATAGGAAAAACATGATAATATCACATAAAATTATCATTATGAGCAAAGGTAAATCGAACTATGATGGTACACACCCCTTTTGACTGATTCTTCTCTCCCATATGGGTTTTAGCTAACCATTGTTGGGTGATCGCCAATAATGATTAAACTATATTCCATAGGGAATAGAATAGATGAGGGGGATAGAAAAGGAAAAAATGAATAAAGGATAGAATGAAATTGAAAGATAAATGATTCAATAATTACTTCAAATAAAGGAAAACAAAACTAAAACAAAACCTATCTATGACAGAACCCTATGACAGCCTCCTGATTCTTGCACCTCATGTGTGGATTAGAATGCATCAATACCATTGACAGGCATCCTTTTTATAATACTCTTGGTTATCCATGGTCTTACCCGAGTCAAATATTGCATTTACTATCCATTCTGTGTGGTCAAAAGAGAGAAAATCCCATCAGAGGATGCATTGGAAAATCACCATTTTTTGCTGTATTGGGAACCAACATGACATGTAATGTTTATTCATGTCATGTAATGATGATCCAATATTTTCTCTATAGATTTTGAATACCCACATGTCTCACATGAATCTCAACTGAGATTTGGAATTATGACCTATGTCACGTTGTGTAACTAGATGTCACATCGTGTATTGATGATTCATGGCAAGATTCACAGCTTTCTTCACGTGGTGAAATGAAACTACTTGTCATGTAACAATGATTCATGATGTGTAAAATGTTATTTCATCACTAAAATCTCCATTTCATCCTCTATATTCATCATTTTCGCATTTGAAGTTCTCCATGATCATCATCAAAATCCAACGTCGTGCTGATTCTCTTTGCTTGCGGTGTGAAGTGTCGTTTTGTTTCTCAATTGTCATGCTTTCCTTTGTATTTCTCCCAATTTCAATTCAATATAATAAATTGAAAAACATTAATATTAGGCACAAATATTATATTAAATAAATTAATATGAAATGAATTCAAATATAATACCAATAAAAATATGTATACAAAATAGAGATATCAGTTTTCAATAACCATATTTCATAATAGTACATTTAAATAAATTATATGGTGTATTTTTTTTATATTATTTTGGGACATTAAAATATTCTCCCCTTAAGAAATTTCACCCTCGAAATTTTATTTTTCCACACTAAAATAGACGTGGGTAACTCTGTCTCATCTCCTCCTCTAGTTCCCACATTGCTTCTTCAAACTTGTGGTTTCTCCAAAACACTTGGACAAGGTGAATTTTATTATTTCGCATAACTTTTTCTCTATGATCTACGATCTGCACTGGCTGCTATTCACAATAAATATCATTATCCAATGGTACCACGTATGGATTGAGTACATGAGAGGGGTCTGGTGTGTACTTCTTCATGAGGTATACATAGAGTATATCATGTACTTGAGATATGTTTAGTGGGAGTTTTAGTCGATAGGCCACCTGTCACGACCCCCTCCCTCCAAAGGTTCCCCTACTAAACTGGAAATGGAGAAATAGAGATAATGAACCTCAAGTCCCACATCTAATAGGCCTTGATATGGAGACAAGCACCATGGGTATAAAATCTCACGAAATGGGAGGCATTACCCTTTTTAGAAAAAAACAAGATCAAGAGATAAGATGGTCCATCCCAAAATAACTCCATGAACTATATAAAATAAAAACAAAATCCATCCCAAATGCAGGTTTTCAAATAAAACTGCTACAAATACAACGAAAAACTCCAAAGTAAAATCCAAAAGAACAAATCTGACCAGCGACATGGTGACTATCCCCAATTATGAGCTACTAATGCCCATTATGGTCCATGTCGTCCTCCTGGAAACCTGAAAGAAATTTTATAATGCAGGGTGAGCATGCGAGTATACTCTATAGGAAAACCCAAGTCTCTCGTGCAAAAGTGGAGAATCATTCTAATTCCCCTGTGATAAAATAACAGAAACCAACATCACTTAAGAAGGTATACTAGCCACCATAACCTCACCAAAGTCACACAAACCAAAGAATGCAAGTAACATATATTAATATAGAGAACGCTGATGATTGGGTAACCCACAACTTTTTACCACCAATTAGCCACTCTCACACCCTAATGGAAAGCATACCAATGATCCCATATCTTCTGAAACTACCACCTCACAACCCGTACACACACACCTGATCCTCACAGCTAGTCTCACAACCTAGGAAAATGAAGCACATCACATCACACCTACACACACCTGGGCCTCACAACCACATACCTCCCATCAAAACCCGGGCCACATACCACATCACAACCCAAAAACACCTGAGAAAGCACAACACATCTCATCTCAAAGATACCTAGGAACACAACTCACCCATACACACCAGATCCTCACAAACTACTTCCTACCCAAAGAATCTTGGGCTATCACCACCTAGAAGATGGAGCGGGGAAGGGAAGGTGGCCAACCTCTATCCTCCCACCGAGATGTTTAGGAAAGTCACTCTCCCCCAGGATAATGTAGGTGTTCATCACATAGTTCTCAACCAGGGTGGGGTGCATATAGAAATCACAATAAAAATATAGGTATGTATATATATAGTATCAAACACTCAATCCCAACCTATGAGTTCTCAATAAAGCTATCAACCACCCTATAATATTTCCAACTACGATTCTACCTCTAAATACATTATTTAACACAAAAAATAATCACTTCAGAGGTTGATAAAAGAAACCCATTCAAAAAAATCCACAACTCAAACACACCCCCAACCAACTCATTTTACCAAACATCATTCTTTATTAAGGAGATAATTTATTCATTCCATCCCTACTCAAGAAAATACCTACTAAAGCACGTAACGATCCACACAATAGAAACCACATAGAGGAAAAAGAACCACAATAAACTAAACCACTACCATCATCATTCTTCAAAGTCATTCCACCATCTCCTTCCTCTTAATAAGCAAGCCACCAACATATAACCAAACCCCACAACAAACCTCATTTCAACAAAACATGACATTCTAACTGTATAAAAACACCACACACATCACACTCACTAACATAAACATACCACAACCTGAATCTACAGCCCTTCTACTCAAACACTACCCATCCATTCTACAATCAAACAAACTCTCAACCTAAGATACCATTTCACCATCCATATCACCTTAGAAACAACCACACTCTCAACCCCAACACCATAAAACCACCAAAGACACAAAATAGAATGAACTACACACAAAAAAAAGCCACACCAAACAAGAAATGTGTATTTAGATTTAGAAAATACCCATTCTTTAATTCCACTTTGATAATTTAGTGGTTATCCCAGAGAAATTTCAATCCTGAGGCATCCATTTATTTAATCGAATATACATGGTTAACCAATTTCATATTCTTACGGTCTTTCAAAGAGTATCAACAAAAATACATCACAATTCATCCCAAGTGCACAAAAAATACCACCAATGTCCATGATTTTTAGTAGGCATATAGCCTATACAGACCACAATATCAATAAACAAAAAAACAGAAGCATACGTCACTTTTACCCTGCCTCTATATATTTATATTAAATTGAATTTATAATATTTATTTATTCAAAATTATTATATATTCACAAGAGAACATTCATACACCCACCCACATGATACACAATTTAAAATAGATGAAGGTATCCCTACTTGGAAGAACATACGATCGACAACTCCTCCTAGCGCCAAAATAGGGGGTGCACAAGGATCCAAGGATATGATATCGAAGGGCGAAACAAAAAATCATGGTTCCCTGAGAAAGATATTTTATGGGTGACTTAGTATCAAGATAAAGGTAAGTTCACAATAAAGGAATGGTATATACTTTATAAAGTCCAGATGCTAAATCTATAGGGAAAATAATTTCATAGTTCATTAAAACTGGATCATGATCAAGACCACGTGTTTTGACTATTAAAAGTCTTAGGGGCGTTTGGAAATTTAAAGATAAATTTTATACCCTTTTAAATGGATTCAAAACCACTAGAATATTCTATTAAACCCATTTTATGTAAACTAAAACATTAAATAATAGAAACTAGAAAAAACTGGGAAAACTGGAATTTTGAAAAACTATTGGAGGTGACCCACTGTTGGATGAGTCATTGATGACTGAGTCACTTTTGGGTGAATCACCATTTAATGAATCACTGACATGAGCTACCGATGGTGATTCAACAATGGATAAGTCACCGCTGGGTGACTCACCGTTGAACAAGTCACTAACATGATCTACTATTAGTGACCCACCGCCATGACCTACCATAAAAAATTCACTGACGCGACTCACCGATGCCACTCACTGATGCCACCTACTGATGCCACCTATTGACATCACCTATCGACGCCACCTGCTGACAAAACCTACTGATTCCACCTACCAATGCCACCTATTTATTCCACCTACCATTGGAAAAACTATATTTTTAGAAATATGTTGAAATATGTCACCGTGACTTCCTAGAACACCTCAAAAACTGAATTTTTGCAATGTAAAGGACTGGGGAGGTCTATGCCATTACACCGCCACTCTTATGAGATCAAGGATCTAAAAGGGTTCGATGTATCTTGGACTAAGATTTACCTCCTTAACAAATCCCATCACTTTCTTCAATGGAGATATGCGAAGGAATACTATGTATCCAATATCAAACTCTATGTCTCATTGATGACTGTCAGCATAGTTATTTTTTTGAATATGAGTAGCCTTGATGTACTAATGAATGTTATTAACCTTTACCACCTTTTCCTAGACCATTTTAGGACCAATTAGTTTGTATTCCCCAACTTTATCCCAACATGTATGTGTTCTGCACCTCTTCCCATAAATAGATTCATAGGGAGCCATTTGGATGCTTTAGTGGAAACTGTTGTTGTAAGAGAACTTGAATAGAGGAAGATGTTGTCCCCATCCTTCTTTGATGTTAATTGATCATACTATCAACATGTATTTAAGTGTCTAGATATTTTTATTAAATTTGAATTAATTTTGGGGGTGATAAGACATGATGAAGTTCAACTCTATATTTAGATAATGTAGGTGATTCTTTCAAAAATTAGAGGTGAATCTTGGATCTAAATTAGATACAATAGATAGTGGTACTCCATGTTTCCTTACCACTTCTATGATGTATATTCGTGCAAGTTGATCTAGTAAGAAACCCCTTCAAATTTCAATGAAGTGTATAACCTTTATAAGATGATCCACTATAACCCATATACCATTATTCCCTCTTGATGTCTTTGAAATACCAGTGACAAAGTCCATGGTGATGTTTTCCTATTTCCATATAGGTATGGGTAATGGTTGCATAATCTCCATGGATTTTTCCCTTTCCACTTTCACTTGATGGCATACAAGACATCTTGATGTATACTGCACGATATCCTTCTTCAAATTGTCCCACCAATAGTTTTCTCAGAGATCTCGACACATCTTTGTGCTTCTTAGGTGGATGGATAAGGTTGATCTATGTGAATCATCCAACATATACATTTTAAACTTAGTATTTGATGGTACACATAGTCTCGACCCAAATCTCACAACTCCTTCTTCATTAAAATTGAACTTGGAGGATTTCCCTTCTCTTATAGTTTTCACTTTCTTTTGAATTCCCACACTATCCCTTTGGGAATATTTTAACCTATCCATAATAGAATAATGTGAAATAATTTGTAAAAGTATTGATGATATACCTTCCATTATGATTCCTATGTCCATCCTTTCTAAATCTAATATGATCAGATCCCTCTCAATTATCATTAATGATTGAATTACTAGATTATTTCTACTTAGAGAATCTACCACTTTATTTACATTACTAGGATGATAGTGGATTGATCATTCATCGTCCTTGATAATTTCTAACCATACTAGTTAATGAAAATACATGTATTTCTGTGTGAATATATACTTGAGGATTTTGTGATCCGTATATATTTCACACTTATCCCCAAAGAGATAATGTCACCGTATTTTCAAAGAGAATATAACTACATCCGACTCTGTATCATGAATTAGGTAGTTCTGTTTTTGAACTTTCAATTGCCTTGAAGAATAGGCTATGACTTTGTCATTCTACATTAACAAATAACCCAATCCCTTCAGCTAAGAATCACTAAACACTATGAAAATTTATGAACTTGTTGGTAGTATGAAAAGAGGTGTAGTGATAATCCTCCTTTTTAACTCCTTGAATCTTTGTTCACATTCATTATTCCAAGTAAACTGGATTCCATTCTAAGTTAACATGGTTAGAGGGTTTGAAAATCATTATAAATTTATCACAAATAAAATATAGTACCCATCTAATCCAAGGAAACAATGGATATCTATAAAAAATGTTATTCCCAACCATCCTTTAATTGCTTTAATATTTTAAAGATCTATAGATATCCCATTTCTTGTGATGATATGCCACAATAATGAAACTTCCTTCAACAAAAACTCACATTTTCTATACATAGAATAAATATTAAACATTTGTGAGGTCTTTATAACAATGTTCAGAAGCTCCTCATGCTCCTCCTTTCTTTTATAGTATATTACAAAATCATCTATAAAGACTACCGCACATTTTTTGAGGTAATATATAAATACTCCATTCATCAATTCCATGAATATTATTAGAGAATTAGTGCATCCTAATGGAATCACTATGAACTAATAGTTCCCATACCTTATAAGGAAATAAATCTTGAGGATATCCTTCCTTTTCACCCTTACTTGATAATATCCAAACCACAAATCCACCTTGGAGAAGTATTTTTCTCTACATAACTGATCTAACAAGTAATCAATCTATGGTAGATGATATTTCTTCTTTATTGTGATATTGTTGAGATCACGTTAATCAAAGAAAATGCACATTAAACCATCATGTTTATTGATGAAGAGGACAGGTGCACCCCATGGTGAAGCACTTGGGAATATGAAACCTTTATCCAGATTCTATTATAGTCATTTCTTTAGCTCTTCAACTTCCATAATAGACATTCTATATGGATTATTGGATAATGGTGACACCCTATGTATAATCTCGATTAAAAATTAAACCTCTCGGCTAGGAGGAAGACCATAAAATTCAATGGGAAACATATTAGTGTATTCCCTCACGTTAGGAATGTCTTCAAGGATAGTTATTTCATCTGAGACTGTCATTTTATCTAGATAAACTTTCTCATAGTGTAATAATATCCATTATTTAGATGTTGGTGCAAAATAATATTGATCATCCTCTTTTCACTTGTACAAAATTGGGGGATGATTCTCAATATTGAGAGTTATTTCCTTCTCATGGAAATTTATGTTGGATCTATATAGGGAAATCCAATCCATGCCTAGATTTGCATCATATTACACCAAATGGAGTTTGAAAAGGTTTTCTAGAAAGTTCATCCCACAAATTATGATAGGGGAATATTTATATACCTGAGATGCAATAATTTTCCCATTTTCTATTTTCTCCAATTACTCTATTTCCATGCTTTGTGGTGGTGTTTGAATAGTTCTACTAAAATTTTTTGATATGAAGGAATGTGTTGAACGAGAATAAAAAAAGTACATTTTATATCCTTAAATGAATAACTAGCGTACCTATTACAAATTCATTTTTGGGTTCCACCTCAGTAGTTGTGATGGAGAAAGATCACAATTGATGCCTTGGAGGTTGTTGGTTGTCTCCGAAAAGCCTTGGCTTAGTGCACCAATTTGAAAAATTCACTAGTTACTTGAAGTTGTAGGAATGAATAATGTGTTTAGGGTTGACTGGAGAATTAATTTCCTCCATCGCATTAGCTAGTTTCTTCTACCAACAATATTTAGATAGGTGACCTTCCTTCCCACACATAAATCATTTCCTCACCCCCATATAAAATTTATAGGGTGTTTCTTTCCGCACCTTTGACAAGTGGGATGTTGAAATTTCTTGGAAGTATTAGATTTATCCACCAGACTGATAGATTTAAAATCCACTTTATGATTCTAATACCCATGATATCTATAAGATTAACCTATCTCCATTTTTACTTTGAGGGAACATCAGAAAATTTCTTTATAGCTATAAAAATCATGGATCACTATGGATTTTAGTAGAATAGGTTTTAGACCACAAAAAAAGTGGAGAACCTTGAATTTGGGGATAAAAAAAATCCATAGGTGTATTGTGAAATTATTCGGAAGTTTTCCTCATACTTCTCAATAGATTCATTAAATTTTTTATTAAGAGTAATGAAATATATTTCCATTTTAAGATGAAGAGTGAGGAAAATATTTAATGATTTTTTTTTCATAATTCCTTTCACTCCATCACTTTGATCCCTTCCTTATGCTTCATATTCTTAATAAATGTACACCAATTATCAGGTTCTCCCCCCATACAATAAATATCTAGTATAAGCTTGTATTTTTTTGGAACATTGAAGGATGTAGAATATCTTCTCAATGGATTTGATCCATTATTCAAAGATTAAGGGACCAAATTATCCATTGAAAGTCAGAGGCTTTTATCACATTAAGGTATCAATCGTAGTTTGTTCTATATTAAGGGGATTTGGATGCTCCGCCCAATCCATGTTTATATTCATAACCTAATTCAGTTGAGAGAGTGTAATCATGAAGTTCAGAATTCCTTCTCACATCGGATTGGGTATCTTGTTGGGGGAATTCATCACATTTCCCAATACATTGATTGTTTACTCAATTCCTCATATTTCTATTCATTGGATAGAATAAAAGAAAAATTAGAGGTGGTAATTTTTAAACAATTAAACACATAAAGGGGACATCAAATGAAATTAAAGGAATAACTTAAAATTTACTTTTATTTCCTTAACTTATAATTTTCCAGGCTTTAATCTATGTTATCTATGAACTATTTCCTAACATATAATCGTATTGGTGTTTTTTGTTTCTTTAATAATGGCATGTAATGAGATTATGAATTTACCAAAGCACATCACTTGGGATTGTGAAACCAAGTGAGTAGTAAGGCTCGTTGTTGTGTACCATGCTACACTGAGTCAGGCTCAACACACTTTGCTGGAGTTCTTACCACTTGGTATATCTATTCTAGAATAACGTCCACTTATAGTATCCAGATAGGGATGCATTTTCTTGATAAAACACTTAATATATACTTAACAAAATTTAGGGATGTTTTCTTATACCTAGTCTTATCCCTATGGCTTTCTCTATAATTTTCTAATTTTAATCCCAAAAATAACAAAACATTTTCTCTAATACCAACTATAACAAAAATTCTATTTATTATAAATTAATTATTGATTTATTATATTAAATTTCAAATAATACAACCTAAAATATCAATAAGTCTAGTGTCTTCAGAAATTAGGAACATATCATAACATATTGAATATTGGGAACAATAACATTATTGAAAAATTCCACAACATGATTCTAAAATTCCATGGATTTTAAAACTACACGGGATAACCTAGGGACAAACATAAGAATGGGGTGAGCTATAAAGACTAGTAAGGTAATAAAAATGGAATAAGGTGATACATGTTAGAAAATAGGCATGTCAACGAGGCATAAAAATAGTTTGAATCATAAAAATGAACAATAAGACATGATATATCATGATAAACATAACATGAGAAATGTGGAAAAAATTAAAACACCGCATCATAATCATAGGTCAAATCTAAATCACCAAGATATCATGGGGGGAAAAGTCTCATAAATGAATTAGTTTCACTCCCTATCCCAAAATCATATCTCATGAGACTAAATATTACACAACGTATTGGAGCGCTATATAATTCTGGGCGCACCTATCACATTCATTTGATTCTCATGCTTAAGCATGCCACATAGATCATACAAAAGGGATTAATTCATTATCATAATTTATTACATGATAAAAAAGTTTGGTATAAATATATATAACTCCATAATAAAAAATTATATGTGAATAAATGTGAACACCCTTGATAGGAAATGGGTATAGTATTCACTATATAATTATTTTGGCATGAAAAAATCATATCGAAATTTCGGCAGCATAATGATGTCACTTAAAGATTCATAAAAATGGGTTGATTAGAGAGAATTGGGTATATTATCACATATACATAAAATTATTTGTAATAGATATTTGTAAAAATATATTCCAACATTAGAAATTGTAAATTGAAGGAATAAGTTAATAAAGAAACTTGAATAAAGAAAAGAATCCTAACTATATTTTGGCATGGTAACGGGTGTACATAAAGGATCATGGGAGGATTAATGAGATTTATAGGGGATATAATAGTTTATAAATTAAATTTAAAGTAATTATAATATTTAAGAGCATATACCAACATAATCAAATGTAATTTAAGAGACATAACATAAAATAAGTGCTTGAATGGAAATGAGAAGAGAGGAATCCCTTACTTGAGTGTGCAGATCAAAATGCTTAGGAGGGGGTTTGTGAGAGATTGGGGGTGAATTAGGAGGAATATATTGAGTGGAGAAAAAACTATACATGTTCTACAAGGAGTTTTATAGAAGAGAAATGGTATATTGTCTTAGTTTATGTAGGAATGGAGGAGAATTTCATTATTATCTAGGTTTTGGACTCAACATAATAAAATAACCAAAACCACAAACCATCCCATGGATTTTTACCATGGTTTCTACAAAATTGGATCAGTTTTGATTATTTTATAAGAAAAATAGTCTAAATTAATAAAATAATGCCTCGACTTATATGGAGGTGATTTATACACTTACAGAAATGATTTTAAAACCTTAAAAAATACATTAATAGTTTTGGAGGATTCAAAATGGATTTATAAAATTTATTAAATAAACATAAAATTAAATTATTTTAAATTGAAAACATATATTTGGTCATGTGTACCCTTTATAGTATTTATTACAATACTTTTGGGTCATTATAATGCCATAATACACAAAGTATATTTATATAGTATTTAATTTTTACCTAAAAATTTGACTATTTCAGAAAATAATGAAAAATACACCATTAGATAATTTATAACATATGATTTCGAAAATAATATTCATTTTATCTAAATAATTTTCCCAATATTTTATTTTTTAGTTTTAATATAAAATCGACATTTATTAAGAAATGATGACTTTTTTTGACAATAACACTTTTCAAACCCTTATAAAAATTACATTTGAATTCATAAAAATTATATGATTATTAATATTTAATAAAAATTATTTAATAATAATATTTTATTAAAATATCATTTATTTTAAAAATTCATTAATTCATTAAAATGAATTCCTTAATTAAATTTGAATATTAACAAAAAATACAATTTATTTTTTATTGAATCAAAATAAAAATCATTTATATTCTAAAAAAAGATGAAATTTATTAGTTATTATATTAAAGATAATTTAAATACTCATATTTCTAGGCTCTTGATACATATCCCTTTAATACACCAGTAACTTCCCTAAGAGTATGGTGTGTGATGGTGGGACTTTCATGGGGTGGTTCGACGAACAAAGTTTGGGCCATGATCTTGATGAACATTAACTTCTACTATAAATAGTTTATATCATGTTTAAGATGTTGGATATAAAATTGGGATTGGTCAATGGAAAATCCTTGAGATTCTATCTCCATCATAATCTCAAATATATGGGTTTTATAGGGTACGATCCTAATGGTTGAGGCAATCACTTCCTTTGTCTGTGTCAACTGGATTTGTTAAAACCCTATATTTATACTAATCACATAATAACTATTTAATGAATAAATTATCAATGATAATGATTCTTAATGGTAAATTAAATCATATAGTATATAATAATACCAAATAAGTTTATGTGTTTTCTATAACCATATTATATAATAATACTTTTAAATAAATTACAAGGGGAATTTTATTTATAATAGTTTGGATTGTTACATGACTTATTTGAATAATCCTTGAATAAACACCACAAAAAACAATCCTTAGAGAAGGTTAGGAGGGAATCATGCATACAAGGATAGGCTAGGGTTGAGTGAGAGTGAGGATACATGGTTAGTGATTTAGTTTCAAATAGGGGTAGAGTAGCAATTTTATTATTTTTAAAATCCATGTATACCACATAGTTTGGATGCACAATTTCCAAAACGTACACTGATCATCTAGGTGGAAATATATTTACCTAGACACTTTCTTGATTTGGGTGCATATTTATGCAAACCGTGTGGCCACTATGTAAAACAAATATCAGATAAAACTACAGACTTTTCACAGTTAGCCACATGATTATTTCTAACCATGCACTAACCGTGTGAAGCCCAATATTTACCAAAGTTCATATTAAATGACACATAAATTAATTATAAATTTAAAAACAATAAAAAATACATTTTTATATGAAAATAAAACTGTATGTGTGTTAATTGTAGGGTCTTAGAAGTTGATCATGAGTTGTTTCATTTTCTAAAGATCATGAATGAAGAATAATATTGATTCAAAAGGATTTGAAACTTTAAGAATAAGGATTTCATAAACTTTGGTATGTTATTCATATGTTTTATAAAATAAGATCATAATTTTGAATAATTTAAGGTTTATGAACCTCATAAAGTTCCTGATTGACGTAAGAGTGGCCGACAGGTGTAAGATCGATGTATAGGGAATCCACATAAAGGGATTCATGAATGGATATCCACATAAAGATAATCAAAAAGTTCATAAGGATGAATTTATCTCCATGTAAGTATCATCTATAGTATGTGTATGAGTCATTAATTTGGAACGTATGTGTCCTTTTCATACGAGTCATAAATTTTTTTGGAGTATATGAGATATCTAATCATACAAAAATATTGGTGAATATGACAATGCTCAATGATGTGTTCTTAATTTCCTAAATATCAGGAGTATTTTTAAATGTTTCTAGTCGTGTTTAAAATATGGATGGAGATTAAGATCTATGAAAATTCTATAAACTGAGAAACACGGTGTTCCTTTATTTTCATATACATTTTTCATGTACACATGGAAATAATTTAAATATAGGTAGATTTTTTAGGAGATAAAAGGGGATTTGATGTTTCCAAATTATGAAGGAAATACTAAGTATTAAAGAGATATTTGAGGAGGTTTTGAATTACCCAAAATCATTGTAATTGAAAACTTAAAATTTCCTGAGTATTGAAAATTCTTAGATATGAAGGGAGATTAAATTTGACATTTCAACTATTTATAAACATATGTTGTAGTTCAAAGATAAAAAAATAATTGTAGAGAACCAATATTGTATCTAAATTTTAGAACAATGAGTATCAAAGAAAACATTTAAAGGGGAATCAGTATTATTAATGTTGTACTAGAGAATAAGAAGAAGATAAAGATGTGAGTGGAAGTGCATGCACTATGCAAGAAATGAAAAAATAATCATAAAAAAGAAGAAGATTTATTTTTTATATAAGTTTATATAGTGTGTGAAGAATATTGCAACTATGAATGAGAATAGGAGGAGAGAAAATATTTCTATTTTTCTACTAGTAAGAATAAGAAAGTGTTGTCTAGTTTTTTGTACATAAAAAATAAGGGTCTTGTATCTAGTATAAGAAAATAAGAAGAAATTGAAGGGTTGATTTCAATTTAATATCCATGTAAGAGAGGAAGAAGTGGGACACTCAACTCATTGATTGTACACTATTGGAATGTAGTAACAACACCCTTCAGGTTGCTGTAAAAGTTCAGAATAAACTATGCAATATAAAGTGACTAAATTAAAATGTGATTTTATGGATAAATCCTACTTGTTTTAGCTCACATGTTGATGGTATTGGGTAGCACAAACATGTGTTTTTTTAATCACTTAAAGGATAAACATTTTGTTTTGAAATGTGAAACTTCTAACCTCCCATTTACTTTGTGTGTGTTTTTGTAAGTTTTAATAAATAAAGGAAAGGTGAGAGAATGAGTGATCCATTAACTAAACTATGTAGAGGTGAAATAAAGGGATAAAATGATAAGTTGATTTAAAAATTCCCCAAAACCGATTCACCCACTCTAATTATTGATTATATCCTAAAGTGATACTATAATTGGTATCATATAAAGGTCCATGTATAAATAGATTATCTATTTTTTAAGTTTTTATCTTTTTAATATCTAATACTCTTTTTATGTTTTTAATGAAGTGCAGTTTTGGTGAGGAAACACTTATTTTAGATTTGAAATCTATCCCTACCAAGACCATTATAAATTTGAAAAAGAAATAGGTGAGAAGGTTGAAGAAGTCATCATTATCTTGGCTATTGGAAAAAGTTTTAGTTTCTTTATTTCATAATAATATAGAAGAAATATCAGATATGGAAAGAGAATAAATGTTAGTTCAATATACCATTAAATAAATGGAAACATTTTATACCTTAGTTAAATCAATGAAATATAGTAATCACGTGGTAAGTTATAATTATTTTCTAAACTATCCTTTTAAAGGATAAATCACCAGTGGGAATCATCACACATCCATTGATTCAAAAGAAATATCAGTTGATGGTATAAAAGAAATATTAGTTTATGGTTTAAAAGATACGATTCATATTTTTCCTAAATAAATTGTTTATTTTATTTTTAGGATTTTTAAAAGTCAGTACAAAGAGATCATCCAAATTGATGGAGAGGTAGAGAATATTGATAAATATTTTGTAGAAAAGTTCCTAGAATGTATAAATATCTAAAAATAAATCATGTCCATATAAAAAATGTAATTTGAGGTGAGATTCTTAAAATATAAAAAAATGTCTCAAAGAAATTAAACAGATGTATGAGATTAAGAAAACACTTAAGGAGTTGTTTTATAAATCTAAATAAAGTCAGAGAAACTATTTTGATGTCAATATTGTGCAATTATTGGTTAAATATAAGAGGATCAAGGAGCTTTAAACAATGTTACATAAGATGATCAAGATGCATGGTAAATAAGTCAAGAGAATCAAGAAGGAAAGTGAAGAAAAAATGATGATAACAAAATATGGTAAATCCATTATCAATATGAAATGTATTTATATTGAAATAAAATTATCAATTTTAAAAAATGATCAAGACATGACTTTACAAGAAGATGATGAAAATATTGCTACTACCACACAAACATTATAGGAGGTTTCATGTTTTAAAATACTTATAATTAATGAAAAAATACATTTAGATCATATTGTGATCAATCCAAAATAGGATTAAAGGAATTGTTACTATCAATACGTAAATATACTAATTGTTCTAAGAAAAATTTAAGGTAAGTATATGTTTAAATACAAAATTTATATAAAAATAGATGAGGGTAAGTGATGATATAACTAACACTATGTAATTAGTTGATAAAATTTGGTGTTTGAGTGTTATATCCCCAAAATAATCTTAAAAAACTGATTTAAATTCTCAAAACAATATACTATTAGTTTTATAAATTTTGGACAACATTCAATTCAAATAATAAATCCTTATCTTTGCAGTTTCTAGTGTTTTAATGGGTTTGGGAGTAGTAAATATTATTGTTGGCATAGTCTTTCAATTACTAAAGATGAAAGAAAACCTAAAATAAGGGGAAATGAATCTAATATGGTGGAACATCCATATATTAAAAGGAAAATCTATATACTACAAATGTATTTGAAATACTTGGAAGTATGTGTGGAATTTTCAATGGTAGTGGTCACATTAATTATTCATGATCAGTGAATATTATGTTAAAAAATTGAGAAATGAGACAAAAAGAGATGATGAAGAAAGGTGAGACATCCATGTATAAGAATATAAAGAAATATGAAAATAAAAATATTCCAAAGAATATTTCAGGGAATACTTAGGGTATATCCTTTTGTAACAAACCCAAAATGTCCAAGAGGAGTTCTCTATAAACTAGGAAACATTTATTCTATTATGAAAATAGAGGATACAATACAAACACATTCAAACTAGACATGGATTTATATGTTAATATAGCTAAGAAATATAATTTTGGTAAATTAGTCCAATAAAATCACAAATGGATAGTTTTAGTAAAAATAATTCTCAAGAAGCCATGTGGGAACTTCAAAAAGGTTTCTTATATACCTACAGAGTGTATAGTTATTTGGGAAATATATTTAGAGAAATAAATGAAGATGGAAGAAACCCAATTGAAAGATTATAATAAAGTGAACAATTATATTCCACATTAAGAACCCAAATTTCATGAGTGGTTTTCACCAAATGAAAACCCAAGAGTTTTAGGAGAGTTGTGTGGAAGGTGAAATATGGATGATCATATTTCCAAATACTATTTAAAAATGATTCCAACACAATAATAAGCCATGAAAATAATGAATATTGTATAAGGTGATGTATTTGAATTTATGGATAAGGAAAAGATAGGTATACCATATAAATAAGTGGAACATGTGAAGAATTATATGCTACCTAATGTGAAATTATATCTAAAAGATAGTTCTGCAAGCATGGATAATGGATCAACTTTGTTGAGAAAAGAATATAAAACTTACTATTTACATTGAGGAATAAGAATTTACACCTTATTCCCTATAAATTTTAATGTATTTATTTTCTTACAATATATGGAATTGAAGGCGAAAAATATTATTTGGGGAGAAATTGAGAAGTAGTGAAATATTTCAAAACTAGATAATAAGTTGTAAAAAACTAGATATAATTTTAAAATTTTCCATTTTTGTGCTCTCATAATAACAAGAATAGTCATTATAGAGATTTAATATATTGTAGATAAGTGGCATGAATCATTTAGGGGGAGATAAGTGAAGAATATATTGAAAGGTTTGCAAAAATCTTAACTCATAGAAATCTATTTTCTTTAACATTCTTGATAATGGTGTCATTGAAAATGGTATGATTTCTTATTCTCTCATCATTGGTTATAAACATTAGATCTCAATAATAATGTGGAGAAAGTTTTCTCAATTAATTATATGGAGGTGAAAATTTATAGAAAATTTAGGTTTTTTTTCTTAAATTTAAAACTAACTATTTATTCTTGAATGATTTTAATATGTGTATTGAAGTGAGTATAAGAATTCATGTTAAAATTTTCAATGAGAATATTTATTACAATTTATATTATTCAACTATCTCATCCTCAAAATAATTAGACAAATCCTAATAAATATGATACATGGTAATAATATTTAGTTGGTATCATATTAATTTTATTATAGATAAATTTATAATCTAAATAAAACCATCTTGTTTTCTACACCGATCATAGATCAAGTAGACATAGAGTTATCAACAATGATGGAAATTTACTTAGGAATAGATTGAAACCAAAATTTTTCATGTACATTGTATTTTATGTCAATAAGGGGGTGAGAAGAAAATAAATATGAATGGTGAATGAGAATTTGGGAGAGAATGAAATATGTTTGAGAAATGAAGAGCACATATCAACATATCATTTTAGTGATATTGAAAAGAAATACAAAGGGGGATATTGTTGAGACCTCTTTATGTGTGTTTTATTTTTTATCAATATATGTTAATGATAGTGGATTATCAATAATGTTTGATGTAAATATACTAATGAAGAAGTAACTTGGATGTTTTTCGGAGAACCCAAAATTGTTGTTGAATAAGAAGTATTCCCAAACATGTTCTAATTTTTTATTAAGTAAATATAAGTTAAAAGTGAATAAGAGAAGTGTTGAGGATAGAAGGTTAGATTTTGGTTATTGAGTTACACTATTATTTAAAAAAGGAAATCTAAAGGTGTTCTAAGAGAAAAAAATGACCATCTCAAAACCATCACATCAACCTAAGCAGCCCAGGAATCAAAATTACACTAGACTAATATTGATGGTGGTGGCCAACCTCAAGGGACATAGAGGTGGTAGAGACCCTATACAGGCCTTGCACGAGCAAGGTGTCATGAAGCTTCCTTGTGGGGTGGCATGACAGACCCTTCAGGATGATACATACCTTAATGGATTTTATTAAGTGGCTAAGAATTACACATTTTAATAAAAAATAAGAACTCCACACAAAATTTCCAAAGGGGGGCTTTGTAATATGAGAACTATACATAGATTAAAATGTGAACATGATAGATTAAGATGATGACATAAGTAGTCATCTCTATGAAACTATAATTTGTTTCACCTTTCATTTTTCATTTAATTAAAGATCATTCTTCACTAGTGTTTTTATACCGAAGGATCATTAAAAGATTTTTGTTGAGGTCATTGAAAGTCCAACCATGAATTTAGAATATTAGAATAATAAGAAGAATGAAGTATGAAAAGCTTACTAATCCAGAATATTATAAGTAACATATTTTTGAAATTTATTTGAAGACGAGTACACTGAAAGAAATAGTTAGAGGGAATTTGTAATTGATTATGAGTTATTTCATTTTAAAAAGATTATGCATGGATAAAATAGTGAATAAAAAAGAGTTAACACTCAAATAATAGAGAGTTCACAAGGTTAAATCTATTCTTCATATGTTTTAGAAAGGAGGATTGAAAGTTTGAAGTGCATAAAGTTTATAAACCTCATAAGGTTTTTGGTCACTGTAAGAGTGGTCAATAAATGCAAGATCAACATTAGGGGAATCTGTGTAAGGGGGTTTATGAATGGATATCCATGTAAAGATGATTAAAATTTTTGTAAAGATGCATTTATTTCTATATAAGAATCATCCATAGTATGTACACAGGCTATTCAATTGGAATGTGTGTGTCATATAGGTATGAATCTATGTATGAGTCATTTGAATGTTTTGAATGTATGTTTTATCAACTCATACAAAAAATATTGATGAATATATTGATTCTTTATGATGTGTTCTGAATTTATTAAATATAACGAGGCTCGTGATATGATTCTAGTATTGTTTACAATACAGAAGGAGATAAATATCCATAGATATTCTATGCACTGCAAAACAATGAGTTCTGCTACTATCTTACGATTTCTTCATGTATATGTGGGTATAGTTTAAATATAGTCCAATTTTTATAAAATAAACAAGGCCATGATTTATTTAAATTTTGTAGTAATTACAGAGTATTTAGGATATATTTTAGGATGTTTTTAGTAACCAAAAATAATACTAATTCAAGACTTAGTATTCCATTAGTACAAGGAATTATTAGACAAGAATGGGATATAAATATGATGAATAAACTCTATATAAATACATATTGTATGTTAATGATAAAAAAATAATTTTGGAGAACCAATACCACATATAAATTGAAGAACTATTAGTATAAAATAAAAGAGAGAGAGGAGTACCAATAATATTTGTTCTACACTAAAGAAGAATAAGAATAGTGGATAGGAAGTTTATGCACCATCTATTCAATGAGAAGAAGAATTAGGAAATAGAATAATATTTTTAGCATATCAGTTTTCATTGATTAGGAATGATCTTATACATGTGAAAGAGAATATGGGAAATTTTAGATTTCTATTTTTCTATTAGGAAGAAAAAAAGGTGATATGTAATTATGTTCTCATAGAGAAAGAAAGGACTTGAAGCTAGTGTATGAGAAGAAGAAGAAAAGTAAGGGATACTTTAATGATTCTATGAAAGTGATATAGGAAGAAACAAACTAGATAGTACACTGATTTTACACTATTGGAAAGTTTTATAATTACATAATGAGATATTATAAATCATAAATATTAACCATTAAATTTTAGTATAATAAAGTGCAATGAAATTTCATGGATAAACCTTTCTTACTATATCCTATAGGTTGATACTAGTGGGTAGTGTGATCATGGATTTTTCTCAATAGAACCAAGTATAATTGTTTCATTTTAAAATAAAAACCTTTTAAATATCATATATAATTTTTGTGTGTATTTTAAAGTGTTGAGAAGTGATTGAAACGTGAGATAATGGGAGATCCATTCACTTAACCAAGTATAATTAAATTAAAGGGATAAAAATATAAATTGATTTAAAAATATACCAATAATAATCCACCCATCTCAGTATTGATCATATCCCAAAGTGATCCTATAAAGGTCCCATAAATAAATCTTTAGATAACATGAATGGCATGAGGAGTACTAAGAAAAACATATTGAAGAAGAATAATCTACTCTAGAAAAGGGACAATAACTTAGAGAAAGAAAATGTGGAAGGCATTGAGGAATGAAAAGACCTCAAAGAATATATTCTTATAGTTATTGAAAACAAATCATAGTCAAAAGAAGATAATAATGATGATGATGAATAAATAGAAGGTAGAGACGATATCCAAGAAGAATTGGGATATGATCTAGAATAAATGGATGTTTGAATATCCAAAACAAAGAAAACCAACAGAGTGGTTCATGTTTCCAAACTCTAGATATAATATTGGAAAGAAGAGACATTTGAGTTGAGATAATATATTGAAAAGAAAAAATATAAGAATCTAGAATACTCAGAGAAGGTTATTGAGTGAAAGATCAATATTTAAGAGCAATGTAAGGTTATCAATATCCTTGAGGAAGAATATTTCAGTGCATGATGAAAAATAAAAGATCAGAAAAAAATCTTGAATCCTGGTTTAACATTGAGAAATCAGATCAAACAAGTGATCAGGGAGGTAAAATAGAATTTTGGAATTCCCATAGGGAAATCAAAGGATTTTTTTCATAATCAGAAGACACTTTAGAGTCATGCATATGGTATGAGGATTGATAATTAGTAGAAGGAAGTATTAAATGACCTTAATACATAGAAAACCACTATAAATTTGAAGGTTTATTTGGGTATGAATTGAAATTATAATACTAGGTGAACCTAAGAGACAACTAGTGTAGTAGTAAGTACACATAAGAGTTCACCACAAAATAGGTTTTAATATTATAGAAAGACGGTACACTCTCAAAATGTGTCTTCCATAGACAAGAGGTACTATAGGGCATAAGATAAATGAAGTTATCAAAGTATAGTTCAACATAATAGGAATGAATTTTATTGTTACTATTTATAGTGTAAAGGATTTGGAAATAATACTAGATATTTCTCATTGAAGAAGCTGAGAAATGTACATTTGAAGACTGAAAGAGGTTGAACATAGTAACTAAAAGAATAATAAAGTTAGCTGAAAATATAAAATATATTTATATCTTTGAAAGATGAAGTTGGTCCATAATAATGTAAGGAATACCAAAAATAACAATCAACACTAGGTATGAAGTAAAAGACATTGATCAAGAAGAGAATATCTAAGAAGGTAATAATTTTATAGATTTCCATGAAATCATAAAATCTTATTAGTGTATTACTCCTTGACAGTGAACGCACTTCCCATATGGTGGGAAATTAGGTTCTTATCACAAGAATCAAGTACCATAAGAATGGTTTCATCATATTTGGAAATGATGAATGATTAAATATTATTTGTTTAGGAAACTTTTAGTTTGGGGGTAAAGATACGAGATGTGAAGATGTATTTTTTGTTGAAGGTATCAATTAAAAATTGATAATTTTCAATCAACTATGTGACTCGGGGAATGAAATAACATTTCCCAAAATGAGTTTATGTGTGTGGATTAATATCACCAAGTTCTAGTGACTAGAAGAGATATTATATACTTTTCATTGATGATTATAGTAGAATGTAATGATTGATTTTCATCACCCATAATTAGGAGTTTTTAAGTTGCAATAATTTTTAACGAAAGTAGGTTGAAAAGATGATCAGTTGGAAAATTATGAAATTCTAAACCAAAAATGGTATAGAATTTAAAAATATATAAGTGGAGGATTATCTCAAAAAACATGGGATGTAACACCTTAAAATTATAAAAGAACAACATATTATTCAATAGTATGTATGAAACACAACACTAAGCATAGAAGAGAATATAATATGTCAAGAAATTAAAATATATTTAATATTTTAAAAAAATTCAATCTATTTTATAACTTTAAATTAACAAAATACTAAGTTAGCTTTAATTATGAGCAATAATGACTTTCTTAGATGGCTTGTATTGCGTGCAAGATCTAGTTATATCAAATATTATTAATATAATTATTTTAAAAGGAAATTACCTCATAGAAATTAAATTATAGGTCATAAATAGGATTAAATAACTTATTAAAACATATGGTTGAATTCATTCATTAGTAATTACTTATAAATGAATGTGAAAACCAATTGAATATAAATGAAATATTCTTATAAAAACTATTTTTATGCAATCAAATTGTTTTATCTTAATAAATTAAATTAATTAACATTTGTTGATGATCTTAATGAAAATTATATATTATATATTCAATAATTTTTTTTACCTTAATCCAATATATTTTATAGGAGTAAGTTAATAACAAATTCAATTTTTACCCATTAAAAGCTATATTTTTCTAAAGGTAGTTTTGTTGCCTTTTAATGGTATACCTGTTTTAATTTTTTTTGAAACTTTTAAAAATATTATAGGAAAAAATAAACATAATTTTTGAAATATTAATTTCAAAATTATAATGGAGTGATTTTCTGGTATTTTTATAAGAATTTTCATTTTTTGATGAATAGTGAAAGATACTGAATTTTAATTGAAAACTGACTTTTCATCTAAATAATTTTTAAGGTTAAACTATATTTTGGACTAGTTTTAAATTAAAATTACATAAAATATTAATATATTAATATAATTTATTTCCTTGGAATCAATTTTATTTTTAATTTAGATATAAAAACTTAGTAAACTTTTGAACATTTTCACTTTGAAAACTCACATTCTCATTCCATCCGCGGGATTAATATAAAATTAATTTCTATAACTTCTATGATTTGATTTTGAAAAAGTGGAATAAATATTTTAAATAATAATAATTTATAATTTATAGTAATTTAAACTTATTTTTTACCAAAAATCTTAGTGAAGACAACTAAAATTTATTACAGCGATTAAAGTACAAATGAGTTTACTTAGTGGTTAAACTTTAAACTCAAAGGTCAAAATAACATATAAACTTGTTCAAAACCCATTGTATGGATATATTTAGACCATATAACAAATTTTATATAAAAATTATCATTATTTGAGGCACATGATGTGAGGGATACCTCACAATAGGGTTTTCTTTTTGGTATTTACAATAATGCCACTCCTTCACTATAAAAGGGTATTCACTCGCCCCCATCTACACACCTATCAAGAATGTTGGATCATAAAAACCATGAAAAAATAAACTAAAGAATACATACCCTCATACTAGAATATTTTTTTAGACATAAATTAAACCAAGGCTTTAGGTATAAACCAGAAGGAGTTACCCAAAGGAGAGGTAACATTCTTCAATGAGTACTTTTGTTTTATTTCTTTCTGAACCCATTAAATTATTCTTAGGGAAAAAATATATAATAAAATAATTATTATAAATATTATGATATATTTTTATGTTAATTTTACTACCTACACCCACACACACTTCCATTAAATGGGATACTAAATCATCATTTGTGTGTACGACACAGTACCGCCTTGCGAACCAATGTCGTTTGTTCTTCCATTAACACATTTAAAGGTTGATAATAATGATGTATTTATAGTTTATACATTAAATATATCATATTTACAATGTCTTTATTCTTATTGAATTATTATATAACACATACCTTCATGCATTCTATTTGTGGGAATATGATAACGTCGTTCGTGTAGACGACAGACTACCGCCTTATGAAGCGATATGATTCATTTATACTTTAAATAGAATGTATTAAAGATGGATTGAAAAAATATATGTTATTAATATTTAATAAATATAACATTTTAATGATAATATACATATATTCCATTTACATTCTTTAATACAATAATAAAATTGAAACATCATTAATGCATACGTACGATCTACCGTCTCCATGAACGATGTATTTCATTTCATATCACCAATTTTTTTGGATAAATATAACTAAATATAGATGATATTTAAATATTTTTTAAATTTTTTAGATTTTTAAATCTTTATTTATGTATGATAAACAAAAAATAACCAGTTAAAACATACTAAAAAACAAGGTGATTAACACCCAAAATAATGGAAATAATGAAAGATTAGTAATAAATGGGCGATAATGTGTCATTAAAGGATCATATATGATATTATAAATATTAATATAGCTATATTATATGTTAATACCATGTTTAAAATCACTATAAAAGAGGTTAAATCGCGCATAACCAAAAAGAAAGCGTGGTGTAAGGGATTTCATCTCAATTTAAATTCCATTGAGATTTATTTGTTATTATGAACCAATTCACTTTTATATAGTTTATATACTACTAATTTAACATTTAATATAATTAATAATTCATTATTTATGTAATTTTAATTCCTCAATTTTAATTATTTCATCCAAGGGGATTTTATTTTAACACTACCAAGTGATGTAAGTTATTGTGAAATAATACTTTCTTTTGTGATTGTTAACTTTAACATGTAAAAATCACTTTATTGTAATAATTTTTCCTTGTAAATTAAAATTATCTTAAATATCCATATTATTGGGTTATGGATATGATTATTACCCAAACGATATACCATTTTTACATACGATGTTTACGTTGACAATTATTTGATTATATGAGGAAATATTGATAAATCTGTATACTTTAATCAATAAAAATATTTTATAAGGAACATTGTTTATAAATTAAATCAATTATTTGATATATAAGGAATGATTTTTAATGTAAGTGATGGTTGTAGACCAAACTTTATATATCCCCTTGATGAATCAAAAGGTTCTCATGAGATAAATCATTTGGCAAAATTAAATGGATTTCTACCAGTAGTTTTAAACCGTGTTGTGAATGGTCTTGATGGTATAGGTTTTTATGTGCCCTAGGAATGATTCAAAATAATTAATAATTTACTTCATTGATAATTTAGTTATTATTATTATTATCTATGAAATTTTCACTATGAAAAAATCTATAGATTCATTTCATTTTCATTATATTGATTAAATGAAATTTATTTTTAGTTATTTACCATTACATATTGATTATGATTATTGATTCATCATTGATTCTACTATAATTAACCCATACTTATAATTTGAGATCACCATTATTTGTTTTTTATTCCCTATATTATAATATAGAATCTTTTTAATGAGTTTTCAATGTTTTTGATAATTTTATTTTATTATGTATTATTTTTAATTTTCTATTCCCAATGTAAAATGGGTATCATGCATATAATATAGTTTCTAAAACTATTAATATAATCAGTTCTTTGGGATTTTATTCTTGTATCTAAACCAATTTAATAAAGAAAATAACCAAATCCGACTTACTAGGGTTGGGTTCATTATAGTTGGTATCATAACATGTTTAGTAGAAACCTTGAAAAATATATTTAGGAAAATATAGATTAGGGAACATGACCCTGATATATAAATTGAGGATAATTATAGAAAAACAACCCAAAGAAACCAAATTTATGATTATGATATTAGATATTTAAAGATTTTTCAGTTTATGTTAAGTGTTTTACTAGTTTTGGGATTATAAATTATAATTCATAATGATATGATCTAATCCGGTATATGAAATTATTTAGAAATGAAACATTGAAGGAATAAGTGTATCAATACTTATGGACAATGTATTGGTTTCCCTACTGAGGAAGAAAATATCACTGGTATTGGAACTAAGAAAATTAGGGATATATTGAGGAAACTTAATCAAGTTATGAAAAATAACCTTTCCTGGATGGGACAACCTGTTCCACAATGTGATTCTCCAATTCTAGATCACTTTATGCGATAGAGACCCCCATAATTTAGTGGGATTACTGATCCAATGGAAGCTGATAAATATATTAATTCTTTGGAGAATATATTTATGTCATTAGAATGTGGTGAAAAAGAAAAGATTACACTTTCAGTGTATTTCCTCAATGGTGATGCAGATTAATGTTGGCCATTGATCTAGAATAATAGGGAGGAAGATAAAATTCAACTCATGGAATGTAAATTTTTAAGGAGACATTATTTGAAAAAGATTTCCCTCATGAGAAACAAACTAAGATGAAGGTAATGTTACTTTACTTAAAGAAAAAGGAGGAATAAAGTGTTTTGGAGTATCAAGATTCCTTTATAGGGTTATCAAGTTATGATAAAGATTTTATACGTAACACGAGATGCAAGATTTAGCATTTATTTGAAGGTATTAATCCAATATTCTAAATGGAACTGATCTATAATTTTTTTCTTTATATAGTGAAATAGTTTTATGTTCTATGAAGATAGAGAAATAATTTTCCAAGTCTTATAGTTAAAAATGGAAGAAATATAAGGATAGGAAAACAAAGAAAATAATAGATAATGGGAATAAGGGAAAAAAGTATTTTCCCATATGTGGTAAATATGGAAAAAATCACCTTGGGAAATTTCTTAAAGGGATTGGGAGTTTGATTTAAGTGAAAAGAAAATGGTTACCAAGAAAAAGAATGAAAATAGAAGAAGGAAAAAACTATTATTTAGTGTTTTAACTGTAAAGAGATGTGTATACCTCAGGAATCAAGGGAATATACCTTAGTATAAGCTAATAGATCAAGTTCAAGTATATGTTATTGACACAATCGAAGCAGGATAATTAATGTGATTTTATATTTGGATATAGAAAACATGTTACATAATTATTTTATTGATGATATTCTCATCACACAAATTATTAAATAAATAAGGGCTGTACTTCAATACATTTATATTATGGGTTTGACATAATATGTTGAATGGTGCCAAGAAAAGTGATTTAGTACAAGTTAATTTTTTAAAAAAACACATTGTTGTGGGAAATATAACCCTTAATGTGTTCTTGATATTGGGACAATGTTTTTTTAATAAATAGATGATTGATATGGATAAATTAAATTGTACAATAATAACTACCTTAGAACCAATTATAAATTTTTGTGTCATAATAATTGGGAGGTCCATAAGGTTAACCATTTATGAAATGGTTTAAGTTGAACATTGGATGAGGTTTTAGAGATTATTATATTACTTAACTATATGATGAAATATATTATAATATATGGAGTAGAAACAGTTAATATTATGCTTATGAAAAATATATATTAAGTAATTATATTCCCTTTTATTCTTAGAGAGTGAAATAAATCCTCAACTCTAAGAAAAGGCTCCAAAAACAACATTTTTGACATATTATCATCTTTTTTGATGATATCAATGACCTTTTTCACAACTATAGTTTATGGATTTATGGTAGTTAAATTTATTCGGAAAATGTTCTCTATCACTTTCCCTTATTATTTGAGTGCTATTTTTCTCTTCCTTGTCCATTTTTTCATTTCCCACCCATGTTATCCAAATAAAAAACCAAGTTATGTGTTATTCTAGATGAATTTTGCACTTAATTTTATCTCTTTTTAAGATGATGTTTTGTTAAATATTTTACTATGTGGGCTTTTGAAAATTGGTATTTCCAAATGTAGAACTCTGGATTACTAAGGTCAAGTTTAAATTGTGAGGATGCAATTTATTTAAGGGAGAGAGAATGTAACACCCTAAGATTCTAAAAGAATAACATATTATTCAATAGCGTGTATGAAATGAAACAAAAAGCGTAAAAGGGAATAAAATATCCCAATACATTACAATTTATTTACTATTTTAAATAATTTAAATATATTATATATATTTCAATGCACACAATACTGAGTCAGCTTGCATTACATGGAAGAATGACTTTCTTCGATGGCTTGCGTTACACGTAAGATCAAGTTTTATCAAATGCTATTAATATTTTTATTTAAAATTAAAAGTACTACCTATACATTAAATTGAACGTTAATAATTGTATTAAATAAATTCTGAACACAAATGGTTGAATTCATTTGTTACCAATTAATTAGGAATGATGTAAAAATCAATTGAATATAAAGTAAATGTTATAAAAACTATTATTATGCGCCAAAGGTGTTTTATATTAATAAATTAAATTAATTAATATTATTATATGATATTAATTTAATTTATATATTATATATTAAATCAAAAAATTTTATATTAATCCAATATATTTTATAAGCATATTATAAGAACAAATCTAATTAAAAAGTTGTATTTTTCTAAAGGCAATTTTGCCGCCTTTTAATGGCGCACTTGTTTTAAAACTAAATATTGACACTTCTATAAAGTTTATATAAAAAAACAAAATTAATTTTTTAAATCATAACTTCATATTTATATTTGTTTTAATTTTTGGTATCTTTCCGAGAAGTTTTATTTTTTGATGAATAGTGAAAAATTCTGAATTTTAATTGAAAACTGACTTTTTGTCTAAATAATTTAAAAGGTTAAATTATAGTTTTAATTGGTTTAAAAGTAAAATTATATCAATTATAAATATAATAATATAATTTATTTAATTTTAATAAATTTCATTTTGAATTTAGATATAAAAACTTAGTTACTTATTAACATTTTCACATTGAAGATCATACTTTCTCGTTCCGTTTGTGGGATTAATTTTTAAATAATATCAGAATATTATAAGATTTTAATTTAGAAAAATGGATTTCATTTTTTGAATAAAATAATTTATATTTTATAGTAACTTAAACATAGTTTTTATCAAAAATATTAGTGATTAAAGTTAAAATTAATTATAGTGATTGAGGTAAAAATGAGTTTACTCTGTGGTTAAAATTTAAAATTAAGGAAAAAAATGACCTATAAACTTGTCCAAATTTCATTTTATGGATATATTTTGACCATATATACTCCTTTATCAAAATATTATTCATTATTGAGAGTATAATATGTAAGGGATACCTCCCAATAGTGTTTTATTTTTAGTATTTACAAGAATGCAACACCTTCTCCACTATGAAAGGGCATTCACTCTCCCCCATTATACACAAATATAAAGCCTTTTGGACCTTAAAACCCCTTAAAAATAAACTCCAAAACCAATCCCATAATCATTTAATATTTTTTTTTGATATAAATAAAACTAAGGAAGGATTTTGGTATAAACTAAAAAGAGTTACCCGAAGAAGAGGTAACATTCTTCAACGATCATTTTTGTTAAATTTATTTCTGCAACCCTTAAATTATTATTATATCATGATTATATAATAAATTTAGTATCATAAATACTATGATATATTGTTATATTAATGTTATGATCTAAAAATGCACACACTTCCATCAAATGGGATACATAATCTTTGTTCGTGTGTACAATAAACTACCGCCTCGCAAACCAATATCATTCGTTCTTCTATTACCAACTTTTACGGTTGAGAATAATTATGGATTTATAGTTTGTATATGTTATATATTTTATTTATAATTTATTTATTATTATATAATTATTATGTATCACATACCTTCATGCTTTCCTTTTTATGGGAATAAGATAACATCATTCGTGTGTACAACCGACTACCACCTCACAAAGCGACATGATTCATTCACACATTACATGGAATGTATTAATGATAGTTTCAATAAATTTTTGTGACTTATATTACATAAATATGATACTATAATTATAATATTAATATATATTATTTATATTCTTTAATACAACAAGAAAATGGAAATAATGATCAAACATATATATAGTCTACCGTCTCCATGAACAGTGTATTTCATTTCCTATCAAAAATTTTTATGGATTACTATAATTATATATATATTAAATATATATTATACTTAAATTGTGTTTTAAATTATGGATATGATTAAATAATGATTTTATTAAAAGAAAAAAAATTACAACTCAAAGCATACTTGAAAAACAAGGCAATTAACACCCGAAATAATGAAAATAATGAATGATTAATAATAAATAGGTGATAAGTTGTTATAAAAAGATCATATATGATATTAAAAATATTAATATGGTCCTATTATAAGTTAAAAAAATGTTTAAAACCACTATACAATAGTTTAAATCAAGTACATTCAAAAGGAAAGTGTGATGTAAGAGATTTTGTCTCAATTTAAATTCCATTGAGAATTATTTGTTATTATGCACAAATCAACTTTTATATGGTGTATATATTTATCCTTTTTCTGGTAATATCATGAATATTTCATTATTTATGGTATTTTAAAGTTTTAATTTTAATTATTTTATCCAACATGATTTTATTTTAAAATTACCAAGTGATGAATGTTATTTTGAAATATCACTTTCTTTTGTTATTGTTAACTTTATCCTGTAAAAATATTTTTATTGTAATCATTTTTCATTGGAAATTAAAATTATATTAAATATACACATTCTTTGGTTATGGAAATGATTATTTACTAAATCGTATAACATTTTTATATATGGTGTTTATTTTTACAATTATCATATTATCTGGGGAAATATTGATTAATTCATATTCTTTACTCAACATAGATTTTTGACAAGGAACATTGTCTTAATGGTATAGATTTTCGTATAACTCAGACATGACTCCCAATAATTAAGTGTTTCCTTCATTGAGAATTCAGTTTTTATTTTTATTATCTATGAGATTTTCTTTATGAAGAAAAATCTATGGATTCATTTCATTTTCAATATATTGATTAAATGGAATATGTTTTTATTTATTTATCTTACCATTTTTTTTATGCCTTATACAATTATTTAAATGGAATGTGTGGTCAATTATTTACCTTTCCATATTTATTATTCTTGTTGATTCATCATAGATTCCATTGTACTTAACCCTTATTGATCATTTGAGTTCAACCTTAGTTTATTTCTTTTCCCCAGGTTATGAAGAAGAATACTTTGAATGACTTTTTGTGGTTTCTAAGAATTTTATTTATTTTTGTATTATTTTTAGTTTTCTATTCCCAATGTAAAATGAGTATTATGAATGTAATCTGGTTTCCAAAACTGTAAAACTGATAAACCCTTTAGAATTTTAATCTTTTATCAATGCCAATATAAAAAATAAATCAACCAACTATGGGATTCTGGGGTCAAAATCATTATATGGGATAAGGAATCGAGTCTTGGTAATGAGAAATCCTATGAAAAAACGATGTGTTTTATTGGAGAAACTAGATTATAAGAAATATGGTCAGAATGATACTTATTAATAAAAGCCTACCAGATATGTTTTGGAAGGAAGAATTCATGGAATAACTTTTTATTTCTAATAGATATTGATTGTGTCTAGGGTAAAAAGAGACTCTATATGATATGTGGTATGGAAAGAAGTTGATGTTGAAATACTTTTGAATCTTTAGAAGTAATTTTTTTATTTTCAATAAAGAGAAACACAGGATGTTTGAGTCTCATGGAGATGAAAGGATTTCCATCGGGTACTCAATAAAGATAAAATATTATAAATTATTTAATAGGTTTCTAGGAAAGTAATCTAAAATAAATAATTTCACTATAACAGATAATGAGAAAATTATTCAACAAAATAGTGAGAAATTACTTGATGAAAGTGATGAAGAGGTGATTATCTTAGGGGTAGAAAATGATGAGGAAAATTTAGTATAATACACTAATTATGATTAGAATAAAGTTAGATATACATATAAAAAAACTAAAACAGTAAAGAAGAAATAAGTGGGTAAAATATCATCAGTGACTAGATAACAATAATTAAAATAATGAGAATAGAGTCTATGTATAAAAATTTATTCATATATCAATTAGAGGAATTTTTTTTGAAAAGGTATCTAAATATAATAATTGGTTTCAATAAATTAATTAGGAGCTTCATAATATTTAAATAAATCAGATAAGGGATATTTTTTCTGGTAAAAAATAAGAACACTATTGGAACCAAATAGATGTTTCATAACAAACTGAGTGAATTAGAAATGGTGATTTGAAGTAAGTCATGATTTTTGTGAAAGGGACACTCTCAAATTGAGGAAATAAATATAGATGAATTTTTTTTTAATTGTGGTATGGATAGAGATAATTCAACTATTCTTAGCTATAGTAGTGAATAAAATTAAGGGTATACTAGATTGATTTCAAGGAAATATTTCTAAATGGTATTATGGAATAAGAGGTGTAAATTGAGAATCCAAATTATTTTCTTGTACATGAAGACGAGGAAAAAGTTTTTCGGTTGAATAAGGTGCTTTATGGTATAAATTATACACCAATATAGTGGTATTCAAGACTGGATTAATACTTGAAGAATACCAGTTTCAAGCATAGTGGAGTTGATTACAATACTTATATCAATAATGAGAGTTATAAAATAATAATGGTGTTAGTATATGTATATGAAATAATATTTGGTGGATTAAATGCAAAATAGTTTAATTATTTGACAAAATTCATGAAGTGCGATTTCAAAATGTTGATTATTAGAGAGATGATTGTTTACCTTGGTCTACAAGTGTTATAATGAAGTCATGGAACATTCATCTATTAATTTAAATGTGAGATATAGTGGACCATATAGTCACCCTGATGGGGTGGGATCAAGGGGTGAAAATATTTTATTGAATATGTTAAATTCAGTATTCTGCTTCCTTTAATTTAATCAAACCTATGTTATTTTTTAGGATGTATGTGTCTTTGATGCATGACCACAACACTTACCCCCTCATGAAATATAGATAAAGTAAGGGAACCAATACACATGGTTTTTTACAAGTTTCACCCCTAGTGTGGGAAACCTACTCCTTTAAACATTCAGTTATTATCCTTATAGATATATTTTCAATATTCTTGTAAGTGTTACAATGGGTAAAGTTATTATAATTTACCCAAGAGTAGGGTACAACCTGAACTCTGATTCCACTATATTACACAATTAGATAAGCTATCTTCTAAAAATACTCCTCTACCTTTTTGTTGGATTAGTGTAATTGTTTATACTAAAACTACAAGTCTTTAAGGATTCTTTATGAACTTCACCATACCTATAACTTTGACTATTAGGTGAACTTCCACTATACCCAGCATGCACTTCAACCCATACTTTTCTTATGATAACATAATTTTAGATATCTCACTATATCACTTCAATGTATGGTACTCCTATAGGTCACTAATTGATGTTTTACTAACTCTCAACTTCTATACACCTGAATAAGGTGAATTTAATATTCTTCCTCTTAAATTTAAGTTCCATACTTCTCACTTCCTTGAACCTTATGATCTTTTACAATATACTTTTTAGACTGTTCCTTCTCTTTTTGATTTGGAATAATATCAAAAAATCTCTTAATAATTTCTGTTTATATCCTCCTCTCTATTATCAATAATCACATCTTGAATTATTTCCCCTTTATATATCTAAAATTAATACAATAAATGTGGTGAAAACACATGATTTTATTTGTAACTCCCTCTCACTCTAAGTCTTTGGTCAACCCGCTTCAATTCTTTTAAAGATATTAGAGTTTAAATTTATTAAATCCTCTAAAAAACTTAGTGTCAACATTATTAAGATTTTCCACAAATACTATCTTGAATAAAGAAATGTTCTTTATGAATATTTGAAATGGGAATGTCTAGATCAACATCATTATAATTATTGTGAAATTACATAAATAAAATGTCCCTCAAAATATTATGTTTAATAAACTCCTATAAAAGTTAATAAAATACCTTTTGTTCTTCCTTTTTCCACTGAACCACTTATTTTTTTGCATAATTTACTCATTTGAACCTCCTATAACATGATTCTGATGAATCTAGTGGTATCCATATGTTGCACCTTAATTCTATTAGAAATTTGGATTGAAACTTCCTTTTCTAATCAGCACATCTCTTGATCATTATATCTTCCAATCAAAATAGACCCAAACATCTAATTCTTCCCACTTCTATAAATATGAGCTTCTTCATTTTTATTCACCAAATAAGTAATTTTTTCTTTCATCGCTTTGGAAAATAATCTTATCATCACTCAAGGTCCTTATCAATTTTTACTCACTAATTTTATAGTGTTTTTTCTCATAATCAATCTTCTTTCATCAAATCAACCTAATTATTCGATCGACTCAGCTGGGATCATAATTGGTATTTTTACAAGGTGATGTTCTTCCATTAGACAAACAATACATACATCACCTAACTTATCATTGATCATTTAAGTCAATTTCACATTCTCTATGTACTTTCTAGCTTCATATTTTAGATAAATTGTAAATTATAATCTTAAATGTTTCTTCAGTTGATGCTACTTCTATAGGTGCATATTGGACCACACTGTACTTCATACCTTTTCTATATAATATTTGGGTTTTTTTAGTTATTTAGTGTGATTAATCCTTCCATACATTCACAATTAATATTTCTCCAAATGTATATTGTATAAATTATGTGGAACTCATTCCATATAACTTTAACTTAGATATTAAATCTACATATCTACTAATTTTATCATCCAAATGGGTGCTCTTTAATATCCCATTTTATTGAATCATTAATCACCACTTAAATTTTTTAGTAGATAATACTTTTTATGCCATGGCCCAACTCACTAGGGCCCGCCTAGCTGGTGGTAAGCTAAGTGTGAAAACCCCAAGCCCACCTCCAATAGGATAATGGATTTATACAAGAACTGAGTAGGAAATAATGAAAATGGGCCACCTTAGCATAAGTAGCTATACACATGCATAAGCATTAATATCCATGAAAAAATAAAAATATAAAAAGAAAAGGGTTGAACAACTAGAGTATAATCATGCATGAAACCTCTAGGAGATCATCATAGTACAACATTGTAGTATGAAAGTAAGAAGGATTAAAATACATACCCAATTGGAAGATGAGTTCTTGACCTATCAAACACCAGAGTAGGGACATTTTTGAATAGATCCCAACTCATAATCCTCAGGGTCGACCACCGAACACGGTTAGCGCTAAGAGCTAATAAAATCCACCAAAACATGGTCCACTAATGTCACCATCGATCTATATTCCATTTTTATTATACATAGTTTGTTTGTGTGAAGCCAATGTATGGGTGAGTATATACATACCTTATAGGAACCCAAAAAACTAAATATGGGGGAATATATAGACACAATAGTTAGCTGAGCCTATAAATAATAGGGTAAAAAGAAACCTAATTAGATATTCTCGTAAAGAAACCCAATAAAGAGAGAAAGGGGATATCTATTTCCATAGCCTATATAAGAATGATGAGTCAAATTGCAACTATAAGGGTCCATATTTACTTCCAATCACCAAATGAAATCTCACCAGAATTTAAGTGGAGGTTCCTACTTCTCACTATTATGCTTCACAACTAAGGGAGAACCAACTCCCATAGAGGACCTTCTCCCTACCAGAGATTGATAATGGGGGTGGGGTAACATTCTTTATATATATGAATAATGTATTATGATTATGGAAGAGTAATGAATATACATACGTACGAAGTATAGGGGAGCCCCACTCTAGTTCAATATGGGAGTACTGACCCTGACATCTCTTTGGTGATCCAACCTGATCACTGCCATTGGCTAAGCGTCGCTGAAGGAAGAGTCACAATATTAACACCTTATGTCATATCTCAAAATCCAAAACATAGTATACCATCATGTATTACTCAAAAAACCACTCAGTATTGGCTGATCAACAATTTAAATCTGAGTTATGAGGAAGAAGATACACAATGTGGAATCCCTATACAAAAAAGTACATGATGTGTACATGGATCACATGAAGTTTTACCTCACTTGGATTCATGGATGTGTCCTCTACTACACATGGTTTGGATATCTATGTGGTGAATTATGTTTAAATTAATTACATGATGTTCCTAATCTTTCCTGTCCTATTATCGTGCTTTTGACCTATTCCTGTGTACTTTGTTGTGTCTGTGCTCATGTACCTAGGTCACATTCATGTATAGCTAGGGTTTGGACATGTAATTCTACATGACCATGTCCCCATTTAAATGGAGTATCTGGCCATGTACTTAGTCACATGACCACATAACACTACACTTTGTGTAATTTCAAAAACTCATTCTTCCCCCAATGAAAAGAATACAAGTCATGCACTCCTGAACTACATGTTGTGTGATCGGGATTCCCTAATTGGAAAACCCCAGGAACCTCATGAAACACCCATTTTTACATGATTTCATATAGATAAACATATATTGGATCCTTAGTGGTCATTAATGGTATTTTGAACTATTAAATAACAAATTTACAATGATTAATATTGAAAAGTCAAAATCTGCCTACCTCAAGGAAAAAATGTTGAAGTTATGAGTACAAAGAAATGGCCGGAATCCAATACATCTTGGTCCAGTCTCAAATGAAATCAAGGAAGAATTACATCAGAACCTCTCATCCTCCCTAGTTCATTCATCAAGGATGGGAGAATCCATCCTTCTTCCGTACATAAGAAGCCAAAGGGGGAGAAGGGATAGAATATCCCTTTAATTATTTAAATAAAATAATTATTATTTTATTAATTATCATGCCCACAAAACATATGATGATGAACAACTTTATGTCACAACTAGGGTAAATATTAAATTCTAAAAACAACCATGGTCACATATTTACCATTTTAAATCCCAAATAATAGTAAAAAACATCTATTCTAAAAAGATATGCATGCATGATTTAATATATATTAATTCTGGGGTTCTGCGACACCCCATCACAACCTTGACTCCAAGAGAAAATATAGAGATATATATAGAAATATCCTAAAGACTAAACCCTAGAAATAAAATTAGTTAAATTCTACACTCCTCTAAGGATTTTCATCCAAAAAATCATAGGCTATATAGGGGGTGGGGTAATAAGCTTGCATCTTGATTCACGTAAGATTTCTGTCAGTTCAAAATTTCCCTCATACACCCGAGGATCTCATAAAAATTCTCCATCGCTTCCTGTACCATATATAGCTCAACATGAGATGTCTTTCTAATCTCATTCCAATAAAAAAGTCACTTACATAGTCTCTAGTAATGGGTCACAAATGGTGTCATGTTGGTAGTATATTTATAGAACTCTACCAATGGAAATTGATCATCCCTGCTTCGAATTATGTCTAACGTGAATTCTATCAGTACATCCTCTAGAAACTGGATAGTACTCTTGGTTTTCCATTTTTTAGGTTTGAAAGTTCATGATCATTTGAAACGAGGACTTAAAATACTCCTAAATCCCCATTAAAAATAGTGAGTTAAAACATGAATCATAGTTGGAGACGATAATCATGGGTACCCCATGAATCCTGATGATCTACCACATATACAACTGCCACAATCTTTCAACCAAACTTTTCTCTTGGATTGAAATAAAGTGAGATGACTTGGTAAGTAGAAAAACAATCATTTAGATAACATCATGAAATCTCACTATCTTTAGAATCACCATAAAAAAAATCCATCGATACGTCGCCTCACTTCCATTTTGGGATCTCAAGGGGTTGGTTTAAACCTAATGGAAATTGATGTTCAAACTTTACCTACAGACACATGAGACACTAAGAGAAAAACTTAGTGAAACTCTACCTCATTTCAATCCACCAAAATAGCTAATAATGTTCCTTGTAAAACTTTTTCACCCTAGGATGGAGAGATAGTGGATAAGTGTGGTATTCCCTCAACATGTCCTCTTGTAATGTTACCAGAACCACCATCCACTCCCTAAAAAGGATTATGTGCTACACTGTTTTAGAGAAACCATCTGATGCATCTCCTAAGTTTATATAGTCATATATAACATCATTTTCGATTTATCCCAATGAATTATCTCTCACACACTAAAGAAGTAGATGAATCACCACCATCGATTCAAGAAAAAATGCACCCCTATCCTTTACCAGGTTTAGTTAAAATGAATCCAAATACTCAAATGCCTCCCCCACCATGAGGGAACAAGGATTCATGCTAAGGTAATCATCCACCATGTTTCCCTTCCTAGGTATATAAACTATCTCAAATTTATAGTCATATCAGAACTACAACAAATGACTCTATCTTAGGTTATGTTCTCTCTGAGTAAAGATATACCTTAGAATTTGATGGTATGAGTAAATAAAAAAGATTCTTACCTAGAAGATTATTCCCCCAAATCTTCAGAGTGAAGACTATAACTATCAACTATAGGTTATGAGTCATATAGTTCTTCTCATAGGGTCTCTAATACCTTGACCCATAAGCGATCACTTCCTACCTCAACATCAACACACAACCAAGCCTAGATCTAGAGGCATATCAAAACACCATGAACTCAACTCCTTGAAGGATCTCCAACACTACTATGTCTATATAAATAGATTCCCTTTCCAGGTCAAGGAAGTTAAAGGGGATGCAATTCAGGAAGATTCTACCACAAACCTCCTATAGTACCCCGTCACACCAAGGAAACTTTGCAACTCTATCAAACTTTTGGGTGGTTTACAATAAAGAACTAAATAAATCTTCACTAGTTATATAGTTAGACCAAATTTAGAGATGAAATTACCTATAAGGTGAACCTCATGGATCCAAAATTGACACTTTGAGATCCTACCATAAATCAAATTCTCCTAGAGTATGTCAAATACCATCATCAATTACTATGTATGATCCTCGTCCGAATCATAGTACATGAGAATTTCATCGATGAAGAAAACTATTAATCAGTCCAAGTATTGATGGAAGTTACAATTTATTAGATCTATGAAAACTATGGGGGAATTAGTCACACCAGAGGGCTCACCAGGAACTCATAATGTCCATAGAGACATTAAAATTATATCTTTAGAATATCATCCTTTCAAATCCTCAACTAATGGTAGCCAAACCTGATATCAATTTTGAGAACCAAGTTTCACTTATCAACTGGTTGAATAGGTCATCTATCCTCAACAAGGGATACTTATTATTTATCATTACCAAATTCTAGTGATGATAATTAGGAAAGAGGATCAAGATCATGTCTGAATTTTTTATGAACCAAAATGGAGTTACCCAGAAGGATAGAATAGGTTTGATACAAAAAGTTAATCAAGGGTCCTCCCAATACACCCTCAGGACCCGAAGCTCTACATGGTCCATATAATATGCTGTAGATGATATTGGTATAGTTATGAGGTGATATTCGATGTATAAGATTATTTGATTCCATAGATGTAGTCTCAAGATGTATTTGGGGAATATTTCCATATAATACTCCAATACCACTAGAATGTAGACGTCCAAAGAGCCTGATTCCCAAAGGGATAAGATCACCAAATGATGGGTGAAGGGTTGAAATTTCTGGCTCGTGAGACCCACTCGTTCATACCTAAGATCTATGTTACCCACAAAGGATAATCTCTACCCATCCATCCACAAGTACCTCACTCGACTAAAATAACAGTCAACCTGGGTACACACCATAAACAACTAATCCATACCCAATTTGATGTCATAAGGTTTCATCGTGATGACTAAGAGTTCCTATGAGAAACTCGCACCACAAAATTATTGCCTACACCACCGATAGATGTGTGATACTATGGAATTCTCACAGTAGGAACCTATGACCATAATTGTTAGGATATAGTTTTAATGGGAAGCTCTATATCTCACAAAAGAGATATAGAAATAGATGAATGACACATGATTGTGTCTATAAGTATTGGAAAAAGATTATAAAAGACACAGATTATATCTCAAATCATATCATGCATATCCTGGTCATAACCCTGTATAGTTTGAAACTTCTCACGACCTCGATCTCCATCCCTCTAGGTCTGGTGTGGGCCACCTAGTGGTGGTGGTTGTTGAAATTCCTCATAGAATAGCCCAACATTAGCTACTACCCCCTCTAAAGATTCACCTACTCCTTTTTCAGTTCCACCTCCTTGGGGGAAAACCTATCCACACCTAGGATATCCCTATACATTATGATGCCTTTTCCATGGTGGTCCTTCCATTGCCTGCCTGCCCTACTCATCACATCAGTTTGGGAAATCATGATCCATGTGACATCCCTTGTCACAAGCAGAACATCAGCCCTCTCCTGTATGGATAGATCCTATTTATAAAACCTATGATACAGATCCACATGTTTGAGTCTGGGAACGAGTAAGCCTCTTGCGCTGAGATATTTATGACTAGAGCTTGCTAGCTACTACAGATGACTCATCCACATCATGACCACTACTAGATCCATCTAACCAAAATCTCTCTACTTGGAAGCTCTTTATAACCATATCCTGATCCAAAACACTAACATAAGTGGTTATGCATAGGGAGACGACATTGGATTAATTTCTCTATGAATTCCATTATCAAATTTCTATGACCAAAAGAAACCATCTCACACCATATTGAGAGATTACTGTGCAAGGTTAGTGAACCTTACAGTGTTTTCAGTAACTAACATACCACCCTACTGCAACTTGAGAAGTTACTAAATTAACATTGTTCACAAGATTGATGGGTAATAATCATCATAAAAAAAGTGTTGAAGTATAACCATGAGACCAACATCTCATCATGGGTATGAAAGATCAGACTGCACTATCCCCTTGTTACTCCATGTAGAAGACTGGTTACAAGCACAACAATATGATTTTCTAGGGCCTGAATAAGCCTAAGGACTAGGACCACTAACTCAAGATAATCCTAAACTTCTTTATTGTCTATCTATCTATGAAACCTCAACAGTATCTATCATTAGACCTTGTATAACATGATAACCCTATATAAATTTTCATCCTAACCTATCAAAGCTATCAACTATCAAGCAGATAGTTTATCATCTTCCCAAACCACTGAAGGTGGATCCATACACTACTCAATAGGTGGTGACACTGCCTTCTTCCCACATTGAGGAAACATGGTCTTGCCCAAATTTACCCAAGTTTTTAGGGTTAAGAGGTCAAATGTAGAGTATCTTGGGTTGTCAATTCCTGAGAGACCTAAGAAGAAACCTATAGGCACACACATTCTATGGACTGATTTTGGCTATTAAGTGTCCAACTTTGGGTTAATTTTATATATGTTTAAGCGAAAATTATGTGACTTAAGTGAAATAAAATTATGAGAAGGGTTGATCCTAGGTTATTACACGGGGTGGATTGGACGAAATTATTTTTTAACGATTTCAATTTTTATTTTCGAGATGAGTTATTCAAGAAGATAAAAAAACTTCATCACTTACTGGTTTTATACCAACACACCATAATACTAATCACCTATACACTTGGAGTATTAAATTTATGGGCACTCCAAGTTAAAGGTTCATATTAGCACTTGAAGTATGTGGCCTTAAAATTCAACAAGGAAGAAGAAGTTTTAAAATCATAAATAAAATATAAATTAAAATAAGTGATTATACATTAATGGGGTAATAAATAACATCTAAACCATCCCTTTGATACTCCCTTGCATAAAACCATAAGTGGGTTATCCCTCCATTAATTCTATAGTTTCAATGGATGCGAGAAGTGGACTCTTTAAGGAGGAATTTAAGAAGTAAAAAACTATAAAAAGAAAACAATCACTCCATCGTTGTTTGAATAATTTCACCAGGTTTGGTATGAATAAATTCAAACCATAAAGCAATAGTATAAATGTGATAATAAGAGAAATAGAATAAGATAAGATAAATAATTTTTATTGAAAACTAAGGTGATTCAAACAAATTACAAATGAATAAGAACATCACCAAGGAAAAGTGGCATCATAACACTACAATGAAAGAAAGAATCCAAGATGATTAAATCCTCAAACACCACTACCTTAAATAGTAATTTTGGGATCCTTGGGTAGAGACTACAATGGTTAAAGTCATCCCACTAGATTATGGTAGTCCTAGGGTGATAGAAAGCTTGTGGAAATTAGAATTTTACACTCTTGACCCGAAGTGGAAGCCGACTTGCATACACCAAACAAACGCATATAACTGCCCTTGTAGATTGCCAAATTAGAGTGGGTGATAGAAGAAGAAAATATATTTCCAGATGTTTACTAACCGCCTGTAAAATTTCAGCTCAAATGGAAGTTTTGTTTTCAATATATTATTGAAATATTGAGATGTTTTTCTAGGTAGTATAATCTGGCCCCGAATTTCATCTTCTACTTGGGCCACCAATAACTCTATTAAAACATCCAAATTAGATCTTTTCACTATTTTATAAAATTTTACACATGATTTCCTCTATATTAAGTTAAATTATGAGAGTCATTAAGCTCGTATCTTGTCCGCTACAGTCTCTTTATTGGGCTTCTGTATAGTTTACTTTTCCCTGAATGTGTTGGCATGAAATCCCATTTTGGTGGTCTTCTAATGTGAATCTTCAAGTGCTCCAAAATTATTAATTGTTTCTTATATAATGGGATACCTAAAAATAAAATATTAAAATAAAATGAAGACCATTTTGTATTTTAGGAGGTGTTAAAAAATGTACCATGTAATAGTGCATTTTAAGAGGGAATTACAATCATAGTGTGAATTAATGTTCAAAGTGTAAAATGCACTAGAATGGTGTATATGAATAATAATGAACATGAATATGATATATATTAATAATGAATATTATCCTTATTCAGTGGCTAATCACACCCCAAACTTGAGTTTTTCTAGACCCGAACAAAATATATCTCAAAAATATGAATTTGAATTCCCTTTTCCAAAAAGATTTTAATACATAATGATCACCAATAATCCTTATACCAAAAAATCATGAAACCCATTAAAATATTTTATTACAATATAGTTTCATAAGAATATCCCAAGCTCAATCCCATCCATTTTTTCAAATTCATCGCCATATTTCATCCAATATCAATTAAGCATGAAGATGTGTTTTGTATCATAATAGACATGGGGGTTCATTTTTATTCAAGGGGGAAATGATGGAAGAACTAGGTGGAATAACATTTCAATATTAAGATGGGTATTCAATTATTTTTTATTTTTTATTGTATATATATATATATTTGTCAATTTTTCCATGGTAATTGAAATTACACTCAATAGAGTCAACCCATGTAGCGAGACTTTGTCGATGGCTCCCATGTTCAAAGACCTTAGGGCACCAAGTGAAGCCCACATACTCGGGCATCATCTCAAGTTAACTCAGTAAAAAAAAGTCAAATTACCACAATTACATATAAAATTACTAAATCTGGGATAGAAAACAATGGAGTCATTATCCCCAAGTCCAGAAATCCATGAATTAGGTCATTTCATTACTCTACGTGCACATTTATTGTTTTTTTAATTTTTTGTTTTTTCTGAATACTCATATTAAAACTAAAATGATCACCAAACCTATGCAATTTTTTTGGATGACCCCATGAAATCAAACTAATACACCACTATCTAAAGGGCGTGCATTGTGATTCTTTTTTTATTTAGATGAAAATATAAACAATGAAATATCACATTAGACAGCCACACTTTCAAAAATTTATGCCCATAAAATATACATAGATTAAAATCATAATTAGGGAATGCTAAATTATTAGATATTCATTTTCAAAGTGTGAAATGTCTATTATCATGTTCAAGGTTAAATAATTTTTTCCTTCTACGCATTTTTTGTGGACACAAAATTAATTAATTTTTTTCATTCTTCTCACCCCCAACTTAGAATAACACTATCCCCAGTGTTTAAAGAAAATAAAATTTAGAAGCGGTTAGAGGTAGATTAGAGGAGTTCTAAAAGGAATTAGAAATATGACGATCATGGAATGAAGTCACCTGGTGGTTGAAGTTGAAGTTATTGTTTCTCCAATTTAGTCCTTTGATATCCATGTCAGTTACAGTGTTCTTTAGTGGAAAAAGGAATATATATATATATATATATATATATATTTATATAATATAAAAAGTAAAATATAAGTATATATATAAAAATTATATAATAAGGAAGTACTATAAGCTTTAGTTCAGTGGTAAGCACATGCCCCTGTCTCCCTTAGGTCCTGGGTTCGAGTCCCTGTGGCTTCGCCGGTTGTGACAAGGTTTGACCCACAACTTACGACGTGTAATTTTAATTTTTTTTAATTATTCTTATTATTATTTTTTTATTTTTATTTTAACCAACAAACACATAAAAAAATTGAACTGATGATACTTTGTATGCTTTTTAAATTTCTGGGTAAGTTATTACTAAAGGATCACACCAGGTGACATAGATGAATATGACGCTCCCCTTTCATTCCCATCCATACTCATAATAGAAGAATATTTCAACCATCTATTTTTTTAAAATATCAAAATGATTAATTAAAATAAAAAAAATAAAGATGATCCACAAAGACTGGAAATATAAAAACCACGGGTTGCCTCCCGTATAATACTTTTGTTTATTGTCATTAGCCTGACATGGATCCTAAATCTATCAATTTTTCCTAGTTCATAGGTTGGATCAGTTAACTAAAACTATGTTTCCTATTTATTGAATGATTCAATGAATGTTTTTAACTTATGACCATTAACCTTAAAAATTTGACCCTTGTGGGATCCTAAATCTCAACTACCCCATGGGGGTACACATGATGCACTATGAAAGGACCTGACCATATAAACCTTTACTTTCCTTGGTGTAAATGAAGTTTCTAACTATATAAGAGCATGAATTTTCTTGGTTCAAAGTGTTTAACTTTGAGATTATTATATTGGTAGGTTTGAAATCTAGCGTTATTTATCCTTGAATTTTCATAAGCCTCTATCCTAAGTTACTCAAGTTTATTAAGATCTGAGTTTCTCTTTTCTTCGGCCAAAGAAATGTCCAAATTCATTTTTTTGATTTCCCAAAACGCCTTATACCCAATTTCAATAAGTAAATGGCATGATTTTCTATAAAACAAACTACATGGTGACATGCCTAGGATGGTTTTGAATACTATACAATATACCCAAAGAGAATCCAAGAGTTTCTCGGACCAATCTTTTCTATAGGGATTGATAGTTTTTTCAAGAATTTTCATAATCTCCCTATTTGATAACTCACCTTCACTATTGGTTTGAGGATGGTATGTAGTGGAAACATTATGAGAAATACCATACTTAGACATGAGTTAATAGAATGCGATGTTGTAGAAATGGGTTTCTCGATCACTGATTATAGCCCTAAGAATTCCAAATCGAGAAAATATGTGATCTTTCAGAAATCGGATCACAACATGATGGTCGTTGGACTTGGTGGGAATGGACTCAACCCATTTCAAGACATAATCAATAGCTAAGAGAATTTATAGGTATCCCCTAGAGTTTGGGAAGTTTCCCATTAAATCAATTCCCCAACAATCAAAGATTTCAATGAATAGAATGGGAGTGAGGGGAATTTGATTCCTTTTAGTAATGGATCCTAATTGTTGACACTCAGGGAAACTTTTGCAGAATAGGAAGGAATAATTAGTGAGGTTATACGAGTAGAAACCATTTTGGAAGACCTTTTTAGAAGTTTTCTTTGTGGAAAAGTGGCTTCCACGTACCTCTACATGACAAAATTTTAGAATGTACTCTTACTCAGACTCAGGAACACATCTCCTAATGAATTGATCAGAACAAAACTTGAAGAGGTAAGGATCATCAAACACATAGTGTTTGTCATCAGAAAGTATTTTCCTCTTAGCTTCGGTCCCTAGGAATTTCGGAATGTCACCTGTCACCAAATGTTTTTCTATGTCAACATACCATGGGAAATCACTTAAAGAATATAGGTGCTCATCAGGAAATGAATCAGACACAAAAAGGTGATTTGAGTTGTCTTTGAATTCCATACTAGAGGGGTGATAAACTACAACATTTTCAACACCCTTTTTATCCTTAATGGTTAAATCTAACTCTTGAAGAAGAAGGACCCACCTAATCAATCTAGCCTTGTAATCTTGTTTTTGGAAAATGTATTTTAGGGATGAATGGTCAGTGAGGACAATGATGGGTGTTCCTAAGATATAAGACCTGGATTTCTATAAGGCAAAGAAAAAATCAAACAAATCTTTATCAGTGGTAGTGTAGTTGATTTGTGCATTATCTAAATATTTTATTGCATAATCAATGACACATAGAGTTTTCTCACACCGTTGTCCTAAGACTGCTCTTACAGTGAAGGAACTTGCATCAAACATGAACTCAAAAGGAAGTTTCCAATTTGGATATTTCATGATAGGTGTAGAGATAAGAGATGAATTGAGTGTAGATAATTATTACTCACAACTTTCTGTCCATAAAAATGAAGCATCTTTCACCAATAGGGCACAAAGTGGTCAAGAAATAGAGCTGAAATTACTAATGAACCTTATATAGAAACCAATATTTCTTAATAAGGACCTCACTTCCTTAATAGTTTTAGGACTGGGAAGGTGATGAATGATGTCGACCTTAGCTTTATCAACTTCAATATCTATACCAGATACCAGATGTCCTAGAACAAGTCCCTCCTTTACCATGAAATAGAATTTTTACCAATTTAGGATGATATTCTTATCCTAACATATTGAAAAAACCCTTTCAACATTTAGAATTAATCCCTCAAAAGTATCCCCAAATTTGGAGAATTCATCCATGAAGACCGCTAAACAATATCCCACCATATCTGAGAAGATTCCCATCATGCACCACTAGAAGTTACTAAAATAATTACATAACCCAAAGGGCATGTTTTTGAAGGAAAAAGTGTTGCATGGACAAGTGAAGGTTTTTTTCTGGATCCTCTAAGGATACCTCAATTTGATTATACCTTGAGAATCCATCTTGGAAGCAATATAATTGTGGACCTGCCACTCGCTCGAGGACTTGATCAATAAAGGGAAAGGGGAAATATCTTTTCTTGGTACAAGATTTGAGCTTCATATAGTCAATACCGACTCCATCCACTATTGACCCTTGTGGGGATAAGGTAACCATCCTCATTGGTGATCACAATAATTCCATATTTCTTTTGGACAACATGAATTGGGATTACCCACTCAATCTCAGCTATGGGGTATATGATACCCGCTTTGAATAACTTAAGAAGTTATTTCCTTACCATATCCATAAGATTTAGATTGAGTCTCTTCTGAGGTTGATGAGATGGTTTGGATTCAGATTCAAGAACAATCCTATGAGTTCCAATGCGTGGGCTAATCCCTGGAATATCAGAAAGGGTCCATCCAATTGTTTTTTTACGCTTTCTTTGGAAATCGAAAAGCATCATCTCTTGATTGGATTCAAGAGAGGAAGAATGAAAATAAAAAAGGCTCGATTTTCCCCTATGAATGCATACATGAGTGATGAATGTAAGACCTCAAATCCGAGATCATATTGGTTATCACCTTCCATGAAAGGATGAGACTTTGTATTGAACTCAATTTCTTTGTTTAGATTTCTTGACAGAATTGGTTTCTTGTGAATAGAATTTTCATCCACTAAATTAGAAAGAGAAATGTCATGAATGGGTGTGGACTCAATTTTATTGATTTCACCCATGGTATCATTGATTGGGGATTCTATAAAATTATCAATAGATCTATATGAAAGAGATTTAAACCAAGGAGACAAATTTCCCTCATGTGAACAAAGAAAATCAATCTATTCTTGACTTAAACATCCTTTAGTAATCCCTTGATATTACTTGAGTTCACTATGAATACTACCAATCCAATTAAACTCATGGATATCTTCATCATCACCAATTTGAGAGTTTTTATTGTAGATGTTCAAGTCTAGACTGATGTTCCCGAAGTTTATTGTCATGTTCCCATTTCAAACTCGGATAACAGAGTTGATTATTGCAAGGAAGGGATGGCCAAGGATGATTGGGGTTTGCTCCCTAGAACCTAATATTGGGTGATTGTCAAGGACAATAAAGTCATTTGGGTAAATGAAATTCTAAACTTTCACCAAAACACCCTTTAAGATCCCATTAGGATCTCGAACACTATGATCAGAAAGTTGTAGAGTGATAGATGTGGGTTGGAGTTCTTCGAGCCCTAACTAAAAACACATGGTATAAGGAATGACGTTCACACTGGATCCCAAATCAAAAAGGTCTTTGATGACTTTTTTCTCTCCTATCTCAACATTGATGTATGGACATCTGGGATCTTTCAACTTTGGAGGAATGGTCCCTTGAATGGTGGTACTCACATTAGCATCCAACATGAATTTTTTTATGTGAAAATTTCCTTTTAAAAGTGCACAAGTCATTATGGTACTTTGATTAGGATGTAATGGTTTGGGTTGCATCTAGAAGGGGGATATTCAACTTAACCTGAGAGAAGATTTCCCTCAAAGTTACATTCAGTTCTGGTTTAGATTTTCCTCTCATGCATTGAGGGAAGGGAACATATTGTTTGATTGTTTGGTGTGGTTGTAGTTACTTCAAATTATCATTGGGGTTTTTAGAATCTATTGGCGATTCTTCATCATTTTCATGCGTTTTTTATAATTTTAATGGTTCTGGAATATCTTGTTTAGGTTTCTCAATGAATTTCCCACTTCTTAAAATAGTTACTGCTTTGAGTTGTTCATGAGAGTTTTGTGTGTAACTAGAATCTCCCCTTAAAGTTGAGGATGGTACCTCCTGAGTAGGAATGGGTTCCTTTACAGTTTTAATGGTTTTTAGTTCATGTTTAAGTTATGAGACTTCTGAGTTCATTTTCTCCATTTATTTACACAACTGTTCAAGGATTGGCAGAGGGACAGATTGAGTAGGGGCTTGTGTTGGTTAGTTTATCCCAAGAGGATACTTTGGTTGTTGGATTGTTTGTTTCATGGGTTGCTATATGGTTTGTTGGTACTAGAAATGAGGATGTTGGTATTGGGCTGTTTGTGGTTGGAATTGGTTATGATTTTGGAAATTTTGTGTAGGGTAGTGGTTTGGTTCTTGTGGTTAGCTAGGTTGTTGGTTATCTTTCCAGCGGGAGCCTGGGTGGTCATTATATCTTGGGTTGAATGTGTTTTGGTATTGGGGATTTTGGAAATAGAGGGAATTGAATTCATTTGGTGGTCCTCCTAGAATAACATCCTTGATGGATGGAATGGTTGGGATTTTTTTTTGTTTTTTGGTCATGTTTGTCACAAATTTTGCAAATGGGGTCTATAGTTTGGATTTCATGGATTTTCCTAACTTCTATCTCTTCAACCTTCCTAGTGAGTGCTATGAGTTTCTACCTAAGGCTTTCCTCCTCCCTAAGTGTGTGAATTTTACCAAATTTGGGTGGATTCTCATAGTAAGGTGATTTCCCCAATGTTTGATTTTGTTTAGGAAGGCTTTCTAGATACTCGTAAGCATCTTTTTGGGATTTATTTTTGAACGGTCCATTACACATCATGTTAATGGATTGTTTGTTCCCTAGACCCAACCCTTCATAGAAATTCTCACTTATTCAGGAATAGAAAAACCATGGTGTGAACCATGTTTAGAGTTTCTTTGAACCTCTACCATGTTTCGTAGAATGACTCTCCCTTTTTTTCAAAAAAGTTTTGGATGTTCTTTTTAAGTAAAATTGTTTTGTGGTGGGGAAAATATTTTTTGTAGAATTCTATTTGTAATTGGTCCCAAGAGTTTATGGATGATGGTCTCAAATGTTATAGCCAATTTTTAGCTTTATCCTTTAAATAAAAAGTAAATAGACTCATATTAGCTGATTCTAGTTGATGTGGGGGACACATGGTTTCTACAATGTCATTGAACTCCTTAATGTGAAGGTATGGAATCTCGGACTCCATTCTATAGAATGTGGGAAGGTGATTTAGGACATGGAGTTTAAAGATGTAGTTGTCATATACTAGGTAATTTTGTCTAAGGCTTGAGGGTGAATTGGTCCAGGTAGGTTTGAGGTAGTCATTCATGGTTTGATTGACTGCATTCCCCAATTTTGGGGCTACCTAATTTGGATTTCCATTTTGGTTCCCACCAAGGTTTATGAGTTGGTTTCTTTGAAGACCTTACATTAAAATGATCTCAATTTTTGACTCTGGAGTATTTGGAATATTAGGATATAGTGGAAAGTGTTTCCTTGGTGTACTTGACTCCCCAACCCCAAGACTATCCACCCTAACTAGAAAGTTTGATTGGTCCCGAGTGTAGGTAGACATGCGCCAAAAGAAAAAAACGAGAAAGGAAAAAAGATAAGAAAATATTGATAAGAATAGAAGAAATGTGGAAGAATATAATGGGTGTTTATATGAATTATTTTATCCCCAGAAATGGTGAAAAAAATTAGTCTCATCAAAATTTACCCAAGTTTTTAGGGTTAAGCGGTCAAATGTACAGTAGCTTGCGTTGTCGATTCCTTAGAGACCTAAGAAGAAACCTATAGACACGCACATTCTATGCACTGATTATGGATATTAGATGGACAACTTTGGTTTGATTTTATATAGGTTTAATCAAATAATACGTAACATAAGTGAAATCAAATTATGAGAATGGTCGATCCTAGGTTACTACAAGCGGTGGATTGGATGAAATTAGTTTTGAACGATTTCAATTTTTATATTAGAGATGGGTTTATTCAAGAAGATCAAAAAACACCATCACTTACTATTTTTATACAAAACCACTTGAAAAGCACAGCCGATTGTCTCCTATCGACCGGTCAAAGTTCCGGTGCTCTACTAATGTGTATAGCAGCACTCGGGTCGAATCCTCGGCGATGATACTTTATAATAGTCGTTTGCTTTTAGATGATTGTATTTTGATTAGGGAGTTTGTTTGCAGAGCTTAATATAAATGATTGATTGTATATAATTGATTTAACAAATTGATAAATATTGAGGTGAGTTCATCATTAGGTAGTTAAGTTTGTGATATCCTTGAGCTTTGCTTTATATTGCATTTAAATTAACACCCACTTCACAAGTTAACGACGATTAGAATTCCTAAGTGTTAAAGCTTTAATCCAAGCCTTAAATTAATTAGGATTTTAATCTCAATAATTAAATGTTTATTTTAGTGTATTTTTAGTTCCAATAATCCATGGAAACCACATGCTAAACAAAATATGTCATTAATCCATGACAAATTAAGTCCAACATACACAATGTTAAATTAACGAATACTCATCGAGAAAATACTCTCAATCACTTAACATCCCTAAATTATAACTCACCCCAATGAGATATTTTGTCATCCATTTGGGTTTTTAATATTCTGGTTTTAATAATTATGATGATAAATTAAGAATAGAAGAAAAAGAAAGGGATTATAAAAGAGTGGTACGTCGAACACACACACATGAACAATGATGATAATTCAAAAAGTATTTTTGATTGAATGAGGATGTAAAATAAGAGAAGTGGATTCAACTAAATTTAAAATATTTTAAGAACATTAATATTAAATTATAGAAGGTGGAGAATAATAAGATATATTGAAGAAGAAACATACATTAAAACAGAATTACAAACAAAGAGACTTACAAGATTACAAAAACGAAGAAAACAAAAGTAAGTGAAAACAAAGAGAGGAGGAAAGGTCTATCAAGTGAAAACTTGAGTCTGGAAGATCCTCCCAAGCCTTTGAAAAGCCTTTGGTCGTGCCAATATGTTATCCTCTCTTCTGAAATGCCAACCCTTTTGAAAGGATAGCAGGGGATGTATATATAGCCCAAGGTGGTGGACTGTTTACATTCCAGAAATATCCCTCCACTTGTCTCGTAGATATGGACTTCAAGACAGCCGAATATCGAGAAATATCCTTCTTCATAGTTGTAGATAATAAAGTTGGACGACTAATCTCAAAATTTGGAGTCATTTGGACTTAAGGATAAAATGTTATGGCCGGTTCATTAAACAAAGTAAAACTGTCCATTTCAATCCAGTCTTTTTGAAGTCCAGAATGTGAAAGGGTTTTTGAATATGAATATTCCTTCAAATACATCTGGGTTGTTCAAAAACGTCTTCCACCTATATCTCCTCCTCTTTCACAATGAAAAATCTCAGCTCGATGTGATGCTTACATCATGAGATATGTCATGCATACTATACTGATTTTAATTTTCGGCCAGAATGGTGGGCTGGATTTGAAAGCTTCCTTTGGGCCCCTTGTTCTTAGATTTGGGCCCTGAAATTTTTATAAAAGACTCCTTGAATTTTAACCAGAACTATGGTGGAGAATAATAGAATTTGGACTTCTGAATCTAGCCCAGTAAATCAATCTTCATGAATAGTCCAGTTTCTTCACAGATTCTTTGGTCTTGTTTGTGAGGACCATATGACCCTTCAAATGGAAGAATTGGCTCATGGTACCTTCTAATGAAATGTTTCATAATGAAAGTAAATCCTAGAAAACAATAACCACACAATTTGGATCAGTATAGTGATAGTTATTATTAAAATAGTAAACTGACTCAATTGGACTACTTTTAAAAATGCTCAAAAATTATACTTAATATTAAAACATTAATATTTCACACAAATTATGCACATTTCATATAAAATAAGTAAAGGGAGTATATAATAAGTAATGAAAATATCAATAACATCAACTCCCCTACACTTAGTTTTGTGCATGTCCTCATGTGCAACAAATAAAAAAACATGACAAAATCATTTTTACTCACCAACAGATATTAAAATTTTGTTTTCTCCAATAAGGGGAAGTTTAGACTATTTCACTCATCCATTTTGAATTCCACCACAAGTTGTTACACAAAAAATGTTCCAAAACTAATTCATTTTTTCATGGTCAAATTTAGAAATGGAAAATGTGGACATTCAAAACTCACACCTCTCCAGATGATAAAATTCATTTGTAGAGGTTCACTCTTTCACCAACCAAAAGTGAAAATCTTAGAGTTTGAAAAGAGCTCTCAGCTTCCAATCCCTATCCAAAGTGAAAAGTAATCAAGAGGTCTTTTTAAGGGTTTTTCTGTGGCTATGGGACGGTAGGAATATAATGTCCAAGAGAGAAGAAGAGGGGTAAAACACCAACATAGAAAAAGCAATGCACATTTTTTTTGAAATAAAACATGGAAGGAAATGAAAACACATATTTATAATGGAATGATTGTGTGAAGAAAGAAACAATATAGGAATAAAATATGAAGGTAATGAGAAGATGGAATATTTACAAAACACAAAACTTCTCCCAATAATATTTTAATGCAATTTTTCTTTTTTTTTTCTTTTCCTTTTTTTTCCTTTGTTTTTTCGAAAGTTGACCTTGAAACAGATCTCACACTCATATCCCAACCCATGTTTGATCTCCTCACGACACTAATTGTAATAGTTATAATAAGATCAAAGGTCGAGGAAGAGTTATTTTTGACCTACCCAAGACACAACCCATTTTTTCATTTTTTTTGATTTTTTTTGATTTTTTTTCTTCATTTTTTTGAACACTTGTCAATAACATTTACAAAATTACATAAATGGAAGTTCATTACATTCCAAAAAACACACTTAATGAAAACCTGTACCCCATACTGAAATGGATGCTTGCCCTCAAGCAGATGATAACTCGTTGAAAATCAATAATAGGGTACCCAAACAATGAAATCCAGTCCCCCCACACTTAAATTTCAAAAACAATTATGCAATGAAAATCCATGTTGATATTGGGTGTGAAAAGGTATTGGTATTTTAATGTGGATATCAAAGAAACGGTTTTCATAGGCTTGAAGGGGCTTTCAAAAGGAGGATTAATGTAAGGGAAATTGGAGGCTATTTGGCTATTGTGATTCTCATGTGGTTCAGAAAATGCATCTATCATATTAATACACACTAAGGTAGGAAATTCATCTTGAAGGTCCACAAACTCAAGACTCACAAAGGGGGGTGAAAACACACATTTTGAAAAGACAGCCATAGGTGGCCTTGGCATGAAAGAAAATGTTGTTCCTCACGGTTTGATAAAATCATTTTCCAAATAAAAAATTGTGCATTCAAAATTTGTTTATTTTGACACAAAAGTCTTTATCCAAAGTCATGATGAAAATACAAAATTTTTGAGATGAAAACATGTCTGTTAACTCCCCAAAATGGTTGGAAAAAATTTCAAAACTCGGTGGTGAGTAATCATGACTCTTTAATTTTATTGTATTTTTTTAAGTGATTGTTTTCTTTGTTTTTTTTAGTTTTTTAGGTTTTCATATATTTTTTTATAAAGATACACCCACAAAAAAGAGAAAGTGAAAAATAAAGGTTTGATGAAGAATGTGGTAAAAAAAATGAAAGAGAGAGGAGGAAGAAGAAAGAGGTATAGAGAGGAAGAGATAGAGAGAGTTAAAGGGAAAGAGGTGCCCCCTGGTTTGGATTTGGCAGGTCTCCATCTCCATCTAGTGGTAGGTTGACTATAGAAGTTGGGGATCCAATGGAAGTCGAGGTGGTTCTAGGACTATGGGAAGTTACCTGAAAAAGAAAAATCATTATTCATATAATGAAAAACTAAAAAGAAATTGAAATTTCACAAAAGTAAAAGAAAACATGGGTTGCCTCCCAAGAAGCGCTGCATTTATTTGTCTACAGCTAGACAGTTGCAGTGGACTACCCATAGTCTGACGGTGGCCATCATATTTTCTCAACTCTAGTGTGCTTCTAGAAAAACCTCTCCTCTGGGAGGCCTGATGATTCATTGGATAATTTCTTCCCATCCTTGTTGGTGTGCTTGCAATTCAATGGGGGTGGAAATAGAATATTTCTATCCTCGCTTTGGTCTTCAACCTGAGGAATGATGTTATCCACAAAGTGATGGTTTTCTATGCATAGAAATTCTGGAGGATGGATCAATTTTGATGGTTCATTTATGTAAGGTTCAGATAACGCGAAAGCAGAGTATGAGATCCCAATTGTTTTTGACTCATTTATTTCATCACTTACCGATGTAGAGTAATGAGGATCAGTGGCACCATAAGATTGAATAAAATTTTCAATATCCTTTATTTCAATGTTGTTCACCAATGAATTTTCAATTTCAACCACACCAGTGATCACTTTATTAATTAAGGAAAAAAAGTCACAACCTTCTCTCCCATCAGAACAATATAAAAAAATTGGTTTGGGGTTCACCTCACATATAACAGGATTTTCAGAATCATGGTTAGGAAAGGATGAATGTGTGATATTCAGATTTGAATCAAAAAATGAGCATTCAAGTTCATTTTCTTTATTACCATTCATGTTGGAGCATTGGAGGTCAGGGGTGATATGATATTCCAAAGAGTTTTCAAGATCCTTTAGATCAATGGAGTTTTCATTTGTAATGTCAACATCAATTTCACAATTTATGACTTTGTTAATCATGGTGCAGATTTCACAAGACCCTTTGTCATTAGAACATAAAGAACATGGTGGATTGGGGTTCGATTGACTCTTAGAAGTGTCCTCAGAAGCATGAATTGAGAATGCAGAGTGGTCCTCAGATGGGTATCGCATGGCTTGGAAAATGTCAAACTTGACCAGTTGGTTACCGAATTCCATGGATAAGATGCCTGAATGGACATCAATTTTGGTTCTCGTAGTCATGAGGAATGGTCTTCCTAGAATTATGGTAGATTGAGAAGAGTTTTTTTCACCTTCCATTTCAAGGACATAGAAATCTGCAGGGAAGATAAGATCATTCACACGAACAAGGACATCTTCAATTATTCCCTCAGGACTGGATGTGCTTCGATTGGATAACTGAATGACAATACATGTTGGATATAAGGGACCTAGACCAAGGTTGGAGAATATGGATTTGGGCATGAAATTAATTGAGGCTCCTAGGTCTATGAGTGCATCATCAAAGTTGGAACTTCCAATTATTCATGGAACCGTAAAGGTGCCTGGATCTTTGCACTTTATGGGAATAGACTGCTGGGTGGAAACATTTTCAAAGGTCCTAAGTTGCCTCTTGTGGGTACACAAATCCTTGAGAAACATGGCATACTGAGGAATTTGTTTTATGGCATCTAAGATAGTAATGTTGACTTCAACACGTCTAAACATGTCGAGCATTTCAGGGTCAGGTTCAGAGGACTTCCTTGGTTTAGAAACAACTTGAGGAAAAGGAATTGGATTTCTAAGTGGAATAGAAGGAGGTGAGGGAATGGATTCAGGTTCCTTTTCAAGTTTCTTTATATTTTCGTTTTCTAGGTCAACATTCAATGGAGTGTTTGAGGATTTATCTTGAGGCATAGCAAGTTTCTTTCCTGATCTAAGTGCAATTTCACTTACATTACCCTTGGGGTTGGGTAATGGTTGAGCTGGGAGTTGGGAAGAATTTGATTGTTGTTGCTGGCTCAGGTGGGATGCAATTTGACCAAGTTGGGTTTCAATGTTCTTGAGGCTTGAACGGGTGAAGGAGGAAAGATCTTCAACAACACTTTCCCATGGTTGCTTGGAAGAAGAGGCTTGTCCCGGATTGGGATTGCCTTGATTTTGGTTCTTGGGAAATCGATTGTATTTGTTTTGGAATTGGGAAGGCTCACTAGGATAATGGAATCGAGGAGGTGGATTGTTCCTTTGAGGTTGAGGAACAAAAGGATAAGGTTGATGGAAGTTACCACCACCTTGACCATATGGGAATTGGTTTGGGTTTTGAGGAGGGAATTGAGGGGGGTGAGAGACAGGATTACCATAACTCAGGCCTTGGTTATAGGAAGAAGAGAAGGGATCAGAGTGAGGTTGGTTTATGTTTCTAACAAACTAACCTCATAGTTGAGGATTGGTGTTCCGCTGAGCATATGCTGCATTGAGCTCCATTGGTCCAGATGAATCAGATTGATCCTCTTGAAGTTGTGGACTTGTGTCAGTTGGATGAGATGGAGAGTTGCAGATTCCACAGTTTTTGACAGGTCCAGGAAACATTGATTGTGGAGAATATGAGGTTGGAGATTTGGTGGCCACAGTTAGATGTCGCACAATACCTGTAAGTTCACTCATCCACTCGGTCTTCTTGTTCGGCTCAATTGATTTATTATCTTGGGCTTGTCTGACTTGAGCATGTGCTTGAGTATGGAATTGTTGTGTGTTTGCATCCATGTTACTTATGAGATCTCTTGCAGCTGTGGGAGTTTTATCAACCAGAGCACTGCCACTTGCGGCATCAAATAGAGTTCTCTCCATAGCCGATAACCCCTCATAGAAGCATTGGATCAAGAGTTGGTCAGGAATTTGGTGGTGTGGGCAGGTTGCAACAAGTTTTTTGAACCTCTCCCAGTACTCATGGAGTGATTCACTTGGGAATTGACATATGCAACTTATTTCTTTTTGGATAGAAGCAGTACAAATGTCATTCCATGTGGTTATGGAGCCAGGAGGAAGGTAGTAGAGTCATGACTTAGCGGTGTCAGCTAGGGAGAAAGGGAATGCTCGAAGTTTGATTTGTTCTTCAGAAACCCCTTGAGGCTTCATAGTAGAGCACACCACTTGGAACTCTTTAAGGTGGAGATGTGGATCCTCACCAGCTAGCCCATGGAAATGAGTAAGAAGGTGAATCAAACCCGATTTGAGTTTTAAGTCAGCCTCTATGTTTGGATATTGAATACCAAGAGTTTGGTAATTCATATCAGGGGAAACAAGTTCTTTTAGTGTTTGTTCCCTAGGATTGGCCATATCTAATTCAATTGGTTGGACATGGACTGGTTCATGAAGTATTTGATTATCTCTTATGTTCTTCCTAAGTTGGCAAAGTGTTCGCTCAATTTCAGGGTCAAACAAATCTAAGGTATTGTTTGAAAGGCTACAGGGCATTCAGAGAGATTTTTAAAGAAAGAGGAAGATGAGTATTTCTTTGTGTTTTTTTTTCAATTTCTTTTTAAATTTTTGTTTTTTTTTGGTTTTTTATTATAATAACCAGAAACTAACTAATAATTAAAGAACCATCCCAAAAAACGGAACCATTTTAAACACACGGTCAATTTTCGCCTATCAACCGGTCAATGTTCCGGTGCTCCACTAATGTGTATAGCAGTACTCGGGTCGAATCCTCGACGATGATACTTTATAATAGTCGTTTGTTTTTAGTTGATTGTATTTTGATTAGGGGGGTTTGTTTGCAGAGATTAATTGAAATGATTGATTGTATATAATTGATTTAACAAATTGATAAATATTGGGTTGATTTCATCATTAGGTAGTTAAGCTTGTGATATCCTTGATCTTTGCTTTATATTGCATTTAAATTAACACCCACTTCACAAGTTGACATTGATTAGAATTCCTAAGTGTTAAAGATTTAATCCAAGCCTTAAGTTAATTAGGATTTTAATGTAAATCAGTACATGCTTATGTTAGTGTATTTATAGTTCTAATAATCCATGGAAACCACATTCTAAACAAAATATGTCATTAATCCATGACAAATTAAGTCCAACATACACAATGTTAAATTAACGAATACTCATTGAGAAAATACTCTCAATCACTTAACATCGCTAAATTATAACTCACCCCAATGAGATATTTACTCATCCATTTGGGTTTTGAATATTCTGTTTATAATAATTATGATGATAAATTAAGAATAAAAGAAAAATAAAGGGATTAGAAAAGAGTGGTACGTCGAACACACACACACGAACAATGGTGATAATTAAAATCATATTTTCGATTGAATGATGAAGTAAAATAAGATAAGGGGATTAAAATGAATTTAAACTATTTTAAGAACATTAATATTAAACTACAGAGGGTGGATAAGAATAAGATATATTTAAGAAGAAACATGCATTAAAACAGAATTACAAACAAAGAGACTTACAAGATTACAAAAATGAAGAAAATGAAAGTAAGTGAAAACAAAGAGAGGAGGAAAGGTCTCTCAAGTAAAAACTTGAGTATGGAAGATCATCCCAAGAATTTTTAAAGGCTTTGGTTGTGCCAATATGTTCTCATATCTTCTGAAATGCCAACCCTTTTTAAAGGAGAGTAGGGGATGTATTTATTGCCCAAGGTGGTGGACTGTTTACATTCCAGAAATACCCCTCCACTTGTCTCACCGATATGGACATCAAGACAGCTGAATCTAGAGAAATATCCTTCTTAAAGGTTTTATATAATAAAGTTGTCTGACTACTCTCAAAATTTGGAGTTATTTGGACTTAAGGATCAAAGGTTATGTCCGGTTGATTAAACAAAGTAAAACTTTCCATTTCAATCCAGTCTTTTTGAAGTCCAGAATGTGAAATGGTTTTTGAATATGAATATGCCTTCAAATACGAATGGGTTATTCAACAAAGTCGGACACCAATAGCTCCTATTTCACACTGCAAAATCTCATCTCTATTGGATGCTTACATCATGAGATATGTCATGAATACTATACTGATTTTAATTATCGTCCAGAATGGTGGGCTGGATTTTAATGCTTAATTTGGGCCTTTTTTTCTAATATTTGGGCCCTGAAATTTTTATACAAGACTCCTTGCATTGTCCCAAGAACTATGGTGGAGAATAATATAATTTTTACTTCTTCATGTAGCCCAGTAAATCAATCTTCATGAATAGTGCAGTTTCTTCACAGATTCTTTGGTCTTGTTTGTGAGGACCATATGACCCTTCAAATGGAAGAATTGGCTCATGATACCTTCTAATGAAATGTTTTATAATGAAAGTAGAATCCTAAAAAACAATAACCACACAATTTGGATCAGTATAGTGATAGTTATTATTAAAATAGTAAACTGACTCAATTGGACTACTTCCAAAAATGCTAAAAAATTATACTTAATATTAAAACATTAATATTTCACACAAATTATGCACATTTCATATAAAATCAGTAAAGGGAGTATATAATAAGTCATGAAAATATTAATAACATCACCACTATAATACTAATCACCTATACACTTAGATAATCAAATTTATGAGCACTCTAAGGTAAAGGTTCCTATTAGCACTTGAAGTATGTGACCTTAAAATTCAACAAGGATGAAGAAGTTTTAAAATCATCAAATAAAAATCTCAATTAAAAGAAGTGATTATAAATTAATGGGGTGATATATAATATCTAATCCATACCCTTTATACTCCCTTAGATCACTCCATAAGTGTGTTAACCCTCCATTCACGCTATGGTTTCAATGGAAGCGGGAAGTAGACTCATGAGGGAGGAATTGAAGAAGTAAAAAAAACAATAAAAAGAAAACAATCACTCCACCGTTGTGTGAATAATTTCACAAGGTTTGGTATGAATAAATTTTTAACCATAAATAAACGATATCAATGTGATAAGATGAAGAATAGAATAAGAGAAGATGAATAATTTTATGGAAAACCAAGGCGATTCAAACAACTTAAAAATGAAGAAGAACATTACAAAGGAAAAGAGGCAGCATAACAATACAATGAGAAAGTATAAAAGATGATTAAATACTCCAAAAATATTTCTTAAATAGGAATTTTTGAAGCCTTGGGTCGAGCCTCCAATATTTAAATTCATCCCACTTGAGTATACTAGGCTTACAATGGTGGAAAGATTGTGGAACTTAGAGTTTTCCACTCTTGACCTGAATTGGAAGCCAAATTGCATACACTGAAAAAACGTTTCAAAATGGACCTATAGATAGCCGAATTAGAGTGGTATATAAAATAAGAAAATGGATCTACAGATGTCTTCTAACCACCTATAAAATTTCAGCCTAATGGGAATTTTTTTTTGCGAGATATTATCGAAATATTGAGATGTTTTTCTGGGCCACAGAATCTGGCTTAGAATTTCATCTTCCAATTGGGCCGCCTAGAACTCCATTAAAAAATCCAAATTATCTCTTGTCAATATTTTATGAAACGTTCCCCATGATTTACTCAATCGTCAGTTAAATTTGAGAATAATTGGGCTTTCATCCTGGCCGCTACAGTCTCTTTATTGGGATGTTGTCCAGTTTACTTTCCCAGAATGTGTTGGCATAAAATCCCATTTTAGTGGTCTTCCAATATGAATCTTAAAGTGCTCCAAAATCATTAATTATTTCTTATATAATGGGATACCTGAAAAAAAAATATGAAAATAAATTAAGACCATTTTTTATTTTAGGAGTTGTTAGAAATGTACTATGTAATAGTGAATTTTAAGAAGGAATTACAATCATAATGTGAATTAATTCTCAAAGTGTAAAATGAAATAAAATGTTGTATATGAATAATAAATCACATGAATATTATATATATTAACAATAAATATTAGCATTATTCAGTTTCTAATCAAAACACCTCAGGAGTGGGTCCCTAAATTGAGGCCTCATCATTTAATGAATCATCATCATGATCTTGTATTGGCATCCTAGCTAGCTACCTTCATGGAGGCATCCTGAAAATTATGAAGATGTACCATGGTTAAATGATCAAATCAATAGATTTGAAACAAAATGATATGGAAGTAAAAAATAACTAATCCTATATGATGAATGTACCAATGATTCCCTAGAACTAATGTCTTATCACACCGAGTCAATAAGCAGGTAATCAGATTCCTGGTGTTTGGATATGTCAGCCACTATACCAATAGTGGGTTCCCTATTCTGAGATCCAAACTCGAGACAACCTAAGAACATTTTTCTAAGTTACCATTCCAATCCTCATAACAAGTTCAACTCCAAACACTAACCATAAAAAGACCCACTATAATACCTCTCTGTCCTGATCCGACCCACTAGGGCTCACTTAGCCTGTGGTAAGATGAGTGTAACAACCCCATGCCTACATCTAATAGGCTAGAGGATGGTAAAAAGTGTCAAGTAGGAAATAATGAAAATGGGAGTCCTTATCCTATGTATTTTTATGCACACACACATATCTATCTCTATTAAAGAATGCAGATATAAAAAGAAAAGGGCTAAAAAACTAGCGTATAACCACATATGCAACCTTTGGGAAAGAATCATAGTACAATAATGTAGTAAAAAAAGAAGAAGGGGAAAAATACACACCCAAATATAATATGGGGTCCAAAATAGTCAAAAACTAGAGTAGGGAAAGGTCAGAAGAGATCCCAGATCAAAATCCCCATGGTTGAATGCCATACATGGTTAAAGCTAACATCCACTAAGCTCCACCGGAACTAGGTCCACTAATATCATTGTCGATTTTTCTATCATCTAACCAATACATAGTATGTGTGGTTGAATCTTGTGCAGGGGTCGGTATATACATAACTAGTAGGTTCAAAAAAAAGTGAAAATTGAGCTGCATAAATACACTACAGTTAGCTCAACCCATAAACACCAGGTTAAAAATAAACCTGATGAAATATGTTTATAAAAAAAACTAGGTGTGAGAGAAAGGGGACCACCATATTCACAAACAAGATAAGAATGATGAGTCAGCTTGAAGATCCAAGGGTCCATCTCTGATTCCCAAAACCAAACAAAACCTCACAAAAATCTATGTGGAGGTACCCACTCTTCACCACTATGCTCCATAGCTAAGGGAGAACCATCTCTCTTAAAAGACCATCTCCCCACTGGATCGCAATAATGGGGGAGTACCAATCCATAAATAGAGAACACATGCCATTTGATTTTGGGGGAGTATCAAATTTATCTATGTATAGAGTATGGGGGACCCATGAACTAGTACAAGAGGGGATTACATACCCCAAAATATATTTGGCGATCCAACCCGATCATTGCTATTGGACAAGAAATACTTAAGGAAGATTCATGCCTCTAACACCTTATGTCATATATCTAAATACAAAATGAGGGATACAATTACATATTATATAGAAAACCCTATGTATAGGATTATCTTGGGCCTAAAATTAATTTATGAGGAAGAAGATAAAAAAATTGTAAGCCTCATAAAAAAATTACATGGCGTGTACATGCGTCACATGACATGTTCCCTCACTTGGATGTCTGGGCATGTCCTCTTCTGCTCATGGATTATCTGGAAATGTGGTCCATGGGGTGCCTTATCTCACCCAACCTGTTCCCATGTACATATCCATGTTTATTCTTATGTACCTATATCATTCCTATGTACACCTAGGATTTGGATGTATACTAATACATGACCACACCTACATTACATGGGGTATCTTCCAATGTACTCAACCACACAACCATGTCCCACTACATAAAATATACTCCTAGTACACAGAATATAGTAACAAAAATTATTTCTTCCCCTAATAGAAAGTAAACAAGACATTTTCTCCTAGACTACATGCCATGTGGCTGGGATTCCCAAATGGGAAATCCCTACAAACCTCCCCAAACTCCCATTTTTTTCCTGATTATGCATAGATCCAACCATAGGAGGTCCTTTTTAATCATAAAAGGGATTTAAAAATATTAAAAAAGAATACATTTATGGGGATTAGGGACCAAAACTAAAAATCCACGCACCTTGTGTTGAAAATTCCAAAGCTTTAGGTCAAGAGTGATGCCCAAAAGCCACTACAACTCGATCTAATTTCAAATGCCATCAAAGAGGATTTCCAACGACACCTCTTCACTGTAAAACCCTGATATTTTATGAGAAGTATATTTTTTTATGTCTTATATTATACTCAACATCAAAAGAATCTTTCACTGCACACAACACTAGCTTGGCTTGCGTTACATGCAACCACGACCTTCCTCGATAGCGTGCGTAGTACGCAATACTGGGTTTCACTAAGCAATGATATATTGTTATAATATTATTATGGACTAGCCGTTATGAATATTATTAACTAGATTTTGAATTTTATAACATTATTATTCATCTATCATATTTTATAGAACATGGTATGAGAACAAAATAATTTTTTCGGGTAAAATAAGTATTTTTCAAAAAAATGCAGTTTTGCCGCCTTTTGATGGCACACCCACTTTAAATATAGTTTTTGAAATTTTTATAAGTTCAATTTGACAAAATAAAATTATTCCTTGGAATCATGGTATAAAAATTTAATTTGGATAAAATTTTCATATTATTCTGATAACTTTAATATTTTAATAAATAGTAAAAACACGCTATATTTTAATTAAAAACAAATTTTTTCATAGCAATAATTTATATGGTTAGATTATCTTTTTAATTGGTTTTAATGTGTAATTAAAATATATTTTTATCATTTAATCCAATGTTGTCCATTGTAATTAATTTCACTTTTAAATTGGACATAAACAAGTGTCGATCTTTTGAAATTTATTGTTTCTTAAAAACACGCTATTTGTTTTGATAACGAGAATTAATTCAAAAATTAATTAATGCCACTTATATGTTTTGAATTTGAAAAAATATAAATCATTTTTGAATTTTGAATATCAAATATATATTAGGCTGAATTTTTGGTATTTTTCTGAAAAACTTAAATTTTTGATGAATAGTGAAACCACTTAGTGGTAGTTAAAAAACTGACTCCTTCATTTAAATGAAATTTTACCACTTATGTGAATTGAATTTCAAAAATATGACATACATGGTTGTTATCAAGAAGTAAAATGTGGTTCAATAAGATGAAAATAATTTTTGGTGAATAGTAATTTTTTACTTTTATTTACTGCGGTTAAAGGTAAATAGGGTAATTCAAGGTTAAAAGAATATTATAATAATTCAAAATTACCTTAACACTTGTCCTAACCTTATTGGATGAGTGGTGTCCGACCATGGGCATACTTGGGTCGATGTTGGGGCCCCATTGATCCACTTGGTATTGATAATGACAATTTGGATTAATTAATTTAATGTAAAGACAAAATTGACATTAACAAATATCTTTTAGTAATTAATTTTTATAAGGGGTTATATAAATTATCTTTTCAACTATAAATATTAATCGGAAAGCTAAAAATATTTCATATATGGTGTTATTTTTTTTATAACTTTTAGACATCAAATAAATTAAATTATTCTTGACACAATAATGATGCATATTTACCTCATTAATAAATGATTTAAATAAATAAGATTATAATGATTATTATATTATCCAAAACATGTCCAATTATGATGGGATGATTTTATTTAGACCATGAGTCATCTTATCTTCATCTTTAATGATTTTTGGACCTTTTGAAACTGAAGATAAGTTTATAATAAAATAATAGTTTCACACTTTCCAAAGGTGACCATATCCTCCCTTATAAAAGGGCACCTCCTCCCTCTCCTCTTTACAAAACTTTGAGCCTTAAATCATGGACAAACCATGCCCATTACTCTTCTAAACTCCCCTAGTAATATTCTATAGGTTTTGGTCTTCTTCAAAGACCAACATTAGTGCCCTAAGAGGATGTTTCAAAGAGGCGTGTCAAAGAAGAGGTAATATCCGTTACTGATTCTTTCAAATTTACTTATTATTATACTTACTCTTCTTTAGTTGTTTTATTTTGAAGTAATAACATAAGTATCAATAATATACTAATATGTTATTATAAATATTAAACAACTCTATTTAACCTTTTATTCATCCTATGGAAAACGAAATCACCACGCGTGCGTACGTACGGAATACCGTCTCCACGCCGTGGTGTAATCTATTATCCACCACCACCTTACGTGGATGGGTATAATGGTGTAAAGAATAACTATATATGATTATTTTAACGTGATATATATTCTTAAATAGTATACATATACTTCAATACAATTCCACGATCATGGGAACGATATCATCGCTCGTGCGTACGTACGACCTACCGTCTCCACGATGTGATGCGACTCGTTATACATGATATTCATTGAATAATGATTATATAAATGAATTTAAGGAATAAATATGATATATATTACAATAATACTGTTCTGTAAATGAGGTATCTATAACCTAAAAATAAGAATAATAATTTATTCGTCAAAACATACAAAAGAACATAAAGCAATGAACACCCGAATAACAAGTAGCAATAAAATATTACTAATAAGAAGATATGAATATGACCATATATGATATCATAACAATTAATATGATTCTGTAATTAATCAGTGACATTATTTAAATCATTATATAGGAGGTTTGGATACGTATGAAGAAAATCAGACCTAAGGTAAGGGAAAATCTCGCAATCTCATTTTTTCCCGAGAATGTTTATACTTCAGAATTTACTGTGGAATATTTATCATCCACATACATGTTTCCTAAATATGTAATATTATTTATATCCTACTATAATTTTTTAAATCCAATTTTACCCTTTGGTGAGTAAAAGATATGAAAGGAATCTTTTGTTGTTTTTAGTACGAGGTACTTTTTGACTTTTCCAGCCAAAGTATGAGAAGAATATTTTTTTAACTTATACAACATGAATGTATTTTTATGATTTCATAGAACATTATTTCCATGAAGCTTCCTTTACAAGTTTTCAAGTTTATTTTTAATCAACTTCTTTTTGTTTAAAATTGTATGACATGTTAATAAAGGTAAAATGTTTTTGAAGTAGAAAGGATATTTTCCACAAGAATGGAGTTCAAGTGTTTTATAAAAATTATTTTCATCTAAGATAATATAGGGTTCTGTTTATATCCCTATATTTACATTTATTTGATTATGTTATGATGGAATTAATTTTATGATGTCCTTTTATCTTATATGGATTATGTTATGATGGCATGATGTTTAAGAATCCCATTTTTATTACATGGGTTATGCTATGATTTATGATTTTGTGGCACACATAAGAATGGTTTCATTATGAGATGTGTGGGACCTATATATACCTCCAATGCATTGGGTGAAGATTCATATCTCATGAAATAGACATGGCTGGAATGACAGGTTAATATGGTTCAGTGATACCAGACTAAAACGAGGAGTGAACTCGGTTCAGAAATTGACTTTGTCTGCTAGGATAGTCTTGGACATGAGTCTTGACTACTAAGAAATGATTATCTTTGATTATGTGTGTATGTCAAAAAGTTTCATGATTTATGTTATGATTATTGGGATTACATTTCACAACTATGATTTATCCCATGTTATGATATTATGATCTCTTTTGCAGGTTAAGATTTTCGAAATGTTATGTTCTTATGAATATGATATTTCCTTTGTTTACCCTTACTGAGAATTTGATCTCACCCTTTTTATGTTTTATTTTCCCCAGGTTTGGAAGAAAGGTATTAAGTAGGATATGCCAAAGGGACTCTAGATATGATGAAATAAACGGGAGACAATGTAGATGCTTTACCAGTTGTTTATGCTTCCCAGTTTCTAAAGACACTATACCTATACAGTCCTATCATGGTTTTGTTATTTTTTGTAATAAGTATGCTTCAATTCTGAATTAATAACCATGTATATAAAATATGGGTCATTATAGTTGGTATCATAGGAAAGGTAAAGTCAACCTTTGGAAACTAGGATGTGAAATCCTTAGTAAGAACCCTAAGGATATGTCTAAGCATAGAAAAAAATATTTGTGTTTTAGAAATGACCATGAACAACCTATGATAAGACCTAAAGTGTGAAATTTTATTCTAGATTATGTGGTTTTCCAATTATGATTAGTGTTGCTCACACTATGCTTCTTGGTTTTAGTCAATGGATAGAACCCGAAGGAACTGTGTTAATGCTGAATGCGACGGGCAATGAAATGATTGTCCCCCTGAGCATACAAAAATTATGTGAGTTGGAATGAAAAATCTTATAGCCATGCTGACACAACTTTCTTAAGCTATGAATCATGCTGGACTTCTAAACGAGCAAAGGAAGGAGCAACATTCTGTTGAATCCTTCATGAGGCAGCATCCAACTTCATTCAGCGGGTCTTCTGATCCATTAGTGTCTGAAAAATGGATTAGTACCACTGAAAAGATATTTTTAGTCCTGCAATGTTCAGAACATGATAAATTCATCTTATCAGTATATTGTTTGGAAGGTGAAGCTGATCAATGGTGGAATCTTATTAAGAATACAAGGCTAAGGGATGAAATTGAGTCCATGGAATGAGATGAGTTCAAGAACTTTTTTTTCAATAATTACTTCCCTCATATTCTTCAAACAAAGATGGATAAGGAGTTTCTTGAACTGAAACAAAAGGATGATGAAGCAGTTGGTACCTACAAAGAAAATTTTACAAGACTTGCAAGGTACACTTCCAGAATTATTATCCAAACTGAGAGTAAGATCGATCGATTCTTTAGTGGATTAAAACCAAGACTTCGAAGGGCGTTAGCCACAAGGGACTTCAATAGCTATGAGGAAATTGTTCGATGTGATCTCAAGGTTGAGATGGAGATTGGAGTAAGCCATCAGTCATATGGGTTTGATAAGAAGAGGAAAATGGAACTCAAAGGGAAATATAAAGACCATAATGAAAAGAAGATGAGTTTTCCCTTATGCTCAAAGTGTGGAAAGAAACATGGATGGAATTGTCTTAAAGGGACAAGTAAATGTTTTAAGTGTGGAAAAGAAGGTCATCGGACAGTTGAATATCAAAATAATTGGAAGAAGATGTCTAATGATGTGAACAAAGAAAGAAATACACATAATGCACCTCCTACATTTCAATGTTTCAAGTGCAAGTAAATGGGGAATTATGCCAATCAATGCCCTAATCCAAGGGTTGTTGATGATGATCGACGTAAACAAACTATTAATACCAAAGGAAAAGGAAAGTCACATACAATTTTTATCGGTGATGTGGAGTACGATAACGAAGTGGTGAAAGGTACACTTACCATCCACTCTAAATTAGAAAGTGTTTTATTTGATTTTGGATCCACCCACTCTTTTATTTCTGAAGAATTTTCTAAGGGTATCATCGTACTACCTCAACAATTAGATGTTGAGTTAGCTGTGACAACTCCTAATGGAACAACAATTGCATCAAAAGTTTATGATTATTCTCCAATTGAAGTTTGTGGGAAAGTGCTTCCTGAAAATCTTGTGATCCTTACTATAGTGGAATTTGATGTGATTCTTGGCATGGATTGACTTTCTTTATACGAAGCACATATCAATTGCCAAATAAGGGAAATCACATTTAATATTCCCGATCAATCTAACATCATCTATAGATGCAAGGATGAATATAACCTTCCAGTGGAAATTTCTTCCATTTTATGGGTTTTGCTTCCAATAAATGATGTTTATTTATCTCAAATGGGTGGACAGAAACTCATGATTAAGAATATGTGCATTGTACAAGATTTTGATGATGTCTTTCCGGAATAATTTACAGGTCTTCCACCAAATCGTGAAGTTGAGTTTTCAATAGAACTCACACCGGGTGCTATGCCCATTTCAAAGACACCTTATAGAATGGCCTCAATTGAGTTACAGGAATTGAAGAAGAAAATCCAAGAGAATCTTGATAAGGGATTCATACTCCCTATTGCATCACCATGGGGAGCACCTGTTCTGTTTATTAAGAAGAAAGATGGATCAATGATACTATGCATTGATTATTGAGAACAGAACAAGATCACTATCAAGAACAAATATCCCCTCCGATGCATTGATGACTTATTTGACCAACTATGTGGAGCTCAATACTTTTCCAAAATTGATCTTCGTCCAGGGTATCATCAATTAAGGGTCAAAAAAGAGGATATACCAAAGACATCTTTTCGTACAAGGTATGAACACTATGAATTTATAGTGATGCCATTTTGTCTTACTAATGCCCCTACTATCTTCATGGATCTAATGAATAGAGTCTTTAAAGACCATATTGATCAGTTTGTGGTAGTCTTTATAGACGATATTCTTGTCTATTCAAAGAGCAAGGAAGAACATGAAGATCACTTGATAATTGTATTAAAGACCCTAAGAAAGGAGAATATTTATTCCAAATTTACCAAGTTTGAATTTTGGCTTCAAAAAGTTTCATTTTTGGTTCACATAATATCAAAAGAGGGGATATTTATTGATCTAGAAAAAATAGAGGTTATCGAAAGATGGTCGATACCAAAAACAGTAACTGAGATCCAAAGTTTTCTTGGTTTTTCTGGATATTATCGACATTTTTTTAAATATTTTTCACGATTATCTAATCCACTCACTAGGTTGACTCGAAAAGGAGTTAAGTTCGTGTGGATGGAGGATTGTGAAGATAATTTCAAGGAGTTGAAAAGAAGGTTATCCAGTGCACCTGTGCTCACACTGCCTTGTAGTGGAGAAAGGTTTGTGATCTACAGTGATGCATCCAAGAAGGGATTGGGGTGTGTTCTCATGAAAAATGATATGGTGATATCTTATGCCTCATGACAGTTGAAAATCCATGAGCAAAATTACCCAACTCATGATTTGGAGTTATCTTCAGTAATATTTTCATTAAAGATTTGGAGGAATTATTTTTATGGTGAAAGGTGTGATATTTATACTGATCATAAAAGTTTAAATTATATTTTCACACAAAAGGAGATAAATATGCGCCAAAGAAGATGGTTAGAGCTGATTAAGGATTACTACTGCTCAATTCATTACCACCCTGGGAAAGCAAACAAGGTGGTAGGTGTATTAAGTCGACAAGACCATGCTAGATTATCCATGATGAGGATCACAAAAGATCCAATATTTATGTATTTACAAAGGATGGATCTTGGATTTATAATGGAATGGGAAAAATCTTATCTTTCTCAAATGAACGTTCAATCATCAATACATGTGAAGATTAAAGAGGCACAAAAAGAAGATGTAGAGTTACAAAAGAAGGTCAGAAATGTTCCTGCATTCAAGCTTGATTGTGATGGGATAATAAGGTTCCAGAATCGGGTTTTTGTTCCTCCTATCCCAGAATTAAATAAGGAGCTACTGGATGAGGCTCATAGTTCTTCATTATCTATTCATCCTAGAAGCACGAAGATGTATAGGGACCTGAAAGAGTACTTTTGGTGGGATGGAATGAAAAGAGATGTTGCTGAATGTGTCTCTCGATGCTTGTTTTTTTAGAAAGTTAAAGCTGAGAGACATAAGTCTAAGGGGATGTTACAACCATTACCCATACCAGAATTGAAATGGGAAAACATCACTATGGAATTTGTCACTGGACTTCCTAAAACATCCAAAGGAAATAATTCTATCTGGGTTATAGTTGATCGTCTTATGGGGTCAGCACACTTCATTTCTATTAGAGAAGATTTCTCTCTGGATCAGCTTGCCAGGATATATGTGAAGGAAGTGGTAAAATTGCATGGAGTACCACTTTCCATTATATCTGATCGGGATCCGAGGTTTACCTCAATGTTTTGGCGAAGTCTTCATTATACTTTAGATACAGATTCGAGTTTCAGCACTACTTATCATCCTCCGACAGACGGTTAGTCTGAGAGAACAATTCAAACTCTAGAAGGTATGTTAAGATCTTGCTCTATGGATTTCAAAAGTGGTTGGGATCAACACCTACCTTTGGTGTAATTTTCTTATAATAATAGCTTTCACTCTAGTATTTAGATGGCTCCTTATGAAGCTCTCTATGGAAAGAAATGCAGGACTCCAACTTGCTGGGATGAAGTTGGGGAAAGAAAACTATTAGGACCTGATCTTGTTAATGAGATGGAAGAAAAGTTCAGATCTATTCAACAACACATAAGATCATCTCAGAGTCAGAAAAAAAGTTATTCTTACAACCGAAGAAAAGACCTAGAGTTTGAAGTGGGTGATAAAGAGTTCTTACAAATATCTCCTTGGAAGTGAGTATTGATATTTGGAAAGAAGGGAAAGCTTAGTGCTAGGTATATCAGTCCTTTCGAAATACTGAATTGTGTTGGGAAGATAGATTACCGATTGTCGCTTCCACCGAATCTCTCTCAAGTTCACGATGTGTTCCATGTATCTCTCCTGAGAAAGTACATACCCGATCCTTCACATGTACTAAGCTCAAATGTTGTACCACTGGAGGAACATATTTCTTATGAAGAACAACCAATATAGATTCTGGATCATAGCGAAAAATTTCTACAGAACAAGACCACTCACTTGGTGAAAGTTTTATGGAGGAACCACCAATTAGAAGAAGTTACATGGGATCTTGAGGATATAATGAGGGAGAGGTATCCTCATCTGTTTGTTACGAAGTGATGAATTTCAAGGGCGAAATTCATTTTAACGGGGGTAGAATGTAACACCCTGATATTTTATGAGAAGTATATTTTTTTATGTATTATGTTATACAAAACATCTAAGTAATCTTTCACAGCACACAACACTAGCTTGGCTTGCGTTACACGCAATCACGACCTTCCTCAATAGCATGTGTTGTACGCAATACCAGGTTTCACTAAACAACGATATATTGTTATAATATTATTATGGAGTAGCCGTTATTAATAGTATTAACTACATTTTAAATTTTATAACATTATTATTTATATTACATATTTTCTAGAACATGGTATGAGAACAAAATAAATTTTTCAGGTAAAATAAGTATTTTTAAAAAAATGCAGTTTTTCCACCTTTTGATGGCGCACCCCCTTTAAATCTAGTTTTGAAATGTTTATAAGTTCAATTTGACAAAATATAATTCTTCCTTGGAATCAGGATATAAAAATTTAATTTGGACAAAATTTTCATATTATTCTGATAACTTTCATATTTTAATGAATAGTAAAAACACGCTATATTTTAATTTAAAACAACTTTTTTCATCACAATATATTATATGGTTAGATTATATTTTTAATTGGTTTTAAATTGTAATTAGAATATATTTTTACCATTTAATCCAATGTTTGTCATTGGAATTAATTTCACTTTGAAATTGGACATAAACAAGTGTCAATATTTTGATAGTTATTGTTTCTTAAAAACACGCTATTTGTTTTGATAACGGGAATTAATTTTAAAATTAATTAATGAAACATATATGTTTATAATTTGGAAAAATAGAAATCATTTTTGAATTCTTAATATCAAAAATAGCTTTGGCTGTTTTTTTTTATTTTTCTAAAAAACTTCAATTTTTGATAAATAGTCAAACCACTTAGTGGTAGTTAAAAAACTAACTCTTTCATTTAAATGAAATTTTACCACTTTTGTGAATTGAATTTCAAAAATCCGAGATACATGGTTGTTATCAAGAAGTAAAATGTGGTTCAATAAGATGAAAATAATTTTTGTTGAATAGTAACTTTTGACTTTTATTTACTGTGGTTAAAGGTAAATAGGGTAATTCAAGGTTAAAAGTATATTATAATAATTCAATATTACCTTAACACTTGTCCTAACCTTATTGGATGAGTATTGGCAGACCATGGGCATCCTTGGGTCGATTCTAGGACCCCATTAAGCCACTTGGTAGTGATAATGACAATTTGGATTAATCAATTTAATGTAAAGACAAAATTGACATTATCAAATATCTTTTAGTAATTAATTTTTATAAGGGGTTATATAAATTATCTTTTCAACTATAAATATTCATTGTAAAGCTAAAAATATTTCCTATATGGTGGTAGTTTTTTTATAATTATTTGACATCAAATAAATTAAATTATATATGACATAATAATGATGTAGTATTTACCTCATGAATAAATGATTTAAATAAATAAGATTATAATGATTAAAATATTATCCAAAACACGTCCAATTATGATTGGATGATTTTATTTCGACCATGAGTCATCTTATCTTATTCTTTAATGGTTTTTTTTTCTTTTGAAATCGAATATAAGTTTATAATAAAATAATATTTTCACACTTTCCAAAGGTGACCCTCTCCTCCCTTATAAAAAGGCACCTCCTCCCTCTCCTATTTACAAAACATTGAGCCTTCAATCTCGGACAACTCCTGACCATTACTCTTATAAACTCCCCTATTAATATTATATAGGTCCTGGTCTTCTTCAAAGACCAACATTAGTGCCCTAAGAGGAGGTTTCGAAGAGGCGTGTCAAAGAAGAGGTAATATCCATTACCGATTCATTCAAATTTATTTATTCTTATACTTCCTCTTATTTAGTTGTTTTATTATGAAGTAATAACATCAGTATCAATCATATAATGATATGTTATTATTAATATGAAACAACCCTATTTTACCTTATATCCATCCTATGGAAAATGAAATCACCACACGTGCGTACGTACGGAATACCGTCTCCACGCCGTGGTGTAATCTGTTTTCCACCACCACCTTACGTGGATGGGTATAATGGTGTAACTAATAATTATATATGATTATTTTAAAGTGATATTTATTCTGAAATAGTATACATACACTTAAATACAATTACACAATTATGGGAACGATATCATCGCTCATGCGTACGTACGACCTATCGCCTCCACGATGTGATGCGACTCGTTCTACATGATCTTCATTGAATATTGATTATATAAATAAATTTAATGAATAAATATTATATATATTAAACTAATAACATTATGGAAATGATGTATCTATAACCTAAAAATAATAATAAGAATTTATTCGACAAAACATGCAAAAGAACATAAAGCAATGAACACCCGAATAACAAGTAGCAATGAAATATTACTAATAAGAAGATAAAAATATGACCATATATGATATCATAACAATGAATATGATTCTGTAATAAGTCAATGAAATTATTTAAATCATTATATAGGAGTTTCAGATACGTACGAAGCAAATCAGACCTAAGGTAAGGGAAAATCTCTCAATCTCATTTTTACCCGAGATTGTTTATACTTTAGAATTTACTGAGGAATATTTATCATCCACATCCATGTTTCCTCAATATGTAATATTATTTCTATCCTACTAAAATTGTTTAAATCCAATTTTACTCTTTGTTGTGTAAAATATATGAAAGGAATCTTTTTTCATTTTTAGTACGAGGTACTTTTTGACTTTTCCGGCCAAAGTTTGAGAAGAACCTTTTTTTAACTTATACAGCATGAATGGATTTTTATGATTTAATAGAAATTTTTTTCCATGAAGCTTCCTTTAAAAGTTTTCAAGTTATATTTTTTATCAAATTATTTTAGTTTAAAATTGTATGACATGTTAAGAAAGGTAAAATGTTTTTGAAGTAGAAAGGAGATTTTCCTCAAGAATGGAGTTCAAGTGTTTTATCAAAATTATTTTTCATCTACGATAATATCGGGTTCTATTTCTATCCCTATTTTTACTTTCATTTGATTATATTATGATGGAATTAATTTTATGATGTCCTTTTATCTTATATGGATTATGTTATGATGGGATGATGTTTAAGAATCCCATTTTTATTACATGGGTTATGCTATGATTTATGATTTTGTGGCACACATAAGAATTGTTTCATTATGAGATGGGTGGGACCTATATCTCCATCGAATTCATTGGGTAAAGATTCATATCTTATGAGATAGACATGGCTGGAACGGCAGGTTAATCCAGTTTAGTGATACAGGACTGAAACAGGGAGTGAACTCGGTTCAGAAATAGACTTTGTCTGCTAGGATAGTCTTTGAAATGAGTCTTGAATACTAAGAAATTATTCTCTATGATTATGTGTGTATGGAAAAAAGTTTCATGATTTATGTTATGATTATTGGGATTACATTTCACTACTATGATTTATCCCATGTAATGATATTATGATCTCTTTTGGAGGTTAATATTTTCGAAATGATATGTTATTATGAATATGACATTTCCTTTATTTACCCTTACTGAGAATTTGAGCTCACCCTTTTGTATGTTTTATTTTCTCTAGGTCAGGAAGAAAGGTATTAAGTAGGATATTACAAAGAGACTCTAGATATGATGAAATAAACAGGAGACAATGTAAATTCTTTACCAGCTGTTTATGTTTCCTAGTTTCTAAAGACACTATACCTCTAAGGTCCTATAATGGTTTTGTTATATGTTGTAAAAAGTATAATTCAATTCTGAAGTAATAACCATATATGTAAAGTATGGGTCGTTATATTCACCTCCTTGGTTCATTCATCAAGTGTGGGGGAAGCCTCCCTCCTTCTTTACATGGGAGGCTAAAGAGATGAGAGGGATAGTATATCCCTTTAATTAATTAAATAAAATAATAATTTTATAATTAATTATCATGTATTAAAATATTATCCTTCCTCTGAAATCACAATGCTTACCAACTTAATGTAATGCTTAGGGAAGATCCTATGTTCCAAAAAAAATTATGGTATCATATTTCCCACCGAAGATCCCAGAACATATGAAACAAATTTCTTATGAAAATATGTCTTCGTGTGATTTAATATATATTAATATTTTCAATATATTAATTCATGGGTCTTATAACACCCCAACATAGTTCCTACTCCAAGGAAACATCAAAAGATATATATAGAAATATCCTAAGAAATTAAAAAACTAGAGTCATTATATTTTTAATAGTTCATTACTTGTCTTTATCTTTAATAATAGTACAATAATCATCAATCATGTTTCCTACTTCCATATATAAGTATCTCCATGAATTCATCATTAACCCATCAACAATATTTACACCACATTACATCATTACTTTCATTGACATGATAATTATATCTTATAGTACTTACTTAGTGTCATTTTCTAGTAGTAGAAAATTTATCTATGGTATTTTCACTTCTCAGGATATACTGTCTGACATGTGTACTTCTAGTGTACTTATTTTCATAAGACCCATGGGAAAATTGAATTTCTACATACTCATTAAATTGGATGCATTCCATTGAAAAAAATATAATATATCATCATAATCATTTTCTGGTAACTTTAATTTTCCCCTTTATATTTGTTGTTAATTCCCATTCAAAACTAAAGTTAAGGACATCAATTCCCCTTATTGAAAAAATCCAAAGTCTCTTTTATCTTTTTCTTTCAAGAACTTTTAGTAAGGTACTATTATTATTTTTCTCTCCCATTAGATGATCTAAAATTGAATTCCCTTTTATTAAACTAATGAGTTGAGGGGGGAATCTTCTTATCATTTTTCATATTCTCTCCATGTCTTATGTAGAACTAAAAGTTATTCTTTAATTTCTTCAGAGAAGGATCAAATAACTTTTCTTAAAGAAATGATCATTAAACAATCAATAATAATAATGTTCCCATTAAAAAAATATTATTTAATTTATCATAAAATATCAATTCCCATGCCTTGAATTTAGACATTAATTTTTCATGTGATAATGATAGAGTAAAGAAAACATACCATGTAGAAGACAGTTACTCCAAATTTCATGGTTTTCTAACTCTAGAACATCATTATCATAATCCAATTCATTATTATATGAAAACTTCAATTCTTCAATCCATTGAAACTTCAGTTTCTGGTGACTATGATTCTTGTTTTTTTGGAATTTGGAATCTTCACATCAACTTATCAAATTTTATGATTCACCAGCTTTAAATATGCTACCCATAAAGGTTAAAACTCTATTTTCCTTCTTTATCGCGCTTCTATGATCGAGTTTGAGTACTATATAATAGATAACTTATATTGTGATATAAGTTTTATAAATCACACTTTACTCTAGGTATACCCATGTATTGAATTATCTTCTATTCCCATTTTCATTCAAAATCAATTGGACTAGGCAGGAAAAAAGGACCTTACATTGATTTTAATTGGAGAAAAAATGTTTAGAGATATTTCTCAACCCGGAACTACCATAACTTTAACTCCATTTTTCCTCATTCTTTAACTCTTAAATTTCTCATCAAGAATATTATTGGGTATCAAGAAATTATTCTTTTCACCTTCACTTTTGAATTCATAAAGGGATTTATTCTTTACTTATACTAGTAATGAACTTTCAATCTTATTTTCTTTCCCTTGAATATTACTTGTTTATTCTATTTATTCTATCCAAACTATCATGCAAAACTTCAGAAAAATATTTATCTTTCTATTTCCATTTAGATTTATATTTATTAGAAAAATTTGTATCTTATATTGATGTTTCTTATTATTTAAAAATTCTCCTACTCTAGTATGATTTTCATACACTTATTAAGAGCGTATTTGGTATTATTACATCATCCATACAATTTAATTTCTTTTGATAAGTTACCCTTATTTTGTAATTTTTGATGAACCTCATCTTCTTCATTAGAGATGTTTTCCTCCATTCCAATATTCTTGTTTCTTTATCCAATTGATTGACTTTATTTATTGAGCTTGCTTCCATTCATTTTAAAATTAATGGATTTTGAAAAACTATCTATGAAGTGTAATTTTTTTCCATAAATAATAATATTTACTTTGTAATGAAATATTCCTTTACTTTCTTCTTGGGTGTGTTTTTATTGGTTACTTCAGATTTTTTACACCCCAAGGATGACTTACGATCTGTATTTCATTCAATTTTATTTTGAATTTGTAGCTTTCTTCTCTTAGTTTCAATTGAGTTATGTTTGGTAGAGGTAAATCAATACTCATCATCACCATGAACACTTTCTTCATTCTGTCCACATATTTTTTCAATATTTTTGAATATGATGGATGTGAATTGTTTTTCCTTTTTTGTTGAGGATTGGTTATAATTAGCTTATTTTTTACGTGATTTTTCTTTACTCCCCCTTTGTTTATGCCTTATTCATTTTATGGTAGTTGAAATATTGTGCCAATATTCAATGTACTTGTATCCAAACTATTTTCTTCACCAATAGTATAAAAAAATATCCTCTTCTTTCATTGAGTGTAACTATGTCTCATGAAGGATTTTTCCTATTTTTGGATATTATCATCTTCCTTATAGACACATTAATATGAACTTATTTTTTTTATTTTTTCCACCTTCACAAAATAGGTGGGTTTATACATATATTTCTTCATCTATTTTCATATAAAACCATAGACTTTACTATGAAAAGTATTATAATTAGTGTGTAAATATTCATCAGAACACAAGGTTACATTTTTCTTTGACCTATCAAAATATGTAACATTATATAATTTTACATTCTTCCTGCTAATAAAATGATTCTTCTAAGAGGTAATAATTTCATAATAAATTTTGATAGTGGATATTTTCTTAGTATCATGTGAAGATTCAACTTGAGTAACTTCAATATTTCTTATTTTCCCCACCAATTCAAGACACTTTAAATTTGAAGTGAAATTTTGATCTTCAAGGCATATCTACTTCTCTTAACATTCATTTTTTTTCTTATTAATATTTTCTTCACATATTTTACAATTATTTAGTTGTGATTTTTAAATCTATTTTATCCTTCTAGTTTTAACTTATAATTGAGATTTCATGACTTAAATAGTATATTTTAATGCACAAATAACATCTAAAAAACATTCCAATATATTTCCATCTCATAGAGACTTATTTTATATAATTCTTTAAATAGGGAAAATCATTAATTGAAAATTTGGAAAGGATGTTCCTTTTCTTCTAAAATCACAATTAGGGTTTTATATTTTCAAAATTTATTAGCTAATTCATCTTCCAATTCATTGGATTTTGATTTAATCTATGTGACTTATTTTTATTATCCCTTGATATATGAATGTATATATCTGAAAAACTCAACATGGAAATACTTCATGAAATACTTAATTTATGAGTAAAAATATTTGATTATTTTAATGAATTCATTCTCTTTAAATCTGGATAAATATTTTTCTTGCTGTTTAATTATAACAAATATATCAATATAACTTTCATTCTGATTACCTTATGTTATTAAAATATCATCCTTATATTAATTTTGAGAGGTGAAATTTTTTTATGATCCATTCTTCTTCAGTTTTCAAAGTTCTAGATGAAACCACTATGTTACTATAATAAGGAATACATTATATTTTTTCATATTGGGAATATCTTTATTATCATTTGGTATAGTTATACCTCTATCATATGTAAATATGAACTTCATGGGAATCAAAATTTTTTTATAAAAAATAGTAAATTTAAATAGAGGGAAATTGGTTAAATTTTATATCACTTATGAGTCCCAATAGACTGTGAAGTCACCCTCAGAGAGGGTGGGTGAATCAGGGATGACCAATTTTTTATTAAATAAATTTAACTTAATATTATTATTTACTTAATTTTATCATAACTCTATTATCAGTTCATATGTATGAATATATTTTGTATTCCCTCAACACTTACTCCCTCCTAAAATTAGGATAATAGAAATAAAATGGATGGATTTTTACAAGGTTTATCCCCAGTGTGGATATGCTATCTCATAAAAATCATATTCTACCTTTCAGTAGTAATGGTTTTGTTATTCATACCAGAATCACTAGTCTTTAAAGTATCTTCATAAAATTCCTCAGGTATGGATCTTCTATTTCTAGGTGAACTTATTCTATGCTTAGCATGCACCTAGGACTACCCTATTCTTCTAGTAACTTAATTCTGGAGCTGTAATTATATCACTTCAATGTTTGAAACATCTATTTGTTTCTTTTTTACATTGGATAAAATCTCAACTTCTGGTTACATTAATTAGGAAACTTTACTAATATTCTTAAAAACATAAATTCTTGGAATTATCACTTCCTCAAACCCTCTTTTATTCTAGAATATACTTGATCTTCTACTCCCTATCTTTTTACTTTGAATAAATTTATCATCTATCTTAATACATTATCATAAGAAACTCTTCTCTATTATTATTAATCACATCTTGAATCATGTTCTCCCTTTACTGATCCAAAATTCTCCAATAAATTTGGGTAATATATGGCATTTGATTAAAAAATAGCACTCACTCTAAGTATTTTTTCCACTACTTTTAATGAATTTGAAGATATCAGAGTTAAGTTTCATCAAATAAATCAAAATAAATAGTGTCAACATTATTAAACTCTTTCATATATCCTAGGTTTAATTATGAACTTTTTTTGTGAATATTGAAACTTTGAACTTACATCTTAACATCATCATAATTTTTGTTACTTCACATGAATGAAATGCCACTTAGCATCTTTCAGTCAATGATTTTCTATTAAAGTTAATCAGATCCTTATAGTTATACTTTTTTCCACTACTCCACTTCAAACATACATAAATAATACTTCCTTGAACATACTCTAATATGATTCATGTGTATCCAGTTGTCTTTATCCATTTCACCTTCATTTTATTAAATATTTGGCTTATAACTTATTCTTCTAATCAGATAATCTACTGATTATCATGTCTTTTGATCAACTCAGCCTCTAATAACCAATGATTTAAACTTCCATGCATATAGGATTCCAAATTTTCATTAATTTAACAATTAAATTATTCTATCATCCCTTTTTACTTAATATTATCTTCACTCAAGGTTCTTAGCATTCCAGACTCTCTGAACTTCTAGTGCTTCATCTCATAGTCAATTTTCTATCTTCAAATTAACCTAATCATTAAATCAATATACCTAGGATCATAGTTGTTATTATACCATTGTGATGTACTATATTTTAATTAAATGTTCATAAATAGACTAAATTATATTTGATCCTTTAATATATCTTGGTATTTTATACTTTCTTTGTATCTTCCTCTTCCAAATACCTTTTAACTTATTATATTTAGATTATATTTCGGAGATTCTACTTACACATCTGTATATTGTACTACTATGTATTTTATTCCTTTTCTATATTCATATAATTTACTCTATAATCAATCTTGATGACATTAACAGTTCTTTAGTGTGGTTTGAACTTTTGATTATTCCAAATTATTATTTGTTGAGAAGTATATTTTATAACTTCTAGTTAACTCATTTTATCCAATTTTAACTTAGATCTTAAATATCCACATATGCTGACTTTTTTACCCAAATTATATCTCTTTAATCTCCCATTTTGATAACTATTCAATCTCCACATAACAACTATTGTATACAATACTCTTAAATAGTTTAGTAATTTTCTTTCTCTTGAAGAAAAATTCAATGGTAGTCAGATGTATTTTTTGATTTAGGATATAATTATCCCAATTAATTTCCGATTTATCCATCACTAAAATTTACTCCACTTTACATCCTTAATTTTAGTTACATGATCATTACAACATTTGGTACCTCCTTAGTGTCATAGTTTAGTAACAGAACATGCATCTATAGTGTTCATACTTTGGATAGTTCTACCATAAAATATATGAACATCCAATGTAATTACTTATAGAACACCTATAATAAACTTCACCTTCAACTAACTCATTGAATTTGATACATTATATTAAAAAAATACAATATATCATCGTTATAATCCATTGTTCACTTCACTAAATATGATATGCAGGTTTTGAGATGATTTGGAATAAAGTATTTCAAGGTGATGATGACACCATTTTCAACCTGGATGATGTTTTTAAGGGATGATGATGAAAATGTGGTAAATTTCACTGAATATAGGAAAATCATTAAGATCCTATTTACCTAATAACAACACAACCTGATATTATTTTTTATACTTGTTAAGAAATGTTGTACCAATATAATCCCAAATAAATACACTTTGTAGTAGTGAAAAAAATATTAAAATATATAAAACATTTAGTGGATTTTGATTTACTATATAAAGAAACATTATTACCAGATTTTATATGATATACAAATTCATACTGGTCCAGTTCAATTGATTAAACAAAGTTAACATCAAGCACTACGTTTTATCTTAGTGGATTGTGCATTTCATTGCTTGGAAATAAATAAGACTATATCTCACTTAAGACTTTAGAAGGTAAATATTTTACTACTACTCAATCTTGAACACAACTATTGTGGATGGACTAGTAGTTTACTGATATGAGAGTTGAAGTGAAGTATCCCATTTTTATTTACTATGATAATTTAAGTGTTATTAATCTTAAAAAAAATATAATCCATCATTCAAGGATAAAGAACATTAAAATAAAGTGTCACATTATCAAGGATATGTTTGGGAATGGGTTGGTGAAATTAGAGTATGTGCCTATATAACTTCAACTTGTACATATTATGATAAATTCTTTACACAAGGAAGCATTTGAGAGGAATCGACTGGATCTAGGAGTCTAGTCGACCACCTATAATTAAATAGTGTGGATTTATAATACATAATCCTCAAGGTGTGATGTATATTTATACATGTAATGATAATTATTATTTTACCTAATACATACCACAAAAGGAGTAAACTTTGGGTTACTTAGAAGAGTGGGGGAAGTATTATTCATACATTATGGAGAGATTTTTCAAACCTTCTATGGGATAGAGTAATGTTGATAAAGGAGGGGAGCTCTTCTATGTTTGATTAAGAGATAAAAAATGTATGGGGAGTATTTAAACATGATGAAGCTAAAGTTATTCCAAATTTTCATAAAATTCATGAATGTAGTTAAAGGATGACCTTTGGGATCATGAGGGATGAGGCTACCTATCTTGGTTTAGCTGATGGTATCAAAAGGTATAGGAATAGTTCAAAAGGTGGTTGAGAACAACGTGATTCATTGATAATATTTTCATGTTACTCTTGTTTTTCAGTCTGATCTTGGTTCTTATGGGATTAAAGTATGTTTGGAGTAAGTCTTTTATTTTTTACAAGATCCTCAAAGTGATAATGGTGTTTGAAGTAGAAAGTATGGAAGATTTTTCAATAGGATGGTTAAAGGTTCCTAAATAATTTTAAACAAACCCAATTTGTGAGATTTTTGGGAAAAATCCATAAATATATTTCATGTTTTTTGGTTGTTGTGTTTGTTGAAAAATTTTATTGATAATTTTTAGATGCATTTGTTTATAAAGTGTGATGAAAAATTTTGGAAGTACTGGGAGGTGTTTAGGAATTTTCACATAAAATTGGAAAATGATGAATTTTTCACCTAATAGGTACACTACCATGTAGAAATTATATTATATGTGAATCCATTTAGAATTTTTGTGACCTATGGCTCGGAAAATGGGATAATACAAAGATATTTCATGGGAGGTATGTACAGTAATGTTAAATGTCAATGAAGGAATGAAGATAGTTAGAAAAATAGGTTCACATGATTTTAAAGAGAGTTTATGGTGGCGTCATTATTTATAGAAAATAGATAATAATTTTATATGGGAAACAATGGATGTATGTTATGTGATTCCATGAAGGAATATCATATGCAGACGATATTTTTCGAAGGTTAAATAATAATTTTTTGATTTACTGATTTATTGGGGATCTTTTCCTATATAAGGATCCCCTAATTAATTTATTTGATAAGGTGAAAAATTAACCCAAAATAAATTCATTGAGATTTATATAATGTCTGGAGGAATTTAACCATAATTTATTCTTATAGGGAATATGAGTTCATAGAGCCATTACTTGAATCTCACTGTGTTATGGGGGTTTACAAAGATAAGTAGGTGGAGAAGGAGGTAGTACACATAGGGTTGTACATAGTGGAAGTTCCTGAAGTAAGTTCACTATGAGATATTTCATGAGGGGAAATCTATATAATATGGTATTATATAGTGAATACTACTCACAAAATAAGTATAGAGTGAATAGTACATTATGGATAGTTCTTGGAGAAAAATAGTTCCTGAAAGAATTTCACACGAAGTAGATTTTATATAGTAAAGAATATTTTATCTCTTTGATGAAAGATAATCTTTATGCCACACCTATGACAATGTGAATAAATTTAGAGCTGATATAGATCATTAAAATATTTTTATAGTGAAACAAAACTATTTTTTTAGAAGAGAGAGAAGTTTATTCCAAAGTGTGAATGATTATAAACCTGAGGGGATATTGAGTCTAATATAAAAATTATAACAGTAATGTTCTTTAGTGATTTTGGTAAATTGGAACATTTCCTTTGTATGCTCATTAGACAAGCTCAGTTTTGGAAAACCAAGTAAAATTGTATTGTCTCTTACATTATTTTAATTTTATTATATATTGCTTAAAGATTAAGAGAGAGGAGAATCTTATTTACTAATAAATGAAGATCAAATGTGGGAATAATTTTAATCCATTATAACTCGATTCACCCCTCTCAGGGAATTTTACCAAGTAGGTCCAATACTATTAGTCATATTCTATGATTTCTCATGGATTGTTAAATACAATTGGTGTTTTTTTAAATTAAATTACTTATTGAATTATATAATATATAAATTGTTTATAAATTATAGTAAAAGGAATTTTGAGATGTTTTTTATTTTTTTAAAGTGATTATAAATTAATTAATTATAAGGTGTTTATAATTAATTAATTAAATTTTTATGAATTATTTATTAATAAAAATTCCATAATATTAAATATTAATTTTGAAGCACCTATTATAAAATAATATGTATTTCCTTATAACTTAGAAATAAAGTATTTATTTAGAAATCATAATGGATATTTATAAATATTTTATAAATTAAAAAATAAGGCTAAATATAATGTGTTTACATTTTATGTTTATAATTCTTCATAATACTTAATTTGAATTGTCTAAATCAATGGATTTATTTGGAATATTTTTTAGACCACATAAAAATGGGTTTGATGATTTGTTTGATCATGGTTTAAATAAAATTAAGTATTTGATATTCTGATTATGTAAATACTTTTCATTATAGAAATTGAAATATAAAATATTTAGATTTAATTTAAAATTATATATTTAAATTAAAATAACATATAATGAATAATATGAAGGATTTCATATTATTAAAAGAATATAAAGTATTTATATTCAAGATTATGTATTTTCCATAGTGAATAACTAAAACTATAAATTATTTATAAATAGATTTTAATTTATGAATTACTCCTAAATTTTAATCATATATTTAAATATATCAATTATACCTTTATTTAAAACCTATTACCTAGTTTATTATTCATGGACATAAATTGTTTATTTTGTGAATATATTTATTCTTTATTTTAAAGTTGTTAAACTACTTGTTAGGTTCACAAGGCTATATACCTTGAGAGGGAGGGGGTGAATCAAGGTCTGATAGATCAAAACAACTTCCCCTTCTGATCTTATTTTTCCATTTGACAAAACCATCTTCTCTCTCTCCTTCCCGTTGCATTGAATGAATAAACCTTAAAGAATTCATAAGACACATCAATTTTTACTTGGTTCACCCTCACTGGTCTACGTCCTAAGAGCATACATTGGTAGTGTGCCGATGTACCAATTCCACTATAATCACACTATTGTTTACAAGTTCGGAGTGGACTCACTGTCCCTCTTGGTTTACAACAACTTATAATACGAAAGCTCACTGCTCTCTCAACTCAAGTGTGCTCATTGATTCTTCAGAAGACCCACTCATAGTTTTTATACTTTTAGGTCTCTTCATTATCACTAATGAAATCTGCATCTTCATGTGTTGGTAGATGCTCTGTTGACGTTCAACATTCACCTGCAGATGAATCTCACTTTACACCGGGTGTACTGGGAAACCCCAATTTTTACGCGCATCCCTTACTGCACCTTTTTTGTAATTTCTTTGCCTTGCGCGAAATACAATTTTGGCGCAACTCATATTTTTCACGCAACCGCCAAATTTTACGTTTAGCCTCTACAGTGTCTTGTGCATAATTTTCTACTTTTGTACGAAATCCACTTTCATGTGACACCACTTTTCCGCACACCCTCTTCTTTTCACACAAACAGTTATTTTACGTACAAACTTCTGGTATTTGTGAAACTTGATGGTGCACTCCAATTTCACGTGCTAGATCTCGGATACTCTCTAATTTTTGAGCCACTTCGAATGAGGGGGGTCACTTCATATTTATAGGGAAAATCGACCCCTGCGGGAAAAACCCTTCTTCCGTGTGTAATCCTATTTGAGTGCGAAAAACACATCTTCCACACAACATCGTTTTTCGTGCAGTACTCCAATATTTCTCACACCACATGCCTTTGCCAATTTTCAACCATATGATCTTGAAACACCTATTGTATGAAAAACAACAGTCCTCTATTTCACGTACCACGCCAATATTTCATGCACCATATTATTTTTCACGCAGCATGCTAATTTTTAGCACACCACGCTAATTTTTCGTGCACCTATTTCCTTTTTTGTGCACCACACAAATATTTCACGCAACCATTTATATTTCACACAACACTTTATTTTTCACACACCACACAAATTTTTCATGCACCTCTTTCCTTTGTCTATGTTCTTTAATCAAACAGGGATAGCCAACAATATCTCTTGAACCCAAAAAATCACCTTATAAACCCCTTTTGTCAACCAATTTTGCATTATCATCTGGTTTTTGAAAAAACACAACATGGTGGCCCACATTGTCAACAAACACAATCACCTAAAAAAGGTTTCAATGATACCTTGAGGGATATTTTCCCAACAATATCCCCCTTGGGGTTTGTTGAAAAATCTTTTAATAACGATTCTATACACTTTGATACCTCATTAAAGATTCTTCCAGCCTCTACCATTGTTCGCCTCTTGTGATACAGATAACGATCAAATATTTACTCAACATATATACTCTAAGCCCACATGAGAAATGATCGGCATGAGCAATAAGATTAAATGAAAAGTTCATCAATGAATCACTTCATTTATAACACTAGCTGTTGACACCAAATTGATACCAATTTCCAAACTGATAATAATTGTAGATACCACTCTAAAACCAATTGGTGATAGCTGGAAATCTTCTCACCCCATTCCAACACCACTCTTCTTCTTTTATCACGATCCTCAGCTATCGTGATATCTGTTATTTGATCGATCACTTCTAGCATCGTCAGATTTTCTACTCTCTTCCTTGCTCATTTCTCTCATCGTATCTTGCTGCTCTACCGATCAACTTCTCTCCATATAAATCATGATTTATCAAATAGCCACTCTATCTCCACACTCTGTCTCCCCCTTGAACAATCACTGTGTTCTCCCCCTTTGTCAACAAACCCAAAGGGTACTCCTTTATGCTCCAGAACAGGGTAAAAACACACATTAGTACATTAGGAAAAAACATACCATACCTTAGGGAGGGGGGGGGTCCACAAACACACTTTTTCAACTATGGGGAGTTGACTAAACTCCCAGAGCTAGTCGATGCATTTCAAAAGCTTTCTTGGGTAAGGCCTTCATCAAAAGTTTGGCAACCTGTAGCTCTATAGGAACATACCCCAACTTCACAATTACCTTCTCAACCTTCTCCTTGATAAAATGATACTTTATCTCAATGTTCTTTGTCCTTGAGTGATGGATGGAATTTTTTCTGAGATTTATAGCACTTGAGTTATCAAATTGGATTCCAACCGAAGACTTCACTTCAACCCCCATGTCATCAAGATGTTGCTTCATCCATAATAATTGTGTGCATGCTTGAGTGGCCGCAATATAATTAGCTTTTGCGGTGCTCAATGAAATTCAATCCTACTTCTTGCTAAGCCCAGAAATACAAAAACCACCAAGATAGAAAGCACCTCCCGATGTTGATTTTCTGTCATCTGCTAAACCGACCCCATCTACATCAGTACATCACAGTAATTCTGACTGAGATTTTTCACTATATATCATGCCGAAATCCATTGTGCCCTTGATATACCGAAGTATTATTTTTTACTGAAAGAATGTGACTTTCCTTGGGATTACTATGATATCTCGCTGGTTGGAATGTGGCGAAAACAATGTCAGGCCTTGTCGCATTCAAGTATAGAAAACTTCCAATGATTTGCCTGTATTGTGTGATATTAACTGCCTTTCCATTATCATCTTTTGATAATTTCATCAGAGTTGCAACTAGAGTTTTCATATCCTTGGAATTTTCCATTTCAAATACTCTTAGAACCTCCTTGGTATATTTGGATTGAGAAATTAATGTGCCATTCCTTTCTTATTTCACCAGTAAACCAAGAAAAAACGTCAGCTCACCAATCATAGACATTTCGAACTCATGTTTCATGAATTCAGAAAACTGTCTTCACTGGGATTCATCTAATCCCCCAAAGATTATGTCATCGACATAAACCAGCACCATCATCCTTTGACTACTGTTTTTATTGAAATATAGATTGAAATCAACTCCACCACGTTGGAAACCAAGCTTCATCAAATACTGGTCAAGCCCTGAGTACCATGATCTCAGTGCTTGTTTCAACCCATATAACGCCTTCTTCAGTTGACAAACCTTGTTCTCATTCTCATGAATAAGAAAGCCATTTAGATGCTTGATATACACTTCTTCTTCCAGAATCACATTCTAGAATGCAGATTTGACATCCATCTAGAACACTTTGAACTTCTGTTGCACTGTAATGGCTAAGAATAATCTAATTGTCTCCAGTCTTGCAACTGGTGAAAATGTGTCATCAACATTTATTCCCTCTATCTGGGAGTATCCTTTTCACACAAATCCTGATTTTCTCTGAATCACTATTTCATATTCATTCATATTGTTTCGATAGACCCATTTAGTCCGGATGATATTCTTATCTATGGGCCTCAAAACAATCTTCCAGGTCTGATTCTTCTCAATCTGATGAAGCTCTTCATTCATTGCCTGAACCCAGTTTTTATCTTCAGCTGTATCAACGAAGCACTTTGGCTCAACCTGAGATAGGAAAGATATCTGTTGTAGTGATTTCTTTCTTCTTGTCTGAACTAGAGCTGACTGATCACCACTAATATTCTGCTTATCAATTTCATCTTGACTCCTTGGTTTTTGTGCAGATATAGATTTTACTTCCCCATTCTCATCATCAGTGTCTTCTTCTGAATCAACATCATCCACTTCTAGTCCTCCTACATTTCATTCATCCCCATCACTCTCATCAAGAAATTTTCCACTGTGCGGTTGAATTATCTCCTCATTCTCCACTACAATGACATTATTTCTCTCAACTAATTTTCCCTACCTTTTGTTAAAGCATTTATATTCCTTACTTTTTCCTGAGTAGCCAAGGAATATACCTTCATCTCTTCATGACTCATATTTCCTATGTTTTTCCTTTTTGAGGATAAATCACTTACTTACAAATATTTGAAAGTATTTCACTGTTGGATTCTTTCCATACCACATCTCTTATAGAGTCTTTCCTTCCTTCAGACACGACAGAGACCTGTTAGAAATGTAGACCGATGTCAAAACTGCGTCCTTCTAAAATTTCTCTGGTAGGTCTTTTTCAATGAGCATCATTATGGTCATGTTGTTGATGATCCGATTTCTCCTTTCAACCACTCTATTCTATTGGGGAGTTCTTACTGAGGAAAATTTATGCCTTATCCCATGTTTCTCAAGATATCCTTCCACCTGACTATTTGTGAATTCCATACCATTGTCAGTATGAAGCTTCAAAATTCTCTGTCCAAGTATCCTTTCACACTCCCTCTAGTACTATTTTAAGAAGATGAACACATCACCACTTATGGGAAATAACAAATATCCATGTCATTATCCTATAGTCCTCAATGAAAAGAACATAGTACCTCTTTCTGTCAATTTCTCTTGTTGTGATAGGACCAAAAACTTCAGGTTTTACCAATTCAAGCACTCTTGTTGACTTCTTTTCCTTTGTTTTATACGTCTTTCTGATGAGATTCCATTATTGGCATGTATCGCATGTGTGAGTATGATCATGTGATAGCTTAGGGAGGTCTCTTTCTACATCACACTTTACTAGATCTTCCAGGGATGGTTGGCATAGATGACCAAGTCGTTTATGCCACAACTTGTTTTCTTCTTCTCTGGATAGAAAGCACATATCTTCTTCTCCACTTACTAGGTAGAGATTCCCCTTTGTCCTTTTTCCCTACCAGACTACAACCCTGTCTTTTCCTTTGACAATACACATCTTCTTATAAAATCTTATAAAATGCCCTGAGTCACATAGCCGGCTAACACTGAGAAAGTTGTGACTGAGGCCTTCTTCTACTAAGACATCAGCACGTCTCATCTCTTTGCCCCCAAACTTGGACTTTAATGAGCCAATAATCTTTAGGCCTTCATCATTTCCAAACTTGAAAACTCTTTATTTATCATATTTTACACTTGTAACATGATCCTTATTACCTATCAAATGAGATGTGAAACCACTATCAAGGATCCACACACCCGGGTGATCTGATGCTTTAAGGGAAATTTCTGCCACCACTTCTTTCTCATCATTTTTCTTCTTGGTCCATATCTTTTCCTTCACACTTTTCATGGATTGAGGCTTATGATCATTCTTATAGTATGATGTAATAGCTTCGTCTTGAAAAGGTGAAAATCTATTTTGCTTTTTTAACTCACATATTAGTTCATTGATCTACTACTTGTGTACATTTTGGTTCTGCTTTGGAACATTCCTTTGAATGGTCGAAGTGCAGTTCCTAGCCATGTGCCCAAATCCTCCGCACCAAAAATAGTTTCCTTAAAAATATATTATGTAGAACTGTTCTCTATTTGGCTATCACCTTTGTTCTTATGCCCTTAGATTTCTCTTGGATATGGTACACATATACTATGAATGTCCCATCTTTCCACAATAATAACACCTAATGTAAGGTGCATCCCTTAATGTTACTTTTTCACTGCGAGTTTCTCCTTGGGATCTTTGAATATTTTGATTCTGCTTTGATCACAAATCAACCTTCAATATTGGAATGGGTGCTTGCGGTCTGACTTCAATTTTCACAGCTTTTTGTTTTCGATCAAGTCCGCCCATCATCCTTAGCATCTTAACATAATTGATGCTTCCTTTCAACTAAACCACTATTATCCACTTTCATCTTCTCTATTTTCTATGTTAACTTCTTTCCTGATGTCCCAACCTGAGTTAAGAGTTTTTCTTGATCCTTGACCTTTTCCCGTAAACTGAAAACTTCTCCTTCAAGTTATTCAATATGCTTGATTTGATATTTTATTGTGTTATTCAAGACATCGATATCCCTTTTCTATTCTTTAATCTATATTTTATACTTACTAATATATTCTGAGTCCTCTGGTGTTGATGACTTGAGATTTTCAATTTCATCCATCAACCCAGACTTCTCCTCTTCCTGCTAATGCATATAGAGTTTGGCATCATGAACTAATTTGTTAGCTTTCTTTGTTTTGGATGTCTAAAAATATATCTCCTCAAGGGCATCCTCTAACTCAGCTTGTATATCTATTCTTCCCTCAACTCCTCCTTTTTCTATAGGTTTGGTTTCATCCTTCTGAGAACTACCAACAACTTCCACCATATCATTTCTCCATGATCTCTGAAGTTCTCTATCTCTTCAACCATATCAACCTCAGGCTCATCTAAACTGTCACATTCTTTTGAAATAAGGTTATTCTTCTTAAAGAAATTTCTCTTGAACAATTTATTTCCATTCCCAAAGGATGAATACTTTTTCTTGGGAATTTCAATTTCATCTACATCATCATCCTCTTGGAACTTTTTGGGTCACCTTTTCGCAAGATGTCTAACCTTTCCACATTGAAAAAAGCAAGTGAAAGTTTCCCTTTAAACTTTCCTTTTTCCTATTTGAATATTTTAGGAGGGGAATGACATCACCTCATCTGTCTCTTCTTTATACTAATAATATTCAATAGTGAGCTTATTCATGTCTTTGAATGCCACCTCTTTGTATTTACCCTTTTTCTCTGCATCGTTATCATCATATCTCATTTCATATGCAACAGGGGTGATGTCTTGGTTATCTAATGTTAGATCTTTCGGGTCTTTATCTTCTAATACTGAAACTTTTGTATTGAACCGAGGTGGAAGTTTCCTCAAGACGCGCTTCAAATTTTTTATGTATTTAATAACTTCTCCAAGACCTCACATGTCTTCTACTACAACATTTACCCTGTCAAATAATGCATCAACATATTCATTTGAGTTCATTCTCAGATATTCATACTTGTTCCACAAAACTTGCAGCTTCACTTCTCTGACCATTGTATCTCCTTCATATATATTTAATATCTTTTACCACATGGAATTTGAGGTTTTTCATGACATAACCTACGTATAGATAGCATTGGATAGGGATCCCCCTAACACAATGATTCCCTCTACGTCAGCATCCAATTCACTTCTCTCAACTTCTGATAATTCACTATAATTAATATCAACTGTGATACCAAGCATTGCTGCTGTAAACACTTCCATTCCCAAATATTTGATGTAGTGTTGCATTCGATTCTTCCATAGAAGAAAATTGTTCCCATCAATGATTGGAATCCCTTTATGATTGATAAACTCCATTTGAGATAGAAACTGATGTCAACCTTTCCCTTTGATACCAATTTTTAGGTCTACAAGGCTAGATACCCTGAGGGGGGGGGGGTGAATCGGGGTATGACAGATTAAAACAACTTCCCCTTTTTCTCTTGTTTTGATTCTAGATAAGACCCTCTTCTCTCTCTTATTTCCATTGTAGTGTATGAATAAACCTTTAAGCATGCACATGACACAACACTTTTAACTTGGTTCACCCTCACTAGGCTACATCCAAGGATCATACATCGGCAGTGTGCCAATGTACCAATTCCACTATAAGTGCACTACTATTTACAAGTTCGGAGCAGACTCACTGTCCTTCCTGGTTTACAACCACTTACAATATGAAAGCTCACTACTCTCTTAACTGAAGTGTGATCACTGCTTCTTCAGAAGATCCACTAACAGTTTATAGAACTTTAGGTCTCTTCAATATCACTAATGAAATATGCATCTTCAAGTGTTGGTAGATGCTCTGTTGACATTCAACTTTCACCTACAGATGAATCTCAATTTTCACTGAGTGTACCGGGCAACCCCAATTTTACGCGCATCCCTTACTGAACCTTGAACGTAATTCCTTTGCCTTGCACGAAATGCAATTTTTGTGAAACACCTCTTTTACGTGAAACCACCAAATTTTACACGTAGCCTCTATAGTTCCTTGCGCGTAATTTTCTACTTTTGCACGAAATCCACTTTTCCCGCAACACCACTTTTCTGTGCACCCTCTGCTTTTTGTGCGAATAGTTCTTTTATGCGCAAACTTCTTGTTTTCATTCAAATCTTTTATTCACTCCAATTTCACACGCTAGAGCTCATATAATCTCTAAGTCTTGAGCCACTTCTAATGAGGGGGGCCACTTTATATTTATAGGAAAAATCGACCCCTGTGTGAAAAACCATTCTTTTGGGTGTAATCCTCTTCGAGCGTGAAAAAAAACATATTCCACACAACATCATTTTTCGGGTACTAATCTAATATTTCACGCACCTCATGCCTTCCAATTTTTGACCTTCTGATCTTGAAACACCTCTTGAGGGAAATACACCAATCCTCTATTTTGCGCACCATGCCAATTTTTCGCACACCATATTATTTTTCGTGCACCGTGCTAATTTTTTGTGCACAACGCTAATTTTTCACGCACCTCTTTCCTTTCTCGTGCACCACACAAATATTTTTGTGCAACACTTTATTTTTTGCGCACCATACACATATTTTGAGAAAAACTTGTATCTTTTATTTTGTGCCACCTCCAGATTTTCCATTCCTTTGTCTACGTTCTTTAATCAAACATGGATAGACAACAATATCTCTTGAACCCAACAAATCACCTTATAATCCCCTTTTTTAAACAAATTATGCATCATGGTCTGCTTTGTGAACAAAAACAACATGGAGGCCCACATTGTCAACAAACACAATCACCTCAAAAATTCTTCAATGATACCTTGAGGAATTTTGGCCCAACACTACTTCTAGATATTATCATACACACATCTAAGAAGTTACATGCTTGGTATAATATTGAATTTATTTTCTATCTACCTTGAATTCAATTTGTAATGAAAGTAATTATATTGAATCTAGTTTATATATATTAGGTATTATTTTCATAATGAATTGGAATATCTCTTGATTAAAGTATCCTTGGGTAGAGGGACTTTGTATTAGACTTTCCATTGGCATAAAGGATTATTCCCCATTATAGAAAGGTTTGTGTTAGCTATATGTGGCTCCAGGATTACTCATACAATGATTTTAAATTTCATATAATTATAAACCTTTACATTAAAATTATAAATTCCTTATGCATATTAATCATTTGGATATGCATAAATATATTTGGATTTTATGTTAGGGTGAGTAATACAAACTGTGGGTTGTGTAAATATTTACACATCAATATGGTTTGAACATACTGATTTGGTGGAAGGAATAAAATTCCCAAACTAAATCACTATAGGTATATATAAATTTAAATGGTATTAAATTATATAATATGGTTATATTAAACCCTTTTCAAAATATAAAGAGTTGGATTCCTTACAAATCGACACTTATCAACAAACTAGGTATGTTCATGCTAAAGTATGGTATCGATAGATTATCTTATGCTAGTATATCAACAAATGAGGTTACCTATAAATTTAGGAGCATCATTTTTTTTAATTTTATTTAGTTTATAGTTAACTGGAAAACCCTAAGAGTTAGGATACCAGAGGAATAGAGTTGAATTTACCTATATTTTGTATTGGATAAAGAGTTGTCTGATAAACTATCTAAGAGTCATATATAATTTTATTGAGATGATTACCAACCAAAATAACTAAGTGGTGATGTTCACACTAAATCAATGGAACAATATTAGTGAAATATTGGTGTTGACCCACTAATGGATATGTTGAGTTCAAAATGTGTCATCATTTTAGTGGGAGAAAAATTAATAAAACCCCTTATTAAATGTTTATAAAATGTTATAAATATCTTATAGAATATTCTATTATATATAAATTAGATTGTCATTATAAAACATAACTTTGACATCAACCCTAGATAAAGAAAAAAATTTATCTAGATAACACCTAAGACTAAAAATTTAAGAAAATTTATTAATTAAAAGAAAATTTTATGTGTTAGAATAACCCCTTTACGAGTGATGATGTGTTGAAGTATTTTGAAAAATGAATCTAGATTACTATATAATCATATAATTATTAACTTATGGGTTGAAGGGAATTATATTCAAAATAACCGAAGTAATTTTATTCACCCCTCATATAATCATTATTATTGTGTATGAAAATGAATTGGTGGTACTAGAGATTTACTTAAGGATTATTTTGGTTAATGAATTTATCATTTTTCATCCAAAAAAACATTCCAACAATATGAATAAGTTCAAGAAATATTTATCTTATTGTTCTAATATTTTTAGGATAGAGTAATTTTGCATAAGATGTCTATTTTATAGTTATGTATAGATAGTGCATGTTGATAAAAGACCAAACCAGAACAAGTGAAGTTAGTTGGAGAGTCTAAAAATGTTTATTAAAGTATCTAGTTAATGTTATTGAAACCTAGTGTCATATGGAAGGAGTAATGATTACATAGGATATAATTTTCAGTATTTTGAAAAGGTTTTTTGAAACTCTATGTAATGTCCATGTCAGGTGTTGATGCTATAAGTTTTTTTCATATATTTTTAAGGGTGTATGATACTGAATATATACATTAAAAATATTATAAATATACATAAGTTGAAAATTAAAATAATAATAGATAAAGATTGTATTTTTTATTCAAATAATGAAGTAAAGAGTTGATACATCAAAGTTTTTAATGTAAATGAATTTATCAAGCACATACGAATCAATGTAAAATATGTGTATAACTATCTTATTTCTCTTATATGATAAGAGGAGTTATATGTTGAAAATGATTTTTTTAGAAAAAACTGGAAGATAATACCTATGGGTTAAGATTCATTAAATTATATATCATGTTTTGAGGGGAATATAAGGATAAAAATGTTTTATCGAGTATAAAAGTGTTTTATCCAATTTTTTGTTAAAATATGAAGGAAGATGTTCCTGCAACACATCAAGGGTATATTTTCTAAAGAATAAAGTATTATTTTTAGAAAAATAATCCAAAAATATTTAATACCATATAAGATATGGATATACTAGTTTATTTATTAAATATTCATATTAAAATAAAATAAATTATATTTTCTGAACAAAAGGTGTTTATGTATCATAAGATGATATTTTAAAAATAATGTAGTGTATAAGAGGCTTATGAGAGAATATTTAAACTTAAGAACCCCAAAGTTAACAAATAAAGGATTATACCAATCAATATTCAAAGTACTTTCCACTTTATATCCTAAAATTTTTAGGATATGAGATAGTAAAAATAAATATAAAGAGTTACATTTAGTTACTGTAACATATTGAATGTTAGTTTATACTAAAGGATTTTTGGATGAATTTTTAAGTAATAATGAAAATAGTTTCACTATTTACAAATACATTCCAAGTGAAATTTAGATGGAATAGGTTATAATAATTATTATTTTATACTAAGAATACAATAAAATTTGATACCATAAAAATTTATTTTGTAGAGTTAAGGATTTTAAATATGTTCAAGGAGTTAAACATTAGGAATATGATTCCTACATTTCACTATAATTCAAAATTGGTTTATTTATAAATGTTATTCACTAAATATTTTAGTGTGAGGGTTTTATCATATGGACACATAATGATGTGGAATGAATTACATATATATTTAATAAGTTAATAAAACCGTATAAAGTATAGAAAACATAAGGTTGATATAGAATTATACCATATATGATATATTGGATAGGTTTTTATATAGGGTTTTTAAGCATTATTAAAAGGATTAAGAATATAAAATTTATCTTATAAAACGTAATATCCATTTTATTATTCTTTCATGTTGGATATATATATATTGATATACATTTCATGAATTACAATGATAATTTTCTTCACAAAGTATGAATTTGAGTTATCCCCAATAAATGTTCATCATAGAGTATTATAGCTTATAGTAAAATGTTAAGGTTAACATGAGTATGATTCTTGTATAAAGGTAATAAATATGATCGTGAGGTATAAAAAGTTTTTTTGTGCGTGGGATGTCCCATGAAGTATACCACAGAGAGTGTATACACTATGTATTTAGTACACTAGGGGTGCATAGATCATATTTGGAGTCCCCATACCCAATTTTGATGAGATAACCAACATTAAAATCATCATAATTTAATAATTTCTTATGATAGAGTTGAGGATTAGCTATTAAGGGGGTTTTTTGGTATGTTTCTATTCATTTCATTAGTTTGATATCAACAATAATGATTTTTTTCCTGTCATATGATGAGTGTGACATTTGGGACCTTGATTGAGATAGGCTAGAAGCGTGTTTTTGTTCCTAGATGATGCATATGGTGTTCTTATCTATTCAGACGTGGGGAATATAATATTATCATCCATAATTGTGAATGAAATTTGATATATTCCTCAACCTCATCATATACTCAAAGAATAAATAATGTATGATTTGACTATATGGAATTGCCACAATTTGTATTCCATGGTAACTCAATGTCTTGAACATTGGAAATATATGAAAACAAATTCTAGCAATTGATGAGACTAGTATACATAGGTATAAACATACATATGTTTATTGGATATCCTGAAATATCCCTTTATAGCTTGAGTATCATTGGATCCTTTTTGAAGGACTCTATTTTCTTAAATTTATGGATCTAGAGATTTATATTTTCTATCAACTCTATAATGGACAGTGGGGTTACAGTTTTTGGTTGGTTGATTGGGGAATGAATTTAACTCTAAGAGTTCCTATAAAAGTGTTTTAGAGTTCATCTGAAAGAGTTTTGGATGGGAATTTCAAAAATACTGAATATGACTTCATACATGGTGAAGGTGATGATAAATCCTCAAATTATTTTTGAAATAAATTTAAAAATAGTTTTGGATATAGTTTCAGAAGTTGTTATATATGTTACGATATAAGGTGAAATGGGACATGATTATTTTAGGATTTAATACAAGTGAGATATTAAAGGAGATATTCTAAAAATTCATTTTTTTCATGTGATTAATTTTGATATTTCATATTATATGATAGAGGATATCATAAATCATGCTATCATGTTAGTTCCATGACCAATCATTAAGTACGATTAGATATATTCTATAACAATGTGATAAATTGAATAATATAGTATGATACAATCCTAACTACTTTGATAATGGTAGATAAATAATAACAGTTATAATTTGGGATATTTCTTCATTAGATTTCATAAATTAACTATTTCATAATACGAAATGCATGAATGTTTAATTCATTCAATAGTTTCATGAATTGTTCAAGTGGCATTTACATATAAATTATAATGCATGATTAAATTAAATTTCATTCAAGGATAATCCTATAGTTATTTATAAAGAGGAATTTACCATGAGATGTGATACCTAAAATCCCACCTAAGAAATAATCCAAACTCCCCTACCCATAACTCTCTTCTCTTGCTTCATTTTACACTATGAGTCACTTGAATGACATGGAGGATTGAATGATACTGATCATATGATGATAGATTTGGTTTCATCCCGTAGATAACAATGGAGGAGGGATGTTTTTTGGTTACCAATAGCGATCTTCAAAAATAAAATTAGATTATGGCCAATGCAAGGACTATCAATGGTGTTAAGTACACAATTTATTTATTTACTGTATATAAGTGATTTTATTTATCTAGCATGATAGATATTGGCTTTGAGATTCAATATTACTTTATATGTGTTTAACCAGTATTGTTGGATCCTTAAAATTTAGTAATTGTATCTTATCCCTACCATTATTTTGTATTCAAGAAATCATACAGGAAATGAATTTCTTGATGTTGTATTTCATGTTATAATCTATATCAAAAAATATGGTTTCCAATTTTTTCTACCTGGTTGAGTCATGACTTATTATATGAGATGATACACATGGTTTATGAATTTTCTAATTCCATGACATGATTTGAAATAGATACAAGGATAAAAATGATTTATCTAAGATAAAAGTGTTTATTTAGAAGTTTGTTAAAGTATGAGGGAATATGTTCCTGCCACAAATTTTTAGTATATCTTAAGGATTAAAGTGTTCATTTCATAGGATTATTCTCAAAATATAAAAAATACCATATATGATATAGAATAAATGGTTTATTTGTAAAAAAAATATACTAAAAAGAAAGAAGTATTATTTATAAATAAAATGGATTTTGTGTATCTTAGTATGGCATGATGAAAATAATTTATGTTTTAAGATACTAGTGGAAGCATGTTTGAACTTAGTGAAGTTAAAAGTTAAAAAATAAAATATTATACTAGTCAAAATTCAAAGTGAGTTTCACTTGATATCCTAAAGAGGTTAGGATATGTGATGAAAAAGATAAATTTAAATAGTTACATTTAGTCACTATAATAAAGTGAATGAGACTTTATCCTAAAGGAGTCTAGGATGTATATGTAAGTGATAATGTAAATAGATACATTATTTACCAATTGATTTTAGGGAAAATTTTGATGGAATAGGTTCTACGAATGATGATGATGTACTTAGTAGACAATAGAAGTTGATATTATGAAATTTTATGTCATGGTATTAAAGAGTTTGAATATGTTTGGAGTTAAAAACAACGAATAAGATTCCCAAATATCATAATTATTCATAGTTTATTTATTCATAGACGTTTTTCACTAAATCGTTTAGTGTGTGGGTTTTATTAGGTGGTCACATAGTGAAATGGAAATAATTACATTTAGATGTAATATGTTAACAAAACCCCATTAATTGTAGAAACAATAAGGTTGATTTGAAAATGTATCATATATGATAAGTTAGATAAGTGATTATATAGTGTTTTTTAATTATTTTCTTAATGGCTTAAGAAAATGAAATATATCATATAAATGGAAATATTCACTTTATAATTTTCTCAAGTTGACCAAACACACATGCACATGAAAACACACGTAAATATATATATTAATATAAAATATATGAATTGTAATGATAATTGTCCTCTCAAAGAATGATTTTGAGTTATCTTTAACCGATGATATCCATGGACTATTAAATTTTTTAATGAAATGTTAAGGTTGGTGTGATTACGAATCTTGTATATAGATATACAATATTCCCATGAGGCTCAAAAATAGTTTTTGTGCCATATATGACCCTTTATGAATATCATACACTATGTATTTGGTATAATGGGGGTGTGTGGATCATATTTTAAGTCCCCACACATGAGGTTAGAAAGATACCTATCATGAGAACCTTCATATTTTGATAATTTTATTATGAAATATTTTTTGGCTTAGAAAATCTAGGGGTGGTTATGTACATTTTTGATCATGTCACCTATTAGAGATCAACTAATATGATATTTTTCATATTTTATGGAAATCATTACATATGGGCCCTTGATTATGATATATTGGGGAGTGTGAAACTAAACCTTGATTGTACATATGATGTTCTTATATATTCAGATGAGGGAGATGTCCATAGTCACCTGATGTATTAGACATAGGGTACATGTAATAAACATTCCTAGATCAACCCGACTCTTCACCCAAGTTAGTTCTCCATTCGAGTTGACGCATGTCCTCAATCACCTTGAGTTGAAAACTAGTGTTAGGTAATAAAAACTATAGAAACACATACATTTCATACAAATATATTACATCTTATTAGATTAATATTAATTATATAAAAAAATGATCCGTATTAGAATTTTATAGGCCTAGTAGATTTGGAAACTTAGATACATAAAAAACTGATTCAAAGTGAACTTCATCATCTCCCACTAAGTTCTTAATAACTAGCATCCTTTTAAGAAAAATCTTACATAATAATTTTCTTCATAACCATGGGAAATGAAACATAATATTGGGTGAGATGAAATGATTAGTAAGGGTAAATACAGGAGATATCAATGATTAATTAAATATAACAGGAGCATAAGGGTATGAGAACATGATAATAACATTTTAAAACCATACCTTTAATATAATGGATCCTAATATTTCATCATGGAATAAATCATGGAAGTTCATAAGACATGAATCACAAAAAAACCAAAGAACCTAATCTATGAGAATATAATATTTTCATAATACATATATTTTTTTCATACACATAAGAATAGAAAATAATTTACATACTATTAAAGGCTCATTATGAAGACTATCATAGTGGAATGAGTTCACTCCCCAAACCATCATAGTAGTCAAGGTTCACTCTCAAGACTATCATAGTGGACAAAGTACCTTACTGAATCAGGCTCACTCCCCATTACATTCCTATTTATCTCATGAGATATCCATCATTACCCAATGAATTGGAGGGTTATATAATTTTGATCCCACCCGCCACATAATGAAAATCATAAAAATGAATGATACAAAATAATTCATCATATCATAAAATGTGAAAAGAAAATAGGTTTCATAAACATTTCATCATTACATAAACCATGGAAAATAAATAGGTTTTATAAACATTTCATCTTTTCATCATAACAAAACCCTTGGAAGAGAAACAGTTTTCATAAATATACTATTAACATAATCATAAACCATTCAGATAAATATTAAGGATTAATTATTTGGATTATATCCCCATTAGATCATAAGTATAATCAATATTTTTTTCATTTATGAATAGAAATACCACTAAAATATCATTAAAAATGTTTTTGAGAAAAATATACTTTTTAATTTGAAATAACTTATTTAAAGTATAAAAATTCTCTAAATATTAAATAAAACATTATATTTTAAAATTATATTTGAACCTTATAAAGTAAGATTCAATTAATATTGTGGCCATGATAATAAAAAATTCTATTCATTCCATGTGTGTTAAAGCAAAGATTCCTTTCTTATTTATGGTAAAAAGTAAAAAGTAGCTCATTTAGAAACTGACTATGAGATTACTTAAAGGATTATGTAAAAATTAAAGTATGGGAAAAAATTACTTTAAATAAAAATTGTACAATAGTAAATACATTATTTAAAACATTTTTTTAAAACCTGGACATGGAAGAAAAATTATTTTTTATTGATGATATAAATAAAGTCGATTTTATTTAAAATCATTATTTTTGAATCATGAGTATGTAAAGAGAGTAAAATGAAATGAAAATATTTAATTTCAAGAAATAAATAGAGTATAATAAAATTAATGATTTTCTTAAGATATGGATCATAATATTTAAACATCGGATTCATAATCATAAACAATCCATATAAATAATGGGAATGTATCAAAAAACCCTTAACACATTGGTAATTTTTGAATCATAAGATCCATGAAGTAAACAAACTTAGATGGATATTTATATCCCTTAATTTTCATAATAATGATAAAAAAATACATTATTTTTTAGCATATACACCACAAAAAAAAAATAAGTGGTGAATAAGACATGTGTCCCTCGGAAATAAAAGTGAGATGAAAATCTCTTACCTCAAGTCTCAACTTCCTTTGCACACATTCAGAAATACTATATAATAAATATAAGTTTATTATAAACATATTAAAATAAATTAATCATACATATAAACATATATATTATCTACTTATAAAATTTTATCACCCTTTTATTAACAAATATTTTTTAAAATCACGGTTTTGGGTGATAACTGCTTTTATTTTCATGTATGTTTGGGTTTGGTAGTTCTAGTCCTTATAATTTGATTATGGTTAAATAATAACCATAATAATACTAATTATATATATATATATATATATATTATGTATTATAAACATATTTATATTCATCCATAAAATTTATAGATAGAAAAATAAATTGCATTGTTCATAGAGACAGTATGTCGTACATACACATGAACGTCAATTCCATTTTTTGACAGATGTAAATAAAGAATGGTATTTAATAATTAAACATTAAATAATAATTTTTAAATTATATATATAATATATATTCATTAATTTTATTCTTATTACCATCCATTCTAAAATAAAATGAAAAACGTACCACATCCCTTTGTGGAGGCGGTAGTCCACACGTATACACGAGCGGGGTTATCATTTTTCAACAGATTGGAAGGTAACAAATTATATGTGATATTATAATTAAATAAGTATAATTATATTATAATTATCATATATATACTTTAAATCCATCATTATATCAATTTATAATAGGTGTTTATGGCTTACGAATTACATCAGTTCGTGTGGTAGTAGTCCCCCAAACACATGATCGAAGGTTTTGTTTCCCATTCTATGGAAGAATAGATATATATAGTTTATTAAATTAACATAATAAAATCATAGTATATGGAATATAATTGTTTTTTCATCATAGTTGAATAATTTTTTAAGGATTTTGAATAATAAATAAAACAAAAATGATGGGTTTAGAATGATACCTCTTCTTCAGAAAACCTAATTAGGTTTGCTGTAAAATACTTCCTAGGAGGGTTTTACAATAAAAAATGCCTCTCAGATGTGGTATAGAATGTAATTAATATATTTGGGTATGTTTTTTCTAAATCAAAATTCTTTGAAAGTGTTAGTAAAATAGGAGAGGATATGTCCTTTTATAAGTGAGAAGGAGTGGCATTTTTGTAAACACCCAAAATTATTCAACAACGAGAATTCAACCTCATTCCATGTTCCATAAAAATTAATACATAACGTATTTCATGGATTATATAGTCAATAAAAAACTCCACCACTAATAAAGACACTTTTTTTAAACATGTAATTACTTTAAACGCAATGTTTACTTACTTCTACCATTTTAGTTTTCAATATGGAAATAGTTTTTTACCTAGGTAATTCATCCTTTAAACAAAAAATAAAGTGGGACATATTAGATATTTTTTACACACTTATTATAAAAATTAAATCCAATTTATCAAATAAAAATTCCATGTGTGTGTAAAATTAATCTTTCCACAAGCGCAAGTAATGCGCAAATCCCCGTTTTAACCTTAACCGTGATAATTAATTTTTTTACTATTTTTACTATTAATTTTGAAAAAAATTAAGTTAACCATATTAAATAATATTAATTATTATTATTCCTAATATGAAATATGTTTTACCAAATTCAATTTATATAATTATCAGAATTTAATTTAAAATTAAACCCACAAGTCTATCAAAAATACGATTTTCCAAAGAATTTTTTTCTTAAGTATAAATTTTTTTATATCAAAATCTATATTAAAATAGATTAAAATGACATAAATTGTATTAATAGTAATATATTTATAATAATTCCCATTTTAAAAAAATTTAAAACAAAATCGAACTTTGTAAATTATTTAAACAAAAAGTTCATTTAAGAAAAAAAAACAGCATTTTGTTTACTATTCATAAAAAATTAATCATTTAAAAATATTATAAAATATCTAATGTAAGATAATTTTAAAACATTTATTTCAAAGACAGATTTAATTTTATAAAAAAAACTCTATTATTGAACAAATAATTTTAAAATAAATGCGCAAAACATGACGAAACCTTTATTTAGAAAAATGTAGTTTTTAAGAATAAAGCATGATTTATTCTAATCCCATGAAAATAAAAAATATAACAGGATTAATAATTTTTTATTAAATATATAATATATAAATTTCAATAAAATAATTCAATAAGAGTGATTAATTGGATTTAGTAAGATAAAAACACATTACATTCATAAAAACATATTTTCAGGAAAATATTTCTTTTACTTTAAAATGTTTTTTATGTTCATTTATAATTAATTGATAACCAGTAAATTTATTTTATTGAGCTGTAAAACATATAATTTTCATAATTTATTTAGTCTTATTCATGCCCTCTAATTTAATATATGTGTTATAACGATATACTATATTACGATTCGTTAAATATATGTGTTGCATGTAACAAAAGCTGTTGAAGAAATTAAACTTATTTAAAGAAAAATAATTCATAAAATATCATGGTGTTACAAGAACTAACCATGTAAAAATTATTTCAACCTTAGAATTCAAATAACCACATCATGGATTTCACATGAAATTATGGCACGAACCATCCATACATTGGATGCCCGTGCAAAAAAAAAAAAGATTCCAAATGATACTAACAACTAAACTGAGTATAAAGCAGTGTAATAATAAAAAATTAAATCAGCCATCACTTTATAACTCAAAATTAAAGTGATACAATTATATAATATAAATAAATCTACCCTAAAATGATGACCATACTAGTAATGCTGACATATATCTAAAACCCACGGACAACATTAAAAGATACCCAGAATGCTCCCCAAAATACACCTCTATGTGACCCACAATCAGCACGAGTCCCATATCATGATAGTATGATGATCATAAAATAACACCACTATACGACATGGTCCCTTTACCTTGATCTGTATCCTATAAGATCATGTCTGCATATGCCTAATATAATATTCAGGGTATGAGGTAAATCCCAGTAGAATACCACTATGAACCTAAATAACATCTATTTTAGTGTAAACTATTAGTTATAGTTTAAAAAGTAATTTTAAATAATTTTGTTGATTTTTTTTCATAAATCCTTTGGTTCTTATTAAATAATCTAGTTTTTATTAATAGTTTGAATAAAACAACCATAGAGCATAAATGAGGGAAATATAGTATGAATAATGTCAAAATGTCCAAACAACGAATTGGTAAATGAGTAAACACTACATATTTACCATTTATAACATGAAAAACATGGGGATCTAACCTATGGGACTAAGGTAACAAGGAATCATTAAATGAATAATAGGTTATATACATGATGTTAAAAAAAGTCAAGATATTACATACATGAACTTAAAAATTTTGAGATCTATCTCAATCTCACGAGTTTCAAATGCATTCAATTAGTTGACATAGTCTAACTAGGTCACAACCCCTAACTTGCTCAAAATCTACACTATGTTAGTACCATTCCAAGTTACCAACACAGTCCTAAGGTCTCCCATGTGAAACCAAAAATTACCCAAATATCATGATCATTACACATAATCCCACAAAATTGAATAAATATTGGCTTCAATCCAAAGTATATAATTAATAAAACATTTATTATAAGAAAAATACATTTTTGAAACATCCTTTAAAACCCATTTTGTATAAAGTCCTTTTTTAAAACATTTTTTGAAACACCCTTTGGTTATAAAAATTCATTTTAAGGAAAAACATTTGAAATCACTATTAAATCTAACACATGAAAATAATCACCTTAAGAAAACATGAAACAACACACAATAAATCATATCAAGTACAATCAAATAATTTAAACAAAATGAAAACCAATAACTACATGTATACTTATTGGAGTTGGTTCCCTAGAACCAACTTTTATATGATTTATTATTACCCATATTCAAAGTTATTTAATATTATCCCATAATGATTTTTATTCCACATGACATTGACTGTGATATATATAAAAAGGTCATTTGTCACACTAAAAGGTCATAATTGTTCCACTCTATGATGTGAACCTACAAGTTCCATGATTGTATTATTTAACAAAATTTATAGATCTGGATGATACTATTTAATAGAAAAAAAGTGATATAGTATATCATGGGTGGAGACTCATATAAATATGATAAATTATTTAATTGTGTACACCTTCAATAATCTCAAGAAAAGTGGTTATGATAACATGGCCCACTAGTATAAATATACATTTTTCTATTTCATGGGATTTTCCTATCTGCGAATGTGTGTAATGATCCTTAAACATTAATATTATTATTAATTAATATCACGAGTTATGTACTCCGATGTATTGAAAAAAAACCATGATGATATTTTCTTAAAGAAATGTCGGATATGTTGGGTGTGACATGAGTGATATTGTATTAATGAATAAAGAGAGAAAATATTTTTTCTTCCTAGTTTAGTGGAAGTTGATATTTAAGTCTCTTTAATGGGAATAAAATTGACTAATTAAGTCCATGGCCATAGAATTATGTTGGGAATTTAATTTATGTAAAGTCAAAGAAAGAAAAATAATGTATATAGGCTAATAACACTAGTGTGAGACCTTATTGATTAGATATATCATGAAAAAATATTATATTACACAATGTACATTCGTATGAGATTTTATGTTATTATTACATTAATTTCTTTATTTATGGGTGTCTTGGCATGTTTATAGATGCTAACCTTGAACTTTATGTGATTTTTCAAAATTCCACTAGCCTTGATCCTTTTGATGCTTGTTCAGTGTGATGTCAATTTGTGGTTCAAGTTTTGGTGATGTTCATTTCAGGTTGGCTTTTATTTCTCTAGTCATTAGATCTGACAGTGATGGGTGGATTTTACATCAACATCGATGATGGTGTACCATAGTGATGATGGAAAATATAAGCAACATGACTCTAGATGATGAATGTTTTCCCTGGATCGAGGCCTCCATGGTTTGATGTTTTTTTTTGAATTTCAATTTTTTTTTAGGATCTCATGACTTTAGATTGCCACATGATGGATTTTGTAACTTTGGATCTTGTAACTTTGGTTACCGCTTATCCTTAAAGCGTCTATCTTGAAAACAAAAATTGAATTTTTAGGGTGGAAATAATTATTCATGATTAAATTGATCACAAATAATTACTCACCTATTGTTCTATAGAAAAAATGTGAGTTTAATATTCAATAATCATTATTATCTATTTTATTGAATATAACATTTATTTATTTATTAGCGGGTAATGCAGTAATACACACTTAATTAAATAAATAGTCGTTATTCAAGGCCTTCAAAATATTCAGGATTTAAAGATTGAGTATAATGATTTGGTGAGAAATAATATATTAAATATTTTTTTTAATAAATGGTAATTTATTTATTAAATAAATATTATTTATTTAATCATGAGTCTAGTGCATGTGAAGTAAATAATAAGAATTATATTATTATTTAGACATGGAGTTCATATGGGATTATTAAAAATAATAAGATCTGATGGGTAATTATTATTTTATAACCATAGATCTATTTAAGACCAATTAGAACATTCTAAACTCTAATCATCATAGTGAACAATGATAGTCTAGAGAGAATTCTCCCAATAATTAGCGAGATTTTCTCCTAGAACACTCTCAATAATGTAGAGTGATCCTCCTATACCGACCTCTCAATATTAGAGATATCAATAAGAGTTATTCAATCCTCTAAGTGATTCATAAGGAAATAATAAACTATTTGTCTGAGTAAGATGACAAGAGGGGGGCGGTGAATTTCTAGTAAAAATTAAATTTAAAGGAAAATGTAAATATAAAATTTAAATTAAATGATATAAAAATGATAAATATATAAATTTGAAGCATATTATAATGTTAATTTCAATATTTATTGAGTGATTATACATAATGGAAAATAATGAATTAATTTAGACGGAATTATTTATATTGATTTAGAATGATGAAATGCATAAATTGAAAGAGAGAGTAAACATAGATTGATAAAAGAGTTTGATAATATCTTTGTGTGAGCCCCTACACCCCCTCAGGTTTAGAGGGTTATGTTTTTACTCCATTTACTTTTTGGTGATCAAGAAACCCATCAATTATGATTATGGTTGTAATCATCCACGTGAACTTCTTTAGTAGCTAATGAACTCATCCCTCAATTTTTTGGTACTAGGCACCCATTGTAGAAGGAGATGAGAAAAAGAGTGATTTTATTGGAATAACCCCAATACAATTATTCTCCCTAAATCTCTAAAAAGGAACTATATAATAGATATTAGAGATATATATATGATGAAGGACGAGAGCCTTAAGATATTGAGAATTGGATTTATCTCCTTGAAGTATGTATTTGAGATTCCCATCGATTTAGTGTGAATACACCATATATTTGATTACAATTTTTGTTCAATTCCACCATAGAAATTCAATACTTCAATTTTCTCTTTTTAAATCCTAAAAAAGATCTAGTAAGGTTCTATAATTCAATGGAGTCATTAAGTATCATCAATGAGCCTTTAAGAGTTGTGGGGTCCACCAAATTAATGTTTTTTGACTTACTTTATCAAATCCACCAATCGGTCTAATGATCCCATTAGCTAGCCAGTAAGATTTTTGGGGATATACTAAATATGCCTTATTTCATTGGCTATCCAATTCTCAGCCAATAGATGGCTGGTAGACTTCCTATAAGAATGAAATTCTTTATATATGGCACAAACTGGAAAGTACCCTACATCGGCGAGCCAATTATACCTTCACCTATTTAACATCAAATATAGGCATCCTAGATTCCTTCCGTTGACATTGATTGATCTTAAAATTTAATTCTAGGATCTCGAAACAATATAAAATATAGTTTTAGTCCATTAACAATATTTTTAGGTTGCCTTTAAATATACTTTAATATCATTATTTTTTCTATCAATGACATAACTAAAATACCAAAAGGTGAGACTGAAATTCAATCAAAAGAAAATGTTAGATACATAAATGTGTATCCATGATCATGAAAACCTTATAATTGATAGACAGGCATGACATCAATGAATGTTGCAAGTGTTATAATCTTCCATGCTAGCACTTGAGGATTTCTATGAAATTGTCTGAATTTTCTTGGTGCACATTTGTATTACTACTATAGTGATTATATCGTTGAATCCTCTCACTACAATGATGGTATAAAAAATTTGAATACTAAATCTTCAAAAAATAAATAATTCCAAGTTAAGGTAATTATTATTTTTATAAAAATTAATTATAAATTATATGTGATGATCCCAAATTCTTGGTTATGGAGTTTTATGTTAATTAATTTCATTTTCCAGGACATTTCTCATTATATACATCTCATATTATTCATTAATTATGATAGAAATTGAGTTGAAAACTTCCCAGTGGTTCTTTAATTGTGATAAAAACCTTTAGCTAGTATTATAGTGGATTTATAATAATTTATAATAATTTATTGATTGTTAATTTATTTACACATTTTCAATTAGTTTTCATTTTAGGTTTAATCACTTTTAAATCCGAATGTTAAGATATTCTCTTCTTCTTATTAATTTTTCCAACTCATATACTAAAAATCGATTAATTATATATGAATAAAATCCAAATGACCCATCTAGAGTTGTTTAGGATTCTGGTCAGAAAACTCAAGTTTACACGACGTGTATCTTGAAGGTTGACATCATGTACATGTGTTGATTACACTAGAATAAACCATGAAAAATCTAGGTCATATTGTAGTTATTAACATTTGGATTACATTAAACTGTCATTTTTTGTTGACAGGGTCAACCTATAACATAGTTTTAAACACTAAAAGGTTTATAACAACCTTACATTCCTTGTGTCAACTTATTTTCATGGTGGAAGATGTGCAGTCACAGACAAGTCATGTATTTATTACATAAAGTGTATGAATGAAAGACATGTAACACAGAGGTTACCAAATATGTAACCATATAAATGTTTCATACCTAATAAATATCCATAATCAACATACATGCACAATCCCCAAATGTGTGTTGCAGATAAACAATTAAGGATTATACCTAGCATATAGTTGGCTTGTACAAGCCGTGTACCCTAATTTTTATACAAAAAGTATAATTAATTAATTATTAAAATTAAACCTAATGAACATAATTACACGTGTATTTTATTGACAGTACACAACATGTGATAGTTTATATATATTTATATATATTCAATGCTCAATTAGTTTCTATGTAATATTTGGAACTACGTACTGCGTAGAGTCATAATAAGTCAACTAATCCTTTCACAATAAAAACATCAAATGCAATGTAAATAAAATGGGTATATATGTCATTTATTGGTAGAAAATTCCATTTTATTACCTAAAAATATGTGTATTCTATATTCCATATGTGTTGAATAGTATACAACCCTAATGTACACCAGGTAGTTTGGACGGGTTTTCATCATGAAACCTCCAAGTACATACTTTGTACTTAGTTAATTTTAAATTTAATTTTTTATTTTTAAAATATAGTGAATGGGAATCTCAAGGACATTGTGGATGGAAATTAAGATAGATGAGTTGATTAATTAATAAATATAATTAACAGATTTGAGTGAATTTCATCTTAATCAAGAAGGATTGAAATGAATGCGAATTTATTAAATGCATAGCTATTTCATGTGTGTGGATGATCATGAGATTATAATGAACTATATATATTATCAGTTTCTTTTAATTTATTATTATTTTATTATTTTTAATAATTTAATAAATTAAATTGATGGCATGTGTGTCATCCCTCTTTTTCATTATGTAATAGTATGTGTGCTAGTGGTTTCTTTTATGAAAAATCCTTAACCAATACTTTGGTCTATCTCACTTGTGTATGATTAATTCTTATTTAATGGATTGATCTCCTAAGAAAGAGGTGGTGGTTAAAATTTAGAAATGTGGAAAAACCAATCTAAGTGATACATAGGAGCATAGGTGGGGTGCTGCAACTCAAACTAGGTGTGGTTCCAATAGTTTATTACCTAGGGTGAAGGGTTGGATTATCGTCTTCTAAATAAACCCACCATTATAAAAGATCATGATCATACCACTTTATTATTTTATTTCTTTATGATTCATGGTTAATTAATTATGGATTATTTAATATGCTCACTTAATAAATGAATTAAAAATCATGTAATATTGAATAAAAATAAATTGTACCATATATAAATTTTATTTAAGATATGATTATTATATTTAGTAAAATCCACTTAATATTAACAAATAATATAATAAGATAAAAGGGTAAAATTAGGTATTATGATAAAAATACCTCAGCTAAAATATTAAGTCAGTATAGCCTTCCATCACCCAATTTAGAATGGAACCACTAGATCAAAGTATTTGGTACAAACCTTTCTGGGTCAATACCATTTAACAAGGGGTTTTAATTTTTTTGGGTTGAATAAACCAAATTGACATCAAGAGGAGTGTCCATATCTAGACTTTCTATAAATTTGGTGGTATATTTTTAGGAAATTGAAGACCAAGATTTAAGGATTGGGGATTCCATTGATTGGAAAAAGGATCTATGGATTAATATAGTTAGAAAATACATTCCAAACTAAATACCTTTGAGTAATTGACCAGGTCCCCTCTTGGTGTATTAATAGATAAATAAGGGTCCTTTCCATTATGATATCCACAAAAATGGATATTCAAAAACCAATGGTGGGGGCCATTGGGTTTTGAAAATATAGAATGATTTTAATAAATTAATAAATATTTTTTATCTACCTTTTAACCTAGATAAAGTAATAAAATAATCAGTGTTTATTTTAGAAATGAAAAACCATATGGTTCTGAATATATCATTATGATTTATGTTAAATAAGGAAAGCCTTATCACTTATTTTAATTTCTAGGAATGATATAGGAACTTGTGTATTATAATACACCATGAATGAAAATTATTTGTGTTGGAAAACCCTATTCCTAAAGCACCTATAAAATTGGACAATAAGGAAGAACGCTCTCTCTCTCTCTATATGAAATATTTATATAATGTCATAAATTTCTTTTGTTTCATATTATCATCTATGTCTAGTGAGTTTCTAAAGTAACACAAGGATATGTATTCATATAGAATCATATCTAACATTTTTGAACATTATCAATATAGGATGAGATGAGAGATATCTGAGATATCTAATGCACTATTAACATGTAAGCTTAGAGAGTTAGTGTTAGATTAGAATCATGTAGTTAATTTTATTTTCTATATAAAGTTCTTAGACATCTTGATATTAAATATCCCTGATGATTTACACACATATCTCATTTTATTCATACCACCTAAGAGATTATCCAATTTAATTATTAATTACAATATGAGAAATAATGAGAAGTATCTCTCAAAAATCCTTACCTTAATTCACTAAGTTGATAAGGTCATGAGGCATGAAGAACCCATGGTATTCATTATAAATAAATTTAAGAATAATTTAAAGGTCCCCAAGACTCACTCAAGGTATAAGGATATCAAGTACCATCCTTATAAGAAGAACAATATCCAAAGACAAGTGAGGGAAAAGGATATATTATGTTTCACATGTGGTAAGTTGGGCCACTGGAATAAGAAATACATCTAGTTAAAGAATCAAGGGGAAGCCTTAGGTGTATTTGTTATTGTAACATCTTATCCTTGATACCACTATAACGAATGCCTCGTGCCAATCACCACATGACCTCAAGCATTCACCCATACACCAGAGGCTGCATAATAGTAGTGAGGGTTTAATAGATCTTATGGTAAGACTATACCCTCTTAACTAGAGTAAACAATTTATGTAAATTGATATAAACATTGATATGGAATAATAATACACACCAAAAATCATTGCATTGCACATTTCTAAATTGAGGAAGCACCCACAAACTAATACAATAAAATATAACATGTCCTGATAGTCTAAAGTGGCATAAGTAAGTAAAAATAAGACACTACAGACCAAATGAAACTTGTTTTTTTATTTTCTTAATGAAAAATGGTGATCAACAACCACTCGAAGGAATACAAGAACCCTCAAGTGGGGAGAAAATGATGTATTACAAGGGAATACACTTGGATGAAATACCTACACTACAAAGGGAGTACACACAGACAATACTAAATAATAACCTCCTCATATTCCCTACCCATTCGGGTAAGAACATCTGCAATGAAGTTCATCTCTCTCCAACTGTGATGAATAATATACCAATTTCTGGTCTCTAAATCACATCTTCTGATCATATAAACTAGATCCCAGGGAACCTCATATTCCCCTTTGAACATTCTAACTAGAACCTATGAATCTAATTCATAAGACATTAAATAAAATCCCTGAATTTATTCTTGACATCATGTCTTTTCCCCTTATCCATGCGTCTTCCCATATCCCCCATTAACCATCTTGAATAGTTACTTTTCCCTTATCCTAACATGAAACCATGAAGTCTTTCGGGCACACAGTGGTGGGATAATAAAGGTTTGATTATAACTCAATAATCCACCAACAATGTTGTCTAAAATAATATTCGCTCTATTCATAGTGTATGTAGAAGTACAAATAAGAAAGTCAAGGTGGTAATTAGAACAATTTTCATTATTTATTAGTATTTAAATTAACCACTATTGTTCTTAGTTCCCAATTTCACCCATAATCATCAAACATAATTCATCCCAATGCCACTCATCTGAACCATGTGTCAAAGGGGTCAATGGTTGGAAAATTATGAGCATCATTCCAAGTATCCAACTAGATTCAGAACACTATATCGACCATCCCAACCATGATATGGAACACCATGTCCATACCATTGGATTTTGGAGCATCAGTATTTTCTCTGAAACTTACTATCCATAGCGGATCCTGAAGCATTAGTTTGGACCATCCAAGGGAGAGAAACATCAGTCCAACTTCCCAATTAACCATTTTTCACATTTTCAGTGGCTCATCATCATTACCCTTTTTATCAAACAAAGACAACATTGTTGAGCCATTTTATTTATAAAAATTCCATGCTTCATTATAGTCAAAATATTCTCAAAATCCATAGTTAAGACATTTCACCCTTAAAGAACCATTACAACCATTTATCACCCCTTTCAATTTAGTTAATCACATGGATGGACCCTTTTAACCATTTCTCACATTTTCCCATTTACAAGACATAACTCATTTAACTTGTTCACGTCAAGAAAAACACCCCTTTATTATATTCTATTGTGAAAACTAAAATTACAGTTGGTTTAATATCATAAACTCATTACTTAATCATTTATCAACTCAATTATCATGTTCATGGAAGTGGAACACCCCATGCGTGAAGTTGGTCTAATTAACCTCAAAAAATCCAATGGGGATTGTGAGGGGTTTAACACGCCATTCACACACAAATTTTATAATTTATTACCAAGGATTCAAATTCATATCACAACTACATAAAGTAAAAACTACATACACATAAATTAATCATCAAGACCATGGGATATAACTTATAGACTATATACATCAAGTTCATAGATGAACGCTCACTCAAACACAACCCTTGATTCAATCCCAAACAACCCTCAATTAAGATTATAATAATCTAATATAAAATATTGGTTTTAGAGATTCAAAAGGAGAACAACAATTATACATGGCATATTTCAAAAAATAGAAGAAAGGGGATTGGTAGACTCCCCCAAAGCTTCAATTTACCACCAAAAGTGCTTCAAATGACCCAAGATTAAAGGAGAATCACCCTTGAAGGAGGGGGGGGGGCTTAGTTTATCCCACTAGGAATTGGTGGTGGAAGGAGGATAAAAATATTGTAAGAAATTATAAATACTGAGAGGTAAAAATGGGAAATTACCTATTTTAATGAGGCACATTTTTTGGATGCATGGTTAGCCAAACCATGCACCACCCTCTGTCCAGGAGGGGCCTGGGTTGCATAGTCTCATGGGGAGTCTGAATGGTTTTTAAAACCACGAAGATTCAATAAATTTTTCTCAGTATAAATATTCAAAGTTTCTAAGCCCCCTTGAATAGTTTTCAACCATGCAACCTACCAATATAGGATGAACAGTTGGGGTGCACAGTTTGGGATCTTACAAACTCCTTATCTTATACCAACTCATCCACAGGTTGCACTCCCAAGAATCACTGAGCCTAAAAGGTAAAAAGGTTGCGAAACTAGGCCCATATATCTACTCCCCTCTCCAAATTTTCCTTCCAAATGTTACCATGATTCCAGAACACTCACACCAATGATGTGGTCTTACCCAAAGAACTTTATCTCCATGTTCTATACCATAAAATAGATGATCTTTAAAAGATGAATCAGCCTCAAGGTCAACATCAACAATATAAATCATATAAAAAGGGTTGGGATTCTATAAATAAATCGATGAAACATTAAAAAAACCATTCATTCCACTGTACTACTATGGAAGAGACAATCAGTATGCTATCCGTTCGATCCTATCCACAATTTCAAACAATCCCACATACCTAGGTGCCGACTTTCCCTATTTCCAAATCTGATGTTGAACCAATTTCGGTGACACCAAAAGGAATACATTGTCACGCAATTTAAACTAAAGAGGTCAATTAATTCATTCATAAAAATACTTATGTCTACTATGATCCATAACCATATGATTTTAAATCAAATAAACCTACTCTTAAATCTCCTCCATGAGACTTGGTCCCAACAACACTAATTCCTATACTTTCATCCAATATATGGGAGATATACATAGCCTACCATAGAGTGCCTCATATAGTGACATCTGAATAGTCACTTGATAACTACTTTAATAGGTGAACATGATGGGAATGGTGTTTTTATCCTAAGATCCAGTAAATTCTTAAACACATTCCCTCAATATGTCCTATAGCACCAGAATTGAATGTTCTGATTGACTGTCTATCTATGGGTGAAAATTTGTACAAAAAAAATACATGATTAACAAAATACTTTTGTAAACCTTTCCAAAAGCATGAAGTAAACTATGGATCATGATATAAAACAATACTCTAAGGTACCCTGTGTAAATATTCTATCTTCTAGACATATAGGTAAACTAATTGGTTAACAATGAATGTCTCTCAAATCGGTAAGAAGTGAGCTACCTTATTTAACGGATCTACAATAATCCAAGATGTGTTGTTATTCCATGGAGTCCTTGGGATAACTGCCAAAAAATAAATTGTAACATCATCCCACTTTCATTTTGAAATGGGAAATAGCTTTAACAAACCATCAGTCTGCTGATACTCAGCCTTTATATGTTGATATGTGTAGCACCGTGTCAAAAAACTTACAATATATATTTTTATTTCCATCCACCAATATTTTCCCTAAAGATATTAGTACATCTTGGTAAAACTAGGGATAACCACCCACTTTTAAGCATGAAACTCATGAATTAGCTATCCATGCATACAAGTAGGCACAACAACATAGTCATGGATGTAAATAATCTCAACCTCATGAATAGTTTAATTGAATGGTTGATCCCCACCTTCAAAACTATATGTAAAATACATATATTATAAATCCTTATACTTTCTTATCTTACCATGGTTCAAAAGTGATGGATCCACAGTTAGGGACATGAGTGTCATCAGATCATATTCCTCCTAAATATTCAAATGTTTCTCAATAAACAAAACCATCATCTTACATTAATAACTAGACTCTCAAACCACCTGAGTCTTTATCTTTTGACTCAATTCATATATTACACAGTTTCACTTCCTTAGCATGTAATATAACTTGAAGTTGAAATAATAAATTTATTCAACCCATATCCACTACTGAAGATTCAAACCATGATGGAAAAAGATGTACTTAAAGATCTTATAGTTGGTAAAAAAACTTCTCACTAAAAAGATTATAACACCAATATTTGAAAGAATAAACAACTATGACCAATTCAATATTATGTGTAGGACAATTCCGATCATGCGGTACCAACTACCATGATCCAAATTCCGTGAATCAATCTCTCTACATCAATAATTCCCCAATTCCAATCCCAAATGCATCACAATACAAATTATACTACTTACCCAGATCAGGTAAGATCAAAATTAGTGCAGTAATGAAGCATTTCCTCCATTCCTGAAAGGAATTATCACATCCCTTAGACCACTCAAACTTTAAAACCTTATTAGTTAGTCCTAAAAGAAGTGATAAAGAGTGTGAAATGTATTTACTGAACCTTATATAGTAACTCAAAAATCCTAAAAAAATTAATATTAAAAACATTTTTAGGATGATCCCAAGAAACCACCACTTGAAACTTATTTGGATCCACCGAAACACCTTCCTATAAGATAAAATGACCCAATAAATTTACTATTTTGATCCAAAAATGGCACTTTAATTGATTAACACACAATTGATGCTCTCTCAATGTAATCAAGATGATGTCAATATATTAGGAATGATCATCCTCAATCTGGGATTACAACAATATTTAATCCACAGAAACAACTTCATATTGATCCAAGTATGGGTGAATTATTTGATTCAACAAATCCATAAAAAATTAGGAGAATTCATCAAACCTAATGACATCAAAAATAACTCATATAAAATATTGATACTTCTAAAATATTTCCATGGTATATTAAATGGTATCACCCTCAACTGATGACATGCTAATCTTAAATAAATCTCATAGAACACATAGAACCCTACTTCTAGTCAAAGATATCATAAATACACAGAATACGATATTAGTTATTAACCACTATTGGGTTCAAATTCCGGTAATCGACACTCAATTGCAATGTTCTTTCAGGCTTATTAGAAAATTGAACTAGAGAACCCCATAATGGAATGATCATATAGATAAACCCTTTATTCTATAATTCATCTAACTGAGTTTTATGTTCTTGGAGTTCTATTGGATCCATTATATAAGGCATAATATAAATGGTTTCATCTCCATGCATCCAATTAATTTTGAACTCAACCTATCTCTTAGGTGGACTCCCTAATAAATCCTCAAAAAAAAAATCCTAAAAATGATCTCGCATAGGAGGAAAGAAATTATGCTCCACTCCCTCATAATCAAACAAAGGAATCAAAATCCAAGCCATGATATCAAACAATTGTGGAATAACATGCCCTTCTCAATTTGCTAGGATATTCCATTCCAATCAGTGAACATAAGAGTTATACTCAGGAGATGTGAAAATCACTCTCCTACAGTAACAATAAATGTGGGTCTAGTACAAAACCAACTAGTTCATCCCTAGTATCAGATCAAAACTTAACATATTAAACATGTACAAGACCTAAATGAGATTATAACCAAAAACCATGAGGGAACACTCTTTTTATTGTCAGATAATTTTTTCTCATACTCTTAATGGGGTGTTAATTTACATAACCCACATATATATTCCACTACTAGAAAAAAAATTAAAAAAAAATAGAAGACATAAAATAATATGAGGCCCCAATATCGAATAAAGTACTAGAAAGCATAAAAGATACAAGAATTGTACCTTGAATAGTATATGGTCTTACCTTATCATCGCTAGGTGTTGGATGAATTGCATGAACCTAACTTACCCATAAACCATAGGATTTAGTATATGTTCCTAATACTATACATTTCTACTAATATGGATTCCCTTGTCTTGAAGTACCACATCCCCAACCTTGACCTATACAGCTGGTGGAACTCCAACTGCCAGACTAATACATGGTAGCTGACCCCCTATCGGTGCTCTATATTAGCCTGGATCCCCCAATACTTGCCTATTGTTAGTTCCTATAGAACCTTTTTATATAACCTATCTCACCTCATTCTGGATATTCCACTAGTGGTTGAGGACACCAAACTCACACATGGCCTGATCTGCCACACTGATAGAAGATGACCAAACTACCTCCCCAAGAGAGAGTTCCTCTTCCCTAGTCACTTTTTTTCCACCACTGGTGGAAATTCACATAACAACACTTCCTACTATCATAATATGTACCACCAAATCACCCTAATAAAATAGTATGTCTTCCACTAGAAGTCTCATTCAAGTTACCTTCAGATATGAGATCCAGATTCACTATCTCATCAAACCTCTTCAAACAAAACATATTTAACTAGGATTTGATCTCATATAATTGTCTATTTTGATAAATTCTATCCTTAAATGCCTCATATTCTATTACTTTGACAGGAAAATGCTTCAAGTATGTAAAGAGACCGACATAATCCAATACTAACATAGTTCCCTAGGTTAATCTTATAAACTCTTCAGTTTTTATTTTCCTCAGGGTATTGGGGTAAAAGTGTTCCAAGAACTTATAATAGAAGTCCTTCCATTCAATTCAATCCATCTACTCATCCCAAGTATGTATATCCCACTAATTCTTCACTGGTCCTCATAATATATAAGTTATATTCATAACTATTTTCTCAAGAGGAGTCTCTAAGTGATCCAGATTCATCTTGATAGATTCAATATAAAACTTGGTTTCCTCATGCCCACCCTCTCTAGAAAACATCATAGGGTGTTATAGCTAAAACTCTCTAGTTAGGTCAAACATACTCAATGAATCCCAATCTGGGTCTTGCTCCATAAACTATATAAAATAAAAAAAGATATCATGGAACTTCTCTTCCACCTATTATTAAAAACCAATGGAGGTTCTTTCCCTAATACCGAAGGATCATTCTCATTGATGTAATCCTGTCACCTAATTGGTAGGCATCGTTATAGTGGAATCACTATACAATTCTAAACACACATATCAATAAACATAACATAAGGTTCCCTCAATTATGAAAAATAGGGATCAAATCTAGTCATAACAAATTACCCCGCATACACTATCCCAACAGGTAGAAAAACCACACCATCACTGCCCTCAAATATCCCTATCCTAGACCATGGTCAACATAGGGTAAATCAAACTTAGATAATCACAAACCTTTCTTTAGACACTATTTTAACCATTTCACTTTAAAAAAATTAAATATTTATCATTTAGGAACCATTTTTATCATTCGAATTCAACAATTCATAATTAAAACCATTTAAAACTATTTATTAGGCACTAGTTAAACCATTTACATTTTAAATCCTTTTAAATTTAAATATTTGAAGCATTTTCATTAGGAGAAAATTATTGAAAACCTCCATAGAGACCAAATTCATTTTTAAATTCAATAACCCAACCAAAAATAGCTTTCAATGTGTTCCTAACATGATGTATGTCACATATATCCCTAATTTCCTAAGATTATGCTTGCAAACAAAAACCTCATTCCATATCGGCCAACAATTAAAGCTTCAAAAAATAATTACATCACACTACATGTGGATCACCCAAGGTGAAATAATGTACAACCGTAATAAGTGAACATGTAGAACAATAATCCTAACCTAGGTAATTGGATTTCCCCCTCGACATGGGTTGTTAAATCCCACACACAAGATCATTTAAAAGGCCTAAAAATCCAAATCTCTCATATACCATTCCCAAATTGTCAAGAAACAAAAAATAAAATGATCTAATACCACTTTGTAATATCCCAGCCCAGGTACCACTATAGTTAGTGCACTGAGCCAAATTTCCACATGACCTCAAGAGAACCTGCTTGTATTCCATTGGTTACTAACTAGTAGTAAGGGTCTACTAGATATTATTTTGAGAATATACCCTCTTTACCATACTAAACCAATATAATAAATCCTGATAAACATTGACATTACATAATTATAAATACCAAAAACATCGCATACCACATTACCAATCTAAGTACCCACAAACCAATTCAATAAAATATGATATTTCATGATAGTCTAAAGTTCTTGAAGAAAATAAAAATTAAAAACTAAATACAATACACCAATTGAGTCCGAACATCAATTATGGCACACTCATCCATGCTCTATCACAGATCCCATATCAACCATCTTGCATAGGGACTTTTCCCTTATCCTGAGATTCAACCATGAAGTCTTATTAGGTACCTAGTGGAGGCCGGAGTAGGGTGTGAGTAAATCTCAGTAATCCACCACCAAAAATATATAAAATAATATCAAATCTAATCACAGTGTATTTAGAGGTACGAATAATCAAGGAAAGGTAGAAATTAGAATTTTTTTCATTATTTAACATTATTGAATTTAACCGTTATTGTTCTTAGTTACAAGTGTCACCCATACTCATCAAACTTGATTCATCCCAATGTTGTTCTTCTAGACCAAGTTTCAAAGGGAACATAGGTTGGAAAAATAGCAGCATCAGTTGAAATATCCAACTGGGATTCAGAACTCTATGTCTAACCATCCCAACCATGATATGGAATTCCATGTACATACCCTTAGATTCACGAGAGTTAGTCCTTTCCCAAAAACATATTTTGCATTGGGGTGCCTGAAACATCAGTCTGGCCCACCCAAGGGATAGGGGAATCAATCCAACATCCCAACCAATCTTCTGTTCACATTTTCAAAGGCTCATCCTTATTAACCTTTTTATCAAACCAATACGACACAGGTGAACCATTTAATTAACCACAATTCCATGGTTCATTACATTCAACATATTCTCAATTCTCATAGTTAGTCATGTTCATACTTAAATCACCGTTACAACAATTTATAACCCCTTTTAAGCTAGTTAACCACATAGAAAAACCCCTTTGACCATTTATCACATTTATTCATTTACAATCCATAACTCATTTAACTTATTCAAATCAATCCAAACACCCTATTATTACATTAAAACATTCTTACCACAATGATAATTGGTTTAATCTCATAAACCAGTCAATTCATCATTTAATAAATCAATTCTCATGTTCATGGAAGCGTAACACCCCGTGGGGGAGCATAGGCCTGGTCTAATTAATGATAATGTATCCAATAGGGACTGTGAGTTGTTCAAGAAAACATTTACACTCCCATTTTATCTTTTCTAACCTATGATTCAAATTTAAAAAATAACAATACAATGTTATAAACACACATACATAAATTAAACATAAATACTATGGGATATAAGTTATATACCACCTACCACAAATTCGTAGATGAAAACTCACTCAAACACACCCCTTGATTCAAGTACAAAAAACCCTCAAAAACCAATATAGTAATCTTATAAAAAATAAGGTTTTTTAGGTTTGGGAAGGATAAGAACAAATATATGGGAACTATTATAGAAAATATAAAAAATAGGAGTGGAAGACTCACCCAAAGCTTTTATTCGCAACTAATCTTGCTTCAAATGACCCAAGATTGAGGGAGAATCACCCTTAAAAGAGGATGGACCCCTTGGTTCATCACTCTATCCATTGGGGGTAGAAGGAGAAAAAAACCAGTTACTAACTCATAAATACCAAGAGGGGAAAATGGGGAATTGCCTCTTTTACTTAGGACCATAGTTTAGTTGCATGATTGACAAAAATGTGGTCTAACTATGCACCACACTCTATCCAAGAAGGGGTCTGGGTCATACGGTATCTTGGGGATCCTGAACAGTTTACTAAACCAAATAAAAGTCATGTGTTTAGCTTTTTCCAAAGCTACACATTTTATAGTTTCCCCTTACATGATTTTCAACTGTGTACCCTCCCTCTACAAGCTTCATGGTTAAGGAACATGGTTAGTACTAACCATATGCCAACCATGATTCCTACATAGTATATACTTTTTAAAGGTTTGGGCCTAAGCCTCAATTTATTATTAAAGCAAAGACCTCTTTTTGTCTGGGTAGAGGGATATTCATTACATATCCCAAAGTCCCAAGGAAAAGTGGCCTGAATAAAAGGATTGGAAGCCCATTTTTGGCCTAAGGGGCCGTTAAATGAATAATATTGCAATAGTACTCGGGCTACTACAATACCTGCTATAGTACCACCACCTCTAAAGTTCCTGCTACATTGCCTCTGTTGCTACAATCTCACTGCTGCTACAGTACCTCCAATGCTACACCTCCTCAAAAGTTTTTGATCTTATAGTTATTAATTATAATATTTTTATATATACAATTTGGGTATTAGATATATCTTGTGAAACTCACATTTATATTCAAATTCATGAACCTAGTATATCTTTATAATATTTCTATAGGAGAGGTGGATCTTTGAGTAACTAATGAAGCACATCTTACTACCTTGTCTACAATAAATTATCATATTCTATTTCCAAGTGAGATGATTTTGGTTTTTAAGGTCTATTATTATGTACCCTCTATTTCCAAAAACATAATTTCTATATCCTTCCTAGATACAGATGGTTTTATTTTCAAAATAGAAAACAAAATCTATTTATTTTATGAAGAAAATATATGTTATGGTATGATACATTTAAATAATTAACTTTATGTATTAGATTACAAAAACCAAGTATTGTAAATTAATAATAAATCAGATTCACATGAATCATACCACGATCGATTTTGGCTCCACTGGCTTGGTCATGAAAATGATAAAAATTGGAAAAACTTATATTTAGTTGGTTATTTAAAATAATCTGATCTAAAACGACTTAATAAATGTCACAATTTTATATAAGGTTAGCTGGTCAAACCAAATTTTGGGGAAAATTTTGAAAGGGACACATAGATTCTATTATTAGTAGACACTAATGTGTGATGTCTTTTTCTAGAAGACTGTAGAGGTGGGTTTTCTTATATAATTATTTGACTGATGACTTGATTATATTTGAATATGTCTATTTAATGAGTTAAAAGACATAATTATTTAAAAAATTCAAATAATTAAAGAATGAAGTAGAGGATCAACTTAAATAAGATAAAGGATATTTGATTTGATCTAGGTGGTGATTATTTTAACTAAGAGTTAATTTAATTTCTATGAGAGTGTGTGATTGTATCTCACCTTACTCCGCCTTTGGGAAAAGATGAACCATAAATTTCTTGACATGGTGAGGTAGATGATGAGCCATTTAGATATTTCATTATCCTTTTGGAGATATGAGTCATGTACTATAGTATAGACCTTAAACTAGATACCAACTAAAGTGGTAAATAGAATACCATAAGATTTAATGTATGGAATGAAATATGTCTTTTCAAATTTACTTGTATGGGGATGTGATGAATTTTCTTAGGCTTCCTCTAGAAAAATATTATCACCCTAAGGAATGACGTTTATCCTTATTAGTCATACCAAGGAAAAAATTTGATATTATTTATAAAGATCCTTAGACAAGAAGGTAATTACCACAAGATATTCCATATTTCATGAGAGGGATCACATCCTCAAAATAGATTATGGGTGAAAGATTAACTTCAATAGATTTGATGCTCCTGATGCACAAGAGTTGGTATAAGAACATATTCCACAGGTCACTATGGAAGATGTTGTTCCTAAAATAAAAGTATTACATAAAATCACCAGAGGGGTTAATGAACTAGAAAGATATGATTTTCTGGTCACTGAGGATGGTGAATAATTATTAGTTGATAATAATGATCCTCTTTCCTACTAAGAGGAATCATAGATCTCATAAGGTACAAGTTGGATAGAATCCATGAATTTTCATATTTATTCCATGTATTATAACCAAGTATGAGTTCTAGTAAATCCAATAGTTTATGTAAATTCCATTGGGTGAAAATGGTTATTCATGAAAAACTGGATATAAATAGTAAAGTGAGTAAATATAAAGAACAAATAGTGGCTAAAGTATTTAAACATCATTAAGGTATTAACTATAATGAAAGTTTTTCTCCTTTTCCTTTTTTAAAACCATTATAATTCTATATTAAATAAGAAAATTAAATGCCTGTGAGATTTGGTAGATGAATTTAAAAACAAATCTCTTTAATGGGAACCTTCAGGAATATGTTTAAATGACACAACCATATGGATTTGTGAGTCTAGGTTTTTCCAAAAAAGTATGCAAGTTACAAAGATACATTTATATATTGAATCAATTATCAAGGTCTTGGAAAATTAATTTTGATAATGCCATAAAATAATTTGGTTTCATTAATAATGACTATGAGCCATGTGTTTTCAAGTGGTTTAGCCTCAGTGTGGTCATATTCTTCGTAGTATGTGTCGATGAAATATTACTTATTGGGAATTAAATATCAGTCTAAGAGTCATTTAATTACCAGTTAAAAGAGAGTTTCTCTAAGAAGTAATTGGGTGAATAAAACTATATTATTGAGACCAATACCATTCATGATATATCCCATAGGATACTTGGACTAATTCAGGGTACATACATTGATCAAACACCAAATAGATTTAGTATGGAATACTCCAAGAGGGGATTGGTTCTAGTATATCATGGTATACATCTTTACAAAAAATGTGTCATAGGACATAATAGAAAAGAGATAGGATGAGTTGGATCCTATATGATTCTGTGATAGTAACCATCATATATTCCATGTATTGTACTAAGAATAATGTTTCCAACACCATTATCATGGTAGGTAGATATCAAGATAATCTAGAAAAATAAAAATGAATTGTTTTTAAGGGAATCCTTAAGTATATAAGGAATACTAAGGGTAGGTTCCATGTATATGGAGGAAACGAGTATCTAGTAATTATGGGATACACTAATGATAGTTTCTAAATAGATTGGAATGATTTGAATTAACAGTTAATATATTTATTTATTCTTAATAATGGTGTTATGTACTGGAAGATCTTAAAGAAGCCAATTGCTACAAATCCTATAATATAATTTCATTACATGGATACTTTTGATACAACTATGGAAATGGTATAGATACACAAATTTTTCCAAGAGATTGAGGTGGTACCCAATAGTAATAATGATATCACATTGTATTATGATAATACTCCAATAGTGGCTCCCACAAAGGATGCAAGACCAAATTAATAGAAAAATCACATGCATCAAAAGTATCACCTCTTGAGGGATTTTTATCAAAATGTTAAGGTTATGGTGAGAAGAGTTTCCAAAAAAGAGAACATGGAATTCCCCTTAATTAAATCCTTATCTTAGTAGAAGCATGAGTATCATGTGTGAGCTAGAATACAGAAGGTCATTAATTGTTGGATTTAGTGAAAGTGGGAGTCTATTAGATTCAATAAACTAGAACCAACTACTATGTACTTAATGATTACATGTATTCATGGTTATTTAATATGAATAGATTTCTTATCACATTAAGATTGTTATTTTTCAAAACATTGAAGGTGATATATTTCCTAAGGGAACCTATCACAGTGAAAGATATTAACACTTAAACACTATGATGAGAACCTATAAGTGGCATAAAATTATTATTAAAATATAAGTTATGCATATGGATGATTTCATTTTATGGGATAAAAAAGATACGTTCTATTATGGGTGGAGACTCTTTTGACTTTGAGACACTATCTTAGGATGTACTACCTTAGTAATATCAAGAAAGAAGGTTATGAGAACATGGTCCACCAGTAGGAAATATACATTGATATGTTTCATTGTATTTTATTATCTAAAAATTTGTAAAATTATCCCTAGAATTTAATATTATTTTTACTGCATATCATGAGTCACATACTTTAATGTATTAATGTAAATTATGATAACATATTCTTTCAATGAGATATAATACATTAGGTGCATCATGAGTGATATTGTATTAATGAAGAATGTGAGAAAGTATTTTTCCCTTCCATGTTTAATGGAATTTGATACCTTATTCCCTTCCATGGGAATGAAATTTCATAATTAAATCTATGTCTATAACATCCTATCAACAAGTTCATTACTAGGAATTCTAAGAAATAGATATCGAGAATATATATTGATGAAACCACTATGAAACATGATTGATTATATATATCTTGATAAAAAAATTATATTATGTAGTGTATTTTCATATGAGGTTTAATTACATTATGAAATTAATTTTATTCTCTATGGGTTCCTTGGTTTGTTTCTGGGTGCTAAACTTGTACTTTTGTAAATCCTACCAAATTACCCTGAGAAAGTGGCCTAGAGTGTCGCACACTAAGTGTATCCAAAACCATTGTTAAATTTTATAATAATTTAATATGTTAAATAAATATTATTCCCATATGTAGTTTAATAATTATTCATGTTTGGATTGATCAAAAATATCCTGTCACAAATTATTCAAGAGAATAAATATGATTTTAATATTTAATTAATTTTTATTCTATATTTTAGTGAATATAATATTTATGTACTTATCAGTGGGTAATGCAGTGATATTTATTTAATTAAACAAATAGTCATTATTCAAATACTAATAAATATTGAGGAGGATTAACAAACCAAGTTTAATGTCAGAGTGAGAAATATTATATTAACTATTATTTGAATAGATGATAATTTATTAGCCATCAAAAAAATAATAATTTATTTATTCAATAAATAATATTTATTTATCCATGAGTCGAGTGTATGTTAATTAAATAATGATATTATTATTATGATTTAGATATAGGGTTTTCTAGGGATTAAGAAAAATAATAATGTACTATGTGCAATTATTATTTTCAAATCCTATGTCCATTCAAACATGATTATAACACTCTCCACCCTAAAATTGTAATAGTGCATAATGATAGTTGATATAGAATCATCCCAATCCCAAAATATATTTTCTCCTAGAAAATTATAAATAAAAAAGTGTGATCATCCTCTAAAAACCTATCAATACTAGATAGATCAAGATGAATCATTTCATCCTTGATGCAATTCTTGCGGTGGTCATAAAATAATGATGTAGGTGTTCGAATAATCCATGTTAGCACTAGAGAATTTCTATAGTGACATTTAGAGGATCATTGTGCACATGAGTATCAATAATAAAGGGATTCTACCATTTAATCCTCTCATTTAAATGAAGAAATTAAAATAAGTTTCCTACCAAATCTTTAAATAAAGAAATAGTTCTAACATGAGGTAATTCTTTAGTCATATTAATTAATTATAAATTATATGCGATTGTCCTATTTTATTGTTCCTGGAATTTAATGTCAATTAATTTTGAAATTAATTTCATTGATCATGAAATTATTTATTATGTACATCTTAAAAGTCTTATTAATTATGAAAAAATTCGAGTTGGAAACTACCTAATAGGCCCTTTTGCTGTACGTGAAAACTTTAATACCAAGGGATAAATTAATTAGGTAGAGAAAGCTACTTCAAATCCAGAATTAAATAATATAAATTATTTAAAATCACAAGAAATAGAAAATTGATATCCTCACAAACCTGTAAAACCAATAAATTCCATTAAAGATACATCCCTAATAATAGGTCTATACCCTATAGTTATAAGGGTTCACATCCTCAAAGGAAAAAAGAAGAAGAAAAGGATACATGAATAAATGAGGATAAATACCAAATAAATAATGATATACCTAAATATTATCATCCAAAATCCCAAAACAAACACCAAGGGATATTATAGGAGAAGGATCCCAGGTTTGAAGTCCTAGATCACACCAAGGGAGAGAAAATGAGGGAGGAAGAGGCTAAAAACTGATTGGGGTAAGTTCATCATTTAATATTTAAAAAATGGATAGGGAATCCTCATAACATGACCCTATTGGACATGAAAAAGTAACCCTCTATTAGAACCCCGGTAGTGTTTCCCTCAAGGATACGATGTGGAGGTGCCCAAAATAGTAGATCTAGGATCCAATCCCCCACACCTCTAGGACAAAACACCACCCACCACAATATAGCATTTCTTGCATCACCTCCCCATGGTGTAGGATACCCCGACATGATGCGACTTTAACTCTAGCCAAAAAAATTTACCAAGGTAAGGAGATATGCCTCAATGGAATAAAATGATCCTCTATGCTATATAGATTTTGGCCATGGTGTTACTTAATGCAGATGGAGACTGAAGACCCCCAAAAAATCTAAAAACACTAGGAGAAGAAAGGGGCTTAAAAATTGAAATTGAAATCAATGGATAATAAACTTAACACATGAAAATTACATGTGGGTTAATTAATTAACCCCACCATTCCACTTTTTATTCCAATAAAGACACTAACACTTCTTATTAGAGAAATGATAAGGCCATTACTCAAACATAAAGGCCTTATGCTCCCATGTATAATGGATATACCTACCGCAATTCTATAAAACACATACATGTGGAATAGAAATACCATGAATCATTTTTCATGATGATCCAAGATATGAATAGGATACTCAACCACATAGGTGTTGGGATCCAGGTCCAAATACTCCTACTCAACAAAATGGGATGAGTCTTAATAGTAACCATAAACTAGAAAATGTGAAAAATATCATGGATACATGTTATATAAAATCATAAGGCTAAATGGTATGCCACTTTACCAAGGCACTGTGCAATCTAAAATTATGCCTTGGTTGGCCTTGGACCTTCCCCCTGGTCTATTACGTACATCCTCAAAAGGTGAAATGCATGCTCAAGAGTAATACCAAAGTAATTAACTCATGGCATGAGATAAATCAATTTTCAGACCACCTTGAATCCATTAGTGTCATAGGATCCAACCCCCTTGTCATTCCCAATATCAGTTCCTTGAAACCTGAAGGGTTCAACTTGATTAGAGGGTATTCCCTTGGTTTTCACTAATTTAGACCCCCGTGATCCTCGGCTTCTTGTAGCCCTAATGTTTTTTATTCTAATAAAAATTTACTCCGTGATGAGGTATGGAACTTTTAAAAAGTTCAATGAATTTTAGAATTAAGTATAGAATCAACTAGGAAAAAGAATTAAGAATCTTTAATCAGATCAGGATAGTGAATACTTGATCCAAGAATTCACTCTTTATCTGAGAGATTGTGGAATTTTTTCATATCTCACTCATCCTAGAACACCGTAGTGGAATGGCATGTCTAATAGGAGGAATCATACCTTGTTGTACATGGATCATTTAATGACCAGTTAATGCGACCTCTCTATTTCTATTTTCATGTATGCTTTGGAGACAACTACATTCACACTTAACTATATTCCATTTAAATTAGTCATAAAGATACCATATGAAATATGGAATGGGAAACATACCAATATATATTTTATTAGTATTTGGTGTTGTGTGGTATATGTATGAATTTTGGACTTTGATAAATTCAACACTAGATTAGAGAAGTGTCCATTTTTTGGTTATCCTAAAGAGACTATGAGATATAACTTTTATAATCTTACTATAAAAAAAATGTTTCTGGCCTAATGTGGTGTTTTACTTGAGAAGGAACACATGAGTCAAAGAGTTGTTGGGAGGAAAGTTGAATTTAGAGAAGTTGAATGCTAACAAATAGGAAGTGTTATTAAGGTGGAAGCTGAGCCAGTTCTATAAAGTGTTGTGGAAGAACAACCAGATCAAGTTACATAATAACCTCAAAGGTATGTTAGGATTTTTTAAGAGACCATTATATATGAATTTATCATAACTAATTTTCATGAATTAATGTTTTTAAATTATGATTCTACTACCTATTAAGAGTTTATTAAGACTTTTGATTCTATGAAATTGTTAAAATACATGGAATCTAAAATGGACTCCATGTAGACTAACCATGTTTGGAACTTGGGGGATACTCATAAAGGGGTAAGGCCCATAGGGTGAAATTGGGGATTCTATATGAAAACTAACATTAATTGTAGAGTGTATACCTATAAATAATTCATGGTGGTAAAATAATATAAAAAATTCATGGGATTGGCTATGAATAAACCTTTTAAACTACTGAATTGATAATGTCTATATAGATATTGATTACCATAATAACTCACTTTTATTATAAGATATATCAAATGGATGTGAAACCCAATTTAACTGATATTAGTTTAGTCAAATACATGTACATGATACAAATCAATGGTTTTGAAGTCCCAAATGAGTCTTCCAAAGTGTTCATTTTGAAATGATCCATTTATGGATTTAAGAACACTTCTAAGAGTTGGAAAATTCAGTTTGATGATGTGATCAAAGAGGTAGGTTTCATCAAGAATGTGGACGATTATTTTATAAATAATTATATTAGGTTTCTGGTATTGTATATAGACAAAATAATTAATATTATAAATGACATCCAAACACTTCACTCTAAAAAGATGTTTTTGGGAAAATATAACGCCCCATACTTTACATGCATTGTTTTTACTTCATAATTAAAGCATACTTATTACAACATGTAACAACACCATGATAGGACCGTATAGGTATAGTGTCTTCAGAAACTGGGAAACATAAACAACTGGTTCATAAAGCATTTATTTCATCATATCTAGAGTCCTTTTTCACATATCCTACTTAATAACCATATTACTGACCTGGGGAAAAGAAAATATACAAAATGGTGAGCTCAAATGATCAGTAAGGTAAAATAAATGAAATATCAATCATATCATATTCATAAGAACATAACATTTTAAAGGTCTTAACCTGCAAAAGAGATCATAATATCATAACATGGGATAAATCATAGTAGTGAAATGTAATCCCAAAAAATAAAACATGAAACTCTGTGTCATACACACATAATCATATAAAATCATTTCATATTAGTCAAGACTCATTTCCAAGACTATCATAGCAGACAAAGTCCATTTCTAAACCGAGTTCACTCCTCATTCTAGTCCTGTATCACTAAACCAGATTAACTTGCCATTCCATCCATGTCTATATCATGGGATATAAATATTTACCCAATGCCTTGGAGGGAGATATTGGTCCCACCCATCTCATAATGAAACCATTCTTATGTGTTCCACAAAACCATAAATCATATATCATAGCATAACCCATGTAATAAAAATGGGATTCTTAAACATCATGCCATCATAACATAATCCATATAAGATAAAAGGACTTCATAAAATAATTCCATTATAAAATAAACAAATAAATGTAAAAATAGGGATGGAAACAGAACCTTATATTATCTTAGATGGAAAATAATTTTGATAAAACACTTGAACTCCATTCTTGAAGAAAATATCATTTCTACTTCAAAAACAATTTTCCTTTCTTAACATGTCATGAAATTTTAAACTAAAATAAGTTAATTAATAATAAAATTGAAAACTTGTGACCGAATATTCATGGAAATAATGTTCTATGAAAAAATAAAAATTCATTCATGCCATATAAGTTAAAAAAACATTCTTCTCGTACTTTGGACGGAAAAGTCAAAAAGTATCTCGTACTAAAAACGAAAAAAGATTCCTTTCATATCTTTTACTAAAAAATTCACCAATATGTAAAATTGGATTTAAAAAATTGTAGGAGGATAGAAATAATATTACATATTGAGGAAACATGGATGTTGATGATAAACATGCCCCAGTAAATTCTGAAGTATAAACAATCTCAGACAAAAATGAGATTGTGAGATTTTCCCTTACCTTAGGTCTGATATGCTTCGTATGTATCTGAACCTCCTATATAATTATTTAAATAATTTCATTGACTTATTATATAATAATATTCATTGTTATTATATCATATATTGTCATATTATTATCTTCTTATTAGTAATATTTCATTGGTACTTGTTATTCGGGTGTTCATTGCTTTATGTTCTTATGCATGTTTTGTAGAATAAATTCTTATTACTATTTTTAGGTTTTAGATACCTCATTTAAAGAATATTATTAGTGTAATATATATCATATTTATTCATTCAATTCATTTATATAATCATTATTCAATGAATATCATGTAGAACGAGTCACATCACATCGTGGAGACAGTAAACTGTACGTACACACGAGTGATGACATCATTCCCATAATTGTGGAATTGTATTGAAGTGGATGGTAGAATATCTCAGAATTAGTATCATGTCATAATAACCATATATAGTTATTCTTCACACCATTATACTCATCCAAGTAAGGCAGTGGTGGAAAAACAGATTACACCACGGTGTGGAGACGGTATTCCGTACGTACGCACGGGTGGTGATTTCGTTTTCCATAGGATGGATAGAAGGTGAAATATGGTTGTTTCATTTTTATAATAACATACCAGTATATTATTTATACCGATGTTATTACATTATAATGAAAATAAATAAATAAGAGGAAGTAGAAGAAGAAATAAATGTGGAATAATCGGTAAAGGATATTACCTCTTCTTCGACACGCCTATTATAAAACTCCTCTTAGGACACTAAATTTGGTATTTAAAGAAGACCATAACCTCTAGTATGTTTTTAGGGAAGTTGATAAGGGAAATGGAAAGGTTCTGGCCGAGATTTATGGCTCAAAATGTTGTAAAGTGGAGAGGGAAGAGGTGCCCTTTTATAAGGCCGGAGAGGGGCACCATAGGAAAAACATAAAATATTATTTTATAATAAAATCATATTCGGTTTATAATGGCCCCAAAGTGACTTTTTTCTAAGATAGGGTGGGTAAGGGTCGAAATCCTCACAAAAAATAGGTTTTATACAAGTTTAGGTTACCATTTTAACCTTATCATTTATATTTAACTCTAAGTTAAATAATTTAACTTTTACCGTGTCTTCTTGTATTTTTACACTATATGGTTAATGAACTTACTATAAACTTCCACTTGAACCCCAATTGGTTCTTTAATGTCATATATATTATTATATAAGTCTTTTGGCCGAACCTTAGATTTTTAGGAATATAATATCAATTAATAATTTAATATTTGTTTTAAAAACTCTTTTATGTCAATTTTGATACTATTTGGTATTTTGTTTTTGTTAAATTCATAAAAATATTATTACTTCTAAAGAAATTCATAAAACTAAACCTAATATGTTAAATTAACCTATAAAATTATTTTAATTCATAAAAAGTCTCAAATTATATTTATTTTGGTATTTATAACATCAATTTTGTTAATATTTCATTAATAAGGTAATTACTACATCATCATTGTGTCATAAATAAATTAAATTATTTAAGGTCTAAAAATTGTATGTAAAATATAATTATGTATGAAATATTTTTATCTTTATAATGAATATTTATAGTAGAATTTATCTTATTTATAACCCTATACTAAAAATGTTTTAGCTATTAAACTTTGATTTTAACTCTTTTAACTCTTCTTTGAATTAAATAATAATAAATGTCCTAATCAAATCCATGTGGACCTAAATGGGCATATTTTATTCCTAAGGTAGTTTTTTTTTCGAATTAAACTTATCCAATATAATTGGGACATGTGTTAGGGTAATAATAATATCATTTCTACCCTTAATTACCCTATTTACTTTTAACCGTGGTAGATAAAAGTTAAACGTTACTATTCACCAAAAATTATTTTTATCTTGTTGAAGTAAATTTTACTCCTTGATAGTAACCGTGTTTCTTGGATTTTCTAAATTCAACTCACAGAAGCAGTAAAATTAAGTTTTATGTAAATTTGCAAATGCTCCTAGGAGGTGGGTGAAAGACGGTAAAAAGTTCAATAAAATTTTTATATATCTAAAATTATTATAAAAGGAATCCAATGAATTAAATTGAACATATATAGGTATTATAAATCTATTTTTACCTAAAATAAATTTAATAATATAAATAATTATTTAAATAAGAATTTGGTTTTAAACTATAACTTAGCATTTTTCAAAATTCATCAAAAATTGAAAGTTTTCAGAAAAATACCAAAAATTCACCCGAAGATAATTTCAATATTATGAATCCAAAAATTAAGTCCATTTTGAAAGATAAAATTTATAAAATTTCAAAAAGTGGGTATTACTATTCATAACGGCTAGTTTATATAATATTTTAACAACATATCGTTGTTTAGTGAAACTCGGTATTGCGTACAATGCCAACTATCGAGGAAGGTTGCTCTTGAGTGAAATGCAAGCCAAGACAGTGTTGTGTGTAGTGAAATATTCCTTTGGTGTTTCATATAACCTAATACTTAAAAACAAAATATTTCTCATAAAATCTCAGGGTGTTACAGAAAATGATTCTCATTAAAATAAATAAGCGAAGCATCTTATATACTGGGTATGGATATCTATAAAAAATATATTTAAGAGGTTTATTAGACTTATTCAATACACATAAATTGGTAAAGTTCTAAATTGTTTTATCCTAGAGATTTCTAAAAAGAGATCGTTACCAGTGTTACAAAACACAAATATTAAGAAGATTTAAAATTCTTATAAGGAGTTAAAATGAATGGATAGAATTAATATACAACCTCTATAGGGCCTATCATGCATGCCATGTTGTGTAATCGACCTAATATTTCTTGTCATCTTCATATAACAAGTATATACCAATCAAATCCTAGTGTTAGTCATTGGATTTAGGTGAAGAACATCCTTAAGTACTCAAGAAAGAATAAGGATGTGTTCCTGGTGTTTGGAGGAGAGGATAAGATCCGTGTAAAGGATTACATAGATGAATTTTTCTAACCCAATAGAGGTGATATGGTATATCAATATGGTTTCATGTTTTTCTTAAATAGTGGAGATATCAGTTCAAAGAGTTTCAAATAGGGAATCACGATAGACTCAAAAATATAGGTGGATTATATCACTATATCAGATCTCATAAAGGAAGTTATTTGGATTAAGAAGTTCATTTATGAACTTGAGGTGGTTTCGAGCATCGTTGGATTGATAAAGAATTATTGTTACAAAAAAAGATACATTTCACAGTTAAAGGAACCATTGCCTCTCTAAAGGACTAAACACATCCTTCCCAAATACCATATTTTATGAGATATCATCGAGAAGGGAAATGTTAGGATCCATTGGGTAGCTATAGAAGACACTGTTATGGATCCAGTGAGAAATAAATCAGAATTGAATAAAATTGAGGGTCATGTTGATACTCTTGGTATAAAATACTTAATATATTACTCTAATGGTTTCATAATGTATCTTGATTTATAACAAGGCAATCCTTTATTTATCATTCATTCATTTGTGATCTAATTAATTTTACAGAAACAGTGGAATGGTATTATCCCCTCAAAATATGACATTATGTTTTCCCTAATAATTGATTATCATAGAGTATTATATGTCAATATGAGCATGATAAGTGGAATATTTATATAATAGGTGGAGAGTTATTATTTGGACTAACCGTCCATGTATATCCCATTGAATTTCATATAATAATTAATATAATTTGTGATGTTTTCTTATTATAAATTATTTTTACTTGAGGTAGATGAGATACCTTACATTAAAACCTAAATATGTTGATACCTTTATTATACAACCCATTTTATCTTAGCTAATCAAGGGGTGGTTTAGTATTCATGTATTTAGTTGAAGCTCAACCAAGATAGAAATTTTCAACTCATATAATGATAAAAAACTTCAAAATATTGATTAAATTAGACTAAGGAAATGCATACACATATTTATTGGAGTAATATATAACTTGTAATTGAATGAAAGATATGTGATGTTCTCATACACTAGATGAATTACATGTGATTTATTCATCAACCAAGTCAATATTTTTTGGATAATAAAAAACGAATGAGATGGAATATACTATATAAACATTGTTCCATGTATAGTGGTCAATGCATGTCTTGGGTAAAGGGATTATATTGGTATACATATGATGTATATGATATATATTTTTGTGGAAACGTTCTTATGAAATATGAGTATGTTTGATTGAGATCAAACTAGACCCATTATTATCTTGAGTAGCACTTTCACTTTTCTAGAGGTCACTCCTTATTTACAAACAATGGGAAGAGGATTTTATTTTCTTTCAATGACACTAAGGCCTGCACGGTCACACAGGTAGGACTTTGGATAAGGATTATGTTTTGGAAAAAGTGTTTATTACAAAATAAATAGAGTTTGATAAAATGTATCAAAAATAATTTTATATGGATTCATAAATTGTAATAAATTCTTGAATAAAATTCTTATACACTATAAGAAAAATAGACACTTATGGATGTTTTTTGGAATAGCATGATGGTTTATGCCACAACACATTGATTCATAGAATGATGTAAAATTGCCACATTTTTTTTGAGTCAACTATTAATTAGAAGTTATTTTATTATGGGATAAAGTCTTGTAGAACTGATATGAATCTGTAATTGGGATTGGATTTCAAAATCCCACTATAGTGAATTCAATAGTTTAAATTCTTTATTGTTATAATTTTAAAAGTGGTCACAACTGTCATGAAAAATATTCATAGTGGTTAACTTAGTTATTTCTTTCATATATTATAGTTTCTTATAACTAACATAAAACATTTTGGTGGTGGTTTAACAATACATACCAATATTTAGAAATAATATAAAAATAGGTTGAAATGGCTAAAATCAATGTTAAAAAAAATACTGGAACTTTTTAAATTTTTAGTGGATTTAACTACTATTAAACACAAGAATAATTTAATAGAGAATAAGGGGTATCTAAATATTCCACTTCCTATGAATTAGAAAAATTTACACAATATAAAAAACTTTATATTTTCAAATAGTCATGAAAAATAAAAAATATACATCATTTATAAATGTTAAATCACACAGTATTTTAAATACATACATATGTTTTTTTCTAGTAAAATTATACAAAGGTGGAACATATAATTTTGATAATAAATTCAAAATAAATGAACATATGTATCGAAAATTTACTATATCCCTATAAGTCAACCTGGATACCACCAAATGATCCACACTCCTAATGTTCCTATCAACTCATAGCCTCTGGTGCATTCAATGACTATATTAAATATAATTTTAAATATCAATTATTTTTAATCAGAGATTTCACAAAAAAATACATTTTAAACAATTATCATAATAATAATAACATATTGTATTGACCCAACTTAAATCACTGGTTTTGGGATGAAGTTCCACATGACCTCAAGCATGACTCCCCATATTCTAGTGTTTGCCAACTAGAAGCAAAGGTATATAGTAAGTCGTGGGGAGACTCTTCCCTATTATTAGAGAAAATCTCAATGAAAATAACAAAATCATATAATATATACATGAATAAACGGATATAAATAATATCAATCAACATAATGATATAAAAAATTATGCTTTAATGAAGGATATACCACTAATCATTCAAAGAGTTAATTATATACATGTATAGAAGATATAGTTTAAGGAAAAACATATAGGTGACTCAATAATAACTCTGAATCCAAAATACTCTTGATGGACACATATACATCGAGCTACCTCATCTTGAACCACTACACATCCAAGTGACTAACCTGAAAATAGATGTAAATTCGGCACGTGTACTGAGGTTCCCTTGTAATATGTCCGCATATAAACTCATCAGGGTCTCACCAAGCACTCTTAATTAATGCAACCATGTATGTGAGTATAAACAAAAGATAAAATAATAAATAATAAATCACATGTTGTATATTTTTCACTGATCAAGTCACCATAAACTACCACTATACCCACTTTGGAATAATGCTAGAAGGAATGTTAGAAGGATGTTAGGAATGATAAATAACTAGCCATAAGTATGGCGAACATGTCTCTTAGTAGTCACATGTCTCCGAGTCATATTAAGCCAAAAATTGTTTATATCTTTACTTTATCAAGGGTCAGAACTCAAGACCATCAAACCTCATCTCAGTCAAAAGTAACGCCTCAAGACCATAGCATCCTATCTATGACATGGGTCAGGATACAAGGCCATTATACCCCTACTTCCGCCACTATTGTTATATCCTTAAGGTCATCATGACCCAACTTATGCTCATGTCCTTCATCATCATTGTTGCATATCATGAACACTTCCATTCTAAGGATAACCATGTCATGAAGGTCCACCTATTCCATGTACTAGTAGTAATACCTCTAATGGTATGATAATAACACATAACATTGTATGGAATGTATAGGAAGAACATAACATGTCATCATTAGAATCATCAACAATATACAAGAACATGTGATCAATATCAAATAAGGTCTAACAAGAAACCTATATATATGCTTGGAATTCAGCATCATATATGGGTCTCATGGGATGCAGAGACACATCGGGAATACCATATCATATAATGTCTCTCATGGATGCATACACACATACACCTCTATTCATATTATAAAAAACAAGGACAAATGGAAAACACACACATGTTGATGTATGTCACATCAACCCGAGGCCTCAAGGGAAAACACCTATATATAATGCATTTCATACACCCCTAGGTCTAAGGGAATCTCACAAACACTAGCACATGACACACCCACTAAGGACTAAGGGAATCTCTCACACACTAGTGCATGGAACATCCTCCAAAATCCACTACTGTAAAAGAGACCTTCAACAACGATGACCTTTATCAGTGTTAGAAAAAAGCACAGATAAAGGTGACATTTATTTGTGCTAAAAAAGTGATGATAATAGAATATTTTATCAGCACTAAAAAAGCGCTGAAAAACAGTACCCTTTATCAGTTCTTTTTTAGCACTGATAAAGGGTATCTCTAATGAGAGATTTTTCAGCACTGATAAAAGTTAATTTTATCATCACATTATAGTTATCCCTGATAAATGGTAGCCTTTATCAATTCTCTTTTAGCACTAATAAAGGTCCATAATAAAATGAAATAATTAAACAAATAATTTTTTAAAAAATATTAATAATTTTATTAATTAAATAATTATTGATAAAAATTAATAAATTGAACATACATATATATAAATTATAAAAATTAATAATTATTATACATTATATATATATATATATTAAAATGAATAAAATGAAATAATTAAACAAATAAATAGTAAAAATGTGTAAATTAATGAAAATATTAAAAAATTTATTAATTAAATAATTACTTATAAAAATGAATAAATTTAATATAAATATACATATATTATAAATATTAATAAATAGTATATATTATATATAGATATATAAAATTAATAAATTGTTACAATCAAAAAAAATTAATAAATTAATAAATTAATTTTTTTTTAAAAATATTAATGAAACATTTATTAATAAAAATGAATAAGTTTAATATATATATATTAATTAAAATAGTTATAAATAATATATAATATATATAAATATATATAAAATGAATAAAATGTAATAATTTAAAACATATTAATGTCTTATTCATTTTTAGTGTTGTTTGATTTTTCAATTTAACATATATCAAACATCATGTGTTGCATTGATTTCACACATATATATGTAATTAATTAATTTTCATATACCACACACACACAAATATTTATGCAATTAATGGAATCTTATATAGAAACACACATACCTAATATTTATATAATTTATTCAAAGTTTTATATATTTTATAATTTCATTATAAAATTTTAAATTTAATATATTATGTTTTTAATAAGAAAATTTTATTATTTTTTAATATTATTGTAGTTAGGTATTAATTAACCATTTTTAGTATTTTTTATTTTTTATTTTTTATTTCATTTTTGAATTTAATTATTTTCTATTATTTATTTAAATATATTTATTTAAAATATTTTAGTATTTTCAATATGTATTCATGTTTAATTCTATATATATATCCATATTTTTTATTAAATTATATTTAATTAAAAAAACTTAACCATTTTTTCATTTTTTTTAAATTGCACCCATTTTTAATTATTCAATTTCACTCACTTTTAAAATGCATGTATTTAAGCTTATATATTAATTAATAATGTTAAAAATATATTTATAATTAAATATTTATAAATAAATACGTTTATAAATACATATTTACTACATTTATAAATTTATATGTTTATAATTATTATAAATAAATAAATATGTTTTTTTAAAATGTATTTATATAATTAAAAATTAAAAATTACATATATTTAAATAATTATAAAATTATAATACAATTATTTAAACAACTAATATACTATATATATATATATATATAATTTGAGGAAGAAACCTCAATTTATGTGGAGAAAGATGCTGCATTACAAAGAAAAGCAGCCAACATACACTGTAGGGATGTACTCGGTGAGACTCGATCTTGAGACCTTACCGAGACCCACTTGAGTAACTACCACTAAGCTGCACCCTATGGGATATATATATATATATAATTATATAATTATATATATATATATATATATTATTTTTTAAAAGTATTATTTATATATTTATAAATAAATAATTATATATTTAATAATTATAAAATTATAAAAAATATATTTAAATAATGAATATATTTACAATATTTATATATATATTCATTAAATATATATAATTATATAAACATAAATAATGATATAAATATATTTATAACTATAAATAAATAATTATAAATAAATAATTATAAATTTTTTTATAAATGTAAATTTATTATATTTATAAAATTATATATTTATAATTATAAATAGAAAAAAATATAATTTTTAAAAAGTATTAATGTAATTATAAATAAATAATTATAATAAAAAATATATAATTATATAAATATATTTACAATTTTTTTTATATTTATAATTATAAATCATTTATCATCATTAAAGTTTTAATGTTGATAAATGTTCCATTTATCAGCACTTTTTAGCGATGATAAAAATGCATTTTATAAGTTCTTATCAATTTAGAACTAATAAAAGGGATATTTATAAGTGCTTTTTTGTAAGTGCTGATTAAAGTGTCTCCGATGTATTTAAAAGAACCCTAATTGCGACTCATTGAGTTGTGTTTCTAAAGCTCTTGCAGAACTCCCCTATTGCCGGTGCTACTCCTCTATGTTCTCTCAAATGAATCAAGCCTAGAATCCCAGGTTTGTTATTTTCTCATTTTCCTCTCTCGTTGATTTCTTTTTTGGGTTTCGTGGTTTACATTTTTGCACTATTCTTAACCATGACGAACCTTGTATCTCATCTCTCTCTCTCTCTATCAGTTACATATACCTTCACAATGCCACCCCTACTCTGTAAACTCATTCTGGATTCAAACGAGAACACTATGAATTGTATCTTCATCCGATGTTGCAAATGATGGTGGTTTTTTTATATTTTTTTGTTTTTATTTGTTGTTACCTTTTAGACAGCATGGACTTTCATTATTTCAATATTATTTCCACAGTATATCATGCACATGAAGATGAAAAAATGTTATGAAAATAAGAATAATTGTGAATATATATATGTATATATTGAGCAAATCATCTTTATAAAATTTCATAGAATGATATGTACAAATATTCACTTAATTAGTATTAGATGATTAGTGTCACATAGGTGATATAGTTGAATGACTAAATGATGTTTATTCTTATGTCATAAAATGATATAATTTTATGGTGGTATTTTTATATTTTCTTTTATTTTATTATTTTTTATTGTACATGAAAAATTTTAATATAAATATGAATATAATTTCATGTTTAGAATATCTTATTGAATAATGAGATGATGATATACGACATAAAAGAATTATTAAAGGTTCTAAGTTAATATTTTTCAAAATATTAGAAAATTTAGTGCCTATTATCACTATTATATTATGTTTCTGATTATGGTGTTTTTACCATAAATGAATTTATAAATTCAAATCGATTAAATGGAAAAGCCTTTGTTGGGATTATATTGTGGTTGGTGGTATGTTGTGATGGAAAGTGACTTATAGTTTTGAAATGTAATATGTTCGAATCCATAATTAAAATTTCATCTAGTTTATTTTTGAATATCAATGGGTTTAGAGTATACATGGTATAAACATATTTTTAAAAAAAATAATAAGATCTCTTTTTTAATTATTTTATATTAGAGAAAACATGTTTTATATTGAATCTTTATCAATTATTATGTATTATAAAGTCTATAATGGAAATATTTAAGTGATTATCATGTTCTATAATTCGATTAAGGAATTTTATGTTTATGATACTAGATTATTTAATGTTTTATATATGTATTTGATATTTTATTTTTTATATGGAATGGTTCATAATATATATATGTTGATAGGATAAATATACTCTTCAAATTATATTTCTGTAATCATACACAAATATGCTTTTAATAATATTTATGTTGTAAAATTAACCAATACATGTTTATAAATAATTTTTTTATATACATTATAATTTTAGGAAATTGGAAATTTTTGTGTCTTTTATTTAGTAAGCCTCTATTTTTATATTTATATACATTTTTTACTGATTGATTAAATAATGTTTTAGTTAACTTGTCTAATAATTTGTTCTCTAGAGTATTTTTTTAAAAATATTGTATTAAACAAAATATATAACTATTTTTTTGTTAAATTTTGGAAAATCTTTCCTTATAATATTTTCTTTGAATAGTCACGTGACATTATTTAAAATGATTTTCAATATACCTCTTAATTTATGGTTACAATACTTTTCTATGAGAAATACATGTGTGGATGTGATAAAAATAATGTTTATCATATATGATAATATTATGGGTATTATGAAAGGGAAAAGTATGGTATGTTAGAATTCAAGTTACTATAGACATGTAATTGATTCATTGAGGGTTAGGGTGACGGTGATGTGACATTTGTGTTGTTGTTTTTTCTTCATTATGGTTTTTCATAACTTAGGTTTAACTAATGTATTGTGGCACCCATTATGTGGTTATTTACTAAGGGAACCAATTTTGTTAAGACTTACCCATATTTCAAACGCACTTCCTAAGAAAAATAGCTATGTTATACACATTTCATGATTTTTATATAGTAAGTACATGTGATGATTATCCTTGAGGTATTGTCTTGAATGCTAGGGGTTTGAGTCCGAATCTCAAGGTACCTATGATGTGGTTATTTTCTATAGGGAGATAAATAATTTTTTCTCCCTATATGATTCAAATATTAACCTATTATTAGTGAAATGATTTAAATGTCAAGGAACAACCATGGTATAAAATTATTGAATGATGAGTATAATTCACTATTATGAAATAAAGTTGGTACATTTGATTATCATGGTGTCCTGGTTAGTACACAGTGAGTTGACTTACATGTGTATTTTGAGTGTTACTACTTTGAACATTTTCTCAAATATATGCATTGTTTTATATCTTAAGGTATCTGTTAGTGTTTAATTTTATTATTATACTCGCACCCTATGCGTGAACATCAATGGATTTATAGATCTTTTACTTGAGATACATGGGAGGGAAAAGGACCAATAACATTGATTAGAGTTGGTGCCGCTCAGTGGCGATGATTTGATATTCTCATGGTAGTATTAGGGAACTTTTAGCATTTTGAGATGAGATTTTAAATTTTAAAATAAGATGGGATAATTTAAATTTTTTTAGGAGACAACTTTTATCCTAACGTACTTCATCTCCAAAATAGTTATTATTAAATTTTGTTTATTGATACTCATCCCCCATATTTTCTATGTTTCATGAACTACTCTGAGAAGTAGTCATCTAAAATGATCACTGATACCTGATATGGGATGACTACTTCTCAGAGTAGTTCAAGAAACATATGAGTAGATTGAGTTAAAGAGTATGAAGATGGAGTTAAATTTAATTACCCACTTCCTTCAAAATGGTTGTATGCTAATTTTTTGACAATAGAGTATGAATATGGAGTTAAATATTTCATCATATTTGCAATAGAGAATGCTTGAAACCCTTATCAAATCTTTTCTTCGTGTTTACATTATTTTTATTCAAGATAAATTAAATGTTTGACTAGTCATGCAGAAAATGTATTCTTCACATGGCGACATTACCAATATCGAGGAAGAACAACCTATTGATGATGAAACTATAGAATTATCATGGGATCAATATTATGTTGATGAAAAATAAAACAACAAAAAAACCGCATTACAGTGTTTAATAAAATTATCAAGGAAATAAGTCAGGGTATAAAATTTGAGATTGGTTGGAATCAATGTTGCCAACCTATTGACCCCAAAAAGTCAATGTTCATTAGTTATGATGGGGTTACAACAAGGATGAATGTTCCAATTGATATTTATTCACAGTACCACATCTAACATGTAATGAAGGAAATCATTTATAATGATATAATAATAATGTTATGATATACTTTATCCATTTTACAAAAAATAAATATAACAAAAAATTGATTTAATTTTCATTATTCCTTGAAGTGTTTATTTATTTTAGAATATTTTTGTTAGAAATTTTTCTTAACGGACACTGTAAAATACCATAGAGGATTATATAATATTATTACAAAGTTTAACCTTAGGAATGTGGAAGGTAAAGTTATACCCAACCCATCACTTAGTTATCCACACATTATAAAGCATGAAACATGGATTGATTTCACCAATCGTTACAATGATAAATCATTTCTAGTGAATTTCATTCAATAATATATCATTTAAAATTATTTATTTTATCAAAATTTACTCAAAGTTGTTAATTTTTTAAAATAGAAAAATGTGATGAAAATAAGTAACATGCATCAAGACCATTGTACACCTATTGCAAATCAAGGATGAGATATGCTTCATTAGAGAAGAAATTGGTATATATTTTAAATCAAAAATACAATTTTAATTATATAATATGAAAACACATATGTTCCTTTTTTATATTTATATTGATGAATCAAAATCTAAATCCACTTCAATCCTACATCATGTGATATGAAAGGAGGATCATATAAATAAGGAGGGTAAAATAGTTCATGAAAACACAAAAACATTATAGGAAACATGTGTAAGTACGACATAATCTTAATTAATTATTATTTATAATAGTATTACATAAAAATATATATTCATTTTCATATTTATTATATGGTTTGGACATAAGAATATGTAGCAACCACACTATAAGAAACACTACCAGTAGCTTTGAAGTGGCTAGAACAATATGGCCGCATTAGAGGATTAGGTTTTGGAGTCTCTACTAAAATTAATTTTGAGAAGATAAAACTACATGAAGATATATATAATATGGTGAGATTATTTTATACAAAAATATACTAACTAAAAGATATTATTGTTTAGTCTGGTTTAGCAGACCAATGTATGAGAAACGATCAAAGAGAACCAGCGGTGGGACAAAGATCTGCACATGAACCAAATGATCCCTCTAGATTTGAGGCTTTTCATTCACTCCAACTATATTACTTACCCGATTTAATCAATTTTATAATTAATATTTTACCAAAATTTGAATCAAACAAATTCTGATAACATTATATTACTAAAATTATATAGGGCACAATTTTAGTGACTTGTATCTTTCAACACCCAAACAATGCCTTGTTGTGATGGGTAGAATGAATAATATCCCAAGAGACAAGCTATGCCATAAATACCTCCCAAAATATCACATGAGGGTAGAGATTGAGGTAACACATGAGCCAAATTCTTATTTTTCTATTCCACTTGATGATCAAGATATTACAGTGGTTAATGATGCTATTAGAGATTTCATATCATGGACGTCTAATATTATAAAGATACATGATATATATCTTTAACAAATTTTTTCATATGAAAAACCTATGATTATTGATGATAAAAGGTATGAAGTGATTTATGATATTAAAAATGGATAAATTTGTGGAGAAATGGAAGGATGGATTAAGATAATCTTGCGAATCAACAAGAAATATAAATGTCCTTCTAAGAGTACCTTCTCCCTACTAGTTCTAGAGAAACATTTTTTCTCATTACAACTTAATGCAGATACCAAATTTAAATTTGAAAAATATTTATTATGTTCCATATGAAAAATAAAGATATAGAACTTTCATGACAAACATAATTGGTATCGATACAAAAAATATGATTCTCAAGAATGAATAGATGGGCGTCTCAGTTGTGAATACATACATAAGGTACATTTTCATAATAAGTCTATCCAAAAAGTGAACCAATATGTTTTTTATTGTTAATAAATATTCATATTTTCTACAGGTGTTTATATTACTACTATATAAATAGAAAAATGTTCAATACATAATTTGGATTCATTAATTCCCATATTAATTATACAGAAAAACATACTTTGGATATGGAAGAAATTGAGATGAAAATAGATGAGTTACTTGAATAATTTAATCAAAAAATATCACACTAAAAACATTATTTGATTCCTACAATACATGCGTAAAACTATAAAATCTAATCACATAAAATATAGTTTTAATTTTTTTCATTACATATTTGTTTTTGTTTTTTAGGTATCACTAGATGCACATTACAGTCAATTTTGATAACCCAAATATTATGTTTTTGGATCCAATGCATGGATATCCAACCAAACGACCATACATGTTGTCTATTGTGAAATATTAATACACTATAATCAAAATTTTATAGATAAAACTCAAATTATATGTTTCAGTCTGGGTTTTAATAAGAATCTTTTAATGATAGAGTAGTTTCTAAATATAGGCTAAATCATGGCATGATGTTTGTGTATGAAGAGATAAAGTCAGTGGATGATTAAAAATGGAATAAAATTAAATTATATATATAATGATTTAGCTATCAAAACATTTAAAAATAACTTATTTTAGTTGATGTTTTTTGCAGTGTTCGAAGCAAGATAATGGTATCAATTGGGGATATTATTTTTTCAAATTTATGAGAGAGATTACAAAGCCAGACAATTTTATCATCCTCCAATAGTCAATTTCAAAAGGTTATTATAATTTCATTAAATATATTTCATAATCATTTTTTGTCAATAGTTTCTCAGTAATATCAATATTTCTAATAGCCTTTATACTCAAAAGAAGATGTAAATTTGTTTAGAGATGAGTGGGCAGTGTACATATTCTCAAATTTTTTTCTGACAAAAACATCAGGTGATTACGTACTATTATTGTGATATATTATGATTTGTGACCTTATAAATATATTTTGGGTGTGAAGCATTAGTTTCATAACCCTTATATATTATTTTTGATCTATTTCACAAGGGTAATTATAATAGAGGAAATCCATTTATTTAAAAGTGCTAACCTACAAATAATAAAATTTATGGGAGATGGTGGAGGTAGAGGTAGAGGTTGAGGTGGAGGTATATATGGAGGTGGAGGCAAAGGAAAAGGCGGAGGTATAGTCAGAGATAGAGACCGAGGTGGATGAGGATGCAGAGGTAGAGATTGAGGTAAAGGAGGAGATAAAGAACTGGATTACAAATAATAAAATTCTTTGGAAATGAAGTAGAATTAGGATCATACCAAGATTTAAAATTTTTTGAATAGTGTGTAAAACATTTTTTACTTACGATAAGATCCAATTTTCAGGTGTTTCAGGTGGATTATTGAAAAATGATTTTTCCACTTTTTAAAGTGATTTTATACCTGAATTTAAGTGGATGGATTTTTTTCAAAAACAAAAAAAACCCACTTATTTTTTTCAAATTGATTATTATAGTATAAAATTTCTATTATCACATTCCAAGTACTGTACAATATTATTTGAAGTCTTAATGTAATCCTTTACAAATTACAAACTTAAATAGAAACAAAAAATAGGTGCAGTTGCTTGCCCATGACATCTCTACATTGCAAAGAAAGGGTTTTAGTAGTGGATCCAGTAGTCACTTCAGAGTCATAAAACACCAATCAAATCATAAAAAAGATATATAATCTATCTTAAATGTTTAAATAAATATGTTTGTAATCAACCACTGAAGCCAACAAGTGCATGAGAGAACTATTGGAGGACAACCAGCATTGAGAGATCATGGTCATCGGGGAGGGATAATGTCAAAGGAAACATAAAATCAAATGAAAAGAACATTCTACATGAAGAAATACCCAAAAATTAAAAACATTCTTCAAATAAAATCATGAAGCCATGAAAATCCAAATGAAAACCCCTTTGAAAAAGAATCCAGTTTCTTGATCCAAAAACTCTGAAAAAATAAATACAAAATTTATCTAATGAATGATAAATTGTTTAAAAAGAATAATATAGTGGTTTCACATTAGTGGGTGGTAGAATTATTTGGGATATTTGATCATCAGTTAGAATCATGATATTATATTCTAAATGCTGGTGAAATCCATACAAGTAACATTCATTATGCACGTGCACTTTCATTTTGTAAAATGATCTTCTTTCACAAGATCATTAATAAAAAACAAATCATTATTCTCAATAAAAAATACTTAAGAATAGTGGTATTACAATTTTTATGGAAAAATAATTATGATGTTATGTTAGAATTTATCATCACCCAAAAAAAGGATTTGGATTGCTTTTAAATTAACATTAATTTTAGAAAAAAAGCCAACTATTATACTCAAAACCAAGCATACAAATTAAGATTATTTTGGCAATTTAGGATAATGATCCACAAGTCATCTTTGATGTGTAGAAATTAGAAACACCTCAATCTAATACACTATGTTTCTGGTATGTTTCAAATTGTCTTTTATCAATTTAAAAGTTACATTTTATTAAAAGAAGTGTCACTCCGTAAAAACTAGGAAAACATACTAGTATTTTCTTAATAATTTAGGAAAATTATTCATAATTCATTTATGATGTGTAGAAATTATTATCTTGTAAAACTCATACACGATGTGACCAGTATGACTTAAAGTGGGCGTTTCTAGTTTGCAATGATATTTTAGTAAAAACTAATAGTGGAACACTAAACACTAAGTAAAATCATTCAATTTGTTTTGATAATTGAGGAAAATGATCCCTAAGTCATTTGTGATGTGTAGGATTTAGGCGCACCTAAATCTGACAGACAGTGTAACTGGTATGACTTTAAGCACATAATTATATTCAAAATTGACATTAATTTCAGTAAATAAGGCAAACAAAATACTAAAGACCAAGAAAATTCATTTTTATTATTTTTATACTTTATAAAAATGAACCATAAGTCATTTTTAATGTGTAGGAATGAACCTCAGCTCAATCTGATACATGATGTTCCCGGTATGAATTAATGTGTCTCTTATTATTTTAAAATTTACATTTTATTAAAAAAAATCACATAATAAAAACTATGAAAACATGCTCTTATTGTCTTTAATGTTTAGTAAAATGATTCATAATTCATTTTTGATAGTTAGTAATTAGTCTCATATCAAAACCACTCATAATGTGACCGATATGACTCAAAGTGTGCATTTGGATCTTAAAATAAAATTTTAGTAAAAGACATAAGTGACATACTCAAAACTAAGGAAACACAATGATATTGTTTTTATACTTTAGTATTATAATCCATAAGTCATTTGAGTTGTATAGGAATCAGTTGCACCTCAATCCAATACATGTTGTGACTGGTATGACTCAAAGTGTGTCTTTTTGAAAGAACTCGATTCTTCCTTGAGGTACAATTTTTTTTAATTTGGTTAATTTATAGTTTAAATGTTTTAATGTGGCCTAATATGAAAGGACTTTGAGTCCATGGAGGTTTCAGGGGGTGTCTGGTTCTTTTTCAAAGCCCAAAACCCATATTTTGGAAAGAAAATGGTTTGTTGTGCAGTTAGTGAAAAATTTGCAAGGCAGGACGCATGGTTACTACACACTGTGTGAGGATAGAAATTGAGCATAAGGATCTCACATTGTTTTAAAACCATGAGAAATGAGGAAAATTATAGTGTGTTCATGTCTACAATTTTTGATAGTGTATGGGGACATGTTTTGTGCACAGGTTTTCAAATTGTGAGCACAAAACATGTGATGTTCCCCTTCCTATAAAAAACGGTTCTCGGTTTGTGCATGATTTGGAAAACCGTTCAGCTAAACTGTGTGGCCCAATATTTTGTGTGAATTTATGATTTTACCTTAATTAATTTTATTTCAGACCTAATTTCCTCATTATCTCATGCTCGAAAACCTTTGGTTTTTGAGAGGTTTCCTTTGAAGACTATTCAAGGAATTGAAGAATCTTCTCCATTCAGTGTCCTATTCAAAAACTATTTCTCTCAATGGATCAAAATCAGTAAGATCTCAATTCATTTTTGCCATTCTTCATTATTCTTCCTATCATATGTGTGCTATTTAGGAGCAATTTAATTTTCAATATTTTTAGGGTTCTCGTCCATTCTTCATTTTTCTCTCGATCCGAGTACAACCAGGAGCTGATTTTGGGTTATATATACACTACGAACCTATGGTAGGTTTTCTCATGCTTTTACTTTAAAGTCAAAGTGTTTATATATATTCTATTATTCCATACTCCTAATTTTTATAGTGACACCCATGAAATGGAGTTTAATATTTGATTCATACTGATTAGTATAATCCATGTAGTTAATGAGACCATATTTAATTGATTAAAGATTATGAACCTTGAATTGGAACTACTCCTTGGGTGTATTGATTAATTAAATAGACCAACATGGGTGGTAAATTAATTGGTTCACCCATGAGGTGTGTCATTTTCCTTTTCTATGTGATTTAAATTTATGAATTGAAGTGTAATTTGAATTGTAATTGTAATTGATATTGTATCAATAAATTTAAGGGGATGGATGACCATTCCCCTAGGCTTGGTCCATGTAATAAATTGTCTAAGAATGAGTTCCCCTTTTAGAAGAAATTCCCCTTTGAGTAATTAAGATGCAAGACACATAAGATTAGACATGATTTGTGCCACCTTTTGAGCTGATTCTTGAATTGAATTGAATATGGTAATGAACCGTGATATAAGTAAATTATATTGAATGCATGTTTGATAAATGTATTGGTTGAAACACAGGTTTGTAAATGAACACAATGTATGGACTCATTTAGAATCTCCATTTATTATTCCTAAGTGATACTTGGACTCCTTAGTGGACTGTCCATGATAGAATCATATAGGCTTTACTATTATATGTATGAGTGACACTTGGAATCCCTATGGATTTCCAAAGATGAACCGATGGGTATTTCATCATATATGCTAGGAGAGAAACTTGGGATCCCTTAGTGGAACACCAAGGATGGAATCAATGATGATGATATATTACCACACCTAGAGGGATAATATGGTTCCAATGAGGATCATTGTGGCTGAGCTTGTAAGGTAAGTGGTTTATACTACACCTAGAGTGATACCTGGATTCCAAATAAAGAATTACAAGGACATGATAAAGTTCTAAATTGATTAATAAATAAAATTATTTAAATGACACATTTTCTAAGCCAAAGCATAATCATGGATTCAATTAGTGACTTATACCATATAGATAGCCTAGTTAGGATTCTGCTGATCAGATATTATACGGGGGATATGGGGCTACATTCCAGGTCCCGAGACTTATTCCTTACATGGATCTTCATGATTAATTAAATGAACTTTTTTATAAAAGGATATAAGACTAACTATTGTTTAGATACATTATCAGCTATGCCGAAGTAGGTAGTAGAGTACAGGTGTCCATGGGAACCCAAACCTTTGTGGGTTGTTTACTTTAATTACATACTTTACATATTCTATTATAGCATGCACACTATTATTATTATATATTCACTAACTGGATGAAACTTTCCCTGTGTATGGTTATCTACTGGGATTGTATTTCACACCCTGTTCAGTCTTCCTTTGGGTACCTGAATAGACTATATAATTGTAGGTTTGGACAAGGGCAAGTTAATTACTATAGAAACTTGATTACTTCTTTGGATTAGGGGAACCTAAGATTGAGTTGAGGCTTGTGATGCTATAGGGATATTTTTTGTCTTTTTTTTACTTTTGTTACGTGTATTGTACACTTGACATGGACACCTATTTTGTATGTTTTTAGACATATGAAATTACATGTATGATCATCATTTTGTTTATGAGTTCCCTTTGGGTATTGTTTATTATATCTTTCTTGAATGTTGTTTATTATATGATCTATTTAATACTTCTTCTAACTTTCTAATATTGTATATCCATTGGGCTACACTCTAGTGATGATGACACAATCTCCCCATAGAAACACCCTAGGACCTCACTACTCGTTGGAAGACCCTAGAGTTTTAGGAGATGCACTTGAGGCCATGTGGTCAATCGGGCTCGGGGCACCTTTTTGTGGAATAGGGGTCTGGGACCCAACAAAGTGGTTACATAGCCATTATTTCTATGTTTCTTGACTATTTAAAGACAAAATAAAAGGATACAAAGGAAATAAAATTTAGTAATGAACTGTTCTTGGGCATAGCTAACCTGTATACTGGAAAAATCCAAATTTCCTCAAATGAAATTGTTGTTTACTTGATTTTATTATTAATGTTGATTTGATTCTACCATTGGGTGATGAACTTGAATTGTGATAAAATTATTGATATAATTGTGGGTGTTATTATTTTAAAACCCGATGAGATTAGGGTATTCCATATCTTTCATCATATTAGGCACTTGTTAGAATTCAACTTCCATGCATTATTCCATGCCATATAGGATGCATTACTCAATTTCATGTTATCGTGATAGGTCACTACTAAAAGACTCATGTTTAACAATACCTGTTTTTATAAGTGCTGAAAAAGCACTAATAAATGGAATCTTTATCACTGTTTTATTTTTAGCACTGATAAAGGGCATCCTTCATCAGTGCCTTATTTTTAGCGCTAATTAAGGGTACCCTTTATCAGTGATTTATTTTTAGCATTGATAAATATTTATTTCATCAGCACTTTTTTTAGCACTGGTAAAGGTCCGAATAAATAAAATGATACAATTAAATAAATAAAACATAGAAAATGAATTTATTAAATAAATATTACAAATTTTATTAATTAAATAATTATTTATAAAAATAAATAAATTGACTATACATTATTAAATATTAAACATTTTAATAATTAGTTAATTATGATAATTAATGTTATTAAATTGTATATACTACATATATAGATATATATTAATGTATATAAATATGATTTATATATTATAAAATATCTTTGTGCTTTACAATAGATATTCATTAGTGATGTTAAAAAAATATATTTTTTAAAATAATATTATACAAATATATTTATAAATGTACATTTTCTATATTTATACAATTATATATTTATAATTATAAATAAATAAATATTTTTTTAAAATTATTTATATAATTATAATTAAATATTTATATATATTTATATATTTATTGAATTTACAATAAATTTATTTTAATAATGAATATATTTACTATATTTATATTTATATATATTTATTAAAAATATATATATGTATAATTATATAAATATATATAAAGATATAAATATTTTTAAAAAAATCTAAAATTATAAATAAATAATTATAAAATTATAATAAATATATTTGAAAAGGAATATACTTACTATATTTATGTTTATATATATTTATTAAATATATAAAAATAGTTACAATTTTTTATTTATAAATATAAATATAAATCCTCTATTAGTGCTTAAGTAATAAGAGTTGATAAAAGAATCTTTATCAATGCTAAACGAAGCACTGATAAAATGAATATTTATCAGTGCTATAACTTTAGCGCTAATAAATATTGATTTTATCAGTGCTTTTAGTACTGATAAAGACCAACCATTATCAGAACTAAAAAGACAATGATAAAGAGTCCTTTTATTGGTGTTTATTACTTATGTACTGATAAAATTAATCTTTATCAGTGGTTATTTATAAGTGCTGATAAAAGTGTCCCGATCTATTTAAGAAACCCTAACCATTTGCGAACCCATCAAGATATCAGAAGATTTTCATGGAAGACACCTGCTATCGGTGATCCTCATTGATGAATTGAAGCTCGAATCACACTACTTGACGGCCTCCAGTAGGTCAAACATCTCGTCCGACATCCAGTGTTTGATTAAAGTTAGTGTTTATAAAGAGGTTCTCATATTTTCTTCAACCTAGCGAGGTATGCCTCCTGATTTTTTTTTATTTTTGGTTTTGTTTTTAATATGTCGTTATTTGTGGTCTGGGGATTGTATACTATTTTGATTTTATATTATGAAAAAAACAATTAGTTGATGATCAGTTGTTTGATTGAATACTGATTTATGGATCCTCTCGATATATGGAGTTATTGGTTATATCGGACACTAAACCTTGGATTTATTCATTATTTTTTTACTACTATGTTTTATATGTTCTTACTAAATATTTTTTTCATATATGTATATAAATTTTTAGAAAATTTCATCTCTATTCTTGTTTATTGACCACTAATTTGAGGAACATTAGTGTTTCCCTAATTATTATATATATGTTGACACCTTTTATGGACACCTTAGTAGACATACAGCTTCATATTCTATTTTTTAGGATCCAAGTAAGTAGAGCGACGTATGTTCCTCTATTGGTTATATATATCATAGGATCTAGTTCCTCTTAGAATTCACTATGGTCTTTAGTTTTCTTATAGAGATAATTCAAATAGGTTATCCCCGATTAAGAAGATGAGGTTTTATCACAATAATCCTTCACTTTTTGAATCATTATGTTGCCTTTTGTTCACGTTATGTTTGAATATCAGGTTTTTATCTATTTGATATTTTTTATAGACTATAAGTGAGTTTTTATACGTGACATGTATGTGTGTCTATATTGCTATTGCTTCATTTTTTTTACATCATTGTTTGTCTAATTGGTATTCCTATATCAAGTAATTATGATTTTGGGTATGAATGTCCATTAACCAAAAGGGTCATGCTAGAATTTTATTCAACGTCTAGTACTAATTGTTTCTAGATTGGGGGGGGGACCACCTCCAATTTCTGGAGTTTTACACCTAATGTTTAGACCATAATTTAGTGACTTTGAGGTGTGTTGGAGGTCATATGATGATTTGACATTATGTTGTTTGGGTAATTCAGGCTAGGTTCATTACACCATCCATATTTCAGTTTAAACCTATAAAGTTTAGTGATAATTTCATTTATTATCAACCATTATCTCCCTCTCATTATTATATTATTTGAGATGATTCAAAATAGTGTATCCATCCAAGTACTTATCCTATATTCTCATATCAGTAACATAACTAATAATATGATTCTTCAGAAATATGATGCATCACACATGTGCCTTCTATAGGCATCCTTCTAATCCTCACTCTCTCTACATGGTTGATATTTAGAAATAAGGCATTCCAACAAATTGATATTATATTCTTGGTATAATATAATGTGTTAGTGTCTATACTGTTTCTATAAGTTTTCATTGGATATGAGATTGTATTTCTCCAATTTAGATCATAAAGAAAGTGATGTAGTCAAGTAACTTTCCATTATATAAAAAAATAAAATAATATTTATTACATTTTAATGATTACTGATTGTGGTGTTATTAATGATTATATTATATATCCATTTTTTTTCAAATCCCAACATCCCTTATTGTTTGATTTGGAATATCTATGTGCTCAAATATTCTAGTACAAATGATCCATATTTCTATTCATCAAATTATTAATGCACTAGATCCAAGATTTATTCCTTTCTTCCCAAATTCACCAAAATGATACAAAAATAATAATAGTTATGTCCCTTTTATTATTATAATTATTACTTGATCCATGAAACCACTGATCAGGTTGATTGAATGGGAGTTTATTATTCTTGTTTATCATATTTTAGTTTCTTATAACTTCATAATTTACTATATAATATTTTCATTTGTTTAGGGGATTTAAGAAATATTTAACGTGGAGAAATTATTTTCTGAAATTCAATTACCCATTTTCTTCAACATACTGAAATTATTTGAAACAATCAAATGCTGAGTTTCCATTACTATAATTTTTCAATAAATTTAACTTTTGATAAAGAATATCTTATTTGTATTTATTCATATATTTTATAAATTAATATTGTATGAACCTAATATCTTGGATATAAATAGAAAATGGATGCACGTTAATCGTTTGACAAATGAATATGAAGATGGAGTTAAAGAGTTCGTCAGGTTTATAATATGGAATGCAGAGGACCCTTCTAAAATCCTCTCTCTATTTTAACATTGTTTTTATTCAAGATAAATTAGTCTGGAAGAGTTGGAAGTACATTTTATTCATTAAGGAATAGATCAAAGTTATAAATGTAGGACTAAAAATGATGAAAAACTGAATGTGGACATCAATAAGGATGATAATATGGCTTATGAATCATTTGATATGAATACCTTTGTAAAAGATGATGGAGATCGCATGGAAGAAATGACAATGGAAATTTAATATGACCTTCATGATTGTACAATTTTGTTTTAGGAGTTAAATAGTTGCTCCAAGAAACCATTGTATACTGGTTATACTAAATACTCAACATTTTCAGCTATATTGAGGTTATATAATTAGAAAGCTGGCTACAGATGGAGTGACACCATCTTTATAGAACTAATTGGTCTCTTGAAATACATTCCATTAGAATAAAATGAAATACCATTCTGAACATGTGACACTAAACAAATGTTACATTCAATGTGAATGATCTATAATAAAATACATTATTATACAAATAATTGCATATTGTTTCGCAAGGACCATGAATAAATCATAAAATTATCTAAGTGTGGCACATATTGATACAAGAAAAATGAATCAAGTCCTTCGAAATATGTATGGTATTTTCCTATCATTCCATGATTTAGAATACTATATGGATGTCAAGAAACCTTCATACAATTAACATGGAATACAGATACAAGAAATAAAGTTGGGGACCTATGTCATCCAGTAGGTTCTCCTCAATGGAATAAAATTGATTACGAGTTTCTTGAATTTGGAGACGAGTTTATAACCTTTCATCTTTCATTATTTACAGATGGAATAAATCGTTTTGGTGTATTTATTTGTACTCATAGTACATGGTCTGTCATGTTGGTAAACTATAACTTATTGCCATGGTTATGCATGATCTGCAAATACATTAGGTTGTCTCTTCTTATATCTAGACCAAAGAAACCTGATAATGATATTGATATCTATTTGGCCCTATTGATTGAATATATGAAATTGATGTGGGATACAAGTGTTACAATGTATGATTCTCATAGAAGTAAATAATTCACATTTATGGTCATGTTGTATGAAATGATAAATGACTTCCCCGCTTATGGAAATTTATAAAGCTATAGCATTAAAATAATGTTGGGGTGTCCTATTTGTAAAAAATAAACATACTTAGTTCAGTTAAAACATTCCTAAAATACTGTATTTTTAAGACATCATAAATTTTTACCTTGAAAACATAAATACCAATACTAGATGACAATATTTGATGGGAATATCCAACATGGTACAAAACTGTCTCCAGTAACAGGTGATCAAATGTACAAAAAAGTAAAAAATATTGTCACTATTTTTGGTAAACCATTATCAAAAAACCTTACAAAATTATATTGGAAGAAGAGATCATTTTTTTTGAATTACCATATTGGAATTTTTTGTATGTCAGAAATTTTATTGATGTCATGCATATAGAAAAAATTTATTTGATAGTGTTATTGGAATGTTAATAAATGTTCCTGAAATAAAAATATGGAATCAAGGATAGGTTTTACTTGGTTGAAATGAGGATAAGGGAAGAGTTGGCACTGGTGAATGGTAAAAGGAGGAATTTTCTTCTTTCAGCATTTTACACTCTATCCAGATAGAAAAAAATAACAATTTTTCCTTTTCCTCACTGGTGTAAAAGTTCTATAGAGTTTTTTATCGAATATCAAAAATGTCATATCAATGACTAATTTGAAGTTACAAGGATAAAATCGCACTAATTCTATGTTTTGATGCAAGATTTAATGCCCATTTCTTTCTGTTTCATTCTTCTTAAAAATGTATGATATACATTAACCAAACACTCCTTTTTCAAAGCCATATTCAATAAAGTTATAGACCTGGTGAAGTTTTCCTTTATGAAAAAGGATATTATAGTCATATTATGTAAATTTTAGAAGTTCTTCCCACCATCATTATTTGATATAATGGTCCAACGGATGGTTCACTTGGTTATAGTGGTTCAACTTTGTGGCCCTTTCCATTACATATAGATGTACCCCATTAAATGGTATATAAATATTTTGAAAGTGTATTTCAAGAATCAAATCCTGCCAAAATTTTGTATTTCAAAATGATATATTTTTGAAGAGTCTGTTGAATTATATACTAATTACCAATCAGATGTTGAAATCATCGATCACCCAAAGTCTCATCACAACAAACAACTTATGGGTGAAGGTATTTATAAAAGAGATGTTGTTACAATTACCTTGAGAAAGTAGGAGCAATCACATATTTACATATTAAATAATAGTGAATATGTTGATCCATACATTGAATACCAAAAATAAATTCTTATAGATTTGAATCCATCAAGGGTTGAAGTATGGATATCAAATACATATAATCAATAGTTTATAAGATGGTTGAAAGATCAAATTTCTAAGTAGTTATCTAAAAATCAGAATTCATTAGCCAAACGAATTCAATAGATAACAATAGGATTGAATGGAAATGTTATATCTTACACTGGTTTTGTAATAAATGGTTATACATTCTATACAAAAGAACATAATGGATTTAGTACAATGTAAAATAGTGGTGTTACGCTTGTGGTTAAAGTGATGCACATATCTGGTACCAAGGATAGAAATTGAATTTATGAAAATATGTCATATTTTGGAATTATATATCATATATACGAGTTGGATTATTTAAAATTTCAAGTGACTCATCACAAGAAGTAGAAGTTTTTTATGTATTTGATCCAACAAACAAGAATTGGTCGATTATCCTACTGGTGACTAAAAAACTTTTGAGTGAGATGAAAATTCAATTGCGGATGACCCTTTTATTGGGACATTAGAATCAGTTCATGCCAATCCCAATGTATAAAATGTCTTGTATGTTATAGGGGAATAAAAATAGGCAATTTGGACTATTTATAAGGAAACCAAATCATTAAAACCTTTAAAAAAATAAAGAGGGTTCAATGAGAAGGTAAAATAATTTTTAATAGATTATGTTTTTCCTCATAATATTACAAGTTCTCTACTATATTAACATAATCTAAATTAAATGTTTGACTACTTATGCAACCAATTACTTCTACACATGATGATATTACCAATACCTCATAAGAACAAACTATAAACAAGAAAACCCTTTGGAAATATGTAAAGGTAATGTAAAAATATACGTTCTCTATTTTACCTAAAAATTATATAATAATATATTGATTTAATTTTCATTATTCCATGAAGATTTTTTTTTATTTTAGAAAATTTCTATCCATGTTTTATTCCTTTGCAAGAAGACAACGATACTATCTCTGCTCAATCGAAGAGGTAATCTTGATGTTTGGACAATAAAATCATTGTCCATAGAATTAATGTATTATTTCAGATTTATGTATTATTTAATTATTTTTGGTATTACACACATAATAATTGTTTTATTATATAGGTGGATTATTTTTTTGAGTTTTGGTTCTCTTTTAGTCTTTCTTGGCTTTCTGCCTTAAACTTCTAAAGAATTATTCTCCCTCAAAACCTTTTCAGCACTACAGTGGTGTATTTATCACTTTATTTCTAGTTACCTCCACTGCCTTTGAAGGAAGAGAAACGATGTTGCCTCTACACATGATATAACCTTTATGACTCAAATTACTTAATTCTATTTAAAATTTACATTAATTTTAGTAAAAAAATAACTAAAATAATCAAAACTGATCTAACATATTCATATTTTTTTATACTTTAATAAAATGATACATAAGTCATTTGTGATGTGTAAGAATCATCCAAGCCTCAATCCGATACACGATGTGCCCGATATGACTTAATGTGTCCATTATCAGTTTAAACTCTGCATTTAACTTTAAAAAGTGTCACTCAATAAAAAATTAGCAAATAAACACAATTGTTTTTGATAATTTGGAGAATCGATTCTTAAATCATTTGTGTTGTGTTGGAATCAGTCTCACCTAAAATGGATACAAAATGTGATTCATATGATTCAAAGTGTGTGTTTCTAGTTAAAATTACATATTAGTAAAAAAAGAAAGTGACATGCTCAAAAATAAGAAAAAACATTCATATTGTTTTGGTACTTTAGGAAAAAGATCCATATGTGATTTGAGACATGCATGAATTAGACACACCTAAATTCGATACACAGTGGGACTATTATGTATCAAAGTAATTTTTGATGTGTGGGAATCAACCTCACCTCAATCTGATACAAAATGTGATTAGTACAAGTCAAAGTACTTATTTCAATTTTAAAATGACATTTTAGTAAAGAAACAAGTGACATAATCAAAATCAAGTAAACACATTGATAATTTTTTGAAATATTAATAAGACAATCCATAAGTCATTTTTGTTGTGTTGGAATCAATTTCACCTCAATACGATGCACAATGAGACCAATATGACTCTATGTGCATGTTTTTATTTAAAATTGACATTAATTTTAGTAAAAAGGCAAATTGACCTACTCAAAATTGAGAAAATTAATTCAAATTGATTAAATAATTTAGGAAAATGATACATAAATCATTTTTTGATGTACAGAAATAATCCACACCTCAATAATATACACAATGTGATCGGTTTGAGTCAAAGTATGTATTCTAATTTTAAAATGACATTTTAGTAAAAAAGATAAGTGACATACTCAAAACTGAGAAAAAAATTCAGATTACTTTGTAAATTTTGTAAAATGATCTTTAAGTCATTTGGGATGGGTATGAATTAGTATCACCTCAATCCAATGCATAGTGTGATAGGTATGACTCAAAGTGTATCTTTTTATTTAAAATTATCATCAATTTTAGTAAAAAGGTAAATTGACCCACTCAAAACTGAGTAAACACATTCACATTGTTTAAATACTTTAGGAAAACAATACAAGTCATTTTTGATGTGTAGGATTCATCCAAACCTCAATCTGATACACAATGTTATTGGTATGATTGAAAGTGCGTGTTTTAATTTTAAAATGACATTTTAGTAAAGAAGACAAGTGACGTACTCAGAATCGAGAAAAACATTCATATTCTTTTGAAAATTTATTAAAATGATCCATAAGTCATTTTTTAGGTTTAAGAATCATCCAAACCTCAATTAAAAGTATGGTGTGGCTAGTATGACTCAAAATGTGTCTTTTTATTTAAAATTGCCTTCAATTTTAGTAAAATAGACAACCATCCTACTCAAAATGAAGCAAACAGATTCGGTTTTCTTTGATAATTTAAAAAATGATTTATAATTCATCATTGATGTATACAAATTATATTCACCTCAATATGATACACTATGTTCTCGGAATAACTCAAAGTGCACATTATCAGTTCAAAATTAACCTTTTAGTTCAAAAATTTCCACTCACTAAAAAACAATAAAACATGATTGGATTTTCTTAATAATTTAGGACAACGATTCATTAGTCATATGTGATGTGTAGGAATCTGTTTCACATCAAAATGATACACTATGCGATCAGAATGAGTCAAAAGTGCATGTTACCTATTTAAAATTAAATTTTAATGAAAAAGACAACTAAGGTACTCAAAACTCAGAAAACACATTCAAAATTATTTTAACACTTTAGGAAAATGATTCACAAGTCATTAGAGACATGTTTTAATTAGAATCACCTCAATCCAATGTACTATGTGGTCGATATGACTCCAAGTGCATATTTTAATTGAAAATGGACATCAATTTTAGTAAAATTTACACTTACTATTAATTAATTTATTTATATTGTTACTAACATAAGAACTGTTTTCTTAGATAGGTGCATTGTTTTAGTCTAGCAGGGTTGGTTTGTTCAGTAGTAGTATGAGTCGGGTCAGAATTGAATGATAAACAAACATTTATATTTTTTAATGTATGTAATAATTTTTATTTATGTTATTATATAAACCTATATTTGAAAAATATATAATATTATGTTTTTACTTGTGTTTGTGTTGTAAATTTCATTTAAATCCTGTATTTTTACTAATTTATGTTGATATCTGGTGTGTTTTTGGTGATGTGGTGTTTCGTTACATCACATTATAGTGGTGTTGTAGTGTGATGTTACATCACACTACATTATGACCCTTTATCAGCACTTTTATAACCATAGATAAAGTTATACTTTATCAGTGATTTTATAAGTGCTGATAAAAGGCAACTTTATCAGTACTTTTTCAACGTTGATAAAGGACATGGGATTTTAACCGCACTCATCTAGTCAATGCTTTTCTAGCACAAATAAAGGCCATTTATAGTAATGTTAAAGGCTAGTTTTGTAGTAGTGGGTTAAGTGATTGATATAACTACTGTATGATACATATTTTATAGAAAATGAGAAAAAATTATTGGTACTTAGTGTTCCTATTTTACCTAAGAATTGTTTTCCTAATTATGATATAACATACACCCTAAGAAGCTAATTGTGGCACATTGTGTCATGGACCATGAGTTGAATGGACATGAATGTGTTTTGGTATGGATTTGGTGGATGTCACATTTTGGTTCATAAAGAGTATGAGCCCTTATGGATCAGAATTTGGTGAACCATTTGGCTCAACCATTTTAAATTAATTGTGATATAATTGAAATTAAATGAGAATTAAATGGAAGCTAAAAATTTTATAGTAGAGAAATTTACCCAAACTCGACCTTAGTAGTGTATCATAGAGAGTATATCTTACTTTTATATTATCATTACATCACCCCAGACCTGAATCAAGGAGAAGAAAAAGGGGTGTGTTCTTATATAGGAAGGCTTGTACATATCATATTTGATATTTTTAACTTATTATTTTGAAATTTTATATTTTTCTTGATCTATGGTTTGTGAATGGAATTTTTTGAGGTATGACACCATGAAATCCTCTAGTCGCACTCTAGGTGGGTGGCGACGATCATGCTATAAAGGTGATAGGTGATGGACTACTAGTGGATCCTCTAGTAGTGCTAGCTATGAAACTAGTTGTTATACTAGACATAGGTTTTGAGGAATAGTTTCATAATTTTTTTTTGAAATTCATTTAGACCATTTAGGGAGAACTAAGACTTTCCCTCACTAGTGCAGAGTAGACGCGTGAATTCCAACAGTAGAATCTTCCCATATTTTCAGGGGATGGAAAACTATAGGATGTAGAGTCATGGCTTGAGAACATGCTATCTATCTTTGAGCATCTCGAGACACCTCCCAATAAGAGGGTAAAAGTTGCTACTTATTTTTTGTGTGATTCCTCAAAGAGATGGAGGGATTTCATTAATAGACGAATCATCATTGAGATATGTCTTGGAGGGATTTTCATATGACATTCTACAATTACTTCTATCCCAAGACATTGAGGGATGGTAGAGCATGATAGTTCATGAACTTGGAGTAGGGCATGTTATCCGTCATGTATTATTCATCCCATTTTGTAGAGACCCAATTCTTCACACCTATTCTGAAGGGTGATGAGTTTTCTAAATCCAGGTGATTCGAGGATGGTCTCAGGTATGTTATCTGATCACAGGTGAATGTCTTCTGAATGACTACCATTTCTAGAATAGTGAATCAAACACTTATCACAGAGCATAACCTGAGAGAGTATGGAGGTGAAAACCAGGGTAGTTCTACATCAAGATATGTAACTACATGAATCAATAGTTGGCACCATTTTTTGGAGCTTCAAAGTGTTTCCTTTTTTCAGTATTAAAGGACACCATAATTCCTCTATTATTTACACCACCTCGAGCCACTTAGCTCAAAAAAATACTAAAAAAACCTTTTATAAAAATTATTATCCAAGGTATTGAGGTTTTTACATTCATAATACTATCACTAGGGTCCTTAAGTATATATCCAAAGTAGCTTCTTCCAAGAGGAGGTAATCCTCTCAACTGAGTGTTTTCATTTTACTTCCTATTCTACCACCTTCAACAATCATTCATGCGAACATGTGGAGTATCACCTCGCGAAACTGTTGTATTTCATTTCTCATAATCGTATTTCATGGTTAGTTATTATGATGTATTTAAAGTATATATATTACATTCATGAAATCATGATGATATAATAAATATAATATATTATCTATCTTCAAACCATTCCATTCATTAAAAATGGAATCATTACATGTGCATATATGTGGACAACCGATTCCACGTATCAATGTACTTCATTTTTCTAAAACCACCTCCCATGGATGGTCATAGGGATGGATTAAATAATTTATTTTATTTTTATAACATGATAATAAATTTGGGAAGATAAAATAATACTTACATTTTTTCACTGGTGATTCATTGAAGAAAATGGAAAATTACTCATACTTACATACAACTATGATCATCATATTGTAACATAATTCATTTTTCATAACCACCATACATAGATTGTTATAAAAGAATAATTAATGTATAAATATAATATTTATTTTATGATTATTATTTTTTATAATATGGAACAATTCCCTCTTTGACAACAATCAACATACTATAGTCATTTTTAAATTATGAACCAAACACTATAAAAAACATCCAACATGGACTTAACTGATTAAGTAATTAAATATATCATTGTAATAAATTAAATTAATAGATTATTGATAAGGGATTAAACCTATAAACTTTTGTTAATAAATTAATTAACCAATATAATTTTGTTATATAGGAATTTATAAATTCACATGATAAGTCCAACTCGAGGTAAGAGACACTTTACCTGAAAATATCATTTTAACTGTTTTAAAGATTTTATTTCTAAACCTTTGTCATTAATGTATGTATTGTTAAAAAAATTATATGGATTTATTTATATTATCATAAATAAATTATAAATAATATTTTATATCTCTTTTTACTTTCTTTCATTGGATTACAAGAGGAATATTTCTACATATTTTATATCAGATGTTTCAACTTTATTTGCAAAAGGTAAAAGGAATGTTCTATTTTAAGGTATAGGGAATCAATGATATTTCCCACCACCACACCTATTATTTGATATTTGTATTCCTTTATAATATTCCTTATTTTCATAATATAAAAACTCCCATTCCCTTTATATTGGGTATTTTATTTTTGATAATTGGGTTTTACAGGAAAAGGATGTTTCAATATAAAAAAATGTTTTGAATATGGTTCAAAAATATATTTTTATGAGTTTTAAAGATGGAAATGAAATTTTTTATCTGTTTAAGTTATGGTACTTGGAAATTATTTATGATGAAGGGTGAACACAATAATTCCCTCAAATTAACGGGGTAATGATTCTGTTATTCATATAATTATATTGGAATTAATAGAGTAAGTTATTCCATTTTCAAGGGTTCTTGTAAGTGTTATGGTTAGATGATATCCCTAGGAAATTAAATGAATTTTCAATTATTTATATTGAGTTTTCCTAGAAATATTTTTATTTCATAAGGTAAGCTAATGATATTTTGTTTAAAGGAATGATTATTTCTTTTAAGGGTAAAAATGTATGTTTTTATAAAAATGCTTTTATGGGTTCTCATGTTTTCTAAGAAAACCTCCTGATTATAATTTTGTGTTTATGTTTTCTTATAAGGTGTCTAATGAAAAACCTTGGTAAGTAATGCTGATTTAATGTGTATGAAAATTATTATTTTATATGAAAGTTTATTATGATAAAATAAAACACTCGTATATTATCTCAAGGTTTTGAAATGGACGAATGAGTTTATTTTCAATTTTTTAAAATATGTCCCTTACTAGTATTTATTTTTCATATCCCACACTTTTAAATTATTTTTCATAGGTATCAATGATATGTATTAAATTTAATAATGTAATAGTTCTTAAAATAGAATTTACCTTCAATGGATCAAGTGTGTCTTTATAAAGAAATTATTTTGTGGTAAAATGGATAATATCTCAAGATATAAAATTTAAAATAGTTTGTCCTAATTATATAAAACTCTAAAAATAAAAGGTTCCTTGGGTATGTAAGTGATAAAATATTTTATTTTTTATGTTTTATATTTTGGATAGCTATATTTCTTTCATGTTTTGTCAGGAACCAGCCTGGGTCAACCCTGAACTAGTCACCTGAGCCGGTCTGCGGCAAGTCCCGAGGGGCGTTCCTGATCCCCCCGGGATGGAAACTAGTGTCGAGCATCAATTTTTAATCATTGGGAATGATTTTAGCCCAAATAAAACTAGGATAAAAACAAAAAAGAAACTAAACTAAACAAACAACGTACCTCCATGTGACCTCACAGGTCACCATCCAATGAAAAACCAACATTGCTCCAATACTGAGCAACTCAACCCAGAAAAACCTGAACAAAAGGAAAAATGAAACTGAAATGGTAAAAGATAGGCGTGAGTAAAAAAATAATCAGTAGGAAATCCAAGATAAACCAATGCTCTATGCCCTTGTCTTTAAAAAGAAAACCAGTCGTGATAGTTTTAAAATAAGGCTTATTAAAATAATGTTTTCATCTTTTTCAAATTCAAGTAACAAGATTTAATTTTTAAGGAAAACATTTCAATTCCAATACATTTTTAAGGTTAAATCAAACTTATGTTTACATTTGAAATTATAAAGAGAAAAATCTATTTCAAATTATGGTTTTTCACAAAGGAGGAAACATGCATTAAACACCTGAAAAGAAGAAACACTCAACAAACACCAAAACATTTGTAAGAACCATGGTCAAAACCCCTAAGGTTCATCTAGCACGTGTGGGGCCCTAGAACCCCACATCTTGGTGTAAGAGTAACCATAAAAAATATAAGTTCTCGTGAACGAGCCACTAGTATGAGATTATCCATTACCTAGTGGTTCCCAACATCATCGCATATTTTGTTAGTGTTGTTGCGTCAATCCAGCTATGTGAAACTGGGCTGGAGCCACTCCTGTATCACTAGCACGCTAGTCTAGTCCACCCGCCTAGATACCCTGGGGTTTTCATGTGCCCTTTTCAAATGGTGGTGAGGTTTTTATCAAAAGAACAAAAATGATCATAACACTTTATTTATCCAAAAACTCACTCAACCTCTCACCACCGTTCTCCCTCCTTAAGCACATTCCCTTATTTTTATGTCACATAATATCGCACATGCTTTTACACTAGTCACATATCACAAATCACGCATTTACACTTGCATCACATTTCTTAATTAAAGGGAATGTCTCAAGTGGGTTTTTCCATTTTAGTAAACCAATCTCAAGATCCAAACGGGCCTCATCACTTTACAAGGAAAAATCATCATTCTAGAAATATAATAACCCAAAAACTCTATGTTTTCAAAACAGTTTGAAAGAGTAACTATATAACCACAGTATTAAATGTTTAAATAAACTTTAAAACCGCACTTAAAATGAAGCACTCTTTTTAGTAAAATCAACCACCCTTTATCCTTTAAATTCACACCATAAACCATTTTGGAAATCACTTTGGAATGTCCTTAAAAAAAACAAACATGTCACTACACTTTTATAACAACTCATCCCTTTTTAAAGTATATATATATATATACACACATTGAATATAGATTTTATATAATGGTAGGAGACACATTTTAAAAGAATACCAAGCAGTAATGGCAATTATAATTGAAGGTCAGGGCATAGGGAACCTACCTCAACTCGTAGACCGAACACGGCGACGCGACACGCCATGCACGGGTGCTTGCGCACCCGCAAGCTGCCGACAGCGGTATCTCTACCAACACGTCGCAACAATCACAAATCAAAAACAAATCAAAAACCCACAAACAATAATTTAAAATAATCAAGAAAGTGAAAAACACATAACCCACCTAACATTCTTGTAGGCGCGAACGCACGCGCAAGCCGAAGACCGCAGTATGCGCAAATGCGTCGCCGAAACGCTGCAACAAACACCAAAATAATCAAACAGAAAACGACTGATATAAAAAAAATCTCAAATAGATATACGCCACAAAATTTACTTCAGCGTAGAGACGCGCTCGACCCACGGGGTCGCACGCCAGTCAAAAGAGACGGTGCACTCAGGTAGGGAGACCGCCGGGGGTCGCGCACCGACCATTAGATGCGCCACTGGCCGGCGCAATGTGGTGGTGGCTGGTCGGAATGCCAGAACAAGGTCGGGATGCCAGAACGGGGGCCGAAGGGTGCGTCGGAGTGCCATAAAAGAAACCGGAAGTGCCCAAGGGCTGCTGGCCGGCGGTGGGGCTCACAAGAAAGTGACTGGAGGCCACCGGAAAGGGAAGGGGTGCCGGAATGGCGTGACGACACTGCGAAAAGCTGTCAGGTTAGAGTGGCTCAATGTGGGGGTGCAGCGAGCAGGGCCGGCTAGGTGCAGGGCAGCCAGAAGAAGGCTCGCCGGAGGCGGGGGCTCGTCGGAGGTCGCGCGGGCACGCGGGGAGCAGCGTAGGTGGTGAGCGGGGCACCGGGCGGAGCAGGGCGCGACAATCAAGATCACCGTAGGCGGGAGGGGAGTGGTGGAGGCCGAGGGTCGCACGGAGGCCGGACGGCCGGCATACGGGGAGTGACGGTGACGGGAGGTCGGGAGTGCGGGAGCATGGCCGGGAGGAGGCCAGTGCAGGAATGGGGGACGCTGGAGGCCGTGTGGACAGGCGGGGAGCGGCGGAGGCCGGGGCGAGCGGAGCTGGGCACGACGGTCAGGAGGGGAGCAGAGGGGTGGTGTAGAGCTGTCGGGAGGGGAGGGGGAGAATGTAGGAGGAGGGGGTGCTCAAGGTGGGAGAAGGGGGTAGTAAAATTAGGTTTTTAATATATATATAAAAATATGATAATAATAATAATAATAATAACCATACTAGTAATAATAATAACAACATAAAAATAAAAATAATAAAATAAAATAAAAAGAAAGAAAGGGCAATTTCCCGACACCTGGGCCAACCACGCAGTGTCTGCCAACTGCGCAGTGACCACGCATGGGTTCGAAACCCAGTAAAGGTACTAAATGACAAAATTTTTAACCCGGGGCTCGGCCCGAACCTCAAAACTAAGAAAAAAAATAAAATAAAAATGAAAACAAATTAAAAAAAGGGCGGTTGTGACACATTTATTGGTATCGATGCTAGAAATGTAAATATTATTTTTTGAGCATCATATTTGGGAGTATGAGTTTAGGATATTATATATGGACAAGCCACCACCATATTCCTAGTGTTACACAAACCATCTTACATGTGCACAAACTATAAAAAGAAGTGTTCGTTTCTCAATTAATTATGAGTAACGTTCATAAAACCACTCTTCCACATAAGATATACAATTCCCTGGTGAACTTCCCATATACCCTCCTACTTAAAAACCAACTCAGTTTCACATATGACCCAACCCAAATAACATGTCTATCTAGGATCTTAAATAAAACATGAAAAGGTCTGAGTGGTGTTCTCAATCTCTAGGGGCTGGTGAATAGATCATGGGAAACAAAAAATAACCACATGGAATGATTTTTACAATCTAAAATAAGATACATAGCTTAAAAAATATTAATATAACCCAGAATAAACTTTCCATAAACAAAATCTTGGTAATGATAGTTATATGAGAAAAGGTAGGAAGATAAAAACCCAATGTATGCACCTTGAAATAAAAAAAGGGAAAACCAAAACTACTAAAGGATACTCCATGTTATATATGGGAAATGCCACACCATCTCACCAATATGATACTCAAACCTAGATGATATAAACCTCACTACCTAAATTTGATGCCTTTTTATTTCCTGCATTTGAAAAATTGGTCTACACACCCCCAAGGGAATTTGTATGGTGTGATCTAAACATGCCCAGTAGGATCCCACCCAGTTTTTCTATAATAAGTATCAATTAAATAGTATTAATAAGATAAATTTTAAAATTACAAATGGCATGATAAAAAAATTTCTCATTTAAATCAGGATCATGGTAAATAAGTTCCTGTTTTCTTAGTTCAAAAAAAAATCCAGTTAACACATTTTTCAAGCATATTTTAAATTATCATTTTACACATATCTCAAATCATGAATCATATAAAATCCAAGAAATGGAAATCATGCACAATAAAGACCACCCTAATGATAAACTAGGCCAGCCTAGATAGGTCACTCATACCCCAATGATAATAAAAACTAGTGTTCACTATAAAAGTTCCCTAGAACAACATGGACTAGGGAATAAAGAAACACCCCATGAGTGAACCTCCTACAATGTCAGGTAATCATATCTAATGGTAATATAGCCTACGGAATAGAAAAACACCACATTTGTGAACCCATTATAGAAATAAAGAGAAGGTACAAAACTAAACCTCCTTAGGTACACATGGATCCCATGCACTACAAATGTAAAATAATTTCAAAATTAAACTATCATGTTTCATAATATATTTCCAATCAACCATTTTTAAACAAAACCATGATTTGAAAATAATTTGTACAAACCATTTCACAATGCCTTGAAAACCATCTTTTATTTACCAAAATGAGGGGGAAAACCATATTTTATCAAAAAAACTATCTATACTTGCATATCCTAAAATTCAAGGATCATTATAATAATACCTTATAAAAACAATTATAAAACCAAGAGAATAAACAATTCATTGAACATAGGCTAGAGATAGAACCACCTACCTCATGATTGGGTTCGCAGGGAAACAACAATGGGATCCAAAACTAATAAGAATAAGGGTTATGAATATAAGTAAGAGAATGTCCAAAAACAAGGAATCTAAATCAAGAAATCATAAAAAATAATTAGATTAATGGGTCAAGGAAAGACACACCCCACCCAAAAACCCACCAAAGAATCCTTACATGACAAGAACATGAAGAACCACTAACCTTTGGTTCAATCACAAGGCTGGAACTCCACTGGGATTATCAAAATCCAAGGAAACATTTCCGAGACAAAATCATGAGAGCACAAAAGGATTGCCTATTTTAGATGCAAGGAGGCATAAAGGGTCATTCTAGAATACCCTAGAAATCATCTAAATATAAATTTATAGGATAATATTGGAAGATTAAGGGTTTATAAACTCAAATATGATTAAACAATACATAGAAACCAAAACATAAAAGATCCCCAATATTCTAAAAATTATCATAATGATGTATATTAAAATAGGTGGCCAATTTTTCCATTTGGAATTCTGGAACTTATGGCCCCATGACATAGTGGCTACTCACCATGCCCATGGTGGCTTTAGTGGCACCTAACCAAACCACCCAACATGACCTGTGACCATTCCCTAGTGCTAAAGGCTTGGGAGTTTTGGATCGAACATAGATTCCACCACACCCAGGTGGGTCCTGTAGTCTCTGGAACACAAGCTAACCATAAGGGATCCACACCCTTGACCATGCCCTACTCTGGGCATGGTGGCTCTACCCGTGGCATACAGAAGACCCTTGGGGGGAAAATGACTTAAGCCACACCTTGGACTAGCACATTATACATTGGAAAATACCAAAACCTCTTAAAAATATAGAAATCCATAAAAAACATCCCAAAACTAGAAATTTCCATCTCAAAGATAAAAAAGTGTACCTCAAGTTGGGATGTTACGACCTCCCCACTACAGAACTCCCCCCCCCCCCAAATTCACATAGAAAAAGGTAAGTATGTGAAGAAATGAGACCACTTATCCATAAATAATAATTCATGCCCCTATGTTTTGTGAGAATTTGATCTATGTCACTATAACATTTTGAAAAATGGAATATAAATTCCATGATGAACGTTCATGTTAGATCAGTGATCCTCACTGGCTGTTCTACAACTAAAACATCTAGGTCCAACTCAATTTCACCCTAATTCAGAACATTGGAATGATTAAGATGATACTTATTAAGTTTTTATATGTATGAACTTCATGAATACCTATAAACTAATCTAGTAATTATAACCTATAAAAAACTCAACCAAACCTCTGAGTTATCTTATACAACCCCACATATCTCATAGCCAACATTCCCAGCTTCCTAAGCTGACAATGACCCAACTGGGGGGAAAATTTCCAAAAGATCCTATCATCAACATAAAACTCTAAAGTATAGATTATATGATCTATGTATGATTTTTCTAACACTAAGCTATAAAATGGCATTGATTTATGTTCACGATCCTTACAGAAATCACCTAAACAAGACTCGATCCCACAAGAGAGGCCTCTCATACCTCCAACTAATAAATATGTGATATGCATGGGTGACCATACAAATAATTGTTGGGTGTAATTCTAGTCGATGAATGGTAATTATTTTAATAAGAATAATTAACAAGTCCCAGATGGTTATTCCATGATCCAATAAAATCCAGGATGTGGGAAAAGAGAATATCCTCATGAATCTGAATAGAACACTCTGTCTGATCATCTATCTATGGATGGTATGCTATATTCAATCTGATCTGAGTCCCCAACACCTCTTGGATACTTTTCCAGAACTGAGATGTAAAACTGGGATCCCCACCAACGATAATAGAAGAGGGGACCCCTTGTAACCTCAAAATTTCCTTTAGATACAGCTTATCTAGATCTTAACCTTCGGTGGTGTCCTAAATCAGAATGAAATGTTCCTATCTATTTAACCAATTAATAACCTACCTGATTGAAATACTTCCTCAAGGAGTTCATGTAAACCCAATGGTAAATTCCATGGACACATTTTCCCATTTCTATACTAGCATCAGAAATGGATGAAACAAATTAAAAGTATTTAGGTGATCTGCCTTAATCTGTTGATTGGTGTAGAAATAAGACACATAATCATCAATGAAACACTTCATACTCATCCACCAGATATTCCATATCATTTTATAGTACACATTAATAGTTATTGGATGAATAAACCATAAATAACTATGTCAATAATTCAATACAGAAGATCCTTGAAAATAACGAGGCCTAGAAAGACCCTATAAGAATATCTATAGATGACCTTGGTGGCCAAAATCACTAGGGTTATTTAGTGGTGTAGAGAAATATCATCATGTGTGACCCACCTTGACATGTTGTTAGGAAGTCAATGGTATACTACTATCCATTGCGGATGGATTTGAAAAATTACGTTGCTGAGAGAAACCTATACCACTCTTGTGACTATAATTCCACTTCCTCTTCTACCCATATTCACTACTATAACTACCACTGGGTGGAAGATAATATAAAAAACCATATTTACCACCATATCATTTTTCCATCATATACCTATTAAACATATCATCATTGGTGGTGAGATTTAGAATATATTTCTATGATCAGATTTTAGGTACGAATCCATGAATATATTTTTTATCCTTTAGTTTATCATTCATTACCACCTATGGAAAAAACTCACCAACTCCTAAAAACTATTGTTGTATTGTTCCACAAAATTCTCTCCCTACTATAGAGAGAGAAACTCAATAGACTTTTCCATCATCATATATTAGGTAGAACAATTTAAAGTAGAGGGTCCTGAAGCCCTTATAATCCAATCACACATGCCAATTCACTTTAATCATAGAATCCTACCACCTTTTTCAAGGGATCTCAATCTAAAAATTTCCACACATCACCTTGACAGATTCATGTGTCTCTAAGAAATCAAAGAAATAATCAATATTATATAGTTAATCATCCAGGTCCTGAAGTCATTAGTACCATAAAAATATGGGGGTTTCAGCATTGGAACTCATGCACTAGATACTTGCCTCCTCTATCTCCTCATTACGAATCAAAATATATGTTTAAAATAGGTGGTTTGTTCTAGTCCATGACTCCAACTACCCACATGATAGCCTCTAAGAGATTCTAATCTAGAGGATTATTTCATTGAGGATCATTTCCCATGGAACCTTCCTAAGGAACCCTTTAAAGACTTATTAAAGGCATGATATGAAATACCAAAACAAAAGGAAATAATAAAAAAAGAAATCATTTTAAATACAAGATAACAAAAAAATAAACTAATTTTTAGATTAACAACCAACATAGGAGACACACAACCCAACATCCCATGGTGTATTGAGGCTCGTTACAGTAAGTGCTGGCTAGGAACTCACCAAAACCTTCATCTAAATTATTGATAATCCTATATCATATCTACCAACTTCCAAAGACAGAGTATAACCTTGATATGATACCAAATTTTCAAGACTCATTCCAAACAACCGGTCCATCAAGGCTCTGGACTGAAGTGTAACAAGACCTAAAGGGAATTCCTGATCCTCGTAGGTTGGTGACCAGCACCCGACCAACCAATAAAAACAAAATGGAATTATTTTCTCAACTTGAAACATGATAAATGAAATATAAAAGAGAAATATACCTTTAATTAAATATTTTATAAACAGAAGAGTGAAAATGGTTTTGATACAACCAAAAAAAGCAATATAAAAACCCAAATTACATGCACAAAAACAACCAAAAGGGATAACCAAAAACAGCCAATGGCTACTCCAAGTGATACATGGGAAATTTCCAACCATCTCACCACCATTCTACCCATATCCAGTTGATATAAACCTCATGGCCTCATTATAGAACCTTTAACTTTCTTGTATAAAAAAAAAGGTCTTCAAACCCCTAATAGAGTGTAAAGGGTATGAGATAAATAAGATTTATAGGATCCCACCAAGTTGTTCAACAATAAGTCCCTATAAAACAACAAAAATATTCTAAATTTAAAATTATACATGACATGATTAAAATTTATTATATTTATATCAAATTCATGGTGAAATAGTTCATTTTTTCACCATTCCAAAATAAATCCAGTTCAAGAAAAATTCAAGTATATTTCAAATAATACTTTTACACATATATCAAATCAAGAATCATAAAAAAGTAAATGAATTAAAATCAATCACTATATATATCACATTAAGGTTTACATAGGCCAGGCTAGCTAGGTCACCCATATTTCAATAACAATCATGATTAGTGCACACTATACAAGTTCCCAAGAATAGTATGTCTTGGTGAATAGAGGAACACTGCATGAGTAAACATCATATGATGTCAGATAATAAAGTCCCTAGGACAAATGTACTATGGAATAGAGTAACAACCCATGAGTGAACCCAGTATGAAAATAAGGACACAAACCAATACTAAACCCCCTCATAGTTACATGAGGATACCATGTACTGAATATGTCGGATAACTTCAAAAAGAGATTATCACATTTCATACTAAAATTTTAAAAAACCTTTATACCCAAAAAAATGCTTTGAAAAAAAATAAAAAACTATTTAAAAATTATTTGAAAACTATATTTCATTTACCAAAATAAGGGGAAAACCATATATTATAAAAAACCTATCTGAAGATTCATATCAAAAAAATTTAGTATAATGGGGATAATTATTTATAAAACCATTTATAAAACCAATAGAATCAACGCTTCAACAAAATTAGGCTAGGGACTGAACCAACCACCTCAAACTTGGGTTTACACGACAACAAAAAATGGGATCCATAATAAATTTGAATAAGGGATCTAAACTGCAGTAAGAGAATGTATTAACCCAAGGAATCACTACAACAAACTGCCCATTTCCCGGCGGTTTTTTAGCGGCGGTTTTGAAAACCGCCGCCAAAAAAAATCGGGGCAGCTATTTCGCGGCGGTTTTGAAAACCGCCGCCAAAAAACCGCCGCGACACGCGCGTAATTTTTTTTTTTTTTAAAAAAAAAAAAAAAATTAAAAATAATTTTATGGGTCATTTAGCGGCGGTTTTAAACCGCCGCGAAAAAACCGCCGCGAAATGCAAGCGCGGGAAAAAAATAATAAAACCTAAAAAAAACCTAAGAAACTCTAAAATCACTAAAACGGTCATAACTTTTGACCCGGGAGTCCGCTGGAGCGCCGCGACCAGTCAAATCGAAGACATTGAAGAGATCTAGAGGCACATATGATGAAAACCCAGAGCCGATTTAAGGCCGGGAAGATATAAGAGTTATAAGAAAGTTGAAAAAAGTTTTCCAACTTCAAACGGCCATAACTTTCGCTCCGGGTGTCCGTTTTGGCTCCACCACATATCAAATCGAAGCCAGCGAAGAGAGCTACGCACCGGTTTGACAAAAGCAAGCTTCTGTCAAGGTTTTCGACCCCAAAAACCCCTCCGAAGGCCTCCAAAACCCTCTTTCCGTCACCGGTGCCCCTTCGAACTTGCCTTCAAACGGACCTAACTTTTTATCCGCGTGTCCATTCGGACTCCTCCGCCTGCCAGATCATAGCTCGTTCCATGAGCTTCAGTTTGACTGGTCGCGGTGCCCACATGGACTCCTGGATCATATGTTATGCCCATTTTAGTGGGTACCGGGTTTGTTATGTTTTTCGATGCCTCGTTTCTAGCACCCGTTCCCCGTCAGCTTTTTTTTAAATGGTCGTAACTTCTGATCCACCCATCCATTCAGTCTATTTCACATATCAGGTCGAAGAACATTTCCGGATCTTTGATTTGATTGGTCGCAGATCTGGAACGGACTCTCGGATCATAAGTTATCTCTGTTACTGTGAGTTCAATATTTTTGTCACTTTATGACTGTTTTAACGGGTTTTAACGGTTGCTCCATTTATTACTATCTATTATTGACTCCATGACTCCATGGATTATTATCATTATCAATGGGTTTGGGGGGGGGTTATGATGATTATGTTGAATTTTTAATAGGTTTTTCAGAGTTGTCATGTTTTCTCATGCTTATCAGTGCTTCCCCATCCGTTTTCATGTGTTTTCATTATTTTCCTCCATTGTCATGTCTGTTCATGTTTTTTCATGCGTTTTATATATTATATCTTATTTATTATTATTTATTTATTGTTATTATTTATTTATTATAATTCATTGTTTCTTATTTATTATTATTTTTTATTTTTTTATTTGTTATTTATTATTTATTGTTATTATTGATTATTTATTGTTTATTATTTATAGTTTATAGTTTATTGTTTATTGTTTGTTGTTTATTGTTTATTGTTTCTTATATATTTTTTATTGTTTATTGTTTATTAAATATTAAATATTATTTATTTTTTATTATTATTTATTATTTATTGTTTATTATTTATTACTTATTATTTATCATTATTTATCATTATTCATTATTATTATGTATTTATTGTTTATTGTTTATTTATTACAATTTATTTGTTATAATTTATTTATTATTTTGTTATTTGTTATTTATTATTTATTATTTATTATTTATTATTTTTTATAATTTATTATAACTTATTATATATTTTTAATTATAGTTTATTTATTATTTATCATTATTTATTATTATTGTTTATTTATTATTATTATTTATTTTTTATTAATTATTATTATTTATTGATTATTAATTATTATTTATTATTTATTATTATTTATTATTATTTATTATTATTATTATTTATTGTTTATTATTTATTGTTTATTGTTTATTCTTTATTTTTTATTCTTTATTGTTTATTCTTTATTGTTTATTATTTCTTATTTCTTATTTATTATTTATTATAATTTATTTATTATTTGTTATTTATTATTATTAATTATTTATTATTATTATTTATTTATTATAATACATTGTTTCTTATTTATTATTTGTTATTTATTATTTATTATTCATTATTTATTATTGATTATTTATTATTGATTATTTATTATTTATTATTTACTATTTATTGTTTATTGTTTATTCTTTTTTATTTATTTTTTATTATTTATTTTTTATTATTTATTGTTTATTACTCATTTTTAATTATAATTTATTTATTATTTATCATTATTCATTAATATTATGTATTTATTATTATTTATTATTTATTATTTATTATTTATTATTATTTATTATTTATTATTTATTATTTATTATTTATTATTTATTATTTATTATTTATTATTTATTATTTATTATTTATTATTTATTATTTGCTATTTATTATTAATCGGTTATTATTTATTATTTATTGTTTATTATTTATTATTTATTCTTTATTATTTATTGGTTATTATTTATTATTTATTATTTATTATTTATTATTTATTATTTATTATTTATTATTTATTATTTATTATTTATTATTTATTATTTATTATTTATTATTTATTATTTATTATTTATTATTTATTATTTATTATTTATTGTTTTCTATTTATTATTTATTGGTTATTATTTATTGTTTATTCTTTATTGTTTATTCTTTAGTATTATTTATTTATTATTTGTTATTTGTTATTTATTATTTATTATTTATTATTTATTCTTTATTCTTTATTCTTTATTCTTTATTATTTATTATTTATTATTTATTATTTATTATTTATTGGTTATTATTTATTATTTATTGTTTATTATTTATTATTATTATTTACTATTTGTTATTTATTATTATTTATTTATTATTTCTTGTTTATTATTTATTATTATTATTTACTATTTGTTATTTATTATTAATTATTTGTTATTTATTGTTTATTATTTATTATTATTTATTTATTTTTGCTATTTATTATTTATTCTTTATTATTTATTGGTTATTATTTATTGTTTATTATTTATTGTTTATTATTTATTATTATTTAATATTTGTTATATATTATTTATTCTTTGTTATTTATTATTTATTATTTATTATTTATTTTTATTATTTATATCAATTAGTTATGTATTATTTGTCTTTTCAATTAATATATATATAAGTATATAATATTCTGTTTATTAACTATATAGTGAGATTGGTGTAGTGGTAAAGTGTGTTGAGTGATATCCATGAGGTTGAGGGTTCAAATCTCACCCAACGCAGAATTTATATATATTGCATGGGGCATGGGCATGGGGCATGTGCATGGCATGGGGAGTAATATAATAATATAATAATATAATAATATAATAATATAATAATATAATAAATACGAAAATAAATAAATACGAAAATAAATAAATACGAAAATAAATAAATACGAAAATAAATAAATACGAAAATAAATAAATAAAAATAAATAAAAATAAATAAAAATAAATAAAAATAAATAAAAATAAATAAAAATAAATAAAAATAAATAAAAATAAATAAAAATAAATAAAAATAAATAAAAATAAATAAAAATAAATAAAAATAAATAAAAATAAATAAAAATAAATAAAAATAAATAAAAATAAATAAAAATAAATAAAAATAAATAAAAATAAATAAAAATAAATAAAAATAAATAAAAATAAATAAAAATAAATAAAAATAAATAAAAATAAATAAAAATAAATAAAAATAAATAAAAATAAATAAAAATAAATAAAAATAAATAAAAATAAATAAAAATAAATAAAAATAAATAAAAATAAATAAAAATAAATAAAAATAAATAAAAATAAATAAAAATAAATAAAAATAAATAAAAATAAATAAAAATAATATAAAAATAAATATATACGGAAAATAAAAATAATATGAAAAAGAATATAAAAATAAATATATACGGAAAATAAAAATAAAAAAAATAAAAAAAAATTCATTTAGCGGCGGTTTAAACCGCCGCTAAACAACCGCCGCAAAATAAATAAATAAATAAATAAATATTTAAAAAAAAATTTAAACCGCCGCTAAAACATTTAGCGGCGGTTTAAACCGCCGCTAAAAAACCGCCGCGAAACGTTCTCCGGCGGTTCTTAAAACCGCCGCCAATAGTTTCCCGACGCCACATTTAGCGGCGGTTTTTCAAAACCGCCGCCAAACCATTTAGCGGCGGTTTAAACCGCCGCGAAACGAAAAAAAAACCGCCGCGAAATACATTTTTTGGTGTAGTGAATCCACATTAATAAACCAAAACAAGACATATATAAAACAATGGTCCAAGGAGAAACCATACCCCAACAAAAAACCATTAATGACAAGAAGATGAGAATCCACTAACCTCTGGTTTGATCACATAGATGGAAATTGATAGGGATGATCAAAATATTGGAAAAACATCACAGAAAATATATTGAGAGCACAAAAAGATTTCCTATGGTAGATGTAAGAATACATGAAAGGTTATATCATAATACCATAGGAAACATCAAAATATGAAGATCTGAGTAATAATTTGAAGATGAATGGTTTATAAACTTAAATCTAACTGAAAAAATAATATAAACTGACCTTTAAATATCCTAAAGATTCTATAAATGAGCGTAACAATATCTAAAAAATAGGTGTCCAATTCGGTCATTTCAAATTTTAGAACCAACAACACCATGATGTAATGGGTTCTCACCATGCCCATAGTGGCCTCAGTGGGACTTTTCCATACCAGATGAAATACCCTGTGACCACACCCTATATGAAAGGCCTGGGAGTTTTGGAACAACCACCATCTCCACCATGAGTGTGGTGGGGCCTATTGGCTATGGAACATAGGGTGACCACATAGGAACCATGCCCAGCTTTGGGAATGATGGCTCTAACCATGGTGCACTAAAGACCCCAAGGGGAAAAAGGGATTGGCCCACATCGTGGCCTAGCCCATTTTATATTGAAAAAAACAAAACCTTTTAAAAATCCCCTAATTCATAAAAAAAATATAGTAAACCTGGAAATAACCATATCAATGATAATAAAATGAACACAACTCTAGAATAGATGTTACAACACAAGAATAAAGGTCACACACTATTTTACAACTAGATCAGTCTACTAAGAGACACGCCTTATTAAGTCTAAGGTTTATGCACCTAACCAACAGTGCAAGGTTCATAAGGGAATTGGTCTTATTTATGAAGATAAATCTTAAAGAATATCTTATTAATGAAAATCTTTCTCAAGACATAACCATTTAAGTTTCAATGAATGAACAACAAGAATTTATATGAGTATGATCCTATACACTCATGTGACTTTGATACCCAGGAACATAACATGCTCATTAGTCAAAGAAAAAGGAAAAAATCTTGATATTATTCTCAACCCTCAAGGGTTCCCTTGACCATAGGGTAACTCATGATTATCCTCATATCCCCTCTTAAGAATACGTACCATCCTCAATTTATAAGTATGGTATCAAGTTCACAAGATAATCACCTGGAGTTTCCATGCATGTTCCTTAATGAAGGGATCTTTATCACCACTAGATTGAACTACCACCATAGGATCCACTTGACCTCTAATCAGAAAAAGTGCTAAGGGAAAACCCACACAAGAAAATACATGACATGTGATTATAACATGTCCATTATATTGAATGATCAATGAAATCATACCAACGAAAAGGAATTAAACCACATAAATTATAACTCTGTTAACACATTTTAAAAAAAAAACTAAATAATATCATCATACAATAAGAACTACAATACTTGACCTTGGTAGCTGAGGCCTCTCACCATAAAAGTGTTGGTCACCCACTCGTCCATCGTAAATCATAAGATATAACATATTCCAAGACAACCTATCTATCATATCCCAAATAAATTAATAAAAAACACACCCTTTGATACTATTTTGTAATTACCTGACCTAAATCATCAAATTCAAGTTGAATTACCACATGAACTCAAGAACACCTCCCTATATGTTGGTGGTTTTCATCTAGAAATAAGGATCTTTATAATTCACGGGGAGACTCTAACCTCTTATCAGAGTAATTTAGAATTTAAATAACCAAATCATATAACATACTCATGACTAACATGATATACTGAATATAAATAAACACAATACTATACTAAATGATGCTATCAAGATGGATATAACACTGATCATTAAAAGTGTCAATCATATAAATTTATACAAGATATTACTGAAGGAAAACATATAGGTGACCTAATGATAACTCTGAGTGAAAATTAATCTCAATATTTACATGCACACCAAGCTACCTCAGCACGAACCATTGCACATCCCTGTGATTAACCTAAAAACTAATGTATGGTTTTCTCATGCACCAAGTTTCCCATATATTTTGTCAACATATAAACTCAGTAGGGTCTCACTAATTACCCTTAATCAATAAAATCATATATGTGTGTATTCATATTAGATTAAAGAACAAATAATCAATCACATGGTAACTATTGTGTGGTAACCAAGCTATCACAAACCCCAAATATACATACTTTAGACCTATACTGGAAGGAATATTAGAAAAATGTCAGGAATGGTCAGTAACTAGCCACAAGTCTAGTGAATAAGTCTCTCAATAGTCACATGGTATTGAGTTGGATTAGGTGACAATGTCACCATTTCCCACCACCACCACGAGTGAGGCCTCAAGACCATAAAACCCTATCTCAGTCACAAGTCACGCCTCAAGACCGTCATATCCTATCAATGCATTGGCTTAGGGAACAAGGCCATTACACCCCTTCTTCTATAGCCATAGGTCTGGACTCAAGTCTATTATGGCCTAACCCTATGCATAGGTCCATAATCATCATTGAAAATATCATGCACACTCCCATTCTAAGGGATAACCATATCACAATGATCCTACTATTCTGAGTACTTGTAGAAATGTCTCTAAAGGTATGATAATTACATGTAACTGGGTAAATCATATATAGGTAGAACATATCATGTTATCATGAGAATTAGTAGTAACATGCATGAACATGTGATCAACATAAAACATGGACTAATAAGCTATATAGACATAAACATGGAATCAAACATCAAATATGGATCACATGGGCTACACATGAACACCAGGAATACCATATCCTGTAATGAATCTCATGGACACACACACACATACACATGGGAAACATATTCATATCAATGTGTGTCACATCCACCCATTGTCTATAGGGAAAATACCTACATACAATGAATATCACATCCACATAGGTCTAAGGGAATATCATCCACACCCGTGCATAGAGCATACACCAAGGTATATGGGAATCACACAAACACTAGTGAATGTCACATATTCTTAGTTCTATGGGAATATCACACTGGTCACTAGCACAATGTCATGAAACATAGTCAAAACTTGACACACTCCTCAACCACTCACATACTATGGACTAGCCCTATTTTGAAGTCTCGGGTCACAACATTCCATATATCACATGATTGAAAACTATCAGGATTCCTAATCGACATTAGTCCACACTCACTGGTACTAACACCCAACATCACCACATGGTGATACTAAAGCCTGTAGGATCGTCCCGACTCTTCGACCCCAATAGGCAGAGCCAACCCCTAACCAAGTCCTACTTGGTTCCCAATGAAAAGTTATACGGAAACAATCAAGACCTACACTAAGTTATCATCATAAATATTCAAAAACAAATGATAAACACTCAACTATTACACCCTTATGATAACTTAATATCTTTAGGGATCACCTAAGACCAGACCATAACACATAACCCACATTTTTTTACCTTATAAATATCATGAGGGAGGCAACTCAAATGTCAGAAGGGTTTACTCCTATTCATTCTAGGATCCATGTATTTAAGGTTACATTTTAATTTAAGGTGCATTTTTTAGGCTATCTGATTCTCACTAACCGCTCAAGGAAATACCAAGGAAATCTCATTAGGTAAACTAACAGCATCACATCATTGTGTCCTAGTTTCCAAATGATACTTGAAAAACATTTATGAACATGTGAACTCATCAATTGTCTAGATATTCATGGTCACCTCATTACTTAGTATATGGGTCTCTCAATCTATATATGTACTATCCAAACCTAATAAATAATGGAGGCACCCATAAGAAATATAGAGTCATATAAGAAATTCCATCAGTAGACACATATATGATTGAGTATTAATGGGGACACCTACCTAAATTAAGGAAACAATAACAAATGATCCCAAAAAACCATCCATCAATCATTAAAAATCACCATCTAAGCTACACACAAGCATAAACAATCCAATTAATACCAATGGATACCCAAAAGATCTACCACTAATGGTAGATATGGATTAGATATAAGAAAAAACAGTAACTCACTAGGTACAAGGATGATATATCACCAAAATGAGAATATATCAATATTTTCAGCCACCACAAATTTGATCTAAGGCTCTATTACATAGAATAAGAGAGGTTCTAACATGATCCTGAAAAATGGAATGAACCTTGATTTCTTAGATTTAATCTCCCTAGATCCATAAAAAATGCACTATAAATGGGATGGAATTCTCTTGGAAACCCTTTTGAGTACATAGGCTTGAGATTCTTATATAAAAGGAAGAATAAACCTTTGAAATGGAGGGTTAATGGCCAATTAATGGAGTTTTAAATCATTAATTACATGTGCATATGGTTTGGTAAAATGTTTAGACAAACCGTGCTTTAACCATGCATGTTCTACTTCCTCATCAGGGCACCTACATAGTTTGGTCACATGATTTTTCAAACCACGCACCAATCATGATTTTGGAACTTTGTTATGTTTCATGTGTTCTTGGGAAAGGTCACATGAATTTTATAACTATGCACTGAATCATGCACCATGAAGAGACTACTGCATGAGAATTCAGGGCTACCCTTGGGAAACCACATAGTTTCCCCTAACCATGATTAAACCACGAACTCATTAAAAATTCTTTTGAAAACCCCCAAAACACCCTAAATTAACCCAAATATTCTTCCAATAAACCAGGATCCAAACAAAGAATAAAAATTTCAAATATTCCATTAATTTTTACACATAATAACACATGTTGTTATACATATTAAAATAAATGTAACTGCTTTAGTAATACTTGTACCAATGATACAATGTGTGGAAGAATGCTCATATTCATTCCCAAAAATAAATATGGAAAAATAATTAGATTTACATTTGATAGGAATACAAAATAAAATAAAATTGAAATATTTTTCTTGACTCAATTTTAATTTTTTATAAAAAATATCACCTTTGCAAATGATGAGAAAGTGTCTCTAATCAAGGTACATGATAGAAAAATTCATCATCTCACATGCAAATTCCTACAAGATCTTCTAGTGAAAGCCTCCAACATCTTCTATAAGTACACCATAAATTTCAAATGGAACAAGTAGTATACATATATAATATATTATTTTTTTACATTAACAATTATATACCAATCATGATCACCCTCCAATACCCTCATTATGGTAACTATGATACCAAATTATTAGTCAATTAATGCTCCTAAACTACTTCATATAATCCCCTTGACATCCTTGAAGTATATGACATCAATACAATAATATTTTTAAAAAATTACCCGAGGATAGATTTGGGGTGAATATATATTTTGAAACTTAATTTAAAAATCACCAATGGTAGATATTAAACCATTTTTTATGATAAATTATAATACATATGTCTACAATGACCAACTATATTGAAATTTGTATTTTTTTGGTTAATTGTTTTATAAATATATTAAATTTATTATTTTACTTGGATTTGAGATATTATATAAATGGATAAGGATATGTTTTGTAATTTAATTAGAAATATTTGATTGAATTTTTCATGGGTGTTTATAATAGTTTATTAGGAGTGGGAATTAGTATTTAGGTGATGACAGTGGGACTATGTAGTGTTGTAAGTGAAAAATTATGGAATAGATATCCTTAATGTAGAGTGAGTTCGAAAAATAAATTCTTAGGGTGTTAGGAAGGTTATTTTACCAAGGAGTGCTAGGTTTTATATATCTTCTTTAAATTTATTAGAGTCTATTATTGAAAAAAGGGTGTATACCAAAATTAAAAAGTATATCAGATCGGTATAACAATATAAGAGTTGTGTAATACGTACTCATATATTTAAATCATTTTATTTTGAAATTCCTACATCCCAAAAGAATATAAAATAAATTTAAACATTATAAATGATATAAAATAATAAAATGATTTGAAAATGATGTATATAAATTAATTTAATTCATGTATTATGCATAATTAAATAATAGATATGTTAAAGTAGGAATGAGTATATAATTATTTAATTCATTATCGACCTCATTATTTCCATACTCCACCATTTACATGATTTCAGAATCCTCACCCTACCTTGAAAGATTCCTGTGACACTTAAAAAATCATCAACTTCATTACCCATATCATAGAAGTGTCTTGTATTGACATGGACTATAACAATCCACCCTTCTTTGAATCCATCATCTTCATAATAGATAATTTTATCTTTTTAATCCAAAATATATAGATCATGTTCTTCACACTCACTAGTATTGATAAAACAATATTAGCTTACATAAGTAAATTGAAACAAATCTTTTCTTATACCCCTATAAATATTTAGCCACTTGAATTTGAATAACATAACTAAAAATTATCCATGATAATTTAATTTTCTAATGTTAATAAGTTTTCAATAGTATCCTAACTCAATGGATTTTTGAAGATGCCATTATTTTTTATTTTCAAACCTTCTCCATATAATACTTTGAATCCATTAATATTATAAGTATCAAATATCTTATACTAGTTTAAAGGAACTTGATACAAATATATCAAATCATCAAGTACTGCATTTCAATTATTAACATTCATGATATACATATATAAATATAAAATATTATTAGTTATATAAGATAATTATATGAAAAAATAATTAATATGCAATTGATTATAATCTTATATAATGTAAAAACCAATCAATAATGTCTTTGTGAATAAGTTTTGTTATCTCATTATCATTTAATGTTTAAATCTAATGTTTTATATTTATTATCTTCTTCAATTCTTTAATGAATTGATTTTCAATATGACTATAGAGTTGAATATATCTTTTTGCATGTATGAACCCTATTTTTGTCAATGTAACTGATGATATTTTCCTATATTGATAACCTAGAATTTTAAAACTTTCTGATTTACTATAGTAATTCGGTTGATTTGTGTAATTATCGACACATGAAACTCAATTTAATTGTGTTTTAATCCAAATAACTCAAAGAAAATGTGATATAGACTTAAACCATATAATATTCAATAATATGTGCTTAGAGGTACAATGATCTCCAAACACACACACACACACTGCACACACACAATCCATAAAGGTAGGTCACATCCCCTAAGGAATACCCCACCCAACTAGCCACTTTAATAGAATGTAGATTTGGACTAAAGGCCCAGTGAAAATGAATCCCATTATATGGCCCAATGACCCTTAGTACATGGCTTGTAGGCCCACCATTGTATGGCTTAAAGGACTTTCTTGCATCATGCTTATGTCACATCATGCCTATGTCATACCACCATTACCAACTCCTTGATGATTCAAAGGCCTAGTGTCCTGAAGGACATATTTTGTGGCCTAAAATTCCATTCAGGATGAATAGTACTACTCCTACAATAATGTGTTATAGTACCTACTACAGTACCTATGCTTCTACAGTGCTAAATCACTGCTAAAATACCTACTAGAGAGCTGATATAGTATACACTATAATGTTTCTATAGTTCCTCTACAATTCCTATAATAGAGCTTTATGTTTAACCTTTATTTCTCACAAAAAGAATTCAAATAAACCAGATACAAAATTTTAAAAATGGAACATAGCAGAATAAACCATATATGTAATGAGTATGAAAATGTTAATATAATAAGGATAAAGAAGTAATATGAATACAACTCTCTATGGGATATATATATAGATAATGTATGGGCCCTCCAACCTTAACTTTCTTGGTTAAATTCATTGTTAGATAAACTATCATAGTTAAAATTTATGAATGTAATATAAAATCGAAATTACAATGGGTCATTAGATATATTTATTGATGTTTTTTAAGATCAATGTTGTATAAATATTTCTCATAATACTATATGAGGAATGTAAAAATATTAATTATAAATATTGTTATTTTTTCAAGTAAAAATTTATACAATTCTAAAGGAAGAAATTACTCTATCAAAATATGCGAGTCATAACTTTTAATTCCATGTAAATTATAATGTTTTAAGTCATCTTATATTGAAATTTTACTTTATTATCCTTTAGTAACTTTCACATGTTTCATTATTCAAAGTAAAATATCATTAAATTTATTTTTTAATGAAAAAACTACCACAAGATAGTTTCCATCAAAAATTTACCACAAATCACACTTTATATTCATTTATTTACAATCTTTATAAACATTAACATGATATTTTTTCCATGTTCATTCAATATTATCAAAACGGAATTTCAACATACATTTTTTTCAATATGAATAACATCAATATTATGATGTGAAAACTGAAATCCCAATAAAGAGGTTAGAAAAATAATAATTAGTTTCATCCATTTTTGCGTACCAATTGTATCTAATGAGCTTTGAAATGTTTTCCCAAAAATAATCAATCAATACTCTTTCTAAAATATTATATCTAAATTTTTTATTATGACATGATTTTGGAACTTGATAATAATTTTAGTTGGTGAATTTTTAAACTAAAATCTGTGAGATACATCTAAGAATCAATGATGATACATGAAAAAAACTTACTTATATATGTTATTCATATAAAAATAAAGTTAATGTAAAGGAATAAAGATTCCTATCTAATAAAAGTATTCCTACACAGCATGTTTCCTAATCTAGGGAAATTAGTAATTGTACACATTAGAGAAAGAAACATTTTAAAATTTTAGATGTCAATGCAACATATGTATCTACACCATTATCTTATAACTCGTATAATTATTCTATAAAAGGATGAAGGTATAAATCAATGTTATTTCTAAGAATTTTATTTCTTGGAATAATAATTGAAATAAAGAAATAATTTGTTTTATACACATACATGAAGGAAGATTTTATTGGACGAAAATAATTGTCCATGTGTAATACGTTTTACGTAGATTTATGAATGGATTAAATCCACCAATACCTAATACCAAATATACATTCCTAGGATATAAAGAGAAATTCAAATATAAAGAATCAAAGTATTTATAGTATTTTGAATCTCTTGGATGATGTGTAAACCTATTATTGTTTTTCCCCTTGAATGACACTTCATTTTACATTCCATTTTAAAAGACATAAACAATCTATGAAATGATGGTTTTAATGGAAAGTAACATAAAATATTCACATTCTTTTTTATTTCTATTATTATTCAGAGTATATTTATACAAACATTCATCACGATTCAACTATTTCCATTTAGAAGTATGGTATCTTTTACTCTCCTCTATATATAATCATTCCCCCCAATACAATAAGCAGTCATTGGGACAATCATGTATCTTTGTATAATTGAAATCAAGATTATTTGAAACTTTATTCATATCATAAAATGATATAGGATTCATAGCTTCAAAAAAATGATTCATGAAATAACTCCAACATAATTTAAACTATTTTATCTATAACTACACATAAGAACTTGATATGGTATAACTTCAAAATAAAAGAACGATTTTGTATATTTTATACATTCTTAATATAACAAATAATTTCCATCATCCACTAATTCATAAAACGTATTTTATTTATTAGGTAAATTCACTCTTGTATTAATAATAATAAAACCATAAAGATACCCCACTAATATATTACAATCTCTATCATGTTGTACGACAATCACTAAAGTATTATTAGTTATGTTTTGAATTTTAGTCTCTTCTGTTGGGGAAGTAGGTTGTTCATTCTTCTATTGGACACAAGCCAAAAAATTTACAATGTTAAATTCCCCATTTCAAATCCATCTCACATATCCAATAGTAAATTATTTTAATATAAAGTGATCATAAAATTCATGTCTTTATAACCATCACCTAAAATAAAAACTATAACATGAACATCTTATTTCTCTATTTATGGATCAAATTTCTATTAAAAAATTCCTAAAATGTCTCCAACCCATTAATATATTAATGTGTATTGTGGAGTAATGTAATACAAATTAATAATTAAATAAAATCATGCTTAAAATAAGGAATAACTTGGAATGACATATAATCATTTTTAAAATTTGAATGATAATAAATCATCCAATACAATTTAATTACTATCAAATGATATTATTATTTCATATTTTTTGATGTGAATATATCATATAAAGAAAATAAAAATATATATAAAATAATTAGAGAATTATTTCTATACAATATATTTAGAAATAAATTATGAAAATTTAAAATGAAGACATAATTAATGAATAAATCAAAACCAAACAGTTCAAAAAATACAACTAAGCGAAAAAAATACCTTACTAATAAACTAAAAATTAACTATGTTTTTTACAATCAATAATACAAAAAATAAATTTGAAATTAAATATATAATAGTAAGAATAATTCTTAAATACCAAAATCAAAGTCCCTATGTATATCTAGTGGGTGTCATTGAAATAATATAATAATAAATACATGATAAGTGTATAACTTTCTTAAAAATACCTTGTACCCAGAAAAAATGGATAGATAAAGGGGATAGGTTAACTTGAAAAATTATGGACAAGGAGAACCCATTATGAAGAAAGATAATTCATTACAAAGAAGGAGAAGGGTATATTGGGAAAGATAAGAGCAGGTTTAGAAAAATAAAGAGAATGAGAGGGAAGGCTCGCGAGATGGGGGGAGTAGAAGAGGGGATGAAACGATGGGGAGAGAGAGGAAGGGAAATAGTCTTTTTTATGAAAAATAAAAGTGGAGGAGATGTAGTGAGACTATATAATAGGGTGTAAATAACATAGGTTTTTAAATAACAAGCACTAAAAACAATACTAGTAGTGATTTTATAAATATCTACTGCTACTATTTCATTACATGGTAATTGCAGTTAATCACCACTAATAAAGGGGGATGAACCAATAAAGAAATTGAATTCTAAAGTAGTGTAAATTTATTGAAACTTACACTAATTAGTAACTAAAAATATTTTTTCATTAAAGTGTTGGTATTTTAGTACAAGTAGGAGATATGTGGATATATACTAAAAATAATGTATTATATTTTATAATGACCTTTAATTATAAGAAATGATATTAAATAGATGAATATCATGTTTTATAGTAGGAATTAATTGGGAGAAATAATATGAATAAGATTTATATTGTATTTTACAACTATCCTATTTCATAAGATATCATATGATGACATAGATTTCCTATATAGTGTCATGCGATTGGAATACAACATGGTCTTGCAATTTATGCATATTTATGTATCCAAACACCACCCCCACATAGTTTATTTGGTTTATTTATATTTAACACACATTTATTTAAGTTTTGAATCATTTACACTTTAGTGGGTTGTATTATATAGGATCTTTGAGATAACAATTAACACTACCGATGTGGTTGAAAACTTCATTTTTTAAAGAGAATCGAAGATAGAAATATAAATGATGAGTTCCCTTCTGTTTGGGTAACCTAGTTACATGAAATATATTTAAAAATATATTCTTCTGAATTCATTTTTCATGACATAGTGAAGGTGTTGGAAAAACATTGGTATATGGGAGTCCTCATGATACGATCGAGGATCCAAAGGCCAGTGTACCACCTTCAGAGGTTGGAAGTATCTATTTGCTAGTTGAATATTTCTATTAAAATGTACTACATTGAATATATGATATGTAAGCTACCAAATTTTCATTTCTTGTATTATGTCATTCATTTTGTCATGCACATTGATTCACTGAAAATAGGTTAGGTTGTTTTTTGGTTTATTCCTATAATGGCCCGGGTTGTTAGATCCCTTAGAATACATACTATGTGGAAAAAATTGTATCATAGGCTACACTATATAAAATACATAAAAAATTAATAAGGAATTATTAATAAAACTATAATAAACACTAATATTACAAATCATTAATTTTTATTACCATTATAAGGAAAATAATTTGTATGAGCTAATATTGAAAAGGTTATTTTAAATAAAAGAAATTTTCTTTATAATATATATTTTCTTTTAAAAAATATATATTTATAATTTTTAGAATTTAAATTTTAGAAATTTAAATACAGTTTTAATTCCTCACAAAAAAATTAACTTAATATGTATTTTTTAGTTTTTTTTTGAAATAACCATTTTTAGGTGAATAGTGAAAATAATGATATTTCTAGTACCGTAAACATTATATGAATTATAATATTTTAAAATTATTTTTATAAATTATATATTATAAATTATAATAAGTCATTTTCAAATACTATTAAGAATTTATAAATCTATGTTCAATATTTTTAAAATTTAAGTAGTGTTTTAATAAAAACAGTTTTTTGACTATTTTGTTTAATTAATTATAACATGTTGAAATGAAGTTTATGAATTCTTTTTATTATTAAATATATACTTTTTAATTTATATTAATTATTTTAAATTAATTATAATCAATCACATTGATAATTCTATCCTAATCATGAATCTTTTTTCTTGAAAACAAACATTCCCAAAAAATGGGGTTTTACGTGATACATCTGCTAACATTAAGATCAATTTCCATACAAATAGAAAGTTAAAACTTATTATATTTGAGATTATAATTTTAATTCTATTTAATATGACCAATATAATTTTTAGTAATAAAATATATCTTATTTGGATTAATGCTAATTACCACAATAATAGTGAAACAATTATTTTATAATTATTCTTTTTATTAATATCAAGGAATTACTATTAAATTAATTATATAAAAATAATTTAAAAAATATATAATATGGTTTATAAATACATGAATAAATATATTAATACATATTTATTTGTAAATAAATACTAAATAATATTAATAATATATAATGGTTAAAATTCATTTTTTATACAAAAACAATTTTTTACACATTATCAATTTTAATTTAAAATATATATTTTTAATATTTATAAATTTAATCTAATTAAATAGTGGTTTAATATAGTTCCATAATATCTTGAAATTTTTTTATGGGTTCTATTATATTTTTAATAAAACATAAAATTACTTAGTTAAACACTAGTTACCTATTTTAAAAGTAAAAGAGTAAAATGTAAAAACATAACGGTAAAAACCCTATATATGTTTAAAAAATGTTATAAAACACACTTTTTAGACATAATAATCCTAAAAATTCTGAACACACCATTATTTTGAAACATTTGGGCCATTTTTCTTGGAATAGTGCCTTGGAATTATCAATAAATAAAGTGTGTTTACAAAAGTGCCTTCTCCTCTCTTATAAAAGGGTATCATTTAAACCCTCTAAAAATAAAACATATACTTAAAATTACTCATTTTAAATATTCCATTTTAATCTCTCGATAAACCTGTACCAAAAAAATAATCCTCTGGTTGCTAATAATTAACCCAATCCCGTCATTCTCAAGGGAACTTCATTAGAAAAAGCAAGCCTCCTCTGTTAGTTTTTATTTTTAATCTTAAAATTACAAATATATTATCACCATGATAATATGATGGGTTAGGTATAATTATTAAACTGATATTTTTTTATATTAATGTAACAACCATTAGTTATTCATTTCCATACACTTAGAAAAACAAATGAATATCAATCATGTGTGTGTGTGGACTACTACCTCCCTGAGGAATCATTTCTTTTCATTTTTCTTCTAGTTTTTAATTATTTATTCAAAAGTATTAAATTATGATTCAAAATAATAAAAAATAATAATAAAATAACTATTATTATGTTATAATAATATTATGTTATCCTCAATAACCATACTCATTCATCAAGTTAAAGCATTTTTTTTGGATCAGTTTAACCACCTACATGAATGATGGTTTAAAATATGATTATGGATGACTATGGGAACATAAATAATAATAATAATAATATATTATAATAATAAAATCATGATTTTCATATGTTTCTTTAGGTATTGTATTATGTATTTAACTTTTTATTAAAGTATCTTTTTCTGTTTCGTAAAATCATCAAAATAATCCTACACTGATTCCATTTTCATGCAGTATAACTAAAAAACTTATGAAATGATATGATGGAATTATAAATCAATTTAATACATATATTAATTCTTATAAATAATATTTAAATTATTGAAAATGTGTTAAATGATATTTAACAACATCAATACTATAAAAATCATGAAAACAATTAAATTATTAACACTCGATGGATTAAATAAGCTATAAAAACCAATATAACAATAATAAATTATTATAAATGAGTAATATAAAAGGAAACATATAAGAATAATTTTATTAAATATATTATTATGGTACCTACATTTTTTACATTAATTGACAGTGTCATATACCGATCAAGGAAACAAGGTAGAGTTTCTTTGTCTCATGTTTGAATCCCTTGAGACATGTTTATGTTATTCACCCTGTTTCAATTTCATTGGTTTAAATAATAACCTATTATAATTTTGTATCATGATAATCATATATTTCATGGTATTAAATGTTATATTTAAATTTATACCTATCATGGGGTTTTTATTTAGATGTTACAAAGGCAATAATGGGTTCTCATGACTCAAATTGTCTTCTTAAGTCATAATCACTCTTCTTTGCATATTATTTTTCAATATTGATCTATCCAAACCTTTAAATATTTTAATATGCATTCCCACCTTATTTTTTAGGTAAATAATATTTCACAAAAAATTAATCTACCATTAGGATTCTATTATTTCATTAAGATGTGTTTTTATTAAAAACATTTATCTATTATTTAAATGAATTTTAATTCCCTATCCATAATTATACTTCTGATAAATGTTATCCTTTACCTAGTGGAAAATAAAATTATATTTACTTCCAATGATCTTTTTTCTCCCATTTTTTCATTTTGGTTTTTTATCTCTTTAAAGATGTAGGTTTTCAATAAGGGTATTTTCAAATGTTCGAAATGTTTTTTACCCTTTAAAAATAAAATGTATTATCATCCAATGCACATTATATATATATATATATATTTTAAACTTTCATATATTAAATATTATTTTTAAAAGTAAATGTTTTCAAATTAATTTCACTCCCCCATTTTTAAAACTTTATATCATTTTCCATATTTCATTATTAAATATTATTTCCAAAAGTAATGGGTTTCAAAGTATTTTCACTCTCTATTTTTTAAAAATTTATATATTTCTTAAGTTTAAATTATTAAATATTATTTTAAATAGTAAATGTTTTAAAAGTATTTACACTTTCATTTTTCTAAACATTATGTCTTTTTCATGTTTCTATTATTAAATATTTTTTAAATGGTAATTGTTTTCAAAGTATTTTCAGTTCTCATTTTTAAAACCATAGGTATTTTCAAGGATATTTTATAATAATATTTTCAAAAAATATTACCTTTACCTTGTCAAAAATGTTTTTTTGAAATTAATTTAAACTTTAACTTTTATAATAATATTTTAAATGGTTTTGTGAAAACTTTTTTATTTCACTTCTATTTACCCGCCATGGTTTATCTTTCATGAATTGACGTTTGAATACAACTTTATATTTTATTATGATATGAGTTCATTTGGAAAATCAGTGGTTAAATATTCTATGATATCTTAAGTTCATGTTATGTGACAATTTTTAATTTTTTTGAAATCCACTCTTCTTTGCATGGGTTCTTTTTTAAATGATGAATGATTGATTCTATTTTGGTCCTCATATGTATGAATAATTAAGGGTGGTGTCCTATATCACCCTAAAATTCATTGGTTAAGTTTTAATATCATAGGATTTGATTTAATGTTGTTTTAATGAGATACAATAAGGTTTCTTCACAAGTCTGTTGTGTGGTTGAGGTGCAAGAATCTTTGTTGACAAGTTTTTTGTGTGAATGAGATGTTGTAAGATTTTTTCAAAAGTTATTTGAATGATATGTGGGATGATTTTTTCACAAATTTTTTTGTGAGAATGAAATTTATGAATCCTTGATCAAATTTTTTTATGAAAATTATTTGGAAATATTTTTTCATAATACTTTAAATTCCTATGATCGTGAAACATTTACACGTTGTTTATCTAGTTATTCCAAATTTTTAATATGTGTTTCATTTTCATGAAATTCCATGTTTTTATGAGTATGCCTCTTAATTTTTATATTATTAAATAGTTTTATATCATTCTAACATGTTTTATGATTATTTATATGTGTTTTAGGCCATGTAATAACTTTTATGGTTTCTTAAAGAACATTTTATGAACTTATGTTCCTTCATCATGTTTTATGATTATTTTAAAAGTTCTTATGATCTTTTTTTGTGATATTTATATCTTAATCATATTTTAATTATTTTTATGATATTTTTTCACCTTAATGATAATCTAATATCACCCTTATTATGTTTCCAATCCCCATGTTATGAAGATGATTATATTATGTGTGATGTCTAGAAAGGGACTAGAGCAAAAAAATTATCAACAAACAATTTAAAGTTTAATAAAAAGATATATTTATGTAGTTAGTCTCTAATACACTAAACATTTAAGACCTTGGATTTTGAAACTATTATAATATGTATTATTTAGAATGTGAGATTATTGTATTATTTATATTAAGTTTAGCTAGGTTTTATATAGTTACCACTTTCAAAGATTATAGGACGATCCCCCTAAACCCATAAATCTCATGGGTTTACACTATATTGTTGATTGAATTAGGATTTATTATTATTTAGATATACAATATTAATGCCTTTTAAAGTAAATATAAAATAATTTTGGATGGGAATTCCAAAAATTATTTCATACTTTGAGTTGGTGAAGTTGATGATAACTTTCCCAATGTGTTTTGGATGATATCCAAAAGTATTAGTGGATATGGTTTCACAAGTTATTATATATGATATGATTTAAGGTGAATTTTCCCATTATAATTTTATGTTTTATTATTAGAGATATATTTTGTGAAATGCTCCTTAAATCCATATTTATCATATAATATGTTATATTATATCCTAGAGTATGAAATGCATATTGAATAAATATTATTCTATGATTTTGGAAGTATCATAAAAAATATATAGAGATATATTATAAGTGGTCTTAACAATTTTTATTATACAACCTAAGAGAATAAAAATGATTTGAATTAGAGGGTATGATTCATTAAGCATTTCTATGATTCATAAAATTTACCCGCATCTCTTATATGTAAGCTATCATTTATGGGACGTTACAAATGATATAATAAATGAATCTTTATTAAAATAATTCAAGGGTTGAATGAATTTAATGAGTGGTATTTTATCATGTGTTATAACACATTAGTAAGTGAATGTTCACCCAAGGAACATCCATAATGGTTTTATAAAGGATCCCTTTTCTATGTGATAGTTGAGAATTTGTTCATTCATTCTAATCCAAAACATTCTCATCATGATTCTCTCATTATTCTAAATTTACCTTGTGAGGTACTAATATTACTAGTGAGAAGATAATATGTTCTCATGTGATGATAGATTCAATGAATTTTTTGAGTATATCCAGAGACAATATGTTATTAGACTTATACTTGGTGATCTTTATTAATCTGAAATGATGATGGTTGAAGATGGTGCAAGGAAAACAATGGTATAAGGCACACAATCACATTTTTTTCCTTTGAAGTACTTGTAGGTTCATTTATCTATAATGATTGATATTTTATTTGGGTTTATATTTTCTTTTTCAATGTTTAACAATATTTGTTATTCCTTTGAATCCCAAAAAATGTAACATAACTTTGTAATATGACAGGAGAATAAATATATAAAATCATAACATATGTAATGGTTAAATACCAATAAGTTCATATAAAAGTGGACTATACCAACTACTTATATCCTATAAAATAAAAAACTAGGATAACCAAACGTTTCCAATAACATAGTGGACTTAGTCTTGGTACCCATTTCTTATAGTAATCTCATGAGATATAAAACTTTACCTAATGCATTTGAGGGACATATAATTTCAGTCCAACCAATCACATAATGATAATACAAACATATTTATTCTAAATAAAATAAATCATAATCCAATAGTTGAGTTACTCATGGAAGGAAAATGGGTTCATAACATTTTCTTAAGGTATATAATAATAAGAAATTATCATTTTCATTAGATGATGCCTAAAATTAAATCATCCAAAAGAAAATTATCATATGATAATTTCTAGGGTTATATATTAGTGATATATAATAGTTAAATATTATGTATATTTCATAATAAGAAAGAAAAATATAATTTAAATAATGAAAACATTTTTTATAATGTTATGGTAATGTTGTTGTCAAAAAAAATTGATAAGTCACTTTCCAATCATTTATAAAATGTAAAAATAATGATTTTAATTTTAAAAAAACTTATAATAATAGAGAATTTAAATTAAATAAATGTAAATAATAATAAATATGGATTATGAGATAAAAAATATATGTCTGTTAATATAAAAATATTTTCATGTATTTCTAATAGCTTAAAGAAATCCACCTTAATAAAAGAGATATAAAATTTAATTTTATATTTGTAAAATGTTAAATATGATAGGTGAAGAATATAACACATTTTTTTCATTTATAATAAGAAAAACATGGGTTTTTGGTAAGAAAGAAAATGGATATGGAATAAAAATACCGAAAGTAGAAAGAAATTTTTTTCCTTTATAAAAACATATATTTATGAAGTAAGAATTAATCTGAAAGTTTATTTTGGTAAATAAATTTAATCACCCTAGAAATATAGATAAAATACCAAATAATATAATAAATGGGAATGCTACATAAAACATAAAAGTACATAGTCAAAGAATAAATGAGATGACTCAATGAAAAGAAAACCGAGTAAAAAAAACCCTTTCCTTGGATTTCTTATCAGTTAAATGTGTTCTAAATCCCCATATAATAAATTTTGGATGATTAAACATCCATTTTATAAAAATATTTTTATTTATTTCACTTAATACTATCCATTTATAATTTTTTATTACCCATAAAAAAATATTTCGTTGTTGAAATTATTCCTAGGTTGTTAATTTTTTAAATTGTTTAACACCTTCATCGATATATTTGGTTTAGACATAATTATATCTTATTAAGTTTATTATTATTATATTCTTCATGATAGTGGAAAAAAATATTTTAATTATTTATAAGGTTTTTTACAAATATATGGTTTTATGTTGGTTTATTACAATAAATAAAGTAGTTGACAATCCCTAATGAAGTTGTGAAAAAATATTATTGAAAATATATATTGTGATGGTTATTATATTTATAATCATTAACGGTGAAAAATAACTTGAGAGGTTTAATAGATTTTTTTACAAATAGGGATTTATTTTTTGAAAAAATAATGGATTCATTGTATACAATTCATTTATTTTTGATTAGAATATGTATGATGTGACTGGAAGTTTTATGAAGGACTTTGAATAATTTGGATTTGTTTTTAAAAGTTATAGAAAAATATAAATTTATTCTAGGAGATAATTTATCACTCCACCACTCGGTTTGAAATTAAAAAAATGGAAAATTCCCTTAAATTTTTAAAGGATAATTTTGGAACCCCATAAGAGTCATTTGGTTAAATCATAATACTTTTTAATTTTCTAAAATCAGAGTTTCATGTTTCACAACCTGAATCTATAGAAATTTTTTTGAAGGGTTCATGGATGAATTTAAATGTTTTTGGATATTATTATTAATTTTGTTAAATTTTTGACCAGACAATAAAGTTTTTCCGGTGACTTTCAATGGTTTTGTTCAAAATTGATCGCACTGTGTAAAGTGTGTCACACCGAGAACGGCTCAAATCATAAAATATGTTTTTTAGGAATTGTGTTCAAAATAACCTCCATGTAAAATCCATAGGGATATGAAAGTTAAATATCATGATGAATTTTTACTATTAATAGTTATACATAATAAATCCTTATATCGTGACATGAACCATATAGCAGTTAGAGATATTTAAAAGAGAAACTGACCAGTCATATCATGAAGGGTTTCTTCATTGCATGATTTTTGGAAAAAGATGAATTTGAATAAAGTTGATGGATTGGACTACTCTAGTAATATTGGTAGTTTCTAGTACAAGCATCAAATATGTAATTTTATATCAATGGTGTATATTATTTTATAACTTATCCAATAGTTGTATATGAAATTGAAGATGATATAATCTGATTATTGTTTGAATTAATAATTAAAAATTAAAAAAATCTTTAAATATAGTTGGATCTACTGTGTATATTTTATAGTAGATATAATATTTATAATATAGAGAATATTAGAAAGAGGGGAATAATGTTTTATAATCATGTGGAAGGAGAATTAACAATATTATCATTATATCTTATCTGAATCAGAGGGGTTGAGTTGTTATGGAATGGGATTATACTAAAGATTGTTTTTTAAGATAAATAGTATTGTGAAATTAATTATAAATATAGTTTCTATTTTGAATAATATAGAATAATAGAAAGATGATAATTATAGTATTTTAATTATTTTATAAGTTGTTTTCTACTCTGATTATAAGTAACCTAAAGATTAGTGTGAAGTTGGATTGGTGATGAAATATTCAACTCATATAATAAGGAAGTGATCATTCCAGGTCATGGTATTATGAGTAGCATTTGGTATTCACTAAATCACATCATATGAGAATTTATGATACAAAATTCTTGTATTGAACTTTGAATGTCCTTAATCTAAATAAATTTAAAAGAGACCTACAAGTATTTAAACCGATATCTTCTAGAGAAACATACAAAGAAGTATAAATGGTTTTACCCTTGGGAGGTAGCTTTATAATCCATAAAAAAATAAATAGATAGTGATCCATGGTGAGGAGTTTCCTTACCTAAAACTTTTATCCCCAAAGCAGAGAGTTATATTGGATTATTATCACACAAAAACAATGTTTTGTGTATAATATTTAAATATAGAATGGTGTGAGTAAACTACGTAAAATATAAGTGTCACTATATTATTTACATTCTTAACATATAAATAATATCTATTGTGGTTGAATTTGAAAAATATAATATAATAAAAGGTTTAATAAGTCTTCCATATAATAATGGAACATTATTTTAAGGGAGAGATTGGAAGTAAGAAATTAATTCTGTTAACACCCTAATTAACCCCCCTTATTAAGGTGTTATGGGTAACTATAAGTGGTATAATATCCAGTATATTATTTTTTGGTATTCAATCTGGAAATATATTGCTTAATTTTTTTTATTATATCATGAAAATATAATATGATAGTTCCAGATGATAATGAACCATATAGAATTATTGAACTTCAAGTAGATCTTGAGGGTGGTTTTGAAGAATTAGATATTCAAAAAGAGAATAATGAGAAGATTATAAGACAATTAAAGGAGTCCTTTGATTATGTTAAATAAATTGAGGTTGAACTAAATTTACTGGAATATGTTTTTAAATATTAGGATCAAACTCATGAATAATAAAAATTTGATATTCATTTGAATAAAGAGTATGATGATCCAGAAAAGGTGATTGATACTTTGAGTGCTTCTATTTAAGAATTAAATGATATAATTGTGTCTCTTGGGGAAGAAGTTGTTATTTCCAAAAAGAAGTAATATGAGGATTCCTTAAATGATGATTTATTTAAAAATAAATGTTTTAGGGTATTTAGAAATAAATATGAGTTATATATGTTTGATGAGAGTGCTGATAAAGAAGATCTGGTCAAGGTTTCAATAAAGGGTGGTAAGGAAGAACTTTATAAAAATATGTAATCTTATGAGAAAAAATTAAGAGAATCTAATGATACTATAATAAGGTTTTTTAAGAATCTCATTAAGAAATAAGTTTAAGTATTTTTTTTACCATGATTATCTAGTAGCTGAGAAGAATGGGTCCAGAGACAAATTATCAATCCATTCTCTTGAAGAAACATTTAAATCAATCAAAGGATAATTATAATTTGGAATAAATATCAAGAATTCATAGTTATAAATAATTGAAAAAATGATTAAATAAATTTAATGTTATTTTCTATATTTAAAAAAATAAATATGAATATCAAGTGAAGATGCTAAAAAGGGTATATAAAGAAAATTTGAAATATCTATTATATGAAAGAGATTGACTCAACTTGAAGTTATTTGGTATAGAGGTTATGTCGAGTAATTTTCAGGACTTTATTTTAGTAAATAAGAAAATTCAGTATAGATTTTCAAAGTCATCAATAAAGATCAAGGAGAGTTTTTCATCTAAAATACCAACTATCATGCAAAAAAGGTTTTAGGTTTTATTCATCATCATCCAAATAATCAAGAAACCTATAGTGGATTATAAAAATGAGATAATTGGAGCTCACAATGATAAAATAAAGAATGGAAGTTATGAAGTGAAAGACGTTTTTGAATAGAAAAAGTGGATTCAAAGTGGTTAGTATGAAAATATATGTTTATATTATGGAATGTTTGTTCATATAGTCAGTTTTTGTGAAGATTTTATTGGGTTGATTATAGAATATGAAAAAATATAAGTTCAAGTTATTTTATTCCATAATATATATGGTAAAATTCATGTTATTATAATTATTATCCTTAAAATATATGTGTTAGTGGTTTTAGAATAAATTATAAATCAATAGGAAGATTAATTCCTACACAAAAAGATTCAAACTACATATTTTATGACAATTGATATTATTATGGAAAACAAGGACATATAATGAATAAGTGAAAAATGATATAAGTGAGCTAAAACCCATGAATTAGACAAATGAAAAATGATTATTTTTATATAATAGGTTATGAATGTGGTTATAAATGAAATATTTAAAGGTGTGGTAATATGATAAGATGATACGGTATGATGAGGAAGAACATTTCTATCATGAAAAGTGTAAATAATGTTGTTATATAAAGAAAATAAATTGCATTAAATAATAGGTTCATGTTCTTGAAGGATTATGAGACCATCTATTAAAGGTATTTATGTTATACATCAATGGATTTTATGATATAATATACAAAAATCAGCTCCTTGATGGCCGCGAGATCACTGCATGTATCAATGTCTACCTGACCAGTCATAGTGTAATACAAAGCATTGGCACCATCATTACATCACCGACTAGATCATCCAATCAAGATTTTACTCATCCCTGTTGTCATCCTCTCCAAGTGTCGTCAGCACCAACTGTGTCGGTCGTCGACCAGAGAAACCGTCATTCGACATCAGTACCTCAAACAGAAACACCACAAAATCTATGGAGGATCCATCAGAAGAGGATCCCATAAACCAAACACATTGGACCACCATAAGGAACCCTTGTCACTGCCATAAAATACCGTCATCATGATCAATTGAACACCAACGTTGCTGTCGTAATAACACCATGCCAGACATGCCTCTCGAACACCTGACGTAACTCCAGCTTGCGAGCAGAAGAAACCGTGCATCGAACTTCAGAAAGAAAGAAAAACATAATCGGGGATGAAAATGAAAGGAACCGGGAAGAGGGAAAATCAGGGAAGAAACTCTAAAGGAGACTGGGGATGAAACCCTAAAGGGGAGCCCCACGACTGGAAAACCACAATGCCCAAAACCTTTGGGTGCCCATCACTCCATGTCCGACCTGGAGAGCAGTGATGGAACGTGAGGTTAGAGCATGGTTAGGCATATGGGGTTAAAGGTAAGAGGGTATGAAACCCAAACAGAATCCATAACTAAGAATGGGATCCATGAATTATACCCTAAGAAATAGAGCAGGGGATGAAACCCTAGTAGGAAAGAGAAAGATGACATTGGGGGATGAAACCATAGGAACCAACAAACGAAGAATCCTGCGAAGGACCGCTCCTACTGCCACTGTCCCAAACCATTCTAAGAAACAACACATCCGACCATATGGAGTTGATTGTATCAAACCAGATAGACAGAGCATAGGAGGGAGGGGAGAAACTGAGACAGCTGCAAAAGTGCGGAAGAATAAAACCTAGCAGAAGAGAGCATCCGAGAACAAAGGGAAAACAAGGAGGAAAGGAATCCTAATGAAGAAGGGGGAGGAATACCCCTCACCACCAAATAGGAAACCCTAGAGAGGAGAAGGTAGATCCAAGATCCGAGAGTGAAGACTGGGTGAGTGAGGCACCATTTCCAAAAAATAAAAAATAAATAAATAAAATAAAATAAAATAAAATAAAAAAGATGTAAGTAGAAAGATATATATTTAGAATATAAAAAATAAATAAAACGAAGAAACATAGATAACTAATGGATTATTTCTTGTTATAAAAATGAATGAATCATGAAAAAGAAGAATAATTGAAAATGTTACCACATAAGGAATGTACTTAAATCCAAAGGAGAAGAAGATAAAGAAATAAAAAACTTATAAATAAAATGGTACAATATAAAATAATCATATTTTGGAAAACGTGACTAAAATAAAAAAATATAGGATTTAAAATCAAATACAAAAAATTATATAGGTACACGTGGTGACAAAAAGGGATCAATGAATATAAATCCTTGTAAGAAAGATTAAAGCAAATGGTTGGTTCAATAAAACCTACCACAATCCTCTACATGAGGATGCACAAAGGTATCCCACTCCCTGAAGTATATATATTTTTTATTGATATAATATTAAGGGGGAGATATGATCCATGGGTAATACGAACCATGTGATCATTGAAAGAATATGGTGAAAGGATATGGATTGATTGAGTTGAAAAAAATATGAAAATTCTAAAAGTTGTGTTGAAAATAGACACTATGGATATTAATGAAATATTTTTTTTCCAAAAAGTGAAGTCATTAGTGTTACATATTAAAAGGATTAAATGACAAGTTTATTAAGATATTTAAATAATAATTTTGTTAAATATAAAGTCACATGAAATGATGAATAAATACAAATGCTTTCAAGGACAAACATGATCAAAATTTTATTTCAATAATCTATTGTAAATAATCAAAACCAAATCATGTTGTATATGATGAGATGATGGAGTATAGATGGATACTAAGCATCTAGTTATAATAAACTATTATAATCAATAAATTGTTTCTCTATATTAAAGATTATTTTATTAATTGGTATCAAGGGTTAAATAAATCAAGGAGAATAAGTGTTTTAAATTCAAATAATGATTAAGCTCATCTAGGAATAAATAAGTACTATATAGAAAATAAGTTAATGAAAATCAATTGGTATCCCAATTTTATCATAAACACGTGGTATTATTTGATTCAATATGTGGTATGTCTCACACTCTTTTTATTTTTTACATATTCATTGATAGTTTTGTTTAAATGTGACTAATATCGTTGATAGTTTATTATTAAATGCACTGAATTTATTAATTTTCAAGTGTTTTATGGAAATTAATGAGTATCATGGACGATATTGTTGTTATCAATAAAGAATCTTATTTCCTACATAGATTTATGATTTAGTTGGCTTTGAGGATTTTTTGATGGCTCATTGCCTAATGGAAAAGTCACTCCTTGGAATTTTTCAAGGACAATAAAATTATCAATAAAAGTGAATCAAAATAGTTTATAATGAAGAATAGTTAAAAGAAGATCAAGGTTTTAATGGAATTAAAAAAGTGTTTGAAAGAATATTAGGTTTTTATAGGATAAATAAAGTGGAATAAATCTGCAATGTTTTGGATTATCAAATAGGAGAGTTTTAATTCTCATAAATTTGATATTTTATTCTAATGGAAAAAAGAATTACAAGGGTCATTGATGTATATAAAAATTGATCTTAGAAGTTGTTATTTTATGGTATAATTGTATATATTATTATAAAATTATTTAAGGGATTAGGGGGTGATTTTTTTTATAAATATGAGGTAGGAAGCATATTGAAAAAGGTAGATTAAAAATAGTGAAGATGATGGAATGAATATACATAAATTTTTTCCCATTTACATTTTATATTAAAAGAAGGATGATAAGTGTAGTCTATAAAATCAAAATGATTTGAGGATTTTGGATTAAAATTTAATGGGTTAATATTCTCTATATCACTTCTGGTTGTTAGTTTTTATGAAGTTATTATCAGTATAATAAAAAGGAAAATATTTTTATATCTAGCTAGTTGTGTGTTAAATTTGATGACTATTTTGGTAGTCATTGAAAATAATTAATAAAGCTATATAAAGGTTATTTTTAAAAATATATAATATAATGGTTCTTGTATTTATAATCATTGATGGTTCTAAACACTGAATATGTTTAATAGAGGTTGTATGTTACAAAGAGAGATGGATTTGTGGAAAAAGAATGGATTCATTGCCTGCATGGAATTTATTCTATCTTAGATGAATTATGATGTTGTTGAGAGTTTTGAGAAGGATTTTGAAGAATATATATTTGAATATTGATGTTTCAGTAAAAGTATAGTTCATGTCATGAGATAATTTATCATTCCGTGAGTGGGTTTGAAATTGAAAAATATGGAATTTCATTGAATTTTGTGATGGATATTTTGGAACCCCATAAGATTATTTTAATTAAATATTATGAATAATTAATTTTTAGAATTCAATGATTCATGTTTCACACCGTGACACAATACGACACTCCATGAAGGATTATTGGATGAATTTAAATGGTTTTGAAAAGTGTTATTCACATTGTAAAATGTTTGACCAATATATGAAGGTTGTTAATTAATTTTTCAGTGGATGTAATCAAAATTTCTTGCATTTTGTAAATACTATCATGTCGTGATAGACTCAAATCATAAAATATGATTTATTGGAATCATGTTGTGAAAACCCATCATGAAAAAATAGTAGGTCAATGAATGTTATACCTTTGGATTATTTCCTCTATTAACTTGTGTGTACAATGAATCCTTACATCACATTGTGAAACATATGGAAGTTGGAGATAGTTAAGATAGAAACTGACCAATAACTCTATAATATATGGAAACATAAGTATCAAAATGAAGTTGACTTTTTTCTTATTCTATAAATATGTGAAATTTAGAGAATATATATCAACAATATAATTATATATCAATGGTGTAAATGTTATTAGAGATTATTCGATGGATGGATTTAAAATAGTGGTTGATAGAAGTTGATTAATTTTTGAATTTAGAATTTGAAATAAAAAATTATTAAAATATAGTGATATGATGTGTATATTTTATATTAATTAGTATATATATAATAAAAATAATACGAGTGAGTGGGGAACTATGTGTTCCAATTGGAGAGAATAAGAATCATCAACATGAGATTTATTTCATATCTGAATTTGAGAGGTTGAGTTGTTTCTCAATAAGACTATATTGAAGATTCATTTTTTGAGGAGAAATAGTACAATGTACATAATTAAAAATTATGTTTCTACTTAGAATATTCTTCAATATCATGAAGAATATACTTCTAATTTTAGAATTATTTTGTGTGATTCTTTTCTGAGGTTTACAATTAACTTGAGGATCATTGTGAAGATATTTTGAAGTTAAAAATTTCAACTCATCACACAAGGATTTGATCATATCAAGAATTGGTATTGGGGTAAAAAATTGGTATTAAATAAAGCAAATTATATGATATTTTAGGATTCATAATTTAAGTACTAAACTTTGAGCATTCTTCTTATTAATAAACTGAGTTGAGAAATACATGTTTATAAATTAATTTATTTTTGAGTAGTAAGCAATGGGTGATAAAGAGATTGACCCTTTGAAGGTAGTGAGATAATCCCTAAGAAAATAAATTATTTTGGATCCTTGATGTGTATTTACCTTTCCTAATCTTGTGTAGGTGGTGATCCTTAGTGAGAAGTGACCTTACCTAAACCTTTTATCCATAAAATAGTGAGTTATAGTGGATTATTAATACACCATCACAATTTTGAGTGTATTCTCCGTGGATATATCCATATGTGGTTAAACCAAGTAAAATACATGTCTTAATATATGCTTCACATTCTATACATATTCATAATATCCATTGTGGGTTCATTTGATAAAGAGAAGATAATCCAAGGATGAATAAATTTTCCTTCTAATAAGGGAAAAATATCTAAAGAAAAAGAGAATAACAAAATAAGTTTATTTATAATGAAACCAAGATTCACCCTCTTATCAAGGTGTCACGGGTTATTTCAATTTACCATGTTCATTTTAAATTGGATACCTATATGGTTGACATGACTAATATTCCCAACACACACATTTTTGGTGACTTTAACAATAATAAATTTATACTTTATAATGAGTAGTCATTTTAGTGAAACCATTATAAAACCTTAATAATAACATAAATTACTTATTAATTTTATATATTACCATTATTTATGTTTTTATACTCATTTACATTGGGAGTGATGATGATAATATAACATTATTCTTGTAGGTTCCAGAGTTAGACCAAACAAGAACAGGTTATTCTAGTGATCTAGTGAGAGGATAAATTTATATGGTTATAATATCATTTATATATAATACCAAGGATGTTAATAAAAAATTATAATAATTTGGATAAGATTTTATAAGAGTATATATGAGAAGATAAATGATATAGATGAAGAAGAACTCATTACCTTGATGAGATCACACATTCTCGTAATGAATTCTTTCATAATAATGGATTTATGCCTTCTTGTGACCAACAACTATGAAATATGAGGGGGAAATTTAGGTTATATAATAAAGGAATTGATTAAATAAGAAATCAAATGATGGAAGTTGCTTAGAATGGGTTGAAGAGAGTTCATTTTATAACTGAAAATGGGGGACATTTCATTAGAAATTTGATTCAGGTGCATGGTAAACATTGAATCAAATTAGAGTTAGGGGAGGAAATATTAGTTGTAATTATAGGACAGAATGTCACACATAACAAAGTACTTATATAATTTCTAAATAGAAATTTAATAATTTGAAATTCATACCATGTTATGTTACCTCATCTTACTTGATTTATTTAGTTATTGCAGTAATTATTTTTTATAAAAAAATAAATTATGTAATATCATTACTAATTTCAACATGCTAATTGAAAATTTTGATCCATTTTATCAAATATAATCTCTAATTATGAGAAATTTTACTTTTATATGAAAACACATAATATACAAAAATATTTTAAGGAAAATATCTTTTTAGAAATTAAATAATTTCATTTTTATATTATAATAATTAATAGTCATTATATTGGTGTTAATTATTTTTTATATACAAAGTATATTTTGTTAAACCCATTATTTAACCATGATAGATGTTAGGACCAAATGGGGATATGCACAACATTTATGGGGGGGTCAGTGTTAATAACTCTTGATGAAAATTATAACTTTGGATCCCTTTAACTCTTAGAAATGTTAGGATCATGATTATATCATTATTTATTTCTTATAATATATAGGTGTATAAAATAAAGTAAAGTATACGCATAATATTTTTACAAGGTTAATTACTTAATATGATTAGCTAGTTCTTTCCATGCTTGGTAATGACTAGTACACATATTCTACACCATAATGAGATACCTAGATACAATGGTTTGACTCAAAAACAATCTTATTCCAAAGTTTGGTTACATAAAATTTAGTAGGACGATTAGAAAACAATATCAAATTATTGGATAGGTGAATACCTAATCTAATGTTAGCTCCATGTTGGTTATTTATACTATATATGGAGATAGTATTTAACTTGTTCAAAATTCAGTGCAACACTAATAAAGTTTTCCACCAATGTGACTTCAAATGAATGCCACAATGTTATTTTGTTCATCACATCCTTCTTCTTCACCTATTACTTTCACAAAAGTGGGAAGGAAAGTTTTCTTCTCCTTATTCCTTTATTTGAAACCTTTCTATTCGATCCTTTCTTCTGATCAATTTGTGTGATTCAAGTACATCTAATTATAATTCATTTTATCCCTTTTTCTACACCCTACATGTTCAATACCAATTAATAGTGAAGATATTTCTGGCATCAGTTCATCTGATGACCTCCATCCTTTACCGAGGCATTAATTACAATCTGTTCTAATCACTTTGGTCTTTCTTCATATGGTGCTTGTTTACTCTATATGATGATTTATCTCTATTCAGTACACCCGGATTTGTCTTCTAACTCTTCTTTAAACTTCAACCCAAATGATTATTTCTCTCAAGATACATAGATGGAAATTCTTTTTGACACATTACTTCATCATAAATATAAATAACAGTAACAAATCTCATAAAATCTACAACATATTCTCTGTTCACCTACCAAATTTATATAGGAGTGGTTCCTCCAAATTTTCATGGTGAAGTGAAAAGTATAATATAGTAACTCCCTATTAAAATATTGAACATCCTAATCAAAACATTCTATATTTGACTACCATCAAAATTATTAAAAGTTATGAACTTTCCTTAAAACCCAGGATAAAAAATCTTCTTGAAACTTTCTAAGAACTCAAAAATAATCCAAAAAATTTCCTCCATGATTATTGAAACATTGATCATTCATATCATCATTTCCACATTAATGACATTATAAAAAATTCATAAAGAACTTTGATCCTCTTATTTGGTAAAACTATTATGGTTTAGTTAATAAACTTTTATCTGTTAGACTTCATACCAGTCTATCTATTAACCCACATAAGTTTCTTCTAATATAAACTGTTTATCAAAATTAATTTGATGAATTAATTTGAAATGCCTTTTCTCTGAATATTTTATAACCCTTTCTCTATCTGATGACTTGTTAATAGTTAGTCTATTGGGTTTATCAAATGAATTTTCTCAAAAACATCTATTAGATGAAATTCACTCAATGAACTCCATCTATTGACATCATACAGTTAGTTATGTTTGATACAAATTCATTTGGAAACTTTAATTAGATACCTTCAATTAGAATCTCTTGTATAATGACTTCATAGCTATTCTTTTATCCAATTACCTAATTTGAAGAAAAAAATTGTTATATTATCTTCATATTTTTTCTTTATTTGAGGACTTTTTTAGAAAACCACTTTTTGAGCAATAAAAATATTCAATCTAATTGAGTTTTTCCAATAACTCAAAAAGTTCATATGACAGACTTTATACTTCCTTTTTTCAGTAATAACCACTTTCTAAATACTTCTAAATATGGTCATTATACAATTCTGACTGATATAATTTTCATACAAGAAAAAAGTATTCTATTTTATGATCATATATAAAATATATTTTGGTGGACTATATTGGATAGTAAAAGTCTAAATCATCGATAAATTCCAATAAAATTTCAAAAATTCCTTTATTTGATACTTTATTCAAACTTTATCTGATCAATATTCTTCATAAATGTCAAATCAATAACACTTTGTATTGCATAAAGTCCAAATCTTTATAAATCTCAATATTGGAATTACAAAACTCTACAACTTTTTGAATTAAACTTTTTATAGCCACACCTCTATTTGATAACATACATCTGATGTAATTAACAAAACTACATAGCACTGACTTTTTACAACCGAACCTCAAAATCCCCCTTTGTACTCATGCTTGGATCACAAGAGCTTTTTTAAATCATGATGTTTGATATGTTATTAATAATACCAAATCACTTGATTTATCATTATTTCACTAAGAATATTCTTATTCCAAAATACAACTTTGACTCAATACCTAAGGAATTGTGATGTTTAATCAATAAAGAAAACATCACCAAAAAACATATGATATCCATATGAATTTATTTACAAGATAGAACTGGGAATATATTTTTACTAACATTTGTTTAAATCCATTGTTCAATTACATTAGTCCAATCAACTCCATATGATTACCACAGTATGTTGGACTCTACCTTTGGTTCCACACTTCATCTTATTACATTGATCCAATGGACTTCTTCCATAATACTTGGTCAAATAAATTTTTTTGAAGAGTTTTATTAAGTATATTCCTTAAAGAAACTTTATAACATTGATAACAATGTTCTTATCTAACCATCATAACACATGTTATAGAAATCAAGAACAACCCACCAATATTCTTAAGTAAATAAAATATTCTAACAAGATTTCACCTTCATGTAGTGAATATATGAAGTTATGAATATATTCCAAGTCTTCTAATGGAAATATAAAAACTTATTTTCTTCCTAGATAACAATACTTTGAAACTGTATTTTCTTCTTTATCTAATCACCCAAGCTACATTAAAATCATTACAAAGATTGGTTACCTCAATAAAATATTTCATAGAAACATATTATTTATAAATTATTCTACATATTAACAAAAATGAAATATTTCTATTTCATTAAACACAAATTGAAACCATTAAAAAAATAATACTCACAAAAATGGCCTCTTTTATCTCCCTGTTTTTCTTAAAAATACCTTCATGGTTCCTTTGAAATAATTATATAAAAATGAGTATTTATTTAATTTATCTACCATATAATTTTCCATATATCCGCACTTTCATTTCCCTTTTACTTCCTATTCTTGAAAATAAATAAAAAATTCATGGGAAAAGGGCATCAATTCGTTCTTAATAAATGTTCCACCCATCATTTTAGTCTAAGATAATGTAATCCATGCTCTATGTAGAAAACAAGAAGATTTTATTTAAACAATTTTTTTTATTTAACAACAAATCATGATACCATATAAAATGATAAGACATAAACTTTTCTTCATGGAATAACCAATTTTATTCCTATATTAAGACTATAATTAAAACATTTATAAGTTGGATAAGTCAGAAAATTCTTCTCTCAATTTAATAAATATATCAAAAACATTCAAGTAGAATAATTAGGATAAGAAGCCTTGGAACTTTATTATGCTTATAATTTTCTTATGTCATTAAAAAATATACTTTTTCTCATTTTGTGTTAATTTTTTTTATCCATGGATGAGAGATTAAGAAAAAAATACCTTTTCAATAACTCTTCTTTAAGAACATTCCATAATAATTTGATTTATATGAAGTAATTAATCTGGATGTAACTTTATCATAATCCACTTATTTTCCCCTCTAGGAAACCTTCCTTAAGATATTATTAATGATAAAACTCTTTAATAGATAATATTTATTAAATTTAGTTTGACAATACAAAAAAATAAGTCTTATTTATCTGGATTTCCATACTTTTAACAATTTCCATATCTTCACCAAGGATGACCATTTTCAATATACTCCTTTAGAACTCAAAATTCAAGATCAAATCAAGATGTGATCTTCTTTTTCTTTATTATCATGCATTGAAAACAATCACTTTAACATTATCAAAGATTATCCTCTTATATTTTTTTTTAATAAACTAACTTAAGTGTCATTCTAGGATGAAAACTTCCTTAAAAAATGCAATCTAATTTTGAAATCTATTTCATTATTTTAGGTTCTCCCCCAGAGATCATGCCTCAAATTCAATTCCGTATTATGAAAAGTAGGAATACAATACACATAGATTAAGAGAATATGGTGTATATAACTTTCTTTAATAATGTGAACAGTGAGGTTGAGATAGTTTTCTCAATAATGTTTCTCAATCACCTCTAATATTCATACTTGAACATCTAAAATTTATTTCTAATTTATCTTGTGGAAACATGGATATTTTCACATTCACTTTTACTTTTCATGGAAATTTTTTTTATTAAAAACCTTTAGGGTTGATTCATTCTTAATTCCATTAAGGACATCTTATTTTTCTTGTAGAATGGTTAAAAAACCTTTTACACTATGTACATAGTTCTTAAATCTCTCATACCAATATTCTTTAACACAATAGTTATCTTTTGTTGAAAACATCTCGCGATTTTCATTTCCATCAAATGAAATATTTTATTTTCCTTTCACACAAGTCTTTTCTTATGCTTCTTATGGTTTCCTTATAATCTCTAAATACTAGATCCATATTATTGAAATATCACTTGGAACATTAACAGTAAGTTTTGGTTGTCTAGATAGATTATTTAGAGTGACTTTATTTTTATCAATCCTTTTTTACTATGAAATCTTCTTCAATTTATTGGATTTAGAATCCAAATAATTTTCATCATTATATCTAGATATGATCTTAGGATTGTTTTTCACAAACCAGCCTAGATACCATGGTACCCTAATACCTGAGCCAGTACTAACATAGCCTGATGTGTATTCCTAATCCTCACAGTTTGGAGACTAGCACCTGACATAATACATGATCAAAATGGGAACCGATTTTCCCCAAAATAATATAATATAAAAGATACAATTTAGTATGCTCAACACTCTAAAATGTGAAAGTACCAAAAACAAACATGCTTAACAAATACCCAAGAAGTACATTATCAAAGGACCTGACAACTAATAAGATAAAAACAAAACCATCACAAAGGAAATATCATACCAAGAAAAAAAATCAAACTAGATAAAAAAATATCTCAAAAATTTTGTGTAATAATTAGAAAACAACTCCATCATTCACCATCATCACTCTATGGTCCAAAGGATTGAAAACATCCACCACCTCCATGTGGAACTTTTACTTTTGTCATACCTAGCATAATGAAGTCTATAAATAACCAAATAAAATTGTAGGGTGTGATATATATAGACTATAAGGTTCCCACAATGTGTTCCATAATCAATACAATAACAATTTACCATTTATTCTAGCAATTTAAATAAAAATAAATAACATCAAATTTTCATATTTTAAATCAAAACATGATTCATTCAAATATATTGAAGATATATCAAAAAATCTTTCAAACAGGATTAAATGAACATTTTATATAAATAAATTTACATAAATAAGTTGGCATGAATAAAAAAGTAAAAAAAATAAACGACATGTATAATAAAATCACGTAAAAAAAGCACCACAAAAAAGTTCCCCACAATACATTAATTTATTTTTGAATAGGATCTAAACACTTTTCATTGATCAAAATTCCTCTAGATATCTATTCAAACTCAAATAAAAACCCTATTCAAGGATCCACTATGGGAAATCAATCAACACCCCAAGTAGGGATCCACTACGAGCAGTCAAGACAAACATGGTTTAGTTAGTGTTTTCATCACAAATACATTACTTGAGGATCAATATCCTATCATAATTATCCCAATTACCTAACAACTACCTAGGCTCACATGTGTTTAAATCAATCAATCAATCAATCAATCAGTCAAATTGGGAAATAATCATTTTAAAATATAATTTCCCAACTTCAGTTTTCAACATGCCTTCCTTATTTCAAAAAAAAAATCAAAAGTTTACATCAATTGATTCCATTTCAAACCAAATTTCAATTTAATCCATTTTCTCAATATAATCATAAAAAAGTAATAATAAAGCCATATTTTTTCATACTTTCAACAAATAATTTTAATTTAATTGAAATCGGGGTTTCCCCAAACACGATGTCCATTTCAAATGAAATATAAAATCATCACAAATAAATGTTTTTAAATAAATAAAAACTCATTTCAATTTAATAAACCAATTAAAGGTTTCAATCTTAGGGAAAAAATTATGGAATCACTTACCTTTAAATTGGGGATCACATTTCACTACACCCTCAATGGGGAACACTATTGAATAATGAAGGTGTAAAAGATCTAGGAACACAACCAAGAGTCAAGGTACAAAAAATGGATTTTAGATCCATCAATTAGGTGATGATATATAAAAATATAAAGAGGTGAGAAATAGATATCATAAGAAACCACATAAAAAGAGATCAAATTACCAGGAGGAGATTGAAGGATATTGATTCCAGTTAAATCCAACAAGAAGAATGTTTGGAGGAGATAAAATAACCTATTAGGGGCCTCTGAGGACTAAATAATCATGTTAGGGTCGAATAGGTTGACTAGAAACTTGAACCGTGGGGTTAATGAATGTTATATAATTTTTAAAGGAATTAACACCCACACATATGGTTTTATAGGTAGGTCTTCATGGGGAGAGAATCCATGCACCCTAATCATATGCCACTATTGGTATTCAATTTTGGGTGCATAGTTTGGAGGGGTGGGAACATGGTTTGGAAAAACCATGTTCCCCCTTCCAGTGGCTCCCAACAGGGTTCATGGTTTGTTGGGGAGAACCAAATGGTTTTCCCTAACTGTGTACCAACTATGAACAACTCCTTGGGCATCCAAAAGTATCCAAATTCTTCCAAAAAAAACCAAAATAAGAACCAAATTAAAAGGAGATCAAAATAAGCATCAAGAAGTACCTAAAATAAGAAAACAAAATGTTATAACCTCCCCACCATAAAAAATTTTTTATCCCCAGAAAGCCTATAAAAAAGCTTCCATATCAAAAAGATGAGGCCACTACTCTCTCATCAATGACCCTGACCCCCAAATCTCATGAGAATAAAAACAATTATTCTATGGAACTTGAAAAAAATGTATTTTCTTCCCATAAAGTGCATTTTTTTAGAATCAACCATCCTCTCTAGATGCTCAGTCATGGATAAGTCATAATAAACATCAATATCAGTCCAGCTCAAAACCTATGATGGGTCAGAAAGATATATATGAAGTTGAGATACATGGACAGCATTATGTATCGACATCAGGTGTGGTGGAAGTTCTAAATGGCAAGCCACTTTCCCCACCTACTAAACAATATCCTAAGGTCCTGAAAAGTGAGTATCCAACTTCTCTTTCCTTCCAATACATCGGTGACCCAACTAAGGTGAAACTTTAAAAAAAAACTTGGTCACCAACTGAAAATGCTTAGGGTTGCCTATGACGGTCAACAAAATATTTTTACCAGATCTATGCCATCAACATTATCTAATGAATCAATAGAATGTTTTAAATCATCACTTGGACCAAACCTGGTCCAACTAAATAACTTTTCCCAATATCTAACTAACACAAAAAATATTTAAAAGGCATATTATATAAGGACTTAGAGGGTGATGTCTAAATTGTAGATTGGTAACTCTTATTATAATGAAATTCAACTAGTCCAAAATAGACATTGGAAGCTCCACCAAAGTTTAGAACATAATCACAAATCATTTCCTTAAGAATCTGTATAGCCCTCTCTATTTGGAAATCCATTAGAAAATGGTATGCTGCACTTAAAAAAGCCTATAATCCCATCACTACCTAAAGGGATCACAAAAAATGATAGGTAAAAAAGGGATCTCTATTAGAGACTATAGTAGAACTCAATAAAAATGAACAATCTATTTCAATTAGATATTTCCCAACTCCTCAACTTTGGTTTTATCAAAAATTTATAATAACTTAGAAAATTTTATCATCTCTTTGATCATAAGAAATATATAATTATTTCCTAGATGGTTAAATGGAAACCCAACCACAAAGTCTATTGAAATATCATCCCACTTATAAGTCCTCACTAGATGTGGCTGAATAAAAACTAAATTTATCTGGTACTCGACCTTCACCTATTTGAAATTATAATTACAAGACACAAAATAAAAAAAAATTGTATCATACCTAACCACCAAAATAATAATTTCATATAATAAAACATCTTTTTTATTTTAGGTTTCATTTCCCACTAGTAATTTTTCCAATTCCTCATCATATCTTTTCTCATTAAAAAGGGACCAATGAACTGGTTCCAAAAACATAGGATACCCTTAGAAGATAATGAATTATCACCAATAGTATCCCCACCCTAAATAGAGTATATAAAATATCTCTCCTCATTATTGTCTTGAGAAGACAATGGAATGTTACTAGGCCTTAGGAGAAATCCATGAGATGCAAACAGTTAGAAATAAATGCTAAGGGATTCAATATAATTGGTGGATTATTTTCTCACTGTAAATAGAAAAACCTCAACCAAGAATCCCAAAACCAAAAAAGACCACTATATTATTCATTATAATTTTGAAATATAACTCAAAGTAATACCAAAAGACATAAATACTAAACTATACCAATAACCATATCAAAGTACAAAGAAGAAGAAAAAACTAATAAAGCTTAATGACTCCGAACACATAACTACACAACTCCCCACATTATCCAAGATCCAACTACAAAATCCATTCCCATGGTATTACAATACGTTACTAAAGAAATGAGATTACTTTATTTTACCTGTGTCTTGATAAACAATATCTTCAAATTCATTAAAGTTCCCAAGCATATGGTGAGTAATGAAACTCAATAGGTTTTTCCAAAATGACTTTCCTACTCACACTACAAATATAGAACAAGTTATCACATTTATATAAAACAATTTATATATAACTATTAAAAAATTAACAGTTTATATAGAATCCAAGAAGTTCCAAACCAAAATAATTTGTTGAACAAAAACAATTTCCAAGGAAAGAAACTAAACAATTATTTAAAACCATTTCTAAAATTCCATTTTTTGCCTAAAACATTCCATTCCAAATCTCTAAACATACAACCATGCATGAAACCTTGGAACTCTATATACTCGTGAGTGATGACTCATCCATTCACTAATCCATTTCTAGGTGAACCATTTTTATGGGGGAAAGTTCATACTCTTATCCATCCCACTTTTGGTGTGGGAAACTTCACACCCTTATCTGTCTCGAATGCATATGAACACACACCAACCATTATACCCAAAACCAATTCAAAATCATCCTTTCCATCCATTTCAATAAAAATATATTTTATTAAAAACATTACCATAAAAACATTTCCATGAATCAAAAACAAGTTCACATTTTAAAATCAACATTTTAAAATCCATAAAAAATCACTTTTCATAATAACCAATTTTCACAATTTCAGAAAGCTTCGCAAATTATGGATTATTCAAATATTTTCATATCAATTTTATAGTTCAAAATAAATTAAACCAATTTAAAATCAAGCCTTCTAGTTTTAATAATTGGAGTCGAGGGTGAAACCACCTACCTCAAAAACTATGGCAAAAACGAAAAATGACACAATTTCTTTAACAAAACAGGTTGAAAATCATAAAAATACTCCATAGATCCCATTACCTAACATAAACATGCAAAAATATCATCATGACATGAATCACAAACCATGGATTTATCCCCAAAATATTAGATCCATTAATCAATGATACGGAAGAATATGAATCTAAATAAAATAGCCAAGAATGGCCACCTAATAAGGAATCTGGGCTTCAACGCAGTAATATTTTCCAGCCAATCAAGAATAATGGTCTCCATAGCCTTTGAGAAGAGATGAATTTGAGTTAGGGTCTTATAAGGGAAAAAAAGAACCACTTGAGGGCACAAAAAAGTTATACCCACAATTTTTTGATCTAAATTTTAGTTTTTCACTGTTAGGTCACATGGTTAGGCATACCATATACAAACCATGAACATGACTCTAACTCAATAAGCACCTCACATGGTTGCCTCTCATGGACAGACAAACAAAACATCCCCATGCTGAATCCCTATTTCCAACTTCACATGATTTCTCTTGGGTGGCTGCACAGTTTGGCCAAACCATGGACCTAACCATGCACCAACCCAGTATCCTCTATTTTACTTTTCATAGTTTCCTAGAGGTATTTCACAGTTTCAACTAGCTATACTAAAATAATGAAACTTTATAAAATACCCAAAAAGACATTCCAAAAGTCCTCTATAACCTTATAAACTTCACCCAAACACATTAAATACTTAAAGTACATAAATCAATGTGTACTTACTTGAAATTTGGGTTGCTAAATTCTCCCCACAATTGGCCGTTTTGTCCCTAGAAATTAAAAAACCATAATTTCCTTAAAATATTCAGGACATTTCTTGAACATTTCCTTTCCCGTTCCCAAATTTATTCATAAATCCAACTATGTTGCCAAAAAACCCACACCACACTAAGGATTTTCCCACAAAAGACTCTTTATTGCCTATCCAAAATCCACACAGGAACCTGAATCAACAAAGAATCCAAATATGGGTCAACATGATACCACAAAACCACATGGTTAGTATTAGGTTGATACATTTTCAACTGATATATATGAAATACACTGTCCACAAAACTAAACTGTGGTGAAAAATCCAACTGATATTCCACCTCACCAACTCATTCAAGTATCTAAAAAGGGACTATGTGTTGAGGATATAAATTCTCATGATTTTTTATATGATGATTTCCAAGACTTATAGAGATTATCTAGAAAACATTATAACTCACATAGACTGAAAATAGACATTGATGATGTTCCACATAAGATTTATAAAGACTCTGAGCTGTCTCCATCCTTTTTCTAATCAACTGAACCTTCTCAGTTTCATCTTGGAAAAGGCTTAGTCCAACCAGTGAAGTCTCACCAATTTCCACCCAAAAAGGTGGAGAATGATAAAAAAACCATAAAATTATTCTAAAGGATCCATATCTATCAAGGCCTAATAACTGTTTTATATGAGAACACTGATAATGGTATGTGATCTTCCCATGAGACACTAAAATCCATGACACAATATTGAAATATATCTTCCAACATTGATACCATCCTTTCATATTTTTCATCGATTTGAGGATGATACACTGTACTTGTAATCAACTGAGTCTTAGGGACTTTCTATAAGTATTTATTGAAACTATATATAAACCTTGAATCTCTATTTGATTCTATTGAAATTGTTATGTCATGCCTCTTTACCACTCCTTGGATATAGATTTTTTATAAGCCCTCCATTGCATGAGATCCATGAATATAGATGAAATGGGCCAACTCTATGAGTCAATACAGTATCACCCATATAGAATCTTGTTCCTAATCCATCCTTGGTAGACCTATCACAAAATCCACCACTATCTACTCTCATTTCCAAATAGGAATAGGTAAAGGCTGCAACATACCCACTGGCCACTGGTTCTTTGCATTAACTTACTGACAGGTGGAGAATATCATCAAAAACATAACCACTTTTCTTTTCATGATAACCCACAAAAAGTTTTCTTTTAGTTCTTTATACATCTTTTATATCCCAGGATGGATAGCCCATCTTGAATGATAGTATGAATGAAGATGTTTTTCTCAAAAATCTAAAGGTAGAACCATATGACAATGAAATAAAAATATTGAACTCCCATCTAGTTTTCATCCCTCAATGGTATCCCCAATATTAAGTTTTGACATCATCGTAACACATTTTAAATTAGATATCTATCCCTCTTTAACTATTACCCCCAAGTTAGGAAAGAAAATAAACTAGAAACAAAACCACATTATTATCTCATTTTTCACAATCCAAGTTCATGTAAGCTATTGCTGACATCAAATTTCACTAATATGAAGCTTACTTTTCCAACAAACCATATGAATTTATTCTTAATGAATCCAACACTGAATTGCCTTTACCTAGTGTATACATCAAGTCAGAGTAAAAAATTTAGACATACTCTATCCCTCTTCTTTGTGTCAAATTGAAATCCCTTTGTGAGAAAATGTGTTTCAATTTATTATAATCTATAAACATCATGAATTTATCACCAAAAAGTTAATGATGATAAGTATTGAAATAATGTACTACAACAGCCAACTCCAAATTGTGTGTTGGGTAGTTATTCTCACAAAACCATAATTTTCAGGATCTGTAAGCAACAACATGATCTATGTTCATTAGAAAACATCCCAACCTAGATCTCAAAGTATAAAAATACACCACGTATCCTTATTCTGATTCTAGAAATATAATAATCCATGTTGATGTAAATAAAAAATTAATTTCTTGAAATGCCTTCAAATATTCTTCAATCCACTAGAATGGAACATTTTTTCCTTTTCAAATTTATCATAGGTGAACCTTGTCATTAAAATTTCTAGAAAAAGAATCCATAATATCCATCCAATATAAGGAAACTGAGTATCTCAAAGTCATTATTTGGTGGTTTATAAGAGAAAACAACTTGTATATTTCATGGATCCACAAAAACTCATTTTTCAGAGATAAAATGTTTAATGAAACATGCATATTGAATCCAAAAATCACACTTTGATAATTTTTCATACAAACGACAATCATGAAAAATTCCCAACATTGTCATCAATTGTTTCTCATGATCAACCCTTTTCATTGAATACACCAATATGTCATCCATAAACACCAACAAAAAATAATCCAGATATCTTTCAAATATCTGATTCATCAATTCCATAATGACTGATGGGGAATTTGTAATACCAAATGGCATAACCACATACTCATAATGCAAGGTCCCGACCCCAGTTTCCAAAATTCGGTGACTTATTTTATGACATTTTCATATAAACAAGGAATGTGAATCATGAATGACCAATTAGTTTAGTATATTTGGAAACAAGATACATACAGAAGTTCAACATTACAACTTTAAATGAAATATAACATAAAAGTTTTATTGGAAACACCCACAACTGTAAGTTTATGCTTATAGGTCACTCATAAAACACTTCTTCATGTCCAATAAAATGAAACACAGGAAATGGGTGCACTCAAATTCTTATTAAGGGTAATAAATACAGATTATTATATCATAAACATAAACATTGGGCATGGTGAATAACTAAAAACACATGCCTTTAAAAATAAAGTTGAACACATTATGGGAGAAATAAGAGATGAATAAATAATTCCATAATAAAACATAATCATTGATATTATAATAGTCGAATAACTACATGAACTATCTTTATTATTTCCATAATTATGGAATGAATAATTCAAGACATCATGGTCGTACTTTTGAGGCTTCCTTCCAAGACCATAAATAACCAATTTGTCAAGGACTCGTGTCATGACCTAGTTTTTCTCAGAGAACTACTAATGCATCAAGGGGATATAGTGGTCCCCGACTGACTCTTAATAAGTTCAATCCATTTCTCATATGAAAATTGATAAACATAAACCACATATACATTCATTTAGAAACTAACATATGAATTTAAAATAACTTTCCTCGAACATTTAGCATAAACACTAACCATTAAGAGTAAATTGGAGAAGGGTTTTAAGATAGAAAATCCATAGTCAAACCAATAATAAATAATTAAATTAAATATTATAGATGATACCATAAAATATTTGTCCCAATAATACATAATAATCAACAATATTTTTGAAACTGATAAAAATACTCTTATAAAATCATCGAGTAATTCTTGATATAAATACTCTTTTACTTTGAAAAGAAATGTTCTTTTGGAAAAATATTTGTATAAAACCAGAAGTGATTTGAGGTATATTTATTACAATAAAAAGATTAATTTTATGGAAATAATGGGTTTTAAAAGAAAAATTAGATTTCTTTTGAAAATAGGTAAGAATTTGAGAAATTCCTTTGAACCAGGGTTTTATTTCGAAAAGAAATTTGAAATTTCCTTTTAAAACGTGTAGCTCCCCATAAAATAAAGAAGGATTATGGTTGGTAAAAAAATATATAACACTGACACAAAATTAATTAGAAGAAAATAATAATAAATAATAATTTCATTGGGGTAAGTATAAAATAAGAGTAACCTGAATGAAAATGGAGGTTCGGGTAGAAAACTCTTACTTTAAGTACAAAGTGTTCCTCACTTGATCTTAATGACCTGAATAATAAAATTTATGTTCCTAAATTAATGATTACCAAATCTCCTCTACACTTAATTGATTTATTATAACCTTATTAGGTTCATTCATGGATTTTTGATGGGTTAAGATATTGGATTTCATTTTTTGGGAGTGTTTTCGTCCATGGTTTTCACGATCAGTTTACTTATATTCAAGTATGGATAAACATGTAGATTAAGAATTGTTGTCTAGAATAGAAGTTTTATGTTATTAGTGAACAACCATAAGATTAAATGTTCATAAAATTCATTTGGTTATTTGGAGTGAAGATGAATAATTAGATACAACTTTAATGACAAATGTTTGGGTTAATTGGTGGTTCTTGAATGCAATGAACTCATTTTGATTTATAAATTAATATCATGTGTACCAAAGGGTTCCAGAACCTTAAATAAGTTTTAATAAATATATTATTGTATATTTAAATCATAAAAATGGTTTCATGAATATAATTTAATATATTAATATAAATTGAAAACCCATCTTCCTTGATCTGATAAATTAACACACCTTAGATGGTGTTTTCATATCTAGTATAAAAGAATGGGAAAAGAGATTTGATAAAGAATTATTACATTATCATAAAAATATTCTAGAAAATTTAATGTATTGGATTCACCACGATATTAATATTAAGGTAGGTGAGGAAATAAAAATAAAATAAAGGAACTTGAAATAAAATTAATGAAAAGAAGAATTTACCTCTTGATGTAATCTTCCTTGAGGGCCTCTTTAGAGGGGAGTTTTGGTCTTCTTATGTGACCAAAATATTTTAGACATGGGGTAGGATCCTTGGAGGATATTTGAGTATAATTTGGACTAGGAACAAGGCTTGAGGGGAGTGGGGGGGGGGGGGTTATAGTGGAGGTGAGGAGGGTTTTCCCATTATTTTAATAATTATTTTATTATGTGGCCAAATAAAACTAATAGTTTTGATTAGCGTGACAAAAAAATAGTAATAAGTTCACGTGAGTTCAAACCCATGGTCATTTACATCATCCATGACTCAATCATGATGCATACAATCACTTATTTAGCATATTTTTTAAATTATTGAATTTTACTATTCAACAAAAATTCTAGTAGTTCAGAAAATCCCAAAAATTCACCCTGACCATTTCTCAATGTGTAAAATTAAAAAATTAACCCCATTTTTTGAAAATAATTCTCTAAATATTTTTAATTTAATTTTTAAACAAAATCATACTTAATTTGAAAAAAAAAACATTAAATTAGAACTCGTTTTATAACACCTTGAAAAATTAATCAAGGTCCCATAAATTTTTTTATAACTATAAGACAATAAAATAACAAATTATGATTACATTTTATGAAAGAAAATTTCCATTTTATGTTATTTAATTAGTCATAAAAATGTAATGAAAATATTTATGACATACAAAAATACCAATACTTATACTATGATCTTTTTTATTTATAAGATTTCTAAATTGTATTAATACATTCATGGGTTAAGTTTTCATTTTTAGCTGATTTAATATTAATTACTATTCATAAGGGTATGTTACTATTCATAAAAAAAATTGATTCTATAAAACTTTAAATATCGTACTAAATGCAACCATGTATGTCAGTTTTTTGAAATTCCAATCAGAGAGATGGTAAAACTATGTTTACTGGCTAGGTAATAAAAAAGTGGTGTTTTTTAAAGACTCAGTGTTTTATAACTTCAATATTAAATCTATTTACAAAGACTTGGGGTGTTACATTATCACCTCCTTACAAAAAATTCCTTCTTGAAATTACCATAAATTTACCATAAAAAATACTTGGGTAGGTCTTCAGGATCCCATGTCACCTCTTCAATTTTTTGATTTTTCCAAATAAAATTTACCCGTCAAGTCATCTGATTCCTCAACACTTGTTCTTTAGTGTCTAGAATCCATATATTCTCTTCACATTATGATAGATCAGGTTCCAATTCTAAACCTTCATAAGTGAGAACATATGTTGGGTTTGGCATGTACTTTCTCAGCAATGACACATGGAACACATTATGCACTTTAGACAAGATAGGTGGCATAGCCAAATGATATATAAAAACTCAAATTATCTCTAAAATTTCAAAAGGGCCTATATACCTAGGTGTTAGCTTCCCTTTATTCCCAAATATTATAACACCCTTCCATGGATATACTTTTAAGAATTCTTGGTCTCCCACTTGAAATTCCAAATCCTTCCTTCTATTATCTAAATAACTTTTTGTCTACTTTGAAGTGCTTTCATATGGCCTTGAATAGTCTTTAACGTCACTGTTGTTTCCTTAACAAACTATAGACTCACAATCTTCCTTTCTCCAACTTCATCCAAACAAGTTAGTGCACGACATCTCTTTCCACACAGTACTTCATATGGTGCCATTTGAATACATGAATGGAAACTATTGTTGTAGGAAAACTCAACTAAAGGTAAATATTGATCCCACATAGCTTGAAAGTCATGTGAACATAATCTCGACATTTCCTCTAATATTTGGATCATACATTCTTATTACCCATCAGTTGGAGGATGATAAACAATACTCAAACGAAGCTCAGTATCCAATGTTTTCTGAGGTATTTTTAAATACTTTCAATGCATATCGAGTTTGTGATCAAACACTATCAAAAAGGTGATCCATGAAGTATTACAAATTCATTGATATAGAGTTTTTCAAGCCGCTGCAGGGGAACATCCTCCCTTATAGTGAGGAAATGTGAAGATTTGATAAGTCGGTCCACAATTACCCACATTACATAATTCTTTCTTGTAGTTTTGGGTAATCTAATGAAAAAATACATGGTGATGTTATCACATTTCCATGTAAGAATAGGTATAGGATGCATGAATCATCTAGGATGTTGTCGTTCAAACTTGACTGGTAGAAAACTAAACTTCTTGATACATAATCAGAAATTTCCCGCTTCATGTTGTCCCACCAGAAATGTTCTTTTAAATCTCTATACATTTTAGTGATACTTGGGTGTATAGAGAAATTAGAGCTATGTAAATCATCCAATAACTCCGTTTTTACCTCAGGTATATATGGAAGATATATAATCTTACCAAATTTTAGAATTCCATCTTCACATATAAAGTCATCCAACTTACCATATTTCACAGCATTAAATTTCTTTTGAAGGTTCTCATCATCAGGATGAGTGATTTTAATCCTTTATAATAAATATGTTTGGGAAACCAATAGGAAAAGAAATTATGATTCACCTTTTTTGATAATTCCCATGTCCATCCTTATTAGATCCATGAACACATGACCTATTTCAATCAATATTTTGTTTAAAACTCCATGATCCTTTCTACTCAATGCATCAACTACCTTATTTTCCTTTCCAATGTGGTAGTGTATAGAAAAATACTAATCCTTGAGTAGTTTGATCCATCTCCATTACCTCATGTTCAATTCTTTCTATGAGAAGATTTACTCCAGACTCTTGTTATCTGTATATATCTTATCTCACACCTTTGACCATAGAAATAGTGTCTTCATATTTATAGAGAAAATATCATAATAGATAATTCATTATCATTAGTAGGATAGTTTTTCTTCTGAATTTTTAACTACCTTGATGCATAGGAAATAAATATATCATTCTTCGTAAAGACACAACTAAGTCCTTTATTTGATGAATCACTATGATCAAAAACCCATCATTCCCTGATGGTAGAGTTAGGATCAGATCATTCACTAATCTCTTATACAACTATTTGAAATAGTTCTTACATTATTTTACCTATATGAACATAACCCCTTTATGAATATTCTAGGACTTTGGGCTGGCTAAATAGTCAAAGTTATGAATGAAACTCCGATAATATCCTTCTAAACCAATGAAACAATGTACCTCGATTATGTTCATTGGAGTAGGCCATTCATGCACAACCTTTGTCTTCACATGATCAATAGATATTCCTTACTTAGAGATAATGTGTCCAAGAAATGAAATTTATTTAAGCCAAAATTCACACTTTCTAAACTTCCCATATAATTCATTTCTTCTAAGAGTCTTTAGAATAGTGTGCAAGTGATTTTTATGATCTTCAATGATTTTGGAGTGTACTAAGATATCATTGTTGGAACCATGGTTGTATTTGCATGAATTGGATTCTGTTTTGTGTATGTTGTCAATCCTCAGTGAATGTCATAATATGTTCCAACAAAGTGATCTTACACTTCAAGAAGATAACAATATTGAAGGTGGCACTGTGTCCCAGTGTTTTCCCAATTTTTGGACCTCAAAACTGAAAAATGGAGAAAAATGTTTTTGGAAAATGGAATTGCATGTCGTGTACTTGAAGAAGAGGAAACCTGAGAACCTAATGTTTTTCAAGATCAGAACATCAAAATATGGAAAAGGAAAAAGGGGTGCCCAAGTTTTGAAGTTGGTCGCACAAGTGATTTGTGGGGGCAGAGACTTGTGCGCCGAAACTTGTGCACTGAGAGGACACTTGTGTGCCATCACGCAGGGTGTCCAAAGGCCTATAAATACATGTTGACACCTCCTCATTATACATGATGTTCAGATTTAGAGAAAATCAGAGCTCTAGTCATGCAGGTGTTGTGGTCACGCAAGTGGTGGTGGGTCGCAAAAGTTGAAGTTGCGCGACAGTTGTTAGCTGTGTACCAAAATCGATTTGGGCGTAAAAGGATGTGAGTCGTGCAAGTTTGAAGTTGAAGAAGTGAGTGTCGTGCAGGTGGTTGAGATGAAATTGTGTGCCAGTTTGGACTTGCGCGCTGAGGCTTGGTTGTCATCTTAAAACTTGCGCGCTGGGCTTGGAGAAGCGCACCAGGTGTGGTTGAAGTACGTCAGTCTTTCTGGGGCTGCACGAAAGTTGGAAGATTGCCTGATACCTTCGGTGCAAAGTGAGATTAGTATATAGGTGAGTGTTGGGATTCAATAGAGCATCTACATACAATAGAGGATGAATTCATTAGCGAAGACGAAGATACCTTCACGTCTATAAACTGAGTTGGAATTCACCAAAGGCAGTGAGCTAGGGGGAGTCAACGGGAGTGACCCGAGGGATACAGTGAGCTATCCCTAAAACTTTGTAAAGGAAGTGAGCTTGGGACAGAGTGACTGTGTCCGAACCTTTGTAATCCATAGCTAGTGAAGTTTAGTGGAATTTGGTACGACCGATAACCTATCGACGTATGTTCCTTGGATGTAGCCATCAGTGGTTAACCAAGTAAAAAGTGTTGCGTCATCTCTCTGCATGTGAATGTTTGTTTTATAATTTTTTTCAGCATACTGGTTTAACAAGTTCCTACAAACGTGGGAACAAGATCCATCACATTAAAAGAAAAAGTTTTCACCCAGATTCACCCCTCCCCTCTCAAGGTGTCCTATAGTCCTACAATCATCAATAAATAAAACCACAAAGTCATTAAGATATTCTTTGAAAACTCTATTCATTATATCCATGAAAATAGAGGTTGAATTAGTCAGTACAAAAGGCATTACTATAAACTCATAATGCCCATACCTAGATTGAAAAGTTGTCTTTGGAATGTATTCTTTATTACTATAAACTGATGATATCCATATCGAAGGTCAATCTTAGAAATATATTGGGCTCCATGAAGTTGATCAAATAAATCATCAATGTGAGGTATGAGATACTTGTTCTTTATTGGTATAGCATTGATCTTCCTATGGTTAATTCACAACCTCATATATCTATATTTCTTCTTAACGAAAAGGATAGGGGCTCCCCATGGAGAAACACCAGGGTATATGAATCCTTTATCACTCAATTCCCCTAGTTGTTTCTTAAATTCTAATAATTCTACACTAGAAATTCTATACGGGTTCTTTGATATGGTACTTGAATCAAGAATTAAGTCAATGTAAAAATCAATTTCACACTCTGGAGGATGTACAGTTAAATCCCCTAGAAATAAATCAACATATTCTTTCACAATTGGTACAACCTCTATTTGAAAGTTCTTTTCCCCACCCATATTTATTCCATTCCCTTCCTCCCCAGTAATTGAATTCGGAAGATCTACTAGGGGTGGATCTAGAAAAGAATCATCTATATAGGTTTTTACTCTAAAGAAAAGGGATTCAATTCTATTCTCAAAAATCGTAACTTACCTCTTCTTGCAATAGATCTTCACATTATAACATGAAATCCAAATCATAACTAGGATTATATAAAAGTTAATAATGGGTATGATGATAAGTATATAAACTAAATAATGTTTATGTGTCATGAGGGGGACTAATCAACACATCTTTGCTGCCATGATACATACCCTAAGAGTTTTGACTGAAAATCCCTTTATTAAATCAAATTGAACATGTCTAATTTTCTTGGAAAACATGGAATATATAAAAGAATGCGATGATCCAGAATCAAATAAATCATTTTCAATATTGAAGGAAATGATTAAATTACCAGCCACCACATTGTTAAGAACTTCAACCTCAACCATTGTGACCGCATAAGCTTGGACTTGCTCCGTTATCCTTGTTTGGGGAACATTTGTATAACTCTTAGTACATTCATGTGCAAAATGTACCATATATTTACAAATATATCATTGAACACTGATTTTTTTTCTTCCCCTTGCAATAATGAGATTGGTGGCCTTTTTTCCACACTTTTAATAAACTCCCTTTCCCTTCAAGAAAGTGCTAGGGTGTTTCTTACCACAATTACTGCATGGTGTAAGGTCAACTCTTCCCTTATTACACATTTTCTTATTTTCTTTTCAAGATTTTCAGCATCTATCTTCTTTTATTTCCATCATTTTAAGTCATAAGACTTATAAAATCTTTTTTCTGTCTTGATAACGCACTATATCTTAATATGATGATAAATTTAAGGAGACTAGTTCCCTCTAGAGGAATGTTTTTAAACCATCAACGAATCAATAAATATTACTACTTGGATTATGTATGTAGTCCGCAACATGACTTTCCAGCCTTGTAAAGTTTTATTCATACTTGGAAACATTTTTATCCTCGTTCTGACTCAGATTCAAGAATTACCTTTCCATATCCACTCATTGTTTGTAGGGAAAATATTTTTCTAGGAAGATTTACTTAAAATTACTCCATTCCATATATTTTATTTATTCATCATCCTTTGTTTTTTGGATTAAAAACAACCATTTATCCACATCTCCAGGTATATATTAAACTTCCATGACAACCTTTTCTCTTTCATTACATCCCAAAGTGAGAAATATCTTCTTTAGGGAACTTATCCACTACTCAGCTATAGATGGGTTTGTAGTCCCATTGAATGAAAAAGGTTGTTATCACATAAAGTGATCCAACATAGCTCCTCCATGTTTTTGATCAGGATGCTCCAAACATTTAAGTTTATTATTCATAACCTGAGTTAGTTTTCCCAATATAGTTTTATGTTGCCCAGTACTAGTCATAACTATTGATCCAACATCATTATATTTCATCAAAGGGTAATCCTTACATGGGATATGTGTGTTTATGTTGTTTCCATTTCTTAAACTAGGATCCATTTATAGATAATTTCATACACTAGATTAAGTTATAAATCCCAACGTATAATCTCAACATAGAAAAATACTTAGCATAAATTGAAACCCTATGCATGGATAATCCCATAATCCCAAACATGATTTCATTGTGGATAAAATTACATTTAAATCCTTAATAATGTATTTTAAAGGAAATGGGAATTATCCTAATAATACCCCACAGGAGTGTCAAACCAGGTGCATAGTAAGGCCCATTATCATGTACCAAGATTCCATAGGTCAAGCCCGAAACTCCTTGTTGGAGTTTTCACTCCAAGGTACAAAAGTTCTAGAACCACATCCACTTGTAGTATCAAGACAAGGATGTATTTTCAATAAATATACATAAAATCTATTCATTACCATGATTTCAGGATGTTCTTGTATTTTTATCCTCAAAAAATATCTTAGATTTTTGTTCCTAAATCTACGTTTTCTAAATCAAGTTTCCATATTTTCTACTAAACTTCATTCGATACCAACTGTAAGGTCCTGACCCTTGTTGCCTAAAACCGATGCCTTATTTTTTTACATTGTATTATTAACAAAGAATATGTATCCTGAAGGACCAAGTAGTATAGTAGATTTGGAAACAAGATACATACATAAGTTCAACATTATAACTTGAAATTAAATACAACATATTAGTATTATTGGCAACATATAAAACTACATGTTTATTCTTGTAGGTAACTCATAAAAAACTTCTTCATTTCATGAGATAATGAAACATGAGAAAAGGGTGATCTCAAACACCTATTAAGGTTAATCAATAGAGCAGATGATATCATAAACATAAACATTTGGCATGATGAATAACTAAAAACACATGCCTTTAAAAATAAACATGAACTCATTGTGGCATGAAAAAGAGCTGAATAAATAATTCCATAATAAACATAATCATGGGTATTCTACTAGTAGAATAATGACATGATATTTTAATACTATTTTCATAATGAGGTAATTCATAATGTGGGAGATAATAACCATTCTGATAATGTCTCATTCCAATACCATAAATAACCATTTTGTCAAGGCCTCGTTCCATGACCTAGTTTCTCACATGAGACATGCCAATGAATTAATGGGATATAGAGAGCCCCAATCAAAACTTACTAAGAACAAAGAATTCATAATATGAATGGAGATAAAAATAAACCACACATACATTCATATTGAAACTAACATATGAATTGTAAATAACTTTTCCCGAACATTAAGCATAAAAACTATCCATTATGATTAAATTGGTGAATGAATTTAAGATAAAAAATCATAGTCAAAACAATAATAAACCATTAAGCTATAAAATTTAAATGATATCATAAAATATTAATCCCAATAATACATAAGTATCAACAATAGTTTTTAAATAGTTAAAAATACTCTTATAAAATCATCGAGTAATTCTTTATATAAATACCCTTTTAATAAGAAATGAAGAGTTATTTTGAAAAAATATTTGTATAAAACAAGAAGTGATTTGAGGTAGATTTATTACCATATAAATAGTGATTTTATGTTTTTTTAAGAAAACCAGACTATATAGTGCTCTTAAAAATAGGTAAGAATTTGAGAAATTCCCATGAGCTGGGATTGTATTTCGAAAAGAATTTTGAAGGTTCATCTTAAAATATGTAGATCCCTATAAAATAAAGAAGGGTTATGGTTGGTAATAAAATATAGAACACTAAAACATAATTTATTTGGAGTACATAATAATACATAAGAATTTCATTGAGGTGTGTAGACAATAATAGTAACCCAAATGAAAATGGAAGTTTGGGTAGGAAACCCTTACCTTAAGTACAAAGGTGTTCCTAAATTGATCTTAATTACCTAAATAATCTAATTTAGGATCATAAATTAATGATTCCAGAACTTCATCTACATTTAATTGATTTATTATAACATTATTAAGTTCATTCATGGACTTTTGACGGGTTAAGATATTCAATTTCATTGTTTGCGTGTGTTTTCTTCCTTGGTTTTCATGATCTGTTTACTTATATTCATGAATGAATAAACATATATAATGAGAATGGTTGTCTGGAATAGAAGTTGGATTTTATTAGTGAACTTACAGAATATTAAATGGTCATAAAATTCATTTGGTTATTGGGAGTGAATATGAATCATTATATAAAAATTTAATGACAATTGTTTGGGTTAATTTGCGGTTCTTGATCACAATGAACTCATTTTTATTTATAAATTAATTTCATGTCTACAAAAGGATTCCAGAACCTTAAATAAGTTATAATACATATATTATAGATTTTTTAAACCATAAAAATGGTTTCAGGACTAGAATTGAAGATGGTAATAGAAATTGAAAACACATCATCTCTGAATGTGATAAATTAACACTTCTCATATAGTGTTTTCATTTCTATTATAAAAGAAGGGGAAAGGAGAGATGATGAATAATTGTTACTTTATCATAAAAACATTCTAGTACATGTAAGTTACTAGATTCATCACAACATTTTGATGAATGTAGGTGAGGAAATAAAATCAAAATAAAAGAACTTGTAATAAAAGAAATGAAAAGAGGAATTAACCCCTTAAAGTAATCTTCCTAGAAGCCCTCTTTGTGGGAGATGTTTTTTGTATTTTTATGAGACCAAAGGTTTGTAGACATAGGTGAGGATATTGGGATGATATTTGGGTAGAATTTATACTAGGTAAAAGGATTTAGGGGAGTAAGGAGAAGAGGGAGTGAGGGGGGTTTTTATAGTGAAGGGGAGTAAAGTTTCCCCATTATTTTAAACATTATTTAATTAATTTTACAAAGACAACCAATAGTTTCTATTATTATGAACAAAAAGAGTAATACGTTAATGTGATTTTGAAACAATGATCATTTACATCATCCCTGACTCAAAAATGATGTATAAATTCACTTATTTAGCATATTTTGTAAATTATCGAATTTCACTATTCACCAAAAATTCAAGTATTTCCTAAAAATATAAAAAATTCACCCTAACAATTTATCAACATGTAGAATTAATAAATTAACTCCATTTTTGGAAGATATTTTTCAAAATAATTTTAATTTAATTATTAAATAAATTCCAAATTTATTAAAAAACAACATTAAAACTATAACTCATTTTAAAACATCTTGAAAAATTAATCAACATCCCATAAAATTTTATTATAACCATAAGAAAATAAAATAACAATTTATGATTTCATTTTATGAAAGTAAATTTTCATTTTAAATTATTAAATTAACTATAAAATTGTAATTAAAATATTTATGACATACAAAATACCAATACTTATACTATGATCATTTTTCACTTATGAGATATCTAAATTGTATTTATAAATTCATTGGAAACGTTTCCATTTTTTTGGATTATTTACCATTCATTAATATACATTAATATTCATAAGGGTATGTAACTATTCATAAAAAACTAATTTGATTCTATCAGACTCTAAATATCTTACTAAACGTAACCGTGTATGTTAGTTTTTTGAAATTATAATCACAGAGGTGGTAAAACTATGTTTAATATATAGGTTATAATAAAGTGGTGTTTTTTAAAGACTATGTGTTTCATGTATTCAATATTAAATTTATTTTCAAAGACTAGGGGTGTTACACAGAATGTCTATATCCAATTTTGAAAGTTGTTTTTGAAATATCCTCTATATGAACACACAATTGGTGATATCCAAATTGCACGTTAATTTTAGAGAACCACTATGATCCCATTAATTGATCAAAGAGATCATAAATTTGTAGAATAAGATACCAATTCATTATCATAACTTGGGTAAGATTACGATAATACACACAAATACTTAGAGTTCTATCCAACATTTTCATGAAATAAACTGGTGAATCCCAGAGAGAAGTACTAGGTTAAATGTACCCTTTGCTTTCTAGATCTTCTAACAGAAATTTAATTTCCGTTAATTATATTATTTTCATCTAATAAGATTAAAGAAAGATATGAATGGTCCCTAGTAAGAGATCAGTCATAAAAGCCACCTCCCTGGTGGGTTGAAACCTTGAAAATTCATCGGGAAAATCATCAGGAAATTGATCCACAATAAGTGGAAAACCACCACACTAAATTTAATTCTTCGATTCTAAGGTCAAAACTACCAACCGATATGGTATATTTCCAACTAATGGTTCCAAAAAGCCTATTGAACATTCCTTTACATTCTGGTCTCCTTTAATTAGATGCTTGTTTCCATCATCAGTCGTAAATCTAACCCTTCAAGTATAATAGTCAATGTGTGTTTTCAACATTATCAAACAATATATACATAGGATTATATCATATAAATCCATATCAAGCATAGATAAATCCCATATCAAATCATATCCATAAAAATTTATAGAAAATTATTTACTCATAAAGTCACTAAATTCTCTTTGACCAAGAGGAGCTTGAAGTTTCAAAACAGAATGCATCATCTCAATATGTAAACAGAGAAGATCGACAACACAAGAAGCAATAAATGGGATACACCCATATTAAAAAAATCTTTCATAAGGGTGGAATTTAAAACAATCATACCTCACTATCGATGGTCCTTATTGATCATTCAAAATAACTTTCAAAGATCTATATAACTTATTAATAACTGCACCTTGTTTTTTAATGTACTACAAGGATTTCCCTTACTGACGAGTCATGGTATTCCTAGAATCACCACGTCTATATAGGATCTACTGATGAGTGGCATTCTGTTACTCTCTTCCTATTGAAGCATATGATTTCTGTGAAACATGAGATGTGTCCTCGGCACCCGACCATGGAGAACTGTGATAATAGTGCTGAATACACCCCATTTAGTAGAAATTGTGGTATTCTCTAGGTGGTGTTGTACAAACTCGATTCATGTGGTCAAAATTTCCACACTAAAAACATCCAGGATTGCTCTAGGGTCTTGTAGGAAGATTCATCGATCTGGTCATCTAGTTCCGAGTCACTCCACTACCTTAGAAATATGTGTCCTTCCTCTGCCTATTTCTATCATTAGAGTTCCAAACATTTCCCATAGGTATCAACATACTTCCTCCACTCGCAGTTCCTTATATATCCCTTACTTCCATAGTGCTCTATTGATCATATCTGTATAATCTATTATGAACATCATGAAAACCTTCTAGTGAATCTATTTCCACATCCCCAATTCAAAAAATGTGTTCTTTCAAGGATTAAATTTCAATAATTTTGGGCATAAAGTGAACTAAATTTATAAATTTATCCACATATTCTATAACCAAGAGATTCTCTTACTTCATGCTAAAAATGAATGTCGTCATAGAAAACTAGAACATGCGAGGATTGAATTGTTTAATGAAAATTTCTTCAAAATAATCCCATGTAATGCCTTGTTTTAATTTATCTTGAACTTATAAATCCCACAACTAACATGAAATATCCTTCAACATGTATATTTAAAACATGACTTTGAACTTAAATAGTGTGCCTAGAAAATCAAAGATTCGATTCATCCTATTCAGCCACACCTCTACTTTTTTTGGTTACAAATCAACCTATAATATGGGTAGATTCTGATTTTGGAATTTAATGGAATGATAAACTTTTCTCAGTTCATCCTTTCTATTCCATCTATCCAAAATTTGAAAATGTTAGATCAATATTCCGAACCAGCTATTGGTTCAACTGTGTCACAGGTGTAACCACATTCACTGTAGATTCTTCCTGCTAGTTTCTTCTACCCCTATCGGTTTCCATTTTCTATAACTAAATAAAATTACATAAATCTCACTCTTGAAACTGATGTCTTAACAATTTCAAATTCTACTATATCACATATATCAAGACATTGATTTCCAAAAATTCAACATTTTCTACTTTCAACCATTTTTGAAATTTTCATCATTCTTTTGAAAATAAAACCATTTTTAAAATATCACTAACATGAATTTTCAAAATCTCACATTTATAAACAAGTTCAATTTTTTAAAAAATATAAACTATTTCATTAAATCATAAATAATTACTCAAAATGAAATATACACTCATATTGGGAAGTGATTTCCAAAATGCATGTAATGCTTGTCTCATTGAATACACCCATGAAAATGGGATTATAACTCCTATAAGTGTGTCAAAACACTCATGTACCCTAATACTAAGTAACTTGAGGTTCATCATAAATAGGTTATTTGCACCTTTTTATGTTATATATTTCACGTTCTGATGGTCCAAATCCATTATACCATCCCAACTGAAAGAATAAACCATGATGATTTTCTGACTCTAAGAATGAGAAAACAATTCCATTTGTCTCAAAATGAAAGATGTACTGGCCAAGAATATTACCATTTGTAACATACCATCCTCCACATTGGCTTGAGAAGGAAGTAGAACATTTATAGGCCTTAGGATACATCCCCAAGATTCCAAAGTCTAATAAAAAATTCCTAGGTCTTCAATACAATTCAGGGACAATTTTCCATTTGAAAATAAAAAAAACCACAACCAATAATCCCATATACAAAATTACCACTATATGATGCATGAAAAAAATGTAATGCAACTGAATGTAATACCAAAATACAATAATACCAAACTATGACAATAACCTTATTAGAGTACTAAGTGAAATATAAAACCAACAATGCTCAAAGACTCCAAATATATAACTCTGAAACTCCCCACATGTTCCAAGATCCATATCCACAACCCATTCTCAATGTATCACGATGCATGACTAAACAAATGGGATACTTTTTCATTACCTATGTATTAATATAAAATATCTAAAAATGTACCAAAGTTCTCTAGAAGGGTGCGAGTAATGAAACATAGTAATTTTACCCAAGTAAATTCCCTACACATTCCACCAGGATAGAACAATTAGTACATTTATTTACAAAAATTTATTCAAAACCATTTTAAACATTTTACCAGTTTATATCAAATAATATCTTTTCAACACAAAAATATTTTGTTAACTAAAATAGTTTCAAAGGAAAGATACTAAATAATTCTTTAAAACCATTTCCCAAATTCTATGATGGAATAACCCATTCTATTCTAGATTTCCACAAATCCAACCATGGACCTCCCTATACTCAGGATTTGTGAGTCATCCTTTCACTAATACATCACTTGGTGAAGCCTTTTTATGGGGGAACATTCATAGCCTTATATATCCCACTTTTTATGGGGGAAATTTCATACCCTTCTTTATTCTGAATTCAAATTAACAAGCACTAACCATTATGCCAAAAAATAAAGCCAAATAAACCATTTCAAAAAAGTTTATTTTCTTGATTATATTATAATCAAACCATTTCCATGAATCAAAACAAGATTACATTTTAAAATCATCATTTTAAAATCCATAAACAAAAAAAAATTTACAAAAAAGAATCATCATAATTTCCCAAACCATCATTAAAGTGGTTTTCAAAAAAAATCATATCAATTTTAAAATTAAAAAAAAACAATTTGAAATCAATAATTCTAGTTCTAATAATAGGTTTTGATAGTGAATCCACCTACCATATAAACTACGGTGAAAATAAAGAACGACACATATTCTTCCACAAAACGGGTTGAAACATTAAAAACACACCTTAGATCTGATTAACTATCATCAACATAGCCAAATATCATTATGATTGGAATTAAACACCATGGATATATCCCCAATGAATTAGATCATTGAATCAAAGATAGGGATAAAGAAGAATCTTAGAAAAAATAACCATGAATGGACACTTACTAAGGAATCTGGACATCATCAAACCGAGCTTTTCTAATAGATCACTCCCATATCAAGGGGAATTGTCTACACAACATTTAGAAAGATATAAATTTGATTTAAGGTTGAATTGGAAGAAATATTATCAATTTTGGAAAAAATCGAGTTAGATTCATAGTTTTTTTATCTAACTTTTAGTTGTGAATTGTTATGGAATACGATTAGGAAAACCATGAACTAACTATGCACATGAATCTTCCTCAAGAAGAACCTCACATGGTTTGATCACATGGTTTGAAAAACTATGCACCAACCATGCATTATCCCTCTATCTCACTTCACATAGTTTCTCCTTGGTGGCCGCATGGTTTGGCCATACCATTCACCTAATCATTTGCCTACCTAGTAGACTAGTTCTGTCTTGGACTAGGTTGAAAGTTTCCATCTCAAAGAATCATAAATGAAATTTCCCTTTACAAATGTGTAGGAAATGTCGAAATCAAAATATTGCAGGTACTCCACCCAGTTCCTATGAAGAATGATCAAATCCTTTTGAGAGAAGATATAACTCAGGCTCTTCGGTTAGAAAACATGGTAAACCTTTCTCCGAAAAGGTAATGCCACCAAATCTTAAGCGCATGCATCACAACTACGATTTCAAGGTAACTGGTTGAATAATTCTTCTCATGCATCCTAAGTTATAGAGAACCATAGGCTACTATGTGATCACACCACATAATAATGTATCCCAAACCCAAACTTGTTTCATCATAAAAGAACAAATAACATTTCCCATCCTATGGATGTGTCAACACATTTATAGAATTAAAACGATATTTTATCTCAGTAAAAAGACTCTGAAATTTTTTATCCTAAGATAAATTTACCTCATTATGAGTGATATCAGTAATTAAAGAATCCAACTTTGAGAAATCATTTACAAACTGATGATAATACCCCACTAAACATACGAAACTCCAAATGATGAAAACATTCCATGGTTTCTCCCATGTCATAACAGATTTCACATTCTCAAGATCAAAAAAAATACCATGTTCTAAGATGACTTGTCCCAAGAACAACACTTCTTGAATCTAGAAATCACATTTTTATAGATTGGCATAGTTTGAATGATTTTACAAAATTTTTAGAAGTTATCTCAAATGAGACACATGACCCTCCATGGAAAAAGAGTAAACCATGATGTCATTCAAAAATACCACTATGAACATATCAAGATACTAATGAAATATTTTGTTCATATATTCCATAAAGAACATAGGATCATATGTTAGACCAAAGTGCATGAAAAGATACCCATAATTTCTATAATTTTTCTATAGTGTAGTTTTATGAACTTTAGATTCTTTTATTCTCAACTAGTGATAACCATATTGAAGATAAATATTTGGGAATCACTTCTCCTCTTTTAAATGGCACAAAAGAACATCCAAATGTGGTAATATATATTTTTTCTTCACTATAACTCAATTGAGTTTCCGGACAATCAAAACACAAGAAAAGTGACCCATTATCTTTCCTAGAAAAGAAAATAGGTGTTGTCCAAGGTGACATATTTATGAAAATAAATCCCTTCTGTAACAGATAATGAAACCAAGTCTTCATCTCTTTTAGTTCAGTTGGTTACATATGGTCAAAAAGAATTAAAACTAGTTCAGTACTAGGCACTAAATAAATAAAAAACCCTATACCTATTACTGGTGGAAACCCAAAGAAATAATATGGAAACACATTGGGAAACTCAACAAAAATTAGAGGGAGATCATAACTCAATGATTACCACTCCAGATCATAATAAAACATTGATATTACTTTCCCGAACTCTGAATACGATGGGCTAGATATACTCAAAATTGAGTCCCATTCACCGTGGAAAAAATGACACACACCATTGAGTATAGGAAAGGATACCCACTAAATATGAAAATAAATTTGATCCTTATTAGAAATGAAAAAATCCATACAAATAATGATGTCAAGATTTTTTAGGTTGAGAAATAGAAAATTCTAGGCAAACTTAATTTGTGATAAATAGACGATACAATCTATAAAATAAAGACCCTACTCTCTCATCATTATGAGGGGTGTAGTAATATCCATCACAGAAGAAAAAATATCCAAATAAATATTTAGCAAGCTCATAATACATGTAAATATAAATAAGTGAGATGAACTAGTATCGAATAAAGAAATCACTAAAGATAAACTTATATTAATGGGACTTATCATAGTCATTGGACTCGTATTCGCTTCATCTAGAGACTCTTTCACTATGTGACAAAGATTTATTTTATATGCTTATGGAAGGAACTGCTTTATTTGAGAATCATTTGATTTCGCTACAGTATTTTTATGAAATTATGATCATATTCCACTGTATAGAATAAAAAACTTATGGAATAAAATTTTTAGGTGGCTGAAGTGATAGCATGAACTACAGATCCTAGGTGCCTTAAAGAAAACAATTTTTGAATACCCATCCTTGTCACAGTAGAATCAATTCAAAGGGACTCTTCCAGGCACTATAGGAGGCCTGAAAGACACATACTATCTAGATACACCACATTGATCAGCATGCTTTATCTTTTCATTAAAGGAACTCATGGAACTTCCACTGGGAGAAAAAGGAACTCCCATTTACCCTGATATACTAGCCAAATCAAAATTAACCATCAATTCCCAATATAGTATGTTAGAATATGAAGTGGGATTCAATAAGAAAACCTGTTAATGGATATTGGGTTAGAGACCCATATTGAACCATAGAGCCTTTATATTCTCATTTGATATAATATCAGCTAAAAAATAAACAATCTCAACAAAGCAGTTCACATATTTCATGCAAATCCTATTAGCCCATTGGATGTTGAAACACTCCATATCCTTAGAAAATACCATAGATTTTAGATATAAATGATTAATTAAAGGATCCATAAATTCATTCTATTCCAAACTCTTGCGATTTTTGGTTATTATCATCATATCCCACCATCTACTTCTAGGCCCTTCCAACTTAAAGTCAATACATTTTACCTAAATAGCCTCTGGAATTTCTAGGAAGCTAAAATGAAGCTCTATCTTTCTCAACTAGTCCTTATCCTATGAAGATCATTAGAGACATGAAAAGTTGGTGGATTTCAGTAAAGAAAATCTTGATCAAAATTGAGAGATTTATCACTCGGAGGTTACACAATTGGATCCTGAACGAGAATGGGTTCAAGTACTTGTACCAGAGTTTTTACAACACGTACAACAATCTCGACATGATTTGGTTCCACATGAGTATTTTCTCACTATGTTTCACCACTGGCTTCCTCCTGGGGACTATTAAAATGTATTATCAGAGGCATAATTCTACACAAAATCGGAAAATAACACCAAAAAATACGATTATTTCATAGATCTATAACTCAAATAAAAGAAATCATAATATCAATCCCATCAAACAAGATTTCAAGATATGGATTTCAATATACCCAAATAAAAATCATGAAAAAGACTATAATAAGATCAAAACATTATTCATGAAATTTTTTCCAAATACCCATGGTGACTTAAAGCTCTTTACGATGAGATATGAACAAATACCGACCCATAACTATCTCTTAAATCCCATTAAGACATCCCAAACTGCTTACCGACATCAAGAAAATATGCTTAACTTGCACCACTGATACAACTTTTTCATGAACCAGCCCAAATAACTTGCAACCTTGATACCTTATTTGATAGTGACATCGCCTGAAAGGGAATTATTGAGTCCCAATACTTAGAGACTAACACATGGAATCATATATGATCAAATATAGAATGAATTCCCCAAAAATCAGAAGAATATAGAAGATACAAGTTAGAATTCTCAATACTCAAATAGTAGAATGTACTAGAAACAAACAGGTATAAAAAAACAAAAATAAGTACATCATCAATTTACTCAGAAAATAACAAGTTAAAAACTCAACCATACCTAAGGAAACATCCTAACAATATAAAAACATCAAACTATACATAAAAGGTCTCAAAATTTCTATATAACTTGTGAAAAATAAATCCATCTGTCACTATCATCATTCTATGGTCCAAAGAATCAAGAACATTCACCACCTCAAAGTGGATATTTTCCTTTACTCAAACATTGAATAAGAAAGTCTAAAAACACCTAAAAGAAAAGGTAGGGCATGAGATATAAATTATATTAGTGTCTCACCATGCGTTCTATAGTCAACACCATAACAATTAACCATTTATTCTCTCAGTTTAAATAAAAAATGGCATGTTATCACATTTTCATATTTTAAACCAAAAATAATTTCATTCGAATAGATATAAGATATATCAAAATATATTTAAAATATTTTTAAATAAACAATTTATATAAAACTATTTATGTAAATTAGTTGTAATGAATACAAAATTTCAACAAATCAACGAAATGTATAATCAAATCAAGTAAAGATAGACCAATTAAAAAGATCCATGGGGTATAATAGATACTTTGGTAATAGGATCCTCACAATTCTCATTTATCAACATGGATCTAGATATATGTGAACACACAAATCAATACATATTCCATGGATCCACTATGAGAAATAGATCTACACCACATCCAGGGATCCACTATGGGAAGTCAAGCCAAACTAGGTTAAGATACTATTGTCATCATAAATGTTGTTATAGGGGATTAATATCCTAGAATTATTGGTCTAGATACCTACCAACTAACTGGGCTTACATATTCATCAATCAATCAATCAATCAAATTGTAAATTAATCATTTCAAATCATTTTGAAATTAAATTTCCCAACTTCAGTTTTAAAAATGTCTTTCTAATTTCAAAACCAAATCAAATTTTTTAATAATTTCAAATAAATTTTAAATTAAAAACATTTTTCCAAGATAAAAATAAAATAAAATCATTATGATTATTTTTAATTAATCCATCATTTTTCATAAATTCTCCCAAACATTTAAATTCCATTTAAATTGGGGTTTTCTTAAAATCTCATTCCCATTTAAAATCAAAGTAAAATCATCAAAAATACATGATTTTAAATCAATCAAAAACTCATTTCAATTTAATCAATAAATTAAAGGTTTAAACATAAGGAAAATAATTATGGAACCTAGTACCATTAAATCAAGGGATCACAAAACAAAACACCTATAATGGGGAACACTGAAAAAGAATGATGGCATGAAAGATCTTGGAACACATACTAGATTAAAGATACAAAAAAATTTATTTTAGATACATCAATTATACGATTATATAAAAACTCTAAGGAGTAGAGAAAAAGAGATCATAAGAAACTATATGAGAGGATATCCACTTACCCATAGAATATTGAATGAGATTAGTGCCACTTATATCTACCAAGAAAAGAGTTTGGAGGAGGAAAAATACCATATTGGTATCTTATTAAGGACAAAAAATTCATGTTAGGGTCAAATGGGGTGATTAGAAACTTAAACCATGGGGTTTTTGGATTTTTTATAATAATTTTCAAGGTAATTTAAACTCATACGCATGTTTTGGTAGGTAGGGCCACACGGTAAGACAAATCATGCACCCTAAACATGAGTTCCTTCTGGTATTATGTTTGGAGTTCATGGTTTAGTTGCATGGTTAGAATAAACATGCACTAACTGTGTATTTCCCATGATCCAAGGGGTGCTGGTTTGGAGGGGTGGGTCAGGGTTTGGAAAAACCATGCACCCCCTTCCAGTGGTTCTCAATGGGACACACATTTTGCTGGGCCAAACCACACGGTTTTCTCTAATTGTGAAAAACACCATTAGCCTTTGAAATTATATAAATTATCTTGGAAGTACCCCAAAACAAGACACAACTAAAATGAAATCAAAACATGGGTCAAGGAATAAATTAAATAAGGTAAAAATGTTACATTTTTTGTTTTTATTAATCTTTTTCTTTCTTCTCAAGGTTGCTTCTTCTTTCTTTGGAAGATTATGTGCTCTTATTTACTTATTAGATTTAGATAAACATAGACATCAGTACGTTCCAAACTTGTGACCACAATTATTGCATCAATCACAGATATTTACTATATTTCCCCATCAATTTGATATATAATTTTTTTTGTTAATATATTGATGTAGCATCTTCATCTCTGGATTGAACCCCCTTTGCATGAGCTTACGTTGACTTTTAGAATTTAAAGGATTAGACCACAAATATAATGAAAACTACCCAAATTTATTGCAATACCAACATTGACCCAAAAATATTTGTCTTATTATATATTCTTTGTGGTATTCTTGGGTCTACATTATAAACTTTCGGTCTCTTAATGGGGAACAAACTTCCATAATCTTTTTCCTATACACCCTAATCATGGTGGTAGGCTTATTATCAATTTTTTTCATCCATATTTTTTTTAACATCCTATATTTATAAAAAATATATATATAAACATTATTACCAGAAGGTATAGATGGTACATCTTCTTTCACATATATTTATGACAGATCTCTAAATGAAATCGTGATCTTATTGTTACATTTTATAGGTCTTTTTACATTATAATACTCTATTGATCACTATATAGTAACAACATATTACTATTTTGTGGAGTCCCAATATGTACCTTTTATAGATTGGATAGTTTGATTTCTAAATCTTGTAACTCCTTATGGAGGGTGTTCTATTGTTCTTAAATAATACTCACATTATATTACCAATACTTATTAATTATTCCAAATCCCTATTTATGAAATTTAACATTATTTTTTAAGAAATATCCAGGTTCAATAATCTTCTTAGGTTATAATTCCAATTTAAAATTCTAGAAATCAATACTATTTTTTAAATTATCTTCAAGTTCATGGAAATTCTACGCAAGATATTTATTAAATTATGTTTTCTATTCAACTTATTTTACACATTAACTTTCAAATTTTGGGGAACTTATTTAAAGACAAAATTTTCTATTCTCAAAGGATCCGACATTGTTAGTGATATATATACATTCTAGAAATTATTCGTGCGAATCATTCTCCATATTATAACTTTCTTCTTCATATAGGTGATTTATTCATATATTCTTTCAAATAATCCACAAACAAGATAGATTTTTTCTTTTTGAATATAATAGAAAATATATTTTAATGTACTAAATGATATATCTTGAGAAGTTATAATTATATAATCATCACCACTTAAGCTAAGAATTTATTCTCAAGGTAACTTGGTATAATAATTTTTACATAAATAATGATCACTTGATCTTGAACCACTTAAGGTAATAATATTTTCCTTTCCCTTGGTGGCAATTCAATCCACCTTTTATTAACTTTATAAGATAGATGAATCTTCTCTTTTATATGGAATAGAGATACTGAACATTATTCATCCTCTTAGTTTAATATGGGTAACTTCTTTAGATTCCTTTATATTTCTTTCTCATATTCATCATAGTCTTGGTAGAAATATAATTCTTCACTAAGATAATGTAATATTTTACAAAATTGTTTTCTATTATTAATATAGAAAAGGATATCAAACCCTCAAAAGAGAATAAATTAAATAGAAGATAATTTAAAAGAGGCAATACTCCCTTTGATACTACTTTTTTGGACCACTTTAGGTTATTCATAACACTAATAGGGAGATTAATCAGTGTTGAATAAATTTAACACAAATTATCACTTTTTATTCTTTTACCTCTTAGAACTATTATGATATTGATTCTGTTATTATTTATTACTTATTTTATAAAAATATATGAAAGTAATTAAACAATAGAACACAATATTTTTACAAGGTTAAGTACATAATTAGATTAGATAATCATTTCCATTTATGGTATTGACCAGTATATAGATTATACACTATAATTAGATACCAATTTATAATGGTTTGGCTAAAAAATAATCTTTATGCCATGTGTGGTTCCCTATACTTCAGAAGTGGGGATAATAAAAAAATCATGAATCCTTATACTGGTAAATACTTCGTACAATTTAATCTCTTCGATGGATATTTATACTACATGTGGATATAGCCTTTAACTTATTTAAGATTTTTCACAATGCTCAAAATGTATTTCACCGATGTGACTTCTGTTGAATATCACAATGCTGTATTATTCTTCACTTCCTTATTCTTCAGTTGTTACTTACTTTACAATGTGAAATAAAATTTCCTTTAATTTATTCATTCATCCAGAACCTATAAATATGATCCTTTCATCAGATCCATCCATCCAACGAATATTTATTCAGTGATAGTTTATCTGATTCCTTCTTATATACCCTACATGTTCAATACCAATTGATTGGAAACCTCTAACCACTATCAATTCATTTAGTGAACTTCATCCATTACCTATACATTTATTAAAATCTAGTTGAATCACTTATTCATTTTTTTCATCTATTTCTTTTTTGTTCCATATGAGGTTTTGACTCTATCCACTACCCCTTGCTCTATCTAGTACCTCTTCTAAAAAATTATACCAAGAAGGGAATTTATCTAATGATTTATGGCTGACACTTTAATTCTTAACCAATAAGAAAAACCACAATAAAATTCATAAAATAAATAAAATATTATCAAAGAACCTACCCCTATTATATAGGCTTAGTCCCATTAAAATTTTAAGGTGAGGCAGAAACTTTCAAATTCAAACATCCAACTCAAGTTCAGAAGATCCCTCTCAAAACATTCATCCTTCGACCCCCTTTAAACTTCCTAAATGTTAGAAAATTTCATCAAAATTCAAGATTTAGAATATTCTTAAAATATCAAATTATCACAATGAGAATAATGATTTTTCCCATTATTATTTAGAAATTGATCAACCAGATCAACACTATCACATTAATGAATTTATACAAATTTTAAAAAGTCCTTCAAACCATCTATTCAGTACAACTCTGATGACTTAGTTAGGAATCTTTGATCTAGTAGACTCCATATTAGTCTATTTGGTAACCCTAAAAAGATTATTCTACTCAAAACTCTCTAAGAAAATTCATGTAATGAATTACTTCACACTCCCTTTTCTCATGTTATTTTATAATGCCTTATCTATTTTATAGATTTGCAATAGTTCATCTATTGGAATCTATTTTATTGACTTTTCACGGAAAACATCTATCTGATAAACATCACTCAGTGATACCAATCTGATGACATTATATGGAGACTTATTTTCTATAAAACTTAATTTTTAAACTTTTATTAGATGCTTTCATTAAAAAACTATTGTATGATAAATTTATAAAAATTATTCTATCCAAGGATCTTCTTCAGAAACCTATTCATTTGATGATCTTCACATGTTTTTTTTTCTGATGATTTTTCTAGAAAACCTATGCTAAATCATTTGAAATATTATGTTATATAGGGTCATTATAACAAGTCTTTATGTTCATATAACATACTTAATACTTTATTTCATCAGCTACAACCTCATTACCAGCTACCTTAATACTTCTAAACTTGATATTTACACTAGTCCAACTGATATAATTTTCATACAAGTAAACAATTTTCTATCCAATGATCATGTATAAAAGATCATTTGGCATACTATGTTGGATAAAAAAGTCTAATAAAATGAAATCATCTGATGAAATTTCCAAGAGCCCTCTATTTAATAATTTCTTCAAACTTCCTCTGACCAATTGCCTTCAAAAATGTATGACTGATAACACTTTTTATTATAGAAAATCAAAATTTTTATAAACCTCATTATTTGAATCATTAAACTTTTTTACTTTATGAATTTCACATTCTACAGGCATACCTTTTTTTGATAATATTCACTCGATGTAATTCACAGAACATCATAACATGAATTTTTTACAAGTTCACATAAAAATACCCATTTGTACTCTTGATTGGATCAAGATAACTTTCAGTAATCATGATGCTTCATATGTTAGGAATAATAAAGAAAAATATGATTTTACTTTATTTCAATGATAATTTTTTCTTCCAAATATTTTTTCCCAAGGAAATAGGAATTTATTTGCACTAATGTTTGGTTCCATACATTGTCTAATTACCTATGCCCGATCAACATTGTCTAATCAACTTGGTTCACTAGACTCGACCTTTGGTTCCTCCCTCTATCAAATTATATTGATCACCTGGACTCTATCTATTATACTTGGTCTAGTATCATTTTTTCTGAAAACATTCTTAGGTAACATCCTTAAGGAATATTTATAATATTGATAAAAAAATTTGATTCTATAACCAACATAAAACATGTTATAGACATTAATAACAACCCACCAATAATCTTAAGTAAATAAACACTTCAAACAAACATTCACCTTAATGTAGTTCATATATCAATTTATGAATATATTTAATGTCTTATAAAAAAGAACACAACTTTAATTATTCCATGATAATAGTACTTGGTAACTTTATTTTATTCTTTATCTAATGACCCAAGGTGTATCAACTTCATTACCAATCATGGGTACTTCAACCAAATATTTCTTGGAAACATATTATTTGTAACTTCTTCAACATATTTGAATCAATGAAATCTTACTATTTCATTGAACACAAATGAAAACCATTTAATAAAATATAACTCACACACAATGTGGGATCTTTAATAGATTGAATATATAATACAAAAAAAATAAATTCTTCGAAACATATCACTTTAATATTAAATGATTTCTCCACTATTTATTTAAAAATATTCATTTAACCATTCACTAAATCAAGAATTTATATCATTGTTAAATTTTTTAAATACATTCAGTTAAAATAATTGTTAAAAAATAATATATTTAATAGAAATGTAAATTGTAAAAAAAAACAATAATATTCATAACAGAAATACATATTTTTAAAATATCATATACTAGATTAATAGTTTCATTTTTATAGAATTCTGACTTTTACTTAAAAATTCCCAAGATATTTTTATCACCCCTAAGGGTGAGACAAGAAATGGTTCCAGTCATAGGTGATGATTTAGCTAGCATGGATCTCATAGTTATTTTTAGGAGCTTGAACTTCTCCTATAGGCAATTCTACTCAATCCATACTTATTGATTTCTATATTTAGTTTGGTCAAGGGAAACCCCCAATTATAAAATTGATAGAAAAATTCTTTAATACAAATAAAATATGATGTTTTTGATACATTCTAAGTGATAATATGTGTATGATGTATAAAACTATATATGATAGAAAAATGCATATATTATAATGTAATATGGGGATATGATAAGAAGAAATTTATAGATACCACACCACTTCCTTGTCTTATCATATTATAAAGAATAAAATCCTAAAAATTATTGGGATATGGAACATGATGTTTTAATGTTCTACTAACCTTCCATGTATGACCAACATTAATTATACAAATGTCATGTGAAGAAACATATGGTAAGAATCTATAATTTGTATTATGGTTGAGAATTTAAAAATAATTTATAAATGGATGGAGTTACTTGAATGTTTCGAAAATTTAAATTAATTCCCAAAAATAATCATGGAGTGTCCTCAAGGATTATATAAATTGGATAATGGACATGAAAATTGTATGTGGAGTTCTTATCGATTGTCCCTTCTCGATAGCCCTATTCGCCTTCTTCCTTTTATTTGAGGTAGATTGACATATCATGGTGTGAAACCTAATATCACCCAACCATTAGGTGATTTAAAAAATATATGGGCCCACCATTGAAAAAAATCCCATTGGTTTCTCTACAGCGATCTTTATTAAACTCATGATTGAAGAAAAGAGTTGTGTTTAACTTTTGTGGAATATAAACACATATATTATTTATTCTATTTATATGTTGTTTCAGTTTCATAGCTTGGTGATATTGGGTTTTTTGGTTTCTTTAGGCCTTTCATTACTTGAATAAGTGTTATTTGATCTATAAAAAATCAGCAGTGGCATTAGAGCAGTGTTATATGTCACGACCCCCTCCCACCAAATATACCAAAACGAGGGGAGAGATATAATGACCCTTGATTCCCACCTCTATTAGGCCTTGTACGATTCTCACAATATGGGAGGCATTAACCTTTATAAAGAAATAGGATTGGGAGATAGGATGTATCAACCATAATAAACTCCATGATATATATATATAATAAATACCAAAAACCGTCCAATAATGCAAGTTAAAAATAAAAATAATACAAATAAAAGTCTCCAAAGTAAATAGCTGAAAACAAAACTAGAGTATTAACAAAACTAGAGTATTAACAAAACAATTGTACCAAGGGATGAGGTTTGAAGACTCAATACGGTCCACATAATCCTCCTAGAAACCTGAAAATAGTTTTATATATATAGGGTGACCATATAGGTATACTCAGTAGGATAATCGTATCGTGCACAAGTGGAAGGTGAATACTATTTCACCTATGAGAAAATAGAAGAACCAAACAACACCTAACATGTATACTAACCATAAAATTAATCTCACCAAGGATCTCTCACTAAATAACACATTAAAGTAATATAATATAATATAAATCACTTCGATGATAGGGTAACCCACACCACTTTCACACTGATGAGCTGCTCTCAAATCCCAATAGAAAATGTCATGGATCCCCCACCTCTTCTAAATATATCACATCACATATTTCCAGCACACATATGGGCCAAACATTACAACACATACCATCCACACACACCTGGTCCACACATCACATCACATCTCACATCTCATCCATAAGACACCTAGGACACTGCATCACAACTCATCCCGAAGACACCTAGGATGCCACATCACAACTCATCCCGAAGAAATATGAGATACCACACCACATCTCATGAAAATAAACTTGTTCCATCATTGTCTGGAAGAGGAAGAAGGGAGGATCAGGTGGCCAAACATCCATCCTCCCTCCAGGATATTGTGAAAGACACCCCCGCATGGCTATGCGGGTGTCAGCCCATAGTTCATGACATGGATGGGGTGCATATACAAATCACAAGGAAAATAAAATGTATACATACATATATATGAATCCAAAAAATCCCCACCTACAGGTTCACAAGAAGATCACCAACCAACTCAAAATACCCCATATGTCTGCTGATAAGACTAAATGCACAACCCTACACAAGAAAAAAGCAAGCCATGGTTTATATTCAATATTTTATAGATATTAAACCATTTTCTAGATTCTCTGATACCAAACCATTCCATTGAAACAAGTAAAAATTTATTTTCCAATCTCTTTTTTAACACCATCCATACCAACCAAGAAACTAACATAGCACAAAACACAATAAGCAGTATTATGAAACAAAATCCCAACAGCCAAGTCCAAATCCATCTTCCTCCACAACCCTTCTATACAACCATATCATGATCATCACAACACGTCTTCACAAAAAAATCTCATACACTTCCCCCCCACATATCATATCACACACCACATCAAAACATACTTTGATATTTAGCAAGGTATCTCTTCTTCAATTCCACTTTGATAATTAAGGGTGGTATCATAGATATTGTATGATCTGGGGGAGTTCATTTTATTGACCGACTATACTTAATTATCGAATTACATATTAAATGTTTTTTATCAACCACAAAAAATTCATTCCAAAGTTCATCAGATATAATCACAAGTAATTACCACAAATAGCCATGATTTTAAATGGTAAACTTATCCCATACAATACATAACATTAATAAATAACTTATAAGTTGTAAGATCATACATCACTTTCCCCTGCCCCTTTATATTTAATTTAAACTAATTTATTTATCTTTATTAGTATGGATTCAACCATCTATACAAGAATAAAAATTTATATACCCACCCCATAGGATATACAATCAATAAATATAGAGGAAATTCTACCTAGAAGAAAGATGATCCACACAGCATTGTTTCACAAAAAGTCGGGGCATGAATACAATAAGAAACTCTCTAGGGAAACAAAAAACAACTGTAGAAACTAAGTTACATGACTCATATGGGAAGAAGGATTTGGGGCATCCGATCATAAGAGAAATCCAAACCGAAAGGGAGGAGGATTGATATTTTATTTAGGAAGTTTATATCTTGAATGTTCGGGATTATGTACAGTTTTGAATTTCCATTAAAGTTGTATCTCAAAAAAACTACATGGTTTGACCATTTAAAAGCCTCTGAAAATTGGAAAAATTTAACATATGATCGGTAGCCTTCGAATCGGTCTCAAATCCTCGTAAATAAAGAATTAAACCCATTTCTCCTAAATAAATATGTAAAATGAGAAAAAATATAAAAACTTGAAAATTAAGGAAATTTGGATAATTTTTGAAATTATTCAATACTAAATGAGTCAATACTAGTGAGTCACTGACATAGAGTCACCACCAGATGATTCACCACCAGGATGAGCTGCCACTAGATGAGTCACCGACAGTGATTCACCACTAGATGGGTCACTGCCAGGATGAAGTAATGTCAGACGAGTCAGTGCCTGAATGAGCTACCACTAGGATGAGTCACTTCCAGGATGAGCTACCACTAGGATTAGTCACTTATAGGATGAGCTACCTCTATGATGAGTCACTACCTATATGAGCTACTATTGGAAAACTGAAAATTTGATAAACTATTGGAATGACTCAAATGTCCCAAAAACACCCTGAACTACCCCTAAAAACCTCAAACATAAGATTCTTGGAAACATAATGGGCCATAAGATCTGGGTTATTACATTAGATACTTTTTAAACTATTACCACTCTCTATAATTTAAAACTAACCTGTAAGAAAAAGAGAGGATGGGTCCAAACAACTATCCCTCGAGATACCTCTAAAAAATCCTGTTAACCCAAAAATACCACCAAAAACCAAATAAACAAACCCAAAATCTAATGAAAACTAAAAAAACATACCATATTAGAAATATGAATCAGGAAATTCTATCCTCTATTTCAATATACTATTTACTATAGGTAGAACTGACTCACACGCATGGGTTTAATCACATCATAGTAGAATGTGTCTTGATTAGGAATCTTGTATTCTCCTATTCCATGTCGGAACATCATAACATATCAAAAAACTAAAAACACACATAAAATTAGAGGGAAAACAAAATATCTCCTAAAACACCAAGTTATAAACAACACATCATAAAGAAAAGGAAAGTGAAGGTAAAACTCAAAACAGCTCTGGGTACTGGGCTCATATTTATATCCTATACTCTCAAGTAATATCCTCTAAGACACCATGCCTCCCTAGTACCCAAACTAGGGGAATGGTTCATCCTCAGAGAACCTTATCTCAATGATTTTGGATTTCCACTAGATGCTCTATGAAGGTTTCATCATCCTCAATATCCAAATATCACCAGTCAATGACATGTGAGTCATCATAAAGATATAAATGGAGCTAAGAGACATAGAAAACATAGTGGATCCTTCCCAACCATGGTGAAAATTCCGAAAGATATTACACCTCACTAACTCACCACAATACCTAGAAATGTCTAACAAACCAAGGTGATAACTTACTCTCCTTCCCGAATCACTACCACTCGTGTTGAGGGGAAACCATCAACAAAACATAGTATCCAACCTCAAACTATAGGGGCACCTACTATGATTATCATAAGTCATCAGCTAATCTTGTGCTAGTTTTATCCTATTTTGAACCAACTAAACCTTCTATGTTGTTCTCTACACCACCTTAGGACCAAGAACCACTGCCTCCCAAACATCAGTCTAGCACAATGGAGAATGACACAATACTCTATACAAAGACTCAAACAGAGCCATGCCAGTGGAAGTTTGATTGATATTATTATAAGAAAACTCAAACAAGGGTAGGTGTTATCCCCATGAATTGTCAAAATTAAGACACATGACTAAAACTTATCCTCCAGCATCTAAAAGGTCTGCTCTATATTCCCATCTTTCTAAGGGTGGAAAGAAGTGATGAGTCACAACTGGGTGCCAAAATCATGCTAAAATCTCCTCCAGACTCATGAGGTAAAACATGAATCTCAATCTAAGATAATGAAACTTATAAATCCATGAAACTACCGTATATCATCCATGTACCTCTTAGCCAAATCATCCACTGCGCCAGACTCCTTGGTCACTATGAAGTGAGAAATTTTTTTCAATCGATCCATGATCACACAGATAGCATCACAACCTTCAGAAGCTCTAGGTAAACAAGTGAATACGTCCATTGATATGTAATCCCATTTCCACTTAGGGATATCCAATGGTTAAAAAAACCATAATGAACATGATGCTCTACCTTTACTTGTTGGAAAAACAAGTACCTTTACATAATCTGCTCCATTTCCCGCTTCATCATGGGCCACCAAAACTACAGAATCAAGATGAGGTACATCTTAGAAATTCATAGGTGTAATTCTAAAGGAGATATATGGAAATCATGAAGAAATCCATCCTGCATTACTACTAGAAAAAAAACATCCTTGAAAAAACATCCAATTTTGACCAACCTCTGACCATCCCTCGTAAGCATCACCGTGGCCTACACAATCATGGAACACTTCTACCTATGAGTCTCCCCACTGAGACTCTTCCACCTACTACATCATAGAAGACTGAAACATCTTGAAACAAACATCCTCTGACACCATCAACACTTTCATTTAAGTGAAGGGTTTCCAACTCCTCCATAACTATCCATGCTTCCATAGATTCCCAAACATTCTTCTATGAATTTCTACTCAAAGCATCGAACAAAAAATTCATTTTTTTCTTATGGTATAAGAGATTTAAAAATCATAGTCATGATGGAATTCCAGAAACCTACACTATCATAGATTCATGTTACACCATGAAAAGATATACCTCAAAATATTCTGATCTGTAAAGACCACAATGAACTGACCAATGAGGTAATTTCAGTACGACTTTAGTGAAAAAAAACTGTCACTAGCTCTAGATCATGGGTGACATATTTACATTCATGAGATAATAACTTCCTAGAACCCTAAGATATCACCAACTTCTATTGTATTAAGACACGTCCCAATACAAGACGGGAAGAATCACAAAACAACTCAATCCTTAAACCTTCCTTTGGAAAAGAGAGCACTGGAGCACTAACCAATTTCCCCTTTAGGTAACTGAATTCTTCCTGGCATTGATCAGTCCACAAAACTTTTTGGTCCTTCCTGTTCAATATTGTCAATGAGGCTACAACTCAAGATAAATCTAGAAAATACCACTAATAATAGAGTTCGAGACCAATAAATCTATGAGCCTCTTCTACATTCTTGGGTATTGCCCAAGAAACAACTGCAATGAGCTTCATTGGGTCATATACCACCCCCTTTTGAGCACCACATGTCCAGGGAAATGGACCTCTCGTTTTCAAAACTTACACTTGGACAACCTTCCATAGATATGGTGGAACCAAAGAACCTACAAGATAGCTCATAGATTCTCGACATGATCATCTTATAACTTTGAGTAGATCAAGATATTATCGATGAATACAATGATGAAATGGTCCAGGAACTCACAAATCTTGGAGTTAATGAGCCCCATGAACATAGATGTTGCATTTGTAACACTGAACAACATGAATACAAACTCAAAGTGGCCATACCTGCATCTAAAGGTAGTCTTCATGATATCACCCTCCTTCACCCTTAACTAGTGATATCCTGACCATAGGTTGATCTTAGAAAACCAACTCACCCCTCTCAGTTGTTCAAAAAGATTATCAATACCTGGAAGTGGGTAAAGGTTCTTGATTGTCACATGATTCAACCTCCAGTAGTCTATGAACAACCTCAAAATACCATCCTCGTTCTTGGAGAACAATAATGGAGTTCCACATGATGACACATAAGGCCAGATGAAGACTTTCTGCATTAGATCATCAGTATGAATCTTTAACTCCCACAACTCAGAGGGTGCCATCTGATAAGGATCCATCAAAATTAGAGAAACATCAGGTTACATGTCTATCACAAAATCATCGTCACGTTGAAGGGGTAGTTCCAAAATATCCTCTAGGAAAATATTCAGGAACTCCTCAACAACCCTGGGAACCTCTACCATCCTAGCATCCACTAATTCCAATGAAAACTCATCCAATACATAAATAAGGGGCTCTAGATGTTGTCTTCTAACCTAGAAACTCTACTCACTAATGAAAACAATGAGTTTTCCATCCACGTTTGAGAACATGATTCTCCTACAAAATAAATAAGTAACATCATGAAAAAAATACAACTAATTGATTCTAAGTATGAATTTTTTTGCTTCATTTCAAGCATGATAAGGTCCACACATGACTGATGCTTCCACATCACCAGTCTACACCCCTAACACACATCAAACAAGATGGCATGGCCTTCTAATGGCATAGCCAAAACCAGGGGTGCGTGAAACCTCAATACATCTATTTACAAAGAATATACTAGAGTGGGTTACACAAAGGAGTGAGAAGCTCCAAAATAAAACAAATCGCATACATGTGTAGACAATAAACTAATATCACCTATAACAATATTTGGACCATCTGGTGCTGCTACCCCCACTACATGATACCTACCACACCCAGCTTCCCTGCCTCTCTATTGATGGACACCTCTATGGCCATGTTTGGGTATAGGTTCATGATCTTGAGGAAAATACTAAGGTTTGCCTCTACCTACCTCATCTACCCTAGCTGGACCATAAGCTTGCTAACCCTGTAGTTGGAATGGCCTTGCTGGTAACTACTATTGAGGCTGACACTGAACCTATTCACCTCATCTAAACTGAGCTCGAGAATCAATTGATAATGAGTCTTGAATACGGTCATAAACCCCAATGAAGAAACACATCGGCCCTAAGCCCATGAGAAAATGTATAGAAACCATATGTTTGAAAGTGAATCTACTGAGGTCGACTCCCAGCTGGTCAAAACCATAAAGTCCCTAGATCCTAAGACCTACCACTAACAACTCTACCACTCGAGGAGCCCTACTAGTTTCCCTATCATGGAAAAACTTCTCATGAGTGCATCCACTCGATCACTTCTAGATTCTTATGAAATTCGAAGTACATTATGAATGTAAAAGTTGTGACTACATACAAGATCGAAGGATGTATTTCCTCATCCAGGTGAATTTCTTGGGACTCATAATCAGGAAAAAGATATAGGGAGAAGCATAAAAGGTCTTAGAACTTAATACCAAGATCCCACATAAATAAACTCTTATGTCTAAGTGAGAGTATCTCCTGCATCTTCTTATCCTACATAGTTGATGAGAGAAACTCTACTCAAAGCTCCTTCTTGAAGTTGAACCATGATACATATGCCTACCTCTGATCACCAAGGTACAATTTTCACCATTGATGCACAACTCATCATATTTGACTAACTGCTAAAGGGACCCTTCACTTATTCAGGGCTTAGATCAAACCGAAATAGATATACAAATCCTCTAGCTAAATATCTATTTCCATTTCAGAAAAACTCCCCTCATACACTACCAAAGAATTTTTCTAAAAAGAGTGCAATATCCTCTGCCATTGATCAGCATCCTCAGTCAGATCAAACCTCCGTCGATCAACCAGGTCAGCCTTCTAATCCTCTACTGACTGAGCTACATGTGGATGATGATTATGAGCCATAGATAAAATATAAACACAGACATCCTAATCCGGGTAGCATAGATTTTTGTTATTATATATTTTAATTAAATTTAATACATTATATACCTTCTAAATTTCCCCAAAAACCAATTAAAATAATAACACAAGTCATCATGATGCATGCACCTCTTCTTGGTCTCTACACTTCAAGCAGTCTCATCTCACATGGTCATTTAATAAGATCAAATTCCATACACTGGATCATGTGGGGCTCTAAAATCCCATGTCCAAGCCTGTCACCTTGGCCTATGTTATACACTAAGGTCAAATTAAATTGTTTCCATACCAACCCATGCATTCCTCACTGCACCTAACTACGAAATCCACCCTATCTGTTAACAATCATCATCTGATAGAACTTTGTCACTACCCCATCCCACCAAAGATACAGTAATGATGGGAGATAGATAATGATCCATGATTCCCACCTCCCGTAGTCCCGAGGTTGGTGACTAGCACCAAGGGTGTAAAATTCTCACAATATGGGTGGTATTACCCTTTATAAGAAAAAACAATCAGGAGATAAGATGTATCAACTATAATAAACTCTAAGATATATATATATATATATATAAAAGAAAAACCCAAAACCATCCCACAATTCATGTGAAAAATAAAACCAATAAAAATAAAAGATTCCAAATTAAATACCCTAAAACAAAACTAGAGGAAAAACACAACAACTTTCCCAAGGTCCTTACTAGTAACAACCAGCACGGTCCACACAATCCTCCTAGAAACCTAATTTTTTTTTATATACTTAGGGTGAGAATACAAGTATACTATGTGGGAAATCCAAAATCTCTCATGCACAGGTGGAAAGAGAATACAAATTCACCTGTAAGAAAACTGTAGAACCAAACAACACCTAACAGGTAGAATAAATAGAACCCCAACCTCACAAAGGCTCTCTCACCAAATTATGCATCTAAGTAATATAATATAATATAAAACACAACAATGTTAGGGAACCCTACACCCCTTTCTCACTAATTATCCATTCTTACACCCCAATGAAAAAGTTCGGGTGCTCCCACCTCTTCCAAATATATCACATCACATCTGACCCACACACACCTAGTACACACCTCACATCACATCCTGACCACACACACTAGGGCCACACATCACATCACTTCCCATCCCAAAGGCACTTGGGAAACCACATCACAATTTTTTCCAAAGACACCCAGGACACCACATCACAACTTGTCCTGATGACACTAGGGATACCACATCACAAATCTCCCAAAGGCACATAGTCCATCATCACCTAGAAAAGGGAGCATGGAAGAGTGGGTGGCTAGCCATACATCCTCCCCCTGGGATGTTCAGAAAGACATTCCCCACCTGACTATACAGGTCTCGACCCATAGTGCTCAAAATGGGTGGGGTATGTATAGTAATCAGAAGGGAAATACAATGTATATATACATATATATGAATCCACAAAATCCCCACCTACGGGTTTACAAAAAGAAAAAAAACAAACACAAAATATTCCTCATGTCCTCTCCTAAGACTAAATGCACAACCCCACACAAGAAGAAATAAATTCACAGTTTGTTTTCAGTCTTTAATTTATATTAAAACATTTTCTAGATTCTTTGCTACCAACTCGTTACACTAAAACATGTACATATTTATTTTCCAAGATCACTGTTATTACCATCCACACCAACTGGGCAACTAACATTTCACAAAGCGCAATAATAATTAATGTGAAACAAAATCCCAACAGCCAATTCCAAATCCATATTCCACCACAGCCCCACTGCACAACAACATCATGACCATCAAAACCCCTCAACATAACCACATCTCATCCACTGCCCCCCCCCCCATATTACATATCACACACCACAACAAAACATACTTTTAGATTTAGAAAGGGATCACTTATTCAATTACACTTTTATAATGAAGGGTGTTATCAATGAAACCATATGATCCTGGGGAATTCATTTTATTAACTGAATATACGTGATTTTATAATTACATATTACATGATTTTCATCAACCACAAAACGTTCCTTCTATAGTTTATAAGATAGAATCATAAGAAAGGACCACCAAAGACTCTGATTTTAAATGGGTAACTTAGCCCATAAAATTTATAACATTAATAAATAACAAAGAATCCATAAGATCATAAATCACTTTTTCCTACACCTTTATATTTAATTTAAACAGATTCATTTATATTTTATAGTCTTGATTCAACCATATCCACAAGGATAAACATTTATATACCCATACCACATGATACACAATCAAGAAACATGAAGAAAATACTACCTAGATGTAAGATGATCTACACAACCTTATTTTACCAAAAATAGGGGTTCATGTCCAGTATGAAACTCTTTAGGGAAACATAGACCAAATGCAATAACCAGGTTAGAAAAATCATAATGGAAGAAGGATTTGTCTTGTCTGGTCTCAATATAAGTCCATACCAAAACGGAGGAGGAAGGATATTATATTTAGAAAGTTTAGATCCTGAACGTTTGGGATTAGATACAGTTTTGAATTTCCATTAAAGGCAGATATCTACAAAACCACATGGTCTGGCCATTTTAAAGCCTCTAGACATTAGATAAATTTAATATAGGATTGATATCCACTGAATCGGTCTCAAAGCCTTTTAAATATTGTATTAAACCCATTTTTGACCAAAATAGATGTAAAAAGGGAAAACCGAAAAAACTGGAAAATTCTAGAAATTTGAAAAACTGTTGAAATGAGTCACCGCCAGATGAGTCACAATGGGGGAGTCACCACCAACGATTCAACACCAACGATTCAACACCAGTGATTCACCTCTAGACAAGTCACTGACAGGATGATCTACCACCAGACGAGTCACCGCCAGTGAGTCACCCCCAAAAGAGTTATTGTCAGGATGAGCTACCACTAAGATGAGTCACCTCCTAGTTGAGCTACATCTATGATGATTCACTACTAGGATGACATACAATTGGAAAAATGGAAATTTGGAAAAATATTAGAATCAGTCACCATTGGAATAACTCACAAGTCCCAAAAACACCCCAGACTACCCCCATACACCTCGAACATTAGATTTTTGGGAAAAGAAACTGGTCATAAGGTCTGAGATGATACATTACTTGTTTGGATTCTTTAAATCAAGTTGAAAATGAAAAAATTGATGTTTTTTAATATCATGTTGAATTTTATCAAATAAAATATATATGATGATTTTTTCCATGTCTTATGATACAAGACATTTTATTTGGTGATAGAATCATTATCTATGATATAGGATGTCATAGAAAATTACCCAATGTGAATACATAGATTTTTATGTGTCTTAGCATATGATATGGCATATTTTAACATTAAATAATGATGTTTTACACTATTTTTATGATACAAAATAGAGCCTCAAAACATAAAAATGATATTAGGAATGTTATAAAACATGACTAATAGCGGCTGAAATATCTATTGTATGATGCTTGCTGACAATGGAAAACTATGATATATGCAAATGGTGAGGCCATATATTATGACATGATTATTTTGTAATCTAAAACAAATATAAAAATTTTATTTTTATCATTTTTAAAAGATGGATTCAAAGAAATAAGTAATATTTTTTTATAAATTATAGAATGAGGTATCTTGATATATTAATTTAATTTATAAAGTGTTTAAAAATCAATTAATTATAAAAATTTTATGAAACATATAATAAATAAAGATCCATAATATTAATTGAAAATATTAAAATACCATTGAAATATATGGTGTGAATTATAATTTGGATATAACGTGGTTATATAAATATTATAAGGTAATTTAACAAATATTTATAAATTTAAAAATAATGAAAATATAAAGTAGTTTGCATTAAATTATAATTTTTTATTAATTATTAGCTTAAAATGTTTAAATTTAAATGCCTTATTTGAGGACATTATTTATATCATATAAAAAAGAGTTCTATGAAATTGATAAGAACAAGGTTTAAAAAATATTAAATATATGATATTTTGATTATGTAAAAATTTTACATAATAGATTTGGAATATAAAATATTTATATTTCATTTAATATAATGTATTTAAATAAATTCAATATAAAAGGATAAAACAAAAGAGTTTATATTGAGACTAAATATAAAGTTTTCATATTTATTTAATTATGAAATTTTCATAATGCATTGCCAAATTATAAACTATTAATAATTTCTTTATTTATGAATTGTTTGTAAATGTTAATCACCTGTAAATTTTTTTGAATCATTTATTTATCTACTATTATTATTTTCTTGGTTCACGAGTATAAATTTTATATTATGAATAGATACAAGCTTTAGATATATTATGAATACATGTAAACTTTAGTTTTAAGTGTTGAACTACTTTTATGAATTACCATACATCACTACATCCAAAACACTATTTAGCTGCAGTTTAAACCACCTATAAATAATTCACTATAGTTTTGAAAAAGCACTGAGTATACATGTGTCAGAGATTATTTCATGATGCTTTTAAAAAATAACTTCTAGTAGCCCATCCCATCATTCACATTAATTCCATCATTTATTTGAATGTGTTACATCAAAGCCCAAGTTTTTCTTTATATTCCAGCACCCTTACCACTTATCGAAGCACATCATTTATTAATTATATTGACAACTAATATACTGACACACACACAAACATGTAAATATAATTATATACGAATATATAAATTTAAAAATATATAAATGTATAAAAATATATTAAAAATAAAAATTAAACATATATATACATAAATATATACAAATATATATAAATATTTATAAATATGTAGATGTGACTATGTGTGTATTTCTATTTACATAAATAATACATATACATGTATAATTATATATAATTGTATATAAATACAAATTAATGTCTATAAGTATACAAAAATGCTCAAAAATATATATAAATACATATAATTACACACACACACAATTATATTTATTTTCATAGAATACATATATAAATACAAATAAACATATATTAATATTTATAAATATAAATATACATAAATATAAATAAATATATATAATTAGATGTAAATAAATAAATATATATATATATGCATAAATGTAAACAAATATATATAAATATATATAAATATTTTGAAAAAAATTAAAATTATAAATAGATATGATTAAATATAATTTTATAAAAAATATATGATTGCTTATAAATATTTACATACACAAATATAATTATACACAATACATATATTTATATATAAATATGTAAAGATACATGAATATAAATAAATACCTATAAATATATAAAAATATATATATGTACACTAAATATATCTAAATAAATATAGATAAATATAATTATATAAAAATACATAATACACACACACACATATATAAATAAATTTTTATAATTTTCTATAAAAATACATATAAATATCTATAAAAATAATATATTTATGTGCACACACACATAAATACCTATAATTTAAATATAAATATATAAACATACATTAACATATATAAAAACATATATAAATATATATAAATAAATATAAATATATCTAAATATATATAAGTGAGAGTGAGAATATATATATATATATATATATATATATAATTATATATAAATACCCATAACAACACACACACACCCATACACACATACTTATTTATATATATTTTCATAAATATATATAAATATATATAAATTTCTATAAATACACACACATATAATGTATATATAAACATACATTAATATATAAAAACATATATATATATATATATATATTTGTAAATTTCTTAAATGCGTAAATATATATATAAAAATTTATAAAAATATATAAAAATATAAAAATATAAATTTTAAATTATTAACAATAACGTATTAATATTTAATTAAAAATGTTAGATTATGAATCAATTAATATTTACTATCAATTAAAAATTACTTATATTTTCATATATTTGAATTTATATATTTAAGAATTTTTATATATATTTTTATAATTTTATATAATTATATATATTTGTGTATGCCTGTATATATTAATATATATTTGTATATATTTATTTATATTTATGAATATTTATCTATATTGGTACACCCAAATATTTTAGTATAAATTTTGTTCTAATTAAATACTATGTTGTTTAGCTTCCTTCATACAAAATACCAAACCAAAAATGAACTGTGATACATTTTAATAATATAAATATAACTATGGTAAAGTAGCTATTTAATTGGTGGATGTAAATAGTGTTAAAAAAATTATGAAATATATTTAGAAATAAAAATAAATTTTATTTTGAATACTAGTACATTGATAAAATTCAATTAGTGTAACTAAAGAATAATTAAGATCAATTTATTCTAGGAAATATATATTTTTATAAAATTGTATCTTTATGTGATTTATTTTAAGAAAATAAATATATTTTTGGAATATTATATTAACACTAATTTTATTATTAGGAAATAAGTAAAAAATAGTAAATGCTTAAAAATTCATTTTTTCTAGAAAACTTATTTTACATTTTATCTTATATTTAAAATTTAAATTAAATAATTTTAGAATTTTAATTTTAAAATATGAACATAATTTATGGATTTATCATGTCTATATTAACTTAATAATTTTTTTAGATTTTTCTTAAAAGGATTATTTTTAGGTGAATAATACAAAATAAAATTTTTAAAAAATATTGTATCTTTTATGATATTACCATAAACTATGTATGAATTTAAAAGTATTAAAACATTTTTTAAAGAAAAATATGTTGTAGAAAAGTAAAATTATTTATTTAAAAATGATTTATTGAATTTATAAATCCATGTTTTACATTTTGAAACTTAATTAATATTTAATTTAAATAAAACTATTTTGGTTTCTTTTTAATTAAGTTTTATAAAGGTAGAATTTAGTTTTGTATTTCTTTAAAATCCACATAACTCTTATTTATGTAATAATAAATCAATTAATTTGATCAAAATCAAAAACTTTTATACTTTTATCTTAATCATAATTTTCAAGCAGAAAAATACACTTGTTCTAAAAATGGTTTTTACACGTTATATGCGATAATATTAACATTACTTTTTATTTACCTTATAAATTTTATTTGAAAAAATGATTTCATATTTAGAATCATTCGGTCCAAATTATATAATAATATCCATTTTTTAGGAATTAAAACCAAATTACTTAGTTAAAATTTAGTTACCATGGAAAAAACCAAAAAAGTTAGAAGTGAAAAACCTAAGAATAGATGACTTTAAAACATGTTAAATATATGTGTAAAAATTTATAGTCAAGGATTTCATGACCTTAACCCTCCCCCTATCCATTATTTCCCATTATTGGATCAATTTGAACTTTGAATAATGACTTTACATTTTATATTATTACAAAATCCACTCCACTCCCTTATAAATGGAGCATTCACCACCACACTTCTATTCACACACCAAAGCTCTTGGATTTGAATAAAAGATTCTTAAATAACTTTCTAACCCTCCTATAAATTTTAAGAGATTCTAATAATCTAAGAAGACAACCTTTCAAATCATTAATCTAATTTGCAAAGGAGCTCTTAAAAGGAGTAAGGTAAAACTATAAATTAGTCCTTTTTCTTTCATTTCATTTTATTTCTTCATCAACCTCCTATGAATATAATTAAAATAAAGTGCAAGAAAAAATAAATAAATGAGTCAACAACACCCAAATAAATATTATAGAATAATAAGAAAACAATATTCATACTGTAATGAGGGGACATACATGAGTAATATCAAGTCAATAGGATCCACACATGTGGTAAATCAATTTACCAAAATAAATAAAAACCAAAAAGATTAATGAGGCATAAAAAAAATATTTTTAATTCAATCCTATTTTCAACTTGATCTACCAAGATTTCCTTCCCAACCACACAACATAGGCACCATTCCATTACCTGGACCACTTACCATATATTCTACACACATATTGAGATTTTTCTGTATGGTGTAAGTACAAAACCTAGTAATACACAACCAAATCATCCCTAACATAATTTAAACACACACACACATATATATATTAGTGCATTAAATGAATGAATTAGGGTTTTCATGGAGGTTTCTAGTTAAAATTATAATTTTTGGATTAATTTATAACACACACACAGTATAGTCACACAGTTTGACAAGCCATGTACCAATTATGTTGAAGCCACTATCCAAAACCCAAGTCACATAGTTGGTCCACATGGTTTGGTAAACCATACACCAAATGTGAAAAAACGCTATTTCTAAAGTCTCTAAAGGAATGGTTACTTGGTTTATCTTCATGGTTCCTCCTAACTATAAACCAACCATTCAATCTCTAAACCACTTCCAAAACTTCCCAAAACTAACAAAAAACTCCCCAAGAACAAAATCCAACAAACCAAAGCTAAAGAAAATTTAAAAATTAATAAAATAAAATAATGTAACACTATTTTGAAAAATAAAAGGGGCATTAAAACCCCCTCTAAAGTTCTTATCATCCTTGAGAAGTATCTCTAAGAGTACGACCCAATAAACTATGGCTAATAAGCCCATATATCCAATTCCCTCTCCCAAGTATCTTCCTAGATACACTTTTTATTCCAAAACAGTCAAACAGGAGGCATTGTTTTTCATAATAGAACCATAACTCTTTGTTCAACAGTCTTACTTTAATATTCATTATAGGGGAAATCTTCATCCAACTCCACATCTTTTCTATCAATCACATGAAATGGATCTACCGCGTACTTGTGAAGCTACGACACATAAAACATATCTTTCATGGACAAATTTCATGGAGGAAGGTCAAAACTATAACACACCATGAAAATACATTCTATGATCTCAAACAGACCCATAAAATATGGTGCTAACATTCCCTACCTTAGTAACCATTGACTCCCCAATCAACGTGACACCCTTAAGAATACCCGGCCACCCATAGTAAACAACAAGGGTATTAAATTCTCTTGGAATAATAAAAACTTTTTGATCTGAGAAATAATTATCTACTTTCAAATTAAATACACCTTCTTATAATTTTCCTACACTAGACACCACATAATCAATGTTGAATCGCCCATCTCAATCCAACATAGTGGTGAATGACATGGTCAACCATAAAGATACTCAAACAATGGAATATGAATTGTTTCCAAAAAGATATTATTATACACAAATTCTTAAAAATATAAATGTTCATCCCATGTACCATCTAAACCGATCAAAAATTCCCTAGCCATATCTTCTAAAATTTGGATCATCCTCTCAGGCTGTCTATCAGTTTGCAGATAATATACTGTAGTGATCTTCAACCCAGATCTCTTCTCCTTCTATAGGAATTTCCAAATCATTGATGTGAAGCATGCATCATGATATGAGCTAATACTCATAGGAACACTATGAAATTGTATGATATATTAAAAATATAATATACCTAATTAATCTGATAATTGGGACTCTTTAAAATGTAATAAGTTTATGACCATCATCGAATGATCAACTACCACCCACATTGCATCCTAAATCCTCAGAGTTCCTGGTAACCTGATAATAAAATCCTTCATCACCTCATCCCACTTACATAGGTACACTAGATGAAGCTACAATATTCCACCTTCTCCCTAGTTTTATTCCATTATCCTTTGATATAGAAGTTAATGAGTGAAAAAATATACAATATCTATCTTCATATCCAAAAACTAAAAGCATCGCCTGATGCCATGATATATCTTAGATGATCTCAGGTTCATTGTTAATTACGAGGCATGGGAGTCCCTACTCAATTATTTCCTCATGGAAGTTGGAACCATTACACTACCATGTATATTAATTATGTCATTCCCATCCAAGGACTACCCTAGTATAGAGTTTTCTCACAAAAATCGTTCTTGCATCACTTGATAGTCTATATTAGAGTCTTATACATACTTAAGTTGATCCACCAATAAGGAAGTAATAACCAAGGGTACATAAGTTACCACCCCTTGATCCTTAGATGCACCAATCTACCAATCTGTTAACAAACTCACCAGCTTTCACAACTCTTCTAATGTTCAAGTTCCCAATTCTTTCATATTATCGTTAAGGGAATTGACAATGAAATTCAATTTTTATGGGGAACACATCATCTCAATATTTAATGTCTAAAATTACTTGATTCAATGCCTCTACCATAGGATCAAGTTACACTTGGGTAAAATATATCATAAGCTCTTATGTCTTGTGTATACAAAAAATATCTCACCAAAGAGAAAATTACACTAATACTTCAAGAAATGAACAACAACAGCTAACTCAAGGTTGCGAATTGTGCAGTTTCGTTCATGAGGCCACATATTACAAGACCCACAAGAAGCTCCTTGATCTTCTTGTATTAATATAATCCCAAAGAAAAATCTTGAAGTATCCAAATATACTATATATCCAATACTTAGGTTCATAATATTCAGAATTGGAGCAGATGTCAATTGCTTCTTTAGTTCTTTAAAATACCCTTTACATTGATTCACTACAGGAAAAATGGGTATTTGCGACGGGTTATTTGCGACGGGGATAAATCCCGTCGCAAATAGTCCCGTTAAAATTTATTTGCCACGAGCAAATTCCCCCGTCGCAAATAACTACTTATTTGCGACGGGGTAAGCTAACCCGTCGCAAAAGGTCTGGCGCGAAATGCGCGCCAAATCGCGGGAAAGTTATTTGCGACGGGGGGTTACCACCCATCGCCAATAACCGGCGGTGGTAAAAGATATTTGTGACGGGGAAAGCTCTCCGTCGCAACAGGTTATTTGCGGGAAAGTTATTTGCGACGGGGGTTACCGCCCGTCGCAAATAACCGGCGGTGGTAAAAAACATTTTGCTACGGGAATATACCCCTGTCGCAAATAGATTGTCGGGAGGTTATTATTTGCGACGGGACCCGTCGCAAATAACTATTTAACCGTTGACCATGATAAATGCGGGCTAAGGTATTTGCGACGGGTGACCCGTCGCAAATGGTCCCGTCGCAAATAAGCTAACCTATAAATACCCCCATCCGTTTTTTCCATTCATTCTCAAACTCAATCTTCTACTTCTCTCAAAAATCTATTTTTAGAGTTCAGAGTTTCTTAAGTTTAATTTTTATTTCCGGAGTTGATATTGAAGTCTGCAACAACGATCAGAGATCAACCTCAGATCAATTTTAAAGGTATTTATGTTCATTTTAATTTAATATTTATTTTAAATTTTTTATTAGTTTTAATTATTCTTAATTAGTTGTAATTTAATTATGTTTAGATTGTTTTGTTACTTAATAAATTTAAATTATTAGTATTCATTATTCATAGTTAATGGTAATTAGGAATAATTAGTAATAATTACCAATAATTAAGAATAAATACTAATAATTAGTAATAAATACCAATAATTAGGAATAATTAGTAATAATTATCAATAATTACCAATAATTAGTAATAATTAGTAATAATTAACAATAATTAGTAATAATTTCCAATAATTAGTAATAAATAGTAATAATTAGTAATAATTACCAATAATTAGGAATAATTAGTAATAATTACCAATAATTACCAATAATTAGTAATAATTAGTAATAATTACCAATAATTAGCAATAATTAGTAATAATTACCAATAATTCGTAATAATTACAAATAATTACCAATAATTAGTAATAATTACCAATAATTATCCATAATTAGTAATAATTACCAATAATTACCAATAATTACCAATAATTAGTAATAATTTACTAATTACCAATAATTATCCATAATTAGTAATAATTACCCATAATTACCAATAATTACCAATAATTAGTAATAATTGGTAATAATTAGTAATAATTACCAATAATTCGTAATAATTAGAAATAATTACCAATAATTACCAATAACTAGTCATAATTAATAATAATTACCAATAATATAGTAATAATTAGTAATAATTACCAATAATTCGTAGTAATTAGTAATAATTACCAATAATTACCAATAATTAGTAATAATTACCAATAATTATCCATAATTATTAATAATTACCAATAATTACCGATAATTAGTAATAATTGGTAATAATTGTCACTAATTACCAATAATTAGTAATAATTAGTAATAATTACCAATAATTTCCTATAATTAGTAATACTTACCAATAATTAGTAATAATTAGTAATAATTACCAATAATTAGTAATAATTACCAATAAATACCAATAATTACCAATAATTAGTAATAATTAGTAATAATTATCAATAATTAGTAATAATTACCAATAATTAGTAATAATTATTAATAATTACCAATAATTAGTAACAATTAGTAATAATTAGTAATAATTATCAATAATTACCATTAATTAGAAATAATTACCCATAATTACCATTAGTTAGAAATAATAACCAATAATTACCATTAATTAGTAATAATTACCAATAATTACCAATAATTACCAATAATTACCAATAATTAAGAGTAATTAGTAATAATTACCAATATTTAGTAATAATTATCAATAATTACTAATAATTACTAATAATTTCCAGTAATTACCAATAATTACCATTAATTAGTAATAATTACCAATAATTACCAATAATTACTAATAATTGGTAATAATTATCAATAATTACCAATAATTACCAGTAATTAGTAATAATTACCAATATTTAGTAATAATTATCAATAATTACTAATAATTACTAATAATTACCAGTAATTACCAATAATTATTAATAATTAGTAATAGTTAGTAATAATTAGTAATAATTAGTAATAATTAGTAATAATTACCAATAATTAGTAACAATTAACAATAATTACCCATAATTACACATAATTACCAATAATTAGTAATAATTAGTAATAATTAGTAATAATTAGTTATAATTATTAATAATTAGTAATAATTAGTAATAATTAGTAATAATTAGTAATAATTTTTAATAATTCGTAATAATTACCAAAAATTTGTAATAATTAACAATAATTACCAATAACTAGTAATAATTACTAATAATTACCAATAATTACCAATAATTACCAATAATTATTAATAATTAGTAATAATTAGTAATAATTAGTAATAATTAGGAATAATTACCAATAATTAGTAATAATTTCCAATAATTACCAATAATTATCCATAATTAGTAATAATTACCCATAATTACCAATAATTACCAATAATTAGTAATAATTGGTAATAATTAGTAATAATTACCAATAATTCGTAATAATTAGAAATAATTACCAATAATTACCAATAACTAGTAATAATTAATAATAATTACCAATAATTAGTAATAATTAGTAATAATTACCAATAATTAGTAATAATTAGTAATAATTACCAATAATTACCAATAATTAGTAATAATTACCAATAATTATCCATAATTAGTAATAATTACCAATAATTACCAATAATTAGTAATAATTGGTAATAATTATCACTAATTACCAATAATTAGTAATAATTAGTAATAATTACCAATAATTAGTAATAATTAGAAATAATTACCAATAATTACTAATTATTACCAATAATTAGTAATAATTAGTAATAATTAGTAATAATTACCAATAATTACCAATAATAACCAATAATTAGTAATAATTAGTAATAATTAGTAATAATTATCAATAATTAGTAATAATTACCAATAATTAGTAATAATTAGTTATAATTACCAATAATTAGTAATAATTAGTAATAATTAGTAATAATTATCAATAATTACCATTAATTAGAAATAATTACCAATAATTACCATTAGTTAGAAATAATTACCAATAATTACCATTATTTAGGAATAATTACCAATAATTACCAATAATTAATAATAATTAACAGTAATTAGTAATAATTACCAATATTTAGTAATAATTATCAATAATTACTAATAATTACTTATAATTTCCAGTAATTACCAATAATTACCATTAATTACCAATAATTACCAATAATTACTAATAATTGGTAATAATTACCAATAATTACCAATAATTACCAGTAATTAGTAATAATTACCAGTAATTAGTAATAATTATCAATAATTACTAATAATTACTAATAATTACCAGTAATTACCAATAATTATTAATAATTAGTAATAATTAGTAATAATTAGTAATAATTAGTAATAATTAGTAATAATTACAAATAATTAGTAATAATTACCAATAATTACCAATAATTACCCATAATTACCAATAATTAGTAATAATTAGTAATAATTAGTAATAATTAGTTATAATTATTAATAATTAGTAATAATTAGTAATAATTAGTAATAATTAGTAATAATTACCAAAAATTAGTAATAATTAACAATAATTACCAATAACTAGTAATAATTACTAATAATTACCAATAATTACTAATAATTACCAATAATTACCAATAATTATTAATAATTAGTAATAATTAGTAATAATTAGTAATAATTAGTAATAATTAGTAATAATTACCAATAATTAGTAATAATTTTCAATAATTACCAATAATTAGTAATATTTCCAATAATTACCGATAATTAGTAATAATTGCCAATAATTATCAATAATTACCAATAATTACCAATAATTACCAATAATTACCAATAATTAGTAATAATTAGTAATATTTACCAATAATTAGGAATAATTACCAATAATTAGGCATAATTACCAATAATTAGGAATAATTACCAATAATTAGGAATAATTACCAATAATTAGGAATAATTACCAATAATTAGGAATAATAACATTATCACATTATTTGTATATTTTATTATTAATATTAAAATAATATAATTTTATATATTATATACAATTCTCCTTTCATCTGTGTGTTTTCTGTCTCCACATGTAATATTTTCATTCTTCTTCAAAATTATCAACCTACTCACCAATGGAGAGGTGAAAGTGAATGCAAATATTACATGTGGAGATAGAATGTTAAACACACAGATGAAAGGATAATTTCATATAATATAGAAAATTATATTATTTTAATATTAATAATAAAATATACTAATAATGTAATAATGTAATTATTATATAATTAATATTTATGAAAAAAATAATATTAGTATTATTAAAATAATAAAAAAATTATATAATATTAAAATTATCAAAAAATTTAACCGGTTTTGCTTTATTCTCAACATATTCAATTCTTAAAGGGTCAATTTTTAGGTCTATATCAATAAAAATTTTGCGTCAGTCGTGTTTGATGTAGACTATAATTATCCTTGCTTGAGTGCTTTTTCTAAAAAATTATTCAAAACTAGTAATGCTTTTATATTTTATAGGAAAATATGGAACAACGAGGTCGTCAACAGTCATTATTAGATGACCGCATATGGATAAATCAACGTATAAATCCAAACGGTTCTGGTTTAAATCCAGTATATATAGAGGATGTGGAGACTTTTTTATCATTTGCAGCATCAAATCCAGAATTTGTTTCAGAAGGAAAAATAAAATTCCCTTGTAGAAAATGTGCATTGAGAACGTTTGACACGTTTGACAAAGTGGGGTGACATCTCTTGCGTTTTGCTTTTCAACCAGATTATGTTTTTTGGTATCAACACGGTGAACGCAGTTCCAGAGTAGGTGATACCAACTTGATTCCAGATCCATCCCGGTTTCAAGATTTAGTACATGATGTTGCAGGTTCATCTGTTCAACATACAGAAACTCTGGCTGATGTAGCTTCAGATCCTGAGTTGGCACCGTTTGAATTTTATGAGTTGTTGAGGTCTGCTGAGGATGCATTATATCCTGGCTGCAAGATGAGCAAATTAGAAGCAGTTGCAAAATTTATGGCTATCAAATCAGAAATGGAATGTAAAACACCTGTTTTGACCATATATTTGCTTTGCTTAAAACACTATTACCCGAAGGAAATGTTTTTCCTACAAATTAGTATTAGAGTAAGAGGCTGGTTCAAAATTTGGAACTTACTTTTCAAAAGATTCATGCATGTTCAAATGAATGCATTTTATATTCTGGGGAAAATGAGTCATTGGATAGTTGTCCCACATGTGGGAAACTGAGATATAAAGAAGGGCAACATGGGAAGTCTGGTTTGATTTCTGTAAAACAGTTGAGATATTTTCCGCTTACATCTAGACTTCAGCGTTCTTTCATGTCTAAGAATACAGCAGCAATGATTTCATGGCATAAAGCGAATATTTCAACTGATAAAAGCTTGAATCATCCAGACGATGGTGATTCATGGAAACATTTTGATAGAGTGAATCCATCCTTTTCTTTAGAAGCTAGAAATGTTCGACTGGGCCTTTCCACTGATGGTTTCTGTCCGTTCGGATCTTATGGTAGTCAATATTCATGTTGGCCTGTTTTTTTAACTCCGTACAATTTACCTCCATGGATGTTGATGAAGGAGACATATATCTTTTTGACTTTACTAATTCCAGGACATCCGAAGAAAAATATTGATGTTTATTTGAAACCATTGATGATGAATTAAGTTTATTGTGGAGTACTGGTGTCAGTACATATGATGTTGCTAAGAAATAGAATTTCATACTGAGAGCAGCATTGATGTGGACAATTAGTGACTTCCCGGCTTATGGGATGTTATCTGGCTGGAGTAAACATGGTCAGAAATCATGTCCTTACTGTATGGGAGAGAACAAAGCATTTGTGCTAATTAATGGAAAGAAACCTTGTTATTTTGACTGTCATCGCAGATTTCTTCCAGCTGATCATCTTTTTCACAGAAACATATCTCATTTCAGAAAAGGAACAATTGAAAGGGATGGAGCTCCAAAAATGCTATCAGGTTCGGAGTTAAAATCATTTGTATTTTCATTACCTCCCATCACTTTTGGTCCCACAATAAACCAACAGAAAATTTATGGTTTTGAGAAAGAACACAATTGGATTAAACGTAGCATATTTTGTGATTTTCCATATTGGTCTGATTTGTTGGTCTGCCACATGTTGGATGTCATGCATATTGAGAAAAACTGTTTTGATAATTTGTTTCATACAGTTTTGGATACGCCAGGAAAGAGCAAAGACAATGTAAATGCACGTTTAGATATTTCCAAAATTTACAGGCGTCCAGAACTGGAACTGTTTGAGAATGTCAGAACAGAAAGGTTACTGAAACCAAAAGAAGCTTATACACTGTCTAAAGAAAACCATTTATTATTTTGTCAGTGGATTGCAGATTTGAGACTTCCAGATGGTTGTGCTTCCAATTTGGGTAGATGTGTAAAGAATGGTCATATTACTGGATTAAAAAGTCATGATTGTCATGTTATAATGGAAAGACTTCTACCCATTGGATTAAGAGGTCTGTTGAATTCTGTGATTTGGGATTCCATAACAGACATGTATCATTTTTTTCGGGAAATTTGTGGGGCTACAGTAGATTATGATGCTCTATGCAAACTTGAAAAAGATGTTGTTATAATTACATGTAAACTGGAAAAAATATTTCCGCCGTCTTTCTTCGACTCAATAGAACATTTGATGATACATTTTCCATATGAAGCCAAATGTGGAGGTCCAGTACAATTTCGATGGATGTACCCATTTGAAAGATGCATGAAAAAATTGAAAAGTAAAGTGCGTAACAAAGCATCCGTTGAATGATCTATTGCAGAAGCTTATTTTCAAGAGGAAATATCTTTTTTCTGCTCCCATTATTTTGAATCTGAGTATCCTTCAAAACAAAACCGAATGGGACAGAACGAGAGGAATATTGATGAAATCGACAATCAATTATCTGTTTTCAACCAGCCAGAGCTTGGTTTTGGTGGAGTTTATGAACGCTGGCTTTCGGATGATGAACATCACAGAGCTCATACGTATGTTCTTCTCATATGTGAAGAGATGATATCAGTTGTACTGTAAGTGTTTATATCACTTATTCTATCATTTATGTTACATTAAATAACCTTGTTTTTTATAGGTTGTATGATAATCATATCAAGAAACAAATTCCACAAATTACAGTAGCTGCTCTCGAAGAACGCCGACAGAAAAATTTCTCTCACTGGTTTCAAAAACTGGTAACATAAATTCTTTATCTTTTAGCAGCTCATTCAATGTATCGTTTACTATATTGATAATTATTTCACAAATTTTTAGGTGTCTCGACATGCTGATAAAATTGAAAAACGGCTGTGTATATTGAGTAACCCACCTTCCAAACTTGTTAAAACATATAATGCATATGTGGTGAATGGATTTTGATTTCACACACATGCATATGGGGAATCAAAAAAACAATGAACAGTAGAGTTAACTTGAGAGGATCTCATCATCGAGAAAATGAAGTTGACTTTTATGGCATACTTGATGAAATCATTGAACTCTGTTATCTTGGAAAACATTACATAACCATGTTCAAATGTCGGTGGTTGGATACAGAGAGAGGCATGTGTGTTCATCCGACTCATGGAATCATCGATATTAAATGTAAAAGTGTTCTCGCAGTAAATGAACCATTCTTATTGGCTCAACAGGCACATCAATTTTATTAAGCAAAGTACTGTGCTACATCAAGAGACTTGACTGATTGGTGGAGTATAATAAAAATCAAAATTTGAGCCAATCAGTTTAGTCAAAGTGAATGTGCTTTCACTAATGTGAAAAGAATTGAAGTTTTTCAAGAGAGTACTCAAAATCAATCTTTTTTACAAAGAGACATGAGTTTTGATGACGACACCCCACATTTAAGAGTCGGTGATGATGATGATGTTAATGATGTCACATATGAATTTGAAATGGTAAGAGATGAAGAAACTAGAACTCGAATGGATATCGATGATGTTGAGGAGGAATATGAAGAAGACATTGACATATATGAAGATGATGATGAAGATGAACACTGATAGAATTCCATGGTAGTTATATACAATCATAACTAATATATATGTATATATAATAGTAATTATCAATTATTTTCTAACAACATTAACATTTTCTATTTCAGATGGACGACGAGACATTTCGTGGGTTGGCGGATGCTGACCTGCCTTTCGATGCAGATGAGTTGCTGGCAGATGACCCTCAGCCTGCAGACACTCCAGGGAGTACACGGAGGGGGCACGGTCTTGCACGATTGATGATTCCTATCCCCGTCCCCGAGCGACGTCCACGTCTTGGGTTTGATCCACGCACACGGAGGTGTGATAACCTGTGTGATAACCTGTGGATTTGACTAAGATTTCATTAAACTATTCACATAATAAATGTTTATTATTTTTACAGTTTTCCGCATATAGCAGTCGGACAGGGCAGTGCTATTTTGCGCAACTATTTCTCTCATCCTTGGACCACTTCGGAGCAGATTCCCATTGATGTGCAGCAGGCCATGTTCGGCCATTGGTTGGTACGTACATAAATAAATAATTTTTATTTTGAAAATTATTTCATTTCTAACTTGATATTTTGATTTATTTGTAGGGTTTATGGTATCCAATCGAGGATACCATGCGTGACGCCATCCACGAGGCATGGGAGGTGGCCATGCGTGATCGCTTTCGTCAGTTTTTTCACAATTTAAGAAAAGCTGCCATGAAGAAAGCAGGAGTGTCAAATTTTGACGAGTCATGTAAAACACACCGACCAGAGTACATTTCATCCCATGTATGGGATGTATTATGTGCGCACTGGTTGAGTGAGGCCTTTCAGAGGAGATCATCGGTGGGGAGGCAGAATCGGGGGAGACAGGAGGTAACTCATCGAGCTGGGAGTTGTACTTTCAGTACTCATAGACATCATCAGGTACATACATTAATTATAAATATTTTATATAACTATAAATATTAACAGTTTATTTTTTATTCTTATAGGCTGTCGAGCACCCCGATATTACGGATTACGATGTATATCGGCAGATGTATAGTGATCCTACTACTGGGGATCTCAGAGGTGATCGTGGGCGTCACATCATGGTCAGTATTATTTGTTTTCAAGTTTAAAAATTAACTGCATATAATATATTCACAATTTTAATTTTAAATTGCAACTACAGGAGTCATATGAGGCCGCAACGTCACAGACTCGGCCTGAGAGTCAGGACGAGTCATCAGATCAGACCACTGGACATCAGTTTGATGAGGCGGCATGGATGCAGGCCACCCAGTATGCCTTCGAGAAGGGATGGGTAGTTGGAATCAGATCTCGACTGACTCCCGGAGATTATTATGGCAGTGTTGCGATGTCAGCGTCCAGCTTGAGAGGAGCTCGTGCATCTTCTTCTGCTACACAGTATGAAGATCAGTTGCGATCTCAGACTGTACTGATAGAGAGTATCTGACAGGAGCAGGAGCAGAGGCGTCAGCAGCAGCTGCAGCATGAGGAGGAGCGTCGACGCCAGCAGCAGCTGTACGAGGAGCAGACGAGTCGGTGGCAGCAGCAGCAGGAGGAGCAGATGGAGTACATGCGCCGAATCACTCATGCTTTAGGGATGGAGTTTCCCCCACCAGCATCTGAAAATCCCCCCTCCCCCCTCCCCCTCCTTCAGATTAGAGTTTGTTTTTATGTTATAAAGTTTGTTAAATCAAAATATGAATTTTTTTTCTATTCGTAGTTTCTGTCTCATTATAAAATATTAATAATATTATATTTTGAAATAACAATATTAATATGAATAATAATACTATTTATATTTTATAATATTAAATTATATATATATATATTAAAATTTTATTATTTGTTTTTGTAATATTAGAATTATTTTAATATTTGAATGTAAAATAATTCTATTATTTTTATATTAATTAAAATAATTTATTAATATTTTTTTATTTATGAATTATAATTCTAATATAATTATATTAATTAAAATCGTTTATTAATATTCTATTATTTTTTATTTTTGAATTATAATTCTATTATTATTATATTAAATAAAATAATTTATTGTTTTTATTTGTGAATTATAATTCTATTATTATATTAATTAAAATCATTTATTAATATTTTTATATTTTTGAATTATAATTGGATTATTATTATATTAATTAAAATAATTTATTAATAATTTTTTTCTATTTTTTTAAAGTATTTGAGACGGGATACTATGCCTGTCGCAAATAGTATTATTATTATATTTATTAAAATAATTTTTTAATTTTTTTTAATTTTTTTTAAAATACTAATTGCGACAGGCACGTCGCAATTAGTATTTTTAAAAGGTTTTCACAAATATACGGACTAATATTTACGACGGGAAGGATCGCCGTCGCAAATAATACCTTTAGCGATGGGCCCGTCGCAAATAATTGTTGTTGCGACGCCGTTTTCGGCGACGGGCTTTTTGCGACGGGCCCCCGTCTCAAAATCCTATTTGCGACGGGATCCCGACGCAAATGACCCGTCGCAAATGCCATAATTTCCAGTAGTGATTCATCCTCTCAAACATGACTCCCTTATTTTTCAGCTTATTCATAGGTGGTACCAAATGAGATAAATCCATAATGAGTCACTTATAATTTCTGACCAACCCCATAATTCTTTAAATCTAAAAATAATTATTAGTTCATTCCCATGTGTTACGGATTCCACCATCTCTAGATTAATTTATTGTCATTTTTTAGATATCACTTGCTTGAGAAAACATACCTGTTTAAGAAATAAATGAGACCTGTAGAACATAGAATAATGTTTATGCACTTTATGTGTACTCAGTATAATATCCAAATGATTTTCATGTAACTCCAAGGTTCATGAGTATATTAAGATATAATTGATAAAAAAAAGACAAAAAATACTAGGTTGTAACATCCTAAATATGGATACCAATAAACTGGAACCCCGTACCCGGCTGGCCACATGGCCTCAAGCACATTTCCCCAAACACCAGAGGCTTTCCACTAGCATTGAGGGCCTACAATGTGATAGTGGGGAAACTATGCATTCATTGGAAGAGTGTAACATAGTGGAATAATTAATAGTACAATAGAGGAAGCAGTAAACAACAAACATCTTAAATAAACAGCAAAACACCGATATGATAAATAACCAAGAAAAATTCCATACAAAAATGATGCAACATGTTATGTTCTAAGAAAATAGGTAAAACAGTTACACTCCAAGAATCCACAATATATGTCCCAAAATAAAAAACAACCAATATAAACTAAGAATCATCGTAAGCCTTGGCTTGGTCCCATGATCTTTGGCTCCTAAACAGCATCTCAAGTACATATAGAAGGGCCCTTTCCCTTATTGACCCCTGCAATAATATAATCTATTTAGGCCCAAAAGCATGACCCAAATAGGGTGTGAGAAATAAATCCTCGTAGGAAACCACGAAAGATCTATGCCTATCTATTAGTGAGTATATTCAGTAGGTAGTTTACAAAAAGGAAAAGCAGTAAACTAGGAAGTACCCAAAAGTAAACAATCCTACAAATCATGTTTTCCATTTTGATTAATTATATTCAGTTCAACCATTCAACTACATTGAATTATATATGTCTCAAGATCTGGCCTAATCCTGTCAACCCCCTGTATTAGAATGTTCAACAGATACCTCAAAAGGCTATAAAAAAATAAAGTGAAGATCGAATCCAAGCTTGTGCTTTGGATTGGAAGATGCATCACATGTCCTTCCATTTCAATATTCAACTCAATATCTTTCCCACAGGTATATAAAAACCCCACCCACAAGGATACCCAATCCTTTCCCATAGGAATAACAAATCCTCACTCGCAGGCATAAAAAATCCACGCCTGTAGGGATAATAAATCCTCACCCACTGGCATATCTGTCAATAGGTTTGACCTCTATATATCATCCATTCATCATAAAAGACTCCACATGTAAATTATACTATTACATTCTTAACATAATGAAAACTCACATGGGCATCATACATATAAGGCAACCAGTGAATTAAACTATCAGAGGGCTTAAATGATAATTAGAATATCCTGGGGAAAAGAGAAACAACTAATCCCAAACCCTTAACCAAATCAATCAAAATTTATCACAATTTTAGTTCAATTATAAATGTAAATCATACTTGACAATCCAATAATTTAAATCTAGGCATGCCTCATAAGAAACTTCATCCAAATAAACATAAATAGCCATTCAAGGGAAACATACCCATATGGTAGTCCTTAATCAAACCAACGATCATGAAAATACTTAAATTAATTTAATTAATTACCTAATCATCATTTGGCAACAAAAAGGGTCAATTTATATTCAATTATACACCCTAAACATGGGTCAATGGCACTATAGTACATATAAACAACTTGACATTGAGAGAAAGGCACCAGACCACCTACCTTGTACTCGTACGACTCTCCTCATCCAGTGTTGGGCTTCGATTCAACCTATAAAGGAGTAGATATACAAAATGAAGATAAAATCTCAAACTTAAATAACTCCAACAATAGAAAAAAATCACAACGGGCATGTCAAGAGGAATCGAGAACTTACCGATCAGGTTCAAACACAACTGACGATGAAAGAATCATGGTTCAAAGTACCAATCAAGAAGAAAAACAACCTTCAACATTGTGGTTCATGAACCCAGATTAGCCCCTCTCTATTTTCATAAAAATGATGCTACTGCCTGATTTAATTAATAAAAAAGTATCCAGCGTGTACATTAGATTACATTCCATGTCTGTAAAAATTATGGTAAGACCATTACATGGTTGCGTTCTAGGATTACGTGGCCTATAAGATTCCATACAGGATATGTAGTTCCTAGTCACGTCATGTAACAGGCCTACAACCAACCCCTTGACCTATTTTCCCTAATTTTCTTAAGTATAAACTGAAAAGGAGAAATCCATACCTCAAGGATGAACCATGTTCTTACAAATTTCCCTCTCAAATCAATTCATCCCCAAATTTCCCTTCCAAAGGTGGTGAAGAAACATCAGATACTAACTTTAGCCATTACGATCGTACGTTGGCCTCCTTCTCTCATTTCTTGTCCTGCACTCAAGTGTATTCCATAGCACCCATAACAATGGAACCAACCATCCACATATAACCTTCATGTTATGATCCACAATACAAATGGGATGCTCCTAAAAGTACACATCTTTTAGCAAATCCACTTACTTGGGCTCAAATGTGTGAGATGGTTCCGAAGAGTAACGTCACAACTGGGAAACATGGTAGACATCATGCATAGTCCTACACCTCTGAGGTAACTGCAATTGATAGGCAACCAGCCTGACCCTCTCTAGAATCTCAAATAGGCTGAAGTATCTCAATGAAAGCTTACCATAACTCTTGATCCTCTTGTGTCCCAACCTCGGGGCAACACGTAGAAAAAATCGATCCGTAACCTTGAAATACAAAGGTTATCTATGACGATCAATATATGATTTATGATGAGACTACGAAATAACCATCCATTTCTAAATCAAATGGACCTACTCATAAGTCTCCTACACGTTATGTGGTCCTAGTAAAGCTTCCTCACCTACTTTCAGCCACCACAAGGGTGATTGGCATGGAATACCGTACAAATCCTCAAAAGATTCCATCTCTATAATCATATGGAAACCGTTATTATTGGAAAATTCGACTAGGGGAGTGTGCTTCTCTCAAGATCCACAAAATTCTAAGATGCATGCTCGTAGCATGTCCTCTAGCACTTGTATCGTACGCTCTAGTTAGCCATCAGTTTGAGGGTGGTATTTTGTGCTTAGAAGCACCTGTGTACCCAACGACCTCTGAAAACTATACCAGAAATGAGATGTAAGGAAGGAATCCCTATCAAAAATGATATAATGAGGGACCCCATGAAGTCATACCACCTTTAAAATATACAGATTCCCAATCTCATCATCAGAAAAGGCCTCCTTGACCGATAAAAAGTGAGAGACCTTTGTAAGTCTTTTAACCACCACCCACACAACATCGTTACCTCTGGGTGACCTCGGTAACCTAGTCAAGAAATCCATCACAACATCATCACATTTCCCCATAAGAATAGGTAACTATTGTAAAATTCTGACTGGATATTAATTTTATACCTTCACATGCAGATAAGTGGAACACCTCATAACAAAACCAGCCACCTCTTTCTTCATACCCTACCACTAGTACTAACGGTGCAAGTCATGGTACATCTGGGTAACTCCGAGATGCACGTCCCATAATTAAATATGAAAACCCCACTTCAAATCCCCACATATGTCCACTAGAACCACGATGCGTCCATGAATCCATAATATCTCATCATCACATACCATCCAATAAGGAGGTGGATCCTCACCTACTACACTCTCTTATAGGACTAGGACCTCAAAATCTAATAGTTTTCTAATCATCACTTTGTACAGGAGAGTATAATTCATTGCTAAAGAAGTAAGAAAAGTACGTCCTTGACTATCGTGCACCTCCAAATGTATCTCAGTGAACTATTCCATAAGCTGCCACTCACTACTGGCCTCCGGCATTGCAAACATCTGAGTCCTCCTACTCAGTGCATTAGCAACTGCATTTCATTTTCTAGTCTTATAGGCAAGATCAAAGTCAAAACACAGAAGGTATCCCACCCACCTTTACTTCCCCATATTTAAATCACTATTATTAATGATTTACTTGAGACTTTTTTGGTTTATGTACACCAAAAAACTTGGTCCCAACAAGTAATATCTCCAACAGTGTAAGGCATGAAGAACCAAAAATAACTTGAGATCGTGCCTTGGGTAATTCCTCTCATGTGGCCTAAGCTACTAAGACCCATACACAATGACTCGATCCCCCTACATAAGAAATTCTCCCAACCTGATACCTGATGCATCATAGTACATAGTATAACTCCTACCCAACTTTGGAAAAATCAATATTGGTGATCATGTTAATCGCCCCTTCTACTTATGAAAGTCCATATCGCAAGAATCTGACCATATGTACTTTACACCTTTCTTTGTTAATCCCGTCATTGGTGGTGCTAAGTATGAGAAGTGTTGTATGAAACACATGTAGTAACTAGCCAACCCTAGAAAACTATACACCACAAAGATTCTCTTGGGGAACTCTTAGGTGACTAATTCTCTCACCTTATCTAGGTCCACTAATACTCTTGTTTCCTAGATGATGTGACCCAAGAAGTGAATTTGATCCATCTAGAAGTGGAACTTTGTGATATTATAATATAACTGATTCTATGTTAGAGTACTCATATTGATCTCAAGATATGTGGCGTGGCCATGTTGATTATGAGAATATACAAAGATATCATCCACAAGAACCACCACAAATAATACAAGTAAGGATGGAAAACTCATTTAATTAGTGTCATGAAACCTGCTGGTGTGTTTGTGAGACCGAATGACATAACCAGATACTCATATAGACCACACCTGCTTAGAAAAGCTATGCGAGGTATATGTGATGATCTAACATTTACTTGATGATAAGCAGATCGTATATCAATCTTAAACAATACCTGATATCCTTGGGGATGATCGAAGATATCATATATTCATGGTAAAGCGATATCAGGTTTTAACCATCATATGGTTCAATTTTTGATATTCCAAACATATCCTGAAGGTACCATCCTACTTTTTCACAAAAGGACTGGCAAACCCCATGGAGAAGTACTAGGTCAGATGAACCCCTTTTCCCTTAAATCCTCTAGCTACCTCTTAATCTCATGTAGCTTCATTGTAGCCATCCTATAAGGAGGAATGGATACCAGTGAAACTCCTGGCACTAGCTTGATCATGAACTCCTCCTCTCCTACTGAAGGTAAGCCTAAAAATTTGTAAGGGAAGACATTCCTAAAATGATCAAACACTAGGTGAAATCCATCGGAGTTGTTCCTTGTTCATCTAGATATAAACTGGAAATATGTGTTGTCATCCCACTCAACCCATGTTTCTCAGGTCCATCTCTGATTTCCTGAACATCCCACTCTCCCTTGTATAGAAATTATTTTCCTTCTAGTGAAGTAAAACTCACCCTACGGTGATAGAAATTGAAAAATTATTGAAAGGAAACTAATCAGTCCATTCCAAGTATGACATCAAAGCATGTCATCTCCAAGACTTATAGATCCCATAAGAAGTGACACCCACCAACCTTAAGGAGGAAATCCTTACACTAATACACACCTATCATTCTGACCCCTAATGAAGTGTATAGAATCATAAAATACACAGAAGATAAAACACTAATATCAAGGCTCTCTACAATAGGCAAAAATATAAAACTATGCGAAGCCCCTGTATCAAATAATGAAGAAAATAAAATAGAGGTGACTAGAATAATACCTCTGACAATAGAAGGTATGGGATCCTACTCCTGTTTGGTCTGTTTCACTACATAAGTCTAACCTGTACGGCAGCCCTGAGACACTACCTAGCTACCCTGATCTGACCCGCCCTGTTGTCGCTAAGAAACTAGGGTCTGGCTATAGCAACCACGACCACCACCTCAACTTGAATGGCATGAAATATTCCAATTCCTTGACTAGTGAGAAGCTTCTGATCCTGGTCATGAACAAGGAGTCAGTGCAGAACCTATCTTAATAGATGCTGGTAGAAACTCCCTATAAAATCACTGTAGATGGCCCATCTAACCACAAACTCGACAATCGACTTGGTCCATCAGAAACTACAATATCATATTCCCACCTCTTCTACACTTATATCACCCTTCCTAGCTACAAGAAGAAGAATTATGACTGCTCGTATCACTACGATAAAGCTCCATATGATGCTTCATTCTCCCAGTAGAGATTGTACCTGATCTTCGTGCTGAACCACCATGGTTCTCACCTCCAGCTTCCCACAAATTATTCTCAGTAATTATCTCCTGATTCAAAATGGAATATATAGAAAGTATCTTAAAATAATTCACCTATGATCAGATGTAATACCTGAGACCATACTCAAATTACCTATCCCTCAATGTCTCAACACCTATCAAAATAGGTGAGAATCTCTGAAGCTCAGTGAAATGGGCAGAGTAGTCCATCAAGGACATAACTCCCTACTCCAGATTCATGAAATCCTATGCTCTATCAACCCTAAATGTCTTAGGAAAATATTAGTCATATAATACCTTATTAAACTCTCCAAATTCTATGTCCTGATGATGCTCTTTCTGAGTGATAACATCCCACCACCTCTTGGCCGAATAACACAATATGTAAGTCGAGAGCTTGACCCTACTCTCTAGAGGAATAAATAGATGATCAAAGATCGAAAGCATGTAATCCAACCATGAATCTATAGCCTATGGTCCCAAATCCCCTAAAAATGTAGGCAAATGCAGCTGTTGGAATACTCGCTTCAGTTTTTCCATAGACGTGGTAGGCCGAGGTACTCACAAGAAGGTATTTATAAACCTCATGAAGCCTTCACAAAATTTTTCATTTTCACTTGTGTATGGTATAACAGCTAGTGTCGCAACTGGAAAGACTGGAGGATCCTCTAGTATCCCATGACCTACCACATCTGGGGTATGATCATTACTACTCTCCTAGTATATAACTGGAGGTCTTCATGGTTCCATTACTTGGAAAAGTCTAGTACATAGTCCTCAATATAAGATTATTTATCACAGTACGTAGTTTAAGAGTGAAAGAACTAAACATGAGAAGAAAATTATCAAAAGTTCACAAAATATGTTTGCACGACGTGCAGGAACTATACACGATGTGTACACTTAAGTCCTTACATGGTCATGTACTCATTCCGGCCTAGTTGTGTAAAAACCCCAGGTACAAGGCATGTAGGGGATATACATGGAGTGTCCCCTTAAACTCTCACATGGGTGTGTAAATATTCCTATCTTGGTTGTGTATACATCCTAGGTACACAACATTTCGGGTTGGCACACTTCGTATACTGAATTCTTCTCTCCTGAACATATACTTTTACATGGCCAGAGCCACACGATTCTACCTATGTAAAACTACACTATGTGTACATAGGGCACATGGAATGTTCTAATAAAAAATTAAAAACTGTGTTTTATCTCATAGGGCCTATGACATGGTCATCCATCACATGATGTGTTTCTAGAGTACACAACGTGTACTTGAAAAAAATTGTTTTCTTCCCGAACAGAAAAACATAGGGCATGTGTTCATAGGACCACACGCTGTGTTGTCTGAGTTTCCAGACAATAATCCTTAGAAACATCCCTAGAACCCATTTTTTTCAAAATAAATCAATGATGTACCAAATTTTGATCCGTGGGGGCCCATACTCCCTACGAATCAAACCTTGGCAGCTCTATATAGTACATAACAACACAATTTATATCTCATGGCGGAAACATGATCCAAAAAATATTGATCTAAGAGGGACCATACTCCTCAAGAACCAAAGTTTTTAATCCATCCAATTCAACCATAACACATACCAATACAATTATCACAATAGTAGGCATATCTATCCCGATACCTACCACAACAACAAGCATATCTAGCATAACTTCTATCACCACAATAAGAAACCAATACTGCATTCTTCATGGAATAAAAAGAATGCATGGCATGTTAGTCCTAACAAGTTCCTATAAAATGAATGAGATGGCATGCCCTCATCTCATCAGGTTGCAACAAAATAGAGCCACAATGATATCAAAAATAATAGCACAAATCAAGTGTGTCACCCAATGGTGAAATCAACTGAATTGTAATATCTCAAGATCCAAAAATTACAATTTCATTTGAGGTAATTTGGATTTTTTCTGTACATGGGATAGATACTCCTCAGAACAACTAATTACCAAATTCCTTTTCCCTTATATCATAACTAAATAGTAAATTATAACAGGAAAGAAATTCTATGATACCGCTTTGTAATGTCTCAGATCCATATTCCACTAAACTGGTGCCCCATACTTGGTTGGCCACATCGCCTCAAGTACATTTCCCGAAATGCCAAAGGCTACCAAATAACAGCGAGGTCCTTTGGTGTGATAGTGGGGAATCTATGCCCTCATTAACAGAGTGTAACATAGAAGAATAAAGAATAGTACAATAGTGGAAGTAGTAAATATAATACATCTGAAATAAACAGCAGAAGACTGATAATATAAATAACCAAGAATCATTCTATACAAAAGGTGATGCATCATGTTATGTTCTAAGAAAAAATCCAAAACAAGCACTCTATAGGAATCCAAAATATATGTCTCAAAATTATAAAGAAAAAATGGAAACTAAGAAACATCACAAGTCTCGGATCGGTCCCAAGATCTTCGGCTCTTAAACACCATCTCAAGTACCAATAAAAGGGCACTTTGCCTTATCAACACCTGCAACAATATAATCTATTTAGGCCCAAAATCATGACTCAAATAGGGTTTGAGAATTAAATCCCAGTAGGAAACCACCAAATATCTATGCATATATGTAAATGAGTATATATAATAGGTAGTGTACAAAAAAATAAGTAATCTAGAAAGTACCCAAAAGTAAACAATCCAATAAGTCTTGTTTTCCATTTTGATTCATTATGTTCATTTTAACCATTCAACTACATTAAATTATATAAGTCTTGAGATCCATACTAAGCCTATCAATCCCCCATATAAGAATTCTCAAAAGATACCTCAGAAGGATATCTAAACAAATAAAGTGAAGGCCAAATCCAATATTATGATTTAGTTGGGAAGACACGTCACAAGTCATTCCATTTCAATATTCAACTCAATATCTTTCTCATAGGTATAGAAAAACCCTTCCTGTAGGCATACCCAACCCTTTCTCATAGGCATAGAAAATCCTCACCCATAGGGATACCAAATCCTCACCCCCAAGCATATAAGTCAATTTTTCGAGCCCGATATATCGACATTTCATCATAAAATACAACACATGTAAATTACACTATTACATGGTTAACATAATAACAACTCATGTGGGAATGATACATATCAAGCAACAGGTGAATTAAAATATTATAGGGATTAAATGACAATTGGCATATAATTGGAATAATGGAAACCACTAATTCCAAACCCTTAACTAAATCAACCACAATTTATCACATTTGTAACTCCATTACAAATGCAATTCATACTTAACAACCCAATAAGGGAAAGAAAGGCATGTCTGATAGGCAACCTCAACCAAATGGCCATAAATAGTCAATCAAGGGAAACACACCCATGGGGAGGCCCTTAATAAAACCAACGAGCTTGAACATGATTGAATTAATTTAATTCATGACCTAATCATCATTAGGCAACAAAAAGGATCAATTTATATTCAAGGATACACCCTAGAAACGGGTGAATGACACTATAACACATATAAACAACTCGACCTTAAGCAAAAGGCACAAGAACACCAAAATCATACCCGTACAAATCTCTTCTTCCGGCGTCAAGAATTGATTAAACCTATAATGGAGTAGATCTACAAAACTATATTAAACAGTAAAACTTAAATAACTTTGTCGAGAGAAAAAAACATAAATAACTACTAAAAGGGAATCCAGAGTTTGCCGATCGGGTTAAAACGCAACCGATGATGAAGGAATCGAGGTTTATATGATCAATCGAAAATGAAAAATGGCCCCCATCACTACTATTCACGAACCCAGATGAGGCCCTATCTATTTTCCCAAAAATGACGCTACTTTCCAAATTAATAAATAAAAAAGTACACGTCATGTACTTGATATTACACACCATTTCTGTACAAATTATGGCAAGGCCATTACATGGGCATGTACTTGGATTACATGTCTTGTAGCCTTTCATATGCAACATGCACTTAGATGTACACAACATGTAGTTCCCAGTCACGTCATGTAACATGCCTACAACTATCCCCTCAGCCTATTTTCTCCCATTTTCTTAAGTATAATCTAAAAAGGAAATATACATACCTCATAGAAGAACCAGGTTCTTACATAGGTAGGGATGAAAAACTCATTTCATGAGAGACATGAAGACCACCAGTGTATTCATAAACCCAAATTACATGATGGGATTCTCATACAATCCATACATAATTTTGAACAATGTCTTGGTATTTTCATCAGTCTTAACCTAAAGTTGGTGATATCTATATCGTAAGTCAATCTTAGAGAACCATTGGGATTTTCTGCACTAATCGAACAAATAAAATATCCTTGGAAGTGGATTTATATTATTTACTATAAGATGATTCAATTTTCATAATCCATAAATACTCAAAGACTATCATCCACCTTCTTGGTGAATATAATAAGAATAAACTATGGAGAAGTTATCGGCTGAATAAAACCCTCTACCTCTAAATCCTCAAGGAACATTTTAACTCCTTCAAATCAGCTGGTTCCATATGATATGACAGAATAAATATCATTTTTGGCCTGCAAATAGTTCAATATTGAACACAATTCCCCTCCCAAGATTAATTCTTCAAAAATCCTAAAAAAGTATACTGTTAATGGTCAACCATAAAATGAAGAGTGGTTGGAACAATCCCCTTATCTTCTATAAGAGTCATCCCAACGACCCATGCTATAACTTTCTTTATATAAATGAGGTATAGTCCCATTCTATATAATACTAATTCTAAATATCCATTTAACACATACACTTTTACGTTTATAGGTAAAGGACAATCACCTATGGTAGAAGTCAACATGAGTTTGAAAACACATAATCTAGTCCATACCTAAGATACCATAAAAGTTTTTCATTTCTAGAACTAAAAAATCTCATTAATGTCTATATCCCACAATCACTACAGGACACTTTGTGAATATCTATTATGTCATAGTAAAACAAAAAATTCCCATTAAAAACTTAAGTATTTAACAAAATTTATACAATTGATATGTAGATTATAACCCTAGGGAACACATCCTAATAGTATACCCATGGTCACTAGGCATACTCTTCCTTATGTACCCAATTCTAAAAACCATCATGGTAGCTACACATTATTCAAAATTATATAAATAATAATTTATAACATTTTTAGGTTATATAAATCATTGGAAAACATTGTATTCCATATGAACCTATATTTATATCTATGATATTTGAAGTCAACCACTCTTTTTAATCATCCAAGAGAAAACATGATAAAAATTATCCTAAAAACAATGCCCATAGAATGAAATTAAACTGTAATCACACTATAGGTAAAATCAGTCCCACATCCGTAGAAACATAAAGGTATATTATACATGTGTTGGCTAGAAAATATCATAATTTCCTAGCCTAAGTTTTGACTATCATATATCCATTCCACAAAATCCAAAATCATAATAAAATAAACCCCTTTGATACCAATTTTTTGCACCCAAACCTGAATTAACCAGTCTAGGTTAAGGTTCCACATGTCCTCATGAACACATCCTCACATGGAAAAGGCTAGATACTAGTAATGAGGGTCTAAGAAAAAATTTAGGGAGACTATACCCTTGGTTGTAGAGGTCCAACAATAAAAAATATAGTGAAAGAAACAATAATGAAAAGAAAAAAAATATCCAACATCAATATAGTGTAATCTAAAGGAAATAATATCCATACTATAATGATATGGAATACAAGAGAAATATCTTATCCACAGGAATCCCACATGAAGTGGATCAATGTACCAAAATAAACAAAAGACCGAAAGATAAATGAATAATGAAAAAAAAGATTCAAAATTCTACCTTTGCATTGCCTCCATCCAATCTACTCATTCTTCTAAAATACCTGACATAAGGCCATTGTGATTTTTTGGATCCCTGACCATAAAGTCAATATGTGCAATATGATTCCCATGTTAGATGTGAGTACAAAACCGAGTAGGACACCACAAAGACATCTTAAACATTAGTGTATTATATATATATACATAAGTGTATTAAATTAATGAAAAATAAATATAAATAACCATATAAATGGAAAATTCATCATGTACTAACCAAGATTCCATGAACCTTATTCCTACGTGTTTCAGCACCATGTTGAAAGATATGTCATATCATGCTTGTCACATAATATGAACAAGGAATCACAATTCATCTGGAAAATCAACCATATCATTAACAAATAGCCAAATTAATAATTGGACCAAGTTATGTGTATCATCACATGACTTAACTATCTCATGATGGATAACCAAGATATAATATTAAGGTCTCACATTTCATACTATGACTCAAACATCTCATGATGGATAACCCAAATACAATTCAATTATCACTTTCAATGCACACAAAAGAGTTCTCATAGGGAAACAATTCCACCCACATTACAATCAAGTCACAATATAGAGTTTTCATAGAGTTACACAAGAAACCACATTCCTGTCAAGTCACACAACTTTATATAAAATTAATAATATGAAAAGGACTTCCAAACTTAAGAATAATGAAGTCCAATTTCCAAGAATCACCCCCTGAATTGATACTAATTAAAAAATACTTATAATTATCCTTAAATACATTACATAAGGATTATAGAATGAATACCCAAGGAAATGAATACATTTAGGGATAGAAAAAATTTATACATGTAAAATGGAAACCACCAAAATGAACATATCTTGAATTATCCAAGAGAAGCAAGGAAATTATGAAGGATCTGATTTCCTATCCTTCAACGATGCAAAGAAAATTTATTAAACATGATATGGACCTTAGATCCATGATTAGAATATGTGATCTAGGGTTAATTTTGAAATAATAAAAGAATATAATGGATAATAAGAATAAAAAAAGAGAAATACCATAGATTTATAGATAAAAAAATCCATGATTTGATCAAACCATGTTCTGGATGGAGAAGAATTAATAAAATTTCTCAAAGGAGACACATGGTTCGATATCCCTACCCATAGCAAGGAGAATGAGTGTTTTTAGGGATATTTTGGGTTAAAATTATAATTTTTATATTAATTGATAATTAAGGAATGTTTTAACTACATGGTTTGTAAAACAATGCACTGACCATGAATAATCCATTGTCCAAAACCCAGGTCACACATCTGCATGGTTTGTTAAACCGTGCACAAACTTCGAAAACACCACTATTTCAAAAGTCTTAAGAGGAAATGTTACATGGTAAATCAAAATGGTTTTCCCAAAACATTTACAAACCATGTTCCCTCTAACTACTTCCAAAACATCCCAAAACATCTAAAAACATTAAAGAATCACCCCAAGACCAAACCCTAACAAACCATAGTTCAAAACCCACAATGATAAGATGAAAAAAAAACATAACACACTTAATAGAAATATGATAGGAGTTAAAATAACCATGTTAATATAATTAAATATGTATCGTAAGTATTATGAAATATTATTATGTTTATGGGGTAATAATTTTCTCCCTTCTTCTAAACCATTTCAAAAACAAAAATATTGTTTGTGTTACGTTCAAACTACTACCTCTATAAGTGATGTGATTTTTTTCATAAAATAATTATATAAAGTTAAAAGGAGGTATTTAATAAATAAATATGATATTTACAAATTTTATTGTATTTTTAATATATAAACCAATTAAAACCTTATTTGCATTATATGGGAAATGATGATGGTGCCCTTGCGTATGTCTGGACTACCGCCTCAATAAATTAAGTTATTTCATTTTTCATCTAGAAATTTATTATTTACATAACTATATAAAAAATTTATTAAATTATTTAACAGTATTTAAATAATATCATTATACTTATAAAATAAGGATATTATTCCAAAGGAATCACTTTCTAAACCAGACTCATCCATTGATTATAATATGTTCATGTTTGGGTAAGTTTAAACTCCTACATGAAAAATGATATAAATTTCTATCTAGGATGACTATGGAAACATTAATACTGATATTTTTAGAAATAAATGAAAAAAATAAAGTTTTCTTAATGTTTTTAATGTTTATATTAATGTTTACCTCATTATTAATATTCAAATTTTTTTTCATAAAAATTTACCGAAACCAACTCATCGTCGATTCCATATTCACGAGTCATGAATAAAATTATTATGGAATGAAATAAGAGTTTTGTAAATAATTATAAATTATATATTAAATTACCTTAAATAATTTATGAATTATAAACTTAGTTTCAATTAATAGGGATCAACATCGACCATACAAATCATTTTCAAAACAATTAAATTTTTGAGCATCCGCTGATGAAAATAAATAATAAATAACTTATAAATATATAATAAATAAACATAATTTAAGAGTATAAAATTTAATATATATAAATAAGGTTCTAAAATAGTTAATTAATAAAGTAATTTTTTATATAGTAATTTTTATCAAATTCAACTATGTAGGAACAAAAGTTGTGGATTTTTGTTAACATAATTTTTGTTTATTGAGTTGTGATTGTTATTTTTGAAATTTATCAATATAAGTTGGAAATATATGGTCCTATGATTTTATTATACATAAATAACTCACTATTTTCTATTTATTTACATTTCTATCACAAAAATAATTTTTCAAATGTTACATACTTCATGAATTATGATGTCTATAAGGGTGTTTCGTCTCAATTTCCATTCTTTGAGACATGATTTGTTCTATGCACTTAATTTTATTTAAATTGTGTTTATACTTCCTTATAGACATATAATATCATGAAATATATTTTATTAATGGTATTTTATTTTTAATTTCATGATATCTCTTTCATGTGTTCTCTATAAAAACATTTCTTAATCCATAAGGGATTCACGTCTCTAATTTATTTTTTGAGAATTATGAAAAATTCAATACGTATTTAATTTTAGATGGTGAAAAAAATGAAAATTGAGGAATTATAATCATTTTCATCCTGTAATTTAAGGGATTTATAAATTCATCTCATGTTATACCTTTCATGGGTTTTTGATTCCAAATAGAATAAAATTTTAAGGAATTTTGTTAACTAAAACACCATTTATTTGAGTTATAATAATCTATATTGAAATTATTAATTATATGATTGGTTTCTTCCACACTAAAATTTTATATTTATCTTTAAATTTACATCTAGGGAAAATGATACCTTTGATTCAAATATTCCTCTTTCATGAATTTTGTACCCTAAAAACGTGACCTTATTAATAACAATTGTCATTATATTTATGAATGATTTCTCTTCCAGCCAATGTTTGTTTTTTGGAAACCGGATTATATGTTATCTCATGTAGCCTTCAAATTTTAATTTTAATTTTTTTAAAAATAAATTTTATGTCACTTTTTATGATGTGGGTTTTCAACAATGTATTTTAAAATATAAAAATTTATATCCTTTCATAATAAAATGTGGTATCTTATACTACACCTAACCTTTGTAAAACCATTATGTATTTTCAAGATCAATTATTGAAGATTATTTTAAAACTAATTGTTTTCAATAGTTTTCATTTCAGTATTATGAAAATAACTTTTGAAGTAAATCCATGACTTACTATTTTACAACAATGTTAAAATTGGCTTCTTATTTTTTTATGGTTTTATTTTCATTTTTCTCTTTATCTCAAAGTAATTTTTTAATTTGAAAATTATTTTCATTATTTTATATCAAAATTAACTAATACCATTTTTAATTTCGTGGATTAAACTTGTGGTAAAAAATTATCTAATTATTAACCCATTATTATGTGGTATTATTTAAAGTGTTCTTCTTAGGAATGAATTTTTCATTTTTGTCAACATCCTTCATAGTTTATTTCTGTTCACTATGGTTATGTTATTATAAAAACATACACCTTTTTCATTTGGATGGACCATGGAATATTCTTTAGTTTTTTTCCTAAAAAATAAACTCTTTTCCATGGGTTAATTAATGATGTTTTAAATCTGAATGTTTCATGTTCCTTTGGATCACATGTGTATGTATAATTTTGATAACGATGAGTAGGGTTTCATATATCCCTATAATGAATTTATTCATGTTTAATACCTCATGAGATAACTAAGGGAATCAAGAAGTGACTCCTACTATACTATTTTATGAGATTTAAATAGTAATTCCTGATCTACTATGTTTATGGAAATTAGGCATTCTCAACTATATTATGGAAATTTAGTTGTGATGCCTACTAAACTATGCTTATGATATTCAAGTAGTGATTTATAGTCCACTATTTTTATAGGAATCAAGAGGTTATGCATGCTCCAAAATGTTATGGGAATTTGGAAGTGATTTCTACTCCACAATGTTTATGGAAATTAGGTTGTGATGCCTACTCCAATATATTTATAGGAATCAGTAAGTGATGCCTCATCCACTATGTTTTGAGGACTAGGAAGTGATTATTTGTCCACTATGTTTATGAGAATTAGGTACTGAATCTTGAATCAATATGGGATTTAGGTAGTGATTCCTTTTCCACTATGTTATGTAAAATAGGTAATGATTCCTTCTCCATTAATTTATGATTTCTATTCCTATTCTAGTGTCATAGTTTTTTATTATGATTTATTTTCATGAAATTCCATATCTTTATGCCTATGATTATAATCCATTGATCATGCTTATCATATCATGCTTCCACAATTTTATTCCATGATATGTGTTTTCTATTTTGAGATCACATGTCTTTCTATTATGGTTTATGTAAAACTCTCATTATTCCATATTATCTTTAATAATTTATTACTCCCTCTCTCATATTTTATCATATTCTGTTGAACTAACCTTCAATGAAACATTGATTACTTTTTCCCTTACTGAGTGTTTTAAATCACCCATTTATTATGTTTCCACCCCTAGGTTATAAATGTGATTATAAGTTATGAGATGTCAAGAAGGGGTTTTAGTAGGGTTCAATTATAGAGAAATGTTAGGAAGTATCATAATATAATTGTTTTATTTACCTTGTCCTCAAAGACAACAATCCTTCCATTCATGGGATTGCGTGTAGTAATTGTGAGATATAATATCTTAATTACTAAAATTTATATGTTTTTGGCTCGAGACACATCACATTATATCAAATAAATTGTTTAAAGAGAGTTTTTTTGGAATATGATTTTAGAGTTCGAGTTTGGTTCATCTTAGTTGGTATCAGATAAGGGTTTAGTTATTTTTTTTATTATTTTAGTTATTTTTATGGATTGGGAAGTGATAAATTTTTTGAAAACCCCGGGGATAAGTCTAAGTATAAGATAAAATCATAAAATATTGTTAAATTAGATATTATATGATTTTCAAGAAATTAAATCCCTATTTTCATACTAAAAGTGGATATAGGCTCTATGACATAAGTACCTAGAGGTAGTAACCTTGAAAGTGGCATATTGAGTATTAACTCAATTATCACTCAGTGCACAAGAAATAGGTCTAACAACACATCTAGTTTGACACTACCACGAGATATAATTTAGTGATCCACATACTATTTATAGACTATTATAAAGAATATAAATAAAATTTAAATATATAACATATAACTTGTTTGGGTAGAAAACCTAATATGAAAATGACCATGGAAAACCTAGGATAAACTAAATGAGTGGCAGTTTAATCAAATAATATCATATATTAACCAAAATTATCATAGATTAGAATAAAGGTTTAATTGGAGAATATATCTTAGGATTGAGTTTATATATTCATATGATCAATTAGTTTTATTTTATTGTATATTATCAAAACCATTTGGTTAGAAATAGGATTATGAAAATGAAAATGTGGAATTTTTGTCCATAGAAACTCCCATAACCAACTAATGAATCATATATATTATAAATTTCTAAGAAAAATGAAAAACATGAAACATTCCTATTATACGGGACTTGATGATTCTCATTGTAACTAATATTGTGAGGTTGAAATATCAGTAGAAAACATATCCTTAGTTTTTTAGGAATCCATTAGATTCTTTCATTAGAAATTAGTAATTAAAATTATGAGTTCATAATTAATTTAAGAGGAAGAATATAAAACCCAAACATTTTAGTATATATTTTATTTTAATTAAATAATATGTTTAACAGCTTTCTTAATAAGAAATATAAAATTAAAAATGAACTACAACATATATTAACATTATAAATTTAACTATAATAATGTTGTTGTTGAATTTTTAGGTATAAATTGAGATAATTTATTTATTAAATATATGAAATAATAAAAATAATGTCAATTTTTAATAATAATTCATTGATAAAATTCAATTTTCATGGCTAAAAGACTAATAAGATCACATTATGCTAAAAAAAGTATTTTCTCCCCTAAAATTGGATCTTTATGTTCTTTATTTTGAGAAACTAAATATATCATATGAATAGTATATTAACACTAATTTACTCTTTAGGAAATAATAATTAAAAAAATTAACACTTAAAATCTGTTTTTCAATAAAAACATTTTTCAATATATATTATATTTAAAAACTAAATTCATAAATTTAGAAGTTGAAGTTGAAAAATGAAATTATTTTTCAGTTTTTTCATTTTAATACAAGATTAAGAATAATATTATATTTTTTTTGAAAGAAAACATTTTTGGTAAATATTACAAAATACTATTTTTAAAAATACCATAGGGTTTATAAAATCACCATAAACTATATATGAATTTAAAACTTATAAAATAAATTTTCATGAAAAAAATGTATTGAATGAGTAAAATTATTAATTTAAAAATGATATGTTTAATTTAGAAAACCCTTGTTTAACATTTTGAAACTTAATAAATATAAATTTTATTAAAATCTATTTTTTTCTATTTTTTAATTAAGTTTTCTCATGGTTTCATTCAGTTTTGATTTGATTTTAAAGACACATGTATCTTATTTTTCTAATAATAAACCATTTAATTATATATAAATTACAAACATTGATAATTTAATCATAATCAAAATATTTAAGCATATAAAAATATTTATTTTTATAAAAATGATTTTTATGTGTTATGTGTACTAATATTTAAATTATGTTTTCTCACCCTTAGAAATTTTATTTTAAAAAATTTATTTCATATTTTTAATCAATAGGTCCAAATTATGTAATAAGTCCCATTTTATTTTTAAAAATTAAAAGTAAATTACTTTTGTAGAAATCTGTTACCATGGTAAAAATAAAAATGGTAAAGGAATAAAACCTAAGAGTAAATGACTTAAAAACATGTAAAAAACATGGGTAAACATTAATATTTGATATATTATCTACCTCAAACCCTAACCTTCTCTATTATTTTCCATTATTGGAACCATTTTACCATTTTAGGGTGACTTTAAATTTTATATTATTCCAAAAAATGGAATTCCCCTCCCTTAAAAAGTAGCCACCACCACCCCACTTTTATTCATTTCACAATACTATTATATTCTAAAAAAATATTCCCATGTTACTCCCCAAAACTCCTGTAAACATTATATAGTTTCTATTATTATTAAAATACTACCTCTCAAAGCCTTAATCTAATTTGTAAAGGATATCTTCTAAGGAGTAAGGTAAAATTTTAATTACTCTTTTTTCTATACTTTTCTTTAATTTTTTCTTATATCTCTTCTAAATATAATCTACCCATGTTGTAATAATTAAATAATTATCAAAATTATACCAAAATGTTATTATGTTTATGCTATAACCATTTTTTACCTTCCACCTAATCATTTAAGAAATAAAAATGTTGCTTGTGTTATGTGAAGACTACAACCTCCATATGTGACATGATCCATTTTTCATAACTTCATTATATGGATGTTTCAAAGGGTTTTTAATTAATAAATGTTTTATTGAAAAAATTATTAATATTCTGAAAATATAAACCAATTCCTACCTTCTTTGTGATTTATGTAAAACAAGAACGGTGCATATGCGTACGTGCATACACCACCTCCACAAAGAAAATTATTTCATTTATCATCTAAAATTATATTATTTATCCAAATATATAAAAATATGATTAAAAAAATTAAAAATAGATTAATAATATAATTATACTTCTCTAATAATTATATTATTAAAAAGGAATCACTTTCTTAATAATAATCTCCCATTGATTATAACATATTTTTATTTAGGATGGTTTAACCCCCCACTTGAACAATGTTTTAAATTTATATCATGAATTCCTATAAAAAATTAATTAATGGTATTATTAAGCATAAATTTTAAAAAATCAATAATATTATGTAATGGATATATTAACAGTTAATGCATTATTAATATACCAACTCTTGTTCATAAAAAATATTGAATAAAACTCATCATAGATTTTGTATTCACTAATTGTGAATAAAACCATCATTTAACGAAATTATATTTTTTAAAATAATTATAATGGATCTATTATAGTACATAAAAAATATAAAAAAGATGAACTTGGTATCAAATAATTGGGGTCAAAATTGAATTTACAATGCAAGTATAAAATAATTAAAATTGCAAACATCTAATGCTGAAAATAAACTATAACTAACTATTAAGTGCATAATAAATAATCATAATTTTATACCCCCCATGGACGGCTGGGGTGTTGAGGGTGGGATGGGGTTTGGGGCATGGTCACGAGGTAGATTCATTGGTCCATCGATTTCTTTGCATTCTTTGTTTCAGTATCGTGTGTCACTCTAAGGTTGTACCCAACATTTTAATAATCAAAATTTTGAATTATAAAAGTTAATATATATGAATAAATTTATGAAATTAATTATTAAGATATTTATATTTTTATACTTGAAGTTAGATGATGTTTGACTAATATGGAACAAAAGGTTAGGTTTTTTCTTAACTTAATTTTCATTCATTGTTTTAGGATTTTTATTTTGGAAATTTATTCTTCTAAGTTGAATTTGTTCTGCACTATTATTTTATTATGTTTAACTTCCTCCCTATTTTTTGGGTATTTTGATTCCTATCACATAAACTCATTTTCAAATGTTACATACTTCATGAATTATGATGTCCATTGGGGTGTTTTATCTCAATTTTATTTCTTTGAGTCATGTTTTCTTTAATACACATAATTTTATTTAAATGTTTTGTATAATACCTATTAGATATATAATATCATAGATTATCTTTTATTCCCATAATTTTAATTTCATTTTAAAGTTATTTATTTAAATGGTTTTATGTTAAAATGATTCTTAATCCACAAGGTATTCTTATCTCAATTTTCATTCTTTGAAACTTATGACATATTCACTAGTGATTTTACTTTGGTGGCATATACATTGAGATTAGATTTTTTATCATCATGTTTTTCATGAAATTAAATACGTTGTTAAATTAATCTAATATTCTTCCTTTCATGGGTTTTTGATTCGAAATGTATGAAGGTTTAAGAGATTTTATTAATTTAAACGCCTTTTCATTGAGTTATAATATTTCATTTTGATATTGTTAATTTTGTTTTTGGTTTCTTACATCCTATAATTTTATATAAAAAATTATCTTTATATATGAGGAAAATAAATTTTTTGATTTAATTATTCTTTCTTGATGAATTTCGTCCCCATAAAATAAAGAAATTGTTAGGAATAACTCCCATTCTCATTAACAACAATTTATGTTCCCAAAAATATTCTTTTCTAGAAACATAAATTTTTTTATCCCATGTGGTCTTCATATTTCCCTTATCAATTTTTGTCAAAATAATTTTTTACTCTTTATATTATAGATTTTTGATAATGGTATTTATAAATATTAATCATGTTTTCTATCCTTTTATAATTAAATTCTTTATATTCTACTCTATATTCCATTTAGAAAACCTTTGTGTCTTTTAAAGCTCCATTGTTTAAGATTCTTAAAAAAGTAAGTGTTTGAAAATTTTTTCACTTCACCTTTTATAAAATAAATTTAAATGGATCAGTAAATAATTGTCTAATGATAATGATAATAATGTATTCTAAAAACAATTTTAGGGTTTTTTTTCATTTTTTTATATATCAAAAATGAATATATTACTTTGGAAGTTATTTTCATGAGTTTAACTCTAAATTACCTTAATATTATTATATTGGGGGATTAATCTCACAATATATTACACTCCAATTATTGATCCATACTAATATGGTGCCATTCAAACATTTATTCTTATGAAGGTGTTTTTTATCTATGTAAAACTCGTTTAATTATTTTCTTCTTACATTGTTTATATGTTTTTATGAAACCACACACCTTATTTCCATTGATGTCTTATTAAATATTATTGGGATGTTGTCATTAAAAATCATCTATTTTGTATGAGTTAATTATGTGATGTTTTGAATGTGAAAATTTCCATCCTCCCTTGGCTAATATGTGTATGGATGATTATTATGATAATAAGTAAGGTCTTATATCACCCTCTAATACATTAGTTGAATTTTAATATCTCATCTGATAAAAGTGGGAATTCGATAGTCACGCATGATTCACAATGTTATGAGAACGTGGAAGTGATGCTTGTGACACTATGTTAATGGGAATCAGGTAGTGATTCTTTCCCTAATATGTTATTAGAATCAAATTATAGTGACCCATACTTTACATACATGGTTATTAATTCATAATTGAAGCATAATTATTACAACATATAATAAAACCATGATAGGACCGTATAGGTATAGCGTCTTTAGAAACTGGGAAACATAAACAACTTGTAAAGCATCTACATTATCTCCCGCTTATTTAATCATATCAAGAGTCCCTTTGTAATATCCTACTTAATAACTTTATTCCTCATATGGGGAAAAGAAAACATACAAAAGGGTGAGCTCAAATTCTCAGTAAGGGAAAACAAAGGAAATATCATATTTATAAGATCATAGCATTTCGAAAATCTTAACCTGCAAAAGAGATCATAATATCATAACATGGGATAAATCCTAGTAGTGACATGTAATCCCAATAATCATAACATAAATCATGAAACTTTGTGGCATACACACATAATCATAGAGAATCATTTCTTAGTAGTCAAGACTCATTTCCAAGACTATCCTAGTGGACAAAGTCCATTTTTGAACCGAGTTCAGTCCTCATTTCAGTCCTGTATCACTGAACCAGATTAACCTGTCGTTCCAGCCATGTCTATATCACGAGATATAAATCTTTACAGAATGAATTAGAGGAAGATATAAGTCACACCCATCTCATAATGAAACCATTCTTATGTATTCCACAAAATCATAAATCATAGCATAACCCATGTAATAAAAATGGGATTCTTAAACATCATTCAATCATAACATAATCTATATAAGATAAAAAGGAATCATAAAATTAATTCCATAATAACATAATCAAATCAATGTAAAAAATAGGGATAGAATCAGAACCCTATATTATCTTAGATGGAAAATAATTTTGATAAAACACATGAACTCCATTCTTGAGGAAAATATCCTTTCTACTTCAAAAACATTTTACCTTTCTTAACATGTCATATAATTTTAAACTAAAAGAAGTTGATTAAAAATAAACTTGAAAACTTTTAAAGTAAGATTCATGGAAATAATGTTCTATGAAATCATAAAAATCCATTCATGTCATATAAGTTAAAAAAAGATTCTTTTCAAACTTTGGCCGGAAAAGTTAAAAAGTTCCTCATACTAAAAATGAAAAAAGACTCCTTTCATATATTTTACTCACCAAAGGGTAAAATTGGATTTAAAAAATTGTAGGAGGATAGATATAATATTTCTTATTTAGGAAACATGGATGTGGATGATAAATATTCCGTAGTAAATTCTGAAGTATAAATAATCTCAGGTAAAAATGAGATTGTGAGATTTTCCCTTACGTTAGGTCTGATTTGCTTCGTATGTATCCAAAACTCCTGTATATTTATTTAAATAATGTCATTGAATTATTACAGAATCATATTCATTGTTATGATATCATATATGGTCATATTCTTATCTTCTTATTAGTAATATTTCATTGCTACTTGTTATTCGGGTGTTCATTGCTTTATGTTATTTTTCATGTTTTGTCGAATAAATTCTTATTATTCTTTTTAGGTTATAGATAACACATTTAAAGAATGGTATTAGTGTAATATATATCATATTTATTCATTCAATTCATTTATATAATTATTATTCAAGGAAGATCATGTAGAATGAGTCGCATCACATCGTCAAGACGGTAGGTCGTACGTACGCACAAGCGATGATATCATTCCAATGATTATGGAATTGTATTGAAGTGTATGTATACTATTTCAGAATCAATATCACTTTACAATAATAATATATAGTTTTTCTTTACACCATTATACCCATCCATGTAAGGTTATGGTGGAAAACAGATTACACCACGACGTGGAGACGGTATTCCGTACGTACGCACGCGCGGTGATTTCGTTTTCCGTAGGATGGATAGAAGGTGAAATAGGGTTGTTTCATATTTATAATAACATATTAGTATATGAGTGATTCTGATGTTATTAATTCATAATAAAACAACTAAATAAGAGGAAGTAGAAGAAGAAATAAATTTGAAAGAATCGGTAACGGATATTACCTCTTCTTTGACACGCCTCTTTAAAACCTCCTCTTAGGGAAATAATGTTTGGATTTGAAGAAGCCCAAGACCTCTAGAATATTACTAGGGGAGTTGAGAAGAGTAATGGGTAGGTTTTGGCCGATCCTAAAGGATAAAAGTTGTGTAAAGAGGAGAGGGAGGAGGTTCCCTTTTATAAGGGAGGAGAGGGGCACCTTTGGGAAGTGTGAAAATATTATTTTATTATAAACTTATCATCGGTTTCAAAAGGTCCAGAAATTATTAAATACCAAGATAAGATGAATCTGGGTTGAAATAAAATCATCAAATTAGAATTGGACATGTTTTGGATAATATTTTAATCATTATAATCTTATTTATTTAAATCATTTATTAATGAGGTAAATACTACATCATTATTGTGTCATAAATAATTTAATTTATTTGATGTCTAAAAATTATAAAAAAATACCACCATATAGGAAATAATTTTATCTTTCCAATGAATATTTATATTCTAAAAGATAATTTATATAAACCCCTATAAAAATTAATTACTAAAAGATTTTTGTTAATGTCAATTTTGTCTTTACATTAAATTAATTAATCCAAATTGTCATTATGACTACCAAGTGGCTCAATGGGGTCCCAAAATCGACCCTAGGATGCCCATGGTCGGCCACTACTTATCCAATAAGGTTAGGACAATTTTTAAGGTAATTGTAAATTATTATAATATTCTTTTAACCTCGAATTACCCTATTTAACTTTAACCGCAGTAAATAAAAGTCAAAAGTTACTATTCACCAAAAATTATTTTCATATTATTGAACCACATTTTACTTCTTGATAAAAACCATGTATATCAGATTTTTGAAATTCAATTCACAGAATTAGTAAAATTTCATTTAAATGAAAGAGTAAGTTTTTTAAGTACCACTAAGTGGTTTCACTATTCATCAAAAAATTTATGTTTTTCAGAAAAATACCAAAAATTCAGCCTAAGATATATTTTATATTACAAATTCAAAAATGATGTCTAGTTTTCTAAATTAAAAACATATAAGTGGCATTAATTAATTTTAAAATTAATTCCCGTTATCAAAACAAATAGCATGTTTTTAAGAAACAATAACCATCAAAAGATCGACACTTGTTTATGTCCAATTTCAAAGTGAAATTAATTCCAATGACCAAAATTGGATTAAATGGTAAAAATATATTCTAATTACACTTTAATACCAATTTAAAAGATAATATAACCATATAAATTATTGTGATGAAAATAGTTGTTTTTAATTAAAATACAGCGTGTTTTTACTATTCATTAAAATATGAAAGTTATCAGAATAATATGAAAATTTTATCCAAATTAAATTTTTATATCTTAATTCCAAGGAAGAATTATATTTTGTCAAATTAAACTTATAAACATGTCAAAAACTAGTATTAAAGTTGGTGCGCCATCAAAAGGCGGCAAAACTGCATTTTTCGAAAAATACTTTTTTTTACCCAAAAAATGTATTTTGTTCTCATACCATGTTCTAGAAAATATGTAAGATGAATAATAATGTTATAAAATTCAAAAATTATTTAATACTATTCATAAAGGCTAGTCCATAATAATATTATAACAATATATCTTTGTTTATTGAAACCCGGTATTGCGTACTACACACGCTATCGAGGAAGGTCGTGATTGCGTGTACCGTAAGCCAAGATAGTGTTGTGTGCATTGAATGATTCCTTTGATGTTTCATATAACATAAGACATAAAAAATATAATTCTCATAAAATATCAGGGTGTTACATTCTACCCCCCTTAAAATGAATTTCGCCCTCAAAATTTGTCACTTCGTAACAAACAGATGAGGATACCTCTCCCTCATCATATCCTCAAGCTCCCATGTAGCTTCTTCTAATTGGTGGTTCGTCCATAAAACTTCCACCAAGTGATTGGTTTTGTTCCATAAAACTTTTTCACTACGATCCAGAATCTCTATTGGATGTTCTTCATAAGAAAGATCTTGCTCTAGCGGTACAACTTCTGAGCTTAGTACATGTGAAGGATCGGGTATATACTTTCTCTGGAGAGATACATGGAACACATCGTGAACTTGAGAAAGATTCAGTGGAAGCACCAATCGGTAAGCTACCTTCCCAACACGATCTAATATTTCGAAAGGACCGTTATACCTAGGGCTTAGCTTTCCCTTCTTTCCAAATCTCATTACTCTCTTCCAAGGAGATATTTGTAAGAACACTTTATCACCCACTTCAAACTCTAGGTCTTTTCTTTTGTTGTTGACATAACGTTTTTGTCGACTCTGAGCTTCTCTTATGTGTTGTTGAATAGATCTGACCTTTTCTACCATCTCATCAACAAGATCAGGTCCTAATAGCTTTCTTTCTCTAACCTCATCCCAGGAAGTTGGAGTCTTGCATTTCATTACATAGAGAGCTTCATAAGGATCCATATAAATACTGGAGTGAAAGATATTATTATAAGAAAATTCCACAAAATTTAGGTGTTGATCCCAATCACCTTTTAAATCAATAGATCAAGCTTTTAAAATATCTTCTAGAGTTTTAATTGTTCTCTCAGACTGACCGTCTATCTGAGGATGATAAGCAGTGCTGAAACTCAACTCTATATCTAAAGTATGCTGAAGACTTCCCCAAAACTTTGAGGTAAATGTCGGATCCTGATTATATATAATGGAAAGTGGTACTCCATGCAATCTTACCACTTCCTTCACATATATCCTAGAAATATGATCCAGAGAGAAATATTCTCTAATAGCAATGAAGAGTGCCGACTTCTTAAGATGATCAACTATAACCCAGATAGCATTATTACCTTTGGAAGTTTTAGGAAGTCTAGTGGAAAATCCCATAGTGATGTTTTCCCATTTCTATTCTCGTATGGGTAATGGTTGTAACATCCCATTAGACTTCTGTATCTCAGCTTTAACTTGCTGACAAACCAAGCACCGAGAGACATACTCAGGAACATCTCTTTTCATGCCATCCAACCAGAAGTACTCTTTCAGGTCCCTATACATCATAATGCTTCCAAGATGAATAGAAAATGAAGAACTATGAGTCTTATCCAGTAGCTCCTTCTTTAATTCTGGTATGGGAGGAACAGAAACGCGATTTCTGAACCTTATTATCCCATCAAAATCAAGGTTGAATTTAGGAACATTTCTCACCTTCTTTTGTAACTATACATCTTCTTTTTATGCCTCTTTTATATTCACATATATATATGGTTGAACATTCATTTGAGAAAGATAATAATTTTCCCCTTCCATTATAATACCAAGATCCATCCATTGTAAATCCATAAATATTAGATCTTTTGTGATCCTCGTCTTGGATAAGCTATCATGGTCTTGTCGACTTAATGCGTCTGCCACCTTGTTTGCTTTCCTATGGTGGTAATGAATTGTGCAGTCATAATCCTTAATGAGCTCTAACCATCTTCTTTGGCGCATATTCAGCTCCTTTTGTGTGAAAATATACTTTAAACTTTTATGACCAGTATAAATATCACACCTTTCACCATAAAGATAATGCCTCCAAATCTTTAATGCAATGATTACCGCAACTAACTCCAAATCATGAGTTGGGTAATTTTGCTCATGGATTTTCAACTGTCATGAGGCATAAGCTATCACCATATCATTTTGCATGAGAACACACCCCAATCCATTCTTGGATGCATCACTGTAGATCACAAACCTTTCTCCACTACAAGGCAGTGTGAGCATAGGTGCACTGGATAACCTTCTTTTCAACTCCTTGAAATTCTCTTCACACTCCTCCGTCCACATGAACTTAACCCCTTTTCGAGTCAACCTGGTGAGTGGATTAGATAATCATGAAAATTATTTCACAAATTTTTTATAATATCCTTCCTAAAAAAATAAAACTTCAGATCTCATTTACTATTGTTGGTCTCGACCATCATTCAATAACCTCTGTTTTTGTTGGATCCATAAATATCCCCTCTTTTGAGATTATGTGACCCAAAAATGAAACCTTTTGAAGCCAAAATTCACACTTGGTAAATTTGGCCTAAAGATTCCCCTTTCTTAGGGTCTTTAATAAAATTCTCAAGTTATCTTCATGTTCTTCCTTGCTCTTTGAATAGATAAGAATATCATCTATAAAGACTACCACAAACTGATCAAGATGGTCTCTATAGACTCTATTCATTAGATCCATGAATATAGAAGGGGCATTAGTAAGGAAAAATGGAATCACTATAAATTCATAGTGTTCATACCTTGTACGAAAAGACTTCTTTGGTATATACTCTTTTTTTGACCCTTAATTGATGATACCCTGAACAAAGATCAATCATGGAAAAGTATTGAGCTCCGTGTAGTTGGTCAAATAAGTCATCTATGCATGGGAGAGGATATTTGTTATTGATAGTGATCTTGTTAAGTTCTCGATAATCAATGCAGAGTCTCATTGATCCATCTTTCTTCTTAACAAACAGAACAGGTGCTCCCCAAGTTGATGCACTAGGGCATATGAATCTCTTATAAAGATTCTCTTAGAGTTTCTTCTTCAATTCCTACAACTCAATTGAAGCCATTCTATAAGGTGTCTTTGAAATGGGCATAGCACCTGGTATGAGTTCTATTGAAAACTCAACTTCACGGTTTGGTTGAAGACCTGGAAATTCTTCTAGAAAGACATCATCAAACTCTCGTACAATGAGAATATTGTTAATCATGACTTTGTCTCCAACCATTTGAGATAAATAACCTTAATTTATTGGAATCAAGACCCATAAGATGGAAGAAATTTCCACTGTATGGTTATATTCATCCTTACATCGATAGATGATAGTAAATTGATCGGGAATATTAAATATGATTTCCCTTCTTTGGAAATTGATATGAGCTCCATATAAAGAAAGCCAATCCATGCCAAGAATCACATCAAATTCCACTATACGAAGGATCACAATATTTGTAGGAAGCACTTTCTCCCAAACTTAAATGGGAGAAGAATTATAAACTTTTGATGCAACCATTGTGCCATTAGCAGTTGTCACAGCTAACTCAACATCTAATTATTCAGGTAGTACGATGATACCCTTATAAAATTATTCAGAAATAAAAGAGTGGGTGGATCCAAAATCAAATAAAACATTTTCCACTTTTCGGTGGATGGTAAGTGTACCTTTCACCACTTCATTATCATACTCCACATCGCGAATAGAAATTGCTTGTGACTTTCCTTTGTATTTGGCCTTAAAAGTTTGTTGATGTCGATCATCATCAACAACCCTTGGATTAGGGAATTGATTGGAATAATGTCCAATTTCCTTTCACTGGAATCATTGAAGTGTAGGAGGTGCATTCTGTGTATCCCTTTCTCTGTTCGCATCATTAGACATATTCTTCCCATTATTTCAACATTCAACTGTCCGATGACCTTCTTTTCCACACTTAAAAGATTTACTTGTCCCTTTAATACAATTACCTCCATGTTTCTTTCCACACTTTGAGAATAAGTGAAAAATCATCTTCTTTTCATTGTGGTATTTACATTTCCATTTGAATTCCATTTTCCTCTTCTTATCAAACCCATATGACTGATAACTCACTTCAATATCCATCTCAACCTTGAGAGCACATCGAACAATTTCCTCATAGCTATTGAAGTCCCTTACGGCTAATGCCCTTAGAAGACTTGGTTTTAAGCCACAAAAGAATCGATCGATCTTACTCTTAGGTTGGATAATAATTCCAGAAGTGTACCATGAAATTCTTGTAAAATTTTCTTCGTAGGTACCAACTGATTCATCATCCTTTTGTTTCATTTCAAGAAACTCCTTCTCTATCTTTGTTTGAAGAATACGCGGGATGTACTTATTGAAAAAAAAGTTGTTGAACTTGTCCCATTCCATGGAATCAATTTCATCCCTTTTCCTCGTATTCTTAATAAGATTCCACCATTGATCAGCTTCACATTTCAAATGATATACTGCTAATATGACTTTATCATGTTCAGAACATTGAAGGAGTGAAAATATCTTTTCAGTGGTACTAATCCATTGTTCAACCACTAATGGATCAGAACACCCGCTGAATGAAGGTGGAAGCTACCTCATAAAGGATTCAACAGAATGTTGCTCCTTCATTTTCTAGTTTCTAAGTCCTGCATGATTCATAGCTTGAGAAAGTTTTGTGATCATTGCTACAATATTTTTCATTTCATCTCCCATAACGTTTGGTTGCTCAGGGGGACAATCATTGCATTTCCCATCACATTCAGCATTAACACAGTTTCTTCAGGTTCTAGCCATTGACTAAAACCAAGAAGCATAGTGTGAGAAACACTAATCATAATAGAAAAGCCACATCATCAAGAATAAAATTTTACACTTTAGGTTTTATCATAGGGTGTTCATGGCCATTTATAAAACATTAATATTGTGTTCTATGCTTAGACATATCCTTAGGGTTCTTACTAAGGCTTTCACATCCTAGTTTCCAAAGGTTGACTATACCTTTCCTCTGATACCAACTATAACGACCCATACTTTACATACATGGTTATTACATCATAATTTACGCATACTTATTACAAAATATAACAAAACCATGATATGACCGTATAGGTATAGAGTCTTTAGGAACTTGGAAACATAAACAACTGGAAAAGCATCTACATTGTCTCTCATTTATTTCATCATATCTAGAGTCCCTTTGGAATATCCTAATTAATACCTTTCTTCCTGACCTGGGGAAAAGAAAACATACAGAAGGGTGAGCTCAAATGCTCAGTAAGGGTAAACAAAAGAAAAAATCATATTCATAAGAACATAGCATTTTGAAATTCTTAACCTGCAAAAGGGATCATAATATCATAACATGGGATAAATCATAGTGGTGAAATGTAATCCCAATAATCATAACATAAATCATGAAACTTTTTGGCATACACACATAATCATAGAGAATCATTTCTTAGTAGTCAAGACTCATTGCCGAGACTATCCTAGCGGACAAAGTCCATTTCTTAACCGAGTTCACTCCTCGTTTCAGTCATGTATCACTGAACCATGTTAACCTGGAATTCCAACCAGGTCTATCTCATGAGATATAAATATTTACCCAATTAATTGGAGGGATATATAGGTCCCACCCATCTCATAATTAAACCATTCTTATGTGTGCCACAAAATCATAAATCATAGCATAACCCGTGTAATAAAAATGGGATTCTTAAACATCATGCCATCATAACATAATCCATATAAGATAAAAGGAAATCATAAAATTAATTCCATCATAACATAATAAAATCAATGTAAAAATAGGGATAGAACCAAGACACTATATTATCTTAGATGGAAAATAATTTTGATAAAACACTTGAACTCCATTCTTGAGGAAAATATCCTTTCTACTTCAAAAACATTTTACCTTTCTTAACATGTCATACAATTTTAAACAAAAAGAAGTTGATTAAAAATAAACATGAAAACTTGTAAAGGACGATTCATGAAAATAATGTTCTATGAAATCATAAAACTCCATTCATGCCGTATAAGTTAAAAAAAATATTCTTCCCATACTTTGGCCGGAAAATTCAAAAAGTACCTCATACTAAAAAAGAAAAAAGATTCATTTCATATATTTTTCTCACCAAAGGGTAAAATTGGATTTAAAAAATTGTAGGAGGATAGAAATAATATTACATATTGAGGAAACATATATGTGGATGATAAATATTCCCCAATAAATTTTGAAGTATAAACAATCTCGTGTAAAAATGAGATTCTGATATTTTCCCTTACCTTAGGTCCGATTTGCTTCGTACGTATCCGAACCTCCTGTATAATGATTAAAATAATGTCATTGACTTATTATAGAATCATATTCATTGTTATGATATCATATATGATCATATTCTTATCTTCTTATTAGTAATATTTTTTTTCTACTTGTTATCCGGGTGTTCATTGCTTTATGTTCTTTTACATGTTTTGTCGAATAAATTATTATTATTCTTTTTAGGTTGTAGATAACTGATTTCCAGAATGGTATTAGTGTAATATATATCATATTTATTCATTAAATTCATTTATATAATCATTATTAAATGAAGATCATGTAGAACGAGTCGCATCATATCGTGGAGACGGTAGGCCGTACGTATGCACGAGCGATGATATCATTCCCATGATCGTGGAATTGTATTGAAGTGTATGTATACTATTTTAGAATCAATATCACTTTACAATAATCATATATAGTTATTATTTACACCATTATACTCATCCACATAAGGTGGTGGTGGAAAATAGATTACACCACAGCGTGGAGACGTTATTCCGTACGTACGCACACACGGTGATTTCGTTTTCCGTAGGATGGATAGAAGGTGAAATAGGGTTGTTTAATATTTATAATAACATATCAGTATATGAGTGATAATGATGTTATTACTTCAAAATAAAACAACTAAATAAGAGTAATTAGAAGAAGAAATAAATTTGAAAGAATCGGTAATAGATATTACCTCTTCTTTAACATGCCTCTTTGAAACCTTCTCTTAGGGAACTAATTTTGGTCTTCGAGGAAGACCAGGACCTCTAGAATATTACTTGAGGAGTTGAGAAGAGTAATGTTCAGGTTTTTTCTGATCTTTAAGGCTCAAAGTTGTGTAAATAGGGGAGGGAGGATGTTCCCTTTTATAAGGGAGGAGAGGGGCACCTTTGGAAAGTGTGAAAAGATTATTTTATTATAAACTTATCTTCAGTTTTAAAAGGTCCAAAAATCATTAAAGATGAAGATAAGATGACTCATTGTAGAAATAAAATCATCCAATCAGAATTGGACAAGTTTCGGATAATATTTTAATCATTATAATCTTCTTTATTTAAATCATTTATTAAAAAGTTAAATACTACATCATTATTGTGTCATAAACAATTTAATTTATTTGAGGTCTAAAAATTATAAAAAAATACCACCATATAGGAAATATTTTTATATTTACAATAAATATTTATATTCTAAATGTTAATTTATATAACCCCTTATAAAAATTAATTACTAAAAGATTTTTGTTAATGTCAATTTTGTCTTTACATTAAATTAATTAATCCATATTATCATTGTCACTACTAAGTGGCTCAATGGGGTCCCAAATCGACCCAAGAATTCCCATGGTAGGAGAATACTCATCCAATAAGGTTATGAATATAGTTAAGGTAATTTTGAATTATTATAATATTCTTTTAACATTGAATTACCCTATTTACCTTTAACCATAGTAAATAAAAGTCAAAAGTTACTATTCACCAAAAATTATTTTAATCTTATTGAACCACATTTTACTTCTTGATAAAAAACATGTATGTTGGATTTTTTAAATTTAATTCACAAAAGTGGTAAATTTTCATTTAAATGAAAGAGTCAGTTTTTTAACTTCCACTAAGTGATTTCACTATTCATCAAAAATTGATGTTTTTTAGAAAAATACCAAAAATTAAGCCTAAGCTATATTTTATATTCCTAATTCAAAAATGATGTCTATTTTTCCAAATTCAAAAAATAGAAGTGGAATTAATTAATTTTAAAATTAATTCTCGTTATCAAAAAAATAGCATGTTTTTAAGAAACAATAACTATCAAAAGATCAGCACTTGTTTATGTCCAATTTCAAAGTGAAATTAATTCCAATGACCAACATTGGATTAAATGGTAAAAATATATTCTAATTACACTTTAACACCAATAAAAAATATAATCTAACCATATAAATTATTGCGATGAAAAAAGTTGTTTTTTATTAAAATATAGCGTGTTTTTACTGTTCATTAAAATATGAAGGTTATCAGAATAATATGAAAAATTCATCCAAATTAAATTTTTATATCCTAATCCCAAGGAAAAATTTTATTTTGTCAAATTGAACTTATAAACATGCCAAAAACTAGATTTAAAGTGGGTAATCCATCAAAAGGTGGCAAAACTGCATTTTTTGAAAAATACTTATTTTAACTGAAAAAAATTATTTTTTTCTCATACCATGTTCTAGTAAATATGTAAGATGAATAATAATGTTACAAAATTTTTAAAATGTAGTTAATACTATTCATAACAGCTTGTCCATAATAATATTATAACAATATATCATTGTTTAGTGAATCCCGGTATTGCGTACTAAACACGCTATCGAGGAAGGTCGTGATTGTGTGTAACGCAAGCCAAGCTAGTGTTGTGTGCAGTGAAAGATTCTGTTGATGTTGCTTATAATATAAGACATAAAAGAATATATACTTCTCATAAAATATCAGGGTGTTACACAAATAGTGATTCTTGCTCCATATTGTTTTTGGGAATAAATTATGGATTTTTTCTCCACTTTGTTTGTGGGAATCAAGAAGTGATGTCAGATCAACCATGTTATGGGAAGAAGGAAGTGATTCTTTCTCTATTAGGTTTGTGGGAATCAAATTGTGATGTTTGATCCACTATGTTTATGAGAATTATGAAGTGATTCATGTTTCACTATGTTATAGTAATTAGGTGGTGATTTCGACTCCATTATGTTTAGGGGAATCAGGAAGTTATTCCCACTGCATTATGTTTATCGGAATCAAGTAGTGATTCCTAATCCATTATGTCAATCAGTTAGTGATGTCTACTACACCATGTTATAGGAGATATGTAGTGATTCCTACTCCACTGTTTTTTTATTTTTATTCATTTGTTAGTGCAATTGTTAATTTTATTCTTCATTTCTATGACATTACATATCTTTATGCCAATGATTATGATTTATTACTCATGTTTATTATATCATGTTTCTATAATTTTATTCCATGATATATGTTTTCTATTTTGAGATTACTTGTCTTGTTATCATGGATTATGGAGAACTCTTATTGTTCTATGATCTTTTTTACGAGATATATCTCCCCTAGTCATGTTTTCTCATATTATTATGATCTAACCCATGATGAAATTTTTATGATTTTTCCCATATCGATCATTTGAGCCCACCCCTATCTTATTTTTTCATTTCCCAGGTTATAACGATGAGTATAACTTATGAGAAGTCTAGAAGGGGGTTTCATGTGGTTTGATTATGAAAAAATGTTCAAAAGTATCATAAAATAAATTTCTTATGCTGTTGATCCTCAAAGGCATTAAAACATCCATTTTTTAGGTTGTGTGCTATTATTGTGTGATTTAATGTTTAAATAATTTAAATATATGCAAGTTTATCTTGAGACATCTCACTTTGTATTAAAGATAATTTTTAAAGAAACTATTTATGGGACTGGATATTAGAGTATGAATCTTTGGAATCTCATATATTAATATATAATTATATGATTTTTTATAATTTTAAATAATATTTATAAATAATTACTTAATTAATTTTAATCATTATTTATATATTACTGATAAATAATTTCTAATAAAAATTATTGAAATAATAGTTTCTAGTTAATAATTACTATTTTTAATATGTTTTTATTAATATATATATATATTATTAAATATTAATTGATTATTTATTCAATATGTATTATTGTGTTATTTAGAAAATATTTCCTAAATAAAACAATTAGCGGTTTTTTTAACAAAATTTATGATAATTTTCATTTAAGAAACAATTAAAAATATAATGCTAGTTTTAAACACTTCTAAAAAAGAACCATTAAATTATGAAGATTATTTTTCAAAAAGAACCATAAATTAATGGTGGTTTTCAAAAACTGTTGTAAAAAACTAATATTAAGGATTTATAGGTAAATCAGAAAAAACATTTCTAAATTTCATTTTTCTTATAGAATTTAAGGAGTTACATGCTAGGTTTGATAATTGATTTAGTATTATTATACCTTGAATTTTTATTTCACATGGTTATAAGTACAAATTAAAATTTTAATTATACTTTATAGATATCTGGTGTTAAAATTTTAATGGAGTTAATGTCTCTCTTGAGTATATATTTGAACATATTGGGACTTTGGGTCAGACTGCTCACTATCCTAAGAGCATAGTCTATATCTGGAAAATTGGTGGATGACTATCAATTTCTCCATGATTACTCTTTTGGGAATTTCAAGTTTATTATTATTCTAGTCCTTTAAAATAAAGGGTTTATTATACCCTATACATGGGATGCATTTTGATATGTGTAAATATAAGTCGTATTTTTTAATTTGGTTTAATAAAAAAACTATGATTTGTGTAAAGAGTTGAACATAAATATTGTTTGACCATGTTTATTTGGTGTAAGAAATAATGATTTATAACTAAATTTTTAAATTAATTTATACATGTAATGGGAATACGTGATAAAATATGGAGATATAATAAAAACCCTTTAAAAATACCATGTGTTAGATTCCTTCCAAAGAAAACACATGTCAGGTTCTTGACCGTTAAACTAGATAAGTTATTAAAAATAAGGGTGATTAGGGATTATATTGTGTGAGTAATTATATAAATTTATAAAATTATAAGTTAGGTAACCAAATTTTACATTGAGTTTTGTGTCCAAATTACTGTGGGAACCCTAAAATTTTGGATATTGGACGAATAATGTTGAGTAAATTGATATTATGGATTAAAATAAATATTTATTCTCTCATCTATAGAAGAGTTAGATCTAATTACATTTTTACATAATAGTATACCTAAATATCTATGTGGTGAGAGGAACACCAATGTACACTCATATCTTAGTGAAGTATGGATCTCGACCAACTAATTTAAATAATGGATATTAAAAGGGGTAATTATTTTAGTAACAATAAATTTAATAAAATTTCGTATTAAATGAATTTAAAACATGATAATCATTTGATAAAAGAATCTATTGTATATAAAATTACATCATCATCATAAATCATGAATTTAAGATCAATCATTGTATTTGAAAAAATTAATGGAATAAACTCTCTAGATCAGGGTAAAAACTTAAGAATTTTTCTTTAGCAAGAAGAAAATTTATATGTGTTTGAGAAATGATTTCTTGAGTAAATAAATGTTGAATTTGTTTAATAATTATATTGATATAATTTTGAGAATCATAGGTAAACTCACCAAAGGGTTTAAAGGCATTAGATACAAGATTATATAAGAAACATTAGTCTTCACTCACATGCCAAATTTGATTGGTTATATCAATAAATTAGAGGGACCAAAGATTCCATTATATAATTAATTATTTAATAATTATTTGAAATTTTTTAATAGTATAAATTATTTCAATAAATGTTTAATCTACTATCTCAAAGTGTTGGGATTAGATGGACTCATGCATGAGATTTCTAGGTTCTTGTATTGTATTGAAAACAAAATTGGGAAAAATTTAAATCCAAAAAAACATTTCTGGATGATCCAACTATTATCCCATGTTATTGAAACCTAAAGGGGGATTCATTAAGGAGGGAAGATGTTCCAAAAGGATAGAATTTTCCAGGATACCTAATAGGGGTTGATAAACTCTCTGGATATTCCATATCTAGTATTAATATAACAGAATTAAATTATTTAAATTTTAAGGGTATATGATGCCAAATGTATACTGTATAAATATTATATATATTTAAGAATTCAAAGGTAAGGTAATAATTATTTAATCATGTAGTTCTCATTCAAGTTATTAAGTAATTGGTTGCTAAATTATGGAGTTATGTGGTGGGATAAATGATGTGTATTCATATCTCATTTCTATCTTGTGGTCAAAGATGTTATCTTTTAATAAAGTTTTGTAAAAATAAAACGAGATGCCACACATGGATTATGATCCATAAAAATATATAACATTATTTTTAAAAGAAAATAAGAATAATATTTTATCCAATATAAATGTGTTTACCGCATATATTTGTTAAAATATGAGGAATTTAGATTACAACACTAATCAGTGAAACATTTTAAATAATAACGTATTACTTTCAAAATACTACTCTTAAAACATATAATACCATATGATATATGAGGGTTAAATATTTAATTTTTAAATATTTCCACTAAAGGGGAAAAATATTTCTCATTAAAACAAATATTGTATATTATAACATGATACTTTGGAGAAAGTATAGTTTCTAAGAGGCTAATAGAAGTATCATTGGAATTTAATTAATTAAAAAATATACAAAATAGAAGATAATACTACTAAATATTCAAAAAACAATTCACTTAATATTCTAAAGTGTTTAGGGTATACTAGTAAATAAATAATTTAAATAATTACAATTAGTTACCAAAATTGATCTCAAATAAAATTTCAAAATGAACTTATAAAGTCTTTAAAATTTATAATATAAGTTATTAACATCATTAAATTTTATTTTTTACGGAAAAATAATTTTAATAGTAGATTAGAACATTAGAAATATCATTCCTTAGTCTCAATATTATTCAAACAATCATTCTTTATAGATTTTATTCATTAAAAGAGTTCAATAGAATGATTTTATTAGTTAGTCACATAGATATGTGGTTGGGATTACATTGATATATAATGAGTTTAATAAGAACCTAAAAGTATAAAAAACATAAATCCTCTCTGGTGTTATATCATATGTGTCATAATTAGATGAGATCTTATGTATAGTTTTGTTCGTATTCTTAAAGTATTTTAAGAATATATAATATATCATTTTAAAAATAGAATTCACTAATTTATAATTCTTTCATATTAGATATATATGTTTCATGAAGTGAAATGATAATTGTCCTCTCAGAGGATGACTTTGAGTTACCCCTAACTAATAATTTTAAGGAATCATAATAGGTTAGACAGAATTTTTATGGTTATCGTAGGTATTATTACAAATAAATATATGAAATATGATCATGAGACAAAAATGGAATTTTTCATATTGGATAGACCACTAAGTATACCACATGGAGTGTTATACATTATGTCTTTGATATACTAGGGATGTAGTCTAATATGGGATCATTGTACTTCAAGTTGATAAGATAGCTAACATGATAAGCTTATTACTTTTATATATTTTTATACCAGTCTTATGGATGATCTAATCATAGGGTTATAGGGTATGTTGCAGATTATGTCACCAGTCGAGCAATAACCAAGATTGGTTTCTCTTTTGTATAGTGAGTATGATATTTGATCCCTCAATTTAGATAGACAGGGGAAGTGTATGCCTATACTTATATAAGGTAAAAATAATGTGATTATATATTTGGATAAGTGACATGTTATGTGGTAATAGACTTAGGTAAAATACATGAGATGTTTTCATCTATCTGGATAATATATACTCACAGAATCAAGGACGTATGAGTAGCTATATAGGACTGGCATACTTCATGTCCTGTGATTACGTGATGTCTTGGAAAACGGGGTTATATGATTATGTGTGATTTCATATTATAGACATGGTGGATATACGTTTTGAGATATATGCGTTTGATAGATATCATGCAAGATCGCATTATAGCTTTAGTAGGACTGATGATTTCTAGAGGTTTCTATTTTCCTATATTTATGAATTTGATAATTAATATTTGTTTTCAACACTACAAAGTATTATGGGGTCATAATTAATGGTTAAATTAATTAGGATTGAGTTTTATAAAACTCAAATAGTTTCTATAAAAGTGTTTTGATATTATCTAAAATTTTAAAGTATATTCACAAGGTATTGTAGATGATATGATACGTGGTGACGTTGAAGATGGATTTTCAAAAGTATTTTTGGTGAAACCAAAGAGGAGTTTTGGATATAGTTTTATATGTTATTGTTTGTGATACAATATAAGGTGATGTGGCACAAAGTCTATAAAGATTCAATACAAGTGATCGATTAATAAAGATATTTCCTAAAGGAAAATAAACATGTTATATTTTTTCTATATAAGAAGTGAGTATATGTATATGTCATATGAAATGATATATAATAAAACTGGGTATATCACATACCTTGATATGGGGGTATCATTAAAAGAAATATGGTGACACTACACCACTACTTAGCCTATCATATTCTATGATAATACATTATCATGATTATTGTGATATGTACATGAATTGTATCATATGATTCATTAAGAATTGGAATGTTAAGTGTTAATAATTGACTAATATTCTATGTTATGATATCATTGATCATACATATTTTATATGATGAAATTTATGGGAAGAATCTATAATTAATTTAAGTGTAAAATGAATTATTTTCTAACATTTATAAATCCTTTGAAAATGAATATAATTACTCAAACATTTTATAATGTTCGATTAAATGCTATGAATACATGGGGAGTGTCCCAGAAACCTATATAAATAGGTTGAAGTCCATGAATATTTTATGTGTGGTTTGTGTTGATTCTCCCAACATTAAATTTATCTTATACTTCTTCATATCCCTGGAGATATACTATCTGTAGAAACTCAAAAAATTTATACATAGATATTATTTATTTTCGATGAATAATCAATATTAATTCCAAATAAACTTGCATAATGGATGTAACATTTTAGTGAATTTGGATACCAAATACATAAAAATATTATTAAAATAAAATATTTAACATCTCTAACATCCTTGTTTATATAATGTACCCTTATATAATCATCATACTTATTACCCTTCTTTATAATTTGAGGGAAATTAAAACATAATAAGGGGTGAAATTAGATGTCCAGTAAGGGTTAACATGGGAGATATCAATCAATGATCATATATCATAATATCCTTAGCATGTGGATATGAGAACATGATATTATCAATAAAAAATCAAAACCATCAATTCATAGATCAGAATCATGATTAATGGTATAAAACATTAACATGTCACAAGATTGGGGAATGATCAATAAATCCATCATGATCTATGAGTTGAAATCATAATCATATCAACAATTCATAATATTATGGAATAATTATAGGAATATAAACTATATAATATTTTAAGGTTAACCATAAATACCACCATATCATAGTAGACCAGGCATCACCACTTGTGTCCCATATCATAAAAGATTATGTATTAGTAATTATTTCCTATATTATGGTGGATCAGGTATCCCTACTTGTTTCTCATAGTAGATCAAGCATATAAACTAATTTACCATTACTATCTCATGATATATAAGGAATTACCCAATACACTTGAGGGATATAATTGACCCACCCATCACATATTGAAATCTATTCATATGTGTTCCCCAAGATCATAAAACATTAATCATTTCATCACAACATAACCAATGTAAAAGAAACTGGACTCATAAACATTTAATAATTACATACCATAAGACACCCATATAACTAACACGGATGGTATTATTAGATATTATCTCTAGTAAATCATAAGTGACATTAAATTATATTGAGATAGATGAAAAATATCTTTAAAATATCATTTGATCATTTCTTTGAAAACATAAGAAGATGTCCATTTCCTTTTATATAATTTTAACAAAAAATTCCTAGAACATTGAGAAAATAATATTACTTAAAAATAACCATATATAATTATAAAGTAATCTTCAAATAAAAGAACCACCATGAGTATGTAAATATTGGTTCACATCGTATAAATTAAAAGAAACAATTACCTTCACACTTTTGTAAAAAGTAAAAAATTAATTATTTCAAAAATCATTATAGAGATTACTTTTTAAAAAATTGTAAATGATATAAATAGTAGGGAACATTAAATTTCAAAAAGAATTCAACTATAGATAAGAACTTCTATAATTTTTTTTAAAGAGTATAAACATGAAATAAAAGGTTCATCAACCAAAGAAGAAATAAGGACATATCTTCGTGAAATAAAATTTTTTCAATAATTTTATGAACCAAATGAATAAAAATGAAACTAAAACTTGAAAATTTCAAGAATAACCAGATTTTAATTAAATATAATGATTTTAAAGAATAATATCTTTAAATTTAACGCAATGTAAATTTAGCGTAGACAATTCCTAAAACAAATGAGATTGTGACATTAACCCTTAATGCTTTGGTAACTTTTGAATCATAACCCCCATGAAATAAAGAACATAAAATGAAAATTTAAATTTTACAAACATGATTATATTCTGGGAAAAACATATAAAATGGTCAATTGATACACTTGAAAAAATAATATTGGCTTATAACACAAAATATTTCTCAAAAAACAAATTTGTGATGATTAACCCTTACCTTCTGTATGTATTTATTCATAAACACTCTAACTACTATATAATAAATTTTTATTTACTATAATTATATAATAGATCTATATAAAGAATTATAGTTCCATATGTGTTCTTATTATAACATTTTATCACATTTTCATTAATAATTATTTATTTAAATCATTGTTATGGGTGACAACTATTTCATTTTACATATATGTTTTGATTCAAATGTTATGGTACTAGTATCTAGATCATGATTAGATAATATAAAAATTATATTCAAGATATAAATATAATATATATCTATTTTATATCTATTTATAATAATCTATAGCAGTTATAATTATAATAATGAATTATACCATTCATGAAGATGGTAGTCTGTACGTATGCTGGAACGTTGTTTTCATTTTATGATGAAAAGAGTGAAATAAATTTAAATAATATTTCATAATTATTGAATAATTATTAAATAATAAATATCATATATATTTTTATATCTTCTAAATCTATCATTTTAAAAATCCACTCGAGAGGGTGATAGAAATTGATTCAAATTGCTTCATCGAGGTGGTAGTCCACACATGTACACAAATTATACTTTTATTTCCCATTTTATGGAAAAAAGAGTTGAATAAAGTTTATTCTAGCAACATAATAACATATTATTATATGGTAGATATTTATGTTATTATATTTTTATGTTTTGGATATAATTAAAGTAGGTGGAAGAAGAAGTTAAACGAAAGAGATAATTTATAATAATAACCTCCTCTTTGAGAGACCTCCTTTAGATTTCTTATTATAGACCCTAGGAATTGTCATTTGTAGAGAAAATCACCAATATAAATTTAATAATTATTTTTAAAAGATGTATTTATAGGATTTTTTCTATCCATTTGGCTCAAGGTTGTGTGAAGAAGAGAGGAGGGGTGGTGTCCTTTTATAGTGAAGGAAATGAGACACTTAAAATTACTTAATGGAGTTAAATATAATAAATTATTATTTTTCAAGTAAAAGTGTAAAAAATATGATATATTTAAAATAAATGGTTATTATTAGTATAAATACTCTCCCATAATAATATTTATACAATTTTTAGTGATTTAAACCCTTATTTATTAATATTTTTATCCCTCGTTAACCCTTTTGATTGTTACCGTGATATTGATGTTTTTTAATCTTTAGAGGTCAAGAAAGTTACCATAAGGGGAAAAGATACCCATAATTGGAGAATTAATTATTTTTTATACAACATACCATTCACTTAAAAAAATATAATTTTTTATGAATTTCAAATTATTTAATAAATTTTTATTTAACATAAGATACCATTAAGGTCATTTTCAAAAGTATTAACAATGTTTGAATTTAAAGAAATAAAGGTATAAATTGTATTAAAATATCAAATTTTTTAAAATCACTAACACAATATACAAATAATTCATTTAAAACTATAATTCATCTATTTTTAAATTTTAATTATTTTAAAATCAAATATTTTATTTTTTTATTACTTTACCAAGCATTGTCTCGACATTTTGTAAGAATTTATAGAAATTATTACATCACTAAAAAATTTCAAATAAAATAAAATGAAAAAAAATTAATTAATATTAAAATTATAATTTCTAATAAAACATAATCACTTTTTATACATATTCTAATATATTTTATTTATTGAAACAAAGAGAGTGTCATTTTGTATTTATTCTTTTCATAAAATAATATTAAGGCCATAATTAAAGAAAAATGGCACAAAGTTTTCATATTTTTGAAACATGGATGATAATTTATTATAAAAACTTACCCAATAGGATAAAATTAAGTTTTATATAGATTTTAAATCCTTATACCATAGTTTTAACCCTGTTTTACCCTTATTGAGCTGACAAATATTTACCACGATTATAATTACTAATTACCAAAAATAAAAGGGGTCTGTTTACCATATTTGAAAATAATTATTAAAATATGGATTCAATGTTTCATTATTAAATACTTTTATGTTTAAAAGTAAATTTTAATATAAATATTCAAACCTAAATGGAAAATAATTTTTAGGAAAAAAAATTAACGCTAAAAAATGTTCTTCTATAAAAATCAAATATTATAAAAGTTATTTTATACTTAATTAGATTATGTATAATTAAACATGAATTATCTTAATTTAAAATTAAATCTAAAAAGATAATTGTACTTTTAAATTACTTGATTTAAATTATATAAATGATATTTTTTCCGAAGACATCATTTTTTCCATTCAATAAAAAATCAGCCTTTTTAGAAAAATTCCAAAATTTCCCTATATGATAATATTTACATAATAATTTAAAAACTAACATTAATTTTCTCAAATAAAATTTATAAAAATTATAGAAATTAACTATAATTTCTAGACACAAAGTTCAATGTAAACCATTTTTGAAGAAAATATATTTTTGAAGTATAAAATGACTTTATTGAAAACTGGGTATTTATTTACTATACACAAATCAATAAAATCTCATTATGTAAAAATTTTATGCATATTTTTCAATAATGTTGTTGTTACTATTCTTAATTCAAATTTATCATCTAGGTTATAATGGTCAAATTTAAATAATAATGTTTTTACTGTATATTATAATTTTTTAAAGCTTAATGTTTCATGTTAAGAAAGCTATCAAACATACTATTATTTTAAATTAAATTTTCATGGTGTTGAATTTTATACCATTTAAATAAAATTTTCCCTTGTAATATTTATTTAGGTAATCAAATTTTCAAAATTTTTAAATACCATTGTTGAAAATACACTTTTTACAAAGGGATAATACAACTTCCTTTAAAAAGGGGATGTGGGAAACAAAAAGGTTACATGAAATAAAATAGAATAAGGTTCCTATATAATTAGAACAATAGTGAGAAGTAAAAATATGGGCATAGAGTAGAAACAAAATGTTTTAGGAATAATATAAAGTGATAGATAACATGATCAAGAGAAAGTTAATGACCAAAAAACCATAAAATAGTGAGAGATAAATAAGATAATATATTTATCATGAATAATGGTAAAGGAAAAAAAATTTATTCTGAGAACCATTTCCTTGAGTTGATATTGTAAACAATTTATTCAGGTTGATGTCACTTTACTTAATTAAAAGTATATAAGTGTTCTTGTTATTTATACCACACAGGATAGTAATCATGATCATATACCACTTTATTCTTTAATAACTGTAATCTTTACCAATACCCTTGGTTCACAGTCAAAGGTATGTCCCAAAAACTTAGGGGTATAGGTTATACCCATGGTTCTATGAACCATTGACAAGTAAGCCATCAGTATAGACCTATATCCATAGTTTATGCAAATTGTTGGTATAGGTGGCCTATACCAATGGTTTACAAACCATTGGTAAATCCATTTTTTATGTGTTTACCTATACCCACAGTTTGGAAAATAATGGGTATAGTTCATTTATTAAAAATAATACCCACTAGGATTTGATCCCAGATCCTTCCCCTTACAGTCCAGGGACTTTACCACTACTCAATCACACATTTAATTTTTTTATATACAATATATATATATATATATGTATATTATATTTTTATTAAAATATTTTTATTATTTTTATTTTTATAAAATAATAATTAGTCAACCTATACCCACAGTTTGGTCAAATCATAAGTATAGGTTGAAATTGTTTTCCTGCACAAAACCTATTGCCACTCTTTACAAAAGTTGTGGGTATAACCCAACCAATAACCAAATTTTTTTAGAACTATGGGTATAGGTATTCCCTGAAAAAAAATATTTCAAAAACTATTCCAACGGTTTTAGGATAACTGTGGGTATTGGTCATTTCAATGAATTTTTTTCCATGAAACCTATACCCAAGATTTTATAATAACCATGGTTATAGGTTCGTTTTACAAAAGCATTTTACTATCAAGAGAGAGTATATGATAAAAAATATATACTTGATTTATTTCTATTGCATAATCACAATTCCATACTTTGGTTGCGATTCGATCAACTTCCACTTCTATCTCACATCATACACCAAGAAACTAATATTCAAGATGATTTTTTATGTATAAACCTCTAAAATTAAATTTTAATGAATCATAAGGTCGATAAAATAATGTAATTTCTCTTCTATTTAGATATTCACCAAAACCATAATAGATAACATAAGTTAAAAATATTCATACACCAATCTCCAAAATCACCATAATAACTCCCAAAGTTTAACTTAACATTAAACTCTTTAAAATATACCAGAACAAAACTTAAACCCAAAGATTTTAATTATTTGACAACATATTCTTCCATGATAAAATTAATATTATCTATAAATAATATCAATTTATCATAAGGTCAGATACCTAAAATTTATATATCCTAAAAATATACTCCCCAAAATATGATAATTATATCCATAAATATCCAAAATCACCATAAATCCACAATAAAATCCTATGTGATTCCAAACACTGACTCTACAAAAACAAACCAATTTACTTTATCAATACCAATTATATATTTATCCTAATTTAATATTATTATCTTAATATTAGGAACATAATATGGGTTATCTATCCATTAATCATGAGTTTTCCAAAAATTTCATCCTACCACAAAATCAATTTTCTAGGTTATGAGTACCATTCAACATATTGTAAAAAATACTTAATGTAAAACAACCACAGAACAATCCATAGATGTTTCATAATTATTATAACCTAAATATATTTGATAAAACACCTCTAAAACATAATTATTGAATTCCAAAATACATACACACTTTAATCATTCCACTTTAATTATTGGCAGAACAAATTCCCTTCATTATCCTTGGATTTATCCCTCAGATTATGGCATTGACTCAAATAATTCCCATGTTACCCACGGAAAAGACTTTGAACTATTAATGGTACCTTAAGATGAACTTTATTTCCCTCCATAAAACTCTTCATTTTTTTATCAAAAATTACTTTCTATATACCTTTATTTTCAATACAAAAATAATCTTCTCATTACTTTGAGACATTTCTATAGGTTATTCATCCAACATATCTAACATATAGGAAGCTAAATCTTTTTTTATATTTTCTTCATCAAATGAATTCCCATGAAACTCCATTTTTCAATTATTATGTGAGATATTAAACTCACCCATGTTTAGGTTGTTAATCATATAATGAGAAAGCTAAGTAAAAATAATCACTATGATTCATATTCCAACTCCCTCCTCATTCAGTTTTTCATGAGAAAAATCATTTCATAATACGTTATAATCTGTGTTAACATGATTACCCTTGGTTCTATCCATTTATTTAAACAAAAAAAAATCATAGTGTGAGCAATAATAATCATAGTGATAAATCATATAACCATGAAAAATCATTCAAAGGATGATTAAATAATGAAACATTATTTTTAATATTTGACACCATAGGCTTAACCTGTTTTATTCATGATCATCATTTATTGAAATCCTTATATCATAAACCATCCCAAATGGCATCTTTTGTGACACTCTATCCTCAGCTCTAATAGTCTAGGGGTGGGAAACTTTCATTGAGTAGGCATATGCCTAACATGGGAAGCCTTAGCCTAAGTAACTTTACACACACACACATATCCAAGCATATACAATACTGAAATGTAAAAAAACTAAAAAACATGAATGCATACATCAAAATACCACAACCAGAGCATGACATGAAGTAAAGGAAATTAAATATTACTAAATACAATCCCGCAATAAAGAGTTTGAAAAAAAGTCCAACATTAAAGAAAAACTGGGACTACTGTAAATAAGATGTAGGAAAACACCATGGTCTATTTGATATCACTACACACAATCTAATACTAGTCTACATAGAACTCTATCAAAAGGTTGATCATCTGCACAAGACAAAACACAAGTGGGAAAATCCTGTGCAAGGTTGAGTATAGCATTACACAGTAGGAAAAACTGATACCACAAAGAATATAACATAGGAAATATATTCAGCTCGATGAAGGTATAAGTATGAAAAAAATTAGAAAATAATATCAAGATATACTCAACAAATACACACAATCTAAAGGTAAGTCACAACCATAATATTCCATCCTATGATTCCAGCTCAAAGATTCAACAAAGCACTCATCTAAGAGAACACACTCATGAGTCTTAAAACACTGATGATGTCTATCCAAGAGGTGACACTTCCTAGGTCTCACTATTAAAAGTATACATTTAAGGTATGAAGAGACATGATACACTGATGAGGATCACTCCCAAGGCTGTGGGGTGATACGAACAACTCAATATGGATTAACCTGTTATGTATAGGGTCGACTCCCATGTAGTGTTGGTCTCGATGAAACCAAGACCTCAACCTAGGGAAGGAATTTGAATGGAGGATCTCAATATGAGAATCTCAAAGGGATTCTAACAACTATGTCCAAAAAGTCCTTCTGGAGGGATCATAGTCTTTTCATGTAGGAGATGATCCCAAAATAACCCATTGGGGAAGGATAAGTGGAATGCACCCTAAAAAAACTTGTCTACAACAAGGAGGAAAAGGTCTCTAAGCCATTTTTAGAAAGTCAATAGTGTATAGTAGGGTCACATGTTGTGTCCCTTGAACCTGGGTCCTACCCATGTAAGAAACCAGTGTCTCTTGCCCCTGTCCATGTATAAGTACAGGATGTGTAGGTTGCTTTTGTGGTATACTTGTGTTCTAATACACAGCTTATCCCATTTACCCATGCTCATATAATAGTACATGGCATAGCCCATGCACTTTGGTTCAGTATGTGTCTGTGTAAGAGAGTACACAATGTTATCCAACCCATATATCCCAACTCGTGTACATGTACCCTTTGAGGTACACATCAAGTCGCTAGAGAGAGACCACACAATGTGTGATACTTTTTTTGAAACTATAGACACTGTAATGAGGGGACCACATTACACATAATCATAGATTACAGACCATATGGATTGGGATTTTCTAGAATTCCATATCTGTAGTAGACATCTTCGGCCACTCCTCCAGACATGAATTTGGTAATGCGTATGACCAAAAATAATATAATTTCGTCTCATTTGAGCCTTTACATTATTGAAACACAAGTTATATCCAAAAAATCCATTTTAAAAATAGATCAACACATCATTATTCATTATGTGTTGAATAATGAGAAATAGGGTATCCAAATCCATCCAATCCATTTTTTCTATCACCGTCACACCACCATTTCATCGTGCTTATCCCGGATCTACAATACATGATCATGGCCCCAAGAAATGGGTGCACAATGATTGATCCACTGGGATATTTTGAATTATAGTCCAAACAAAGAACACCCATTATGAATAGATAATTGGGGAATACAATCACAAGAATAATCCATAGTAATTGACCTCGATTTATGTTCATGTTGATCTTGGTTCTTTGGAATTAGAACAAAAATCTAACAATCTACAATTTAATCATGAAATAGTTCTCCAAAAATAACCCCATAAATAAACCCATCATGTAATATGACTGATCCTTGAATCAATCTATGGGTTGACTGAATCATGTTCATTATATAAAATAATAATAGGGAAAAAATAAACAAACCCCCTACATCAATTCAGATTGATTGATGATGAAGAACGGGGTTGCACCATGATCATTGGCGACATCCTTTGAATTTGTTGCACATCGATCATCGATCCATGATCTGGTCAGTATTATTCTGATAGATATACTCCAACATCCTCTCCAAGACTCCAAGGTTATGTAGCTAACCCTATAGGTTCAACATAAAAATATATTTATTTCTCTCCAATCACCATGTCAATGAAAATAATGAAAATATTTTATTTAATAATTTTATTCATTTCCATGCCTCTGATGTATTTTCTACAGACACCCCATGCCAACCAAGGTTATGCAACAAGTAGGAAAAATCCTATGTTCTAAACTCAACAATGCCCTCATATTTCTGATCCGAGAACCCGTTTAGAAGTTATTATAATTATTTAGGAAAATTGTGCATGTGTGATATTTAATATATTTAATATATTTCAAAAATTTATTCTTGCTACACAGGGCATTGGAATCAAATTTTTCCTCACCACTTGGACTTTAAAATAATCCATACAATATCCAAAAATAATTCATGGAAAATACAATTCATTAAAATCTCCCCGTCTGGGGGTTTTACGTCCTTGAAAATCCAAAACAATGGCTATTCAAAAAGATGTGGGTACTGAGTTTGAATCTGAGAATCTCACTCCCATGTTCTCACATGAAGATTTACATGTTGTTACTAGACCCACCAAAAAGGAACTAATCACCCAAAAAGTATCCTCTCTTACTGATACTTGATATCTACTTGGTACTCCGAAAAGGTATCTCCATCCTTGGTGTCCAGTTCACCCTAGTCGATAACATGAAATGGATCATGTATTTACTTCGTCAGTTGCAACATGTGAAAGACGTCATGTAACCATTCTAACTGTGAAGGTAGAGATAAGTAGTATAATAACTCACTAACACATGGAAGTAAATGGAAAGGGATAATGAATCTTGTAGATAGATTGATTCCTTGGCCAAGCCTCCTTAATCCACGTTGAGGTGAAACTATAGGAACACATGGTATCTTTCCTCAAACTATAAAGTCCTTTTTCATTTTTCATCATAAGAATTAATATGGATGTATGCAGTCTTCATCCTCTCCTAGATTATCTAGACCTTCTCAATAGTTGCTCGTACCAACTTTAGGCCCATGAGTGAAAAATCTCCCAGGCATTTCTGAAAACGTGGTTACCTACAGGGTTTCCCATACAAATCCTCATGTGGTTCCATGCCAATGGTGGAATGGTAGTTTTTGTTTTATATAAAATCCACCAGTGGTAGGTGATCCTTCCAACTAGGACCAAAGTACAACATGAAAGCTCGTAACATGTAATCTAAAACCCAAATGGTCCACTCAGTCTGGCCATCATTTCAGGGGTGAAACAATGTTCTCAAGCATAAATAAGTAAAAAATCCTCTTTTAATCCATTCCATAATCAGGATGAGAAGTGAGTATCATCATTTGAAATGATTGAAGATGGAACTACATGGAGCTAGACTATCTCTTGCATGTAGAGTCATCCCAATCCCTCAACTTAACTTTTCCCTTTAATTTATAATAAGTGGGCCAACTTGGTGATTTAGTATATGATCACCCATATAGAATCATGTACCCTATACGTACATGGTAAATCCATAAAAGAGTCTATGTATATCACATGTCACTTCAAATCTATCATCTCAAGGTGTTGAGATAAATATACTGGAACTTGGTTCTCAGCCTTCACTTGTTGACAAGTAAGGCATTGAGAGAAAAACTATGCAACTCCCTTCTTCATCCCTGATCACCAAAACTGATGTTGGAGGTCTTGGTGCATCCTTTTCACACCAAGGTGTACCTCCAAAAGAAATTTATGAAACTCTATAAAAAACTCCCCATATAACTCAATGGTATCATCGTGCATCCTCTGAAAAGAATAACATGCTCCCCACCTTTAGAAAATCCATTTAGATAATGTCTAGTGGATATCTGAGTATGTAGGGTCTCACAGTTGGCATCCTCAATTCGTGCCTCCTCAACTCGCTATAAGAGAGTAGGGGTGACAACCATAAATTGTAGCTAAGATTCTCTATATCCATCCATAATGGATAACTGAAATGAGGCCAACTACTCCAACGCCTAATTCAGCAACTGAGAACTAGATCTCCTACTATGAGAATTTTCTACCACATTCCCCTTTATAGGAGTATAAAAAATTTAAAATTCATAATCCTAGAGGAACTTTAGATGTATCATTTGTCTCAAGTTATGATCCTTCTAAGATAAGATATACTTGAGACTCTTGTGATCATAATAGATGATAAATTGTCTGCCCGCCAGTTAATGTCTCTGCATATTTAGCACGCAGAATACCACTACTAACTCAAGATTATGGGTCTTGTAGTTCTCCTCATTCTTTATTATCTAACATAAAAAATAGGAAATAACCACTTTCTTTTTCATCAGAAAACAATCAAGCTCGATTCATGATGTATCAAAGAACACTACATACTCGAAAACCTCCTCTAGAAAATTCAGGATTGGTGTGCTCGTCAAACTATACCTTAACTTCTTAAAATCATGCCATAACCTCTCTATCCACATGAAATGCTACCCCTTTCCGGTCAACGCTATCATGGGTGCTGATATTATAGAGAAATAAGGTATGAATCTCTAGTAATAGCCACCAACCCAAGGACGCTACACACCTCTATCACTCTCTTAGGTGGCTCCCTATATAACACTACCTCAAACTTCACTGGCTCCACCACCACACCATCTTCTAAGATAAAATGTCCCATAAATTGGACCGCCTTCATCCAGAACTGTAACTTTGAGAGCTTTCCATATTTATGGTTCTCTCGAAGTACATCCAAATCCATCCGCACATGTATCGTGTGCTCCTCATAAGGTACTGAGTACACAAGGATATCATTGATGAATAGTACCATGTATTAGTCTATTAAAGGATGAAAGATATGATTCATGAGTCCCATGAACACTATTGGAGAGTTATTCTTGCCAAATAGAATCACCAAGTATAGATAGTGACTGCATCAACATCTGAATGTCATCCTTGATATATCCTCATCCTGTACTCGCAACTGGTGATAACCTAACTTGAGGTCATCCTTCAAGAACCATTGGGAACCTCTCAAATGATCATGTAGGTCATCTATCCTTGGTAGTGGATAATTTTTTATCACAATCATCTGGTTCAATCATTCATAGTCAACACAAAACCTCAAGCTCCCATCTGCCTTCTTGGCGAACAAACCCGGGGTTGCCTAGGGTGAAACACAAGGTCTAATAAATCCATTACTATTAAAGTCCTATAACTTCACCCTCATCTCATTAATCTAAATGGGATACATCTAATATTTTGGTGGAGATATAAATGTCATCCCAAGGGGTAGATCAATGTAGAAGTATATCTATCAATGGGGAGGTAAACCTGGAACATCCTCAAGAAATACACCGTCATACTCCACCACTACAGAAAGCTAAGAAATCCTAACATCTACTGCAACAATTATTAGGCTAGGCAAATAATGGGTAATCGTCTACACCTTCACATACATGAGTTCATACTACGCTGCCTAGGTTTCCTTTTCCCCAATGAAGTAGAACCTAGTTCTGTAATTATTGAAACACCACATTATCGACCTTAAATAGTCAATCTAGGCCTGAATCATGGATAACCAGTCCATACCTACGATGAATTCGTAAGGCCTCATTGTTACTAAAAATATATTCCGACAGAAAATATCACCTCTATGATTCATATTACATTGTTCGAAAAAATGTGTAATCACTGAGTGTTCTCCAGTAGAAGTCTCTATGCATAAGGGTCGAGCCAAGGGTGCAAACAAAATATCTTAGTCTCATACAAGGTATGTGGAATGAAAGGAATGACTAGAACATGTATCTATCAATACTGGAGATAAGGTATAAAAGACACATATTGAAGCTCAAATCATTCACAAAGCCTTTGGGTTGTAAGATTCGACCACCTGTAGCTATCCACACATCTGTCTTTTTGCTCCTTAAGCCTAGCGTGGACCACCTGGGGGTGCTGGTGGTAAAAATTAAAAGTGTCAACCACCAACTACTAATCTCCCATCTCCTCTTCCTTATCCACCACCTTGTGAAACTTCCTTCTACTTCTACTACCTATAACTTATTGTCCTGTCAGTGGTATCTCTATCAACTATACAATGGTTTAGATAATCTCACGCAAGAGGTCAAATTCCATCACATGAGTATAACCGCCTCTCTCTGGGATTACAGGACCCACTATAAGATCCCTGAACTATAGATCCTCTATCTTAGGATCTTATCCTGAAACAAAGCACACGTCCAGGCCCTTGATATTGACTCCATCTCCCTACTACTGAGGTCTTTGCTCCTTCTATCCCATTACCAGAATCCACTGGTTGTATCTACTCATCCATGAAACTCTTAACCACCAAAGATCTGTCTAGCACCCAGCATATATAGGAATGAATATAGGGATAAAAGTGGCTCAGATGTCTCTATTTATACATCTATTTAAGGTAAAATTACTAAAAAACCTAGTCACAAACCATATACATCGATACTTGGAGAGGTTGGTAAACCTTGATTAATACTCCGCTACCGTTGCGCTGCCTTCTTGGAGTTTCAGAAGCTCTTGGATACATACAACCCTCAGTGTATCTAGTTAGAAATTCTATTTAAATAGGTGGTCAAACTATGTACATTTTATAGCCACCTCATTGTAGGCCTGGGTCACTAAACCACACCATCACTCTATTAGTCCATGAAGAAGGATCACTTCCAGGAATACCATATGATCTATTAGTTTTCTGACTAGAGAAAAAACATAGGTCACCACCTCAAACCATTCCTCAACCTCACATGGGTCAGTATTGGCTTGGAACCTAAAGGGTATATATTACTAAAACCCTTAATGTGAGCTCATCCTACACACCTCATCTATTGGTACTGCAGAAACTATAAGATTCTCTACAGGTGGAGGAATAATTAGTGCACCACCTGGTGGTAACATCTCAGAAACTAGTCCCTATGTAGATTTCTCATCACTAAGGGGATTATCCTTGTGATCATGGTTCTAAATTCTAGATGGAATACATCATGGATACAGACTTAAATAAACAAGATGTATCACAATCAATGAGTATATCTGTAGAGCTAACTTGAGAAGGACATGGAAACCACAACCCGTTCTTATATGATGTATGTACCATTGTATTCTTTGTAACTAGTGTTATCATGTATTGAGTCAAAAAGTAGGTAGTCCTTGTCTTGGTGTATGGATACATCAGCCGCCACCCCAAAAATAGATTCCCTGGCCTAAAATCCAAACTTGAAACACCTAACATTGTTTCCCCATACCAAACTCGCAGACTTCAGTCCTAATTTTGAACTAAACAATATAATACCACTCTGTCACAACCTATACCAAATGGGCTCATATCGTGACTCCCCAATACTACCTTTAGTAATCCAGGGTCTTAAGACTAACACTGAGTAGACATATCCGTAAAATTGGAGGACTCCACCTATGTACCTGTACACACACACACATCTCCAAGCCTATACAATGCTGAAATGTAAAAATAACTGAACAAACATGCATGTATATATATAAATCCCAAAACCAAAGTATGACTGGATTTAAAGGAACGTAAAAATGCCAAATAAAATCCCACCACAAAGAGTCTGAAAGATAATCTAACCAGAAAGTAAAACTAAGATTGTTATAAAAAATCCATAGGAATACACCTTGGTTTGTATGGTATCACTAAGAACCATCAAATCATGGTCCATCAAAGACTCTGTAAAAGGGATGACTATCTACATAACACATGACACATATAGGAAAAGGCCGTGCAAAGGTGAGTATAACAATACTCAGTAAGACAACCTGAAACCAAAAATCATACAACATAAGAAATTTAGCCAGTTATATATAAGTATATTTCTAAAACACATATAAGAATAATATCATGATAAACCCAACAAAGTCACATAGTCTAAATGTAAGTCACAACCATAGCATGCCAACCAATGATTCTAGATTGAATATTCTAAAAATCAATCATATGGGAGAACACACTCTGGAGTATGATAACACTGACAATGTCCATATAAGTGGTAGCACTCATTGGGTCTCACCATTATAAGTGCATGTTGAAGGTTTGAAGAGATACAATAAATAGATGAGGATCACTACCAAGGATGTGGGGTGATACCAACAACTAAATTTGGATTAAACTACCAAGAAGAGGATCAGATCATGTGTAGTTTTGGTCACCATGATACCAAGAATTCCCCTTAGGGAATCTAGATGAATAAAGGATCGTAATCTGGGCCTCTTAGAGGTATTCCAATGAATCAATAAAAGAAGTCATGTTGAAGGGATCATAGTATTAGGAGTAAGATACGATTCCATAAACACACCCAGGGAAAGGATAAGGGGATCTCACCCTAAAAAGCTTGTCTCAGATACAAAGAAAAAAAATACTCAAAACCATGTTTAATAAAGTGCACAACATATAATAGGGTCGCACGCTGTGTCCCTTGACCCCAGGTCCTACTCACGTAAATAACCCATGTCTCTTTCCCAAGTCCATGTAGAAGTGCACAGAATTTATGCTTCTCGTGTATTCTGCCAGTGTGGTAGTATAAGGATTATCCTGTGTACTCATTCCCATGTACCAGGACATGGCATAGCCAGTGTACTAAGGTCTCGGACTTGTCCATGTAAGGGTGTACTTGGCATGATCCAACCCATTTCCATGTACCCTCAAAGGCACATGCTAAGTTTCAAGAGAGATACCACACACCATTTGATAGCGGTTACACACAGTATAATACTTATCTTCTCAAAACCCCTAGTCACCACTAGGTGGACCCCACACGTAATGTAATCCCAAATTACATGGAATAAAGATTTATATTTTTTAGAATCTCATATTCTCTACATTTGTCTCACTAAAAAAATATCCTATATCATCCAAATCTTTTCATCATTGAACATCAAGTTCCAATAATCAAATCCATTCGAAAAATGAATCTACACCTCATTCTTCATTGCACGTTGAAGAATTAGAATTCAAGAATCCAAAGTCATTTGATGCACTAACATTTTCCCTAATACATATCCATTTCATCATGTCAATTCTAGATCTACAATATCAGATTGTTTCACTAAGAAATTGGTGTGCAATGATTGATCCATCTTGATATGTCAAACTTCAAGCCAAATGAAGAACACTAATGATGAATGGAGAATCGGTGGAGAAAAGAACAATATCAATCAAGAGGAATGAACCTCGATTATTTTCTTATTAATCTCGATTCATTTTTGTTAGAATTAAATTCTAATAATCAATAATTTTATCATGAAGAAATTATCCCAAAATAACCTCGCAAATAAACGCATCCTGAAAGATGACCAATCCATGAATCAATCTGTTGGTCTGTTGATTCATGTTCATTGAAGAAAATAAAAATGGTGAAATAAAACCAAATGAAAAATTCCATACCTCTATTCAAATTAATCACTGATAAAGAATGGGGTTTCACTGTGATTGTTGGTGCGATCATTTAAATCTGTTTCAAGTCGATCGTTGGTCCATGATCTGGTCTCCATTTTTATGAGATAAATCTTCTAACACCCTCTCCAATGGCTCTCCAATAGATCCATGGTTATGTAGATAATCCTAGAATTCCAAGATAGCAGTCTATTTAAGAACTATCAAATCACTGCATAAACAAAAATAATTAAAATAATTTATTTAATTCTTTAATTCTTTTATGCATCCATGATGAATTTTTTAAAAATGATCGACGACTTCCAATGTTATGTCGTACCTAGGGTGAAACCCACATTCTGAACTCAATTGTACCCTAAGATTTGTGATCTTAGCACTCATTTGGATATTATTCCACTTTTTTAGGAAAACTGCATGCACATGCTATTTAATATATTTCAAATATTTAAAACAATTATTCTAGGAACATTGTGCCTTAGAATCACATTCCATCTTAGTGTCGGGTCTCAAAAATAATCCATACAATATCTAAAAATAATACGTGGAAAAAATGAGTCATTGAACCTTTATAATGGTTCTTAATGAAAATATAAATAAACCCGAGAATATCCTCTAGGAGTGTCTCTCCAGGTGTGAAATATTAGGCCCACTTTTCATACACTGGCGACGATTGAGTTAATACCCAATCTCTCAATTTTAGAGATATTACTCCTAGGTGAATTTATTTCATAGATGCATCCACATACTAGTATTAATACATGAATTCATTTTCTAGGAAAACCATATTATCTTTACTTTATCAAAACTTTAGGATGTTATCCTATACTTAGAAATGTCCCCATGGTTTTCACCAAATTTATCTTATCCTAATATCCAAAAATAACATAACCCTACTTTGATACTAATTATTTCCACATGGACATTTCATTCATACTTATTATATATTTTTTATGAATACTTAACATATCTACAAAATAAACATTCATGAGAACCATAAAGGGTTAGTGTACTTAGAGACAAGATAAATAAAAAACTTATTTAAGTAAAATATTCATTATATCTAACATCTTTCTTCAAATAAAATACCTTTCATGACTTATCATACTTAATACCCTTATTCATAACCTCGGGAAAATTAAAACATCATAAGCGGTGAGATCATATTATTAGTAAGTGATAACATAAATGATATCAATCAATAATCATATGTAATCATATCATTAGCACAAGAAATGAGAACATGGGAATATCAATAAGAAATCATATCCAATCACTCATATTGCATAATCATGAGTCATGGAATAAAATATTAGTATGCCACGTGATTGGGGAATCATAAAAACATCAATCATGATCCATGATTTCAAATCATAAGAATATCAACATTTCATAAGACTGTGGAACCATTATTGGAATAAAAACCATATCATATGTTAAGGTTAACTACCAAGACAATCATATCATAATAGATCTAGAATCACCACCTATTTCCCATCTTATAAAAGATTAGGCATCACCACCCGTTTCCTATATCATAGTGGATCATGCATTTGTACCTATTTCTCATTGTTGATCGATCAAATCATGTAATTTTAAATAATTTTTTGATTGGATTTAAGGATTTACCCATTGAAGTGGAGGGTCATAAAAGACCCACCCATCATATAATGAAAACCATACATATGTGTTCCACATGTTCATAAAACATTAACCATTTCATCATAGCATAAACCATGGAAAAGAAATGGTCTTCAAAAAAATTGCATCATTATAGAACCATAAGCCATCTATAGAAATAACATGGATGATATAATTAAATATTATCCCCAACAAAGAATAAGAAACATAAAATGTTGTTGACATGAATAAAAGATACCATTAAAAGATCAATCAAATATTTATTGGCAAAAATAAGAAAATTTCCTTTTCCTTTGATGAAATTATAAATAAAAATTCATACAATATATAGATTTTTTTGAAAATAACAATGGAAACTTATAAAGGAATATTCAAGAAAAATAAAGATCATGATGGTGGGAAAATCTATTCATTCCATATATGTTAAAAGAAAATATTCATTTCGAACATTTCTAAAAAGTAAAAAATGAATTATTTAGATTTTTTAGAAATATTCATTTTTAAAACTTTTTAAATAAATTCAAAGTTACTGAAAATAAACTTTTGAAAACATTTAATGTACATGTTATAACTTTTATAAAACAATAATAAAGAGTATAAATATAGAAGAAAAAACATCGACCAAAGAAGAAATAAGGTCAAATATTATTAAAAAAAATTACCGATAATTTTAAGTACCAAATATAGAAAAATGGAACTAATATTTTGATGTTATAGAAATAATAATAACCATAAGATTTCACTTAATGGAAATTTGATATAGACAATCACAAATAAAAATGAGATAGTAACATAAACCCTAATCACAATGGTAATTTATAAAACATAAACCCCATGAAATAAATAACCTAAAATTAAACTTTAAAAATCATAATCATAAGCGTATTGAAGATACAAAAAATCAAAGGGTCGTTATATACACCACATTAAAAAAATATAGTTGTATAATATAACATATGTCTCGTAGAACATAATTTGTGACGTTAAACCCTTATTATATATCTGAATTGATTCTTAGGTACTCTAACATCCTGTATAATAAATTTTTATTTATTATAATTATATAAAATAATAATATAAATACCTATAATACCATATATTTTTTTTATAACATCTTATCACCAATTCACTAACAATTGTTTATTAAAATCACTGTTTTGGGCCATAATTGTTTCGTTTTTCATGTATGTTTTTATTAACCTATTATTTTACTTGAATATTTATCAAGTTTACATAATATAAATAATTTTAATACTGATATAAATATAATATATATTCATTTATTCTTATTTATAATCATCCAAAAAAGGTAGAGATAGAAAAATAAATTACACCGTTAATGGAAATGATAGTTTGTACCTACGTGTGATTTTTTTAATTTTAAAATAATAAGAAGGAAAGAAATATAAATAATATTTCTCTATTAAATAATAAATAATAAATAATAAATATTTTATATATTTATTAAATTCATTATTTTTATAATCCGTGTAAGTAGGTGGTGGGATGTCATATACATAACTTATTTTGAAGGTATGTTTTATGTAATTTCCACTCTTGCTTTATTGTGAGGGTTTCCCATGCATTTTTTTGAGAAAAGAGTGGGGTTTCAAGATTTGGGCCAATCCTTGAGCCCATTTCTAGATTTAAAAATAAATTTAGTATCTTTCATAAATAATCAATTTTTATCATTTTGTTTCTTTCATAACTCATTCATTTTTAATACTTTCCCCCATTTCAGTTACCACTTGAACTCCTTATACTTATTACAACCTATATATTAGTTTTTCCTTATTGGATATTAATCTATTGGTGTATTTGGGGAGATTTATTCATGATCTCTCAACTAAGTGGGTTTTCTTCCTCCCTCCTCCCAATTTCTTAGGGTTTATTCCATTTTTCATTTCATTCCTATCATTTAGAATATGGATTAGAACCTAGGGTTTGATCTTGGGTTTCTTGGATTAATATTGCAGTTTTAGTTTTGATTTAACACCCTTGTGGTTTGGTAGTGGTGCGGTTGAACATTCACACAAGGATTTGGTGTTTTGAAACTTGTGGTAGTTGATTCCATGGGTAAGCACTACTATATGAGTTATCCAAGCTTGATTTATATTTTTAGCATACTCCTCCTTCATTATGCTTGCTGGGAATTTTTTTGGGTGATATTTGTTAAACAATTGATTTTTAAATGCCATTTCTTTTTGAAAATGGCTGTTTTACATGTGTGTTCGAAGTTTTACCACTTGAAGTTATTTCATAATTCATGGAAGGGGTCTATAAATTTTTTTTTCTGCTACCGATTTTGGTTTGGGGTAATATTTGTGGGAATTGTGTTTTCACAAAGTTCTTTAAGATGAATTTTATGTGAAATGTTTGGGTGCATTCCATGAAATTGTTTTATGGAAATTATAAGTGGCTTATTGAGTTATATAAATGGTGAAAAGCATGTGTAGGTATTGTTTTTAATGTTTGTGACCAGAACTGATGTTTTTATGTTTAAATGGATTTTTTTAACATGTGGAGATTGTTTGAGCATAAAGGGGGAAGCCTAGGTATCTGGGTGGGTGGATGTGTACTAGTACGCTAGTGATCCAGAGTGGTTTTGTCCCTATTTCACTTAGAATGATTGAAATTGAAAACACTAAAAAACTATAATTATGATTATTGGGGACCACTAGGTTATGGGTATGTTCTATACTAGTGGTTCATGCATGATAATGGATATTATTATGGTTACTTTACACCGAGATACAAGGTACATGGGGCCCAAAACTAACTAGTTCCTAGGGGTGTTCCTGAGATTAGTTATCATTGAATATTTGGTATTTTTCATTGGATTATGGCATGTTTTAATATATAATTATAAATCATACATTTTTTATTTAAATGTGTTCTCTCTTTGAAATTTCCCTTTGAAAACTGTTTACTTTTAAAAGTATCGTTCTTTAGAAATTATTTAATCCATTTCTTGTTTTTTTAAACTTGAATGAATTTTATCTTGTATTGATTACTATATGGAATTTTTGGGGTGGTGTCCAATTGGGATTAGGATCACACCCTACTTAAACCTTTGGGTGTATGTATACTTGATCATGTTTGACATGGTTAAAGGCAAGGCCTTGGGTGATAGTGGTTTAAGTTGTTAGTTTACATCCATGGTGTGGTGTTGTAGAGACGACTCGTGGGTGATGACCCCTTGTCTTTTGGTGTTCCTTGAGGGGTTTTGATGAAAATTTCTTATATATTTGGACCTCTTGTGTCATGTTTTAGACCATGTATTATGTTTGGAATTTTATTTAAGGATTGTTTGGTTGGTAAGTTTTAGATTTAGTTTATTGACTATCTTTGGTTATTAAATGATTCTAAACTCAGGTAAATCATTTCCAAACCAAAATTTAAGATACCTGAGCACTTGTTCCAGCCCGTTGGGATAGGGAAAACTCTTTGGGAATTTTCGTGGGCTGGGTTTGGTGCCTATTTTGATGGTAACCATATTCGGTTCATGAAAAAATGATATTAAATGGGGTCAATGTTTTTGGGTTATATTATTATTTTAGGATGAGTTGAGATAGAAAGAAGATAGAACTATTAGAGGTCAGATTGTTGGTCATGGGTAGGGTGCCTAGCCCACACATGTCGTGAAAGACTTTGAGTCACCATGGGACACTGGAATTGTTTGTTTGACTTCACTACTAAGTGAGGCGTGTGGGTTTCCGACTGTACGTGGACATCAGGTGGGGGTGAAGTAGTTTTTTATTTTATTGTTGTAACATGTTTGTCTTATTTATATTTGATGTTATTGATGAAATTTCTCAGAACTATTGTACTGATTTTTTTCTCTTGTGGTTGTTGCCTTTTGTAGCAACATGCCTCCCCAGAAATCTTGAAAGCACCCATGGGAGGAAGCCACAGATAGTTCTCCCTCACTGTTTGATCAGATACTAGTAGAGGTTGTGGTTTGATATGTCCAAGATCTATTATAGGGAACAACTTCTATTCCAACTCAAGTTATAGAATACAATACCATTCTTAGGAAGTAAAAATACCAAGTGTGTCTGAAAAACAAGCCTCCTACTTTTCAAGGTAGCACAGAACCCCCTAGAGCAGAGGAGTGGATCAAGAAGATCGATTGCATGTTTAAGTTTCTTGACACACTTGAAGTGGTCCAGGTGAAGTGAGAATCTTTCCTTTTAGAGGGTCATATCCAAATGTGGCGGGAATCAGTGCTTCAAGATGGGAAGCATGAGCAGATGAGCTGGAAAGACTTGAAGGTTATCTTCAATGACCAGCACTGCCCTAAATTTTTGGCATATGCTCGATCTTAGGAGTTTATGGAACTTGTTCAGGGTGATATTTCAGTGATGGAGTATTCCAATAGTTTTTTTTGAGTTGGTCTGGTATGCTTCAAAAATGGTCTCTAATTAGTAGATGAAGTCCTAGAAGTTCGAGAGGGTCTTTTCATCCACAGTTATATTCCTAGGTTTTCCTATTCAAGATGAAACCTATGCAAAAAATTTTGGTAGATCTTTCATGGTGGAGATTGACCAAAAGGGGAGGGCTGGTTTCTCTGGGTTAGTAACAGGAATGGGTAGTGGAAGTTATTTTGAGAAGAAAATAAAGCAAGAGGAGCAAGAGAAGAAGGGAGGTGGAAGCTCTAGCCAACCTTCCAGGCAGTTTTCTTTGGTGGATTATAATGCAAGGTCCATCATGTCCAACTAGTGTGGGAGGTAAGGGAACATCCAAACATCATGAACATCTCCTAAAAATTCCTATTATCTTTGTGGAGGTATGGGACACTTACAATTCTTTTGTAGGATGGAAAGTCCACTTGAGAGTGGGGAATGATTTATGGATTCCAGAGGGGAGGTAGTTAAGTCAAATCCATTTAGAATGACGAGATCTTGATTCAGTGGTGGTTGTGGCAGGCTCATCTCATCATCTGGGTAGAGCCATTTTAGGGAAGATCTAAAGTCAAGTGTCCATTCTCAAGCAGAGACTAGGAATATTCATGTGGTGGATCAGGCATTGGCTGGATCATAGGAGGGATCTTTGACTGTACAAGGTACCGTTTTGATTGCATCTTTTATAGCTACTACTCTTTTTAATACTGGTGCCTATGTTTCATTCATATCTTCCCATTTTGTGAACACACTAATTTTTACAACCGATCTTTTTTGTTTTGAGATGTAATTAGTTAGGCCACTGGGAAATAAGGAGAAGGGTCTTAGGTGACCATTGTGTGCGCTTTATGTGTCAGGGGTTGAGATGGAGTGGGGAATCCTGGTCATATTTATGGATCTATTTGACATGATACATATAATGGATTATCTGGTACACTTTCAATCACACATCTATTTCTTTAGGCGATGGGTCAGTTTCACGGCACTAGATAGGAGTCATCAGGTTTTCCTTAGGGATTGGGATCCTCTGTCGGGTTGTGAAAGGACTCGACTCCCAGAGTTAGGGAATATTTTCTTCTTATTATTATCTCTCACGTTATAGGATGATGGTCATGCTTTTGAAGGTGGAATACCTCATATAGTGGATGAGTTTTCAGAGGTATTCTCAGATGATTTTTCAATATTTCCTTTGGAGCAGGACGTAGAGTTCTCGATCGATTTTACATCTGGAAAGAAACTGATATCTCTTCCTTCATATGCTGTGGGCCCCACTGAGTTGATCGAATTAAAGATACAACTGGATGATTTATAATTCAAAGTATTCATTCGCCCAAGCATCTCTCCTTCGGCCGCTCCTGTTCTGTTTGTGAAGAAGGCTGGCAGATCCCTCCGGTTGTGTATTGATTACTGGAAGCTGAAAAAAGTAACCATAAAGAGTAAATATCCTTTGACCTGAATAGATTACTTGTTTGAACATATGAATGAGGAAAAGTGGTTTTAAAAAATAGACTTTCATTTGGGATACCACCAACTCAGGGTGAAAGAGGAAGATATTTTGAAGACAACATTCCGAAGCAAGTACGCCCACGTTGAGTAACTGGTCATACCCTTCAGATTGACCAATGCTTCAACAGTATTTACGAAACTCATGAATAGGGTGTTCCACCAGAATCTTGAATATTTTTTCATAGTATTTTTGGATAACATAATAGTTTTCTTTGGATTAGAGGAGGAACAGAAACATCATTTTCAGATTGTGTTGGGCACCTAGAGAGAGCACCACCTCTATGCAAAGTTGTCCAAGTGAACTTTTTGGATCAGGGAGGTAAAGTTTCAAGGGAATGAGATCTCAGAGAATGGGGTTTCAGTGGAACTCAAAAAGACCAGTATAATTATATCATGAGATAATCCAAAGAACATGTTCGAGATCAAGAGTTTTTTCAACCTAGATGGTTACTACAGGCGGTTTGTTTATGATTTCTCTTGGCTGGATTCGCCCATGACCGCACTCACCTAGAAAGAGGTGAAGTTTTTATGTGGCCTATTATTCCAAGAATACTTCAAGGAGATGAAGAGGTGGTTGACTACCACACCATGCTGATCTTTCTAAAGTCTTGAAAAGGGTATATGGTGTATTTTGTTGCTTCTGGTATGGGTCTCAGGTGTGTGCTTATGCAGGGTGATCACGTGGTGGCATATGGTTCTCTCCAACTCCAAACACATGAAAATAATTATCTGACCCACAACTTGGAGTCAGTAACTGTGATACATGAATTGAATACTTGGCATCACTACCTATTTTGGGATAATTTTTTGGTCTACTCTTATCACAAAATCTAGGCCTACATCTTTTTCTATAAGGATCTCAATCTGAGGCAGTGCTGCTAGATCAATTACTTTCGAGGGTTGGAATTTGACATTTTATATACTCCTAGAAAGGGAAATGTTGTGGCAGATTCTTTGAGTAGAAAAGTACCAGTGCGAGCCTTGAGGACGTCCAGTGACGAGTGGACTCTGAGGGGGATCTTTTATCAGATGCATGTGGAGACCAAGGAGCCCAGTGGAGGTGCATTCTTGGAGAGAATTCAGGTGAATCCTTCTCTCTTAGAGTTTATTCAGTGAGAAAATCCCAATGATGAGATTTTTAATTGGTCGATGAAGTTTCTTCATGGTGGGGAGACATCTTCTGATTAGTCATCATCTGTTGAGGGCATCTTGTGCTTCAAGTTATGATCAGTAGTTCTGTCATCTCTATGGAAGGTAGTGATGCAGGATAGCTACTAATCTTAGTGGGTTGTCCATCCTGGTGCCACCAATATGTATTATGATATGTGTCGGAAGTTCTGGTGGCTAGGTTTGAGATGATACATAGCTGACTTCATGTCGAGATGCTACATAAGTCTGCAGGTGAAAGTGGAGCACCAAAAGCCCTCTAGTTTTCTCTAGCCATTACCCATTCTGACTTGGAAGTGGGAATAATTCTCCATGGACATCATTATTAGATTTCCTTATAAACCTCAGTGTAAGAATGTCATATGAGTAGTGATTTATTGTCTGATCAAATCATCCACCTTAATTCTGATCAAATATATAGTTAAAGTGGATTATTTGGGCTGTTTTTATCTTTAGGAGGTAGTTAGGCTTCATGGTGTTCCATCAGCAGTTGTCTCTGATAGAGACCCCCATTTCACTTCTTGATTTTGGGAAGGCTTTTATAAGGACTTGTGTCACATATTATGTCGAGCACAACATACCATCCTCAAATGGATGGTCAGTCAGAGCGAGCGAATCAGATATTGGAAGAAAAGTTCAATGCATGTGTTTTCGACTTTGGAGGTTCCTAGGATAACCATTTTGGATTTGTTGAATTTTTATATAATAACATTTACAAATCCTAGATTATAATGGATCCTTTTTAGGCACTCTAGGGTCAGCCTTGTCGATACCCCCTATATTGGGATGAGATAGGTAAGACTTCACTATTAGGGTTGAGCCTTGTTCAAGAGATGTATAAGATGATCAAGTTGATCTGGAAGTGCTTATTGATAGATCAAAGTCTCTATAAATCTTATACAGAACAGAGTTGTTGAGACCTAGAGTTATCTATGGGTGATTGGGTATTCTTGAATGTGGCCCCTAATCTGGGCCATCGTTGTTTGGGATAACAAAGGAAGATGATCCTACGATATGTGAGAACTTTTGAAATAAATAAGCGTATTGGAAAGATGGCATTTAAGTTGGATTTTTTTCTTATTTGGCATCCATTCATGATGTCTTCCACATATACCAGTTGAAAAAGTACAACCCAGATCTGTCCCATGTGATGAATTGGAAGGAGTTGGATATAGAGCCTGATTTTTCTATTTTTTAGTGGCTGATGTGAATAGTTGATTCCCAAGACAAGGTACTTTGTGTAAAGTCTATTCCACTGGTTTGGGTCCTTTGGAAGCACAGGAATGATGTCCACAAAACATGGGAGCAGAATTTGGGGGATGAGAAAGAGTACCCATTCTTTTTTTCCTATCAATCTTCGAGTTGACTTTTCAAGGAAGAAAGTATTTCATGGTGTGGAGAATTTTAACATACATGACTTATTTTAAATTTATTTTTCATTTAATTTCCATTCATGATTTATTGTGGGGTTTTCTTATGCAATTTTGGAGGAAAGGGTGGGTTTTCAAGATTTGGACCCAAATGTGATCCCATTTCATGTTTTAAAAATAAATTTTGTTTCTTTTATAACTCCTCCATTTTTTTAACATTTTTCCCCCATTAAAATTTCCATATGGCCTCTCCTGAACTAATAAAACTACCATATCCATTTGGACCCCGTAGGAATCCATAATAATGGTGGATTTGAGTTATTTATTAAGGTATTAGTCCAGCCTGTGAGCTCGTTTTGGGTTTAAAAAAATACCTTTTCTAGTATATCATATTCAATTTTTAATATTTTTTAGTTATTATAACTCTCACTCGACACCACGGACCCTAGTCATGCCACCATGTTTCTTTCTCCCTCTTTTGAGTTCATCTTCAACATGGATTAGGGAAAAATATCTCAAACATTATCAAATCATCCAGATTTGAAAGATAATTTGTTTATTTCAAAACTCCTTCATTTTTTAATATTTATCCCCCATTTCAGTTCCCACATGACCTCCTCAGCCTTATTAGAACCTCTATATTAGTTTTAGATTCTTGGAGATTCACCTATTGATGTATTGAAGGATATTTCTGTAAGATCTATCAAGTAAGTGGATTTTCTTCCTTTCTCCTCCCATTTAATTAGGATTTCTTCCATTTTTCATAATGTTCCTAATGTCTAGAAATTAGGGATTCAAACCTAGGGATTTATCTTTGATTTCTTGGTCTATTATTGTGGTTTTATCTATGATTTAACACCATTGTGGTGTGGTGGTGGGGTGGTTGGACTTTCACACAAGTATTTGGTGTTTTTGACACTTATGGTAGGTGATTACATGTGTAAGCACTACTATATGAGTTATATTTTCTTAATTTATATTTTAGAATACTACTCTATCATTTTTATTGCTGATAAAATTATTTTTGGTGGCATTTGTTGGACAATTGATTTTTAAATTCCATTTTTGTGTGAGAATGGGTGTTGTACATGTGTGTTCGATGTTGTACAACTTGGGGCTATTTTATAATTCATGGAAGGGTTTTATTAAAAAAATTCTATTTAAAATTCTATATTAGGGTAATATTAGTTGGAATTTTGTTTTTAAATATGAATTTTAGATGAATTTTATGTGAAAATTTTGGTTACATTCCTTGAAATTGTTTTATGGAAATTCTATGTGTTTTATTGAGTTATATAAAGAGAGAAAAGTATGTGTAGATATTATATTGAATTTTTGGGACCATAACTGATATTTTTATATAAAAATTAATTTTGGTAATAAGTGTAAAATTTTTTATCAGAAAGGGAGAAGTCTTGGTATTTTGGTGGGTGGATGTGAACTAGTACACTAGTGATCCGGAGTTGTTTTATCCCTGTTCCACTTAGCAAGTTAGAAATTGAAAACAACAAAAAAACTATAATAAAAATGATTGGGGGCCACTAGGTAATGGGTATTTTCCCTACTAGTGGATCATGCATAGTAATATATATGGTTTTGGTTACATTACACCCAGATACGAGGCACAAGGGGCCCAAAACTAACTAGTGTCTAGGGGTGTTCCCGAGATTAGTGTTTGTTTAATATTTCATATTTATGATTGGATTACGGTGTGTTTGGATGGAAAATTAAGAACAATACCTGTTTTATTGAAATGTGTTCAGTCTTTGAAATTTGCCTTTGAAAATAGTTTACTTTTAAAAGTTTCGTTCTTTAGAAATTATTTCCACCCTTTCTTGTTTATTAAAACCTTCATTCTTTTTATCTTGTATTTATTACTATATGAAATATTTGGTTTGTATCCTTTTGGAATTAGGTTCAAAACCTACTTACACCTTTGGGTGTAAGTATACTTGATCATGTTTGACATAGGTAAAGGCACATCCTTGGGTGATGTGGTTCGGGTTGCTAGTTTCCTTCCATGGTGCAGTGTTGTGGAGATGAATCATGTGTGATGAACCTGTGTCTGGTGGTGTTCCCTGAGATGTTTTGATACTAAATTTATATATCTTTGTACGTATTGTGTTATCTTTAAGACCATGTATTCAGTTATGAATTTTATTTAAGGCCTTTTTGGTTGGTAATTTTTCAGATTTTGTTTATTGATTTCCCTTGTTTGTTAAATTATTCTACACACAGGTAAATCATTCCCAAACTAATATTTATGATACTAGGGCACTTGTGAAATCCCATGGGAATAGGGAACTAACTTAGTGAATTTTTGTGGACTAGGTTTGGTGCTATTTTTGATGGCGACCAGATTCAGTTTATGACATGGAAGATGATTCATATCACTTTGTGGATGTGGTAGTCCACACGAGTGATACATTAATTTTCCATTCGATGAAAAAAGGAGATGAATAAGGGTTATGAAATAAACATATTAAATTATTATTATATTTTATATAGTTATGTCTTTATATTTTATGGTTTCTAATATAATTTAAATAGGTGTAAGATGAAGTAAAATGAAAGATATCAGTTAAAATGATTACCTGCTTTTGAGAGACATCCTTTAGATTTTTTTATTAAGGGCCCTGGTGATTTTCTTTTGAGGAGAAGATAAAATAAATAAATTGAATAAAGATTTTTAGAAGATTTTTATTCAGGGTTTGGTCGAGCTAAATAGCTCAAGGTTGTGTGGGGAAGAGAGGAGGGGTGGGGTCTCTTTATATTGAAGGAAATTACACACTTGAAATTAATTAAATTATTTAAATATAAAAAATTAATTTTCACAGGAACAAGGAACCAAGTTGATATATTTATAATTTAGGATGACTATTTGTATAAATAATAACATAAAATTAAATTTATATGTGTTTTAGATATGTTTTGTCACTTTTCTATTAGTTTTAACCCCCATTAACCATTTTGAAGATTACCACAATATAACTATTTTGTTAGTCTTTATGGGTAAATTAAGTTACCACAAAAGGAAATTTTCTCAATAAGTGAAACTTGATTGATATTTTATACCATATCAAATTTAATTTACTAAATATAAAATTTTTATGAACTTAAAATCATTTAACAAAATAATATCGTTAGTCATTTTTAGAACTATTCAAATAGTTTTTCTTTAAAAACATAAAGATAGAAATGAAATTCTAATGTAAAATTTTATAACATCAATAATATTTTATATTTATATAAAAAAATTAACTGAACAATTCAATGAAAATGTATCACATTTAATATTTTTAAAATCATTGATTTGGTTTTTCTAATATTGAACAAACATTGTCTCGATGTTACGTAAGCATTTATTGTAATTATTACATCACTAAAACATAAAAATAAAGTTCCATGGTAAAATAAATTCCATAACATTTCAAAAAATATTTATAACCAAAATTAACATCTTTTTATCCCTATAGAAGATATTAGAGATATTAAAACAATGAGGGTGAAGTTTTGTATTTATTCTTTACTTAAATTAATATTTGGGTCATAATCAAGGGAAAATGGATCCAAGATTCCATATTTATAAAAAATGGTTGATAATGGAAAAAATATACTCATCCAAAAGGATAAAGGCCTGTGTTAGAGGGATTTCAAGGCTTATCACAATGTTTTGATTCTGTTTTACATGTTTTACCCTTACTGAGGTGAATAATATTTTCCAAAGTTACTAATCATAATGACCAAAAATAAAAAGGTAATAATTTATTTTGACACTAATTATTCCAAATATGGATTTATTTTCTCAAGATTCAATTACTATAAGTTATGTAAATAAATTTTAATATAAATGAGTAAAACCAATAGAAAAATAATTTTTATAAAAAATTCACTTTAATCCTAAAAATGAGCTTGTACCAAAATCAAATATTATGATAAATAATTGGTAATTAAATAGATTATGTATAAGTAAAATATAATTATATTTCTTTTTAACCAAATAAAAAACCTTATGGGACATTTAAATTACACGATTTAAAGAAAAGAAATGACAATTTTGGAAAAATTGACATTTTTTACTATTCACTAAAAAAATCAGTTTTTTCCCAGAAATATGAAAAATCACTATATGATAAAATTTAAGTGTTTATTTTCAAAATTATATTCATATTATCAAATAATATTTCAAAAATTTCTATAAATTAACTATAATTTCCACACATAAAAAGCTATAAATTCCAATTTTGAAGAAAACATATTTTTAAAGAATGGAATCACTTTACTAAAAATTTGGTACTTATATATTATATGTTAATAAATGAGTATATATTATAGAGAACATTTATAAATATTTTTCATCATGCGTTTATTTATATTTATTTCACAAATTTAATGACATGTTTATATTGAAACATTTAAATACTAATAATTTTATTGTATATCTCAGTCCGCTTAAGGATTGATGTTGCATTTTAAAAAAGATATTGAGCATAGTATTTTGTTAAACTAAAATTTTTTAGTGTTACACTAACATATCATGGTGTTAAGGTAAATCCAACCCAAATGTTGGGTGATTCATGTTGATCCATGGATCTTTAATGAAGGAGGATCCAATTGATTACTTAATGATATTCATCAAACACTTTATTGAATATAAAAGTAGTTCCCAACATTAGTGTATGGAACACACATATGTTATTCATTTTTTTATAAATGGTTTCCATTTCATATCATGGTGATAATTGGTTTTCATGTTTCTTCAAATATTCTGATACATAGATAAGTATTATTCAGACCTTAAAACTGCATTAGTTACCTCTTTCCCAAGAACTAACAAATGAGCCTCATATAATATAAATCTATAGCACAATTCCATAAATTATCTTATTCTATATAAATTTCAGAATTATATTAAATCTATTTATAACCACAATTTAAATAAAACATTGTAATATTAATAAATCATGATTATATTTATTGATTATCAAATATTACTTCCAATAATAATGTAATTCATTCCATTAAACACCCTTATATCTAATGATTTTATATTCCAAATGGACATATATAGAGAGTTATCATTTTTTAATTTTCCATTTCTACATATTTTCTTTCATACATAGTTAAAATCATTCATCTTATTCACTCGTTTTTTATCAAGATGTTTATTATATTTTATTGTTTTATATTAGTTTTATATTTATCATTGGATGTTTGATTTACATGGGAGATCATGACGATGAATATTTTTATCTTGTATTTTTTTATGTTATTGTGTATTTATTAATTATATAATTTTTGTAATTATGTTTCATTTGGTTATACTATAATGAATTACTGTTTATTCCATTGTAATATTATACCTTAATGGAATAAGGAATTTTTTTTCTTAGTTTTGGGTTATATGTAGTACAAGCTATCAAACACCCAAATTTATTTAAAGAAAATTTCATATTAAAAATTTAGGGTGTTTAATTATAAACCATTAAAAAAAATTCACCCTTGAAATTTCATTACCTAATGTGAAAATAGATCCTGGTGATTTTGTCTCATCACTCCCTCTGGTACCCACATTATTCCTAAAACTTATGATTTCTCTGATAAAAATTGACCAGATGAGTGTCCTTATTTCAGAGTATATTATCTTTATGTTCTCTGATCTCTAATATCTAGGTATGGTTTGTACTTCCTTAAAACATAGAAATGGGACACGTCATTCTCTTGAAATAGATTCTGTGGAAGCGTTAGGTGATAAGTTTCACTCTTCATATGATCAAAATTATTAAAGGGGCCATTGTATCAAGGGATTATATTTTTCTTCTTATTAATTACAATCAACATCATACATGGTAATATTCAAAGGAATACTTTATAAAAAAACCTCAAACTGTATATGTTATCGATGATTGTTATCATAGCTCTTTTATCAACGTTTCACTACTTTAATAGGTTTCTTAATATTTTTAATGTTCTTGGTAGTTGTTTGAGAATGATATGGTACCAATAACTTTATTTGTCCAAATTCATTTTATCATGTTGAAGTTCTTCATCTCTTACCATATAGAGCCTCATCTGGTTCCATTTAAATGATGGAGTGAAAAATATTGTTATATAAGAAGCTAACCAAAATAATATTCTGATCCCAACCTCCAATAAAGTATATTAGAAAATATCTTAACCTATATTCCAATATTTGAATTATCCTTTGAGTTTAACTAAATTTTTTAGTATAGTAATATATTCTTATTCTTAGTTTTGTATTTAATTCTTATTGAATAATTCTGTAAAAAATTGATGTAAACCTAGGATCTCAATTACACATAATTGAAAGTCACATTCTATGAAACTAGTCCACTTTATATATATCTTAAAAAATTATTCATGTGAGAGATTCCCTTATTGGTGATGAATTGTGTTGAATTTCTATGTTTATCAACCAAAAACTAGAAAACATTATTTCCTTTAGAAGTATTGGGATGACCTATGACAAAATAAACAATGATGTTATCCAATTTCAATATTAGAGTTGGTAGTGGTTTCATTATCCACTTCCAATTATTATATTTATCCTTTACAAGATGGTAGACCAAGAATCAATATATACACTTTATAATCTCACTCTTCATTATATTCCACAAGAAGTTCTCTTAAATATCTCTTAATAATGTTTTACATTGTATGTGAATAGGGAATGATAATCCATGTGAATTTTTAAAAAATCCACTATTCCTTTCTTGCATGGGTGAGACACATATAAAAGTTAAAAATATTATAACTCTATTTTTTCAAGTTCAATATTATAAATATTTCATACATTTGTTTATAGCTCAATGTCATCCATTTGTGCCTCCTTAGTGTTTATATATATAGATGGTTGAGAAATCATTTTGGTAAGATAGGATTTCATCCCTTTCGTTAGGATTTTGATGTCTATGAATTTTATATCAATGAATATTGGGTCTCTTTTAATCATAATTAAGGATAATGAATAGTGATATTTTTTTCTTAGAGAACTAATAACCTTATTATACTTCATAACATGGTAATATACTGAGTAATCATAATTTTTCATCAACTTTATCCATATCTATTGGATCATTTTACACTCTATATAAATATAAACATTAAGATCCTTTGATTAGTATAAGTCCGTGTGAGTATATATAACAAATTTTTCACCATATAGACAATTCCACCAAATCAATAATTCAAATATTTTCGCTACTAACTACAAATCACACCTAAAGTAAATTTTCTCACTGATATTTAAATAAAGTTATCCATAAACTATCAATTCTTTTATTTTTAATAAGAATACATCTTAATCCTTTATCTATTGAATTAGTGTATATCAAAAAAACTTCTCCATTTTAGGGTGTTTTGAAAAAATACGTATTGATTAACTTACTCTTAATATTCATAAATTTTTCTTCACATTCTTCTGTCTAGATAAACATTACTTCTTTATATGTTAACTTGGTTGTTGGATTTAAAAATTACGAGAAATTTCTCATAAAATGATGATATTGTCCATCCAATCTAAGAAAAAAATATTATATATTATAGATTTTGGGTCTTGGTCATTCTTTAATCACCTATGTTTTTGAATTATCCATAGATGCACCCAGTCTTATGATTATATGACCAAAAAATGATACTTATTTCAATAAACGTTTAAAATTACTAAATTTGTATTATATTTTCCCTTGATTAAGTTATGTAGAACAATCCCCAAATGATATTCATGTTATTTCTTAATCCTAGAATATATGAAAATATCATCAATAAGGACTACACTAAATTTATCATGGTAATACCTAAAGAACATATTTCTAAAATATATGAATATAGATGAAGTATTTTTAGGTCTAAAAGGCATCACTAATAATTCAACAATTCTATATCTTACAAGGAAAGTTGTTTTGAGTATATATTCCCTATATACCCTTATATTTTGATATCTATACTGAATATCCACCTTTGAGAAGTATTATTCTCCTTGATGTTGATCAAAAATGTTGTTAATACAGGGTAGAGGATAATTGTTCTTGATCACGATCTTTCTAATCTCACTATAATCAATGAAAATTATTATTGGAATATACTTCTTATTATAAGAGCACTTGTTTAATATCCCAATATTTTGAGATATATATATATATCTTTAAATAATTTTATGTGTTCAATATCTTTCTTGATAAGAAACAACAAGCTTTAAGCAAATTGGGATATATTTTAAAAATATTATTATTTAAATTCAATAACCTAGGTATTGAATTGGTGGGTGTGAATAAGAGTAATATAATTATAAAATATATGTTTAATTTTCTTACTCAATTATTTTTTTATGAATGCTTAGGAAATAAGCACTCAATGTATTGGGAAGACATTTTATGCTTTAAAAATGCATTTTCTTCAAAAATTATTTTATTTCACTTTGGGTAGATATTATAAATAAATTATGCCAATTTTCGAAATATTGTTTCATAAAATTCACATAATTTTTTAATAATCACATGAAAATTAACTTAGGTTTAAATATTATATTTTTTTAAGTTATTTTTTTCAGTGAACAGTGGAAAATACCAATATTTGTAAAACCGTCATTTATTTTCTTTAAATAAAGTAATTTAAGAGTTTAATTATATTTTGGATGTAAATTAACATAATATACATTTTATTTAAAAATTTAATTAATTCTATTATTATCAATATTTTAATTGATTTTTATATAAGTCAATTTTCGGCTTAGAAATGCATTTTTATGAAAAATGGGGTTTCATCATTTTCAAAGGGTTTATTTTTATATTAATTTATCCAAATTTTAGGATTTTAATTTTATATAATGTATTAAATAGTTGAAATCTTGTGGTAAAAATTTCATAAATAGGATACTTTTATTTTTATACATTATTAAAAGTAACATTTGTTAAATTTATCACAGTAGTAAAAGATAAATAAGGAAATTACGGTTATAAATATTATGATAATGCCCTAAATTAATAATAAACTTTAATTTATTTAATTTTATGAGTCTAGTTCTTCCATAATCATGAAATACTAAAAAATATTACAATTTATTTTTCAATATAACTTTTAATTTCAACTTTATATCATTTATGAAAAAGATAATTTCAAAAATACCCCTTTCTTTCTTTTAATATCTATAATATTTTATGATTGGGATAAAAAATAAATTTTTAATAATAAATGGTTATAATAAATATGAATTAATTTATATTATTATGTTAATTTATTTTTCTGTGGTTAAATATTTACAATAAATTCTTGTGAAATACTCACACAGTATTCGTGCAAGTAGTAGAAAAATCATGTAAGTGATTTTAAAAACTCTAAAAGTAAATTTTTTTGGGGTGAGTGATTGTGTCCTAATAATTTTTAATATAAATTTAACATAAAATATATGTGATAAAGTCATATATTGTAATTCCATATCTTTCATTTTATTTTCGAATTCAAATTTTGTGCATAACTCTTGAAAAAGAATTAATGGTATTTTATGTTAAATAATACTTTATTAAATTATTTAAAAATAATAAAAATATTTAAATGGAAACTTTTATTATAAATGGTCATAAATGTCACCCATGGAAATTTATTATCCAATTTTTAACTTTTATGTAAATTTATAACCGTTTAAAATTGAAAACTAAATTACCACCAATAAGGTAAAACTGATTTACCAGGGTGTTAAACCCAAAGAAAAGGTCTGACATGATATGTAAACCTATATTAATTTAATTGGTTGGATATAATAAGAAAATATCCCCATTATTTTCAAAAAAAATCCTTTTGGAAATATTTTACATATTTTAGAAACATATTATATTATAATATTTCATGTATTTCCAAAAATGACATTAATGTTATTTTATAATAAAAAACATTTTATTAATGATTTAAAATTCATAAAAATCATATATTTGGATAAATAAAGGGTATATGGTCATAAAAATTAACCGTAACACCTTAATTTTTCACTTTTCCATTTATAGTAACATTCTTGACCCTAAAGAGTAATAATATATTGATATCATGATAATTATCAAATGTTTTTTTGGGGGGGGGGTTAAATAAGAGATACGGATGAAAACATAAAAAAAATTGCTAAATTTTATAGGATGATATGATTTATAATAATATTCATATTATCTTTAAATTATATTAATTTTTTGTAATTTTTACTAGAAAATATATTTATATTAATTAAATAATTTAGGTAATTCCAAGAGTTCCCCTCCCCTTACATATAAAAGTAAACCCCTTATATATTTTCTTTAAACATTTTCAAGAAAAGCATATTGAAAACCCCTAAATAATTATCTTTAAAACTACCCTATCCATGAATGATATGTGTTTCTCATTATAAAATATCATTCCAAGGGTCCTTAATAAGGGAACTAAAATAAGTCTACCGATGAAGAGGTAATCATCTTTACCTTCCTGTTTGTATTTATTTATTCTTAAACTTCATATAAATATGGTGTAAGCATCATAAAATAATAAATATAGTATTAAAATTATACTGATATGTTATTATGATTATGTTAGAACCATTATATATCATTTTTGTTATATGGAAAGTGAAAACATCGTTCATGCATATGCATGGATTACCATCTCCACATAGCGGTGTAATTCATTTTAAATAAAAAAATCCTTAAATGGTTTTAAATATGGGGAAATAATTATATGTGGTATTTAAGTCATTATTATTCTTTTTTAATTGTAAAATTATATCTGTCATACTACCTTCTAATATTTTGTAAAATGATAACGTCTCTAATGACTACATGTATGCTACCACCTCGATCAAGCAATATGATTAATTTTTCAATGTATATATTTTATATATAAATATATATATATATATATATATTATATATGATACTTGTATCATGAATAAAATTATGATATTATAGAACCATAAGAAATATGGAATGACTAAAACTACCAAATCAGAACATATATGAAAAATGAAGCAGTTAACACCTAAAATAATAATAATAGTATAAGATTTATAAGGTGATAAAATGTTATAAATGTATCATATATGATATTAAAGATATGTATGTAGTTATGGTATTTAATTATATGAAATCTAAATTTATTATACAGGAGTTTAAAATCCCATATGAGGAAACTATAACTTGAGTTAATGGGTTTATTTACTGAATTTGCATTTATTGAGTTATAAATCTACTTCATTGACTATGTTATGCTATGATTATGCATGGAATGATTTATTCTTGAATTATTTTCTCAAAAAACATCTCGAATAACCTAGTACCCTGATAACTGAGCCATCTAAAACATAACCCGAAGGGAATTCCTGTTCCCCATTGGTTCACAACAAGAACATGGACTTATATGAGATCAAAGAGGGAAACAAATTTCCAAAAAAACAATAGAAGATGAAAGATACAAATCATCATGCTCAAAAATCACAAAGGGACATAGTACTAGAAACAAAGAAGTATAAAATTACCCAATTATATTGATAAACTTCCCAAAAGAAAAAAAAACCCTCGACCAGGCAAATGTCTTTTAAACTCTTGTTTAATAAGTAGACAATAGCACCACCAATAACCATTATCACTTCATGGTCCCCAGGCTCATGAACATTCACCACCTCCAAGTAGCACTTCCACTTTGCTCATAACCAGAATAATAAAGTCTATAAACTCCCAAATAAAAAGTTAGGGTGTTAGATATAAATCATTATAGGGTCTCAACAGGTGTTCCATAATTAATACTATAACAATTTATCATTTATGTTATCAGTTTCAATAAAACAAGGCATGAAATTAAATTTGAAAATTATAATCTAAAACATAATTTCATATTAAAAAATATGGAAGACATTTCAAAATTGATTAAATAATCATTTTATATTAAACATTTCTATAAAACAAATTAGCATAAATAAAATAGTTAAATAGTCATTAGAATGAAAAATAAAGTTAAAAATCATATAAATCACCATGTATGAAACCCCTATGGTAGGTTGGGTTTTCAGGTAATAGGATCCTCACACATCCCAAAAATGATCCCAACTCCAATCACATGCACATACCCAAAATAAACCTCAATAGGTGATCCCATAATGGGAAATATGCACCCTAATAGGGGAACCCATCATTGGAAGTCATGCCCCATTTGTTTAGTTATAGTTTTCATAATCAATCCACGATTTCCCTAGTTACCACTGACTATCTAGGCTACCATGTGTTTCAAAATATCAATCAAACAAACATGAAAAAATAAAACATTTCAAAATCAATTCCAATTACTATTTCATATTTTTCAACTTTAAAATTACCATTATCACTTCAAAACCATAAAAATGGTTTTCATTAATTCATAACATTTAAAATAAGATTTAACTTTAAGCAGGTCCTCTCAAGGTTCAAAAAGTAAATAAATTTATCAAATAAATTTCAAATCAAGCCATCATTTTTTCTAATAATCCATTCCACATTTTAATTCAATTAAAATTTGGGTTTTCTAATAAATTCCTATAAATTTTTAAATATGACATCAAATCCTTCAAAACCAGGTTTTTAAAATCAATTAAATGTTTCAAACCACTTACTTTTAATCACATGGTCAAAGATGATACCTATAATGGGATAACCAATGAAAAATGATGAAGAGGATATCCTAAAACCCAAACTAGAATTAATATCATAAAAAAAGTTTAGATACATCAATTATATGATTATCTATCAAACTATAATGAGGATAAAATGAGATATTGGAAGGAACCACATAATAGGAGATACACTTAACGAAGAGGTATTATACCTTTCACTGGCATCTTGATTCTCTAAGAAAAGGGGTTTTAAGGGGCCAAAAATACATCTTGGGAGCCTCTAAGGATGAAAAACCATTTTGGGGTTGAATGGGGTGATATAATAAGTAAATTCAGGGTTCAAAATTTCTAAAATAATTTTCAAATGAATTAAAACTCATGTGCATGGTTTGCTGAGTAGAGCCATAGAATTAGACAAACCTTGCACTCTAACAATATGAACCTACTGGTAGGGGGCACCATTTTTCAAATCATGTTATAACTAAATAAGCTTTTACCATATTATGTTTTATGGTTTGGAAAAACCATGTGCTCCCTTCTAGGGGCTCACAATTGGGTGCATAGGTGCTGGGTCAAACTACACGATTTTCCCTAACCATGCACAAATCATGCATAACCCTTTGGATTCCATAATTTATCAAATTCTTCTAGAACAACCCCAAACCAATACCCAAAGTAAATAATATCAAAACAAGGGTCAATTAAGATGTAAATAAAGGTAATGGGATGTTATAACCTCCCCACCACAAAACTTTTTATCCCCATATAGCCTATCAAGAAGGATCTATAGAAAAGAGGTAAGGCCACTGCACTCTCATCAATGCCTAAAACTCCCAAGTATCATGATAATCAAAACCATACTATCATATCACATGGACTAAAGGTATCATCCTTCCATGAAGAACCATTTTAGAAAAATCAACGATCCTGACTAGATGTTATGTTATGGATAAATAGAGCTCACAATCATGATCATGCCATCTCAAGACATGTGATGGGTCAAATAAGTAAATTAAAAGTTTCAACACATGGATCACACTATTTATCTAATTAAACTATAAATAGTATTCCACTTACCCCACCTTCTCCATAACCTCAAAAGGTCCTACAAACCAAGGATCAAGCTTCCCCTATTTCCCAAGATGTTGATGACCCATATAGGGTGAAACACTCAATAAAACATAGTAACTAACTAAAAACACCAATGTTCACCTGCACTGGTCATCAAAATATTTTTATCGACTCTATGCTGTTAACATTATCTGATGAATCAACTGAATCTTCAACATCATTTATCGGTCTAAACTCAACCCAATTAACTACATTCCACCAGTCACCAACTAAAACTAGTGAGATTTATAAGGTCGAACAAATAAGGCCTTAAAAGGATCCACCTTAATTGTAGACTGGAAACTATTATTATAAGAAAACTCAACCATTCCCAAATGGATTTCCCAAGATCCAAAAAAATTAAGAACACAAACACATATCATTCCCTCAAGAATCATTATAGCTTGTTACTATCTCGAAATTTATATAAAAAAATATTCCATTCTCAAACATACCTAAGATCCTAGTGCCAATTGAAGGAATCTATAAAAGTGAAAAAAAATGGGTATCCTTATCCAAGAAAATAGAAGAAGGAAATACACAAAATTTATAAATTTCCTAAACATAGAGACATCACATGTCCTCAATTATGGTTGTATCATAAATGGGTAGGAAGTGAGAATATTTTTTCATATGATCAATCACAACCCATATCATATTATTTTTCCAAGGGTTATGTGATGACAAAACCAAAAAGAAAATTGAAATCTCATTCCACTTCCATGTCATCACAGGAAGTAGCTAAAGAAATCCTGAAGGTATTTGGATCTCTATATTGACCTACTTCTAGTTATAAGAATGAAAAAAAGTCAATTATGTCTCATATAATACCTACCCACAAAAATCATTGACTTATATTATAAAAAATCTTTATGGTTATAGGGTGAACTACCAATTGGGAATTATGGAAATCCCCCATTATATCCTTTCTTATAAACACATGCACATAAAAACAATTCTGCACACACAAGATTCCATCGAAAGAAACCATCCATTCACTAAAGGTCTCACCACTATAAAAATAGTCTACAATTTTAATGAATTATTCATAAATATTTTATTCCTAAAGATTAATCTTGGTAAGATCAGAGGTCAACTAATTACTTTTCAAGACAACCTCTAACTCTTCCTCCCAAAATCCAAAATGCATCTATGAAAAAAGATCCATCAACATGAGTTCTTCTAACTATTATTCATAGCCTAAGATAGAGGTTTCCTAATCAAAGGAACATCTATTACATTTCCCTTCCCCAGGGTGTAGGTAATGTCAAAATCAAAATATATTAGGTACACTGCCTAGCACTTCTGAATGAGGTTCAAATATTTTTTAGAGAACATATACCTCAATATTTTATGGTTCGAATAAATAGTATACCTTTTTCTAAAAGTGTAATACTTCCAAAACTTAAGATCATGCATGATAGATTCAAGTTAGAGGTCATGGTTTAAATAATTCTTCTTATGTGGCCTAAACTGTTTGGATCCATAAGGTACCATGTGATCACCTTGCATAAGAACAAATCCCAAACCCAAACCTAATGCATCATGAAAGACCACATATCCTTACATAGCCTCTATATGAGTCAAAAATAGAACATAAGTCAAAATATTTTTCTTCTCAACAAATTAACTTTGAGATTTTTCATTCCATAAGAAATTTAGTCCTTTCCAAGTGAGGGTGGTTAATAGAGATGCCAACTTTAAGAAATTTTTGACAAACCTATAGTAATACCGCACCAAGACTAAGAAGTTTCGTATCTCTAAAACATTATATAGTTACTCTAATTTCATGATATCTTTCAGCTTCTTAGGATTGACTAAGATACCATGTTTTTATATTAAATTCCCCAAGAACTTCACTTCATGTATCTATAAATTAAAACTCGGTAGCACTAGATAAGGTCTTTGATCTCTCAACATTTCTAGGACTTATTTCAAATGGTGCACATGATCCTCCCCAGTATTAGAGTAAATCAAAATTTCATTCTCAAATATTATTATGAATGAGTTTGGGTACTCATATAAAATCTTATTCATGAAGGCCATTAAATTTTAAAGAGAATTGGTTAGACCAAATGAAATGAAAATATAAATATAATATAAACACTTAATCATGAAGGTAGTTTTTTGAATGAAAAATTATTTTATTATCAATTGGTGATAACCATATCAAAGATTAATATTCTAGAACCACTTTTACCCTTTCAAATGTTAAAAAATATCTTTAATATTGGGTTACAGATACTTGTTCTTTGTTGTAACTTGATTGATTTTCCAGTATTCAACCTAGAGAAAAAGTGTTCTATCAGCTTTATTCACAAAGATAGAAAGTTCCACCCAAGGGGACAAACTCAGGTGTATATATACTTTGTCTAATAGATAATCAAATTGAGTATATATCTCTTTAATCTCTGATAGTTCCATTTATTAAGAAGGAACAAATACTAGCTGCGTAACAGGTACTAAATATTTAGAAAATTCTACTTCTCTTACTGGTTGTAGAATAGATATATAAAAAATAAACATATTGGGAAAATCTATGATGACTATAGGGTGATCATCACTTAAATATTATCACTCCAAGTCAAAAGAAAACACAAATATCACACTTTCCAACCTTCCTATACTAAAAGTATGTTAGTGGGCCTCTGCTAGACACTACTAGAGGTTTGGAAGATGACTGCTATTTAGAACCACTATAATACACATCATTCTTCCTCTTTACTTTAAAGTGACTCATAGATATACCATTTAGAGAAAAAGGATCTCCCAAAAACCCTGAATTTTCTACCAATTAAAGCTTTGCCATCAAGGTCCTATCAACACATTAGTGGAAGAATCCAACTTTAGTAGGAAAACCTAATAGTATATGTCAGCTCGAAGACCCATCTCAAACCCTTTTTCCTTCAGCTTATCATTAGTCACCACTTTATAATAGAAATGAATTAGATATTAAATTTAGTTTTCATACTAATTAGTGGTCATGTCATCCTATTGTATTTTGAGAAAATTTATGGATTTCGACAAGACTATAGATTCTGGATAGAAATAATCAGTGAAAAGAACTTGTAAGCCTTTCGATTGCAATCCTTCATGATTCTTTTCCATAACCAGTAAATCCCACAATCTCCTGCTAGTCCTTACATCTTAAAGGTCTCACATTTTACCTTAATAGATTCAAGTGTTTCTAGGAACTCAGAAATGATAACTATATTTCTCAACAAATACCCAGCCTCTTGAGTGTAGTTAAAGCCACGGAAAGTAGGTGACTTCTAGAGAATAAAATATTTAGAGTGAATATGATATTCATCCCCTCTTGAGGTTACATAATTAGAGATTATACCAAAATGGGTGTAGGTACGTTTCCTTGATATTGTATAACCCTCCCCACTATCTTGACATGATTCTAGCCCATTGTAGGATTTTCTTACTATGGTTCACCAAAAACTTAATCTTGGGTCGTATTCACAAGTCTTCTCAGTGGAATGATGCTACAAAACATTAACAAACCACACTGAGGGAATCATAAAGGATTCAAAAATAAAAAACTCAGATCAAGGGTATGGAAGTGTATAATTAGATCAAAATGTTACTTAAATACACTTCTTCAAAACACCCATCGTGACTTAAGGCTCATTATAGTGAGAGATATTCAATCAATTTCTCAAAACCACCTTCTAAGTTCGACCAAGATATCCCAAACCATATACTGACATCAAGGAAATATGCTTAACCTATAAATCTGAGACCATGTTTTCTTGAACCAGTCAAAATAATCTTGTACCCTGATATCTGAGCCAGATTTGATATAGATCAAAATAAATTCCTAACACCCCTGGTTTGGAAACTTTCACCTAGAAATATAAAATATCAAAGAAGTAAAAAATTCACATAAACTATATAAGTTAAAAGATACAATTCAACATACTCAAAACTACCAAAATAAGATAGTACCAGAAACAAACAGCTCAAAAATCACCCAAAAAGATCGATAAAAACCCCAAAGGAAACTCCAATGTCAACTAGACAAAAGTTTCAGAAACTCCTATGTAATAAGAGGAAAACCACTCCATCAGTCACTATCATCACTCCACATTCCCAAGGATCAACAACATACACCACCTTAAAGTGGTTTTCCCATTTTCCTGGACCTTCTATAAGAAATTCTAAAAATTCTTGAAAGAAAAGAAAGGGTGTGATATATAAAGCCTAGTTGGGTCGCACCAAGTTTTCCATAATCAATTCCATAAAAATGTACCATTTATTATATCAATTATAGTAAAAAAATGCATGAAATTTCATTTTAAAACATTATACCAAAATATTCTTTCTCAATCAAAAAGATTGTACACATATCAAAATCTTCATAAATAAAAATTTTATATAAATAAATTAGTATGAATAAAAATCTTCAGTATTCCTTGGGATGTACAATTGATCCAACAAATATAAAAAATCACCATGTACAAAAGCCACATTGTTGGTCAATGTTTTAGGTAATAGGATCCTCACACATTTAAAAAATGATATCGTCTCCATTCAGGTAGACACACACAAAATACACCCTAATAGGGGAACACTTCATGGGAAATCTACACCCCAATATGGGAAACCATCAAATGAATCCATGCCTCATAATCATAATCATATATATGTTTATTAAGAAAGAAGAGATAAAATCGAAGAAAAACAAGAAACACACAAAGTGAAGAACCTATGGTGGTCTAAAATGGTGAAGGCTGAGGACATCCCCTCTAGCTAGGTTGCCTCCCTCAAGTTTCATTGAATTCAAAGTATGAAAGAAAAATGGGGTCATTACTCAGAAAATCAAGAGAAGCAAGGTAGTCTATGACTTGGTTCTCCTCATGTCATGAGTGAAACACTTTGATGTTATTTTTAAGAAATCCCTTTCACTTTATGATAATATAAGTGATGGACCATTCAGGGGGAGAGGGGTCATGCATGATTTCATAGAGTATCCTTGAGTCAGTTTATTCCTCCAAAACACAACTTTTCTAGAGATGGAACAAGCTAAGACCCATAATCAAAGCCTTAGCCTCAACCTGAAGAGAGTAAGCATGGCCCAAATGGGACGAGAAAACTAAAATGATCAAACCATGGGAGTCACTCAAGACCCATCCACCCTAAAATACCCCCATAATGCAATACCCATCCCTATTGAGTTTAAGACCCCTATAGGATGGGTTCCATCGAACCCATTGTCCCATGAAATTGTTGTTTTCTGATAGAACAACATGAGAGATAGCCTAAATATGACAAAGATATGGGGCCTCTCAACAATTTCTGAGGAGTATAACTATATAAAGAAGAGTATTCAGAGTCCTGATGTTGATGGAACTGGAGTGGGACTAAACCCCATCATTCCTTGCCTTATTTCTGTCATGTTAGATGCACCAGCACGCAACAAGAAGGATCATAGTGTGGGACAGCTTTTCAGGGCCTCTATCCCCCGATATAGGGTACCACCTATCCAAGAATGAGTGGTTAGAAATATTTTAGTCAAGGAGGCCCATGAACTCCCCAAAGAAAATCCAAATAGTATACACCTAGTTTCCAATGAAGAATAGGTGATCCACACTTTTACCTTAAAAATTTTGCATCATGTGCATCGAGATGCCAAAGGGATCCCATAACATTTGATGTTCTCATCTATGGGGACAGCCTTATTAATAATTCTTCAAGATATGAATTTGTATTTAGAAGGAATAAATTTGGGACACATGGTATCATTACAACTGTCTGCAGTGTCTTGGATAACCCGAGTATGATGGATGTCTCGAGAGGTAAAGTCCCCTTAGGAAGATGGCATGAAGACACCACTATCATTCTCTAAGTACATATCAATATGTTAAAAAGTTTCCTATTGATCTTCATCTAACATAGCCTTAATGAAGGTTGAATAATTTATTACTTCCCTAAAAGAAATAAAAGGGGTGGGACATCTTGGGAATATGATAACATCCTTAGCCCAATTATGATGCCAAAATGAGATTCCCCTCTCCCGATAATATAGAGAGCATGCATTTGAAGTTAAAATTAAGGGAAACTAATATCCTAGAAAGGAGATCCATGACCCTCACACGAAGCTATATTTTCACACTGAGAGTTATGCATGGTTCAACCCCAAAACGTTTATTATTCCATGACTTCCCATGCCAAATATTCATGAATTCAAAGCAGAGTATTATCGAGGCTTCAAAAATTGATTCCACATTCGCCAGACGCCCCTACCATCCTTTTCTAGGAAGCCCAGTGGTGTCTTCACTCCAATAGAGGGTCCCAGATAAAACCATATAGGATCTTTCTCATCATCAATAATTTATAGGGAATCAAGGTTCTATAATTATTTTTACAATTACCACTAACTATCCAGGATAACATGTTCTTCAAATAGCCAATCAATCAAACATTGAAAAATCATACATTTCAAAATCAATTCAAATTACAATTTTTTTTGTTTTCAGTTATGAACATGACTTTCTCATTTCAAAACCAAGACAAATAGTTTCATAAATTCATGTAATTTCAAATTAAATTTCACTTTATATTATTTTTTCTAAGTTGTAACAACAAAATTAATCAATAAAATCAATCTCAAAATCAATCCATCATTTTTCCAAAAAATACACCCCCTATTTCAATTCCATTAAAATTTGGGTTTTCTAATAAATTTCCACCCCTTTTTAAAAATGACTTCAAATATTTCCAAATTAGGGTTTTCAAATTAGTTGAAACTCATTTCAATTTAATCAATAAATTTAAGGTTGGAATTACAGGGAAAAGAATTATGGAACCAACTACCTCTAATCACCCATTCAATGAAAACACCCACAATGATATCACAAATGAAAAAAGGGCTATATGAGATCATAAAACACAAACTATAATCATGATCCAAAAAATAGAGTTTAGATCCCTCAATTATATGATGATATATCAATCCCTAAAGATGAGATAAAGTGATATCAAAATAAACCCCATGAGAGGAGATCTAATTACTAGAGATAGATTAGATCTTCAACCATCACTTTTATTTTCCAAAAAAATGGGTTTGAAGGGTAAACTGATTATTGAGATCCTCTAAGGACAATAAAAACATATTAGGGTCAAATATGAAAAATTTAAAACAAAAAATGAGGGTTTGGGATTATTAAAATAATTTTTATAGGAATTAAAAACCACATGAATGTTTTTCTAGGTAGTACTGCATAGTTAGAAAAATCATGCACCCAAAACATTTTCCCTTGATGATAGGGTGCATGATTTATCCTATGATTTTTCAAATTTCACACTAACTATGTAAAACATCACTACCTGAGGATTAATTGTTTAGAGAGGCTATCCATATGGTTTGGATAAACCATGCACCCCCTTCCAGTGGATCACCATATGGTGCATGGTTTTCTGGGACAAACTGCATAGTTTTTCATAACCGTACTCTAACCATGCATAACCTGTTAGGCTTCCCAAACACTCTTAATATTCCCAGAATGACCCCAAGAATAGACCTTACTTAAAGGTAATAAAAACAAGGGTTAAAGACTACATGAAATAATGCAACAAGATGTTAAAAAATTTTGTATTTTCACTTTTTTTTTTGATTTGCATTTTTAACACAGAATTACTTCATTGATTAATTCTCACCTTAATGTGATGATCTGCGTAAGAGATTTTTTCTCAATTTCCACTCCATTGAAACATATTTGGTATTATGAATCTATTTACTTTTATGTTGTGTATATACTACCCCTTTCATGAATTTAACATGAATATATATTTATTCATGATGAATAATGTTTTAATTCAAGATTACTCTTTTAATGGTTTATAATTTAAAACTTACTCAAGAGGCAATAATTTATTTGAAAATCTCATATTTTTTGGATTTATATTATTTTTATTGAAGGTATATTTTAATAAATTCTTCATAAACTTCATCTATTATATTATGCTATGAATATTTAATGATTTTCCATGTTTTTGTCTCTAAATTTTTCTCTCTTTTGAACTTAAATCAAGCAAATAAATGTTTAAAATAAAATCTAATATTATTATTTTTCTTTCATGTCCATATTTTTTTAAAATTGTTTAACAAAATTCCTTTCAATTTAATCAAATTATATATTAAGGATATTTTATGTTATTAATTACTTATTATAATGGTTTAGAGTATTAATTATAATGTTATACAAAAGGTTCATTTTCAACATTTTCTTATAAAATTTTAAAAGGAATTTTTTCTATTTAAAGAACATAATGTTAATGAATTTTCCCATTTCGATACTCATTTCACATTATTTATCTTATTCTATATGTTTTAAATGGTTTTAAAAATAAAATTATTTAATAAAAATTAATTTATACTTTTATTCCTATTTCTTTTAATCTCTAAAAGACATGAATTTATTAAAAAATCTATATATCTAATGAATTGATGGTCATATTTTATCTCTTATTAATTTTTTAGTCATTAAATTTATCTTTAATCATTCACTATATTGTGAAAATATTTCATTGGAATATAAATTTCTCCTAGATATCCACATTATTTATATAATTTATATGTCTATTTTGTAAACCATATATCATTTATATATGGGGTGTTTTATTATGAATGTTATTTGATTGACTGGGGAAATACTGATACTTCGTTTCCTTTACTGAGTATGAATATTTATTAATGATTCATATTATTTATGAATTAAAATTATCATTAAACATATGAGAAAAGCATTAGAAATTTAGTGATGGGTGGGTCTGGATTATATATGGACCCCCGATGTATCAAATGGTCTCATGAGACAAAACTAATTAGGTAGCCTTATTAAATGGGTTTTTGGTTTTTTCATACATGACAATTAAACTCCCTTGGTACAATACATTGATGATAAATATATTATTATATCTAAGATCATGATCTCTAATATTACTAATTTCCAACAATTATAATTCAGTTATTATTATCCATAATATTACAAGATTGATATTATCTATGGATTCATTTTCATTCTCAATTTATTGATTAAATGGATTGTGTTTTAAATTATTTACCTTTAGATTATATTTATACATTATTCACTCATGATAGATTCTACTATACATAACACTTTATGAGTGTTTCAGTTGACACTTATTTTGTTTTCCTTTTCCGGGGATATGAAGAGGGAATATTTGAATGAGTTCAAGTATGCATATTGATTACTATAAATATGTTTGGTACTCTATTTAAAATATAAAATAGAAAAAATGTATATATCTTGTTTACCAAAACTACTAAAAATTTTATTAATATTTTATGTGATAAATCTTATCTAATTCCAATATAATAAAAAATTTACCGTCTTTAGGTTATTGGAGTTCGAGTTTTTATAACTAGAGAACACCATAGTGATGAACTTGGGTGTAATAAAACCATTCCAAATTATCTTAAAGTTTTTTTAATTCTTATAATTTATTGTGATTCATTCTCAAAGGACTCTAAAATATATTCATCCAACCAACTATAAGTTCATTTGAAAACTTAATCTTACGATTTAACGGAAGTCCAATAAACCATTTAAGAAATACATTGACATATTATCTTAAAATTAGAATATTTTCAATATTGAGTTCCTCCCCAAAATTTTGATCTAAATATCTATAAGTCTTCTGTATTAGTAGCCATATTAAGGAAATTGTTTTCCAAATATAGTTTTTAATCATCTATATATCAATATTTTACCATGGTATGTTTTAGAGTGTGAAATTATATTTCCCTATCCCATCTGTTGATATGATCTTGATATAGAGGGAGTGAATCCTCGCACAATATTGTATTGATGTATCTAAAATGAATAATATATAGAATGGTAGGGAGTATTTTTTCCATAAACCAAAATCAAATAATATTTATATGTTGTGGAAACAATCATCGCACCACCCAGTGTTTTCATCGATAAACCAATATCCAATCTTTGAGGCGATGAATCTATAATATTAGAAAACTCACAATAAATAAAGGAATATGGAGAAACAAAACTAAATAATAAATATTAGTTCTTAAGTGAATAATAAGTGAACATTTTACCACTTCATTATCATGATAAACATCGACGATTGTGATTGTATAAACTCTTCCTAGCTCCAATAGTTTAAGAGGTTGCTGGTATTGATTTTACTTATTAATGATGGGATTAATACACTTGTTTTCAAAGTGCCAAAATTCTTTTCATATGTAACACTGAATTGCTTAAATTTTATTAGGTGGAAATTTCTTATCCAAAATTTCATTAATAAAACACTTCGTATCTCTCTAAAATTTATGTTCCATATTACCTCCTCTTCCACCCTTGAAAAAGTTTCTCATTATTTTGAATAAATTTCTAAGGTTATAATTAACACATTTTTATCAGGTAGTAAGTTGAATATTTTTTCCTCCATGTTATTTATCATTTAGAATTTCATTAAATACTTTTCTCCTTTTCTTATCCACAAATCCATGAGAATAATGACAATCTATAATTTATATTTCCACTTTAAGAGCATATCAATCTATTTATTCATATATATCAAAGTCCCTTATGCCTAATTCATTTTATAGACTTGGTTATAGGACAATAAAGTAATAATAAATTATCCTTTTGGATAAAAAATAATACCTAAGGCATACATTGAATGACTCATAATGTTTTCATTTTAGGGACCATTATATTTTTACCATTTTTCCTTAAGATCATATAACTATCACTACTTTTTTATGTAACGAGTTTGTATAAAATGTTTATTAATGATTTTTCATAAATTCCACCCAATCCATGTATTCAATTAATTTATTTTTTTTCATGTGTTATTGATAAATTTATAACATCTTTGTTCTTTTCCCTCTAATCCATAAGCATCCAAAACTACCATTTAATGATTTAACTATTGAATATTATAATTTTTTTAATATTGATACATTTCTCAAAAAATATTGAATTAGAAGATCAACTAAAGGACTATTGTCATTAACGCTTGAACAAAAAATAGTGATTTTCTTCTTCTTATGTTTATTTGAGAGTGTAAAATTGTTCAGGTTATTACCCATAACCCTTGATAACATAACCATGAAGGTTAAACAATATATCCTATCCAATTTTATTATGAATAGTGATAATCACTAAATGTTCCATATGAAACATTTTAAAAATTAATAACCATTTCAACCATTTACTAAATCTGAAATTATTAACATGAGTAATAAATAAAAATATCTTAAAAAAATAGAGTAAAAATCCATGAATTTGAGAAAAAACATCCTTAAAATGTGTTATCCTATGATAACTTTATTTCAAACTATGATACTTTTGGTTCGACATTGGCCACTTTAAATTTTGATTTATTATATTTCTTGTACTAATTTAAAATAATAATGAAACACCTCTATATTATTAAATATGAAAACAGAAGTGTAAAGCACAAAGATCTTACATCATTTATTATAATTAAACATTTCATCTCATAAATAAAACATACCCTTAGAACCTAAATGTTTAGTATATCTGGATATTAGCTATGTAACTTTCTTATTAAACATTAATCATTAACATATACCATAAAATTACCCACACATGATTTAAACCTAAATGTATTACTGCATATAATTTCCTTGATAAATGAAAAACATAATAAAGGATTGAGTTCAAACACTTAATAATGGAAAAATATATCAATGATACATAGTGGATTATGTCATAAACATGTGGGTAAATATGTACATGGGAAAATCATTAATAATTGAATAAGATCATGAAATGATAGTATGTGTTCATAAATCATGATTACATGGCCATAAATAATAATATATGATAAAAAATTCAAAATAAGATCAACATTAATGTATAACATATACCATAACATAGGAATGTAAAAAAACATGAAATTAATCATGAGACATGGAAATATAACAATGTAATTTACAAAAATCATAAGCATATAAAATCATAAAATATGTCATGTTTAAATGCCTATACCTTTACATCATAATAGAGTAAGCTAACAACCCATGTTCCATAACACAATGGGTTGGGCTAGCCACGTGTGGCCCATAACATAATGTGCTTGGGTTAACAACCTATATCCCATATTAATACCATGAGATATAAATTTTTTTCCCAATGCATTTTTTGGATACATAATTCTACTCCCACATATCAGATAATGATAAACCATAATTTTTTTCACATGAAACCAATCATACATCAATTATTGAGTAACATAAGGAATGGGAATGAGTTCATAAATTTTTTATGTTGTATCATATAAGACGTAATTGATAATTGAATCATATGATACCAAAATCCCAATCACTAAAAATAAAATTATCATAAGATAATTTTATGGGTGATACATGAGTGATATATAATATTCAAAGATGATGGATCTTTTAAAAAAAGAATAAAAATAAAAGAGAAAAAATGAAAAATATTTTCTTAAAGTGATGATACCATTTTTGTAAAATAAGAAAGCGATAGGTAAATTTTAAATAATTTAAGAAAAGGATAAAATATTGAATTATTTTAAGAAAAAAATTCTAATTATAAAACCATGAAAAAAAGTAAAGGAAAAAAATAAGAAATATGGAGTGTAAGATTAAATATATGTGGATGTTAAATGAAATGCCTATTTAATATTTAACCTTTTAATGTAACCCACATTGATAAAAGAGGTATAAAATTTCCTTTTGAAAATAGATAAATAGAAATATAAATGGACAAGAATATAATACATTTTTTATGTAAAAGTAATAAAATAACGGTTTTTTCTAAGAGAAAATATGCATATGGAATAAATATACCCAAAAAAGTTTTTGAAAGTATCATTTTTTAACAATATATTTTTATGGTGTAAGATTCAATTAGAAAGATTATTTTGGTAAATAAAGGTAATATTCTATGAAATAAAGGTAAAATACCATGTGAAATTGTCATTGGGAATAATATGCAACATCCTTATCCCGAATCACTCTAAAATAACCGAACCCGAGGTTTCACATGGAATTAGGAATGCCTCCCCATATGCTAGTGGATTCCAATAATAAACAAGGGTCTTAGGTGATATCGTTGGGTGACTATAACCTCTATTATAGAAAACCATAAATCAGAATAATATAAATATATAAACAGTTATCAAAATATCAAATAGAATAAAATAAAAAATCATATCCAAATCCAACCAAAAGTAAATAACACAACATATTTTATAACTGAATGAAGTGTATAAAGTGTCACATGAGTGTAGGAGACACGAATAAGTACTCCTATGGGTTGATCATATGTATCATCATCCAAAATAACCAAAACTGAAAGAAAATGTCCACCTATAATCGAGTCCTAACCAAATCCCATCTCCCGAGTCTTTCCAAGCTATCCTTCTTAACAAACCAACATTGGGCCTCCACTGTATCTATGTCTTTAATCTTGCGGTATTCTTGGTTATAAAAGTACCACGGACACCTGATTAAGGTGTAAGTAAATCTTAGTAGGCCACCTCCAATGGTTTCACTAATGTAACTTCAATATATAGAATATGGATTATGTGATATAATTAAGAAAAATAAGTAAACAAAAAACTATCAACATAACAACCAACTTGACTTCAAGTGCATCCCAAAATACTCAGGAAGAACTATGCATTCATCAAACAGTGATAGAGTGTCTTTGAATATTTCATATATCAAAACTTAGGATCAAAGCATAAAACTCTTGTATTTAAAACTCTAATAATAAATTCTAAGGGCCATAATGGAACCTGAGCATAATACCATTTATCCCATAACACTTTGATTGGTCAGAGTATCACCCACCCATGAAAGTGTATCATCATCAATATAATGGTATAAGTGGTTCCTACCTTAGATCCCACCACATATCATCTACACCCTCGGTAAGAATAATGAATTATTTATTCACAATTACATATCTTCCATACCATCAATACCCAAGGTTAGAATGTTTCCCACCCTTGATTTCATGATGTATAATCACTACACCAGGTCAAATTTGAACCTACCCATGGTTCCATCACCTGTAATCCACACAATAGTTTATAATTGTTCCCACACCACATTACCTCATATATATAATCAATACACCATGTTGGAATGGAACCTGTTATAAATGGTGAACCTTGATTCAATTTTTAATTCATTTTAACTATAATGTGAACTCTGAAATATAATTTTTTTTCTTCATGAAAATGGTTGAAATAATCTATATTATTGTAAATTTTCTATAATTTACAATCTGGATTGTGTAGGGGTCAGTTATCCAGATGTTAAAGAAAAAACATTTCAGTAATATATATGATTCAGTCTAATGTGTATGGTAAAGTCTTCCAGGTAATATTTTCAATGGAGGATATGTTCAAGGGTCATTAGATGATAAATTAATGTGACATTCTCTAATTTAAGAATATATTACACTATTTACTAGATTTTAGTGTATAGTTACAAATTACTATTGGAAAGTATAGGTTATAAAATTCAAATGGGGGGACTCCCATAAAGATCATAAGTTGGTGAAACTAAATAATTGACTCAAATCTCCTTTAAAAGTAAGGTGGGACCAATTTCATGTTTAATATGTTATTATTCTATGATTAGTGATATATTTATATTATTTTTCTAAGTGATTATAGTGTCTTTTAACTTCTAATGAAATGAAAATACTATATCATTATATTATGGTGGTAGGATTCAATATCCAAACCATATAAATTCATTAAGTCCTTTAATTAATTTTACTTTTCATGAATATGTTTTTATTTTCTGGAGTGTGTGAGAGTTGGTTGAATCATTTCTATGAATTAGGATGTGATGAAATTACTTTGTTTTTAGTATATTGTGCTTGATGTTAATTCCATTCAGAGGAAGTTTCATATTTTATCCCTTATTCTTGAAGTTATGAATGGTGTATCTTTCAATAAAAAATGTTGGAGACATCTAAAAAGTGGTATTATATGTTGGTCCAAGGGTCATAAATGATACAAAATAGTGGAATTAGGTAATATTCACTATTTTTTTAATGTCTCTTTAATTTATTTGGATTCATTCTATAAAAATGTATGGAGTTGGAATCCATAAAAGTCAAGATAGATATGTTTTATAGATCAAATCCAGCTTATGGAGGTTGTAGATGGAAAATTTTCTCAATTATAAGGATATTAAATATTTATTAAAAGGAGTAAAACAACAAAATATAGATAAAGAGAAATGGGAAAGGCTAGATAGAAAAGAACTTGGGTTGATTATAATGTTGCTGGATTAAGATGTTTCTTTTAATATATAGGATGACAAGACCATGATTGTACATATCAAAGCTCTAATAGACATATATGAATAGATAATATATTCTAAAAAGGTGTTCATTATGTGAATGTTATTTAGTATGATATTATTAAAAGGGATACTTGTTTTAGATCATGAAATTAAATTTAAGATAATTAAGGGGAAACTAAATATAGTTAATTTCAAGTTCATCGATGATGTATGGGAACTATTATTGTTATCATTACATCAAGAGTTTTAGGATGTGATGGTGACTGATATAATCAATTACCATGAGGATAATTAATTATTATTTGAGGATGTCATAAATTTTGTTCTAGATGAATATCATAGAGATATGTAAGTCAAATAATCAAATATAAAAACAATAAACATTGAAGGTAGAGGATGTTGTTATTACCATAATTCAAGTAATACGAAATTATTATATAAGTATTGAGATAAGACTTGTGGTAAATTTATTGGACCCAAAATCATATTTTGGTGTTATAAGAAGATATGTTACTTCAAGAATAACTAAAAAATCCCAAGGTAAAATCCAGAAGGTTGACTTCTAGAAGTTCAAGTTCCATTAATTTAGGTGAAGGTAGTAAAAATTTTCCATTGAACATTAAAATTCTGATGGAATCACTGGTGGATGATTCTGGAGTATCATTTCACTATACAAAAGAGAAATGATTCATGGTCAATTATGTATCTATAAGATTCATCAAGTTACACAGAGAAGATGATGAGGCACATATGGTAATGGAAAAGAAAGATGTTAAAATTCTTATGCTGAATGAGATATTCTTGAAGCTAAAATAAGTTCAAAACAAACTAGTATTATAGAAAAATTTAATTTATATTGGTCAACATGATGAGTAAGGATTCAAAAAATGATTCTCAAATGTAGTATGGAATGTTACAGGGGGCTATGTGCCTTTGGAAGGTGGAGTAAAGGATGGAACCCTATATCTGACCAAAAGATCAAATAATGTGATAATTTCTAGTGTAACAAATTAATATTATCTAGATTTGTGTAATTTTTAACTCATATATCTTAGTGAGAAGAGAATGAATATTATAATGTAAAGGGATATACAAAATATTTATTAAAATAAAATCAAACATTATGAGAGTTATACACCTAGGATAAATATAAAAGTATAATTCAACTTGAAAAGAATAAATTTAAGATAATGAAGTTATAATTTTTTTCAGAAAGCTTTTTGGGGACCTACCCCACTTGTTCTCATGGAGGAACCTTATAAATTTTAAATTTATTTGATGAATCAACAAATAAAACCATGGGTTTACTTATTAAAACACAAATGTTTGGCATCCAGAGTGTTTCTTTAATGTAAGGGCATGGTGGAATGGGATACCATTTGTGAGATAAAATTATTAATGTACAATAATATTAGTGAATACAGTGGTAGTATTTTTTATAACTACTTCAATAAGAATGGTATCATGATGGAAAATATTATACCTATGAAAACAATGAAGAATGGTGTGACCAAATGAAGGAATTATATGTTAACTGAAAAGATGAAAAGATGAGGCCACATTATAAAATGTGTAAGGTAATTTGGGTGGAAGTATTCAATTTGGAAATATAATTTGTTAATATAATTCCATCCACAATGATGGTGAATGAGATTCCAAATAAGTTATTTCTCAGAAAATTAGCTGAAGTTATCCACCTCAATGGTTTTGGAAGTATAGCCAATATCAATGTAGAAACTATGGAAATGGATATACTCAAAGAAAAATGCCATGAATGTTTCTTTATGGAATATAATATTAAAAAAATTATATTTAACTTTAGGATTATGAAAATTAAGAAGTCATCAAATTTCATAATGTTCTATTAATAAAAAGGTCATATTACAATATGTGAACTTGGTAGAGAAGAAGGTTGAGAACAATAATCAATTGAAAAGATCAAAGTTGATTTGAATAAAAAATTTAAAAGGAAAAAAGTTTCAGAAAGTTCATAGATAACTAATATTCTTGATGTCAGTCCAGAGTGATATATACTAGACCAAGTGCTACAAAGACTCAAATATGAGCACTGGAAGTTGAATCTATGAAAAATGAAATACTATAAAGAGAAGTTTCACAAATAGAATTATGTCGATCTATTAGGGATTGATGACTAAATTCGAGTTTTAGATTTGTTTTTAAATTAATACTTTTATTGAGGTGAGACTGAGATCTTGGAATAAGTGGTGAGTTTCAGTGATTTTGGAAAGTTATAATTATCTATGAAGGATGAGTTGGATTCATTACATCTGAATAAAACATGGGAGCTAAAATAACTACAAAAGAGATGAAAGAACTTGAAAATAATGGTTTATTCTAATTGAAAAAATTATTTGATATTGGAATATGGTACATAGATAGGATAGTTTTCAAAGGAATTCAATAGAATCAAGGCATTGAATTCTCCAAAAAAAATTCTCTAGTAGTTAATCACAGTACCATATTAATAATGTTAAACATGGATGCAACTAATAAATTTCATTTAAATATGATATATGTAAAAACAAAATTTCCCTATTTTTATTTAGAAAAAAATATTTACATGAAGCAACCAGATGTTTTCATGGATAATGAAAGTGAGTCAATTGTGTGTAAGAAAAAGAGATGTCTATTTGGATTTATATTGGCACTAAGAAAATGGAACTATAAGTCTGATACATCCATGGAAGAAAAATATTTCATGTTGATAAAATCATATCACTATTTAATTAAAATGGAATTTTAGGATGGAATATTTAATATCCAACTCCTGTCTGTGGATAATTATTTTATAACATGAAATTAAGTACATTCAAAAGTTTGAGGATTATGTGTTCAAAATATTCCTCATAAAATATATTGGGGATACTATGAAAATTTTAGGGATAAGTATTGAGAGTCATAAGAAATCAAAAAGTTTGATACTAAATCTAATGGATATAATTTGAAATATAATTGAATGGTTTTCAATTTCGTTTTATAAGATAATTTCAAATCCATTGGTCAGACACTTCAAATTGCCCATGGAGTAAGAGAGGAAAACATAATATTACACGCAGAATATAACTAACATTCCATTTTCATTAGTAGTATGAATTCTAATCTACACTATGTTAAGAACTAACCCAAACATTACATTTTTAGTTGGAGGTGCGAGTCATTTCATGTTTAACTCATGGAAATAAAACAAGGATACTATGATATAGATCATCCGGTGTCTCGGAGTGTCAATACATATAGCCTTATGTTTCAAGATAAATAATACATTTTAGGGGTATATTGATCCTTATTTTGGGAGAGATTTGGATACATAGAAGAGTATAACATGCTATGTGTTCAAATTAAAAGGAATAATAGTATGTTTTATTTCATGTATTGAACTAGTGGTAGCTCTATATATAATGGAATCAAAATATATTTCCATAATAGAACCATGTAAAGAATTTATATGGTTAATTTTTTTGTTAAAAGAGTTTGGAAGAATCCTGAAATGAGGATTTCTCTGGTGTGATAGTCATAATTCTATGTATTTGTGGGTAAGAATCCAGTGTTTCATTCTCATATGAAACACATCAACCTAAAAAATCATTTAATCGTGAAGATATTGGAGGATAGGGGACTAAAGATATATAAGATAACTAGAAAATTAAATCTATCTTAAAGGTTCACGAAAGTTTTAGTATATAAATTTTTTAGAAAGCATTATGGCTCAGTGGGACTAGGTTAATTAGAATGGAAAGTATTACTAGAAAAATATGTGGCATATGGGATGTGTAATGGTCATAAAATGATACAAGAAAGTAACATGATTAAATATAAGAGTTACTTACACTATTCACTAGATGCCAGTAGTCAGGTGTAGATTGATATAATCAATAAAAGGTTACTAGATTAAAATGGAAGAATCCTATAAAGAAAAGAAGTCAGTGCTACTAAATGATTTTCTATACTCTATTAAAAAAGTAGGTTGGGTCCTCATATATATTTAATGTGTGACTATCTAGTGTTTAGTGATATAATTTCCTTATTAGTCAATGTGAATGTAGTCATTTGTAACTTATAAGGATTTGAAAATATAGAAGTATTATCCCATTGATGTAGGGGTTTATTTTAAAACAATGTAAATTCAATGCGTCCTTTACTTGAGTTTATTTTTCTTGAATGTGTTTGTGTTTATTTAAGTGTGTGAGATATGATCAGATCAAAATGGGAATTAATGATGTTGTGAAATTTCAAAGTTCTGATACATTTAGCTTGAGGGGTTCTTTTAGTTAGAGGAAGTTCTGGTTCTTTGTTCCACTATACATGATGTTTTGGATGGTGAATATTTAGATGATCATTGGTGGCATCCCATAATAGTGCTTAGCCAAAGTTCCTTAACATCTCATTAATACACTAGGTCAGAATAGTTCCTACCCCCATTTTCATCACAAATCATCAATATGGTAGGTTGGAAAGGCACAAACCATTATTTCAATAATATATCATCAATAAACTACGTTATAATGAATCTCTCCCTCCATTCCATCATATATCATTAATAAAATGGATTGTAATGGCCCCTATTATGACAACCCATATTTTTTATAAACATTAATTCATGATTTATTACATAAACAAACATATAATACAATCTTAAAAGATTGAAAGGAATTGTGTGTTTGGATAATCAGATATATAAAATCATAACATGAAATATGGATAAATAACATTAGTTCAAAAATATGATACCCCTAAAATCCTTTAATCTTATAAAACTACATTGGATAACCATAGGATGCAGATAATAAAGGTTTTAACTATAAAACCCATTAAAGGAATAATCAAGGAATAACACGATGAAAGTAATAAATGTTAGTCAAGAGTCATATCAATATGATATAAATGGGTAAGATTTATGAATATGAACATTGAACCATGATATAAGATGATAACATCAAGGAAACGTTGGAATGTGAAAAAAATACAACATGACATCATAAGCACTAGTCAAGGTTAACCACCGATACATCATGCCATAGTGTTCTAAAGATTACTTGATAGGAACTATACATTACATCTCCTGAGATGAAAACATTGCCCAATTCATTAGAGGGATATATAATTTTAAGAAAAACCATTGCATTCATATGATGTACATGCTTTTGTGTTCCACATATATCATACAACATAAGAATTTATTTCTTAAATAATAAACCCATGATTAAGAAGGGTGGTTTATATACACAAGAGTCCCAAATAAATTAAGGATAGTTACATATAGGTTAATACCCTAGACTATAAATTGGGATGGGTATTCATAACACAAATATTTATCATTGAAAATCAAGGGATAATATCTGCAGCGTAACAGCTGTATATAATGGTTCATGGAAGGTTTCAATGAGATTTATGGTGGTATATAATTAATTGGGAATCATAATGATAGTAAAGGGATGTGTAAGAATATATTTCTACATGAAAAACTAGAAATAAAAAAGGGATAATACAAATATATTACATGAATAAAGGGGAGGAAGATAATCCCTTACCCTGAAAGGGTGTTTCTAAAAGTGTCATGACCCGTCCTAGAGGGGCCCTTGTTGCGACTTCCCAAGCCTATCTCCAATAGGCTAGGGGATAGTGACTAGAACCAAGTAGGAATATACATAATATTGAAGGAAGTTTCTATTTACCGGTACGCCCACACACATCTCCAAGCACCCAAAATGATAAAATATATTTAAACCAAAAGGTAAAAAAATGCATGCATACAACTAAGGTCTCACAATAGAGTGTGACAGTTAAAGAACTATAAGTAAATAAGTAAAAATAAAATCCCACAAAAAATAATCTATAACAAAAGTTAAACCTATATGTAAAAGCATTAGGACTATGGTCTGAAATATGTAAGAACACCCCTCAGTATGTCTGGTATCACTTAGCACAATCTGGTCCTGAACCACCTAGGAATTCGTCAAAAGGTTGATCATTTTCACAAGACATGACACGTATATGAAAATTCCGTGTAGGGGTGAGTATCAAAATACTCATTAAGACACCTAAAAACCACAAAGTAATAAAAAAAGTATGTACAATCAACTATACCAAGGTATATGTCTACAACACATATAACAAGAACATCCAGATATACTCAAGTGAGACACCACACCATCAGGTGGTCATAACCAACCTATCATCCATAGGATTATGCTCGAATCATGGTCATTCCAGGATAATTCAGTCATTGAGCCATGATATCATTGAATATACTCCATGATGAGGTCTATCTCATTTAGGACCCACCCAAAGAGAACGTATTTGTCAAGGAAGACAATAATACATATAGAGGGGGTCACACCAAGAAATAACTGGAGGAAACCACATATTATGACAAGAACTGATCGAGGGATACCACCTACCCAAGCTAGATGAACCCACCATGTAGGATATCAATCCCAAAACCATTGGGGGATACCATAGACACTAATGATGTGGCCCACTAGTTGGAGGATCAACACCCTGCTCCTGGAGGATACACAATTCCATAGACTCCACTGGGGATGATAGAGGGTTATGCTCCAGTCTTAGGGAGGGATACTGTACTCAATGTGATACTCGACCTTTGGAAGGGATTACGATCTAGTGATGTGGATTTAATTCCATACTGGACCCTCTATAAAAGGAACGAGGTAACTCTCTCAACCTATACTGGTCCAAATTGGGAAAATGAAGAGCCTTAAGTACTCTTGATGGGAGTATACGATGTGTCCCAAGGGTTCCTTGGAATGTTATATTATCCCAAGTATTTTTATATGGATGAACCTCACATGAAATGTAGTCTACACATACATGGAGTGTAGGATGATTACCCAACATGTAGAGACAAAGGGTTCTATTCCTGCGTATCCTAGCCGTGTTTGTGTACTGAAGTTATTTCCATGTACTGAATTGTGTATGCCAAGTCATGTCCGTGTCTATGTACATTGCATTCCATCTATTCGTGTACTATTACCCATGTGTGTGTACTATCTAGAGTACATGCAGAGTCATCTAAGGTGGGTGACATGTCATGTGATAAGGGTCACATGCAGTGTGGTCCTTAACTCCGACCAAACTCTACCACCATAGCCAGGGGCCCACATGCCTCGTAATCCTGGATTACACGTTGCCTTCTTTGGGATTTTCCAGAACCAACTTTCTCCCTCCACACATCCCAGAAGGTTATCCTCCTTCAATTTAGTGATTTATTCTCTGAAAAATTGAATAACCAAGGTATACCATGCCTCACCATCACTAAACAATGCATTCTGTATCCATATTTACATAGAAATCAGATCAAAACGTAGTTCTTCTTTTCGTGTTGAAGAACGTAAAATTGGGAATCATCTGTTGTCCAATTCCCTTCGTCTCTGTCATCACACCTATTTCATGTCATACTAATCTCAAATCTACAATATCATATTATTGTGCCAAGAAATAGGTGCACAATAATTGATTGAATGGGAATAGTCGAGTCGCGGTCCAAACAAAGAATACCCATGATAAACGATTAGGGGGAAAGCACATAAACAAATGAGATGAAAAAAACTCAATTAATGTTTGTGTAAATTTTTATTTGTTTCCATAATATAATCAATAAAGTTATATATAAATAATTCTCCCAATTTTCCCCATAATAAACCCATCCCGGATGGCAATCAATCTGAAAACCAATCCGTTTGTCGACTGATCTGTGATCATTATAGAAATTATGAATAGGGAATCAAAAAATTGAAACATAGGCCCTACCTTGAGTTTGGTTTGATCATTGATGAGGAACGGTTCCGTTTCTGCCATGGGCGAGATCCTCCAACTCCGATGACGCAATGATCCATGATCCAATCCAAATTTATTATCGTCCACCAAGAATGTTCTCCACCAATGGTGTCTAGGTCTCCAAGGTTTAGCTAAAAACCCCAATACTATTTCTATAGTAGTAAAATTATATAGCAAATCAGTTGTTTCACTGAATAAAAATAAAATAATTTTTTCTTTTGATTTATTTTATCTATTTTTGACCCCAAAAACTATTTTAAAAATGACCTATGTTGAACAACGTTATGTAGAACCTAAGAAACACAACACATTACGAACTCAACGGTGGTCTCATATTTCCAATTTCAGTTCCCATTCATGAGTTATTAGGATTTTAAAATAAAATAATTTTATTTAATAATTTTATTTACGATGATGTCCTTGATGACTTTTTCTATAGATGACCCACACTGACAAAAGTTAGGTCATGCCTAGGGTAAATCCATCATTCTGAATTCAACGGTGCCCTCCAATTTTTTATTTAGGCACCCATTAGGGAGTTATTCCACCTTTTAAGAAAAACCACACACATGAGCTATTAAATATTTAAATATTATTCAACCATTTGTTCCATGCACAATAGGCCTCAGAATCACATGTCATCTCAGCACCAGATAAGGAAATCAATCCTTATAATATCGAAAAATAATACACAAAGAAGTAAATACATTAAATTCTCCCCACCTTGGGTATTTACATCCCCTAAAAGCCAAAACTAGGGCTACTCAAATGGATGAGGGTATTGAGAACTAATCTGATCCTCTCACTCCCATGTTTTCTTTAAAAGATTCTCATGCTGCCAATAGACGCACACCAACTTAATCGATCTCCCATAAAGAATACTCTCCTTCCGATCCTTGATCTTTATTGGTTACTCAGTAAAGGTCACTCCATCATCCATATCTAGGTCACCATAGTCGATGACATGTAATGATTCATTCACGCATATCCTTAGTTGTGACACATGGAAGATGTTTTGTACCCGATATAACTACAGTGGTAGAGCCAAGTGGTACACCACCTCACTAACTCTATACAGTATATGGAAAAGGGCAATGAACCTCATATGTAACTTTCCACCCTAGCCAATTCTCTGAAATCCCCATCGAGGTGAAAACTGAAGAAACACGTGGTCTCTTTCCTCAAACTATAAATCACTCCTTCGCCTGCCAGTATAAGACTTATGGTGGTTATGTGTATTCTTAATCCTCTCCTAGATGATCCTCACCTTCTCTATTGTATTTTACACAAACTCTGAGACCATGAGTCTTGAATATCCCGGGTCAGTCCAACCAATTTGCGACCTAATGGGTTGCCGATACAAGGCCTCTAATGATTCCATAACAATGATGGAATGATAACTGTTGTTGAACAAAAACTACACCAGTGGTAGGTGAACATACCAATTATAGAAAAATTATAACATGAATTCCCACAACATGTTCTATAGAACATTAATGGTCTGCTCAGTCTGTTCGTCCGTCTATGGGAGAAATGTTGTGCCTAAGCACACCTGGGTCCCAGACCCCACCTACAATCCATTCCACAACTGGGATGTAAAGAAAGAATCATGATCAGAAACTATCATCAATGTAACACCATGGATTTGAACCATTTCATGCATGTTGAGGTGTCCCAATCTATCTCTTGAACTATGCTCACATATAGCTTGGAAGTGGGATGACTTGATGAGTCGGTCAATGATTACCCAGATGGAATTGTGTCACCTAGACATATGTGGCAAACCATACATGAAGTCCATTGATATCCCAAATTACATCTATTCTAGAACTTCAAGGGGCTGACCTAAACCCTTTGAAACCTAGTTCTCAACATACACTTTTTGACAAGTATGGAATTGAGAAACAAATTATGTAACTCCTTTTTCATCCCTAGATACCAAAACTAATGTCGGAGGTCCTGGTACATCTTCACCACATCTGGATGTACTGCCAAAGGGGGCATATGAAAATCCCTAGGAACCTCCTACCACAATTCCAATTTAATTACTATGCATAATATGAAAATAACAATGTTATCCCCGCATTTTCAATATCTATATGAATTATGCCCTGTGGAAATCTAAGCACATGCGGTCTCGTAGTTGGTATCCCCATGATTTTCCTCCCCGGCTCGTTGTAAAAGAGGATGGGTGACAACCATTGACTATAGGTAAGATGCTTCATATCCATCCACAAAGGATAATTATAATGAGGCCAATTTCTCTAACACATCATTCAAAAAATACAAACTATGTCTCCTGTTAAGAGCATCTTCCACCACGTTCCCCTTCCCAGGAGAATAGACAATATCAAAGTCATAGTCCTAGAGGAACTCTATAAAATACATCTTTATCATGTTAAGATCCTTTTAAGAGAATATATAATAGATAATCTTGCGATTAGAGTACACGATAAACCTCTCGCTCATTAGGTAGTGTCACTAAATCTTCAATGCAAAGACTACCACTACTAACTCAAGATCATGGGTCACATAGTTTTTCTCAATTGATCTCAACTGTTGTGAAATATATTCAATCACTACTTAAATCAACATCAAGACACAACCAAGACCAGTCTCCAATGAATTACATAACATCATGTACTCAACAACTTCTTTGGTATCTTCAGGATGGGAGTGTTCGTCAACCTGTTCGTTATCTCCAAGAAGCACTAATGGAACTTTTCAATCCACACAAAAGCCTTACCCATTCATGTCAAATCTGTTAAGGGTTCTTCTAATCTAGAGAAGTTGGGTATAATCCTCTGCTAGTACCCTAATATTTCAAGGAAACTCCACACCTTGGTAACACTCTTGGGTGGCTCCCAAGAAATAACTACATCAACCTTCATTGAATATATCACAAATCCAGCCTTTGAGATGATGTGTCATAGAAAATAGACCTCTCAAATGTGAAACTAGAATATAGAGAGATTCCTATAATGTTGGTGCTCTAAGAGTGTGTCTTGGACCATCCTCGAGAATCTTACATACTCCTCCTCAGACACCGAGTACACTAGGTTGTCATCAATGAAGACCACCATGAACTGATCTATGTAAGACTAAAAGATATGGTTCATGAGTCCCATGAACACTAATAGGGTTTTTGTCACCCTAAATGGCATCACCATGTACTCATAGTGACCGTAATAACATTTGGAGATCATCTTCAGTATTTCCTTATCCCGTACTCATAGACGGGGATATTCTGGTCTGAGGTTAATCATTGAGAACCACCACACCCCTTTCAATTGATCAAAGAGGTCATAGACCCTTAGTAGTTGATAATTGTTATACATAATCATTTAGTTTAAGCATCAAAATCCAAAAAATACATCAATCTCCCATCTACCTTCTTAGAAACAACACTGGGGCTACTTAGGGTGAAACACCAGGTCTCACAAATCCCTTCCTCTGCAAGTCCTCCAACTGTACCCCCATCTCATGAAGATCTGCAGGATCCATATGATATACTGGTGTATATATCAGTTCTATCTTGGGGTGTAGATCAATACAGATTTCCATATCCCTGTGGGGAGGTCAGACTAGAACATCTTCAAGAATGACTTCCTCATACTCCACCACCATTATAAGAAACTAAGGACTCATATCATCCATTTCACTAAGGGTGAGGCTGACCAAATGATGAGTAATAGTCTTCACCATCTTATGTGAATGTCCATCCTACACTCCCTATGTTTCCTTTTCACCAACAAAGAAAAACCTTGTTCTATCACTACGGACATAACAGACTCTTCTCCTAAAAAATCAATCTGACCATGAACTGTGGATAACCAAACTATTCCAACAATGAAATCGTAAGGCCTTAATGCCACTACTAAGAGATCCCAACCAAAACACTTGCTGCCAAGAGTTGGGTCACACTATTGGAACGAGTGTCTAATCATCGAGTCTAATCCAGTAGAAGTATCCAAGTGTAAGGGTTGATTTAACGGTTTAATAGGAATCACTGAGTCTCGTACAAGGTTTGAGGAAAGAAAGGAATGACTAGAACATGAATCTATATAAACTACTTCTAAGTTATAAAATACACAAATCATACCTCATATCATCCCTAGATCCTTGGGGTCATAAGACTCCATCGCCTGCAGCTGGCCTCATCCCATCCCACCAGCTCCCTGAGCCTAATGTGGACCACCTAGGGGTGGTGGTGGTAATAGTTCAAACCTCCTACCACCACATACTACCCTTAATTTCCATTTGATGCCACTCTATAATGACCTGTCTCATATGGGCCTCTGCCGCAACTCCCCATGCCTACCTCTAATCGGTCAGGGGCTCATGACTAGCACCGAGTAGACATATCACTAGCATGGGAGGTATTTCCTATGCACCTGTACAAACACACACATCTCCAAGCCCACAAAATGTTTAATTGTAAAGAAAAACACTATGTAAACAATGAATGGATACCACTAAGGCACCACATTAGAGTGAGATAGTAAAAGTATTGGAAAGTAAATATGGCCAAATTCAATCCAACCACAATTATTCTGTTACACAAGTCTAACCAAGAAGTAAATATACTTTTATTTCTATCTAAAAGCCGCAGGAACACACCTCAGTTTATCCAGTCTCATATAAGCACCGTATGGTCCTGGTCCACCTAGGACTCCATCAAATGTTTGATCGTCTTCACAGGACACGACACGTGTGGGAAAATCCTGTGCTGGGGTGAGTATAAAAATACTCAGCAAGACACCATGAAACTACAAATCAATACCAAAAAGGATGTACAATCAACTCTACACAGGTATATGTCTACAACACATATAACAAAAAATCTAGATATACTCAAGAAAGGCATTATACCATCAGGTGGTCATAACCAAACTTTTAGCCAAATGATTCTGGTCAAAGAGCACTCGTTCTAGGAGAACTCACTCCTTGAGCCACAATATCATTGTAGACACACCACGAAGAGGTCTATCTCATTTGGGCCCCACCCAAAGAGAACACATTGGTCTAGGAAGACTATGATACACAAAGAGGGGGTCACACATAGAACTGACCGGTGGACAACACAAATCATGCCTAGAACTAATCAGGAGATACCACATACCCAATATAGATCAACCCACTACACATGGGATCACACCTATAAATAATGGGTGATAAAAAAACCCTACTGATACATCCTACTAGATAGAGGATCAACACCCTAATCAAGAGGGTTACACTATTCCATAGACTTCACTAGTGGTGATAGAGGATTACACTCCAATCCTAAGGAGGTATACCATACTCTATCTAAGAATCGACCTACAGAGTGAATTAAAATCTTGCATTGTGGATGTAATTCTGTACTGAACCAAAGAGGAAAGGATGAAATGAAATCTCTCAGCCTATACTGGTCCAAACAAGGAAAATGAAGAGCCTCAAGAACTCTTGATGGGAGTACATGGCATGTCCCATGGGTTGTACGATGTGTTCTATGATCCCAAGTATTTCCAGGGTTGAAGAAACTCACTTGGAATGTAGTCTCCATATACATGGTGTGTAGGATGACTACATGGAATTTAGAGAAACATGGTTCTCTAACGGAATCTCCTCATCATGTTTATATACCAAATCCATTTCCATGTACCGGTTTTTATATTTCAAGTTGTGTCTGTGTCTAAGTACATTGTGTGTTGTCTGTCCATATAATGTTACCCATTTCCATGTAATATATGGAGTACACATCGAGTAATCTAGAGAGGGTCACATGACATGTGTCAATGGTCACACATTGTGTGGTCCTTAACTCTGGAAAAACCATAGAATTATATCCAGGGCCCTCACACTCCATGTAATCCTGTATTACACACTGTGTTCTTCAGGATTTTCTAGAACTATCATTCTTCATCTGTGAATCCCATTTGGTGGCCCTCCTTCAATCTGGTGATCAATTTTCCATTAAATCAAAGATACAAGGTCTCCCATGCATCACCATCACCAAACAATGTGTTCTGTATCTGGATCTTCTTGGCAATCTGATCAAACCATCATTCTTCATTTTATGCTGAAGAATGCTGAAGAACATGAAATTGGGAATCATACATTGTATGATTCACTCAATCTACATCGTCAAACCTCTTTCATACCATGTCGATCCAATATCTAAGATATTGGATTGTTTCACCAAGAAATAGGTGAACAACGATTGATTGATCAAGAATAGTTGAATCTCGGGTCAAATGAAGAACGCCTACGACGAACGATGAATCAGGGGAGAAAAGCACATAAAAAGATAGAAATTAACCTCGATCAATGTTTGTGTCAATATTGATTCATTTCTTTAAGATAACCAAAAAAGTTATTTAGGAATAATTCTCCCAATTTACCCTATAATAAACCTATACCCCATGAAGATTGATCTGAACACCAATCTGTTCTTTGATTGATTTTTGATCATCACTGAAATTAAGTATGGGCAATGAAACAATTCAAAAACACAACCTACCTAGAGTTTGGATCGATAATTGATGAGGAACGATTATTTTTCTGCCATTGACAAGATGATTCAACCCCACTGTGGTGAAAATCCATGATCCAATCATGATCCGTTGTTTTCAACCATGAATTTTCTCCTCCAATGGCATCTAGGTCTCATGGATTAGTGAAAAAACCTAATTCAATTTAACGAGCAATCAAATTATAAAGGAATCATGTTTCTTCTTTTAAGAAAAAAATAATATTTTATTTTAATTTATTTTATCTATTTTGAGACCTCGACAACTTTTTCACAAATGACTCACACTGACCAACGTTATGTCGCACTCAAGGAAAACACAACGTTATAAACTCAATAGTGTTATCATATTTCCAATCTGAGATTATTTTCATGAATAATTAGGATTTGGAAATAAAATATTTTTATTTATGATTATTCCCATGGTGAAGTTTTCTACAGATGACTCGTGTTGACAAAAGTTAGGTCACACCAAGGGTAATTCTATCATTCTAAATTCAAAGGTTCCCTCATATTTTTTATCTGGGCACCCATTTAGGAGTTATTCCACTTTTTCAATAACACCTCACATGCATCCTATTAAATATTTTATAATTTTTAAACCATTTATTCCCGGCACACTAGGCCTCAGAATCTCATACCTTATCAGTTCTTGGTCTCGAAATAAATCCATATAATATACAAAAATAATATACATAAAAATTTGAGATGTTTTAAAAAGATTGGGAGTAGTTTAATAAGATATTAGGAGATCCTTGAGAGTGATTTGGGAAGGGATGTGGAGAGGTAATTCATTCTCAATGAGTTTTGAGTGAAGTGGATTGGGAGGTTGTGTGGGTATTTATATAAATGGATATGTGAATTATTTATTAATTTCTAAACAAAGGTTTTGGAATCTATATGATAAAATAATCAAAATTGGAAAGCATAACATGGTTTATTTCCATGTTTTCTTCCAAAATGGAGTGGTTTTAAATATTTTATTAGTCCATGAACTCAACATATTGAAATAATAATACCATTGGTGATGTGTAAGTGATTCATGTTCATAAAGAATTGATTTTAAAGACTTAAATGATAATATAGATTTTTAAGAGTAGATTATGGGTCTATAAAATTAATATAATTAATTACCAAAAAATTTTAAAGGGTAAATCTATATTTGGTGATGGGGTTATTTTATAGGATTTATGAAAACACTATTGATCTTTTATGAGGTTATAATACATACCATATATTTATACCAAATTTAATTTTTACCAAAAAAATCAGCTTTCTTTGAAAATTATGAAAAATTAACCATCAGCTAATTATTATGTTCTAATTTCAAAAATAATATTTATATTAATTTTTTGTATAAATATCTTAATGAGAACTTTTAAATAAAAATAAGAATTTATAGGAAAAAACTTATTTTTTGAACACATTCAACTTTTTTACCATCATAAAAATAACATTGGACTACATTAAATTATATTATCATTTATATTTAAGTTAATATTACTTGATAATAAAATTTTATTAAAATAATATTTATTTTAAAAAATCATGAATTTATCAAAATACTATCATAATTTTAACTATGTATTTCCCAAAAATACAATTTTGATTTCTTCGTATCAAAATACAATTATTAACATATTCATTATATAATAATTTATAAATATTTATATAAAAGGATAAATATAATCATTATTTTATTTATATGAAAATATAAAAATTCATACTACTATGGTCCAGATACATAACCCCTTATTACACCATCACACTCCCAAAGTGTACAATGCGTGATGGTGGCACTTTCTTGGGGTAGTTTAGTGAATATGGATTCTGTTGTGATATCAATAAACTTGAAATTATACCATAAATGGTTTCATTTAATCTTCAATTTTTTAATATCATACTTATCTTGTTTAGGTTTAAATCTGAGTGATGCCATCTCCTTTAGAAGATTCGATAAATAGGCATCATTGGTTACAATCCTATTGGTTGAGGCTATAGATTCATCCATATCTATCTATTGTATTTTTTCACAACCATTAATATATAATAACCTTAATGATCACTATAAATTCCCATACTATCAATATTTATTATTCATAATGTTCTTTTGAATATAAAATTCTATATTTTATAGTGGTTTTAAATAACCAAAGTAGTGTATGTATTTTCTATAAGGAATTTTTTCACTCAAAATGTAATTCATTTATAAAAGTTTGGGTCATTAAATTGTTCACACCTGTAGAAATTTCACCATAAAAATTTTAATTCATACCCAAAAATAATTTAGGGAAATTTATTTTCATTGACTTTTCTAGTTCCTAAGTTTATTCATCAAACTTGTGGTTTCACCATGTAATTTATCTAGGCGAGTTATCTAGTTTCATCGAAATTTTTATATACCATCTGAGATATTTATAGACTACTCCTCATATAAAATATCATTCTAAAAATGTACCACCTCTAGATTCATCACATGTTAGGGTTATTGAATATATTTTCTTAAGAGGGATACACATAACACATCTTATACTTCAAATGGTTTAAGTGGAAATGATATTAAAAAGGCCACATATCTGATGGGATCAAAGATCTCAATTGGGACTATGTATATTTGACCAAATATTCCCATTATTCCAAATCCTCATGAATTTCATTCATGGTTTTATATTAAATAAAACATTCTCTTCAACCTCAAACTCTAGGTTTCATCAATGATTTTCTAGATAGACTTTATTTTGAAATTTAATTTTTTGAACATTATCTGTCATCTTTTGAATAAGATCAGGTCCCATATGATTCTACTCTCTATATTTATCCCAACATGTTGGATTTCAACACCTCTTCCCAAACATAGGATTATAAGGCTCCATTTTAATTCTAAAATGAAAACTGTTGTTATATGATAACTCTACCATGGGATTGTGTTAATCCTAACATCCTTATAAATCTATTAAAAATTATATCCAAATATCCTCTAGGATTTTAATATTTCTTTTAGTATTAACATTCATATGAGGTTTATAACTAGTTTTGAAACACATCATTATATCCAGGTCTTATTTAAGGCTGCTCTAGAACGTTGAGGTAACCCTCAAATCTCAATAAAAAAAATGGATAATGGTACTCTGTATACTTTTACCACTTCCCTTATGTATATCTTAGTGAGTTGGGGAAGTGTGAAATAGTTTTTGTTATAAATTAAATGGGAAAACTTTTTAAGGTGGTGAACTAGCATCTAGATGTGTTATTGAATTTAGACATCATGGGGAGTCCTTTGTTGAAATCCATGGTTCTTTTTTCCCATTTCCATACTAGAATGGGAAATAGATTCATTATACCTTTATACTTATTTCATCTAGAATATTTTTTTCATACAAATAATAAATATAAAAATTCAACAATACCACTCTTGTTTTTATCTGAACAATTGTTTTTTCTTCAGATCTCTATATATCTTAGTTTTTCCTAGATGAATATAGAAGGATAAGCTATGAACATCATCTAAAAGTTCCCTATTTTGTTATGGTTTTTGATGGGACATATATACTTGATCCAAACTTTATGACTCTATCTTTTACAAATTTTAATTATAGAATATTCTCTACCTTTTCCTGTATCTCCTCATCATCTTTTTGGGCCACCTTGAACAACAATAATGGATGGTTGAATAGTTATTTGAGAAATGTAGGATGAAGTTACTTTTATGATTCCCATTTCCATCCTTTACATGTCCAAGAATATTGGATCCCTTTTAATAATTATCATGGATAGGGATTCATGATCCATTATACTAATAGATTCTACCACTTTCTTTGCCTTCCCATTATGGCAATGGATTGAAAAATAATAATCCTTGATCAACTCTAACAACCTTAATTGGAATATATTTAGTTCCTTTTATTTGAATATATATCTGAGGTGTTTATGGTATATATATATATAGACACACACACACACACAGATATATATATATATATATATATATATTACAAAATTCTCTATGTAGAGATAATGTCACCATATATTTTATGTGAATATTAATTTAGCCAATTCTAGATCATCCATTAGGAAACAAATTCTTCATCTTTCATGAGTAGACAACCCAAGAATTTTTTTGACACATAGTTGTAAATAACAAATCATTTTCCATTGCTGTGTAATTTGAGCACTGGTGTAGAAATTAACCTCTTCTTAAACTATTTAAATCTCTCATCACATTCATCAATTGAGACAGACTACACTCCCTTCCAAGTTATCTTGGTTAGTGGGCTTATATATCATAATAAGTTTCTCAAAGATCAATGATAGTACCTAGAAAATTCAAGGAAACTATAGATATCCACCAAATATGTTTTTCTCTAATCCATCCATCGATTGAATCGATTTTAGAAGGATCAATATATATAACTTTCCTGTTAATAACATACACCATGAGTGTTACTTTATCTATCAAAAAATCACATTTTCTATACTTTTCATATAACGTTTTCTTTTTCAAGAAACCTAATACAACTTTAAAAAACTCCTCATGTTTCTCCTTGACTCTAGCATAGATAAGAATATCATATAAAGGTACTACTATAATGTGTTCAAGGTAAATATGAAAAACTATATTTATTAAGTCCATGAAGATATCATAAGCATTAGTGAGTCTAAATTTAATCACTATGAACTCATAAATCTCATACCTTTTTTGAAAACCAGTCTTGGGGATGTCATCCTTATTCACCCTTACATGATAATATCCTCACCAAATATCCACCATAGATAAGAACTGGGATACACATAGCTATTAAAACAAGTCCTTAATTCATGGAAGATGATTCTTGTTCTTTATTGTGATCTTATTGAGATCACCATGATCAATGTAGAGCTGCATTGTCTCATACTAATTCTTAACAAAGTGCACTGATTCAACCCTTGGGGAAGCACATGGATGTATAAACTCATTATATAGATTCTCATGTAGTTTGTACTTCATCTCCTCAAGTTCAAAAATGTCCAATATTGAGTATTAAATATTGTAAAATCTTTGAGTATATGTTTGATTGGGAACTCATGCTCTAGACTATGAGGAAGTCCACAGAACTCACCAAAAAACAAGTTAGTATATTCTCTTACAATGGTTGTGTCATCAAGAATGATATTTTATTTACTCTCAATCATTATATCAAGATACTATTATTGAAAAGGCAATAGTATCCATGACAAATATGATTATTCCATTGGATATTCACCCCTATCCTTGTACTTTTTTAGAATCAAAGGATAATTTAAAATATAGATAGTGATTTTAATCTCTAAGAAATTTATGTTGGATCTATATAAGAAAATACTATAAATACCCATAATATCATCAAATCTCACTAATGAGAGTATCACAAGGCTCTATAAGAGATTAATTCCATAAATACATAAAAATGACAAGTTATACAATTGGTATACAATAATTTCCTCAATTTCCATTTTCACGGTTAACATAACATCTATATTTTGAGGTGTTGTTTAAATAGTTCTACTAAACATTCATGATATATAGGAATGTGTAGAATTAGAATCAAATATTATATTCACTATCCCAAAATTAATAACTATCATACATGTCACCACATAATTTTTAGGATTCACCGCAATAGTTGTGATGAAATATGATCTCCACTTATATATAGGCCTTGGATGTTGTCTTCATCAGTTATCATCAATAAACCTTAATTTAGTGCATTTTTTCACTTAGATTCATTATTCTATTTTGTTGAAACTTTGTACAATAATTTGGGGGTTGATTGGGTCATTCATTTCTTCCGTCAGATTGGTGGGTTTCTTCTATCGACAATCTCTAGCTAGGTTCCCTTAATTCCCATACCCAAAGTATTTCCTTTCCCCATGCTAGCAATTTCAAGGATTATTCTTCCAACACATTTGATAAGTAATATGATAGAATTTCTTACCACATTAAGATTTCTATATTACACCCCCATAATTAAACTCCATTATCTACGTCCTATATCCATACCTGTGAGATCCTTGAGAGTTGATGACATCAAACCATTTCTTTATATATATGAAAGTCTTGAATAACTAATTTATTTATACATTTTTATTTCTCCCACTAAAAATCAGTCAAATTTAGTTTTGGGGTCAATGTAAAAGTTTTAGGTGTATCAGGAAAATATTGTGAAACTCACCTCATACAACCCAATGGATTCTTCACCCATTTTTAAAGCTATGAAAATCCCTCTGGATTTTTATTTTTATATTATAAAGAAAAAATTTACAATTTTTTTCTTTAATTATTTCCACAAAATCTTTTAGATCTCCTCTGCAGGCATCATATTTTTGATTAATGTGCAACATTGACTAGATTCTCCTTACATATGATAAATATCCAGTATTACCTTCTCTTAATCAAATAATTGAATGTTATAGAAGTAATTTTTAATGGATTTGATCCATTATTTCATGATAAAGGGACCATAATATCCATTTAAAGTCATAGACCTTTTCCACATAAATTTATCAATTACAAATTAATATTTCTTAGGGGGATTTTGGTTTTCTATCTGGTTCAATATTCGATTTAAAAATTGTGTTAATTGAGAAATAATTTTCACAAATTTTCCATTTCTTTCTCCCATTATATTGGGCATCTCATATGGGTGGTTATCACATTTCCCATCACATTAGTTATTCACTTGTTTTCTCCTATTTCCATCCATTGACTAAAATAAATGGAAATTTAAAGATGGTAATTAATAAAATACTTAACATATAAAAGGGTAACTATGAACATTGAAGGTATAAATCATAAATTATATACATTCCTTAACCTATTATTTTTTACATTTTAGTCTATGTTATCTATGATCTATTTCATATCATTAAATTTTATCATAATTTTTTGTTCCCATTATAATGGTTTGTAAATATCATGTGAATTTATCAAATAATATTCATATTGAGTGTCAAAATAGGTTTCTAATAAAGAATCATTATTGTGAACCATGTGACGGTCGAGTTAATGCCCAATGTGTCAATTTTAGGGTGACTTCCCATAGGTACAATTTTTTTATATCCATATCTACTTATAGTATCCAAATAGGGATTTTGTTTCTTGGAAACCACACAATAAATACTTTACCAAAATTCAGGGATGTTTTTTATGATTAGTATTATCCCAATGAATTTCCTTATTGTTTTCTAAACCAAATCCCCTAGAATAGCTAGACATTACTCTATTACCAACTATGACAACCCATGTCTTTTATAAAAATTAATTCATGATTTATTTCATAATGGAACACAAAAAAATCCTAAAATATAAAAAGGTCTGGTCTATTTGGGTAATTAGATACATAACACCATAATATGAAAAAATGATACAATGATACAATAAAATTATTAGAAAAAATCCCATAAGATACCCTTAAATTATTTTAAACTTTTAAACTTTCACTAGATAACCTATGGATGTAGATAAAAAATGGGTGAGTTATAAAACATAATGAGTGAATAATCAAAGCATAATGTGATGAAATAATTCTTGTTATTCAAGACTACCATCATGGGGTAATAAAATGGGTGATAATATTAAACATGAACATTGAATCATGATATAAGATGATAACGTCAAGGAAACATAGGAATGTGGAAACCACATATAACATGAAACCATAAGGAAAAGTCAAAGCTAACCGATGAGACCTCATAACATAGTGTTATTAGGATAACCTCCCATCCACCATAAATTTTATCTAATGATATGGAAACATTACCAATTCATTTAAAGGATATATAATTTAGGAACCACTCATCACATTCATATCGTGTACATGTATTTGTGTGCCACAAAGATTATACAACATAAAAAATAATTCCATCACTTTTAATCCCATGATTAAGGAGGATGAGTTATATAAATGGGATTCCCACATCAATGAAAGATATTTACATCTAGTTTAATACCCTTTAGTGGAAATGGGGATGTGTATACAAAAAATAATTTAGCATGTAAAATCATGGGATAATTTTTGTATCATAATGGGTGTATATAAAGGATCATAGAAGGGTTTAATGAGAGTGAAAGGTGGTCTCTCATTACCTAAGAATTATAAGGATAGTAAAGGGATGTATAAAAACAGGTTCTAATGATGCTCCCACACACATATATTAATTCATGTGGGATACAGTCAGATTAGATTTGATTGTTTCCCAGCCTTCACATGCTATTAAGACGTAGTATAATGATAGTTCGAGGTCGACCCCATGATTAAGTGAGATGAAACAGAAAACCTTTGGCTTGGAACCCTTTAGTGTAGGATTCATAACAAGTGTGGTTCAGTTTGGGAAATCTATTTCTAGAGATTTATGCTTTTTAATCAGAGATAGATAAGGGATCAAGGTTAATTTTGTGGTTTCTAGTAAAAGATAATCTCCATATGAACTTGGTATATTCCTAATACATAGGATATGAAGAAAAAAGAGGTTCCTAGTGGAATATGTTCAAACCAACTAATTATAACTAGGAGATAAATATTCCTTAGTCTCAAAATAATATCATTATAAGTGCATAAACTTAGCTTGTAGGGCATAAAGTGTCATATGATATTGATCATAGCCTAATCTACTCTTATTCGGTCAGGGTCGTTTATCTAAACATCATGTGGTTAGGTTTTCTTGAATGAATTAGATATAAATTTGTTGTTTAACCAGATTACTATTATTAGCATTAATAAATTAAATATTATATATTAATTAAATTCACATCCCCCTACTTTTGATCCCTTACCCTAGGTGGGTTAGCCACTCCTGGTAGAATTGAATATAGTTAAATAAGTTATTTAAATCCTCAATATCATGCAAGAAAAAATTGAGATTAAATGGATGAAAACATGTAATTATTCAGGATAACCAATTAAAGAAAATGCGACCAAGAACAAGCAATATAGATCAAGAAAAATTCAATTAACTACTTACTTTAAATAAGGATTAGAAAAATCATGACAACAGTTCATCGTGGATTTCTACTTGAAACAAATAATGGGAGATATGGCATCATTAATGTAAATAGAATGAATAATAGCCTTTAAATCAATCCAAAAATGTGTGTATTTAAGTAAAACAATGAAAAAAAACTAAATAATTATGAGTTTGGGGAGAAGTAGTTGTAGGGAATGGGAGATGAATGAAAGAAAAAAAATTGTCTGCTCTGCATCTTTTAATTTAGTTAACCTGTTAATGTATTTATAGGGAAAATATTACACAATGTGTAATGGGAACTCAGGTCGTGTAATGCTGATCCATAGTTTTCCCTATGGATTTTCAATCTTACACATATCTTGCACATATCTCATCTGAGATTTTAAACTTTGACTCCTTTCATGATGTGTAACAGGATGTCACGTCATGAATCTTCCTTCGATTAGTGGAAGATATATTTTGAATACATGACATAATGGTTTGGTTATTTATGTCATGAAAGGATGTATCACACCATTTACTCATCACATATTTTCTAAATTTTCTCCCTTGAAACTTTGGAAGTCTAATTCCTGCAAAAAACAACACATACCAAGTGCATTATCAAATAATTCATTGAAAATCTTTAATAGATTGAAAAATATATTTATATATATATATTATTTAGGCATGTCATATTCCCCCATACTTTAATAATTTATTGTCCTCATGAAAAAATATTTAGACAAGGATTTCAAAGAGGTAATCATGTTTTAATATAAGAAATACTCATTATATCTAGGTAAATAAAACTAAGTATAATTAGAAAAGTTCGGACTCCAAAATCATCCCTATATAGAAAATAGTCATGCTTCATATCTGGGTTCTTTAAAAAAATTATTAATATTTTAATCACAATTTCATAACTATTATTTGAATTCTATACCCATTTTCAATTTACCTCACAATGAATGTTTTATCATCACTCAGGGTGAAATGAAATTGGAGTTACACTCATACACTGAGTACAACTCCTAACCATAGGATTACATTGGTTCTATCATCTCCACTTCATAATGAAAAATAAAAAATTGATCATGTGTTCTTAGAAAGTAGGTTCTGGAGACTCTAAAGCAATGGGAAGGTAGGTAATTAGTGAAAAACATGCTCAAAACTGAGGTTAGGCTCTGGAGTATAATGCATGAATGTCGTGATAAGTGTAATAAAATGACACCTATATTACTAATAATTTCCATGCTCATAGTAGCTCGAATTTGATCCATGTATATACATCAATTGATTTAAGAAAGGGTATCATTTTATTTATTTTTATTTTGCATTTTTATTTTTTGAAAGTCATTTCTAGGGCTGATACCATATCCATCCCCTAACCACATATGATCCTTCAAGGGATTCATTGGTCTTGAAATGGTTATTTTTTTCCTTTCTAGCACATAACCGAAATCAATTTTTTTTACTTTATTTTCAAATTATGTAGATAGATGTGAATAGCTACATAATACAAATGAATCATAATCAATTAGTTTTATGAGTAACATAATACATCTCTGGAGTAGATTCATCCTATGCTGGACGACCCCCCACTTGTTCAAAGTAAAGTCATGCATTATACAAAGAGTACGGTAGGAAGGGATAATCAGATCTGAATAGATTCATCCTATAAAGTTTCAAGTCCTAATAATCACTCAAGAAATAAGATAATAAAATAATATGCAATTTTAGGCTTAGAATCCTCATAGGAATGATAATAAATATGGAAATTGGAAATCACTTAGGGTATAAAAAAAGTAATAAGTCAGTTAACTATAATTTCAAAAATGTTAAATTTGAATTAAATAATTAAGCTCAAAATCATTATAAAAATCTAAAAAGAGATAAAACATGGATTTCCAACAATTACTAACTTAAATTTTTATTTTAATTAAATTCATGAAATGATTTTCAGGTTTAAATCAAGATTCCAATTTGAGAAATTTATCCTAGAGAGATGAGAATAGGAATGAATCCAAGTGCATCGAAAGTGATACTCACAAAAAACTCCCCCAAACTTAGAAGGAGACAGTGTTCGTACTGTCTATAAAAGTACTGTGGGAGGGTTTTGGTCGATAAATCTTAGAAGAATGAAATGGAAATTTAATAATTAAAGACTAATGTAATCGATAGATCCTTATAAGAAGTGGCATGTCATGAGGGAACATGGGTTGTAATGATTTTATATTTGGGCTACATTCCAAATGGGTTAGAAATATAAATCTTGCACAGGATAAAGCATTATTCCATAGGTATGAAACATTTTGAAATAATAAATACAAGAAGGTTCATAGTATGAATAATAATGAAACATATTTTATTTAAATGTAGTAGATATATAAAATAAATCCCTAGATGACTCATGACAAGGATGTTTAGGACAAAATCATGACTAAAAAGAAGTAGAAAATAGATGAAATATGGATTTCCTCCCATAAAGCGTAAACTTTTAACATTGAGATCTTGATGCTTTGAGGATCATATGAATATTAGACTGATGATATAGCCTTTATGGAAGGGTTCTTGATAAATTTTTAACCATTTACCATTAACTTTGAAAGGTGGTCCACATTATTTTTTAATTTCAATGGTCCCATAGAGAAAAAATTAAATAACTTCAAAGGGTCCTACCCATTTAGATTTCAACATCCCAAGGAACAATTTTATTCTTCAGTTGAATAAAAGGACTTTATTTTCTAAGAAAAAGATGCATCTTGAAATGCTTTGATCATGAAATTTCTTTATTTTCTCTTTGTAGATCTTATAATTTTCATAAGTATCTTTTATTATTTCTTCCAATTCATCCCACTGTATCATCTGATATTATCTAGCTTTTGGAGAATCCAAATTTAGCTTCTTAATTTCCCAGTACAAGTGATGATCTAGTTCAAATGGAAGATGAAATAGTTTTCTATAAACTAATATGAATGGTGTGGTACAAATGGGTGTTTTTTAGAAGTACTATATTCCCATAATGCATAACCAATTTCAAACTCCAGCCACTTCAACTTGTGTTCACTATCTCTCTATGATTTACTTGCTTTATCTATTTGAAAATTCAATTTTCCCACTTGTTTGAGGGTGGTAGGGAGTTCTGTTATTATACCAGATTCTATATTTTTCAATTAATCCTTCAACACCTTGACTGGTAAAATATGTTACTCATTCATTAATTTGTAAAATAAGAAATCCAAATCTGGAGAACACGTTATTTTTTATAAAATTCATGACCACTTTTTCATGTCATGTTATGTGGATTCAGCTTCTACCCACTTTGAGACATGGTCAATTCTAATAAGAATATAGGACTTTCCATGTGAATTGGGAAATGGTCCTATGAAATATATTCCCCATATGTTGAATATTTCAACTTCCATGATTGGGTTTTGTTGCATTTTATTTCTTTTCCCAATGACCCTAGTTCATAGGCAACTATCACAATATTGATAATTTTCCCATACATCTTGGTGTAGAGTGGGTCAGAAAAGTCCACTTTGTATGATATTTTCTAAGTTATTATTGGGTCCATGATTCTCTCCATTTGGTGATTTATGAAACATTTATATCACATTTGGTATTTTCTTTTAAGGAATACAATGTCACAATAATCCATCTGTGTAGCGCTTGAATAATAGTGGATCATCCATGTAGTAATGTTTTTTATTAGATAAAATATTCTTCTTTCATAGTATAAGAGAACTTGTTGAAGAAATTTTGTGGCATAATAATTCACAATATTAGAAAACCACAGTTATACAATAATGCTAAAAATAGTTTCATCCGGAAATTTTCCTCGATGTCGTTATCGTCATTGTCCTTGAGGAGTAGCAGAGGAAGTTAGGATAGATAATTAGTGATAACATATTTTGTGAATAGGGTGTCTTTGACGAAAATATGAAATTCATGGGGAATAAGAATGTACCTTATCAACCTTGTCTTGACATATATATTTTTCATTAAATACCGTAGGGTATCATGATCTGCATGTAAAATCACCTTCTATAAGAAAAAAAGGAACAAGATTTTTATACAGAATATATAACATATAATAGCACTTTCTCTGTAGTTGTGTAGTTTACTTGAGCTTCATTTAGTGTGTGGATAACGTAGTAGATAGGAAAAAAGTTGTGACCAACTCGTTTCCCAGTAACATCACCATTTTTTTTGCTGGCGTCACACATCAATTCAAATTCCTTGTCCCAATTTGGTGAAATGATTTCAGGAGATACTATTAGGATTTTCATTAAAGTAGTGAATGCCTTTCAATATCCTTCAGTAAATTAAAATGGATTTTCCTTTCACAATAGGTGTGTCATAGGGTGCCATACTATTGTAATGTCTTTTAAAAATATCCTATAGAATCCCTCATGGCCCAAAAATCTATTTATACCTTTAACTATTGACTATTTAGGAAAATATTTTAGGACCATTATCTTAATGGGATCATCCTCTATACCCTCCTTTAAAATTTTACGACAAAGTAATTTTCCCCCTCGAACCATAAAATGAATATTTTCCCAATTCAAAACTAGAATTTTTTCTTCACAATGTCATAGGAATAACTCAATATTACTTAAGAAAACCTTGAATGATCTTCTATAAACTCAAAATCCATCTATCAAGATGTATAAGAATTCCTCCTCTAAATCTTGGAATACCTTAATCATTAATATTTGAAAAGTTTTTGGTGCATTACACATACCAAATGACATGCACCTATAGGATAAAGTGTCGAAGGGGCATGTGAATGTGGTTTTCGAGTAATCAGCTGGGTCGACTGTAATCTGATTTTATCCAGAATATCCATCTAGAAAACAATTTAATTAATTTCCTATTAGATTTTCCAACATTTGATCCATAAAGGGAAAAGGAAAATGATATTTCTATATAACCACATTTATATTTCTATATTCGATACAAACTCTTAATCCAGTGATGGTGCGTGTTGCGATCAATTAATTTTCATTATATTTTTCCACTGTGAGCATGCATTTCTTGGTAACTACATATAATGGGATCACCCACTCACTATCTGAGATAGAAAAGTTATTCAAGCATCTACATGTTTTAGTACATTATTTATTAAAACATCCTTCTTTGGTGGTGTGAGATGCCTTTCAATTTTGTGTTTGGTTTTTTCACCTTCATCAAGAAATTTTTGTGGGTGCATAAAGTTGGACTCATTCCTTTAACAACATCCACTCCCCATGAAATTAACTTCTTGTGTATTTTTAATATTTCAAAAAATGTTTCCTATTTTAACTGATATAGTTTAGATTTAATTATTACTGGTAGAGAAGTTAAATCTCCTAAGTGTGAATACTTAAGTGTAGTAGGTAGAGGTTTCAACTCCAGTGTTGGTGGTTGAATGATTGAGGATATGAAAGGTGGGAATATAATCCTTATGAGAGGTTCATTGAATCTAAATTATTTAAAATAATAATATTCTAATACATCAGGGAATGAATCATCACTACCTTCTTCTATGGACACATATTCATATCTCTCTTAGGTAAGAGAGATAACATTGCAATCAAAGGAATCATATGATTGTTCAGAAAAATTGATGAGGTTGAAGACTACATGTTCTTCTCTGACTCAAAAGGTTAATTGCCCTTGGTTTATGTCTATAAAATCCTTTTCTATGGCCATGAATTGTCTTCCAAGGATAATGGGGATGTCACTTTATTCTTCTATTTATAAAAAATGGAAGTCTTCTCGAAATATGAACATACTGACTTTGACTAACACATCCTTGAGAATTTATGTGGGGTACATTACTGGTAGGTCTACAAGTTACATTTCTACTCAAGTTTCTCTGAGCTATTGAAGTCCCATCATGTGAAATAAACTCATTGGAATGAGGTTAATACAACATTTAAGTTCACTTAGATCTCTTCCAAATTTACAGTCTCCAATATCACATGGAATTGACAAAATTCTGGGGTCTCTTATCTTTGGTGTAATTTTATATAGAATAAAAACAAATTATCCTTCATTTAGTGAGTTTACAAAAAATCTTCCATTTTTCTTTTATTAGAAATAATATCTTTTTGGAATTTAGCATATACTAGAATCTAAGGAATTGCCTCTGTAAAGGGTATTTTGATATGAAATTTGATGAATATTTCCAAGAACTACTTTTATTGTGCCTTCTATTTTCCTTGACTATCTATTTATAGAAATGGAAGAGGTGGATTGTATGGTGGTGGAGACACCTAGAATGGATATTTTGATTTCTCATATGTTTGGATGATTGTGGATGGTGTTACCTTTTATAGTTTTTCTTGAGCGGTCCCATCATTATTTTCTTATTTTACTCATGAATGCTTCTTAGGTTCCTCATCTTGCCTTTCATATCTACCACATGGTTGCTGAAAATCAAAAAAAAAATCTACTTCTCAACACTACAACCTTATATTATTCCCTTGATTATGTCTTTGTATTACCAGATATATTACCTGGTAATATATCTAATAGAGTCTTTGAGATCTGACCCATATGAACTTCAACATTGCATTGTGAAGATTTTTATATTTTCATATTCTTCTCTTGAGTATTCATATACTAGTATAGTTTTTAAACATTAGTATATGGGAAGTTCTCTAAGTTATTTTGGAGAGGATAAGTTTTCTATTGTGGTCTTGGTTGAGCAGGTTGAAACTGCTCTTATTCTATATGAGGGAATGGTAGTTATTGTGGTTGTTTTTATGGTATTGGTACAGGGTTCATGGTTCAGGAGTACTAAATGATGCTTCAAAACTTCTCTGCTAATAATATCCTAGTATTTTTTGAGGTGGATACTGAGTTGACCTCTGCTAATAGTACTCTTATCATTGTTGGAATAGTGTATATTTCTTATTTTAATAGATATAATTACAATATTGAGATTTTTTCATTATCTCATGACTTGCAGTCTTGGTATTGGTGTGGGTCACCACACATATCACATGACTGTATCTCCATTACCAGGGTTGGAGGGGGTGGTGTAGTAGGCAGCAGGAATGGCACTAGCTTCTTTGTGAGAAATTTGACTTGCGCAAATTGTCGAGTATTCTTTTTTAATTGGTGGGTACAATACCTAGGTGGTCCATGACCACTCTTACACAGACTGTCATTATGAGAGATTTAATACAAAATGGATATTCTGGTTTTCGGTTTCTTGAATATAAGCCACCATAAACTAAATTATCAATAATAATGCATTCAGCTGGATGCAGACCTTAGAAAAATGTTTGGTACTGGTTCCACATGTCTAGTCCATGGTGCAGGAACTTTCTCATCAACTCCTTATTTCTATCCCTAATATCTCATATTTAATCTTTATCAATCTGAGTGAATTTTTTAATGTCTCTCAATAGCTTCCATTTCTAGATTGGGGGAAGTATTTTTCTAAAAAAATTATTAGCTATATATTCCCAATTCATGATTGACTCTAGAGCTTTCAATTTTATCCAATCTTTCGCTTTTCCAATAAAGAGAAGATAAAGAATCAAAGAATTATTACATCATATGATACTCCCTAGTTCTAAAATATATCACATAATTCTAGGAAGTTTGAGATTTGTTTTTGGGGAACTTCACTTGGAATCCCACTTAACTATCCCATGTTCTAGATGACGTGAAGGAGTCAAGGTTTTATCTTGAAGGTTTTCACCTTTATAGGGGGATGCACGATGCTTGGTGTAACACCATGTATCTATGGTAATCCATAGTACATGGTGGTTCACTTTTGTTGTATCAGATTATCTCTAGGAACTATTGGTAGCAAGTTTGGTGGGTTATGTGGGTTGGGTGGGATGGGTCCCATATGATTGTTTTGGTCATCCATGGTTGGCCAGAGTTATGAAGAGAGATACCATTTATTTTTTGGATTGAAGGCTAACTATTCTTATGATTCAAGACTCCTTTAATGAGTCTAAGGGCCTTGATGCATGAACTATACTATAAGATCTAGGACTTAGTGGTGTTTGAAAGAAAAGAAGAGAGAAATGGGTCAAGGGAGAGGTAATCCTAGGTCTTTTCCAAAAGGTTTCATGTAAGAAATACAACATATTCCCCATCAATGATACCAAAATTTGACATGCCCACATGTGCCATTCAATTCATATGTAATGCTACCAGATTTTATTTGATTTTTTCCCAAAACTCACTTAATATTGAGATGTAGTGTAGCGATATTCCAGGGTTGATCCCATGGAGAAGTGAGCTAATGATGGAAAATATTATCTTGGAATGTTATGGGGTAGGAGCCCTCATGAGTGTGGTTCTGTTTGGGAAAACTATTTCTAGAGAATTAAGGTTTGGAATCAGAGATAGATAAGGGATCATGGTAAATGTCTATGTTTCTAGTAAAATATAATCTCTACCCTAACTCGATATGGTTCTAAAATCTAGGCTGTGAAGCAAGTAGAGTTCTATAGTTTACTATAGTCCAAAAAACTAGTTCCACATAGGAGACTAATATTCCTTGGTCTAGAAATAATCACATCCTAATCACAGTAATCCTAGATTCTAAGGCATTATGTGTGTTAGGCTATTGATCATAGCCCGATCTACTCATATAAGGCTAGGTTCATTCATCTGAACATCTCATGGTCATGGTTTCTTGAATTAATTGGATAGAAATTTATTGTTTAACCTAGTTACTATTCATTGGATTACTAAATTAAGGATTATATATTCATTAAATTCATATACCCCAACTTTCAACCCTTACCCTAGCTGGTTTATCCACTCATGGTATAATTGAATGCAGATAAATAATGAATTGAAATAATGCTTATCAAGCCATCAAAAAATGAGTTTAAATGGTTGAAAAACATGTAATGATTCAGGCTAACCAATTAATGAACATTAGACTAGGAACAATAAATATAAATAAAGTTTAATTCAATTAACTATTTACTTCAAATAAGGAAGAGAACAATCACACCAACGGGTCATTGTGGCTTGCTACTCGAAATAAATAATGAGTGAAATGGCATTAGTAATGTAAATAGAATGAAGAACAACCTTGAAATTGATACACAATGCTTGTATTGAAGTTAAAAAATTAAAATAAACAAAAGAATTTGGAGTTTGGGGAGAGGGAGTAGTAGGGAATGAGAGTGGAATGAAAGAACAAATATTGTATTCTTCGTAGCCTCTAATTTGGTTCTCTTGCTGATGTATTTATAGGAGAAATATTACACGATGTGTAATGGGAACTCACATCATTTAATGCAGATCCACTATTTTCTCCTCGGATTTTGAATATTATGTGTATATCAAGCATATCTCATCTAAAATTTGAAACTTTGACTCCTTTCATGATGTGTAACTAGATTCCACATCGTGAATCTTTCTTATATTGGTGGGAGATATGTTTTGAATACATCATGTCGTAGTCTGTTGATTTTTGTCATGAAAGGATGTCTCATGTTGTGTATTGATGGCTCCCATTGTGAAAGGTTAAGGTATGGCTTGAAACTCATCATGACTTACTTCACAACTTACAACATTTGATTAAATTCCACTACACGTTGTGTAATGAAGTTTATAATATGCAATAGGAAAATTTTCTCCTCGTATGCATTTTCTCCTTTGAAACTTTGGAAGCCTAATTCCCACAATAAAAAACACATACAAAGTTCATTGTCAACTAAATCATTGAAAATATTTAATATAATGGTAGAAAAACAGTATATATGATTTAATCTTATCATCCAACATAAAAAATTGAAAACCAAAATGAAAAATGTAAAGAAAACACTTGAATAAAGAGTTAGAGGAACAAAATACCTTACATTGATAGGGAGATTCTTTAATCTTTTAAGGACCTTATTAAGATCTTGGGGTCACCTTGGTAAAAATTTAGAGAGGGCAAGAGAAAATAAACTCATACTTTTTGGGTTTTTAGTGAAGAGTAGTGGGAGGTTGGGTGGGTATTTGTTGAAAAAGGGGAGAGAATTCATTATTAATTTACAATCTTATGATCTTTAATACATATAATAAGATAATAAAAAAATAATCCTCCCCATATTTTTTCCACTGTTTTGGATGAAAAAAAAAGTTTTTTTAAATGTTTTTTAAGGCTATGAACTAAATATATTAATATAATAACATTGGGGATGTAGAAGTGTGTCATTTTTATAAAGAGTTGATTTGGAAACCTTAACATATAATAATGTTTTCGTAGGATTCAGAAAGGATTTATAAAATTAATAAAATAACATCAAAAAAAGTTATTTTAAAATGGAAACTTATATTTGGTTGTGGATTCCTTTTATATCATTTATTAATTTATTTTTGGTTTGTTTTGAACTCATAATACAAACCATAAATTTATACCGTATTTAATTTTTACCTAAAAATTAAACTATCTTATAACATTATGAAAAATTCACTATGAGATAATTTAGACATGATTATTTCAAATATAATATTTATTTCACCAAAATAATTTTCTAAATATGATAATAATAAATTTTAAATAACAATTTTTTTATAGGAAAATACTAGTTTTTACAACAAGAATAACTTTTTGACCCTTATAACAATTACATTGGACAAAGTGAAAAAATATTATCATCTATATTTAAATAAATATTATTTAATAAGAAAATTTTAATGAAATTAAATTTATTTAATAAATTTCTAAATTTATCAAAAGAGTGACTTAATTAAAACTATATATTTCCTAGAAATACAATTTCGATTTCTTCATATCAGAATATTATTTTTATCAAACTTATTATATAATAATTTATAAAATACTAATATAAAGGGATAAATATAATCATAATTTTGTTTAAAATAAAATATAAAATTCATACTACTCTATTCTAGATATATAACATCTTATTACACCAGTGTATGTCTAGAGGTTAAGGTGTGTGATGGTGGCACTTTCTTAGGGTTGTTTGATGAACATGATTTGGGACATGATCTTGATATCTTTGAACATATCTTATAAATTGTTTCTCATGAGCTTCAACTGGTCAATATTTTTTTGGTATTGTTCATGAAAAACTCTGAGTGATACCATCTCCCTCAAAGGATTTGATACATGGTTTTTATTGGGTATATTCTTACAGATAGAGGCCATCAATTCTTCTGTATGTGTCAATTATATTTTATCATAACCTTTAATTTATATGACCATTAATGATCACTATATAATGACTATATTATCAGTTATTATGATTCTAAAAAATCTTTTAAATAATTAATGCTAAATTTATTATGGTCTAAAATAACTAAAGTAGTGCATGTGTTTTATATAATAAATTTATTCTTTAAAAAGGGAATTCATTTATAAATGTTTGGGCCATTACATATGCCCTTGGTGTCATCACATATCAACATGTTGGGAATGGAGTGTCGCTCACACCTGTTATCCTCCCATTCCATCAATCCCTATGGGTTGGAAAAAAATTACCATGGTATCATCACACATAATCAATATCCATCACTAGAACCTAGGTTCGGAATGACGACAACCCTTAGTATCATCTAAATCATTTATATGTTTGGTTGGAGTATTACCCATACCGATTTATCTTTATTATATTTTAACAGAAAAAGTTAATAAATTATGATACATCAAGTGTAGTTCAAATTTTAATAATAAAACTAAACCATATAAAACCCTATCATAGCACCAAAGCCTCCAAGGGATTACTCACTTTCCTAAACCTAATAAAAAATCCTCTATAGGGTATCCTCTTAAGAACCCACATCCCATTTCTAAAACTATATTCATACATGTCTATCACTATGGTATCCTTTATTACTAAAATAATTATAAAGTCAAAATAAGGATAGGGTACTTAACAAGACTCCATTAATTCATATCATATCACGTATTCATGAGGTGTTTTCTCTATTCTACAGTCATCATACTAGGGAATACTTATAGTTGAAATCACAATAAGATCATATTTTCTTGGGGCTGGTAACTTGACCATCATTGAAGTAGGTAAAAGTTTATAATTTATATTTCTATTATCTACTGTATATGTGGAAATTAGGGTCGAACCCAAAGGGAAGGTGATTTTGACCACTAATCTCTTAAATTTTTTCAAAAATACCCAAGAGCTGTTAGCAGTGGGGTAAACTTATTATTTTTTTATGTATATATATATATATTTAAATAAATTAAATAGAAACCACTTTTTTTATTTTGATCTAAACTATATTGAAATAAGAAAAAGTTTAAAAAAAGATTAATAGATATTATGAATACTGATAAATGAATAATCAAGTAGATAATCCTAGAGAAAATATTAATTCTACTAGATTTAAAAGGATTCCTATTCAATTAAAATATGTTGCAATTAACCACTATAAAAAGGATGAATCACTTCCTTCACCATAAGTTATGTCAAACAGTTTGATCAATCTTGGAGTTCACCACTCTAAGATAAATCAACTATGAAAATTGTGATTTGAAAATGACAACTAAATGAACTCGACATAAGTTTTGAAGTTTTATGAACCTAAGAAATTTTGAAATATGTATCCACATTCAATATCACTGAATTATTATGGATTTAGAAATTAATTTCTATTGATACATAGCAATTGAATAAATTCAGTATTGATCTCACTGATCAATTTTTAATCCATTGAAATGATTAAGTGAATAAGAAGAATAAAAAATAACCAGTAGGACTTGAATTTCTCCCCAAATTAGAATATCTTTCTAGAAACCATGCTCATTTTCATTATAGAATTAGAAAATATAACAAGAACTGATTACAAGAATTCAAACTCAATGGAAGAAGAACTCCCTAATGATTCTCTTCTCTTGAACTCCTTGACTCTAGGAATTGTTCCTCTGATCACCCCGCTCTGATGCGAGAGAAATTGTCCAACGTTCGATTGATTCACTCTCCTACAATGAATCGCCCACCCCCTGAATATGATCCTCTATTCTTTTTAATTTGTTGTCATAAACTACATCAACACCATCTCCTTCCACAGACTTAGTTTCTCTTTCTTTATGTGTACCACACATGTGCATTTTTTCATACATGACACATAATTCTATGTTTTATCTTGTAACTGACTTCCATTAATGTCGTTATGTGATCATAGATGGAATTTAGTTCTTGTATGGACCTGTAAAATAGATCCAAAGACAAAACAATTAAAAACATAAAAAAAATTAAATAATATTTATTTTTTTATGTTAAATGTTATATTACTTATTAAAAATTTATTTAATTTAATAAATATTATTATTATTGTTATTAATTTATTATGAAATTATCGAGTTTTTAATTTAATATTACTTAATTATTGTTAGTATTATAAACAATTAGTTAAAATCACTTATTTATATTCTTAAATTATATTTAATTAATTAATTTAATTGTTATAATTATTCTATTTAATAAGTTACATTATAATTAAACTGTTAATTTAAATATATTTATTTTTGTTATCAATTAATTTTATAAATTATTATGGTTAATATTTTAGTTTAATTAATTATTATTAATTTATCTTATATTTTTACACGATAAATTATATATTTATTAATTTTATAATAGTTATACATTATAATTATTATATAATATATTTATTTTTTAAAATTTATTAATTATAATTTTTTATATTTTTATCTTTTTTTAGTCATTTCCATCTCCCCCCCCCCAAATATCGACACACATGGGGGGGATTGGTTTCTCCTTCCTGAGGAAGCTGAGATGGCACTCCTCCCTCCTCATTCAATGAAAACTAGCAGATGCTTCACCTTAGGAGATGACCCTCACGACAACTTCAGCGTCTCGGTGTTGCGATAAATATCCAGGCTTCAATGGTGGACCCTTAAGCGGGTGGCCGGATCTGAGATTCATATCCAAGAAATTACTCCTCTAGTTCAACTCTGGTGCAGTGATGTAGTTCGAATCATATAGATTTGAAAGCTCCTCCTCTTGAAGCGGATGTTCTATTTCTCCCAAAGCAGCGCAACCTCGAATCCTCTACTCACATAATATAATCAATATCTTCCCAGAGCTTGAGGTTTATGGTAGAATCAGTTATTGAAATTATAAATTGATTTGTTTTTTAAAAAACATTCAATCAATTGTGTTTGCGGTGGTATGCACGATTTCCTGGATCAAGGTTGTAGGAGGTGGTGAGAAGAAGAGATTGAAGAAACCAGTTAGGGAGAAGGCTGGCAGAATAATATAGTTGTAGATGGTTGTGGTAGAAAGAGTGGCTTTAGTACGATGCCATAGGGAAGAATAAAATGGGGATGTAATTATTGTGGATGATGATTTACTATAATAGGAAGAAGGAAGATGAGAAATGGTGAAGCGTCGATATGCGGTGATCGAGAAGTCGTCGGTAAGAAGAAGGTGAAACCGATGGTGGAATGTAAAGATCCAAAATATTATTAATGGAAATTTTTCTTTATCTAATTAAATGAATTATTATGTAAAATGTTTATATAACATATTCACTTCCTTGGTTTTATGTTTCTGGATTTTAGAATACCATTAAATTTTATTACCATTGCTAATATAGTCATTGAACGTTGACCACATGATTAGTATAAATATAGGGTTTTAGCAAATCAAATTTACTCAGACAAAGGAAGCGATTGGCTCATCTAGTAGAATTAATCCTTACAAATCCCATTATTAGGAGCATATAAAAGAGGTAGAATCACTAGGCTTTGCTATAGACCAATCCCATGTTGAGCTTCAATATATTAAGCTTTAAAGAAACCGCCTACAGGAGAAGTGGAAGTTAATAGAGATTACCACCTGGGTGATGTTATCTGAGCCTCCCCAAGAGTATGTCACCATTGTGCACCATACCCTTTGGTCTTATGCGGGTGTTATAAGGGGTTATGTAAGAAGACCCTAGAACCATGATTACATGCTTTTTTTATAAATAGTATACGTTTATTTCATTATTGTTACTTTGTAAATGCTTTTAATAGAAAAAATATTATTTTTAGTTAATATTAAATTAAGAAATCTATTTTGATGAATTAATGGATTTTTTTAATTAAATAACATTTTAATAAAATATTATTATTAATAAATTACTTGTTTTTAAATATAAATGATCGTATAATTTTTATGAAAACAATTGTAATTATTATTAAGGTTCAAAAACTGTTTTGGTCAAAACCCATTAATTTTCAATAAATATCAGTTAAAATTTTAAAAGTAAAAAATTCACATATTTAGAAAATTATTTACAAAAAATTAATATTATTTTTGGAATCAGGATTTCGAAATTATCTAGCATTGAATTTTTCATAATTTTCTGAGACAGTCAAATTTTTGGGTAAAAAATAAATACCATTTAAATATATAATGTGTTGTATGACATCATACTGACCCAATAGTGATTTAATAAAAAAATATAAAATTTATTTTCGGCCAATATATGTTTTACCATTAAAATAATGGGATTTTTGGTTTGTTTGATTTATTTTACAACACTTTAGTTGACCCTCCAAGACTTATAAAACCTTTTAACTTTTGAAAGTGATTTCCTTGAGAGTGACTCACCTCCACATAAGAGAGCCTAATATTTTAATAATTTCTTTCATTGGCCTTATAAAATAATATTTTCCACTCCCATTTGGAAAAAACCATGTGAAAAATCATGGTATGGTTTGTGGTTTGGATTAGTTTAATGTGTAGTGTCCAAAACCTAAATAATTAAGAATTCTCTCTCTTTTCCAATATAAACCCACCCAAGATCCCACTTCTCTTCACTAAAAACTATTGGAACACATCCCTACCCTACCCTCGTCTCTCTAAAATCTTCCCAATGTTCCCCAACTCCTAAGAAGCCTCTCCCTAGCCTCTCTCAAGCCTTTGGGATGGCAATTTCATGTAAGGGATTTCTTCCTTTTTCTCATTTTTGACAAAATATCATTAGGTTGTTGTACCCTTTTGTTTTCAATTAAATGTTTTGGGGTATGATTTTACACCTCCCACATACTTCCCTCCTTATTTTTTAATGATTAGATACCCCTTTCCTCTCTCATTAATGCCTCCCATGTACACCCATTACCATGCCAAAATTCCATAAGGGATTTCTCTCTCCTCATTTACATTTAAATAATTCTTTCATATTATGAATATAAATTATATTACATATGTTTGGAAATTTATATATATGACCCCCTTACTGTATACTCCATGTAAATATGATGAGACACCCCTTTCTCCCTCATAAACCATTTTTTATGAATTCTTATGTCACGTCATTATGCTGTCGAAATTGCACCGCGATTTTCCAAGCCAAAGTCATTGTGCAGTAAATACCATGCTCATTTCTCTATGAAGGGCATGCAAATTTATTCACATTTACTTATTGATTATATAGTTTCATGTATAAATTACACATTCCATTATCATTGAATAAATGACGATGTTTAATGAATCCAGGTTATATGATCCATGTGGCACACTTATGCATGAAATGAAATAATTAAGAAGGGTGTGCCATGATAGCGCTCCAATGCATTGGGTAAATATTAGTATCATGATAAATCAAGTGAAATGAGGGTTTACTCATGATAATTTAAGTTCAATGAGGGTTTACTCATGCTCCATGTTTAATGAGCCTTATCTCATTCTAATATCACGTTAAACGTTTTCTTCACATTTCAATGTTATGATAATCATGAAATATCATGCCTTTATGTTAATATTTCTATTATGCTCCATTGATATTACTATTGTCTAGAATGTACTATATTCTTAATTTTATGTCTTTTTTAATCACTTAATGGGATTTATATCTCCCTCTTTTCTTATGCATGTCCTCATGTTATCACAGACAATGCTATGTATGAAGCAATGTTGTGGTCATGAAAAATAAGTTTCCAATAAAGATGTTGGGTTTTATGTTCTATGTTGTTATGTAATGTTCCTAATTTATCAAGACACTCGACCTCTCGATCCTCATTAGAGAGCCAATTAAATATAGGTAGCAGCACAATGTGGGACTGTTTAAGCTTCTAGTTTTGGGTTCTAGGAGATAACCTAATGGAATAAGGATTACTAGAAACTTGAGGAAGTTTATACTCCCTCATCCTAGGAATTTATACTACATCTTAGAGTTATGGTTGATAATTTTGAAAATAATTATGTGCAGGAACCCTTTTTTCTATGTTCCCCATTTCAGTTTTCTTTTTCTTTCTTAGAGGAGTGAGATGTTTGTCAAGTTCAGTGTTCAAAGGCTCTATTCTAAAACCAATAGTTCTCGTGACCATAAAAATTGATAAAATGTGAAATTACACATAAAAAAGTGATAGTAACTAAGAAGTTCAAACAATATTATAAATTGAGCAGAAAATGAAGCATATTTTTTTAAAAAAAATTAATTCATTTTATTTTAATTTTTTGAGATTTTTTAATGTGATTTATTTAGTTTTTTAGAAAATGAATGGTTTGTACCTTCCCTGAAAACAGTGCCAAAAACATGACCTGACTGTCATTGAAATCCATCAATATTTAAAATTTATGTTCCTATTATCTACTGTATATGTAGAAAGTAGGGTCGAATCCACAGGGAAGGTGATTTTTGGCCACAATTCTCCTAAAAATTTTCCAAAGACCCCACTATTTTCAGTAGTGGGGTAAACTTTCTATTTTTTCTTTTTATAATTTTGTTTGTTTGTTTTTTTTTAAATACATTAAAGAGACACCAATTTTATTTATTTTGATCTAAACTATATTGAAATAGAAAAAAGTTTAAAAAAAAGAGTAACAGAGATTGTGAATACTGATAAATGAATAATCTAGTAGATAAGCCTGAGGAAAATTTTAATTCTACTGGCTTTAAAATGATTCCTATTAACTTAAATGTTACTGTAATGAACCACTATAAACAGGATGACTCACTTCCCTCACCAAGAGTTAAGTCATAAAGATTTTTCAATCTTAGAGTTTTCCACTCCGAGATAAATCAACTGTGAAAATTGTGATTTGTAGATGATGACAGAATGAACTTATTGTAAGTTCAGAAGTTTTATAAAATCAAAATCTCTTAAAAAATTTATCCATGATCAATATCATTGAATGATTTTGGATGAATAAATTATGATATAGTGATACAAAGTAATTTAATTAATTTATTATTGATCTCCCTGATCAATTCAAAATTCATTGAAATGATTAAGTGAATGAGAAGAAATAAAGTTAACCAGTAGGGCATGAATTTATACCCGAATTAGAAGATATAGAAAGAAATCATGCTCATTTTCATTACAGTAGTCGATAACATTTTGATAACATAGTACAAGAATTGAAACTCAATGAATGAAGAACTCCCCAATGATGTTATGCTCCAGGGCTCCTTCGACTCTAGGAATTGTTCCTCTGATCGCCCCACTTTGACATGAGAGAAATCATCCAATGTTCGATTGATTATGTCTCCTAGAATGAATCATCCACTCCTAAAATCTACGATTCTATTTTTTTAAATTAGCTATCATAAATTGCACCGTCATCATCGCCTTCCACCGACTCAGTTTTTCTTTCGGGATGCGTACCACACATGTTCATTTTTTCATACATGACAAGTCATTATTTCTTTTCTCAGGTAAATGACTTCTGATAATTTTGTTATGTGAACCTGGATGGAATTTCAGTTGTTTTATGAACATGCTAAATAGAGGTAAAGACAAAACTATTAAAAACATGAAGAAATTTAAATAATAGTTATTTTTTTAAGTAAAATTTTATATTACTTATTAAAAATTTATTTAAGTTGATAAATATTAATATTATAGTTATTAAATTATTATAAAATTATTGAGTTTTTAATTTAATATTATTTAATTAATGCTGGTATTATTAACAATTAGTTGAAATAACATAATTATAATCTTAAATTAAATAACTTTATTAATTTAATTATAATAATTTTTCTATTTATAAAGTTACATTCTAATTAAAGTGTTAATTTATATATATTTATTTTATTTAACAATTGATTTTAAAAATTATTATGGTTAATATTTTAGTTGAATTATTTTTTATGAAATTATCTTATATTTTATTTAATAACTTATTCATTTATTAATATTATAATAGTTATATATTATAATTATAATATTTTACATTTATTTTTTTGATTAATTTATTACTTATTTATTTTTATATTTTAATATTTTTTTATTCATTTCCTTGTCCCCCCAAAAATCTCAGTGCACAGGGGGGTTTTGTTTCTCCTTATCGAAAAAACCCCCTCCTCCTCAACCAGTGATAGCTAGAAAATGCTTTAGCTTGGGTGGTGACCCTCACTATGGATTCAGCATCTCGGCGTCATAGTGAAGATCCTTTCTTCAGTGGAAGACCCTTCAGTGGATGGTGGGTTCTGAGCTTCAAATCCAGGCGATTCCTCCTTTGGTTTGACATTGGTGTAGTGATGTGGTTTGAATCCTCCATATTTGAAAGCATCTCATTATGAATCGACTATTCTGTTTCTCCCAATGCAGTGTGTCCTCAGATCCTCTACTCACATGAAAGAATCTAGATATGTGAATAGCTTGAAGTTTAGGGTAGAATCAGTTCTTGAAATTATAAATTTATTTGAGTTTGTAAAAACGTTGAATCAATTCTATTTGTGGTGGTATGAATGAATTCATATATTGGGGTTGCATCATGTGGTTAGAAAAAGAGATTTAAGACACCAGTTAAGGAGAAGGTTGGAAAAATAATGCGGGTGTAGACAGTTGTGGTAGAAAGAGTGGCTTCGGTGTGGTGCCACAGGGAAGAAGAAAATTTTAATGTGAATACAGGTCGGTGAGATGCTAAAAAGGATAGAGTAAGACCGACAGGATGTCAGTGAGACATCCCATCGACAAAATAGTGCTGCGTCGGTGAGATGTTTCACTGATAGCGTATCAGTGAGTGAAGGGTGATGATTTCGGTGAGTGAAGGGGAAGGGAAAGAAGCATCGATGAGACAATGACTCGCCGATAGTTTAAAAAAACGAGTGACTTTTAGATAAAAATAATAATAAGACACTGATAGTTACAAAAAATAACAAGTCACCAACACTAATAAAATGAGAGACTGATGCCAATGCAAACGGAAAACCAATGTCGATGGCATCGGTAGCAGGATTCTACCGACAGTTTAAAAAAATGAACTAATGGTAACATAAAAAAAACTAATGGTGAGACAAATTTTAACCAGTATAATTTACCTTAAAAATTTAAAAATTAATTTAATTAAATACCAAAATTAATTAGTTAAATATATTAAAAAACATGAATTAAAAATACAAAGATTAAAATTTAAAATTAAAGAAAAGCTAATCAACATAAATTAAAACCGGATTATTATTAAACATTAAACATTAATATTACAATTTAAATTATTAATTATTAACACATAAATTAAAAACTATATTAATGTTAAAATAAGTCGATAAAAGGCTAAAAATAAAAATTATTATATAAATTGATTAAAGGGTCGACAATTAGTGAAAAATGATCACTTCAGTGACTAAATGAGTTACCGATAGCTCATGTCTATCTTACTATTAGACTAAAAACTAATTTTAATGACTTAATAGTTTAACTGAACACTTAGGATTAAATAATTAATGTTTTAAGGATCAAAATTTATTAATTAAATAACTTAATAAATAATTTAAAATTAGATACACATTATTTAATTAAATTAGAACTCAAAATTTTAACATAATTAATTAGCTGGATAATTAAACATAATAATTAATAATATTAATTTATAGTAATGTAACTAAATTAAATAATAAAGTATTAAATAAAAAAAATTTATAAAGATGAAACTAAAATAATTAAATGATAATTTAATTAAAATTTTAATTTATTAAAATCGAAGTTGATTTAAAACAGCACTACAAATTGATTAATTAAATGTGTAGAATAATTAGTAAGGAATAATTAATCATTTTAAGGACAAAGATTACAAAATTAATTATAAAAAATGATTGATTAATAAATTTAATTATAAAAATACAAAAGTACACATTTAGTAAAAAGTGAAAAAATAAATAATTAAATCATTAAAAAAATAAATAAAAAGATGTGGAAAACTATATAAAAACAAGGCCACATCAGCTGGCGTAACATCAAATGCACCCTAATGTATCATCTATGTTAACCTACAAACTTCCAAACCATGACCATAATCGTATCAAAAGAACTATCACCCAATTATAAATTCTAGTGATATAGGAAAACACTCAACTCATGTATCAGTTTACAATTTAATAGAAGCATAAGTCACTAGAAAGGGTCTCACATAGGCCAATCCCTTATATTACCACCAATAACCACGCATGTCTCTTTCTTATAGTAGACTAATGATCATATTTTGAAGTCCCATGATGTTTTAATTACCAAGGTTATAACACTCTTCAGTCCACACACATTGTATCTCTCATTCAAGGTCAATCCCTATCACTATAGAAGAAAGAGTACCATCTAACTCAACACCTGACCCAGTCTGTGGCATGGCCCAAAGGGCGATCTAGATCCCCATGGTCTAGAAACTAGTGATTGGGTATCAAAAATATATTTGGGAATGATTTCACAAATGAGAATAACCATAACCATTCAAAAATATAAAACATAAATTCATATTTGAGAACATAACCAAACAAAGTACACCAATTTTCAGAATCAAGGTTTTACAACATTAACTAAAAATCAAAATACTAAAATGGAAGGAAAACCAAAAATACATCCCAAAAGACTCTATGAAACATAAGGGGGACCACTCTAAGCCCAAAACCACTAACACCTACAACAAGTGGAATAATAGAAACCAGATCCACCATCATCATAATATATCTTGCCTCTACCCTGGTCATAAATAAGAATGTCTACGTATACAAAATGGTGTATATAGGGTTTGAGCCAAATCCCAGTAGGATTCAACACAATGAAAATATTTCATTATATAAAATTAGAAGAAAAATAAATATTCATAATATCATAAAAACTTTGAAATCACTTTCAAGATACATCCCAAAAGAACCATTTTTTGGAAAATAGTTTTAAAGGAAAACATTTCTAAAGGAATCTTTCTCAACAATAAACTAACTTTAAAGGACAAAACTTAAAAAAGGTTCACCATATACCAAAATAATCACCATATTACAACATCACATCACAATATATCACCATGGGTAAATCCCTAAGTGTAGATATCATAATTGAGTTACTAAGAACATCAGACATTGGTGATCAATATCCTCTAACTTAACTACCAACAGCTTTGTTGTGCATGAGCCACTAAGAGGGATCCATCCCAAGGGCCAAGTGGTCTCTAGATAATAATCCAATACCAATAAAATTATTATGCATGATCCACTGGGAGGGATCATCCCAAGGGCCTATTGGTCTCTGACTATATCACAAGTTGAGTAAATGTTTCTATCACGAATCATGTTAAGTGGGTATGGCCCTTCCCACTTCCTAGTCAACTATCGCCAAGATACTAGAATAATTATAGCATTCTACTTCTGAATCACTATCATAATAGTTCAAGATTTCCCACCTGGATACCTAGTATTCCCTTTTCTCTCAAATATATTTTCAAATATCATACAAATCATCACTTTCACATACGTATGCAAAGAATCACAAGCCCACAAGGAAAGTAATCACATGGAAACAACCATTTTCCATAAACAAACAAAATTCTATTTTATAAAGACTATAAACATATGAAATCCCTATTATCACCACTTTCTCAAATCATGAAACCGGTTTACACCATTTTAAGAAAAACACATGATCAAGTCAACCATTTTCATGGTCCAAGACCCTTCCAAATCAACACACAAGCCATGTTCCATTATAAAACCATTCTTATCATCATTTAAAAAATCCACACATCACATTTATGGTGCACATAAAAGAATAAAACATTCCATAAAATCAATTTCACTTGAAAACCTCACATTCAATACATTTTCACCTTAGGATCCCCTGAAAACACATTTTTCACCTTGTAAATAAATCATGTAACACTTCCAAGAATAAACACCACAAAAATCACATATGAAAACACAACCTTTTTCCTTTAGAAAATCCACTTTCATCAAATATTCATGTTAAAAAACATCCAAATCATTTTTTACACTACATAAATGATTCATATAGAATATATAATTAATGGATCCAGTATATCAAAAGTATCTAGAAATGTTAGTGCATAGAACCACCTACCTCACACTTGGGAACTTCCAAAAATTGGTGTAAAACAAAAAAGTAACCTCCACAAACCCTATAAAGGCATGATCAACCAAAAAAATCAATATCTTTCCCAACATCACAAAATTGAAACCCCTCTAGGTCAAACATCCTCTAGAAAATATGTTCCCAAGAAAGAGGGAAAGAAAACCTTGATATGGAAGAATCAAGAGAGAAACCACTTACTTGATGATTCCTTGCGTTCCAAGGTCAACCCACCCAAGGAATGATGCCAAATAGGTCCAAAGTAGCTTGGTGGTAGCTCCAATGGATGAAAATCATGTATAGAGTGGATGAGGGAGAATTAGGGTTAAATCCTGAGAGGGCACAAAAGACATTTTTAAAATTTTAATGACTTGGAAAATTCGTATGGTTTGTCTGCATGGTTTTCAAAACCATGCAGAAACTATGTGCCCCTCACTTTTCAAGAGGGACATTCCACATGGTTACCTCATATATTTTGAAAAATGGTGTGCTAATCGTGTAGCTTTCCACTGACCAAAATGTCACTTGGATGCATGGTTTCTTGGTCAAGGGAACATGGTTTGGAAAACTGTGTGCCAACCATGTGCCTCATTCTGTCACCCCCAAAAAGATTATTTTCAATAAAAAAATACTTTGGGAAATCAAGGAAAAATATGGGACAAAAATAAAAAAACTTAAAAGGATGTCATAAATGTGACAATTCACCTCACCATGGAAACTATATACCCCCGAAAAGTCACTCCAAATATTGATTAGAAAAAAGGGGTACTTCTTTTCAACCAAAGAATTCAAATCCCATGTATCATGTTCATCGCAGCTATACTGTCAAAGGATTTAGACCCGCATAATATAATTACCATGAACAAATCTATCATAGGAATCCAAAATCCACACTATCCTCTCAAACACAGATAGATCTAGCTCCAACACTAATTCCTCTCATCTCAGCACGAAGGAGAGATCTAGATTATACCTTTTCAGCTATGAGACATGGAAGAAATTATGAATTGATGTAAACTATTAAGGAAAATCCAACTGATAAGCTGCCTTACTGACTCTCCTGGTAATCTCAAAAGGCCTAACATACCTCAGTTTAAGCTTCACTGGATTACCCAAATTACGATGACCCAAGTGAGATACCTATTTTAGGAACACCAAATAACCCACAAAAAACTCTAAATCGTGATGCCTATGATAGACATATTACTTATACCAACATTGTGCTATAAATTTTGTTTCTTAACAAATTTTAATTTTTTTATAAGTTTCATGTAAAATGATCGATCCCAACAATGAGGTCTCACCCACCTCATCCCAATACAAAGGATATCGACACAGCTGACCATAAAATGCCTCAAAAGAATCCATTCAGATCGAATATTAGTAACTACTATAACAAACAGACTCAACTAATCTGAAATGGCCATCCCATGATCCTCCAAACTCCAAAACACATGACCAAATCATGTCTTCCAAAATTGGATTTTCTCACTCTATCTGACCATCTGTTTGATGGTGGTATGATTTACTCAACTTGAAATGCGCCCCCATTCCCTAATAAAGGCATTTAAAATCTATGAGATGAAACATGGGTCCCTATCTGAAACAATTACTGATTTCACATGATAAATCCTCACAAAACCATGAACATACAATTTGGCCAACTCATCCAATTTTGTTGAATCCATGATTGGAATGAAATGATCCTATTTGGTCAGATGATTGATCACAAACAAAATAAAATTCCACCCCTGTGGTGTACAAGGTAACCCCACAATAAAATCCATGATAATTATGTCCCACTTCTAGTAAAGAATAGGCAGTGGCTGAAGAAAACAAGAGGGCCTTTGGTGCTTTGACTTAACCTACTAACATTTATAACACTGATATAAAAATCAGCTATGTCCTACCATATACCTGGACACCATAATTGCTAACACACATCATAGAACATCATAGTAGTGTTTGGATGAATGAACCATTGAGATTGATGAATGTCCCACATTAACAGATTTCTCAACATAAAAGGCAACAAACAATGACCTCTAATTAAATAAACAACCTTGTAAGACAATGAATAATCACAAGGAATCTACCAACCATTAATAAATTGCAGATAATGCTGGAACAACTCATCACCAGGCTTCTCCCATGGAATAAAATAGAGAAGGGAAGTTGTCAACAACACACTATCCAAGAACAAACCTCCACTATGCTCCTTGGTCTCCAAGTGAATCTATGAAAAAATCTCCATGATTGTCTATTCATCCCTAGAATCTTTCAATTCCTGAACCGATACTTCATTGATCATGGAATCTGCCACAAAATTCCCTTTACCTTGGGTACAAACTATATCAAAATCAAACCCCAAAAAGAACTCAACCCAATAATGATACCTCAAATTCAAATCCTTTTGGGAGAAGATAAATTCCAAGAACTTATGATCTGAATAAAAAAACATATCCCCAAAAATATAATGACAATATGTCTTCAAGGAATGCATCATTGTTTTCTAATTCCAAGTCGTGGGTTAGGTGATTCTTCTCATGTGGTCAGATATGGTGAGAGCCATAATCCACAACATGATCATCATACTTAAACACACAACCAATACCCATACCTAAGGAATCACAATAAACCATATAACATTTTAAAAATTCAAGAAAAAAAAATATAGGGTTTTTAGTCAACTGCTATTTTATCTCCTCAAAAGACACTTAACATTTTGGGTTCCATTCAAGATTTTCCCCTTTTTGGGTAAGAGCGGTCATGGATGAAGGAAGCTGAGAAAAATCCTGAACGAATCACCTATGATACCTTGTCAGGCCCAAAAATATCATAACATAAAAAACATAATTAGGTTTATCCCATCAAATTATTGTGTTGATATTATATGGGTCCACCAAAACCCCTTGTTCTGTGATCACATGTCCTAGGAATTTAAATTACCTAATCCATAAGGATCACTTTGAGAAAATTTCATAGAAACAATGATCCCGAATAGTGCCCAACACAATCCTCAAAGGATTCTCTTGCTCCTCTATGTTCCAAAATAGACCAGGATGCCATCCTATAATACCAAAAAAATGAGTCAAGATACTAGTGAAACACCCTTTTCAAGAGCACCATAAAAACTGTTGGACTATTAGTTAGATTAAAAGGCATGAACATGTACTCTAAATAGCCATACATACTTCTGAAGGTTTTTTTTGGAATATCCTCTTCTATAACATTAACTTGGTGATAAAGAGAACACGTTTCAATTTTGGAAAACCACCTTACCCCTTAAGATGAGAAAAAAGTCATCAATATAGGGAAAATGGTACTTTTTCTTGATTTTCACCTTATTTAGATTTCACTAATCAATGTATAAGTGGATAGATCCATCAGGATTTTTCATTAATAGAAATAGGGAGGCCCAAGGAGAGATACTTGGTAAAAGGAATCATTTTGATTCCAAATCATCAGACTATACCTTTAATTTTGTCACCGTGAAGGGGGACATACAGTATGAGGGAAGAGATATTGACTGTGTTCCCAATTCCAAATAGATAGTGAACTCCATATATCTCTCTAGAGGAAAACTCGAGAAATAATTTGGAAAACCACTGGGAACTCATCCACAATAGAAGGAAATCCATATATATAACTACTACCATCATCCTCTCACACGATTGAGGGAAATTAATACACAGGTTTACCTAACTCTTAAAGTGGATGTCCAACACAACCCAAACGAGGATCCCATTCCCCGTGAGAAAAATGGGTACTACTATTAGGTGCCAAAAAACTAACTTATCACCTATAGTTGTCGATGCTCACCTAAAAACACACCATCCAATCCATTCTGAGAATTAAACTAAAGAGGTCCTTTTATAAAATTAAAAATCCCATTCCAGCTCAACCCATGAAATTGTGAGTGCACAACATGGTCACCTGAGACCCTTCGCACACTTCTAACCAAGTATAATTAAAAACTCCATATCATATGGAATAATCATTGTTGGAAACATTAACACATCCATAAAATGTCCATAAATGAAAAAATAGAGGTACCAATATAAAAGAACAACAGATAAAGATGGTGGAATAAGAATGGTACATCAAAATGTCACAGGGCTTGCATCCAATCCCCCAGGCGCTCGTTCCACCGCATGAAGATGCCTCATCTTAACTTGATCCTAAGAAGGATCACAAATATAAAGTTTTTCCTCAAATTTAATCTACCCAGATTAAGGTCCATCCCTAAAACCATGACCTCAGAACTGATATCCCACTTTCTTATACAGTTCTAGCGGAGCTGACATACCCCTTGAATCCATAGATTCAACACCACTCTGATATGGGGGTGAAACCTTACAAAACCACTGAAAGTTCCCCAAATCTCCAATATTATGTAAAGTTATAGGTGGAGATAAAAATATATTTTTATTATGTCCCACCATCCAATAATGATGGAACACCATTAACCCAGCTCTTAAATTAATTGACGAAGACAATCGACAATTATGGACTAATCTACCTCCACCCTTCTTCCAGTGCTCATCCCACTTCATTTTAATTTTTGATGTAATATCACTTACCACTACTGATACTAATCTATAAAAACATAAATTTTCCTTTTGATAAATCAGCATCATCCTGGAATGATGAATCACTTCGGTATAGTTTTTCATCGTGACAAGGAAGAGCTAAGAATGAATTTCCAATCATAATCACTTCATGAACGTATGAACCTCAATATTCTCTTTTGAAATAGTCTCAGGTTCATACTAAACCAAACTTGTGAAGAGGATAGCATATTACTTCATGGATGATCTCCCTAGCTAAGCTCTATTAACTCATAGGTTATGGAATAAGTTTAATCCTCAAGAAAATACTGCTCTTTCAAAATTACCTTAAAGTCTTTCCAACCCATCTTCTCATGTTTTCCAGCTTTCACCACTGAGTCTCATCACTTCTAAAAAGGGACCTTCTAACATAAAAAGTCACACTTCACCCTAACTACCTTAGGAGTTTCAAGAAACTCAAATATCATCTCAATTTTCTCAGGCCAATCCTCTACTTCCCAAGGTTATGTATTGCCCCAGAAGAAAGGAGGCTTTTTCTTGATGAACTTCTAAACCATTTCCTTTCTAGGACCTGGTATGACTTCTCTAACCTTCTCAGGACCATAACCTACTCATTGTCTTAAATCATGGATTTTTTGAACCACAAAATCCTCTTTCCTATGATCAATTGGTGAGGGAGATCTCTCCCCATCCTCTTGTCGTGGCTACACATGAACTCTCTACGGAGTCATTTCACTATAACACACAAAAATCAAAAGGAAAACCATAAATACAACCATCAATACATATTATGTAAATTTTTAGCAACAACAATAATTAACAACAACTTCAAAAATCAAAACATGACCAAATTCATATAAAAAACCATACCATCCAAGCTAATCTACCCAACCAAATGTTCTTATATGGTTCGAAACCTATACATCTCACTTGGAGGAGAAGTAAAAATTAATTACCAACATCCCATGGTGTCTCAAGTACTATCATGAGATGTGTTTTCCAAGCACCCTACTCATAACTAGAACCTCAAGTCTCAACAATCCTTTCTCCAGTCTATCCCGACTCTTTACTAAATATTTTGACCCAAAAAGAGTGTTCCCTACTCTCATAACATTTTTTCATGAACCAAGATAGAGTTTTATCCAACCCGATACCCTACCCGGTCCGTTGAATAGATCATAAGGTGATCCTGGTCCCTATAGGTTGGAATATAGTGCATGTGTATCAGAAATTTTCATGAAAATATAACAACCATTCCATTTATTTTACATTTATACATGATTTATTACATAAAATTGAACATAATATAACTCATAAGATCAAGAGGTCTAGTTTCTTTGGGAATTAGGTACATAAAATAACAACTTAAAACATAAAATACAATAAATTTATTGAAAAAAACTTTAAAAAACCATATCATTACATCATAATTAACACTGTATGGGATAACCTAAGGAAATACATAAGAAAGTGATGATCTATAAAAACTAGTAAGGGAATAAACAAGGCATAACACGAGGAATACAATACATGTTAGACAATAGGCATATGAATGGAACATAAAAGGAATATGAATAATAATTCATGATAAATCATGATAATAATAACATTTGAAATTTGGAAACAACATACAACATTATATTAGCAGGAGTCAAGGCTCATTGCACATGGAGGAGAATGAGTCAAAGCTCATTGCACATGGAGGATCATGAGTCAAAGATCCTTGAATATGAAAGAGAATGAGTCAAATCTCATTAAAAATTATGGATCATGATTTAAAGCACATTTCACAAGAAATATCACGACACTAAATATTACCCAATGCATTAGATAACTATCAGGGTACACCCTTCATAATCATTTCAATATTCTACTTAAGAGTGGCACATAGATCATACAACATGATTTCATTAATCACCATAGTTTATTCCAAGATCATGTAAATATAGAAATAATACATAGAGATCCAAAATAAATAAGTATCTGGGCATAAAAGAGTATACCCATGATAGATAAATGGGTATGGTATTCACTACACAATGATTTTTGTATGGAAAATCTCGGTGTAATTTTGGCATCCAAACGATGCCCTATAGAAAGCTATAAAATTGGTTGATGGGGGACAAAGGGGTATCTAATAATTTATACATGAAATTCATATTAATAGGGGAATTAAAGTACCTTACCAAACATAAGTAATTGGAAATATAAGGTGAAACATAATAAATTTTCTTCAAGTAAGAGGAGAAAGCAAAAGAACTCTTTGGAAATTTTAGGATGGTAATAGGTGTGCATTATAGATCATAGGTGGATTAATGAGAGTGAAAGGAATATATAATCATTTATACATACAATTAATAGTAATTTAATCATAAAACATCATATGAATACATATTAAAATGTAATTGAAGAAGAATAAAATAAAATAAGTTCTTGAATGGAAAAGAGATAAGAGAAATCCCTTACGAAATTTCGGCATAGTAACGACTTAGGTAAGGGTCGAAATGAGGAGGAAAAAATAATCCCTCATAAAAATAAAATCAATTGGATTGTAAGGTAATTTTTATAAATTAATGTAAATATAATAAATTGAAATTAAAAGAACTAATCTCAAAGAAGGTTCTTGAATTCAATGGAGATGAGAGAAATCCCTTCCTTGGATGTGTGACTCCAATGGTTTGGGAGAGGTTTCTTGGGATATTGGGGGTGACTTGGGAGGACTGTAGGGATAAGAGATAAGTGTCTGGACAAGCTTAAAAGAGTTTTAGAGAAGATAAATAGGATCTTGGGTGGGTTTATATAGGAAAGAAAAGGAATTTCTAAATTATTTTGGTTTGGGACACTAAATAATAAAATATTCAAAACCACAAACCATACCCTGATTTTTTTCCAATGGTTTATTGAAAATGGGAGTGGCATGAATTATTTAATAAGGTCAAGGGTAGAATATAATAAAATAATTTCATTTCTTATCTGCAGGTGAGTCACACTCTCAAGTAAATGATTTTAAAATCATAAAATATATTTTATGTCTTAGAGGTTCCACTATATCTTTATAAAATAAATCAAATAATCCTAAAAATCATTATTTTAAAGTAAAGAAAATATATTTGTTTCAAAATTCTTTTAATTTTATTTATTACATCATTATTGATCGATTATTATGTCATAAAACAAACTATATATTTATACTATCTATGGTTTTTACCCAAAAAAATAAATTATCTCAAAAAATTAAGAAAAATTTACCTTTAGATAATTTCAAAATCCTAATCCAAAAAATAATATTTATTTTATCTGAATAATTTCTATGTATGATAATTTTAACTTTTAAAATAAAAACATACATTTATTTAAAATGATGGGTTTTTTCACAATAATAGTTTTTTTAACCCAAATAAAAATTACATTTGAATTCATGAAAATTATATGATTATTTATAAAAGTAATTATATTTTATTAAAATATTATTTATTTAAATAACACATTACTTCATCAAAATTTATATATTAATTGAATTTGATTATTAACCAAAAATACTATTTGTACTTTAAAAATCATTTATAAATTAACAATATTTGGAAGAAAATATATTCATTATTATATATAAAATAATTTACTTAATATTATTTCTAGGGTCTTAATAGATATCCCTTTTTTATACCATCATAATCCCTAAGTGTATGGTTCCTGATGGTGGGGATTTTATGGGGCCATTCGGTGAAAATGGTTTAAACCATGATCTTGATGAGCTTGAAATTATCCCATAAATAGTTTCGATCATACTTAAGTTGTTGGATATAAACATGGTCTTGGTCTATATAAATTACTAGAAATTATATCTCCCTTGGAAGATATGCTAAATGGGCTTCACAGGGTATGATCCTACTAGGTGAGGCCATCACTTCCTTTGTCCATGTAAAAAGGATTTGTTAAAATCCTATATTTATACTAGTCATGGGATCATAGTTCAATTACTATATTATCCATTGTAATGATATTTGACAGTCATTTAAATCCAATTGAAAATAATAAAATAAGTTCATGTTCTTTCTATATATATAAGAAATTTAATAAAATCAAAAGAAAAGTAATTTTATTCATAATGGTTTGGGTCGTTACAACATTCCCCCCTTAAACAATTTCACCCTTGAAATTTCCTTTGGACATAATAAAATAGATGAGGGTAACTCTACTTAATCACCTCCTATGGTTCCCACAATGTTTCTTCAAACTTGTGGTTTCACCCAAACACCTTCACGAGGAGCATTTTCTTATTTTATAGAAATTTTTCTCTATGATCTGAGATATTCATTAGTTTATCCTCCTAAGAAAGGTCATTCTCCAATGGTACCACCTCTATATTGAGTACATGTGATGGTTCCAGTATATTAATTTTTAATAGGGATACATGAAATACATGATGTACTTTAGATAGGTTTGGTGGGAGTGCTATTTGATATGCCACTTCTTCGATTCGATCTTGGATATCAAAAGGGATGATGTACCATGGAATAAGATTTCCATTATTTCTAAATCTCATCACAATATTCTATTGAGATATGTATAGGAATACCATGTCTCTAATATAAAAATCTATCCCACGTTGAGGATTGTCATCATAGCACTTTTGTCAACTCTGAGTAACTTTGATGTGCTGCAAGATGGTCTTAACATTCTCCACCAATTATTCAACCATTTTGGACCTATAAGTTTTAGTTCCCCTACTTCATCCCAACATGTTGGTGTTCTACACCTCTTACCATAAAGGGATTTACAAGGGGCCATTTGGATGATTGAGTTGAAATTGTTTTTGTAAGATAACTCCACTAAAGGAAGATATTGGCCCCATTTGCCATTAAAGTTCATTGAGAACGCTATGAACATATCCTCATCTGTTTGGATAGTCCAAAAAGATTGTAAATAATTATGAGGTGATAAGATGTAATAATGTTCAACTCAGTGTTTAGAGCAAGATGGATACTTCTCCAAAACGTAGAGGTGAATCTTGTATCTCGATCAGACACAATCGATAGTGGTTCTCCATGTAGTATTACTACCTCTTTGATGTATATCCATTCCAGTTGATCCAGTGATAAATCCTCTTTAATCTCGATGAAGTGTGGAGTATTTGTAAGATCATCCAAAAAAACCCAGATAGAATTGGTTTTCTTAGATGTCTTTAGAAGTATGGTGACAATTTCCATGGTGATGTTTTCCCATTTCCATGTTGGTATGGGTAATGGTTACATCATCCCCTTATAATTTTTTCTTTCAACCTTCACTTGCTGACATACTAGGAACTTTGATGTTTTTTTTGTGATCTCTTTCTTCATGTTATCCCACCAAAAGTTCCCTCGAAGATCTCAATACATCTTTGTGTTTCCACATTGAATAGAGAAAGGAGAAATATGTGGATCTTCCAAAATTTCTTTCTTTAACTAAGGATTTGATGGAACACATAGTCTTGAACCAAATATCACAATTCCTTATACATTAACATTGAAATCAAAGAATTTTCCTTCTCTGATAGTTTTCACTTTCATCTGAATTCCTACATCTTCTTTTTTAGCATCCTTTAAACTTTTTAGAATTGGTGGCTGAGAAATCATTTTTGAATAGATTGATGATGTTACTTTATTTATGATTCCCATGTCCATATTTTTCAAATATAAGAAAATTGGACCCTTATCAATTATCATCAATGACAGAATTGATGGGTCCTTTTTACTTAGAGAATCTTCCACCCTGTTCGCTTTCTAGGATGGTAGTGGATTGAGCAGTCATAATCTTTGGTAATCTCTAACCATCTTTGTTAGAGAATATTTAACTCTTTATATGTGAATATATATTTGAAACATTTGTGACCATTATATATTTCACACATCTCCATAAATATATAATTCTACCATATTTTTAATGAAAAAATTACAATTGCCAACTTCATATCATGCCTAAGATAGTTTTTCTCATGGATTTTCAACTGCCTTTCGGTGTAGGTAATGACTCTGTAATTTTGAAACAACACACGTCCCAATACCTTTTCTGAAACATTGCTAAAAAATATGAAAAGGTCCCCAATTATGGGTAATGTGGGCATATGGATAGTGATAACACACATTTTCAACTCTAGAAAGGTTTTTTCAAAATCATCATTCCAAGATAACTTTAATCCCTTCTGAGTTAGCTCAGTAAGAGGGTTTGATAATTGTGAGAAATCACTCAAAAATTGGAAATAATATCCATCTAACCCAAGGAATCTACGAATATCCATCATAGATATTGGCCTTGGCCATCCCTCGATTGCTTTTTTCTGGGAAGGATCCATAGATATTCCACTGGTTGTGATGATATACCCCAAGAAAGATACTTCTCCCAACCATAACTCACACTTCTTGTACTTTTCATATATATTCTCCTTTCTCAAGGTCTTTAACACAGTTCTCAGATGCTCCACATGCTTGTACTTGGTTTTTGAGTATATTAGAATATCATCTATAAAGAATATCAAAATTTGTTGAGTTAATCTCTAAAGACATTATTCATCAATTCCATGAAGATTTATGGAGCATTAGTGAGTCTAAAAAGAATCACTATGAACTCATAGTGCCCATACCTTGTATGAAAATTATTATTGGGGATATCCTCCTTCAGCATTACTTAGTATCATTCCAACCACAAATCCACCTTGGAAAAGTATTGTGCTCCACACAACTAACCAAACAATCCATCAATTCATGGAAAAGGATAATTTTACATTATTGTGATTTTTTTGAGCTCCATATAATCAATGAAAAGGTGTATTTATCCATCCTTATTCTTGACAAAGAGGACTGGTTCCCCCCATGGTGAAGCACTTGGGTGTATAAACCCTTCATCCAGATTCTCTTGTAGTTGTTTATTCTATTCCTCAAGTTCCACAACAGCCATCCTATATAGAGTCTTGGATATTTTAAATTTAATATCTATAAGATCTTTCAAAAATAAAACCTCTTTGTAGGAGGAAGGCCAAGAAATTCATCAGGAAACACACAGTGAATACCCTCACAATGGGATTTTCCTCAAGGACAGTTTTTTCCTTAGACTCAATCATTTGATCTAGATATTACTTCTCATAAAGAAATAATATACTTGCTTGAGATGCTGGTGCTAAAGAAGTTTCATCCTCCTCCTTGCACTTATATAGAATAGTGGGTTGATTTGTAATACAAAGAGTTATTTCCTTCTCATTGTAATTTATGTTGGCTTAATATATGGAAAGAAAATCCATGCCTATGATATCAAAAAAATCCATCAAATGGATACTTATAACATTTTAAAGAAGAACATTTCCATAAACTTCAATATGTGATAAAATACTCATGGATTTTCCCCTAATGATTTAATATAATTTCAGATGGGGACTCGTTGTTCTTAGAAAAAATATAAGATCTGATAATAGGACATGAATTGAAATACAATATGGCATACACTACTTTTAAGAAGTGGTTACATTTAATTCATTCACCATTATCCATATCATCATAGGACTTTGTGATCTCCCTTGATCTTGGATGTTATTGATGCTCATCATGCTTCTCTACCCTTGTAATTGAGCATTTTCTTAGATAATTCTCAAATTTTCCACACTTACAACATAGAAATATATAAGGTATATTGGATTAAAAATTATTTACATCCATTACCTTATATATTTTTTCATGGAAATTGGATACTTTATTCCATTTCTTTCCACACTTAAATCATCTCCTAGTCCTTTTGTGACATTCTCTTTGACGCCTCATTCCACACTTGTTACATGAAGGAAATTGGGTCTTCTTTCCCTTATCACCTTTATCAGATAGACATTCATGATATGTCATCTTCCTATTCCTTGACGTCCTGGGAATTAAAAAATGTGATAATTTTTAGTCTAGATTTTTTATATCTAGTTTGGAATAAACATAATATATCCTACTTGAGATCCCATCTAATTGGGAATCTTGTTTTGGATGTCAAAACATTTCCCTTTGTATCAATTTTTAACCTGATTCCTCCAATTACCATCCATTTTCTAGAATAAAAGTAAAACTGGGGATGAGTATCTTAGACAGTTAAACATATAAAGTGGAATCCAATGACATTAAATAGATAACATATAATGTACATTTATCTCTTTAACTTATGAGTTTCTAAGATTTAGTCTATGTTATCCATTATCTACTTCCTAATATATATTATTATGGGCATTTTTCTGTTCACCAAATAATCATTTTTAATGAGCTTATGAATTTACCAAATCATATTACCAAGTAGTGTCATACCAGGTGCGCAGTAAGTCATATTGTCGTGTAGTATGTTACCCTGAGTCAAGCTAGGAACACCTTGTCAGAGTTGTTACTCCTAGGTACATCTATGTTGAAACCATGTCCACTTGTATTATGCATATTGGGATGTATTTTCTTGATAAATCACATACTATATAATCACCAAAATTTAGGGATATCCTCTTATACTTTGTCTTGTTCAAAAGGGTTTTCACTAGGTTTTTCTAATCCTAATCGCAAAAAAAAACTAAACCAATCCTCTGATACCAACTATCACAACCCTTCTCTTTATTTAACATGTAAACATGATTTATTAGATAAAATTGCATAAAATACAAATCAGAAGATTGAGAGGTCTATTGTCTTTTTGAATTAGGTACATCACATAACAACTTGAAATATAAAATACAATATCTTTATTAACAACTGACTTAACTAGACCATATCATTCCTTCATACATAACACTTCATGGGATAACCTGAAGACATAGATTAGAAAGGGTGGAGATATAAATCCGATTAAGGGAATAAACAAAGGATAATATAATGAATACAATATATGTTAGATAATATTAATATTAATGGAACATAAATGGAACATTAATAATAAGTAATTATATAGAATGATAATCAAAACATGGGAAATGTGGTAACAACAAACAATATAATATTATCACGAGTCAAGGATCATTTCACATGGAGGAGAATGAGTAAAAGTTCATTTCAAATAGAGGAGCATGAGTGAAAGATCATTTCACATGAAGGATAATTAGTCAAATATAATTTAACAAGAAAGATAACGAGTCAAATATTATTGCACATGACATATCATGATATTTAACATTACCCAATTCATTAGAGCGCTATCAGGGTGCACCCTTTATAATAAATTCAATCTCATGCTTAAGTGGGCCTCATAGATCATACAACATGGATTTATTAATCATCATAGTTTATTCCATGATCAATGAAATATGGAATACTGAAATATAAATCCAAAATAAATATGTATATTGCATAAAGTTGAATACCCATGATAGATAAATGGGTATGGTATTTACTACACAATGCTTTTGGCATGGAAAATCGTAGTGTAATTTCGGAAGCATAACAAAGTCATATAGAAATTAATAAATTGGGTTAATGAGAGAGAAATGGGTATATAATAATTTTGAAATGAAATATAAAGTAATAGTTACATGGAAATACATTCCCCAATATAATTTATTGGAAATAGAATGCGTAAAACAATAAAGAGTCTTGAAGTAAGAGGAGAATGTAAAAGAACCCTTATGAAAATTTGGCATGCTAACGAGCGTACATAAAGTGTCATAGGGATATTAATTAGGTTTAAAGGAAGATATAAAAATTTATACGTAAAATTTATAGTAATAGAATCATGGAACATCATATCCTAAAATATAAAAATGGAATTTAAGAATCATAATATATGAGAAGTGCTTGAATGGAAATTAGAAAAGATAAATCTCTTATGAAATTTCGGTATAGTAAAATATTAGTTAAGTGTCCAAATAAGGGGGAATAAATGATAAATAATAAAACTAACATAAATTTTAAATTAATTTAATGATTATAAATTAATATAAATATAATGAATTGAAAATAATAGAACTAATCTAAAAGAAGGTGTTTGAATTCAAAGGAGGGGAGATAAATCCCTTACATGGATTTGTGACTCCAAAGGCTTAAGAGAGGATTATTTGGAGATTGAGGGAGACTTGGGAAAACTATAGATAATTGATATAAGCTTTTGGATGAACGTAAAGGTTTTTGAGTGAAGAGAAATATGAGCTTTGGTGAGTTTATATAGGAAAAGAGTGGATTTTCTTAATTATTTTGGTATTGGACTATACACAAAAAAATATTCAAAACCACAACCATCCCATGGTTTTCCCCATGGTTTATAGAAAATTGGAGTGGTAAAAATTGTTTTATAAGGGAAGGTTCTGAAGATAATAAAATAATTCTCTTTCTTATGTGGAGGTGAGTCTCACTCTCAAGGAAATGATTTTAAAATCTTAAAATATATTATAAGTCTTGGAGGTTTCACTCTAGACTTATAAAATAAATTAAATAAACCTAAAATATAATTATTTTTAAGCAAAAGAAAATATTTTTCATAATATACCTTTCATTTTATTTATTACATCATTTTTTATCCATTATGATGTCATAAAACACACCATATATTTATATGGTATTTAATTTTTACCCAAAAATTTTGATGTCACATAAAATTATGAAATATTAATCATTGAATTATTTTTATGTCCTAGTCCCAAAAATAACATTCATTTTATCAAATAAAGTTCTAAATATGTGAATTCTCACTTTTAAAATAAAAACTGACATTTATTGAAAATTACGGAGTTTTTGATAATAACAACTTTTGAACCCTAATAGAAATTACATTTGACATCATAAAAATTATATTATTATTTATAAAAATAATAATATTTTATTAAAATATTATTTATTTCAAAAATAAATTAATTCATCTAAATATATTTATTAATTGAAGTTGAATATTAAACAAAAATACTATTTGTGCTTTAAAAATCAATTACAAAGTAACAAAAATACGAAGAAAATATATTCATTATTATAATCAAAAATAATGTTCATAATTTTATTGCTCAGGTCTTGATATATATCCCTTTATTACACCAACATAATACTTAAGATTAAGGTGCACTAGGGTTGGAGTTTCATGTGGTCGTTCGGTAAACATGGTTTGGGTCGTGATCTCGATGAGCTTGATCTTCTCCCGTAAATGGTTTCCCTCATGCTTATGTCATTCGATATCAGCTTGGTATTGGTCTAGGGAAAGGACTAGAAATTATATCTCCCTCATAATCTCTGATATATGGGCTTCATATGGTACAATCCAATTGGGTAAGGTCATCACTTCCTTTTTCTCTATCAAAAGGATTTTTTAAAACCCTATATTTATACTAGTCACATGATCATTGTTCAATGGATATATTATCAATATTAATGATAGTTAATGGTCATTTAAATATAATTGGATATAATAAAATAATTTAATGTGCTTTCTAAATCTATAATACATTTAATCAAATCAATATAAAGGGAATTTTATTCATAAAAGTTTGGGTCATTACAGTGAATGATTTCACCCATGAGTATAACCATAACCATTAAAAAAATTGAAGAACAATTAATATCTATTAACATAAAAAAACAAGGTATGAAATTTTTCAGAATCAGGTTTTATAATATTAACCAAAAAAATGAAGAGAAACCATAAAACATCCCAAAAACCTATGTGCAACATAAGGGAAACCGGCCTCAAGACACCACCACCAAAACCTACAACAAGTTGAACACTAGAAACCATATCCACCATCATCATGATACATAATTCCTTTACCTTTGTCATATATAAAAAAGTCTAAATTAAACCAAATGTGAATATAGGGTATTATCCAAATCCTAGTAGGATACCACCCAAAGGAAATATTCATTGTTATAACATTAGAAGACAAATCAGCATGCATAATCTCATAACAACATGGAAATCATTTTGAGTTACATCCCAAAGGGAATTTTTTTAAGAAAAAACACTTTTAAAGGAAAAAATTCTTGAAAGAAGCTTTCTCAGTAGTAAAATTTATTTAAATTAAAAGGCATACATAAGTTCCACCGTATGCTGACAGTCAATACCATGCCACAACATCACATCTCATGAGAGCACCATGGGTAAATACCTAAGGCTAGCTGTCACGAACTGAATCTGGTCACCACCAAAAATGACACCAAACCCAGTCCTTAAAAAGTCCCGAAGGGTGTTCCCTATCCCCACGGTCTGGAAAAGTGCCTGAGTATCATTTATCTTGGCTTGGGAATGATTTACTCGAATATGTACACATAAAACACCAAAAATATTTGATAAAATGAATCTGAAAAATTCATAACAACAAGGTTTATAAAAAAATCCAGAACTGAATACATAAGTTCAAATGAAATAAAAAAGGTCCAAAGACACAATGAAACATCAATAAAACAGATCCATGTACTCCACATGACAAGGGGTCATCACCCCCAAGCAGTCTCTACAACTTCACCCCAAGGATGGCGACTAACACCCTGAACTGCCATCACCCTTAGCCTTTCCTTTACCTGAGTCAAACATAACCAAGTCTACATACACCCAAGGGGTATAAGTATGTTGTGAGTCTAATACCAATAGGATACCACCCAATTATTCCAAATAGCATTAAATACAAAGTGAAAAATCAAGTAGTTTTAATATGCAAAGAAAAGCGGTGATAATATCCATGAAATGAAACTTTCAATTGAAAACATTTTTCAAGATAAAGTTTTCAGAATGTTTACACATTTAAATAGACATTTTAGATACTTTAAATTACTACCAAAAACACCCCAATACATGGGAAAATACCACAAAGACAATGAACAACAAAACCGGGAACACCCCTAGGCAGTAGATAGTATCGGGCCACATGTACCTCATACCTCGGTGTAATGTAACCATAGTAAAATCCATTCTGGTGCACGATCCACTAGTAGAAAACATACCCATAACCTAGGGGTCCCCAATCATCATCCACATATTTTATTTAGAGTTTTCTTTATCCAAATTCTAGGTGAAATAGGGAAAAAACCCATCCAGTCCACTAGCCATACTAGCACACATCCGCCCCACCTAGGTACCGCGGCTTCCCCCTTTGTGATCAAAAAATTTAATAATGATACATATATCCATTTTCATATAAAACAACACTAAGGGTCACAAAAAATCAGTACAGTATCTACAAAAATTTTATACCATTTAAAACACACAACAAAACACTTTGAGTTTCAATAAAACAACTTCTCCAAATCGTTCTTTGTTTTGCACCCAAAACTCTTTGAAAACCCCACTTGAACACCATATTCATACTAATATTTATAAAAACAGAATCCAACACCCAGTAAACATTTATTTAGATTCATTACAAGATTTATAAAACTATCCCAATAAGCATCGCATAGAATACCCATGTAAAACACCCAATTCAACACCAAATTGTAACTCAAAAACCATTTTCTTAACAAACATCACCCAAAACCAATTTTCCACAACAATAAAAGAATAATAAAATTTAAAACATTATTTTCATCCCTAATACAGTTCAATAAGGTCAACTAAATAATTAAAATACTTCCCTTAATCGACCAATAAAAGATTTATATAAAAAAACACAAATTTCACATGAAATTGGCCCTTAAAATTCACTTGCATTACAAACACCACTAAAACCAATTTTTGTAGCACCAAATCAATGGTTTAAACATGAAAATATAATAAACACCATATCTATGTCACAAGGATTTCATACAAAGTATAATCACCTACCAAAGTAATGAAAACTCTTGAATCAACGTGCGAAAATCAAGTCGCACCACCACCGCACTAAGAGGGACTTAGAAGAAACCTAAAACCACAAAATTGGAACAAGAAAAATCAAGGTTAAACCCTAGGTTCTAAACTCTACCTCCTATTAATTTGTTACTTCAAGGAAAATGGAAGAAACCCCAAGAAAATAGAATGAACCCCTAAGAAATTTGAAAGAGGAATGGAAGAGACTCACTTACATGAGGGATCTTGAAGAATCTCCCCTAATACACCAGTAGGTGAAATTTAAAACAGTAAAAACATCATATGAGATTTGAATAAGTGTGAGGAGTTCATTTAAGAACTTTAATGGAGGAAAAAGAGTATGAATTGAGAGGGTTATGATAGAAAGTACTTACCTCCTCAAATCTGACCGATTTTAGAAACCCTAAGAAGTTCATCACTAAATCGCGATGCAGAAGAGATCTAAAGAGGGGAGAGAGTGGTTAGGAACGCGGATGGGTTCTATGGGCGTCTGTGAGGCTTTGAATCACTGAAAAATCCTCAAAATTGAATATGTTATTAAGTAATACAATTTAATTTTAAAAACTGGAATTGGGATTTCGGGCAGGCCTAATCCCTTAGATAAAAACCCATATACACCTTGGTTATTGATTTCTAAAGGCTCCAAACTACAATGGTGGTTTTAATATGTCAGGGTAGACCATTTAAATATTTTAATGGGTGCAAAATATTAAAAAATGAAAAATTTATAAAATAAACAAAATTTATTTTTAAATCTGGAATTGGGCTCACGGTTTGGACCAATTCATGGAAACTCACCCATTCTATCATAAAAGCTTGAGAAACCCCAAAAACAAATCAAAAATGGAAATTAAATGAAACTTTACTTTAAAATAGGTCATAAATGTGGTAATTCTCCCATCCATGAATAATTTTCATCCTTGGAAAGCTACAGCAAGGCCAGATATGAAAACCAAACCCAACCGATAAACCAAGATGTACTTCTTTGCCAAGCTTCACCCCCAAGGGCCAAAACACCTCCAGTTATCAATTAAGGAATGATTAATCTCACAACCCAAACATAAACCACTTTTATGAAATGATCAATCACATTCATACTTTATCCCAAAATAAAACTCCTCAAACACTATCCAAACAAGACTTAAGAAATTCACCCAAATGAACAACAACTTCAGACAAGGTTACACTTACCTTACATTAACTAAACCGTTGGGATCTCTCCAATCCCAACGTTTACTCAAGGAAGATGTTGGTATCTAAAAAGTTAAAAATGAGACTACCTACCACAAATCCAAGACAATGGATAAATCTGAGCTATTGGTATGGGGGGACACAAATAAGCACCACACCATAAGAGGCAACCTATATTATTTTCTGAGACAGAATCAAGACACTAATAGAGGGGGGCATAAATGAACTCCCTAGTAAAAAGGGTAGAATTCCATTCACATTTTATGAAGGAACATACATGAGAATCATAGTGGGTCTCCCTTATATAAGGACCAACCATCTTAACCGACCATCATGGGCCGACACAGAAAGACCCAATTTTCATTAAAGATTTGGGAAGGGCTCAGGGTTAGTCTACACGGTTTGGGAAATTCTACACTAACTGTGCAGATCATTATATTCACATGGATTCGTGGAACATGGTCTCCACTAATCATACAAAAACTGCGTCCTCATCACATCTATCCAAATTTCCAACCATTATCTAATGACTCGATGGAAACCAAAGGGGGAGGGAATGACATTAGGTGATGACATGGGTACAAGTCCCTCAACCTATTTCCACCGAATGGGAACAACAAAAGAAATATGATGACACTAAAGGTTTAAACTCTAAATATATTTCATACTAACGATAAGTCATTATACGTGGGTTTAAACAACCCTAGGATTTCCCCTAACTATGAGTCAGCTTCTCCCCGAGACCTATGGCTGGAGCTCAAATTATTGAATCATCTTCGACCTCGCAGTTAGGCTTTGGAAACCCCCTGAATGAGAATTCTTCTTTCGGTGCCACCAAAAACTATACTAAAATCCCCAATAATATTTCCAAGAAATAACACATTCTAAACTCACTTTACCCTAACTCGATATTTCACTGAAACAAGGGCTTAGAAAATGAACACACATCACACCTTGTTTCTTCGAGTGAGATACTACACAAGTAAATAACACCTATAATTAGCTTCCTCTAAAATGGAATATTTTGATGTTTTTCCAAGGGAGACATTCTCCCAACATAACGATACTCTCAGAGGATTTCACGACTTTCACCTTTAAATTCAATTGAGTTCACGAAATCACAAGGCTTCACCGAACATGACCATTGTGACTGATATAAACAATGAATGGAGTGTGACCTTATACAACATCTCGAAACAACACATAATTCTAGAAAGTGGCCACAATATCCTCTTGTGACCATATTTCCCACAATGGTAGTTTATTGTGAACTCCTTCTTCGAAGATACTACGATGGACTGAGAGGACCTCTTAGACACCATCTAGATACTCATCCATGCTAACATACCCAGACCACTTCCACCTTCGGAAAATCGGGAAACTGAAGAGGCTAAGATCTCTTTCAAACTTCCATGATCACTCCCCCTCTACAAGAGGATACAAAAAACAAGTAGAGGAAAGGGTGTAGACTCAATTTAAAAATCTCAAGAAAAATATTCCTTATATTGATCAACTGGAGGGTCTTCGAATGGAGAAACAATTCGGGTTGCACTTCAGTTGTGCACTAACCCTTAATGGGGCATACCTTATCCAACTATTAAACCTAAGAACCCAACCAATATAGTCCATTGGTCTAGATATACCACAAACCTGATCCAAACACATGAAAGGAAACACCATAAAATCATCCCAAGACATTACTCATAAGAGACCACTAACTAGCCCTTAAACACAGCTTAGTGACCAAACACAATACAGACAAGAGGGGTTCTTGGACTCAAAATATCCCACAACATCAACATTTAAAAAAAACATAATTCACACCATTCCAAACAAGTCATAAATACATCAAGTTTCTCATTAAAAATCATCTTTTTTAAAATAAATGATTCAACGGGTAGCGTATCCATCAATGGTACCCCATGGGCCTTACACATGCATGTTTCTGTGCCACAATGGGCACCCTCCTCATATCCATCCCAGAAATCATCCATCCATGCCATCAACTATCCATTATACCATATAACCCCATGCATGTGGTCTCTCATGGAAATACCAAAGGGTAAAAAAAATCTTTCAACTTTTCAAAACCAAAACAGTCAACCAATACCTCCTTTTTCTCAAAACCTCTAACCACAAAATCAAACCCAAATTACATTTTAACAAGATTTTTAGAAAGGAACAATCATTTAAATGAAAACACGCTTTAAATTTATACACATCAATTTCAAAACCTCTCATCCCATTAAAAAACCTTTCAGTAGTTTTGAAAACTCTATTGGAAACACTTTTTCAAAACCAACATTGACATTGTTCATGCATTCAAAAGAGGTCAAAACACGCTATTTTAAATTCCAATAAAATTATGAAAATTTAGTTCTCCATTTTCAAAAATATAATCATTCCCTCTTTATTAGATATTCATCTCATAAAATCTTTTCACTTCTTAAAACCAAGTCACTTTAAAACCAAAGATCCAATATTTCAAAACTAAAGAATACCAGACAATGTGATAGAAAACTAGTTTCAGTGGTTGACTTGGACATATGGTTGGAAACCATATTCCAATCACTTCACCATCACAGAGAGTGTTCTAGGTAAATATCCAAATCTCCACATGCTTGCCAGACCCTGTGAGCTCACCGAGACCAGTAACCCAACACTCTTTTCATTTCCCCTATTCATTATCAATCCAAGAAATCCAAAGGACTCATATAAATCCTGACATCCCACGGTGGATTGAATCCCATAATGAGGTGTGGTGATCAACCACATTACTCATAACTAGAATTCCAAGTCCCAAAAATCCTAACTCCAGACTATCCATGCTGTTCCCCAAATAACGTGACCCAAAGAGAGCGAACCTCCTCTGATACCATTTTGTCACGAACCGAATCTGGTCGCCGCCAAAAACGACACCAAACCCAGCCCGTGACAATGACCAAAGTGTGTTCCCTATCCCCATGGTCTGGTACAAGTTTCTGGGTATCATTTATCTTGGTTTTCTAACGATTTACCTGAATATGTATCCATAAAACACCAAAAAAATTTGATTAAATGAATCTGAAAAATTCATACCAACAAGGTTTATACAAAAATCCAGAACTGAATACATAAGTTCAAATGAAATTCAAAAGGTCCAAATACACAATGAAATAGAAACAAAACATCCCCATAGACTCCACATGACAAGGGGTCATCACCCCCAAGTCGTCTCCACAACTTCGCCCCAAGGATGGGGACTAACACCCTGAACCGCCATCACCCTTAGTCTTTACCTTACCTGAGTCAAAAATAACCAAGTCTACTTACACCCAAGGGGTGTAAGTAGGTTTTGAGACAAATCCCAATAGGATACCACCTAATTATTCTGAATATCATGTAATACAATGTGAAAATGCAAGTAGTTTTAATATGCAAAGAAAAGCAGTGATAAAATCCAAGAAATGCAACTTTCAATTGAAAACATTTTTCAAGATAAAGTTTTCAGAATGTTTAGACATTTAAATAGACATGTTAGCTACTATAATGTACTTCCAATAAACCCCCAATACATGGTAAGATACCAAAAACATAATGAGCAACAAAATAGGGAACACCCCTAGGCACTGGATAGTGTCCGACCCCATGTACCTGATACCTCGGTGTAATGTAACCATAGTAAAATCCATTCCCATGAACGAGACACTAGTGAGGAACATAACCATAACTTAGTGGTCCCCAATAATCATCTACATAGTTTAGTTAGAGTTTTTTTATCCAAATGCTAGGTGAAATAGAGACAAAAACCCATCTGTTCCACTAGCCGTACTAGTACACATCCGCCCCAACTAGGTACCTGGGCTTCCCCCTTTATTATCAAACAATTTCATAATGATACATATATCCATTTTCATATAAAACACCACTAAGGGTCACATAAAATCAATACAGTAGCTACACACATTTTATACCATTTAAAACACACAACAAAACACTTTGAGTTTCAATAAAACAACTTCTCCAAATATTTCATTGTTTTGCACCCAAAACTCTTTGAAAACCCAACTTGAACACCATATTCATACTCATATTTATCAAAACAGAATCCAAAAAACCCTAAAAATTTATTTAAACTCATTACATGATTTATAAAACAATCCCAATAAGGATAACATAGAATACCCATGTAAAACAACCAATTCCACACCAAATTGGTACTCAAAAACCATTTTCTTAACAAACGTCAGCCAAAACCAATTTTGAAGAAACAAAGAAAGAATAATAACATTTAAAAAATTATTTTCAGCCCTAATAATGTTCAATAAGTTCAACTATATAATTAAAAGGCATCCCTTAATCGACCAATAAAAGATTTATATAAAAAAACAAAAATTTCACATGAAATTGGCCATTAAAATTCACTTGCATTACAAACACCACTAAAACAAATTTTAGCAGAACCAAATAAATGGGTTAAACATGAAAATATAATAAAAACAGTAGATTTGTCACAAGTATTTCATACAAAGTATAATCACCTACCAAAGTAATGAAAACCCTTGAATCAATGTGTGAAAATCAAGTCGCACCACCACTGCACCAAGAGGGACTTAGAACAAACCTAAAACGAAAAAATTGGACGAAGAAAACCCAAGGTTAGACCCCAGGTTCGAAACCCTACCTCTTGGTCATTTTTTACTTCAAGGAAAAGGGAAGAAACACCAAGAAAATAGAATGAAACCCTAAGCAATTTGAAGGAGGAATGGAAGAGACTCACTTACTTGAGGGATCTTGAATAATTTCCCCTAATACACCAGTATCTGAAATTCAAAATAGTAAAAACTTCAAATGAGGTTATAATAAGGATGTGGAGGTCATTTAGGAACTGAAATGTAGGAAAAAGAGTATGAATTGAGAGAGTTGTGATGGAAAGTACTTACCTCCTCAAATCTACCCGATTTTAGAAACCCTAAGACGTTCAGAACTAAATCATGATGAAGAAGATCCCCAAGGAGGGGAGAGAGTGGTTGGGAACTCGGATGGGTTCAATGGGCGTGTGTGAGGCTTAGAATCACTGAATAATAATTAAAATTTAATAACTTATTAATTAATCAAATTTAATTTTATAATTGGAATTGGGATTTCGGGTAGCCCCAATCGCTTAAATAAAAACCAATATACACCTTGGTTATGGATTTCAAAAGGCTCCAAACTACAATGGTGGTGTTAATATATTAGGGGAGACCATTTAGGAATTTTAATGGGTGAAAAATATTAAAAAAAGAAAAAGTTATAAAATAAAGAAAATTTATTTTTAAATCTAGAATTTGCCTCACGGTTTGGCTCAATTCATGAAAACTCACCCATTCCACCATGAAAGCCTGAGAAACCCCAAAACCAAATCATAAATGGAAATTAAATGAAATTTAAATTTAAAATAAGTCATGTATGTGAAATTAGCTATCAAAACTGGGTTAATAAGAACCTCATACATCAGTGATCAATATTCTCTAACTAAACTACCAACATTTTTCCATGAATGATCCAATAAGAGGGATCCATACCAAGGGCGTAATGATCTCCATATATTAAGAAAATATCAATAACATTCCCATGTACGATCCACCAGGAGGGATCATACCAAGGGTGCAGTGGTCTTCAATCATATCACAAGTTTAGTCAGTGTTTCTATCATGAATCCTGCTATGTGAGTCTGTGCCTTTCTACTTCTGAGTCAACTAGCATCAAGATACTAGAAGAATCTATGATTTACAATTTTGAATAACTAGTTTACTAGTTATATATTTCTCAAAAATATACCCGAGATTCCATTTGGGCTAAAATAACTTTTCAATATCATAAAAATCATAGTTTTTACAAATAAATTCCAAGAAACATAATAACACAAGTAAATCACTACCTCCAAAAGTCATCACAAAGATTCCACCATTTTCCATAAACAAACCACTTACCATAAACAACCCACTTTCCAATTTACACAAAACAAAACCATTTGAAAACACTTTTCAAACAACTTTAACAACTCTTGAAACCCATTTCCAACATTATAAGAAAATCACATGATAAATTATACCATTTACATTGTCCAATACCCTACCAAATCAACACACAAGTGAAGTTAATTTTTAAAACCTCACTTCTCATCATTTAGAAAATTAACACATCACATTTAAAGTTCAAAACAAATAATAAAACATTATATAAAATAAATTTCACTTGAAAACCCCAATTTAAACACATTTAAACCTTAAGTTTTCTTGAAAACACATTTAGCTCCTTTGAAATAAATAATGGAACACTTTCAAGAAGCACCATAATAAAGAACACATGAAAACCTAACCATTTTCCTTTAGAAAATAAAATTTCATCCCATATTCATTTCAAAACACTTCTAAATCATCTTTTTATGCACAAACATTATTCATAGAACACAAATAATTAACCTATAAAGCCTATAAAAATCATCTCGAAACGATAGAGCATGGAACCACCTACATCAAACTTGGAAATTTCAGAAAATTGGTTAAAAACTACATCTCTACCCCCACAAACCTTATAAAGGAATGATGAACCAACAATAATAAACATATCACAAAAATCACAAAATTGAACCCCCTATAGGTAAAACATTCATTGGAAGTTAAAACCCATGAAATAGGGAAGTATAACCCTATAAAGAGGGAATAATCAAGAGAGAAAACACTTACATGAAGATTACTTTAAGCTTTAATGTCAAAAAAAATCCAAGTAATTATGAAGAAGTGGTCTATGGAATCTTGAAGAGATCTCTAATGTATGAAAATAGATTATGGGGCGGATGGGGGGAGAATTAGGGTTAAATTCCAAGAGTACCAAAAGATAATTTTTAAAATTTTAATAACATGGACAAGATTCATGGGTTTCCCACACAGTTTTATAAAGAGTGTGACAAATGTGTTCCCTCACTATCTAATAAGGCAATTATGCATAGTTAGCCCACATAATTTGATAAATTGTGCACTAACCATGTGGTTTTCCACTATAAAAAATATCACTTGGCCACATGGTTTCCTTTCCAAGGGCGTATAGTTTGGAAAACCATGTGACAATAGTGCACCACCTACTTTAAAGCCAAAAAAGTAATTTTCCAAGAAAGAAATACCCAAAGAAAATCATAGAAAAATATGGAACCAAAATTAATAGAATAATAACTCAAAATAAACTCACAGATGTGACAAGACCTTGTCTATTAGTGGCCATGAAAATAAGAATAAAAGTAAAGGTTTCATCATGTCCCAAGAAAACTGATCTCACAGAGACTCACCATGGTGTAATTCCCTATGGTCATGGATAGGAAAACCACATCTATATTATTGATATTTTTTGCCTTCCAAGAACCCCTGAGGTGTAGAACACCCACTATAGCATGATACTTCCCCACTTGAGTAACCCTTGTGGATGAACCACTAAAAATAAAAGGTAATATTTTCCCTGGCCTCAGTATTTTAATATTACATAGCCTATACCCCAAAAAATTCGAACACATTAATCTTATAGAACCCCCAAAGATACTCTTATATAAATTAGTTCAAGATAAAAACCTTTAGTCAATGAACAACAAAAAACACATGAATAACCCCATTGTGTAATTTCTAGGTTATGGAACAATACATCCCAAAATAAAATTTTAAATTTCATGTAAAGACCGTGTGGAATAACCAACATTCATTATAGGAAAACCTTTTTCATTTAAAAAATTAATCACAGGTAACACCCTCTATGATGAAAAATCCTTAGTTATGAAATGATCTTATATATATAATAGAAATATAATTACGGACACATTAATAACACTATGATAAACAAAAAAATTACCTGAGACACTTATTGATCCTTTTATCACATTCAAAACACCTATCAATGATGCCTCAACCCTCAGAATTCTGATCAAAATACCAATTCTCAAAACACCCCTAATTTTTGGGAAAAAAATTAAAATCTCTCCAATTTTGGCAACATGTAATGAAAAAGTTCATTGAAAAATACCAATCATAATTATTTTAATACTTGAGAAGTATCCTTGTGCATCATCTGTGTATTATCCTAGTAATTGAGCCCCAATGACCGACCCATATTCTAGGTCCCATGCTGCTTTTGGTCATGAAGATATTGCAAATGAACTAGTCATACTACTCAAAATACTCATATTCTCTCAACTCATACCCATATAACACCAATCCTTACTCAAATAATGTTTTTAACTCTATTAATACCATCAAACATTATCATGTGTGAAATTTCCTATCATGTACATTGTCACAAAACAAATTCCTAAAAACTTATTGGATCATGCATTGTGGAACCAACTAATTCCACTAAATACATGATGATTTCCTACTCTAAAAACATTCCATATTTATAAGACCATAAATCATAAACCGTTTGTTGGTTCCACTGGTCTACACTAGGATATCACACACTCGACATCATACTTGATCAACGCCAATTTAATCTCATCAAAAACTTGTAGTCTCATCCCATGACCACTCTCATAACACAAAAATTCACTCTATCACACATGAAATCGACCTTCCAGAATCCCCTCACTTAATATACCCAATCACCCTACCATCCCATTTCTTGAAATAAAAACCAGGTCATACGATCCAACCATCATTCCACATCTTGTAGCTGCTAGTTATCGAATGCACTTACCAAACATCAACATCACATTCAACACCCATATTTGAATATTCCCCATTAATAAACTTAATTGATCTACTTTAATCCATATACCAATGAAAAATATTGAAACGACCACTAGGATGGGTCCTACTAACATGCCACCCCCAATGTTTATGAAAAAAATCTAAAGATGATTGTCACATGATTAGACCATCCATACTATTCCCCCCCATATAATTTCCCTTATCATCGATCAATGAGCTCAAACATTATTGAGATACACTATCATCCAAATGTTAAGACTCAGGAGACCCACTCATATCTCTCAAATAGGTTAACATCTTAAGCCTTGGTCTAGGGTCCAATTTTACTGTGGCATCTCGGTAATAACTATAAAATTCTACCAAAATTCCTTCATCAAAACACTCAGTCTAAAAATATGTATCCCAAGATCCGTGATCCTACTCACCATCATAAGAATCTCATATTTCAATCCATTGTGAACTTCACTTTGGTCCACTAAAAAATATAAATCTATTTGTTACCACACTTACTGAAGCTGATGCCCTCTTCTGGTTGTGTAGTCATTATGTTGAGTTACTCAACCTCTTAACATCTCATCAATTTCAATGGTCATCATACTATAAGTATCATTTCACAAAAGGGAACGACACCTCTATAAAATAAGGTGAGGATTAAAAATAACTAGGATCATCATGAATCCTTGAGAATTTGACCATTATTCTTATAGAGATCTCATCTCATACACTAGTCACACCTCGATACACCTACTCTCTATGGTCAATCTACACCTGAATATCATATACTTTGACCAATGAAATATAATAGTTTCAAGTTTTAAACATAATTTCTATTTTATATTTCAACAAGGTGTGTCATGGATTTCTACTATCACATCCTACTTGGTCACAACCCAAGTGTGATTTCTCACTAAATTCCATCAGTACCACATGATTTAGTTCCATTCTATTGGGAAACTAAGGTGTCCTAGACCCCATGAAAATACAAAATCACCTCTCCAGGTCCTAATCTCAAGGGTATGAACACCTATATCTCAAAATATATTAAATGACACACTAAAAATTTATCACATGAAACCAATATACATTTTAATATTTTATTATGACCTCACTCCTAGAGTAACACAAATTTTATGACCCAAACTACCTATCCTAGTTATTTCCAAAAATTCAATCATTAACACGATCCACATATCATCCAGGGCTAGTCACACCTAATTAAACACCAATAATACCTATCTTATTGTATTATTAGGTTACACTTATCCTTATAACATTTTTTACATTAAAAATCACTCATGAAATGGTGATCACTACCCACCATTAATGATCACATCTCACAAAAAGGTAGGCATGCAATTTAATTATTTCCCATCACATAATTAAACTCATAACAACAAAATATACATAAAATTTTTTAATCACCTCATGCCTATATAATAGTTTCCCATTTACACTATACATGTTAGAATAAATACAAAGCAATAACTGAACCTAATTTTCCCTTCACAATACCCAAGGCATCCCCTTGCCAAACAAAATTCATGATCATCCTTACCAAAGTGTCTTGTATATTGAATGAACAATCTACACCTAGTTTACATAATTTAAGTGACTCAAAAACATGGGCTAACCCCACTCTCAGTTTACCCTTGTACATTATAACTCACTTGAAATAATTACATGAAAACACCATACTACTCATTCATGACACTCAACTCACCAATATCTTGAGGAACATATTAGCAGGACTAGAATCTCCCACCTATCACATTATTAATATACCACTTAAGTAAAAAATCATAGATAAACACGCATACTCAATCTTAGATATAAAATATTAAGTCACTTGTCAATACACCCACTCTAGGGTTTTAATGCATATCAGTCATCTCATACCCGGGTCAACTACCTACTTAAGGGTACTAATCCTCACCATGCATCCACACACTAGACTAACTCTCGAAGATTAAAATAACTTATATACATATATAAATGATAGATCCCTATGATGACATGTATCATGGAAATCATAACCATCTAGTTTACTTTTATACTTTCATGAATTATAATTTTTGAAGACAGAAAATAATTCATTATTGGCATTTTAAGAAACTAAAACATATTTTCTCTACATAGATCAATATCACAGTCATATACAAACACATACATGTAATGTGAACTTATGTACCTTATTTTATGGATGAATTCATGCCTCTTGTCACTCTAATCCTAAATTAAAACCATTAATTAAATAAACCCAAAACATCATACTTAATAATAATTAAACCAACTGTAACATAAATTAGAACATTAATCCCAACTCCTAGGAAACTTGGACTTTTTGTCATGCTTATGATGACCATGCATAAATATTTAATCCATAAAAAGTTCCAAATAGTATTATATTATGTATAACATATCTTAAATAATAAATCAAATGAAACGAGTTCCTGATATCAGTTTACAACTTCCCTATCCTAGATCACCATAATAACTAGAATGAAGGTTCCACATGATCATAAGTATGACTACCTATATACCATAGGATTCTAAAAAGTTTTGAGGTTCTAAGATGATACCATATGGATACTATATTCCCTAGTAAAAAAATACATAAATCAAAATAGAATTAAAATATAACCAATAATCATAATATTCACTTGGATAAAAAGAAACATTATATCCAAATCTAGCTATAAGTAAAATCACATCAAATACTATAACATAATGAACTATCTAAAATGTTACATGAGTCTAATACTAATTAAAAATATCTCTTATGGGTATATCATATTTATACAAAACTAATATAAAAAACAAAAATCAACCCCTACTGGGTCTTCAGTCATGACCTAGTCTGAAATTTTGACTTCATCCAAGATATATAGCTCAACTAACCAAATTTAGGCCTCTAACAAACCTATTCCTATAATATTTATGTTTTCATAGGTTGTATATTACTAGGTATGAATGATCGGGTTGTGTGTACAACTTAATAGCCATCACTAATGGTGTCCCAAATGTAATTGGCATATACAAAGTAAGAATTATGTAATATGATTAAGAAAAATAAATAAAAAAACAACTATGAAAAAACACCCGTATAAATAATGAGTGTAGAATAATTTACTCAGGAGGAACCATACCCACTTTTTTCAGTATTGGGGTGTCTCTAAATAGGTTACATATCATAACCGATGGTCAAAGAAACTCTATATTGTATTACCAACTCAAATCATCATTACTAAGAGTCATAGTTGAGCCTACCCATTAAAACATCTCATCTAATCACACTATTAAATGGTTCAGAGTGGTGATTTCCCATGATACTATTTCTTCATTAATCCAAAGTTCAAGGTATCACCTTCCCCATACACCATTACATATCATATACACCATGGGTTGGAATAGTTTCCACCCTAGTTAATATCACATAACATAAATTCAAAAAATAAATTAGGTTGGAATGATGTCCTCCATTGGTTCCATCACATATAATCAACACACATGGTCAAATTGGTTCATATCCAGGGTTCTCCTACCTATCATCAATACATTGGGTTGGAATGGTGCCTTCCCCAAGTTCCCTTATATATCATTAATACACTGCGTGAGAATGGAATACGTACCAGCTTCCATAATATACCATAAATATACTAGTTTAGAATAACACCCACCTCTATCTCCATCACATATCAACAATACACCATGTTACAATGCTACACATCCCTACTTGCATCAAATTAATCAATATGACGAGTGGAAATGACTTTGGTACCAGATTTCATTTCATATAATTAAAATAGAAGGTTATAATGATTCTCATCCTCCATATCATCACATATCAACATTCATGATTTATAGTGTTTCTTTCTACTACTATAATCAAATGACATAAATCCCTATGGGATGGAATGGTTCCCTCCCCAAGTATCCTCACACACCATCACTATCGATCACTAACACCAAGGGTCAAAATGGAAGTCTCCCTTGGTACATTCTCGATCTTTAATATTTTGAGTCAGAGTAGAGCCCAATCCACATTCTCATTATGATAGTTTAATGAATCAACATAATCAAGTATGGACATCTATTTTATTTCACATTTAAAGCATCATGTTAAACCTTATAAAACATAACCCATGAACTAATGTTTCTAAAGGGTTAGAAAGTCCCTTAAACCCAACAACACCTCCTCTCTAGGTTTTCCTCTCAAGCACACACACCCTTTTTAAAAAATCATATTATTATGATATAATTTCAATGTTAACCACTATTAATAATATTATTCTAATGAATACATTATTCTATTCCACATACCATTCCCCCACTATGTAATACCATTAAACATAGAAATAATGTGCTAACCCAACACTACAACTATCATCCTAGGGAATACAGGTAGTTGATACCACACTATAAACATATCTCATATGGGTTTAAATAACATCCTACACACTCTTAGGTCGTAACTAGTTTGACATATACACACCCAAACCAAAACTATAATCATATCCAAGGTGCTATCACCAAATTATAAAATATAGTCAGATAAGAACACCCACCACACATTTCAATTTACTAGTCAACGAAATACTAGTCATTTGGAAGGAGCTCACATAGGCCATGAACTATGGTGATTAACATTAACCATTCATGTACCTTACTCGAATTTGACTAATACAACTATTTATATGGCCCACTATGTGTTAAACATTGAGGTTATATCATCCAAAAGCCTACATACTAGGTTTCTTGCATTTAAATTCATGTCCTCACACATTGAGGTCCAAGGTATCAAATGTAAGAGTCAACGGTCTATTGTGGCCATATAAATTTGAATTATATTATTAATGATTAAAAAAAATTCATTTTATGGTTATGGTTGATCACACATGAGTTTCATGGCAATATATCAGATATCCCATAATAAAATCATAATATTTATGGAATTTTTTAGGGACTACCATCTTCATCCCATTTTAAGGCCACACATTTAATATCATTAGAAGAATCTTACATAGTTATAGGTTTTACCTAAAATTTTACAAAGACATAAAATTTGGTAATAATGAAATAACATGCTAAAATAATGGAAGAAATAAGAAATAGACCAATGAGTAGTGATAGACTTACCTCTAAAAACTACCCTGGAAGAATGAATCTCAAATACATGCACTAACATAAGATATCTCCACTTTGGAAAATAGAAGCAAGATAAAGGGAAATCCAAGAGTATGGTTACTAAAAAGAATTATAGATACCTTAATCCTCAAGATTATAACATAAAAATAATTTAATTTATCTAATTAAAATACTAACCAAAATAGGCCTTGCGGTGTTACCATAACGGTTACTATAAAATTCCATTTCTATGGTTTCCACTACAGTATGAACCCAAAAGCAAAAAAAATAACCCTACACTTAGAAGAAACAAAAAACTCAACCAACTCTACTTAGGTCAAACTATAGAATGATCCTCCCTATCAAAAAACAACACTGTCCCTTTAGACAAGACATCATGGTGCATCCCTCATCCCAATGGTGTAGTGCACCCCCACTATCCTAGATTCATGACTTAGGATCCATCATTTTTAGGCTGATATAAAAGAGTTACATGACTCCATAATGAAACAATAACATATATCTAACCTTTTTATCTTATCCTGGGGTGACATAGAAGGTCCATCAACCGGTAGGTGCAAGTTTAAATAAATTGTGATAAAATATTTTTTTTATGAAGTCCTAAAGTTAATCACATGAACCCATCATAACACCATAAATCCTTACATTGTGGCATTATTTCTCCTATATCTAGAAAACTAATATCATATATGATCACCATATAAGACATCACTAAGTTTATGAAACAACCAATAACTGAGAGTATAATGATACCACTACCTCCTAAAAACCCTCCATGAAATATTACACCTGCTATGATGTCATCCTTCCTGACCTAAGAAACACTAATCACACAACCCCTCAGACTGAATCATGATCCTTCCATCAATGTCCTAATTTTAATATCACATATCCCATTCATTATAAAATATAACACTAATCTTATATACCCCCTAAATCTACTATTACATTACACCCTTCTTGGTGCAACCATTTATTTGTGGCACAACACCTCACATGTGAGAGGCCCACATGGTGAAATGCCTATATTGTGTTGTGATAGATCCCTAATTATGTATTATTAATCTCATTTGAGGGATTTCAGAATAATCCCCATCAATCACAGGGAAAACATCTTCTATCCTTTAAAAATTTAATCTCATACAACATCCTTCATATTGCAAAGCCTCATGTTATATTAGAAAATATTAAGTATATTTTCATGTTTTTTATTTATCTAGAATTAGTGATTCAAAAACATAGGATTCAAACTATTATAGGCTTATAAAATTTAGAGATTAATAGAAGACCAACTTCTGTATTTTTTCTCCCAAACTAAAAGTGTTGTGGTTATATCTAGATGATGATGTGTATATGTTAAAGATATTATTAGAATAAATCAGATGAAGTTTGGTGGTGTGTTTATGTGTTAAAGTAACTTATTTTTTCCAAATTCCATGTACAATTCCATAGATTATTTGTGTGAGAATGAATTACACATTTAATTGATGTTCAAAAATATGGTAGTATGAGCTATAGGAAAGAATATATTACCATGACTATTGGTGGTTCCCCTATAAATATTTCAAGGTAGAGGAACCAGTGTAATGTATGTGCCCCACTATAAAGGTAGGGTGGGAATACTTATACTATGTGTTTTGGAAACTCTAAATAATGTGATAATACTTTGGCGTAAGGTGATTTAATATTAGGAATTTTATAAATTTTAATTATAATATTCCATCTTACATGAAATAAAATAAAGAAACAATGTTTTCAAATTGATATAGGTTTAATATCAAAACACCGAAAATATTTTTTTTCATTTATTGTTTGATTTATTTGGGGTTTAATGTTTTTTTATGTGATTTGTGTTATTTTGAGTGATCAGGATAGTGTTATTCTAGTGTAGTGATTTGGGGTGTGGTTTAACATCCTAATTTATATTATATTAGTGCTTGAGGTTCATTATGATAGCATGGAAGTACTAATGCTTCATTTCATTTTTGATACTTCTAGTGGGGTTTCTTTTTAGGATCTATAGTTTTTTGATTCCCAATAAGTGCTACCAAAGATTGTGATTTGGAAATGAATTTTAGTACACATTTTAGTAAAATCTTCAAGTAACACTCTCCTCCCTATATTTCTTAATTTTGTGGGTGTAAAGTATTTAATAAGGTATGTAAATGAAGGATGGAAATATTAGGTTAATCAAAATCAATGGGATATACTTTAACTTATAGAGGATAAAGATGAAATATTATTTGTTTTAGAATGACCTCAATTTTATATTAAATGGACTCAAACCAAAAGCAGTTAAAAATTAGGAATTATTATGGATTTATAGAATGGATCCTGGATTGACACTTATATACCAAACATGGAATGATTCCTATAATGACTGGGAGGTGAATATCACATAAGATATAATTATTTATATGCAATATATGTATGATAATTTGATAACAATGAACATAATGTTCATGATTTGGAGGTTATTGATCTTGATAACATTGAAATTAAGATTAGTGATTAATCATTTGGATTACTTTAACATGATTCGGAGTTAGCTAAAATTAGTTAAAGTAAATTCCAAAAAATATATGTGGGGATTTTTGCTGCTATCATCGCTACTAGAATCATAGAATGTGATGGAAACTACCATAAGTAATACTTAAGGGAATATTGACCTATTGTTTGAAGTTTTTAGAGATATCATTCTGAATGAAGATCTTAGGTAGATGGAAGTCCAAAAACTTATGAGAACCACACTAAATTTAGAAGGTAGTGGAAATTTGTTTAATGGAAAAGATGGGAGAAATGTTAATATATATCAAGGGAGGTAAGTCAAGGTAAATTGATTGGAACTAGACACATATTTTGGCTATATGGGAAGAAGGTTCTCATAAATGAATATTTTAAAGATAATATGGTGAATTCTAGATGGGGTTCTTTCAAAATTTCATATTCCACCAACACTATTAAATAAGGTGGGATAAATGTATTACTAATGGTTATTATTTTATTATAATCATTGATTATAAAATATAGGGATTCATTCCATTCTATGAAAAATATGGGAGGCATGAATTATTATTTATGTGGATGATTTGGAATGTTTCATCAATTAGATGATGAAGCTCTCAGAATAACATGGAAGGGTGATGTTAAAATATGAATGAAAAATGAAATACTATTATATTAATATAGATTTTAACACATACTAGGTTTATGTGGGTATATATTATCCATTAGCTAGTATATAAAAGAGGTTTCAAAATGGTATTTATAAAAATATAACAGAATACTACTAAGGGTTCCATTATTTTTTTAGAGGTGTAAAATGTGGAACATTGTATATAATTAGAAGATAAGAAGGAGAAACTTTTCCCAGAATGAAAATTTTAGATTTTTTGATGCTATGGAATTTTATTCTTCAGAAACATAGCAAGAAGAACTTGTGAGTCTAAATATATAAGGCTATATGGATGCTTGATTAGAAATATTTTGGAATTTTTGAGTGTTTTAAAGTAGTGAAATCATTCATTTAATATAAATGGAAGAACAAGAAAATCATAGAATTTAGAGATTCTAAACATGGATGTTTGGGATATTTCACCACTTTGTCCCACATTGGGTCAATGTACTTTTTTACATTCATCAATGATTTAATAAGGAAATTATGGGTTTTATTTCTTCAGTAAAAAATCCATGATGTTCAAACAGTTTGTTTGGTGTAGGTATGTTGTGTAAAAGGTGACCAAATTAAGTGATTAAAGTATGATAATAGTGGGGAATATGATATCAAAAAATTATAGAGGTTTTTTAGGAGGAATTAAATTAGGTTTGAGAAACTTTTCTCGGAATGCTCGAACAAAATGGATTAGTTGAGAGTTTAAATTAATCATTAACTGAGAAGGATATGATAAGAGAACTAAATTTTAGAATGTCCAAGGAAATTTGGATGAAATTAATCATTTCTATATATTATCATATGAATAGTAATACTTATACAGAATTTTATCATGATATTATAGAGATACTATAGACTAAAAAACTTTGTGATTTTACTCACCTTAATGTTTTTCAATGTATCCCTTACGTCTATGCTAATGTTGAGGACCATGAAAATCATTAATAAAAGTACAATTATTTTTTATGGGATATTGGTATGTGAAAATTGGTTTTTTAATTTATAATAAAACTTATTAGAAGATAATTTGAAGTTATAATGTTCTTTTTAATGAGAGGGTATTATGGATAGAAAAAATATTGGTGGGAGATATATTTGAAAAAAAAGTACCTAACTATATATAACATTACTTGAATGGTTGTTATGAATGAATAAAACTTTCCCAAAGTTCAAGGATCTTAAAAATTGTGAACTAATATATATGGTTATATGAATTATTGAAATTTCTAAAGAAAAAAGAAGCTCAAATTAGAGTTCTGGAATGTGATTTTTTTGAATGATGTAATTTTAAAAAGAGAATAACAATAGGTTGAAATATAGATATCTACCATTATTATATAACCAGTTCAAAGTTTCAAAACAAATTTTCACTTCCTACCACATATATATGGAGGAGATCTTGAGCTCAAAAAATAAGTGATGAGTCTCAATGATTTTGTATAATGGGAGTAATCTATGAAATAAAAAATAAATTTGTTACATGTAAACAAGAGTTTGGTGATAAAAAATTACCAAATGGGAATAAAGTTCCATAGAACCAATAGGGTTTCTATTTAAAAGAAAAAGTTGATGGTATAAGGAGGTACAATTCAAGACTGGTTATTTAAGGGGTTATGAATAAGGAAAGAGTGAATATGTCAAATATTTTATTACATGTTGGAAGATATAAAACTATTCAAACATTACTGGGGCTAGTCAGTTATGTAATTTTACTTCTAAAATATATGGAATTAAATATAACATTCATTCATGGTGAATTATAGTATAAAAGTTATGTGAAGCAACTAGAGGATTCTATGGGATAACAGAATGAGGGATTGTTGCGTAAGCTATCAAAAGTGTTAATGGATTAAAGAAAGTTCCAAGGTTGTCAAACCCAAAGTTTAATGCATTTATGACTGATAATTACTTAAACTAAATAAAAATGGATCATTCTTGCTACCAAAAGGTGTTAAATGTTGAGATTTACACCATTATTCTCTTTTATATGGATGAAATTATCCAGTTGGGTTCAGAGAAGAAATTGATTTTAGAGGTGAAATTTGACTTTTTTATATTATTTGAGATTAAAGATCCTAGTGAAGCTAATTAAATGTCGAGGATTCATAATAAGAGAGACCTAAAGACCTGAACATTGATTTTTTATTATATGGAATACATCTAAAAGGTCATCAATAGGTTCAAAATTTTCATATTCAAACCAGTTTCATCCCTCAATATCAAAACATCATGTTATTAAAAGATAACGAAAAGAAAAAGGAATGTGATACTAATTACCTAGTGAATGTTTAATTTACATCAATATAAGGTAGTTTCATGACTGCAATTATTTTTAAAAGAATAAAAAATAAATTTTTAGTAGGCTTTATTAGTCATTTTATGGAAGATTTTGTAAAGGAGAACTTAGAAGACATGATTTTGATTATCTAATATAACAAAGGTTGAAAATATATATTATTGTGATCTAAAACAAATGATCAGTTGTTGGGTTATGCGGGTGAATAATTTGGATGATATATGTGTGTGTGGAAGAGTACTACCATAATTATGTTTACCATCGGAGGCTCAATCATAAGTTTCATGTCTATGTTGAATTTTATTATATATGTATTCAAAAAAAATAGGAATATGTATCCATCACTGATATTGAGATAAAAATAATATGGATAACATTTTTATTGGATAAACTTGAAAGTAGTTAAGAAAATGGATTATGATTCTATGATAATGAAAGTGAAATTCATTTGGATATGAATTCAGTTTTTCACTCATGAAAAAACACATTAATTTGAAATATTATTTAATAATAAATATTCTAGAAGATGAGGGGATAGATATATGGAATATTAGCATAAGTCCAAATCTGATAGACATGTTTACTCGAGTTTTAGTCTGTGAAATTCTGAGATATAATTGTGAATTAGTGGGACTAGGGTGACTAAAAGGTAGACATGAGAATTTATTTAACTATAGAATCTAAAATGATCATTTTATTAATAATTGTTTAATGGATTTTGAATTCTTAAAAACAATCTTTAATTGAGAGATAATTTGAAAATGAGAATTCTAATTTCATGTTATTTTTTATGCATCAATAAAGAGTGACTTCGAGAAACAAGATTTAGATTATTGTATGCTCATAGACTCTATTGATCAGAAGGAGGAAGGATGGTTTGAATTTTATATTTTAGAATGAGGAGTGTAGTGGTAATATCTAAATGATGATGTGTAGAAGTTATAGCTCATAAATTAATCAAATATATTTTTTTATGTAGGGTGTACTCACAGTTAATTTATTCGGGTTTTATAAAGGCTATATATGATTCATCAGTTGACACATGTGATAATGAATTGCACATTTATGAAGAGTTAGTAGTTACGGAAAGAAGAGATATATAAAATTGGATGTTACCATGTCCAAAGGTGGGTCCCCCGCAAATCATGGAAGGTGATTGAACTAGTTAGAAAACACGGGCTAGCCCAAAAGGTGGAGGGGATGAAATATATTGTGTGTGTTAGAAACCCTACGATAAGTAAAATAATTATTCATAAAAATATCTAATATTTATAGTATTTTCAATTATGTTTTTAATATTTCATATTTTATGGAATAGATTGAAACAATTTTCCTCTACCATATATGCATGATTGACATCAGATCCATGAAAATCATTATTTTCTTTTTTTGTTTTCTTTTTTCTCTCTTGAATGATTATTTTTAATGGTTGTTTTTTGGGTGTTCAAGAGAGTTCCATTTTGATGTAGTGATTTAGGGTGTGGTTTGACTTCCTAGGTACTCATAAATCAATTCCTAAGGTTTCTTCTGATATTGTATAATTACCAAAGCTTTGTTCCATTTTGAAGCTTCTAGTGGGTTTTTCTATTGATCAGTGGTTTTTTATATTGATCAGTGGTTTTGAGATTATTTACAAGTGTTATCAAATATTTTGATTCAATAATGATTTTAAACCCACTTAACATTAGAATATTTAGGAAAAACATTGTCTATACATTTTCAATTTTTTGGGAGGCAACTATTTTAGAAGGTATGTCATCAAAAGAAGTAAGGTTTTGATAAGAGAAATTTGATGGGATGATATTTAGATTTTATAGGATACAAATAGAATATTATTTGTTTTATAAAGAGATACATATTATATTGAAAGTATTGAAAATAAAATAAAATAAAAAATAGAAATGGTATTTTCTTGATTGAAAGGCACTTTGATTGATACAAATGTATCTAGCATGAAATATTTCCTACATCATCCCAGAGGTGAAAACCATAATGTAGCAGATAAATAATCTGATAGACATGTTTTACAATACAAAAATAATGAACCAAGCATTCATTATGAAGAGGTTATTTGGTATGATACTATAAAAAGTAAGATCAGTGGATAATAATATATATAGATTTTACATGATATAGATTCATCTTGAAGTTTCAAGTAAAGATCATATAATATGGGTGGAATTATTTGTAGATATCATCACTATGAGAATCATGGGATATGATGGGGACTACAACAAGTAATTATTATAGGAATACTTATAGTCTTTATGGATATTATACATATCATTTGGAATGAATATATTCAGAATAATAGATTCCAAGAACTTACCATAACCACACACGATATGAAAGTTAGAAAATATTTGATTCAATAGAAATATATGAAGAAATATAAATATGTTTTAAGGAAGAGAAGTCATGGTAAATCTACTAGGCCTCGACCCCCTATATTGGAACTATGTAAAGAAAGGGATCTTGAAAAAATAATATAGAGATTTTATGGTGAATTATAAAAGGGGTGATTCCAAATGTTTATGTTCCACCAACACTGGAGTTTATGGTGAGAGAAATTGACTACTAAGTATTAATATTGCATCAATATCTAGGGTTATTGATTCTATGCATTCCTTCAATTCTACTACCAATAGAGGATGCCTGGTGAATTATTTACTTAGAATATATTTCTAGGTTCATTTGTTTTATGATTAATTTTTTAATATCATGATTAAGTGAGATGTAAATGTCTAAATTCTAATGGTATAAATATTCCTCCCATTCACCACATATCAATTTTACCAAAAAAACTAATTTTAATTTAATTTCTCAATAAAACAAGTTATGTAAGAAGATTTCAAAAAGAGGCATTGAATATTTCTCAAGGTCTAATGGTTATGGAAATTTTTTGAAATATGGGATGATGTATCTAACTATAAGAATTAATGGAGAAAAAATATCTAGAATGACAAATTGTGAAAGTTTAGGGATATATAATTACAATCATGGGAACCATAGTGAGATGAAATTTTGAGTCTTAGAGGATAAGGATATATTGGAGCTTGATTATATATATTTATATTGTTTTGATAGTTATATAACCAAAAATTAAATTATAGTGTCATTTAATATAAATGGAAGAAAATCCAATTCCCCAAAATTAGACTTCATGCTAATAAATGTTTGGGGCCCTATACTTGTCCATTCTCATTGAGTGTTGATGTACATTGTTACATTCATCCATTATTCCCCAATATAGTTTGGTTTTACTTCACTAATAATAAATAAAAGGTGTTAAGAGTGTATTTTTTGTGGATAGTAATAGTGAAAAATGGATAGAAGTATAAAAAAGTTCTTAAGGTATAATAATAATGGGATTATAGTAGCAGGGAGTTCTTGAATTTTTTCTAGAGGAAAGGAATATAGTTGAAAAAAATGTTCCCAAAGCATAAGAAATGAATGGAGAAGTGGATTGTATGAATTAGACATTGATAAAAAGGATCAATGTATGAGGAAATATTATAAAATTTCCAAGGAAACTTGGATGAGATTATTCAATTTTGTGACTTATCTAATGAACATGAGTCGTTTTTCATCATTGAACAAGGAGATTCCAAAAAAGTTATGAACTAGAAAAAAAGAGGAAGTTACTCACCTCAATTTTTTTAGAAGTCTTTAATATGTCAATATTGATTCAAATTATCAAGAAACATTTGAAGAGAATTCCCACGTATATTTCTTTTTGGGATATAGTAAAGAAAAATTGGGTTTTTGACTTTAGAATAATGATTATCAAAATATCATTAGATGTTGGGATATTCTTATCAATGATAAGGTCTTGTGGAAAGATCATAACATGGTGGGAGATGTATTTGAGTACAAATAACTGACTAACCGTATCCAAGATGATATGAGAATCTTGAATAATAAATGTTCTAGAAAGTTCAAAGAGCATTAAGTGTTCAAAGGAATTAGTAATGTTAGAAGTAATATAATACTCAAAAACTGTAAAATACCAAATCAGATTTTCACAAGGTGATGTTTTAAAATAAATATTTTCAGAAAGATAATAACCATAGGTTGAATTATAAAGATCAATCTAGATCAGATTACCAATTAAAAGGATAAAAATGGATACAGACTTCCAAATTATTATTGATGGGGGAGAGACTGATATCATGGAAGAAGTGAATATTTTATTTTATTAGGTAAAGATTGAGTTCTCCATGAATTTTAAATATAATCATTTTGTAAAAACAAATTATTGGAGATAATGGAATAACCATAAGGGAATATAGTTATTTAGAACTAGTGGGTATTCCATTTAAAAGAAGAAAATTTTTATAGAAGGAGTTACACATACATATTGGTTGTGAAAGGGTTTCAAAGAAGGTATAATATTTCATTGAAATTTTCTCACAGGTTATAAAACATGAAACTATTCAAATTGTCTTGATTCTATTTGATTATTAATTTTTATATATATAATAGATATATGTAAATATAAAATTTATCATGGTGATTTAGAGGAGTATTTCTATATAAATATACTAAAGGGTTTCATGGAAAAGAAGAATTGGAGATTATCATGTAAGTTGAAAATAATCCTTTATATCCTAAAGGAAGTGCTAAGGAAATGGAATTTGAGGTTTGATTCCTTTATCGAAGAGAATGGGTTTGACTATAGAAAATATGACAACATTTTATATCCAAAAAAATTCAAGGATTTAAGTAACATTATCCTTATCTTGTATATGGATGACATGATCTTGATGGGTCTAAAAAATACAAATATTTCAGAGGTATAAGTTTATTTTCTAGGAATATTTGAGAGAACTAAAAATGGAATTTGAGGATAACTATATGTTGATATTTCTATTTTCATTAATTATAGGTAGATTGTTTTATGAAATTTTTTTTATACTATTAGACATTTCATATGAATGAAATGATTTTTTCATTTTTATCCATTGAATTTGAAATGGGAGTTGTTATTTAGTTTATATAAAATCTAGAAAATAAGGACTAATAATATGTTACGTATATTATCTTATATCTTTAAGTATTAGAAGACTTACCCTTTTTTTGAAATAGATGGTATATTATATTGTTACGTTGATAAGTATTTTAGAGGAGATATAGATGCATGAAAGTGTACCAAAGGATTTATGTTTACCTCTAGAGGTAAATCTATGAGTTGGACATCAAGGTTTTAGATGGTTATAACACTATCCACAATATAATTAGTATGTATGTTTATCCCAAAAATATGGAAAGATATGTTATGGAATTTTTGTTAGAGAAACTTAGAAAGTTCCAAAAAAATGGTTTTCTCTTCTATGAAGGTCAAATTTCAACTTGTTTGGATAATAATCTAATGTTTTATTCATAGAAAAAAATGAAATGAAATATTGTTTCATTATAAATATATTTTAATATGGGGTGATAGAGTCATGGAAGATTGATAGATGTAAAAATATGGATGAAATTTCTATAAAGGTTTTATTCTAGGGAAGTCTAAAATAGCATTATTCCTCAATGGGTCAAGGGTGACTGGAATGAAGATTGGAGATTCTATTTGTTCAAGGAAAGTATGAAAGATTATTCTTTTTAAGTGTTTAAGGGATATTGAATTATTTAATGTTGTATTTAAGTGTGATGTAGTTAGAAAATTTTAATTCAATTTTTTTGTTCTATTTTCTATATTTGAAAGGAGTTATTCCAAGCCATAGGTTATGAACCATCAGAGGATCATGGATGTTAGAGATCAGTAGTAGGAATGTTTCTCTAGATTTCATTTCATGAAATTATAAGTGTAGTGTAAATATATAGATAGTGATGGGTAAAAGTTATGGATTGTGTCAGAATGAATCAAATGAGGTTACATTGGGGTTTCTCAAGTAATAGTAACTATGTTTTACCAAAAGATGTGTATGATTCATCAGATGAGTTGTGGATAATTTCTGGAACATTAATTATGAGTTAGTAATTATATAAGGACAATATAAAAGTGATTTAAGGTTACCACGACCAATTTTGTGTCCTCCAAAAATCTCAGAAGGTGGGAAAACCGGTTTACTCGATGTTCCACTGTTGTAAATTGTCCTGGGACCATCGGACTTACCAAGCATACCAACTCACAATAAGGCATCAATCTTAAGTCCCCATACCTCATAAGACATCGAATAGAAATGTGTTTTAATGAGACATAGTGAGGAGTATATAACCAAATATTTGAGTGAAATAATAGTGAAAATAAAATAAAAAAATTAACAAACATAAATTTTATAGTATATAAGATAAATAAACAAAACAAAATCATGTTATAATAAAGTGAAATATTATATACATACTCATATACATGCTAAAATCATTATATGATCATACACAAGGTTAACCACTTATAAAAAATAGAAAATGAAATGTATAGGGATTTAATAATATCCTCAAGTCGTACCTAAAACTTGGTCTCTGTATATCCAATGAGCTTATCTAGCTTGATTATTAGACTCCATACAAAAGGATCTTATCGGTCATGCTCCACTGGGCCACCAACCAATCAACAATTCATCTTGTGATCAATGTGAAATAATAAATACCATTATACACCAGCACCAAAGTTCCCATACATGTGGTGAGAAAAAAATCTCAATAGGCTACCCCAATGGTGGCCCTAACATCTTCTATCACAAAGAATGAATACAACATGTGATGTATACCACACAACTAAATAATAATAACTATCATAAAAATAAATAAATAAGAATTAAATAGTGAAATAAATTAAATAAAATACCTCTAATACATAGGTTTTAAGATTTCACATTTCATTGACCAATATTGCTATGTCCAAATCTAGAGTCCTCAGAAAATGATGCTTTATAAGACACTTAACCATCACTAACACCCACAAGATCAAGATAAATCTTCCAAATATCTTAAACTAAAAAGCATCAAAGCTAGATACTAGGATCTATAAATAGGAATCTTGAACAACAACACAATTTGTTTTTGAGATCTAGGAAACCAATAGCACAATATGAACTGAAGACAAGAACCTCTAAGTAGACATAATTAGAGAACCTATAAATGTTTGATGAGTCTCAGAAAACTAGGTTGGATAATCTAACTTTTTAATGAAACACTGATTGATCAAAGACAAACCCATTCCATGTGCATGGAAACATTTTTAATCTATCCTAGGAGGAAAAAAGAATCCAAAATAAAAACAAACCTACCTAGAGAATAATATAAAACTAGGGGGTAAAGGTTCACTCATCCAGTTTTTCCATTAGGTCCCTAAACACACCTTATAGGTATCCATTCACATCCAAAACAAAGAAATTAATAACACCAAAAATTACTAAAATAATCCATTATAATAAGGGATGACCAATACCCAAACCCAACAAAAAAAACCAATATAAATAGCATTGAAATTCTCTAATTCAACAAAAATGGGCCCCTCGTCATTTCTCTAGAGATATACAAAGAAAAGAACACAAAAAAAAGGTGTACCACAAGAACATGTGAAACATTAGTCTAATATCACCACATGAAAACCTCAAATTGACTCTCTGGAACCTAACCTATCCTAAAATAACACCTTTCCCACAAAGGAATCCTCTATGGTCCCTCAGACACATATAAAACTCTACATGATAGAGTATAGACATACCATGAATCCAACAATTTTGATCCATACCTGAGTATCATAATAAAATATACCTCAACCAACAAATTCTATAACCCCAATTATTCAATCCTTATGTAGTTGGTCTCTTCGTCCAAGGTCAAATAAAGGAACCACATATAACCATCTTAGAAATTAATCTATCCCACGTATTGATAATTATCAAAAATATCATAAAAACCACATGGAATCCATAAACCAAAGTGACCCACAATCCCATGATCAGCATCTAGTCCTATTAAAACAACTTAGTAACTTTGAAATATTTCTAAAACAAATCCTCAAAATAATCATCCTATGAAACCTGAATCAATCACCACATCACATAAATGATCACAAAATGTCAAAAGGTCTTCACAGTCAGAACCTATATATAATAATATTAATTATAGACTAATCACAAGTTAAATTCTACCACTAGGGTGATAAAAATAGTGAAATACATCCAAGGGAAGAGTAAATTGTGTGTAACTCATGTAGATGATGTGTACTCAAAAAACACAAGCTGGTTGTGTACCACTACCCAAACTAGGGTTTACCTCTAAAGTACAAGTCATGTATCCCTTACACAAGTTCTATAATAGAATCTAGGTACTTTTCCATGTACCTCACATGGGTTTAATCCAAGTACTGCACATGTCCTATTTCCATGTACTCTACACAAACACTATACATATATCCTACATGGATATGTGCCACCCACACAGGGCATCTTGATGAGTACTTGGACACACCTTGGGTGGTCCTACATTTCATATCCCAAATAAAGACATCATTTAACCCTCATCTTCAACCCAATATCCAAAATAAAGAATACATGGTATGTAATTCAGGAACACATGATGTGTGATCTAGTTTTCTAGAATAGAAAACCTAGGCAAGTGGCCTAAAAAAATAAAATCTCCCAAAACAACCTAAAATAAACCTCAAGGGGTTTCCAATAAATTTTATAGGGATATAAACACTAAAAAATTTGAATTAAAATCATATAATGTGGAAAAATCAAATACATCATACCTCTAAGAATTTAACACTGAAGATTCAAGCTCATATTTTCACCATGCACCCATTGCACCCCAACCTACCTATAGACAAGCTCTCTGATGATGATGCCCTCATCCATAAATTGATTATTTACCTCACCTCTTTCATACATGAGACACCTTGAGAGGCCATGTATGTGAGAGACCAAAGGGTAAAGGAGGAAAAGAAAAGGGAAAATGGAAAAGAAATAAATTAAAAATAAAACATAAAATAGAAAAAGGGCTCAAGCATGGACTTGAAGTTTAAGATGAGTTTATGCCTCACCTCGAAAAAACCCCATGTTCCAAAATCAATAAAAAATTTAAAATTTCAATCCAAGGATCCATTAAAAAATATAACTTATTTAACGTATGAGAGAAGTTTATTATTATTAATTAAGTATTAAATATTCTTTGAAAATATGACCAAATTAAAATTAAACAAAACTCCTTTCCTAGGATAAATTCCATATTTTAGGACCAAAATAGTAGTCATACAATTATTATGAGATTATTTACAAGGTGAAATTAACATTTTCCCCCTTAAAACCACCCAAGAAAAAAAATTAAAATCCTCCCTATTATTTTAAACCTTTAATGATGCTATTCATTAAAAAATCATCACTATAATACTTCTCACCACTAATAATCCTCGTTGGATAACCAATATCCAAGAACTAAACTCGAGCACATGCACATATGACACCACCATGACCATCCACTAACTAGTCTCACATCTTCCATGATCCATTTAATACGAGGTTAATTCATTCCTAACTGATATAATTCTCCCTACCATAGGAGCATCCTTATCATCATACCATGACCAAAACCCTAAAATCCTCATATTATAATCAATACACTAATGAAAAAAATAACTTGATGTGGATAACTCACTCACACTTGTGCTCTAACCAGAAACACCAACTATTACCAATTCATGTCCCTATAGGAATGAAAAAATCAACATAAAAACCCACTTAAAATAAGGATTACCTCATCTAGTTTATAACAACCCCTACCTCGAAATATGTTGCATTAATGGGAGATAGATAATGACCACCAAGTCACACCTCCAACAGTCCCTAGGTTGGTGACTAGAAGAATGGGTTTAATAATCCCACATATATGGGAGGTATTACCCTCTATAATAAAACATGATCAATAGATAGGATAAAAGAACACAAAAAAAACTCCAACAAATAATATAAAATAAACCCAAAACTATCGTTAAATTCATGTATAATGTTAACTAATAAATTTAAATCTATCCAGTATTGAAAAAAGACAAGTCCTATTGTATTAAATCAACAACAACTCTAAAACATAGGCCAGTAATGTCCACCTCAATGTCCAAAGTCATCCGGGATACTTGAAAATAGTTTATATATATAGGGTGAGAATAAGATATATACTCACTAGGGACATAACTAAGGTCTTAAGTGAAAATGTGATAAAATAATTATAATATGCTTGTGAAAAAACAAAAGAACCAATAAGAATTTATATAGGACAATGAACCATCCCATCCTCAGCATGGGTCACCCACCAAATCACACATCCAATATAGCAATATATCATGAAGATCATAACAAAAAAAGGCACACCACTATCGATTCACCACTAATTCACCACTCTCACAACTCAATTTAAAACATACTATTCTCCCAGACCTTCTATACATGTCACATAACATCCAAATTACATAACATCTCACCCAAAACACCTGGTCTATCCCTACTACTAAAAGAAGATTATGGAAGGGACACTACTACTAATATGTAATTTATCAGTGCTAGAAAATTCGATTAACCGCACTAAAAAAGGACTGTTAATCGAGGTGAGGATAAATGGGGGTCCCTTTTATCAGCACTCAAAAAAGCGCTGATAAAGGCCCCTTTTATTAGCGCTAAAAAAAGCATTGATAAAAGACCACTTTATCAAGGTTTATTTTAGCATTGATACAAGGGGTCTTTTATCAGCACTTTTAAAAAGCGCCGATAAAAGTCAAAAAATTTATAAAATAATAAAAAATAATTATATAATGTGGGGGGGGGAGCTTTTAACAGCGCTTGACCCCCCATTTATTAGTGCTAGGCAACCCCCCCCCCCCCACACACACACACACACTTTACCATGTGTTGCCCTTCCCGTGCATCCCCACATGCACACACCCCTTTTCTTCCACCTAAAATCGAACCCGCGATCTCCCCCCTTTCGCGGCTACACCTTTACCACTAATCCATTTGGTTTTTTCTCTATTTAATGATATATTTATTTATATATATATATATATAGTTATATTTATTCATATATTAATATAGATTCATATTAATATAAATATATTTATTCATATATTAGTATATATATATATATTCATTTTTATATTAATAAATATTAATATTTATTTATATATATATATTTAGTTATAAATTTTTATCAGTATATTTATTTGTATATTAATATATACTTATAAGATTAGTTTTAAATACATTTATGAAATATGTTTTTATGTGTGTTTATAAATAAATAAATACATACATACATACATATATACAACACAAAAACACACAAACACATATATATTTATGAATAAATACATATATATGTGTATTTGAAAAGCCATAAAATGTTAAAACAACAACAATTTATAATCCAAAAGCCTGTTCTTACCCCACAACTAGTCAAATCAATGAAAATGAAACAATATTCTATATAATATGTGGTACATGACTAATGGACATCCAGATCAGAAGTTATACTTGTTTGATTGATAACAAATCAGGGTATCCCGACTAAAACTCAGTTTTGGAGTCCTTTTGTGCCTTTTTTGGGCACAAAAATTGTTACAAAAGATTTTTTTAGGTCACTAGTGCGTAGATCTCATCACAGGATTTGATTTGATTTGCTGTAGAGCTCAAATGGATACCCAAATCAAAAGTTATGGTTGTTTGTAGTTTGAGTTACATTTTATACTTATTTTAGATCTTTTATTAATTTTTTTTTTGATTTTTTGTGTCTTTCAATTTTTATTAAATGACTTTTAATCAATAATAATTAGCAAATTATTAATTAAAAATATTTTCTAAAATATTTTAAAGCCATTTTCACTAAATTTCTTATATATTAAATGTAATAGTCTATTTATACTTATCTAAAACATATTTAAAAAATATATATTATAATTATATCAATATAAATATACTTATATAACAATATTTTATTTTGCAAGATTTTTTTTGAAACATAAAATTTATCAGTGGTAGGAAAAATCACCGATAAATCCCCCCTTTATTAGTGATAATAAAAGAAGCACTGATAAAGGGGTCCCCTTTATCAGCGCTAAAAAAAGTGCTGATAAAGGGTCACTTTTAGCAGTGCTATTAAAAGTGCCCCTTTATCAGAATTTTTTTTAGCGGTGATAAAGGCCCCCTTTATTAGTGCTTTTTTTAGTGATAATAAAAGGGCAGCGCTTCCCTTGCCCATTTTTGTAGTACTGGTAGGGTAGCTGGCCATCTGTATCACCACCAACCTAGATATTGGTATAAACACCTGAAAAACCAAAACTATAAGTATTATTAATGTTATCCAATTTAGGTTGGGAACATTTTAAATAACATAATATACATTATATATATAGAACATATCACCCAAGAAATGGGTTCAAAAAAAGTATACTAGAACACACCACAACAACCACTGCACCACACATGTACCATCAAAACCACTACCACCGCTATATGAAATACACCACAAAACCACTACACATGCCACACAACATTTCCCACATTCATTTATAGGTTTCAACACTTTCTAGATATATCATGATACACCATATTTCATTTAATAATCTAATTCATTCACATTTATGCTACCCATTCATTTAACATTAAATTCATTCAATCCATTTACCACACATCAATTCCAACCCATTCATATTTAATTACATTGTTAAAATTATTTCAAGGATAATCAGGAAACTAAAAAAACCTTGCCTCTCCAAAATTTTCCCAACTCACATTAACCATCCCAAAAAAACCCTCACATCCACCACCATCACCACACCAGACCAACTAATCAGTCTCACTATAGTACCCCAACACTGTACATATCAACTACATATCGCAACATATCTATAATACACATTAACCACACATTTTTACCACATGTCACCTCTAAAAATCATCTCAAATAAGAACAATAACCTCCTAACACTACAAAAAATTATGAACAACAGCCTCTATGCACTATTACCACACCAAAAATATCCACATCACATCCACTGTTCACCACATTTCAAAAATACCCTCATCACATCTACTATTCACCACATCAAACAACTACCTACATCACATCCATGCCAACCTACCACCACATCACATCCCAAACCTACCCATTATATAGCCCAACCAGTCAGCTCCATCACCATAAAAAAATTCACCCAAACCACATAGGAAAACATAACAAACATACGAACACACAACAAAACTCACCATATTCCACAATTATTTAGGGGATTCTATAACATTACCTTTTTATTTAGCATGGGTATTATAAAAAAACTAAGTTTTTACGAAATTTGTTTTTATGAATATATGCATTCTTTATCCTTTTATTCAAGGTGATATCACCCAAAACAAAACAAAGGTCTCTGAATATACCATCTGCAACACAATCAAGGGCCACAATAGTTTTTATTTTTTGTATAAGAAAAAAACATGATCAATATCATTAAATAAACATATTAAAGAAGTAAAAGATGTGAAATACCCATATACCCATGAATTTTAATTATGAAAATTATTTATATTTATTATGAAAATTCTTACTATCCACCTAAAGAAAAGAAAAAGAATGTAGATATCACACAAAGAATGCAAAATTAGTGAGAATAAGGATTCCCTAAATTAAAGAAGCTTTATTATCTCACTTCACACTAGAAGGAAAAGAAAAAAAATCATGTAAAGAACAACCATACATGAAAACCTTGGATCAACCTACACTACATCAAGGGGTCATCAAAAAATCCTAAAACACACCTCAAATGGATCGAAGCATGAGTAATAGGGCTATAAGATCACTAAAAACCACATTGGGTACACCCAAAATGATAGAGAGATGGGTAGTAGAAAGAAAATGATAAAAAAAATTCCAAAAAAAGAGAAATAAAAAAGTATCATGTCATCTGACTTATGTCATAAATCCATCATTTACTTAGTAAGTCCCACAAATCAAATAAAATATGCAGTAAAACTAACATTTTGGCCATAAAACTTTTGATACCTCAAATTAATATAAAAAACATGGAACCTAACGCTTAATTAAATATATTCCATAAATTCTATTATTATTGAGTAAGCCCATTTTTCACATCCACCACTCTACCACATACGATGCATAAACCAGAATACTAAATAAGGCATAAACCACTCATTTACACTATAAAACCTTATTTTATAATGTAAAATTCCTGATTTAATTTTTCTATATCTTTAATGCTACTGAACCTCCTCCAAAGACCTCCAACTACCTTAAAATAGGAAATTAATGGGTTGATAAGGAATAAACTATTACATTAGATACACCATCAAAGATTCCCATCCCCGAGAATCATAACCAATACCAAATAAAGTTAAATGGTTTCGAAAAAATACCCCACAAGATACTTCTCAAGGATATCATTATGCCTCAACCCTACCATTATCCCAAATAATCCAAACCAAAACACCAACAAAACATCCCACACATCTACTTCATCACACAACCAAACCATATCCTCCCACAATTCATAACAACAGACATCCTATACCATCCACATGACACCACTTTCCACACATCCATCAATATGAACATCTCAAACTCCACACATTCCAATCCAACCACAAACAAATCCAAAAAATAATGTCACCATGAGCATAGAAATCATATAATTTTAACTTCCATTTCATGATATTATTTTCTTTAGGTATCACTGACTCACATGGATAGTTTTAATCACATTAGAGTATAACACATATTGATTATGACTCAGGTCCTCTCATTTTCATATGTTGGAATATTTATCACCTATTACAAAATACACATCAATGTAAACAACACAACTAATAAAAAATCAAGATCCACCATCATATTATCAAAACATAACAGAGTAAGGAAAAAATAAAAAAAACTATAGGTGCTGGGAAAACATATATTCCTCTCATTCCCATGTAATATCCTCTACAAAATTATTCCTCTATAAACACAAACCAATGAATTTTTCTATCGATGAATCACCTTGTCTTGGTGATCCTAGATCTCTATTAGCCGCTCCAAAAACATTACATCATCCTTGATATCCAACTCTCCCTAGTCAATGATGTGAGTGTCAACGTGAATATATTGGAAAATATGGGACATGTGGAAGATATCATAGATCCTCTTTAACCATAGTGGCATCTCCAACCAATAAACCACCTCAAAAACTCACCTCAACACCTTAAGGTCCTAAAAAGCATTGGATAATTATTACTACCGTACCAAACCTTCTATATCCACACTGATGAGAGACTCTTAAAAACACTTGGTCTCTAATCTCGAACACCATGGGACATTGCCTGTGATTAGAATAGGCATTATTATGGTCATGTTCCACCCTCATCCTCTATTGAACCAACTAGATCTTCTTGATTATTCTATGCACCACAATAAGAATAATAATTACAAACCCAAAACCACCATCCAACACTATGAAGAGCAACACATCCACCTATAAAATTCCATAAATGGGGCCATTTTAATGGACAAGTGATAAAATTTTTTGTATTAAAACTATACCAAAGTTATGTACCTTACCAATGATCCACCAAATTCTAGAATGAAATATCGCAACATATTCTCCAACATCTGGATGGTCTTCCCTATCTACCCTTCTTTTTTAGGGTGAAAATCCATAATAATGCACAATTGGAACTATAAAACATGATGTAATCCCATCCAAACCAGAAAAGTAAAATGAAGATGCAGATCAAATATTATGTTTCTCAAAACCCTATAATTACTAACCACATCATTGATATATCCCCTCACCAAAAAAATCCATGGTAATTTACACAAAGATCACCAAAATGTGAGATGATTTCATCAGCTAGTACACTACCAACCAAATTACCTCACAGCCTCATTCAGATCGAGGTAAAAATATAAAAAATCACATCGATATGTATTCCCATTTACACTAGAGAACATACAAGGACTAAAAAAATTACCAGGAACATGGAGGTCCACTTTCACCTACTGGAAAACTAGACACATCTCCACAAACTCTATCACTAACCATTTCATCCCTAACAACCAAATATGTGTCTTAAAGCAATGATATATCATTTTAACACGAGGATGTACTACTAAAGGTGATATATGAAACTCTTGAATAACTCCATCATAAATTTCCTATAGAATGAAAAACATTCCCAAAAAAATTATGGTTCTGAGCATCCTCTGACCATCCTTCAAGGGATTAACCATGGCCATGATGGTCGAAAATTACCTCTATCTCCAAGTCTCCCCACCGAGAATTGTCTACCATACACATCATAGATGAATTTACATTAATATGATAGAGACAACTATAGATCTTTCTCTCCATGATGAAAATATTATTTTTTGCAGGCTCCTCTATCTATTTCTAATCATCTACAGACTCCTGAGGCATATTTCCTCAATACATTTAACTCAACACATTGACAACCACATTACCCTTTAATAGGGTGTAAGATTTATCAAATTCAAAATCATAAAGGGAATCCATCCACCTTTACTAGTTTATATTTAGATATCAATTAGATAAAACATATTTTGGGATCTTGTGGTCTATGAAACCCGCAAAGTTCTTGCCAATGATGGAATTACTCCAAAAAATTAGTGAAAACACAACCTTCACTAACTCTAGATAATGGGTGGAATAATTACACTTATGGGTATGTAAATACCTTGAACCATTTGATATCACTGCTCTCTATTACATCAACATGCATCCCAAGACCATATAAGCCATGTCCTAGAAAACCTCAAACAATGGAACTCCCTCTAGACCAAAGCACTAGATCACTAACCAACTTCTCATTTAGGTAATCAAACACTACATGGAACTGATTTCTCTATGAAAGGAATTAGTATTTTTTGGTCAATATCATTAGTATGGATATAAATTGAGAGAAATCAGGCCTAACCCTTTGATAATAGCCATCAGGACTAAGGAAACTACTAATAATCTTCGTGTAATTGGGTGATTCCCAAGAAACAACTACCTCTGTCTTGGATGAGTTAACCACACACCCTATCATGACAGTACATGTCCAAGGAAATTCAACTCCCACATCTAGAATTAACACTTGGAAAACTTCCCATAGATTTTGTGACGCTGAATGGCTAGAATAATATCTCTGAGATGCTTGACATACTCCTTCTTTAATGACCATTAGATCATGATTTCATTTATGAATATGAAAAAACCAGCCCAGGAACTCAAACAAAAGTTCATGAGCCCCATGAAACACAATAAGTGAGTTCATAACACTGATTCGTATGACTAAAAAGATTGAAGCTTCCATACCTACATTTGAAGGTATTCTTCAAGGTATCCTCATCCTTCACCCTTACCTGATGATATCTAGACCATAGACCGACCATTTAAAAACAACCTTTTCCTCTCACATAGTTGAAAAGATTGTCTATCGTTGCAAGAGTGTAAAAATTCTTGTCCATCACCTGATTTAACCTCTGATTGTCTATAAAAAACTTAGGATATCTTCTACATTATTGGTGAAAAAATAGAGAACCCCATGATGACACATTGAGTCATATGAAACCCATATGAATTAGATCATCCACCTTAAACCACAATTCAATAAACTTTATAGGTACCATCTAATAGGGAACCGTCAAAATTGGAGATATACCTGACTAAAACACTATCCTAAACCTGAAATAATTTTAATGGGGAAGTGTCATAACTTTCTCAAGGAAAACACCCAATAACTCCTCCAAAATCGTTGGAAACCCTGAATATGTGCTTCCACTAATAGTTACACCAACTGCGATTAAATAGGTTCCACTTTCCAACCACTAATTTGATAACCACACATGAAAATGAAATACACTAACTAGACCTAAACATCCAAAAAATACTCTCATTTGGAAAAATTTGATGAATTAATAAAAAAAATATAACCAATTAATTCCAAGGATAACATAACATGGATGTAATAGTATTAAGTAGAAGTCTTTAATTGACTGGTGCTTCCCCATCACCACTCTAGTGACATAGATAAAAAAGGAAGTTTGAACTCCAACTAACATGGATAACCCTAGGGGAACTGGAAGCCTCTGCACATATAGTATCAAAGAACAAACCAAAGAAGGATAAAAAAATGAGTTTGAGGCTCTTCAATCAAACAAAGTACACGAAATGGTAGATTATAAGTTAATCATACTTTTTAAAACTCCAGAGTCTAATGGAACTACCTCTTATAATGTGTGGATCTAACCATGGAAAACTGTTATGACTTTATACTACTAAACTTCATGATCATTATATGGAATAGGTACCTATGTATGAGGACCGTCATGAGGTTACCCTCTTACAACACCACCTACCATCGACTATAGAACAAGCACCGACTGTCCCTGTAGCTAGAACCACCTAAGAGGAAACTATTGCTACTTTCAAAAAGGGGTCTGGACACCCACTATAAATTAGCCTCACTAAATGTTCAAATGCTAATCATGATTATTCAAATTCACTCAAAATTCATGACATGATAATGAGAAACAACCGACAAGTTCTTGGGGGTCACCTTCCCTAAAAGAACAAAAGGAGACATGTCGTGGTCAATTACCTACTGGTTGGAACCCTGACTACATGAATACCCATGGAACACTCCCTAATGCTATGCTCCTTGAAATTACCTTACATAAATTATCTTACGTATCAAATCCTATAGAAAACATCTCCTCAATAACCACCACCTTTTTCTCCACCTTATGATACATCAGAAGCGTAAAAAGTGTGATTGTATACATGATCATTGGGTTCCATGCCTCCTTAATATGTTGCACTCTAGACTACTCATATGGTAAAACAAATATAGAAATGTAAAGAAGGCCCTTGAACCTGATCCCAAGATCCCACACACTAAAACTCCCCTCTTAATGGTAAAGGATCTCTTTCCTCATGGATTCCCTTATTTCCAATGATAGAAACTAAACTTTGAACTCTATCTAGATGTCCAAACACAACTAATATTCACCCTTACCGTCACTAAGAAACAACATCCTCCACTGAAATGCATCTCCACATATATGAATCACTACCAATGAAACCAAGAACTCAGCCCGTACTTAGATCAAACTGAAATTGATCTTAATTTCCTCCATCTAGTGCTCGGTCTCAATATATGAGATTCTCCCCTCATATTTTCCCAAAATATATCGTTGAAAGTAAAGAAAATACATTTTCAAAATATCCTCCTCCTCTATAAGCTCAACTCTCCAAATATTAACAAGACCATATTACTGAGCCACAAATTCCTCAACCACTCATGTATGATAAACATGGGATATTCCTAAAAATGCATGAGAACATCTTAATCCTGGAGGTAATGGGTTTTGTTAAGATTTTTTTTATTTAATTCATTTTATTTTTCCAGAACAACCGAATTCAAACATGAGCACAAAAAATCATGTTACATTTAATTCTGTTATCTATCTACCCTAAAAATAGGTCAACCTCACTTGGTCCTTCAATATGATCAGAGTTTGTGCACTAGATCACATGGGGATCTAATATCCCATGCCTTAACCAGTCTCCCTAGTCTATGTCGTGCATCAAGATCAACAGATGTATCTACCCTAACAACCCATGAAAACCTCAAAGTGAATAATTTTAAACTCTGTCCTATCTCTCAACCAAAACATCAATATAACTCTATCATGAACCCCTCCCTCCAAAGATGTCGTAATGAATGAAGAGAGGTAATAATCCTCAAGTTACACCTCCAGTAGGACCAAGGTTGTTGAATAGTGTCAATGGTATAAAAATATCACATATATGAGAGTCATTACACTGTATAATAAAATAGTATTATGAGAAAGGACAAATAATCACTAAAAACTCTAGAATATAATTTAAAATAAACATAAAACCATATAGAAAATCATGTATTAAGTAAACCAATATAAATAAAAGTCTCCAATATACCAATAAGATAAGTCCTACAATAGTGACTCAATAGAAACTCCAAAACCAATGAAAGTAATGTACTATTCAACCCTAAAGTCTACCAGGATACCTAAAAAAACATTATATATATAGGGTGTGCATAACATGTATACTTCACAGGGACATAACCAAGGTATCAAGTGCACATGTGGAAAGATCATGATAATGTGCCTGTGAAAAAAAATAGAACCTGTAAGCACATAGATAGGTCAACTAACCATCCCATCCTTACCATTAATCACTCACCCAATCATTCATCCAATATATTAATATAACATAAAGATCATAACAATACAAGGGGACCCATTTCCACTTCCCCATTGATTTTACACTCTCACCCCCCAATGTCGAATGTCTTTTTCTCCCATACCTTCTATACATGTCACATCACACCAAATCCCACCCAAAGAAACCTAGGCCATCACTACTACTAAAGGAGTAGTTAGGAAAAAGGGGTATCCATCCATTCATATCACCCCCAACCTGGATGTAGGGGAAAACACCCGAAACTTAGAAACTATGAGCATTGGTAAGGTTATCCAACTAAGGTGTTGTGTATATAGAAATAAAATAACATAAATTATATATAGATGACTCATATTACCTAGCCTATGGGTTAACAACAACTTCACTTTCACACACCACCACAATCACTACACCCCACATCTTCCACCAAAACTGACGCCACTGCTATATTCAACACACTAAACAACTACCACACAATCCACTCAAAATTTCCCACTATTATTTACATGTATCATCGCTTTACAGATATAAAAAGTTCCAATAACTTTTATTTAATAAGAGACTTCTTTCAGATTTACACTGCTTATTCATTTAATGTTAAATTCATTTAATCCATTTAACACACATAAATTACAACCCATTCATATTCAATTACCACATTGTTATTATTTCAGGGCTAACTAGGAAACTAACAAAACCATCCCTCTCCACAACTGGACCAACACACATCCACCCTCTCTACAACACCTCACAACCAACATCATAATTGTGCCACAACAACCTAGCTATCTCACCAAAACAACCATACATCATGCATATTAACTACATCTCACAACACAACTTCCAGACATAATAACCACCCTTAACCACCACAAAATCATCACTATAATGATCCAAAACCTTTGTTAACTATAACCATTGAACACCTCAACCTCTATGCACTAAAACCACACCACAACAAACCACATCGCATCCACTACACATCACATCGTGCAACCAGCCACATCAGATGTACTACGGACCAAATCCCACAATCTTCAACATCTCATACGTGCTAACCAATCACATAATCACATTATATCCTCCACATCACACAACATAGTCATCCACTTCAATTACAACACAACAACTTTCCTAAAACATGTAGGGAAACACAAAAAAATCACACACAACAATAACACACCTCAAATTCCAAAATTATTAAAGAGATTTTATAACATTACCTCTTAATTTAGCATGGTTATTATCACCCAAAACATGTTTCCATGGGAAAAAAATTTATTATATAGATATATGTCATTTATAATTTTATTCAATGTGTAATCACACAAAAATACAATAAGGGTCTTAACAAATATCATCTACAAGGAAAAAAAGGGTTCTAAAATTCGTTTTTTTCAGTATCTAAAATAAGCATGCACAATATCATGTATAACATATATCAAAGTAGTAAAGCATGTGATATCTCCCCATACCCATCAATTTCAATTATTCTAATTAATTATCTTTATTATGATAACCCTTAATATCCACCAAAAGGAAATAAAAAGTATGAAAATCTCACACATACTACATAAAAGGAGTGATAATGATGATTCCCTACCTCAAAGAAGATTTTTGATCTTATTGTAAACCATAGGGTGAAGAATAAATATCATATAAACAACTACCTCACAAGATATCCCAAAATCAACCTACATGGAATAAATGGTTCAATAAATAATCACCCAAAACACACCCCAAATTAAACTACACCAGCACAACAGATCCTAGAAGTAAGCATGAAAGGAAATAATGGGGGAGAGAAAAGAACTTACCACAGATCACGAAAATCTGATAATAGACACCCATAGATTGAAGCAGGAGGAAAGGGGTTGTACGAGCTCTGAATACAACATATCATACTCTTAAAATGAGAAACAGAGTGAAAATAAAATATTAAAATAATAGGCCAAATAAGAGATATAAAAAGGATTTAATTTTCCCAAATTAGGACACAAATCCCTCAATTGCATTGTAAGTTCCATAGACCCAAATAATTTAATCATAAAACTAACCTTTAGGCTATAAAACACTAAAATATTCAACTTCCCAAATAAAATGATGGATCTTGGTGATTAATTAAACTTATGTCATAAATTCAATTCTTATAGAGTAAACCCATTTTTTACTACCTCACCTGTTTTACATACAAGCTATAAACCAACTGTCCATGCATGATGAAAATCACACATTTACACTATAAACCTCTATTTATAGTTCAAAATGATTTATATAGTTCTAATACAACTCCAACTCCACATAACCTCCTCTAGACTCCTCCAGACACCTTAGGCTACCTCAAACTGGAAAAGTAACATGTCGAAAAGGCACAAACCATAACATTGTGTCCTATGATATGATCCACACTATAAGAATTCCCTTACACCACTCCTCAAGCGCAAAAATTTACAGTTCCATAATAACTACATCCTCAATTTTTAAGCTAACTAGTATAGTAAACACTAGACAAAGTAGACTCACCTAAATACAATGTCCACATGTTCCTGTGTGACCTGATTAAAAAACTAAACACATGATTACATGAATCATTATGTAATGAAACTAGAATAACTTTCCTAAACTACTAATCATTCTACTCTCGTAATTTAGTTATAACAAGTTGTATCGCTATCAATCTCTTAAAAAATGCATCATATCTATCATGATAGAGTTAAACACACAACCACCCACTACTAGAGAATTAAACCAAAACAAAAAAAACTTAGATAGACTCACAACACACAACTTGAAGTGAAAACTAAACCAGTAAAACCAAAAAGACTAGTCATCAAGGAAATCCACCATCTATAACCAACTATGTAACCATGAGCACTCTTAGTGCTCTATATCACATTCCTAAGAAAACGTGATGACTAACGAAAAACCTTCTCAAGGAAACCACAACCTATGGGTAATTTGAGTTGGATCTCAACACATCTTTGGTACCCTTTTCGTCATAAAGACACTACTAGTGATTCCAAATAACTCACTCATTCACTATGGTCTCGAAACATTAGTTGGTGATGGGACTACATTTCTGTCACTAGAGAACATATTTTTGTATGAACCATATGGATTTACATCATAAAAAAATACATGAGGTTCAGTTAAGTATATTTACAAAAATAATTTTTATGAGACATTCAAATATAAGTTGTTAATAAAATTTTAAATAAATGTACATCCCTTATAAGTATAAACAATCACACATAGGCATGTGTCATATGATTCTTATGTTTTTAATATGATCCATGCACACATGCCTATTAATAACAAACCAAGAAACAAAAAACAATAAATCACAAATAAAAAAATTAAATTCTATCACACAAAGTAAAATCACACAACCATAACATCAAAAACCAAGAATAATAATCTCATACCATGGTAACCTAGAATTTATATTAAAAAATGTGTTCTCAATACTCCAGTTTGATATACATCACAATCTTCAATACATTATTAGAATACCATTCTGCCATCCACCAAATAATAATACAATTAATGAGATGAATCTCATGCCATTTTATCATGAACTTGCTTGAGTATACCTAACCCGCCACTTGATTTGGCTCATGATAAGGTCTCATGAATGACTCCCCATATTCCAGAGGTTGCTAACTAGGGATGAGGTTTTTAAGAGACATTATGGGTATATTATACCCTTATATTGGGTTGAAATAACTATTTAAATAAACAGAACACATAAACATCTAAAAACACCAGAGTATGAAAGATTAATAATCAAAATAGAAGCATGTTGTAATAAAATGGAGTGCACCATACACTCACAGTCATGAGAAACACATCAACTAATTTCTCATTGGTCCAACCACATATAACAAAAAAATAAACAAAATAAAATAAAATGCACAAGGTTTTACAACCATGTTTAATTCATACCTAAATCCCAATCTCCAAACATCTACTGAGATGCTAAAACCTAATCACTAGACTCCACATGAGTATATTTAATTGATCATGAAACACTGAGAATCTTCCTAATAAGTTGTTCATCCTTTTATCAACTTAAAAACTGATATAAGGTTCTATACATACAAAAGAGTTCATGTATAGGGGGTGAGAAATAAATCTTATTGGTGCACCCAAAACGATGGTCAGAACATCTGTTTTCATAATAAGTGTATACAACATGTGATATGTCTATCCTAGTTGAATAATAATAACTAAAATAAAAATAATTAAATAAATAAAAATAAAAAATAAAAAATATACAAAATAGAACTCTGTCAAACCTCAGGTTCTAACATGCCACCCAAAATTAAGAAACCCCACTACGGACAAAGAAAGAAGCCTCAAAAAATGATACTCACTATGTCAAAAAATCATCAGACATGTCCTTTAGATCTAGAGGATGCTTGTAGATTTCTAAAACTAAAAAACATGAAAGATGAACCCAAGGATATATCCCCGGGAATTCTAATCAATGAAATTCAACACTACTTGGATCAAGGATTTAAATAGTATGATCTAAAATTTGAATAAAAACCTCTAAGTAGACAAAACTAGAGAAATTATCAATTTTCTATGTGTCACATGAATGTAGACTAGTTAATCTTCTCTATCAGTGTAACACTTACTAACAAATCCCAAACTAATTCTATGAACATGAATACATTTTTAATCTTTCTTGGAGCATAACAACATTCAAAAATCCCAAAACCCTAGATAGACTATAATACTAAACTGAGGGAGGTTATGGAGTACTCATCTAGATTTTCCATTATCTCCCTAGACCTTACAAACTCTAGCTAACCAATAAATGAGAGAATCTGATCATCATTAGTGCCAATGACCAATCTAATTATACCCCAAACTTATTCTATCACATCCATAAAAATTTTTGAAACAACCTAAAACATTCAAGGACTATTTCATAGGAACATGGGTTGACCAATAGTAGAACCAAATCATTGAAACCACTGAAACTATCCCCAAACCTCTCAGGGTTAACAAAGAATGAGAGATCTATAGTGGTCCCTAGGAACTACACTAAGAACATAAAACCCTACAAATGTTTCCTCCTACACGACTGAAACCTTAGACCATGCTTATCCTAATAAAACCTCATCCAACCTCTCTAACACATAACTTATCCTCAAACAACACCTTTCCTACAAAGAAATCCTCTAGTGACCCTCAAACCCTTATCAACATATACTTAATGACACCCATTTATTCCAAACACATAAAAGTTTCACCCCAACACAAAGTCTCAAACCAAAATAGACCCCAAGCTGTGTGTTATAAAATCCCACTTACAAAAAAATGACATTACTGGTCCTGACATCTGAGTACCAACTAAGAAATATCATATAAACATCCAAGAAACTACTTGGGAAAACCTTATGGGAAACATTAAAAAGACCCCAAAAAACCTAATTTGCATCCTCAATCCAAGGAGAAAATATGCCCAAGATACTCACCTATTCATCACACTATAAATCACATACCCCTAGATTATTATAAAATAAAATATTAAAGTAATCCTCTTAATAAACCTAAAATCAATTAAAACATCATTTAAACAATTGTAAAATGCTATAAGGTCCTCACCATCATGACCGATGTGGAATAAAACTCTAAATGGACTGCTCAGAAGTCCAATAATAACTCCAAGGTAAGAAGACTAGTGAAACACATATATGGAAAGATCACATTATGACTACCTCATGTACATGGTGTGTAACCCCTAAAATTAACCTTTATAGTGTACTACACCACATCCAAGAATATACTTTCAATGTATACAGTGTGCCTTCATCAAACATGGAGTGTAAGAAACATATTTTAATTGGTCGTGTACCTCACCCAGGGTGAACCTATGTACTCAAAATGGACTTTGGAATTAAACTCTACTAATTCAGTGACAATGTATCTCATATGAATATGTTCCACCTAAATGGGGAACCTAGGAAACTACCTAGAAGCACCCTGAGTTGTATTACATGACATGACCTCCCAAACCAGGTAACATTCATATTGTAACCTAAAACCAAAATAAATAATAAACAACTTTTTTTGAAGAAAACTTGTTGTGTTATTGGGTTTTCCCAAACAAAAAACCCTACAAATCCCTTGAAACCCTAGAATCCTCCATAAACACCCTAAAATACCATCAAGGGGTGCCCAAAAATAAGTATATGGATTTTAAAAGTATAAAATATTAATTAAAGGGAGAATAAATGAAAAAAGTAAATATGAACCACCTCTAGGACTAAAATATAGAAGCGTTAAGATCAAATCCACATCACACACTCGTTGCAACCCGATCTACCTTCATAAGAGCTCTCTAAAGACAATCCCCTAATCCCACTATCCCATCCCTACCACACCAATATCAGCGGTGTGACGCCCATTGAGGAAATATATTCAAGAATCTAAAGATTAAATTAATAAAAAAAGAGAAAAATTAAAAATAAAGAAGAGAAAAAGAAAAGGAAAAGGAAAAAAGGTTCAGCACCCAAACCGGGGGAACATTACACATTTTTCTCCTAATTAGGAAAAATAACATATTTATGAATCAAACATGGAGTTATAATTTTAATTCAAGGCTATATTAAAATTATATAACCAATTTAACATGAAAAAATAATTAATATTTAATTAATTAAATCCTCTATATTCCATACACAAAAATAATGGCTTAGAATTTCACCAAAAGAAGCCCTGAGACCCGTAGGCCCAAACCGGTGGCCCGAATGCCCAAATCGGGTGATTTTCTTTTACTGCTACAGTACTGGAAAAGGAATTCTATGATGTCAATATATCAATTTAATTATTTAAAATTCATTTCATTTTTACCATTTTTACCTCATTTTACTTGATTTAATTATTTTATATGGTAATTATTTTTTCATTAAAAATAAAATATATACCATCTTATCTAATTATGAGGAGATGATTCAAAATTTGGGATTAATTTTATCAAATTAAATTTTTTAAACTTCTAATAAATTATATTTTAAATGGAATTATGTATTATATATTGAAAACAATTTTTTTAGGAAAATATCTTTTTATAAATTTAATTTAATTTTTATTTTATTCCAATTAATAATCACTAGATGGAAATTTATTTTTTTATTTTATTTACAATCAATAAATTCAATTAAGATCACTATTTATCCATATTATATGTAATTCATAATATATCGAAAATATTTCGTTGAAAAATAATTCTACTAAAGAATAAATGATTTTATTCATATTTATATAAAATTATTTATTTTACCATTTATTGAATCAATTAATTTGTATCATTTCTTCAATTTGAAAATTATATTTAATTAAAATTAATTTCTAAAAAAAATAAATTTAATAGAAATAAAGAATGTATAAGTGAAAAAATAATATTAAAAATTATAAAAATCCATATTTTAAAATATTATTTATTAGATTAATAACTATTTTTTTATATCATCATAAATTATAATTACAAAACCCCTGAAGACCTTTGCACAATCCCTAAAGGTGAGATAAGAAAAGGTTAGAGTCATCATGGGTGATTCGGCTTGCATAAATCTCATTGTGATTTCCACAAGTTTGAACTTCTCCCTAAGATTATTTCAATATGGCCATACCTATTGAAGTTTAGTTTAGACCTCTTTAAGGGAAAACCTTATGTATGGAAAATCCTTCTCAACATTACACAAGTGATCCTCAGATGGTAGACTTTTAGCACTTGATCTATAACATTAATTTTTAATTATAAATGTCATATTATGATTACTTTTATCAATACTTGCTATATCAAAAACTATATTTTAATCATCAAAACTCATGATTATCTTTATTTAGTATCAAATAAAATTTCTATAGTTCCCAATGATCTATGTTGTCAAACTAAGAGGGGGGTAGGGGTTATAATGAACCAGTTCATATCGAATTATTTTCACTTTATTTAATTCAAATATATTCACCTATTCAAATTTATGGATATCATATACTTCCCCTAATACATAGAAACCAGATGCATGGAAGATTATTAAGAGGGAAAGACACACTATATTTTATTATGGTTCCACCCTAATATGGGTTTCTTCTCTATGATGCATTTTGATCTAGTCTGAGATTCAAGTTCTTTACTAATAATGAAAAGTGAATAAGAAACTATCTATTGAAAATTTATAATATCTTGATTGATTATTTATATTGGATCCTACCAATAAATAATGAAGTTTGAACCTTACCTTTTAGAACAAGGTCTTATCTTCTTTTTTCTAAATCATCACCATGTTAAATAAATCATTCTTCTTACTAGGAATGAGGTCTTTGATATCCAGTAGATGTTCAATAATAGAATCATGTAAGATATCCTATTCTTAAAAATTTTGTAATTCTCAACATATTCATGGTAAAATTCAAGAATACTTTTATTCCTCCTCTACAATCTTCTTTGATCCCTATAATAATCCTATATCTATAAAAGTTTCTCATTTTTTAAGAGTGTCGATGTATAAGATATTCAACAATTGGAGAATATCATCAGTCACTCTATATCTTACTTTTATTCTTCTCCTTTGACATTTCTAATATTCAATCTATGTAGGATGGTATATCACCTATTTCTCCCTTCAACACATAAAATATTCTGAAACAATAGATTTGGATATCCCTTCTCTTATACTTATTAATTTTATTAAATTATAATAATATCACATATATATTTTTATAAAATTTGAAAATATAGAAATACTTGATCTCCAAACCCATGATATCCTTGTTTAATTTTTTTCAGTAATATCATCATGATAAATTCACCAGTATCAGCCCCATTTTAAGAAATTCAAATATTTAAATTTCAATATCCCATAATTATTTCATAGAGATGTATTTTCTTTTATTCTCCTCAAGTACACTAGATAAATAAACCCTAATAAATCCTCCATTAATGATCTTATAAATTTTTTCATTTAATTATCTAGGATATTTCCTCAATATTACTCATTAAATTATTCATTCATAAAAAGATTAATCTTTCCATCTCTTTTTCAAGATTCCACGATATCTATTGTTTCCTAACTCCATGTCTTCATGAACACATATAGTAAAACCCTTGAAACATGAAGCTAAATATCAGGATACATCCTACTTATTAAAAATATACCAACTTGAAACATGAATACAATAACTAAATATCATGATATTTAAACTTAAATATTATCATAATTACCATCTAATTAAATTTATATATATATATATATATATTCAAATAGTGTTCTCTCATGCATGAAAAATGAAATCCTATGTATCACCATAGTGAGCTCAATTATCTTATGAATCCTAAAAAATTTCTTCATAATACTGATAAGTATCTTATTTTTTTATAATAAGTTTGGAGTAAATTATAGGAACTACCTAGAAGGGATTATATACCAGTTTTAAATATTTTTTATTCTCTAATTTATCTTATATATCATAGTGGAATTTTCCTTTTCAATATCTCTAAATTGGAAACAATATTTATCATGCATATACACTAAGATATGTTACATATCATTATGAAAACCTTACATACCATCTAAATGATGCTACCTAGAATAATGTAATTTATATTTTTTCGTATGTATCATCTAGGGAATGTTATATATCACATTGAGATCTATTACATTTCTGTTTTTCTATACATTGATATCCTATATATTTATTTATGGAATCTCTATTTCAAATTGAAAATGTTATAATTTTTCCAAATTATCAGAAAAATTACTTAAACACGCTCTAGAAATATCTATCTACTCAACCTCATCTCGAAATAATACAAAATTCTTTAATAATTTCTAAAACCTTCAAAAATAACTTCATCAAAATTCTTAAAATATATTTAGTATATGTGTATTATTCTTGAGTATTTCAATAAAACATCAATGCCTCAAAAATATCTTTATCCCTTATTCAAAAATGGTGCATCAATTAATTTCCTATAAATATAATAATTTTTTTTCAAACTCAACATTCTTCTACCATTATCCATGTGTGTTAATAAAAAAAAGCTAGTGACCTTCTACTTTATAAGATAAGGATAATCACACAATATTCTATCCAGATTTACTATTGAACTCAACCTCTCTTTATGATTTTAACTAATGATCTTCTAAGAATTATTAATATCTTTTTCAAGAAAATGATTATATTAATAATAAATACTTATTATTGATTGTATATCAGTCTAGCTTAATTATCATAAGATATATAAAAACTTACTTCCTTGAACTATTTTATCTAAAAACTCAAAGAAATAACTTATTCACATTTTCAATATTTATTAATAACATGGATGGGAAATAAATATATAATGGTAGAAAAAATCCTTATAATATAAACAAACTAAAAGGTATATATCACATCTTTAACCTAATAATTTTCGAGGCACTTTATCATCACACAAAACATATTAATAACTTTGTTATTAATGACAAACACAATCATAACAATCTATTAAGCACTTTAATACCCCCTTTGGATTTATTATCAATAACATTAAATACCTAAAATAATTAAATATAAATATATTCACATCAGTTCTTCCTAAACCAAACCCTTATTGAAAATAAAATAGAGGATCAACAGGTAGGGTTGTCATCACACATTAATTAAGAAGTGTGATATTAATTAATCAACTCTTAGTTAATATAATCATGATGAATATAGAAAACTAGATTGATTAATTTGGAAACAATATTTTTCAACAAATAAACTAATATATGATACCATATCATAATTCTTCTTCCTAAGGATACTCAATATTATTTTTTATTTATCACCCAAACTTCAACTCAATATAAAAATTAAAAACATTTTAGGAAAAAGAGGTTTAAATAATTATATATATTAAATTTCTCAAAAACCTTCTCACTTTTGATGATATTGAATAATTAGAATATATTTTTAACTTAAAAATTTATTTTTCACATAACTGTGGGAGAATATAATCATCATACCTTATCATTTTACGAAATCCAATAAATTTATAAAAAATTTAACTTCACATGAAATTGTTCCTTCTGATAGAATTCCCAACACTAGTCCTTATCACAAGATGTACTTAGGTCACTCTTCATCAGGGCTAATATATCCTTTAAATGAAATCCAATAATATTAATCAAGTATATTCTTGAATAATTGACACAATAATTGATAGATCACCCTAATATAGAATTATATTTTTATTTTAAAATCATCACATAACTCATTGTAGTCTTATTATTTATGTATCACCCTAAATTCTATGAAAATGAAAAAACAAACATATATAAAAATAATGTGGATCCTCTAAGAATAATTTGTGGGAGAAACAAAGTTGAGAAATGTTTCTCAACCCAGAAAATAATTTAAATTCACATCTATTTGAATGAGAAATATTAATTTTTTCTCCTCCATTTATTTTAGTGGTATGAATAACTTTGATATGAACGGAGTTATACCTTTATTTAGTATTTTTCCTTATATGGAATTGGAATGTTCACATTAGATTGAAAGACACACAAATTCTTTTTTTTCCTTCATTGTCTTTATTTCCATCTCTAATTGGGTTGGCCCTATTATAATGGTTTTTTTTAGATTAGTTTAAGCTATATTGTATTTCTTATTTGAATTATTAATATTTCTTATGTAACCATTCTCTAGAATCCTAACATGAAATATATATTCTTCTTCATAGGTTTCCTTCACCATATTAATCTTTATTGTTTCTTCTCATATTGTTTTGATTTATTATTATAGATTTCCTCATAAAATTTTGATGATTATGGAATACTTGAAATGATATATGATATGGCATTTCCATTCACAATATAAGATTCTATTACATGGTATGAAATATTTTTTATAATTCTTATTGATTGTGATTTATTCGAAACTCTTCTTTTGATTACACCACTAGGAATACTCACTTTTACATATTCTTTATTTATTCTTGATCTCTTGTAGACTTATTAATTAAAGGGAATACAAATTATGATTGATAAATCTAAACAAACATTCATCAAAATAATTATCATACTTATTAAAATTTCTACATATATTTATCAAGCTTCCAATTATTTTTTTGATGGATAAATTCATTCCTATCTTCTTCTGTGAACATTGCTTCATCTAAGAAAAATTCAAATTGACATCATATTTTCTCTTAATCAATATTAGCCTTATTTTTTCTTATTTGTATTAAAATATTATTTTAATTATCAATTTACTTGTGTCAAAACCTTGAAAAACACAAATAATGGACAAATAATCTTTTTTCCAATTTTTCATTGAAATTTATCCAACATAAACACCCTGTTATTTTTAGACTAAATCACGTTCCTTTAAAAATATTATAGAACCACATGTTATTATTTTTATAAAATACACCATTGATGTTATGGTGGGTTACTAGTAAATTTTATTCACCCATATTTTTCTAAAATTCTATCTAAAACAACCACAATCCATTGAAGCAACATTTGTACAAACAATGGTTTCTAAAAAAGGGTTACCTTTTTATCTGATCATACAATAGATTTATATCCAAATGATTTTATACTATTTTATACACTATAATGAGTTTTTACATACATAATACTGTTTTTAAGAAATTATACAGAACCATATATTCTCTCTCCTATTTGGGAAGATTTTCTTGAATCACATATAAATGTGCAATTTTAACATTATTCTTAAGGCACTTCATATTGAGAGTATTTTTCTCATCCCAAACTAATCATGGTAATTATTATCATTGTTTTTTAATATTTTTAATTTGATATTTATGCATTTTTCTATTTTATTTCATGAAATTGTCAAGATTATTCACTCATTTAGCTTTGATATCCAATATTATATACTTGATATCCATAAATTCCTATAATGAATGAGTATTTTCCTTAATATATTTATGGATCACATTTATATACTTTAATTTTATTTGTTTTTTTATTTAGGGAGGGTTTATATTTTCAAAATAATGAAGTATATTCTTTGGATTTTAAATATTTTATGAGAGTTTTTCACTTTTGAAACTTTTCTACCAATGGGTTTTGTATTACATCGACCTCCAATTTGAGTTAATTTTTCTCTTCTTATAAAACCATTATAAAGGTAAATATATATATATGATAAATTAAAATAGAATATTTTTGAAATAATACTTTATCTAAAATTAAAATTCATTAAGTTATTATTATCAAATCTTTTTCCTCATTCTTCAAGAGAATGATTCTTAATAAATATGACAGATAAAATACCACTTAGATTACCTTTAATTAACAGTGTTCCCTCTTTCTTCTTTGAGGTACTTATCATATTCATAGCCTCTTTATTTTTCCCATTCATAAAGTTCTTGGTTTAATCAACCTTATTGGTATTGAAAAGTATAGAATATATATTCTCCATCTAAGTTAACTCAGAACCTTATTCAAAATTTCACTTAATTTTTAATAAATAGAAAATTGGAAAAAATGGATCCAATTGAAGCTATAAACATGTGATTGGATACCAATTTTCATGCCCGGTAACTTTTATAGTCACATTGAGAGGTGAGAGAATATGTGTGAACCGTTATTCACCAATTTTTTCACTTTATTTAACTTAAATATTTCAATGGTTGGGTTGTATAGATATAATATATTTTACTCAATGAATTCCCACAGCATGAAATAAAAAAAATAGATAGAAAGAAACACAATATTTTTACAAGGTTCAATTCTAATGTGATCACTCACTCCTTGCAGTGTTTTAGTTAAGTTCGAGATTCATGTGATTCACTAATAAATAAATGTGAATACACAATCATGTCCTAAATTTTTACCATTTCTCAACTTATTATTTATCATAGATCCTACAAGTTTACAATCATGTTCTAATATTAACTTATTAAAGAAATATATTCTCTCTTATCTAGGAATTCAGTACATCAAATGAATAGATCTTATTCCTAAAATTGAGTTCTTTGATAACCAATGGATGGTTATGGTAGCATTATTGAAATTGACCTCTTCCTCTTAATATCAGAATTTTCAAAATATTCATGAGAACAAAAAAACATGCACTATATAATTTCTCATAAATATTATTTAATACATCAATAATATTTGATTAAAATGTAGATCCACATTTTTCATAAGTCTTGATGTAGAGACCTAGACCCTAGTAACCTGGAGATAGTGGTTCATTTGTTACTTACAATAATATACAGGAAATTAGATCTTGAAGGACTGAATATATTAGTGGTCTTGGTAAACTAGGTTCATAAATGATTCCCAAATTAAATTTGAATATAAAAAATAGAACATAATTTTTTTTTCAAGAATATCATTATCAACTCTAGAATATCCTATTATATCATTTATAATATACTTTATGCATTCCATGTAAAGGAAAAAAATAAGGGTGATCTCGAATACTCAGTAAAAGTTAAGTATAGGGGAAGTTATCATGAGTAAATAAAGAATAACCAATTAGGAATAATCAATATAGAATGTTAAATATCTAAAAAAATGTTACATTTAATCAATAACTGAACTATCATGTTTAGATTAGGAATAATAAATTAGGAATATTAAATAACTAAACACACATTCTATTTAAATAACATGATTATCATGAATATATAAGGAATAATCAACAAGAAATGGAAAATAAATAAACACATATGTCATTTATATAACATTACAATCATAAATAAATAATGAATATTAAACATGGAATGGTCAATAACCAAATACACATTCCATTTATGTAACTAGACTATCATGAATTCATAATGAATAATCAATATATTTAGGTAAATAATAGAAATAAAATTCCACATAATCTATAACTGAGAATGAAATACTTCTAGAGAAAATATCATTGTGAAAATCTAATGGATAATAATAACTAAATTATTAATGGGTAAATTCTTAATTATTATAAATCTTGATCTTATAAATCATGTTACCTCTACTATCAAGACCTTTCACAAGACGATTTAAAATTACTGGTAAAACCCGTTTAATACTAGCTTACTGATTTTCCTAATGATACTACTGATGCGTCAAGGGGCTATATAATTCTTGGTCCCACCCATCATTTCATGTCTAAATCATTCCCCATATATCGAATAGTGTATTTAATTCTTGAATATTGTGCCTTATCATCAAATATCTATATTAAGAAATGAGTAAAAATTTACCAATGTTTTCGTAGATAAAAAAATAAATTTCAATGTATAATACTGTTTGTAAAAATGATATATGTTTTAAGAAATAAAAATATTCATGGTAAGTAGTTTTGATATTTAGGGGAAACATAATACCCAATGTTCAATAGTAAAGTGAATATTTCAAGGGAAAGTTAATCAATACAAAAAAAGTTAGGAAAGTAATTGTTAATACCTTCCTTGGTTAAAATGATCATAAAACATCAATTAAATGAATAATGATCAATCTAAAACAACATATACACAGTGGTGAAAATGGATAATAAGGGTTGTTATCCTTGATGAATATAAATTCTATGCAAAGATCCTTTAAAAAATATTGAGGAAAAGAAACTTTGCACTTTGAAACTCAAATTCAAAAATAAATGTTCACAAAACATTTTGGAAATATTTTTCATTGATAATTACCTTTGAAACTTATAAAAGAATATATAAAACATTGGGTGATCATGATGAATAGAAATTACATAAATAACATACATATTAAAAAAAATATTCCTTTCACTTTTTTAGTAAAATTCAAACAACCCTTATTTTTAAAAAGATATGAACATTCCCTTGAAAAAAAAATTTAAAATTAAAATGGGTAAAATGGTATTTTATAAATCATTTTTAACATAGGGTTTTTTTATAGAAAACATATATTATGATAAAAAATAATTTTCTACTGAAAATATAAATAAATCCATATTTTATTAAAAATATTTTCTCAATAATTTTAAGTAGCAATGAGTGGAGAAATAGGATAATTACTTATAAAATTACTAAATACCCAAATGAGATTAAAATAAACAGGTTTTATTCACCAATGATAAAATAATTCCTGTCAATATAAATACAAGCATAAAAAATCCTGATTAAATTATGATTGTGAAGTAAACCCTTACAAAGTTCATAACATTTTAGTTAGAATTAACCAATGAATCAATTATGTGTATAAAACATAAATCCAAAAATAAAAAGTTTAAATAAAACATTAATACAGTTAAAATTAATCACACAAATAATCTTAGAATATCAAAGATAATGATGAAGTATTATAATGACACACACAATTTTCATGAATATTTTTAAGCAAATTTCAATAAATATTGAATGATTTTAACAACTCCCATGGATTTTAATATTTAATTTAAAAAATGTAAAATTTTGAAAATATAATTAAAATGGTTTGAAATGAATGAAAATGTCAGATATTAAATTTTTCAATTTAACTATTTTTTATTTTGTATTTTACTTTATTATTTGAATGATTTTTTAGGTGTTTATTTTAGAAAAATGGGTCCAAGATCAATCTATCCCTCAACTAAGTGGGATCCCACCGTATAGACTATCCACAAGGGGCTAGATTGCCAGAACACCACTTTGAGGGCCTGCATGAGCCAGAAGGGTCTCATGGGGGATCAGGCCTATGGGGCATGTGAGCCCATGAAAGAGTGTGGGTGTAGATATGGGCCCAAAGGCCTTCGCGAGCTGAGTGGTGTGGCTCTACCAATTTCTAGTGTGTGTGTTTCTAGGTTCCCACCTCAATGAACGCTTCTGAGCTAGATCATTCATAAACTTCATTATATGTGAGTACCAATACACTTATGCATTTCAATGTTGGGAGATTTTTTAATGTTACTATTTATTTTTAGATGATGAATGTTTTCCCGTGTCTCATGTTCACACACCACCTTGGATAGATCTCACCACCATCTCTGCCATGGATTCACCACGCAACTTCGCTGGCCACCCTGTACACCATTAGAGAACCACCATGGGAGCACCAAGGGAGCTCAATATCGAGTTGAAGAATCGCTACTAAGGAACCAAACCTCCTTGGATAGACACTAGAACCCCATATGATCCCCATGAAAATCATTGTGTGGTCATTATATCCACTTTGAAGGCTAGATAAATGAGGTTACCCCACTGCCACATCCTCCAACCTTCATTTTTAAGAGCCATGCTGCCACGTTTATCCGTGCATCCCCTAAAACATGAAAGCACTACACCAATGATTTAGTTAAAAAACCATTGAATATCTCTGTGTATTTTTAAAAGGATATTGAAATATTAAAATTTGAAATATCAAATGAAAATTTATTTGAGATATTTTAAGGAAGACAGAGGCACTACCTTGGTCTATAAAAGGCGGAGGCCTCACCACTATTGGGTGAGGTCATACACCCTTGGAGACTGCTTGATGGAGGATTAACCGAAGATCCCATTTCATTTTTCTCTTCTTTATTTTATTTATATTTTACTATTTTTTACTTTTGTTTTATTTTAAATATAATTTTAAATCAATTTTCTTTTAAAATTGTACTTAATGAATGTATTTTAAATCAAAGTGTTTCCACAAATTTAATTCTTATTTTTTTTTCTTATTATACCCTTCTTCTTTTATTTATACTTTTTCTTATTATTTATTCTTTAATTTTCTCATTTTTTCTAAATTAGTTTGGTTTATTTTATAATTTTATTTTATTTTTTATCACTTCACTATCTCTCTCTCCCTTTCCCTCTCTCTCCCTCTTCTATTTTTATTTTGGTGATTTTTCTTATATTCTCTCTCTTATAATTTTTATTTTAATTCTATTATATGATTATGTTATTTCCCACCACTATGAAATTTTACCCCTGATAATGTGAGGCTTACTCGAGGATTATACCGTGGTGGATAGGTGTTCTTGAATTCATTCTTGAAGTTTATCTTTTGCTTTTAGTAGATGTGAATGGCATGAATGGGTGTGTCGATTTAACCTCAAGAAATTCAAATAAAATATATTTCTATTATTTTATTTTATTTATTTTACCACAATTTCATTGATCATCTCTTCACATGATGTAGTTGAGCCAATCAATTGATAAAAAATATATAATGGAGTCAGGTCCTAGAAGATGTCACACTGCCAAAAAAGGTGTGCCATCAAAGTTTATCATAGGAGGAGGTAAATTTTAGATAGTTTAAGGAATTCTAGATTTCCAAAAACTAAATAAAATAATAGTGACTCATCATGTTATTTTATGATTGGATTATCAAACTAAATTTAAAAAAATAAAAGAGAATATTTATTGAATCAAAAAAATTCAGGACCAAGTTCTTTCTTTATTAACTCATTATGTTTATCATTTTATGTTAGTATAAGTTTGAATTTTAATTCTTCATGACTTTCCATTATTTTAGAAAATAAAAAAACCAAATTCATATTTCATTACTTTGATAAATAAAATAAAATTATAAAAACAAGTAGTTCTTAGGTGAATTAGAATAAATATGTGAACAACTATGAAGCTGATCAGGTGAGATGACCATATACAGCCCCTCTACTGCATTAAAAAAAATTCTTTTTTCCACAGCCTTTGAAATGAATACATAAAAATAGGCATGGTTTCAGGGGAGATAATAACAAGTTTTATTGATATTTCTATATTCACATTTTAGATTGTTTTCATTGGTTAGAAAGTACATAAAATTTTATTTTTTCCACGATGAATCAAAACAAACCATGTCATTTTGAATAGAACTATTATTCATAAGTGTGTGAGTAATAAGAAGAATATATTAGATATGATAAAGAAAATTTGAAATAACTTTTAAAAGAAATATAAAAGCTAGATGGAAAATGTAGAGAGAATTTGACGAATTTTGTATAATCATGAAGAAACTAGAACTTGAGTTACATATGGGAGATATAAAGGATTTGGATAACTTCTGGAATGAACATGAGGAGTAATTTGATCTATCCATTCATTAAAAAGAATTATTTCCAACACCATTAAAGGAATACCCCACACAAGTTATGTAATGTGAATAAGATATAGAGGTATTTGACAACATTCCTTTATAAACTAAAATCCAACTTCAAGAGGCACTAACCACTGAGGAATTTATTGAATTATTAATATCTTAAGGATATGATATTATTTGAAATTATTTAATTTTTTATCTTATTCAATTTTAATTGAGTTTCACTGCTTATTGTTTTGAGTTTTCAGAATCGGTCTATTCTTTATATTTCTTAGAGGATGATGAATAAATAAAACATGAACCTTTTTAAGAAAACATGGATCTACTATATTTTGATGAAAATACATTTGAGTAAGTCCATAAAAAAGTACAAGTAGTTTAGCATGGGGAAATCAAGGTAAACACTACTCATATTTAAAGGTATAAATTTCATATGAATAATTCAATTTTAAATTTTGTTTAAGTGAAAATACCATATTAATTTCTCTTTAATCATTCAATTAATGAAACCCATGTTGATATAACACTGTAATATAAGTATAATATTGCACAAGAACCATCCAAGGAAAAAGATAATCCATACTTAATCACCCCCTCCATCCAAGACATAATTAATTTTGAAGGGGATGGATCTAGTATACTTTATCCATGGATCATTCCATATTAATAAGGGTTAAGTGGAAGCTGGGAATAACCACATGTGGTGGTTAAAATATAAAAATATCTACCCACTATCTGATTTTGGATATAATCCCATAATATCCTCTATAGGAAAAAAATTAGGGGCCACTTGGTGGATTATAGAAAGAATTACCCCTTTATATTCTTTCCAGAACTTTAAATATAATTATTATGATTAGTTCATCATGAATCCCTGTAACATACTACGTAAATAAAGAATATGAAATTTTCATATTTACTAATATTTGTGAATTAAATATTAATTTTACTTTAACACGGATTCTATGTTCGATGGCGTACCTGAAACGCAATAATGAGTTTCTTCAAAAATCTCATGTTGAACATAAGGCTCACTCATACAAAATAATAATAATATAATATTATTTTAAATGGTAGTTAACACCTAGACAATGTATTAGAAGGAATTAATAGAACTAACTAAAATATGATTATACATGTTTTTAAATGTTTTTACATTTATCCAATAAAATTAAGAGGCTTAAAATGTGAATGAATACAATTTTATGCATAAATTCTCTAATATTTTTTAAAAGGACGATTTACCGCATTTTGATGGAAAAACATTTTTAAATATAGTTTTTGTCACTTTTATATGTTTTATTTGAAAAAATAAAATTATTCTTTAGAATCATGACATAAAAATTTACTTTGGGTAAAATTTTGGTATTTTTCAGGTAATGTTCATTTTTAATGAACAGTGAAAAATACTGCATTTTAATTCAAAACTACCTTTTAATATAATTTATTTATTTGGTTACATTACCCTTTTAATTTATTTTAAAGTGTAATTAAATTATATTTTTACCATTTAATCCAATTATGGTCATTATAAGTAATTTCACATTGAAACCGAACATATACAAGTGTCAATCATTTTATAATTATTATTTCTTAAAAACACATTTTTTGTTTTGACAACATGAATTAATTTTAAATTAATTTCTAAAAATTCTATGTTTTAAATTTGGAAAAATGGATTCTATATTTGGAATAAGGGATCCAAATTGTGTAAATGGGTAACTTTTATTTTTAGACATTATGAATATTAACTTTAGTAAATATTTTATTTACCATGGTTAAAGGGTAAATCTAGTAAATATGGGTAAAAAAATATTATAATAATATTAATTTACCATAACACATAACCTAGTACTATTGGCAGATACATGTCCGACCATCATATCCTTTGGTCGATTTTGGGACCCCATGGAGGCACTTTTAAGTGAAAATGACATTTTATAAAAATTAATTTAATTAAAAGGAAAAAATAACCGAAACATATATCTTTTACATAAAAACATTTTTATGTGGTTATATAAGTTATATCTTTGACTATTAATATTCATTGGAAAAATAAAAATATTTCCTACATAATGATATTTTACTTATATTTTTTATACATTAAGTAAATAAATTTAATTATGACACAATATTGATTTAGAAATTTCTTCATTAATAAAAAATTCAAATAAACGATATTATAAATATTAAAACAAATGTATTTTTAAACTTTTTATTCCATCCACGAATTTTATTGATGGTTATGACTTTTTATATCTAAATTAATTATCTTTTGTCGAATTGGTCAAGTTTTTATGGATTTTTAAAATGTCATGATATGAATAGTATAGAAATTGACATAAATGAGTTTTTAAAACAATTTATATTTTATTATATGATAAAATAACCCTAAAATTATATTATTCATAAAAATAACATATATGATGTTAAAAATATAATTAATGATCCATTTTGGGTCTTTTAGAATTTTATATTAAATATATTAACTATATAGTATGAATATATAAGTGAACATGGTAAAAGTTAAATAAGTTAACAAAGGGTTAAATAAAAAAATAAGGATTAAAAAATATCCAAAACCTTTCCAATTTATATTAGATGATTTTATTTAGACATATATGAATCATATATTCGAATTAAATATGTTTTAGACCTTTTGAAACTGAAGATAATTTTATAATAAAATAATACTTTCAATATTTCTTTAAGAGCCCCTCCTCCCTCTTATAAAAGGCCACCACCTCTAACCCATTACACAGACCTCTCAAGCCCCTTGTATTGTCCAAAATCTACTCCACGAAGCTCTAAACATCCCTATCTTCCTTTTATAATCCTTCCCTAGGGAAGAAGGCAATTCAAGAGATCCCTTTGTTTCCAATCAAAAGAAGTTACTCGGTTTAAAGGTAACGTCTTCTCCCAAGTTATTTTATTTTATTTTCCTTCTCCACCCCCCTAAATTCTCTTTATTCCATTATTTCATGACAACAAAAGTATCTTAAATATACTATGATTTTTTTACGAGGATTATTAGAACTAGAAATTCACACACTTTCATTTAATGGATACAAACATACAATTTCTGTGGACGGTGAACTACTGCCTCACGAAATGATTATTGTTCAATTATCTTCTACCATGTCTCATGATGGCCATTATGATGGAACTATATTTATATGTGATATATATTATATTTTTATTGTCTCTATGATTCTTTATTTTTATTTTATATCATACCTTTATGGTTTCCATAATGGGTATATATGATAATTTCATTTGAGGAAGTACAGACTACTTCCCCCTCAATGTGATATGACCAGTTCATGCCATACATGGAACATATAAAGAATGGAGTTAATGAAAATATATATGAAATTATACTATAATTATAATGTACCTATGTATCATTAAATTTTCATTCCATTAAATACTAAATATATATGAAAGTATTGTTCATGCGTAATACGGCTTACCATCTCCATGAACGGTGCATTTCATTTCTAATATCTAAATGTTATGTACTATTATAAATACTAGATTTATATGATATATATAATATCTAAATCATGAATATCATTCTGGAGATATTGTAATTTTGACCACATGAACAACTTTTAATTATTAGAAGTTCATTTTTGAATCAAGTACCAAATATTGACAAAACGATTGTTATTAACATAAATGATTATGTAATGTTTATAAAATGGTAAGAAGTGATATAAAAGGAATAATAAACTTGTAAAAGGTTTAAAAGAATGTATAAATTTACTTTAGTTTATTATTCAGGAGATTAAAGAACAAACGAGTCAAGTTGGACATGGGGAATGGGACTTCGCCTCAATCTCCTTTAATTGAGGAATATTTTTGATTTATACATGACTTGCTTTTATACGGTGTATAAAACCCTTTGAAATTTAATTTAATTAAAATGAAATATTTTTATACATAGCATTTTACTAAATTAAAAGGGAATTATTTTTTAACATATGCGGTAAAAACTACCTTTCCGTTGCCATGAGTATTATTTTATATTTTGCATCCTTAACATGCGGAAATGTTTTTAAAAGGAAAATAAATACCATATACTCTTTTTAAGTATTTTGTTATTGAAAATTGTTTTGAGAAGACATTGATTATTTCAATACCTTGAAATTTTATATTGTGATTGAAATTTGGAAATGTTATATTTCCTTTATTCTTGCTATGAATATGTTATTGTTCTTGGGCATAGTTTACATATATGGGTGGTTCCGTGATAAACCTAGGGTGGGTGAGACCTAGATAGCTCTCCAATTCATTTGGTAATGTGACAAAGTTAAACGTTAATGTTTCTCCTAAGATATATAGGGAATATACTTTGATGTATATTCCAAATGTAACTCCCTACGTATCTGTGAAAGCTATAATGTAAATATGATATAGATTCCACAAGTTAGCTTTATGATTTATGATTTTTATATGTTATTTATAAATCTTATGATTTCATGAGTTATGTTAAATAGTTTATGTTTTGTATGTATTGATGGGATAATTATTTCATTCTTTATTTTATCACCCTTACAGAGCTTTTTATGCTCATCCTAAGTTTTTGAAATGTTTTTTACATGGTATAAGGCAAGGTAAGGGAAAGAAAGTATTAAAAAAGATTTATATAAAGAAATGAATTCTTATTTTATTTTAAAAGTTTTTATTTTATGAAAAAATGGATACTGAGCTGAAGTGTCTAATTTGTAATATTTGAGATGTATTGTAATAGTTATGGATTAATTATCTAAAACTCAAAACCTAAGAAGATCTTCAATGTGAATTATTAACTTAATTCAATAATATGTATTATTTAAAGATAGGGCCTTATAGTTGGTATCAAAGGCCAGTTTAGATAAATTTAGGAGTTAATATAATGTTAAATTAATGTCCATAAATTAATTTATGGTTAAATTGAAATGATATAGCATTTACATATTACCGTGTTACTTCACCTAAGATATTTCTATGTTCAGAATTTTTTCAATAAAGGAAACATGGAAGATATGATGGGACGACATTAGGAGGAAGACAAAATTCCAAATCAGAAAATTAATATGGTCTGAATTAGAACTGAATAGTTTGTTACAGTGATGGAACAATTGACTCAGGCTATAAAGGGTGGTGGTATCCATGTATGAGATCAGCCAGATTAACCAAAGAGGAACATGTCAGTAGTGGAGCATTTCATGAGGAAACACCCCCCATCAATCAAGGGATCATATGACCGTATGCTAGCTGAAGGGTGGATGAAATAACTGGAGAGGATTTTTTATGTTATAGGGTGTTTATAACATCAAAAGTTTGACCTCGTTGTTTATTATTTTGAATTTGAATCCCATTAGTGGTGGTTGATGGTTAAAAATATCAGGGATAGGGAAGAGATTTATTCTCTTTATTGGGATGAATTCAAATGTATGTTACTTTAGAAATATTTTCCAAAGGACATTTATCTTAGGATGAAAAAATAATTCATGGATTTGAGGAATTAATATGACTTAGTTGCTTCTTATTATAAAAAATTCACTTGACTGGAAAGGTATGCTCCAAATTTCATATGAGATCTTGATAGTAAAATCAATCATTTTTTACTCCGAATTAAAGCCAAAGTATTGAAGGGATTTATCTTCTCATGAGTTAAAATTTTATGAAAAAATTGTTCGACATGCGGAGAAGGTAGAAATGGATTTTTCCAATGATCAGGTGTTCTTTGAAAAACAACAGAATAAGGGGTCGAGGTGGTAGAAGAAAGGGAAGAACTCTTCAAAAAAGTATGAAGGTAAGAAAATTAAGTTTACAATTTGTAAAAATTGTGGTAAAAATAATGTTGGGAAATGTCTTTTGAATTATGTTATGTGCTACCGATTTGGTGAACTTGGACATAAGGCACGTCATTTCACTAAAAAATATTAGGTTAATAGTAAGACAAAATCTTACTTATAGATAGTAAATTTTTTTATGTGTAATAAAATGGGTCATTATGCAAATGAGTGTCCAATAAAGAACTCAACTAAGGGAAAGCAGTCGAACTACAAGTAGAAAGGGATGGTTAAATCCTTTACAACTACTTCAGTAGATGTTTGGCCATCAAATGAAGTAGTATGAGGTACACTGTTTGTTTTTTCAAATTATGACAATGTGTTTTTTGATTCAGGGTCTAAGAATTCTTTCATTTTTGAGAAATTGTCTTATAAATTGGGAACTCAATATCAATATTTGAATACTGAACTTACGGTAAAAACACCAGGATTAAATGTTGAGACAAAAAGAAATTATAAGAATATTCTTGTCCTTGTGTGCAGAAAGAATCTACCTGCAAACCTTATTGTTTTCCTCTAGTAGAATTTGAAGTTATTTTGGGTATGTATTGGATTCCTATTTATCATGCTAATATTGACTGCAGAGCTAAAGATGTTTCTTTTCAAAAATAATTTCAGTTTGTGTACAAACATGAACCCTTACTTTTGATAACATTTGACGAAGTTGAGAACTAGTAAAATGTGGAAATGAATGTTACCTTTCACATATTGTTGAAAATAAAGGAACTTTTTAGATTAATGATTTTCCAGTGGTAAATGAGTATCTGGATGTTTTTTCTGATGAGTTTCTTGGTATAACACTGGATTGGGAAATTGAATTTACTATTGACTTTGTTCCTAATGCTAAGCCAATTTCAAAAACCCCCTTATCGAATTACTCAAATTTAACTTTTAGAGTTAAAGAAGAAATTATAGGAGTTACTAGATAAAGGTTTCTTTCGACCTAGAACATCACAATGGGGTGATACAGTCTTTTTTGTTAAAAATAAAGTTGTTTCAATGATACTTTTCATTGATTATAGAGCCTTGAATAACATCACTGTTAAGAACATGTATCATTTTCATCTTATTGATGGTTTGGTTAATCAGCTCCATAGAGCTTACTATTTTTCTATGATTGACTTGAGGTTGGAGTACCATCAGTTCAAAGTAAAGGAAGAAAACATTTTGAAGAGTGTATTTCGTACTAGATTTGGAAATTATGAATTTTTATTTATGACTTTCGGGTTAACCAAAGCACCTTCTCTATTCATGAATCTTATGAATAGAATTTTCTGTGAGTTATTGGATAAGTTTTTGGTTTTTTTTATTGATGATATTTTGGTTTATTACAAAATTAAAGAGGAACATGAAAGTAATTTAAGGGTTTTCTTGAAAACCATAAAAGAAAAGACACTATATGGGAAATTCATAAAGTGTGATTTTTGGTTACAATAAATTTCATTCCTTGGTCACATTGTTTCAAAAAATGGAATAACAGTATATCCTACTAAGACAAAAGTTGTTGAAGAATCCCAAGACCCAAAAATATAACCAAGATCCGTAGTTTTATTGGTTTACTAGGTTAGTACCAGAGGATTTTTGAAACTTTTGCATTGTTATCTAGCCCACTAACTAAGTTAACTAAAAAAGGTGCCAATTTCATCTGAAAAAATAAATTAATGATTGTTTTTAGGTATTGAAAAGAAGATTGGTTAATTCCCTTATTTTGGAACTGCCTTCCAGAAATGGTGAGTTTTTTATCTACAATGATGCTTCGTTGAAAGGACATGGTTGTGTCCTTATACATAATGATCAGGTAATTGCTTATACTTTACATTAGTTGAAACCTCATGAGTTAAATTACCTTACACAAGAATTAGAATTACCTACTATTTTTTACTTTAAAAATACGGAGGAATAATTTTTATGGAGTAAAGTGCGAAATATATACTGATCACAAAAGTTTGAAGTATATATTCACTCGGAAATCATTAAACAAGAGACAGTGGAGATGGATAGAATTATTCAAGAATTATAATTTCATTATCCATTAGCATCTCAGAAAGGAAAATAAATTGGATGATTATTTTAATTGAAAATGCAATGCTACATTAACCATGTTACATTTGGAACAAATATTATGATTAATGGTTAGATGAACATTGGAATAGATGTTGTTGGGGTAGAAAATTCATCTGTTTTGTTTCAGGTGACAGTGAAATCATCTCTATCAAATAGAATTAAGAAATCACAGATGGAAGACAGTGAGTTGCAAAAAAATCTAGAGTTGGTTTAGAAGGGTATGTTACCAGAATTTAACAATGATAAAAATTGTGTTTTTAGGTTTGCGAAGAGATTATTTGTGCCTTTTGATTCACAATTGAAGAAAGAGTTGTTATGTGAAGTTCATAGTTCTCCATTTTCATTTCATCCTAATATTACTAAGGTTTATAGAGATATTAGGGAGTATTACTGGTGGTATGGAATGAAAAGTGATATTGAAAAATATAATTTGAAGTTTTTGACTTTTAAACAAGTTAAATTAGAGAATTAGTTGCTAAAAGGGATGCTTCAACCCTTACTAGTGCCAGATTGAAAATGGGAAAATATATCCATGGACTTTGTTGTGGGATTAGTGAAGATATCTTGAGGTAACAATACAATCTGGGTTATTATTGAACGATTGACTAAATCATCTCATTTTCTTCTTATTCGAGATACTATGTCACTAGATCAACTTTATTAGATGTATGTTGAAGAGATAGTCAGGTTACCTAGAGTTATCATATCTATTGTATCTGATCGTGATCTGAGATTCACTTATAACTATTGGAAAGGCCTTCAGAAGTCAATAGGTACTTAATTAAATTTTAGTATAGCTTTTTATCCACAATCAGATGGGCAGTCAGAATAAAAAATTCAGACATTGGAAGATATTCTACGAGCGTGCTCAATGGATTACCAGGGAATTTGGGACCAACATGTTTCTTTGGATGAATTTTATTTTAATAAAAAAATTCATTCGAGTATACAGATGGCTCCATTTTAAGCATTATATGGAAAACGGTGTTGAACTCCAGCTTTTTTGGATGAAGTGGGTGAAAGGAAACTGATGAGACCAATATTGGTAGAAGATATGGTAGAAAAAGTTAAGTTAATTCAGAAGCACATGGGAACAACACAGAGCAGACTGAAAAGTTTTAAAGATAATTGAAGTAAGGATATTTATTTCAAGGTATGTGATCATGTCTTTTATCAAATTTTCTCCATGGAAAAGTGTGTTGATTTTTAGTAAGAAGGGAAAGCTGAGTCTGAGGTTCATTAAACCCTATGAAATCCTGGAAAAAGTTGGATTATTTGGTACAGAGTTGATTTACCTCCATGTTTATCCAAGGTACAAATTTTTTTTATGTTTCAATATTGAGAAAGTATATACCAGATCCATTTCATATTTTGAGTCCAGAGATAGTTCAGTGGGAAGAGAATTTATCTTATGAGGAACAACCAGTCCAGATTCCTGATCGAAGAGATAAACTGTTGCTGAATAAGGTAATTAATTAAGTAATGGTTTTTTGGAAAAATCATATGTTTGAAGAGGTAATGTGAGAATCTGGGATTTCTATGAGAAATAAATACCCCTAATTATTTGATAAGTGAATAAAAATTGTGAGGGCACAATTTTCAAAAAGGGGGGAAGGATGTAACATCCTAGGTAAATAAAAAATATGAAATTTTCATATTTATTAACATTTCATAATTAAATATTAATTTTAATTTAATGGAGATTCTATGTTCTATGGAGTACTTGACATGAAATAATGGGTTTCTCTGGAAATCTCATGTTGCAGATAAGGCTGAGTAATACTGAAAAATAATAATATAATATTATTTTCATTGTAGTTAACGCCTAGTCATTTTAATGGAAGGAATTAATATAAATAAATAAAATATGATTATATATGTTTTCTAAATATTTTTACATTTATCCAATAAAAGTTATTTGCTTAAAATGTGAATGAATCCAATTTTAAGGATAAATACTCTAATATTCTTTAAAAGGTTGATTTACCGCCTTTTGAGAGTCAACCCTTTTTAAATCTAGTTTATTTCAGTTTTATATATTATATATGAAAAAATAAAATTCTTCTTTAGAATTAGGAAATCAAAATTTACTTTGGGTAATATTTTGGTATTTTTCTGATAAAGGTCATTTTTAAGGAATAGTGAAAAATAATGAATTTTAATTCAAAACTACCTTTTAATATAATTTATTTTTATGGTTAAATTAACCTTTTAAATGATTTTAAAGTTTAATTGGATCATATTTTTACCATTTAATCCAATTCTGGTCATTGGAAGTAATTTCACTTTGAAATTGGACATAAACAAGTGTTAATCTTTTGATAGTTATTATTTTTTTAAAACATGCTTTTTTGTTTTGACAACAAGAATTAAATTTAAATTAATTTCTGCAACTTAAGTGTTTTGAATTTGGGAAAATTAATTCCAAATTTGGAATTAGGAGGTCCAAATTATTTTAATAGGTAAATTTTATTTTTAGACATTATGAATAGTAATTTCACTAAATATTTTATTTACCATGGTTAGTGGGTAAATCTGGTAAATAAAGGTAAAAATAATAATATTATAATACTATTAACATACCCTAACACGTGTTCTAATCCAATTGTATTATACATGTCCAACCATGGGAATCATTGGTTCGATTTTGGGACATCATGGAGTCACTTGTAAGTGAAAATGTCATTTTATAAAAATTAATTTAAAGATAAGGAAAATATAATCTAAACATATATCATTTACTAAAAAAAATTTATATGGGGTTATATAAGTTATCACTTAGACTATAAATATTAATTATAAATATAAAAAGATTTTATACATCAAGGCAATTTATTTATATTTTTTAAACAATAAATAAATAAATTTAATTATGACACAATAGGGATGCAATAATTGCTTCATTAATAAAAGTTTCAATCAAATTATATTATAAATATTAAAATAAGTTTATTTTTAAACTTTTTATACCATTCACGAATTTATGGATTATTATGACTTGTTATATTTGAATTTATAACGTTTTTTCTAATTTTTCATGTTTTTATAGATTTTTAAAAATTCCTGATATGAATAGTATAAAAATTCACATAAATGAGTTTTTAAAACAATTCATATTTTATTAAATGATAAAGTAATCCTAAAAATATAATATTTGTCCAACTAAAATATATTATGTTAAAAATTCCATTAATGATCCATTTGGGTCTCTTGTAATTTTATAGTAGATATATTAACCATATAGTATTAATACATTAGAGGAAATGATAAAAGTTAAATAAGATAACAAAGGGTTAAATAAAAAAGATAAGGATTAAAAAATATCAAAACCCTATCCAATTATTATTGGATGATTTTATTTCGACTTATATGCACCTTATAATTGAATTAAATAAGTTTTGGGCCTTTTGAAACCGAAAATAATTTTATAATAAAATAATATTTTAAAACTTTCCTAAAGAGCCCCTCCTACCTCTTATAAAAGGCCACCAATGCTAACCCATTACACACACCTTTCAAGCCCCTTGCCTCATCCAAACTCTACTCTAAGAAGCTCCCAACAAACCTCTCTTCCTCTTAGAACCCTTCCCTTACGAATAAGATAATTCAAGGTAACCTTTTGGCTCAAACCCAAAGAAGTTACCCAATTTAATGGTAACATCTTCTCTCAAGTTCTTTTCTTATATTTTCCTTCTCCAACCCACTAAACTCTCTTTATTATATTCTATTCTAACAAAAAATTATCTTCAATATACTAGGATGTTGTTATGAGGATTATTCTAACTACACATCCACACACTTCCATCTAATTGATTTGATCATACTGTTTCTGTGGACAGTGAACTACAGCCTCACAAAATGATGATAGTTCAATTGTCTCTTACCGCCTCTCATGGTGGACATTATGATGGATCTATATTTATATGTGATATATATTATATTTATAATGTCTCTATGCTTCTGTATTTTCTTTTATATCAAACCTTTATGGTTTCTATAATGGGTAAATACGACAATTTTATTTGAGGAAGTGCAGACTACTGCCTCTTCAAAGTGATATGACTCGTTCATTCCATACATGAAACATATAAAAGATGGAGTTAATTTAATTATATATGATATATATTGGAATTATAATATACATATGTATAATTATGTTTTTATTACATTAAATGTGAAATATAAATGAATGTAGCGTTCATGCGTACGTACGACTTTCAATCTCCATGAACCGTGCATTTCATTTCTTATCTCCAAATGTTATATATTGTTATAAATATTGGATATATTTGATATATATGATATCTAAATCATGAATATAATTCTAGAGATTATTTAAATTTTACTACATGTACAACTTGTAATTATAAGAAGTACATTATTGACTCAAGTACCAAATATCGACAAAACGACCATTATTAACTTAAATGATTATGTAATGTGTATAATTTTTTAATAAGTGATATAAAAGGAATAATAAACTTGAAAAAGTTTTTGAAGAAAATAGAAATTTACTTTAGTTTATTATTTAGGAGATTAATGAATAAATGAGTCAAGTCAGACACAAGGTAAGGGACTTTGTCTGAATCTATTTTCATTGAGGCATATTTTGATTTATACACAAAAAGCTTTTATACGGTGTATAAACCCCTTTGACGTTTAATTTCATTCAAAGGGAATATTTTTATATTTATAATTTTTCTAAATGACAAAGGGAATGTTTCTTTTTAATTTATGCAGTAACAACGACCTTTTCACCACCACGAGCATTATTTCATATTTGGATTACTTAACTAGCCAAAATGTTTTTAAAAGGAAAATAAATAACATAAACAATTTTTATGTATCTTGGTATTGAAAATGGTTTTTAGAGGACAGTGATTATTTGAATATATTGAAATGATATATTGTTATTCAAATATGGAAATTTTATATTTCCTTTATTCTTGTTATGGATATGTTATGGTTCTTTGGCATTGTTTACATATATGGGTGGTTCAATGAAAAAACTCGGGTGGGTGGTCTGGATATTGCTCTCAAATTAACTAGGTAATGTGATGAAGATAAATTTTTATGTTTCTCTTAAGAGATTTAGGGAATATACTGGTTTGGTTATTCCAAATGTAACTTATTATGTAGTGGTGAAATCTACAATTTAATTATGATATTGATTCCACAAGTTACCTTTATGATTTATAATTTCTATGTGTTATTTATAAATCTTAATATTTCATGAGGTATGTTAAAGATATTATGTTTTGTATGTATTGATGGAATAATGATTTATTTCTTTATTTTATCACCCTTACTGATATTTTTATGCTCATGAAATGTTTTTTAAATGTTTTCCCTAGGGTATAAGGCATGGTAAAAGAAAGGATGAATTCAAGAAGATTTATATCAAGAAAAAAATTATTATTTTATTTTAAAATTTTTTATTTTATGAAAAAATGGATACTGAGTATAAGTGTCTACTTTTTAATATTTGAGATTTTATGTAATAGTTATGGAATAATTATCTAATACTCTAAACCTAAAAATATCCTCAATGTTAATTCTTAAATTAATCCAATTTTAAGTAATCATTATGGATGGGGCTTTATAATCCCCACTACCTATATCATTTTGTACATTAAGAACATTATTATTTTTCTTAATTGATTGATTTACTTTTTCAGGACCATTACGGTTGAGGTAAGTACCAAAAAAATCCAATACAACAATATAATTAAAGATTCATTGATAAGGTAGTTAAATTTTAAGGTTTATCTTTTAAACTCTCTATATTTTTGTCTTTAAACGTGTTTTTAACTTTAAAGAGGAAATTTCATGCCCATATTTGAACTCATGTTTTACTTGACTTATCTAAGTTAGATGTGTTTCTCAGTAATCCTATGATTCCATGTTTTTTATGTAAATGTTAATGAGATTAAATGAGTAAAATACAGAATTAGACTATTAATGTAAATCATGAATATTAAAATGAGGAATTGTGATTTAAGGGAATTTTTTGATTCACGTAAATGAAATTTCCTTATAATTTTTATGATTTTAATTTCCAAAATTAATGTGAATTAATTTTTTATTATTAGGCAAGATAATATTTATTTTCTAAAACCATATATCCTATTGAAAAGAGGATTTTTATTTCAAGTAATTCTTATTTTATCTTCAGTATATTTCTTAAGTGATCTTGGGACATGTCACACACTAGAACATGAATTTGAAATTTTTAAATCTACTACTATGAAAAATCACATTTCAAATGATTGAGGAATTGTTTGAAAAACCCTTATCCCTGATGACCACATTTACATCAATCCTTTTTTAAACCATAGAAACCATGCATGAACTTATTAGGAATTATCCATGTTTCAATCCATTTTTACACATTTCTACAATCCCCTTAGGTATTTGAATGATATTTGAAAGATGATGTGCGGGGTGAAAGAAATCAGGGTAAAAGGGATTAAATAAATTGTAAGTAAAATGTGTACGAGTTCTATTTGATGGTATTAATAAATTATTATGATTCATTCACTCTACATCATCATTTTCTTCTCTTGAAAAAACTTTATGTAAAAATAGAAATGACTTATAACTCAGAAGATTAAAAAATTACCATAACTAGAGTGATTATTTTTATCATATGTGGTTAGGTGGTGGGTGTGAGATTCTTTATGAGAATAATTTTTTAAAATAATGGAGAAATTACATAAAAATTTATAAGTAGTGAGAAATATAGGGAGTACGAATTAATTATTATGATTTATTTTGTTCAGGAACTTTACTTTGAGTTTTTGGAAAGTAGGAGTTATTATTTTAGAGGGGTGAATGTCATTACACATTAATTATTGATATCATTAATTTTATTTAAGATACAAACCTCCTCCTTGATCCTTAATTTTAAAAATATCAATTCAAACCAACCATAAGACATAGAATCATTTGATCCTTGATTGAGAAGACCTCATGATTTTATGAGTCATTTGCCTTTTTAAAGGGGGAAAGTAGTTCCTTAACAATTTTATGGATAAGAAGCACATTCTCATGATATAAGCATAACTCCATATGAATTAATATCATAAATTATGAGTCAACAAGTATGTAGCCAAGTGGTAGAGGAACCTGTTTGGCATCCAAAATACCCAGGATCAAATTCAGGTAGGGGAGGAATTCCTGAGAAATGTGGTAGCACTATAGCAGCGAATGGACTGTAGCACCAGTGACACTATAACATCAACGGTAGTGTAGCATGTATTGTAGTAGCCCGGGTGTGAAGTAGTACTATTCACTAAAGGGCCCTTTAGTTCAAAAAATGGGCTTTCAAGACTTGTATTCAGGCCGCATGGCCTTGGGCCTTCGGGCTATGTTATAGGTATCCCTATACCCATAAAAAAATGTCTTTTCTTAAATAATAAAATGAGGTTTCAGCTTTACCTTTAAAAAAATATAATAAGTGAAGAAATAAATGGTTAAAGGGAGGTAAATAATGAATTGGTATGTTTAATAATAATGAATTAATGATCCGGAATTAATAAAATAATAAGTAACATTATTTTCAAATGGGATAAAGTAAAATTCTAGAATTGATTGTTTCATTGAAAATTTTGAAATTGGATTGATATTTTATAAATATTTTGAAAGTTTGATTTAACATTGATAATAATTTTATTTTATTATTTTTAAATTTAAATAATGATAATATTGGTTCCCTATGAATTTCAATGTTGAGATATTTTTCATGAGGAAAAATCTTGGTTTAAATGTGGGGGTATTAAAAACACTCAATTTTAATTCATATTTTTATGAAGGTTTCAATAAATTTTGATGTATTTTAAAGAATAATTAACTTGAATATAAATGATTTATTAAAAAAATGTGGAATTTTGAAAATAAAATTAAAATGGTGAGAAATGAATGAAAATGTTGGATTTTAAAATTATCAATTTCATTATTTATGATTTTAAATTTTACGTTATTATTTGAATGATTTATCAGTTGTTTAATTCAAAAAAATTGGTCCAAAATCAACCTATCCTTTAACAAAGTGGTATCCCACCATATAGCAATCTTATAAGGTGCTAACCATCCAGACCTCCATTGGGAGAGCTTGAATGAGTTTGTAGGGCCTCACATCCTTTGAGGCCAATGTGGCATATGAGAACACGAGAGACCATGTGAGTATAGGTGGGTCTGAAGGATTATATGGGTCGAGTGGTGTAGTTTGTCCAATTTTGAGCATGTGTATGATTCTAGGAGCCCACCCAGGTGCATGCTTCTATTCTTGATCATCCGTGACTTTGATTATATGTGAGCACCACTCCTCCTTCATGTTTTAATGTGGGACATTGGATTTTCTTGTTACTATTCATTTTAAGATAAATGACATTTTTTGTGTCTTGCAAGCACACCTCACCTAACATGGATGTCTTCACTGTCTCCATCATGGATCCACCACTCAATATTACTGTACACCCTTTTTATCATCAAATAACCACTATGGAATTTTCGAGAGAGTTTAGTATTGAGATATAGAACCACCATAGTGGCTTCGAACCTCATTGGATCGATATTGAAATCCCATATAATCCCCATGAAAATCATTTTGAGGTTTATTTGGCCACTTTAAAGGCTGGATGAGGGAGGAAACCCCACTACCATATCCTCGAAACATCATTTCTAAGATCCATCCTACCACATACCTCTATGCATCCCATATACCATAAATTAACATCCCTAATGAACTAGTTAAACCATCCTTGAATATATACCTAGATCTAAAAAATGGTACTGAAATATGAAAATTTGAAATATTAAATGAAGATTCAGGAGAGATATTTGATGGAAGACTGAGGCACTTCCCCTATCTATAAAAGGAGGAGTCCTCGTACCTATTGGATGAGTTTGCACAACCATATTGACTGCTTGATGGAGTATTATCCGAATCTCATGTCTCATAGTTTTCTTTGTTTTATACATAATTTAATTTTTTATTTAGTTTTATTTTAAATGAAATATCTAATTAGTTTTCTTTAAAAATTTTAATTCTGGAATGAATTATTAATCAATGTTTTTTCCACCCATTCGATTCTTATTTTTTATTCTTCTCTTCTTATTTTATTTATAATTGTTCTTCTTATTTCTTCTTTAATATTCTCATTTTGTCCAAATTAATTTCTTTTATTTTCTCTTTTCTTTTTATATTATTTTTTTCTCTCTTTATATATATCTCCTCTTCTCCTCTTTTTATTTTTTCGATTTCATGTGTTATTTTTCTAATATTCTCTCTCTTATTATTTTTATTTTTATTCTATTATCTTTTTTTCTTCTTTCCCACTATTATGACCGCTTACCCTCAACAATGATGGGATCACCCGAGGCTTGGCCGGAGGGATGTTTCAGGTTCTTGAATCGTTTATTTTTTTTTATTTTTGGTAGATGTGAGATGTATTCATGTATTTGAAAATTCCCCCTTAAATGAAACTCAAATCTATTTATATTATATTATTTTATTTATTTTCACTCACTTCAATTAATCAGCTCTTTACATGATTGAGTTGATCCAATCAAAGGATAAAAAAATATAAGAAAGAGATAGGTCCTAGAATATGTCACACACTCGATGAAGGTGTGCTATCAACCTTGATTATTAGTGGAGGATAAATTTTGATTTATTATTGAATTCTAGATTTAACAACTCTAAATAAAAGTAAAGTGATTCATCATAATATTATATGAGTGGATTGTCAAAATAAATATAAATAAATAAAAGTGAATAATTATTGAACCCAAAACCAAACTCAGGACCAAGTCATTTCTTTATTAACTCATTTTTATCAATTAATGTTATTATATGTTTAAATTTTTACTATGTATTTCTTTTCATAATTTTATAAAATTAACAAAAACTCAAATTCATACTTATGTTCTTTGGTAAATAGAAGAAAAGAAAAAAAGTAGTTATTAGTTGAATTAGATTAAATTTGTGAACAACTCTAAAGATCCTCAATTTATATGACCTTGGTCTACCACTTTTCTATATTAGGAAAATAGATTTTCTTTTTTATCACCCTATAATAGGCATGCATCATATATCCCAATGAAAAGAAATTAAGTTATGAAATTCTTTTCCTCTTGGAAACATTAATGTTTAATAACCTTGGATTAAATAATTCAAATTGAAACTTAAAATAAAATTTAATTTTAATTAAACATGTTTTTTATGTTAATTTGGTAGTATATACACCATATAAAATAAATTAGGTGAATAAAATTATAATACGCCTCAATGAATTGAAATTAAGATAGAGTCTCATAACTCATGTTTCCTTTTTTTGAATGTGCTTCCACATCATTAATAACGAATTTAATAATGTTATTAATTTATACCAAAACCACAACCAAAATTTTAATATCATATATGATCCCCTTATAATATTTTACCACCCATTTTTTAATAATATTATGTTATTTTCATTCTTTATGTTGTTAATTGCCTTATTTTCTCATATGTGTTTTGTCAGGAAAGTTATTTTTATTGAACATATTATATAGTTAAATCATACCTAGAAAAATATTAATATTATTAATATTTTATTTTGTCATTATATACATTTTCATAACCATTACTGAAGGTTGAACATGGAAAATGAATCACATTGTTTCATAAAGATGGTAGACCATACGTACACTTGAGCAACGATATCATTCCATTAATGAGTGAAAGGGTAAGTAAATGGGTGATATATTAGTTTTAAAAAATAAATATCATCTAATATATATCACATATATTTATTAAATTTATCATTATTATCTTCAATGTTAAGCATAAGTGAAAAATGAATCAAATTGCTTCACAAGGCGGTAGTCCGCCGTACACTTGAGAAACATTATTATATTTTACATAGAATGGAAAGTAAAAAAGGTATATGTGATATTATAATTAAGTAAGTAAAATTATAAAATAAATTATATATATATATATATAAATTTAACCCACCGTTATATCTGACCATGATATATGTTGATGGAAAATGAGTAACATCGGTTTCCGAGGCGGTAATCTGTCACACACACGATCGACGGTTTAATTTTCAATTTGATGTAAGATTAAATGGATATAGGTCATTAAATTAACATAATAAAATATTATTATATGTAATATAATGATATTATTATATAATAATGGTTTAATTTTATTTGAAATAGTTGGAATAATAAACAAAATAATAAATCTCATTTAAGAAAGTTAGCTATTATTCGGATAACTTTTTTAGGTTTACCCCAAAAGAATTACTAGGTAGGATTTTTGGGAAAAGGGATATAAAATACTATTATGGGTGTAATTAATTGGTTTGGGTAGTTATTTGATGAAAAAATATCTTTGGAAGTGTTAATAGTGGAGCAGAGTAGGTGGCCTTTTATAAGTGGGGTAGAGGGTATTTATGCAATTTTTGAGAAGATTCAATTATACCCATGTTTTTATAATGACACAAACCTAAAATGTGTAGTTATCAAGATAATATAGGTTATATGGTTGTTATATATCCACATATTGGGTGTTGTACAAGTTCATAAGTCATTTTAACCCTTATCTCTTTTTCCTAACCTCCGATAAATGTGTTTTTACCTTAATCACAATTATTAAATTTTACCACTTTTACTATTCATAATGGTTAAAATTAAGTTGAACTATTTATATAATATAAATTATGATGATAATAATTATTGAATCAATTTATAAAAACTCAATTCACATAAGTGGTAAAATAAAATTCAAAATTATACCCCTTGACACGATGAAAAAGTATGTTCCCAATGAGTAAATTCTCATAAGAAAGAAAAGTTTTAATACAAAAATTAAATATGAAATTAATTACAATGATCTAAATTAGTTAAATGCTAATAAAACATATCTAATTTCACTTTAAAAAAATTATAATATAATTTTACCTTTCAAATTATTTAAATGAAAATGCATTTTTCATTAGAAATCAGTATTTTTCAATATTTATCAAAAAATTAATCTCTTCCGAAAATTATCAAAAATTCACCAAAGGATAATTTTGATAAGATTATTTAAAAATTTTAGTTTATTTTATCAAATAAATTTTCTAAAAGTGTTAATATTTAATTTTAAATTATTTTATGTGAGACTAATCCGCTTTTTTAGAAAGAAGACAGAAAATATTTCTTTTTCATTTAAATGATTCTAATTTTTTGTAATAATAAATAAATAACCAATTATAATGAGTAATAAATATATTTTTTTAAATTACATGATATTTTTTATACCTACCAACTTAAGGGTTTGGTTATAATAGACACATTTTATATAATAATTGTTTAATAGGGTATTGTGTTTTTTTAAACTAGTTGTTGCGTGCATCACCGACTATAGAAGAGAAGAAATTTATTTTAAAAGAAATATATCATAAATTATTAAGATGTAAAATTTTCTTAGAAGATTGGAGTTATTTTTTATACATGTTATCAAACATGATGTTAATATTTTAAAATCCTGGGGTGTTATATTCTCCCCACCTGAAATAAATTACAATCTTAGAATTTAAACGTAGTCTCAGTAATCAGGGAATTTACATATGAAAATTATTTTTGAAAAATATAAATTATAAAAAGGGTTAAAACACTTCTTATTAAAATAGGTAAATTGAAATATCAACGGTCATATAAGATAAAAATGTACTGGTATTAAAAGTAAGATAATATATTTAGAAAGTGAAGATATGGACATGGAAGAAAAGTGTAATACCCAAATAGTGATGGAGACTGATAGAGGTCATTGATCACAAGAATGTTAATAATCAAGGGAATATCAATAACCACAAAAAAATAAATCTAATATGTGTAAAAATACCACTGATACATCAAATATTAAGTTAATAAGATAACATTTTTGTTTTAAAATCTTATCAATAAAGTTGAATAATTATTTTACTTCCTAAAAATATAAAAAAAAAATCTTCCTTTGTATGTTTCTAATTTATAGTCATAATTTTATCGTTTTTTTATGATTCGATCAATTTTCAATTCATCTCTTTATCTATGAAATGAATATCAAATAATGAAATATTTTTCACAAAACACTAAAATTATCTTTTAACAGATCATAATATCCAAAAAAGAGTGTAAATTCATTCCATCTATCTATAACTTTTTTCCCAAAAACTATAAGGTTATCACAAGTTATCCAATATAATAAATTAATCTCTAAACCTCAATAGTAGAACCACTATTTCATAATTAAAATTTATTCATCAAATAATTTAAGTTAAAATAATGGGAAATTAACCAAAACATTACATAGGCCAATAGTAGGCATTAAAAATTTTTCATGATTCAGTTATTATTTCTTACTCGAGGTCCTAACTGATGCGACATGTTGTCACCTGGCATGAAGGTTGTCCTTTTTCAAAATATATATTAATATAATACCTATAAAATTCATAAAGTTTAATAACTCATAATTACCTCAACAACAAAGATAATATAAACCACACTGGTTACAAAAACCTTGAAACATATGTCCAATATTGTAAGGTAATTCTTCCTAAAATTACTTTTTACCTAAAGTATATACTAAACCAATGGGTTGTATTACCATAAATTTCTCCAAAAATATACTTAATCTTAGTGGTCTCCCATCACATAAAATCTAAAAATGTAGGTTTAAGACATTGAACTTATGATCAATTTTAAACTCATAAACCCATGATGGTTTCTATAAGTATTAAGTTAATTAAGACTTATATGATTCTAATATTTTACAAAATCCTTAGATGTTTATTGATTCTTATTACCAAAATAAAAGTTTTTAAATTATTCTACAATATAATTTTTTAATCCTAATACAGAAATACTTAATCCATTTTATTTAAAAAGTTTATCGTGGATGAATCTCATGTGGGAGCCACCACCCTCAAGCGACCATGGAAGAAACACTAGAATCACTTATGAATCAGAGGTCCATGATGTAAGGTCCTTCATGGATTTTGTTGCAGTTCATGTTCTTCACATTGAAGCAAAGACCTCCAAGCGCATTGATCCCAAAAAATACCGGCGTCGGGGTTTATCAGCGATTTCATTATCAAAGGAACAGGTACATCTTCTCTCAATGGATCTTTGTTTTGTTCGGGTTGGTAAATTTAAAAAACATCAACCCTCTTTAGTATTCCTTCGCAAAACCCTCGAAAGCATTGGATTTACAAATTTCCACATTGGATTATTGAACTCTTTTCATATTCTTTTTCATTTTTCCTCTGAGAACGATTACTATAGGCTCTTGACTCATGGTTCATTGTCTTTTGGGGGTTCTTACATGAAAGTTTTTAAATGGTTTCCAGATTTAAATTTTTATGTTGAACCCCCTATCATTCCCATTTAGCTTGGTTTCCTGGGATTTCATCTTCTTCTCTTCAAGCAGAAATCTTTATTTTTCATTGTTGAACTCTTTGGTCATCCTCTCAATCTTGATGCTACTACATTGAACCTGTCGTGACCCTTAGTTTCTAGGATATGCACTGAAATTCACATTTCTCAAGTGTTTCCATCATAGTTTTGGATTCAAAATGGGGATAATGGGTTTATACAAGATGTGGTCATTGGAAATGTTCCTGCCTTTTTTAAAAATTTCCTAATAATTAGTCATTATATAAAGGGATGTAAGATGAAAAGTCATCCCCCTCGCACCCTACCCCAATTCAAGTCTATATGGCTAGAAAAGGAAGCTCCAAAAATGAACCCTACTGCCAAGGTTGATATTCATAATGATAACACTAACAATTGTAGCTCAAAGGGTGCTTCAAAACCCCAATCTGACAACATCCGTAATGCTGCAATTTTACACCACCCCATGTCCTTTAAAAATAAAAAACAAATGACCCCCATCCCTAAAGATCATAGGGAGAAAGAGGCTATTCAATTGGATTATGATGAACATTTACATGATGACCTTGAGAACTCATGTCAACTAGAAGAGGAATTATTAAATTTGAGAGCTAGAAAAGCAAAAAAAACAATGATTGACCCTGATGACTTCATTATTCCGAGTTCTATAAAAACTCAAAAACGTAGGTACAATGGTAAATTTGAGAGGACAATAGTCACATGCTCCTTAGCTACCAAGACGAATGAAAAAAATGATTTACCCCCAAAGCCTGTCTCGACTAAAAATTTGTTTGTGTCCTCAGATTCATCTGACTATTCTAACTCATAAGCTTCCTCAAGTGACGATAATGAAAATGATCTATCTTATAGAGATGCTTATCAGATAGAGGTGAATTTAGACTTCCCAAAATATCTTCATTCATGTATGGATGAGAATGAAACAACTACCGTTCAGAAATATAAAAATGGTGACATGACTGCAGTTATTATCTTCGTATCAGAAAAAGGATGTTTATTAAATATGTCAAGGAATTTAAGAAGGAACCAAACTTCAACTTCAATGATATTACTTGTCAATGAGTTATGGATTTTGGTTTTCTTGAACTCGGTTGGGGCCTCTCTTCATCAAATTTATAGAATGTTTTTACCCGCTTTGTTTGAAGATTTAATTTCTTCTTATTTGATTGGTTTTGTTGCTGTTTTGGATGGTTCACCTCAATTACCAGTTGGTACTATTTTTCAAGAAGTTGTTGGATCATTTTTGGGTTATCCTAGAGATGTAACCCTAATAACGAAGGAAGTCTTGAAGTAGTGTCTGGTTGATTTGATTTCGTAATTCAACCTTGTTTAGGATTCTTTGGTGAATGTTTTTCTATCTGTATTGCTATCTATTGGATGTATTCTGGATGTTCAATTTTGAATTAGGAAGGTCTTGGCTTGGCTGCCCAGCCCATGATCTGACTCCCTAGAATTATTTCTCCCCTATAATACCCCCTTTTTTTCTCACGGTTTTATGGTTTCACAGCATCATAGAAGTGTTTGGACTCTCTCTAGAGATTTTAGTTCTGTGCTTGTGAAGGATTTTTCTGGTTGGATCATTCTCTTAATTGATTGAAGCTCATTGGACCTCAAGTTTTCAGACCCACTGCATCCTTCTCTCAATGCATGGATTATCATTACGGTTACTTATTTCCAAACTACTTCCTATGCTATTTTTTCTAACATGGATGAGTATGTTTTTTCAGCTACAAATTCTCATTTTTTTTATTGGGTATTGTGAGTTGCAACCCTCGATTCTCGGTCTGTTTCTCTTAGATTATTTATTTGAATCCCCTTTAAATCCCATGTTGGTGTAAATTCTTTACACATCTTGCTTGTATTTTAGCCTTTTTTATTTAATAAATTTCCTTAGGGCATGAGTTGGGTGACTGATTCATGTCACCAATTTTTTTTAAAAAAACTTAATCTATTTTATTTAAGTATAAGTCATTCCTTGGTCCAACTATTAACTTTTAGAATAGGGCATTGAATTGGATAATGTCTGGGTTCCCCATATTTATATAAATAAACTATAAATGGTTCCCATGGATGAAATTTATTTCCTTCCATCATAATATTCATTTTTACTTAGAGATTCATCACTTTATTACCTTATTTTATACACATAGTACATTTTTCAATTCTTTTGAGATAAGTTAGGTTTGAAATTGGTCATTCTTTTTCATCATCTATTCAAATCATTTATACTATTTTGTAAGAAAAATGTGAATTATCCTAAAAATATATCCTAGGATTGTTAAACAAAATGTGCATGAAGTCTTGTTTTAATGTAATAAGTAATTCTTGAGTTAAGACCGATGATCCTTTTATAGAGTTATTACCCCTAGGTACATCTATACCAGAACCACATCCACTTGTAGTTTTTAGATAGAGAATTATTTTTAGTAAAACCTACATAATATATAATATACCAAAATTTTAGTATGTTATTTTATACTTGTCCTTAAAGTCTATCATTTGGTTATGTTCCATAGTTTATGTTTTCCTTAATATAGATCCCAAAGTTTCTATTAAACTTCCTCTGATTCCAACATTAATGACCCTGAACCCAAAATATTGGAGCTAGTGTCTCTTTATTACCTTGGTATAAGATATAAGGACTTTCATCCTAAAGGAACGAATAACATAGTAGTCTTGATAAATAATATACATATATGATTCCAATATTACAATATTATATAAAAATTACTACATAATAGTTTTTTAAAATATCATTATTCCCTCAATTATATCCTTACATATAATTAATAGTACACTAGTTAGATTATTGGGAAGAGAAAACATAAGGGTGAGCTCAAATGCCCTATAAGAGTTAAGTAAAAAAATTATATCATTGGTAAACAAATAATAATTAATATGGAAAGGAAAATTTTGGAACACGCATTCCATTTAATCAATAACTTGATTATAATGATTAGGTAAGGAATAATCAATATAGAAAGGTAAAGAGCTGAACAAACATTCCATTTAAATAACATGACTATAATGAATATATAAGGAATTATCAATACATGAAGCTAAATAACTGAACACACATTCTATTTTGATAACATTACTATAATTAATAGAAAAGTAAGAATAAATATGGCATGGTAAATTTCTGAGCACCCATTTCATTTAAATAACATTTCTATCATAAATAGATAAGGAATAATCAATATTTCATGTTAAATAAATGAAAACATGTCTAATTTAATAAGTAACTAAGAAATAGATACATCTATAGAAAATATCATTTTGAAAATATCATGGATAATTGTAGTAAAATTATTAAGGAAGGAAATGATTAATTATTTCATGTCATGATATCGGGCATAATGAAACCTCTAACATCAAGACCTTTTATAAGATAGTTTAAAACTAGATGTAGATACCCGTTTAATAATAGATTACTAATTTGGATCATGATATTAATGAATCATTAAGGATATATATATAATCTTATGCCCCACCCATCACTATATGTCTAAAGAATTCCTCAAATATCAAATAATGAATTTAATTCATGAACAATGTGCCTAATCCTCAAATATCCATAGTGAGTAAAGAATACTGATTTATCAATATTTACCCTAAAAAATAGCATTCAATGTATAATTATTTATTTAAAAATTACATATGGTTTAATAAATAAACATATCCATGATAAATAATAAGTAATTTTAGTGTAAATTTAATGTCTAATGATCATAGGAAAGTAGATATTTCAAGGAAAAGATAATGACTACAAAAATAAACCAGGAATTTGAATTTCAATACATTACTTGGTCAAAATGATCATAAACCATCTATATAATGAATAAGGTTTTTATTGATACATTTTATCCCCATTTTAGCATAATTAGAATAAGGGTTATTATCGTATATGAATATAATTTCCATTGAAAGATTCATTAAGTCCATCTTGAAAAAAATAATCTTTCCACTTTCAAAATCACAAATTAAAACTAAATATTCACAAAACATTTCGAAAATAATTTCCCTTTAAAATAACTATTGTATCTTATAAAATACTCTTTAAAACATTGAGTATTAATGACTATTGGAAAAAAAATTGTGTCATACCCAATAAAAAAAGATTCCTTTCACTTTTTCAGTAAAATACAAACATATATTATTTTTGAAAACAACATGAATATATCTTTAATTTTTTTTAAAAAAATAAAATGTTTAAAATTTTATTTAATGAATAATTTGAAAAAAAATTATAAACATTTTTGAAACTATATTCAGAAACATGGATTTTGATTTAAAATTATTTTCGACCGAAAGAGGAATAATGTTGGTTTTTCCTAAGAACATTATATCAAAACTTTTAATTACCAATGAGTGGAGAAATGTTAGTATTACATTAAAAATAAATTAATTCTCATAAGAGATTAAAATTTAAATAGTTTTTTATCTAATGATAAAATAATATCCTTTAATTAAAATTCAGGAATAAATAATCCCGATTAAAATAAAATTATGATGTAAACCCTTACAAAGATCATAAATTTGTAGTGGGAAATAACCAATGAATAGATTATGTGTATCTAATTTAAATCCACATAAAAATATTTTTAATAAAAAAAATTATAGTGAAAAATAATTACACATATAATCTTAGAATATCAAAGATAATGAAGAAGTAATATAACTCAATGAAAAGAAATTGAGTTATGAAATTCTTTTCCACTTGGTAACTTTAATTCAAATCCACATGGAAGAAATAATTCAAATGAAAATATAAAATACATTAATTATTAATTAATAGTTATATTTCATGTAAAAATGGAATTATATACACCATATAAAATAAATCAGGTGAAAAACGTTTCAATATTCCTCAATGAAGGGAAATTGGGAAGAGTCCCATACCTCACTCTTCCTTTTTGTTGAACAAGATTTAAACTCCGGTATAATGGTTTTAAACATATTATTAATTTATAAAAGAACCATATACATGTTTATAATATAATATATTACCCCCTTATAACATTTTACTGTCCATTTGTTAATAATATTTCTATATTTTATTTGTTTTGGGTGTTAATTGCCATATTTTCTCATGCATGTTTTTTCATGAAAGTTATAGTTACTGTATATATTATATAGTTACATAATATCCATAATTATATTAATTTTATAAATTTAATATTTACTAATTATATAAATTTTTTTAGTCATTCTTTAATGTTGGACATAGCAAATCAATCCCATCATTTCATGGAGACGGTATGTTGTGCGTACACACGAGCGACGATATCATTCCGTCAAAAAGTAAAATAGTAAGGAAGTGTGTAATGTATTAATTTTATATAATCAATATAATTTCATATGTATATAAACTATTTTAATTAAATTTATCCTCATAACCATCCTTTTAAATATTAATCGAAAAATGAATCACATTGATTTATTAGGCGGTAGTTCGCTATACACATGAGTGACGTTATCATATTTTAAATGGAATGGAAAGTAAGAAGGTATATGTGATATTATAATTTCAGAATTATAATTATATCAAAAAATATTATATATATATATATATATATATTAAATCTTTCATTATATCTAACCATGAGAGGTGTTAATGGAAAACAAGTTACAACATTTTATAAGGAGGTAGTCCGTCGTACACACGATGGATAGTTTCGCATCCAATTTTTTATAAGAGGATATGGATGTAGGTCACTACCATAAAATAAAAAAATATCAGGATATTAAAGATAATAATTTTATTATAAAATCACTATTTAATATTATTTTAATGATATGGAAGAATAATAAAAAACACTCATTTAAGAATGTTACCTCTTCTTCAGAAAACTTCTTTAGGCCTACAAAAAAATTATTCCGAAGATGGATTTGAGATAAAAAATGGATCTAGAATTTTGGGATGGTATTAAAGAAGAGATTTTGTTATATCATGACAAAAAATATTGTTTTGGAAGTGTAAAGAGGGGTGGATAAGGGGTGTGCTTTTCTAAGTGGGGGAGAGGACACACATGGAATTTTTGACAAGATTCAATTACACTCACATCTTAATCATGACACAAGCCAAAAAATTGATAATTATTGAAACTTAGTGGTTTTATTTTAAATATATATATATATATAATTAGTGTTGTAAAAGTTTTTAGGTCATTTTAACCCACATATATTTATTATTACCTCTCGATAAATCAGTTTTAACTTAACTATATTAATTAATTATGAGTACTTTTACTATTCATAATGATAAAAAATAAGTTGAAATTATTATATAATATAAGTTATTATGATTAATAATATTGAACTAATGTTTTCAAATTCAATTTATTGATGTTACAAAATCAAATTTAAAATTATTCCCAAATAACCAACAAAAAAGTATGTTTTCAAAGAGTAAATTCTCATGAGTATAGAAGTTTTTAATATAAAAATTTTATATAAAATTGATTTCAATAGACTATATTTTTTAAATTTAAACATAATTGATATAATATTACATTAAAATAAATTTAGAATATAATTTAACATTATAAATATTTCTAAAAATGCAGTTTTCATTAAAAATCAATATTTTTTAATATTCATCACAAAATTAATATTTATAGAAAATTATAGAAAACAAAAAAAATGATTTTTATATGATTATATCAACATTTATATTAATTTTTTTGATATTTTTAAAAAATTAGTTTAAAACGATATTAAATTATGAAAACTGTCACTAAACCATCTTTTAGAAAAATACAGTTTTTCAGAAAACATTTATTTTTCTTTGAAATGGATTTTATTTTTATTTATAATCAATTGATTACCAATTTACATGTGTAAAACATATATTTTTATAAATTAGTCTGTTTTATTTATACATTTTAACTTAACAACTAGGTTATAGCGGTCATAATTTAAATAATAATATTTCAATAGTGTATTGTGTTTAGATTAGACCCGTTGTTGTGTGCATCACAAGCTATCAAATAGAATGAATTTATTTAAAAATAAATATATCATAAAGTCAAAAGATGTTAAATTTATTCTATGCGTAGTGTTTCTTGTTATACATGTTATATAACATAATTTTTCTATTTTAAAATCCCATGGTTTACACTCGATGTATAAGATCATCAACAATAATATAATAAAATCAGCCTCTATCACTATCTTCCACTTTTATTATTCACCTTTAACACTGATAGTATTCATTTGAAACTGCTTGATATATCCCCCCTTTCTCTCTTTAACTCACAAATATTTTGTAAAAACATCATCAAATTTATCTTCTCTTATACTTATATTATTCATTTTATTCTATTTATAAACTTCCAACAATATCACGTTGGTATTTTTACAATATTCTAGAAAATGGGAACCCATTATTTTTGACATCATGATATATAGTAAATAATATCTTCAAGATAAATCCACAACTATTGACCTCTATTTATGGAATTATAATATTAAACTTTTAATATCCCATAATTAGTTTTCATAAATCCTCTCAAATATTTTCATTTATTATCCTCAAATCTGTAGGTCAGATAAACTTTGATAAATACTATAGTAATGATTTTATAAATTTATTTAATTAATTATCTGTGATATTTCCTCATTATTACTCATTTAATTCTTCCTTCAACCTAATATCTACCATTCTTCTCTTTATTAAGATTCCATGAAACCATATTTTTTTCACTCCATGACTACTTGAACACATACCAAAAAATCCATGGGAACTAAAACTCCATCTCATAACACAAAATTATTCTTTAAAAGATATAATCTAATGATTATAATCAGTCACTGCCAAAGTATTTAATGTTTAAGATCAGTATATGTATCTTCTGAATTAATCTCATGAATTATTATATTTTTTCAAAATCTATTTTCTTATGTGAGAAATAATAAATGATACATATCAGTATAAGGCAATCAGTTACTTTATACATCCTCAAAAATATATTCTTTACAGTTTTAATGACCTTAATTATTCTAAATAATGGAAAAGTAAATGTTTCTTACCATTTAGAAGATATTAGATATATTCTTTTAAATATTTAATATACTCTATACAATCTTACATTTCATAAGTCAACATTACATTTATAGAATCTATGTTTAAATTTTAGGATTTATCATTTTACATATTAAGTTTAATTAATAATTGATATTAATTAATAGTCATTATATGGATTTTAAGTTATTTCTTTTATATTTAATCAACATATTCATTAAAATTCCTATTTAACCATGATTCATTTAAGACATAAAACTAAAAAAAGCAGTTTCTTGAAAAATATATCTTCTAAAAAAGAAATGTTTTATTATTTAATTTTTTATTTAACAATTAATTGAATCAATCCATCAGTATCACAATTTAAATTTTATAAATACAATAAATTAAAATCATTCATTAAAATAAATATTTTATTACAAATAAAAATGTATAAATTAAAAATTATAACACATGTTATTGAAATACATATTCTCAAAATATCATTTAATAGATGAATAATTATTAGTTTATATCATCTTAATTTCTACTTACAAACCCGAAAAGACATTCGCATAGTCCCTATAGGTGAGATAAAAAATGGTGATAGTCCCATGTGATGACTTGACTAACATAGATCTCAATGTAATTTACACAATCTTGAAATTAAACAATGGAAAATTACACTAAAGTCATACTTGTTTAAATTCATCTTAGTGTTGGTAAAGGGAAAACCCTAGTGATTATAACTCCTTCTAAAGCTCAGAAAAATGAGCCTCATATGGTAGATTTTTACTAATCGATGCATTTATTCTCTGTTGCAATATAAATTTCATAAAGTGATTACTTTTATGTATACCGATAATTTAAATGGATATATCTAAATAGTTGTAACTCTTGATTATCTTTATTAATTATCAAATATTTCTTCTATAATGATTTGCGACCTATGCAATCAAATTGAGAGGGAGAACGGTTGAATTAGGGTGAACTTTTATTTATCAAATTCTTTTCAATTTATTTAATATAAAAATCAATACCTATTGGTTTTATTTTTTCCAAATGGTTACTATCAGTGGACCAAATTGAAAATTTCATAACATCAAACTAAGGATAGTGAGAGTATCAAGTCGATCCATTGGGAAACATGAGGTGTTTTTATATTTGAGTTATAAATTAACAAACTGAAGATTTATAAAATTAAAAATCATTGATTTTAAGTTGTAAAAATCTTTAAATTCCTTAGGGGACTCAATTCTTAAATCTCTTTAATGGTTTTTTTCACATAACAAATAATGACACAAAAGTTGATCTTAAAATCGGTAAAATAAATGCTTCAAGGCCATGAAGTTTGATGAATACAACTGAAAATGAATCTTATTTATGTGTTTTTTTGTTGATAATAGATTACATGTTCAGGATTTAATTGTTTCAAAACCTTTTTGTATGGTAAGTCTATTTTTACTTAAGAAAATTAAATTCTTGGTCCAATAATTAATTCTCGAAACCTTTTATAAAATAAATCTCATTAGAGATAGATAATGCACCAAATGGTCATAATATTATTCATTTTAATTCCCTTTAAGATCATAAGAGGCACTATACATAATTTTATATGGCGTAACCAGTGAACATCTTACAAAAAAATAAATGGGAACATGTAATGCTGATATAAATAAAGGGGAAACAACAAAAATAAATCAATTACAGAAATGGTTCTTTATCTTTATTTATAACCTCAATACAAGGAAAAAATTATATACTCATGGAATAAATGATGATAACTAATTTCTTATTACATGGGAAGATTATTACAATTAGGGGAATAAGATATTATAGTCCAACTTCAATAGAAATCTCTCGAAATTTATTATAATCTGTGTCAATGTCTCCTCTATCAATGATGTATACCAATTGGATAATTAATACCCCTAATATGGTCATAGGATCTTTAATTATCTATCCCCCAATGTCTAGGGGTGGTTAGAGGTTACAATCCTAGATCAAAGGGTGGTTATGGGGGTAGATGGGAGGTCGGTGGCTATCCATTGACTGATGTATGGTTAAAGAGGAAGGTTAGATTAACCATGTTTTAAATATGCTATCCATTATTATCCTTAATATATGAGTTGTAAGGTCAATTAGAGATACCACACAAATTAGTTAACCATTCACAAAACATGCACATACTTCCATCTCTACTATTTTCACCCAACATGGCTTTAGGGATGGTTCACATGGTTTGAATAACTCTGGACAGACCATGTATTCTCCACTTCCTCTTAAATAGTAACCTGCATGGTTTCCTGGATATTCTACCAAATTTTTTTAATCTAATGGTGGCCATGTGATCTATCCTATTTTAATTATTTAGATCTTTCACTGTTTCCTGGGTTGGGGTGCATGTTTTGGGTGACTTAGTAGAAATAATGCACCATGTAAAATGGGTCTAAATTCCACTTATTTTCCTATAAAATTTATGATTCATTAAAAATCTTATCAATTATTCATTTTATAACCAATCCTCACTTATAAAAACCTTTTCTGGTTAAAAATACATAGTAAATGATTTTAACAACTATTCCCAATGTAATTACTGATTTAAAAATGGCCCATGCACACAAGTTCGAGAAACTCCCCTTCATTTAAACAATTTTTTCCTCAACCAATTTCATAGACTTTCATCTCAAATAGACCACCAAGGAAATAGGTAGAGCTGTCAAAAATTCCATCAACCAATTGAATGAAAACCTAAAATGAAAACCTTAATTGAATTATTATTGAAAATTTTACATCCATTATTTAAGATTCATTAATCCTTAAAGTAAACTAACAAAGTAGACTCAATTCAAAATTTTCAAATTTTCATACATAATTAATTTTTCCTTTAAATATGAAAATATCCTTATTAATTTCAAATACTGTTCGATAATTCATTTCCAACTCATCACACAACTAGGTAGGTTAGGCCAAGCTCTCATAGATACCATGTTGGGGCATACCAATTTTATAGCTGACACAACCACATTGACTAACACCTCTGATGAAAATTAGAATGTCATCATCATTTTGGATATTCCCTTTGTATATATAAAAATTTAATTTATTTAATATAATATTAATTTATTTTATTACCCATATTTTTCAAATTAATTTTCTAAATGGATTGTTTAAGAAATCAAAGAGGTCATGGAATTAAGATTGTGTAATTACCACATGTGCGGTATCAACAATTTCAAATCTTCAATTACCCTTATTCATAAATCAAATTCCATTTGAAGAGGTTACTAATTTAAAATCCTACATAAAAAAATTATCCTCAACACACAAAATTTTACAGGTGAAAATTTAATTAATTTTCCTCGAGTGTTCTAATGATTATTTGCATAAAAAATACGTTTATCAATCCAATCATCGGAGAAATATCAAAAAAATTCTCCAAATCCATTTTCATTTAGTTATTATAAATTTTTAAAATATATTTATCAAAAATTCTCATTGATAAACATTGCCTCTTCTTTAGGTATCTTCTTTAGGTTTGAACCGAAATCTTTCATTGGTTGGATTTCAATCAAAAATAATACTTCTAGGATGAAAGGATGGAAGTTTTAATGTAATTAATTTATGTATTATATAAAGGAAAAATGTTTTAAGGCATGAAGATTAGAGGATATGGGGTAGTCTTTCAAATGCAGTTTCCAATTAAAATTCAGTATTTCCACTATTCATTAAAAATGAATCTTTTTAGAAAAATACAAAAAATTAAAACTTTGTTAATTTTTAAATTATGACTCCAAAAATTCTTTTCATTTAGTAAAATAATTTTTTTGAATGTTTAGGAAATTATTTCTAAAAAATAATCCCGAAAAAATAGGAAAATATGTTTTTTAGAAAAATATAATTTTTAAATGTAAAATTAGATTTATTCACATCTATTTTCTAAAAAACACATATGATAAATTTTAAACTGTTGATTGAATATAAATTAGATAAATTTCATTAAAATAATTCTCCAAAAGTTTATTGTTAAATTTAGATTAGTAAAATATTTTTTTCATAAAAACAATTTTTCAAAATAAATATTTCTTTATTTTCCAAAAATTTTCATTTTCATTTTTAATTAATTAGACACCAAATTATTCAGCGTAGTGTGTAATATAAAATATATAAAATATTTATTAATTTGGAAAAAAAATGTCTCATGAAATATTGGGGTGTTATAGTTGGCACACACTTATTTGGATTTCTACTAACTTCTACTAAAAATGATATCATCCCTATACATAAGCACCATAACCTAGTATTCCTTTGATTCATTCACATAGATATTATATTTTAAAAAACCCTTTAGAATTGTAACTTATTTAATTATGAATCCAAATGATCATGCCAAGATCTATGGTCATTCTTTAGACCATATAGTGCAATCATCATTCTGTATACTTTTATTTAATTATTTCTATTTTGAAATATCACCATCTATTCAATATGAACTAGTTATTTGATAACACCATTTAAGAAAGTCATTTTGACATCTATATAATAAAAATCGTATGCATTATGAATTTTCATATAAAAAATGAGGCCTGTTTACTTTAGTTGGGTTACTGGTGAAAATAATTCTTTAACATCAATGCCTTCGATCCTAGAATAGCCATTACAAACCAATCATACTTTAATTCTGATCACATTTCCTTCCTCATGGAATTTATTCTTGAAGATAGACATTATTTTAATAAAATTTTGATTTTATGGTCTTTAAAAAAACTCACAAGTCTAGTGTTTATCAATATAATTGAGTTTGTCATAAATGGATTTAAACCATTATTAATCTTTTTCTAATTCATTAAATAAGGTTGGTTTTACTGTTGATAGTAGAGTCACATGATATATATTTCTCATTATTCTTTTCTATATTGATGTAGATTTATTTCTGATTCTATTTGATGGATCTAACATTATTATATAATATCTACTACGAGGTATATATTTATATTCTTCTATAATAAATTCTTTTTCAGATTCATCCTTAGAGTCAACATTATTCACACTACATTATAGAGCTTATGGAATTGTATCAACATAATTTTCTTCCCCTTGTTCTTCATATGAAATGTATGTGTTCCTTCCTCTAGTGTTATTCACATATTTCTCCTCAATAAATTTTATGTCATTTATCTCCATCCTCTTCTTTAGATCATTTTTTAGAATTTATAGGCCTTACTCTTTGTTGATTATCCTAGAAAAACTTCTTCATCAGCAGTATTATTATGCTTTCCATGATTTCTATCTTTCTTTAGAATGTTGTACTTGATTCCAAATACATTAGAATGTATAAATGAGGCCTTACATTAATGAAAAATTTCATATGTGGTATAATCATCCCATTTTCTCCCAATCCCAAATTCTAATTGTACACTACAACTTTTACTACCTCTTTCTAACATTGGTGAGAAATGCCACTATCAATAAGTAAATTTTTGGCCATATTGTTCACTATCTGATTTCTTAATCCAAAAAATCCATTTTTTATAGAGTTCTCATAGATGAAATGCAATTATTCATTCCATATTTCTAGAGATGGTTCCCAATATCAATAGAGGAATACTATATTCCATTTCCAAACCGAAATGTCTTAATTTTGCGCCCAGTATCATTTTCAAATATTCTACGATACCACTTCATGTATCTCATGAATTATCTATTGAATTATGTATTTATATAAAATTCCATTCTATTATAGTCATCAAGGAAAAGAATAAAATATCTTTCTCCATATGTTGTTGATATATTCATTGGACTATAGATGTTAGCGTAAACTAGATCATGTATATTAGATGCCTTATTGTTCTTTGGAAGATTTGGATTTCAGAGCATTTTCCCACATTAAACTCTCACATGTATTTTCATAATGTTTTTTAAGACATGGTATGCCCCCTATATCTTTTATCATTGATAAGTTTTCCATAATCTATTGGTGAATGTGATCTAATTTTCATTAACATAAGTTTCTTTCTTCAACCTTTATAAGGAGAAATGAATTTTCATGATTATTTACTGAATAACGGTTACCATTTTCTCTCATTCCTATAATATGAGATTTTCTATCTCTATATTTGATTTGAAACCCTTTATGGTAAAATTTAACCTCAATACTAGAGTTAAAAATTTGATTCTCACTGAGAATGGTGTGTTGTAACCCATCAATAAGAATATCTGTAGTCTTTTTTAAAGAATAAAATTTCAAATTTATGTTTTCACTACCCTTGATATTTATTTTCCCTTCATTACCAAAATTAATAGTTCCATCAACTATAACTTTAAAAATTTTCAAGTGATTCACATTTTCTATCATGTGTGATAAAAAACCACCATTTGGAATCTAGATAAAAAAATTATTTGTTATTTTGAGAGAAATTTATACTATAGTTTCCATCTAAATATTATTCTTTTACATCCATGAGATTCCTAGTTGAGTTATTGAATATGATAGATTATCCTATTTCAGTTCAATATAATTGGAATAATCTGTTTGTGCATGTGCATATTTCGTTTAATTTGATTTCATATGATTTTTTTTGAATACTTTTATTATGTATTTTGATGATATCGTAATTTATGTTATTTGGATTTTTTTATTCTTATCATGTTGTAAATATAAGATATTTATCTATATTTTATTAGTTAATGAGGTAGTTTGAAAATGATTATCTATTTCTCAAAAAAATCAATTAAGTTGCTACTATGTTTTTAGAAACTCTACATTTCACTGTTTTAAAACATTTATTTATTTATTTTTCTGAAACTTCTAAAGTTGTCTGATTTTCATGAAACATGATTAAATGGAAAGATAAAATGTTTATCTTGATTTCATTAGTTTACATGAAAGTCTAAAAATATTTTTTGAATGGACTTTTAATTACATGAAGTTATGATATTTGGTTTTGTAGTAGTAGTTTTTCTAGAATTATTTTACATCTTTTTAATGATTTCGGAAACTGTAGATGTCGGTTTAAATTGATTCTTTTTTTATTGGAAATATAATACTTTTTTCTAAAAATAATTAGTTTTGACCAAAGTTTAAATCTGCTATTAATATCCCTTAAAAATTCATTGAAGTTTGTTAAAACATTAGGTCCAGATATTTTATCAAAAGTATGGTTCATTTTTTATCAAAAGTATGGTTCATTTTTTATCAAAATTCATGTTCATTTTTTATCAAAAGTGTGGTTCATTTTTTATCAAATGTATGGTTCATTTTTTATCAAAATTATGGTTCATTTTTTATCAAAAGTATGGTTCATTTTTTATCAAAAGTATGGTTCATTTTTTATCAAATGTATGGTTCACTTTTTATCAAAAGTATGGTTCATTTTTTATCAAAAGTATGGTTCATTTTTTATCAAAAGTATGGTTCATTGTTTATCTTACGAAAGTATGGTTTACTATTCATACCCTACGTTACTGTTCATACCATACGTTACTGTTCATACCCTACGTTATTGTTCATACCATACATTACTGTTCATACCCTACTTTACTATTCATACCATACGTTACTGTTCATACCCTACGTTACTGTTCATACCCTATGTTACTATTCATACCCTGCGTTACTTTACTACTTGTTCCAAAGTTATTGTTCACTTTGAACTTATTATTCATTCCGAAGATATTGTTCACTCTGAAGTTATTGTTCACTCCAAAGTTACTGTTCACTCTGAAGTTACTATTCATTCCGAAGTTACTGTTCATTCCTTGAATTTTTTTTAAAATTGATTTTTTACAAATATATGGATTATTTTGTAACGATTTTTTTTGTAAAATCCTCTTTAAATATAAGGATCGTAATAAAAGTTTTTTTAATGTTTTTGGTGCTATATTGAGAGAGAGAAATTAATAACGTTCTTCAACGTCTTTTACAAATAAATTTGGACGTTTCAAGATTGTTTAAATTTAAATGTTTGAATTTAATTTCAAAATTTGCTGCTAGTTTTCAGGAACTGTTTTGACATCGTTTAAATCATTTTAAATGGATTTAAAATTATGTTTTGAATCATTGAATACTTTTATTAATCTAGAGATTTTATTGGAAGACTTATTCAAAATATTTTGAATTCCTCTATTCGATATTTTATTCTACAGGAATAAATAAGCAATGGTTCTGCTATTTTCAGGGAGATATTTATGGGATCTCTTAACTTAATTAATTTTGAATATCCTAAGTAACTGGAGTTGCTTCACCTGCTAGATATTTTTGTTCTCTATATATATAGTTATTTCTTGTAGTAAAAACAAGAACACAATAAAAAGAGAAGGGGTTGTGAACTTTGAATCTGTTGTGCATTTGCAACGTCCTGTGACACTCTACTTCACCACCTGCTCGGTCTCTCAAGCGCTGAATTAATTCTGCTTAGACTACAATTTCATTGATGAGACGTGCTGAACTAAACCTCAAGAACCAGTACATGTGCTTTAATTTTTATATTCTCTTTCATCTGGTTCTGAGTCTGTAACACTACTTCCCATCTCTCACATGCACTCTATTTTTTTCTGTTTATGCTTTTGTACACAAAAGCATTATTTATTATTCTTTTTCTTGGGTTGTGACTCCCGGATTCTAAAGTCAGGATCTTAGGGTTGTGACTCCCTATATCTAAAGTCAAGATTGTTTGGGTTGTGACTCCCAGTATACAAAGTTAGGTTGTAAGGGTTGTGACTCCCCACACAAAATTCAGTGTCATGGTTATCCCTCCACTAGAAAAGGATTTTGTTGTCATGACCCGTCCTCGGGGCCCGTGCCGTGACTACCCAAATCCCACCTTCCATAGGCCAGGGGCTGGAGACTAGCACCAAAGGCATAAATCCTGATAACAGGGAAGGCATTGCCTTTATAAAAGTAAACAAAACACCACATAGTACAAGCGGAAGTAAAACACTAAGTACAAATAGAATTTCTGAAAATTAAATGGTCCAGAATACAAACCCAACTGAAATTACAACTACAACTGAACAAAAGTACAACAGAAAAAGACAACAGCTAGAAGAACGGAAGCGGCTCCTGGGACGTCCTCCTTAGATCCTACCTGAAGGGTAGGTACAGATGGCGCAACTCCTGGATCGTCCACCACGGATCCTACGTGAAGGGTAGGTACAGATATCCTCCACATCGCTCTCGCCTGTCAACCTCCTCTGAGTGTAGTCTCGCCGTGAATTCCACCTCCAGATACTGACTCGTCATGTAGTCCACCTCCGGGTACCATCCAGTCCTCGAACACTCGGCCTCCGTCAGTACTGCCCGTCATCTGCAACCAACACAACGAGGTGCGGGCATAGCCCGTGCAGGGGTGAGTATAACAATACTCAGTAGGGACCCTGAGACCCTCAAGGTCTCGCAAAAACAAACAAGGATAACCTCAAAAAAGATCTCAACAGTTAACCTCTACTTAGGTATATTCCCATACATATACCTAAGTTATCAAATAACCCATCTCAATCATGAAAAAACACAAAGATTATGAAATCAACGGATAACCACTACCCAGGTATATACCCATACATATACCTAAGTTTATCAAGTGACCCATCTAAATCAAGAGGCAAACACAAAGGTCATAGACTCAGCTCAAACCGGGATTTTCATTATCGAAACTGTAACTGCTAAAGAGCCCCGTCTCTGAAGTGTACAGTGGTCCTGTCACGACTCTGAGGTACTGCTCACTAACCTAAGACTGCTGAGGTACTCCTCCTGTCGAGTACCGCGGGCCAGCCACCCGAACACAGTAGTGCTTCCGCCGGGGTATGCCACCCAAACACAGTACTGCACACCCCCTAATAGCCTGCAGAGGTACTCTCCGGACGAGTACCGCGGGTCTGCACTATCACACAGGTAGTGCTCCATCCGCCATGGTTCGGCACCCAAAAAAGTAGTGCTTCGTCCACTGGGCTAGTCGACTCACTCCAAGTCGAGTCGGTCAAGCAGTCTTCAGGTCTTAGCCGGCTACACGGTCTCCTTACTCCGAACGCTTGTCTCTAGGAGGGTCCGCTCCACGAGCTACAGGTCGATACTCCAAGTATCTCAAAGTTTCACGAAGAAGTATCTCAAATGACCGCCTCGTCATAGGGGTCTCAACGCAACAGACGGCGCATCAATCGGACGCCCGGTCTGTGAGTTATTAGCCTTTTCATCCCAGGGGCCCGATTGGTTTCGTGAGCGAACCAACCCGGCCGTATCTCAACTGTACCCCGAACTCTCATAGGGTATTCTCATAGGGACCGTTTCTCAACGTGATCACCAACGCCGATGATGGTTCATCAAATGGACGTCTGGTCTGAAAGATATCAGCTTTTCCGTTCCAGGGGCCCGGTTGGATTTTGGGTACAATCCAACCCGGTCACTATCCAACTATATCCAAAACTCAGGTGATGTATGCCAAAAGTTCCGTCTCATCAAGAGGAATTCAACAAGACAGACGGCGCGTCAATCGAATGCCTGGTCTGTGAGTTATTGACTTTTTCGTTCCAGGGGCCCGGTTGATTTCGTGAGCGAACCAACCCGACCGCACTCCGACGACGTCCAAACCTTGAGCGGAGTAAGCCAAGAATTTTGAATTTTTAAAAATCAAACACTTAACTCACATAATTAATTAACTGAGTTGGCATGATTTAATGAAGAGAGAGGGGAAGTTGAGTGGTCTCACATTAAAGGGGGGTTAAACATGTTAAGAAGAGTTACCAATTAATGAGAGGAGAGGTTTAAGGGAGTTTAGGGAAGATGAAAGGGGTGGGGTTCATGTGGGCCCCACCTCACCTTTAATCCTCTCATGGGAAGTTGGGTGGTTACCCCAACTTCCACTCAATGGATAAACCACTTAAAAGAAATAAAAATTGTAACTCAATTATTATTTTATCTTCCACAAATTTTTAACAGCACCTCCCCTGAAAACGCAACTCTGAAAAAGAACTTCTTAAGCAATTATCGGCATTGTGGTTTCATCAGTGCCCTCGGATTTCAATTCTGAGCACCGGTTCAAAAGATAGGAAAACCCGCTTGTTCGTTCACTGAACGTACCCGAGCTAAACTTCAGAAATTGATTCCGGGCTCACCGGGCCTCAGAATCTGGCGCCGTCAGAAACTGCATTCTTGTAAAATCACAAAGAAAATTTAGAAAAAATTTCCCTTGAATTTTACGGGTCTTTACATTACTCTCACCTCAGGGATTTACGTCCTCGTAAAGCTTAAACACGAACTAGGGATACAAAAGCGATATTGAGCACGCATCTGATCCTTCCGCTCCCATGTGCTTACCTGGAGATTCCCGTACTACCAAAGAAAGTGAACCTAAGGAATCGACCGTCCTCGTAGGATCTACTCCTGTCGATCCTCGGTCCCCACTGGAACCTCCAAGAAAGTCACCCCATCACCCAAGTCCAGCTCCACATGGTCGATGATATGTGAAGGATCACGCACGTATCTCCTCAGTTGAGATATGTGGAAGTCGTCGTGCACCTGGTGCAACTGAGGTGGATGGCTCAAGCGGTAAACCACCCCGCCTACCCAGCTGAGGACCTAGGAATGGTCCAATGAACATCGGAGATAACTTGCCACCTTGGACACATCTCCGTAATCCTCGTCGAGGTGAGACCCGTATAAGGACGTGATCGTCATCCTCGAACTCTAGAGGTCTCTAATTCCGGTTTAGAACTGGAACTCAAAACGACTGTTTCCACGAGGGTAAGTTTGACCGACTCAAGAGTGATCGGTCACACCCTTTTGTGCATGAGTTTATCCTGCACTGCCTGGGGTTTCCTTTTCGCCGACCAAGGAAAACCCATCCCGACGTTTGCCTAATATCGTCAATTTGAGTATGAACAGTGATTTCCCAATCCATACTCAAATTAACGTCATAAGGCCTTGACGTCGTCACCAAGAGGTCCCAACCGAGACTCTCACCTCAAGGGTCAGATCACACCATCGGCGTAAGTGTGACTATCGAGTCTCCTCCCAAAGGTATCTCCAGACGTGAGGGTCAAGTCAACGGCTTAACCGGAAACTGTAGGTATGGGACTAGATTCATGGATGGAATGGATGATTCGTATAGATGTCTATGGCTACTGCAGCTAGTAGAAGACAAAGTCCGCACGTCGAATCATCCTTAGATCCATTTCGGTCGCACTCCTTGACCGCATGCAGCTACTCTCTTCCCCTGCCCTCCAGCTCCCTAAGCCTGGAGGGGACAACAAAGGCGGGGGTTGTAACATGTTGAATTGTACACCACCCCATATTGCTCTCCTAGATCTGCCTCCACGTCTGCTGCTCTGCAGATTTATTTGTACTTAACATTTCCTCTTCTTAAAACATTTGCACGCCCAAGTCTCTGAGACTGGAACCAGCTCGCTGCAAACCAACTTCTAACATTCTCTAGCTATATTCATTCAGAAAAAGAACATTCAACCTCATGGTTCTCTCTAGCACCCTAACGTGAGTAGGAATGCATAGAGGAAAAAGTGTTGGCTCGAATATCCTTAAACACACCACGCTTGGAGGTCCGAGCTCTATAGCACTGATCGAATCGTATTCATCGAGTACCCGGAATGTTCGGTACGCCTCGATGAATTCTCAGCTACCGACACGTCGTCCTGCCGAAGCTATATAAGCTCTAGAAAACTCTCAGCCACCTCCTCAAGCCAGTCCTCAGCCGCCTGTGAGTCAGGTTCGCCTCAAAACTTGAGGGTATCTGATGTTGGAACACGTATAAGGCAATAATCCTACATGTGTCACCTACTGGTTCCGCTGGTTGTAACTACTGACCAACAGGTAGTGATGTATAGCTAACACACTACCCGAAGGCACTATCTCAAGCATCGGTCCACGTACCGAAGTCTCATCACTATGCAGACCATCCTCATGGTCATTACTGGAAAACACTAGTGGCCAAGTACACCATCCACTCCACGGGTGTCTTAGCTAGGCGGAAAACTCTAGCAATCGCCTCCAGCCAGTCCTATGCTGTCTGGGAATCTGCCTCACCTCGTAACCTCAGAGGCCTCTACTATTGGAACTCATGCAACGCGCTCTACCAGCGTGCACAGTTCTCTAGTATAGCTACTGGAATCTGCTACCCAACAGGTGGTGGTGCTGCTGGTACACCACCTGAGGGTGCCAACATAGTAAAAAGGGCCCTGCACCGGAGCCTCGTCGCTCAGTGAGCCATCATCGAGTACTCTCTCGGAACTCCAACTGATTGTCTGCATGGAGACATCCTGAACAGATATGACATGGTCAAACGATTTATACCTGGTGAGCTGACCTGGTTTGAGCTGACTTTAAAAACTCTTAGAAACACACACACAATCAGTGTTTTCATGCACATAGTCGGAAATCAGTAGTCAGGGTCCTGGTGTACGGATACGTCGGCCGCCGCACCAACACTGGACTCCCTGAACTGAAAACCACACATGGTACCCTTAACACTATTGCTTCAAAGAAAGGGAATATCAGAGTTATAAGTTCTGCGGTAGAACCGACTCCTCCGATACCAATTTGTCACGACCCTTCCTTGGGGCCTGTGCCGTGACTACCCCAAGCCCACCTTCCATAGGCCAGGGGCTGGCGACTAGCACCAAAGGCATAAATCCAGATAACACGGAAGGCATTGCCTTTATAAAAGTAAACAAAACACCACAGAGTACAAGCGGAAGTAAAACACTAAGTACAAAGAGAATTGCTGAAAAGTAAATGGGCCAGAATACAAACCCAACTGAAAGTACAACTAAAACTGAACAAAAGTACAACAGAAAAAGACAACAGCTGGAAGAATGGAAGCGGCTCCTGGGACGTCCTCCTCAGATCCTACCTGAAGGGTAGGTACAGAAGGTGCAGCTCCTAGATCGTCCACCACGGATCCTACCTGAAGGGTAGGTACAGATAGCCTTCACATCGCTCTCGCCTGTCAACCTCCTCTGAGTGTCGTCTCGCCATGAAGTCCACCTTCGGATACTGACTCGTCGTGTAGTCCACCTCCGGGTACCGTCCAGTCCTCGAACACTCGGCCTCCTTCAGCACTTCCCGTCATCTGCAACCAACACAACGAGTTGCAGGCATAGACAGCGTAGGGGTGAGTATAACGATACTCAGTAGGGACCCCGAGACCCTCAAGGTCTCACAAAAACCAACAAGGATAACCTCAAAGAAGATCTCAACAGTTAACCTCTACTTAGGTATATGCCCATACATATACCTAAGTTATCAAATAACCCATCTCAATCATGAGGAAACACAAATATTATGAAATCAATGAATAACCACTACCCAGGTATATGCCCATACATATACCAAAGTTTATCAAGTGACCCATCTCAATCAAGAGGCAAACACAAAGGTCATAGACTCAGCTCAAACCAGGATTTTCATTATCGAAACCGTAACTGCTGAAGAGCCCCGTCTCTGAAGTGTACAGTGGTCCTATCACGACTCTGAGGTACTACTCACTAACCTAAGACTGCTGAGGTACTCCTCCTGTCGAGTACTGCGGGCCAGCCACCCAAACAAAGTAGTGCTTCCTGCCGGGGTATTCCACCCAAACATAGTAGTGCACACCCCCTAATAGCCTGCAGAGGTACTCTCCGGACGAGTACCGCGGGTCTGCACTGTCACACAGGTAGTTCTCCGTCCACCATGGGTCGGCACCCAACAAAGTAGTGCTCCGTCCACTGGGCTGGTCGACTCACTCCAAGTCGAGTCGGTCAAGTAGTCATCAGGTCTCAGCCGGCTACACGGTCTCCGTACTCCGAACGCTCGTCTCTGGGAGGGTCCGCTCCACGAGCTACAGGTCGATACTCCAATTATCTCAAAGTCCCACGAAGAAGTATCTTAAAGGACCGCCTCGTCATAGGGGTCTCAACGCAACAGACGGTGCGTCAATCAGACGTCCGGTCTGTGAGTTATTAGCCTTTTCGTCCCAGGGGCCCGGTTGGTTTCGTGAGCGAACCAACCCGGCCGTATCTCAACTGTACCCTGAACTCTCATAGGGTATAGTCATAGGTACTGTTTCTCAACATGATCACCAACGCCGCTGACGGTTCGTCAAACGGACATCCGGTCTGAAAGATATCAGCTTTTCTGTTCGAGGGGCCTGGTTGGATTTCGGGTACAATCCAACCCGGTCATTATCCAACTACATCCAAAACTCAGGTGAAGTATGCCAAAAGTTCCGTCTCATCAAGAGGAATTCAACGAGATAGACGGCGTTTCAATCGGACGCCCGGTCTGTGAGTTATTGACTTTTTCGTTCCAGGGGCCCGGTTGGTTTTGTGAGCGAACCAACCCGACCGCACTCTGACAGCATCCAAACCTCGAGCGGAGTATGCCAAGTATTTTGAATTTTTAAAAATCAAACACTTAACTCAATTAATTAACTGAGTTGGCATGATTTAATGAAGAGAGAGGGGAAGGTGAGTGGTCTCACATTAAAGGGGGGTTAAACATGTTAAGAATAGTTACCAATTAATGAGAGGAGAGGTTTAAGGGAGTTTAGGGAAGATGAAAGGGGTGGGGTTCATGTGGGCCCCACCTCACCTTTAATCCTCTCATGGGAAGTTGGTTGGTTACCCCAACTTCCACTCAATGGATAAACCACTGAAAAGAAATAAAAATTGTAACTCAATTTTTATTTTATCTTCCACAAATTTTTAACAACACCTCCCATGAAAACACAACTCCAAAAAAGATCTTCTTAAGAAATTATCGGCGTTGTGGTTTCATCGGTGCCCTTGGATTTTAATTCCGAGCACCGGTTCAAAAGATAGGAAAACTCGCTTGTTCGTTCACTGAACATACCCGAGCTATACTTCGTAAATTGATTTCGGGCTCACCGGGCCTCGGAATCAGGCGCCGTCAGAAACCGCGTTCTTGTAAAATCTTAAATAAAATTTAGAAAAAAAATTCCTTGAATTTTACGGGTCTTTACATTTGTAATTGGGTTATGATTCCCCTTTAAAAATCATTTTTAGTGCACACGTATCTCTCACCGAGTAGAGAGGTATAAGAGTAGAGTAGGTCCAATTTTGACCGAACTACTATAAAAAACATCCTTGCGTTATTTAATTTTTCTGATGCTAATTAAATTTAATCATTAACTTTGATAATTAATTTATTTGATTAAATTTTCTAATCTGGTCTATTTACCCCCCCCCCTCTAGACCATCTGCAATTACCATGTCCGACCTAACAAATGGTATCAAAGGGTAACCTTCTTAAGAATAGTTTTGATCTATCATTATATTTCATTATACTTGGTTGTTCCTTCAAGAATTTGTTCAGTCATTTCTTTTATCTGCTTTTATATTTTATTGTGCTAACCAATTTCTAGACCTCACAGTCTAATGATAAAGATCTTATAAGATGGAAGGATTAAACCTGAATGATTCTTGGATTTCTCATAAGCCACCACATTTTGATAGAAATGATTATGGATATTAGAGATCCCAAATGGAAGCATACATCAAACAGTTGAGCATTGAGCACTGGTCTATCATGTCAAAACAATACACACTACCTGAAGCTGATCCAGATACTCTTACAAGAATTGATGCTATAAGATATGTCTTAAATTAAAAAGTTGTTAATATTTTATATTGTGCTATTAAAAGAAGTGTTTTTAGTCATGTCTCTACATTCAAGACAGTTCATGATATTTGGAATATTTTTCAAGTTACTCACCTTGGCTCTGATAAATTGATCTGAACCAAACTTGGAATGCTTCGGGCTGAGTATCAAGACTTCAAGATGGGTGAAGATAAAACTGTAAATTAAATGTTCCATATATTCACAAGAACTGTGAATGGAATGAATTCACTTGGAGAATCTCTAGAAAATCATATACTTTTTGAAAGAGTCCTATGAGCATTACCAAAGAAATTTCATGCAATGAAGGTTGCCATTGATGAAAGCAAGAACTTCAAAGAGTACACACTTGATGAACCGATTGGATCACTACTCTAATATGAACTGGAACTGAAGAACATAGCTGATGAGGAGACAACAAAAAGAAAAGGTGAAGCTTTTAAGTATATAAATTTTATGTCTAATAATTCTTCTGATTCTGATCTACAGGATATTGAAAAGGAAGACATGGCTCAGATTGTAACTGGAGTCTACAAAAGAATGAAAAATAAAGGTCTCAAAAACCAGTTTAGTAGAAATCCTAAAAAAGAAAAATATAAGGGAGATAAAAAGTGTGATACAAATTACAATTCTTCAGATATAACTTGTTATGAGTGTAGGAAGAAAGGCCATATCAAACCCGATTTCCCTAAACTAAAGAATAAAGACAAATACAAAAAGAAGGATAGAAAGGCATTGGTAACCAGCTGGAGTTGTACTGAAGAATCTGATTCTAGTGAACAATCTAGAAATGACAAATAATATGCTAACTTGTGTTTCAGGGCATCACTGGATAAGGTTTGTAATTCTAGTTATTATTCTGAATGTTTTGATTCTGAATATGAATCTGAAAACCCCAATGTTCTTGGATTAAATAAAGAAATTGAAAGATTAAGAAAAGATATTTTCAAAGTAGCTGATTTATATAATAAACTTAAAGAAGATAATGAAAAACTTATTTCTGAAAATAAAGTAATTTTTCAAGAAAATAAAAGGTTAATAAACACTACTTCTTCTTCTCATTCAACAGTTTATGATAATTTGAAAACTGCTAAAGATCTGAATGAGAAATTGAAAACGGAAGTTGAATGTCTTAAACAAAATTTATTTGCTTTTATTCAAGGTCGTGAAAAATATCATGAGATGATGTCTTTGACTAAAATTGATAAAAATAAATATGGTTTTGGTTATGATAAAAGATTACCTCAAATGTATAAAACTTTTTTTGTTAAAAGTAAAAATGGTTGTACTTCAACTATTACTTGTTTTAAATGTGGCATGAATGGTCACTATGCCAATGACTTTTCACTTATATTTAAACAATCTTTGGGATTTAAAAAAACTAATATTTAAAAATCCTTGTTATCGACAGTACCTTACAATACGTGTTTAAATTCTTTATGGGTACCTAAAAATTGTATTACTAATCCTATTAAACCCAAAGTAGCTTGGGTACCAAAATTGTCAATTAATTGTTTTTTGTAGGAAAAATGCCTTGAATATCTCAAGAACGACATATGGTACATAGATAGTGGATGCTCTAGGCATATGACCAGAGACCCATCAAAGTTCACATCATACAACACATGTGATAGAGGCACTGTTACTTTTAGAAACAATTCCAAAGGCAAAGTAAAAGGTTTTGGTAAAGTTGGTATTTCAAATTCTACAGTCATTTCAAAAGTTTTATATGTTGAAGGTTTAAAACATAATTTAATTAGTATATCACAATTATGTGATGATGGAATGGAAGTTAAATTTCAAAATAATAAATGTTTAGTTTTTAAAGATGATTCTTTATTATTTTATGCTAATCAAAAACATAATATTTATACTATTGATTTTTATGAACTAACTATTAAACATGTAAAGTGTTTGAATGTTGTACAGAATGATTGTATCCTTTGGCACCAAAATTTAGGTCATGTTAATTTCAGAATGTTACATAAGCTCTCAAAGCATGAGAATGTTTTACAGCTTCCTTCATTGAAGAAATAACAACTTCATGTTTGTGACACCTACATGAAAGGGAAGCAACACAAAATTTCCTTTATACCTATCAATCAGATAAGTACTATTAATCCTTTACAGTTAGTAAATCTTGATTTATTTGGTCCAACTCAAATTTCTAGCCTTGGTGGAAAGAAATACACTTTAGTTATTGTTGATGATTATAGTAGATTTAATTGGGTATATTTTCTAGCTCATAAAAATAATCCTTTATCTAAATTCCCTGCTTTCTCTAAATTAGTTCAAAATAAAAAAGTTTGTATGATTATTTCTATTCATAGTGATAAAAGAGGTGAATTTCATAATTTAGATTTTGAAAAATTTTGTGAAAATAATGGATATTTTCATAATTTCTCTGCTCCTAGAACACCACAATAAAATGGTCTTGTAGAACAGAAAAATAGAACTCTTATTGAAATGGATCAAACTATGTTAAGTGAATATAATCTGCCTAGATATTTTTGGGATGAGGCTGTTTTTTCTGCATGTTATATTTCAAATATAATTCTTATTAGACCTTTTCTATATAAAAATAATTATGAATTATTCAAAAATAAAAAGCCTAAAGTTGGTTATTTTAGAGTTTTTGGATGCAAATTTTTTATTTTAAATTCAAAGGATAATTTAGATAAATTTGATGCAAAAAAGTGATGAATGTATTTTTATTGGTTATTCTAATAACAGAAAATCTTATAGAGTTTATAATAAAAGAATGATGGTTATTGAAGAGTCTGTTCATGTTATGTTTGATGAAAATAATGTTAAAATAAATTCTGATTCTAATGTTATTGATGATGAGTTTAGAGATTTTAATTTTGGTGAAGATATTCCTCAAGATAAGAGTGAATTAATTGATGGTGAGCATACTCCTTCTCAACCTGATCCAAGATCATGGAAGATTCACAAAGATCATCCTGTTGAAAATGTAATTGGCAATGTTGATTCTGGTGTCAAAACCAGAAATTCTATTTTAAATTATTGTGCCCATTCTGCTATTATTTCTGATTTTGTTCCTGTTAATATTAATGATTCTTTAAAATATGCAAACTGGATTGTTGATATTTAAGATGAATTAAATAATTTTGTTAGAAATAATGTTTGGACATTAGTAGAACTCCCAAAAGATAAGCAGGTAATTGGAACTAAGTGGATCATTAGAAACAAGCTGGATGAATCTGGAAAAATTGTCAAAAACAAAGCCAGACTTGTTTCTCAAGGATACTCTCAAGAAGAACGTATATATTTTGAAGATTCATTTGCACCTGTTTCTAGGTTAGAGTAAATTAGAATTTTGTTACCTTTTGTGTGTCTTCAAGGTTTTAAATTATATCAAATGGATGTAAAATCTCTTTCTTAAATGGTTTTATTACTGAAGAAGTTTATGTTTCTCAACCCCCTAGTTTCGAAAATGAAGAATTTCCCAACCATGTTTTTAAATTATCTAAAGCTTTATACGGTCTCAAACAAGCACCTCGTACTTAGAATGAAATAATTTCTTTTTTTTATTAAAAAATTGATTCAAGAAAGGAAATGTTGATCCCACTCTTTTTATTAAAATATCTTCTGATGATATTTTAATTTTTCAAATTTATGTTGACGATATAGTTTTTGGATCATCTAGTGACATACTTTGTAATGATTTATCTTTATTGATGTCTTCTGAATTTGACATGAGTTTAATGGGATAATTAAAGTTCTTTCTTGGACTTCAAATTTCTCAAAGGAAAGATGGAATTGTTCTTAATCAGTCTAAGTATGCTAAAGATTTAGTTAAACGATTTGGTCTTGATTCCTCTAAATCCATGAAAACCCCTATATGTACTAATTGTAAATTAGATAGTGATGCATCTAGTAAATCAGTTGATTTAATAGTTTATAGAGGTATGATAGGTAGCTTGCTGTATTTAACAGCTTCTAGACCTGATATCATTTTTAGTGTTTGTTTATGTGCAAGATTTCATGATGATTCTAAACAAAGTCATATTAAAGCTATTAAAATAATAATTAGATATGTTAAATGAACTGTTGATTCTAGTTTATTTTATCAAAAATATAACTGTTTTGATTTAACATCTTATTCTGATTCTGATTTTATAGGTTGTAGAATTGACCGATAAAGTACATCAGGTATGTGTCATTTTTTGGGAAAATATTTAATATCATGGTCATCTAAGAAACAATTATCTGTTCCTTTTTCTACTGTAGAAGCTCAGTATATCTCTGTTGCTAGTAGTTGTGCTCAAAGTTTATAGATTAAGAAAACTTTATTTGATTTTGGTGTTTATCTTGATAAACTACCAATTTATTGTGATAATACATATTCAATTTCTATTTCTAAAAACCCCTTACAACATTCTAGAACAAAACATATTGATCTTAGATTTCATTTCATTCGAGATCATGTGAATAAGGGTGATATTTTTTTAGAATTTATCCCTTCTGAAAATCAGCTTGCAGATATTTTTACAAAGCCTTTAGACTCTGCTCAGTTTCATAAAATTAAATTTTCTCTTGGTATGTTGGAATTTTAAATTTTATTTGCTGCATTTGTTTAGGGGGAGCATGTTTTCACTTTTTGTTTATTTACAAAAAGGGGGAGAAGTTTTGGAGAGAAGTTTTGGTGAGAAATAATTTGGTTTTAATCATTTTAAAAATTCATTTATGGTTTAAATGTTTTGGTTTTGTAATCAAACAAAAAGGGGGAGGTTGTTTGTGCATGTGCATATTTCCTTTAATTTGATTTCATATGATTTTGTTTGATTAATTTTATTATGTATTTTGATGATATCTTAATTTATGTTATTTGGATTTTTTTTATTCTTATCACATTGGAAATATAATATATTTATCTATATTTTATTAATTAATGAGGATGTTTGAAAATGCTTATCTATTTCTCAAAAAATTAAATTAAGTTGCTTCTATGTTTTTAGAAACTCTACATTTCACTATTTTAAAACATTCATGTATTTATTTTAAAGAAACTTCTACAGTTGTCCGATTTTCATGAAAAATGATTATATGGAACGATAAAATTTTTATCTTGATTTCATTAGTTTACATCAAAGTCTAAAAATATAGTTTGAATGGACTTTTAATTACATGAAGTTATGATATTCTGTTTTGTAGTAGCGTTTTTTCCAGAATTGTTTTGCTTCTTTTTTTTAATGATTTTTGGAATCTGTAGATGTAGGTTTTAATTGATTATTTTTTTCGAAAGATAATAATTTTTTATACAAATAATTAGTTTTGACCAAAGTCTGAATCTGCTCTTAAGATCCCTTAAAATTTTGTTGAGGTTTGTTAAAACATTCTTTCCAGATTTTTTATCAAAATTATGGTTCAATGTTTATCAAAAGTATGGTTCATTTTTTATCAAAAGTATGGTTCATTTTTTATCAAAAGTGTGGTTCATTTTTTATTAAAATTATTGGTTATTTTTTATAAAGAGTATGGTTCATTTTTTATCAAAAGTATGGTTCATTTTTTATCAAAAGTATGATTCATTTTTTTATCAAAAGTATGGGTCATTTTTTATCAAAAGTATGGTTTATTTTTTATCAAAAGTATGGTTCATTTTTTATCAAAAGTATGGTTCATTTTTTATCAAAAGTATGGTTCATTGTTTATCTTACGAAAGTATGGTTTACTGTTCATACCCTACGTTACTGTTCATACCCTACGTTACTGTTCATAACCTATGTTACTGTTCATACCTTACATTACTATTCATACCCTATATTACTGTTCATACCTTATGTTACTGTTCATACCCTACGTTACTATTATCAAAATAAATATTTCTTTATTTTCCAACAATTTTCATTTTCATTTTTAATTAATTAGTCACCAAATTATTCAGTGTTGCGTATAATATAAAATATAGAAAATATTTATTAATTTGGAAAAAATATATATCATGAAATGTTTGGGTGTTATAGTTAGCACACACTTATTTGGATTTCTACCAACTTCTACTAAAAATGATATAATCCCTATACATAAGCACCATAACCTAGTCTTCCTTTGATGCATTCACATAGAAATTATATTTAAAAAAAACCTTTAGAATTGTAACTTATTTAATTATGAATCCAAATGATCATGCCAAGATCTTTGGTCCTTCATTAGACCACATAGTGCAATCATAATTCTGTATACTTTTATTTAATTATTTCTATTTTGAAATATCTCTAGCTATTCAATATGAACTAGTTATTTGATAACAGCATTTAAGAAAGTCATTTTTGACATCCATATGATAAAAATCATATGCATTATGAATTTTCATATAAAAAATGAGACCTATTTACTTTAGTCGAGTTACTGATGAATATAATTCTTTAGCATCAATGCCTTCGATCCTAGAATAGCCATTACAAACCAAGCATATTTTAATTCTAATCATATTTCCTTCCTCATGGAATTTTTTCTTGATGATACAAATTATTCTAATAAAGTTTTGATTTTATAGTCTTTAAAAAAACTTACAAGTCTAGTGTTTATCAATATAATTGAGTTTTTCATTAATGGATTTAAATCATTATTAATATTTTTCTACTTCTTTAAATAAGGTTGGTTTTACTGTTGATAGTAGAGTCACAAGATATATATTTCTCATTATTCTTGTCTATATTGATGTAGATTTATTTCCGATTCTATTTGATGGATCTAACATTATTCTCTAATATCTACTACGAGGTATATATTTATATTCTTATATAATAATTTTTTTTCTGATTCATCCTTAGAGTCAACATTATTCACACCACTCTATAGAGCTTATGGAATTGTATCAACATCATTTTATTCCCCTTGTTCTTCATAAGAAATGTATGTGTTTCTTCTTCTAGTGTTATTCACATATTTCTCCTCAATAAAGATTATGTCATTTATCTCCACCCTCTTCTTTAGATCATTTTTTATAATTTATAGGCCTTAGTCTTTGTTGATTATCCTAGAAAAACTTCTTCATCAGCAATATTATTATGCTTTCCATGATTTCCATCTTTCTTTAGAATGTTGTACTTGATTCCAAATACATTAGAATGTCTAAATGAGGCCTTACGTTAATGAAAAATTTCATATGTGGTCTAATCTTCCCATTTTCTCCCAATCCCAAATTCTGATTGTACACTACAACGTTTACTACCTCTTTATAACATTGGTGAGAAACACCACTATCAATAAGTAAATTTTTGGCCATATTGTTCACTATCTGATTTCTTAATCCAACAAATCCTTTTTTATAGAGTTCTCATAGATGAAATGAAATTCTTCATTCTATGTTTCTAGAGATGGTTCCCAATATCAATAGAGTAATACTATATTCCATTTCCAAACCGAAATGTCTTAATTTTTCACCCAATCTCATTTTCAAATATTCTATGATACCACTTCATGTATCTCATGAATTATCTATTGCGTTATGTATTTATATAACATTGCATTCTATTATAGTCATCAAGAAAAAGAATAAAATATCTTTCTACATATTTTGTTGATATATTCATTGGACTACAGATGTTAGCGTAAACCAGATCAAGTATATTAGATGCCTTATTGTTCTTTGAAAGATTTGGATTTCAGAGCATTTTCTCACATTAAACTCTCACATGTATTTTCATAATGTTTATTAAGACATGGTATGCCCCCTATATCTTTTATCATTGATAATTGTTCCATAATCTATTGGTGAATGTGACCTAATCTTCATTAACATAAGTTTCTTTCTTCAACCTTTATAAGGAGAAATGAATTTTCATGATTATTTACTGAATAACGGTTACCATTTTCTCTAATTCCTATAATATGATATTTTCTATCTCTCTATTTGATTTGAAACCCTTTATGGTAAAATTTAACCTTAATACTATAGTTAAAAGGTTGATTCTCACTGAGAATGGTGTGTTGTAACCCATCCATAAGAATATCTTTAGTCTTTTTTAACTAATAAAATTTTAAATGGATGTTGTCACTACCCTTGATCTTTATGGTCCCTTCATTACCAAAATTAATAGTTCCATCAACTATAACTTTAAAATTTTTCAAGTGATTCACATTTTCTATCGTGTGTGATAAAAAACCACCATTTGGAATCTAGATAAAATTTTTCTTTGTAATTTTGAGAGAAATTTATACTATAGTTTTCATCTAAATATTATTCTTTTAAATCCATGAGATTCCTAGTAGAGTTATTGAATATAATGGATTCTACTATTTCAGTTCAATATAATTGGAATTATCTATTTGTGCATGTGTATATTTCCTTTAATTTGATTTCATATGATTTTGTTTGATTACTTTTATTATGTATTTTGATGATATCTTAATTTATGTTATTTGGATTTTTGTGATTCTTATCACTTTGTAAATATAATATATTTATCTATATTTTATTAGTTAATTAGGAAGTTTGAAAATTCTTATCTATTTCTCAAAAAATTCAATTAAGTTGCTACTATGTTTTTAGAAACTCTACATTTCACTGTTTTAAAACATTTATGTATTTATTTTACTGCAACTTCTACAGTTGTACGATTTTCATGAAACATGATTATATGGAAATATAAAATGTTTATCTTTCTTTCATTAGTTTACATCAAAGTCTAAAAATATTTTTTGAATGGACGTTTAATTACATGAAGTTATGATATTCTGTTTTGTAGTAGCAGTTTTTCCAGAATTATTTTTCTTTTTTTTAATGATTTCGGAAGATGTAGATGTCGGTTTACATTGATTATTTTTTTTTGGAAAGATAATAATTTTTGATACAAATAATTAGTTTTCACCAAAGTCTGAATCTACTGTTAAGAGCCCTTAAAAATTCATTGAATTTTGTTAAAACATTCGTTCCAGAGTTTTTATCAAAAGTATGGTTCATTTTTTATCAAAAGTATGGTTCATTTTTTTATCAAAAGTATGGTTCATTTTTTATCAAAAGTATGGTTCATTTTTTATCAAAAGTATGGTTCATTTTTTATCAAAATTAGGGTTCATTTTTTATCAAAAGTATGGTTCATTTTTTATCAAAAGTATGGTTCATTTTTTATCAAAAGTATGGTTCATTTTTTATCAAAAGTATGGTTCATTGTTTATCAAAAGTATGGTTCATTTTTTATCAAAAGTATGGTTCATTGTTTATCTTATGAAAGTATGGTTTACTTTTCATACTCTATGTTACTGTTCATACCCTACGTTACTGTTTATACCCTACATTAATGTTCATACCCTACGTTACTGTTCATACCCTATGTTACTATTCATACCCTATATTGCATTACTGCTTTCTATGAATTTATTGTTCGCTTTGAAGTTATTATTCATTCTGAATTTACTGTTTACTCTGAAGTTACTGTTTACTCCAAAGTTATTGTTCACTCCGAAGTTACAATTCATTCCGAAGTTACTGTTCATTCCATGCATTTTTTTAAATTGATTTTCTCCAAATATATGGATTATTTTTTAACAATTTTTTTTATAAAATCCTCTTTAAATATATAGATCGTAATAATAGAGTTTTTAATGTTTTAGGTGCTATATTGAGAGAGAGAAATTAATAACATTCTTCAACCTCTTTTACAAATAAATTTGGATGTTTCAAGATTGTTTAAATTTAAATGTTTGAATTTAATTTCAGAATTTGGTTACTTATGGTTCCAGGAGGTGAGACCTCCTGACAATAATTACTTTACTTATGATATGGTGTTATCAGTAGTGGTACATGACACAAGATATTGGAAAAACAACCTCATGGCTGAGAGGTTTATGGTATACGCGGACTAAAAGAGCCTCAGGTAAACCTTCAATCAGTGAGACTTAAACCTTCAACAGAGGTAGTAGTTCATGTATCTGTAGTCTTAAGACTTCAAGTTGGCTTATACCCCAATAATGAGAAATTAAATTATAGAAACATGGATCTCAAAGATGTAGACATAGGTAGTATGAGAATATTTTAATGAGTTTAAGGCAATGGATCTATTTACATACATGCATCTGGATGTCTAGAAGTCTCAATATTGAGTTACATTGACTCTAAAATATGTTAAACATTTTATGTTGAACCAGAATAAAATTTAGTAGTTATCAAATCTAGAGGTCTCTATTTTTAGAGAAAAATTTTATAGTGGGGAGACACCATCAGTATGGAATCTTGGTCGTGTCAATTATTTTATTTTATATGTCTGATTATGGGTTCCTACAAGTTTATGTGCAGAGCTTATGATAGAGTTTCATGATTCTAGATGGGTAGTGTATCTTGGTTTGAAAAATATGTATCATGATATTTATAGAATATACCGGAGTTCATAAATTAATAAGGAGGTATTATGATACATGACTAGATGCTTCTCTTGTCAGCAGGTGAAATATGAGAATCAGAGGCCAATTGGACTTATACAACCCATAAGAATAATGTTTTATGGGTAATTATGGATCGACTGATGAAGGAATACCACTTCTTACATATCAGGTAGACCATCAGAGTTAATGATCTAGGAAATCATTACGTGCATGAGGTAGTTCATTTGAATGGTGTTATGAGGAGTATAATTTCTGATAGATATGCTCATTTCACATCACATTTCTTTAAGGGTCTTAAAAAGTATCTCATATTATAGGTTCTTTTTAGAAAAAACTATCATCCTTAGACTAGTGGTTAATCTAAGTAGACTATTCTAGTTCTAGAGGACATGTTATGAGCCTACGTTGTGGATTTTGGTGGGTCATGGGAGAAACATATGACAATCAAAGAGTTTTTATAAAATAATAGCTTATAGTAATCGATCTAAATGGAACCTTATGGGGATTTTTATTGTATTCAATTCCATTCAATTCTTTTTTGTATATAAGGATGTGAGTTAGTTCTTTTTGGGCCAATTCTCTTATAGGAGCGGTCTGAGAATGATCCATTGTTCAGATTGTAGTCGGTAACCTCCATGTGTGGGTAGAAATCATATGATAACTATGGGATATAACCTATATAATTTGAGTTTTGTGATCATGTTTTCCTTCAAGTATCCCTTATATTGGGGAAATTACATATCGGGAAATAGAAAAAGATAGTGCCCAAATTTTTCGATCTATTTGAGAAAGTGGTAGGGGTCAGTCAAGTGGCCTACCATTTATCAATTCCACACCGCTAGAATTCCATGAATGATGTGTTCCATGTGTCACAACTTAGAAGATATCATAAAAAAACCTTTCATGTGATAGATGTTTCAGATTTCATGTTTTGTGCAGGCATGTCCTTTGAAAATCATTCGATATGGGTTTTGGATCATAGTCAGAAATATCATTGGGGTTGGAATATACCGCTGGTTCGAGTGTAGTGGCATCATGGGAAAGTTTAGGAGGATAAAAGGGATAAGGAATATGATATATTTCTCTAATTCCTAGAATTGTATGTTGAATCATCACAATAATGCTTTGGGTAGCACAAGGATGAGTTGTTATATGGTGGGGAGGTTGTAAGATCACAATTTTTCTAGGAGTTCCTCTATCTGATTTTTACATTAAACTTATTTCTTTTGATTTTTAACTCATCTTTAAACCTGGGTGGTTTTGTTTCCATCATGGATGTTTTTCATTTGAATAAACGCGGTATTGGGTTTTGAGGAAACTTTAGAAAATCTGAGAGGATATATATAGAGATACTTTGTTTTGGAAAATGACATAAAGTTCAGATATGTTTATTTGTTTGAGTTAATCAAGTTTGGGTATAAATGGATCATGTTTTATCATGATTTCTTTTTATTCTGATATGTTTTAAAGGGGATTCAATTTTTTATAAGGAAAATGGGATGAAAAACGATCTGTATAACATTCATACGCCATTTGAATGGATTAAAAGTCATGTAATTATCATGTTTTTTTAATATTCAGTTGGGGTGATGATTTTTTTCATCATATCCCATTAAAAAAACTACATTACATTTAACAATATTACATTCTATGAAATTCCACAACCTTATATTTTAATGTATGTTGTGTGGATAATGTTACTATTCATATCGATCTAATATTATCCTATCAACCCTAGGGAACCCTTCAAGTAATTTTGGAGTTCCAACCTACTATATAAATGTTCAAAGAACATGATAAATCCATGGTAAGTGGTTATGGTTCGGTTTTTTTTCTTTCTCTCCCTTGGTTCTCCAACCATTTTAGTTAAAAAAATTGATTTTGTGCATTGTTGGTTTTGAAAATGATATGTTTTGAACAAGGATCATCTTTTCAATCATCTTCACCTTCTTCCTAATGATAATTTTCCATTGAAAGCATTGCATTATTCATCAATTAAAGGTAGGGGTCTAAATCTTAATCCATTGGTTTGATAATTTCCAAGTATATTAAATATTGTGATTTCTCCAACATAACGTGCTTCCAAAATTATTAAATAACAAAAGGGATTATTCTTTGGAGTCCATTGGCTTTAATTGGTTGTTGATTAAGCGTATGGACACACGTTTGGTGACAAAAACTAGAGTATAATTGATTATTCTAATTTATTAAAGTATTTTAATCATGAAATGAGACCTTATGTTATTGCTCGATATAGAATTTTTATGTTATGGTTTACTTCTTATTGATTTTACTGTTGATAAATTTTGATAAAAATGAAAATTTAATTGAAAGACAAATGGTAATTCACATAATAAACCATCGATTCTTATAATGTGATATTCTGATATCCATGCAGAAATGATTATATATCATGCATGGCCCTGGAATATGAACCCTTATACATAGTAATGTTTATATTGAGTGGGCTCGGCCCAGTCTTATGCTGTAATGCTTATATTGAGTGGGCTCAACCCAGTCTCATGCTGCAATGTTTTTACTGAGAAGGATCAATATAGTCCCATGTTTTAATGATTATAGGTATTTGACCTAAATTTTGTAACACTTATTGGGATTTGAATGAGGTTTTTGTGACTTTACCTTGTTTATATGTTTCTAGTTGGTATGGTTGTGAGACCTTCTCATAGATTTTATAGTATGATGATGAACCATGTTATTATTCCATTTTTATGGTTTTGGTTGGAACAGTTGTGAGACATACTAAGAGATATTTTGACATGCATATGAAGAAGGTTGTTATTTTATTTATATTAATTTTTTAATTAATTAATATAATTTCTTATCACTTTATTTAAAACACATATTATCAGTTTGGTTTCTTTAGACATGGTGGTGTCGACCTAGTAATTTATACTCAAACCCTATTCAGGTCGTTGTAGGATACCAGAGTATATTATATGAATAACGGTTTGGAAAAGGGAAAAGGAAATTTCTGTTGATTTTTTGTATTGTTGGGTATGTTAGAGTATATATATGGGACCACCGTGGGATTTTATATGAGGTACTATTTAGAATTTAATCAAATCTACAAGTATTTTACTTGTATTGTTTCTTGCAAGACATAGAGTTACATTCCAAAATGTAATTAAGTTAATTAATTAGTATTCATTTATTAGTTTAGTTGTCTTTTGTTGTTGGTTTCCACTATATTATATTTTTTTCATTATTTTTTTGCTCTGATATTTGTTTCTTGTTATTAGAAATTTTATGCTATGTTGGAAACTTTGAATTCAGAGGGTATATTCTCCCCACAATACTTATGACACCAACACCGCTAGTTTCAAGCCTCTAGCATATGGGGAGGAATGATTGAGGTCTTTCAAAGAACCCTTTTTGTCCACATAAGAGAGTTCAATATTAGGTGACATTAAATTGCTACTATGAAATCTTTGGCTCAAGCCATTTCACCACCATCGAGCTCGAGAACCACCATGGAATGGAACTCGAGCTCAAAAAAGACTCTATGTTCTTTAAATAAATATGATTTATCCATTACATTAATCACTACTAAAGCATCCTTGGCTGATCCCATGGAGGGTTAACCCATGGTGTATAATATCATGCTACTAATTCTTACACTTTTCATTTATCTATGTAATTACATTAGATTTATTATCTCACTCTACTATCACTACCTTTCTTATTCCATGATACTTCCACTATCATCATCGTTTTAAAAAAAATCATTTCATCAAGGTAATTACATTTAGTTTCTACTATCACTCCTATATCACCACCTTTATTCTTCTACACTAATTATACCACCACTGAGCCTACTAATGTTATTACTATTATTGTTGTCCTACCATTTCTTGTTGCTAATTCTTCCACTACACAACTTTATTCAATTAAAACCAACTACTTAAATCTTTGGAGTATTGAAACTGAGCACCAATCCATCCAATATTCTAATTAAACTCATAATCCCACATCCATGATCATGTGACTATGGTGTGGCTCTATTGAGGTCAATTGAATAGAGAATCCATGTGAAGATGATGATTTTATGTTTCTCCAAGAATAATCCACCCAATTGAATCCTTGAATTTCATATTGACATTTTCTTCATGTGAAGGTATGAACATGATATAGTTTGGTGTTATGATTCTCCATTGAATTGTAAATGAGGATTTTAAGCATTGAACTTCATATTTTCAAGGTTTTATCTAAAAAAAGATTATTATAATTTGATGATGCCAATCATAACCAAGAATAGGGGATGTTGAGGATGATGTAAACATTTTTACTAATGTTGAAATTACATGTGGTATGAGGCCATGTTCTAAGGTCATAATGATTTTAAATTGATCCATATATGTTTATAAATCCAAAATATTCATGAGGAATTTTAAAAATGTGGATACATGAATAAGAAAAAATTACCATGTTTTTAATAAAATATATACATAGAGAAGTCACATGCACTGTATAAACATCTGAATTAAAATTATCTAGAGAATATATCAAATGATTCCATTCCACTATTGATAAATATCGTTTTAATCTATGATTTTTCTTGTTTTTAAGATCTCCCATAGTATTCTAAATGTAAATAGTGATGTTTTTTCCTGAATCATGAATCAAATGTGAACCTCTAGATACATGGAGGAGGTAATTTATTAACTATAAATAAAGGGATACTTTACTTTGTTGGGAAACCATTAAGAATAGGTAGTAGTCTTATTTTTTAGTTTTTTTAATATATATCTAGTTTTCTTTATTTTATGTAACTTTATATACATATTTTTAATTAAAGTGATTCTTAATTATATTTATCACTATATCATTCTTCACTATGCTATCTTATTTTCATGATCATTAGTAACTAACCTAGGGATATTACCTATGGATTAATCCTATGTTTGAACCCAATTATCTATTTAATATCTTCTTCAATATAATATAAAAATGATTTTTAGTGAGTGTAATCCTCACTGATGTTATCTAACAGTTATCTTCTTATTCTATAACAATTATCCTTCAATTGGGGTGGTGGATGTGTAGTGTACTATAAAATCATTTAAGGAGCCTCAAATTCACAACGGAGATCGAATATTATATTCACACCTATGATGGATATGATTATTAAGTGAATATAAAAAAAGACAATGATGGTTCTCTCTGGATGTCTCTCTTAGTATAATATCCTTTATTATCTTACTTTCATTAATTATATTGGAATTCCTTCTACATGTTTCATTTTATTTTTTCATTACATAATAAAAAACCAAATTTTGTTACATTAAAAAAATAGTAATAAAAAAATATAACAACTGAATTAAGAATTGTGTGTGATCAACTGAAAAACTCTTTAAGTGAGATTACCTTCTTTATCCCTTTCACTACAATAGGAAATAAATTTTAACTTTTTCACTAATCTACAATATGTGTGCCAAAATATGACACCATTTTTGGGGATCTAATTGGTATTTAACTTTCTATTTCTATTAACACATTCTAAATAACATCTATTTTTCTTAAAAAATCTATTTTTATGATGTATTCAAACTATAATAATTTTATATGGGTTGATTAATCACTGGTGAAACAAAATAAAAAATAGGTCAAAATAATATAAAATCATTAATACAAAGGATTAGTTTCAAAATGTCGTACATTAAGAAGAAATTTTAATGAATAGATGAATGTATCCATGCATATCATGAGTAACAACTAGAAAATGAATCAGAACCAATGGTGGAAGAAGTAGGGCCAGTCAATTTTAAAATAAAATAACCCAAGGATTCTAATAAGTAAACACTCAATGATCCATTCCACCTCTCAAATCCATTATTGTATAAGATTAATAAAGAATACCATCTTAATAAAACACTAATGAAAGATAAAAATATTTTTACGAATTTTGACATGAATATTCTAGTTTGAAAAATGTAAACAATTTACCTTATATATATAAAAACAACAATTAAAACCTTTGTGTCTCTCTATAAATATAGAATTATAAACCACTCAAGTTGTATATTTTTAGAGAATATTAAAATTTCATGACTATCTTCCGTCATCAACTAACACTCAAATCTAAGAGGGGTTTTCCAATAAAGATGAAATTAATAAAACCCCAATATAGTTATATGATCATATCTTGAATGTATTCTCATATATTTTTTGAAAATAAATTTAGTATCACATATCATTGTTTTTAATTTTTATAATTATCCAAAAAAAAATCTCCTTGGAGAAAGGTGATTAAAAGGAAGTTTTACCTGATAAAGAACTCATAAATATCCTAGAATATTTTGATCATTTATTGAAGGGAATATAAGAGTAGATCCATGTATATTCTCATAAGGAAAATGTGTTAACATATTTTTACTCTGAAGGGGATGATCGTTATTTTAATTCATGATGTTTTACTTTTTTCCAAATATAATTATAATTTGAATTTACCTTTTTTTTATTACATTTATATGACATAACTTAAGAAATAACTAGATAATGAGAATTGATTATGCAATTAAAAACCTAAAATGTGGTGAAACCATTATTTATTCTACTCCAACCATGAAATTTATATCATTTTACTAATGGGGATGGATGTGGGGTTATCTATTCACGGTGTCCTCAATATAAAAAAGTAAGGAATGATAACTGGTTGGAAGAATTGTTTGTGGTAAAAATCAATAAAACTATACCCACTATTAGATTTATAATAATAAATGGCACTGACCATATTGTGGTAGTTAAACCTAGGGACCACTTGGGAAAGATCAAACTAATATTTATAATTATTTTCTTTTCTAGGAAATAGTTTAGGAAATATTAATATGTATCCATAACCCCCCCCCCCCACATTATTTTTGACTTTACATTGAAAAAGACCATGTTCGTTGATGAGTGATCTTATTTTTTAGATCCATTATGTTGATGACACAATAAATACACTCAATTATCTAGAAAAAAATAGATAGTAAGATCATCATGTGTAATGGGTATTTTAATTTAAAATTCATTATTTTTTATCCACTAATTTTTTTTAGAAAGTATATTTTTTCTTTCAAGGAAAATAGCATGTGAAAACTTTGAGTTTAGGAATAATTTAACTTATATAGAAGATATAATAGATTTTTTTGGAATCCTTTTGGTGACATGTTTTATATCCCTATGTTAATAAAATTTAATGGGTAAATTGAGGGAACCAATGATCAAATATAAACATAGGAATTTATTTTTATGAATTATTATTCAAAGGGATAAATTGATTAATTTAAATTAAATTTTCATACCATTTTCATACTTTGAATTTATAAAATTGGAGTGGATTGATTCACTATTGTTATTGTATACCATGGGTGATTGGCCCAAATTTCAAATTCCATCCCTGAGAGGACTTCAAGACCTAATTTTTATAATTATATCTTAATCCTAAATATTAAGAGAAGTTTTTTAATTCCACCTACTAAATATTTCATTAGAACATATCATAGATATGATTGTACATAGTCAAATTTAATATGATTGAGAAATTTTTGCTAATTTAGCTTAAATCCTTAATTCCACCTCTTATATTATTCCTTGTTTATCTGTTAGAATCCATGAATAACCTTTCCCAAAATGACTTATATTAAAATTCAATTTTTCCCATTACTAACCTACTCTATTTATTTTTCATGATATTTTAAATATGAGGTTTGGTGGTGAGGAAAGTTATGTTGGAAGGGAAGAATTACATTTGAAGGAATAAGTGTAGAGGTTCTCTTTTGGGTACTAGTAAAGGTTTATGTTCATTAATTTATTATATTTCCTTTCTACCAATCTTGAAAAAAATGAAAAATACATTGGGTTGTGAATTGGGATAATAATAAATCGTTGTTACCAGACTAATGATTTTATCATACAGGGTTATATGGAAGATGTTAGATTTTTTTCAAGTAAAAAATTTCAGAAAACTGAAAAAATAAAAAAAATAGTTTGAAAAGGAAAAAAAGAGTAAATAAAGAAAATAAAAAGAGTGATCATCATTCATTTTATTCACTACATTATGAAATTTATTTGTGTTTTGGGTAAGTGGGAGAAGACACTATAAGAAGGGAAAATTTAATTGAAATTTTAATTTTGAATATTATACATTATGATTTAGAGATAAATCTACTCTTTGAGACTTAATTTTTTAAATATCATTACACACAAAATAGAAACCTCAAATTCATTATATCCTTATACTAGTCTCTTGTGATTATTTATGATTTATATCTTTATAAAGTATATATTTTAGGTCATTTTATAGCTAATTAAAAGGAGAATTTACTCATGTAATAAGCATAACTATATATACATTGTTCCCATGAGAGATGACAAAAGGAAAAATTAATGTTATGGTATATTATGATTTGAAATGATTAATAATAATAAATTTTGAAATATGAATGAATGAAAATAAAAGATTCACTAATTTATAATGGAATAAAGTAAAATGCGTTGTTTGATTTGTTTCTTTTAAAAGTATGAAATTTGATTAATATTTTATGTGGTTCTTGAAATTTTAATTTTCCCATTTATAAATATTTAATTTAATTACTTTGAAATTGAAATAAAGTTAGCATGGGTGTCCTATGAGATTCTATGTTTATATTCCATTCTTTAGTAAAATTATGAGATCAAGTGTGGGGGTATTTAATGCTAATAAATTTTTTAGGTTTTTTTAAATGTATTAATTTGTAATGTTTAAGTCTGGTTTTTTAATTTAATATTTATTTTGTGGGAATTTATATTTTAAATTCAATTTGGTGAGAAAGGAAATTAAAATATGTATTTAGGAATTTTTTTGGTAATGATAAAATCAATGTTCATATTTGAGTAGTTTTTACTAAGTGTTTATTATTTTCTTAGTTAAAAAATTTTTCCAACACCTTTGATATCCCTCAACGCCCAAAAGGAAGTCACATAGCCAGTCCCAGGGGTAGACGATGAAGATATAGGTGAGTTTTATCTAGATTACGGTGGAGTATCATTGGGTTTATAGAAATGTTTAGGGAGGCATATCAGTGCATAGGAGAAACATACATGCGATGATGAGTGGATATATTATCCCTTATAAGAAGTAATAAGAGGCGGTATGAGTCCACCATCTCTATCCTGACACAATTTCCATTATGAAATTGAAGAATCATTTATATAGCATGTGTATCACATGTGGAGATTTATTACAGGGTTACATTTTTATAGCATTGAGCATGAGTTACCAATGAAAAATCATCTCACCTATGTTTGTTCATCCCTTTCTTAGAAATTTACCTAACACCACCATCACTACTTCCACCATCATACTGATTGGATTTCCATTGTATGTAACTAGAAACACTACTGGAACTAATATAATATATTGGGCTCAATCTATTTCACTGTCGTCGATCTTGAGAACCACCATAGAATCACACTAGAGCTTACATGATCCTTTTTGATCCATTAATAAACATGAAAAATACATTGAATGAATTTTTGATAAAATATACTTGGTTATTGCAACAGAGGGTGAACCCATGGTGTATAAGTCTATGATACCATCATCCTACTTATTTCACTTTTCTTTCATTTAAGTGCTTCCATCATGTTTCAATCATCACACCACCACTGTTACCATTTATTCACCACATTATTTCCACTACCACCATCCTTCTTCCATTACTATCATTTTGTAAAATTGCATCCATTAGGTTAATACCATTTCATCACTACCATATTCTGAATTCATCTACATTTCTTCTTCTTGGCCTACTATAGCTTCTATAACTACCATTATCTCACCACATCTTGTTTCAACCACCCCCTCTACACTGATTTCATCACTTTTTACCATCGACTTACATCCATAGATTCTTACCACTGTGCACTAATCCCAAATATATGCTAATTAAACCCATGATCCCACATCTATTCTAATGTGATCATTGTGTACCTCTTCTGTGGCCGATGGAAGAGATAATCCATGTAAATCTATATTTGAAACGTTTTACTAGGGATACTCAACCCCAAATTAAAACCATGAATCATATGTATGAATTGTTTTTCCTTTTCATGTCAGATCTTTATTAATTATGGGTTTCTAGTATCTCTAATGCATTGGTCATTATTGTTTTCTGTATTTCACTCTAGATTGTCAGTGTTTAGTCTAAATGAAACTTCCTTTAATCTTATGATTCAACCAAGAACCAAGAAATAGGGATGTCGAGGCTAATAAAAATGGGCTAATTAATGTTGAAAACATATGTGTGGTGTAGTTTTATTTTAAGATAAAAAAGATTTTAAATATATCCAAGCATGAAAATCAAGAAAATGTTTAAATGAGAAAATTTTCAAATGAGTAAATACATGAATAGAAATAATTTCAATATTTTTTATCAATGAACTATATGGAAAAGTCATGTGCACTGTATACACTTTAAAATTTAAATTCTCTAGGGAAGATATCTCATTATTCAATTCCATGATGGATTAATAAATTTTTGATTTTTGATTCATAAGAATTGAAGATCCCCTGAATAATTCTGAATGAAAATAGGGATGCTTAAGCATAAAGAATAATTTGAATGTGAATATTTAGAGACATGAAGTAGGGAATTTTGTGACAATAAATAAAGGGTTATTTTATTATTATGAGAAACTAATCAAGCCCAATAAGATTATATTATTCTAATTTTTTATAATAAATTTATTTTTATTTATTTTATGTAACTCTATATACATTTTTTAATTAATGAGTTTCTTTATTCTCTCTCTCCCACTCACTCCCTCTCCCTCCCATTCTTCACTATGATCACTTGAATTATTGATCATGAGTAACTGACCTGAGGAATATCCCAGTGGAGTAATCTTGTGTGAGAACTGAATTCTATGTTTAATATTTGTTTTAAGTTAATATAGAGATGATTTTTGGTGAGTGTAATCCTCATTGTAGTTATATAATGGTTATATTATTCATTTATAGCCATTCTCTCTTGATCAAGGAGGTGAATGTATGGTGTAATAGGAAATCATTGATTTCTCTGTATATAATAAGTTAATTATGAATAGTGTGTGATTTATTGATAATATCTCCCAAGTGATTCAACCCTGGCCAGTAACTATGATGCATTTGGAAATAAATTTTATCCTTTTCACTACCCTATAATAGGTGTTTCAATATCCCCATCCTTTGTAAAACTTTAGGACCATCAATGGTTTACTGTAAAGGAATGAGGATTCTATTATTCCTACTAATTTCCTTTTATAGGGGCTATCTTATTCCAAGAAACATAAGAATTATATTTGATTACAACAACAATATATTCTGTTTTCAATTTTTATCATCCATCATTGAAGTTTCTTTTAATGTTTCATTATATTTGATTCCACTTTTACCCAGAATCCAATGTCATAATTCATCCAAAATATTATTGAAAATTTATGAGACTCTGTTGAATATTTCTAATAGATATTCATATATGAACCTCCTAAATTGTATATTATTATGTAGACACGTGATTTTATCTTTGATTTCTATTTGTTTCCTAGAGAATAAAACTCTTCTTCTATAGAATCTACTTTCCCAATTCACTAATATACACAATTCTTAAGGTCATTTATCACTTTATTATATTTTTCAATATATACCTTAAAATTCAAAAAAATTATAAATTTATTTAACTGGATAACTGATAATATAAATCTTCATGAAATCAGTCAATATATACTTCTATTTGTTCAACATATTCATAGGATTATTTTAGGAGACCATTAACCATTTGAATATGATTTTTTTGAGATCTATTTCTTTTAGAGATGCCTCAAGTACCACCTTGATATCGTATGTACCCAATGGTTGGTTATCTTATTTCATTTAGAGGTTCTTCTTTTTCATCCTTATCCATAAAGATATATTCTATGTATTATTTTAATTCTGTATTAATTTCCACCAGATGTTATTCATTATCAATTTATTCTTTTATCACAAATATTTTTATCTAAAACTTATTTCCAGATAAACTCACAGTTTCAGAGTCTCTTTTAATTGGGAGTATTCTTTGTGGAATCCTTATAAAATTTTCTTCACTTTATTCATCATTAAATCTTATTTAGGACCTTTCTATAATATTACCATATTTACTACACAAAAAACAAGATAAGAATATCTGTCTGTTGAATCTACCCTTTCCTTTATTTAGTTTTTATGTCACAAGAGGGGGAAGTTCATCATTAATATTATCTTCACCATTGACACCTTTATACATGTCATTTTTATTCGTGGATTTGAACATAAAATTCTTAGATGAAAGAATTGATATCCCTTATGTCGTAGCATGCATTTTTTATTCCACTTAACTTCTTAACATATCATATATAGAGAGATTCAATAAATCCTTCTCATCTAGTGATGAGATTGTTGGATTCTAAAAAGATTGAAACCATCACCAAATATTCTTAAAAATATCAATATATTTTCTATATTACCCATGTACTCATATGGATCCAACAACTTTAGTGATAAAATTGAATAATCTCTCAACATTCTCATCCAGAAGTGTTTTTAAATCATCAAATATGTTATAGAGAACTTAAAACATAGCCTAATTCACCATAACATCACATTATTTTATATCATAAAATTTATCCCACATTGCCTTTCAATTAGTTCAACTCATCACTTTCATAGTGATCTGATCTAATATAGCTATGGATATTGTATTTTGAACATTGGAATCAAAATCAATCTAGTTCATATTTTCTTTAGTCATGGACTGCCCTATCACATCACTAACTTCCATCCCATACTTATTAGTTGATAGAACATCCAAACTGATAGATAGAAGATAAGATAACAATATATTATTGTTAGTTTGGTAGTTAAATCAATAAAATGGAATAAATACATTAGGGTTTTTGGAATTATACATCATAAAGTATTCTTGAATGAAAATTTAACACATGAGACCAAGGCTTTGATACAACTTATTACAACCCAAGATATCCTAAGAGGGGAGCGATGAAATAGGGTGTAAATTTTTTCTTTGGATTCTTTAAGATATTATACCCATATTTTTTGGAACATGTTAAACCTATTTCATTCAAACACACATCCGCAAAAAAAAATATGAATTAATTCATAGATCATAACAAATTGTATTTGTTTAACCACAATGGGATAGTCCAGGGAGCATACACCGATGATGTGTCGATCATACCAGTACCCACCATGCTTCCCTAGTATTCATGGATTACAAATGTCCATCCATATTCAATCTATAATAAACTCACTAATATTAAGAAGAATATAATGAAAATGCACTTCCAACCACATATCACCCACATATCACTCCCATTGACTCCCACTTACTCACTACATTAGATGAAGTATTCTCAGTTTAACGACTTGAAGGTCATATTAAAATATGAAATATTTTTTATTAAAAATTTAATTATCAATGTATGAGTTTGATACTCCAAATGATTTCTATAAATTCACTTTAGTTTCTATTCCCTTGGCTCAGGCTTCCCCCATGATAGCTTTATCTAAGTGACTAGGTTCACCCAAGTATACCTTGATCTGTTCCTTTTCTTCTTGAAAGTGTACTTAATTGAAGTCCATGGCTCCACCCAAGTATACTTCACACAACTTCTTATAATTTACTATGTAAACTTCTCAAAACTCAATTCACTAAGTTAATTCCATAAAATTATATTCTCCATGTTTCCTTTACAATAAATAGTTTGTTAAACTCAGTTCACACATTCCCTTTACTTAGCCTATCCATGCTTCTAACTTTTCACTCTTCCTTTACCCAGCTACTTCATAGAGTTTCTTTATGGAGTTGTGCATTATGTAATTGGAGATCCTCTAATAATGATCCTATTTTTAACCCCAAATTATGTTATTAATTAGGGTTTTATGGAAAAAATTCTCCACTAGTTCATAACCCTTCATTATATATAAAAAATAACTTGTGACACGGGAACATGACATACTCTTATATATGCGCACAACCTTACACGCACATGAACCTCATGTACAAAACTTTTTTACAATGGATTGGTTCAACTAGGGTCAAAATACATAATTTACTAATGAACAAATTTTTTACCTTCCTTTCACAATCCCATAAATTTACTCCATAATAAAATGATTTTTTTTTGAAAACATTAGAAAATGTGACCATTTACAAATACCTTGTGAGAATCCATTTTTCATCAAACATAATCCCTTAGATCTAAAAATCCTTGATTAACACAAAATATATTTAAAATAAACACAATAAACAATACACCATAAATCTCTTGAAAATATCACATTTGTTCCAATATACTACATGCTTCATTTAATTTTTTATAATATTATTGTTTAGTTTATTTTGTATACTCTAATTATTTTTTATGGGTGATTTTTTTTTATCTAATGTTGTGATCCTTTGAAAAGGGGATATAATGTCACCATGGAACACTTTGGATGTTCCCTACTAGTTGGGTGCCTAGGTCACATGGGTAAGCATAACTAAGTTCATGTGACAAATCATTTTGGTTATTATATAGTAAATTAAGACAAATAATTGTAATTGGGTTTGATACCATGTAGAATTTTAGTTTTTTTGTGCTATGAATGATACTACCCATGAAAAAATTCTTAAGTAATTGGATATATATTATCCATTAAATCCTTTGTGATGAAAATTTATTTAAAATGAAACATTGACCTCTAAAATGGAATCAGTACTTAAATTTTTCTATGTTTTCTCATAATGAGACTCAATATTGGTAGCACCCACAACCAGTTTAGCCATAAGAATAGTGCTACGATCCAAGTTCCACTGGGCCATATCACTTTTCAAGAGTCTAAATGGGTTGAGGTGATAAAATGGTATCAGAGGCATTTTTTACCTCATTTGGGGTCTTACTATTTTGGATATGGTAGAATAGAGATTTGGTTGTTATCAGAACTAGGTTCAATGCTCGTGTTTGGGTGCCTGCATCCCCATGCATGGGATAAAGACCAAGTTTCCAGGGGTGGGAATTTTTGTTCTATTTTACTATTTATACATTGGATATGATTTCCACCTTGAGTGGTGCACTTGGATGTGAATTATTTTCTACTATTCTATGAGAACCCAGACCTAGTATGGTAATGGAGGATCTTGGGACCCATTTCTTAGTATGTAAAGGGGAACTGTGTGTATGCTTTTTGATTTGGTACATAAGACCTTTTATACATATATGCATGTTCATATGACAAAATTTCTTGTTATTTTTAATATATGTGTATATGAATGGATCTTATATGAGAAAGAATGGATGATGATATGGGGTGATATTGATCACCAGGTTGGGAGATGAGGTTATAGAATTGAGGTGACATGGTTCGTCGGGACGGGTGTGATTAGGGACATATGGGGGTGGCCTTATTAAAATTTTAATAAAGGAATATATGCAGTGTTTTCCTTCCAAGATTCTCTTTGGTGGAAATTTACTTAGTTACCTAAGATTGATACTTGACACCTGACTCCGATTTGCATATGTGAGGGGCCATGAGGCCAAATTTATACATGAAACATGGATATGGTACGAGCGGGTAAGGGGCTAAGAGGTTGTATTTCATGATACATGGTTATGATGGGGGGGTGGGTAGGGGTTGTGGGATTATGCTACATATTACTGGTTTCCCTATCTATAATATATGTATGATTTAGGGATGTAAGAACATGTATTGGTATTCAGTTTGATTCCACCTAGATGGGTTCTAATAGAGTGTCGTGCATGAGATGATTTGGTGCCTCTTGAGCGAGCATAGTTTTAGACCCCTAAGGGTCAAGATGAGGTCCTTTAGATTCAAGAATAGAATAATCCATGTGTACAGGCTCAAGATCATACTCCAATACAGGCATTAAAGGTGACACATTTGACCGTAATTTATCCATGAAATTATGAGAAGCTCCGAGAAAGTCTGGTACGTGTCATCCAAGGGATTGACAAGGGATCTCGGGAAGTATATCCTTTCATGGAATACCACACTCGGGAGTTCTAGTTGCAGTAACCACCACTATTTAAGAGAGAGGGTGTTCTATATGTGGTTGATAAATGGACCAAATTGATAAAAATGATCTTCAAGTAGCTTGAGACACCCCCAGGGTGGAGGGTGAATATGGGTACTTACATGCTCAAAGGACCGACAAAGAGTTGGTTGTACATGATGGTTCAGGAAGGAAGAACAAAGGATTGTATTGAATGGACTTTGAGGAAAGGTTTGTTGAGAACATATTTATAAAGACATTGAGAGAAGAAAGAGCTTAGGAGTTCTTGAGCCCCAAGAAGGGGGACATGTCCCTCATGGACTATGTGGAAACATTCACTCAGTTTTCTCTTTTCACACCTGGTATGGTATGTGATGAACCCTCGAGGTTGAGATGTTTTGGGGATGGTTTGTGGATCACCAATTACATGAAGGTAAACATCTTCAGGTTTCCCTCATTCTCAGAGGTGGTGAATCATTCACTCATCATCGATGGAAATTTTATGGACCATTCATATTAATGTTGGGTGATGGTGTTAGATGATTTTAGTGGTGATGCTTCAGGTAGTAGGAAGCGAGGTTGAAAGGTTTTCCAGCATGGCTGTCAAGTTAAAGAATTAGGAAGACCACCTTTGAGTGTGTGGTCAATGGTGTTCTTATAATGTTGGAAGCTAGGTCATGTGTGGATGTAGTATGATCGGGCACTGAAGGAGTGCCAAGAAGGCAAAAAAGTCGGGCATCTTGAGAGTTTCTACAAGAATACTTCTAAGATATGTGGTAGTCAGGGGTTGGGGAAGACCCAGGGTTTTGATTTTGGACTTGGAACAGTGGAAAGAGATGGTAGACATGATTTAGCTACAAATGGTGGTCATGGAAAAAATAGCAGGGCCAAGAAGTGGTGTCAGTGGATGGTGCATGGGGCAACACCATAGGGAAGTTAGGCCTTAAGTATTAAAGCTTTAGGCTAGGTTTCAGCAGTGGAGCTGTGAGGTGTAGATAATTGTAAGGATACAGTTAATATTAAAGGTACATTGTAGGTATACCTATTGTTCTTTTTTTGTTTTATTTTCAAATGAACCTTGTGTAGGTGTGTCCATTTTGGGTGCTTGTGGTCCATGATATGTATCTATGGACTAACCAGATACTATTTAGAAGGAAAGCATCATATTTGATTCATTATATATATATATATGATGTGTGTGGAACCAGGATTTTTAAATGGTCATCAATGGGTATGTTGATTCTGAGGTGTGTTGGAATCTGGTAATTGTTTTGATGTGTTGGTTTTTTTAGGTATGAGGCGCCATGATAGATTTTGAGAATCTGATGAGATGTGGGACCTCATAGGTGTAATGTGTTTCATGGACATGAGGTAGGAATCTGATGATATTCATGAAATGATGGGTGATGGGTAAGACATGGGAGCATCAGATAAGGTACATGAGTGATGATGCATCACATGAGGACTTTTGAGTCTAATAATGGTTGATATACTATTATATTTATATGATTTTCATGTTGGAAAGTTATTGGGGTCGGTAACTCCTAAGGTGGGGAGTGCCTTAATAGAGTTTACCTATGACTTATGACCAGGTTAGTCTAGGTTAATTTATAAGATATGGGTATGTTTGATACCATCTTTGGGTTCTATTTTATATCTCAGGGATGATCTATGTTAATGTGGGGAGATTGTAATGTCCCATGTTTTTTAATGTGAGTCGAATTCTTCATCCATTTTGAACTTTCACGGTTTGGTGGGTATCCCAACTCATTTCTTGTTCTTATAAATTTTATTCTGATAGTTTATTTGAGCAACGGAAAAGTTTTTAGATGGGTTTTAACACTCAGAAATTTTCTTCAGTTTTCATTGCATTTCGGGTGCATAGGAGACTGAAAACCCAATTTTTCAAAAGGGGTATACTGGGGTGCACAATTTGGAAAAACCATGTAGCCTCCGAGATGAAACTGTGCAACCCTCCAAGTTAAATGTACACAGAATTTTGAAATGTTATTGAGGGGGCACATGAACATACGACACCTCTAAAATTTTAAGTAGAGGTGATTCTTAGGGTTTGGAAAACCATTCGGATAAACATTACAAAGTAACCCTTTGGATAATGGGTGTATCGTAGTTGGAACACAGTTTTCTAAAGCATGGAATCTAACCATGAAACCCATTAAATGCGTGTAATTAAAATTTTACCCATTCCCTTTATTTATTTTTTTCCTCCACTTTTCTCCTCAGTTTTTAATATACAGAAATGAGAAGATCCATTTTTTCTCCTCATCTAGGGGTTGAGCCACACCTATCATTAGAACACTATTTCATGATCTATTGGGTGAGTTGGAACCATGTTAGTGAGTTATTGAATTCCTATACTTCCATTCTATTTTTGTCTCACCATATTGAGCATTAAATTTGTGTGAGCCAATTTACCCTATTTTCATGGGGTTTTTCTAAAATACATATTTCTTATAAATGAGATCAAGTTAGAGTCTAAGATTAAAAATTGGATGTCTACCAACATGAGTTAAGTGGTTCTTATATTTATTTTCAATTTTATTAGTTTTTTGGGGGTCCGACTTTGAGCGCGCTATTGTATTGACTATGTGAGGCCTTATTAAATGCATGGTTTCTCTTTAAATTGATTAAATTGATAATTGGATATTATTATGGGCATACTATGCAAGTCTACAAATTGGTTGTGCCATGTGAGTGGCTTTTTACCTTTGTCAATTTAGCCCATGGTAATTTCACTAATTAAATTGAATTGTTTTAAAGTAATTATATCTATTGTTGAGTTTCATTGTAATTGGATGGGGTTGGACCAAGGATTGATTTTTAAATTTTCCATCTAGTTTTAGGAAATATGATCATCATTGGTCTTGTCTTGGGGAATTTTTATAATGTTGATCACCAGTTGGGTGACTTGGTTATCAGGAAGATGCGATGATGTCTTCAAGATAAGTGTGAGGATCATGTGATTTTGGATGGCGTTGGAAATTAGATTGAGTGATAGGCTCATAGGAGCATGTGGTCTCAGACGATGTGGATTATGGACATACTTATTGATTTCCTCTCACTCATGTTGTCCAATATACCGTTTGGAGTCATGTTCACACAAAGGGACTAAGATGATGAGGTGGTATTGAACACTCGTGTGGGTAGAGTCCTCCGTTACATGTGTCTTAGGATGATGGTTGGTGTTTATTTTCAGATAAATGCACATGGATGATGTGTATTCATTAGTTTATACTGTTGATACTATTGGATCGGAGATAAGGCTCAATGTACCTGAGGCCATTGGGCCAGGACATACTTTTGATGAAGGGCATATCCTTTACTTGGGACATCGACTATTTGGATGATGGTGATATTATTTGGAAGAAAGATTTCGATGTGACTTAGATGTTTGGATTTTTTTTCAATTAATTTTATTCTAATATGTGGTCTGGGGGGCTAGGTACTTGTTTAGGTGTGCCTTCAAGATGTTAGATATTACGTTGGATATGAGGTGTCGGTTGGCACAAGGTGATGGGAAATTCTATTATAGGTGAAACCTGAGGGTTCAACTGTACTAATTTGTATTAGGGGATTCCTTGTTATAAGGAAAATAATTCTAGCATTATCCAAAGTATGTGAATTTATTCCTTGAGTTTTATGAGCATAAAATAAGAATGTTTATTTTTGTGACTCACATGTACTGTTTTATATCCCTTTTAGATACACGTTCTAAATCACATATGTAAGATAGGAACACATTGGTGGTGGCCTGTTGAGACTATTTCTCAAACCCTACATGGTCCCTTCAGGATGCATGTATATTTTATGTCTTTGTGATTAGGTAAAGGCTTAAGCTCAAGAGATGGATATTAGTTTTTGAGTTAGCATGGGATTAATAGAAAGGAACCATGGGTTCTTTCCTCGACCGAAGTTTCATTTTTTTATTTTTTATGTATCAACATGCTATTATATGAACATAATGAGGTCATCTATAGGAAACCCTTCTACATATTATATTGTATTACCTGTATTGTATGCATTATTTTCTTTAGTATCTAAAAATTGTATTTTTTGATGATTAATTTTGAAAATGGTTATTTTGAGGTTGTTATTATTACCTCTTTTGCTAATATTGCTTGTGGTTCTTCCATGGGAGGGTGACTAGTTCAGTGTTTTTTGGTCTTTATTTTCCACTACTTATTTATTATATAAACCAATATCATAATAATAATAATAATAATAATAATCATCATCATCATCATCATCATCATCATCATCATCATCATCATAGGGTATAGAATCCACACTATCACCTTCTTACACCTTGGTTACAAGTCATAAGACTTTTTCTTATGGGGAGTCATGACTAAGGCCTAGTAGAACATGATTTTTAGCAATATTCAGGTGGCTAATAGGGTCGTGGTGCTACAATATTGATCAACATTAGGAATATTTTTTCTTTTCCTTGGCTAAGTGTAAGGCCTCACAAATTTAATCTTCTGGAATTTCACTAGGTATAAAGGTGTACACATATATATTTTTCTTACAAAAACTCATTTATGATTCATGGTGTGGGAAAATTATATTATTCATTGATTATTATCTTAAATTAGTGGAGTATAAAATTTTAAAAATAAATTCATCCATGAATTAGTTTTTTTTTGTATCAAATTTTCTTCTATTGAAAAAGATAAAAACCTTTCATATCTACTCCAAGGATATTGCACATGATCTAAAAAATATTTAATAACTCTAGAATTTTACCAATTCTAAATATTCTTCTCAACAAATAATATTATTCATTAATGTTTATCCTCATAGGAAATAGAGAATAAAATATGTTACATAGAAATATGTCACATGTCACTTGAAGAGCGAGGACTTTGCTATTTTCTCCCCTCGGTTGATCAATGTATTAGATATGTGATGATAATATCTTATAAATGAAGTTATTTTTCCAAATATCGTTCCCTTAATCCAATAAATTATATTAAACATTCTTGAATTAGAGAAATTATATTTTATTATTTCAACAGTATTATTTTCTTTCCAAACACCATGAAAAAGGACTATCAAAATCTCCCTATTCATATGATTTCATAAGTTAAATAAATAAATTAAATATGCAATTCATATATTTTTGAAATATTAATGAAATCCAATGAAATGAAATTTTGGCTTCAAAACACCTTTAAACATAATTAATTATTATATTCACAGTAATAAAATGAACTAAATGTCACAAAAGATAATGAATTTATTTCATATGTTAAGGAATTATCACAATCATTAATGAAAACCTTGGATCTCAATTAGATACAATTGATAGTGGTACTACATGAACCTTAACACTTACTTTATGAAAATCATAAAAGGTTGCATGAGTTTGAAATCTTATTGAATGGTGATAAAGTGTTCCTACTTAATAAATAGATACACTATAACCCAAATAAGATTATTTTATTTATATTACTTACAATGACCTATGATAAAATATACGGTGATGTTCAATTATATACAAATGGGTATGGGTAATGGTTTAATCAACCCATTATATATATTATATTTGAACTTCATTATATTCCATTCTAAGAATAAATATTTATACACCACAATAACTATATTTAAGTTGTCCCACTAAAATTACTTTGTGAGATATTTATACATCTCCATATCATTATTTTATAAAACCTTTATATTCACATAGATTGATGGTTGAAAAATCATTTGGGAAGGATAATATTTCAAACTTTTATAATTTCCATGATTATAATTTTCATATCCATGATCATTGGGTCTATTTCAATCCTCACCTTATATTAGGAAGCATGATCTTTTCTTCTTAGAGAATCAACCACCTTGTTTTCATTGTCAATATATTAATGTAATGAGAAATCAAAATCCCTAACTGATGTGGACTATTTTGGATACATTTTTACACATATTTTCTGTGGATTTTATTATTTTTGAATATTTAAACTATGATTCAAAAGAAAATTGATTAAATATTTATTAATTAGATGATTGAAACTATTATCCATTGAATATAGTATTCAAATGGTTGTTTTGGTGTTAATTTTATCGATTGATCTTTAATTTCACATCCACATATTTTAGAATCAAACATTTTCCATGTTTTCTTATTTTTCTTAAGTTAATTTATGTTTGAAATTAATTTTCTCTCAAAGTGTTTTAGTTCATTCTGTATTCTAGTGTAGTGTACAGTTAAAGAGGGTGTGAATAAAAATCTATAATGGTCAACTACATATTTTAAAGGCTAAAAAAAGTGAATTAAATCCTCTATAAGGGTAAATCCCACAATTGAAAGGTTATGTATGGGTACTTCCCTACACCCGAGATCTTGTAATGTTCATTGGATGCTTATATAAGGATAATATGAGTACCTAAGATGCTATACAAGGGTTAGATTTGAAATTCAAAATTTTCCATACCCTAAATTCTAAAGTATGAAATAAACATTTAAGGTATGGAGATAACAAATATTGATGGTGTATGTGGTTTTGGTAATTTCTAAAGGTTTCTTGAAAAATTGAGAGGATAAGATATTATGGGAAGGACCCTTAGACTTTATTCCTAATCTAAAGCCACATGTAAAAAACATATTCCATTAGGGGAACTTCTCTAGAGTGAAGAATATGAATTAGTATAGTGATAGACACAACACGTGGTGGTATTTGAGTTAATGGACAAGGCTAATTTCAAGGATATTGGCTGTAAAGATTGTAGCGACCTAGGATTTTATAAATAAAACAACCTTTGTTATTTAATTAAATTCCTTATTTTATATTATTATTATAGAAAAACCATGCTATTATTTGGTCATATTATATCCTATAATATTTAAAATATTATTAACCATCATAATAAACGATAATATAGCCAACGAATAGTGATAAAATGATTTGTATAAATATTGGGTTTCAATAAATCCAATTGACACAGACAAAGGAAGTGATCCTCTCAACCAATAATATAATACCCTTTGAAGCCCATTCATTAGATATTTTGAGGCATATATCATCACTGTGATTTTCCATTGACAAATCCCATATTGATTTCCAACAACTAAATCCTGATTGAAACTATTTACAGGAGATGTTCAGGTTCCTTGAGATCAAAACCAAAACCATGTACACTGAACCATGCCATTAAAATATCACCATCATGAACCTTGACCTCATGAATTTTATTGGAATAATAAAGGGAGATGTATCAAGACTCTAGTAATATTAATATTAATATTTTATAAAATAATTAATATATTTACTTTTTATTGTTGTTACTTCATAAATGATTCCAATTTTGAAACTATAAAACACAAATTATATTTTTGTTTAAATTGTAATTTCAATTAAGATATTTATTTTTTGATGAATTAATGAATTTTAAAAATAAATTATATTTTTAAAAAATAATATAATTATATAATTTTTATTACATATTAATGATAATATAATTTTTACAAAGCCTAATTTAGTTTTAGTAATGTTTCAACAATTTATATTGTAAAAAATAGAATTTTTCAATAAATGATTATTAATATTTTAAAAGTGAAAATTATAATATTTATAAAAATATTTTTTAAAATTAAATATTATTTTTGTAATTATCACACCAAATTACACAATGGTTAATTTTACATAATTTTATAGTATAATCAAATTTTTAGGTAAAATTTAAATACTGTATAAATATACGACGTGTATTATGACATCATTATTACCTAAAAGTGATGTGAAAATTTATATAAAAAGTATCCAATATAAAATTTAATTTTAACAATTAAAATATTCTGATTTTAAGATTATATTATTAATTTTATAAAGCCTTTATGAGTCCTTAAAAACCTAGATTATATTTTAGGTTTTCAAAATAATTTCTTTTTGAACATGACTCATCTCTATATCCCCTTGATGGAATTTTAATAGTTTTAGCCCTCAAAATTATAAAATAAATTCAATGACTTCACTTTGGAAAAATTCATGGTATGGTCTGTGGTTTTGATTAATTTATTATATAGAATCCAAAACCTAGGTTTGGGAAATAATGAAGAACTCCCATCTCTATTTCTATATAAACCCACCCAATATCAAATTCCTCCTCACTCAAAAACCAGGGTTCACATCCTTACCCATCCCTCCCTTATCTAGAGTTATACTAAGGTTCCCCTAATCTATCAAGAATCTCCTCCCAATCAAATTGAATCACCCTCTCAAGGTAAGGTAGTCGTCACGATTCTTTTCAATTGAAGCACCTTATGTGTATATAGACTTCTTAATATAAATTGGTAACTTTTTCATGAATTTATAAATATCGCATTATTTTTAAAATTTATTTAAAAATAACGAGACACCTTGTATACCCTCTCATTATAGAATTTACAAAAAAAATTAATGTACTAAAATTTAGAAAAGGATCCATTCTTTCTCCTCTTTATTCTAGAATCGTTGTCATTTTATTCCTTTTATTTCCAATTAATAATGTTTTTTATGTTTTTAAACATCCTTATTACTATATATTTTGTTTAAAAATGATGATATATACCTTTATTTCTCCCTAAACCGTTTTATTAATCATTAATTACTTTTGTTATACTGCTGAAATTTCACAGTGATTTTTCATGCCAAACAATTGCATTGTGAATATCCACCCCCATTTCCACCCAATGGTATTTGCTTAGATTTACCCATCCTTAATTTATTTTGGAATTATATATTTTTAATACACACTACTATATCATGCAGTTAAAATTAATGAAATACATCCTTATATTTTATGATCTATGAGGCACACTTATGCATATACATGATATTAAAGAAATAGGTACACCCATAATTATATACCACTATAATGAATTGGGTAATGTTTTTGTCACTTGAGATTTCATATATAGGACTAGGGAGTGAACCTAATCTATTATGGGACTTTTTTTTCCTTATTATAACATCTTGGAAGTTAGCATTAACCTATTTTTTTATGTCATGTTTAAAGTTGTTGCCAATTTCTCATGATGTATTTATCTTATCATGTTGTATCATTCCTTTTGGTTACTATTTGTGGTTCTCACCCAATTTATGTCCCATTTAAATTTATATTTTCTAAAATTTAATAATTTATTCATTTTATTCCATTTTTATTCCATTACTGGAATTTATATATCACCCCTTTCTTAGGTATATTCCTGGGTTATTCTATAAAGTAATAAGAATAATGAAATATTATGAGCATGTTAAGGAAGTTTTCAAAAATGTTGATGTACCACCTATTTGAAAGTTGTAATTTAATTGACCTAATTACCCAAACACACTATAATTCTAAAACTTCTTGGTTATATTATGTGTTTTATTATGTAATAAAATCAGGAATTAATGTGTAATAAATACAAGGGTTATCATAGTTGGTATTAGGGGGATTTATCTATTTATGGTATTAGGATAAGAAAACTCTATCAAGGGCCTTAGGGACAATACTAAACATAAAAAGTCAAAAATAAATTTTTTTAAAATATAGAGTAGGGGTTTCTAAGAAAATAAATCCATATCTGGATACTACAAGTGGATGTGGATCTAGAAAATATGTACTTAGGGGTAAAACCTGAAAATACTCTATTGATATATAATTGATCAAGAACTTGTGAAAAGATACTAGCCTTGTTTTACACATGGTTTTAAACTCTTTAGGGATTTCATTTGGTTAATTTAAAACCTCTTTATGAACCATTATTAGTTGAATAAAAAAATTCCAAAAATGTTTTTGTTAATAAATATATCATGGATAATATAGACTAAATCCTAGAAATTGTTTTGTTAAAGAATAAATGTCATTTATAAATTATCCATTTAATGTTATTTGATTCCTATATATTTTCTTAAATGTTTAAAATTTCTCTTCCCAAATTTTCACTTTTTTCAATATGATGGTCTAAATTATGAGGAATCGAGTAAACAACCAATATGAAGGGAAATATGATGACTACTCAAAAGATTTTACTAACTCAATGGGGGTAGGAATCATGAAATTTATAACGAAACTCACTCAATTGAATCAGGTTCTAAAAAGGAACCTAAATCAGTTAGAACTCCAAAATCTCCTTAAGAAAGAACAAGTGGAAATTAAGGGTTTTATATGACACAGGCCTTTTTCTTTCAATGGATCATCTTTAGCCTTATTTTTAGAGTAATTCATCAAATACATTGAAAATATCTTATCTATCCTTGAATGTTTTTATCACGAGAATGTAATATTAATATTTTATTGTATAGAGGGAGAAGTTGATCAGTAATGGGCATTGATCGAGAATACAAAAAAGGATGAAGAGATCGAAGTAATGGGTGAAAGGAATTCTAGAAAACATTTTTTGATAAATATTTTACTCTCAGTATACTACATAAAATAGAAAGATATTTGCATTCCCTTAAGAACAAAGATGATGAATCCATTAAGGAGTATGGGGAAACTATATAACTCTTGCATGATACACCTCTGACTTTGTCATTAACCTTGAATAAAATGTTTACCACTTATTTGGTGGAAAAAATAGAATATGAAAAGCCTAGGAAATTCAATACATTGATATATTTAAGGAAATTGTCTGATGCAGCCTCAAAGTATAAATAGAGATCAGTGAATATCAAGGGTCTCATGGGTATAAGAAATGGAAATTAGAGTATAATTTTGGTCGTACAATGGAGAATATAATTGTGGTAAGAAATTTCAACATCCCATTTTTCCAAAGTGTAGAAAGAAGCACCCTAGAAATTTATTTATAGATATATAGAAATGATTTATTTTCCAGAATGAAGGGCACATAACTAGAGATTATCAGTAGTAGAAACCCACCAATGTAATAGAAGACATGAATGCTCCAATCTACCCTCATCCTATTGTCCAATGTTTAAATTGAAAGGAATAAGGTAAATTTGAAAATTAATGCACTAATATAAGGGTGGTGGGGGAAAATCAAAACCAACAATCTCTATGGCTATAGAAAATGCTTATTATGTCTCGAATGTTGAGGTGGATCCTGACAATAAAGTGGTAATTGTTATATTAGTTATTCATTCAAGAATAGAAAATGTAATTTTTTATTCCGGTTCTAAGAATTAATTTGTATCACCAATTTTAGTAGAATTATTCCAAAACCCCCACAAAGAATAAAAGTCGAGATATCAATGAAAAGGAAAAATGGGAAAATTATTGCATTCCAATTATATAACTCCTCTCTAATCAAAATTTGTGGGATAAAAATCCCAAAAAACATGTGATACTATATTTTATAGAATATAATTAATTCATAGTATATATTGGATTTCCTTACATAGATTCAAAAAAAATTCTCATAATATAGAAATCACTCTCTATATTAAAAATTGGCCCTGTATTCTGTACAAATACAAGGAGGGGAATGAATCTTATTTAGAACCAACATCTCTTACATGGATATTATTTCCCTATGAGAAATTTTATATAGATAAAATGATTGAGTATAAGGAAAATATTATCCTTGAAGACATGCATGTTGTGTGGTAATGAGCTAATATGTTAACTAAAGAATTTATTGGTCTTACTCTTTGTTAAGAGGTTCAATTTTCAATTGATCTTACACTTAGCAATTTTTCGATAACCAAGAATCCATAAATAATGGATATTATTGAATTCTAGGAGATGAATAAGAAACTACATGGTAATCTAGAAAAAGGGTTCATACACCAAATGGATTCACCTTGGGGTGAAGAAACCCTCTTTTTCAAGAGGAAGGATGGGTTAATGTACCTTTTTGTTGATTATCGTGAGCTGAAGAACGTCCCGATAAAGAAAAATAATCCTATGTCACATATTAATGACTTGTTTTATCACCTATATGGATGTCAACACATATCCATAGTTGATATTTGGCTGAGTTTTTATCATGTAAGGGTGAAGAATAAGGATATCCCCAAGACTACTTTCCATACAAGGTACGTGCTCTATGAGTTCATAGTAATCCAATTCGATCTCAGTAATGTTCCAAAAATATTCATGGACTTTATAAATAGTGTCTTTAGATATTAACTTGATTTTTTTATTATTTATAGAATATATTATAATATACTCTAAAATTAATGAGGATTATGAGGATAATCTAATAATTCTGAAAAAAACTTATGAAAGATAAACTTTATACAAAGTATAAAGGAAATTTCATTCTTGGGGTATGTTATCAGAAGGAATTGAATATCTAGGTACCCTTCAATGATATAACAAATTAAATGATATTCAAGTCCAATATTTGTGACAGATATGAATAGTTTCCTAGACAAATTGGGTATTATCATCAATTTTTAAGAAATTTCTTATGATTATAAAAACCTCTAACTAAACTAACTTGGAAGGAAGAAATGTTTTTTTAGAATAATGAATGTGAAGAAAACATCAAATATTTGAGAAAAGGCTTACAAATACACCTGTACTTATGCTACCTACAAGTGTATAACTTTTCATGGTATGAAACGATGCTTCAAAGAATGTCTTGGGTTGTTTGCTAATGCATAATGAAAAAGTGATTACCTATGACTCTAGTAAATTAAAGTTTCATGAACAGAACTTCATCGAAAATGATCTAGAGACATATGTAGTAATGTTTTTGTTGAAAATCAGGTGGCATTATCTCTTTGGGTAGAAGCATGAAATCTCAATTATATATTCACATAGAAAGAGATTAATAAGTTCAAATAATGATTATTAGAGCTGATTAAAAACTATAAATGATCAATTCACCACCATCCCAATAACAAAAATAAAGTGGAAGATTATCTACGTAGAATAGATTATCAAAGAGATAGTGTGGAGATTCAGAAGATGGTGGAAGATATATGAAAATATAAATCCTAAGAGTTCAAAATTAATAAAGAAGTAACTTTTATATTTTGGTCATGACAATTTATACCATCAAATATTGAGTTAAAAAGGATCTATTGGATGAAGCAAAAAACCCAGCCTTCTCTATCTATCCAGGCAGAAATATTATGTATCATAACCTCTAAGAGAAATATTAGTGGGGAAATATTAAGAAGGAGATTGATAAATATAAATCATGGTGTCTTTTATTTTATAAATTGAAGGCTGAAAGGAAATAATAAACTGGGATAAATCAACCATTACTAATAACTACATGGAAATGAAAAAAATAACTATGGAATTTTTTAGTTTTCTTCCAAATACAACAAGAGGAAATAATGGTATATGGGTTTTGGTGTATCATCTTACAAAGACTATTCAGTTTATTAAATTAAAAGAGGACTTCTTACTCAATCAACTAGAAAGGATATAAATTAGAGAAGTGGTGAGGCTGCATGAACACCACTATCGATTATATTTGATCGAGACCCAACATTTACCTCTATGATTAGAAAGGGTCTCCATCATGTTCTAAATACTGAGTTGAAATTAATCTTGGATTATCACCCTCAAACTGATGTCCAGTAAGAGTATAATATCCAGACACTAGAAGATATGTCAATATAATCCTCAGTGGACTTTAAAGGAGGATGGGATCGACATCTTCCTCATGAAGAGTTCTCATACAATAATAGTTTCAGCTCAAGAAATAAAATGGTTCCATATGAAGCACTTAATAGGAAGAGGTAAATAACACCTGCATGTTGGGATGGTGATAGTGACTAAAAACTGGTGGGTCCTAAAATAGTCGAGGGAATGCTGGAAAATGTTAAGACCATCTGGCAACACATTATAGATTCTCGAAGTTGAACAAAGAGTTATGTTGAAAATAATCAATGATAACTAAATCTTTTGGTTGGATATAATTTATTCCCAAACAAATTTTCATGGAATAAAGTCATGAAAAAAGAAAATATTAATCTAAGATATGTTGGTCTATTTGATATCCTCAATCACATCAGAGTGATGACCTATATACTAGCACTCTAACCAATCATATCTAAAACACATGATTTATTCCATATATTCCTCTTGAATAAGTACATTCTATGCCCCTTACATGTTTTGAATCTATAGGTGGTACCATTAGATAATTATCTTTATTATGGGGAGAATCTGGTGAAGATCTTATATCATAGAGACAATGTTCTAAAATATAAGACTATGCACTTGGTCAACATTATATAGAGAAACCAAAAGTTTGAAGAAGTGACATGGGAACCAATGGAGGTTATGAGAAAAATTACTTTCATCTATTTTAGTGTGGGAAATAAAAATTTTGAAGTTGACATTTCTGAAGGGGGGAAGATTATAACAACCTAAAACATTGTAAATAAAATTCACTTTATGATTAAATTAAATTCCCTATTATGTTTTTTGGTTATAGAAAACACATGCACATATTTGGTCTTATTCAATCCCATTAGAATTAAAAGACCGTTAAACATAATTTTTATTGAAAATGTAGTAGTTGAACAATAATCATAATATTAATAAAAATATAGTGTTTTGATAAATCCAATTGAAAAAGGAAAATGAAATGATGTCATAAACTAGTAGGATTGTACCCTTTGAATACCATTTATTGGATATTATAAGGGAGATAGTATCACTGGGATTTTTAATTGACCAAGCCCAGGCTGGGATCTAATAACTATAGCATGAGTGAAACTATTTACAGTCAAAGTTTATGCTCATCAGGATCATGACCCAAACAATGTATATTAAACCCCAATAAAAAATCTCACTACTCTGAACCTTACACTTAGGGTGTCTTTTAGTGTTGTAAAGGGCCAGGTATCAAGACCCAAATAATATGAATATGTATATTATATATAATAATAAATATATTTACTTCTTATTTTGTTAATTTTTAAACAATTTCATTTTTTAAATGATAAAACACAAATAGTATTTTTTTAATATTAAATTTCAATTAAGATATTCTTTTTTGAGGAATTCATAAATTTAAAAATTAAATAATATTTTTATAAAATAATAAATGTAATTTTTTATTAAATATAAATAATAATATAATTTTTATGAAGTGAAATATCATTTTTATAATGGTTAAAAAAATTATTATAAAAAAACAGCATTTTCAGTAAATGTTTATTCTTTTTTTAAAAATTAAAATTCACATAGTTAGAAAATTATCTTGTGAAAAATAAATATCAGTTTTTAAATAATCATGTCAAAATTATCCAATGAATAATTTTTCATAATATTTTTGGATAATAAAATTTTATAGACATAATTAAATACAGTAAACATATAAGGTGTGTATTATGAAATCATAATGACCAAACAATGATGAAACAAATGTTATAAAAGGTATACACATATGTTTATATTTTTACCATTTAAAATAATTCAATTTTGAGGTTATTTAATTAATTTTATAAATATGTTATGAATCCTCGTAAAACTATATTATATTTAAAGGTTTTAAAATCATTTCTTTTTAATCATTGCTAACATACGCATCACTAAGGTTGGTATTTTAATGTCTTTGGACTTGGGAAATATAAAATAAATAATTAAAATCTAATTTGGTAGACATCATGGTAAAAAATCATGGGAATGTTTGTTATTTTATATTATATAGCATCTAAATCCTATGTTTGGGAAAGAATAAAGAACCTCCCCTCTATTTTCCTATATAAACATACCCAATCTCTCATTCCTCTTAAATAAAAAAACATGGATCACATACTTACTCATATATACCCTCTATAATGTCCTCATAATTTTCCCCCATGCTCTCAATAATCCCCTTCAAATATTTTTGAATCACCCTCTCAAGTTAAGGGGCCTCTATTTTTGTTATCAATTCAAGCACATTCTTTGTATGTAACCTTTTTAATATAAATGGGATATGTTTTAATGACTTTATAAATATACCAATACTTTTTAATTGATTTCATAATAATTAGATATCATTTATCTTCTCTCATTATAGTATTTACTTAAGTCATTACTATGCCAAAATTTAGTAAGGGATCATATCCTTTGCCACTTTATTTATGGATCCTATTCAATTTTTTTCTTTTTATTTACAATATCAAATGTTGGGATATGATTTTACACATACCTTATATTTTCAATTTGATGTAAAAAATGATGATATAACCATTTATCTCTCATTAAATAATTTTTTAAATCTGTATGTACTGTTGTTATGTTATCAATATTTCATAGTGATTTTCATGCCTAAATATTGTGTTGTGAATATTCACCTCAATTTACACTAAAGGGTGTTCACATAGATGTAAATATCCGACAATTATTAGGGAAATAAATGTATTTAACCCACACTCCTTGATCATGGGGTTAAAATGGATGAAATATATCCTAATTTTTTTATGATATATGTGGAACAGATAGTAGTGTACATGATATGAAAGAAACACATGCACCCATAATTATATATCACTCTAATGAATTGGGTAATGTTTTAGTACCATAAGATATCATGTATGGGATTAGGGAGTGAACCTAATCCATTATGGGACTTTTCCCACCATGTTAGGGAATCATGGATGTTATCCTTGACCTATGTTTATGATGTAATGTTTAAATTTGTTTCAAAATTCCCATGTTTCCTTTATGTTGTCACATTATATCATGCCTCTTTATTTATGTTTATGATTCTCACCACTTTTTTATATCCCATAGAATTATTATGGTTTATAATGTAAAATTTATTTATGTTATTCTATGTTTATTCCCTTAATGTGATTTATATCTCTCCATTTCTAATCAATGTTCCCAATTAATCCCATGCAGTGTTAAGAACGATGGAATATTCTAAGCATGCTCAAAAAGATTTAAATAATGGAAATGTACCACCAATTTTTTTATTTTAATGTAGTGCACCTAATTAACCAAATAAACTATAGTTATCAATCATATATTTTTTAATATGTGTTATCTTATATAATAAATCATGAATTAATGTGTAACAAAAGAAATGGGTATTCATAATAATGGGGTTTGCATGATTCTTGATAAGAATTACAATGCAATTCAACGGTGTTCTAGTTCACGATAACTAAAAAATGGGTTTTTCTTGGTTGTTTCACTCACAACTAAGGTGGAACACAACTGGGAGTAGAGATAAAATAAATTCTAGTGAAATATAAAAGAAATAATTCAAATATGATCAAGATAGAGGAAGGAGGTGGTCTCATTAGAGAATATTACTCTTCTCTTACTCTTTAATTTTTTTATTACTGTATCGAAATGATTTTATAAAATATATTTTTTGTTTCCACTATAATGGGTTACTAAATAGATTATGGTGATTATAACAGATTATTTTATAAAGATTTTCCTTGATCTTGAGTCAATTTTAATAAAAATTTTCTATTTTCTTTTCTTATGTAGTTAACACAATCAATTTTTCATGAGTATCTTTTCAGTCCTATCCAAGTACCAAAATGTGAAGTGTAAATTTTGTTTTTTCATTATATTTTCAATCAAAATTACTAACTAGAGAAGTTTTTGGTATAATATTCAAAATGTGAAAGTATCTTCCTCTTGAATTATGTTAGAAAAATATGTTCTTATGAGAGAACTTTTCTAATGTTGTTTTACCTAATGATAATTAGGTATTACACATCTTATGAATCTCAACATTTAATAACTTATAGGCATAACAGCCATTTATATCAAGTATATCCTATATAGTATCACTAATTCAATCTACTTCTTGGTTTTCCATTCTTTTACCACAGTCATCTCTGTATGTACAATTACTCTATTAGCCCATCACTGACTATTTTTTATGTCACATAACCCAAGCATTATATGGGGTTCATCCATATATAAAACATTACTTGTCATTAGTCGGTATTATAAATAATTAATTATAATTGGTGATATTAAATTACCTTGTTGAACCCTATTCAGATTTCATGCACACTAGGGATTTAATTTTTAAATTAATTTTTTTAATCCCTAATATTGATCATCATTTTTATTCCCTTAAAAACAAAACCAACACAAAAATTAAAAACTATGAAAATCAATGGTATGAAAATTTGATTCAAAATATAAAACTATCACAATCTATAAATAAATTCCTTGATTTATTCTAAATTTATAATTATTTCTCCTAGGTCTAGTAATTACGAAATGAAATAATATCACCTCTCCTTACTATATTCCATTACTGGTTAAGAAAATGAGGATTCACTTCAGTTCAATGGATAATATTATTTTTTCATCTAATATTTACCTTTATATGGGATTTGTGAGTTTTAGATTTGGTTGAAGGTTTTCCCAATTTTTATCAAGGGAAGGGCTAGGAGCTGTTTTAAGAACATAGATGAAGAAATATTTGATATCTTGGAAAAAATTAATCACGTGTTTCAAAATGTTATCCTTATAAAAAACCATAAAAATGAGGAATAAGATTATAATATCTTTGTAGGATGAGATAAAAATAATTAATAATATATAATAAATTTTTAAATATTCATATAGTCTATTTACCAACTCCAATTAGATCACCACTTTCTAAGGGACACCTTTTATAACGGTCTCACACATTGTCAACAAAATTTTATAGATCAATATTATGGAGGTAATTTTTCATATTTGATATAAAAATAGATAGAATGTATATATATATAAAACAAAGTTAAAATTCAAATAATGAGTTCTCTTGAAAGATAATAATTCATAATAATGAAACAAACCTTCAGGATATTATAGTTTTACAGACAATTTTTCTAGGGAACAATGTAGTCACCATGGGAAATATGGTCACACTAATAATTATTTTATCCGAATTTATATACCTACCTATCCTAATTAAAATGATAAATTTTTATTATATGGTTATGAAAATATATATATTGACCAATTTTTTAATCAATAAAATTATTTCTATAAAAAATCTAAAATTATTCTTAGAGTGAAAAAAGGGTGATCAAATAACTTATTGTAGCCCCTAGGTATTCTAAACCACTAACAAAAATATTTTCAAATGTTTCTATACCTTTTAACTATAATTAATATTTATAAGGATTGGTTATGAAGCTAATCACAAATATATAATCCCAAAAATCATATATTGACAATTTAGAAAAATATGTGGGTGAAATGGAATGTGTTTTAAGGAGAGAGAATGGAAAGATTCTAATCAAAACTAGACCCAATCCAAGAGATAATGTAATGTTCTTCACCACTATATAAATTCTGATAATACAAGGTCTATTTAGTATAGAAACTAATGAGGATGAAATAGTGGATTTGACTCAATCTAAGAGAAAAATCTAGTAAATGAAAAATATGCAAATCTATAAGGTAAGGTCCAAACAAAATAGATTGATGGATATGATCATAATAATAAATGAAACCTAGATAAATGAAATGTGAGATAACTAAACAAGGTAATAATAAACTGAGGTTTGATAAGGAAGTGATAAATCGACCAGTTTTTCATTATGATGCCCCTCTCATTCCCTTTCTCGATAGAGTCAACCAGAAAAATGATGAACCTGACTGCTTGAATTTTCAAAAAAATCATAGAACCATTAGCATCAAATTTCTTCATTTTTAATCCTTAAACATGGTTTTTATTATTTAAAAATTTTCAATAGTTTTTTGGATAATAAAAGAGATTTGAAATAATTGGAAACCATCAATATTAACAAAGACTATATTGCAGTCCTTTTGAAGAAACTACCTATAAAACTGAAGGGACATGGAAGTTTTGTTCTTTATTATTAAATTAGATATTACTGGGAACTTAATTTCTCCTATGATTGAGGTTAACATGTTAAATTTTTTCCCTTATCATTGATCAATACACTTGGTATGAGGTGCTTGAAACTAACCAATATATCTCTTAAACTAGTATATAGGTTATTCAATCATCCTTATGGAAGGGATGATGATCTTTTAGTTAAGGTATGGAAACCTCTTTTTCCAATTAATTTTATAGTTCTTGAAATTTAGTGTGATGAAATGGTTGTAATTAACTTCGGAACATCCTTCTTAGCTAATGGTGGAATTTTGATTGATGTTTCCAAACATAAATAGACCCTCCATGGTATGGATGATATAGATAAGTATCATGTATTTGTGAAGTCCATACTTGATGTTGTCTACAAACTAGTTTTTTTACAAATGAAGTGTTTAGATATGAGTTTAAAAAGGATTTACATCACCCTTATTCTAGGTTTTGAATGTATATTTTAGTGATTTACTAAGTGATTTATTAGTGTTAAAAATTTGATGTTCATTTTTTTTCTTTTCCATTATATGTTACAATAATTAATTGTTCCCATCCCATAGGGAATATCACCAAGTTTGTTATTCCACCCCTTTAGAGACTATTAATGATGATATTTATTCATTAGAGACCAAATTAGAGTAATAATCATAGCTCCCTCATTAGGAATTTAGTGAACCTATTTATAATATATTTAAATATAAAATTGAGTGTTTTTATGACTCAAAATTTCAGGAATGTTTTGGGTTAAAAACTTATGAATAACTTGATAAATATAATTTTAAATAATCTTTTTTCCTCAAAATCTCACACATGTTATGTTTGATTATATGGTTAAAAATAATAAAACTGTTTTTTTGAAATATTCATCTCTTTTGTTTTATATAAGGAGTATGAAAGGGATTTTATGGGATATATATTTGAGTTTTTTCATGTTGGAGCCTATTTACCTACTTGAGTTATAAGAAACTTTAGAAAAATATTTGGTTATCTCAGTACATCCTATATATTTTTTGAGTCTTTGATAACTTAATGTATGAGGGAACCCTTTGGGATTGTTTTTGGCCATATTTCAAAGATTTATAGGTTTTTTCATAAATTTTGGATCCTTTTGGTGTGCTTATATAAATAAAAACTCTAATGGATATCCATCGCACTCTTGAAGTATTTAATGTAATTAGAAACACTTTAAGAGAATATTATCATCTATAAATATTGAGAGAAATTGAATATAAATCCACTCAAAATAATAATATGAGAATAATCAATAAATCAAAACCACTAAATGATCATAGTTATATTTTAGGGGTATGTATATCTAAGTATTCTAAACTAACATTGTATGGGAGGATACCCATGGTTTTACATTTCAAATTTAAATTTTATTTAAAAATAAATAAATATAACTCCATAGTGTCCATCTATAAATATATTGCTTCAACTAAATATTCTTGTATTCTTCTAATTTTATGAGTAAATTTAGTAATAACCATGTAAAGATGTGACCATATGGTCAATTGATTGATCATTGGTTGAATTATTGATTAGTTGTGAGAGAGAATCCCAAAGAAACCATAGAGAGTTATTTTGAAGAAATTTACCAAAGTTTCAGACTAATCACAAGAGGAATTTTGATCAACCATGATTATAAATGTCCATTTGGTAGATCAATCGACCACATAATGATAATTAGACCAATTATAAGAAGTTAAGGATGGATTGACCTTGATCTCTAGTGGTTGTGAAGTCAGTCAAACGATCATGGAGCTAGAAAACAAATAATGATAGATTCAAATGATTGTATAAAGAAGATGCACTGCCTCATGTAGTCATGATGTGATTGTGTGTGTGTGAAGTGTCAGAGTAGAAGGATTGACCATAATTCATACATGGATGGCCCATTAACTGAAATAATAAGGTGGAATCCCATTTAAGTCAAGTGGTAACGTAGTTGGTCAACTGACCACAAGAGGAACTGTGTGACCACACTAATAGACAAACATTTGTATGGTATGTAAAATGGCCATGAGATTCATCAATCACACATATGAAAATTTTTTAATCATGAAAAATAATCTAAAAAAATAAATTTTAGTTTTTACTCAAGGAAACAATGAGTTTCAAGATGTATCTTACTGTATCAAACTCCCTAACATAAAACTTTGGTTGCTGTTTTATTTTTAAATTTTCATACAAAGAACAAATTTTAATCTATTTTATTATTTTTAGAGTTATCAACAAAGAAATTAAGGATATTTTTCAATGATGATAAGGGAGGATAATTCTGGTTGTACTTAAATTGATAAAGCTTCTTCACACGGGTGTAATTGTTTTAAGATCTTCAATTTTTACTACCTCCCCTAAATATTTAAATGATACTACTCTCTTGTGAAATTAAATTAATAAAATTAATTTTGGAAGTTTTTTTATGTATGTTTTACTCTTACAAAATACTTATGGTCACCACCACTACCTTGATTTATTTATAATCTAAAAAACATGGTTCTACATGCTTGATACAATTCGCTTTTGAAAATCATTTATAGACAAAATTTTCTACATGCATCATTTATAAAAAATTACATTATTCCCATGAATGTATAAATAGTGTGTAGTTAATTTTTTTTATAAATATTAATTTTTTAATTGTTATATCTATATGTAAAAATTATTTTTGAACTTCCGTGTCACCCTGAAAATCACATATCTCTACTAAATATCAAATTTTATTTTATCCAAAACTATTTTAAATTATAACCCCCATCCTAGGATTAAAAATTGAGAATAATTTTTGGTTTTAGGTGCGAGGAAGACATTTATTTTAATTTTATAAACTATACTCAAATGTTGTACACATCAAAACACCCAAAATTTGAAAATTTTGGTTTTTTAAAAAATTATGGGTCTTTAAGTTTCTATTTCTTTAAAATACCACACTACCCAGTGGATGATCACATTATGGTGAATTTAGATTATATTTATCCTAAAATCATTGAATTTTCATGATTTTTGAGTGTTTTTTTCTTTTTTAGGGAAATTTTGTTTTGGAACTAGGAAATGGAGTGTGGTAGGAAAAATATTTATGGAATTGGAATTAGAACATAAAAAAATTGAATCTTTTAAATTTAACCTAGGTACATAGGCTTTGTGAAGTAGAAGACCTCTAGTAGACAGTTTAAAATAGGTAAATTTAAATCTTTTGAACCAGGAGTAAAATGGAAAATTGGACTCCTATAATGAATCACTGAGACATTAGAATGTGAGCGTGTGAGTAAATGAAATATAATTATTAATCTAATAAGTGCTCTGTAGACCCATTGATCAGAAAACATAAAATAAAGTTTATAATGGTAAAAAATGTATTCATTTAGTCTAGGTGAATTTTGAACCTAAATTAAGATGGAATAATTGATTCATAAGAAAATCATTTCAGTTTAATTAATAAAGTGAAAACCATAACATTGTTTTGAGGAACTTGAGAGAGATTGATAATTTTTGGTTAACACTATTAAAGTTTTAATTCCATTTAATTATAATCCATATGTACTCATAGAAAAATAAATGTTTTTAAGTCAAGGTAATTAGTTATATTATAATTGGAAGCCTGACATTATCAATGGTGGATGAGTTTTTGAATCCTTTTATTTTTGGAGGGTGTATTTCAATCAAGGAATTCTCTATTTTGAATATTCAATCAAAATCTTACTACTATGTAAATTAATTTCTATCATGCTACCTTATGATCTAATTAATGAAATATTGTATTCTGTTTATAAAATAAAATCATAGATTTATTGAAGAAAGAATAATTACTAAGAGTGTGGGAATTTTATATAGACTATTTTGGATACATTTTTTCACGTCTTTTTGGTATATTTTTTTAGTGTTTAATAATGAAACTAATTAGTAAATGATTAATGATTGAATATTTTTTAATTTCTTGAAATAAATAATTATTAATTTAATATCTGGTATAAATGGTTGTTTTTATTTTTAAATTGAATGTTTGATCTTTTCATTCATTTCTATTTATTTTAAGATCAAATATTTCGCATGTTTTCTTATCCTGGTAAAGTAAATTTTCACTTAGAATTCATTTCCTCTCTAAGTATCATAGTTCTATCTATATTTTGATGATTTATATAGGTAAATAGTTTATTAATAAATATTTTTATGTATCAACCGCATATTGAAAATTCTATAAAAGGTTAATACTAGCCTAAAAAATGTTAAATATGAAAATTCAAAGCTTATGTAAGGGTACTTCCTTACACCCCATCTCGCATAATGGTAATTGTATTCTCAGAAAAGGTACCATTATGACCTCATATGGTATTTAAGAGAAAAGATATATTTTTAACACATTATGGACTAAATTATAAATTCTAAAATAAAATTCAAAAGAAATGAGAGAGATAATGTTGGTGATAATTTTGGTTCTAGAAAATTTTCAAGATTTATGTAATAATTGAGAGGATGAGATGAGCTGGAAAAAACCATCACAGTTGTTTCCTAAGCCAATCCAATGTGTAAAGAGAACATTTAGTTAGAGGAAATTTGTTTGAGTGAGGAAATGATATGATTTATAGTGATTGGTGCACCATGTGTATGATATTTAAGCAATGAAAGAGGCTGATTTTTGTGATTCTATCTATAAGGTTTGATTTGGTGTGTGAATTAAGGGGAGGAAAAACAAAATTAAAGATTGATCAAGTTCTTGATCATTGAAATAGGGGATTATTCTAGCTAGATCACTCCCCATAGAGGTTGCAAGAAACTATGATTAGAGATGGATCATAGGCTATTGAAATCCAAAATAAGGAATTAATAAGTGATTATGATGGAGATGTATCATCCAAAAATCTTACTATTATATCTATATTCACTTTCTATAGTGCTATATTGAAATTATTTTATTGAATATATTTATTTTTTTGCATATCATGTTCTACTAAGTAGAATAGGGGGACTGAATATGATTAATTGATTATAATATTATCTAATCTTTCATTGGTTATAATTGAAGAGGTTTGTTGTATCTTAATTTATATTTATCATTTTATATTATTTATTATCATAATTTCAGTCTACTCTAAGTATTAATAGTTGAAGAGTATAGTTATATTACCTTGGAAACAACAATGAAAGTACCAAATGGAAAAGGTTTTTGGTCTGATGTTCGCTATATGGAAGAATTTTTATCTTGAGTTCTGTTTGGAATAACTATTCCTGGGATATAACTCCAGTGATATTGTTTCATCTAATGAAAATTATTTATTAAAATCCTATACACAAAACTCAAAAAAAATTTGATTAATTCCATGTAATGATAGTTTAAATTTCAATCAATTATCTCCAGTCCAATTCCCAAAACTCAATCAAATATATGTAGACCGGCCATTTAAATATATAATTTTTAATGTAATTATTTTTTAAAAAACGTTACATTAATAATTTTGAAGAACCTTTTGAGGTTTACTATATAGGAAACTAGGTATATAATACATGGTGTACAAAAGGTAACCTCAAAATTTTATTTAATCATCTTGAAATACACTTTTATTAATCCATGTTAGTTTACCTCACTGCAAGTGGTTTCTTATTGACATAAACCAATGGGAAAGGGTGAGCATAAAGGCCAATAAGGGTTAAATAAATGAAGTGGAACATGATTGATCATCATGGATAAAACAGTGGCATTTAATGATAGTATAATAATAATTACATGATACATAACATGTAAATGCTTCTACAATATAAAAAATGAGGCATTGTTAATATTAATTTCATTAAGGTTCAATAACATGGTGTCATAAAACATGTTACCAAGGTTATTCACTAATTTGTCGTCAAATATGCCATATCTAAAGACAAATTCTTTAGCCATTACATTAGCTTGATCTTAGGGGAATCATTTATATATCTAAATTCATATGTTACAACATATATCACAATTAATAATTTAGTCAATAATATATGGAAAATAAAGAATGAGCTTTATATAAAATCATTGAGAAGATAAATGTTAAAGTATATAAATGTTTCTTCATTTTTGACCCATCATATGGAAATATAGTTTTTATACATGTAAATTTCTAATAAATGAAGTATAATTACATTTATTTATGAATACCATTAAATGAAAAAATGGTTGGGTATTCATAACATAAAAAGAGTGGCATGGAAAATAAAACAATGAATTTAGTATCATAATGGGTATGTAAAGTGGTTTATGGAAATAGCATAAAGAGACAGAATAAAAGTATTTAAATGATAGAAAACATTTGTACAAAAAAGCACTTTTATAAAAAGAATATAAAGTTAATCCTTTATCGTAGGGGATATGATCTTAAATCTTGGAGGAGAGTTCCTTGGTACCTTAAAAATTTATTAGAAAGGATCTATAGAGGAAAAATTAAGGGAAGAACTAACTTAATGGCTTGTGAGTGAATTAAATGGGGTAGAGAGGTGCATAATCTTAAGAATTATGGGAGGATTGCTTATTATTTTTTAAATATAGGCCGAGGACATATAGCTTGTTAAAAATGGAAAACAATTGGCTTAACCATGGTTTTGGCTCAATGTTTATGATATTAAGAAGTTTACATATTTGATTTTTATAACCAAACTTCAATATTTTATATTATATTTTTCATGGGAATGTATTTTTCCTAAAAAATAATGTTTCTAAAAAAATAATTTTTATTTTAGATTTTGAATTTTTTTTAATAGTTTGGTATTTTATATTAATTCATTAAAATTAAATATATTAATAAAAAAATTTATTTTTTCCATATAATTAATTTTACTAATTATTTAAACATAAGTTCATATTTTTTAATTTATAAAACATACTGAAAACACAAAAATGTATTTTTACTACTCACTGAAAAATAATGTATATTATAAAATTCTCTAAATTTTACCCTAACCTAATATTTATGTAATGATTTCCAAAAAATGATTAATTTAAAATCTTTTCTAAATGTGATAGTTTTATCTTTTAAATAAATATCTTAATTTATTAAAAAACCTAAGTGTTTTATGAAATATTCAACATTTTGACACTTATAAAAATTACCCAGGACTTTATAATATTATATTATATTTTATATTTAAATATATATTGTTTTATTGAGCTATTTAAAAGAAATAAATTTTATTTATAATTATAAAATATATCATAAAAGTGTAATTTAATTTTATACTTATCAAAAATAAAATCATTTTTTTCATTATATCCATAAATATATTAATCTTATATTAGTGTTTATTTTTTAATATAAAAATAAAAAAAATAAAAATAGAGTTTAACAAACCACTATTTAGTTCCTAAAAATAAAAATTAATCTTTTATAATTTAATTTTATAGATATATAACCCATTATTACACAGGGTACACACCCTAATGGTGAGGTGTGTGATGGAAACACTTTTATAGGGTGCCTCAGCATTCATTGATCTAGTGTTGATCTCTAATAACTATAAATTCCCCCATTTTCAATTCTTATCAAGCCTTATTTATCATAGTTCTTATTGGTCTTGGTTTAGGGAATACCTCTATAACACTACCCCCCCCCCCAATGTTCTGATAAATGGGCTTTAAAAGGCATTTCCTACTGGTTGAGGCCATCGTTTATCCCTTCTTTATCAATTATCATTTATCATTACACTTAATATACCATAATTATAATGGTGACATTATTACCAATAGATATAATTCACAATGGTCATATTGATCAATATTCATATTGAAAAATGGGCAGGTAGTAGTCAGATCCTAGAAACCATTTTCCCATTATACCTTATATGTACTCCATCATTATTATACCTTAGTATTCATTACTTTTCATACAAAGGTTCTACACATCCATTGAGAATGACTATCATATTATTAACTCTCTTATTTATTTTTACAGTTTTTAAACTAGGATATATCTTCATAATAGAATTCAATCCTTAGATTTTACATTATTGTGTAAATTTTTATTTTTATTAACTTGTTTTATTGTTTCTAGGTGTTCTATTAAAAATTAATTCAATATATGAAATGTTCTTATCCAATGTAATAGTAATTCTATGTTTTTTTAAAAGTAATCATTGCCAAAAAAGGTCTCTAAATAATATAAATTATTTTTTTAGGCCTTTTCATTCTACCCCTCAAGAAATATTCCCTCCAAAATATGTGTCCTACCTCAAAAAAATGTGGTTATTTATTCTTCATTAATTCCTTAGGATCCCAGGTTTTTTATTTGAACTTATGATTTATCAAAAATTATTTTATGAGTCATATTTTCTTGTTCCTCAACAATTGTTCACTTTTATAAAGAATTAGGATATGTTATTCTTCACATGATATATCAAGATCCAATTCAATACCATCTGTGTCTAATACATGTTTTGGGACTAAAAATAATTTCATAAAATGGAGGCATGGAATAATTGTATACATTATAATTCTTTGAAGGTTGTGTTACCTAATAGGAAAATCCTGAAACAAGCTCTAGAATCTAAAATGTCCCTATGTAACTTGGACCCAATTTCCCCTTCATTATGAACCTCATTATCCCTTTACATGGTGATATTTTTAGGAATACATGACCCACAACATGAAAATCTGAGTCCTTTATTTGATTATTAGCATAAATGTTTTATTGGCTCTAACAAGACTTGTAATGTTTATTTATAACATATATCTTATCCTTAGTGTATTTCCACATAGAAGGCCCCAACTATTTTCCTTTTCCAACATAATCCCATCATGTAGAAGATCTACTCATATTCCCATATAGTGGTTCATAGGGATACATTTTAATAATAGATTAAAAACTATTCTTGTAAGAGGATTCGATAAGTGAAAGGTGTTGATCCCAACTCCCTTAAAAATCAAGTGTGTAATCCCATTGCATATCTTCTTATTTTTTATTATTCCTCTCATAATTCCCATTTTTTGTGGATGATAATTTGTTATATGGTTTTATTTGGTATTCAGAACCTTTTGAAGGATCCTCCAGAATATATAATAAAATCATGGATCATTTCCGAAAACAATTTATAGTGGTACCCCATTAGGTATCACCACTTCCTGAATATTTTTATGAGTACGTATCTCTTGGGAGAAATATTTTATTATGGTTATAAATTGTTCTAATTTGTTAATTTATCAAAAATTAAACATCTATCATTATTTCCCATGGATATATTTATAATTCCAGAAACAATGTCCATAGTGATGTTGTCCCACCTCTATATAGGTATGGGTAGTGGTTACATTAACCCTTTGGGTTGTTTCCCATTAATCATGAATTACTGTCATAAAAAACATATTTCAGTATAATCCAAAATATCCTTTTACATATTATCCCACCAAAAATAATCACACTGATATATATACTTTTTTGTTATTTAGAGATTATTGATAATGTAGAGTTGGGATATTTATCCATCAACCATTTATATTAATATTTATCATATGGGATAAATATCCTTATACGAAACCTCAAAACTCTCTCTTGATCGATATTTATCTTATAAATCTTCTATTTTTCCATTGTTTCCATCTTATTTAGTAACTTATGATCATATATTTGTGCTTTCTTGATCATCTCTAGTAATTATGGTTGGGTAATAACTTTTGGATAAAATTGGTTTTTTCCCTTCCCCTATGAATCCCATATATATCTTTAACTACTATTTTGTCAATGGGTCTCCTTCAAAACTTATTATAGAAAGAACTTAGAGTTATTTTCTAATCAACAAATCAATGTATATGTTCTATTTTCCATAGTGATAACAAATAGAATAGTCATAGTTCACAATAAGTTCTAGTAATCTCCCTTGTCTCATGTTTAGTTCCTTTTGTTTTAATATATATTTCAGACTCTAGTGGTCGGTTTTTATATCACACTTATCCCAAAAAGGATAGTGTTTTCGTATCTTTAATGAAAAGATAATTGTATCTAACTCAAGAAAATTGGTAGCATAATTATATTTTAGAGGGTTTAACTATTGCGATGAATAAGAAATGAATTTTTCATTTTCTATGAGCACATATCCATTTTCGGTCTAGAATTCATCACTATAAATGAAAAATATTTCCCTATTAGTGGGTAATGTTTGCATATGTTCACTAACCAACCTCTTCTTGGGTTCCTTGAAACTTTCATCGCACTCCTTTATCAAAATAAACTGAACTCCCTTTTTAGTTAACATGGTTAGTGGATTATAAATCCAGGAAAAGTTTTTTACAACCCTTTTTTAGTATCCTTCTTGACTAAGGAAACGATGGATCTCATTTACTTTTAAAGGATTTGGCCACTCTTGTATGTCCTTTTTATTTATTGGGTCCACTAAGATTCCTTCAAAAGTTATAATATGTCATAATAATGGGACATTTCATAACTATAACACACATTTTATAAACATAAAAAATAGATTATATTTCCTCATATTTCATAATACAACCCTTAGAGGACCAGCGTTCTCTTCATGAATTTTTCAATATATCAAAATATCATAAATAAATACCCTTATATATTTATAAATATATTCCCTAAATAATATATTCATCAAATCCATAAATATTGTAGGGAAATTAGTCAATATAAAGTTCATAAAAACTCATAATCTTAGAATCTTATTCAGAAGAGAGTCTTTATGATATCTTCCTTCTTCACCCTCAAATAAAGATACACCGATCAAAAGCAATTCATTAAGATGTATTGAGTACCATAAATCTCATCAAACAAACAATCATTACTTTTAAGATTCTATTTATTTTTCAATATTATCCCATTAGGTTTTCTATAATCAATGTAAAACTATAGTAATCTATCTTTCTTCTTTAAATAGTTAATAAGTACTCCCTATGAATACAAACTTGGTTGAGAAAAAACCCTATCCAAAAGATATTAGAGTTTATTATTTAATTACTCTTACTCTATATATGATATTTTATATAAGGTATTTAAATGTTGTGGCCAAAGCCTCATTATATAATTAAAGAAAAGACCTCTTTTTGTTCTCAGTAGAGGGAGACCCATTATATAGCCCGAAGACCCAATGACAAGTAGCCTAAATGTAAGGCTTGGAATCCCATTTTTTGGCCAAAGGGATCTTTTGTGAATAGGGGAGGTTCTTGGTAATACTTGGGTTGGTATATATCTCATTTGAATATCATAACAGTTTTTCCCTTCAAGATGAATAAAATTTGATTGCTTCTACAGTTTTTATTGGCATTATACTTTGGCAACCAATACATCCCAAGTATTATATAAAATTATACCATTGGAATGACCACTAGGTTTGAGGAGATATTTTACTCACCAACGTTAATAGGGTGATCTATATGTATCTTTTATTATTGAATAGTTCATCCAAGAGTTATAACTGACAACTATACCACTAATAATTCATGGATTTACTTGATTCTCTTTGCAAACTTTAATTAAATTAAAGAATCTATACAACTGGATTTAAACAACATAATTTCTAGTATTAAGTGTATAATAAGTGTACCTACCCCACCAAATAATATTTTTTATTTTAAAAAATAACTTTTATAGTTTAAAAAAAGATTATATAAAGTATAAGAAGCATACAACATTGATATAAGCCCAACAAACACCAATATATTATGATTCATGGGGGACAATATGTAATTTCCATGGAAAATATTTGAAATTGAGACTGGGGATTATTCGAAGGTTTTCATTAATCATGAAGTTAATGAAATTCAGAACCTTAAGATAATCAACAACAGATATGATTTCTTCTTCTAATTATAGAACCACTACATCTAGTTGCAGTTCTAACCATAACTTTAGTTTTTCACTAAGACCATGAGGACAACTCTCTCTCTATTAAAATTCATATCCTCCTCAGGTGTTACCTCTATAGTTGTGTTATGTGAACAGAAATGTACTTATACATAGGATCTTCAAAATCTATCAAACATTTCTTCTATATTTTTAGAGAAGTATTCTGAGAAGATGAAGACCCCAAGATTTTAGCCTTTTGTTGTGTTTCCCTTGTCTCTATATGGATGGTTATTAGTCTTATGGACTTGCATCGGAGCCTCAGTGGGAGTAGAAAGGTCATGGTTATTCTAAGATACATGTGCCTTCACACTTTTACTATAATCCTTTATTATTTCTTCCTTATATGATGGAATAGTCATAATTGTATTAGGAAATAAGGAATAGTACTACCAGAGCTTACTCATTTTCCTTCAAGGCTATGGGAAATTCCTTAATGATGTAATTCCCTTTTTCCCTTTTTCTGATCCCACTCTTAAAAATTCATCATTTTTGTTGTCTCCCTTGTAACAATAATACTCATCTATGTTGTCTCACTCCTCTATATTATAACTATAAGTACGTTTAAATCTGTATACCAATGGGGATTTCAGAGCTACATCTTGAAATTTCTCCACTACACAAGGTATTAGTCCCTTTCTTCTTCTTTATGGATCATACTTTCTCCCAACTGCTTTTATCACCACTATTATAAATGATATCTCTCATGAACTCAAGATGATTATGTAAAGGAATTCCCAACTTCCTTGGTTCAATATGATGCTATTGGGATAAAAAAATCTCAGGTCCCTAGCTATGTTTATCCCCTTCTAAAAATTTCAATTGTACTTGAACTTGGACCACCTAAACCTGATCATAATTCACTCCATATGTCGTGTAATAATCCATCATCACTGACACTTCCATCTCACTCTGTTGTAGAGTTACCACTCTTATTGTAGCTTCTGAGGCCACACTATTTTACAGGATACCAAAAAAAGGTCCCTTAGGTTGGCCACAAGCTTTTCCAATAGAACAAGTTTCTTAGGTTTCCTAGAGAAACCTCATTTCCCCTCCCCTCAATCAGTCATTTATCATTATCCCTTCCACCATGTGAAATTTAGGTTGCAAAATCGATGGTACTTAATTAGGAACCTACACTACATATTCATTTAGGAGAGGTCTTATAAGGATATTTTTTAAGGTATTCCTTTGACATCAGAAACCAATTATAGTATACAATATTGGATTCATACATAATACATTATCTGTAATGGAGTTTCCATGAAATAAAAATCCAAATATAATTATAAAGGGGTTCAAAAATAATTCACTTTCTCTTATTTCCTCTTACAAGGCTAGTGGAAACTTTGTTCCATTATCTATTTATTCAGACATTTATTAGAGAAATGTATGATCCCCATATTTGAAGCATTACATGATAAGTGGTGCTTTCATCATCATATTTTTTTCTTTAAAATTCATATGTTGATGATTTAAATCTCCAAGATCGTTTCAAGATATATATCCATAACTTCCACACCAGTTTCACTTTACACTTCCTCACAAATAGATATCAAAATGTTTCTTCCCTTGTTTTTGGCACATGGAATGTTGTAATTTCTTTTTATCCAGATTCATTCCAAAAAAATTATCCACTCATCTCTTCTTATCATTATATCCATGAGTCTATTGATAATATTTAAAATCCATTTTAAATTTTAAATAACATTATTGCATCTTCTCATATCTCCCAATGTCTTATATTACAAACATATTTCCATATTCTGGGTTTTATCCCACCAAATAATTGATTGATCTTCCCATTATAATCAATAAAAAAACTTGATGTGTATCATGAATTTCATGTAATGTCCATCCTGTAATTACCCATAAATTCATTTTCCATTTGTTTCAAATCAAGTATTTATCTCTCCATATTGGTTCAGATGTTATGATATAAATATTTGTTGAATAATACCTTTTTATGCCTTACTATTCAATGGATTCCACCCCATCCCTTGGATTAATATTTTTGATCAATGTATACCATTAATCATCTTCTACCTATAAGATATATACTACAAACCTTACTTTATATTACATTAAAATAATATAGTATACAAAATATGTTTTATATAGTTTTGATCCATTTTTTTATGATCAGTGGATGAGAGGATATGCTAAAAAGGTGTTCATTAAAGAAAAAATGATTTAACTCCAAGTTATTCCTTACTTGGTGAAGCTAGAAGCTCCACAATGTTTTGTTTTACATTCATAACAAGACATAAATGATTTATAATCAGCCTGATGATTTTAACTCCAGCCTCTATTATATTGGGAATATTATCATTACACCATCTACCACATTTGTTATTTATCTATTTCCATCTATTTCATACTATTTTTCAAAATAATAAAACCTAGGTAATAAATTTGTTACTACTGGAAATCTTATAATAATTTGAATGGAATTATTAATCATAAAATTTTATAATATCATGCTTCAAGGATGATATAATTAAATCTTAAAAAATTCTACATTATCTATATATCCTACATAGTGGTTTGTAAAAAGAATGTCATTAACCAAAACATATCCCCCAAGGGTTTTGAACCAGTGTTCAGAAATACCTCTTATTCATGAAATGAGAGAGTATCAACTTAATACCCATTCCTCCCATTTCATGGTTTTTAAACCTTGGTATAACTATTTTAGAGCCACATCCACTTTAGTATCCATACATGGATTTCATTATATGGAAATCACTCGCTTTATACTTTACTAAAATTTCATGATGTTTTAATATATTTAGACTTATTTTTACTAATTTTTCATAGTCCCGGTTTCCATAAATAAATAAACCTCCCCATTTATATAAACTATTAAGATGTGTCTTTTTCATACAAATTTTTTAATTTAATTTCATAAAAAATATTAAATTAAAACTTTGAAGTACATTTTAATGTTTAGTGTCTTTGAAACTAGGTATATAAAACAATGAGTAAATAATTAAAATATAAACATTAATTTTAGATAATCCTCTTTAAATACTATTTTATTATTCCATCCTATTTCACCTCAATACAAGTTATTTCATAGGTACATACATAAATAGAAGAGGGTTAGAATAAATCCTATAAATAGGTAGAAAAATGAAATTGAACATGAGAGATAATAATGGATAAAACATTCATCATATTATGAGATAATAATTATAAATATATGATAAATAACATATAAATGTGGCTACAGCATAAAAATATGAAATTCAAAATCATATCACCATGTTTCATTACAAAGGTGTCATAAAATATATGACTAATTTTATTTACCAAGATATCATAAATCATATCATCTATAGAGATTAATTATTTACAAAATTCGTTGGATAAATATTAGGTAATTATATTGATTTTTTTTAATGCATGTGTTTCACATAGACTATAATAAACTATTTTATAAATAACCCATCTAAAATAAATAATGAGTTTCATATAAAATCATTTTTAATATAAATGTATAAAGACTTGACCTTTTAATCATTTTTAAACCATGATAGGGTAATGTTGGTTTCATACATATAAATACCAAAAAGAAAAACTATAATTAAATTTTTATGAATACCCTTGAATGAAAATATGGTTGGATATTCATAACATAAAAATAGAGTTTTAAAAAAATTAGGATGAATTCAACAGAATAATATATATACAAATGGTTTATTAAATGAGCTTAATGAGAGATAATAACAGTATAAAATTGATAGAAAAATATTTGGATATTAATTGAATAATTATTAGTTTATGATTACATAATAAATTTCAAATTATATGGTTAACTATATTGTAATTACTTGGATTAAAAGAAGACGAAGATAATTGTAAATATTTCGGCCTTAGTAGCTCAATGTTGGTGGTTACTTTATTACATTGGAATAATATACATGGAATCACACCCCAAAGGACTGAATAATTTAGTAGTTTTTGAAAAATAGATACATAATTAAACCTTATATTATTATTCAAAATATAAAATAAAAAACAGTGAATCCTTTGATAACACTGTTATTCTCCTTTCTTAAACCTATAAATCAATCATAAAAAACTTCTTAGAATCTTGGGGGGAAATGAAACATAATAAATGGGTGAGATCAAATGACTAGTAAGGGTATGTATATAGAAGAAGATATCATAAATAATTAATAAAAGTTATGAAAATTTAAATAACTAAAACACATTCCATTTAATCAATAACTTTATCATAATATGGATGGAATAAAATATGGTCATATAATTTCATATAAATAATCTCATAAGCTAGAAAACATAACCATTAATATTCTACTAATCATATAATCACATGTAAAATAAATTAATAATATCATAATGAGGTAATTAATAAATCTACACATCCTAAACATACCATCAATTATTCTTCCAACACACCATACATAAACGGGTACGACATAAGACAATACCCAAACTAGTTTATCTCATACGACCTACCAATGCATCGAGGGGATATAAAGGGCCCCATCCATCACCTACTAAGTAAAATGAATTCCCTACATGAATGGTGTTAAACATTATAAATATATAAATTTGTATTGAAACTATCATATGAAATATATATAACTTTCCATAATTAGTGAACGTGGTCCCAAACCATCCAGAGTAATATGGTGAATGGTATCAAAATAGTACATCCCTAGTTGAACTGATCATAAACTATTTAATAAAATATGGAATATGGTATCACAATAGATCAACCTCAAAGAATAAAAATATTCAATAAAGGAATTTTACATATATGAAAATACATTAGATGATATCACTGAAAAAACATTAATGAAAATACCCTTTTCAGTTTTAAAATAACTTATGTTTAAAACAACATGTAAATATAAAAGAATAAATTTTCTATGAATATTGAATTTTAATATTTTAAATTAATCTTAAAAAACTTATGGAATTTTATTGGTTTTAAAATCTTATCATTCTAAATAAGCTCAAAAACATTCCTTTTGTATTTTTATTAGAGAAGTCTCAAAGAACATTGTTTAGAAAAAAATACATTCCAAACCATTTTGTAAAAAGTAAAACACGCATAAAAAAGACATTTAAAATCATAGAAGAATAGTTAAAAACACTTTCGGAAACAATTATATAAAATATGTACATGGAAGAAAAAGAGACTTTTAAGGGAACCTTTAAAAAAGATAATTTTTAAAAATTGAAATTTTCTTAAAAATATCATATCATTAAAGTGAGCATTAATAAAATAAATTGATTATATATATCCACTGAAAATACACATAAAAAAGTGTAAATGCAAAAAAATGGAAATAAAAGTCCATTTCACACATAGTCTTATCATTCAAAAATCAATGAAGTAGAAGTTTATCCCAATTATTATAAATTGAACTAAGAAATCCCTTACCTCACACTTCCCTTTAGATTTTCATACTTACACCTCATGTATAATGGTTTAAAGAATTATATAAATTTATTAAAAAATATATATTAATATTTATTATAACTTTTGTGATACTTTTATAACATCTAACAAACTTTTCATTAATAATATTTCATTATTATTATTGTTTCTGGTGAGTTCGTTTCATGGTTTCATGGTCTGTTTACTTGTGTATAATTATGGATGTTCTTATCAGATGGAAATAAAAAACTATAAGTGAAATGGAATTATATTAATTAATAAAAATGATTTCAAATTGTCCAATATATTATTTTTATTTCCTATAAGACGATGATTAATTTGATAAAATTTAGTGATAGATGTTTATTTTATTTTGGTGGTTTTTTGACCATCATGAATAAGTTTCATTTTATTTAATATTATATATATGTGTGTGTTCAGAAAAATGAAATAAGTTATAGTATAGGTTTTGAAATATTATTTTTCAATACTAAAATTTTTACAACCAGCCATGAAGGTGATTCTGAAGAAAAAAAAACAATAACAATAGATATGGCTAATCTCCATAATTTGGACAATGGTTTCGTTTCTTTGAATAAGAGGGGATGAGAATAGGGGATGATAGAAGATATTCCATTAGAAATATAAAATTTAAATACATAAATTATAATATACTTTTTATTATTTTTTTAATTAATTAGATGTACAGAAGGTAGAATATAAAAATAAATTAAGAGACTTTGTTCGGGAAAGTTACCTCTTGAATATCACATCTTTGAAGGACCCCTTAAAGAGCTTGGAATTAGTATTTGTTTATGACCTAGAGATATTTAAATTGAGTATAGTGGGAATGATAGAGTTTTAAATATATTTTAAGAGATTAAAATTCTTATGAGTAGAATGGGGGTGGTGATGGGTGGTATTTATACTTGAGGAGAGGTTGTTTTAAGAGGTTAAATAATGATTATTTTATATTTTAATCCAACTGCATTTGGTTGGAATTAATTCCAAAAAAATTGGTTGACAATTAATGTTTTAATGGATTGTTAAGGTCTATGAACACATAAATATTAATTTAATATTTTATTTTTTGGTTATTTTAAGCCTTTACCTTTTATCATTAACCAACAACATTATTTTACCTATACTAATGTAAAAGTTTTTTTACCAGATTAAATGTTTTATGCATAAAAAATAAAATAACCTTATAGCATAATTAGAAACTCCATATTCCAAATATGGAATACATTTTACATTATTAAATTTATAAAAATGATAAAAATCAATTCGAAATATGTTATGTGTATATCTTATAAAAACAATTTTAAAAGATAAAATTGTGGTTTTAAAAGTTTCTAAGAAAATATTTATAAATAAAACACATTTTGTATTATTTAATCACATAAATAAATTTTTATCAATTATAATATAAAAATTATTTCATAAGATTTACAGTGTTACATAAAAAAGTATTTCACTTTTTAACCCAAAAATCAGCTTTTTCATAAAATTCCCAAAAAATTAACCTAAGATAATATTGATAAAATGAGTCAAAAAGTGAAGTTTATTTTGTCTAATAAATTTTCTATAATTGGAAAAAAATAATTTTATTTATTTTCTCATAGAAATAAATAAATACAAATTTTTTAAGATAACAAATATTTGAAGAATAAAATGACTTTACTAAAAAAATATGTTTTCATTTCCTAAGAATAATAAAATTTGAATTGATTATGAAATTCATATTTATTTCATAATATAGTTAATATTATTCACATACACCAATTTAATGTCTAGTATATAATAGTTGTATTAAAATGATTATATTTTCTATTTCTTTTAAGCTTAGTGTTCTGTGAAATATTAGCTACTGAACATATTGTTATTTTAAAATTATAGGGTGTTACATTATCCAATCCTTGAATAAATTTAATCCTTGGAGGTTGAAATCACAATCTGAAAAAAAAAACAATATCTTTTTAAAATTAATTTGTCAAAAACCCATATCGTTATAAGGGTTAATAAAATGTCCTCTTAAAAATCGGGAAAGGAAAACGAGAGAGTCACCATAAAACTAGGATTCTGAATAGGAGAACATTATTTATAAGTGAAAACATGGAAATGGAAAATACATACACCTATCAAGTTATGAGTTTGAGTGATAGATAACACGGTTGTTATAAATTATACCATAAAAACCCATAAATATATGATGGCTCAAAAGGCCATAGATTTCTTGATAATGATAGTACATGGATAAAATTTTGTTCAAGGTTATTTTTTCCAAAGTTGAGGAATTATTTTACTATCTAGAAAAAAACTCAAGAAAATAAAATTAAATGATTTCATTCCACATTATAATAATATTATCATACTTTATATATTATTTGTATAGATACCAATTCATCTCTTTTGCTGGGTAAGGGACATTTACGATAATTGTTTATGAATGAATAACTTTTATTGAATAAAAATGTCAACAAGTCATTCCTTCATCCTCCAAAAATTTTATTGAAGTAAAAATGGTAAGAAAATGTTATCTAATATGATTAATCATACTTTACCATCAAAAAACAATATCCAAAGTTGAAATTTATCAATTCTATAAGTAGTTAACCTTAATAAGCCTCCAAAATATTCAAAGTTCTATAAATGTATGAATACAGTTACAAAATAAATTTATTAGTATTCTCCCATAAAGTATATCTTAATGGCACAAGTAAATACATTTATTAAATATTATCTAAAACATTGTAATAAATTTTATTTCCATAAAAAGTTAATAAAATCATTTATTATTTGAAGAATTAACTCTTTTTTTATTCTATAGATAAAATATTAGATTATTGAATTTATTTCATGAATCCCAAAAATATAATAATCTCTATCATGAATCATTTTTTCAAAAAATATGTTTTCATTTTCATGATCAATAATACTATGCCATAAATATGTCTATTTCATTATAATTTTAATATAAAACATATATAAAGGGTTATCTTTCTCGATAGTATGTTTTCAACATACCATTGAATCAAATTTCCTTGTACCATTCAACACATGATTTTAAATACTTTAAGAAATAACACTGCATTACAATCCTTAAATGTTTCAATAATGTCATCAATATAATAATTTTACTATATATTTCATGGAACTAATACATAATAACATTAATTATTCCACTTTATTTATATCAACAATGTAAGGTTAACCTTGATCCCTTATATTCCTCTGAGTCACATTTCTTTGATGCTTTGGGAATTTGTTTTCTTATTTCTCCATCTCCCTATAGTTAATGCATTTCCTAATGGAAAATTCTTTAATTCCCTTGAAATCATGAGCATGGTAGAGTTTTTCTTGACTGATGAAGAAATATATTTTCCTTTTAAGCGTATACCATGGTGTTTCCTTCCAAAATTATAATATGTTATAAAATATTTCTTTATATTCCTCCCATTATTTATCATTCCCCCTACCATCCAACTATTATCTATCATCCCTTTGAATCCATAATACTTAGATAATTATTTATATATCTAGTTGACACATGATACTTTATCTTCTAATGATGATAATGTTTTGATACATTTTCACATAGAACTACTGGCTTAATCCTATCCAATAAATGATCTTTCTTACTACTTAATTCATGTCCACTGATGAAGTTCACATCCCTTATATTAGGCATCATTTCTAAATGATTTCATACACTATTTTATGAATCGTAAATTAAAATTTTAGGTATAAATAATCTCTAAATAATATGTATTGATTCATTTGGTGTATTTTCAAATTATTTCACAGGGTTTCATTCTCTAATCTATGTATTTATAAATCTAGTTCCTAGGTTTTATAATAAACTTTATTTGATACCAAAAATAAATACCCCAGCCCTAATATCCCCAAGTCGGTGGTTACTTTATTACATTGGCATAATATACAAGGAATCACATCCCAAAGGTCCAATGATTTTAATAGTTTTGTAAAAGTATATATAAATTTGACCCTTAATGTATAATTGAAAACATTAAATACAACATAACAAATCCATTGGGAACACTATTATTCTCCTAACGTCACCCTACATATCAATCATAATAAAATTCCTGGAGTCCCAGGGAAAAAATAAAACATAATAAAGGGGGGATATCAGATGCTCAGTAAAGATATATATATATATAAAGATATCATAAATAAGAAATAAATATTATATTAAGGTAAATAACTGAAACATGTGAAATTTAATCAATAAATTTAGTATAATATGGACATAATAAAAGATGATCAAATAATTCCATATAAATAATCACATCTGATATAAAAATAAGTCATTGATATTCTATTAATTATATAATCACATGGAAAATAAATAACTAATCAAATAAGGAGGGAATGGATAATTTTGGATATCGTGAACATACTAGAAAGGCTATATTGAATACAACATAGATAAATTGGTAAGATAGAAGCTAATATAAAGACTAGTTTATATCATGAGACCTACTAATGCATAGAGGGCCTATTTCATGCCCCACTCATCACTTGCTAAGTACAATACATTCTTCACATGAAAGTGGTAAAACATAATCATCATATACATTTTTATTGAAACTATGATATGAAATGTTAATAACTTTCCCCAATCAGTAAACACAATCCCAAACCATCCAGAGTAATATGATAAATGGTATCAAAATAGTATATCCCCATTCAAACTAATCATAAAAAATTTAATAAAATATGGAATATGGTATCATATTAGATCAACCTCAATGAAGTATAATATTCAATAAATAATTTTTACATAGGTCATAATACTTTATATTAGATCATTGAAAAATTATAGAGGAAAATATCCTTTTTCTCTTTGAAAATCACTTATGTTTAAAACACCAAGCAATTATAAAAAACATTTTATTTTTATATAAAATTGTAAACCTGTAAATGATGATTCAAAAAATTAAACCATCATGATTATGGGAAAATCTGATCATGCCACTTAAGTTAACAAAAACATTCCTTCCATATTTTTGTTGGAAAAGTCTCAAATAACATTGTTTAAAAAATTAAAAAATATACCATAATTTTTTAAAAAAACTAAAACATTAGTAAAAAATTAATTAAAAAAATATTAAAAGAATATTAATTTTTTTAAAATAATTAAAGAAACCATTGACATAGAAAGAAAAATCATGTTTTAAGGTAACCTTTAAAAACATGTATTTTTTAAAATAAATTCTCTTAAATTTATAATATCATTAATGTAAGAATTAATCAAATGAATTTATTATGTGTATCTAACGTAAATCCATAGAATCCATGTTGAAATAAAACATAAGGTAATAAATACTCATTTCACACATAATTTTATCTTGAAAAATTCAATAAACTAGATGTTTAACTCAATGAATGGAAATTGAGTTATGAAAACCCTTACCTCTTGCTTCCCTTTAGTTTTTTATATTTCCTACTCATATAAAATATTTTAAATAATTTTATTATTTTTTTATATAACTATATTAATATTTATAATATATTATATGATCCTTTTATTATATATTACCACCAATTCATTAATAATATTTCATTGTTTTCATTGTTTTCATTCTTTTGGGTAAGTTCATTTCATAGTTTCGTGGTCGGTTCACTTTTGTATAATTATGGATATTCTTGTCAAATGAAAATAGAAATCTAGAAGTGAAATGAAATTGTATTAATGAAATACCATAATTTTAAATGGTCTCATGTATCATTTTTTGTTCTTAGATGAGTATGATTTATTTCATATAAGTTAATGATAAATGTTTAGTTTATTTTGGCAGTTTTTCCGACCATCATGAACTATTTTTTTATATTAAATATTGTGTATATTTTTTAGTTAAAGAGCATAAAATATTTTATAATAATATTTTTAAAGAATCATTTAATCTGAACCATGATTTTATGACCAACCATGAACGTGTTAATGGAAAAAAATCATTATCCAAAGAGATGGTTAGCCACTATAATTTGGACAATAGTTTCATTTAATTGAATTAGATGAAATCAGAGAAGGGTTTGGTAGGATATATTTAAATATAAATATAAAATTATAGTATATATATTATAATGGGGTTATTATGATTTTATGGATGAATTATTTTAAAAAAAGTTAGCATAAGAAAATAAATTAAGAGAGGTTTTTTTGGGAAAGTTACCTCTTGAATATCACATCCGTGAAGGACCCCTTATGAACTTGGATTTTTTATTTGGGTGAGATCTGAATCACATGGATGTGGGTATAGTTTTTAGGAGATTATTTGGAAGATATTTTATGATATTTATGGATTTTGAAGAGAAATGGGGAGTTGATGGGTGGTATGTAAACTTGAGGAGGGGTTGTTTTATGTGACTGAATAATGAATTATTTTCTATTTAAAACCAACCAAAATTGGGAGGAATTATTTCCAATGATTTTTTTTTTGATAATTAATGTTGTAATGTATTTTTAAGTTCATGAAACACGTCAACCAACAATTTAATTTTTTGTTTTTTAATTATTTTAAGCTTTTACCTTTTGACTTTAACCCGTTATGTTATTTTACCTACACTACGATAAATATTGTTTCTTACCAAGTTTACTTTTTTATTCATAGAAAAGAAAATGAAATTATAACCTAATTTTAATATCATAATTTCAAATATTTAATACTTTTTAATTTATTAAATTTATAAATTTTATAAAAATCAATTCTAAATATGTTATGCATATAACTCATAGAAACGGTTTTTTAAAGATAACATCATTGTTCTCAAAATTTATTAGCATTTAAATATGAAAGTAAAACCTTATGTATTATATTAATAAATTAAATTTTTATCAATAATATGTTTTAAATGATCATATAATTATAATTTCATAAGATTTATGGTTTTTCCTAAAAATAGTATTTTCACTGTTTAACCCAAAAATCAACTTTTTTATAAAACTACCAAAAAAAACTCCTACACTAATTTTCTTGTTCAGAGTCCATGAATGATGTTTATTTTTAAAATAAATTTTATAAATGTATAAAAAACTAATAATATTTATTTAATCGTAAATGTTAAAAAAATATTTTTTATCAAAAAATATATTTGAAAAATAAAATGACTTTAATATAAATTATGTGTTCATTTTCTAAGGATAATTAAATTTGGGTTGAATATGAACTTCATATTTGTTTCATAATATAGTGAATATTATTCACACCCACTAGTTTAATGGATATTTTATAATTGTCATGATAAAATAATGATATTTTGAAGTTTGTTTAAACACAGTGTTTTGTGAAACGTAAGCTATCACACACAACATTTTTCTAAATTCTTGGGGTGTAAAAAAGTCCCTTACCTTGTGAAATAACCTCCAAAATCCTTAAAGAGACCCCATTAAAACCTTATAAACTCCTTGAAAAGGATATAAAGAGGGGAAATGAGTGTACATTTTTTCTTAATGTCTTCTGAGTGAATGAGATGGGGTGAATAGGTGATTAAATTTAGTAGTTGTAAGAGGATAGTATATTAATTTTTAAATATAGTCCTTGGAATTCTAGGTTGTTGAAAATTGAAAATTGTTTGCATACCCATGTTTTTTAAATAATGGTTTATGACATTAATATAGTGGTTCATTAAATATTTGAGTTTCAAAATTAAACATAAATGTTTACATACTTTTTTCAATGTAAAGTAAATTTCCTATGAAAATTGTTTTTAAAAAATTACTTTTCATTTTAGAATTTTGAATGTTCATTGTGGGTTTTTAATTTCATTTTAATTCATTAGAAAAAAAATAAATTAATAAAATAATTTATTTCTAATCATGGATTCAGTTTTATTAATTATTACATCATCATAACATATTTATAAATTTATAAAACATATTGAAAACACAAAACTATATTTTTTCTATTTAATGAAAATTAACATATTTTTGAATGTTTTCCAAATTTCCCCTAAATATAATTTTGACATGACACTTTTTGAAATAATTTTTATTTTATTAAAATAATTTATTAAATATGATATTTTGAAATTTAAAAAAAAAATCTCTATTTATTGTTATATACTAGTTTTACAACATAATAAAATTTTGGAAACTTATAAAAATTACATGGGTCATTATAAAATTATATTATCATTTATATTTAAATAAACATTGTTTTATAAGACTATTTCATAAAAAATTAATTTTATATATAATACTTGTATTTTTCATAAAATTGAATTTTAATTATATAATTCCCAAAAATAAAATTTCAGTTTTTTATATCAAAAAATATATTCATCATAAATTCATATGTATTAAATTAAATAAAAATGATAATAATGATAATATAAATAAAGAAATCACTATTTTATTTATAAAAATAAAATTACAACCTTATAATACTAAGGTAAAGATACATAACCACTAATTACATCATCATACGCCCTAAGGATAATGTGTGAAATGATGGTACTTTAATGTGGTGGCTCTGTTAGCATTGATCTAGTGGTAATATACAGTAACATGAAATTATTCCATATTCAATTCCACTTGAGCCTTACTCATTGAATATCTTATTCAGACTCCTCAAGGGAGAACCCTACTGACACTACCTCCCTGCCATGTTTTCATATATGGGCTTCAAATAGCATGATCTATTTGTTTAGGCCATCGTTTCTCCCTTATACAACAATTTTATTTTTTCATTGCTCTCAAAATGAAATAATTTTAAAGGTAAATTTTTTAAAAATGGTCATAATTATTTATGGTTATATTTTCTAATATATATATTCACCAATGGTCACATTGACCAATAGTTAGGTAACGAATAGATCCTAAAATTCATTATACTCTTTAAGCCATATATATACTTCATTATTCTCATATCTTAACATTCATCACTTTTCATACAAAGGTTTTTCACTTCCCTTTATAATTTCTACCATAATAATAACTTCTATATTTATTTTTACTATTTTTATAGAAGGATAGATATTAATTATTGAATTAAATCATATGGATTTTACATTAGTGTGTACATTATTCCTTTTTTTATCTCTATGTATTTTTTATAGCTTTTATAGTAAATATTAACTCATGGTATATAATGTTATTATGAAATATAATAGTCTTTTTATGTGTTTACAATAAAATAGTCATTAAAAATAAGAGTTCTTAATAATATAAAGGCATTTCTTGGACTATTATGGACTACTTGGTTTCCCTTTATTTTTATGTTGTCATGATTATTTCTATAATTCGACCATCACTCCCTCACTTGATGTTTTTTATTAATTTTATTATTATTATTTTTTTCACAAAACCATGGAAATTCATATAGTTCAACCCTACTTACCATATTATTAGTTTTTTATAGGTTTTATAAATAATTAATTTGACTTAGTGGTAGTCAATGAACTAGTTTACCCCTTATCAATGATCAAATCTAACCATCTCCTTTTGTGAATGTTCAACACATTATCTGTGAATATTTATTTTAATATTTTATGATCAATATATATATCACACTTCCATAAATATAGATAATTATGATAAATATGTAATAAAACATTAATGTTATTTACAATATATCATACATCTGGTAATTTTTCTCATGTGTCTTCAATTAACTATAGTCATATCATATCACAATTTCATTTCTCATATTGACGCATCCAAATCTATTCTTTGAAGAATAACTATATATAAAAACCCCTTCTCCATTACATGATAGTGTGATTATTTGTTTAATGATTAACACCCACTTAATATCTTTGAAGTTATATTCACAATATTCAGTCCATAGAAACAATACTCCTTTCTATGTTAAATTGGTTAGTGGAATTGAAAATAATAATAAATTTCTGACAAAATTTCAATAGAATCACCCTAATTTTAAAAAAACTAAATATATTTATAATAAATTTTGATCTTGGTAACTATTTAATCACCTTTGAATTTTATGGATCCATATATGATCCATATCTTGTGATTAGTTGTCCCAATAAGGGTATATTTTTAAGGAAAATATCACACTTTCTAAATTTGGCACATATATTTTCCTTTATTAAGATATTTATCAAAATTATCAAATGAACATAATTCCTTTTACATTGATTATATGAGAATATAATAAATATGTACTAACACATATTTATCAAGGTAATATATAGTTACTATTAAAAAAATATATAATGATATATAGAGAATTTTTAAGACCAAAAGAAATCACTATGAATTCATCTTATCTGTATCTTGTGTAGAAGGATTTACTGGGAATATCTTCCCTCATCACCATTAGTTTTTGAGATCCATATCAAATATTGACCATGGATAAGTATTGATCCCCTATAATTTGGTTAAACAATCTATCAATAATGGGTATAAGATACTTCTTCGTGATTATAATCTTGTTAAGATCAAGATAATCAATGTTAATATGCATTGAACCGTGTTTGATCTTATAAAAGTGGGTTGGATCACCCAATGGAGAATAAATTGGTAGTAGAATACCCTTGTAAAAATCCTTCTTAAGTTTATTATTCAATTCTATGAATTCAATAATAAATATCATATAAGGAATATTCTATACAATTATTGTACACAGAATGAGTTTAATTGAAATCTCAACCTCATAATTATAGGAAGAGCAGACAAATATTTGGAAAATACATCAATATATTCATGTAAAATTGGAATATAATTAATACTGAGTTTCTCTCCAACATTTTAATGAAAATATCCCTCATTATCGGGTATCATTACCCATTCTAATGAACTAGTTTCTAAAGCATGTTCATAATCATTTGTACATTAATATTTGACGAGGGGATGATTTTTTATATGAAATGAGATTTCTATATCCTAGTAATTTATATAATATATATTTTAAGATAGAAAATACTCAAATAACATCACATCAAATTATACATTTTAAATATTTAATTTATTTTTAGGGATTATTTTCCCATAAAAATCAATTAGATAATATTTATATATTTTGGATGTAGTCATCACACCAATGGGTGTTTTCATTCATAACTCAATATCCAATCTCTATGTTGGTGAATCAATAATCATGGAAAACATGGGAGATATGAAGTAATGTAAAGATCAATAATTAAATAATAAATTCATAGTTATAGAGATAATTACTAGTTTTTCATTTAGTACTTCTCTATCATGATCCACTTTAACAGTTGTGATTAGATTTGATATTTCTTTTCCCCTTAGTTTTGGAGGTTCTTGGAATCAATTATACTAATTATCCCTTATAACAATAAACTAATCTACATTGTGACTAAATTATATATATTTGAAATATTAAACTACTGAAGGTTTATTAGGTGAAACATTATTTTAATTAAAATTTTCATTAACCTCTTCATATATCAAAAACATTAATGCACCAAGTGGACTCCTCTTCCATACTCAAATCATTTTCTCATTCCTTAATTGAAATTTCTAGAGTTATTATAGCCGTATATTTAGAATCTAGAAAGATGAATCTCATTTCCTCCCTAGTCTTTATCATTTGAACATTTATTAAAATATATTTTCCTTTTCTTATCCCCAAATCAATGAGAATAATGAGAGTATTTAATTTTTATTTCCACATACCAACACCTAAAAAATTATTTATATCTACTAAATCCCCCAATAGTTATTTATTTTCCACATACTTTGTTTTAGAATACTAAAAATGATTGATTTTACTTTCATTTTCAATGATAAAACCAATGACATTCCTTAGAAGTATTGTGAAGTTCACTTCATTATAATTGATAGATTGTTACTCTTTGTTTGTGAATCTTAAGGAGTTATCATTATATTTTCATATGAAGGGTTTAGAAAAATCATATATTAAAGAATATTTAATTAAACCCCTCCCATTTCCTGGATAATTTTTCTCCTTTTATCTCATGTTCTTAATTATGTTATACTATTGGAACAATTATATCCCTAAATAATAAATTGATAAAACTAACTTTTCATGATCTAGGAATTGAATAATATGATATAAATATTTTTGAATTTTGATTGGTTACTTAGAAATTAATGGATTTTATGTTCCACTAATGGATAATGGGAATTGTCATGTGAATGACTAAATTGAATGTTACACCATCTTTGGTGAATTTAGGATCTCTATATGGTTCCAATTGTTACTCATAACCTCATATGGAAATTCTATACATTTTCACACACCATATCTCATCTATGGTTGTTTACTAGGAAAATGACCACATTTTTCATCATGATCATTGTTTACTTAGTTCCTCTAAATTCCTACCATTTAATATAACTAATGGATTAACATGAGAAATAAAAAATTATATTTTAATAAAATTAGTGTTAAAAATCATACAAATTTGAAAAAATTAAATCTTTAAATAACTTATCCCACAAAACATTCATTTTAACATATGATGCATTTGGTTTAACTTATGTTACCTTAATTTTTTTTCTCATATCTCTTATCCTCACCACTAAAATAAGTATTCCATTCTCTAATACCATATGAGACATACCGAACATAAAATACATAAATGTTATAGAATCTATCATATTTTAGCATTACATATCATAAATAAAACACACCCCTTGAACCCCAAGGTTAATCTGGATTACTAGTTATCTAAATAACCATCTTATTAAACATTAATTCTTAAATATCTTCAATGAAATTACCCACACATTATTTCTTCTTAAATTTTTTCATGTATATATGTTCCTAGGAAAATGGGGATATATAAGAAATGAGTGAGTTTAAATTACTAATAAGGATAAACATATCAATCATACTTGAGTATTTCATCTTAATCATGCAATAAAACATGAATACTAGAGAAATATATGATTAATTGAATAAGATAATAGAATTATAGAAATGATAATAAAGCATGAGAAAAATCTCTAATATCATATAATATTAATGTAGAAACCTAATATGATCATCTTGAAATCATAACATATATTATTGAATAGAAATTTGAAAGCATAAGTAAATAATCCAGAGCCATAGAAACAAAGTATAATAGGATAACCACCTATTTTCTATAACAAAATAGACTAGGATAACTTGCCACTTTCCAAAAATATGTGGACATGGGATAGCCACACATGAAACAAAGTAATATCATGTGATATAAAAATTTAACCAATGAATTAGATGGATATATAATACAATAATCACCCATAATATAATGATAAAAAATATATACATATTCTATACTAAATTATTCATATAAAAATGCCTGAGTGAAACTTGGAATGTAAATCGGTTCCAAATATTTTCATGAGGATCACATAAGAAAAAATAGGAATTTTATTTGATTATACCAAAATTTCAATCACCCAAAAGAAACTTATCATAAGAATGAAGATATTAACATTCCCTAAATCCTTAAATTTGTGATATATTTGGGTATATCATATTTAATGATATATTAAATTTCAAAGTAATTAAATTAACAATTTCAAGTCATTTTCCATTTCAACCATAATATATTATAAAATCCATATCATAAGTCCCTACCCATACTACAATGATCCAACCTAGAATGACCTAAAAGGTCACCTTATCTAGCTTATCACAATTCCCAAATAGAATTTCTGATCCCAACAGGTTGAAAACAATTGTCTTGGAATTAAGGAATAAACTATGGGGAATTATTTCACCCCCAAATAAAAGAAAATAAAATATTATATCCCTATAAAAAATTGTCGTTAATAATCCATATATTGGATGCCAAAAAAAAAAAAGTAAAAATTATTAATTAAATTAAACACATTTTTCATAGAAATAAAAATGGTAAAATCATTTTCGATTTCATGAAACATCGTCTATAAATTAAGACATAATATAGTCAAATAAAAGGAAACAAAAAAAAATAAATAGAAGGTTGAATTAATGGATATGTCAACATCTCCAAATAAACAAAACAAAGAGCCATGCCACAACATCACCTCTATGAAACCAATGGTTTATTACCACAATCCAAATCAAAATAGATGAAACATTAAAATGATATCCCACCAAAAAAGATGTAGAACCTGAATAAAATATTAGAGCTACAAACAAAATCACACAAAAGTGTATATGCAATTTGTGAGCTAACTGGTCTAGTAGGATCTGATCATGGATTATATTGAATTATTTTAATAAAATAATTGATTTATTATAGTTTTAAATAAAAAGTAAATATAAGGTTTTTTAGTTTTAATGACTTAAATGAAAAAAACATTAAACATTTTTTCATAAATAATAAGTCACTTCCCTTAATTGTAACGCCCCGACCCCAGCTACCCAGAGTCGGTGCATTACTTCGTAACATTGGCATGATCACAAGAAAGATCAAATCTCGAAAGACCGATCGGTTTAGTAGCCTTGGAAACACTAGATATATTCATAGGTTTTACATTACATCATAAAATGAAAAACTACTACAACAACATAATGTCTCCATAATCCACACTCATATCCCCACATAATATCCCTACAGGTCATTCATAATTTACTTCTTCACTTCCTGGGAAAAATAAAACATATAAAAGGGGTGAGCTCAAATGCCCAGTAAGGATAACAAAATAGCGGAAACTTTCATAAATAAGAATAAACTTTTAAGGCAATGTATAACTAAAACAAAACACTTTGAAACATGAACTTTCAACATGGTATGGCATAAATAAAATAAAATAATGCCATTTACTTATTCACATGGATATTCTACTAATCGAATAATCACATGAAAAAATCAATAACCACTTTCATAATGTTGGAATGCATAATGCCAGACTATCATAACCACATAGCCAAGGCCTCGTGCCAAGACTACAAATAAGATTTTGTCAAGGCCTTGTGCCAAGACACTAGTTTGTCTCATGAGACCTACCGATGCATCGAGGAGCTATAGCGGGCTCCACCCGTCACTTATTAAGTCCAATGCATTCCCATATGAAAAGGTTTAAACATAACATAAACATTCGTATTAAAACTAGCATACGAAATGTCAATAATTTCACCATAAACTATGAATGGTATAAAAATATCACATCCATAGTCAAACATATCACAAAACCTTCAATACAATATAGAAGTTTTGTATCATAATAAATCAACTTCAAATAATCTTAAAATCCATCAAAGGATGTTGACGTAGATGAAATCAAAATTCTTTTTAAAGAAATATCTCCTTTTATTTTGAAATCATTTAATATCCATATAAAATAAAACATTTTCTTTGAAAATATTCTTATAATCTTGTAAGGAAAGCTTTGAAGATTTTATAACGGCGTAAAATAACCGCACCCGCCGTATAAGTTAAAAAAACATTCTTACCTCAATTCTGTCGAAAAGGTTAAAAAGGACCTTGTTTTGAAAACGACGGAAAGATTCCTTTATAAAACTCTTATAAAAAGTCAAACAAGGGTATAAATGACTTTAACCCATATTCTTGTAAATAGTAAAAATGTTTTGAAATACATTTTTAAGAAACATGTATGTGGATGATAAAGATATCCCAGTAGATTATTACGTATAAACAACCTCGGATAATGAAGAGATTGTGAAATAACCCTTACCTTGTACTTTTCCTTTGTTGGGGTCGGTTAACCTCCTGTATAATGGTGAAATAATTGTTATTAAATTATACAAGAATCATATACATTAATATGATATCATATATGATCTTTTAACATTGCTTTATTAATAATATCTTAGTATTATCGTCATTTCAGGTGATAATCGATTCGTTCTTCTTAAATGTTTGGTTACGTAAGACATGTTTGTAATGGATAGATTAAATCTTATTCATAATCAGAATGATATTAACATTATTTTTAACCCTAAAATGAGAATAAGACTTGAATGGATACGATGGAGGATGGATCGCACCGCGTTCGTGGAGACGGTAGTCCGTACGTACGCACGAACGCTACTTCCATTTAATTTTTATTTTAAAAGAATTGAATCCAAATGATACATAGGTATATTACTATTCCAGTATAATATAATATTTTATATATGTTACTTAAGTTCATTAACACCATCCTTTATACGTTCCATGTGTGGTATGAACGAGTCATATCATTTTAAGGGGGCGGTAGTCCGCACTTCCTCAAATGAAATTATCGTATGTATATACAACATGAAAAGAATAATGGTATGAAATAAAATGGAATTACAGAAGCTTATATATAAAATATATATCATTAATATCATATTTAATTACAGTGCCATCATAATGGCCACCATGAGAGGCGGTAAGATGTATTTGAACAATCATCGTTTCGTGAGGCGTTAGTTTTCCATCCACAGAAACATTATGTTCATCATCCATTAGATGGAGTTGTGTGTATGTGTAGTTTGAATCCTTCTTATAACAACATCCTAGTATATTGAGGATACTGGTTTTGTTACAAAATAAAGGAAATAAAAAAGAGTTTGGGGGTTGGAGAAGCAAAATAAAGGAAAATAATTTAAGAGAAATCGTTACCTTTAATTTAGGTAACTCACTTTGGTTGGAACCAAAGGACTTCTTGAAATGATTTCTGCCTAAGGGGAAGCTTCAAGGAGGAGGATAGGGATGTGGGGAGCTTAGTTGGGTAGAGTTTGGACGAGCCAAGTGGCTTGATAGGTGTGAGGAATGAGTAGAAGTGGTCTCCTTTTATAAGGGAGAAGAGGGGCTCTTTAGGAAAGAGTGAAAGTATTACTTTATAATATAATGATATTCGGTTTATAATGGTCCAAAAATAATTGAGGTCGAATATAAGATGACTAATATTCTAAATAACATCAACCAATAAGAATTGTACAGGTTTTAGATAATATTTTAATCATTATAATCTTATTTATTTAAATGATTTATTAATGAGGTAAACATTGCATCATTATTGTGTCATTAATAATTTAAATTATTTGATGTCTAAAAATTATAAATAAAATATCATTACGTAGGAAATATTTTTATCTTTCTAATGAATATTTATAATCTAAAATCCAACATGTATAACCCTATGTAAAAATTGTTCTTCTAAAAGATGTAAGCTTATGCCATTTTTATTTTTATTTTAACTTTATTAATATAAAGTGTCCCTACCACATACAAGTGGCTCCAAGGGGTCCCCAAATTGACCCAGGGATGCTCATGGTCGGGTATGTGTCCACCAATAAGGTTAGGACACGTTTTAGGGTAATTTTGTATTATTATAATATTATTTTTTAACCCTTATTTACCGGATTTACCCTTAACCATGGTAAATAAAATATTTACCACAGTAATTATTCAAAATGTCTAAAAATAAAAGTTACCTATTTACACAATTTGGACATCCTGATTCCAAATATGGAATCCATTTTTCTAAATTCAAAACACAGAAGTGGCAGAAATTAATTTAAAATTAATTCCCGCTGTCAAAACAAAAAACGTGTTTTTAAGAGGTAATAACTATCAAAAGATTGACACTTGTTTATGTTCGGTTTAATTGTAAAATTATGTCCAATGACCAACATTATATTAAATGGTAAAAATATATTCTAAATATACTTTAAAACCACTCAAATTCACAATTTATCACTATTAATTATTTTGATTAAAAAAGTTGTTTTTAATTAAAATTTAGTAATTTTCACTATTCATCAAAATATAAAAGTTATCCGAAAAGTACCAAAATTTCACCCTAGGCTAATTTCAATATTCCGAATCCAAAAATGAAGTCCATTTTGAAATATAAAATATATATGATTTCAAAAAGTAGGTATTACTATTCACAACGGCTATTTTAATTAGTTGTGGTGTGTGTTAGAACTTGAGGTTGCGTACAACACACGCTGTCGCGTTATTCGAAGGGAAACGTGCCGTAGAAGCTTGGGGTGTTACATTCTCCCCTCCTTCAAATAATTGCGTCCTCGCAATTTCTAGGGTATTACTGCATAAAAAGACTCGGGTGGTTCTTCATCATAAGTTCCTCGGGTTCCCACGTTGCCTCTTCCATCTTATGATTTCTCCACAAAACTTTTACCAGACGTGTCGTCCGGTTTCTCAGTACTTGTTCTCTTGTATCAAGAATCTTGACGGGCTCTTCACAATAAGACAGATCGGGTTCCAGTTCTAATTCCTCATAGGTGAGTACATGCGTTGGGTCAAGCATTTATTTCCTCAATAGAGATACATGGAACACATCGTGAACTTTGGAGAGACTTGGCGGCATTGCCAATCGGTAAGCTACAGCCCCAATTCGTTCTAGAATTTCGAAAGGTCCGATGTACCTGGGACTCAATTTACCTTTCTTACCAAAATGTATGACTCCCTTCCATGGAGATACCTTTAGGAAAACATGATCACCGACCTGAAATTCCAAATCCTTCCTTCGATTATCGGCATAGCTCTTCTGCCTACTTTGAGCTGCTTTGATGTGATTTTGGATTACCTTCACCTTTTCCACCGTTTCCTCCACCAGTTCTGGGCCTACAAGTTTTCTTTCACCAACGTCATCCCAACAGGTTGGTGTACGACATCTCTTTCCGTATAACGCTTCATATGGTGCCATCTGAATACTTGAATGGAAGCTATTGTTATAGGAAAATTCTACCAGAGGTAAATATTGATCCCACATACCCTGAAAGTCAAGTGAGAAAGATCTCAACATGTCTTCTAAGGTTTGAATAGTCCGTTCTGATTGTCCATCTGTCTGAGGGTGGTAAGCAGTGCTCAAATGAAGTTCAGTATCCAGGGATTTCTGAAGACTTTTCCAAAATCTTGAAGTAAAACGGGGATCACGATCAGAAATAATCGATAGGGGTACTCCATGAAGTCTCACAACTTCATTAATGTATAGTCTTGCTAGACGTTCCAGGGGTAGATCTTCTCTTATATCAAGAAAATGTGCTGACTTGGTAAGACGATCAACAATAACCCATATTGCATCGTTCCTTCTAGGAGTCTTCGGTAGCCCCATGACAAAGTCCATCGTAACATTGTCCTATTTCCACTCCGGTATGGGAAGAGGTTGCATGACTCCTCCAGGCTGTTGCCTTCCAGCTTTCACTTGTTGACAAACCATACATCTTGACACAAAATCAGCAATCTCCCTCTTCATATTGTCCCACCAAAAATGTTATTCCAAATCTCTATACATTTTGGTGCTCCCAGGGTGCATAGAGAAATTGGAACTATGAGAATCATCCAGTAATTCCCTTTTTAGATCAGGTATATTGGGAACACAAAGTCTCTTCCCGAATTTCAAAATTCCATCTTCATACACAAAGTCTCTCAATCTCCCATCATTCACAGCTTTAATCTTCTTCTGAAATTCTTCATCATTGGTCTGAGAACTCTTAATCCTTTCTAGTAAAGATGGTTTGGCAACCATTTGAAAAAGCATTGATGTTTCACCTTCCCTGGTTATTCCCATGTCCATCTTCACTAGATCCATGAAAATTGGATCCCTTTCAATTCTCATCATGTTCAGAACTCCATGGTCTTTTCTGCTCAAAGCATCTGCTACTTTGTTTGATTTCCCCGGGTGGTAGTGTATCGTACAATCATAATCCTTGAGTAATTCAAGCCATCTCCTTTGCCTCATGTTGATTTCTTTTTGTGAGAAAATATACTTCAAACTCTTGTGATCAGTATAAATCTCACATTTTTCACCATAGAGGTAGTGCCTCCATATCTTCAAAGCAAAGATCACTGCTGCTAACTCGAGATCATGAGTAGGATAGTTTTGTTCATGAATTTTCAACTGTCGTGATGCATAGGCAATAACTCTATCATTCTGCACAAGGACACAGCCAAGTCCTTTCTTCGATGCATCACTATAAATAACGAACCCATCATTCCCCGATGGTAGAGTCAATATAGGAGCATTGACTAATCTTCTCTTCAGTTCTTCGAAACATTCTTCACACTCTTTTGTCCAAACAAATTTAACCCCTTTACGTGTGAGCTTCGTTAATGGGTTAGCCAATCGGGCAAAATTATGGACGAAACGTCGATAATAACCTTCCAAACCAATAAAACTATGTACCTCATTTATACTCGTAGGTGCTGTCCATTCTTGGATTGCCTTGGTCTTAGAAGGATCAAAAGAGATTCCATCTTTAGAGACAATATGGCCAAGAAAAGAAATCTCCTGAAGCCAGAATTCACACTTGCTAAACTTCCCATATAATTCATGCCTCCTCAGAGTCTTAAAGATAATGCGCAAGTGATTTTCATGATCTTCATAGGTTTTGGAGTATACCAAGATATCATCAAAAAATACCACCAAAAATTCATCGAGATACTCCTTGAAAACTATATTCATCAGATCCATGAATACAGAGGGTGCATTAGTCAATCCAAATGGCATTACAGTAAACTCGTAATGCCCGTACCTGGTTCGAAATGCTGTCTTCGGAATGTCTTCCTTCTTCACACACAACTGATGGTATCCAGATCGAAGGTCAATCTTTGAAAAGTATTTAGCTCCATGCAGTTGGTCAAATAAATCATCAATACGAGGTAGGGGATACTTGTTCTTTATCGTTATAGCATTGATCTCCCTGTAGTCGATACATAACCTCATAGATCCATCTTTCTTTTTAACAAAAAGAACAGGGGCTCCCCATGGAGAAACACTAGGGCGAATAAATCTCTTATTACTCAATTCCTCTAGTTGTTTCTTTAGTTCGACTAACTCTATAGTGGCCATTCTATAAGGGGTCTTCGATATAGGCCTTGATCCAGGAATCAAATCAATGGAAAACTCAACTTCTCATTCTGGAGGATGTCCAGGTAAATCTTCCGGAAATACATCTACAAATTCTTTCACAACAGGTACATCCTCTATTTGAACATTCCTTTCCTCACAGATAGTTACTTCATTCTCTTCCTCCCCAATAATTGAATTTAGTTGAGCTACTGGGGGTGGACCTAAATAAGAATTAGGTGGTGACGATTCTGCTCTAAAAATAAGGTGCTCCTTATCATTATCATCAAGAATCGTAACCTCTTTCTTCTTACAATAAATCTTCGCATCATAGTCCGAAAGCCAGTCCATACCGAGGATTATATCAAACTCAATCATAGGTATGACGATGAGATCAGCAGATAAAGAAAATTTATGTGCTCTAATGGGGACTGATTCACAAAACTTTGTTGCAATGATACTTCCCTTAGGAGTTTTAACTGACAACTCCCTTATTAAATCAAATTGGAAATATCTAATTTTCTTAGCAAACTGGGAAGATATGAAACAATGCGATGATCCAGAATCAAATAATGCATTTGCTAAACTTGAGGAAACCATTAAATTACCTGCCACCACGTCTTTTGGAGCTTCTACCTCTGCAGTAGTGATAGCATAAGCCTGGCCTTGATCCCTTGGCCTTTTCTGAGGTAAGTTCTCCTGACGCTTAGGACATGCATTTGCATAATGCCTCATCTCCCTGCAATTGTAGCACTGAACGTTGGTAGCTTCCTTCTTCCCCTTACAATCATGAGCTTGGTGGCCTTTTTCACCACACTTGTAACAGACTCCCATTCCCTTCAGGCAAGCACCGGGGTGTTTCTTCCCGCATTTACCACAAGATGGATATTCAACCTTTCCCTTCTTCCCCTTATTTCCATTCCCAGATTGATCAGCAGGTCTCTTCTTCTCTTGATTTTCTTTAAAGTCATAAGACTTAGAGAATTCCTTTTCGGTCTTGATAGCACATGAGACAATGTCTTCGTACGATGAAAAGGATTGTGAGACTAATGCTCGACGGAGAAATGGTTTTAACCCATCAAGGAAACGATCAATCTTACTTATTGGGTTGCGAATATAATCTCCAGCATACCTCTCTAACCTTGTAAAGTTAGCCTCATACTTTGTGACATTCTCATCCTCCTTTTGTCTCAGACTCAGAAATTGTCTTTCCATATCTGCTCGATGGTCGCGAGGAAAGTATTTTTCTAAAAACAGATCTTTGAACTCCCTCCATTCCATATTATATACTTCATCGTCTTCCTTCATGTTTTGAATCAATGACCACCATTGATCAGCATCTCCAGTGAGGCGGTAAACTTCCATGATAACTTTTTCCCTTTCACTGCTCCCCAAAGCCTGAAATATTTTCTCTAGGGAATTTATCCATTGCTCAGCTACTAAGGGATTTGTACTCCCATTGAACGTTGGTGGTTGTTGCCTCATGAATCGATCTAACATTGATCCTCCACGCTGCGGATCAGGGTGCTCCATACGGGTAAGGTTATTATTCATAACCTGAGTAAGTTGTCCCAGTATGGTGATTAGCTGATCGGCACCAGTTGCATCACCAGCCCCATTATAATTATCTTGAGCAGGAGGGAAATCCCTACATGGAGTGCGTGCATTGATACGGTTTCCATTTCTTCCACTAGGCGCCATTTCTAAACAATGGCATAAACTAGATCAGTTTATGAATCAAAATACATAATCCCATACTTATAAAACACTTAACATAAATTGAACTATTTATGGATATAATCCATAATCATAAAAATGTTTTCTTTGAGGAAGTATATACTCATAATCCCTTCAAAATGATTTGTAAAGAAAATGAGAGTTATCCTAAGCATATCCCCCGGGAGTGTCGTAACCAAGAGTGCAGCAAGGCCCGTTGTCGTGCACCAGTTCCCGTTCGAGTCTAGCTCAAAGCGGTGTTTTCGGGTTTTACCCCTAGGTACATCTGTGCCAGAGCCGCCTCTACCTGCTCGTATCCAGACAGGGATGTATTGCTCGGAAAACTCACAAAATATCTACAATACCAAAATTCTAGGAAGTTCTTCTATACTAATCCTCAAAGTTCATCTTAGGTCTACGTGCTCTAATCAGAGTTTATCTAAATCTAGCTTCCAAGGTTTGTACTAAACTTCCTCTGATACCAACTGTAACGACCCGACCCCAGCTACCCAGAGTCGGTGCATTACTTCGTAACATTGGCATGATCACAAGAAAGATCAAATCTCGAAAGACCGATTGGTTTAGTAGCCTTGGAAACACTAGATATATTCATAGGTTTTACATTACATCATAAAATGAAAAACTACTACAACAACATAATGTCTCCATAATCCACACTCATATCCCCACATAATATCCCTGCAGGTCATTCATAATTTACTTCTTCACTTCCTGGGAAAAATAAAACATATAAAAGGGGTGAGCTCAAATTCCCAGTAAGGATAACAAAATAGCGGAAACTTTCATAAATAAGAATAAACTTTTAAGGAAATGTATAACTAAAACAAAAGCCTTTCAAACATGAACTTTCAACATGGTATGGCATAAATAAAATGAAATAATGCCATTTACTTATTCACATGGATATTCTACTAATCGAATAATCACATGCAAAAATCAATAACCACTTTCATAATGTTGGAATGCATAATGCCAGACTATCATAACCACATAGCCAAGGCCTCGTGCCAAGACTACAAATAAGATTTTTTCAAGGCCTTGTGCCAAGACACTAGTTTGTCTCATGAGACCTACCGATGCATCGAGGAGCTATAGCGGGCTCCACCCATCACTTATTAAGTCCAATGCATTCCCATATGAAAAGGTTTAAACATAACATAAACATTCGTATTAAAACTAGCATACGAAATGTCAATAATTTCACCATAAACTATGAATGGTATAAAAATAGCACATCCATAGTAAAACATATCACAAAACCTTCAATACAATATAGAAGTTTTGTATCATAATAAATCAACTTCATATAATCTTAAAATCCATCAAAGGATGTTGACGTAGATGAAATCAAAATTCTTTTTAAAGAAATATCTCCTTTTATTTTGAAATCATTTAAGATCCATATAAAATAAAACATTTTCTTTGAAAATATTCTTATAAGCTTGTAAGGAAAGCTTTGAAGATTTTATAACGGCGTAAAATAACTGCACCCGCCGTATAAGTTAAAAAAAACATTCTTACCTCAATTCTGCCGAAAAGGTTAAAAAGGACCTTGTTTTGAAAACGACGGAAAGATTCCTTTATAAACCTCTTATAAAAAGTCAAACAAGGGTATAAATGACTTTAACCCATATTCTTGTAAATAGTAAAAATGTTTTGAAATACATTTTTAAGAAACATGGATGTGGATGATAAAGATATCCCAGTAGATTATTACGTATAAACAACCTCGGATAATGAAGAGATTGTGAAATAACCCTTACCTTGTACTTTTCCTTTGTTGGGGTCAGTTAACCTCCTGTATAATGGTGAAATAATTGTTATTAAATTATACAAGAATCATATACATTAATATGATATCATATATGATCTTTTAACATTGCTTTATTAATAATATCTTAGTATTATCGTCGTTTCAGGTGATAATCGATTCGTTCTTCTTAAATGTTTGGTTACGTAAGACATGTTTTTAATGGATAGATTAAATCTTATTCATAATCAGAATTATATTAACATTATTTTTAACCCTAAAATGAGAATAAGACTTGAATGGATACGATGGAGGATGGATCTCACCGCGTTTGTGGAGACGGTAGTCCGTACGTACGCACGAACGTTACTTCCATTTAATTTTTATTTTAAAAGAATTGAATCCAAATGATACATAGGTATATTACTATTCCAGTATAATATAATATTTTATATATGTTACTTAAGTTCATTAACACCATCCTTTATACGTTCCATGTGTGGTATGAACGAGTCATATCATTTTAAGGGGGCGGTAGTCCACACTTCCTCAAATGAAATTATCGTATGTATATACAACATGAAACGAATAATGGTATGAAATAAAATGGAATTACAGAAGCTTATATATAAAATATATATCATTAATATCATATTTAATTACAGTTCCATCATAATGGCCACCATGAGAGGCGGTAAGATGTATTTGAACAATCATCGTTTCGTGAGGCGTTAGTTTGCCATCCACAGAAACATTATGTTCATCATCCATTAGATGGAGTTGTGTGTATGTGTAGTTTCAATTCTTCTTATAACAACATCCTAGTATATTGAGGATACTGGTGTTGTTACAAAAGAAATGAAATAAAAAGATTTTGGGGGTTGGAGAAGCAAAATAAAGGAAAATAATTTAAGAGAAATCGTTACCTTTAATTTAGGTAACTCACTTTGGTTGGAACCAAATGACTTCTTGAAATGATTTCTGCCTAAGGGGAAGCTTCAAGGAGGAGGAGAGGGATGTGGGGAGCTTAGTTGGGCAGAGTTTGGACGAGCCAAGTGGCTTGAGAGGTGTGAGGAATGAGTAGAAGTGGTCTCCTTTTATAAGGGAGAAGAGGGGCTCTTTAGGAAAGAGTGAAAGTATTACTTTATAATATAATTATATTCGGTTTATAATGGTCCAAAAATCATTGAGGTCGAAGATAAGATGACTAATATTCTAAATAACATCAACCAATAAGAATTGTACAGGTTTTAGATAATATTTTAATCATTATAATCTTATTTATTTAAATGATTTATTAATGAGGTAAACATTGCATCATTATTGTGTCATTAATAATTTAAATTATTTGATGTCTAAAAATTATAAATAAAATATCATTACGTAGGAAATCTTTTTATCTTTCTAATTAATATTTATAATCGAAAATCCAACATGTATAACCCTATGTAAAAATTGTTCTTCAAAAAGATGTAAGCTTATGCCATTTTTATTTTTATTTTAACTTTATTAATATAAAGTGTCCCTACCACATAAAAGTGGCTCCAAGGGGTCCCCAAATTGACCCAAGGATGCTCATGGTCGGGTATGTGTCCACCAATAAGGTTAGGACACGTTTTAGGGTAATTTTGTATTATTATAATATTATTTTTTAACCCTTATTTACCGGATTTACCCTTAACCATGGTAAATAAAATATTTACCACAGTAATTATTCAAAATGTCTAAAAATAAAAGTTACCTATTTACACAATTTGGACATCCTGATTCCAAATATGGAATCCATTTTTCTAAATTCAAAACACATAAGTGGCAAAAATTAATTTAAAATTAATTCCCGCTGTCAAAACAAAAAACGTGTTTTTAAGAGGTAATAACTATCAAAAGATTGACACTTGTTTATGTTCGGTTTAATTGTAAAATTATGTCCAATGACCAACATTATATTAAATGGTAAAAATATATTCTAAATATACTTTAAAACCACTCAAATTCACAATTTATCACTATTAATTATTTTGATTAAAAAAGTTGTTTTTAATTAAAATTTAGTAATTTTCACTATTCATCAAAATATAAAAGTTATCCGAAAAGTACCAAAATTTCACCCTAGGATAATTTCAATATTCCGAATCCAAAAATGAAGTCCATTTTGAAATATAAAATATATATGATTTCAAAAATTAGGTATTACTATTCACAACGGCTATTTTAATTAGTTGTGGTGTGTGTTAGAACTTGAGGTTGCGTACAACACACGCTATCGCATTATTCGAAGGGAAACGTACCGTAGAAGCTTGGGGTGTTACATTAATACAATATCTAAATAAAAACTCCACTTAGTAGTAAAACACTTTAATACTTAAAATTATGACCAACGAAGTTATGAATACTAAATAAATACATTTATTATTATTTGAAAACCATTTTAAAAAATATCATTCATAATATAATAATATCTCAATTTTTTTATAACCATTTTGGAAACAATATTAACCATAAATGAACAGAAGAAATGTACAATAAACACTACTATAATTATGGAATATAAAAATAATAATTAAAATGTAAATCGTTCCAAAAATAACACAAGCATAAGGGGATATAATCAAACACAATGTGGGAATTGTATATATTGAATCACCAATAATGGACCAGGTGTCTTGGGATACTCATTAGGTCCTTAAGTGAGGTGGCCCTAACACTACATAATAATATGAATATAACTTATGGCAGGCATTACATCCAAAAAAATAACAAGATACAAGATTTCCCCATGATTTCATTCATAGGGGAACCCCCTAGCAATGGCATGATAGAAAACTAAAGGACACTAGCTAGTGTTTTCAAAATACTGGTGAAACATAAATGTAGATCTCTTACATAGATACCCTAGTTCCCATTTCATAATCACAGTATAGGTGAGAAAACAATCAATCAATGATAAAAGTAAATACCTTTATAAAATATTAAGGATCCATCTATCCTCTCCTCCAACACCCTAACATGAAACAACCCCGTTTTCCTTCATACATTCATCCCATAATAAGGTAGATCTTATAAAGGGAAAAAATAAAAAGGAAAAATCAAGGGGTTCTCAATAAATAAAAGATTCAATTTAATAATGTTTTAAATGTGATTATGGAATAAATAAAACTTTGGATTCTGATTCACTTTCTATTTCATAAAAAAAATATTCTTTAAAATTGTATTTTAGAATACATTTTGAAACCAATTCCTCTTTCCACAACAAAATATCCCTTAAAAACATTCTTTTGTTTTAAAAAAAATAAAAACTATACAAGTGCCCAATATTTTCCAAAAAGCAACCTTAAAGAGCCCCATAATCTTATTCTAAAATGATTTTCCTATGAAAAAAATTGTTTTTAATGTGTAACTTGAAATTTAAGAGGGTAAACCCTAATACCAAGACTAAATTCCATGGAAAATAATTTATAAATCCATATTAGATAATATATATGACTATAATTTCATAAAAATAAATTTATAAAAACTAAGCATCACATGAATTAAAAAATAAAGAAACTATATTGAAACCCCTACCTCAATCAAGATGGAAGTCAATAACATTTGACAGTGGAAGCCAAATTGAAAAGTAATTTTCCCTATAAAATATTTATTCTACCAAATTACTAGGTTAGAACCAACCAAGAACATAAATTTCACTTGTACAACCATTATTGTTATAGGGGGAGAGAAAAAACTTGGATAAATTGAATGGGGAGAGGATAAGAGAATGGATAAAGGAAAGAGGAACTACCTTGTGAATCCTCTTGAAAACCATGATAGAGAATAAAACACTGATGGAGAAGGGGGAAGAGGATCTACCTATAGGGTTATAAAGTGTCAATCCTCATGAGTGGGAGGGTATAGGAGGAGACAATGGAATAAAATCATAGAGAAAAAATATTTATATTTACATTTTAAATGAATATATCTTGGATTTAGGGATTAGATGTATGATTTTCCAAACCTTGTAGCAATAGTGCATGAGCCACTAGAAGACACCTACAAAAATCACACGTTATTCTATATAGTTTCTCGATACCATGTTCCAAACATGAGAGCCACCCCCACTTAACATTGAGTCACATGGTTTCTTGGAAACCCCCCATGATTTGAAGCAAGGTGAATCAACCATGAAAAATGAACTGTTAAAAAACTATATCCCTAGGCATGGTTTCCTTGCATATTTTATCATAACCTTTTTCAAGTCATGTACCGACACCCAAAGTATAAAAGTACTCACACGTTTATATGGTTTGGATTCTAAAATGTACTAACCATGCACACTAACCATAAAATAATAAGTTTAAATTGAAAATCCTATGTGTATGACTTTCCACATAGTTTTTACTTAACTGTGTATACAAATAGTGGAATAGAGTGAAAATTCAATAAATTTTGAAATTAAATATAAAAACATCAAAAATTATTAAATTACCAAAAAATAAATTGTATTTAAAACAACATATACATCGGGATGTCACAATTCCCCCCACCTGGTAAATTTCTACCTTTAAAAGGTCATTAGTTTGAACAGAAGGCTGCAAGACATCTAATACCTCCACTCCTTAATCAAAGAGGTGGGTGGATTGGGAAAACCTTCAAGATATTCCTATCTAAATAAAAGAACTCAATACAATCCACCATTAAAAATATCAATCCAGAATACTATTGAAAACCCAAAACAATTTACTAAGATTGCTAGACCTCTCTAAATGCACCCCAAACACAAGAAACTACCTCAGATCCTTAAGTGGATATGAACATATTATAAGAAACCCAAAAAATTAAAATTCATCTAAAATAGTAGTGTGAATGGTAAACACTCATTTAAAAATCCATCAACAAGAATAATAATTTTATCCAAAATGTAGATTTTGATATAGAAATAACTGACCATCCACAATTGACTATTTAAAATAAACTAGTTTGAAATCCTAAAATGAGACATAATACACAACAATATCCAAAAATACACAAAATATATCAATCAAAACAATATGAGAATCCACCAAATTTGTTCTAACCATGTAAAATAACTATAACTGAACTACACAAGGAGTGATATGGTTTGAACCTTAAATAAAAAGATAAAGGAGTTGGGTAACCATAGACCCCACACATAAAACATCAGTTCATGGTGAACCAAAAAGAAAACAAATCTAACACTAGCAAGTAAATAATCTATATCGGTGCTTCACATATCCTAGTTTCCCAGGTAGACACCTATGGTGTTTCCCCATGATTGACCATCCAGGATATAACCTCGTCACAACCAACATCATATACAGACCTCAAGAAAATATATTATGTCAACTATGAATAAACATAACCAAAAAATAACTAACATAACATAGAATTAGATAAATGAAGGAACACAATAGATACATCCAATAAGAATAAATTGAAAATAATTAATCAAATCCAAATCCACCATAAATGAAAAAACAAGGAAGCTAATCACCCAAAAATTGATCACACCCAAGATTTAATCTGATAAAAAAATTATAAAAATTTGTTAAGTGTACTAAAAGAATACAATGAATGAAGGTACATAGAGGATTGAAGTAAGTGGTATTAGAGTATCATGAATCCCCATAATGGAAGAACATGAGATGTATCTTATTCTTACTAGAATCATCGGGATCTTGAGAATACTAACCTACGTCAACTTATACCCATAACTTGGACTCTTATGGATTTTGTTCCATACTATATAGATTATTCATAGTCATATCAGATAAGACCAATACATAATCCATCAAAGGTTTCATGGAATAATTATGTTCCACCTATATGGACCTCTTGAATGCCTCCTTATAGTACTTTAGGTACGATTAAAGCATAATTTATCTTAAATTTGGGTAAAGTTCACCTTAGAAAAATGATCATTCTTGGAGTCCATAATGACTATCACAGTAGAGACACTACTTCAAAATTGGTGTTCTATAATGATGTTGTTTATCAGTATTAGAAAAAAAGTGCTGATATGTGGCATCTTTATCAATGGTAAAAAAAGCACTGATAAATTTAATACTTTATCTGCACTTTTTTTAGCATTGATAAAGGTCTCATTTATTAGTTCTTTATTTTTATTGCTGATAAAGGTTACACATTATCAATGCTTTATTTTTAGAACTGATAAAGGGATCCCTTTGAGAGTTTTATATTTATAACGCTTCTAAAGGAGTCCTTTATTAGCGTTTTTAGCACTAATAAAGGTCTAAATAAATGAAATGAAATTATTAAATAAATAAAAATTAAAATTGATTTAAAAAAACAATAAAAATTTTATTAATTAAATAATTATTTTTAAAAATGAATAAATTGATTATACTATATATAATTTATAAATAATAATAAATAGTATATATTAATGATATATATATGAAAAATAAAAATTAAAAAAAATAAAAAATAAAATATGTAAATGGACAAAAATATTAAACATTTTATTAAATAAAATATTGTTGATAATGTTAATAAATAGTATATATTAATATATAGATATATATTTTAATTTATATAAATATTATTTATATATTATAAAAAATGTATACCCTATATTTAGTAAATAATGGTTTATAATTAAAAATAAATATGAATTAAAAACACTAACTAATTGCATAGAGTAATGGACTTATAATTGAATGATATTTGATTTTTCAATTTAATATAGATCAAATATATGTTATATTGATATAAAATATATGTAATTAATGCATTTTTATATTAAATGTACACACTCAAAATGTATCCATTTTTTCAGTATTATTAAAGTGTACTTATTTTTAATTTAATCAATTTCACTCATATTTAACATGAATGCACTTAAAATTAGATATTAATTAATAATATTAAAAATTTATCTATAAAAAATATTAATAAATAAATATTTATAAATAAACATGTTTAAAAATGTATATACTATATTTATAAAAAATATTATTTATAATTACAAATAAATATTTTTTAAATGTATTTATATAATTATAAATAAATAATTATATATATCTAAATAATTATAAATAAATAATTATATAAATTTAAATAATTATTAAATTTATATTAAATTTACTTAAATAATGAATATATTTTCTATATTTATATTTATATAATTATTAAATATATATATACAAATAATTATATAAATATATATAATGATATAAATATTCTTTTTAAAATATGTTTTTATAATTATAAATAAATAATTATATATTTAAATAATTATAAAATTATAAAGAAATATTTGCATATTTAAATAATTATAAAATTATAATAAATATATTCAAATAAAGAAATTCTTTACTATATTTATATTTATATATATGTTGATTATGTGTGTATATATATATATATAATTGTTTATAATTATAATTATAAATCCTTTATCATTGCTTAAGTAATAAGTGTTCATAAAAATATCCTTATTAGTGCTAAAACTTTAGTGCTCATAAAGACCCTCATTTATCAGTACATAAATAATTAGTGCTAATAAAAATGTCCCAATCTAATTAAAATAGCCAAACCTCTTGTGAACCCCTCACAATATCATAAGAAACTCTTACAAACCCCTCTAGGGTGCTTCTCCTTCATTCTAACCTTCCTCCAACCCGGATTTTCTCCCACCTTCCCCTCAATCGCTTCACGATAAGGTCCTTAATCTATTCAATGGTGTTTTGAATCATTCTATCTCGACCTCAGAGTACAACACAATATCAGATCTTTTTTATATCACCTTGATTGTGTATTTAAGCAGCTTCTCCCTTAGACGGAAAGCTTCACCCTATGATGGACACCTTCGACAGGTTAATCTTTGAGTCTTGGGGGTTGGAAAATTGTGAAATGGTAGATCAACTCCACAAAAGAAACATCATGATTCAGTTTTCTTCATAGGAAGATCTGGTTAGGGCTTGGTCCAGTGCCCCCTGTAACTACAATGACTTCTGGTTCAATCTATTTAGGTGGTAATATGACTTCTATATGAAGCAGTCAATCCAATAACATAGATTTGGGTTAGTTTCCCCAAGCCCCCTCAATCATTTCAAAATCCAGTGATTATACGCATGCTAGGGAATATTATTGGTCGATATTTATGTGCTGATCGTAGAAGCCAGTCATTTTATCAGCCTTTATCTCCTCACATTTCTATGGAATTTGATGTCACGAGAGTGCCTATAAATTATATTTTGATTACAATGGGGGAATAATTTTGAAGAAAGAAGGTTGTTTGGTTTTAATAATGGGTTTATTTCTACGATTCATATAAAATTTTTTTCAGTATACCTCTGCTTGTAGGCGAGGGATCATGAACTGTGAAAAACAGAAGGTCACAATATCTAGAGAAAACTACAAGGTCTTTAAGCCTGGTGTTGGTGAACAGATTATGGGGTAGATTCATTTGGATGTTTCTGTTTACCCATGCAATGCAAGGTCTGTTCAATGCGATTCTTATGGGGGAACATCTCCTCATCAAATAGAAGATCAAATCACACAAACCCACTCGATTCACACAAACCCACTTCTTTCATTTTCTCAAACATCTTTTGTCATCCGACATCAGATTGTAGTTAGGCTTTATGATGAAAACATCAATATCTAGATCTGTGGTTTCCAAATTTTCTTCAACCTAGAGATGTAGGCATGTGTTTTCCTATACAGGTTGTAATTTTCTATTTGTATTTCTTTTTTTTAGATCTATATAAATTGTTTTTATATTTTCTTTTGTAGTTTTTGATTTTCTTTCTATATTTGTGCTTTGGTTTTTCTATATTATTTTGATTTTGTTTATGATCTTTTTTTTCTTGACTACAATTTTGGATATCCTATTTCTGTGTTTTTAAATTACTGTTTTGAATAAATTTACTTCGTTGTCTACATCAATACTCCAAATTTCTCTGCAAGCTTAATTTTGTTGATGTTTTGAAATATAAGTGAATCACCACTATTAAGTAGATAAACAAATTAAATAAATATTTATTCCACTATAAAAATATTGGAAGTTATGGATATAAAAGTCTTAAATGAATGGTCAAATTTATTTACATGTGTATGGGATAGATGTTGTAAGGGTTTAAGTGGTTTTCGCCTTTGTTTTTGACATATCTTATTTATTTGTATTATTTCGTTACACCAAATTCTTTATGAAGCTCCCTATAATCTCAAATATTGTTCAATGCGTATTATATGGTCTCCCTGGAATCGTTAGGTTACTACCTTATTTTTTCAAAAAATAGAATGGAAGTTATCGAATTCTATATATTAGAAATTATTTTTATGTATTCATCATTTTTTGTCTATATATACTTTTGAGGTCTATATAAACATTTAATTATCATTTATATAATTTATACTTAAATAACCAATAAAATATTGTGAACTCATGTTACTTTCAAAATAATAAAATAAAGTAATTATATATACATTTTTTGAAATAATTAAACTTCCCAAAATATAAATAATTTAATTTTATACACAATTAATGAGAATAATAATTATTTATAATTAATATAATTTAAAAATAATTATTATTATTATTATTTAGTTTCATTAGAAAAATAGTATTATATATATATCTAATAATTTATTGTATATATAATTAATTTAAATATGATAAATAAAACACACATATATATAAAATTATATTAAAATAATATTACTAATATAATATATATATATAATATTTAGGTAGATTCACTTTATTTATCTATATATCGAATGAGTAGTGACTTCAATTTTATAGTTTTTGACGGTGGAAGGCGTGAACCCTATTCAGGTCTATCTCTTATTGAGGTTAGTGTGAATGAAGTACACACCTCCACAGACCTCTTTTTCAAATCATATAAAACCCTTTAAATTTATAATAAAATAAAACCAATTAAGACCATTTTTTATCATAGAAAACAATAAAAAAATCCTAAACCAGTTATTTTATTAATTTTTTTCATATGATTGTGTTTAATATCGGGGATAAAAATGAAAGTAATTTATCATTAACTCTACCTCCACATCAAATAAAATAAATTTATTTTAGTAACATACACTCATCAACTGAAATAACACTGTAGCAACCCATGACCCTTGGGATGTGCAACACTATAGTTGTATATTCTGATTCTTCAATCTCCACCCTCTGTATTTCATTCCCACCCTTCACTCTATTGTTTCTCTAGTTGTGTGGATCTATTCTCTAAAATGAGTTGGAGGAAATGGAGGTGTCAAGTTAATAACATTTGTCAGTGGTATAATTCTCAAAAATTAGAGGCATTTCACCTTTTAGAGTACACAATGAAGTACAATTTTTATCCTCATCAGTTTCATCTCTCAATTAGTTAATATTGAATATTATTACCTTGAGACTCATCCCCCATCTCTTTTACTTTTCTTGTACTACATTCAGAATTAGTCTTCCCATGGATGACTACTACTTAGAGTATTTTAAGAAACATAGGTATATGTCTATTGTATATGGATAATGTGTTTCAAACAAAAAAATGAAATGATAATTGTTCGGGAGATGAGCTGATGAGGATAAAAATATTACTCTATTGTGTTCTCTAAATGGAGAAATGTATCCCATTTGTGAGAATTACACCACTGACATTAGTTATTAACTTTATGCCTCCATTTCCACCAAATCCGTCAAGATCAAATCTCCACACAACCAGAGAAACGTTAGAGTGAATTGAGGGAAATAAATGGAGAGGGTGGAGATGGAATAATCAAAATACACAACTACAATGCTGCACAGACTAGAGGTCTAGGGTGGCTACAATGTAATTTCAGTTGACGAGTGTTTATTACTGAAATTAAGTTATTTTAATTTTATATGGAGGAAAAATTATTAATTAATTTATTTCATTTTTATCCTTGAAATTATCCACAAGGATCTGAACAAAACTGTAATAAAATAACTGGTTGAGGACTTTTTAATGTTTTTTCGATAAAACATTTTTTAAATAGGTATTATTTTATTAAAAAATGATAATGTTTTATATGATTGTTAAAAGTTTTTTATGTAGATGTATACTTCGTTAAAACTTAAAGAAACTATCCATAATTCATTTAAGACATGTAGGAATCAACTGCACCTCAATTTGACGCATGATGTGACCACTATGACTCAATGTGTCTGTTATCCATTTAAAATTGAATGTTTAGTTCATAAAATTTCACTCACTAAAAAAAATTCAAACATGTGATGAATGTATTGATAATTTAGTACATCAATTCATAATTCATTTGTGATGTGTATTAATTGATATCACATCATACTGATACATGATGTGATCGGTATAGGTGAAAGTGTGTGTTTCCAGTGTAAAATAACCTTTTTAGTAAAAAAATGTGACAAACTCAAAACCAAGAAGACACATTCGTATTGTTTTTATGCTTTAGGAAAATGATCCATAAATTATTTAATATGTGTATGAATCAACCTTACCTCAATTTGACGCACTGTGTGAATGATATGATTTCAAGTTCGTCTTTTTAATTAAAAATGACATTAATTTTAATAAAATGGATAGTTGGCCTACTCAAAACTGAGAAAATGCATTCATATTGTTTTAATACTTTAGGGAAACAATAGAAAAGTCATTTTGGACATGTTGGAATCAACCTCACCACAATCTAACGCACGATGTGCCATGTATGAATCAATGTATCCGTTATTAGTTTAAAATTGTCAGTTTAGTTCAAAAAATGTCACCTACTAAAAACCATGAAAATGTGATCATATTTTATTAATAAATTAAAACATTGATTCATATGTAATTTATGATGTGTATGAATCAGTCTCACATTAAACCAATGCACGATGTGATAATTATGCATCAAAGTGCGCGTTTCAAGTTTAAAAAGACATTTTAGTAAATAAAGACATGTTCTATACTCAAAACTGAGTAAATGATTTAAGATTGATTTTATGCTTTATTAAAATCGTCCATAAGCCATTTAGGATGTGTAATTATTAGTATCACCTCAATCTGATGCATTGTGTGACCAAAATGACTCAAAGTGTGCCTTTTTATTTAAAATTGACATCAATGTTAGTAAAAAGGAGAACTCAACTACTCAAAATCGAGAAAACACATTTAGATTGTTTTGACACTTTAGGAAAGTGATACATAATTAATTTTTGACCTATAGGAATTATATGCAACTCAATATGATACATTATGTGTCTGATATGAGTCAATGTGTCTATTATCAGTTTTAAATCAACATTTTTGTTCAAAAACTGTCACTCACTCAAAACCGATCAATCATGCTCAGTTTTTCTTTATAATTTAGGGAAAAAACTCAAAAGTAATTTTTGATGTATAATAATCAGTATCATGTCAAGCCAATACTCAATATGACTAGTATGAGTCAAATATTGCGTTTCTATTTTAAAATTACATTTCAAAAAAAAGACAAGATGATTACTCAAAACTGGGAAAACACATCTGATTGTTTTGATATATTAGGAAAATGATCTGTATGTCATTTGACATGTGTAAAAATCAGATGCCCCTAAATCCAATGAACGATGTAAATGGTATGAATCTACAGGTGTTTTTTCAATATATAAGTATCATTTTAATTTAAAGCATGCATCATATTGCAAAAATCGAGAAAATGAGCCTAAGTTGTTTTCTCTTCATTTAAATTCTTTATTCATAATTTATATTGTCAATTTTTTGGTGTTTTTGGTGTTGTGGTGTGATTTAATAGCACTTTTCACTGGTGTATAAGTGTGTTATAACAACACATTGTGTTAATCCTTTTTATCAGTGCTCTTATAATCACTGATAAAGGTTTCATTTATCAGTTATTGAGAAACTGATGATAAAAGATATGGGATTTTAACCTCACTCTAGTAGTAAACGCTTATATATCATTGATAAAGGACATTTTTACCACTATTAATTGCATATTTTGTAGTAGTGAGAAGAGAGATAACTCTGAGAAATGATCTATATAATCTTTTTCTCTACACTCACCTTAATGGAGGCTCACAACCTATAGAACTCTCTCTAGCTTTACATGCTCATTATAGACCCACTAAATAAAAATTATCTTTAAGAACTCCCAATATATTTCTTCATGAAACATTGGAACTATAGAAAACCACCACAATTTAATGAATCAAATGAGAAAACTCACAACAACACTCTCCCTTAAATCTTTAGGAGTATTTATAGAATTTATAATTATATCAATATGTTATGACCACTCAACCACTCAATTATGACACTTATCTCTATATAAGGAATGTTGGTAATGATTTAGGATGCTTGATATATGCTCCAAAAGCTGATAATTCTTAGATTCTACCACTCTATTCGAAGCTTAGGTACAGTCCACAACTAAAGGGATATTCTTAAAATGATTAGATGATTCACCAATGGGATCATCCATAGATACATGTATTCTACTTTCATTCTTTACCTTTACAGGATTAATATTATAAATAACAAAATATATAAACACAATCAATTCATGCCTCAAAACTATAATATAGTAGTCTCATTTTGAATTAAGGTACAAATAAAAAAAACATAAACCCTTTAAAGTAGAACACGTCAATAACATAACATAAAAAATTATTTATTTGAATGAACCTATATAAAATTTGAATTTTAAAACCACTTTTTAAAGTAAAATAACCGTGTAAAATTACTCTGTTCCATTTAAAAAACATATGAAATAATTTCACTACTTTAATAATATATGAAATAATTTTTAAATTTATTGAAATCCCTTAAAACGATTTATAAAAAATATTACTTCTAATTAAAAATATTTTTGATATACCATAATAAAATTAAACAAATTATAAAAAACTTCATTAGATATAAAGACATTTTTTCAAACACCTAATAAAATTAGTTTTCTAAAAAAGTTTTTTTATATAATTTTCTTTTCCATCTAAAAAACCTATAAAACATTGAGTATAAACTAAAATAACATAATTATTCATGAAAAGTTCATTCTATGTAGCAGTAAAACTTCATTAAAGACTCCTTCATTCATATAAAATAATTGGGAACCACTTAAAGAAAAATACCGAATCGAAAGTGGCTAAAACAAAAAAAATCCAAGGGATATATATAGTTATACATTGTTTGTCCACATGGTTCATTAATCCACACTCAACCCATGTGATAGGCTCTATGGTGTCTTCATAACAACGCACAAAGGCTCTTCATTACTAGCCATACCATGTAAGATAACTATGAATCCCCTTTTCCTCTTCCTTATTTAACCCCAAAATTCAATAAAACCCACAAAATCTATAACTCATTAGGGATTAAAATACCATTTTATCATATTGAAATAAATCAAAACTAATCAATACTGAGATCTAAATCGGAGTCTCAAATCCTGAATACCCATGGAAACTTGAAGCTCTAAGCAAAGAATATAACATTAGACTCTCCCCACACATACCTTTAGAGTTATAAAATTACAATCTCATTACTAATAAGATGAATCCCAAATAAAAGGAATGATATCTGATGCCATTTTTAATATACCAGTTCGGGATGACATGATATGTTAACAAACCTATCCCATCACTGGTTCTAAAGGGAATTCCCATTTCTCATGGGTCAAAAACTAGTGCCTTGGAATGAAGGAATACACTCATGGGAACAATTTAACCCTCAAATCAAGAAAATAAAGTTGAATATCCCTACCAAAAATCTTACATGGATTTTTCATATGTAGGACAACCATACAAGAAAATTTGAACCAAAATAATTAAGGGAAAAAAATTAATAACTCACAAACATGATAGAAATTATTTTCTATAATATAAAACACCATACCAAAAATAAATAAACAATATGGATGAATAAAAGGTAACTAAATATCAATATAGAGAAGGGTGATGCAGCCGATACATGAACATACCTAAAAAAAATTAAACCATACCCCAAGATTTATTCCATTAAACCCATGGTCCCTCATTACATCCCAAATCACCATATGTAACCCATGATAATGATATAGAACACAAAAAAAGATGGAACCTATAAAAATTATAATACTTTTAGACACACACCCACATGAGTGCATTTATTATATGAGAGCTAATACGATTGGATATATCTCACCAAAGAGTCTATTAAATTCCTTTTATATAATATTAAACTAATTCTAGTTATAAATTTAACAAAAAATATGTTTTCCATTTTTAGTGACATAAATTAATCTAAACACCATGATTTTCTCTAATGAATAAGTCACTTATCTTAATAAAAAACCAAATGAAACTTCCACATAGTAATAAAATACCTTAAAACTTAAAATGGGGAACTTTTAAGGTATGAAATCCAAATAATACCATTTTAATAATTTTAAAAACCTATATAAAACCTCATTCATACAGTAAAAATTTATATTTTATTTTAAAAAAAATTCCATCCCATAATTTATTAAACCATTTTGAAAAAAAAACTCTAACCATAAATTGACAAAATAAAAATATAAAAAGGACCACTATATCAATGTAATATAAAAAAATTAAATAAATATATTTTAAATGATTCTACAAATAAGATAATAATGAATTTATATAAGTAAATAAGAAGTGGAAATCCTCAATATCAAATCATCGACAATTTACTATGTATCAAGGAAAACTCCCTAGTCCTAAAGTGAGATGTTCCTAACAATAGCTAATAATACATGACCAAATGTTGGCCTTTGTTATGTCTATAAAAAATAACAAGGCACCTAAATCACCCACACTATCCTCTATAATGGAATTAGCGTATAACTAACAACTATGGGGCACTATCTATTGTGTGATCTAGACTAATGTAGCGTAAATCAAGTTTTTTCACATGGATACCGAAGTTTACATGATGTAATCAAAGTAAAGGTAAGAAAATAGTATATCCAAGATCAAATTATGTATATTAATAAATCATAAATGATATATCTCAGTTCGCCTCCAACACCAACACATGAAACAATTCTTTTTTATCTCATACAATCATTACATAATAAGAAACAAACCAAAATAGGGAATATAAATACAAGGCTCAAAAGTGATCGTATCTCAATTATTAAAAAATTAAAATTTACTTTCTACTGAATGAGAATGTAGAATAAATTTGACATGGTATGTCTAGTTATTTTCTAATTCTTTGAAAATTATTCTTTAAAAAAATTCTTTAAAACTACTTGGAAAGTAAAACCACTTTCCACCCCAAGATATCTCTTAAGAATAGGTTTTCCTTTTGATAAAAATAAACATGAGAAAAATTCCCTAAATTTTCCATCAAAACCACTTTAGAAGTCCCCAAATTAAAATTCCCAAATTTTTATAATTTAAAAACATTTATTTATAAATTCAAATTGTAAATTTAAAAAGGAAAATATTTATACCAGGCCTAAATTCCATGAAAAATAATTTATAAATATATCTTAGATAACATACATAACTGTAATTTTATAAAATAGAAAATGTAAAATACAAGAATCACATAAATTATGAAATAAAGTTAGGATATAGAAACAACCACCTCAATCTGTGAAAAAAACAATCACCTGCAATAATAGAAACTAGAAAATAAGGATTAACCCTCTACAAGCCCTAAACCCCCAATACACTATGTTAGTACCAACCTATACCCTAAATACCATTTTTATATCTATTAGTGTTTTAAAAATATAGAAACACCAATTATAAATTTAAAGGGTAAGATATGAGAAAATAAAGGAGGAACAAAAGAGGGATTACCGTGATAATCTACTTGGAAATCATGAAAGATAAGACAAAAAATAAAATAGAAGGAGGATAATATCCCATTGGGATCCGAGGATCTTAACTATATGTATGATAGGGGAGAGGAGTTTGTAATGGATTAAATTCAAATAGTAATAATGAAAAAATACACATTTTATGTGAATCTTGGTACGTTATAAGATTTGACAGCACAATTTTCCAAACCATGCACAATCATGTTGGATCCACATAAGGAAATTTACAAAAAATCATATTATTCATCTATAGAGGTTATCCAAGTTGTGTGTTAATAATACAATTCACCCACACACACAAAACTAAGTTTCATGGTTTCTTAATTACAATATTTATTATGATATATCATGTTATAACCATGCAATACCAACTATTAAAAGCTATTTCACCATCTATGGTTCATTGGTATGGTTTCTTCTAGACATGTTCAAGCTACATGATAGCACTACATACATAAATATACTAACATTGTTTACACTAAATACCACATGGGTTGGAATAAACCATGAACTATCCATATATAGTGACCGTGTAATAAAAAAGTAAACTAGAAAACCCCATTTTGTATGAATTTCTTCTTGGTTTCCCCTTATCCGTTTATACTAACTTTTATATAGAGGAAGAATTAAAGATATTTCAAAACTTAAACTTGAAAATTCTAAAATAAAAAATATCCCAAAATTAGATAACATCTAAAACAATAGTGACACATGGGTTTCACACATGAAATAATATTCTATAATTTTGTGTTATTATAATGGAATGAAATATTATTTGATTCATCTTTAATTTTGAATCATAATATATGAATGATTGTTATCATAATACACGATTGATGAATATCATATGGGAAAACTAGCCATATTTCATATATTATGCATGAAACTATCTTTCATGGTTTAGGATGTTGAAATATTTCACGATTGATATCATTGACAAGGCATTACAATAGATTAAATAAAATGGATTAGATCATTCTTTCTTTAAATGAATGTGTTGGAGGAATCATTTACTCATGCATTAAAACACATGATTAAATGAAAAAAATACCTAGTAATAATCCGCAATGAATTATTTAAGGAAGCATTTACCATTTGATAGGTGTGCATTCTTTCTTAATACTTGTCTAAAACATCATACCACATAAAGTTCTCTTCTTATACCTTCTCTACTCATCAAGTAACTAGAATGACATGGATGATAATGGATCTTACTCATGAAACAAGTAATCTAGGAATAACATGTGGATACTATTAGATATGAGAATCATTTTATTTTCACTCCTATGATCATCATAATGCATAAAGAACAAATATTTTTTCAAAAGTAACATGCAGTGATGTTGTAAGGTAAACATATCAATAGTTTTATCATTTCTGTTATAAAAATTTTCATTTATCCAACCCCTGAGATCTTGTTTTTGGGTTCGTTAATTATATATGTTGCTTCTAAAAAGTGTAATTAGAGCATTATGAATAATGAGTGTGATATCAGACGCTAATATACATATAATTTCAAAAATTCATATGAAAAAATAACAATTTGATAAATCATATTTCATATCATATTACCATTCATAAAATAAAAATGGGAGATTTTTTCTTTAATATTAAATCGCATCTTATGTTATTGAGATATCATAACCAATTATTTAGTAAAATTTTAAAATTTTCCCTAATTATAGTATATAACATGTTTTTTTAATAACCTACAAGTAAATTATAATTTATATAAAAAAAAGTGTCAACTTTTTGATAAAAATCCATATGTGTTAGTAAATATGATATGTTGAATCATAGGCAATTTTAAGAATTTTAGTTATAACATACAACTAATAGTGCCATGTTTGTTAACTTTTTCTGATGATTCCACTATCAATACCAAAGTACATAAATCCATGCTCCATCAATCATACACTATAATTTATTTTTCATAATAATATAACCTAAAGAAAATTTATTTTTATTTAACACTAAATTATGTATTGAATTTTATTATATATAATTTTTTAAAATTTAATTAAAAATATTATTTTATGGATAATTATTGATTTATAAAGATTATATAAATTAATTAATTATATAAAGTTTATAACTAATTAATAAAGGTTTATGAAACTCTTATTATTAAAAATTATTCAATACTAAATGTTAATATTAATTATAAAGAGTCAATGTGGTATGCCTTATGAATTAGAAATAAAGTCATTATTTATAAATCAAATTTGATAATTTAAAAAATGTTTATAAATTAAAAAATAAGGAAAAATATAAAGTTTTTTTATTTAAAAAATGCACTATTTATTATTAATTATTTATAATTATTCAAATTAATTCCTAGTTTTGGGAACTTATTCAAATAATATCAAAACGAGTTTTAATGAATTTTTTGATCAAGGCTCAAATAATTTTTTTGAATTTTATGTCTAAAATGTGTAAAATTTTTATCGTTGAGCCCTATTTGGGTTATTGTATTGGTTATCAATGATCATTTAAAATCAATGAATATTTTTTAAACATAAAATTCATATTGAAGTGAAGAGTAATATCATTGAAGTTGGTTTAAAAATCCAATAATTTTAAGAAGAAGTATCCCCAATCAAATTTCAATTTTCTATTAAGTATATAATGATTGGAAGACACATATTGGAGGATAGTTTCATGTTTCTTATCATTTATCATATGAAAAAGAAATTTTCTTACCTTTAAATGTCATAAATATTTAATTATATTAATGGTAAAAGTCTTATAATTATTTTAGTTCTGTAATGTATTTATTATGATTAATTTTGTCTCCCTGGAGAAGTAATTTGTTATGTTTCATCCTTATGGGTTTTCAGAGTCATAAATAAATCTTGAATAAATTTGAGAAATGAAGAAAATATTGGAGTAATGCTGGAGTTTTTTATTATGTCTATCTATTTATATCTGTTATTATATAAGGAAATATAAAGGAGTTAAGTGAAAAATTAAGGCCAACTCAAGGCCATCAAAACACCTAAGTAGTCAGTCCCTCTCTTTGAGATATCCAACCGAGCTCAAAGGTGATCCAAACTAGAGTGGCATAGAGGTGTCATAAAAGGCCAACATGGTTCAATAGTGGCCTACAGAGGAGTGAAGTAATCATATGGGGTAGCAGGATTGACTCATCGGGCAGGCAGTCTGGAAGAAATTTCTACGGTAGGCTAATAGAGCACTTTTATTGATAAATAATATCACATCCATGAAATAAATAGATAAATAAATCATGTTTAGAATATAACTATTCATCATTTAAAATTCATGAAAAATCATGATGATATGACATTCTGAGCGTCATCCTCTTACCCACACAATTGTTTTGTGTTGTGCATATTCATGTATTTCCATAAAATACTACTGAAGCTTCAAAATATATTTAATTGGATCATCAAAAGAATTTTTGTGGATTATTAAAATAGATATCATGATCTAAAAAGTTTTTATTTACTTCACTATAAGTAAAATGAAATTCTATAGTCATTGTACACCTAAAGAACTAGATTGTGGTTTATAGAATATCAATTGTTGATAATGTTAAAGATTAATAGATGTAGTCATCACTAAAGGTTAAAGGAATATTGTTTGAAAGGATTATTATTATAGTATTAGACACATAAGTAATTTTAATGAAATATTTTATTTTAAAGTATTCATAATAAATAGTTTGTATCAATGTATGATTAAATTCATATGATAAAAGGAATTTCATATAAAATATGAGTTTCATATGAGAAGAACGTGTAAATCATTTGGTTTTATAAGTAAAAGTCATTGAATAATGCATATGAGTCCATATAAAATTAATTTGTTTGGAACATATTATTCATCTTCATATGAGTGATTTAAGGAACCATATATGTCATGAAAACACCATATGATTCATCTACTCATACAATGATGTGTTAGTTCTAACATTGTAGGGTAAGCTGATATTAATTATAAAAATATTAGGATACTATTTTTTATGATTCTATAAGTAATTAATAATGAATAAATGAAATATTTATGGAAAATATAATAATAATATTGTAATGACCTTAACTTTCAGAAATGAAAATAACTTTGTGACAGAATTAAATACCCTATTATGTAAAGCTGTTATAAAAAACACATCCACTTCCTTGGTTATATCATATCAGAATTAAAATAACATTAATAATCTGGAAAATTGATAATATAATCATTTATTAGTGGTAATATTATTTTTTTATATTAAGGCTTATGATAATTCAAAATGACACAAACAAAATAATAGATTGTTCCGAACAATAGTTACATACCCTATAAATCCCATTTAACAGAGCTTCTAAGGGAGATAACATCTCAGAAATTTCCCATGACCAATATCATTCCTAGAGTAAAGAACTAAATCAATATTGAAACTATTTACTTGAGAATTTATAACTCATAGAGATCATGATCATAACCAAGTTCATTGAACAGCCCTATGAAAATCTCACCATCACACACCTTACCCATGAGGTGTTTTCTGGTGTAATAATGGGTTATGTTTTTCAAGCCTAAAATTATATATATTTATATTTTATTTTCAATAATAAAGGATTCAATTTGTTCATTATTTTTTTACTTTATAAATAATTTAATAATGAGTTAGATAAAAAATATATTTTAATAAAAAAAACTCGAATTGAATTTTTGGGTAAATATTAAATTTCAATTAAGAAATTACTTTTGATGAATTCATGAACTTTTTAAATAAATTATATTTTAATAAAACATAATTATTAACTTTAATTTATTTAATATAAATGAAAATATAATATTAATAAAGTTAAAATATAATTTTTAGGGGTTATAAAATAGTTATTGTAAAAAAACATATATTTTTCTGCAAAAAGAGATCCTAATTTAAAAATATAATTTATCTTTTTTTGAAAATCATTTTACTAAAATATAGTTTTTTAATCAGAATGCCAAAAATATCCAAACATGACTTTTTTATACTTCTCTATGATAGACATATTTTCAGGTAAATATTAAATATGGTATAAATATACTGTGTTTATTATGACATCACGATAAAGCTAAAAGTGATGTAATATGTAACATAAATGGTATTCAGGTATCCATGGCCAAACATATGTTTCCCCATTAAAATAATGTGTTTTTTATTTTATTTTCATAATTTTTTAAACACTTTATGTATCCTATAAACCCTTTATTATATTATAAGTTTTCAAAATCAATTTTTTATAAACATTACTCGCTTCAACATTACAAAGGTAAAGGGATCCTATTCTTTACCTCTTTATTCAAACCCCTTTTTAATATAATGGATTTTTTCCTCAAATTTCTATCAATGGAATATAAATTTCAACATCAATATTAATTACCTTATGATTTAAAAGTGATGAGATATCCCTTTTACTCTCATTAATCCCTCCCATGATTCATTTTTTCCCCTGTTATGATGTTAAAATTATCCTACAATCATCTCCATTCTAAAACTTTATTCTTTAACCTTTTTTCATATGAATTTTAATTCCAATTTTTTCATGTTATATTATGATATTAAATATCCCTATTACTTCCCTTATCATGTAAAATTGATGGTAAATGTTGTTTACTCTGATTAATCCCTCCCATGATTCATTATGTACCCCTGTTATGATGTCAAAATAATCCTTTGGTTTTTCCATGCCTAACATTTTTATTTTGAATTTCATCATCATTTTCACTCACCATAATTCAAATAGATATCCATGTTCTTCCTTGATTGGGTACTTCCATTTAGGTATTTTACACTCTATAACAGTGGGATAAAATTTCATGAAATATGATTCTATGTTGAATGATCTATGTGGAGCACTTATACATGCACATGATATGTAACTAATAGATTCATCTAAACTAATATAGTTATCCAATGCATTGATTAATATTTTATTCTCACAAAATGTTAGTTATGGTATTTGGGAGTAAACCCAATCCATTATGGGACTTTTTACATCATGTTATGATGGCTTGGAATTTATCCTTGACCTATGTTTAAGATTTCATGTTTAATGTCTTTCCCACATTTACCATGTTTCCATTATGCTTTCATCACATTTCATGCTTTGATGTTCATGTTTATGATTCTCACTCATTTTATTACCCATTTAAATTCCTATTGACTAACATACAATACTTTTATCATGTTATTATTTTTTTATTCCCCTACTAGTCTTTATAGCTAACCCATTTCTGATGTATATCCCCTAATTATCCCGTGTAGTTTTAAAAGTAATGGAATATTAAAAGCATGTAATGGAAATTTTTAATAATTTTATTTTATCCATGAATCATGTTGATGTGATATATTCCTGACCACTCAATGAATGTAGGCTTCTTGATATTCAAGGTTGTACTAAGTGTGATTTTATGTAATAAATTAAGAAATAAAGTATTTTAAAAACAATGGTTATCGTAGTTGGTATCAAAGTAAAGTCTAGTTTTTTTGGGATTATTATTAGAAAAAATTAAATAAATCATATAGATAATACTAAACATATTAGGACATCACTAAATTTTGGTAAATTATATAGAAATTAGTTCCCAAGAAAATGCATCTATATCTGGATACTACAAGTGGATGTGGCTCTGGAATAGATGTACCTAGGTGTAACGACCCTGAAAACACCATATTTATATAGAATTGATTATGAAATTATAAATGAAAATGATCTTGGTTTCACACCTTTTTTGACACTATCAAGGGATATTCATTGGAATGTTAACAAGATAATTACAAACCATTTTTATGAGATAAAAAATACTAAATAATTTATATTAGTTAATAGATAATGGATAATATAGATTAAAACATAAATACTTAGAGGTTATGGAATATAAATTAATTTATTCATTTAATATTATTGGTTACCCATTTATGAGTTTAATTGTTTAAAAATACTCAACTCTAATTTCCCCTTTATTCTAGTCAATGACTTGAAATAGGAGAAACTATTTCAACAACCAATGTGTGGCGTAATTTTCTGACTGCATAAATGAGATTCCAAACCCAATGGGAGGAGGGTTTGTGAAATTTATTATTATACAATTTCAAACGACTCAAATATTGAAATAAAAAATTAATCAAGAGGAATAACCAAATCCTTATAAGATATAACGAGTTAAAATTGAGACTTTTATGCTATAAAGGCCTCCAAATGTTAGTGGATCTTCTGATCCCTTAATTGTGGAACAATGGATCAAATCCTTTGAAAATATATTCTTCAGACATTGATATAATTAGAGAGGGAATTTCATGTTGGATGTTCGTCATATGGTGGAAGAAGCTGACCAATGTTGAACATTGGTCAAGAATACAAATCCGAAGGAGGATATTGAAGTGATGGAGAGGAATAAATTCTAAAAAAATTGGTAAATATTTTCCTCATACTTGTAGATTGAAAAGTAAAGGGACTTACTTATCCTTAAGAAAAATTATGAAAAATCTATCAGAGTGTATAAGAAAAAATCTCAAAACATGAACAATATGCCTCTGGCTTTATCATTACCCCCAAATGTAATGTTTTCCACTTATTTACTGGACTAAAGATGAGTTTGTGAAAAGCCTTAGTAATTTTGGACCTTGAAAATTATGTGGAAATTTTCTGATGTTCTTTTAAAACGAAGATCATTAAATCTCAAGGCTCTCAAGGGGATAAAAAGTGGAATGTAGGGTCTAATTATGGTCTTGCAGAGGATAAATCTAATAGTGTGATTAAATTTCAATATCCCACTTGTTAAAGGTATGGGGAGAAGAGCCCCAAAAATTTCCTAAATGGGATTAGTAAATGCTTTAGGTGTGGGAAGTAATGAAAACTAGATAGTGATTGTCGGTAGGAGAAACCCACCAATGTGATTAAATAAATTAATTATCTAGTCTAACCTCAACCCATTGTGCAATGTTTCAACTTCAAGGAACATTGAAACTATGTTAATCAATGCACTGATCCAAGGGTTTTTAATGATAACTGGAGATAGAAACCACCAAAGGCTACAGAGATTGGGATGTCTTATTACATTCAAATTAAGGATGTGGATCCCAAAAATTAAGTGGTGATAATTACGCTAGATACTCATTCAAAAATATTGATCATAATTTTTAATTCTACTTTTACACATTCTTATGTATCTGATAAGTTTAGTAGAACTATTCAAACACCCCCACAAATCAGGGAAGTAGTGTTGCTAATGAAAAAAAAGGTACAGTTATTACATCCCAGTTATATAACTCCTCCCCTATCAGTATTTGTGGGATAAAATTCCCAATGAACCTTGAGAGTCCCCCTTTATTGTAATTTGATGTAATTCAATGTATAGATTGGCCTTCTTAATATAGGGCCAACATAAATTTATGAGAGAAATAAATCACCCTTTTTTATTATGAAATTCCCTCTAATTCTATACACGTATAAGGAGGTTTATAAACATTATTTGTTACTAGTATCTCAAGAATGGATATTATTTCCTTGTGAGAAAGTGTATCTAAATAAAATAATTGTGATTAAAGAAAATATTATCCATGAAGACATGGCCATTGTGGAAAAATAAAATGATGTGATTCCTAAAGAATTTCCTAGTTTCCTCTTACTTAAGAGGATTAATTTTCAATTGATCTTATTCATAGGGAATTTTCAATATCTAAGACCCTATATAGAATTTTTTTTGAACTATAGGAGCTAAAGAAATCACTATAGGGGAATCGGGATAAATAGTTTATGCACCCAAGTGCTTCACCATGGGGTGAACCAATCCGCTTTATCAAGAAGAAGGATAGGTTTATGTGCCTCTACATTGATTATCATGAGCTCAACAAGATCATAATAAATAAAAAGTATCCTCTTCCATGTATTGATGACTTGTTCTATAAACTACATGGAGCCCGTTATTTCACTAAGATAGATGTTTGGTCAAGATATTATAAATTAATGTTTAAGAAAGATGATATCCCCATGAATATGTTTCATAAAATGAACAGGAACTATGAGTTCTTACTGATTCCATTTTGACACACTAATTATGCACCAATATTTATTGGTTTGATAAATAGAGTATCTATGGATAACTTCTAAAAATTTATGTTAGTATTTTTTTGATGATATTATTATCTATTATAGAAGCAATGAGGAACATGAGGAGAAATTTAATACTATACTGAGGACATTTAAGAATGAAAATATGTATACAAAGTATAGTAAATGAAAGTTCTACTTAGAGAAAGTGACATTACTAGGTTATTTCATTACCAAGAATGTTATATCTGTAGATCCCTCAAAAATAGAGATTATTGAAGGATTTCAAAGACCAACCTCTATACTAGAAATTCATATTTTCCCTGGATTATATGGGTATTATCAACAATTTTTTAGGAACTTCTCATGGTTTTCCAGCTTAATAATGAATCTAGATTGGAATGGAGTCAAGTTTTTATGCAATGATGAATGTGAGGAAGGGTTTAAGGATCTAATGGAGAGGGTAATAACTACATATGTTCTCATATTACCCAAAAGCGTGGATAGATTTATTATCTACAGTGATGCATCCAAAAAGCCATTGGTTTGTGTTCTCAAGATAAATGAAAAGGTGATAGCGTATTCCTCCCACCAACTAAATATCCATGGTTAGAACTACCCAACTCATGATATAAAATTGGTAATAATGATCTTTGAATTAAAAATTTATCAATATTATATCTATGGAGAGAAGTTTGATATATATATATATATAAGGACCATAAAATCCTCATGTATATATCCAAATTAAATGATATTGATATTCACCAATAGAGGTGGTTTGAGCAGCTCGAGGATTATGATTTTTCAATCCATTACAATTTTAAAAAATTAAACAAATTAAAAGATCATCATATTATAAATGATCTTGTAACTCTATCCATGATGAGGATTTCAAGGGACCCAACCTTATTGTACATGAAAATTATGGATATGAGAATAATAAAATTATTTTCATCAAAATGTCTTAAAATAACTACTCAAACATACATTACCTAGAGTATCAAGGAGGTTCAAAAAAATTATGATTTTCTAAATAATAAGGTAGAAAATATTCTCGAGTACAACATTGAAAAATATGGAGTTATAAGGTTTGTAACTTGGATATGTTTCACATAAAAGCAATACCTAAAGAAGGAACTTTTGGATGATGTGAATAGTTCATCCTTCTATATTCAACCCAGAATAACTAATATATATATATATATATATATCTAAAGAAATTTTTTAGTGGGATAACATGAAGAAAGAGATGAAAAATCTGTATCTTCATTATTGGTATTCCATCAAGCTAGAGATGGATGAAAAAAATTATAAGGAATGTTACAATAATTTCACATACCAATATGGAAATGAGAAAACCTGATAATGGATTTCATCATAGGACTCCCCAAACACCTAAAGGTAATAAGTCCACATGGGTAGTAGTTGATCACCTTACAATGTTAGATCTTTTCATTGCTATCAATGGAAGACTTCTCTATTGACCAACTCACCAATATATATATATATATATATGTTAAGTGGTAAGTCCTGATAGATTTAAAATATCTATTGTATTTGATTTATATATAAGTATTACCTTGATGTTTTAAGGAATCATTCAAAAACAATTGAATATTGAACTAAGATTTAGTACTTCTTATCATCCTTATACAGATGGTCAGCCTGAAAAGACCATTAAATCTCTTTAATATATTTTGAGATCATTTTCATGTATTTCCATGGATTTTAGGATCATCGCTTCCCCTAATGAATTTATCATATAACACCATTTTCTATTATATAATTAAAATTTCTCTATATGAGTCTATGTATGAGAAGATTTGTTAGACTTAGACATGATGAGATAATGGTGGATGGTGGAACCATATGGGACCAAATCTTTCCCAAGGTATTAAGGAAAATGTTAAAACCATTCAGAAATATATAAAATCAAAAAAAATAGAAAATATATGTGGAAAATCATTGACAAGATCTTGAGTTTGAGGTTTGATACAAAGTGTTCATTCATATAATTCCATGGAAGAAATTAATAAGTTTTAGGAAGAGGGGAAAGATTAATACAAGATATATCATCCCATTTGATATCATCGATATCATCAGAGCGATGTTATATCGACCTGCACTCCAAAATTACCAACCTCAAGTAAATTATTTGTTTCCTATACCCATATTGAAAAATTACATACCTGACCCCTCACATGTAATTAATACAAAGGTGGAATCATTGGAGAATGATCCTTAATATGAGTGGCAATCAATGAACATATTATTTCACAGATTCAAATTTCTACAAAATAAGAGAACTCACCTTTTCAAAGTGTTGTGGAAGAATCACAAGTTTTGAGGAAGCGACATGGGAACCAAAAGAGAAAAAAATACCAAATACCCTAATATTTTTTAATGTATAAAATGAAAAATTTGAGGTTAAAATATCTGGAGAGGTGAATAATGTAGTGACTTAAACTTCTATAAATGAAATTTCCTTTATGATTGAATTGAATGCTCTATTATGTAAAGTGGTAATAGAAAACATGTGAACTTACTTATTTATATCATATCAGATCTAAAATAACATTAAAGAACCAAGACCATTGAAAATATATTACTTTAATAATTATCAAATGGCTAGTCTATATTACAGTTTATCATAAATCCAATTGAAATGGACAATAGAAATGATAGCCTTGACCAGCTGTGTCATACCATGTGAAGCCCATTTACCAAAGCTTATGAGGGAGATAGAATCTCTAGGATTTTTCCTTAACCAATCCTAATATGATATTAAAAAACTAAATAATGAGTGAAATCGTTTATGGTATAAGTTGAAGATTATTGAGATCATGACCCAAACGATGTCCACTGAACCACCCTATAAAAATATCACCGTCACAGACCTTATACTTTAGGAGTTTGTTGGTGTACAAAATGGATATGTGTCACAAACCTAAAAGTATAAATATGTATATTTTATTTTCATTAAAATAATTATTATATTTATTCCTTATTATTTTCACTTTATAAAAGATTAATAAATGTGTTTGGTAAAAAATATATTTTAATACGACAAAACTCAAATTGTATTTTTTTGGGTTATATTCGATTTCACTTCAGTCATTATTTTTTATTAATTAATAATATTTGGAAATGAATAAATTTTTTTTATAAAATATTATTACTAAATAATATATATTAAATATAATTGATAACATAATTTTATGAAGTGAAAATGTAATTTTTATAAGGGTAAAAAAACTGTTATTATCAAAAAAATAGTATTTCCTAGAAATATGGATTTTAATTTAAAATTGTAATTAATAAAATTTAGATTATTATTTTGATAAAATAAATATATTTTTTGGAATAATAAAATTTAAATTAGTCAGAACTAATTTTTTCTTATTTTTCTAAGATGAATGAATATTCGGGTAAAAATTAGGTACGATGCGTATTATGATATCAAAATTACCACAAAAGTGATGCAATGTGTGACTAAGAAGGAATAAAATAAAAAATATTTATTTCCCTTTTAAAATAATATGTCATTAAGTTTATTTTAATAATTTTATAAACACTTTATGAATCATCAAAATCCTATATTGTATTTTATGGTTTAAAACTGATTCTTTGAAAACATGGCTCACTTCCACATCACTAGGGGTATTATTTAAATTTTATTGGTTAATTGGAATATAAATTAGTAAAAAATTCTCTTATTTAGTATAAATCATGGGAAAACCCATATTAATATTTTTTATTTTAATTACATTATTTTATAGAGTCCAAAACCTATGTTTAGAAAATAATGAAAAACTCACTCTCTTTACCTATATTAACCCACCTAATCTCACATTCCTAATAACTCAAAAACCATAGATCATGAAAATAATCATCCCTTTCAAATCTATATTCCACCCATGTTTCCCCCAAAATCTTAATAATCTCTTTCTAATCTTTTGGAACCACCATCTCAAGGCTAGGTATTCTCTCCTCCTCTTTATTCGTGAACCTTATTTATATAATGCCTTTTGCCTTCCAATTCCAACTGATGGGATATAATTTTACACATCCCTATTACATCCATTATTATTTTAAATTGATTTTAGATCACTTTAAATTGCATTATTCCCTCCCATGATTCATTATTTACCATTTATATTCTTCCAGAATTATCCTGTGATTTTTTCCATGCAAAACTTTTATACAAGAATTGTTTTTGTCTCATTCTTTTTAATTGCTAATTTTCATATTTTATTATATTTTTTCATATATCTTCTAGTTACCTTAGTATTTATAAGTATTGAGATACCACTTTCACTCTTATAAATCACTATCATGATTCAATATGTACCCCCATTATTCCATAGCAATTATCCTGCAATTTTTACTTATCAAACCATTATATTGTTAATACCATCACTATTTCCACTCAAGGGTATTCACCTAGAAACGCATGTCCTTGTTTTTTAGGGAATTTATTTTTATTTATTTCATACTCCTAAATCATTCAATTAAATTTAATGAAATATGTACTATCTTGAATTATATATGTGGTACACTTATGTATGTACATGATATAAAAGTGATAGGTGAAACTGGAATTATATAGTTCTTCAATACAGAAGATAATTTTTTTGTCTCTTGAGACATCATGTATGGGATTAGGGAGTAAGACTAATCCATTACGAGTCTTTTTCACCATTTTATGATTTCTTGGAAGTTATCATTGATATATGTTTGTTATGTAATGTTTAATTTTTTTGGCACATTTCCCATGTTGACTTTTAGTTATCGTCAAATATGATGCTTTTATGTTCATGTTTATAATTATCACCCCTTTTATATCCCATTGAAATTCACGTTTCCAAACATTTAATACTTTAATTATGTTATTATTTGTTTATTCCCTTATTGGGATTTCCTGTTCACCCATTCTAATTTGTGACCCTAGGTTATCCCATGAAATTTTAAAGTATATGGAATATTATAAGCTTGTTAATAAATGTTTCAATAATGTTTTCTATCCATGTATCAAGTTGATGTGTTATGTTATTAATGTTTTAATAACACTAAGATTATGTATTTTCTAGGTTGTACTAAATTTTATATAATTTAATAAACCATGAAATAATGTTTTTTAATGAATAGGGTTGTCATAAATATCAGATGGCTTCACAACATAAAATATGAAAAAAAATATGATTGTAAAATATGCATGAAATTAATTCATATCTGGAATTTGGATTTGCATATTTTATAGATAATTTAAATAGAGAAGAATACTATGATGTTTTTAAATATAATTATGGAAGGATATATGAATATAAAAATTCCTTAGGTGAGCCTTTAAGATGATTTTAGAATTAAAGATGGTTGGAGATTTTTTGTTTCGATAGTTAAGATTTTAGAAAAAAATGAGTGGTATGAAATAAGGGAACTAAAAGAATAATTTTCCTTTAGTGAATAGATAATAAGTTATAGAAGAAAAAAAGTTAAAACCTACATTGAAATCAACATATATATTCCATGCAAGACAAATAAATTGTGTGAGAAATCAGACTCTAATTGTTTTTAGAACCTAACAGTTGATAAAAAAAGAAAGAACTGATACTATGTGCCTATTGTGGACTATATATAATGAAAAAGAAAGAAAAATATAACTCTTTCTATAGGAATATCATACATATAATAAAATAAATAATAATAATAATAATAATAAGTTGTTGAAATTGGCCCAATTATATATTGAATTCATAGAGGGATAAAAATAAAGTGGGTTATCACTCCAAATAATATTATGATATTATAAGATCTGAGGTTGTTGAAGGAAGTATTTTATATTACTGTTATTATCTAAAGTAGAACATATTTATCTAGGAGAGGGACATACTTATATTATTAATCTACTTCTAGTGGATACTATTTTAATCATATTTCTATAGAATAAAGTTGATGATTTCTATGAAGCTTGTTCGTGCTAGTGTTTATACATGGCTGAGGCCACACCCTTTCACAAGTTCCCTTTGGATAATAAGAAGGGAGCTATGTGTAAGCTTGATAATAACCAAAATACATCATGGTCATAGTCATCAATATTATTGGTGAATCTCATTAATAAACTATTGTGTTCTTATTATACTTATTTTTTTTTTATTTTAGCATGCGTACCAACAAAAATAAGGATAAAGAAAAAGTGAGCCCATTTCATTAAATAAGTAAAGAGTTGGTATGGATAAATGACTAAATTGATTAAAATTACACCAAAACTAATTCCCCCTTATATGTGTTGGGAACATCCCATTATGATTCAAAGAATTACTATCATAGATCGTTACACCTTTTTTTAGATTATCTATATTTTCAGAGTTTATAATTTTTTTCCTTTAATTTTATGTACTAAAGAAAACATAGAATAAAAAAATAGCGTGTTTGTATCTATTTAGGATCAGATGTTTATATATTCTATGACTCAAAATAATATAATGATGAAAGATTTAAAAAATATGAAGAAAACATACCTATTATGTAAAGTGGAATTTGAAGTATTTTCCCAGGAATTAATCCAAATAAAAAATCATACATTGAAGAAGAAAATATAGTTCTTGATTCTACATACTAGGTAATAATCCTCCAATATACCTAAAAATTATCAATGTTTTTAGATGATCAAAAGGTATGTGGAAATTATTTCTAAAATTTTCCTCAAGAAAAACCAAACACTATTATAGGAAACCACATGTTTGATAATTTTATAGTGAATCAATTACCACATTAAGGGAGTTACTATAAAATTGTCCAACGGAAAATAATTTTTTTCCTATTTGAATAAATTTTGTAAAAGATCACTAATATTTGAGAATATCAAAATCACATGGTGAAATATTTTTAAGAGAGTGTAAAAAATTATATAAAACTCTCAAAGAATGTTGGATCCAAAGAAGAAATAAATTTTTTAGTTTTGAGAGTGAGTGGATTGATGAAATACATGAGAAATAACCTAAAAAAATAGTTTTACCTTAAGGTATCCACATTATAAGAAAATAAAATGTCTTTAATTAACATTAAAAAATCACATTTGGAAATAAAATCAAAAATGATTAAGGATCTTAACAATTTGAAGCCAGAAATTAATTAAAGGTATAAAAATCAATTTAAAAGGATGATAAAGACCCATAAATAAAAATTAATGTCAACATAGTGTGATAAAACCACTATCAATATAAAATTTATTGATCATGAAATTAAAAATAAAACATGGGAAATATTTCAAGCTATTTCTCCCCAACAAACTGAAAAGAAATTTGATTCTATTTTAAATTACAAGGATTTTTATAGAGAGAAAAGATATCTATATAGTGTAAAAAACATCCTGAGATTATATAATGATCAATATAAAACATAAATAAAAGGAAATAATCCATCAACATCTAATGATAATGATTGTATTAAAAAAATTAATTCATAATATATCCTTATACTCAAAATCTATATGAATGTGGATGGAGATAAATTGGAAGGTGTCCACCAATACATCCAAGGTGTTTGGTGGTAAGTTTATAAGAATATTTTCCCCTAAATAAACTCAATTATTGAAATAAAAATCATAAAAAACCTTAAATACAACATGTCTTGGCTGCTATAAAGAATAAAATATCATGATATATGGTTCAGTGTTAGTTTTGTAAGATGTTTTGGAATATGTATATTTATTTCAAGAATAATTTTTTTTCCATTAATAGAATTCAGTAGCCAATATAGAGGGGGAGACAAGTTGAGAAGGTAAAAAATATTTATATAAAAGGTAAAATCATGTTTATTAAAAAAACTTAGAAAACATAATGGTATATAAAATAAATTTACTCATTTTTAGAAGTATATTTTTTAATTCATCCAATAAGGTATTTAATTTACTCGGATTAAGAAGATTATAGAAATAGATGAGAGTAAGTCAAAATACTTAGGGAAATAGTCATTGAGAAATTACTAACAAGAGTATTCCTATGAAGTTAACAACTAAAGAAGGAAATTCATAATTGGTGTATTAATAGAAGAATAAATATAGTAAGAAAAAACATAAGAATTTCAGAAGAAGTAATTTATATAAAATAATAAAAATATTTCTTTGTTAAAGAAGAGGATATTCCATTAATTTTTTCAAACATACCCTGGACATTTGTATTGAAAAAAGTAATCTCAATTAGGAAACAATATCAGTCCAAGATAATAATAAGGATACTTATAAGGTGATATGTATTAAAAAGAATATTTGTGGTTATTATATGAAAGTTAATAAATTTTATATTAAATATTTAATAATATGTCATACCAACTGTGATGTGAATAGAAAATATAATAAGCATAATCTAATATAAGTGTTATGGAAAACTAGAAACCCCACATGAATATGAATTAGAATTTTATGAAAGGTTATAAAAGGATAACAATATAAGATCTCGTGAAATTATTTTTGGGAGATTCATGCAATCTAGACACAACTCGAAATACTTTCTAACAATCATATCAGCCCAATAAGAAATCCCTACAAATATGAATGTTTCTCCAAGTGATACATGGTCCTTAATGAATTAGGTTAAAAATAAGACCCCCCACAAAGAAAAATATAGTAATTAAAAAGTATACGTACATATTATGAATTATAGTAAATCTTGAATTTCATTCATGAAAATTCCATACATACTTGGAATCTAAAATTGAAAGATATAACTTTTTACGAAGACATTCTCAGCCTAGATGCTCGCAATGATGAGAAATGATTTCAATAATATACCTATATTATTTTTGTTATACTTTTTATCATTAATTATAGATAATTGATGGTGAATACATTTCTCAAGATGATTACTAATTAATAAAGATAAATTTCATCAATTGTGGAGGGTTTAGGTACAAGAAATAATTGATAAACTACTAAAATTTTAGGACACATGAAAAACTAAAATTCAAGATTATTTTTGAAAAAAGTGTCCTTGAAATGATATTTATGCCTAGTATCTCATACATGGCTTCCAAGAATAATTTCTTTTATTTATATAGAGTCATTGATTTAATCGATGATGTTAAATTAAATAATTTTATAGGATCACAAGGATGATTCCTAAAATCAACTACATGAGTTTTGAATGTATTTTACTTGTGTATCGAGATAAGTGGAGGATATTCGGGTGTAACTCAAATTAGAAAAAATATATCAATTAGAACCAATTTTTTTGACATGGGGATATATAATTAACCCTTGAATGATCATGTTAATTTGCATCAGTTGGTATACTTTTCTAATGATCAATAGGGAGCATTGATATCTAAATCAACCCTTCGGTTTTTCTACATCTATCATGGATCACATAGAAATTGAGTTGGTAGATTGTTAAAATATTTATTAATAATTAATCGACATTATTTGAACTCGATAAATTTATATTTAATTTCAAAACGGGTAAGTGATGAAAATGTAAGAATTCAGTGATAAATGAGATACACATATTGATATATCATTATAGTGTTTTTTGACAATAAATACAAAGATATATTTATTATCTTACTTTGTATGTGTTATATTGGTTATCAATGATCAATATGAAACGATAAATATTTATGTCAATATTAAATTGAAATTTGAGTGAAGAATAAGAGATTATATGTTGGTTAAAGAACTAAATCATTTCAAGAAGAATCATTCCCAATCAAAATTCCATTTTGTATGAATAAATGAATATTATGAGATATATCTTGGAGGTTGGTTTTTAGTTTCCTATCATTTAGCATATAAAAATTATAATTTATTTCCTTCTATATATTTTTTGTGATTCGTTTATATTGAAGGAAAATTTATTTGAAGCATTTGAGTTCTTTAAATATTTATAATGATCAATACTATATCTATGAAGAAGGAATTTGAATGGTTCAATACTTTTTTTCTGTGAAAAGAATAAAAGAAACATGAATAATGCTATGAAATAATAAAAATATTCATAAAAGGTTGGATATTGGTTCATAATTTTATTACATTATATTTTTTGTTGGCTATGTAAATATAAAATAATTGAGTGTGATATATAATGCCAAATAAAGTAAAACTAAACACCTTATAATTCACCCCATCCCATGAATATTTTCATCCTTACTCAAATTTTAGACAACAAAGTGGTTCTCAAAGGAGTTATAGAATTAAAATATAGATTGAAACTGTTTGGAAGAGAAGTAAAGCTATTGTCCCATGCAGTACAATAGACCTATAGGGTCCTAATGTATTTCAATGGTAGTCTGTTTAAGTACTCATGTTGATATGTATATGTAAATTCAACAAAGAAATTTATGCGGGGTTAATGTTTATATTGAGGCTATTCATTATTTAAAATATGCACTGAATACGAATGGTATGATGTTATGCACATTATTATATTCTTTTGGGAAAAAATTCATCATGCATGTTTATCTTTAACCATAGACTACAAATAATTGTTTTGAAGATGTTTGTTTTGATTAGTTTAATGAGTTTGTGTCAATTAATCCGAAGTTGTTCATGATATCAGAATCTGTTCTTGATTTTCCCAGAAGAAAAATGAAATTCTATCATCACTGTATACTGAAAGATAATTATTAGGGATTAAAGAAATTAAATAGTATTATAATTATGAAAATTAATTGAAATAATAATCACTAAAGGTTTCATAAATATCAAATGAAAGGTTTAAGATAGACATATGAAAGGCATAACTAATTCCTATGAAAAATTTAATTTGAAGGGATTCATAATGAGGGGTTTTTATGAAAATCCTATAAACTTTATATGGTAGTTTTAGGTTCATATAAAAGATGAGTTTTATATAAGAAGAATATATGAGTTATTTTTATTCCTATATATAATTTTCTGGATAATAAATATGATTTAGCATGTTATTCATTTGGATAGAATCTATAAAATATCCATCTATGAGTTATTTGAAGTTCTATATGTGTTACCAATATAATTTATTATTCATCCACTCATAAAGAATATGTTATTAGATTAAAATATACATAGTAAGAAAATATCTATTTTAAAAATATCATGATATTGTTTATCATGATCCTAGATGTAATAAATAATGAAGAAATAGAATACTTAGGGAAAATATAAGAAGATATTCTAAGAGGTTCATACTATAGAATAAGTTTCAACCATGACATTAATATATTCATAGAATTATGGTATATGTAGAATCTTGATAAATTTATTTTTTAAAGAATTTAAATATGGAATAATATTTTGATGTTTCCAATTATTATAATGAAAGGATATAAGAAGATGAAAAATGTCCAGGTGAGTCTTTAATAATATTTGAGAATTAAATATAGATCAAGATTATGTGTTTGAATAATTGATATGTTAGGAAACATTTTAGTGCAACTAAATATGGAAACTACATGAAAAACATTCACACAATTAATCGAAAAAATGGGATAAGGAAAAAAATTGAGACCTAATAGTAAAATAAATATATATATTCCTTATATGTTTATAGAAATTGTGAGAGACATGGCTTCAAGTGTATTGAATATCCTGTAAATTAATGAAATAAGTAAGAATCAATATTTTTTTCCCATTGAATACTTGAAGTATCAAGGAACAATATAAAGGGAACTAATATCATATGAATATCACATCTATTTCACATTGAATAGAAAAAGAGAAGGGAAAAAAGTAGTTTCATTTTATCTAACATTCATACAGGCTGAATAATAAAGTGATTGATCCTCGCTTATAATATTATGATATCGTAACACCTAATGTTGAGTGAGGTTTCATTAAATATTTTTTCTATTTGAGGAAGAAAACTTATCTTTATTTTGGAGATACTTACATATATTTTTGATCAACTTTAAGTCACTACAAGACTACTCTTTTTTTAGAGATGAAAATTAAAGCTTTATGTGAAACCAATCTGTGATAGTGTTTTTATGGGTTTAAATCTATACCATTACCCTTAATTTTTTTGATAATAAGGGGAAAGTTGTGTTCTATTGGGATAATAACCACTATACACTAGGGACGTAGTCATCCATCTTAGAAGAAAATATCATTAAAAAATCTAGGGTTTTTATTTTAATACAATCTAACTTATTTAATCATGTATACCAACCATATAAGAGATCAAGGAGAGATATCAATTCATTGAACATGTGAGTAGGTGGTGATGAAAAATTGTTTTAATTGATTAAAACTATACCGATACTGATTTTTCACCTTCTTAGTCTTGAACAAGTTCCATTATGACCCAAATATTTACATAGTAGGATTTGAATTATAAACTATCATTAATACATAAAATTTCATATATTTAAATTAAATTTCCATAAAATGAATAATTTGAAGGATTTTATATTATGAATATAAAGAGTTTATGTTTAAGATAATTGAATATCTATAATTAATTATCTAAAATTATAAAGTGTTTATAATTATCTATTTTTATGAATTATTCATAAAATTTCATCTCTATTTGAAATACATGGATTTTTCTCTTATTTAGGAGTTATTCCCCAATTTATAATTCATGAATATAAATTGTTAATATTGTGAATATTTTTGTACTTTAGTATAATATAGTTAAACTTCTTGTTATAATATTCTCAAGAATTTTATTACATTCTAGGTATGATTTAAAATGATTTCATTTTCATCTACCTTGATATTTATTTTAAATTAAAGTTATTATATTGAATATAGATATTTAATATAGTTCTTATAAATTCGGTTTTAGATTTATGATGAATTTCATTCTCTCATGAGTAAATTATTCCTAGTTAAAAAGTCTTTGAGCCAGGTTACTCATTCTTTTGGAGGCTTATGGATTGTCCTAGATGAATATTTCAAATGAATATATAAGATATATATTGTATTTTCTAATGTATATGTGAGATATAATGTATATGCGTAAATAATATTTTGTGGTGTAGAATATAAAAATTGGTGAATTTGGAATGATCAAAGTGATATACGACTATTATTAGTTAGTTGAAAAGAATATAATGATTTTTATTCTTAAAGATACATATTTATAATAGAATCCCCTGTTTTTAATGATTGTTGTAAATGTTTGAAATTATTTATGAAAAGTACCAAGGGAAGAAGGAATGACTTGTATAAAATAGGCATCAAGTGAATTGATAATTTTTTCAATATATGATAGGATGAAGGGTTTGGAGAAGCTTTCTAGAAGTTGAAGAACACATCTATAGAAAATTAATATTAAAGAAACTATATCATATGTATTATAACAATCAGATAATGTTGTGAGTTGATTTGAAGTGTTTCAGAACATTTCAAGTTTATTTCAGTTGAGGTGGATAAATTTTGGAATGTACATTTTTTGGAAAATTTAATGATGTCCTTAATACTGCTTGAAATTTTAAGGTTGATTATAAAGACCTCATAAGGTTGGATCTAGGTAGAAACCTAAGAAAATGAAAAAGTCATGGACTTTATAATCTATATTACATAGAATTCATAAGTTTCACCCTGATAAAAAAAAAGTAAAATTTCCTAGGGTAGAAATTGGATATTTATAAAGTTCATTATGATACTTGATAAGGAAGACCTTGTGAACATCACTTCAAAAATGTATAATGAAAAACTTTATATGGTTGTTTTCCAACTTTGTAAGGTTTATATCTGATAAATGTAACTACATAAGGTTAATAACATAATTTTATATGGTTCTATGTAAAGTTCATAAAATACTAATATAGCATGATAAGGTTTATTTAACCTTATGAAATTATTGTAGTGAAAAAAATAAAACAAATGGAAAACTCACACAAAGGCATGTAATGTTGGCATTAAGATCTTAATAAGGTTCATTACCTTTACAAAATACCAATAAAATGATATATATTTTTCTAGAATAAAAAACCTTAATAAAATCTATATTGTAATTCTCAATAAAATTAAATAAGACGATTTTATATGTTAATATTCATTGAAACAAAAACAACAATAAGAGATTTTGAAGAAATTTAGAGTTTGAGAACTAGCCACATCATAAGGAAAAGTCCCATGTTAAGACACCACATGATTTTATGTAAGCATGAAAAGAACATAAAATGTAACATCCTGATTTTTTGTGATGGAATAGCTTTATTTAATTTTAGTATAAACCTATTATTTTTTTCCTTTAATATCACTTAAGGGGCTAATGAATCTCTTGAGAGTGTTTAGGTATTGTGCAGAGCTCGATGATTTGGTTTTTGGAAGAAAAATGTGAGGTGCACGGTTAGTGATAACCATTCCCCTCAACTATGAAATACCAAGAGGGTGTCATATATCTTATCAAACCATGAATCATAGTATTTAGGAACATGATAATTGGTAAAGGTGGTTTGTAGAGGTAATCTACACATTGTTTGCATGATTTGTCTTACTCTGTGAAAAATATGAAAATGGGGTGTTCTATGGGATGCACAACTAGAAATTGAAGCTACTACCACGGAACTATATACATGGTTTTAATAGTGTGGCTATATGCCAATTTTTTCAAAGCCTTATTGCCATGGTTCTCAGAATTTGTGGCTATAGGATTCATGCGCTTTCGTAGGAACAAAAATTGCCACAAAACATTGATGGGAAGTCCTACCACCACAGTTTTGAGATAATTACCATGGATTATTATTAATATATATATCACAATATATATATACATACATGAATTGTCATTCATTATAGTGGTGAGTATGTTGGATCGCAAAGGGGAGGTGCAGAGATCGAAACTCGCTGGTGATATTTTCTATTTAGGCTATTGTCATAGTTTACTGTGGCTATTTTCATGGTTTAAACCATGTCTATAAGTCAATCATCACAATGGAAATTTTTATCCCTATTTCCATGGTTTTGAAAACCGTGGAAATAGTCAGCTATTTCCATGGTTAAAATCGTGGCAATAGGTCATGACTTACTACCACAGCGATAGCGTCCATGGTTGGCCAAAACTATGGTTGTTGCTTGAGGCCACGGTTTTGAACTTTGGAAATAGACCTTTTTGTAGTTGTGATAATGTTGGCACACTTTTGGTTCACATTTTGGCCAATCGTTCACCCATTAAAAAGTGTATGAATTCATCAATTTGTCCTCCATACTCTTAAATTAAAATTTCATTTTTCCTCCTTTAATATCCAATATCTACCCACCATGAGAGCTCTTTATACTCTCCCTGTAGGCATTTTGATATCTCTTTTATTTTAGCTCAGAATCACTCATGATTAATTTCATTGAATATAACCTATTAAGTGAGTCAATCCTATTTCCATCTTTATTTATTTATCACACTTTTTCGAATGTTGAATCCATGCGAGCTACTATGCCATATTTTCAAGGTATTTTTCTATTTATTGAATTCCACGTGTTCTATCCTGAATCAAAATTTGATATTAGATAAGGAGTCTAGTACCATTCCTAGGTAGGTGGTCTAATACTTTAATAAAAAAAATTGATGGTTACATTTTTTTTTCATTATGCCACACATCATACATTATAAGTGTTTCTTATAAAGTTGATAAATCCTCAAATTAATTGTTAAAGATTAATTCTATAAAAGTTATGAGACCCTAATAATTGGTTGGAGTTTGAAAACATCAACCCAAACCACCCCTTGGGTGATTTCTATTTAGATATCTTATTGAATTGTTTTTACATTATGACCAAAACACTACTAAGGTTTGTTTGGTTTGGCATTGGCCAATGAAATTGTATATAGTAAGTTAACAAAATGATGTAGTTGTATGGATTTTAAACCTTGTCCACATTCATATTACTTGTCTACCACATGGATTATATTATGAAATTAATTGAATAATGTAATGTTTTCTTTTTTTTTCATTGAATACCATTTGATGTGGATTTGATTAAATCATGATTATGTTCTTTACTGGACACGATGTTCCATTATTGTTATTGGTGATTATGGAAATGAAATTACAATTTGTTCACATGGAATTAATGGACATGATGTTCCTTATAATTAATAGTATTAGTGGATATGATTTTCCATATTATAAATTTGGTATCAAAGGACACGATGTTATTTCATGTTTATTTTATAATTTATAGACTAGATGTTCTATAGTGATTATGCCCAGCTAATAGACATGACATTGCACATTGTTTATTTATCATTAAAGTAATATAAATTCTATATCGAATATGACTAATTAATGTCCATGATACCCATTATTATTTATAATATAATAAATATTCCGAGAAATTCTTGATTAGGCCAAAGTTGGTAGTGTTGGATAGTAATCCCATGAGGAACTTGGGATGAGGTGGTTTATTAATTTACTAATTTATATTGATCATTACTTGTATATTTTTCCTAGTATATTCATAGACTGAGTAGTACTAGACACAATCTTGGGTAGCCTACCTAGTTTATCACACAACTTGTTCAGGTTGGTGATTGGTACATGGGCATGCATAATGGATATTGGCTGGGAAAAAGGAGGAAACTAGTTATGGAAACCTAATTATCAGTACTATGATTGAGTATGGGAGTAGTGGACCATGCTTATGTTCATGATGTGATATGATATAGCTTCTGGTATTTTATTCTTTTTGTATTTCATGTTGTATATGCCTTCTTCTCTATTTCCCTTATGTTAAATTTTTTTTAAAGCATACATATATGATATCATTTTTTGTAAATGATAGTATAAATGGTTTTATTTTTTATTGTGATGTTTTCCTACTAATTATTATTATTTTGGATTTTATGATTCCACGGTTATATTATTTCACATTCACTGATGTGTCTACTATATACCATTTTTCTTCACTCTAACATGAGGTTATAGTCTCCCCACTGTACCATCATATACCTTTGCTTCTAGTCAGTAGCCTATAATATATGGGTAGGTGCTCTTGAGTCCATGTGGCTTACTGGGTTAGGTTACTTAGGTGTGAATAAAACCCTATATGATAAAATGTGGTATTATAACACATTATACTTTTTCTATTTCTTTCGAGTTGGTAGATATGAGACTAGGAATATGTCATAATTTGGTAATGAGATCGTTTTTGGGGTTAACTAACCCACATATATGGAAAAACCAAGTTACATGATATAGGAATTGTTATTCTAGATTGTGCCTATTATAGTTGTACTGATTTCACTAGTGGGAAAATCAAAATTACCCAGTATGGGATTTGTTATTATAAATTATTCTTATTACAGTTGTACTGATTTCACCAATGGATGGTGTCAATGATTTGTGATGTTATCATCATCATCATCACTATTATTATTATTATTATTATTATTATTTTGGATTCACTTTTACCATTGGTCCGATATGGAAAGGAAGTATCTATTCATGCATCATTATATGAACCTAAGGATTAAAATATAATTTTGATTCCATGCCTTATCTATTTTATTTTGTGCATTTACTGAATCGTTTTATTGTCCATTGATTGATATATCTATTATTTGTGTGATGTTTTTATAGAATGAATGAGATAAATAATTTTTTATTAATGTTTCAACCCTAACCTAAATGGTTTTTCCCACATATCGTGATGGTGGAACCTTAATTAACTAATCCTCACATGTTTGATCTATGTAATCATGGATATATGAGATGAAACATTATTTTATTTTAATTACATGAATTCCATTTTTAATTTATATAGCATGTACTAATATAAATTGGGAATTGAAATTTAACTAATCAAATCATCGTATATGGATTGTTACATACTGATATTCGGAGAAAGATTTTGGTTATAGTTAAAAAATATGTCATTTACAACTTATAAAGCCTATTTATTTATAGAATGGGAATGGTGACTCATAAAATTGAAATGTGATGTATATACAAATAAATAAGTATAAACACGAATAAGTTTAAATTATCTAATGAAATGGTTTCTAGTAAATAGGGATTCCAATTGTATCATAAAAGAAATTTTCCTATATAACATGGATTTGAAACTCTATATACTTAAACACCAGATGTGAGACTTGAACTTTGACCCAAACCCTACCTTAGTAGTAGTTAGTTAGGCACAAATTTTGGTTGAGAATGTGTTGTACCTATCATATTCCTTTTATCTATGATGTGTTTGACTATAAAATTTTGATGTGACGCATGTGTTTCACATTATAGAGATATTCCACCACACATTCCTTGAGTCAGGCACCCAGAGGGTGGTGATGACCATGCTTCATAGGTGGTGGGCTCTGAGCAACCAAAATTATCTAATGTAGTTCCACCTACAGAACCTATAATAATTTCTGATCTTTTTTATAACACTCAGTTTTGATAGGGTTTATTATGAATATTTTAGTATATATATGGATCCCCATGACCTGGCCCATCTATGGTAGAGTTAACATGAGAGTTACAGCAACAACACCCTCATATCATTTCATTGGAAGGTTGTCTACAAGCTACTGAGTCATGGATGGAGGCCATGCTATCTACATTCGATAACCCAGATACATCTATTTAGAGTTGAGTTAATCTTACTTTGTATATATTTTGTGGATCCTATAGGTGATGGTTGGATGGTATCATGATTTCATACCAACATTATTTATCATCTAGAAATATTTTCATACATTTTTCTATGATTACTTCTATCCATATACTTTGAGGGATAACTGAGACAAGGAGTTTATAGACATAGAGTAGAGAACTATGTTTGTTATGGAATATTTAAATCACTTTACTATGTTTAAATGTTTATCACAAACTATTTTGTGTGATGAGATGTCCAGAGTTAGGGTATTTGAGGATGGAATCATGTATTACATCTGATCACAAGTGAACATCATCATGTTGACTACTATATTGGGGATATTCAATCAATCCCTCATTACCAAGAATAATATAAGAGTTTATAAGGGTGTAGGATTGGGTGGTTGAGAACCTAGAGGGGAAAGTGGTCTGAATAGTCATAGGAAACCTTACATAGAGATCTCTAGATAGGGTAGTGGTGGACAGAGTAAATGAACCTGTATCTAGATATTATGAAATCATTGTAGGAATCCAGGTCACCTAAAGCCTAAGTGTGACATATAGTCCATTGATTGTTAACTATATAATGGGATGGGTCATATTTTATGGTTTTTAAGGACCTTCTTATATGTTCTTAGTGGGAGAAGATCTGTATGATCTCTTCCCTCAATATTAGGATTAGTGGCTCTTTTCTAGGAAAGCAGTTGAAATACTACTTTCTGTTCAGGCTGAGGAGGTGGTCATGGATAAGTTATCTAGGAATAGTACTTCTAGTACCCAATAGTAGACCTACCGAGGGTAATCAGGTTTTTTATCACGTATGCAATTCATTCTAGGTATATGCAGTGCAATTTATGATCGAGGAGTAGAGTGTCGAACCTTCTACTACTCTAAGTATGATTTCAGTAGCATCTACATTAGTGTACGATTTATTTGAAACAAGTACATAAAATTATTTCATATATGTGGAAACTATGAAAAGTGTTATCCACAAGATTTAGTATTTCTATGGAGTAATAACTCTCAATACATTGTTGGGGATTGGATCAGAGAGTGTACTCCAATGTAAGAAATACCCTCCAAGAAACAGGTGACCATATTTTTTCATGGATCTTATTTGTTACCAATATGAAGGGATTTGATGTAATTATTAGGATGGATCAACTAGTACCCTATAATGATTGATTGTTACTATAGATGGGTGTCCTTTATATCACCTGGGGAAGATAAATATTTTCACAAGGGTGAGTGGGATGTCCAGGGGAGTCGATATGGACTCGAACATTTTGTGATGGGCAGAGTGATATACCATATTTCTAATAAATATCTTAATGATTAGTTAATGTGACATATATATTTTCCTATTATAGTGAATTTTTTCAGGGATATCTAAAGTGGTGAATTTTTTGGACTGCCACTTAAGAGATAGGTACAGTTCACCATTGAACTAATTTCAAGATCAACACTAGTGTTAATTCAACCTTACAGGATATCTACTAATAAGTTCAATGTCCCCAAGAGATATTTATAGGATTCATAATTGAAGTGGTTTATATGAACCATTATTTATTTATGGGTCCTACCAAATATTTTCAATAAGATAACAAGTGGAGCCATCTAGATTTGTGTAGATTCCCACCTGTTGAATTTACATACAATTAAGAACTAGTATCAACTAACTTATTTAGAAAACCTTTTTTATCTTCTCTAATGAGGTTAGGTTTTATAGAAGATTGATTTGAGGTTGGGATATCACCAGGTAAGAGTTAGACCCTCATAAAACCACATATAATATTCCATATTATATATTTCTTGTATGAGTATTTGGTAATGTCGTTCAGTATCAAAAATGCTATTGTAGTTTTTATATATTGATGAATAGGTTTTTCCACCCATACCTAGATTATTTCATTATGGATTACATGGATGATATCTTGTTGTATTCTCATACTCAATTCGATCAATCCAAACACATTTCCATCATATTGAGTATACTTAGAGTGTATAGTTTTTATTCCAATCACATTAAATTTCTATTTTGGATCGTTAAATTCCACATATGGGGTCTCATTATCTTAGAGGAAGGAGCATATATTGACCTAGAGAAGTTAAGGGAAGTGGTTTCTCTGAATATTCCTAATAATTTCATTGATATAAAATGTTAATTATGGATAAAAGGGTATTATAAGAATTTTATTTAGTATTTTTCATGCCATTAAACACCTATTATGGTCTTGATCATGAAGGGTGGTAAATTTCTATGGATCGAATCATGTTATAAGGTATTTAAGGACTGAAAAGGAAGATTGAATTCAGTTCTAATCTTGATTCTTCTAGAGTTAAGAATAAGCTATATATTATATTATGATGCATCAAGAATCTTCATAGGAGGTGTTTTGATGCATGAGGATTGAGTTATGGTGTACCTGTATCTCTGATTTATACTTCATGAGTGGAATTACCTAATGCAAGATATCGAGCTATTTATTGATGTTCATTTCATTCATTGTTAGTGGTATTATTTGTGGGGATAATCATTCATTGAATACATGGGCGAAAAAATCATCAAATATATCTTTATATAGTGCTATTTAAATATCATATAGTGAAGGTTGTTTATATACCAATAATTGTTTGACATTGATATTACTTATACTCTTGGGAAAGGTAATTGAGTGATAGATGATCAAATAAAGAGTACTCAGTCACTTGATATTTAGGAATCTAGACGTTTATGGTAGTTGATGGCCTTATTTTTGAGATGCACTTTGAGGTATGGGATTATTATGGTTAGTTTGTGATTGATTCATTAGTATGTACCCTTTTAACTTTTATTTCAAGTAATTTTGAGGTTTATTCCTAATCTGGAGGGCTTAGACCTAAGGGATGGTTCATCAGGTGGTGACCAACACTTAGTTAGGTCATTAACAAGGGTGAGATATTGCACATTCATGGGTGTTTCTAGGTTTCAGAAGACATACAAGAGTAGTTTATGTGAGATTATCATGCCTCTTCAGGGGACATACACCTTGGTCTCACAAATAAATACCATGATTTAATTAGCTAGTATTGGTGGCCTAGTATCAAAAGTGATATTACTGGGATCATTATTCGGTGTCCACCTATCAATAGGTGAAGGAAGAACACCAATGACCAATAGGGCTTTTAATGTCATTTCCCATTTCGGAGTGGAAGTTGTATGACACAAATTTCAATATTGTGATGGGATTATTGAGATCCCCATGAGGTAGTGACATAGTATGGTGGTTTTGACTAGTTAAAAAAGGCCACCCACTTCTTTCTTATTTGGGATACCTTCATGGTGGATGATCTAGGGAGGATATATGAAAGGGGTATCATATGACTTCACATAGATTAATATACCATCACATTGAACAAGGATTTTTTGTTCGCATCATGTTTTTAGATGGTGTTATAGAAGGAATTGGGTTCATAGGTGCATCAGAGTGTAACATATCACCCTCAAACTGACAGGCTCTCTAGGCATACAATTCAAGTATTAGAGAACATGATTCGACCATGTGTACATGATTTTGGAGGCTCTTGGTATAATCATTTTCATCTTACTGATGTCTCTTATAATAATATCTTTCAAGTGACTATCCAGATTGATTTTATGATGCCTTATACAGTAGGTTGTATCGTTCACCACTCTGCTAATTAGAGGTAGGTGAGGTAGTGATAATGGGACCTCATCTCATATAGGAGACACTAAATAAATTGTATCTTATCAGGAATCATATCATTATAGATCAGTCTAGGTAGATATCTTATACTAATAATCATTTATGACCTATTGACTTTGATGTGGGACATCAGATCTTCTTTTGATTTTTCCTAGATTGGGTCATAGGTGGATTCAAATGTAGGGCAAGCTAATTTTTCAATTCTTATAAGCTTTAGAGATCTTTGAGAGGGTTGGATAAGTTTCTTATCGGTTAGTTATTCCTCATAGATATTGGGGTATGTGAGATGTATTCTATGTATCTCATCTTTAACATTACCATTTTGACAAATATATTTCTTTTTTATCATGAGGAAACTTAGTTTGAGGTTGATGCATCTTTTTAGGAGTATCTGGTATGTATCATTGATCATAGCACACAATCTTTCCAAGGAAGGTTGGTTCTTTTAGTTTGGGTTCTATAGAAGAATGACCATGTATAGGACAAGACTTGGGAGAGAGGGGATGAAATATGTGCTCGATGGTAGAAAAAAAATCTTTGATGAGTTCCACCACCCTGAGAAGGGAAACTGATCGATGAGTTGTTTTAAGGGGGATAGGTTGTATGTGCCAGTTTTTCATGAATTTATAGATCCGTTTAATTTCAAATTAATCCACTTTTTTATCCTTTCAATATATCTTTTGATAATAAGGAAGGTCTTGAGAGAATCTAGGGCTTGGGTAGAGCCCATATCTCTAGTTTCTTGGAGAAATAGGTTAGGTGCATGGTTAGTGCATAGTTAGTGGTAAACGTGAACCTTAAACATGTGATCCCTAGAGGGTCTCACGTGATTGATCAAACTATGAAACCTAGGCCAAACAACCGATCAAATTAGTGAAGGTGGGTTGTAGAGGTTATTTTCCTGGTGTGCACACGCTTTGTTTTACTATGCACAACCATTCTAGATCTCTAGTTTCTAAGAGAAATAGGTTAGGTTCATGGTTAGTTTATAGTTAGTGGTAACCATGCACCTCAAACATGTAATCCCTAGAGGGTCTCACATGATTTATCAAACTATGAAACCTAGGCCAAAAAACCATTCTAATTAGGGAAGGTGGGTTGCAGAGGTTATTTTCATGGTGTGCATATGCTTTGTTTTACTATTCACAAACTATTTAAGGGGGTGTGTTATGGGATAGTATTGCTCCATGGTTTGTGTACGGTTTGGAAAAACATGTATCCAAACTATCTTCCCTTTAAAAAGTCGGGGAATTTACAAATTTTTCTTTTTTTTCTATTAAATTACAATTTCTTCTCTTCTTACTTCATTCCCCAGTAGACACCCACCACGAGTGGTCCTTATCCTCTCCCTCTGGACATTTTGATATCTCTTCATTTGAGTTTGGAATTTCTCTTCATTCATCGCATAGAATCCATCTTCGTATGTGCTTCAATACTATTTCTTCCTTCCTTCATTTGTCTCACTGCATTGAATGATAAAGCTATATGAGAAAGTATTCCCTATTTTAGGGTACTGGGATATCTCTTTGATTCCTCATATTCCAGAAAAAATCGAAAGTTGATGTTAGATGTTGAATCTACTACCAATCTAAGGTAGTTGGTATTGTACATTTACCAACAAATTTAGGTGGTTAAATTATTTTTTTAATTATGCCTCACACCTTACTTTTAGTGTGTTTCTCTTAATGTAGGTAAATCTATAAATTAATTATTCAAGATTAAATAAATCCATGTTACAAGACCTTGATAGCTAGTTGGAGGTTTCCAACACCAACCATAACCACCCCTTGGGTGAGTTATATTAAAATGCATTATTTAATTTTGTTTCCATGGTGACCAAAATACCACTAAGGTGTTATGGATTGAAATTAGCTTGAGAAATGATATACATTAAGTTAATGAAATGATGAAGTATCATGGATTATACGCCTTACACGCCTTCATATTACTTTTTAACTGCATGTCTTAAATTATGAAATTGATTGAAAAATGGAAAAATGGAAAGAGGTATTCTCTTCAGCCTTGAATACCATTTTACATGGATGTGATTACATCATGACCATATTATGTGTTGTACACGATGTTCCTTATTGTTATCGATGATTATGGAAATGACTTTCATTACTATTAAATTAGAATTAATGTACATGATGTTACTTAGAGTTAATGGGATTAATGAACAAGAAGTTATATATTATATATATGATATCAAAATACATGATCTTCAATAATGTTTATTTTGTAATTTATGGACATGATGTTTCATTGCAAGTATTCCATAACTAATGGAAATGATGTTCCATATAATTTAATTATAGTTAAAGGACCTGAAATTCCATTTTGACTATTCTTGATTAATGTGTTTGACACCCATTATATTTTGTAATATATAAATTTTTAGAGACATTCTAGCATAAGCTAATGAAGGCAGTATTGGATGGGTGACTCTTGAGGAACATAGACTGTGGTGATTTACTCATTTACTACAATATATTGACTATTACAGACATGTCGTTCATAGTATATTCACAGACTGGATAGTACTAGATACCATTTGTGGGGGTCTATTGAATTTATCTCACACCCTATTTAGGCCACCGATTGGTACCTATATAGACTTCATGAATGAAAGTAGGAACAAGGGAAAGTGTCCATCTATGGATACCTAATTTTCAATTTCTGAACATAGTATAATAGTGGATTGAGATTGTACCTGTCATTCTCTTGAAGATAGTTTATGGTACTTTTTATAGAATGTTGTATATTTAATATTTATATGTTTCCCTTATATTCCCATTTTTTAAAGTATACAAACATGAAATACTATTTTTTATATGATACTGGATTTGGTTTTGTATATTTTTTATGATTTTTTCCATCTGGTTATCATTATTTCAGATGCTATGATTTCATTTTTGTATTACCATATCCTATATATACTCTTCATAATCCTTTGGAATATAGGGAGGTGTGCTTATGTCCATGTGTCCAACAAATATCAGGTAATCTACTAGGGAACCAAACATTAAATTATATATAAAATACCCAAGTATTTTAGAGTTTGTAAGAAGGAAATTTCCACATTATTTTTGAATGATAAATGAAGATATACCAATGAGAGTTTTATGTGAACTCAAAATGGAAATATTAATACAATTTTAATGATAATATGTCACTATTGACTGAAAATTAAAATTTTATTTCAAAAGCACTTTTAAGAATAAAGTGGGAAACCATGATGACATAAAAAACATAAACACAACCCTCCCTCCACATCCAAGATCATCAAGACCAAATACATTCCAATTCAAAAGGAAAAGTCCCACCCTAGCAACAAAAACAATATGATCATCATCCACCATCTCATCGGTGCTCGGCTAGCTATCTCGTGCAAGGATGCACGGGACCGGTACCGATGGAAAATGTCATACCCTCTCAAAACTTCCAATTCCGAATAGCGATGATAAGAAGAACGCACCTTGCTCTGAACATCTTCTAGAACAATCCCATAAAAATAAACTGGATGCAATGTCCGAAGGACCAAAGCCGCAGTTCCACAAGTGAACACACAAAATAAAAACCAAAAATCATCATCAATTCCAAAATAACTTTCACCAATGCCAAAGAAATCAAAAGTGAAACCTCCTCCAGCACCTTAAACAGCACCAAAACCTTTCACCATTCCAGAACCCCAAGTCCTAAGCTCCACCGTGAAGGCGAGAAACCAGCAGGAAATGACAGAAAAGAACCATCGACGTTGAACCAAACCAAATCCAGATCTAGCCAGTTGCACAAACCACAGCATACCAAAATAAAACCTGAAAAACTCACAGAAACTGAGTCTCAAATCCTCCCCCTCTAAGTCGCGTAGATCTGGGGCGAGCCGTACTGGAAACCGCTGAAGAACCTGGTCGCACCGGAAAATCCGGTAAACCGTGTAGGAGTCAAGCCTCGTCGTCGATGGAAAACACCCTTGACCATCGGAAATCGATGACACCGAGCACGTCGCCTTCAGAGGGGCGAGCCGCGCTGAGACATAAACAGAAGCACCGCTGAGAAGAGAAGGCACCGAGCCCCGCCGAGAAGATGACTCCAAACAAGGGAACCGGATGCATGCCCACGCGCACACCGAGCCGAGACCAGGTATAGCCGCTGCGAACAGACTAGGCCAGAGGGGGAAGGGTAAATGGGACTGGATGAAACCCTAGCCGCTGCGGTTTTAGGAGAAGCTGCTGCTCCGAGGCCGAATCCATATGTCACTATTGAAAATAAAGGAATATCAAAGTTTATTTTAGATAAAATATTCATGATGTTTCTATGAATATAAAAATATTAGGAGAATAAGAAGATATTATATATAGATAACCCAATAATAAAATTCTAAGAGTAAATAAATTTTATTTATAAAGTTTTGAATATACTTAAATTCAAGAAAAAACACTTGTGAATTAATGAATAATAAAAAAAATGAGAAAGAGAAGAGGTCAGGTGATACCATACTATTGTGGAAGATGACTAAGAGAGAGATCAATTGCTGCAACTTCTGATTATAATTTTTTTAAAAGACTCCTAAATATTGAGGAGCCACTTTGATTGAATATTACAATAATATCTTGTTTATGAACTAGAATTAATATCAATAAAAAATATTGATCATATTCCAAATATTGAAGATTTATTTATTAAAGAAGAATATATTATTTTAGTGGATATAGTGACATCCAAAACAGAAAGAAGGGACATTTTTTAAGAGGTTGAAGAGGAAATTGTCAAGGAGGAACTCTAAAGAACTATAGCTTTCTGTATAAATAATATCAATAATGACTAGTGGTTCTAGTATAAATAATCCCATTACATTCACATGGAATAAGTATTGTTCTATGAAGTATAAAGAAATGTTCATATGTGTAGTATAGTGATGATTGGGGAGGTGGAAGATACTTTACCTAGGGATATGGATGATACCTTCCCAACCATTTTGTATTTAAAGATAGTTACTAGTAATCACTTTATTATAATAGTGATAAAATTTGTTGTTGGGGAAGATAAGTGATCTCTCCGAGTAGATTTTCCAAGAAGTTGCCAAAACTTTTAAAAACCATTTGTTTAATTATTATTGTTTATTTTAGAAATTGTATATTATGGTGATGGTTGAGTGTGCATCCATTGATCCATACAAATAAACTGAGATAGAGGTTATATCATAAAGTGGGGATAATTTAAATATATTAAAACAATGTAAAACAGGAAAAAATAGATTTACCGACCCCCCCCCTCTTAGTGTATGTGCATAATCCAATGGGATATTTTAGTGGTATTAGTAAAAACTAGGTATCTTATGATTACATATAATTTGTTTTCTTATTTATTTATACAATACTCACATGAAGTGATTATTTGAAGAAAAATTAGATTTTCTTCAAATGAAGGACCCAATATCAAGTCATATCAAAGCTAAATTTGAGTTTTTGGAGACAATATTAAATATAATGAATTAAAATGTGGTTAGAAAGTTGAGGAAGATATCAAAAGAGAATAAGGATCTATCACAACATAAAGTTGATAAAATTGATAATCATTTAATTGTTACATTTTATGGGGATCCTTTTGAGGAATTAAGTAAAAGTTATGTGCAGTATGAGGGGGAAGAATCAATTTAAATACTTGAAAATCTCTACTTAAATGTAATGTATTATCTACATCAAGTTCCCTATTGAAGTGGTCACTTATATATTTGGTCTATCAAGTTAATGATTGGTTAATAAGCACATAAAGGAAGATTATTGTGAAGAAATATAAAATTCTTAAACTAAGAATTTTTAAAGATAAAATACTCACAAAAACATTGTTGAAGCCATAGAGTAATCTGTAATAATTTTTAATGAGAATATTTATATGGTTAAGGAATATTTTTAAAGAAGTTTTTGTGATAAAGTTATGACTATTGAATTCTTTAGATAAGTGATCTATGCATTATAAAAATATTACACAACCTCTATGGATGTTAATGATTCTCATTTTGAGGATAAAAAAAAGAGTAAGAGAGGCCGATAACTCCTTACAAGAAGTAACTTATATTTATGAGCATCAAATAAAGACATTGAAAAGAAATTTGGAAATAACTTTTGGATCAATTGAGGATGATAATAATTATCTCAACATAAATAATCTTGTATGTGAGGGTATGTTAAGAAATATGGAATTAGTATAAACTAAAACCTCCAGAACCCTTGAGAAGAGAAGTTCTACCACATGATCATATGATGATAATATTTTCCAAAAGGACCTACTTTCATGGAAAGAAGATCTTTATATCATAATTTTTTAAACTAAAAAATATATTGGAAAAGGGCAACCCATTTTCATATTATTTATTTTCTTACTAATGTAGTTACATGTGAAATTACATGTTTAGAATTTAAAACAAGAAAAAATGGATAGTATAGCTAGTAAATCATTCATTACATCAAGGTTAGATATTGGTATATACAACAAATGAATATCCCCAATAATAACCCAAAATTATGGAATTTATATCTAAATATAATATGGTGTATAATCTTTGTAGACTAAAATTAATGTAAGAAGAACCAGATTCATTGGAATTTGGTAGTGTTGTTGGAGGCTTCAACATAAGGAAATAGATTTTTGGTATAATATGACAAATCACTGTTATTTGAAAAGGCCTAATTTAAGGGTGAGTAGATCCTAAGAGAAGAGATAACCTACTATAAAAATATAATATTCACAAAATAAAAAGAATATTTTTCATCAAGAATAGATTTAGTTGATTAGAGACCTTTTGTGATTATTGAAATAGAAGTGAACATGATTATAAAGAGTGTTGGTATGTATCATCTAAGAACAAATCATATTTGTTGGCCTCATTTAGTTTTAATGCTCATAAATCATGCTTAATTAGGATTAAGTAAGTTAAATTGTGTTTAATCATGTTTAATTATAATCTTAATCCTCCGGAGTTGGTGTTTATATCATAAGACAGGTTAACAAATTTTGGAAAAGTATAAGTCATTGATACTTGTCCTACTGATAGTTGACTCACTGATACCTGACTCACTAATACATAAGTTACTGATATAAGTATAAGATACCGATGGCATGAACTACTGGTAGAGTGAATGACTGACAGAATGAATCTGAGTTTTTCTATGTATGAGCTACTGATACGTGAGTTACCGATAGTTGAGTTACCGATACATCACCTACCCCTTGCTCGACTGACTGATCCTAGGTTACCGATGAATGTTTGATCCACTGATAGAACGATATACCGACTGACCAACTTACTGAGAATTTGAGTCACTGACAGCATTTGTCACCTAAAACTTGAGTCACCGATAACATGGGTCACTAACAGCATGAGTCACCAACATCATGATACACAAACAACCTGAGACACAAACAATCCAAGACACCAATAGTCTGAGATACAGACTGTCTGACATACCGATAGACTGAGACACCAATGATCTATCTCTTAAATTAAATCTTATTATTAATGATCATATTTGGGTTATTTTATTCTATTGATTTTATTAATGATTTTTTTTCAGACAGTATTAATGACATTTTCAGAGAACAATACAAGGTATGAGGTACCAAGACATGATTAAGAACATTCTCCTTATCGGCTGGCATGTATAAAGTGAATACCTGATAAATATGTTTTACAAACATATATATGATAAGTGAAAGAGGGAGCTCCAGAAACTTTGAGAAAATAATAATAGTTTTCTACTATGCATACATAAAGACATTACTAAGAAATAAAACAGTAAGAACATTTTCAGCAAAAAAAATTAAAAGAGAAGAATACTTTCAGGAAGTATCTACCTTCCTAGAAATAGAAAACAGAAGCCAAAAAGGACACTCTATTTTTCTGTATATTTTCAGAAGTCAACTCTAGAATCACTTCTACCATCTTTAAGGAGTCAAAAAGTTATATATAACATCACAAAAATATTTCTAAACCCTATTCTCATTATATTTCTTTTTCTATGTATATGTATTATATTTCTAGAAGTTTGTGTTTATCTGTTATATAAACACACAGTGACTCCTATTCCAAATTGGAATATACAAACATATCTTTCCCAAATTACATTTTTACACCTTACACTCCCACATATAATAGTGTAATAGGTCTTTGTGTGGCCTGTCAGTTTCTTTTTTACTCCCACAAATACTATGGAAGAGATCTATTGACCTGGAATGTTTTTATGCTATTCTGTACCCTGATCCGAGGTGTGGATCAGGTTTATTTATAAATATCATAGTGTAAGTTGATCACAAAGTGGAGAGGATTATTTCCTTTCATGATACTAAACCCCTTGTTTTAATCTGTTATTCTTTTTCATGTTTGGTTTTTCTTATCTGTTTTTGTTTATTCAAACCAGAAAACTTCACTTCACTCTAATAGTTAATCTTAGATAGTGTTTGTATTAGAATTTTATTTAGTATTCTATTTTATAAAGTTAAAATAGTAATTCATATTATTTTAATTGATATCTCATCAACGTTTTAGAAATAATTGAAATAATCAAATCTTTAATAAATCTCCTACTTTGGTTAATTAGGCCATATTTGATTTTAAATTGGGGGGGTTTAAATAAGAATTTTAGATAGAATTTTTTTTAGGAACTCAATTCACCCCCTCTTGAGAGTCCTACTCTAACCAACATTTGGTATCAAAGTGATTTTTACTTGCAACATTTTCAATGTTTTTAACTCTTTTCCACTATGATTTTAGTAGTGTTTTAAAGATCTCAAAATTTCTGTCAGTTCAAAATTTATTGTTATTTAAAATCTTTAAAATCTTTTTTAAATAGAAAATAGACAATAAGGTGCTACTACCAATAGACCTCCCTACATTAATTACACAAATTATTCCCAGTGTAAAATTAAAATTAAAATTTGTTTATAATGTATGGCCTTTGAAATCTGGTCTTTAATTTTAGATGAATATAAAATTTCAACTATTGCTAGAAACACATGGAATTATGCCACTTGGGAAACCTATAATATTAAATATAAATATATGAATGCATTATACTTATCTTTAGGGGATCAAGAATTTAATATTATTTCTACTTGTAAAACATCACATGAAATTTGGAAAACTTTAGCTATTTCAAATGAAATAACAACTACTGTTAAAGAAATGATACTTAATACATATACAATTAAATATGATAAATTTAAAATGTTTCATGTTGAACCTATCTCTAACATTTATCTTAGGTTTAATGAAATTGAAAATACAATGGTCTCTCTGGAAAAGGAAATCAAATCCAAGGAACATGTAATGTGAATTATTAGATATTTACCAACAAGATGGAGATGAACCTCTGTGTCAATAAGTGAATCATGTGATATCAATACTTTACCTATAAAGGATCTGATATAAAAAATAATGATGTATGAGAAAGAACTAAAGGGAAACAAAGAGGAAGATGATGAACAAAATATAGTGTCAGTGGATTTTAAAACTACTACCTACAAACAAAAATTGCAAGTGCAAGTTCATGCTGAAAGTTGTGCAATGGAGAATCACCCAGTGATAGTGATGAAGAAATGGATTAGTTATCCAAATGATTTAAGAAGTTTTACAGAATAAATAAGTTTTTCTGAAAACCTAGCAACAAAGGAATGTTTGAAAATAGAGGAAACCCAAAAAAGAACTCAAAGATAATTGAAAATACTAATGAAATAATCTGCTATTAGTATAAGAGTAGAGGACATGTGAAAGATAACTGTACTATGTTAAAGTATAAAAAGAAGTATGAGGACAAAGAAAGAAAATATAAAAAGAAAATGAAGGCCAATTGGAGTGATTCTTAGGATAACTCTAGTGAATCTAAATCTTCACATAATGAGAGGGCTGAAAATCTAACATGTGTTCCATGACAAACACATCTGAGGTAACCTTAGAATCTCCTGCGTATAATTCTTCTTATTATTGATATGCATCAGATTATAAAAACATAACAAATGAAGAAATGTTTTAATACTATAAAATGATTGAGGACAAATGAAACAAACTAAAGGATAAGTATAAATCTCTCAAGAAGAAACATGCTCTTTCAGTTTCTATTAAATGTGAACTTACTATTGAAAAGGATAAGAATGATCAACTGATCCATGAAAATAATGAACTTAAACTATCTAATGACCAATTAAAGAAGTATTTGGATAAATTTAAAAATGGTAAAGATACCTTAGTTCAAATTATTGTAAAAAAAGTTACTCCAAAATATACCACTGGTATTGTTTATCAACCTGGAAAAATAAATTTTATCATAAACACCTTTGTGTCAAAATCTGGAAAATTTGGTTTTGTGCCTAGAATTGAATTTTTTTTTGCAAGTTCCAGCACTATAAATACTTATAGTACTTCTAGTTTTTCTTGACCAAATATAGTTTATTTTTATAACACTTTACAAGTTTTTTTATAGGAAACCCATAAATAAAATGTGGCTTCCCAAAGCTTTAATTTCTAATGTTACTTGTCCCAAGAAAGCTTGGGTACCAAAATCTTTTCATGTTGGAATTGTTTTTATAGGAAATTTGTTTGAAGATTTCTTATAAGATATTATTGTATATGTATAATGGGTGTTTAAGACATATGATAGGGTAATATTCAAGATTCATGAAAATTATCAATATTTATGGTGGGCATGTCACCTTTGGTGACAATGCTAAATGAAAAATTATTACTCTTGGCCAAATCGATAACACTAATTCAATTTTAATTTATAATGTTATTTTTGTTAATGGTCTTATATATAATCTACTTAGCATCTCACAGTTATGTGACTATGGATTTCATGTTAAATTTGAAAATTATTATTTTATTGTTTTAAATTCTAAAAATGATTTAATATTCACTGATTTTAGAAATGAAAATTTTAATGTTGTGAATTTAGATTCATTAGTTTCTCAAAATGTTTATTGCTTCAATGCCTTTCACAGAGTCTTGGATCTGGCATATGAGATTATTCCATTATAATACTCACTCCCTTAGAATTCTAACTAGGAAAGGACTAGTCAAGGATCTACCTAAACTTGAGTATCCAAATGATAATGCTTGTAATACATATCAAAAGGAAAAACAGAAAATATCTTCCCAACCAAATACAGAAACTTCAACTTGTCAACCTCTTGAGTTAGTTCACATGGATTTTTTGGACCATATATTGTTTCAAGTATAAATGGGAAGCACTATGTCTATGTTCTATTATATATTTTTCTCTAGGTATATTTGGACTTTATTTTTATCTCACAAAAGTGAAGCAAGTTATTATTTCACCAAGTATTCTAGGTCAGTTGAAAACTTAAGTGGAAATAGGATCAAAACCATAAGAATAGATCTTGGATATGAGTTTGAAAATCAATAATCTTTATCTTTTTTTCTCAAAAAATGGTTATAGTCATAACTTCTCTACTCCTAGGAAACCCCATCATAATGATGTTTTATAAAGAATAAATAGAATCATATAAGAAATAGCCCAAACTATGCTTAGTGAATATTATTTACCTATTTATTTTTGGGAATAATCTATAAATATAGTTTTTTACATAATCAATAGAGTTTTAATTAGACCTATCATTAATTAAAGCCCATATGAGTTATGAAACAATAATAAGCCTAAGGTTAATTACTTTAATGTTTTTTGTAGAAAAGTCTTTATCCTAAATAAAATAAATACTCTTGAAAAGATTTTCTAAAAAAGTGATGAAGGATTTTTCCTAGGCTATTAAACCTATAGATAAGACTATTTTATCTTTAATAAGAAAAAAATGTTTGTAATAATTTATTCATGTCATATTTTATGAAACAAATTCACATGTACCGAATACCTCCCTAGAAAATATTGAGGATGATTTTTCAAATCTTGACCTGAATTCTAAACCTTCTGACTTTTCTGTTTAGCAAGATGAAAAATATTCTTGTTTTAGAAAATTTCTATATTCTAATCATTGTGAACCTAAACCAATAGTTGAACTTAAAATAACTAGACCATCTTTTTCTAGATTTTATATAACCCTTAAGAACCATCCATTAGATTTTGTAGATGAAGACTTAGATAAGGGATCATAGACTAGAGATTCTCTAAGAAACCAGGTTGAACATCAAGAATTTTTGTCACATCTTGAACCTAATAAAATAAATGATAAAATCAATAATGAATTTTTTGTAATGTATTTGTAAGAATAATTGAATCAGTTTAAAAGGAAAAAAATCTTGTAAACTTGTGGATAGACCCAAAGACCCCTTGACAATATGAACTAAGTGGGGTTTTAGAAATAAATTAGATAAAGATGGTGTGATAGTAAATAATAAGGATAGATTAGTAGCACAATTGTATAGTCAAGATGAAGGAATAGACTATGAATTGTACTTTTCTCCTATTTCCAAACTTGATACCATTAGATTTCTGCTAGCTTTTGCAGCACATCTGAATTTTAAACTCTATTAGATGGATATTGAAAGTTTATTCCAAAATGGGTAAATAGTTAGTGATTTTCTTATTTAACAACCCCGTAGTTATATAAATACTTATTTTCAAAATCATGTTTTTAATTTAACAATTTCTTTTTATGGCTTAAAATAGTCTCCAAGAGCTTGGTATGATTGGATCAACACTTTTCTTATTTCTAAAGGTTTTACAAAAGGTATTTCTAAACCTTCCCTTTCCATAAAACAAATTTCTAAATATGTTTTAGTTGTTCAAATATATGTTGATGATAATATCTTGGGATATTCAAAAAACTCCTTATGTATTTATTTTTCAAAAATGAAGCAAAATGAATATGAAATGATTTTAATGGGTGAACTCAAATTCTTTCTTGGATTTTAAAACTTTCAAAATAAAGAAGGTATTATTTTAAATAAAAGTAACTACACTAAAGATATTTTGAAACAAATTGGATTTTATAGTGAAAAAAGTAGTGATTCTACAATGAGTACCACCTATAAATTAGATCTTAATGAGAATGTTAAATTAGTGGATCAAACCAAGTATAGCGGTATGATTATGAATATTCTTTACTTGACTGCTAGCCGGCCTGATATTTTGTTTAGTATGTGTATGTGTACTCATTTCCAATAAAATCCTAGAGTCACATATTCTTGCTGTAAAAATAATTATCAAATACCTAAAATATACTACAAACTTAAGATTGTTCTATCCTATAGGGAAATCATTTGATTTAGTTAGCTATTCTGAGGCTAATTTGGTGGTTGTAAGTTGTAAGTTGTATATAAAAAGAACCTTTGGAACATGTCACTTTTTGGGAAAGTCTCTAGTTTCGTGGTGTAGTAAAAAAGAAAAATTATGTTGAATTATCTACTATTGAAGTTGGATACATAACTGCTGGTAGTTTTTGTGCTAATATTTTGTTGTTAAAACATAAATTACTAGATTATGGACAATATTTTAGGCATGTACCTTTAAACTGTGATAATAAATGTGCTATTAACATTTCTAAGAATCTAGTTTATCAATCTAGAATGAAACATATTGATTTGAGACATCAGTTTTTGAGATATAATTATCAAAATGGTGATAAAACTCTTAAATTCATTAGCACAGAACTTCAACTTGTTGGTATTTTTACTAATCAATTAAATTATAATAGGATGAGTTACATTGGACATGATTTAGGGAGGATCAATTTTTTAGGACCTACTATTCATGACTCACTGATAGGAATTACAGTTGATGACTCACCGATAGGACCTACCAATAGTGACTCACTGGCGATTCTCACTGATGTGTCTCACTAACTGATACATAATTTTTTCCTTGTATAGAATTTTTAATGGTTCTGTTTTATTTTATTTTTTTAACCTGCATTTCATATTTTATGTTTTCAAATACCTGAATGATAAAATAATGGTTGATCCAATTTTTTTACCATCACGTTCTTACTCTCAGACTCTTTCCCTCGAACCCTTATTTCCTGAGCTTCTACCTTTCTCTCTCTAAATAAAAACATAGAACCTCTATCAATGGATCATGTCAAGACTATCCTACAAGGATATAAGGATGAGTCACATCCATTCAAGAAGAAAATAAGTAAATCTATCAAAACTAAACCTAGTCTTGTTCATTCGGAACTAGAAAACAGAATCATGACGCCTAAGAAGGAAGTTCACTCTGAATGGTTGTTATCAAGTAAGTCTCTAATTTTGAATGTGTTTCATTATCAAGGATGGTTGGAGTGGTTTTACAATAATGAAATGCCATACTATCTGAGGCTGGTCCATTAGTTTTACATGTATGCCGATTTTTTTCATAAATGATCAAAAATGTTTGGATAAAGTCAATTGTAGACAGAAAAAGAATATCTTTTCATCTAATAATTACAAAAACATTATTTAATGTACCCCATGAGGGTGTGTGTGATGATCAATAGGGAATTTTGCCTCCAAACATTGACATTTTAAGTTTTGAGGAAGCATTAGTTGAGCTTACTGAAAATGGATAGCATATAAGGTCTATTACAACAAATCTTGATGGTGAGTGGAGATTCTTATTGAATTTCATCTAGCATCAACTATGTCCTAGAAAAGGGGATTTTTCCTCCCTTAAGTACCAGGTTGTTTATTTGTTATATCTATTGAATAATGTTAATAATATTAATTTGTGAAGATAATTAACGGTTCATATCAGTGTGTTGATCAAACCCTACTTCTAGACAAACTCATTATTTTATGCATGGGTTATCTCGGCTATGTTGAAATATAAGGTGTTGGGGAATGATGGTGAAGATAAAATTTTAGCTTGTGATGGTTTTTGTCTAAAAAAGGTTATCTATAGGATGATGAGAATTAATTGGAACCCCTAGAATAATATGTGGGTTGACAATAATGATAAGTTTTATGAAGATTTCAATCCTATTGAGAATATCTCGATCCCAAGGAATATGGTAGAACCAAGTCTAGGACCAGATGAAGTTGGTGTATATTTTGATAAAGAGATAGAAGATTAAGTTCAAGGAGTTGAAACACCAATAAATGGTAGGAGTGATCCTAACATTGAGGAATATCCAGAGAGGGTGACTTATGGTCCTATAAGTCCACATAGGCCTCTACCCTATATAAAATCACTTCTTACTGAGGATGTTGATGAGGAGACTAAAGATTCATGGAATATTTATTATGCTACCAAATATAATAGTTATGAGGATTAAAATAGTGAAGAAAGAAGAAGTTACAGTAATGAAGAAGAAAATGAAAGTGATAGAGATGAGGAAGAAAATGAAGAAGAAGATGATGCAAGTGATAGGGAATAATATGGAAGGAATGAGGAATAAGGAAGTGATGAAACTGATGGTGGATCAGATCATCCTGGTGATGATCAAGGTCTTGATGTTGAACCTATTGATCTTATATTAGAACCTTTTGAGCACGAAATTCCTATTTACTCTCCTATAGTGGAACACGAACCAATTGCAGAATCTCATGAGGTTGCTGAACATGTTGTGGTTGAGGAAAGGACTCTCAATTACTATGTTCATGTTGAATTTACTACTGTAAGGGAAGTCTCAGTGAATCGTATGAGAGAGTTAGTCTATTCAAGAAAGAGAACATCAATAGAAAGGAGGGATATAGGCAAAGAGATAATAGGTTGATGTAATTTCTCTTTTATATGAATTTTTTTTCCAGTATGAAGGATAGATCTAGGATATATGACTTTTGGTTTAGAGAATCCTAATTCAAAGGATAGGAATGCTACTCATACTTCTATTCATGTGGCTACTTCAGATTATATTGAATATGTCACCAAACATGATCCTGATGCGTTCAAGGATGAAATTTTGGTTGTAGTTAGATCTACCTCTTCACATCCACCTACTTCAATTACAAGATATAGTTAAAGAGATGTATATTTTATCAACAAAAGAGTTGTGTATTGGGTTGAGCCACAGTTGGTCTCAGTTCTGGAATCCATTTTCCTTGATTATTAGAAAATGAGGAATGAGCTGACTTCAATGGTTTCGTCCATCAACAGTCTCACTATTGATTATAGGACAACCTTGGATAAAGTGGTGAAAACTTTTGAGGATGATAATTATTGGAGTGCTACTACTTAGCCTCATCCTCCTACTCTTAATGTGAACCAGTTGAGATTAGATATAAATTATATAGTGCATGGTGCCTCCACTTCAGATTCCCCTGTTGTTCATTCACCAAATGTTGAAATTATTATATTTGTGATTCGAGAGGAACTTAAGAATGTTATTGGTGGCACTGATCATGAGAGACTTAGTAAGATCAGGAAGAACAATGACCATCTGCATGACATGGTGATATTCTACTCAAAAGAAGAAACTGATTCTTAGAAGTAAATAACCATGAATTTAGACTTCTATATTAAGAGGATTTTCACCAAGAATAAGATTACCAGACATTTCATGTATTTTGTGGAAAATTGAGGCTACCTCCCGATACTCAAGCCTTCACTGTGTTTTTTCATATTTAATTTTTCTTATCTATTTTTGTTTATTAAAAAAATAAAACATAACTTCACTCTGATAGTTAATATTTGATAGTGTATGTATTAGAATTTGATATATTATACTATTTTAAAAATTAAAAAAAATAATTCATATTATCTTAACTGATGACTAATCAATCTTTGTGAGATATTTTAAACAATCAAAATTTTTATAAATCTTCTAATTTTTCTAATTATATCTTATTTTATTTTAAATTAGGGGATTTTTAAATAATAATTTTAGATATAAATTTTTATAGGAACTCAACTCACTCACCTCTTGAGTGTCCTACTCCGACTAACAATACTGATGTTAAGTGAAATATAAAATAGAAAAGGAATAAGGTGTGTAATGAAGAAGAATATACAATTTTGATTAAATAGAATAAAATAGTTAAAAACTACTAATGATTCAGAAATGAAAGCTAAAAAGAGTGTATAACCAAAGTGGAGTTTTTATACTATAAGAGAATGTTACATACTATATATAATTTAAAATATGATATATAAATAACAATTAAAGGAATAAATCTAAAACAAAAATGGAATCATCTTAATAGAGAAAATGAGGATTGGTTTAGTAGATGACATTCTAGATAAAGAGTTGAAGTAATTTATTAAACAGATTAACATAAAACGATTCTAATAAACTATGTGGGAACTCTAAAGAAAATAAAAATATTAGGAATGGGTTCTTTATTGTTTTATATTCAAAATTTAATAAGGATATAGATATAGATAAATCACAAGAATGTGTATCTTCTAAAGGGATATAGGTTTTTCCATATGAAAATGGGTTCAAATTTAATGACATTTTTTCTTAAAAGGATGTACCAATAATTCTAAAAGATCTATAGGAAAGGTGTAAAAAAATGGCCATAATTAAAATCACTGTATAACTATTTTACTATCCTAAGAATAAATGTTTAAGATGATAAAATATAAATGAACATTAACCTTGGTTTCATTGGTTTTCTTCAAAAATGTGAACAATCTCATTCCATAGAAGATAATATCTATGAAAAAATGGAAATATATACCATAAAAAAGAATTTAAGACATATAGAATAAAAGATTTTGAAATACTAAATAAATCTAAAAAATATTGACCTCTAAATATAAGATTTTTTCTTTAATATTTATGCCTCGGAAATTTATCTCTTACTAAGAAGATAATGGAAAACTAATCTTATTCCCTTATATTTGATTGTATTGGTTTCCATATAGATAATTGAATTTGATATTGAAAAAGAGAACTAGATAGAAAAAATAATCTTTATAAATCTAGAATATTTCATCTATCATAAATTGATTTATGATTCAATGGGTACCAAAAGGCACTTGAAGATTATCCCTAAAAAAGACCGTCCATGATGAAGAATTTTTAAGTTCATCCCAAGAGATGATTCTAAAAAATAAATTATTTAGAATGAAAAATATTATAAATATTTTGTAAATTTGGATAGTTTTGGAAAAAACTAATGGTTAATTTAAAAAAAATCACTCATCTGTCCTTATATTAAATTATGTCAAATTTCTTTTTCGAGGTGGATCATATATTAAGTCTAAGGGGTAGTAATATTTCATGAACTTGAATATATTTGATGGGTTTTTTGGGGATGATTATAGGTATAAAATCCTTGAGAGATATTATTATAAAAATATTAAAATTAATACATGAAGTGGTATCACATGGTGAAAATTTTATGGATTCTGTTGTGGTATACTTAGAGTTGGTTAACTGATGAATCATTTTCTAAGATGTATGCGATGTTACCATTATATCAATTTGTATGAATATTATGTAATTATGATCAAAATATAGAGGATAATATATATTGAAAATGATAGAATATGTTTAAATATAAGTAGTAACTTCACTTAAATATTCACTTTTTCAATTGTTGTCAAAAGGGGAGAGGAGATCAGTGAATTAATGAAGTGATATGGTATTGATAATAAATATAAAGGGGTATATTGAATAAGTAAAAAAAATCATGAATATGAATTTTTTATTTCTTATTAATGAATCTATGAGAGATAAATTTAATGAATGTAGATTATTGGGGGATGTGGAAGAGACCAATAAATGAAGTTGGTATGAGAAAAGTGAGTTACCACCATTATTACTTAGTTGAGATTAATATGAAGCTATATTTTTATGAATATATAGGTGTATAGTAGAAACTCATATTTTTTAATGATTGTAGTTTTGGTTTTAAGTGGTTCATTATAAGTTCTAAAAAAATAAATAATGTTGTGTATAAAAAATTCTTCATGTAAATTGATAAATTTTCTTATATATGATAGATTTAAGGGTTTAGAGAATATGGATAGATGTTTGAGAAACCATTCATTTATAATTGAACATAAATATTGTTTAATAATATGTATTATAACATTTGGATGATATTCTGAGATAATTTTCAGTGTTTGAAAAGAATTTGAGGCTATTTTAGTTAAAGAGGATCAATCTAAGAAGATTATATTTTTTGGAGAATTTATCAAAAGTACTTAACACTATTAGAGTTCATAATTTTTATTCTAAAGACCTCATTGGATGGATCTTGGAAGAAGTCCCAAATAATGAAAAAGGAATGGAATTAAAAAAGTCTATTTCATAATCATTGTAAGGTCCATGTTTACCCCACTAGGTTAAATACCATAAGGGGTGAATCTGGGAATGAAAGATTAAAACTCTCATCATTTGGATCTTGTTTCTTCATAAAGAAAATACTTATATCGCTTCATACTTTCATAATGTACATATCAAAATGTGAACATTATAGATACACATCAATTTTAGATGGTTCACCCTTAACTGGGCTAGTACAAGAAGCATACAAAGACAATGTGTTGATGTACCAACTCCACTAAAATGAACTATTGTTATAAAGATTTAAGTGGACTCATTTTCCCTCCCTATCAACTACTAATAACATTTTTAAAGCTCACTAATCTCTTAATTTTAGTGTTTTCACTAAACCTTAAGAAGATTTATCTATTTAATACATATATCAATAATATTTACCCTTTATTTGGTGTGTTATTAATCATAACTTTAACCCAATTTATGCATATCAATATACCACTGAAAATATAAGAAATTCCTTCTAAATCTCACAATAACTCTCTTCTATTCCACTATTTGAAAAATTTCACAAAAATTTCAACTTCTTTATGAAACTTTTTTATTTAAAAAATATCACAACCTCTCTTGAAGCATGATAAAATTTCATGAAACTACCTTGGTTACATTGGCAAAAGTTTTTTTCTTCATGGAATTGATGTTTATGTGGGTATTTAACATAATAAAAACATTTACGAATGTATTTAATTAATTAATACCCTTTATATCTTTATTTATTCTTATTCTAATTAAAATAGGTGAGTAGTCTCTTATTTAAAAATGTTTCTATCCCTTGGTGAAAATTTCATGATTGCTACCAGCCCTTCATGAAAAACATTATTTTATTCATCTAACTCCCTTTCATTGTATAACTTTTGGGAATATATTCTTGAAAAACATGGTGCCTTCACATAACTCAATATCTTGAAAAACAATGCTACCTTTAGGAAAATTACATTCATGAATCAGCTCAATATTTCATTAATTTCATGGATTTTCTATATTTTTATAAGTTGGCTATGAGACTCCATTTTCCTAAAAATTTTCATTTCTACACATTTTAGACCCTAAAATTTTGGTAAATATTGGTAAACAGTACTGAATTGTATGTGAAACTTTATATAGACCTTCTAGATCTTTCATATCTCTATCCTAGAACTCTTTTAACAACTATAAGGGATCTTCACCACTGACCTTATAAACTTGTTTTATCAACAAATGCAGTCATCCCAAAATCCATACAATATAACCTTGAGCGATTGTTTCTCGAAATTTCATCCAAATAAAAAAAATCACTAGGTTATAATTTCTTATGATTAACTTCTAATATTTAAATGGTTAATTATGCGTATTTTTTAGTTTGACCCACTATTGAAATTGAAAAATGTATATTGAAAACATTTTAATGATGTTTAAATACTTTTTAATATTGATTATAATCTTCATATAGTTTATTTTGAATTTATAAATTAAATCTATGAAAAATATAATAAATTTAGAAAACACACTATCCTTATAAGGTTGATGTGGGTGGATTCAAAAAAATTCATTGAATTTTTGAACAATCAACGAAATGTGAGATTTAAGAAGGTAAAAATATTTTGTAATTATAGAATGAAATATTATAAAAAAATTGAATCAGTTAATGATTTTTCCTAATCTTAATTAAAACGAACATCATAATAAGATTATATAATTCAAGATATAGAATGAGAGTTTTATACACCACTAGAAGAAGTTCCCCATCATGAAACTGCATTCTATTATATAAAAGTTGAAGGATTTAAAAATACTCAATCATTTTGTGATGTTTTGAATAAGGAAATATCTTGAGTCTTTTGGAATGATAATTGAAGATATTTAAACCATATTTTTATGAGAATTAAAACTAGAAATATCCATAACATTTAAATTCTATGATATCGCTTCCCAAAATATTGTACATTCCAAACTTATTATAGATAAATATCTTTGACATTTTTATGAATATATAATGAAAAAAGGTATAAGAATAGAGTATATATACTGATCCTTATATTTAGTTATAAGATTTTATACTTTCTAGGTATCAAAGGGTGAATCTAAATTCATTTATGAAGAATCACTCATGCATTGAAGATGAAAAAATGATAGGCCCTATAATACCTTGTTGTCATAGAAGTTGGTTGAGAAGAAGATAGATTGTTTTCATTTATTCATATTATATTTTTTCAGACTTTTAAAGACTAAATATCATCTATTATTGAAGATAAAAATGTTATTTATTTTAAGATAATGTTTTACTTACATGAAATACTACCGGTCATATTATGAAATTTGAAGACCTATTCACTGAGTAGGAATATCTAATGCCATTTGATGTAGGGACATCCTGATCAAAAAAAGGAGATATTTTTCATTAGTTTGAGGACAAACTTTTAATAACTAGTGGTTTTAGTATAAATAATTTTTTAGGGCATATCGTTCTTTTATAAAGGTCACCATTCATGTTTTTAGGACCTAAGACTATACGATGCAGTATAATGATATATTCAACTACATAATATAGTGAAGATTTGGGAAGTAGATGATACATTTTTGAGGGCTTTGGGTGATACATTACCAAAAATTATATACATATTGATATTTACTTGTAATAACTATAATATAATATTGATAAAATATGTGACGTAGGTTAATAACTAATCAAAATAATGAGTAAGTTTTTCTTTTAAAGGGTTGAACCTTGTTAAAAACCCTAAGTATTGTTGTTCTTGTTTTCTTAATTATTTGATATTGTGAGGGTTAAGTATACATCTATAGATCCATACCAATTAACTAAGGAAATGATTTATACATAAATATGGGATAATTAACAGACAAATTTAAACTCAGAAAAATTGGGGGACACTTAATTATCCAAATCTTAGTGTCCCTACAAAATCCACTAAGCACGTTAATAGAATGTTGGGTGTTTACTATATATGGATCTAAGATTAATTTTCTAGATATTTTCCATCTCATATGATTCAAATAATTTACATGAAATGGTCATGTACCTTATAAACAATATACATTTGGATACAGGTAAAAAAAATTGTCATAATTTTTTGGGTGAATAGCACAAACCATAGCTTGTGATAAGTGTTACACATAAATATGTATTGAACATATTATTTTATTAGATGGAATATGTATTATAAAACTATACTATTTGAAGAATGAATATATATAATAAATTAAATGAGATAAGGTGGTGATATTAAATATCAATTACAATACTAAGTGTTAGATTCCATAAAATGTGGAACTTTCCAATACTTCAAGAAATTTGAATGGATGATCCTAATAATCAAGATACCTTGGATTGTATTGAGTAAGACAAGAAATTAACGAGGTTTTCAAAACTATTAGGTGAGTTTTAATTAGTTTTTTCTTTGGGTTACACTTAATTGGAAATCCATATCCCTTATGATACAAGAGGGGTGAAGTTGAATTTATATCTATATGATGGATCTGGATAAAGTTTTATCCACTTATCCATCCAAGATTTATATATGATTTGATTAAAAATAGTTGTCTAATAGATAAATTAATGACTTATTTATGTGATAAATAAGTTATTAAAGATTAAATATGGATCTCATCCTCTAATCGGTATAAAGAATTTAATAAGGGTTGTTAATTTAGCGGGTGAACATTTAATAAAAGTCTGTATTAAATGATAATAGTACATGATACCCATCTGATAAAAGCTTCTATTATAGATAGTATCATCATCATAATCCATCATAATTTTGAGATTAATCCTTATGAAAGAGAAGCTTAATTTAAACAACTCATATGATAGGTAACATAAGAAATTTTCTTAAGAATGAAATATTCTACGTGTTAGAGAAACACTTTCTTGGGTAACAAAGTTTTGAAGTTGTTCAATGGGTAAATTCAGATTCATTTAAGTATTTAAAGGATTTCAATACATAATGGCCTAATGATTTTTGGTCTCATATACTCAATATAATAAGTTAGGAAAATTATTCTCAATGTGACTGATTAATCTAATGACTTGGAGAAATTGAGGTTTTCCCTATAGTTTATTGTAGGGAAGAATTCATTATATTTTGAAATATAACATTTTTCCAAAAAAAATGAATGAGTTTAATAAAATGTTTTCCTATTATTATCATGTGTTGAAAATTGGTAAAATGGGAATGTGATTTATTGGTTCTTATTATTTATGGATAGTTACTAAGTTTGAAAGTTTAACTAAAATTTGGAAAGTTACTTGGAGAATCCATAAAAGTTACTTCATGTAGTGAGTCAAGTCCATTGGAAGAGAAAGGTGAGATATGATAGTAATGAGTAATGATTCAATATTATTGAATTATTTGAGATAAATTGATGGGTTTATTGAAAATATATGGAATTTACATGTCAGGTATCCCTATTACATAAATTGATTCTATAGTTTTGAGTGGTACTTAATACCAGTAGTATAATTTACAAGCGTTATTGATATAAAAAATTTAAAAATAATAGGTAATAATTTCTAGATCTTGTAGTTTTCATTCATGTATTTAATAATGTGTTTCTACATAAAAAATATTAATATAAAGGAATAAATCAAACTCATATGGGTTTTAGTAGAGTACATATAGCTTCATATCATTTCTGTATTTAATAATAGAAGTTATTTGTTAACATAGATTTTTTGTGTGAAAAAAATGAGTTAATTAATTTTATTTACATGTTTTATGATAAATTGGATTCAATAGAATGATTTTAAAAGGTTACAATGCTAAATCTATTTTATCTAGGAGAAAGTGTTTATCAAAATATATGATAAAATACGAGGTAATATTTTCACCCCACCCATCATCAGAATATTTAGTAGAATAAAGTCTTTTTTTTGGTGGACAATTTCAAAATATATAGAATATCATATATGGTATGAAAATTATGGTTTATTTGTTAAATATTTATACTAAATAGAAATAGAGGTTAGTTTCATAACAAAAAAATGTTTTTTCACATTTGAATTATTTTTTGAGAGAAATATTATGTATAAGATGATATTAAGAGTATTTTTGAATTTAAAGAAGTTCAAAGATAAAAAACAAGAGACTGGACTAATCTATAATTAATGCTATTTTCGGGTAATATCTTCAAGATTTTAGGAAGTGTGATTTTAAATAAAATGGTAAAGAGATGTAATTATTTTCTATGAGGAAGTGAATATTGATATTTCATAAAATTATTATACTAGTTAAATTAAATTTTAAATTTTAATTAATATCATAAAATGGTTTTGGGTTATGTTGTAAAAAATATAAAGAGTTATATTTATTTACAAAATCAAGGTGAATGTAACTTTTGTTGTACCCCTCTATCTATCATGGGCTTTTTATGACCGAAGCACTCATTTATGTATCTAATGATTCATGTAGTGGATGGAAGGTAAAGAATTTAAATAACTTATTTACTCTAGGTGTCCCACTAGAAAGATCATGAAGTTCACCAAGTAACCAGAGGCATCAAGATATAGGTACTAAGGTTACATTAATTATAGTATAAAATTCTATTATTTAGATATTCAGCTTCAATGGCCCCAATAAAATTCTTGAATATTTATATACATATTAGAAAATTTAAATGTGTATCCTTACTGTCTTGAAATAATAACTTTTACCTATATTATATTGGTAAATGACAATGCCTCTGGTCCCTAATAAAAGTTTCAGGTAACCCAAAAGTGAATCTCTAACTGATCATCTCAAAGTTCTATCAAGATCCAATATCAAATTTTCTTCAATATATAATAATTTATTCTTCCACTTTCTCTTTATCTATCAATACAATTTTTTAAATCCACTCAAACAATTTATAGCATTGATTTGTAATGGGTTTTTTTCCAAGAAAATCTTTATTCTTCTCATATCCTTCTATATTAGGTACTCATAGCTAAAAAATAGAGGGATGAGTTATTTGTCTATCGAAGAAGGTCAAGAGGTAGATTGTAGGAATTATTTTTAGGGAAAAGTTTATTTATCACTTCCAATGTCAAGGGAGTGATTAAAAACCACTCAACCCTAAGAGAGGAGACATAGGGTATCACACTGAGCTATTTATAAAATCCTTTATCAAACTGTGTTTTATCTATCTTTCAATTTACGCTTTGCATCATTAAAACTTCATATGAATACTTTTATAAATTTGATATATCCATTTTCACTATATATGATCTCTCCATTAATATGGAAATTATCTTTTTAATTAAAATAAAAATTATCACATGATTATGTCTATATATTTGTTATCTGAATTTATCTTTTTCTTTTTCCATAATTTTTAACTTGGGAAATTCACCCCCCCACAATTTCCATTTTATTTTAAAAACAATTGGTATAAATGGTTTATTGTTTTTTTATCTTTAGAATATTGTTTTTTCTTGTTTTTCTAATTGTATTCAATTCAAAATTGTGATTTTTTTATAATTAAATCTATCTATTATTCACATGATCTTGTTTTTATAGCATGGATTATTATTTTTGGAAAAATATCATGTAAACTCTTTATAGCATCATAGGTTATCCGACATAAAAAATAGTTATACCTATACATATTACTATAAAGCAACAGGAATAAAAATGGACACTTGATGATATTAAGGCATTTGAGCAGAATTAAAATTTCATGAATGATATACACTATAGTTTTGATGGAAATGAATTTAATTGTGTTTTTATAAGTTAAAATGCCCATGAAATGTTGAAATTGCAAGAAGTTACTCATTAAGAAACCAAAAAACGTTAAAGGTATAATGTTAGAAATGATTTGAAAGTATTTTTAAAGATTTTCTATACATCCAAATGAATTCATTACTAGTATTTTTACTTGGTTTATTGACATATAAAACGGTCTAAATTCCCTTGGTGATGATTTTATAAAAGAAATATTATTAAAAAAGATACTTTGTGTCTACCAAGACATTATGAACCCAAGGTTTTGACTATATAATAAGTGAATGATGTAAATAAAATAGAGGTTGAAGAACATATTTTATTGTTAATATTGTAAAATTTTATAATAAAGTTTCTAGCTGAGAAAGAGGCCAACGAAGAAAAAGATGCAAAGAAAATCATCACTTTAAAAGCACCAAATGTTGATTCATCTAAAGGTGAAGTTGAATATTTTCTAAAATCCCAAAAAATATGAATAAATTCTTCATGAAATTGTAATATTAAAACAGAATTAATAATATGAAACAAAAATGGGAACCAAAATTGACATGCTACAGATGTAATAAAAAGCATCACATTAATCTAAAGTGCTACATCGATAAAGAGAATGTTAAGGAAAGGAAAAAAATTAAGAAGAACCTCAAAGTTATAATTTGTATTGTAAGTAATTTTTGTATGAAATAACTTCCTAAACCTCTTGGAGTGACCCAAGTGTTAGGTTTCTTATGGAAAAAGTGGTTGAAGACATTATGTTTAGTTTCCCTCTTTCCATTTTATCATGTTTTTATTATTCTCCAAATTCTTCCCCTTATTATTTTTATTCCTGCACCTCAAGTCACCTTAATTATAAAGACAAAAAATATACTCATGATCAACTCAAATATAGTTTTAATAAACATTTTTCACTATAAAAAGAACCTAAAAAGAGATAAAAGCCAGTGCTTAGTGCAAAATAAAAGCTTCTAAAATAGAAGGAATAAATCTTAAATGAAAAGGAAAAATTATCCATGAAAATAAAGAATAAATAAGATATTAATAAGATCGAATCTATAATAAAATAATTTAAAATATATATCTCTAAATTTAAAAAATTTAAAAATAATATGTATAAAATTTTGGGCTCTCAAAGGAATAGAATATATTGGGTTGGTCTTGGTTTCTCAAATCATGCTAAGACCTTGAAAAATTCATTCAAAACCAATTTTATTAATTGATTATCAAAAGTTCAGTTTTATAATTATTATAAAATAATTGTACATTTAGTTTACGAATGTGATTAAAATAATTCATGATATGGTAGATCCAAATCAATTCATCTTCCATCAAGTATTTCAAATAGAAAATATCAAACTAAAAAATTGGGATACCTAAACCATTATTGTCTAACATCAGTGGAACCATAATTTTTTTGGTACCAAAAACATTAGTGGTTTGATAATATAGAAAAACTATCTTAATATAGAATTCTAAGAAGCACTATGGAACCTAGATAGTGGTTACTCATGACACATATATGGGGAATCTATAAATTCAATCAATTCAATAAACTAAAAATAGATCACCTCACTTTTAGTGATAACTATAAGGGTAAGATAATTACTAAACCTACCACTAGTTTTTATAAATTATCTCTTATTAAAAAATATTTAATTGTTAAAGGATTAAAATACTATTTTATAATCATTAGAAAATTTTTTGTTATCAGTTTTAAAATATCTTTTGAAAATTATTTTTTAGATGTTCTTAACTTAAAAGAAAGTCTTTTATTTATTTCCTATCATTTTTAGAAAAAAATATACTATTAATTAAAAATATCTCACAAGAAAAAACATAAAATGATTGAGTTCCTATGTTTTTGAGTTTTGGTTTTAGAATAAACACCTTCTCCACTGTAGCACATAGTTACTTTTCAAACTAATACATTATAAACATGTTTGCGATTTACCTAAAATACATTTCAAGTATTAAATGTTATGTGAAGCATGTCGATATAGTAAGTAACACAAATATTCTTTTAAATCTAAAATGTGATTTCTTCTTCAAAATATCTTGAATGTATTTATCTTAATATATTTAGACCTTCTAAAATTAACAATCTCAAAGCTAAATCATATATTTATGTAATGATTGATGAATTTAAAAGATTAACATGTGAATTAAAATTATCACATACAAGTTAATCTTACCAATCCTTAAACATGTTTGATAAAAATGTAAAAAAAAGAAAAATGTATAAAGGTTATTTATATTCAAATAAATCATGGAGGATAACTAGAAAATAATGAATTTGATTATTTATTCTCTCTTAAAAACTATAATCATATTTATTTTCTCTTTTGACCCCCAAAAAATTTGAGGTAGTCAAGAGGAAAATTTTAACTATCAAATAAATTGCATGAACTCTGTTAAATGAATTTAATTAACATAATTATTTTTTTGGTTAAGGAAATAAATACTGTATTATTTATCATTAATCATGTTATCATAATAGATTTTATAAAAATTACCCCTTATGAACAATGTAAAACTAAAAACCCTAAAATTGGTTGTTGTAATATTTTAGTTGGAAATGTTTTATTCTCAACACCAAAGAAAATATTAGAAAATTTGACTCCAAATCCGATGAACATATCTTTTTTCGAAACTCTAACTAAATAAATACATATCGTGTCTTTAACAAAAGGAATAAAATGTTATATGAATCAATTAATTTTTTTTATTAAAATATATTTCTCAATTGTTTTGTTGAAAATGATCATTTGACTTCAAATAACATTTTCAAACCTTAAAAAATTAACATTGAAAAAGAATTGTCTTCAATTTCATTACCTAAAACATTTAAATAGTATAAATACCATCCCCTTGAAAATTTCATTACAATAAAGAGATTAGGAACTTTTACTATAATATGAGTCCCAAATGAGGTTGAATATATTACTTTCATCTGTCACTAAGAACCCCAAAATGTCAATGATTATATTAATGACTAAAATTGTACTCTCTCCATGAAATAGTAACTAAATAAATACATTAGAAATGATATATGATCTCTCATAGAAATATATAATGATCATTCCATCATAGACACTACATTTATTTTTAGGAATAATTTATATAGGAATGGTAATATTACTATAAATAAATATCAACTAGTGGGTAAAGGTAATAATCAAGAAAAATTAATCAAATATAGTGAAATATTTTCACCCATCACTTGGTTTGGATCTATTAGGAACCTGTTGAAATTCACCTCTCACCTTAATTTAAAATCTATTCAAATAGATTTTAAAACAACCGTTAAAAAAAATTTTATTATGGAAAATATATATTTTTTGGAATAAACAAAAAATATTTAAGGACATTATTTTCAAAATTATGATTTTAAATTAACTAAATATCTTTATGTTCAAAACAATCCCCTCTGTCTTGGTTTAAATGTTTATATAATTTTATTTTATTATGTGATTTTAAAAAGAGATGAGTTTGTTCGACTTTTTATATAAAACACATCTAAAATGATTTTTTACTTGTCTAAATTTACATTGATGATTTGTTTTCTGGGGTCAACCAATGAATATCATTGTTTTTAATTTTCTAATTTCATTATAAAAGAATTTGAAATGAGCTTTATTGGTGAAATATTTTTTTCTTAATTTTAAAATTTCTCAAAATAATAATGGTAGTCGTACAACAAAAGGCATATAACCCAGTTTACTCTTAAAATTATTCAGCATTGGTCATGATAAAGAAATTAAGTACACCCATGAATACAAATTATAATCTCATGTTGGATGAAGTCGGTAAAATAGTCATCAAAAATATTTATAGAATTGTGACCGATAATCTACTTTTTCTTAATACTACCTATCCTGAAATCATGTCAAGTGGTTATCTTAATGCTCATTTTCAATCAAATCCAAAGGAATCTAATATTAAATCTATTAAAAGTATTTTTCATTATTTATAGGGAACTAAAAATTATTTCTTGTTTTATATAAAGGGAAATTCATTTATATTTACTATATTTTATGATGATGATTTTGGTGGATTCCATCAAGAGAGAAAAAGTGAAAGTGGGACTTTCCACCCACTTATAAAATTCATAATCTCATGGAGTAATAAGAAGTAGAATTATGTTTCTTTTTTTGATAATAAAAGCTAAATATATAACCTATGGTAGTTTTTGCGCCAATAAAATGTTGATAAAACACAATCTCTTAAAATTTGGGCTTACATATGAGAATGTCCCTATTATATTTGATAATAATTATTCCATTAAAATTTTTAAAAATCTTATCCAACCTTCTTGCACTAAACACAGTGACCTTATGCACTATTTTTTAAGAGATAACTAATAAAAGGGTGATATCTTATTTAAATTTCTTAAGAAATAGTATTTACTCATTGATATTTTAACTAAACCTCTAGTAGTTGATTGTTTAAATTTAAATAAAATGGAATTTGTAATGTTATTCTAATGATTATTTTCATTTGACCATGGATAAATTGAGTAATCTTTTTAAAAGTCATTTTTTAATATTGATCTCATTTAAAATATTGTTTCTTTTTATTCTTCTAAAATATAGAAAATATTGATTTATTTTTTGCAATAATTATTTTCTATTATTTTTTTAGCTCTTGGATATGATCCATATATATCACTTTTATGTTCATTTAAGGGGAATAATTATCTCCTAAATTCAAAAAAAAAATTAAGATATATTGTTTTTGAAATAAATTTTTTTATTGAAAAATGTTTTTTCATATTATTAAAATATAAAGTCATATTTTCCAAAATATAAATTCATTTTTACATAAAAAGGTATTTTATATTACAACCTTACTATTTGAAAACTTTTAAAGTAATTGTTTTTTTCAAATTTTGTATAAAATTAGCGTGTTGTTAATTTTTTATTCTTTTTAAAATTATTTTTAAAAATTATATAAGAATTTTTTTTATAATATCTTCCCTTTTTAAATAATACATTATCTATATTAAAGTAGAATTAATTATTTATACAAATTTATTTATATACTTTTCTCTCAAACAATGTTTTTTAGTTTTCTTTGAAAAAATAAAATGGGGGATCATTTCCAATTATTTTTTAACATTAAAATAAAATAGTTAAGAGTTTTTTAATAATGTAATAAATAATTAATGGAAAAACCATTCATTGAGCTAAATAATGTTTTATAAAATATATTTAAAGTAATTTTTATGTCTTTTTTTCTTTTTTTCCTTTTCCTGCCATTCCTCATTTTCCTTCTACTTTGTAAATATATTTTTCCATTAACAATTATTTTAATAATTAATTTATATCTCTTTATAATTATCTTATTAAGGGGTAGTGTGGAAGGTAAGATATGTTTTAAAAAAATTATTTTTTAAGCTTTATTTGTTATAAAATATTTTTATTGTCTCTTGAAATTAATTTTCAATCTTTTTTTATTTTCAAAATATTTTCAAAATATATATAAAGTTTTTCATTAAATATATCCTTTTATATTTATTTTCTTCCCTATAATAATTTTATTTTTTGTAAATAGAAGGTGGATAAATTTATTAAAAAGGGAGATAATTTTACTGATCTTTAAAAATGGATAATGTTTTTAAAGGCATAAATTTATTGATTTGTTGTTATATGTGTTACTGATTAATTTTTTCACAAAGGGGAGTTAAATTTTTTCCTTTTTCTAAAATATATAATGTTTGTTTTATTTACAACATCACCACATTCAATATTTTGTTTGAATATACTGTTTTATAATGTTAAAATATTTATATTTCTTTTACTCTGGATTTACACAGGATGTAAAATTTTATGTTAAATGTTAGTGATCATCAAATGGGGATATTTTTTTCCTCTTTGTATCTTATGGTATTTTAAAGAAAAAAACACTAATTTATATATCTATTGATTCCATTTGACTGCTTTTTAGTCTTAAATTTTGTTCTTTTACTCATGTCATTGATGGACTAAATAAAGATATTAAACTATATTTAAAGGATTTCTGATTATATTATTAAAGGTTTAGAATATTTATTTATCATGATTTGAGATCATGTAATTATGTTGGTAGATCAATCAAATGTCAGGGAAAGATTATAGGGAGGCATTACATGAAGATAGTGGGATATATACTGCACCCACTAGCTGGTGAAAGGTATCGAGCCACTGGTTCTATATGGATAGATGGTTATTCATACTATAAGTTTGTCGACCAGATGGTTGATGGGGAACCTACCAACTGGTGATCATTCCATAGTTACAACAGTATTCCATAAGACCATCATCTCATTATGGATATCCAATTAAGAATTTATAGAACCATTTTGCTCCCTTTATACCACTATCCAGTTGGTGAGGTGTACCAGGTAGCTGGCGGCATCAATAAATTTTCTTCAAGTGTTCATTAATTATCTTGAAATATTCTATTATTTCAGTCTTCTTCAACTTCAATTACCCATGATGAATTCCATATGACTCTAAGACTAATTAAATATTATAAATAGGTGTCTTTGGTACATTTTAAGAACCAATCCTTCCAAAATTTCACTAGTTAATGACAACACCTTCGATCCCAGATCAATTATTGGGTTGACCCAAGGGCTAATCTCTTGCAGATAATCTTAATTTTCTTTCAAGAACCAATATTAATTTTTCTCCAATCTCTAAAATTGTCTTCTTTTATTATCTTTACCTTTCTCATAACACTTGTAAAAAAATATTTTGAGAGATTTAGGGACCATATTTTTAATAGTTTTGGACCAGAAAACCCTTTATTCTTCTCATATCCTTCGAAATTGGGTGATCACTACTGAAAAAGTGTGGGATAAGTTCATCAGCTACCATAAAAGATCAATAGAGTTAGTATAACCATAATTATGTGTGAATATATTATTAATCACAACAAAGTTTAAGGAATTAATAACACAACCCGATCAACATAATGGGGGGAGACATAAGTCCTCACACTAAGATATTTCTAAACTCCTTAATCAAATTTTTTTTCCATCACTTTCAATTTACACTTTGTATCATTCAAACATGATATTCACAATTTATTAAACTTGATACATCCATTTAAACTTTGAATAATCACTCAATAAATATTGAAATTAAGTATTTAATATATATCAAAATTATCACTTTATCATATCTATACCTATTAGTTTGGAATTTACCTTTTACTTTTACTTTAATTTTTTTAAAATGAAATTCACTACTATTAAAATTTAATTTGACCAATAATTGGAGTTAAATAGATCTTTGTGTATATCATTTTCAAATCAATTTTTGGTCTTTTTTTAAATTTTTTAATCTTAATTAAGCTCAATGTTCCATATTTTTATAATAAAATATAACTCTTATGCACAAGCTCTTGTATTTTATGATAGAAATTATTTTGATTGGAAAAATAAATTTCCAAATTTTCCTAGTATTATGTGTTACCCTATCAAGAAAATCATTATGGATGAACATATTACTATATAAAAAACTTGACTTCAAACGAAAACCCTGTTATATTAATGATTTTTAGCTTAATGGAAAATCTATGAATTCTCTACAATACGGGTTTGACCGAAATAAATTTAGTCATGTTTAAACATGTGAATGTGCCCATAAAATATGAAAATTTATAGAAGTTACTCATGAAGGAACCGATAAAGTTAAAGACTCTAGATTATATATTTCTGAGAAATATTTTTGAAGCTTCTCTATACATCTAAATGAATCCATTACTATTATGTTTATAAGGTTTTCTAGAATATTAAATGGTCAAAAGTATATTGGTGATTCTTTTTCTACATATATCTTATTAAAAAATATACTCTAGGTCCTACCAAAAAATTGGATACCCTAGGGACCAACTATACAAGAATTTAGGGACTCAAATAAAATAGAGGTCTAAGAACTTATCAAATTTCTAATGAAATAATGAGTTACTATAAATGGACATACTAAGAAGGAATCCAACAAAGATAATGATTTAAATAAATCTATCACCTTAAAATCTATGAATGATTATTCACCTATAGGTGAAGTTAAATATTTTTCTCAACTCACCAAAAATTTATAAAAAATAATAAAGAAAAATAAAGCTTCTATAGAACTAATAATGTGAATAAAAATGAGAAATTGGATGTGAAATGCTATGATTTCATGAAAAAGGGTCACATCAAGATGGAGTTCCCCATCTATATAAAAGAGGTAAAGGAAAGGATAAAAGGTAATAATGATCTCAAATTTATATCCTAGAGTGTATGTATCACCAACCAACCCAGGTCGACCATGAACTAGTTACCTGAGATGGCTCGCTATAGTGCCTAAGAGGTTTTTGTAACCACTGGGGATGGAAACCAGTTTCAGACATAAAATATAATTTAATTGGGTATGATTTTCATATAAATAAGAAAAATAAAAAAATTAGAATAAAAAACTGAAAACTAAAAAAAATATAACCTATTACACGTACATCAGTGTGACATCATAGATCACGTCCAACCACAGAACCATGCTCACTCCATGAGCGATCATGAAGTGAGAGATCCTTAAAATAAAAAAAAATATAGGGTAGGCCTAACTACCATTATGCTGAGTAGGGATATAGGAGGATAAAAATTCACCATACCTTATCTTTAAAGAGAAATCCAGAACAAGCTAGTTTGAAAATTAAACATATCAATATAGGGTTTTATATTCATTTTTAAAACAATTAAAAATATTACATTTAAAAAAATTAATTTCCATCACTTTGTAAAATATTTTTCAACATTTGAAAAAAATTCAGTAATTCCCTTACAAAATATATCTGGTGCTAAAATAGGCTTCCTAGTTTGATGATAAAAAATAGATATTTCAATTTATAAATAAACTAAAAAACAATGTAAAGTATTGTAAATGTTAGAATTTTGTCATGAGATATAGGGTGGAGGTTGATAAGACCTGTAATAATAACATTATCAATCTATAACATCATTAAACATCATAAAACACCACCCAAACACTATGTTCACCCTCCCTAGATTGACCTCGGGGCATATCTCATAGGAAATCATGTTAACTACTTATGGGCACTGGAAAATTCATAATTTTAATTATTTAAGAAAGTGTAACTAGGATTCAACATAACAAACCAATAATTACCATTATATATAAATAGAGATCAGTTCATAAAGCTAGAATATATATACATGTCATACATTTTTCACAAAAATAATAAATTTACATCCTCGCCTATGAACTCTCATTTAAGACAATCCTTTTTATCTAACCATATAAATAAAGAACATACCATATTCTAGGATTACATCCCATTTCATACATTTATCACATACCACATTTCTAATATGTGTAACATGCCTTATGAGGGGTTTTTCATTTTCAATAATGATTCTTAATGTGCCAACTGAGCCTCATGATATTTAAAAGAGACATCACTCATTTGGGAAACCATTTTTTGAAAAACTTTCTAGTTTCAAATCCTCACTTCACACTAAAGAACATATAAACCTTGATATATATATATATATATATATATATATATATATATATATTTCCCTTTTCCCAATGTATATATTTTCATCTCCATATGGGAATATGTACAAAGTGGGAACCCATATATGTATCTATATATGTATATGTGGATAATTCACATTTAATGCATCCAAGGATTGGAAATAACTTTGTGTAATTTTAGTAATCCAGAACAAGACTTTGGGTAGTTCCATATACAACACAGAAATCATCTCAAAAATAAATTAGACATTTAATATTATTTTCATTTAAAAGGAAGAATAAAAATGTGATTTTATAAGAAAAATAAATATTGGTAGCTAAGGGAAATTATTTGATTAAAAGTGATAAACCATTTCAAAGAAACAAAACCATTTCAAGTAGAATATACAACATATATATAAAAATGAAAACAAACTTTAAAATAACCCTAAAATCATATTTTTTTAATTAAAGGTTCAAACATAGGATAACCTACCTATAATTTGATACCCTTATTAATGGAGGCATTGTTCCACCTAAAAGTGGTAAAAGACACTATAAATAAAATAGAAAACTAAAAAACAAAAAATCTATAATTAAAATTGGTCCAAAGAATAATAATGGAAGAAAACACAAATGAAACTGATAGAGAATCCATCACCTTCAATGGTCATGGTTAGAATAGTCCTCAATCGAACCCCAAAAACCCTATAATCCAAAACTGAAAAAAAAGAACCCGAAAATTTGGATAGGGTATGGATAGGTCATGTGTATTGAATAAAAGGGGAATAAGAGTAAAATAAAATGGAGGATAAGATAAATAATAGAAAACACCCACCTGGGATGATCACATAAGGACTGATATGAGGAATTCACCCATGGTGGAGGTAGAGGGGAAGAGTGGGGTGTTACTCGAGAGACACTTCTGGGAGTTTCGACTGAAGATAGGGAGGGGGAATGGATTCGACAAAATGGGTAAGGGGAATACGTTAAAATGATGATGATAATAATAATAATAATAATAATAATAATAATAATAATAATACATTTTTTTAAAACCTGGACACAAAACACTATTGGCCAAACTCTATTCCCTCTAATGGGATCCTGGAGTACCCCACACGGGATGGACACACAGTTTTTAAAATACTGCACCAACCATGTGGTTGTCCCTATTAAAAATAAAGATTTATAACATGTTTTCTATATAGTTTAGCAAACCATGCGCTTTACCAGTGCGAAATACACTGCATTCCCAAAATCTCTCAATTTTTAGGGGAAACATTTGGAAACACCCGGAAATAAATAGAAAATCAAAGAATAAATAAAATATAAGAGTAGTTTCATGTCTAGGTGTGAAAAATATATGCACTATTGAAACTTTCTACCCACTATAAATAAAAAAGTTTCGATTATTTGAGACATGAAGTGAAGTAAAAACAGCACCCAAAATGAAACCTCTTCCACATAATGACCAAAAAGTAAAAACTTGGTTTCTATCCAAAAATCAAAAATCTAATATCTAAAAGAATCTTTTAAGATAATACTCAAATAACTAGCTCAATATATCAAGAAACTGTAAACACATCCCAAGAACATGATCCAACAAATAGAATAATTAAGACAAGAGCCTCTCCTTTCCAAACACCATTAAATATGGGACACCCAGGCCCCTATAATAGAAATGAAATCAATAAATAATAATGACCCTTTTGGTATCTCCATGATCATCCATCACATGACCAACTATACTAGCCTACCAATCTACTATGCCAGAGATTAGTCAGGTGGGCACATGGGGTTTCTCTATAAATAAAGCTTGGAGACTATGTTCACTATAAGATCCCTCTATGGTGGCCTCCCACTATATTAAGTACCCTATAGAACATTGATTTCACAAGATGTTATAAACTCAAAAGATCCAAAAGATATTATAAGTGATGCACAAAATGAAAAATAATACCATTTCTCAACATGATTTAGATTCTCTTAAAAGGTCTCTTATATTGAAACAAGAATTTCCTAAAGAAGTAAAAGGGAAGGGAGTCCACCAGATTAAAAATTAGTGTCCCCAAGTGATATATCCTGATATAGAAATTAAGAAACCCCTAAAGGAATAAAAAAACTAAAATAAAAAAAGGCTCCTAAGATAATTGGATGAAACAAACCATCCTTAGAACCATTCTGAAAAATTCAAGACACATAAAAAAATGCACTACCCATAAACTTTAATAAAATTATAAAACCAAGATCTCGAAGGAATACTACCTATAATGAAGGAAATTGGGACTAAAAACCAAAATAGGATGAAAATATACAAATGAGGATACCATAAACATACATTCCTCGATAAGATAAACATTTTCTATAGTCTCGGGTCAAGGGAGAATAACCAGGGACCATATCCCAGAACATCAACACTCACTGAAACAAACTAATCAGAAAAATAGACCACCTCTATATATATTATACCCACTCACCTGAGACATTACCATCCAAATAAGTGATTACAACACTGACTCATACACCTTATCAGAAAAAATTAACACTAAAACATCTTGTACTCTCTTAGGAGTTGTCAAAGGAGAGTACTCAAATAAATGCTTATTCAAATTTTTTTCACTGACTTTAATAACCTAAAAAATGACAAGATCAAAATACTAAATGATAGCCACTAATATATCTAAATGGAAATGTATTCAAATAATAGAAAACCAAATAAATAAGAAACTAAAATAATTTCCACTCCGATATCAAATAAAACAAGTTGGGTTAATATTTTTTTTCACTTTTTAGCTCCCCCACTATATGAAACTATTAACCTCGAGACCTATGGATGGAGGTCTGATATCTTGAATCATCTTCTTCCCTATAGTTAGAAGAAAATAATCCTTAACTGAAACATCCCATTTCAGTATCACAATTTATCATTTTTTCATCAAGTATTTATGTATACATCCCCACACCAAAATATATACACACCCATGAACATGAATAAGAATTAAATCACCACACAAATAAATCTTTATATGTGATATTTCATAGATTATACCAAAGTTCAAGTAAAAATAATTGGGAATTTAATTTTCAAATAATTCTTTATGATAACCCAAAAAAATTAAAAACCACTTCTTCCCACTAAAACAAAACATTTATAAATAATCAGTTCACTTTTCATTCCTCAATTCCATTAACTTTTCATGATACAACACCATTTTCATTTAAAATTCAAATAACCCAAGATTTTTATTTAATAAATATAAATTTGGTAAAACAAACATTAGTTTACACTTAAGAAAAACACCCCCATAATTATTTCAAACCAATAACAAGAGAAAATTTATGTTTCCCAATACTTATAAAAACTCAAAAAAAATTAAAGTATGTGGTGCATGGTTTTTCTCACTGTTTGAAAGACTATGTGCTAACTATGAGAGGTAAACTAGAGGTCAATAGAGGTATCCTCACGACCTATGTAAGTTTTCAAAACCATGAATAGTAATCGTTCATCCTCTAAATAACCCCAACAATACTATCCAAACATTTTATATTTTTAAAATGGCCAACCAATTCTTATCTCCAATCATAAACATTCAAAAAAATAACTAAAACCTTGAAAACATCTAAGAACCAAACTCATAATTGAGATAGAAACATCCTAGACCACCCTAGAAATACAAGTGTGCTTCCAAATAGAAGGTGATCATGAACCTACCTATGAATAACCACTTAAATTAAAATAATAACATCTCAAAATTATTAAACAATCCCAAATAAAAAAGTATATCCTTACTCTAATACCGGTTTTTCATGAATCAACCTGGGTTGAACCAGAACTGATTACCCAATTCGACCTGTAACAAAGCCTGAGAGGTGTTCTCGATATTATTATGATGGAAATAAGTGTCATGAATAAAATATAATTCAAGTTGTAATGATTAATCCTGTAAATGAAAAAAAATAGAATAGTATTTGAAATAAAAAATACTATAAGTACCTCTGTTTGACCTGATGGGTCACCTCTAACCACAGAACACTTCTCACTCCATGAGAAATGTAGAACTGGGAGAACCTATGACTGGAAAATAATCGTGTAAGTGTTAGAAATTAAATTTTAACACCCACATATTATAAAAGAATAAAATTTTAATCGTTATCATATGATACACACATCTTCGATCTTAAATATCCCTTGAAATATATTTCTTTAAATTTAATCACTTTAATAGCTTGTGGAATGCGCAACCCCGAGTCTAAATGAACCATAATATAGTATAACATAACAAAATTTCCATTAAACTATATGGTATGAATATTAATTAATAGATTATTAAAATTTTGGTTATTTATTTATTAGAAATAAAATATGAATCATTTAAAAGAAAAATAGATGTTTTATGAAAACTTTATTTTTTCTAAAGTATGGTTTTGTCGCGTTCTGTACAAAAAAAAGTAATTTTAATTGTTCCAAATTTTGAAAATATATTTTAAAAAATAAAATCAATTTCTTAAATAATCATATAAAAACTAACATATGGTGAATTTTTTATATTTTTCTTAAATGTTTCATTTTCTTAATGAATAGTGAAAATACTGATTTTTATTGAAAACTGCATTTTTGTTTAAAAAAACTTCAATGTTAAATTTAGTTTTAAATTTTTTTAATGTAAATTTAGTTCAATTATATTAAAATATATCTATTTTTTTATATTTTAATCATTTTAATATTCTATTGTGATGTTAAAAACTTTTATACACAGGATAATTTTCTCTTTTGAAACCCGGTTTTTTGTCGTGCCTGTAGGTACAATTTTAAATTGAATTATTCCACTTCTTTGAATTTAATTTGTAAAAATTTATTCTATATTTGGAATAAAAATAATTTATATTTTATAATAAATTAAAATTAATTATTTACCCAAATGAATAGTGAAAATAGTAAAAATCAATTACCTTAGTTTAGGTAAAATAGATTTACTAGGTAGGTAAACTAAAAATATAAGTGTTAAAACAATATAAACACTTGTCTAAATTAAATTGGATGTCCATGTTTCATAATTATAATTTATATTCTCTATAATACTCTATTTGATTACTTTTATTAATGTGAATAAATGTGGGTAAACGTTATCTTTCCAAAAATTACAAGTGTGCCACTCACCTCATTTATAAAATGTCACCCACTCTTCTATATTCTTGACACCTTAAAATCCTTTTAGATTTTCCAATATCTTATCAAATCATATAAAAACATAGATACCATCATTCTAGAAAACTATTTTGTTTCATAAATCCATTTTATTAACATATTATTTATAATATGAAAGAGGTGGTCTGAGAGGAGGTAAAATTCCTAACTATGCGTTTTTGTTTTATTTATTCTTACACATCTTTAAAATAATCTTAACTTATTATTATATATTAATTTTTTTTATAAAATATAAATATATATGATTATATTATGTTCAAGACCTATAGATATCTCTTCCTCCCTTAAATGGGAAAAGATAACGTCTATTGTCTGTAGGGAAAACTTCAACCTCACAAACTGATGTGACATGTTTTCCATCAACATCACTCATAGTTGGGTATGATGATGGATATAAAGTATATATATTATATTTATAATATAATTATACCTATGTATTAATTATATCATATATAACTTTTTTATATTCCATTACGTAGGAGATAAGATAACACCGCCCGTGTGTACAATGGACTATCACCTCGCATAACAATATTATTTTTTCACTAATTGTTTACAAGGAAGGTAATAAATATATATCTTATGAATATATGTGATATAAACGGAATAACTATTATATTAATTACATATTTATCATTTTTAAAAGGATAATATATCATTTTATTTCTTACACTGAAAAATGGTAACGTTGTTTGTGTACATGTGGACAATCGCCTTCATAAAGTGATGTGGCCCACTTTTCAGCACCACACTATATGGATGATATATAAAATTATATTTAAATAAATAATATTTTATATATGATATTATGATAATTATTTAAAGATAAAATATTTCTTACATTCTTTCCATAATGATCATTGAAAAATGGAAACGTTACTCATGTGTATGTATGGCCAACTGTCTCCATGATTGCAATATATTTCATTTTTCATAACCAGCTTCCATTATTGTTTTAAAAACAATAATTTATGTAAAAATATTATAATTATATCATGATTATTATTATTTATATTTTTATATAAATATCTCCTTGACCATAGTCAACCTACCAATGCCATTTTTGATACATAATCCAAATATCATCAAATCATCCGATATACAAATAATTGAATAAGTAATAATATATAGCATGTTAATAATTTAAATAAAAGGAAAAATAAAACAGAAAAATATTATTAAGAATATATATAATTAACATAATATTATTAATATAGAAGATAATTATTTATGTGATGAGTCTGACTTAAGGTAAGGGACTTCATCTCAATTTCCCTTCATTGATGCATATTTTATTATTGTGAACCTAATTTATTTTTATATGGTTTAAATAATTACCCTTTTACATGTAATATCATGAATCATTAATACATCATTTTATTTTATGTTTCAATTTTAATTATTTCATCCAATGGAATTTTAGTTGAACATTACCAAGTGGTAAAGGTCTCCGTCTCAATTTCTATTCATTAAGGAATATTACAATGTTTTTCCCCTAGTTTATTTTATATGGTGTATATATTTTCCCATTTTCTTGTAAGATCATGAATTATTCATAATTCATGGTATTTTTGTTTTAATTTGAATTATTTCATATAAGGGGACTTGAATTGATAATTTCCAGGTGGTAAATAATTTAATAACTCATTTTCATTTCATTACGTTATATTACTTCTTCATTATGATTAATTTTCTTAGATTATTTTTGAAATGAAATATGATTATCTTATATTTTATTTCCACTTTTTATGTATATTTAATTTTTTTACACATAATCAATTCACTGATTAATTCCCAATTCAATGTTATGATAATTATAATGGATTTCTTATCAATTTCTATTTCTTTGAGATATATTTTTTATTACATACCTATTCACATTAAAATGGTCTATATACTACACCTTTGATGTATTTAACATTATTACCTATTTCTTCATGATTTTATATTTGAAAACTATATTCTTGATGAATTTATGTCCCCCTTTCATTTCTTATTGAATTATTGGATTGTTAACATTATCTTGAGACAATCACTTTAATGTTATCATTTTTCATTAAAAATTATATTTATATTAAATATAAATATTATTTATATAATTGATATCATTTTTTATTAAGAATTATACCATTTTTACATACAGTTCTTACATTGAATGTTATTAGATTATCTGGGGAAATATTGATAAATCCATATTTTTTACATCGTAGAGATATTTGATGATGCACATTATTCATGAATTAAATATATTATTCAATATATGAGGAATGTTTTGTACATGAATATATGGGTGGGAACAGTTATATATAGTCCCTTGATGCATCAATAGTCTCATGATGTGAATCAATATGCTAGAATAAAACTGGTTTCTACCTATATTTTTGAACTATCTTGTGAAGGGTCTTTATAGTAATGGTATCATGTGCCTGAGAACATGATGTTAAATGGTTACGAATTTCTATCATTAATAATTTTGTTATTACTATCCATGATATTTTCATAATGATATTGTCTTTGTATTATTTTCACTTTCAGTTTATTTACTAAATGGAATGTGTATTCAGTTATTTACCATACCATATTTAGTATGCCTTATCTTATTGTTCATGTTATTTCTATAATGGTATTATTAATAGATTCATTTAATTCTTTTTTTAGTTATTTACATTACTAAATTGATTATTCTTATAGATTCATGATAGATTCCACTATACTTAACCCTTTATAAGCAGTTGATCTCGCCCTTGATTTTCTTCTTTTCTTAGGAATCCATAAAGTTTGCTATGATTGATATGGAATGATATTCGAGAAGGAATAATGTTATTCTTAAAAAGAATTATTTTGTAATTTTTCTTTTTAAATGGAATATGGGAATCATTTATGTATCTAGTTTTTCAAGACTACTAAACAATTTAGTCCTTTGAGACGAAATACCTTGTATCTTATAGGAATGTAATAAATAAGACACTAGATCTGAGATACTAGGTTCGGGGTCACTAGTATTGGTATTACAATAGGTTTTGTAGAAACTTTGGGAACTCTATTAAGGACAAAAAAGATTATGGAAGATAACCCTATGATAAAATTTTAGTATAATCATAGATGAATGTATTAAAGTTTTTGGTAAAAAATATATTATGTAGTTTTTACTAGAAATAGATCCTTTTATAAATACTGAATGTGGATGTGGTTCTAGAATAGATGTAACTAGGGGTAATAAATCCAAAAAGGATGAATTGGGAATGACTCCATCATCACCTGGTGCATGATAATAATACTTATTGTGCATATCATTTGAAACTCTTGTGGTATATAATTTGGATAATTAAAATTTTCATTACAAATGATTTTGATGTATGTTAATAGATGATGAAAATTAATTAATTGGTTAATACTATGTTTCCTTAGATTGAAAATAAGGTGTCATGATTTAGATATCCTAAAAGTGATTATATGGTTTTCCCACTATGATTATTATTTCTCACACTATGATTTTTGGTTTTATTCAATGGTTGGACCTGAAGGAATCAGGTTAGCATTGGATATAAAGGATAGTGTGATGATTTTGATAAACAAAATATATGATGATAGTAGTGAAAGATATCATGATTATTCTAAATTAGCTATCTATAAAGATGATTAACAACCCATAGCTTAACCAACTATTGGACTTTCCAAAGAAGCAAATGATGGAGTTTTCTAAGAGCTTGAGTGGTGGAGACCATGGAGGAATAAAGGCTTGATTTCCATCATTGTCAAAAATGTTGATAAATAAACCCATGAAAGTGTATAAAAGGAACAATAAAATTTTTTATGAATAGAAAATAATTTCATAAATAAAATAATTTCCAAGGAAAATTAAGAGTACCCTGGAAGGAAATAAATTTCATCCTATGAATACAATTATAGTTTATTTTCTTAAATGTGGGCAGACTAAGAACAATATAATTAAATTCCATCTTTTAAAGGTTTAACCCTACACAAAGGATGGAATTAATTTGAAATAAAATAGATTAAGTATTTATGTATTGTAAGTAAATAATTAAATTGTAGAAGTATTTTTATGAATGGTATTTAAAGGATAAGAATTATAAAACATATAATCATTGTGTTTAATTTTATAAGTATATATGTATTCATTAATATAAGTGTTATGAATACCATCATGGATTTATGATTTTAAGGTAAATCATAAGTTCGATTTTTTAAAAATCCATTTTGAATATTTTTTTAGTAGGAATGTAACTTGATTAAATATATTTTTGGAAAACATTTATGGGTATAAAACCTACAGGTTTGGTATATGCAAGAGTTTTTTAGGGAATAATGTCTTTAAAATTTTATGGACTTATTAAAAAAGGTGTTGGTAACCTTTAAGTTTTATCTTATCTTTAATGTTGTATAAATTATGGGTCATCACAATTTAGGAATATTTTAGGAATTATATTAATATGATTTTAGAAAAAGGAAAACCTACATACCAGGTGACAACCCATCACATATGGCATGGTCATAGGTCTTGAACACAAAATCAAAGGAAGATAAGGTCATATAACTAATAATAGGTATATGTGATGTATTGATTAATATGTTATTGTTTTTAGTTAAATGACTTGACAAATAAATATTAATGATGAACCAATGCTGTTATTGTTGTGGTTTATAGATTAATTTATAATATTAGATAACTTGTTCTAACAATATTAGTTTTGGAAAATAGTTAGAGATGGATGAAAAGACATGTCACTATTTTATAGATCTTATAATCTGTTAAAAGTGGATTTTAGTGCTTCAAGCATAAATAATTTATTTTTAAAGTAATAAATGAGTTAGAAATTAATTGAAGCACAACCAAAAGATTAAATTTTACTTATGAAAAAGAAACGTATTAATTAAGTAAATTTTCTTATATTCTTAGACTAATAAAATAATTCCTCAGCTTTACAAAAAGGATATTAAAAAAATTATTCTATCCTAGTACCTTAATTTCCAACGAATCAAATGGTCTCTTAACTCATCATAGATTTATGGTTTTTTTGTGATCAACCTTCTCAAGTTCATTCACTTTCTTTTGATTAATGACCTTTATCATTTTTTATAATTATTTACACCTTTTTTACATGCCCATATATTCATTTAAAAACAATGTTCTGCTACTTGGAATCATATTTATGTGTTATTCCATATAACATTTTTATTTCCTGTTTTCTCTTATTAATAGAATATTTTATTAACCCTTTTTATGATGTGGGTATTCAATAAATGAATTTTCAATTATCAAACCCTTGATTTCTAAGCGCAAGATCAAATTATGAGCATCAAATTAATTTAGGTTATGGAGAATATAAATCCCCAATATTATAAAATAAAAACATTGTATTAAATAGTGTATGTGACATGAAACACTAATCTTAAATAATCTATGAAATATATTTCTTTAAATTTAATCTCTTTGATAGCTTTCTAAACACCAAACTCTAATTATAAATGAACCATAATATAGTATACCATTATAACCCTATTGTTAAAGTGGAGGGTATGAATAATACTATATAAATTATAAAAATTATGATTATATGTTAATTATAAATAAAATATGAATGATTTAAAATAAAAAGAAATGTTTTCTGAAAAAATGTATTTTTTCTAAAAATTTGTTTTCTCATGATATATACACAAAATTTAAAATTCATTTATACCAAGTTTAGAAAAATTATTTTTAAAAAATAATTAATTTCTCAAATCCTCATATAAAAATTATCATAGGTTAAATATTTTGTAATTTTAGGAAAAGTTTCATATTTTTATGAATAATGAAAAATACTTTTTTTTGGAGAACTTCCCTTTTCTTTTAAATAATTAATAACATTAAATTATATTTTAAATTTGTTTTAAAATAAAATTAGTTCAATTATATTGAACTTTAACTAATTTAGGCTATTGTAATCAATTTCACATATAATTTTGATATTAAAACCTTCTATACTTATGATAATTTTCTCTTTTGAAGCCTGATTTTTCATCACATTTGCAGGTATAATATTAAATTAAATTATAATAATTATATGAATTTAATTTAGAAAAATGGATTCCATAATATTAATCAGAATAATTTATATTTTATAATAAGTTAAATTTAATTTTTTACTATAATTAATAGTTAAAACATTAAAAATTAAGTTACATGGTTATGGTAAAATGGGTTTACTAGTTGTTAAACTAAAACAATAGGGGTTAAAATGAACTAAAAACATGTATAAAATATATTTTGTGTACACATATCAACTTTTTAATGAATAATTATTTATAATATTCTATTTTTTACTCTTTTGGAATTGAAAAAATTGGTGCACCATTTTCTTTCAAAAAATTAAAAGTGTACCACTCACCTTGCCTATAAAAGGATACCCTTCTTCTCTATTTTTCACACATTCAAACCATTTTTGTTCTCACAATACCTATAAAAAATAATTTCCTAACTTCCATACACTCATCATAGATGGCTTTTTTGGCCAAAAACAAATTCTATTAATACTTTAGTTATAATCTTAAATTGGTGGTCCAAGAAGAGGTATCATTTCTAACTATGTGTTTTTTATTTTATTTCATATTCCAAAAACTAAAAATATAATTGATTTATAAGTATATAATAAAACCAGAACCTGACATATACTTAGATGTTACTTTTTATGTTCATGTTATCCCAAGTAGGATAAATACCCTAATAGGGGGTGAATCAGGGTATGCAAGATTAAAATAACTACCCCTTTGGATCTTATTTCTCCAATAAAAACACTATTATCTCTTCTTACCATTAAAATATACGAATGGAAAAAAATTCATCCATGAGACATAATGATTTTTACTTGGTTCCCCATCACTAGGCTATGTCCAATAATGACAATATTCCGATTTGACCAAATCAACAATGGATCACTACAAAATAACAAGTTTCATGCTAGATAACTTCTATGCTCAGGTTCACTACCTTTACTCAATTTAGGGTCTACTCACTACATTACCCAGGGTCACACATTATGTCTTTTTCTATGGATCACTACTATTGGAAAGGATCTCCATCTTTCCCTTTCATCACTCACTGCTCTTAGAAGGGATACACTCACAGTTTATGGACTTGTAGTTCCCTTTATTTTCAAAAAATCATGTTTCATAAACTATAGATAGATGCTCTACTGAAGTTCGTTTTTCTCCTATAGAGGAAACATACTTTTTTCATACTGTTAGTTAGTGGAAATTTATTTCATGAACCATTTATGTCCCTTCGTGGAAAAAAAGATTCCTCTACGACCTGCGATGTTCCGCATAATGTGTTTGCTTCGTAGATCACCTCTTACATGGATAGCCTCTACTTCCACTATTGTGTACCACCTCTTCATACCACCTACATGAACCACATCCATGTACTACCTCCATGTACCACCTTCACCTCCAAAGACTTCTTCTCCCTATAAAATACTTATTCTTTAGCGTACAATTTCAATTTCACAGACACTTTTCCTTTATGAGCTTTAGAGACTTAAAAAAACACCTTCGTGAACCATTCCCACAAACTCCTTATCCTTTCATAGAATCCTCCATACAAAACTCTTCTACTTTGTGGACTCCCCAAAGACTCTTTCCAGACATAACTGAATTTATCCCCAGATCCAAGATGTTTTCTAATGAAAAACACAATCCTATTAATGATGGTATTAGAGGTCCTTAAATAGGAAAATATATCCAAAATATCTGCTAATACATTTCATTTAAATCTTTGATACGGTACATCTTTCATCGCGTACTGAGCTCCTCTATGAACCATTTTACCTAAGATGTATGCATTGCATATTTTCCACTATGTAGTGGCTGATATCTTCCATGAATAAATCCCTTCACGGATCCACAATTCACCACCTCACTTCTGAAAATGAAAATCTATCCCACATACCCTAAGTCTTATGTGAACTACTTTACTCCCACTAACCAAAATCCTTCCCGTGAACTATTTTCCCTACATGATCTGCATAACAAGGTGTGCGGTCCATATAGCACTACAATGCAGAAACCTTTCCTTTTTTAATTTTCATCTTCATTATACGTACCAATTATTCAGTCCAAGAACTATGCTTCGGTAAACACAAAACATACTCATTAAAGGTCATATGGATTTGTCAACAAACACAATCACACCCAAAAAAACACTAATAGGAATCCTTGAGTTATTTTTTATGAAAAATCTACCCCTTTGGGTTTATTGACAATTCTTATTAATTTGATACCTCATTAAAGCTTCTTAAATATTCAACAAGCATTTGATTATTGTGATTAATATAACAATAAATAATTTACTTAACATATACTCCAATGCCACATGAGTCTTTATTAGCATGATAACAAGAGAATAATGTAAATTACATCGATGAATCACTTAATTCCATTCCAATATCACTATTCTATTTTCATCATAGTCCCCAGCTATCATGATATATAATCTTTTATCGATCACTTCAAGCATCATCATATTTAATACCCCCCATGTGTCACTAACCCCTCTAAGATATTCTAATCCCCCTGTATCTCTAATACACATAGAATCCTCTCCATGGGTCTTGATTAAGACATTTTCTCCCTTTGATTATCCACAATTTCTCCTCATTTATTAACAAATCTGAAGGTCACTTCGTTGTTGTCTAAAATAATGTAAAGAACACACATCAATACATTAGGGAAAAACTAACCATACCTCAGGGATAGGGGCTCCCACATCCACACTTTTTCAAGTGTGGGAAGTCGACTGAACTCCCAAATCCATTCAATGCCTTTCAAATTCCTCTTTGGGTAAGGTATTTCTTAGAATATCTACAACTTGTTGTTCCTTAGGAACATACTCAAATTTACAAGACCTAGCTCCATATTCTCCTTGATAAAATTATATTTTATTTCAATTATTTATTTCCTTGAGTGATTGACTATATTTTTGATAAAATTTATATCACTTTAATTAACACAATGGATTTCGATTGAAGACATCACTTTAACTCCCATATCCTCAAGCTACTACTTCATCCACAATAACTATGTGTAAGATTGAGTAGCCGCAATATATTCAGCTTATGTAGTGACCAATGAAATGAAATATTGTTTCTTTCTTATCCAAGAAAAACAAAATACACCCTGATAGAATTCACCACATACTGTCAATTTTCTATCATCTACCGAACCAGCCCAATCTACATCTGTTTATCCCAATAATTATTACTGAGATTTTTCATTATAAATAAAACTGAAATCCATCATTCCCTTGATATACCGATATATTATTTTCACTAAAATCAAGTGAGTTTCCTTTATATTTCTTAAATATCTTGTTTTTTATCATGTGAAAAAATATCAGGTCTTTTCACTATCAAGTACAATAGACTGTTAATGATATCCCTATATTTTGTGATATTGATTTCATTTCCTCCATCATCCTATTAAATTTTTATCCAGGTAGCCACCAAAGTTTTCATCTCCTTGGAATTTTCTATTCCTAATCATTTCAGAACCACCTTATCATATTTAGATTGAAAAATGAATATGTCATTCTTTTCTTATGTCACCTATAAACCATGTAAAAACTTCAACTCACCGATCATCGACATTTCAAATTCACTTTTAATGAATTACGTGAATTTCTTACATTGAGATTCATCTGATCCACCAAAATTATGTCATCAATATATGTCAACACTATCATCATTTGATTATTATCCTGGTTGAAAAATATATTGTAATCATCTCCACCATTCTAGAAATTGAGATTTATCATAAATTGGTATAGTCTTGAATATCATTCCCCTGGTGATTGATTCAAACCATATAGAGCCTTCTTTAGTTGAAAAACGTTATTATTATCTTCATGAATGAGAAAACCATATGGATTCTCAATATAAATGCCTTCTTCCAGAACCCCATTTAGAAAAGTTGATTTAACATCAATCTGGATAACATTTAACATTATATGCACTACTATGGATAAGAATTATCATATTGTATATTTCCTTCAAACATATGCAACTATTTCATCAACATTGATACCCTCTATTTGGTAATACCCTTTTTACACTAGTAATTATTTGTTTTGAATTATCACACCATCTTCGTTCGTTTTGTTAAGAAATACCCATTTAGTTATAATGATATTATTATCTATTGGCTTTGAAATAATCTCACATGTCTGATTATTCCCAATTTATTCAAGATCTTTATTCATTTCCTAAACCCAATTCTCATCTCTAGCTACTTCATCAAAACATTTGGGATCTACCTGTGATAAGTATGATTCATTTTGTAGAGTGTTCATCCTCTTAGTTTGTAAGGGATATATCTAATCACCAATTATGTGATGGCAATCAATTTTGTCTCTTCTCTTCTGTATTTGTGTAGATATTGAATTGTGTCATCATTTTCATTATTTGAATCTTATTTTGAATCAACCTCTAGAACTTTATCATCCCTTGATATTGTTATCTCTTCACCACTATCATCCATATAATAATCATGCTTTTTTTAAATATTTTTCTCATTATCTAATATAGTTACATCATGTCTTTCAACTACCTTTACATGCCACTTATTGAAGCATTTATATGCCTTAATTTTCTTAAATTATTCACGAAATATCACTTCATCTCCATAGGATTCAAATTTCATGCATTTCTCTTTATTTATAATGAATCACTTACTTCTTGAAGACTTCAAAGTACTTTAATGATGTATTTTTTCCATACCATTGCTCATATAGAGTCTTCTTTTCTTTTATAAATAACAATTCTCTACTTGATGTGTATATTGATTTCATCACTACTTATTTCCAAAACTTCTCTAGAATTTATTTCTCAAGGAGCATTTTTCTAGACATATTGTTGATAAATAGAATTCTTCTCTCAACTACACCATTCTACTGTGGAGTTTTTACTATAAAATATTTCAGCCTTATTGAATTTTTCTCAAGATAATCCTCTACTTGGATGTTCACGATCTCTGTTCCATTATATGTTCTAATCTTCTAGATTTGGTGACCTAGGATCTTTTCAACTTCTGGTCAATATCTTTTAATGAATCTAAACATCTCAAACATGTGGGTGATGATTGGTACCCATGATATTATTCTAAAACCATCAATGAATATATCATATTATCTCCTCTCATCAATAATTCCTGGTGAAATAGGTCCACACACATCAATATGTATCAGCTCAAAAACTCTTATTTACCTTTTCTATTTTCAATTGTATGTATTTGGAATTATCATCCATAGTTGACAAGCATCAAAGATATGATTATGATCACATGATAATCTAGGGAGGTCATGAGAGACATCATATTTTACCTGATATTCTAGGGATTTTTAGCTTAAGTAGACATGATTTTTATGTCATAATTTTTTTCCTCTTCCTTTTACATGAAAAAAATATATTTTTCTCCACTCACAAGATAGAGATTTCATTTCATACACTTTACCTACAAATCAAATTCGTCATCTATTGAATTCATGAAAAATAATTTATCTTAAAATCTCATAGAATATCCTGAGTCACATAGTTGAATGACACTAAGAATGTTGTGATTGAGACCCTCAACAACTAATACATCAGCATGTATCATGTCTTTTCCCCAAAACATGGATTTTACAGAGCCAATAATCTTTAAACCATCATCATTACCAAATATTACTATACCTTCCTTATCATAATAGATTATGGTCACCAGATCTTTATTATTGGTCATATGATCGGTTCATCCACTGTTAATAATCCATGTTCCAGTGAAATCTAATGATGTAAAAGATATATCTACAACCACTACTTGTCCATCTATCTCTTTCTTTTTCATCCATGTTTTTGACTTCATACCCTATACATATTGATAATTTTGATCTCTCTCAAAGCATAATGGACCTTCTTTATCCTATAGAGATGCAAATAAATTTCACATTTTAATCTCATTTGATGACACCTTTAGCTGCTGCTTAGGAATACATTTATTCTACTCTAGAATATTTCTTTGCAATATCTATGAGCGGTATCTTTCCATATTCCTAAATCCTCTACACCTGAAATGGTGACCATAAAATAATGTCTTGAAATATTGAGCCTTTTGTCGTTTCCTCTTATGGTATTGTTCTATTTGATACCTATTTTCTGTGGAAAAAATATTTTCTTTATTGTCACATCTTTCCACAACAATAACGTCTACTGTGAGGTGAATTCTAATGTGGTAACACTACACTATTGGATCTCTGTTGGGATATCTGAATCTTCTAATTTTTATTTGTACCCAAATCAACCTTCATCCTCGAATTGGGATCTTGTGGTCTACCAATAACCATTACTACTTTCTTTTTTTGATCAAGACCCATACTAGCTATATCATTTTGGTCAGACATTTTCATTTCCTGACACTCCTTTTTCTACTTCACAAGGACTTTAAATTTTACTTTTGGTAACATCCCAGGTAAATAAAGAATATGAACATTTCATATTTATTAATATTTTTTAATTACATATTAATTTTACATTAAAATGGGTTTCATGTTCGATGGCGTACCTGATACGCAACAACATGTTTTTTTGAAATTTTACGTTACACACAACGTTAAGTTATACAGAAAAATAATACAATAATATTATTATTTTAAATGGTAGTTAACGCATAGTCGTTGTATTTGTGGGAATGAATAAGACTAACTAAAATATGATTATACATGTTTGTTAAATGTTTTTTCATTTATCCAATAAAAGTTAGAATCTTAAAATGTGAATGGATCCAATTTTAAGCATAAACACTCTTATTTTCTTTAAAAGGTCGATTTACCACCTTTTAAGGGTGACCCCTTTTTGAATCTAGTTTTTAAAATTTTTAATGTTATATTTGAAAAAATAATATTCTTATTTATAATAGGTATATCAAAATTTACTTTGGAAGAAATTTTGGCATTTTACTGATAATGTTCATTTTTTAGTGAATAGTGAAAATACTGCATTTTAATTCAAAAATTTATTTTTATAAAATTTATTTATATAGTTTGAATATTATTTAAATTTTTTTAAAGTAAAATTGTATTATATTTTTACCATTTAATTCAATATTGTTCATTGGAAGTAATTTCACTCTTAAATTGAACATGAACAAGTGTCAATATTTTGAAGGATATTGTTTCTTAAAAACACGTTTTTGTTTTGACAACAAGAATTAATTTGAAATTAATTTCTGCCACTTATGTGTTTTTAATTCAAAAAAATGGATTCCATATTTGGAATTAGTATTTTTAAATTGTGTAATAGTTAACTTTTATTTATAGAAATTACTTCAGTAAATATTTAATTTACCATGGTTAAATGGTAAATCTGGTAAATAAGGGTGAAAAATAATATTATAATTATATTAAATTACCCTAATATATGTCCTAATACTATTTGATGATACATATCAGACCATGGGCATCCTTGGGACAATTTTGGGACCCCATGTAGCCACTTAAGCGTTACAATTACACTTTATATTAATTAATTTAATGTAAAGACAAAAAATTCATAAACATATATCTTTTAGTAAATAAATTTTTACATAAGGATATATTAGTTATATCTTAGACTATAAGAATTGATTTGAAAGATAAAAATATTTCCTAAATCTTGGTATTTTATTTATAATTTTTAGACATCAAATAAATACAATTACTTATGACAAAATGATGATGCAGTGATAACCTTATTAATAAATGATTTAAATAAATGAGATTATAAAATTTAAAAAACAATCCAAAACTTATAAAATTATTATTTTATGAATTTATTTCTAACAATATTAATATTATCTTCAATATCAATGAGTTTTGGACCTTTTTAAACCAAAAATAATTTTATAATAAAATAATGTTTTTAAACTTTCCTAAAGATCCCCTCCTCCCCCTTATAAAAATCCATCACATCTAACCCATTACTCACACCTCTCAATCCCCTTGGCTCATCCAAACTCAGACAAATTAATCTATCTACATACCCTTATTCCTCATAGAATCCATTACCTATGAGGAAGGAAATTTAAGTAAACCTTTTGGTTCAAACCAAATGAAGATACACTATTTAAAGGTAACGTCTTCTCTTAAGTTATTTTCTTTTTATTTTACTTATCCAACCACCTAAACTCTCTTTATTTAGTTATTTTATAACAATAATAGTATCATAAATATAATATTTTTTTATGAGAATAATTCTAACTACACTTATGCACACCTCCATCTAATGGATACGAGCATACTATTTCTGTGGACGGTGAACTACTATCTCACAAAATGATGATTGTTCAATATTCTTCTACCACCTATTATGGTAGACATTATGATAGAACTATAATTAAATATGATATTTATGATATTTATTTTATCTCTAAACTTATATAATTACCTTTTATAACACACCTTTATGCTTTTCATGTTGTATATATACGATAATTTCATTTGTGGAAGTGCGGACTTTCGCCCCCTCAAAGTGATATGACTCATTCATACCATACATGGAACATATAAAGTATGATGTTAATGAAATTAAGTAACATAAATAAAATATGATATTATAATGGAATAATAATATACCTATGTTACATTTGGTTTTCATTCCTTTTAAAATGAAAAAAATGAAATGGATGTAGCGTTCATGCGTACGTATGACTTACCGTATCCATGATCGGTGCATTTAATTTTCATATATCTAAATGATATGGAATATTATAAATACATATATACTGGATATATATGATATATATTATATATAAATTATTAATATCATTTTAGATATAATTTTATTTTGACAGCATGGAAAATTTATAATTATAACAAGTTCATTTTTAACTCAAGTTTTGAACATAGACAAACTGTCCGATATGAAATCAAATAATTAACTAATTATTATAAAAAGGTAAAAAGTTATATAAAAGGAATAATAATCTTTAAATGGTTCTTAATAAAGTATAAATTATCTTAATTCTATTATTCAGGAAGAACAAGGAACATACAGGACAAGTTGGACTTGAGGTAAGGGGTTTTCATCTCACTTTTTATTCATGTGAGATTCATGTTATATTTTCCACTATTTACTTTTGTTTGGTGTATTTAATGCCCATGATTTTATTATTTATGTAATATAATTTAATTTATGTGTATTTACATCTTTATTTTATGATCTTTCTTTCATGTGGTGTATGTTTCATAAGTTACCAAATCGGTAAGGGAACCATTCACCCTCCTCTTTTAGTTAAAGACACCTTTTATGTTATGTCTTTTAAATTTACATTTTAATATGTTGGTAAATATTCTTATATATCTTTATTGATGAAAATTTTATTTCCATGTTATGATAGACCCTTTTCTCTTTCATTAACTAATTTTCAAAATTTTAAAGTGATGTCGTTAGACTGTCAAATTTCTGTAAGGGAACTTCTAAACCCAATTTCCATTCTTTGGGTTAAACATAAAATTATTGATTATGTCTTTATATAAACATGTTTTAATGCCCTATTATTATTTTACACTTAATATCTACTTATATTGGGTGTATTTATATTTTTCACACGTAATTATTTCATTGATTTATCCTTAATCTAATGGTATGATCATTATAAGGGATTTTATCTAAATATTCCATTGATAATTATTTGTTGTTATGAACCAATTCACTTTTATATGGTGGATATACTTCACTTTGAAGTATTATACCATTAATATTCTTATTTTAATGATATTATATGTTTTGTTTTATTTTATTCTTTAATTTTTTATAGTTAAGTGTTTCTCATGTGTTATGAGACTCTTTAACTAAAACATCATTTTAAAAGCTTCAAAGATTTATTCTTCTAAATATATCTCATTAATGTCCATGTTTTCAAAATTATTTTAAGTATTTATTTATATGGACATTATTGTTTTAAAATTTTATTTCCATTTAAAGTTTCAGAGTGATATGAGACACTTTGATTCAAAAATCACTTTATTAAATGTTTTAAATTGTTTTTAAAATGGTTTGATAAATCATTGATTATGTCAATATCTTCAAATGATATATTGTGATTGAAATGAGGAAATTTAATATTTACTTTATGATTGTTTTATGTGTTATAAATATTTTATGGTTCTTGGGAATTTTTTATGAATACGGGTGGTTCCGTGATAAACCTAGGTTGGGTGTGCCCGAGAAAGCTCTCTAATACACTGGGTAATGTGACAGAGGTAAATGATAATGTTTCCACAAAGAGATTTAGGGAATATATTGTGATGGGTATTCCAAATATAACTCCCCACATAGCTGTGAAATCTACAATGTATGTACGTTATGTATGCCACAAGATACCTTTATTATTTATGTTTTCTATGTGTTATTCATAAATATTATTATTTCATAAGGTATGTTATGATTGAAAAGTATTATTTCATTGATTTTTATTTATTGATGGGATAATTTTTTTATTCCTTATTTTATAACCCTTAATGAGTTTTTTTGCTCATCCCATGTTTTTAATTTTTTTTCACATGACTTAAAGATGAATAGGGTCAAGGGTGTGATCAAGAAAAAGTCATGTTGTCTAAAACAAGGAACTAGACATGTATATTTTTTAAGGAGTTTTTATTTTATGAAAAAATGGAAACTGAGTAGAAGTGTATACTTTGTAATTTTTGAGATATAATATAATTGTTATGGCCTATTTCTCTAAAGATCTAAAATTGAAAATATCCTAAATGTAAATTCTTGATTTAACTAAAGATTAAGTAATGTTTAAAGTTGGGGCCTTATACTTTTCCTTTTTTTGTTACCTGTGTGTTATACTTTGCTGGAATCAATAGTTTCTCCTGATATTTCACCTTTCTTCACAAACTAACAACATCCTCTTCATGATCTTTGATACATTTTAACATGACCATGTTTCCATAATACATGAACTATCAACATGGTATTTCCCCACAACACTTTGTCACCATGATCCAACACACATATCATATGCCCCTTAAAGGGCGCATCAGTCTCAAGCTCAACATCATCCATATTAGTCGCATGATAACCATTGCACTGATACCAAAACATTTTTGACACATGGAAAACATAATTTATATAAATGTATCTCTATGTAAGAGACAATCCATATACCATCAGATTGATTCTTTCCCCATCCTCGAAAGGTCTAACAAACCTAGGCACCAGCTCTCCCTATCTTCGAATCTAGTAGTAACCCAACCATGGTGAAACCCAATGGAATACAAGTTCACCAAATATAGAATCTAAGGGTCATCAATTTATATCATCATACAAATTATGTCTACTGTAATCCATAGCCATACATTTCTGAATCAACTACACCATCTTCAATGTCTCCTACATGAGACTCAGTCCCAACAACTCTGACTCACCCACCTATATCCAACATAGAGGTGATCTGCATGGTATACCAGAAAAATACAAGCATGGTTCCATATGTATATTTTCCTAAAAACTATTGTTATATGCAAACTCCAATAAATCCATGTGCTTTTCCAAAGACCTACTAAAGTCTAAGACACACGCTCAGAGTATATCCTCAAGAAAATATATAGTACACTCCAACGACCCATCTATCTATTGGTCGAAATCCATAATCAATAATGCATGGGTATCAATCACCTTTTTTAAGACCTTACATAAGAATGGAGTAAAACGTGAGTCTCATTCTGAAGAAATAGTCCATTTCACCTTGAGAAAATAGACTATCTGTCAAACCTATACCTCTCCCAACTACTTCACTAAGAAATTTTCCCATAATGGTAAAAAATTTAGTACTAAAATCACCCAAATAGCATGATTATTTCAAGGAATCCTCATGAGACCTACCAAAATGTCCAAATTCATGTCATCCCACTTCCATTCCAGAATGGGTAACAGTCTTTGTAAGCCACCAGGTTATTGATTCTCGATCTTCAATTATGCTGTAGCATTGCGTCATCAACCATTCTATCTACTTTTTCATGCCTGACCACCAAAACCATCATCATAGGCCATAGTACATTTTGGTCACACCAGGATATACCGTCCAATTTAAAGCATGAGATTCATGCATCAACTCCTTAGGCATACTTGTAGAAACAAAAACCTAATTCCTAACATAGATGATCTTATCCCCCTATTTTGTCTAATATGATGGTGACTCCACACCTTCAGGGATTTCCCTTAAAGTCAACTATTTTGGATCCTCATACCACATATCCTTGATCTATCCCAAAAGTGTATACTCCACTAAAACTGATACGAGAGTTATTTTCTCATTACCCTTATGAACCACTATATGCATCTCATTCAATAGAGTCAATATCCTCTACTCATCACTATGCTCCTAAATAATCTGATTCTAAGTTGTCCTGTATAAAGATTAAGCAACACTATTTCCCTTTTTGGGTGTATATTCTAGATCAAAATAAAATTACTACGTATACTCAACCCATATCCACTTCTTAAGATTCAAATCTCATTGAGAGAGGATATAATTTTAGATCTTTAGATTAGTATACATAGTAAACTTCTCACCTAATAAATAATGCTGACAAAACATCAACGAATATACCACTACATCTAACTAAAGGTCATATATAGGGTAGTTCCATTCTTATAGCCCCAACTATAGAGATCTATATTCCACAACTTGATCTCCTTACATCAACACAACTCTGATTCTAATTCCAGAAGCTTCACAAAAAACTATATACCTCTCACCTAGATCACATAGGATTAATATCGATGATGATGTCAAATGATTCTTTGTCTCATAAAAGGAATTATCACATTCTTCCAACCATTTAAACATTACTCCCTTACTGTTCTTACTGGAAGGTGGTACTTCCAATCAGGAAAAGTCTTGAATGAACTGTCGATAATATCATGCTAACCCTAGGAAGATGAAAATATCAAAAATATTCTCGGTCTACTCCCAAGAAAAAACTATCTGAAAATTCTCCGGGTCCACAGAAACACCCTATTTTGAGATTATATTTCCTAATAAGTTCACTTAGTCAATCAAGAACTAACACTTTGATATCATTGAGTATAGCTGATGCTCTATCATTGTACTCAGGACACTATTAAGATATTGAGAATGATTTTATTGAGTCTTGGAGTACCCCAAGATTTAAAACACAAAAAATTACCATAAACAGATCCAGGTATGTTTGGACTATTCTACTCATTAAGAATATAAACACTATTGGTGAATTCATTAACCCAAACGACATTATGACAAACTCATATATGCCATGCCTACTTCTGAAAGTAGTATGAGGTATATTAGAATTTCAAAATTGCAACTGATGATACAATAATCTCAATTCAATCTTAAAGAAAACATAAACTCTTCTTAACTGGTTAAAGGGAATATAGATATTAGGAACAGAATACTGATTTTTTATTATCATCCAATTCAATATCTAGTAATAATCACACAAGATTATATTCCCATTAATTTTTTTAAAATACAACACAAGAGAAACCCAAGGTGATATACTTAGTTAGATAAACCTATTATCCTCCAATTCCTATAGCTGATTCTTGATCTCTTTAAGTACCATTGATGTCACTTTATACGGTGGAATAGAAACTGGATCAGCCCCAGCATGAGCTCAATAGTAAATTCTATATCTCTCTTAGGATTCAACCCTAATAATATTTCAGGAAAAACCTAGTGAAACATATCCAATGCTACTGTAAATACACTATGATTCACTCCTACTTCTCCTAGAAATAGACTAGAAACCTAGGTGGTGAGCTCCCCTAGTTTCTAATGAACGAGACTAGTAATGCCCACCTAGATTTCCCATTCTTCCTTGTGAATATACTTGTCACCCTCCAAAGACACAATCATTACTCTCATGTGGTAAAAATATATGTGGGATCAGTATGATATTAGTTATTCCATAACCAAAATTAGGTCAAATCATTACATATCCAATATGTACAGATCCCAACATAAATGATACTCCCCAACCTCAAAATAACTCCTCTGTGATAAACAGATGTATCCCAACTATACTCCCAAAGGTGTGTTTATCATCAAAACCCCACTCAAAAACTTCACTGATAGGATGAAACCATTCACAATATGAGTATAAATAAAATAATTAGAGACACTGATATCAAATAAAGCATTATAAAGTGTAGAATCCACAAGAATAGTACCATTTACTATCAATAATCTTACTTCTCTATCCATAAGTGTAGGTTTAATATAATGTAACTACCCTTAACCTATTACCTATTATATAATATGAGTCATATGAGCTGCAACACTCTACTAGTATGGGAACTATTACCCATGATCTCCACATCCATTCCCTCTACCACCACAGGTTGTATAACTCTAGCTGCCTCACTGATATGATGAAAAAGATCCCCTTCCCACAGTCTAGTTCTGTCTAGATTCTCCATCACTACTTGGTGATCATGGGTTATTGAAGAAATTTTGCATATGTCCCATCATACAAAAATATTGGATCTCTAATGGTAGTTAGTGATAGTGTCATTGATAGTAGACCGACCAACCACGTTGGTGGAAAAATAACACTGGTAAGATCCTAAGTAACTGATCCTTCCCCTGACCACTCTTCCTATTATCCCCCTTGTAATCATTCTTACAATGATGATTCCTTCTCTTGAAAGTCGTAATTCTTATCATCCATCAACAACCATATGTACTGCACTAGAAGACTCCATCAGGTTCCCCTATGCTATGAGATCTTGATCTGCCTAAAAAAAACTTCTTTAACTGGAAAAAAGGTTAACTTGGGACATAATCTCACATTTAAGACCATACTAAAAATTATTTATTATTTTTATATCATTCACTACTTGAGTTGGATAAATGTGATACAAACTTGTAAAGTGACCAATATAGTTCATCACAAACATACCTCCCTAATTCAACTACATGAACTTAGATACTCTCCTGTTTCAGATTATATAGATTAAAGTGATCCAGGAACTTCTCAAAATAGTCATCCATGCCATCCCATCTACCTTCCCTATCTGATATTGAACATACGAGTAGTGCTTCACTGATCCTCATAGAATGTAAGAATCCAACTTGACCTTATTATTAGTAGATGTCTTTAAATAGTCATGTATAGACTAGATGGAATCAATCTAGAACTCAAATACATTAGGTCTACCCTCTCTAGTGAAACTCAGAGGGTGTTATAACTGAAAATCCCTTGTCGAATCAGGCATTCTATTCAAAACCCTCCCTGGGTATCTTTCCATGAACTACCTAAAGTGTAAAAATTTCTCAAGGAACTTCTCTCTGAATTCCTCACCTAACACTATCGGTGCATCAGGTTCCACTACCAATAGATCATCTATACTCATATCCTCTTTTCATCCTCTCAACAAGATTGGTTTTGGAGGAATAACTTTAAAATTACAAACACATGTATTAGGATACATAACACAACATTAACATGTTTTACATGATGGATTCACACAAGTCCATAACAAGTCATTCCCTCAAGCCCAACCACAAGGTCGAAACCAAGGAACTATCACTACCTTTAATCGTCCTAGATCTAGGTCATGGTTAATAGTGTAAACACATTCTCATTTTCAAGTTTCTCTTTTGAAACTGATTTATTGACATATTTTATCATTTTAAAACTTTATATTCACATTAGGAAACTTTTTCAATTCAATTTCATTAGCAAGGAAAAACATTTCCATTTAAATTTTTTACCAAAAACCCATTTTCTATTACATTCCTAGCTGATGCATGTCACAAAATAATCTGGAGTTCCTATAAGGATTCATGTATACTCAACTATCATTATATAAAGTGGCATGAATCAAATATACAAAAACTCAAAATCAATATCACATCACACAACAAGTGCATCACCCGATGTGAAATAACATCCAACAGTAAAAACAAATAATAATAACAACAATCCCACCTTTGGTACTTTGGATAGATATTCCCATGAATGAGCTCATAACAAAGACACAACTCTTCCAAGTATCAAATCTACCTTTCCCAAATTGAAATAAAAATGTAAATAAAAAAAATCTAGGCTCTAATACCAATTTGTAACGGCCTGACACAGGTTCTATATGTTGGTTCCCCATGTTGGTTCACCACATGACCTCAAACATGCCTCCCTATACGCCAGAGGATTCAAACTAAATATGAGGGAATAATATCAATCATGGGGATACTATTTACACTTCATTAGAGTAATACCATTATTGAATTAAATCTACACTAACAAATGAAATAACATAATAAGAATAATAACAATATCTCAAGATGACCAAAACTAGAAATAAAAAATCAAAAATGAATTGTCGATATGATATGCCAAAGTAAATTCCATGTGTCAAAATTGAAACCTAAAAGTAAAGACACTAAAAACTCACAAGAGGGTCCCGAATCCAAGTATGTTCCCCTAATCTATTCTCTATCCTAAATCATCCATCTATCATAGGTCCTTTACCCTTATCTTGCCCTGAAACCATGAAATATATTCATTTACCAATCAATAAGCATGAGTAGGGTGTGAGTACCACTCAATAGGCCTCCACCAATGGAATCTAAAAAAATATCTAGTCAAAACATGGTTTGCAGTAGTATAAAGAATAAATAAAATAAATAATGTAAACAATTCACATTTATTCAATTACACTCTATTTAACCACATAACACCTAGGTTCTTGAGGACATTAGAACTCTCAATACATGTTTCGGCCCATGTTGGAGTCTAAAATATCCTTATGGGGCATCATATCTCATAATTCTATTGTTATCATTCATTATCACAATTCACATCCTAGAATTACATTATTGACATTCTTCATCTAAACTCATATATTAAAATTCCATTATTATAATTCTTCTTCTCAATTCACATATCTCAAAATTCCATCATTACCATTCTCCATATCAATTCACATATCTAAGAATGATAATATTATCATTCACTATCTCATTTCACAATTATCACAATATTACAACATCCCAATGTCACATATATCACAATAAGACCATAAATTAATTAATTAATTAATTAATTAAATTAAGAAATTGAATATTCACATCATTCCATTAATTAATTAAACAATTGATTAACCACATCAACTTCATTACAATTCATTAATGATTTTATCACATCAATTCCAATAATTAATTCCAAAATTAATTAATCACGTCAATTACATTAATTAATTGATGGGTTAATTAGTCACATAAATTCCCTAAATTGATTCAAAAATTAATTAATCACGTTAATTCCATTAATTAATCGATGGGTTAATTAATCACATAAATTCCCTAAATTGATTCAAAAATTAATTAATCACATCAAATCCATTAATTAATTAAAGAATTAATTATTCCATTTCAATAATTTAAATACACAATAATTAATTCAATAATTAATTTTTCTAATTCATCAATCTGAATTTCATCATAGTTAATTCAACAATTAATTATTTCATTCCAATAATATTAATCTCACCATAATTAATTCAATAGTTAATTATTCTAAATTAATCCATTTCATATCCCAACTATTCTCATTAATTAATTCAATAATTAATTAATCATGTTGAAAAATATCAATATCCATAATTTCACAATCCCTTAATTATTTAATTAATGAAATATATTAATTAAATTCAAATACATGCACATAATTTTTATCAAGACATTTGTATTTGAATAATATACCACAAACCTCAATTGTTTGATAATTATTTCTGAAATAAAATCCCTAATTTTAAATGGGTTTGTCAATCCCATTATTAAGAAGATGAAATAGATCTGGAACCTATATCCAAGATTAAACAAATCAATATCTAACAAACCTAAATCTATATCTAGATGTAACTACAGATAAACATAGCTATTTTATCTAGAAAGAGGAGTGGGGGAAAGAGAGAGATTGAAACGGGAAGAAAACACAAACCTAGGGAGGTGAAGATATTCAATCCTCCTTACGATTTCTAAGAATGGGAGTTAGTAGTCCTAGGAATGAGTTTGGAAACCTCTTAAATGAGATAAAATGACTTAGTTTGAGTTAGGGTCTATTTGGGTGAGTTTAAGGGGTTTTAATAATTTTAAATCTAATTTTTCTTTTAATTAGAATAGAGTGCATAGTTTGCTGGGAAGTGGTACACTATTTTTCAAACTGTGTTCCATAACTTTGTAACTCTTCTAGGGTTAGTGCATGGTTTCACATAATAGGTAACATGGATTGATAAAATGTGCACTGTTTGCACAAATCCCCTCTTCTTAGGTTCACAAGGTTTGCTATGCTAGGGCGAATGTTTTGGGAAAACCATACCCCAACCATGAACTATCTATCTTCCTTCCATAATTATCAAATTTCCACTAAAAAACACACAATATTTAACCCAAATAAAAAGTAATAAAAAAAAGAAAAAATAGTACCTAATAATAAACTCAATACATCTCTAGAAAAGGTATATATCGTACACTTGTAATAAATCCATTTGATGTCATTTTTCGACCATATCCTCCATTTTCTAAATAAATTGACAATTATTGGAGTCACATGATGTAAGTGAGGCCTCTCAATAGTTTTTTCCTTTTTATATTTACAAGAATTTCACTACTTGTCCACTACAATAGGGAAATCACCCCCTCACTTCCACACACCTCTCAATACACTTTGGATCGGTCAACCCATTCCCAATTATCCTCCCAAATTTCCTCCTTTTATCCTAAATGAATCACCTTGGGTATAAATCAGATAAAGGAATCCCTTTGGTGAAAACCAAAAGGATTTACCCAAAAAAAGAGGTAATGTTATTCAATGTATATTTCTATTTTGTTTCATTCTCCAAACATTTGGTTCTTATTATTACATGATTATATAATAACATTTGTATCCCAAATATACTAAGAGTTTTTTATTCTAATGGTTCTACCTACACCTATACACACTTCGATCAAATTGGTAACAAACTTATCGTTTGTGTGCACGACAAACTACTACCTCACGAAATAATGTCATTCATTTTTCCTTTACCACATCTCATGCCTGTGAATTATGATGGAAACAATATTATTATATGATGTATATGATATATATAAAAATTTTGAATTTTTTATTCTTCTAGTATTTTTATATAATATGTACCTTCATACTTTCCATTTTTTCTAAATAAGATAACATTGTTTGTGGACGTGTGGACGACTGCCTCCTCAAAGCGATGTGATTCGTTCAATGTTTACATGGAATGTATTATGGATGGGTTTAGTATGAGTATATGATATAAATGAAATAATAATTCTAATGTAATGATAATATATATATTTCATTTACCGTTTTCTTTAAATACAAAAAAAAAACTAAAATGGTGTTCATGCATATGTATGACCCACTGTCTCCATGAATAGTTTATTCCATTACATATTTCTATATTTTATATATTATTATAAAAATATATATACAGAATATTTATTATATTTATATCAATTTTTAAATTATTTAAATAAGCAAATCATTATCTAATTAATAGTATCAATAATAACAAAACAAAACATATATGAAAAACCAAGCAGATATTACCCGAAACGTAACATTAACATGGAATTGTTAATAAAAAGGTAAAATAAAGCCGTGATCAAATAATATATGGTATTATATATAATAATATGGTTTTATGGTATCTTTATAATAAATTTATATTTATTAAATAGTATGTTTTAACATGTATGAAGAATGTCAAGACTTATGATAAGGTTTTTCTCATCTCACTTTTATTTTTGTGAGATATATGTTATATTCACAACTTATTCTTGTTGTGTGGTTAATATACATCCCTATTAAATGTTATTTCATGAATTTAATTTATTTAATGATATGAAAATTTTTAGTTTATGTTATTCTTACATTTGGATCATGATTCAAAAGTTACACAAGTAATAAGGGGATTTCTAGTCTCACTTTTATTTCAATGAGACTTATGCCATATTTACCACTCATTTCTATTGTCTAGTGTATATACTTCCCATTAATGTATTATATGATTATTATACTAAAATTTATATGTATTTACATATCTATTTTATGATATATCTTTCATGGATTTTACGGTTCAAAAGTTACCAAATCATTAAAGTAATTTGTCTCAATTTTCCTTCTTTAAGACACATTCCATTTTATGTACCCATATTCTTATAAGAGGTTTATATAATTACCTTTTAAATTTTATATAATGAAACTATTTATTTCATTATATTTTAAACTTCATTTGATGTAATTATTTCAGGGGTATTATGATTCAATGTTACCAATATGCTAATAGTTTATTGTTATAATCTCATTGTTTATTAGGTTTTTTATGATTATGCTTCAATTGAAGAAATATTATGATCCATAACTCAATAACCACAATAGGTTTTATTCTCGTATTTTTATTCATGATATTTTAATATAAATGTATCATTTTCTCAGTCTTTGGTACTTAAACTGATTAAGAAAATCTTTTTAAGAAAATCTTATTTGATTTCTCTCTTCGATCGAAAATCTATTTTATTCACAAACCATGTTTATATAAATGTTTTCAATTTTCATAAAATATTAAATTAAACTAATTTTTAAGAAAATGTATTTTAAATAAATTTTTTATTTTTTAAAATGATTTTTTCAAAATGGGAACGATATTTATATCATGAAATATATTAATTTATTTATAAATATTAAATTATAAGTTTTAAATGTGGTTTTCAAATAAAATGATTTTAAAAATGTTATAAAATTTCCAATGAATGGTTATTTTCCTTAAGAACATTTCCATGTGATCTTTCAAAATAATTCTCTATCTAAGATGACATCCTTTTATATAATGAATCATTACTATAGGTATTATCCAAGGATATAATTCATACTCTTTATTTGTATGGTTGATTTCTCATGGCATGATTTTTATGTAACACTTTTCTTTCCCATTATTAAATCATGTTTCAAAGATAATAACAGGAAACCTAGTTCTCTTCCATGGGTTATACCCAAAAAAATGATTATGAAAACTGATTCCTTTCATGGGTTATTCTAGTATTAAATGATTATAAAACCTATATATTTTCCATGGGTTATGATAAATTGAAATATTTTTTAAACCCATTTCATTTCAATAGTTATGATATGATGTTTATCAAACCCATCTCTTTTAATGGTTCATTATATGATGATTATTATATTACTTTTTGAAACATGAATGTATGATTTCATTATGTGAAGGGTGGTACCTATATCTCCCTCTAGTTCGTTGAGTAAAGAAAATATTTTATGATCTAAAAAGATATATGGGATGACATACCAAGCCCAATCCAATAAGGTACACAATAGGTCAGCCCGATACTGAAACCAGAGTGTAGAAGAAAAGTAATCCCATTCCCAAAACAAGAGGTTACATAGGAGGGAATACCAAGACCGAAACAAGAGGGTACACAGTAGGGAATCCCAATTATGAAACAAGATGGAACATAGGAGGGATTCCAAATACCAAAACAAGAGGGTACATGGGAGGGAATCCTAAGCCTAATATAAGAGGGTACAAGGGAGGGCATCCTAAATCTGAAGAAGGTAAACAGTTGATTATACTGGGCCTAACATGTTATGAAAGTATTGGTATGTCTCCTTTACATAGGATTTCCTTTAAGTATGTTTATTCTACATATTCTATATCTTATTCCTATGTTATTCTCTCATAGATTTTTCTCTCGATTCCCTTATGATGCATATCTTATAAATTTATACTTTTTTACATGAATCATGTATATAATCTTTGATATATATGTTATGATCTTCAAATATTAATTTCTTATTCTCATACTCTTATTCTCCTATTATGCTTATGTATTTACTTTATTTACCCTTACTAGGAATCTGGGGTCACCATTTCTTATGTGTCTTTTCCCAAGTTTGTGAAAAAAAATTTAAGTATAATTACTAAAGGTTAATATCTTTTTGGTAAAAATTTAAGATATTTAACCAAGTTATAATATTTTTTTCCATGTTTCTGAAGATATTAAACTATTATAGCCCAAGAACAAGTATATTTTTATTGTGATGAATATTCCCTTAAAATAATGTAAAATTCATATATGTTAATCCTGAGTCACTACAGTTTGTATCAAAGGAAAGGTTTAGTCAACCATTAAAAACTAGGAAAAAAATATTTAATGAGTTCCCTAGGAATATTTCTAAGGATATGTTTAGGGATGTCTCTAAGGGTGATTATAAGGATGAGTTAAAGTGTAGGAAAATGTCCTACAATTTTGGTAAATGATAGAATGAGTGGTTTACTAAAAATATATCCATGTATGGATACATAAAGTGCATGTGGATCTAGAACATATATACATAGGGGTAACAAAATCTAAAACACTATATTGATCTAGACTCGATCAGGAACTGATGCACGATAATGATCCTTAATTCACACATGATTTTACACTCCCATGGGATATCCATTGGAAATTCACAAACTCTTTATGAATTATCATGAATGATTTAAACAGAAGATAACTATGAATGAACTATCATAAAACTAAGGTTTCATTTATTAAAAAATTAAGGTTTCATGATTTATACATCCTATAAGTGTTTTTTCATGATTATATAGTTACCAACTAAGATGATATTTTCTTACTATGTGCTTTTTGGTTTTAGCGAAGGGACGAAAATTGAAGAAACTGTGTTAATGAGAAATGTAATAGATAATAAAATGATTTTTCACTTGAGAAAAAATAAATTTATGGGAGATTGAATGAACAACCTCATTTATATTCTCACACAAATTTTTGAAGCTATGAATCATGGTGAACATAAAAGAAGGAAAAGGAGGGACCAATGAAATATTGAGTCATTCAAGAGTAAACACCCAACTTATTTCAGTAGTTCCACTAACCCATTAGTTTCTTAGAAAATGATCAGTACCACCAAAAAGATATTTTCTATTATCTAGTGTTTAGAGAATGAAAAAGTCACTTTGGTGTTCAATCATCTTGAAGGTGAGGTAGATCAATGGTGGAATCTTATTAAGAATATGAGGTGACAAGATAAAATTGACTCCATAGAAATGTATGAGTTCATGAACATATTTTTAAAAATGTAGTTTCCCTATATTCTTTTTAATAAGATAGAACATGAATTTCTATAGCTTAAGCTTAAGGATACTGAATTAGTTGGTGCCTATGAAGAAAATTTTACAAGCCTTATAAAGAAATCATAGGGTATTATCACATAACCTAAAAGAAAAATAGATTTATTCTTTGGTGGCCTGAAACATAGTATTCAAAATTCCTTTTCCATAAGATAATTTAACCTCTATTATGAAGTTGTTATATGTACTATCAAGGTGGAATTGGAGGTTGGAGTTGTGTATCAATATCCTGTTTTTTGACAAGAAAAGGAAGATGAAGTTCAAAGTAAAATCTAAAAACCATAGGGAAATGAAAATGGTCCTTCAATTATGAACAAAGTGTTGGATGAACCATAGAAGTAATTTTCTTAAACGGACTACTAAATGTTTTAAGTGTGTAAGGGAAGGTAATATAGTGGACGAATGTCTAAGTAATGGGAATAAGTTATCTAATAATTTGAATAATGAGAAATTCCCATATAATGAACCTCCCACATTCCAGTCTTACAATTTCTTGGATTTGGTCATTTTGCTAACAAGTTCCCCAATTCAAGGACTAAGGTGGATGATAAGCCATAACAACCTCCAAGGATAAATTGAAAAAAGTTAAATATTATGCAGTCACAATGGATGAGGTGAATCATGATAGTTAGGGAACAATTATCCACCCCTCATTAGTTGGGAATTTCATATTTTATTTTTTATGAATAAGCCCTCTGAAAATCTTATTGTTCATTATCTAGTGAAGTTTCATGTGATCACCTTCCTCTATATAGATTTAGGAATAATAAAATAAAATTTAATATCTTATCTATGAAATGGTAAACCCATGTATCCAATAGAAAAATATTTTTTGGTATAAGATGAGAGATTATTCAAGGAATAAATGTTGAATTGTATTTTGGAAGGGTTTTATGGTTAACCAATTATGGAATTGTTTAAGTTAGACTTTGAATGGGGTTTTAGATATTTTAGGTATTATCTCTCTATATGAGTTTTTATTCGTAGTGGCCAACCTGTGTTAACCTTTTTTTCGATGATACCTACAGATGTACCAAATGACATGTCAGTCTATCCATGGGACTCATGATATGTTAGTACTTCAGGTATAGCTAATTCACCTTCATTTCCTAGAGTAATAGATGAAGTTGAAATTGATTAAGGCTTGACCAAAGGGTGAGATTGTTCATATGATAAATGAATGAAATCAAGAAAGTATATTTCATTATGTTCCAAGATAGTAAACCAATTCCTTGACTCTCGGAAAAAAATATAAAATATATTTATCCTAATACCTTAAATTCTATTGAACTAATGGTCTTATAAATCATCATAGATTTAAGGTTTTGAGGCCCATAACATTACATTGATCATTCAGTTTCTTGTGATCATTAACCTCAATAATTATCTATAATTATTTACACATTTCTTAAAAATCCAATATTTACTCTAAAATTATGTTACCCTATACAAAAACCTAATTATGAGTTACTTTTTTAAAATAGTTATGGTCCCAACATTCCCTTTTTAAATGATGTATTGGTGTTAATTGTTACGATGTGGGATTATATGAAAATAACTTTTAAGTATTAATCCTTCGATAATGAAGGTGTATTTAAAGGTAGAATTTCATTTTTATGGGTGGTAGAATGTAACACCCCATGATTTTGTAAAATTTGTTTTTCAAATTAATTTAATTATTTCAATATTCAGCATTTCATGCAACACTAAATATAGATTGTGTTATATGAAATCACTCTATTTGGATTTTATTTGATGAAAAACCATTTTTTTTCTTTCACTACATGCGACACATAGACTAACTTATAGTACATGAAATACAACATTTGGATTATATTACATGCAATTTGAAGTTCAATAAATATCTTTTATTACACACAAGGATGAGTTTTACCAAACTATAATATTATATTAATATTATTACTAAAATATTATTATAGCATCCACGTAGTAATTGGAATGGATGTTATGAATAAGATTAATTTTCTTTTGAAAATATGATTTACACATATGTATAAAATTAACCCTTTGGATATCAATTAGTATAAGTGAATGTAAAAACTATCCAAATATAGAGAAATAACTTTTCTAATATAACTATTTTTCTATGTACAAATACAATATTATCTCAATAAATTTTTAAAAAATAATTTTCATTAATGTTTTCAATAAAATTTATAAATTATATATTCAATAAATATTTTTAACGCACATAAAATAGATTTTATAGGTATAAGATAAAAATAAATCCAATTTTATGAATAAAAAATGTATTTTTTTTAAAAGATAATTATATAAACTTTTAATAGAGAAATCGTTTAAAATATAATTTTTCAAAATTTTATATTTTTTATTTTTAAAAATAAACTCCATTTTTGAAATTTTAATATCAATATTCACTTTGGGAAAATAGTTTCATATTTTTCTAGGAAGTTTCATTTCTTGATGAATAGTTAAAACACTAAATTTTAATGAAAAACTACTTTTTCATCTAGTTTATTTATATATTTGAATTATATTTCAATGTGGTTTTAAATTTAAATTAGATAAATTTTAAATAAATTTATAAAATTTAGTTTATTTTAACAAATTTCTAATTGAAATTGGATTTAAAAACATTTAAATCTTTTGGAACTTTTCACATTAAAAACCCATCACCTCATCCCGTTTTAGGGATTAATATACTATATCTTCTAATCCTGGGTGTATCTAAGCATACATGTCACCTCCTGAGAGCACGATGTCACCTTATACCACGTCTCCAATTACCATTTATCCCTCCCATTTCGACTCCCACTACCGCATTATCGCATCCCATCTATGACCTTCAGGTTACATTCTTCCATTTTCTTCCTCCTACATTAATCTTTGCCTTCACCACCTCCGACATTTCCACCTCTCCCTGCTCTGAATCACGCCCCCTACCTCTGGCTTCTCTTCCTCCGACTCTTCCACCTCTGTCATCTTCAACTCCTGTTTCTCTGCCTTCGAGGCCTTTACCTCCATCTGCTCTATATCCATCTACGCCACGTATGGATACTATGCCTCCATCTCCCTCGCCTCCACCTGATATGAATCCTCCAGCTTCTTTCCTCCAAAATCAATTGCATTTCATCTTAACCTAGGGTACCCACCTCCATCATTGGCTCCCAGAATCTCATCGACTACCCTCTATGCCTTCATATTATCCACCACCACCTACTATGACTCTACCTTCTATGTCTCCGCCTGCTCCCCCTCGGCTGCCTTCGGCTCCTACGTGTCTGGATCCTCCACATTTGATTCCTCCATGTCTGGCTCCTCCACGTAAAAATACTCCATGTCTTCATCCTCCGCATCTGGCTCATCCTCATCCGACTCCTCTGTATCTAGCTCCTACACCTCCTAATATTCTATAACAGTGATGACAAATCATATTGGACTTAAAAATTCATCAAGACTATATTGTTGGCATTTACCCAGGGTTCATTGAAAATCATGGGTGTCCCTGTCTCTCAATCGGTGTGCAAGGAGATCTACATCGACTAACAGTTAGGCATCTCGATTAAAATAGATCACTTTAATAGTGTTTCTTGATTCAGGTTCTTCCTCTTCAAATCATGCTTTGTCTGTGTTCTCCATCGATATAGAAACCAAAGAACAATGTGCTTGGTCAACAGAACCTTCATCCTCATAAATGGTAACATTGGTGATTAAAAACTATGGTTATGTATGAAATCAAAAGATTCAGAGAACTTAAATATAGTTTATCATCATACATTATATTTCTCATACTCAACTGGTTTACAAAATGATTTCCCTTTCAAACTATACATGCCCTTATCTGTTTTCAGGTTTCTCTCAAAATATAAGGCTGACCACAACCTCTATTTTTTTGTAAGTGGTTTTATGTGTAAATTAATATGTGGAATTAATGTGATTTTTTCCTTTGTCTGGTTTATGATATCTGGATTCTATTGATTTCAGGACATTGGGAAACTGACATTTCAGTTGATGTATTTACATGGAATTCTTAGACTTCTTTGTATGTAATCTTATTCAATTTACCAAACAGATTATTTTTTTGAGATTTTCATCTATCATTGCGCTATATTTAATCATGTTGTTCATGTTTGGGCAAGTGGGATGGCTGTCTAATTAATTGTGTGAATTCATGGCTTGGAATATTATTTTTTTAATGTCTTATTTTCAATATTTTTCGAATATAACATCATGTTTCAATTTTTTCAGCCTCCTGGGGCCATTATAGTCTTTTGGAATATAAGAATCACCATCAATTATCTATTATACATGGATATAAATGGATTTACATAAATTTTTCATTAAATTTACAGTCATTGAATAAAACTGTAGGATGGGTTCATTGGTTTTTTATTTAGAGTGGAAAACATGTATTGTATTTACAGAGCTAGATTCCCTGGAAAACTAAAATCCTGACGAGTTTGCTATCATGTTTTTGGTTAAATCCAATGGGGTGCTAGAATAAGCAAACTGGGAGAAAAATATGGGGCTATAGATCAACCACACTATATATTTCTACATGTACAATCTTCATTAGAACAATTTACAAGTAGTGTAATGGTTCTTTCTCTATTTAGTTTGGTCTTCCATTAAACCATATTCTTCCATTTTTTATTCATTTTTCTATGATTATTATTATTCAATATGATTAATATTAAATTATTATGAAATATTATGTTTTTTAATCTTATGGTCGATGATCTAATTATGTGTAGTAATAAAAAATCTTAAAATAATTACACAGATTCAAAATAATGCAGATTGTGTCACTTTGAATTTATATGCAGCTTAAACATGCATTCACTCTTCATAATTATAAATAATATACAATAAAAAATATTATTATATGTTTTATTCAGTAGTCTTTTTCATATATAGTTTCAAGTAACATTGATATTTTAAACTTCTCAACTCATGTAAAATATGCATTTTCATAAATATTATTCTGTATTAATTAATTATAATACACTAAGTAGTTTTAATATATCTATATATATTTATTATGAATTTTGTATCCCCATTAATGTACAGTTTTAATATAAATACATAAAACTATAATGTTTTATTATTTATTAACCTATATGTCTACAGATCCATATTCTGCAATAGGTATGTTCTCGCATTATTCCAAGGAGTTTCATTTTGAAAAAGTAATTCATGGATTGTCTGTGAAGGTGTTCTTCGACAGTAGTTTTTATGCTTATCATGGTAAATGTAAGATTCAGTGGTGGTATGATGTTTTCGTTCCTCAAATTACACTGATCATGGTGATGTTCTTATTTGTGTAGGTTTCCATGGCTTAAATTTTTGTGTTTTTTTATCATTATTTTATAAACTTTTAACTGGTACTTATTTCATTTCAGACACAACAGTTGTCATATGATGTCAGTTTTCAATATTGTTTCATAATACCTTGGATATATACTAGCATCAATGCTTTATGAAATTAATATAATATGATCACACCTCTATTTTATAGTATTGCAGTCAACCCCTTACACTGAAACCACCAATTTAATCATATATGTTAATATGTTGTCTATGTGTGTACCTTAGATTTTATTTTGTATAGTATGGATAGTCTGTGAATGTATTCTTTGACAATGGTTTTTTTCTTCTCATGATATGGATTAGATTCATTGGTAGTATGATGTTTTTTTCCTTATATTACACTACTCATGGTGATGTTCTTCTGTGTGTAGGCTTTCATGGCTTAAACTGTTGTTTTTTGTTATTATTGTTTCGTAAACTTTTATCTGGTTCTTATTTCATTTTAGACTCACTAGTTGTTCTATGATGTTAGTTATCAAATATTTTTTCAAACTACCTTCGACCTATACTAGAATAAATTCTTTAGAAAATGAAAATAAGAAGATCACACCTCTATTTTATAGTATTCCAGTCAATCCCTTCACTGCAACCAACAATTTTATCATATATGAAAAAATGTTTACTATGTGTTTCCATTGAATTTTATTATGTATAATGGATATTTAGTGAAGGTGTTCTGAGATAGAGGTTTTTATGCTTATCATGGTATGAGTAAGATCTTGTGGCAGTATGATGTTTTTGTTCCTCACATTACCCTGCTCATGGTGATGTTCTTATTTTTACAGGTTTGCATGGCTTAAACTTTTGTGTTTTATTATCACTGTTTCATGGACTTTTAACTGGTCCTCATTTCATTTCAAATATAGTAGTTGTCATATGATGTTAGTTATCAATATTTTTTATACTACCTTGGATCTATACCAGGTTCAATGATTTAATAAATTAATATAATATGATCACACATTTTTTTTATAGTGTTGCAGTCAACCCCTTCCACTGCAACCAACAATTTTATCATATATGTTAACATGTTGTCTATGCGTTTAGCTTCAATTTTATTATGTATAATATGGATAGTCTATGTAGGTGTTCTTCGACAGTGGTTTTTCTTCTTCTAATGGTATGGATGAGATTCATTGGTAGTATGATGTTTTTGTTCATCACACTACATTGTTCATGGTGATGTTCTTATTTGTGTAGGATTTCAAGTCATAAACTATTGTTTTTTTATCATTTTTTGATGAACTTTTAACTGGTCCTTTCTTCATTTTAGACTCACCAGTTTTTCTATGATGTTAGTTATAAAAAAAAATCATACTACCTCAGATCTATACTAGCATCAAAGCATTAAGAAATGAATATAATAAGATCAAACCTCTGTTTTATATTATTCTAGTCAACCCATTCACTACAACCAACAATTTTATCATATATGTTAAAATGTTTTCTATGTGTTTCCATTCAATTTTATTATGTCTAACATGGATATTTTGTGAAGGTGTTCTCAGACAGTGGTTTTTGTGCTTCTCATGTTATGAGTGAGATTCAGTGGTAGTATGATGTTTTTGTTCCTCACATTACACTGCTCATGGTTATGTTCTTATTTGTACATGTTTTCATAGCTTAAACTTTTTTGTTTTGTTATCATTATTTCATGCACTTTTAACTATTCCTTATTTAATTTCAGATACAAAAGTTGTCCTATGATGTTAGTTATCAATAACTATTTCATACTACCTTGGATCTTTACTAGATTCAAAGCTTTAGAATATGAATATAATAATATCACACTTATGTTTAATATTATTGTAGTCATCCCCCTCCATTGCACCCAAAAATTTTATCTTATATATTAACATGTTGTGTACGTGTCCCCCCTGAGTTTTTATGTATATTATGGAGTAGGTAGATTAATTATCAAAAATTCACTATAAATTTTAACTATTGTTTAAATAATAGTGGGGACCCAAAATAGTTGTTCCCATACTAACATTTTTCTATTGTATTTTTTGTCAACTATCCATTCAGGTTTTCTACTTCAGATTTATGTATGCACTGGGCCCAAACTTTTAGAGCATGAACAATTTTTCCCTCTTATGTAGATTTGTTGGTAATGGTTTTCAATTTGAAGTTCATCTTATTTAATTTCTATTATCATTTGAAAGTTTCCTCTGATGTTTTATTTTCTATTTTCATACTATACCTATTTAAATTTCTTCAGATTGAATTGTGTGATATTTTTCCTATTTTATTGGAACCGCCCCATTATAGAGGGTTAAATGTTTTAATCAGTGAGCCTATTAAGGTCCTCGAATATAACTTAATGCTCAAGGATGAAACTGATTTGTTTTTCTACTTTGTGGAAGCTGGTTTTTACCCATGTATCAGGTCCTATAACCTTTTACTGAAGTGTTTGGCTATCGAAAATGAAATAGAATTCATAAAAAAATTCAAGGAATTAAAGATGTATGGACCATGCTTTAATATTTACAGAAAAATATGATGAAATTTTATTATAAGTGGCAACTAGGGAAGTGTGAAATTGATCATGCACCAGCTTATGAGATTTTAAAATAATTGGAAAGCAATGTATTGAAACCTACTATAGTCACATATGATATATATATATATATATATGATATTTACAATGTTTAACATACTAAGCTTTCTTTGGGTCATATTAGGGATGTTAGGGTTAGAGGCCTTCTTGTCAAATGTTAATGTTATAATGCTATTATTTATGGTCTGTGTCTCAATGGTGAACTATCCCATGTTTTTATTGTTTTCGAAAAGTTAAAAGTTGTGGAATACCCTTGGATACTTACACCAATATAATTATTGATTTAAAGCATCTGTATCTCATCTGATCACATATTTTTGAGATGTTTTCTGTAGATGTTCACATATGTTCTATTCACAATTCATTCATATTGATTTTTTGATCTCTTTACTATTTTATTGGAACCACAAAATTATATAGGGGTATGTTCTAATCAGTGAGCCTATTAAGGTCCTTGAAGAAAATTTAATGATCAAGTATGCAACTAATTTGTTTTTCTAGGATATGAATGTTGATTTTTACCCAAGTATAAGATCCTGTAACCTATTATTGAAGTGTTTTTCTATCAAAAATAGAATAGAATTCATAAAAAAATAATTTAAAGAAATTAGAGATATCTGGACCGTCAATGAATGTTTATACCTATAACAGTATGATGAACATTTATTTTAAGCGGTATCTAAGTCAATGTGAAATTCATCATGCACAAGCTTTTGATATTTTGAAATCATTAGAAAGTAGTGTCATGAAACCTTCTGTAGTAACATATGATATATATATTTATGGGATTTTGGGTGATGGACATATTAGAAATTACTTACTATTATGTGTGTTATTAGATCTAATAACCACTATTTTTTGACAACTATTTCAATATTTTTAAGATATTATGTAGTCTTTATCTCATGAATTTGTTTGTTGTTTCAGATTATTATGAACTGCTGAAATTCAGTCTTTTTTTTCTATCTAGGTAACCAATAGATCACTATTGGGGTTTTCATCAAATAGGTGAATTTTTTTTCATATGTTCTTCCTGTTATGGGTATGGGTATATTGTAGGAAAAGGTATCTATAACCATCCTTAGAAGTCCCCATAAATTTTAAGAAAACCAAAACTTCTGGACCCTTTTAATTTGTTTTCCATTCACAATGATTAGAATTCCTTATAATTAGATTACATTTTCTAAGACCAGATTGACTTAACCTACCAGATTAGTTATAGAATTTATCCTTAGATATCCACACCAGCCTCCACATTCCCAGAAACATGAGAGCTAGATAAGTCCACAAATTGTCTCTCTATCTCTATTGTTCTATTTCAGTTCATATAGAAACCTGCATACGAGCTTAGAGAAAACCCATTTAGTAATTATTCAATTTCAATCTACTTTATGTATTTCGATATGACTTACAAGATTAAATTGATTTGACTATCTTACATCTAGATGAATGCAACAAAAAATATCAGAATTTCAAAATACTGCTCAACTTTCAAAGGTAACATCAAATGAATCTCCTTTAAATTTTTTATTTTGGTTCAACAAGTTTCAATTTTTTTACATATGACTATCCACTCTATACAAAAGAAGTCAAAGTCCCCCATATTAACTACTACAGGGATCCATAGTGATGTCAACCCAACATCCAAAATGTGGGATTCACTACAGCAATGAATCGTGCGACTAATATCAGCCTTTTACTGACAATGACATGCAGTATTTTTCTAAGCGGGATGTGGATAACACACTCTCTAAAAGACACACCAAAAAAACTGTTAAGAGAATATTTTGTTTGATAAAAACTCAACCTTATTTTTTGAATTAAATCCTTTTTGGTACACATTTTTTATGTTAACTTTCTTAAAAACTATCTCTTTTTTTATGGCTGTACAATTCTTTCCTAATTTCTCATACATGGCATTTTAAAATATTTTTTATGCATAATTGTATACATATAGAATATGAAATACTGTACCTAAAACAATTATATTTTACAAAAATATCATTCAAATATTTGACCTTTTAATGGGTTTTCCTTGATGATTTTCTCTTTTTTCCCTAACAGTCTACTGATCAGGATCTGGCCCAATCACAATGATCTACACATGTCATACCAAAAAACGGCATGGAAAATAGCCAAATTCTAATAAAATCTCATTCAAAGATTCAGAATCTATGGATTTTAACCTAGGTAAATTTCTTTTTGTACTCAAATAGGCCTCTCGTGGGAATCTAATCTAACCCCATTGGTTGTCACAAATGTCATAAGAAAAACTTCACCTAAACAACCATGCTTAACTTAAATATCCTACATCTTTTTGACTTAATGCCTTTTTTGTTTTGTTTTATGCATCTAGGAGGGCCCCATATTCTAGTCAAAATAGGGAGAAGAGATGAAAGAAAAAAAACATCATATGTGGTGGAGCAATCAGCTTGGAGGTCCCCATACTCCACCCAAAACATGGATAAGAGATGGATGGAAGACCAAAGCGGTTGTGGTGGAACAATTCCTTCCAAACCATAATGAGAGCATCTCTGTTTTTCAAAAGGTTTGGATGCATGGGAATCAATTTGGATGCATGGGAATCAATGACCCTAAAGTCATCTCATTGTTGGGTAATATTATATCCCATAATCTTCATCATCATCAAACCATGGAAAATTCTCATTTGGTATGATCAGTTGTGAGATCCTGTTGATGCTTTTTCCTTTTTCAAATGTTGTGGATTGAATTGGACCAGGGGATCACTTCTTAGGGAAGAATTTAATGATAGTTCATGTTAGGTTTTAAGATTTATAGTGTTTTATATATCTATTCCTCCGTGTAAGAGCATGAACATTGTATCTTTGATTAAGAGTTCCTTTAAATATAGTAGATACTAATGCATGGTTTCATTCATGCATTCAATGTGACAGGGTTTAATATATCTAGATTTTGGTGATATACACAGAATCATGGAACAACGAAGGATATTGGGATTTCATGATCAGTGGATCATTTTATTTTCTCTTAGTTATTAGTTTCTTCTAACACTTGTGGTACGCGTTTTTGAAAACTGGATCATGTACTCTGTGGAAATTTTTAATACGATTAGTGGATATTTTTTAGATCATTGGAATATGAAATTTATTCATCTTTTTTTGTGTAATTTAATTTTGTCTATATTTTATCTACGCTTATATCATTTTTATGAACCAAAAAAATTATTAATACATATTAAACATTACAATTTCTTATTATCTTTTACAAATAACATTATATTATTAAATAAAAACCATTAATCCCATATGTCGTGCGTATGCACGGGTGGGTACTAGTTTTAATTATTTTCCAAAACTTCTGTGATTAGAATATGGAAAATAGATTAAATATTTTTAATCATAATGATATATAATTTATTAAAAGGTAAAATTAGTTTTTTTCCAAAGTGATTTGTGAAAGTAATTAAAATTAATTACAAATATTAAGGTGAAAAATGAGTTCACATAGTGGTCAAAATTTAATTTTAAAGATTCAAATGAGTGAGACACTTATCCAAAATCAATTGGATTTTTTATTCTAAAAAGTTACTGCATTTTATTGAAAATGGACATTTTTTTAGGCACATGATGTAAGGGAGGCCTCACAATAGTGTTTAGGTTTTATATTTACAAGAATACCACTCCTCCACCAATATAAAAGGGCAATAAACCCCCTCACTTTCAAACGCATATCAATCCTTTTTGGGTCATAAAAACACTAATAAAATTTCCTCTCAAATTCTATACCTTAATCATAGATTCCACACTTTTTTCATAAATCCAACCACGGAATCCCTTTGGTGAAAACCAAAAGGAGTTACCTAAAAAAGAGGTAACTTTATTCAACGTGCATTCCTATTTTATTTATTTCTCTACACATAAAGTTATTATTATTACATTCTTATAAAAATAGTATTATAAATACACATATATTTTTTTATTATAAGTTTTTGACCTACAAAAACATGTATTTCCATCAAATGGGTAATGAACTTATCATCCGTGTGTACAGTGGACTACCACCTCCTTAAATGATGTCGTTCGTTTTTTCCTTTACCACCTCTCATGATTTGTAATTATGAGGGAAATAATATTTTTATATGATATAGATGATATTTATGATGTATTTATTCTTATTTAATTTTTATATAAAACATACCTTCATGATTTCCATTTTTTTTAAATTCGATAACTTCATTTGTGGCTTTGTGGATTACTGCATCCTCAAAGCGATGTGATTCATTCACAATTAACACAGAATTTAATAAGGATAAGATTAGTAATTTTATATGACAAATATGAAATAATAAATATAATTTAGTTATAATATAAATACACACACACATATATATTTCATTTACCCTATTTCTTTAAATATGATAAGAAAATAAAAACAACATTTATTTGTACGTGCAACCTACCATCTCCATGAACGATGTATTCCATTTAAAATTTTTATCTTTTATATATTATTATAAATATTTATATACTAAATATATATGATATTTATAACATGTTATACATTTTTAAAATAATTTAATCATGATTTATGTAAGAGTATCTTGAATAACAAGTCAAAATATATAAGAAAAACAAAGTAGATATTACCTAAAATGTAGAATTAACAAGGAATTATTAATAAATGGGTAATATAATGTCATAATCAAATATTATATGGTATTATATATAATAATTTATTTATATGGTAGATTTATAATAAAATTATATTTATTATACATGAGGTTTGAATGTATAAATAGAAATTAAATACTTAAGGTAAGGGTTTTCTAATCTCACTTTAATTTTTGCGAGATATATGTTTTATTCAAGACTTATTCTTATTATGTGGTGTATATATTACCCTATGAAATATAATATAATTAATTATATTATATTAATTATAGTAAAAGTTTAAATTGATGAAATCATTACATTTATATCATAATTCAAAAGTTACACAAGTAGTAAGGGGATTTCTAGTCTCACATTCATTTCTGCGAGACTTATGCCTTATTCACCACTTGTTTCTTTTATGTTGTATATTTTCTATCCATGAATTTATTATATGATTTTTATACATAAATTTATTTGTATTTATATACATTTTTTATGATCTCTCTTTCCTTGGGTTTATTTTTCGAAATTTACCAAATCGTAAAAGTAATTCTATCTCAATTTATCTTCTTTGAGACACATTCCATGTTATTCAGCCATATTATTTTATGAGATGTATATAATAAACTTTTACATGTAATATAATAAATATATTTATTTTCATGATATTTTAAACATCATTTAATATTATTATATCATGGGTATTGTGGTTCAATGTTACCAAACTAGTAAAATTTTATTACTATAATCCCATTATTTATCGGAATTGTTTATGATTATGATTCCATTGATGAAATATTATGATACATCTCTTAATAAATCTCATGAATTTTTTTATACTATCAGTAATCATGATATTTTAATATAATGGTACAATTTTTCCACTCTTTGGTACTTAATATTATTAATAAAATGTTTTTAATAAAATAAGACCTTATTTCTCTCTTTGGTCAGAAATCTGATTTATTCAAAATATATATTTCTTAAAAATGTTTTCAATTTTTTTTTAAATGATATCATAAGATAATTTACAAGGAAAATAATTTTAAATAAATTTTTTATGTTTTAAATGTTTTTTATATCTTGCTTTATATGTTTTCATGGTTATTTTCAAAGAAAAAGGTTTTCAAATTGTTTTATGTTTTAAAATGTATTTTTAAAAGTGGAAATGATATTTTTATCAATTAATGTTTTAAATTATATTTAAGTATAACTTAATAAGTTTTTAATGTGGTTTTTGAAGAAATAGATTTTGATAATATTATATTATTTCCAAAGAAATGTCATCTTCCTTAGGAACTATTCCAAGTGATCTTTTTAAATCCTTCTCTATCTAAGATGAAATCTTTTGATATTGTTTTAATTTACTAGGGATGTTCTCCAAAGATACTATTCATATTATTTATATGAAAGGTTTATTTTTTATGGAACGATATTTATAGAACCCTTTTATTTTCAATGTGTAAATCATGTTTCAAAGAGATTGACCTGAAACCCAATTCTCATCCACGTGTTATACCATGATAACATCTTATGAAACTCACTTGAATTCATGGTTTATTCTAGGTCTAAATAGTTATGAAACCTATATATCTTCTATAGGTTATTATATAATTAAATATTTATGGTTCCCATTTCATTTCATGAGTTATGATATGATGTTTATGAAAGTCATCTATTTTTATGGGTCTTGATATAATGAATGTTTTATTTTTTTATAGAACATGAATGTATAGTTTCATTACGTAATGGTTGAGACCTATATCCTTTTTATTTAATTGGTTGATGATAAATGTTTTATGATCTCAAATGGTATGCATGAGGTCATCCCCATCCCAAAATAAGAGGGTACACGGTAGGACATCCCAAGCCCAAAACAAGAGGGTATATAGGATTACATCCCAAGACCAAAACAAGATGACACACAGGAGGGAATAACAATCCCAAAACAAGAGGGTACATTGGAAGGAATCCCAAGCTCAGAACAAGAGGGTAACAAGGAGGGAATCCTAAGTCCAAAAGATGAGGGTACATGGGAGGGCATCCCAAACCTGAAAAAAGAGTTAACACAGAAGGTAATCCAAAGGCCAAAGTTGGTACAAAGGTGATAATCCTAATACTAACATGTTATAGAGGTCTTGGAATGTAACTACCCAAAGTTTCATTAATGTAAATCCCCCTTGATCTAATTAAATGTATCTGTATGTTTATATAAAATGTCAACTTCTTTGGTTTTATGTTAAGAATTTTTACCGTTGCTAATATAGCCGTTGACCAGTGATCACATGATTAGTATAAATATAAGGATTTAACAAATCCAATTTACTCAAACAAAAGAAGCTATGACCTCATCTAGTAGAATTGCTCCATACGAAGCCCATTTTTCAGAGCTTGGAAAAGAGGTGGCGTCCTTGGGATTCTCTCTTGACCAATCCCAAGCCGAGATTCATCATGTCAAGCTTGAACGGGACCGTCTACAGGAGAAGTGGAAGTTGATAGAAATTACCACTCGAGTGATGTTATCCGAGCCACCCCAAGAGTCTGTCACTATCGCACACCTTACCCTTAGGTCTTATGTAGCTGTTTTAAGGGGTTATGTAACAAATCTCTAGTACTATGTTCATGTATATTATTTTTGTATAAAATAATAAATATACCTTCTTGTCATTATTGACACATTGTAAATAGTTTTTAAAGTATAAATAGTGTTTTTAGTTATTATTTAATTAATAATTCCATTTTATTAAATTAAGGGATTTTTGAATTAAACAATATTTTAATAAAATATTATTATTAAATTAATTTTCATTAAATATAAATGATCTTATAATTTTATGAATGCAATTATAATTTGTATTAAGTTTTGAAAGCCATTTCTGTCAAAACACGTGAATTTTTTATAAATGTCGGTTTTTATTTTAAAAGTGAAAATTAATATATTTAGAAAATTATTTAGATAAAATAAATGTTATTTCTGGAATTAGGATGTCGGAATTATCCAACGGTGAATTTTTCATAATTTTCTGAGACAGTCAAATGTTTGGGTAAAAATTAAATACTGTTTAAATATATAATGTGTTTTATGACATCATAATGACCCAATAGTGATGTAATAAAATAATATAATCTTTATTTCCAGACAATATATATTTTACCATTAAAATAATGTAATTTTGGTTTTTTTGACTTAATTTTCAAAGCATTAATGGACCCCTCAAGACTTATTAAACACCTTGTCTTTTTAAATTAATTTCCATGGGAGTGTGACTCACCTCCACATAAGAAACCCTATTATTTTAAGAAGTTCGGACTTTGGACTTATAAAATATTTCCTTACTCTTCCCTTTTCCAAAAACCATGGTAAAAAACCATGATATGGTTTGTGGTTTGGATTAATTTAATATAAGGGGTCCCAAACCTAAATAATAAAGAATTTCCTCACCATTCCTATATAAACCCACCCAAGATCCCACTTCCTCCTCACTCAAAGCCTTTGGAGTTAGTCCAATCTCTACCATACTCTCTCTAGAATCCTCCCAAGGTGCCCCAAGCTCCCAATAATCCTCTCAAAAGCCCCTCTCTAGCCTTTGAAAGCACACTTCCATGTAAGGATTTTTCTTCCTTTCTCATTTTTGTCCAATTTTCATCATATTGTTATTCCCTTTTAATTTCAATTATAAATTCTGGGGTATGGTTTCTCACCTCCCCCATACTGCCCTATTATTGTTTTAATTATGGGAGACCCCTTTCTCTCTCATTAAATTCCTCCCATGTACACTCGTTACTATGTCGAATTTCCAGAAGGAACTTCTCTCTCCTATTTTACATTCAAGAAATACATTTGTATCATGGATCTAAATTCCATTACAATTGTTTGAACATGTATCTATATGACCCCCTTACTATCCATTTCATGTTAGTATGATGAGACACCCCTTTCTCTCTCATAAATCATTTTTATGAGTTCTTATGTCACGCCGTTACACTGTCGGAATTGCACCAATTTTATAAGCCAATGCCATTGTGTAGTGAATACCATGCCCATTTCTCCATCAAGGGCATTCACCTTTATGAAGATTTACTTATTGATTATAAAGTTTCATGTATTAATTACATATTCCTTTATTGTGGAATAAATGATTATGTTTTATGAATCAATGTTTTATGATCCATGTGGAACACTTATGCATGAAATGAAATGTTTAAGAAGGGTGTGCCCTTATAGCTCTCAAATGAATTGGGTAAAGTATAGTATCATGATACATCATGTGCAATGAGTGTTGACTCATTCTAATTCAAGTGCAACTAGGGTTTACTCGTTCTTCATGTGCAATGAGCCTTGGCTCATGCTAATCCCATGTTAAGTGTTGTTGCCACATTTCCATGTTATGATTATCATGCTTTATCATTCCTTTATGTTCATGTTTCTATTGTGATCTGTTGATATTCCTATTGTCTAACATGTATTTTACTCCTCAAACATTCCATGTTTATTCCCTTACTGGGATTTATAGCTCACCCTCTTCTTATTCATGTCCTCAGGTTATCCCATGAAATACTAAGTACGGGGGAATGTAGTGGTCATGTTAAGGAAGTTTTCAATAAAGATATATTTCATGTTTCATGTTTTTATGTAATGATCATAAGCCCCCAATACACTAAACCTCTCAATATTCTTTATTGTATCAAGTGAAGTTTTATGTAATAAATCATGTTTAAGTTGTAATAAAAAGCAGGGTTGTCATAGTTGGTATCAGAGGATAGGTTTAGTTATTTTTGGGATTAGGATTAGAAAACCCTAGTAAAGCCTTAGAGACAAGAATAAGTATAATAAAAACATCCCTAAGTTTTGGTAAGTACTGAGTAAGTGGTTTATCAAGAAAATACATCCATGTCTGGATACGAGTAGGTAAAGGCGGCTCCGGAACAAATATATACTAGGGGTAAAACCCAAAAAAACCACTTCGAGCTAGACTCGAACGGGAACTGGTGCACGACAACGGGCCTTGCTGCACTCTTGGTTATGACACTCCCGGGGGATATGTTTTGATAAATTCACAATCTTAGTATGAACCCTTATTAATGGAATTAAAAAAAAATTCCCCTAAGAATATATGTTAGAAAGTAGATCATGAAAAGCCTAGATTGAAGCCTATAAACTCATGAGTTAAGGAAATAAAAGTTTATTTATAAGTCATCAACTTTTGTCTTTGGAATACCCTTTATGTGTTACCCCTAACTTTCCTTTTATTCCATCCAATGGCCGGTAATAGGAGGACTCAGGCTAACAACCAATGTGTAGATCAGTGTGATGACTGTACTAATGAGATTCCCAATCCAATGTGAGCGGGAATCACAAACTTTTTCACACTACTCTCTCAGATAACTCAAGTTTTGAATAGAAACATGGTTCAAGAGGAACGTTCAACTCTCCCTAAGAAAGAACAAGTTGATATCAAGAGCTTCATGAGACAAAGGCCTCTTACTTTTAGTGGATCATCCGATCCCACGATCGATGAACAATGGATCAATTCCATTGAAAAGATCTTATCCATCCTTCAATGTTCTGAACAAGAGAAGGTTCTCCTGGAATCTTATCGTATAGAGGGTGAAGTTGATAAATGGTGGACGTTGATCAAAAATACAAAGCCTGAGGAGGAGATCGAGGCGTTGGAATGAAAGGATTTTCAGAAGATGTTTTTCGATAAATATTTTCCATACACCCTCCGGCTTAAGATGGAAAGGGAATTCCTTTCCCTTAAGCAAAAATACGAAGAATCTATTATAGCATATGTGGAAAACTTTACAAGGCTTGCACTATACACATCCGGATTTTTCGTTACCCCGAATGAAAAGTTGACCAGTTCTTTGGTGGGCTGAAACCTAGCATGTGGAAAGCATTGGTGATCCGTGACTTCAACAGCTATGAGGAAATTGTCCGATGTGCCCTCAAGGACGAAATGGAGATCAGAGAATCATAGGGGTATCATGGGGATAAGAAGAATAAGGTGGACTTCAATGCTGGTGGTCCTATGGATAAATACAATGGTGCTAAGAAGATCCAGCACCCCACTTGACAAAAGTGCGGAAAGAAGGACCCTAGAAATTGCCTTAAGGGGACGAGGAAATGCTTCAGGTGTGGAAGAGAAGGGCACCAAGCTATTAACTGTCGGCAAGAAAGACCCGCATTTGTGACAGAGGAGAGAAACAATCCGTTCAAACCTCAACGTGTTTTTCAATGCTAAAAATGAAAAGAACCGGGGAATTTTACAAATCAGTGCCCTAGTCCAAGGGTTTTCGGAGGCAACCAACAACCTCCAAGGCAGCAAGGAAGAGATTTTTCCATCACTTCTACTGAAGTGAACCCTGAAAACAAAGTGGTGACAGGTACGCTAGTTATTCATTCAAGAATAGTGAACATACTTTTATATTCAGGTTCTATGCATTCTTTTATATCCTGAAAGATTAGTAGAAAAATCACAGCACCACCACAAATCATGGAAGTGAAGATGTCGGTGAGTACGGAAAATGGGTCAATCATTGCATCCCATGAATATAAGTCCTCCCATGTTATAATCTGTGGATTGAATTTCATGGAGAAACTCATCATACTCCCACTAGTAGAATTTGATGCAATTCTTGGCATGGATTGGCTTTCCTTATATAGAGCCAACATAAATTGTCAGGAGAGGGAAATCTAACTCCATATGAAGAATCGACCCCCAATTCCCTACAAGTGTAAGGAGGAAGATGAATCTCCTTAAGTTCCATCATCTCAAGCATGGATATTACTGCCCTATGAGCACACGTATCTGGCTCAGATGATTGAGTCCAAGGAAGAAACCATCCTTAAAGAAATGCCTATTGTGAGGGAATTCACTGAAGTGTTTCCCGAGGAACTACCTGGTCTTCCTCCTAGAAGAGATGTTGAATTCTTAATTAAACTTATACTCGGGGATTTACCAATATCCAAGACTCCATATATAATGGCTGTTGTAGAGCTTGAAGAGATGAAGAAACAACTACAAGAGAATTTGGATAAAGGGTTTATATTCCCAAGTGCTTCACCAAAGGGTGTACCTGTCCTCTTCGTCAAGAAGAAGGATGGGTCAATGAAGCTTTGCATTGATTATCTTGAACTTAACAAAATAATGATAAATAACAAGTATCCTCTCCCACGAATTGATGACTTGTTTGATCAGCTGCGTGGAGCACAATAAACCTCCAAGATGGAATTTCTTTCAGGATATTATCAAGTAAGGGTGAAGAAGGAAGATATCCCCAAGACTGCTTTTCGCACAAGATACGTGCACTATGAATTCATAGTAATGCCTTTTAGACTCACTAATGCTCCAGAAATCTTCATAGAATTAATGAATAGAATGCGTAGAGATTACCTCGACAAATTTGTGGTAGTCTTTGTAGATGATATTCTAATATACTCCAAAACCATGGAGGATCATGAGGAGCATTTAAAAACTGTACTTGAGACTTTGCACAAGGAGAAGATCTATGAAAAGTATAGAAAGTGTGATTTCTAGTTAAAGGAGGTCTCATTCTTGGGACATATCATCACAAGTAATGGGATATCTGTGGATCCCTCCAAAACAGATGCAATTAACGGATAGACAAGGCCAACATCAGTAACGGATATCCGTAGCTTCTTGGGGTTAGTTGGATATTATTGACGATTTGTGAGGAATTTATCACGATTTTCCAACCCTCTTACCAAGATTACTCTAAAGGGAGTAATGTTTTCTTGGAGTGATGAATGTGAAGAAAGCTTCAAGGAGTTGAAAAGGAGACTTATCACTGCGCCCGTGCTCACTTTACCCACAAGTGGGGAACTTTATGTTTTATTCAGTGATGCTTCGAAGAAGGGATTAGGTTGTGTGCTAATGTAGAATGATAAAGTGATATCATATGCCTCAAGGCAGTTGAAAATCCATGAGAGAAACTATCCAACACATGATCTGGAGTTAGCAGCGGTAATCTTTACCTTGAAAATCTGGCGGCATTATCTCTATGGGGAGAAATGTGAGATATATACTGACCACAAGAGTCTTCAATATATATTCAAACAGAAAGAGCTTAATATGCGCCAGAGAAGATGGATAGATCTCATCAAGGATTATGTCTTTTCAATACATTACCACCTTGGGAAAGCGAACAAGGTGGAAAATGCCCTAAGTAGAAAGGACCCATCGATTCTATCAATGATGAGAATTGAGAAGGATCCAATCTTCTTAGACTTGATGAAGATGGACATGAGAATCATAAAGAAGGGAACATCATCAATCCTTTCACAAATTATTTCTCAAACCTCTCTTTTAGAAAGGTTAAAGGATGCTCAAAAGGATGATGTGGGAATTCAAGAAAAGGTGGTAGATATCGAAAAAGGGAAATCCTTAAAGTTTAATGTTAATGAAGAAGGAATTGTGTGGTTTGGGAAAAGACTATGTGTTCCATAAAGTCCAGAGCTAAAGAAGGAACTTTTGGATGACACACATAGTTCAAATTTCTCTATTCACCCAGGGTGCACAAAGATGTATCAAGATCTCTGAGAAAAATTTTGGTGGGAAAATATGAAGAATGAGATCGCTGAATATACATCAAAGTTCCTGGTGTGTCAGCAAGTGAAGGCAGAGAGGCATAAGTCTAAGGGGATGATGCAACCATTGCCCATACCAGAATGGAAATGGGAGAAAATCACCATAGACTTTGTCACCGGACTTTTAAGGACATCCAAAGGAAATAATGCAATCTGGTTTGTTGTGGATCGTCTTACAAAGACTACACACTTCATTTCTATTCGGGAGGATTTCTCTTTGGATCAACTGACACGAATATATATCAGGGAAGTGGTAAGGTTTCATGGAGTACCACTATCTATTGTGCCTGACCGAGATCCAAGATTCACCTCTAAGTTTTGGAAGAGTATTCAACATGCTCTGAATACTGAACTGAACTTTAGTACGACCTATCATCCTCAAATTGATGGCCAATCCGAGCAGACTATCCAAACACTTGAGGACATGTTGAGAGCATGATCAAGGGTCTTTAAAGGAGGATGGGATCAACATCTTCCTCTGGTTGAGTTCTCTTATAATAACAGTTTCCACTCAAGCATCCAAATGACACCATATGAAGCCCTTTATGGGAAAAGGTTCATAACACTAGCATGTTGGGATGAGGTTGGTGAACGTAAGCTGCTTGGAACGAAATTGGTCAAAGAAATGGTGGAGAAGGTGAAAACCATTCAGCAGCATATCAAGGCAGCCCAAAGTCGATAGAAGAGTTATGCAGATAACCATCGATGAGACCTTGAGTTTAAAGTTGGAGACATTGTGTTTCTATGCATATCTCTATGGAAGAAGGTCATGAGGTTTGGAAAGAAAGGGAAGTTAAGTCCAAGGTACATCGGCCCCTTTGAAATTTTTGATCGTGTCGGGGCTGTGGCCTATCGACTAGCACTTCTACCTACCATGGCCAAAGTACATGATGCCTTTCATGTATCCCTCTTAAGGAAGTACATACCGGACCCTTCACATGTACTCTCTTCTGAGGTGGTGCAATTGGAAGATGATCTTTCTTATGAGGAGCAACCAGGGAAGATCTTAGATGTAAGAGAAAAAGTTCTACGAAATAAGACAACGCCCATCGTCAAGGTGTTGTGGAGAAACCACAAGTTTGAAGAAGCGACTTGGGAATTGGAGGAAATGATGAAGTTGAGTTACCCACATATTTTTTAGTGTGGGAAAATGAAAATTTCGAGGGTGAAATTTCTTAAGGGGGGAATATTGTAACGACCCAAAGATTCATTAATGGAAATCCCTCTTGATCTAATTAAATGTATCTGTATGTTTATATAAAATGTCAACTTCTTTGGTTTTATTTTATGAATTTTGACCATTGTTAATATAGCAGTTGAACAGTGATCACATGATTAGTATAAATATAGGGCTTTAACAAATCCAGTTTACTCAGACAAAATAAGTGAAGGCCTCATCCAGTAGAATTGATCTATACGAAGCCCATTTGTCGGAGCTCGGAAAAGAGGTGGCGTCCTTAGGCTTCGCTCTTGACAAAGCCCAAGATGAGCTTCATCATGTCAAGCTCGAACATGACCTTCTACGGGAGAAGTGGAAGTTGATAGAAATTACCACTCGAATGATGTTATCCGAGACACCCCAAGAATCCATCATCATCGTACACCTTACCCTTAGGTCTTATGCGGCTTTTTTAAGGGGTTATGTAACAAATCACTAGTACTATTTTCATGTATATTTTTTTTGTATATAATAATAAATATACCATCTTGTCATTATCGATACATTGTAAATAGTTTTTAAAGTACAAATAGTGTTTTTAGTTATTATTTAATTAAGAATTCTATTTTATTAAATTAAGGTATTTTTGAATTAAACAATATTTTAATAAAATATTATTATTAAATTAATTTTTATTAAATATAAATGATCTTATAATTTTATGAATGCAATTATAATTTTTATTATGTTTTGAAAGCCATTTCTATCAAAACCTGTGAATTTTCGATAAATGTTGGTTTTTATTTTAAAAGTGAAAATTAACATATTTAGAAATTTATTTAGATAAAATAAGTGTTATTTCTGTAATCAGGATGTTGAAATTATCCAACAGTGAATTTTTTATAATTTTCAGAGACAGTAAAATTTTTGGGTAAAAATTAAATACCGTTTAAATATATAATGTGTTTTATGACATCATAATGACCCAATAGTGATGTAATAAAATACTATAATATGTATGTTAGTCTAATATATGTTTTAAAATTAAAATAATTTGATTTTGTGTTTGTTTTAATTACTTTTCAAAGCATTTATGGACCCCTCAATACTTATTAAACACCTTGTATTTTTAAATTAATTTCCATGGGAGTGTGACTCACCTCCAGATAAGCAACCCTATTATTTTAAGAAGTTCGGACTTTGTCCTTATAAAATGTTGTTTTCCTCTTACCTTTCCCAAAAACCATGGGCAAAAACTATGGGATGGATTGTGGTTTGGATTAATTTAATATAAGGGGTCCCAAACCTAAATAATAAAGAATTCCCTCACCTTTCCTATATAAACCCACCCAAGCTCCCACTTCCTCCTCACTCAAAGCCTTTGGAGTTCGTCCAAACTCAGACCTACTCTCTCTAGAATCCTCCCAAGATTCCCAATCTCCCAAGAAGCCTCTCATAATCCTCTCTCTAGCCTTTGGGAGCACACTTCCAAGTAAGGGTTTTTATTCCTTTCTCATTTTTGTCCAATTTTCATCAAATTGTTATGCCCTTTTAATTTCAATTATAAATGTTGGGGTATGGTTTGACACCTCCCCCATACTACCCTATTATTGTTTTAATGATGGGATACCCCTTTCTCTCTCATTAAATTCCTCTCATGTACATCCGTTACTATGTCAAAATTCCAAAAGGAATTTCTCTCTCCTCTTTTACATTCAATCAATACTTTTGTATCATGGATCTAAATTCCATTACAATTGTTTGGACATGTATCTATATGACACCCTTACTGTCTATTTCATTTAAATATGTTGAGATACCCCTTTATCTCTCATCAACTATTTTTATGAGTTCTTATGTCACGTCGTTTCGCTGCCGAAATTGCAAATTTTCTAAGCCAATGCTATTGTGTAGTGAATACCATGCCCATTTCTCCATCAAGGGTATTCACCTTTATGAACATTTAATTATTGATTATAAAGTTTAATGTATGAATTCCACAATCCTTTATCATGGAATAAATTATTATGTTTTATGAATCAATGTTTTATGATCCATGTGGTACACTTATGCATGAAATGAAATGTTTAAGAAGGGTGCACCCTTATAGCGCTCCAATGCATTGGGTAAAGTATAGTATCATGATACATCATGTGCAATGAGTGTTGACTCATGCTAATTCAAGTGCAACGAGGGTTTACCCGTGCTTCATGTGCAATGAGAATTTACTCATGCTCCATGTGCAATGAGCCTTGGCTCATGTTAATTCCATGTTAAGTGTTGTTGCCACATTTCCATGTTATGATTATCATGCTTTATCATGCCTTTATGTTAATGTTTCTATTGTGATCTATTGATATGCCTATTTTCTAACATGTATTGTACTCTTCATGTATTCCATATTTATTCCCTTACTGGGCTTTATAGCTCACCCTCTTCTTATGCACGTCCTCAGGTTATCCCATGCAATGCTAAGTACGAGGGAATGTAGTGGTCATGTAAAGGATGTTTTCAATAAATATGTTCTATTTCATGTTTCAAGTTTTTATGTAATGATCATAATCCCCAAATATACTAAACCTCACGATCTTATTTGTTGTATCAAGTGAAGTTTTATGTAATAAATCATGTTTAAGTTGTAATAAAAACCAGGGTTGTCATATGGTAGGTATCCTTTCTATCATATTTTCTATTATTATGTGTATACCACATATTATATGTCTTATTCCTATTTTATTTTAACCTATATTATGCTCTCAATTCTATTTTAATTCATGTCTTATGAACTGAAAATCATTATGCCATGACTCGTGTATATGATATTTTATTTGATGGGTATGAAATTAAAAGGATAATCTCATGTTATTATACCCTTATGCTTATGTTATGATTATATGTATTCTTTATTTACCCTTACTAATCATATAAGATCACCCTTTCTTATGTTTCCTTTCCTCATGTTATGAATAAAGGATTTAAGTTGAAGTGCTAAATGTGAAGATATTTGTGGGAAACATTGAAAATATTTCACCAATTTAGGATATTTTGTTCCATTTTTTCAAAGACACTAAACTATATGATCCTCGAGAAATTAGTTTTTGTAATGTGCTGAATATTCATCTAAAATGATGTAATAGCCATGTATGTTAATCCTGGGTCGCTATACGAACCTTATTTCCATTTCAAGGAGGTTGTTATGCCTTTATAAATGATACTTGGGTTGTGAATTAGTTAGGTAGATGTTAGGACAGTCTCATATATACCATTTTTAGTAGAAAAGTTCACTCTATGACTCTCTTATATATTTAATTCATATTTTTGAATCTTTCCCAAACCCAGTGTAATATTGGTTGTAGATATTATTAAGAATGATAATTAAAATACATCAATGTGTGCATATTTATGTATCAAATGTTATCCATTGATGTATTTATCTATACGTTTTAGTGGTTCTCCAAATTTATGTTATTAATTAGTGATTATTTTGTTTAAATATACCAATATTAGACCTACCAAATTTACCATATTCTTTTTTGGGTAGTTTTTATAGAGTTAGGATTAGGCCATTGTGATAGAATTACTAAATATACATATGATGGAATTAATAACCCATGTAGTTCAGAGCCACTTAATGGGACACAAATACCTTTTAAAGTCATCTGACTCGAACCTGTTGACTACTTGGAGAAAGGTAACTAGAAATGGGTTTTTAGGACATATGTATAATTTTATTTTTTTTACTAACCTTAGAGTGAATGTATTCTAATGAGAATGGGTTTAGTTCACATGGAATATTGAAATAGTTTGTACATGGCTGGTTTGGCTAGTAGGAATATGGCCTGCTAAGCAGGATGCAGTCTTATCATGAATATGGCCTAATGAGAATGATTATAGGGGAATATGGCTTGAACTAGAAATATTTTTAAATACATGGAGAAAATATTTCACTTAAAAGTGGGAGAATTATTTCACTGAGAAACCCAATAAAATTAGAGATATGGATATTAGGTTTGTATGTTGGGTGTAGTTTTATCAAGAATATGAACCAATGAGAAGGGTTCATATAGAATATGGCCCAAATAAAGGAACATATAGCATTATAGGTATTATTTCGTACCATAAAAGGATGTAATTTGTTATTATGTTGGGATTAAAACTCAAGGAGTCATAATAATTATTTTGATTAATATAAATAATATCCCACTTAGTTTGAGTCACACTATTTAGGGTCGTTTGGCAAGACTACATCATATAGTTTAACACGATGAGATAAGTATGTATTTTTTATGAAAGAGACAAAAATAGATGTTTCAATGGTATTTCAACATTTGATATCAAGATATGGGAATCAATCACTGAGTTAAAATTGGTTTCATCCCATGATGAGACTATTATTGGGGTTTACACCGAGGAGGAGGCCCAAAATGCTACTCTAGAACTAATAGAGAATCCTTAGTGCTTACACGTGAGTATGTGTCAGCTAGAAATTATTTTTCATGGATAATTTATGTTTTATTATTATGAAATAAATAATATGAATATTTTTGGGTAATAAACTTATAAAGGGGGCCCAATTCCACATGTAAAATTAATTTGAATCATGCATGTCGATTCAGGAGAGACCACTTTAGTGTCACCATGATAGGGAGACTTTTATCATGGGAATACATTATTTTTATCCAAACTAAGGATTAAAAATATATGTGATATCATATTTATATCCCCATTTTGTCAAGGTAATACAAGATCTAAAGGGTGCACACTAATATGTATTCCCTAATAATATATGTGAGGTGGTTTTGAAAGAGTTCTAGATTTGGCCTTTTGGGTTTTTAGTCATAGTGGAATGAATACAAAAATGACATTTGTGGTGATTTTAGACAGGTAGATAATAATAATGGTTTCTATGATAAGAGATAGTTTTTTCCCTCCCTATATTAAAGATCCACTTTGAATCCACCATAGGATGATCAAATATATCATGCATATGAATCAGTTAGAGGAGAGTCTTGTACATAAAAAGGAATTTAGTCTTCATGATAAGATCACGAGGGAGGATAGACCACATGATAGGACCACAAGGGGGGTTCACATATAAGTTATGTATGACGAACACTTTCATGGGTGGTTCAAGGGTTGAGGGAACTCCATGGTGGTTGAGAAGGATAGAGACCACATGGTAGCCTTCATAGAGGGTTCTTTCACAATTGTAGTTCACATAGAGAGTATTTAGAGGAGTAAAACTCACATACTAGTCTTCTGATTAAAACCCTCATAGATTATAATTTATAGAAACAACATCTCAATATTTCCTCATATGTTCCATGGGATTGGGAATTACCTATGGGTTTCTCGGAGACCTCAAGGAATAAATTATTTTCTATCATTATCCAATTCTCCATGTCCTCAGTTTATTTTAAGTTTTCTAAAAATGGAAACCTGGGTATTTTTAGGTAATTACCGGTTAAACAACATTATGAAATGGGAGGCCACATGGGAGAGTGTATTCAGTTGTAAAGTTTCTCTACAAAGCATCTGCACACCAGATATTTCCTCTTTCTGAGTGGGATGACTCAAATGATTCTATCATTTATCCATATATGATGTATTATTCATGTAAAACCATTATTTTTTTTATAAATATTACTTTAAATAAATTCTATTTTGAATATATTTTTTTCACATGCAACACAAAACCAAAACTATTCATGAAACATTTTATCTAGTAAACATAAGTGTTAAAATTTAACCATTAAATTAGGGGGTATAATTAGATATAACTAAATTTTTATATTTTTTATAAATAAAAAACTATTGTTCATTTTTAATATCAAAGCATTGATAAAATTTAATTTCATTAGTTAAATATCAAATAAGACTATTTTATGCTTAAAATCTTATTTCATATAAAATTGGTTTGTTATATGATTTATTTTAAGAAAGGAAATATTTAATGGATAAAAAATGATGATATGAACAACATATTAACTTCAATTTTATTAGTATTGATATGAAATAAGTATAAGAAGTGTAAATTGTTTAAAAGATTACTTTCTTTTGAAAATGATTTTCATTATATATTTACATGTTTAACTAGAAATTAAATTCTAAAATTTTAGAAATTGAAATTGACCAAATGAAATTAATATTTTATATTTATAATGACATTATTTTCTTGGTAGTAATTTTTTATATTTTTTTGGAAAGATTGATTTTTAGGTGAATAGTGAAAAATATAGTTTTTACTAATAACATAGAATTTATGACTATATAATTAGGTAAGTATGAATTATAAACATAAAAAAATATTTATATAAAAACAAATATTTAATGAGTAAAATTATTCTTTTAAAATACATGGTTGAATTTTGAAAACTCTTTTTTCCATTTTGAAAACATCAGTAATATTTTATCCTAAAAAGTTGTTTTTCAAAATTATCATTGAATTATGTTTTCACAAGTTAAAATTTGTTTTTTTATTTATTAAATTAAAATAAAACTTATTTTTTATTAATAAAAAAACTAATTTCATGTAAATTAACACCATTGATAATTTTATCCTAAACAAAATTTTTGTGCTTAAAAATACATTTTTTCTAAAATTCATTTTTTTACATTTTATGTGCTAATATTAAAATTAGTTTTTATCACACTTAGAAATTTTATGTGATAAATTAGTTTCAATATTTGAAATAAAAATTTGAAAATTAGGTTACAGAGGACTTCTCATTTTCAGTCATCAAAGTCAGTCACTAGTGTTTAAAATGGGTTACCATGGTTACAGTAAATTTAGGTAAAAATTGTTTAACCTAGTTTAAAAGAGATAATAAATGATAAATACATATTATTAAATGATTTATTGAGTTTTTAAAGACTTAAAAGTATCTCACATCCATTATTTTACACTTCTTAATCAATATTCCATGTGAAACATGTGTTACTTTTATATTCAGAGTTCATATTTACAAAAATTACATTCTTTCCATTTATAAATGGGTATTTCTACACCCCTTCATGGATACCATAAAATTATACTTCCACTTGTAAAATTCATCATTTCACTTACCTATAATCAAATTAATCTTCCCAAATCCTATGGTCAAAAAAATATGGCCTAAGTCCTCCAATTTCAAGAAGTACTTCTAGAGAAAGTTAAAATTCTCAGTTTAAGTACTAATCACTCTCTAATCCTTTTCCTTATCTATCTTTATCTTAAAAAAATATCTTACCCATTGAAATAATATGACATTATTATTGTTTATATACTTATATTTTTTTATTTTTATGGAAAAAACATCACCTAACTTCCATCCTATTTCCTTTGAAAGATGAAAATGTTGTCATGTGTACGTGGTGACTACCGCCTTCAGGAATGACATGTTTTATTTTTCATCACCAAATTAAATGGATTATTGAAAAAATATATTTAATATAATAATATTTTATTTAAATAATTATTAATATTTTATAAACCATAAACCATCTCTTATCCATTTCATATTCTATAGAAAATAAAAACATTATTCTTGTTTATGTGTCGACTACTGCCTCCACGAAGTGACATATTTTGTATTCCATCTCTCTAGAGTTTCAATATATATATATATAAATATTTTAAAATATGACTCATCACCATAAATACTAAATAATATAATAATTCTTTTATAATTAAGATATTGTGAGAAAAGAAGCATTTTCATAAGCATACTCACCCATCGATTATAGCATGTTCTGATTTGGGTCAGTTTAACCAACTTCATGAAAAATGATATAAGTTTCCATCATGTATAACTATGGGAACTTAAATAATAGTATTATTAGATATTAATTGTGTAATAATACTTTGTTAAATTTTATGTAAGTATTATTTTAGTATTTTACATGTTATCATAACATCTTTCACTAGTTAAAAATTAAAAAAATAATCTCATCACTAATTCCATATTTCAAAATTGTAAATAAAACATCCATGGAATGAATTTGGTACTTTATAATTTTATAATAAATAAAATTTAATGTACCTTTAATGATATAATAATTATTAACTTATAGATAATATAATAATTATCAACATCATTATTTTCAAAATGATTTGAAGAAAAGAAAATTATTGTCATTTAGTGTTCAAAATATACTATAAAAACTAATAAATGTATAATAAATGATTATGATTGAAGAGTATAAAAGGTAAAATATATTTAAATTTTTCTGAAATGGGTAAATAAGATAGTCAGGTTTATTATAAAGGTTGTTAAATCCCATTCATTGAAGATTAGAATTAAGGTAATGGGTTTATCATCCTATTTTTTGTTTATTGATACTCAAGCCATATCAAGTACTTATTTTAATCTATGTGATATATATCATTTCTATGGATTTATATTTTATAATAATTTTAATTTTATTTGAAGTTATTAAAGATCTATCTCATAAAATATCTTTCAAGTACTTTTTAAGTGTTACTAAATAAATAAAGATTTTATCTCCCTTCTCATTTTAAAAATGATATTTATTTTGAATAATAATCCATCTAGATAATTTTTATGTTTTTTATATAAAAAATACTCACCATTTACTTTTCGTCTAGTTATTATGGTTGTTTTACATGTCCTCTCTCAATTTCATTTCCCATGGTAAATAATTTTTTAGATGTGATGTTTGTGAGAGAAACTGACCCCCGCCACTTATTTAAGGTTGAGAATAATCCTCCACTATGTCCACATTAATTTTCTGGATGTCCTCATATATTTTTAAATAATTGATTAATTTCATGTTTAACTATTTTAATTTCATTTTAATAGTTTTAGAATAATGTTTTAATGCTTTATTCACATACCATTTTGATAAAAAAGTGTCCCTTTTAAACGTTTTTTTGTGTGAATACATTGTTACACCATTATGAAAGTTCTTCTTTACAAAGTATCCTTTTAATATTTCAAAAAGTTTTTCAAATGGATTTTTATTCTAAATTATTTTAAATATATAATAAAATATTTTTATATTTTTCTAAAGTAAAATTTTTATGATAAATTATTTCTTAATATTAAAAATGTAAATTAAATGCTTTTGCTTTTTACGAAATATTTCTTCAGTTATTTTTTATGTCCTCTTGAAGGAATTTTTTGTAAGAATATTTATTTTATAATTTTTTTAATAAATATATTTTCTTTTTAATGTTTGATTTTTAAAAAAATTTATCATTCTCATATTATCTCATTTTAAAGAAAACATTAAATGTTTCTTTTAATAATTCCAAAAAGGGTATATTTCGTGTCATTTTTCAAAATAAACTATCCAATAATCATATAAAGGATATTTTACATCAATTCCAATGTCCTTTGAAATTATATATGTTGTAGTTGTATATGTTAATATGATACCATTCAACTGCATAATCTTTATGTCTTAGGAATTTTTTATTTATGTTTTCATGAAAGTCATCCCTTTTTCATAGGTAAATTTTGTGATATTTGAAATATGAAATTTATCATGTTCTTTTATCACAAATATGTATATTTTATAATTATGTGACTATTGGGGCCTATATTACTCTAAACTAGACTTGGTAAAGTTTTAATTCTCATGATATAATTATGGGAATTGAGTATTGATGCATGATATATGATGAGAATCAAGAAATTATACATGTTCCACTATTTTTATGGGAATCATGTAGTGATGACTAATCTACTATATAATGGGAATGGTGTAGTAATAACAACTCCATCATGTTATACAAAAATAATTACTAATTATTGAAATATTATTTATACGATTTCTACACATATGTTTGTTCCACATTCATATTTTTTTCATTGTACACATGTTATATTTTATTAAATGTTTTATTATGATCAGATCGTTGATTTATTTTATATAATACATATTAATTTTGGTGTGATATTCAAATTTTTTTTTCTTGTAAATTGATTATTTTCTCATACCCACATTCTTATCCTATGCACACTTATGATAGTTAATTATTTAATCTTATTTTTGACCATACTTAGTATTTGAGATCACACCTTTTTGTGTTTCCATTTTTCCATTTATTAAGATGATTAAATATTATGAGGTGTCTAGTATGGAGTTTAGTGTTTTTATATTATGGAGTAATGTTTACAAGATTCATATTGTAATATGCTTATATAGATGCTCCTAAAATATACAAAAAATTCCATTCATAGAATTGTGTGATTATTTTGAGATTTAATGATTAAATTATTGAAATATACATATTCTTAGTTTGGTACTTATCACTTAGTATCAAATACAATTTTCACTTATGTTCTTTTCATACCAGAATTAAGAGTGTGGATCTAGGGTGTCTCATTAGGTTTCATATATGAGTTTAGTTATTTTTTTGAATTAGTTTAGATATTTTTGGTGACTTGTATAAGATATCATTAATGAATACTCTAGAGGTAAGTTTAAGTATCAAGTATTTTCTTACTTTTTTTTAAAGTATAGATTTTGCGGTTTCTTTGAAACAACATCCCTATATATATATATAAACAAAAATATATTATCTTTATCATAGATATACATTTGGGTAATAACACTAAAATGATGGCTGGGTATTGAATCAATCTTAACCTTGTTCAAGACAAAGATGCCTAAATGTACAGGGAATTTTTATAGATAACATAGATTAAAACATAATGATTCAAGGTTAATAAAATATATTAATTTATAAGTTCTTTTATGGATAAATGGTATGTTGAATATGAAAATAATAAATTATAATTATTTTTGGGTTTATAATATTGTATGAAAGTTCATACTAATTTTGAAATAATAATTTTTGGAATTAGGATATGAAGCACAAGAGAACCTAACAAAAATAATACTAGATTAAACTAAAAGTATCATAGTCTTAAAAAGGTGTCATATGAACAGACCTATTAGTATTTATTTATCTTATTCATGTGATGATTTAATCCGAAACATTATTCCCATGATAACCATTCTGGTTTTAGTATTTGTTCAGATACATGATAATACAAATTAATATGTTAAAGGTATGTCCCTAGTAACTCTTAAAGAATCGTTTTTGGGATAAATTGTTTGGTATTTTTACTAAGGATATTGAGGTGGATATCTCATTATAAATTATATCTAGAGTTTTTTCTATATTTTGAATCTCATAGATATTTTACATAGTAAGTAAAAATTAAAACTATGAGGATGAAATTTATTTAAGCTGAGAAAAGTGTAATACCTCAAGGTTTTATAAAAAACATCAAATAAATATTATATTGAATAACCTGTTTCGCATGAAACACAAAACCAAAATGAGAGAAAATACACTTTAATAATTAAATATAACTACTAAAATTTATTATTTTAATTATCAAGTATAAATATAAGAAACAAAATTTTTGAATCTAAGTATAGGGTAATATTTTATTTCAATGAATTAATAAATTCAATCAGTGTAGCCAAAAAACTAATAAGATAATTTTACACTTAAAAATGTACTTCTTCCAAAAATTTCTTTTGATAAACATTATTTTATGATGTTAAATTTACAATGGATAAAATATATTGTTGATATTAATGAAATATTAACACCAATTTTATTATTATTGATATTAAATAAGAATAAGAATATTAAATTTTTTAAAATTTTATTTTCTAATAAAAATAGTTTTCATTATATATTTAATTTATTAATTAAAATTTAATTACTCAAATTATGAAAATATAATTTGTCTAAACAATTTAATTTTTTTTACTTACAATAACAGTATTATCTTATTATTAACTTTTTTAGTTTTTCTAAAGATTCATTTTTAATTGAATTGTGAAAATATGATTTCTAATCATACCATAGAATTTATGAGTATATAATGAGGTAAATATGCCTTTAAAACATATAAAACTATATTAATGGACAAAAAATATTCAATGAGAAAAATTATCCATTTAAAATACAAGTTTTAATTTTGAAAACTGAAGTTTTACATTTAGAAAACATAAGAAATATGTTTTCCTCATAAAATTTATGTTTAATATTTCCCTATTAATTATGTTTTTAGAAGAGGTAATTAGGTTTAATAATTCTATCAATGATACTTTGATTTTAATTTATTACTAATAAACATATTAATTTCATGGAAATTAGTAGGATTGATAATTTCTACATAAATATGATTTTTTTATTAAAAAACACTTTTTCAAAAAATAGGTTTTGTTTATTATGTGAGTTAATATTAAAATTAATTTTTACCATCCATAGAAATTTTATTTGATAAAATAGTTTAAATATATTAAAAAAGAATTTATTAAAATTTTTAATAAGTTTTTTTTTTCATTTTTAGACATAAAAATTAGTTGTCACGGTTAAAATACTAGTCCCTATAATAATTTTAAATTAAGGTAGAAAGGGTTTTTTCAATTATAAAATAGATGAAACATGGTAAAAAATAACATAATTTTTTTTTCATTTTTTTTTGAAAAAAACATATATTCAATTCATTATTTTCTAATTTTTAATCAACTTCCCATGTGGAACATTTGTTCCTTTTATATTTAGAGGTTATATTAAAAAAAATTTAATTATCACCCCTTATAAAAGGCCCCTTTCACAACCAATTTTAGGATGGTATAAAAATTATATTTCCACTTTAAACACTTCCCATTTATCTTTCCCTATAATTTTCTTCCACTTCCTTAAGCTTATCGTCATTAGATGTTGGCCTAAGTTCTCTATTTTCTGAAAGTACCTCAATGAAAAGTTCAAATTTTCAACGTAAGTACTAATAATTATATAATATTTTTCCTTAACTATGTTCTTTAACCAAACCAATCATACCCATTAAAAAATTATTAATTATTTATTTATTTTATACTATTTGTTTTTATGGAATAAACATCACTTTCAATTACCCTTCTTACATGAAAAAAATGAAAATGTCATCATGTGGATGTTCAAACTATCATCTCTATGAACGATGTGTTTTCTTTTTCACCACCACCTTACATAGATTGTTAAAAAATTGTATTTAAGGAAGAAATATTTTATTAATATCATTATTAATATTGTTTAAAACATAATCCATTTCTTAACATTCACTCGTTCTATAGAAAATGAAAACAACATTCATGTGTATATCCCGACTACCGCCTCTATAAAGACGCGTATTTCATTTTCCTCCCCTCTAGTATAATATTTTTTATGTAACTCTATTAAAATATGATTAACCACATTAAAAAATATAAATTGTATCGTTTTTATTTTTTAATGATGATATTATTCCAAAATAATAACCTTCTTAACCACAATCACCCATCAATTATATCATGTTCTTATTTAGGTCGCCTTAACCACCTACATGAACAATGATATAAATTTAAATAATTAATGAATATATAAATTTAAATAATTTATTATTAAAAATTAATGAGAATATGATGTTTATTTTACATTTCTATAAATTTTATGTTATAATTTTTCTTATTATTAATAAAACATCATTCACTCATTACAAATTACCAAAATAAGCTCATTATTGATTCCAATGTCACGAATCATAAATAGAAAATTCATGTAATAAATGTATAACTTTATAAATTATTATAAAAAATATATATAAATAAACTTAATTGTATGGTAATGATTAACTTGTATATAAGAGAATAAATATTAACATCATCATTAAAAACTCAATCAAATAAAACTAAAATTTTCAACTTCTAATAACAAAAATAAATAATAACTAACAAATAGATGGATATTAAATTAATATAAATAATGAATATAAAAATTAATAAATATTAATATATTTTTTAAATTCATTATTATGATAGTTATGTCTATTATAAAGGATATGAAATCACTTTTGTGGATGTTGATAATTAAGGTAAGGGGTTTCTCATATAATTTTTTTTTCTTTGAGACTTACGTCATACCTACAACTTTTTTTATTTTATATGAATTATATAATACCCCAAAATTTATTTTTTGTCATTTTTATGAGTATAAAAGGTATTAAAGACCCATATCACGTATTATCTTTCCTCGACTTTTGGTTAAAGGGTTACCAAAGCTGTATGTATTTATCACTATTCTCATTTTAAAAAATAGTTTTTTTAATGATAATCCATCATGCAATTAATTATTGTCATTCTATCAAAAACCCCATCAATTTTCATTACACTAGTTATTATTGAGGTTTTAAAATTCCTCTAAATATTTCATTTCTTTTCGTAAATAATTTACCTGCTGTGATGTTTATGAGAGAAATTAATACCACCCCATATTTACATTAGGGAATCTTCTTCTTCTATGTCCACAATAATTTTATGTTTGTACTTATCCATGCTTCAATAATTGATTAATTTAATTTTTTAATTTTTTAATTTATTTAAATATTTTGTAATAATTTTTTATATTTTTTAGTTGTATTATTTTGAGAAAACGTCCCTTTTTAAAATTTTCTGTGCATACAAAATCTTTCATATTTATGAAGACTCTTCTTTAAAAAGATGCATTTCATGTTTTAAAATGGTATTCAAAATGATTTTGGAAATTATTTATTGTGAAAATAAATAAAAATATTGAAATATATTTCAAAATTAAAATTTTTATTCCAAAAAATAGATTTTAAATACTTCTATTTTTTTTAGAAAAAAATTATTCAATGTTTATATGTATTCTGAAACAATGTTTTTGAAAGAATATTTATTTTATTATTTTTTTGTAAAAACCCATTTTGGTTTTTAAGGGTAGTTTTTAAAAAAATATTTTATCATTCTAAAAGTATTTCATCTTGAGTAAAAATATTTTAATTATTTTTCAAGAATTACAAAAAGGAGTATTACTTATTGTTTTTCAAGGTGAACTATCCAATAATATTAAAAATGGAGTTTTAAATATATGTTTACTTACTTTGAGATTACTTATGTTACACTTGTATATGTTCATATGATATCATCCATCTTGTTTTTTTGTATGGGTTATAAAATTATCTATTGAAATTTTCATTAAACATATGTATTCCACATATTAATTAATTGATATTTGAAATACTAATGTTATAATTTTCTTTTGGAACAAATATTTATTATGTAAATTTATGAGATTCATTAGAATTATATAAACCTAAAATGAATTGGGTAATGTTCTGTATCTTATGATATAATTATGGGGATTTTGTATTAATACTGAATCTACTATGTGAATAAGGAGGTGATATCTACTCTATTATTTTTATATGAATATGTTAATGATACCTACTTTACTATGTTATGGGAATTAAGAAGTGATTCCTACTCCACCATCATTGGGAATCATATATTGATTCTGGATCCACTATTTTTATGATTTATACTCTTATGTTTTTGATATATATATATTTTACATCACAGTCGTAATATTTTTTATTACATAATATTCTATGATCATATGCATGATTTATGTCTTATGATACATGACCATTTGATTATGATTTTTAATGTTATGTTCTTGGAACTCAATTATGTTAACATACCAACATTCTTATCTTATGATCACTTGTGTTTATTAATTTTCATCTCCTATGTTTACCCATACATATAACATATTCAAACCCCTTTATTATGTCTCCATTTCCTATATAGTGACCAACACCTTTCTTACATAGATGTTAAATCTTTTTATATGAATATTCATTACATAACAAACAAATCCCTGGTAGAATAATATAGGTCTCGTATCATTGGAAACATTGAAACATAAATAACTAATTCATAGGTAAATTCTATTATCTCCCACTAATTTCTTCATAACTATAAACCTTCTTAGATATATCATTCATAATAACTTTCTTTATAACATGGGGGGAGAAAAAATAAGAAAGGGTGAGCACAGTTGTTATTGATTTTGATGCTTACAAATACCCTTGTTTGTTTTACTAATGATTTTACATTAATTATTTTTCAAGAAGATATTTCTTGATAAGTTTATATTATTTACAGGTTAAAATATTTGTTTAAAGTATTCTGGATGTGATTAAAAGTATTTGGGAAACATTGTTAATACCCTACATTTGTATGCATAAAATATGGTTTGGTAACACTAAGTTTGGAAGGACACGTATGGATCATGAACCCTACATTGTTGGAAAAGTATAGATCAAAATACCTATGTTTGTAAGAAACTGTATGTTTAAAAGAAAAAATATTGTTCATCAACCTTAGTTTTGTGAACAACCATACATTATCAACTATGATTTTCTAGTTTTATCACTAAATGAAGGGACCTTAAGTTTGACTGGTCAACAAACTAGTTTTAAATTAAATATATTATTCTTGTTTTCAATAATGGTATTTATCAGAAGTAAATATCTCCTTAAAACTATTTTATAACCAATTCAAAGGCTCACATTAATTGGATTAAAACATTACTCTATCTATGTGAAGTTTAAACTCTCTTGAATGGATCAAATTCAAATGATCCTGATTTTCATGTGATATTTTTGGATCTATAATGACCAAAATCATGTCAATATTTCTTATTAAATTGAAATAACATTTTAGTTTTTAAAATATGGTGTGATATATTTCTAAATACAGAGTTGGTGAAAAATAAAAGATCAAATATCTCTAATTTTCTAAATAAGATAAAATTTGGGGACATACATATTTCAATCTTATGCTGACTAAAATTGATGTTGTTGTTACTACTATAAATTGACTATTTCACTTTTTGGTGAAGATAATTTGTAACCAAGATCTCTTCTAATATATTTATTCTTGAATAATTTTATCTTTAAAGAAGAATTTATTTTAGTTTATACAAATTTTTTTAAAAACTATGTTCATTCAATCAAATAAAACTCTATTGATTTATTATAGTTTTGGCTACTCGGAATCAGTCATGGTGGTAGAGTATCAAATTCTCAGACTAATATGTGGACAAATCAATTCCAATTTAATGAACCAGAAGGCCTTCTAAAATAATAATTATAAAGTTATCAACTACTTCCACTCAGTTGTTATGTTTTTTCATAAGAGTAATAGTCTAGTAAAAATCACCATGCAAGTAGAGAGAGAATTGGTGTAGTGTACTAGTGGATATTTGTTCCATAAACCACTAAAAAAATTGATGGATTCTTCATCTCTATTTATCACCTTCTCAAATTACATAATTAAAATAACACAGTATATCTTGAAATTTTTTGAAGAATGATAAAATTAAATATCTATCTAAGATTATTGAAAAAACCCAATTCAAACCCATCTTCTGTATCTTTGTATTATTTTGTCCTATCAATTATCATCAAATGGGATATTTTTTAAGAATGAAAAAAATATCTAGTATGAGTCATGTAAAAGTACTATACAAAGATAAATGTCAATGGCTGATCGTAGATAAGTTATGTCATGGATTAATGCTCCTTAATTCAATGCTTATAATTATGGATTTTGAAAATATCTCATTCTTATCTATTTGAAAATTCTTGGTTTCAAAGTATTCATGAAAATTTTCACTCCATATATAATTTAAAAAAATCTAAAAATATGGGATGCAACGAAAGAATATGATTATGATACCAATTCAAAATTAATTAATGTTATTATATATGGAATTGATCAAGATGAATCCAATCAAGTATCTCAACTCCCCACTACCTATGAAATGTGGAAAATTATTGTTGTTGCCGACGAAGGAACTAATAATATTAGACAATTAATATACACTTCTATACAGATGAAATTTGAAACCTTTAGAATGTATGATTTTGAAATAATTACCCAAATGGATGAAATATAAACACATATAGTCAGTAGTTTTGACGCCTTAAGATTTTTAATTTCACATTCAGATCGGGTGCTTAAAGTACTTATAGTACTACCCTATAAATGCAATTGAATACATTTTTACATACGCCAATCAACACCATTCAAAGATCTTAAAATGTAATAATTTATTAGAACTTTGATAATGAATAAAGATAAATTGAAGATGACGCTGAACATCATAAAATGATAAAAAAGGGAAATAATACCCTTATGGTTACTACTCAAAAGTACAATTTTTTTAAATGAATCAGAATGATTAGGTTTTGAAATGGAGCTAGCCCAATTAGCCATAATATTCAAAAAAAATTAAAAGAAAAATATTATTAAAGAAGACCTTAAAGAGAGATGAAAAAGTATATGAAGAAGATTGATGTTGTGAATGTAAACATATGAAACATGACATAACTTATTTCTCATAGATGAAATAATAAAATAAAAATATGGAGAATAAATAAAAGAAAAGTAAGATGAGAACTCATTATGAGAAAAAATTAAATAAATCTATGAAGGATACTTAGAGTGTGTATGAGGAATCCAACAAATCTTCCAAATCCAACTCAGAAAAAAAGCTATTAAATATGAAGTATAATATTTTATTTATGGATAAAGAACGTGATTAGGTATAATCCTCTTATTTTTATGCTTCTAAATTTAAATGCTGCTCTAACATAATATTAGTTCCTTATTGATCTATTATTAAAGAAATATATGAACCTATAGTAAAAAAATAAGTATCTAATGAATATTCATATATTTATTTTATGAAAAAAATGTTATGTTAAAACAACAATAAGAATTAAAATATAAATTTAACAAAACAACGTCAAATTGAACTGATCATAAAAACAAAATAAAATAATTACAACATGAAGTCGAATAATTAAAAAGTTCATCAATAATATAATCTAAAGTAGAAAAATATGTAAATTTTATTATTGGAAAGGTTGTTATCAAAAAGAAAATATATATAAGATAAAGTAAAGTTAAAAATATAAATTATATAGACATTACTTTATTACTAGTTAAAAAAACAATAACTTGTCTATAGTTACTTATTTTATTAAGGAATTAAAGGAAATTATTCTAATTAATATTATTTAAGAAATCCTTAAATTATTTGAATTAAAAAATATTTTATTTCCATAAAATATTAGAATATTTTAGTGAAAATTTTGATAAAATAACGCAAATTTATTTACCGAGATCTTTGTTTTCTGACAGAGCTGGACATAAGAAAATATAGTTACCGAAACAAACTCTTTTTCAAATAATTTTTTAGGAAGATTTCATAGGAACAAACAAAATTTGTGGTATATGGATATTTTATTATTAAGAAACATGAGTGGAGACTCCTCAAATTTTCGTACACTAGAAAAACTAGATGGAGGTCCAGTTATCTTTGGAGATAATGTTAAAGGGAAAATAGATAGAGTTTGATTAGTTGAAGATCCAAAATCAATTTCAATAAAAAAGGTTATATATATTCAAGGGATAAATCATAACTTGGTAAGTATCTATCAACTCTGTGATTATGGATTTTTTGTTGATTTTTCAAATAATCCATTCTCAGTTTTCAAAGAAAAATTGCATACATTTAGAGCAGCTAGAATAGAAAATGATTATACATTGGATCTTAATTATTTTTGTAAAAATATTATTTTTTAACAGTTGAGATAAATGAATATTAATCTTTCATAAGAGACTTGGACACTATAATGTAATTAGTTTATATAAATTTTCTAAGAAACACTTATTTTCTAATTTGAATGATCTTAAATTTGATAAAGATAGATTTTGTGATGCATGTCAAATTATAAAAACAACATTAGTTGTCATTAAAATATATTAACAAATTTTATACATCTAAACCACTTGAACTTATAGACATGAATTTGTTTGAACCATCAAGACTATCAAGTTTATCTATAAGATTATATGTTTATTTTATAGTTGATTGTTTTTTAAACATTTCCAAAGGTTTATTTTCTAAACCTTAAACATGAAGTGTTATATATTTTTTTGAATTATTTTGTAAAATTATTCAAAATTAAAAATATTTTAAGAAAATTTAACTAAGAAGTAATAATGGTGGATAATTTAATAATGAAGAGTTTTTCTATTTTTTCATAGAATTAGCTATTAAAAACACCTTATCTGCACTAAGAACACCTCAACAGAATGGAATTTTATAAATAAAAAAATATAACAATTCAAGAAATGGAAGGAACTATGTTAAATTAATATAGTTTTACTCCCTATTTTAGGTATAATCTATAAACATAGCTTTTAATATCAGGAATATAGTTTTAATAATACCTATACATAAAAAACACACCCTATAAACAATGGGATAATGGAAAACCTAATGTCAGATGCTTTAATGTTCTTGGTTACAATTTGTATATCTTTAATACTAAATAAATCCTTGTAAATTTTGATCAAAAGGCTGAAGGAATATTTTTAGGATATTATACTATCTATAATTCTTATAGAGTATATAATAAAAATTCAAGGATTGTCGAAAATTTATTCTTGTGAACTTTAATGAAAGCGATCCTTTTTATGGAAGGAAAGATCAAATATATTAAATTTTTTACTCTTTTGAAAACATGATACTTGAATAACCTAATATTGATTTTGAAAATCAAATAAAATAAATTCACTCCAGATAAGAAGAACATGAAACTAATGAACCAGAAAGTTTCTCACCTAGACAATCTATAACATTAAATAACAACCCACTAGAAGCTATAATAGGACATCTAGACATAGTAGTGAGAATAAAGAGGATTTTAGGAAACATGGATGATTTTTCTTCCTTATTATAAAAATTAAAACCTAATTATATTGAAGAATCCTTAGAAGATTAATGTTGGATAATGGATATATAAGAAGAACATAAAAATTCAGAAAAAAAAGTTAGGGAATTAGATGAAAGACCTTCCAATAACAAATTATTAGGAACCAAATGAGTGTTTGGAAATAAAAATGATGATCAAATAATAATCACTATAAATAATGATATATTAGTAACCAATGGAAATAATCAGTAAGAAGGAATGAATTATGATGAAACCTTTTCACCATTATCTCTATTACAATTTATTATAGTCCTTATAGGTTATACATCTCATATGAGTTTTAAATTATATCATATGGATGAAAAATTGGATATTTTAAATGGATATTTAATGAATGAAGTTTATATTGAACAACCACCAGGTTTTGAAAAATCTTATCTAAAAAATATAGTTTTCAATATTATTAAAGCTCTTTATGGACTTAAATGACCACCTAGATATTGGTATGAAATATTTATCTCTTATTTATTAGCTGATAGAGTTATTATTGTTTTAGAAGATCCAACCACCTTAATGAAAATAATTTTTTCTATTATTTTATTCGTATATTTTTATATAGATGATGTTATTTTTGGTTCAACAAATAAAAATAATTGTAATTATTTTTAAAATATTATGCAAAGATAATTTTAAATGTGTTTTATGAGAGAATTAAATTTATTTCTTGGATTTCAAATCTAAAAATAGGATTATATAAATGTTTTAAATCAAATAAAATGTATTAATAGTTTATTAAGAAAGTTTGGACTTGAGAACAGTAAGACTTATACAACTCCCATATGCACTATTGTAAAACATAATATGGATAAAGTTGGAAAATAAGTTAGAAACAACTTATACATAAGTATGATTGGAAGTTTACCTTATCCTACTTCTATTAGACTAGAAATAATGTTTTTTATTTTTCTATGTGCTAGATTTCAATCAAACCTAAAAAATACCATCTTACTTCTATTAATGTAATTTTTAAATATAAAAAATGATTTATTTTCCAATCACTACTTTATCAAAAAACATATATTTTTAATTTAATTTCATATTCAAATAATTATTTTTGAGGATGTATATTAGATAGGAAAACTAAATTAGGAAAACCTAACTTTTTAGGAAAATCCATAGTTTTACGGTCAGGTAAGAAACAACATTCTGTTGATTTTTCAATATCTATGGTAGAATATATATCTAATGGAAGTTTTTGTGAACAAGTTTTGTGGATGAAACACACCTTAGCAGTTATTGGAATTAATTTTAATAACTTTAAAATTTTATGTGACAATAGAAGTTAAGTCAACATTTCAAAAAAATCATGTAAATTACTAAAAAACCAATTATATTAATATGAGACATCATTTTCTAAGAGATAATATTTTTAAAAATGATATATCTTTACAATTTATATATACCGAATTTCAAATTTTTGATGTTTTTACTAAACCACTTCCCACTACTAGTTTTTACTGTATTAAGGTGGAGTAATGAATATTTAATTTAAAATAAATTTTTATGAATTTGTTTCTTGAATTTTGTATTCACCATTTTAATTATTTTTATTTGGTTATTTTTCAATAATTGTTTAAAATGTTGATTTATTTCTAAATGTGTATTTTAAAAAATAATATAATGATTACACTCATTAATTAGATTGAGAAACCAGAATCAACGTCCCCAAAACTATCAGAAAACCCTCTCTCTCTTATTTACTCTATCCATCTGTATTCAAACTATTTCTTCTTTTACAGATCTCATCTTACCTTAAATACCCTAAACTCTAAACCTCCAACCTTAATATTATTAATAATTGTGATGATCAATAGGATAGAAGAAGGTGAACCCATGATATCAAAGTTTTAACATGTAACCTATAGAAAAAATTCTTTAAGGAATGGTCATAGATTTTTATTAACTCTATCATATGAATCTTTTATTGAAATAATATCTAAACATTAAAGGTTTTGAATTTATTTTCAATGGAGAAAATACAAACATTTAGTTTGACATAGAAGTAAAAGAGTTTTATTTAAATATTTAGTTTAGTTTGAGGGAAACAGATGGTGTTATCATTTCAAAGTTAAATGATAAGTATTTTACCAATTTTTAGTAGAAATTTTAATTATTTCTTAGTGTCCCCATAAAGGGGTTTTTCACTTTGATATTTAATCAATAAAAAACCAATAACATAAGTATAAAGATATTATGTCTTTTCTCTTCTTCAAAACCCTTATTCCAAAAAGATTTGTAATGGATAATGACGTTGACGTGAACGTACTGATCAAATTCATTTAGTCAACAATACTTCTAAGACCCACTAATTTAGAAAATTTTTTTTATCATGACATTTATATAATTTATTTGATGATGAGAGATATCAAATATAATTTTCCAAGATATACGCTTTGATACATGCATCACTTGTAATGACACAAAATTTTATCAATTGAATTTCCCTTCATATAATTGTTTTATACAGTATATAATACATACATCACATAAGGAACCTAATAAAAACTTTATTTTTATAAATTAATAATTAAATAAGTGGTTTTTATTGAAATTAAAGAATTTATACCAATATAATAGTAACATGATTGTTGGAATAGTAATTTGGCCATTAGGAATAGTAAACTGACTAATATAATAGTAAAATCACCTAAAAATTATGAATATAATTTATGTATCTTATAAATTAAAATATTATATATTTATATGATGGAATAAGTAAATAGATGGTTTTAAATGATAAATTAAGTATTTTAATTTTTGGGAAACGTAAATGTTTATTTACAATTTTATAATTAATATATTGATTTCAAAGAAGATATATTTTCAAAAAATGGATTCATAAATTAATATTTTTTTGTCTTATGATTTTATGATGATTTAATGAATCCTTAATTAATTTTTCAAAGTGTCACAAAATTGATTAAAACATTAAAATTGGTATTTTAAGTAAATGATGATTTTATTAAAAATTAAATTTATCATATTTAGATTTTTTTTTCATAAAATAGTGACTATTTATAAAATATAAACAAAAAAATTATTGGGGTGAATTTCTAGGATTCTTCAAGAGTAGTTGGATTTTTGTTGAATAGTGACATATGGTAATTTATGATATTTAACCTTTTAATCCAAATACATGGCTTTTTAGAGTCATGTATGATGTAAGAACCAATTAGTTTGAACTCACATGCTCTATTTACTTTAATTAGTCATAAGAATCAACATTATTGATACTCTTGATCCAAAATAATTAATCAATGAATAAAATAATTAACACACCCCTCTCCATCTACTATAATACCACACATCACTGCCTCATCATCTCACACCTTCAAGGCCTTGTATATTTCTTATATTCTACCCAATTCCTTTCCCAAATCTCTTACCTAAATTATATTCCTATTGGTGTCTCCAAAAGTCCATCTTCATGTTTTTTATGGAGGTTCTTAGGGAGACGACACTCACGAGGTAAAACCCTCCCCCTTTCTCTATTAATTTCCTTTCTTTTCTTATCCTCCACTCAGAAAATCTATAAAAAATAGTATGATAAATCCATTATTATATATATAATGTAATTTTTTTATATTAATGTAATATCCATCATCAAAACTCTTCTTTCCTCCTTTTATTCTAAAAATGAAACCATCATCCATGAGGTGTCAATTCACCTCCATCGTGGATGATGATTTTTTTTTATTACCACCATAAAAGATGGTCATAAAACTATTTTTATATTTAAAAATGATTATAATATGTATATTATAAATTTTTAATGTTCTGTAACAGATATATATATATATATATAATATTAAATAATAAAACAAAACTAGTTCAAGATGATCGAAAATTCACCAAAACAAACTAATGTTCATCATTAAATTTTTTCTAATGAATAATTATAATATCTGAAAATTGATATATTGGACTATTTAAAATTCCATAAGTATATTAATACCATATCATTGAATTTATAGGGTTTTTATTCCAATTTTAGAACAACTACCATAATTATACTTAGGGGAAACGATTGTAAAATCATTAAATGAACACTCGTAGAATGATGAAATTGAATCTTATAACTCATTAAAAATAAAATAAATCAAATTTATAAAATTATGATAAATAAAATACATATAATTTTTTTTATAAATTAACTAATTAATGGATCAAGTTTGAATATATAAGACCTTAAGTGCAAGTGCAGACCACTTTTAGAAATAAGGTAATGGATCTCTCAGAACCTCCCAATTGCCTTTGGGTTATGCTTTCTCTCTCTTTAAATCATTATAATTCTAAATTTTTATTTTATGATTCTTCCATATTTTGTGTATATTTTCTAAACCTATGTATCCAGATCCATTTATCCTTGTTTTATTAGGAAATACATGTCTTTTAAGGTTCCCTTCATGATTCTTCCTGATAAGCGATTCCGATTAAAATAAATATCCCAATTTCATTCCCATTTTCAAGTACATATAATAATCTATTATAAAAGGCCAAATTTGTTTTTATAATTTTTTTTATTTTATCATTAAAAACTATCTTAGTTAATTTTTCATTTTATACAACCAATTATGCCTTTTCCATTTTAAAATACTCTTAAATCTTTTTCCACAAACTGCACTAAAGTCGCTCTTTTCTACATTTTCTTAGATAATGTTTTTATATGTTTTCACTTTATTTGGACATAATTTACCATGATATATGCATATTTTCTCTAGTAAACGTACATGAATGATTTAAATCCATTCTTTCATGGACACCTCTATGATACAGCCATTGGTATTGCCTTACGACATAATTACGATACCAATTTATTTCCATGGGTAACCATTATGACTATTATGTATATTTGATTCTATATTTTGCACACGTATTCATGAACATGTTATAATGGGTGCACCCATATATCACTCTAATTCATTGGGTAATGTTTTAGTCTCATGAGACGCCAGGTTGACAGAGGGAGAAAACCTCTTTCCTTTAGGGGACTTTGTTCACCATGTGATATAGTATTAGCATTTAGACTTGACTCATGTTTATGTAATGTTATATGTTTCTTAAAAATTCCAATTTGTCCATGATTATATGATACCATGTTCCACATGTTATTCTTCAATATTATTACTCTTTGTCAATGCATTTATATGATATCTTTTTATGCCTTCTAACCCATGTGCTATGATTTATTCCTATGTTTATTCCCTTACTAGGATTTTTTTCTCATACATTTGATCATGAATTCCCCAAGTTATTATTTTTAGATGTAAGATCTTAGAGGATTTTAGGATCTAATTATTGATATTAAATACAATATGTTATTATTTTTTCTTCATTATTTCTAATTATGTACCTAATATTCCAAAGAAATTTTAATTTATTATCCTTGGTTTTTATTTTATGGATAATTATGCTTAAAATCATGTAATAATGTGTGTAAAATGATAGGATAACAATAGTTGGTATCATAGAATTGTCTAGTTATTTTTGTAGAATAGGACTAGATCACTTTACAAAAGAACCATATGAATAATTCTATCACCATGGATAACCTATATAGAAACATATAAAATAACATGTTAGGATATAATTTTCATATATAATTTTATCCTTATATGTTAAAAGATTCCTTTTTATATTCTTATTAGATAAATATTCAAGACCACCCTAATTGTACTTTATTTTTCGTAGATAATGGATAGGAATAGGATAACTCATTATAAAAATAATTGTGATAGGAAATATGACTATTTCCCTAATGAAATGACAAATTTGATTTGAATGGGAGATCCAAACATCCTAAAATTACTAGATCAACTGGATCAAGTTATGAATAATACCTTGAATTATATGGGATTCCCTACACCTAAGAAAGAGGAAGTTGTGGTTGAATCCTTCATGCAAAAAATTACTCTTATATTTAGTGGATATTATGATCCCCTTATCATAAAAAATGGATTAACTCCATTGAGAAGATATTCTCAATCCTCGACTGATCAGAAGAATAATAAGTCATGTTGGCTGTCTATAATTTTTATAGAGAATTTGATCAGTGCTGGAAGCATATGAAAACCTCAAATTACTAGGAGGAAATTTATTCCACGGATTAGGAGGAATTCAAGAAAATATTTTTCAATAAATATTTTCCCCAAACTCTTCATCTTAAAATGAAAATGGAGTTCCTCAGAAAAAAGGAAAAGGAAGATGACTATATTAGGGTGTATGAGATAATGTTTACAAACCACGTCTGACATTAATCTAGTTTAATCATTAACATTGAATGTAATGTGGATCTCTTATTTAGTATACTAAGTATATGTCTATAAGAATAGTTGGTTATTAAAGACTTCAATATCTATAAAGATATTGTATGTTGTGTTCTTAAGGTTGAAATACAAATCAGAGACTCTCAGTGGTCTTAGGGTCCTAGTGATAAAAAATTGAAAATAGAGTTTATTATGGGATTTTTAATATATAAATACCATGAAAAAAAGAAAATACAACATCCCACATGTCAAAATTGTTCGTATAATCATCCTAGAAGATTCCTAAGGGGAACCAGAAGATGATTAAAATGTAGAAGAGTGGGGAATTTAGATAATAATCACTGAAAGGATATAAAGAATACCATAAATGTGGAGGATGAAATGATGGTTTAGATCATCACTCATCATGCAGAACAGTGTTTCAACTACAAAAAACATGGGCATTATGTGACCTTTTTCCCTTAGCTAACAATTATTGGAAAAAATAAAGAACAACCTCCACGGAAAAATGAAATGGAATATGTTATCACTGTTATTGAGGTGGATCCCAACAATGATGTGGTTATAGGAATGTTTATTATTCATTCAATAATTGTGAACATAATATTTAATTATGGTGCAATACATTCATTCACATATTTAATGTTTAGTATAACTATTAAAACACCACCTCATATTATAGAGGTTTTGTTTTTTGTGAGAAAAATAAATGGGGAAATTATTTCATCCAAATTAGGTAACTCCACCCCAATTAATTTTTGTTAACTAAACCTCCAAGAAAATATGGTTTTATATATTTTAGTAGATTTTGATTATATATTGGGCATGTATTGGATATCTTTATACAATTACAATATCAATTTTCAAGAAAAGGATATCACTCTTCACATATGGAAGCATCCTCCAATTCTATACTAGTGTTAGGAGGAGGATGAATATCTTTTAGAATCATCATCTCAATATTGGATATTATTACCTTATAAAGAATAATATTTATCTCATTTTATTGATATAATGGAGAGAATTGTGCTTGAATACATTCCCATTTTGTGGGACTACACTAATGTGTTCCCAGAATAATTTTTCAGTCTTCCTCCAGACTGAGAGGTTGAGTTCCCATTAGAAAATATTCCTAGATCTATACCTATATCAAAGAAACCTTATAGAATGGACAACATTGAGTTTTATTAACTGAAGAAGTAGTTATATGAGAATATGAACAAGGGTATTATACACCCGAGTACTTAAATGTGGGGTGTGCCAGTCCTATTCGTCAATAAGAATGATTCATTGATGTGATTATGAAATGATTATCATGAGCTCAAAAAAATCACAATAAATAACAAGTATCACCTTCTATGGATAGATGATTTTTTGATAAACTATGTGGGGATTGGTATTTCTCTAAGGCAAACCTTCAATTGGGATATCACCAATTAATGGTGAATAAGAAAGATATTTCCAAGAATACCTTTTGAACAAAGTATAGACCTATGAATTCATAGTGATTCCCTTAAATCTCACTAATTATATAGAAATTTTCATGGAAATAATGAATAGATTATTTATATATTATCACGAAAATAATTTGGTAGTCTTTATTGATAATATTCTGATATACTCCAATAGTAAGGAAGAACACAAAGAGAATTTGAATAATGTCTTAATGAATTTTCAAAGGGATAAAAAATATGTGATGTATAATAAATTTGAGTTTTTGATATAGGAATTATCATTATTGTAGAATGTTATCACTAGTAAATGAATATCTATGAACCCATTCAAGATAAAGACAATCGAAGAGTGTCCTAGGACAAAATATGAAATAAAGATTCATAGTTTCCATGGTATAGATAGGTATTATCGATGATTTTTTATGAACTTATGACAATTTTAAAACCCCATAACCAAGATGAATAAGAAGTGTGTAATGTTTATCTGGACCAGTGAATGTGGAGACTACTTCAAATAGTTGAAAAATAGGCTTATCACTGCACCTGTTTTCACACTTCCAACAAGTGGGGAACACTTTATGGTATAAAAAGATGCTTAAAATAAGGTAAAATGTATTTTAATGATGTAAAATGTTACATTTATAACCAAAATCTCAAGTAGGTTGAAAATTCATGAAAAAAACTATCCCACGCATGAACTGGTGTTAGTTGATGTGATCTTCATGTTGAAAATTTTGTTGTAATATCTCTATATAGAGAAGTGTAAGATATATACAGGTCATAAAATCCAAAAATATATATTACTATAGAACGAAATTAATGTGTTCCAATGAATATGGTTCGATAACATCAAAGAATATGACAACACAATCCACTACCATCTTGGAAAATGAATAAAGTTGTTGATACTCTCAGTATAAAGGATCTTGAAACATTATCAATGATAAGAATTAATAAGGATACAAGGTTTTTATATTATAAAAGGATGAATATGTGGATAATTAAGGAAGGAACATCATAAATCCTTTCTCAAATTATTTCTTAAAAATCCTTTTTGGAGAAAATAATGGATTCTAAAAGAAATGTTGTGTAAATTAACAAAAAGGTTAAAGCTGTAAGAATAGGGAAATCCTCATAGTTAAAAATTGACGAGGAAGGAATTATAATATTTAGGTCACGACTTTATTTACCATCAAATATAGAGAAAAATAAAGAGATTCTGAATGAAAACCATAGCTCAACTACCTATATTCACCCAAGGAGCACAAATATGTATTGCGATATCTAACAGAACTATTGGTGTGAAAATATAAAGAAAGAGGTCACTTAGTATACATCAATGTGCTTGATATGTCAGTAAATGGAGGATAAAAGGAAAATGTAAAATGGGATGATACCACTGTTAACCACACCAATATTTAAATTTGAAAACATCACCATTGAAATTTTCACTAGCCTTCCAAAGACATCCAGATGAAATAATGTTACATGGGACATCGTTGATCATCTTATAAAGACGTCTTACATTATCACAATTTCATAGGACTTCTCAATCAATCAACACTCATTGATATACATCATATAAGTGGTTTGTATTCTTGTAGAAACATGATCAATTCTATATGATCAATATCTGATATTTAACTCTATGTTCAAGAAAAGTCTTTAACATTATCAAAAATCTAAGATGAACTTCAGTATGAATTATCATCCTCAAACTGATGTTTAATCTGAGTAGACTATTCAAACACTAGAAGACATAAGGAGATCATAATATATGGGGTTTAAGGGAGGATAAGACCAACTTCTACCTTTGGTTTAGTTCTATTACAAAAATAATTTCCACTCAGGCATCTAAATAGATCCATATGAATCCCATTATGGGAAAAGATGAAAAACACTAGCATGATGAAATGAAGTCAGTGAACAGAATATGATGGCACCTAAAATGGTCTAAGAAATGGTAAAAAAATGTAAAAACCATTCAGAAACATATTTAGCCTACCCAATGTAGATAGAAGTGATACACAAAGAATCGTCGATGAGACCTGTATTTTAAGGTTGTATACAAGTTATTCCTTCAGATAAATCCATGAAATAGGATTATGGGATTTGGGAAGAAAGGAAAGTTGAGTCATAGGTACATCATTTTTTTTGAGATTATTGATTGTATCAGATATGTGGAATATCAACATGCACTTCCACCTACCGTGTCTCAAGTACAACATGTATTCCATGTATCACTCTTAAGGATGTACATACTAGATCCCTTACATGTACTAAATTTTGATGTGGTACAACTTGAGAACAACCTCTTGTATGAAGAGTAGCCATTGAAGATATTTGACCATAGGGATATGGTTCTATGCAACAAGACTACTCACCTGGTCAAAGTACTATGGTGAAACCATAAGTACAAAGAAAAGACATGGGAACTAGAGGATGTGATTAAGAAGAAGTACCCTCACCTATTTTTACCTTAGTATGTAAAATGAAATTTTGAGGGTGATGTTTTATAAGGCGGAATAATGTAACGACTAATAATTTTATCAATCGAATTTCCATTCTTATAATTATGATATATAGTATAAAACAAATACATCACATATAAAACCTCATAAAATCATTATTTTAATAAATTAAGAATGAAATAAGTGCTCTTTATAGTAATTAATGAACCTATATTAATGAAATAGTAACTTGATAGTTGGTATAGTAATGTTACCATTATGAATAGTAAACCAGATAATATAATAGTAACCTATCCTAAGAAATTATAAAAAAATAGGTATCTTATGAATGAAAATATAATATATTTATATCCTGGAATAAGTAAATAATTGTTTTAAAAATTTTAAATTAAGTATTGGTATTTTTGTGAAATGTACATGTTTGTTTACAATTTTATAATTATTATAATAATTTAGAAGAAAATTTATTTTAATGAAATATATTCATAAATTAATAATTTTTTATATAATTATATGATAATTTTATGTGACCTTGATTAATTTTTTAAAGCTTTATAAAATATGTTATAATATTAAAATTGGTATTTTTTGAATAAATAAGTATTTTTATTGAAAATAAAATTTCACATATTTAAAAAAATATTTCCATAAAAGGATTCCATTTTTAAAATATACGCATAAAAAAATGGTTGAATTGAATTTTTTGGATTCTTCTAAAATGGTTGAATTTTTGTGAATAGTGAAATGCGGTAATTTACGTTATTTAACATTTTAATCAAAATACATGGCTTTTAGAGGCATGGATGATGTAACCACCCATTAATTTGAAATAAAATGTACTATATAGTTTATTTATTCATAATAATCAATACTATTAAGAGTCTTGATCAAGAGTAACAAGAAAATGAATAAAATAGTCAAAACACCCATCTCCTCCTACTATAAATACTACCTCTCACCACCTCTTTTCATCACAACATATAAGCCTTAAATATTTCTTATAATCTACAAAATTACTCTCTCAAACCTATTCCAAACACCATAGTTGTTTTTTTCTCACCCAATGATCATTTCTAAGTGCCACAAGGTGGTTCTCAAGGAGATGACACTCAAGAGGTAAAACCCTCGCCCTTTCCCTTTTAATTTCCTTTCTTTTATTATACTCATCTAAGCTCCCCTATCCATAAAATAATGATATCTCCAATACTATATATATACTATAATTTTATTATGTTAATGGAATATCCATCATCAAAACTTTTCTCTCCCCTTTTTATTCTAAAAATGAAAACATCGTCTACGAGGTGTCGATTCACCACCTTTATGGACGATGATTTTTCATTTTTTATTATCACCTTAAAGGATGGTCATAATACCATTTTATGGTTAAAAATTATTATAATATTTATATTAAATCTTTTTTTATGTTCTGAAACTAATATATATACACAATATTAAATAACAAAATAAAACTAGTTTGTGATAATCGAAAATTTACCGAAATAAACTAATGTTCATCATTAACATTTTATCTAATGAATCAGTCCCACATATAAAAAAAAATATATGTGTGACCATTTAAAATTATGGAAGTATATTTATACCATATCCTTCTAATTATTGATATTTTCTTCAAATTTTACAAGAACTTCCATAATTATACTCAAAGGAACGGATCAAAAAATCATGAAACAAACAATCTAGAAAAGAAGAACTTGAATCTTATTATTCATAAAAAGGTCCATAAAAAACTTAATAAAATTATAATAAATAAAATAATTTTATAATAGGTAATTAAGTAATTATTTAATGGATTTTTATACGATTATTCAGAACATTAAGTGCAAGTGCAGAACACTTTTAGACAAAAGGTAAGGGATCTCTTTGATCATCCCAATTACATTTGGGATATACTTTCTCTATTCACACCAATTTAAATATTAATTTTTTTATATACATCTTACATATTTTGTGTACATGATCCAAAATTATGTAACTATATCCACTTATCCTTCTTTTATGGGGAAATAACTGTCGTATAAGGTTCCCTTCTCGATTTTTTCCAATAAGCATGCCCAATTAAAGGGAACTTACCAGTTTCATACCCTTATTCACGTAAAATTCATACTATGTTTTAAGATACCAGTATTTTTTATAAAATAACTCATTTTTCATGAAACACTATCTATTTTTATTTCTAGTTTTATATAAACAATTTTTCCTTTTCCCTTTTAAAAGACTCATAAATATTTTTCCTTTAACCACACTGAAGTGGATCATTTCTAAAGATTCTTAAACCGTCTTTTTTTATATTTTATATTTATTTGGAAATCATTTACCATGATATATGCCTATTTTATTTTATAAAATCCCATTTATAATCTAAATTTATTCTTTCATGGATACTATTATGATGCGCCCATTGGTTATGTCGTATGACATGATTGTGATACCTAGTTATTTCAATGGGAAACCCTTATATTTATTATGTAGGTTTGTATATTTATGTGGAACACATATGAACAAACATGTTATGGTTATTTCACCTTGATAGAGCTCCAATTCATTGGTTAATGTTTTTATATTATGAGATTTTATTTTGGGAAAAGGAGTAAACATGATTCCTTTATGAGACATTTCCCACCATGTGGTATAGTATTGGAAGTTAGCCTTGACTCTCATTTATGTCTTGTTTTATGTTGCTACCCAATTCCGATTTTTCCATGATTATATAATACCATGTTTTCATGTTATTCTTATATATGATTAATCATGTTCCATGCCTTTATATGACACCATATTATGGCTTTTAACCCATGTGTTATGCTTTATTCCTTTATTTATTCCCTTACTGGGGTTTTTATCTCATATGTTTGTTCATGTATTCCCTAAGATATCCTATGAAGATGTAAGAGATCAAAGAAAGTTAGGATCTCATTATGGATATTAATTAAAATATTTTTTTTATTTGTGTTTCTTGATTTCAAATTATATACCTAATCTTACAAAGACACTAGAATTTCAACCCTTGGTTTTCATTTTATGGTTAATTGGGATTAAAATATTGTAATAATCTTTGTAAAAAGGATAGGATCATTATAACCCTACTATCAAGAAGATGCAAGGATGTCTTTCTATACTCATGGAAGGATATTTCATCTTATTTTATATGAAAAAATTCATCATTCAAGATATAAAGATGAACACTATGTGTCATCATAGATATGTTATGAATGATAGAACTTTGTGGAAGATAGGTTTCTTCTGGAGTGAAATCAGAGGAATTATGTTACCTATTTCTACAAAAGACCAATAAGAATTTGGTGTTGTTTCTCTGGGGCGATAAAATTTAAAATTAGTTTGTTCGCTTCATATTTATAGAGAAGAAGTCATAGAATAGAGAATATAGAATGTTGTTCAAACAAAGAGACACATAATCAGATATGATGTCTCTCATCTAGAAAATGGAAGATATGTTCATCAGTATCTATAATAAATTTTGGAAGAATAAAACAATGACTCCCTAGTCACCTATCCTATAAAAAGGGATGAACATAAAAATCAGGTTATTGGGTTTAGATACAAGAAGTTGTGGCTATTTCAATTGGTGAAGTTCTCCAACCAGTGACTTTAGGAGTAACAAATAATCCTGAGAAAAAACAACCAGAACATCAAACAAAAAATAAGGTAAATAAAATTACTTTTTTCTAAAAGTTAAAATGAAAATCAAGAGTAAGAGGATCATAATGAAAATGAAATTCAAAGAGATCAGGAACCAGATTAGTTTGAGGAAACTACTCAATAAAATCATTGAATTGAGAAGTTTGTTATCAAATTTAATAAGCTGTGGGAGGAGAGTTTAATTTTTTAAAATGTGGTGGATTTTACCAAGAAATTATAAAATGATCGGATAAATTCAACTACTACAAATGAATAATTAGAAATATTTCAAGATCAACAACAAAATTTCATCAAAATTTCCGTTTCAAGAATAGATTTTTATGCACTTCAAAATGAAATAGAAGATTATTTTAGAAAGATAAGATCTGAATCTATTTCAAAAACATATTTTGGAGATCTAAAGAGTTTTTTGACAACTCAGTTTGTAGTATTTCCAATCAATCCATAACATATGTTTCTACTCCTAAAACTTCACCAGACTTAATCAGAAGGCTTGAAGAATTTTTTATGTAATTTATACCATTAATGATTGGATTCATTAAATAAAATGTGATGTTGATCCTTTAAATGTGTTTTTGGAAAACCAAATATAACTTTCTAAGAAGTTAACATTGGGAGAGAAAGATATCATAAATTTTTCAATAAGTTATGTGACATGATCTTGAAGTTTATTCAGTTAGAATAGAATGTTACTAAGTTTCTGAAATTAACTTTGGTTGAAAGTTTTAAAGTGGGTCAAGATTCCAAAATTTTTATGAGAAAGCTAGCTAAAAACTTTAATAAAAGTTTCAAAGGACTGATGGAAAAGTTATAAGATTTCTATCAGGTTGTCTGTGCTTCTCAAGATTCTGAAAGCTCTACTGAACTAGACATTTTACCCTCTGGTAGTTCTACCTTTTGAAAATTTTCAGCCCAATTATTCTTGTAATAAAAATCATTTTTTATAAAATTATTTAGTTCATTATGTTTATGTTTATTTATTACTATTTCTATTCATTTTCTATTTTCAGAAAAATATCATTTCCCACTTAAAATATTTTAAAATTCAATGTTATATGCTATATTGAATTTATTTTCAACCATTTTCTATTTACTTTTTTCTGATATCACAAAAAGAGGATAAAATTGGGTAAAAAGAACATCCTTAATTTTAACTATAGTTTATGTTAAAGATATTGTTTCATTTGTGTTAACAATTCCTATTTTTTCTATAAGTTATTTCATGAATCTTTTGATCATTGGAAAGGGGGAGATAGTTGGACATGTTTTGTATCAACAATACTCTATGAATATTATTGATTTTTATGATCACAAATAGCCTTGTTTGTTTTACTAATGAAGTTACATTAAGTATTTTTCAAGAATATATCTCTTAGTATATTTATCATATTTATGGGATAAATATTTCTTCAAATTATTATAGACATGTTTGAAATTATTCTATAAAAACAATTCATACACAACGTCCATAAGTGTAACGTACGGTTTGGGAATACTATGTTTGGAATTAAACATATGGATCATGTACCCAACACTGTTGGAAAAGTATAGATAAAAAAACCTACATTATAAAGAAATCATATGATTAAAGTAAAAAATTTATGGTTTATCAACCTTACTTTTGTGAAAAAATTTATGTTGTTAGCCAAAATTTTGGAGTTTTATCGCCACATGAGGGAACCCTATGTTTGATTGGTCAACGATTGATTTTTAAATTTAAGATATTATGTGAATTTACTATAATTTTATTTATCTGAAGTAAATATATCCTTAAAATAGTTATTAAGAACGATTCAAAGGATCATATTCATAGGTTAAAATCTATAGAGACCTTATAATATTTCACATATTATTACTTGATTTTATTCATAATTAAACATCAAATTACAAGCCAAGGATCATAAAGTATAGTGTCTTTGTAAGATTAGGTACATAATTAAACATCATGAAAACATATTTTATTTAATATCGTTATTGAAATATTAACTTCGATTGATCCCATATAACTACATAGGATAATCTGGGGAATATATGAACAAAAGGGATGAGCTAAAAAGCTCAGTCAGGAAATTAGCATAGGAATAGAACATAGAACATTGTTTAGAAAGCATAGAATGATGACATAAAAGGAATGGAACATGGATAAAAATAATTAATAATAGAATATATAACATGGGAACATATAATTATGGCATCGTGGGAATGTGTAAATAACATATAACATGACATAAACATGATTCAAGTCTAGCTACCAAGACATTGTGGACAAAGTCCCATAAAGGAATCGTGATCACTCCTTGCCCCAAATAGACATCTCATTTGACTAAACATTACCCACTGAATTCTAGAACTATTTTTACACACCCATTCTAACATGTTATTGAATATATGTTCCAAAAACATTATCATACATAAGGAATCAAACATATACATAAAGGTTACCCATGGTAAGAATTGGGTATCATAATCATGTTAAAAGGAATAACATTAGTGAATATCACAGTATATCCATGAAAGAAAGAATTTAGACCATAAATGTACATTAATAAGAGAAATTATGAATATATCATGATAATTTATATCAAACTAAAGTAAATACATATACCAATAGTGTTTAAGAAATGTAAGAAATAAAACATTTTAGTGCGGTTTAAGAAAAATATTTAAAGATTATTTAATAAAAAAATAATTTTTTGTATAAAACCAGAAATGAACCAAGATATATTTTCATGGTAAAATAAATGATTTTAGTAAAATAATATTGTCTTAAAATAGTTTACAGAGTGAACTTTAAAATGGGTAAGAACTCAGGAAGTTCCCCTAAACTATGTTTTCTTTTTAGGATGATTTGAGAAGTAAACCTTTTTAAAACATATATTTCCTCATCAAAGAAGGATGATGCGATATGAATACAAGATTTTGGAACATATAAACATAATTTATAACATTTACATAAAAATAAATAGGAATTACATTGGGGTAAAGATAGAGAAAGAGAAACCCAAAGGAAATATAGAGGTTTGGAAAGGCTCCCTAACTGTATGTTTGAAATGGTTCTGCACTTCGTCATTATGTTATAAATAATAAAATTAGATTCATTAATTAATAATTAAAGAAAATTTTCTACATATAATTTATTTATTATAATTTAATAAAGTTCATTTATGGAATTTTTTGGAGTTATAGTGTTTAATTTCATCGTTCGAGAGTGGTCATCTTCTTTGTTTTCATAAATGGTTTGACTTTATAAGAGTATGAAAGTTCATGTAAAATTGAATAGAAATATAGAATTTAGGTTATAATTTATTAATGAAAATACAAAAGTTTAAATGATCATACAATTCATTTTTTTATTTTGGATGAGGATGAATCATTAGATAAGATGTTAGTGACAATCTTTTGGATTATTTTGGGTAGTTTTCGCTCACAATGAACTTGTTTTGTTTTACTATTTGAAATCCAGTGTATATAATGATTATAGAAAATTGCATAGGTTTCCATTCATATATAATAATTTTTTTAACCATAAACATTGTTTTATTACCATCCTTGAAGGCATTAATGAAAAATAAAAATTCGTTGTCCTTGAAGGTGATAAATTAACACCTCATGAACGATGTTTTTTTTTCAGAATAAAAGGAAAAGGGGAGGGGTTTGATGATATATTATTTCATTATAATAATAAAATTCCAATATATGTGACGAAATTGAGTTATCATACACTTTTTATGAGAGGAGGTGAGGATATAATAAGAAAATAATTTAAAAAGAAATTAAAAGAAATGGGAAGATGAATTTACCTCTTGAGTTTCTCCTCATTTAAAACTGAATTTGGGAAAAGGTTTTAGTATTTTGATGATACTAAGAGATCATGGATTTGGGGGAGATGTTTTGGAAGAGTATTGGGTAGTATTTGGAAAATGATCAATTCTTTGAAGCTGTTAGGAGAATATGTGGTGATGGGTGGTATTTATAGTGGATGAGAGGGGTGTTTTCCCGTTATTTTATTCATTAGTTTTTTTTGATCAAGACAAGAAATAGTGATGATTCTACATAATAAATATAGTATTTATATAATTTGATTTTAAACAAATGGTTCTTATATCATCCATGAATCAAGAAAAAGTGTATTTAACTTAAAATGTATATAGACCGTAAATTATTGTATTTTTCTATTCACAAAAAATTCAAGTGTTTTAGAAAATTAAAAAAAGTAAACCTGAACATTTTTCAATGTATATAATTCAAAAATGAACATAATATTATGAAAATAATTTTCTAAATATGATTAATTTAATTTTTAATTAAAATCATTATTTAGTTGTAAGATACATATTTTGAAATTATAACTCTTTTATAACACTTTAAAAAATTAATTAATGACTCATAAAATTATCATAAAATAACAAGACAAAAAAATATTGATTTTTTAATAAATTTTATGAAAATATGTTTTCTTTTAAACTATTAAATTAATCATGAAATTGTAATTAAATATTTATGACTTATAAAATACCAAAACCTAATTAATAATTTTTTTTAAAAATCATTTACTTAAATTATGATATAATTATATCATATTATCATTTATAAGATAATTTTTTATATTTATACTTTCATAGGTATGATTACTATTCTATTGGACGTTTCACAATTCTTATGGTTCACATTACTATTCTAAAGGCTAAGTTTCTATTTCATCAGTATAGGTTCATTAACATCAAAAGAGACTCATTATTTATTTATAAAGTTTTTATTGTATTCTTAATGTGATTTTATGTGATTTATATTATATATCATAATTATAATAAGGGAACTTCAATTGATAAAAATTATGGGTCATTACATTCTTCCCCCCTTATGAAATTTCACCCTCTAAATTTTGTTTTAAATTATATATTGAAAATAGGTGTGGGTATTTCTCCTTCATTTCTTCCTTAGGTTCCCACATTGCCCCTTCGTACTTATGGTTCCACTATAGTACTTTGAATAGGTGAGTAGTCTTATTATGTAGAACTTTTTCTCTATGATCTAGGATATTCACTTGCTGATCCACATATGATGGATCATTTCTCAATTATACCACTTGTAAATTTAGTACATGTGAAGGATAGGGTATTTACTTCCCATAGAGGGATATGTGGAATACATTGTGTAGTTGAGACATGGTTGGTGGAAGCTCTAGTCGATAGGCCACATCTCCAACATGATCAGGAATCTAGAAGGGATGAATGTACCTAAGACTTAGCATTCCTTTCTTTCCAAATATCATAATCATCTTCTATGGAGATATGAAGAGGAATACCACGTCTCCAACCTTAAAGTCAAGGTCTCATCAACAATTTCCATCATATCACTTTTTTCATATTTGAGATACCTTTATGTAATGATGAATGGTTTTCACCTTATACATCATTTCTTTGACCATTTCAGGTCCAAGAAGTTTATGTTCACCGACTTCGTCCCAACATGTCGATGTTCTACATATTTTCCCATGAAGGGATTCATATGGATACCTTTGGATGTTTTTGTGGAAACTATTGTTGTAATAGAATTCGACCAGAAGTAGATATTGGTCACATCCTTCTTTAAAGTCCATAGAAAATGCTCTCAACATGTATTCTAGTGTCTAAATAGTTTGTTCATATTATCCATTAGCTTGAGGACGATAGGTCATACTGAAGTCTAGCTCAGTTCATGGATCATGTTGGAGGCTTATCTAAAACATGTAGGTAAATCTTGGATCTTGAATTGATACAATCGATAGTGGTAATACATGTATCCTTACCAATTCTTTGATGTATATCCATGAAAGTTGATCTAGTGTTAAGTCTGCTCAAATTGAGATAAAGTTAGTTGTCTTTATAATATGATCCACAAAAACTCATATAGCATTGTTTTCTCTTGATGTCTTTGGAAGTACAATGACAAAGTCCATGGTAATGTTCTCCCACTTCCATGTTGGTATGGGTAGTGGTTTCATTATCCCCTTAGACTTTTGTCTTTTAACCTTCACTAGATGACATAACAGGCACTTTGATTTATATTCAATGGTATCCTTCTTCATATTTTTCCCACCAATAGTTCTCTTAGAGATACCGATACATCTTTTTAATCCCTCAATTAATAGAGAAGTTTGAGCTATGCACATCATTCCGAAGCTCCTTCTTTTTCACTAGATCAGACGGTACATAGAGTTGTGAACCAAATATTAAAAATCCTTCCTCATCAATTTTAAACTCTTAGGATTTCACATTTCTCATAGCTTCTACCTTCTTCTGTATTTACACATTATTCTGTTGAGCATCGTTTATTTTCTCCATAACGGATGCTTTAGAAATAATTTGAGAAAAGATTGATGATGTTCCTTACTTAATGATTCCAACATCTATCCTTTAGAAATATAAGAATATTGGATCCTTGTCAATTCTTATAATTGATAAAGATATAATATCCTATCTAATTAATGAATCTTAAACCTTATTTTCCTTACCATGATGGTAGTGGATTGAGCAGTCATAATACTTGATAAGATCTATCAATATTCATTGGCACATATTGAGATCCTTCTTTGTGAAAATATATTTGAGAATCTTGTGATCAATATATATCTCACACTTATCCCCATATAGATAATGCAGCCTGATTTTCAATGCAAAGATCATAGATTCCAACTCCAGATCTTGTGTGGGATAGTTTTTCTCTTGAATTTTCAACTACATTGATGTGTGGGCTATCAATTTACCATTTTTCATCACTACACAGGCTAATTCCTTATTTGAAGCATCATTTTACACCCGAAAGAGTTCCAAACTTTTTTGAAGTATGAGTACTATTATAGTGATAAGCCTATTATTCAACTCTTTAAAGAAATCATCCCATATACTGGTCCAAAAAACTTTACTCCCTTTTAAATTAGTTTAGTTAGTTTGTTTTAAAATCATGAAAAGTTCTTCGAAATCATCAGTAATACCATGATAGAATAAGGAAACTATTGATATCTAATAAATATGTTTCCCTAGGCCATTATTTGATTTTATTTTTCTTGGAAGGGTCCACAGGTATCTCTTTGATGGTGATTTCATGCCCCAAGAAGGATACTTACTCCATCCAGAACTCACATTTACTATAATTTGCATATATTTTCTACCTTCGAAAATTCTTTAGAATTGTATTAAAATGATCCTCATCATCCTACCTTATCTTGGAGTACATCATAATATCATAAATAAATACCACCAAAAATTTGTAGAGGTAATATCTAATGAATCTATAAATTAAATCCTTGAAAATTTTTGTAGAATTAGTGAGCCTAAAGGACATCACTATGAAATCATAGTATCTCTACCATGTTCAAAAGGCAGCCTTGGAAATATATTCCTTACTCACATTTAATTTGTGATATCCCAACCGAAGGTACACCTTAAGGAAATAGTTGACCCTACATAGATGATTGAACTATTCCTCTATCCGTGGAAGGGGATACCTTTTCTTTATCATGATTTTTTGATCTTGTGATAATCAATGCAGGGATGCATTGATTCATCATAATTCATGATGAAGAGGACTGAAACACCCCATGGTGAAGAAATCAGGTGTATAAAACCCTTGTCATGATTCTACTATAACTACTTCAATTATTCCAGCTCAAAAATGGCCATTCTATTAGTTTTCTTTGATATTATAGAGATCTTGGAATAATTACAATTGAGAACTCAAACTATTGATTAGTAGGAGGACTAGGAAATTCATTAGGGAACACTTCAGTGTAGTCCTTCACAAAGACCATATCATCGAGCATGATTTTCTCCTTTTTCGAAAGAATTTGAGCTAGACATGCTTTCTTATAAGGAAACATGATCCAGAATTGAGATGATGACTCTGAAGTATATTCATCTTCCTGCTCACACTTGTGAAAAATTGGAGGATGCTCTAGGATTTGAAGAGTGATCTCACTTTTCGAATAGTAAATGTTGAATTTGTGTAAAGATATCCAATCCATTCCCAAAATAGATTCAAACTCTATCAAAGAGATTTTTAAAATGTTTTTTGGGAGCTTTAGTCTACAATAATTAACTATTGAGGAGTTATAAAATTTGGTCACAGCAATTTCCCAATTTTTTTTCTCACAGATAACTCAACCTCTAAATTTTGTGGTGGTTTTTGAATATTTATATTAAACTTAAAAGATATAAAATAATTTGTATAACTATATTCATGTATAACATTCGATATTCTTGAATGAATAACCATTGTACCCACCACCACATCACTGTTAGGCTCCACCTCAGCAGTAGTGACAACATATACCCTTCCTTTCTTCCCTAGAGGTTGTTTTTGTTTATTTCCTCCAACAACCCTTGGATTAGGGAAATGGTTTGTATAATGCCTATGTTTCGTGTAGTTTAGACACTGGAATAAATGCTGAGTTTTGATCTGAACCTTCCTTTCATCTTCCATAATAGTGTGATTTCCTATATCCCTTCTACAGTTATTATTCATATTCCCTTATCTTCCACATTTGAAGCATCTATTAGTTCCCTTTAATCATTTTCTAGGATTATTCTTCCCACACTTTTGAAAAATGGGATGTATGGTGTTTTTTACATCATAATATTTATCACGCATATTAAACTCTATTTTCCACTTTTTTTCAATGGTCCCACTAGACCACTAAGAGTCTCTAATATCTATTTCATCCTTGAGTGCACAATAGACAATATAATAATAACAATAGAAGCCTAAAATCACCATTACTTATTCATAGACTCATCTTTAGTCTGCTAAATAAGCTATCCACCTTTCTTCTAGTGTTCATTACAAATCCATGGACATATCTTTTAAGCCTTATAAAGTTTGATTCATATACCCTGATAGAAACATCTTTCTTCTACATCAGTTAGAGGAATTCTCTTTCCATCTTGAGATGGAGGGTTCAAGTAAAATATTTATTTAAAGATATTTTCTTGAATTCATCCCATTCCATGGAATCAATTTTCTCTTTCAGCTTTGTGTTCTTGATTATGGTCCACCACTGATCTACTTACCCATCAAAATGATAGACTACTTGCATAAGTTTATCTTCTTCAGAGCACTGGAGAATAGATAATATATTCTCAATGGATTTAATCAATTATTCTAAGAGGAGGGAATTAGAATATTCACTAAAAATGGGAGGCCTTTTCCATATAAATTATTTAATGACAATTTGTTCTTTCTTTGGAGAATGAGGGCATTGCACACAATTCTTGTTATTAGTCATAACTTGAGATAACTGAGCAAGTACTATCATAATGTTTTGAGCACTCATTACCACCATATGTGGAATATCATTTGGGAAATCATCACATTTCCTATCATATTGATTTTTGTAACGGGTTCTCCTATTTCCAACCATTAATTAACAAAAATAAAGTACAATTAGGGTGCTTTAATACTAAACTAATAAGTATAATAAAAAAAACTTTGAACATAAAATAATATACTTGTAAAAGAAAAATATATACTAACTTGTGATTCCATAGGTTTTAATCTAGGTTATCCATGATATATTTCTTACCATACATTCTAATGGGAATTTTTTCCCTTAACAATGGATCATGATGAGGTTATGAATTTACCAAACCATATCCCTTGAGAGTGTCACACTTGGGGCACAGTAAATTTTGTTTTCATGTGACTGGCTTCCCTGAGTTAGTCTTGGAAACCTTTTTAGAGTTGTTATATTTATGTAAATTTGTTCTAGAACCATGTATACTTGTAGTATCCCTACATGGATTTATTTTCATAAGAAACCACTTACAATATACTTACAAAAATTTAGAAATGTTTTCTTATACTTAATATTATACCTAAATATTTTTCTAGAGTTTTCTAATCATAATCCAAAAAATAACTTGATCGTACTATGATACCAATAATAGATATCCTATCCTTTTACACATATTATTACTTGATTTTATGCATAATTAATCATCAAATTGCAAGACAAGGATCATAGAGTCTATTTTATTTGGAATATTATGTATATAATTAATCACCATGAAAACATATTTTATAAAATATCTATAATGAGATCCTAACATACATTGATCTCCTATAACTATATAGGATAACCTATGTAATACATGAACCAAATGGAAGATCTAAAAACCTATGTAAAGAAATAAGCATTGGAATAAAGCATATAACATGGTTTAGAAAGCATAACATGATGAAAAAAATGAATGGAACATGAATAAAAATAATAAATAATAACATGTATAACATGGGAACATATAATAATTATATATTGGTGATGTTGAAACAACATATAACCTGATATAAACATGAGTCAAGGCTAACTGCAAAGACATGGTGAACAAAGTCCCATAAAGAATCAGGTTCACTCCATGTCCCAACATGACTTCTCATGAGACTAAACATTACCCAATGCATTAAAGAAATATATTGGCACACATATCATAAAATTTTCATGAAAATGTGTGACAAATTAATAATCATATATAATTAATCAAACATATACATAAGGGTAACCCATGGTAAAAAGTGGGTATCATAATCATGTCAAAAGGCATAACATAAGAAAATATCATAATGGTGTCCATGAAAGAAATAATTTAAACCATATCTGGACATTAATAATGGAAAATAGGAATAGATAATGATAATTTAGGTCAAAATTATGTGAATAAATTTTAAAATAGTGTTTAATAAACATTAGAAATAAAACATTTTAGTGCGGTTTAAGGAAAATATTTAAAGATTCTATAAAATAGAAAAGGATTATTTGTTTGTGTAATACCCAAAATGAACCAATATATATTTTCATGGTAAATTGATTGATTTTAGTAAAATAATATTGTATTAAAACATATTATGGAGTAAAACTTAAAATGGGTAAGAAATCATGAGGTTCCCTTGAATCGGGTAGGCTTTTCGGTAACAATTGAGATGGCAGCCTTATTAAAAACATGTATTTCTCTATAAAATAAGGATGATATTAATTGGGTAAAATATCTTGGAACATAAAAACAGAATTTATAATATGTGAATAAATATAAATAGTAATTAAATTGGGGTAAATATATTGAATGAGTAACCCAAATAAAAATAGAGCTTTAGAAATGATCTCATACCTTATGTATGAAACAGTTCTGCACTTGATCTTAATGTCCTGAGTTATCAAATTATATTCATTAATTAATAATTAAATAACATTTTATACATTGAATTTATTTATTATAATTTTATTAAGTTCATTAGTGGATTTTTTGATGAGTTATAGTGTTCAATTTCATTATTCGGGAGTGCTCATTTGCTTAGTTTTCATAATTGGTTCACTTGTATAAGAGTATGGTAGTTCATGTAAAATGGAAATAAAAATCCATAATTGAGTAATATGTTATTAATGAAAATAAATAATTTTAAATGATCAAATAATTCATTGGATTGTTTTGGGTGAGGATTAATCATTAAATAAGATTTTGGTGATAATCTTTTGGATTATTTAGGGCGGGTTTCGCTCACAATGAACTTGTTTAATTTTATTATTTAACATCATGTGTATATAAAATTTTCATAAAATTAAATAGTATATAATAAATATATAATAATTTTTTTTAACAATAATTTTTTTTATAAACTTAATTTAATTAGTTAATGGAAAATGAAAATTTGTCTTCCTTGAATGTGATAAATTAACACCTCGTGAACGGCGTTTCCATTTTGTGAATAAAATGGAGAAGAGAGGGGTTTAATGATGGTTTATTAAATGTTTATAATAAAATTTTAGTATATTTGAGTAAATGGATTTATCATACCATTTTAATGAGAGGAGGCGAGGAGATAATAAGAAAATAACTTGAAAAGAAATTAAAAGAAAAAGAAAGTGGAATTTACCTCTTGAATTTTTCCTTTTTGAAAACCTCCTTAGGGAAAATGTTTTGGTCTTTTGATGATACCATGAGCTCCTAGATTTGGGGGATAGGTTTGGAATGTGTATCAAGTATAATTTGGTCAAGTCTCAAATCTTAGAATGTGTGAGGAGAAGAGGTGGTGAGGGTGGTATTTATAATGGAGGAGAGGGATGTTTACTCATTATTTTATTCATTGGTTTATTATTTTTCTCAAGAAAAACAATAGTGTTGATTATTGAGAATAAACACCATAATTATATAATTTTAGTTCAATCTAATGGTTCTTAAAATTGTAATTACTCAATTAATAGTGTATCTAACTTATAATGTATATATACCATAAATTACTCTATTTTACTATTCCCAAAAAATTCAAGTATTTCAAAAAAATCCCAAAAACTCACCCTAACCATTTGATGGATGTGTATAATTAAAAAATTAACTTCATTTAATCAAAAATAATTTTCTAAATAAGATAAATTTAATTTTTAATTAAAATCACCATTTACATGGAAAATATATATTTTAAAATTATAACTGATTTTATAACACTTTGGAATATTAATTAAGGCCTCAAAAAATTATCTTAAAATCATAAGACAAAACAATATTATTATTTGAATTAATTTTATGAAAATAAATTTTCTTTTAAATTATTAAATTATTTATAAAGTTGTAATTATATATTTATGACTTATAAAACACCAAAACATAATTAATAAATTTTAAAATCATTTATTTACTTAAACTATGATATAATTTTATATTATTTTCATTTATGAGATATAAAAATTTTATTTATAATTTCATAGGAAAGGTTACTATTTTATTGGAAAATTTACTATTAAGAAGGGTCAGATGTATATTTGAAAGTTAAAGTTACTATTTCATCGAGATAGGTTCCTTAACTTCTATAAATAATTATTATTTCATTAATTATTCATTTATAATGTTTGTATTGCCTTCCTAATATGATTTTATGTTATTTAGACTATATAATATAATTATAAGAAGGAAATTTATATTGATAAAAAATTTATATCATTACAAAATCATTTCTATATCTACAAGAAGTTACGACTCTCTTGAATTGTTTAAATTCAAATGATCACAATTTTTCGAGTGATATTCATGGATCTGTTATGACCCAAAGAAAGAAAATATTTCTTGTTAAAAATATATAACATTTTATTTTTGAAAATAAGGTCTAATATAATTTTTAATATAGTGTTTATGTAAAGTAAAAAATATTGAATTTCTCTGTTATTCTAAAGAAGCTATACTTTGGAGACATACATTTTTCAATCATGGGACTAAAACAGCAATTGTTCTTACTGGTACTATTTGTTTGTTGCTGATTTTTTTGAATATTATTTGAAACGAAGATCTCTTAAAAACTGTATGTTCTTGAATAATTTAATCCTTAAATCATAATATCCATTTCTTTTCAGTTGTTTTTGCAACATTGAACAAAATGGTTCTTATTCAATATAATCAGACTCTATTAATTTATTAGAGTTTTGGATGCTTAGACTCAGTCATGGTGGTATAGTATAATATTGTTTTATCTAAGTTGTGGATAAATAGATTCCCTATAAAAGAAATAGAAGGCCTTGTAAAATCATTTTTTTAAAGGTGTCAACTATCTATATTTAATTGTTAAGGTCCTCTAATAAGGGGACCTGTCTAGTGAGAATCACCAAGCTTAGAAATAGAGTGTTGGTAGAGTGAACTAGGGAATTGTTGTGCCCTAAACCACTATAAAAATTATTCTTATTCTTTGTTTATCCGTTGATAAACTTACTTAAAGAATAGAAAACTTAATATTTGCATAAATCACAAAGAAGGATTACATTAAAGAACATTCTATGATTACCAAAAATACACAATTCACCCCCTATTTTGAATGTTTGTAATATTTTGACCTACCATCATGAGAATAAGAATATGAAAACATAATCATAACATTTGAAAATCCTACCCAATATATAAAAGATCGTAATAAAGAGTCATGGAATAAAGCATAGAAATTCATAAGACTTTAATCATAAAGAAATTAAATATAATGATCCATAAGATCATAACATTAGCATAAAACATAAATTTATGTCTTAGACATAAAAATATAAAATAATTTTCTTAGTATTCAAGGAACATTTCCAAGACTATTTTAGTTGAATAGATTATCTCCCAAAATCATCATAATATTCAAGGTTCTCTCCCAAGACTAACATTGTGGACATAGTCCCTTACTGAACTAAGTTCACTCCCCTTTCTTATCCTATTTATCTCATGAGATATAAATCTTTACCCAATAAGTGTAGGACTATCTAATTCAAACACCACCCAACACATAATAAAAATTACACATATGTATGCCAAAAAATAATTTATCATACCATAACCCATGCAAATGAAACTGTTTTCAACAATGTTTCATCATATTATAACCTATATAAAATAAACGTTTTTTGTTAACATTACATATTTTTATCATAGCATAACCTGTGGAAAAAAATATGGCTTCATAAACATCTTGTGGTAATAATCCTAAACCATCTAATAAAAGGATAAATATAGTGTCATTGGATTATATACCCAATATATTATATGTATAATCAATGGTTGTTGTTATTGATGAATATAAATACCATTAAAAATCATTAAAAAATGGTCTTGAGGAAAATATCCTTTTCAGATTTAAATAAATTATTTAAATAATAAAATTACCAAAATATTAAATAAATAATTTTATTTTAAATGAACCTTGTAACCTTTCAACCTTTTAAGGTAAGATTAAAATAGTTTAGTGGTCATTAAAGATGAAAATTCCATTCACGTTGTGTATGTTAAAATAAATATTCCTTTTTCATTTTTAATAAAAAGTGAAAAATTAAAACAATAAGAAGATTAATTTTAAATAAATTTTTAAAATGTAAAAAATTGGTTAAAATGGATTTAAATAATCATATAAGATTATTAAACACATTATTGAATATATTTTTAGAAAACATGGATATATAAAAATATATATTTTAAACAGTAGAGAAAAATAAAGGCAGTTTTCTTAAAAGAATTCATCAATAATATTGAGCACATATAGAGAGGAAAGTAAAATGAAAACATTTTATTTCTATGAATAACTAGAGTATAATAATATTCATGAGATCATTTAGAGGTATATCATAATATTTTATCATCATAAATTTAATCATAAATAATCGTGATAAACAATGAGATTGAAACATCAAATGCTTTCTACTTTGGTGAATTTTGAATCATAATCCCCATGAGAAAAAAACATATTAAAATTAATATACCCAAATTTTAATATTAATAATCATAAAAAACTTTTTTAGGAATTATATACACCAAAAAAAGAAACATGTGGTTTTTATGGCATGTGTCCTATATAAATAAAAGTGAGATGAAAATCCATTACCTCAAGTTTCAACCTCCTTCATACATTTAGAAAAATCATTTATAATAAATAAAGATTTATTATAAATATATTACGTGACCATAATCATATATATAATTCTTTATGATTTACCGAGAACATTTTACCACCAATTTATTAATAATTATTTATTATAATCACTCTTCCGGGTGATAACAAATTCATTTTTCAGGTAGGTTTTGGTTAAGTAGTTTTGTTCCTTGTTCTTTTTATTATGGTTAAATCATATAAAAAACCTTAATAATTATATTAATATCATATAAATTCCATATATACATATTTACTATCATCCATAAAATTTGGGGATATAAAAATGAATTTCACTATTTATGGAGACGATAGGTCGTACATACTCACGAATGTTATTTCCATTTTATTGATGGATGTAATTAAACAAAGATATAAAATAATTCCCAATAATAAAATCATTTTTATATCATATATATCATATATATTGATTAAATATATTCTTATTATCATCCATAAAAAAATGAACTGCATCACTTCATATAGGCGGTAGTCCACACATATGTGCACGTGACATTATTGTTTTCCAAAAGATTATAATGTTAGAAGGTATATGTGATATTATAAGTATATAAGTATAATTATTTCATAAATATCATATAAAAATATTTATATTAAATTCATCATTATATCCATCTATGATAGTTGGTGAAGGAAAACAAATGAGATCGATTCTCAAGGCGGTAGACCACTATAGACATGGTCAGTGATTTTATATCCCATTTGATGGAAGATAAGAGGTATATATGTAATTATATTATCATAATAACATATTTTATTGTTGGGGATACTTGTGTTATTATTTTATAATATTTTATGAATATTTAATGGTGGTGGAAGAATAAATAAAACAAAAATTCATGGTTAGGAACGATGCCTCTTCTTCGGAATAAATATATAGGTTTGCACCAAAATCATTCTTATGAGTGTTTTCCCGTCAATAAAATTCCACAAGGACTTATTATATGAAATAATTATGTTTTTAGTATAGGTATTTCTATATAAAGATACTTTTCATGTGTTAATAAAAGAGGAGTGGGGGTATCCTTTTATAAGTGAGAACGAGTGGAATTTTTTTAAATACCCAAAACTATTCAATAAGGGGAAGTATCTCACATAGAATGTGCCTCAAAAATTGATAAATAATAGAGTTTAGGGAATGTATGTTTTTTAAAAAACTCCACCACTAAAAATGAAACACCTTGTAAACATTTTATTCCCCTAACCACTATGTTTAATAACTTTTACCATTTTTGTTTTCACCATGGTAACTAGTATTTTTTTCTAGGTAATTTATCCTTTAAATATAAAAATAAAATTATCCTTATTATATAATTTGGACCCTGTAATAATAAATATGAAATATAATTTATCAAATAAAAATATTATGTGTGTGGTAAATTAATTTTAACACAAGTGCATGTAATGCGCAAAACCTTGTTTTAACCTTAACCGAGATAATTAATTTTTATTGTTTTAACAATTCATTATGACAAAAAATTAAGTTGACATATTACCTAATATTAATTATTATAATTAAAAATATGGAATAAATTTGAAAAAATTTATTTCACATAAGTAACTAAATATAATTTAAAATTAAATATATAATCATGATGAAAAACCAGTTTTCCAAAGAAAATGTCTTCTTATATAGGAAATGTTTTTATATATAAATTAAACGTAAAATTAATTATAATGATAAAAATTGGATTAGTAGTAAAATAATTTCACTAATTTTACTTTTTAACCCCTTTTAAAGAAAAAATGAAACATTGTAAATGCTTTAAAGGAAAATACAATTTTAATAAAAAAATATTATTTTTCATTATTTACAAAAAAATAAACTTTTTTGTTAATTCTAAAATATTAACTCAAATAAAAAATTTTCAAGTTGATTTAAAAAAATTAAGATATATTTTTTCAAATAAAAACGATAAAATTTTATAAAATTAATTTTAAAATATGTATGAAAAATGTGATGAAAACGCTTTATAGAAAAATATATTTTTTAACTATAAAACTTGATTTATTCTTATCCAATGCCTAGAAAGAAAATGTGATGAAGGTTAAAGAATTTGATTAATTATAAAATATATAATTTTATTTAAAATCATTTAATAATAGTTAGTAAATAAATTTATTAAAATAAAATCAAATTACAAGAAAAAAATAGTTTCTTAGAAAAATATTTCTTTTACTTCTAAGTAATTTTTTTATTTTTCATCAATTGATAGAAAATGGATTTATTTTATACATAATGAAACCATATAATTTTCGTAATTTATTTATTCCTATTCATACCCACTAATTTTATGGCTAGGTTATAACGGTATACTATATTATGTTTTGTTAAATCTCGGCACATCATGTAACACAATCTATCAAATAAATTTTATTTATTTGAAAGGAATATTTCCTAAAATATTATTTGGTTAAATCTTGACCACATTAAAAAGATTTTTTACATCTAAATTACATCACTCTAATAAAAAAACATAGGATACTTATTTCTCGTCATATCCTTGGGTTCCCATGTAACTCCTCAAATTTGTGGTTTTTTCACATAACATTGACCAAGTGAGTTGTCTTATCTTGTAACACTTTAAATCTATAATCCATAATATCCTCTGGTTATTACTTATAAGTAATGTCTTTATCTAGTGAAATGAACTCTCAATTCCGTACATGTAAAGGATATGATATACAATTTCTTAGTATAGATACATGGAACACATCAGGAACTTGAGACAGGTTTGATAGAATCATTATGAGATACAATATTATCACAAATAGATCAAGTATATTTAAGGGGACAATATAACTAGGGATTAAATTTAATTTATTTTTAAATCTCAAAACCTTCTTCTATATAGAAATTCACAGAAACAACTTGTCACCAAATTTGAACTCCATATCTCCCCAATGATTGTCATCATAACTTTTTTGTCGACTCTAAGTTTCCTTGATGTGATGCTGAATGGATATAACTTTCTCTACCATTTTCACATTAATATGAAGTCCCAATAGATTTATTTATGAAAATTTATCCCATAACAATGTAGTTTTACATTTCTTTCCATAGAGGGATTCATAAGGATCTATATGAATATTCGAGTAAAATCTATTGTTGTAAGAAAACATGAATAGAGGAATGTATAAATACTTGTAACCAATAAAATATATAAAACAAGATCTTAGAATATCCTCTATGGTTTGAATGGTTATCTCAGACTAATCGTTTGTCTCAGGATGATGTACAATGTTGAAACATAACTCTATATCCATGTCCTGCTAAAGGCATTATCAAAACATAGAGCTAAACCTAATATCCTAATCAGAAACAATAGGATGTAGTGATACATGCAACCTTTCCACTTCATTAATGTATATTCTATAAATATGATATAGAGGGAAATATTATCTAATCACATTAAAGGGTGATTAATTCATGATATGATCAACTATACCCCAAATTTCATTATATCATTTAGAGAATGTTGATATTCTGATGATAAATTTCATGGTGATGTTTTCCCATTTCCATTCTAGTATGGGAAATGGTTGTAATATCCCCTTAAAATTTTGTCTCTAAATTGTAACTTTCTGGAATATCAAGAAAATATATATATACTCAGTGATATCTCTCTTCATGTTTTCCTACTATAAATACTCTTTCAATCATCTATGCATATTTATACTTCCAATATTAATAGATAATACATAATGATTAACCTCATCAAATAGATTCTTCTAAAAATATGGTATAGATGGGCCAAAAAAATAGTTCCTAAACCATATTATTCCATAAAAATCTTGGTTAAACTCAAGAACATTTCTCACCTTCTTATACATCTCTATATCTTCCTTTTGCGCCTCTTTAATATTCACTTTCATAGATGGTTGAACACCCATTTGAGAAAGATAATAATTCTCCTGTTCATTAACGATTTCATGATCCATAAATTGAAAATATAGAAATATTGGATGTTTTTAATCCTTATCATATATAATCTTGTATGATCCTTTTAACTCGAATATTTTTCCACTTTGTTCGCTTTCCCAGGAAGGTAATGTATTGACCAGTCATAATTTTTAATAAGCTTCAACCATCTTATCTAGTTTATATTCATCTCTTTATATGAAAAGATATAAATTAAACATTTATGAACAATATATAACACACATTTCTCTCTAATGATAATTCAAATGTATCATTAATTAATAAGTTACCATAGCTAACTCGAAATCACGATATAGGTAATTTTTCAAATGAATTTTCAATTTTTGTGAGGAATAAATTATCACCATATCATTCTACATGATAACACATCCCAATACCTTATTTAATGAATCACTATAGATTATAAACACTTCCCCATTATAGGGAAATGTAAGAATAATTGTACTGACTAACCTTCCCTTTAATTTCTTGGAATATTCTTCACATTTATTTCTATAAAGTATCTTGGATCCCTTCTGAGTAAACTTGGTGAAGGGATTAGAAAATCAAGAGAAATACTCTATAAATCGTAGATAATATTTATACAAACCATGAAAACTATAGATATCAGTCACCATGGTTGGTATGGTCCAATGTTTAGAAGCACCCCCCCATTATGAATCTACGGATATAACCTGTCTTAAAATTATATGACACAAAAATGAAACTTTATTTTATCCAAAGTTCACTCTTTTTAAATTTCACAAACAAATTATCCTTACTTGGTTTCTTTTTTAAAATACTCAAGTGACCTTGATTCTCTCATTTTCTCTTTGAATAGATAATAATATCACATATAAAAACTAACATATAATGATCAAGGTAATCTCTAAATACTCTATTCATTAAGTCCATGAATATAGTAGGGGTATTAGTAATACAAAATAGAATCACTATATATTAATAGTTTCTATACCTTGTATGAAATGTTTTCTTGGGCGTATCCACCTTCTTGAATCTCAATTGATGATATCCAGAATAATGGTCAATCTTGGAAAATTATTGATCTCTATAAATTTGGTCAAATAATTCATCAATATAGGGTACGGGTACTTTTTCTTTATTGTGATCCTGTTCAGTTCCCAATAATCAATGTAGAGTCACATTGAATCATATTTCTTCTTAAAAAAGAACATGTTCATTCCATTGTGTCACACTTGGCCAAATGAATCCCTTTTCAATATCCTCCTAGAGTTGTATCTTTAATTCCTGCAACTCAATCTGTTCTATTCTATAGGGCGTCTTTGTAATAGATGTAGCGTGAGGTATGATCTCTATTGAGAACTCAACTTCATGATTCATTGTAATTCTAGGAAAAAAATATGAAAATACATCAAAAAACTTATTCCCAATAGATATATCTTCAATGTTGAGTTATTCTCAACCATATAAAATAAACACCACTTTTTAATAGGAATCTTAACCCATATAACGGATGTGATTTCCATCATAAGTTCATATTTATTTTCACATGGATATATGATCATAGGTTGACATGGAATATCAAATGTGACTTCCCTTACTTAGAAATGTATGTGGGATTTATGTAGAGAAATCCAGTCCATGTTGATGCTAGCATAAAATTCTACTAGAGTTAGAATAATGATATTTTAAAGAAACAAATTCACATAAACATCAACTAAGAAAGAATCATAAACTTGACATGCGACCATCATTACATTATTAGTTTTAATTTAAAATTCAAAATATAATTGTTTGTTATAGGAATTAACATTCCTATATATGTTTCATGACATACGAGATTTTATATAACTAAAAATAATAATATTTTTCAATATTCAAGTATACTTATCACTACCCCAACATCATTTTTCAATCTTCAATACCTTTATAAAACCAAAATGGTTTTCATAACCATAAAAAATCATTAATTAGAGTGATTAATCAATAAAAATCATTCTTATGATATCTAAATCATGATACCTTTTCAATCTATGACACCCTATATTTAACCTAGGCCATTCATGTTAATCATATATTAAAATCTTTCACGATGCATTGTAAATAGTTTGTGAATTTCCAAAACACATCCCATAGGAGTGCAGAACTAGGTGTGTAGTATGGCCTATTTTCGTGCACCAAGAGATGGCAATTTCAATGCCTAATTCACCCTTTTTAGAGTTATTACTACAAGCTTAATTTATGCTAAAGACACGCCCACTTGTAGTATCTAGATAGGGATGTAATTTCATGGAATCTACTAACTCTATCCTTCATTAAAATTCCTGGACAATTTTGTGTACTATGACCTATCACTAGGGTTTTCACTAATGTTTTACTATAGAAAATAAGGAATCTCATACATAGATATTACATCTTTTTTATATTAATATTAATTACATTACAAAAACACACACCTGAGAAACATAATAGTTTAGTGTCATTGGAGACTAGGCACACAATCATCTAATTTAATGAAAGATCTCCAATGACACCCATAAATATCTCCCACTTTAGTACGCTTTACAAACATACCCTACATAAAACCATTCTTCATAACCCGGGGAAAGGAAACATAATAAAGTGTGATATTAGACTCTCATTAAGGGTAAATAAGAGATATATATAAGCATAACATGAATATAATGGTATAAGAACATGATCAAAACATTTCAAAACCACGCCCTTAATGTCAAATTTCATAATCTTGAGTCATATCATAAATATTGGAAGTTTGTAAGACATTAATCATAAGGAAATCAAAGAATATGAGCCATAACAACATAACATTGGCATAAGATAAGGAATTATGGAATACACATAAGAATATAAGATCATTTCAATTAAACTAAATGATCACTACCAATATTATCATAGTATAATGGGTTCACTCCCCAAACCATAATAGCATTCAAGGTTCTCTCTAAATACCATCATACCAAACAATTTCCCTTACTAAACTAGGTTCACTCCCCGTTTCTCTCTAATATATCTCATGAGAAATAAATCTTTAACCAATTCATTGGAGGGATATATATTTCCAACCCATCACATAAGGTAAATCATTCATATGTGTTCCAAAAAATCATAAATAATTCATCATATCATAACCCTTGAAATGAAATGGGTTTCATAAACAATTCATCAAATCATAACTAGTAGAAAATAGATAGCTTTCATAATCATTTCATCATATCATAACTCATGGGAAAAAAGTGAGTTTCATAATAATTATATCATAGAATAAACCATGCATGAGAAATGGGTTTCATAAACATATTTTCATCCTAAACAATTCAGATAAATAATAATAATGGTATCTTTGGTTCATATCCCTAACAAATAATAAGTTACACCGAAGTATACCATTTTAGAAATAATTTTTTTAAAATAAAAATCACATGGAACATTTTGTAAAGATGAAAAAATTTATTTAAAAATAAATTATTAAAAATAAAAAATAATATAATATTTTTGACATCATTTTCATTGAAAATCAATTTGAAAACAAATAAAGGAATCTTTAAAAAAAATTAAAATATTTCTTGAGAAAAAAATTATTTCCACTTTGAGAAACACTTTATAAAACATAAAATATTATAAAAATAATTTTCATCGAAAATAACCCTAAAAAAATATAGATCAAGATTAAATTAAAATAATGTTCATGATATTAGAAAATTTCATTCATGTCGTACATGTTAAAATAAAAACTCCATTCACATTTTCAGTAAAATCTAAACGAGTATTTTTTTTAAAACACATGAATATTTATTACCAAACATTTTTAAAAAATGAAAACATGGGTAAAAATTAATTTAATAAATAATTTGGAAAAGGTTAAAAAAGTTGAAAACATTTTTAGAATTTTTTTTTAAAGAAAATGGATTTTCGATAGAAGAGAGAAATAAAGATGTATTTTCATTTTAAAAAATTCTTTTGAACTCTTAAGTACATAAAGAGAAAGAAATGAAGGGAAAACATATATTTTAATGAAATAGACATAGGATATAGAAATTAATGATTTTATTGAAATATTCATCATAATATTTTTTCATCAGAAACATAATCATAAACAACCTCGACAAAGATGAGATTCTAACATAAAATCTTGACCACTTTGATAACTTTGAATTATAAGTTTCATGAAGGAATAACATTAAATGAAAAATTAAAATATCATGAGTATAAATAAATTCACAATTTTAATTTTAAAAGGGGGTATAAATACATCTAATAGAATAATATAGGTGTATAACACAACATATTTCCCAAGGAATGAAAATTGAGGAAAAAATATCTTACCGCTTCTGTAACTTTTGAACTGTAAACCCCATGAAATATAGATCCTAAAATGGATATTTAAATCATAATAATTATCATGATAATCATAATAAAATATTTTAAGGAGAATTATATACATCACATAAAATAAATATGTGGTTAATATGTCATGTTCCTCATAGAAGTAAAACAAAGTGAGATGTAAATCCCTTACCAGTGTAGTAATCTTTTGAATCGAATCCACAAAAAAATAACATAAAATGAGACATTAAATATAATTAAATTAATTATAATCATGATATAAAATTTTAAATGGTAATTATTTAAATTAAAAAAATTAACTTGTGCTGAATTTCCATGTCCCTCAGAAATGAATGAGATACTAGAAGTCCCATACATTAAGTATCGACTTCCATTGTACAACCTCAAAACTCTTTTATATTAAATATAATTTTATTATAAATCTATTATATAAGAATAAATATATATATCATATAATATATGATTTACTTATATCCACTTTTTACTAATTTAGTAATAATTCCTTGTTAAAATCGTGTTTTGGGTAATATTTTTTTAATATGTTTTGTTTTTTATTTTTGGTTCTTTTTATTGGATTAAAGTTACATAATATACATAATGATAATAATAATAAAATAATAATCATATTTATAAATTAATTATATATTTATTACCTAAAATTAAAATGGTTCTGAGAAATGAAATATGTTACTATCATGGAGACTGTAGATTGTACGTACAAATGAGTAATGTTCCATTTTTCAACTATCATTATAAAAATGAGATAAGTAATATTTTATCTTTTCAAAATGATAATAATATCATAAATAATTTTTTTTATATAAATATAACTATAAATGTCATCCAAGTGGTGTAGTGATGAAAATAGAGTGTCACATCACTTCCTAAAGGCAGTAGTCCACACGTTCACTAACGACGTTATCATCTTTTAGTGAGTGAAAATATAGAACATAATATGATATATTATCTTTTCATAATAATAAATATGTCATGAAGAAAATAATTATTTCATGTATATAACATATATTAATTAAATATTTACTTATTATTTTGAATGTAAATCATTAGTGAAAACAAATCACATTACTTTATGATATAGTAGTTCATCGTACACACAAACAACGTTATCATATCCCCTAATGAATGGAAATTAAAAATTTATATATGATATAATTATTAAATTAGAATAATAATCTTATGAATATCATATATATACTTCATATCCATCTCAATACCCAACCATGAGAGGTGGTAATGGAAAAACGAATGACATTGGTTCACGAGACGATAGTCCGCTGTACACATAAATAATGAATTTTTAACCCATTTGATGGAATTGGGAATGGTTGAAGGTAATTAACCTACTGTAAAAACATATCAATATATTTAATAAATTTATATTATTATATCTTCATGGTTAAATAATAATTTAAAGGGGTGGATGAAGAAATAAATTAAAAATTCTCATTGAATAATGTTACCACATTTTGGGGTAATCTTTTTAGGTTTACACTAAAATACTTCCTTGATTTCCTTTTATCTTAATATAATTCTTCTTGGATGAGATGAGGGAAGTTTTAAAGTTATTTTTTTAGCTATTATATGATCCAAAATGGGTTTTAAGGTGTGAATAGGATATAAGAGGGGTTTTTGTTTTATAAGTGAGGTGAGTGGCACACTTATAATTTTTGAAAATAAAATGGTTTACCCATTCTTACCACATTAAAAAAAGGTTCCAAAATAGATTAATATATATAATATACAATAATTATTCTAAATATATCCATAAAAAAATTATAGACATGTATTTAGGGTATTTTAACCATTATCTTTTTAGTTTAACCTCCTGATAAACTCATGTGTACCTTAACCCTAACAAGTAATTCTTACTATTCATTATGATAACATTTTAATTATAAATTATTATATAAAAAATTAATATTATTATAAATATGGATTCCATTTTTTAAAACTAAATTCATAGAAGTGGAAAATATTAATTTAAAATTAATCCCATAAACATGATGAGAAAGTTGGTTTTCAAAGAGAAAATGTTCAAAAGTTTACATGGTTTCTATATTAGAATTTAATATAAAAATAAGTTAAATGACATAAATTAGAATATTATATATATTATTTAAATAATTTTAGTTTAAAAACACTTTTAAATATAATTTATATTTATAAATAATTTAAATTAAAAGGAAGATTTTAATTAAAATTCAGTGTTTTCACTATTCATAAACTAATTAATATTTTTAGTAAATTAACTAAATTTTACCCTATGATAATTTTGAAATTATTATTTAAAAAATAAACTTTACTTTTTGAAATATTTTTTCTAAAATTTCCATTATTTTTTTTAATTATGTACGTAAAAAAATAACAAAACTATGTTTGAGAAAAATCCATTTTCAAGCATATAATTGGAATTATTCATGTCTTCTATCTAGAAAACACATAATATGAATGTAAAATATTTTATTTAAAATATAATATAAAATTAAATTAAATTCATTCACCAAAATTCATTTTTTTTAATTTGTTAAGGTAAAATGTGTTTGTTTGCTTAAAAATATATTTTTTTCATAATGAGATTTCCATTATTTTTAAATACATTTTTCATTTTTAATTAGTTTTTAAATAAATAAATAATTATGTATACATGTTTAAATCATATAATTTTATAATTTAGTTGATCCTATTTATACCGTTCTTTCTCACGGCTTTGTAATAACTATTATAAAATATTATTTTCATAAAATAAAACATTTTTTAAAACCCAGTGTTGCATGTAACTCAAGCAAAAATTTGTGTTATGTGTAAAGAAAATTATCAAATAGATTAATCCTTTTTGTAAAAAAATATATTTCAAAAAATCTTAGGGTGTTACACATAATCTTATAATTTAGAAGATAATTAAGATGTAATATAACCCAATGAAAACAAATTGAGTTATGAAATTATTTACCACTTTTTAAACAATAAGTCAAATCCCATTAGATGAAATAATTGAAATTAAAAATTAAAATAACATAATTTATGATTTATTAATTATATTACAGGTAAAAGTTGTAGTATTTACACCATATAAAAGAAAATTGGTGCACAAAAATAGAATATGCCTCAATTAAGGGAAACTAAGATGTCGTATCTCATGCTTCCTTCTAGTTTAACATGATTAAACATAATTTATAATGTTTTTAAGAATGTTAATAATTTATCCCATAACCATATACATATTTATAATATCATTTATGGACCCCTTAAAACATTTTACCACCAATTTTTTAATAAAAATTCATTAGTTTTTGTTGTTTTGGGTGTCAATTGCCTTATTTTATCTAGCATGTTTAGTCATGAATTTTATGGTTGTTGTGAATATTATATATTTAAATCATATCTATAATTATATTAATGTTATAAATATCATTTATATCCATTATTTAAATTTATATAATCATTATTGAAATTCTTTCATGGAGAATGGATCACATCGCTTTGTGGAGACGGCAGGTTGTTCGTACGCACGAGTGACATTATTATTTCTTTAATGGGTGAAAGGTTAAAAATGTATGTGATATATTTGTTTTATAGAATCATTAAAATTTTATATATGTCAAATATATTCACTAAATAATTCTTCAATACCTTCCATTAAAAGGGTAAGTGAAAAATAAATCACATCTCTTCGTGAGGCGGTGGTCCGCCGTACACATGAGTGACATTATCATATTTTAAATAGTGTGGAAGGTAAGAATGTATATGTGATATTAATATTAAATAAGTATAATAATATAATAAATATCATATAAATGTTTTAAATATGTTATTATATCTATCCTTGAAATGTGGGGATGGAAAAAAAGTTACATCAATTCGCTCGGCAGTGGTCCTCCTTAGACATGATCAATAATTTCATTTACCTTTTGATGAAAGAGGAGTTGGATATAGGTCATGAACATAACATAATGACATATAATTATTTTTATGATACTTTGTTCATTAATGTTTTAATAATATTTGAAGGTGGTGGAAGAAAAAACAAAATAAAAACACTCGTTTATGAACATTACCTCTTCTTTGGAAAACTTTTTTATATTTGAATAAAAGCATTAATATGATAGATTTATGATAAATAAAAATGGATTTGTTATGTTTTTAAGAGATTAAAGTATTTATTTGGTTAGGTATTGGATTAACCAAATATATTTTGAATTGTGAAGAGGGGATAATATGGGGTGGCCATTTATAAGTGGAAGATAGGACACACAATAAATGTTTGAAAATATTCAATTACGACCAAATTTTTATAATGAAAAAATTCTCTAAAATGGGTTATTATCAACCCTTATAAGTCATAAAGATGAAATATTTCCAACCAATTGTTTTTTGTACAAGTAATTATGTTATTTTAACCCTTATAATTTAATCATAACACCCCATTAAATAAGTATTTACCATAACCACAGTAATTAATATTTACTCCTTTTATTGTTCATAATGGTAAAAAATTATGTTGAAATTATTAGATAATTAATATTTTTCTTATTAAAATTTTATGATGCATTTTTCTAGATTTCAATGATAGATCTGACAAAATATAATTTAAAATTATACTCGTAGATGCGATGAAAAGCGGGTTTCTAAAGAGAAAATTGTCATAAGTATATAAGGTTTAAATATCAAAATACAATATGAAATTTATTCTAATTACCTAAATTATTTATATTTCTATATAATTGTACTAATTCTTCCTTAAAACTAATATAAAATATAACTTAGCCTTGTATATTATTTAAATTAAAAGGTTGTTTTCAATAAAAATCAATATTTTTTATTTTTCATTAAAAAATGAAACATTTTTGAAAAATAATAAAATATTACCCCAAAATAATTTTGATATTCTAATTTTAAAAATTAATATAATTTTTGAAATTAAATTTTCTAAAATTTGTAAAAGTTAATTTTAAATTATTTTTGCAAAATGCGACTTACCACTTTTTTTTAAGAAAAATATAGTTTTTCAGAAAACATTTTTTTTTATTTTAAATTAATATTTTTTATTTCTAACAAAAATATAACAATTATTTTCAAAATTGTTTATTAATATTCATACCCTCCAAAGTAACAACTATGTTATAATACTATACTATATTACGGTTCATTTAGACACGGGGTTGCATGTTTCATATGCAATCAAAGAGATTGGATTTAAAGAAATATATTTCCTTGTTTTTTTAATTTCAGTGTTTCATGTCACAAATGATATTAAATATAATGTTATTATTTTAAAATATTAAGGTGTTATAGGTTATTTTCCTAATTTTTATAGAGATGAGTTATGATGATATGAGGGTAGTGAAGAGAGAGGGGTTATCCAATTCATGCGGATGCCTTATAAATAGTGATACTATATAAATTATTTTTATAATTGAAATGAAAAATGAACGATGTTAGCTCATTTTTTGAAGTAGTAATGAGGGATAACTTTGGTTTGTATGGATTGGGAATCATGGTTGGTGCTTCATGTTAATGAAAATTTACATACTTAAGGTAATTGTTAGTTTTTGATTAGGAATATCCTAAAACCCTCCCCCAAAAGGTACCCCTCTTAGGTCAACAGTGAGAGAGTGGAGATAATGATGCTTTAATCTTGCCTCTAATAGGCCACAGGTCGGTGACAAGCACTGAGGGTATATCATATAAACATATGTGAGGAAATTCCCTCTAAGAAGAATATTAGGAAAGGGAGATAAGATTAAACCACCAAAAAATCATGCTCAAGATAAAATAAAATATCCCAAATACATGCATTAAATTTCATACATACAGAATAAGTTTCAAAATAAACATTAAGTAATAAAATAAAATCCTCAACAATGACCTCAAATCCCAAAAAACATTTGGATAACTCAATGCACTAGTAAATTCCAAACTGACCACAAAATAACTCCGACAATCCAGAAAATTAATTCATATATATATAATGATCATAACATGTATACTCAGTAGGATTATCCCAAGATCCTCACATGAAAAAGATAGAAAAAGTTTAATAATGTTTCGGAAACAACAAGTAAAACTAACTCATCACCTAATTAGGTATGCTAAGCTTTCATCCTCACCATAGATCTCACAAAAAGTATCACATAAAATTGATAATATAATATCCAACATATAATAAAGAAGGTACTTCACTACCACTTCCCCACTAGTTTTCCCCTTTTCCCCAATGCCTCATGTCTAGAGCCACATCTCTCTAAGATTAAGTCTACCCAAAGACACCTAGGAAACTATACCATAACACACATCTCATACAACACAAAATATCGTCATCACCACATATCATGAACCCCATGTATCACATCATCTACATCTCTAGATAGTAATCAAGTAGTTTTCAAGATCCACAACAGCCCTTACATCATGTGTTATAACTCAATCCATTACAACACATACACAACATAGCTATAATAATACTTGAGATACTATATCAGGACATACATGTGTGTGAAATAACCATAATCCATTACATCTATAAATATATATATATATATATATATATTTAATATAACCTCTATTCACACCATCACATAAAACTACCAGGAGAAGATATCATGGAAAGAGGGTGTGGTCGACCATCTATACCTCACCGAACTAGATGTCAGGAAACACCATCCCAGAGTCTTATGGGTGTTAGTAACCTAAATAACATGTATCAGATATAAAAAACACATGACATTATATATATATATATATATCTCAAAACCCCACTATGAGTAACTACCTAGACTTAACCAACAATAGTTATCATCTCTCAGACTCCAAGCTTCCATTACTAAGGACTAAATATCCAAAAAACATACAAGCATTTCAAAAGATGTTTATTTAATATATTATTCTCTTTAAACATTAAATAGTTACATTAATTGATTTATTAGGCATTAATTACTTTTATAACATTTCCAGTTTACATTAATTATCAACCAAAGTCCATACCATCCAGTAATAATACAACAAATTCCACGGTATTTTGAGAGTTTTAATTATCCATCATTCTATCAAGCAATTAACCACATGGGTTAGAACATTTATTATGCATCATTATTCTATATTCCTAGGTACCATGGGACTTTTTCTTAGATACCATAATAAAATTATAATAAAATAACAAAAATCTATGTCGTGTAGTGGGGAAAGGAATGAAAAAATAATCAACTCAATCATTTGACCATTAAGAAAATTTATTATCAAGAAAGCATCCCATATTAGAGTAGAAAAACAACGGGAAACCCCATATTTAACCCATTCCCCCAGTATCTATTCATCCTAAATATAGCCATCTATATCATCATTCATCCCACCATCATAGGTTCTAAAATCTTCCACAAACCCAAGCACCCCGAATAATATCTCACCAAAAAATTAATAATCCCAATATCACGTCACATCACATAGTAATTCTCCTTATATGAAGCACTCATATAAGACAGAAAGTGTAATAAAAAAATCAACATACCATCTAGGCCCTAAAACCAAGGCATCCATCCTTCATAAACAAATGATCTCTCCCATCCCCAAACATTTATCATTATAAAAAAACTTATTCATTTCTGTCTTGTGTTATTTGATTCATTTATCACAAGATACAACCATAAAGAACCTAAGGAATTAACTATAAATTGATGAAAAAAATTTAAACATTCTTTCCAGAATCACTTCTAGTTTCATCAGACTTTAAGTATGAAAATTTTTAAATAACATTCCTCTTTATTAATTAACTAATAATAACTTTCGTCTTCTTTGATATTTATCCAAAAATTATTAACCGATTTATGTTCTTTATCCATTTCAATCATAACAACATGATAAATCATTATATTAACATATATAGAACAATATTTAGTAAACACAATTGGAAAACCATTATCACAGTGGAAAAATCTTCCATCCACTTAACAAAACCAATTATCTTTCTTTAGTTTTATTTAATAAATACAAAGGTTAATTTGACCGTCACCCAATTAGATAAAGCATGATAAATTTATGATTTCACTTAAAATGGTATAAGAAATGAATTCCAAACCATTACAATAATGTCTAAAACATGTTACACTAAAAACCGAGTAGAAAATAAGGTGACATCTATGCCTATATATGCCAAAGATAAGATCTCCGAAAAACATTAAATTTTTTAAAATAAGGGGTAAAATAAATGAGAAATGAGATCATACCACAAATGTTTCATGTATCTATAGAAAAATTGGGTGCTAATAAAACTATTAAACACATCTAGAAACATGATTAGGGTGGATCCTAGTGTAAATTGATGGATCTTTAGGGGTCAGGAACATAAATCTAGTTTGTATGGCCTAAAATATTACAATAAAATATTCTAAAAAATGAAAGATATATGTTTTAGAGTTAAGGATATGAGAACATTGGGATTTACCATATCACAGGTCAAACATTAATTAAACATTAATGTGAATCTCATTTAATTCACATATAAAGAGTCATATTAAAAAATTTTGTCTTTTAAAAAATAAAGGATATAAATATCCTCTTTAAAATGAACCTTAATTTACCTTATTTAAGTCTTTAAAACCATATTTATGATAAATATTCATATTTATGACACTCTGTGAAAAAATATAATTTTTTTAAAAAGTGGACAGTCAGACCAACCTGCTATCATGAGGCCAAACTACTACCATAAGACCAACCGATTACCATGAGACTAACCTACTATCGTGAACCCAACTAATACCATGAGACCAACTTGTTACTATGAGTCCACCTACTACCATCAACTAACTTTATACCATGAGACCAACCTACTATCATGAGATTATCCTACTACTGTGAGACTAACCTATTACTGTAATTCCATCCTACTACCATAAGAACATCTTTCTCTTATAAGGCTAACCTACTACCATGAGGCAAACCTGCTACCATTATACAAAGACCAAACATTATATTTTCAGGTAAAAGAATCCCTCATACACCCCATTGACACATCTAGTCCTAGACAAATCCCAATTTAAAGGTTTTAGGAGTCATGAAATTACATCAGATGCCAATAAAACAATTATCATCATCTGCAATTAAAACAGAACATGGAACAAAATGGTAAAGGATGTCCAGAAAATCACCCATGAGATACCTCTCAAAGATCTCAGTACATCATAAATAAAACCGCATGTGGAAGGTAAAAATATAAAATTATGTGACATCATAAACAAATGGAATGATTCCATGTTACAATCAATGGAGAATAACCATCAAACTTTCAGATACAATTCACAAATACATGAAACCATTTGCTGAGGGATATCTTCCTCTCAAATATGTTTAAGGTTGAAAATAGATAATCAAGGAAGAGTAAATTATCTAATAATATAGACAAAGGTCAACATAATAAAAATAACTACTAAAAAAGAACTAAGCATCAAACAACATGAGATATTGAGAACATATCTATGAATCATGTTCCTGGGTACTCTCCTCCAAGCCACAATGTCACCACAATACACGAACTAATGTAATATCACACCCGAACAACACTTTTCCTTACTATCCTAGATCTCTATAGGCTACTCCTCAAATTTCACATCATAATTTTTTTTATCTCAACCAAATTAATGGAATGAGAATAATTGTAAAGATATCAGCAAAGTAGAGACACATAAAAAACATCATGAGTCTAGCACATCTATAGGGGAAGTTCTATCTAATATTCCACATCTCTAACACTAGAAAACACCTCCAAATTCCATACAAATGGGTTAAAAAATTTACACTCATGAACAATCCTTCACTACCTTCATTAATGTGTATCCTTCAAGATAACATGATCTTCAACGTTGAACTACACAGGTCTATTAGTATGGTCGAAATAGGTCTTATGATGATCATGTGTAACTTTCATCCTCTTGTGAACCACCCGAGTCATCTCAGTCATGATCTACACTAGTTCGGGATAGATAATTTTTTAATATATGACCATAATCTTATACAACTGAGAAAACAATTTCATTCATGAAATTATTAAAATGGTTACATACCAATTATGAAGTAAAAACTATTATTTTAATTAAACTTGACCAAAGGAATGCACCTCATCCATGAAACTCTAAAATCCCATAAATGATTACACAACATATCATCAAGAGTTTGGATGGTCTTAATTATCTAACCATATTTATTTAGATGAAAAGTGTTGATAAGGAACAACAGAGAAAAAGAATCATCTTGGAGACCTACCCACACTCAGGAGGTAAAATTGGGATTGTGATCAGAGATGGTTTCCCTCCCAACTCCGTGGAAACTTAAAACCTAATTTAGATAATAAAAAAAATAAAGTTTCTACTGGGATAGACTCCTTGACCACTATGAAGTTGGTTTACTTCATAAAATAGTTCACTATCACCCATATATCTTTGATGACTTCAGGAGATCAAGGTAAAATAGTGATGAAATCCATCAAATTTTCCTCCAACATACACTAAGGAAAATATAATAGATGTAAAAACCCAATGAGAATGTTGTGTTTAGCCATCACATTCTAGTAGACTAAACATCTGGACATGAACTCTGAAATTTAATTCTTTAACTTAGGCACCAAAAATGGACTCTCAAAGAATAGTACATATTTTACACACCATGATGTACCTCTAAAGGTAAACTATGGAACTCATAGATAACCCCTTCATATGTTATCAAATGAATGAAAATACTACCCTAGAACAACACTCAATGTTGATTATCCTCAATCCAACCATCAGGGGTATCACTATAAACAACTTGATATGGCCATACCTCCACCTCATAATCCCCAAACTTAGATCCTCCACCCGCTGCACTAAATATGAATACACCATCATCTAAAAAAAGAATCATCTTCCACCAGCCTTTTTTTATATCTATATACATCATGGAGAGATCTTACATCACATTCCAAGAATATATAGACTCCCACAAAGAATCACTATGTGACTTACTACATGGTGCATTAGCTACACAATTTTCTTTTCTCATTGTATAGGAAATATTAATGCTATAATCCTATAATAATTTCACCCACATTTACTGATGTCAGGTCAGGTCACACTGGGAGAAGACATAACTTAGTCTATAGTAGTTAGTGAAAACCATAAATTACTCATTGATGAGGTAGTGTCTCCACAACTCCAGGGAAAATTTGACCACTTATAACTCAATATAATTGGTATTACTGTTATGTTCATGAGTAAATAAATAAAAAGAATAATAAGAAAGAATATATCTATGTTGAGTAATGACACTCCCCAAGCTAGGATGTGAAGAATCAAAGAAAGCCTCAAATTGACTTCTCTCTTTTGGTGAACAAAGAACTGGGGAACTAAACACCTTATCCTTCAGATACTCAAATGATGCATAAAATTGATCATTCCACAAGAACATCCGATCCTTTCTAATCAAGGATTTCAATGGATACACAATCTGAGGCAAATTATTTACCAACATCCCATTGAAGCACATAATATCAAGGAATGTCTACACCTTTAAAAAAATTTGGGGAAAACTAACATGAATTTTGATGGATCCATGGATACTCCTTTCATGGACATGACATACACCAAGATGAGAACTTCATGAGCCCAAAACTCACACTTCTATAATTTTCAAAATAGTTTTCAATGTTTAAGAACTCCAAATAACTGGTCATGGAAGCTCATGTGCTCCACCATATACATAGAGTACATATAGATACCATTGAAGAAGACCACCAGGAACCAATACAGGAACTCTCAAAACACTATGTTCATTAAATCTCATGAATACAACTAAATCATCTATTACAACTAATGATATGAAAATGAGCTCACCATTCCCATGATGTCAAAAAATAGTTATCATAATATCCTCATCCTTCAATAGTATCTAATGATATACCGATCACATATCAATCTTCAAAAACCAACAATCTCATTTTAGCAGATTGAATAGATCATCAATCCATGGAATAAGATAGTGATTCTTCTTTGTCACCTAATTCAAGTGATGATAATCGATACAGTGATGAAGACTACTATAATCTTTATTTATAAATATAACTAGTGCACCCAAAGGTGAAACACTCATAAAAAACAGAACTACAAAAGAACATCAATCTATACCGATAGATCTTACAACTCAAAATGTGTCATCCATTATAAATACAATGATATTAAAAAATCATCTGGATAAATATCTATTCTGAACATGATCACCTATCAAGGGGGTAATTATACAACCTCGTCATGATTTTTTTTTGTAATATTCAAAAACCCTATGAAAAAATTTGATAAAACCCCCTTTGAACTCCGCACTAACTTTTCCATCAAGGAAGACAAGGATGGAACTTTCCTCCCACCTATATGAGGGTTTAGCTCGTCAGAGAACATGGAAGTATCTCTATCATCATCATAGAAAAAGAATATTTCTTTTGAATAAATACATAATATCTTGCACAAAATATATCTATTACATTTTTGGATGATTTCATATAGATTTATCCACAAATATAGGAAGTCTCCATAAGATTAGTGTTTCCCCAACACTAGCACAAAATTTCTATATTGTTCATATAGAGAATCTCAACCTCCAACTAGAGTAGTCAATACTGAGGGCACTAGAAGCCTCTTTAACTCCACTCCCAAAGCATAGACTAGGGTAGGTGATATAAATAAGGTCATTGCTCCTAAGTCAAATAATGCATGAACCCAAGATGAAAACAAGCAATGCGTACCTCGAATAACATCTAAATATCTTGATAATAGAAACTCCATAGCCTGAAACTAGCCACAAAACACTCCATGAACTATCTAAAACTGATGAATACTACCTCCATGGTCATGATCATATCTCGAAGGGTGAGGAGAATCATATCACAATCCTCTAGTTTTTATATCTTCACTCCACTGATCCAAATCTAGGGCACCCTGCTGCTATTAACTCAATTAAAACTACCGCAACAGAGGAACTTGAAGTGGGAAACCTATCACATGCTAACTGGTCATAATGTTTGGTAAATATTACCACCGATGACCACATCCCTTATAAGAAAAACAATGATTTTGATTCCTAGTTAGGGGCTTGAGAGCTACCACCCCTGGAGAAATGAGATGAATATGGTTGGGACATACCCCCAGTTGTCTGAAATCTCTTTTGTGCTAAAAAATAGAAAACTTGGACCAAAACTCTTATATGTATATAATTATAAATCCTATACTCTCATGATGATTTTATCCTTCCCATCATTCTCTTAACAACCCATTCTCTCACTAGCACCTTAGGAAATGTCAACATCATAAATGAGGTAACGTGGTGATGGATATCTAGAAAAAATCATCCTCAAAATTTCTTTCATTTTAATCCTAATATAGAAATATGTTTGAAGTTTATCATAAAAGGTTCCTAAAATAAATCTTGAATTATTGTGCATTGGAGCTCCCCTATTAAAGGGTAAGTACATCCAGGCAATTGATTTCCTTGTTGGTTAAAGAAAGAAACTCCTCCAGGAACTCTTCTTGAAAACTCTCCCATGAGAAAACTAAATATTCTCAATATTATGATAAAGATCTACCACAACCTTTATAACCCACAAAAAATCATGGTAAGTAAAGAAACATAGTTCTCTTTCCAAGTAAGAAGTGAATGGGAGGATATCATCAACTCATCCAATCGGTCCTCTATCACTGAGTCTAAAACATATTCTTGATACTTCTACATACTCTAACACTAAAACTCTTAGAGTTTCCTTCTCTAAGTGTAATTATTATTTACCTATACCATGTGATGACCTTTGGGAACATCCTGTTGAACGTCATCAGCATGAACTTGATGAAGATATCATCTTCAAGAATACCAACAAAAGAATAAATTGTTAGGGACTCGTAAACCCATAATATAGAATATTTAAGAGTAATTTTATATTTAAGTTTCAACACGAAACCATGGACTAACCATTCAAACATAGGTACAAATAAGAATAATGCATGATCCTTTACTAGGTATTTACCCTACCACGAGTATCACTTTTCTTAAATGCTTAATATACGTAAAGGTTCATTCATCAGATCACATGGGGCCCTGGATACTTGTGTCCTACCTAGTATTCCTCATTTAAATCACTTAACAAACTCATTTGATATTAATTCCCTAACGAACCATTTAGTTCTCACATGTTCCTACCTTTTAACCTTGTCATATCCCTCAATCGGTACCTCTTATACCACTCTATCATGATGCCCTCCCGTCAAATGTACCCCTCCTAGGTCGTGAGTGAGATAAGAGAGATGATAAAAACTGAATCTCACCTCCAATAGGCCACAGGATAACAAAAAACAGTGAGGGAATATCATAAATAGATACGGGAGGTATTAAACTGTAATAATAAAATGAGGAAATAGAGATAAGATAAAACCACCATACAACTCCTTATTAAGATAAAATAAAACATCTCAAATATATGCCTTAAATTTCATACAAACTGAAACAATTGAAAAAGAAACTATAAGTTCCCAAAGTAAATCCTCAGCAGCGACCTAGAAGCCCAAACATCTTCTGAAAAACAGCATGAGCTAGTGAAGTCCATATTGATCACCAAATATCTCCCATTATCTTAAAAAAGTAGTTTCTAGATATATATGGTGAGCATAACATGTATACTCAGTTAGATCCTCCCTAGAACCACTTGTGTAATAGATAAAGAAATAGTACTAAATCCTAATAAACAACAACTGAAGCTACCCAAACCCAGATAATAAAAATCTTCATTGCCTCATTATGGTACATTTCCTCTCCCTAAATTGAATAACATAACAATGGTTGTGCATCGCCTAAGGGGTGTGAAGGGAGTGATCTAACAGGCTCAGTAGGGTATCACTAATTTATTCCATAAAAATACTTGAAAAATAATCCAATAATCATATAATTTAAAGAAACCAAGGCATGATATAAAGTTTAATATTTTATATAAAAAACACGGAAAAATAATTTAATTTCCCCTTTTCCCACATTTCTAAAAAAGCAAGTAAATCAGTTTAAAAGAATTTTATGTACATATATCAAAGAAAATATATAAAATAAAACCAAATCATGTATCACATATCAAATCAATTCCCTATAAATACAACTAAAATAGTATAAGACAAAGAACATAATACATCATGTTGACGATCACACTGGGTCAGTAGAGCTAGGACACTCATACCTAACATAGAAAATGGTTTATGCATAAATCCTCTAGACATATGCATAAAGTATATAGAGGATAGGAATAACCATATAAAGCGACCCCCCCATATTTCTAACAAATACCAAGAACAACAGACTAAGGGAGTAGTGGAAATCCCCATGATAAAACCCCCCAACAGCGGATGAGGCATATTCTTACACATTCTACATAAGTATATAGGCTTTACATGTGCTTTATGTTCTAATCCAATTCATCAAACCATTTTTTTCAAATCATTATTTTAAAATAATTTCAAAAAAAACTTTCAAAATTCTTTGAAAAAAACTTTTTATTTACCAAAACTAATGGAAAACCATCATTTATCATGAACCCTTTTTCACACACACAAATCAAGTCAGTAAATCATGCCATTTAATATATAAAACAATTTACCAAAACCAAATCAATGTATTTCACCAACTAGGGTTAGATATAGAACCACCTACCTCAAAATATGGGTTGCACACACCCACAATGGGGTCCACCAATAAGAAAGAATGCACAACAACCATAGAGGCTATAAAACTAATCAATATATAAAAATTGATTTTATTTAATGAAAAGTGTGGGTGAAGAAGAAATATCACAAACTAACTAATGAAAAAACACATTCCACACCACAAACCACGAAGAATTGGGACCCTGAACAAAATTTCACAATGAATCTAGAAATTAATCAAGAGAATCATCACCATGGGTCAATAGATCTTGTAACACAATGAAAAATGATAATAAGATCATAGTAAATGAATAATTGGAAATTATTACTCACCCAGAGAGATGAAACCCAACCAAAATATAGATCATTCAATGAAAGAAGTGATTCGAACAAAGAAAAGGTTCTGAAAATCACTAGAGGAGAGCTCTAGGTCAAGAGAAAGGAGGGATGTTCCTAAATAAAAAAACAGATCTTTCAAGAAACACCCAAAAATCCATACTCACAAATTTTAACAGATTTTAATAACATTACATTTTTTTAATCCACATGTTCTATATAAAATAAAAAACTATCACATTTTTATTAAAAACACAAATTTTAATATTATATTGTGTGTAACCTTTATAATGTGTGTACTCCCTTTACATTGTGTACCATGTTAACAGTATATTCCCTGTAGAAATTATATGGAATGTAATACCACTACATGAAGTTTATTTCTCTTGTAGACTGAAAAAATATAGATTTCAACAAAAAAGTCCAAAACAACATTCAGTATTCTCTGAACTCATGGGGAACCAAACAAAATCATTACACATTTATGGGAATGACATCTCTTATTATGATATGTAATGTCGTGTTTGACAGATGAGGGACATTTCCTTTGTTTTAACCCACCTATCTCCTTTGTAAATTTTTCTTTTATTTAATAAATAGTTATAAGCTTAGCTTATGGCTGGACATGCTTCTAAACAAACATACATCCCCAGACATTATGTCATTTTACCCAAAAAAAATCTCTCTATCCTTGGTAGTTCCAAGATGCACCCAATTGAAGAGAAAAACCCATAATGATATGGTAAATACCTAAAATAAAGTAAATTGATGTTAAAAACTCTCCACTATAAGACTTTCCATCCTTGATAAGTTAAGTGGAAGAATGATGTTCAATAAATAGGTGAGGTCACTACTCCATTATCAAAAACTCAGGATCCCAAGTATTATGAGAATTTGATCTATGCTGCCTAAAAAAACTGCACAATGGAATTTATTTCCAATGCAATATTTTAACTTGAGAGTCAAAGATTTCTACTGGCGTCTCTATAATAGAAACATCTGGATATAACTCAATATCTTACCAACTCCTAATTTGAGAGGGATAAAAATGGTGTTTTTTGAGTTGTGATATGTAGAAAACATCATGAAATCCTATCAAGATAACTAGAAATGATAACTACTAAGAAATATTCCCAAGATTCTCATTAAACTCAAATAGTACAACATATATTGGATCCAACATTCCCAATTTTCTAAGTCAGTAGTGACCTGACCAAGGAGACAAATTCAAGAAAACACATTAACCTGTGGAAAAATAAAAAGGATGATGTAGTTGATCCACATAATATTTCTATCAACTTTGATTTATAACTAGAAACTGACATACATCCTTAATCCTCACTGATGTATCTTGAACCAAACTTGGTCTCACTAAAGAAACTTCACCCACCTTTTCCCGACAAAGAGGTAACCTATATCAGAGACTAAAAAGACCCTCAAAAGGTTCCATTCAAATCAAATATTGATAACTATTATTATAATAAAACTCAATCCATCCTATATGGTTGTCCCTAAATCAACCAAAATCCAAGACACATGCATGAATCATATCCTACAGGATATAAATACCATAATCCATCTAACTATCTTTCTGTGGATGAAAAGTTGTACTAAATCTAACCTGAGCCCCCATCACCTCATGAAGACTCCTCTAAACATTGATGTAATCCTAGAATACCATTATGAAATAATGATATAAGAAACCCCATGTAATGACATGATTTATTTCACATATATCATACCCAGATATCCAACTTTAGTGGTGTCCCTACTCAAAATTAAATGATTTGACATTTTCAACTGATCAATCATCACCCATATAGAATTACTCCCTTAGGGAGTTTATGGTAATCCCAAAAAATCATGGATACCTCATCCAATTTTTAAACATGAACCATAAGTTTCTGAAGAAAATTGGAAGGTTTCATATGCTCTAACTTTTACTATTGGTAGGTGTAATAGTGTGACACACAATTAGTAATTCCATACTTCATACCTGGCCACTATAATTTCCATCTCATGTCATAATACATCTTCATATTTCCTAGATGAATGGATCATGAAGAACTATGATAATAACAAGATGATATCATCATTGATGTTGGTATAATAGACCAATCCCGAAAACTAGGAATACCATCCAAAGAGAGAGACCACCTAGAAACGGACTCCCTACTATAAAGGGTTTTTTTTTTATAATTTCTCTAAACTCACCATCATACTACATTATCTATAGTATAGAATAATGATGAGATAATGATAAATGAAAACTAGACATATCTATACATGAAAAATCCTCTTGGTAAAGTAGATTAAACTGAGTGAAAATCCCCATAAGGTTCTACTCTTCATTTGATTCATTAACAGCCTGTGATGCAAATTTCTTGCTGGGAGCACCTACAATGATATTACCCTTCCCTAGGGTCAATGAAATATCTAAGTAAAACATCTAAAGGTATTCCACCCACTTCCTCTATCTAACATTCAAGTCTTTTTGAGAAAATATATAGCTCAAGCCATTTTTTTGTAAAATATTGTGAACCTCTCCCCAAAAAGATAGAGTCGCCAACATTTAAGAATATGAATAACAAAGAAAGATCTAAATCATGAGTGGGGTAATTATTATCATTTTTTAAAATATTAGAAGATTCTTCAAAAACCACATCATCATATTTCATGAGTATACATCCCAAACCAGTGATAAAAACATCACAAAAAACAACATACCCTTTATCGAGATCAGGTAAGAAGATAATAGGGGATGATGTCAGATGACTTTTAAGCTCAACGAAAGAAGACTGAAACTTTTCATCCTATAATAATTTCACTCCTTTACCTATAAGAGTAGTCAAAGGTGGCACCAAATTTTATAAATCCCTGATAAACTATAAATAATATCTTGAAAGACCATGGAATCTCTAAATCACAAAAATATTTCACGATTCTTCCGATGAAAAACATCCTTCACCTTCTTAGGATCAATCCATGATCATAAATCATGTTCCCCAAGAAATATAAGTCTTTAATACATAAATTTCATTTGGAAATATTTTCATATAAATGGTCATCCCTCATGATTTCCATAAGAAAACCCAAGTGATGCTCATTCTCACCTTTGGATCTTGAATAAACCAAAATAGCTTCCAACAATGCTAACATGACACTCTAAGATTTTATAGAATGGACAGGAATCATATTTTGAACCAATTTACAACTAAATTTCCTAGTATTCCTAGAAATTAACTATGAGAGATGAAACATTTTGATTGCCTTGGACACTCCATTAGTATCCTTGGCCCATGATATAACTGGATTACCTTGAACACCGAAGAATTATCCTTGATCCATGATACTACTTTATTTCAGAGGATTCTTGGGAATTGACTTTAATCCAAGATATAACAAGATTTACTGGGATGGACAAGGATCATCCTTTGATACATAACACTACATAATTGACACATGATACATCAGGATCATATTTTGGGACAATATTTATAGGATTACTTGGTACATGATCCGATGAATCATCCATAGGCCTTACATGGTTGGAACAATCTTGTGAGATGTCTAGACACACATTATCAATATACAAAGTAGGTATGGGCGATATTATATGTCATGTTATATCTTGAATATTGAAAATGGTTAAATTATTTACACCTTCATATTTATTTATTATTTAGTTGATCTTGTCACCTAACCCATATATTGTATTTGCGGGTTATGTAAGGGAGCACATTGATAGTGTTATACTAGTTTTAATCACACCCTTCTTGGTCAGTCATGGAACTTGGGTGCCAAAGTAGACTTTATTTTTTCACAAGTCCAAGTTAGGTAGAGGACCATGACTGGATCATTTAGTTAGTTAGATTGGATAAATTCTAGAGATGGATGATTTATGGATCATAAAAGTAGTATAATTTACTGCATATTTATTTGATTTATAGTATATGTGATCTGACTAGTGGGATGTTGGTTTGTATAGTTGTGATTATGTATATATGATTCATCTCATTTTGACATTGATGGTTCTGTTTATTACTTCTATTAAATCTAAAATTTATTATTTTGAGTGATATTTGGTTATTTGTTTCTTACCATGCACTCTAATATTAGGTTGGATCCATCCCCATTTTCATATTATAGACCCTCATTTTTGGTTGGAAACCTTTAGTGTATAGGGAGACATGCCTAAGGTTATACGGTGACTCAGTCTGATTGCTCATTGGAGTGAAATATGGTGCATATGTTACAATATCAGTATAGATATCAGCCACCTTTTTCATTTTTCCTTATATTATTATGAGAAAGGTTTCATTTGACTTATGGAAGTGATCTGTATAAACATGAGACACCCTTCAAAGTTGTCTTTATATTATTCTAATTATGGGTTGAGATACCATAGGGATGAGATCAGTATAAACATGGTTCACCTATCCTATCTTTCTAACAACCTAGACATTTTAAATGAAATCTTCCTTTTGAAAAAATATATTGCATATTTAGTATTTTAGTATAATATAGAACACACACACCACATAATAAAAATAAAAAACACTTTATTATTATAAAATATAGCTATAATATGATCATCAGTAATAATGACCATTAATTCTCATTTATCAGTGCTTCTTGGGGAGATGGAATAACTAGGGTTCTCCCTTGATCAAGCTCAAGCCGAGATTAAACAACTAAGACTTTACCAGAATTGATTATAGGAGAAGTTCAAGAATATAAATATCACCAATAAAACTATGTTTGTTGAACTACCTCATGAAATTACTACAATTGTACACCTTACCCTTAGAGAATATGTATTTTTAATAAGGGTTATGTATCAATACCTTAGTAGTGAAAACGTGTACAAGAATTAAAATTTAGATAGGATTTATTTCATACCATATTCATTATTATTTTTCAAAATATAAAATGAACAAATATATAGGATGAATATGATAAATAAATTTTTTATACAAATTAAACATGACTATATTTTGGGAAAATATATAATTATAATTAAAATAAAGTTTTCTGATAAATTCAAGAATTTTAAATAAAAGTTTTTTTCATGAAATATTATTATAATTAACTATTTATTTAAATTTAATTGATTATATAATTTTATAAAGTCCCAAGTAAGTTTTATAAGGGTCAGAAATTTCATTATGTCATCAATGTAACACCCTAAAAATTTTAAAAGATTAAAATGTTATATGATATCATATATTACAGATAATACAAATTTATATTAAATTATATACAACACTGATTCTATCTTTGATTAAAAACATAATTTTTTTATCTTGTGTTACAGAGAACAATGAGTTCCTTCAATAGCTTACGTTACACAAAAGACCGAGTTTTAACAAATAACAATATACTATTAATATTATTATCTAAAATTTAAATTATATAATAGAAAATAAATATGTGGTTATGAATATTATTAAGTAAATTAGTAAATATATGGTTGAATCCATTGGTAACAAATTAATTATAAATGTTATAATAACTAATTGAATATAAATGATACGTTTTTATAAAAAAATATGCGTTTAAGGAATTTTATCTTAATAAATTAAATTGATGGATGATCTCAATGAATATTATATGTTATATATTAAATATTTTTTTTACATTCATCCAAAATATTTTATAGGCATAATATAGTAATAAATCTAATTTTAGCATAAAAGTTGTACTTTTCTAAAGGCCATTTTCCACCTTATAATAGAGCACTTGATCTAAAACTAAATTTTTACACTTTTATAAATTTTATTTGAAAAATTAAACTTAGTTTTTGAAATATAAATTTCAAAATTATCTTACAATGAATTTTTCATATTTTTTGGAGAAGTTTTATTTTTTGATGAATAGTGAAAAATACTAAATTTTAATTGAAACAGACTTTTCATCTAAATAATTTATAATGTTAAATTATGTTTTAAATTGATTTTAAAGTAAAATTAAATACATTAAACTTATTTTAAAATAATTTTGGTCATTTTAATCATTTTTATATTAAATTTATATATAAAAACTTAGTAAGCTTTTAAACATTTCACTTTAAAACCCCACTTTCTCATTCCATCTATGAGATTAATTTTAAATTATTTTTTTTGACATATGTAAATTTTATTTTAAAAAATGGATTCCGTATTTGGAACCAACATAATTTAAAATTTATAATATTGTCAAAATAATTTTTGACCAAATTGATAAGCGAAAATAGTTAAAATTAATTATAGTGATTAATGTAAAAACCACTTTACTTAGTGGATAAACATAGAATATAATTTGTAAAAATGAACCAAAACTTTTAAAACCCTATTTTCTTTCTATATTATGACCTAAGATTTTCTATTATCTATTTTGGCGCATTATAAGAGATTTTGGTAAGGTAAACATATGGTCTCACCTAAGTTTTTTTTCAAAATACCATGTATGTCCTCTCCCCAACTTATAAAAGGCCACCCCTCTCCTCCCCTCTTAAAATTTTTTAAAACATAGTGTTTCAGCCATTAATTACCCATATAACTCCACAAATTAACTACCCTAATCGTAGAAGTATTATCTTGGTAATAAATCCAACATAGGAAGGCTTTAGTGAAAACTAAAGGAAGATACCCAAAGAAGAGTTAATGTTTTTATAAAATTGTTTTTTTATTTTATTTTATTATCCACCACATTAAATTATTATCATAAAATTATTATATAATAACCTTAGTATCTTACTTTTAATGATAAATTGTTCTAATAAGGGTATGACCTACTAATTTACACACTAACATCAAATGGGTTATGAAATCATCGTTCGTGTGTACGATTGACTACCTCCTCACAAAATTATGTCATTTGATTTTACATACCACCTTTTAATATTGTGAATAAAGATATATTTATAGTTTATATGTGATATTTAGGATATTTATGAGGTATTTAGGATTTTTTTAATTTTTATATTACACATAACTTCATTCTTTCTATTTTTTTGGGAAGATGATGACGTCGCTCGTGTGTATAGCAGACTACCACCTAGCGAAGCGATGTGATTCATTTATAATTTACATGGAATGTATTAAGGATTATTTTAGTCAATATATATGATATAAATGATATAAAAATGAAAAAAAATCTAATATAAATAACATTTAATTTTCTTTCTTTAAATATGATATAAAGATGGAAATAGTGTTCACACGTACGTACGACCTATCGTCTCCATGAACAATGTATTTCATTTCCTATCAAAATTTTTTTAGATTATTATAAATGCATATATACTGTGTATATATGATTTTTACATCATGGTTTAATTTTTGTAGATAATTAAGTCTTTTTTGATGTAATATAAAAAATAACAAGTCAAAACATACTCGATAAACAAGGCAACTAACACCCGAAACAATGAAAATATTGAAATGTTATTAACAAAATAATAATAATATGTTATAAAAGAATAATATATGATATCATAAATATTAATAATGTTCTATTATAAGTCAATAACATGTTTAAATCTACTATACATGAGGTTAAATATAGTAAGACCAAAAGAAAAGTGTGTGGTAAGGGTTCTCATCTCAATTTACATTCCATTGAGACTTATTTATTATTATACACCAATTCACTTTTATGGGGCATATATACTTCCCCTTTGACATGGAATATCATTAATAATTTATTATTCATGTCATTTTAAGTTTCAATTTTATTTATCTCACCCAATGGTATTTTAATTAAAAATTACCAAGTGGTAAAATTTATTATGAAATCTCACTTTCTTTTGTGATTGTTAACTTTATCTTAAAGAAATCACTTTATTGTGATAATTTTTCATTGAAAATTGAATATATCTTAAATATCCATGTTACTGTGTAATTTATATGATTATTTCCTAAACCGTATACCATTTTTACATAATGTATTTACTTTTAATGTTATTTTATTAACTAGGGGAATATTAACTAATCATTTTCCTTTAATAAATATGGATATTTGATTATAATGAATATTTTTCATTAATTAAATCGATTATTAAAAATATGAAAACGGATTTATACATGTAGTGATGGGTGGGTCCTATACTTTATATATTTCCACGATGCATATAAAGGTCTCATGAGACAAATCAGTTGGCCATATTAAATGGGTTTCTACCTATAGTTTTAAACTTTCTGTAAAACAGATCTTGATAGTACTAGTTTTCATGTTCCTAAGACATAACGTCCAATAATTATGCATTGCCTTCATTTCAGTTGTAATTATTTTCTTTGATATTTTTTAATACGATTTTTAATATATTTATTTCATTCTCAGTTTATTGATCTAATGGCATGTGTTTTTACTTATTTACCATTCCAAATTGATTATACCTTATGTATTTAATAAATAATGTTTTTTAAATGGAATGTGTGTTCAATTATTTACCTTGAAATGTTTTTTTATATTTATTTATTCATTATTCACCACTATGAATCTAGGTTTATCCAGCGCTAGAAAAATCATTGATAAATGGGGAATATATCGGCTCTTTTTTTAGAACTAGTAATGTTTTCCATTTATCAATTATAAAAAAAAGTGATGATAAATGGGGACCTTTATCAGTGCTAATAAAAACACACAGATGGGGGAGCTTTATCAGCTCTACTAAAAAAGAACTGATAAAGGTTAAAAAATATTATTTCATTAGAAATAATATATCAATATTTAAATATAATTTATATTTTTTGAAAATGTTTTAGATAAGGCTAAATACGCATTTACACTTAATATATATGATAATTTGTGAAATGGATTATGAAATAATTTAAAAAAATTATTAATTAATAATTATTGAATTATTATTGAGTAATAATCATTTAATAATAATTGTATTAAATAAAAATTAAATGAATTAATAAACGTTTTAAGTTATGTTAAAAACATGACTTCAACTTCAAATGGCCATAACCTTTGGTTTGGGTGTCCGTTTGGGCTCTAAAACATATCAAATCAAAGCTTGTGAAGAGATATATGTTGTTATTACCAAGGGAGGTCACTTTTGTAAGCCAAAATAAGTCCAGAAGGCCTCCAAAATTATGTTTTTTATCGGGTAATTGAAACACTTTAACATTCAATGGAATTTTATCCTCATTTAAGGGGGTATTATTGCCTTTTCTCAGTAGAGATTGAATTTTTTCTTATAGATTACATTTATATTTATATTATAGTTTTTATGTTTTATAATTTTTCATATTTTAGTTTCATTTATAATAAAATAAATTCATATTTTCTAATATTTATATATAATGAATCAATTTTATTAATAAATACTAACATAAAAATGTATTTTTAAATAATTGTTTTTTGAAATAATTGTTGGTAATTCATTTAATTTAAAATAAATAATTATCCATTTTAATTATCTACCTTATAAAAATGAATTAATATTTATATATATACATATACAAGTAAATATGTTTGTATATCAATGTATGTGTATCAATAAAAAAATATATATATTTATGTGTATATTTCAATATATTTAATTAAATACATATATATACATAAATATTTATGTGTGTATGTGATAAATAAAAATGTTTACTTATGTGTGTAAATATGTGCATATATGGGTGTGTGTATCAGGGTTGTTTGTATACATCATATATAAATGTATTTTTATATAAATATATCATTATCATTATATAGTATATAAATGAATTTATAGTAAAACTATATGAATATATATATATATATATAATGTTTATATATACATATGTTTGTGTATTGATGAAAAGACTTATATTTATATTTATATTCTAATATATGCAAATGAATATTAATATATAATCAAATATAAATAAATTTATGCATATATATATTATACACACATTCACACATGCACACTCACATAAACAAATATTTTGTAAATATATTTAAAAATAATTATATATATATAAGAATGATAAATACATGTGTATATATATTTATAAATAAATATATGAATAAAACATTGTATGTAAATATATATATAAACAAATATATGAATTAAAATGTATTTAAATATATATATTAATAAATAGAAATCTCTTAAAATTGTGAAAAAATAAAATGTGTATAGTGGTAAAGATGTCCCCAAAATAGAAGGAGGTCCTATGATGGAATTTGGAAGAGTGTAGGTTTCTAGGGCCTCTCTAACGCTGAGAAATTTGGGGGGGGGGGGTGTAACACCGATGAAGGGGGAGGAGTGATCAAAAATACAAATAAATGGGGGTATAACACTAATTAATTTGGTGCGGTTCCTAATTACTTTAAGGAAACAAAAAAATATAATTTTTTCAAAAGTTTATCAATTCTTCGAAAAAGTGTTGATAAAGGACCCCTTTATCAATGCTAAAAAAACTGTTGATAAATATTATTTCGGTCACTATTGAAATACATATTTGTATTAGTGATTTCTTTCATTCTAATTAAACCTTACTGGATATTTAATATGACCATTATTTTTTTCCTTTTCCCAAGATTCCATGAATCTTACTATAGCTATTATATGTTAGAAGAAAAAATGTGATTTAAAAAAATATGTTGTAATTTTTTTTATTCAAATGTAATTTATGACTCATCTATGTGTCTAGTTTAACAATATTATTATACTATTCAATCAATTGGGACGTGTTTCATTATATCTTATTCCAATTTAATGTTATCAGGCACTAGGTTCAAGATAACTTGGTTTGGGTCACTATAGTTGGTATCAGAAGAAGTTTAGTAGAAACTTTGGAAACTGGAATTTGGAAAACATAGATTATAGAACAAAACCCTATGATATAATTTTGAGGATAAGTATAGCTACATATAAATTTTTCAAATTATTTTACGCACTTTACTAGTTTTGGTATTATATATTATGTTTCATAATTACATGATCTAATATATTCTATGTCATCATTTATAAATGTGGCCTAGTAGAAGTAATACGAAGCTCACTAATGCACATGATTCAATGAGTAATAATGATCATGTATTTTATGGTATTAATCCAATATATTGAAGGGAAATAGTATCCCAAAAATTTTCATCATATGAGGGCATAGTATTATGTGTGAACAAGAAATATAATTATTTATTTATGTATTATGGATTTGGAGTATAGCATGAGAAGAATAAGACAATTGGTAAAAATATTGATAAAGGGAAGAAGGGAAATAAGTATTTTCTCACACGTGATAATTGTTTAAAGAAAAAAACTGGTACTTAATTAAAAGGATTGGGAGTTTTCTACAAGTGTGGAGATAAAGGAATCCACGATTTTTATTGAAAGGGAAATAAAAAAATTTCCAATGTTCAATTCATCAACTATATAGATATATGAAACTATTCAAATGAATTCCCCAAGTATCAAGGGAATATACCTTAGAAGAAGCTAAGGAATCAAGGTCAAGCTAATTTCATTGACATAATCAAAGAATAATGATTAATGTTCTCATGTTTGGATCCAAGAATTATTTCATTTGAGAGTTTTATCAATGATATCCTCATTCTAAGAATTATTAAATGTAAAAGAATCATACTAAAATACAATTTCATTAATAATTTGAGATTATATGTTGACTGGTACCAAGAAAAGTTATTAAGTAAAATGTTTAACTCTATAGAAAATGCATGGTTAAGTGAGAGATAAGTCTTAAAATGTTACTGATATTGAGATAAAGATATTTTTATAAAGTGATAATTGATATAGATAAATAAAATTTCATACTACTAACCCCCTTGAAACTGATTCTAATGTTTTTATCATAATATTTTGGAATGGTCATAAGGTTAACCATTTATGAAATAGTTTAAGTTTAACTTTGGATAATTATTTAGTTATTATTTTATTAATTCACCATATCAAAATCTATTCATATTGGATAACATTTTCTAACCATATTACTTTTGGAAAATAATTAGAAATATAAAGAAAGACTGGTCACTCTTTTATACGTCTAACGATCAATTAAAAGTGAATTTTTGTGATTTAGGAAAAAAATATATTTTTGGATATTATTTTCATAGAGTAAATAATTATTTGGTAATTTATTTATGAATAACCAAAGAAGAAATTTGAATAATGAATTATAAAAATATCAAGTAAGTATATTTTCTTATATTCTGAGATAGTAAAAGAATACATCAACTCTAGGTAAAAGGATCTTGAAAAAGAATCATCCTAACACCTTTGATTTTGTTGAACCTATGGTCTTTTAAATCATCTTAGATTATTGTTTTTTATCCCCTCATATTTCCATTTATCACAAAATTTCTTGTGAAAAATGACCTCATTCACCCTTTATAAATATTTACGCGTGTCCTCTATGTCCATATCTTCACTTCTGACCAATGTTCTTTTATATAGAAACCTAGTTATGTGTTATTATAAATGAATTTAGTACTTAATTTTATATATTTTTAAGTGTATGTTTTATTAACTCTTTTATGATGTTGGTTTTTTGAAAATTGTATTTTCAAATGTCAAACCCTAGAATAGTGAGATCAAATTTAAATTGTAAGGATGCAATTTATTTAATGTGGGGAGAATGTAACGCCCCAAATGTTTTAAAAGAATAAATTATTTTGATAGTACATGTTACATGAAATACTCAGTTATCCTTCATTACTATCAATTATGATTTTATCTGGTGTTACACACAGTATTGATTTTATCTTGAGTTATACATAATAATGAATTCCTTCCATAGCTTGCATTATTTTCAAGACCAAGTTTTTACCGAAAAACAATATATTATTATTATTATTATTAAAAATGAAAGTCATATCCAAGATGTTAAATTGGTATTGGTAAAAAATATTAACTAACTTATGAATATATATGGTTGAATTCATTGGTAACTAATTAATTATAAATGAATATAAAAACTAATGAATATAAAGAAAATGTTTTTATAAAAAACAATTTTCTATGTGCTAAATGTGTTTTATCTTAATAAATTATGTTAATTGATGATATTAATGAAGTTTATATATTATATATTATATAAAATGTTTTGAAATTAATTCAATAGATTTTATATGTATAATATAATAACAAATCCAATTTTACACATAAAAAACATGATTTCTCTAACGGTATTTTGCCACCTTTTATTGGTGAACTTGTTTTAAAAATAAATTTTGAAAATTTTATAAATTTTATTTGAAAAAATAAAACTAATATTTGAAATAAAAATTTTAAATTTATCTTAGGTTGAATATTTGGAACTTTTCTGAATAGTTTCATTTTTTTGATGAATACTAAAAAATACTGAATTTTAATTGAAAACTAACTTTTCATCTAAATAATTTAAAATGTAAAATTATATTTTAAATTAATTTTAAAATAAAATTTGATAAATTAAAAATATATCAATCCAACATATATCATTGGAATTATTTTTATATTAAATTTAGATATAAAAAATTATAAACTATTAAACATTTTCACTTTAAAAATATTCATTCTCATTCTGTCTGTAGGATTAAATTTAAAATTATTATTTACAATTATATGAATTTAATTTGTAAAAATGGATTTTATATTTGGAATAAGTATAATTTATAATTTATAATTTATAATTTATAATAATATTAAATTAATTTTTTACCAAAGTGATTTGTCAAAACAGTTAAAATTAATTATAGTGATTATGGTAAAAACTATTTTTTACATAGTGGTTAAACATAGAGTATATAGTGTTACAATGATCCAAAACTTGTCGAAAATACATTTTATGGCCATATATATACCTCATACCTTATCAGATCAATTTTGGTGCATTATTGGAGCCTTTTTTTTGTAGAATCATGGGTTCACCTATCATTTTTTCAAAATACCAAGTGTGTCCTCTCCCATAATTATAAAAGGTCACCCCCTCTCCTACACTCTCCACACATTTAAAACCTAATTGGATCATAAAATACCAAACTATATAACTCCCAAAAATAAATACCCTAATAATATATGACTTATATATCGTATAAATGTATATTAGGTAGTATTTAGTGATAACCGAATAAAGATACCTGAAGAAGAGTTAATGTTCTTATAAAAGTGTTTTTATTTTATTTTCTTCTCTGACTTCTTGATTTCTTATTATAAATTTATTTTATAATAACATTTATATCTTATATATAATAAGATGTTTTTATGATAATGGTATGATGTTAAACATCACAAAATTATATAAAATGGGTTACAAAATCATTGTTTGTGTATACAATAGAATACTGCCTTACGAACTAATGTCATTCATTATTCCATAACTTCCTTTCATGGATTGAAATAATGATATATTTATAGTTGATTTATGATATATATTGTATTTATAATGTTTTTATGCTTCTGTAATTACTATATTAAACACACCATTATGCTTTTTGCTTTGTGGTAATATGATTACGTCGCTCGTGTGTATGACAGACTATCACCTCGCGAAGTGATTTAACTCGTTCACGCTTTACATAGAATGTATTAAATATGGTTTTAATAAATATAGATGATATATATGAAATAAAATGATACTTAAATGATAATATATATATATATATACTTATATTTCTTTCAATATGATAAGAAAATTGGAACAAAGTTCAAGCATATGTACAACCAATCATCTCCATGAATGGTGTATTTAATTTACTATGACAAAATTTTATGGATTAAAATAAATATATATATAATGAATATATATTATATTTAAATCATATTTAAAATTTTTATATAATTAAATCATTATCTATGTTAAGAGTAACAAAAAATAACAAGTCAAAACCTACTAAAAAAACAAGGAAATTTACACTCGAAACAATGAAAATAATGAATTATTATTAACAAAAAGGTGAAAATATGTTGTAAAATAATAATATATGGTATCATACATATTAATATGGTTATTTAATCAGTTAGATACATGTTTTAAACCACTATACATGTGGTTAAAGCATGTATGACCAAAAAGAAATCACAAAGTAAAGGATTTCGTCTCAATTTACATTCCATTGAGACTTATTTGTTATTATGAACCAATTAACTTTTATGTGGTGTATATAATTCTCATTTTACATAAAATATCCAGAATAATTTAGTATTCATGATATTTTAAGTTTCAATTTTAATTATCTTACCCAAGTGGATTTGACTTGAAAATTACCAAGTGGTAAATGTTTTTGTGAAATGTCACATTATTTTGTGATTATTAAACTTATCTTAAACAAATCAATTTATTGTAATAATGTTCTATTTCACGTTAAATTTATATTAAATTTCCATGTTCTTTTGAAATGTATATGCTTATTTCTTAAAATATATACCATTTTTTATATGGTTTTTACTTTGAATGTTATTTAATTAACTTGGGAAATATTGATAAATCAATATCCTTTAATCATTATAAATAGTTGATAATAAGGAATATTATTTATAAATTAAATATATTATTTTATATAAGAGTAATTCTTTGTAAATGTAGTGATGGGTGGACCTAGATTTTATATAGCCTCTCGATGAATCAATGGTTCTTATGAGAAAACTTAGTTGGCCAAATTAAATGGTTTTTTACCTATATTTTTAAATTGTTTGGTCTTGGATTCCTTATGGACTTCAGGACACTTAGGACTTTGGGTTAGTAGGTCATTCAGGGCACCTTTAAGGCCTTCGGGCCTCCTCAAGGCCTTCGGGCCACATGCAGTTTCCCCAGACAAACTCTACAAAAAAGGAGTAGCCACGGAAGAGGATTCAGAGAAGGTGCACTCACCAGAGTAGAGCCAAATAGATTGTTAGAATGAGAGGGTATGAATATGCCATCGATACTAGCATGTGCTTGCATGGGAAGCCTAGTCAAATGACCATGTGAAGGTGGAGAGCTACTATAATGATGCAGATGCTGGGGAGGGGTAGTTCCTTGTAGATAGTCTGGTTGAATTCCTTAAGACCTTTGGGTTAGGTAATCTCTTAAGCCTACGGGCCTTGTAATCTATGAACCTATGGGCCTTGTAAGGGTTTCCCCTCATCCCTTGAAATGGGGGTTATCAAAAATCAATAAAAAATAAGGCATTTGGTCCATTCGGGAAAGTAGGTAAGTTATTTAAATGGAATGTTTGTTTAGTTATTTACATTTACATATTGTTTATGATTATTTATTCATGATTTCTTCTAATATAATTAACCATAATTGATCACTTGAGCTTTCCCTAAATTGTTTTATTTTCCACAATATTTTATAAAGTTTACTATGACTGTTATATGATAGAAGAAATAATTTTATTCTTAAAAAAATTAGGTTTTAATTTTTGTATTCAAATTTAATGTGAGAAACTAGTATATATCTAATTTAAAAATACTAATAAGATTTTTGTTCCTTCAGGATGCATTTTCTATTATCTTATGCTAATATAATAATATGAGGAACTTACTATGAGATTACTACAGTTTAGTTTATATAATAGATACTATTATTTATCAATAAATACGGATTTTAATTTGAAAGTTAAAATTATGTTATTTAGAAAATTATTTTAAAAAAATAAAATCACTTTTTAAATCAACACATTGAAATTAGCCCATTTTGAATTTTTTTATAATTTTCTAAGACAATTAAATTTTGGTTAAAACTTAAATACAGTATAAATATATATGATAAGTTTCATGACATAATAATAACTTGAAAGTAATTTTATAAATTCTATAAATGGTATTTATCGATTAAAAATAATGTATTTTATTAAATTTTTTTTTAATGTGATAATAATATTTTCCAAAAACTATGACATATCATCCAAATCCTAAGGAATATTTTAAGTACGTAAAATAATGAATTATGCAAAGAGATACCTTACACATTAAAAATAATATTATTTAAAGAGTTAAACAAATTTAACTAATAAAATATTTAAATAATACCTCCATGGAGTAGAACATGGAAAAAATATATCAAAATTATGATATTTTGAAATTTTTAATAACTTTGAGTGAAAAGTCTATGTTTAGAAATTAATAAAAATCCCCCATATTTTGCTATAAATTCCCACTTATTGTATAATTAATACTAAATATAATGCCTTTTATCAGGAATTTATTCTTATTTTACTTCTTTATATCCCCCTAGGGAGTTCCTAAGTTCCCAAGGAGATCCCCGAAGCTTTAATAGGCGACCTCTAAAGGTAATGGATCCTCTTCCATTCTAATTTTATTCAAGTAATTCATTTGTAATAATAATTTTTATTTTTATTTGATTATGTTTCAATGTGTTCTAAATCATTCCTTTACCATCCAAAAGATTCTATACTAAATATAGACTACCTTTCTCTCCCATTAATCACTTCTATAAACATTTATGTGCACTCGTTATACTACCAAAATTATCACTTTCTTTTCAGCATCACCCCCTTTTTTTGTGAATACCCAGCCCTAATTTCATTCAAGGTTATTCACATAGAAAAAAATATCACTCATTTATTGGTGAATTTCATTTATGAAAACCATATTTCTAAATCATGGGATTAAAATGAGTAAATGTTTTCATATGTTCTATGATCAATTTTACACATGTAAAATTATACATATGAAGGGTGTGGCCATATAGTGCACCAATACATTGGTTAATGTTTTAATCTCATGAGATACCGTGTGTGGTATATGGGTGTTTACCCAAAGAACACTATGTTATGATTTCCTAGTGGTTAGCCTCAACTTATTCATATGATTTCATGTTTTATGTTGTTACTGCATTACTATGATTCCATGATCTTATGATATCATCATATCATGTCATGTTTTAAATTTCACATATATGATTCTCTCCTTTTTATGTTATCATTATATGTTTCTTGAATCATTAATTTTCATCATGTTATATTTTATTATTCTCTTACTAGGATTTATACCTCACCCAATTCTTATGATTTCCATAGGTTACTTTGTGTAATAGTTAGAGTTCAAAGGAAATCAGGGGCTCATTATAAATATTTGAAATGATATCTTTTAAATATATAGATCGTGTACCTATATTTATGGAATTGTATTATATAGATATTTATGTTAAAAATAATGAAATAATTTGTATAATAAATATGGTTTTTATAATTTTTCTTATTATTATTCTAAGTGGAGGTTGAGATACCCTAGGGGATGAGATCGTTATAGGAATGGGAAAATATCTCCCGAATATAATTTTGATATTATGGTGGTATATTGAAAATTATGGAAATGTGAACAAAAGGAATAACCAAAACAAATTAGTTTATAAAATATCATGTTTAATAATGTTATACACTATGAAAAAGTGAGTTTCTCCATGCCATCATGTTGTGAAGGTAATTATTGTGCTATGTGATAACACATGGTTCAACTATATTCTCTTAATGAAAATCTATATTTATTGGTTGATTATTAATTGATGATAATCTAGAGTTTTTTTAACATCTTATATATTTGTTTATATGTTAAAAAAATAAATCAAAAATGATGAGTCATAAGTTAGAAAAATTAAACTTATGAAACTTTATGAAACGTTTAATTTAATAGGAATATGTTCATGAAAATTTTGATGTCCATGTATAAAATATTTAAGATGGATCTTGGATTGTGGTTTGGGATTGTTAAAATGTGATTTGATCACTGAAATTTCTATAAGATGAAACTCACACCCATTTTTTCTATTTTTCTTTAATTAAATGGTCTAGAAAAGTGTATGAATTATATGATCCTTCCCATGTTTTATAATATTTTCACAGACCATGGATACCCCATAGGAATGAGTCCTTCAACTACATCATTGTAAACTTGATAAAGATAATGTATTGAATCTTGGATGGAGGAATAATAAAATGTGTAATCCATTAATTTATTTAATAAAATTCATATAGAAATCCTATAGATTTTAGGTTTTGATTATTATTTTAAATGTCATTAGATATGTGTTACACCCTCAAAACCCATTTATGTGTATGAGAGAAAAAAATTCAAGAGTTAACTGATTCCTAGGAACTCTCATGAATAAACATGTGATGAAGTGTGGCACACTATCCAGGATCTCCATTATCTATTGAAAGATTATTATAGACCAAGATTCATGGAAATGGTGTGCTATGATAAATTTATATAAATTTTACATGGAATTTGTTAATATAAAGGAATGTTTTTCCACCCTTCAGTGTTATCAAAACCACTTCCTTCTCATTTTTTTCAATTATTATAGCATGAAAAAAACGGAAAAAGAGTTTTGTATGAACCATGGTATAGATCAGTGAACAATGACTATTTTGGTACTAGAATCTCTAGGACCATTACATAAGTGTTATATACAATGATCATGGTCTTATAGAAGTTATAATTATATGGTTTAGTGAATGTGAGATACTAATAAAGAAACATCATGAAAAATAGTGTCATAATCAACTTCACTATAATGTAGTTAATAGGTTACTATGTCATGGTTGTGTGCACTATGGTGATAGACCATGTCATGGTTGATGTCATCAAGTAATTCCCAAAAATGGATTATCCATAGTGAAAAATATTCATGGTGAGTATATAATATAATCCTATGAGAAACCCATAAGGTATGAAAGTCTACTTTGCTATTTATGTATATAATTTATTGTCTAAAAAAAATGTCTTCCACCCAAAATGACATGATTGAAATATCATAGATAACCTTAAATATATTTCAAAATATTAATGGTTTATGGAATGTTTGTTTGACCGAAAAGGTATGCTCTATGTTTTGGAAATGATTCTTGGTTAATATAATTTTAAATAAAATTAATTTTTGTTAAAAATTTTAAAAAAAATTCACTAGTGGCTCTTGAGAAATATAAAGGGGTACATTACCAAAAACAATTATTGGATTTGGTCTAGTTTTAAAGTGAATTTACTAATTTAAAATAAGTTTAAATATAAATGTTTTTATATTTATTTATGATTAAATAATAAATTTAAAAATAAAGTTATTATTTTAGTAACCTTATTTCAAAAAAGTGTGATTTATGTAAGTGGTAACATAATTTATAAAATTTCTATTATTTGATAATAAAAGTATTCATAAATTTTGAAAAATTTTAAAGAATAAAAAATTTCATTTTAAAACCATATAAATGATAATATGAAAATTCCATAGTGGATAAAATTGAATTATTCTTGTTTATCCATTTCTTAATTATATAGTATTTATATTTTGTTTTTTAATAATTTTTCATAAATGTTTATATCATGTATAAATTTATTAAATTTTTATTTATTTAATTTCATTACCCAATTTTTTATTCATGATTATAAGTTATCTATAATATTAATGGTGATTTACTGTTTTGTTTAACTGTGTTTAAATTGATTCTATAAATTATCATACATGCATTTAAGGAGTTATTTTCAAGGAATGATAATTGATTTATTTTTGTTTTACCATAAATTTATTTTGTTCATGAGTTATGAGTTTTAATTTAACATATTATTATATTTTCTACATATTAGGTGTTATAATTATGATATAATTGGGGAATATCTTGAGTATAGAACTGTAGGTAAAGGGACTTTGGTCGGTCTACTCACTAAGCCAATATCGTCGGCTCTATCAAGAAAATTGGGGGATATGTAACTATCACTTATGGATTACCCTTGTAGGAATTGTTGATTTTATTTAAATATAAGCCTTTAATATAAAGGGTTTCATAAACCATATTCATGGTATTCAGTGAGACATTTATAAATATGGTTGGATTTTAATTTCAGTTAGTTATACAGTTTATGTGTTATGTAAAGAGTTATACATAAGTATTTTTGGAACATACTGATTTGGTGTATAAAATAGTGATTCAAACATAAATAATTATCAGTATGCATAAATAATTGGAATATAATATGATAACATGGTGTGATTAAATCCCCTTTAAAATTTATAATCTTTAGATTCTTTATAATGTGAATACTTTTCAAGACTAGATCATCCAACCAAGTAGGTCATTCTAAATTTGGGTGTCATTGGATTATCTTGTGTAAGGAAAAAATTTATAGGTGACCATAATAGGATTAGTTTCACATTTTTATCACTTAATTTGGGTTACACATAGTTGTAAAACCTTTTTTAATGATTCTAGAGGAATATAGTTGAGTGAATCTATAAAATGGATTTGGATAAAGAGTTATCCACTCAACTACCCAACTGTTACTAGTGATATGATTTAAATAATTGTGTAGTAGATATGGTTATAAATATTGATGTGATATTATATGATATATGTCATGATGAAATATATATCTTGTCCCAATAATTAATATAATGTAATTAAATGAAATCATCATTTAAGTGGGAGCACATTTATTAACATTTCTTATCAAATGAATATAAATCATGATACTCATCTCTTAAAAACACGAGTTATAGATAAAAAGGAATAAACATTATATAACATGACTTTGATATTGATCCTATAGAAAACTAAGCTTAATAAAATAAACTTATTAGAAAATTACAAAATCATAGGAATATTTCTTAAGAAAGAATAAAATGTTCTACGTGTTTGATCATATAACACCATGATACTTATTTCTAGGTTTTTTAACCCCTTTTCATATCCTTTTGTTTGGGTCTTGTTTTAGGGTTTCTCTATAAGGATTTGATGAATTTTTTAAGCCTTTTGGGCTATGGACATCTGGAACATGGTTAGGGAAAATGGTAAATTTGACCCAACCAACCATGTGCCCTGTTGAGAGCCACTGGAAGGGGGTACACAATTTTTCCAAACTGTGTAGTCACCCATCAAAACCATTAATCCCATGGAATGTGGGAAATGCATAGTTTTTTCAAGGTTAGTTTAATTGTGTTTATAATCCATTCACCCTAATTATAAGACTAGTAGGGCAGTATGATTAGGTTTCACGGTTTCTTTAACTATGCATCCCTCCCCAGAAAACCATGTGTATGGTTTTTTATTACACTAAATTTAATTTTAAAAATCACAAACCCTAGGTTAAATATGCCTAATCCTTTTATTTCACCCTAACATGATTTTTTATCTCCTCGAGGCTCTTCATAGGTGAAATTTACTACTTCAAACCCTCTTCTTGGGGGATTGAAGTTACATTCAACTCATTCGATCTCTTTGGGATAAGTGGATCTCCGATTGTGTTTTTTCTTCTAATATCTCTTTATTTACTGTTATATTTTGATATTTCATCTTTTAATTGATGAATGCAAACTCTTTTTTATTGGATATGTATTCTATTTTATGTTCCAAAAACCTCTAAACATTCGTACTTCATTGTAGAGTCACTTTAAAGGTGTTGTTTTCTAAATCATTGATATAAATGTTGGTAGTTTTATAATAATTTTACCTACAATTGAAACCTTTAATTTAATGAATAAATTGAAAGGATTTTTTATTTGATTTAAAACATGGATTTTATATGATAAGATATTTTATTTTAATTGTGTATATGAATTGAAGAAAACCACAATTTCCATTGAATTGAAATTGAAGGGAGTATTTAAGAAAAATGCTCAGTTATTTGGAAATATTTTTATGAAATGATTTTATTTCGATCTTGAGAAATTTTCTTCACTTGAAAAGTGATTTTAAATGGAATTAAATGATGAAAATATATGATTTGTTTTAAAATGAGAAGGAATGTTGAAATATGAAATTGGATAATTGTATTTTTTTAATGATTAATTTATGATTTTATTGATTGGTTGATTGATTTATTGAATCAAATGAGAGAAAAGGTAGTTATTAGGTGTTTGGGAAAATCACACTAGGATCTTGATCCACTAGAAAAGGATTTACGATGACAACACTAACTAAACCAAGTTGGATCAATATTCTTATGATGATTTCCCCAAATAGTGTGTAGATTTATTCTCCATAATGAGCGACCCTATTAGAGTTTTGATTGGGTATAAACACAATTTATTATCTCTGATCCCTGATGAGATCTATAAGGATCTTATAGCTAGTAACTAACACACTATAAAAAGTTTTACCATGCTTCTATAAGTTTTTTTATTTGAAATACATTCATTTTGATTTGTTGAATTATTTTATTCAAGATAACAAATTTATATAAACAAATTTATATAAAATGTTCATTTAAGACTTTTTAAAAGTTTTTTCATATATCTTAAATATATTTTAATGAACACTTATATTGGTTTAAATTACAAAAAAAGTAATTCCATTCCTTGTTTTATTAAAATGGATAGCTTGGATGGTATATTATGGTATTGATTATTAAACACTTGGTGAGATCCTACTAGGCTTTTAAATCAAACCCCACATTTTTTCCTTTGGGTGTTCATAGATTTTATTATTCCATGTCTGAGAAAAGGGAAAGAATCACTTATAGGTGCTGGATATTCTTGATCCTTTCGAAAGTGGAGTGATTATGGTGACAAGTGGAGGAGTTTTCAACTTGTTGCACAGGGTTTCTTAGACTTTTTTTGGTTTTATGTTATCATCCTAGGATTATATTTCTATTTATATTTTTACCTTTATATTAGGTAATATTATAAAATTTGATTCTAATACATTATCTTTTTATAGTGTTGGACATACTGACTTGTAATATTTTATCTTCCAATGCATTGTAGAAAATTTGTTCCCTCTTGATATTGAATGATTATAGGTGCAATTCACCAACTTTTGGGGATCAAGATCTCTCTTTAGGATATGTTAGTTTTGGATCAGGTATCATGTCATTAGGGTATCTAGGATATTTCATAAAAAAGTTGTATAAAGGTGCAGTTTTAACCTCTTTCATTGATGTCAGTATATGGTTTTTGATGTATTGATGGGGATTATAATGTAGCTGCGAGAAAGTTATTGGCCAGTTATCATTTTAATGGGCCTTAAGAGACCATGAGCATTTAAAAGAAAAAAAAGAATATTTTGAGAATATTTTGATCTGATTCTATTCTTTTCCCTTTTTTGATTGGGGTTTGTTGAAATCCAAATATGTAAATCTTATCTGGTGGGATTGATATTCATGTTTCTCTTATTTGAGTGGTTGATCTAAGTAATACTATGATGTATTTAGGGTTTTCTATTGATGTTTTTTAAAATCAGGCCTCGAATAATTCATTTTAATATGCCCTAAGAGAATTATTTTAGTGAACCACATTGAGAGGATACTTTTATGGAATAGAATCTTGTTGATTTTATTTTGTATGATTTATAATATCAGGGGTAGGAAAAAAAATCTATTCCCATTTAGGATCCAGTTATAGAACATTATAGGATGATTCCATAAATAATTTTCAGGAGTTTCTTCACTATAATACACCGAAGTTTCAAGGCTCTAATGATCCTAATGAGGATGATCACAGGTTGCGAAAGATGGACCATATTTTGAATTTCTTGTAAATTCATTATTTGATTTATGTAAAATTTTTTACCTTCAAGCTTGAAGGTACTATAAAGAGATAATGGGATTTGATGGTAACAGAAAATAAGAATAAGGGATTGGGGCGAAAGGAAATTATAGTTCTCTTCACTGAATAGTTATATCTAGAATTTATGGTATTGGCTAAGGATATAGAGTTTTTTAACCTCCAGCAGGCTGACCGAACCATGATGAAGTATGTGAACCACTTTACCGAGACTATTCATTTTTTACCTAAGATTATATAGAATGAGAAGATGATTGATTGAAGGTTTGAAATGGGTATTATACTTGATATTGATTTAAATTTTTTCTTAATGAATCTCACTTCGTTTGATGTGGTGCTAGATAGGGCGTTGATGATTGAGCTTGACCTAACTTGTAATTCCGGGCTAAAGGGATTCCCTTTTTCTCTTGATGGAAGTATTTTGAGTTCCTTTTAAAGGAAATAAAAAGAATACTAAATATCATGATGGTTCACAATAGTATACATCCACTAGAACTCTTATAATATTTGGAAGAGTCCCATTGACCTGGTTCTAATGTAGAAGGTTTGGCATTCGAGATGTGTTTGTACTGAGGTTCCAAAGATATGTGTTTCTTGTTGTCACTCAAGACACCTATAGAAATTCTATAATTTCTTCTGTAATCCACATAGTATCATAGGCTCATCATCACATAAAATTATTACGGTGAAATGATATGCTTTGTAGCCAAAGGGGTTCCAGTCATAGGCATCTATAACAAAGCTTATTCATGCAGTGTAAGAGTAGCTAGAGGAAGATGATATAGGTCTAGAAAAAATGAGAGGTACCATCACTATATCTTCATCTTTAGTGATAGTTTTTTATATTATTTTATCTCACTCATTTATATCTAATTTTATTTTTAACCTAGTAAATCTTCATATGGATCTTTTGTATTATGTGATGGATATTACTACACCTCATGGAATAAAGAAAGATAAGGGAATCGATTGTCCTTCTTCTGTTTTCCCTCTATCAAAAAATGATCTTTCCATGAATTATCTACTTATCAAAATAAAACCTCTTGATTTCATCCTCAGGATAGATTGGATGATTTATAATAAGGCCTGAATTGACAGTTACCTTCAAAAATTCTCCTTTACTTCACCTGATGGGAAGTTCCATATTTTTAAGGGAGAATGAGACTTGAGTTCAAGAAGATTCATAATTTTTTATCTGGAGTTATGTAAAGTAATATCATTGTTTTTTTGTCTTGGTGCAGGAATCATTGAGTGATGGACTCTATTAGTTTACATAATTTTCATCGATTTTACTGATGTTTTTTATTCTATTTTTTTCTATTTTCCACCAGTAAGTGAGGTAGAGTTTTCTATTTATTTAGTTTCTAGAACTCAATATATTTCTTCTTATTGTATGGAACTAGTATAGTTTAAGGAGTTAAAAACTCACTTGTATGATCCATTAGAAAAGGGATTTATATGCATCAGTGTGTAACATTGGGTGAAACATGTTCTCAATGAGAATAAAATTGATGAAATGATTTGCCTTTGTGTTGATTATTGGAAACTCAATTGAGTTATTGTAAAGAAAAATTATCCTTTATCATGTGTTGATGATCTATTTGACCCTTTTAAAGGGGTAAAGTGGTTTACAAAGATTGATCTTCAATCTAGTTTTCACCAATTGATACTAAAAAACATGGCATTCAGAATATCAACTTATGGAGTAGTTGTGTCCATTATGAGTATCGTTTCATGCAATTTGGTCAAATTAACCCTCATATAGTCTTTATAGAATTTATGAAAATAATATTCCTTGAGTTTCTTAAAATGTTTGTGGTGGTCTTTGTGGATGACATCCTAGTTTACTCTCAGTTCGAGAAGGATGATGTTCTTCATCTAAGAGTAATTTTTAAAATGTTGATAACTCACCGACTCTATACCAAGCTATAGAAATATGATTTCTATATTTGGGAATGAATTTATTGGGACATGTTGTCATAAAAAATGGTATTTCATTATATCTGAGATGGCGAAGATGTTATGATAAGTTAGAAACCATGAAATGTTTTTGAGGTTCATAGCTTCTTGGGTTTATGGTGTAGTAACACATGTTTGTAAAAGATTTATCAAATTTGTCTTCTTTGATGATATTTTTCACTCATAAGGGGGTTAATTTCACTATTAATGATATATTTCATAGTTATTTTTTTGAGTTGAATTTTTTTTTACTTTTTTTCTAGTGTTGACTCCTCCAGTGGCCGAGTAAGGCTATGTGGTCTTTTGTGATGCACCAGATTTGATTTTGTGATATGTTATTAATCTTGGTGATCATGTGGTAGCATATATTTCTCATCATCTTAGGTTATATGAGAATAATTATTCAACCCATGACTTTGAAATGATAGTCATTATATATGAACTTAAGAGTTAGTGACATTACCATTTTATAGAAAGGTTTTCCATTATTTATTTCCATAATAACCTGAGTAATATGTTCTCTCAAAAATATTTGAACCTATGGAAAAGGTGTTGGGTGGAGTACCTACAGTCCTTTGACTTAATCATTTAATACACCTCATAAAAGGAAGATGTTTTTGATAATGCTTTGAGCAAGAAACTTCCAACACAGAACGTGAAAGAATCGTTATAATATTGGTAATTAATGATGTTTTTTCACATTTTCATTTAGGAGCCTGAGAGGAAGATGGTAAGGTTGTCATGGATAGTGTCTAGTTGACCTTCACTCTTCTTAAGATGATTCTTTAGGAACATCCTCTTGATGATGAATTCCAGGGAACTATGGAATATCGTTATGGGAGGGATACTACCAGTGAGTGGACATTACATTAAGAGGTTGCCCTATTTTTTTGAAATCATTTTGTTTTGGCTTTTTCTATGAGAAAATATGTGATGGGGGATTTCAATAATTCCTACTGATTTGTTCACCCCGGAACCACAAATATGTTTTATGATATGCGGCAATGATTCTGGTGGTCTGGTATGAAAAAACATATCTATAATAAATCTTATGTTGACCATCGTTGGATACCTTTGGTGTTCTCATTTGGTGACGTGTTTTTTTAGAGTTTCACCTCGTTTGGTTCATCGATGTATTGGGAAACAGAGGAATCATACACCTCAGTGTATGGTACCTCTTGAGGTAGTTGAGAAGGTGGGAAAAGAGGATTAAAATTCAGCACGTTCACCACATTTAGTGATGATAAATAATGTGTTCCATGTATCATAGTTTCAAAAATATCTTTTTGACCCCTCTAATGTCTTGAGTTGAGATAATCTTGATGTTAAGACAGATTTTTCTTGGACTGAGAATCTAGTTAGGAGTATTGATTCTGAGATAAAGGTACTTTGTAGTAAGATGATACCTTTTGTGTGTGTGCTATAGTATCATGGTTCTGATTCCCATGAGACATTGGAGTGTGTTCCACTAAAGAGAGATTAGTGGAATCAGCTATTTGATATGGAAACTTCTTGAAAGGATTTATGGGAACATAATGTTTTAATGGTGGAGAGTTTTTAACATCTAGTTACTTGATTTAAAGTATTCCTTAACCCTTATGTTTATATCTGTTTTGTCATATATTATTTTGGGGTTGTTCTGGGAGAATTTAGAAAATTTTATAATCCCTTTGGGCTATGTATGGTTGGCTCATGGTTATGGAAAATGGTTTGGTTTTTTCCAGCAAACTATATGCCCTACTTAGAGCCATTAGAAGTGGGAACATGGTTTTTTCAAACTGTGCAGTCATCACCCTAATGTGTTAACCCCTTGGAAATTAGGGAATGCATGGTTAGTTTAGTTATAAGGATGAAACATGCACCCTAAAAATAATACCAATAGGTGTGAAATTTTAAGGAACATAGTTTGTTTAACTCTGTGTACCTCCCCATGAATTCATGCATGTGGTTTTTAATTCCTCAAAATTTAATTTTCAAAATCATTAACCCACGTTTTAAGATTTACAATCCTTCTCTTCAATCTTAAAATTAATTTTTTTAGCTCTTGCAGTCTCTTAATAAGTGAAATTGGATCATATACACCCTTTTTCTTAGTAGATCAAAGAGGTGATGATCTAATTCGATCTACTTTGGGTAATTTCATAACCTCTTTTGTGTTTCCTTTAATTCTAAATTTTTAACCTCCTTATATTTCGATATATCATCATGTAATTTATGGATCTGAACTTCATTTTATTTGATCTTCATTCTTGGTTGTGTTCTAATATCACTTACACCTTTATTCTTCATTAGTGAGTCCCATTACAGTTAATGATTTTTGGATCTTTGATTTAAATGTATGTTGTTCCATAATTATTTTCCCTATGATTGGAACCATAAATTTCTTGATTAAATTGAAATGATTTTTTTTGTTTATTTAAAAACATCGATTAGATAGGATTTGATATTGTGATTTTAAATGGGTATTGAAATTAATAAAAACCCAAATTTCAGTTCAATTGAAATTGAGGGGTGGATTTATTAGAAATGATGAATTGATTTGGAAATATTTTTTGTGAAATTATTTAATTTTTATCTTGAGAAAAAAAATTAAATTTACAAGTGATTTTAAATGGCATGAAATGATGAAAACATATTATTTGGTTTTGAAATGAAAAGGCAAGTTGAAATATAAAATTAGATATTTTTATTTTTAAATTGTTTTAAAATGATTTATTACCAATTTGATTGATTGGTTGGTTGATTGATTGAATCACATTAGTGCATTATTAGTAAGAAGAAATTTGGGATAGGCATGTTAGGACCATGATCCCTTAACACTAGATTTACAATGAAAACACTAACTAAACTAAGTCATCTCAGGACACTCTTCATGAGTTCCCCTATTGGGGTACAAATTGATTTCCTATAATAGGTTCCCTTATTAGAGTGTTGATTGAGTGTAGACACTATTTATGAGTCGTGATCACTAATGAGATGTGTGAGGATCCTATATCCAGTAACTAATGTATCGTAGGTCATTTGACCATGGTGAAATATGTTTTTTGATTTGATATATATTCCATTGATTTGTTGAATTATTTTACTCATGTAAACTAATTTATATAAACTATTTTGAACATTATGTTCATTTAATATTTTTTGAATTTTTTTTGATATATCTTTCATCTATTTGAATGAAATCATGTTTTGGTTTAAAATATAAAAAATGTAATTACATGCCTTTTTTATTTAAATTAATATCATGAAGGGTAAATTGTTATGTTATTGATTATGGAACACTTGGTGAGACCCTATTTAGCCTTTAACTCACACCATACCTTTTCCATTGGGAATTTTTCAACTTCTTTATACCAATTACAAGAAATGGTAAAGCACCACTTAAAGGTCATAGATATTTTTTATCCCTTGGACCATGGTGTGGTGATGGTGGTCAGTGGGTCTATCATCCTCTTATTAACTAGGGTTTTGGGATTTTTTTCTAGTTTGATGTTTTTATCTTGGGATTATGTTTTTTTGAGTTGTTTAACTTTCATAGGGGTACTATTATACATATTGTTTCTTGTACTTCATCATTTTAGATTGTTTTACATACTATATTGTAATATTTTATCTTACATAGTTTTTTGAAAAATTATTTCTTTTTGGATATTGGTGATGTCAGTTTCTAGTCAAAAACCTATGGGGATTATGAATTCCCTTTGGGATATGTTGATGATGTCTTGGGTATCAGGGTACTGGGGTATCCAGTCTAGTTTGAGGTAAAGCACCACCTTCTTGAGTATCCAAATGTAGAATTAGTTTAATGGGGGTATCTATAAATGTTTAAGAGAAGTATAAAATTCTTTTATTGATATTTGAAAGGAATTAGGTGTAAAATAAATCTATTTTGGAATTATTGTTGGAATGGTTCTAAAAATATGAATGAGTACTAGAAATGTTTACCTACTCACCTTAAAGTGTTGAGACTAGTTGAGTAAGACATGAAATATATATAATATATTGTATTTATAGTATATATGGTAAATGTTTAGGCTCAAAGAAAGATACAGTTTATGATCAAATATTCAACCTTGGTAATTGAAACCTGAAAGAGGTGTCAAGATAGAGGGGTTAATTTTCCATTTAATGGAGTTGTAAAAAAATCTAAAAGGACTTTAAAAAACTCTTTGTAAATTCAATGTCAGGTATTAATGTAATAGAAATGAATTATTATATTTCAATGGTTATAAGGTATCAATTAAAAATTAAAAAAATGTTGTGAATTTTTATAGGAGCTCAAAATATTAAAATAGTAGGTGGATAAAGTTTCAAGTTTGCATTCTTTTGATGGATAAAGGATATGTTACATAATTTAATATAATGTGATGGATTACATAAAATGTTTGATGAATCTTGAATAAAATATGTGTATTTGAAATCTCATTTTAATCCCTTATATGAAAAGATATTCTTACATAAAATGGTCATTTGATATATAAAATAGTTAATTATTTAAAATGTAGGGTTTGTGATTCATTATATTCTATAACATGTTTTGAAAAGGAGATAAGTATAAAATAGTTTTATCTAAGATAAAAGTTTTTTCCTATATATTTATTAAAATGTTAGGGATAATATCCCACTTCCCTTAGGTAGTATATTTTGAAAAAACAATTAGTACATTTATCAAATCACAAAGAATAACTAATCAGATATGGTTGTTCATAGTTTATTTATTAAATATTCAAACTAAAGAAAATATGTTTTATTTCTTGAACAAAAATGAGTTTGTATATATTATCAAGATATTATAGGGAGAATATAGTTTAAATTATTCTAATGATTGTAAGTTTAGACCTATTGAAGTTCAAATTGTAACAAATAAAATATTATGTTTATTATAATTAAATGTGAATATCACATTATATCTTAAAATAGTTTAGGTTATATTAGACAAGGGAAATTTAAATAGTTAAATTTAGTTATCATAATTAATTTAATGTTAATTCATATCCTAAAAGGTTTTTTATATATCGGTAGAGAAAGATATTAATGTATATTGTTACATATCGTTATCAAATGAACACAAAGTAAAAGTTTGAATGGAAAATATCCAAGATGATGATGATGAAATTTGAAAGAGTTATAAGAAGAAAATATAAGTTATTAACATCATAACATATGATTTTGTGGAGTTAATATGATTTAATACAATACTCAAGGGGTTGAACATGAGGATAATGGATCATATCTATTGATTATTCAAACACGAAATTATTTATAGATTTTAATCACTAAAGAAATTTAATGGGAGGGTTTTATCAAATTGAAACATAGATATGTTGTGGGAATTACATAGAGTTTTAATGTTTTAAAAAAACCATAAAAGTGTATAAAACATAAGGCCTCTCTAGCTATAAGGACCCTGACCCTAGTAACCCAGAGCTGGTGGATAATTTATTACATTGGAATGAGATGTAAGGAATCACATCCCAAAAGAATGAATGGTTTAGTAGTCTTGGTAAACTAGATATATACACAATTTCCAGATTATATTTTAATAAAAAACTACAACATAGTTATTTTCTCAATTATCATTATCCTCACTAGAATATCCCTATATATATTTCATAGTACATTTATTAGATTCAAGGGAAAGGAAATAAAATATGGGTGAGCTCAAAATCTCAATAAGAGTTAATTAAAGAAGAATCTATCACAAGTAAATAAATAATAATCAATGTGGGGAGGTAAATGTATGAACACATATTCCATTTAATCAATAACATGACTATAATGATTAGGTAAGGAATAATCATTGTTGTAAGGTAAATAATTTAACACACATTCCATTTAAGTAACTTCACTACCATGAATAGATAATGAATAATAAATATTTCTAGGTAAATAACTGAACACACATTCTATTTAAATAACCTGACTATTATGAATAGATAAAGAATAATCAATATGGAAAGGTAAATAATTGACCACACAAACCCTTTAAATAACTTCACTATTATAAATAGTTATGGCCTAGTTAATATGGAATGGTAAATAATTGAAAACACATTCCATTTAATCAATAACAAATAATGTAATGCATCACGAGATGGTATAATAACCAAAATATCATGGATGATAATAATTTAATTCTTAATGAAGGAAATTATTAATTATTGGATGTCATGATCTTAGGAATCATGATAACTCTATCATTAAAACATTTCACAAGATGGTTTAAACTATATGTTTAAGTCTATCTTACTCATTCAACTCATTAAGAAAACCGATGCGTCAAGGGGATATATTATTCTAGGCACCAATCATCACTACATTTCTTAATCATTCCTTATATATATCAAATAATCAATATAATTTATAAAAAATGTTCTGTGTCATCAAATATCTATATTGAGTAAAGAATACATATTAAATCAATATTTCCCCAGATAAAAAAAAATTTCAATATAGGACACCATATATTGAAATGATATATAATTTAAGAAATAAACATATCCATGATAAATATTATACATATTTAGGTGAAATATGTTGTCCAATGATCATATAAAGTGAATATTTTAAGGAAATGTTAATGACTATAAAAATGAATCAAGAAATTAAATTTCAATACTTTCCATTGTAAAAATAATCATAAACCATCCGTAGAAAGAATAAGGATGGTATAAACACAAAATATCCCCATTGTAGTATAATTAAAATAAAGGGTTGTTGTCATTGATGAATATCAATATTATAAAAAGATATTTAAAAACATTTTTGAGGAAAATATCCTTTTCCACTTTGAAAATATATTTATTAAAAACTAAAAGTTCAAATAAAAATTTTAAAGGGAGTTTATTTTAAAAAAAACTTTGAACCATATAATGTAAGATTTAAAATATTGATTGGTCATTATGGTATGAAATTATATACATTTCATAAATGTTTAAACACCAATTCCTTTCACATTTTTAGTAAAATTCAAATGGGTTTGGTTTGGAAAAAAATATGAAGATTCCCTTGAAAAAAAAATTAAAAATAAAAAATAGTTTAGTTTTTTTAATAATTTTTTTGTAAAATATTAAGAACCTTTTTATAAAACATAGTTTTATAAGTAAACATATTTTAAATCAAAGAGAGAAATATAATCATATTTTATTAAAACAACTTTTAATCATTTTATGTACTATTGAGTAAAAAATGGGTAATATTTCTTGAAAAAATATTCAATAAAAATAGGATAATAAAATTAAAGGGTTTTATTATCCAATGATAAAATAATTTACTTTAATGTAAATTCAAGCATAAATAATCCTGATTAAAATGAGGTTTTGAAATAAACCCTTAAAAAGATTATAACATTGAAGTAAAAATTTACCAATAAGTTTATTATTTTTTTCAAATGTGGATCCACATAAAATAAGTGAATTTACAACATAATATGGTCAAAATTAAATAAATTCATAATCATAAAATATTTAACATAATAAAGTAGTAATATAACCCAATGAAAAGAAATTGAGTTATGATATTCATTACCACTTGGAAATTTTCAATTGAAAAGCCCTTGGATGGAATAATTCAAATTGAATCTGAAAATAACATGAATTATTAAATTTTAATTTTATTTCATGTCATAGGGTAAGTATATACACCATATAAAAGTAATTAGGTGCATAACATTTTAATATTCCTCAATGAATCGAAATTGAGATGAAGTCCCTTACCTTAGGCTTCCATTGGGATGAACACGATTTAACCTCCTATATAATGGCTTTAATCATGTAATTAATTATTAACATGAAAATATTAATATAATATTATATATGATCCTCTTATAACATCTTATCACATATTTATTAATAATATTTAATTTTTTTCATTGCTACAAGTGCTAATTGACATGTTTTCTCAATTGTTTTTTATCATGAAAGTTCTGGTTCTTGCACATATTATAGAGTTATTTCACGTAAATAATTATATCCTTGTTATTGATATAATATTTTTTCATTAGATATGTTTTTAGAACCATTTTTTAAATTTAAACATGGATAATGGATCACATTACTTCATGGAGATGGTAGGTCATACGTACGCACGAGTGACATTATAATTTCCTTAATGGATGAAAGGTTAAGGAGGTTGGTGATATATTAATTTTCAAAAATAATATAATTTCATATATATCACATATATTCAATAAATTTGTGTTGGATAAACTATAAAATATAATTCCCTTATTTTAAAATCTATTGGCGTAACATTCTCCCCACCTTTAATAAATTAGTTCCTTAAATTTTAAACTTTATCTTGGTAATCAAGGTTTTGACATTTGGAAATACCATTATTAAAAACCCCACATCATAAAAGGGTTAATAAAACTTACTCTTGATAATATAGAAAGGTAAATAAGAATGTCTTCTGAAAATATCACATAATTAGTTTTACTAGTCGGAGAACATCAGGGGAAAGTGAATATATGTACTTAGAGAAAAATAATAAATAATTATAGAGAGTGGTATATGTCCTTGATCATAAGAAATTTAATGATCAATCAAAAATTAAGGACCTCAAAACCATAAATATGTGATGATTTAAAAGACTATTTGATTAGTAGGACCTGAAGGTAATATGGTATCATTTTTATTTCAATATACTTTTTCTAAAGTTGAGGTATTATTTTATTATCTAGAAATATAAGGAAATATTCTTACTTGATATATTTATATTTCAAATACAAAATTACATCCCTCAGTTATGCCATAAATAATTTCCAATTCATCACTTACTCTAAGAAATGAATATCCAAAAATAATTTTCTATGCCTGAATAATTAAAATTAACTTTTAATTGATCATAATATCTATAAAACAGTGAAACGTATTTCTATATATCTCAAAATATTTAAAAAAAATATTGTTAGAATAAGTTATTAAATATAATACATTAATCTATCAACATAAACAATGACACCGCTGGTTCAAAAATAATATTTTTTCTTCTAATTATTTAAGAAATAATATTGTCATATTAACTAGAATACCACATAGGCTTGTGGTAGGAATAATACCCTTATCCCCCATTGATTATGAATTCAGGACCTATAGTCTTGCCAGATGCAACCTATCATAACATGGAATGTGGATTTTCCTTTTTATAAAACCATATTAATATAATTCCTATAACATTTAAAAACTATAATAAATGAAATAAGCTCAACATTAAAGATAATATAAACTTTAAGTGTTACAATACCATTAAGAATATTCCAAAAATCGTATGAGAATTTATCCTTAATTAAAGTTTTCACATAAATATGGACTAAAACAATGGGTTTTCATGACATAAATTTCTCCAAAAACATTATCAATATTTTTAGAATACCCTCACCTAAAACCTAAAAAGTGGTTTTTAAGAGTTTTATATTATGATCAATATTAATCTCATAAACCCATGATGGTATCCAAATGTATTAACATAATGAAGACACATATGATTCTAAAATTTAACACATTTCTTATATGTTTCATGATTCTTATAACCAAAATACCATTCATAAAAATACTTCTACAGTATATTTCTTAACTAATAATACATAAATACTTCATCTATTTTATTTCAATATGTTCCTTACTTGGTCTAGATGTCAAATTTTAGAAGAGGTAATTGACTCACATAATCCCTTATTTCCCAAAATTTAAGATAATAAACTATAAATGGATCCTTGTGACGAAATTTATTTCCTTCCATAGTACTATATATTTTTTCTAGAATTTTTTTTTCTTTATGTCATTATTTTACACACAAAAAACATCTTCACATTTCTTTGAGACACCTTAGGTTTAACCTGGGTCATTTATTTTTATCATCTATTGAATTCATTTAGAATTTCTTATGAAGAAAATATGAATTATCCTAATAATATACCACGGGAGTGTCAAACTAGATGTGCCTTAATTGTCATTTTTGTATACCAGGTAACAATCAAGTCAATATTGACACACCTCTTTCAAATTTATTACACCTAAGTACATTTTTAATTGAACAACAACCACTTGTAGTATCTATACAGGGATGTATGGCTAATAAAACCCACATAATCTCTTCCTTAATAAAACATCTGGATATTCTTATGTACTTATCCTCATAGTATATCATATAGATATGTTTTTTAATCTATGTTTTCTTTAATAAATTTAATAAGGTTTCTTCTAAACTTTCTCTGATACCAACTATAATGAAACTAACCTAAGTAACCCAAATTCAATTATATTTTTTTACATTGGCATAAGATATAAGTAATCACATATGGGAGGAATGTGTATTTTACTAGTGTTGGTAAACTATATAGATATATGATTACCATATTTCATTTGAATAAGAAAATAAAACATAATATTTTTTCCCAAATATCATTATTTTGTCTATTATATCATTACATATATTTCATAATACACTTTATGGATTCTTAGAAAATAAATAAAATAATGGTGTACTCAAATGATCAATAATAGTTAAGTAAATTGAAAGCTATCAAGAGTAAATAAATAATAAACAAAATAGAATAATCCATATGTAAAGGTAAATATTTGGACACATGTAATTTAATTAATAACATGAAAAATAATGTTTATATAAAGAATAATTAATATGGAAATGTAAGTAACAAAACACACATTCCATTTAAATAACTTGGCCATTATTAATATATGAGGAATAGTAAATATGGAAAGGTAAATAAATGTACACACATTCTGATTAAATAACTTGACTATCACTAATAGATAAGGAATAACTAATATATATAGATAAATAACTGAACACACATGTAGAACCCCCTGATTTCTGGTATGTAACCCTTAAATGTTTCTTTTCATGGTCATAAATTTTAAGGGTGATGAATGCGGGATTTGGGAGAACATTGGAAGTTGTTTTGTGGTAAAATGGAAGTCACACCAGAAGTGCACAGTTTGTCTAATCGTGCGGACAAACCATGTGTAATTGTTCTTATTAAGGCAGTGGCTCCAGCACGGTTGGAGTATGATTAGGGATACCATGCGATAAAACCATGTGAGGGTCTACCTAGGTTGTAGCTAATGCAAGTTTAGTGCATGATTTGTCTAACCATGTGTACTAAATGCACGGATGGTTTAAGTGAGATCCTAAAAAGCGGATCTCACAAATTTTTTCCGCTAAGTGGCCCATTTTTTCTCCTAATCTGCCATAACATGGTATTTCTCTTCCTTTAATTTAGGATAACCTATCCCAAGCATTTTGGAGGTGATCTGGAGGCTTTCCTTTATTAATCAAAGCCAGATTATTGAGGTATGTGATCGTTCTTCATCATTCATGATCAGTTTCTTAGATCTACATAGATCTACTTCTCCTATCCTCTTGGTTTCATAGATCTATGCCCTTTGTGGGTAGATCTAGGGGCGTGGATGCCAAATATGATGATATTTGTTCTTGATCTTTCTAGTAGAATAGATCTAAGGTGGGTTTTGGAGAATCGACCAGGTTTCCTTGTGCATTCTTCATTCATTGGGGTTTTCATCAAAAAATTCAAGGTATGAGGCTTATTTATCAAATCAACTTAGTAGAAATGATTGTATTTATTTCAAATTTTATGTGTTTTGTTTAATTGATTGTGATTTTTTTGTTAAAAACTTATTTGGAGCCTTCTTGGGTGATGGCTGTGAAATCTAAAAAATTGGGGATTTTGAATGAGTACCTTGGTTCTAGGTTTTAAAATTTGGATTTTAAAAAGGTTATTTTCCTAGATTGGTGGATCATTATTGGGATTATATTTTTTCAATAAAATGGAAAAAAATCATGAATTTAAATGTTTCTTTGAAATTTGTTGTGCTTTGTATTTCTAAAAAATTTCAGTTTTATTGAAATGGTTTATTTTGGAAATAACATTATTTTCCATAAATGGTGTTGGTGTGAGATCATGGTTAATGGGCTCTTAGTGAGGGACGAGTACCATTAGGGTACAAGGTATGTGACCCTGGATTGGGTGTGTGTGTCATTGGGATATAAGGTAATTGGACGAGAGATCGGTCATGAGTACAGAACTTTCAAACGAAGAATGCATGTGTGGGTGTGATGTGAACTATGGAATGGGTATGACAATGATAAGAAGAATGGGTTTTAAATATTTGATAAGTTATTTTTTTTGTAAAAATAACTTGGTTGAAATTGGTTTCATTTGGTTTTGTGTTCACTTGGTTGCAAACGGTTTTTGGAACGTGTTTATATTGAGTTATAAACTAATTTGGTAAAAAAAAATTATATAAACTATTTTATATAAATGTGGTTAATGTTTATATACTAGTGGTGTGAGTAGGGAAGTCATTGGAAAAAACCTACTGAGTTTTATACTCACCCATGCTTTGTCACTTTGGTGCTTTTTCAGATGTTATTTTCTAGGATAGGGGCAAATGCAATGTTTCCCAGGTTTTTAGCACTACCTCATGATATTTAGGTTGTTCGGTGATTGTGGATCTTGAATATTGTAGAGCATGAAATCTTGTGGTCTCTTGAGAGTCATTAGTAGTTTATCTACTGTTTACTTTGATATTGGTTTGGTATTCCACTGGTTCACACTTTTATGTGGTTTTGAGATACATGAATTTATTGAGTTATCTTTCATTTGTTCATTTATCATAGAGAGAATGTTTTGATTATGGTTGGTTGGTTAAAGTTTTTATTTATTAAAGGGTAAATCATCCCCCACTTGTATTTAAACCCTTAGGCATTCATTTTCATCCTTTGGCATCTTGGGGATGTTTCTTAAGGCCAAGTAATGAATCGTTGTAGTCTCAATCCAATGAGAATTAGCGGGTCATTATAAAATGGCATTAGTATGGTCATTCATTTATGGTACACGTGTTATCAGCTTGTTCGATCCATGAATAACAGGTGGTCATCAGTGTTCTTATTCTTGGAGTTGAAATTATTTCTTGTCTATTCCATGGGTTGAAATATTATATAGGAGTAGGATTATTGGAACTTGAAATGTATATCATAAAATAATGTAGCTAACCCTATTATGTTGAACTTCATGTTACCAGGGAGTTGGGTACATAAGTGTTTAGAGACACTTCTAGTATTTAAAAATATAATTGTCATGGGTTTAGCTAATGAGATGATCATGAAATACATTGTAGAGGAATTAATTTCTTCTAGGATTGCATATTTTATTTGGAGTAATGATTTATGATTTTGTTCATGGTGTAATTTTATGAAAAATGCGGAATTTGTTTTCAAATTAAATATTTTGAAACAAGGATATTTGGTATTTTTAAAATGGTTTAATTTTAAAAAAGTATGTTAAATGTTTTCAAAAATAGTTCAACATAGAAAAAAGGTTGTTTTGGATAACAATGTTGGGATAGTGATGTGATAGAATTTGAAATTCTAATCCCTCAGTTGCTAGAAAGTGAGATTGATGGAGTCTGTTGTTGGTTTAGAAAATGGAGCCTGGTATGCATCATCGAAACCAACCTGAAGAAGTGCCAGAGAATGTGGTTGCACCTTAACCATGGGTAAACCAAGAGCTGGTTTATAGTATCATCCAATATTTTCAAGAAGTGGATACGGGGAACCAAAGGAAGGAGCCAAGTCATGTGGATCATACCATCCAGTTCATGAAGCAGAATCAATCGAACTATCATGGTGATGCTAAAACCGAGAAGGCAGAGGTGTGGCTTAGTATAATGAATCGTATCTTAGACTTCATCAGCACACTAGTGGATATAATGGTCAAGCTGGGGATGTAAATTCTCAAGGATCTTGAACGCCAATGGGGGGATTTAGTGGTTCCAACTAAATTGGATGAAGGCCTTACATGAGAGGATTTTGAGGAATTGTTCAACAAACAATTCTATCCTCCCACGTTTGTGATCCAGAAAACGATGGACTTATTAATCATGAAATAAGAGACTCCCTCTATCATAGATTATGTGGATAAGTTCATGAATTTATTCTATTTTAACCGAAAGTTATGGAAAGTGCATCCTTGAAGGAACACATCTTCGAATCGGGGCTACGGTAGGAGATTCAATCAAAGATTATAGTACTATATATTATGGATTACACGAAGATGGTGAACATAGCGACTATGGATGAATGTGACATCTTAGGTTCTATGGGCGGAGGTATGATGATACCCATAGGGAATTTTGAAAACTCAAATGATGGGAGTAAGTGGAAAAGGGAAACCTATTTCCAAGGTGGAAGTGGAAATCAGATGGCTGGATCGGCGAACCTTCATCCACAAACCCAAAGTAAAGAAGGTTGTTTTCAATGTGGTTCGCTCAACCACATAAAGAGAGTGTGTATGACACAACCTAGAGCATGTCATAATTTCCACAAGATAGGTCATCTTCAGTTCTATTATCGCAATGCTCCAAGGTCGGGTGCTCGAGACACTTCTCAAGAATCGCAAGAATCATATGCTTTGATAGGATGAGGACAACAGAATTAGTTTCGTTATCAAAGAAGAGCTAGCCATAGTGATTATAGAAATACCATGACTCCTCAACTCGGGAAATCTCAGAAAGGAAACAAGGAGAACAATACAGTGATGAAGCAATTGTATGTAGGTGATAAGATCATTATCTATTATCGGGCTAGCCCATCTACGATGATAGGTGTGATTCTTTTGAATTCTACCCTTGTGTAAGTGCTCTTCGATACTGGTGCATCACATTTTTCATTGCTTCTCATACTATTGACATCCTATGTTTAATTTTGGAATTGATGCCTTCTGTTTTAAAATTTCAAACTCCTCTCTGTGAAATATAATGTCAAGCCTTTGTGTGTCGATCATGTGTTATAATTGTTGATGAAGCTGAGATGAAATGGAACTTCTCGATGTTTGACATGGGTGTCTATGATGTAATACTGGGAATGGATTGGTTGAAAATGTTTAAGGCTCACATTGACTATTATAGGAGAACATTCAATTTTACAACTGTAGATGGAATCGAGTATCTCTTTAGAGGAGAGACGATAGTAAAGAAATGAGAAAATAGATTATTAGCACCAATGGTGTGAATGATATCCAATCAGTTGGTAGCATAGAATTTGGTATCAATGGAAGAGATCAAAGAAATTAATTTTCCAGTAGTGGTGGATCAATTTCCAGACATATATTCCAAGAACTTCTCAGGGTTTCCACCTATAAGGGAAGTAGAGTTTACGATTGATCTCCTTTCAGGGACCAGTCCTATTTCCCTTACATCTTATACGATGGAACCAATAGAGTTAAGGGAATTGAAAGTGTAGTTAGAGGAGCTGGAAAGCAAGGATTTTATTCGACCAAGTACATCTCTGTGGGAATTATCGGTCTTGTTTGTGATGAAAGAAGATGGAACTCTTTAGTTTTGTGTTGATTACTGTAAAATTAACCATGTTACGATAAAGAATATATATCCACTTCCACGCATTGATGATCTTCTTGATCAATTAAGTGGAGATCAATAGTTCTCAAAAATTGACTTACAATCTGGATATCACCTATTAAGAGTTTGGAAGGAGGATATTCCAAAGGAATCTTTCAGAAGAAGATATGGCCACTATAAATATGAATTCATGCCTTTTGATGTAATGAATGTGCCAATGGTCTTCATGGATTTTATTATCGGATATTTCAGTGATATCAGGATTATTTTGTTGTGGTGATTATGGAAGACATAGTTTTTTATTCAAAGACAAGTTTTGATCATGATAAACACATGGAAAAAGTGTTAAAAATCCTATGTGATCACCCTTTGTATGAAAAATTATCAAAGTGTTATTTTTGGATATATGAAGTTTGTTTTCTTGGGCATGTCATTTTGAAAAAAGGAATTTATTTTGATCCTGAAAATGTAGAAGTTGTTTTCTCATGGAAACTCCCGAAGAATATCTTCAAGATTCAAAGATTTCTTTGTCTATCTGGTTATTACTGATGCTTTTTCTGTGATTTCTCCCAACTAGATTCGCCAATAACAGATCTAAAAAAGAATAATTCTTTATTTAAATGGACAGAGTAATGCCAAAAGTTCTTCCAGGAACTAAAATTTTGTCTTACATTAGAACCTATCTTGATCTTTCCAGAATTAGGACCGGGTTATGTGGTGTACTGTGATGCTTCGGGATCAGGGTTGGGTTTTTTTCTCATGAAATGAGACCATGTGGTTACTTATGGTTTAAGGAAGTTGAGGGTTCATGATAATAATTACCCAACACACAATTTTAAGTTATCTATATTCGTCCATGCCTTGAAAACATGGAGAAACTCTCTCTTTGGTGAGAAATTCACTGTGTTTACGGACCACAAAAGCATGAAATACATTTTCTCACAACGAGATTTGAATATGAGGCAAAGGATATGAATTGAGTAACTCTAGATGTTTGACTTTGACTTGATGTATACACCTGGTAAAGGGAACTCTGTGGAGGATGCATTGAGTAGGAATTCATATACTTGGTGAAATAATCTTTAGATGAATGGCAGTTGATATCACTCATATCTAACATGCATATGGAATGTGAAAGATGGGGTGATGTTACAGTTTTCTTCTCATCTATTCTTATTCCAGATTTGGTAAATATAGTCAAATAAGCACAAACATCTGATGCAGAATGTCTTCTTATGAGTTCAAAACTCAATGGTGGTGAGACCATTAAGGTTTGGAAACTTGATGAGAGTTAATTTTTGTGCTTTGGAGAATGTATTGTTGTACCTATGGATTTTCATGAACAACTCCTTCATTCTTACAACCATTCGAGATGGGTTTTACATCCTGGTACATAGAAGATGTATAAGGTGTTAAAGGCATAGTTTTGGTGGAGCGACATGAAAAGAAAAGTGGATGAGTTCGTCTAGAGGTGCTTAACTTACCAGCAAGTTAAAGTAGAGAATTAGATACCAATAGGAATTTTGCAGTATTTACCTATCCCATTATGTAAATGGGAAAAGATAGTAATGGATTTGGTTACAGGTCTTCCAAGAACAGTCTAGAAACATGATGCCATATGGGTGATAGTGGATCAGCTTACCAAGTCATCCCATTTCATTCCAATTAATGAAACTCATACAGTGGAGGATCTATCTAAAATATATATCTAAGAAGTAGTAAATATGCATAAAACACCAGTTTCAATCATATCAGATAGTGATCCAAGTTTCACATCTTTTTTTAGAAATACTTATAGAAATCCCTTCTGACTCATTTGACTATGATCACGGCGTATCATCCTCAGGCAGAAGACAAGTATGAGAGGACAATACAGACATTGGATGAAATGTTTTGGGCTTTTTTAATATATTTTGACTGATCATGATAGGATCATATACACTTGGTCGAGTTATTATACAATAAAAACTATCATACCTCGATACATATGGATTCGTTTGAAGCACAGTATGGGCGCCCTTGTCGTTCCCCACTCTATTGGATAGAAACAAGTGAAACTTCACTAGTTTGGATGAGCCTTGTCCAAGAAACAATGGAGAAGATCTAGTTTATTTTAAAGAGGATGGATATGGCTCAAAGTTTTCCTAAATCTTAGGTGGATCACCGTCAAAGATCGTTGTCATTTGATGTGGGTGTTCATGTCTTCTTAAGGATATCTTCCTGGCTTGAACATGGTTGTTTCAAGAAGCAGGTCATGTTATCTCCTTGATACATTGGCCCTTTTGAGATACTGGAATGGGTCGTAGAGGTGGACTATTAGTTGGAATTACCACCATGGTTCAGTTTAGTACATAATGTGTTCCATGTATCTCAGTTGAAAAAGTATCACCCTGATCCTGACTAAGTGATCAAATGGGATCACATTGACCTAGAGTCGGATGCTTCGATGATATATATCTTGGTGTGGATTTTGGATAGGTGAGAGAAAGTCTTTCATGGAAAAATTATAAGTCTATTTTGTGTATTATGGTAGCATGGTCAGATTCAGGAAGAGACTTGGGAACACAAGAAGGAAATTAAAGAGTAGTTTTCAGAACTCTTTCACAGAAGAGAATGTTTTCTACTTTCTGAGGACAGAAAGACCAATTGTGGGAAGAATGTAGTTCCCCAGTTTCTAGTATGTAACCCTTAATTGATTCTTTTTATGGTTATAAATTTTAAGGGTGATGAATGGGAGAATTGGGAGAACTTTGGAATTAGTTTTGAGGTAAAATGGAAGTCGCACAGGAAGCACACGATTTGTCTAACTGTGGAGACAAACCATGAATAATAGTTCCTCTTGAAGCATTGGCTCCAACCCGGTTAAAGCATGGTTTGGGAGACTATGTGAGGAAACCATATGATAGTCTAATTAGTCAGTATCTATCGCATAGTTAGCACACAGTTTGGATGACTATGAGAAATAACTGTGCAGATGGTTTAACTAAGATCCTAAAAAAGTGTATCTCACACATTTTTGCCTCTAAGTGGCTTGTTTTTGCTTTTAAGCATCCATAACTTGGTATTCTTCTTCCTTGAAGACATTAGAACCTCTCATAAGCATTTTGGAGGATATATGAAGGATTTTATTGGTGAATATAATCCAAATTCTTGAGGTATGTGATCATTATTCATCATTCTTGACTGGTTTCTTAGATCTACATAGATCTACTTCTCCTCTCCTATTGGTTTCTTATATATACACCCTTTATGGTTAGATATAGGTGTTTGAATTCCAAATATGGTGATATTTGGTCTTGATCTTTCTAGGAGAAGAGATCTAAGGTTGGTTCTTGGATAATTGACTCAATTTCCATGTGCGTTCTTTGTTCGTTGGGGTTTTCGTCAAAACCTTCAAGGTAGGAGGATTATTTATCGACTCCACTTAGTATAACTGATTGTATTGATTTCAAATTGTATGTGTGGTATTTTATTTATTGTTATTTGGTTATTGAAAACTTTTTGGAAACCTTCTTGAGTGATGGTTGTGAAATCTGGAAAATTGGTGAATTTGAATGAGTTCCTTGGTTCTTGGTTTTAAAATGTAGATTTTAGAAAGTGGATTTTATAGATTTTTTGGAAAATGACAGGGATTAGATTTCTTCAATAAAAGGGAAAAAATTATAGAAATTAAATGTTTCTTTGAAATTGGTTGTGCTTTGGTTTTCAATAAAAGTTCAGTTTTATTGAAATGGTTTATTGTGGAAATGGAAGTATTTGGAATAAATGGTATTGGTGTGAGTTAAGGCTTAATGGGACCTTAGTAATGGATGAGTACCATTGTGGTACAAGGGACATGACCCTATATTAGGGGCGTGGTCCATTAAGACACAAGGTAATTGGACGAGAGAATGCTCATGAGTATGGAACTGTAAAATAAAGCATGCATGTGTGGGTGTGTTGTGAACTATAGAATGTGTATTCCAAATGATAAGAATAATGGATTTTAAAGCATTTATTAGTTATTTTTCTAGAAAAATAACTTTCATGAAATTGGTTTCATTTGGTTTTTTTTTCACTTGGTTGCAAACAGTTTTAGGAACTTGTTTATATTCAATTATAAACTGTTTTACTAAATTTTTTAATAAAAAAGGTTTTATATAAAAGTGGATAACTTTTCTATACTAGTGTAATGATTATGGAAGTCATTGGGGGAAATCCTACTGTGTTTTATACTCACCCCTTCTTTTTCACTTTGGTGCTTTTGCAGATGCTATTTTCTGGGACAGAGGAAAAGGTAATGTTTCCCAGGTTTTTAGCACTACCTCGTGATATTTGGGTTATTTAGTGATTATGGATCATAGATATTGTGATGCATGGAGTCTTGTGGTATCTTGATAGTATTTATTAGTTTATCTATTTTTTACTTTGATACTAGTTTTTTCTTCTATTGTTGCACACTTTGATGTGGTTTTGAGACACATGAATTTATTGAGTTGTCTTTCATTTGTCAATGAATCATATAGTGAATGTTTTGGTTATGGTTGGTTGGTTTAATGGTTTATTTCTTAAAAGGTAAATCATCCCCCACTTGTATTGAAACCCTTTGGCATTTATTGTCATCCTTTGGTATCTTGGGGATGTCACTTAAGGACAAATAATGACTCGTTGTGCTCTCAAGCCAATGATAATTAGCGGGTCATTACAACACACACCATTTAAATAACTTGAAAATCATGAATATATAGGGAATAATAAATATGGCAAGGTAAATAACTCAAAACTCATGCCATTTAATCAATATCATAGAATGAAATGAATCTAGAGATAATATAATCATGAAAATATCATGAATAATTATAACTGAATTCTTAATTAAGTAAATGATTAATTTTTAAAGGTCATCATCTCATATATCACGACACATCAACCGCTAAGACCTTTCATAAGATGGTTTGATACTATATGTAGAATCTCATTTAATTATAGCATAATGATTCATCTCATGAGACTACTGGTGCATTGAGGGGATATGTAATTATAGGCACCAACCATCACTTCATGTTTAAATCATTCTTTATATATCAAATAATTGATTTAAGTCATGAACAGTGTGTCTTATCATCAAATATTTGTATCGATTAAAGAATATGGATTTATAAATATTTCCCCAGATAAACAAATATACTTAAATATAGAAAAAAATTATGAATAAATGATATGCATTTTAATAAATAAACATATCCATGATAAATATGATGGATATTTAGGGGAAATTTAATATACAATGATTGCATGAAAGTGAATATTTCAAGGGAAAGTTAATTACAACAAAAAATAATCCATAAAGTTTATTTCAATAATTTCCTTGCAAAAAATAATCATAAACCATCCATATAAATAATATTTACAGTATCAATACAATATATCCCCATTTGAGTATAAGTAAATTAAAGGGTTTTTGTCATTGATGAATACAAATACCATTAAAATATCATTAAAAACATTATTGAGGAAAGTATCACTTTCACATTGAAAATAATTTTTCTAAAAAAATGTTCAATAAATATTTTTAAAATAATTTTCATAAAAATAATTATTTTAACATATAAAGGGAACATTAAAACATTTATTGGTCATGATAGTGGGAAATTAATTACACACTATACACATTGAAACAAAGATTCCTTTCACATTTTCGATAAAATCCAAATGAGCCTAGTTTTGAAAAAAAACATAAATATTCAATTAAATTTTTTAAAAACAAGGAGAGAATGTACAAAATTTTATTTAATAAATCATTTTGAAAATTATAAAAACATTTTTTAAAATATTTTTAGAAAACATGGTTTTGGAAGAAAAAATATTTTCAACCGAAGAGATAAATGAAGTCATATTTTCTTAAGAACTTATTGTAAATCCTTTTAATCACTAAAGATTATGAAAATTTCATTATTACCTGAATAAATAATAAATAACCATAGAAAAATAAAATTAAAGGGGTTTATTATCCAACTATCAAATAATTTATTTTAATGGAAATTCAAACGTAAATAATTCTTATTAAAATGATATTTTGAAATAAACCCTTAGAAAGATCATAATGTTGAAATGAGAACTATCCAATAAATTGATTATGTGTATAAAATAAAAATCCACATAAAACAAGTGGATGTAGAATATAATATATTAAAACATAAATAGACTCATAATCATATAATATCAAAGACAATGAATAAGTAATATAATATGATGAAAATAAATTGAGTTGTGAAATTTAATACCACATGGTCATTTTCATGTCAAATCAAATTTGAATAAATAATTAAATTTGAAACTTATAATGCTAAAAATTATCAATTAATAACTAAATTAAATTTCAAAGGGTAAATATATACACTATATAAAAGCAATTAGGTGCAAAACATTTTAATATGCTTCATTGAAGGGAAATTATGATGAAGTCCCCTACCTTACACTTCCTTTTTTTTGAATGGGATTTAAAACACTGTATAATGGTTTTAGGTATTTAATTAATTCATTCCAAAACCATATTCATATAATATCATATATTATCCTCTTATAACATCTTATCACCTGTTCAATAATAATATTTCATTATTTTTATTATTTCGAGTGTTAATTGTCTTGTTTTGTCATTTGTGTTTTTCATAAAAGTTATAGTTCTTATGCATATTATAAATTACCAAAATCTATATAATTATATTAATGTTATAAATATCATTTTTTTCATTAGATACATTTTTATAATCATTATTGAATTCTAAAAATAGAGAATGGGTCACATCTCTTTGTGGAGATGGTAAGTCATACGTACACATGAGTGACGTTATCATTACATTAAATAATGAAAGGGAAAAGAGGTGGGTGATATATTAAATTTATAGATTTGATATAATATCATATATATTACATGTATTCACTAAATCTATCCTTATTACCTTTAATTTAAAGAATAAGGGAAAAATGAATCACATCGCTTCGTCAGGTAGTCGTATGTCGTACACATGAGGGATGTTATCATATTTTAAAAGGAAAGGTGAAAAGAAGGAATATGTGATATTAAAATTATAGAATTATAGTAATATTAGAAATTTAATATACATTTTTTTAAATATATAATTATATCTATCCTTGATAAGTGGTGATATAAAATGAATTACATCGGTTCATGAGGCGGTAGTCCATCATATACAACATCGATGGATTCGTTTCCCAATTGATGGAATAGGAGATTGATATAGGTATATCATTAAAATAATATAATATTAATATATTTAATATACTAAGGTTATTATTTAATAATTTTTTAAAAATATTTTAATTATTTTTAAGAAGAAACATTATAAAGATTCTCATTTAAGAATGTTACCACTTCTTCGAACAACTTCTTTTGGTTTGCACCAAAAGCCTTCCTAGGTTGGATTTATGATCAAAACAAGGGATATATAATTTCTAAGGGTATTATTTAATCAATTTAGATAGTTATTTGATAAAAAATATATCTTTTTAACTGTTATGTGTGGAAGAGAGGGGTGTCCTTTTATAAGTGGGAGAGAGGATACACATGGAATTTTAGAAAATATTAAATTACACCCACATTTTATCATGCGAAAACGCCTCCAAAATGGGTCATTATAGAACCTTATAGGTTATAAGGACTATATATATCAATTAAAAGGTTTTTAAAAAGTTGTTAGTTTATTTTATCCCTTACCTTTTTAGTCTAACTTCCCCCACCCCACCCCTACCCCTTGAGAAATCAGTTTTTACCTGAAGTGTGGTAATTAATTTTTACTACTTTTACTATTCATAATAGTCAAAACATAAGTTGAAATTATTATATAATATCAATTATTATTATTCCAAATATTGAATCAATTTTTTCAAATTTATTTAATATAATTTTCATAATCAATTTAAAAATTATACCCATAGAATCGACGGAAAAGCGAGTTCTGAAGAGAAACATCTCATAAGTATATAAAGTTTTCATATCAAAATTCAATATGATAATGATTTAACTGACCTATATTAGTTATAAATTAATATTATTTAAATAATTTTAATTTAAAAAAAAATTAAAATATAATTTATCCTTGTAAATTATTTAAAGGAAAAGACAGTTTTCAATAAAAAAAATATTTTCGATATTCATCATAAAATGAAACATTTCAGAAAAAAAACCAAAGGTTCACCCTAATAGAATCATTATATTCATATTTAAACAAATAAATCTAATTTTTTATAATTAATTTTCTAAAATTTGTAAAAATATATTTTAAATTATGTGGTGAACTCATGACTAAACAATCTTTTTAGAAAAGTATTGTTTCTTTTAAATGTTTTTTATTTATATTAAATAGATAACCATAATTTTTATAATTTTATTTTTAATATTACTACCTACTAATTTAAAAATTATTTTATAATGTTATACTATATTACAGTCCATGTAGGCTCAAGGTTGATTATTCTACAAGCTATCGTAGAGATTAAATTTAAAAAATATATTTCAAGGGTTATTAAAGATCGGGGTTGCATATCATATATGATATCAAATATAATATTATTTATTGTCAAATTAAATTGGATAATATTAATTTTCCATTTTATAATTTTCATGTGATTCAATGTTCATAAACATTTTTCCTTGTGTATTTTATAATTTGAACTTCTTTTCTTGGCATGTTTTTAAATCCCTCTTAAAATGAACTATTACATAGTACACACATAATAAAACAAAAAATATAAGGATTTTATTTTCATATTTAATTTTGAGGTCTCTCATTCTATGAATAAAATCTTATCCTTCTAGATATATTGAACATTAAATTGGTAATATGATCAAAGTAGGCCTCGAAACAAGAATATTCTGGGAGAAGTGAACTGAATAACAACCCAATAAGAAGACTATATCAGAAAACATACAAGAACAATTAAGATAAATTTAGAATTATAGGTATAATAAATCATGAGGAACATTTTATCCAATAGTTACAAGAGTTAATTATGAACTTTAAAATGAGCTATAGGTGTCCCATGTTAAGGATGAAATTCTGGGCTAGATTCTATGGACAAGAAAAATAGCCCACCATTTCCATCATATATAGAAAAAATATCAAATTATGCTGAAATTTTATAGTGTTCTAGGTGAAATCTTGGAATTAAATTTATTCTTATATGTAACACTCCAATCCATCCATCTAGAAGCTTGTTTTGGAATGTCTATTAGTTGGATGCAAGATGAATCTGATTTTTTTCAAGTGTGAAAAAGTACACTATCAATTAATGTTACACCCACCTATGCCTACCACAATTAATTGTGGTGACTAGGAATTTTGTAGTCTCAACCCAAGGATCCCAAAATTGCTATTTAAGGAGTTGATAATGTTTTTTAGGGGAGATTGTGCATGTTTTCAATTTAATTTTATGCTTAAAATTTGATGTTATAGTCACATTTTTTCAATTTTTAGTTTCTCAAATCACCTTAGATTATTAATAAATATTATTATTCTTATCATTTTTTTTATTTTCATTACATATTGATACCATTTCATTAAGGTGTAAATTTATTCACACATAAGTGAGATTAATCTTTTAAAAATTATGGACTCTTTATTATTTTATTTTATTTTTCACTTTAATTCCTCCCTCATGAGTCCAATTCCTACTTTCATTGAGAGAATAACATCAATGGAGGGATAAATCTCTTATGGGTTGATAGAATGGAGTATAAAAGGGATGGATTGGATGTTTTTATCGCTCTATAAAAGTTTAATAATTTCTTTTTTTTTTATTTTTCCATGACATTATTTTCTATCTTCTTATTCCTTATTGAATTTTATCACCACACTTGTCATGTGATAATAAAATCCTTTACCTATAAGTGCGCATGAAGATGATCCTCCAATTGTGTGGGTGATTCTAATGTGTATGTGAATGTGTAAAAATATTAATTAATGATTTTAGTTTATTTTATTGAATGAATCTTTCTCATGATAATGAAATTAAAAAAATTTAAAAACAAATCATTTAATCCATCCCTTGAAATAACCTAGGATCAACCTTTTTTCATAAATTTAATTCACATATCTCTCTTTGTGTTAAATTTAACCATCTAAAAACAAACTAATGTTATCTATTTCAAATCCAAATCTCCCTCCTAGAATGTTTGTGTCTTTAGGTTTATTCTATGTTCTCTGAGGATTCAACAAACCAAACTACACGACAAGTGACCACTTCAACCCTAATAATATGGGAAAATTTATAAAAGACCGTATTTTGGAACCATTATTAGGTAACCAAGTAACTCAACTCAACCATCATTCTATTCTCTACTATTTATCTTTTCTCACCTCAATTTTTATTACATTTTCCATTTTCTTTTTTTCACTTTCCTTTGTGTATGTCTACCTATACCTGTGACTAATCAAACTAATTTCTTATGGTGGATAGTTATAGGGGGAATCAATTTCACCTAGTTTTATATTTAAATTATATCCTAATATTTATAATACTCGGAATTAAATACTTGAGCCCATTCCAATGAATGTTCTTCCAAAAAATCAACTCATAAACCTAGGTGGGAACAAAAATGGAAATCCAAATGAGGTAGCTTCTAACTTAGGTAATGTAGTCGACCAAACATGATTGGATATCTCAAAAATACACGGACCAATGAACTCTCTTACATTAGGAAAAATTCCCTAGGAGAATCCAACTATTTACTCAAACCTCATTTCCTAAACAAAATTCCATTTTTTCACAGGATGCAGTCAGAGATTTCATACCTTCATGTCAAGGAATTAAATGACATAATTGAAACCATGTTCCCTCCAAATCAATTGGAGTTAGATAAGATGAGTATCTTTCATTTCTCAATGAAATATCTGGAAAATAATTGGTTAAAAAATCTAAGACCTACATCAATCCACTCTCAGGACCAATTGAAAAGAAAATTATACAAAAAATATTTCCCCATCAGAAAACAATTTCACTTTAAAATAGTAACCAAAAACTTTTTGATAAAAAGGGGATACATTTTACAAAACATGGGAATAGTTCCAAGACACACTCAACACAATAATTAACCATATATTTTCAATTATATAACAACTTAAAATATTTTATGAAGGGTTGGGCCCTCAAAGAAAAATAATTCATTGACATTATGTATAATGAAACCTTAAAAAACAAATCCCCAAGTTATGCTTACAAGTATTTAGAAGGAATATCCATACAAAACAAAAAATGGATAAAAACACCTTACTAATAGAATCCTCCCAAATTTGGTGTATTGAACACTCTTAAGGAAGAATAAAGTCTTAGGGGAAAACGTTTTTCAATAACTATGAATTTCAAGGAGATCAATCTCTGGAAGGTCCAAGAAATCAAACTGTTGATCATGTTTTCATAATTTGTGACAAACATGACCACAAGAATAACAAATATCAATTCATCCCTTATATAAAGTATTTTATTTTAGGATGACCAATTTTGAAGTTAAATTATTTTAAATTTCACAATCCATAGTAAAAAAACGTTGTTCAATTAAGGTTCAATTACCATCCTACATTCAAATGGAAAGATAACCAATAACACATCCAATAACCCAGTCAACAACAAAGACCAAACCCCTGCCCTCGATAGAATTTTCAAACTCATAATTCATTATAACCAAAACTAGTATAATACCTACATCCTATGGTCCAATACCAACAACCCAACCAGAAACCCATTCACCAGCCAATCCATCAACCAAATAATCCTCCTAGGATAAACCAACCAACATAATCCACTACATAATTTTTCCCTCTACCAATCCTAGAACAGTTGTATAAAGAAATAGCCAATATGAACTCAGAAGTCTCATCCCCTAAACAAGAATTTTAAACCATAAATATTTGCAAGGAACACATGCCTACGTAGGATGTACCATCCCTAGCCTTAAGTGGAGAATCTAGTTACACACAAACCTTTCATAAACAACTAAAATCCATGACTATCTAAAAAAGTTTTAAATATTTTGAAAACCCTTAACAACCCATTAAATAACCATTAAAATATTTAATATCACTTGGAAAGGTTGATTAAATTCCCTAAGAATACGATAATTCCCAAGAGAATTTGATGGAACCATAACCACACCAAAAAAATAAATCAATTTATCCCCTTACCTCAATGCATGAGAGAGAAATCTAAACCTAAACTGAAAGAAACTTGGAGTGAAATATTCTCTCAGATTAAGTTTAAAATTCCCATTATTGATTTAATAAAAAGGATACCTGCATAATCCAAGTACCTGTATGATCTTTTTATACTCAAAATGAAGTTATCTCATAAAAACCAAGTCCTTTTAGTGCCTAATGTGAGTACCACAATTCATCGAAACATTCTTCATCAGTTTAAAGACTATAGTTATCAATAAATCAATGTCAAAATTGGAGATAAAAAAGTTTTAAAATACCTTTGGGATCTCAGATCTAGATTTAACCTCATTTATCATACAATTTATTTATAATTAGGGATTGAAGAGCTATAACAAACTTATTTCACACTCCAAATTTTTGATGGTAGTGTTTTTGTTCCTAAGGGTATGCTAAACGATGTCTTGGTGAAGGATAAAAATATAATTTACCTTGGTGAATTTTCCTTGATGATTACCCAATATTATCTCCTAGGGAACAAACCCCCATCATCCATGGGTATCTTTTTTTAGAAACTATCAAAGAAGTCATCTGATTTAGGAATGGGAACATAATAATAACCTTTGGAAACATGATCCTCAATATGAAATTTTTTAATGAAAACTCACAAACATGGGATGATGAAGAGATTCACTAAGTCAATTGGATATGTAGTTCTAATAGTTAACCATAGGAACATCAAGGAATTGTGTAAGGATGTTTAAGTAAATATGATATTGATTTTTATTTTTCACAAGAGTGAAGTTTGTCTCCTTGTATTGAAAATATCTTAGATGGATCCTTAAATAATTTTTGATGATAAAAAATCAATGATACCATTGGAGTAATCCTAAAAATTAATTCCATACCAATTCTTAACATTGATCTATCCAATTTGGTGGATGAAACTTCTATTCAAAAGGGACCAATTCTGAAAAGAAATTTTGAAAAGGAAACTGAGTTCAATGCAAAGTCTCATCCTTATTTTGAAAATGTTAACCATGTCACGACCCCCTCCCCACAAAGTGTACCCTTCCTGGACCAGCAATGTGAGAAGGGAGATAATGACCCCCAAGTCCCGCCTCCAGAAGGCATCCAGTTGGTGACTAGCACTGAGGGTATAGCAAACACGTAAATGGGAAGCATTACCCTCTAAGAGAACACATGTGGAAGAGAGAGATGAGATATACACCAACCAAATCCAACTCAGATAGAAATATAAATGAAACCCCAATTACACATATGAAATGTTATGAAAAACCACTAAAACTGAAAGGGGAAAATTGTAAGTACCCAAAAGAAAGTAAAACAGCAGCAACCACAAGCCCGAACAGCTCCTGCAACCGCAGGCTAGTAGTAACCGGCCTAATCTTCAACCTACTCCGACCTGAAAAAACATTTTATATATACATAGGGTGGGTATAACAGTATAATTAGTAAGATCATCCCTGAAGCCTCTCATGTAAAAGTAAAGAAAGCATGCTAAATCATAGTGAACAACAAGTGAAACTTACTCGTTATCTAAACAAGTATACTATGTTCCCATTCTCACCAAGGCTACTCTCACCAAGTAACATATACAAGAGTATATAATATAACAAATAATATCAAGGGTACCCTGCTACCACTTCCCCAATGGTTTTCCACTTTGCCCCAACATTGCACGTCGTAAGAATCTCTCTCCAAAAAGGCATGCCCACAGACACCTGGGAAAATCACCACAAAATGAACTTTAAGCAACAAAACCACCACGTCCATGTAAGAAAAGTAACCAGGTAGTTTCTGGGAGCCACCACATCCCGCATAACTTGTATCATACGTCGGTTATTATACCTCAAGCCATTACATCCCATACACTGAGTAAGGATCCTCAATCCATCATAGCCTATACACGTTACACCTATAGTAGTCCATGGGAAACTATATCCAGAATATGTGTGTGTGAATAACCACATGCCATTATATCCCTCTACACACATATATGGGGAAAACTAACAGTTGTTCCTAATAGCACAAGTAACTATCAAGAGAAGAGATTAGGACCAAATGGGGTAGTCAGCAATTCATCCTCCCACCGTAATGTTTGGAAAAACACCCCCAGGGCTCAGAATCCATGGGGTGTTAGTTTCTATTACTGAAAAGGTGCAGTAGTGTATAGAAACACAAAATGTACAAGATATACTCTATCTCACAACCACACTATGGGAATAACCTTGTCTTAGACTAAACTGCAGCTAACGTCTCTCGGACTCTGGGATGTCACTTCTAAGACTAGGTATCCTATAAGCACACAACCATTTAAAGAGATTTATTAGATTAATTTATTCCATTTTTATCAATTACACTTTACATTCATTAATTCTTTAAACATTAATTAACCACTTAAAATTCCACATTAAACGCCATTATCATCACACCCAAAGTCCACTTCCCCTTTAAAAATTGTAACCTGAGAATTTCATTCCAGAAAGCTCCAATCCCATGCGTTAACATCATTTATTCAATTATGAATTACTGAATTACTTTCCCACACTCCTAGGCATTCTATAAAAACATTCTAAGCTACTAAAAACAAGGGGGGTCAGCATGGTGAGTAGATGTACTACCCGTAGAGTCTTTTCTGCCTATAGCAAGAGCGTAGAACCATCCTCCCTCGAGAAGCTAAACAAAGAAAGCACGTGGCATGCCTCGTGTGTCTTTTCCTCTTTCGGAAGAAGGGTAAGCAAGACCAGAATCCTTGAGAAGTGGGGAAAAGTAAAGCAAATAATTAACCAATAAGAATCACCAAGCATCTAACTTTCACATCCATCCCGATTCATCATCCCTGGTGTCCTCCCCAACACCCACATGCATAAACTGATGCATATCGCAACTATAGGTGTCATCTGCTACCACAACCAAAGGTCTCCATGCCCCCACATACCACAACAACCATCCATCATAACCCAAGCAGTATGAAAACAAACATCTTAACAATTGTTCTCTTGGACCTTTAACAATAAAGAGTGTAACTCAGAACCCTTCAAGGAATTATTAAACAATCGGTTCTTTAATCCATCTTGAATTAACCGATTTATTATTCATAGGTTCCAAATTCGGAAAACCTAATCAATAAGATATAAAAAATAATTAGACATGCTTACTGTTCCAATTTCATTGACATCAAATTAGAACAAGGAGAACCAGATTCATTTACATGCCTCTTTATCTTTTAACCAAACAATTATCAATTAATTGTTGTTTAAGTTCATTACCAATTTCAGTCAAGAATTAAAATCTATACAAATAAAGGATAGATATCACACTATCAAGAAAAACAAGAGGCAATAACATACGATCGATATAAATTTATTTATCCGGTTCAAATATTTATTATGTCAATTCCATTGTCATATAGTGGGATAAACCATGCTAACTATACAGTTGCACATATAAGAAAAGAGAAGCAATGAATCCCCTACCTAAAATGGTTATTGATGTTCCATATACGATAACAGTCCACACAACGGTTCAAGATTGCCTCCTCTCATGACAATTGCATCCACCCGAGGATGCCACAGTACGACCACACCAACCGAAACCCAAGAAAACTCCATTTGAAGTATGGATATCACATGCTATAATATGGAAAGGGGAAACATGAGAAGATGAACCCCGAAATAACGACGATAAAACATACCTTAATTTGATGAAGGATTGACCCTGTCTGCTTGCACCAAATAGGGGGTGCACATGTAACAGGAAGAAATTCAAGGGGAAACCAATCCACGGGGAAAAGTTTGATCTCACGATTCCTACGGGAAGGAAGGAAAGGTTCGATCATATCACACTAGAAATAATGAGGACGAACAAGGGAGGAAGATAACTTTTCCCTTTGGAAGATTTAATGGAGCGATGGTTTAAGATACACTTGATTTCCCACTAAAAGAGGATCGCATTAAGCCACACTGTTTGACCATGTAAAAAAATCTCAAGCCATAGGAATAATTAATATAGGATTTATGGCCTTTGAATCATCCTTAGAGTCATTAAAACAAGGCTTTAAATTCATTTTACATCAAAGGAAAAATTAAAGGCGTGAAACTGTTGGAAGCTGGAAACACTATTCATGAACCTCACCATTGGAACCTCACCGTTCTGGAAACACTGTTCATAAACCTCACCATTGGAACCTCACTATTCTAGAAACAGTGTTCATGAACCTCACCGTTGGAACCTCACCATTCTGGAAACACTATTCATGACCTCACTGTTGGAACCTCACTGTTCTGGAAACACTGTTCTTGAACCTCACCATTGAAACATCACTATTCTGGAAATACTATTCATGAACCTCATCATTGGAACCTCACTGTTCTAGAAACACTCTTCATGAACCTCACCATTGGAACCTAACCATTCTAGAAACACTATTCATGAACCTCACCATTGGAACCTCACTGATCTGGAAACACTATTCATGAACCTTGCAGTTTGAACCTCACCGTTCTGGAAACACTGTTCATGAAACTCACTGTTGGAACCTCACCATTCTAGAAACATTGTTCATGAACCTCACTGTTTTGGAAACACTATTCATGAACCTCACCATTTTGGAAACATTGATCATCTAAGGTTACCCTTACATTGTTCGTAGAAGGATAATGTTGACACCGTTCACCTAATGTTACCATTGCACTGTTCACAGAAGGTTAATGTTGACACTGTTCACCTAAGGTTATCGTTGCACTGTTCACAACGGTCTACTATTTGAACTGTTCACCTAAGGTTACCATTACACTATTCACAACCGTCTACCATTGGAACTATTCACCTATGGTTACCATTGCACTGTTCACAACGGTCTGCCATTGGAACTATTCACAAAAGGTCACTATTTCACTATTCATAATGGTCTACCATTGGAACTGTTCACCTAAGGTTACTGTTTCACTGTTCACAATGGTCTACTGTTGGAACTGTTCCCAGAAGGTCACCGTTGCACTGTTCACAACAGTCTACCATTGGAACTGTTCACTTAAGGTTATCGTTGCACTGTTCACAATGGTCTACCATTGGAACTATTCACAGATAAGTCACCAAGACCTCCCGAAAGACTCAAACAACAGATTTTCAAAAAAGGAAAGGACCAGAGAGATCAGGTACATTACATCAGATACCTATCAAAACATTCTCTTCCTTGAGAATTCAAAACTTACCTAGAGGGAAAACAAAACGGTCTGAACAACCACCAATCAACATACCTGTCAAAATAGAGCAAGCCACAAAATGTAACAAAAGAAATCCATATCATAAACATGAATGGTTTATAACCACAAATCCAAAGTTGTTACATGAAAATATTTAAACATCAAACAACTCTGGGTACTGAGCATATATCTGCAACTCACCTTCCCAGGTACTCTCCTCCATGACATCGTGTCGCCACAAGACATGAACTAAAGGAATAGAATACTCACGAAGCACCTTCTCCTTGCGGTATTGGATCTCCACAGGTCTATGCTCAAAGGTGGCATCATCATCAACATCGATCTATCCCCAATAGATGATGTGAGATTCATCATGAAGATAATGACAAAGCTATGATACATGGAAAACATCATGTATCTGACTCATCTATGGGGGAAGTGCTACTCGATACACCACAGCTCCAACCCGAGCTAAAACCTCGAAAGGCCCAAAAATTGGGGGGAAAGCTTACTCCCATGACCAAACCTTCGCTACCCATGATGGGGAGTCACCTTCAGAAACACATGATCCCCAACATTAAACTCTAAGGGTCTCCTCCTTTGATCAGCATATGATTTCAGATGATCTTGCACTGTCTTCATCCTCTCATGAATCACCTAAAACATCTCTATTGTATTCTGCAATAGTTTCGGTCCAAGAATTGCTGACTCTCCGACCCCAGTCCAGCACAATGGAGAATGGAAAGTTCGACCATACAAAGCTTCAAAGGGCACCATACCAATGGTGGAGTGAAAAATATTATTGTAATTGAACTCCACCAAGGTTAAGTTTCTCATCCACGAACCTCCAAAATCAAGAACACAAGAGTGTAACATGTCATCAAGAGTCTGGATGGTTTGCTCTGTCTGACCATCTGTTTGGGGATGAAAAGAAGTGATAAGGCATAGTTGAGAACCGAAATCATGTTGGAAACCTCTCTACACCCTGGAGGTAAAATGAGGATCTCGACCAGAAATGATCCTCCTTTGGATTCCATGATGTCTCACCACCTCCTCCAGATACAGCCTCGACAAAACTTCCACAGAGCTTGAATCCTTGATCGCAATGAAGTGGGAAAATGTTGTTAAAAGATCTAATACCACCCAAATAGCATCATATCCTCCCTGTGGTCGAGGTAAACCATTAATAAAGTCCATTGAGATGTCCTCCCACTTCCACTGAGGAATATCTAATGGCTGGAGGAGACCACCAGGAACACGGTCTTTGGCCTTCACTTTCTGGAAGACCAAACATCAAGACACAATCTCTGTAACCGCACGCTTCATCCCAAGCCAAAAAAACTTGATCCTCAAGGCTCGGTACATCTTTTTCACGCTAGGATGCACCAATAAATGTGAACAATGAAACTCTATGAGGACTATCTCGTGTATTGTCAAAGGAACAAAAATCCTTTCGTGATACAACACTCGGTGTTGTTCATCCTCCGACCAACCATTAGGGGCCTTGCCACAAACAACTCATTTTATGAAGAACTCCACCTCTAGATCCCCCAACTGAAACTCTTCAACCTTCTGCATCAGGGATGATTGTACCGTCATCTGAAAAAGACAACCTCTACCCCAAACTTCTCCTGTATCAAGATGTAATGCTCACATCACTTCCATTACTGTCTAGGAAACACCAGATACACACACAGCTTCACTACGTGACTTTTGACTCAGCACATCAGCTATAACATTCCCCTTTCCAGGTGTATATGATATTTCTAAGTTGTATTCCTGTAATAACTCCATCCACCGATGCTATCGCAAGTTCCAGTAACACTGGGAGAAAACATACCTCAAACTTTTATGATCGCTGAAAACCACAAAGCGCTCGCCAATGAGGTAGTGTCTCTACAACTTCAGAGAAAACACCATGGATGAATTTTCAAGATCATGGGTGGCATAGTTATATTCATGGGGATGAAACTATCAGGACCCATAAGAAACAACTGATCTCTTGTACATCAGAACGCAACCTAACCCCAAATGCGAAGTGTCGCTAAAAACATAAAACTAAACTCCCTCTCTTGGAAGACATTGAACTGAAGCACTTACTAACTTCTCCATTAGATACTCGAAATCTACCTAACACTGATCATTCCATATGAACACCTGATCCTTCCTGGTCAAAGCTGTCAGAGGGGTCGCAACTTGTGAGAAATTTTCTACGAACCTTCTGTAGTATCCTGTGAGACCTAGGAAACCTCGCACCTCTGACACTGTCTTGGGGGCTGTCCAAGACACAACTGCTTCTATTTTCAATGGATCCATAGCTACTCCTTGTTGGTGAAAAACATGCCCCATGAAACAGAATTATCAATCCCAAAACTCACACTTATACAACTTCCCAAATAGCTGATGTTGATGAAGAACTCTCAAAACGGTGTGTAGATGATCTTCATGATCCTCCTCAGATATGGAGTACACAAGGTTTTCATCAATTAAAACCACCATGAACTTGTACAAGAACTCAAGGAAAACAGAATTCATCAATCCCATGAACACAACTAGAGAATTCGTTATGCAGAACAGCATTACAATGAACTCATAATGCCCAAGACGACAACAAAAAGTAGTCTTCAGGATATCCTCATTATTTACATGCATCTCATGATATCCTGACTGAAATTCAATCTTTGAGAACCAACTTTCACCATTCATTTGATAGAATAAATAATCAATCGGTTGAATAGGATATCAATTTTTTATTGTCTCCTTGTTCAAGTGATGATAATCGACACACAACCACAAACTGTTGTCGGCCTTTTTCACGAAAAAATAGTGCACCCCATGGTGACACAGTCAGTCGAACAAAATCGCACTATAACAGACCATAAATCTATATATGTAACTATCATAACTCATAAGGGTCCATCAAATATAGAGACATAGAGATAGGAGATGCTCCTGGTTGTAGTTCAATCCCAAACTCGATCTCTCGTCGAGGGGGTAATTCTACAACCTCTTCGGGAAAGACATCAGGGTACTCTTCTACGACCCTAGGAAATGCCAACTGCTGAACCTATGAGGAAAACAACATCATCTCAGACATCACGGATGATAAGGATGAAATGTGCCTAAAGCCTATCCGAGGATCTCGCTCGCCAACAAACACCACCAGCTCTCCATCCACACCAATGAAAACGACCTTCTTCCTGAATCAATCCACGATATCCTGCATCGAATACAACCAATCCATATCGAGGATGAAATCATATGGTTGTATTCGTAAACATAAGAAATATCCCCAAGAGCATTTTTTCCCCAACACTAGCTCACAGTCTCTACATACTTCAAACAATTCAGATTGACCTCCAACTGGCGTAGTCAACGTCAAGGTCACTGGAAGCCTCTCTACCTCAAGTCCCAAGGCATGGAAAAGGGTAGGTGATATGAAGGAGTGTGTCAATCCCGAATCAAACAAGGCATAAACCAAGGTAGAAAACAATCAAAGGGTAACTCGAACGATGTCTGGCTCGCCTGGAGCTAGTAATGCTAGAGCATGAAGCTGACCACGACCTCCTCCATAGCCTCTCTGGCCCTAATGTAGACCACCACCATGGTCACGCACTACTCTCTGAGGACGGTGAGCATCATGGGTATTTTCTCTACATGCCCTATCTACCCTCTGTTGAACTAAAGCTGGTGAAACCTACTGCTTCTACCTTGGATGGAACTACCTCAACGGACAAACCTGGAGCATAGCACCTGGTGCACGATTACTGCTAGGAAAGGTTGGGCACTCCCGCTGCTGATGACCATGAACACCATAATGAAAAAAAATTCCTGATCCCTTGGCATAGGCTTGAGAGTTGTTGCCTCTAGAGAAACAAGATGTGAAGGGCTGGGACCTACCCTCGGTTGAATGGAAACTCTTATTCCCTAAAAACCGGGAGACCCGGACCATAGCTCCTCTTCATGAGAAATCATGAAGATTCCCCTCTCATGATGATCTGGTTCTGGTCAAAGTCTTCTTGACAACCTCTACCCTCTCCAGCACCTCAAGATATGTCTTCAGCATAAATGGGGTGACCTGGTGCTATATCTATGGATGCAAAGCCTACTTGAAATGCCTATCCCTATCCTACTCATCTGGAAACAGGTCCAAAGAATATCATAAAAGGTTCCTGAAATGGATTCCAAACTCTCCCACACAAGATCTCCCCTGTCGAAGGGTAAGATTTTTCTGGAGACTGGATGTCTTCGTAGTTGAAGAAAGAAACTTGACTCTAAACTTGTCTCAGAACTCCTCCCATGAGATTTTTGAATCTTCACGATCCCCGAGGAATAATAAACACCACTACCTCGCTGCTCCACACAGCATCATCACAACCAAGGACACCGAGTTATCTTTCTGAACAGGAATCAAACTGAATCCGATCTTGACCTCCTCTTACCAGTCTTCTATGACTTCATATGAAATGGAGCCCTTGTAATTCTACAGACTCTGGAACTGAAAATCTCAGAGTGTCTTCCTCCAAGTGTCATCGTCGTCAACAACTACCCTACGACAATCTACTGGAATATCCTGCTAGATATCTACTATGAAATCCTGATGAGGACGTCGATCTGGAGCCATACCTATAAAATAAAAAATAGTTAGGGATCCTAAACCTGGAATATGGAAGACTCAACATTAATTAATTAGTTGTTTTCTTTTATTCATTTTAGTTTATCCTATCCCAATGTCTACCCATTCAAACACAGGCACAAAAAATAATGATGCATGATCCTTTCCTAGGTCTCTACCCTGTAACTAGTATCACCTCATTTAGTATTCATTGTAAACATAAAGGTCCGTACATCAGATCATAGGGGGGCCTAAACTCCTATGTATTAACCAGTCTCTAGTGTTTACATCACTTGCTAAACATGAATGACATTGTTTCCCTAGCAACCCATGAAACCTTGCATGTGCCTAACACCAATCTTCATCTTATCCCTCAACCAAACCTCTGATACCACTCTGTCACAACCCCCTCCCAACAAAGTGTACCCCTCTTGGGCCGGTAATGTGAGAAAGGAGATAATGACCCCCGAGTACCGCCTCCAGTAGGCCCTGGGCTGGCGACTACCACCGAGGGTATATCAAACACACAAATGGGAGGCATTTCCCTCTAAGAGAACACATGTGGAAGAGAGAGAAAATATAGACACAAAACAACTCCAACTCAGATAGAAATATAAATGAAAACCCTAGTACACATATGAAATGTCATGCAAAACCACTACAACCGAAAGGGGAAAAACTGCAAGTCCCCAAAAGAAAGTAAAATAGTAGCAACCACAAGCCCCAACAGCTCCTTCAACCGCAAGCTAGTAGTAACCAGCCTGACCTCCAACCTGCTCCAAGTGACCTGAAAAAATAGTTTATATATATATAGGGTGAGTATAACAGTATAATTATTAGGATACTCCATGAAGCCTCTCGTAAAAAGTAAAGAAAGCATGCTAAAGCACAATAAACAACAAGTGAAACTAAACAGTCATCTAAACAAGTAGACTAAGTTCCCAGCCTCACCATGGATACTCTAACCAAGTAACACATACAATAGTATATAATATAATAAATAATATCAAGGGTACCCTGCTACTACTTCCCCACTAGTTTGCCGCTTTTCCCCAACATCGCACGTCCTAAGCATCTCTCTCCAAAAAGGATTTCCTGCAGACACCTAGCAGAAACACCACAACATGAACCTAGTGCAAGAAAACCACCATGCCCACGTAATCCAAGTAACCAGGTAGTTTCTGGGATCCACCACAGCCTGCATAATGTGTAAAATACATCTGGTATTATAACTCAATCCATTACATCCCAAACACCAAGTAAGGATCCTCAATCCATCACAGCCTATAAATGTTACACCTATAGTAGTCCATGGGGAACTATATCTAGAATATATGTGTTTGAATAACCAAAACCAATTACAGCCCTCTACACACATATATGGGGAAAACTAATCGTTGTGCCTACCAACACAAGTAACTACCATTAGAAGAGAGTGGGGCCAAAGGGGGTAGTCAGTCATTCATCCTCCCATCGGAATGTTGGGGAAAACACCCCCTAGGGCTCAGAATCCCTGAGGTGTTAGTTGCCCTAACTGACAGGGTGTAGTAGCATATAGAAACCCAAAAAGTATAGGATATACTATATCTCACAACCACACTATGGGAATAACCTAGTCTTACACTCAATTGCAGCTAACGTCTCTCAGACTCCAGGCTGCTACTTCTAAGAAAGGTTATCCTATAAGAACACAACCATTTAAAGAGATCTATTGGATTACTTCATTATTTTTTTTATCAGTTCCACTTTATGTTAATTAAGTATTTAAACATTAATTAACCATTTACAATTCCACATTAAACATCATTAGCATCACACCCAAAGTCCATTGTCCCTTTAAAAATTGTAACCAGAGCATTTCGTTCCAACAAGCTCCAACCCCATGGGTTAACATAATTTATTCAATTATAAATTATATAATTACGTTCCAATATTCCCAGGAATTATAGAAAAATATTCTATGCTACTAAACACAAGGGGGATAAACACGGTGAGTAGATTCACAACCCGTAGAGTATTTTCCGCCTATATCAAGAGTGTAGACTCGTCCTCTCTTGAGAAGCTAAACAAGGATAGCACATGGAATACCTGGTGCGTCTTTGCCTCTTTCAGATGAACGGAAAGCGGGAAAAGCTACCTTGAGTAGTGGGGAAATGTAAAGCAGATAATCAACCAATAAGAATCAGCAAGCATCCAACAATCACATCCATCCTATTCCATCATCCCTGGTGTCCTCCCCGACACCCACATGCATAGACCGATACATCTCGCCACTCTAGGCATTATATGCTATGATAAACAAAAGTCTCAATGCCACCACATACCACAAAAACCATCCAGGCTCACATCACAACAAAAGCAGAAGGAAAACAAACATCTTAACAATTGGGCTCTTGGCCCTTTAACAATCAAGTGGGTAACTCAGAACCCATCAAGGAATTATCAAAAAAATCAGTTCTTTAATCCATCTTTAATTAAATGATTTATTATTCATAGGTTCCAAATTCGGGAAACCTAATCAGCAAGCTATAAAAAATAATTAAACATTCTTACTGTGCCAATTTTTTTGACATAAAATTACAACTAGGGGAACCAGATTCCTTTACATGCCTCTTTATCTTTTAACCAAACAATTATCAATTTATTGATGTTTATGTTCATTACCAATTTATATCAAGAACGAATAGCTAAACAAACAGGAATAGATATCACACTATCTAGAAAAACAAGAGGCAATAACATACGATTGATACCAATTTATTTATCCGGTTAAAATATTTATTATGTAAATTCCATTATCATCCAATGGGATAAAACATGATAACTATACAGTTTCACATATAAGAGAATACAATCAATGAACCCCCTACCTCAAACAGTTCTTAAATTTCTTTATACGAGAACGGTCCACACAATGGTTCACGATCACCTCCTCTCGTGACAACTTCATCCACCTGAGGATGCCAAAGTATGACCACACCAACCGAAACCCAAGAAAACTCCATTAGAATCATGTAAATCACGTGATATAATATGGAAAGGTGAAATAGGAGAAGATGAACCCTAAAAGAATGTTGATAAAACATACCTTAATTCAATGAAGGATCGAACCTTTAGGCTTGCACTAAAGAAGGGGGTGCACATGCAGTAGGAAGAACTTCAAGGAGAAACCAATCCATAGGGAAAAGTTTGTTCTCACGATTCTTACGGGAAGGAAGGAAATGTTCGAGCATCTCTCACCATAGAATAATGAGGAAGAACAAGGGAGGAAGATATCTTGTCCCTTTTAAAGATTTAATAGAGTGATGGTTTAAGATATGCTTTATTTCCCATTAAAATAGGATTGCATTAAACCATGTGGTTTGAACAAGTAAAAACATCTCGAGCCATAAAAATAATTAATATGGGAGTTATGGCCTTTGAATCGGCCTTAGAGTCGTTAAAACAAGGGTTTAAATTCATTTTAGGTCAAAGGAAATGTTAAAGGGGTGAAACTGTTGGAAGATGGAAACACTGTTCCTAAACCTCACCATTGGAACCTCACGGTTCTGGAAACACTGTTCATGAACCTCACAGTTCTTGAAACACTGTTCATGAACCTCACCGTTGGAACCTCACCATTCTGGAAACAATATTGATGAACCTCACCATTGGAACCTCACTGTTCTGGAAACACAGTTCATGAACCTCACCGTTCGAACCTCACTCTTTTGGAAACACTATTCATAAACCTCACCATTGAAACTTCAATGTTCTGGAAACACTGTTCATAAACTTCACCGTTGGAACCACACTGTTCTGAAAACACTTATCATGAACCTCACCATTGGAACCTCACTATTCTAGCAACACTGTTCTTGAACCTCACCGTTCTGGAAACACTGTTCATAAACCTCACTGTTGGATCCTCACAGTTCTAGAAAATCTATTCATGAACCTCACCATTAGAACCTCACTATTCTGAAAACACTATTCATGAACCTTGCCATTGGAACCTCTCCATTCTAGAAAAACTATTCATGAACCTCACCGTTGGAACCTCACCATTCTGGAAACACTGTTCATGAACCTCACTGTTGGAACCTCACCGTTCTAGAAACACTGTTCATCTAAGGTTATCATTGCACTATTCATAGAAGGTTAATGTTTACACTATTCACCTAAGGTTACCATTGCACTGTTCATAGAAGGTTAATTTTGACACTATTCACCTAAGGTTTCTGTCGCACTGTTCACCTAAGGTTTCTGTCGCACTGTTCACCTAATGTTATCGTTGCACTGTTCACAGAAGGTTAATGTTGACACAGTTCACCTAAGGTTACCGTTACACTATTCACAATGGTCTACCATTGGAATTGTTCACAGAAGGTCACCGTTGCACTATTCAAAATGGTCTGCCATTGGAACTGTTCACCTAAGGTTACCGTTGCACTGTTCACAATGGTCTATCATTGGAACTGTTCGCCTAAGGTTACCATTGTGCTATTCACAGTGGTCTACTATTGGAACTATTCACCTAAGGTTATTGTTGCACTATTCACAATGGTCTACCATTGGAACTATTCATAGAAGGTCACCGTTGCATTGTTCACAATGGTCTACCATTGTAAATATTCTCCTAAGGTTACCATTGCACTATTCACAACGGTTTACCATTGGAACTATTCCTAGAAGGTCACTGTTGCACTGTTCACAATGGTCTACCATTGGAACTGTTCACCTAAGGTTACCGTTGAATTGTTCAGAATGATCTACCATTGGAAATGTTCATAGATAAGTCACCATGACCTCCCAGAACACTCAAACACTAGATTTTCACAAAGGAAAGGACCAGAGAGGTTTGGGACATTACAAACCGACCTAATACCAAATTTATGGTCCAACCATAATCACTAAATTATGCATTATTAATAATATATTCTACCTTATCCATTTACATTTCATCTTATCTTGAATCCAATCAATAGATGATGCTTCTGGATGTATTGGGAAAGAATAAGAAAGAAATTAGATGAACCTTTCCTAATATTCTATGGATTTTCCCCATCATTGGAACTCAGAGGATTGTTCTAGAATAGGAATCAAAACCATGTATTCAAACTCATTAGAGATTCAATCCCTATATTAGGTATTTGATAAGGAAATAACTAATAAAATAGTTGAATGGTGGTATCATCTACCCCATTTTTGAGAGTGAGTGGGTAATCCCAATTCAAGTTGTTCTGAAGAAGGATAAAATCACTATGATTACCAATAAGAATGGTGATCTTTTTCCCACAAGGGTGAGTAATGTATGAATATTTTTCATTAAAAATAGTAATCTAATATCGTGTACCATGAAAGACCATTTCTCTTTTCCCTTCATTGATCAAGTACTCGAGTGAGGGGTAGGTAATCAATTCTACCACTTCCTAGATAGATTCTCAGGGTAAAATCAAATTGAGGTATCCCAAGATGATTAAGAAAAAACAACCATCACCTATTTATTTGGAACTATTTATTTCAAGTTCATGCCATTTGGGTTATGAAATTCCCCTAGTACCTTCTAGTGGTGCATGATGGGAATCTTCTATAACATGATGGGGGATTTTTAGAGGTATTTATGGATTATTTCTCTATATTGAGGGATATATATGAGGAGTTTTATATAAATTTTAGAATTTATTTTTATAGATGTGAGTATAAGAATCTAATACTTAACTGGGAAAAATTCCATTTCATGGTAAAGGACTAGTTTGTGGCCATCTGGTCTCTGTTAGAGGGATTGATGTTGATAAAGATAAAATTGATATCATTAATTAACTTCCCTCTCCAAGAAATATAGAGTTGAGGTCCTTATTAGGATATTATGGTTTATATATATGATTCATTAGTAATTTCAACTAAATTTACTGGCCATTTTTCTATTATTTTGGTCAAATATTCTCAATTTATATGGATAGAAATTCATAACGAATAATTATTGACACTCAATTCATTTTTTATCTCTCCACCTATCATTAAATCTCCCAATAGGAAACTCTTATTTGAACACATGTGAGATGGGATTTACATCACTCTAGGAACCTTCTTAGGAAGACATTACAACGAAACTCCTTGTGTCATTGCTTATTCAAGTAAATCATTAAATAATGAAAAAATCAACTACACCACCATTGATAAAGAGTTAATTTATATTGTATTTACCTTAGAGAAATCCATGTCCTATTTTCTAGGATACCCCATCACTATGTCCACAAATCATTCAGCTCTAAAATACGTCTTCTAGAAACAAAATTCCAAGGCTAAATTTTATAGGTGGGTGATTCTTCTTCAAGAGTTTGATAAAAAGATTAACGATAAAAAAATTAAAAATGTTTTAGTTTATCACCTATCAAGGATGGAGTTAAAAGACAAAAAACATCACCTTTCTACGTCTCATTCATTTCTTGATGAGCACCTCTATTCCATGAGTGATTTTCTATTGTATTCTAACATAGTAATCCACTTGGTTATCAGTTTCATTTAAAAATTCATTATAATTTAAAACACTATGTTTTTTATGATCCATACCTATTTAAATATTGTTACCTCAATTATAAATTTATAACCAATCATTAAATATTGTTATGAAAAATTAACTACGTCATAATCATGGAGAGAGTATGTGGTACATATGCATGAGTAATATTTCCATTTTTCAATGATAATTATAGAAAGAAGGTAAGTTTTATTTTATCTCTAAATAATGATAATTATATAAAAAATATCATTTTATTTGTTTAAAAATATTTATATATATCATCCATTTGATGTGGTGATGAAAAATTAATCACATCACTTTGTGGAAGTGGTAGTCCACATGTACACACGAATGACGTTATCATTCTTCAGTGAATGGAATGGCAAGAAAGTAAATGATATATTATCATTTAATAATGATAAATATGTCATTAATTTCATATATAAATATTAATTCCATTAATATAACCATCCATAAGAGATGAATATGGAAAACTAATTACACTAGTTGATGAGGCGGTAGTCCTCCATACACATGAATGATGGATTCCTTTCCCATTTGATGGAGGTTAGAGATGGATATATGTTATTTCATTAAAAAATAAAACCTAGTTATATGGTAGATGATTATGTTATTATATCATTATATATAAGGATTATTTTAAAGAGATGGAAGAATAAATAAAATAAAAATGATCAGTCAAGAACTGTACCTCTTCTTCAGACAGACTCATTTTCTTTACACCTTAAGACCGATAAGATTGATATTATGCCAAAAATATGGCCTAGATAATGTGAGTAGGGATGTAATAAAGTTATTTGGGTTGGTATTCACAAAAAAATGTTTTTTAAGTGTGAATAAATAAGAATAATATGTTCCCTTTTATTAGAGAGGGGAGGGGCATTCTTAGAATTTCTTAAATATTAATTTAATATAAATTAATTTTATTGTCCAAATGGATAACATTTGATGATATTTGAATATAAAAGGATAATGAGTCTAAATAATCTTATAAAATAAAATTTATTCATGTTTGGATCACATTTTTACCCTTATAGTTTTGTCTTAACCCTCGTTAACCTTTTTCACACTTACCATGATAACAATGTTTTTTACTCCTTTAAGGTCAAGATAGATACTATAAATGGATAAATTGACTATAAATAAAAAATGGTTGATATTTTAATCTATATAATAACCAATTAGAAAAATACATGATTTTTAGGAATTTTATATCACCTAATAAAATATTATTTTCATAAAATAGCAATAAAGTCAATTTTATAACTATTTATTTACTTTGACTTTTATAAAACTACAAAAAAATGAAATTCTAATGAAATATTTTAATAAATTTATAACATATTAATTTTTCCTATAAAATTTTTAATTCACACAAATTATTTCAAATTATACTTATTTTATTATTTTTAATATCATTTATGTTATTTCCCCATAAATTGAATAATTACTACGTCCGCGTTCTTTAAGCATTTAAGGTAATTATTTATTCATTAAAATTTAAAATAAATTACCATGATGAATATAAAGAATTTAAATTTCAAAGGAATATTTATAACTGAATATATCCTTTTTTATCCTCATGATAAAAATATTATTATTATTAGAAATAAGAGTATGACATTTTTTACTTTTCATTACATAAAAAATTATAAATGTCATAATCACATAAAAATGGAAGAAAAATATCATATAACAAAATATTGTAAGATTATGGATGAAATTTATGTATAAAATATAATTAATTCAAGTATTGGAGATATTTTTTTGTCCTTATCATTTTATTTTTAACCTTAACTACCTTATTTACCCTTTATCGTGGCAACAAAATTATTAAAGTTAAAATTCATAATTTCTGAAAAAATGAACCAATTTACCAAATTTGGAAATTGTTATTCCAAATATGAAATTAATTTTTTAATATTCTAAACATATAAGTGGTATAATTTGATTTAAAATTAAATTGGGTAAATACAACAAAAAGTAGTTTTTTAGAAAATACATTTTTAAGTATAAAATTTACTTTAAAAAATAATTTGTTTATTTTAAATAAAAAGGAAATAATGAAATATTAAAAAATATCAAAAATATAATTTCAATTTATAAATAATTTAATAGAAAATACATTTTTCAATAAAAAAATATATTTCACTATTCATTAAAAAATCAATCTTTTAAGAAAGTTCTCATGAATTCATCTTAAGATAATTTTTACATGATGAATTAAAAAATGAAGTTAATTTTTTAAAATTAATATTTAATAAATTTGAAATCAATATTTTAGATAAAACCATATATGCATGAGAATCAAATTTGGTTAAAAATAAATCTTTTTTAATTTGACTGAAAATTTACCAAATATTTTTATAATGAATATAACTATATAAAATAAAACTAATGAATTTTAATAGGAAATGAAAATGATTTATTCTAACAAATCCTAGGTATTTATATTCTTCCCTATTTTCTTAAATCACTTCCTTGATATTATATTCACTTATTAAAAAATTTCATATATTTTTCCCTCATAGGTTTTTCATATTCACATGTTTCTCATTAAACTATATGGTTTTCCACAAAACATTAATATAGTGAATTACCATGTTCCAAAAAACATTCTCTCTAGGTAAAAAACATAAATAGGTTGTTCAAGATAAGAAATTTTATCTTCCAACTTAACTACTCTAGGGATCAAAACATGACATGAATTCAGAGCATTTTTTATTAAAATTGAATTATGATATTTGTTATATACTTGGGATAGACTTGAATGAAAGACCACTCAGTGGGAAAATGATCCAACTTTCTCTGATATTTAATATGGTATAATGAACCATGGACTTAGCTTCCCCATTTTACCAAACTACATAACACTTTTCAACATAGATACTTTTATAAAAACAAGATCACTTATATAAAAAAAATCCTTCCGATGGTAATTTGCAAAACTTTTCGTCCTACTTTGAGTCGTCCTCAAATATTTTTGAACCATTATCACCTTCTCAGAAGTCTATGCTACCAAATTTGTTCTCGTAAAATTTCATTCTCCTACTTCATCCCAAAATTTTGTATTCCAACAACAATTTCTATATAATGCCTCAAAAGTTTCCATCTGTATACTGGAATGAAAACTCTTATTATAAGAAAACTAAATTAATGAAAGATAATGATCCCAAATTCCCTCGTAATCCATAGAACAATAATGAAGCATTTCTTAAAATGTAATAATCATTCACTCATACTATCTACCATACTGTGGAGGAAAATCTATACTGAAATTCAATTCAGTGCCTAACGACTTTTGAATACATTTGGAAAAAAATTAAGTGAACCTTGGATAATGATCAAATACAATAGAGATATGAATTACATATAACCTGACTATCTGCTCGGGATAAAATTGATAAATATGATCCAAATATATTGTATATCGAATATAAAGGAAATACAGAGATTTAGTTAATCTATCAATAATAATTCAAGTCCCATTATTAACACTAGAATTATTTTGTAATCCCACTATGAAATACATGGATATATCTTATCATTTCCACTCTGGAACTAAAAAATGTTGAAGGATCCCCTTTGGTAATTAATATTCACCTTTAACCTATTGAAAAGTAAAAAAATTCATGGTAAAGTCAGCAATATCTATTTTTAGTCCATCCCACCAGTAATACACCTGAAGGTATATGTACATCTTAGTGATATCAGGATGAATGGAAAATGAGGAACCATGAGCTTCACTAAATAATTCCCTCTTCATATAGTAAATATCAGGCACACATAATATCTTTCCAAGTCTAAAAATACATTCTTTTTCAATGTTAAATTCAGATAACTTACCCTTATTAACCAATTCTACCTATTCCCATAACTCACAATTTTCATCATGAGATTACTTAATTCTTTCTGATAGAAATGACCGTACTGACACCTGAAACAAAATAAAGGAAGTTCATATATTCAATACTTCTAGGATAAAATTCTTTAAATCATTAATCATAAGGCCATATTCTAAAAGTAACATGGTTAATGTAGAATTATATTTCCAACTCAAAGCATCAACCATATTCTTTTCTTTTCCAGGATGATAATGAATCATGTAGTCATAATCCTTTATCAATTATATCCACCACCTCTATCTCATTTTCAACAAATTCCGAGTTAATATAAATTTCAAATTTTTATAATTTGTATATATTTCACACCTGGATCTATATTAATGATGCCTCCAAAAATTTTAATGTAAAATGCACAAAAACTAATACTAGAACATGTGTAAGATAATTTTACTCATGAGGTTTCAATTAACATGAAACATAATAAATTACATGATCATTCTACATAAGGATACAACCAAGTACATTCAAAGAAACGTCATTATAGATGAAAAAATCTCCATTTCTAGAGGCCATGGCCCAAATTAGATCATTCACCCATCTGATTGTTTATTTTATGAAAATAAGTAGCTCATAATTTTATCCAGATTAATTAACTCCCTTTATAGTTAACATTTTTGGTGGACTAGACAACCAAGAAAAACATTCAACATCCTATTGGTAGTAGCCTGCTCAAACTAAGAAAAATAAAAATCTCAGTGACATTTGTAAATATTTTCCATTCATCAACCACTTTAGTTTTGGTTGGATCAATTTTATTTCTATCATTATTCACAATGTGTCCATGTAATGAAATATATTATAACAAAAAATAATTTTTTTTAATTTTCTGTTTATTTTCTTTTCTTTTTTGGGTTTTCAGAAAAACCCTTATATATATTTCATGATCCTCATAAATTTCTAAATAAATCATGATATCATTAATACAAATAATAAAAAACGTATCCAAATATTCATGGAAGACTTTATTCATAAGATCCATAGATACAACTGGTGCATTAGACAACCCAAAGCGTATAAATAAAACTCATTATATCCATATCTAGTATGAAATAATTTTTTTAATTCTATACAATTTTACCTTCAGCTGATGGTAAATGAACCTTAGGTCAATATTTGAAAAAGTCTATGATCCTTGGAGATGGTCAAACAAATCATAGATAGGAGGAAAAGATATTTTTTTATAATATTGATGTTATTCAAAGATCTATAATCAATGAAAAGTGTCATGGAACCATCTTTATTTTAACAAACAGAACAAAAAAACCTCATGTTGAAGTTGTTGGATGAAATAAACCTTTATCATGAAACTCTTGTAACTACTTTTTCAATTCCGAAGTTTATACTTGAGATATTATATAAAGGGTTTTTTTGAAATTGGATTATCATATGACACTAATTCAATTGTAGTTTTGACTTCTTAATATGGTATAATAACAGAAAATTCATTAGTAAAAATATTACAGTATTCTTTTACCACTGATACGTCATTAATCTGAATAGTTTACTTATTTAAAAATATATGTTCAAGATAACTTTCATTTACATCATTTAAAATTTTCTCAACTTATTAATATTTTATTAAAGGTATGGATTCATTCTTGTATGTAAACTAAAACTATTTCTAGAAAAAAACTTCATTATCTCAAAAATATATACTATCATGGTAAATAGAAAGCCAATTCATTCCTAGAATAACATAAAACTCTACTAGGGGTAATAAAATAAGGTTTTTAAGAAAATGTTTTTCACAAACAAGAATAATGATATTCTTATAACTTTTTTTCTTTAATACTTCCCCCATGTGTTTTTTCATAAGTTATAGTCTCATTTCTTGAGAGAAAATTTCCAATTTACCATGAATTTTCTCAGATATGAAAGAATGTGTAGACACAATGTCAAATAAAAAGTTAGTATGATCTAAATAAATAAGAAATTTACATGTTACCAATTTGTTTTATGGACCATCATCTATTGAATTAGTAGAAAAGGGTTTTAATAAACCATTTTAGTTATAATCTTACTGTTTATCATAATTTGTGCTCCTATTTGAACACTCATATGCATAATAAACCATATCACTACATTTAAAACAGATTATTTATTTCTTATCGGCATTTTCCTTACCACTACCAAGATCATATTCATTAAAATCTTGAGCTATATACACCATCTTACCACATCGATAACACTTCTCAAAACCTACATTCCTTGAAATTTCATTTACCACACTTGGAACATTTTGGGGAATTATCTCAAGACTTATTAGCTTGTTTCATATTTGTTTTCTTCCACCTTTAATGTTTCTTACTCTTTTTATATCGAGGAACATAAGTGTCAGAAAACTCCATCTCAACTTTTTCAACATAATGAAAAATATTTCTATATATTTTAAATTTCTTTATGGCCAAATCTCTTTATAAAATTTATTTCAACCAAAGTAAAATCTATTAATTTTATTTAAGTTTACCAAATAAAATTCATCGCATACCTGGAAAATACTGTGAAGTTTTCTTCCTAAATGATTAGAGAATCTTCATATTTTTTCCTCAATAAAAAAATTGGTCCTCCATCATGATCCAAACAATATTATGGAAATATTTCATTACAAAAAGATTATGAAATGTCCCCAATTCCATGAAATTTAGTCTATCTCTCTCTTTTCTATTCTTAACCAAATACCACCATTGATCAATATCACCTTCAAAATAATAGATGGAAAGAGTTTTATTTAATTAATCCAAACAACCCATGACATCAAATATATTTTCTAAATATTTAATCCACCCCTCAATTACAACTGGGTTAGAATATCCATTGAATTTTGGAGGGTGTTGCGTTCTAAAATTTTCCATTATTGACATGTTCCTTTGTGGTAGATATAGTTTCTCTTTAGCATAGATACCACCACTATTTATAGATTTTTTCAACTAATCTATCATATTAACAAATTACTAAGTTCTAATTTCATCAATTTTGGGTTGTTGATTTGGAAGGATATTGTCCTCTTAGTGCCTTCTTATTGTAGCTTCCTTGTTTCCTCTACGAAAAACCATATTATGAACAAACATAGTTTAAACAAAGAAACATGGTAGTATTAAAATTCTATATCATTTAAAAATAAAAATTAAGTAAAATATTTTATGGTTATTATATTAACATTATCCTAACCCTTAAATTTGTCTAAACCATTTTTATGTAACCAATTATATGGAACACACCTTAAACATTACATATTATATTGACTTTAAACTAGAATTATATTTCTAAAATTCCCAAGTAACCTTTAGGTTTTTTGTTTTAGAGAGTTAGATAATAACTCTTATATAAAAATATCATATATTAAAAAGTGGACACTTCAATTCAGTATCCATTTTTTCCAAACTATAAAACTTTTAAAATAAAACATGATTGATTTTCCATAAAAATATCCAGAACATTTAACTTGAGTAATTCCTTTCCATGACCCATCATTAAACCCTATAAAATCAGTTTAATATGTTGTATAACCACAAAAATCATAGTAAGGGGTAAAAAGTGAAATAAATATATTAGTCCATTGAAAATATGAATACCCATGAAACATTTACCTTTGTCTAAATATTATTTTAGTGGATGCAAGAAATAGTTTTAACATGAAAATCACACAAACATTATTTTCAAAGAAAACCATTGAAACCCATAGAAATCATTGATAAAACATGTAGGAAACTTAGATATTCATTTTTATATCACTCTTATATATAGAGTAACCCTCACGGTTACACATGTAATAACCATCACAGTTATACTTGGTGTAATCATTATATTTACGCATGAAATAAAAATCATGGCAATACTTGGAGTATCCATCATAGTTACACATGAAATAAATATCATGATTGTAATTGAAATAAACCTCATAGTATACTTTCAAACATAAATCACAACCAATCAATTCAAGATCTATAATGAGGATCACCATTGGTATAAGCTTTATCAGGATCACTCGTATCTTATGAGATATAATGGGTATCAATAAATCATATAATATGTATTGGGATGAACTATTTCTCAAATATAATTCTCAATTACTATATCATAAATAAGATAGTTTATGCATACTCATTTTCATCATACATCCTTTAAAAAAATATTTTGAACCCATATGAAAGACTTTTTTTAGAAATTGAAATACCATTTTTTCAAAAACTATTTTAAAAAATAAAATACCAAAAAAAAATTAAATTAGTGTTGTTATTTGAATAAAACTTGATATCATATAAAGGTGTATAAAATTATATAATGTTTATGGTGGTGGAAAAAAAAATTGTTGTATAAGTTAAAATAGAACAATCTTTTTCCCTTTTACAAATAAATGTAAACTCTTCCCTTTGAAATAAATTTAAAGATAGAAATGGGAGAAATAAAATGACCTTTATAATTATTATATATATATATATTCATTAATAAAATAATTGTAAAAATATATAAATTTAATAAAAATAGTTTTAAGGGAAACTTTAAACAATGATTTTTTAAAGTGAGTCCCTTACTTTAAGTTCGACTTGTCACATATGTTCTTTATTTTCCTTAATAATAAACATAGATTGATTATTTAATTTGTTAATAAACTATTTATAGTTTATTATTAATTTTATTTTATCTCTAACCATGTAATAAACAATTACTTAATCATCTATGTTCACATTAGACATTTTGATGATATTCAGATCATATATCAAAAATGGATTCAATAGGTTGACTGTGGTCAAAGTGGTAAATTCCCCCACCATATAGAGAATAATAATAATGAAATAATTATGATTTTATAAATAAATTTTAATTCTATAACCAATCATAAAATAATGTAACGAAAACTGAATTGTGTTACAATCAGGGATATGGTAGCTGATATATATGCTTGAGTAATGTTTCAATTTTTCAACGGTCATTATAGAAATAGGGTAAGTATTATTTTATATTTAAAAAATTATAATTATATCATAAATAAAATTTTTAATTAATTAAAATTGCTTATATATATCATTCATGTGATGTGATGATGAAAAATGAATCACATGGCTTCATCGAGTTAGTAGTCCACACGTATGCATAAACGCTTTTATCATTTTTCAATGAATAGAATAGTGATAAATTAAATGAAATATTATAATTTTAGAAAAATAAACATGGAATGAATATTATATATATAAATTAATTATATTGTTATAACTATTCATGAGAGACAGGTATGGAAAATTAATTACATCAGTCTGTGAGGTGGTAGTCCTCAGTACTACTGAATGATGGATTCCTTTCCCATTTGATAGAGGTTAGAGATAGATATAGGTTATTACATTCACATAATAACATATAAGTATATATAATATATTTATTTTAATATATATTCATGGTTAATGAATATTTTGTGGGGATTTAATAATAAATAAAGCCAAAATTCTGGGTTAAGAAATATATTGCTTCTTGAGACAACCTTCTTTGATTTACACCTTAAGACATATATGGTTGGTATTTTCATAACATAAGGCCCCAAGAACGTGTGTAGGGTGAAAGGAATGGATTTATTTAATTATTTTATTAAAAAAATTAAGCCTAAATAAATAATAATAATAGGTTCCCTTTTATAAGATAGGGAAGGGGCACTCTTGGAATTTTGTAAAATATTAAATTAATTTTAATTAATTTTAATTTCAAAATATCTATAAATTGATAAGGTTACAATATAAAATTAGGATGATTCTAAATCTTCTTATAAAATAATGAAAATAATTTTGGATCACATTTTCATAGTTATAATTATTCTTTAACCTTGTTAACCATGTTCACACTTATTGTGATAAAAATAATTTTTACTCCCTAAGAGTAAAAATAGTTACCATAAATGGAAAACATCCTATAAATGGACCATGATTTATATTTTAAATAATATCCAAATCACTTGGTTAAATATAGGATAATTTTTAATTTTATATAATTTAAAAAATTTTCATTTTCATAAATATAAATTATGTCAATTTTAAAACTATTCATTTACTTGGACTTTTACAACATCAATAAAAAAATTATTTTCAAATAAATTTTTTTAATATATATATATATATAATACATGATTCATTTTATTTATTTGAAATTATAAAAATTTCAATATTTTGTAATATCATTTATTTAACATTTCCATTAATTGAATAATTATAACATCTACGTTGTGTAAGAATTTAATGTAATTATTTATTAACTGAAATTAAAAATAAAATACTAGGATTAATATAAATAAATTATATTTAAAATAAATATATATAATTTAAGATATCCTCTATTTATGCTCAAGTAAAAAATATTATTGTTATTAAATATAAGAGTGCGACATTTTTTTACTTATTATAAATTCCATAATCACATCCAAATAGAAAAAAGGTCATATAACTGAATCATGGATGATTATGGATAAAATATACTCATACAATAAAATCAATGAAAGTCTTAAAGTCGTTTTTTTGTCTTTATCATTTTATTTTTAATCTTAATAAGCTAATTTACCCTTTATCATGGTAACAAAATTACTAAAGTTGTTATTAATAATGTAAAAAAATAAAAGGGAACTATTTACCAAATTTAGTCCTTCAGATTGAAAATTTGGAATTAATTTTTCATCATTGAAAATATAGAAGTAATGGAAATTAATTTATAATTAATGAGACAAAATGTGATAAAAATAATTTTTCAAGAAAATGTCTTCTTCAAGTATAAAGTGTTTTAATACTAAATTAAAGTATAAAATTTATTTCAAAGTCTATTATTGGGGAATTTTAAAGAAAATATAACTAATTTATTTTTAAAACTAATCCAAAATATAATCTTAATTTTTAAATACTTTAACATAAAATAAAGTTTTCAATAGAACAATACTTTTCACTATTCATTAATAAATCAATATTTTCATAAAATTATTAAAGTTTAATCCTAAGAAAATTTTCATATATGTAATTCATAAATTAATTTCATTTTTTGTATTAAAATTTTATAATTTTGAAATAAACCTTTTAAATAAAATATTATAGAACATGAAAAATCTATTTGGTTAGAAATAAATCTTTTTCCCTTTTGATTGAAAATTATATAATATTATTATAATGAATATAACTCTATAAAATATAACTAATTAATATCAATAATAACAGAAAATCATTTATTCTAAAAATACTGAGGTTGTTACAACAGAAATTCTCCTATAGATATATTTACATCTAGATTGAATGCTCAGAAATATTTTCAATATTTCATCAAGCCTTTTGATTATGTCATTGAAGTAATTTTCTTCATCTCCATGATTTTGAAACTTATACTTAGTATATATTAGGTATATTTTGATAAATAAACTAGAATATATAGGGGAACTAGTCTGGAAGGTTGAGTATCTTCTTTTATTTCATTTTATTGAGATTGTAAAAACTCTATGACATCAACTACTTTGTCAGATTTTTCTTTTTCTGGGTTTTTTTGAAATTGTTGAACTTATTTTATGGAAGGTTTCTATTTTTATGAAATTGAAAGTTTAGTAACATTATGATATAGGTATTATAAGTTAGTAGAAGAATTTTTAATATAAATTTCTTCATTATCTAATGTTTTTTTATCTACTTAGAAATTTCATTTTATTTCTTGGTTGACCCTTTATTAATTTTTTATAATCTTTTATAAATTGAACTTTTTCATTTTCTGATTGATTTATTTTAATACTTACTTATCTGAATTTTTTATATTGATGAAATTTCTATAGAAACATGGGTTTTTTCTTTCTAGTTGAATAGTGAAAGATTAAATGAATGAAGGAAATTTATCCCTTTTACTACTTCAACTTTTTAATGCGTTAGATCAGGACCCCAAAATAAATCCTCAAATATCTTATCTTTTATTTATTTTTCCACCTATATTTTCTTCTTCTTCTCTTCTCATAATTTCTTATAAGTTTTCACTTTTTGAGCCAAGGACCATTCTTTATTTAAATAATAGGAAGGAATATCATAGGTCTTCCCACTATATTTATATTTTCTCAAAAATTTTCCTTTATATTTTCAATTTTTTATAGCTTGGATATCTTTTTTAATTTTATAAACACGTTTTTTAAGGAACGTACATACACATACCTCATATTTCTTACGGTTTCCTCTCTAATATTAGATGTATTCACACTAACAAGAGTTTCTTCATTATTAATATTCTAAAATTCTATAAAATTAACCAAAAATATGTTTATAAAACATGGATACAAGAGTATTTTCAATTTCAATTATCCAAATTTGACTGCCACTATGAGAATGAATAAAAAAGTTACCAAGTTAAATTTCATCATATTGTAGAGAAAATATAAGACTTAAATTTCTTTATCTTTTAGGATATATATATATATATATATATGCTTTAGAATAATGAGAGAATACACCTAAATATACATGATGATTACATGAAAATATAAATGAGACACTTTCCTAACCTTCTCATGTGAAGAAAATAATGATGTTTTAGCCCTAGATTTCTCAAAACTCCCTAACTTATCAGGCAACTTTTGAGTAATAAGGTTTTCCTCACCTTATAAAAAAATCTAAACTAAATCAACCACTTTTTGGATATTTAGTTTATATAAAATCATAATAAAAGGAAATATTAATATCCTTTAGTTTATCCTCTTTACTGAACTCATAAAAAGTCTAAAATCATCATAAAATCTTATGTAAGTGTAAATCAAAGGCATATTTTGAAACTGAAATTTTTTCCAAACATTTAAAAAATATATATGATTTGAGTAAAGAGTTACATTTTTTCATAATAACTTCTTTCAATCGACCATTATTATAATTTCAATCTATTGGATAAGTCACATGAAGAATCCATTCATTACTGATCTAATGAACTTAGAGAAATAGATGAACCACAAAGAAACATATGAACTCGAAAGAAATAAATAAAAACCCTTCTTTTTAAAACTCTTAGGTGGTAAAATTTAAGAGAACTAATTATGATTTATATAGTCTTAAAGAGAGATACAGTTCACCTTCATTTGATCCAATAGCTCAAAATAAAAATCTCATATGAAATAAAGGTTGAAAAGTTTACTTAAAAGATGTAAAAATATCTAAAATATTGATGTTTTACAAAAAAATAAAAAAATTTATAAGAATCATATAAACAAATAGAAAATTGGATAAAAAATTTCTGAAAAAAATAATTCGAGATAAACTCTCAGAGAAAAAATATAAACTTTCTTAATAAAGTTTATCCAGTCATATAAACTTATGGGTTTTCAAAAAAAATCTAGAAAAATGTTCAGGAATATTTTCTATGAAATATTATTAAGGAAAAATTGTTCGCCTAAAAAATTTAAGGGAATTTTTTTTTTCAAAAAACTTTAAGGACATTTATTTCTGAAATATTTTATGGAACAAAAATTAACAATGCTAAAAAATTTCAAAGCATAAAAAAATGTTATCCCCTTTTCTTGAGAAATTATTTACTATAAAAAAATGGTTAAAATTATTAGATAATTGATCATTTTATGTTTATCATTCCATGATTTTGTTTAATATATTCTAATATATCTGAATTCTGGTTTTTTGAATATTAATAAGTTGCTCTTTAATTCAGATTAATTGTAAAATGATATCTCCTTTTCATGTGTGGTCCGGAATGAAATGGTATCTTATGTCAATTTTCTTGGATCATAAGTAATATTTTGGGTTTTTATGTAATGTAATGGAACTTGTTTCATAAAAAAAAATATATAAGTTTTTCTAAAATACATGATGAAGTCAATGGGTGTATGTTTCATCCACAACACTTTATCAAAACAACTTCCAGCTTTTATATATTCAACTTCTGTAGTGGAAAGTGCCACTGAATTTTGTTTCTTCCAACCCCAAGACAGTAAATCTTATCTTAATAAATGAAAATTTTGACAACATAGTTAATGTTAGGATAAATAATTTTCATTTATTCATTATTTAGACTTTATAGATTTATTTCAATATAAGAATATTTGGGAATTTTCAGTCTAAAATGTAAAGTCCTTATATCTAACCAATTTGGATTTTCATGAATTATATGGTTATATTTTCAATATTTATTTCATAATTATATAATTTTAGTTTTGTAAAATTAATTTCATTTTTTAATTCATCATTTAAAAATTATCTTAAGATAATTGTTTTTCAAAAAATATTGATTTCTTAGGGAATAGTGAAAAATACCAATTTTGAAAACTGTCATTTATATTCATTTAAAAATACCCATAATATTTTTGAATTTTATAAAAAATTAATATAATACTAATTTATTTATAAATAGTCTAATTTATTATATAATAATAAATATTATATATGATATTTTAATAAAAATACTTTAAGACTTTGAATGTCTTTTTTCGAACAACTATTTATCATCACACTTTGTGGGATAGTTATAATATTAAATTAAACCACTTATAGAAATTGAATTTGATAAAATTTATTCAATATTTTTTATCATGAAAATTAATATTATTTTGTAAGTTCAACTTAATATTTTTTTCATAATTAATAATAAAAATAGTAAATAATTCGTCACCTTGGTAAAAGGGAAAATCTAATTTACCTAGGTTAAAAATAAGTAATAAGGCCACCATATTTAAAATTAAATCTTATTAAATAAATTTATTTTGACCCAAATCACCTTAATATTTACATTTATTTTTTATGGTATACTTTTCTATGAATGTGACCTATATAATATTTTAATTAAAGAAAAAGTCAAAATGTCACACTCTTGCTTTCAAATACCTTTAATGTGTTTACAAAGGGGAAAAAGTTGTGAATTAATATAAATTGTAATTTTTAGAATAATGAAATTATTTTAATTATAAAGATTTATTTTAAAATTTTACTAATTATATAATTATCGTAAATGTTTATGCAACGCTGACATGGTATTTATTTAATTAAAAGAAAAATAAAATAAATTATTTTAAAAACAATAATAGTAATTTAATTTTAATGAATTGTTATGTTCCAATTTTTTAAAAAATTATAATATGTTTTGGGGTTTTTAATGGTTTATATTCCAAATCCATCTTTTACTTGATTTTTTAAGTCAAATTAAATGAATAGCGTCAAAATTGATATTAATGATATTTTATAGAAAATAATGGTTTATTAAATGATTTAAATTCCTTAAAATTTTATATTTGGACATGTAAATTGTATATGGTTTATAATATTATCTATGGTCTATTTATGATTCTTTTCCCCTTTTATAGTAACTCTGTTGACCTCTAAAGAATAAAAACATTAATACTATGGTAACTATCAAAAAGGGTTAATGCGAGTTTAAATAGAATGATATGGGTGAAAAAATTTCTTAAACTTTTATAATTTTTATTGTATGATATTATTTAGAATAAAAATCATATAATATTTTAATATTTTCAATTTTTATCCGTTTTAATAGTAAAATTAATTTTTATTAATCTAAAACTTTAATAAATTTCAAAATTCTTCCTACTTTTTCTTATAAAATGTCACCTTCTATCCACTTTTATTCAATCTTAAAAACATTTTATGGCTAATTTTTTCCAAATACGTTCCTTAAATATCACACCATATCCTATATGAAATGGTTTGATCAAAAAAATACCTAGGGAATATTTTGGTGTAAACATTAAAAGGTTTTTCAAAGAATATGTATTGTTCTAAATCAAGCATTTTATTTTTATATCTTCTTCTATGTTCTTTAAATATTATTCAACAAAGATGATATACTAAAATTAGTGTCTACCATATACTTTAATATCACTCGGGTTGTGGAATAAATTACATCAATATCCTTATTCCAATTAATGGGATATGAAACCATCATTTATGTGTACGGCGGACAACCGCCTCATAAACTGATGTAATTAAATTTCCATCATAGCCTCTCACAGCTGGTTATAATTATGTATTTAAAAAACATATATTATTGTTATGAAATATTTATCATTATTAAAATCTAATATATAATTTAATTTATTAAAATTCAAATCATTAAAAAATGGTAACATCGTCCGTGCGTATATGTGGACTATCACCTCAATGAAGAAAATATGATTTGGTTTTTTTACTACATAACATGGATGATATATATATATATATATTTAATTTTTTGATTAATATATAATGATAAACTTGTAAAGATAAAATGATACTTACCTTCTTTACATAATTATGATTATAAAATTGAAACTTTACTCATGCATACATACAACCTACCGTCCCCATGATTGTAACATAGTTTATTTTTTTAGTTATATATAATGGTAGGTTTTAAGAGTATAATTTATGTATAAAATGATAATTATTTCAGGATTATTTTTCTATAGGTGATGGAATAAATATATATTTTACCATAGTCTTCCTACAGAAGTAATTTTTTAAATATGAGTTGAATATCATCAAGACCTCCAACAAGAATTTAATTGATTAAGTAATTGATTATAACATAATAAAAGGAATATTAAACATAAAAAAGTTTTTCAATAAAGTAAATAATTAACATAATATTATTACTTAGGATGATAATGAATATACATGATGATTCAGACTGAAGGTAAAGGATTTTATTTGACAAAAAATCATCTTGTAAAGTTTCACTTCCTTCTCTTTTTCTTCCATGTCCATGTTCACCTAAATGTTTCAATAAAACTCATATTTATTCTTTAATATATAGTAAAGTTCATTTTTACCATATTTTACTTCCTTTATAATGTTTTTTAGAGAAAACTAATCTTTTAATATTTTCCATAAGTGATTGTTTACTTTAAAACCCACTTTTAATTATTTTAAATATTAATTTTCTAAATCTTTCTATTACATGCCAATATTCTTAAAATTATTTTATAGATATATTTATATGAATATAAATTTATTAAAAAGGATATATATTTTTTAATTTTGAATTTATTTTAAATATTTTTAAAATTAATCATTTTATATATTTAATATTGAACATTTTGTTTTTCTTTTCAAAATAAAAAATGAATATTCTATCTTAATATATACGGTGACAACAACTTCTCCCGCCACTATAACTACTATTTGAAAATTGAAATCAAATTTAATATTCCATGTATTCTTTAAATAAAACCCCCTTCTATATATTCTATTTATTTTGAAAAATATTTTAAAATGGAATTCATATTTCAATATCTAAAAATATCTTCTTATGGGTGAAAATGATATTTTTATGAATATAGTTTGGGAAATTGAAATATTTTATGTGATATGTTTTTGTTATAGTTATTGATCATTGTTATGATGATATTTGGATCCATTATAAAGTAAGGAGATGTGGTTCCATTATAAACCAAGGATGGGTGGTAACATTATAAACCAAAGATGGGTTATTCTGTTATAAAACAAGGATGGGTGGGTCCATGATATCCCTCCAATGCATTGGGTATAGAAGTTGACTGTATTGGTTATTATATTTGTAAAATTAACATGTAAAATAATTTTCCAAGTTAAATACATGATTTATCTATTATTTCTATGGTTTTTTATACAAATATTATGATATATCAAGGTAACCTAATGATCTTATATATAAATAAAATTAAATGTTACTTATTATGGGATTAAAGTAAAACATTTTAAAAAAATCCATGAATTTTTCATGACCTAAAAGAAACCTTTATGAGGTTTATTTTGCTTTAAAATTTTCTTGTTAAATGTTTTAAAAAATTATTTGCGTAGGAATGTTGATTTCTTAAGTAAGAAAATATTCATTTTTAGCTAAAAGATTATTTTCAAAAAGGGGAAATTTTATAAGTATTCATGAACTAATGGGCTTTTTTCTTATTTATTCTATATCCCTTACTAAGATTTTTGTGCTCATCCCATATTTTTAAAATATTTTCCATAGGTTTTAAGGATATGTAAGAATAAATAATATGTCAAGTTAAAGTTCATGAACATTAGTTATGAAAAAAAAACATGTTTCATTTTAAAAAATTTATATTGTAGGAAAAAATAGATACCGAGTATAATTTTCAATTTTTTAATTTATGGGTTTTTATTTAGTAGTTATGATCTAATTATCTAAAAGTATAAACCTAAAATACCTTATTGATTGCAAGAAAGTGAATTCTTGTCTAAAAACATTAGAATTTGTATTATTAAAGGTTGAGTCCTTGTAGTTGGTATCAGATAAAAGCGTTAGAATATTTTAGAGGTTAGGAAAATTTAGGAAAATAATCTAAAGAGATTTTAATTTATAGTTATCATGGTATAAAATTTTAAGATTAAAATTTTTCATTACCTAAACTATTTTTATTGAGAATGGTTTTCCACAAAGAAAATAAGGAATTTTTAGTAGGAAGGCACTAAGTGGAAAATATTCTTCCAAATAAGAAACCTTGAATGGTTGTAATTGGAACTAATTATTTTTTTATATGATAGCTCCAATGAAACTAGATATAATGTTGTTGGTATCCATGCTAGAGAGAAATTTGGTGTACCATATAATAATATATCGATAGTGTAGATTTTCATAACACAATGACTTATAGAATTCAGAGGATCATCTGACCATGTGATATTTTAGAGGTCAATTAAATCCTTGGAGAATATATTAGAAATTATTGGTTATTTTTAAAACTAAAAGGAGAATCTTGGTACACTGCTAAAAAATAGGCCTTTAACAGTGCTAAAAATTTCCTTTATCAATGATAGAGAAGCACTGACTACTGGAGTGAGATAAAAAGACCTAGTATTTTATAAGCTCTAAATATGTTATGATAAAGGGGACCTTTATCAGATCTTTTAGAATAACTGATAAAGGAATTATTTATCAGTTCATATATAAGAACTAATAAAGGGGCTTTCTATAATGTTCTTCAATAGAACACTACAACACCATTGTAGTGTTCTGTAGCAGGACACCACAATACCAAATACACCATGAAATAAAAAAAAAGAAAAAATATATAATTTAAAAGAAATAAAATTTACAATACAAATACAAGAAAAAATTTCTATATTATATACATTTCAAACATTGGTTTATGAAATTACATAAGTAAAAATTATTACATACATTTAAAAATAGCAGTCCTCCATTTTTATTTTGATCTTAAACCCTGCTTGAGAAAAAACACACCTTTATAAGAAAAAAATTATTAGTTTAGTAATAATATAATAAAATAAATTAATTGAAAGTGTTAATTTTAAACTAAACTTTAGGTCATACCAGAAAAAATGTGTATCAAATTCAGTTACGATTGATTCTTGCATTTCACACCATTTCATGTTCATCTTTAAGAATTATATATTTGAAAATTAACTAAATAATTATAAGATAAAAATTATAGAGAAATTAATTAATTAATAGAAAACAGAATGATGAGAAAAAAATCTTGGATAATTTTCTCAGTTTTCATGATGCGATTCACATTTTCAACTAAAATGACACTTATATATTGAAAAGATTCACTTGGAGTCATTTCAGTCACACTATGCATCAAATTTACGTGAGTATGTTTTCTACATGTCAGAATTTACTTATCAATCATTTTTCTAAATTATCAAAACAATCTAAATGTGATTTCTCAGTTTTAAGTATGTTGATTTTCTTTTTTACTAAAATGTCATTTTAAACTAGAAACATGCATGTTAACTCATAATGGTCACATCATGTATTTTTTGATATGATATGGATTAATAAACATCAAAAATGACTTATGAATTATTGTAATAAATTATCAAGATAATATGAGAACATTTTCTTGGTTTTCAGTGAGTGACATTCTTTAACTAAAATGTCGATTTTAAACTAATAATAGACACATTGAGTCATACCAGGAACATCTCATATCATATTGAGCTGAATATGATTCCTACAAATCAAAAATGACTTATGGATCATTTTACTAAAGTATAAAAACAATTCAAATACGTTTTCTTAGTTTTGAGAAGTTCAGTTGTCCTTTTTACCAAAATTGATGTCAATATTAAATAAAAAGACACACTTTGAGTCATATAAATCACACCCTATATCTAATTAAGGTGCGACTGATTTCTACACAACACATATGACCTTTGAATTATTTTCATAAAGTATCCCAATAATATAAATGTGTTTTCTTGGTTTTGAGTATGTCAGGTTTCCTTTTTACTCAAATTGATGTAGACTTTAAAAAGAAAAGATGCATTTGGAGTCATATTGGTCACACTGTTCTTAGTATTGAGGTGTGGATGATTCATACACATACCAAATGTCTTATTAAATGTTTTTTTTAAGTATCAAAAAAATCCAAATGTGTTTACTTAGTTTTGAGTATGCCACTTGTATTTTTGCTAAAATGTCATTTTAATCATGAAACACACACTTTGACTCATACTAATAGCATCAAATATCAGTTTGATGTGAGACCAATTAATAAAAATCAAAAATTAAATATTAATTTATTTATGAAATTATCAAGAAAATATGAGCACATTTTCTAGGTTTTTAGTGAGTGACAATTTTTTAACTAAACTGGTGATTTTAAACTGGTAATAGAAACATTGAGTCATACTGGGAACATCATGTATAAAATTGAGGTGTGGTTGATTCCAATACATCAAAAATGACTTATGGATCATTTTAATAACGTATCAAAACAATCGAAATGCATTTTATTAGTTTTGAGTATTCCAGTTTTCATTTTTACAATAATTGATGTTTATTTTAATTAAAAATATGCACATGGAGTCATACCAATCACATCATTCATTAGAGTGAGGTGTGGATAATTATTATTCATCTCAAATGACATATGGATAATTTTCATAAATCATAAAAATAATATCAATGTGTTTCATTGGTTTTGATTATGTCACTTGTTTTTTTACAAAAATGTCATTCTAAAATAGAAACACACACATTAACTCATACTGATCACATCATGTATCAGTTTAATGTGAGACTGATTACTACACATAACAGATGACTATTAAATTGATTTCCGAAACTTCTAATAAAATATATGTTTATTTTATTGGTTTTCAGTGAGTGACTTTTTTTAACTAAATTATCGATTTTGAAATGATAACAGATACATTGAGTCATACTGGTCACATCATGTATTGGGTTGAGGTGAGATTGATACATACCCATAAAAATGAATTATAGATCATTTATATAATGTATTAAACCAATAAAATGAATTTTCTCATTTTTGAGTAGGTCAGTTGTCCTTGTTACTAAAATCACTACTATAAAAATGACCTATAGCCACGGACTTATAGCCATGGTTTTGTGATCTGTGGATATAAGTAAGTTTATAACCATAGTTTTAGTTAAAACTCATGGCTATATGGTTTCTAAACCTTCTGCGCCTATCTCATCTCCCAGGAACCTCTCGACCAACCTTACTTGTGACTTCCTCTCTCTCGACATCCCTCTCTTATCAATGGGGACTTCTCATCTTGGTCACCCTCCTCCACCCCCGCAACTTCTCCTCTCTTGGTGGTGACCTATCCGCTCAGCGGAGAACTTTATTCCCCAATGTCCTTCATGACCTCTCCTCTCCAAGGTAGTTAAAATCATGAGTTAACCAATAGAATCGAACCAGTTTACAGGTTTGGTCACCATCTTCATTTTAACTTGCATGCAGATTTGGTTTTGAGAAAATCCGTTCACCAAAAACTAGACTCGGAATAAACTCATTAGACTTACTGAATCTAATGATTGATTTTTTTAATCTTAAATCCAGAGTTTATTTTTAAGGAAACGTCCCTCAGAGCGCACATGTACATGAATAGGGTTTTAATTTCCTCCGCTCCGCAACTCCTCCCACACCTATAGTGTTCTTCTTTCCTAACCAGTAGTTATCTATTGTTGTGTTCTTCTCCTTAGATCAGTGGTGCTCTAGACAACCATTAAGCCCTACTAGAGACATCTTACTAAATGAGGAGGAATTTTCCACCACCACTTGTTGATGATCTACCAAATCCTTAATGTCATCGCATTTGTTAAATTTTACGAGTGACGCCTAAATTGAATCTATGTTGCCTACTCTTATTGAAGAGATAACTGAGCTCTATCTATAACCAAGTTTCCACATTCCCTACTGAAATAAAATACTGAAGATGGATGGAGGGGAAGAACTGAGTGTTCTTCTCCTTCGATGGATGGTGCCTCACACACACCACACAATCCAACTAGATCCAACACACCTGCCTCTAGATCGACTTGCCTCTCTCTCTTAACCTCATCAGATAAGGGAATTTACAACAACCCTCTACCTTTGATAAAACACAAGAGAGGGAGGGTGATTTTTTGGTATTTCTTATTTTTAACCACTTCTTCCCCTGCAATGACCTATACTTCAAAAAATAGTGAGGTATGTTTTGGTGTAAGATAAATTCTCAATTTTTGTTCAATTTTTTTGGGGGTTTAGATTTTATTTAATATGATTTACTGACTGAATATTCTTCAATGTTATGATTTTAAGACAAATTGAAGGTCATGCTAATTGTTGTTCTTAATACTAATTTGAGTTTTTTTAATTGTTATTGTCATGATGCTAGTTATAATTTATTTAATTACTATAAATAGTAATGGAAATTGGTCCGATCTTACATAGAAATTTGGTGTTGATGATGAAAAAAATGGGAGAAAAGTGAATTCCATGTTCTGGGATAAGTTGTTTCAGAGGAATTATTTAAATAATATGTAAGTATAAACACTCAATACTCAACTTCAATCTTTTATTTCTAAAAATATTCTTCATCAACATAGTCATGTAATATTTTCAAAAACAATGATGAAATAATTTAATCAAATTCATCACAGAGATATCGAATCATCATGTTACACCTTCATGTTGTAAAGGAGTTTCTTATGGTGTTGTTGGATCAGGTCTAAATAGACTCTTACATGTCTACGAGTTGAGTTTAATGGTATTGAATGAGTTTGAGTGGACTATTGAGTTTAACTACCTTGCTCCTCTCCCCGATCCTCATCTCCCGAAAGTTCCCGAACGACCTTCACGATGCAGCCCCATCCTCATCCCCCTCATGATATTGCCTGTCGCTACCACTGAATGAGGAAACCCCACCACGAGATTTCATCTCTAACCCTCCTCCTCGATGCTGCCACCGAACATGGGACACCTCAACTCCACCCTATCAACGCTGCTCTTATGTGGCCTCCCCACCTCCTTCTTTCATGCACCTCCTACGTGGCCACCCCCCCTCTCGGTGATCATCCTCTTTCTTTTAATTCCACTGCATCCACTCATTTCACTTTAAATTTATACTGTGATTGAGTGAATATATCCATATATTTTGACCCAGTTTGATCAAGTTTGATGAATTAATGTGAGTATTTATTAATAAGTGTCAATACAATAAGTAGTGGGAGTTTTCATTTTGGGCATTTGGTTCTACATATGAAATTTCTTAGTCATACAATCACTACATACATGATGTTTTATTATGATATCACAATGCGTTTTTCCAATTAGTATCTCAACAGTAAACCTTGTAGCCCAAATCCATATCATTATGTATTTCCAGTCTTCTTTTTCAGTATATCCATTACTCTTTTGCACTATATTTTGTGTCATTTAGTATTTCTTTTATAGTTTTCCAATATTCATAGTGTAATTTTATAGTGTAATTTTTATAACTACATATAATTATAAACTAATTTTATATCAATTAATATTCCCATACCATTATTATGATTTCAATTACATTTTATATAAAATATATAATATCATGGTACAATTAAAAAATGTGAAATATCATTTATTCTCAATTGTAACCGGCATTTAGAGTTTAAGGTAATCCAAAAATCTATGTAAAAATATATTTCAGGCATTATTTCTAAGTGTGTTTGATAACTATTTTTGATATTTTATATTTTAAAGACTATTTTCTAATTCTGTTTAAACACACTTAAAAATCATTGTTTCTACATTTGAATGATCACCCGGGGAAGATATCTAATTCAACATGTTTTTGATAAAACATTCATAAAAGAAATAATTATATAACACTTACATAGACAACATTAAAAGAAGAAAATTCATTTGAACACATTTAGAATTTTACCATTTCAATAGTAGAAATAATTTTATTTCACTTAGAAATCAGTTCATATCTTCTGTACCCATGGAATAAAATATGATTTTTTCTTTGATTGAAATTTTAAAAATATATTTAGGGGGTGAGGGGTGTCTAGAAGGGAGGATGAGGGTGTCCTGGGGGAGGGGGTTTCCTGTGCGGTGTTCAGGAGGGAGGGTGGGGTGTCTAGGAGGGAGGTTGGGGGGTTTCCATGAGGGAGGGGTGTCTAGGGGTGTCCAAGAGGGGGGTTTTTCAGGAGGGGGTATCTAGGAGGGAATTGGTTCTAGGATGGGGGTGTCCAGGAGGGTGTCCAGGATGGGGCGGGTGTCCAGGAGGGGGGTGTCCAGGAAGGGGGGTGTCCAATATGGGGATGTCCAGGGGGTGTCTAGGAAGGGTGTCCATCATAGAATTCTATAAAAAAACATAATAGGCCATTGTTAAAAAATGTAAGTTTTAATTTGGGTGTTGTAAGTACACCAAAATAATCTTATGTGCTCATAGAATGGTGGTTTAACAATCCACAGATTGTCTAGAGGTTTGAACTAATTATAAGTATTTGGTAAAATTTTAATCAGGTACACTTCTATAGTCAAAACTTCTAATGAATAGGTTTTGGGCCACTCAAATATTTCAATAATTCTTCAGACTCACTGAAGAATATTTCTATTCATGTGCCCATCAATTCCATTCTACAGGTTTGTTTCCCTAAATGTCCAATTTTTTTATATACCCTTGGATACGATGAACTCGATAAACTTAGTAGATGAGTAATCTATTCCATTATCTATTCTTATAAATTTAATCCTAATTATATCAGGTTATTTATGGTTACTTATTATCTTATGAAAAAATACATATAATGTTAAGTCATTTTCTAGATTATTTATTTAATGTATATTTAAGGGGGCTGTCCAGGGGGACTATTCGATTTCTATTGTTGGGGTATTTGTTAAAATTGTGTTTTTTTGTAGGGGGTGTCCAGGAAGGAGGAGATTTGTGAGTAAATTTCTTACCATTTGGATTTGGTGATGATGGTATTGTAAATCTTGGTTCAATTAATGTTGTTGGGGTTTTGATTAACTCTAATTTTCTCAGGTATTCTTGATGATGCATGTGTTTTCAAGTATTTAAGAAGTACTAGGTTTTTATCTCAATAGACCATTAATCATTGAAATTGTTTACTTAAAAATGATGTATTTAAAATTGTCCTTTTTTCTCCATTTACTTTTCCAAAAAAATACCAGATTGTTAAAATTGTGTTTTTTGGCAGCCAAACTGAGAAAACATGTCACAATTAACAACATATGATTATCCGTAGATATTTTTTTTTACTTTTCGGATTTTACATTCTTCTTGGTCATTTTTAGCATGTTCTGCATTCTAAATTTTCAAACTTATTTTTTTTCTATTTTCAGTGACATATGGATCAATTGGGTAGTACTTTTTTTCTTTTGATATTTTTATAGTAATTTCTGGCACCTGTTTGTAGTGGTAGGTGCATCATGTGGGCATTCTTTTTTTCTCATAAAAATTAAATATGGATGTTGTGTCCTTAAAAGGTAATGATGTAGTTTTTTAATTGGCTTTAACATATTGGTTTTCAATATATTTTATGATTACAAGTATGGCATGCATGAGTTCCTCAATGCAAGGATTTTTTGCACCAATTAAGCATGTAACACTTTCTACATTTTCGAACGTATGTTTTCTCTATTTGAAATGGTTGATGGGTAGTAATTTTTTATCTTTTGGAATTTTCTAATGCAATTTCCTCTACCTTTCATGAACCTTTATTTCATGAATCATCCATATTTAGATATCAACCACTTCATAAAATTTTATACATGACTACATATTGATCATTATATCATTTCATGGAGGAAAGGAATAGTATAGAACCTTGGATCTAGGCCAAGTGAGAGAAATCATATCCCTAGAGCAAGGGGGAGGTTGCAGGGGGTTTGTAGGGGCATGGGGTCTACAGGGGTAGGGGGAGGGGGAGGGTACAGATGGAATACAGGGGGGGGGGGTGAAGGGGGTGGGGGAAAGGGGAGGGTGAAGGTGGGGAGGGTGCAAGTGGGGGTGCAAGGGGGGAGGGTGCAAGTAGGGAAGGGGTGTGAAGGGGGTGGGGGTGCTGGTGTACAATGGGGGTCTACAGGGGAAGGTGGGGAGGGTGCATGTGGGTTGCAAGGGGGGAGGGGATCTGCATGGGTGGGGGAGGGGAATGGGGGTAAGGGTGCAAGTGGGGAGGGGTGCAAAGGGGAGGTAAAGGGTGAATGTGGGGCAAGAGGAGTACAAGGGGTGGGGGTGTTGGTGCAGGGTTGGGGGAGGGGGTTCAAGGGGGACAGAAAAAGTGAAAGTGGGGCATGGGGTGTGAAGGGGGTGGGGGTGCTGGTGTAGGGTGGGGGTATGTAGGGGCAGGGGGAGGGGGAGGGTGCATGTGGGGTGCAAGGGGGGAGGGTGTTGGGGGTCTTCAAGGGCGGGGGAGGGGGAAGGGGAAAGGGGAGGGTGCAGGGGGGAAGGGTGAAAGTGGGGAGGGTACAATGGGGAGGGAAAGGGTGAAAGTGGGGCAGGTGTGTGCAATGGGTGTGGGTGCTGGTGCAGTGTGGGGGTCTACAGAGGCAGGGGATGTGGGGAGGGTGCAGGTTGGGTGTAGGGGGGGTCTGCAGGGGCGGCGACATGGGGGGTAGGGGCAGGGGGAGGGTGCAGGTGGGGTGCAAGGTGGGAGGGTGCATGGGGGAGGGGGAGGGGGAGGGTGTGCAGGGGGCATGGGGAGGCTGTTATCATTATCACATATTCATAATATTCTTTTCCTGATGTCATAATCTGGCTGATGCTGCTGCATGTTGATGTTGTTATCATCATAACCTATTCTATTATTTCCTTTATCAGTAATCATGTTCCTCCCACTTCAATTTTTAGGTTCAATTACTGAAGAATCATCATATCACTGACAATTTGTTGAAGTATCTCGGGATCCATTTTTTTGTGTTTCCACAACCAGATTCAAAGTAGACTCATCTCATATTCATAGGTAAGTATATATATAATAATTTCTCCCATTATTTGTATATCCACACATAGAGGGATTCTAATTTCTCCATATTTTGGTAAAATGTTTTCTCTCAATGTTTTAGGGTGTTTATATGAAGATCATATCCAAAATACTTGGTATCATTTCACAATGATTTTCAATGATTTGAATGAAACCTATGATGCGTATGTGAAAGTTGTAGATTATTGTAAATATGCACCAAAGTATACAGGATGATGTAGTAAAAACTATCATGATGTGGTTAGTGTTATCTGGTTATTCAAGATACCACTTTGTGGTGTATGTATTGGATGGAATTGGATATCATTTTTACAAAAATCATTTATTAATGATCATGTTATTTAGTATTTGGATGTATCTATCAATATGAACCTAAAATAAAACAATAAATAATGCATGCACTCCTAGGCCACTATGAATCCCTACACCTGAGGTCTCTATGTTTTAACTAGGATACCATGAGAGTGATCATTACTGCTTTAGTGACATTCCAAAATTCCACCTGCACGGGGTGTGCAGGGGGTGGTGCAAGGTGAAGGGGTGGTGCAAGGGGTATGGAGGATTGCAAGGGGATATACAGGGATGTGCAGTGGGGGTGTGTGCTAGTGTATAGGGGGAGATTTTCATGGTGGCGTACAAGGGGTGTCCAACGGGGGTGGTGCAGTGGGGGTGTGTAGGGGGTGTATGCAAGGTGATGGGGGTGCAGGGACGGTGCAAGGGACGCGTAAGGAAGTGCAAGGGGCTGTGCAGGGGGGGTATGTCCAAGAGGGGGTGTGCAGTGGGGGTTTCTAGAAAGGGTGGTTCAAGGGGTGTCTAGCTGGGGTGGGGTGCAAGGGGTGTCAACCAGGGGTGGTATAGGGAGGTGCAGGGTGTGTGTGTAAGGGGATATGGGTGTGCATGGAAGGTGAAAGGGGTGTGTAAGGGGGGCTGTGCAGGGGGGGGGGGGGGTCCATCCAAGAGAGGGGTGTGCAATGGGGGTGTCCAGTAGGGGTGGTGCAAGGGGTATCTAGCAGGGGTGGTGCAGTGTGGGTGTGTAAGGGGGTGCAAGGGGGTGTGCATGGGGGGGCTGCTGTTCAGAAGAGGTGGTTCAATGAGGTTGTGCAGGGGTTGTGTGCAAGGGGATGGGGGTGTGTGCAAGGGGACGAGGGTGCAAGGGGTTCAAGGGGTGTGTGTGTGGGGGGGGGGGGGCACGGGGGGCTGTATAGGGGGGCGGATCTGTCTAGGAGGTGGGTGTGTAGGTGGGGTGTCCAGCAGGGGTGGTGTAATGGGTGTCCAGCAGGGGTGGTGTAGTAGGGGTATGCAGGGGGTGTGCAAGGGGGTGTGTGCAAGGGGGTACAAGGGGTGTGTAAGGGGGTGCAAGGGGGTTGTGGGGGGGGGGGGTGTCTGTTCCATGGGGTTGCTGTCTGGGGGTGTCTTTCCAGGGTGGTGGGGGTGTCAAGTAGGGGTGGTGCAAGGGCTGTGCAAGGGGACAGAGGGGTGTGAGGGGTTGTGTGTGTGTGTGTGTGGGGGGGGGGGGGTTGTTTTCTGAGGGTGTCAGTCCCGGGTGGTGTCTAGTAGGGGTGGTGTAAGGGGTGTCTAGTAGGGGTGGTGCAAGGGGTGTGAAATTGGGCAAGGGTGTATGTGCAAGGAGATATGGGTGTGGAGGGGATATGAGGGGGGGGGGGGGTGCAGGGGGAGTCTTTCCGGGGGGTGGCTGTTGGGGGGGGGGCTGTTTTCTGGGGGGGTTATTCAGGGGGTCTCTCCAGGGGGTTTCTATTTAATTTATTCATTTATATTACCATACTGTACTCTGGGTCCTAAATTTTTTGTTCTAGTATGGGGGATAAGATTATTTTTATGTTTTTTTATATTCCATGTATAACTCCCTTACCTTGGGTTTGGTGTTGGGAGTTTCGTTTGAGGGTAGTGGATGTTGTATGCTTATGATTATTTTTAATTCTACATTTTTAGTTTTATCAAGCCTTTATTGTTATAATTTTTTCTTAATATGCATGTTTTCACTTATATTATGTATGCATGGGGGTGTCTGGGGGTGTCTTGGAGGGAGGGGGTGTCCAGAATGGGTGTCTAGGGGGAGGGGGTGTCTAGGGGGTCCAGTGGGGATGTCTAGGGGGAGGGGTGTCTAAGGGGGGTGTCCAGGGGGTGTCCAAGGGGGGTGTCTTGGGGTGTCTGGAGGGTGTCCAAGGGGGTGTCTGGTGGGGGTGTTCAGGTGGGTGTCTAGGGGGGAGGGGGTGTGAAGGGGGTGTCCAGGGGGGTGTCCAGTGGGGGTGTCCAATGGGGGTGTCCAGGGCTGTTCAGGGGGAGGGGTGTCCAAGTGGGGGGGTGTCCTGGGTGTGTCTAGTGGGGGTGTCTAGGTGTCCAGGGGGTGTCCAGTGGGGTGTCTAGGGTCTGTCTAGGGGGAGGGGTGTCTGAGGGGGGTCTAAGGGGGGTGTCTAGGGGGTGTCCAATGGGGGGTCTCCAGGGGGTGTCTAGGGTGAGGGGGTGTCCAGGGTAGGCGATGTCTAGGTGTCCAAGGGGTGTCTGAGGGTGTCCATACACGGGGGAGGGGGGGGGGGGGTTGTGGGATGTTTTTTATGAAATTAGAAGACCTATAGCCACAGTTTCAAACCATGTATAGAGGCTTATTTCCACAGTTTTAAAACGTGCCTATAAGCCTGTAGCCATAGTTTTAAACCATGGTTATAGACCCTATGTGGCTTAAGGTTCTACCATGGTTTCAAACTATGGCTATAAAGATATTTACATGGTTTGAACCATGCCTATAGGCCTTTAGCCACAGTTTGAAATCGTGGCCATAAGTCTTTCCCTATAGCCACACTAATAACATCCACGGTCCATGGAATCATGGCTATAACTTATATCCACAGTTCCAAACCATGACTATAGCCTTAATTTCTAATAGTGAATTGATGTTAATTTTAAATAAAAGTATTCACTTGGAGTCATATTCATCACTTAGTACATCTAATTGAGGTACAAGTGTTTTGTTACACATCCCAAATGACTTATGGATCATTTCTCTAATGTATCAAAACAATTATAATATTTTTCCTCAGTTTTGAGTATGTCAGTTGTTCTTTTTACTAAAATTAATGTCAAGTTTAAATAAAAAAAGAAATTAGAGTCATACTGGTCACACCCTATGTTAGATTGAGGTGTGGTTTATTCTTACATGTCCAAAATTATTTAAAAAATCCTAACTGAAAATGTTTCCATAATTTCCATTGCTTTTATATATAGAACTTCAAACATTAAAAGTTTAATTAATGTTCTTAGCCGAAAAACATTTCTTGTTGTTGAAATATAGATAAGAAAAAGAATCTCATATTCCCATTATATCATGAGAAGTCACCATAATGGATATATGGGCTTTTTATACTCTTTTAGATTTCATCATTAAAAATTTGGATAACAAAATTAAATCAATATTTAGTGTTGGAAGTTTGAAAAATAAAGGCAATTAAAATGGAAAACATGGTAACATTGGAAGAAAGAAAAATTTAATATCTTTTGTGGCTTGTTGCAGATAGTTGAAAGCAAGATATGACTTCCCAAAATATCTATGAAGAAAACTAAATAATTATTATATATAAATGAAAAGGAAATTAACTTACTAATAATAGATAAAATGATGACCAAATCAATTAAAGATGTAGTAGGAATTATACTTTTCCTGATGGTTGTATTCATTATTGATGCATATATATGTTGTCATTATCTTAGATGTAGGATCAAAATCCAATCCCTCACAAGCATGAGAAGATTCGAACAAATAACCCCAAATCAAAAAAATAATCTAATAATACAAGAAAAAAATTATTATATGAATAATAGTAAAAATAAATAACATAAATATAAATAAAAAACAATACATTAATTATATAGATAATTATTTTACTATACAAACATTGTTGACCACAGGGATATGCCAACATTAAAGCGATGATGATAAAAATGAAAATAGATATTTACAAACAATCAATCAATGAGGGAGGAGGATGAGTATAAAATGGGAAACCGTGGATTAAATATTTTAATCATCTAAGTGAAAGTAGAGATATCTTATTTGGTTTATAAAATATTAATTTTATATAATAAATAAATAGATACACATAAGATATTCATTATCAAAGGAGAAAATTATAGATAATTATAATAACTGAATCTCAACATTGGATTGTTTCAAAGAATTTCAGTATGCTTTGAAAAAATGGTTAATTGAATTTAAGAAAAGAATTAATCCACTATGGTAGGTATTATCTTCTGAATTAATCCAAAGTTGAAAGTTATAGACAATTTTCATACTCATTATCTCATCTTTTGAAAAGTTATTATTACTTTTTTTGGCACTCATCCTCCATCTCTTGTGGACATGAACCTATGTTGTTGGAAATACCCAAAGTAGTAGTCTTCTATATGATGATAACTGGTCAGAGTAGTAATATAAACATTAAAGAGATAAGGGATGGGTCCCAAGAAAAAAATTAGAATAATAACAGTTTGAGAGATGAAGTTAATGAGGATGATAGTTAAACTCCATTGTGTTCCCAAAAAGGGTAAATTCTTCCAATTTGTGAGATATACATAGATGGTAATTAGATATTCCTAAGGGTGGAACCAAAAGGAAAAGTTAAATAATTATCTGTTTTAAGATGGACTAAAGTAAAACAAATATAGTGTTTATTATATGTGTGATGAAAGAAATAAAGTGGTTTTTAATCAGTATTAATGAGTGGGTTATCATTTCAAATATGGATATATTTTTATAATCATATTAGATAATGAGAAAATTAAATACTAATTTAAAAGGAGTGGGTTGGGATTTTTTCAAGATGAAAATATAAAATTGATTGATATTTTTTACTAATCAGAAAGAGGAGATTGTTAATAAATAAAATAATGATGAAATACCCATGAAAATTAATATTGAATTGAGTAGCGTAGGGGGGAACATAGGGCTGAGGTAGATTCAAAATAAGACATTGATGGTGAGGAAAATAAAGAAGGATTATCAACTATAAGAAATGCATGAAAGGATGAAATCAATGAATAAAATTTCATTGTGGATCAGATAGTTTTATTGAAAACTCAAAGGAGTAAAACTCTATAAAAACCTCATTTTTTCCAATTAAAACCTAAATAATTTAGAGGGGAATATAATAATGATAATTGGATAAAATATATACATGAGAAGATTTATCTGAATAAGTACAATGTAAAATGGAAAATTTTTTCAAGGCTGGAAGAAATAAATATTATCAGAACCAAGTGGGTGTTCAGTAATAAACTAATTGACTATGGAAAAGTGGTTCAAAATAAAGAATGGATAGTGTTCTAGGGGAAATCCTAGTTCAAAGGAATTTATATTTATGAAAAATTTACTCCCATATCCTGGTTGGAAACAATTTTATTTTTCATGGGTATTTCAGTGCAGATGTAGTTAAAAGTATACGAAATGGATTTTAAATCTTGGTTCCTAAATGGAGTTATTAAGGGGGTGTACATTGAGTAACTTGATGGGTTTATTATAGATGAAAATGAGAGAAATTCGTGTATGTTAATGAATTATTTCTATAAGATAAAGAAATTACTAAGGACCAAGTATTTAAGGTAAGGTCAATACCTATGGAAGCTTGGATTTTAGTGAGGTATAGTTGATCACAAACACTACATCAAGAAGGATAATGATCAAAGGATATTGATACTAATATATGTTGATGACATAATGTTTGAGGATTGGAAAAATCAATTTTTTTTGTGAATTATATGAGGTATGATATCGAGATGTCTATGATTGGTGAAATATTTTCCATCATTTATAGATAAATCAAGGAAATAATTGCATATTAATTTCTCTATAAAAATAAGAAAAAGAGGTTCCTAAGTGATTTGAAATGGAATATTCCATACTAATGACAACACTAACTGTTGTATGGAAGAATTTTTCAAACATTGGCAATTGTAAAGAGGTACATGTCATGGAATATAGGTATTGGGAGCCTATTATACCTCACAATAACATGACCCAACATTGGGTTTGATATATTTCAAGTCGCACAGTAACAATGTTGTCCTAAGGAGAGCCACATGCTATTAGGGAAGACGCTACTTCAATATATCTTGAAAACGACAGATTTTGGGTTGTTTTATTATAGGATAATACAACTGGAGTTTATAGGATACAGAAACATGGGATGAGAAGGAATAGTGGATAACCAAGGGAATGTAGAGATATCAAAAAACATTTATTTCATTCAAGCCTCGGTTTCGTTACACCCTTAAATAATTCAATCCTTGGATTTGAGCCATGGAATAGTTCTATACTTGATTCTAAACTAGATTCGAGCATGGATTTGACAATGAGGAGTAGCGACAGCATGTGGCTTCCCTAGAGAGCTTCAGATATCGCGAACTAGTTCATGGTATTTAAAATAGATCGGGACACTTTTATCAATGCTTCCAAAAAAGAAATGATAAATATCCCTTTTATTAGTGTTAACTTAACAGGCATTCATAAAAGGAATCTTTATCAACACTTTTTTAGCACTGATAATGATAGAGATTTATCACCTCTAAAAATACTGATAAAATCCATCTTTATCGGCGTGATAAAACATTAGCACTAACAATGATTGATTTTATCTGTGCCTTTTTAGTGCTGATAAATCTTTATCTTTATCATTGATAAAAACAAACACTGATAAATACTTATAATACTTTAAAAAAAACAATACTATATAAAAAATTGCAATTATTATATATATTATAAAACTTATAATAATACTTTTTATAAAATAATAATTTTATAATTCTTTGAATATATAATTATTTATTTAGACTTATATAAATAATTTTTTAAAAAATAATATTTATTTATGTACATATATTTATATAATTATATATATATATATATATTTAATAAATATATATAAATATTAATGTATTAAATATATTCATTATTTAAATAAATTTATAATTATATAAATAGTTTTTTAATAAATATCATTTATTTATTTATATTTATAAATTTTTAAGAATAGTAAATATACATTTATAAATATATTTATTTATAAATATATTTTTAACATTATTAATGAATATTTAATCTTAAGTGTATGCATGTCAAAAATGAGTAAAATTGAATAATTAAAAATGAGATCACTTTAACAATATTGAAAAATTGTATAAGTTTTATTAATTAGATATAAATCATTAATAAATTGGATATATATTGAAATAAAGATGAATACATATTCAAAATATTAAAAAATAGTATATATATATAATAAATAATAGAAATTGATTAAATTCTCAAAACAATTGTGTGTGTATTGAATATTAAAATGCGTTAATATTACTTATATGTGAAATCAATATAATAAATTTGATGTATGTTAAATTGTAAAATAAAATGACATTCAATTATACCCATTATGTGATTCAATTAGTGAGTATTCTAATTCATATTAATTTTTAATTATAAAGCATTATTCATTAACATATTACAATTGAATGTAAAAATTAAATATTTTTTGTTATTTAAATCATATTTATATACATTCATATATATATATATATAATTTATACTATTTATCAACATTATCAATAAATATTAAATCAATAAAATGTTTAATATTTTTCTCAATTTACATAATTATAATTTTTATTTGTTTAATTTTCATTATACATATATATATATAAATTTAATATATACTATTTATTAGTATTTATAATTTATATATAGTATAATCAATTTATTCATTTTTACCAACAATTATGTAATTAATAAAAATTTTAATATTTTTTTAATAAACTCATTTTTATTATTTATTTATTTAATTATTACATTTTATTCAGAATTTTATCAGTGCTAAAAAATGATAATAAACGATTCCTTTATGGTCGTTAAAAATAAAGCACTCATATAGAGTGTTCTTTATCTGTTCTTAAAATAAAGCGATGATAAATGGTGTCCTTTATCAGCTCTAAAATTAAATCACTCATAAAGGGAACCGTTTATCAGTAAAAAAAATATGCACTGATAAAGGGTTCAATTTAACAGCGCTATAAAGAAGTGCTGATAAAAGGTGTCATCTATCAGTGTGTGTTTTATCACTGATAAAGGGAACCTTTATCAGCATTTTTTTATAGCACTGATAAAATCCAACTCTTTTAAAGGCCTATTTTTTAGTAGTTGTATTTACTATACGAAGGTGAATTTGACCAGTAGTGTTTAATGGCTAAAATATAAAAGATAATGAAGAGATTAATTCTTTAGTATGAGGTGAATTTAAGCATATTTTACTTGAGAAATATTTTCATAAGGTTTTATGATATAGGATGGAAAATAAATTATTCAAGTCAAGAGAAAATAATGAAGATTCAGTGGTAACATATGAAGCAAACATCACACATTTGGAAAAATACACACCAAATTTTATCTGGGATCATGATAGTAAAATTAATCGGTTTTACTCAGGATTAAATCCAATATATGGACGGAATTGGCTTCCCATGAACTCAACAGTTATGAGAAACTTTTTTGAGGTGCTGATAACGTAGAAATTGAGTTTAATGATGGTCAGGTATTTTATGAAAATAAGCCTAATAAGTTGTCTATGTGGATGGAAATGGTAAATAAACCATCAATGATATTTAAAGGTAAGAAAATAAATTTTTTATTATGTGATAGGTGTAGTAAAAAAACACCATAAATAATGTCTTAAACATATGGAAACTACTTCCATTATGTTAAATTTTGTCTTGTGGCTCGTGAATATAAAGAAAAGAATTCTGAATAATCTAAGAATCGGGAAATAGATAGACATCCAAAGGTGAGATAATTTAATTGTTGTGAGTTGTGGAAATATTAGAATGTGTGTCTAAAATTAGTTACATAGAGTTGAAATCAATAAGATCAAAATAAAAAAAGGGGTGAAAAAATTATTTACTACTACTATGGTTAATGTTGGTCCATCTAATGAATTGGTGAAAAGTATGTTACTAGTTTATTCAAATTATGATCATTCTCTATCTGAATCTGGATCATCACATTCCTTCATTTCTAATAAATTGGTCAGAAAAATGGGAATGCCTCCTCATGAAAAGAAGATACAAATTTTGGTGAATACTCTACATGGAAATATTAATGAAAAAATATTTATAATAATCTTCCTATTATTATTGGTGGGATGATATGTCTAAAAAATATTATTGAACTACCCATGGTAGAGTTTTAGATTATTTTGGGTATGGATTTGCATTTAGTTTATCTTGCTAAGAAATATTAACAATCTAAAAATGTTATATTTAATGATTTCATACCTTTCATAACCTACCATGAAGCTAAAATATTGATTAAATATGTCCTTTAATGTCACCTAACTCATTTTGTTGAAAATAAAGATACTATTAAAATTAGTTCTTTTCCAGTAGTAAATGAATATGTGGATGTATTTACTTTTGATTTCCCCATTTTTATTCCAAATCAAGAGGTTGAATTTACTATTGACTTAGTTCCTAATGCTAAGCTTATTTCAAAACCCCCCATATCAAATAGTTTAACTAGAAATTTTGGAATTTAAAAAGAAGTTGCAAGATTATCTAGATAAAGGTTTCATTCATCCTAGTAATTCACTATGGGTGATCCTATTTTATTTGTTAAAAATAAATATATTTCAAGGATACTTTTCATCAATTAGAGAGTCTTGAATAACATTAATATTAAGACCAAGTATCCTTTACCTCATATCGATGATTTGTTTGATCATCTCCTAGTGGAATAGTTTTTTAAAAGATTAATCTCAACTTAGGATACCATTAGTTAATGGTTAAGGAGGTAGATATCATAAAGACATAATTTCAGACTAGTTATAGTTATTTTGATTTTATAGATATTCTATTTGGGTTGTCTAATGCACCATCTTTATTTATGGATATTATGAGTAGATTTTTCTATGAATATTTAGATATTTTGTAGTTGTGTTTATTGATGATATATTGGTATATTATAAAAGTCATGAGGGTCATGAAATACACCTAAGGAATATTTTTAAATCCTTGAAAAAAATAAACTATATTGGAAATTTAGTATGTGTGAATTTTGGTTGCAATTAATTTATTTCCTCAGGAATATTATATCTAAAGATTTCATAATTATTGACCCTATAAAAACTAATGTTTTTGAATAATGTCCAAGACCTACACATTTCATAGAGATTCATAGTTATCATGGATTATTAGGTTACTACCAATGGTTTTTGAAAAATTCTCTTAATTATCTATCATACTGACTAAGTTAACACAAAAACGAGTTAAATTCATCTAGTCAAAATAATGTGATGATTGTTTCCTGGAACAGAAAATAATATTGTTTAATGATCCAGTTTTGTATTTTACCTCCCGAAATGGTGAAATTTTCATCTATAGTGATGCTTCATTTTATATATTGGTTGTATCTTAATATATAATGATCAAGTGATTGTCTATGATTTAAAAAAACTAACCCATGATTTATTTCGAACATGACCCATTGGTTGGAATTGAATAAGGATTATGATTTTATGATTCATTACCATCCAATAAAATCAAAGTAGTGGATGCTTTGAGTCAGAAAAATAATTCTACATTAACCATGATTTATTTGGAACATGACCCATTGGTTAATGATTTTATGAATTTTGGATTATAAATTTTTCATGAAAAAAATTACACTATTTTTTTCAGTGTCAATATAATAATCTCTCTCAGAAATAATTATGCAAGATTAGAAGGAAGAGAGTGCTTTATAGGAAAATTTGGAATCTGTTAAGAACAGTAATTTCCAAATTGTTAATGTTGATGAAGAAAGTGTAATTATATTTGGAAAAGGATTATGTTTTCACCATGACTCTTAGTTGTGGATATAATTATTGAGTAAATCTCATAGTTCCTTATTTTCTATTCACCCTGGAAGTATAAAAATGTATAGATAACTTTGGGAATATTTCTAGTTTTATGGAATGAAAATAGATATTGCTGACTTTTCCATAGAATGTTTGATATGTAAATAGGTTAAATACGAATGAAAATTACCAAAAGGGATGCTTCAACCTTTTTCCATGCCAGAGTAGAAATGGTAAAAATAAATCCATGGGTTTTATGATGGTATTACCAAATACTTATCAGTGTAATAATGTGATATGGGTTATTTTTTAACAAACAACAAAGTCTGCACATTTCCTTCCCATTCTAGATAATATGTATTTAGATAAACATTATCAATTATACCTCAATTAGATAGTTAGGTTACATGGATTCTCTCTCTCCATTTTATCTGACTATGATTGTAGGTTCATGTTTAATTTTTCAAAAGGACTTCAGAAGTAGTTGGGTACTGAATTAAATTTTAGTATAGATTTTCATCCTCAATATGATGGGTAGTCCAAGTGAACAATTCTAACCTTGGAAGGAATGATTTGATCATTTTCAAGATATTACCATGGAATTGGGTCAACACCATTCAATATTCATGTTTTATTATAAAAAAAATTTCATTTCATTATATACATTCCACTTTTTCGTAATTATATGAAAAGAAATATCGAACACCAACATTTTTGGATAAAGTGGGAGAAATGAAGTTAATGGGACCAAAGTTTATAAACAAAATGGTTGAGATAATAAATATGATTTAGTAATATATGAGTATGTATCATAGAATGTATAAATATTTTACAGAGAACTGGTGGAAAGGTCTTTCTTTTAGGGTAAATGTTCTTGTTTTTCTTAAAGTTTATACATAGAAAAGTGTTATGTGTTTTTGTAAAAATGGGAAGATAAGTCCATAATTCATTAAACCATATGATATATTAGATAAATTTGGATCAATTTATTATTGATTAGAATCGCCTGTATCTTTATCCCAAGTAGAAAACATTTTTTATGTTTCAATGTTACAAAATTTTGTGTTGGATTCATCTTATGTTTTTAGCCCTAAAGTACTTTAGCAGGTAGATAAAATTTATTATAAGGAATAAAATTTTATATTATTAATCATATAAAGAAGGTTTTTTGAAATAAATTAATTCATAAAGTTAAGGTTTTGTTGAACACACTTTATGGTAGAAGAAGCAACATGGGAATCTGAAAATTCTTAAGGGAAAGATATCCTCATTTGTTTAATAAGTGTATAATATTGTGACGATGCAATTTCTAAAAACTGGTTAGAATATAGAAACCTATATAAGGTTAAAATAAATTATTTTCATATATTAATTAAATATAATTTATATAGTTATTTCGTTATAATAATATAAAGTAATTTTTGGTCAAAAAAAGAAAAATATTTATTTCTAACCAATTTGATTTTTCATGAATTATATGGTTTTATTTGAGATATATATTTCAAAATTATATAATTTTAATTTTAAAAAATTAATATCAATTTTTAATTCAGTTTTTTAAAATTATATTAAGTTGAATTGTTGGGTTTTTTCTGAAAATATTAATTTATCGGTGAATAGTGAAAATATAGGTTTTTTTAAAATTGTGATTTATTATCTTTGAAAATTTCACATAATATTTTGCATTCATACTAAATTAATAAACTGAAAATTTAGTTATAAACATGATAATTTATTATATAATTATTTTCATTATATGTGATCTTGGTATAAAAATATTTTTAGACTAAAAAAAGGTATTTTTTTGGAAAATCAATTTTCATCACTTCTTACATTATACATATAAAATGAATTTATGATAATTATATATATTTAATTTAGAAAATTGGATTAAATATTTGTAATCATTACAATTAATATTATTTAATATGGTCAAATTAATTTATGGTCATAATGAATAATAAAAAAAGTAAAAAATTACTCTCCATTGTAAAATGGTAAACCAGGTTAACTTAGTTTTAAACTTAGCGATACGACTACCATTTTTCATCTCCAAACTTATTAGATGAATATATTTCATCCCATTTTACCTTATCCTTGATATTTATTTGTTTATGGGATACTTATCATGAAAGTGACCTGTATAATATTTTTAGAAATGAAAAAGACAAAATTTCATCATTTTTCTTTTAAATATCTCTTATGTGTTCCCAAAGGGGAAAAAGAAAGTTTTTAATGAATATAAAAAGTTATTTTGAGAATAATGAAATTATTTTTTGGATGATAATTTATTTCTATTTTTTAGTAATTATATAATTACATTAATTTTTTTCGAAACACCAGTGCATTAATTATTTAATTAATAGAAAAATAAAGTAAATGATTTTAAAAATATTAAAAGAAATATAATTAGAGTGATATATTATTTTACCAAAAAACTAGATAGTTATAACATATTTTTATTATTTCAATGTTTTATAATTTAAATCCATCTTCTTCTTGATGTTTTTAAAATCAGATTAAATGAATAGTGTCAAAATTGACATTAATGGTATTTTATAATAATTAATAATTTATTAAATGATTTAAAAGTAAAAAGAATTAACTTTTTAACATTAAATGTGATATGGTTGATAATATCATACATGGTCTATTTATATACGATTTGTTCATTTATATTAAATTTCTAGACCCCTAATGGGTAAAAACATTAATATCATGGTAATTGTAAAAAAGGAACACAAGTTAAAACCAAACGATAAGGGTAAAAAATCACCTAAACTTATCCAATTTTAATTATATAAGAGTAATTTTACTCAAAATTATCTTATATTATAATATTATCAATTTGGATCCATTTTAAAATGAACATTAATTTATATTAATTTAATACTTTAATAAATTCCAAGCAAGCTCCTCCCCTCTCTTATAAAAGGACGCATCCTATACTCCTTTATTCATGAATAAAAAATATTTTGGTTTAGTAAATACCTTCAAAAATACATTAATTACATCCCTATACACTTTTTAGATTCCTTGGTTTGATTCTAAAACTATCATGGGAAGCTTTTGGTGTAAACCTTAACATATTTTATGAAGTAGAGGTATAGTTCTTAATCAATCATTTTGCATATAATTTCTTCTTCGGCCTCCTTAAAATATACTTTAAACATGATGAAATAATAAAATTAGTATCTAACATATAATTATATGTTATTATGTTAATGGAATTACTGATATCTATCTCTTTACTACATCAAATGGGAAATGAAACCATCGTTTGTGTGTACGGTGAGCTACTGCCTCACGAAGCGATATAATTATTTTACATCACTACCTCTCACAGTTTTTTATAATTATGGATTTAATATATATATATATATATATATAATAAAATATTTATCATTTTGAAAAGATAATATATCATTTAATTTCTTTCTTTACTATTCATTGAAAAATGGTAACGTCGTCTGTGCGTATGTGTGGACTACCACCTCCATGAAACGATGTGATTTTTTTTCATAAAAACAACACATTAATGATATATATAAGTATATTTAAAGAAATAGTATTATTTATGATATTATTATCATTTAGGAATGATAAAATTATACTTACCTTCTTTCCGTAATGATTATTGAAAAATAAAAAAATTACTCGCGTAGACATTCGACCTACCATCTCCATTATTGAAATGTAGATAATTTTTTATAACCATCTATCATGGTTGGTTATAAAGATATAATTTTATTTAAAAATAAAAATTATTTCATGAATATTATTATGGATATTATTTAACAATTAAATCTTTGACCATAGCCAACCTACCAAAGTCATTTTTTGAAATATGAGCTAAATATTGTCAATATGTATGATGTGGACTTAATTGATTATGTAATAGATTATAACATAATAAAATGAAAAATAAACATGAAAATGGTTCTTATGAAATTAAATAATTAATATAAGTTTATTATTTTGGAAGATAAAGAATTTTGCATGAAAGTTTAGACTCAATGTAAGGACATTCTTTAAAAAAAATCCTCTTTTAATGTTTCTCTTACACATCTTTTTCTTAAATGACCACGTTCTTCTAAATATTTCAAGAAAAATATTATTTATTCTTCAATGGATTATAAATTTAATTTTTACCATATTTTACTTTCTTTTCCATTTTTTAAAATTAATATTTTATGATTTTACGTAATGGAAACTTTAACTTACAAAATTCTTTTAATTGGTTTAAGGATTTATTTTATAAATATTTCTCTTCCATGTAAATATTCTTAAAATTATTTTATGGATGTATTTATATAGGAATAAATAGATTATAAAGGACATTTTTTGTCAGTTTTTACTTTATTTAAAAGGTTTAAAAAGAAATCTTGTTATGTATTTTATATAGAATGTTTTTTCTTTAAAAAAGAAAAAAGGGAATATTTTATTTTAATGTATATAGAAACAAAAAAATTTCCCGTCCCATAATCTTCATTTGATATTTGACTTCCTTTATGATCTTTTGTGTTATTTTCAAATAAAACACCTCCTTAACAATATTCTAGTTATTTTTAAAAAGTTTTTAAAATGGAATGGATATTTAAATATAATGAAATATTTTCTTATAGGTGAAAATAATATATTTATGATTGTAATGTTGGAGATTACAATGTTTTATGTATTATGATTATGTTATGGTTATTGGAAATTATTATGATAATGGTCAGTTCTATTACAAATCAAGTATGAGTGGTTATTTTATAAATTTTATATGGGTGGATATGTTATAATCCAAGGATTATTGGTCACGTTATAAACCAAGGATGGGTGGGTATGTGTTAGACCTTCAATTCATTTGGAATGGAATTCAACCATATTGGTTACTCTATTTGTAAGACTGATATGGAAGATAATGTCAAAAGTTACCAAAATAATTTATCTATTATTTTTATGTATTTATATATCAATATTAAGAATTATAAATTAAATCTATGGATCTTATCTATAATGGAAAGTATATGCTACTTATTAAGGGTGGAAAGTGTAACTTTGTGAAAAACTCTCTGGTGTTCTACATGAATTCAAAGAAACCTTTATGTGTTCTATTTTTCATTAAATTTTTCTTATTAAATGTATTATGAAATTATTTTCATATTAAATTTGATTTATTGAGTTATAAAATGTTAATTTTCTTCCCAAATATTCTTTTCAAAAAGGAAAATTTTTATAAGTATTCCTGAACTAAAGGGTTTCATTATTTTTTATGTTATGTCCCTCACTAATATTTGTGTGTTCAACCCATGTTTTTAAAAAAATAATGGGGTTTTATTATGGGTAAAAAAATAATTCAATTTTAATTTTATGAATATTATTCATGAAAAAGAAAGAATATTTCATTTATAAGGTTTTATATTATGGTAAAATGGATATTGAGTAAAAGTGCCCAATTTATAATTTATGGGATTTTTATGTAAGAGTTATAGCATAATTATATAAAGATCTAAAACTAAAATATCTTTATAAATTAAAGAAAATTAATTCTTGTCTAAAGAAAATAAAATATGTATTTTTAATGTTCGGTTCCATATAAAAAGTTTTAAATGTAATTTTTTATCCATTTTACATCCAAACAATTTTGCATCTAAAAAAATTAATTCAAATTAATTACTAGTAGAATAAAATATTTAAATATCCATAGTTTTCTTAAGGTTGAAAAAAATTATTTTAAAAAATTAATATGGGAAACTTTTAGATAATCTAAAAATCTAGCACATAAGCATACAAAAAACCTTAATTCTTAATAAATGTCTATAAGGTATTGTAAATTACTAATCATTCCTCAAAAAATATTTTCATCAACTGGTTTCCCAGATTCATTAATATCAATTTTTTTGAGGTTCTAATAGGAGTAATAATACTTTTTGTATTGTATTAACTAAATATTTTAACTAATTATATTTTTTTTTGAGATATAAAATTTTCCTCTGGTTTTTTAGAAATTTGAAAATCAATAATAAAATTAAGTTCACCCATTATGCTCATTTCTAACTCAAATTTCATAAAACCCACAATAGAATCAGAATGTAATTATTATGTTGGGAAAAAAATATATTAATTTACATAAACTTGAAATTTTTTGGTTTTTCAGAAAACTTTTTTAATAAAAAGTGTAGGATATGCAGCTCCCTTAACAAAATTGCTTTGTAACAAAAAAACTATTGAATCAATAATACTAGACTCTTGGGGCCTATTTAAGTCCATAAAGGTCCTTATTAAATCTCAAAACATGATCTAGATATTTTTTTCCAAAATAAGTGGTTTTTATATAAAAACTTCTTCTTAAACATATACATAAAGAAAAAAACACTCTACATCCATTTCATAAATACTAAAATTTAACAATACTACATAAGATAAAATTATATGAATTTCTTGAATATTATATACTAGAGAAAAAATTTATTCATTTTTTATTGATTATTTTTTAATTATAAACCTTTTAAAAAACTATATATTTATTTCTAACAATATTCTATTTTCATCAGTTTTGTTACAAAATACCCATTTTACTCCAATTATAAGAAAATATATATTATTTTCAACCAAAGTCTAAACTTTTTTCCTCTAAAATTAATTGAGTTAATCCTATATTCCATTTATCTAACATTATTCACCTAAAGTCTCATTGGGAGTATTTGGTTCAATTTGTGATAAAAAAGCATAGTTTTCGCATTCAATTCTTAAAAAACTTATAGTTTTGAAATATTGATCTACACCACTAATGATATTATTAGTGGGATGATTCATTATTATTATTTGATTCCTTGTGTTTATAAAACATTATTTCTCAATATTATATTGAATTTATTCTATAGGTATAACTTTAGAAAATGTTTCTTGAGTTGTTTTCTCATGTGAATAATTTTCCCACATGGGTTGAAAACTAGTTTTAGAAAAATATTTTGAATATGTGGTTTTAGTTTGTGTAAAAATGTAAGGATCGGTTTTATCAAATTTAAAATGTTTTGTTTCCTAAATAGTAATTTTTCTTTTATTAAATACTATATAGGACTTACTATTTTTATAATATCATAGAGAATTTTCATCATCATGTTTTAGAGAAAATTTATGTGAATTATTCTTAGTATTCCAAATGAATTATTTACATCCAAAAACTATATAAGTAATAAAATTTTTCATTCTTCATATCCATAAATCATAAAGAGTTTTATTAATAAAATTTATAAGTAAAATTTTATTTATATTATAGTAGGTGGTACTAACTTCTTCAACCCAAAATTTTTTATCAACGGAGTATTCACATAACATGGTTCTAGTAATCTCCTGATGAACTTTATTTATTTTTAAAAATACTCTATTTTTCTACGGTGTTTTAGGAGATGAAAAGTTATGTATGAAACATTTTATATTACAAAAAGTTTCAAAATAAAAATTGACCATGATCACTACGAATAATTACCAATGGTATAATTTTATCATCTTTAACATGGTTTACAAAAATTTTAAAATAGAAAAAGGATTCTAATGTTTCTCAATAAAATATACCCATGTATATCTAATGTACTCATCAATTAGGAAATATACATAGTACTTTGAACTAATAATTCCTATTTTCATTGGACCAAATCAATTCATATGCACTAACTATAAAGCATCATAATTTGAAACTTCACTTATAGATTTAAATCATGACTTATATTGATTTATAAATTAAAAAGGATCAAAATAATTATAAAAATTAAAACTTATAGTTAATCTTTAACTGGTAATTTCTTATAAATTTTTTATAAAGGTATAATATTATAGTTTACTAACCTTCTATGACATAACCATGATTGATCTTCCACTACACTAAGGTAAGGTAGACTTGGCTTCAAAGATCTTCTAGGTTTAGTGGGTATACATTCTCATGCCTATTAGAAGAAAGAATAAATTTACCTTCTGAACATTAAACATTACATTTATCATTGATGAAGTACGTAAGTTAACCTTTAACCCATAATTGAATTTTGCTAATGAGGTTTTTCTAAAGATTTACAATAAGTAAAACATTTGAAATTAAATATTTTCCAAGAATAATGATATCACATATACCATATATTAATCCTTAATAATTGTCACCAAAAGTGAATTAACCTCCTTTCGTATTGATAATATTTCGAAAGAATAGATTTTTTATAGTCATATGTCGATAAAATTCACTATCCATGTACCAAATATTATTAATGTTGTAACTTTTATTATTTCCTTAAAAAATAATCAAGGTAGGTTTTTGGAATACAAGATTTCTTTGGTATATAATTGATAGCCAAAATATATTGTGGAATATATATCTATCTAAATTTTTTTATTTTTATAGCTATTAATTATTTCAAAATTTATACTTTATGAAATCGAAAATATTTCACTTTATTCAAAGAATTTTTTTTCTTCTAGTAGACACCACTTTGGAACTTTATATAGTAGGGCTCACTTTTAAGAACAAAATATTTATTTTGAAAATGAGGTTTAGGGGTTTTAAACCACATTATTGGGGAATTTTAATGAGATATCATCTATCTATACATGTGGTCAAAATTTTTCTTCCTAGAAGTAAAATTTTACAGTAATTTTTTCAGACTAAATATTTCAGATTTTAATTTTAATTTTAAATAAATATTATCAATAGAAAAGATAAAACAATACTTCTTATCTAAATATTTAGTATGGATTGAAATATCTAGAAATTTTTTTGAAGTTATATAATTTTCTTTATAAATTTTCTCCTTATCAATTTCATAGTTTTTTGGAAAATTTATTATTATTTTCAAGTAAATGGCATATTTAGAAACTTCCTCATAACTTCGTAAAGTAACATATTCATCATATGAAGTGTATTTCTCTTCTTTAAAATTTTTAGAATAATTTTTATCATTAAAATTAAGATAATTACAATTTATATTTAAATTTTTTAAGGATTCATAAGATACCTTAGCCATTAAGAATTGACTAGACATTGAAATTCCATCATATAATCCCATTATCTTCAGACTATAACTACTGCCATCTATAAAGTTTTATAAAGATATATCTCTACCACTATCACTCTATGTATCTATATATTTTAGAATTTTCATTCTTTTATACTTGTATAACTTCTTAGAATTACCATTTTTCTTATCCTTCTTCTTCAAACGTGGAAAATCTAGTATGATGTGATCAAGTTTCTTACATTTATAAGACATTATCTTAAACTAATATATTTATCACGTATCTCATTAGGATTTTTATTTTACTTGTATCTAAAATATTTATTTCAAATAATATTTTCTATCCTCTTAGTAGTATTTTCATGTTTATTATCACTCTGTTCAAAATAACTTATTTCTATCCCAACCTTTAATTTCTTCTTGTTTGAAGATTCAGTAACTTTTTTAGCTGAACTAACTTTATTAACTACTATAGAAGTTGAATCAAAATAAAATCTATTTTTATTCTTTTAATTCTCAACATCTCTTTTTATTCTTACCTCATACTACATGAGACTTATAATAAGATCATCTTGACTCAACTTAGTCCGATGTATCATATCATCAAGATATGTTATTTTTTAATATCATTCATTGTGAATAATATCAACGATTTTCTCTACCATCTCTTCTATCTTGACCCATCCTAGAGTGGCCCACTCCGTAACTACTTGAAGCCTACTTCCAATAGGACAGGGTCTGGTGACTATCACTAAGTAGGCATATCCCACAAATGGGAGAAATTATCCCCAGTACCTATAAAAACACACATATCTCCCAGCCATAAATTATGAAATGTAAAAATAGTAAGTAATAAATGCATTAAAACCAATATATCCCCAAACAATAGTACAACAGTGAATGTTTTGGAAAGAATATAGGTCCAGAATACAATCCCACCAAAAAGAGTCTGAAAACAAGATCAATGAAACATGGTGACTTGTTTCCCGCGTCGTCCCGGTCTAGGAAAGTGAATTCATAAGTTTCTGAAACTCATCCATAGAAAACCATATATGATCCGACCTGAGGAAAATGGTACTAGGACTATTGTATGAAGTCACAATAGCATTTCTTGTCTTTTTATCCATACTAAGCACAACTTTCCCTAGTCCACCTAGGACTCTATCAAAGGTTCGATCGTCTGCACAAGACACAACATTTGCGGGGAAATCCAGGGCATGGGTGAGTAAATCAATAATAAGTAAGACACCCCAAAACAATAAAGGAAAATACCACAAAGGAAATACCATAAAGTAAATAACACCAAGGAGAAATACAACAAATTAATTACCACGAAGGAAAATACCACACAAGAAAAATACCACAAACGAAATACAATAAAGGAAATACCATGAAGGAAATACCAAAAATGAAATTCATAGTCAACTCTACATAGGTGTATGTCTACCAACCCTATAGAAAGAACATCTATATATACTCAATAAAAGACTTGTAGGATAGAGGTAATCCACAACCAATTACCATCCACAAGATTCTGCTATAAGAATGCTTGTTTTATGAGAACTCACTCCTCGAGCCATTATATCATCAGAGACACTCACGAAGAGGTATAGCTTATTTGGGACCTATCCAAATGAGAGTTTATTTTTCAATAAAGAGTATGATATAAAGAGATTAGATCATACCTATATATGTTGGGGGTACCTCAGATCACACCCAAATACACTGGGGGATACCACATACCCAATCTGGATCAATTCGCAATATAGGGGATCCTTCCCAACACCCTAGGGGATACCACAGATCACACCCAGACACTATAGGGGATGATACACACCCCATTTATGTGGCCCGCTAGGTGGAGGATTATCTCCTTTCTCATGGAGGTTACTCAATTTCACAGACTCCACTAGGGGTGATAGGGGATTTCACTCCAATCTCGGGGAGAGATACTTGACCCTATCTGGGACTCTGCCTCTATAGGGGATTAAAATATAGTGATGTGGACATAATACCATATTGAACCCTTAATGAAAATACCAAATAAAATTCTATCAAACTCTACTAGTCCAAGATAAAAACTCACCACATTATCTCAAAAGTACCATCTCAATATCAGGGTACCAACTCTGCAGACATCTCATCCAATAGACCCACTTTTTGAAATTTATGGGGGTTTGAAGTTTTAAAGGATGGGGGTCACTGGGCCCATGGACTGACTATATGGTCAGTCCACTGACCCTAGTGGTTGACCATCATGGTCGAACACCATGGTTAGTCTTCCCCATAGTTGACAACCCTATGTTCGATCCTTGTGATCACGCCACGTCAACTCGAGCTGTTGTGGCAGTCAACCGAGCAACTGCCCCGAGCCAACTTGGGGTCAAACCCAGATTTGGCCTGGTCTGCTGGGCTGACCCACTCCACCTAGGCTCATCCCATCTCTCCTAGTATGTCTTACTCATGCATGGGTATTCTTGCCCAGTCAACACAGTTGTTAGTCGTATCCAATGTGGTCACTGTCGTCGCCGCATCCCATATCCTAACTGTATTCAGCGGCTACCAGCTCTACATGCAGCCACCCATAATGTCCTATGGTCGGTCACCACCTTCTGCGACTGTCATCTCTAGTATCCAACTCAGTGGACCATCGCGTCGGTGGTCCCATACAGGGACCACCGATCCACCTACAATGCCATAAATTTGTAACAGTCATAGATATGGGTTCCTCGGTTCCCGATATTCACAAATCCAGCCTCTTTTCTCATTTTTCCTCCAATTCGTAGCTTTGATCATTTTTGGAGCCACCTGGAAAGTCAAAACATGGCCATATGGGTCCAATGGTAAAGAACATGATGAATGGGGGAGAGAAAATCATGAATAAGAACTTGATGAACTAACCTTGTAATTTTGTTCATGTCAGCCTCAATATGTTCTCGTTAGAATGAAGAACAAATAAAAAAGAATGAAAAAAATCACATCAATTTAATTCTACCTACAATGAACGTATCAATTCTTGTTCATTGAATTAATCTACATTCATCCTAGATTAAGAAAGGGATGGTAAATCATAAAAAAAACATCCTACCTAGAGTTTGGATTTATAATTGACAAATAATGATTGTGTTGTCATCATTGATAATACCCTCCACCTCTTTTAGTGTGATGATCCAAGATCTGCTCAATCTATCATTGTTCGCCAGAAAAACTCTCCAACAGTTGTCTAAATATCCAGGGTTTGAGTAGCTTACCCTGAGGAAATTATATAATCATACATTTAAAGGAGAATCAGTCGCTACATCAAAATTATTTTTATTTAAATTATTTAATGACGATTAGGTTCTTTTTGAGTTTTTTCATAGAAGGAGCATGCCAAGCAAAGATAGGCTGTTTCTAGGGTATGGGTACCATTACGATGTCAACAGTACCCATAGATTTATAAACTAGGCACCTTTTTAAGAGTTATTCCACATTTTCATAAAAATCATGTGTGCATGCTATTAAAAGTTTTATATTTTTCGACCAATTTTTCTAGGAAAACTGGGCCTTATAATTACACACCGCCACAACGCCTAGTCTCAAAATTAATCCATATAATTTCTAAAAATTAATAAATTGACAAATATGTGATGTTACATTCCCCCCATATTGGGGCTTAACATCCCCAAAATTCAAAACAAAGGCTACTAAAATACATGAGGGGACTGAGCATGAATCTAAACCTTCCAATCCCATGTGATCTCCTAGAGATACCTATGATAGCCCTGAACATGCACCTGAGGAATCTACTACCCAAAAATAATCCTCTCTTGCCAATCCTCGATCTCCATCAAATACTCCGCAAAATCCACCCCATCCTCGATGTCCATCTTTCCCCAGTCAACGATGTGCGATAGGTCATGCACGTACATCCTTAGTCGTTACACATGGAATAAGTTGTGTACTTGATCTAGTTGTGCTGGAAGATCCAAGTGGTACACCACCTCACCAACTCTACACAGAATCTGTGAAGGTCTGATGAACCTTGGAGATAGCTTGTCCCCCTGGCCAAATCTTCGTAATCCTCGTCGAGGAGAAACCTAAAAGAACACATGGTAGGCTTCCTAAAAGTCTAAAGGCATTCACCACATATCATTATAAGATTTATTTCAGATTTTTGAAGTCTTCATCCGTACTTGGATGATCTACACCTTCTTTGTGTAGCTCACACCAACTCTGGGCCCATGAGTGATGACTCCCCTAGGTTAGTCTAGAAAAATAGTGTCCTATAGGGTCACCCATACAAGGCCTAGAATGGTTCTCTACCAATGGTGGAGTGATATCTATTGTTATATAAAAACTCCACCAGTGGTAGGTGATCCACCCAACTATGGCCAAAATATAACAAGTACGCCCACAATATGTACACCAGAACTTGAATGGTCTCCTTAGTCTATCTATTATTCTGGGTTTGAAATGCTATGCTCAAGAGAAACTGAGTCCCAAAATCATCTTGTAATCACTTCCACAACTGAGATGTAAAGTGTGCATCACGATATTAAACACTCATTGATAGAACTCCATGGAGTCAAACTATCTCCTACATGTAAAGGTGACCCAATCTCTCTACTGAACTCTGCTCTTCGATAGATAGAAACTGGGCCAACTTGGTGAGTTGTTCAATGATCACCCATATGGAATCATGTCCCCTAGACATACATGTCAAAACCATTACAATGTCCAATGATATTCCACCCCACTTCCATTCCAACACGTCAAGGGGTTATCCTAAACCCTATAGAACCTAGTGGTCATCCTTCACTTTATGACAAGTGAGGCATAGAGAGATGAAATATGCTACTCCTTTCATTATCCTTGGCCACTAAAATTGACGTCAAAGGTGCCAGTAAATATTTTCCACACTAGGATTTACCACCAAAGGGGATGTAAGAAATTTCATTAGAACCTCCCCCTGAAACATCACTAATTCTATTGTGCATCCTCTGAAAAGAATGCTGTGATAACAACCTTTTAATATCCATCAGGATCATTCCTTATGGACAACTGAACACATAGTGTCTCATAGTCAGTATCCCAAGGTCGTGCCTCCCTAACTCGCTATAAGAGTGGAGGGGTGGAAACCATCGACTGAGGTATGATTCTAAATATCTATCCAAAAAGGATATCTGCAATGAGGCCAACTACTATGACACATCATTCAGTAACTGCAAGCTCAATCACCTACTAAGAGAATATTCCACCATGTTCCCCTTCCCATGAGTATAGATAATCTCAAAGTCATAGTCCAGGAGGAAATCTATCCATCACCTCTGTCTCAAGTTCAGATCCTTTTAAGAGAAGATATACTTGAGACACTTGTGATCATAGTACACAATAAACCACTCTCTCATCAGGTAGTGTCGAAAAATCATTAATAAGAATACTACGAGTGCTAGCTTGAGATCATGGGTCACATAGTTCTTCTCATACTATCTCAACTAGTGGGAATCATATGCAATCACTACTTTACCTTGCATTAGGACACAACCAATCACAATCCTTAATGCATCACAGAACACCACATACTCGATGACCTCCTCTAGAAATATCAATATGGGATCTATTATCATCCTTTGCCTCAACTCTTAAAAGAACTACTGACACTTCTCCGTCCACATGAACAGTTCTAGATTTCGTGTCAAATTCGTCAAGGGTGATGCCACTCTAGATAAGTCAAGCACAAACCTATCATAGTACACTTCCTATACAAGTAAACTCTGCACCTTGGTAACACTCTTAGGTGGATCCCAAGAAATCACATCCTTAAACATCACTAGATCCACTACAATTCTAGCCTCTAAGATGATGCTCCTCAAAAAACATACCTCTTTAATCTTGAATTGACACTTTGAGATATTCCCATAGATTTAGTGATCTCGAATCATATCTAGGACCATCCTCAAGTGTCTCGCATGATCCACATTGTATTTCAAGTATACTATGATTTCATCGATGAATACCACCACAAACTGGTATATGTAAGGCTAAATGATCTATTTCATGACTCCCATGAACATTTTTGGGGAGTTTATCATACCAAAAGGCATCACCAAGTACTCGTAGTGATGGTAACTACACCTAAAAGCCATCTTTGGTATATCCTCATCTCTTACTCATAACTAGTGATAGCCTAATACGAGTTCAATCTTAAAGAACCATTGTACCCCTTTCAACTATTCAAATAGATCATTGTTCCTTTGTAGTGGATAATTTTTCTTCATGGTCACCTAATTAAAGAACCAGTAATCCATGCATAATCTCTAGATCACCTTTTCCTTATTTGAAAATTATACTGAGGATGACTAGGGTGAAACACTAGATCTCACAAATCTATTCCACAACTAGTCCTCCAACTGCACCCTCAGCTTGTGTAGCTCTATGAGAGCCATCCAATATGTAGGTGTAGATATTGGTGCCATCTGGGGGTGTAGATCAATGTAGAAGTCCATATCCTTTTGGGGAGGTAAACCTGGAACATATTCAGAAAATACATCCTCATACTCCACCACCATTATAGAAAACTGAGCACTCATATAATCCACTGCATCGAGGTTGAGGCTAGCCAGCAGATGAGTAATTAATTTCACCCTCCTATGTGTGAGTTTATCCTACACTGCATGTGTTTTCTTTTCACCAACAATTGAAAACTAGGTCCATCACTACAGACACACCACACTCTGTACCAAAAACAATCAATCTGAGCATGAACTGTGGATAGCCATTCCATACCAAGAATTATGTCATAAGGCATCGATGATGCTACCAAGAGATCCCAACTAAAACTCTAAAACCCAATAGTCAATTCAAAATGTTGGAACTAGTGTGTGATCATCGAATCTCCTCTTGTATAAATATTTAAGTGTAAGGGTCAAGTTAATGGTTCAATAAAAATCCCCAAGTCTCAAACAATGTTTGTGGAAAGAAAGTAACGACTATCACTTGTGTCTATCAGAAATAAATCTATGGTGTAAAATAAAAAAATTGTACCCTGAATCATCCCTAGAGTGTTGGGGTTATAATCGTCCATCGTCTGCAGCTAGCATCGTCTCTTTTCACAATTTCCCTAAGTCAGGCGGGGACCACCTGGGGTGGTGGGGGTAATAGGTCAAACCTTAAACCACCTCTTGATTCACTACCTACTACTATTCCATTTCCTCCAACCTGAGGACCGCCCTACTCTTGTCTCTTCCTCTTCTTATGCAGTCCTTCAATCGTCTCCCGATTAGATTTACAACGGTTCAAGAAACCTCATTCCAGATGTCCCTGACCATCGCATGTGTAACACCATATGTCTTTGGGTTGACTCAAGAAACCCTGGGATCCCATCACCGCTAACCCTGTATCCAAGGATCATCCCCTAAAGCACCTAAACTGATTTGATCCTTGTGACTGCCATCAGCTGCTTGTTGCCAAGGTCTCATCTACTTGGTTCCCACTAGTAGCTCCCACTTCTAGTGTCTGCTTATCTAGAAAACTCTACACTAGAAGGGATCTATCAAGTACCAAAAAATAATTAGTAATGCTAAGGGATACCATTGATTCCTTGATGTCATGGAATGAGCCCCACTAAAAGGTCTATTCTCTAAAGAACTAGTTTCTTACCATATCCATGGAGTAGCACAAAAGATCACTAAACATCACTAAATACTTCACCATGGTCATGATGCTCTGCTAGAAAATGAAGGAACTCCTTTAGGGGAATCAATCGCAACATGGATGGATAGAAATCTTCTAGGAATAGAAATTTGACGTATTTATTGGAGAGATTTGTCTCATAATGAGACTCTATCACAAAACTCCACCATCGCCCCTCAAAGCTCTGAAGAAGGCTCACAGTGAGGAATTTCATTTGGTGGGAAGACATCCTTACAAGGAAGAAAACACAGGTGACTACCTCTATCTAATCCTTAGCTAACTAGGGGTCTGCCTCACCCTAAAACCTAAGAGGTTTCTTCCTCTTAAACTCATGAAATTTACCCAGCATGTATACCTCCTCATCTAGTAATGATGGTAGTAGGTACTGCTTGACAGGTGGTAGTACTACTAGAAAACCACCCAGAGGTTCCATATTTGGTACAATCCCCTGTATTGATGCCTCATCACTAGATGGATATTCCTTGTGATCTCACATTGGAATCCTAGTTGGATGTCTTTATGAAGGAATCCTGAAATAAAAAATAGATGAACCACAGTCAATATATTATATCTAGAGAGCTGACTCAAGAAGGACATGGAAAACACAACCATTCTTATATGATGCATGTACTATTGTTTTTTTTCTGAAACTAGTTCTTTTATGTACCGATTCAAAAAATAGGTAATCAAAGTCCTAGTGTATAGATACTTTGACCCCCACACCAATACTAGAGTCCTCAGCCTAAAATCCGAACATCAAACACTTAACACTATTTCCCCAAACCAACCTTACAGACTCTCGGTCCCAAAGTACACTGACCTTCTCTAATACCACTATGTCATGACCTATCCTAGAGGGGCATCTAGAGTGACTACCCTAATCCCACCTCTAATATTCTTGGGGATGGTGACTATCACAAAGTAAGAATATCCCAGAAATGGGAGACATTAGTCTAAGTACATGTACGCACACACACATCTCCAAGAAATAAATAATGAAATGTAAAAATTATAAGTAAGAAATTCATGAAAACCACTATATCCCACAACCATAGTATAATAGTGAAAGTAATGGAAAGTACATAGTGATAGAATACAAGCCCCCTAAAAAGAGTCTGATAAAAATACAAACAAAACATGGTGATGTGTTGACTATGTCATCCCAATCTAAAAAATCAAATGAACAAGTTCCTGAAATTTATCCACAGAAAACCATACCTGATCTAATATGAGGGAAATGGTACTGGGATTACTATCTGAAGTTGTAGGATCAAACCTTTATTTTCTATCCGCACTTATCACTTCCTAATATTGGTCAACCTAGGACTCTATCAACGGGTCAATAGTATACACAAGAAACAAAACGTGTAGAAAACTCTCGTTCAGGGGTGAGTAAAAAATAATCAGTAGGGCACCCCAAAACCACAATGGAAAATACCAAAAAGTAAATACCATGAAGTAAACACCACCAAGGAAAAATAATATAAAAGAAATTCCACCATGGAAAATACCACCAAGTAAAAATACCCCAAAGGAAATACCACAAAGGAAGTACCGTGAAAGAAAAATCATAAAAGAAATGCACAGTCAGCTCCACACGGGTGTATGTATGCCAAGAATCTAGTAATAACATACAAATATACAAAATCGAAGACTCAAAGTATAGAGGTAAGATGCAACCAATTACCAACCAAAGGATTATGCTTTAATCATTCTCGTTCCATGATAACTCACTCCTCAATCCATTATATCATCAAAGACACTCATGAAGAGGTCTAGTTAATTTTAGCCTCACCCAAATGAGAATTTATTAGTCAATTAATATTATGATACATAGAGAGAGGATCGCTCCCAAATTTTCTATGGGATACTACAGATTCTACCCAGATACACTATAGGATACCAGGTACCTAATCTGGACCAATTCACAATGTAGGGGATCCTGCCCAACACCCTTGGGGATACCACGGATCACACCCAGACACTCTAGGGGATATTATATACCCAATATATGTGTACCACAAGTTAAAGGATCAACACCCTTCTCAAGGAGGTTAGAAAATTCCGCAGAATACACTAGGGGTGATAGAGGAGTGCACTCCTGTCATGGGGAGGGATACCTGACTTTATTTGGGACTCGGCCTCTAGAGGGGATTATAATAAAGTGATGTGGATGTAATACCATATTGAATCCTTGAGGAAAGGAAAAAAGGGAATGCTCTCAACCTCTACAAGTCCAAGCTAAAAACCCACCACATTATCTCAAAAGGAAATTCTCAATGTCAGGTCCCCATCATCGTAGATGGCTCATCAAATGGACACACCATTTTAAAGTTATAGGGGTTTAAAATTTCAAAGGATGGGGGGTCATTGGGCCCGTGGACTGACCCCATGGTCAGCCCAATGACCATGGCGGTTGACCACCACAGTCGGTCCACCCCAAGGGTGACTTCCCCATAGTCAACCTGTGTGATCACATCACAGCCGACTGCGTCGTGGAAGCTCGACCTGCAGTGGAAGTTGACTGCCATGGTCATCCATGCAACCACCTCGAGTTGATCTGGGATCTAACCTAGATATAGCCCAGTCCGTCTAGGCCTACCCGACCCACTCTTCTTGGGAATGACCTATCTCCCCTGACTCTGTCCACTTAAACGTGGGTTGTATGTCCCAGTCAACGCGGTTGTTGACTGCATCCCATGCAGTCTTCACCTCTACATGCAGCCCCTCACCGCATCCCACATCCTGTTTTTGCCTTTTGTGGCCGTCGTACCACCTCTCACTACCTCATTGGACCACCTCACCATCTCACTGGACCACCATGCCACCTCATCGGACCGTCGTACCGCCTCACTGGACCGTCATGGCAGTGGTCCCTTCCACGGTCCAGAAAGCCATCTTTGATGCCCAAAATTTGAAATTGTTGTATATCTAGACTCTTAAAGTCCCTATCTTCACATATATGGTCTGTTTTCATGGTTTTCCTCTAATTTGGGGGTTCTTTCGTGTTCTGAACCACCCGGTAAGTCGAACTATGGCCATGGGGGTCCAACAATGAAGAACATTAAGAAAAAGGGAGGGAAAAGCATGACGAACAACATGAGGAATGAACCTCGGCCTTTTGTTCATGTTGGACTCAACCCCTTCTCATTAGAATGAAGAATTGAGAATAAATAATGAAAATAATTGCATCAATTTAATTCACCTGATGATGTAAGTATCAATTATTATTCATTGAATTGATCCAAGTTCATCCAAGATTAATAAAGGGGTGTAAAATCATAAAACAAATGTACAACCTAGAGTTCGGATCAATCTTTAACAAAGAACGGTTGGGTTACTGTCGTTGGTGTGATCCTCAAACTTTGTTGGCATGACGATCCACGATCTGCTTGATCTGTCATCGTTCTCCAAAAAAAAATATCCAATATCTGTCTAAATCACTAAGGTTTGATAATCCAACCCTAAGGAAATTCTATAACCATATATTTAAGAGATAATCAGTCATTGTATCAAAAGAATTTTTATTTAAATTATTTAATGATGATTACGTCCATTTTGAATTTTTTTACAGAATGACCATACTGACCAAAGTTAGTTCACTCCTATAATAAGGTTTCTATTTTGACCCCAATGGTGCCCTCAGATTTCTAATCTAGGCACCTGTTTAAGAGTTCTTCCACTTTTTCTGGAAAACTATGCATGTGTGCTATTTAAAGTTAATATTTTTCATCCAATTATTTTTCAAAAACTGAGCCTTGATATTACACGCTATCTTAACTCCTGGTCTCAAAATTAATCCATATAATTTCTAAAAATAATACATGGGAAAATCAAGGATTTTACATATTCATTAATTAAGTATTTATCTCAAAGGGATTGTTTGATATTAACAATGGTCATAAATATTTGATTCATTTTGAAGTAGATTATTTTAGTAGAAAATAAAAATCTCTATAATATGCACCAAGCACATCTCATCTAGTCTTCACTACTTGAGTAATCCCAAAGTGTGTAACCTCTAGTTTCTTCCAAATATTGTTTACAGTTTCAAAAAAGAAAATCTAGCTGTATATATTTCTCATCAAAGATTGTAGAATAATATTTATCAATCAATACCTAAGTTGATATTCAAATTTTTCTTGTCTTGTAAAATTAGTAACTTCCTACTCATAAATTTGATAATTTCTAGTTAAAATAATAAATTTTTAAAATCCCAAATTTGTAATTTGTGTTTTCATGTGATTTCTCATATTCTAATAATTAAAACCATCAAATATCGGTGGTCTTCTTGGATTCATAATTTCTAATATCCTAATAGATAATCCTTCCATTATAAAAACAAGTGTACTATTTTCTACAAAACATATTAGTGTAATAGTTTAAAACAAGTAGAACCTTCTCTGATAAAAAATGTAGGATCAAAAGAGTTTGTACTTTAATACAAGAGAGGGTAAATTTTGGTATGTAAAATAAAACTTACAATTTTATCAAACATCTTATAATAAAGTAATCAGACATAGAAACATACAAATATATTATATAATTAGATTTTAGAAAATTTATTAAAAAAAATATAAACTTTCCTTAATAAATATACATTATAATTAGAAACTTTTAAAAATATGTAAAAAGCATTATAAAGTGAGTAAGAAAAACTTTCATAAACTTTATAAAAAATATCACCACTTTAACCTTAAGTGTTAAGGAATTAAATAACCCTATATTTAGGTGTCCATGGTTTTAAACTACCCATAATGGTATATCTCTTTTTACCAAGGAATCCCTTGATATTAAGATAAAAAAATTAATATGTTTCTATATACTCAAGAACCCTTGATCAAAATATCAGTAATCTCTATCTTCTAAAACCTCAAAATACCTCAATAATGCTAGGTAATACAAATGGATTTTACAAAATCAAAACTTCTTAATGAATTTACAGAAGAGTCCTCACATGAATGCCTTAATAAAAATACACCCAAAATGATAATAATTAATCCCTATCAAAGTAAAAAGATGTTACAAAATAATCATAAAAACTTTAGATTACTAATGAAGAAATGTATTTAAAGATTTTACTTATCAAACCTTCCTCACCCTTGAATGCATATTCTATTTATAAGCATTCCTCTAATGGTTATATTCCACATTATTTAATGTTTATTGTGATAACATCAAATAAACTCATTCTTCACTTGAAATGTTCATCATAGTATGTTTATCAAATAATTATTTAATGCTTGAAAGGTATCTTCTAGTATAATGAGGTTTCTTTATCTAGTAGAGTAGAATTTCTTTGTCCGATATATTTTATAGATGTTCATCTTGAAATAATTTCTACCTCTTTATAGTAATAGTTTTTGAAAGACTATAACATTTTTTCCCATGGGTATTTTTTATACATCATCTTATAAAGATTATAAATCTTCATTTGATGAATTTTTTAGTTATTAATCTAATGTAAAAAATTAAATGTACATCCGATAAGAAACATCAATACAATGGAAAAGTGTTTCTATATCTAGTAAAATATTTATCTATCCTATAAAAACATTCTTAAGATCTTGGAAAATATAAAAGTTATCAAAGTATAAATTTCTAAATAATTTATATGTGATTTTAAAAAGTTCGGTGAGAAAGTGTAGAAAGTACGAGATTTTTATGATGAAGAAAAAGTTTTAGATATTGAAAAAATATATAGAATCTAAGCTACTATCATTCATGAGGTAAGTTGTCTATACTCACATACTCATATAAAATTATGTTTAAAAATAAAGAGGAAATTTATTTATTCATGAAAAATAAATAATAATCATACAAAGGGGGAGAAACCTACCCATTTTTAGGATTAAATTTTTTAGATCTATTTATTGAGATGGATGTTGGAAACCAAGTTCAATGAAAATTCATTTAACTTAACCCAAAGATAAATCTTTATAAAATTTTCCATGACTTGGGATTTTTATATAAAATTTTAATATTCAAGTTAATGAATCTTGTTTTCTACAATAAGAATGGATCACATAGATTTAGAGTTGGTTTATTTTGGGTTTATTACATTAAATAAAATGATATCATCCTTATCTCAAGAAATTCAAAGTTTATATTCATTTCAAAAGAAGAAAAACAGAGAAGAATAAAAGGTCTGAGAAAGTTTCTCACTAACCCCAAGATATTAATAAGGGTAATTTGAAATTAAAATCAATATAAGGTAGATAAAATAGTTCCTATGTTAATATTTTCAGAGGAAGACGATAAAAGATACTTTATATTTTTTATTAATAAGGATGAGAGAAATATCAATGAATTTGGTAAAAATTTGGTACTAAAAACAATTCAAAAGAGGGATTTTGAAGCTCCTATCAGATGATAATATTGATAGATTGTATTTTTTATTAATATTTTGTAGTAAATTAAATGATTAAGTTGAAGGAAAAGGTTCATATGGATGCTCTAAAAGATTTCCAATATAAGAACTTATCCTGGAAGGAGGAACCAATGGAAGATGGAGGTTCGTAGATATAAGATTTACTCTCAAAATAAGCTAGTAATTTTAAATAAAAGTTGAGGATAATGATGATAAAATATAAAGGAGAAGTACATTGAAGTGTTTATATCAATAAGAATTCCAATAAATTATAATTTTTTAGAACTAATATTTTTTTATTTATAAATAGTGATAAAATTTTAAAAGCATTTACAATAAAATTTGGATTTGAATAAGTAAGTGTCAGAAAAAAAGATATAAAATATCTTCTACAGAATATAATATTAAAGATAAATACATCATAAGCATTGTATAATTAACTAAGATGATCACAAGTATAAATAACACTAAATAATTGACAAAGTTATTATGATTCAATCCTAAGGATTATAAGGTGATCCCCACCTTACATTAAGTGTTTCTACCCTAAAAATAGAAAATTCATGAAGTAAAACACCATCGAAAAGAGACTCTAAAATGAGAATATAAAAACATAACCTGATTAAGTTTTAGTTATAAAAATTATAAAGTCAAATGATGAATTATTGATCCTCAAAGTTTTTAACATCATGATTATCAAAGCTTTATGTTTCTCAACATGAGTTATTTCATGATGTTTCAAGATATAGAATGTTTTAACGAAGTTCAAGTTATAAAATGATAAAGTTAAAAACTCTCCAAATTTAAAAATTATTTTTTTAAAGGTAGTGTTCTGGTAAATGACCAAAACACCAAAATTTATTAATAAAGAGAGATTACATAAGTCTGAAATAAGGAATTTTGTTAACATCCCTAACATAAAGAGGGAGTAATTAAGGAGGAAGATTTTCCCTCCAAGTCATAGCATGAGAGACACCCATATTAACAAGCCCATCAACAATCCTATTAGCTTCACGGTATGTGTGAGTGGCGATGAAGTTGATCCCAGAAAGCGAGTTTAAACAATCAATCCAGCGAGTAGTGAGCGGCCATGAAAGATGAATAGTCCCACCCCAAATGGCTTGGATAATAGTAGTGGAGTCACTCTCGATCCAGATGTTGTTCCAGTTGTGTCTCCTAACAAAAGAGATAGCATGGATAACACTCAGCATCTCCGCTTCCAGCGCGGAGGTTGTACCACAACATCCATAGAAGCATCCAAGAGTCTGGTCCCGGTGGTTCCTAAAAATAGAACCACAACCCGCTAAGCCGGGGTTGCCTTTTGAGGCACCATCAACGTTAACTTTAATCCATCCTGGAGGAGGGGGAATCTAGAACACTTCAAAGGTAGACTTCGGACAAGGATAGTTCCCTTTCACATCAATCCGATGAAGGATCCCAAAATCACGAACCGAGTTGCTGCATTGATCTTTTTGAATCGAGGTCGCCTCATAGATGGCCATGAGAATTTTAATTTTACCTTCATTGAGATAGAAAGATTTATTACGAAATGTAAAATCATTTCAACCATACCAGATTATATAGAGAAGCTCATCCACAGCTGCCAGAAGAAGATGTTTGATCTGTTGGGAATCAGAAATGTCCATGCATCGTTGAATCTGTAGAGTAATAGAACTATCCTGGGACCATCTGCACTCAAAGATGTCAGAAATATAATGCCAGAGAGCAGTTGTCGTATCACAAGAAAGGAAAAGATGATTAATATCCTCTCTATGTTGATTACACATTCGCCATTTGGAGCAAAGATTAATCCAAAATGTTTGTAAGCAATCATCCGTGGGGATTCTGGAATGTGAAATGCACCAAATTAAAGTAAATATCGAAGGTTTAAGCCAGGGTTTATTGAAGTTTTTAATCCAGGATAAAGTGTTGTTTTCATTTCTAAAAAGATGATTGTAGTAGTTTTTAGAATCAAGTATTCCATTGGGTGAAGCTTCCCATATCAGGAAATCATTAGTGTTAGTGAAGGGGTAACTCTCAACTATTTGTTTTATTTCACCAGGAAAGTCAGGGTTAGGAATGATCATGACATTCTTTATGGTATCATTATTGGGAAACGAAGGTTGGTTATTGGACATCAAGGATAACAAGGGAGAGCCAGACCAATTGTCAAACCAAAATCTTAAATTAGAGTCTTTACTAGCCATCCATATGGAATTAGCCATAATAGAGTTGAACGCGTTTTTAATGGAAGGCCAAATAGAGGAAGTAAGAAAGTGGCCTTGATTGTTTATGAGTTTATTTAGAAATCTAGATCTAAGAAAATTCGTATAGGGATAGTCATTATGAATTAGGTTCCAGGTAAGCTTAGCCTGGAGAGATTCATTGAACTTAGCAAGATTTTTAATACCAGCACATCCTTTATCAATTGGTTTACAACAGGTAGCCTAGGGGACAGTAACCAAATTCCTCTCCAAGGTACTACCCGTACAAACAAAGTTTTTAATGGAGGTATTGATTATATTTAAACTACCTTTCATCCATTTATAAATCATCATAGAATAGACCAATTTGGAGACAATAGTGGAATTAACCAGACAAATTCTACCAGCCATCGAAAGATTTGAGCCTTTCCAGGATGAAAGCTGTCTAAGCGTTTGATCAATGATAGGCATGAAATATTCCGCTTTCGGTCTACCCCAGAAAATAGGAACACCAAGGTAATTGAAGGGTAGAGAACCCTCTTTGACCCCTAAGAAACTAGAAATGCTGAGTTTTCTATCGGGGGAAAAGTCTTTATTAAAATAGATGTAAGATTTATTCCAATTTATGTATTGACGAGACACTTCTTGGTAATGGATGAGGATATTTTTAAGATTATTGATGTTATTTTTGTCACCTTGAATAAAGATAATTATATCATCAGCATAAAGAAGGTGTGAGGGGGTGGTCAAATTTCTAGTAGCCGTGATAGGTTTAATATTATGATTTTCTAAAGATTGGAGGAGCAACCTACTGAGGTAGTCTTCAACAATAGAGAAAAGAATAGAAGAAAGGGGGTCACCTTGTCTAACAGCCTTAGAACATTTAAAATATCCTCTAGGAGAACTATTAATGAGTATGGAAATATGAGCTGAATTGAATGGGGTTTTAACCCTATTAATGAAAGTTTCATTGAAGCCAAACTGCCTAAGGACCTTGAACATGAAGTTCCAGTCAATGGTATCAAAAGCCTTAGCAATATCGATCTTGATAGAAACATTCCCACCTCTCGTTTTCCTATTTAAAAGGTTAGTAGACTCAGAGGCAATACAGATACATTCTTGGATAGATCTTCCCTTGATGAATCCAAATTGGTTCCAAGAGACAATTGTGTTTCTAATCATAGTAATTCTGTTGGCAATCAACTTAGTGATGATCTTGAAGAGAGAGTTTATGAGAGCAATGGGTCCGAAGAGTTGAATTTCATCAGCATTATCAGTTTTAGGGATAAGGACAAGAAATTGAGCATTAAGACCATGAGGAAGAGTTCCATAAGCAAAGAATGTTTTCACCATTTGGAAAACATCATCCTGAATAACATCCCAGTTCTTTTTGTAAAAACCATTATTGAAGTCGTCCGGACCAGGGGCACCATCCTCTTTTAGGCTAAAGACTGTGTCTTTGATTTCATGATCAAGAGGGGTGATATTAAGTAACAAGTTATCCTCATCATTAACCAAATTCAGGATAACATCCGGCCTAATGTCCCTATCAATATCAGTCCCATTGAAGATATTGTAAAAGTGAGAGACAACGTGATTGACGATGCTTTCCTCGGAATCAGGAATCTGATCCCCATCTCTCAGGTAGGCAAGGGGCCTATACACTTTTCTTACTCTGTGAAGGGCATTATAGAATTTAGTATTCCTATCCCCATCATTCAGCCATTTGGCTTTAAAGAGTTGCTTTTTAATATTATCCTTAAAGTTAAGTAAATTGATAAGTTTAGAGGAAATATTTGTTTCATGCTGAATATTGTGAGCAAAGTTAGAAGAGGAATTATCATTTTGAAAATTAGAAAGTTATTTTTCCAAAGAATTGATCTCGTTATCGATTTCATTAGATTTTGCTTTGCAGCAGTTTTTTAGGACTTGCTTCAGCATTTTCAATTTCACCAGACAAGAAAAGGCATTATTTTGATCATGAATATTATCCCAAGTTCTTTTAATGATATCCCTACAATCAGGATCAGAAGACCAAGCAGGATTAAATCTGAAAGGAGCCTTAGGACTGCTTGGGTTATGAGAAAAACTAACTAGAATATGGTGGTGATCAGAGGGAATATTCACGAGGGTAATACTGGAGATATTATCCCATTTATCAAGAGAATGGTCATTAGTAAACGCCCTATCAAGTTTGCTAGAGATGATCCTATAGTAATGCTTACGAAACCAAGTAAAATTAGCACCCATTAAGTTAATTTATGTAATGTTATTAAGTTCAATATAAGCTCTGAATTCCCTGGAGGAGATAGAGTCATGAGAAGGGACAACTTTTTCACTAGGCATCAGAATAGCATTGAAGTCCCTGACTAAAAACCAAGGGTTATGGATTGAGATATGCAGCTGGTAAATATCATTCCAAAGATCTCGTCTATCCTGATATCTATTGCAGGCATAAACAAAGGTAGTGTATACACGAGTATTTTCAACGATGTAATCACATGTAATGGATTGGTTAGTAATATTGAAGATATTAATATTTTGAATAGAGGAATGATCAAAAAGCCATAAAGATTCACAAGATATCCCATTATTACAATCCCCTAGAAAGGAATAACCAAAGGGGAAGCATGCTGAAATCTAGAGGCATAATTTAGTTTAGGTTCAGCAATGGAAAAGAGTCTAGGTTTATGAGTGGTGATAAATCTCCTAAGAACATTAAAAGTGTCAAGGTTAGCAATCCCTTGACAATTCCAATATAAAATATTCATTTATACCTTTTTTTGTTTGGGTTGTCCCCCCTTTTTTTTGTGACAACGGTCTTTGCTCTGGTTGAAACTCCAGAAGTATTCTCCTTTGAATTAATATTTTGTTTACTCTGGAGAGATATATGTGTGTCCAAAGGGGCTTGCTGCTCCTTATTTAAAACATGCATGTTAGAAGCTTGGGAAACTAGATTGTCAGGAAAAGAAACATGAGGAGAATTATTCATCTCTCCAGGATCATGGGCGGTGTCACTACTTTCCTTCCTCGAGTCCCTGCTGGAAGGTGAAGATAAGAGGGCGGTCTTATAATGAATCCCACCCTTTTTGTTGCTGTCCATAGTATTAGCAGATTGCTGCAAAACTGTGTCTTCAGTAGTGAAAAGAGCATCGTGTGAGGGATGCTTGGTGGAAGAGGCCTTTCCCTCCTGCATCTTAAAACCTAAGTCAGTAGGACCCGAGATTGTCTCATGCAAATTAGGGACCAAAGGGGCAAGGATTTCAGTGAGAAGGTCAATTGAATCATCGTCCTGCAGAGGATGTGGAAAAATGTCTCGGACTTGCTCTTCAATATAATCTTTAATATCCTGGTCAATTTTTTAAACATCTTCTTCCTCAACTAGGACAGCCCAAGACTTACCTTTGTCAGAGTCTAAAAGTGAAAAGGAATTGGACTTTACAATCCATTTGTCCTATCCCTTTTTTGATGTTTTGGGTTTCTTTAAGTTGGACATTTTTACTCTTCTATTTACTTTGGCTTCAGTCCATCCAGAATTGCTTGGTTGTGGAGTCTGTTTGTGGACTTTCCAGCAATTGTGGATGGAATGCCCAACAACCTTACATAATTCATAATATGGAGGGAGCCTCTCATGTTCCAACTTCACAATTGTTTTGTAATACTTAGCAGAGAAGGTAATGGATTGAGGCGGTTTTTTTCCAAATTGACCTCAATCAAGACTCTAGCATAAAGACCAAGGTCACCATTGAGAGTCCTATGGTCAATTTTTAGAGGAGTGCCAATACAAGTAGCGATGTCATTAAGGATTTGGGGATTCCAAAAAAAAAACAGTTTAGATTAAAAAACCTAAACCAAACTTGTGCAGTGTTATTTCTATGCACGTTAGGATTAAACGCAAAGTCCCATTCTGAGATTCTAAGGAGACCTGGTTTCAGGTTTAGGTTACCCACATTCCATACACGATCCAAATCAGATTGTGAAGCGAGCAAAATATGGAAGTAACCTTTTCCAATTGGAACAAGTTTACAATTATTGAAACCCTAGCAAGCCCTAATTCTAACTTTGTAATTACAATAGAATGAGATTTAATCCATAGTATATAGAAACCTAAGGAAATCACTAGAATGAGTTGATCGTACAATGATTATTGGATAGAGTAAATTCTATGTATATACCAGATAGAGAAAAATATAATGTTTTAGTAGATAGATAAATCTATTTCTATTGAACAAACTTTTTTTATGTTCACTAGATATAAAATGTTTAATATCATTAGATATACAACATCATATGAAGTTATATTGGATGGAGATAAATATGAAGTTATATAGAATTGAGAGAAATATGAAGTCATTGGATAAAGTATTGTGATGTCATCATATAGGGAAATAAAAATTCATTGGATGGAGAAATTATATGTTCATCAGATGGTGGAAGTCTATAAATATTACTAGATAGACTTTTTTGAGACTATAAGATGGAGGAAACCCATGTAGATCATCAGATGAAAAAATGTTATGTCATCAGACATATCATCCCTTGGGTTTGTAATCTTTACGTATGAGTTCATTGTATAAAGGCTACTAGATGGAGGGAAACTAGACAAAGGAACACCAAATGGGGTGTTATTGGATGGATAAGTTATTATGAAGATCACTAAATGGAGAAAAATAAATATTACTAGTAGAGTTTTATTTTTTTTACACTCTAAACATTATAATGATTTTGATTTGGATGTTCAATGACTCAACATTGACAAATAAATTTTCATGATTCTCACTGAGATTTAATGAATATTTGAAGTGTCCATTCATGCCAATAATTGAGAAAATATTAGAAAGAATGTTGAGTCTGATTAAATCAGAATCTTTTAAAGAATTAAATATGATGGAATAGATTGAGAAAATTTTAAATACAGGAACACACATTCCCCTCATCTATAATAGGAATAATGCATATATAATAAAGGGAATGGTATTTGAGTTTGTGTTTATGATTTTTTTTAAAAGGTGGTATCACGACTAGAATTTCAACATGATTATGTAACAAATAAAATAATTGGTTTAAGAAGAAGATATGGATAAGAGACTTCCAGGTGAAGATATTTTCGATTGAGAGGAACTGAACAGACGTGTACCAGACATAGGCATACAAGATAATGTGTACCAAATAGAGGTGAAACAGATTGAGGGGTACCGAACATAGCATACCATATGAAAAACTATGGGATATACTGGTCCAAGAGAGTCAAGGATCAATAATAACATTCTACCAGAAAGAAGATAGGCTAATGTCTATGTTGATTTCCACATAATATTTTGAGGTAGTCGAAGAACTGTACTTGAGAAATATTGTGAAGATTACTTGAATACTAGTGGTTCCAGAGTAAAAAATTCCTATATTCTTATCAGCATATAGGAGGGACTATTTTACATATAGATTATGTAACACCCCATGATTTCATAGTATGTTATTTCTTCAAAGTAATTCAATAACTTTCACTACACGCAACATTGAGTTCAAGTGCACCATGACTTACCAAACTAGCCATTCAAAAGTGATTATGAATAGTATTAACTAAATTTTAAACATTATATAATCCTTATAATTTTAGATTCCATATTATGAGTTTCTTAGACATAATGTAAGAACAAATTCATTTTTTCAGATAAAAGAAGTATTTTTCAAAAAATGAAATTTTACCGCCTTTTAATGGAGAACCCTTTTTAAATCCAATATTTGAAACATTTATATATTAAATTTGACAAAATAAACTTCTTCTTTAGAATCGGGAAATAATAATTTAGTTTCAATAAATTTTTGGTGTTTTTATGATAACTTTCATATTTGGGTGAATAGTGAAAAATACTATATTTTAACTGAAAAAACCTTTTTTAATCAAAATAATTTATAGTGTTGAATTATAAATTTTAATGGTTTGGAATTAAAATTAGATTATATTTTTACCATTTAATCCAATTATGGTCATTTTAATTAATTTCACTTTAAAATTGGACATAAACAAGTGTCAATCTTTTGATAGTTATTATTTCTTAAAAATACGCTTTTTGGTTTTGACAACGGGAGTTAATTTTAAATTAATTACTGTAAATTATATGTTTTGAAATTGGTAAAATATAATTCATTTTTTAATTTTGAATATCCAAATTATCTTAGGGTGAATTTTTGGTATTTTTCTGAAAACTTTCAATTTTTGATGAATAGTGAAAAACATTAAGTCATTGTTAAAAACCAACTTTTTATTTGAATAATTATTTATTTTATTTAAATTTATTTTAGTTCAAAATATATACATAATACCTATATATGTTTAATTTAATTTATTATATTTAGTTTATAATAATTTTTTATACATAAAAATTTTGTTGAACTTTTTACTGTCTTTTACCTACCTCCTAGAAGTATTTTCAAATTTAAATAAAAGTTAATTTTACTACTTCTGTGAGTTTAATTTAGAAAATATGAGAGACACATTTAACATCATGGAGTAAAATTTGGTTAAATAAGATAAAAATATTTTTTTTTGTGAATAATAATGTTTTACTTTTATTTACCATGGTTAAAAGTAAATAGGGTAATTAAAGGTAAAAATGATATTATTATTACCCTAACACGTGTCCTAATTCTATTGGATAAGTATAATTCGACCATAAACATCCTTAGGAATAAAATATGATTATTTAGGTCCACTTGGATTAGATTAGGACATTTATTATTATTTAATTCAAAGAAGAGTTGAAATGGTTAAAATCAAAGTTTAATAACAAAAACATTTTTAATATAGGGTGACACATAAGATAAATTCGACTACAAATATTCATTATAAATATAAAAATGTTTTCTATATAATTGTATTTTATTTATATTTTTTAGACATTAAATAATTTAATTTATTTATGACACAATGATGATGTAGTAATTACCTAATTAATAAAATATTATATTAATTGATATTATAAATATCCAAATAAATGTAATTTGAGACTTTTTATGAATTCCAATAATTTTGTAGGTTCATATGACATATTAGGGTTGGTTAGATGCATTGTTTTTGAATTAATATTACTGTTATGAATTTAGAAAAAACAAAATACCCAATACTGTCAAAATTGACATAAAAGAGTTTTTAAAACAAATATTATATTATTAATTGATATTCTATTCCTAAAAATATAACGTTAGGTAAAAAGACTTATATAATGATATTTGTATCATTAATGAACTACTTGGGGTTCTCTTGGAAGTATATAGTATGTTTATTAACCATATAATATAAAAATACAACGAGATAAGGTAAAGGTCAAACTATTTAACTAAGAGTTAAATCTAAAAGATAAAGTTAATATAGTGACTCAAACCTGTCTAAAACCTATTATTTGAGTGGTTTTAGTCCCATCCCCACCTTAACTTTTAAATAATCCACTTTGGAACCATTAGAAACCGAAAATTATTTTATTATAAAATAATAATTCTAGCTTTTCTTAAGGTTCCCCTCATTCCTCTTATAAAAGGGTACTCCCCCTTTTCTCTAATTCACACATTAAAATCCATTTGTTTAGGCCAAACCCTGACCAAATACCCTTTAAACGGTCCTAAATTCATCATAGAGGTCTTACTTTAGTCATAAAGCCAACATAAGGAGCCCTTTTGATCAAATCAAAATGAAGAACTCGAAGAAGAGGTAAATATTTCATCACCTCTTTTAAGTTCCTTTCTTCTTCCACTTCCTCTTTCTTTGTTGCTTCCATTCTAAAATAATAATGCCAGTATATTCTATATACTATGATTTTATTATAAATATGGTACAAACATATTCATTATTCTATCCATCCATTTAATGACATGTCACCATACGTGTGTACGTACGACTTACCGTCTCCACATCGTGGTGTAATTGTTATTCAATACATTATTATTTGGGTGGGTATAATAATGATTTTTAATTGATTTAAATAATAAATATAACATGATACTGATTATTTAAATATGATATAACATCCAACTATATATTATTTTAATATCAAAAGAATGATATTGTCGCACGTGCGTACGTATGGATTACCGTCTCCACGAACGTGATGAGATCCATTCTACATTGTATATTCAAGAATAATTTTCATTTGATGATTAAAAATAATTTTTAAAGACTTGATATCATTATAGTTATGAATAAGATACATCCCATCCGTAACAAAAATGACTCACATAACAAAGAATATAAAGGAAAACGAATCTGTTAACACCCGAAACGACGATAATACTAAGATATTATTAACAAAGCAATATTAAAAGATCATATATGATATCATATTAATGTATATGATTATTGTATAATTTAATAAAAATTATTTCACCATTATACAGGATGTTAACCTACCCTTGACCAAGGAAAATTACAAGGTAAGGGTTAATTTCAGAATATCTTTATTATCCGAGGTTGTTTTTATATAAGTATCTACCAAGAGCTCTTTATCATCCACATCCATGTTTCTTAAAAATGTATTCCAAAACATTTTTACTATTTACTAGACTATGGGTTAAAGTCATTTATACCCTTGTTTAAATTTTTATAAAATGGTTTGAAAGGAATCTTTCGGTTGTTTTCCAAACAAGGTAATTTTTAACCTTTTCGACAAAATTAAGGTAAGAATGTCTTTTTTTAACTTATAAGGCGGGTGGATCTAATTTCCACTGTTATAATATCATCGAAGATTTCCTTACAATATTATAAGAATACTTTCAAATATAAATGTTTTCTTTTATAATTACATGACTTTTAATTGATTTCAAAAAAAGAAATAGATATTTCTCTAAAAAGGTTTTTATTTCATCAATGTCAACTTCCTTTGATGGATTTTAAGTTTGTTTGAAGTTGATTTATTATGATACAAAACTTCCATATTTTATTGAACGTTTTGTGATATGTTTGACTATGGATGTGTTATTTCATACCATTCATGGTTTATGGATAAAGTATTGACATTTTTTATGCCAGTTTTAATACGAATTTTTATGTTATGTTTAAACCTTTTCATATGGGGAATACATTTGACTTAGTAAGTGACGGGTGGAGCCCGCTATAGCTCCTCCATACATCGGTAGGTCTCATGAGACAAACTAGTGTATTGTCACAAGGCCTTGACAAAATCTTATTTGTAGTCTTGGCACATGGTCTTGAATATGTGGTTATGAAATTCTGGCATTATGCATTCCATTATTATAAAAGTGGCTATTGATATTGCATGTGATTATTTTAGAAGTAGAATATCCATGTAAGTAAGTAAATGTAATTATTTTGATTTATATTTTCTATATGATGATCAATTTTATGTTAAATAGGCTTTTGTTTTAGACTTATACATTGCCTTAAATGTTTATGCTTATTTATGAATGTTTCTGTTATATTGTTATCCGTACTGACCATTTGAGCTCACCCCTTTCTATGATTTATTTTTCCCAGGATTCGAAGAAGTATATTATGAATGGATTGAGAGGATAGTCTATGGGATCTCAGTGTTGTCTATGGAAACAATGTTGTTGTAGTTTTCCATTTCATGATGTAATGTAAACCTTATTAATCTATCTATCAATTCCAAGGCTACTAAACTAATCGGTCTTTTGAGACTTGATCTTTTGTGATCATGCTAATGTTATGTAATAATCCACCGACTCTGGGTAACTAGGGTCAGGGTGTTACAGATTATCCATGGGACATAGTATAAAAATCATCCACTTATGTAATATAGTGATGTTATTAGGTTAGGGGTGATTCCTTCTGACACCACTTATAATCTATGATTGATATATAAGTAGAGAATCCATGACTCAATGAGAGACAACACGACAAGGATTAGGTTCTCACATTGAGGATGAACCTTTTAAAATACATGCATGTTGATTTATTTATATTATCTATATATTATAAGGGAAAATTGGTGATTTAGAGTTTTTAAATACACATACATCCTAACAGATATAATGATTTTGATCAACTTAAATGAATGAATAATTTATTTTGAACTTAATTGATAAAAATGGTCACCCCTAATTCACCCCCCTAGGGTGACTACACAATCACCCTAATGTTTTCAAAATGAAATGATGTAAGGGGTTGGATTCTATCATGAGAGCATGAGAGTCATTATATATAAGGTTAAATTATTTTAAAAAATGGATTAAAAATTTCTTAAGATTCATTCCAAACTAGGTAATTCTAAAAGTACAAAAGTGTCCTGACCCGTCCCCTGGGGCCCGTGCTATGACTACCAAAAGCCTGGCTTCCATAAACCAGGGGCTGGAGAATAGCACTGAAAGACATAATCCCTAAAACTGGGAAGGCATTGCATGTATAACCTATAAATACGCGTAACCAAGCACATAGAAAGATACAAATACAAGTAAACTGAATAGTAAATAGAGTGAGTACAGTAAGAAAAATGGGGCAGAATACAAGACCAACTAGAAAATACAAGAAACTGGAGCAAAAAGGAAGATATTTGTTGGGTCATCCTCTAAGGTTCCTACCTGAAGGGTAGGTACAAATTGCCTCCAAAACACTCCATGTTCGTCTGTCTCCTCCGTGTACCGACTCATTGTAAGGTCCTCCTCCAGGCACTGTCCAGTCCTAGTACCCTCAGTCTTGATCAACGCTATCCTTCATTTACACCAAACACAAAAAGGTGAGGGCATAACATGTGAAGGGGTGAGTATAATGATACTCAGTAGGGTCCCTAAGACCCTCAAGGTCTCACAAAATCCACGAAGGATAAACCACAAAACATGAAGTCAACTATCAACCCTACTTCGGTATATGGCCATACATAAACCTAAGTTTTCATGTATACCCATCTCAATCATGAGGAAAACATAGAGTCCAATTCCAAATCCACAAGATTAACTGTTTCACAAAGGAAGAAAACCCACAAAGGCAAGTACCACACAGGTATGCCACAGATAATAATACCACTAAGGTATTACAACGAAGGAGAGTACCACACAGGTACGAACTCATCTCACACCAGGTATAACTTATGTATAGTAGTAGAGATGATTAGATATAACTACTAAATCATCTTACTCTGTAAATAAACTGACCCACATAGGATCGCTAAGAGGTGACCCACATAGGATCGCTAGGTTCTAACCCACACAAGATCGCTAGGAGCTGACCCACACAGGATCGATAGGAGCTTACCCACACAGGATCGTTAGGAGCTGACCCACACAGGATCGCTAGGATCTTACCCACACAGGATCTCTAGGAGCTCACCCACACAGGATCACTAGGAGCTGACCCACACAGGGTCTCTAGGAGATGACCCACACAGGATCACGAGGAGCTGATCCACACAGGATCGCTCATCATTCTTCTTGTCATAGCTAGCTACTGGGTTCCCATAATAAGCCTACTCATCTCTAGTAGGATCCACTCCAAAAGTCACTGGTTGTTACTCCAATAGCTACTAAGTCCCACGAAGAAATATGACAAAGGTATGGCACGTCATAGAGGCCACAACGCAATAGACGGCGCGTCAATCGGACGCCCAGTCTGTGAGTTATTGTCCTTTTAGTCCCGGGGGCCCGGTTGGATTCGTACTCGATCCAACCCAACTGTATCTCAACATTACCCAAAACTCTATTAGGGTATAATCAAAGGGACTATCTCACTCCACGATTTTCAGTGGCCTAGATGGTTTATCAAACAGACATTCTGTGCCAAAGTTATGGCCCAAGTAAAGTATAAGTTCGTATCAGGTCTGGGTCCGGCCCGACCCAATCGGACCGACCCGACCCGACCTGGACTGGGTCGACCCGGTTTGTGTCCACCCAACCTGACCTGTGGGGTCAAGCCCAGCCTGTGGTGTGACCTAGCCTGCTGGGTGGTTCGGCAGGCCGTGAGGGCCACGAGAGGCCGCGGGTGCCACGGGGCGGCGGAGGCCGCAGGTCTGCAAGGCCACAGACGACAGCTCTACCGCGAGGGTCCCACAAGAAAGCAGGGCTGCTCGGGCTGGCCCGGGGCGGTGGCCCGTCCATGGACGGTGGCCCATCCATGGGCAGCTGTGCCACGGGGTGCAGAGGCCACAGGGCAGCAATGGCCACGGGGCGACGGTGGCCGCGAGCCGGTACTGCCGCCTTCTTCAGGGCCAGTGGTGGTTTTGGCCACTGTTCTCATTCCCCATCGTGGTTCGTAGTTGTTCCTCCATCATGATCAATAATTAGTCACAAGGTTTTTGGAGAGTATGGGCCATGTTTGTTTATCCAGAACTCTCTGCGTTACAGTGGTATAAATTAGCTATAATTCCTTCATGAATTATGAAAAATTATCAAGAACAAAAAGAGATAAGAATTTCAAACAGCCACCCTACCTCGGATTATTTTTTGATGTTGATGGGAGAAGGAAGTCGAAGAATGTGAATAGATCTCCTGTGATCATCGCTTCTGAAACAACTCTTCGACGTCGGGCTCATTCGTCATCCTCTTTCTCAATTTCTAAAGAACGTTCTTTGATGGTGTTCTTAGTTGGAGGATATTTTGAAGAAGAAGTCGAAGTCGTACATCGTCGTTCTTCATTGGAAGAAGTGTAATACTCCATAACCTCTCATGGGAGGTTAGGATCGATGGTACCCACATCCATAACCACTCATGGGAGGTTTTAGTTCAGGTGTTCCCCACCTGTGAAATATCCACATGGGTGGTTTCAAAATAAAATAAAAATAAAATGTTACACCATTTTATTTTATTTTATTTCTTCACAAAAAACCTTAATTCTATATTTCACTCTCGACCCACTACGGTCGAGGTAAAATCCTCCTTAAGCAAATACTGGAACTATGAGTTAATCGGTGCCCTCAGATTTCAATTCCGAGCACCAGTTCAAAAGTTATAAAAACCCGCTCATATGTTTACTGAACGTACTCGAAGAAAATTTCAGAAATTCATTTCTGGCACACCGGGCCTCGGAATCATGCACCTTCAATTTTCACAGACTCATAAAATTACAATTTAATTAAAAAAAAATTAAACATAATTTATGGGTCTTTACATACTCCCCACGTCAGGGCTTTTCTTCCCCGTAATCCACAACTCAAACTAGGAAAAAAAGTGGGGGTACTGAGCACTAATCTGAGCCTCCCGCTCCCATGTGCTCTCCTGGAGGTTCCTGTGCTGCCAGCGAACGCGCACCATAGGTATCAACCACCCATGAAGGACCTACTCATGTTGATCCTCAATCTCCACTGGAACCTCTATAAAAGTTTCCCCATCATTGATGTCCATCTCTCTGTGGTAGATGACATTGGAAGGGTCATGCACATATCTCCTCAGCTGGGATACATGGAAGACATCGTGCACCCAGTGCAACTGAGGTGGAATAGCTAAGCGGTAATCCACCTCGCTAACTCTACTGAGGAGCTGGAAGGGTCCAATGAACCTCAGAGATAACTTTCCACCACGACAAAATCTCTGAAAACCTTATCGAGGTGAGACCCATAGAAAGACATGATCACCATCCTCGAACTGTAGAGGTCTCCGTCTCCTGTCAGTATATAACTTCTTCCTGCTATGGTTAGTCTTCATCTGCACCTAGATGATCTGTACTTTCTATGTGGTATCTTGTACCATCTCTGGTCCCACTAGTGATGAGTCCCCTGGGTCAGTCCAGCACAATGGTGATCTACAAGGTTGCCCGTACAACACCTCGAAAGGTGACATCCCAATGGTGGAGGAATAGTTGTTGTTGTACACAAAATCCACCAAAGGAAAGTGATTCTCCCAGCTTCAACTGAAGTTGAGGACACAAGAATGCAACATATCCTCAAGGGTCTGAATTTTCCAATCATTCTAGCCATACGTCTGAGGATGGAAGGCGGTGCTCAAACGAATCTTTGTCCCGAAATCCTCCTACAACCCCTTCCATATATGGGGAAGTAAAACTTTCATCACGATCAGAGACAATCATCAAGGGTACACCATGTAGTCGCACAATCTTCTACACATAGAGGCATCCCAAGCTCTCTACTGATCCTTGCTCTCTGATCGGTAGGTTATGGGCCGACTTGGTGAGTCAGTTGATGATCACCCAAATCGAGTCATGTCCCCTGGATGTACATGGATTTCCTATTATGAAGTCTATGTATATCCCATCCCACTTCCACTATGGGACCTCCAAAGGCTGAACCAAGCCTGCTGGTACCTGATACTCAGCCTTCAATTGCTGAAAATTGAGGCATGAAGAGGCAAACTCTACTACTTCTTTATTCATTCCCAGCCACCAGTTCTATCTTTAGAGGTCCTGGTACATCTTCACCACTCTTGGATGTACCACTAGAGGGTATGTGTGGAAATCCCTCAATACTTTCTCTTGAAGTGGCATGGGTACCATGGTACATCCTCTGAAGAGGAGGACGTGCTCCCCACCTTCAGAAAAACCATCAGGTGCATTTCCTATGGATATCGAATCACGCCGTGTCTTGCAGTCAGTGTCCCCACATTGCGCCTCCCTTACTCGCTGAAGAAGTGGGGGAGTGATTGTAAGATACTGAAGAAAATATGCTCCATATTTATCCACAAAGGATATATGCAAAGCGGCCGGCTGATTCATCGCCTCGCCTAGCAGCTGTATACCATATCTCTTGGTGAGTGCATCTACTACAACGTTACCCTTCCCAAGAGTATGGACTATCTCACTATCATAGTCCTGGAGAAACTGAATCCAATGTCGTTGTCTCAGGTTCAGTTCCTTCTGAGTGAATATATACCTAATACTTTTGTGATCAGAGTACACTGTAAAACATTCTCCCATCAGATAGTGCCGCCACATCTTCATGGTGAAAACCACTGCTGCTAACTCCAGGTCATGGGTAGCGTAGTTCTTCTCATGTTGCCTCAGATGTCGAGAACCATATGTGATCACCACTCACCCTTGAATCAGGACAAATCTGAGTCTGGTCCCTAATGTGTCTTAGTAGACTATGTACCCTACGCCCTCCTCTAGAAGCCTCAAGATGGGGGCACTAGTCAGCTTCTGCCTCAGCTTCTGAAAATTCTGCTGGCATATCTCTAACCACATGAATGGTTTCTCCTTCTTCGTCAATGCTGAAAGTGGTGTTGCAACTCTGAAAAAATATGGCACAAATATTCGGTATTATCCTTCCAACCTTAGGAAACTTAGTACCTCCGTCACACTCCAATGTGGATCCCAAGCAAGTACCGCCTCAATCATCACTGGATCCACTACAACTCCAGCCTCCGATTTGACATGTCCCAGAAAGTTAACCTCTCGGATCTAGAACTAGAACTTTGAGAGCTTACCTTAAAGATTGTGCTCTTGGAGTGTGTCCAGTACTACCCGCAAATGATAGGCATGCTCCTCCTTAGTAGCCGAGTAGATCATAATGTCGTCAATGAAGAAAACTACAAAGTGATCAATGTATGGCTAAAAGATCTTGTTCATGAGTCCCATGAACACTACTGAAGCATTGGTCACACCGAATGGCATGACCAAAAACTCATAATTTCTATACCAATATCTAAAATTCGTCTTTTTCACATCTCTGTCTCATACTCTGAGCTGATGATAGCCTAATCTGAGGTATATCTTCGAGAACCATCGTGCTCCCTTCAGCTGATCAAAGAGATTGTCAATCCTCAGAAGTGGGTACTTGTTCTTCATGGTCACCTGGTTCAGGAACCGATAGTCAACACAAAGCCTCAATCCCCCATCCACATTCTTAGAGAACCAAATCGGGGGTGCCCAAGGTGAAACACTGGGCTAAATGAATCCTTTCCCATGCAAGTCCTATAGCTATACCTGCATCTCACGAATCTTCGTGGGATCCATCTGATATGCTGGTGTAGATATCGGTGTCATCCTGGGGTACAAGTCAATGTAAAATTCCACCTCTCTACGAGGAGGTAGAATCAGAAAATCATTAGGGAATACATCCATGTATGGGTCAAACACTACAGGATAGCTTGGACTCTCCACATCAACTACTCCGAGGGTATGGCTAGCCAAATGATGTGTGATCGGCTACACCCTCCTCTGGGTAAGTCCATACTATGCTATAAAGGCTCCTTTCTCATCAGTGAACGTAAACAAGGTCCCATTCATGTGCACACACCACTCTTTGCACCTAATATAGTCAATCTGAGCATGGACTGTAGATAACCAGTCCATACCCAAGATGACGTCTTAAGGCCTCGAAGCCGCTACAATGAGATAACAGTTGAAGCTCTCACCTCCTAGAGTAAGCTTGCAATGCCGGAACCAATGTGTAATTATCGAATCCACTACTGTAGGAGTCTCTATTCATAAAGATCAATCCAACAGCTCTGTTGAAATCTCTGAGCTCCTAAATAGGGTAGTGGAAATAAAATAATGACAGGCACCTGTGTCTATAAGTACTACAGCTAAGGTTGAGTAGACACATATCATACCTCGTATCATCTTTGGAGCACTATGATCATAGGCCTCAGCTTCCTAGAGCAGAGATCGCCCCTGTCCACTTACACCTTTAGGTCGGGGAGGTCCTCCTCATGGTGGTGGCGGTAACATCTCAAATCGTCGTCCACCGCTAGATGCACGACCATCTCCTCTACCATGTCTGTCATCTCCCTACGGACCTCCTCGGTCGAACCTCTGTATCTGCTTGGGTGGTCCTTCGATCATCTGTTGATCATATATACGGCGGGGCGGATAGTCATGATCCATGTGACCCTGCGCGCCGCATGCGTAACACTGCTCGCTCCTGGCATTACTGTCTCTGCCTCGGGTGCCGCGCACTACCGACCCAGAATCATGTGGTCGTCCACCTGTAGGTCTGGTACACTTGGACCCATGTGTAATCTTTCAAATACCAGCTGTAGAAGACTCCTCTATGTGACAACTGGTGGTGGGTCTCGCTGGTGGTGACTTCTCAGCAAGGAATATCTCCACCAAGATGGCTCTCCGTAACACCCCCGCCTGCGTCGAGATACTGAGTGAGATCATCGAAGCCCTGATCTCTCGTCTAGGCCCCTGATCAATGGTCTGGGCCTTGAAGAATGGGTCCCGCACCATATTAGTGGAGTAACGTGAGAGGTCAGTGAACCTCATGGAGTACTGAGCCAGAGTCATGCTTCTCTACTGCAGATGAAGTAGCTCCTGAATGCGCACTACGTGAAGAGTTGCTAGAAAAAACTCTGCCCGAAACAGGCTCTTAAAGTCTGCCTATAGAAGCGTCACCTCATCGTGAACCTGAAGCATCAAGCTCAACCATCTACCTACTACTACCTATATAAGTCTGGAGACAAGGACCACCATGATATCGGCTGGTGTCCCTACCAGTCGGAAGACTCTCACTACAGCCTCCAACCAATCCTCAGTTGCATGTGGGTCCATATCTCCCATGAACATGGGTGTCCTCTGGCACTGGAACTCGTGAAACACGCTCAAGTGGCGTGCATCGTCTACTTCTAGGTCCAGTGGCATCGGTGGCCCAACGGGTAATGGTACCACTGGTGCCTCTTCGGGAAGAGGGCCATGCACCGAGGCCTCATCACTTGGTGGGCTATCTGTGTGTGCTACTCTCAGAATCGTAGCTGACTATCTACATGGAGGCATTTTGAAAAGAAATAGGTGTGCCAAATTCAATAATTTATACCTGGTTAGCTGACTCAAATATTTCATAAAGAAGACTCTTGAAAACACAAACACAATCAGTGTTTTCGTACACTGAGTCAGAAATCAGAAGTCATGTTCCTGGTGTATGGATACATCAGCCGCCGCACCAACATTGGAATCCCTAATATAATAACCACACTCACTACACTTAACACTATTTATGTTAAATATAATTATTAGAGTCATATGTTCTATGTGAGAACCGACTCATTTGACACCAATTTGTCATGAACCGTCCCCGGGGCCCGTGTTGTGACTACCCCAAGCCCGCCTTCCATAGGCCAAGGGCTGGCGACTAGCACCAAAAGGTGTAATCCCTAAAAATGGGAAGTCATTGCCTTTATAACCTGTAAAAACATGCAACCAAGCACATAGAAAGATATGAACACCAGTAAACTGAATAGTAAAAAAGTGAGTACAGTAAGAAAAAGGGGCCGGAATACAATCCCAACTTGAAAGTACAAGAATCTAAAAGTACAAGTAAATTGGAGAAAAAAGGAAGCAAACTGTTGAGTCATCCTATGAGGTTCCTACCTGAAGGGTAGGTATAGATTGTCTCCATAGCACTCCACGTCTGTCTATCTCCTCCGTGTACCGACTCGTTGTAAGGTCCTTTTCCGGGCACCGTCCAGTCCTGGTACCCTCAGTCTCGATCAACGTTGTTCATCGTCTGCACCAAACACAATAAGGTGGGGGCATAACCCAACCAAAGGTGGTGTCGGACACCGTTATCGTGCCCCATCATGGTTCATATCCATTCCTTCATCGCGATCAACAATTAATCACAAGGTTTTCAGAGAGGACGAGCTATGTTTTTTTATCCCACACTCTCTGTATTAGAGTGGTAGTAAGAGGATATAACTCCTTCTTGAATTACGAATAATTATCAAGAATGAAAAGAGAGAATAATTTCAAACAACTACCCTACCTCAGATTTTTCTTTGACATTGGCATGAGAAGGAAGTTGAAGTAGGCGAATAGAGTGCCTACGATCATCGCTTCTGAAACCACGTTTCGATGTCAGGCTCTTTCATCGTCATCTTCCTTGATTTCTGAAGAATGTTCTTCGATGGAGTTCTTCATTTGGAGATGTTCCAAATAATAAGTCGAAGTCGTGCATCGACTTTCTTCATTGGAAGAAGTGTAATCCTCCCAATATGTCTCCCCTTTGCCAATACTTTCCCCCAAAATGAAAAATAGCCAACTGTTGTGTTTCCCCAATTTTAATTGTTGGCACAATTTCAAATTGGGTTAATTAATTACATAGGTTAGCATAATAAATTAAAGGGGGTGGCACCATTTAATTGGGAGAAGTTTAAGAGGCTCCCCCACAATTATGAGGGAGTTCAAGGGGTTCAAGCCTCGATTGGTCCCCACCACCATAACCTCTCATGGGAGGTTAGGCTCGGTGGTCCACACCTCCATAACTTATCACGGGAGGTTTTAATTTAGATGGTCCCCAACTGTGAAATATTCATATGGGTGGTTTAAAAATAAAATAAAATAAATGTTACACCATTTTATTTTATTTTATTCTTTCATGAAAAACCCAAATTCTATCTTTCACTCTCGACCCACTACGGTCGAGGTAAAAGTAAACTTAAGAAAATACCGGCGCTGCGAGTTCAACAGTGCCCTCAGATATCAATTCTAATCATCAGTTCAAATTTATAAAAACATGCTCTTGCGTTTACTGAATGTACCCGAAGAAAGTTTCCAAAATTCATTTCGGGCACACCATGCCTCGGAATCACGCGCCACCAATTTTCACGAACTTGTAAAATTCACATTTAATTAAAAAAATTACACATAATTTCTGGGTCTTTAAAAAAATCACTAAAAACTATGATTAAATTAGTGGAACCATATGGGTCATCAAGACCTAATATATGATTAATTTTGACTTTTAATAAAATTATAAATGTGTAGCAACTCGAAATATAGAAAATTCTAGAATGTGTAAGTGTAACTTTACTTCCACATAAGGGTCAGATTTATGGAGTGTAAGAATCATTATATTTATAAAATATATCCAAGATAAGAGTTCATTGAGATACATTAGGGTCATCAGTACCTAGCATAATAATCATTTGAATTCTTATAAAGGTTAAATGACATACAAAGGTTTATTTCTACTAACTATAATGAAAATATAGATAATGTATGATACTCATAGAGGTGTGTAAGAGTAACTTACTCTTATATGAGAGTAAAAAAGTTAAAACATAATAGTCATAAGTTGATAAAAAACCAAGATAATGGGAGAATAATTAAGTCTATGTTGGAACTCTTTATTCATGTAATAAATATCACAATAATTCAAAGGATTGTGATTCAAGATAAGAAAATGTCATTCTATGAAATAAGAGGAAGTCATGTCACAAAGGAAGTACCATTACCTGAAGCTCTATGCATGAAAATATTCATGCCAATTTTAGATTAAAATATATTTGAATTTAGAGGAGTTCTTAAAGTAGGAAAAATTATAAGTCTTTTAGAATTTTAAATTGTGATATATTTAACTGGGATTTTATCTGAACTAAAGTTTGAACTATATACCATTTTAAATGATAATTGATCACCAGAAAGAATTAAAGAGTGTTTCTATATTATAATTATGGAATAAATATTATTTACTTTCAATGAATATTAAATATAAGAAGAAGAATAATTTTTTTGTGAGAATTAATATTTCATTCCATGTGAGATGATTTTATGTATTGAAGATAAAAATCATAGAAAATTCTAAGATAATAGATCAAGTATGTTGAAGAAGAAGAAAAGGGAGTAGTGAAGAAGTACTATAATATATCAATATCATAGAATATAACTAAGAGAGAGACCCGCTTACATTTTTTCTTCTGATTATCAGTCAAGACTCTTAGATGATTTAGTGACTACGATAAAATATTATAGTGATTTTTAGTTAAAGAAAAATTTTATATTGTATGTAGTGTTTCTAATTATATTCTAGTAGATAAAGACCTATTAATTAAGGAATAAGATCCTATTATAGTGATGTTGTGACATTGCGATCAAACAAAATTTTTTACTCAAGAAGTTTGTATAGGGAAATTTGATACTTTTTTTTCAAGTATAGATAACATTGTTATTCTATTTAAGAGACTTAAGAGCTTTCAAGAGGAATCTGCTATAAAGAGATAACTTTTGGAATGGGTGTGATACTTTCTTAAGAGAAGTGTATGAAATATTCCCAAATATTATGAACATTATAGAGTGGATAATACCTCTACACTCACTAGTAATCACATTATTATTAATAAAGATAATTTGTGTCCCGATATAAGTCAAAAAATGTAACAACTATATTCCCACACAAGCGTCACACCTTGTAAAACCCATTTTTTTATTATATCTTGTTTATTCTATACATTTCATTTGTGGGGATTTTTGAGAGAACATAAATAGATCAATACCTCTTAAATAAGGTAAAAATTTGAATATTGAGATGTAAATTAAAAAATAAAATATAATTTGATAAAAAAGTTTATATATGTTTAACCCCCTCCCCCACGTGACTGCATGGTCCATTGTGACTTTTGGGTGGTAGTATATCTAAGACAGGTTTCCTCTAATTGGATTTATAATCAATAAAAAAATGTTTTTTTTGATATATATTAAGTGAAATTCAAGGAAATTTCAAAATTATCTCTAATAGAAAACTAAGTCTCCATGATTTATAGGACCCCCAAAAAGATACTATTGGTTTCAAGGATTCCCAATTGGAGATCAAAGAAAAAAATTAATGAATTTGATGATTATTTACAAGATAATATAAAAAATATGATGATAATATTGATAAGATTAAGTGACAATGAGAATAAATTTTTAGATCAGCTAAGGATGAGAAAAAATACCTCAATATAAAGTGTTTTGAACTTGATGTGAGAATGAGAAATTTGTAATTAACATAATTTGAAACTTCCCAAGCTTCTAAGAAGAAAAGTGTTGTGAAAAATTATTCTAAAAGGAATATTACTTCAAAAAAGACTCATGATTGTGGAAAAGGTATCATAGGATTGTACACGAATCTATATACTACATGCTCATAGAAAAAAAACTATTTCCCCTAATATGTCTATTTATAATAATGCAGTTTAAATTTCTATAATTGGAATAAAATAAAAAATTAGACAACAATGAGTGAATTAGAATACCTATAAATATACCACCACTTAAAGGGTTCAAATGGGGTATCCAAGAGTATAATTTCCCTTAAAAGATACTAAAAGAATTATATTTTTACCAAAAAAATTTCAACTTTTCTATCTATTTGGTATACTGCTAAAGTCAAAAGTAGTAAACATGTTGTATATTATTGGTATTGTAAGAGATGTTTGTCTAAAAACATTTAGTGTTGGAATAATTTTTCAATTCATAATGTTTATAGTTGTCATGGATTAAGGGGGATCATATTTGAAATCAAGATAATTTCTTGTGTATATAAACAAGGATAATAGAAGAATGTAAATATTTCTTCCAAAAATAGATTAAAATGTATTGATAAAATTTTTTATAATTTAAATAGATGTTTTTATTATGATGATGTGTTATTGAACAAATCTACCACACATAATTCTTATGCTAAATATAAGAGAAGACCAAAAATAAAATTTTGAAGAAAAAGAAATATAAGTCTTCCATGGGGTGTAAGAAAGTGAAGAAACGTGCATCCAATAAGAAAATTTAAAATTATTAAAACCAAAGTAGAGATGTTTCTATTGTAGTTGATGATGTCACAACATAGACTATTTTGAATAGGCTATAGAGATTAGTATAGAATGAATAATTTTTGAATCAAATAATGAATTAATCCAAGAGAGTTATATAATTATTGGTTTATTATAAGATATCTAAGATGAAGAATTTAAATTTTATGAGAGGTTTTCAAGAGATGATGACCTAAGGATTCATAAAAATCTGTATAGAAGTTAAAAACATCCTGAAATTACTCCTAATTATTACATGACATAACTACTAAGAAAAATGATTTTTTGAATGTGGGGAAATAACTAGTGGGTTTTAATGTCAATAAATATACTATGAATAAGGATTACACACACATGAAGAAGGTTTAGTATATTCATTATGACAGATTAATATCTTTTTCATCCTAGTTGAGATTGAATATAAATATCTTGTTATAAGAAAAATGGTAGTGTATATTTCTAGAGAAATTTAAAAATATTATTCTAGATAAGAATAAAATAAAAGATATTAATAAGAACATTTTGTCCAAGGAGGTCCAAATCAGGAAAAAGGTGTAGGTTCTAGAATGAAGAGTTCTCACCAAACTGAATCTAGGAAGAAATGAATTTTTGGGATAAGAGAAACATTGTATACATTCTTCTCTCATTAAGGAAGTGATGAAGAACTAGCCTTATTCCGTGTTATTTGTTTGATTGTTTTTCATTCTGGGAAATGAAGGTGATGAATAAAATGGGGGAACTAGATCAATATTATAATTTATATATAGAAGTATAATAAATATATCATGGAGTTCTTGATTATTCATTACATCATATACAAGTGGTATCCCCCATAATGAATATTACTGTAGTAAATCCCTTTAGGGGGATCTATAAACAAGTGAATCTATAAAATGATATAATTGTATATAAATTTGGAATTTTTGGACAACACATAAAGAAATATTAATATTAATGTATGTCAGCTACTTTATTATTCTACTTTTAATTATATCAAATCCATTTCATTAATGGGGAGTGATTATTAAGATGAAAATGGGGAGTAATACTAATTATACTTGAATTTTTTATGTGCTTTTCGAGCTGAGTGAAAGTAAAAAATGATTCCTATAAGTTTTTTTAAATATACCTTATAAATAGAAAATAGGGTTTTTATCACACGTTGGATACATTAATATGAATATTTGATATCTAGGTTAGCTACTATTGTTTTCTACACTATGCAATGCTCATGTAAACTTGAATTTGATTAATTAATGGATCATTAAAATTCATGTGTGGTTCCATACTTCTCTCAAAGTGTTGGATTAGACTATAACTTTTAATAAAGTGGATAATATTTTCTTTCAATTTATTCTAAAATAATGAAAATGAATGGAGAAAAACTTTGTTTAAACTATAACCATTTCATTAAATGTTAATAAGGGGAGAAAAATAACATGTATGTTATTATTGAAATGGGTATTAATAAAACATCAAAGGGGTCAATTGAAGAACTAAAATGAATTGATGAATTCATGGTTGTATTATTTTTAATTTTCTTATTTAAATAAAAGTCAATGTGTTTTTGGAAGTTTGTGTGATGGAGGAAAATCCCATTTAATGAAGGTGAATATTAAGTAATTTCATATACATAAATGGGAAAAGGAAATAAGTTTTTATCTATGAATAGAAATATGGATAGTTTCTAAGAAATAATTATTTATATCTAATGATTTCATATGAGATATTCATGGGACATAATTACATGTGTTTATAGAATGTGGATAACACTGCCTACATCAGTTATGAGTAATTTTAGTGTAACTAGTTATTGAAATAGATTTAGATCTATTATAAAAATATAAAAGGTTGGATATAAGTTTGGATAATTCATCCATGGGGTATTTACTATGAAAAAATATTAAGTTAATAATATCATTTGTATGATGTTTTAGAATGATTGGGAATTCCATGAGGAGATTAGAGGAAGTTGTTTTCTTAATAAAAGATATCTGGAAATTCTATGTTGTAAGTGAAAATGGATTATCCCTAATGTTGAAAAGATTCTATAAGGGTAATCACATAATTTCATAAGTTTCAATGGAGAACACACTACTTTTTTAAGGGTTATATCTAAATTCATAAGGGTCAACAGTTTGTGATAATAGGCAGGGGTATGAACCCAAGATGATCATGTAAAAGTAAATTCCATGAATTCATAATAGCCATTTTAGCTCTAGAATATAAAATTGATAAAAGTATAAACATTACCATGAAACTATAAGATTAATCGGATGAATTTGTAAGATTTATAAAAAAATCAAAGGGACCATTACTATTGAGAAAATAAATACATGAAAAGGGTTGGTAGCCACCCTAAGAATGTAAGAGTCATTATAGAGCATGGAAAGAGAGCATAAAAGGCTAAAAAGGAATCACAATTTTCATTATATACTAGGTGAATCTGAAAAATAAAAAGTCGCCAAAATCTATGAATAATTTAGTGGAACTATAAGGGTCATCATGACCCAATATGAAAGTTACATGTATTTTTTTGTAAAATTAACTCTAAGTATCAAATGGAAATGTGGATCAGTCTATAACATGTAAGAGTAAAATTAAAACCAAATTTGAGTTAGATGCATAAATTATAGGAGTCCCTAGTTTGTTAAAATAAGTCCAAGGTAAGAGTTCATGGAGATGATTAAGGGTCATCATGACCCCAAGTAAGAGTCAAATGCATTTTCATAGGATTCATTTGAATTCATGAGGCTCAATACTGGTCATAATATAAAAAATGTGTCTAAGTCCTAAGACTCACATAGGTTCATAGTATTAACTTATTATTACATAATAGTAAACATGTCAGACCATAAGAGTTATCAGTTGAGAAAAATTTGAGTTGAAGGGAGAATAATTCAGTCAATGTTGGAACTATTCATTAATGAAAGAAATATCATACTAATTTGAAGGGATATGATTAAATTTGAGAAATAAGAACAACCCAAAGGTTTTTACATAAAATGAGAGGTATTTTTTCATATAGGAAGTTTCATGTCACAAATCTTTCTACATGAAAATATTCAAGCCACTATGGATGAAATGATTTGAGGATTTTTTGGAGTTCTTAAAGAACATAAAATCTTAAGTCTTTTCGTATATTACAAGGTGATATATTTTACTAGGATTTTTTAGAATAAGATCTATAAATATTTTCTAATTTAAATGAGGAGATCACACTACTAAAAATTAAAGATATTTTCTATATTTGAACCATGGAAACAATATTCTTGATATTCTATATATGATTTTTAAATAGAAGGATAAGTGAAATAATTTGTGAGAATGTATTTAAATAGAGAAGATCTAGTGTATTGAAGAGATAATAATATGATAATTCTAAGATAATAAATCATTTTTGTTTGAAGAAGGGGTAGGGAATAAGTCCTAAGATACATCCATATCATAAATGATTATTGAGAGATAGATAATAGCATGTTCTATTTATGTTGATCATTAGTCATAATTATTGGATGATTGAGTTTTTGTGATAGAATATCACAGTGACATTTAGTTGTAAAACAAGGATGAATTTTATACATTGTTTTTGATTATATTCTATTGATTGAAAACTTATTCATTTAATAAAAAGATGTTATTATAGTGATATGTTCACATATTAAGTAAAAATGGGATCTAATTCAAGGATTTCATAGTATTTCATTGGATACAAGTAGTTTAAGAATAAATAGTGTTTTCATTCCCATCATGAGACTATATATCTTTCAAAAGGAAGCTACGATAAGGAGATAGATTTCAGGAAGTGGATGATACATGCCCTAGTGAAGTGGATGAAACTCTACCAACCATTATATAAATTGTAAAGTGAATTATACCCTCACATTCACCAGAAATCAATGAAATATTAATATTTATAATCTATGTCTCAATGGGAATCAAAAAAAATAAGGAGTAGATTCACACACTGTGGTAAAACCTTGTAAAAACCATATGTGATGATTGTTACTTTTCTACTCTCAAAATTCCATGTGGTGGTGAGTGTTCAGAGAACATAAAAATATACATACTTTTAAAATAGTATTGAGGTTTTAATATTGAGAGGGGTATTAAAAGAAAAAGGAGAATTAAGTTAAAAGGTCACTCCTGATTCACACCCCTCTCCCCTCAAGTGATTGAACAATCCATTGAGACTTTCGTAAATAATTTATATCTTGACTATAATTCATTCCACATTAATTTCACTAATTTAATATATTTTATATTCTTATAAAATATATAACCATTTTTTCCCATGAAAGAATTATTATCTCATGTTTTTTCCCTCTATGCATGCTTATAAATATATAAGTACTAAATTATCTATTTAATCAAGTAATACATAATAATATTATTATATAAAAAATTAATATATAAAAATATTTAAAAGTAATAAACAAATAAATAATTATTTTATTTATTTTCTAAATATGATATATTAATATCAAAATTTTGTATTTATTTTAGGCACGAAAATATTTTATTTAAAATGCTTAAAACTTTTCAATTATAAATAGTTTTTAAACTATAAGAAAATAATAAAAAATAATAAATTTAATAAGTATAGGATTATATCGTATCTTATGACTAATAGGGGAATTACCAACCATAATTTGGGATTGAAACAAGTGACTACCCTTTCATTTAAATTCCATGGTAGGGTCAAATTTTATATGTATAGGGTAACCATTATGTACTATATAACCCATATGTAGCATTTTTTAATTTTGATATAAAGGGGAAAATATTATATATGGAGTAAACCACATGTAAGAAATTTTATTTAATAAAGGTAAAAACCTTATGTATGGGATATTTCATACACATATAGTATCCCATGCACAATAGTATCTCTCATGAAACAATAAACAACATCATGTATGGGATAACCCATATGTATGAGTTTTTATCATTTATAGAAAAAATTATGTTATGGAAATTTCTTTTGTTTAATCTAATCATCATTAACAATATATTTTATATCATAAATATGAAATGATTAACTATTTTTACACAACCCAAGTTTCAATCATAGCATACAATATCACATATCATTACTTACAGTATATAAAAAACCATGATTTTTTAGTGTAGAGTACCTTATGATACACACATACCATACATTAAAACTAAGAAGAAACAAAATTATGATATCATGTATAGTATTGTTAAGTGATCTAGAAGATGATATTCATCTATAAAATTTCATATTCATGTGGATATAATACCACTAATGGGTTTTTAGGGGTCATCATATGATCAATGCAGTTAAAGAAATCCATAATATAGTCCTTAATCGGTAATCACAAATCAACATCTAGTATGAATAACATGAAACATAAATAACAAGACCTCAATCACAAAGAACTCCATATTTTTATTTTTGATGAATTGTGTTTTATTTAGATCACCTTTAAATAATAAACTAACTCTTACCTTAATATATATTATATCATCCACTAAAAACCTTGTTTGTAATGATAGGGCCAAAGGACTCCAAAGATGTTCTAGCACCTTCACCTTGATGATAAATGGGGAATGATGTTAAATATATAGCTTAATTTAATTATTGGTAGTATCACATGTACTCAACAGGGGGATCACATTACTTTATATAGGCTCCCTACATTAAATGAAGGGAGTTTAGGGTCGTCTTCGATCACATGGAATCCAAAATGTGTTACATATAATGCATTCCTATTTATAATACTATGATTTATAGATTTCAAAATATTTTTTGTGCCATAAATTAATCAATATATTTACTTATAACCAAATTAAACCATGTGAAAGACATGGAATATTCCATTCACTCTCATTTATTATCATTATCCCATCATACACTATGATAGAGGCTAACGGTGGCAACATGATTCCTCTTACGATACTGATATATCATAATCTATGATATGCATCACCTTAATATCATAAGTTATGACTCAAGGGATATCATACAATGTTATGTCTTTATTTAGTACATTTTCAGTATATAGAGACTGGTTTGAGGTGATTTCAAAGACAATGTGAGGTCTCCCTAGTTTATTTTTGGTTTTATCTTTATTCAGTATATGATTAGTCCATTTGGTGATCATGTATCTTTTATAAAACTCTATGTATTTCAAGATTTAAATTCATTATTACATGGGGTTGATATTTTTTATGGTATAACTTCAACTGTAAATCCATTTTTGTTATCTAATGTTATTATTATTATAGAAACTCTTGTTATTTATGTAACTACTTATAATGATACTGAATTTATTGTCTCCCTGTGTGGAATTATCATACCCTTTACACTATTCAACAACCTATAGCATATGGGGAGGTGAATTTGAGATCATGTGATGCTCTGTATTGGGTCATTAGACAGTGGATGGGATACAAATATTACACTATATATAGAAATATTCCAATGTATTTTAGTTTAAAACTTCTTAAATGTGTTCAAAAAACTTCATAAATCAATATATAGATACACATGTTTCATAATATGATAAAACTAAGGTTATAAAAACTCATGAGATTAAAATTATATGAGATAATTTTTATAGTATAAAATTGTATGTTAAAACCACATATTATGTTATAAAAAATATTTAGATTTACTAAGATAACATTATTAAAGTTTTGTGCCACCTTATATTTTTCTAGTTGGTTTTTGTGATCTATATTGAGTAATAAAGAAGAGTAAAAGTCTCTATAAAAATAAACTTTATCCATTTATTAAATTTTTGTTAAATTTAATTCCAAATAAATCCTTCATTCAACTAGTAAAGTGAAAATATCTTACAAAAATTTTAGTCCCCCATTCATGTAAAACCTTGTGGTTGTATAGAAAAAAATAAATAAAAAAAATTATTTCATTTAGAATAATTAATATTTTTGTGTATCAAATTGTTTTAAATTTTTTCCTATATAAGGAAATAATAGGGCATATAGATGTTGTAACATTGGGTTTTCATAACATCGTGGATCCTATATAATAGAATTGTGATAATAACATCATAATAACTCAAACTAAAGAACCAAAATCTCACAAAAAACTTAAACACATTATTTATATATATCATATTATCAAAACCCATAGTTTCTAAAAAAATTAATTTTTTTTAATCTTTTCAAAATTATTTATTGAATAAATTTTTACAAATTTTTTATTTTAAAAAGAATTAAAGTAATCTTTTATCACTTTAAAAATAACGTATGTTTGTATTTTACCAAAAATGTGAAAGAGGTATTTGTTTTAACATATTCGGCATGAATGTAATTTTCCACCATCATGGCCAATAAATATTTTAATGATTTTTATTAAAAAAATTATTTAAGAATAAACTAGTTTTCAAAATATTATTTCAACTTTTAGTTTTTTAAAATATTTCTAAATTGAAAAGGATATTTTCCTCAAGATTTTTTTTTGATAGAACTTTTTTTATATTTATACTCACCAAAATCATCAACCCTTTATTAAAATTATGATCCACTGAGGATATATTGAATTTATATCATCCTTATTCTTTCTTTGGATGTTATATGATCAATTTGACATCAAATGTATAATTTTATTATCATTAACCATATTACTCTGGATGGTTTGTGATTATGTTTATTAATTGTGGAAATTATTAGCATTTTATAGGTTGTTTTTTCAATAAAAATGTATAGTTTTATTTTGATTTACCCCTTTCATATGAAGAAGATATGGGACTTTATAAGCGATGGTCCGGGAAAACTGTAGCCTCTCGATGCATCGGTAGGTCTCATGAGAAAAACTAGATTGGATTCTTTTTCATGTCCTTAAAAATGTATATAGATTTCTAGGTATCGACGGTATTAGATGTCTTGGAACAAGACCTGGAAAATATGGTTTAGATTCCCAGAATTATGCATTCCATGATTATGAATTCAAAAATTGATATTTCATGTGATTATTCAATTAGTTATAATATCCATGGTTATGTTTCATTCTAATGTAATTATTTGATCATAATTTATTATAGTCATATTATGCTCGAGTTATTGATTAAATGCCATGTGTTTCAGATATTTATCTTTCCATATTGATGATTCTATATTTATTTTTAGCTCATATTGTACACTGAGCATCTGATTTTACCCCTTTATTATGTTTTATTTTCCCTAGGATATGAGGAAGTGTTTTTTATTGATATGCATGGATGCACTAAAAGTAATAATGTCATTATAAAATAATATTATTTTTTATTTTATGTTATAAAATTTAATGTGAATTTCATGTATGTATTTAGTTTAATAAGACTATTAAACTATTTGGTCCTTTGGAATATGATTCTTTGAATTTTATTTCAATTTAATAAACAACAAACTAAATCTGGGATACTGGGGTCGGGGTTCTACATGAATAGTGGTTCATAATTACATATGTGTTTTTATGAGTTAAAGAATAGAAAAAAAGTCATAATATGTGTATTTTTTAATATTTTTCATAAATATTCAATTTTTTCATGATCATATAGGTATTAAATAATTATTGAAACATATTCCAAATCTGTAAAATCATAAATAGAAGTGTAATAATATTATATGAAAATGGTGTTGAGATACCAAATCATAAAACTAATAAAATAAGTCAATAAAACATATGTTAACTTAAAGAAATTAAATTTATAATTGAAATTTACTTACATGAAAAAAAACAACATGATTAAACTAATATCCTCACCCTTTATAAAATTAATGATACAATTTTTAAATATATTTATCAAATAATATCTTCCATAAATATTATAACTCTTTGAAAAATAATTATTATTATCTAAAATAAAAGAAATTGGTATTAATTTTTTTATCCCATCAAAATATTAAGAAGTATATGAAGGTTTCAGTTCCTGAAATTTTCATTTCCTTTTTAATGATTCCTTTTATTTTAGATACTCCAATATATGTTAAGTATTAGAAAAAAATTATAAGTAATTTCAATTTAATGTAGAATAAAAAATAAAAAAACAATTCATAACGTATAATCCAATAGATGATAAATAGTAGCTAGTTGAAGTTAAAAAATTATCAATACTCTATCCAACTATGGCCACATCCTCAGTAAATAGTATCTTTATAGCAGTTGGATAAATAATAATATTTACCAATACTATTTCTTGACTTGGATGCATAATATGATGATGTACATAATCACCAATATGATGTACAATGTTGTATGCTATAAAATGTACAAGGGGATCCCCAACATGCAACTAATAGTACACAGTCTGCTTTAAATAAGGAGGTGGGGAATCTAGGTAGGTGGGATGCATAGTTTGTTTCCATATGATTGCTTATGAAAGCATAGACAATACAGATAATTTAATTCTATCATTTATTGTCTCATTTAATTGTATCATCTTATACTTTAAGGAAATTATTTCTCCCTTGTATTTTATCCCCATCGATGCCACCATAAGTGCATAACCAAAAACCTTTCTAAAACTAATATCCTCCTCATACCCTTTGACATTGCATGTGTGGTCTGATTTTCCTAAAGTGGATATAGTAATATCAATTATACACTCAAGTATAGAGGTCCCCTATGATATTTAATCTTGAAGGTAATCCTGAAATAATATTTACCATTGTTATATTAGTGGGATAAAATTAAAAAAAAGTAACATTGAATAAAATTAATAATTAATTACATATAATGTTATCGACTACTTTTGTTGGATCAGTGATATACTTCCCTTGTTTCATTCTCACCCTTTTCCATTTTTAATAATGTGGGGTAAGAGATGGTGAGTTATATTGAACCTCTTTAGAGATGCTACTTCACTTGAAACTTAATTCATTAAATTTTATGGCAATTATTTTCTTCTCTAATAAAGGAACCCCTCTGTATAATAATGTGTGAGGGTAGAAATTCTAGGACTATATCTATTCGTGAGTTTTCCTAGAGTCATGTTACATAAAAAAATATATTTTTCCAAGTAATTAAAATTAGTTTGATAAATAAATTTTACAAACAATAAAAACATACCAACAAGGCTTCCTTTCACTAACTATATATAAACTTATATTATGTATATTTATCTATAAACCTATACTTAAGGCATGTGTATTTACTATCTTTTCTATAAAAAATATAAAATGAAGTTAACTTTGTCATAAAATATCTATATTTGGTTTCCACAAATGATAAACACTTTTTATTAATTACATTCATCTCTTAAAAGTTAGTTTTAATTTTTAATTAAATAGATTAAATATTATAAATATAAAATGTATAATATTTAAACCATTGGAAAACTAAATAAAAAAGTTTATAAATTTTACTATTATGGACTCACATAATTTATTTTTCACTAAATGTTCAATACTCCTCCAAACAGTGAGAAAATACTTATCCTATAACAACTCTTCATAGCTGAGTAAATCTTAAACTTTGTGGCATGTGTGCCAGTTGGGTGGTTGTTATCATCAAAATCAATTATCAACATCTTCTCTCTATGTGCAAGGGAAATTTTTGGTAATTGTAATCTCATGAATACCATATTTATGTGTCTTACTCTCTGAAGAAGAAGAAGAAGAAGAGATGCACATAATTTCAAGAAATATAAATTTAATTTTAATAAGAAATTTAATTATTATAGATATATTTATATGAAAATACTACATTCCTCAGTTCCCATTCCTTTATTTCTACCATTTCTAAAGATGTATTCTACTTCAATAAAATTTTATATACATGTATTTGATTAAAATTAAATAATTGTAATAAAAAATTGATTTTTAAGAAATAAAATGAATGTTATACTTTTCAACCAAAAAACATGTAATTAAAACTAATGAATAAAAAAAATTAAAAACAATGAAATAAATGATTATCACCGAAAAATGTGTAATTTTGTGATGTTTTATATGATTTGAAATAAATTTATTTTATAATTAAAAAATTATTTTTTCATAATAGGAAGAAAATTATAAATATTTATTGGATAAAATAATATACTTGAAAATGAAGAATATGAAGAAAATAGTCACAAAAAATGATGAATGAAAATGTGTATGCATCACTTCATATCATGGATATAGCTTTAGCTTTAAGCCAGAGATCTCTTTAACTTCACTAATGACTATAGAATTTTGAGATATAGAGAGACCAGGGTGCTCCACTTCAGAAAAATAATCAGTATAGAACTAAATCAACTCTTTTGATATATATTTTCAAACAATAGAGGCCTCTAGTCGATAAAAATTCTTAAAATATCCCTTCCAAAATTTTATATATCTTTGAAAAGGATGCATCAAACATAAATAAGGAGGCCCAAATATTCTTATTTCTTATGCTAAATTATTCAAATGATAAACTATTGTACCAAAAAATGATAATAGAAAAAACATTCTTAGTTGACAAAGTACTTGTAAATTTTCATTATCCAATAAATCTAAAAAATTTTAATCTATAACTTTGTTGAAAATGGAATTGAAATTTTTTAAAAAACTTATGATAGAATTTATGATATGTAACTGCAATATGCCACACAATAAAACTAATAAAAACTGTTGCATCAATACATGATAGTCATGATATTTCAAACCTATTAACATTAAGTCCTTCAATGGAACCAAATTTTTTATATTTTAAGAAAACACACTAGGTATTTTAATACCATTCATACATTGAAAATTTTTTATCTTCTCACTATTTCTTAATGTGTGACATGATAGAGGAAAATATTTTTATTTTCCTTTCATTATGGGAGAAAACTACAACTCTATTTCCATGGTTATTTAGTCTAGTATTTCATAAAATCCATCTATCTTTTACTTCCTTTTATATCTATCTTTGTTCCAGTCATATTGTCATAAATGTTTTTCTTAATGTAAATAATGTTCCTATTATATTTTACCTCAAAAAAATTAGAATAAGGTAGCTCAAATAAAATTTATCATTTCTTCCATGTATTTTTTGAAAGACCAGAACATCTTTTATTTCTAAATATGACATTGATGTTTTTTACCTTGTCATAATATTATTTATCTAAAAATTGTGTTGGGGAAAAATTGAACTCTTGTAAACCATTAAATTCCTTTTTTAATCTTCAATAAACATGATCCATTCCCAAAAATTTATAATATTCCATGTAAACTATTTTTCTTCCATTATTTAATTGATGATATGGATTCCAATCTCCACAAATTGAATAAGATTTATGTCCCTTGATACTATATCTAGATAAGTTTAAATATATATTAAATTCATTTATAGTGAACATCATCACATCACACAAAATAAAATACCCTTTATTGTATGAATTGAATAATGCAACATATGTCTCACATAGAAATTCAAAATCATCAATCTATAGTGATAGATAAACATCAATATCATTTCCCGGAGGTTTTGGTCTAGAAATTATCACATATTTCCTCTTCATATATATATATATTTATGGGGGGGTAGGTTATAGACAAAAAATGTAACAGTCCATGAACTCTATTGGCCACTGAGTCTCCGGTTTGGATCCATTCTCTCTATGAATAGTACCATTATAATATTTCAAAAATTATTTCTAAAATCCAAAAAAATGGACCAGGTATCTTCCATTATGGTTAATTGGTAGACTGACATCGGTTTCCTTCAGAGATGCACTCATATATATGTCATATTAGCCTCTTAAAATTATTTTAATTTAAAAAGACACACTTAAAATGATGAATTATTAGAAGATACCATACTGATTTATTATGAGTTTTGGTGTATATTATTAGGAATGAACCATGGTTGGGTTTTCCTTTTTTTTATATCATGATGTCCTATATTTAATACATTCTTATAAACATTCATATTTATTTCAATATAACAAATAATCGATGGGGAAAACATGTATCTTTGTATACCCTAATCCCATTAGACATTGTATTTTTCTTTTTTCTCATAATTATAATCTAGAATCTAGTTTCCTTTTAGAAGTAGCCCTTATAAAATATCAAGAAATTCAGTGAAACAATTATGACTTTGTATATTTTTTACTTTCAAGTTAACTATTCTCGTTACTATTGAAAGCACTATAATTTTAGTGCAACCCAAGAACATTGGATTCTCAAAATCTTTTTATTGTCATTAAATACATATAATTTATTCAATATTTTTAACAATTATAAATAATAAATAATTTAATATAATCCTTTGTCTCTTGTTAAACATCTTTTTCATTATTTGAACATTACGTGTTTTTTATTTCACCATACATGATCCAGCATGTATAATTATGATTAAAACCCTTGAAATCAGATGGACTATAATTTCTCTATACCCTAATATTATCATATTCAAACACTTCATGAATGGAAATAAAATCAAATATTTTTTTCAATATTTTATTTAGTAAATTCCAATCAATTCCCAACCCCTTTATCGTATTCATCATTAGTTATTTGTGAATTTATCAAATTATGACCCATTAATTACCTAAATCCACAATATATTAGATGAGTATATTAATTCATATAAACAATTAAATATATATATATAATTATAAATATAAGAATATAAATATATAAACATGAAAAAAAATTTAACAAATGATTTATATCTAAAAAATTGAAAAAAAAACAAAAAACAATTTATAACCAAAATTAGTTATAATGATAAAAAAATTATAAAATAAAAAATTAAGGAAATTTTTTTATTTATAAACCAGTTATAATGAAAAAATAACTATAAATACATATAGTTACAATGAAAAGAAAATTCAATCACAAAATATTTATAATCACGTAAAAATTATAGAGTTAAACCAATTTTAATAGAAAATAATTATAGTTGAAAATGATATACATCCAAAACAATTAAGGGATGAATATAACTTATAACTAAAAAATATTTAATTAATATTACAAAAATAAAATTTAACTTAAAAATTTGGAGTCTAAAGAGGGAAAAAAACTATTTAATTTTGATTAATGCACTCAGGGATAGTGGAAGTAGGGAAAACAATGCAATATTGAGGAGAAATGTTTGTAAAATTGAACTATAAAATTGATTAAAAAACTTAGAGAATGGTCACAAGTTGAGTGAATTAGTGTTTTCATGGACTGAAAAATATTGAGGGTTATGGTATAATATTGAATTGTAAAAGATTAAGGATAAAAAATGAAAAAAATGAAAATTTAATGAATGTAGAAGATCGAGTGTGGTTTAGGTGTTATCACTAGTTAAGAGGATGAGGGTTTCAAAAATATCACATCGAAAAAATAAGAATAATGTTATGAAAATTAATGTTTTTAAAATATTTTAATGTAAATTTTTTCTAAAACTGTTGTTAAATGTTTCCCATGACTTTTTAATATCAGTTATGAAAAAACCAATGTTAAAATACCAATACTAAATATTTCTTTACAAGTGTTTAAAAAAAATATATGGTCTTAATAAATATCCTAGATATTGGTTTAATATACCTTCCTTGTTTTTATTCAAAAAAAATTAATAAAGGAAAAATTGATTCAAATTTGTTTACTAATAAATTTTCTATTGACATTCTAATTGTGTAAATATATGTTTATTATATTATTTTTGAACTAGAAATTATTTTCTTAGTAATAATATTTATAATTTAATGAAAAGTGAATTTTAAATGGGTATAATTTGTTATTTGAAATTATTTGTTGGATTATAAATTTTTCTAAGACCTAATATAATATTTTTAAATCAATATAAATATATTGAGTAACTTGTCAAAATATTTAATCTTGATTCTTTTAAAAAAATTAAAACTCTATTGAGTTTAGATTCTGAACTAGACTTAAATGAATCTAAAAAAGCTATAGGTAATAAATTTTTTAGAGGAATGGTTGTAAATCAAATTTATTTGAATTTATCTTGACCTGGTATTTTGTTAAGTTTTTTTATGTGCAACAATTCAATATAATCTTAAGGAATGTAATTTTAGGGTTTTTAAAAGAGTTATAAGATATAGTAAACTAAGTATAAAAAATTGTTTCTTCTATTCTAATCAGCACTATTTTGATATACAATCTTATTCAAATTTTTATTTCAGTGGATGTGGGCTTGAAAAAAATAGAACCTCTAGTATATGTCATATACTTATTAAAATTTTAATCCCATGGATTTCTAAGAAGAAATTTTCATTTGCATTGTCTATGGATGAGGCTAAGTATATTGATACTACTAATTGTTATGCTCAAAGTCTTTAGATAAAAAAATATTTTATTTTAATGATTATTTTGATAAAATTATAATATATTTTTTAATACATATTTTATTTCAATTTTTAAAAATATTTTACAATATTAATTAAAAAAAAATACTGATGTAAGATTTCATTTTCTAAGAGACCATGTTTATATTTTAGGTGGTATCTGAGTGGTTAAAAACCTAGTAATCCTATATGAAACCCAAGATAAAATCTAGGTTTAAAAATATTTTCAAGTTACTATATAAGTATTGTAGTATTACTATAATAGTATAATTGGATGTGGAGTAATTCATTCAATTTGGGATTTTGGGCCACTGTATTGGTCTTGTAAGCTACAGGGCCTTTGGGTTACCATTAGACTTTGGGTTGTAGGTCTTTTAGGAGACCTCAGGCCTCTAAGCCATAGTATTTCAGGCCATAGTAACATGAAGTAGTCTGGATGGACCACACAAGGGAAGTCCTCAGAAGATAATTCTGAGCAAGTAGTAGCCACCACATCATAGTTAACCAAATTAAAAGAAAGAGAGGCTATGAAAATCACCATAGGTACCAGACACTTTGATACTCTGCATGGGGAAATGCTAGCTAGACAGTTGTGCGATGTTGGGAGCAATGAACCTTCAATGAAGTATATTATAGGGAGGGGTAGTTCTATTGTAGTCAGATCTGAGCCTTCGGGTCTTGTAATGGGTCTTGTGACTCTAGGCCTTCAGGTCATGCATGAGGGATTATTCTTCTGAGCCTATGGGTCATGTAAAGGTTCATTACACTACTAAAAACCAGTCCTTTAACAGTGCTAGTAAAAGGGATTTATCAACACTATAGAAGCTCTAATAATGTAATTGATTTTAAAGGGTTAGCTTTAATAGAGCTCATAAAAATGCTGATAAAGTCCCCCTTTATCAGCTTTTCTTATCACTATTAAACGTCCCCTTTAATATCACTAAAAAGGTTTTTATAAAGACCCCATTAATAAAGGTTATAATTTCTTTCACCCCCCCCCCTTTAGTAGTGCTCCCCCCTTCCCCCTTTATCAGTGATTCCCCACCCCTTTATCAGTGCTTTACCACGCTCCCCTACTTCCAGTGAGTTTCAAACCTAGGACCTATTTTTTATACATCATCACCTTTTTGACTCCCCTATACATTTTTGTTTTACATTTTATGACATATCTACATATTTATATATATTTTTTTATATTTTTTTATCCATATATTTATATATATAATTATATATATGTCTATATATATGTTTATATATATATATATATATATTTATATATATATATAATTATATATAGTAAATACATATTTTTTAAATATTTTTTCTAAAATGGATATTAACTCTAAAAACCTTAAAAGCATAAAAACAGTGAGAAACTCTGAAAACCCTAAACACCCTAAAAACCCAAAAATGACCAAAAATTATGATCTGGGAGTCCTTTCTAGCTCCAAAACTAGTAAAATAAAATATCATGAAAGGATATTCAAAATTATATGTCGTACAGGATGAAAAGTCATCTAGATCATAAGTTATATCCATTTTAAGTTTAAGAAATCAGGGTTGGTGACTGAAAACTCGTTTTTGGAGGCCTTTTGGGCCTTTATGGGGAAAAAGAGGGAAAATTATCAAAGAGATAGTCCCATATCTACATGGAATAGAACTAATAATATACTACAATTTGATATTAGATATATTCCAAATGGATACCAGATCAAAATTTATGGTCATTTGAAGTTCGAGTTTGATTTTGGAATTTTTTTCAAATTGTAAAAACTTTTATTCCTTTAGTTTTCACGCAATTTGAGTATAATTTTTTTATCTCATTTAATAAGCTTATATTTTACTATTCATGGAGATTTTGTGGAATTATGGAGTGAAATTTATGAACATTTCATTTTTTTAGGTCTTTAGGGGTTTTAGGGGTTTAAAGGGTTTTTCATATTCAATGGCCTTTCAAAAGGTCATAACTTCTGAACTGGGAGTCCATTTTTCCTCTACCGCATATCAAACCAAATCTTGTGATGCGATCTACACCTTGATGACCATTGGGAACCCTTGATCACCTCTATTAAGGCAAAAAAGGACAAGAATACCTCCAAATGTCCATAACTTCTACTACGGGTGTACGTTAATGATTTTTTTTCAAATATACACTTTATCAAGGCTAGTATAAAATCCCTAAAAAAGTGGGTGGGTCTTTTTCAAAACTTTTAAAAATGAACTTATAAATACCACCCATTTATCAATTCATTTTTATAAGTTCTAATAAAGACCCTCAATCAGCATTGATAAAGACCCCCTATCAGTGATTTCGTAGAAGTGCTTATAAATTCCTATTTTTTCATTTCTTTTTTAATAGCGCTATTATATACACCATTTTATAATTGTTTTTTTAATTCTGAGAAAGGGGGTTTAAAAAGTTATTTTAGTGAGCACTGTTAAAACCATAGAACTAGATAAACCCAGTTTTGTAGTAGTGTTCTCAACCAAGTTAAAATGGAAATTATCCAAAAAATAAATAAAAATGCAAAGGCATTCAAGTCATTCAACCAAGAGATCATGTTAATAAAGGATATGCCATTATAGAATTTATTTCAACTAAAAATAAAAATTTTAATATATTTACCAAACCACTAGATGAAATAAAGTTTGAGATAATTATATTGGAACTCAATTTGATGGAAATAAAACTAAAATTAGTGATTTTTTATTGATGTTTAATAGTTATAATATACTTGTGTTACCCATTAAATTTAATCCAGTTATTCATAAATGGATCCAATGTATTGAAGTACACAACTCTAAATCTATTAACATGGTATGCGGGTATAGCCATTATAATAATGATTGTCTGGATTATTTATTTTAGAGTTTAATTGGTCTGTAATTTCTCATTGTATTGTATGTTCTTAAGTAATATTTATATGGGAATAGATTTAATAATAGTTTGGACAATTTTGTTAAAAAAATTATTATATTTCTTATATATGCATAAATCAAGGGGGATTTTAAATGTTTTTTAATTATAATTTTTTATTTAATGATGACTATGGCTCTCAGTTGTTTTAATTATATATGGATACTAAATTGTTTTGATAAAAATGATAGTTTTTTAAATTATAATTGTTTACTTTTTTATAAATTTCCAAAAGGGGAAGATTTTTTGTAATTTTGGTAATATTTAGTTCATTTTTTAATTTAAAAAAAGTGGAATATTATTAGTGTTATTTTTAATAGACATGGGGATTATTAATTATTAGAAAGAATATTTGTTAGTTTGGTGATTATATGTTTTGAATATTTCAAAAAGATCACATTTCTTACAATAGCTACCATGTTTAAATTTGATAATTAAAATTTATCATGATATAGTTAAATAAAAATTTTCCTATTCATTAATTAATTGTAATGTTTATAATGTTTTATAAAGAATATTTAGTTTTTATATTTCTTTTAATAGTATGTTAGAATAATTTTTATTCATGTTAGATTAATTCTTATAAATAATATTTCTTCAATTTTACACAAACATATTTAATGGTTAAGAAAACATGTTTCATGCTTATTCATACTAGATTGATGTTTCTAAAAAAGATGATTCATTCTAATGTAGGTGTAAAGCCATTATATTATGGTTATATGGAGTGTAAAATGATGGTTATGAAATGTGTAATATGATGATTACATAACAATGTAAAATGATTATTACATGGGAATGAAATGATGGTTACACAAATTTACTTTTGCATTTTAAGAGCATTTTGATACTCAATTTTCATGTATTTTTTATATTTTGATTTAATATAAATTGTGTTGATATATTCTATCTATTTTATTTATATATATATTATAGGTAAAGTGTTTTACAAGTAATAAAACACCCTACACACCCAAACACCTCAATGGATCAAGTATCACCCCTCCCCATAAGGAATTTAAAGCACATACTGAACCTTTTTGTAACAAACATAGCCTAAAGACCCATAGGCAAAGATTCATTTGAACATGGGTGGCCTAAAATCCCAATTTATTGAAGGTTGAATAAATTTTTTCCCAGAATGAGTAAATGTATTCATTCCATGTCACTGTACTTATGTCCCACTCCCCCCTAATAGTATTTTTTTTTAAATTTGTAATGAAGTATTAGTGTGAGATATTTCCATAATTATTAAAATATAATATTCCATAATTTATTATGTCTAACCATGGATACCGGTTTTTGATTCTTTAAAAAACCACATGAAGTAGTTCATGGAACTTATGAAGGTTTTCATTAGGAATGTGATCTCATGAAATTGATAAATTCTTGACACAAATCATCCAAGGTAAAACACTCATGGAATTCACACAAGAATTATTAAAGCTCAAAAATTGATATTATGGTTTCCATTATTACTATGTGATCATAAAAAGCTTCAAAGTTTGATCCATTATTACTAAAGTGATCAAAGTTACATCAATAATCAGCTTTGACATTCAGTTGTTCTATATTTCTTTCTGGTTTTCCATGTTATAACATTATTTAGGTTTTTTTAGTTCCCAATAAAAATCAATTAATTTTGGTTATACCTTATAAATAAAAGACACATCCTTGGGTTGTGACTTTGGAACAAAACACAGTTTTTTGTTTTTTTTTTGTTCCTTAGAAAGGTAGGTTAGATAGATTGGGTCATCCTTCAAGTGATAAAAATACAATGAATATAAAAGGATACCACTCCTTTAAAAAGTTATGTATTGTTCTAGTGAGTACCATTCCACTCACTAAGTTAGATAGGAATGAAGGGTATGTGTAGGATCAAACTGATCCAAACTACTATAAAAACATGGGATTATATATAATATTTATCTAGTTTATTTTATTTCTGAACACTAAATTTAATTAACCTATTTTTAATGAAATAATATACTCATAATTAATAATAATATTTAAAGCATAAAATGATTATTCATCCCCCCCTCTAGACCATTATCATAATCTTACTAGGATAATATATAAAATAATCCAAATAATATATCTTTAATCATGATATAAAAAATCTATAATCTATAGACCCAAATGTAGAATTACATTATAATGAATTTTAAAAAAATATTTACAATCAATACCCACAAATTTCATAAAATCCACATCTAATGAAACTCATTTAACTAACTTTATCAAATATAATGAACAACCAAACCCAGTCAATTTCTTCAATCCTTATCACCCCATATTATATAGAAAATAAAAAATATCCACTATGTTTACCAATAATACCAACATATTTTCAATTTTCCATTTTAAACCAAAACATAATTTATCAGAATAAAATTAACCAGAGTTTTAATAAACTATCACCAAAATAGTCCATTTCACTTTGATTTGATTTGATTTATTGACAAAAATATTCCTTTATTTATTTATTTCCAATAATTTTCCCACTTGTAACACTTATCATAGAACATGATAACAAAAAACATGACATGCTCATCATAAAAGTGAACAAAATTACAAACAAAATGATTAATCTATTCATAACTTTTTATTTCAAAATTCCAATAAACAACTTAAAATAACATGTTTCACATAGAAAATTCAACACAATTCAAAAAAAATATCCAATTCAATTTTCTTATTTTTCCCATTCAACAATAAATATCCACTTCAATCAATATTAATGTCATAAATATTATTCCAAAATAGTTAGCACCCCTTTAATTTCAAAACAAATTAAATCCTCATAAATTTTTTCCCAATATTGAAAATATCACAACCTAAAATAAATGTCAAACATATTCCATGAAACAATGTATTAAAAAATCATTTCCACATATTCTCCATCACAAACCAAGAGTCCTTTTTATGTTTTCATAAAATTACCGATAGGTAATAACACTACACAAGAACCATCAAGATCAAACTGGTCAATGTTTGGGACAATGTGGGTGAAACGGGGCCATAAAAAACAAATTCAGAAGTTACATCGAAGGAGAGAGTGTGGGACACTGAAATTCTAAGGGCACTGGGTGTCTTGTTCCTTAATATAAGCCTCACCTTAGGACCCCAAGAATGGTTCATTATATGAGTTGGGATATAATGACACCATTAAAAAATAATTTACCAACATGTAGTTGGGAAAATTAAAATAGAGGGAAAATGACATTGACACCAGTAGAGGGAGTCACTATCATCTATCGGTACCAAGGAGAGGAGAAACTACAATAATAATCACCATATCAAATGTTTACACCATTAAAACTGAAAATTTATTCACTAATATTTTTCAGTACAACTATTAATAATTTTATTGAACAAATAAAAATTTTAACACATGCCATAATTTCTTATTATATCACTATTTCATGTTCGATACAAGTCATATCGTCTAAGATACATCATTTATTCCTTTAAAATAATTTTCAAATCCATTTTCTTGATTATGTGAATAATTTGTGACAATTTATAATTCTAAGAATTATAAAATTAATTTTCATTTCATACTGTCAAGATTATAAGGATTTTTTGAAATCCCAAACCAGTAAACACAAAATTATACACCATTAAAACATTATCTGATTTTCTCAATGTCTAGTTTAAACAAGACTAAAACATTTTCTAGACACTTGATCATTTAATTCCCTCACTAAAATGTCGTTTTTTCACATAATTCAAGTCAAGAAAAGTCATTTTATTTCAACATTGAATATGTAGATCAATCCATAAGATTTATATGAAATAATTAAGAACCATTGAGAAAATAAAAAAATAATAAAACCACACTCTTTCAAGATGAAAAACCTTTGTGCACATTCTATATCCAATTCACCATTCCCATGAAACTAATAGCCCCCATTAAAACTTCCATAAAGATAGAAGTGTACCCATATAGGAAGGATAAATAAAACTCAAAACTAAAATTACACATTTCGAGCATCCCTTAGGAACTCAAGGTTTGATACTGAGAGTATAGGTTAAAAAATTCTTCATATCTACCTTTTGAGTTATGAAAACCCAATCACCTATCAACCTTGACTCCCCAAATATTGAAAATAAAAAACAATATTTGATATTTCTTTATAAATAACCAACCAGGGTCAACCCAACATGTCACTCGATACGGCTAGAAACAATCCCTGAAGGGAATTCCAAATCACCGTAGGTTGTCAACAGGCACTGGGTTATCAAAATATAATCAATGAGAATGATCTCCCCTATAAGTAAAAATAACCAAAACACATATTCCCCTAAAAAATATGTCATTAAATATCCATACATTATACGTTTATGCACACAAATAAAAAGATTTCAAATAATGTAAATAATTAAATAGATCACAACAAAAGATAAATATTTATAAAACATCCAACATTAATTTATATAAAAAAATAAACAGAAAAACCAACTCTATATTATATAAAAAATAAGATATAAATAACCAAGGTAGATATGGATAATATATAACCAAAATACAAAGATAACAATATAGGATCACTCATAATTATCTAATCGGTCTATCTCCACGTGAAATATAGTTACTAATAATCCTAAACCAAGGAGGATATTGAAGGTTATAAGAATAACCTCCATATGATGCATCTCCTTTCCTATTATATGCATTAGTCACAATCAAGTCTATATATTCCCAAATTCATATACAGGGTGTGATTCAAATCTCAGTAAGATACCAATATTAATCTATATAATATCTTTCTCAATTTAAACCATAGTTTTAGTTTGTAAATATTACTTTTAAAAATAATCATTTTCCATAAAATAATAATTTGGAAAGCATTTTACAACCATATTGGTTTTATTAAAATAAGAAGAGCTCCCTAAATAGAATATGAAAATAAAATTAATAGCATAACTAATGGAAACATGTAATTATTAATATCAATTTCCAAATAAGGAAGTGAGTATACAGTTAAAAAAACATTTCATCCAAGTACAATATACCCAAAACGGGGGCTCTAACCTCAGGGACTAAAGGTAACTAGGACTTGATCTTAGATAACTAAATCAACTAACATGAACCTGAAAACTTTTGAGAACTCTCATAGACAAATTGAAAAACAGATTATATACCATTAGCTCTCACAGTCTAGTTGATCTATAACCCCTTTCCAATTCTCAATCTATATTAGGGTAGAACCCATCCAGGTTACCAACATAAACATGCAGCTTCCAATATGCAGCACACATACAATATACACAATCAAGCATGATCTTAAGTCAATCTAAAAACCCAAATCTTAAAAATATATTTTATAACACCATTACATTTTTAAAATGTCTTTCAAAATTCATTTAGAAACAAAATTCCCCGTTAAAATATTTTCTCAAACACATTGTAGGAATAAATCTAGTGTTAAATTAAAACCCATGGGAAACCACCAATTTATCCAATAATATCAATAATAACAATGAATAAATTTAAATAATCCCTCAATAAATCATTTTAAGAACCATTTTAAAAATAAAATCTAAAAGGAAATAAAAAACCCTTGGTATTCTAAAGGAAAAGTACATTATAGAGACACATACCTTAAATTTTTTCAACTCACAAGCTGAATGTTATTCCACCACTAAGTGGTCATGAAAATAAAATATTCAATCATAATAATCACCATCTCTATTAATCAAAACCTGAAAATTTAATTTAACTAAATCTTGAAAAAATAATTTAACGCCTACAAAAAAAATTTAGATTTTACATTCTTTCATCAAGATTAATCCAATTCCAATAGTAGTGTTTCATTCTAATCAATATAGAAGGAGTTGTTAAAAAAATAATATTGAATATTTTAAGATAGATTGGGGATAGAATATGAGATAAGGATAGAGATTGGAAAATGGTTTTCCACCTCCTTTACATAGTGAATTCACTCCACCCCCCCACATTATTTTTCATTTTTTTATTCACTTTAATTTTTTCCCTTGCACTACATATGCAGTGCGTAGTGCACTCCACCTTGCCTATTTTTCACCTCTATTAATTCATTTTATAACACACCATTCCCCGTTATTATTTATTTATTTATTTTTAATCATTTATCATTATTATTATTTTTAATTTCATTCTTTTATATATTTTATAACATAAATATCTTCCAAATAAAAACAAAACCACTCTATGAAATTCAAAAAATGATGATGATGACAAAAATGAGGATAATAATAATAATAAACACATTTAAAATTTATTTTTTCCAAAAAAATAACAATATTGTCATTATTATTTTTAAAAACCCCACAAATATTCAAACAGAGAAAAATTTCCTTTATCAATTTAAATGAATCCAAAAATACCTAATAATTTTTATCTTAATCAAATTTTCCCTATTTAAATAAAACTAATATCCAAAAAAATTAATTCACAAACATGGATATTTTTAAATTATTTAAACAACTTCAACATGATATGAAGTTAGTTGGAATTAGTGAAGGTGAACTTCAATGATATGGAGTGGGTTTTCCTTATACTTTATCACTCTTGGAGTCTTGGGATATGATAGTTACAATGGTAACTCTAGTGTTAAGACATAAATAGTGTTTATAGATATTAGGGATCTTATATTGAATTAAAAAATTTATTAAAGGGAGATACAAGAATCTACTAGAAACACATATAGTGTAGAAGGTATGGAATTCTATGTAGCCCTGAAATTTCATAGAAAAGAAAATGGGAGAATAATTAAAAGTCATGGTAGCTTGGAAAAATTTAGCCTCATATATTTGTATTATGGGAAGAAATATCATCTAAATATATTTTATAATGATATAAGGGTAATATTTGGAAGATACACTTCTGTAAGTACATCTATAAATATTATATTAGAAGATATGATTAGTATTCTACTGAGTGTGCCTAGTACAATTTATTCTTTCATTATAGAATTTGGGTTTTTATTTAAATATATATTTGAGAGAGTAAATATAAGGAATTATACTTCTAAAAGATATGAAAATTTACACCTTGTGAATGATGGATCTCTCAATATTGTAGGCAATGATGATGTTTCTATATAGACAAAGAATGAGATTTTATTGTAGTTTCAATGAGTGTGGCACATAATAGGGTTAAGAAAGAAAATTATTTTCATTGGAAAACTAGATTATATAGGTTTTTGTATAATCTTATTGAATGTAAATTGGAAATTCATACATGGTTCCGGTGTGGTGGTGAAAATAGTGAATGATGGAGTGTTGTACCTAGTTTGAGTATCATAAGGTCAAATTAATTCTAGACAAGTAACTTTTTCTATGTTATGTCATAACCATATGGGTCATGTGAGTGAGAAAGGTATAAAAACCTAGTTGTTAAAGGAATATAGAATTTTGAAATCATGGAGTATGAAACATGTTAATAAGAAATAATTAGGAAGAAATGAATGGCGTCATCTCAAATGGAATTTAATACACTAAAGAACTATTTGTTAAAGTTGGTTCATACAAATGTATGGGGGGAGTTTTGGTTCATTCTCATGGGGTTCATTGTATTATGTAACCATCATAAAAAAAATTTGACCTGGAAGATGTGGGTTTTATTTATCAAGTAAAAGTATGAGGTATTTAGAACCTTCATATAATCGAGATCCATGGTTGAAAATGGGACTAGATGCAAGATAAAATGCTTGAGGTATGAAAATGGTGGGGAGTACCAAATACGAAATTTTCAAAGATTCTAAATGCAGAATGGAGTTTGTTCTAAGAAGACCATACTAGGATCTCCAGAAAAAAATAGATTCATAGAGAGGGTGGATTTGATGTTATTAGAGAAGCTAAAGAGTATGAGAATTTATGTTGGCTTTCGAAAGGAGCTTTGGGATAAAGAAGTGAATTGTGTATCCTATATAGTTAATAGGATTCCATAATCTTTGTTAGGTAAAGAACTTATAGAAGCACATTAGTCCAGAATAAAGGTTTAACGTACCCATATCAATGTTTTTTACTCACTCATGTATTTCCATGTTAGTACCAAGAAAAGGAGGAAAGTAAAGGATATGTTTTGAGCATGGTAAATCCTAGGATATGGTGATGAAGTCTTTAGATTTTGAATCTAGGATAACAATACATGGAATGTGTTTAGAATTCAAAATGTTATACTCAATTAAGATATCTTTTCAAAATATCAGAAATAAGAACACATTAGTGATGAGATCAAGGAAACATTATAGGTTAGAGTTAAACCTAATAGAGATCTAGAAGTCATGAATGTTTTAGAGATATTGGGGAGTATGAAAATACCAAAAACACTAAATTATTTGGAGGATGTTCCAAAATATAGTAATCTTCTAATAGTTTTTACAAGGCTATAAGTTGTAGAGAGCTTAGGGACTACATAATATCGGGGAAGGGAACTGTAATTAGTATTTTTAGAAGGAGTAGAGCCACAAGTACAATTGATAATTTCTATAAGGATTTAGATATAAAATATATAGATATTAAATTAATTTTCATTGTTTTATTCACATATATGATAGATATATTAGGTACCTGAAAGGGGATACAATACTAAAAGACTTAATATAGTGGGAATTAGTGATGAAGTATTAAATGAATTTATTATATATGTATATAACATAAGAGTTAACTGAATGATATATTGGGAAGATAAAACTTTATAATAAATGTTTTTATTAGCTAATGAAATAAGTGAGTGGTATATGAAGGTACAAGGTGAGTTTTTTTGTAAAGGTTTTTCAACAAACGAGAGGATTAAATTTTTTTGAAATATTTTCTCCAGTAGTTAAACATAAAACTATTTAGATAATACTCAATATGGTTTTCACAGAAAGATTATGTATAGATCAATTTGGTGTGAAGAACACTTTTATTCATGGTGAATTAGATGAATAAATTTACATGGTACGTCCAAAAGTTTTTTTGGATAAAAAATTGAAATCTTACATACAATCCAAATTAGAGCCTTTACGGGTTGAATTCAGCATCATGTTAGTGGGAATAGAAGTCCAATACCTTTATGGTGTAAAAATATTTTATTCAAAGTAATGTTAATCATTTTAATTTCCAGAATGTGTATAATTATGGTACCTTTATCATCTTACATCGCTATGTTGATAGAATTCATATTATCAGTCTGAAAAAATAAAATATATTAGTTAAAAGATGAATTGTCCAAAAGTGTTGAGATGAATGATCTTTCTCTGACTAAATAGATATTGGATATGTGAATAATAATAAAATTTTATTCTATAACTTTTTTCTTAACTTCTATGCCTTTATATAGAAGGAGCTGGAGAACTTTGGGTTAAGTGAGGTGAAACTAGTTACCACTCCCATGGATTTACATTTCAAATTAATCAAGGATAAGAAACTATGAATAGAAATAGTGTATGGGTACATGGAAAAGGTTTTTTATACATAGGAAATCAAAATATTTATGTATTTTAGGGATTTTACCTGAATGGAAATTGTACATGAAGTGAGATTAGTTAAAAATTTCATAGAGAAACCCACAATAGATCACTATAAAGTGGTAATGTACATCCTCATTTATCTCAAAGGTTCGAAATATTTTTCCCTTTTCTTTCAGATAGATGAACCACAGTAGGAGTTCGCAGACACAGAATTTGGGGGAGATACTAATACATAGAATAGAACCATAGGCTATGTGTTCACTTTTGAATGTAAATTTGTGATTTTATATCAAAACATTAACTGTTAGTTTCACCTTTAACAGAAAAAGTGAATTTCATTGTATTAATGAAAGCTGGGATAGGGTTTATTTGTTTCAAGGTGTTATTGGAATATCTCAAGAGAAGGTAAGAGATTGAAAAGTTTTTCTATAATCCTTTTAGTTCAATCCACTTGTCCAAAAAACCAATTTTTCATTCTAGGACAAATCATATTAATTTGAAATATCACTTCATCTAAAAGTTATTTTAAGAAAAAATTACGAACCTATGAAATTTGGATGGTGTCATAAATGTAGATCACGTGATTAAAAAGGTTTTCTTATGGGATGTGTTGAGGTGGTTTTATGCCACAGTTGGGTTAGGATGATTGAAATCATGGTGAAGTAACCATGTGGATGCAATATAACAATTAAGGAGTAAAATAAGGTCTGCAATGTTAACCAAGGACTTTGTGGTGGAACCTAAAAAATTATTATCAAGTGGTGTATTTTTTGGTTCATCTATGTGAAAACAATTTAGCAACTAGAGACTAAATATAATAAAAGAATATATTCCGTAAGACTAAATTCAGATATTTGGATTGAGGTGGTGGAGAAGAAGCTATAATGTTTGGAGGTATGAAAGCTAGAAGATTGTATTATGTAAGTTAGAAGACGGAAAAAAATAGTTAACCCTAGAATCAAAATGAAGGTGGAGTGTAGAGGTGAAATGGACTAGCCTAAGAGTAGTTCAAGGAATATGTAAAATCCTTCAAAAGGATAAATAAGAGTCTTTCTCTAGCATCTTTTTAATAAAATAATACCCAAGATTCTTCATGATGATACAAAATAGTAAACCCATGAAGTTTTTGGGTGCTCCCACTATTCACTAGAAAGATAAATTAATGTGTAATATATCTTTGAATAAATAAAGGGATGGTCATGTAGATAGTACATGAGTGGGAATGATCTTTGTGAAGATCATAAGATAATGTTAATGGTTTCACCACGTGGATTATACATTAAGTAGTAGGGTGTGAACATTTGTTCAATGGTATGAGCATACATTGTAATCATCTTCAATTTCTTAATAAAAGGCATCACAATATTCCCCCTGTATATTAGTATTAAATTATAAACCATATAAATTTAGTCTTAGTTAGGGTAAAATGGAAATAGGGGGTGAATTTCCCTTTAAAAATTAAGTAAAAAAAATAAACTCTTAGCCACTAAAAAACAATGGAAGATTAAAAAAATGATCAAATTAAAAAAAATTGAAATGGTATAATGATGTATTTCTATATAATCATAATAATAAAATAAAGAGTGGTTATTGAATTAAATGATTAAGTGTGTTTTATGGATTAAAAAAAGATAAATTTAATGAATTAAAGTGATAAATAAATGAGAATGTGGAATGTAAATAATGAAAAATATTTGGTAATTAATATTGGTAATAGCTATAAAAGATCTTCTTTGTCTACCACCAAAATATATTGAGGATTTAATGTATTAGTCTTTTAACATTAATGGAAACCAAGATACCAAAACTCCCTTTATTTTATGTTTATAGCAAGATACCAGAATGACAATAGACACTATCTTTTTAATGGGTATAATAAGAAAACTTAAAGAGAATAGTCCCTTTATTTTTAATGGTTATGGAAAAAAACCCAAGTCCCTTACTTTAATAGTATTGATCCCCAATACTAAAGTAAATATGAAGATAGAGAGTATTTCTAAGGATTAATCAAATTTTATTATAAAATTTATTATTTATAAATAATACAAAGAAACACTAAGAGATTATTTGAAGATTATGAGAGAGTTCATAAATTACAATAGGCACACACTCTATTTTGGATAAGAGAAGATTAAGAAAATAGAGCACTTTGAGAGGGATTTAGAGATCATATAAGTTTGGAAATGGATAATGGATTAAATTGTGGTTATAGATTTACAAGGACACCCAAGGTCTCTATTTATATCCTTTAACTCATTAAAAAATCTTCTAGAATTCATCATTTAGTAATTATGTCGTTGATGATTGAATTAAATAATCTTTGATTGACAATAAATGAATCATGACCATCAATAAAACTTGAACCACACCATGGTGAAAAGTATCAAGATATTTTAGCCTTCAAAACAACCAAAACCATGGAAAACCATTCCTTAGTCCTATATATTTTTATCTACTACTCCTTCTATTCACTACACACATGTCCAACACCCCCTGGTCTATGCCATTTTGGCCAATTTTCATGGAGCTTCAACAAATGGATCCTCTACTTCAAATAATGACCCACTAAGGTTATTCTACCTCCATAAAAGGATTAAAAACATAAATTAAGAAAAATTAAAGGATATTTCAAAATTTTAATATAATATAAAATAATTTCATCAAAACTAACTTTACATCACTTAAAGTAAATTTTTAAACACTTTAATGTTTTTTTACGATCATTAAAACTAACGATGGTGAGAAAAACAACAATATCAATATTTTGGTGATAAAAAATACTTGAAAAACTAATAGTTTTAAAACAATAATATAAAAATAAAAAATTACCATAGATGTTAGAAAAAATTTATCCCCCTTTGAGGCACAAAAACAACTTCTCCCCTTAACATAAAACTTCTCCAAAATTTCTCACATAAATACCAAATATCTCCCCATTAACATAGAATTTATCCACAAATATTTATCAAGATTTATCAAGTTTTATCCCCATTTAATATTATCAAAATGTATTTATATATGGGGTTAGAGTAAATAAGAGAAATAAAGATTTAAACTATGTTTATAATCATTAATTGTCTTTAGAGTGATTCAAAAAAAAGTTTTTAATAACTTAAAATTATTTATAGAGATATTTTAAATAAAGATAAAGAATTAGAAAAACAAATATTTTTTATTTGAAAATATATTTTAAGATAAATATATAACATTTTAAAAAAATTAAAATAAGATAAAGATAAATATTTAAATAAAATAGTTATATAAACATTTTTGGAAAACAATTTATAAAAAAAGTGTCTTTTTACAGGATCATTTTAGTATTAACAAGATTAAATCCCAATAAAATAAGGAATTATGTGAGGTAAATGGATCATAGATATTAAAAAAACTAAACAATTAGATAAAATTAGTCAATAATTTAAAAATTGCTCCATGATTAAGATTTATCAATGATTTTTTTTAAAAATCAATGAAAATTCTCTAGATGTTTCAAACTAGATGTGTTGTAAAGGCTCGCTGCTTTTTCCCAATGTGAAGTTTGGTTTTAAAATATAACAATACCTTTTTAAGTTATAACCTCTTGGTTCATTTATTCTATAAACACAAGCACTTTTTTATATCCAGAGAGGAATGTGTTTCTTAGAGTAGTAATCTCACTCATCTTTTCTAAAATTATGGAAAGTTTTAAAATGTTATTTAAAAAAAAGGTTAGAGAACAATTTGAAAATTTCCTCAGTCTTGAAAAAATAAAAAGATAATTATCACAAGATAATCATAATAAACTCTCATTTAGTGAAGTAAAAATGATAAAGAGTAAGGGTTTTAGTGAAGATATTGAAAATTTTAAGGTTAGTGAAAAAAAAATCAAGAATGATATCATCTTTTTTCAAGTTATATCATAGAAAATGGTATCTCGTATATATATGATTAGTTAGAGAGTGTTGGATATTATTCAAGAATGATATCAATAGTGTTTTACTTATCACGCTTGGTGGGGACAATAAAATATGTTAGCCCAAATTCTAAGAGATTATGTATCATCCATATAACTTGGACACAACAACTCATAATAGATATTTATTCTAATTTGGATGCATAAATATCAACAGAGTTTTACTTCTTACTACAACATGAGATGAGGGATTTTCCTGGTAGATTAAAAGTTCTGATAGTACTTTTCTTATCTAGTTGGCATCCTCTAAAATCAAAATTATTAAAATAATTAATTTTAAAAGATGTTTCTTTATGATAAAATAATTCAAGGTTTTTAGTTCCTTTCATATAATAAAAAGTTATTTTGTGTACTTTTAAAGGATATTCATTTCAAATTTTTTGAAATTTGGTATAAAGGCATACTTGTAACAAGATGTCTGACTATATCATAGTAAGTTAAAGTATAATTATAATCATAATTATATAAATATTGTTGTTTAATTTATTTTCATATTCATATAATGTTAACTTACAAGTTATATTCATGGAAATTTCAATTTCATTTTCATGATCCATGCCAAACTTCTTTATAATTTTATCAGTGTGTTTAATTTTGTTTAAAAATGCTCTATCCTATTTTTTAGAAAGTTTTTTAAAAAAAATGAAGAATTTGATTTCCCCCATACAACTCATTTAAAACTCTTTATTCATTAAATAAAAAAATTAATTGTAAAGAGATTCTTTAGTGAATCAAAAATAAATATTTTCAATACAAATATTAATGATTAATAAATAACTTGAAAAAACATAGAAAAATAGTGGAATCGGTTTTTCCAATTTTAAAATCATTTTATAAAAGGAATTTAGTTAACCTATCATACCATGATCTATGGAATTATTTTAAACTATAATGATATTTAGTTAAGTTTTAAACATGATTTGGTAAACTAGTATTTTCAAAACTGGTTGATTGATCCATAAAAACATTTTCATATTTAAAACCTTTAAGAAAAGAACTTCTGACATCCATTTGAAAGAGTTTAAAATTAAAGTGTAGAAAATTCAGACAAGATTATAATAAATTCAAGTCAAGAAATGGGTGAAAATGTTTCACCATAGTCAATTTTTTATTCTTAATTATAGACTTTAGCAATAATTCAAGCCTTTTTAGGAATGATAATTTCTTGATTATCATGTTTGTTTCAGAAAACCTACTTAGTGATAATAATAGGATGATTTTCAGGACATTCCATGAGAGTCTAAAATTTATTCCTTTGAAATTGGTTTAAATACTATTTCATAGAAAGTATTAAATTTTCATCATTACTAGAATAATCAAGGAAATAAGGTTCAAGTTGAGGGAGAAAATATTGATGTTCAACCTAATTTAAGAATTGTCTTCTAGTACAAGTTCCAGATTTTATTTCACCAATAACATTTACAAGGGGTGGTATTTGGATTGAGTCTATGACTTAGGTAAAGGAGTGGAATAGGGTTCTATATCATCTACAATTACATTATAATATTTAGGTTTAGGCAATGTTAGAATAGGTTGGTCAACATCATCATTACTTTAGGGGTGTGAATTAGTCATATTCTCAACAAATTTGATGTGAATTGACTATTATAAGGCCTTAATCATCTTATTGAAGACTCAAAAGGCTTTACTTGAGTTTTAGTAACCAATAAATATACCTTTATCATATGTAGGGTCAAACTTTCCTATATTATTTATGGTATTAAGGATAAATCATTTACAAAATAAACCTTTAAGGAATCCATATTTTTGGAATTTTACCTATCCAAATATTATAATATATTTTTTCTAATTTCGGTCTTATGAGAACACAGTTAAGTATATAGAAATAAATATTGACTTCCTAAGCCTAAATAACTTGATAAAGGTTGAATTAATTCAAGAAATTTATATAAATTCCTTAGAGGTTCCTATTAAATCTTTAAAAATACCAATTTTGTTAAGGTGTTCAAGGAGTGGATAAAGAGTGATGATACCCTTGATAAATATAAAACTCATAAAAGTATTTGTAATCAAATTATCCAGCTTAGTCACTTCTAAGTAAAATAAGTTTATAGCCATTTTAATTTTCAAATTTTCTTAAAAATTATATAAATACTTGTAAAACCACATTTTTATGTGCTAAGAAAAAAAACTAATTTAAATCTAGTATAGTCGTCAATAATTAAAAATTTGTAATTTTTACCTCTAATACTAGAAATTTGAGTTATTCCAAAAAGGTTAAAGTAAATTTTTTTAAAGGATTTAGAATACGAGACAAAAAAATTAGGTTTGAAAAGGGATTTTTTTACTTTACAAGTATTCAATGTTCACTAACTAAGTTATCATTGAACGAAACTTTTTTTAAATCTTATACTAGTCAGTTATGGTTGAATTTGACAAGAGAGTAAATATCAGAATAATATAGGTGTTGATTTCAGATCCAAGAATCATTACCTTGTGCACTTAGAAACCTAAAATTTTGACTTAAAATATATTTTATATCAATAATATAATAATTTTGAAAAAAGTATTTGGTATATAAAATCTTTCCTTTAGAATTAAAAACATTACATAAATTAGTTTTGAATGTAATTTTGAAACCGTTGTCGCATAATTAACTAAAACATAGTAAATTATTCTCCAATACCTTAACAAATAAAACATATTTAATAAAATTGTATTTATAGAAACCAAGAATACCTATACCGGTAATTTTAAGTTTTGAGTCATCTCTAGATGTGACATGTCATCCACTATAGTTTTTGAGATGGTATAATTTGGAAGGATTGCCATAGATATGTCTTGAACACTCTTTATCCATGTAATATGTAACTTCTTGTGTTTTTCTCCTGATACCATTTTCTTAAAAAAAAGTAATAGAATAATTTTTTGGAACCCATATCTTAGGTCCACTTAAGTTATCCAATAAATATTTTGTAATTCAAAATTTTCTAGTAAAATTTTTGCCATTAGATATATGTGATTGAAAGATGAATAATTTTTATTCTACCATATATTTTATTTTTACGATTGGATTCATAAACATGATGAATAAATTTATTATTATAATTACAGTATTTATTTTGAGAAATTACTTTCACAAAATCATTCCTTTTATAATTTTTAAAAATACTAGATTGTTTTGAAAAATCCATTTTTGGAATTACTTTTAACAAAAACATTTAGATCCTAATTTTTTTTAAGGTATCATCACCTTGAGTAAAATGAGAAATATTATTTTTATGATATTTTATTTGAAATACCAAATTTTCAATAATGGGTAGTTCTTTTATTTTTAAATCCAATTCATATTTTTTCTGTTAAAAAATGGTATTTTTATAAAACAACAATATTTTAATTATTTTTAAGATCATTATATTTTAGAATTTCTCAAAAAACAACTTAATGATGATCTATATCATAAATAAGATCTTAATGACATAAATAAGAGGTTAAATAAGAAGAAGAGTAAGAACTATAATATATATAATTTAATTTATACATACCTTGATATAGGATTTGAGGCACTTGGTAATTTCATCTCTTGATTCATATCTTGAAATTGAGTCCCTTATAGTGCTCTAAGAAGAAAATTTTAAAGATTTATTACATTTCTTTTTTTTTCAAGGTAAATTCAACTTGATGTGGCCCTTATTTTTTTAAATAAAGAAAGTAACTTCAATTTCTTATTTTCCATTTTTGAACAATTGGGTATATATTTTATTATTTATGTTCTTTCTCACTCTTTTGACAATTTAATAAATCTCAGATTCAATTTTTTATGAGATGTTGTTGATTTCATTGTAAAAAATATTAAATTTCTAGTTTTTAATGACCATATCCTCTTTTTAAGATCTCCTTTTTATTATAATCTCATATTTCATGAGATAAAAAATGAGTTACTCAACATCCATGTTATTTACACTTCTAGAAAATAGCCCTATACCCACGGTTTTGGAAAATTGTGGTTATAGGTCATCTATACCCACGGTTATAGGAAATATCGTGGGTATAGGTTTTTTTGGAGACCTATTACCATTGTTTTCCAAAACTATGGGAAAAGTCTTGTACCCATAGTTTTGACCAAACCCTTGGGTATAAGTTTTTTTAATCAAAAACTTATACCCACAGTTTTGTAAAACTATAGTTATATCTTTCCCGCATTATGGAAGGGAAATAATTATACGGTACACAAAAAATATATGGTGGGAAAACCTATACCCAAGGTTTTCCCTCCTATATCCAATATTTTAATTAATATATTTAGGTAGATAGAAATATATAAACATATTAGATTTTTAGGTCAGTTGGTGTGGCACTTTTTGTTAGTCACTATAGTCACTGGATTGAACACTACTGAACAATTGTTTTCTAAAACAGGGAGCCCGATTAATATATTAAACTAAATATAGAAATATTTATACATAAGAAAGTTTTCATGGATGCTTTTCCATTGGAATTATTAAAGGAAGGACACAAGGTTGAATCCCACAGACTGTATTTTTATGTGATGTATAAAATTAATATAATTATATAAATGTATATTTAATAAAATGTAACTTACATAGGCTTAGTGGTGAGGATTTGTGTCATCCAAGAGGAGGTCATAGGTTCCAAACAAGGAAAAAAATTTTCTTGAAAATCGATGAAAAATATTAATATATTTAGGTAAATGGATATATATATATATATATGTATATATATATTATAATGTTAAGCAGGTGAGATAGTGAGATGAAATATGAAATAATTTTAGGTCAGAGGATCAATTCTCACTGCCTAACTTTTTCAACATATTTACACCCAAGTTTTTAAAACCATGGTTAAAAGGCTTTGACATAGTGGAAAAAAAGGAAGTGACAAGGTGGACAAATATATGCCCATGGTTTGAAGAACTGTGGGTGTAGGTTGTAGACCTATCCCGACACCTCAGTTTATCATAGTTCCCAAAATTGTGGGTATAGGTTATACCCACGGTTTTGGGGGATATAACCATAGTTTTGCACCATGGGTATAGATCATTTTTTTAATAGTGTTGTATATTTAGCTTCTTGGATCACGGTGACTTTAGGTGCCCAATTTCTTGGTAAAACCTAAATAATTTTCTTGAATAAAGTTATTGTCGAAATAGATACACCAATATCCTTTCTCTCATTATAGATATTAGTAAACCGAGTAAACATTTCAATGATATATTCACTATTATGCATAGAGAAACTTTCAATGTCTTGTCTAAACAAATCTAATATTTTATCTTTGAATTTGTTTGTTCCTCCATGACGTACTTCTAAGAGTTTCCAAATTTCAGGATCCATTTTTGATTTATAAATTAGATAAGATTTATATTTATCTAAACTGGAATGCAAGGAATTAATAGCATTACTATCTAATTCAAAATAGGAATATCATATAGAGTCCATTTATTTTCTTTTTCATTAGAAAATATATAACCATGAATAAATTTTTTTTATATAGGATAAATAATATATTTAAGAAAGGTATACAAGTGATTTTTCTAATAATGCTTATTTTTGGTAATTATTATAATTATTAGAAAAATCACTTGTATACCTTTCTTAAATATATTATTTATCCTATATAAAGGAATATATTAAAGCATGTTTTTTGTATTAAAAAAATAAATATTGAATAATTTGAAGTCATAAATAAATAAAAATGTTGAAATTAAATAAGGTGGAATATTTGGTAAGTAATTTTGATAATAAATTTGATAGATACCCTATGTATAACACCTAAATTTATTGAGGATTTAATGCATTATTCCCTTGTATTTAACGGTATCCAATATAAAGAAACTCCCTTGATTTTTTAAGTTGTAGTAAGAACCACGAATTACAATAGACACTAAATGTTTTATATGTGAAGTTAGAAACCTCAAATAGAATAGTCTCTTTCTTTTTAATGATTATGGAAGGAAACCAAAGTCCATAAATTTAATGTTAGTGAGCACCGATATTATAAGAAATAGGAAGAGAGAGAATATTTCTAAGGATAAATCATGTTTATTACAATGTTGATTCTCCGTAAATAATATGAATAAACACTATGATATAATGATAAAATAATTAGAATAAGAATAAAATACAATAGGAACACACTCTATAATGGATAAGAGATGATTTTAGAAAAGGGATAACTTTTAATGAGATTTATAGATCATATTATGTCTCTATTTATATCCTTATAATCCATAAGAAATATTGTATAATTTAACAAGGTGTAATGATTTAATTGAACACTAAATTGAATAATCTTTGACCTTTATTAAATGGGGATAGATCGTTGAAACTGCTTACACCATTCCCTGGTAAACAATCATAATCCATTTTGGCCTTTAAAAAACCCAACAACATGGACCACCATACCCTATTCCTTACTATTTTGATCTTATACTCCTCCTTTTTACCATGCCTAAGTCCAACACCCCCTGGTCCAGATTGTTTTCTCTAGTTTTCATGGAGCTTTAACAAGTGTCTCCTCTACTTCAAAGAATGACCCTTTAAGGTTCTTCTGTTCTCCTTACAAGGATTAAAAACATCAATTAAGATATACTCAATGATATTTCAATATTACTAATATGATATAACATGATGTCATAAAATTAAATATACACCACTTAAATAAGGTTGTTAAATACTTTAAATATTGTTTATGATCATTAAACTTATTATTGGTGATAAGAATAATAGAAAATAATTGTATTGTTCTTTAACCCTTTTTTTCAATTTTTATCTTGTGTAAGTTATTATGTAAAATGATTTGAAATTATGTGTTCTATTTTAGTGACTTAGGAGTGCTATGTATTCTAAGTCCTAATCCATTAATAGTATGGGTTCATCTAGGTACTTTGTTTATGCATTCTAATTTCAAGAGGTGTATCATCCAGTAGATTATTGGAAGTTCCATCAGAACCAAAATACATGATCATGTTCATCATCATGTTATCTCCACTCCACCAGGTATCCATATACACCATGCATCTCAATGCTCCATGATTATCGATTCTCCTCATCAACTAATCTAAATGAACACAAGATGAAAAAATAACAATTGTTCATGAAAGGGTATGTATAAAAATACACAGTATGGTTGTAATAAGTAGTGATTAAACCCCACAAAAATTTAATGTATATGTAATTAAATAGTATTTAAAGTGCAGATAATCTAATTTCCCCTAATTTCATCATCATCTAGAACAATATTCACGATCGATGTTGATCAATATACCCATCCATAACACTCCCTAGAAAACAATACATATGGAAAACGAATAGTAATATAATCTCACATACAATTATAAATTTATCATATTTTAATTCACCCTAGATTCACATATAATATGATTATAATGGAAATACACATCTCCCCCAATCTTAGATGCCCTAAAAGAAATATGTATCACTAACTATCTCTAAGGTACTTAAAGAAATAAAAATCTCCACATATATTTAATCTATTGGAGGAAAAGAAGATCTCTTAAGCTAGAAACATATAAATGTTTGGATACAAGAATAAATAAATATCTAAATAGATTAGGTTTTATACTATAGTAAAAGAACAAATTCACATATTCATGGATGATTCTATATGTCTGGTCATCTTAAGTCCCAGATCCATGGGTTGAAGGAGAGATGATATCTAGTGTTTCATCATCCATGTTGATCTTGGTGTTATGGAAAGTAATGGGAGTTCAAACTTATATGAATTACTATCTTTTATGTTATTATATTTGGGATTATAAAGAAATTACCCATCTCAAACTATCCTATCCATTGTGATCTCACCATAAGGGTATTATAGAAATTACCCATATCTATATATTTTTCACTAAAGATATTGGAGGGATTACTTATATCTAAGTGTATCCTATAAATTTCTAATTTGTCTCATCTTATATTAGTGGGTGAATATAGTAATTTTCATGCATATATCATCATTGGCCCCAACCCAAATTAGTGGGTGAGAGGGAGTATGATCACTATCATCCCACTCCAATCATAAACAACGGGTGGGTTTAAAGAAGATGAACCATTTTGTCCCATCATTATCCATATCCATCCATATTGTATATTTTATCACATCTTAGTGTATATTGGTTCACAAAAATCATCTCATTCATAATCAATGATTTCCCTATAAGTCTTGTATGACTTCCCTTGTTGGAATATAGAGTTGTTACATCATCCTCACTAGATTTGCATTACCCAAGATCATAGAAAGATAATGATAATTCAATAATGGATGATGGTTGGTTACTAAAATATCATATTATTCACATCATAAAGATATCAATGATAATTTCTTCCTACTCATCACTATATAGCATAACATCTTTTTTGGGTTTCCACATTATTAGTACATTTCATTCTAGAAGTAATAATTTAGTAAGAATAAATGTTTTTATTGAAATATTTGTTTGGTCACAATATAACTAGGTTGATACTAGATTTTTCACATGGAGTTTCATCTATATCATCAAAAATAGTTAAATTTATGCCACTTCCTTACCCATACATTCTCATTGATCACCGGAATATTTATCAGAAATATTTCATTACCTTGGTTTATAAGGTTCAAGCTACCATTCATTGTTATCCTTTCATCAATTTTAAGAAATTAAATAGTCACCTCAATTTCATTTGTGACTATGTCACACCATTGAAGGGAATACCAATATTTGATGTTATATAATTATTACATTTCCATTATTTATTTACAATATTATTCATCACTATATATCTTTGTAGTTCAATGTCTTTAAACATTTTTATTATTCTAATAGATTTCATTCCATGAATTTATATAAATAACCACATTTATATTATATAGTTAACTCCATATAGTCATTCCCTCTGCTATAACATCATATTGTGCATAGTGAGTTGGAAAATTGGACCAATCATCACCTCCAATGATTAAACAACTCAATCTATTGATTTATTCATGATCCTTGTATATTCCCACCAACAACTAACTAATTATTAGTATTATTAACCAAAAATAATATTCTCTATAGTCACTCTAAGTAATTCTGACATCCTTGTCTAGATATTGAAATTACATATAGTTCCTATAACTCATCCAAATGATACATAATGGCTAAGAATGAAAATTTGTAAAACCACTTTATTTTAGGAGAGTTTGAATAATTATTAGATAATAATAATAATTTTTATAAAATTAAAATCACTTTTATCTTAATCCCCCCCAAACATCTGAAAAATGATCCAAACATGTTTCTATTGGGTCTAGGTTTTCAAAAGGATCCCAACATAGCTTTTGAGGTGTTAGGTTGTAATGAAAATGATAAAGAAACAAGGGGAAAAATTGTGTCCTTTTAAAAATATTGAAAAAAATAAAAATGACCCTCCTGAAATGAAGTAATCATTTCCTTATCACATAAAGATGAGTGAACAATACAAATAAATAATGAAAATAACATGGCAATGTATAGTGGTTTGCGGAACAGAAATCCTCTAGTCCACTCCATAAATACTATACTCCATGAGATTGGTGATTTTAACTAGTAGATACTCTTACCTGGAGACCGCTATAATTTTTTTTAAGGTTGGGGACGAAGCCTCAATTTATTATTTAAAGTAAATACCTCTTTAGACTGGGTAGAGGGAGACCCATTACATAGCTCGAAGTCCCAAGGACAAGTGGTCTAAATACAAGGCTTGAAAGCCCATTTTTAGCCCAAAGGACCCCTTGGTGAACATTACTGCTACAGTACCCGCGTTGCTACAGTTCTTTCTACAGTACCACCACCACTACCGTATCTGCTATAGTCCCTCCATCGCTACAGTGTCATCGCTGAAATAGTTCCACCGCTACTACAGTGCGGCTACAGTACCCAGAAATTCACCACTCCCCAGATTTGATACTGGGTCTTTTGGATGCCAATCAAGAGCATGTACCCCTAGGTTACAGGCTCGTTGGCTGGAGACCTCTATAAGTGAGTGTGGGTAGTTGAAAACTTACAAGTCTTTTATAGGTCATTCTAGTTATTTTATAGGGAATTGAAATATCCACTGAGTGTATGAGAATCTAACACTACACCATGACTAGTTATGATAATTCATCACTTTAATAAAAAATAGTTGAGAATTATATGTTTAATACTGGTTCATCTCATAGTTTTAGTAGTAACTGATATTTTTATATGATCTTTCATAAAGCATAACAGCAATAAAATAATCATCAATTTCATTCATGATTCTTCTTCTTCTTTAAATAGTAGTAAATAAAATATTCATCTTCTTTGACATAAAATATATTCTTTTTTTAAATGATATAATAATGGATATACCAAATATTTTAATTTTATCAACAAAATTTTAGAGCTTCAATATTGAATATTTTCATCACATTATTTTCATAAGTGTTTTCACATCTTCGAAATTATTCACATATTACTCAACCTTCCATATATATATATATAAAGAATAATTTTCCAATAGTTTTAGCACTCCTCTTCTTTGGATACTCAAAATATATTTATTTAATATCTTTCAAAAATATCTCCATAAAAATCACAACATTATTGCTTCTTTATTCCTATAGAATAAATCTCTAATAAAAGTATTCAAAATAATTTGAATAGGTCCTCTGATAATATCTTCATAACAATAGTAGTGTTGAATGATCCTTTGAAACATATTTTTATACAATTATAATTTTACTTTAATATATGAAATATTCCATGAAAGCTAGCAGTATCATCCACATGTGAATTTAGATATTTTAATTTAAATAACCCAAAATCCTTTACCTTCTCAGAAAAATGAAGTTACAATAAACCAATTATGTATCCCTTTTAATGATACACAAAAATCTTTTAAAATAGATTGATCATAGTCCTTGAATTTTATGAGGGTTTATCCAGTAGATAAATCACTAAATATATTCCATATAAAAATTTAACAGCTTTAAATACCAAGAAACAAGTGAAACAGAGTATTGTAACCTTTCTCAAACTATATGCTCCTATTTCTCTATACATCACCATTAAAATATTTATTTTTAATAAAATACTCTTTTCCACACATGTAGCAAGGTGAATATCTATATTAAAAAATTGTCACCACATGTGGAGCCTCTGTAGATAGGAAAGAATAATATAATATTTCGGTGCTTCAGCTCAGCGTAGATCTCAACTTCTTTTATGGGAAATCAATTTGGTTTCATAAAGGCTTGTAGAGGACTCCAGAAAGGGGATCCCCTCTATCCCACTATTTTCATCATATCTCAAAATTCTCTTAGCTACTCCATCAACTGGGGGCTTCTCATTGAGAAAATACTTCCGTACAGGAACAGTAATGATTCAGGGGAACCTTGCACTTGATGTTTGTGGATGAAACGATTCTGTTCATCAATGGTAGAAGGAGATCAGTTCTTGGGATGAATCAGATCCTTGTTTATTACTGTAAGTGGAGTGGTTAGGTGGTAAATAGGGAGAAAATATTTTATTTCACTATAAAGAATATCTCACACTAGTGGGAAAAGATCCTTAATGCCAGTCTAAATATGAGAAGAGGGAAATTTCCTAGAGAGTATCTCAGAGCAATGGTTAGTACTAATTCTCTCCATGTGCATCACTTTGATAAAATCATTATCAAGATCATAGGGTGCATCTTCAATTCTAATAATAGGTTCTTATCTTTTTTTGGTTGCATAACACTTTTCAATAGTGTCTTAGTGTCTATCCACATGCACATTTTTCCACCCTAAAGGTTCCCAAAAGTGTCATTGAAAATATTGAGAGGATTTTGGTGGAATTTATATGGGATGGGCAGATGAAAGGAAGACACCATAGGACTTCAGGGGAGTGCCTGGAAAGACCTATTTTGGAAGGGGGCATCAATTTGAGGAGAGTTTCCGTGACTACGTAAGGGTTGCACGCATAACTCACGTGGGAGGCTGTGGAAAGCAAGACCCTTTAGGGAATAATCACGCAACAAAGATATGTTCAGGATGTGAACATATAGAGATCAAACCATTTAAATATATGTAATATGATCCATTCATATATTGAGACCCTAAGACCTCTATCATAATGGCTGGTGGGAAAATGTGATATTATTTTCTGGGAGCATAATTGGGTGGTGGAAGGAAATGGTTTCAGGGATTCCCCACTCCATTCATTTCCTTCAGAGAGGAATGTGATCATCCTGGTTTATCCATGCCATCCTTGATGATGACCAATAGACCTATTTCAACAATATTGTGCTTAGAAATGATCCAGACATATTCATTTATCTGGTTTCCATGTTGGGAGAGTTCTCAGTCAATGATTTTTTCTGTGTGAGGAAGGTTCCAATTAATGTTGACCCATGGGGGGATCTGCTATAGTGCAAGGTGGTTTTGTCTAAATTTATTTTTCTATTGTGGAGAGTGAGACATAATTCTTTACCCATGGATGATTGAATCCAATGCATGAGGGTTATCCTGGATCCCTAGTGCTACTGTTGTAGGGATCCTAAACTGGAAACAGTGAGTAACCTCTTTGTGGATAATGACTGGGCAAGATGGGTGTGGCAGGTGCACTGGGTCTTCATCGTCTGGGATAATCAAGGAGGCACGTTGGATGATTTCTTTCGTTTTTGGTTCCAGGGGGCAGGTGATCGGGGTCCCAAAAGGAAATGTCGGGCAGTTATCCCCATAGTGGACTATTGGATCATCTGGAAGGCTCAGAATGATGCTCGCTACAAAAATGCAATAGGTTCTCATACCAGCATCACCTTCAAAATGAAGAATACACTACTAGACCAGGACATCTTGTGCACTGATTTCCAAGCTGCACCGTTGATAAGGCCATCTCTTCTGAATCGTGTTGTAATTAACCAACACTGTAGGCAGGGGCAGGGGCATTAGGTCTGTTGGTGCCGTCCCAGTTGTGGTTTGAACTAAACTCAGATGGATATCTTCTTATTGGGGAGATGCGTGATTGAGGCCTAATCAGGGATAGGTAGGGGTCAGTCATTGCTACATTCTCATCTTGGTATGTAAGGGGTGATGTTGTGCTGGCAGAGGTCATGGACATGGTCACTAGGATGGATTTATGCAAACAAAGGCATATCAAACTTAAGTCAGGGGAGACGAACTCAATTATCCTCTATAATACATTATATGGAATTAATAAGTACCCTTGGAACATTTCTTACATGATTATGAAGTGTAAACAACTTATGGGAGTCCACACAGAGATCAATCATACTTGGCGGGAAGGCAACATGAAGGCTGACTTCTTGGATTCTGCAGCTCCTTCGAACCAAACTATATCCTACTTCCTTCACATGGGTTCCTTTCCCACTGTGGGAGTAAAATTTATTGTTAATTATGCTTTGGGACTCCACTACTTTAGACTCCCTTGATTCATTTTTTTTGTGGTTTTATTTCGACAAAATTAATAAAAATGTTAGTATTCGTTCAAACTTATCAAGATACGATGTTTGTAACTGGTTCCATAAGCAAGAAGTTCTCCAAGTAGTTTATCTTCATATGAAAATCTCCAACCTATTTTTCTAGTTTTAAACATTAATACCTGAATTAAAAATACATAGAAGGATAACAACATGCGTTAAGGACTTCCTATACGAACTCTAGGTGTTGTAACATCTGAGTGATGTATATTCATGGTGTGTGGAAGCTCGTGAAATCACATCATTAGTTCATCATGAATGAAGTTGAAGAAGTCAATTTTCAAAGTAAATAGATCATTTACATCATCCATGTGTGTAGGGGTATTCTCCAGCTTATGTGATTCACATGGTTTTTATCTATCTTTGAGTGATCTCCATCTCTTTCTAATCTGTTTCATCAAAAAATTCAGCTTTGTGATGAAACACTCTTCTACATCACTCAGCATGAATTTTAGAATCAATGAAAAATATAATAGTAAGCCCAAAAAACTTCACTAGTAGGATCCACTTTGGTAGTAGTAGCGGTATAAAAGCAGCAGGTAAACGTGGTGCTCATGTACATCAAACATAGGGTATATTTTTTGAATGTAGGGATCATGGACATATTTTATTGTCCATGTCAAACATATATTTCATGTACCATATTTATAGTTTAAAAGTGTGGTTTTTGAAATTAGTTTATAGATCATTTGTTTCCAATGTAGGGTAAATGAACTCAAATTTTGAACCAATGTATGGATAAAATCTATGTATCTTACCATTACATACTTCGCTACTTTTTTAGAGTCTTTTAACATCTGATTCATCCTTTGACCTAGAATAATTATATTTAGTAAATCTTGATATATTTCCAAAGGATAAAGAAGCGAATCAATATAAAATCCATAGCATTGAATATATTTGAAAAATTGAAGCAACACTATTATGGAAGAATTGTAGTTCTGTAAAATCATCACAAAACTTCATATAATTTTATTAACCATCAAAACAACCTTTTTATCTTTATATGTAATTTATGAAAATAAATATAATCTTCTTGGATTTACATTTTACTAGGTTATGAGTGATTATAACATCTTTATCACTTTCAGTGAATTAAAAACAATAGATTTTAAAAAAATTCACAATAAAGTTGTTCAATGGTTGCAACAACTTCCGTGAATTTTTAGAGCACTAAAAAATCATTTTAGACTTCCTGATAAACTAATGAAGTTTATATAAATATCTTATATATACAACAGAATATGATTAACATGAATATATTCACTTTTTCTTCATATGTCATCATAATTTAGAGGTGAATTTAAGCTGAAATTTGTAATGTCATTGAACAACTTATAATAGCTTCAGTGTTTTTTTGCACCGTCAAAACAATTTATTTGATTTTCGATGTAAATAGATAAAATGAAGATAATATTATTATATTTACAATTGAATATAAACTATAATAATTCAATCTCTATTTCTTCATATATAAAATAAATACAATGATGTATTATGTCTGAAACCACTTAAACCAATTTATTAGTAAAGAAAGAATGATGGGTTGAAGTAATAATCAAAACCAAGAAAATATTTGAATGGAAAGGATCCACTCATCATGAGGTAAAATGTGGACCCTCCATGATCCCCCACACACCTTATAAAGATCTATCTATTTGATGGGGGATGTAGCACCCCTAAATATAGGCATGTGCATCCATATGATCACATAATCAGGTGACCTGAATAATGACTCTCAAGAGTTTTGATGTGCTTTGTATGGGAAACAATTGTTTTTAAATTTCATTGATTGAATGATTATGGGATAGGTCATATTTCTTGACCCTAAATCACTCTTATATCCCTTAAAATTCAATCTATATATAGAATTTTGTGTCCTTTTAAGTTGGAAATTTCAAGGGAAATTTGAATTTTTGGTTTTAATAGCCGAGGTCATTCTGAGAGTTGAGATTTCGCTTAGAATTTTTGGGTTTTGAATAGATTAATGAAATATTTCAGATATGGAATTAGAATTTAGAGATTTATTAGTTTCATAAGTGAATCCTGAGAGCTTTAGGTTGGAGTTTAAATTTTTTTAAAGGGTTTTACCTTATACATGGTTGGAACACGATTAGGGGAAACTATTTGAGGAAAATATGGGGATTGTTTTGGGCTTGGGTTAGGGCACACTATTTTAGAGAAAACATTAAAAATTTATGATTCAGAATCAAATTTTATTTTCAAGGATCGTATATCATTTTGAAAACTGTGTATTCAAACCATGCGAGAGATATATCTTGATATGGTTATAACTGCATTGTCTTCATGCTATTTTAAAAACCATGTGGTAGCTATGTGGGTGCATAGATTTATTTAAAAAAATTAAAATGTCCTAGTTTTCCCCTTGGTATTTTAACCCACTCTCCTATAATTCCCTTCTACCTCATGCATGAAAACCATGAGGTCTCCCTCCCCTTTTATTCCTTCGATTTCCCCTTGGATTTAAGATGATTTCAAGGTGACTATATAGTGATTTTAAGTGAGTTATCCCCTATATTATAGCGGTTATTACTTTCACACTTTTTTAACTGATTTGGTTCTCTCAACTTGGTATTTGAGTGAAAATTAAAATATATCAGGATGGAATCATCCCATAATGATGGATCATTTTCTCAACATAGTTAGATGATGTCTTGAAATGATGAACTCTTGTTGTTTCGTGTCATTAAAATAAAGGTATGTCACCCAATGTATTTTTGTAGGTTTTTTCATAAATTAACTAAAATTGGATATTTAATTGATGATGTGTGTTATGGATATTTTATGTCTTAGGACTGGGTGCAAATTGGGAGTAGAATATTCCCCATTGTTCAAGGTTTTAATGAGTGGTTATCACCTGGTGAGATTTTAGTTGTATGCCTAACTGAATTAAATCAAGAATAAATTGTGAATTATTTTAGTTAGATTGAATAGTTAATTTTAAATTTTTATAATCAATTTTATTATTATTTTTATTGAGTGAGGGATTTTTGGGTTTTGTTGATGACTGGTTAGACTTGGATGATCTTATGTGAGATTATTCAAGCAATACATAAAGTAAATAACTACATGATTGAGATAGGTGGTCCCTATTTATTTCTATGTGGTTTACTTATTTTATCTATGTATTATGTGATGTGTCGTATCACTATTGTGAGTGATTTTCCTTTTTAAATTATATAACTATTTTAGTTAAAAATGAACGCCTATGAATGAATAGACTTAGTGTTAAGGGCCACGATAAACCCTTTATATTTTTAATGATGCATCGACCACCGATGGTTGAAGAGTTGATTATAAATGTATGATTTCAGACATATTTACCTTGAATATATCTGTCCCCCTAAACTATTGATGTTATAGGTATTGATTATAAGAATCAGTATTGAGATAGATAGGACCATGAGGGGTATAAATTAAAGAAATGAATGTGATGTAGTGGAGCTTGTTAAGGGATCATTGGACCCCTTGAGTAGGGATGTGTGATGGACTGGGAATGATTTCTCTAAGTAGGTCTTGATATAACCAAGAAATACCTAAAATCATTTGGGCTAGTTGAGACGATCATGGGATGAGTGATCCTCCCCGACTATCATGTCAGTACTTAGGTCGGTAGAACCTTAGCAGATTGATAATTGGTTGGGTGAGTAAACCAACCTAGAGTGACTTGGGAAGTGTGATGGGAATTAATCCCTCTCTATATAGTGATGCATGTATGGATTTTATTAGGAGGTCAATAAGGCCTTGATGTGATTATGGAAATTTTGATGGGGAATTATTCCATAAAAGTGGTAGGATTGACTCAAGAGATATGATTAAGATAAGGGAAACCATGAAGGGTGTTTGTGATATTTTGTAACCTAGAGGACCCAGGTGGGTGCCTCATCGTTATGTTAACCCTTGAGAGGGTTTGTGTGGGCATGTATGGTGATAATTTCATGTGTCAACTTAGAACCTATATTGATGGTGTGAGGCTGATATAGATACAATGGTAAGGATAGGTTTGTCACTTAAGTTGCTAGGCTCAATTGTGTGTGATTGATTTTGGTTAATGTTCAACCTTTATTATTTTATTTGAGGTGTTCTTGGTTGGATACAATCACCCATATTTATAATTGGCATGCCATGGATTACCTCCCTAAGATCCAAAGATATTGATAATAATGGGATTCCAAGGATTACTTCCATAGGATCTAGAGATTTTAATGATTATAGGATGATTAGGGTTACCTTCCTAGGATCCAGAGATGTTGGTAATGATGACATGTTAGGGATTACCTCCCTAGGATCCATAGATTTTTTATGATAATGAGAAGTCAGGGATTACCTCCCTAGAATCTAGTGGATGTACCTTATGATGTTAGGAGAGATTCTTGGATATTACTAGGATCTGGTTGTTGAGACTATGGGTATTTTATGATATTCCTAGTGATTCTTAGGATCTATCTATTGAACCTAGTGGTATTTTATGAGACACTTAATGACTCATAATATATTTTGGGATGATTGGTTATTTTCATTAATATACCTAGGAAGAATAGGATCTAGTGATAACTGAATATGATGATGAGATACCTAGAATGATTTATATGGTATAGTATCTACACTTCATGAAATTATGTTCATGGGATACTGGGGTATGTTTTGTATCCCCCCAAGGATATGTTTCATGCTCATAAAAATCCAATACTAATGTAGGTATAATTGATCTTGAGTTCCATGTTAAAACTTAATAATCGATGGTGATAATTTATTTACTCTTCTATAGTTATTGTTTGTTTATTCTGAGAATATTACTTGCATATACAATGAATTTACTTGTTATATTTTGGACCCAATTTGTGGTTCCCTACTAATTTATACTCACACCCTGGTCGGGAAGCCATGGCATGTGGGTACCTCATCATTCTTCACTGTTCGAAGGTTCAAGTAGTGTAGAGTCTTAAGGTTTCATGATTGAGAGGGATGGCTCAGATGATATTGGATATTGGGAGGATATGAGGTTTGAGGATGGTTGTAGAGCCTTAGTATATTTTTATTTCTTATATTTACCTTGTATTTGGAATCAGCCTAGGTGTAATCAGTTGATATATGTCGGTACAACTGTGTGTCTATATGACTGTATGATTCCACATTTATTTATTATTGAGGAATATGTTTTATTTATTCTATGTACTTTTATTATTTGTGTTGGATAATATTTTGTTATTTTATGTTGTATTTTACATTGATATGATAGTATAGTCTCTACACGGTAACACCCTAGACCCTCACTACTAGTTGATAGTCACTAATGTATTTGGAGGTACACATAGAGACACATAGCGACTACCAGTATGGGCACCTATCAAGTGGTTTTGGATTGTGGTATGTTAAAGATCAATCAATAGGATAGATGTGCATTACCATGATACTTGTGTTTAATTTTCCCATGTTTCCCCCATCATTGGGGATAATACAGCATGTTGGTAGTCGTCTAATACAATATCAAATAACCATAATTCCCATGGTGGATTTATATCTCTAAACACCATCCATATTGGTTGAACAACATTTAATCCCTCTAAAATATTAGATATGATCTAAAATGGGATACATAGGACCTCACATCATAGTCTCAAGCATGGTGTGTGTAAGTGTAATAGTTAATGGTAGAAAAGGTCACTATTATTTTCATTTTTCATTCATGGGATGCATAAATGACCACATCATTCCAATACAGTTTCTCAATTATGAATTAAAGAATTTGATTCATTAATGGAATGCGACTTTTATTGAAGTTTCTAATGAATCAACACTGACAAGATGTTATACCCTCATACCATGAGATAAAACCTAAGATATTAAATATAGTTGATGATATAAATTTAATGAAGAGCATCAATAATGGATATATAAGATGATTTGATCCTATCCTATTGTGTATGAGTTATACTTGTGATGAGTTTCATGTTAACTGGACAAAAATATCTCCCTTCTTGAATCGCATTCATCATTTTCTGAAGGCGTTATCACCCCCTTAAGAATTTGGGGGTCCTCATGAAATTTTCATGGATCTACTAGCTAGTGTGCATCCCTCATATACAAGAGGCATGCATCTATTACTCCTCATTCTCATTATAAAACATAATCCATTGAATAATAATGTGGAAGCATCTTATAATTGGGAATTTAAGGTACACCATTTTATGAACTATTTTTCAAAAATATTTATATGTTTGATCCATATAGATAGATTATGCATGTGTTTGGGTTCACTTACACTGTAAAAGTTCATATGATAATCCAAAAAACCCATTAGTGGTATTAGAGTAAGTTTCTTCCAGGAAAAAACATGTTTAATCCATGTTTCCAAAAAACATGTGGTGGTTCTTTTTTATGATTCTCCAAGAAACATGACTGGATCCACAATGTAATAATACCCATGTTCTTTCAAAAATTCCATCGTATAGACCACCACAATTTAGTAAAATTAAATGGTGATCATACTTACATTTATGTGAATTGGTTATATTCAAAATAACCACCATTTAAAGATCATAATGTGGTATATTCTATAGTGGTCCTTAAATGGGTTTTGAAATTTATTTTCATAAATTTTAATTAATTTTTATAAAAGGTTTACAAATTATAATTTCTAGAAATCTAAAAATAGTATATTTATAAATTATAAAGTGTTTATAATTAATTAAATAAATGTTTATGAAACATTAAAATTTTCCTAAATATTAAATCTTAACAGTTAAAATACATTTTTATAAATTATATGGTATATATTTTGATCAAACTATAAAAATTTTATTTATAAATCTTAAGATATAATTTTTAAAGGGTTGTAAATTATGAAATAAGTCTATAATATAATTTTTTTTATTTTTTATTTTTAATAAATAGTTAATTTTAAATTATTTAAATTAAAATAGGATCTTATTTAAATATATTATATAGAGCACAAAAAATTATTTTGATCAAAGTTTTTAATAATAAATTAAAATTTCTTATAATATGAAATATTTTATATTGGATTGAGTATAAAATAATTTACAATCATAATTGTGGGGTGTTCATGATATTATCTAATTTATAAAAAGGGTTTATAGTATGATTTATTTATAAATAGTTCATAAATAGTTATCTAATGTTTAAATATTTTAATTTTTCATTTATTTAAAGTTTAATATTGTTATATTCATTTTTACTAAAAAATTTATGAAATTTGAATATTTTTTATTCTTTAGTTTAATTTCCAAACTACTTCAAGGGTTTAGATCCCTGCATTACATACCAGTTATGACTTCATAAAATTTAGTCTCCATCTACCTCAAACTCCATTTATAATTGAAGTTATAAATATCATTTATTTTTTAGGAATATTTTTTGTAAAGATTTGGGCTTCTAATACATAAATATCACATATTTTAAGATGAATATTCAATACATTTTTCAAAGAAATTCCCATAGACTATAATGGTTTAGTGTATTTGGAGACTAGTGCAAAATTTTCTTATTTAATGAAATATATTCAACATCTCCCATAAATTTGTTCCCCTTTTGTACTCTTCATAATCATACCATACTAAAAACCATTAAATTTAACCTGGAGAAAAGAAACATAAGAAAGGATGGGCTCATAATTTAAGTAATGGAAAACACAGGACATATCATTCAATAATCACATGAAAGCATGAGATAAGCATAATGTTATTGGATCATGAAAATAAATTAAAATTTTAATACCCAACTTATCATATATCATAAACATGAGTACTGGAATAAATAATTATCATTCCAAATGACATGATTCATACGAGTGTGAAATAATCATAATTCATGAACCATAAGTTCATGTCATAAAAGTGTGGCACCAACATATGTATAGAAACCATTTCATTTGAAAAGGTTAACTAACAAGACCATAAAACATAGTGGATCAGGTCTTATCACCTATTTTCCATTATGGATCAATCCCATAGGCTTGTTTCCCATTGTGGATCAATCCCATCATCTTATTTCCCATTATGGATTAAGATCATTAACTTGTTTCGTAGTTTTATCTCATGAGATATAAATCTTTACCCAATGAATTTGAGAAATATATGGATCCCACCTGTAGAAAAATGAAAATCATGTGTATGTGTTCTATAAGATCATAAAACATTTATCATATTTGAACCCATGAAAATAAATGGGCTTCATAAACATTTTATTATAGAATAAACTATGGAAAAAATTTGTTTCCTAATAGTTTCATCTTTTCATCAAAGAATAACTGTAACACCCCAAGCTTCCATGATATGTTTCCCTTTGAATAATGCAATAGCTTGCATTGTACGCAACTTTAAGATTCTAACACACCGCGACCAATAAAACTAGCCATTATGAATAGTAATACCCACTTTTTAAAATTTTATAAATTTTATATTTCAAAATGGACTTCATTTTTGGATTCTTAATATCGAAATTAGCTTACGGTGGATTTTAAGTATTTTCTGAAAACTTTCAATTTTTAAAGAACAGTGAAAAACACATAGTTATTGTTTAAAACTGAAATTTTATTTAAATAATTATTTATTTTATTTAAATTTATTTAGGCCAAAATAGATACATAATACCTATATAAGTTAAATTTAATTCATTAAAGTCATTTTATTATGAGTTTAGATATATAAAATTTTATCGAACTTTTTACCTTCTTTTACCCACCTCTTAGGAGCATTTCCAAATTTGTATAAAACATAATTTTACCGCTTCTGTGAGTTTAATTTCAAAAATCTGAGAGAAATGATTGATATCAGTAAGTAAAATTTAGTTCAATAAGCTGAAAATAATTTTTGGAGAAGAGTAACTTTTTAATTTTATTTATCACCGTTAAAATTAAATATGGTAATTAAGGGTAAAAATGATATTATTATTACCCTAACATATGTCCTAATTCTATTGGATAATTATAATTAAAACAAAAACAACCTTAGGAATAAAAAATGAACCTCTTTGGTTTACTTGGATTAGATTAGGACATTTATTATTATTTTATTTAAAGAACAGTTAAAAGATTTAAATTCAAAGTTTAATAACTAAACCATTTTTAACATAGGGTTATACACAATATAAATTCAATTATAAATATTCCTTAGAAATATAAAAATATTTCGAACATAATGGTATTTTATTTATAATTTTTAGAAATTAAATAATTAAATTTATTTATGATACAATGATGATACAGTAATTACCATATTAATGAAAGATTAAAATATTTGATATTATAAATAACCAAATAAATATAATTTGAGACTTTTAGTGAATTAAACTAATTTAATAGGTTAATATGACATGTTAGGGTTGATTAAATTTTTTTATTTCGTAGTAATAAAGTTTTTAGGACTTTAAGAAAAATCAACTTTTAAATAATGTTAAAATTGACATAAATGAGTTTTTAAAAAAAATACAATATTATTGGTTGATATAATAATCCTAAAAACCTAATGTTCATCCAAAAGAGTTATATAATGGTATTTTTACCATTAATGAACCATTTTGAGTTCTCTTTGAAGTTTATAGTAAGTTTATTAACCACATAATATAAACATACAAAGAGACATGGTAAATGTCAATCTATTTAACTAAGAGTTAAATCTAAAAGATAAGGTTAATATAGTGACGCAAACCTGTCTAAAATATATTGGTTGAGAGGTTATCAACCGATCCCCACTATAGACATTAAATAATTCATTTTGAAGCCACTAGAAACTGAAAATTATTTTATTATAAAATATTATTTCAATCTTTTCTTAAGGTTCCCCTCACCCCTCTTATAAAAGGGAACTTCCCCTTCTCCCAAATTCAAACCTTAAAAGCCATTTGGCTTGGCCAAACCCTGCCTAAATATCCTCCCAACTGTACTCCCTTAATCCTAGATGCCTTCCTTTAGTCATAAATACAACATAATGATCCCTTTAGATCAAATAAAAAGAAAGAACCCAAAGAAGAGTTAAATATTTCACGACCTCTTTCAAGTTCTTTTCTTCATCCACTTCCTCTTTCTTTGATTGTTTCCATTCTAAAATAATAACTCTAGTATCTTTATATACTGTGATGTTATTATAAAAATGGTACAACCATATTCATTATTCTATCCATCCAATAAATGACAAAGTCACTATACATGTGTACGTATGGATTACAGTCTCCACATCGTGGTGTAGTTTGTTATTCAAACACTTCATCATTTGGATGGGTATAATAATGAGTATAAATGAAGCAAATAATAAATATAATATTATAATTATTCTGTATATATGATATAGAATCCAATTATATATGATTTTAATATCAAAATAATTATATTTTCGCTCGAGCGTACGTACAGATTATCGTCTCCACGAACACAATGAGATCAGTAAAAACACCTAAGGAAAGTATCATTGCAACAAAGTTTTGTGAATCAGTTTCCACTAGGGCATATAAATGTTCTTTATCTTCTGATCTCATCATCATAATCAGGATTGAATTTGATATAATACTTGGTATGGACTGGCTTTTGGACCATGATGTGAAGATTTATTGTAAGAATAAGGTGGTTACAATTCTCGATGATGATAAGGAGTACCTTATCTTTAGAGAAGAAACGTCACCACCTAATTCTTATCTAGATCCACCCCTAGTAGCTCAACTAAATTTAATTATTTTGGAGGAAGATAATGAAATAACTATGGGTGAGGAAAAGAATGTTCAAATAGAGGATGTACATATTCTGTAAGAATATGTTGATGTGTTTCTAGAATATTTACCTAGACATCCTCCAGAATAATAAATTGAGTTTTCCATTAATTTATTTCCTGGTTCAAGGCCCATATCGAAGACCCCTTATAGAATGGACACTATGGAATTAGTGAAACTAAATAAACAACTAGAGTAATTGAGTAATAAGTGATTTATTTTCCCTAGTGTTTCTCCATGGGGAGCCCTTGTTCTTTTTGTTAAGAAGAAAGATGGAGCTATGAGGTTGTGAATTGAATACATGGAGATCAATGCTACAAAAATAAAGAACAAGTATCCCCTACCCCGTATTGATGATTTATTCGACCAACTTCATAGAGCACAATACTTTTATAAGATTGACCTTTGATCTGGATATCATCAGTTGTGTGTGAAAAAGGAAGACATTCCAAAAACAACATTTCTAACCAAGTACGGGCATTACGAGTTTACAGTAATGCCTTTTGGATTAACTAATGCACCCTCTATCTTCATGGATCTAATGAATAGAGTTTTCATGGAATATCTTGATGACTTTTTAGTGGTATTTATTGATGATATCTTGGTATAATCCAAAATATATGAAGATCATGAAAATCAGTTGTGCATTATTCTAAATACTCTTAGAAGAAATGAATTATATGGTAAATTTAGCAAGTGTGAATTTTGGCTTCAGGAGATTTCTTTTCTTGTCCATATTGTCTCTAAGGATAGAATCTCTATTGATCCTTTAAAGATCAAGGAAATCAAATAATGGCCAACACCAATGAGTATAACTGAGGTACGCAGTTTTATTGGTTTAGCAGGTTATTATCGAGGTTTCATAAAGAATATTTCCCAGTTGGCTAACCCATTAACAAAGATCACACGTAAAGGGGTTAAATTTGTTTTTAAAAAATAGTGTGAAGAATGTTTTGAATAACTGAATATAAGATTAGTCAATGCTCTTATCTTGACTCTACCATCAGGGAATGATGGTTTTGTTATTTATAATGATACTTCAAGGAAAGGACTTGGTTGTGTCCTTATTCATAATGATAGAGTTAATTCCTATGCATCACTGCAACTAAAAATTCATGAGACAAACTATCATACCCATGATCTTGATTTAGCAGTTGTAATATTTACTTTAGAGATATGGACAGATTATCTCTATGGTGAAAAATGTGATATATATACCGATCACAAGAGTTTGAAGTATATTTTCTAATAGAAATAACTCAACATGAGGCAAAAGAGATGTCTTGAACTACTCGTGGATTATTATTGCACAATACACTACCACCCGGGGAAGGAAAATAAGGTGGTAGATGCTTTGAGCAGGAAGGATCATGGAGTTTTGAACAAGATAAGAGTTTAAAGGGATCCTATTTTCATGGATCTAGTGAAAATGGATATGGGAATAATCATGGAAGATGAAACATCAATACTTTTTCAAATGGTTGAAAACCCATCTTTACAAGAAAGGATAAAAAGTTTTCAGGCAGATGATAAAGAGTTTCAAAATAAAATTAAAGTTGTGAACAATGGGAGATTGAGTGACTTCATATATGAAGATGGAATTTTGAAATTTCAGAAGAGACTTTGTGTTCCTAACTTACCTGATCTAAAAAGGGAATTGTTGGATGATGCTCATAGATCCAATTTCTCTATACACCCTGGTAGCACTAAGATGTATAGAGATTTGAATAAACATTTTTGGTGGGAAAATATGAATAGGGAGATTGCTAATTTTTTTTCTCAATGTATGGTTTGTCAACAAGTGAAATATGGAAGGCAACAACCTGGACGATTCATGAAACCTCTTCCCATACCTGAGTGGAAATGGGATAATATTACAATGGACTTTTTCATGGTGCTATCAAAGACACCTAGAAGAAATGATGAAATATGGGTCATTGTTGATCGTCTTACCAAGTTATCACATTTTCTTTCTATAAGAGAATATTTACCACTTGAACGTTTAAAAAGACTATATATTAATGAATTTTTATGAATCCATGGTGTACCCCTATCGATTTTTTCTGATCGTGATCCCCATTTTACATCAAGATTCTGGAAAAGTTTTCAGAAATCACTGTATACTGAACTTTTTTTGAGCACTGCCTACCACCCTCAAACTTATGGACAATCAGAACGTACTATTCAGACCTTATAATACATGTTTAGATCCTGATCACTTGACTTTCAAGGTATGTGGGGTCAATATTTACCTCTTGTATAATTTTCCTATAACAATAGCTTCTATTCAAGTATTCAGATGGCACCATATAAAGCATTATATGGAAAGAGATGTCGTACACCAACTTGTTGTGATGATGTTGGTGAAAGAAAACTAGTTGGCCCAGAACTTGTTGAGGAAACGATGGAAAAGGTGAAGGTTGTCCAAACCCACATCAAAACAGCACAAAGTAGGCAGAAGAGCTATGCCGATAACCGAAGGAAGGATTTGGAATTTCAGGTAAGAGATCATGTTTTCTTGAAGGTATCTCCATGGAAGGGAGTTATACGATTCGTTAAGAAGGAAAAACTAAGTCATGGGTACATCGGATCATTAGAAACTCTAGAATAAATTGGGTTTGTAGCTTACTTGTTGGAAATGCCGCCAAGTCTCTCCAAAGTTCATGATGTGTTCCACATATCACTATTGAGAAAATACATGCCTCACCCAACGCATGTACTCACCTATAAGGAAATTTAACTAGAACCTGATATGTCTTATTATGAAGAGCCTGTCAAAATTATTGATACCAGAGAACAAGTACTAAGAAATTGGATTACTCATCTGGTAAAAGATCATTGGAGAAACCATAAGATGGAAAAGGCAACATGGGAACCTGAGGAACATATGATGAAGAACCACTCGAATATTTTTATGTAGTAATATTCTAGAAATTTTTAGGATGAAATTATTTGAAGGAGGGAATAATGTAACACCCCAATCTTCCACAGTGCATTTCCCTTTGAATAATGCAATAGCTTTCATTGTACACAACTTTGAGATTCTAACACACCGCGACCAATCAAACTAGGAGTTATAAATAGTAATACCCACTTTTTAAAATTTTATAAATTTTAACTTTCAAAATGGACTTCATTTTTGGATTTTTAATATCGAAATTAGTTTAGGGTGAATTGTTTGTATTTTTCTGAAAACTTTCAATTTTTTATGAGTAGTGAAAAACACTGAGTTATTGTTTAAAACCAACTTTTTATTTAAATAATTATTTATTTTATTTAAATTTATTTTAGGTCAAAATAGATACATAATACCTATATAAGTTCAACATACTTCATTGGATTCATTTTATAATGAGTTTAGATATATAAAATTTTATCAAACTTTTTACCGTCTTTTACCCACCTCCTAAGAGAATTTCCAAATTTGTATAAAACATAATTTTACCAATATTCTGAGTTTAATTTAAAAAATTCAAGAGGAATGGTTGATATCAGTAAGTAAAATGTGGTTCAATAAGATGAAAATAATTTTTGCTGAGTAGTAACTTTTTACTTTTATTTACCACTGTTAAAAGTAAATAGGGTAATTAAGGGTAAAAAAGATATTATTATTACCCTAACACATGTCCTAATTCTATTGGATAAGTTTAATTCGACCAAAAACAACCTTATAAATAAAAAATGAACCTATTTGGTCCCCTTGGATTAGATTAGGACATTTATTATTATTTTATTTAAAGAAGAGTTAAAAGAGTTAAATTCAAAGATTAATAACTAAACCATTTTTAATATATGGTTACGCAGAATATAAATTCAACTATAAATATTCATTAGAAATATAAAAATCTTTCCTACATAATGGTATTTTATTTTTAATTTTTATACAATAAATAATTAAATTTATTTTTGACACAATGATGATGCAGTAATTACCACATTAATGAAATATTAAAATAATTGATATTATAAATATCCAAATAAATATAATTTGAGACTTTTAATAAATTACACCAATTTTATTGGTTAATATGACATCTTAGGGTCGATTAAATTTATTTATTTATAAGTAAAAAAGTTTTTTGGACTTTAACAAAAATCAATTATTAAATAATGTCAAAATTGACATAAATGTATTTTTAAAACAAATACAATATTATTGGTTGGTATAATAATCCTAAAAATCTACGTTTCGTCCAAAAGACTTATATAATGATAGTTGTATCATTAATAAACCATTTTGGGTGCTATGGTAAGTTTATAATAAGTTTATTAACCATATAATATAAGAATACAAAGAGACATGGTTAATGTCAATCTATTTAACAAAGAGTTAAATCTAAAATATAAGGTTAATATAGTGACACAAACCTGTCTAAAACATATTGGTTGAGAGTTTGTTGACCCATACCTACCTTATACTTTAAATAATTCATTTTTGAGCCATTATAAACCTAAAATGATTTTATTATAAATAATATTTCAATATTTTCCTAAGGTGCCCTTCACCCGTCTTACAAAATGGAACTTCCCCTTCTCTCAAATTCACACCTTCAAAGCCATTTGGATCCACCATCCCCTACCCAAATATCCTAAAACTATCATAAAATTATCCTAGAGGCCTTTATTTAGTCATAAATCCAACCTAAGGATCCCTTTTGATCAAATCAAAAGAAAGAATCTGAAGACGAGGTAAATATTTCATCACCTATTTCAAGTTCTTTTCTTCTTCCACTTCCTCTTTCTTAGATTCTTTCCATTATAAAATAATAGATCAAGTATATTATATATAATTTGATGTTATTATAAAAATGGTACAACCATATTCATTATTCTATCCATCTTATAAATGAAAAAGTCACCATACGTGCGTGCGTACGGATTACCGTCACCACATCGTGGTGTAGTTTGTTATTCAAACACTTCAGCATTTGGATGGGTATAATAATGAGTATAAATGATGTAAATAATAAATATTATATGATAATTATTCTTTATATATGATATTATATCCAATAATATATGATTTTAATATCAAAAGAATGATATTGTCACTCGTGCGTACGTACGGATTACAGTCTCCATAAACGCGATGAGATTCATTCCCCATCGTATCCATTCAAGACTAATTTTCATTTGATGATTAAAAATAATTTTTAAAGACTTAATATCATTATTAATATGAATAAGATGCATCCTATCCATAAAAAACATTACTTACATAAAAAATCATATTAAAGTAAAATGAATCAATTAACACCCAAAATGATGATACTACTGAAATATCATTAACAAAGCAATATTAGAAGATCATATATGACATTATATTTTTGTATATAGTTATTTTATAACTTAATAACAATGATTTAACAATTATATATACATGATATTAAGGTATCCTTGTCCAAGTAAAAGTACAAGGTAAGGGTTAATTTCACAATCTCTTTATTATCTGAGATTGTTTTTACATAAGTATCTACTGGGACCTCTTTATCATTCACATCCATGTTTCTTAAAAATGTATTCCAAAACATTTTTACTATTTATTAGAAAATGGGTTAAATTCATTTATACCCTTATTTAACATTATATGTTTTTAATGGAATCTTTCTGTCGTTTTCCAAACAACGTACTTTATGACCTTTTCGAAAAAAATTAAGGTAAGAATGTTTTTTAACATATACGGCGGGTGTGGCTATTTTTCGCCATTATAACATCATCGAAGCTTCCCTTACAAGATTATAATAATATTTTCAAAATAAATGGTTTCTTTATAATTATGTGATGCTTAAATTACTTCAAAATAGAAAGAGATATTTCTCTAAAAATGTTTTGATTTCATCTATGTCAACATCCTTTGATGGATTTTAAGATTAGTTGAAGTTGATTTAATATGATACAAAATTTCCATATTGTATTGAAGGTTTTTTGATATGTTTGACTATGGATGTTTTATTTTCAAACCATTCATGGTTTATGGAGAAAGTATTGACATTTCATATGATAGTTTTAATAAGAATGTTTATGTTATGTTTGAACCTTTTCATATGAGGAATGCATCGGACTTAGTAAGTGATGGGTGGAGCCCTCTATAGCTCCTTGATGCATTGGTAGGTCTCATGAGACAAACTAATATCTTTGAAAAAGGCCTTGACAAAATATTATTTGTAGTCTTGGCACAAGGCCTTGACTCTGTGGTTATGAAGTCTCGCATTACGCATTCCATCATTATGAAAGTGTCTATTGTTATTGCATGTGATTATTCAACTAGTAGAACATCCATGTGAATAAGTAAATGGAATTATATGATTTTATCTTTTCCATATTAATTTGAAGTTCATGTTTAAAAGGATTTTGTTTTAGTCTTACATTGCCTTAAATGTTTATTCTTATTTATGAAATTTTCCACTATATTGTTATCCTTATTGAGAATCTGATCTCACCCCTTTCTATGTTGTATTTTTTCCCAGATGAGAAGAAGAATATTATAACTGACCTACAAGGATAATATAAGGGATATGAGTGTATCCTATGGAGACTATGTTGTTGTAGTTTTTCATTTTATAATGTAATGTAAAACTTATGAATGTATCTACTATTTCCAAGGATACTAAACTAATAGGTCTTTTGAGACTTGATCTTTTATGATCATGTCAATGTTTTGTAATAATGCACCGACTCTGGGTAACTAGGGTCAGAGCATTACAGTTGGTATAAAAGTAAGTTTAGTAAAAACCTTGGAAGCTAGATTTATAAAAATTGTTATTAGAGAACATTATCCTAAGATAGACTTTGAGGATTAGTATAGAATAACTTCATACAATTTTGGTATAGTAGAGATTTTGTTAGTTTTCCAAGTAATACATCCCTATCTGGATACAAGTAGGTAGAGGTAGCTCTGGAACATATGTACCTAAGGGTAAAACCCGAAAACACTTCTTTTAGCTAGACTAGAACGAGAATTGGTGCACGACAGCGGGCCTTGATTCACTCTTGGTTACGACACTCTTGGGGGATATGCATAGGATAATTATAATTTTATTTACAAACCATTATGAAGGGTTTATTATTATATACTTCCTCAAAGAAAACATTTTTATTATTATATATTATATCCATAAACTGTTCATTTTATGTTAAATATTTTACAAGTTTGGAATTATGTATTGTGATTCATAAACTAATCTAGTGTATTTTATTGTTTATAAATGGAACCTATTGGAAGGAATGGAAATTGAATCAATGCACGTAATCCATGTAGGTATTACACTCCTACTCAAGATAATTATAGTGGAGCTGTTGAAGAAACTGGTGATGATCAGCTTATCACCATACTAGGACAACTCACTTAGGTTATGAATAATAACCTTACCCGTATGGAGCACCCTGATCCACAACATGGAAGATAAATGTTAGGCCACTTAAGGATGCAACAACCACCAACATTCAATGGTAGTACAAATAAATTAGTAGATGAGCAATGGATAAATTCCTTATTGAAAATATTTCATGCTCTGGGGAGTGGCGAAAGGGAAAAATTTGTCATGACATTTTATCGCCTCACAGAAGATGAAGATCAATGGTGTTCATTGATTCAAAACACAAAGAAAGATGATCAAGTATCAAATATGGAATGGGGGATTTAAAAGAGATTTTCTTAGAAAAATACTTTCCTCATGACCATCGAGCAGATAAGGAAAGGCAATTTCTGAGTCTAAGGCAAAAGGAGGATGAGAATGTCACAAAGTATGACGTTAACTTTAAAAAGTTATCAAGGCATGCAGTAGATTATATATGTAACCTAGGGAGTAATATTGATCAATTATTTGATGGGTTAAAACCATTTCTCTAGCGATCATTAGTCTCAAAAACCTTCTTGACATACGATGATATTGTCTAATGTGCTATAAAGACAGAAAAGTAATTCTCTATGTCTTACGACTTTAAATCAAAGCAAGAGAATAAGAGATCTGTTGAACACTCTATAAATGGAAATAAGGGGAAGAAGGAAAAAGTTGAATATCTGTCCTGCAGTAAATGTGGGAAGAAACACCTCGGTACTTGCCTGAAGGGAATGGGAGTCTGTTACAAGTGTGGTGAAAAAGACCACCAAGCTCATGATTGAAAGGGGAATAAAGAGGTTGTCAATGTTGAATGCTACAATTGTCGAGAAATGGGGCATTATGCAAATTAATTTCCTAAGCTTCAAGGAATCTTACCTCAAAAAAGGCCAAGGGATCAAGGCCAACCTTATGTTATCACTACTGATGAGGTTGAAGCTCTGAAATACATGGTGGTGGGTAATTTAATGGTTTCCTCAAGTTTAGAAAATGATTTATTTGATTATGGATCATCGCATTGTTTCATATATTCCCAATTTGCTAAGAAAATTAGATATTTTCAATTTGACTTAACAAGGGATTTTTCAGTAAAAACACCTAAGGGAATTATCGTTGCAAAAAAATTTCATGAATCAGTTCAAATTATGTCATATAAATATTCCTTCTCTATTGATCTCATCATCATACCCATGATTTAATTTGATATAATCTTTGGTATGGATTGGATTTTTGGACCAGGATGTGAAAATTTATTATAAGAAGAAGGAGGTTACAATCTCGATGATGATAATTAGTACCTTATCTTTAGAGTAGAAACGTCACCACCAAATTCTTATCTAGATCCACCCCTAGTATCTCAACTAAATTCAATTATTGGGGAGGAAGAGATTGAAATAACTATGGATGAGGAAAGGAATGTTCAAATAGAGGATGTACCAATTGTGAAAGAATATATTGATGTGTTTCCAGAAGATTTACCTGGACATCCTCCAGAATGAGAAATTGAGTTTTCCATTGATTTAATTCTTGTTTCAAGGCCCATATCGAAGACTCCTTATATAATGGAAACTATGGAATTAGTGGAACTAAAGAAACAACTATAGGAATTGAGTAATTAAGTATTTATTCAACCTAGTGTTTTTCTATTGGGAGCCCATGTTCTTTTTGTTAAGAAGAAAGATGGATCTTTGAGGTTGTGCATTGACTACAGGGAGATCAATGCTATAACAATAAAGAAAAAGTATCCCCTACCTCGCAATGATGATTTATTCGACCAAATTAGTGGAGGTCAATATTTTTCTAATATTTAACTTTGATCTGGATATCATCAGCTATGTGTGAAAAAGGAAGACATTCCAGAAACATCATTTCTAACTAGGTACAGGCATTACAATTTTATAGTAATGCCTTTTGGATTGACTAATGCACCCTTTATCTTCATGGATCTAATGAATAAAGTTTTTCAGAGAATATATTGATAAAATTGTAGTGGTATTTATTGATGATATCTTGGTATAACCCAAAATATATTAAGATCATGAAAATCACTTGTGCATTATTCTAAAGACTCTTAGAAGAAATGAATTATATGGGAAATTTAGCAAGTGTGAATTCTGGCTTCAGGATATTTCTTTTCTTGGCCATATTGTCTCTAAAGATGGAATCTTTATTAATCCTTCAAAGACCAAGGCAATCTAAGAATGGCCAACACTGATAAGTATAACTGAGGTACGTAGTTTTATTGGTTTAGCAGGTTATTATCGATGTTTTGTACATAATATTTCTCGGTTGGCTAACCCATTAACAAAGTTCACACATAAAGGGGTTAAATTTTTTTGTAAAAAAGAGTTTTAAGAATGTTTTGAAGAACTAAAGATAAGATTAGTCAATGCTTCTATCTAGACTCTACCATCGGGGAATGATGGGTTTGTTATTTATAGTGATGCATCAAAGAAAGGAATTGGTTGTGTTCTTAAGAAGAATGGTAGAGTTATTGCCTATGCATCATGGAAGCTAAAATTTCGTGAGAAAAACTATCCTACTCAGGATCTTGAGTTAGTAGCTGTAATATTTGCTTTGAAGATATGGATACATTATCTCTAAAGTGAAAAATGTGAGATATATATTGATCACAAGAGTTTGAAGTATATTTTCTCACTGAAAGAACTCAAAATGAGGTAAAGGAGATGGCTTAAACTACTCAAGGATTATGATTTCATAATACACTACCACCCAAGGAAGGAAAATAAGGTGGCGGATGCTTTGAGCAGAAAGGATCATGGAGTTTTGAACCAGATGAGAGTTGAAAAGGATCCTATTTTCATGGATATAATGAAAACGAATATGGGAATAATCATGGAAGGTGAAACATTAATACTTTTTCAAATGGTTTCCAAACCATCATTACAAGAAAGGATAAAAAGTTCTCAAGCTGATGATGAGGAGTTTCAAAAAAAAATTAATGTTTGTGAATGATGGGAGATAGAGTGACTTTATATATGAAGATGGTATTTTGATATTTTGGAAAACACTTTGTGTTCCTAACATACCTGATCTAAAAAGGGAATTGTTGGATGATTCTCATAGCTCCAATTTCTCTATCCACCATGGTATCATTAAGATGTATAGAGATTTGAAGGAACATTTTTGGTGGGACAACATGAAGATGGAGATTGCTGATTTTGTGTCATGATGTATGGTTTGTGAACAAGTGAAAGATGGAAGGAAACAACCTGGAAGAGTCATGCGACCTCTTCCCATACCTGAGTGTAAATGGTATAATATTATGATGGAATTTTTCATGGGGATACCAAAGACACCTAGAAGGAATGATTCAATATGGTTCATTATTGATCGTCTTGCCAAGTTAGCACATTTTATTTCTATAAGAGAAGATTTACCACTTGAACATTTAGAAATACTATATATTAATGAAGTTATAAGACTCCATGGTGTACCCCTATTGATTGTTTCTAATCATGATCCCCATTTTACATCAAGATTCTGGAAAATTCTTCAGAAAGCCCTAGATATTGAACTTTGTTTGAGCACTGCCTACCACCCTCAAACTGATAGACAATCAGAATGGACTATTAAAACCTTAGAAGACATGTTGAGATCTTACTCAATTGACTTTTAAGGTGTGTTGGATCAATATTTACCTTTGGTAGAATTTTCTTATAACAATAGCTTCCATTTAAGTATTCTGATGGCACCATATGAATCTTTATATGGAAAGAGATGTCGCACACCAACTTGTTGGGATGATGTTGGTGAATGAAAACTCGTAGGTATAGAACTTGTTGAGGAAATTATGGAAAAGGTAAAGGTTATCCAAACCCACATCAAAACAGCACAAAGTAGGTAGAAGATCTTTGCCGATAACCAAAGGAAGGATTTGTAATTTCAGGTAAGAGATCATGTTTTCTTGAAGGTATCTCCATGGAAGGGAGTTATATGATTCGGTAAGAAGGGTAAATTAAGTCCCAGGTACATCGGACCTTTTGAAAATCTAGAAAGAATTGGGGTTGTAGCTTACCGGTTGGCAATGACGCCAAGTCTCTCCAAAGTTCCCGAAGTGTTCAACGTATCACTGTTGAGAAAATACATGTCTGACCCATCGCATGCACTCACCTATGAGGAAATTGAAATGGAACCTGATCTATCTTATTGTGAAGCACCTGTCAAAATACTTGATACCATAGAACAAGTGCTGAGAAACCGGATGACTCGTCTGGTAAAAGTTCTATGTATAGACCATAAGATGGAAGAGGCAATGTAGGAACCCGAGGAACTTTTGATGAAGAACCACCCAAATATTTTTATGCAGAAATATTTTAGAAATTTAGAGGACAAAATTATTTGAAGGAGGGAATAATGTAACACCCCAAGCTTCTATGGTATGTTTTCCTTTGAATAATGCAATAGCACGCATTGTACGCAACTTCGAGATTCTAAAACACCACGACCAATAAAACTAGCCATTATGAATAGTAATACCCACTTTTTGAAATTTTATAAATTTTATATTTCAATATGGACTTTATTTTTGGATTCATAAGATCGAAATTAGCTTAGGGTGAATTTTTAATATTTTTATGAAAAATTTCAATTTTCGATGAATAGTGAAAACACTTAGTTATTGTTTAAAACCGACTTTTTATTTAAATAATTATTTATTTTATTTAAATTTATTTTTGGTCAAAATAGATACATAATACCAATATAAGTTCAATGTAATTCATTGGAGTCATTTTATAATGAGTTTAGATATATAAAATTTTATCGAACTTTTTACCGTCTTTTACCCACCTCCTAGGAGCATTTCTAAATTTGTATAAAACATAATTTTACCGCTTCTGTGAGTTGAATTTCAAAAATCTGAGAGACATTGCTTATATCAGTAATTAAAATTTGGTTTAATAAGATGAAAATAATTTTTTCTGAATAGTAACTTTTAACTTTAATTTACCACGGTTAAAAGTAAATAGGGTAATTAAGGGTCAAAATGATATTATTATTACTATAAACATGTCCTAATTATATTGGATAAGTATAATTAGACCGAAACCAACCTTAGGGATAAAAATTGAACCTCTTTGTTCCACTTGGATTTGATTAGGACATTTATTATTATTTTATTTAAAGAAAAGTTAAAAGAGTTAAATTCAAAGTTTAATAACTAAACCATTTTTAATATAGGGTTACACTCAATATAAATTTGACTAAAAATATTAATTATAAATATAAAAAAATTTACTACATAATTGTATTTTATTTATAATATTTAGACATTAAATAGTTAAATTTATTTATGACACAATGATGATGCAGTAATTACCATATTAATGAAAGATTATAATAATTGATATTATAAATATTCATATAAATCTAATTTGATACTTTTAATTAATTACAATAATTTTATAGGTTAATATGACATGTTACGGTTTATTAAATGTATTTATTTCTAAGTAATAAAGTTTTTAGGACTTTAAAAAAAATCAATTATTAAATAATGTCAAAATTGACATAAATGAGTTTTTAAAACAAATACAATATTATTGGTTGATATAATAATCCTAAAAATATAGGTTTTAGCCAAAAAACTTATATAATTATAGTTTTATCATTAATTAACCATTTAGGGTTATATTGGAAGTTTATACTAAGTTTATTAACTATATAATATAAAAATACAAAAAGACATGGTAAATGTCAATCTATTTAACTAAGAGTTAAATATAAAATATAAGTTTAATATAGTGACAAAAACCACTCTAAAACCTATTTTTTGAGAGGTTTTCTACCCATAACCACATTAGCCTTTAAATAATTTATTTTGGAGCCATCATAACCCGTAAATGATTTTATTATAAAATAATATTTCAATCTTTTCATAAGGTGCCCCTCACCCCTCTTATAAAAGCGCACTTCCCATTCTCTAAAATTCACACCTTCAAAGACATTTGCCTCAGCCAACCCCTACCCAAAATACCCTCCCAACTATCCTCGATTCATCCTAGAGGCATTCCTTTAGTCCTAAATCCATCCTAAAGAGCCCTTTTTATCAAATTAAAAGGAAAAACCCGAAGAAGAGGTAAATATTTCATCACCTCTTTCAAGTTCTTTTCTTCTTCCACTTCCTCTTTCTTTGATTGTTTCTATTATAAAATAATAACTATAGTATATTCTATATAATATTATGTTATTATAAAAATGGTACAACCATATTCATTATTCTATCCATCCTATAAATGACAAAGTCATCATACGTGCGTATGTACGGATTACCGTCTTCATGTCGTGGTGTAGTTTTTTATTCAAACACTTCACCATTTGGATGGGTATAATAATGAGTATAAATGATGTAAATAATAAATATAATGTAATAATTATTCTTTTTATATGATATAAAATCCAATTATATATGATTTTAATATCAAAACAATGATATTGTCGCTCATGCGTACGTACGGATTACCGTCTCCACGAACGCGATGAGATTCATTCCCCATCGTATCCATTCAAGACTAATTATCATTTTATGATTAAAAATAATTTTTAAAGACTTAATATCATTCTTAATATGAATAATATACATCCTATTAATAACAAAAAATACTTACATAATAAATCATATAAAGGAAAACTAATTAGTTAACACCTGAAACGATGATACTCCTGAAATATCATTCACAATGAAATATTAGAAGATCATATATGAAATCATATTTATGTATATAGTTCTTTTATAATTTAATAAAATTATTTAGCTATTATAAAATAGTTTAACATACCATCAAACAAGGAAAAGTTCAAGGTAAGGGTTAAATTCACAATCTCTTTATTATCTGAGATTGTTTTTATGTAAGTATCTACTGGGACCTCTTTATCATTCACATCCATGTTTCTTAAAAATGTATTCCAAAACATTTTTACTATTTAAAAGACAATGGGTTAAATTCATTTATACCCCTATTTAACCTTATATGTTTTGAAAGTAATCTTTCTGTCATTTTCCAAACAAGGTACTTTATGACCTTTTTGACAAAATTAAGGTTATAATTTTCTTTAACTTATACGGCAGGTGCGGCTATTTTCCACCATTATAACATCGTTGAAGCTTACCTTACAATCTTATAATAATATTTTCAAAATAAATGTTTTCTTTATAATTATGTGACTCTTCAATTATTTCAAAATAGAAAGAGATATTTCTTTAAAAAATGTTTTGATTTCATCTATGTCAACATCCTTTGATGGATTTTATGCTTAATTGTAGTTGATTAATTATGATACAAAACATCCATATTGTATTGAAGGTTTTGTGATATGTTTGACTATGGATGTGTTATTTTCACACCATTCATGGTTTATGGAGAAATTATTGACATTTTTATGCTAGTTTTAATACGAATTTTTATGTTATGTTTGAACCTTTTCATATGAGGAATGCATTGGACTTAGTAAGTGACATGTGGAGCCCGATATAGCTCCTTGATTTATCAGTAGGTCTCATTAGACAAACTAGTTTCTTGGAATAAGGCCTTGACAAAATCTTATTTGTTGTATTGGTACAAGGCCTTGACTATGAGGTTATTAAGTATGACATTATGCTTTCCATCATTATGAAAGTGTCTATTGTTATTTCATGTGATTATTAGACTAGTAGAATATCCATGTGAATAAGTAAATGGTATTATATGATTTTATCTTTTCAATATTATGTTGAACTTCAAGTTTAGAAGGATTTTTTAGTCTTACATTGCCTGAAATGTTTATGCTTATTTATGAATGTTTCCACTATATTGTTATCCTTACTAAGCATCTGAGTTCACCCCTTTCTATGTTTTATTTTTCCCAGGATGCGAAGAAGTATATTATGACTGACCTGTAGGGATAGTATAAGGGATGTAAGTGTGGCCTATAGAGACTATGTTGTTGTAGTTTTTCATTTTATAATGTAATGTAAAACTTATGAATTTATCTAGTATTTCCAAGGCAACTAAACTAATTTGTCTTTCGAGACTTGATCTTTTGTGATCATGTCAATGTTATGTAATAATGCACCGACTATGGGTAACTAGTTTCGGGGCATTATAATAAACTATGTAAAAAGAAATATGTTTCATAATCATTTTTTCATGGAATAACCAGTGAAAGAGAAATGAGTTTCATAAATAGATTTTTATCATAAATATAAACCATTCAGAGAAAAAATAATAATGGTTTCATTGGATCATATAGCCAATAAAGAATAAGTAACATCAAAGGATGTCATCTTATATTGAACTTGATTTTTAAAGATAACATGAAATATTTCTTAAGTAAATTTGATTTACAACTTTGAAAATAATTTTTTAAGAGATAATAAATTTTCAAAATAATTTTCTTTTAAAATAACCTTCGAAATTTATAAATGAAGATTTAACGATCATTTAAAACATTTCTTGATGAGAATAACCTTCCAAATTTGAAAATAAATTTTTAAAAAATTAACATTTTAAAATAATTTTCTTTGAAAATAACCTTCTAAACATAAAAAAAAATAATCTTTAAAGATTATTTAAAACATTACTTGAGGAAAACAAACTTCAAAATTTGAAAATAACTTTTTAACACATAAAAAAAATTATTTAAAAATAAACTCCAAACCATACAAATAATTATTTAAAATATTGATTTTTCATAATGTCCAAAAATTCTATTTATTCTATACATATTGAAATAAAGATTCCTTGCACATTTTTTGTGAAATACAAATAGGCATTGTTTCAAAAATGACATAAATATTCATTTTAAAATTTTTGTAAAAAATGTAAAATAATTGTAAAAGTGACTTTAAAAAATTATAGATGAACATTAAAACATTCTTCAAAATAATTTTTTAAAACATGGATATGGAAGAAAAAAGGTTGTTGACCGAAGAGAGAAATAACATCATATTTCTTTAAAAACATTCTTTAGGAATCGTGATTACATAAAGAGAGGAAAATGAAGGGGAAATGTATTATCCTGAAATAACCATAGTATAAGAAAATTCATGAAGTTATTGATAAATAGATCATAATATTTCATCATTTAAATTATAGTTTTAAACAATCCCAATAAACAATGGGATTGCTATATCAAAACCTTACCACTTTCGTAACTTTTGAATTGTAAGACATGTGAAAGAATAAAATTAATTTATATTTAAAATACCATGAGAATAAGTAAATTCCTGATGTTACATGTCAAATGGTGTGTATGTAAACATTATAAAATAAGGTAGGTTCATAGAAAAATTTATGTCCCAAAGAATACAAATTGAGACAAAAATACCTAACTACTTTGGTAATATTTTGAATCATAAGCCCCATTATAGAATAAAATCAAATGAAAAATTAAGTATCAAATAAATAATTATATTCATGATATAACATGTCAAATTTTAATTATATGCATCACATAAAAGAAATGAGCGGTGAATTTGGCATAAGTCTCCCATAAATGTAAGTGAGACTAGAAATCACCTTGAATTATTTCATACACATATGAACCACATATATATAAATATAGTTTTATTATAAATATATTATATAACCATACTAATATTAATCATACAATATATTATTTACTTATGACCTTTTATTACCCATTTATTAATAATTCCTTGTTAAAATCACATTTTGGGTAACAACTGTTTTATTTTTCATGTATATTTGAATTTGGTAGTTTAAGTAAGCATACTTTTATAATAGTTACATAAGATCCAAAATTTTACCCATAATATAAATATGATATATATTCAATATATGTGTGTTTTTAGTAATCCATAAATGTTATAGATAGAAAATGAAATACAACATTCATAGAGACAACAGGATGTATGTACTCATGAATACTATTTCCATTTTATCGATGGATGGAACTAAATAAATTTATATAATATGTTAAAATTAAATAATAATTTTTTTAAATATATATCACATATTTTAATTAAACATATCCTTATTATTTCCCATGTAAATCATAATTGAATAATGAATCACATCTCTTTGAAAGGCAGAAGTATACATGAGCGATGTTATTGTATCCCCGAAAAATGGAAAGTAAGAAGTAATAAGTGATATTATAATTAGAAAAGTTTAATAATATCATAAATATAATATAAATATGTTAAATCCATAATTATTTTCATCCATGAGAGGTGGTTATGGAAAACTAATAACATCAGTTCACGAGGCGGTAGTCCGTTCTACACACGATCGATAATTTCATTTCCCATTTGATGGAAGAGGAGACATATGTAGGTAATTACATTAACATAATAAAATATAAGTATATTTTATATAATGTTTTTATTATATGTAAATTTATATAACATTAATTCATATGGTAATATAATAATTAAAAAATAAAGAGTTTAGTGAAGGAAAATACCTTCGCTTAGAACAACCCCCATTGGATCTCTTAATAAGGACCCTAGGGTTGGTATTTTTGGATAAAAATAATCTCTATAACATGTATAAATTTTTTTGGGAGTATATTTTATATATTTTTTTCAATAAAAATGGTTTAATAGGTGTGAATAAGTGAGGGGTAGAGGTGGCCTTTTATAATGGGGGAGGAGTGGATTTTTTGTAAATACTCAAAACTATTCAATAAAGGGAAGACTCTCTCACCCCACATCTGTCAAAAATTGGTAAATAATGGATTGAAGGTATTATATGTTCAATAAAAAACTCCACTAAACAAATTAAATACATTTTTTAAACATGTTATTCCTTATCTTTTAAGTTTATTTAATTTGACCATTTTAGTTTTCACCAAGGTGGTTTGTATCATTTTATTTACCTAGGTAATTTGTCTTTTAAACATGTTAGAACACGTATATTGTTAAAGTGATAAAGTGGTTTAGCATAGAAAAATACCAAAATAGGTATTTATAAGTGTTGCATGGCATAAATCTTAGGAAGATTTAGGATCCTTCTAAAGAGTTAAAAAAAGATGGACAGAGTTCCTTATGTGTTTGTCTTAGGGTCTATAATGTATTCCATGTTGTGTACTTGAACCGGTGTATCTTATACTTTGATAATAACTAATAGATACCAATATAATCCTAGTAAGAGTCACTAGATTTATTTGAAGAATATTCTTAAGTAATTAATAATTATTAAGGATATATTCTTGTTATTTTTAGGAGAATATAATCTCATTATAAAAGGTTACACATATGTAACTTCTTAATCTGAAAAAAATGATATGAAATCTAAATTTAGATTCATTTTTCCCCTAAACGGTGAAGTCATTGGCTTAAAAAGTTCTAAAAAATCCTCCATAGTGGACTTGATAATAGAGGTAGAGTGCATAGTTTCATCATATACTAAAAAGGAATATATTTATATTGAGAAGTTAATTATCAAACTTGGAAAGGTTCATAACATTGAGGGAGAAATTGAGCTATATTATTACAATAATGGGGTTTTTTCTCAAAATATGGAACCCTAGTATCACCAAAGGACTCAACATATCCTTTGAAAATATCATCTCAAATGAGAGATCATTAAGAGTGGTGAGGTAAAGATCATTTGGGTGTCTATAGAGTAGAATGTAGTAGATCTATTGATGAACTCATTATCACAGTAAAAACATGAAGATCATGTAGAATATCTTGGTCAAAGAAACATTAGAGACTGATTGTAATGGTTTTAAATGTATCATTTTATTATAATAAAGGTTATATCAATTTCTCATTAATTCATCTGTGCTATAATTTATTTACCATGAATGGTCAAATGATAATATTCCCTCAAAGTATGACATTGAGTTGTCTTTAACATATGATAATCATGAATTATTATGGGTTTTGATGATATATTAAGGCTAGCTTTAATATATTCATATACTCATTAAAAATAGTTTTAATTGAGATATTAATAATGTATTTATAAATTAATAAGTAGATAATTATTATTTATAATGGAATATTAAATTATATATAATAAAATTTCATACTATCATTAATATACTTAGGGGTGTATTCTTATTATCAATACCTTTTCTAGATTTTGTTGAGATACCAGTAATGAGAACCTTCATACTTTTATATCCTAATTATTCAATTCAAACATTAAATTAGCTAATATAGGGTTGGTTGGGTATGTTGTTGATTATATCGTTGGTTGGAGATTAACCAAAATGGGATTTTTCTAATTGTATAATAAGTTAAATTCCTCCAGACCTTGATTGAATTTGATTGAGGAAATTCATTTTCATGATTAGTTGATTCATATTTTAGGTGATCAATTACTTGGATGAGTGACATATGATGTACTCTTCAAATCGATGAATGGAATGTGATGTATTCATCAACTTGGTCAGTCTATTTTAGAGAATTAAGTAAATACGAGAGGAATATACTATATTAACATGTTCCATATCTAGTGGTCATTATATTTCATGGAAAATGGATTACATAGGTATAAATATGATGTATAAGATACATCTTATGGTGGAAAAATTTTTATAGAGATATGAGTATCTTTGATGGAGATCAAACCAGACCCCTTAGTATCTTGAGTGGCACATATGGTGTCCTAGAGGCATCTATTTTCTTACATCTATAAAATAGGGGTTTTATATATTTTTTTCAATGATATTAAGTCCTGTAGGGTCACACGGTTTTTCCCTTGGATAAGGATTATGTTTTGGATAAAGTTATTATTCCAAAATGAATAGAGTTTGATGAAACTATATATAAAAGATTTTGGATGGATTCACAATGAGTTGTGAACTTTTGAATTAAGAAATTTTTAGATTTTAGTGAAAGACTGAGATTGTTAGATGAACACTAAAATGGGATGCATACCACCTCTATGACATGGTATTAAGCATGTTGTATGTTATTTCTATGGTCATTGGAAACAAAGGTTATTATAATTGTCATTGTGCATGGATAAGATTCATACACTACCACATCACCCCCAAACAATTTCTAAATTATGAATAAAATAATTTGATTCATTTATGGTATCATATATTCATTGAATTATTTAATGAATTAACACCAATAAGATAGAATGGTTGAATTCCATGCAATGACACTTGACCCATTACATATGTTTAATGCACTTTATTTAATAAATAGAATCAAGGATGGTTTTATAAGATGATTTGGTTCTCTTATATTATGTTGGATAGAAAAATTTTAGTAGTTTAATGAAAACTAATTGAAGCTCTCTCCCTTCTTGATGCTTGTTCATCATTCCACTAAGGTTTTAGAACCCGTTAGGGAATTTTGGAGTCCTCATAAATCATTCATGGGTTCATTGGTTAGTGTTCACCCCTTGGAGTATGTAGGTATACATATGTTACTCCTCATTATCATTATCAAGTGTATTCTATAGAATAAGAATACATAAGATACTAATATCGGGGTGTTTGAGATACATTGTTTACACTATATGTTTTAAATATATTTATGAGTCTAATATTTGGAGATATATTATTCCTATGTTTGGGTTCACTTCTACAGCCAAGGGTCATACAGTGATCTAATGAAATCCTTCACAAACTCCACCATAATTTATACCCTATAAAATTTTCCCCTGTGTTCCAAATTTTTTCTTGTTTTCTCGAAATTAAGACTCTAAGTAGGTTAAATTATATAGAGGAAGTATAATGAGAAAAAACTTCTATCTAACTTATCATTAAAACCATAAATCCAATTATAGTGATTCTAAATCCATTAAATTCTTATTATTGAGGGATTTACAAAAATTATGGTAGACTCAAATATTCAACATAACAAAAGTTTTATCAACAAATTATCAAAATAAACCCTAAAATATATGTCAAACTTTCCTCAAAATCCATTCATCTTATTTTAATGAATCCAATGTCTTTAGATTCATTGTGAGGTTGGGAATAATGTTGGGATCCATAGAACCAAAGGTCACTAGAAGAAAACCACCTAAATATTCAACCATGGAACAAATATCTGTAACTATGTAATCATAAAGAGCCCCACAAATCTAATTTACCAAAACTAAGAAAAAAAACCACACCCCAGTCACTAGATCAGATTTAAACCCACACACACTGACTAAAAACACAACTTCTAGAAATAATCGCCCCAAGTAGAACTCTTGAACACTTTAATAATAACAATAATAATTTTATGTGGTTTAGACTTTTTTTCAATATCCATAGTAGAGAAATGGGGATTTATTTTACTCACATAAGAAGAAAATATTACAAACATAATTGACTAAATAAAATGATATTATATTAGTATAAGACACACATAGAAGTGATCCCATCACTCCTATTTATAGTGCATCTAATTTTTTCAAACAATTCCACCATCTTTTGTGCTTCCTGGAGGACCCATCATTAGTCTTTTCCACCTATAATTGTTCATAAGTCACTCAACCTCAACCGCTATATTTCATTGAATATTGTGTGTTCCATAAGTCATTCATATATAGCCTTTGGAAACCTCCAGTAACTCTAATGTGTCCTTAGAGAACACCTTATATACAAATTTATTCTATACACCATCATCAAAACATGACCACTTAAACACCCAATTCCAGACCATGCCTACCTCCAATAAAATTTTTCTACCACTTTCCTCCTCCATGATGATGATCCTACTTTTTTCAATAAGATAGTAAGTGATGAATCACTTGGTTTAAATATAAATTGAAGAATAATACTAGCTTGTAAGTATGTTTTTGTGTTCCAAATCTTATTAATGTGTGAATATTGAATTTCACAAGAATTTATGAGAATTACATTATATGAGAAATAAATTTTCATTAAGAATCTTTGAATTGGATATGATAATTTCAAATAATATTCTTATCGATTTAGTTATAGTTGGAAAATATATATTTGAAGTGATTAAATATTTAAATAACTTTCATCCAAAATAATTTCAAAGGTCAAATATTATTTTTGGGACAAAGTGTATTTCTTTTTTATAATTTTTGAACTGGACTTAATGTTTAAGACATGAAAAAATAGAATTTGAAGAAGGGGAAAATGTTTGAAACATGTAAAGTCCATGAAAATATTTATTTTTATGATGAATTGATTAAATTCCATGAAGAATGTTATTTATTTTTCATGACAACTATTTGAGAAGAAGACTATGAAATATTCTATTATTGCATGATGGAATCATTGGCAATAATTAAATGAAAATAATTGATGACCTTACATGAATAATATTTGATGGAATATGGAAAGCCTCAAGATTGATTTTGAGAAGGCCCAGGATGGTTATTTGATATTTTGGATACATATGTAACGGTAAAAGAATTTATATTACCTTCATAAAGGTAAGTCTCACATTGTGTAGGCTATATAAAGGTAGTGATGAGAACTACATAAGGGTAGTGATGGAGATCAAAAGGCTGAATAAAGGTAATAATGTACCTATATAAGGGTAAAATGGAATGTCAATGTGGTGTGTAAGGGTATTAATTACTTATATAAGTGTAAATTCTTAGCCATGTAAGGGTGCAAGCACCTATATAAGGGTACTTGAGTTGATTTTGTGTTGTGTAAGGGTCATATTATGAGATTTATAAAGTCCCAAGTGTTGTGTAAAGGTAACTAAACTTGTTTAAGGGTAAATTGGAGAGGATATGAACTTTGTAAAGGTCATGAAAATCACTGCATAAGGGTATCTACAGCAATATAAAGGCAGATACATACCTACATAAAGGAAATTAGGTTCTCATATAAGGAAAAATACCACGTGTAAAGGTAACTACATAAGAGTATATACTTAAGTAAGGGTAATTGGGATCTTTTTTAAGGGTATGGAAGCCTTTGTAAGGGTATACATCATATTTGGAAGCCTTTATATTGGTAATTCATGTAAGAATAGTATTCAAGGGTTTTACACTCAACATCAGTTATTCCACAAGGACAATCAAATCAGCATAGTTCCATGGATAATGAGAAGAATACACCATAGATTTTCTCTATGTAGTGGAAGGTATAAATTTAATAAAGGAAATATATAAAGGGGATACTCCCTAGTATATGAAGTTACACTACAATCAACATGAAGAAGATAAAAAAACATCATTCAAGCTTGAGGTTATTCATTCATGGGAAGTTCTTATAAAAACATTTGATGATATAAAATTTAGTGTATGGGTGATAAGTGGATAGAAATGGTAAATTCATGTAGCTTCACATTACATGAATGTAAAACTTATAATGATGAAAAAAAGGAGCCACGCGATAGTGTGTGATGATTGAGATAATTAAGAAGAAACAAAACTACCTAGATCTTTGGAAATTTAGACTTATTGAAATTTTTTGTGATATGAAAATCTTCCTTGAATTAGTATTTAACTTAGATACATGAAGTGGAATTTTTATCTAAGAATACCAAGACTATATGAGTATCAATAAAATACTAATGATATGTTATTTAGGATATTAAAGTGTGATATTATTCATTAGTGAATGAGAATTGAAGGATACTTCAATATAGAGATTTTATGGGAATTATAATATTATGGATGGTATTCACATACAATGGATATAAATTTGAGAAGAGTGATGATGATAATGTTGTTGTTCCACACAATGTTTTAAGAGAGATAAATTTTATGTTAAGAAATAGATTTGATATATCATCTGTTCCAAACGTTGATATATCAAAGAGAGAGAAAGTGAATAAATAATCTTTCACGTCAAGAATATATCTCTTTTAATTGAAGAATAGAAAGATAAGAAGAAATAGATAGTGGAATTATATAATTGATCAATCATAGGCCAATATTCAGATTATCCAGCCTATAATATATTCTTATATTGTAGAATTTTGAAGAACATCAAGGAATCCCATATGATTACTAAAAGTGAAGAAGAAGATCATTTTTTATAGTCTTGGAGGTACTCAAGTCAACACTGGTGATATTACCTCAAGGGGGTGAAAGTCCAATATATTTTATAAATTTATAGAAATCCCACTTTTTTCTTGTACCTGGTCAATTCTAGTATAACAAGTTTAAGGTTATACCCTTACCTATTCTTTTCTCAATAATAAAAGTAAATTTTTATTTGAGAGGGATAATAACCCCCATACATCAAGGATGCAGTCATCCAAATTATAGGTTAACCTCATTAATAAATCTTATTTTACCCTTATGATTTATTATTTTATGTGCATTCTTTCCAACTATAGGTGAAGAAGAAAATAGAATCATTCACTGAATAAGTGATAGAGGTAAGGAAAGGGATAGAATTTTTAAAGTGATTAAATTCATCACAAACTGATTCACCCCCCCCCTAGTGTGTTCATCCCAAAAGTGATCCTAATAATTGGTATCAGAGGGAGGTTCATACCACTTGTTGGTTTCTTGATTTAAATATTTTTGAAGATATGTTTTCTCTTCTCAATTCAGAATGGATTGAAAACTTGGAGGATTTTTGTCTACTTTCGATCAAGATTATATCTCATCCAATACCTTGAAGAACATAAATAATAAATAATTGAAAAATATAAAGAAATTATCCCTCTTATTTAAAGTGTAATAAGATGATGTTTTCCCATGCTTTGATAATTTCTATATGGATGAATTTGACCTAGTGGTTTACACTACTACCAAGTAAATGGACAAACTTTCTATCGTATAAATTGATGAATAGATACCAGATATCTTTTTTCAAAACATTCCCACAAAAGATATTGACATAAATGGGAAATATTACAGTATAATTTAATAAGATAATATTTATAAAAATATTAATCATCTAGAAGAATAAGTTGAAATAAGAGAAAGGGAATTGGTAAAAATTTTATGATGTGTGTAGGTCTCACCAAAGAATGAAAATTTAAAGTTTAAAGAATTAATGATCTCAAGAAAGGGTGTTCCAAAGTTGGGAAGGATTGTTTTGAAGCAATCATAAAGAAATATTTGGCCATTTAAATCCCTGAAGGAAATTTCAATTCACTAGAATAAAAACAAAAGTATATCATTAATATCCAGAATTCTCAACTTGAGGTCAAATAAAATAAGATAAAAAATCTTAAATTTTGATATAGGAGAAGAAAAAACTGCATAATGATGAAGTAATGAAGATCAATAAAGAATGCGAATACATATTGTAATCAGTATAGGATGATAAATTCATCTTAAATATGAGATATCTTGATCTTAGAGTTAAAATAGAGAATATTGAAAATGTTTGAGCTGAGTCATCATAATAACATGATAGAATAGTTTTTCCTATAAGATTTATAGCCAAAAAAACTTATAATGAGGAACCTTATCCTAAAAAAATTATATCTGGTGGAAATAATAGATTTAATTCATTCAATGTTTAGTATTAAGCAATCTCAAAGAAGAAATTAGTATCCACACCTAATAATAATATCTATTCTAACTCTAGTCTTATGAAAAGTATAGGTTCAAATTTAAAAATTATTAAAAAGTGGGTGAGGAAAAGTGATTAATTTATTACCTCTACATCTATGGTAAAGAAAGATAAGTATAGAAGTATTTGTTCCCCTAATGAAGCCTACTATAAGAATTAATGGAAACAAAATCAGTAAGTATGAAAATATTGATAGATTTTAATCTAAAAGAAAAGATTAATATTTGTTGGATATTTTTAGTGATGTGAAAGATTCTAGAAAATGGTATATGATTGCTGTTCTAATATTCTAGTATATAAAAATAAAAATATTTCTACATCAAGGGGGACAAATGTAGTGATAAATTAAATTTCATAGAAGGAAAGGAAGAATACTCTTATTAAAAATATATTTGAAATTTTGAAGAACCTATATGGTATTTTCAATGGAAGTGGTCATAGTAAAGAGGTATAAAAATATAAATCATTCAAGAATACAAGTAAAAAACAGAAGAAAAGATCGAAGAATCTAATGAATATAGAGAATCCAATTGTAGAAAAGAACTAGATGAAAACTATTCCCAATAATTTTATAAAGAACACAGATAAGTCAACCTTGGGTAAATATCATAAGAAGGCTAATAAAAACAAACACAATAAGATCAATAAGCGTGTTACAACAAATAGAATAATTTTATTTTTTTGAAGAAGATGTCAGATCATGAATCATTATAAGTGATCCATAAATATCATAATTAATTGAAACATGCTTAAGAAACAAATGGAAATACCAGTATAAGTACAAAATAATTGGACTGGATTGGTAATGGGAACACCTAATAAGACATGTGTATATAACATGAAAGGTGTACATATTCCAAATGACAAACTGGTAATTTTCCTAGCTTATTTGGATAGATCAAAAAAATAATATATTAATACATAAAGGCAGATACTGAAGGAAAATGAAATATTCAACATGAATAAATTGAATTTCATGAGAGGTTTTTAATAAATGATGTCCAAAAAATCTCATAAGTACTATATGGAAGGTGAAAGAAGGATGGATATATATATTATTATTTTTTATTCATAACACCTACTCAAGAAGAAATTATAAAGAAGAATTTGAAATAACCAAGTGATGAATATTCATCTATGTCCAGTGTGAAAATGAAAATTCTAAAATAAAGTTACCAAAAAATAAAGTAGAGATTCCATGCTACTAATAACTTCCATGAAATTCAAAAAAGTTATCATAAATTGTTCACCCTCACATGAAGTGTAAAATAAATAGGTTTCATGGTTGATAAATAATTTCCATCCTTATTTCTCTCACTAAAAAGAAAAGAATATCCACCTTACTCCTATCTACTTTGTGTTTTTTCATTACTTAAAGGGAATTGAAGGTGATTCAAATACTCAAGGGGTTAACCAAGTTGAAGAAATTATATTGATACATCTACAAGTAGTAATATTCATTCTATGATTTATGGAAGTCACAATCCTAGTTTAATCTATCTATCGATATCTTAAAGATTATTTGTTGCAATAGATCAAAGATCAATCTTGATGAAGATGATAAAGATATTATACCTAGAGGTGGGAGGGGGGAGGATGGTCGGAATCATCCAACTATGAACCCACAAATCCCTTTTATCCTGTTCTCCAATACTAACTACCTATCAGAGTTCCCAACGATTGTGCTAAGCCCAAAAGTACCTGATCTTCATCTTGGTAACCCTCAGCTCCCGATATCGGCGTCGGAGTTCGCTGAAGCAACGTGTCACCTTGACCTAACTTTGGTATCTTATTTTAATGCTCGAAGACCGTCGGTGGATGAGTTAGATCGGTTTGTATTTGGAAAATGGTATCTGCAAGAGCGCACGGTCATCGGACTTCTGGATAGTCGACACTTCATGATTAGATTCACCTCGTAGGAAGACCTAATTAGGGCGTAGTCCAGTGCCCCAAGGCATTGAAACAGTTGCAAATATTTTCTTCTCTGGTGGACTTTCGACCTCTGCATGAATCGTGATCCTCCCTCCATACTGATCTAGGTAATCTTTCCTCACCTCCCATTACCTTTCCAGAATCCAGCGGTTATTCATATGCTTGGGAACCTAGTGGGTCGTTTCCTATACTCTGATGCTCGTAAAGCTGCTATTTTTCATATGATCAATCCTCGTCTGTGTGTTGAAGTAGATGTTTCGAGGTATCCAGTTGATTGGGTCTGGATCTCGGTGGGTGCAGAATTCAGATGGAAGCAAGCAGTGGTCTATGAATCATGGACTAACTATTGCATAGCCTGTAGGAGATTGGGGAACATAGAGTATAGGTGTAATTGTAGAGATAAGAACAGGATGCCGCCTGGTATGTATATGAGGCTAGGAAAAAATGATGATGGGGGGAGGATGCCTAATGTGTCTGGGTAGATTGGCAACACACCTGATGTGAGTTTGGCAGTGGTTCTGGAACAGCCAGCAGAAATTCCAAAAAACTCTTTGGTTTCTACTATGATGAAGAGGCTCAGGCAGGATCTGAGCTGCGGGGATGGGGTTGAGGTTGCTATCATGGGTGTTTCTGTGTCTGGGGGTGAAGGAAATGCTAACATGAGTGTTGCTTAGACTGGTGGTATGGCCTTACATGGGTTTGTGGTTTTAGGGGAAAGGCATCAGGAGATAGCATCCCATCTTGAGGTCGACCTAAAGGAGGGTGTTCTTGTTGAGGGGGATGATGTTGTGGTTGGTCAGTGGAAAGGGTGCAACAAAGTTGGTGTGTCAGAAGGGGAGCAGGGGTCTGTTTTTTTGGAAAGCAGGCTTCCTGTTGTAGTGAGGAATAGTGGACAGGCTGGTGAGGATGGTGGTGTGTTGGTCACAGTCTCCACAGGGAATCGGTTCTAAGGGATGGAGCATGAGGGAGTGATTTCCAACTTTTAGATTGGGTCTCAGTAAGGGGTTTCAGTGAATGAAGATATAGGAAATGGGATGTCTGTGGTTCAGGAGATGGTGGAACACCCTAATTGTCTTGATATGATTCATGTGAATTGCCAAGCTCACCAAAATCAGATTTTGCAGTATCAAGAGATGCAGGTCCATGGAATGTGGGGGAACGTTTCTGTTATTGGGAAAGAAAACATGGGTGATATGGTTAATCCATCGTTTAGTGACATCTTCCAGGGAGGGAGGAAGATGTTTTCTGGGAATTAGAAGGATATGACTGCTTCCCCACGATGAAGAGCAAGGAAGGATTACTCCTATCTTCCCAAGCCAATGTCCCCAAGATCTAAAGGTATGTTAATTAATAATTAATTCCTTTTATTGTAGCGATTGAGCCTTAAGAGGAAATATGCCAAAGTCTTAAAGCAGTATGAATGTTTGGAATGGGAGACGATGACTGCGGATGAAGCATTTTATCATGGTGATGGTGATGGGTCGGATTTTGGAGGTATGTAGTTCTTCTATTTGGTCTATGTCACTTGTTTTTTGAACTTTTATTTTATTAATAAATGGTCAGAGGTGTTTCTTCTGGTGACTTTTTGGGTAATAAAGACACCATCATGGATGAGATCATAATAATTGGTATTTATATTAATTTTCATTCAGAATAATAAATAATGAGAGTATCCATTTTGATGAAGTTAATCTCGAGATCATCCCTAGAGTGGGAGTATCCAAAGAAGTTCTTAGAGACTTATATTTCAATAAAATATAACATCCCTAGAAGGTATTAATTCAAAAATTCATTGATAAGGTATGTGTGCTTACTCTCTCATCCCTATTCCAAAAATTAAAATAATATATAAACTTAATGGGGAGAATTTTAATAAATAAATGACATAAAATATGAAAAATTATTAAAGATTTTCCAGGACTGAATTCAAGAACATAACCTTCCAAGTATACTTGAATGCTTTTAATCTATGTGTTGAGATGAGTATTGGAATTTTAGGTTGAATTTATTTTGAAAATTTTTCGTACAATTCTTATCAGAAAAGTTCTGCATTCATTATATCAATTTGAATTAGTCAATTTCTGTTAGCTTGAAAATCTGTTTAATAGTCTCTGATAAAGGATCCAAGTTGTGCTATATCAGTTTTTATTGTATTATGAATTGATTATGGTCAAAAATGTTTTCTAAATTAGATCCTCTTATTTTCTACACTATTTCATCCCATATAGACTTAGAGTAGAATAATTTATAGCGCATTAATTAAGAAATAAATGATATCATCCTCTCTCAGGTACATTTTTTTCCATCAATAAGGGGGAAAAAATAAAATTAAAGGAGATAATAATTGAAGAAAACATGTTGGAATCATATTTTCTCTATTTGTATTGACAAAAAATACAAAGGGGGATATTGATGATACTAATTTATGTTTGTTTTGTGTTTTTTTTCAATAAGATAGTGAGTGGTTAAGAACCTAATTTAAAAATGAATTGAATAAGAAGGAAAGCTTGGAAGTATTTTTGGGTGCTCCCAACCATAGTATTGTGTGAAGATTTAAGTTCCCAATAATTTGTGTGTATTACTTTATATGAGGATTAAAGTTTCATCAAGAAGTTTAGAATTTGATATTACACTAACAAATAATATTCATAGAGGTTAAATTATAATTTTTAAAGGCATATTTGAACTAGTTAGATCTTTAAAGAAGTTTCATCCACAATAAGTTTAAATTTTATATATTATGTTTTGGATGAAGTGGTTTTATTTGTGAATCTTTTTAAACTAGTATTAATGCCTAAGTAATATGGAAATGGAATTTGAAGAAGTTTTCAATGTTTTCAATAGGTAAAGTCCAAGAAAATATTTTTTTTTTTGATGAATTGATTTAATTCCATGAAAAATATTGTTTATTTTTCATGATGATTATTTGAGAAGAAGACCATGAAACATTCTATTATTTCATGATGACATCATTTGAAATAATTCCATGAAAACACATTGATGTATTTACATGAATAATATTTTATAGAAAATGGAAATCCTCGGGATTGATTTTTGAGAATGAACTGCATGATTTTGATTTATTTTATCTACCTACATAAAAGTAAATTGGAATTTACAATACCTATGTAAAGGCAAGTCTCACCATATATAGACTTCATAAATGTAGTGATGAGCACTGAATAAGGGTAGTGATGAAGTTCATAAGGCTACATAAAGGTAGTGATGTACCTATATAAGGGTAGACTTGAATTTCAATGCACTAAATAAGGGTATTATTTACTTATATAATGGTAACTTCTCTTCCATGTAAGGGTACAAGAGCCTACATAAGGGTGCCCAAGTTGATTATTCACTGTGTAAGTGTAATATTAAATATTGTGTAAAGGTATTGAAGTGCTATATAAAGGCAATTGAACTTGCGTAAGGGTACATGATGGAATATATTCACTATGAAAAGGTTATAAAAATAACTATAAAAGGGTATCTACAACTACGTAAAGGTAATTACATACCTACATAAAGGTAATTAGGCACTTGTGTATGGGAAAATCCCATGAATAAAGGTTACTACGTAAGGGTACTTACTTATGTAAGGGTATCTAGGAGCTCACGTAAGGGTATGGAGGACTGTATAAGGTTAGACAATATATTTGGTGACCTGCATAAGGGAAATCTTTGTAAGAATAATATTTTAAGGTTTTTAAGTCAACACCTCTTACATCGCATGGATGATCAACTCATCATAGTTCCATGGATAATGAGATGGCCACGTCATAGTTTCTCTCTATATCATGGAAGGTCTGAATTTCAAATTAGTGTGATATTTGAAGTATAGATGGATTATGTCATGGTTTATAAGGTTTCACTACAATAAACATGGATAAGATAAAATATATAATTCAAGCTTGAGGTTTTCCATGCATGAATATTTTTTCCAAACAAAGGTGATGAGATATGAGGTAGTGCATGTATGAGATGTGGATCAAAATGGTACATGCATGTAACTTCACATTTCATGCATGTAAACTGAATAATGAAGAAAAATAAAGGATCCACAATATATTGTGTGATTATTGAGATAATGATGAAGAAAAAAACTACTTTGATCTTTAGGCATTTAGAATTACTGAAATTTTTAAAGATATAAAAATGTTCCTTGACTCAGTATTTAATCATGAGACATGACATGACATATTTGTCTCAGAATAAAAAGACTAGAGAAGTATCAAGAAAAGATTAATGACTAAGTATTTTAGAAATTTATGTGTCATATTATTCATAAGTGAATTATAATTGAAGGATAATTTAATATAGAGATTTTATGGGCATTCAAATATTGAGGATAATATTCACATATCGTAGATGCGAATTAGAAAAGAATGAGAATGTGAATTCTCTATTTGAAAAAAATAAGAGATAAATTTCTACTTTCAAGAAAGAGATATGATATATCATCTATTCCAAACCTTGATATATCAAAGAGAGAGAATGTGAATAACTAGTGTTTCACATCAAGAATATTTTTCTATACACTAAACAATAGAAAGGGAAAAAGATATAGATAGTGAGCATAGGCCAAATTTTGGAGTATCTATCCTAAAATATAGTCTAATATTGTATAAGTCTGAATAATATCAAGGAATCCCATCTAGTTACTACAGGAGAAGAAGAGGATCAATTTTTATATTCAAGGAGGCAATCAATTCAACATAGGTGATCTTTCTTCAAGGTGGTACAAACACAATCTTTTGTTAAAATTTATAGCAATCACAGTCTTACTTTCTTTCTAGTTGGTGCTAACAGAACAAGTTCAATTTCATACCCTTGACTCTGATTTTCTTGATAATAAAAGGAAAATTGTGTGTGAATGGTATAATAACCACCATACATCGGGGACTCAGTAATCTTTATTGGAGTTCGACTTCATTAATAATTCCTAGTGTTCTTTTTTTTCTTTATTATTTTATGTGCATGATTTCCAACTATAGGTGAAGAATAAAAGTTAATTGTTCATTGAATAGGTATAAAATGTAAAGAAAGGTATAAATTTTTTAAATTGATAAAATTCATCCCACACTGATTCACCCACCCCCTCCTCTTAGTGTGGTTGACACAAAAGTGATCCTAACACAAGATCCAAACCATAATTTATAGAGTCACTCCTTCTAGAGTCAATGAATTTTAATCATGAATAAGTCTTTATAAACCCAAAAAATCTCTTACTTGAAGACTTATTTCAATGATTCAAGGAAACCACCAGTAGTTATGAAATTTCAATTCACTTCAACTTATATAAAAATAGTTAGTGTTCCCATTCATCCTTTTTTTTCACCCAAGTCCCACTAAGGAAAAACATTGTCTCAGGTCTTAGTTTCTCAAGATGAACTCTTTCTCAACCATAAAGGGAATAAACTTAGGTTATCATTTACTTATAGATTTATTTAAACCATAAAGGATTATTTTCTTCTTACCCATCAATCTCTCATTTTGTTTGTCAATGAAACCCTCTGACTGCTTTATATATATTTCCTCCTCCAAAATTCCATGAGGAAATTTAATCTTTGGATCTATCTATTCCATATGTAGACTTTCAGAATAAACCAAACTTAAAAGCTATTCAAATGGTTGTGTGTTTAAAAATGAGTGAGAAAATTTCAGATAATTCACTCCATCCTTCCGTCAAAACCCCTTTATTGCTACCCAGGACTTATGCCTTGTTTTATTATTTACATCTTCCTTAAACTGAACAAATCATTTGTTCTATAGTGATTTATTATCATATGGTTATTTTTTTATCTCTGATTTTCTTTTATCATGAAATGAATCCATTTAAACTTTCATAAATGACTCCCACTTTTGGAATCACTAAGAATCATCACTTCTTATTGGCTCTAAGGTTATCCTGCACCTCTAAAAAACAAGTAAATCATATGAGTTCTGATCTACTAAAATAGTCACCTGATCCTAGTGGACCATCATAACTAAATCTATGGTTCTACTCTTTCTAAAACAACTACTTTCGTAATTTTACCTTTTAGAGATATTCCCCTAGATTTCATAGTTCATGAGATTTCTAGTACTTCTTATAGACATTATTATTCCTTAAAATGTTCTATACTCCCTAAAATTTCGAGATCATTTGATTTTATATAGATAAAGAGAAACTGGACTTCCATAAGGATAAAAAGAAACCCTTTCATATTTATAGAAATAGTGATGCATGTACCTCAACATAAACCGACTAAAATTAAGTTTGATGTCACTCAACATCAAAAACATGATATATATAAACATGAAAAATTATTTTCTCTAGATCAGTTATACAAGTCACTATAGCAGTTTGAATGAAATTTACTATAAATTTTTTATCTATCTATAGATACATTGTGAAAATATTTTTGATTTGATAGGTCCCAAAAACAAAATATATTATTTCCTCTTAATCGTAGATACCATCCCCAATTGAAGTTAAACTGAATTGGAACAACGCTTCATGGGGGAAATTGAAATTTTGACCCATATCAACTGTAGAGATTGAAAATTAGTTGTCATTTACATGTAAAGAAATGTCATCTTCTATATATCTGAAACTGAATTTCTTATTTTTATAAAATTCATTTAACTTTTTAAATCATATTATATATTTCCTCCATAAAACATACACTCTAATACATGAAAAATAGACACTTTTTTAATATGATATTTGTTTGGAAGATCCATTTGAAGTCTATAAATTTTCCATGCAGAACTTGTCTTTCAAAACCAGAGGTCCTTTACCTCTTTACATCACTTTTTATGGCTTCATCATACTTTTTTTATTTTCCATTGTGAAAATATAAAGGTTTTAGGTTTAGAAACAATGGTTTAAGAGACATTGGGAGGTTAGAAGTTTAAAATGGTGTGAATTTGAAGAAAATATAGAGAAGGGTTTTACTCTGATGGTTTTAAAAAACGTTTTGGTTTCTAGGTTAAAAATTACAATGTAATAATTTTTGATTTTTAAAATTGAAAATACAATTTCAAAAAATAAATTATGCAAATGAAAATTTTAAACTAAAAAATTTATAAACCAAATAATTAATAGAAATAAATAAAATTTTGAAAAATAAAAACTTATAAAAAATTAATAAACTTAATCAATATTAGAAAAATTAAAATTAAAAAATACTAACACCCCTTTATAAAATCAAAACTTGTAGTGGGAAGCGTCTTGGTGAAAATATCAACATGTTGGTATTTAGTATTTAAAAATTCTAAAGATATATCCCCTTTTTGGAAATGATATCTTATAAAATGATTTCTAAGATCAATATGATTAATCCTAGAGTCAATCATAGGATTTTTCAAAATATTAATAGAACTAGTATTATCACATAAAAAAGGAACATGATTAAAACTTATTCCAGAGTCCAGAATATTGTGTTTTATTCATAACACGTCTACATAGAAACTAATCACATAGATATATTTTTCCTCAACTATTGAAAATGAAACTAAATATATATTTTTATTAAACCATAAAACTAGGTATTTTCTTAAAATCTGATAAGTACCTGAGGTACTTTTTCTATTTAATATAAAACCTCTAAATTCATAATATGAATATGAAATTAAATCAAAACTATAGGTTTTTTATAAAATAAAAATAAAAAATGATTTAAAACATATAAAAATGATATTAATAGGAGTAATATGGGATTTCTTTAGGTTTGACTAAAATTTTTCATAAAGGAAAATAGAAAACATAATATTTGGTCTACTAGTAAAAAGTAATAATAAATTATTAATCACACCACTATATATCTTATTTTCAAATAGTTTTCCAACTTCATCCAAGTCATGTTTTACATTAGTACACATGAAAGTTGCATATGAATTACCATTAACAAGACCAATATTTTCTAATAAATCAATAATATATTTACTTTTATTCAAAATCTTTCCAAAATATTTTTGAAAATTTTTAAATCCAAGAAAGAAATTCAATTCTCCCATCATAATCATTTCAAGTTCCTTTTGTGTAACATCCCATTTCTGGGTGCCACCCATAGGTTTCTCTGTACCCGGTTTATCACATGGCCTCAAGTACATTTCCTCAAATACCAGAGGCTTCCAACTAGTAGCAAGGGTCTTGGGTGTGATAGTGGGGAAACTATACCCACATTGGTAGAGTAAAGAAGCAGAAGTATATAGATAACAATAGAGGGAATAATAATAATACCATACAATAGTAAACAGTGGAAGACTGAAAGTAAATAAAAAACTACAACTTATATATATATATATATATATCAATAATGATGCATGATACATGTATCTAGGAAAGTAGCCAAACAATTCACAATGCAGGAATACAGTACTAAACCAAAGTACAAAGGAAAACTAGTAAACAACTCTTCAGCATCGTAAGCCTCAGCTTGGTCCCATGCTCTCCAGCTCTAAAATAGTCAAGTACCTGATGTAGAAGGGAACTTGTCCTTATATAGACCTGCACCAATATAATCTATTTGGGCCCAAAATAATGACTCAAATAGGGTGTGAGACGAATCACAGTAGGTAACCACCCTAAGATATGTTCCTAATAGTTAGTGAATATATATGGCAGGAAATATAGAAAATGAAGTAATAAACAAGGAAGTACTCAAAAGTAAAAAAATCCTATAGTTTCAATTACATTCATTTTCATTATCAAATTAAGAAGCTAAAAAACACAAGTAATCCTATTGGAAGTACTCACAGCCTAATCCCTCTGGTTCAACTTTAAAACAAACTCTCTGAGGAAAAACTCACCATAAATTCCCCTTGTGGTCTCGTATCGGTAACTATAACAGTTTGAGGAATCACTCAATGTCCAATTCCCCCTGTGGTCTCATAATAAGGAACTAAATACCCTGTGAGGAAGAAAAAATTCTACCCCCCCCCCCCTATGGTCTTTCAATGTAAAGGTAAACAGACACTCTGGGGAAGCCCTCAACGTCCATTCCCCCTATGGTCTACTACACCGCGTTTCCACAACCCTACGTAAGTCAATTGTGTACAATGATGTATGGAATCCAAAGTAAACCTCAAGAACTAATTTTCTAAATATTCTAAATCATATCACAACATGTTAGATAAAATCACTCCATCCTAACAACATTAGGCATGAAAACAAAAAGCAGCCTAATAGGAAAAAATAGACCGAACGGTCCATATCAAATCAAACATGGGAAAACACCTCCATTGCATGGAAAACAACCCTATTCACAATTAAAAAACTCTACTCAAGAAAACAAGATATAGTAGGCATCAACATGGCTATAATCCCTACACACGCAATACCCCAAACAAGGTTATTGGCACTTTTGCACATATAATACAATGACTAACTATAAAAAGGCCCAAAACACCTACCTCGGCATTGTACAATAAATATACTCCAGTGTCAGCCCTTGAATCGACCTAAAACACAATAGATCTATGAAAACATTAGAAACTTTCAACCAAGGATATCTCATGAGAGAGTAGAAATCAAGAGATTATGTTATAGAATAAGGAATAACTCACTGTGGTGATTCCAATGCAATCGACGGAGGTTGAAATAGAGAACATACGATGGGTGGGGGGCTCAGAGAAGATCTATTAGTCTCGTTCTCTCCCGAACAAGGTGAGTTGAGAAGAAGGAATTTCTGCCAATTAGATGTGACCCTGATCTGTTTAATGAAATAAAAACAAAATTACACGGTGTGTACTTTCCATTTCATGGCCCCACTTTATGTGGCCTCCAGGTCACCCCACACGACCATGTACTCGGTTGTTACATGGCCAATACATGGATACCTGCAGCAACTGGGTACACTGAGTGTTCTTATAAGTAAACGATGTGTACTCTTAAAATTTTTAGAAACTCCTCTTTTTCTCAAAAACAACAAAAAAGAAAGACATACTTGAAAGGACGATCCGGGTTCTTACAAACCCCCCCCCCCCCCTTAAAGAAATTTTTCCCAAAATTTCCTTAGGAAGGTGGCGTAGAAGAAGAAAAATTGAATAGCTCCAGCCACTGTGATTGTACATCAGCCTCCCTCTCCCAAGTCTCATCCTATACTCGCATGTGCTGCCATAGCACCTGTACCAGAGGAACTAACTGACCATGGAGAACCTTCGCGCTGCGATCAAGAATTTGGATTAGATGCTCCTTGAATGATGTTCCCACCTCTAGCTCAACCTCCTCAGGATGAAAAACATGAGTCGTTTCCGAGAAGTAATGTCGTAGCTGAGAAATGTGGAAGACTTCATGCATATCTCAGTACTTCTATGGTAACTACAACTGATAGGCAACTGGCCCGACCCTCTCCAAAATCTCAAACGGCACAAAATACCTCGGTGAAAGATTTCCCTATCTCCTAATCCTTCTGTGTCCCAACATCAGAGTGACACATAGAAAAACCTGATCTCCAACCTCAAACTCTAGAGGTCATCTTCATCAATCAGCATAAGACATTGTTCATGACTGTGCAGTAGCCATCCTCTTCCGAATCAACTCCACCAGCTCTCTGGTCTTCTGAACAAGATGAGGTCCCAGCATAGCTACCTCTCCAGCCTCCAGCCAACATAGGGTTGATCAGTATGGCCTACCATACGAAGCCTCAAAAGGTGTCATCTGGATAGTTTCTTAAAAACTATTATTGTAGTAAAACTCCACCAGAGGTATGTGTTTCTCCCAAAAACCTCCAAAATCTAGGACGCATGCTTGAAGCATGTCCTCCATCACCTGAATCATACACCCAGACTAGCCATTTATCTATGGATGGTAATCTATACTCAGAAGAAAATTTGTACCCAAAGCTCACTGTAGTCTCTGTCAGACCCGAGAAGTAAAACGAGAATCTCTGTCCAAAACGATGGAGTGCGGAACCCCATGTAAATGTATAATCTTTTGGATGTACATCCTTCCTAAATCATCAACACTGAAGGTCTCCTTGATTGGAAAGAAGTGAGAAACCTTCATGATTCTGTCAATGACAAACCAAACTGAATCTTTCTCTCAAGGAGACCTCTTTAATCCTATCATGAAGTCCATCATGGCATCATTCCACTTCCACTCGAAAATGGGTAACTGCTACAAAAGCTATGTTGGTCACTGATGCTCCTCCTTCACCTGCTGACAGGTGGAACACCTCATGAAAAACCCAGCAACATATCTCTTTATACCTGGCCACAAATACTGATGGTGCAGATCATGATACATATTAATAACACCAGGATGAACTGACCAAACTAAGGAATTAAATTCCCGTATCAGCTACATGCATATGTCTCCTGGCACCCACACGCACCCATGAAAATGCAAGATCTAATCCCCACCTATGGTCCATCTAGGAATATGGTCCTTTCTTGACACACTCTCTCATAGGACTAGGTCTTCAGAATCTTATAGTAGCCTCATTAGCACTCATTCAAGAAGAGTATAGGTAACAACCATAAGAAGAAAGAAATGTCTACCCCTGTCTGTTGTGCACCTCTAAGTAAATCTTAGAGAATAATCCATAAGCTGTCATTCACTACTGGCCTCCTGAACTGTCTGTATCTAATTCCTCCTGCTCAAGGAATCAGCCATTGTGTTTCCTTTACTAGGCATGTAGGCAAGTTCAAAATCAAAGGACTAAAGGTACTCAACCCACCTTCGTTGTCTCAAATTCAGATCGTGTTGTGTAAATATATACTTGAGACTTTTGTGGTCAGTAAAAACCACAAAATGCTCTCCCAAAAGATAATGTCTCTAACAGTGTAAGGCATGAACAACTACATCCAAACCGAGATTTTGTGTCTAGTAATTCCTCTCATGTGGCCTCACTTGTCGAGACCCATACGCAATGACTCCTTCCCCCTTCATAATCATAGTTCCTAGCCTAATACCTTATGCATCATAGTAAACAGTATAACTTTTTCCCGACTTTGGAAAAACTAGTATCAGTGATGACATCAACCTCTTTTTCAGCTTCTGAAAGGATGACTCGCAAGAATTTGACCATGTGTACTTCTCACCTTTCTTAGTCAGGCCCGATAGGGGCACTACTAAGTGTGAAATGTCATGTATAAAAAGTCTGTAGTAACTAGCCCACCATTGAAAACTCTGTAATTCAAATATGTTCTTCGGCTGATCCTAGGAAACTACTGCTCTGCCTTTCTATGGGTCTACTGATACTCCTATCTCTGAGATAACATGACCCAAGAAGTGAATCTAGTCCATCCAAAAGTGGCATTTTGAGAGATTAGCATATAACTGATGCTTTCTCAGTGTACTCAAAATAATCTCAAGATGGGTAGCATGGTCATGTCGAGTGTGAGAGTACACCAAGATATCATCCATGAAGACTACCACAAAATAATCCATGTATTGATGGAATACTCAGTTCATCAGTTCCATGAAAATATCAGGTTATTTCGTGAGACCGAACGGCATAACCACATACTCGTATAAACCATACCTACTATAAAAGTGTGTAAGAGGTATTTCTAATGGTCTAACATGCAACTGATGGTAATCGGATCTAAATTCAATATTCAAGAACACCCGAGCTCCTCAAAGATGATCAAAGATATCATCAATCCTTAACAAGTGATATAGGTTCTTGACAGTCAACTGGTTCAACTTATGATAATCCACACAAAGTCTGAGGGTATTGTCTGCCTTCTTTGTAAGAAGGATAGGCGAACCCCAAGGATAAGTACTGGGTCAGATGAATGCCTTTTCCTACAAATCCTCCAAATGGTTCTTGAGCTCCTGTAACTCTGGTGTATCCATCCTATAAGGAGGAATGGACACCTGTGTCGTTCCTGGAACAAGATCAATAGAAAAGTCCACCTCTCACTCCGGAGGCAAACCTGAAGAGTACTCTAAAAAGGCATCCCTAAAACGATCCACCGCTAAAGGAAAGTCCAACTGTGATGTCCCCTAGTCATCTAGATATAGACTAGAAATATGGGTTATAACTCCTGTCAACCCATGATGATCAGGTCCTGCTCTCCTCGCCTAGACATCCCACTCTCCCTTGTGTAAAAACAAACAACCCTCTGGTGATGTGAAACTCACCCTACAACGATAACAGTCGACAAATTCCTAGAAGGAAACTAACCTTTCCATCCCAAGAATGAAATCATATCCTATCATCTCTAAGACATAGAGGTCCCATAATAAGTGACACCCACCAATCTCAAGAGGTCACTCCTTGCACTAACATACACTAATTGTTCTTGTCGCCAACGGAGTGTCCAACATAAAGACATAAACATAAGTAAATATACAGAGACCAAGGCTCTCTACAACAGCAAAAGATATGAAACTATGGGAATCCCTTGTATCGAAAAGTGAAGAATCTAAAACTTAGGAAACTAGGATCGTACCTCCAACTGTAGAGGGTATAGGATCCTTCTCCTACTGGGTCCGTTGTACTACAAAATCCTAACCTGCACTACAGCCCTGTGATCCCTAAACTGATCCACCATGTGGATGTCAAAAATCATGTGTCATACCACTATGGACATGAACTCCACCTCTTCATGAATAGCCTAAAGAACTACAGTTTCCAGACTGATGAGAAAATGGTGGTCCTACTCCGGTACAAGGAGTCAAAACAGAACCCATATCACCAGATACTTGTGAGAATATCTGACAGAAGCGCTGAAGATATCCCATCTTTCCACACGATTGGAACTCCACTGGGTATCTTGGTAAATGTGGCCTCGTATTCCCACTCTTCCCACACTGGTAGCACACCACCTGGCTACCAAAATAAGTATCCCACCTACTACGATCTCCATATGTAGACTCCTTACAGTGATTCCTACTATCAGTCTGAGGGGTACCCACTCTGAATGCCAAACCACCCTAGATCACAGCTCCAGAATCCCTTAGATTGTGCTTTGTGATCAATTCCTAGTAGATTATAGAGGTGATGGAATTCAACCTGAAGATGTTCACCTAATATCAGATGTCATTCCTAAGACAATCCTCAAACATCCTCTCTAGAAATAACTCATCACCTCCTGGGATGGGTGTAAAGTGATGCAGCTATGTGAATAGAGAATAATACTCCATAACTGAGAGAGTAACCTACACCAGACTCATGAACTCTCAGGCTTGGTCATCCCTTAAAGTATCTGGGTAAAATTAGTCATAAAAGGCATGTTGGAACTCATCCCAATCCATAACCTGCTGGCGTCCCGCCTGTGAGATCACATCCCACTATCTCTTAGAGGAATCCCAAAGCATATATATATATAGATTCACCCTCCTCTCTGGAGACATATCTAGATGCTCTTAGATATATAGCATGGATTCTAACCATGATATTGTAGCCTGAGGTCCTCTTTCCCTTATGAAGGTGGGAGGATGTTGTGACTAGAAACCCGCGTCAGCTCTGCCATAGAAGGGGCAGGATGAGGTACTCCTCGGAAGGTCTTCATGAACCTCATGAACCCATCTCGAAACTGTTCATCATCACCGGTATCCATAATAATGGATGGTTCCAAGATTAAAACTATTGGAGAATCTACTGGTAGTCCTTGATCAGCCATGTCTGGTGTCTGATCACTACCCTATAACTAGTGTACAACTAGAGGAAATCTCGATGGAATGACTCTTCAAGGTCAAATGCACACCTTAGGTCAAGATTATCAAGGATTGAAACTTATAATTGTAAGTAGGTAATAGTAGGAAGAAATCATTAATGTTTTCTCAACATAGATACACGGCATGTTCCCTTAATCCTTCACATGGGCGTGTACTCCTTCCAACCCTGGTCGTGTAACACCCTATACACACAGTGTGTTCTTCCAAGACACGGTGTGTACTTGAATCGTGTTCCCCTTCCCAAGTTCTTCTACAAAACTAACCCAAACAATTATCCTAGGACAATACTGCACGGCATGTTTGTTCTAGACACGACATGTACTAGACGAACTTCACTGACCCGTGTTATTAGTCACATGGTCGGTTACATGTCTGACTCTACATGGAATATTCCAGATGGAAACGGTGTTTAATTCCTGATTTTCATCTACCAATGTCATTAGTCACACGGTCGGATACATAGTTTCTACAACATGATGTGTACATCTGATACATGGTGTGTCCCACCTAAGATTTCCCCAACCTCGTGTCTCTACCCAGATAGCCAGTGACATGGTTAGAGACTACATGGCGTGTACCCTAGGTACACGGCATGTACGTAATAAAAACAGTTCCTTCCAAAACAGAAGAACACATGGAATATATTCTGCAATACACACCATGTATTCTGGGTTTTTCCAGATAGTAAGCCTCCGAAACTACTCTGAAACCCCAGAAAAATGCTAAAACAAACATCAAAGTTCCAAATTCCGATCTACGAGGGACCATACTCCCCACGAATCAAAGTTTGGAATCTTATACATGTCATGTACAAGCATAACAACATGATGATCCACCAAATTCTGATTCATGAGGGCCCATAACACCTCAAGAAACAAAGATTAGTGTTCATTCAAACTAAAACTTACAAAATTGAATATCTTATTAAATAGCAGGTATTCTATCAAGGAATCTATCACAACAACATGCATATCTAGAAAAACTTCTATCACAGCAACATACAATCAGTAATGCACCCTAAATGGCATGGCAATAATGCATGACATGTGATCTATAGAAAGTGGCTATATGATGCATGAGATGGCATACCCTCATATCATCGGGTTTCAACAGAAATAGAACCTCAATAATTTCAATGATAACAGTACAAAACATGTGAATCACCCAACGATGAAATCAAATCAACTGTAATAATTGAAAAACCAAAAAAATTAGACTAAATGAGGTAAATTGGATTTTCCCTAAACACGGGTTAGCTACTCCCGAGAACATCTTGTTACCAAGTACCTATTCCATCATATCCCTGACTATAGGCTCCAAACAGTAAGTCAAGAAGAAAATAATTCCTTTGATACCACATTGTAACGTCAAAGTTCTGGGTGCCGCTCAGAGGTTCCCCATACCCAAGTGGTCACATGGCCTTAAGTGCATTTCCCAAAATGCCAGAGGCTGCTGACTAGGAGTGAGGGCCTTGGGTGTGATAGTGGAAAACTATACCCTCATTGGAAGAGTAATGAAGCGGAATTAAATAGATAATAATAGCTGGAGTAGTAATAATACCATAAAATAGTAAACAATGGAATACTGAAAGTAAATAAACAACTGCAGCATATATATATCAATAATGATGCATGATACATGTATCTAGGAAATCATCCAAAAAAGTCACAATTATGGAATACAATACTAAACTAAAGTACAAAGGAAAACAAGTAAAAAACTCTTCATCATCGCAATCCTCACCTTGGTCCAATGCTCTCCATCTCCACAATAGTCAAGTACCTGAAGTAGAAGGGCGCTTGACCTTATCTATACATGTATCAATATCATCTATTTGGGCCCAAAAGCATGACCCAAATAGGGTGTGAGATGAATCCCAGTAGGTAACCACCCTAAGATATGTGCCTAATAGTCATTGAATATATATGGCTGGTAATATGAAAAATAAAGCAATAAATAAGAAACTACTAAAAATTAAAAAATCCTACAGTTTCAATTAGATTCATTTTCATTATCAAAGTAAGCAGCTAAACAACACAAGTAACCCTCTAGGAAGTAATCATAGACTAACCCCTTTGGTTCAATGTTAAAATAGACTTTCTGAGGAATAACTCACCATCAATTCCCCCTGTGGTCCCGTATCAGTAACTATAGACACTCTGAGGAATCACTCAACGTAAAATTCTCCGTGTGGTCTTGTAATGAGGAACTACAGACACTCTGAGAGAGTAAAAAGTCCATCCCCCCTATGGTATTGCAACGTAAAGGTAAATAGACACTCTGGCGAAGCCCTCATCATATATTCCCCATATGGTCTACTACACTAGGTTCCCACAGCCCTGTGTAAGTCAATCATGCACAACGATATATGGTTTCCAAAGTAAACCTCAATAACTACTTGGATAAATAGTATACAGAATATCATAGTATGTTTGATAAAATCACTCCATCCTAACTACACTAGGATTGGAAAACAAATCATCCTAACAGGAAAAGCTAGTCCGAACGGTCCATATCAAATCCCACATGGGAAAACACCAACATAGCATGGAAAACAACCCTATTCACAATTAAAAACCTCTACTTAAGAAAACAAGACATAGTTGGAATTAACATGGCTATAATCCCTAAACACGCAATACCCCAAATAAGGGTATTGGTACTATTGCACATATAACTCAAAGACTAACTATGGAAAGGCACAAACCACCTACATCATTGTTGTATGATCGATATACTCTGGTTTCAACCTTTTAATCAAACTAGAACGTGATAGATCTACGAAAACATCAAAAAAGTTCAACCAAGGATATCTCACAAGAGATAAGAAATTGAGAGGTGAGGTTCTAGAAGAAGGAAGAACTCACCGTGGAGATTCCAATGCAATCGACGACAGTTGAAACAGAGAACGGTTGACGAGTCGGGTGTGTAAGAACCCAGTTTTTTCTGCAAAAGACTTTGGGATGTTTCTTGATGTTATTCCAGAGCAGCGCCTTCAGACGGCGTGCGATTCCGAGCCCCGTTGTGGCCGGAATTAAATTTTCAGTGCGTTCACACTGGGAATGCCAAATAAATGGGATAGCTCCTAAATTGTGATCCAGATCAGATATCTGAGTGTGTGGATGGGTCTGGAATGGGGTTTTTAACCTAGGAACGACATAAAACATGTCGGTGTGGGACGTTTGAACCCCTCACTCGCTTTCGGAACGTTAAACGAATAAATAAATAAATTTATTTATTCTTTCAATGGTGAAACTCAAGTATCTCTAAAATGGTGGCCCGGATGGGAAAACCAAAGGCACCATTGAGTTTGGAACGTGTCGTTTACCCTAGGAGGGGTATAAGTTCTACGAGCGCGGGTCATTAGTGAAAAATGGCCCCAGGGGCGTTTTCGTAATTTGGTGGCCTCAGGCGCGGTTGTTGGAACTTTTGAACGGGGCCTCGGATTAAAATTCTGAGACCTTCGTTGTGTTCGAAGCGTGGTTTTTGGCCTAGGGGAGCCTTAATCCCAACCCCGCCGAAATTTCAGGTTCAGGGCCATCGGGCGGGCGTTTAAGTATTTTCTACTTAAACGCATTCCCTCCCCTCTTCTTATTCTTCTTCTTCTTACTAAAACCCTCCCTTATCCTCCCGCTCTAGCGAAGCAGCTCCGGCAAGACGATCTCCGATGAGGTGCAGTGGTTCCGACGGTCCGCACATGAAGCGTCGGGCCACGCCCTTCGAGGTAGGGGTTTATCGTTTTTGTTTTCAATTTCCCACAATATTTGAGCACAATTTATACTGTTGAATTTCTGCCCAATCACCGATCGAAGCCCACATATGTGTAGTATATGTTATAAGGTTCTCAAAGATTTTCTCGGATCGAAAATCTGAGTCCCGAGGTGCCTGAGGCAGCCCTAGGAAGTTCTTGCCGAATTTCTGGTTTTCCGGCGGTTCCAAGCGGCGGATGGTGGTTCTAGGACGGCGGCACGGCGTTCTGGCACGGAGGCGCGGCAGCGGGCGCGACGGAAAGCCATACAGCCATCCAGCTAGCTGTGCGGAGCCTCGTTGGTGCGGGACGGCGTAGGCGGACCGGCCGAGGGAGCCGGCCGCGGGCACCGGTGAGAGGGGACAGTCGGGGCGCAGGCGCGCAACCCTGCTGGGAGACCGAGACTCGCATGACGCGGGTCTCCACGTGGACGCGACCGGCCGTGTCAGCCGGTCAGTGGAGGAGCCCACGTAGGCGCGTAGGCCTCGCGAGAGGCGGCGGGCCGCGGTGCGGCGACCCACGGGTTCGGTGGGGCCACGGCTCAGTGGGCCGGAGCGGGGTGGACCGGCCGGACCGGGCCGGTCCGGCCCAGGGATAATTCCCCTTATACCTTTGGACGCCCGTAACTTTTGCTATGAGCATCCCTTTTGCACGCCGTCTGCAGTGGCACGGACCTGACGTAGAGGTTGTCCTTTTGAGTTGGTTCTGGGAGTCTTATCTTCCAAGACGAGGGTCTCTGGGGCACGACACGTGCGTAACATTGCTAAGCGGGCTTCCCGGGAATTCTTGTTTTGGACGGCGCGGACGCGTCCAACATCCGTTTTAAGAGCCGTTAGTGGAGTTGGGACCCTGGCACCAAGGCGGAGCTTCCCAGGGTTATTTCAGGCATTGAGGCCGAAGTAGTTTCATGGGCCCCACGGCCCGTCTTTTGAGCTGCGTGCAGCGTTTAGCGACTTTCTCACCGGACATCTGTTTGGGGCGTGTGAGCAGTCGATTATGGGTGTTTTTCCGAGGGCATTTCAATGGCGCAATCCGCCCGCTTTATGTTTGCACAGAGGTGCGTTCCCTACATGGGTCGTTTTGGAAGTTGACGGTGAATTCCAACTCCTTCACCAGGTGTCTGATTCGGACGAGTGGTTAGCCGAACTTGTGTAATTTTTCGAGAGGATCGCTACGGTGCGATCCGTTCATTGTGTTTCGGGACCGGGATGTGGTTCCCACGAAGCACCACTCGTGTGCAGTGCTCCGGAATGCACCTTTTTCTCCGGTTATCTGTTGCACTCCTGTGAGTAGTGCTTTTTACGTGTTTTCTCGAGGGGATCGCAATGGTGCGATGCGCCCGACTGTTTTCAGGGCGGAGGCTTGGGACCATGGGACGTCGTTCGGGCATGAGGCGGTGTTGGAGACCTTTCCATCGAATATTCGTTTGAGCTGAGTAAGTAGTCTATCTCGTGTGTTTTTTCCACGAGGATTACAATGGTATGATCTGTTTGGTTGTGCGGAGCCTCAAACGCGGTCTTATTAAATGTGTAAATATAAAAGGTGCCCCGGTGGCGGTTCCTCTACCATGTTTGTAGTGGACCTTTGGCGTGTGATCGCGTACACTCCTGGGAGATTGAGGTTGGTGTTTAAATATATGTGGTTGACTGTTCCCCAGTCGTTGAGGCGGCAAGTTGGAGATGTTACGTCATGCTTTTGCGTTGACGTTGGGTGTCATGTGCACGATAGCCATTGGGCTAAAAATGAGGTATAATCTGGGAGTATACGGGAGCGCTTGGAGGTACGTGTGGTTTGTACCTGAGACTTTTGGTGTACTTGGTTGGGGATTGACTTGGGGCCACATGTCGTGTAGGCCCAATGTGTGTGTCGTGTTCTGCTTTGCGTACCTTTGACCCCTCGCGATGTAGAGGGTCCCTCGGTTCTTGTTTGTTGACTAGCGGGGTTGAGTTTTTCCCCTGGATCTGTGCTCGATGGTTTAGATCATCAGGGTTGAGTGGTTTCCCCTGGTCTTTTTCCGAAGTCAGATGGTTGCGTGATAACCACTTCGTGTTCGGTTTTCCAGTGCTTTACCATCCAGTAGAGATGGCCAGAGCAGTTCTGGGTTTACCCTCCAGCGGGGCTACCCAGTGGGTTACTCATTGACTTCTCAGGGTTTACCCTCTAAGAGAGACTAGGTAGTGGGTCACCCGACGACTCTTGAGGGTTTACCCTCCAACAGGGATGGGTAGTGGGTCACCTGTCGTCTTGTTTCAGGTCTACCCTCCAATAGGGCTGGGCAGTGGGTCGCATGTTGAGTTGTTTAGGTTTTACCCTCTATTAGAGACTAGGAAGTGGGTCACCCATGACTCTTGAGGGTCTACCCTCCAGTAGGGCTGGGTAGTGGGTCGCTCTTCATCTTGTTCCTGGTGTACCCTCCAACAGGGATGGGCAGTGGGTCACCTGTCGACTTCTTCCAGGTCTAACCTCCAGCAAGGTTGGGCAGTGGGTCGCCTGACGACTTATTCCAGGTTTACCCTCCAGCAGGGCTGGGCAGTGGGTCGCCTGATGATGTATTATGAATTACCCTCCAGCAGGGCTGGGCAGTGGGTCACCTGATATCATATTATGAATTACCCTCCAGTAGGGATGGGCAGTGGGACACCTGTGGACATTCCAGACTCATACCTTTCTACTAGGTTAGTCTGTGGCTTTCCTCCATGATTGTCGGAGTGGGACCCTTGGTTGTACGGGTTAGTGATGGAACGATCTTGAATTTGAGGAGACCTCTCGACTGCGGGGCAGTGACGAGTTGTGGTTTGACGTTCCCCCAGAACTCTCAAGTACGAGGAGCGATTTCCCCACCGAGACGCGTCCTTGTGACGCGACCCAAAACCGTTTGGTTGAGTTAGTGCCGCCCAAAGAGGATAGTGTCGAGGTGCGGTGGTTGATCCCTTAACGTGTAGATCGGGGCAGATGTGCGGGATGCTGGGCATCGATGTTGTTATTTCTGGGACTGTTGGCAACTCACTTTCTTGGGCTGAGATACGGGTTGGAGATCCCCTTACGATCTTGTTTGGGTTTCTTGTTGAGCATACAGATATGTATATACCTTGTTTCCGGTACTCACTTCTTGGGTTTGGTTACTCTCCTTCCAGGAGAGGCGAAGACGCGCGAGGTATGCCATGTGCTTTTCATGTCTAGCTTCTCGTGGTTGGGCGAGTCTACTCTTCTGCTATAGGTAGAAAAGACTCGACGGGAATTTAATATTCTCACCGTTTCCAGCTCCTTGTGTCTGGATGAGTCTACCTCCTTTCTTTTGTTGGGTTGAGCTGGACTCTCTACTGGTATTCTACTTCACTCTCTGTTGTACTCCTTTACTTTTCCTGTTGTCTCTACTGCTCACCCTTCGGTACCTCCTTTGTTTCTCCCTCGAGCCTTTGGGGTATCCTACTGAGTATTTTTTATACTCACCCCTGCTTGGGCTTTTCCCGCACGTGGTGTGCCCTTGTAGATGACGGACAGGTTGGTCGTGACTTCAGAGGATCTTAGGAGTTCTGGAGATTGGGCCGCATGCGGTGGTCATAGCCGGGTTCCAGGTGGGAGACCCGTCAACTATTTCTTTTTGTTTACCTGTTTCCGGGTTGTGACACCTTTTCTATTTGGGCGCGTGTTTTGCCCCTTTTTCCTTTTAATCACTTTTCTTGTACTGTTTATAGGTCGATGCACATTTGTGGTACATATATAGTAGTTTCCTTTTCTTTACTTTCCTTTTTTTACTCTGCACTATTGCATTGAGTGTGTTGTGTGTGTGTGTACATGTACTTAGGAAAAGGTTTCCCCGAGTTGATGTGCCTTCGGCGCTGGTCGTCATCCCCTGGCCTATGGAGGCGGGCTTGGGGTAGTTGCGGCTTGAGCCCAGGTAGGTTCGGTTCATGACAAAGTGGTATCAAAGGTGGTTCATTCCTTGGGACGTTGTTCGGACATCCCTAAAATAAAAAGAATTGGTTGGGATTTAGGGAAACAGTGTCAATGTGTCTCGAGAGCGGCTCTCAGGCCAGGGAGTCCAGTGATAGTGCGGCGACCGACGTATCCATTCACCAGGACCTTGATAACCCGCTTGTCGACTCGGCATGCTGAGACACTTTTTGTAGGGAAATTTGTTTGTGCATCACATAGGATTGAGTATTTGACTGTCCTTCTTGAGTCATCTCCCCATCGTTGTTATTGGTATATACATATATTCTTATCTGACCTCAGAACTCCTTGATAATATTCAGGATGTCTCCGCGATGACAGCCAGCCAGCATACCAGCTTTGGTTCGTGACGATAACCCTGTGAGCTAAGAGGCCACAGTCCAGGACCCATCATGCGAGCCCCTTTCTCTGGGTGGGCCGGTAGTATCACCTCAACCTGTTGAGCAGTAGACAGCTTCAACAGAGCAGGATGAGTTTGAGCGCAGGTTGAGTGCGCTCTGTGAGTTCCAATAGCAGAGACCGCTGAGGTTTAGTGGTGAGCCAGACCTTCAGGAAGCAGAGGTTTGGCTAGAGATAGTGGTTCGCCTTTTCATGGTTGTGCAGACGCTGAAAAATTTGAGAGTGGCTTTGGCAGCCAACCTTTTTCGTGGATCAGCTCGGCATTGGTGGAGTCTAGTGACTCGGTTTCTTGACGAGTCGTCGCTTCTGTGGGGCGACTTCCAGTTGTTGTTTCGTGAGGATTTTTTTCCCTCATTATGATCCATTAGAATTCAGGAGCTCCTGCAGTTTCAGCAGGGAGGGATGACGGTGGCCGAGTACGCGGCTAGTTTCACAGACTGTGCACGCTTTTACCCGAACATGGTCCATGATGACAACATCTGAGCACGGAAGTTTGAGCAGGGTCTCCGCTGAGATATTCATGATTTCATAGTACCCTTGGGAATTTACACCTATGTCGGGGTGCTGGAGTAGGCGCTGGTGACAGAGAGCTTCCTGTCATGTTCTAGAGTTGGTGGTGGCAACAGGCACGTTGGAGTTGAGACGTCTGCCGCAGCTAGCAGGCGTCGGCAAGCAGAACCTCGACGGAGGTGGCTTTCTGACAACTGAACTCAGGGGCGTGGCCATACACCACAGTGGTACCGTAGGGCACCAGTGCATCCCAGAGAGAGTCGGTGCTATGATTGCGATGGGCGAGGTCACCTGGCATGGGACTGCCCGACCAGGTATGCAGAGATCTTTGGGAAGGCAGCAGGTACTCCACCAAGACAGAGGCAGCGCCATGATCGGATTATTACCCAGAGAGGTGGTGCTAGTATAGGATCATGAAGAGATGGGGTGGGGGATGACTTTAAGAGGTCTTCCTATCACCACTAGGTGGTCCACGTCAGGCTCCAGGAGCTGATAGTTGGGACCACGGGAAGCTGCGATCTTTCGATGTCTATGATCCTGCAGAGCATGAGGTGATAAGAGGTACGCTCTATGGCTCTTCTACCTTTTGCAGTTGAATTTTTAGACTCTGTGTGTTAAGTTCTTTTTATCCCCACTTCTTCCTTGAGTTGATACCAGGGTGATGCAGGGCGTCGGGTGTAACCCTATGTTGGTAAAGTAGAAGGTGTGAGACCCTTCTCTTTAGTCGATGGTGTTGACTCCTTCGCCTTTCGAGCATGTAAGAGTGTCTTGGTTGTGGGAGATCAACTGTGAATCTTCATGACCAGATATCCTTGGGTGCTTCACCATATGGATATTCTGAAGGAGGGAATCACCGGGCCTTGTTCTAGGTGCAGGAGGTGATTCCAGTCGTGGCGTGCGATGTGGAGGTTCGGTCGGGGAGGTGAGCTACCCCCGAGAGCCTTCGGGTCGTGTGATACCATGAAAAGGGATGGTGAGGTTCCCTACCGCCTTACCCTAACCCCAAAGTCTGGAGTGGGTGAACGACGTATCCCGCATGGATTACCTGAGGAGATGTGTGTTTGCTCCTATGCACGTCATCGGCAAGGTCCGACCACGCATGAACAGATCAAATCCTTTGGTCTGTGAGTGGTGATGCTGGAATGTGCAAGAGTTCTTCTGGGTACGGGAGAGCCAAGTGTGGGCTTAGTACCCTGAGTGGTTCCCTGGTTTTACTTTTCAGGGATGAAAATCTTGAAAGAGGGAATGATGTAAGAACCCAGTTTTTGCTACGAAAGACTTTGGGATGTTTCTTGATGTTATTCCAGAGTAGTGCCTTCAGACAGCGTGCGATTCCGAGCCCCGGTGTGGCCAGAATTAAATTTTCAGTGCGTTCACACTGGGAATGCCAAATAAATGGGATAACTCCTAAAATGTGATTTGGATCATAGATCCGAGTGTGCAGACGGATCTAGAATGGGGTTTTTACCCTAGGAACGACATAAAACATTTCGGTGCGGGACGTTTGAACCCCTCGCTCGCTTTCAGAACGTTAAACGGATAAATAAATTAATTTATTTATTCGTTTAATTTTGAAACTCAAGTATCTCTTAAACAGAGTCCCGGATGGGAAAACCAAAGGCACCGTTGAGTTCGGAACATACTGTTTACCCTAGGAGGGGTATAAGTTCTACGGGCGCGGGCCATCAGTGAAAAATGGCCCCAGGGGCGTTTTCGTAATTTGGAGGCCTCGGTGCGGTTGTTGTAACTTTTGAACGGGGCCTTGGATTAAAATTCTGAGACCACCTTTGCGTTCAGAGCGTGGTTTTTGTTCTAGGGGAGCCTTAATCCTGACCCTACCTAAATTTCAGGTTCGGGGCTATCGGGCGGGCGTTTAAGTATTTTCTACTTAAGCGCATTCCCTCCCCTCTTCTTCTTATTCTTCTTCCTCAAACCCTCCCCTCTCCTCCCACTCTGGAGAAGCATCTCTAGCGAGGTGATCCCCGGCGAGGCGCAGCAGTTCCGACGGTCCACACATGAAGTGTCGGGCCACTCCCTTCGAGGTAGGGGTTTATCGTTTTCGTTTTCAATTTACCACAATCTTTGAGAACAATTTATGCTGTCTAATTGCTTCCCGGTCATTAATAGAAGACCAAAGATGTGTATTATATGTTCTAAGGTTTCTGACCCTCTTTTCGGATCAAAAATCCGAGTCCCGGGGTGGCCGGGGCTGCCCCGGGAAGTTTCTGCCGAATTTCTGGTTTTCCAGCGGTTCCAAGCGGCGAATGGTGGTTTCGGGACGGCGGCGCAACATTCTGGCACGGCGGCACGGCAACGGGCATGGCGGAAGGCCGGCCGACCATCCGGCCGGCTGGGAGGCACCTCGCCAGTGCGGGACGGCACAGGTGGACCGGCCGAGGGTGCCGGTCGCGGGCGCTGGCGAGAGGGGACGGTCGGGGTCGCAGGCATGCGACCCCGCGGGGAGACCGAGACCCGCATGACGCGGGACTCCGCGTGGACGCGATCGGTCATGTAGTCCGGTCGGTGGAGGACCCGTACAAGTGCGCGGGCCTCGCGGGAGGCGGCGGGCCGCGGCTCAGTGGGCCGGAGCAAGGCGGACTGGCCGGACCGGGCCGGTCCGGCCCAGGGGTAATTCCCATTAGACCTTTGGACGCCTGTAACATTTGTTACGGGCGTCCGTTTTGCGTGCCATCTATGGAAGCACAGACTTGATGCAAAGGAAGACCTTTTGAGTTGGTTCCAAGATTCTTAACTTCTGAGACGAGGGGCTTGGGGCACAACACGTGCGTAACGCAGCTAAGCGGGCTTCCCGGGAATTCTTGTTTTGGACGGCGCGGACGCGTCCGACGTCCGTTTTAAGCACAGTCTATGGTGTTGGGACCCTATCACTAAGGCGGAGATTTCCAGGTATTTTTAATGCGTTGAGGCCGAATTAGAGGTGTGGGCCCCACGGCCCATCTTTTGAGCTGCGTGCAACGTTTAGCGACTTTCTCACCGGACGTCTGTTTGGGGCATGTGAGCAGTCGATTCTGGGTGTTTTTCTGAGGGAATTGCAATGGCGCAATCTGCACACTTTAATTCTACATGGAGGTGCGGGCCCCATGTGGGCCATTTTGGGATTTGACGGTGAATTCCAACTCCTTCAACAGGTGTCCGATTTGGACGAGTGGTTAGCCGAACTTGTGTAATTTTTCGAGGGGATCACTACGGTGCGATATGTTCGTTGTGTTTTGGGACCAGGATGCGGGTCCTATGAAGAACCGCTCATGTGCGATGCGCCGAAATGCACCTTTTTCTCTGGATATCCATTGCACTCATGTGAGTAGTGCTTTTGACATGTTTTCCCGAGGGGATCGCAATTGTGTGATGCGCCCGACTATTTTTGGGGCCGAGGCTCGGGATCACGGGACGTCATTCGGGCATGAGGTGATATTAGCGACCTTTCTGTCGGATATCCATTTGAGGTGAGTAAGTAGTCTATCTCGCATGTTTTTTCCATGAGGATTACAACGGTATGATCCATTTGGTTGTGCAGATCCTCATACGTGGTCTTATTAAATGTTTAAATATAAATGGTGCCCTGGTGGCAGTTCCTCTACCTTGTTTGTAGCAGACCTTTGGTGTGTGATCGCGTGCACTCTTGGGAGAGTGAGGTTGGTGTTTAAAGAGATGTGGTTCACTATGCCCCAGTCGTTGAGGTGACAAGTTGGAGATGTTACATCACACTTTCGCGTTGACGTTGGGTGTCGTGTGCACGATATCCCTTGGGCTGAAAATGAGGTATACTCTGGGAGTATATGGGAGCGCTTGGAGGTACATGTGTTTTGTACCTGAGACTATTGGTTCACTTGGTTGGGGATTGACTTGGGGCTACACGTCGTGTAGGCCCCATGTGTGTGTCGTGTTCTACTTTGCGTATCTTTGACCCCTCACGACGTAGAGGGTCCCTCAGTTCTTGTTTGTTGACTAGCGGGGTTGATTTTTTCCCCTGGATCTGTTCTAGATGGTTTAGATCAGCAGGGTTAAGTGGTTTCCCCTGGTCTTGTTCCAGAGTCAGATGGTTGCGCGATACCCACTCCGTGTTCAGTTGGCCAGTGTTGTACCATCCAGTAGATATGGCCAGAGCAGTTCTGGGTTTACCCTCCAGCGGGGCTAGGAAGTGGGTTACTCATCGACTTCTCAGGGTTTACCCTCTAGCAGAGACTAGGAAGTGAGTCACCTGATGACTCTTGAGGGTCTACCCTCCTGTAGGGCTGGGCAGTGGGTCGCCCGTCGTCTTGTTTCAGGTCTACCCTCCAGCAGGGCTGGGCAGTGGGTCTCTTGTCGACTTGTTCACATTTTACCCTCTAGAAGAGACTAGGTAGTGGGTCACCCGATGACTCTTGGGGGTCTACCCTCTAGCAGTGCTGGACATTGGGTTTCCCATCGTCTTGTTCCAGGTTTACCCTCCAGCAGGGCTGGGCAGTGGGTCACCCGTCGACTTCTTCCAGGTCTACCCTCCAGCAAGGCAGGGCAGTGGGTCGTCTGATGACTTATTCCAGGTTTACCCTCCAGTAGGGCTGGGCAGTGGGTCTCCTGATGATGTATTATGAATTACCCTCCAGCAGGTTTGGGCAGTGGGTCACCCGATATCATATTATGAGTTACCCTCCAACAGGGCTGGGTAGTGGGTCACCCAATATCATATTATGAATTAACCTCCAGCAGGGCTGGGCAGTGGGACACCCCTTAACATTCCAGACTCAGACCTTTCTACTAGGCTAGTCTGTGGCTTTCCTCGGTGATTGTCGGAGCAGGACCCTTGGTTTTACGGGTTAGTGATGGAATGATCTTGACTTTGAGGAGACCTCTCGACTGAGGGGAAGTGATGAGTTGTGGTTTGACGTTCCCCCAGAACTCTCAAGTACGAGGAGCGATTTCCCCAACGAGACGCGTTCTTGTGACGTGACCCAAAACCGTGTGGGTGAGTCAATTCCTCCTAAAGTGTATAGTGTCGAGGTGCGGTGATTGAGCCCTTGACTTGTAGTTTGGGGCAGATGTGTGGGATGCTGGGCATCAATGGTGTTATTTCTGGGACTGTTGGCGACTCACTTTCTTGGGCTGAGCTACGAGATGGAGATCCCCTTACGATCTTGTTTGGGTTTCTTATTGAGCATACAGATATGTATATACCTTATTTCGGGTACCCACTTCTTGGGTTTGGTTAATCTCCTTCCAGGAGAGGCGAAGACGTGCGGGGTATGCCACGTGCTTTCCGTGTCTAGCTTCTCGGGGTTGGAAGAGTCTACTCTCTTGCTATATGTAGAGAAGACTCGATGAGAAGTTCAGCTTATCACCATTTCCAGCTCCTTGTGTCTGGACGAGTCTACCTCCTTTCTTTTGTTGGGTTGAGCTGGACTCTGTACTGGTATTCTACTGCACTCTCTGTTGTACTCCTTTACTTTTCCTCTTCGCTCTAGTTCTCACCCTTCGGTAACTCCTTTGTTTCTCCCTCGAGCCTTCGGGGTATCCCACTGAGTATTTTTTATACTCACCCCTGCTTGGTCTTTTCCCGAACTTGGTGTTCCCTTGCAGACGACGGACAGATTGGTCGTGACTTCAAAGGAGCTTAGGAGTTCGGGAGCTTGGGATGTGTGTGGTGGTCGTAGCCGGGTTCCAGGTGGGAGACCCGTCAGCTGTTTCTTTTTGTTTACCTGTTTCCGGGTTTTGGCACCTTTTCTGGTTGGGCACGTGTTTTTCTCCTTTTTCCTTTTCAGCACTTTACTTGTACTTTTTAGAGGTCAATTCACATTTTTGGTACATATATAGCAGTTGCCTTTTCTTTACTTTCCTTTTTTTTACTCTGCACTGTTGCATTGAGTGTGCTGCGTGTGTGTGTACAGGTACATAAGCAAAGGCCTCCCCAAGTTGTTGTGCCTTCGGCGCTGGTCTCCAGCCCCTGGCCTATGAAGGCGGGCTTGGGGTAGTTGCCGCTCGAGCCTGGGTAGGGTCGGGTCATGACAGGGGGCTCAGAGAAGATGTGTCGGTCTCATTCTCTCTTGGAAAAGGCGAGTTGAGAAGAAGTCGTTTCTTCTAATTAGATGTGACCCCGATCCATTTAATGAAATAAAAAACAAAAGTACACATCATGTTCTTTAAATGTACACGGTGTGTACTTTCCGTTTCCAGTCCCCGCTTTAGGCAGCCTCTAGGTCACCCCACACGACCATGTACTCGGTTTTTACACAGCCAGTACACGACTACCCATAGAAATTGGGTACATGGCGTGTACTCCTAAAATTTATAGAAACTTCTCTTTTTCTCAAAAACAACCAAAAAAGAAAGACATACCTGAAAAGAAGATATGGGTTCTTACATTTTGCATAAATTTTGAAAAATAAGTACAAATATTTTTATTAGCTGACCCAAAAATAACATCAGCTACATTGATTTATAAAAGTAAAATATCATAAGAGTTTTTTTAAAAATTACTAGGATCTGTTAATCCCACTAAAAAATAATTTTCCAAAATAAAAAACTAAATCTTTCATAGTATGACATTGGTTGTTTTTTATGGTTATAAATATTTTTAGAAAGTTTAAAAACAAAAAATTAGCATATGAGGGTTTTTAAAACCTATAGGTTTCCCAATATAAACTTCATCCACAAAATAACTATTTAAAAATATAGATTTTATATCCATCTGATATAATTTAAAATTCATATGAGATTCATAGGCCCATATAATTCTAATGGATTCTAGCCTCGAAACAAGGGAAAAAGTTTCTTCATAACATTTTCCTTCCTCCAAATTGTAACCTTTAACAACTATCCAATACTTATTCTAAGTAATTATAACTTGATTGTACTTATTATTTATAAATATCCATTTAGTTCATATAACTTGGTGGTTTTAGGGTCTATCAACTAAATCTCAAACAATATTTCTCTTAAACTGGTTTAGTTTTTATGGCTTGGCTATCAACTAACTTCTATATTTTATAAATTATTCTTTGTTCTTTGGTTAAAAATGGTATAGGATGGCATTGAACTCAACTAGGTTTCCAACACTCCCTCTATTATTTACACATTCACCTAAGTTTTATATAATATTTTCTAATGGGTGGTCATTTAAGGTTATAAGTTTTCTAGGTAAGACACTTTTAGGTTCCTCAATTCCTTGTTCTTCTAAACTATATTGACTCTATTAATATTCTAATTTATTTTCAAAATAATCTTTAGAAGAGTCAGGTCATAAGTTATTTAAATAATCAGTGACTACATCTATTTTAATCTTAATGTGATCAAATAGATCACTTTCATCAAACATCACATGAACTGATTCTTTGAATATCCTTGAATTTTTATGAAACACTCTAAAATCTTTATAAGTAGAAAAATATCCAAAAAATATTCCTTCATAAACCTTTGAATCAAACTTACCAAGTATTTCCTTTATGTTCAAGTTACACATCTTTCTTCCAAAAACATTAAAGTATTCAACTCTAGGTTTTATGTTATCCTATAAATCATAGGGTTTCTTCTATATAAAAGGTTAGATTAAAACTCTATTCATGATATAGAAAGTTGTATTAATAGTTTCTAACCAAAAATAGGTAGTAAGACTACAATTTCCCAGTTAAGATATTTGTTTCACTAATAGGGGGTGAATCAATGATATATTTTTCTTTTATGTTTCTAATGAAACAACATTCACCTCTTATTACATATTTCTTTCCTTACTAAAAACAATTCAAACACACATCTATAGGAACATAAGAATTTTCAAGGTTTACTACTCAACAAGAGTACCAACATCCTTTGTATGGTTAGGAAATGGTCTAATACCACTCAATCCACTATAAAAAATCCATTTGTTTGAATTAAAATGAGTAGGATATTCTCTTAAACTTGTTTAGTACTATGATCAATACAATAGTGCATGTGATTCAAGTAGTAAGAAATGATATAATATGGTTTTTGTAACAAACAAGTTACTGTGCTTCTTGAACAAATTTCACAAATATGATCATTCAAATAAATTCTTCACATTCTTACCCAAAAGTGGTAAGAACTTATTCTAGAATTCATAATGATACTCATTCTGATTTCCTAGTTTGATTACCAAGTATGATTGATCAATAGATAAATATGACTCTCTCAGAATACAATAGATATAATTATGAACCACTTCTATCTCAATCTGAAAAACCCAATCTAATTCTAGAAACCCTGAATATGATATTGTAACTTCTTATTTATTCTTCATTCTAGAAACTTTTTTCAACAAAACACAATTTAGAAACAAATTCTTTTTAGAAATTCAGAGCTTCTCTCTCTTCTTCTTAGTTGTACATCTCTTTCAAAAAGTACAAAGTACTTTTACCTTTTATAGTTAACCCAAAAGAGGTTTGGGTGGGATTCAAAAAATGTTTTATAATAAAAAAAAATTCCTAAAAATAAATTATCTCTGAATTTTAGGTTCATTTATAACTTCCTTAATGCTTCTTAACTCTTCTAGAACCTTCTCGAATCTTTAAATAACTTTAACTTTCTTATGATTTTCTTAACTAACTTCAGTATGATTATAATTTTCCATTTTTATTTCCAAATATTATTTCTTTATTATGATTCTCCATACCACTTTCATATATGAAGAAATAGACAAATTCAATATTCTTAGAAAGAGTCACTCTAATTCTGATTCTGATTTTCCATTAAGATTTCTCCATTATGATGAGGGAATTTGGTCACTCCGATTTTCTTGAACCTCTTATAAAAAAATCAAAACTAAAGACATCCCATTAAGTTTCTTTATTTCAATTGAAAAACCAATATTATCATTTTTATTTCATCATTACAATGATGATAATAGATTATTCAATAAGATGGTTCTTATCCCATATGGAAATAAAATTCTTGAAATCAAATCAAAGTTCTTCTTTCTCTTGACCCGCTTGTAAGAAAGGCAACCAATAATTCATCTTTGATGAAAATGGTTGACTACATTATTGATTGATCTTTGAATTTTTTTGGTATTGTCACCCAAAAAAAATTACTTTTTTTCCCCTTTTCATTGGTCCTAAAAACTCCCAATGAAAAAAATTCTACCTCTAATGACTACAATGGAATATTGAATCTAATGGACCGGTATCATCAGTTTTGAGTTCATTAACTTATTTATTATCGGAATATGATACTATTGAACTTTGAAAATTTAAATTATTTTTCCTTTTTGATTATGAAACTCATTAATTTATTTCTCTGAATATTTTAATCTTTTGGATTTTGGTCTGACTGAAAACCATCACCTTTGTTTTCCCACATTACAATCAACCTTCTCATTCTTCAAACAAAACTATGTTCGATGATCCCGCTCTAATGATCTAATAATAAAAACCGTTAGAAAAAAATTCTTTAACTAACTTATCCTTGTAAGTATTAATTATTTCATGACTTTGATTATGTTAAATATTAACTTTATAATCGCCTAACTTATAATGGAAAGTATTATAACTTTCCATTCTTCTAGCAACATTTTTCTTTCCTACTCAGCCTAACTATGATTGTCCTAAATATGATTGGCATCACCCTTCTCACCTCTTCTTTCATCAATATTTAATCATATGTTTTACAACTTAATTATGATTTTTGAGAAATACAGAATAGAAAAGCATCGTTAGATTTTAATTATATTTATTTAGCCTCTCATTATTCCCTATTACGATCAAGTTTTCCATTCTAGACTCAAGGTGAGTTCAATGATCCTTTTATTCCAGTAAGAATATCTGTAATCTGATATAATATTTAAGCATGGTGAGTATGATTTCATAAATGTGATGGTTAGTACAATTTTCCATTTTTTACAAAGTGAATTATATTATTTTCTTTGAAAAATCTTGGACAACAAAAGACAACACACTTACAAAATTATTCTTAACTTCGAAAAACCTTCTCCAGCCAACTTGGTCCCAACAATATACCTCTTCTGATTTTTTTTCAATAAATATTCATAAATAACTGAACATAGTAACCTCAATATATGGATTACTTATAAAAAAATATAAGCCAACATTAGATAACTCAGTGTAGAAAATAATAATTATTGACAAAAAATCCATGCTGTCCAAAATTAGTGATCATAAAAACAACTTCATAATTTTTTCATATATTTCTCCACCTTTTTTTCATCTTCCAAAAGTAGTGATCATGAAAACCAATTCAAACTTTCTTTATATCTTACTTCACATTTTCCTTTTCTTCTCCCAAAAGTAGTGATCATAAAACCTATTCAGACTTTCTTCATATCTTTCTTCACCTTTTTATTTTCTTCTTCCACATTCCTATAACAAAAGTTTCCTATAATCACTCTAATAAATAGTTATAATAGTTCCCACAATTGCAATGTTGGATTAAAATCATACCCACAACTCCACCTTTATGCATGCTTCCATAAGGATAGATTTATGAAATAATTATCCCCTTTGAAAACACTATACAAAGTTAATATGGGAGAGGGTACATAAACACATACCTAAAACATGATGAGAAATAGGTTGGACACCCATGTTCAACCTCATTTTTTGAAAAGGTTCCTTCGATAAAGGTTTTGTGAAAATGTTAGCAACTTGTTCGGATGTAGGAATATACTATAGCTTCAATTCATTATTATCCACATGATCTTTGTTGAAATGATTTTTGATATCAATATGTTTTAAACTAGAATGTTTTACCAGATTCCTGGTAATGTTTATTATACTTTTATTATCACAACATAAGAGCAAGTGTAACCTTGCATCAACAAATAAGTATTCTAACTGAGTTTTCATCCATATAAGTTGGGTATAATCTTTAATGGAAGAAACATAATCATCTTTATCCATGCTAAGAGTTAATGAATTTTGTTTCACTATATGCCAACTAAAACAAATCTTACCCATAAAGAATACTCCACAAAATGTGGATCTTCTATTATCAAAATTTCCTTCCCAATTTGTATCTGAATATCCAAACAAGTTAATACTTTTTGAGCTATCATACCAGATTTTGAAATTTTTTGTGCCCTTGATATATCTGAAAATTATTTTTCTATCAAGTAAATGTGATTATTTAGGATCACTCTATAATATTTCAAATAAGGTAATAGAATAAAAAATGTTGGGTCTTGAGGAATTAAAATATAAAAAACTCTCAATCAGCTCTTGAAACTCTTTATGATCAACTTTATTGCCTTCTTCATCTTTACTTAAATTGGTTCCCATAGAAATTTGTGTAGAAACTAGTTTCGAATTTTCCATTCCAAACTTCTTAATAAGTTCTTTAGCATAATTTTATTGAGAAATAAATTTTTTTTTCTTCTTCTGTAAGATTTTTAACCTACGAAATTATTTCATTTATCTCATCATGGATATCTCAAATAAATTTTTCATCTCTTTATCAAATCATTCACAAGATATTTCTTCATTCCTAGAAAAGATAATGTCATCAACATAAATAACTATGATGACGTAAAAATCCTGACGTTCCTTGATATAAATATTATTATCAAATATTACCTTTTTAAAATTCATATTCTTTAAGAAGGTATCTAATTTGGAATATCATTCTCTCAGATCTTGTTTTATCCCGTACAAGGATTTCTTTAACATTAACACATAAATTTCATCTTTCCCAACAATAAAGCCACATGGTTTTTCAATGAAAACTTCCTTATCAATATCCCCATCTAGAAATGTGGACTTTATATCGATTTGAAAAAATAAAAACTTTGTCGTGAAGTAATAGAAATAAAGATTATGATTGTTTCTAACCTTTCCACTGGAGAAAAAGTTTCATCAAAATCAACACCTTCAATTTCTGAGTAACCTTTTCACACTAATCGTTCCTTATTACTTTTCAATTATCCTTCTTTATTTTGATTTTTCTATAAAACACACTATGTACCAATAATATTTCTATTATCTGGATAAGGTATGAGTTCCCATGTATCATTATTTTATATTTGATCTTGTTATTTGTTCATTTCATGAACCCATTCATGATGCTCAAAGTCTTTATTCACATCATTCAAATCAACTTTTAAATATAAAGAAGTGTGTGTAACAACTTTTAATGTTCTTCTTGTTTGAACCATATAATTTTGATCACCAATAATGTTCTGAGTCTCTACTTGCTTCCTTATCCTGGGATGAGATTTTTGAGTTTCTACTTCATCACATAAAATAGTTGCGTATGATTCTTATTCTTGAGTAGGATTACCATTGGCAGTATCCTTATCAGAATTGTTAACAAATATTTTGTAATCCTACTCAACTTCCTTATAAAACCATGTTTGTTTATCTTCCTCAGCCTTTTAAATAACTTTCACATCAACAGAATCAAAAAAAATAATTATTATTTGTTGAAACATCTGTATCCTCTACCTTCTAGAGATATCTAAGAAAAAATTCATCTTTATCTCTCTACTCAAACATTCCAAGGTTTCTACCTTTCTTATTTATGATGCAAGGACTCCGAAAAAATATTAAGTTCTTAAAACTTGGAGTTTTTTCATAATAAATTTTATATGGAGTCATATCTAAGCATGGCTTATAGAAACATTAGTTTTTGATATACGAAGTAGTACTCATGGCCTTACTCCTATAGTAATGAGAAAGACCATGTTCAAGTAACATAGTTCTCCCTATTCCAACTAAACTTTTTTTCTTCCTTTTAGAAAACAAATTTTGTTGAGGAATTTATGGTGAACTGGACTCATTCTTAATTCCATGCTTCTCAAGATAATTTTCAAATTCTTTATTTTTGTATTCCCAACCATTATCAATTCTCAACTTCTTCACTGAATACTCACATTCCTTCTCATGTTTCCTCCTTAAACTTTTAAAAAATTTCAGACCATTTGACTTATGTTTCATATACATAACACAAGTAATGAGATTGAATTAATCAATGAAATTTATTAAGTAATTATCTCCATTATTTGATTGTTTTCTCATTAGAAAACAGATATTGGAATGAATAAGTTCTAGGGGTATTTTTGAATAAATCTAAACTTTCTTATGCACTGAGTTAGTAATTTTTCTTTTTTGAAAAATTGTGCAACACCACTCTCTTCTTCTTAACATATCAGTAATACCATGGACACTATCTCATTTTGATAACTTGTTCATGTTTCTCTCACACATGTTTTTTATCCCTTTATACCAAAACTGATTCTCCTACACAATGTCCAATTAATAAGAGTTTTTTATTTCACCAACTTGAAATAAGTTTCCTTTTATATGGTGTCCCCTTGTAACCATCTTTACATATTCATTACTATTCACAAAATACCCATCATTTCTAAAAATAACTTTTTTACCATAATAGAGTTATTAAAAACTTATAAAGTTCTTTTTATCCCATCAACATAAAAATATTTCTTGGACCTCAACTTTTCTTTCCCAATGATGGCTTGTCCAACACCTTTGATTCTCATAGATTCATAATTTCTAAATTTAATTGTTCCTTATTTGAATTCTTTCATATTCCTTAATAGATTTAATTATCCTATAATATGAGAAGAACACCCACTATCAATAATCCAAGGTAGTTCTCCTTTTGTATATTTCAGATCGATTTCTAAGACAATAGCTTTTTATTTCTCTTTTTATTTATTATTCTCCAGATTATAAGAATCATTAACAACCTTTTATTGTTCTAGTAACAAAAAAATAAGTTCTTATGAAATATGTACAGGCTATCCACATATTTTAAAATTAATTTCCATAAATTATAACATATTTTCAATTTTCACACCAACCTTCTCAGGTTTCTTACAAACATCCTTCTTATACTTCTTTCTTTGAGGATATTGAATCCCCCTCAAAATTTTCATTCTATAATTTGTGTAATAGTGGTAATTTTTTTGATTTAATAAACACATATTTATCATATTTCTCCACAAAAATACTAGTAGTATACATAGAAATAATATTTTACTTTCAAAATTCCATACTAATAGAAGTTATGAACTTGTTTCTCCGTAACCTTCTCATATTTATTATCAGATATTTGTTTCCCAATAACTTTTCTGTTCTTAGTCAAAACCTTCTTATTTGGTATGCATTTATTTTCATCCTTATCAAAACCATAAGTATTAGAAACTTTTTTAAACTCAAATTTTTTAGAAACTTATAACTTCTCGACTTTTTTTTTCTCAGCCACATAAATAGCTTTCCAAGATTTCTTATTTTCATAAACAATTCCATGTTTATTCCCATCCTTAGAAGGTAAATTTTGAACCTTCTAACTTTTACCCTTTCTAGAACATTCAAAAACTTAAAATATAGAGATTTATATACTTATATCCCTATGTTCATATTTATAGAGTTTTTATTGGACAATTTCCAACTCTTATTCTTTTTCCTTCATCTCCACTTCCAGATGTTCATTACGATTCTTTTCTTTCTCGAGATACATCTTCAAATAATCAATCTCTTCCATCATTTTGAATTTCTTATCAAAAAAACCTTCTTGATTGTTTGATAAGGAATTTTCATTTTTAATCTTCCTGGTTTCTTTGTGAAGCCTCCAAATCTTCATCATCCATTATTTTAATTATTATTTAAGATGAAATTCTAATTGGGTTTCTTCTTATTCAGAATTGATGCTTCCAAACTCTTCATTATTCACTGTTGAAATAAAATTATTCTCACCAGCATGCTCAGAAGATTTTTCTACTTCATCCTCATTATTCTCTTCTTCTTCATCTTTAGATCATCAACATATCTTTTTATATTTAGAGAAAATTTTACCTTTCCCTTAGGAAAAATATTTACACGTATCACCCATTTTCTTCCATGGCCTTCTTAGCCTTCTTTCTTATTTATCACTATCCTCTTATTTTCTTATTTGAGGACAATTAGTCGCAAATTTCCCAACAAATCTATATTCAAAGTATTTTAAGGGAAGTTTCCCTTTATATTTACCAATACCTCTTCTCAAATTTTTACAAAAGAAGTATTAAATATCATCAATATTTTTACATACCTCATTTTCTGATTTAGAGTAAGAAACGTTATCTTCCTCAAAAACTTTCATAGACCTTTCTTTCTTGGATTCTTTGAAAGAAATTTTTCTATTTTATTTTTTCCCTTTCATAACTTTCTCCCTTATCAATTCATATAGAGTGAGAGTGATACGCCAATAATCTAGAGATAATGTTTCTAGATCTCTATCTTCCAATGAAGAAACTTTAATATCAAAGTTATTGGGAAGAATTATCAATATTTTTTCAATAACTGTAGTATATTCTAAGTTTTACCAAGAAATATGATAGTGCTGAAAATGTCATTCACCCTAGTAAATAAGTCACTAATAGATTCATATTCACCCATCTTTAGATCTTCATACTTTAGCCTCCAAATTTGTAACTTTCCATTCTTTACTTTTGTATTGTCTTCATAAATGTTTTTCAGCTTATCTCAGATAACTTTGGCAGTGTAACCACCTTATACTCTTAAAAACTCACTTTTAGAAAGTGATGAGAGTAAATAATTATTATCCCTTACATCATTATCAAGATTGTTATTATAAATAGATCTAAGAGGAATTTTATCATCAATAGGATGAAACCCATCTATTTCATCTTAAAAAACATCATACCTAATAGAAATAAGATAAGAAAATATTCAATCAATCTAGATATTATAGTACTTACCATCAAATACTAAAATACATTTAAAGTTCACACAATTAAAATTCTCCATCAAATTCTCTTAAAAACTCCAGAAAAGAATAAATTAATGGAACCTTCAGTTGTGATACCACTTGTAATTACCCATTAAATATAGTTGTATCACTAAGAGGGGGATGGTTGAATCAATGATATATTTTTCTTTTATGTTTCCTTACTTATGAAACAACATTCACCTTGTATTAAATATTTCTTTCCCTACTGAAAACTATTAAAAAACAACCATTGGAACATAAGAATTTACAAGGTTCACTACTCAAAAAGAGTAGATATGTCCTTGGTATGGTTTATAAATGATCCAATACCACACAATATACTTGAAATTGATCCTTTTGTGTGGATTAAAATGAGTATGATATTCCCTTACACTCATGTAGAAATATAATCAATACAATAGTACATGTGATTCAAGTATTATGAAATGATATTAGATGATTTTTGTAATAAAAATGTTATTGTGATTTATGATCGAGTTTGAAAAATATGACCTTTTAAATAAATCCTTCACTTTATTACCTATAAGATATTAAGAACTTAAATTATACTTTGTAATGATACTCAGTCTGATTCCCAATTCTTATTACTCAATATAGAAATATAAATTTGGAATAATATGGTTGTGACAATTCTAAACCACTTCTATCTTAGTCTGAAAAACCCAATCTAATTTCTTAGTTTGATTTTGGAAACCCTAAATATGATCTTTTATCTTCTTCTTTATTATTATTCTATTTTGAAACGTTTTTCAAAAAAAACTGGAAACTTATACTCCCTAGAAATTATGAGCTTCTATCTATTTTTCTCATCAGTGAATTAATTTCATAAAATACAAAGTACTTTTACCTTTTATAGTCAACCCAAAAGAGGTTTGGGTGGGAATTTGAAAATGTTTCTACCTCAAAAAAGTTTCAAAAAACTTAAATTATCTTGGAATTTTGGGTGCATTTATAACTTCTTCAATGATTCTCAACTCTTCTCAAACCTTCTCAAATCTTCAAACAAATTCATATCACTTCTCATTTCATAAATATACTTAATTTAAATTCTGATTGTCTATTCTGATTTCCTAATAATATTTCTTCATTATGATGCTATGTACCACTTTCATATATGAAGAAATGGATAGCCTTAATCTTCTTAGAAAAATTCAGTCTGATTCTAATTCTCATTTTCCATAACAATGTCTCCATTAGAATAAGTTTATTTAGTCACTCTAATTTTCTTGACCCTCTTGCAATCAAATCAGAATTGAAGACATCCCATCATGTTGCTTTGTATCAATTGGAAAACCAGTCTGATCATTTTTATTTATTCATTATGATGAAGATATCATATTCTTCAATATGATGTCTCTTTTCCCATATGAGAATAAAATTCTTGAAATAAGATTAGAGTTATTCTTTATCTTGACCCACTTATAAGAAAAACAACCAACAATTCATCTTTGATAAAAATGGTTGACTACATTATTGATTAATCTATGAATTTTCTTTACTATATATCCCCAAACAATTTACTTATTTTTCCTTTTCATTGGTCCCAACAACTCCCAATGAAAAAAATTCTACCTCCAATTATTATGATGGAATTTCAAATCCGATGGACTTGTATCAGTAGCTTCAACTTCAATAACTTTATTTTCTGAATATGATAATAATGAACTTTAATAACTTAACTTCTTTATCATTTTTTCTTATGAAAGTAATAAAATTATTTCTATGATGATTTTAATATTTAGGATTTTAGTATGACTCAAAACTAAAAACTCTAGTTTCTCACATTATGATCAACCTTTTCATACTGCAAACAATGTTGTGTCTGGTCATCTCATTTCAATGATCTGAGACCGAAAACCTTTAGCAACAAACTTCTTTCACTAACTTCTGCTTATAATCATGACTTATTTCATGAATTTTATCAAATTTAAAATTATATTCAATATCATATGACTTAAAATGGAAAGTATTGTAACGTTCCATTATTCCAACAACATTTTTCTTTCATACTCAACCTAACTACAATTGTCCTGAATATGATTGGTAGTACCTTTTCTCCACCTTTCTTTCATCACATGTTTTATAACTTACTTATGACTTGTTATAAAAGAAAAATAATAAAATCATTGTCATATTTTCATCATAATCATTTAGACACTAATCCTTCCCTATTATGATCAAGTCTTCCATTCTAGACTAAATGTGAGTTCAATTATCCTTTTCCTTCAGTAATATTTTCCTCAATCTAATGGACCTATTAAGAATTTTGAGTCTAATTTCTTGAATACAATGCTCAGTCGAATCATCCATTTTTTATAAAGTGAATTTATTTATTTTCATTGAAAAATATTTCCATGACCCATCCCCTGGGGCCTGTTCCGTTACTACACCAAGCCCGCCTTCCATAGGCTAGGGGCTGACAACTAGCACCGGGAAGGCATATCCCTAAAATCGGGAAGGCATTGCATTTTAACCTACAAACTCACACAATCCAAGCACACAGAAAGCTACAATCACAAATTAAACTATATAGTAAATAGGGTGAGTATAGTAAGTAAAGGGGTCATAATACAAGCCCAACCAGAAAGGACAAGTAAAACAGAAAACAGCTCATGCGATCACCCGTCATGGATCCTACCTGAAGGGTAGGTACAACTCTTGAATGATCATCTCTGTGGTACGTCTCGTCTAATAGTCTACCTTCAAGAATCCTCCAGTCATGGCACCCTCAGCGTCAATCAATGTTTTCTATCGTCTGCACAAGTCACAGTAAACTGCAAGCATAGCCCGTGCAGGGGTGAGTATAACAATACTCAGTAGGGACCCTGAGACCCCGGAAGGTCTCTCAGAATTCACAAAGGATAAACCACAAAGAAATACCATAATTACAGGGCATGAAAACAACAGTCAAACCAACTTATGTATATTCCCATACATATACCTAAGTTATCAATTATACCCATCTCGTTTATGAGGAAACACTAGGACCAACTCATTAGCCAAAATCACAAATGTTCAATGAAGGAGAGAATACCACGAAGGTGAAACCATGAAGGTAAGTACCATAAAGATAATTCCACATAGAAGAATACCATGAAGGTATCACCATACAAAAGTGTACCAAAAAGGTAAAGAATCATCTCACACTAGGTATAACTTAAGTACGAAAGTATAGATGATTAGCTGTATTGATAGATCATCTTACTTCATCAAGAAACTCTACTGTTGACCCACACATAATCGAAGATGACCCACACAATATCTGAAGATGACCCACACAAGATCTGAATATGACCCACATAGGATCTGAAGATGACCCACATAGGATCTGTAGATGACCCACATTGGATCGGTAGATGATAACCCACACCGGATCCGATGATGGCCCACACAGGATCTGAAGATTCTTCAAGTACAACTAGCTACAGGGTTCCCGCACTAAGTATGATTGATCTATGATGATACACTCCTCAAGCCATAGTTTGATACTTAAATTTCCATGAAGTCCCACAAATAAGTATCAAGAAGGTTTGTCTCGTCATAAGGAACCCAACGAGACAGATGCCATGTCAATCAGAGGCCTGGTCTGTAAGTTATTAGTATTTCTGTTCCGAGGGCCCGGTTGGATTCAGGTTTGATCCAACACGGTCATACTGCAACTTTGTCCAAAACTCAAGTGGATTATACCAAAAAGACCATATCGGTCCAAGGATTCAAGTGCTACAGATGTTTCATCAAACGGATGCTCGATTCTCAAGATATGGCCAAAATGGTATATCTGGGTCTAGATGGCCCCGTGTCCGGTCTAACCCAGTCGGACCGACCCTGTCTGACCCGGCATGGGCTACCCGACCCAATTTGGGTCAACCCACCGAGGTCCAGGTCCGGCTCAGATGCACTGGACCGCAGAGGGCCCAACCCGATGGGTCGTGGTCCGGCCCGGCCCGCAAAGTGGGTGGCCCGCGGTGCGGCCTGTAGCCAGGGTGGCCCATTGTGGCAGGGCCTGCCCTGGCCTCCACCCAAGGGAGGTGCCCCCCAAGATTCCCAAATGGCCCGAGGGATGTTCGGTTCTGGCCAAACCGACGGCGCCATGTGGCGCCGCCTGCTGGCATGTGGGACCCACCGGAGCGGATCCTGCTCAGTGTGACGTGGCCGGTCGGGGTTCTAGTCAGCTCCCCTTCTTGTGGTGTGATTGTGCCACTGCTCCAACCATAGTCAGCTGGGTGTCGGCCGCCCTCCGAGTGTGCCGCCACGGCTCATCAGCCGCGGCCTCCAACTCCGACAGCACGGACGCGCGCCGTCGTGGCTTCCACGCGACCGATCGGCATGCCAGCCGCCACCATCCTCTACCGTGGCTGATGGGATGTGGCCTCCTTTAATAGAGTGGTTATGCCTCCGCCACCTTCACGTCCAGCCAGTGTACCGGATGCCTCTTTGTACCCTGCCGTCACTAATAACCAGTGTCAGTCATCGGTGCTGTCGCGCTGGTCGCCGGTGTCGTCACGTCGGTGGTCTTCCATGGGTCACCAGGTGAGATCTGGTGGCCCGTTCTTCATTTCGAAGGCATCAATGTTTGTCTCGGGATGTTTCCATTGCATCAAGTTCATCAAGTTTTAGTTCCAATCAACCCAAAGTTTCTCCAGTGAAGAACACGGCAAACAACGAAGTAGCGGATTGATCGTTCCGCGTTCGTTTGACCCACACTCTCTGCGTTAGACTGATAGAATGCGGCTCAAGAATATTGAATCAACATAAATTAAATAATAATAATAACAAACAACCCCTACTTCAACCGTTCATTGGATATGGCATGAGGAAGAAGATGAAGATGATGAAGGAGACGTCGATGTTTTTCACTCCCGCAATATGCTTCCGATCCATGCTCTAATTTTTGTTCAACGTTCTTGATATGGAGATTTGTTCTTCGTTGGAGGAGGTTCTTCATTGAAGGATGTTCTTCCATCAAGAGTTCTCTAGTAAAACCAGTTTTCCAGCAATTCACCACCATGATAGGTGAGGATCCACTCTCATTTAAGTTAAGTTTTTAGATTTCACATAACCATTAATGTCACCACATTAAAAGATGGGTTTCAAGGTCAGGTAGTCCCCACCACCAAATTCAAAAAGTGTTGGAGATATTTTGAATAAAAATAAAACTTTTGTTTTATTTTATTCCTATGCAAAACCTAAAAATTCAACTTCCACCATCGGCCTACTATGGTTGAAGTGAAGGTCTACTTAAGCGATTATCAGTGCTGCGAGTTCAATAGTGTCCTCAAATTTCAATTCTGAGCACTGGTTCAAAAGTTACAAATTCCCACTAACATATTAAATGAACTTACTTAAAGAAAGTTCAGAAATTCAATAAGTCCACTCCAGGCCTCTGAATCACATGCCGTCAATTTTCTCATACTCATAATATTTCCATTTAATAAAAAAAATTACATGGAAAATTTTGGGTCTTTAAATTCTCCCCACCTTAGGGATTTTCATACCCGAAAGCCACAACACAAAATAGGGAAACAAGTGGAAGTATTGATCATGAATCTGAGCCTCTATCTCCCATTTTCTCCCCTGGAGGTTCCTGTTCTACCAACGTACGCACACCAGAGCTATAGATCACCCACGAAGGACTCTCTCCTATCGATCCTCAATATCTACTAGAACCTCCGAAAAAATCACCCCATCATCGATGTTCATCTTTCCCCATTCAATGATTTGTGAAGGATCATGCATGTACATCCTCATATAGGATACGTGGAAGAAGTCGTGCACTCGGTGAAACTGAGGGGGAAGGGCTAAGAGGTATGCCACATCGCTAACTCTGATGAGGACCTAAAAGTGTCTGATGAACCTCAGAGATAACTTTCCACCCTGGACAAATCTCTGCAAACCTCATCAAGGCGAGACCCGTAGAAAGACATGGTCACCATCCTCAATCTCAAGAGGTCACTGTCTCTTGTCATCATAAGACTTCTTCTAGCTCTATGCAGTCTTCATCCACTCCTGAATGATATGCACCTTCTTTGTGGTATTATGTACCATCTTTGTACCCATGAGTGCTAACTCCTCTAGGTCATTCTTGCAGAGAGTCGATCTGTAAGGTCAACTGTAAAATTCCTAAAATGGTGTCAGACCAATGGTGGAGTGATATCTATTGTTGTACGCGAACTCCACTAAGGTAAATTTATCCTCCCAGCTACAGTCAAAATCAAGAATGGAAGAACGCAATGTGTCATCGAGGGTTTGACTGGTCTGCTCTTTCTGAACATCCTTCTGAGGATGAAAGGTGATGCTCAATCGAAGCTGAGCCCTGAACGCCTCCTGCAACCCCTTTCATAGCCAGGAAGTAAAATGTGCATCACAGTCGGAGGCAATCGTTGAGGGCACTCCATGAATCCGTACAATATTCTCTATGTAGAGCCGTCCCAAGCTCTCCATTGATCCCTTCTCTCTGATAGGTAGTAAGTGGGTTGACTTGGTGTGTTGTTCAATGATCACCCAAATGGAATCATATCCCTTGGATATGCATGGAAGTCCTGTCACAAAGTCCATGGAAATTCAATCCCACTTCCACTCTAGCACCTCAAGTGGCTGAGCTAAAACCACTAGAACCTGATGCTCTACCTTCACTTGCTGAAAAGTGAGGCACCGTTAGACAAACTTTTCCACTGATTTCTTCATTCCCGACCACCAGTGATGACGTCAGAGGTCCTGGTACATCTTCTCCACTTCTGGATGTATCCTTAGAGGGTACATATGGAAATACCTCAACACTTCCTCCTGTATCACCACTGGTACCATAGTACATATTCTAAAGAGGATGACGTGATCCCCACCTTTAGAAAATCCATCAAGTGCCTTTACTATGGATATCTAAGAACATAAAGCCTCACAGTCAGTGTCCCCAAGCTGAACCTCCCTGAATCGCTGAAGGAGTGGGGGAGTGACTATCAGAGACTAAAGATAAACTGCTCCATCTCGATCCACGTAGGATATCTGCAAAGTGGCTAGCTGCTCTGTCGCCTCATTCAGAAAGTGTATACTAGATCTCCTGATGATTTAATCTTCTACTACGTTCCCCTTCCCAGGAGTATAGAATACCTTGAATTCATAGTCCTGTAGGAACTCAAGCCAACACCACTATCTCAGGTTCACGTCCTTCTGAGAGAAGATATACCTAAGACTCTTGTCATTAGAGTAGACTGTAAAATGTTCTCCCATCAAGTAATGTCGCCACATCTTCAAGGCGAAGACCACTACTACTAACTCCATTTTATGGGTAGCATAGTTTTTCTCATTCTGTCTCAGCTGTCATGAACCATAATCGATCACTACTCACTCCTGCATCAAGACACATCCAATCCTGGACCCTGATGTGTCGCAGTAGACTACGTACCCAACGTCCACCTTTGGTAGCCTCGAGATGGGGGCACTCTTCAGTCTCTTCCTCAGCTCTTGGGAACTCCTTTGGCATATCTCTGACCCCAAGAAGGGTTTCCCCTTCTTCTTCAATGCTGATAAGGGTGCTGAAACTCTAGAAAAATCAGGCACAAACCTCCAGTAGTAACCTTCCAGACCCAGGAAACTCTGCAGCTTCATCGCACTCCTGGGTGGCTTCCAAGAAAGAACAACCTCAATCTTCACTGGATCCACTGCAACTCTATCCTATGAGATGACTTGTCCCAGGAAGTGAACCTCTCAGATCCATAACTGGCACTTCAAGAGCTTACCATAAATTTGGTGCTCTCAGAGTGTGTCCAGAAATATCTACAGATGATAGGAATGATCCTCCTCTGTAGTTGAGTAAACCAGGATGTTCTCGATGAATAATACCACAAAGCGATTGAGGTATGGTTGGAAGATCCTTTTTATGAGTCCCATGAACACTTCTAGGGAGTTCTTCACGCCAAATGGCATAACGAACAACTCATAGTGGCCATACCAAAATCTGAAGGTCATCTTCTGCACATCCTCGTCTCGTGCCTTGAGCTGGTGATAGCTTGATCTGAGGTATATCTTTGAAAATCACCATTCTCCCTTCAACTAATCAAAAATATCATCAATCCTCGGTAGTGGGTACTTTTTCTTCATGGTCACCAGGTTCAGGCGTTGATAGTCCCCACAGAGTCTCAAACTCCCATCCGCCTTCTTGGTGAACAAAATCGGGACTTCCCAAGGAGAAACATTGGGCCTAATGAACCCCTTCCTCTGCAAGTCCTCCAGCTATACTCGCAGATCTTGAAGCTCTGTGGGATCCATCTGATATGCTGGTGTAGAAATCGGTGTCATCTTGGGGTACAATTTGATATAAAATTTCACCTTTCTGCAAGGAGGTAAACCCGAAACATCATCAGGGAAAACATCTGCGTATAGGTCCACCACTACAGGATAGCTCAGACTCTCAACATCAAAAACTCTGAGGGTAAGGCTAGCCAAATGATGTGTGATCGGTTACACCCTCTTCTAGGTAAGTCCATCCTGTGCTGTAAATGTTCCCTTCTCTTCGGTGAAGGAAAACTTGGTCCCATCCTTGCGGACACACTGCACATTGCACCTAATGCAGTCGATATGAGCATGGACTGTAGATAACCAATCCATACCCAAGATGACATCATAAGGACTTGAATATACTACTATAATATCTCAACCAAATTTCTTTCCCCCTAGAGTAAGCTCACACTACTGGTACCAATGTGTAATCAACGAATCATATCTCGTATAAGTCCCTAACTGTAGGGATCGAGCCAACAGCTCCACTAGAATCTTCGAACTCCGAACGAGGGTCATGGAAACAAAAGAGTGATTGGAACTTGTGTCTATAAGTACTTCAGATAAGGTGTAGTAGACATAGATTATACCTCAAATCATCTCTAGAGCGCCGTTGTCATAGGCCTTAGATGCCTGGAGCTAAGCCCGTCCTTGTCCACATGCTCCCTATGGTTGGGGTGGACCACCTGGAGGTGGTGGCGGTAGAACCTCGAATCGTCTCCCAACACCTGTTTCACAGCCAACTCCTCTGCCATGTCTTCCTATTTCCTACGGACCTACTCTATTGAATCTTTACCTCTTCCCAAGAGGTCCTTCGACCATCTTCTGGTCATCCATACGGTGGGTTGGGTAGTCGCGAGCCATGTGACCCTACCCACCACACGAGTAACACCGTCTGCTCCTCTCTTGTCCTGCTCTGTCTCGAGAGCCCCGAACAACCAACCCTATATCCTATAGTCATCCACCTATAGGTCTGGTCCTCTTGGACCTATGCATCATATGTCTGTTGCCAACTATAGATGACTCTACTACGTGACATCTGGTGGTGGGTCTTGCTGTCAGTGACTTCTTAGCAAGGAAGCTCTCCACCAAGAGTTCTATCTCTAACACCCCAACCTACATCAAGATGCTAAGAGATACCATCAAAGCTCTGATCTCCCATCTAAGCCCCTGCTCGAAGGTTCGGGCCCTAAAGAAAGGTTCATGCACCATGTCAGTGGAGTAGTGCAAGAGTTCGGTGAACCTCGCTAAATACTGATCCACGATCATGTTTCCCTACTACAAGTGGAGAAGCTCCTATACGTGCACTGATTGTAAGGTTTATGGGACGAACTCTTCCCTAAAAAGGATCTCGAAGTCCACCCGGATGAGAATCACCTCGTCATGAACTTGGAGCATCAAGCTCCACCATCTCCCTATTGTTGCCTGAAGAAGACTAGATATAAGGATGACCATAAGATCATCTGGTATCCCTACCCATCAGAAAACTTTGATGACAACCTCCAGCTATTCCTCAACTGCCTGTGGATTTGTCTCACCCTGTAACCTCAGTGGCCTCTTGCACTGGAACTCATGCAACACACTCAATCGGTGTGCACCCTCTGTTACTGGGGCTGGTGGCATCGATTGTCCAATGGGTAGTGGTGCTACTGGTACACCGCCCTATGGTGCAGCTATCGAAAGGGAGCCCTGCACTAATGCTTCGTCACTCAGTGGGCTATCATCGTATACTCTACCTAGAACCCTGGATGACTGTTTGTGTGGAGGCATCCAGAAAAGAAACAGGTGTGCCATGGTCAACAAGTTATAGTCAGTGAGCTGACTCAAAGAGACCGCAAAGAAAACTTTTAAAAAACACAAATCAATCAGTGTTTTCATGCACTTAGTCGGAAATCAGAAGTCAGGATCCGGGTGTATGGATACGTCGGCCACCACACCAACACTGGATTCCCCAAACTGAAAACATCACTAATTACACTTAACACTATTGCCGAAATGAAAGATCAAAGTCCTAGTTTTCCGGTAGAACCAACTCCTCTAATACCAATTTGTCACGACTTGTCCCCTAGGGCCCGTGTTGTGACTACCCCAAACCCACCTTCCATAGGCCAGGGGCTGGCGACTAACATCGAGAAGGCATATCCCTAAAATCGGGAAGGTGTTGCCTTTTAACCTGCAAACTCACACAATCCAAGGACACGTCAAGATACAAGAACAAGGTAAATTATATAGTAAATATGGTGAGTACATTAAGTAAAGGGGCTAGAATACAAGCCCAACTAGAAAGTACAAGTAAAACTAAAAATATCTCTTGTGATCACCTGCCAAGGATCATACCTGAAAGGTAGTTATAGCACTCGAACGGTCATCTCTATGGTACTTCTCGTCTAATGTTCCACCTCCGAGTAGCCTCCAGTCCTAGCACCCTCAGCCTCGATCAATGTTGTCCATCATCTGCACAAGACATAGAAAAGTGCAGGTGTAACCCGTGCTGAGGTGAGTATAACAATACTTAGTAGGGACCTCAAAACCACCGAAGGTCTCTCAGAATCCACAAAGGATAAACCATAAAGAAATACCATAATCACAGAGCACAAAAACAACAGTAAACCCTAATTAGCTATATAACCATACATATACCTAAGTTATCAAGTATACCTATCTCATTCATGAGGAAACACTTGGCCCAACTCTTTAGCCAAAAGCACAACTGTTCGATGAAGGAGAGAATACCATGATGGTAACAGCACGAAGGTAATTACCACAAAGGTAACACCACACAAAAGAATACCACAAAGGTATCACCATACATAAGTCTACCACAAATTTAAATACTCAACTCCCACTAGGTATAACTTAAGTACGAAAGTATAGATGATTAGTTGTATTGATAGATCATCGTACTTTGTCGAGAAACTCTACTGTTGACCCACATAGGATCGAAGATGACCCACACAGGATATGAAGATGACCCACACAAGATCTGAAGATGACCCACATAGGATCTATAGATGACCCACATAGTATTTGTAGATGCTGACCCACACAGGATTTGAAGATAACCCACACAGGATCCGAAGATTCTTCAAGTACAACCCGCCACAGGGTTCTCGTACTAAGCACGCTTGATTCTGGGAGGATCCTCTCCTCAAGCCATAGGTCGATACTTAAATTTCTATGAAGTCCCACAAAAAATTATCACTAAGGTTTGTCATGTCATAAGGGATCCAACGTGACAGACGGTGTGTCAATCGGACGCCCAGTCTGTAAGTTATTAGTGTTTCTGTTCCGAGGTCCCGGTTGGATTCGAGTTCGATCCAACCTAGTCGTACTCCAACTTTTTCCAAAACTCAAGTGTATTATACCAAAATGAACATCTTGATACAATGATTTCGGTTCCGCAGAGAGTTCGTCAAACGGATGCCCAGTTCTCAAGATATGGCCAAAAAGGCGTATCTGGGGTCCAGATGGGCCCTGGCCCGGTTCGACCTGGTCTGACCGAACCAGCTCAACCTGGCCTAGGCTGACCTGACCCATTTCTGGTCGACTTTCCCGGATCTAGGTCCAGATCAGATGGACCAGACCGTAGCGGGCCTGGCTCACTGGGGCGGCATACTGGGTGGCCCACGGTGCGGCCTGCGGCTAGGGTGGCCCGCTGTTACGGGGCCCGCCCTAGCTGCCACCCGGGGGAGGTGCCCCCTGGATTCCCGAATGGCCCAAGGGTCATTCGATTCTAGCCAACCCGGTGGCACCATAGGTCGTCATCGACTAGCACGCGGGACCCACCGGAGTGGGTCCTACTCAGCGTGACGCGGCCGGTCGGGGTTCCGACTGGCTCCCCCTCTAACGGTGCAAGAGCGCCGCTGCTCCAACTGTGGTCGGCTGGGTGTCGGTTGCCCACTAGGTGTGCCATCGTGGCTCATCATCCGTAGCCGCCAACTCCAGCAGTGCGGATGTGCGCCACCCCATCTTCCACGCAGTCGGTCGGCGTCCTGGCCACCACCCTCCTCCACCATGGCTGACGGGCCGTGGCCTCCTTCGGTGGTGTGGTTACGCCGCCGCCACCTTCGTGGCTAGCTGATGTGCTACCCACCACTTTGTACCCTTCCAGTGACATTCGTCGACGCCGGTCACCGATATTGTCATGCCGGTAGGCTTCTGCGGGCCACCGTTTGAGATCCAATGGCCTATTCTTCATTTCGAAGGCATCAATGTTCATCTCAGGACATCGTCATCGCATCAAGTCCATCAAGGTCAGGCTCCACTCAACTCGAAGTTTTTCCAATGAAGAAAACATCAAACAACTAAGTCGTGGAAGGATCAAGTGTGTTCATTTGGCTCACACCCTCCATGTTAGACCGATAGCATGCAGCTCAAGAAGATTGAATCAACATAAATTAATTAAGAACAATCACGAACAAACCCTACCTTGATCGTTTGTTTGAGATGGCATGAGAAAGAATATGAACATGATGAAGGATATGCCAACATTCGTTGCTCCCACAATACACTTTCTGATTCGTGCTCCAATGTTGGTTCAACTTTCTTGATCTGGAGATTCATTCTTCGTTGTAGGAGGTTCTTCATTGGAGGATGTTCTTCCACCAAGAGTTCTCCAGCAAAACTAGTTTTCCAACAATTCCTCACCACGAGAGGTGAGGATCCCCTCTTATTTAAGTTAATTTATTATATTTAACATAACCATTAGTTTCACAACATTAAAAGAGGGGTTTCAATGTCAGGTGGTCCCCACCACCAAATTCAAAAAGTGATAGAGCTATTTTGAATAAAAAAATAGTTATTTTATTTTATTCCTACGCAAAACCCGAAAATTAAACTTCCAACATCAGCCTACTGCGGTTTAAGTGAAGGTCTCCTTAAGATATTATCATCACTATGAGTTCAACGGTGTCCTTGGATTTTGTTTCTGATCACTGATTCAAAATTTAAAAATTCCCACTGGCATGTTAACTGAACGTACTTAAAGAAAGTTTGGAAATTCATTCTGGCCACTCTGGCCCTCAGAATCACGTGTCGTCAATTTTTTCAGACTCTTAATATTTCCATTTAATAAAAAAATTACATATAAAATTATGGGTCTTTACAAATCTTGTCAAACAAAATAAAACACACTTACAAACTTATTCTTACTTCTAAAAACCGTCTCCAACCAACTTGGTCCTCATAAAGACTATATACATTTAACATATTCCTTATCATTTCTTGAATACTATTTTTTCTTATTTCTATAATTCCATTCTGTTTATGTGTTATTAGAGTTGAGAAACTATTTCTAATACCATAGTTTGAGAAAAAATAATTAAACCCTTGATTCTGAAACTCTCCTCTATGATCACTTCATAATAAAATTATTTTGAAATATTTTACATTTTTAAAATTTTAAAAAAACTCATAAAAAATAAATCTTCACTTTAAAAATTTAGAAAAAAACCTAGGTAAATCATGAAAAATAATTATCCAAAATAAAAATAAATAATATTTCTACCAATCTTGCTACTCCTAAGGGTTAAAAATATTCATATAGATATGTTCTAAAGGTTTTGATGTATAAAAATTATTAATTAACTTGAAATATGACTTATGTTTATTTACAATTTGGTATGCATCATAGATTCTATTCTTATAAAACTTAATATTGAGAAGATATGAAACTAAATGCTTCTTATTTAACTTAGATAGGTAAAATATATTACATTGTCAAATTATCCTATTTCATATCCAGGATTAATTTATTTTGGCAGTTAAATACTTAATTTTTTATTCAAATAAGGAATTAATATCTAAAGTATAAACATTTTAAGTTATGCTTTCTTTAAACTTAAGTAGTTTATCTTTAAAAATAGTGCATTCATTTTTATAATAATAAACTAAAAAACCATCATCATATAGTTGATAAATTCTTATCATATTGTGCTTCATCCACTAAATATAGATATTTTTTTATAAGAATAATTTTTATCTCACACTTATCAAACTCTAATGATATTTCGCTTATCACTTTCTCCAAAGTAAACAAATTCTCCATCTACATTTTACAGTGCATGTAAATTTGAAAATTCACCACTCATATTCCTAGTGTAACCACTATACATATACCATATTTGATTTCCATCCCTGTGGATTTTTACCAACAAAAAAATATAATCAAAACTTGTTTCACTATCCAAATTCTCTTAGGTCTTATGGTGTCATCTAGTAAAGATCTGAGAAAAATATCAGTCTTATTTTTCTATAATTTGTTGAATTAAATTTAGAAAAATTTCTAGAAATAAAGGATTTATTTACACCACTAATAGGGGTATTTCTAAAACATTTTTTTCTATCATAATAGACATTAATTTCATAAAAAAATTAAACCTAGATATATTTTGGTTTTTTAAACTATGAACAAAATAGTTTCTATATGACATAGGTTTTTCACCATTACTACCAATGCCAAATTTTTATTTCCTATAAACATTCATTCTAATGATCTGATTTAAATATTCTTTTCTCTTAGTTAATATACTAGTTTTACTTTTAAAGTATTCCACTTCAGCTTGTAATTATTTAACTCTAATTTTATGCATAGTGAAACTTGAAGTGGATTCCCTTGATTTTTCTTTCAAATAAAGTTTTTTTAGCATGAAATGTTTTTTATTTAATATATCATTATAAATATTACTCAACAATTAATTAATTTTATAGGGATTCATATCTTTCCTCAAACATAGAATGGTATTTAGCTTATTTATCACTTGATAAAACTTTAGAATTAGAAGTAGATTAGTAGTATGGTTTTACATCATATTCCTTTCCCATAGATCATATGTTTTCTTTTTTGAGTTGATTGAACCTTTTATGATTCATAACATGAAGAGTTTTTGGAGAATAAAAAATACTACATGTAGAATTCATATCCTTTTCTCCTTTTTCTCATAATCATCTTTCATTTGGTAATTCTTCTCTTTATTTTCTATTTTTCATTTCTCCTCTTTCATCTATGGGTAGTCTACTGTATTATGATCCATTATTTGTATTAATAGTATCATACTTCCTTTCATGAAAGATTATTCTTTCTTGAATTATTATAATACTTCTTGAAGCCTCTTTTCTTATTATAAAACTTATTGAATATTTTAGCTAAAAGATCCATTTCATCTATAGAATTCAAAGAACTAGAATCATTTAAGGATATAATATCCTCATTAATTTTATTTTCTCTTTTTAAATTAGTTTCCTTAAGATTAGCATTCTCCCTCATCATCATTTTGTGATCTTCTACATAATCTATTATTTCAGCCTCATTCATCATTAATGTACTAATAGATTCCTTCATTATTAAAATTTTAATATTTTTGAATTATCTAATAATGATAGAAATACCATTACACTTAGAGGGTAAAACTCTAAGAAATTTAAATGCCTGATCCAGTTCTGGAATTAGAGTTACTAATAAAGTAACAATATGGACTATTTCAATCAATATTCAATTCATTTTTGTAATACATTATCTATCATATATCCTAAAATTATCCAACTTTTATTTTTTAGTGTTATACCTCAGTTGTATAAAATTATTAGTTCCTTCCTAATAAATAGATAATGTCTTCCACATTTCATATGTAGTATCACATTGAGAAATATGATTAAATTCATTAGGACCATGTTTAAAAATAATTGCATTTATGGATCTCAAATATAAACCATATTCATCTTCCTTTATATAACCCCATATTTCTATTTCTTTGAGGATTTCATAAGGTTTGACAATATTTAGATAAACTTTGAAACTGATTTTCTTCAATTAAATGTCCATATGTGCTTTCTAATATCCATAATTTTTTACATTGAAAAATGGTGATATGATTAGTGAAACTCCTTGTTTGATTTCATCCATAGATGTATTTGATTAATATAGACCTTTAACTTAATATAGATAGATCTTAGTATAAATATTCAAAAGAGATCTCCTTTGATACCAATTTTTGATCAGAAAAGATATAAAGACATAAGACGGTGGTGAATTTGTTCTTTTTTTTAAAACACTTGGATAAATTAAAACGTATCCCCCTATTTAATCTTTTTGGAGATGTTTTTCCTTTTTTATTAAGCATATAAAGTAATGGAAAAATAAAGAAAGGAAACTAGAAAATTTTATTGTGGTTTGGGGCACAAATATCCCCTAGTCCACTTCATCAACACTCTCTTAGTGATCTTGGTGAGTTTCACTAATCTGGTCCTTTTACCATGGACCTCAACAACAGAGCATAGACAGTTGGTACTTTATAACAAGTCAGGTTATTTTATGTGGAAATTTGATATCCACAATTTAGTATGAGAATATGACACCCCACCATGACTTAGTATAAAGAGACGATACTACAAATGAATAATATAGGATGATAATTTTAAGTTTCTTCAATACACAATTGTAGTAACAACAGAAAAATGATGGATATTATTCTTTAGAGAATAATATCATAAAGTAATTATAGATTACAATTGGTCCTTTTATCATAAGTTATTCAAATAATATATCAATGAAATAATATCCTTTCAAAGTAGAAGGAAAAGTACATAGTATTAGATTATAACATTTATGTATATAAAGTGTATTCCTAAAAGCTTCGACGAATGACTACAAATTGATAGGATTGTAAAACAGAAATAAAAAAGAATAATTCTACCTTTTATCTTATTATTCTCTCCTTTTTTATTATCACTTATGAACAATAAAAAAATATGATCATAAATAAGAATATGTTTTTTATCTTAGTAAAATAGATCCAGACAAATATCTAGATAAATCACAGTATTCCAAATACTCAGTGCATTTGAAATCAGAATTTAAATTGAAACTGAAGAATGTAACTTCCCTGAGAAATGAGAACAATTTAAATTTTTTTAATATACTTTTAATTAGTCTTTGAACATCTTTTAATGAGGTATTTATCCATTGAAACCACTTCTAAAATCATGGAAATAAGTTAAATTATGCTTTTGTAGATGACTACATCAACGTAGGGATTGCACCGCATATGGACTCTTCAAAATTATGGTACATAATGTACTATTGATTATAAACATAGGGTTAACTAACTGCACATTAGATACTCAAACATAGGGTTCTTCACAAAATTTAGGCACTTAATCCTAACATTTAATCCAAATGAAAACTAGAAAAAGTTTCATTCCATATCAAAATTTAGGTTCTCAAACCCAACACTTTCTGCAAATATAAGGTTGAAATGGTGATTCCAAGCTCCTTATAAACATCCAGAATACTTAGAAACAATTTAACCCAATTACTTCCATAATTTTAGAATAATAAAATAAATATTTCAATAAATATAAAACTCAAATTTAATTAAAGAAAATTCATTATTAAAACATATGATGGCATTTGTGAAAATAAAAATCAATGAGAAAACATGTAACAACCCCAAATCCAATACCCTAGAGATGGTGGCTATTTTATTATGATGGTAAAAATATAGAGAAACTAGTAGTTTAATAGTCTCAGGAAAACCAAATATATAAAATAATTTTACATTACATTAAAAAAATAAGGCTACATCATCTGAAAAATTAAAACATTATTATTATCCTTGAGATCCTTTTATCATATATATTTATCTTATTAGTTTCCTAGGGAAAAAATAAAACAATTTAAAGGGGTGAGATCAGATGCTTAATAAGATGTAGTGTACAATAAAAGAAATTATAAATAAGTCATTATGGCATAAATAAATAAATTGAGTTATGCCATATCAAAATAAAACAAAACCATAAATAAATCCATGAAAAATATAGAAATAAATAAATTCTTGGATGACAATAAATGATAAAAAAGAGATAGGTAAGCTTAAGTTTGGACATCTTAAACATATATTCAAGTCCTTTTTCCAATACATCTTACAAAAAGGGTAATAATTCTCCCAGTACTCTATCTTAATTGTCTCATGAGACCTACCAGTTCACTAAGGGGCTATATGATTTAGAGCCCCACACATCACATAATATTTCAATTCATTCCATCACATATCAAAATATTACATGACTTAATGTTCAAATAAATTAATATCATAGATACTTAGCAAAATTTCCCAATGATGTATATCATTCAGGATTTTCCCATATAAAAAATGAATCATTTGGAATGAAATTATTTTCCCTCAATAAAAGAATCAATAATGATACATAAATTTTACAAGGTATGATATCAATGTAATGATTGATAAATCCTTTATAATGGTTTGTAAGTATCATATATATTATCCAAACATATCCCTTAGGAGTGGCAAATAAGGTATGCAGCAAGGCACATTGTCATACATCAGCTGTCAATTGAGTCAAAGACCAATGCACCCTTCTGGGTTTATTACCCCTAGGTAAAAATTTTATGGAGATACACCAACTTGTAGTATCCATACAGGGATTTCTTTTATTTAAAATTCATACACACACATCACAAAAAAATTAGGAATTTTTTATGGTTACAAAAAAATTCAAGAATTATAACGGCTTAGAAAAAGAATATAATGAGTAGAAGTTAGTAATATCTTATATGGAATAATTAAAATGGATAGTAATGAAATGTAATTAAAAGTATTTTGTTATATGAAAATGAATCTTAAAATACAATACAGAAAAAGGAATTTTAATTGAAAATTAAAGGGGGATTGGGGAACCATTACTTCAACATAGTAAAAGATTTAGAAAAGGATATAATGAGAGGGAGTGAATAAAATATAATTTAAAACATATAAAATGGAATACAATATCCTAAAATAAAAAACATTGTAGTATATAAAAAATAATTTTAAAATAAAATATAATGCAAGTATTAAACTTGAAAAGGGAAAAGGAGGATTGGGAACCCTTACCTTGGTAGGATTCTTCTTAAAGTTAGAGAGAAACTTTATAAAACCTTAGAACCACCTTGTAGATACTATTGAGAGTAATATTGAGAAAGAAATCATGCTCAAATGATTTGGTGTGGAAATTTAGGAGTGAATTGGAGGTATTTATACTTGGGGAGGGTCATTTTAAGGGATTAAATAATGATTATTTTTCCATTAAAGCCAACTAATTTTAGGTGGCATTAATTCCAATTTTTTGGTTGATAATTAATGTTTTTCAAGCCTAGTTAAGATATTCTAATAATAAATCACACATTTAATTTATTTTATTTTTTAAATGTATTTTGATCAAGAATAGTGATTAGTGAATTTAAAATTTTCTTGGGAATTCCAATTTTCCCCTTTCAATTTCACTTTAGTATTTTCCTTCTAACATTTTATTTCAGTGGTATTTTAATTTTTTTTTGTAATTTAACATAATATATCTAAATTTTTAATTTATATAATGAATTGTTTATCTGTATTTTGAGAGATGATAAGTGGACATGAAGTCAATACAGAGGTATATCTGACTGAAAGGGTCCCACCACAGTAATTTGGCCATAAATATTTTTCCCAATTTTAGATTGGTATAAAAAATTAAATATGTTAGATGAATTTATTTGGATAATTTCATCTAACTAGAGTAATATATTGTTTGAACTTTATCATTTTCAAAAACACTTGTAAAGTTAATGAATTTGTGAAGCTGGAAATATTTTCATTAATAATTTGACCATAAATCCTAAAAAACACCATGTAAGAGGATAAAATTTTAATGTTTGAAGTTAAATAAATAATAGAAAAATTTCAAATAATACCACATTCCTAAAAAATCCATTAAGGTATCAAAATACTCATTTAAATTATGTACATTGAATCTGGACATAATTATTTTCTATAATGATTCAGTCAAAGCTTCTTTAATACAGGGCCCAGGAATCTGAAATTTTGAGGGAAAAATATAAGATGTGGACAAAAAACTTTCATAAAGAAAATTTATCCAAATGAAGATATTTAATATTCTTAAAATGTATAAACTTTCATAGGATAGAATTAAATAAAATGTTTTATTTATGGATAATAATTAATTTTTTTAATGTAATACCAATAGGTTACTATTAAATTACTTACTACATAATAAAATAAATTCCAAATAAAATATAAACTTATAATACAAATAATATTGTTTTAATTGTAAAATTTAAATTATTTTTTGAATGAAAAACATTAAAATATATTTTAAAGACCCAGGTTAAAACATAAAAATTTATCTTAAAATGTTATTTTAATAGAAATTAAATATTTGTATAGTTTTAAAAAATATATAATCATAATATATTATCAATTATCACTTAATTACATCTACATAACCAATAATAATAATTACCAAATTCATTATTGACTAGTGTTCATAATGCCGATCAACCATATTGGTAAACAATCCTAAAGAAAAATGATCATATTCCCTATAAAGACACCTTAATTCTCACTCCATAACTCACTAATTTTCTTCAAAATATTCTTACACATCTTTATTTAATGTATATAATTTTAATAACACTTCTCTTTTTTTATGATCTTTATGTTAGGGGTGTTATTTTGGGAAGATTTTAAGCCTTTAGAGTTCCATTTAGTGAATGTATTCTTCTTAAATGTTTATATAGATTTAATATTCCTAGATGTATTAGTCCATATTTACATATAATGTGTCATGTTCTTATGAAATTTAGAAGTCTTTATATGTGTATACTTATTTTAAAAGTGGGTATTTTATAGTATATAATCATTCAGTAATTGTATTGTTCTCAATTAATGAAATAAAGTTTTATTTAATTTTTATTATGAAACATGTTTCTTAAATTTTAAAAGGGATATTTTAAAGTAATAAAACATATAAACAAAATAATATAAAATAAAAACATTTATATATTAATTGAACTATAATTTAAATAAAAAATGTATAATAATTTATTATTTATATTTAACCATACATAAAAGGAATTTATTTATCAAATAGAACTATATATTTAAAAAGAGTCATAAATATAGTAAAATAGATATATGAATATTTATAAAAATGAGGGAAGATAGAAATAGAGTAGCATATAGGTTGGTTGTAGGTGTTTCACCCTTGTTTACCTTCAGTCATGGGTTCAAGACCTGTGGTTATGCTAGATGTGACAAGTTTTCATTCAGATTGTGAGATGGCCTTTTTCTAAAATCATTTTAAAAAATAATTTTCTATTTTCCTTGAAAAATATTTAAATGAATATCTTAGGTGATAAATATTTTTATAAATCATTACTTTATTAAAGTAAATAAATTCATTGATAATTTATATTTATATTTATAAAAAATCATTATAAATCTAGGATATTACAAAACAAATGAAATTGTTGGATCAAAATTATTATTCACAATAATATCTCCCTTTTTATGATCACAAAACCCATGAAAATATGAAAATAAAAACATAGGTTTTAAATAATGATCAAACAGAGATTTATTAAAAAAAATAATAGAATATTGTGTTTATCTAAATTTCTCCCAGAATTATAAAAAGATATGGATGAGAATTATTAAAAAAATATGAATTATAGATAATATAATTGTTTTGATTATACAAATTTCTCCCAAAATTTTAAACAGATATGGACAATAATTATTAAAAAACTAAGTATAATAGTTAATAAAAATGTTGTGTTTATCCAAATCTCTCTACATTTTATGTTATCAAAAAGAAAGTAGATATATATATATATTATAACACATTCAATGTTTCATAGAACTTTTAGTTAATTTTATTTTTATCCAAGAATAAATGCATCTTAAAAATGAACTCTCTGGTACATAAATTTATAATTAATAGAAAATAAATATAAGAGAAAATATAAAAAAAAATTATTTTCATTAACTATTTTAGATTACAAAATGTTTTAGATAAAGGGTTTCAATAGGCTAAGGGAAAGGATAAAGAAATAGTTTAATCTTAGGCCCTTATAAGGATGAGGATTCAATGGTCTCGAAATATCTGATTTTCTAATTCACTTATCTTAACTCCTCCATCAATAGTTTAAAATTTTAATTCATCATCTCAGCCCATTCCTTCATCAACATCCCTAAATCATAAACTATATTGGGAACTTCCACCACATTCACTTTTAGAATATTCTAAATAGAATTAGTTGAATAAAAATATTTATACATCATTATATTCAACTAGTTCACCAAAACTTTAATTCCTAGTGAGTCATAGGTAAACTTACGAACTAGATCTTTCTGATTTTCAACCAAAATGTATAGGGGTACACTATTATATTTAAGGCTTTGAACTTTTTCATCCATGGAAGGTAAATTAAAATAAATAAGGCCTAACCTTTGCAACACATCTATAGTTCTTTTACCTCTGTAAGTAGAAGATATTTTCTGACTAGAACTAGTTTTTAGAGACTCAAACTTACTTGATAAAACAAATTTAAGTCACTAAAATCACAATTAGAAATTGCCTCACTTCTAATATTCCCAACTTAATCATCCATATCCCTCTTAAAAGAATAAAAATATCTACATTGGATTGAACTATCTTTAAAAAAATTATATTTAATTTATAGATATTCAAATTATATTCTTAAAATAAATTATTTTTCAAATATTCAACAGTCTTCTGAGAACTCTCAAGTTTTCCCTTTAGTTTATCAGCTTTATATTTTAATTGATTAAATTTTTCAAATATACCTAGAGAAAAATTTTGAGTAGGATCCTAAAAATTCAATTCATCATTAGCATCTAATGAACCTTTTTATAGCCATGCAAAATGCCTTGTAACTTTAACCATCTTAAGTAGTTGAACTTCCATATCTTCATTTGAAAAATCACCATAAACCTTTGTTCTTTAACCAGCTTCATCGATAGTCCTTTCCGAGGAATACTCAACAAAAGAAACTGTCTAATATCTAATCATCTTTTTTTATCTACTAAAGAAGTAGACACTTTCTCACCATAATGAGATACTTCATCAAAAAATTCTTCAGTTCTTTTATAACATGAATAATGATTAGTTTCCTGAACTTTTTGTTCCTCTTCTAGAACAACCTCTTTAAATATTTCTACAACATGATAAACATAATTACTTTCTCCCTCTAAATCAACAATATAATTCTCAACCACCTATATAACTCTTTCTTCAACTGAAATAGGAAGGGTTTGAATGACTTCTTAAACTACATACACACCAACCTACTCAATAGGAACATGATCTTCCCTTTTTGTTGATCTTTAAACAAGACTAGCACTTCATTATATTTAAAAAGGATCTTAAAAAGATCTAAAAAATTAAATAACTCCCCCTATCCAAGTAGGGGTATTATTTTCCACGTTTTTATTCTCTTTGTACTAATAAGAATATTGGTTACACCAGATAACCCATCTTCTAGATCTCCATCTACTTGAGCTCCTCCTTCAATATGGGACTCCCCAACTTATTTATTACCTCTGGAAATAGATACATTTGACTTCAATATCCTTTAATCCCTCTGATAATGAGCTCCAAACTATTATTCCTCCTTATTTCCAATGGGTATTAGCTTACCCTTGGTTAGTTTATAAAAAAAAGAAAAACATTATGAGTGTTCCAGTAGATAAAATATTGTTATGATGATATTTTAGGATTTTATGGATGTCAAAATAATTATTTTATTATAAAATATAAGATAATCTAGTCTTCCATAAGGATAAAATAACATCTTTGCATCTTTATAACAATAGTGACGCATATACCTTATCATAAACCTACTAAAATTTAGTTTGATGTTTGTTAACATCAAAAACATGATATACATGTTTGGAAAAAGAATTTTCCCCAACTCAATTATCCTAGTCACTATGGAAGATTAAAAAAACATTACTAGAACATTATGATATACCTTCAGATCCTTTACAAACAGCATCCTGATTTTGGAGGTCCCAAACAAAAAACACATTATATCCTCTGAATTTTTTATTTTTTATAGTTAACCTTAAACTAAAGAAAATATCAATTTCATGGGGTAGTTTAAAATTAAATCCATATTAGCTATATAAATTGAAAATTATTTTTTTCCTTTACCTTTTAAGAAACAACATATTATATATCTTCTAAATTAAACTAGGCATTTTCATAAAATTATTTTACCTCTGTTTTGAAAAAAATATATTATGTATTTATTCCATCAAACGTATACTATAGTCTTTGAAAATATAGTTCTTTTATTAAAAATTGATTCATCTAGAATATCCATTAAAAGTCTATAAATTTACCTTATAGAACTTTTCATTCTAAACTAGAGGTCTTTTTCCTCTTCATTACACTTAGTTGGTCTTGATCAGTCCTTTTTTCCTTTTTATCAAGAAAATATGATATCTTGAGGTTCATAAAATAGGGTTTGAGAGAGATTAATATATTATAAGTTTTAAAGGGCGTGGTTTTGAAAGAAATAGAGATAAGAGTTTCACTCGGACATTTTTCAAGTGATGTTTTAGTTTCTCGATGCAAAATTATAGTGTAATCATTTAGGATTTTTAAAATTGAAATAACGATTTTACAAAATAAATTAAACTAATAAAACATTAAACTAACAAATTTATAAACTAAATAATTAAAAAATAAATAAAATTTTTAAAACATAAACTTAGAAAACAAAATTAATAAATTTAATCAATATTGAAAAGAAAATTAAAATATTTACTTGTAATTAAATAATCCTAACTCCCCCTTAATAAAATAAAAACGTGGAGTGGGAAGTGGTTTAGTAAAAATATTAAAATTTTGATATTCAGTATTCACAAATTCTAAATATATATCCCCCTTTTAGATGAGATATCTTAGAAAAAAATTTCTAAGATTAATATGATTAGTCCTATAGTGGGTCAAAGGATTTTTCAAAATATTAATAGCACTAGTATTATCACATAAAATAGGAATATGATTAAAAATTAGGTCAAAGTCAATAAGAGTGTGTTTAATAAACAACACATGTACACAACAACTTCTAGAAGAGATATATTTTTCCTTAGATATTAACAATGAAACTAAATGTTTCTTATTACTAGAACATGAAACTTGGGACTTTCTTAAAAAGTGATAAGTACCTGAGGTGTTTTTTCAATCCAATATACACCCCAAAAATTCAAAATATGAATATGAAATAAAATCAAAAGTAGATATTTAGGATAAAATAAAGATATAAAAATCATTTTAAATATCTAAAAAATAATTTAATAGTATTAATATGGGATTCCTTTTAGGTTTGACTGAAATCTTTTGCAAAGTAAAACAAGAAAACATAATTTTTAGTCTACTATAAATAAGATATAGAAAACTACCAACCATAACTCTTTATATCTTATTGTCAAATAGATTTCTAGATTTATCCAAGTCAAGTTTTGAAATACTTTATATGAGAGTTTTATATAACTTATAATTATCAGGACATAAATTTTCAATAAATCAATAATATATTTACTTTTATTCAAAACATTTCCATAATATTTGTGGTAAATTTTAAATCCAAGAAAAAAAATTCAATTATCTCATCATACTCATTTCAAAGTCCTTCTTCATAAGTTTTGAAAAATCATTAGAAATATTTTTAATTATTTGACCCAAAAATAACATTATCTACATATATTTGTACTAGTAAAATATCATAAGTAGTGTTTTTATTAAAAATAGTAGGATCCTCTAATCCCTCTAAAAATCCATTTTTCAAAATAAAATAACTCAATATTTCATATAAAGACTTTAATACTTATTTATGTCCATAAAGTAATATAGTAAGTTCAAAAATATAATTTGGTAGATGAGGGTTTTTAAAATCATAAGGTTTATGAAAATAAACTTCCTCCTCTAAATAAAAATTTAAAATTTTCTTTTTAACTTCTATGTGATATAATTTAAAATTAATATTAGAAGCATAGACCAACAAAATTATAATGTCTTCTATCCTAGAAACCAAGGAAAATTTTTCTTTACAATCACTCCTTCCTCCTGATTATAACCTTTAAAAACTTTCTTATCCTAATTTCTAGTAATTATACCTTGATCACCCTTCTTATTTCTAAATATCTACTTTGTTCCTATCACTGGATGGTTTGAGGTTATATAAAATAATTCCGAAAATTCATTTCTCTTAAATTGGTTTAGCTCTTCCTAAATGGATATCAACCATCTTTCATCTTTTAAGTATTCTTCTGTAGTATTCGGTTCAAACTAGGATAGGAATTTAGAGACCTCAACTAGGTTTATTACGCACCCTCTAGTCATAACTCCTTTATCTAATTCTCCTATAATATTATCTAAAGGGTGGTCATTTAAGGTTTTAAGATATCTGGGTAATACACATCCAAGATCCCCTGTTTCATTTTCTTTTGAACTAGATTGATTCTGATCATATTCTAATTTATTTTCAAAAACAGATTTAGAAGATTCAAGCCTCAAACAATATAAAGAATCTGTAACTACATCTATTTGAATATTATTGTGATCAAATAGATCACTTTAACCATACTTCACATGAACTGATTATTTAAATATCCTTGAATTTTTATTAAACACTCTAAAATATTTATAAGTAGTAGAATATCCATGAAATATTCCTTAATCATCCTTTGGATTGAACTCACCAAGGTTTTCCTTTGTGTTCAAGATATACACATTTCATCTAAAAACATTAAAGTATACCACTTTATATTTTCTACTATTACATAACTCATCAAGTTTCTTTTTTAGAAAAAGTCCGATTAAAACTCTATTTATGATATGATAAGATTTATTGAAAATTTATGCCAAAAAATAGGTAGGAAGACTATATTCATTAAACATAGTCTTTATCATTTCCTGAATAGTCATGTTTCTTCTTTATATAATTACATTCTATTGAGGTTCTCTTAGAATAGATAAAATATGTTTATTACCAAAGTTTGAGCAAAAATAATTAAGTATTGATCCTCAAAATCTCCTATATTATCACTTCTTAATGAAATTATTGTGAAATATTTTTCATTTTGAACAATTTTACAAAAACTCAAAAAAAACATAGAAATATTCACTTTTAATATTTATAAAGTATACCCTGGTAAATCATGAAAAAGAATCAAACAAAACAAAAAAAAATAATATTCCTATTAATCTTTCAACTCTTGAGGGTTAAAGAAAATATAAATAAATAAGTTCTAAATTTTTTGATGTGCCAACCCTGTCAATTAATTTGAAAGATAACTTATGTTTCTTTACAATTTATCATTAATTAAAAAGTCTATTTGTATTAAACTTAATATTGGGTGGATATGAAACTAAATGATTCTTAGATAAGTTAGATAAGTAAAATATATTACAATTTCCAAGTCTCTTATGTCATATTTAGGATTCATTTATTTAAGTAGTTAAATAATTCAATTTTTATTTACATAAATAGCTATGGTTAAAAGTATAATTATTTTCACTTCTAGGTTCTTTAAACATAAGTGGTTTATCTTTAAAAATAAATCAATCATTTCTAGAAAAATCAATTGAAAATTCATCATCATAGAGTAGAGAAATAATTGCCAAATTTTTCTTCATCACCTTAATATAGATAACTTTATTTATTATAATTATTTTTGTATCTCCCACTAATACAACTAAAATTATATTTCCTTTATCATTGCCTCTAAAGGTAAAAAATACTCCATCTACTTTTGATAGTTCATGGAAATTTGAAAAGTTTCCACTCATATTCCTAGAGAATCCACTATACATATACCATATTGAATTTACTTCCCTATGTATTTTCACCTACAAAAATATCAAATAAAATATTGTTTTGGTTCTTAAATTATATTATATCCCATATTTTAAGCCAATAAAGATTAGGGTAATGATATCTATCTAATTTTTCCAAAATTTACAAAGTTAAATTTGAACAAAAATCTAGAAATAATGGATTTCCTTACACCACTAATATAAGAATTCTTCAAACAATAACCATTATCAAAATTAATTTAATTCTATATAAAAAACAATAAGCCCTATACATGTTGTGGTTTTTCAGACTAGGCACAAAATAGTTTCTGTATAAATTAGATTTTTCACCATTAATGTCAATGTAAATTTTCTTTTCTATAAACATTAATTCCAAAGATATAATTTAAATATGTATATCCCTTAGTTAATATACTTGTTGAAATTTAAATTATTCCACTTCATACTACAATTATTTAATTCTAAATTTCATGTATAGTGCAGTTTGAAGCAGATTCACTTAATTTTTCTTTCAAATCACGGTGTTGTTCTAACATGACTTCTTTTTCACTTAATGCAACATCATGAATATTATTCAATGGTTTATGATTTTCTAATACGGATTCATATTTTCCCTAAAGAATAGAAATTTATTCATCTAGTTCGGCACTTGATAACCCTTCAGAGTCAGACATGAAATAGTAGTTTGATTGTAAATCATCTTTATTTTTCATTAAGAAAAAGTTTAATTTTAGATTTGATTCATTTTTTTATAAGTCTTAACTTAAAGAGATTATATAATTTTCAGAAACATTTCATGTAGCCTTTATATCCTTATTTACTTTTTTTCTCAAAATCATCATTCATTTGGTACTTCTTTCTATTTTTTATTTCTCCTATTTAATCTATGAGTAGTCTTATCTGATATGACCCATTTTTTGCATTCATAGCACCATAATTACTTTAGTTCATAATCATTTATTCTAGATTCATTATAATAAATATTTATGCCTATTTTTTTTATAGAACCTATAAATATTTTGGTTAGATGATCCTGTTCAAATCTATAATTTGAATAACTAAAATAATTTGAGGATAATTCTATTTTACCTTTTTGGATCAGTAACCTTGAGAGAATTAATCTTCATGTTAATGATTTTTTGATCTTATATATAATGAAATAGGATTTTCATACATTAATATCACATATTTTTAGATGAATATTCAATAAATTTCAAAAATATACACCTGGGGACTATAATGGTTTAGTATATTTGGAAAATTGGAAACATAAACAACTGGTTCATAAGATTTCTACATCGTCTCCCAATTACATCGTTATAACTAGAACCGTTCTTAGAAATAACATAAATAATACCTTTCTTAATAACTTGTTAAAATTAAACATAAGAAAGTGTGAGATAAAATTGTTATCAAGGTTAATCAAGGGAGATATCAGTGATCACTTAAATATAACATGAGCATGAGGGTATGAGAACATGGTCTTAACATTTGAAAATCATACCCTACATAACATAGATCATAATCCGAAGTCATGGAATAAATATTTTCAGTTCATAAGGGATGAATCATAATGTAAAGAAATGAACATAATCCATGATATCGTTACATAATCATGGGAATGTGGAAAAAATGTAAGATTATAACATTGTGACCATGTAAAAATAAAAACAGATTCACTTGTTAGGTTAAGAACATATAATCAGGTCCTCACATAAACTTACAGACATGCAACATGGTCCATGAAAAACCTTATTTACATTAAACCATATCCAAAAATAACCTTATGATCATGAAAATATGTTCACATATAACTATATGAACATGAAACTAGGTCCACACATAACCTTATAGACATGAAATCAAGTGCATGTATAACATTGTGAACATGATATAAGGTCCACGCATTACATAATTAACTCGTGAGTAATCCATCATTACCCGATGAATTGGAGTGAGATATAGGTATCACCCATCACATAATTAAAATATTAAATATTTGTTCCATAAGATCATAAAACATTCATAAAATTAAAACGCATGAAAAGAAATGGGTTTCATAAAAATTTAATCATTGTATAACCCTTGAAAAAGAAATGGTTTTTATAAACATCTTGTCAACATAAACATAAATCATCCATAGAAATAATAAATATGGTATCATTGGATGATATCCCTAGTAAATCTTAAGTAAAATAAAAGTATGTCATCTTAGATGAAAAATGATTTTGAAATATCACTTTAAACATTTCTTGAGGAAAATAATATTTTCAACTTAAAAATAACCTTTCTAAAACTAAAATTTCACAAAACATTTTAAAAATAATTTCATTCCAAATAAACTTTTGAACTTATAAATTAATCTTTAAACCTTGAGTGTTCTTAATGGTGGAAAATTTTGTTCTTTCTATACACATTAAAACAAATATTCCTTCAACTTTTTGGTAAAAGCCAAACAAGTGTTGTTTGGAAAACAACATGATGATACCTTTTAAAAAATTGTAAAAAGTAAAAAAAAAGGGTAAAAATTACTTTAAAAATAATATAGGAACATTAAAATATTCTTTAAAACATTTTTAGAAAACATGGATATATAATAAAAAGGTTTTTTAACTAAAGAGAGAAATAACAACATTTTTCTTTAAAAACATTATTTTAAAATATTGTGTATATAAAGAGAGGAAAATGAAGGTAAGACATGTATTATCAAGAAATAAACATAGGAGACACTAGTGCAAAAACACTTTTTCGCGTCGGTTTTTTTTTATTTTTAACGTCGGTTATAAACCGACGTCTTTATAGGCGACGTTAAAAATAGCGTTTTCGCGTCGGTTCATAGAAACCGACGCGAAAAATAATTCGCTTATGAGCTTCGGCGTCGGTTTTTTATAAAACCGACGCCGAAGCTACATGTAGACATTATTTTCCGCGTCGGTTCATTAAAAAACCGACGCGGAGAATATATTCGAATAGGTTTTCCGCGTCGGTTTTTAGAAAAACCGACGCGGAAAACCGATTGGAACAGGATTTTCCGCGTCGGTTTTTCTAAAAACCGACGCGGAAACCCGCTTTCAACCGCGTTTTCCGCGTCGGTTTTTCTAAAAACCGACGCGGAAAACCCTTTCGGCGTCGGTTTTTAAAAAAACCGACGCCGTAAATAATTTTTTTTTAAAATTATTCGGCGTCGGTTTTTAAAATAACCGACGCCGTAAATTTTTTTTTTTTTTTAAATAAAATACATATATTTTCTCCTCCAAACAAATCGGAACCCTGAAAAAAAATAACGAAGTATACAAAAACAATTAAACAGCTTTAACAGAAGTACTTCAGAAAACTCAAAGTAAAGCAGAATTAAAATACACGTACCTACATGGTGCATTTTCTTAATCTAACCATACTCAGTATCAATCATTGTAAGTTTCCTCCCATAGATAGCACCAATCCTGTCAAAACAGTAATGAAACGAGTGAAAAAATCAATCCAAGTTATTAGTGCAATGAATAAACATTAAATGAAAATGTGTAATTTATTTGAATCATTCATTTTTTCACAAAGTAAATTACCAAAATGAAATGATCAAAATTCCAGGAACACTCAGCCGATGCAACCTCTTCCTCACCTCCCCCACTGAAGATGTTGGGGGTGTCTTTTCACCATAGAATCCCCACCACCCCCAACCTCAGGTTTTTATATTTGCTCTGTATAGACGTGCATTACCTATTCACTATTGTTATTTGTTTAAGTTATGGAATAACAGAGAAATAAATTTGAGTGCAAAAAATAGGTTAGAAAATTGAAATCAAATGCAGATTGAAGATACATAAAGAAACATACCTTAAAAATTGACGCCTTCTATTTTATCTTTGTGCAAACCCACTAAGCGTTGTTTCAGGTATTATGTGATATGCTTCTCGGCAATCATTTTTCGATATTTATTTGCATAAAAAATAAAAAGGCCTAGAAGATATTGCTGTGCATTCAAGGGAGACAATTTTTAGTGTTTGTGAATGTTATTTCGCTATACGAATCTCTATGTTCATGATCCAAGTACCACCCTACAGATTTGTCACTGTACAGACAAATGATTTTAAGAAATAACAATGAAAAGAAATATAATAACTAATTCTGAATTAAAATACACGTACCTGAAATATACGACATGCTTATTGTTGGTTATTGTTGAAGGATTCATTTGATTATTAGTAGATTCAATAAAACAGTTTTTGCAGAGGCACTTGAGAAAACTCAGTAAATCAGAATTAAAATACATGTACCTGAAATATATGACATGCTCATTGTTTGTTATTGTTGAAGCATTCATTTGATTATTAGTAGGTTCAAACACCTAATATATCATAAGAGTTAGTTTTTTAAACCCATATATAATATTATTTATAAATATTAGTATACATACCTCAAATCTTAATCAGACTTAACAAATAGTCCGCAAAAGTAGATTGAATATGAATCATATCAGATTGAGAATATGACTGTGAATCATTGAATACCTACAATAATATTGAATGATATGAAATTAATAAATAGAAGAAAGTGGATGAAAATATATAAAAAAGTTAATACAACTAACCTTATGAAAATCAGTAGTTTCCCCAGTTGTGATTATCTCGTACATAAATCGTAGAATATAATAACCACATTCAACGCTTCCATTTTGACGATGACACTGCAGTTATAAAACATTTAACTAATAATGAAACCCAATATATAACAAAAATATAAAAACTAATTACCTGTACTTCCACATATTTGATTTTCGTTGGTTTCTTTTCATTTGTAAAATGTTTCCATGAACTGCATTGTTTTATATAAGAACTAATAAAACTTGTGTAAACAATTAAAATTAAACATAACAAACTTCTAAAAATAAAAAAACAACTTACCTGTTTAATAAGTTGGAAAACGTTTTACGCACTTTTCCTAATAAAGAGCAAAACCAATATAAGGTGCATTCATTTGGGCAAAATACACCTAACATCCAATGCCCCCTATAATACAAAAAGTTCATAATTAATGACATTATAATGATCATGAGTTCAAAATTATGTTGATATTCTTACTTATCAACAAATGGCAAAAACCAGCACTGAATCTCTGTTTGTGATAATCTCTCGGATATATATTTAACTTTGTCATCATTTTTCACATGTTTGACTTCCGAGGAAATGTACTCTGGATCTATAAAGCTATAAATGCTTGTAGTTTCATTTTGTAAAAGAATCCTGTATAGATACCTAATTTAAAAAGAAAACATAGTTAGTCAATGACATAACAATATTTTAGTAAAGAAATAGCAATTCAGACGTCAATTTACTTACATGGAAAACAACTGCACCACATTCAGCCCGATCTCTTCAAAATTAACTAAATTCATGATATCTTCTTTCAATATTCTCAATTTATAATTTCTTCCACATATATCGGGCGTCATCCGAAACTCATAGATAAAATTCAAGGAAGAAGAGCACTGAGATAATCTTTTCAACCCAGAAGAAATATCAGAAGTATCTACAGCCGACTGTTTTTGAACATTTTGCTGCATTTGTACAGTTTCTTTTGCTTTCAGATATTCCTATATAAGTTAAATGTCAGAAAACATTATAAGTAATTTGGAATCATTTCTAATTACTAGTTAAAAAAACTCATACCTCATGTGAAATATAACGAAGAAGTGCAGTTGGCCAAAGTAAAAAATGGCCCATGCATTCCCCAACACTGGTGATCTCCGCAGTAGGAAATGGTAGTAGAGCAGTAGGATCTATAATAAAAAGTACTGATACTCTAACCTGACCCATCTGCATAGGCTGATGATGTACCGAGTCCCCCAAAAAATACACTTGTCCTAACGCAACAATATGTACATGAGGATCTCCCGCAAACAACTCACAATATAAGGTTTGATCCGATGGAGGAGGTGGAGGCTCAAAGTTAGCAGGTGGGGCAGGGTAGTCAGGGTGAGCAGGCTGAGAAGTCAGAAAAATGAAAAGGGTATATTAGTGTTTAAAATTTTTAACATAGAAAAATTGATTAAAAATTAAATTAAATAATATACCTCAAATGGTTGCGCAGACGGGGCAGGGTAAGCAGATGAGGCAGGGTAGTCCGGGTGAGTTGGCTGAGAATGTTGAAAAATGAAAAAGTTATATCAGTGTTTATAATTTATAAAATAGACAAATTGATGACATTAAATAATATACCTCGGAAGGCTGCCCAGACGGTGTTGGGTAAGCATATGAGGCATGATAGTCTGAGTGAGTAGGCTGAGAATGTTGAAAAATGAAAAAGTTATATCAGTGTTTATAATTTATAGAAAAGAAAAATTGTTAACAGTAAATAATATACCTCGGAAGGATGAGCAGACTGTGACTGTCTTGCCAAGTGTTCTAATAAAGCCTTCTGTACTGCTGCTTGAATTTGATCACCCATAGACCGTTTCATATCCTGCAGCTCTTCTTTTAAGGATTCAATTTCCGGGTCTCTTGGTTGCTTACTCTTACCAAAAACCTTCCGAATACTAACACCCGCCTGATATCCTCTAACACGGCCGGGGTGTTCAGTCTTTCCCAAAGCAGTGGCTAGGATATCCATCCTACCCTCAGGGATAAAAGAGCCCTGTGTCTCTTTCTCCTGAAGTTCATCCTGAAATGAAAAATAAAAAATTTATATTAGTGTTTATAAATTATAAAAAAGGAAAATTGTTAACAAAGAATTAATATTTACTTACAATTCTATCAGCCACTTGATGAGCTTCGTCTGTAAGATATTGTTCATTTTTTTTTCTTCTTGCTCGTTTCCATTTCTCATGGCGAGTGGGAGGAGATGGAGGACCATACTGGACCTCTTCTGAACCACTACTTGATCGAGCTCTTAATGCTTCAAATTTTTCTTCAATAATTTTCTGCTCCAAATACGAGTATCCTCCACGTGATAAAGTATGAGGGTATACGTTTTTCAACTGGATCTCCTGATGAGATCTTCTGGAGGCCTGTTACATAAAAATAAACACATTAGTAATAAGGAAAATATAGCATAAATTTTAAAATATAAAACAATTACAATACCTGAAATTTCTCTTCCTGACGACTGTCAACAAATCGCTTCCATGTTTCTTCATCTATATATGGATACTTAAGACATGGGCTTTCAAACCTTCTCTTTCCAAAAACATAATCTTTCGTCAGTTTGTTTTTAAAATCTCTCCATCGAACCGCCGCTAAAGAGAGATGTCTTTTCCTAATTTCTTTGGTTTCCTCAAAATTGAATGTCATCTGTAATTGAAAAAATAAAATATGTCATTTAAACTATATAATATTAAAAAAATGAGATAAAATAAATAAATAAAGATATTTTACCGTCACGGCCTCCCAAAGTTGTTGCTTCGCCGTCCTGTCCACTGACTTCCAATCAGGATATAAAATACTAATCCTGCAACGGCTCTGCATCGCTATATAACTGACAAACTGAACTGCATTTGGGCCAACTGCATTATTATTATCATCAAAACGGATGTGTAATTTGTTATCATCACGAGCGAGTGATAGTTTTGGTAAACGTGTAATACCACGTTTACCAACTAGAGAACTTGATTTTTCAGTAGTAACTGGAGAAGTCTCCTCCGCCGAGGACGCATCAGTAGTCCTGCAATTTTTTTTAATAAATTAACAGTTTTATTTCATTAAATATGTATATTACTGAATATTTAATAATATGTCAAAATAGATATACCTCGGTAACTGCTCATCTCTATCTGTATTTGACATTGCTACTAGAAAGTGTAATGAAATTTTGGGTACCTGCATATCATTAGAAAACTGAATAATTAGAAACAAGGAAATGAAAAATAAATATGTAAAAATAGAGGCATGCATTTGTAAGTTTTAAAAATAGACACAAAATATAAATATTTACCAGAAAAATTAGGAGACTAATTTAGTGTTTTCCCACGTCCCTTCATCATGATCGGTACGTACTGCATGCACTATGTCTGTCTTATATTCATTGTAATCATCTGAAAATTGCATAATAGATGAATAACGCTCATGTAAATCACTAGCATCATCAGAATCATCATCATCACCCAAATGATATCTTTTCCCTTGCAAAACAACTGACCACTGATCATTCGACGGATCAATGACATAAAATACTTGTTTTGCATGTGTCGCCAAGATAAATGGTTCCTCATTGTGATTAAATCTTTTCAAATCAACCAGTTTAAACCCATATTCATCATGTTTCACGCCACTATTACTATCAACCCAATTGCACTTAAAAATAGTGACTCGAAATTTAATATAATCAATTTCCCATATGTCTTCAATAACTCCAAAATATGATGTTGATGCAGAAATTGGGTTTTTATCTTTGGCACTCGAAAAATGCACTGCTTCAGCGAATACCATCACACCACTATTCTGAACGGTACTCTTGTCATCCAGGTTTTTTGTGTAAAATGTGTAGCCATTGATATCAAAACCAGACCAAGTGATCACATTAAAAGATGGTCCCCCTGATAACCACTTCAATGTTTCTGATACAGATATATCTGAGGTGACTTTCTCTTTAAACCATGAAACAAATGTCTTCTTATGCTCAATCATCAACCACTTTTCATTTCTTTTCTGATATCGTAACTTTAATTCAGCAATATGTGAGGATATATATGGTTGAACCTCATCTGTGTTGTTCAAAATGTATAAATGTGCTTGCATCACTTCATCACGTGGAATGAACTTTACCTTTAAGCCTCGAACCCCTCTACCTTCTCTGTCAACTGTCATATGTCGAGATAGAGGGAGACCAATATGCTCCACTTCATTCAAATAATCAGTACAGAACTCAATCACCTCTTCTGATACATATTTTTGAACAATAGAGGCCTCTGGTCGATAAGGATTTTTAACATATCCTTTCAAAATTTTCATATATCTTTCAAAAGGATACATCCATCTTAAATAAACAGGCCCACACATTCTTATCTCACGCACCAAATGAACCAATAGATGAACCATTATATCAAAAAATGTGGGTGGGAAATACATTTCTAGTTGACAAAGAATAAGAGTTGCTTCATTCTCCAACAAATCTAACAAATTTTGATCAACGACTTTGCTACAAATGGATTTAAAGAAATTACATAACCTGATGATTGTCTTCCTGACAGCTTTCGGTAATATACCACGCACTGCTACTGGTAGAATTTGTTGCATTAACACATGACAATCATGTGATTTCATACCTATTAATTTACAATCCTTCAATGACACAAAATTACTCACATTTGAAGAAAAACCACTGGGTACTTTAATACCATGAAGACACTGACAAAAATTCATCTTTTCAATCTTGCTTAATGTGTGACAAGCCGGAGGTAAATATGTTCTTTTTCCTTTCACAGCGGGAGCTAACTCCAAACGTATTCGCATTAACATCAAGTCCAATCTAGCATGTAATCCATCTTTTGTCTTTCCTTTTATGTCTAACAAAGTTCCAATCAAACTATCACATATGTTTTTCTCAACATGCATAACATCAATGTTATGTTTTATCTCTAAAAATCTCCAATAAGGTAGTTTGAAAAAAATAGACTGCTTCTTCCAGATATGTTTTTGTAAACCAGAACTTTTTCTCTTTCCGAATGTTGAATCAATATCTTTCACTCTGTCATAATATTCTTCAGCTGACAATGGTTGAGGGGGGAGGTTGTATTCTTGTAAACCGTTAAATGCTTTTCTCAATCTACGATAAGGATGATCAATTCGCAAAAATCTTCGATGTCCCATGTACACTGTCTTTCTTCCATTCTGCAATTGATAATATGAAGTTTGTTCTTCACAAATTGGACATGCTTTATGTCCCTTAACACTATATCCAGATAAGTTTCCATACGCAGGAAAGTCGTTTATAGTGAACATTATCATAGCACGCAAAAGAAAATACTCTTTCTTGTATGCATCGAAAACTGTAACACCTTTCTCCCATAGCAGTTTTAAATCCTCAATCAATGGTGTAAGATACACATCAATATCATTTCCTGGTTGTTTTGGTCCAGAAATCATCAAGCTCATCATAACATATTTTTTCTTCATACATAGATGTGGGGACAAGTTGTAAAGTACCAGCAAAACAGGCCATGAACTATGTTGGCTACTGAGGCTCCGATATGGATTCATTCCATCAGTACACAATCCCATTCTGAGATTTCTAACTTCACTTCCAAAATCATGAAATTTTTTATCAAAACTCTTCCACTGTGGTGAATCGGCCGGGTGACGTAAGTTACCATCAGAAATGCGCTCATCTGAATGCCATCTTAACCTTTTTGCATCATTTGAATTTGCAAATAGACGCTTCAAACGAGGAATAATTGGAAGGTACCAAAATGCTTTAGATGGAGTTTTGATTTTGGTACCTAAAAATAAACCAGAATTGAATTATCAGAATTGTTTGAAAAAAATATTGGATGATATCATTGGAAAGTAAAAAAATTGATTTTTCATAACGTTACATGACATCACCTGAAAATGAATCTGAGTTGACTTTCTCATCCATCTTATAGCGCGATGTTCCACATGTAGGACAACTTGATAAATGTTCATTTTCTTTCCTATATAGTACACAATCATTGGGGCAAGCATGTATCTTTTTATACCCCAATCCCATTGGGCATAATATTTTCTTCGCCTCATAATTGGAATCTGGAAGCCCATTGCCTTCTGGAAGAAGCTCTTTTAAAAGCTCAAGTAAACTGGAGAAACTTTTATCACTCCACCCATTTTTTGCTTTTAAGTTAACTAATCTCAAAACTGCTGATAACACTGTATATTTACTGCAACCTGGGAATAATGGTTTCTCAGAATCTCCATACAATCGTTCAACAGTTGGTGTTTTTTCGATGGTTTCAACACCTAAATCATGAATTAATTCTTCAATACGATCCTCTGCCTCATTATGAATATCGTCATCAACATTGGATGTTGAATTTTCAGTTCTTTCACCATGCAAGATCCAACGTGTATAATTAAGGCTAAAACCATAACAAATGAGATGATCTTTGATTTCTCTGAAGTTTAACTTTCTCATATTTACACACTTCACACATGGACAGAAAATCAAATCAATATTTTGATTATGCCGTTTAGCAAATTCCAAAAAATTGTCAACTCCTCTTTCATATTCACTAGTAGTTCTTCGTAGATAAATCCAATTATGATCCATTAATACCTGATATCACAATATAATTGATGAATATATTAAAACATAAAAACATTTAAATATCTATCAGATAAATTGTAAACAAAAACATATTCCATAAAAACTATTGATAATCAGATAAAAGACATCAAATATGAAACACGTTTACAAATATAGTAAACAGTTAATTTTAATATTATATACATGTGTGTTATATTGAAATACAAGGACAAAATGGTTAAATCAAAGGTTTCATTTTTTGAAAATAAAGTTCCATGATATAAATATTATATGAATGACATACAAGATAATATGATTTCTCACTATGACTACTATTGATCACACTATATTTATTTTTTTATTCATTTGATGTAACATGAATGAATCATGGAAAACTTAATGTGAAAAATAGTGCAATAACTATCCTTATTTAAAACAATGTGTATTAAAACACACATGTGGAACTCGATTAACAAAACTACTTGTGGGATTTGAAGAGTCATTAAAACTATTCAAAAGGGCTCCATATGGTTGGCCTAACTATGGGGGATAGACCTATAGCTACAAATCTTCATCCACCATCACCCCAATATTAAGTGAACCCCCAAATAGATTACACATCATTGGTAATTCAATCATCATTTTTATATCAAACACATAAAACCAATCAAAATCAATATCAAAATCCAACAATAAATCCTAGAATTACATAAACACTCAAGGATTCAAATGGAAAAGATATTATGACACTTTTCCCAATGTGTAGCACTAGATTTTTTATAACCTATATCCATAATAACATTATAATGCCAAATAACAAAGGGAACTTGGAAACCCAAACCCTCTGAAAAATCTTGGTTTTGATACCATTTTCATGAACCAACCCAAGATATCTATCCATTAAACACCTAAACTAGACCATGACATACTTGAGGGGAGTACCTAATCCTCATAGACTAACAATAAGCATTATAGGCATCTAAAACAATCACTAGGTATGATTTCACCCATTAATCATAGTGTAATTAACATCATATTTCTATCAGAAATCTGAAATGACCTATCCATAGGTTATACATCAACACAAAATTTGAATCAGTAGAAATAATATAAAGAATAACTATAAATAGATATAAACTAATTCCCTCAATACACTTCATCTCCTAAATCACCTAGTCCTCACAAAAGTAATTCAATACACTTTTAACCATAATTTTAAGTAGTAAAAACATCATTTAAATGGAAAAAATTTACACATATTCTATTTAAATAAATCCGTAAAAAACCTATAATAGGCACACTTGGGATAATTTGATAAGTAAAACAATAACTGAGCTCAAGTCCCCACTAATCACTAACCCAAACTGAAACAGAATGCATCCTAAGAGGGAAAAAGAACTGGATAAGATCCTAAAACTGAAATGTAGATAAACATGAGTATACAAATACTAATTAGGCCACTACTCACCTTACAAAATTTCTAACTTTTAATTAAAGCCCCTTTTAATCTAGTTTGAAATAAAATAAAATAAAATCTTACATAATTATTTAAAATCCAACATAATATAAAATCTTACATAATTATTCAACCCGAATTGAGATGTTAAATCCAAACTGCGACCGGTATAATTACTTCCAAAAACAAACAATATCAAATCTACACCAACAATGATAATACAAACAAAAAATAATGATAAATTACAACTAAAATCTAACCAATAATCCAAATCACGCAAAATAGGGTTATTGATAAAGAAATAAACAATGGGATATGAAACAAGAGATAAATAGGAAGAACACATACCCAAAATCGTGCAGACGACAAAAAACCTTCAACAATGGCCGTTCAAGATCGCAAATCAAGTTCGAAGGTCGTCGGGAGTCCGAAGCGCCGCAGCGGAACTCGATTTCGACGGACGAACAAAATGAGGGTTTCTGTCCGTGAATATTTTTAAAAGACTTTTCGCGTCGGTTTTCATTAAAACCGACGCGAAATATATTTTTTTTATGAGTTTCGGCGTCGGTTTTCATGAAAACCGACGCGGAAAATATAGTCGAAGAGGTTTTCCGCGTCGGTTTTTCTACAAACCGACGCGGAAAACCGATTAAAACAGGATTTTCCGCGTCGGTTTTTAGAAAAACCGACGCGGAAAACCTCTTCGACTATATTTTCCGCGTCGGTTTTCATGAAAACCGACGCGGAAAATCCGGTCGAAGAGGTTTTCCGCGTCGGTTTTTAGAAAAACCGACGCGGAAAACCTCTTCGACCGGATTTTCGGCGTCGGTTTTCATGAAAACCGACGCGGAAAATATAGTCGAAGAGGTTTTCCGCGTCGGTTTTTCTACAAACCGACGCGGAAAACCGATTAAAACAGGATTTTCCGCGTCGGTTTTTAGAAAAACCGACGCGAAAAAAAAAACATAATTATTTTTGGCGTCGGTTTTGTGTAAAACCGACGCCAAAAATTCCCCGCATATACTATTCGCGTCGGTTTTTAAAAAACCGACGTTATTACGACGACGTTAAAGCCCGTATTTCCACTAGTGAGATAAAAATAAATTAGTTTTTTTAGAGTTATATCATAATATTTTATCATCAAAAACTTAATCATAAACATTCCTAATAAACAATGAGATTGTAACATAAAACCTTTACCACTTGGGTATCTTTTAAATCGTAAGCCCTATGAAAGAATAACATTCAATGAAACTTTAAATATCATGAGAATAAATAAATTCATGATATAAAATGTTGTATTGGTTTTATATAAACCTCACAAAATAATATAGGTCTATAACATAACATACATCCCAAAAAAGACAATTTGAGAAGGAATCATCTAACATTAAGTCTCAAATTCCTCCGTACATGTTCAAACCTCATGTATAATAAATATAGGTTTATTATTCATATATAATAGAAACATTATCTTTTATATAATACCATATATTATTTACTTATGACCTTTTATTACATTTTTATTAATGATTCCTTATTAAAATCACATTTTAGGTAATAATTACTTTGTTTTTTTCATGTATGTTAAGGTTTGGTATTTTTGATCATTTTAGTTTTATCATGGTTCTATAATATCAATAATATTAACAATTATATAAATATAATATTTATTCAATATATATTTATTTAGAGTAATTCATTAAAGTTAAATATAGAAAATAGATTACACCGATCATGGAGATGGTAGATTGTACGTACGTATGAATGTCGTTTCCATTTTATCAATGGGTAAAATGAAAGAAAGTTAAATAATATATTACCTTTAAATAATAATTTTTATTTCATATGTATCATATTTTTTCATTAAACCCATCCTTATTACCTTCCATGTACAATGTAAGTGAATAATAAGTCACATAGTTTTGCAAAGTGGTAGTCTACCATTCACATGAGTGATGCTATCATATTCCCACAGAATGGAAAGTAAGAAGGTATATGTCAAATAATAATTGTAGAAGTATAATTATGTCATAAATATAATATAAATAAATTAAATACCTTATTAAATACAACTTTTATAGGTGATGATGGAAAACAAACTACATCAGTTTGTGAGGCGGTAGTCCACCGTACACATGATCGACGATTTTGTTTCCCATTTGATGGAAGAGGATATAGATATATGTTATTCCATAATTAAAAATAACATCTCAATATATGTAATATAAAGGTGTTATTATATTTTAATTATTAAGACCTGAATGAAAGTGGTAATAGGAGGAGGAAAAAAGAAAGAGCTTAGTGAAGACAATTACCTTCACTTAGAACAACCTCCTTTGGATCTCTTATTAAAGACCCTAGGGTTGGTATTTTTAGAAGTAAAGTAGCTCTATAATATATATATAATGATGTTGGTGATAATTTTTTTTGGTTTTTGTTGACCCAAATGGCTTGATAGGTGTGAATAAGTGAAGGGAGAAGGTTCCCTTTTCTAATAGAGGAGGAGTGACATTTTTGTAAATACTTAAAACTATTCAATAATGGGGATCACTATCAAACCAGATGCCTCCAAATTTGATAAATAATGAGGTGTAGGGATGATATGGCCAATCCAACCCTCTGATACATGAAAAAACCACATATTTCAAACATCTTTTTCCTTAAAATCTATGTTTCCTAATTTTACCATTTTAGTTTTTACTACGGTAGCTAGCATTTTTATCAAGGTAATTTATCATTTAAGACTAAAAAATAATTCTTATTAGACGATTTTAATATAATTTTTCATAATATAAAATATAATTTATAAAATAAAAACTTTATGTTTGTGGAAAATTAATTTTAAAACCAGCGTGTGAAACGTAAAAAACCCCCATTTTACCATTTACTATGCTTACAAGGTTTTTACTATTTATTGGTCAATATAATTTTTATAAAATGGATAATTGGTCCATGAATGGAAAATTATTTATATTTTTAAACATATACTAATACATTTTCATACTATATGGTTTTTAGGAATTTTAAATCATTTAATATGATAATATTTATTATAAAATAACATTAATGACAATTTTGGCACTATTCATTTAATTTGACTTTAAAAACATCAAAAAAAAGATGTAATTCGAATATATTTTTTTCACACATTTATTTTATGTTATATTTGTCTATAAAACTCATGAAATATAATAATTCATTCAATTTATATTACTTTAAATTTTTTTAGTGTCACTTATTTTATTTTTCTATTAATTAAATAATTATTGCGTTGGAATTTCTTAACCATTTTAAGTAATTATGTGATAACTAAAAATTAAAAAATAAATTACATTCATGAAATAAATATAATTATTCTCAAAATTATCATTAATATTTTTTCATATATTTATTTTTTCATATGTGAACACATAATTGAAATTTAAATGTAAGAGAGTGGCATTTGGTCTTTTTCTTTAATTAAAGTATTATATCAGTTATTTTTATGTAAAAGTGTCCCATAAGAACATAAAAATACATCATAGGGTAATAAGGGTCTAAATAAAGCCATACAATATAAATTGGACAAGTTTTTTTAATCATTTTAACCCTAATAATTTTAGTTTAACCCCCAGTAAACTCATTTTAACCTTCACTACAATAGTTAATTTTTACTATTTTTATAATTCATTTAGACCAAAATTAGTAGAACATATTATATAATATCAAATATTATAATATTAAATATGGAATCTATTTTTCCAAATTCCATTATCATAATTTGAAATTTTTAATTTAAAATTAAACCAATAGATGTAATGAAAAAACAATTTTCTAAACAGAAAATGTTCATAAGTATAAAAAGTTTTAATATCAAAATTCATTATGAAATTGTAAAAATGATATAAATTTGATTAATAAATATAAAATTGAACTAATTTCACTTTTAAAACATTTTAAAACAAGATATAACTTTGTAAATGCTTTAAAGGAAATGGTAATTTTTATCTCTATGATCTAAAATCTCCTTTAGTTATTCCTCATAATAAATATCATGCTTTATTAGTATGACCTTTGAGTTTAGTACATGTGAAGGATCAGGTATGTACTTCTTCAGTAGAGATACATGGAACACATCATGAACTTGAGAGAGATTCGGTGGAAGTGCCAAGATATAAGCTACTATCTGGATATTATAAAAAATTTCAAATGGGACCAAATTAATAGGTTTCAAATTTAATTTACATCATAATCACAATTTCATCCTTTATTTGTGCTTCGATAAATTTCCACTTCATCTATAAATAGAATATTCACGATAAATTTATTTTTCATGCCTAAACCACAAAAATCATCATAATATCCATAAGTCGTTTCTTCAGCCTCGAAATATTTACCAACACAAAAATGGTTATATCAAGTTATCTAATAACATCCAAAGTTCAACTTAATCCATTCCATGAATAGAAAACCTCAAGGCTCCTCCAAGTTTGACCAAAATTAAAATCCAAAAATTTAGAAAGAAGGTCAATAAATTTCCAAAATCAAATTATCATTAATCCTCAAAACAATATGAAGTATTTCTTAATGTCACATACCAAATATGTGAATACATTGATCATATATTCTCCTAAAACACGATAATATCTTGAATTACCATAAAACCATTTTGAAAACATAAATGCTTTCAAAAATTAACTTTTTCTTCATTCCTTAAATAAAATCACATATTATTGAATATATTCTATAAATTCAAAAATGTTTTAAACTCCATCAATGATAACATAAAACACGTTTTCATCAAATCGTTAATCATTTCCATGGTAATCAATACTACCTAATTTTCTTTATCCATATCAATCATCTCTTTATCTAAACTAAAAACCATTTTCTCAACATCAATAACATATTAAGGGTTATATTACCTTAATAAAAATATAATCTTTACATTAAATCACTTTTATAGGGAATAAATTCCATTTAACATATTCTTGTAACTCCTTAATAAAAAAAATATATAGAAAAATTCTTATATATATTTCATAATTCACATAATTCATGAATTATAATAAATAAACCTTTAAATAATTACACTTCATTCTTAAACCATTAACTAGTATTCATCATCTTCTTCCTTAATGCATCATTCATTTAATATGTCACTTTTAGTCTCTTCATCATAAAAATAATAACTTTTACTCCTAAAACCTAATTTATATTGTTCTTGAGCTTCCCCCCTAGGACATTAATTTTCATAACTACCATACTTTATAGATTTAAAAAATTCAACTGTTGATGGTGTCTTAGGGAAGCCATAATTATCATCCATTACATTAACTAAACTTTTCATTTTTCCTTAAATATTACTTACTTTGTGCCCTTATTTTTCAGACATGAATCGTCCTCTCATTCCTTTGAGACATTCCCTTGAGTGCTTTTTCCCACAATCTCAACATATAGGAAGCTGAATCTTCTTTTCTCCTTGGTCTCCACTACACAAACTCTCAGAAAACATTATCCTTATCTTATTTGATGAGTCTGAGCATTGTTTAAAGTGAATGTTGTTAACCATATATTATGATAATTGATTAGGAATAATCATAATATCCTTTACTCCAGACATCACTCCATTTGGTTTCTCATAAAAAAAAATTGTCTATCGCATTCAATGTTAACCCATTTCCTTATGGTTTCTGCCATTGGATACAACCAAAAACCATGGTGTAAGAAAAAAAATCATAGCGGGGAACCATATAATCATGAAAACTTATTTATAAAATTTTGAAATCATAAAACCTTCTTTATAATATAATAATCATTAGGCTTAGCATAGTCCATCAATGGTCATCGTCTATTCAAATCCCACATAATAATTTATAAAAAGTTTATGAATTTGCAAAGTATATTCCTTAGTAGTGTCAAACTAAGTGTTCATCAAGGCTCATTTTCATGTATCAGTTAATAATCGAGTCCATCTTAATAAACCCTTTTTTGAGTAATCACCCCTAGGTAAAATTTTGTTAGAGCCACATCTACTTGTAGTATCCATAAAGGGATGTAATTTCTTACAAACCAATCACTCTATCCTTTACAAAAATTCTAGGATATTTTCCTATACTTAGACTCATCATTAGATATATCCTTATAAATATCCCCATACATATCCCTAGGTACCTCAATAATGTTTTCTCATCCTATTTTCTAAAATTTAACTAAACCTTTTCTGAGATACCAACTATAAAAACCTAGGATTTTCATACATAAATATCACATCTTTTAGATTAATATTCAATACATTCCCAAGGATTATAATGGTTTAGTGTATTTGAAAATTTAAAAACCTAAAAAATGCTTTATAAGAGTTCTACATCGTCTCCCACTTAGTTCCACATAACTAGGACTCTTCTTAGAAATATCATACATAATACATATCTTCATGACTTAGGAAAAGGAAACATAAGAAAGGGTGAGGTCAGATTCTCAGTAAGGGTAATAAAGGGATATATCAGTAATAATTTGAACATAACAGGATTATAAGTGCGTGAGAACATGGTCTTAACATTTGAAAAGCATACCCTTCATAACATAGATCATAATCCAGAGTCATAGAATAAATATTGGTATTTTGTAAGTCTTGAATCATAAAGGAAATCAACAAACATAAGTCTTGAGATCATAACATAAGCATGGTAATGTGGAAAAAATTAATATTATTACATTTTGAACATGTATAAATAGAAATAGGTTCACTCATTAGGTTAAGGACTTATAATTAGGTCCTCGCATAAATTTATGGACATGAAACCAAGTCCACAAAGAACTTTATAAACATGAAACCAAGTCCACACATAACCTTATAGACATGAAACCAGGTCCAAACATAACCTTATGGAAAAGAAAATAAGTCCACAAATAACCTTATGGACATTAATGTGGGTCCACACATAACATTGTGAACATGAGATTAGGTTCATGCGTTACATAATTAACTCATGAGTTACCCATCATTACCCAATGCATTGATGATATATATAGGTATCACCAGTCACATAATTAAAATCATACATAAATGTACCAAAATATCATACAACATTCATCATATTATAACCTGGGAAAAAAATGGGCTTTATAACACATTAATCATATCATAACCCATGAAAAAAATGGGTTCATTAACATTTCATCATATCATAGCCTATGGAAATGAAATGGGTTCCCTAAAAATCTTATCATCGTAAAAATAAACCATCCAAATAAAGAATACAGATGGTATCATTAGATTATATCTCTATTAAATCTTAATTAACATCAAAGGATGTCATATTATATGGAAAATTATTTTTAATGATCACTTGGAACATTTCTTGAGTAAAATAACCTTTTACTTTGAAAATCAATTTTTTAAAACTAAAAGTTCACAAAACATTATGAAAATCCTTTTATTTGAAGATATCATTTGAAAAATATAAATTAAGCATTAAAACATTAAGTGTTCATGATAGTGGAAAATTTTTTCATGTCATACACATTAAAAAAATATTCCTTTCACGTTTTCGATAAAATCCAAATGGGCATTGTTTGGAAAATGACATGAAGATACGTTTTAATACATTTTTTAAAAAATAAAACAAGGGTAAAATGACTTTATAAAATCATATATAAAAATTAAAACATGCTTGAAAACATTTTAAAAAAATGGATATAGAAGAAAAATGGGTTTCAACTGAAGAAACAAATAAATTTGATTTTCTTTAAAAACATTCTATTTTAATATTGAGTACATAAAGAGAGTAAAATTAAGGAAAAACATGTATAATCTAGAAATAAATAGAGGATAATAAATATATGATTTTATTTAGAGATATATCATAAAATTTCATAATAAAAAATTTAACCATAAATAATATTGATAAACAATGAGATTATAACATGAAACTTTTACCACTTGGGTATCTTCTAAATCGTAATCCCCATGAAAGAATAAATTTCGATGAAAAATTAAATATCATGAGAATAAATAAATTAATTATATTAAATTTAATAGGCTTTGTATATACACGTCATAAAATAAGATAGGTTCATAACAAAACATATGTCCCAAAGAAGACAATTTGAAATGAAATTCTCTTTCTTTAAGACTTGAATTACTTCGTAAACATTCAAACATACTGTATAATAGAAATAGGTTTATTATAAATATATTAAAGAACCATAATCATGTATATCATACTATATATTATTTAATTATGAAATTTTATTACCTGTTTACCAATAATTCCTTATTAAAATCATATTTTGGGTAATACTACTTAGTTTTTTCATGTATGTTTGGTTAGTTTGTCTTGGTAATTTTACTTTGATCATGATTACATCATCAAAATAATGTAAAAAAATGATATAAATTTCATATATATTAAATATATAAGTATTTATAGTAATCCATTAAATTTAAATATAGAAAATGAATTACATCATTCATAAAAGTGATAAGTCATATGTACATATGAATGTTATTTCCATTTTCTTGATGGATGAAATTAAAGAAAGTTCAATAAAATATACCTTTAAAGAATAATTTTTATGCCATATATATCACATATTTTCATTAAAACTATCTATATTACCTTCTATGTAGTGTGTAAGTTAAGAGAGAATCACATCACTTTGCAAGGCGGTATTCCACCATAAACATGGCCGATGTTATCATATCACCAAGGAATGTAAAGTAAGAAGTTATATGTGATATTATAATTATATAATTATAATTATGTCATAAATATAATATAAATATTTTAAATCCATCACTATATCTAGCTATAAAAAGTGGTGATGGAAAAAAAAACTACATCAGTTTACGAGGCGGTAGTTCGTCGTACACACGATCAACAGTTTTGTTTCCCATTTAATGGAAGAGAAGATAGATATGTGTTATTCAACAAATATAATAATATTTAATTATATTTAATTTACTTTTGTTATAATATTTTAATTAGTAAAATATTAATGAAGGTGTTAATAGGAATATTAAATCTAATTTATAAAATAAAAAACCTATTTGTGTCTAAAATTAATTTTAACACAAACACATGAAATCTGCAAAACCCTATTTTACCCTTTATCACGGTAACAAAGTTTTTAATATTTTTGGGTCAATATAATTATTAGAAAAGTAAAATTGGTCCATTAATAGAACATGATGCATATTTTTAAACATATGACAATAACTTGGAAGAGGATAGTATTTTTAGGAATTTTAAATAATTTAATAAGATATTATTTATTATAAAATAAAATTAATGTCAATTTTGACATAATTCATTAAATTTAACTTTAAAACATCAAGAAAAAAAGGTGGAATTAGGATATATTATTTTGAAACTTGTATATAATGTTATTTTTATCTATAAACTCATTAAATACAATTAATTAAATTTATATTACTTTTAATATTTTTAATTTTATTAATTTTTATTTTTGTATCAATTAAATAATTATTGCATTGGTGTTCCTTAAGTATTAAATACAATTATATAATTATGAAAAATTAAAAAAAATACCCTCATGAAATTAAATACATATTTTTTCATATGTGAATACATAATTGAAATTTAAAAGAAAGAGGGTGACTTTTTATCTTTTTCTTTACTTAAATTATTATATCAGTCACCTTCATATAAAAGTGTACCATATTCATATAAAAATAAATAATAAGGTAATTAGGGTCTATATATGGCCATCCAATAGTAATTGGATAAGTTTTTGGGTCATTTTAACCCTTATCATTTTAGTTTAACCCTCTGGTAAACTCGTTATACCATTAAATGCGGCATTAAATTTTTATTATTTTTACTATTTATTTTGACCAAAAATTAAGTTGAAATTAATATATAATATTAATTATAATGATTGAAAATATGTAATTTATTTTTTAAAATTACATTTATAGAATTTTTAAATTTTAATTTAAAATTAAACTCACGGGAATGATAAAAAAACAATTTTCTAAAGAGAAAATTTTCATTAGTATTGCAAGTTTTAATGAAAAAATCAATATGAAATTGATTAAAATGAAATAAATTGGATTAATAAATATATTATTAAACTAATTTCACTTTTAAATCATTTTTAAAAAAGATTGAACTTTTTAAATGCTTTAAAAAGGATGTTTTTAATAAAAACAGTATTTCTCACTTATTTACTACAAAATTAATCTTTTAGAAAAATATCAAAAATTCTGCCTTAGATAATTTTAAAAAATTGATTAAAAAATGATGTTATTTTTTTAATACCTTTTATAAAAGTTTCAAAAGTTAATTTTATTATTTATTTAAAAAAAGTAATAAAAATCATTTTTTGAGAGAAAATGTATTTTTGAAGCATAAAAAGACTTTACTAAAAATTAGGTAATTATTTATTAATAAATTTTATTTATATAAATCCTTTATAATTAATTTTCAAAATATGGTTATTCTTATTCATACCTAAAAATTTAACATCTAGGTTATAATGGTCAATTTTAAATAATTATATTAATAGTATATCATGATTCGTTAAAACTTGGTGTTGCATGTAATGCAAGATACCAAAGAAATTATATTTATTCAAAAAATATTTTTTTTATAAAATGTTAGAGTATTACATTATATTTTAGCTTTCATTTTATCCTCATACATCATTAAATTACCTATCAATTCCTTCATTGTTCAACTTTTAATGGGTGTGGATTGTCTATTAATGGTAGAAGTTCTATTCCACTTAAAGGATAAAACTCTAAAAACTTTTAACATCAAATATAGTTTTGGAATTGGAGTTCCCAAGGAAGTAACATCATTGACTATTTCTATCAATATTCCATTCATTTGATTAATACTTTCTCTATAGTACGTCCTAAAAGTGTCAAACTTTAGTTTTACAACATTGTACCTCAATTGTATAATGTTATCAGTTCCTTAATAATAAATAGATATTGTCGCACCTGAGCCTTAGCCCGGTTGGTAAGGACTCTGTAAGTGCATCCAAGCGACCCGGGATCAAATCCAGGTGGAGGAAAAATTTCCAGAAGACTGTAGAAACACTGTAGTAGTTCTGTAGTGGGAACTATAGCAGTACTGTAGCAGGTACTATAGTGGGACTGTTGCGGGACTGTAGCAGGCACTATTTGGCACTATAGCAGCCGGGAATATGCCCCTGTTTGGGCCTTCGGGCCACCGATTTGGTCCCTGAGTCCTTCAAAGGCCTTCGAGCACCCAGGCCTTCGGGTCAGTAAGGTCTTAGGTCCACCTCAAGACCTTCGGGCCACCTTAAGTGCATATGAAAACCATACAACCTACAAGGAACAAGCTCTACAAGGAGGATGAGGAAGGATCTTTCACCAAAACAGAAGATAAAAGGATTGAAAAAATGAGAGGGTATAGCACCTATCATCGGGATAAGCCTGTGCTTGCACGGGAATGCCTAGTCGAACAGCCATGCGAAGGTGGAGCTCTGATTTCATGATGAATATTCTAGGGAGTAGCAGTTCTAAGTAGTTATTCTGGGTTGTATGTAATGTTTGAGCCTATGGGCAATGAATTCCTCTAAGGCCTACGGTCCATGTAATACTTTTGCCTACAGGACTTGTAAGGGTTCCACCTCACCCCTTAAAAGGTGGATTATCAAAAATAAATAAAAAATGAAGGCCTTCGGGCCATTGGAGGAGGAATATATATTGTCTACCATATTTCATAATCAGTAATGTTGGGAACATATTCTCTCAACAATACTCTATAAATATTAATGAATTTGACGCTTACAAATACCCTTGTTTTTTTACTAATGATTTTATTTTGACTATATTTCAGGAAATTTATATTATTTATTGATTATTATCTTGAAATAATATTAAACTATTTATTTTTGAGAAATATTCGTTAAAGTGTTCATAATGCTCTTAAGCGTATTCTAGAAACATTGTTCATCATTTGTCATTTACTAGAAATGATATTCATTCAATACATCGAAGAATGTAATTTATGGAACAAACCTTATGTTTATGTTGAAAGATCAGTGTGTATGGTTAATCAAACTTACATTTGAAGAAATGTATGTTTAAGGAACATTGAGTTTGGATAAGAACCTTACGTTTTCCAAAAATAAAAATTATGGTTAAAGAACCCTATGTAAGTATGGAAATTTACAAATGTATGGATCATCAACCATACTTTTATGATCAACTATAAATTTTCAACCTTACGTTTGGAAAAGGGGATGAATGGATAATGAATGTTACATTCAGAGATCTTTACTGACGTTGATAAACATATGGATCATCAACACTACATTATGAAGTTGAACCCTACTTTTTTTATTTTTTTAAGGAACCTTACGTTTAACTTTCAAACATCAGAGATTTAAATTTACATATTTATCGGATCATTTTGAAACAGTATTTTCAGAATGTCAGGGAAATTTAAAACTCAATTTTGATTGATTTAAAGATCGTTTTAAATGATTTAAATAGCCGTTTATAGCATAGATTTTCCATCATATTCTTAAGGTAATTTATGATTACTTTGAGTTGTATTCTTCAAATTTTAATTCACTCGATTTATCAAGCATCTTTTGGAGATCTGAAATATTTCTACAAGATATATTATTATACATATCTTTTTGTGTCTGATATTTGGAAATGACAATCTCTAGATTTCTTGGCTGTATATATAATTATTATTCTTCAATATTTCTTGAACAAATTAATTCACTAATAAAGTGATCAAGAATCTCATATACAAAGACTATATTTTTGGAGATATACAGGTTTAAATATGGAATCATGATGCTCTATTTTTTGTTACTGTTCTTAAAATCAAAGATATCTTGTGCAACATGATCTCTTCAGATATATTTCAAGATTATTATTCTTATAAATATAATATTCATCTTTTATCACTTTTTGTGCTACTGCAACTATGAGCTACATATGTTTGTTACCAAACTACATCTTATCTATCTTGAGTTTCGACTGCTTGTATTCAGTCATGATGGAGTGTCATCTTCTCACACTAAGTTATGGTTTTATTTGTTCCCTATAAAAGAATGAGAAGTCTCTTTTTTTATCCTTTGTTTGTAAGGGTGACAACTTTATGCACACTGTCGTGAATCGGTCTTATGATACGAGAACCTTACTAGTGAAATACACCAAGATTGCAGAGAGGGTGATTGGTGGAGTGGAATAGGGGACCTTCGTGCCCCAAACCAATATAAATGGTTGTGACTTGTACTCTGTTTATTATCTACTGCATATATATTCTCATAAAAAACGCCACCAGCTCTTTCTATTGTTGATGTGAATCGATGGAATTGTGAAAAATTTAAAAATAACACAATTCCCCCACCCCCTCCCTCTTCTGTTATCTCTATAGATATTCTGACCTAACATTTGGTATCAAAGTTTTTTATTTTGAAAAGTGATATAATAAGATAAAGGCATAAGATCTATTTTAGTTATGGTAATGGATAATCATAAGGAAGGAATGTCAATGGTGCGTGCTCCATATTTCAATGGTGTGAATTATGGATTCTGGAAGTCATGAATGATAATCTACTTAAAAAATCTAGGATTTATAGTATTCTCAAATATTGTTACTCCCTATACAATTCATGAAAAACCTGAAACATGGTCTACTACTACAGAGGCTGAGTATTATATGAATTCAAAATCAATAAATTCCATTATTTTTGGTCTTGGACTAGATGAATTAAACCGTGTATCGTAATTCCCAACAACCTATGAAATGTGGCAGAAAATTGTAGTAGCTTATGAAGATACTGACAATATTAGACAGATGAGATATACTAGAGTGAAATTAAAGTTTGATACTTTAAAAATGTATGATAGAGAGATAACAACATAGATAAATGGAAGGCTGAGGGAAATTGTTAATAATATCACATCTTTAGGTGAGCCTATCAGTCAATGTGATCAAGCTTTGAAAGTTCTAAAAAAACTACCAGCAAAGTGGAATGGAATTTCTGCTACAATATGCCAATCAGCACCTATCAAGAATTTGACAATGGGAAAATTTATTAGAACCTTAATGATGTATGAGGCTAAAATGGGAGATGAAGTTGAATACCACAAAGTCCTAGTAAAAAAGGACAACACTGCTTTAAAAGTCGTATCCCAAAAGTAGAACAGAAAACTAAAACTAGAAGAAATAAATTCAAACTCATCTGACTCAAAAGTTGAGTTGGATCAAATAGATAGAAAATTCAGTAAATTTTATAGGAAGAATAAAGGATTCAGAATAACTTTCAAAAGGTATGATAAAGACTCAATAGAAGTAAGATTTTATGATTGAAAAAAATTATGTCATATAAGACCTAATTTTCCTCAATTAAAAAGAGAAAAGAGAAAGATAGAAAAGAAATATCATAAGAATATTGATTATGAGAACAATGATAAAAGAGCTATGAAAGCCACTTGGAGTGTTTCTGAAGACTCCAGCAGCCCATCAATCTCTAATTCAAATATGGAAGAATCAAATCTGAAAGCTAATATGTGATTTATGGCTGATGAAGAGAAGGTATAATCCTACTATTCATCTAATTCTGATTCTAGTTACTCAAATGATAAAATTACAGCCTATTGTACTATGCTAGAAGAAATATATGACTCACTATTAAAGAAACACAAATCTTTAAAAAATATTCATAATGCTATTTTAGGATAAATGGATACTTTACTTAAAAATCATCAAGAATTAATTAATAAATTTAGTTTATCTACTACAAACGGTACTAATCATGAAAATAAGATTAAAAAACTATAGGATGAAGTATAATATTATAAAAGTGATGCACTTATATTTACAAAAGGATAAAATGTTCTAAATAAAATTCTTATTTAAAATATAATTAAAAAGAAACGATTTGGTATAGGCAGTAAGGGTGAAAAACCCAAACTGCACGAAAACTATTTTTTTCCTGGTTCTAACAGCAAAATCATTTCTACTGTAAAATGTTTTTACTGTGGAACTAATGGAAATTATGCTAATAACTTTTATTTTAGAAAACCTCAATTATTTGGTGTCAAACATGTTCATTATTCAAAAGCATTATCTAATTATAATTATAATATTGTTGATCAAAATAGATCTGTTTGGATTCCTATGTCTTTGATAGCAAACACTATTGTACCCAAAAAGATATGGGGATTGTAATGCCCTAACACCAGTTACCTAGAGTTGGTACATTATTACATAACATTGGAATGATCATAAGGAAATCTTGTCTCAAAAGACCGATCAGTTTAGTATTATTGGAAATAAGATTCATACATAAGTTCAACTTTACAACATGAAAGGAAATACAACACTAATTTATTCCATTAGAAACATCCAATCCTCCTAGATTATTACTGAAATTCACTCATAAATAACTTCTTCATATCTTGGGAAAATGAAACATAATAAAGGGGTGAGATCAAATGCTCAGTAAGGGTAAGCAATACAGTGGAAGAAAACATAAATATTAAGCATGGTGAATAATTGAAACCACATGCCTTTACCAATAATAAACATGAATAATTTTATAGAAAGAATATGGGCTGAGTAAATAATGTCATAATAAAACATAATCATGGGTATTTTACTAGTCTAATGACCACATGAACCATCAATATTATTTTCATAATGAGGGAATGTATAATGTCGGACATTATGAAACATTTTTTCAAGGCCTCAGCCAAGACGTCTAAAATGATTAAGGCCTCTGCCAAAACCATATATCAAATTGGGAAAGGCCTCATCCAATTCCATGTCTAGTTGTCTCATGAGACCTATTGATGCATCAAGGAGCTATAGCAGGCTCCACCCGTTACTTACTAAGTCCAATACATTCCTCATATGAAAAGGTTGAAATATAACATAAACATTCATATTAAAACTAGCATACGAAATGTCAATACTTTAACAATAAACCATGAATGGTATAAAAATAACACATCCATGGTAAAACATATCACAAAACCTTCAATACAATATGGAATATTTTTATCATAATGAATCGACTTCAAACAAATATAAAATCCATCAAAGGATGTTGACATAGATGAAATCAAAACTATTTGAGAGAAATATCTGTTTCTTTTTTTTTGAAATCATTTAAAGTTTCATAATTATAAAAGAAAACATTTATTTTGAAAATATTCTTATAAGATTGTAATGGAAGCTTTGACGATGTTATAACGGTGGAGAATAACTGCACCCACCGTATAAGTTAAAAAGGACATTCGTACCTTAATTTTTTCAAAAAGGTCATAAAGTACCTAGTTTGGAAAATGACTGAAAGATTCCTTTCAAAACATATAAGTTCTAATAAGGGTATAAATGAATTTATCCCATTGTCTATTAAATAGTAAAAAAAATTGAAATACATTTTTAAGAAACTTGGATGTGGATGATAAACAGGTCCCAGTAGATACTTACGTAAAAACAACATCAGATAAAAAAGAGATTATAGAATTAAACATTACCTTGTACTCTTCCTTGGTCGAGGGTAGGTTAACCAATTGTATAATGGTGAAATAATTGTTATTAAATTATTCCTGAACTATATACATTAATATGATATCATATATGATCTTCTAATATTTCTTTTCTAATAATATTTTAGTATTATCGTCGTTTCGGGTGTTAATAGATTCATTTTCCTTTATATTATTTTTTATGTGAGTCATATTTCTTATGGATGGGATGTATATTATTCATATCCATAATTATATCAAGTCTTTAAAAATTATTTTTAATAATCAAATGAAAATTAGTCTTGAATGGATACGATGAGGAATGAATCTCATCGCATTTGTGGAGACGATAATCTATATGTACGCACGGGCGACAATATCATTCTTTTGATATTAAAATAATATATAATTGGATGTTATATCATAAATAAAGAATAATTATCATGTTATATTTATTATTTAAATCAATTACACATCATTATTATACTCATACAAATAATAATGTATTGAATAACAATTACACCACGATGTGGAGACGGTAAGCCGTACGTAAGCATGTATGGGACATGTCATTAAAAGGATGGATATAATAATGAATATGGTTGTAACATATTTATAATAACATCACATTATATATAATACACTAGATTTATTATTTTATAATGGAAATAACAAATAAAGATGAAGTGGAAGAAGAAAGGAACTTGAAAGAGGTGATGAAATATTTACCTCTTCTTCGGGTTATTCATTTTCATTTGATAAAAATGGCTCCTTAGGTTGGATTTATTACTAAATTAAGGCCTATAATATGAAAGGAGGATAGTTGAGAGGGTATTTGGGTAGGTTTTGTCTAATCCAAATGGCTTTTAAGGTATGAATTAGAGAGAAGGGTGAGTGCCCTTTTATAAGAGGGGTGAGGGGAACCTTAGGAAAAGCTAGAAATATTATTTTATAATAAAATCATTTTAGGTTTATAATGGATCCAAAATAGATTATTTAAAGGATAAGGTGGGTATGGGTTGAAAACCACTCAACCAATAGGTTTTATACAGGTTTGTGTCACTATATTAACCTTATCTTTTAGATTTAACTCTTAATTAAATAGTTTGACATTTACCATGTCTGTTTGTATTTTTATATTATTTGGTTAATAAAATTACTATATACTTTCAAGAGAACCCCAAGTTATTCATTAATGATACTACTATCATTATATAAGTAATTTTACCTAACCTTAGATTTTTAGGAATATAATATCAATTAATAATATAATATATTTTTTAAAAATTCTTTTATGTCAATTTTGACACTATTTGCTATTTTGTTTTTTTAAATTTCTAAAAGCATTATTACTTAAAATAAAATTCATTTAATCAATCCTAACATGTCACATTAACCTATAAAAATCTTGTATATCATAAAAACGTTCAAATTATATTTATTTTAACATATATAATACCATTTATTTGATTCTTTCATTAATAAGGAAAATACTTCATCGTCATTGTGTCATAAATAAATTTATTTATTTTATGTATAAAAATTATAAATAAAATATCCTAAGGTATGAAATCTTGTTATATTTCTAATTACTATTTATAGTTTAATAGATCAATTATATAACCTCATATAAATTTTTTTTTACTAAAAGATATTTGTTTTTGTTATTTTTGTCTCTACTTTAAATTATTTAATATATATTGTCATTATCACTTCCAAGTGGCTTCATGTGGTCCCCAAATAGACCCAAGGATTCCCATTATAGGCCATGTATCAGAAAGTAGGGTTAGAACACGTTTTAGGGTAATTTAATATTATTATAATATTATTTTTTAACCTTATTTACTGGATTTTCCCCTTTAACCACGGTAAATAAAATATTTACTGAAATAAATATTCCTAATGTCTAAAAATAAAATTTACCTATTTATACAATTTGGACCTCTTGATTTCAAATACAGAATCGATTTTTCTCAATTAAAACACAGAAGTGGAAAAAATTAATTTAAAATTAATTCCCATTGTCAAAATAAAAGGCGTGTTTTTAGGAAATAATAACTATCAAAAGATTGACACTTGCTTATGTCCAGTTTAAATGTGAAATTACGTCCAATGACCAACATTAGATTAAATGGTAAAAATATAATCTAATTATACTTAAAAACTACTCCATAGTATAATTTATCACTATAAATTATTTTATTAAAAAAGTTTTTTTAAAATTAAAATTTAGTATTTTTCACTATTCACCAAAATATGAAAGTTATCAGAAAAATACCAAAAATTTATCAAAAATAAATTTTTATGTCCCAATTCTAAATAAGAAGTTTATTTTGTCAAATTTAATATATAAAAGTTTCAAATATTGGATTTAAAAAGTGCTCGCTATTAAAAGGCGGTAAAATTGCATTTTCTGAAAAATACTTCCTCTGTCTGAAAATTTGAATTTGTTATTATATTATGTCTAAGAAACACATAATATGGATGTTAATATTATATAGACTATATAAATTTCAAAATTCAGTTAATACTATCCATAACCATTTTTTGAACGGCTAGTTTGGTAAGTCGTGGTGCGCTCAAATTCGTTGTTGCATGTAGCGCAAGTTATGGAATTAATTTGAAGAGATAACATACTATGAAATCCCGGGGTGTTACATTCTCCTCTCCTTCAATAAATTTTTTTATCACAATTTAAAATTATTCTTCTAAAATAAGAGGTTGAAAGTAGAAAATACCTTTGTGGAAAACCCACATCGGAAATAGAGTTTATAAAATTTAGTCTTAATAAGAGGGAAAGGGAAATGAAAAAGTCACCACCAACTTAGGGTTTTTAATAGGAGAACATTGGTGGAAATTATAGATACATAATTGGAAAAAAACGTAAATATTTATAGGGAGTGATTGAGGTCATCAATCACAAACAAGTGTAAAATTGAGGGCCTCAAAGCCATCAATCTAAAATGATTTAGAATATCATTGGTTCAAAAAACCTAAGGTATTAGGATAACACATTTTTAGTTTTAAGATCCCTTACGTAAAGTTTAAGAATTAATTTCTTCATAGAATAAGAGAAGAAAAAAATATATACTTGACAAGTAGAGTTCCATTCTTTAACTAATTTCTACCAGAAACTCATCTTTCACTCTAAAAGATAATAGAACTTTAAAAAATATTCTATTTATACTATTCATATAGGGTTCCACAAAAATGAATTAATAATTCACCTATAAAACCGTTTAAAAAATAAAGTAAATTATACAGTCCAGGGACTTCATGTGGTCCAGTGGTAGGTGATAAATCTCAATTGCACTATGGTTGTGGGTTGGATTCTCGTAGCTTTGTGTGACGCGACGGGTTGTCACACGGCCTACGTGTTGTCTTTTTTATAAAAATACAAAAATAACCTTAACAATAGTATCCAATTTCAAACTTAATCCATTGCAACCTTTATACTTATACAAAATACTTCTATCCAAAGTCACAGTCCAAAATTTATAAGGAAGTTAAACACAATGAAGATCCTTTTTGCGACGTAATAACATGTGAACACCTTCATCATGTATTATTTTAAAACATGGTAACACCCTAAATTACCATAAAACCTTATTTATTACATTCATGATCCCTTATCCTTTATATAATACTGGATATATTCCTTATATCCAAAAATATTTAATATTCCAACAATGATGAAATAAACAAACTATTAATCAGTTCCAAGGAATTCAATAATATCCAATATAATTTATCCCAATCAACCATCTCTTATTCCAAAATCACTACCTCATTATTATGACCATATTAAGGATTAAATTTCCATCAACCATGTATTTTCCAAAAATTTAACCTGTTATTGAGTCACTTTTCATAGTTCCACACAACCTCAAGTCCTTAATGAAATAGTACTACAGTAAAATCCTTATATACTCTATAATTCTTATAACATTTACATCATTAATACATTTCTCAAATGAAACAATACTTTAATAACAATGTAATAAATCTAAGCATTCCTCTTCATCTTTGGTAGTATCATAACTTTATTATTATCCAGTAGTAGCATTTGGGGTACACTCTGATGATTTGGACATTGATTCGCGTAGTGTTCCAACTCATTGCAAATGAATCATTGTACATTTGAAACTTTTTTCTTACCCTTGAAATCGCGTACTTACTATCCTTTTTCTCTACAAATATAACAAACTCTCATTCCCTTCAAACATTTACCAAGGTGATTCTTTCCACAGTTATCACATATTTGAAAAAACTTCTTATCCCTCTTCCCTTAATCCATCTTTCTATCTTCCATATTTTTCTTCTCTTACTTCCCTTAAAATCCATAGGACTAATATAATTATGTACTTATCTTATTAACACATGATACTATTTCTTCATATGTTTATAATACATGGGAGACTATTTCCATTCTAAATGTTGGCTTAATACCGTGAAAGATATGATCCTTCTTCCTCATTGGATCATATGTATTGTTGGAGTTCACATTCCTTCTACAGGGTGTCATTTCTATACAATGGAATACACTAAGTCAGTTTATGAATTGCAATGAATAATTAAAAACTTGTAAAATACCTAATGTAAATTGAAAAATTTATGGATATAATACATAATCATAAAAATGTTTTATTTGAGGAAGTATATACCCAAAAACCCTTCATAATGGTTTGTAAAGAAAATGAGAATTATCCTAAGAATATCCTTCGGGAGTGTCGTAACCAAGAGTGCATTAAGGCCCATTATCATGCACCAGTTCCCGTTTGAGTCTAGTTCAAAGCGATGTTTTTGGGTTTTACCCCTAGGTACATTTATTCTAGAGCCGCCTCTACCTGCTCGTATCCAGATAGGGATATACAGCTTGGAAAACTCACAAAATCTCTATAGTACCAAAATTATAGGAAGTTCTTCTGTACTAATCCTCAAAGTCTATCTTAGGGCTATGTCCTCTAATCAGAGTTTATCTAAATCTAGTTTCCAAGGTTTGTAATAAACTTCCTCTGATACCAACTATAATTCCCCAACCCCAGTTACCCAGATTCGGTGCATTATTACATAACATTGGCATGATCATAAGGAAATCATGTCTCGAAAGACTGATTAGTTTAGTATTATTGGAAACAATATTCATACATAAGTTTAACTTTACAACATGAAAAGAAATACAACATGAATTTATTCCATTAGAAACATAAAATCCTCCAAGGTTATTCCTATAAGTCACTCATAACTAACTACTTCATATCCTGGTAAAATGAAACATAAGAAAGGGGTGAGCTCAAATGCTCAGTAAGGGTAATAAATACAGCAGAAGATAACATAAATATTATGCATGGTGAATAATTGAAACTACATGCCATTACCAATAATAAACATGAATACTTTTATGGAAGGAATATGGGATGAGTAAATAATTCCATAATAAAACATAATCATGGGTATTATACTAGTCGAATGACCACATGAACCATCAATATTATTTTCATAATGAGGGAATGTATAATTCCGGACATTCTGAAACATTTTGTCAAGGCCTCGGTCAAGATGCCTAAAATAATTAAGGCCTCGACCAAAACCATATATAAAATTGGGAAAGTCATCAGCCAATTCCACGTCTAGTTGTCTCCTGAGACCTACCGATGCATCGAGGAGCTATATAGGGCTCCACCTGTCACTTACTAAGTCCAATACAATCCTCATATGAAAAGGTTAAAATATAACATAAACATTCGTATTAAAACTAGCATAAAAAATGTCAATACTTTAACCATAAACCATGAATGGTATAAAAATAACACATCCATAGTCAAACATATCGCAAAACCTTCAATAAAATATGTAATATTTCTATCATAATGAATCGACTTAAAACAAGTATAAAATCCATCAAAGGATGTTGACATAGATGAAATCAAAACTATTTGAGAGAAATATCTCTTTCTTTGTTTTTTTTTAAATCAATAAAAGTTACATAATTATAAAAGAAAACGTTTATTTTAAAAATATTCTTATAATATTGTAAGGGAAGATTCAACAATGTTATAATAGTGGATAATAACTGCACCTGCCGTATAAGTTTAAAAGGACATTCTTACCTTAAATTTGTCGAAAATGTCATAAAGTACCTTATTTGGAAAACGACTGAAATATTCCTTTCAAAACATATAAGTTCAAATAAGGTTATAAATGACTTTATCCCATTTTCAAGTAAATATTAAAAAAATGAAATACATTTTTAAGAAACATGGATGTGGATGATAAAGAGGTCCCAATAGATACTTACGTAAAAACAACCTCGGATAATAAAGAGATTGTAGAATTAACGCTTACCTTGTAAGTTTACTTGGTCGAGGTTAGGTTAACCTCATGTATAATGGTGAAATAATTGTTATTAAATTATTCAAGAACTATATAAATTAATATGATATCATATATGATCTTCTAATATTTCTTTGTTAATAATATTTTAGTATTATTGTCGTTTTAGGTGTTAACAGATTCATTTTCCTTTATATTCTTTATTATGCGAGTCATATTTGTTATGGATGGGATTTATATTATTCATATCCATAATGATATCAAATATTTAAACATTATTTTTAATCATCAAATGAAAATTATTCTTGAATGGATACGATGGGGAATGAATCTCATGGCGTTCGTGGAGACGGTAATCTGTACGTACGCACGAGCGACAATATCATTCTTTTAATATTAAAATAATATATAATTGGATGGTATATCATATATAAAGAATAATTATCATGTTATATTTATTATTTACATCAATTAAACATCTTTATTATACCCATCCAAATAATAATGTATTGAATAACAATTACACCACGACATGGAGACGGTAAACCGTACGTATGCACGTATGGTGACAAGTCATTAAAAGGATGGATAAAATAATGAATATGGTTGTAACATATTTATAATAACATTAAAGTATATAGAAGATACTGGAGTTATTATTTTAGAATGGAAATAACAAATAAAGAGGAAGCGTAAGAAGAAAGGAACTTGAAAGATGTCATGAAATATTTACCTCTTCTTCGGGTTCTTCATTTTGATTTGATCAAAAGGGATCCTTAGGTTGAATTTATGACTAAATTATGGCCTCTAGGATGAAGGTAGGAAAGTTAATAGAGTATTTGGGTAGATTTTGGCCGAGTCAAATGGATTTGAAGGTGTGAATTAGAGAGAAGGGGGAGTTCCCTTTTATAAGAGGGGTGAGGGGCACCTTAGGAAAAGCTAGAAATATTATTTTATAATAAATTCATTTTCGGTTTCTAATATCTCAAAAATATATTATTTAAATTATAAGGTGGTAATGGGTCGAAAACCACTCAATAAATAGGTTTTAGACAGGTTTGGGTCACTATATTAACCTTATCTTTTAGATTTAACTCTTAGTTAAATAGTTTGACATTTACCATATCTCTTTGTATTTTTATATTATATGGTTAATAAACTTACTATATTCTTCCAAGAGAACCCCATGTAGTTAATTAATGATACTAATATAATTATATAATTCATTTGGCCAAAATTTATATTTTTAGGAATATAATATCAATTAATAATATAATATTTGTTTAAAAAACTCTTTTATGTCAATTTTGACACTATTTGCTATTTTGTTTTTTTTAATTCCTAACAGCATTATTACTTCAAATAAAATTCATTTAATTAATAATAACATGTCTAATTAACCTATAAAATTCGTTTATGTCATAAAAACGTTCAAATTATATTTATTTTAACATATATAATACCATTTATTTGATTCTTTCATTAATAAGGAAAATACTTCATCATCATTGTGTTCTAAATAAATATATTTATTTTATGTATAAAAATTATAAATAAAATATCATGATGTATGAAATATTTTTATATTTCTAATTACTATTTATAGTCTAATATATCAAATATATAAACTCATATAAAATTTTTTTTACTAAAAGATATTTTCTTTTTTTATTTTTGTCTCTACTTTAAATTATTTAATATATAATGTCATTATCACTTCCAAGTGGCTACATGGGGTCCCAAAATTGACCAAAGTATGCCCATGGTCAGACATGTATCATAAAATATGGTTAGGACATGTGTTATGGTAATTTAATATTATTATAATATTATTTTTTAACCTTATTTACTGGATTTACCCCTTTAACCATGCTAAATAAAATATTTATTAAAGTAAATATTCCTAATGTCTAAAAATAAAAGTTACCTGTTTAAACAATTTAGACCATTGATTCCAAATATGGAATCCATTTTTATAAATTCAAAACACATAATTGACAGAAATTAATTTAAAATTAATTCCATTGTCAAAACAAAAAAGCGTGTTTTTAAGAAATAATAACTATCAAAAGATTGACACTTGCTTATGTCCAGTTTAAATGTGAAATTACATCCAATGACCAACATTAGATTAAATAGTAAAAATATCATCTAATTAAACTTAAAAATACCCAGTAGTATAATCTAGAACTATAAATTATTTTGATTAAAAAATTTGTTTTTAATTAAAATTTAGTATTTTTCACTATTCACCAAAATATGAAAGTTATTAGAAAAATACCAATAATTTATCATAACTAAATTTGTATTTCCCGATTCTAAATAAGAAGTTTATTTTGTCAAATTTTATATATAAAAATGTCAAATATTTGATTTAAAAAGCATTCTCCATTAAAAGGTGGTAAAATTGCATTTTTTGAAAAATACTTCCTTTATATGAAAAAATGAATTTGTTCTTATATTATGTCTAAGAAACACATAATATGGATGTTAATATTATATAGAGTATATAAAATTAAAAATGCAGTTAATACTATCCATAATTGTTTTTTGAATGGCTAGTTTGTTAGGTCGTTGTGCGCTCGAATTCGGTGTTGCGTATAGCGCAAGTTATGGAATTATTTTGAAGAGATAACATAATATAAAATATTAGGGTGTTACAGGTACCAAAACAAATCTTTGTTCAATTTTACCTTGTCTTTAATAGGTCAATGTAGAGGAAAAGATATATGGTATATAGATAGTGGTTTTTCAAGAAATATGACTGTAAATTCATCAATTTTTTGTACTTTGACTAAAATAGATGGAGGCCTAGTCACCTTCGGTGACAATGCTAAAGGAAAATTTATTGGACTTGGAATAGTTGGAGAACCAGATACTATCTTAATTAATAAAGTACTCTATGTACAAGGATTGAAGCATAATCTGATAAGTATGTCTCAACTCTGTGATGATGGATACTATGTTGATTTTTCTAATAATTACTTTTTTATTTTTAAAAATAATTTACTTAAATTTAGAGCACCCAGAATAGATAATGTCTATACTTTGGATTTAAATTCTTTATGTAAATAGAAATTGAACTGTTTAACTTCTAATGTAAATGAGTCATGGATTGGGATATAAGACTTAGTCATTGTAATATTTCTTATTTAAATAATTTATCTAAGAAACTATTAGTTTCAGATTTACCTAGTCTCAAATTTTATAGTGATAGATTATGTGAGGCATGCTAGATTGGCAACCAACACAAATCTTCCTTCAAATCTGTTAACAAAATTGCTACTTCAAATCCCCTAGAACTTATTCATATGGATTTTTTTGGAACATCTAGAATAAAAAGTTTGGATTGTAAATTATATGTATATGTATTAGTTGATGATTATTTTATATTTACTTGGGTATATTTTCAAAAACCCAAAAATGAATATGTTTCTTTTTTTGATAGTTTTTATAAAAGAGTTGAAAATGAAAAAGGTTTTAAGAAAATTTCATTAAGAAGTGATCATGGTGGAGAATTTTAGAATCAAGAATTTAATTATTTTTTCTCAAATATGGGTATTAAACACACATATTATACACCAAGAACACCTCAACAAAATGGGATTTCTGAAAGAAGAAACATAACTATTCAAGAAATGGATAGAACAATGATAAATGAATACAGTGTTCCAACCTACTTTTGAGAAGAAGTTGTAAGCACAGAATGCTATATTATAAATATAGTTTTAATTCGACCTATTTTCAAAAAGACTCTTTATGAACTTTGAAATAAAAAAAGGCTAAGGTAAAGTAATTTAAGGTTTTTGGATGCAATTTATATATCTTGAACACCAAGGATAATCTTGTAATGTGTGATCCAAAAGTTGATGAAGCAATATTATTAGGATATTTTGAAACTTCTAAATCTTAAAGAATATTTAATAAAAAGTCAAGGACTGTTGAATAATCAGTTCATTTGAAGTTTGAAGAAACTAATCATTTTAATAAATAGAAAGGTCAAACATATGAAACTAATGATTCTTCTAACAACATGAGACTTGATAACTTGAAAAATTATTTTGAAAATATAAACAAAATTCAGTCTAGTTCAAAAGAACATGATACTAATGAACCTAAAAGTGCTCTACCTAGAAATTCTATAATTATAAAGAATCTCCCTTTAGAGACTGTTATAGTAGATCTAGACATAAAAATAAAAACTAGAAGAAGTGTAGTAAACCTGGTGTACTTTTCTGCTTTTATATCTCAGCTAGAGCCTAAGTCTTCTGGAGAAGCCCTATAAGATGAAATTTTGTTGTTAGTAATGAAAGAAGAGCTAAATCGGTTTAAAAGAAACAAAGTATGGAAATTAGAGGAAAGACCATTGAATTATACAGTTATAGTAACTAAATGGGTCTTTAGGAATAAACAAAATGATCAAGGTATTATAACTAGAAACAAAGCTATACTGGTAGCTAAAGGGAATAATCAAGAAGAAGGTATAGATTATTATGAAACATTTTCTCTCGTAGCTAGACTAGAATAAATTAGAATTCTTTTGGACTATGAATCACATATTAATTTTAAATTACATCAGATGGATGTAAAATCTACTTTTTAAAATGGATATTTAATGGAGGAAGTTTATTTTGAGAAACCAAATGGTTTTGAGAATTTTTGAAAATCGGATTTTGTTTTTAAACTTACTAAAGATATCTATGGACTTAAAAAGAACCTAGAACTTGATATGAAAGATTAAGCTTATTTCTTTTAAAAAATGGTTTTATTGTTGGCTTGGCAGACCCAACCATCTTTTAGAAAATAGTTTGTTCTAATTTATTATTAGTTCAAATCTATATTGATGATGTTATTTTTGGATCAACAAATAAAAAACGTTGCAATGATTTTTCAGAACTTATGAAAAATAATTTGAAATGTGCATGATGAGAGAATTAAATTTCTTTTTAGGGATTTAAATTTATCAGAAAGATTTTGGAAATGTATTAAATCAAAGTAAATACATTACTGATTTATTGAAAAAATTTGGTCTTGATAATTCAACTCTCGTGTGTACTAATATTAAACTTAACTTTGATGAAGCTAGAAAACCAGTGGACAACTAGTTATATAGAGTTATGATGGGAATTTTACTATATCTTGCTACTAGAAGAACTAATTTTATGTTTTTAGTATGTTTTTGTGCTAGATTTCAATCAAATCCAAAATAATCTCATCATGCTATTGTAAAAAAGATTTTTAGATATTTAAAAGGAACAGTTGTTCAATCTCTTATTTATATAAAAAATTATGATTTTAATTTATTATCATATTCATATACAGATTTTAGAGGATGTAGATTAGACAAAAAAAGTACTTCAAGAATATGTCACTTTATAGAAAATTGTTAGTGTCATGGTCAAGTAAGAAGCAACACTTGGTTGCATTATCAACACTCGAACCAGAGTATGTATCTACAGGCAGTTGTTGTGCACAAGTGTTTTCGATGAAAAACACTCTAATGGACTTTGGAATTAATTTTAATAATAAAATTATTTTATGTGAAAATACATGTGCTATAAACATTTCAAAAAATCTAATAAGTCATTCTAGAACTAAGCATATTGATATTAGAAATAATTTTCTAATATATCGTGTTCTTAAAAAGAATATATATTTAGAATTTGTTAATACTAAATATCAATTAGCTGATATTTTTACTAAACCTCTTCCCACTTCTTGTTTTAATTTTATTAAAGGGGAGTTAGTTTTATTTAATTTTTAAATAAATATTTATTTTATTTTATTTTTGTTTAATTTATGCCTAATTTATTTTAGTAAATTTTATTTACTTTTATTATTTTTATCTTACTATATTTCAGTTAATACATGTTATCTTAAATTTCTTTACACCACGTAGTTATTAAGTTTTTGTCATAATTACTCTACGACATGAGAAATGAAAAGTCATGTCATTTGATAGAAACCGTTCTTTTTTCAAACCCCTCATCTTCCAAATCTTGTTTACCCGAAAAAAACTCTCTTCAACAAACCCTCAATCTTTGTTCATCCTTTCAAACCCTAGAAGCCAAAAACCTCAGATTTTCATATCTTTAAGAATGAAAAAAACCAAGAGAATCAAAGAAGGAGAAGCAAGTGAACCGAAATGTCAAATAATTTCAGGAAGAAAAATTCTTCAGGGAAAGGTGATTGATATTGAATGGTTATACCTGATGAACTTGCTCCTGAAATAAGCACTAAATTTTCAAGGTCTTGAGACATCTTTTAATGAAAACAACTCAGAATTTATGTATGAGGTATAACTGAATTCTTTTTATAAGAGTGTACAGTTTATTTTTGGAGATAAAGAGGATGTGATTTTTTCTAGTATCGAAGATAGATATTTCTCTATTTTGTCTACTAAGGTTGCGAAGATCTTGAACTTTCTACATTAAGGAGTTTTCCATTTTAACCTTAAGTTGATTGGTGATAAGGACCATTCTTCTAATGACATTATGTCTTTTCTATTCAACTCAACATACATCAAAAATATGTTTGTTAAGCATTTAGAACCTGACCATAAGATTCTAGTGAAATTTATTCAGACTGGAATAGCTCTAATGATGGTTGATATGGAGAAAATCCTTTACCCAGACATGTATATCATGTTTGTTTTTTTGAGTGATATCAAATTAAATTTTCTGAGGTATTTATTTAGATATCTTCATTATAGTTGTTCACCAGATATGAGAATGAATTTTTAGCCATATGGATGGATAATTTCAAGGATTTCGTTTAAGAAATATATGATCAGACTGGTTGAGGTAAGAGTAAAATGTCATCATAGTAATGTGTTCAATGATGTAACTTTAAGAAAACTTGGATTTTCTGGAGCACTGTGAAAGTAAAAATTTTATATGTTGGAGCTAAGGAAGAACAGAGCTCAGGATATTTTGCTCAGGGGGAGAAATCTAGTGTTCGAAAGGAGGGAGTAGTTGAATCTCGAACAAATCCAGTTTCACAACCATCCAAGATAATGCTTATATTTAACACTAAATAAGAAGAGGAAGAATAACAAAGTCAATAAGGTCTTGTTATGAAACCTAGAAAAGATATTCTTCTCAAGTTTAAGATCAAATGTTGGCTTCTGGAGAAGAAAAATGCTCAGTTCATTTGGAAGAAATAGTCATTGAAGAGAAAGTTCAGGTGGAGATTCAAGCTAGAGAGCTTGAGATTGTATCTATGAAGAATGAACTGATAGTAGAAATCATTCTAGTGGAAATAGTTCAAGAACAAAATATTAAATATGAAAATTTTCAATCAAATTTTGTTAGTGAAGAATTTATTAAACAAGGAAATGTTCAAGAAGGGTATCTTTTATAAGAATCAGTTACATAAATTCAACCTTTAATGGTAGATCAGACTATGGGAGTGTCAGATCGTATTTCTGGTGGGTAGATTGAAGTTTTGGATAATCATTAATTTTCTTGTGAAGAATCTATAATGAAAATAGTTGAATATCCCTTGCCTACTGAAAATAAAAATCAGGATATGAATGCATATGAGGGGACATTTGATTCATTATGTCAACAAGTTGAAGAAGCTGTGATAAAATTCAATAAGTCTCAAGAGGAGAATTCCAATCTGTGGAAGGGACTGGAAATTTCAAAGAAAAAGATTCAGGAGCTTAATGATAATACTATTTATAGAAGGTATTTTGATGCCTTCAAAAGATACATGTTACATGATATTGGGAATATCAGATCTAAAGTTGTGTCAAAAATATATTTTGCAGAATTAAAATGGTACTTGGGAAGTCAGTTTGAATCTGTGAAAGGTTCAGTGAATCAGGCCAATGCATGTACTCTTACCCCATCAGCAAGTCTAGATTTAATCAGAAGATTTTAGGTCTTTACATCCATTATGTAATATATAAATATTCAACTTTGGGATCTTCAATGCAATATTGATCCTCTATAAGTTTTATTGGACAATCCAAAATTTCTCATGGATCAATTAACTCAAGGAGAACCAATCAGTATATTGATGTTAAGAAAGTTTTAAAAGAAGTTGGAGTTGTTCATGATGCAATAGGAAAGTCTTCATGAGTTTACGAAAGTCGACATTGTGGAGAATCTATATGTCAATAGTGATGCCAAGCAGTTGATAATTCAGCTTGGAGATAGTTTGATGAAGAATCTGATATTGCATATGGCTGATCTGAAGGACATGTTTGAAGTCATACAGAATTCTCATCCAACCAATCCTTAGCCTTATTTTTCTTCCCTACCTTTACCCATGTCAATGACAGTTTTTGTTTCTCAATCACAAACTCTATTTTATTCATGTATTTGTCAATCAATGATTTTTTCTGCCATCTATGTGTTATATTTTTTATATATTCTATTTTATTTTTGTTAGATATACAAAATCCATTTCTCTTTATTCATTATAGTTACTTATAACTTTCACTTCTCATTATGTTCAATATTAAATGTGTTTTAATCTATTTCTATGCTTTCTTTTTTATATCACAAAAAGGGGAAGAAATTTAAATAAACACAACATTTCTTTTATTTGAGAAATTAAAATATTTCTTCTTTATTGAAATAATTCATAATGTTATTTGGGAGAAATTATATGACACAACATTTTATTTAGAGAAATTCAAACATTTCTTTGAAATTTATCTTTAGTGGAGAAATTAAAATGTTTCTTCTTTATCAAAATAATTCTATCAAATCCAAATTATTTTATTTTAATGTTTACAAAATTATAAATTATTTTTTATAAGATTATAATTTTAATTTATGGGTTTTGTGATCATCAAAAAGGGGGAGATTTTTGGGAATGTATTGTCTCGACAATACTCTATAAATACTAATGATTTTGATGCTCACAAATACCCTAGTTCTTTTTACTAATGGTTTTATTTTGAGTGTATTTTAGGAAAATTATATTCTTTATAGATTATTATCTTGAAATAATATTCAACTATTTATTTGTGAGAAATATTCGTTAAAGTGTTCAAAATGCTCTTAAGCATATTCTGGAAACACCATTCACCATTTATCGTTTACAAGAAATACTATTCATTAAATACATCTAACAAAGTAACGTATGGAACAAACCTTACATTTATGTTGAAATATCAGTGCATATGGTTAATCAAACTTACGTTTGAAGAAATATATGGTTAAGGAACATTACGTTTGATAAGAACCTTACATTTTTCAGAAAGAAAAAGTAAGGTTAAAGAACCCTATATAAGTGTGGAACTTTACAAATGTATGGATCATCAACCATACTTTTATGATCAACCTTACATTTTCAACCTTATGTTTGGAAAAGTGGATGAATGGATAATCAATGTTACGTTCAGAGATCTTTTCTAACATGGATAAACATATGGGTCATCAACCCTAAGTTATGAAGTTGAACCCAACATTTTTATTTTATTGTTTTGTGAATGAAGCTTAAATTTTAATTTTCTATGTCGGAGGTTCGAATTTACATCTTTATCGGAGTGTTTTGAAACAGTTTTTGCAGAATTTCAGGGTGATTTAAAACTTGAATTTGATTCAAAAATAATTTTAAATGATTTAAAGAGCTGTTTACAATAGATATTTTCTCTCCTATTCTTAAGGGAAGTTATGATTACTCTGCGTTGTATTCTTTGAATTTGAATTCACTAGATTTATCAGGCATCTTTTGCGGATCTAAAATATTTCTATGATATATATTATTATATATATATTTCTATGTCAGATATGTTAACACAATTATCTGGATATTTCTTGGCTATATATATAATTCTTATTCTTCAAGATTTCTTGTACAAATTAATTAACTACTACAGCGATCAAGCATCTCAGATACAAGAACTACATTTTTGGAGATATACATGTTCAAATCTGGAATCACAATGGTCTATTTTTTTATGTTCTTAAAATCAAAGATCTCTTGTGAAACCTGATATCTTCAGATATATTTCAAGATTATTATTATTCTGAAGACAAGATTCATCTTTTATTAGTTGCTTGTCGAACTATATATATTTGTTACCAAACTACATCTTATCTATCTTGAGTTTTGATTTCTCATATTCAGTCATAGTGTAGTGTCGGCTTCTTGCACTAAGTTGTTGTTTTATCAGTTCCCTGTAAAAGAACCAGAATTATCTATTTTATAAGACTTTGTTTGTAAGGGTGACAATTGACTACACTGAGTTATGGATCGGTCTTATGATACAAGGAACTTACTAGTGAAATTCACCAAGCCCGCAGAGAGGGTGATTAGTGGAGTGGACTAGGGGACCTTCGTTCCCTAAACCACTATAAATTATTGTGCCTTGTTCTATGTTTATTATTTTCTACATGTATATTATCATACAGAAATGTCACCATCTCTTTATATTATTGATGTGAATCAACAAAATTGTGGAACATTTAAAAAGAACACAATTCACCCCCCCCCCCTCTTGGGTTATCACTATATATATTCTGACCTAACAAGTAAAACATTGAGAAACATGATTAAATTCATCAGGACCAAGTCCACAAATAATTTCATTCATGGATCTTGAGTTTACATCATGTTCATATTCCTTCATATCATCCCACTTTTCTCGTTCTTCAAGAATTTTATAAGTTTTTATAATCATCATATAAACATCAAAATAGTCATTCTAAAAACAAATAACCATATAATATTTCTAGAATCCATAATTTTATTGAGTGAAATTTGATTCTCTAATCATTGAAATTCCTTTTTTGAGTTCAGACATAGACATCTTTGCTTCGTATATACCTTTAACTCAAACTTGTTAGAGTTGAGTAGAAATATTTGGAAGATCGCTCCTTCGAAACCAATTATTGGTATGGATAGATATGTAGACACAAGAGGGGGAGCGAATCTTTTCCTTTAAAAAACACTTGGATAAAAGAAAATTTATTCCCTTATTTAATATTTCCATAGAGTTATTCTTTTTTCTTTTATGATTGTTTTTTTCTTTTTTTAAGGTGATGTTTTGGAAAAAAAGACCAAGAAAATTTTATTGAAGAAATAAAAGTTTTTAAGAGTCTAAAAGAAGGAATTTTATTAAAATATTTCTCAAAAAAAAATTGATCAGAAGGAAGATCATTGAACCATAAAATGTCAGTTTTGAATCCTTTATTATAAATCTCATCCGCCACTGAGTTAGCCTCTCAGAAAACATGGGTAATAATGTAGTTGGGTCATAAAAGGAAGATAAATCATTCCATCCATCTAGATGTGATATGATACAAGAGATACATCACACCATTACGAAAATCTTATACAACAGTGGTAAAGTCACTTTCAAGATAGATATTATTTCATCCTCTTTTCCTTTTAAAATAAATTATACTGATGATTCTAAGAATTTAAGCCTCTATAGATGACATTATTCCACATGTTCCATGGAAGCATCTAAGAATATATCCACTATAATCATGGTAGAAATCCCCACAACCTGAACTACCCAGGTTTCCTTTTCAAGCATCATTAATATTAACTTTAATTCAGACCAAAATAAGATATTTATAGAATACTTCAAAGGTTCCCATAGGTGGGTTGTAATTCCTAGAAATTCCCAGCCGACATAGCATAATGAAGTCTCAAATAGAGTGGTGGTAGTGTCCACGTTACAATGTATTGCCCTCTTTGATTGGAGTAATTATCCTCACCAGCACTGCATGAAGATTAAAATCTTTATGATTAGGAATAAAAGATCTATGGTCATACCAGAGTCTATGTAGGATTTTATAAACTATAGTAATAAAAATATTACTAAGATGGGGGGATAAAGATACATTTTCACAGGACTAGAGTTGGGATAAAATGGAGGTATCCACTTATATATTGACTTCAAAGAGATCATAAATAGACTTTCATAATGTAGTCATAGTAGTTAAATAGAAAAATAAGTGATCATAATCATCTCAATTTTGATTATAAAGGTGAAATTTGGAGCAAATAAGGATAACAAAAGTTTGTATACAATCATCAGTAGGAATTATGTTATGGGAAAGCCTCAAAAAAAGGTTCAATAATTATGACCTCATATAAGGATTATCAAATACTTTAATCCTTGTGAAAACATTTCTATAACCCATGAAATTGTCATAATGATAAATTATAGAGTTCAAAATACCATTCTGGGTGGCTTCCCATGCCAACACATCGTCATCAAAAGAAAAATAATAATTTTTGATCAGGATGGAAATTTTTTCTAGTAGATCTAGGTTGGGTGTAGTTATAAAGTCATTAATAGATATTTGAGTGTCAATAGAAGGATTTTTGGGGTTATAAATAGAAATTTAAGGAGTGAAAATTCATTTTTTAAGACAAAATTTAAGAGAGGACTCTCTATTTTCAATCCATCTAGAGTGAGGCATGATAGTGGAGAAGGGGGAATTAATGATCGACCAAAAAGAAGAGTCGATATAGTTTAGATTTCCCCTATTAAATTCATCAAGGAAATATGGCTTTAAGAAATCTAAGGGTCAGGCAATCATTTTTCAAAATGTACCAAGTAAACATGGCATGAAGATAATCATTAAAAATATTGATGTATTTTATTACCATATCTCTATTAGGAAAGGGTTTACAAAATTTTCCCAAGGAATGGTGACTAATTTTCTTCTAATAATTCTACCACTCTAAAAAAAATTAATGTAACCATTGAGATTTTTAAGAATCTCAAGAGGCCATTTATATACCATAAAAGAAAATATAATTTTAGATACAATAGTAAATTTTTATAAGGAAAATCCTGCAAGACATAAAGATAGACTTCCCTTTCCTAGATGGGAGATGGTTCTTAATTTAGTCAACAATCTTGGAGAAATATTTGATCTTATGTCTCCCCCAAAATAATGGGACACCAAGGTAGGTAGTACAAATATACTTTTCTTTAATGCCTAGGTCATTCATGATTCAAGTATTTCTTACAATGGGAAACCTTTCCCCAAAGTAGATGAAGTATTTATTCTAGTTTATAGCCTGACTCAAAACATATTCATAGTGTTAAAGAGACACCTTAAGATTCTAAATATTTCTTTTTCCTCGTTATAAAAAAAAGGAATTATTTAATTCACATAAAGTATATGGGAAGGGATAGTAATATTTATGGAATTAAATATGGTATTGATCTTACCTTGTCCCACTAAATGAGTTAGGATCCTACTTAAATAGTATTTAAAAATATATAAGAGAATGGAAGAGATGGTATCTCCTTGTCTAACTCCTTTTGATCACTTAAAGTATCCCTTAGGAGATCCATTGATAAGAATAAAGATTTTAGTAGAGAAAATGTTGTATTTAACTTGGTTAAAAAAAGTTTAGTTATAGAAAAATCTTTGAAGAACCTTGTAGATTATGTTATAATAAATAGTATCAAATTAATTTCTAATATTTATCTTAAGAGCAATGCTACCAACTCAATTTTATTTCTTTAAGAGTTTTATGCACTCAAATGACAAACAAATGCAGTATTGAATGTTTTTACTTTTCATAAAACCAAACTTGTTCTAAGAGACAAATTTTTTAGAAATTATGGAAATTATATTGAAAAGAAACTAACACTTCTTATGAATAAGATAAGATAATAAGTTTAAGTAGTTTCAGCACATAGTTATAGTAGTAACTAACAAATAATGGATATTTTTCTTGAAAAATAATATCTTCAAGTAATTACAACTCTGAAGAAATACCTATTACATAATATCTTCAAATAATACAGTAAAAAATAATATCCTTTTATAATAGAAGTATGAACACACAATAGTATATTATAACATGTATGTTTCCAATGTATAGTCTTGAAATATTCAATAAATGAATGCAGATATATAGGATTATACAACAACTATAACAAAGAATAATTCTTCTTTTTCATCTTTTTATTATATATTATTTTCTTATCACTTATGAAAGATAAAACCTACTAAGAATAAATAATAACATGGGCTTGATCTTTTTAAAATAGATCTGGAAATATCTCCAAATAAATATTTATATTCAAAATGATTATTACATTTGAAATTTGAATTTATATTAACACTTTTTAGGCCCAAGTTGTGTTTTGGTTTCATTTGTTGTCAATAGATCAGTATGTTGAAAATATGATGGATGGAAATTATGATTGAATAATGTTTTCAATCAAATCAATATGATAATCAGATTTATACTATCATCATGATAATCAAAACCAAACTATCGGCATGAAAATTGGATCTAGGATATCTGGATGTGTTAATATGATCCTTTGGATTGGGATTTTGATAAAAAATCATAAAGTTATGTAACTTGTATTCACCTTCATAATTAGGAAAAAAAATTGGTGATTGGTTTTTCTACCAAAGAAGAAAGGAATGACCTCACTTTTTTTTGAAAATGGAATGACCGTCGTATTCATAAAATCAGACTCATGATGCTTAAGAAATTCCATCGGATTGGAGATATGTTTTCTAGATTAAAAGGTTCATTGGACTCACCTCAGGTCCAGAATGGAAGAGAATATCCTAATAATGTTCAGATCATAATAATATTCATCATAGATCTGATATAAATGTGATAATTCTTTACTGATCTTGGAGTTCTCATAAATCATAAGTATTCTATAAAACTTGTAATTCAATATTGATAAAATAAAGGGGGATAAAAGGTGTTAGAAATTGTATTCAGGCTAATCATAATCATGTCAATCATATACAGGATAAGAATGAAAGAAAGTTATTTATTAGGAAGTCATAATAATTTACATTATAAGTCAAATGATGTTGAAGCTGATCTTTAATAGAATAAAAGTTATGTAGGAATTTTTGATACAATCTAAAGTTTTTGAATGAAGAAAGTTGGTGAAGTTGATGTTTTCTAATCTCAAGATCATCACAATCAGTTTACTAGATATAGATTTGTTTTAAAGCTGAGAAGGATGATGATAATGAAGAAAATAAAAAAGTTGATGAAGTCAAAGATACTAACACCAATCCATCATATTCAGTGTATCATCATATTCCTGGAAGTTATAATTGTTTGAGTAGGAAGATTTATTGGTATCGTATTCAGAAGATAAAGAAACTTCTAAAGTTAAAGCTGTTGATACCGTTCCACCGGGCTCAATATACCATTGTAATCATTTGAGAAATAATTGTTTGGGAAAAATGAATTAAAATAAAAGAAAAACATTGGTGACCAATATGAATAATAAATTCATATCTTAATCAACAATTTAGTAAACCATTTACAAAAGGTTCAATTACTTTGTTTATCATTCATGTGGTTTAAGAGAAGAGATAAAGAAGAACCTATTGTTTTACATTTTTCTTCAACGTAATAAGAAAAATTGGAATCAGAATTAGAATCAGACTTAATAGAGATTGAAGGAGATAAAAAAGTTATGGAAAGGGGATATTAAAGTTTTAAGAAGATATTTGTTTTCATCAGTTGGTTTAGAGAATCGTAATGAATAAATTGTATCATGAAATCATAATGGTTTCTATTTCTTATTACATGCATTTTGTATGGAGAATCGTATTGAAGGAATTATATTGAAGGAATCGTGTTGGGAAAATTATATTCAGATAGATGTTTTCATAAATATTATGAAACAAAACTGAAGTTATTAGAAGATTCGATGAGGATCGAGAAGAAATAAGAAGTATTCATAAGCATTGATGAAGTCAAAATATATCTGAAATTCAAGGAAACATGAAAATTTGGAAAATTTGGTTGAGTAGGAAACAATTTTAGAATCTCTCCCAAGACTTTTTTGGGGAGAGTATAAAATTATAAAAGTATATTATACTTTTCATAGGATGTAATGGTTATCATAGAAGAGGTAAAAGCTCAAAATTTTTAGGAGAGAACAAGTTTCTGAATTGAGATTTTCTCAAGAAGTTTGTCTGTAAAGAATATAAAGGAGAAGAGACAATATTGAATCATATTCAGCTAATCATCATATCCATCTAATCATTATATTCATATGTTCATCGTATTGGGTTGGATAATCAGATCGGGGAAATCATATTGGGTTTTTTCAGACTGAGGAAGAAAGTTATTAGGAAATGTCTCAATCGAATTCTGATAGAGTATTGTTTATGTATTAAGAAATCATAATTGGGAATCAAACTTAATAATCAGACTTCATAATATGACTGAGTTTTATTACAAATTCCAATAATTTCTTACTATATTCTGGTTAAGAAATTAAATAATTACTTCAAAAGTTCATATTTGTGAAAGTTGGTAAAGAATCATTGTAACATGTTTTGTTACAAAACATTGTATTGTATCATTTTTGATAGAAGCATTACATGCACTATTAGATTTTTTACATAGTGCTACATGAGGTTAAGGGTATATCCTACTCATTTTATTCCATAAAAATTTATTATTTTCTAGTGGATTTTGTGGTATTGGATCATTACCATACCTTACCAAGGACATAACTAATCTTGTTAAATAGTGAACCTTGAAAATACTTTTGTTCCTATGGATATGTGTTTGATTTGTTTTAATTATTGAAATAAATATTTAATAGGAGGCTAAGGTTATTTCTTAATAAAGAAACATAAAAGAAAAATGTATCATGGATTCACCCCCTCCCCCTCTAAGTGATACAACTATACTAACTGGGCACTTACAATTAGTATCAGAGCCAAGGTTCCCTTAATTTATTCTTTTATAAAGTTTTTAAGAAGAATTTGTGATGGATAATAGGATTTGTGTGAATATTAATGGGATTTAAATCTTAAATGATAGGAATTATCATATCTAGAAAGGAAGAATGTTGTCATATCTTATGACTCTTGGGCATGATGTTTCAAAAGCTATAACAGATGGTTTCCATCCTCATATTTAGAATTATCCTCTCACAAATGATGATAAGGAAAAATTTGAGAATGATGGAAGAGCTAAGAATTCTTTACTCTCATAACTTTTAGAAATTGAGTTTCTAAGAGTAAAAGTATTTTTCACTGCCAAAGGAATCTAGTATAAATTGAATAACATTTATGAAGGCAATAAAAAGTGAAAAAGGAAAAGTTATAAATCTTGATATTTAAGTATGAAGATTTAAATTTGGGTGAGTATGAATCTATTGGTGAATTATTTAAAGGGTTGAATTATATTTTTAGCACTATCAGAGGTCATGGTGAAAAATTAGAATATTCTACTATTGTTGAAAATATCTTGAGAATTCCTCCTAATACGTTTTATACCAAATTTTCTTCACTGTAAGATAGAGATCCAGATACATTATATATAGATAATTTACATAGTACTCTCATCACATATTACATGAGAAGGGAAAATGTTGTGAAGGTAAAACACTGATAGAGAAATGTCTTTCAAAGCTTCCAATAAAGAAAATTTTAATAAGGTTCCTGAGGAGGAGGATGTTGCTGAATCTGACTTCGAAAATTAGTTATATAAAAATCATGATAAAATTTTATCCTTTTTTCTAAAAAAATGAAAAGAGGTACATAAATTTATAAATATAAACCTCCCTTAAAAGTTTTTAGGTATAGAGCCATTGGTTATTTCATTACCAAATTTCCTAAAATAGGTGATGAAGAATAAAGTGATGAATAAGAAAGTGAAGAAGAAGAAATAAGTCCAATAAGATCTTAGAAGAAAAAGGGTGACAAAGAAAACTACTATTTAAAGAGGGAAGATAATAATTTCTCTAAATCCAAAAGGAGAAACTTTTTTTTCTTAGGATCATGATAGTTAGGAGGTTACAAATGGTTTTTAAGAGAACATGTTTAATGCAATAGTTAATGAGAAACATTTTTCTAGAAGTGAAAGTAATTGTTCTAAAGAAGAAGAAAGTGAAGCTAAATCCTATAAATCTATTGAGAATAATGGGGAGAATAATTTCATTACAATATTTAACAATGAATAATTCCTAAGCAGTAGTTCTGAATAATAAGTAGAATAAACTCAATTAGAATATCATCTTAAAGAATAATTGAAAGAATGTATAAGGAAGATTAGAATACTTGAAAAGGAGATCAGGGAATTGAAAAGTGAAAACTATTCAAAAAATAATCAATAATGTATTCCTAATGAGAAATTAAAGCTGATGGAAGAGATTTATGATTTGATTAAATCTATTGAGGAAGAAAATAATTGTAATTAATTTCTGGAAGTGAAGCTAAAGGAAAAAATAAGAAGAGTTGGAACTTGTCCAACAAAAACTTTCTAAAGCTGAATAAAAGGTACAAGTTTCAAAAACTCTATATCTGATGTTGGTGAATGTTTTTTTAAGAATTAAATTTATAATTATCAACAAAATTTACCTTAATGTCTGAGAATAAATATGGAATTGTTTCTAAAAAGAATAAAGCTGGGAATATTATATATGTGTCCAAGATTAACAAAGTGGAGAATTTAGAAGTTTTTGAAAAAACTGAGTCCAAAAATGTTTCAAAACATTATAAATATATAAATGGGTCTAATACTTATGGTTTGAATAAATCTAAAAATAAAACTGATCTGGAAAAGAATAATTCGATTGATAATAGAAAGGTTGGTAGGAAAGATAAGAAGGTTGCTGAGAAACTTGTTCACAACTCTGGTCGATATGGATGTTTTAGAGGTGAATACTCTTTCTATTTCTATTAATAGTATTGTGGTGGATTAATACATACGTAAAATATGTGTGGATTTAACCAAAAACATTAGTATTATACCATATGTTATTAAAGGAATATTTTGAGGGGAGTCAGTCCTCTCAAAAGAATAATTCTGAGAAGAAAGTTCTGAAGAAACCTGATAGGATTGATGTAAAAATTAAAAATAGGTTCCAACCTATGGAAACTATTTTTGAAAGATTTGAGAAACCTATATATCTTTCTAATTGATATCTTGTTTTTTTATGGGCACAACAAAAGTTTCTAAACAATTATCAGAAGCAGGATGTTTTGGAATTTAATAAAAATATATCTATTGAGTCTAAAAAGAAAGAGTGCTTAGTTATCTGGCCATAAAACATTGACTTTTCTAGGAAGTTAGATAAATCAAAAAAATCAATGAAAGAATAGGGGAGGAAATATATTTATGAAGATATAAGAAAATTTGACAAAAAGGTATCAACAGATTGTGAATATGAGCAAGGTCATGATATCAAAAGTTGTTCAACTATCTTTCTAGAAAAAAATGGGCATTAAAAAAATGTCACAAACTAATTGTAAAAAATATGTTTCTAATTATGAAGAAAATATAAAATCCTCATCAAAATATTCTACAAATAATAAGATATTTTTTACAAAACCTAAAAAAGGATGAACAGAAGGAAGAAATCACATCTAATAAAAAATTCAAGAAAACGAAGAAAAAGTCAAGACTAAGATAAGACTCTCAGTCTAATTATTGTTTCTAAGAAACAATCAAGGTTCCTCATCATTCCAAAAAAAATTATATATTTTACTAACATTCATGGAATTGAAGTAGTCAATATAAGAAATCTATAATTTATGATTATCTTACTATTATTACAAAAGAAAGTAATAAGGGTATGAAAAATATGAGTTTTTGAAAATTTTTGTTTTTATATACCTAGAATTTTTTATATTTTTTTTGATATGTTTGAATGTTAATTTTATATTAAACAAATTCTTTGAAGGATTTCCCCAATCATGAGAATGTTGAAAGAAACATTAAAATGTTTTTACATGAAAGTTGTGTAATGTAAAACATTAACAACCTTGATTATTCACTCTTGTTTTATAAATAGGGTTCTCCAAATTAGACTTAGAGTTGTTTAGTTAAATGTTCTTTGTTAATAAACTCATGTGATACCTATGTTGAAGAAAATTTTTAGGATTCAGATAAGAAAAGTTCCAACCCCTAGAAATGGAGATCAATTATCAATAAGGGAGAAACTTGTCATGATGGATCCTTTGAATTTGATTTTCAATAACAGGGGTCAAAAAATAAATAGGGGGAGAAAGAAAATAACAGAGAGAAAAAAAGTGATAAAATAAAATAATACCACTTATTATTTTATAGTGTTTTAAGTGGTTATTGATAACAAACCTAAAGGGGGATATTATTAGGCCCAAGTTGTGTTTTGATTGTATTTTTTGTCAATAGATCAGTATGTTGAGAAGATTATTAATAGAAATAAATATTGAATAAAGTTTTAAATTAGATCCATATGAGAATCAGATCTAAACTATCAACATAAGAATCAGATCCGAACTATCAACATGAGAATCAGATCTAGAACATCTGGATGAGTTAATATGATCCATTGGATTGGGATGTTGATAAAAAGTCAGAAGCTACTAGAACTCATATTCGCCATCATAATTAGTAAAAAAAATTGGTTTTTGGTTTTTTTTTTAAAGAAAAAAGTAATCACCTCACTTTGTTTTTGGAGAAAAATGGAATCACCTTCATATTCAAAAAATTAGACTCACAATTCTTGAAAAGTTCTATCAAATTGGAAATATGTTTTCTGGATAAAAAGGTTCATCGGACTCACCTTAGGTCTGGAATATAAGAGAATAACATAATAAGGTTCTAATCATAATCATATTAATCATGGATCTGATATAAATGTGATTATTCTTTACTGATCTAGGAGTTATCATAAATCATAAGTAGACTATAAAACATGTGATGTAAGATTGATAAAATAAAGGGGGAGAAAAGGCGTTGGAAATTATATTCAGTCTAATCGTAATCATGTCAATATTATTTAGGATAAGAAGGAAAGAAAGATTTTGATTGGGAAGTCACAATACTTTCCATTGTAATTCAGATGATGATGAATCTGATCTCCAACATAATCAAAGTCATGAAGGAAGTCATGATACAAGATAAATTTTGTGAAAGAATAAAGTTGTTGAAGCTAAAGTTTTCTGATCTCAATATCATCATAATAAGTTTTACAGATGAAGATTTTTTTAAAATATGAGAAGGATTATCGTAATGAAGAAAAAAGAAGTTTCTAAAGTTAAAGTTGCTGAAACAAATCCATCATATTCAGTATATCATCATATTCATCATGGTCATAATTATTTGAAAAGGGAAATCATTGGTATCGTATTCATAAGAGAAAGATGCTGCTAAAGTTGAAGTTGTTGAAACTGGTCTATCAAACTCAGTATCCCATCGTAATCATTAGAGGAATAATTGTTTGGTACAATGAATGCAAAGAAAATAAAAGAACGTTCTGACCAATACGAAGAATAAATTTAGAGCTTATCCAACAATGTTTTCAACCATTTAAATAATGTTGAATTAATTTGTTTATTGTTCAAGTAGGTCAAGAGAAGATATGAATAAGGATATATTGTTTTAAATTTGTCTTTATCTTAATAATACAAATCGTAATCAAAATTGGAATCATACTTAAGAGATATTGAAGGAGGTACAAAAGTGCTAGAAAAGGGGTGCTTGAAGTTTGAAGAAGATGTTTGTTTTCATCAGTTGTTATAGAGAATCATAATAAAGAAATCATATCAGAAAATAATAATGGTATCTATTTATTCTTACATGCAATTGGTATGAAGAATCATATTGAAGGAATCGTGTTGAAGGAATCATATTAGGAAAATAATATTTAGAATTATATTTGTAAAGAAAGTATGAAATAGAGCTAAAGTTATTAGAATATTCAAGAAGTATTGAGAAGAAAAGAGAAGTGTTGAGAATTTTTGATGAAGTCAAAATATATCCAAAATTCAAGGAAACATGAAAATTCCGAAAATTTGGTTGAGTGGGAAACAATTTCAGAATCCCACCCACACCATTTTTGGGGTGAGTATAAAAGTTGAAAAGTATAGTGTACTTTTTAGAGGATTGGTTATTCATTGTAGAAGAGAGATAAGCTCTGAATTTTTAGGAGAAAATAAGTTTTCATATTTATCTTTTTTGAAGAAGTGTTTCTAGACATAAGAGAACTAGGAAAAGATAATATTGCATCATATTCAGTTGATCATCATATTAATCTGATCATCATATTTATTTGATCATCATATTCAGCTGGTCATCATATTGGGTTGGATAATCAAATCGAGTAAATCATATTGGGTTTTCTAGACTCAGGAATAAAGTGGTTTAGAATTGTCTCAATCATATTCTGACAGAGTATTATTTCCATATTGAGAAATCAAAACTGGGAATTGGATTTGAGAATCTGACTGAGTTTTATTACAAATTCCAAGAGGTTCTTACGAGCTTCTTGGTAAGAAAGTGAATACTTTATTTTAATGTTTATATTTTTTAAATTTAATAAATCAGCATCATAACATTTTTTTACAAAACTTCATATTACATCATTTGTGCTAGAAAGAGAACACACACTATTGGATTATTTACATAGTTACAAATGATTATAAAGGTATATCCCACTCATTGTATTCCACACAAGATGATAATTTTATAATGTATTTTTTGGTATTGGATCACTTCTATACAATACCAAGGACATAGATATTCTTTTTGAATAGTGAACATTGTAAATACTTGTATTCCTATGGATGTGTGTTTTCTTTGTTTTTAGTAGGGAAATAAATCTTAATTGGATTTGAATGTTGTTTCTTAAGAAATAAACATAAAATAAAATGTTATCACTGATTCACCCCCTCCCCATCTGAGTGATACAACTATACTAAATGGGAACTTAAACCACTGAAAAACATAAATTCCCTTAGAAATAGAACAATTTGATCCATTATTGAAGTGCCTTTGAATCAGTCTTCAAACATCATTTAAGAAGATATTTATTTCATTGAAATTATTTCTTAAATCATCAGAAATATATTAAATTCAAATTCCACAAATGATAGCTTAAATGTAGGGATTTTGTTGTGTAAGGACTCTTCAAAAGTATGGTACACAATATACTTTTGATTCTAAAAATTGGGTTAAATAACCATATATTGGATACTCAAACATAGGGTACATCCAAAAAGTTAGGTTCCCAATCTTAATGTTTAATCCAAATGTAATTTATCAAAAGTAACATTCCTTATCAAAATTTAGGTTTACAAACCTAATTTTCGTCACAAACCTATGGTTTAGAACAATGATTTCAAACTCCTTATAATCATCCAGAATACCTAAAAAAGGTTAAAAAAATTAATTCCACAATATCAAATAAAATAAAATAAATATTTAAATAAATATAATTCTTAAATTCACTTAAATCAACTTCGTTAGTAAAACAAGAAATGGTGTTTGGGAGCATAAAAATCAATGAGAAAATAAATGAAATTATTGGATCAATATTCATATTCCCAACACTAGCTATTAAATTGGTGGTTATAAATAAGAGTAACCTCATTATGAAATATATTTATAAATTTCTCACTCAATATTAATTCATTTATTAATTCTTATAAATAAACACTCATTTTGAGTAAAGTCGTTTTATGCTTCAAAAATATGTTTTCTTCAATAATGGTATTTATTAATTTTTATGAGAGAATATAATAATTAATTTATGAAAAAATTATAAATTTCATTTTATAAAAATAATATAATTTTTTAAATCATCATATCAAAATTATCTTAAGGTGAAATTTTGGTATTTTTCTGAAAATGTTAATTTTTCGGTGAATAGTGAAAAAAATATCGATGTTATAGAAAACTATCTTTTTCATTCAATAATTTTCAAAGTCTAATTTTTTAATTTATTTTAAATTTAATTATTCCCTTTTTATTAAACAAAATCCATTTAATTTCATTTGAATCTATATTATTCTTAATTTTGGTATAAAACATTTTTATACTTAAAAATGCATTTTTCTAGAAAATTGTTTTTTATCACATTTTGCTGGTTTATTTTAAAATTAATTTATACCAATTATATGAAATTAATTTTATTAAATTAACCTTATTATTAGATTCAAAATTTTAAATTTATACTAGTATATATTTTTGATATTTTTCTAAAGAAGTTTCATTTTTTTGAATAGTAAAAAATACAGTTTTTATAAAATACGGTATCTTTTATGATATATTCAAGACATAAATATGAGATAAAATTTTATAAAACATATGTAACGAATAATTTATGATAATATACTACAAATATTATTCAAAAATAATCCATAACACATAGATTATAATTTATTTCATGATAAATATGAAAATCATTCCTAGTGTCCACAGAGTGCTTACACAACACTGGAAAAATAAAATTTGGTTTCCTAAAGATAAAATTTGATAATTAAGAAGTATTTTATTGATTTTAATAATTAACATGATTTTTAATTTATTATATGTACATATATTTATAAGTTTTGGTGTTTTATAATAAGAATCTTATTCAAATGCTTGTATAGTGCTTGTACAATGTGAGAAAAAGTCAAAATAACATATTATGTAATGTCATGATATATAAGTGAATAAATATACATATTTATAGAATATTAAATTTTATTTTGAAATTTATTTATTTATTTTAAAATTTATTTATTTATTTTAAAATTAATTTATTTATTTTTATTATGCTAATTTATTTTTAATTTTTATTGATGATATAATTAACATAAATACTTACACAGTTCTGACACAGTGCTTGCACAAGCAGTAGAAAAATCAAAGAAAATGATTTTAACAAAATAAAATAGTTATATTTTTTTGATTAAATTGTGGTATAACATTAATTTTATTGTTAATAATAATAATATATAAATTATTTTTCAATATTTTATATTTTAATTCCATTATTATCTTGATGTATTTAAAGTCAAAACATGTGAGTAGTTTTTAAAATGTATTCAATGGTGTTTTATAATAATAATATATTATTAAATGATTTTGAAATCATAAAAATATTGATAGAGTATAATGGTAATTTTATATAGTTTAAAATTTCATCCCTTTACAATTTTTGAATCAATTTTTACCTTATGGATAAATTTATAGCCCTTTAGTATAAAAAATGTTGTTACCATGATTAAGGTTAAAATTGGTTAACGAAGGGGTTAAACACAAAGATAAGGTTTAAAAGGCCACATAATCCAATGAAAAAATTATTGGATTAAATTATTTAAATCTTAACCAATATTATCATCTAATTTTTTTACTTTTTTATCCTCTTTCACATGAAAAATAATTTATTATATTTAAATTTTTTAAGTAACTCCAATTGTGTTATTTTCCCCACTATAAAAGGACACCACCTATACTCTATTCTTCACACTATCATGAGTCACTTAACTCAAAAAAAACACAAAAAAAATCTTATTAACTTCATTATAAACATTATATTTTTTATTTTATTCTTAAAATACCATCTATAAAGTCCTTAATAAGATATCCAAATATAGTTCTTCAAAGAGGAGGTAATCGTCTTAACTGAGCATTTTCATTTTACTAATTATTTTACCTTCTTAAATTCTATAATAACCATTCCAATATAATAAAATAAGTATCTATTTTATTCTTATTTTTAATTATGTTAATTTAATAACCTTATTTGTCTCATTTTTTATCCTATGGGGAATGAAAACATTGTTCATTCGTATGTGTGGACTGCCACCTCCATAAAGAGATGCATTTTTTTTCTCATACCATAATTTCATGGTTGGTTTTTATGATGAATATAATTAATATATAATATATTCATATAATAATTATCATTCTTGAAAGATAATATATCATTTATATTTCTTAACATTCCATCCATTGAAAATTGATAACGACGTTCATGTGTATGTGTGGAATACCACAACCATCACAAAATGGCATGATTCATTTTTCATGAATTAATTTAGTGGATAGTTCTAAAATTTTATTTAATATATAAAAATTATAATTATTTCTTGATTAATATTCTAGATATGATGTAGAAATTACCCCTTTGACCACAATCATCCTGTCAAACCTATTTTTTGGATTATAAACTGAACATCCTCAAAACATCTTCCATAAACATAACTTCTTAAGTAAAAAAAGTAAAATATGGTCATAAATAACATAAAATGGGATAATTACAATTTAACTAACATGAAAATGGTTATTAGTAAACTAAATAATTAATATAATTTTATTATACATGATTTAAAGAACGTACATGACAAGTTGGATTCGAGGTAAGAGAATTTCCTTAAAAACTATTTTAAATATTTTTATGTATTTATTATGACTCTTTTTCTTCAATATCCATATTTTTATTAAAATTTTTATGTAAAATATTGTTTAATATTAAATTTTCTACAAAAATATTTTGATATTCCCTTTTACTTTATTTTTAAATGTCTTAAAAAACTAAATCTTCTATCATTTTACGAATAAGTTATTTTTTACTAAAGGTGTCAAAAGAATTTTTTTTAACATAAGGGTCCTATGAGGATGATTTCCTAAGGACATCATATAATTTTTATATGCTTTATAATTATTTTTCATAGAAATATTAGGATTTTATAAAGCTACAGATCTTTTTTTTAATGAATTGTTATTCCCTTTAAGGGAAAAAGGTATGTTTTTAAGAAAATGTTTTTTATGGATTCTCATGTTTACTAAGAAAACCTAATGATTATAATTTTCCATTTATAATTTTTTTAAAGTGTTTTATGAAACAATTTGTGCAATAAATATAATTTCATTTTTAATTCAATGATTATTTATGATCAAAGTTTATTATATTAAAGGAAAATCTCTTATATGATCTCATGGTTTTGAAATGGACTAATGGGTTTCTTTTATTTATTATATGTTACTTACTAAGTTTTTTGTAATCATACCACATTTTTAAATGTTTTTCATAGGTATTAGGTATGATTATAAATATTAATAAATTTATACTTCTAGATATGGTAGTTACCTTTAATGAAGCAAGGGTGTGTTTATAAATAACTTGTTTAGTGGGAAAACTACTAACTTAAAGACATGTGTATTTTTATGTAACTGTTTATCATAATTATCTATAACTATAAACCTAAAATTTCTTTGGGTATGTAAGTGATCCAATATTTTTATTTGAAGTTTTGGATTGCTAAAATTGGGCCATGTTTAACAATATCAAATCCAAAAATGTCAATATTATTTTTTTATCACTAGATCCAAGAGTTGTGGGTCCAAGGATGTTATAATAGGTATTAGAGTGGGGTTTAGATAAATTTGGATATTAGGATGTTTTAATTTGAGGTTAAGTTAATGATTATGGATACCATTATATTTTTATAATATTAAGGCTTATTATAAGTTCAAAGGCATAGACATCCCTTTTTAGGTTTTAAGTGATATGAATTTAATATTATTAAAAGTATTTTGGGAGACATTTTTGGTAATACAACCCTTGGGTTTAGTATATGTTTTGGTGAAAATGTTATTTGAGGAATAATTATTTTATAATTTATATACATAAGTTTAAATGTATTATTAATCTTTAGAGTTAAGTTGATCTTTTATGTTGAGGTAATTATGCTTAACTATAACAAAATGGTTATTACATGTCAATAACATATGATTTGTCATATAGATAATTAAATGATTGAAAAGTAATTGTATGCATATGATATTAATGTATTTTTTTAAAAAGTTTACTATTTTTATAATATTATATGATTAAGTTAATGGGAAATACTTTTATCTAAGATGGGTTTTTATTTTAGGAATAAAGGTTGAATTATATTTTGAAATTATATATGATTTTATTTTGGATTTATGGTGATTCAAGGTATTTATGGAAACAGTAATCATATTTTGGAGATTATGTAATTAGGACACATAAATTTGTTTTTGGGTATATGACATTATGAGTGACTAAATTTTTATTTGAGATAAATTTTAAATTTATCTTAGAAGAATATTTGATCATATCCTTCTAATTTTTGGGTTTTAAACTTGGTCAGGAATATTTTAAATAATTTTAAAGTTAATTATTTATCAAATGATTAAATTTGAACATTATGTATTATTGTTGAGACTTTGTATATTAATTTTTTATTATTTATATGAAGGTTTATTAATATTAGATATTATCCTACCTTATTCTAACCATTTGGATTTTAATTAATGTCAAAAGATAAAAGGGATAAATTGTTGCTATTTTGTGGATTGTGTGATCCATTAAAACTTTATTTTAGTGCTTCAAGCATGAAAAAATCATCTTTAAAATTCATTTCTTAGAGTAAGAGTTTAGATATAAGTAAATGTTGTCACCTTTGTTTTAATGATAAAAAATTCATGTTTATTCTGTTATTAATGAGTTTTATGTTTATGATATCATTTTACAATATATGACATATTGGTGATAATTTGGTTAAGTATAGGAAAGAATCACCATTGCAGATGAGCCACCACCAGACATAACTCACCATTGATGTTGTATCAACGCCATCAAGGATGCACCATTTGGGGTGACCCACTATTAGAATGAAAATATGGTTAAGTATAAGAAAGAGTCATTATCGGCTATGAATCACTGTTGAACCAAGATTTTTTTTACAATGTATGGAAACACCTTCTATAGAATTTGAATCATTGAAATTTGAAAAGGTATAGAAAAGACCTATTGTCGGCAATGAGTCACCCCCAGGATATAAAATTGGCTAAGTATGGAGATGACCTACTGCTAAAGGATGAAATGTCGTCAAAATTTACCTTCTATCAAAATGGAAATTTGGAAAAGTATTAGAATGACCTACCATCGAGATGATACACTATTGGAATGACTCACCACAAGCCCAAGTAATTATTAGGATAACTCATCGCCCGTGTTGTGTCACCATTCAAAGGAGTCATTGACACTATTTCTATTTATTTTTAATTAAATATTTATAATGGATATATTATCAAATCTAATGTTGAAAAGTTATTTTAATTATTATTATTAAAAAAATTTAGGAATGCATTAAAGTGTGTTCCAATCATCCAGTATAAGGAGAAGAGGATCTGGATTATTCTTCTTGAATGATAATTTTAAAATAAGTAGCAGACTCCCTTCTGTATATACATGTAAAGCTAACATGCATACAAATACACATAGAGATATTCACAGACACCTGAATAGTACCACTTGCTGAGATCTTACACATTTCATCTTTTCCACGCCCAACTATGAAAAAGTGGAGCACATCAAACATTTAGTTCTTCCCATAGTTAGAATAGAAAGAGTTCAAGACACTCTGTTTTTCTATGACTTTCGGAATCCCAGTTTGAGATTCACTTAAAGATTCTTTAAAGGAGTCATAAGTTATAGATCATATTAAACAAAGAAACAAAATCTATCTGTATATTTTTATTTTATCTTTCTATATATTTTCTTTACATTATGAGTAGTGTGTGTTTAATCTGTTTCATTTAACCCACATTGTCTCCTATGCCTTAACTGTAAGTTACTAGATATCTTCTCAGACTCTCTTTCTACACTCGTTTTCCCATGGTATTGTGGAAGAGGTCCCTATATGGCCTATGTTTATTTTATTCCAATAGGTATTGTGGAAGAGGACCTATCTGTCCTGGATAGCTTTTTTGTTGTGCACCCAATCATGGTTATGAATCATAGATTATTTTATATAATCTTCTTAGTAGTAAGTGATTTCCAAGTGGATCGGATTAGGTCTCAGCTTAAGGATAAACCTCTTGTATTTATTATGCTATGTGTTTTGTTTTATTTTTATGCTTCAAACTGAATCTACTTTAAACTTTAAAAAACATTACTTTGGTAGTTTTTCTTAATTAGTTTTTATATAAGGTTTTGATTAAGTAAATTGATTTCAAAAGTTAAAGTAGTTTTCATAATTATTTTAACTAAGACTTAATAAATATTTTATAAATCTTTTAAACGATCGGAACTTATATCGATTTGTTGTTTTTATTAACTGGTCTATTTTAATTAATTAGAGGATTTTATTATATATATTTTAGATCAAAATATTTATTGGGTACTAAACTCATCCCCTCCCCCCTCTTGAGATACTCACTCTGAACAACATTTTGTATCAAAGGTTTTTCAAAAACTTTTCAACTATTATTTTAGTTATGCTTTAAAGTCCATAAATTTCTATAATTTCTAAATATAGATCTTTAAATGGATAATAGATAGGAATTTTCTTCTAATAATAGACCTCTATTTTTTATAAAAATAACTGTGATCAGTGAAAAATAAAAATGAAAATTAATATTTAAAGCTTGGGTTTTGAAATTTGGTCTGCTATAGAGGATAAGTATGAGTTACCTAAGTCTTTTAGAAGTACTTGGGGTGATTCTACCAAACTTTTTTATAATAAAAATTGAAAAATCTATGAATTACCTTTACTTTTATTTAGGATATGAATAATTCAATAGGATATCTTCTAGTAAAACTATCTATGAAATTTGGGATACTTTAGTTATTTCACATGAAGGAACTAAAAATGTTAAATAAATTAGATTGAATACTTATATAATTAAATATGATACCTTTAGGATGAAACCTAATGAGTTAATTTATGATATGTATCTCAGGTTTCCTGAGATGGTCAATACGTTGAGATCCTTTGAAAATTTAGTGTCATATAAAGACCAAATCATGAGACTATTAAGATGTCTTCCAGATACGGACATCTATGTCAATAAGGTAATCCTTTGAAATTAGTAAATTACATATCAAGTAATTGATTGGGTAGTTGATGATGTATAAGGAGTATCTTAAAGTAAATTGTGAAGAATATAATGTACCTAAGAGAAAATCTATTTCCTTCAAGTGTACTATGTAAAAACAAAAAGGGAAAAAGTACAAGCTAAAATTACCAGTTATGTAGAATAACTAGCGAATAGTTATGAGGAAATGGATCACCTAGAAAAAAGGTTTAAGAATTTATACAAGAAGAATAAATTCTTCAGGAAGCTAGGTTGAAAAGTAAAGTATGACAACATTGGAACTTGTAAAAAGGATTGGAAATGAAATGAAAACTCAAATGAGATTACCTGTTATAAATGTAAGTGAAAAATAAATGTTAAGGCTGACTATCCAAAGTTTAAATATAATAAGAAGTATGATAACAAAGATAGAAAATTTAAGAAATCCATGAAACCCACATGGAGTGCCTCTAAGGATAGCACCAGTGACTCAGATTCTACTTATGAAGAAAAGTCGAACAGATAAAACGTGTTCTTCATGAAAAACATATCTTAGGTATCTTCTGTATCTACTACACATAATTCTAATCACATGAAAATAACTATTATGATGATATGTCTAGATAATAAATGTTTTAAAACTAAAACATTCTTGACGATACCTTTAATGAACTCAATGAAAAATACAAAATTATAAAGAAACAATATTCTTTGTCTGCAGATGTCAAATCTGATCACACTGTGGAAAAAGAAAATAATGCTCAATTAATAAATAAAAATACTGAATTCAAACTATCAAATGATCAACTAAATAAATATTTATAAATATTAACAAATTAAAGAGAAACTCTAACTCATATTTTAAGAAAACAAATTTCTCTTAAGTACATTAATGATCTAGACTATCAAACTCGACAGATAATATTTGCTAAGAGAATATTTGTTCCTAACTATAAATATGAAAATTAGGATACTATTTATTATTAAAATGGACCAAATAAAGTTTTTATTTCAAGAAGTTTACAATATTTTTATAGGAAACCCATTAAGTAAATGTGGGTTCTTAAGGCCGTAATCACTAACAAATCTAAACCCAAGAAAATATCGGTACCAAAGTAATTTTTATTATAAACTTTGTTTTCTAGGTATGCTTCTTAAAGATATCCTATAGAAATTTATGGTACTCGGATATTGTCTACTCTAGAAATATGACAGGAGACTACTCTAGTTTCAAGAACCTCATAAAGTTTTATGGTGGTCATGTCACCTTTAGTGACAATGCTAAATGAAAAATCATTGGCCTCGGCCAAATCGGTAACACTAACTCAGTTTTAATTTCTAAAGTACTTTTTTTAGGGTTTAAAATATAATTTTCTTAGTATTTCAAAAAAAAATGTTGATGGTTTTCAGGTGAAGTTTTTAAAAAAAAATTGTGAAGTTTTTAATTCTAAAAATGCTTTAGTATTTACTACTTTAAGAAATAAGAATTTATGTGGTTTTAATATTGATTCTTTGATTTCCCAAAATGTTTCTTTCTTGAGTGATTTTCATATAGAATATTGGATTTTTAATAAGAGACTAGGCCACTGTAACATTCACTCACTTAATAAACTTACTAGGAAAGGGTTAGTTAGGGATCTACCCAAGCTTGAATTCCCAAATGACATATCCTATAACCCCTTTAAAAAAATTAAACAACATAGAATTTCTTTTAAATTAAAGAAATAAGTTTCAACTTATCAACCTATTGAGTTGGTTCACAAGTACTTGTTTGGAACATTTAGAGTTTCTAGTTTAAATGAGAATCACTATGTTTATGTACTTGTAGATTATTTTTTCTAAGTATACTTGGGTATTCTTTTTTCTCACAAAAGTGAATTTTTTTCTTATTTTACCAATTATTCTAAATTTTTAGAAAACCTAAGGGGACTTAGAATTAATAACTTAAGAAGTGACAATGGATGTGAGTTTGAAAATCAAGACTTTGAATATTTTTTATCACAGAATGACTATAACCATAACTTTTTTATCCTAGGACCCCTTAGCATAATGGAGTTGTAGAAATAATAATTATAACACTTCACGATATAACCCAAACTATGCTTAATGAATATGAATTAACAGTCTACTTTTAGGTAGAGGTTATGAATATAACCTACTATATAATCAATATAGTTTTAATTATACCTATCTTGAAAAAAACCCTTATGAATTTTGGAATAATAGAAATCCTAAGGTTAATTACTTTATAGTTTTTTGTTTCAAATTCCTTGTTCTTCAAAGTCCGTGTGAAAATTCTGTCATGGATTTTGAAACTCTTCGCCGAATTGGTGTCAAAGTTATCTTCCTGAAGCCACACTACACTATTGAAGTCTTCTGGCAGGCACCTCCTCCTGTATGGATTAAAATTAATGTGAATGGAGCCTCAAAGGGAAACATTGGTCTTTCGGGATGTGGAGGAATTTTTAGATACCATCAAGAACGGATCCTCGGATGTTTCTTTGGAAGTTGCAGCATTGCTTCTGCGTTGGAGGCTGAAATTCTCACTACCATTCATGCCATTTCCTATGCAAAGACGTTCAACTGGAATAATATCTAGATCGAGAGTGACTCCACTACTATTGTGCAATCCATCTGGAAAGGTGATTCTCATCTTTCTTGGTCTCTCACCCCCCGATGTATAGAATGCCTCTCCGCTCTCAATGGCCTCAACTTTATTGCCACTCATACCTATCGTGAGGCTAATATGATCGCTGATGGGCTAGCCAACATGGGGGTCTCACATGAGATCACTTGGAGGAATGACCTCCCTCCGGAGTTTACCCCCTTCTTTATTAAGGATTATAGAAAATTTCCCTCTTTCCGTCTTTTGTAACTTTTTTGTTTCTCCTTTATTTTGAATAAATCTCTAAGTTCTGGCCTTTTGACCAGAACTCACCCCTTAAAAAAATTCCTCCAAAAGTGATGAAGGAATTTTCCTTGGATGTTCAGCCTCTAGTAAATACTTTAGATTTTTTAAAATGAGGACTAAGACTATAGAAGATTATATCCATATCAAGTTTTATGAGATAGATACACATGATCCTAATACCCCTTAATAAAATTTTGATGATGATTTATCCACTCTGAACATAAATTCCAAACCTTCTGATTCTTCTATAAAGAAAGATGAAAAATCATCTAGTTCTAAGGAACATCAAGAGACTGAACCTGAAATTAAATAAAACCTTGAGGTGACCAGCCCTTATTTTTTTAGATTTGTTATAATTTTAAATACCATACTTTATATTTTTTTTTGGATACTTAGATATAGGTACACAAACTAGATATTATCTAAGAAACTAGGTTGAACATCAAGCATTCTTGTCGTAGCTTAAACCTAAGAACATAAATGATGTAATAAATGATGAATTATAGGTAATCTTTATATAATAAGAAGTTAATAATATTGAAATAAATAAATTTTTGTAACTTTTTGATAGACCCAAATGCACCTTGACTATAGGCATTGAATAGGTTTTTAGAAACAAGATTGATGAATCTGGCACAATAGTGAGGAATATTACTAGACTAGTTGTATAAAGGTATATTCAAGAAGAGGGTATATACTATAAATAAAAATTCTCATATATATCCATAATTGAGTTCATTAGAATACTTTAAGTATAGGCATATCATCTATATTTAAAACTATATCAAATAGATGTCAAAAGTGAATTCTTTAATGAGAATATAGTAGAGGATGTTTTTTTAACAACCCCTAATATTTAAAAATCCTCAATTTCCAAATCATGATTTTAACTTAACAAAAGCTTTGTGTGCTTTAAAACAAACTCCTAGAGGTTTCTATGATAGGATCAACTCTTTTCTTATTTAAAAAAGATTTACAAAAGGTATATTTGATCCTACCCTTTTTATAAAAATAATTTCAAAATATGTTTTATTTGTTCAAATTTATATAGATGATGTTATTTTTGGATATTCTAAAAATTATTTATGTACTGAATTTTCAAAAATGATGAAAAATGAATTTTAAATGAGTTTAAAGGGTGAAATAAAATTATTTCTTAGTTTTTAGATTTTTCAAAATAAAGAAGAAACTATTTTAAACCAAAGTAAATATACTAAATACCTTTTAATTTTTTTTCGTTTGGATAAAACTAATAGTAGTGATAATTCTATGAGTACCACCTATAAATTATATCTTGATGAAGTTATGAAATTAGTGGATCAAACCAGAGGTATGATTAGAAGTCTTATCTACTTAATTGTTATCCAACTAGATATTATGTTTAATGTGTGTGTGTGTGATTATTTTCTATAATACCCAAAAGATTCACACTTATTTTTTTAAAAAATAATTTTTAAATACCTCAAGTATACTACTAATTTATGAATATTCAATCCAAGAGGATAAGAATATTATTTAGTTAGTTATTCAGATGTTGATTTTGGTGGTTTCAAGTTATATAAAAAAAGAACCTCTAGAACATTTCATCTTTTGGTAAATTATTTAGTTTTTTGGTGTAGTAATAAACAAAATTTGTTTTCACTATCTACTGTTGAAGTTTAATACATGGTTGTAGGTATCTAGTGTGCACAAAATTTGTGGATGAAATGCACATTACTAGACTATGGACTTAAATTTTAACATTTCCCTATAAAATTTTACAATACAAGTTCTATAAAAATTTATAAGAACCCTATATATCATTCTAGAAAAAATAACATTGATGTAAGACATCACTTTTTTAGATATCATTTTCAAAAAGGTGATATCACTCTTGAATACATTAGTATAGAACATTATTTTGCTAATATCTTCACTAAGCCCTTGAATTCTGAGAGAATGAACTAAATCAAACATGAATTAGGAATGGTAAATTTTGGTTAAGGTAAATTTTCTAGGATCCACCATTGATTTTTACCCACCATTGAGTTTTACCCACCGTTGAGTTACTCACCATTGAAAGTAAACTCGCCACTGGAAGTTTACCCACCATTGGGTTTACCCACTATTGAGTTTACCTACCATGGAGTATTACCCACCAATGGAATTACTCACCATTGGAAACTTTTTCCTTTTTCAATTTCTCACTGTTTTTGTTTAAGTCATTGTTTCTATTTGAATATTATATATTATTTATTTAATTAATTTTTTATTTGATTAAATTATTTATATTTTTATTTTACGGATCCCTAAAATCCCCAAATGATATAAAAGATATTTTTTAATTCCAATGCTCTCTTCCCTAGAACCTTTCTCTTGAGTCGTGTTGCAACCCTTTCCCTCACAACCTTCGACCTTCCCTCACCTTCACCCAATCCTTCCAAGGTGATCTCCATGGTTAAAGTGAAGTGAGTTTTGGTTTCTTATCTAGATGAGTCACATACTTTAAAGAATCAAATAGGTGAGTCGATATTTTCAGTCACTTTTGAGATAGTGAATCCCGAGCTTACAAAGAGGGTTGTAGTACCCAAAAAAATAAGTTCAGGCTGAGTGGTTTATATCAAGAAATTTTTTAGTGAAAAAAGTTTTATAGGACCATGGATGGGTGGAATGGTTATCTAATAATGATATACATTTCTATCCTAGATTGGTGCATCATTTTTAGCAATTTTTTGAGTTCACCATTGAAGAAAATGAAGACTGGGTGAGAACTAGAATAAATGGATGTAAAGTAGGTTTCTCTTCAAGCTAGTGGGCTAGCTGTTTGAGAGTTCCTCATAAATGAGTTGAAAAAAAAATTATCAAGAAACTATTCTAAATGATGGTGATAACTTTGTTTATGAATATTCTTTGGTTGAATTAACTGGTTATGGTATAGTAACAAGGCTAGTTGCTAAAGATATTGATGGAGAATTTTGGTTTCTCTTCAATTTTATCCAGCATATTATTTGTCCGAGAAAATGTGACTTTCCATGATTATATATCATGATGTTTTATCTTTTATATCTAACTAAAAAAGGATTAAATATTAACCTATGTAGATACTTAATGCTTCACAATGTGGAGATGTGAAAGCCTTACTCTGATTCAATTTCTTAATCTATCCTAAGTTTCTTTCGATCATTTTTTGATGCCAAGGGTTTAGTCAATGAAGGTGAAGAAACATTAATGAGTTGTGGATTATTTTTCATTACCAAGGTTATTTGAAAAATGATTAAAATTAGTTGTAATCCTTAGATAAAATAGTGGTTTTATGATATTGAGAGGTTATATGATGACTTCAATTGATTTGATATTCCATCTAGACCAAAGGACCTTATGGGTCCTAACTTAGAGCTAGATTAAGTTGTTGAGTATTCAGATGAAGAGGAATAAAAGGATTTTTCCTCAAGATATGAGGAGGAAATATATCCATTGGATGATGGTAATGACCTAGATATACTTCATAGTGCTCATGATATTACCTATGGTGCTCCTAGCCCTCCTTGGTCTCTCCCTGAGAGAGATTCTCTTTTTAAAGATGGTAATGAAGAGGAAACTGAAATTTATAGTGAAGAGTAGTTCAAAATATCTTTTAATTATTATTAGGAAAATTGTGAAAACAGAAATGGAAGTAGATATGAAGATAATTATGGAAATGGAAATAAAAATGAAGATAAATTTGAAGATGGCAGTGACGGAGGTTCTAATGGTCCTGGTGGATGCATTAGAGATGACGATGCTAAGACGCCTCATGCACTTATCTCATCTCCACTTTTATCTATATCTAGATATGAAGAGAGACCCATACTTATTGAATATATTGATTGGTCATATATAGAAGATAAGGAAGCATCATTTGAGGGGAAGAAATCCCCAAGTCTGGACAATCACCTTATTGTTAGTGATCTTGTTGTTTCTATTGATGTTATTCAGAAGGATGTTGAGAAGACTATTGTTGAATAGTCAATTTATGAGAAGATATAGGTTGAGTATTTTTTTGAGATGAAAATGGTTGTGGAGAGATTATTTGAGTAGTTGAGTGATTTACCTACTGTGGTTGTATCTACACTACTGAATCTCAAGTTGTAAAAACTTTTGGCATGTCTTCTGTCGGTTAAATAGACCCAATTTTTGAGGAATGGGATAATTTTTTTGATAAGTATAGCAATTCACCAAACCATAGTGGACCTACTATTGGAGTAGAAAGGGATCTTGAGGGATCATTGTCTGATCATATTGATGTATCTGGTGAGTTGAAGATGTTTGATTGTGAGAGATTTATTTCACCAACTATTCCTTAAGTACTAATGGATGTTGTCACAAGAGGTGATTTCGATTATTTCAGAGAAAATTTTATCTCTGATTTTGGTTTGTTGTTGAAAAATAAACTGCCATTGGTTATCAAGATCAGTGATAAGTATGAAAGGAATTTATTGGGTCTTGTGATTCAACACATTCATCCCAAGTTGATGCTACATATTTGAGAAGTAGATGTGGAAAAAAAGGTTGGAAAGCGATATGGACGATCTAAAATCTATATTGTCTGAGATGAGGTATTATTTTTCAGATTCCATTTAAGATTTTCTAGAAAAGGTGGATAATATTACTTCTATCTTTTCTTATTTAAGTGTTCCACCTCTTAATTTTGATGCTTAATTGATCAAATCTATTGTGAGAGAAGAGCTTCGTTGTGTGTCAAATGATATTCATATCATTACTCGTGAAAGTTTAAGGAAAATTGAGCATAATAGTGACCATGTACATATGTTGGTTAGAGATTTAATGAAATAAATGAAGTCTGGTAGAGTGACCAACACAAAATCCCTAAATTATTATCTATCTAGGATATATACTAAGCATGAGATGAATGCTTATTTAAAGTTCTTGTTTGAAAATATGAAGATGCCTCCAGTATCTTAAGAGTTTAAAGAAAAAGTAAATCAGTTAAAGTTCATGAATCTTATGATAAATATTTATATGGAGGAAAATAAAGATTTATTTAGTGCTATGGAGAGAGGTGTAAATATCATTATAGATTTCATAAATCTGATGAAACAATTTTTGTATGTTTCTAGAACTATTATTGTTTCTTGGGATGATATTCTTGTTACTACTCATCTAAACCCTCTATCTTATGAACAAGATTTCTTCAAGCCAAGTGTAACCATAGATCCTAATGCACCTTTTCCAGCTCATTTCCATCCTTTTTCTCTCTCTCCTTGGGAATCAGATCAATACCTTAGGCCAATTATAATCAGAGAGACTCCATATCTAACTAATGTCCCTACTATTAACCCTAAAGATCCTTGAAAAACACCTACTAATCCTTATTCTTCAGAAAAATGGAAGGTAAAATCACCTTTTATTCCTTCCACATAGCATGAGAAGTAATTATTATTAGTCTGTTTGTCTTTGATGGGGATTGTTATCTATATTTTTGTTGAAACTTTTTTTTTACTTTCATTGACTTATTTAATGGGAATTTTATTATTCTTCATATTCTGTTTCCTTTTCCTTTCCTATTTTCTATTCACTTTTTGATAATCCCAGAAGGGGGATAAGGATCTATAGAATTTATTTATATATTATTATTCCATAGATACCATACGGATATTTCTTATGATTCCATTCCATATATATATTACTTTAATACCATACAGATATTTCTTGTGATGTCATGCCATATATTTTAGTTTTATTCCTTAACACCAACTTTTCTTTGATACTATTTCGTATATAATTTCATTTGATACTCTATATATCTTATTTACATTTACTTCCATGGTTTACAAAATTCCATTATTTTTTATCATCAAAAAGGGGGAGATTTTCAGCACCCTTGTTTTAATGATCACAAATTCATGTTTATTCTATTATTAATGAGTTTTATGTTTATGATAAATTTTACAATATAAGACATATTGGAGATAATTTGGTTAATTCTAGGAAAGACTCATCATTACAGATGAGTCACTATTAGACATAACTCACCATTAAGGTTGATTCACCGCCAACAATGACTCGCCATTAGGGACAAATCACCATTAGGATGCAAATATGGTTAAGTATTGGAAAGAGTCGACATCAGCTATAGATCACCGTTAAACCAATATTTTTTAGCAAAGTATAGAAAAAACCTACTATCAGAGATGACTCGTGGAAATTTGAAAAATTATTGAAAATACCTACTATCAAAAATGAGTCATCATCAGGATACAAATTTGGTTAAGTATGGATATGACCTTTCAAAAAAGGATAACTCACCATCATACTCTACCTTAGGTCAAAATAGAAATCTAGAAAAGTGTTTTAATGACCTATTGTCAAGATGAGTAACTATTATCATGACTCACCGCTAGCCCAAGTCATTGTTAGGATGACTCACCGCCAGTTTTGTGTCGTCATTAAAAGGAGTCACCGCCATTGTTTCTTTTTATTTTTAATTAAATATTTCTGATAGATATATTATCAAATTTAATGCTGAAGATTTATTTTAATGATTATTCTTAAAATTTTTCAGGAATGCATTAAAGTGTGTGACAGATGTTCTGTATGAGGAAAATATTATCCGAATTATTCTTTTTATATGCTTATATTAAAATAAGTATCAGAATTATTTGTGCATATACATGTAGAGCTAACATACATGTGGATACACATAGAGATATTCACATACATGTGAGGAGTTCCACATGTTGAGATCTTACATGATGTATCTTGTCCAAATCCAGCTGTGAGAGAGTGGAGCACATCAAATATTCATTTCCTTCCCACAGTCAGAACAAAAAGAGTTTACAACACTCTATTTTTCTACGATTTTCAGAAACCTGACCTGAGCTTCACTTAGTGATACTTTCAAGGAGTCACAATCTAAAGAGGATATCAGAAAAATCAACAAAATGTATGTACATATTTTTATTTTCTCTTTATTTCAATTTTATTTACATTACTATCAATGTGTGTTTAATATGTTTTATTTAACCCACATTGTCTTTGTGCCTTAACTGGAAGATACTAAATATCTTATAAAACTCTCTTTTTATAGTGTTTTACTCACAGTGTTGTGGAATAGGTCTATGTGTGTACTATTTTTATTTTATTCCCATGGTTATTTTGTAAGAGGTCATGTGTGGCTTGGATAGATTTCTTGTTGTACGCATGATCCAGGTTTTGGATCATAGATTATTTTATATAATATAGTTGGTAATAGGTGATTTCCAAGTGGAGAGGATTGGGTCTCAGCTTGAGACTGAACCTATTTTATTTATTATTATTTGTGTTCTTTTTTATTTCTATTCTTTAAACTAAATATATTTTAAAATGTAAAAAAACTATTACTTTGATAGTTAGTATTAATTAGTGTTTATATAAGGTTTTGATTAAGTAAATTGATTTCAAAATTTAAGTAGTTTTCATAATTTTTTTAACTAAGTCTTAATCAATCTTTGAGAAATATTTTAAATTATCAAAACTTATATCAATCTACTATTTTAATTAATTTGGTTGTTTTAATTAATTGGTGAATTTTATTCAAACCTATTTTAGATATAAATTTTTATTTGGTACTCAATTCACCCTCCCCCTACTTGTGATACTCACTCTGGCCAATAGTAAAAATTGATCAAAGAACAACCAAAGGAAGAAATTGTGTTTATAAAATAGAATGAAATCAAGTAAGTATATTTTATCGTGTTCTCTATCTTGATGGTAAAATAATCTATCAGATCTAAAAAATGGATTTTTAAATAAAAATTCTATCCTTTTACCTTTATTTATAATGAATTGATGGTCTTTTTTATCCCCTACTGAATTATGATTATGTGGTTATCAGATTTCTCATGACCATTTATTTATCACTCTATATTATTCCTTAGATGTTATTTTTTCCTCCATGTCCATATTTTCACTTCCCACCAATATTCTCCTTATCTAGGAACAAGATTAAGTGTTATTAGATATGACCTCTATATTTCCCTTTTCTAATTTTCAGAATGATTTTTTATTATCCCTTTTTAGGATGTGGGTTTTTCATTAATGATATTTTTAAATATTAAAAAAAATCCTTTCATGGTTGTATGTTTTATCTTCCATTCCCTAGAAGTGATTTAAAAAAATGTTTTAAAACCTTTTATCAAGAACGAGGCAAAATTTTAAGGATAAAATTTATGAGGTATAATGTAACACCATGAAAATTTAGTTTTAAATAATACTAATTTTAATATCTTTCTTAAAAAAACACTGATATTTAATAAAATTATGATATACTATAACAATATTTTTATTTAAATGTGACTATTATAATCTAACCACTAAATTGGTGGGAATTAATATACAACATCCCACCTTATATGAAACTCACTGAGGCTTCGAGATTGTTGGGCACAAGACCTCAATAGTACCTCCCTGAATTCCAAAGGTTTCTTACTAGAAGCGAGGTCCTTGGGTAAGAATGTGGGGAGACTATTACCTCATTGATCCTAGAAGAGAATAGAAATAATGATATATATATATATAATGTGAATAGAAAAAAATAAAAAAATAGACAGTAGTGGAAACTAAATGCATAATCATGCAAGAGTAATAAATAGTAAGAAGAATCTGAATAACAAAGAGATGGAATATGTTTATCATGTCATGGTAATTTAACTATACAAAATTGACTATTTTGGGGGTAAGGGATAAAATCATATAGAACATGTTGAAAAAATATACAAAAATTCTAAAAACTACTAAGACTATCAACTCGAGCATAGGCTCAGTCCTATACTCTCAACTCCACCCTAGTAGTATAAATCAAGCCTTGGAAACTAGTTGTTTCCCTTTGTCAATACCTATAGTCATAAAGTCTACTTGGGTACCAAAGGTTCCCAAGAAGGGTGTGATATACAATCTCAGTAGATCAGAACCCATGGTGTCTAGGCCTTTTCATTTCATGTGATATAATATAAACAGTGTTTCATATTTGATTTAAATTCAATAAAAAATAAATAAATTCATTTTACTGGGATCTAGTGGAGACCCATCCACTCAACCTACTTAGGCCTAAGACAGTGTGTCAGAACCAAGGAATATACAATGGTAAAGTGATATGAACAATGTTCCAGGTCATGGACTATCCCCAAGATTGTTCTTGGGCTTGGAGGACATGTCCTCATATCTCTAATATCAAGGGATCAATTCTCATTTTGAAAATGTTCATTTCTCTTTCTTTAATTCAATTTTAAAATTGCCTTTAGAAATATTAGTGAGATGCCTTGAGCCTGTCTATGGAAATCTAGAAAGAATATTCATGTATCACTCAAGGGCTCATCATATGACCAATGCCAAGGAGTCTATCCATTGTGACCCAATAATTAAGTCTCATGCGCCACTCCAATCATGGTGTGAAAACTCAATTACTATCCTCCAAGTTTGTACCTGGCATCGTACTTAGGGGATCGAGTCTCTCTCATGGAATGGTTCAACCAATTGTTCCTTCAATCACATCCAAAGGGTATCCCCTAGGGAACTGATGTCACTCATGTAGATATAAAATATATAATGCTCGGTAATTCCATCTCATACATAGCTAATATCACCCCCAACATGTTTAAAAAGTATTAACATTTTAACAAAAGGGAACAAAAGTCTGTCTAATGGATCCTTAAGTCAAATGTTTCACCCTCAGTGCCAAGGGGAAATAAATAAACACTCAAATCATTTATATCAGTCCTAGAAAGAGGGTTCATTTCATTAAATTCAAGTGATTATATTATATTAGGAATATTGATCAAGGGCATGCAATAGTAAATTCCACTTAGATAATATGGAATAAGGTATGGGCACTTGGCCAGTTCAACTTAATTCCAACCATCCATAAGTGGAATGGGGGAAAGGATAGTCACTAGGTTCATCACCCTTAACAATTCAGTACATGGATCAAAGTATTGAATATAAATCAAGACCCATTTAGGATTATCAAAAAGACAAGTAAAATTAGCCATTTTAAGAAAAATTGTTATATCACACCCAAAAGGATGGAAAAACTCAAGCCGATCAACCACGTGGGTGATTTTTCTCTATTTATTATCATAATACAAGTTAAAACCACTTGGAAAAATTTAATTATTTTTTTGGAGGTATCTCTAGAATGGATCGGTGAGCAGCATATTGGAATAAATTATAGAACATGACAAAAAAAATAGCAAAATACATAGACTACCTACCTTAGCCTCATATATCTTCACTTATCTATTATCGACCTTTGATTCAATCTAGGTTGGAAGAAATTGAAGAAACCATCAAATGCCCTAAAAATGGGGAAATGAGATTGCACCCAAATAGTGAAATAGATGGGATGAATAATTTAAAATAGATTCGAGAGGATTCGAGATTGTACCTTTAGCTTCCTATTGTATCTAACGGTGGAAAAATGAAGATCAGTGTAACACCCCAATCTTCCAGGGTACGCTTCCCCTTGAATAATACAGTAGCGTGTGTTGTACGCAACTTCGAGTTCTAACACACACCACAACCAATCAAACTAGCCGTTATGAATAATAATACCCACTTTTTGAAATTTTATAAATTTTATATTTCAAAATGGACTTCATTTTTGGATTCGAAATATCGAAATTATCTTAGGGTGAATTTTTGGTATTTTTCTGAAAACATTCAATTTTTGATGAATAGTGAAAAAAACACTAAGTTATAGTTTAAAACCAAATTTTCATTTAAATAATTATTTATTTTATTTAAATTTAATTAAGGTCAATATAGATACATAATACTAATATAATTTCATTGTAATTCATTGGAGTTAGTGTAGAATAATTTTAGATATATAAAAATTTTATTGAAATTTTCACCGTCTTTTACCCACCTCCTAGGAGAATTTGCAAATTCACATAAAACTTAATTCTACCACTTCTATGAGTGGAATTTATAAAATCCGAGAGACATGGTTAACATAAAGGAGTAAAATTTGGTTCAATAAGATAAAAATAATTTTTGGTGAATAGTGACTTTTTACTTTTATTTACCACGGTTAAAAGTAAATAGTGTAATTAAGGATAAAAATGATATTAATATTACCCTAACACATGTACTAATTCTATTGGACAATTTTATCTTGAACAAAAACAACCTTAGGAATAAAATATTATCATTTAGGTCCACTTGGATTAGATTAGGACAATTATTATTATTTAATTCAAAGAAGAGTTAAAAGAGTTAAAATCAAGATTTAATTACTAAAACATTTTTAATATAGGGTTATACATAAGATAAATTCGATTATAAATATTCATTAGAAAGATAAAAATATTTCCTACATAATTGTATTTTATTTATAATTTTTAGACACTAAATAATTAAATTTATTTATGACACAATGGTGATGCAGTAATTACCTAATTAATGCAATATTTAAATAATTCATATTACAAATATCCAAATAAATGTAATTTGAGACTTTTTATAAATTCCACTAATTTTATAGGTTGATATAACATATTAAGGTTGGTTAGATTATTTTTTTTTTTGAAGTAATAATTCTGTTATGAATTTATCAAAAACAAAATACCAAATAGTGTCAAAATTGACATAAAAGAGTTTTTAAAACAAATATTATATTATTAATTCATATTCTATTCCTAAAAATATAAGGTTAGGCCAAGAGATTTATATAACTATAGGTGTATCATTAATGGACCACTTGGGGGTTTCTTGGAAGTTTATAGTAATTTTATTGACTATATAATATAAAAATACAAAGAGACATGGTAAGTGTCAACCTAATTAATTAAGAGTTAAAACTAACAAATAAGGTTAATAAAGTATCCCAAACCTGTATAAAATCTATTGGTTGATTTTTTTTCAACCTATCCCCACCTTAAAATTTAAATAATCCACTTTGGATCCATTAGAAACCGAATATGAATTTATTATAAAATAATACTTTAAGTTTTTTCTAAAGAGCCCCACCTCCCCCTTATAAAAGGACACCACTTCTAACCAATTATTCACTACTTCAAAGCCTTTTGGTTCGGTCAAAACCTGCACAAATATTCTCTAACCTTCCCTAAATTTTACCTAGAGGCCTCATTTTGATCATAAATACATCCTAAGGATCCCTTTTGATCAAATCAAAAGGAAGAACCCGAAGAAGATGTAATGTTTTCACCACCCTCTTTCAAGTTCCTTTCTTCTTCAACTTCTTATTTCTTTGTTATTCCCATTATAAAATAATAAATCCAGTATCTTATATATACTGTGATGTTATTATAAATATATAACAACCAAATTCATTATTCTATCCATCCCTTGAATGACATGTCACCATACGTGCGTACGTACGGCTTACCGTCTCCACGTCATGGTGTAATTGTTATTCAATACATTATAATTTGGATGGGTATAATAATGATGTTTAATTCATGTAAATAAAAAATATAACATGATAATTATTTTGTATATATGATATACCATCCAATTATATATTATTTTAATATCAAAATAATGATATTGCCGCTCGTACGTACGTACGGACTACCGTCTCCATGAACGTGATGAGATTCATTCCCCATCGTATCCATTCAAGTCTAATTCTCATTTAATGATTAAAAATAATGTTTAAGGACTTGATATAATTCTGTATATGAATAATATACAACCTATGCATAACAAAAATGGCTTATGTAACAAAACATATAAAAGAAAACAAGTAAGTTAACACTCGAAACAACGATAATACTAAGATATTATTAACAAAGCAATGTTAAAAAATAATATATGATATCATATTAATTTAAATGATTCTTTTATAATTTAATAACAATTATTTTGCAATTATACAGGAGGTTAACCTACCCTAAAACAAGGAAAAGTACAAGGTAAGGGTTTATTTCACAATTTCTTCATTATCTGAGGTTTTTTATACGTAATTATTTACTGGGAACTCTTTATCATCCACATCCATGTTTCTTAAAAATATATTTCAAAACATTTTTAATATTTACTATAAAATAGGTTAAATTCATTTATACCCTTATGTGTTTTGAAAGGAATCTTTTCGTCGTTTTCCAAACAGGGTATTTTTTCACCTTTTCGACAAATTTAAGGTAAGAATGTTTTTTTTAACTTATACGGTGGGTGCGGCTATTTTCCGCCATTATAACATCATCAAAGCTTCCCTTACAAGATTATAAGAATGTTTTCAAAATAAATGTTTTCTTTATAATTATGTGACTCTTAAATGATTTTAAAATAGAAAGATATATTTCTTTAAAAAGGGTTTTGATTTAATATATGTCAATATCCTTTGATGGATTTTAAGTTTATTTAAAGTTGATTTATTATGATACAAAAATTCCATATTGTATTGAAGGTTTTGGGATATGTTTGACTGTGGGTGTGTTATTTTTATACCATTCATGGTTTATGGTTAAAGTAATGAAATTTTGTATGCTAGTTTTAATATGAATGTTTATGTTATATTTCAACATTTTCATATGAGGAATGTATTGGACTTAGTAAGTGATGGGTGGAACCTGCTATAGCTCCTCGATGCATCGGTAGGTATCATGAGACAAACTAGTGTCTTGGCACAAGGCCTTGACAAAATCTTATTTGTAGTCTTGGCATGAGGCCTTGACTATGTGGTTATGATAGTCTGGCATTATGCATTCCATCATTATGAAAGTGGTTATTGATATTGCATGTGATTATTAGACTAGTAGAATATCCATGTGAATAAGAAAATGGAATTATTTCATTTTATTTTTTCCATATTATACTGAAGTTCAAGTTTAAAAATGATTTTGTTTTAGTTATACATTGCCTTAAATGTTTATGTTTATTTATGAAAGTTTCCACTATATTGTTATCCTTACTGAGCATCTGAGCTCACCCCTTTCTAGGTTTTATTTTTCCCAAGATGTGAAGAAATATTTTATGAATGACCTATAGGGATAGTCTGAAGGGGATATGAGTGTGGACTATGGAAAATATGTTATTGTAGTTTTTCACTTTATGATGTAATGTAACATTTATGAATTTATCTAGTGTTTCCAAGGATACTAAACTAATTGGTATTTCGAGACTTGATCTTTTTTTATCATTCCAATGATACGTAATAATGCACCGACTCTAGGTAGCTGGGGTCAGGGCATTACAATCAGGTAGAGGAGTTGTATAAAATCCTAAATTCTTGAGGGAGGAGGGTTTCAATGTGAGGGTGGAGAGCCAACCACTGGAGAAAACAAGGGAGAAAGAAAGAAAATTATTAAATCTTTTAAGAGGTTTAAAAAGGTAATTTCACCCAAATTTACCAACCTACAAGTTTTGGCCACATGGCTTCCAAATTGTGCACCAATTGTGCATCATTCACTGCTTCAAAGAGGCACGTTGCATGGTTAGGTTCATGGTTTAACTAACCATGCAAAAACCATACAAAAACTCATTTTCCAAAACCTATGAAATAATGCACATTCATTAACATCAGTTATCACGATTACAGAAAAATTGTGCATCCCCTAGGTTCCCACTATCTGTAACTGCATGGTTTCAAACAAATCGTGTGGTCTGGGTATCACGGTTTTATCTAACCATGCGACCCTGTTTTTTCTTCCCACTTCGGGGCTCCAAGCTCTGAACAATCCCCAAACTCACCCAATACCTCATTTACTTGATTATAAATCATTATTAGGGACATTTAAAGGATTTTGAACAAAAAATTAATGGTTTTTACCTTAGATAAAAGTCAAGATGTTACAATCTCCACACCTTAAGACAACTCATCCCTAACTTTCCCTTTCGAGAGTATCAAGACATCATCTGAAAAGAGTTCCATACACTTCGCACATACATCAACCTCCTTCTCCCAATTCTCATCTTGTACATGTCCATGATTCCATATTACATGTATTAGAGGAACAAACCTACCTTAGAGTGACTTCATGCTCTGATCAACAATATGAATCAGATGCTCCTTGAAGGATTCATTTACCTCAAACTCAATATCCTTAGGGAAAAATTAACGATATGGTTCATGGTGATAGTTTAAAAGCTAAAACACATGTAAGAATTCATTCATGGCATGGTAACTCTAAGGTAATAGCAACCGATAGGCTACTGGCCCAACTGTCTCCACTATCTCAAAAGTCCTGAAATATTGAGGCAATAACTTCCCCTAACTCTTGATTCTTCTATGGCCCGATCAGGGTGATACTCACAAAAAAATAGATGTCCCACCTCGAACTATAGAGTTATGAGATGGTGATTAGAATAATACTTCTTCCTAGATAGATCTATATCCATATGCTTCTGAATCAGGTGGACTTGATCTGAAGTCTCTTGAATAAGATGAGGACCCAATAGAGGTACCTCACCTGCCTATAGCCAACACAAAGGTGAATGGAATGGTCTACCATGTACATCCTCATATGAATCCATATAAATAATTTCCTAAAAGATTATGTTACAGGAAAACTCAACTATAAGAATGTTCTTTTCCCATGAACCTCTAAAATAGATAATATAAGCTCATAGCATATCCTCTAACACTTGTATGGTTTTCTTGGATTTTCCATCAGTCTAAGGGTGATATGAAGTACTCAAGAGCACCTGTGAACCCATTTTCCTCTACAACCATTTCTAGAATCATGAAGTAAATCATGAATCTGTGTACTAAATGATATAATGGGGTACATCATGTACTCTCACTATCTGTTTGATGTATATCCTTCTTAACTCATAAACATAGAAGGTCTCCCAAATTGGTAAGAAGTTCTCGTCATTGGTCATCCTGTCAAAGATCACCCATATTGTGTAACTTTCTTGAGGGGATCTCGGCAATCCTATCACAAAATCCATGGTGACTTCGTTCCATTTACACTTAGGAATGGAAAGAGGTTATAGAAGTCTAGTAGGTCATGGGTGCTCTACCTTCACCTGCTGATAGGTGGAGAACTGAGTAATAAAGCTTGTTATTTTCATTTCCATACCTATCCACCAATACAGAAGGTGGATGTATCTATAAATCTTTGTGAGAATAGGGTGAACCACACAAATAGAGGCATGTGATTCCCTCATCAACACTTATTGTATATCTAAAGTCACCCATACATGGCCAAAAAAGATTGTGGTCTCACTCGCATCTACAACCCATCTCGGAGGCAGGTTCTCTCCTATGATGCTCTCCCTCGGAACAAGGCCTTTAGAATCTGATAACTTCCTCATCTGAACCAATTCTAGAAGAGAGGATTTCATTGCCATAGATACTAAGAATAGTTTTCCATGTTATTATTGAACCTCTATATGCATCTTAGAAATTAGATCCATCAGCTGTCACTCATTACTAGCCTCCTTAATGGCCAGTTTCTGAGTCTTTAAGCTCAAGGAATCAGCTACAACATTACCCTTTCGTGATCATAATCAAGATCAAAGTCAAATGATTGTAATTATTCAACCCACTTGTATTGTATCAGGTTCAAGTCTCACTGTGTAGAGATTTCTTTGAGAATTTTATGGTCTGTGTAAACAAATAATCACTCACCCAATAAGTAGTTCCTCCAACAGCGTAGAGCATAAACCAAGAATACTATCTTGAGGTCATGCGTAGATAATTTCCACTCATGAGGCCTCAGCTGGAAGAACACATAAGACACAACTCAATCACCTTGCATCATAACTACACCTAGATCTATACCTAAAGCATCACAATATATTGTATAGATTATAATATGCTAAGGAATAATTAGATTTGGATCTGAAGTGATTATCCCCTTTAATTACTTAAAGGTTGTCTCACAATCCTCAATCTAGTTAAATTTCACACCCTTCTTATTCAAGCCCATAAGTGGCACTGCCATGAATAAAAATTCCTAGATGAATCACCTGTAATATCCATCTATACCCAAGAAGCTATGTATGTCAAACATATTATTGGGATGATCCTAAGAAACCACAATGCTCACCTTCTCTGGGTCAACTGATATGTCTAGCTCATATATGAGATGACCCAAGAAGTGAACCTTGATAATCCAAAAGTGGAATTTACTAATATTTTCATATAGATGGTGATCTCTCAGTGTACTAAACACAATCTCGATATGGTTTGAATGGTTGTTTCTAGTGCGAGAGAATACTATGATATCATCTATGAAGACTACCACATAAGAATCAAGGTATGGGTGGAAAACATAATTCATCAACACCATGAAGACTTATCGTGTGTTCTTCAGAACGAACAACATAACCAAATACTTGTACAATAAATACATTCTCTGAAATTATATACATGGTATATCCTATGGCCTTACATGAACCTAGTGGTAACCCGAACTTAAATAGATCTTGGAGAAAATAGTTTCTCTAAGGAGATGGTTGAAGAGGTCATTGACGTGAGTAATGGGATACAATTTTTTCATCGTTAGTTGATTCAATCAGTGGAAATCTAAACACAATCTAAGGGTATCATCGGCCTTCTTGGTGAAAAGTACTGGTGAACCCCATGAAGATGTGATGGGCATAATAAAACTATTAGACCCAAAATCTTCAAGATGCTTCTTGAGTTTCTTAAGCTCTACAGGTGGCATCCTGTATGGAGGAATGGACACTGGTGTCACACCTGGAACTATCTCTATAGTGAAATCAATATCTCTATTAAGAGAAAATCTGAAGAAATCATTAGTGAAGACACCCCTGAAGTAATCCACAATACAAGGAAATTTTTCTAACTATATTTTATGCTCACTCATAAAGAGACTATCCATCTGGGTTATCATCCTACCTAAACAAATATGATTGAGTCCAACTCAACTCTCCTGGAGATACCATTCTTTCATATGGATATATGTCTTTCCCTCGGTGATGTGAAATACACTCAATGATGATAGAAATCCACCTAGGCCCGATAAGGCACAAGCCAGTCTATATCAAGAATGAGGTCAAAACCAGTCATCTCTAGGACAAAGAAACTCCACAAAAAATGATACCCAAATTTTTCAAGGGGTAACTCCTTAACTAAAGTATACCCACTACCTAAACTCCCAACAACATGTTGAGGGACATAAAACTATTGGATCCATATACCACTAATCCCAAACTTCCCATAGTCGTATAATATAAAAAGGAGTGTGATTCACCTATATTGAATAAGGAAAATACTAAAAGAAGAGGCTACCAGAATAGTAACTCTCACTGTAGATGGCCCTAGAGTCTTCTTATCTAGAGAAGGCTGCACAACATAGATATGGCTTGAACCATGGCCCTAAGATATTGTTTGAGGCACTACCTGAGTAGCCTGATCAATTCCACTCTGTTTTCGATGGAACTCCAAAGCCTTAATTCATCGGTCGTCACCACCTACTTAGCCTAAACGGCCTGTAGAAGACTAAATTCCATCCTGACAAGGTGTCTTATCCTATACCTGAAGGTGGTGATGACACAAAACCTTTATCACTCATAAATAAAGTAAAATACTGTAAAAAATGATGTTAGTGACCCATCCTACCACAATCCCGACACTCGATTGGGTTCCTCATACACTGTGGATTTTTGTTCCCTATCCTTCCGCATTGGTGAAACCCCCACAAAGTTTTTAATGCATTCAAACTAGCTGGTTCTTCCCCCACATGTACCTTCGAATCTTCACTTCATGTTGGTGTAAAGACCATTGCTATGCCTGGAAGCTAAACTTCCATGATTCACATCACCTAACTCCCTTAGGTTCTGCTCAATAATAAGGGCCTAATTCACAATATCTAAAATAGTGTTATGCCAAAATACATTCATGTGTGAGAGGATGACATAGTAAATCCCATCCTCAAATCTCCTCATAGTAGTTAGTTCGACACCAATCAATGTCGGTGAAAATGATGTAATTTGGGGAAGTGATTTTAGTATTCCATCATTGACATGTCGCCTTTATCAAGGTGCATGAATTCTCGAATGAGATTTTTTTAGATTATGAGGGAATAAATATTCAAAAAATTATGTCTAGAAGTCTACCCATACCATACCCTGATGTCGAATAGCCTAATTCAAAAAATTCCCACCAATTCTTAGTGAAATCATGTAAAATATAGGTCGCAAGCTTGGACCTCTGCTTTGGAGGCATCTCGATATGCTTGAAGATTGACACCATAACCTCCAGCGATGATTCAATAGTCTAAGTTCTTCCATCTATTAAGAATTTGGGAGGATTATACTGCTAAAACTCACTGGTCATCTCTTCTATAGAAGGGGCGGTTTGAGGAGAACCTTGCACTAACTGTATGAATTAGAGGAAATTATCAAGAAACTAGGAATTGGAACTCGATGGAAGATCTGTAGGATGTGACTCAGGTAGAACTATAGGAGGTATCATGGGTGTCTCATGGCCCACCACCTCTAGAGTATGCTCATCGCCAATTTCCTAGCGTATAGTATGAGGTCATCGTGGTGGCATAACTCTACAAATTCCAAGAGAATTCCTAAGAGAGGATTTATAACAGATAAGGAAAGATGTAATGAAAGATAGGTACAATCCCCACCTATAAGCACACTACAACCCTTTTCATGCTCTAGGATCTAGATCTAGGTGATAATAATGAGTCACATAAGGAGTATAAGAGATATGACCTACAACCCACTACTAAGGTCAGGTCAAACTATAGTATTTCGTATTCCCTATAAAATAACCATTTCATTTTAATTCATTTATATTAATTATTATTTAGTTGTTTATTAGAATCATTTTATAATTAATTATGTCACTAATTTCAATTCATAAGGTCCCAAACACTATATAAATTGGAATCAGTAAGTCAAATAATTGTATCCTAACCCTTACACCAAACGACGGGTGTAACATGCCAAAATTATGGTTTAATAAGAAAATATTCCAATGGAACTCACTAATAAAACAAACTAATGTAGAATTATTGTTAAATTAAACTAATTATTCCAACATTGAAAATACTATAACACTAAAAATCATAATAATCAAGGCACAAACAGAAATCACAGGAAAAATAGGCAACACATGCACGATAGTAGATATGGCCTGACATGATGCAAGAAAGTTTAAATTAATGCATGCTTCTAAGGTTCCCTTATTACACTAGGCTAAGTAATTGACATCTCATAAAAATAATAAAAATACAAAGTAAGTGCATCACTCTATGGTGAAATCCAATGAAATCATAAAAAGCACAGCGAATAATCGCTTTACCCATCCTAGATAATTTGGTTTTCCCATGTATGTGGGTTCGATACTCCTAGTAGTAGGATCATAACAAAATTCCTTCATCATAGCCTCATTTATAAACCCAAATTGTAATAAAAAAATGAAAATAAGGCTCTGATACCACTTTGTAAAATCCAACCCCAGATGCCACTCACTGGTGATCTGAGACAGTTGGCCACAAGACCTTAAGTGTGCCTCCTTGAAAGCCAGAGGCTGGTGACTAGCAGTGAGGGCCTTGGGTAATTTCTTAGGGAGACTATGACCTAATTAATCAGAGTATAGTGTATCAATAGTGATATATATATAATGTGAATAGTGGAAACTGAACAACAGATAGTGGTGGAAACTAAATACATAATCATGCAAGAGTAATAAATAGTAAGCAGAAGCCGAATAACAAAGAGATACAATATGATGATCATGTCATGGTAATGAAACTATACAAAAATGACTATTCTAGGGGTAGGGGATACAATTATATACAACATGCTGGAAAAAAATATACAAAAAGGCAAAAAACTGCTAAGACTAGCATCTCGATCATATGCTCAATCCTCTACTCCCAACTCCACCCTAGTAGTATAAATCAAGTATTGGAAGTTGGATCCTTCCCTTTGTCAGTACCTTCAATTATAAATTCTACTCAAGTTCCAAAGGCACCTGAGCAGGGTGAGAGATACAATCTCAGTAGGTCGACACCCATAGTATCTGGTCATTTTTATTTTTTTTCATATAATATAAATAGTCTACCATATTTTATTTAAGTGAAATTAAAAAAAAATCATTGTACTAGGTTCTATTTAGAGACTTGTCCACTCAACCTACTTCATCCATGGTTTTTTTGAACCAAGGAACCTACAATGGTAATGTGAGATGAACAAGGTGTCAGGTGATAGACTGTCCCCAAGCTTGTGCTTCATATTGTAGGGAACATCCCCATATCATTAATACCATGGGATCAGTTCTCATATTGAAAACATCTATTCCCCTTTCTTTAAATCAATTTTAAAACCATTTTTATAAATTATAGTGAGACGCCCTTAGCCCATCCACAGAAATATGGAAAGAATTTCCATGTATCGCTTGAGGGCTCATCATATGACCAATGCTAAGAAGTCCATCCATGGTAACACAATAATGAATTCCCACATTTCACTCCAAGTATTGTAACACCCCAAGGTTTTGGAAATAAATATAGAAATCAATTTTATAATCTATCCTCTTTTATATTTTGAATTTCAAGAAATTTTCATCTAGAGTTGTGCTCAGTAAGTCATTTGGAGTCTGTTAGAACAAACTTGTTATTTTGGTGAATATTAACATACCCTTATGAATTGTAATATGAATAGTAATATGAATAGTAATATGAATAGTAATATGACCTCATGAATAGTAAATAATATTATTATTTTATTTTTCCAAGGTAATAGGATAATGAGATCTTAATTAATTTTCCAATGTCACATAAAACTAGTTGCACTTAAATATTGTTATTTTTCGAATTAATTGTGACCTTTTTTAAAAATTAAATTAATAATATTTAGAAAATTATTTTTGAAAAATGAATTTCACTTTTGAATTCTACACGCCGAAAAATGGTAGGGGTAAATTTTTGGTATTTTTCTGAAACTCTTGAATTTTCGGTGAATAGTGAAATACGATAAAATACCGTATAATCAATTTATCAGTAAATATGCACTATTTATGACATCATAAGTGATGCAAGGCCACTTGATTCTAAATCAAATGATATTATCACTATTTAGGGCCACTTTTTTTGAGATTATTCATAGTCTTGATAAAAATATTATAATAATGATTAAAATAATCTAAAAAACCTCCCCTCCTCCACTATAAATACCACCCTCACTCCCCTCTTCCTCCCACAGCTCTCCAGCCTTGAGCATTGTCTAAATTCTAAAAAATTTCCTCCCCAATCTTCTTCCCCACGTCCTAGAGCTACTGGTCTCACCAAAAGACCAAGACCAAAGCCCTTAAGGAGGATCTCAAGGAGAAGAGATCAAGAGGTAAACATCCTCTTTCATTTTCATTCTTTTCTTCCATTTTATGTTATTATCTTCATTTTCCTTTGTATTTTGTTGGGATATTTCATTAAATATTTCCCCTTACTGTCCAAATTTTGTATGATTGATGAGATATTCCATTCCTCTCATCAATCTTGTTTTTATGAAATTTTAAGAGATGCTGTTAGGCTGCCGAATTTTCGTAAGAAATTTCTCATGTTTTCTTTATTTCATTTTTCCTTTCTCTTCATTCTTCACCCCCTCTTATCCAAGAGGCATGAAATCTCCAGAATCATTTATATTCTGGATGTTTTCATGTTTATGGAAAATTACAAATCATTATTCCTCTCCTCTCTCACTTATTTAAGGAATAAAAACATTGTCCGTGATGTGTCGAATTACCGACATCGTGGACGATGTAATTTCACTTTCCATTAATTATTTCAAGTCTAGTCATGAAACCATTTATATGGTTGAACCAGGTTATTATATATGTTTTATGAATCATATATGGTTCTGTAATTCTTTTGTACTCATGGTTCTAATTTATAAGACTAAATGAGGTTTTTATTATCAAAGAATCACTTAAATGATCTAAACGAATATAATTAATGTTTTAACTTATAAGTCATTATCATATAAAGAATCAAAGTGATAAATGGTATAAATTATGGTACTGGAAATATGTAAATACTACTCCATTCCAATTCTAGAGTTTCACTTCCAATCAACAAGAACGATTCATCATGAACCGATCGTGAAAATCACAAAAGAACTCACCCGAAATAATGCAAGGAACAAAATACTAACAAATAAAGGGTGAAATGAGGTTATGAAATGACCATATAAGATGTTATAAACATGAACATGTTTCTATAAAATACTAATAACACTCTTTTAACCATTATACAGGAAGTTTTAACAAGTTTTATGTAAGACAAGCCTAAGGTAAGGGTTTCTTCATCTCACTTCCATTTTTGTGAGATATTCCGTAATCACTATTATTAATTTGTATGGTGTATGTATACTGCCCATTATTGTCTCATATAATGAATATATTTATTTTTATGATATTAAATTTATCATTTTACAATCATTAATTTTGGTTCATATGAATCAATTGATTACAGAGTCGTAAGGGGTTCCTCGTCTCACTTTCATTTTTGTGATATTTTCATCATTCGCCGCTTATTTCTTGTATGTGGAATATGTGTACTGTCATTTGATATATATAATAACCTGATTATCTTTATATTAATGTTATTCAATGATTCACTTGATATTTATTATGTTCTGGTCATATGAGTCGACCAATCACATTGTTGTAAGGGAATTCTTGACCTGATTTCCATTCATTGGGTTAACCTTCTACTTTATTATTTATGTGCTATTTAAATTGTTTGTGTGATGGGTTCTATTTATATTATGTTTCATTATGTGTATTTACAGAGTATATACCTATTCCATACACTCTATTAAGTCTCACTTCAAGTATATGATGTTTATAAGGTACTTTTCCTCTAAAATCCTTTTTTTTTAATTCTGTTTTGCAATATTCAAAAGCAATGTTTTTATGCTATTATTTATGTTGTATGATTATGTTTTGGTTATTGGGAATTGATTATGATGAAGGGTGGGACCTATATTTCCCTCCAATGCATTGGGTATGAGTAAGTTGGAGGTCGGCCGTATGGTTACTCCAGGTGTAACTGCGATGGTTACATAAAGTATGGTAGCCATGAGGGTTACAAATTTTAAGGTAGCCAAGATAGTTACAAGATTATGTAAGTAATGCCCCAAGATACCTCTATGATTATATTTATGTTCTCATGTTTTATGTGGTTATTCTACTAATAGAATATCCATAATTATGTTTAATTATGGAATTATTTGTTTAGCTCATATTTCTGCCATAATATGTTTCAAGTTTATTATTAAAGGCATGTGTTTTTAAATTATTCACCATGTCTAATATTTATATTATCTTTCGCTGTATTGCTTACTCTTACTGAGCTTTTGAGCTCACCCCTTTCTTATGTTTCATTTTCTCAGGATATGAAGAAGTAATTTGTGAATGACGTACAAGTAGAATCTAGGAGACAAGATGTTTCTAGTGGATTAAAATAGTGTTCTTGTTTCCCTTCATGTTGTAATGATAAACTTATGTATGTATCTTGTTTCCAATAATACTAAACTACTCAGTCCTTTGGGATTCGTATTCCTTGTATATATTCCAACGTAATCAAATAAGGCACTGGCTCCGGGCAACTGGGGTCGGGTCCTTACAGTTGGTATCATAGGAAAGTTTAGTAGAAAACTTGGAAACTAGATTTAGAAAACGTAGATTAGGGAACAAATCCCTAAGATAGTATTTGAGGATAAACGTACAAACTCATCCTGGTATTTTGGTATAGAATAGAATATGTTAATCCTTCTATCAAATACATCCCTGTCTGGATACGAGCAGGTAGAGGCGACTCTGGCACAGATGTATCTAGGGGTAAAACCCGAAAACACCGCTTTGAGCTAGACTCGAATGGGAACTGGTACACGACAACGGGCCTTGCTGCACTCTTGGTTACGACACTCTCGGGGGATATTCTTAGGATAATTCATATTTTTTTAAGCCATTATAAGGGAGTTAATGTAAATTTTCCTCATAGTATTGGGTTTGAATAACTCTGGAAACCAAAACTGAACAATTATTAACTTGCTTAAACAATACTAAGAGCGATGTTTTTTTTTCAGATGGAAAATGAAGGTACAAGTCTTTTTTCCCTCCCCATGGAAATCATCGAAACTATAATTGTGAAGTCATGTACATAAGAATTTGAACCCTTTGGAAACCTCCGACTATCCTGCAAGTTTCTTTACAATGTTTCGAACAACTCAAATGTCCTTCGAATCTTTCGGGGATCGGAAGTTGTGTATAACCAAATGGCCAATGCACTGTTTGAGAATTATAAAAAGAAAGGGAAGTACAACGAGGGACTCTTCCTGTGTTTTACCCTGGATAAGAAATGGTTGGCCATCACGGCTTTTGGAGAAGCTACAAAGGAGCTGGACTTCCGCGCAGTCTTTATGTACCAAATCCTGAGTTTCAGCATGCTTGGGGACCTCTGGGATTTTGAATCTTTCATTGAATCCTTCAAATATGATGTGTTTTGAAAGATCTTTAGGAACCAAATCCTAGCGGATGTCGCAGAACTTGATGTTACTTGTTCCTATCTCTGGAAAACAACCTGTATCAAATGAGAGCTTGGGTTTAACCACGATCTAATTTGCTGAGAGTGTATTTGGGAAGAGGAGACCCGCGAGCTTTGTTCTTCCCTGGGAGTAGAGTTGAATAAAACCTTCCTCCTTAGGCGGTGGAGGTAGAGGGACATCACCAATGATGTCAGGAAGTCCATACTAATGTTTTGTGAAAGGGATCAAGAGATTGTGTAATTTCTTGAGTTTTATAAATCATGTCTAAATGAATGATGTTGTATTCTCTTTTTTGTTATGATTTTATATAAAACAATAACTTGGTTTAAAATGGATTTGTCATACTGAATGTTGATTTACTAAAACTTTTCAGATAGAATATGAGTCAACCAACCAATATTTTATCACTACCTACCGAGTTGTTAGAGACTATAATTGTCAAGACATGCTCTGAAGAGGACCAGTCCTATGCCAACATATGTCTAACTTGTAAACTACTCCATAGGGTATCAAATCATCCAAACATTCTCCATATTTACCAAGGAAGCAATCTGGTCTATTACCGTATTGCATATGCACAATTTGCTTCATATAGGAAAAGAGGGATGTATCATGAAGCTCTTTTTCTATGTTTCACTCTGGCTGATAACTACCGAGCTATGGGTAAATTTCTTAAAGCTTCTTTAGATGGTGACCATCGAGCGACCTACCTATTTCAGATCTTGAGTTTTAGTGTGTACGGAGAAATTTACGACATCAATATCTTCAAGAATGATGTGGTGCGTGGGAATTATAGGGATTTAGTCCACACTGAAATTTCTGACCTCCACACTTCTCATGCCTCTCTATGGAAGCCTGAGTTCTTTAAGCATAGTTTTGACCCTAGCTGTCTGGAGTGTGTCTGGTTTAAGGAAATCGAGCAGCTGGATACTACCTTAGGAATTCACCTGAGGTCGTCAGAACCCTATCATCGGTGGTGTCTCTGGTAAAGGGACTTCTAGAGTAACGTGTTTTTAGTGTTGCGTATGGTTTTGGGAGATTTAAATCTTTGAACTAGTTTGGGGATTCATGTATTTGGGGACATGGGAAACCATGCACAACTTTACATTTTGAACCAGTGGTTATATACAAATATAGCATGTTGTCTTTTCTTTTTGTTATCATTTCATCGGTTATACTTTTAAATGATTATCAATAAGTAAACTTTTATAATAAATTTTCAGATGGAAGGAAAAACCCATATGTTATCTCTTCCTGTGGAGATCCTGGAAATCATTGCAATCAAAACTTGTGAAGAAGGGTACCTACCTCTCAAAAACTTTTGAAAAACGTGTAAGAAACTATATGAAGTGAAAAACAGTCCGGACATTCTCCGCACCTGCCAAGGGAATGCTTCCATTTACTACCGCTTATCCATGGCACAATTGGTTGAGTACAAGAGAAGAGGAAAATACCACGAAGGGATTTTCCAATGTTTCACCCTAGGAAGAAACTATACGGCCAGGTTATGTTTTCAAGAGGCTACTTTAGAGGGAAACCTTTGTGCATCTTACATGTACCAACTCCTTAGTTTTAGCTTGTACAACAATATCTACGACTTAGATGTTCTCAGTCGAGACATAGTTCGGCATGTTCTTTGTATGTCGGTTCATTCGGACATTTCTAAACATTGCAATGTTCGAGCCTCCCTTTGGAATCCCGAGTGTTCGATGCAAGAGTTCAACCCCTTCTGTCCGAGGTGTGTCTGGGTCAGAGAACTAGAGGCATTGAGCAACAATTTTGGTTTTTCGCTGAACGCACCTGAGGATCCTCTACGACGGGAGATGTGGTAAGAACGTCTGAGAGCTTTCTTTTGTGGTTATGAAATGAATTGCGAGGACGCAATTATTTGAAGGAGGGAATAATGTAACACCCCAAGGTTTTGGAAATAAATATAGAATTCAATTTTATAATCTATCCTCTTCTATGTTTTGAATTTCAAGAAATGTTCATCTAGAGTTGTTCTCAGTAAGTCATTTGGAGTCTGTTAGAACAAACTTGTTTTTTTGGTGAATAGTAACATACCCTTATGAATAGTAATATGAATAGTAATATGACCTAATGAATAGTAAATAATATTATTATTTTATTTTTTCAAGGCAATAGGATAATGGGATCTTAATTAATTTTCCAAAGTCACATAAAACTAGTTGCACTTAAATATTGTTATTTTTCGAATTAACTGTGACCTTTTTTAAAAATTAAATTTACAATATTTAGAAAATTGTTTTTGAAAAATGGATTTCACTTTTGAATTCTACACATCAAAAAATGTAAGGGGTAAATTTTTGGTATTTTTCTGAAACTCTTGAATTTTTGGTGAATTGTGAAATACGATAAAATACCGTATAATCAATGTATCAGTAAATATGCACTATTTATGACATAATAAGTGATGCAAGGCCACTTGCTTCGAAATCACATGATATTATCACTATTTAGGGCCACTTGTTTTGAGATTATTCATAGTCTTGATAAAAATATTATAATAATGATTAAAATAATCTAAAAAACCTCCCCTCCTCCACTATAAATACCACCCTCACTCCCCTCTTCCTCCCACACCTCTCCAGCCTTGAGCATTGTCTAAATTCTGCCAAATTCCCTCCCCAATTCTCTTCCCCACGTCCTAGAGCTACTGGTCTCACCAAAAGACCAAGACCAAAGCCTTTAAGGAGGATCTCAAGGAGAAGAGATCTAGAGGTAAACATCCTCTTTCATTTTCATTCTTTTCTTCCATTTTATGTTATTCTCTTCCTTTTCCTTTGTATTTTGTTGGGATATTTCATTAAATATTTCCCCTTACTGTTAAAATTTTTTATGATTGATGAGATATTCAATTCCTCTCATCAATATTGTTTTTATGAAATTTTAAGAGACGCTGTTAGGCTGCCGAATTTTCGTAAGAAATTTCTCATGTTTTCTTTATTTCATTTTTCCTTTCTCTTCTTTCTTCACCCCCTCTTATCCAAGAGGCATGAAATCTCCAGAATCATGTATATTCTGGATGTTGTCATGTTTATGGAAAATTACAAATCATTATTCCTCTCCTCTCTCGCTTATTTAAGGAATAAAAACATTGTCTGTGATGTGTCGAATTACCGACATCGTGGACGATGTAATTTCACTTTCCATTAATTCTTTAAAGTCTGGTCATGAAACCATTTATATGGTTGAACCAGGTTATTATATATGTTTTATGACTCATATATGGTTCTGTAATTCTATTGTACTCATGGTTCTAATTTATAAGACTAAATGAGGTTGTTATTATCAAAGAATCACTTAAATGATCTAAACGAATATAATTAATGTTTTAACTTATAAGTCATTATCATATAAAGAATCAAAGTGATAAATGGTATAAATTATGGTACTGGAAATATGTAAATACTACTCCATTCCAATTCTGGAGTTTCACTTCCAATCAACAAGAACGATTCATCATGAACCGATCGTGAAAATCACAAAAGAACTCACCCGAAATAATGCAAGGAACAAAATACTAACAAATAAGGGGTGAAATGAGGTTATGAAATGACCATATAATATGTTATAAACATGAAAATGTTTCTATAAAATACTAATAACACTATTTTAACCATTATACATGAGGGTTTAACAAGTTTTAAGTAAGACAAGCCTAAGGTAAGGGTTTCTTCATCTCACTTCCATTTTTGTGAGATATTCCGTAATCACAATTATTACTTTGTATGGTGTATTTATACTGCCCATTATTGTCTCATATCATGAATATATTTATTTTTATGATATTCAATATATCATTTTACAATCATTAATTTTGGTTCATACGAATCAATTGATTACAAAGTTGTAAGGGGTTCCTCGTCTCACTTTCATTTTTGTGAAATTTTCATCGTTCGCCGCTTATTTCTTGTATGTGGAATATATGTACTATCATTTGATATATATAATAACATGATTCTCTTTATATTAATGTTATTCAATGATTCTCTTGATATTTATTATGTTCTGGTCATATGAGTCAACCAATCACATTGTTGTAAGGGAATTCTTAACCCGATTTCCATTCATTGGGTTAACCTTCTACTTTATTATTTATGTGCTATTTAAATTGTTTGTGTGATGGGTTCTATTTATATTATGTTTCATTATGTGTATTTACATATTATATACCTATTACATACACCCTATTAAGTCTCACTTCAAGTATATGATGTTTATAAGGGACTTTTCCTCTAAAATCCTTTTTTTTAATTCTGTTTTGCAATATTCAAAAGTAATGTTTTTATGCTATTATTTATGTTGTATGATTATGTTTTGGTTATTGGTCATTGATTATGATGAAGGGTAGGACCTATATTTCCCTCCAATGCATTTGGTATGAGTAAGTTGCAGGTCGGCCGTATGGTTACTCCAGGTGTAACTGGGATGGTTACACAAAGTATGGTAGCCATGAGGGTTACAAATTTTAAGGTAGCCAAGATGGTTACAAGATTATGTAAGTAATGCCCCAAGATACCTCTATGATTATATTTATGTTCTCATGTTTCATGTGGTTATTAGACTAGTATAATATCCATAATTATGTTTAATTATGGAATTATTTGTTTAGCTCATATTTCTGCCATAATATGTTTCAAGTTTATTATTAAAGGCATGTGTTTTTAAATTATTCACCATGTCTAATGTTTATATTATCTTCCGTTGTATTGCTTACTCTTACCGAGCATTTGAGCTCACCCCTTTCTTATGTTTCATTTTCTCAGGATATGAAGAAGTAATTTGTGAATGACGTACAAGTAGAATCTCGGAGACGAGATGTTTCTAGGGGATTAAAATAGTGTTTTTGTTTCCCTTCATGTTGTAATGATAAACTTATGTATGTATCTTGTTTCCAATAATACTAAACTACTCGGTCCTTCGGGATTCGTATTCCTTGTATGTATGCCAACATAATCAAATAAGGCACTGGATCCAGGAAACTGGGGTCGGGTCCTTACAAGTATGGTGTGAAAATTAAAGTACTAGCCTCTAAGTCCATACCTAGTATTGCACTTTGGAGACTCATTCTTTCTTGAGGCATGGTTCACCAATCGTGCCTTTGAGCCCATCCAAGGTGTCTCCCCTCAGAAACTAGTGTCACTTGTCTAGAGGTAAAATATATAATTCTCAGTGAGTCTATATCAGGCATATATGATATCACCCTCAACATGTTTAAAAATCATTAACATTTTAATAGAAGGTAACACGAGTCCGTCCAAGGGATCCTAAATTCTAAACCCCCTTATTTCACCCTCCGCACTAAGTTGAAAGCAATAAACACTTAAAGAATTAATATCTAGCCTAGAAATAGGGTCCATTTTATTAAATTCAAGTGATTATATTATATTATTAATATTGTTTAAGGGAATGACATCAAGAAATTCCACTTAAATCATATGGAATAAGGCATTGGCACTTGGCCAATTCAACTTAATTTCAACCATCCATAAGTGGCGTGGGGTAAAGGTTGGTCACTAGGTTCATTACCCTTAACAATCCATTACATGGCTCAAATTATTGAATATAAAGCAAAACCCAATTAAGATACTTAAAAATACAAGTAAAATTAGTCAATTTAAGAAACATAGTTATATCACTCCCAAAAGGATGAAAAAACTCAAGTTGATAAAACACAGACGTGATTCGTCGCTAGGTAGAATCATAATACATGAGAAAAAAAACACTTGAAACAATTTAATTAGTATTTTATATGCATTTTTGGGATAGTTCAGTGAGTGTAAAAATGGAACAAATTATATAACATGACGAAATGATGGGAAAAGACATAGACCACCAACTTAAGCCTCGTAGAGATTATATCATCCAGTCTCAACCTTTTATTCAATCTAGGTTGGATGAAATAAAAGAAATTGTCAAATTCCCTAAAAATGGGGAAAATGATCTTGTACCCAAATAGTGTTAGGATCTGGGGCCTGCAGCGAAAGCCGATGGTCTGGGGATTTTAAAATTTTTCTGCGGAAGATCGATGGGACTTGTCGACACTGCCAATCCGAACCCCAGAGAGGTCCGATGATCTCACATAAATTTTAAAGATCACAAAATTAAATTGAAAATGTACCCATTTCAAATCTGAAGGTGTGATCGACTATAAATCATCACTGGCGATCACTGCATAAATAATCCATAGTAGAATCCCTCTAGATCATCCACACGCACTCCAAAAAACCATTAGAACATTGATCATTGAATTCCATGTTCTAGCATGGCAATCCGACGATGCTTTTGTCGTCCTGACGATCACTGCACCGAGATCTCAGTGATGCTTGAGGAAGAACTTGATCTGAACTCTTGGATCAACAACCTCTCTCTCTAGGAATCAGGAGGAGATAGAGGCTCTCAATTTTCATTCCCTTAATGAATGAATAGTGGAATGTCCACACATGAAAGAGATCCCCCCCTTGTATTTACAGTGATGTTGATAAATACCTGGTAGGGTTCCCCGACCCTCGTTTATTTCAATGTCCATTAAATAAATAATTTCAATGAATTAAACTACGTCAATATTATTTATTATTTTTATCACGTACTTGTAATATATGTATAATAAATTACGTGATAAAACCTGAGCCATTTAACTTGACTTGTTGTCCCGCTTAATATTAAATGAACCTTGAATATTAAAATAATATTCATTCGATTAATATTTTCTCGTATTTACTAAACTTGTAAATAAAATAAATAAATTCAATCCCAAATATCTATAACTTGAATATTAATGAATTTATTTAATTATTTTGGTGATTGATACTTTGGACAACACTCAGACCTCGTGGCGGGACCCACTATGTCCAAATACCTATTCAACTGAATAAAGAGGATTCTTGAATACGCTATTGTGTGTGAACCTCTAGACCCTTATCTCAATAGCAGTGAATAAATCCACAAACCAAGAGCAGAGTCTAGAAACCCATCATAACCCCTAAATAGATAAGGATAGTCATAGCAATGACTACCATCCTACAAACACTAACTATGTACTAAAATCTTGTTTTCATTAAATATATTATAAAGCAAGATTCACACTTGTGTCTTCATCCTTTTCTTGATTTAGTATTTGTTGATCTATTCGGATGGATTTACCTTATACTGCTTTGGACAAAGACTTATAAAGGCATCACCATCCTGATCAACCACGCCTGATATATACAACTTCCTAAACTCGAAAGTGACAAATCCTTTCTTGACCATTCAACCAATGACATACCACCAACAACACACCCAACACAAGCTACCTCGCCATGATTTCAATACCATATTGTTCGACTTGCATCAAAGTATGCAATAAAATGGTACACACTAGTAGTGGTCTCAAGTCAGGAGACCAATACACATGTCCGTAGATAGGAACAACCAATGACACTCAAAACATGTGGTGTTCCTATTGGAAGGTATGTCCTCATGATCTCACTACTAGAGATCGCCAAGTGTGAACTTCATGAGAATAAGTTTCAATGCTTATGATCCCCCAGCACCTAATAGTCATACATCTACTGTTTTCAGTCAGTAATATGTATCTATACTATAGAACATATATTTAAGATTAATTTTATAGTATCTTGAGCTTCTCATTATAGCCTAGGATCTTCTATAATCTCTTGATACGACAATTAATCTTTGGAAATTACCATTATAATAGTGGACGCAGAAAAATGTACAATATAATAGTAAGATGACATCATGCATAACTAATTGTACACATGGTGTGGTAATAAAAAGTACTGCATAGTTGGGTCTAGGAAACCCACTATTTCAACACTCCCACTTGCAGTAGATACAACTTGCTAACCAAACTTATTAGCTACTCACATGATAAAAATCATTCTTTTACTGAGTTATGGCTTTAACTGCTAGGCCTGCCATGTTTTTGTTGCGTGGCATATCTATTGTATGCAACTTCATCTCATTGAGTGAAACTTCTCAACAGATGGCATCCCCGAGTATATCCCTTTTTTCCATTTTCATAACTTGAAAACTTGTCTAGTAAGAATATCATAATTTACATTATTATAATACTTTTCTCACTAGGTGTGAATCTAAGAATTGGGACAAATCATTGTGATTGAAAACTGCTTATTATCTTTTTTAGAAGCTGCAACGTACTCAGTATTTGTAGGTATGGCTACCACTAGCTTTTATGAGCTTGACTCACTCATGACCTTCGCCTAACTATGATACTAGATCAAATTGATCTAAGTATTACTAGTTTTTTTCCCACAAAAACTAGTATACCTTCTTCCCTATATACCAGGAACATATAATTTGTACTTTCTGAAGTACAAGATGGTAGTTCTGACTACATCACTTGTAGTGATCCTAGAAACAATTGATATCTGCCTAATATAAAGTATATCCTGGAAATATAAATTATTGTACATAAGATGGAATATGTGATTGATCCATCATTGAATCGTATGGTACTAAATTCACATCTTTAATTTCTTCCCATGTTCTGAACATGTCAACCTAGAGAGATTAAGCCATGTGAAATTGGTAACAATTCTGAACTTGAATTGTTCCATACTGTATTTTTGAATACAATGTCACTTTATGTTTGATTGACTAGGGCCAAGCGACCAATAGATCTACCTCAGTAGATATTGTTATCTAGAACTTAGGTTGTTACTTTAAGTCAATCATTTGATAATTACTTTGAACCTATTCTTATCTAACTGTAAGACCAAGATCTATTTTCCATATGTTTCTGAACATATTTCACTTGTAAAACTTTGGCACTCCCACTAACCTTCAATAGACACAAGTCAAAGTTCATTAAAAATGAATTCTCTAAGATATTGTTGCTTACTTTAATCCAAAACTAGATTTTAGTAACTTTCAACCCTTATTGGCATCATATGATGTCATCATCTCTTTCTGGTTGCATCGTATAGACACCTTCCATGAAATATGATCTTTACATCCAATGACCAATAGAATGATCTTAGAAGTTATCTATGACAAGTAAAATTCTAATGGATTTAGGCATACCGACTTTTTATAACCAATCGAGCCTTATTGGTACCATGTTTGTACCATCCATGTATCATGTCATTTGAATACCCACCATAGTATTCAATTTATAAGCCCCTTTTCAGTTTGATACATGGAATCCATTATTTAATTTTAATTGTCATGTAAATCTTAACTAATTTCAATATACTACTTAATTATAGGATTTATTATTCTCAATTAATAATGTATCACCTGCCATGGTGAATATAAAACCATCACCATGGTTTCATTATTCCTACACATTATGGGTCACTGGAACATGCCTATTCCACCTGAACTTGTGAAACTTGTTCCTATGTCAACCATTTGTGAATCTTGAGCATTGAATAAGTCAAAGTCAATTAATCTCCTAATATCTCTAATAGATATGTGCGCCCTTATAGAAATTTATTTTAATACTTGACTAAAAAATTTATATCTTAGGGATTTATGTAATATTTTTAGCAACTGTTAGGATAATTACATAGATGCACCATGTGTTTAGCTTGATGCATGTTTTTTTATCTCTTAACAAATTCTTTATTTCTTTAACACATGTCCTATGACATAATGTATTTTTTTATTATACTATGACTTTTATGATATCCATTTTTCATTTTAGTTGGCATATTGGTTATGGGTTTATGCCATTATTTTCAAAGAACATCTTGAAATATGATGGAAGATACTGTAGGTTGTAACATTGATATGACTTACATCATAACTTTGATGTATAAAATGTGCATTTAGGAATTTCTCCATGATATATTTTGTTGATCAATGTTAACATGTAAAAATTTATCATCAATCCTCCTTATGAACATCAATACAGTTATGTAGATAAGGTAACATGCATTTAGGAATTACTCCACGCTACATTATCATGATCCATGAATGTTTGGTCAAGATATTCTTCGGCATGATAATCCGAAGAAAATCATATCTTCCGACCAAACATATACTTCACTATTACATTCCTTAATAACTTAAAAGAATATTATGAAGTATCTTTACCTCTATATTTCCTTTGGAATAGTTTACACTCTCTTGTTGAACTAATCCTGAAAGCTTTGTGGCATACCTTTATCTCTAAATGTTTCTTTTTCTAAAATAAAGATGTCAATAATACCAAAGATTTTTAGATGTGATGAACCTAAATACCATACTGGGTATATTTTTAACATCCACTTTTAGTTTTAATTGACAAATAATCATATTTCCATAGCTGGGTAGGTCTTACATTTTATATTCATCATGCATTGCCTTTGATTCAAGTATGTCTAAACTATTTGTTGAGTATGTTACACCATAAAAATCATTAATTCCAAAACTTGTAATAATGTATCATTATGTCCAAAAAGGTCATTTGAGATAAATTTTTTAGTTATACTCTACAACTTTTTCAATTTTAATCAATCACTTAGCAATTAGAAGTTATGTGTTTCTCACTGCTGACTTAGGAATCACCCTTTCTCAGCTGCTTGGAGAAGACACCTTACTCCAAGTAATGTTTCTCCACTTAATTGGTTACTGTATTTCAATAAATATATGTGAAAAGAATATTGTGTTTAATACCCAAGAATTATGGGAGAAACAATACTTTATATTGATGAATATACCTAAACAAGAAGTGGGTACTAGCTTCTAATATTTTAGTTTATTTCATTTTTAAACTTCTATAAATTTATTTCATTATGTGACACAAATAACCTTTTGTTAAGTAACCAACCACTTTTCTTTGAAGTACATTATGAAGGTTCCTTTGGTGTAACTTTCCATAGGCCTTTCTGCCTTGTCTTTAAATATATTCCCCATAAGAACAAAAGGTTGTGTTGCCTTTAATATTCTTATCACTTGGAAAATATTACCTTAAAGTTATTGAATCTATTACTCTATATAGTTCATTTGTATCCTTAAACGAAACTAAAGTTATTGGGTGTAAAGGTTATAATAATGGGATGACATGAAAGATTTTGAATTGTCTTTCACTTTACACAATCTGAGTGCAATCATCACATTCAAATCTTGCTTCACTTTCTCCTTTAAAACTTCTTCGAGATGAGACTACATGTAACATCATCCATGTCATGATGTAGTGACCACAAATAACATCAGACGTTGATAGAATTATGATAGAACCATCATATTCTTAATTCATGAGTCTCCTATAATCATTTACACCCACACTTGCTGAGGTGGCTTAACAGGTTGGGACACAAGCACCTGGAATTTCCATTATGGTAGTAATGTGCGCAAGCTCCTATACTACACTTGGAATTTTTTTTCTTGTTTAGACATTAACTTTGTCCAATATTTATCACAATTTTATTTTGGTATTACTTTCCATTCTCTAAAAATAATCTTTAGCAGATTATTACCTTTTATGTTGATTACCGAATGTGACATTAGTGATTAATTTAATCATTAAATGTCTCCCACTAATTTATCAAATTCTAGAAAACCTCTGTACTAGAATCGAAATACTCTTGAGTATTATAGTGGAAAAGATTTCTAAACTTCCATCATAGTCTATAATCTATGGATATTCCACTAGTTAGAGGGTCCAAGGTAGGCTTTTAATTGGCCAACTTCATTAACTTTTAGTTCCTTGATCTGTTGAGTGAAGTCCCAGCTTCTGAAAAATCATTTACTGATTTAATCAATTCTTTCCTCTAAAATTACTACAAGATCGCTATGGATATATCTTTGCTACAATTTTAGTTAGTTCAACCCACCAACCTAATAATAAATCTCCATTAGTAAGAGGCACCCTCAGTTATGGCATGTATAACACCTCAAACACCCGGTTTTGTTCAAACTTGAATAATGGAAGGCTGTTGTGACTTAGTATTTTCTTTGAGGGTTTTATTGGTTTCTCTCGATAAATGTGATCCATTTCTATTAAGCTTATTCATATATATTGTCATGCTCACAACTAAACTTTAATAGAAAAAATAAGTCACTTCTTTATGCATTTTATTATCTATTATTTTATATATAATTTCCCACTGTTATAAAATGCATAAAATAATAAATAAATACATAAAGTCAAACTACTACCTGACTAGTATTGAGCATCAAAATGACCTAAGGGAAATGTACCTGAGTTGAAACTTGACTCTTGATGCATATTTCCCTCATATTGCGTGTTCACTTCGCATCTGAAGTATCGCCTCGTCTTGGCAGGGTCCACGTCGTTCGCCGCCTTCATTTGAAGTACAATAATACTCATGCACAGGCGAGGGGAACTAGTGGAATAAATGTAAATCAGGTAAAAATTGGGCGTGCAGACCCTCATACATTTTAATCTAAAAAAAGACAATGAGAAGATCGTCTATTTAATTAATTACAATCATCACGCACAGTTAAATAATTAAATAAATAAATAAATAAGTGTAGACATACAAGGGTCGGTGCTCAAGACCAGAATGTGGGTAAATAATGCGAGATAAAATTAAAATGAATTAAATAAGTATGAGGGTTTATTTAATTAAATTAAATGAATTAATAAATTAAAATAATTTAATTAATCATCGGTTTTCTAATTAATTTAATTTTTATGCCAAAATTAAATTAATTAAATAATTTAATTTAATTACAAAATTAAATTAATTTATATCCTTGGGTATTAAAATAATTAACCAAAATTAATTTTAATTAATTTAATTTAAATACTAAAATTAAATTAATTAAATTAATTAATTTTATTAATTTAAATTGGTCAGTCCCCAAAACTCGACTGCAGGGCCTATGTGGGTCAGTCCAAACTCGCGTAGGGCCCTACGAGGTCGTTCAGGGCCAAATTAGGTCAGGCCGATCTGGCCAAAACCCATTACGGGTTGGGCAGGTCCTCCCGGACTGCTTCAGAGCCAATTTTACCTTGCATAAAAATAACTTGTAGGTAAAAAGATACTTCCCAGACCGGTGTGGGGTATTGAATGAGGGCGGCGGCCATGTCATGCCGCTGCGGGAGGCCGAATGACAGGCAGAGGGCACCCTGAGCGGTGCCCTGTTGAGGGGAGTGATCGGGTGGCACGTTGGCGGTGTCGCGACCTGTTCGGTGCCAGGAGGCAGGGCGCAAGGCCATGGGGTGTCCGCCTGGGATCTGTCGGGAGTAGCACAAGAGAGGTGGAGGCCCGTAGGAGACCTGTTGTGGAGTCGACGTCCATTCAGGGCATCGTGCTGGGTTGGAGGAGGCCGGGTTTGGGGAGCTGGGTCAAGAAGAAACCTCACGGGGTGGCACAAGGTCTGTTGTTGTGGCTATTGGCCTAGGGCGAGGCTAGAGCGGTCTGTATCAGCGACTCCGGTAGGGAAAGAGGGCAGCGTTTCCCCAAGGTATAACAGACGGGCATCAGAGATGGTGGTCAGAAAGGCCATGAGGGATCCATGGGGTGCGGTTGTAGCTGGCATACAGGCTGGGAAGAGGCGCCGGCTCCTGGCTCCGGTGGCGAATAGTAGAGGACAAGAAGAGGCGGCATCCAGGATCTGACTGAAATGCATGCGCCAGGCTGTTGTGGCAAGACGAAGAAGGCCATGGTCTACTGAAAGGAGCCCTACGGCAGACTGGTGGATGAGTCGTGCGGGAAACCTGCAGGGTGAGGAGTCGGTGGTAGCAGAGCCGCTAGTGCAGCGCCTGGTAGCATGGCATCCTGAGAAAGATAGAGCAGGGGTCTTCTTGGACCCCTATTTTCCTTTTTTTATTGCTTTATTTTTTTTTTCCAACCCGCCCCAACATTTCCATTTCTTTTTTTGTTTATTAAATAAATACTTATTTTTAAGTCTTTTTCCCTTCCTTTTTTAAGTCACCTCCTCTCTTTTTTTTAAAGATCAAGTCAAGTCTCTTAATTAAATCTTTTGTGTGTTTTTCCTCAGACAAAAATTCTAAAGGCTACTTCATAGCCTTTTAATTTATTAATAATAAAATTATTATAATGAAATAATAATTTATTATTATTATATTATTATTATAATAAAATAAATATTATTATAATTATAAAAATATTATGAAAATTATTAAATTATAAAATTTATAATTTTGAATATAATTTTAATCGTATCCGATGAACGATCGAAACTCGATCAGTTATACGTAATGAATAAAATTTAATACCCGCGATCAAACCACAAAAGTGATCGCATGTGAAAAATTAAATTGGTCATAACTTGGTCATTTGAGACTGAATCGACACGTGGTTTGAACCCAAATGACCATTTTTAACCCTCTACTTAATTGTAATGAAAATTTAATTTTCTAGTCTCAGAAAATTTATGTGATCCCTTTGATACCACTGTTAGGTTCCGGGGCCCACAACGGAAGCCGGTGGGCTGGGCCAAAGATGTTTCTTTTTATTACAGCAAAAGAAACATACAGGAACAAAGAGATACACGACACAAGGGGGAATTCCTGGGGGTCTAATGTAATGAAGTCTGAGAGCATCCCCAATGACAAGAGCCATGCTCCCGAGAGGAAGGGATCCAAGATTATAGTAACATGTGAGCTCTTCACTGGGGCCCGCCATAGAGGCTAGACAATCTGCGACTCTATTTCCCTCTCTCCATGTGCGAAGAATTTCCAACTGGGAGGAAATGAGACAACAATGCTTACGAATAGTATATGTGATGCACCATGGTGTAATTCCACCGCCTTGAAGAGCACGATGAAGGGCTGTGGAATCAGTCTCAATGGCTGAGAGGGTGATATTCCTCTCACCGCATAGAATTATTCTGGTGAGAATTTCTCTCGCCTCTTCCTGAAGGGAATTGCCACTCCCATAGAAGGACGAAAAATCAAGGATTGTACACCCATTATGGTCCCTAAACTCTTGGATCAATAGCTTCTCTCCCTAGGAAGTGGGAGGAGAGAGAGGCTCTCAATTTTCATTCCGTGAATGAACGAATAGTGGAATGGCCACACATGAGAGATCACTCCCCTATATTTATAGTGACGTTGATAAATACCCAGTAGGGTTCCCCAACCCCTGTTTATTTCAACTTCCACTAAATAAACAATTTCAATGAACTAAACTTCGTCAATATTATTTATTATGTTATCACATACTTGTAATATATATAAAATATATTACGTGATAAAACCTAATCCATTTAACTCGACTCGTTGTCCCGCTTAATATTAAATGAACCTTGAATATTGAAATAATATTTTTTTGATTAATATTTTCTCATATTTACAAAACTTATAAATACATTAAATAAATTCAATCCCAAATATTCATAACTAGAATATTAATTAATTTATTTAATTCTTTTGGTGATTGATACTTTGGAAAACACTCGGACCCCGTGGTAGGGACCACTATGTCCATATACCTATTCAACTAAATAGGGAGGATTCTTGAATATGCTATTGTGTGTGAACCTCTAGACCCTTATCTCAATAGCAGTGAATAAATCCACAAACCAAGAGCAGATTCTAGTAACCCATCATGGCCCCTAAAGAGATAAGGATAGTAAAAACAATGACTATCGTCCTACGAACACTGACTGTGTACTAAAAATCTCTTTGTCATTAAATATCTCATAAAGCATGATGCACACTTGTGTCTTCATCCTTTTATTTCTTTATTATTTGTTGATCTATCTGGATGGATTTACCTTTGTACTGCTTTGTCCAAAAACATATGAAGGCAGCACCATCCTGATCAACCAGACTGATATATATATCTTCCTAAACTCGGAAGCAATAAATCCTTTCTTGACCATTCAACCGAGGACATACCATCAAAGACGCACCCAACACAAGCTACCTTGCCATGATTTCAATACCATGGTTATTGCCTTACATCAAAGTACGCAATCAAATAGTACACACTAGTAATGGTCTCAAGTTAGGAGAGCAATGCACATGTTCGTAGATAGGAATGACCAATGACACCCAAAACATGTGGTGTTCCTATTGGAGGGTTTTTCCCCATGATCTCACTACTATATATCACCAAGTATGAACTTCATGATAAAAAGTTTTAATGCTTATGATCCCCCAGCACCTGATAGTCATACATCTAATGTGTCTAGTCTGTAAAATGTATCTAGACTATAGAAAATATATTTAAGATTAATGTCATAGTATCTTGAGGTTCTAATTATATCCTGGGATATGCTATAACCACTCAATATGAAAATTAATATTTGGACATTACCATTATAATAATGGGCGCAAAAAAATATACACTATAATGGTAAGATGACATCATGCATAACTAATAGTACATAAGATATGGTAATCAAAAGTATTGCATAGATGGGTCTAGGGAACCCACTATTTCAAAAACTAGCACAATATATGGGACAAATAAATTGAAATAGATTGGATAAGATTCGTGAGCATACCTCTAGCTTCCCGTTAGATCTGATGATGAATGAATCAGAGATCGGATAGAGGAATTATATGAAATCCTAGATTCTTAACGTAGGAGGGTTTCAAAGTGATGGAGGAGAGAAAACTATTAGAGAAAACAATATAGAAATAAATAAAAGTATTAAATCGTTTAAGAGTGTTAAAAAGTTAATTTCGCCCAAATTTACCCATGTGCACAGTTTGGTCACATAGTTACCAAATCGTGCACCAATTGTGGGTCATTCACTACTTAAAAGGGGAACATTGCATGGTTATGAATACAGAGGATCCAAATATGAAGTTTAAGACACTTCAGTGGGAGCTATAGTAGGTAAGCAACTCCAATAATCTTAGTCTCATTTTTAATGATTTTTTGATTTCCTACTGCACTCATTGATCCTTGATGTAGAACTTGTGTGGTTTCCCACTTTTTCCTTAAAAGTGCTTTTTGAAATAAAAATTTAATTTTCAGGTCAGGTGGAAACTCATTGTATAAAACCTCTGTAATCATGCATAGTCATATGCCTTAGGTCGCACTGTTACAGACAAACCATGCGACCCCCAGGTGCCCACAGTCCAAAACCACACGGTTTCAGAAAAATTGTGCGGGATGGGATGCATGATTTTCTCTAAACGTGTGGCCCAGTATTTTCTTCCTACTTTGGATCTTGGAGATCTAAATGATCCCCATACACACCTGAGACCTCCTTTACTTCATTAGGAATCATTATTAGGGACATTTAAAGGATATGGAATGAAACATTAATGGTCTGTACCTTAGAGAAAAATCAAGATGTTACAGAATAAGAGTAACCACATTGTGAAATATATTTATAAAGTTCCCACTCAATAAAAATTTATTTATTAATGGTTAGTAAATAAGCACTCAGTTTTTAGTAGAGTCATTTTATACTTCAAAATTATGTTTTCTTTAAAAATGGTTTTTATTACTTTTTATGAGTAAATATTATAATTAATTTCTAAAAGTTTTATAAATTTTATTTCATAAAAATGATATTATTTTTTAAATCATCGTATCAAAATTATATTAAGGTGTAATTTTTGAATTTTTCTGAAAATGTTCTTTTTTAAGCGAATAGTGAAAAAATACCAATCTTATATAAAAGTGTCCCTTCAATTCAAGTATTTAAAAAGTCCAATTTTGTTTGGAATTTATTGTAAAAAATCATTAGTAAATTTTTATTCAAAATTATCCAATTAATAGCATTTTAATCTATATTATGCTTAATTTTGGTATAAAGTATTTGTATACTTAAAAATGCATTTTTCTGGAATCCCGTTTTCATCGCATTATACAGGTTTATTTTAAAAGTAATTTATAAAAATTACAAGACTTTAATTTTATTAAATGGAATTTTTTTTATTAAACTAGTAAATTTTATCCTAGGATGAATTTTTGAGGTTTTTTTAAGAAGCTTCATTTTTATGAATAGTAAAAAATACATTTTTTAGGAAATATGATTTCTTTTATGATATAACTAAGATATAAATATGATGTAAAAATTTATGAAACAGAAGAAAATAATAGTTTATGATAGTATAATACAAATATCATATAAAAAATAATTCAATACATATAAATTACTATTTATTTCTTGATAAATTTAAAAAACATTTTCAATGCAGATATAGTGCTTACAAAACATTAGTAAAGTAAAATTTGGTGTCCTAAAGATAATATTTTTGAAGGAATAAGTCTTTTATAGAGTTTATTAATTAATATTATTTTTAATTGACAATATGGACCAATATTTTTTAATTTATTAGTTATATAACAAAAAAATTATCCAAATGTTTGTGTGGTGCTTGCATAGGGTGAGAAAAAGTCAAAATAACATATTAAATAAGTTTGCATGGCATATATGTGAATAGATATATATATATATATATATATTAATTTAATATGAAATTTTATTTTTAACTTTATTTATTTATTTTTATGATGGTAAATTATTTTTAATTTTTAGTGATTTAATAATTATCTTAAATTCTTACACAGCACCGGTACACTACTTTCTCATCTAGTAGAAAAATCAATGTAAATGATTTTCAAAACATAAAAAGAAATATTTTTCGGATTAATTATAGTGTCACATTAATTTGATGATTAATAATAATATATAATTTATTTTAAAAGAGTTTATATTCTAATTCCTTACCTATATTGATGCCTTTGAATTCAAAATATATGAATAGTTCTTAAAATGGATTTAAGTATTTTATGTTAAATATTAAATTATTAAATGATTTAAAAATCATAAAAATATTAAAAGAGTATAAGAGGGATGGGATACGGTTTAAAATTTAATCCCTTGACCATTTTTAATTAAATTATTAACTTAGAAGTAAAATTATAACTCTTTAGTATCGAAAACGTTGTTACCATGGTTAAGGATAAAAATGATTAATGAAAAGTTTATACCAAAAGATAAGGTTTAAAGTGTCACATAAACCCATAAAAAATTATTTTTTGAAATTATTTCAATATTATCCTATCTTAGGTACAAAATTATGGCCACTTTTTTCAACTTTCACATGAAAAACGATTTATTATATATAATATTTTAGGTAATTCGAAGTGTGGTATTTCCTTCACTATAAAAGGACACCACACTACTATAAAAGATTCATTTTACAGTTTTTATATTCATCAGCGCTAAAATAATCACCGAAAAAGGTAACCGTTTGTCAGTTCTAAAAAATGATGATAAATGGTACCCTTTATCAGTGTTTTTTTTAGCGTTGATAAAGGGTAACCTTTATCAGCGCTTACTTTTAGCACTGATAAAAGGTAACTTTTATCATCGTTTTATTTTTAGCATTGATAAAGGGTACCCTTTTCATCCCTTTATTTTTATCACTGATTAATGGTACCTTTTATCAAAACTTTATTTTTTAGAGCTGATAAAGGTCCAGAATAAAATGAAATAATTAAAAAAATAAAAAATAAAAAAAAAATATTACTGATTTTATTAATTAAATAATTATTATTAAAAATGAATAAATTGAACATGCATATATATAAATTATAAAAATTAATAAATAATATATATTAAATATACAGATATGTAAAATGAAAAAAATGAAATAAGTAAACAAATAAAAACTAAAAATGGGTAAATTTAAAAGAATATATGAAATATTTTATTAATTAAATAATTATTGAAAAAAAAATTAAATTAATATACATATATATAGATGATAAAATTAAAAAATAGTATATATTAAATATAGATATATAAAATGAGTAAATTTTAATTATTAAAAAAAATTAAAAATGAATAAATTACAAAATTATTTAAAAATTTATTAATGAAACAATTATTAATAAAAATGAATAAGTACAATACATACATACATACATAAATACATACATACATATATATATATATTAATTATAAATAGTAATAAATAATATATATTATATATAAATATATAAAAAATAAATAAAATGTAAACATATTAATGTATTATTCATTTTTAATGTAGTTTGATTTTTCAATTTAACATATATCAAACATCATGTGATACATTGATTTCACATGCATATATGTAATTAATGCATTTTTATATGAAATATACAAAAAAAAATATTTATGCAATTAATGATATCTTATATAGAAACACAAACACCTAATATTTATCTAATTTATTCAACTTTTAATATATTTTAGAATTTCATTATAACATGATACATTTAATATATTATGTTTTTAATAGGTCAATTTTATTTATTTATTTTTAATATTATTACAGTTAGTTATTATTTATTCATTTTTAATATTTTTATTTTTGAATTTGATCATTTTATTTTATTTATTTATATATATTTATTTACTATATTTTAGTATTTTCAATATTTTTTCACCTTTACTTTAATATATATATCTATACTCTTTAAAAAATTATATTTAATTAATAAAACTTATCCATTTTTTTAATATTTTTAAAGTGTACTCATTTTGAATTATTCAATTTCACTCATTTTTTAAATGCATGTATTTAAGATTATATATCCATTAACAATGTTGAAAATATATTTGTAAATAAATATTTATAAATAAATATATAACAGTATACTTACTACATTTATAAATTTATATATTCATAATTATTATAAATAAATAAATATTATTTTGAAAAAAAGTATTTATATAATTATAAATAAATTATTATATATATTTAAATAAATATAAAATTGTAATAATTTTTTTTTAATATTGTTCTTGGTGAGACTTGAACTCGAGTTCTCATTGAGACCCATAGGGATAGCTACCACTAAGTTTTACCATAGAGGCTATATATATATTTATATAAATATATAAATATAATTTTTTTAATTATTTTTCATATACTTATAAATAATAATTTAATATTTAAGTAATTATAAAATTATAATAAATATATTTAAACAATGAATATTTTTATATTTTTATATATTTATTATATATATATAATTATATAAATTTATATAATGATATAAATATAAATATAATTATAAAATTATAATAAATATTTTTAAATAATGAATATATTTAATATATTTATATTTATATATATTTATTAAATATATATATTTATTAAATATATATATAATGATATAAATATATTTATAATTATATAAATATATATAATGATATAAATATATTTATATTTATAAATAAATAATTATAAATATATTTATAAATGCATATTTACTATATTTATAAAATTATATATTTATAATTATAAATAAAATAATATAATTTTTTAAAAAAAGTATTAATGTAATTATAAATAAATAATTATATATTTAAATAATTATAAAATTATGATAAAATATATATAATTATATAAATTTTTTACAAATTTTTTTATTTATAAATATAATTATAAATCCTTTTTCAGCACTAAAGTTTTAGCACTTATAAAGGTTAATTCTATCCGCTCTTTTTTAGTGCTGATAATGATCGATCTTTATTAACGCTAAAAAAGCACTAATAAAAGAAATCTTTATTAGAGTTAAAATGTTAGCGCTGATAAAGATGTCCTTCATCAGCACTTATAAATTTAATGATGATAAAAGGGCTCTTTATTAGTGGTTTTTTGAACGCATAGATAGAAGTGTCCTTGGTCTATTTCAAAGAACCCTAATCGTGACTCATTCAGTCATAATTCTCAAGCTCTCATGGAACTCACTTGTTGTAGGTGCTACTCCTCTATATTCTCTTGGACGAATCAAGGCTATAATCCTAATGTATGTTATTTTCTCCTTTCCCCTGTCATTGTTTGATTTTTTGGGTTCCAAGGTTTGTGTTTCTGTGCCGTTCTTAACCATGAAGAACCCTACATCTCATCTCTCTCTCACACACACTCACACACACTTACCTATACCTACACAACACCACCCCTACTTTGTAAACTCATTTGAGCTTCATACGGGACCTCTACGAATTGCCTCTTCATCCGTTGTTGAAACTAATAGTGATTTTTTTACATTTCCTTTATATTATTTCTTGTTTCATTTTAGATATTGGGGTTTGTCATTGTTTGAATGTTTTTCCATGGTATTACAAACACATTAAGATGAAAAAAAGTTTAACGTTATATTGGACTAATTTTAGAGGTAATTTTATTTGATATGAATAATATAAAGTGGGTTAATATACATATTGTTTTAATGTGAATGGGTTAATCTAATTCAGGTAACTAAAGTTTAAATTTTCAAGTTTATATTGGTTAAAATTATCAATATGTTATATAGATATAATTTAATAAGGAACAAAGTATTTAATTTTTTATTGAAATCAAAATAAGCATACTTTTTCATTTTTTTATTTGATCCAAACTCAAAAGTTGTGATGTATTTTCAATAAGAGGTGTGTTTATAATTGATTGATAGGTTCCTAATATTAATAAATTTACTGAAAAATATATTCAATAAAACATTATAATTATGAGAGAAGATGATATTCAATGGGTTAGGGAGATCATTAAAGGAGATACTATTTATTTCCATTATCAATGAATGGTTTCTATTAATTTCCCATGTCCTTTAAATTTATAATTAGTTAAAATAATGTTTTAATTTTTATAAACTAATAGTAAATAGATTTTATGAATTTACTTTATTTTACATATATAAATTAAAACATTTCATAACACAACACACCAGATCAGATTCTAGTAGAAAAGTTTCCATATGCGATATCATCTATAAAAGATGTTATATATGAGTTTACTTTTCTATCAAATTATTTTATAAATAAATTCCTCTCCAAGAATTAAGTTATTTTTTATGAAATGACCTTGTTTAAGAAAATTTATTTTATTTATTTGTGTTCTTTATTGTTATATTATCAATAAATTTCTTTTTTATAAAACTGTAACATCACAATATAGTCCAACTATTCATAATCTGACCTAAGATGAATTAAAATGTTACTCAACCCTTGGAACCATCAACCAACTTCCAAATAATTGATATTAAATATGTATCATTCAATATGATCCATGAGAAATGGTTTAAAAAACCAATTCAAATGACAAGTGTATCTATATAAAATAGTACATAATATAATACCTTGAATATAAATGCCTACATGTATAAATACAATAAAAATTTGATAAATCCTATGTAAAAATAAAACCCTATATGAATAACCAACCTATCATTGATGACACAAAATCCACATGTTTCCTCTAGCTATTATTTGACGCTATATCTTTTCCAATAAATAATTAATCCTTGAAACCTTCAACCTAAGGAAACATCAGCTACATGTGCACCAAGAAGCATATAAAGTGGTTAAGTAAAGTAACCAGGTAGGTTTTCTCTGATGATTTTCCATGCCCCTAATCCACATGCAACCCATGTATCTTGTTTTTATTTTATTAAAATATTCCTAATGTATGATAATTTAAAGAAGAATACAACACATAATAGTTATAAGAAACATAAATAACTTTTCATTAAAAAATACCATAGGTTTCATAAATAAGGTTGTGTAAATAAAGATTCATTTAGGTAAGATAGATATACAATGGAATACACTTCACGCATAAAATTACACATTTTCATGCATCTTGCATAAAAATTGTTACTATCTTGAATAGTGATATAATACTTCAGTACTCCATCAAAACTAACATTCACTAACTTTATTTAATCTATCCTCATAAGTCTGATTACATTCCATCTCTTGATGATGGATTATACTTCCTCTTTCAAACAAGCCTTCCTCCAATCATTATGGTTCCAAAGTTCCTTGATGACATACCTCCTTCTCTAATTATATAATCCTTAATATATATCAAATATTCTACCATGGATTTGAATACTACATCTCCCAACTCATTCTTCAAATCTTTCAGCCTTTCATCCTCCTCATTTACTACTTCCCGAGAACACATAAAATGACACCTAAAAACTAATAAAAACATAATGAATGAATTTTTTTTGGTTTATTGATATGTATTTTCTTATACGACTCACGTAGTTACTTTTGAAAACACTTCATCAAATGTTACTTTTTATTTGGGTGCAGTCACATTAGACCCTATTAGAACTCTGTAGTTAAGCATACTTGGATGAGAATACTACTACGATGGGTGTCCTTCTTAAAATACTTGTGTTTTACGTTTTTTGTCAGAAAAAAACACACTAGATGCACATTTTGATTATATTTCCTTTCAATATTGATAAATTTAAAAGGGTTCCAATCGGACTCTCGAAGGTATTACTCCCACAATGAGCATAGCTCTCCATCCCTACTTTTGGATTCATCTTTAGGATACTTTCTCTTGGAATCTTGGAGAAATGGACAATTTTCAAGATCTCCCATCCTCCTCACACCAACACCACCACAATTTTGTATCTCTTATAAGACCTTCCAAAAAAGAAACATTTTAGAGGAAGTGGAAAACAGTACATTTTTATGAGTGGAATTAAATTAATGCAAGTGGAATTGAAGTGGATTTGAATGTTCATTCGGTCATATTTGAAATGTAATATATTATAAGACATAATTACAATTTCATTTAGATTATTTTTGAAACTCAGTGGACATAGAGCTCTTATATTTGAGATAAATTTGAGGGAAAATGACAAGTAACATAGGTTATATTCAATGCAACTTAGTGGGGATGAGTTCATGTTCTCATGGTAGTGTCAGATACCCTTCATCTCCCAAATAGATATTATTTCATTTTGTTTCTTGAGAATCATCCCCTATCTATTCTATGTTGTTTGAACTACTTTGAGAAGTAGTCATCCAAAATGATCACCAATACCTGGTATGCGATGAATTTTGGTTAGATTAGTTCAAGCAACATAGGTGAATTTCCACAAAAGATGGGGGATGGATATCAAGCAACAAAATGAAATAATAACTATTCAAAAGGTATGTCATCAAGGAACTTTGGAACCAAAATGATGGGATGAAGGCTAGTTTAAAATACGGATTCCAATCCATTATCAAGAGATAGAATATAATCAAGCATCTAAGGATGGATTAAATAAAGGAAGTGGAGGTTAATTGTGTTGGAGTATCGAAGTATTGTATATTTGTTCAAGATAGTAACAATTTTCATGAAAGATGCATGAAAATGTGTACTTTTATGCATGGAGTGTATTATATTGTTATTATTCAAAATAAATGAAATGTTTGAATAATCATGATGCCAATATCTTCTACACATGATGATGTTACCAATACCAAGGAAGAATAGGTTTTTGATGATGAAACTATGGAATTGTTAGGGGATCAATAACATGTTGATGAAAAAACAACAACAATGAAACATCATAGTGGTGAATAAAATTATCAAGGTAAGAAGTTAGGGTATAAAATTTTAGGTTGGTTAGAATCAACACGACCAACCTATTGACCCCAATAAGTTAATGTTCATTAGTTATCTTGGGATCACAATGAGGATGAATGTGCTGATTGATATTGATTCATGGTTCCATATTCAACTTGTAATGAAGGAAATCCTTTGAAAATATATAATGGAAATGTTATTCCACACTTTCTCTATTTTACTAAAAAATTATATAATGAAACATTAATTTAATTTTCATTATTCATTTTAGATTTCATTTATTTTAGAATATTTCCAAAATAAATTTGTTCTGATGGCCACTTGAAAATACCATAGAGGCTATCAGAAACTTTATATGAAGTTATATCTTAGGGATGCTGAGGGGAAAGTAAATCCCCACCCACTAGTTAGTTATACATACATTATAAAGCAAGAAACATGGACTTCTTTCATCAATATTTTTCAATAATAAATCATTTCATGTGTATTGTAGTTGATAATATATTATTTAAAATTATTTATTTTATCCAACTTGATTAGAAATTTTCAATTTATAAAACATAAAAAGAGTCCTGAAAATAAAGAACATGCATCAAAACCAATGTACCCCCATCACAAAGAAAGGATAGGGTATGCTTCATTAGATAAGAAATTGGTATGAGTTTTAAATTAACTATAAAAGTTTAATTATGTGATATTAAGCAACATATGTTCCTTTTTTATATCCAGATTGATGAATCAAAATATGAATCCACTTTTATCCCATGTCATGTGATATGGAAGGAGGTTCATGTAAATTTGAAGGGTAAATTAGTTGATGAAAACACAAAAACATTATGGGAAACATGTGTAAGCATGACATAATTGTAATTATTTATAATTTATAAAAATATTACATAAAAATATCTATTTATTTTCATATTTTTTAGATGATTTAGACACAAGAATCAGCAATGACCATATTAGAATATAGGATACTTTTAGTAGCTTTGAAGCAGGTTGAAAAATATGGTCGTGTTAGACGATTAGGTTTTGGAGTCTCTCCTCGAACATATTTCAAGAAGATAAAATCACATGAAGATACAGATAATATGGTGAGATTATTGTAGACAAAAATAAACTCATTGCAAGATATTATTGTTTATTCTGGTTTGGAATACCAATGTATGAGAAGGGATCAAATCAAATTGGTGGTGGAGAAAAGATCTTCACATGAACCAAATGGTCCCACTAGCTTTGAGGCTTGTCATTCCCCAAAATTACAAACCTTACCGGTGACAATCAATTTTTTCATTACTCTTTCTCCTAAATTTGAATCAAAAATCTTCTGGTAATTTTATATTACTAAAATTCTATAGGGTAGAGTTGTATGATATTTGTATCTGTCAACATCCAGGCACCATCATGTTGTGATGGGTACAGTGTATAATATCTTGAGAGATAATCTACACTATCAATACCTCTCAAAATATCACATGAGAGTGGGGATTGAGGTATCTCATGATCTGATTACTGAGTTGCCCATTCCACTTGATGGTCTAGATATTACAATAGTCAATGATGTTATTAGAGCTTTCTTAGCTTGGTCATCTAATCTTATAAAGATACATGATGTATGTCTTTAACAAATTTAACCATATGAAAAACTTGTAATGGTTGATAATAAAAGGTTTCAAGTGAGGTATGATATTACATATGGATAAAACAGCTAGGAAATGGAAGGTCAAATCAATAAAATCTAGTGAATCGACCAAGAAAACAAATCGAACTTCTGAGAGTACCTTCTCCCCTCTAGTTCCAGAGCAACATTTATTATCATTACAACATCATGTAGAGACCACATTTAAAGATAAAATTGTGTCTTACATTAAATATGAAGAATAAATATATGGAAATTACTTGATATACGTAATTTTTCTCAAGACTCTAAATGAGATTATCAAGCATGAATGTTTGGGCATCTTAATTGTGAATACATACATAAAGTACATTTTCATAATAAGTCTATCCAAATAGTGAACTAATATGTTTATTAAAGTTAATAACTTTTCATATTTTCTATAGGAATTTATATTATAAATATATAAATGGGATATCATGTGAATCATTATTTGAATTTGTTAATCCCTATATCATTTCTACAAAAAAAACTTACTTTGGATGATTTAGAAATTAAGAATAAAAAATATGATTTACTTAAACTATTTACTAAAAAAGTATCAGATGACATAATATTTTTGATGCCTACAATGCAAAGGAAAAAATATAAAATCTAATCAAATAAAATCTATTTTTTATTTTTGAATTAATTAATTTTTTTTCTTTTTTAGGGCATACTGGATGTTGATCGCGGTCAATATGGACACCATGAATATTTATTTTTTGGATCCAATACATGGATATCCTACTAATTGACCACTCATGATGTGTATTGTGAATTTTTAAAACATTTTAATCCAAATTTTATAGATAAAATTTGAATTATATGTTTCATTCTATGTTTTAACAAGATTTTTTTATGATAAGGTGGTCTCTAAATATACGTTAAATCATGGAATGAAGTCAGTGTCTGAAGAGATAAAGCCTGAAGATTAATAAAAATAGAAAAAAATTAAGTTATATATATAAATATTTAACTATAAAAACATTTCAAAATAATTTATTTATTTTTTTCAATGTTTATACAGTTTCTAAAAAAAGATAATGACATCAATTGTGGATATTATGTTTGAAAATTTATAAGAGATATCATAAAGAATGAAAAGACCGACATCCCCCAGCATGTAATTTTGTAAGGTAATTAAAATTTCATGAAATATATTTAATAATCATTTGTTTTTATATATTTTCTTACTAATATCAATATTTTTGATAACCTAGATACTCAAAAGAATAAATAATTTTTTTTAGAGATGAGTGTGTAGTGTACTTTTTGTCAGAATGTATGAAAAAACAAATTTAGGTAAATACCTGCTATGTTTGCGATCTAGTATGATTTATGAACATAAAAATATATTTGGGGTGTAAACCATTAGTTTCATAATGATTATATATTATTTTTTATCTCTTTCTCAAGGAGAAGTATAATGGAGGAAATAAATTTGTTTAGAAGCATTGACATGAAAACAATAAAATTATTAGGCAATTATGAAGGTATAGGAGGAGGTAGAGGCATATTCGAAGTCGGAGATCGATGTGGAGTAAGAGTCATAGGTTGAGAATGGGGTGGAGAAGGAGACGAAGCACTGGCCTGTAGAAAATAAAATTATTGTGAAATTAAGTAGAGTGAGGATCATACCAAGATTTTGTTTGAGAACAATTGTTGAAAATTCTACACAACACTTGTTTCTTAAGATAAGAGAAATTATTCAAGCATTTTAGGTGGATTATTGAAATAATTTTTTTCACCAACTTTTTAAGTGATTTTACATAGGGTAGTAATTCACTTGTAAGATCATTTTGTGTTAGAAGATTTAATTTATCTACGAGTTTTATTGAAGCAAAATCTATACAAATCCCAATCATCAAAAAAGTATATAATCCAACTTAAATTTTTGAATAAATATGTATGTTATAAAACACCAAAGTCAGTAGGTGTATGAGAGAACAATTATAGGAATATCAGTATTTATATATCATGGTCATTGAGGAGGGATGGTGTCAAATTGTTTGTTATCAGTTTAAAATTGACATTTTAATAAAAAAAATTCCACTCACTGAAAAAAAAACATGCTCAGATTATCTTGATAATTTAGGAAAATGGTTCATAATTCATTTTTGACATATATGAATTAGTCTCATGTCAACCCACACACGATGCAACATGTATGACTGAAAGTTCATGTTTCTAGTTTAAAATGACATTTTAGTAAAAAAAAAGTGGCGTACCCAAAACTGAATAAACACATTCATATTATTTTGATACATCATTAAAAATATCAATAATTCATTTTAGAAGTTTTTAAATTAGTCTCACCTCAATAATATACATGGTGTGACTGGTATGACTCCAAGTGCATCTTTTTATTCAAAATTGGCATTAATTTTAGATAAAAAATAACTGACATACTGAAAACTTAGAAAACACATTAGTATTGTTTTGTTACTTTATAAAAATGATCCAAAAGTTGTTTATTATATGTATGAATCATTCTCACCTCAATATGACTCATGGTGTGACCGATATGACTCAAAGTGTCCATTATCAGTTTAAAATTTACATTTTAATACAAAAAATGTTACTCACTGAAATATGAGAAAACACACTTTGATTATTTTGATAATTTAGGGAAATGATTCATAATTAATTTGTGACGTGTAAGAATCGGTCCCATTTCAAACCCACACACAATGCAACCTGTATGACTAAAAGTGCATGTATCTAGTTTAAAATGACTTTTTAGTAAAAAACAAAAGTGGTGTACTCAAAACCAAGGAAACACATTCAAATTGTTTTAATACTTTAGTAAAATGATCCATAAGTCATTTGAGACATGAAAGAATCAGTCACACCTCAATATTACATACAGTTTGACCATTATGACTCCAAGAGCGTCTTTTTATTAAAAATTGACATTAATTTTAGTGAAAAAAACAATTAACATACTCAAAACCAATAAAACGTGTTATTATTATTATTTTATTACTTCATTAAAATGATCCATATGTAATTTTTAATAGGTAGTAATTATCCTCACCTCAATCCGACTCACAATGTGACTAGTATGACTCAAATTGTCCATTATTAGTTTAAAATTGACATTTTAATACAAAACAGTGTCACTCACTGAAAACCAATAAAATGTGCTATTATTGTCTTGATTTTTTTTTGAAAATGATTCATAATTCATTTTTTACATGTAGGAATTAGTCTCATTTTAAAATCACAAACTATGAAACCTGTATGACTAAAAGTGCTTGTTTTTAGTTTAAAATGACATTTTAGTAAAAAACACAAGTGGTATACTCAAAACTAATGAAACTTATTAAGATTACTTTTATGATTTATGAAAATTATCCATAATTAATTTGATACATTTTATAATCAGATGAACTTCAATCTAATGAACGGTGTGGCCGGTATGACTCCACTTGTGTCTTTTTATTCAAAATTCACATTAATTTACTAAAAAAACAACTAACATACTCAAAACTGAGAAAAAACATTTCTATTGTTTTGTTACTTTAGTAAAATAATCCATAAGTCATTTTTGACTTGTAGGAATTAGCCTCACCTCAATCCAACTCATGTTGTGACCGATATGACTCAAATTGTTCGTTATCAATTTAAAATTGTCATTTTAATACAAAAAGTGTCACTCACTAAAAACCAAGAAAACATGCTCAGATTTTCTTGATAATTTAGGAAAATGATTCATAATTCATTTTTTATGTGTATGAGTTATCCTCGTATAAAACTCACACACAATGTAACCTATATGATTCAAAGTGCATGTTTCTAGTTTAAAATGAAATTTTAGTAAAAAACACAAGTGGTGTACTCAAAATTGAGTAAACGCATTCAAATTATTTTGATACTTTAGGAAAACGATAAATAATTCATTTGTAATGTGTAAGAAAAATCTTCACCTCAAACTGATGCACGATGTGACCGGTATGACTTCAAGTGTGTCTTTTTTATTCAAAAATGACATTAATTTTAATAAAAAAATAACTAACATATTCCAAACTGATCAAACATATTTAGATTGTTTTTTACTTTAAGAAAATTAACTATAAGTAATTTTTGATATGTATGAATCATCTTCATATTAATCTTACTCATAGTGTGACTAATATGACTCTAAGTGTTCCTTTTTATTCAAAATTGATATTAATTTTATTAACAAAAATAGACATACTATATAATAGTGTTTTTTCTTATATTTGTGTTGGAAATTTTATTTCATTTAAATTATATATCTGTATCTATTTTTTCTAATTTTTTATACTAATTTTTTGTTTCTAGTGATAAAGTGTGTTGTTACATCACACTACATGTCCAATTTCTAGTGTTATAGTGTGTTGTACCGTCACACTGTAGTATTTCCCTCTATTAACACTATTAAATGCACTGATAAAGGAGTCATTTATCAATGCTAATTAAATACACTGATAAATGGTGTCTTTTATTATCACTTTTTTCATTGATAAATTAACCCTTTATCATCACATTTCTAGTGCTAATAAACCTTGGCCTTTTAACCACGTTGTAGTAGTCAACTCTTTTTTAGAACTGTTAAAGGCCTATCCAGCGCTGTTAAAAGCCTCTTTTGTAGTAGTGCCACCTCTCTTCTACCATTCACACCACCATAATCAACTTATATCAAACAAAACCCACTAAAAAATATTAACTTTATTATAAACAATATATTAGTTTTATTTTTCTTAAAATACTATCCCTAAGGTCATTAAGGAGAGATCTAAAAGAGGTTCTTCAAAGACGAGGTAATCGTCTTAACCGAGCATTTTCATTTTATTACTTATTCTACCTTATTAAATTATATCCTAATAATTAAAATATAAAAAATTAGTATCTTCAATATACTTAGATTTTATTATATTAATTCCATAACTATATTCATCTCCTTTTACATCCTATGGGGAATTAAAACATCATTCATTCATACGTATGGACTACCACCTCCACGAAGTAATGTATTTAGTTTCTCATCATCTCCTTTCATGGTTGGTTATTATGATGGATTTAATTAGTATATAATGTATATATGAAATAATTATAATTCTATAAATATAATATATTATCTATTTTTCTTATCATTCCATCTATTGAAAAATGATAACTTCTTTTGTGTATACATGTGGACTACCACCTCCATGAAGTGGTGTCATTCGTTTATGATGTACACCTTTCATGGATGGTTCAAAAATTGTATTTAATATATTAAAATTATAATTATTTAATTATTAATATTATGGATATTATGGAATAATTACCCATTTGACCATGGTCATATCACCGAAGCTATTTTGGGATTATGAACCGAACATCCTTAAAACATACAATGTAAACTTAACAGATCAAGTAACTAAATAATACATGGTAATAAATGATATAAAAAGGGGTAATGATAATCGATTTAACATTAAAAAGTTTATTAATCAATTAAATAATTAATATAAGTTTATTATATAATATTTAAAGAATGTATGTGACAATTCAGATTTGAGGTAAGGGATTTTCATTAAAATCTGTTTTAAATGTTTTTTAAGTATTCCTTGTGACTCTTTTTCATACATATTAATATTTTTATTAAAAAAATTAATGTAATATATTATTTAATCATAAATTTTTTATAAATTTATTTTTATATTACCTTTTAATTTCTTTACAATAGTTAAAATTTAGTTTTTGTCATTTTTCGAATGAGGTACTTTTTACTGAAGGTGTAAAAAGAATGTTTTTAAACATATACAGCATGAATGGATTTTCCCACCATCATGGTTATTATTCCTTAATATTATTCATATAAAATTTTCCATGTTTTAATTAATATAAAATCATATTTCCAATATTTTGGAAATTTTTATTAAAATATTATCAAAGAAAAGGATATTTTACTTATTTTTGGTGGAGACTAAAAATGCTTTTACATAAGGGTTAAAAAGAGGATTTTATGATTTTTTATAATATAAATGCATGATTATATTTTATTTATTTAGTTAATTTCCTTGTTCAATGTTTATTATGATAGAAAATCCCGATATAACTCTCCAATGCATTGGATAATGATTATGTTCTTTGGAGTATTATGTTGTAATTAACTAAGTAGGTTGTTCCATTTGTAAGACTACTTCTACGGGTTCCTATTAGGGTTCTATGAAGATTACATCTCAAGGAACCTACATAATTTTTCTTTATGTGCTAATGATTTTTCATGGAAAAATTTTTATTTCATAAGGTAATCTATTGATATTTTTTTAAGTAATTATCATATCTTTTAAGGTTAAAATGTGTGTTTTTAAGAAAAAAAATTTCATGGATTATCATGCTTCTAATAAACCCTAAAGATTATGATTTTTACTTTATACTTTTTATAAAGTGACTTATGAAAAACTTTAGGAAAAAAATGTCACACCATAGTTTTTATTTTTCTCTTTTATTCTAGTTTATCATTTTTTATTTGGATTTTACCTTGAGTTTTCAGTGTTTTAGATCGATTTTTTGAGTTTTAGGATATTTTCCTTCTGTCACATGGTTTGTGTGCATATTTCAAGGGAAATCATGTGACCTAATAATACTAATCCCCTTTTCAGTTCTTTTTCCTATTAACAGTTTTTGTTTCATGAGTAGCGCAAGGTTAGGTTCAAACTGTGTAGCTCCCAGGAGTAACTGTATGGGTCTTGGTGTGTACCTAGATGAGGGAACACAACTTGATCACAGTTATTCCAAACCATGTGATAAACATGTGCATGGTTCTACAGTTTTTTATAGAATAAAACCACACGGTTGGATCATGGATTCCCAAACCATGAAGGTATCCTATGAGTCTATAAAGTGACACATGGTTGGTTCATGATTTTCCAAACCATGAATACTAACCATGAACAGTGCCCATATTAATTAAAAATAGATTCTACCATTTTTTCCTCTTTTAATTTTAACACCAAATCACCTCTTTCTCCCCCCATCTGTCTCATGTTCCACTTGTGGCACCTTTGAAAAATGGTTATTCCTTGGAAAAAACCCCTTTCGATGTTCCTCCTTTTCCTTGTTCATTATTAAGAAAATGGGAGGTCCTTGGTATGGTACTCCCCATTGTAAATTTATTATCAGAGGTAAATTCAAGGTGATTCTTGGGTTTGCAACTCATGTGGGGGATTTTATATATATGGTTAATGGTATGACATTGCTTAGATCACCCCCATTTTAGAAATGGAATGATAACCAAGCATATCTAGTGGAATAACTTTGAATTCTTGCTACACAAGTTTAGGATTACACTCTGGCTAGTGGCTCCTCAGTATGGACAAGCTCTACTTTGGGAATAGTTCCATTTGGTTAGGCCATGTTGGGTACAACCAAGTGTTAGGGCTATTTGATTCCATCAGGCATGCCGATAGGATGGATTAAGTTATAGTATTTTTTATATTTCGCCCTAAGATCATAGGTATTCCCATGTTCTCTATCACTCATTTATCTACAGAAGATAATCTAGGTGCCTTATCTGGTATGGTTACTTGTGTATGGTTTAACCATTACCCTTTTTATGTGGTCATTACTTACCTATCCATAGTGTGTCTCTTTTATAAATGTGAATTCTTTGTTTTTGATGGTTTTTATAATGAATATTTTAAAAAATAATGTTTCATACTCTCTTTTTCTTTCTTTAACCATCTTCCCCTCTTTTCTCTTAAATTATCAAACATCCTTCTTTTATAAAAGAAACTCATTTTAAATAAAGAGGGAAATGTACCATGATTTTTTTTAAAAATGGAATTATAAAAAGGTTATATTTAGATATTGTATTTAAAAATTGTGATAAATAAATATTTTATTTAAAGTAAATTCATAAGAAATAGTTTACTTAGGCATGCCTACTGAGTTATAATACTCATTACTAAACTTAAATTATTATTTTTAGATTTAGGTGTAGGTTCCCGATTTTTCTTGATTTCCATGGAGCAATGTTGGTTTTTGGGTTTGGTAAGTGATCTGTGGGGTCACACGGAGATCTGATGGTCATAAGGTTCAGTTTGGGTAGTTTTAGTTTATATTTTGTTGTTCTCATTGGTTATTTTATTTATTTTGGGCCGCTCATTTATCTTTCTGGTAATTTTATTTATTTATATTGGTAAAATCATTCACACAGCCTCTCATTGACTCACATTGTGCTTGTCACCACCCTAAGGAAATTATAAAAATGCATCGGGGATGTCACAAGCTGGCTCGAGTGACCAGTTTAGGGTCAACCTAGGTTAGTTCATGAAAAATGGTATCATAACTTAGGTTCTTTAGAGGACTTAGATTTTAGATCACCCTTTTTTATTTGAATTTTCAAGGTAGAAGTAGTAGGACTATTGATACTTGGCGAGTAGGTATGAGGAGGTGTCTAGATAATACTTTCTTTATTGAACCTTCGGTTTCCATGGGAATTTGGGTTTTGAGTTTTTGTATTTTGGCTTTAGTTATCATTATTTTCTCAGTATTTCTTGACTTTGGTTGATTATATTTAGTTTATTTAGCTTTTCTGGATTGTTTATGAGTTTTTTTATGCTTGTATAATGAAATGGGATTTGGTCCAGTGGTTTCAGTGAGATCATAGGGCTTGTCAAGCTATGTGGAGCCAGGAATATGGCCCTGAAAGACTCTTCATGGTTGTGGTGTGATTGGCATATGGACTCCAACCATATGGATAAGTTACCCATTGAAACTAGTTCACATCGCATGAATTTATTTTGGTTCTTTTATAATTTTAAAAACATTTTAAAACCCTTGTTTTAAATTGTGGGAAAATCATATTTCAAATGGTAATGTTTTGGTTTTTGAAAATAGTGAATGAGTTTTCAGATTTATTTGAAGAAACTTTTATAAAATTGGTTTCTAAACAAAGTAACTTTAGATAAAATTGTTTTTTAATTAAATAATATTTGATAAAATTAGGCCTTCATTAAAATGGTGAGTGGTTTTAACAAAAAAAAAAGATTTGGTTTCTTGATAGAGAAAAGATATTTCTATAGAATGAATTTGTGATTGGTTTTCAAAATTGTGTATAGTAATATTTTTTAAGAGTTTTGGGAAATCTTTGAGTTAATTTCTTTTTTTTTTTTTTGTAATGATATTTATATAGTGATATGGTTTTTATTGAGTTTTTGTTTCATTTTTATTTAGAGTATACCCCCACCAAATATTCAATGGAAATATTTGGTATAGCTACGTGTGGTTCATCGTTAGCATACCCTCCAGTTCATCAACCTAAAGAATTCCTTATATATTTTTGGAAGTTCAACCCTCCTATCTTTTATGTTCAAGAAGATCCTTTTGAATCAAAATATTGAATATGGAAAATTGAAAGGATTTTCAGTTTCCTTGAGTTTTCTAAGCCTCTAAAGATTAAGTTTTCTAACTTCATGCTCGAAGGTTCGAGGTGGAAGTGGTAGAAGATGATCATTCATATCAAGCCTTAGGAATACCTCTTATGGTAATTATTCAAGAATTTGTTTGTTAGATGGTACTTTTATGTGGCTATGATGGTGATGAATGTGATGGAGATGTACAACCTTTAGCAATGTGATGGATGAATGTTGTATTTCATTCATCATTTTTGGATCTAGTTCCATATATTCCGAAGTTGGATGAGAATGATTCTCTGAAAGCCTAACATTTTGAGAATGGACTTAATCTTGGTATTCAATTGAGGGATTTAGAACTCATCCTAACTTCATTTTATGATGTGGTGAGGCTGGATATTTGAGTTGAGGCCTTGTAAGAAGGGGTGCTCGAAGGACCTAATCCTCCTTCTGTCCCTAGAAATGGTGAAGGGAACTCTATCAAAAGATAGGAGAGAGACCTGAATCTCATTATGTTGGTGGTGTAATTAAGATACCTTTTGATCTTTCTTCAGCTTATTTTGTGAATAAGACCTTGTTATGTCATCAATATATAAATATGGGTCACAATAATCCTTCATTTCTAAGTGATTTGAAGACCTATCATGATTGTGGGTGTTTGGGGAATATTTATAGGTTCTATAAGAGTTTCTCATAAGAAGAATATTCAGGTCAGATCCACTCCCTCATAAAAACACATAATTTAATCAGATTAATAAGGTGTTAGTGTGACTTCTATTTAAGGTTTTTGATGTTAATTTTTCTTTAGTTGTAATGTTTTTATCTTATGGTGCAATATTTTTTTTGAAATGAAATAGGGTGTTTTTAATATTTTGGTAAATTTTGTTCAAATGAAAAATAGACTTTATAAAATCAAAAAAAATCATCTTAAAGTAAAATAATGCTTCATTTTTGTGTCATTTTATATCACTTAGTTCTTTCTGGTGTGTGTTTGGTTGATTTTTTTTAGAAGATTGGTGTTTTACTAGTGCTTCTAGTTAGTACCTAAAGTCCAAATATGGTAGGTAGTCCACCATGTCCTCCCACATTTGTTTCAGTAAACCCTTGTTTCCACCTTGTATTTTCTCTTCTTTTACTCTTGGGTTGTGGCCAGGAATTCATTACCTTCCTCTGAAGTCTCCTGACTTTGAATTTCCCTACCCTTGGAGAACGATGGAAACTTATATTAGACCTGGTGGTTTTGGTTTTGGTAGGTTATTTGGTTTGTGGTTTGTAATTTTTTTCATTCTTTGAGAAGTGGTTGAGCTCAATGGTTTTTTAATGTAGTTACATATTTATTATACTAGTGTTTCTCAATGTGTTCTTCTATTTGAGGAGTTTAATCATGAGAGAGTGTGGACCCTGGTATTTTACCTGATCAACTAGAAATGTTGTGGATTTTTGGGGTATAAAGTATTATGGTGGGGAGAATTTCCACACCCTGGTTTTTATTTTTATCTTTTATTATATTTTATATTTTTTTAAGTTGAATTTTTACTTGATTTTTGGGTGTTTCAGATCAAATTTTTGAGCTTTAGGATATTTTTCTTATGTCTCATAGTTTTTGGGCATGGTTTAGGGTAAAACATGAAACCACCTAATGTTGATCCACTTTTTACTTCTTTTTCCTCTTGAATGATTTTTGTTTCATGGGTATAATAAAGTTAGGTTCAAAACATGTATCTCTTAGGAGTAATTGTGCTGGTCTTAGGGTGTCCCTGGATGAGGGCTCACAGCTTGAGCATGATTAGTCTAAACCATATGAGAAGCATACATATGGTTTTATAATTTTTTGAAAAATGAAACCACGCAGTTAGTGCATGGTTTCCAAAACTGTGTAGGTGTTTTTTGAATCCATTAAGGTATTCACGGTTGGCACATGTTTTTTCAAATTGTGTATCCTAACTGAGAATAGTTCCCATATTTATTAAAAATGGATTTTACCATTTTTCTCTCTTCAAATTTTAACCCCAAATCACCTCCTTCTCCCCCCCCCATTTTGGCTCATTTTCCCCTTGGAAGACTTCTCCACTCTTCTTCACACCTTCCTCCTTCTCCTATAGTGATTCCAAGTGGATTATTCAAAGTTTCGAGGCTAAATATTTAAGGTAATCTCCTCTTATATTCTTCATCTTCCTTCTTCTTCCATTTTATTCTTGTTTCCTATTCTCCCTAGGTTCCTTTAGTATAGTTTTGATGATTCCTATAATTTATTTTGGGTGTTTTGTATTGTTAAGGTTTTTTTGGGTGTTCTTTATTCTTTGGACCTTTTTAAAGTTGTTTTTGGTTTCCATTGTCCAACTGCTTTGAGTTTGAGGAAGGTTTCACTTTACATTTTACCTTTAAATTCAATAAACATGAATTAATTGATGTTCACACATTTTTTTTGTAATAACTAGTGATATGTATTATTTATAATATTTATTTGGAATGAAATCAAGTGGCACCCATCACCATCTCAAACTATTTTGGGAGTATATCCCTATAACACAACAAAAATTTCTTCCCTTATCTCATGGATGAAGATCTATAGGTCACCAACAACCTTATTATAATGAGATAGAGGTCCCTCCAAAGGGATTCTGTTAGCATCCACCACCTCCAATTCCATATGTAATCAAACCCTTAGCATGATGAGGGTTCCACCCTCAGGAGTCCAACCCAGGTCACACATACACAAGCACCCAGGACAAACCGTCGCGGGTAGTGTTCAAGAAGAAGGGAAGAAGACTACACCTTTGTTCCCACCAGAGAATCCTGCCAATCAAAAACAATAGAAAACTGTAAACAGGCACACACATCACCCACATCCACAAATCTTACCAGCCTAGATTGGAAACAATTGGAGAAACTATCTAGTGAATCCCAATAACAAATAGGGTAAAAACCCATGTATCTACCCCCACACAGAATGGTTATCGGTACATCTTGATAGAACATGGAGGAAAGGGGCAAGAATATATCCTTTCTCTAACCACATAATGTGAATATATCCCTGTTTTGATAGCTAAATTCACTTAGTATATCTTGATAATGATGAAAGATAAGACACAAATCCCTACTCACATCCTACAAAATTTCCAAGCTATAATTATGGTAGCAATAATGGTTGAAGGTCGAACACACAACCTCGCCCCTGCAATTGGGGTGGCTCATCAAAATAATGTGATCATCACTATAGATTAGACACATATCCCTTATCTTTTCTAGGGGTTCATTGAAAAAATCTGATGATAAATGGACAATCGGATCAGGCCCATATCCACATTCCAACTAGAGGTCATCAGTCTATCCTAGTGGCCACTTCAATTAAGGAATATATCCCTTCAAAAATTCCAAAAATATATAAAAAAAATTATGATATTAGCATGGGAGATACTCAAATATGATCTCGTATATAAATTTTTTACCATAGTAAGTATCCCCAGTTGCCTACAAGGGGACATCCAAAAAGAAGACTCGCCAAAGGGGATTGGAAAATAAAGATCTAGTCAACAGTCCTATTATAATCAATATTGGTGTTATTTAAGCCCTCCAAAATTTATCTATGGAAGCTTAGGATCCTAAACATCTATTACCAAATTAGGGAGATATTAGCTACAATTGTAAAGATCCTCCCCATAACATTTCTATCAATTATTCTAGGGGTCCCCCCAGACATCTTACAATGAAGGATTTATTTGTGTCCATAATCTAATTGATCACGAGATCCTATATCCTAATGATTATCATGGAAAACCTCCTCATTTCTAGAATATCAAACAAAAATAATTCCATCCCTTTGATATCATCTACCATAAAGTTCCTCCCTAGGATATATGTTGTAAAAATTATCCTTACAATCAGATGATAATCCATGATGGTAGTCCTCTCCATAATGGAATTTTCTACGAAGGTCTTCCCCTTGTGGAATAAAATATGAGAAATCCCTCCTATCGTGAGTCACTTAGGAAAATGAGTCATGTCATACTTGATTACATGTTATTAAAAAGTGTTATTATTTCTCAATCAAAAGATATTCCAAGGAAACTATTATTCTCTAAACCACCCTTGTATCACCTTCCTTCCAATATTATAGAGGAAATCCCTACTAATACTATTACTTATAATAAAGAAATGGGAAAATATCAACTTTGGTCATATCATTTTGAGGAACCTCTTGAAAAATATGAAGAAGGAATATTTCTCATAAGGAAATAGTTGGATAAATAGAATATACAAGTCGTTTTATATCTTTTAACCACTCCCCAATACAGAATTCCAGAGGTGTTTTTAGAAGAATTTAGGCATGACATCCACCTAAATTTATGGACCACACTTCATCACCTAAATACAAAATTTTTTCCTTATGAATAATATTCAAGCCTTGTTAAGGTAATTGAATAGATACATTGTCAAATAAAATTAGTGGACCTCCTAGATGCACATCACTTAATATTGGGGAAATATAAATGACCCCTTCAATGTTCATGTCTCAATTAATTAAAAGAGTTGTGTTAGTTGGTCATCAATTCCCCATTCGGTGTTCATATTAGTGGATTGAGAAAAAATGGGGCGTTTCACTAAACCACGATCTTTGATCAGTAAATCATACCAAAGGTGATATCATGTAACTTAATTGTCTCAAGAAAAATTTGATAAATAGGATCCACTCACAACATATGGTATGCTCAAAAAACCAACCCTAAATGACTCTCAATGATATCAGTTTAGAAGAGAGTGAGTAATTGAAAGACTCTTTCATCAAGCATCTAAAAATATTGAGCAAGCCTCCCTCTTAAAGGAAGCCAGTATTTGTGAATTTCTAATATCTTTGAAATAATATGGATCGTGTGAAAATAATACAATGCACTCAACCCATATTCATACGAATCTCTATAAAGTAAAGAGAGTGGTCATAACAACTACAATCGTGACAACACATGAGCAACCCCAACCTACAGAGCTAGGGGTATTTTTAACACAACCTTCAAGGCTAACAAACTAATACCAAAATATTATAAAAATAGTATATTTTTATCCCCATACTATAGGGTTGGGATAATTTTTACCTCAACCTCCTTCGAAGTAGCATTCATTATTTTCTCATTTAATAGGAGCGCTACAAAACAAATCCTTCCAGTTCATCCTTCCCCATGAACCGAATTCCTCACCAGGAAAATGAACAGAAAAGTTTTCTAGATATTCCATTTGGATCACCCTTAATCAAACAATTCCAAGAGGGTCGATAAAGGAGAGGATGAGGCCCCATGGATGGTACAAACAAAAGTAATATCTCAAGGGTATAACCACTCTTGGTGATCATAGTTATTTAGATAGATATCCCCAAGACAACTAACCCTATTATCATTATAGTACTAATGTGACTCCTACAATGTGTTGTGCATCGATGAATATCATTAGCACTTCCCTTTAAGATGATACATAATAAGAGGATAATATATAGGAATAGGAGGAGGAGGTTTCTATTCATAATATGGTCTACACCAAAATTATTGAATAATGAAAGTATACCCAAAACTAGAGGATTTCTATGAATTTTTATATTCCCTCAACTACTCCACTATCACCTCCTTGATGAGAATATTCCAAAGAAAATGTTAAAGGTGTGTTTGTATCTCACCTACTGCCTAAAGAGGATAAACGACTCACACTTGAGTAATGATTTTATTAGCATGAGTAATACATTAAGGAGTTGAGAAAAATCAATACAGAACTACTCTGAGGAAATATACATCTTGAATATATTATACAAGTAGAGCCTCATCTTACACTCCTAGTCAGAGTACCTTAATAAATAGGGTTCATCACAACAACTTAATTGGAGTCAGAACATCCACTCAACATGGGGTACCAAAAATCAATAAATTTGGACCCCATGGAATCAAGGTATCAGAAGTTCCCTCTATTGGGTGCACAACTAGAGCTAAGTCATATGTATCCTTATAGGACAACCCCTATAGGTTACCCACTGTGAGTGAAATCAGATCCATCACAGCTGTCCCAATCTACTATTCCCCTTATTCAAGATCCTATCTACTTGGTCATTACTCATTAAATCATTGACACTATTGATACATTAGAGACTTGATTATAAGTTATAGAAGTATTATGTACACTAGTAAAACCATAGAGGAAGACTTACCCTGAATTGGTGGATGAAACTCTTCCCCTTCCAAACTTTTGGAATCCTATTTTCCCAACATTAAATGTTTCAGGGGATCCAGAATAGCATTTGAGGTACTTTTTGTCTCAATGTGGCTCCATGATGGTGACCCTCAGGTGATATTAGGTAGCTAAGGTCAGATGTTTCATACAATGTTTAGAGGGACTAACCTTCACCTGGTATACCAGTCTACCGACCGGATAAATAAAAGGGTGGGAAGATCTTCACCAAAAATTCATCAATCAATTAAACTGTACATTGTAGAAGAAAAAATATTTAATCTCTAAAAATTTATACAATGAGAAAATGAGAGGTTTTAGATTTCATTTTAAGGTGTAATATTTTGACTTATTCCTTGAAATTGAAGCTACCTCAAGAGGATTTATTGGGTCCTTTCATTGAGAATCTTTATGATAAAATATGAAGACCAATTATCCTAGTAAATTATCTAGGTGTATTTTGGGATCTTTACATGGTAATAAAAAGGTTGGAATATTCTATTTTTCAAATCAAGGTAAACACCCATTTTGTGTTATCATCTCAAGGGAAGAGGATGGGTAGAGTGAAAGTGCAATAATTACTTTAAAACTAGACTCTAGGCCATCTCCAACTCCAAATCCACGCATACTCATTTGTAACATCCTCTTGAATGGTATTGTTAGTAGTATTATCCTAATTAGGATGATATAAAGTAACCTAAACATTACTACTGTGAGAACCAGAAGAAAAAAATTTATTCCTTCTGACATAAACAAGTTACCGGTTACTTTTTAGAGGCCATAGAAAATAACTTTATAAAATTATTGGAGACCAAGAGACCCAATAAAATGAACTTTTAAACCACCTATACTATTTTTCCTATCATTAAACACTAGGGTACACCACCTAGTACTATTTAATTTTCAAAAATGTTCTATAAAAGATGGTTTATTTTGTGCAAGTGAAGCTAGGAAAACCACTAGTATAGGTAGCATGTGTTTCTACCACCACTCTAGAGGAAGAAGGTGGATGATAGAAAATTACAAGAAATAATTCATAAAAGTTTAGTGATTGTATGAATAGAAAAAAAAACTAACTCATACTATCCTCTGAGAATATTTAAAATAGCCAATTGTTCCCTCATTCACTTCTTCTATGGTACAGCTGACTTTGTTAATGATAAATCCCTCTAAAGGATAGTCTTCTAAAAAATGACATGGTTGAAAGAGAAAAAAACAAATACAGTAAGATGAACATATAATAAGGTCAAGTATAGCCTTAAATTTTTCATACTTCATGCCTTTATCCCTGAAAGTATGGGCATTGACCCTCCAAACAGTACAATGGGCACCATCCCAACAAATAGTATCACAAAAATCATCACACCAAATATAATCCTAATTAGATGAAGAATTAATATTTGTATCCATTAACATTATTCACTTAATAGATTCATTCTCTAATGATGAGTAAGATTATAAACCCAAATTCCTTATGCCAGGCTAGGAAAACACAGGTAGAGGTCACAGAAGCCATGGAGGTAGTATAAGATGTAGTCATGGTTGAAAATAATATCTCATCCACATCCCCACTGAGGTCATTAATTCTTTAAAAACTTGTGTAAAATCCATTTAACGAGTATAGGAGGAGAAAGGAAATGTCCCCACATTCACAAAGAGTCTTCCAGGTTTGATCATTCTATAATATTAAATAGAAGGGGTGAAGTAGTCTCATCATCCTAGATAGGTAGGAAGGCCAAAATGGTCCAATATATTAGAAAATATACCTTCAACATATGTGAAACCACCCAACTCATCTACCCCAGAAACATCAATCCATATAGTTCCTATTATGGATCTGATCCCCATAGGAAAACTTAGGATTTTTACTCAAAAATATAACATCTTGAAGTAGTTAGTCACAGTTTCAGTGAAACTTTTGATTATGTATTCTCTAAACATTTCAAAGTATCTATAATAAGCACTTATAGAGGATCTACTAAAACCTCAAGAGTTTGGATTTGAAATTATTGCTGCCAAGGTATACTATGTTGAGGTTGATGCTATAGAATTTATTACAGTTATCTATTTCACAAAACAGGATAGAGATGTTGTTATATAAAGACATATCATTCCCTTATACATACCTATCAAATTATATGACATCGAAATATTTTTACCCTTCATTGATAATGTCTTAGTGGTCAACCTCATTCTGGTCAGAACACTATGTTGATTAGGATACACCAAATATGATCTATCCCCTTTTTCTATAATGCTTCAAGGATATGATAAAAGTGAATAGAAACCCCTAAAACACCTTAATATAAAATCTTAATTTAGAGATATGGTGTCTAAATATAAATTCCTAGTCATCCGGAAAGATACATCTTTCAATATTTTTCAAGGAAGACCTTGGTTTCACAATTATGCGGTGATCCCTTTATCATATCATCAATGCCTCAAATACTATAGAAATGGGAATATTGAGATGTTACATTTTGAAAAATATCTATTTGAATCTTGTGAATATAAATATATTGATGAAGGATTATACCAAATATATGGGAAATAATCCATAACTAATGGTTTTTATTGGTTTATCACTCTAAATGGTATGGAAATAACCCTGGCTAACCCATTCAAAGACCTTGGTGATGAATATGTACTTCCTATCAGTCGGGTGAAAGATATAAGCTTAGATTTAGAGATAATATTTTTGGTCTTCATGATATTAGCTACATCAGTTGAATATGAGGTTATTGAAGAAGTATTTGATTTCCTTGTTGGTGGTAATAACTCAAATGAAAATGCCTCAACTTCATCCCTATAACTTCAGTAGGTCACCACTTCATTAGAAAAAACCTGATGAAGTCATTATATCTCCATTGGAAGACGAGTCTCAAAACACTGATCTCCCCCTAACCTTAATAATTCCCATTTATCTCTCATCCATCACAACATGGACATATAAGAAGAGGATGATGAAGATAAAGAGTAATAGGAGGAAGAATAAAACCTGAGAGATTCTCCTCCAGCATTCAAATAAGTAGTCTCTACCAATATTGATGAACTTCGATAGATAAATCTAAGTACAAAGGACTATCTACGACTGATGTTGATCAGAATAGTTATTCCCCTTGATGAGAAAACATTTTACACCTATTTTATCAAGTATAATCAAGACATTTTTTCTTATAATTACAAATAAATGTTAGTACTTGATGGCTACCCATCACTTGAGTCTACCAAAAAACCATTGGGGATTCAAATAGGTGTCTATAAGGTCACATCTGACTAAATATTCCATGGTTAAAGTTGAAATTAGTAAATTTTCAAATAAAACTTCAATCGAGAAGTCCAATACCTAAAATGGTTCACCAACATTGTCCCCATCAAAAAAGAATGTCAATATCAGGGTCTGCACCAATTTTAGATACCTCAAATGGAACTATCCCAAAGATAAATTCCCAGTTCTAATTATAGAGATTTTGATCGATGAAAAAGATGGCTATCAAGCCCTCTCTTTCATGGATGGATATTTAAGATACAACCAAATATTAATGGCCTTAGAATATAAATAATCCACTATCTTTATGCCTCCCTATGGAATATTTTACAATTAGTTGATTCCCTTTTGTTTAAATAATTCTAGCACTACATATCAATGTGTCATGCATCGCATCTTCAAACCCTTCTTGGGAAAATTATTTAAGTTTTATCTTGATGATTTTCTGGTAAAATCATGGTAATTTTATGATCACCTTGAAGATTTGAAAACTATTTTTGATGAACTATGATGACACAATCTGAAAATGAACCCCCTTAAATGTGCTTTCATCATTACTTTAGAAAAATTTCTTAGATTTAATTTATTTCATCATGGAATTGAATTTGACCCTAAAAATAATAAGGAAATCCTAGGTATGTCACCCCCTAAAAACCTCAAATAGTTGAAAGGACTACAATTATTCCATGTCTACATTAGATGCTTCATAGAAAACCTTGAAAACATGTGTTTTCCCTTCACCAAGTTGATTAAGAAAAGGATAGTATTTTAGTGGACTGATGAATTCCAAAAATCATTTGACAGCCTCAAGAAATATCTCTTGATCCCACCAGTGTCGATGCTACAAATTGAAGTAAATTCACTAATATTATACATGAAATATATGTAATGGCCATTGGGGGCCTTCCTCTCATAGAAAAATGATTTTATTAGTGAAAACAACCTTTATTATCTCAGTCGTATCATGTTTGAAACTGAGACTCAGTATTTAGACATTGAGAAGAACTATTTGGAACTGATTTTTATAGTTCAGAAATCAAGTCACTATTTGTAGAACCATGGTGTCCATTTGATCTCTCAAAATGACTCACTCAAATATATCCTCAATCATCCCAAGTTTATTTGGAGTCATTCTCGTTTATCCATAAAAGGCGGTTCTACCCTACTCCTTCCTACTATCAGAAGGTTGCACTAATAATGAGGCTGAATACCAAACCCTAATTGTAGGCTTGGAATTAGATTTGAAAATACCAGTGACTCACCTTAGAATAAAAGGTGCCTTCAAGTTGGTGATTAAGCATGTCAATAGTGATTATTCCATCATAAAAGAATATTTGATCCCCCTGCTTAATTATGTTTGAGGTTTGATGATAGAATTACCCACCATACCAACACTAACAGATTTTCATCATTCTCAAAAATATCAGGAAGACGTATTGGAAAATGTGGTTATATATTTGGAAAATCCATATAGAGATGAAATAGTGATCATCATTGAACATCACTGAATGGTATCATCATTTGTTCATAGTATCATGGAAGAGATCAAAAAGGTCAATTACACTGCTAAACCAGATAATTATAAAAATAATTGGATGAAACCCATCCTAGAATACCTCCAAAATGGGACCCTCCCATCAGAAAAATCCAAAAAAGAACATATTTGATGATAGGTAGTCAATTTTACTCTCTATGACATCCCAGGTCATCAAAAGGTTATTTATAAGTGAATCTTTGATAGAGTTCTTCTTGGATGAATTTAAAGAGAGGAAGTGACTAACACCATGAAAGAAGTTAATACAAGCACTTGTGGTTCCCACCAGTTAGGAAACAATATTTCTCACCAAATTATGAGGCTTGGTTATTTTTGGACTTTAATTATGTAGGATTGAACACAATTCATCAAAAAGTGTTATTCCTTTCAAGTATATTTCAACTTCATCCATCAACCCCTATAAATTCTACACACAAGTAAATACTCCCGGTCATTCTCCATATGGGGAATGGATATTGTAGGTCCACACCCTCCAACTATGGCCAAACAAATAAAATACATGCTTAACACTATAGACTTCTTCTTCAAATGGGTTGAGGTAGTGCCTCTTAAGGAAGTCAGGACCAAGAGTATCATCAATTTCTTAAAGTCAAACATCATCACCATATTTTGTGTCCCTCTCATAATACTAATCAAAAATAACACCAACTTCTACTATTCCAAATTGAAGATGTTATACCAGGAATATAGCATTGATTCCAACCATTCATCTTGCTATCATGAAATAGTATATGGATAGATGGAGGATTTCAACAAAACCCTATCAAATATACTCCAGAAAATAGTGGACAAGTATGAGAAATACTAGCCCAACAAAATTCTATATTACTAGTGGGCCTACTATACCATAACTCATACTGCTACACAAGAAACCATGTATTCATTGGTATATGATATAGAAGCAGTTCTTCCTATAGAAGTGTATTTTCCTTTACTCTATACTATCGCCTAGGATGAAGTATCCATAGAAAACCAGTCTTAGAAGCATTTGGAATAATTGGAATGGATGGATGATAAAATATTGTGTACCTTTCATCATTTAAAGGTTAGCCAAAACCAAATAGCTTGATATTTCAACAAAAAGGTTCGCCTTCACTTATATCTATAAGGGTAACTAGTTTTGGTCCTCAAGACCCTAATGATACTTGGGAAGAAACCTTTGAAGTTATAACCAAAGTGGGAATGACCTTTAATTATTCATAAGGTCTATAATAATGGTGAATATTCATTAATTACCATGGATGGTGAGCATACCACTCCCCTACAAATGCATTATTTCTCAAGAAATACTTTATGTGACTCATAACCCCATGGTCATAGTCATAAGACCCTAAACTGAATGACACCAAGGTACTAGTCGCATGACCTTAAAAGAAATCATAAATTTCCTTATCACAAGAAGTTAAATTGTATGACAGCATCCTTTTCACATGACATAAAACTCCATGGTTCATATCCATATTACACAATGTAAAACTATGTCACATATTGGTCCTCATCTGAGAGGCCCAATCTTGGTGTCGTTCTTATACCGCACCACAAACCTATATATCCTCAAAACTACATATGGATTACTTCTCTCTTTAACAAGATATGTAGTGACACCCAGGGCCTCTTTCAAAGTCGCATCCCCAAATCCACCCCTTTATAAGATTTTTTCACTAACCTTTGTCCCCTAATCCTCTCTTCATGTTGGGTCCATTGCTTGTTGTCTATCAAGGACATCATTGCACCCTCATATCAGTCAAATCTTTATGACCTTAAAAAATAGAAACCCCATGGTCCTAGTTATAATACCCTAATATACAAGACACAATAGTCCTTTTTGTGTGAATATAAACTACATGAATAATCCCTTTTCATGTGACCATAAAAGGAATGACTAATTCATCTGAGTCTCATGACACTATAATATATGGAAATTTCTTCCTCAAATGACTTTAAACTATGTAATTCCTTTGTACCTCTCCATAGAGAATGCCTCCCATATAATTTTGGTTATCTACCACAATATGTTTCATAACTTTGTATGACTTAATTATCATTTTAGTGGGATATGTAATGATGCATAGGCCTCTTGTATCTGGTCTAGTCATAAATTCTCTTAACATTTTGCCTTTGGGAACTCCCCTTTCTGTGTTTAATTTCCTTATAAATTTGCATGACACTAGGCCTCCAATGCCCCCCCCCCTATTCGTGTCAGATTATTACCTTCTACATGTCATACAATTCTCTCCAAAGAACATGAACCAGTGGTCCTAGTTGTATGACCTTAAACTACAAGACACCATTCATCCTTACTCCATGATGCTAAAATTCATAGATAGGTCCTTATCACATGACCATAAAATTCATGACCCATATCATCCTATTCACAAGACATCAAATTGTATGAAAACTTCTTCAGCACATGATGTTAAAATGTAGTCTTACCCTATGTACCAAGCATATGATGCCTTGGGAAACTAGATCAGAAAGATTCATGTCACAAACACGAGATTTCACTTTTAAAATAATTTCCTGAATTACTAGAAAACTATTTTGGGGATTCATGCCTTATTTTTCACATTGGGTAACCTTTTCCCTTACTGTGTAACATTAAACTACATGGTTGATGTCCCTCTAATTCCACATTAAGATGATCCCAATACTATGTGTGGAATGATTCTCATCCTAATGGGATATGTAGTGATGCCTAGATCTTACATCCTCGTCCAGCCATAATATGATAAAAATTACCCTTCAATTTATTTTAATCACCACTGTATAGTGAAAGAATCCTTTGTCATTCCTTGTTTCTCACACTGAGAATAGATCACAAGGGATTAGAAATTATGGTAAGGGATTCCCCATATAATAAAGATGTATCAATTCATGTTAGTTTTATCATAGTCCTAGATGAAAGGCCATAAAAGGCACACCAAACTTCTTTACTGCATGACTTTAAACTGCATGGTTAATATATCTTGCATGAAATAAAACTACATGTTGTTATAGACCTATCCTGAGAGGAGAACTATCCTTAGTGTTGGTCTCCCACCAAACCTCCATTCAAGATATATGTGTGGCTTGATTCTCATCCTAATGGTATACATAGTGACATTAAAATCCTATATCCCAATCCAACTACACTATGATAAAATCTCCCCCTCCTTGTACAAGAGCTCGATCAATGTAGAGAATCTACCTTAGAAGTATGTATGGAATGATTCCAATTACCACAGGATGTATAATAATGCCCAGATCTCAAATACTGGGTCTAGTCATAGTATAAAAATTCCCCCCTCCCTATGTATAGATCAGACCTATGTAGGGAGTTTTCTATCCTAAAACTATGTATAGCTTCATTCTTATCATCGTAGGATATTTAATGACACAGGTATCTCAAATAACGGGTCTATTTGAAAATGTTCCCTCTATTCTATACATTTTAGACCCATGTAAGGAATACTCTACCTGTTCTCTGTCAATTATATCCTAAATGTTCCCTTTATACTTAGGTAGGTTCCTTTCACAGAACATACTCGTTACCTTGAGAAATTTGGATCATTATAAGCTCTCCTTTAGTTATTCGTAATAAGAGTGTTCAACTATGAGGGACACCTTTATTTTAACAATGCATAATATACCAAGATGTGGATCTACATAATGTGTTCCCTAAATGTGGCTCATCAACCAGAGGCATCTTTGTTCTTAGGAGTAAATCCTCTTATCTTTGTATGGACTGACCACATTCTAATGGGAACCTCTTTTTGAACATGGTTTGTAGTCATCCCTTACATGCATGTCCCATACCACTCCCCTGGATCTAAGGATCCCAAGGTTGTGTCTTATAACTTTCCCCTTCAATCCTAAATAATTTTAGAGAATTTTTATCCAAATCACCTTGAAATGGTTGGTCCTTGATATAATACCTTAAAAGGAACACCAGAAATCTTTTTCACATGACATTAAACTATAGGGAAACATACTTTCCGCATGATTTTAAATTGCATGGTTCACATCAATATCACCTAACATAAAATTGAATGTTTTTATAGATTCTAATCATAGCTTGACTCTAGAACTATGTGTGGGTTTATTCTCTTATTAATGAGATATGTAGTGATTCTTGATTTCCTTATTCTAGGAAAAGATGTCCTAAAAAATGTATGTTCATATCCATGAAAGGAATCTTATCATGGGTTACCCTCACTTTAAAACTCATGATTAGAGAAAAATGCTTCCCTTCCTTCAGATAAATTTTGTATAAGAAGATTCAAACCATGGAAAATTTTGACCAAGATTCTTCCCATCATACTTCTTGGATTCATCGCTTCTTTCATAACCCACACTCCATTATCTTGGAAAAAAACAAATTTATATGAATAATCCTTGGCTATCGGTGGCGTGAACAATTGAATCTAAAGGAAACATTTGTTCCAAATATGCATAATATTCCCAGATGTGTATCTACATAATATTTTCCCTAAATTTGGCCTATCAACCATAGACATCTTCATTCTTATGAGATAATTATTCCATTTCCATATGCCTCAACAACAATATAATGAAGTCTGACTTTCGAACACAATCTGTGGATATTCCTTATATACCAGCCCTATGTTATCCTTTCTAGATTCAAGAGCCTCAAGATTATGGTTTATTATTCCTCTCCCCACATAAAAAATATGTAAAAGTATTCTTGACTGGAAATTTGTGTCCTGGTAATTCATGGTTAAATTTGTTTGACCTAAAACATCATATACATTGGTCTAGCTTATAATCCCTTAAACTACCATTAGAAGGAGACGTAAAACTCACCAGGTTCCCACAAAGGGATACCAGAGTAAAAGTAGGGTCATGCCCACTGATTCCACTTCACATCAAACTTAGGAAAAAATTAAAGCAATAATATAAGAGACATGATGTTTTTAGGGCCAGTCGTGTGACTCTATAAACAGTAAAACTATGCTCTCTAGGTCCCTCGACCTAGGTGAAAAAAAATAGATCATAAAAAACATATTTTCACAACATTTCAGTTCATATATTCAAAAATTTTGATAAAATATCATTCATTATTTCAAGAAATCCAACTCTTGTGTTACAGTGATGGTAATTATACCTATACCCATCTGTGAGCCATGCCAAAAGAAAAATAGAGTACATTGGATGAAATGTTCATGACTGTGGCTAATTTTTTTAATCAACTATTGAATGATTTAGGATATATTTATTTTACTCTTTTGAAGCACTGTAAGTTGATGTGAAGCAACAGGATGGAAATAAAAATATATATAATTGAGAAGAATCGGGTTTCCATTCACTGGAAAAAAAAATAGAGGAGGATTTTCCATATCCTAGAGCCTCTCCTTAATATTATTGATCAATGAGAAACAAATGAAATAACTATAATGAACATTAACCATATTTTTCAACAAATTGTCTAATGCCTAGAGTGATGTGTTAAGGGACTACTTGATATTGGTTCTCTACCTAGATTTAGCTTCAGCTAATGGATGTGTTTCCCCAAAAAATCATTTAGGTATTAACCTTTTTTCCTGATGGCTTTCATCCCCATATTTTTCAATGACAGTTTTTGCTTCACTCAATCCATGTGATCCCCATATTATCATATCTCTACAGTTTGTACAATGATACAATAATGATGTTGTTTTTCCTTAGAAAATAAATGATGCAACTTAGTAGAAACATCCTTCAAAGCATATATATGATGGTTAGAAAGATTAAAATAGATAAGACTATATTCATGAGAATCCAAATCCACCTAATAAATGATAACTTGATGGATATGGACATACAGATTTTGATAATAAATAACACCTATGACCAGGCCAAGTAAAATTTGACAATGGATGTCCACTTTATCAATAATCTTGTCTAAAGGAGTATCTGTAATGATAGTGTAAAACTGGAACCAATCCCACTTTCATGTGGCCAAATGTTTGATGACAGCACTATGATATAGACCCTATTCACACACTACTACTAGTATATAATCTGGGATCACATTTTTTGTGGAAGGGCTTGATCCAAATTATGATGTAGTTTTAGGAAATTATTCCTTCACTGCATCCAGATTAATTTTAGGTAATGATCTAGTAATTTTGGCATCTATCAACTAATTTCTTGACACCATTTCATTGGGACCAATGTTAGTGGGGTGACCAATAGTTTAATCCAAAAAATTTGGGTCAGCACCACTCCCAACATGAAGGTAACTTGAAGTTGAAACTCCCTCAGAATGATTAGAATGTTTGGATGTACCGTTTTCTTCCTCAAAATTTGGAGACCGAATCTTGATAGGAAAGGAACTTATAGAAGAAAATAGTTTATTAACCCATTAGATCGGTTTCCCTAGAATCCCATTTGGATAGTATTACACTCATAGTTTGGCATAACCCCATGACAAGTTGGTTGGATCATCTAAGAAAGGTGAAAATCCATTTTGGATTCCTCACACATCAGTATCAACCACAGTTGGGGAAGGATTATTGGGTGTGATTCCTTATTAATCTTGATGAGGGGTAAAGACGCAACTTGTAACAAACATCTGAATTATCGATCAAACCTATAAGTAGTGTAAGGTTATCAAATGGTAAATCCATATATATAAGTATCCATAATCCCATATTTAAATGACACTACATAGGATCATTATTTTAAAGTTCCTCCACCATTATCTATTATCTCTCTAGAAGGTTACAAATAAGGGATGGAATAAAAATGGGTGAGATCCTTTAACAGCTCAATAAAAATGTTGATACCCATGGATATTTGGAGAACAGTGGAAATGTTGAGTAGTGTGGGTTGTGACATAATAATACTCATAACATCGAAAATATTCCCCTACCTATCCATACAAAAATTATAAGGTTCTACTAAGGCGATATGAGGATATTGCCTCCTATGTATGACCCAAAAAACTCATAAATACAAGTAAGAATGGGTACAACTTGGTTTATAGGTTTTCCATCTACCAACATGACCACCATAATCAAGGTTCTGACCCTAACATTAGTATAAGAATCATGAGATGGAAAAATCCATCCAGTCAAAAATATGGAAAAAAATATTATCATCCCAAAGTCTAGAGATATATCTAGTCAAATATTGTAACCCCACATGGTTTGTTGGCCTGCCTTAAGAGTGGCATGGTATAAACCTATAATGTATTGATATTGTTGAGTCAGATGAGTCCTAGTGAGTCAAACCTTTGGCCTCAACCCACTAGCTTGTAAGAATGGATTTATACAATCACTGAATGGAATAAGTGAATGGGTGTGAAGGGGATAACATAGTAACTTCTCCACCATGATCAATAGGTCTCTCGCTAATGGAGAAACATATTAGATGTTTTCCCATGTGTTAGATACATGAAGTAACTCATCATACATGTTACCAAGAATTTTAATCCTCCATAATTGGTATATATCCCAAAAATTGATCCCAGCATTGTCGTGTAGTGGGTGAAAGGTGTTGGTGCTCGAACGTTAAAGACTGATTAATTCGAGAAAGATCTCAGTTAGTGAATAAAATAAAAATTGAGGAATATATGATACTTTTCATAAGCTAATGACCTCTAACCATTCAAGAAATTACAAAAAAAATATGATGCACCTAGAATTCCCAGGCACATTTATCATAAAATCTCCCTCTAGACCAAAAAACCCACTTTAAGCTCCACCCACTGGTGGAATTACCACATGATAGATTAAAAATGGGTAGGTAATCATGAATAGAAGACTTCAAGGATATATCATGATTATTATAGTTTATCTAATTCCATGAGAACCGTTTAAAATGAAGACCTTCCCTTGACTCGATTTAGAATTGATGTAGCCTACAATGGAAATGTTCACTTGAACATGACCTGAGGAAACTTCAAACCAAGCATATGGAAGGTTTTTATTAGATGATGGAATTGGAGAATCATATTGAAGCATGAAGTTGTATAGAGTTATTTTTTCATACAAAGGATAATCTAGAAGCTCTGGTGAAAGAAGAATATTTAGAATACCTTCTTGAGTGATGATATGATATTGGGGGTCAGGTTTGATGTTTTTTCCAATAGAAATTCTCCTCTTAATCATGGTCGTAAAATCAATCATCAAACTAGATGAAGGATTTTGGTCATAATCCATTTTATCCCTGTGATAATAAAATTCATCAAAAAGATATAACATTTATCAAAGTGATAAATCATGTATAGCATAGTTTAAGAACCACATAGCATGTTATGTGAACTATGTAATGATTGAAATCACTATATATATTACCCATTGATATAATAATTATCTATAACTATACATTAATAATTATTATAAAAATTAAAGTAATTAGTTTGTAAGAATAAGATTTTTTGCATGATAAAGCTTCAGTATGTGAAATAGACCATTTGAAAAGGTAAATTTCTATACAGGGAATAATGTAAATTCATGAGCTCAAGATAATTTTCAAATAAATTATAGGTTTTTGGGTGATAAATGAATCAACTTGACACCTTTTATAGGTGTGGACCCTCCTCCATATCCACACGCACCCCACAAAGAATTTAACTGGGCTGACTTCATCCTCAAAATTGACTCCTTTTCATGTCTATTAGACCCCATTTCGATGGGGGAAATTTTTTAGGCCTGGTAAAATCTGAAAATAATTTGATAAATCTCTGATGAATTTGGGAAAGCTAAAAAATAAATGGAGAAGGAATTCATAGAGTTTAAAATAGGTAAAGTAACCAGAACCACAAAGTAGCCCATCCTTCATACATAGTGCATACTATACTGGATCTCTGATCAACGTGGCGCTCTTGTAAATGAAAAGAAATTGTTTGCAGAGCGGGATGGTAAGGAAACACCCCCCAAAAACAAATATACATTTTTCAGGAGGAGGTTTTGAAATAAATCCCCCAAAAATGAATATTTATTTTGTAGGAGGGGTAGTGATATAACTCCCCCCATGAATGAATATCTATTTTGTGGGAGTAGGTGATGATTTAATGCCCCCACAAATTACCTTTTCATTTTTGAGGAAATATAGTGATTTAATGCCCCCGAAAAAAAACCTTTTAATTTTATGGGTTGAGAAATGATTTAACACCCTTGGTAAATAATTTTAATTCATTTTTTGTGTGAGTCTCCCTTTTCACCACCCCTTAAACCACAAAATTTCAGGCGTATTATGGTTTTATAACTCAATTGCATGGTGTCAGGTATGCTATATAGACAACCAACTGACATGAAAAAATGGTTATTTTTTGTTCCTATAAATACTTGGTCATTGAAAAAAAGAGTGGATAAAGAACATAAGGATAGAAAAGAAGACTAGAGAAGACTCTTGTAGGTATTTCACCCACCAAATATTGTGAAGGAGACCCGCAAAAGGTATCCTTTACGAGAGGACCTGTTTGGAAAACTGTAAAGGGTACCCTTATGCCCGCAAGTGAGGGTCATGAGGAAGTAGTCCCCTTCATAGAACCCTTTTTTATTCCTCAATCCTCATAGAAAAGACCAGTATATAGAATGAGGTATCCTAAGGGTCTTTTAACCTTCCACACTTACTACCCTCCTTCCATGTAGTGCTCAACCCCATTTTGGCCCCCTAGTTAATTGTCTAAGTATCTTCACATATCTCCTACTAGAAACTAGGAATGATTTTATTAAGACCTCCTCCATGGCCACTTAATTCATTCAACCTAGAGAAAAGATACACTATCATGTTCTTCATCCAGTATTGCATTCCCTTAGTAATCAAAGACCTACATTTAACTTCCCTAGTGGTTGGGATCCTTATAAAGTTCATAGTATTTTATTATCATGGTAATTAGGATCCCAATATTAGGAATGGTGGTTGATGACTCATCAGGTGGGTTTCAGAATCTATCGCTCGTATCCCCACCCTCATCCACTCTTACACCTATCGAAATGGGAAGGGAGTGGGATATTTTTAAGGGAATCCCTCTTGGATTAATCCCCTAGTCTTTAAAGTGAGATATTCCTCTTTCTTTACATCTTCTCACCCTTATACACTAGCGGATGAAGGATATTGTGTAGATTTTCAGATTCCTTGTTTCCTATTATTTCTCACACTGAGTATGAATCGCATGGTTTTATGGGTTAGTGGTGATCATTTAATCATCACAATCAAATATCTCATTGTGTCTCCTATTCGGTATAAGAATAAATCATGTTATCACCACCTCAAAGGGGGAATATTTCCAATGAGGCAACCCATTGGGCCTCCTCCATAGGTGTAAGCCCCAACCTTACAAACTACATGGGATTTGATTTCTTTCCAAATGGGATATGTATCAAGCCTCCCAAAGGTTCAAACCCAACATCCCAAGTTCACCCTAATCTTCTCTCGGCCATATTCTCAGTAGGGTCATATCTAACCTAGATGGTTATATACCTTCTAAGTCCATTGGGTCATTTCAGCATAATTCTTACACCATCCTTGTCTAAGCATCATACACATATATTTCCTTGATGCATGATGTTAAATTGCATCATCCGGTCCTCATCACATGGACTTAAAAGGTATGATGTGTCCCGTTAAGTGTCACTAAACTATATAGGTTCTAATTTTTTTATTAAGGATGTGTAGGAAGCCCTTTCATGGGCACAATCACAACATAAAAACAACTCATTTCTTCCTTGATGATGATAAATTTTGGAGTGCCCCACTATGTGAATTAAAACTAGCATCATGATAATAAACAAAATAAGAATATTTAATCTGTATAAATGGTACCATCTATGGAGAACCTCAGATACATACATATGTCTCCATCGATGAAGTAACTCAAACACATATAGATGATTCTAAAGATAATACATGCTAATAATTGATTTTTAATATAAGGGTGACCCATTCTATATTTGGGATTTAATAAAGGATTCATGAATATGTCTTAAATATATAAGAGATTCCTAGATTAGGCAATAATTCTCCCCAAAAAGGTATGATGACCCTAACCTCCTATCCTCTCAACCAATGTGAGTCTTTAAGTGTGGTTGGAACCATTTCCCAATGACCACCAGCCTTTGGAAAGAAGGTTTGTGAAACATCACAAATAAGGGAACTATTGGATGTTTTTGTTTCCATAAATAAATCCCATTGAAAACTACCAGAAAAGGGACGTGAAACAAAAATAGTGAACCCAACGTGAACAATTGTGAAACCATACTCAACCCCCCATAATCAATTATAGATGTTCTAGGTTTTTCATCCAAAACAACCATATACTCAAATGTTATTATATTAATCTAATAACCTTATTTTTCTCTATTTCCATCCTATGGGGAATGAAAACATCATTTGTGTGTATGTGTGGACAACCACCTCCACAAAGCGATATATTTCATTTCTTATATCATACTTTCATGGTTGATTATTATGATAGATTTAATTAATATGTAATATATTATTGGCATAATTATCATCATGTAAATATACTATATCATCTTTTTTTCTTACCATTCCATCCATTGAAAATGATAATGTTGTTAGTGTGTAGGTGTGGACTACCACCTCCATGAAGTGATGTGATTCATTTGTCATGTACTCCTTTCATGGATAGTTATAAAATAGTATTTAATGTATAAAAAATATAATTAGATTATGATTAATATTCTGGATATGATATAATAATGACTCATTTGACCACAATCATACTTATAGGTTCTAGGCATGGTGGAATTGTCCATTGTTGGTATGATCAGATCAGATTTTAGTCTTAATTTATGTGAAATTATTGCTACACGTTATTAAAACATCATGTACAATGATAACTATAAATTACTTGACTAAATTAAAATTCCATAACCAAAATATGAGGATCTTCACTTATAATTTATAATTAATTTATGAGCAGATATAGAATTACCTCAACTTGTAATTCCATTTTCTTTAATGACCCGATTGACTGGATCTCATCTTACCATAGTTGAGATGTAGGATATATGTTTAAAATCCCTCTAGAAGTGATTCACACATAAACCACAATATCTAAATATCATTGTATAATTGTCGTGTGCTAACATGGCCGGTCCTAATCACTTGCATTGTTTGTGGTTGATCGTAGCATAATTCTTCTTGAAGGAGGAAGAAATTTTGATGTTATCTCGATAGATTGAGAGAGGAGGAAGAGAGAGTGAATTCTAGATGTATAGATATCTATCTAGGGATTTAGAGAGTCTCTCTATATCCATTTTGTCACACCAAAATTGATTATGTAATGTATTATAATTAGATATTTATTATAGAAAGTTTAGGATTGGAAAATCACACACATGCCCCTTCCAAACCTAATAATTCTTAGTTAACCTCATGTGTAATAATAATAATACTATTATTATTATTATTATTGATTTCTTTGCTTGTAGAACACATTAATAATATAAATAAATATCATTTATACCATTTATAATCGAACCTTTAAGCTTGGTCTTCTTCCCATCATCAACATTTACTCATCCTTGAATAATGATCATTTAATAAGTAAATGTCACTACATTATTCTATGATAAATATAATAAATGTTATATTCACCAAATGTTAAAATAAATATTTATTATTATTATTTAACTCATTTATTATTTTAAATAACTTGTGATTAAATTATGGTGATAAACCAAACACAAATAATTATTATTTATTCCATCTTGTTAAATTCAATTCTTGAATTTAACTGAGATTTCAGACACACTTAGTGTGTGACCCTCTAGGCCTATTTCTCAAAGGAATTGGGTATAAACACCTAAAGTCTAAGGTTATCATCTATAAACATTCCAAGGCACCCATAGAGAAATATTTTAATGTCACAATGACATTTAACCTCCAATAAATGCTTACCATATAATATAATCCCTTTATTGTGATATCTCTAATAAAGAAGGTTGCATGTTGGTTCCATCAACCTTTACGCTCAATTTATCTTTATTTGAATTTATAAAAATGTACTCACCCACTAAACACCATGTAAATGGATTTATATAGGCAATTCTATTTTAATCAATGGACTTGGGATATCAACTTTTGACAATAGACAAAAGGGAAAAATTCTTTCTCATATTATCCATTGATGAAATATCACTTATGATGAACCCACCATATCCTAACCCACCTTAATCATATTTAATCTTAGTTTTCATCAATACATCAAAGTATTTGAGTCATAATATCCATTAATGATAATCTTAAAGTATAAGTATTAATACATGTGTCTTCATATAGAAACATCCAATGACGCATAGAAATGTGGATTTACTATAAATGGATCTATTCTTATAACCACCTATCTTGTACATCACCAAGGGAAAACACTATGAGAAGTTTTATCAATCTCTTATGATACTCTTACCTTTGATAACCTATATTGTTTATGTCCCTTCAGACAATATCATCCGACCATAGAAAAAAATATTCAAGAATGATGTTGTGGCACCTACTAGTTCTCATCATAGTGGGTAACTAATATTACCTTTTAGTGAAACATATATTCTTATGACATTATCAGTTATTAATTTCATACAGATAAATAATCATTATGTAATAATAAACATCAATAAAACTGAAAACATATAATCATGTACTAAGAAATTCAGTTCTAGGGTATCAACTCCAACAAACCCCCACTATCCCTAGTGACAACTAATTATAAATTTAAGTCCACTAGATCTCACATAATAATCATGAATATTCTATGATAAATCCTTCATTAAGGTTTCTTCCATGTTTTTCTCCATGGATACTCTACTCACCACAAATTCACCTCATTGAGAAAAATCCCTTAAGAGATGAAACTTCTGAAGTATACGCTTTTTCCTTTGGTGTGATATCAACTCTTTAGAGAGATAACTCATTGTAGTGTTATCATGGTAAATTTTTATGGGATCTATACTGTTAGGCACAACATCAAGCTCTTGGAAAAAATTTTGAATCCAAACTACTTCCTTGGCAGCATTAGAAGTCACAATATAGTTGGACTCCAATGTAGAATTGGTGAAAACCTACTTCATTGAACTCTTCTAGATCACATATCCACCATTGATACAAAATACATATCCTAACTATTATTTAAGATCATTTTGATCTATTTAAAATCTAGTACTTATATAAAACTGATGTCATTGCCGAGCACATAAAATTAGATATTGTTTTTTAACTAGAATTTCTACAGTATAGCAGGAACCTTAGGTAATCTCTTGAAGGATTCTTAGATAATTAATTTAAAATTAAGATTATTATTATGAAAATTATGAATGGTATTGTATAAAATTTGGGTTTTTTAATTTAAGATGAAAGCATATAAAATCAAGAAATACAAAAATCATAAATTGACAGGTTTGATAAAGTGTGATCAACCTGGGGAAATCTCATGATGCTCATCCTTCATTACTTCAATAGATAGGATTTAGATATTTTAATCCATAGTTTGTAAAATATAGAAATATATTTTTAATAAGTGTATACTATAATACCTCTTAGTTTTTTTTTATAAATACAAAATTATTCACCATATACCGTTGATGATAGGGTGATTTGTGTCCAACTTCATAACCGAAACTCACCAAGGAAACACACAAATAACTCAACGTTTTTTCTAGGTTTCAGTGTTATTTCAATGTGTTACCATGAAATTAAATTACATAGACATGGTAGTTTTTATGATAGTTCAATTGAACAATATGAACTACACAAACACCATAATTAAAAGGGGGAAGAAGAAGTAGTGAACGGTGTGTGAAACATCACATGAATGGGTACCCCTAAACATGATCATGTGAATTGAGCATGACATACCAATATATAACTCAATTAAATGATAATATATTAGAAATAAAAATAGCACAAAAACTTGGAATTAAAAATATCATTCAAAATAATACAAACGTGAATCTTGGGATTTGCATCATGTTCCTCCCCAGGTGATCACAAGGAGTTTATAACTCCATGGAAGTGGAAGAATCCATAGATGTGAAGAATATATTCACAAGAGATCCAATCCTAACCTCTTGTAAATAAAAATAATATAATTATTGTGAGGGTTATTTTATGGGTGAATAAATCAAAATTTTAACAAAATAATCCAAGTGCCTAAGGGACTAGGTGACTATCCATGGAATATTTTTTCTTACTTCTTTATTTAGATATTTGACTGAACAAAATACATGAAAATGTCTTGAAATTTGGTGTAGAGGTGGTTATTTGAGTTATAAGTCCAATTGATATATAATAATCTTAATTTTTATGTTTGAGGATTGAGTTATGGCCCAAATACAGAAGGGTGGTCCAATATGCCCCCCCCCCAGAATGTCTTCACTTATGGGCCATGTTTGGGCCCCTTTTGATCACATTCAGCCTTTGGTCCAGTAAGATTAATTGTATCCTAATGATCATAGAATCTTGAAAAAATTAAATTTTAATATTTGAATTAGTTTAGTTAATTATATGATAAAAATAGTGAACTTATTTCAAAATGATCCATTGTGCAATTGCATATTTTTAATCATGTTTTCAACAAATAAATTCAAAACAAATAATGAGTGAAAAAAGGATTAAATAATGGGATGATAAAATTCATAAACAATGTAATACAAAATTATAAGTGTGATAATATATGTTATATCATTGTGAAATAACACCCACACAACTAAATATTTGTACTCCTGGGAAAATTATTATATCATAATCATGTCCCATTCCTAAATCATGGGTGAGAAAACTTCCAAGATTATTTTGAAATGAAATTAATCATGTATAATTTATGAAATAAAATTTCTATAATTTTTCTTCTCACTCGTTCAAATTTTTTCAACTTCATTTTCTCACCCATGAAACATGTCGCAACCTACCTCACCTAGAAATTTTCCCTCTTCACTCAAGGGACATATAAAAGTGGAGTTATTATCTTTTCCCAGAGTTCATGTGATCTTACCATATACCTTCATAGATTATAAGTTCTATACCATAAGAAACTATTGTTCTACTTAATAGTACTTCTAATAGGTTTTTATGAGGTTCAAGGGTTAATAGGATTTTATGTTTAAAAAATATGATGCGGAAGAAGAGTGTTTAATATCTTAAGTAAAAAAACATGTCAAAATTCAAAAAGTTTTCAGAATGAATATACACACTCAACCCCTCACAAAGTGTATCACTTACAACTCACTATCTCCATTGTCCATTTTGTGTGAGTTTTTAATATATTAAGTAAAAGACATATCAAAATTTAGCAAGTGTTCACAATGAATGTACACACTCAAACCCTCACAAAGTGTATCACTTACAACTCACTATCTCCATTGTCCATTTTGTGTGGATCACAATCGATTAGTGAATAATAATGAGTAAACTTTATCTTTTCTCCATTTTTTTCATTTGTTTTGTTTTTTTTCAATTTAAATAACTATATATTTTTTATAATTTTCATTAGAGATAAAAAGGGAAACATGTGTAAAATAATGATACAATATGGATTGTGAACCCAATTCCCAAAACAAATGTAGGAACCATTTATATTAACCCATAACAATGATTATTTCCTGATAATTCCCATGGAAATACCCTCTCCCCCACACTTTATGGAAAAGAACAAGAAAGTAAATAATATATGGGTAGGTAGGGAAAATATTTCTTGTAATGTGTCTATATAATAGGCATTTCATGGCCTCTAAGGCTTAAGAAAGGTAAAATTTCAAGGTGTAAAAATAGAGGTTAATTGTAAAAAGGTATTTTCAATGAATGATAGTCTCTATCATGAATGTATTACACTTGAATATAATGGATTCATATAGAATCAAGGAAAGTTATAGTTTCTCTACATGACTCGAGACTCTCAATAAAGTGATTAAATGGAATAATATTCAATAGAGATATTAGAATATCTCTCAGGTTTGGGAGTAAAAATATCAGTCAGTTCTAATGAGGCATGGGTTTCAAAAATCCATTAAACTCATAAAAATGATTTAAAAATACAAATTCTATAAAAATATTCCATATCGAATTCATTTGAAAATAATTTTTCCAAAAAAAATTAATTTTCCATAGAATTGAATCAAGCATGAAAAATGATTTTGGATATTCTCTTTAAGAACAAAGTTTGTTAAAAAAATAATAAATAGAAACACAATGATTTTATGTTTTTTTTTTGTTTTTTTTTTCTTTTTTAATATAAATCCTAAATATCCTATGTCACTCTACCACACAACTAAAAAATACATTATCCTTAATGAAATAATTTTAAATAAATATAAAAATAAATAAAGGTAGGGAGAAGGGACATCCTGCTAAGTGGTGTCATATACGGCATCCAGCGGCTTTATTTCCTCCATTGTATGCTTTTTAAAATCTTTATAGAAGTTTTTTAGACTCTATACATTGATGGTAAACCTTTTTCTACTCTTCTAATGAAAAACTTGTATAGTACCAAAAGGGTAAACATTAGTAATTGTGTAAGGACTGAGCCATTAGGAACAAAGCTTACTTGGGTGGAGCTTTAGCTTGGAATTGTACATAAGGACCTTCTCACAAATATAAAAATTTCATTAATAAATCATATCATCATGGATTGTATTTTTATTCTCTTTATAGATCTAGAAGTTTTCATATTCATCGCGACTAATTTCTTCCAACTCTTGAATCTACAGCTTCATATGTTTACCTGCATCTGAAAGATTCATAATAAATTGTTTAATATCCTAATATGAATAGTGTTCTACCTCCATCGAGAGGTGAAAATCCTTTAAAAACATAATCCTATATGGTGAAATTATGATTGGGGTTTTAAAATCTATACAGTATGCCTAAAGTGCATCATCCAAGTGAAAACTTCAATCTTTCCTATTGAGTTATACCATTTTTTCCAAGATTTACTTAACTTCGTGATTTGGGATTTCATCTTTTCCATTAGTTTGGGGTGATATACAATGAATACTTTATGAACAACCCCATATTTATGGAGAAATTTTTTCATGTTGTGATTGCAAAAAACTGAACCCTGGTCACTAATGGTGAATCTTGGAAAACTGAACCATCTAAAAATCTAGGACCTCACAAAATCAACAACCACTTTTGAGTCATCAGTCCTGATATCCTTTTCTTCCACCCATTTAGAGATATATTCAAAAACCAATAATATATACATAAATCCAAATGAATTTGGAAAAGACCCATGAATTTAATTCCCCGTGCATTGAAGATATCACAAAATAACATGGGTTGTTGGGGAATTTCATTCCACTTGGAGATATTCCCTGTGAATTGACATTGAGTAAATTAATTACAAAACTGATGGTCATATCTATATAATGTTGTCCAATAAATTTTCAATTTAAGGACCTTTCTATATGTACATTGAGAGCCAAAGTTTCCCCCATGATCCAAAGTGTAGAAGAAGCTCAAAACTGAGGTGAACTCATGGTCAGGGACACACCTAAAAACAACTTGGTTGCTATAAATTATCCAAAAATATGGGTCATCCCAAATGTACCATTATGAATCATACTTAAGTATCAAGGATTATTAAGTGATGAAATCAATTAGTACCCAATATTCTACTAGAAAATTCATAATGTCAGTATACCAATGGGTAAGGTCCACAATATCACAAAGGTTCTCACAAGGAAAGAATTATCCAATGTGGAGGGATGAGTCAACATGGGGGGTCCAATGGTGGGGAAATATTGCTAATGTGGTAAACTACCACATTTTCCACTCCTAGAGGAGGAGAATCCACCAAATTAGGTGGGGATTAGCTTTGGATTTCTTAAAGAGAAATCAAAGGTCAGCATTGTGAGAAAAAAAAAATTAAACCGAGAAGATATGAACATAATTTTTAAAAGGAAAAAACAATAGAAATAAGTTCTTTTTCAGTGGTTGTGTAGTTTTCCTAGGTAGGGTCAAGGTTATATGAGGTATATGTAATGGCATGAGGATCCTTCTCAACCCTTTATGATAAAATTTTCCCAACTGCTAATTTAGAGGCATCACACATAAGTTCTAAGGGGATATCCCACCTTGGTGGTTGGATGATTGAAGATGATGTGAGACTCATTTTTAGTGAATTTAATGAATCCTCGCAATTTTTATCAAACAAAAACTCCAAATCATTTTGTAATAATTAGTAGAAGGGAAGTGTGATCTTACTAAAGCCTTTAATGAACCGACAGTAAAAACCAGCCTGGCCCAAGAAATATCGCACCTCACAAACATGTTTTGGATATTTTGGGGATAAAATTAATTAAATTTTTTATTTATCCACTTGAATTACCTCATTTGAAATAACATTCCCAAGAACTATCCCCCGCTCAACCATGAAATGGAATTTCTTGTAATTTAATACAAGATCATCTTCAATGTAATGATGGAGGATATAACCTGGTTGTGAGAAACAGTCATCAAAGAATGATCTATAAACCAAAAAATAATACATAAACACTTCCATACAATTATCAAGGAAATCAAAAAATACTCAGCATACATCATTGAGAAGTAACAAGAGAATTATATAGAGAAAAAGGCATCCTCCTATATACAAATGTGCTAAATGGATAGAAAAATGTTGTATTTTATTGATACTTAGGGTCTATATGGATTTGAAAATAAACTAAATAGCCATCAATAAAATAATAATGGGACTTAAAATCTAGTATTTATAACATTTGTTCAATTAAAGGTAGAGTGAAGTGGTCCTTTTGTGTAGCTTGATTCATTCGATGGTGGTCAATACAGACTCGCCAAGTTTTTTCCACACATGTTAGAACCAATTAATTTTATTCATTTAACACAACCATTATTCTATCTTTTTTATGTGAAATTTTCATTAGGCTAACCCATTTACTATCATATATAGGATAAATGATCCCAACATTAATTAATTTACTGAATTCTAATTTTACCACTTCAAAGAGATTGGGATTTAATAGGTACTAATCTTGCCTTTTGGGTTTAGCCTCATAATATAAAATTATATGGTGCATAAAAATAGATGGGATAATCCTATAAATATCAAACAATGTCTATCATATCACCTTTTTACACTCTCTCAAAAGTTCTAGCAGTTTTTATTCTTGTTTTGGAGAGAGTTTTTTTACAATAATGATGGGCAATTGATCAATACCCTCCAGATAGGCATGTTTTAAATTAGATGGAAGAGGTTTTAATTCCAATTATAATGGTTTTTAGATTTAGGGAGAGGATTTAGGGGGAGTGAGGTCCATGAAACTTTCTATCTACTCATGTTTATTCTCTAATAACAGAGAATCTCTAGAAATGAGATTTCTAAAATCATCGACGATCATGGGTACCTTATAATGAACACACTCATCAATTAAATCACAAAATTTACACTTTTCCAAACCCACACAACACTCAAAACATGAATCAAAACTCAAATCATCTAATATTCAAGAATAAGAAAATTAATCGGAGTATGGTTCAAGGGGATAATGTTTTGTGTGTGTGTTTTATTAGAGATAACTTTCATCGAATAGATAGGAAGATTAGAGTACTCCTCAATTAGGTGTTTCATAAAATCAAGGATATTAAAACTCACCTTTTCTCCATCTAAATCCATGTAAATAATACCAATATGAACATTGATGATCATATTTGTTGTTTTAAGGAATGGCCTTCCAAGTATGAGAGGTGTATTTCCTCAAGTTAGGGTATCTTCTATTTGAATAATATAGAATTTTACAAGGAAGATGAGATTTTTCACTCTTACTAGGACATCCTCGGTCACTTCTAAAGGGTGTTTTGTTCTTTATTTGGAAAGTTTCATGACAATTCCCATTATTTGAATCTCTTTAATAGGTAGATAAGTATACATAGAGTGAGTAATTGCATTAATTAAAACACCTAAATCTAGAATTTCATCATAAAATAAGGTATCCCCTATGTTGAAAGGTATTTTAAAAGTTATTGTATCATTGTATTTGGTCGAAATAATTGTTTATATCAAATTTGAGGCATTCCTTCCAAGGTTTGCTCTCTCATTCACCTTAATTCGTTGTCTGTGGGTACAAAGTTTCTTAAGAAATTTGGAATGGCGAGGAATTGTTTTAACTACATATAATAAAGTAATGTTAACTTATACCTTTTTAAATGTATCCATTATTTCATTATCAATCTCATTATCAACAAATTTATTAGTTTTAGAGAGTCTTTATGGGAAAGGAAGTAGAATGGATTGTTCATGAGAAACCTCAATGATAATTTGTTTACCATTTTTGTTTTTTTCTTTACTTGGAACTTTTGAGGGTAGGGGAGGAGAGTTTTAAAGAGGGGGACATACCTGTTGGGTAGAATCATCAGAAGAAGAAACTTATTTACCACTAAAAAGTGTGATTTTATATACATTACCTTTGTCCTTATGATTAGTAATAGTTTTTTAAAATAGTATTCTAGAACCCTGGATCTTTATCTCACTGATGGTGTTTTCCAATTTTCTAACTTGAGTTTGTAGGTCTTGAAAATCCAATTGTGCGGTTTCTTGGAACTGGAGGTTCTAGGTTGCCATTTTATTCACCATTCTCTCAATTATTGGTTTATATTTGGGATGAGGAGGATTTTTTCGACATGGTGAAGGATAAGATGGTTGCATACCTTCACCTTGTTGATACCAGTTTTATTTAGGGTAGCTTGAGTTTCCACCTTGTCAGTACAATGGTTGTGCTTTCCACTCAGGGTTTGGATTTGGCTTGAATGGTTATTTCTTTAAGGGAGTTTCTTATTATAATGGATTCCCAAGTAATACTAATGTACAATACTTAGATGAATCCTGAAATTATGGGTACTGGTCATAAAAATGAGTGTTATTGAAACAAATACCACAATGTAATGGAACAATAGGAAAGTGTGAATTACCTTATGCTTGAGATAATTTCCTAATAAGGGTATGCATCTTATCAAGTTTATTACATACCTTTTATTATATGGATGAATGGCTTGCCTCATGAACTCCTCGATTGGGTGAAATTTATCATGTACCAAATTTATGTGCATTTTGATCCATGTTGACTATTAAGTTATGAGCGTCGGTAGGAGTTTTATCAACTAGGGAACCACCATTTACAACATCTATCATAACATGATCCATGGGGAAAAGTCCCTCATATTATTATTGAATTATAAATTTTTCACTAATTTGGTGATGGGGTCAACTTGAACAAAGTATTTTGAATTTTTACCAATCTACATGAAGGGTCTCTCCTTGTGATTTTATAATTCCACAAATTTCTTTTCTAATTGATGTAGTTCATTAGGAAGGGAATAAATTCTCTAGAAAGATTAGTTTCATGTTATTCCATCCCTTAATTATGGTAGTAAGATAGTATAGTTAGTCTTTGACTACACCATTTAGGGAGAAAGGAAAGGCCCTAAACTTTATGAGGTCCTTAATCATATTTTGGGGTTTCATAGTGGAGCAAACTATGTGAAATTCCTTGAGATGTTTCTAAGGGTCCTTAATAGGAAGACCATGGAATTTAGGAATGAGGTGTATGAGACCTAATATCAACTCAAGTTTGACTTCTTTCTTAGGGTATTGGATGTACACAGGTTGGTACTCCACATCAGGAGTGGTTAGTTATTTTAAAGTTCAATTATTTGTAGCCATGATTTCTAAGGTTTCATTAGGTTCATTTTTTTATTTTTTTGGGATGACTTGAGGTTCCAAAAGGGTTTCCTCAATGTTACTTTATTGTCCTACTCTATATGACCAAATTTGTGAGTGAAGTGTCCTTTCAATTTATGGGTCAAATTCAAATAGTATTTATTTTTCAGATCTTGTCATGAAATAATGATGTCCAGTTTGATTTTTTTTTAAAGAGATAATGAGTAAAATAATAACACTTAAGAAAAGGTGAAAAGAAAATATAATTATATATTATATATAGAGAGATATAATAAGAGAGAGAAAATAAAGAAGACGCGCAAAAAAAAAGAAAAACAAAAAAAAACAAAAACAAAAATAATCAAAAGGGAAGGGGAAAATATTTAAAGAAGTAAGAAATAAAAAAATGTAAGAAATGATCTTGTCACCCTAGAAACAGCACAAAAATTTGATCTCATTGTCGAGCGCGTCAAATTAGATATTGTTTTTTAACTAGAATTTCTGTAATATAACAAGAACCCTATGTCATATCTCAATAGAGCCTTAGATCATTAATTTAAAAAGAATATTATGATTGTGAAAAATATGAATTGGATTGTTTGAAATTTTGTTTTTTTATTTAATATGAAAGCATATAAAATCAAGCAATACAAAAAATTATAAATTGACATATTTGATTAAGTGTGACAAACTCGAGGAAATATCATGATGCTCATCCTTCATTGCTTTAAGATATAGGGTTTAGATATTTTAATACCTAGTTTTTAACATATATAACTATATTTTTTCTTATTTTATACTAATATTTCTTTTAGTATTTGATCAAAAACACAAAATGATTCACCAGATACCACCAATGATAGGGTGATTTGTGTCTGACTTCATAAATTAAAATCTCCAAGGCAACACATGAAGAACTCAACTTATTATGTAGGTTTTATGTTATTTAAATTTGTTACCATGACATGAAATTACATGTCCATGGTAGTTTTTATGAGAGTTTGATTGAAAAATATTAACTACACAAAAACCATAATTAAAAGGGGGAAGAAGAAGTAGTGAATGATGTGTGAAACATCACATGAATGGGTACCCCAAAACATGATCATATGAGTTGAGTATGAAATAACAGTACATGAATTAATTAAATAATAAGAGAGGATGAAGGTAAAAAATATACAAACCTGTAATTAAAAGGATCATTCAAAATAATACAAACATGAAGCTTGGAATTTGCATCACATTCCTTACTGGGTTATCAAAAGGAGTTTAGAACTACATGGAAGGGGAGTAATCCATAGATGTGAAAAATATTATCCCAAGATCTTTAATCCTACCCTCTAGTTGATAAAAATAAGATAATGAGGGTAAGGGGTGCTTTTATGGGAAAATACATCAAAATTTCCACAAAATAAGTCAAGTGCCTAAGGGACTAGGTGACCATTCATGGTAGACTTTTTCCTCCTTCTTTATCCAGCTATTTTACTGACCAAAATGTGTAAAAATTTCTTAAAATTAAATATAGATATGGAAATTAGATTTATCTATTCAGTGGAGGTGTAAAAATCCCAATTGGATGTCTGAGGATCGAGTTATGTCCCAAATACATAAGGGTTATCCAACCTAGCCCGCCCAGAATGTCTTCACTTGTGGACCAAATTTGGGCCCCTTTTACTCACATTCAGCTTTTGTTCTAGTTATATTAATTTAATCCCAATGACCATATAATCCTACAAAAAATAAATTTTAAAATTTTTATTAGTTTAGTTAATTATATGATAGAAACAGTGAACTGTTATCAAATTGGGCAATTGTGTAATTGCATCTTTTTTAGAATGTTTTCAACAAATGGATTCAAAACAAATAATGGGTGAAAAGGAATTTAATAATGGTATTCTAAAACCCATAATCAATATAATACAAAATTATAAGGGTGATAATATATGTTATATCGTTGTGTGATCAAACCCCTGAGAACTAGCTCTTCATCTCCTCCATACATCAGGAATGTATCCTTAGTTCACCTAAGACACTTAAGGATAGCCTTAACAATAATACAATGTTATTCACCTAGATTTTATTTATATTTTCCTACTATGCTCAAATAATACGAAACATTAAGCATAATATATAATATGGAATGCATTATAGATCTTATCACAGAAGCATATATGATCTTACTCATTATCTATCTTTCCTCTTCTACTTGAGGGCACATTTTATTGGAGATATGTACACCATGTGACTCTAAAACCAATCCCTTCTTGGATTTCTCATGATTAACCTATTTATTATATGTTCAATTTATATACCATGACATATTCCAAGTATCCTCTTGGATCTATCATGCATGATATTGATCCCTATAATATAGGTTGTATCACATAAGTCCTTCATAGAGAAGCACTTGCTCAACCATGCCTTAACCTCTTGTAAGGTTGGTATATAATTTCTAATCAGTGACTTTTAATCAATATATACTACTATTAAAACAACTATTTTCCAACTAAACCACTTATAAAAACATGAATCATATTCATTCTTAATGAAACCAAATTCTTTTATGGCTTCATCAAACCAAATGTTCCATTACCTAGATGATTACTTTAATCCATAAATGGAACTCTTTAACTTACATACCTTTTTGGAATTTCTTGTATTTTTAAACTCTTCTGGTTGTTTCATATACACATCCTCATTAAGGTTCCCATTAAGTAAGGAAGTATTAACATCCATTTTCCAAATCTCATAGTCATGGTAAGCTATTATGGAAAGAAAAATTCTGATGGATTTAAACATGGAAAATGGATACAGGGTTTCATCATAGTCAATTCATTAATGTTTTATAAACCCTTTAGCCACTATCCATGATTTTTAATTATTTAATTTACCTTTAATGTCCATATTTCTCTTGAATGCCCATTTACAATGAACAGGATTTATATCAACTATGTAACACCCCAAGATTTCATAGTGTGTTATTTCTTCAAAATAATTCAATAACTTGCACTACACGCAACACCGAGTTCAATCACACCATGACTTACAAAAATAAGCCATTCAAAAGCGGTTATGAATAGTATTATCTAAATTTTAAACTTTATATAATCCTTATAATTTTAGAATCCATATTATGAGTTTCTTTGATATAATGCAAGAACAAATTCATTTTCAGTATTGCACTTTTATCAACTTTTAATAGTGAACCCTTTTTAAATACAATATTTTATACTTTTTGACTAAATGGGGACATCAAAAAAATTTAAAATGAAACATCCCAAGCTTACACGGTACGCTTTCCTTTGAATAAAACAGTAGCGTGTGTTGTACGCAACTTCGAGTTTTAACACACACCACAACCGATCAAACTAGCCGTTATGAATAGTAATACCTAATTTTTGAAATTATATATATATTTTATATTTTAAAATGGACTTAATTTTTGGATTCGTAATATCGAATTTAGCCTAAGGTGAAATTTTGGTACATTTCGGATAACTTTCATATTTTGATGAATAGTGAAAATTTCTAAATTTTAATTAAAAACAACTTTTTTAATCAAAATAATTAATAGTGATAAATTATGAATTTGATTGGTTTTAAAGTATATTTAGAATATATTTTTACCATTCAATTTAATGATTGTCATTGGACATAATTTTACAATTAAACCGAACATAAACAAGTGTCAATCTTTTGATAGTTATTATCTCTTAAAAACACGCTTTTTGTTTTGACAGCGGGAATTAATTTTAAATTAATTTCTGCCACTTCTGTGTTTTGAATTTAGAAAAATGGATTCCATATTTGGAATCAGGATGTTCAAATTGTGTAAATAGGTAACTTTTATTTTTAGACATTTTGAATAATTACTGCGGTAAATATTTTATTTACCATGGTTAAGGGTAAATCCGGTAAATAAGGGTTAAAAAATAATATTATAATAATACTAAATTACCCTAAAACGTGTCTTAACCCTATTGGTTGATACATGGTCGACCATGGGAATCTTTGGGTCTATTTTGGGACCCCATGGATTCACTTGTAAGTGATAATGACACATTATATTAATAAAGTTAAAATAAAAATAAAAATGGCATAAGCTTACATCTTTTAGAAGAACAATTTTTACATAGGGTTATACATGTTGTATTTTCGATTATAAATATTCATTAGAAAGTTAAAAAGATTTCCTACATAATGATATTTTATTTATAATTTTTAGACATTAAATAATTTATTTTATTTATGACACAATGATGATGCAGTAATTACTATAATAGTGAAAAATTAAAATAATTGATATTATAAATACCCAAATAAATATAATATGAAACTTTTAATGAATTAAACTAATTTTCTAGGATAATATGATATATTAGGATTGATTTAATTGAATTTGTTCGAAGAAATCAATCTGTTATGAGTTTCACAAAAATCAACTATTGAATAGTGTCAAAATTGACATAAAAGAGTTCTTAAAACAAATATTATATTATTAATTGATATTAAATTCATAAAAATCTAAGGTTCGGCCAAGAGACTTATATCATGATAGGTTCATCATTAATGGACCACTTGGGGGTCTCTTGGATGTATATGGTATGTTTATTAACCATATTATATAAAAATACAAAGAGACATTGTAAAAGTGAAACTAATTAACTTAGAGTTAATACTTAAAGATAAGGTTAATATAAGTACCCAAACCTGTCTAAATTCTATTGGTTGAGTCGTTTTCGACCCATCCCCACCTTAACCTTTGAATAGTCAACTTTGGAGCCATTAGAAACCGAATATGAATTTATTATAAATTAATATTTCTAGCCTTTCCAAAGGTGCCCCTCACCCCTCTTATAAAAAGGCACTCCTCCTTCTCATTTCTTCACACCCTCAAAGCCTTTTGGTTCGGCCAAACTCTGCCCAAATACTCTCCCAACATCCCTCAATACAACCTAGAGGCCTTAGTTGTATCAGAAAGCCAACCTAAGGAGCCCTTTTGATCAAATCAAAAGGAAGAACCCGAAGAAGAGGTAATGTTTTCACCACCCTTTTCCAAGTTCATTTCTTCTTCCACTTCTTCTTCCTTTGTTGTTACCATTCTAAAATAATAACTCCAGTATCATCTATATACTGTGATGTTATTATAAATATGGTACAACCATATTCAGTATTTTATCCACCCTTTGAATAACATGTCACCATACGTGCGTACGTACGGCTTACCGTCTCCACGTCGTGGTGTAATTGTTATTCAATATATTATTATTTGGATGGGTATAATAATGATGTGTAACTCATGTAAATAATAAATATAACATGTTAATGATTCTGTATATATGATATACCGTCCATTTATATCAAAATAATGATATTGTCGCTCGTGCGTACGTACGGACTACCGTCTCCACGAACGCGATGAGATTCATTCTCCATCGTATCCATTCGAGTATAATTATCATTTGATGATTTAAAAATGATGTTTAAGGACTTGATATCATTCTGGATATAAATACGATACAACAAACATGGCTTATGTAACAAAACATATAAAAGAAAATGAGTAAGTTAACACCCGAAACGACGATAATTCTAAGATATTATTAACAAATCAATGTTAAAAGATCATATATGATATCATATGAATTCATATGATTCTTGTATAATTTAATAACAATTATTTCACCATTATACAGGAGGTTAACCTACCCCAACCAAGGAAAAGTACAAGGTAAGGTTTATTTCACAATCTCTTCATTATCCGAGGTTGTTTATACGTAATAATCTACTGGGATCTCTTTATCATCCACATCCATGTTTCTTAAAAATGTATTTCAAAACATTTTTACTATTTACAAGAATATGGGTTAAAGTCATTTATACCCTTGTTTGACTTTTTATAAGAAGAATCTTTACGTCGTTTTCCAAACAAGGTCCTTTTTAACCTTTTCGAAAGAATTAAGGTAAGAATGTTTTTTTTAACTTATACGGCGGGTGCGGCTATTTACCGCCGTTATAAAACCTTCAAAGATTTCCTTACAAGCTTACAAGGATATTTTCAAAGTAAATGTTTTATTTTCTAATTATGTGACTTTTAAATGATTTCAAAATGAATATTTTAAGAATTTCAGAAAGGTACTCTTTATCAAAATCAGAATTTTCAATGTTTTAAAGATTTATCTTTCTAAATCTTTTCAATTAATGTCCATGTCTTCAAAATGGTTTTTAAGGATTTATTTATATGGACATGAATGTTTTTAAAAAATTTAATTCCTTTTAAAAGTTTCAAAGTGGTATGGGACACTTTGATTCAAAAATCTATTTTTAATTATAAATTTGTGACTTTTAAATGATTTCAAAAAAGGAGATATTTCTCTCAAATAGTTTTGATTTCATCTATGTCAACATCCTTTGATGGATTTTACGCTTATTTGAAGTTGATTTATTATGATACAAAACTTCTATATTGTATTGAAGGTTTTGTGATATGTTTGACTGTGGATGTGCTATTTTTATACCATTCATAGTTTATGGTGAAATTATTGACATTTCGTATGCTAGTTTTAATACGAATGTTTATGTTATGTTTAAACCTTTTCATAAGGGAATGCATTGGACTTAATAAGTGACGGGTGGAGCCCGCTATAGCTCCTCGATGCATCGGTAGGTCTCATGAGACAAACTAGTGTCTTGGCACAAGTCCTTGACAAAATCTTATTTGTAGTCTTGGCACAAGGCCTTGGCTATGTGGTTATGATAGTCTGGCATTATGCATTCCAACATTATGAAAGTGGTTATTGATTTTTGCATGTGATTATTCGATTAGTAGAATATCCATGTGAATAAGTAAATGGCATTATTTCATTTTATTTATGCCATACCATGTTGAAAGTTCATGTTTAAAAGGCTTTTGTTTTAGTTATACATTGCCTTAAATGTTTATTCTTATTTTGAATGTTCCGCTATATTGTTATCCTTACTGGGCATTTGAGCTCACCCCTTTTCTATGTTTTATTTTTCCCAGGTAGTGAAGAAGTAAATTATGAATGACTTGCAGGGATATTATGAGGGGTTAATAGTGTGGATATGAAGACTTTGTTGTTGTAGTAGTTTTTCACTTTGAAATGTAATGTAAAACTTTATGATTATATCTAGTGTTTCCAAGGCTACTAAACCAATCGGTCTTTCGAGATTTGATCTTTCTTGTGATCATGCCAATGTTATGTAATAATGCACCGACTCTGGGTAGCTGGGGTCGGGGTGTTACAAACTAGTGGATCGATCAGAACCTAATCTTGGTTTTGATACATAGAAACCATCTCATAATTCATGGATTTTTGTCATCTTATGTATTTTTAGATTTCTAATGCATCCTTGTAGGATATAGGATCATTATTTTCAACTAATAATGATACACCATCATCGATGATTAGAAAATCATATCTCTCTAGTTATGTTACCTATCTACCATTCCTACATAGTACTTATGTTCTAGGAACATATTCTTCTATGAGGACCTATGTAATCTATTACAGTACTAACTATTGTATATCTTGAGAATCAACTTCATCAAAGTTGATCTTTATCCCACTATCCTCCTTAAGGATGTGCACACTCTCAAGAAAGATGAAATTTATTACATCATTAACTTTCTTATCTAGAGGTTTTTATAAATAGTATCCCCTTGTTCCCTTAGGATACCTATAATGATACACTTTGTGCCTTGGGGTGCTAGTTTGTTTCTTGATCTAGCCTTAATAATCACCTCATAACCCCATTCATGAACATGTGGAAAAACAGATTCTTTCCACTTCATGACAAGAAAGGAATATTGTTCATCGTTAGGACCAAGTTAAAGATAAAGGTGGTTTTCTTCAAATGTTTTCATTTGTTATAAAGAAAAGTTTCTGAAGAAAGTAAATCACCTCAATTTTTATTTAGTGAAAATCATATTGGTGGATTTTTTTTAAATAATCAAACTCATATTTTCTAAAAAATTGGACTCACTCTATCCATCATAATGAGGAATTTATTTTTATCTAGAATGATAAAATTAATCGAATGAAATAGAAAGTATCTTTCTAGAAGTAAATGGTCATTGGATTCACTCTGAATTCAGTGTGAAATAAGTGTCTATTTTGATGAAAATTAGAGTCTCTATGACTACGATAAATTGAAATGTGATGATTATTTGGTGATTTTTATTTCATATAAATCATAAGTTTATTTTAGAACTTATGATGCAAGATTAAGGTAATAAAAGGGAAAATAGATGTTTCTGATTGAAAAGAAATCATACCCAGAGTTTTTGTATCTGGGTGGAAGGTGTTGAAGATCATAATCAGAATAGTCATACTCAGACGTTGTAGCATTCGATCATCCATCGTCTGCATAAAAAACTTTTTGTACCCAATAGGATCTTACTTAGTCTTGGGAATAAAAATATTGTACCCAGTATGACTGTTTTTAGAATGATCATATCTAGGTTAATCGTACACAGAAAAGATCGTACTCAGGATGAGAAGAAAAGAAAGAAGTTGGGATTAATGGAAAGTTACGATACTTTCCAATTGAAATCTAATGATTCTAAATATGTTCTCAAATAAATTTAAATTCGTGAAGGAATTCATTATACAAGTATAGGTTTGTGAATGAAGGTATTTGTTGAAAATGATCCATAATTTGTTTTCAAATCTCTTCATCAAGTAGTTAATAGTTTAATTACTTTTTTGTTCTCTTCAAGTGAGTTTTTCAAGTGGGTAAAGAGAAGAGGATAATAAGATTTTTTTATTTCAATTGGGTCAAGATTCATTGTGTCATAGGTGAATTGTTTTATATATTCAATTGGGTCAATAGAAGAAGTGAAGAAGTGAAAGAGTTTTGAAAGAATATATTGTTGAATGAATTATTGAGGGGGATCTTGACACTCAAAATAATGATCATATTCAGAATTTATAAGTGATATCCATTTCTTCATACATTTTTTTTCAATTTATGCATATCTTTGTATGGAATAAATCGGTTTCATAAAATCAGACCCATGAATTAAAATCAGACTGAAAATTGAAATGAAAGTCTAAAAAATAAGTGAACTTTTGTTGAAGATTTGAGAAGAATTGAGAAGCATTGATGAAGTCAAAATTCACCCAAGATTTTAGGGGAAATTGATATTAAGGTGAATTTTATTAAACAGGAAAAAAATTTGGATTCCTACCAAATCCACTCGAGGGTTGCCTATAAAATGAGAAAATTACATTATGCTTTTATAATGACCAATTTATTATTCATGAGATAGAATCTTCAAGTTTTAGAGAGAAGAAGAAGTTTCTATATTCACTTTTGTTGAAAAAAATTTGATGGATTTAAGTAAAAGATAAGATATAAGATCATAATGTTGTATTCAGTAAATCATCATACTCAGTGTTTATTGTACTCAGCTAATTACCATACTTATTTTTCAATTGTATTCGGATGGTCATTGTATCAGGATGGATTAATCAGATCAGGATTTCTATACTGGGACTTCTGGAATGAGGAAGAAGTAGAATTTAAGTGTTTCCAATTCACCTTTATCATATTCTGTCAAAGTAATATTTTTTATATTGGGGAGAATCGTATTTTGAAGAATCGTGCCTAGAAGAATTGTATCGAGTAGAATCTTACTCAGAGGAATGGGACTGGGAAAATAGGATTGGTGAAATTGAACTGAGTTTTCATAAAAAAGTCCAAGAAGTTTTTTCCATATTCTGGGTAAAAAATTGAAGAAGTGTTTTCAATTGAATACATTTTTGGATTTCAAATGAAGTATAGGTAACATGAGTTGTTATGTAAATTTTGTATTACCCTATTTTGAGCTAAGAGGGTGTACACGCACTATTGGAATTGTTTACATAGTGATACATGAGTGAAAGGGTACATCCTACTCATTGTAATCCAAGGATTTTTTCTAGTGGATTGTGTGGTATTGGATTATTTTCATACCATACTAAGGATGTGTCTATAATTATTAAATATATAACCTAGTAAATAATTGTTTTCCTATGGATGTTTGTTTGAATTTTTTTTAGTAGGGAATAGAATCTTTAATAGGAGGTGAAGGTTATTTCAATTGAAAGGATAAAATAAAAGAAAAAGTATCACTAATTCACCCCCTCCCCCTCTCAGTGATAAAATCATCCTGACTGGGCACTTTCAAGTGGTATCAAAGCGTAGGTTCCCTTCACTTATTCTTTACTGATGAAGAATTTGAATTGTCTGAATAGTAAAGGTATTCCAGACTTTAATGGAAAGATTTATCATATCTGGAAATATAGAATGTTTCCATATCTTATGTCTATCAGATATTGTGTTCTTGAAGTAGAAATATATGGGTTTCCTTCTATTGATTTTAAAACTCCTCTTACATATGTTGATAAGAAGAATCTTGAGAATTATGGAAGGTGAAATAATTCTATATTATCATCACTTTTAGAAAGTGAATTATTAGTAGTAAAAAAAATTCCATAGCCAAAGGTATATAGGATAAATTTAAAAACATATATGAAGGAAATACAAAATTGAAGAAGGAAAAGTTACAAATATGGAGATTGAAATATAAATATTTGAAGATGGGTGGGAATGAATCTATTGGGGACTTCTTGACCAGAGTAAATGACATTGTCAGTACTATCAGATGTCTTGGTGAAAAGTTAGATGATTCTATAGTAGTTGAAAAGATATTTAGAATCCTTCCTAATAAGTTTGATGAAAAAATTTATTTATTGGAAGATATAGATCCTAAAACATTATCTCTTGATGATTTACATAGCACTCTCATCACTTATGAAATAAGAAGGGATAAATATATGAAAAAAAAGTGGATAGAGATATTTCTTTCAAGGATATGAAGAAAGAAAAGTCAAAGAATATTAATATTGAAGAAGAAGCTGATGAATATCATTATGAAGATGAGGTATGTAAAACTCTTGATAATATTTTATCCTCGTTTTCTAAAAATGTGAAAAGAGGTATAAGGAAATAAAAAGGGAAACTTACCTTGAAAAATTTTGAATGTGGATCCATTGGACACTTTGCTACCAATTTTCCTTGAAGAGATAAAGAAGAGGGTAGTGAAGAAGAAGAAATAAATCCAAGAAGATCATGGAAGAAACAGGGTGATATAAAGGAAAATTTAATACCACATGAAAATAAATAAAATTATTCAAATCTAAAAGAAGAAGTTTCTTGTCCAAATATGAAGAAGAAGAAGGTAGTGGTGTTGAATCTGAAAAATTAGTTGATTATGGTATTGATAATACTTTTATTGCAATAGTAAATGATAAATAATTCATAAGCAGTAGTTATGAAGAATAAGAAACTCAACTTGAAATCCATTTGAACAAAGAGTTTAAAGAATGTCTGAGAAATATTAGAAGACTTGAAAAGAAAAACAAAAAGTTGGAAGATGAATGTTCCTTAAAAAGAAATCAAGAATTTTTTTCTCATGAGAAATTGAATCTAGTAAAAGAGATTGATGATTTGAAGAAATATCTTGAAGAAGAGAAGAATCGTAATGAGTATCTAGAGGTGAAGGTTAAAGAAAAAGAAGAAGAGTTGGAACTTGTCCAACAAAAACTCTCTAAAGGTGAAAATAAAAATACAAGTTTCCAAAACTCTATTACTAAATTTGTTGAATTATCTCAGAATGATAAATTGGAGAAGGTTCAAAAAAAATTACCTTAAAAGGGTGAGCATAAAGATGGAATTGATTATGAAATGAAGAATGTTGGGAAAGTTATGTATGTGTCCAAGACCAAAAAATTCAGGAATTCAGAAGCCTCAAAGAACCCTAAGACCAAAATTTTTTTGAACTAATATGATTCTATAAAAGTTTTAAATAATTTTGGTTCTGATAAATCAAAAAATAAAAGGAATACTATGATTTATAATAGAAAGGTTGGTGGATTAAAAAATAAATAGAAGAAGGTGGGTGAGAAACGTATTCACAGTTCCAATCAACATGGAAGTTTCATAGGAAAATACTCCTTCTATAACTATTGTTGGTATTGTGGTGGATTTGGACATACATAAAATATGTGTTGGTTTAACCAACAACATTACTATTATTCCATGGGTTATGAAAGGAAAAGGTTGAGGGGAGTTAATTCCCTTAAAAGAAGAAGTCTGAGACGGTTGTTTTGAGGAAACCTAAGAAAGGTGAAGTAAAAATTGAAAATAGGTTCCAACCTTTGCATACTATTTTTGAAATATGTGAACAACCTAGAAATCTTGAAAAAGTATGTATTGTTTTGTTACTGGCACAAAAAATGATTTTTAATAATCCTCTGAAGCCGAAGATGGAGAAAAGGAAGAAGTAAAAGCTCTTATTGTTGAAACTGCATTGAAAGCTACAAAAGGAGAATGACCTTGGATTCTTGATCATGGGTGTTCTTATCATATGATAGGAGATTTTAAATTGTTTAATAATGTGAAAGACTTTAAAGAAGACATAGTTAAATTTATCAATGATGAATCCTTGAAAATCAAAGGTGTTGGATCATCCAACATTGGGAAAGAAAATATGAAATCCAAGAAAACATTGTATGTTGATGGGATGAAACACAATATAATAAGTTTTTCACAATTTTTTGATGAGGGTAACAAAGTTATCTTCAAAAAATATGGGTTTGTTGTGAAAAGTGAAGAATATTGAAATATTTTTACCAAAGGCCAACATACAAAAGAAAACTTGTTTCAGGCTGGTGAAATACAAAACTCTTGTTACATGAGTATAGTGGAAGTGAATCAATTTAGGCATAAAAGGATGAGACACATGTTTCAAAGAAACATGAGAAATTTATCTAAAAGAGATAGTGTTTGAGACAATCCTGATTTTCCATGAAGAGGAGATCGGTGTTGCACTATTTTTCAAAAAAGAAAGATTACAAATTTTATTCATAATAAATTTTAGATTTGTTCAAGAAAACCCCTGGAGTTGATTCATTATGACATTTCTAGGCCAATGATCAAAAAACAAATGGAGATAAGTACGTCATCGCTTTCATTGATGATTTTACTCACATTACTTGTGTTATTTATATGAAACATAAATTAGATACTTTGAAAATCTTTAAGAGTTTCAGAATAAAGGCTGATAAAGAATGTGATTATTCAGTGAAGAAGTTGAGAAAAGACAATGGTAGTGAATACATAAGTGAATAATTAAAAAGTTATCTTGAGAAAAATGGAATTCGGTATGAATATAGTTCCCCATATACTCCTCAAAAAAATGATTTTTCTAAAAAAAATAATAGCAGTTTGGTGGAAATTGGAAGAACTATATTACTTGAACATGGTCTTTCTCATTACTTTTTGAGGCAAGCCATGATTACTATTGTTTATATTCAGATTTTTTGTTTCTATAGGACTCAATCAGATATGACTCCATATGAATTATTTTATGGAAAAACTCTAAGTTTGAAACACTTAAGAGTTTTCAGGAGTCCATGTATTATAAAGAATAAAGGTGGAATCTTTGGAATGTTTGAACATAAAGGTGAAGATGGAATATTTCTTAGATATGATCCAGAAGGAAGAGGATATAGGTGCTTCAACAAAGAGACAAAAAGAATTTTTGATTCTATTGATGTAAAATTAATTGAAAGAGGCAAGAAAGAAAAACATATTCAAAAATAAAAGTAATTTGATCAATTTGAAGATAACAATTCTGATAAGGATATAGACAATTTTATTCCTAATCAAGAAGAAAAATCAGACTCAGCTATTTCAAGTGATGAGGAAGATATTTGAAAAATATCATCCAAGGCTGAGGAAACAAGTGGAAACTCAGAATATAATTGGTGATCAACATTATAAGGTTCAAACAAGAAGAAAAAAATGTTATTACACATACTTATTTTTATTTAAAAGTGGAGTTAAATGATGTAAAAGAATATTTTGAGTGTCCAAAATCGGTTCAGGACATGAATGAAGAGTTGGATAAAATTGAAAAGAATTATACATGGGAACTCATACCCAATCCTGAAAATAAAAACATCATTGGAACAAAGTGGGATTTCTAAAACAATCTAAATGAATAAGGTGAAGTGATAAGAAACAAAGAAAGATTATTTTACAAAGGTTATTAACAAATTGAAGGTATTAACTTTGATGAAACCTTTTCTCGGGTGAAAAGACTTGACATAATCATAATATTTCTTTATATTGTTTCACAAAGAGGCTATGAGATCTTTCAAATGGATATTAAATATGAATTCTTGAATGGTGATCTTGACGAGGAATTTTATATTGAATAACCTTGTGGCTTTGTTATTGGGAAAGATGAAAGTTATGTGTGAAAATTGAAAAAGGATTTTTATAGTCTAAAACAATCTCCAAGGGCATGGTATTCCAAATTGGATATATGATTAATGAATATGAATTTCAAGAAAGGAAGAGTGGATAGTAATCTCTATATCTGATAAAGTTAAGATTATTCCCTCATTGTGATTGTTTATGTTGATGACATTATCTTTTTTGGGAATTATAAAAGAAGTTGTGAAAGGTTTTTTAAAGAAATGAAAAAGTTAATTGAAATATCCATACTAGGGGAAATGAAATACTTTCTTGGGTTGTAAATACATCAAATGAAGGAATAGATTTTTATTTCTCAAGAAAATTATGATAAATAACTTATTAAGTGGTTTTCCATGGAAAAATCAAAACTTTTTTCCACACCAATATCAGTGGGAAAAAAGTTTTCTAAAGATGTAGAAGGAAAATAAATTGATCAGAAAGAATTTTGAAAGTTTTTTTATGTTTTTTGTATTTTACTGCCTCAATAACAAACATTGTTAATATTTTTATCTTATATGCTATATTTCAGGGTGATCCAAAAGAATCACATTTAATTGCTAGGAAAATAATTCATAGATACATCAAAGACACAACAGAATTTGGAATTAGTTATGGCAGCTCAGATAGTATTGAATTGTTTGGGTATTCAGATGCCAATTGGGTAGGAAATTTTGATGATAAAATATCCACATCCATTGGAGTGTTATTTCTGGGAAATAATTTTGTTAGTTGTAATTCAAAGAAACAAAATTCAATAACTCTTAGTATGGCTGAAGTTGATTATGTTGCTACTACTCAATCCACTACTCAACTTATGTGGATGAAATCTCAATTGGAATATTTACTTATTGAAGTGAATTTACCCTTACTCTTGGGTCATGAAAATAAAATCACAATCAATATCACTAGGAATATTTTTCAACATTCTCATTCAAAACCTATTGATATAAAATATAATTTCATAAAAGATCATATGTAGAAGAATGAATTGAAGCTAGAGTATATTCCAAGATCGGAACAAGTTGCTGACATATTCACAAAACCATTACTAAAGGAATCATTTTATAAATTTAGGTTGAACATGTATGTACAACCTCTTTCTCTTCAAGGTTAAGGTATGTGTTTTTTCCCCTCTCTCATATTACCTTTGGATTATATTGTTAAGGGGGAGAATTTTTTTAGAAATCAATGTATTTCATTTAAAAAAAGAGATTTGTGGGTAAGATATGAATTCAGTATTATTTTGTGAGTGAACTATTCTAAATATTTATTGGATTGGATGTAGGAAAATAAATTTTTTTGTATTACAGGGAATTTGAAGAAGAGCTGAGGAAGGAAAAAAGAAAAAAAAAATATAATCACAACTTTTGGACAACATGGTTTTGCTATCAATTATTCTTTTTTCCTACAATAATTTAGCTCTCATAGGCTTAGAATTATTAATATGTAATCCATTTATTGAGGATAAAAATTTCAGTGGTTTATGAAACTTGGTTGACAACAAAATTAAAAGGGGTAGATTATTAGGACCAAGATGAAGATGAAGGTGGTTGTTTTTAAATGTTGTCTTTTTTTGTCAAGAAAATTTTCTAAAGAAAGGAAATCACCTCACTTTTTATTTAGTGAAAATAATATTGGTGGATATTTTAAAGATTCATACTCATGTTTTATGAAAAATTGGACTCACTATGTCCATAATAATGTGGAATTGATCATTATATATAATTATAGAATAGATCGAATGAAATAGAAATTATCTTGCTGGAATTAAATAGTCATCGGATTCACTCTGAATTCGGTGTGAAAGAAGTGGTTGTTTTGATGAAAAATCAGAGTATCTATGACTAAGATAAATTGAAATGTGATGATTATTTACTGATTTGTATTTCATATAAATCATAAGTTTATTGGAGAACTTATGATGCAAGCTTGATAGAAGAAAAGGGGAAAGAGATGCTACCGATTGAAAAGAAACCATACCCAAAGTTTTTGTATCTGGGTGGAAGGTGCTGAAGATTGTAATTAGAATAATCATACTTATACATTTTATCACATGATCATCCATCATATTCATAAAAAATTTCATACCCAGGATGATTGTACTTAGGATTAAGAAGAAAAATATTATACCCAGTATGGTCATTTTCAGAATGATTGTATCCAGGTTAATCGTACTCAGAAAAGATCGTACTCAGGATGAGAAGAAAAGAAAGAAGTTTAGATTAATATAAAGTTAAGATACTTTACAATTTAAATCTAATGATGCTAAATATGTTCTCAAATAAATTTAAAGACATGAAGGAATTCATGATATAATAACAGGTTTTTGATTGAAGGTAGTTTTTGAGAATGAGCACTGATTTGTTTTCAAATGTCTTCATCAAGTGGGTTAAGAGTTGAATTGCCTTTTTGTTCTCTTCAAGTGAGTTTTTCAAGTGGGTTAAGAGAAGAGGATAAGAAGAAGTTTTGTATTTCAATTGGTTAAATAGATATTTTTTTAGAGTTTAATTTTTTTATATATCCAGCTGGGTCGAGAGAAGAACTGAAGAAGTGAAAGAGGTTTGAAAGTAGATATTACTAAATGAATTGTTGAGGGGAAGCTTGACACTAAAAAGAATGATTGTGTTTAGCATTCATAAGTGATATCTATTTATTCATAAAAAAATTCAATTAATACATAGCTTTGTATTGAATAAATTGGTTTCAGAAAATCAGACCCATGAATTGAAATCATAATGGCAATTGAAATGAAAGTCTGAAGAAGAACTAAAGTTTTTTAGAATATTTGAGAAGAATCAAGAAGCGTTGATGAAGTCAAAATTCACCTAATGTATTAGGGTAAATTGAGATTAAGGTGAATTTGATTAAGTGGGAAAAAATTGGGATTCCTTCCGAAGCCACTCGAGGGTCACCTATAAAATAAAAAATGTACATTGTACTTTTCAGATGATTTGTGTACTGTTTATGAGAGAGAATCTCCAAGTTGTAGAGAGAAGAATAAGTTTTTGTATTCACTTTTTTTGAAAACGTTTTTATATATTGAAGTGAAAGAGAAGTTAAAATATCATAATTTTTTATTAAGATTATCATCTTACTCAGTGTTTATTGTACTCAGCTGATTACCATACTTGTCTTGTCAATTGTATTTGGTTGGTCATCTTATCGGGATAGATTAATCGGATTGGGATTTTCATATTGGTACTTCCAAACTAATGAAGAAGGATAATTGAAGTGGTTTCGATTCATATCTATCGTATTCTGTCAAGTTCATATTTTCCATATTAGGGATAATTTTATTTTGATGAATTATACCTAGAAGAATTGTATCGAGCAGAATCGTACTCAGAGGAATCGGGCTGGTGAAATCGGACTGGTGAAATCGAACTGAGTTTTCATAACAAATTCTAAGAAGTTCTTACAATCTTTTGGGTAAGAAATTGAATAAGTTTTTTCAATTTAATACATTTTTGGATTTGAAAATAAGCATAGGTAACATGAGTTGTTACATAAATTTTTTATTACCCTATTTTGTGCTAAGAGGGTGCACACGCACTATTGAAATTTTTTACATAGTGCTACATGATTGAAAGGGTACATTATACTCTTTGTAATCCAAATATTGTTTTCTAGTGGATTGTGTGGTATTGGATCATTTCCATACCATACCAAGGATGCAACTATTCTTATTAAATAGTGAACCTTGTAAACACCTATGTTCCTATGGATGTGTGTTTGAATTGTTTTCAGAAAGGAATAGAATATTTAATAAGAGATGAAGGTTGTTTCAATTGAAAAGAAACATAAAAGAAAAAGTATCATTGATTCACCCCTCCCCCTCTCAGTGATACAATCATCCTCAAGGTGTTAGTTTGTTTCTCGATCTAGCCTTAAAAAGCACCTTGCAACCCCATTCATGAACATGTGACAAAATAGATTCTTTATGATCCATGACTAGAAGGGAATATTGTTCATCATATTAGTTGGTACTTGTCTTAGTAAGTATAATTCCATCTATAATTCATATCCCTAAAAGTATAATGGAATAATTGAATGACTCATCATCAACCTTACCATGTCTAATATTGTATGGTTCCTTATTTCACTAACACTATTCCACTATGGTGTATAAGATGGAGTGAGTTGAGATAGAATAAAAAACTCTAATAGAAAGTTAATAAAGTCTCAGTTAAGATATTCACCAAATTGATCCAATGAAAGTTTATTTATCTTATTACCAATATGATTCTAAACTTCATTCTTGAACTCTTTGAACTTCTCAAAGGATTCATACTTATACCTCATCAAGTAAATATAACCATACCTACTCAATTCATCAGTAAAAGTAATAAAGTATGAGAATCGACCTCTAGATTTTTCCTGAAAAGGTGCTCACACATTAGTGTGTACCAAGGCCAAAACAAAATTTTTATTTTATTTATTTTAAGTACAAACAAACATGAAAAAAATATAATAGGTAAAGAAAATATGAAAGAGAAAAGAGAAAGTCTAGAATTCACGGGGGTCTAAAATAGTAAAGGCCAAGAGAATATGTTATCACCAATTTCACTACCTCAGGAGTAAGGGACCCAATACTTGATAAGAATAAGATCTGAACACCTTGGATTGCATATGAATCCAAAAAGTCAACAACAGCATTACCTTTGCACCATGTGTGAGAGATATCCATGTGATTGTTCATCAAATCCTTACATCTTTGAGTAGTATAATCGATGGACCATGGTGTGGACCCTCATCCACAAAGTCCATTAAAAATTTCCATCAAGTCAGTTTCAACCACTACCAGATGAATATTCTTCTAGGTATATAGGAGAGGCCAGTGAGAATGACTTGAGACTCTACTTAAAGAGAATTACCACCTCCAAAGATGGCATAGTATGCCAGGACCACAAATCCTCTTGTATCCTGAATCACCCCCTCCCCTCATTTGTACAAAGTTTTATGATACATCATAGTTCATTTTAAACCCCTCTTGATGGGGATACCACTGTACCCACCTTCTTGGTCTGGTGATGCAAGAGTTGGGCACTAAAGTACTTGTGACAAGGTGACTAATGGATGGAGTTGTTTCACATTTCCTGCATAGTCAGGTTAGATCACTCAGCATGCTTCTAGTTTTGATCATAATACCCTTTCCAATACCTACATATCCTTGATTCCAAACCCCATTATGTTCTCTCCAAATACACCGACATCCAGTCGCAAAAATGAGGGCCTGCACTATTCTCTATGAGTTGTTTCTCACTACTCCCATTTTTATCCAGTCACCGTTGAAGAAGATGTTCTTAATGTATTACATTATAAGCTCCCCGAAATAGTTACACTTTGAAACAAGATTCACTCCCAGCCTCATAATATTATCTTTGGTTGGAAACGCATTATTCTGCACTCTCCAAACCAGGAAGTTAATTTTTTACAAGATATTTTTGATCCATAGTACATCACTTCATTCCACCCTATTGTGATCTATCATTTGCATCTCGAGGTAATACTTCATCGAGAAGATGACCAAATGAGTTCCCATGAAAACACATCTATCAGATTTAGAGTTCATGAAAATAGTATCAAAGAATTTCTACTGGTCTCTATCCAAAATAGCATTAATGAAGTTGGGGTGAGTCATCACCTATCTGAAAGTGATATTCAATACTGGACACCTAGAAAATCCAAGTTTCATTCCTAGATAATTTCACTACCACATATTGATGTCTCATATTCCCAAAATCTAACATGATCCAAAAAATGAGGTTGAACCATGTTCCAGATGACTGAAGATCACCCCCTATAGTTCCCCAGCTCACCCCTATATCTATTCTGTATAATCTTTTCCTAGAGTGTCTTCCCTTCAACCACATCCCAATAAATATTTTCATGAAGATCCTACATTGTCCCAAAAAAAACTTTTGACATTTATACCACTCTTTGAAAAAGGTTTTTCCATCTTTTCACATGCTGCCCAATGGTGTTTTCCATCCATCTGTGTGTCCAACGGGAAAGATTCCATCAGCTTCTCCATTTGTAAAATAACACCCTTTGGTACCTTTATTGAAAAAGGATATGAATTGGTATAAATGAAAAAACACTATTTATAAGGGTAATTCTTCCTCTAAATGATAAAAAATGGTTTTTTCAGTTGATAATTCTACCCTTTACGTTTCCCATCACTTTGTCAAAAATGTTGGATATGTGGATTTCTATGTGAGACTGGGGCACCAAAATACTCCATGGGGAAGGATAATTTTCTTATACCCAATTTTCTTTCAATAATACTCACCCTTATTTATAATCATCTACTTGAAATGAAGAAGGTGATTTTGTCATTGTTAACCACTTGAAAACTCTATTTGCAGTAATTTTCAAGAATGGTATTAATACCCTAGATGGATCGGTTACAACCATTAAAAAAAATAGTATCATCTGAAAACATAAGGAGAGAGATTTCATGGTCTTGATACCTGAATCGGTAAGGAATAATGCAGCCTTCCATTATGCTTTTGTTGATATACCTACTTAGAGCATCCTGATCTGTGATAAATAGGGTAGAGGAGATTATATCACCTTGTCTTAGTCCCTGAACCATCTTGAAGAATCCATATTGTTTCCCGATAAAATAAGTCACAATCTAACTGGAACTGAAGCATTAGAAAAAAAGGTCAGTCACCCAAGTGGAAAAACCCATCTTAGAGAGAACCCTGAGAATGAAGTTCCACTCTAACCTGTCATATGCCTTGTTCATGTCTAATTTTATAGTAATGTTGAAGCCAAATGAGTTAAGGTTTATGTCACCAAATACCTCTTGAGACAACCCTATATCTACCTGAATAGATCACCCTTTGATAAACCCATGTTGATCATTCTAGATTTAGTTGGGTGGATATATGGCCAATATTATATTGAGTATACAAGCCAATACTTTGTAAGAAAAATTACACATACATATTGTCCTATAGTGTTGGAGTGTGGGTTCTTGATCGTGTGAAGCAACGCCATTTTGGTGGCACATGAAACTCAAGGAAGATTTCACCCTTTAAATAAATCTTGAACTACTTTCACCACCTATGTCTTAATCATATCCCAATAGGTCCTATAAAAAGATTCCAAGAATCCATCAGGTCTGGGGTCATTCTCTGGATTAAGCGACTACACAGCTTTCCAAATTTTTGTCTCCTCGGGAATAGACTCTAGGCCTTTATTGGAAGCTCTAGTAACCATGTTGGGAATTCCCTAAAATATCTCTACATTATCCCTTGTATAACCCTCCTATAGGTTTGGGTTAGTCTCAAAAAGTAGTTTCTTAAAGAATTCATTATCCATTATACCAACACTTTCCAAATCATTAGTGTAAGATCCATTTTCCATAAGGATATTTGGCCTACTAATGCACCTCTTATCCTTAATACAGGCATGAAAAAATATTGAATTATAGTCTCCTTCACACAACCATTTGATTATCAACATTTACATGGCATTTCATTCCTAATAAAGTAGTTCGTCCACAAAGAGTCTCTTCTAACTTGTAAGTTTGGAAAAAAAACATCATCACAGCTATTCTCTAGGATAAATTAAATCCTCTCAATTTCTACATTGATAGACTCCAAATATTGACCCTGAGGAGGATTACTTATTTCCCAATTTATAATATCTCCCACAAGCCATTTAAGTTTATTATAAAGCCTCATCCACACCAGTCACTAAAAAAAATTTCCCCAAGATTCCTGGTTAGTATGCTGGAAGTCTGGTTCTTCCATCCATATATGAGAAAAATAAAATTTCTCCCCTGGTCATTCTTAGGTGGCACTGTAAAACACAAAGGAGAGTGATCAGACATATTATGAGTAAAATGTGATACCTTCTCATCCAGATAGGAAGAGATGGCGGCATAGTTATCTAATCAACGATCGAGACGACACCAAGTCTATTTCCTGTCCATTGATTATTGCACCAAGTGAAAAATTCTCCTTCATAACCCAATTCCATGAGGCTATTTATAGTCATGAACATAGTGAAGTAGTGACTAGACATAAGAGGTAATGGTACCTCCCCTTTCTTCTCATTTGGGTTTTCTACAACATTGAAGTCACCCCCATAAACCATGGGCAGGCCCTCAAATCAAAATCACCAAGATCACTTCAAAGATATTTATGTAACTGCATGTCACAATTATCATAAATGAATAAGAAAAAGAATAAATGAAACCCTGAAGTGATATTTGTGGTAATAAACCAGTCTGAAGAGTCAATTAGATCAATAGCTATGTTCTGCTTCTAGAAAATCTAGACATGGAGGTTTTGTTGATTAGCATGCATAGAATGATGCACCCTCATTTTACGAGCAAAGTCTTAAATTTTATCATATCTTTGCTTCAGTTCTAATACTACTGCTAAAGGCACTGATCTATTTCAGAATTCATTATCTATGAATTCAGAATTTACCCTGGCTCTAAGGACATGTGAGTTCCATTGGATAATCGAAATCATTGGTAGGAGTTACGTATGGATTTGGACCTAGACAAACGGTCATTATGTAAGGGAGACACCCTTGAAATGGATTTTAGTTTAGACAGATATCCGGTGGATACTCCCTTCCACAATAGATATTCTTCCACTACTGGTGAAATCAGACCAATTTGGATAGCACTCTCTGAAGGTAGATTGCCTACTCAAGGAGGGGAGCGGCATACTGAGCATAGTGGGACTATAAATTCTTCACACTGAGATTCATTACCTAGTAATCTACTACCATATTGAGTAGGAAATTCCAAGCCTGAGTGGGTTGATACTTATTCATCCTGAGTTTCTTTAGACCTAAATCCAGGTAGATACAAACTTCCATGGGGTTTAAATGCATAGAAAGAAATGACGACACTCCGCAGAACGATGGCGGACGGCACAAAACATCCTTGAAAGAAGTTCCAACCCATGAGCTAGGTCACTCACCCCACACCCCACCTAGAGGAGGTATAGGAGGCACAGGCGGATCAGCGATCATCCCTCTCTCCATCACCAGAGAAGGTTGAGGTCCGGCCGCAATGGTCTAAAAATTTTGAAACTAGAGCAGCATGTGAAGCATGTTATTTACCTTCGCATCATTCATATCCTTTGAATCAATTTAGTGTGTAACAAATCTAGAAGATTTGTGGCCCTTTCACCTTGACTAATTAATGATGGTTTGGACATCTTACCATTTAAATAAGTGTGACATCTTTCAAGACTCTTAATCTCAAAAGATTCTAAATAACTATCTTGATAGATCTTTGTCAAACACTTATCGTTTATGTGAGCATGATAGTGATGCCATAATCAGGTGTTAAATGAGTTACGTGTATTTTTTTGGCTATCAGTTTCAAATATTTTTTTTATAATTTAATACATAAAGATCATTATTTAATTATACAATAACATAACATATGCTATCTTTATAAAATTAGCAACCCTTATTTCTAAAGATAAAAATAAATCCATCCATGTCTAAATAAGAAAAAGAAATATTGTTCATGGTAACAGTAGGAACATAATAAAAATTCTTTAAAAACAAAATAAATCATGTCGGCAATGTGAGATGGTAGTTTCCAATGGCTAAAGAAACTAACCTTTCTCTATTGGAAGCTCGTAAATTCACCTCATTTTTTGCAGTCCTCTAAAATCTACCTAGTTCATGTATTTAGATGAAAATGTGAGCACCATATGTAATATATAATACTCAACTTATATATATGAAAATATTTCACTTAATAACTAATGCACCTAAAGCTTTATCTTTCTTCTTTGTCTGGTTGAAATTCCTCTTCTGATGGTCCTTCTTTCCACATGTAAAACATACCGCATCATGTTCCTTTTTTTCCTCTATATCTTATTCTTCTTAGAATGATGGTTCTCTAGTGATTTATATTTTGAATGATTATTAGTCCTATTTTCCTTATTCCTCCTATTATTATTTACTATAAGGATTGTGGGTTTTTCAAGCCCCATGTTTTTATCAACTTGGTGAATAAGAGTAAGAAGTTCTGAGAGTGTCTTCTCACTATTTCTCATATTATAATTCATAATAAAGCTGGAGAAGTTTTTAGGTAGTGAGGAAAAAATGATATCTATGCACGAATAATTGGGGATCTTAAAACCCATGATGTACAGGTTCCCAATGTAGCCAATCATATTGACTACATGTAGCCTAGATGGCGCTGACTCTCCAAGCTTTCACATGAATAGTGCATTGGAGATCTCATTTCTCTATAATCTCACCATCACTTGATAGAGATCTTGAAGGTGGGAAATGATTCTATACACATCCATATCCTTATATTTCTTTAAAATATCATTTACTATGGAGGATAACATGAAACATTAGACATCCATAACATCGTCCACATGTTTTATAAAGAGATATATTTTTTCCTCACTAGCTTCTTTGGTAAGCAACTCAAAAATTAGGGTTTCCAATTAATATAATTTCTATTTGTGGAATAGTATAACATGTAATTGCCTATACCATTCTTAGAAATTAACACTAGTAAGAAGGCTATCCTTCTCTAGTATATATCATGGTGATATTGTCAAAATTTTTTGATTTCCCGTTTTTATAAATTAAAAACAGATAATTAGTACTTGTTTGATCATAAAATATATTAAAAATTAAATTAAGTTCCATTAATATCCCACTATTTTGTCGAAACCTAATATACCTCACCATTATTTTCAAAATATCATGTCACTTAGATATTCTAGTGGTACTGATTCATATTCCCCTTCTCATAACCCAAACTTTGATTTGAAAAATTATTTTAAGGGTTTTAGGTAGGTGTAACTTTACAATTGCATTAACTCACAGTTTTTTGATTCATTGAGTGGAATCCCCAATCTTGAAATCATGTTTTAAATATTTCCTCTATAGTTTCCTCTCATTTACACCAAGTCCTACTTGGGAAGTCAAACCTTAATGTAAAAAAGTTAATTTAACAAAAAAATTAATTTAAAAGTTCCATGATAATTGAAAGCACCCAAAATTGGGTTGGTCAGGAACTTTGAACTATGAGATCGGTTATAACTTAAGTAGTGGAAGGCTATACTGACTTAATATTTTAGTTGAAGTATTTTTATCCTTATGCATAAGTCACATTTTATCTTTTCAAATACCCTGTTAATATTAAGTGGATTTTACTTAAGTGATTAACCATGATTGATATAACATTCATGCATAATTTGGTTGTATTTTATTTCATCTTGAATGCTTGTTAATTTATTTATTAGGTGATCATGTAGCATCCATAAAAATTAATTAACCATGAAACTTATAGAAATAAAATATAAGCAGTGTGATCAGGAGATTCTATAATGGTTAGTTTATTTAGTAGATGATAAACTAAGCCTAAACCCTAGGGGAAAACACCTTGAACTGTAGCTTGGTTTATGTTGTGACATTTCAATTTGGATCCTATAAATTTCCTTGAATGGTTTCTCCTCGACTCTTGGATTTAGACCACCTCCTCCTCCCTTGGATCTACATCCTTACATAATCTTTTACTCACACATTGGTGAGAGGATCCAATGGGTTAGATAAAGGGGGTTTACATAAAAGAAACCAAAGGCATGCAGGACCTTAAATAATAAGGATGGGATGAAACATAAACCATCAATTGTAATTTAATAATAATAAATTAAAAGGAACCAATATGTAACATCTCCACCTGAACCACTGGGCCTGAGTTGGAAGGTCACATGACCTCATGTGCACCTCCCCATATGCAAGAGGATACCGACTAGTTTTCAAGGGTCTAAATTCAACAGTGGGAAAGCTATACCCTCTTTATAATGTCATCAGGTAGGATAATAATGAGAAATAATAAAACAATAAATAAATAATCAGAGTAAAATTCAAAAAACTGAATAAGACATATTGATATAAAAATATCTCCCAAAGTGGTAAGCCTATATAGAGTATAATAAGTGGGTAAATACAATAAAAGTATATAAAAAACATATTCAGGGTATTATGGTGCTTTTCCCAGTCCTCTCCAACTTCATGATCCACTACTCAACTATCCACCATAGAGCCATTTCCCTTCACGAGATCATTCTTCATGAAATCAATAAGCACACCAAAATTACTGAGTAGGGTGTGAGTACAGGACTCAGTAGGACACCAACAATTAATTCTTAACATGTGTGCACATTCATAAGGGTGTATAACAAAATAATAGATAAATGTGCATGCAAGAAATAATTGTGCCAAGTGTTTGTGCACTAACCAAGATTCCAAAATCCATGGTTATACTTGCTTTGGTGTCATTCCAGAAAATATCAAAACAATTATGGAAACATCTCAATGTCAGATCCAGCCTTAATATGATCAATAATCATATAATCCCCAAGCCTCAAAGTCAAACCACACTAGGTAATCATGCAACAGCATTATCTCTAGGTCAGGTCACATAGACCATCATGCCCCACTGCTGCCACCCAGGTCTGATCACTCATGATCTTCATGCCCCACTACCATCACATATGGGTCTGATCACTCATGATCGGCATTCCCCTAGGTCAAGCCACATGGTCCATCATTACCCATCATCTATCTAGGTATCATCATCAAGTCATATGCAGCGTCTGAACATGCTCCCCCTCAAGGGATACCGATCCATGATGGTCCCACATGTCACTTTGGAACTGTGCTTTATACAATAACATATCATATACCAAGAATATCACAAGGAAACAATGGCATTATACATAACATATCATGAGTGTGAGAAGATCCATACAAGTACACATGTGAGAAACTCAACATGGTCTAAACCACATCAACATGAATAATCATAATATGTCATTCAAGTAAGCCTAATGGGTACACACGCACCCACATGCATCACATAACAATAATGAGTTGGTCCAACATAAATCACATATCATGATAACATCATATACATGGACCTGAATGGTAATTAAATTCCTACCTCAAGGTTGTTGGTGTCAAGGGAAAGACTAAACCACTCTATGTGATTTTAATGTTAGATTAGAAACCTCAACAGTCAAGATAACCTCCCCATAGGCCTAATTATTGTATTCATTGACATGTCATCGTTTGAGGTTCGTTGAAGACTCCTAGAATCAAAACCAACTATTTTATTTCAAAAAGAAATAAAATATCACATGTGACAATACATTCACTCTCCTGGATAATTTTTTAAATTATCAGTAAAATATCATAAGTGATGATATTTTCTCTCTCATAGATAATTTTTGAATAATAATTTTAGGCCGACGTATGTGCTATAAAAAATCTCCTTAAGAATAATTATATTTTGATAATTCCTACAAAATTATCTTTTATAATTATATTTTGATAATTTATTATAAATTATCCATTATAATTATCTTTTGATAATTTATCCTAAATTATCCATTTATAATTATATTTTGATAATTTATTATAAATTATCATTTTATAATTATCTATTGATAATTTAATATAAATTATCCTTTATAATTATCTATTTATAATTTATTATAAATTATACTTTATAATTATATTTCAATAATAAATTATCCTGTATAATTATATGTTGATAATTTATGATAAACTATCCTTTTTATAAATATTGTTTTGATAATTTTAATAATTTATCCTCTGATAAACTCACAATTATTATTTTATAATTTTAATAATTATCCTTTGATAATTCAAAAAAATTGTCATCCAGGAATCTTATAAAGTATCCCTCGATAAATCCATGCAATTATCCTTTGATAATTTTTATTCTATAAATTATCCTTTGATAATCTAGCAACTACCATTTGATAATTTTAATAATTACCCATTGATAATATAACAATTATCATTTGTTAATTTTAATAATTATCCTTTAATAATCTCTCAATTATCATTTTCTAATTTTAATAGTTATTCCTTGATAATCTCAAAATTATAATTTTTTAATATTAATAATTATCTTTGATAATTTGATGAAATTATCGTTTGATAATTCTTCATAATTATCATTCGATAATTTGATGAAATCCTCATTTGATAATTCTTATACTTATCTTCCAACAAATTTGTGAAACCATCCCTTGATAATAATTTTTTTATAAATTATCCACTAATCATTCATTATAATTATACCTTGATAATTTTTATAAAAATATCAATTTACAATTTTTGGAGTTCTATCATCATATTTTTAAAAACAATCATTTTTCCAAAAATTTTAATAAATGGAAAAAATAAATAAATAATACATCTGACCTGGTATCCATATTTACGGCACCTGAAAAAGAAGAGGGGAGAGTTGTGCGTGCAACTGAGAATAAATACATGAAAAAATTAATTATGGATTCACGGATTGCGTGCAAAGGGGTTCATGGTTATATTGGACTGATCTAGATCCACCACACCAAAAACCGAATGGTTCAACCATATAGAAACCCCAAGGTCGCGTGTTCATTGATCCAAGAAATTAAAACACTTGTTTTAATCAGTGTTTCACCTGAAAATTGATGACGACGTCTCTAATTATACCCCATTAAGGCTTTGGTAATTTTAATAGTTTAAAAAGAATCATTTATAGAGATTTGGGATCCAACATGGCATCAAAAATGGAGGTCATGCGATGCGTGGAAGATGAGATGAATTAAAAATGTTTTTAAATAATTAAATTAATAATTATATAAAAAAATATTAAATAACTTAACATTAATAGAAATTCGACCAAACGCCTGACACGTGAAAATTTTATATACTGACTAGGGTAAACCCTGCATCTTAGACCTAATGGTGGTCTCATATTTCTCATATGAATCACCGTTTGAGATATATTCAATTATTTTCATAAAAATATTAAATAAGTTATCATCACATGCGATCAACCAAACACCTTATGTGCACAAATTTTATATTGCACCTAGGTTAAACCTCTCATCCCAGGCCTAACGATGGTCTCGAATTTCTCATATGATTCACCATTTGTGAGATATTGAGTTATTTTTATAAATATATAAATAAAAATATTAAATAAGTTATCCTCACATGCAACTTTAACAAAAACCTAAAACGCACAAATGTTATGTCACGCCTAAGGTACACCCCTCATCCCGAACCTAACACTATCTCATATTTCTCATATGATGCACTATTTGGGAGATATTCAATTATTTTGGAAAAACCACACACATATAATATAATATATTTAATATTTTAATTATATATTTTCCGAGACTCTACAAGTCTTGGAATCCCATGTTATCTCAGTTCCTAACTCCAAAAATATTCTATAGAATATTCCAAGGTGTTAACTGGGATTTTACCCTTATGAAAATCCCTCTAAATCATCTATTCAGTTATTTTTATTGAAAAACTGCATTTTCACATAAAAATAACCATAATTTATCATCGAGGAGGGTTTTTATTGTCTTAAAAAATTTAGTATATTACACACTCAAATACATAAGGATGATATAATCACATGATCATCCACACAACATACAACAAGAATATGTTTTCAATCTTGTTATCAATTACTTTTATTTGTTTATTAATTAAGATAATGTGACATGAATTAATCTAATTAATTCAATTTATCTTAATTCAATCTTAGCATCCTTAACTCACCGTCGTCTGTATTTTTAAACAAAATTAATTTCTTTTAAAATTTTACGAACTACACAAGTTTACTTTGAAGCAATTGTGTGTGCTTATCCAAAATTTTAACACATAAGATGATTTAATATATAATTATCAATCATATGACATGGTGTGTACTGACAAATAAATGAAACATGAAATACATGTGAATAGGTTTAATTATATAATTAATTTTTCTCCAAGTAAAAGTGGAAACATTGTATTCAACATACTACAAAGTTTATACTATAGTATACGGTGTGTATTATCATCTACCCGTGTATGTAGCACATCCCTTGGGACTGGTCGTGTTGTCTGTCGTAGATGAGTTTGAAGTACATAGTATATTATCCAACATACACAGCATGTGACCTTATAGTTTCATGACATTTCCTTCCCCTTATCATGTATCTAATACACAATATGCTAGGCCACCCTGTGTTCTCACTCATGAGAAAATGAGAACTACATGTTATGTATAAACATTACATGGTGTGTAGTTCTTTAAGCCACATGACAGTCTATCTGGATCTACACGGCGATACACTTTTTTTGGATTTTAGATCTAATTCAATCAGATCTATCTAATTTTATCATGAGATATGGAAATGAAGACTTTAATACACAACATTTATTTGTGAAGTGCACATCGTGTACTCTGGTTTTGTCTAGGTAAAGCCTTTGGAACCTCCAGGTGGTGTTCTTCAAATGTTTATTCATTTTTTAATCTTAATCATTTATTGGTTATTTTAGAGATAATGAACAAGGGAACAGATGATGATGCAGGATATTAAAACAAATCGATATAAGTAAAAGAAAATTCAAAATCATGTAAAAAATCAATGAATAATAAATAGTTATAAATTAAACATGTGACTGCTTTGATACCACTTATAGGTTCTGGGCATGGCAGATGTATCCTTTGATGGTATGACCAACTCAGATTTTAGTCTTAATTTACATATAATATTTTCCACACATGATTATAACATCATTTCCAATGAGAATTGTAGATTACTTGGCTAGATTAAAATTCTAGAACCAAAATATAAGGCTCTTCACATGTAATTTATAATAAATTAATGAATGGATATAGAATTACCTCAACTTGTAATTCCACTTTCATTGATGATTCAGTTGACTGGATCTCATCATACCACCATTTTACTATAATATCCAAGTATATAATCCCTTTAGTAGTGATCCACGCATATTCCACAATCTCTGAATATCATCATAGAATCATTGAGTGCTAACACAGCCAATCATGATCGCTTGGATTGTTTGTGGTTGATCATAGTAGGATTCTTCTCAAAAGAGAAATAGATTTTGATGTTCTCTTAATGGATTGGGAGAGGATGAAGAGAGAATTAATTCTACATTTCTAAATCTCTCTCTAGGTCTTGAGAGAGTCTCTCACTATCTGTTGTGAACACCAAAAGTGATCATAGAAAGTGTTATAATTCGATATTTATTATAGCAGTTTTAGGGTTAGAAAATCATACACAAGCCCCTTACAAACCTAATAATTCTTAGTTGAACCCATTTCTAATAATAATAATAATAATAATAATAATAATTTCTTAACATTTGAATCAAATTAAAAATATAAATAAATATCATTTATACCATTTCCAATTGAACATTAGGTTCGATCCTATTTTATTTGTCAACATTTATCGATCCTTGAATAATGACCATTTAATAAATAAATGTCACTGAATTATTCTATGATAAATATAATAAATATTATATTCACCAAACTTGAAAATAAATATTTATTATTATTATTTAACTCATTTATTCTTTCAAATAAATTGTGATTAAATTATGTCAATCAACCAAACACAAATAAATATTATTTATTCTAACTTGTTAAATTCAATAATTGAATTTAACTGAGAGTATGGATACACTTAGTGTGTCACCCTCTAGGCCTCTTTATCATTGGAATTAGGCATAACTGCCTAAAGTCCAAGGTTATCATATACCAACACACCAAACCATAAATAGAGAAATAAGTTAAAGTCATAATGACATTGAACCTCCTATGAATATTTACCATGTAATATAATCTCTTTATTGTGATATCTTTAATCAATCAGGTTTCATATTGGTGATATCAACCTATACACTCAATTTATCTTTCATTTAATTTCCAAAAATTAACTCACCCACCGAACACCATGGCCATGTAATTAAGTGGGAATTTCCATTTATATCAAAGGTCCTAGGATATAAACTTTTTTCAAGTGATAGAAGGGATAAATCCTTTCTCGTATTATCCATTAATGTAATATCACTTATGACACACCCAATGTATCCTAACTCTCTGTGATCATATGTCATCACAGTTTTCATCAATACATCAAAGTGTGTGAGTTTTGATATCCATTAATGATAATATTACATTCTAAGGATCAATAAACATTTTCATGTATAGAAGAATCCAATGACACATGGAAATATAGATTTCATATTAATGAGTTTGTTCTCATAACCTCCTATCTTAGAGATCATAAAGGGAAGACACTATGAGAAGGTATCTCAATGTATTATGAGCCTCCTACCCCAGATAACCTATATTTTATTTGTCCTGTTAGACAATATCATCCATCCATAGAACAAATATTTAAGAATGATTTCATTTCACCTTCTGTTTCTTATCATAGCAGGGAACTACTATGACCTTTCAGTGTGACATATATTCTTATAACATTATAACAAAAAAATTTCATATAAAGAAAAATCATGATGTGATAAGAAACTTCATTAATAATGAAAACATGTAATTAAGTACTAATAAAGTTAGTTCTAGGGAACCAACTCCAACAATCCTATCAAAGTTATTCTAGTCTTATGAACCGAACATCCTCAAAACATATGACATAAACTTAACAAATTAACTAAATAAAACATTGTTGTAAATAAAATAAAATGAGATTATGATAATGTAATTAACATGAAACAGGTTATTAATCAAGTAAATAATTAATATAAGTTTATTATACAGGAGTTAAAGAATGTACATGACAAGTCGGATTTGAGGTAAAGGATTTTCCTTGAAAAAAATTTAAATTTATTTATGTATTCCTTAAAACCATTTTTATTCCATATCCATATTTTTATTAAATTTTTTATGGAAGATATTATTTAATCATAAATGGTTTATAAAATTATTTTTATATTACCTTTTAATTTCTCTAAAAAAGTTTAAAAAGTATCTTTTATCCTTTTCTGAATGGGGTACTTATTACTGAAGGTATGAAAAGAATGTTTTTTTAACATATACAGTGTGAACTGATTTTTCCAACATCATGGTTTTTATTATTTTTTAATATTCTTCTAAAATTGTCCATATTTATCTGAAAATTAAAAAAAAATCCCAATTTTTTGGAAATTTTTATTAAATATTATCAAAAGAAAATGGTGTTTTCCTTATTCTTTTTGTATATGGGTTAAAAAGAATCTGTTATGATGTAAATACAAGTTTCTATGTTATTTATGTATGTAATAGTCAATGGAAATTTTTTATGATGATGGGTGAGCCCGATATAGCTTTCCAATGCATTGGGTAATGATTATGTTCTCTTGATAATTATATTGGAATTAACTGAGTAGGTCATTCCATTTGTAAGGGTTCTTGTCATGGTTCTATTAAGATGATGTCTCAAGGAACCTACATGATTTATATATTCTTTATAATTATTTTTCATGGAAATATTTTAATTTCATAAGGTAAGATAATGATATTTTTATTTTTATGAATGATTATGCTATTTAATGGTAAAAGGTATGTGTTAAAGAAAATGTTTTTATGGATTCTCATTTTTATAAGAAACCCTCAAGATTATGGTTTTTCCCTTATACTTTTTATAAAATGATTTATGAAATATTTTGGGTAGTAAATCTGATTTCATGTGTAGATAAACAATTATTTGAGCTAAAAGTTTATTATGTTAATGGTAAACTCATTTATATTATCTCATGGTTTTGAAATGGACTAAGGGCTTTATTTTATTTATTATTTTTCCATTACTAAGATTGTTGTACTCGTCCCATGTTTTAAAATGTTTTTCATAGGACTTAAGGATGAGTATAAAAATTAATAAAGTTAGATTTATGGATATGGGGGCTACCTTGAATAAAGTAAGTGTATATTTATAAAAAAACTTAGTGTAAAAAATGATCACTTAATGACATGGGTATTGTTATGTAAGATTTTATCCAGATTATCTAAAACTATAAACCTAAAAGGTCTGTGGGTATGTGAGTGATTGAATATTTACATTTGAGGTTTTTTATGGATAAAATTTTCCCACATTTATTGGTATCAAAGTCATAAATATAAAGATAATGTTTTTAGCATCAGATCCAGAAGTGTGGGCCCAAGACTGTTATAGTTGGTATTATAGAAAGGTTTAGATAACTTTAGATATTATAGTGTTTTCATGTGATGTTAACTTAAAAATTATGAATACCAACATGGGTTTATAAGTTTACGTTTGATCATATGTTCAAAGGCATAAACACCCCTTTTGAGGGTTTAAGTTATGGAATTTTAATACGATTAAGAGTATTTTGGGAGACATTTATGATAATAGAATCCTTTAGTATGTGTTTTATTAAAAAATTTATTTTAGAAATTATTATTTTATATTATATGGACATAAATTTAAAGGTACTGATATCCTTTAGGGTTAATATGATCGTTAATGTTGAGGCAGTTATGGTTAATTAGGATAAAAGGGTTATTGCATGTTGGGAACATATGACTTATCATATAGATAACCAGGGGACTAAAAGTGATTTGGTGACTATGAGATTAATTTTATTTCTTAATAAGTTCTCTATTTTGGTAATATTATATGATTAAGGTAAATGGAAATACTTTTGGATAAGATGGGTTTTTTATTTGAGGAATAAAGGTTGAATTGTCTTTTGAAGTATATATGATTTTATTTTGGTTTTATGGTGATTAAAGATATTTGGAGAAAGGATTAGAATATTTTGGATATTATATTATTAGAAAATATAGATTTGTTTTTTGTTATATGAATTTATGAATGGATAAATTTTTATTGGAGATGAATGTTAAATTTTTCTCAGAAGAATATGTGATCAAATACTTATAATTTTGGAGTTTCAAACTTGGTTAGGGATATTTTGAAGAATTTTAAGGTTAGTTATTTATCAAATGATTTTGGTTGAAAATTGGGTGTTGTTTTTTAGGATTTGAAGATTAGTTTTGTATTTGTTTATATGAAGGTTTATTCATATTGGATATTATCTTACCTTGTGCAAACCATTTTGATTTTGATTAATTTCTAGATATATGAGGAATAAATTGTTATCCTTTTGTGAATATTGTGATATGTTATATGTTTATTTTAGTGTTTCAGACATGAAAATTTCATTTTGAATATTCATTTCTTAGAGTAAAATATGATATATAAATTAAAATTTATTGAATTGTAACCAAAGAAAGAAATTGTGCTTATGAAATAGAAATAAATTAATTAATTATATTTTCTTGGGTTCTCTTTCTTGATTATAAAAGAATCCCTCAACTCTAGAAAATGGATCTTGAAATAAAAATGTAATAATTTTACCTTCATTTGTCAGGAATTAATGTTCTTATTTATCCCCTAATGAATTATGCTTTTTTGGTTATTATCATTCCCATGACCATGTTCTCTATCACACTCTATTATTCCTTAGATGTTGTTTTTTCCTCTGTGTTTGTATTTTCACTTCCTACCAATGTTATTCGTATTTAGAAACATGATTATACATTATTCTAGGTGACCATTATATTTCCATTATCCACTTTTCAAAAGTATGTTTTATTATCCCTTTTTATGATGTGAGTTTTTTAATAAAGGTGTTTTTAAATATTAAATTTTTTTCATTCATGATTGTATATTTTATCTTCCACTCCCAAGAAGTGATTAAAAAATGTTTTAAACCATCTTATTGTGAATGAGATAAAATTATAAAGATTAAATTTCTTTAAGAGTTTAGAATATAACAACCCAAAAATTTAGTTTAAATGAATACTATTCTCAATAGCTTTTTAACATGCAATACCAACCTTTAAGTGAATTATGATATACCATAAAATATTATTATTTAAAAGTGACCATTATAACCTAGCCATTAAATTGGAGGGTATGAATAGAAGTAATAACATTATGAAATATATCTATAAAATACACAACTAATACAAATGTATTGATTAATTCTTAGAAACTAAGCACTCTATTTTTAGTAAAGTCATTTTATGCTTCAAAATACGTTTTCTCTAAAAATGGTTTTTATTGCTTTTTGTGAATGAATATTATAACAAATTTCTAAAAATTTTATAAATTTCATTTCATAAAAATGATATCATTTTTTAAATCATCATATCAAAATTATCTTAAGGTTAAATTCATGGATTTTTTTCAAAAGATTATTTTATCAATGAATAGTGGAAAAATATTGATTTTATAAAAAAACTCACTTTTCCATTCAAGTATTTACAAAGACCCATTTTGGTTCGAATTTATTTTAAATTTTAATTATTAAATTTTCATTAAAAATTATCCAATTAATGTATTTGGAATTTATATTATGTTTAATTTTTTTATAAAAAAAATTATACTTAAAAATACATTTTTCTAGAAAACTGTTTTTCATCAAGTTTTGCGGGTTTATTTTAAAAGTAATTTTTCCCACTTATTGGAATTTAATTTTATTAAATATAATTTTTTTTATATTAATAAATTAAAATTTAACCTAAGATTAATTTTTGATATTTTTTCTGAAGAATTTACATTTTTGTGAATAGTAAAAAAAATACAGTTTTTATGAAATACAATATATTTTATGATATATCAAAGATATAAATATGATATAAAATTTTATGAAACTCATGTAATAACTCTTGTATGGTAATTTAATAAAAATATCATATAAAAATAATTTAAAACATTTAAATTAGAATTTATTTCATGATAAACATGAAAATCATTTTCAGTGTCAACGCAGTGCCTACGCAGCACTAAAAAAGTTAAATTTGGTGTCCTAAAGATAATATTTGAGAAATAAAAACTCTTAGATAATATTTATTAATTAATATTATGTGTAATTGATGATATTTAAAAATATATATGAATTTTTATGTTCTGTAAAATGAAACTTATATAAATTTTTGTGCAGTGCTTGCGCAAAGGAAGAAAAAATAAAAATAATATATTAAATAAGTTTTCACGACATAGATGTGAGTAAATATATATATTAATAAAATATGAAAATTTATTTTTAACTTTATTTATTTATTTTTATGGTGTTAATTTATTTTAATTTTTAGTGATGGTATAATTAACTTAAATTCATACACAATGTTGACGCAGTGTTTTCACAAGCAGTAGGAAAATCAAAGTAAATGATTTTAGAAACATAAAAAAAAGTAATGTTTTTGGATGATTTATGGTTTAACATGAATTTTATGGTTAATAATAATGTATAATTTATTTTTAAAGAGTTTATATGTAAAGATCCATAAATTCCATATATATGTTTTTTAATTATTTGGGATTATTATGAGTCTGCAAAAATTAATGGTGCTTGATTCCGAGGCCCGGTGTGCCCAGAATGGATTTTTGAACTTTTTTTTAAAGCATGTTCAGCAAATGCATGGGCGAAATTTTCTATCTTTTGAACCGGTGCTCGGATTAAAAATGTGAGAGAACCATTGAATTTATAGTGTCAGGATTCCCTTAAGGGAGTCTTAACTTCCACTGTAGTCGCTCGGGAGAAAAAGTTAGTTTTCAGACTTTTTAAAGAATAATAAAATGACATAAAATTATTATTTTATTATTCTACCAGCGGTTGAGCAGCGGTGGCAGCGGGACTGCTGTGTTTTCAATCCATTTAATGGCTTGACTCATTGTTTTTTTAACCACACCATTGAGAGATTATGAGGTTCATTAATTAATGAGCCTCATTAATCTCTTATTGCATTAATCGTCATTCCCCCTCTATTTAAATGAAGCTTGTGTTTGGGTTTTTAACACGACTGTGAGGAACTTCTGGCGAAGTACCGCGACATCTTCCACCAATGAAGAATAGAGGCTCCAATTACGTCATTGGAGGAATCGATATGGGGTCAACGAATGTCGGCGGCTTCATAAAGTTTGAAGTCTTCTTCCACAACAGCGATGTCACCTCTGATTCTGAGGTTGGGGTTTTTGTTTAAATTCAAGTGAATTGTTTATTTTTCTCATTCTTGAAAAGAATGATGAATAGTGGAAGTATTGAACGGTTTATAGTTTATCTATGATAAATTAATTTCTAATCGCTTATTATGATGCTAAAGCAGAGGGCGTGGGCCAAACGAATAAGGCTCATCCCCTTCGTTGCTTTGGTTTTGTCGCATTCTTTATGGGCATAGTTTGAACTCGACAGTACTTCGAATTTGAGAGCCACGCAGTGACTGCAGCAACCTGGGAGGACTGTAGACACATTCGGAATAAAAAACATACCAACAGAGCTCACCTAGGGTCCCGCAGAAGATTCGTCGGTGCGGTACCGGTGCGGCAGTGCCAGCACTGATGGGTGATGGCGGCGTTTGGCATCGGCCAACCACGGTGGTAGCAGGAAGAGCATCGTCGCGCACCGTGAAGAGGAGCAGCGGCATCGAGTCAATGTGGTAGCAGGGGTGGCCGACTCTTGTATGTTAGTGTTGGCAGAAGGTTGCGTGTCGTTTCGTGCCATGGTGAGGAGGATGCGGCTTTGAAGCCGCGGCGGAGGTGAAGAGGAACCGCGCCCCGCAGGTCCCACTGACAAGTGTTCGGCACCATGTGGCACTGCCGATTTAATACACCCGAAAGGATTTTTCATTCGGGAAGGGGGGTAGCCACCTAGCTAGCAGACCGCACCAGCCACCCGACTAGCGGATCGCGCCAACCACTAAACCGGGTTGCCCAGGCGGGCCATGCCCAACTGCGGCAGGTCGGGCCGATCTGCGACCCAATGGTCCGAGCCCACGGCCCATCCCACTCGGGTTGGCCCAGCTGGTTCGGGTCAGGCTGGGTCAGACCTGGACTGGGCCAAGTCAACCCGAACTGGTTTGGGTTGGCCCAGGTCGGTGCAGGTCGGGTCAGACCAGACTCGGACCCCTTTTCGGCCCAGTTACGCTTAAAAGACCATATCTCGCAAACCAGATGTCTGTTTAAAGAACCATCTATGGTGATGGAATCCTTGGAATGATATAGTTCTTTTGAGATACTCGAACTGAGTTTTGGAGAAAGTTGGAGTATGGCTGAGTTGGATCAAACCTGAATTCAATCGGGCCCTCGGCACTAAAATGCTTATAACTCACAGATCGGGCGTCCGATTGACACGTCTTCTGTCGTGTTGGAACCCTTATGACATGGAGAACCTTTGAGTTACTCCTTTGTGGAAAGTCATGGCAGATGAGACACAACTGATATCTTGAGGAATGGATACTGTGGAACTCAAGTGCACCGGGTACGGAGAATCCTCTGGTTGGTTGTCAATTTTAGAGTGACCCTGTGTGGATCATCATTATAGCAACCCTGTGTGGATCAGAATTATAGTAACCTTTTGTGGGTCTACATTATAGAGACCTTATGTAGATCATCATTATAGTGACCCTATGTGGATCAACATTATAGGGACCCTGTGTGGATCAGTATTATAGCGACCCTATGTGGATCAGCATTATAGAGACCCTTTGTGGATCAGCATCATAGTGACCCTATGTGGATCAGCATTACAGCAACCCTGTGTGGATCAACATTATAGCAACCCTGTTTGGATCAACATTATAGCGACCCTGTGTCGATCAACATTATAGCGAATCTAAGTGGATTAGCATTATAGCGACCCTGTATGGATCAGCAGTGTGTAACCCGAAGAGGACCAACCTTAGAGAGGCCCATCATGGATCAGCGACATACGACCCTGTGTGGATAGAAAATGGAACAAATTATTTTTGGTTCTATTGTGGAACTTTCTAACGGAATAAAATGATATAGCTTAAGACTGATCATCTTTATTCCTAATCTATGAGTTGTATACTTGGTTTGAGCTTAGTCTTCTACTTTGTGCTTTGTGATTGAGATCATGCTTTGCGGTTTTCCTTTGTGGAATTCTGAGAGACCTTTGGGGGTCTCGGGGTCCCTATTAGGTATTTTTATTCTCACCCCTCCATGAGATTCGCCCACACCTTGTTGTGTCTTGTGGAGACGACGAGCAGCTCAACTGAGACTTTAGAAGCCAGGACCAGGCGGTACATGGAGGTGACCGGTTGACGTGGAGAGCTGCGGAGACGAGTTGTACCTACCCTTTAGGTAGGATCCGTGGCGGATGATCTCAAGAGCTATTTTCTATTTTCTTTTGTAATGTATCTTTCATTTTGGATTGTATTACGGCCCCTTTACTTTTAGTACACACTTTTACTACTGCAGTTTTACTTTGTTGTTTCATCTTGTTATGTTCTTGGACTATGTGTTTATATAGGTTTAAAGGAAATGTCTTCCCATTTTAGGGATATTCCTTTCTAGTGCTACTCACCAACCCTTGGCCTTTGGAAGGTGGACTTGGGGTAGTCACAGCAAGGGCCCCAGGGGACGGGTCGTGACAAATTAGTATCAAAGGAGTCATTTCTACCAAAGAACTAGGACTCTAAACTTTCCAATAGAGAAATAGTGTTAAGTGTTTTGAGTGTGGTCTTTAGTTCCGAGAGTCTAGTGTTGGTGTGGCGGTCGACGTATCCATACACCAGGACCCTGAATTCTAATTTCCGACTGGATGCACGAAAACACTGATTGTGTGTGCTTTAGAAATGTTTTACTTTTGATTTCTTTTGAGTCGGCTCACCAGGTATAACTTTTTTATCATGGAACACATGTTTCTTTTCAAGATGCCTCCACGTATACAACCATCCTGGATTTCTGTGAGAGTTTGTGATGACGGTCCACCGAGAAATGAGGCTTCGGTGTAGGGCCCTCTTATGGTGATGGAAACTTCCGGTGATGCACCATCAGTGATACTACCCATTGGGAAGAAGTTGCCACCATCCCCACTAGAGGATGGTGCACACCGACTAAGTGCATTACACAAGTTCCAATGGTAGAGGTCTCCAAGGTTTCGAGGCAAGATAGACCCCCAGCCAGCTGAGGACTGGCTGGAGGTTGTGGTATGAGTTTTTTTCCTAGTTGGGACACTAGCATATCGGATGGTGATCCTAGCTGCTAGCCTCTTTCATGGAACAGCAGGGAGATGGTGGAGCCTAACACTCCAGTTACATGATGAGGTGACCCTCACCTGGACAGACTTTAAGAGCCTCGTCAGGTCAGAGTTCATTCCAGCAACACTACACTCTGTGCGTATTCAGGATCTCCTACACTTATATTTGGGCAGCCTGACAGTATCCCAATACTTGGTGAGATTCACTGACCTATCGCGCTACTCCACTGATATGGTATGAGGCCCTTTCTTCCGGACCCAGACCTTTGAGCAGGGTCTCCAATGGGAGATAAGAGTGTCGATGATATCGGTCAATATCCTAACATATGATGGAGTGATCGAGCAAGCATTATTAGTGGAGAGATTCTTAGCTAAGTAGACACCGACGGTGAGAGCCACCACTATACAATAGGTAGCTGAGTCATCCGCAACAGGTAGTAGGCAGATGACGTAGAGGTCTAAGCAGGCCAGGCCTTATGGAGGAAGACCCTAAAATGTAGGGTCGGAGGTGCAGAGCTCATGAGGTAGAGCAGGCCAGCAGATAAGAAAAATGTGCTTCACGTGTGGTAGACAGGGCCACATGGCTCGCGACTGCTCGACCCACCGTACTAACGATCAGAAGATGTTCGAGGGACCCCCTAGGTAGAGGCATATATTAGATCAAGGAGGCCCATAGGGTGAAAAACGTGGAAGAGGAGAAGTTCGTGCAGTAGGTGGTGGGCAGCGATTTGAGGTTCTGCCACCACCACCTCCAAGTGGTCCACCCCGACCTCAGAGATTAGGCGGATATGGACGAGCTCAGCTTCAGCCAGCTGAGGCCTATGACCACGGTGCTCTAGAGATGATTCAAGGTATGATCTGTGTCTAATCCACCCTATATGCATTACTTATAGACATAGGTTTCAGTCACTCTTTAATTTCCACGGTTCTCATTCAGAGCTCAGAGATTCTGGTAGAGACATTGGATAGATCTTTGCGATCAGAGACTCCTACAGAAGAGGATTTGATGATTACACATTGGTGCTGGCAGTGTGATTTTACTCTAGGAGGCGAGAGCTTTGGCTGGGATCTCCTAGTAGCAGCGTCGAGGCCTTACGATGTCATCTTCGGTATGGACTGTTTATTTATAGTCCATGCTTATATTAACTGTTTTAGGTGCAAAGTGTGGTGTGTTCATGAGTATGGAACTAGTTTTTCCTTCACCGACAAGAAGGGAACCTTTGTAGTATAGGATGGACCTTCTCGGAAGAGGGTGCAACCGATCAGTCATCAGTTGGCTAGCATTACCCTCAAATTAGTTGACGTGTGGAGTCCGAGTTATCCTGTAGTGGTGGACCAGTATGTTGATGTCTTTCCTGATGATGTTTCGGGACTACATCCTTGTAGAGAGGTAGACTTCTACATCGACCTGTACCCTAGGACGGCACCGATATATACACCAACATATCAAATGGATCCCATGGAGCTTCGTGAGTTGTGGGTATGCTGGAGGAATTGCAGAGGAAGGGGTTCACAAGGCCTAGTGTTTCTCCATGGGCATCCTCTATTTTGTTCACCAAGAAGGCAGATGGGAGTTTGAGGCTTTGTGTGGACTATCGGTGCCTAAACCAGGTGACTGTGAAGAACAAGTATCCACTCCTGAGGATTTATGATCTCTTCGACCAGATGAATGGATCTTGATGGTGTTCGAAGATAGGCCTCAGATTAGGCTATCATCATATTAGAGTGCGATATGAGGACATGTCGAAGACAGCCTTTAGATGTCGGTATGGCCACTATGAGTTCTTGGTGATGCCCTTTGGCATAACCAACACTCCATAATTGATCATGGGGATCATGAATAGAATTTTCCAGTCTTAACTAAATTGATTCGTGCTAGTCTTCATTGACGACATCTTGATATACTCAGCGTCGGAGGAGGACCATTCCACACACCGATAAATTTTTCTAGATACACTCAAAGAGCACTAAAATTATGTAAAGCTCTCAAAGTTCTAGTTCTGGATACGGGAGGTCCAATTCCTGGGGCACGTTATCTCGGAGGTTGGAGTTGCATTGGATCTAGCAAAGATAGAGGTAGTGCTTGCATGGGATCCACCCAGAAGTGTGACTGAGGTGTAGAGTTTCCTAAGATTGGTTGGGTACTACTGGGGATTCATACCTAACTTTTCCAAAGTTGCGACACCCTTGTTATCTTTGAGAAAGAAGGGATAGCCCTTCATGTGGATGGAGAGATGTCAGCAGAGTTTTCAGGAGCTGAGGCAGAGACTAAGAAGTGCCTCCATCTTGAGGTTACCAGAAGAGGGCGTTAGGTATTTATTCTACTACAATGCATCGGGGACCGTACTAGGTTACGTCCTGATGTAGGAGTGAGTGGTGATCACCTATGGCTCACAGAAGTTGAGACAACACGAGCAGAACTACCATACCCATGGCTTGGAGTTAGCAGCAGTGGTCTTTGCGCAGAAGATGTGGTGGCACTACTTGATGGGAGAATGGTTTACAATCTACTATGATCACAAGAGTCTCAAGTATATCTTCCCACATAAGGAACTGAACCAGATATAGAGACTATTTCTAGAGTTCCTCTAGGACTATGACATTGAGATAGTCTACACTCCTGGGAAGGGGAACGTAGTAGCAGACACGCTCAACAAGAGGTTTGGTCTTCAGTTGCTGAGTGAGGTAACAATGCAGCTAGCCGCGTTGCAGTTATCCTTCATGGATAGTGATGGAGCATCTTACCTCCAATATACGACAATTACTCCCCCACTCCTTCAGCGAGTCCGTGAGGCATAGCTTAGGTACATAGACTTCGAGGCCCAACGTGCTCAAATATCCTCAGGACAGGCTCCTGGTGGATTTTCTGGAGGTGGGGAGCATGTCATCCTCTTCAGAGGATGCACCATGGTACCAGTAATTCTACAAGAGTATGTGTTGAGGGAGTTCCATACACCCCCTTTGGTGGTACACCCTGGTGTGGAAAATATGCACCAGGACCTCCAGTGTCAGTATTGGTGTCCAGGGATGAAGAAAGCGGTGGCAGAGTTTGTATAGAGATGCCTCACTTGTTAGCAAGTGAAGGTAGAGCATCAAGTACCAGCAGACTTAGCTCAGCCACTTGAGGTACCAGAGTAGAAGTGGGATAGTATCTCTATGGACTTCGTGACAGGGATACCATGTATGTCCAAGGTCCATGATTCTATCTAGGTGATCATTTACTGACTCGCCAAGTCGGCCCACTTCCTACCCATCCATGAGAAAGGATTAGTAGAGAGCTTAGGACGTCTCTACATACAAAATATTGTATGACTTCATGGGGTTCCATAGATGACTGTCTTAGATCACAATGCTCATTTTACATCCCGCTTGTGGAAGGGATTACAGGAGGCATTCGGGACTCAGCTACACTTGAGCACCGCCTTCCATCCTCAGACAGATGGTCAGACAGAGCGGACCATTCAGACACTTGAAGACATGCTTCATGCTTGTGTCCTTGATTTTGGCCGTAGTTGGGAGGACCACCTTCCATTGGTGGAGTTCACTTACAACAACATTTATCACTCCACTATCGTCATGGCTCTGTTTGATCCCTGTACAGGTGACCTTGCAGATCACCACTATGCTAGACATACCCAGGGGAGTCCGCACTTATGGGTCCAGAGTTGGTATAGGTTACCACAGAAGAGGTGAAGATCATCCAGGAGAGGATCAAGACTGCACAATGCTGGCAGAATTCTTATCCTGATAGAAGATGGATACCCTTGGAGTTTGAGGAGGGATACCATGTCTTCCTATGGGTCTCACCTCGACAAGGATTACAGAGGTTTGGACAAGGAAGAAAGCTATCTCCAAGGTTCATCGGACCTTTTCAGATCCTCAATAGAGTAGGTGAGGTGGCATATCATCTAGCTCTTCCCCCACAGATGCACCAGGTCTACAAGGTTTTCCATGTTTCATAGCTGAGGAGGTGCGTGCATGATCCATCACATGTTATCAACTAGGGCGAGCTGGACATCAATGATGGGGCGACATTTGTGGAGTTTTTAGTGGAGATAGAGGATCAACATGAGTGGTTCCTTTGTGGGTATTTGATTCCTCTAGTGAAAGTTCGTTGGAAGCACGAGAACCTCCAGGAGAGCATCTCGGAGTGCGAGGATCAGATACGTGCTCAGTACCCCTATTTGTTCCCCTATTTTTGTTGTAGATTTTGGAGACAAAAATTCCTAAGGTGTAGATAATGTAAAGACCCTAAAATTCTATATAATTTTGTTTTAAATTATTTGATATTATTACGAGTCTGTGAAAATTAACGGTGCTTGATTCCGAGGCCTAGTGTGCCCGGAATGGATATTTGAACTTTTTTTAAAGTATGCTCAGTAAACACGCGGGTGGCGTTTTCTATCTTTCGAACCAGTTCTCATATTAAAATTATGAGGGCACTATTGAATCTGTAGCACTAGGATTCCCTTAATGGAGGCTTAACTTTGACCATAGTTAATCGGGATAAAAAGTTAGTTTTCAGAATTTTTAAAGAATAATAAAATGACATAAAATTGTTATTTTATTATTCTACCAATTGTTGAGTGGTGGTGGCAGGACCGTTGTGTTTTCAATCCATTTAATGGCTTGACTCGTTTTTTTTTGTAACCATGTCATTGATATATTAAGAGGTTCATTCATTAATGAACCTCATTAATCTCTCATTGTGTTAACTACCTTTCCCCCTATATTTAAATGAGGCTTGGATTTGGGTTTTTAACACAGTTATAAGGAACCTTTGGAGAAGTACTGTGACATCTTCAACAAACGAAGAACGGAGGATCAAACGATGTCATTCGAGGAATCTATCTGGGATCAATGAACGCATATGGATTCATCAAGCATGGATTCTTCTTCCACACCTGCGATGTCACATCTGATTCTGAGGTAGGGGTTTTTGTTTAAATTCAATTGAATTTTTTATTTTTCTAGTTCTTGAAAATAATGATGAATCGTGGAAGTATTGAATAGGTTATAGTTTATCTATGATGAATTAATTGCTACCTGCTTTTTATGATGCTAACGCGGAGGGCGCAGGCCAAACGAACAAGGCCCAGACCCTCCATCACTTCAGTTTTTTCACGTTCTTCATGGGAGTAGTTTAAACTCAATAGCATTTCGAATCCGAGAGCCATGTAGTGACAGCAGCAACCTGGGAGGACCATAGGCGTGTTCAGAAGGAAAAACAGATCACCGGAGCTCACCCGGTGGCCCACGGAAGATACGTTGGCACAGCACCAGTGGGCGATGATGACGGCCGGCATCAGTTGGCTGTGGTGGAAGCGGGCGGAGCTTCATCACGCGTTGCGATGGCAGCAGGGGCGGCTTGCTCTCAGTCGTCCGTATTGGCAGAAGGTGGCGCGCCATTACACACCGTGGTGAGGAGGTCGTGGCTTCGAAGAAGCGGAGGAGGTGAAAGGGAATCACGCCTCATAGGCCCCACTGATAGGAGGGTGGTGCCACGTGGCACTTCCAATTTCATACACTTAAACGGCTTTGCTAATCAGGAAGGCAGGCGGCCACCCGGCTGGTGGAACACGCCAGCCACCTGGCTGGCGGACCGCGCCAGCCACCCAGCTGGTGGATTGCACCAACCACCGAACTGGGTCGCTCGGGTGGGTCGCACCCTGCCAAGGTAGGTCGGGCCGATCTGTGACCCAGTGGGCCGAGCCCACAGACCAGCCCATTCGGGCAAACCCATCTGGTTCGGGACGAGCTAGGTCAGACCTGGAATGGGTCGGGTCGACCCGAACAGGGATAGGTTGGCCCAAGTTGGGGCGGGTTAGGTCGGTCTGACCGGGTCGGACTGGACCAGGACCCCTTTTTGGCCCAATTACGCTTAAAAGGCCGTATCTCACAAACCAGACATCTATTTGATGAACCGTCTACGGTGCAAGAATAATTTGAATGAGATGGTCCTTTTGAGATACTCTAACTAAGTTTTGGAAAAATTTGGAGTATGACCGGGTTGGATCGAACCTGAATACAACTGGGCCCTCGGCACTAAAATGATTATAACTCACAGATCGGGCATCTGATTGACGTGCAGTCTATCGCGTTGTAACCCTTACGACACAGAGGTCCTTTGGGTTACTCCTTTGTGTAACTTAGTGGCAGATTAGGCATGGTTGATATCTTGAGGAGTGGATACTATGGAACTCAATGGCACTGAGTACGAAGAATATTTTGGTTGGTTGTCAATTGTAGAGTGACCATGTGTGGATCAACATTATAGAAACCCTGTGTCAATCAACATTATAGAGACCATGTGTAGATCAGTATTATAGAAACTCTATGTGGATCAGCATTATAGAGACCCTATGTGGATCATCATTATAGTGACCCTCTATGCATCATCATTATAGCAACTCTATGTGGATCAGCATTATAGAGACCCTGTATCGATCAGCATTATAGCGACCCTATGTGGATCAGCATTATAGAAACCCTGTGTGAATCAGCATTATAGAGACCCTATGTGGATCGGCATTATAGCGACCCTATGTGGATTAGCATGATAGCGACCCTGTGTGGATCATCATCATAGCGACCCTGTGTGGATCAGCATCATAGCGACCCTGTATGGATTAGAAGTGTGTGACATGATAAGGACCAGTATTAGAGTGTCCCGTCACGGATCAGCGACATACGACCCTGTGTGGATCATAATGGAACAACTTCTTTGTGGTTCAGTTTTGGAACATCCTAACAGAATAAAATGAAATAGCTTAAGACTAATCATCTTTATTCTTGGTCTCTAAGTTTTATACCTTGTTGGAGCTGAGTATTTCTTTTTTGTGATTGAGATCATGCTTTTTGGTTTTCCTTTGTGGAATTTTGATAGACCTTCAGGGGTCTCAGGGTCCCTACTATGTATTGTTATACTCACCCCTACACGGGCTTCACCTGCACCTTGTTGTGTCTTGTGCATACAATGAGCAGCTTGGCTGAGACTTTAGGAGCCAGGACTAGGCGATACATGGAGGTGACTAGTTGACGTGGAGAGTTACGGAGATGAGTTGTACCTACCCTTCAGGTAGGATTCATGGAATATGATCTCAGGAGTTGTTTTCTATTTTCTATTGTATTGTATCTTTTAGATGGTCTTGTATTCTGGCCCCTTTACTTTCAGTACACACTTGTACTACTGCAGATTTACTTTGTGGTTGCATATTATTGTGTTCTTGGACTGTGTGTTTGTAAAGGTTTAAAGGCAATGTCTTCCCATTTTAGGTATATGCCTTTCTAGTTCTAGTTTTCAACCCCTGTCCGATGGAAGGAGGGCTTGGGTTAGTCACGGAACAGGTCCCGGGGGATGGGTCATGACAAAGTGGTATCAAAGGAGTCGGTTCTACCGAAGAACTAGGACTCTGATCTTTCCAATAGAGCAATAGTGTTAAGTGTTTTGAATGTGGTTTTCAGTTCGATGAGTCCAGTGTTGGTGTGGCGGCCAATGTATCCATACACCAGGACCCTAAATTCTGATTTTCGACTTGGTGCACGAAAACACCGATTGCATGTGTTTTGGGAATGTTTTACTTTTGATCTCTTTTAAGTCACCTCACCAGGTATAACTTATTGATTATGGAACACCTGTTTCTTTTTAGGATGCCTCCACATAGACAACCATCCAGGATTCCAGTGAGAGTTCACGATGACGACCCACCGAGCGATGAGGCTTTGGTGAAGGGACCTCTTACGGTGATGGAACCTTCGGATGGTGAACCAGCAGCACTATTACCTATTGGGCTACATTTTCCACTAGCCCCACTAGAAGACGGTGCACTCCGACTAATAATGTTTCACGAGTTTCAACAGTAGAGGCCTCTAAGGTTTTGAGGCGAGACAGACCCTCAGGTAGCTGAGGACTGGCTGGAGGCTATGGCACGAGTTTTTCACCTAGTTGGGACACTAGTATATCATATGGTGATCCTAACTACTATCCTCTTCTATAGAACAGTAGGGAGATGGTGGAGCCTAATTCCCTAGTTACATGATGAGGCGACCCTCACCTGGATGGACTTTGAGAGCCTCTTCGGGGCGGAGTTCGTTCCAACGACACTATACTCTATGTGTATTCAGGAGCTCCTACACTTACAGCAGGGCAGCCTGACAGTAGACCAGTACTTAGAGAGATTCATTAACCTCTTGCGCTACTCAACTGACATGGTACAGGACCCTTTATTCAGGGCTCGGACCTTTGAGTAGGGTCTCCAGCGGGATATCAGAGCATCGATGATATCGCTCAATATCTCGATGTAGGCTGGAGTGCTCGAGCGAGTATTATTTGTGGAGATCTTCTTAGTTGAGTAGGCACCGACGGTGAGAGCCACCACCGGACAACAAGTATCTGAGTCATCTATAGCAGGCATTAGGCATATGATGCATAGCTACAAGAAGGCCATACCTTCTAGAGGATGACCCCAGGATGTAGGGTCGGAGGTGTGGAGCTCATGAGGTAGAGTAGGCTAGAAGAGGATAAAATTAAGCTTCTCGTGCGGCGGGCAGGGCCACATGGCTCCCGACTTCCCGACCTGATGTACCAACAATCAGAAAACGATCGATTAACTATTGAGGCAGATGCAGAGATTCAAGCGAGGTGGCCCTTAGGGTGGTATAAGTGGAAGAGTAGAAGGTCATGCAGCAGGCGATGGATGGTGATTTGAGGTTCTGTCGCCACCACCTCCAGGTAGTCCACCCCGACCTTAGGGAGCAGGCGGACAGGGACAAGCTCTGCTTCAGGCAGCTGAGTCATATGACCATAGTTCTCCATAGATGATTCGAGGTATGATCTGTATCTACTAAACCCTAGATATAATACTTATAGACTCAGGTTTCAGTCACTCTTTCATTGCCATGACTCTTGTTCGGAGCTCATAGATTCCAGTAGAGCTATGGGCTCAATCCTTGTGATTAGAGACTTCTGCAGGATAGGATTCGACGATTACACACTGGTGTCAGTAGGGTGAGTTTACTCTAAGAGGTGAGAGCTTTGGCTAGGATATCCTAATAGCAGTGTCGAGGCCTTACGATGTTATCTTGGGTATGGACTGGTTATCCATGGTCCATGCTCATATTGACTGTTTTAGGCACAAAGTGTGGTGTGTCCATGAGGATGGGACCAGGTTTTCCTTCACCGGTGAGAATGGAACCTTTACAGCATAGGATGGACCTTCTTGGAGTAGGGTGAAGTCGATCACTCATTAGTTGGCTAGTCTTACCCTTAGAGCAGTTGACATGAGGAGTCTGAGTTATCTGGTAGTGGTGGACCACTATGTTGATGTCTTTCCTGATGATGTTTCGGGACTACCTCCTTGTAGAGAGGTAGACTTCTATATCGACCTGTACCCTGGGACGACACCGATATCTACACTAGCATATCATATGGCTCCTACAGAGCTTTGTGAGTTTTGGGTACAGCTAGAGGGCTTGTAGAGGAAAGGGTTCCTAAAGCCCAGTGTTTCTCCATGAGCATCCCCAATTTTATTCACCAAGAAGTCAGATGGGAGTTTGAGGCTTTGTGTGGACTATTAGTTCCTGAACCAAGTGACCGTGAAGAAAAAGTATCCACTCCTAAGGATTGATGATCTCTTCGACCATCTGAATGGAGATTGATGGTTTTAGAAGATATACCTCAGATCAGGATATCATCATCTTAGAGTGTGAGATGAGGACATGTCGAAGACAGCCTTCAGATGTCGATATGGCCACTATGAGTTCTTGGTGATGCCCTTTGTCATAACCAACTCTCTGATAGTGTTAACGGGTCTCATGAACAGAATATTCCATCCTTACCTCGATCTCTTCGTTTTAGTCTTCATTGACAACATCTTTATATACTCAGCGTCAGAGGAGGAGCAGGCCACGCACCTACAGATAGTTCTGGATACACTTAGAGAGCACTAACTTTATGGAAATCTCTCGAAGTGTTAGTTCTGGATATGGGAGGTCCACTTCCTGGGTCACGTTATCTCAGAGGATAGAGTTGCAGTGGATCCGGCGAAGATAGAGGCGGTGATTTCTTGGGAGCCACCTAAGAGTGTGACTGAGGTGCGGAGTTTCCTGGGATTGGATGGGTACTACCGAAGATTCGTACCTGAATTTTCCAAAATTAAGACACTCTTTTCATCTTTGACAAAGAAGGGACAGCCCTTTGTGTAGATGGAGAGATATCGTTATAATTTTTAAGAGATGAGACCGAGACTAACAAGTTCCCTCATCTTGAGGCTACCAGAAGTGGGCGTTGGGTATGTAGTCAACTGTGATGCATCAGGGACCAGACTAGGTTGTGTCCTGATGTAGGAGCGATTGGTGATCACCTACGGCTCACGGAAGTTGAGACAGTGTGAGAAAAACTACTCTACCCATGACCTGGAGTTAGAAACAGTGGTCTTTGCATAGAATATGTGGCGGCACTACTTGATGGGTGAATGTTTTACAGTTTACTCTGATCAAAAGAGTCTCAGGTATATCTTCTCACAGAAGGAACTAAACCTGAGACAACGGTGATGGATAGAGTTCCTCCAGGACTACGACTTTGAGATATTATAGACTCCTGGGAAGGAGAATGTAGTAGAAGATGCACTCAGTAGGAGGTATGGTCTTCAGTTACTGAGTGAGGCGATAGAGCAGCTAGCTGCGTTGCAGTTATCCTTAGTGGATAGTGATGGAGCATCTTACCTCCAGTCTATGACAGTTACTCCCCCACTCCTTCAACGAGTCTGGGAGGCATAGCTTGGGGACATAGACTGTGAGGCCTGACGTGCTTAGATATCCCCAGGACTGGGTCATTATGGATTTTCTGAAGGTGGGGAGCACGTCATTCTCTTCAAAGGATGCACCATGGTACCAGTGATGCTATGAGAGGATGTGTTGAGGGAGTTTCATACATCACCTTTGGTAGTATATCCTGGTGTGGAAAAGATGTAACAGGACCTCCAGCATTAGTACTGGTGTCCAGGGTGAATAAAGTGGTGGTGGATTTCATATAGCGATGCCTCACTTTTCAGTAAGTGAAGGTCGAGCATCAGGTACCAGCAAGCATAGCTCATCCACTTGAGGTACCAGAGTAGAAGTGGGATGGTATCTCTATAGACTTCATGATAGGGATACCACGTATGTCCAGGGGCCACGATTCCATCTGGGTGATTTTTGACCAACTCACCAAGTCGACCCACTTCTTACCCATACGATAGTCGGGATCAGTGGAGAGCTTAGGACGTATCTACGTTCAGGAGATTTTACAGCTTCACAGGGTGTCATCGACGATCATATCAGATCACAATGCTCTTTTTACATCTCGTTTGCAGAAGGGATTGTAGGAGGAATTTGGGACTCATGTACGCTTAAGCATCGCCTTCCATCCTCAAATAGATGGTCAGACAAAGCGGACCATTCAGACACTCGAATACATGCTTCGTGCTTGTGTCCTTGATTTTGGATGTAGTTGGGAGGACCACCTACCACTGGTGGAGTTCACTTACAACAACAGCTATCACTCCACCATCGGAATGGCTCCATTTGAGGCCCTGTATAGGCAACCTTGTAGATCACCACTATGTTGGACATACCTAGGGGAGTCAGCACTTATGGGTCCAAAGTTGGTACATGCTACCACTTAGAAGGAGCAGATCATCTAGGAGAGGATGAAGACTACACAGAGTTGGTAGAAGTCTTATGCTGACAGGAGATGGAGACACTTGGAGTTTAAGGCGGGAGACCATGCCTTCCTATGGGTCTCACCTCAACAAGGATTACGGAGGTTTGGATGGGGAGACAAGCTATCTCCGAGGTTTATCAGACATTTTCATATCCTCAATAGAGTAATCAAGGTGGAATATCATCTAGTTCTTCCCCCACGGATGCACCGAGTGCATAATGTTTTCCATGTGTCGCAGCTGAGGAGGTATGTGCATGATCCATCACACTTTATCGACCGGGGTGAGCTGGACATCAATGATGGGGAAACATTTGTGGATTTTTTGGTGGATATAAAGGATTGACAGGAGAGTTTCCTTCATGAGTGGTCAATTATTTTGGTGCGAGTTCATTGGAAGCATGGGAACCTATAAGAGAGAAACTGGGAGTGGGAGGCTCAAATGCGTGCTCAGTACCCCCATTTGTTCCCCTAGTTTTGTTGTAGCTTTCGAGGATGAAAATACCTAAGGTAGGGAGAATGTAAAGACACAGAAATTTCATATAATTTTTTTTTAATTATTTTGGATTAATATGAGTATTTGAAAATTGACGGCACTTGATTCCGAGGACCATTGTTCCCAGAATATATTTTTGAACTTTTTTTTAAAGTACATTCAGTGAACACATGGGCGGTGTTTTCTATCTTTTGAACCGGTGCTCGGATTAAAAATACAAGGGCACCATTGAATCCTTAGCACCGGGATTCACTTAAGGGAGGCTTAACTTTGACTACAGTCGGTCAGTAGAAAAAATTAGTTTTTTGACTTTTTAAAGAATAATAAAATGACATAAAATTATTATTTTATTATTCTACCAATGGTTGACCGACCGTGGTAGGACCGCTGTGTTTCCAAGCCATTTAATGGCTTGACTCGTTGTTTTTGTAACCACACCGTTGAGAGGTTAATAGGTTCATTTATTAATGAACCTCATTAATCTCTCATTGCGTTAATCACCTTTCCCCATCTATTTAAATGAGGCTCCGGTTTGGGTTTTTGATACGGCTGTGAGGAACCTCTGGCAAAGTATTGTGACATCTTCTACCAATGAAGAACGGAGGCTCGTACGATGTCATTGGAGAAATCGATCCAAAATCGAGGAATGTCAGCGGCTTCATCAAACATGGATTCTTCTTCCACAACCACGATGTCACCTCCGATTCCGAGGTAGGGTTTTTGTTTAAATTCAAGTGAATTATTTCTTTTTCTCATTTTTGAAAAGAATGATGAATCACAGAAGTATTTAATGGGTTATAGTTTATCTATGATGAATTAATTTCCACCCACTTGTTATGATGCTAACGCAAATAGCACGGGCCAAACGAACACGGCCCGGACCCTCTGTCGCTTCAGTTTTGTTGCGTTCTTTGTGGGCGTAGTTTGAACTCGACGGCATTTCGAATGAAGGAGCCACACAGTTACGGCAGCAACCCAAGAGGCTCGTAGGCATGTTCAGAAGGGAAAATGGACACCAAATCTCACCTGGTAGCCCACAGAAGATCCACTGGTGCGACACCAGTGACCGGCGCTGGTGGGCGATAGCGGCGGCTGGAATCGGCCAGCCGCGATGGCAGGGGACAAAGCACCATCGCGCGCTGCGGAGGGGAGCCATAGCGGCAGCAGGGGCGGATGACTCTCAGCCAGCCATGTTGGCGGAAGGTGGTGAGCTGTCATGCGCCACAGTGAGGAGGATGTGGCTTTGAAGCTGCGGAAAAGGTGAAGGGGACCAACGCCCCACAGGTCCCGCTGACAGGAAGTCGGCACCACGTGGCACTGCTGATTTAATACACCCAAACGGCTTTGCCTTTTAGGAATGGGGGAAGCCACACAACTGAGGGACCGTGCCATCCATCGAACTGAGTCACCCGGGTGGGGTGCGCCCATCCGAGGCGGGTCGGGCAGGTCCGCGGCCCAGTGGGCCGAGTCCATGGTCCAACACACTCGAGTCGTCCCATCTGGTTTGGTCCGGGATGGTTCAGACCTGGACCGTGTCAGGTTGACCCAAACTGGGTCGATTTGACCCGAATCAGGTCGGGTCGGCCCAGGTTGGGGAAGGTCGGGTCGGACCGGACCCGGACCCCTTTTTCGGCCCAGTTACACTTAAAAGGTCGTATTTCACAAACCAGACATTCATTTTATGAACCGTCTGTAGAGATGGAATCCTTGGAATTAGATGATCCTTTTGAGATACTCTAAATGAGTTTTGGAGAAAGTTGGAGTATGGTCAAGTTGGATCGAACCCGAATCCCACCGGGCCCTCGGCACTAAAATGCCTATAACTCACAAACCAGACATCCTATTAATGTGTTGTTTGTCGTGTTGGAACCCTTATGAGATGGTGGTCCTTTGGGTTACTAATTTTTATAATTTCGTGGAAGATAAGGAATGACTGATATCTTGATGAGTGGATATTATGGAACTCAAATGCACTGGGTGCGGAGAATCCTGTGGCTGGATGTCAATTGTAGAGCGACCCTATGTAGATCAGCATTATAGAGACCCTGTGTGGATCAGCATTATAGAGACCCTGTGTGGATCAGCATTATAGTGACCATGTGTGGATAAGCATTATAGTGACCCTATGTGGATCAACATTATAGCGACCATGTGTCGATCAGCATTATAGAGACCCTATATGGATCGACATTATAGTAACCCTCTGTGGATCAGCATTATAGCGACCCTGTGTGGATCAGCTTCATATAGACCCTGTGTGGATCAACATCATAGAAACCCTATGTGGATCAGTAATGTGTGACCCAACATTGACCAGCCTTAGAGTGGCCCATCATGGATCAGTGACATACGACCCTGTGTGGATCGACAATGGAAAAATTCTTCTTGGTCAAGTTGTGGAACTTCCTAACAGAATAAAATGATATATATTGAGACTAATCATCTTTATTCCTGATCTCTTAGTTGTATACCTGGTTTTAGCTGAGTCTTTTTCTTTGTGCTTTTTGATTGAGATCATGCCTTTTGATTTTACTTTGTGGAATTCTGAGATACCTTCAGGGGTCTCGGGTCCCTACTAGGTATTGTTATACTCAACCCTATACGGGCTTCACCCATACCTTGTTGTGTCTTGTGTAGATGATGAGAAGCTTGGGTGAGACTTTAAGAGCCAGGATCGAGAGGTACACGGAGGTGACTGGTTGACATGGAGAGCTGCAGAGACGAGCTGTACCTACCCTTCAGGTAGGATTTGTGGCGGACGATCTCAGTAGTTGTTTTCTATTTTCTATTGTATTGTATATTTCAGTTGGGCTTGTATTCTGAACCCTTTACTTTGATTACACACTTTTACTAATATAGTTTTACTTACTGATTTCATCTTGTTGTGTTCTTGGACTGTGTGTTTGTACAGTTTTAAAGGCAATGCCTTCCCGTTTTAGGGATACACCTTTCCAGTGCTAGTCACCAACCCCTAGCCTATGGAAGCCGGGCTTGGGGTTGTCATGACATGGGTCCCAGGGGATGGTATGTGACATTATATTTGAATTCCATACCTATCTTGATGAGTTAAAATATGTGAATAGTTGTTAAAATGAATTTAATGTAATTTTATGTTAAATAATATTTTATTAAATGATTTAAACAACATAAAAAATTTAAAGAGAACAAGGGGTGTGGTATATGGTCTAAAATTTCTTCTCTTGAGAATTTTTGAGTCAATTTTTACCTTATAAGTAAATATATAATCATTTAGTATTGAATTTTTTTTAGCATGGTTAACAATAAAATTGGTTAATGATGAGATTAAACCCAAATATAAGGTTTAAAATGCCACATAAACCTATAAAAATCTATTTTTTAGAAGGTTATCAACATTAACCTATCTTAACTTCAAAAAATACAATTGGTGTAATTTTCACATGAAAATTAATTTATTATATTTAAATCTTCTAAGTAATTCTAAGTGTTTCCTTTCCTTTGTTGTAAAAGGACACCACCTATCTTGTATTTTTCATAACACCTTGATCCACTTACTTAAAAAAACAAAAAAAGTGATTATTAAATTACTTATAAACATTATATAGGTTTTGGTCTTCTTAAAAGACATCCCTAAGGTCCTCAAGGGGATATCCAAAGGAGGCTCTTCAAAGGGGAGGTAATCATCTTAATCGAGTTCTTTAATTTTAATTATTCTTATAACTTATTAAATTTTATCATAAATATTTGAATATAATAAAATTATTATCTCCCGTGTAATTATATTTTATTATGTTAATGGAATAACCTTATTTATCCCCTTTCCATTCTATGGGGAATGAAAACATTGTTTGTGTGTACGTGTGAACTACCACCTTTATGAAGCGATGTATTCTATTTCTCATAACCACCTTTCATGGTTGGTTATTATAATTTATTTAATCTATATATAATATATTCATGACATAATTATAATTATATAAATATAATCTATCATCTATTTTTCATATTATTTCATTCATTGAAAAATGATAATGTCATTTGTGTGTATGTGTGGATTGTCACCTCCATGAAGCGATGTGATTCATTTTTAATAAACGCCTTTTATGGATGGTCATAAAATTATATTTAATGTATAAAAATTATAATTATTTCCTGATTAATACTTTTTAGAAGATATAATAATGACCCCTTTGACCACGGTCATCCTACTAAAGCTGTTTTTGGATTATGAACCGAATGTCCTCAAAACATTTAGCATCAACTTAACATATTATGTTACTAAATAAAACATGGAAATAAATGAAATAAAAGTAGATAATTATAATTTAATTAATAAAAAATATTATTAATAAAGTAAATAATTAATATATTTTTATTACATATGATTTAAAGAATGTATGTGACAAGTCGGATTCAAGGTAAGATATTTTCCTTAAAAATGGTTTTAAATGTTTTTATATATTTGTTCTGAATATTTTTATTTTATATATATATATATTTCATAAATTGTTTTATTGAAGATATTATTTACTCATAAATTTTTTATAAAATTATTTTTATATTACCTTTTATTTTCTTTACAAAGGTTTGAAAAAAGGAATCTTCTTTCATTTTCTAAATGAGGTGCTTTTAATCGAAGGTGTAAAGAAGAATAGTTTTTTAACATATATAGCTTGAATTTATTTTTCCATTGTCAAGGAAATTATTATTTAATAAAATTTGTCTAAAATTTTCCATGTTTATTTTAAAATAAAATCTTTATCCCAAAATTTTTTAAATTTTTATTATATATTATCAAAAGAAAAGGATATTTTCCTTGTTTTATGTGAAGACTAAAAATTATTTTTCATATGGATTTAAAAGAATATTTTATGAGTTTTTATGATTTAAATGAATTATTCTATGTTATTTATATATTTTATTATTCGTGGACATTATTTATGATGATAGGTGAGCCCGATATAGCTCTCCAATGCATTAGGTAATGATTTTTTTCTCTAGAGAATTATTTTGGAATTAACCAGGCATGTTATTCCATTTGTAAGGGTTCTTATAAGGGTTCTTGTAAGGAATATATAAATATAGTATCACATGCCACCTATATAAATTTTTTATGATTTAGAATGATTTTTAATGGAAATTATTTTATTTTATAAGGTAAAATAATGATATTTTATTTTAAGGAATGATTATTCCCTTTAAGGGTAAAAGGTATATTTTTTAGAAAATGTTTTTCATGGATTCTCGTGTTTTATAAGAAAACCTCATGATTATGATTTTTCATTTATAATTTTTATATAAGTGTATTATAAAAAACTTTGGGTAGTAAAGTTGATTTCATGTGTAAGTAAATGATTATTTAAGTTCAAAGTTTATTATGCTAAAGGAAAACTCTCTTATATGATCTCATTGTTTTAAAAAAGAATAAAGGGTTTATTTTATTTTTTATATATCCCTTATTGGTATTTTTGTGCTCATCACATGTTTTAAAATGTTTTTCATAGGTTTTAAGGATAAGTAGAAACGTTAATAAAATTAGAGTTCCATATATGGGAGTTACCTTGAACGAAGAAAGTGTTTATTTATAAAGAACTTTTTTAATGGGAAAAGTGATCACTTAAATACATGGATATTGTTTTTTAAGAGTTTATAAAAATTCCATAAATCTATAAAAATAAAAGATATTTGGGTATATAAGTGATTCAATATTCCTATTTGAAGATTTGGATGGCTAAAATTGGGCCAAGTTTATCAATATCACATCCAGAAATGTAAAGATTGTATTTTTAGCACTGTATCATGGAGTATGGGTTCAAGAATGTTATAGTTGGGAATTCTAGTACTTTTTTATTGAAAAAAATGAGATTAATTTCAAGGTTATGGGCTTTAAGGTTGAATATGGTAAGGTTGGTGGTTTTTCAGGATATGTTTTCACAGGTATCTCATCCATACAATGTTGAAGTGATATAACAACCTAGTGTATTTTTATCATCTATAATTCATGGAGAAGAAGTTTATAGGATGGTAAAAAAATCATCTCTTTGAATAAGAGTAGTGCATTATTTTATTTTCAATTAGGGTTTTAAACCTAGAGTGTCGGTGTAGCCCCACATTTTCTAAACAAAAAAAGTAGTATGATTTACTATCTCAGGTACATAGAAATATTTCTATTAATTATCCTTAGATTAACCCATTTGGGTGAACCAATTAAAAAATATTATGTTCCATTTTTATTACCTTTATTTCTCTAGAGATTTGGTGAGAAATAGAGATGAGAATTCCTCTAAAATATAGAACAAGATATGTTTAAAGGATTTATTTTTGAATTAAAATTCCCTAATTCATCCCTTGGGGTATCTCCCTTGATTGGGACTAATAAGTGGTATTAAAGAAAGTGTTTGGGGTGGGGTTTTCTCTATATCCTAAAGGCATGAAAAATGTCATCAACCCCAATGGGGTACCCTTTTTTGAAGGAATCAATTTCCAACTATTGAATAACCAAATGAAACATTATTTTTAGTTGTTGTTTATGGATTTTTACATGGTAGCAATACATGGGATCATAATTAGAATTAAGAGTGTAGCTCTTTCAAATATAGATCATAAGGATTTATATGAGGATTCCAAGGTGATTAATGACTTAGGGGGATATTTAGTTAACCTTATTTATAAAAAAGTGATTTATTTTAAGGCCACACATTAAATGTGGGAAAATATTATAAATATATGTTAGGATAACTTCAAAGTTTGAGAAGTTACACTGTAAGTGTTTTAAAACAAGTATGAAGATCTAATAATGAGCCTGAATAATACAGTTGATACAATTTTGGCTAAATGATATTGTATAATATATTTGTGGTCTTATGGAGATCATTGATGATATAAAATTATCAAAAGATTCATGGAGAGATTACCACCTAGGTTCAATCCAAAAGTATCGGTGCTTGAATATAAATATATGAAGGAATTAATGTTAGAAATATTACACAATAAACTTATAGAATATGAAATGAAGAATTATGATAATTATTCAGTACCAAAAGATAATTATTAGGATATATAATTCAAGGCTATAGATAAACTCTCAGTCAAAGATAAACCTGATGATAGAGAAGTTGATGAAATGACATCTTTTCTTTCCTATAACCTTAAAAATGAAAAGGTAAATTCAAGGTAAAACTAAAACTCACTTGATTTTTATGTGGTAAATTTAGGTATCTTGTGACTAATTTTCCTATTAAGATTTGTAATTATGATAAGGAATAAAAACCCATGAATAAATCATTCAAAGGTGTGAGAAGAAAGAGGAAATCGCAACAAAAAATCTTCAATAGGAAGAACTTACTTTCAAAATAAGATGATATATCTAAATAAGAATAAGTTTATGAGGTAAAGGACTATACATAACTTAGTGAATAGGTCATTTTAGTTATTTTATACAAGTATAAAGTAGAGTAAAATTATGATGAAGGTATTGGAATCAAGGGTAAAGTTCGTCTTGAATTTTAACTAGAGGCATCCCTTAAAGAGATTGACATATGGAGAGATAAAACAAAGAAAGATAATGTTGTTATATATAATTAAAATCTATATATCTATAAATATGAATAGGAAGATACATAACTGAAATGGGATATTGAAAAACTCAAATTTACAAATTCTATAATTTCTTGGAAAAAAATTGAGCTCTTTCTAAAAATTGAAGAGCAATCCTAGATTGCTTATGGCCTCTCCAAAACAGTAAAAGAAAGGGTAAAAAGAATAAAGTAACTTTAAATTAAAGTCATTATGTGGTGAATAAAGTGTTAAGATCAAGAAATAATCCTTATTTTTAGTATTTATTTAGGTAGTTTGAGTGCTTTAGCTCCTAATAGGATAAGGAATTCCATATAGTGTTCATTGAAGAAGTTTTTTCCATCCCATGTGTGTAGTATTTTAAATACAAAAGAAAATTAGTGGTGAGGCTTGAATGAAATCAAATATCAGTGATAGTTTAATTAAAACACCAATCATCAATACCCTGGCTGAATATTGAGTTTCACAGCCCTCAAAAGACCATTATTGATATAGCAAAGAGTAAAAGGAAGACACCAAAATTTTGGTATTAATATTGTAGTAAGATGGGTAATACCTAATATGTGTGATCCATTTATAAGAGATATTTTAGAGGTAAATAAAGAAAAAAATAGATAAATAGGTTTTCATACACTTGATATTCTTTTAATGGCTATATTTTTTATGTGAGGGTTTTAGACACAAAGTAGTGATTTTTCCATAAAAATCATTAATAAGTGTTCTAAAAGAGACCCAAAGAAGAAGTATACAGTTATATTAAATGTCATAAAATAGGTTAAAAACTCAAAACAAAATTTTGTAATTATAAAATGAGGAAGAAATTGAGGATCTGGTAATAAAACAAGTGTGTTTGTCATCAAATAAAATTGACTAGTGGTATCGGTCAAGAAAAGTGAAGTGGAAAGGCCATTGTTGATGAAATTTATTTGAGATAAATGTATAGAGATGAAATATGTATTTTTTATAGTAGTTGTTCATATCATGTAGTAGGTAATAAATAACTTTTCAACAGCATTAAATATGGTAAATATGGCTTAGTCTAGTTTGGAAATGATGATGGGATACAAATTATTAGCTCTGGGAAGGAAAGTGTTAATAAAAAACATCTAAGGTAGATGAAATTCATGCTAGTTGATGGAATCAGTCATAACTTACTTAGTGTGAGTTAAATTTTTTTATTTGAGTCATGAAGTGAAATTCAATAACAAAAATTGCATTATCAAAGGAAGTGATGGGTTAGTTGTTTTACAAGGAAGGTACACAAAGTGTAACCTCAATATTATTGATGGAGAAGAGGATAGGTTCACGTTGTCTAAGGAATAGGAAATCAAATTTTGTTATAAATAGATTTTCCATTTGATCTAAAAATATTTTGAGGAATTGGTAAATAATGATGGTGTTCAAGACCTCCCTAAGCTTACTTTTGATTATACACATACATGTGAAACTTGTCAAAAGCGAAAGATTATTAAAAAACCTATAATCCCAAGAAAATAAAATCATCAAGTTCACTAGAGTTAGTTCATGTGGATGTGTGTGTGTCACGGTGACACCTAAAGACTTAATTAGGAAAATTTATTTTGTTTTATTCATTTATGACTATGGTAGGAAGGAATGGCTTATGGTGATCACCAACAAAACTAAGGTACTCAAATGTATTACCCGATATCAGAGGGATACTGAAAAAATTTTGTGTTTTAAATTTAAAAAGCTTTGCACCAACAATGGGATTAATTTTACCAATATCTAGGTACAATATTATCTTGGAAAAAAATGGGATACGACATCAATTTTCAGTGGTAAGAACTCCTAAAAAATCAGAGTCTTCAAAAGGAGGAACCAGATAGTCAACAACATAGCTTGGACTATGATCATAGAAAAGAATTTACCAAATAAATTTTGCAATGAGGTAGTTCTAACATCTATGTACATCTCTAATGATGACTTTATATGTAAAAATAAATATAATTCCACTAATTAAATATAGTATGAGAAAAATCTTACACTTAAATACTTCTAGGTCTCTGGGAGTAAATGTTTTATTCTCAATAAAGGGAAGCATCAGAAGTAAAAATCTCATGGGGATGAAGGTATTTTACTTATATATTCATTCAAACGTTAGGAATATAAGTTATTAAATAAATTACATGGAAAAATAGTTGAAATAAAAAATGTAATTGTTGATGAAATTGAGTGGTTTTGGGGGACAAAAAAGAATATTTTATATTCTAGTGAGTATATTTCACAAAAAAATAGTCTAGTTTTTTGAATAAGAAAGTGATGATGATGTGTGTATATTAGGGGGGTTCAAGAGGATATATAGAGCTTAAATGATAGCTCATATTATTAGGAAAATACAACATGGGAAAAACTACAAGTACAAAATCTAGCATAATAGAAATCACTGAGAAGAATATTTCTAGTGACCGGACAACCTTGGTTTAAATTAAGTGGGTCAAGGATCAGTAGAAAACATTATATTTATCTTATGTATAACCTAAAACCTTGAAATAATCTGTTAAGGATGAGATTTGGGTCAATTTTATGCATGAGGAGCTTGAAAATTTTTAAAAGAACCAAACATGGGAATTTATTCCAAGGCCAAAGAATAAAAATTTCATCAAAACCAAGTGGGTTTTATGGAACAAATTAAATGAAGACTGTAGTGTGACATAGAAAAAAACATGGATGGTGTGTAAGGTGTATTCCCAAATTGAAGGAATAAATATAGATGATACTTTTGAAATTTTGTTACAACTTGAAACCATTAAACTATTTTTAGCTATGGTAGTAAAAAAATATTCAAGGTGTATCAAATAGATGTTAAATAAATATTCTTGAATGGATTCCTAGAATATGAGGTTTACATAGAGAAACCATATGTTTTTTAGTGTATTAAGATGAAAAAAAAGTGTACTGGTTAAATAAAGCATTATATTTCCTAAAATAAACACCTATAGCTTATTACTCACAACTTGATCAATATCTGAAGAAGCTCAGATTTCAAATAGGTGGAGTTGATCATTATATATACATTATTAAAGATAATAATCAAAGGATATTGGTGATTATATATGTGGATGAAATGGTTTTTTGCGGCTTAAATGATGAACAATGCAAGTAGTTTGAAAAATACATGAGATGTGGATTTGAGATGTATTTGATTGGTGAGATAACATTCTTACAAAGCTTAAAAATGTTTCAAGGTAAGAAGGTTGAATTCATTTATCAAAAAAAATATTTCAAATAGGTTCTCAAAAGGTTTGACATGGAAAATTCAAGGCTAATTTTGACTTTTACCAAGACTCAAATGTAGTTATAAAAGGGTGAGGATGGTAAGGAGGTTAATGTGACCCATTATAGTAAGATCATTATAATTTTACTATATTTGATATCAAATCAACCAGATATTATGTTTGATACTTTCTAAGTTTACCAATATCAAATCTAACCCAAAGAAATCTATAAGGAGGTTATTAAGAGAATACTTCATTATAATAGTCACACAGTGGAATTTGGGTTGTTTTATTATAGTAGTTCATAGTTGGAGTTATTAGGTCATATGAATATGGATTGGGATGGTTTTGTGGATGAACTAAAGTCAAATTCTATAGGTGTGTTCTATATTGGAAATTATTTTATCTCTTGGATAATTAAAAATAAAGATTAAATCTCTTTAATCATGGTAGAGGCTGAATGTGTAGTAGCCGCTCAAGATTATACTCAGTTGATATGGATGATACAACAACTTAAATACACTGGGTTAGAAGTTGTCTCTCTTATTCCCATCGAGTGAGATAACTCAAGTGATAAAAGTCTTAGTAAAAATCATATTCATCGTTCTAGGACAACGCGCATCAAGATCAAATACCATTTTATCAAGGAGATGGTGAAACAATAAAGTGTGAAGTTGGAGTATGTGTTGACATAGGCTCAAGTGGATAATATTATGAATAAGGCACTACCCAAGGTATATTTTGAGAGGCATTGGTTGTATCTTGTAAATTTATTTTTTAGCAAGGTATTATTTATCTTAAAACTTCAATGCTTGAATTTCTATCTCTCTTTTATGAATGTTCAAGGAAGTATTCCTCGAGTTTGTTAAAAAAGGGGTAGAAGGTGTTATTATTTTTAAAGGAGAAAGTGTTCATGTAATGTTACTAAATATTGATAAAGTGGGAGAAATGTTTTTTACTAGGGGGTGTTTGATTTACTAGTCAAGGGGGAAAACAAATTGGTAAAGATTTTGGATAGTGTTGAAGAGAACAAAGTTTTATGAGGTATTTCATGAGGATATTTTCATTTAAATATTATTTCTCACACTAATATTGGATAGAGTGGGATTATATTTGGTGTTAAATGAATCAATGATACACTCCTTAAAGGAAAGAGGCCTGGGATATATATTTTATTAGATCTAGTCAGTTCAGAAATTCCTCGAAGGTTAAAGTTTTAAATCTGATTGAAGTTTAAAATAAACCCAAAGGGAGATATTATTGGAAAAAATCCCCTTAGAGTGGTCTTTGAGTTGTGTTTTTTAACAATGAAGTGTAAGTAATCATTAATTTAATCTATTTTAGTGTGAGAAGTTTGTATTTTGAAGGATAAAATAGGTTTAGATAAATCTATTAAAGGCTAGAGGAAGTTTGCCTAAGTGTAAGGTTGAGACAACCATGTGTAAGGTTGATACAACCATGTATAAGGTTGAGAAAAACCATGGGTATTGACCTCATAAGGTTTGGATAGACCATAGGAATGACCTCATAAGGTTGGGAAAATACCTCATTAGATTGGTTAATGTCTGAAAGAGTCATATTTTGCATTTATATTTTAGTATAAAACAAATTGTTTTTATACATTAAATGGTTAAACTTGTTGGTATTTAATTATTTTAATGTTTTATGGAAGGATTCCATGTTTGGTAGAAAAAAAGAATAAAATTGATTAATACCACATGAATATCACATCCAATGATAAATGATAGTACAAGAACCAAGTACAGGGATTGAAAATGAAAAATTGGGATGAAACAAAGAAAACTTTACTGGAAAACATCAATTCATGTTGTGAATTTCATTCATGATGTAAACCTTGAAGGAATACAGAACATGAATGAAATATGTGAAGAAAACAAAGTGTTTTGGGACATACCTACATGTGCCATATCTTGACACATATGGTCACACTATGAAACTTCCTAAAATCATTCAGAGAGGGTTTCAAAGCGTGAACTAAGTCATGAGTTCTTTGTCCCCACACATTACATGTCACAAAAACACTATTCACAATGTGAAACCTTTAGATAGGACCAATAAAAAAATTGATAAAATTTATGTTGGATTTTTCTTTTAACTCCCAAGGAATCCCCATTATGACCCAAGACCCATTAATTGGGTCATTTGTGACAGCTCGATCACCAACTAAATCCTATAAATAGATAGCCAGGGTAGAGGATAAGAGAATCAGTCAGCTATTGGAGGGTTATACCATTGTGTTGTTTTGTTAGGGTTCTAAAAATTTAGGTTTTTTATTTATTTTAGTTTTAATTTCTTTATTTCCCATGTAATTTCATATTACATGTTTTAATTCAAAAATTACCCTTTTCTTTTTACAATATCTTTATTATTCTAAAATAATTTCTTTCTCTCTTTACATATCTCCAACATGATATTTTTCACTTAGAAATGGAAAGTGACTAACCCTATGTCTGACCTTGGGAGAGATTTCATAGTGTTATTAATTATTGTGCTTTAAATTCTTAATGTTTGAATCCCATTTGTGGTGAAAAATAGATGGGTGCATGGGTGTGGAGGTATTCCACCATAACACGAACCTCAAATTCATCCCTTTTCTTTAATTTACTTTTTTAACTCCCTTATATTAGGTAAAATCTTCATGTAGTATATTTGAGGATGCTTAAAGGGATGAAACAGAATAATGTGGATCTGAATCTTTTAGGAATTTCATTATCATTCAAGGTGTTATCCTACTTGGCTATTGGAGGAGGTGGGAATTTGTGTGCCAAAGAGGTTTCATAGGCATGATAAAATTACACACTCAATAAATTAAATAAAATTAATTAATTTATGAGGTTTCATAAAATATATTATCAAATTTAATTTAAAAAATAAATAAATAATGAAGAAACCAGTGTAGCCAAACCCTAGGACCAAGACCTTTCTTTCCAAACTTGTGTTATGTATATATCTAGTTTAGTTTTTAATTGCATTTAAATTTCATATTTTTCAAAAACACAAAATTAATTTCTTTTATAAAATAATAAAAACAAAAAAAAATAGATTAGGTTATTTATAAATTAGTGTTTGATCAACTGTGACACTCCTCAAGTGAGATGGCCATGGTCAGACTTTTTGTTACATTATAAAAATAAATAAGCTTTTGCACCGCCCCACAATAAGTTCATGAAAAATTGTGCCATTTTTGGGGATCCAATAATTAATTCTTTCAATTTTTATATTTTCACACTCTTAGTGAATATTTTCATTATTTTCTTTAAAAAAAATATAAAAAATCTAAAAAATATTTTTCCATGATATTTCTAAACTACCCATGCTATGAATGGATTGCTCACAAGTGAAACATTAAGAACAAGAGGTAGTTTGTGATGATTTAAATGATAAGATTCAAAATATTAAAATAAATATAAATTTGGTGAGGATCTATATTGAGTAAATAGATTATGAGTATTTGGTGCAAGAAAAACCAAATCCAGTGGTGGAAGAGATTTCACCACTCATCTTTGAAGTTGAAGAACCTGAGGAGGTAAAGGATGAGGTGATAGAAAATTCATTCCATATCTCTCAACCATTGTTAGAGGATTGTGATGATGAATACATGCCTGATTATATTCACATTAGAGATCAACAAAATTTGGATAATTTATAGAATGAGTATAAATTGCAATATGATATCCCCATATGTTACAAATTAGAAGAATTAGCACCACTATACCTCACTCTAGCCTTGGAAGAATAAGAAACAACCCAAGATATGGAATTCAAAGAAATACTAGATGATCTTGACTACCTACTCCACCTATTACAAATCAACTCCAAAGGCACTTTCAATTTAAGAAGAAATTAAAGCTAAACCAACTTAGGGATATGATCCTTTCTTGAACTCTATTTCATTTAATTTTGTTGAATCTGAGTTGAGTATCACCCCTTTATATTTTGAATTTATAGATTCATATAACTCATATTTTTTCTTGGAGTAATATGAAAAAAAAATAAACATACCAAAGAGCATTTGGATCTCCCCTATGACATTGAACACTTGTTAGAAGGAGTCCATGAAGAGAAAAAAGTGGATCTGTTTGAAGAACCAGCGATATAAGAAACTTACATGAAAAGGAAAGATTTTGAAATTAATCATTCTTACATTAATTTTGATAAAATAAAATTACCTATTAAATTGACCTTTGAATGTTATTGTAATGCATCACACTTTGAGAAACCATTGGACAGTGAAGAAAAGGTTGTGCAAGTAGCATCCAACCAAATGGAGGTCCCAAACTTCATCCTGCCCTCTCTATGCAAGCTATACCTAATTGAAAAGTGTATGGATCTTGTGTACTATATCCATGGAGTCTTTCACAGCAAAGAATAAGAAGTGTAGCTAGGAAAAACAATATGATGTGGTTAAAGTCTAAAAAACTCAACCCACTAACCGATTATGTATAACAACTGGTATAGCCCATCTAGAAGTGGTCAAAACCTAGGGACCACTTGAGGGATCAAACCAATATCTATCCTTATTTTATTTATTTACTTTATAGGAATTTATATTTCATTTTCATTTTTAATTCTTGGTTTAGGAATAAATTAGGATGCAACCATATATCCCTATATCTATTTTAACTTAATTGATAAGTTCCTTACACTTTAATGATTTATTTTTATAGGTATATCATGATGATGAAACATGTGACAGGAGGAAAATTGAGGAGGTTGTCTACATAGAGTTCTCATTATAAAAATTAAATTCATGTTGTAAATTTAATTCACACTGTTAAAGGAATTCATGTCATTAAAATGCTATAGAACAGGGTCATGAAATGAAAATTCACATTGTGAAAATAATTCACGTTATGAATTGATGCAGAATAGAAAACAATAAAACCATAACTACAACAAAATCGTCGTTTAGCAGTGGTTGTTTAAAGGCAGTTCTGGGAACCACCTCTAAACCTTTTTTTTAAAAGATTCTCGGTGGTTTATAATAAACCGCCGTGAAACCTTTGTTCTTTTTTACAATGTCGACCCTTCCCCCCCACCCCAACCCCTCTTCTCACCCCACGACCCTCGCTTCCCCCGCAACCCTAGCCCCCCGCGGCCCCGGAGACCCCGTGACCCCGGCGACCCCGTGACCCTGGCGACCCTATGACCCCAGCGATTTCGGCCCCCCGCGACCCCGGCGACCTCGCGACCCCGGTGACACCGCGACCCCAGCGACCTATACGAACCCTAAGGTTTTAATTCTGGTAATTTTCTTGTAGGTTGAGTTAAAAATCACTCAAGAAATTGTATATAGTAGGCGCCCGAATCTTCATTTATTGTTGTGTTCATTTCTATTTAAACTAATTTCAGTGTTTTTCATGTTTCTTTGTCTCAGCCTTTTGCAGTCCGTTTGTTTTGTTTTGGAGTCTGCAACAGCTCCTGTTTTGTTCCAGCATATCAAGTAAGGGTTAAATTTTATTTTCAAATTATGGTTTTTTTATTTCCAATAAGTAATGAATTGTATTTATCAAAGTTATGGCCTGCAATAAGGAATTTCTTTTGTCAAAACTTGATTGTGTAATGAATTTTAATTTTGTAGTAAATGATTATGTTTACTAAAATTATATTCATTTGTTGTAACATATATTTTTTATACAATTTATATTTTAGATTGTGGACCTTATTTTATATAAGTGATAATTTAATGTATTTGAATTATGTTTTAGTTAAGTTTAGGAAATATAATGTAAGGGATTTAATATTTACTATTGTGCTAAAACTTATTTTAAGGGATCATTTCATTTTTATAATTTATGTCTTATGTTAATGTTTCTCTAAATCATGTTTTGAGAATTAGAAGATAGGGTTTAGTTTGTCCTTAAAAATTTATCTTTTTATAATTGAGTTCTATTTAGGGAATTATATTTTATCATGTTTTTATGTTCCAAAGTAAGTGATTAATTTTATTTTAAAAACTTTAATTCATGAATTTATAATTTTGTTAGATGAATTTAATATATATATATATTCATCTCAAATTCCATGTTTTATACATAAGTTATTCCCAAATTTATTTTTTTAGAATTTAAATTCATATAAATATATGCATGTGATTTCATGTTCATCATAAATAAACATATATAAGTATATTTAAGTATTAAATTTCAAACTCTATGACTAATTGCTTCAAGTGATGTAAGTGGGTGCAACATATATATATATATGTGTGTGTGTGTATATTATACAAGTTATGTAATTCATATATATATATGTATATATATATAAATGAAGTTTGTAAATGGGTGTATATGGGTGTATTATATATATGTATATTAGGTATAAAATGTTTATTGACATGTTATGAAGTTCACTACAACAGTAATAATGAGGTGAAGAAGACCCCAAAACCAGGTCTCCCCCACTATCAATCTCCGCTCATTGTGTAATGACACTTCACCCAAGGTGGACACCACATACTCTCATCCATTAATATTCATCATCAACCTATAATTGTATCCTCACATACACCTAACAATAATTCACTATGCCTACTGGTGTCCTTCTTGTGTGGTTCATGACCCCTAACCAATAACCCAATGCCTCACACCTCCTCTTCTACTGGTTCTCTCTTATCCATGGTGTTTTCATCATGATTTGACCTTGATTCTTGTCTATTCCTTCATCTTAGGCCCACTTATTCCTTCACAATTACCTCTTCCTCTATTTTATCCTTTTCATTATTGTAATTTGGTTTGGACAAATCCTAGGTAGAGTTCTATCAAAAATAAGTATTTTTGAATATTTTTTATAAAATGAATTACAAAGAATCTATGGTGAAATATTTCTAGGACTATTTATATCACACTTTTCATACACATCAACTATTCTCCAAATACCCTAGTTTGATCCCCAAACCACATCATCTGCATCTTGAATGCCCATAGTTATTTACAGTGCATGGCGCACAACAGCGACAAGAGCCCCCGGTGCAAAAGCGCACGGCGCGGTGCACGGCGCATGGAAATATTAACTTGCGGTGCACAAAAGAGGTGTATACATATATCAACAATAACAAATAATAAATTATACAATTTATATATAAAAACACAGATTTATGTCAATAATTCATATTCCATACATCAAAAAACAAATGAAACCTACAATTAAATATTAAAAACTATATATCTCAAAAAATAATATATATCAATTCCTGAAATATATTAAAAAACATATATCTCAAAAAACCAAGACAGGAGTGAAAAACCATATATCTCAAAAAAAACAGTAGGAATAATTCAAAAAAATAAGGGGCGAGCAACATAAATAAAATTGAATTAAAACAAAAAAAAATTACTGATTCTCATAGAAGGTGCACCTTCTCTGGACAAAATTGTGTATCTAAGTCACGGTGGTTGAGGGATCTCGGCTAAGTCGTGTTCGACTGGGTCATGGAGGTTGAGGGATCTTGGTTTGGTCATGGCAGTCAATGTGGTCTAACACCGGTTGGGTCACTACGCTCACGGGAAGAGTGTTGCGAAGAGTCGAAAGGGGAAGTCATTGTTTGACCTCAAAAGAGGTATTTTCAATCGGGCTGTAAGAGTTGGCAGGTTAAAAAAATACAAAAAAATCAAAAAGGCTCAATGGCGCGCGCCATTGGCGCAACATGGCGCGTGCCATTGCACAATATGGCGGACGCCACAATGAGCCATCTTAAATGAGCCATGGTGAAGCCATGGTGCAGCGCACCACTCCCTGGTGCTAGCCATGGTGCAATGGAGTGCCATGGCGCGCACCATTAATAACTATGTGAACGCCATTTCTGATGTGGTCTCCACCTTACCACATCAATTTTTATGCAACAACACTAGAAAGTCATTCTCTAGATGAATTATACCAAAGTCACTCAATCCCACCCACCAATGCTCTATCATATCCCAACCACGATGCCTTAAAACTCAAGGAATAACAAAAATGTTGAATTCCCACACCGAAGTCTGAATCTGACTCTTAGTTCAACTCCATGGTCAGATCCTCGATCGTCCCATTTAACCATAATTCTCCACTCATGAGCACTAACACATATATGATCCAAATCACCCTCAAGTCACACCACCACTCTTTTCTATGTGAATACACCAAAGAGAGGTCTAGAAATTCAATCCACACAAGGTTCGTAGAACCTCAAAACCTAATCTCCCAAGTTATTTCATCATGAATTTCCATGAACACCACCACTTATCTAACTTAGAGGCTCATATTTGTTATATTATGTTTCTCTAATCTTATAATATCATATATATGGATCTCTTTCTCTATTTAGTAGTAACTATGTGTTTTAATTTTTTTTATTATTGTGTAAGCACATTGTGATATACATGGATAAAAGCTAGATCACATTACCGAGGAACACACCTTAGTATATTAAGGGATTGAATGATTTTTTAGATTTTGAAATTTCTAATCGATCCATTGAAGGGATAATAAAATGTCCATGTCCTAAATGTAAATTTAGAACATGGTTGAAGAGAGATGAAGTTTATGAACATTTAATACTAAAGCAATTCCCTGGTCAATATTTTTGTTGGATTTGGTATGGAGAATCGAATGTTATAGAAAGATTGAGAACTGATGTTAATCCACAGAATGAGGTCCCAAGTTCGTCAAAAATGGAAAATGAAATGCAAAACCTCATAAATGATGCATTCAGCACTGCAAGATACCACTATTAGTATCAAAACATATCAGAATAACCAGAAGAGGGTGCTACAAATTGTAACGTGACAAGTGATGTTTTTGAGACTGTAACACAGGCAGATCAAGATTGTAACATATCATTGGATCCTCCTCTTGATTCTGTGGATCCAAATGTAAGAGAAAACTTAACTGAGGAAAATGTGTTTCATGATTTATTTGATAATGGAAATCAAGAGTTGTATAGTGGGTGTTTGAAATATTCAAATATTTCATTTCTGCTGAAGTTATACCATATCAAATGTCTATGTGGAATTAAAAATAAATCAATGTCTGTGATATTGGAATTGATTCATGATGCATTTCCTGAAGCAAAAATCCCAGAATCTTTTTATGATATGAAAAAAGTTTTTAACAAGATTGGTCTGAATTATACAAAAATACATGTGTGTCCTAATGATTGTATGCTTTATTGGGAAGAGGATTCAAGTAGACAGAATTGAAATAAATATTCTTCTTCTAGATGGAAGGAAAAGGATTATGTTGGAAGTATGAATGAACATAATTTCATGGAGAAGAAGAAAACAAACACACCTGTAAAGGTTTTGCGTTACTTTCCTTTGAAGCCTCGATTTCAAAGATTATTCATGTCATCGAAAACTGCTGAATACATGAAGTGGAATTCTGTAGATAATAACAATGATGGGTTAATGAGACATCCACGAGATTCCCAATCGTGGAAGACATTTGATTCATTACATCTCGATTTCTTAGCTGATCCTAGGAATGTTCGATAGGGATTGGCTTTCGATGGATTCAACCCATTTGGGACTTTGAGTACCAGTTATAGCATTTGGCCAGTTGTTTTGATCCCTTATAATCTACCTCCATGGATGTGTATTCAAAAAACATCTTTTATCCTTTCGATGATTATTCCTAGAAAAAAAATGCCTGGAAATGATATTGATGTATACTTGCAGCCTTTGATTGACGAATTGCAGGAGTTATGGAGCAACAGTGTTGAGACATTTGATGTTTCTTCTAAAACAATGTTCAAAATGCATGTTACTTTAATGTGGACCATTAGTGACTTCCCTGGGCTTGGGAATTTATCTGGTTAGAAAACTTACATGGGTTTGTCTTGTCCCATTTGTAACTTTGATTTTGAGTCCAAACGGCTACCTCACAGTAGAAAATGGTGCTTCTTGTGTCATCGAAGATTTCTCGATGCATCTCATAGATTTTGGCTGAACAGATCAAAATTTAATGGTTCTATTGATCATAGACCACCTCCAAATATGTTAACTGGTTCTGAAATATTGACACAGCTTTAAAATGTTGAAACAAAATTTGGGAAGGTTCATCATTTGAATGATAGTAGAAAACGGGTCTGAAGTGCATCGTCAAGCGAAATCAGAACGCAACAATGGAAGAAAAAAAGTATATTCTTCAAACTTTTGTATTGGGAATTTAATTTGTTGCGGCGTAATCTTGATGTGATGCATATTGAGAAGAATTTCTATGACAATTTGATTTTCACATTTCTTAATGAGCATGGAAAGTCAAAGGATCATCTCAATGCTCGCAAAGACTTATAAGCGATGAACATAAAACGCGATCTCTGGCCAGATGAGAATGAAAAGTATCCTCTGGAAATTTTTTCAATGAAAAATAGGGATAAAGATATATTCCTTAGAATTTTAAAGAATGTTAAGGTATCTGATGGGTATTCAAGTAACATCTTGAGGTGTGTTGACTTGAAGAATCATAAGTTACATGGATTGAAAAGTCACGATTCACATATTTTGTTACAACAGTTACTACCATTGGCATTGCGTACATTATTACCTGAAAAAATTACTGTTGTTGTACTCCAATTCTGCACATTTTTCAGACAACTATGTGAGAAATCTCTACATCCATTTCAGCTTGACAACCTCCAAGAGAGGTTTGTATTGAACCTTTGTTCAATGGAGATGATCTTTCCTCCGTTGTTTTTTACTGAAATGATGCATTTAACTGTGCATTTGGTTGAGGAAGATAAATTAGGTGGCCTAATTCATTATCGATGGATGTATCCAATTGAGAGGTACTTTATTTATATGTTTTTCAGTTAAGTAAAAAAAATTTGGTACTTAATTAAATGCATAATTATGTTTATTTTATTTCACAGATATCTTGGGCATTTGAAATCATACATGAGAAATAAATCTCAACCAGAAGGCTCTATTGCTGAAGGCTATTTGGCTGAGGAGTGTCTTACCTTTTGTTCTCGATACTTGGATGATATTTAGACAAGATTTAATCAAGTTGTACGTATTGATGACACATCGACTCAATCTCAAATACATCAGAAATCCAAAATATTTCCTGCAATTGGCTGATCAGTTGGGAGGACCTCAAATGTGACACTGACTGAATTGGAATTATTACAGGCACATAGATATGTGATGCTGAATAGTGAAATTTCAGATCCATTTATTGAAGATTTGAGGATACAAACAAAGAGACGAATGAGAGGCCGAACATGAAATGAGAAAGATATAACGAAATCTGTTAATAAAGAGCTTGTAGAATGGTTTGCACGACGTGTAAGTTCATAAATATTGCAATAAGTATGAATATTCGTTTGACACATACATTTTGTAAATATAATAAAGTATATTTCTTTTTTCAGATCATGAATACTGATACTCGAGTAGAGGTGTCAGAAGATTTGAAGTTTCTTTCTAGAGTTCCTCTAAAACAAGTTAGAAAGTTCGACGCTTATAATGTAAATGGATTTAGATTTCGTACAGTCGATCGAGAAGTGGGTTTGAAAACATAGAATAGTGGTATATTTACATTTTCTGAAGTGGAATACTATGGAAATCTGCATGATATTATTGAATTAAACTACCATGAACATTTTTCTGTTGTTTTATTCAAATGAAAATGGTTCGATATTATCATAGGTGTTAAAATAGATTCTTTGCAATTTACTTCTGTGAACTTCTCTCGCTTGATGGATGTTGGTGATCATGAACTATATGATCCATATATCTTAGCATCGCAAGAAAAAATGGTATATTATGTGAATGATGTTTTCGATGAAGGGTGGAGTGTAGTTTCTCATATAATATAAATAGATTTGTATGATATGGGTGATGAAGTGGAAAATTTGACCTCTGAAATTGAATTTAATCAACAACAGGAAGCAGAATTATTTGTCCATAATGATATTGAAAATATTATTCTAGAAAGGATGAATGAAGTGGATGAAGCAATGGATCAAGAAACCAACATGATTTAAGGGGGAAATGATTGTATGTACAATTATTTATTTATTCAGTAACCACTTGTTTCATTTCTGAATTCATTCATTATCACTGTTATATATTTTTTCTGTTAGTACTGGGCATCTATTATCATTTTTTATTTTTTTTCTACATAATTTTTTTGAAATATATATTCGGAAATTAATTTTATTTGATTAAATGACAGGAATGCCAAGGAGGAAGCAGTACACTATTTCATCTAGTTCCGTGACAGATGACGATCCATCTGGCTCCCTCCCCACGACATCTAAGGCACCTGCTGCCGACACCTCTGCATCATCTCCCCCTGCACCATCTCTCACACCATCTTTGGATGTCCCATTAGAGTCTGAGTTATTGACTCCCCCTTTAATTGCCTCAGCAGTGGGGCAGCGACATGCCCCTTCCAGTTCATCACGGGCATACTGGAGTGTCACTGTCATAGGTACAAATTTTAATTAAATAAATTTATTGCATTTTATTTATACTAATTGTTTGCTCATTGAAGATGAAAAAAATGCAACCGTGGAGAAAAACATAAAAAGTTAAGATGTTTGGAATATTACTGGTGAAAATATAGTCGTGTCATTTGATTCTTATGGGGTCCCGACAGATGACGCTATGGGGTTACTTGGCCAGATTCTAGGCCAGCTGGCAGCGGAGCCCATTTCCCTTCCTATTTCATATGATGATTGGAGACATATTCCTCCAAGCTGGAAAAATAAAGTTTTTGATTCTCAAATAAAGGTAAATTTATTACATTATGGTTTAATTTAATGTCATGTTACTAATATGTTAAAAATGAATTTCTGTATACAGATGTTCTTCCACTTTACTGTTTTTGATTTGATAACATGGAAGTGGACATTGAAAAATCTAGGTAAGAAATGGAAAGATTTAAAATGGAGATTGTGGTGTGATGTCAACGATACCTCTTTGACTATGCAACAAATGTATGAGAAGCTACCCAGTGGGGTACCGAAAGAACAGTGGAAAGTTTTTGTTGACAGACATCATGATGATAAGCGGATGGTATTGAAATATATATTATTATCTTATCCTCATTTTACATTTATACATGTATATGAAGAGGACATGACATTTAATACATTACTATTAAATTTAATTTTATTTATTTCAGGATCTCTTAAGACAGAATGCATCAAACCGGGCTAAGCAAGTCATCCCTCACACTGTGAGCTCAAAAAGCTTTTCTAGAAGCTGAACGACATTGGTAATATTTTAATTAGTTTAAATATTTATAAGATAGTATTATATATTTAATATATTGAATTGTTGATTTATATTTGATTAATGAAGTCACAGAGTTTAGGGCACGAAGCATCTCGAACTGAACTATGGTTGGATGTTCACAAGAAATCAGATGGAAGTTTTTTTAACAAGCCTGCTAAAGAAGTTGGGGTATGAAGTCAATTTTTTATTATAATAACTTATTATTAATTTTTACTATGTTAATATATATTGATATTTTATTTATTGGTAAAAATTAAAGAACTATGGGATGCCAATCCTGCGCAGTCCTACTCAGTCTCCCAAGATGACCCGGTTGCTAAAGTCCTTGGGAAGGAGCATCCTGGTAGAGTGTGAGGGATGGGTTTGGGACCCGTACCATCTGAGGTTTTTAGCAGGCCACCGGGGATGGAATCTGCATCTACTCCTGGATTTAGTCAGCCCATACCCAGAGATGCTCAGAAAGAGATTGTTTCTCTACGAAACACAGTTCACCAGCAGGGGGATCAGATATCTTATTTGTAGAAAGAGTTGATTGAAATACATCAGCATATGAGCAGATATGCCCCCAGTGGTAGCGCATCAACTGGTGGTATGAAGGTAAATCACAAAAAATCAAAATCATTTAGTTTTCTAACTTTCATTGGTTTTAAGTTTTAATATAAATATGAAACCGTATTTAATTTTCAATATAATATTCTTATAGGTGACGACAGAAAGTGGTGATGAAGTTGGAAAGGGTGACGATGCATCATTGGACCATGAGTGGTTGTATTGTTCATGTGTTGAACAAATATGAGAACAATTGGTTTGTATATGTAACATTTTTGGCACATAGTTTCCACCAAACATTTTCATGTACTGAAATTTCCTTGATTTCTCATGTTTCATTTTATGCATTTTATTGATTTCTGATGTTTATTTTTATGTCTTGATTTCTCGAGTGTGGTATACATCATTCCATTTAGGCCTATGTTTGAATTGGTAGTCGATATTTTGGATGACTATGAGTTAAACCCATTGTTGATGTGTTGAAAAAATTGGGTCATTTCATCGTGATCAAGGGGATAGTGTTGTGGACACATTGGTGAGGCCCTTGTAATTTGTCTTACTGGGAGACCCTTTTGAGTGGTAATTGACCGCCGCTAAATGGCATTTCTCTTGTAGTGAATCATGTATTTGTTCTAGGGAACCAAACATTGTGACACATTGGGATTAAAAACACCTAATATACTTATATATATCCTCCATTATATCGAATATCAATAAGATGGAGGTTCCAAATATGGGTGGTATAGGATTTGAATCCACACACTCAAGATATAAATTCCAATAAGGTTGTACTCATTCACATCAAAACTCAATGGAATCCATATGATAAGTGAATGAATCCACTGACTCCTAAGATACTACATCCTAAAATACCATTGGGATAATTTCCTTATATTGATTGAGATATATACCCCATGAAGGTAACTATAGATAAAACACTAATGTTGTGGTAATTTGCATCAATTTATTTCATCCTAATCAAGTTGTACATCTCATATCAACCTTTATTGATTGATTAATCTACTATTATTATATAATATTAGATAAATGAGGTATGATAACATCAACCAAATCACCATACATAATGGGTTTTTTCCCTATAGAAATTTAATATTGATTTTCACATGTTATACTATTTTGATTTTTAACTAAGTAATATTATCTTATGTTGAGATGGTTTTACTATTTTTTACTGGTGAGGAGGTAGTGGATTCATCCACACCTATTTCATACTCAATAGAATCATGTTTCCCAACATCAATTGGGTTAACATTGAAGAAATATACTAATGTGTTACCACCAATAGGAAACACATATTTACATTTTAATAGGGATATCATTAATTTGGGTGTGATCCCATAGGATGAAAGATACTGGAGATGAACATGAGGAAAAAATGATAAAAAAATCCCCCACCCATGTGGGTTATGTTTTCCATTGTAATTTTATAGTCACAAAGGCCACTTAGGATAGATTCTGATGCTTTTAGATATTAGAGCATTGTAACCATCCCTATTATATTATCTAGATATTATAATGGGACTCAAGGGTGGTTAAACTAGTAGGGGAATAAATATACTCTTGAGTGTCAGTGGTTGGATATCCCCAGTGGGATTAACTTTTAGATGCTTGAGTATAGACAATAGGGAAAAACACCCTATATATCTTCTTGAGTACTCAAGGTCGCATGTTAATAAAAATGACTATATTGAACATGATACTCATAATGAAGTTCTAAGGTGATTTCTACTTTATGGTGGACATATTTATCCAAATTAATATGATAAGAGAAGAACGTGTTCTCATGATCTATTGAAAGGATGCAAAAAGGTTGGATGTGAAATTATGGACCAATGGTTTTGCCATAGAATATTTTTAGTTGGACAACCTGTGGGGAATTATTCCCTATAGATTACCATGGGTGTCATATAATGTCAGGATAGATCCATTTAGATGGTATTCCTGAAATAATGTGTGAACCATCATGCACTCATTTTATAAGGGTAGGAGACAATGTATGTCAGGGTATGGGGAACATATATTCATAGAAATTGAGTCCTATGTATGACATAACAATTGTTTTCATGCCTCACCATTGTGTTCCTTATGGGTAATATCAGTTTGTTTTTGGTCTTGAACATAATTGGTGCATTTGGTGATTCAATTATAATTGAAGGATGTGATGAAGGTATTGAAAAGGAAACACAATGAAGAAACCCATCAATACATCATCAAATGTAAGAGTTCATAGTTTATCAATCCAATTTCATGTTAATGGATTCACATTAGGTTATATATTTTTTGATGAGAACCTCCAATGGGCTTCCATGTATATGAATATTTGGTATGGATGTCCTTTTATAACTAAATTACAATGAAAGGTGTTTACTAGTGATTCATACTATAGATTCTTCAAAATAGGTATTGGTAAAAGGTGTGAGATTTTGGGATCATCAAATATTATTTGGGTGGAATCATTTGAATTATTGGATTCCCTTATAGATTTATGATTTTTTAATGAATAATATCAAAATACTAGTGTTTAATGAGTTACCCCTATTCCTATGATCTCTCTGAATCTGTGTAGATATGAAAATATATGATTTTTAGGTTAATCGTACATATAATACATGTTTATGATTCATTTGTTTGAGGCCAAATAGTTAGGAAATTATTCATTTTTCGCCATACAAAGAGTTCGTAGTTGTTTCTTGTTGTATGTTGGTATGTACAATATGGTTCATTCTTATATATCATGTCAATGTTTACTTATTTTTTTCAATTTATTCTATACTGATTTCCTAGGTTGATGTTTCTTATTTTCTGTTGGTATGTACAATATGGTATTTCTGGTTTGATTTTTCTTTCAAGGTAGTGGTTCAGCGGAAGCAAAAAAATAATTTATTTTTTCTGGTCAGCTTTTAGCGGCGATTTAAACCACCGCGAAATGTACATTGGTGGCGGTTTAAACTGCCGCTAAACGGTGAAAATCGCCACTAAATGTAAAAAAAATTACATTTCACGGCGGTTTTAACCACCGCTACATAGTCGCATCGTAGTTGGTCATTCTGTGGTGGTTCTCGTGACTTCAGCAGTGGTTTTATGGCCGCTGGATTTGAGTTTATTCGCGGCGGATATAACCGCTGCCAAAACCGTCGTGAATAAACTGATGTCAAGGGCTCGTAAAAACTTCCACTAAACTAAGTAAAACTGCCGTGAAATGAGGCAGCTACGACGCTTTCCTTAAACCGCCGTGAAACTCAAAAAAACCACCGCTAAACGGAGATTCTCTTGTAGTGCATTATTATCTAAAGAAAATCTCCAATATAAGTGGATTATGAGTTTAAATTCTTTATTTAATCGTTTCTCTCATTATTTTAAATTTTTTTAGAGCCTTAAAATATAATTTCATGCTCCAATTGAACTCTTATACTCTAGAGTTGATCTAAGAGACATAAGTTTCTTAGGATAATCATTATTACATATTTTAAGCTTCATTGTTGATATGATGAGATTAGTAAAATGGTAAAATAAATGAGTAAGTTTAATCATGGTGGTATAAATTTAAAAAATCATGATTTTTTTAGATAAGTTGACTTTTTTAAATAAAATTATTCTCAGATTTGATGTGTTTTGAATTTATAAAACTGATATTAATTAGTTTATTGTTTTTTTCATTTCCATGCATAATTATCCCAAACCATATTTTTTTATACTTGAGAAAAAAAAGGCATGTTTTCTTCTAGAAATTTTTTGATATATTATCGAAGTTGTGACCAAATAGAATAAATTTTAACATGATTGAGGAATTTTTATTGATTAACACTTAATCCTTGGACCCACCTTAACATCAATCCAAATTTTTCCCATATAATCCATGAATTAACTTGCTAGGAATGAGACATGTTATAAGCCTATTATATCCATTCTTTCCCTAATAATACTATATTTCATGGTATTTAAAATACTAAGTGTGGGGGAGAGGTTTTCATGGTAGATGGGGGTGTACTTCATTTTTTGGGGGTTTCATGAGATTTGTGGATAAGTCGTATTTTCATTGTACTTTATTATTCACTTACCTTGTTAAAAAAATATAAATAAAAAAGAATAAGAAATGGGTTGTGTATTTTGAGGATAAAAAATCACCATTTTCAGACCAATGATCTTAATATCATATGTGGTTGGGTGGTGGCTATGATATTTTTCTTAAAATATAATTTTCAAAAAAAATAAAATAAATAAAAATAAAATGATAAAAAGGAGAAAAATCAAAAAGAAATTGGGGGAGATTCATTCATTATGCTTACTTTTATCAAGTGCATGCTTTGAGTGTTGGGGTTGGGAGATAACATTTTTTCAAGATTATTTCATTAAGCTTATATTTTGATATCTTGCTATTTGATAATGATTCAAAACTCCTTTTTGAGCTTTATTTTATTAATTACCTACCTACCCTATGCCTTAAAGATATTTGAACTATAATTAAAAGACCTTATGATTAATTTTGATTTCTATATTTAATTTGTGGAGATGTTATATGTCTTGAAATCCTATAGTAATTGTAATGTACTTGAAGTATGATAATAGCTTCATTACATCTATTACCTTGAGATATGAGAAAAAATCATTCAACATGAGGTTAATTGAAATTTTCATGCACATTAATAATGAATTAAGAAATAAAAATTAAAGTAATTAAGAGAATTTTTATTTTGAAAGAGGAAAATTAAAAGGTTTGATTGACTTGTTTCTTTTAAGTGTGAGAATTTAGAGGAATTATCTTATGTGAAATTTGAAAGTTTATTTTCCATTGTCAAAAATTTGATTATATTGCTTTTTAAATTTAAACATTGGTAATATAAAATTCTTTTGAATTGTTTTTGAGATTACATGATTGAGGACAAGAAAGTTCTAAGTGTGGTGGAATTAGTAGAGTCATATTTTGTATGTATATTTTAATATAAAACATGTTTTTTTGAAACATTAAATGATTAAATTTATCAGTATTTAATTTTTTTTGATTTTATGGAAGGATACCATGTTTGGTAGAAAAATAGCATAAAAGTGATGAATTCCACATAAAGATCATGTCTCGCAACAAATGATAGGACATGATCCAAGTTTGGGGCTTGAAAATGAAGAACTAGGCTGAAACTAAGAAAAATTTACTGGAAAACATCGATTCACATCGTGAATTTCATTCATGACATGAACCCTGAAGGAATACATGATGTGAAGTCAAGACATGAAGAAAAATAATTATCTCAGTCTATACCGAAATGTGTCATGATGTGAAACATATGGTCATGCCATGAAAGTTCCTCAAATCACTCATAGAGGGTTTCAGAGCATGAACCAAGTCATGAGTTGTTCATCCCGGCACATTACACATTGTGAAAAAACTATTCATAATGTGTAACCTTCATACAAGACCAAGAATGATCATATTTGATGAAATTTATATTGGAATTCCCTTTTAACTCCTAAGGAATCCCCATTATGACACAATACCTATTAATTGGGACATTTATAGCAGTCCTGATCACCAGATAAAGCCTATAAATTTATGGTTAGGGAATAGGAGAAGAGAATCAGTCATCCATTAGAGGGTTATGTCATTACACTATGATGTTAGGGTTATTCTACATTAGTTTTTTGATTTATTTTATTTTTAATTTCTTTCTTTCCCATGTAATTGTATATTTTATATTTTAATTTAAGTGTTACCCTTTTCTTCTTCCAAACTCATTCTTCTTCTAAACTAATTTATTTTTCTCTTTCAATCTCTTCATCATGATATCTTTCACTTAGAAATGGCAAGGGATTAACCCTAGGCCTAGCCTTGGGGGAGGTTTCATAATGTTCTTAATTATTTCACTTTAAATTCTTAATGTTTGAATCTCATTTATGGTGAATGAGAGAGAAGTACATAGGTTTGGAATTTGTCCACCATAGCATGAATCTTGAATTCATCCCTTTTCTTTGATTTACTAATTTTCCCTTCCATATCTTGGGTGAAATCTTCATATGATGTATTTGAGGATACCTAAATGTATGGAACAACATATGGTGGAGCAGGGTCTTTTAGGAATTGAATTATTAGTAGAGGTTTTATCCTACTTAAATAGTATAGGAGATGTGATTTGGTGTGTTGAAGAGGTTTCCTAGGAATGATAAAATTTAACACTCAATAAATTAAAGAAAAATAATTCATTTATGAGGTTTAATAAAATGGATTATCAAATTTAATTTAAACAACAAATGAATAATAAAGGAACATGCTGTAACACCCGAGACTTTTATGTTATATAAATCATCAAAGGAATCTTTTTCTACACAACACTTTCTTGGCTTGCTTTACACGCAATCGCGACCTTCCTCGATAGCTTGCGTCGTACGCAATACCGAGTTTCACTAAACAACAATATGCTATTAAAACTAGCCGTTATGAATAGTAATAACCACTTTTTGAAATTTTATAAATTTTATTTTTCAAAATGGACTTCATTTTTGGACTCAGAATATCGAAATTAGCCTAGGGTGAAATTTTGGTATTTTTCTGAAAACTTTCAATTTTTGATGAATAGTGAAACCACTAAGTGGTAGGTTAAAAACTGAATTTTGCATAAAACTTAATTTTACCGCTTCTGTGAATGGAATTTCAAAAATCCGACAGACACGGTTGATATCAGTAAGTAAAATGTGGTTCAATGAGATAAAAATAATTTTTTGATGAATAGTAACTTTTTACGATTTTTACCGCGGTTAATAGTAAATAGGGTAACTAAGGGTAAATATGATATCAATATTACCCTAACACATGTCCTAATTCTATTTTACAAGTGTAATTCGACCAAAAACAAACTTAGGAATAAAATATGACCATTTAGGCCCACATGGATTAGATTAGGACATTTATTATTAATTTATTTAAAGAAGGGTTAAAATAGTTAAAATCAAAGTTTAATAAGTAAATCATTTTTAATATGGGGTTATACATAAGATAAATTCGACTATAAATATTAATTAGAAAGCTAAAAAGATTTCCTAAATAATGGTATTTTATTTGTAATTTTTAGACATTAAATAATTTAATTTATTTATGACACAATGATGATGCAGTAATTATCTTATTAATGAAATATTGACATAATTGATGTTATAAACACCAAAATAAATGTAATTTGAGACTTTTTATGAATTACACTAATTTTCTAGGTTACTATGATATATTAGTGTTGATTTAATAAACTTGGTTCGAACATATAATTCTGTTATGACTTTCACAAAAATCATATATCAAATAGTGTCAAAATTGACACAAAATAGTTTTTAAATAAAATATTATATTATTAATTGTTATTTTATTCCTAGAAATCTAAGGTTCGGCCAAATGACTTAGATAAGGATATATATATTAATAATAAACAATTTTGGGTTCGTTTGGCATGATATAGTAAGTGTATTAACCATATAGTGAAAGAAAACAAAAAGACACGGTAAAAGTTAAATTAATTAACTTAGAGTTAAATCTAATTGATAAGGTTAAAATAATACCCTAAACTTGTCTAAATCCTATTGGTTGATAGGATTTCGACCCATCCCCACTTTAGCTTCGAAATAAGACCCTTTGGAACCATTATAAACCGATTTTTACTTTAATATAAAATAATATTTTGAGATATTCCTAAGGTGCCCCTCTCCTCCCTTATAAAAGGGCACCTCCTCCCCCTCCTCCTCACACCAATTTGAGCACTCAAGCTCGGCCAAACCCTGCCATTTTCTCCTCTCCACTTCCCTATAATAATCCTAGAGGTCCTGGTCTTCTTCAAAGACCAATCTTAGTTCCCTTAGTGGAGGATTCAAAGAGGTGTTCCAAAGAAGAGGTAATATCCATTACCGATCTTTTCAATTTCTTTCTTCTTCAACTTCTTATTCTTTAGTTGTTTCATGATAAAGTAATAACATCAGTATTACTTACATACTGATATGTTATTATAAATATGAAACAACCCTAATTCACCTTCTATCCATCCTACGGAAAAATGAAATCACCGCGCGTGCGTACGTACGGAATACCGTCTCCACGCCGTGGTGTAATCTATTTTCCACCATCACCTTACAAGGATGGGTATAATGGTGTAATGAGTAACTATATATGATTATTATGAAGTAATATTTATACTGAAATAATATATATATACTCCAATACAATTCCACAATCATAGGAACGATATCATCACTCGTGCGTACGTACGGAATACCGTCTCCACGATGTGATGCGACTCGTTCTACATGATCTTCATTTTATAATGATTATATAAATGAATTGAATGAATGAATATGGTATATACTACACTAATACCATTCTGGAAATGAATTATCTATAACCTAAAGATAAGAATAAGAATTTATTCGACAAAACACGCATAAGAACAAAAAGTTATAAAGACCCGAGTAACAAGTAACAATGAAATATTACTATCAAGAAGCTAAGAATATGACCATATATGATATCATATCAATATGTATGATTCTGGAATAAGTCAATAACATTATTTAAACCATTATACAGGAGATTCGGACACGTACAAAGCAAATTGGACCTAAGGTAAGGGAAATATCACAATCTCATTTTTATCCGAGATTGTTTATTCGTAAGTATTTACTGGGCTGTATTTTATCATCCACATCCATGTTTACTCAATATGTAATATTATTTCAATCCACCTAAAATTGTTTAAATCCATTTTTACCCTTCGGTGAGTTTTTAGTAATACGTATGAAAGGAATCTTTTGTCGTTTTTCGTACGAGGTACTTTTTGACTTTTCCGACAAAAGTACGAAGAATGTTTTTTTAACTTATACGGCACGAACGGATTTCTACTGTTTTATAAAGCCTTATTTTCATGAAGCTTAATCTAAAAGATTTCATGACTATTTTCAATAAAATATCTTTCTTTTAAAATTGCATGATGTTTTGTGAAAAGAAATTGATTTTGAAGAAGAAAGGGTATTTTCCTCAAGAATTCAATTCAAGTGTTTTATCAAAATTATTTTCCATCTAAGATAATAAAGGGTTATGTTTCTATCCATATTTTTACATTTATTTGACTATGTTGTGATGGAATTATGTTTATGAATTCCTTTATCTTATATTAATTGATTTATGATGTCATGATGTTTCAAGAATCCCATTTTTGTTACATGTGTTATGCGATGATGTATGTTTTATGATTATATGGCACACATAAGAAAGGATTCATTATAAGATGGGTGGGACCTATATCTCCCTCCAATGCATTGGGTAAAGATTTTATATCTCATGAGATAGACATGGCTGGAACGGAAGGTTATTTCGGTTCAGTGATACAGGACTGAAACGAGGAGTGAACTCGGTTCAGAAAGGGACTTTGTCCACTAAGATAGTCTTGGCAATGAGTCATGACTAACAAGAAATGATTTTCCATGATTATGTGTGCATGCCACAAAGTTTCAAGTTTTATGTTATGATTATGGGGATCTCATTTTCACTTCTATGATTTATTCCATGTTAAGATATTATGATCTCTTTTGCAGGTTTTGATTTTCAAAAAGATATGATATGATTTTTATTTCCTTTATTTGTCCTTGCTGAGCATTTGAGCTCACCCTTTTATGTTTTCTTTTCCCCAGGTCAGGAAGATGGATATTAAGTAGAATATGCTAAAAGGGACCCTAGATATGATGAAATAAATGGGAGACACTGTAGAAGATTTTTGAACCAGTTGTTTATGTTTCCCAGTTTCTAAAGACACTATACCTATACGGTCCTTTGTGGTTTTGTCATATGTTGTAATAAGTGTGCTTCAATTTTGAAGTATTAACAATGTATGTAAAGTGTGGGTCGTTATAGTTGGTATCAGAGGAAAGGTATAGTCAACCTTTGGAAACTAGGATGTGAAAGCCTTAGTAAGAACCCTAAGGATAAGTCTAAGCATAGAACACAATCTTAGAAATGGCCATGAATAACCTAGGATAAGACCATAAGCATGAAAATTTTATTCTTGAATTATGTGGTTTCCTATTATAATTAGTGTTGCTCACACTATTCTTCTTGGTTTTAGTCAATGGCTGGAACCCGAAGGAACCGTGTTAATGCGGAATGCGATGGGCAATGCAATGATTGTCCCCCTGAGCAACCAAACGATATGGGAGCTGGAATTCAAAATCTTGTAGCCATGCTCACACAACTTTCTCAAGCTATGAATCATTCAGGATTTCCAAACGAGCAAAGGAGGGAGCAACATTCTGTTGAATCCTTCATGAGGCAGCGTCCACCTTCTTTCAGCGGGTCTACTGATCCATTAGTTTCTGAACAATGGATTAGTACTACTGAAAAGATATTTTCAGTTCTTTAATGTTCTGAGCATGATAAAGTCATCCTAGCAGTGTATCGTTTGGAAGGAGATGCGGATCAATGGTGGAATCTTGTTAAGAATACGAGGCAAAGGGATGAAAATGAGTCTATGGAATGGGACGAGTTCAAGAACTTATTTTTCAATAAGTACTTCCCTCGTATTCTCCGAACAAAGATGGAGAAAGAGTTTCTTGAACTGAAGCAAAGGGATGATGAATCTGTTGGTACCTATGAAGCAAATTTTACCAGACTTGCAAGGTACGCTTCTGGTATTATTATCCAACCTGAGAGTAAGATCGATAGATTCTTTAGTGGCTTAAAACCAAGTCTTCGAAGGGCGTTAGCCATAAGGGACTTCAATAGCTACGAGGAAATCGTTCGATGTGCTCTCAAAGTCGAGATGGAGATTGGAGTAACCCATCAGTCACATGGGTTTGATAAGAAGAGGAAGATGGAATTCAAAGAAAAATCTAAAGATCACACGGAAAAGAAGATGAGCTTTTCCTTATGCTCAAAGTGTGGAAAGAAACATGGAGGGAGTTGTCTTAAAGGGACAAGTAAATGTTTTAAATGTGGAAAAGAAGGTCATCGGGCATTTGAATGCCGTGATAATGGGAAGAAGATGTCTAATGACGCAAACAAAGGAAGGGATACACAGAATGAACCTACAACACTTCAATGTTTCAAGTGCAAGGAGATGGGGCATTATGCCAATCAATGCCCAAATCCAAGGGTTGATGATGATGGTCGACGTCAACAAACTCTTAAGGCTAAAGACAAAGGAAAGTCACATGCAATTTCTATCAGCGATGTGGAGTACGATAACGATGTGGTGAAAGGTACACTTACCATCCACTCTAAAGTAGCAAATGTTTTATTTGATTCTGGATCCACCCACTCTTTTATTTCTGAAGACTTTTCTAAGGGTATCACTGTATTACCTCAACAATTAGATGTTGAGTTAGCTGTGACAACACCTAATGGCACATCAATCACATCAAAAGTTTATAATTCTTCTCTGATCGAAGTTTGTGGGAAAGTGCTTCCTGCAAATCTTGTGATCCTTCCTTTAGTGGAATTTGATGTGATTCTTGGCATGGATTGGCTTTCTCTACATGGAGCTCATATCAATTGCCAAAGAAGGGAAGTCACATTTCATATTCCAGATCAATCTACGATCGTATACCAATGCAAGGATGAACATAACCTTCCAGTGGAAATTTCTTCCATCTTATGGGTATTGATTCCACTAAATGAAGGTTATTTATCTCAAATGGTTGGTGAGAAACTCACGATTAAGAATATGCCCATTGTACGGGAGTTTGATGATGTCTTTCCGGAGGAATTGCCGGGTCTTCCACCAAATCGTGAAGTTGAGTTTTCAATAGAGCTCGTACCGGGTGCTTTGCCTATTTCAAAGACACCTTATAGAATGGCCCCAATTGAGTTGTAGGAATTGAAGAAGCAACTCCAAGAGAATATTGATAAGGGATTCATACGCCCTAGTGCGTCACCTTGGGGAGCACCTGTTCTATTTGTTAAGAAGAAAGATGGATCAATGAGACTCTGCATTGATTATCGATAACTTAACAAGATCACTATCAAGAACAAATATCCTCTCCCACGCATTGATGACTTATTTGACCAACTATGCGGAGCTCAATACTTTTCCAAGATTGATCTTCGTTCAGGGTATCATCAATTAAGGGTCAAAAGGGAGGATATACCAAAGACGGCTTTCCGTACAAGGTATGGACACTATGAATTTATAGTGATGCCATTTGGTCTTACTAATGCCCCTGCTATCTTCATGGATCTAATGAATAGAGTCTTTAGAGACTATCTTGATCAATTTGTGGTAGTCTTTATAGACGATATTCTTGTCTATTCAAAGAGCAAGGAAGAGCATGAAGATCACTTGAGAATTATATTTAAGACCCTGAGAAAGGAGAAGCTTTATGCCAAATTTACCAAGTGTGAATTTTGGCTTCAAAAAGTTGCATTTTTGGGTCATATAATCTCAAAAGAGGGGATATCTGTGGATCCAGCAAAAACAGAGGTTATCAAAAGATGGTCAAGACCAACAACAGTAACTGAGATCCGAAGTTTTCTTGGTTTGGCTGGATATTATCGACGTTTTGTAAAAGATTTTTCACGATTATCTAATCCAATCACCAAGTTGACTCGGAAAGGAGTTAAGTTTGTCTGGACAGAGGAATGTGAAGAGAATTTCAAGGAGTTGAAAAGAAGGTTATCCAGTGCACCTGTGCTCACACTGCCTTGTAGTGGAGAAAGGTTTGTGATCTATAGTGATGCATCCAAGAAGGGATTGGGGTGTGTTCTTATGCAAAATGATATGGTGATAGCTTATGCCTCACGACAGTTGAAAATCCATGAGCAAAATTACCCAACACATGATTTGGAGTTGGCTGCGGTAATCTTTGCATTAAATATTTGGAGGCATTACCTTTATGGTGAAAGGTGTGATATTTATACTGATCAAAAAAGTTTAAAGTATATTTTCACACAAAAGGAGCTGAATATGCGCCAAAGAAGATGGTTGGAGCTGATTAAGGATTATGACTGCTCAATCCATTACCACCCTGGGAAAGCAAATAAGGTGGCAGATGCATTAAGTCGACAAGACCATGCTAGTTTATCCATGATGAGGATCACAAAAGATCCAATATTTATGGATTTACAAAGGATGGATCTTGGAATTATAATGGAAGGGGAAAAATCTTATCTTTCTCAAATGAATGTTCAACCATCTATACATGTGAAGATTAAAGAGGCACAGAAAGAAGATGTCGAGTTACAAAAGAAGGTGAGAAATGTTCCTGAATTCAACCTTGATTGTGATGGGATAATAAAGTTCAGGAATCGGGTTTGCGTTCCTCCCATCCCCGAATTAAAGAATGAGCTGCTGGATGAGGCTCATAGTTCATCATTCTCTATTCATCCTGGAAGCACAAAGATGTATAGGGACCTGAAAGAGTACTTCTGGTGGGATGGCATGAAAAGAGATGTTGCTGAATATGTCTCTCGATGCTTGGTTTGTCAACAAGTTAAAGCTGAGAGACAGAAGTCTAAGGGGATGTTACAACCATTACCCATACCCGAATGGAAATGGGAAAACATCACTATGGACTTTTTCACAGGACTTCCTAAAACATCCAAAGGCAATAATGCTATCTGGGTCATAGTTGATCATCTTACAAAGTCTGCACACTTCATTGCTATTAGAGAGGATTTCTCTCTAGATCAGCTTGCCAGGATATATGTAAAGGAAGTGGTAAGATTGCATGGAGTACCACTTTCTATTATATCTGATCGAGATCCGAGATTTACCTCGAAGTTCTGGCGAAGTCTTCAGCATACTCTGGATACAGAGTTGAGTTTCAGCACTGCTTATCATCCCCAGACAGACGGTCAGTCTAAGAGAACAATTCAAACCCTAGAAGATATGTTGAGAGCTTGATCTATGGATTTCAAAGGAGGTTGGGATCAACACCTACCTTTGGTAGAATTTTCTTATAATAATAGCTTTCACTCCAGTATTCAGATGGCTCCTTATGAAGCTCTCTATGGAAAGAAATGCAGGACTCCAACTTGCTGGGATGAAGTTGGGGAAAGAAAGCTATTAGGACCTGATCTCGTTGATGAAATGGCAGAAAAGGTCAGATCTATTCAACAACACATAAGAGAAGCTCAGAGTCGACAGAAAAGTTATGCCGACAACCGAAGAAAAGACCTAGAGTTTTAAGTGGGTGATAAAGTGTTCTTACGAATATCTCCCTGGAAGAGGGTTATGAGATTTGGAAAGAAGGGAAAGTTGAGCCCTAGATATATCGGTCCTTTCGAAATACTGGATCGTGTTGGAAAGGTAGCTTACCGATTGGCGCTTCCACCGAATCTCTCTCAAGTTCACGATGTGTTCCACGTATCTCTCCTGAGAAAGTACATACCAGATCCTTCACATGTACTCAGCTCAGAAGTTGTACCGCTGGAGCAAGATCTTTCTTATGAAGAACAGCCGATAGAGATTCTGGATCATAGTGAAAAAGTCCTACGAAACAAGACCACTGGCTTGGTGAAGGTTTTATGGAGGAACCACCAACTTGAAGAATCTACATGGGAGCTTGAGGATATGATGAGGGAGAATTATCCTCATCTGTTTGTTACAAAGTGACGAATTTCGAGGGCGAAATTCTTTTTAAGGGGGGTAGAATGTAACACCCGAGACTTTTATGTTATATAAATCATCAAAGGAATCTTTTTCTACACAACACTTGCTTGGCTTTCTTTACACGCAATCGCGACCTTCCTCGATAGCTTGCGTCGTACGCAATACCGAGTTTCACTAAACAACAATATGCTATTAAAACTAGCCGTTATGAATAGTAATAACCACTTTTTGAAATTTTATAAATTTTATTATTCAAAATGGACTTCATTTTTGGACTCAGAATATCGAAATTAGCCTAGGGTGAAATTTTGGTATTTTTCTGAAAACTTTCAATTTTTGATGAATAGTGAAACCACTAAGTGGTAGGTTAAAAACTGAATTTTGCATAAAACTTAATTTTACCGCTTCTGTGAATGGAATTTCGAAAATCCGACAGACACGGTTGATATCAGTAAGTAAAATGTGGTTCAATGAGATAAAAATAATTTTTTGGTGAATAGTAACTTTTTACGATTTTTACCGCGGTTAATAGTAAATAGGGTAACTAAGGGTAAATATGATATCAATATTACCCTAACACATGTCCTAATTCTATTGGACAAGTGGAATTCGACCAAAAACAAACTTAGGAATAAAATATGACCATTTAGGCCCACATGGATTAGATTAGGACATTTATTATTAATTTATTTAAAGAAGGGTTAAAATAGTTAAAATCAAAGTTTAATAAGTAAATAATTTTTAATATGGGGTTATACATAAGATAAATTCGACTATAAATATTAATTAGAAAGCTAAAAAGATTTCCTACATAATGGTATTTTATTTGTAATTTTTAGACATTAAATAATTTAATTAATTTATGACACAATGATGATGCAGTAATTATCTTATTAATGAAATATTGACATAATTGATGTTATAAACACCAAAATAAATGTAATTTGAGACTTTTTATGAATTACACTAATTTTCTAGGTTACTATGATATATTAGTGTTGATTTAATCAACTTGGTTCGAACATATAATTCTGTTATGACTTTCACAAAAATCATATATCAAATAGTGTCAAAATTGACACAAAATAGTTTTTAAATCAAATATTATATTATTAATTGTTATTTTATTCCTAAAAATCTAAGGTTCGGCCAAATGACTTAGATAAGGATATATATATTAATAATAAACAATTTGGGGTTCGTTTGGCATGATATAGTAAGTGTATTAACCATATAGTGAAAGAAAACAAAAAGACACGGTAAAAGTTAAATTAATTAACTTAGAGTTAAATCTAATTGATAAGGTTAAAATAATACCCTAAACTTGTCTAAATCCTATTGGTTGATAGTATTTCGACCCATCCCCACTTTAGCTTCGAAATAAGACCCTTTGGAACCATTATAAACCGATTTTGACTTTAATATAAAATAATATTTTGAGATATTCCTAAGGTGCCCCTCTCCTCCCTTATAAAAGGGCACCTCCTCCCCCTCCTCCTCACACCAATTTGAGCACTCAAGCTCGGCCAACCCCTGCCATTTTCTCCTCTCCACTTCCCTAGAATAATCCTAGAGGTCCTGGTCTTCTTCAAAGACCAATCTTAGTTCCCTTAGTGGAGGATTCAAAGAGGTGTTCCAAAGAAGAGGTAATATCCATTACCGATCTTTTCAATTTCTTTCTTCTTCAACTTCTTCTTATTTAGTTGTTTCATGATAAAGTAATAACATCAGTATTACTTACATACTGATATGTTATTATAAATATGAAACAACCCTAATTCACCTTCTATCCATCCTACGGAAAAATGAAATCACCGCGCGTGCGTACGTACGGAATACCGTCTCCACGCCGTGGTGTAATCTATTTTCCACCATCACCTTACAAGGATGGGTATAATGGTGTAATGAGTAACTATATATGATTATTATGAAGTAATATTGATACTGAAATAATATATATATACTCCAATACAATTCCACGATCATAGGAACGATATCATCACTCGTGCGTGCGTACGGAATACCGTCTCCACGATGTGATGCGACTCGTTCTACATGATCTTCATTTCATAATGATTATATAAATGAATTGAATGAATGAATATGGTATATACTACACTAATACCATTATGGAAATGAATTATCTATAACCTAAAGATAAGAATAAGAATTTATTCGACAAAACACGCATAAGAACAAAAAGTTATAAAGACCCAAGTAACAAGTAACAATGAAATATTACTATCAAGAAGCTAAGAATATGACCATATATGATATCATATAAATATGTATGATTCTGTAATAAGTCAATAACATTATTTAAACCATTATACAGGAGCTTCGGACACGTACAAAGCAAATTGGACCTAAGGTAAGGGAAATATCACAATCTCATTTTTATCCGAGATTGTTTATTCGTAAGTATTTACTAGGGTGTATTTTATCATCCACATCCATGTTTAATCAATATGTAATATTATTTCCATCCACCTAAAATTGTTTAAATCCATTTTTACCCTTCGGTGAGTTTTTAGTAATACGTATGAAAGGAATCTTTTGTCGTTTTTTGTACGAGGTACTTTTTGACTTTTCCGACAAAAGTACGAAGAATGTTTTTTTAACTTATACGGCACGAACGGATTTCTACTGTTTTATAAAGCCTTATTTTCATGAAGCTTCCTCTAAAATATTTCATGACTATTTTCAATAAAATCTCTTTCTTTTAAAATTTCATGATGTTTTGTGAAAAGAAATTGATTTTGAAGAAGAAAGGGTATTTTCCTCAAGAATTCAATTCAAGTGTTTTATCAAAATTATTTTCCATCTAAGATAATAAAGGGTTCTGTTTCTATCCATATTTTTACATTGATTTGACTATGTTGTGATGGAATTATGTTTATGAATTCCTTTATCTTATATTAATTGATTTATGATGTCATGATGTTTCAAGAATCCCATTTTTGTTACATGTGTTATGCGATAATGTATGTTTTATGATTATGTGGCACACATAAGAAAGGATTCATTATAAGATGGGTGGGACCTATATATCCCTCCAATGCATTGGGTAAAGATTTTATATCTCATGAGATAGACATGGCTGGAACGGAAGGTTATTTCGGTTCAGTGATACAGGACTGAAACGAGGAGTGAACTCGGTTCAGAAAGGGACTTTGTCCACTAAGATAGTCTTGGCAATGAGTCATGACTAACAAGAAATGATTTTCCATGATTATGTGTGCATGCCAAAAAGTTTCAAGTTTTATGTTATGATTATGGGGATCTCATTTTCACTTCTATGATTTATTCCATGTTAAGATATTATGATCTCTTTTGCAGGTTTTGATTTTCAAAAAGATATGATATGATTTTTATTTCCTTTATTTTCCCTTGCTGAGCATTTGAGCTCACCCTTTTATGTTTTCTTTTCCCCAGGTCAGGAAGATGGATATTAAGTAGAATATGCTAAAAGGGACCCTAGATATGATGAAATAAATGGGAGACACTGTAGAAGATTTATGAACCAGTTGATTATGTTTCCCAGTTTCTAAAGACACTATACCTATACGGTCCTTTGTGGTTTTGTCATATGTTGTAATAAGTGTGCTTCAATTTTGAAGTATTAACAATGTATGTAAAGTGTGGGTCGTTATACATGCATAGCCAAACCCTAGGACCAAGACCTTTATTTCCTAACCTACATTCTATATGGATCTAATTTAGTTTTTTATTGTATTTAAATTTCATATTTTACAAAATCCAAAATTAATTGATTTCATAAAATAATAAAAACAACAAAAATAAATAGATTAGGTGATTTAGAAATTAGTGTTTGATCAACTATGGAACTCCTCAAGCGATGTGATCCTCATCAACCTCTATGTTTCATTAGAAAAAAAAATAAGATGTTGTACCACCCTATTATAGGCACATCAATGTCCCTGTAAGGTTGGTGTGAGGGCTCATAAGGTTGATGAACTAATTCATAAAATTGGTGTGTCTTTTTACATGGTTTTTGAGAGCTACTCACAAGGTTGGGAAAATCCTTATAGGGTTGATCGATATTTCATCAGGCTTTGTATTATTATCCAAAAAAAGTTAATGGTATATTTTATCTGTTATAAAATATGATTTTTATTGGAAATAGATTTGAGTGGAGATAGCTGCACCAAGTTTTGAAGGATATTCAAGCCATGATATTTAAATAATCATAAGGGTGATTGAGGCTAATTTTGTGGAACCCAAAATGGTCATGCCTCACTTAGTGAAAAATGTGACAAGTGACATAGAGGATGCAATAGCTTCGAGATGGTTGTATTTTTAATACATCGATTGGTTAGAAGTTGGTAGATTAGGCTATTGGCTGGATATTTCATCATGGAAGAAGTATGTTTTCATATATGGAAAGTGAATTTTTTTACATAAAAAGTTGAAGAGAAATAAAAACAAAAAAGGAATATTCAATTTTTTGAGATAAATAAGGAATATTTCCAAATCAACACTGGAAAAGTTAAACAGGGTTTTTTTAAATATTAATCAATAATTTTTTAAGAAATAAAGTGGATCTAGAGTAGGTGGAGTTCCAAGATTATGGGATAGAAGGTTGAAGATGATGAGGCGGGTGGTTTTATAAAAGTTGTTTTTACTGGGAGATCGTCCATACGGTGTTGAATTGTTACACCAACATAGTGCATTTTTATCATCTACAGTTATGTATAAAAAGAAGTTTGTAGGAGGTGTTGTTGGTTTCTCTCAATGAATAATAGTAGTGTGTTCTTCTATTTTCAGTGGGAATTGTAAACTCTGTGGTTCAGTGTGGACCCTCTATTATGTAACTAAACCAAAATCAATTCACTTTAGTGTCTTGGATGCATAAGCACATTTTCATAAATTCTCCTTAGATTACCCTATTTGGGTGAGCCAAGTAAAAACTCTCATGTGTCATTTTTACTGATTCATCACTCCATGGAGTTAGTGAGAAAGGTATGAGAGTGTTCCTTTAAGAGGGATAATGATATCAATTATAAGGATTTATATTTTAATTACAATACTTTGATTTACCCCCCCCCCCCCCCCCTTAGAGTGTATCCCTTGATTGGTATTAACACAAACACATCAATCAGGACCCACACACACTTAAGGGATGACAACAAGTATTTTACATGGTTTTAACTTTAGTCTTACATACATGGGAGAGTATTTATACTTCATTCATATAAGAATAAAATATTATAATCACAATCGACTAAGTCAACCAATATTAGATCACTATAAGTCACACATAAAAGTGGTCCTGATCCACCTATTTATAGTAGGATTAGCTGGTCAATTGGTCTCACTACCTTATAAGATTCATGGAGGAACCTTCATTGGTATTGGACACCATTGATTTCCCATGAGTCACTCGGCTTCATATGTTGTATTCTTGTGGACAATATGTGTTCCAAAATTCATTTATATGTGGCCTTTAAACCTCTTGTTACTCTAACATGACCATAGATCACACCCTATATAGAATCTGATTCTACACACCATAATCTAGACATGACCACATGAACACCTGGTTTCAGAACATGTGCTCTGAACCATGCCTGCCTCCACTGGACTCCCACTATCATTTTCCTCCTCCAAAATCCTGAACCCAAGTTTTGAAGTCACTCCTTTTAGACTTAAAGAATCAGAATCATGAAAGATTATTCAAAAACTCTAACAAATAAAATACTGAAATTTTATGAAAAAATTCATAGGATAATCAATAGAAATTATAGAGATATTTTGGGGCTTAAAAATGGGTGTTGGTTCAAATAACCGTACCTCTTTTTGATGATTCAGTTGATGGTTTTAGGTGCAATGGGAGTGTTTTATTGTGGGTGATATATTAAAATTTCTTTTAATAATCATTTCCTTAAACCATGATAAAGTATCTTTCATAAAAAAAATTATAATTAAATTATTTAATATCTAAATAGATAAATACATGATCTTAGTAACTTTCTTCGTTGATTAATGTTGATAATTCTAAAATACCCTTTTGTATTTCCTTTTTTATGCTGTGAAGATCCAAGGATATAATCCCTCTAGCGATGATACACACATGGTTCAATGATCTCTAAGTAACACCACTCAATATTTGGGTGCCAGAAAGGTGAATCTAATGTCACATGTTGTTCATTCTTGATCGCTCATTCTTTGGTCTTGAAGAAATATCTATTACATTTCTCATTCTTTAGAGGGGGGAGAAGGAGAAGTTAATCGAGAATTATTTATGAAAAACAATTCTTTATTCTCAAATTTGGATCACTACTGGAATTCTGGGATATACCAATGGGGCTATACCAATAGTTTTCAAAAACCATTGGTATAGCCTACCTTATCCCAACGGTTAGGTAAAACCGTTGGGATAGGCTATTTATATGAATCTTATCCCAATGGTTTTAAAAAACTATTGGGATAGCTTTTATTCATTCCAATGGTTTTTAAAAAAACTGTTGGCATAGATCTTCCCAATTTACACAGCGTGGTAACCCCTCCCCTCCTCCCATCGAGTTATATTCCCAAACCCTAATAGAAGCAAGTGTTACACTTTCTTCCCAACCCATGACATTATGATCTCTTGTCTCTTCTTGATTTTATTTCATTTTTATTCAATATTAAATCAGTGGTTTCCAAATCATTCAGGAATTATGTCAACCATCCATTTCATTTTTATTTTTGGTTTAAAACACCGCAACAGAATATTTTTTTGTGTACATTTAATTTCTTTTGATCCTAATTAATCTGGTTTGATTTTGGCATTATTATATTTGTTTTATATTTGTTTGGGTTAGTTAAAACTAGTTTGGTTTGGTTTGGGTTTGTTCTATTCAATTTTGGATTGGTTCATTATTTTTGTTCTACTTCATTTTGGTTCCAATTAGTTTAGTCCAATCTCTATATTTCTATCTTAAATTCATGTAGTTGCAATACTATTAGGTTTGGAATATCCTCTTGTAGAATTAAATCATCAAAAAATTAATATAGAATCAATATTATGTCTATAAAATTTAGATAACATATCAGCATACTACTATTTCATTTTCAACAAGGATCACAAATCCATTTTAATATTTAATTCCATTAAGAACTACAAAATCATATTCATATTTAATTTATAGATTTAGTTAATCAATAATTTATTAATTTTAATATTTCTATATATATTTGAATTGTTCATCCTATATTGATCCTCATTTTATCTCGGTGAAGATACTCTTTATCATTCTTCTAGATAGAATCAAATATCATTTTGTGATATTAAAAACACTTTAGAACATATCAAGAATCAATGAAATTATTATAGAAATTGTTCACAAATGTTTATTTTTATATATTATCATTTAAAAAATATAGTTTAATAAAATGAGGACATCATACAAATCATATCATGTTATATTCATCGAATCATAGCTTAAATAATGGATATAAAATGAATAATGATTTTTTGATCTTAGAATCATGACATAAGAATCATTTGATATTAATTTCATATTTGGAATATAAATTATAGATACTTGGTCATTCAGATTTATAATTATAAAAATTTCATAAAGGGATGACTCAAATAGTAGTTTAGATTACTTGTATGAAACATTAAATAATATGTACACATATTACACAAATGTAACATTAATGTCTCACATACAGATTTAAATCAGTCAAACATAAATGATTCATTGAGTCCAATTGTCTCTTTTTAAGGTACCTAATGACTTTTACATTTATTTAAATGACTCATACACATATACAATCTTAGCCCCATTTTATCCATAATTATTATCATATGTTATATATTTAAACTAAACCAACCCAATTGACAAAACTAGAATAGAAAATATTTGAACTAAACCAATCCAAAATGACCCAACTTGAATAAAACCAAGCTGTATCAAGTTGAACTAAACCATATCAAACAACACCAAACCAAACCAAATAGAATTTATTTGAACCAAACCAAATATAATTGATTTTAACCAAATGAAATAGAATAGATTTGAACCGAACTAATCCACTTTGAATCAAACTATCCTGAATTGAAACAAATAAAATTGAACCAAACTATATGCACTTGAACTAAAGATACACAACCCCAACTAAATCAGACTAGACCAAATCAATAATAATTGATCTAACCTAACCTGACTAAAACCAAATTTAAATAAACCTAATTAAATAGAATTAACCAAAACAAAACTAAACCAAATAAAATGAACTTGAACCAAACCAAATTGAATGAGAGAGTCACTAAGTCATATATATGAAGGTCCTTTATGCATCATCAATTTATTCACTCAATTAAATATCATTTAAATAACACCCCCTAAGTATTTATTATATGTAAGACACATTATCATAATGAAAGCCTTGACCCTCGATGGATTTAGCACATTATTCAATTCAAAAACATATATATCATTATAAAATATATAATTCATTGATTTTAAAAAAGGGTCAATTGCACAATGTCGAGAGACAACACATATCACAATAAATATAAAAACATGTATAATACTAAGGGGGTAGGTTTGAATAACTATTTATATTATAAGAAAAGAAATTCCCTCTTTAAGAACCACCCAACCATCGCTTTGTAGTAATATCCAAGTGTACTGGTTATTTACCTCACACATGAGGCCCTATCTTATGCCAAGAATTGCTAAAAACTAATTAGAACATTTATAATAACTAATAAATTTATTTTAAATTATCATAAATAATGATTAATTAACCAAGTGACTATATTTCATAGAATATGGCTACCTATAAGTAGTACTATTTTATAAATGAATTTATTAAATAAGAATAACATTAATTAAAATGTGAATAGAATAAGAGAAAAAATAAAAACAATAATTATAAACACAATTTTGTGTAGTATTATGTATAGTTATTACTCATTGATATAATTGAATTAAATATAGTCATTTTATATTTATATTATTTTGTTATATATATAGTATTTTTTTGTCTTTTATACTATGATTCTCATATAGACTAGTGTGTCAGTTAAGGTTTCATATAAAGTGAACAATTCTCATTACCTTAAATATATTTTTTATTAAACTTCAATCTTATTTAATTTCTTTTAAGACATGACATATAACATTTTTTAGAATAATAGATAGAATTTGGATGTATGAAACTGATCAGATCTCAAGATATTTTCAAAACAAGTTGGGGATCTTTTTAGATTCTACATTTAACAACACTTCAGATAGTGGTCACATACACTACCCATGTTATAATTGTGTTGGAAGACCTTGTTTGATTCATGAAGAATTTATATATCATATAACCAAATATGGTTTTCAAATAAACTACTATGTGTGGTATCAAAATGGTGAGAAAATGAAATCTCAAAATGTTAATGATCCAAATGAGATAACTAAATTAGAGAATTTATTAGATGATTAGTTTTTGTTCATTCATCATCATGAGAAGGAAGGGATGTCAACCCAAGAAGAATTAGATATGATCACACATGATGAATGTAATAAAAATTATGATGTTGACAATGTGAAAAAATTGAATGATTTTTTCATGACTCCAATATATCGATAATGTGGTAAAATGAAAAATATAGAATTTTTAATTCAACTATTTCATGGGAAAACCATTTATAACACTACCATCAATTAAATTCTTACATTTTTTAAGTAATTGCTTCCATATGGTTCATATATTCCCTCAAACCATTATATGGCATGGAAGTTAGTTGAGTAACTTGAATTTTCAAAAAAAATCATGCTTGACTGAAAGATTGCAGATTATTCTGGGAAGAAACTGCTGAACGAAATGATTTTATAAAATATGGAACATCTTGATAGAATCCAAAAGCTAATAGAACACTATCCCATATTCCACATAAATTAATGTGGAACTTTCCATTAATACCAATACTCCAAAATCTTTTCATGTCTGATGAGATATGAATAAAAATGTAATGGCATGATACCGAGATAAAGAAAGATAATGATGATTTGGTTCATCCTGAAGATGGATTTTCATGGAAGAAATTTGATGATCAATATCCTAATTTGATAGGTGAAATGCATAATGTGAGTTTGGGTCTATCATGTGATGGTTTTAATCCATTTGGACATATTATTACTTTTCACTGCACATGGTCATTTTTCATATACATTTATAACCTTCCTCCATGGATGTGTATGAAAAAACATTTCAATTTCATGAGTATACTCATATCTGAACCTTATGATCCAAGAAATGATATATATGTATATATGAATAATTTAATAAAAAAGTTGAAAAATCTTTGTAATGTGGGTGTGCACATATACGATGCATGTTTTAAAGACATGTTTTAGATGCATGATGTGCTTATGTGGATGATCAATGATTTTCCTGCTTATGAAATGATGTTTGGATAGAGAATAAAGGAAAAACTATCATGTCCTATTTTTATGAAGAATACATGATCCAAAAGACTAAAATATTATCATAGTTTTATTTTTATGTTATATCTATGATTCTTTCCAATGGATCATTCATATAGGAATAATCATCAAAGATTTGACAATACCATGGAGACTGAAAATCCACCTCAATGTATTTCTAGAATTGATGTTCTTAATGAATTATAAGATTTCAGTTTTTCATTCGGGAAGGGTTAGATGAAATCTAGAAAGTGGAATAATGTTTCCATTGAAACCAATTACAATTGGAATAAGATAGATATCTTCTTTGAGTTTTCTTATTGGTCAACTAATTTGTTACGCCATTTCTTAGATGTAATGAACATTAAAAAGAATATATGTGAAATGTTGCTTTCAATTATTCTAAATGTAAATGTAAAGAAAAAATATGATTAACGATCTTGGTGTGACTTGGTGGATTGGGTCATCATACCATAATTGAATCCTATGTATATCAATGAAAATAAATGGGAAGTTCTGTGTGCTTCTTATGTAATGACACCTAAAGAAAAAAAATCAATTTATGGAAGTACTAGAGATTATTAAAGTTTCTGATGCCTATTCAAGAAACATATCAAAATGGGTCAATATAATAGAGTTGAAGTTGAAATCTTTTAAGACTCATGATTATCACATCCTTCTGCACCAGTTGATTCTGATAGTAATCTATCATCTTCTTTCCAATAATGTAAGGGTGTCAGTTATTCAGTTGTTCCATTTTTATAGAGATCTTTGTGCTAATAATTTTTTCAAGATTTTATTATAAAAAATGTTAGTATAGGCACCATTATTTTTTTAGTTAGATAAATTATTTTCTCCATCATTTTTTGCATGTCTGTTGCATCTAATTATCCATCTTCCAACCAAAATACTTCTTATAGGACCCATTTCTTTTTATTGAATGTATATAACTAAAAGAAATATGTACACATTGAAGTCTTATATCTAGAATAGGAATCATCCTAAAGGTTATATCATTAAAGGTTACTTGGATCAAGAATGTATGGATTTATATTCAATGTATTTGTCTGATCTAACAATGATATGGAATAGACCAATGAGAAATGAAGAAGAACAATATGAGAAAATTGAACCCAGTTTTCCATCACTTCCCCAAACATGGGGAATTCCTGGATCATATACATTTACCACATTAATCCTTGAAGTGAAGTAGATAAAACATTGAAAAATTTTGTTTAACTGTGATTTTTTCGATGACTACATCAAGTAAGTAAATTGAACATGTATATCTTATCTCATCTCATGTAATTTTACATATTTTTTAAACTATTTCTATTTTTTTAGTGGAGAACATAAAATATGATAAATAGAAAGCATTATTATTTATCTTTGCTAAGGAGAGAGACTTTTTATAGAAAAGAGTTTTCTACTTGGTTGAAATTGAAGTTAGAAATATTACTATAATAAATTAACAAAATCAACATTTAATTGAGTTTAATATTCATTTATATTTTAGGTATTGATATTTATTACTGAATATGTCTGTGAGGAAATAATATCTTTGGATTTTGGTCCTAATTCCATGGTTAGAGAATACAAATCAATTGTGATCAATGAGTACAAATTTATTATCAATGAACAAGAAATGAACATGAGACCGCAATGTGATGGTGTTATGGTAACTTCCACAATAGACTGTTATATCGGTGCATTGGATAGTTGAACTCAATTTGAAAATATATCTTATTATAGAGTTGTTGAGAAAATACTAATATTGAATTATTACTCTCATAGTTGAGTCACTATGATGAAATGAAAGTGGTTTGATTAGATGATGAGGAATGACACATTTACTGATGATTATGAGTTATAAAAATGACTCATACTATTGTTACCAACGAACCATATGTATTATCATCAATGGATAAACAAGTTTTTTATGTGAAAGATTGTATTTGACCTGAATTTGGTGTCATTATTGAAGTAATACCAATACATATTTTTTATTATGGTGATGATGTAATTGAAACCATCTCTGCTCCCATTAGTCATGATCCATTTATTACTTATGATGACTCTAATAGTTAAATTATTAGAGTTGATTGTGAACCTGAAGTTGTGGTGAGAAATATATTTAGTCGTATATATATGTTCTTAGTTCTTTTGGTTTAACTCAACTTAGGTTGTTAAGGTTGTTAATATTCAAATTGTTTTACTATTTATTACAAGTATTTTGTATCCAACTTGACCTTCATGTGCATTTTTAATATTTACTAGTGATATTTTTCTTTGAGTTGCATTTTTTAATATTAAATTGAACTGTATCTAAATCTACCAAACTAAATAAAACTAAAATAATTAAATTGGAATAAAAAAAAAGATAAATTGAATTGGACATATTAAACTAGTTAATATAAAAACAAAACCAATTAAAATAATTACCTAACCCAAAATATAAACCAAATGACCTATGACAAATAAAAATGGACAAATGATCTAATCAATAGACCAAAATGAACCAAATAACCTAACCAAATTTGAATTAGATCGAATTGTAAGTAGAATAAAACTATATCATACCCATGATAAACATGGTAATTTTAATATATTTATTTTTCTATGACACGTATTTTATGTTTTGATGTTATTCCCACTAAATATAAAATGTTTTTGTTATATCACTGTGTATCTTTTATTTGGTTTGAAAAATTTTATTTCTTAATTAAGTCATGTCTGGTCTTATTTATTCTTTGTATTACACATTATTTGTAGATTTATAATTAATTACATATTTTTTCAAATGTAGGAAATGAAAAAAAATGAGGAGATATGAAGAAAAAAGATAGTATATAATAATCATTGACTGAGAGGGATGGGAATCCCTCCTTTGGTGCTTGGTGTGAGTATTTTATTTCAAATATATATATCAATAACATATAATGTTATGTGATTAATTTTTTTAACTTTTAATCAAGATCCACCACCTAGGACACGGATATTATCCAACTAGCCTAGTGGTTTCAGTACTTAGGATGAAGATACGAGGGGGTAGTACTAGAGATACACACTCCACATGGCGTACTGGATCACACCCCATCCCTCCCTTAACATACCATCTACTACATTTTCTAATCCCGTAGTGTCGTTAGAGACAACTAGGATATTTAGGCCACCTATGTTTTCACCACCATTTGCATCTGAGCCTCCTCACCTATATTTCCCTTATTTGGTTATGGTTTCTACTCCTCATTTATATTATACATTTCTACAGACATCTTTGACATCTTCTTTTCCTTATACTTCCTTCTACCCAAGCTTCTAAATTCCTTCTCCTTCGACTTCTTTTCCGACACATTCTAAGCCTCCAAAGTATACATTATGTCCCACTCCATCTATACAGGTTTATGTTCCTTCAGAGCCTAGGGATCCAACAACACCCACTAATCAGGCAACCTCATATATATTTATAGAACCCTGGTAAATTTTTTTACAATAATTTATTTTCATTATAATATTTATTGATATAATATTTGTTTTTTTATTTAATAGTTGGATATTCTGATAGGCAGTGTGGGCATACATTTATGAATGTAGTGTGGAATCGTTACACACAATTGGTGGTGGGGTACAATGAGGACAACCAAATGATTGAAAAAATAGGGCAAGAATGTTGGAGTTTTATGGAGATGCTTTCCAAATACTCTTACATTATTCCCATCAGGCCACTCTCCGGGAGACACCTACCAAATGAAGTAAAGTATAATTCTTGGGTGCATATATGGGTAACGAATTTCATTGTATTTAATGCTATATTATTATTGTATTTATATGAATTAATTTTTTGGTGTCAAATTCATTATAATTTTCCTACTAATGAGGTTGTGAGGATAGCATGGCTCATGGAATTAGATCAGCTGTGAAGAGCATATAAGCATCAGTTGTATATTTAATAGTGTGATAGAGTTGGTACAGATTTATATTCCACACCTATCATGAATGACTGTCCAATAGAATATTATCAATAAATGATTGTTCATTGGATGAGTACCAAGTTCGAGGAATTAATCAAATTTGAGGTTTTTGAATGAAAATTACCATGATTTTAATTAATAATTTTTTTTGTATTATTGGAAATTATTTTTTAGAAAATTCTAGGAATAAATAAATAAACAAGGATGCTACGAAATACATCCACACTTTGGGGAAAACTGTGATGTCAAACCATGAGAGGAAGTAAGTACGAAACTCGTTTATAATTTTTCTTTAGGACTTGCACTTTGTTTTGTTTCCTCCATAATTCATTCCATTTATAATTGGTCTAGATTAATGATCATCTATTATTTAGTTTATTATTGAAAGTATTTTGTGTGTACTAAAATTTCAAGATTAGTATTATTATATTTGTGATCATGACATGAACCTATACAACCACTGATCATTTTATTTAATATCCATTGATTTGATAGGGAATGTGTCCATTAAGATTGACTGAATAATCATATGTATTTTTTGAGATAATTATGATTTCTATATAGGTATCCTACCCATGTGAAATATACTTGGAATGAATTCTTTCATAATAAGAACATACAGTGAAGGGAAGCATTGAAATAATATAATAGGTGAGAGGAGAATAGAGTGTAGGGGAAATATGATTGGCTTGAGTAATTTTATTGCTTCATATTCGAATTTTATTTTATACTAGCATTACTTACATTACTTTTTTTTTTGAAATAACCAAATTTGGTTCTTAAAAATAATTCCCATATAATTTTGAAATAATAAAATTTCAATTTTTATAATTAAATCATACAATAAATAAATTTTTGTTTTTCATTTTCTCATTGTGGTGTGAGATAATATCAAATTTCATATCAGTTTCAGCTTATATTTATCTCACGTATACATCCCATCTCAATATATTTCAACTAAAATCATTCACCTTGAATCGGAATTCACTTTTTGATACTTATGACATATAAGATCAACTCCAACATCATTTTTTCATTATTTTTATCACAAATTATGAATTTAAAATATTTTCATTTGAAATTTATATTAAATAGTTATACTTTTACCCTTTTTATCTAATATTTCTCAATTCAATTTTGGATCATGCATTCTCATAGCTTCATGATTTCATGAAGATATAACAGATTTAGAATTATCCTAGTTAGTTTCATCTTCATAATATAAATTTTGTGACTCAAATTTAATCCATCAGAATTCTCAAAACACTAATAATTATAATGTCTCAAATATAAAGAAATTTCATAAGTGGGATTTAGGGAAATTCATACGCATAAACATGAAAGTCCTACATTTCTCAAAAAAATTAACAACATACATGGTACCTCAAGTTCTTACTCCCTTGCATGAAATTCATTTGTGATGCATCATTACATGAGACATTTGGATAAATAATACAATGTTCTAGTCATATTCATATGTGGGATAACTTGAATTGATTCACTAGTTTTAAAGTTTTACAACCTATCTTGAAGTCTTATAGAATTCCTATAAGTATTTTGAAACTTCTCAAATTTAGAAAAAAATAATGTCTTATGTCAGTTGAAATGTTTGATTTGGGACTTGAAAAGTCATACGTATAGGGTATAAAGTGAAATGCACATCCCTAAAGTCATTTGAAATTTCAATTCTTATGATATTTCATGACATGATTATTTTTCATCATCAATCCCAAATATTATAGAATTCATCAAATGACTCCAAGACTTATTCAAATCAACTCCAACCTTCATACATATGATTCTAAACATAATATCCAATATCCTCCATGTTTAATTACATAGGGATGGATTTTGTTCTTCCACTGTCACTATGCTCTTGTAATTCCATGGGGGAAGGGTGATACCACATTATTCATATCAAAGTTCTATCAATGAAATAACTATAAGTTTACATGGGCTAATCGAATGTAGATAAAAAATATCATTTATGACAATAATGATATTAATTAACAAATAATAATGTTATAACAACTTTTTCCTAACATTTTATGTATTGTATAACCATATTTTTAAGAAGATTTAAAAACCCACACTAAATATGAATAAATAGATCAAAAAATAAAGTGTAATTAAATTTATTCCCCCATTTTTTTATAATCACTATCCCTTGATAACCATATTAAATATATATATAAAGAAAATGATGGGAAAATAGAATTTCATACCTCGTCTTTAGCTTCTCTAATGGTTACATAGAATTTCATATTTTAAAAAAAATAGATAAATCTCTAGAAATATCAATTCATTGACATCTAATCCTCAAGGTATTCTCTTCCAACATCATCACCATGAAAATTTTCTTCTAGAAATAATCTCAAATAATTCTTGATACCATTTGATGATTGATAAAAAATGAAAATTATGAGGCAATGTGTTATAAGGATACACCAAGATTCTGATTAAAATATTCTCTATGATGGATATTATTTCAAATTATTTGGTATAAAATATTTCAAAAATTATATAATCCTTGATATATAACATTTAATTCCCACCTTTTTTGGATAACCAAACATATAAGGGAATATGGTGAGTCTCTAGGAACACTTCAGTTGTAAATTGTATGCATTAGTAGTTGAGGAATGTGTATGTTTTCTACTATTAGTGTTTAATACATGATATATATTCATATTTTTATAGTTTGAGAATGATATATTTTTGAGTTTCATAAAGAAAAAAATAAGTTTTAAATTGTCACTATAATTCATCTACCATATGTTTTTCTTTTCATCTTCTTTTAGAATTAATATCCATTTGATTTTAATTTTTAAATTCATTATTAATAACCTATTTTTAATTATGGTTTTCTATATTCAATTCCATTATAGAGGGAGGTTTTTAATATTGAAGGATGTGTTCCTTGAGAAAAAAAATGTTTTACTTGAGCGGAGAGAAAAAATATGGAAGTGTGGTAAACGAACTAACATAGAAGCAGATTGTAAGTTTTACTTTGTTGATTTTAAATTTTAATAACTATTTTGAAGCTTAATAGTCCATTTATATTTGCAATAGTGTGCTTTTGAGGCCCTTGATGAGCATAAAGCTGACAACTTTGGGTCAAATGATCACTTACATTAGGTTTTGGGAGATAAGAATCATAGAAGATTATGCTATCAAAGGGAAGAGTATTGTCCCGGCAAGATATTTCCCCACTTCAGGTTCCACTTCTGGTAGCACCGAGTTAGAAAAATCTAATTCACGAGTAACACATGCTTAGGCTGAGGTATTAGAGGCCAAAAAAATGGTCATACAAGAGCATTAAAGGAATCAAAGGGCCAACGATGAATTTATGGAATTTATGGAAATCCTATGTCCATCACTTCCACTAGATACCACCACATCTTGTGATGCATATATGTCAATGATGTGTGCATTATATAGTGCATTAGGTAGTATTCCTAGTGGTGGTCAGGATAATGATGTTCCTTGTGATGGCGATGTTGATGGTGAGGATGATGGCGAGGAAGAGGGTGAGGAAATGGGTGAGGAAGAGGATGATGGTGATGATAATGATGGTGATAAGGTATATATTGATCCTTTATATTTTTTACTTATATTTATAACATTTTATTTTTGATGATTTTTTTTGAATGAATATATGTGATGTTTTGAATGTGTATTATCATTAATTGAATGCATTCATTGCTTTCTTATGTTATTATTATTTGTATATTTGTTGGTGATGTTTTTTTATAGGTAAATAACTAAGGTGGGTGATTGTGGGGCTTTAATTGGATATTTTAGAGGTTGTGTTTTTTTATTGCATTTTTTCAGGTTCTGTTTGTTTGTTTCCAGGCTCTATGGGCATGGTGGGGGTGCTGCAGGTCTAGGAATTGGGGGGAGGGTCTATACCAATGGTATCAAAACCATTGGTTAAACCAAAATTCTAGTGACCCTATACCAACGGTTTACTAAAAATTTTTGGTATAGGAATTTCCCAATAGGCATATACCCAATGGTTGGGTGAACCATTGGTATAGTCTATACCAATAGTTCTCCAGCCTATACCAACAGTTTTGAACCGTTGGTATAGGCTTGAATTCCAGCAGTGGATTCAATACACAATAGACATAATCATCTATTTATAGAGCTAGGGTTTAGGATAAAATATTATTTAATTTCATTTTGACCATTAAATAACATTTAAAATATTTAATAAACTTCATTTCATATAATAATATTATTATTTTTGGGTGTGTCAACTTGCACAAATTGATAAATAATATTTACCAGCTTTTAAATAATTATTTTATCATTGGACGCTGTCTTGGTCCATTCAAACTCCTCAGTATTTATTAAATACCTGAATAAATATTTTATTTATAAATAAATATTTCATTCACATACCAGAGAATAAATTTTTATTAAATATTCAATAAAATAAACAAATATATTTTTATTCACATGTGAGCGAATAAATATTTTTTTTAATTTATGTGATTAATATAACTTGAATAAAATTATTTCTTGATCTTGAGAATAATATTTATTCCATTAATTAAATTCAAATAAAATTTAATCGAGAGCAACAGAAATGCTTAGTGTGTGACCCTCTGGGATTCTTTCTCATTGGAATTAAGTGGGATTTCCTAAAGTCTAAGATTACTATCTAGAAATAGGTCAAATCACCCAATAGAAAGAATTTAATATCCTAATGATGATGACCACATATGAATGATCATTGTGTAATATAATACTTTTTTCATAATATCTCATCAAGAAGGTTACACGGTGTAAGAACCCAGATCTTCATTTCAGGTTTGGATCTTTATTTCAGGTTGGTTTTTAGGAAAATGAAGAATTTGGAAATTTTCTAAGTACATTTTGTGTACTCTTGAGTACACATTGTGTACCCAGTTGTCACGTGTATCCATATACTATCTATATAACGGCTGATTATATGGCTGTATAGGTGACCTGGATGACTTCCTAAAGAGGGTTTTGTTGATGCTACTACATGGAGTGTACATTAAATGAACACACCGTTTATTTTTATTTTTATTTGATTAATCGGAGTGGGGTCATGTCTCATCTCCATAAATACCTTCTTATTCCTATGTCTCGTATAGGAGAGTGACGTACGGTTAAAGATCTTCGAGCTTCTCTCGTTCCTCTGTCCGAGCTCCAATTGAGACGTCGTTGGGTTCGTTGGATTCCCATTAGTGAGTTCTCTATTTACCTAGCACCTCTCTTCCGGATTTCTCCTCTCTATTGAGTTACCTAGGGTTGATCATTTTTACCCTTTTCATAGATCTACATTATTCTAGGCCAATTCAAGGGCTGACATTTGAGAGTTTTCATCATACAACATCAAGGTAGGTGGTTTGTGCATTTATTTGATTTTATTTAGATTATATATTCATAAAGTATAGAATACCCATGTTGGGGTATTGTGTATATTGGATTTTGACCTTGTTTAATATCTGATATGGTTTGGTTGTTTGATTAAGGGTTGTTTCTTATTCATAAGATTGTATACCCTTGTTATGGAACGCCCCAAGGGTGCGTTCCCTTGTTTAGTTGTTTATAGCCTTTTGGCCTAGGTTTCCTATGAGGAATACTGTGTTTCCATGCCTTGATTTTTTTAGGATGGAGTTTATTGGTTATATATGATGCCTATTTTTATTCTTTGATTAAATTTGATCCATGTAATAGTTTGAATTGCATGTAGATCCATTAATGAATTTTGTATGCTCACTGATCTTCCTTGGACCGTGAGAGCCTTTTACTAGGAAAACTGTGGGAGTTTCCATGTTTATTTACACAGGACTATGAGATCCTTGGTGTAGATTTTGACCCAGGGGGTATTGACTGTGAGAGCTACCTGGAGGTCGTTTATGATTTATTTATACTATGTTGACCTAGGGATTATTGACTATGAGATCTACCTAGGAGGTCGTTATCATTACTATATTCTATGTGGGGACATGGGGGTTAGACCGTGAGAGCTTTACCGGAGGGTTGGTTGTGGATGAATGAATGATTGTGATGAGTATGCCAAGCCAAAGCACAAGCTTGGACTCGGTCTTACTTGGTTGTTTAGATGGTCTTCTGATATGTTTGTTGTTACTATTACACAGAGGGATATAGAGCTTAGTCTAGATCCCACGATTCATTATTAAAGGGTTTGAATAATTAATAAATGAAAATTAATGTAATTGAAAACTATAGGATTGTTTACTTTTGAGTACTTCCTAGTTTATTGCTTCATTTCTACATATTTTCTACTATATATATTCACTGACAGTTAGGCACAAATCTTTTGATGGTTTCCTACTAGGATTCATCTCACACCCTATTTGGGTCATGATTTTGGACCCAAACAGATTATATGGTTTTAGGTATAGATAATGGAAAGCACCCTTCATCATCAGGTACTTGATTGTTGTTGGAGCTGGAGGGCATGTGACCAAGCTGAGGCTTGCGATGTTGTTGGAGTTTACTATTTTATATACTTTGGTTTTAGTGCTTTATTTTTATCATTGTGACTTGTTTGGATGATTTCCTAGATACTTTTGACATGCATCATTATTTATATATATGTTGTAGTTGTTTATACTATCAGTATTTTGTTGTTTACTTTTTTTGTATGGTGTTACTTCTTCTGTTGTTGTTTATTATTTATTATTCCACTATGTATACTATGCCAATGAGGGAATAGTTTCCCCAATGTCTTACCTTGGCCCTCACTAATAGTTTTTGGCCTCTGGTGTTTAGAGAAATGCGCTTGAGGTTATGTGACCAACTGGGTTCGGGGAAACCTTTGGGCGGCACCCAGATCCAGGACATTACAAAGTGGTATCAAAGGAGGTTCTTTTCTACTTTGTCTTACTATTTAGAGCCTATATATAGGAATATAAAGGAATGGGTAGTTGGTAATAAGTTGTGCCCAAGAGTAGCTAACCCGTGTTTGGGGAAAAGCCAAGTTACCTCGAATATTGCAATTTTTTTAGTCTTTCAATTATTACAGTTGATTTGATTTCTCCATTGGGTGATTCACTTGTTTTTTGTTGTTATCATTGATATTATTTAGGTTCTATTTCTGTTACAACCCGATGAGATGAGGACATTTCATCTCATGCATTATATAGGAACTTAATAGAGATCACATGTCATGCATTCATTTCATGCCATTTAGGGTGCATTATTGATTGCATGTTGTTGTGATAGATATGCATGTTTTTGTGATAGATTTCATGATAGAATATCTGCTATTTTGATAGGGTATTGGAATATGTAAAGTTTTATTTTTATGGATTCCAACCTTTGGTCCCTAAAGTGTTATGGGACCTCTTGGATCATAATTTGGTGGATCGTGTTTGAACTTTAATTGAATTTTTTCAAGTTATGATGTGGAAAAAGGATGCCAAAATTTGATTCATGGGGAGTATGGGCTCCCACGGGTCATAATTTCTCATGAATAGAACAAAATTTAAAGTTATTAAGGGTTTTGGAGAAGTTTCATAGGCTTACTCTCTAGAAACCCAGACAACACGATGTGTGATGTTATGAACACACGCCATGTGTTCTTATGTTTTGAAAGAAACAACTTTTCTTAAGTACACATTGTGTACCCTGTGTACATGTCATGTAGTCTTTAACCATGTGACTGACTGTGTGAGAAGAGACACGGTGTAGCGACTCGGGTTTTTGGCCCTGTCAGACTTTGAAATATTTCTACAAATAATTCCAGAGCTAGGCGCGAAGACGGCGTGCGATTCCGAGGCCCGGTGTGCCCGGAATTAATTTTATAAAAATATTAAGTATTTTTATACTATGCACGTGGCGGGGGTGTGATATCTCCTAAACGGTAGCTCAGAATGGGAATTTGAGGGCACGGTTGCGACCGGAACGTGCCGTTTACCCTAGGCGGGGTGTAATCTTTGCGGGCGCGGGCCTGCGGTGAGAAACGCCACCAGGGGCGTTTCCGTAAATAAGTGGCAAGTTTGTGTGCGAGCGTCGGCTCAAATAACTTCTGAACGGAGTCTCGGATGGAAAATATGAGACTGCCGTTGCGTTTAGAACGGCGCGTTTACCCTAGGGGTGAACTTACTTTTGTTCGCATCGGGCGTCGGGTCCGAGGCGGGTTTGGCGCCGGCGGGCCGCTGATATAAATATCAGCGCCCCCCCTTTTTATCGTTCTTCGTCGTTCTTCGCCGTTCTTCGCCGCCACTCCGCCGAATCGAGCAAACGGAGCGCCCACGAGCTCAGAATTCGACGGCGGACGTTCCAGGAGTGCGCAGCGGAAGCTTTGGAGCGCGGATCTAAGGCAGAACGTCGGCGTTTCGCCCGCAAGGTAGGCGGTTTGAGTTTTAAAATCCCGGATCCTGTTTTTGTGTTGTTTTTCTTCAAATTTTTATAAGATTTGTATAGTTCGGTTCCCGAGCTTTCCGAAACATGTTTCGGATCTGAATTTGGAGCACCGGGGTGCTCCCGGTGGCTCCCGGAAGTTTTCCGGCGAAAAAATCGGTTTTCCGGCGAGACCCGCGGCGGCCATGGCGGAATCCGGCAAGGCAGGGCGGCGGCGCGGCGGCGGTGCGGCGGTTTCCGGCGACAGCGGCGGCGGCGCGGCGGAATCCGGCGGCGGCGCGGTGGTTTCCGGCGAGGCTGGCGGTGGTCCGGCCAGGATTTTCCGGGGGTTCTTTAAACCCCCGTAACTCGCAAACCGTAACTCCGATTTGCGAGCCGTTTGCGGCGACGCGCTCCTTGCGTCGAGACGGACCTTTTGAACTTACTTTGAGGGTTTAAAAGGTTCGGGATCATGGCCCGGGAGCTAGAAACGTCGTATAAAATAATATTATTTTATTATTTTACGACTTCGGGTCGTTGTAACTTCTACCCGGAGCGTCCGATTGACGTGTCGTCAGTGGCGTTGATACCCTGATGGTACGACGGACTTTTTGAGATGGTTTCCGAGTGTTGGGTCTGTAAACGGGGTGCGGGCCCCACGAGGCCGGGTTTTGGCGTTTGCGGAGAAACGCAGCTTTTGCACCAGGAGTCTGATTTTGGCGGATGAATAGTCGATCCTGTGTGTTTTTCCGAGAGGATCGCAATGGTGCAATCCGTTCGATGAGTTTAGGAATCCAGGTGTGGGCCCCACCCGAGCTGGCCTTCGGTGAATAGTACCTTTTTCACCGGGTGTCCGTTTTGGGCGAGCGAGTAGTCGATTCCGCTTGTTTTTCCGAGGGGATCGCCATGGTGCGATCCGCTCGATGGGTTTCGGGATCGTAACGTGGGCCCCGCGCGAGCTAGCTACGGTGAATAGTGCCTTTTTCACCGGTGCTCCGTTTCGGGCGAGTAAACAGCCTATCCTGCGTGTTTTTCCGCGTGGAACGCGATGGTGGCCTCGGTTTTGGCCCAGGAGGTGCGTAGTGTGGCGTTGAGGCGGGTCGCTCGGGTTAGCGACGTTTGGACCAGCAGTAGTTGAGGGTTCTTCCTTGGTTCGTTCCCACGAGGGTTCGTGTGGCATCACAACCTTCGTATGGGTTTGTGATCCTCTCGATGGGATGTTTAAACTGTTAGAGTTGTGGTATCCCTCCGGTGGGCCCGGAGTGGATCCTCTAGCATCTTTACCCTAGATCGGGTTCTTGGTATCGCTGTGACCGCTTATTCACGGGCAGCGATCCCCTATCTAGCAGGTTAACCCCGTAGGGTTTGTGGCATCATCGGGAATATGATCCCCTACGCGGTGGGTCGTGCATAGTAGGGTTGTGGCATCGTTGGTTATACGATCCCCTACTCAGCATGATGTTTATAGTAGGGTTGCGGCATCGTTGGTTATACGATCCCCTACTCAGCGCTTGGTGTCGGTAGGGTTGCGGTATCGTTGGTTATGCGATCCCCTACTCAGCGCGTGGTTTCGGTAGGGTTGCGGCATCGTCAGTTCGATCCCCTACATCGCGAGTTATACCAGATAGGGTTCCGGTATCGTCGTGAACATCTTTATATGGACGATGATCCTCTATCTGAGTGTGAAGCTTCTGTCTAGTGCAGATCGGGTTGTGGTATCCCCCAGCGGATCCTGGGTGTGATCCCTTATCTGTGAAAACTGCGTATGCCAGATCGGGTCGTGGTATCCCCCAGCGGACCCTGGGAGTGATCCCCTATCTGCCAGCTACGTAGACCGGAGTGGGTCTTTGTATCCCCTAGCGGACCCTAGCGGCGATCCCCTCTCCGAGGAGTTTGGTGGTTATGTTGTTTCAACGATGTTTCCTCAGTGATGCTATCCGATGAGCGTGGTCTCTCGGGTGAGCGTCTGTGATGTTTGCGAGTATTCCGATGGAGTGTATCTCTCGGATGAGTGTCATCTGGTATGACAGTGTTCGTGGTGTACTCTCCTGGTTGTGGACAGTTGCTGGTGATGAGGTCGGTACCTCTTGTGGCTTTGTGGCGTGAGCTGTGTATATCTGGATTGTTCAAGGTGTATGTATGGGCATACACCTGAGCTGAGCTGAGCTGACTAGTTGTGTTTAGCCGAGGATGGTCACGAGATGGAGTTTCTCTCTCGTCTGGGTTCCCTCTGGCTGGGTTGAGCGGACTGTTGCCTTCAGTTGCTCCCTTGGGTTTTGGGTTTTTGGGGTGCCTACTGAGTATGTTTATACTCACCCCTGCACGGGCTTTGCCTGCACATGTTTGTGTCTTGTGCAGACCACAGGCCTTTTGACGGAGTCCCAGGAGGACCCGGAGCAGGCGGAGCTTTGTGAGCGAGTTGACCGGGGTGTTTACCGGAGCTGTGCCGAGCGAGCTTTCTGGCGGGTGTTTGTGGCAGCGTTCCCCTTCTTCAGAGCAGGTTGGACGCGCTTTGTAGTTTTCTTTTGGTGGGCCCTGTTTTGCCCTTGTACTTTTGTTGTTGCACTCTGGTTTGGGATAGATTGTATGCATGCATTTACTTTTCAGTTTCTATATCTATGCACTGTTGCATGGAGGAGTTTGTGGGTGCGTGTGTACAGGTACCTTAGGCTAATGCCTCCCATGTGTGTGATAGCCTACTCGGTGCTGGTCGCCAGCCCCTGGCCTATTGGAGGCGGGCTTGGGGAGTCGCGGATCGAGCCCCGTTGGGTCGGGTCGTGATAGAGTGGTATCAGAGGAGGTTCCACCTTTGGGATCTCAGAGCGTAGCTGGTCTAGCTGTGAGTTGGTTTGGGTTGCATAGCGGCAGTGTTAGGGTGTTTCGAGTTCGGCTTTCAGGCCAGGGACTCCAGTGTTGGTGCGGCGGCCGACGTATCCATACACCAGGACTCTGATAACCTGCCTTTCGACTCGGGACATTCGTACACTGGTCGCGGGGACATCATGGTACATGCATCATATAGGACTGGGTTTTTGGTTTTTCCTTGTCCTTCTTGAGTCAGCTCTCCAGATATACTCTTTGACTGTGGTGTGTCTTGAATGTATTTCAGGATGCCTCCACGACGACAACCAGCGAGGGTCCCGCAGCAGGATTGTGCTGACGACCCGCCCCGTGTAGTAGCCGTGGAGCAGGGCGCAGGTTCTGAGGTTGCACCTCCAGGTGGTCTGCCGGTTGAGCCACCACCTGTCGAGCAGCTGGTTGTGCCGGCGGTGCAGGACGAGGTTGCACGCAGGCTGAGTGCGTTGCACGAGTTCCAGAGGCAGCGACCTCTGAGGTTTCGGGGTGATCCAGACCCCCAGGCAGCTGATGACTGGCTCGAGGCAGTTACTCGAGTTTTCCGCCTAGTGAGGACACCTCCTGATCAGATGGTGGTCCTAGCGGCGAGCCTTCTGCATGGTTCGGCCGGGCGATGGTGGAGTTTGGTGACGCAGTCCCATGACGAGGAGACGCTCACGTGGGCAGAGTTTGAGCGGATCTTCAGGGAGGAGTTCTATCCTGTGACGCTGAGGTCAGTGCGGATCCAGGAGCTTCTGCAGCTTCGTCAGGAGAGCATGACTGTGTCGGAGTACTCAGCGAGGTTCACAGACCTGTCGCGCTACTCCCTGGATATGGTTCGAGACCCGTTCTTTAGGGCTCGGACCTTCGAGCAGGGCTTACGCAGGGATATCCGAGCAGGTGTGGTTTCCTTATGCCTGCCCACCTATGCTGGAGTGCTGGAGCGAGCGTTGGTGGGGGAGAGTTTTCTGGCTGAGCAGTTTCCCCCTGTTAGTGCTGGGCACTCGAGAGCTGAGACTTCATCGGTCGGATCGGCATCTGGTAGCCGACGTCAGACTTAGGGGTCTGGACGTGGCCGACGATACAGGAGGCGACCCCAGGATGGAGGATCTGAGCCTCGGAGCTCACAGGGCTCACAGGCCAGTTTTGGTCAGCCGCAGGAGAGGCGGTGTTACGCTTGCGATGGTCGGGGACATCTTGCTAGAGATTGTCCGACCCAACGTGCTGCTGAGAGGGAGCCGGTCGATGATCCTCCTTGGCAGAGGCAGCGTCTCGAGCAAGGAGGACCGCATGGCGTCGGACGTGGCGTCGGCGCTGGTGCAGCGGGAGGCGGTGGTAGACAGTACCAGTTGCCACCACCCCCACCCCCAGGTGGTGCACGCCAAGCTCAGGGAGCTGGTGGTCGAGGGCGAGGACAGCTGCATGCCCTGGGGGCAATCGACCCAGAGGCACCACAGATGGATAGAGGTACGCCTTGTGTCTTTTCTACTTACTGCAGTAGTTTGTCAGACACTGTTTAGCGGTACTCTTTCCTTTCGTTGTTTGCTCGAGTTTTGTGCAGGGCGTTGGTAAGACCCTGAGTGGTTGTTGCTGGTGAGCTCGCTGGTGTGTGAGACCCAGTTGAGAGTTCAGTCGCTTCCCTTGTGCTTGGGGCTTTTCGGGGACGAAAAGTTCTAAGGGGGGGAGGATGTAGCGACTCGGGTTTTTGGACCTGTCAGACTTTGGAATATTTCTACGAATAATTCCAGAGCTAGGCGCGAAGACGGCGTGCGATTCCGAGGCCCGGTGTGCCCGGAATTAATTTTATAAAAATATTAAGTATTTTTATACTATGCACGTGGCGGGGGTGTGATATCTCCTAAACGGTAGCTCAGAATGGGAATTTGAGGGCACGGTTGCGACCGGAACGTGCCGTTTACCCTAGGCGGGGTGTAATCTTTGCGGGCGCGGGCCTGCGGTGAGAAACGCCACCAGGGGCGTTTCCGTAAATAAGTGGCAAGTTTGTGTGCCAGCGTCGGCTCAAATAACTTCTGAACGGAGTTTCGGATGGAAAATCTGAGACTGTCGTTGCGTTCAGAACGGCGCGTTTACCCTAGGGGTGAACTTACTTTTGTTCGCATCGGGCGTCGGGTCCGAGGCGGGTTTGGCGCCGGCGGGCCGCTGATATAAATATCAGCGCCCCCCCTTTTTATCGTTCTTCGTCGTTCTTCGCCGTTCTTCGCCGCCACTCCGCCGAATCGAGCAAACGGAGCGCCCACGAGCTCAGAATTCGACGGCGGACGTTCCAGGAGTGCGCAGCGGAAGCTTCGGAGCGCGGATCTGAGGCAGAACGTCGGCGTTTCGCCCGCAAGGTAGGCGGTTTGAGTTTTAAAATCCCGGATCTTGTTTTTGTGTTGTTTTTCTTCAAATTTTTATAAGATTTGTATAGTTCGGTTCCCGAGCTTTCCGAAACATGTTTCGGATCTGAATTTGGAGCACCGGGGTGCTCCCGGTGGCTCCCGGAAGTTTTCCGGCGAAAAAATCGGTTTTCCGGCGAGACCCGCGGCGGCCATGGCGGAATCCGGCGAGGCAGGGCGGCGGCACGGCGGCGGCGCGGCGGTTTCCGGCGACAGCGGCGGCGGCGCGGCGGAATCCGGCGGCGGCGCGGTGGTTTCCGGCGAGGCTGGCGGTGGTCCGGCCAGGATTTTCCGGGGGTTCTTTAAACCCCCGTAACTCGCAAACCGTAACTCCGATTTGCGAGCCGTTTGCGGCGACGCGCTCCTTGCGTCGAGACGGACCTTTTGAACTTACTTTGAGGGTTTAAAAGGTTCGGGATCATGGCCCGGGAGCTAGAAACGTCGTATAAAATAATATTATTTTATTATTTTACGACTTCGGGTCGTTGTAACTTCTACCCGGAGCGTCCGATTGACGTGCCGTCAGTGGCGTTGATACCCTGATGGTACGACGGACTTTTTGAGATGGTTTCCGGGTGTTGGGTCTGTGAACGGGGTGCGGGCCCCACGAGGCCGGGTTTTGGCGTTTGCGGAGAAACGCAGCTTTTGCACCAGGAGTCTGATTTTGGCGGATGAATAGTCGATCCTGTGTGTTTTTCCGAGAGGATCGCAATGGTGCAATCCGTTCGATGAGTTTAGGAATCCAGGTGTGGGCCCCACCCGAGCTGGCCTTCGGTGAATAGTACCTTTTTCACCGGGTGTCCGTTTTGGGCGAGCGAGTAGTCGATTCCGCTTGTTTTTCCGAGGGGATCGCCATGGTGCGATCCGCTCGATGGGTTTCGGGATCGTAACGTGGGCCCCGCGCGAGCTAGCTACGGTGAATAGTGCCTTTTTCACCGGTGCTCCGTTTCGGGCGAGTAAACAGCCTATCCTGCGTGTTTTTCCGCGTGGAACGCGATGGTGGCCTCGGTTTTGGCCCAGGAGGTGCGCAGTGTGGCGTTGAGGCGGGTTGCTCGGGTTAGCGACGTTTGGACCAGCAGTAGTTGAGGGTTCTTCCTTGGTTCGTTCCCACGAGGGTTCGTGTGGCATCACAACCTTCGTATGGGTTTGTGATCCTCTCGATGGGATGTTTAAACTGTTAGAGTTGTGGTATCCCTCCGGTGGGCCCGGAGTGGATCCTCTAGCATCTTTACCCTAGATCGGGTTCTTGGTATCGCTGTGACCGCTTATTCACGGGCAGCGATCCCCTATCTAGCAGGTTAACCCCGTAGGGTTTGTGGCATCATCGGGAATATGATCCCCTACGCGGTGGGTCGTGCATAGTAGGGTTGTGGCATCGTTGGTTATACGATCCCCTACTCAGCATGATGTTTATAGTAGGGTTGCGGCATCGTTGGTTATACGATCCCCTACTCAGCGCTTGGTGTCGGTAGGGTTGCGGTATCGTTGGTTATGCGATCCCCTACTCAGCGCGTGGTTTCGGTAGGGTTGCGGCATCGTCAGTTCGATCCCCTACATCGCGAGTTATACCAGATAGGGTTCCGGTATCGTCGTGAACATCTTTATATGGACGATGATCCTCTATCTGAGTGTGAAGCTTCTGTCTAGTGCAGATCGGGTTGTGGTATCCCCCAGCGGATCCTGGGTGTGATCCCCTATCTGTGAAAACTGCGTATGCCAGATCGGGTCGTGGTATCCCCCAGCGGACCCTGGGAGTGATCCCCTATCTGCCAGCTACGTAGACCGGAGTGGGTCTTTGTATCCCCTAGCGGACCCTAGCGGCGATCCCCTCTCCGAGGAGTTTGGTGGTTATGTTGTTTCAACGATGTTTCCTCAGTGATGCTATCCGATGAGCGTGGTCTCTCGGGTGAGCGTCTGTGATGTTTGCGAGTATTCCGATGGAGTGTATCTCTCGGATGAGTGTCATCTGGTATGATAGTGTTCGTGGTGTACTCTCCTGTTTGTGGACAGTTTCTGGTGATGAGGTCGGTACCTCTTGTGGCTTTGTGGCGTGAGCTGTGTATATCTGGATTGTTCAAGGTGTATGTATGGGCATACACCTGAGCTGAGCTGAGCTGACTAGTTGTGTTTAGCCGAGGATGGTCACGAGATGGAGTTTCTCTCTCGTCTGGGTTCCCTCTGGCTGGGTTGAGCGGACTGTTGCCTTCAGTTGCTCCCTTGGGTTTTGGGTTTTTGGGGTGCCTACTGAGTATGTTTATACTCACCCCTGCACGGGCTTTGCCCGCACATGTTTGTGTCTTGTGCAGACCACAGGCCTTTTGACGGAGTCCCAGGAGGACCCGGAGCAGGCGGAGCTTTGTGAGCGAGTTGACCGGGGTGTTTACCAGAGCTGTGCCGAGCGAGCTTTCCGGCGGGTGTTTGTGGCAGCGTTCCCCTTCTTCAGAGCAGGTTGGACGCGCTTTGTAGTTTTCTTTTGGTGGGCCCTGTTTTGCCCTTGTACTTTTGCTGTTGCACTCTGGTTTGGGATAGATTGTATGCATGCATTTACTTTTCAGTTTCTATATCTCTGCACTGTTGCATGGAGGTGTTTGTGGGTGCGTGTGTACAGGTACCTTAGGCTAATGCCTCCCATGTGTGTGATAGCCTACTCGGTGCTGGTCGCCAGCCCCTGGCCTATTGGAGGCGGGCTTGGGGAGTCGCGGCTCGAGCCCCGTTGGGTCGGGTCTTGATAGAGTGGTATCAGAGGAGGTTCCACCTTTGGGATCTCAGAGCGTAGCTGGTCTAGCTGTGAGTTGGTTTGGGTTGCATAGCGGCAGTGTTAGGGTGTTTCGAGTTCGGCTTTCAGGCCAGGGACTCCAGTGTTGGTGCGGCGGCCAACGTATCCATACACCCGGACTCTGATAACCTGCCTTTCGACTCGGGACATTCGTACACTGGTCGCGGGGACATCATGGTACATGCATCATATAGGACTGGGTTTTTGGTTTTTCCTTGTCCTTCTTGAGTCAGCTCTCCAGATATACTCTTTGACTGTGGTGTGTCTTGAATGTATTTCAGGATGCCTCCACGACGACAACCAGCGAGGGTCCCGCAGCAGGATTGTGCTGACGACCCGCCCTGTGTAGTAGCCGTGGAGCAGGGCGCAGGTTCTGAGGTTGCACCTCCAGGTGGTCTGCCGGTTGAGCCACCACCTGTCGAGCAGCTGGTTGTGCCGGCGGTGCAGGACGAGGTTGCACGCAGGCTGAGTGCGTTGCACGAGTTCCAGAGGCAGCGACCTCTGAGGTTTCGGGGTGATCCAGACCCCCAGGCAGCTGATGACTGGCTCGAGGCAGTTACTCGAGTTTTCCGCCTAGTGAGGACACCTCCTGATCAGATGGTGGTCCTAGCGGCGAGCCTTCTGCATGGTTCGGCCGGGCGATGGTGGAGTTTGGTGACGCAGTCCCATGACGAGGAGACGCTCACGTGGGCAGAGTTTGAGCGGCTCTTCAGGGAGGAGTTCTATCCTGTGACGCTGAGGTCAGTGCGGATCCAGGAGCTTCTGCAGCTTCGTCAGGAGAGCATGACTGTGTCGGAGTACTCAGCGAGGTTCACAGACCTGTCGCGCTACTCCCTGGATATGGTTCGAGACCCGTTCTTTAGGGCTCGGACCTTCGAGCAGGGCTTACGCAGGGATATCCGAGCAGGTGTGGTTTCCTTATGCCTGCCCACCTATGCTGGAGTGCTGGAGCGAGCGTTGGTGGTGGAGAGTTTTCTGGCTGAGCAGTTTCCCCCTGTTAGTGCTGGGCACTCGAGAGCTGAGACTTCATCGGTCGGATCGGAATCTGGTAGCCGACGTCAGACTTAGGGGTCTGGACGTGGCCGACGATACAGGAGGCGACCCCAGGATGGAGGATCTGAGCCTCGGAGCTCACAGGGCTCGCAGGCCAGTTTTGGTCAGCCGCAGGAGAGGCGGTGTTACGCTTGCGATGGTCGGGGACATCTTGCTAGAGATTGTCCGACCCAACGTGCTGCTGAGAGGGAGCCGGTCGATGATCCTCCTTGGCAGAGGCAGCGTCTCGAGCAAGGAGGACCGCAGGGCGTCGGACGTGGCGTCGGCGCTGGTGCAGCGGGAGGCGGTGGTAGACAGTACCAGTTGCCACCACCCCCACCCCCAGGTGGTGCACGCCAAGCTCAGGGAGCTGGTGGTCGAGGGCGAGGACAGCTGCATGCCCTGGAGGCAATCGACCCAGAGGCACCACAGATGGATAGAGGTACGCCTTGTGTCTTTTCTACTTACTGCAGTAGTTTGTCAGACACTGTTTAGCGGTACTCTTTCCTTTCGTTGTTTGCTCGAGTTTTGTGCAGGGCGTTGGTAAGACCCTGAGTGGTTGTTGCTGGTGAGCTCACTGGTGTGTGAGACCCAGTTGAGAGTTCAGTCGCTTCCCTTGTGCTTGGGGCTTTTCGGGGACGAAAAGTTCTAAGGGGGGGAGGATGTAGGGACTCGGGTTTTTGGCCCTGTCAGACTTTGGAATATTTCTACGAATAATTCCAGAGCTAGGCGCGAAGACGGCGTGCGATTCCGAGGCCCGGTGTGCCCGGAATTAATTTTATAAAAATATTAAGTATTTTTATACTATGCACGTGGCGGGGTGTGATATCTCCTAAACGGTAGCTCAGAATGGGAATTTGAGGGCACGGTTGCGACCGGAACGTGCCGTTTACCCTAGGCGGGGTGTAATCTTTGCGGGCGCGGGCCTGCGGTGAGAAACGCCACCAGGGGCGTTTCCGTAAATAAGTGGCAAGTTTGTGTGCGAGCGTCGGCTCAAATAACTTCTGAACGGAGTCTCGGATGGAAAATCTGAGACTGCCGTTGCGTTCAGAACGGCGCGTTTACCCTAGGGGTGACCTTACTTTTGTTCGCATCGGGCGTCGGGTCCGAGGCGGGTTTGGCGCCGGCGGGCCGCTGATATAAATATCAGCGCCCCCCCCCCCCCTTTTTATCGTTCTTCGTCGTTCTTCGCCGCCACTCCGCCGAATCGAGCAAACGGAGCGCCCACGAGCTCAGAATTCGACGGCGGACGTTCCAGGAGTGCGCAGCGGAAGCTTTGGAGCGCGGATCTGAGGCAGAACGTCGGCGTTTCGCCCGCAAGGTAGGCGGTTTGAGTTTTAAAATCCCGGATCCCGTTTTTGTATTGTTTTTCTTCAAATTTTTATAATATTTGTATAGTTCGGTTCCCGAGCTTTCCGAAACATGTTTCGGATCTGAATTTGGAGCACCGGGGTGCTCCCGGTGGCTCCCGGAAGTTTTCCGGCAAAAAAATCGGTTTTCCGGCGAGACCCGCGGCGGCCATGGCGGAATCCGGCGAGGCAGGGCGGCGGCACGGCGGCGGCGCGGCGGTTTCCGGCGGCGGCGGCGGCGGCGCGGCGGAATCCGGCGGCGGCGCGGTGGTTTCCGGCGAGGCTGGCGGTGGTCCGGCCAGGATTTTCCGGGGGTTCTTTAAACCCCCGTAACTCGCAAACCGTAACTCCGATTTGCGAGCCGTTTGCGGCGACGCGCTCCTTGCGTCGAGACGGACCTTTTGAACTTACTTTGAGGGTTTAAAAGGTTCGGGATCATGGCCCGGGAGCTAGAAACGTCGTATAAAATAATATTATTTTATTATTTTACGACTTCGGGTCGTTGTAACTTCTACCCGGAGCGTCCGATTGACGTGCCGTCAGTGGCGTTGATACCCTGATGGTACGACGGACTTTTTGAGATGGTTTCTGGGTGTTGGGTCTGTGAACGGGGTGCGGGCCCCACGAGGCCGGGTTTTGGCGTTTGCGGAGAAACGCAGCTTTTGCACCAGGAGTCTGATTTTGGCGGATGAATAGTCGATCCTGTGTGTTTTTCCGAGAGGATCGCAATGGTGCAATCCGTTCGATGAGTTTAGGAATCCAGGTGTGGGCCCCACCCGAGCTGGCCTTCGGTGAATAGTACCTTTTTCACCGGGTGTCCGTTTTGGGCGAGCGAGTAGTCAATTCCGCTTGTTTTTCCGAGGGGATCGCCATGGTGTGATCCGCTCGATGGGTTTCGGGATCGTAACGTGGGCCCCGCGCGAGCTAGCTACGATGAATAGTGCCTTTTTCACCGGTGCTCCGTTTCAGGCGAGTAAACAGCCTATCCTGCGTGTTTTTCCGCGTGGAACGCGATGGTGGCCTCGGTTTTGGCCCAGGAGGTGCGCAGTGTGGCGTTGAGGCGGGTCGCTCGGGTTAGCGACGTTTGGACCAGTAGTAGTTGAGGGTTCTTCCTTGGTTCGTTCCCACGAGGGTTCGTGTGGCATCACAACCTTCGTATGGGTTTGTGATCCTCTCGATGGGATGTTTAAACTGTTAGAGTTGTGGTATCCCTCCGGTGGGCCCGGAGTGGATCCTCTAGCATCTTTACCCTAGATCGGGTTCTTGGTATCGTTGTGACCGCTTATTCACGGGCAGCGATCCCCTATCTAGCAGGTTAACCCCGTAGGGTTTGTGGCATCATCGGGAATATGATCCCCTACGCGGTGGGTCGTGCATAGTAGGGTTGTGGCATCGTTGGTTATACGATCCCCTACTCAGCATGATGTTTATAGTAGGGTTGCGGCATCGTTGGTTATACGATCCCCTACTCAGCGCTTGGTGTCGGTAGGGTTGCGGTATCGTTGGTTATGCGATCCCCTACTCAGCGCGTGGTTTCGGTAGGGTTGCGGCATCGTCAGTTCGATCCCCTACATCGCGAGTTATACCAGATAGGGTTCCGGTATCGTCGTGAACATCTTTATATGGACGATGATCCTCTATCTGAGTGTGAAGCTTCTGTCTAGTGCAGATCGGGTTGTGGTATCCCCCAGCGGATCCTGGGTGTGATCCCCTATCTGTGAAAACTGCGTATGCCAGATCGGGTCGTGGTATCCCCCAGCGGACCCTGGGAGTGATCCCCTATCTGCCAGCTACGTAGACCGGAGTGGGTCTTTGTATCCCCTAGCGGACCCTAGCGGCGATCCCCTCTCCGAGGAGTTTGGTGGTTATGTTGTTTCAACGATGTTTCCTCAGTGATGCTATCCGATGAGCGTGGTCTCTCGGGTGAGCGTCTGTGATGTTTGCGAGTATTCCGATGGAGTGTATCTCTCGGATGAGTGTCATCTGGTATGACAGTGTTCGTGGTGTACTCTCCTGGTTGTGGACAGTTGCTGGTGATGAGGTCGGTACCTCTTGTGGCTTTGTGGCGTGAGCTGTGTATATCTGGATTGTTCAAGGTGTATGTATGGGCATACACCTGAGCTGAGCTGAGCTGACTAGTTGTGTTTAGCCGAGGATGGTCACGAGATGAAGTTTCTCTCTCATCTGGGTTCCCTCTGGCTGGGTTGAGCGGACTGTTGCCTTCAGTTGCTCCCTTGGGTTTTGGGTTTTTGGGGTGCCTACTGAGTATGTTTATACTCACCCCTGCACGGGCTTTTCCCGCACATGTTTGTGTCTTGTGCAGACCACAGGCCTTTTGACGGAGTCCCAGGAGGACCCGGAGCAGGCGGAGCTTTGTGAGCGAGTTGACCGGGTTGTTTACCGGAGCTGTGCCGAGCGAGCTTTCCGGCGGGTGTTTGTGGCAGCGTTCCCCTTCTTCAGAGCAGGTTGGACGCGCTTTGTAGTTTTCTTTTGGTGGGCCCTGTTTTGCCCTTGTACTTTTGCTGTTGCACTCTGATTTGGGATAGATTGTATGCATGCATTTACTTTTCAGTTTCTATATCTCTGCACTGTTGCATGGAGGTGTTTGTGGGTGCGTGTGTACAGGTACCTTAGGCTAATGCCTCCCATGTGTGTGATAGCCTACTCGGCGCTGGTCGCCAGCCCCTGGCCTATTGGAGGCGGGCTTGGGGAGTCGCGGCTCGAGCCCCGTTGGGTCGGGTCGTGACACACGGGGTTGGAAAACTTTTTGGTAGAACACACTGTGTTTGGATTATACACGTCATGTTGTAAAGAACTGTGTGTCTGGACACGTGACCAATGACACGAGTGGATGAAACTAAGGGTGTAAACACCATGTCTCTCTTAAACATGCCATGTAGATTAAACTGTGTCTCTGAACGTGTGACTAACGACATGGGTGGTTAGAACGTAAGCAGTACACACCATGTCTCGGGTGAACACGTCATGTAGTGTTACCCAGGAGAGAACCGTGTAGTTTTAGCCGTGTAAAAGAACTCAGGCAGGAGAGAAAATTCAAGTACATGTTGTGTAATAGGAGGAACATGCCATGTGTATGGGTGTTACATGACCAGGTTTGGCAGAGGTACATTCCATGTTAAAATCTTAAAGGAACACACTGTGTGGGTTGTTATAGCACTACTAGAAAAACAGGTATTTGCGACGGGTCATTTGCGACGGGATCCCGTCACAAATGGCTTTTTGCAACGGGGGCCTGTCGCAAATGACCCGTTGCTGAAAACGGTGTCGCAATAACATTTTTTTGCGACGGGCCCGTTGCTAAAGCACTTTTCCGCGATGGGGAGAATCCCCATCGCAACTAGTACTCTTTATATTTGTAAAAAAGTTGTTGCGACAGGACCCGTCGCAAAAACTATTTTTTAAAAAATAAAAAAATAATAATACTATTTGCGACGGGAATAGTATCCCGTCGCAAATACTATAAAAAAAATAAAATAAATAAATTGTTAATAAATTATTTTAATTAATATAATAATAATCCAATTATAATTCAAAAATAGAAAATAATAAAATATTAATAAATGATTTTAATTAATATAATAATAGAATTATAATTCACAAATAAAAATAATAAATTATTTTAATTAATATAATAATAATAGAATTATAATTCAAAAATAAAAAATAATAGAATATTAATAAATATTTTATAATGAGACAGAAACTACGAATAGAAAAAAAAATCATATTTTGATTTCACAAATTTTATAACATAAATACAAACTCTAATCTGAAGGAGGGGGGGGATCTGCAGATGGTGGTGGATGAAACTCCATCCCTAAAGCATGAGTGAGTCGGCGCATGTACTCCATCTGCTCCTGATGCTACTGCTGCCACCGACTCGTCTGCTCCTCGTACAGCTGCTGCTGGCGTCGACGCTCCTCCTCATGCTGCTGACGCATCTGCTCCTGCTCCTGTCGGAGACTCTCTATCAGTGCAGTCTGAGATCGCAACTGATCCTCATAATGTGTAGCAGAAGAAGATGCACGAGCTCCTCTCGAGATAGACGCCGACATCGCAGCACTGCCATAATAATCTCCGGGAGTCAGTTGAGAGCTGATACCAACTACCCGGCCCTTCTCGAAGGCATACTGGGTGGCCTGCATCCATGCCGCCTCATCAAACTGACGGCCAGTGGTCTGATCTGATGACTCGGCCTGACTCTCAGGCCGGGCCTGTGACGCTGCGGCCTCATATGACTCTTGTAGTTGCAATTTAAAATTAAAATTGTGAATATATTATATACAGTTAATTTTTAAACTTGAAAACAAATAATACTAACCACGATGTGATGCTGACGATCACCTCTGAGCTCCCCAGTAGCAGGATCACTATACATCCTCCGATATACGTCGTACTCCGTAATATCGGGGTGCTCGACAGCCTATAAGAATAAAAAATAAACTGTTAATATTTATAGTTATATAAAATATTTATAAATAATGTACGTACCAGATGCTGTCTATGAGTACTGAAAGAACGACTCCCAGCTCGATGAGTCACCTCCTGTCTCCCCCGATTCTGCCTCCCCACCGATGATCTCCTCTGAAAGGCACCACTCAACCAGTGCGTACATAATCCATCCCATACATGGGATGAAATGTACTCTGGTCGGTGTGCTGTACATGACTCGTCAAAATCTGACACTCCTGCTTTCTTCATCGCAGCTTTTCTTAAATTGTGCAAAAACTGACGAAGGCGATCACGCATGGCCACCTCCCATGCCTCATGGATGGCGTCACGCATGGTATCCTCGATCGGATACCATAAACCCTACAAATAAATCAAAATATCAAGTTAGAAATGAAATAATTTTCAAAATAAAAATTATTTATTTACGTACGTACCAACCAATGGCCGAACATGGCCTGTTGCACATCAATGAGAATCTGCTCCCATGTGGTCCACGGCTGAGAGAAATAGTTGCGCAAAATAGCGCTGCCCTGCCCGACTGCTATATGTGGAAAACTGTAAAAATAATAAACATTTATTATGTGAATAGATTAATGAAATCTTAGTCAAATCAACAGGTTATCACACAGGTTATCACACCTCCGTGTGCGTGGATCAAACCCAAGACGTGGACGTCGCTCGGGGACGGGGTCAGGAATCATCAATCGTGCAAGACCGTGCCCCCTCCGTGTACTCCCTGGAGCGCCTGCAGGCTGAGGGTCATCTGGCAGCAACTCATCCGCATCGAAAGTCAGGTCAGCATCCGCCAACTCACGAAATGTGGCATCGTCCATCTGAAACAGAAAATGTTAATGTTGTTAGCAAATAATTCATAATTACTATTATATATACATATATACATATTATGATTGTATATAAATACCATGTAATTCTATCAGTGTTCATCTTCATCATCATCTTCATATATGTCAATGTCATCTTCATATTCCTCCTCAACATCATCGATATCCATTCGAGTTACAGTTGCTTCATCTCTTACCATTTCAAATTCATATGTGACATCATTAACATCATCGTCATCACCGACTCTTAAATGTGGGGTGTCTTCATCGATACTCATGTCTCTTTGTAAAAAAGATTGATTTTGAGTACTCTCTTGAAAAACTTCAATTCTTTGCACATCAGTGAAAGCACATTCACTTTGACTAAACTGATTGTCTCAAATTTTGATTTTTATTACACTCCACCAATCAGTCAAGTCTCTTGATGTAGCACAGTACTTTGCGTAATAAACTTGATGTGCCTGTTGAGCCAATAAGAATGGTTCATTTACTACGAGAACACTTTTACATTTAATATCGATGATTCCATGAGTCGGATGAACATGCACGCCTCTCTCTGTATCCAACCACCGACATTTGAACATGGTTATGTAATGTTGTCCAAGATAACAGAGTTCAATGATTTCATCAAGTATGCCATAAAATTCAACTTCATTTTCTCGATGATGAGATCCTCTCAAGCTAACTCCACTGTTCATTGTTTTTTTTTGATTCCCCATATGCATGTGTGTGGAATCGAAATCCATTCACCACATATGCATTATAAGTTTTAACAAGTTTGGAAGGTGGGTTACTCAATACACACAGCCGTTTGTCAATTTTATCAGCATGTCGAGACACCTGAAAATTTGTGAAATAATTATCAATATAGTAAACTATACATTGAATGAGTTTCTAAAAGATAAAGAATTTATGTTACCAGTTTTTGAAACCACTGAGAGAAATTTTTCAGTCGACGTTCTTCGAGAGCAGCTGCTGTAATTTGTGGAATTTGTTTCTTGATATGATTATCATACAACCTATAAAAACCAAAGTTATTTACTGTAACATAAATGATAGAATAAGTGATATAAACACTTATAGTACAACTGATGTCATCTCTTCACAGTTGAGCAGAACATACGTATGAGCTCTATGATGTTCATCCTCTGAAAGCCAGCGTTCATAAACTCCACCAAAACCAAGCTCTGACTGGTTTAAAACAGATAATTGATTGTCGATTTCATCAATATTCCTCTCGTTCCATCCCATTCGGTTTTGTTTTGAAGGATACTCAGATTCAAAATAATGGGAGCAGAAAAAAGATATTTCCTCTTGCAAATAAGCTTCTGCAATAGATCCTTCATCAGATACTTTGTTACGTACTTTTCTTTTCAATTTTTGCATGCATCTTTCAAATGGGTACATCCATCGAAACTGTACTGGACCTCCACATTTGGCTTCATATGGCAAATGTAACATCAAATGTTCCATTGAGTCGAAGAAAGACGGCGGAAATATTTTTTCCAGTTTACATATAATTACAACAACATCTTTTTCAAGTTTTCCTAGAGCATCATAATCTGCTGTAGCCGCACAAATTTCCCGAAAAAAATGAGACATGTCTATTATGGAATCCCAAATCACCGAATTCAACAGACCTCTTAATCCAATGGGTAGCAGTCTTTCCATTATAACATGACAATCATGACTTTTTAATCCAGTAATATGACCATTCTTTACACATCTACCCAAATTGGAAGCACAGTCATCTGGAAGTCTCAAATCTGAAACCCACTGACAAAATAATAAACGGTTTTCTTTAGACAGTGTATAAGCTGATTTTGGTTTCAGTAACCTTTCTATTCTGACATTCTCAAACAGTTCCAATTCTGGACGCCTGCAAATTTGGGCAAGATCTAAACGTGCATTTACATTGTCTTTTCTCTTTCCTGGCGTATCCAAAACTGTATGAAACAAATTATCAAAACAGTTCTTCTCAATATGCATGACATCTAACATGTGTCGGACCAACAAATCAGACCAATATGGCAAATCCCAAAATATGCTACGTTTAATCCAATTGTGTTCTTTCCCAAAACCAGAAATTTTCTGTTGGTTTATTGTGGGACCAAAAGTGATGGGAGGTAATGAAAATACAACTGATTTTAACTCCGAACCTAATAGCATTTTTGGAGGTCCTTCCCTTTCAACTGTTCTTTTTCTGAAATGAGATTTGTTTCTGCGAAAAAGATGATCAGCTGGAAGAAACCTGTGATGACAGTCAAAATAACAAGGTTTCTTTCCATGAATGAGCATAAATGCTTTGTTCTCTCCCATATAGTAAGGACATGATTTCTGACCATGTGTACTCTAGCCAGATAACATACCATAAGCCGGGAAGTCACTTATTGTCCACATCAATGCTGCTCTCAGTATGAAATTCTGTTTCGTTGCAACATCATATGTACTGACACCAGTACTCCACAATAAATTTAATTCATCAATCAATGGTTTCAAATAAACATCAATATTTTTCTTCGGATGTCCTGGAATTAGTAAAGTCAAAAAGATATATGGATCCTTCATCAACATCCATGGAGGTAAATTGTACGGAGTTAAAAAAACAGACCAACATGAATATTGACTACCATAAGATCCAAACGGACAGAAACCATCAGTGGAAAGGCCCAGTCGAACATTTCTAGCTTCTAAAGCAAAGGATGGATGCACTCTATCAAAATGTTTCCATGAATCACCATCGGCTGGATGATTCAAGCTTTTATCGGATGAAATATTCTCTTTATGCCATGACATCATTGTCGTTGTATTCTTAGACATGAATAAACGCTGGAGTCTGGATGTAAGCGGAAAATATCTCAACTGTTTTACAGGAATCAAACCAGACTTCCCGTGTTGTCCTTCTTTATATCTCAGTTTCCCACATGTGGGACAACTATCCAACGACTCATTTTCCCCAGAATATAAAATGCAGTCATTTGAACATGCATGAATCTTCTGACAAGTAAGTCCCAGATTTCGAACCATCCTCTTACTCTCATAGTAATTTGCAGGTAAAACATTTCCTTCAGGTAACAGTGTTTTAAGCAAAGAAAATATCTAGTCAAAACAGGTGTTTGACATTCCGTTATCTGATTTGATAGCCATAAATTTTTCAGCTGCTTCTAATTTGCTCATCTTGCAGCCAGGATATAATGCATCCTCAGCAAACTTCAACAACTCATAAAATTCAGACGGTGCCAACTCAGGATTTGAAGCTATATCAGCCGGAGTTTCTGTATGTTGAACAGATGAACCTGCAACATCATGTACTAAATCTTGAAACCGGGATGGATTCGGAATCAAGTTGGTATCACCTGCTCTGGAACTGCGTTCACCGTGTTGATACCAAAAAACATAATCTGGTTGAAAACCAAAACGCCAGAGATGTTCTCCCACTTTGTCAAACGTGTCAAACGTTCTCAATGCACATTTTCTACAAGGGGATTTTATTTTTCCTTCTGAAACAAATTTTGGATTTGATGCCGCAAATGATAAAAAAGTCTCCACACCCTCTACATATACTGGATTTAAACCAGAACCGTTTGGATTTCTACGTTGATTTATCCATATGCGGTCACCTAATAATGATTGTTGACGACCTCATTGTTCCATATTTCTCTATAAAATATAAAAGCATTACCGGTTTTGAATAATTTGTTAGAAAAAACACTCAAGCTAGGATAATTATAGAGTTTAGATCATACACGACTGACGCAAACTTTTTATTGAGATAGACCTAAAAATTGACCCTTTAAGAATTAAATATGTTGAGAATAAAGCAAAACATGTTACAAATATTGATAATTTTAATATTATATAATTTTTTTATTATTTTCATAGTACTAATATTATTGGTAAGTATTACTAATTATTACTAATTATTACTAATTATTGGTAATTATTACTAATTATTACCAATTATTGGTAATTATTACTAATTAATACTAATTATTGATAATTATTACTAATTATTGGTAATTATTACTAAATATTGGTAATTATTAGTAATTATTGGTAATTATCGGTAATTATTACTAATTATTGATAATTATTACTAATTATTGATAATTATTACTAATTATTGGTAATTATTACTAATTATCTGTAATTATTACTAATTATCTGTAATTATTACTAATTATTACTAATTATTACTAATTATTACTAATTATTACTAATTATTACTAATTATTACTAATTATTACTAATTATTACTAATTATTGGTAATTATTACTAATTATTACTAATTATTACTAATTATTACTAATTATTACTAATTATTACTAATTATTACTAATTATTACTAATTACTGGAAATTATTACTAATTATTACTAATTATTACTAATTATTTGTAATTATTGGTAATTATTATTAATTATTACTAATTAATACTAATTATTGGTAATTATTACTAATTATTGGTAATTATTACTAATTATTGGTAATTATTAGTAATTATTACTAATTATTACTAATTATTACTAATTATTACTAATTATTACTAATTATTACTAATTATTACTAATTATTACTATTTACCGGTAATTATTCCTAATTATTGGTAAGTATTACTAATTATTGTTAAGTATTACTAATTATTGGTAATTATTACTAATTATTGGTAATTATTATTAATTATTACTAATTATTACTAATTATTATTAATTATTACTAATTATTGGTAATTATTACTAATTATTGGTAATTATTACTAATTATTGGTAATTATTACTAATTATTGGTAATTATTACTAATTATTGGTAATTATTACTAATTAATACTAATTATTACTAATTATTGGTAATTATTACTAATTATTACTAATTATTGGTAATTATTGGTAATTATTACTAATTATTGGTAATTATTGGTTACTAATTATTGGTAATTATTACTAATTATTGGTAAGTGTTACTAATTATTACTAATTATTACTAATTATTGGTAATTATTACTAATTATTACTAATTATTACTAATTATTGGTAATTATTACTAATTATTACTAATTATTGGTAATTATTGGTAATTATTACTAATTATTGGTAATTATTGGTAATTATTACTAATTATTGGTAATTATTACTAATTATTGGTAATTATTACTAATTATTACTAATTATTACTAATTATTGGTAATTATTACTAATTATTACTAATTATTACTAATTATTACTAATTATTGGTAATTATTACTAATTATTGGTAATTATTACTAATTATTACTAATTATTGGTAATTATTACTAATTATTACTAATTATTGGTAATTATTACTAATAATTGGTTATTATTACTAATTATTGATAATTATTGGTAATTATTACTAATTATTGATAATTATTACTAATTATTGGTAATTATTACTAATTATTACTAATTATTGGTAATTATTACTAATAATTGGTAATTATTACTAATAATTGGTAATTATTACTAATTATTGGTAATTATTACTAATTATTGGTAATTATCACTAATTATTGGTAATTATTGCGAATTATTACTAATTATTACTAATTATTGGTAATTATTGGTAATTATTACTAATTATTGTTAATTATTACTAATTATTGTTAATTATTACTAATTATTGGTAATTATTACTAATTATTGGTAATTATTACTAATTATTGGTAATTATTACTAATTATTGGAAATTATTACTAATTATTACTAATTATTACTAATTATTGGTAATTATTACTAATTATTGGTAATTATTGGTAATTATTGGTAATTATTGATAATTATTACTAATTATTGGTAATTATTACTAATTATTGGTAATTATTACTAATTATTGGTAATTATTACTAATTATTGGTAATTATTTCTAATTATTACTAATTATTACAAATTATTACTATTTACCGATAATTATTGATAATTATTCTTAATTATTGGTAATTATTACTAATTATTGTTAATTATTACTAATTATTGGTAATTATTACTAATTATTGGTAATTATTACTAATTATTACTAATTATTACTAATTATTACTAATTATTACTAATTATTACTAATTATTACTAATTATTGGTAATTATTGGTAATTATTACTAATTATTGGTAATTATTACTAATTATTGGTAATTATTACTAATTATTCGTAATTGTTACTAATTATTGGTAATTATTACTAATTATTACTAATTATTGGTAATTATTACTAATTTTTACTAATTTTTACTAATTATTCCTAATTATTCCTAATTATTCCTAATTATTACTAATTATTCCTAATTGTTACTAATTATTACTAATTATTCCTAATTATTACTAATTATTCCTAATTATTGGTAATTATTGGTAATTATTCCTAATTATTGGTAATTATTACTAATTATTCCTAATTATTGGTAATTATTGGTAATTATTACTAATTAGTGGTAATTATTAGTAATTATTCTTAATTATTACTAATTATTGATAATTATGAATAATTATTACTAATTATTACTAATTATTGATAATTATTAATAATTATTACTAATTATTGGTAATTATTAATAATTATTACTAATTATTGGTAATTATTACTAATTATTGGTAAGTATTACTAATTATTGGTAAGTATTACTAATTATTGGTAATTATTACTAATTATTGGTAATTATTACTAATTATTACTAATTATTACTAATTATTACTAATTATTACTAATTATTGTTAATTATTACTAATTATTACTAATTATTACTAATTATTACTAATTATTACTAATTATTACTAATTATTGGTAATTATTGGTAATTGTTCTTAATTATGAGTAATTAAATGAATAATTACCAATAATTAGGAATAATTACCAATAATTAGGAATAATAACATTATTAGTATATTTTATTATTAATATTAAAATAATATAATTTTCTAATTTATATACAATTCTCCTTTCATCTGTGTGTTTTCTATCTCCATATACAAATAATACATGTGAAGACAGCAAACACACAGATGAAAAGAGAATTGTATATATATAAAAAATTATATTATTTTAATATTAATAATAAAATATATTAATAATTAAATAATGTTATTATTCCTAATTATTAGTATTTATTACTAATTATTAAGTAATAAAACAATGTAAACATAATTAAATTACAACTAATTAAGAATAATTAAAACTAATAAAACATTAAAAATAAATATTAAATTAAAATAAATATAAATACCTTGAAAATTGATCTGAGGTTGATCTATGATCGTTCTTCAAAACTTCAATATCAACTCCGGAGAAAGAAATTAAACTTGAGAAAAACTGAACTGTAGAAATAAAATTTTGAGAGAAGAAGAAGATGGAATTTGAGAATGATTTGAAAAAAACGGATGGGGGTATTTATAGGTTAGATTAGTTGCGACGGGCCCATTTGTGACGGGATACCCGTTGCAAATACTAGTATTTGCGACGGTTACCGTCGCAAATACCTTAGCCAGCATTTATTACGGTCAACGGTTAAATAGTTATTTGCGACGGGTCCCGTCGCAAATAACCACCTACCGACATACTATTTGCGACGGGGAAATATTCTCGTCGCAAATACCTTTTACCGCCGCCGGTTATTTGCGACGGGAATATTCCCCCGTCACAAATATGTTTCCCGCGATTTGGCGCGCAAAGGGCGTCAGTCCTTTTGCGACGGGGAAAGCTATCCCGTCGCAAAAGGCTACTTATTTGCGACGGGCAAATACCCCCGTCGCAAATACCCATTTTTCCCGTAGTGTACACACCGTGTAACCCTATTTTATAAAACTTGAGTGTTTTATTCTCCTATTCCTTTCTTAAAATTCTAAGTTATTGTCCTTGATAATCTTGAACTGAGGTGTGCATTTGACCTTGTAAAGTCATTCCACTGAGAATTCCTCCAGTTATACACCAGATACAATGTAATGATCAGACACTTGAAATGGTAGATCAGGGACAACTAGCATATCCTCCCATCGTGTCCATCTTGGCACCAGATGATATACCATATGCAGGTGTTGATGCACAGTTTCGTGAAGGATTTTTGAGGATGTTACAAACCTTTCAGGGAACACCTCATCTTGCCCCGTCTATAGAAGAGCTGATGTGGGTGTTCCAACAGCAGCATCCTCCCACTTTTTCAGGGGATGGAGGACCACAGGCTGTAGAGTCATGGTCAGAGGCCATTCTTGCTATCTTTGAGCATCTGAAGACACCTCCGGAGAGGAGGGTGAAGCTTAAGACATACATGCTCTGTGATTCCTCCAAGAGATGGTGGGATGTTATCACACAAGCATGAAGTAATCGGGATATGGTTTAGGAAGAGTTTCAGAGGAAGTTTTATGACCATTTCTATCTCGATACGTTGAGGGTCAATCGAGCCTGAGAGTTCATGCATTTGGAGCAGGGCACTCTTTTAGTGATGGAGTAATCTTCTCATTTTACAGAGCTCCAGCGCTTCGCACCTGTTCTGGGAGGTGACGAGTTGTCTTTGGCTAGGCTATTTAAGGATGGTCTCAGGTATGACATCCAATCGTAGGTGAATGTATTTAGGTTGACTTAGGTGACTGTTATAGTGAACCAGGCATTGATTACCGAGTGTAATCTGAGGGATTTGGGAGCTTCAAGCCAGGGTGGTTCAACATCCAGGGCTAGTACTCCTTCGTTTGATAGAAGGAAGCACCATAGGGATCCTTAGTGTAGTGATTCCAATAGTAGGGATATATCTACAGGTAGCCAGGTGAGGTGATGCCAGTGTGGGAATAGTGGGAACACGAGACCTTAGTTCCTGAGAGACCCATTTGAGTATCGGGTTTGCGGAAAGATGGGTTATCTTTGGCATTTTTTCCATTTTTTCTCACCAGCAGCTAGTGATAGGGGATCAGTTATGACTCCACATTCATGAGCAAGACCAAAAATTTCTCCTCAGTTAGGAAACTGGAGTTCTCAGGTCGTTCAGGCCAAGGAGGTGGTCATGGTCATGGTAGTCAGGCTACAAGTTTTCAGTGATAGTAGGGTGGATCAGCTCACGGTGGTCAGACAGGGTCATTGGGTTGCAGCACAGGTCATACTTTTTCAGTGGATCATACCCAACAAGAGTAGGATCCCGAACCCTATATGGTTAGAGGTACGATTCTAGTTGCCTCCTTTTTTAGCTTCTACTATTTTCGATACATGGGTTTTCCATAGTTTTATATCTATTTCTATTTTGGAGAGCCTTGAGCTCTGTATATTTACTTCTAAGGATGTTGTGATGCTAGAAACTTTGTTGAGGATTAGGACGGCTAGTGCATGTCAGTGCAAGTAGTGCCCTCTCAAGTTCGGTAGGTGTCACTTCTTATGGGACCTCTATGTCTTAGAGATGATAGTCTTCGATGTCATTCTCAGAATGGACTGGTTAGTCTCTTTCCATGCCTTTGTTGACTGGTATCGTCATAGTGTGAGTTTCATGTCACCAGAGGGTGGGTCTTTTCTACACAAGGGTGAATGGGATATCCATGAGAGAAAATATAGACTCAAGCATAATGGTTTGGGAGGAATTACAGCCCATATTTCTAGTTTATATCTGGATGACCAGGGGACTTCACATATGGACTTTCCTCCAGTGGTGGATCGTTTTAGAGATGTCTTCCCAGATTAATTTTCAGGTTTACCTCTAGAGCAAGAGGTAGACTTATCTATTGATCTTGATCTAGGAGCAGCACCAGTGTCCATTCCTCCTTATAGGATAGCTACACCAGAGTTACAAGAGCTCAATAAGAAATTAGAGGAGTTACTAGAAAAGGGTTTCATCTGACCCAGTACTTCTCTTTGGGGTTTGCCTATCCTTTTTGCAAAAAAGGCAGACAATACCCTCATACTTTGTGTGTATTATCAAAAGCTGAACTAGTTGACGATCAAAAATTGATATCTCTTACCTAGGATTGATGATCTCTTTGATCAGCTTCAAGGATCCCTAATGTTCTCGAAGATTGAATTGAGATCTGGTTATCATCAGTTGCATGTTAGACCATCAGATATACCTCTTACAGCCTTCTAGAGCAGGTGTGGACTATATGAGTATTTTTTTTATGTCGTTCAGTCTTACGAACGCGCCGATAATTTTCATGGCACTGATGAACTGAGTGTTCCATCCTTACTTGGATTCTTTTGTGGTAATCTTCATGGATGATATCTTGGTGTACTCTCACACTTGACATGACCATGCCATCCATCTTGATATCATATTGATTACACTGAGAGAGCATCATTTATATGCCAATCACTCAAAATGCCACTTTTTGATGGATCAGATTCACTTCTTGGGTCATATTATCTCAGAGATAGAAGTGTTAGTAAAACCTAATAAATTTAGAGCAGTAGTTTACTGGGAGCATCTGAAGAACTTCTTTGAGGTATGAATTTTTTTGGGGATGGATGGTTACTACAGACGCTTTATACAGGACTTTTCATGCTTAGTAGCGTCATTGAAGGGCCTGACTAAGAAGGGTGCAAAGTACTTGTGGACAGATTCCTGCAATTCTGCCTTTCAAGAGCTGAAAGGAAGATTGAACTCAGCACTGATACTAATTTTTATATAGTTGGGCAAGATCTAAACTGTTTACTGCGATGCATCAGGTATCCATCTAGGAGCAGTGCTTATGCAGGGGGAAGGAGTCATTGCATATGGGTCTCGATAGTTGAGGCCACATGGGAGGAATTACCCGACACATGATCTTGAGTTAGTTATAGTTGTGCATGCTTTACGCTGTAGGAGACTATATTTTGAGATGGAATTTTATGGTATAAACTGACCAAAAAAGTCTCAAGTATATCTTTACTCAACTTGATATGAATTCGAGACAATGAAGGTGGGTTTAGTACCTTCATTATTTTGACTTTGAGATTTCCTACATGCTTGGGAAAGGTAACGCAGTGGCTGATGCATTGAGCAAGAGGACTCAGATATAGGTAGTTCAGGAGTCCAGCAGTGAGTGGTAGATTATGGATATATTCTCTAAGATGCATTTGGAGGTGCATGACAGACAGGGGCAGACATTTATTTCTTCTCTAGCTGTTACCTCTACTCTATTAGATTGAGTGAGAATGAGGTAGCTATTAGATTCTGAAGGCCTAGTCCTATGGGAGAGTGTGTTATGAGAGAAACCTACTCTTGGGTTGACCATAGGTGATGATGAGGTTTTTCATTTTCATGGGCGTGTATGGGTGTCAGTAGACATACGTGAGGAGTTGATGCAAGATTTTCATTCCTCAAATTGGGCAGTTCATCCTGGTGTCACCAAGATGTATCGACATCTACACCGTCATTATTGGTGTCTAGGTATGAAGAGATATGTAGCTAGTTTCTTCGTGAGATGTTCCACCTGTCAGCAGGTGAAGGCAGAGCATCAGCAACCAGCAGGGCTTTTACAACAGTTACCAATTCCCAAGTGGAAGTGTAATGATGTCGCAATGGATTTTGTAACGGGTTTACCAAGGTCACCTTGAGGGAATGATGCATTTTGGGTTATTATTGATAGGCTCACGAAGGTTGTACACTTTCTATCGATCAATAAAAACTTCAGTGTTGATGATCTTGGAAGGTTATACATCCAAGATATTGTACGTTTTCATGGGGTTCCTCACTCTATTGTTTCAGACAGGGATGCCTGGTTTACTTCTCATGTCTGTTAGGGACTATATAGGGCTTTGGGTACATAGGTACTTCTGAGTATAACTTACCATCCCCAAACAGATGGTCAGTCTAAGTTCACAATTCAGGTTTTTGAGGACATGCTTCGAGCATGTGTCCTGAATTTTGAGGGTTCTTGAGAGAGACACATACCCCTAGTGTATTTTTTCTACAATAATAGTTTTCAAGAAACGATTCAGATGACACCTTATGAGGCTTTGAATGTTAGGCCATGCTGGTCATCCCTATTTTGGCTGGTGGTAGGAGAGGAAACTATGTTAGGACCTCGTCTTGTCCAAGAGACCACAAAGCAGGTGGAGTTGATTTGGAAGAGGATGGATACTGTGTAGTCTCACCAGAAATCTTATGTTGATTAACGGAGACAACCTCTGGAGTTCAAGGTCAGAGATTATGTTTTCTCATGTTTCACACCGAGGTTGGGACATAGAAGGATTAGGAGATAGGGAAAGCTTTCACTGAGATACATCGGGTCGTTTGAGGTTTTGGAGAGAGTCGGGCTGATTGCCTATCAGTTGCAGTTACATTAGAGGTACCAGGCTATGCACAACGTATTTTACATCTCTCAGCTACGGTGTTACTTTTCAGACCCATCTCATGTTTTTCAACCCGATGAGGTTGAGTTAGAGGTGGTTTCATCCTTTGAGAAGCACCCTATTCAGATTTTTTAACATGACACAAAGGCTCTCTGTGGTCGGTCTGTTCCTCTAGTATGAGTGCTATAGAAGCATAGGCAAGTTAAAAATGAGACTTGGGAGAGGGAGGCCAACATATGATCACAGTGACCAGAGTTGTTTGAAGTTCACTACTAGAATAGGGGTTTTTTCCAACACTTATATACCAATGGTTTTCTTAAACCGTTGGTATATAAGAGTTTTACCAACGGTTTTCTTAAACCATTGGTAAAACTGGGTGCAGGACACCCTTTACCAATGGTTTTAGTGAACCGTTGGTAAATGGGTTTAAATTCCCCCCCTTTACCAACAGTTATTGAAAACTGTTGGTAAAGGTTTTCCCCAATATCCCCGCACGTCCCTTCTCTTCTCCCCCATTCGGACAAAACCCTAATTCACCTCTCCCCTGCGTGATCGAGCACCTCTCCCCCATTCAGACAGCATCTCTCCCCCACAATCAGAGCACCTCTCCCCCATTCAGACATCACCTCTCTCGGGTTCATCTCGATTCCTCTATTCGAACGGTTGGAATCTCGGCTTCCCCTATCCAAGATGCTAAATCTTCATCCGAACCATCCCAAATTAGGTATTCACTACTACAAAAACGGGAAAGAGAAGCTCCCCCTTATATCAGCGCTAAGAAAAACCAATGATAAAGGTTACCCTGTATCAGTGCTAAAATTTTAGCGATGATACAGGTATTCTTTATCAGCGCTTTTCTAGCACTGATATAGGGCATCTTTATCAGCGCTAGAAAAGCGCTGATAAAGAATCCTTGTATCAGCTCTACAGTTTTAGCACTGATAAAGAGTCCTTGTATTAGCGCTAAAATTTTAGCGCTGATACAGGGTAACCTTTATCAGCGCTGATAAAACAACCCTTTATCATTGCTAGAAAAGTACTGATAAAGACTCTCTGTATCAGCGCTAAAATTTTAGCACTGATACAGGAATGATTTATCAGCGCTTTTTTAGCGCTGATAAAGAGTACCATTATCAGAGCTAAAAATGCACTGATAAAGGTTACCTTTATCAGTGCTAAAATGTTAGTGCTAATAAAGGTAGTCTTTATCAGTTCTTTTTTAGCACTGATAAAACCTTAGTCCATTTTTTAAAAAAGTCAGTCGCACAGTGCCCTCATTTTATCGCGACCTAAAGCTCCCGCGGTACTGGAACCCTACAACTCCCCTCTGCCGCCCGTTGAGTTCTTGTTGCCTGACCTCCGCCGTCCTCACTTCTCTTTGTCGGTCCTCCGCCGCCTGCAACACCCCTTCAGTTTTTCATTCTTCCGCCGCCCGCAATGCCCCTTCGGTTTGTCGGACCTCCACCGCCCGCAACGCCCGTCTTCTTGTTTCCGGACCTCCACCGCCCTCGGTTCGCATTGCCGGACCACCACCGCCCGCAACTTCCTCTTAGAATTGTTGGACCTCCGCCACCCGCAATGCTCGGACCTCCCTTTAAGGCATGCTTTTCAAATATTTTTTTAATATTCTTCTTGTTGTTGGTTGAATCATTTATTTGGGTTAAATCTTTATGGTTATGGTGTTTAATTGCATCCTTAGGGCATTTCCTTAGTTCAGTTGGTGGTTTCATTCCGATTTTGTGAAGATATGAAGAAATAGGTAGGTTGTTCCATTATTTGACATTGTTTTAGGTGTTTAATATGATTATTTGGTTCTAAAATGGTTTTATAAATTGTCTGGGTTGTGGGAAACATGTTTTACAATTTTTTTGTTGTGCGTAAGGGTTTGATAATGACTTGAATATTGTAAATGGTTGTTTTTCATGTGTGTTTCTATTATTGGAAGTGTGATTGTATAAAATAGATATAATTTTATATAGGGGGTGGAATTGAGCACAATGGAATCCTAGTTATCTAGGTGGGCAGACTAGGTCTATTATATTAGGTGAATTAGTCAGGCCGATGATTGGTCTTCTTAATAAGGATATACATACAACACTAACTAAACATTCATGTGCTAGGGATTGGAGGATCACATAGGACCTTCATGTCTAAGAGATGTGATCACCAAGAGTACGAGGATCCTAGGACCCTAGTAACCCTAATACCTTAGAGATTTTCTATACTGCTCATACTATTCATACCATTATCTTGTCACATTTACTATCTCTTTTATTTCAAAGAATGTTTTATTTAAATTGTATCTTCCTTTTTCTTAAAAAATAACATGTTAATGTTTATCATAATGTCATTACATGGAATCTATTTTTGTTGTGTCCTACTAGGTATGTTGGCTCACACCTTATATACACCATCGGGTTTATGTAGACCTTCTTTTGTTTTACCCAGTTAAAGGCAAGGTTCCCTTGGTGGTGATGGTGTATATATGTGCTAGTAGTTCCCCTTTTGGTGACTATTATTGGTTGTGGAATGGGGATGTTGACCCTCATGTTTCATGGAGGCTTGGTTGTATTTTTGGTTCCCTTACCTTTTTTTTGTTATTTTGGTTTTGGTTGAAATTGTTAAATGCTTATCCCCTATTGCAGTGTTATATTTTGGTCTATTATATTGTGAAATTTGGTTATGATATGGTGTTTGATTATTATGTAATATTTATGGTTTTTTACATGAAAAAACCATTCCCAAAGGTGTTACTCAATGCCGAGGCACTAGTTACAACCCATGGGGATTGGTAATTTCCTTTGGACCTTCCCACGAGTTGGGTCAGGTGTCAAGTGGGATGGAAACCTGGCCTAGTTCATGACAAGAAGTCTACACCATAGTATGGTTGTCTAAATCCTTTCTGTACCATGTCCATGGGAGGTTGAAACATGGTATCTTTTTTTATAGTCTTAAATTCCTTGAGCCCCATTTTATATTCTTTTTTCTCCTACACAACTCTCAGTTGAAATCTTGATTCTTTAAGGATTACAAGAGTCATTTTAACTCCTCTAAACTCCCTTATTCTCATATAGAAGCTCCAGTGGATGCTTTTGGTTTCTCTTTGATAAGGGGATCTCTCATCGATTGGAAATCCTCTATCTCCTATTATATCCTCCTTATAGATTGATAGATCATCATCTTTTTAGTGAATCTAATATTCTTTTTTATGAATCTTGATTATAGGTTAGACTACTTGATCTCCTTATAAGGAAGTGGTTCTCTTCTACTATATTTGGAAGCCTTGTTTTGTGTACTTAAACCATAAATACTAATATTTGAGATTCAAATAGGATGAAGATGAATAAAGATTGGATGGATGCTAATAATTTAACAATAGAGTACGGTAACGGAGTGAAAGAGTTCATCAAGTTTGCAAAGGATAATGCAAAGGATCCTTCTCAAATCCTTTGTACGTGTTTACGTTGTTGTTATTCTAGACTACTTACTCCAGAGGATTTGGAAGAACATTTGATATGTCACGGAATAGATCGGAGTTATAAATGTTGGAATAAACACAGAGAAAAAGAGAATGTAGCTACTGGCTGGGATAAAACTGCATTTTATGGATCGTCAGATATAAATACAAATATGGATAATGAAGAAGAACGTATGGAGGATGTGATTACAGATGTCAATGATGATGAAGATCGTATTGAGGAAATGACAAAGACAATTCAAGATGAACTCCGTGATTGCCCGAAATTGTTTGAGAAGTTAAAGAGTTGTGCAAAGACGCCATTGTATGCTGCTTGCACTAAGTATACAACATTGTTAATTGTACTGAAGTTGTATAAATTGAAAGTAGGCGACGAATGGAGTGATGTCAGTTTTACGGAACTACATTCTCTCTTGAATGACATTCTCCCGGAAGATAATGAGCTCCCAAGCCAGACATATGAAGCTAGACGAATGCTACGCTCAATGGGAATTATTTCTGAAAGAATACATGCCTTCCTGAAAGACTGTATATTGTTTCTCAAGGAGAACAAATCACTTATAGAATGCCCAAAGTGTGGTGATTCTCGATACAAGAAAGATAAATCCAATCCTACAAAAGTTTTATGGTAGTTTCCAATCATTCCAAGGTTTAGGCGTCTATATGAAAGTGAAGAAACTGCAAGACAATTGTTGTGGCATGCAGATAAAATAAATTAAGATGGGTTATTATGTCATCCGGCCGACTCTCCTCAATGAAAGAAAATTGGTCATGAGTATCCTAAATTTGGAAAAGAGCCGAGAAACCTTCGTCTTGAGTTATCTACAAATGGAGTGAATCCTTTTGGTTTTCAAACCATCACTCATAGTACATGGCCTGTTATGTTGGTAAATTATAACTTGTCACCCTGGTTATGCATGAAGAGGACATTCATCTTGTTATCTATGCTTATATCAAGACCAAAACAACCAGATAACGATATTGATGTTTATCTGGCTCCTTTGATCGAGGATTTGAAGTTATTGTGGGACTCAGGTGTAATATTGTATGATGCTTATAAAAGTGAATACTTCACGTTAAGAGCGATGTTTTATGGGACAATAAATGATTTCCTTTCTTATGGAAATTTTTCAGGCTATAGAATTAAAGAAACTCAAGGGTGTCCCATGTGTGAAGAAGATACATAATCAATTAGATTGAAACATTCATTGAAATCTGTGTTTCTAGGACATCGTAGATTTCTACCTCATCGGCATAAGTACCGATCTTGGACGACATCATTCAATGGAAGTTCAAAAAAACGCGCAACACCGTCTCTACTAACAGGTGATCAGCTGTCTGAGAAATTAAAATATCTGAACACTATTTTTGGTAAACCATTTTCGAAAAACCTTACGAAAATCGGTTGAAAAAAGAGATCATTTTTTTTTGAATTACCATACTGGAATTGTTTGTACGTCAGACATTTTCTTGATGTGATGCATGTGAAAAAAATGTATGTGGCAATGTTATCGGAATGTTGCTAAATTCCCCTGACAAAACAAAATATGGAATTAAGGCAAGGTTGGACATGGTTGACATGGGAATACAAAAAGAGTTAGCTCTCGTGAAGGGTGAAAATTGAATGTTTCTTCCTCTAGCTGCTTATACTCTTTCTAGGGCGGAGAGATATCAGTTTTGAAACTTCTTCAATGATGTAAAGGTTTCAGAGGGGTACTCATCAAATATCGAGAACATTGTGTCAATGAATGATTTGAAGTTAAAATGTTTGAAATCACATGATTTCCATGTTTTGATGCAAGATCTAATTCCTATAGCTTTACGTTGCATTTTTTTCAAGAATGTTCGTCATACATTAACCAAACTTTGTTTCTTTTTCAAAGCTATATGTAGCAAAGTTTTAGACCTGGGGAAATTTCCAGCTATGGAAAAAGAAATTGTCATCATATTATGTGAATTAGAAATGTTATTTCTACCAACATTCTTTGATATGATGGTTCATTTGATGATTCACTTGGTGAGAGAGATTAGACTTTGTGGTCCTGTGCACTATAGATGGATGTATCCTATTGAACGGTATATGAAGATTTTGAAAGGGTATGTCAAAAATCGAAGTCGGCTAGAGGGTTGTATAGTGGAGAGATATATTGTTGAGGAATCCATTGAATTTTGTATTGAATACCTATATGATGTGGAAAGCATTGGTCTCCCGAAATCTCGTCACACTGGATGCATTGAGGGTGAGGGAATTTCTGGAATAGAAGTTGTGACAATCAGTATTACAGATCGGGAGCAGGCTCATCTTTATGTTTTGTATAACAGTTGGGAGGTTTCTCCATATATTGAAACTCTCAAAGAAATTATTAGGCAGTTGAATCCATCGAGGGCTGAAAAATGGTTATCAGATACACATAATCACCAGTTTATAGGATGGTTTCAGGACCATATTTTTAAGCAGTTGGATGAAAATCTGAATTCAATTTCAGAATGACTTAGATGGCTAGCCGCTGGACCAAGTGTGTATGTATTATCTTACAGTGGTTATGTGATTAATGGTTATACATTCTATACAGATGAACATGATGAAGATAGTACCATGAAAAATAGTGGAGTTACACTGGTGGCTGAAGCGATGCATGTTTCTGGTAGTAAGGACAGAAATCCAATTTATGCAAATATGTCATACTTTCGAATTATCAAACTAATATGGGAGTTGGATTATATGACATTCCAATTGCCAATTTTTGAATGAAAATGGATTGATAACAATAGTGGTGTTAAAATAGATGAATGGGGATTTGTGAAAGTTGATTTTAGTAAAGAAGGGTACAAAGACGAACAGTTTATAATGGCATCACAAGTGGTACAAGTTTTTTATGTTCCAGATCCCGCAAACCGAAAGTGGTCAATTGTTCTGTTATCGTCCAAAACTACTGAAGGCTCTGATGAAAATTCAGTTGAGGAAGATCCTTTTAGTGGTATGTCGCAATCATTTCGGAGCGTTCCCAATGCAGATGATGTTTTTCATGTTAGAGGAGACCACAATAAAGGGATTTGGATAGTCGATAGAGGTTTGAAATCCCTTCAACCTTTGAAAAAAATAAAGAAAGTTCAGTAAATAGGTTATATTTTTTTTGTAATATAGATCTTGTTATCTCATGTTATTATATTATCATTACTAAATTTATATAATCTGAATTAATTGTTCAACCACTTTTGCAGATAATGACTTCTGCACATTCTGGTGCTCCTAACCTTAAGGCTGAACAAGTCTCTCAAGCAGATGCTACTGCGACTGCTGCTGCTTTTGTAGCTCATGCTACTACTGCTATTGCTCCTGCTACTGCTCCTCTTGCTCCTGTAGATGTTGTTGTTGATGTTGCTCCTGTTGTGGCTCTTGTTGCTTCTGCTGCTCCTCCTGCTGCGGCTCCTGCTGCTCCTGCTATTGCGGCTCCTACTGCTCTTAGTGTTGAGGTCCAACAACCATCATCACATGTCGTTGATACCATTCTATATGAACATATATATGATGTTGATATCGATGAAATGGTCTGGAATAAAGGACCGACGTCGCAGAAAACACAGGTGCATCGTAGTTTGACGGTGTTAGCCAAAATTCTTAAGGCGAAAAGCAAAGGCATCAAATTTGAAGTTGGATGGAATGCATGAGGCCAACATGTGAATCCCAACAAGTCTATGTTTAGTAGCTACATTGGAGTTGTCACTCGGCAACGCTTTCCTATTGACATAGATTCATGGCACCATGTTGTGTCTGGGCTGAAGGCTATGATATGGGAAGAAATTACGGTAACATTATCAATTTATTTCTTTAATTTACTAGCAAATAAAATAATGAAACAATGTCTTACTCTTCTAAATCTCTTGCAGAGTACATTTATAGTAGACGATTCACACAAGGATTATGTACTAAGGCTTGTAGGAAAGATTCATCGAGGTTTTCTCACTATTTTAACAAGATGCCACTTGAAAGATTCTAAAGGTAAAATAAACCCGCACCCACCCATTGTCTACGCTCACCTGATATCCCAAGAATCATGGGATGAATTTATTGGCCGTCGTGGGGATGAAAAGTTTCAGGTACATTGTGGGTGATAATACGTTGTTTGAGGATACCTGTATTCATCAATTTGATTTTCAATATTTCATTTATGAAACAGAAACTCTGTACTGAAAATAAGGAACGCGCATCAAAACCAACATACTCCTATCGTAAAGCAAGGATGGGGTACACTTCATTAGAAAATAAAATGGTACGTATTTTAAATTTACAGTAATATTGTTAGGTTCCAATAAAAAACATCATAATTATCTTTCTATGTTTATATGTAGATTGATAAGTCTAAAACCAAATGCACTTCCATCCCACATAATGTGCTATGGAAGGAGGAACGTGTGAACAAAGAAGGGAAGTTAGTAGATGAAAGCACACAGAAAGTGTGGGAAATATGTGTAAGTATGACACGATGATAATTTTTTTTTTTAAATTGCTATTACATAAAAATAATTAGTTATTTTCCTATATCCGACAGTCATAGGAATCAGCTACTCCTATAGCTGATACGGACCTATTATCGACGGCTTTGAATCAGCCAGAAAAATACAGTCGTGTCAGAGGTGCAGGGTTTGGGGTGACACCCTGAGTATATTTTGAGAAGAATAAAAAAATGGATGATACAGATGAAAAATTGGAACAAATGAGCGAAAAAAATAGCAACCCTTGAAGAACGATTGTAATGGAAGGGGGAGTTGCTAGCAACTTTTATGGGAGGGAAGCAAAGGGAAGAAACAACTCAGGAACAACCACCGCATGAACATCCCGCCCCACCCCCCCACCAGCTTTGAGGCAAGCCATTCACCTCAAAGAACTATCTTAGCTGTGGTAATAAATATTCTAATAATTGTTCCCATGAAATATGAATCAGACAAACACTGATAATTTTTCTGTACTGATCTTCTACAGGGTGATAATTATTGTGATTTATATCTATCAACACCTACCTATCACCTTGTTTCAAGGGATACAGTGTTCAATATCCTAGATGCCACACTGTATAATAGACCACTTCCGAAAGATCATCTGAAAGTGACGATTACTGTATCTCATGAGCCAAATGCAGAGCTACCTATTTCACTTGATGAAGATGATATTCATACGGTCGAAAAGGATATTGGGACATTCATTGTATGGCCGTCACAACTTGTGAGATTACATGCGGACAAAGAGGTATTTATTTTTTTTCTTTTCAAGCTAAACCCTTAACAATTAATGAAAAAAGGGTTTGAACCAATGATTGTTGTTATAGATGGAGAAAGGGAAGGGGGTGACAAATGTCGGCTCAAAACCATCTAAAGGATTGACCAAACGATCCCAAGGAGCTACTGAAAGCACAATAACACCATCTGTTCTCTATCCACATTTACTAGCATTGAAGACTCATGTGGATACGAAGATAAAATATGGTAATAGTCATATAGTGGTTTTTGAAGAGAATATATACGGAGAGGAAAGTAAAGATTTCGTTGGTGCTGAAAATGTAAATGAAATCCTTGAAAAAAGGTTGGCTAGGCATCACAGTTGTAAATGTATATATGAGGTATGTTTCCATGAATTGATTTTCTAAAAGTTGATCTAATGTGAAAATTATGACTAAATGCATTTTATATTGTTGACAGACGCATTTATGAAAAAAAGTTGAAGGATTTTTCCCATGATCCAAGATTTGGACTAGTTAGTCCTCATATCACATCAACACACCTAACAAAAATAGAGCCATCAAAAAGGGATGAAACAGTGAACGTCTTGCTGAAAACATTTGAACACAAGATTACAGATGACAGACTTTTCTTAATACCAACCATGCAGGGGTAATACTCTACGATTAAAGCATATCAATTATATTTTAACTTCTTTTATTACTTATTCCTTTTTGTGTTTTTAGGAAACATTGGTTGCTAATTGCGGTAAACTTGGATACTCTGAAGATTTATTTTCTGAATTTAAAGCAAGGATTTCCATCAAACCGACCACACATGATGGAGTTTGTTAATCTGTAAGATACTACATCTTACATTTTAGGTCTAAACATCAAGTAATATAATTTATATTATATTTTACTGAGGATTCTATTATGATAGGGTGGTGTATCATTATCGTCTAAAAAAGGAATGAGGATAGGGTCTAATCATAGGGAGGTGAGCAAGTACTATGTCTGGACAAATATCAGGGTATATATAATAAAATTTCACTATCCAAACACATCTCAACACAAGTTAGTTATTCTCTTAATGATCAATTTTTTTGTAGTTTCCAAAACAAACAAACGATAATGATTGAGGTTATTATGTTTGTAAATTTATGAAAGAGATCGTTTTTCATCAGCAAACTAGCATCCCTAAATAGTTATTTTCAAAAACAACTACTAGTTCGTTTAAGTTATTTATTATTTATTTATTTATTTTTATTTTGAAGTACTACTCTGACTTCCGAAAAGACTCATACTCACAAGACGATATAGATGTGTTCAGAAATGAGTGGGCCGCATACCTGATGGCAGATTGTACACAAATACAATGAAGATCGGACTTGGGGACATGTACAATTGGTGGCCAATTTTTAGAGGGGTTAAGGGGATCAAAAGATGAAACATTGTTATATGTAAATGTTCGTAGGAAAATTTTAATTGTTATTAAATAAAACATCATTTCTCCAATGAGTCATTTTCCCATTTTAATAGATGATATGCACCAGCAACATGAAAGAATGTTGAACCACTCAAAGGGTCTCTCTTTTGTTTAAAATGGACACAATTTTAATTAAAAACAACAAAATACATATGAAAATCCAACCAAATGCATTCATATTGCCTTGATATTTTATAAGAACAATACAAAGGTTCTTGGTGACATGTATGAGTCAACCACACCTCAATCTGAGGCACGGTGTGACCGCTATCACTCAAAGGGTCTCTCTTTTGTTTAAAATGGACACGATTTTAAGTGAAAACAACAATTGACCTACATAAATCCAACCAAACACATTCTAATTGCCTTAATATTTTATAATAACGATCCAAGGGTCCTTGGTGATGTGTAAGATTAATACCCTCCTCAATCCGAGGCACGATGTGCCCGCTATCACTCAAAGGGTCTGTCTTTTGTTTAAAATGGACACGATTTTAAGTTAAAACAACAACTAACCTACGGAAATCCAAAAAAACGCATTTGGATTTCCTTGATCTTTTATAAGAATGATAAAAGGGTCCTTGGTGACGTGTACAAGTCAAACGTGCCTCAATCCTAGGCACTTTGTGGCTGGTAACACTCAAAGGGTCTCTCTTTTGTTTAAAATGGACACGATTTTAAGTGAAAACAACAATTGACCTAGGGAAATCTGACCAAACGCATTCATATTGCCTTAATATTTTATAAGAACGATACAAGGGTCCTTGGTGACATGTACGAGTCATCCCCGCCTCAATCCAAGGCACGGTGTGGCCTGTAACACTCAAAGGGTCTCTCTTTTGTTTAAAATGGAAACGATTTTAAGTGAAAACAACAACTGGCCTATAGAAATCTGACCAAACGCATTCGGATTGCCTTGATATTTTATAATAACGATCCAAGGGTTATTGGTGATGTGTAAGAGTCATCCCTGGCTCAATATGAGGCACGGTGTGGCCGGTAACACTCAAAGGGTCTCTCTTTTGTTTAAAATAGACACGATTTTAAGTGAAAACAACAACTGACCTATGGAAATCCAACCAAATGCATTCGTATTGCCTTGATATTTTATAATAACGGTACAAGGGTCCTTGGTGAAATGTAAGAGTAAACCGTGCCTCAATCCGAGGCACAGTGTGACCGCTATCACTCAAAGGGTCTCTCTTTTGTTTAAAATGGACACGATTTTAAGTGAAAACAACAACTGGCCTACGGAAATCCAACCAAACGCATTCATATTGCCTTGATATTTTATAAGAATGATACAAGGGTCATTGGTGACATGTAAGAGTCATCCCTGCCTCAATCAGAGGAATTTTGTGGCCGGTAACACTCAAAGGGTCTCTCTTTTGTTTAAAATGGACACGATTTTAAGTGAAAACAACAACTGACCTACAGAAATCTGGACAAACGCATTCAGATTGCCATGATATTCTATAAGAATGATCCAAGGGTAATTGGTGACGTTTAAGAGTCATCCCCGCCTCAATCCGAGGCACGGTGTGACCGCTAACACTCAAAGAGTCTCTCTTTTGTTTAAAATGGACATGATTTTAAGTTAAAACAACAACTGACCTACGGAAATCCAACCAAACGCATTAAGATTGACTTGATATTTTATAATAACAATAAAAGGGTCCTTGGTGATGTGTATGAGTCAACCGCGCCTCAATCTGAGGCACGGTGTGACCACTACCACTCAAAGGGTCTCTCTTTTGTTTAAAATGGACATGATTTTAAGTGAAAACAACAACTGACCTACAGAAATCCAACCAAACACATTCGTATTGCCTTAATATTTTATAAGAACAATCCAAGGGTCTTTGGTGACATGTATGAGTTATCCCCGCATCAATCTGAGGCACTGTGTGGCCGGTAACACTCAAAGGGTCTCTCTTTTGTTTAAAATGGACACGGTTTTAAGTGAAAACAACAACTGACCTACGGAAATCCAACCAAACACATTCAGATTGACTTGATATTTTATAAGAAAAATACAAGGGTCCTTGGTGACATGTAAAAGTCATCCTAGCCTCAATACGAGGCACGGTGTGGCCGGTAAAACTCAAAGGGTCTCTCTTTTGTTTAAAATGGACACGATTTTAAGTGAAAACAAAAACTGACCTACGGAAATCCGACCAAATGCATTCGGATTGCCTTGATATTTTATAAGAATGATCCAAGGATCCTTGGTGACGTTTAAGAGTCAACCGCACCTCAATCTGAGGTACGGTGTGACCGCTACCACTCAAAGGGTCTCTCTTTTGTTTAAAATGGACACAATTTTAAGTTAAAACAACAATTGACCTATGGAAATCTGACCAAACGCATTCGTATTGCCTTGATATTTTATAAGAACAATCCAAGGGTCATTGGTGATGTGTAAGAGTCAACCATGCCTCAATCTAAGGCACGGTGTGACTGCTATCACTCAAAGGGTCACTCTTTTGTTTAAAATGGACACGATTTTAAGTCAAAACAACAATTGACCTACGTAAATCCAACCAAACGCATTCGGATTGCCTTGATATTTTATAAGAATGATACAAGGGTAATTTGTGAAGTTTAAAAGTCATCCCCGCCTCAATCCTAGGCACTGTGTGTCTGGTAACACTCAAAGGGTCTCTCTTTTGTTTAAAATGGACACGATTTTAAGTGAAAACAACAACTGACCTACAGAAATCTGTCCAAATGCATTTTTATTGCCTTGATCTTTTATAAGAACGATCCAAGGGTCCTTGGTGATGTGTATGAGTCATCATTTTCTCAATCTGAGGCACGGTGTGACCACTATCACTCAAAGGGTTTCTCTTTTGTTTAAAATGGACACGATTTTAAGTTAAAACAACAACTGACCTACGGAAATCCGACCAAGCGCATTAGGATTGACTTGATCTTTTATAAGAACGATAAAAGGGTCCTTGGTGACATGTAAGAGTCAACCTCACCTCAATACAAGGAACGGTGTGACCGCTACTACTCAAAGGGTCTCTTTTTTGTTTAAAATGGACACGATTTTAAGTGAAAACAACAACTAACCTACCGAAATCTGACCAAACGCATTCGAATTGCCTTAATATTTTATAAGAACGATCCAAGGGTCCTTGGTGACGTGTAAGAGTCATCCCCGCCTCAATCTGAGACACTATGTGTCTGGTAACACTCAAAGGGTATCTCTTTTGTTTAAAATGGACACGATTTAAAGTGAAAACAACAACTGACCTATGGAAATCCGACCAAATGCATTCGGATTGCATTGATCTTTTATAAGAACCATATATGTGTTGTCAATATATTAATACATTGTAAGATCCCATTTTTGTTCCATTTTCATGTAGTAGTACATGAATAGAACGTTATTGTACATATGGTATGTTAAAGTATATATATTGGCTGGATATTTTGGAGTATACACCGTTTACTCAAGGTACATGTCCTGTACTATTACCTTATTACACATTTGAGGATTCAGGGTGATTTTTCGCCCTAGATTCAGAATTGTGAAAAATTGGAGTCCATATTTAGTATTTATCTATGTAGATCATGATGGTGTAATCGTTAAAGTATTTTTTTAGTACTTTTAAGAGGTGATTCAAGGGAATCAATTTATGATAGAGCCTTTTTCCTCCGTTAATTGAATATGATGGTATCCTAGGAGTGATACTTGGTATTAGAACTAGAATAGGGTCATGATAATGGTTGGAGGAAATGGAATGGGATTTCCAAGTTCCTCTAATGGAGTATCTTGGGACAACCCCAAGAAAAAGGGACTAGGTTGTGACTTGAGGAGGTAGATAGGTTGGGTGTTCAATTCAACTTAGAGTAACTTATGAAGGAAATGGACTTGAGGTGATCCCCCTTATGATAATATCCATGTTTATATTGTGAGGATAGGATATATTAGAGATTGGGTTGTGGGATGTTTTACCACCAAGATATTGACGTTGGCCCAAGGGTTATTATTAAGATCAAGGACCCCAAATGGGGTGACTTGTTACATGATGACTTAGGGGACCCTAGTAGGTTCAATAATAACTTGTTTTCCCTGGTGAGAATTCATCCATGGGAATGGGTAAATTCAATTATGGGTATTTATTAGGTACCAGAGTCAATGTGTTGAGCTTGTTAGGGTTGTAACCACATGGGTCACACTCTTGAGAGTTTATCCATGTTTTCAGGGTGGATTTTTCATATGAACACTCATAATAATTTATATATATATATATATAGGATTGTTATATAGTAATTTATATTAGTTTTTATTAATTAATGGAAATTCTCATGGAGTATTAGTGATTTTTGGATAGGTTTATATGTGTTTGAGTCATGTTTTTTAGAATGATTCTTTATGTGATATCTTATAAAGGGTATTTAAATGGGGGGTCATGGCATGTGATTTATCAGGGGCCTCATATATATCAAGTCATGGTTGGCCTGGTATACTAGGGTGATCATGTGTTTGGGTCTATGATACTTATGGGCTTATATCTGGATGAAAATACCCCCATATGGGAGGGTGGATATGCTTATGGGTCTTATTTCTTAAATGAAAATACTCTAATAGGGGAGGGATGAGATGTATATAGGTATTATTCCCCAGATGAGAATACAACTATAGGAGTGGGATGAGATTCTTATCAGGAATATTCACTAAATGAAAATAATCCCATAGGGGAGGGCTGAGATGATTATATAGATTATGCCTCAAATGAGAATACACCCATATTGGAGGGTTGATATGCTTCTAGGGATTATTATTTGGATGATAATACTCCCATATGGTAAATAATATATGCTTCTTAGTATTATTCCCTAAATAAGGGTACTCCCATAGTATAGGGATGAGATCCTTGTAGGTATTATGCCTCAGAATTGGAAGAACACATATGGGTGGTCTGAGATACTGTTGAGGGTATTCCCTAGATGAGAAAACTCCCATAAGTGGATTTCCATGATGGAGTATAAATAAAACTCACATATTGGAGGTCAATGATAATTATGTATATAGTGGGGAGACCATGGTATATTATATGTTTTGTGTGGTTCATATGATGTACTCAGAGAAACCCTAACATTGGATGAAGTAGGTATGGTTGATCAAGATTTAATACTTGAGGATCAATGTGTCTTGATGTAGATGGGGTAGGACTTGGTCAAACTATATTTTTATAATATCAACACGATCCTTGTGACATGCTTGGTAAAAGTTCAGCACTTGGAAAATTAATTTTGGTTTAATCATGGTCATGGATTTGAGGATCAATGATGATTTTTTTATTAGTTTTATTCCAGTTATTTCTCAACTAGGTTGTGCATATTGCCTGATCATGCACTTACAATAGCCTATTGCAGGTTTAATATTGGGGGTTTATTAATGAGATTCATCCCCCCCTAAGTATGTGCACCTCAGTGTGTTTACAAACCTTATAACTTCTTTGAGGTTGAGAACATGATGCATAGTGGATAGAGAAAAGTCCAAAGATTTATGTATTGATAAAACACACCCATGTGGAGCCTTAGGATTGAACTGGAGTAGGATTATAAGCTTTTAGAGAATGGTTATATTGTAAAGATCATATTTTTTTAGTATTATTTTACTTTTATTTATTTTATTCATTCATTTATGTGTTTTTGACCCGATGGATGGCCAACTAATGTGTATAGAATGACCATTTGAGTTGTATCTGAAATTTCATTTAATTATAGTATGTTTAGTTTAATTATTCTATTTACTCTATTGTGTACGATGAATGGTAATTTTATTTTTATTGTGCACTCTAATAGGGATGTATTGTATCCTTGGACACCAATCCACCCCCCCTGGACACCAATCCACCCCCTGGACACCCCCCCCCCCCCGACACCTTGGACACCATCCCACCCCCTGGAAAGCCCCCCGGACACCCCCTACCCCCCTTGGATAGCCACCCCAAACCCTTGAACAACCCCCAAACCCCCTGAATTATGAATTGAATTCTTTATGTACTTAATTAACTTGTGAATTATGTGTTAATGGTGTATGGTTATACTTGTTGTACGTGTATACTTGGTCTAATTGGCTTATGATTTATGAGTTAATTTTGTATGGGTATACTTTCTTTAATTAGCTTATTGAGATGCTGATTTTGTTTTGCAGGTGTTCGGGTGTGCTACTGCAGATTTATGGTAGCAGTAGAGAGGGCATTTATCAGCTCTCTTTTAGCACTGATAAAGGGTTGTTTTATCAGCGCTCTTTTAGTGCTGATAAAGTCTACCTTTATCAGCGCTTGTTTAACACTGATAAAGGGTTGTTTTATCAGCACTTTTTTAGCACTGATAAAGTACCCCTTTATCAGCATCGATCTTTACAGCGCTTTTTTAGTGCTGTTAAAGCCTGTTTTTAGCACTGTTAATTCCCGTATTTGTAGTAGTGATTTTATTAAGAGGTACCTTATTTTTATTGTTATCTATCTAATATTTCAGTTTCAAGTTTTGATTTTGATGTGTATCTATTTTTTTCTGTTTTGATTTAACCTAGAAAACCCTTTTAGATTTTTTCTCTGGAACCATAGAAATACCTTTTATATTTTTTAGTTGTCACTTTAATTTATCATATCATTATATTAAAATGTTATATAAATATACTGGATAGTTATAGACCTCTTAGTGGTCACCTACATGAATTGTATCTCACACATTGTTTGAGATGCCATTGGGTACCCAGATAAACTACATGATTATATGTTTAGATAAGGGGAATCACCATTTTACAGATGCATGACTACTCACATGACATAGGATGGAGCATGTAGAAGATGATTGGGTTGTAGCTCAAGAAGCTAGGTCGAATTTTAGAATTTATTGAGCCTCTTGTATAGTACTACTTCCTACTAGTTATAACTATGTTTTTCTTCTTAATACATGACATAAATTACCATCATTTGGTTTATGATTCTGTTATTAGTTTGTATTACTGATTTGGTTATTTTCATCCATTTCCAATATTTTCCCATTGTTATCTTTCTTCCACTTTTTAACTGATAATATTAAAATTGTGAAACTTAGGTAATGAGGGAATAGTCTCCCCCAAACATAGAAAAGTCTCTCACTATTAGTCAATAACATTTTGAATTTTGGTAGATGTGCTTGAGGCCATGTGTCCATTTGGGTTCGGGTCACTAATGAGTGGCATCCTGGTTTGGGACTTCACAATTCCTGGATATCCTTTTTATAGGTGTTTCTAATCAAATCCATACCTATAACTATTGAAGGTCCCTCTCCAAAATCAATTGGGACATGATTCAATGAATACACCCTACCAACCTATGATCTATGGCCCCAAACCTAGTATCCTTTAATCCATGGTTAAGGTGAAACTTGATGAGGTCATAACTACTTTTGATGTGATCCTCATCCTACTCCTCATCCTGATCTCCCTGAAGAAGTTAAAGTATAAAACTCATGTACTCCCAACAAGACACTTAAGGATTATGTATTCCTTGATCCACTCCCAATATCTTACTGGGCAATCCTTGAATATAGGCATTAGAAATTCTGTATCTTATTTTCTTATATACACTGTATTTTGTTGTGTTTCTTAATACGATTCTTATATAGAGTAATGTGTCAGTTATGATTTTATATAAAGTAAACATTTTTCATTTACTTATATATATTTTTTATTGAACTTTAATATTACTGAATTGCTTTGAAATGACTTATTGTAATTTTTTTACAGAATGGATAGAAGTTGGATGTACGAAATTGGTTGTATTTCAACCGATTTTCAAAATAATTTGAACAGCTTTTTAGATTTTTTATTTGGCAAGGCTTCAGATAGTGGTCGCATACACTAACCATGTTCTAATTTTGTTGGAAGACATTGGTTGAGTCGTGAAGCATTTATCTATCATATAACAAAATATGGTTTCCAAACAAACTATTATGTATGGTATCACAATGGAGAGAAAATGGAATCTCAAAATGTTGATGATCCAAATTATAGGACTAAATTGGAGAGTTTGATATATGATCGATTTCCATTTATTCGGCATCATGAGAAGGAAAGGATGTCCAGCAAACAAGATTTCGATACAAGAACACATGATGCATCCAATGAAAAGGATTATATTGATAGGGAGAAAAAATTTAATGATGTTTCGACGACTCCAGTATATCGGCAATGTGGTAAAATGAAAAAGTTGGAATTTTTAATTCAATTGTTTCATGGGAAAACTATGTATGGGATTTCAAATACTAAAATCAATTAAATTATTACCTTCTTGAAGGACTTACTTCCAGAAGATGCAGATATTCCCTCAAACCACTATATGGCATGGAAGTTAGTTTATGAACTTGGATTCTCAAAAAAAAATCATGCTTGCTCGAATTATTGCAGCTTATTTTGGGAGGAAACTACTAAAATAAATGATTGTATCAAATGTGGAACCTCTCGATGGAAGCCAAAAGATGATAAAACACCATCTCGTGTGCCACAAAAAGTAATGTGGAACTTTCCATTGATCCCTAGATTACAGAACCTTTTCATGTCTGATGAAATATCAGTAAAAATGTGATGGCATGACACCGAGAGAGAAAAGAATAATGAAGAGTTGGTTCACCCTGTAGATGGATTTTCATGGTAGATATTTGATGCTCAATATCCTGAATTTGTATCTGACGTGCGTAATGTGAGACTGGGTCTTTCATGTGACGATTTTAATCCATTTGGGCAGATACTTACTTCACACAGCACATGGCCGGTTTTCATACACATTTATAACCTTTCCCCATGGTTGTGTATGAAAAGGCCTTACACTTTCTTGAGTATACTGATATCTGGACCTTCTGATCCCAGCAATGATATAGATGTATACATGCAACCTTTAATAAAAGAGTTGAAACTTATTTGGGATGTGGGTGTGCCCACATATGATGCATGTTCGAAAGACATATTTCAGATATGTGTTGCGCTTATGTGGACAATCAATGATTTTCCTGCTTATGCAATGATGTCTGGATGGATCACACAAGGCAAATTGTCATGTCCTATTTGTATAAATAATACTCGATCGAGAAGACTGAAATATTGTTGTAGTTTTAGGTTTATAGGACATCGACGATTCTTTCCAATGAACCATCCATATAGAAACAATCATCAAAGATTTGACAATACCATGGATACTGACGATCCAACTTAGTGTATGTCTGGAACTGATGTGCTTAATGAATTGAAATATTTCAGTTATTCATTTGGGAAGGGTGTAATGAAATATAGAAAGAGGAAAAAAATTTCCAATGATACCTGTTACAATTGGAAGAAGAAGAGTATATTCTTTGAGTTGTCTTATTAGTCAACCAACTTGTTTTTTCATTGCTTAGACGTAATGCACATTGAAAATAATGTATGTAAAATGTTGCTTTCGATTCTTCTAAATGTAAAGGGGAATACAAAAGATGATTTACGATATCAGCGTGACTTGGTGGATTGGGGGATCAGACCAGAATTGCATCCTGTCTGTATTAGTGAAAATAAATGCAAAGTTCCATGTGCTTCTTATTTTATGACACCTGCTGAAAAAAATAAATTTCTAGAAGTGCTAGAGACTATTAAAGTTCCTAATGTATATTCAAGAAATATATCAAAAAGGGTCAATAGAAAAGAGTTGAAGCTAAAATCTTTGAAGACTCCTGATTATCATGTCCTTTTGCATGAGTTGATTCCAATAGCAATCCTTCATCTCTTGTCCAATAATGTAAGAGTTTCAGTTATTCGGTTGTTCTATTTGTTTAGAGATCCTTGTGCTAAGAAGTTGTCCAAATCCTTCTTGCAAAAACTGTTGTAGGAGACACCATTAATTTTGTGTGTGTTAGAGAAAATATTCCCTCCATCATTTTTTACATGCATGTTGCATCTGACTGTCCATCTTCCAACTAAAATAATTCTTGGAGGACCCGTTTCTTTCCATTGGATGTATCCAACTGAAAGAAACATGTACACATTAAAATCATATGTTCAGAACAGGAATTATCCCGAAGGTTTTATTCTGAACAGTTACTTGGCTCAAGAATGTATGGATTTATGCTCAATGTATTTGTCTGATCTTACTACGAGAATAAACAGACCAATGAGAAATGAAGAAGAACAGTATGAGAAAATTGAACCCATTTTTCCATCACTTCCTCAGATAGGAGGAATTCCAGGATCATATACATTGATGACATTAATCCTTGAAGAGCGAGAGATGGCACATCGCACATTGTTGTTCAATTGTGATTTGTTCGATGAGTATATCAAGTAAGTAAATTGTACATGTATCTCTTATCTTATCTCTTTTAATTTTAAATATTTGTTAAACTATTATTATTTTTATCTACAGGGAAATATATAGAATCATACAGTCGTGTTCTCACCTACATGTTTCACCTACATCATTCAGAGTGTGTATCCTAGTACTTACCTTCAAACCACCATAAATATTCTATTTATTTATGTTTTTTTATCAGAATAGTTTTTCTATATTTTGTTTTTTGGGTTACACATTAGTTATCTGTTTCTAATTACTTCCATATTTGTTTTCATTGTAGTAAATGACACCCATTGAAGAGATGCGGTGGAAAAAGATGACATAAAATAATCATCGGATGTCACAGATGGGCGTTCCTCCACTCATCCCTATTGTGAGTATTTTATTTCAAATATATATATTTTAATAACTTATAATATCATGTGTTTAATTTTGTGTTAAATTTTTTTTCAGGATCCACCCCCTAGATGAGAGATATCCGATGAGGAGCCTGATATTTCTCCTAATACAAAGGCTGGTGGTAGGAGCGGGTGGTGTCAGAGTTAGATGATTATCTGGTGGTCCTGGTACTGAGGTCGGTGGTATGAGGGCTCATAGTGCGAGAGTTAGACGATCCATTGGTCGTACCCGATTGGACTATGTGTAACATCCCAGGTAAATAAAGAATAATACATTTTCATATTTATTAATATTTGAGAATTAAATATTAATTTTACTTTAAATGGGTTGCTATGTTCGATAGCGTACCCGATACTCAACAAAGAGTTTCTTTGAAATCTTACGTTGCACACTAGTAATAAAATAATATTATTTTAAATGTTAGTTAACATGTAGCCGTTGTATTGGAGGGAATGAATAGAAATAACTAAAATATGATTATATATGTTTGTTAAATGTTTTTACATTTATCCAATAAAGGATAAAGGGTTAAAATACGAAAAGAATTCAATTTTAGGCATATATACTCTAATTTTCACTAAAGGTCCACTTATCAACTTTTGATGGAGAACCGACATTAAATATAGTTTTTGTCACTCTTATACACTCTATTGGACCAAATAAAATTCTTCTTTAGAATCAGGACATCAAAATTTACTTTGTGTAAATTTTCTATATTTTTCGGATAAAGATCATTTTTTAATGAATAGTGAAAAATATTGTATTTTAATTCAAAACATCTTTTTAATATAATTTTTTAATATGATTAGATTATCTTTTGAAGTGATTTTAAAGTTAAATTAGAATATATTTTTACCATTTAATCCAATATTGGTCATTGGAATTAATTTCACTTTGAAATCGGACTTGAACTAGTGTCAATCTTTTGATACTTTTTGTTTCATAAAAACACGCTATTTGTTTTGACAACAGAAATTAATTATTAAATTAATTAATTCAACTTATATGTTTTGAATTTTGTAAAATAGACATAATTTTTGAATTTGGAATATTAAATATAGCTTAGGGTGAATTTTTGGTATTTTTCTGAAAAACTTCAATTTTTGATGAATATTGAAACCACTAAGTGGTACTTAAAAAAACTGATTTTTCATTTAAATGAAATTTTACCACCTCTGTGTTTTGAATTTCAAAAATCCGACATACATGGTTGTCATTAAGAAGTAAAATTTGGTTCAATGGGATTAAAATAATTTTGGTGAATAGTAACTTTTAAGTTTTTAATCGTGATTAGAGGTAATTAGTGTAGTTTAAGGTAAAGATAATGTTTTAATAATATGAAATGATCTTGAAACATTTCCTAACCTTATTGGATGTGTCATGGACGACCAATACAATCCATGGGTCAACTTGGGGACCCCATGGAGCCACTTTGGTAGGAAAATAACATTAATACCTTTTTATTTAATGTTAAAATAAAAATGTCACAAACATGAGTTGTTTTACTAAAACAATTTTTACATGGGGTTATAAAAGTCAGATTTTTTACTATAAATATTCATTGTAAATATAAAAATATTTCCTACATCATAGTATTTTTTTTATTATTTTTAGACATAAAATAAATTAAATTATTTATGACACCATGATGATGTAGTGATTACCTAATTATTTAACGATTTAAATAAAATGAAAATATAATGTAACATCTAAGACATACACATGTCTAAAACCTATTGGATGGGTGTATTTAGAACCCTTATCACCTTATCCTCGAAACACATCAATTTGGGACCATTAAAATCCGAAAATCATTCTAAAATAAAGTAACATTTCCTTACTTTCCAAGAGTGCCCCTCCTCTCCTCTTATAAAAGGCCCCCACCTCTACCTCCTTACCCACACCTCTCAAGCCTTTGGATCGTCCAACACCTGCCCATTTTGTCTCTCCACATCCCTCTATTACTCTTAGAAGCCTCACTTTGGGCAGAAGTCTTCCCAAGGAAGCCTTTGAGCTCAAATCAAAAGGAGTTACCCGATTTAAATGTAGTGTCTTCTCTTGTGTTCTTATGTTTTATTTTTCCTCTCCAACCCCCTAAACTCTTTTTATTACTTTATTTTGTAACAACTACAGTATCTTCAATATACTAGGATGTTTTTATAATAAGGATTAGAGCTACACATACACACACCTTCATCTAATGGTTAAAGAACATACTGTTTCTGTGGGTGGCGAATTTCTGCCTCACGAAATGATGATTGTTTAACACTCATATAACACCTTCAAAGGTGTCCATTAAGATGTCAGTATATTTATATATGATATATAATATGTTTATTTTTTACTTAAGCTTCTGTATTTTTCATTTATGTCATACCTTTATGGTTTCCATTATGGGTAAATGCGATATCTTCATTTTAGGAAGTGCGGACTACCGCCCCCTCAAATTGATTTGATTCATTAACACCATATGTGGTACGTATAAAGGATCAATTTAATGATATTATATATGATACCATACTGGAATTATAATACTATTATTTATCATTATGTTTTAATTCCATTAAATATGAAATAGAAATGGAAGTAGCGTTCATGCGTACGTACGGCTTACCGTCTCCATGAACGTTGCATTTCATTTCTTACCTCTAAATGATTATATAATATTATAAATGCATGTATATACTGGATATATATGATATATATGGAATCTACATCATGAATATTATTCTTGAGATAATGGATATTTGACTACGTGAACAACTTGTAAATATAAGAAGTTCACTTTTGACTCAAGTACCAAATATCGACAAAACGACCATTATTATCCTAAATAATTACATAGTGTTCATGACAAGATAATAGGTGATATAAAAGGAATAATGAACTTGAAAAAGGTTCTTAATCAAGTAGAAATTAACTCAAGTTTATTATTCAGGAGGTTAAAGAATGACCGAGTCAAGTCGGACCCGAGGTAAGGGACTTCGTCTCAATCTCCTTTTATTGAGGCATATTTCGTTTTATACACAACTTTATTTTATACGGTGTATAAACCCCTTTGACTTTTACTTTTACACAAAAGGAATCTTTTTCTATGAAGCGTTTTACTAAACGACAAAAAGGAATGTTTCTTTTAACGTACGTGGTGAAAACGACCTTTTCTACCGCCGTGAGTATTATTTGATCTTTGGCTTCCTCAACAAGCCGTAATGTTTTTAAAATAAAATAAATACCATATACTCTTTTATGTATTTTGGTATTGAAAATGGTTTTGATAAAGGATTATATTTTGTCAATATATTTAAATGATATATTGTGATTGAAATGTGGAAATGTTATTATTCCTTTATATTGGTTTTATGTGTTATAATTTTATAACGGTACTTGGACATTTGATGGGTGGTTATGTGATAAACCATATGATGGGTGGTGCCGTGAATACCAGGACGGGTGGTTATGTTATAACCTCCAATGCATTGGGTATGGAAGTCGGCCGTATGGCTATTCCATTAAGTATGTATGGAAGTTGGCTGAATGGCTATTCCATTAAGTGATATGTGTGGAAGTCGGCCGTATGGTTATTCCATTTAAGTATGTTTATGTCCCAAGTTACCTTTATATGTTATGTGTTCTTTATATGGGTTTTATGGTAATATTTTGGTTACAAAAGGGTAAGTAATGATATTTTATTCAGTGAAGAGTTTTTACTACTTCATAAAGGTGAAGGTATTACTTTGATAAAGTATACATGGTTTACTTGTTGTTTTAAAAACTAATAGTTTTCATTATTTGTGTATCCCTTACTAAGATTTTTATGCTCACCCCAAGTTTTTTTTTGAAATGTTTTTCACAGGACTTAATGTGGAATTGGGTCAAGGATGGGATCAAGGGAAAGTCATGCTATCTAAAACATGGAACTAGACATGTTTCTTTTTAAGGGTTTTTATTTTATGGAAACTTAGTAGAAGTGTCTACTTTGTAATCTTTTGAGATGTAATAGTTATGTCCTAATTCTCTAAAACTCTAAACCTGAAAAGATCCTCAATGTGAATTATTCATTTAATTCAATATTAAGTAAGGTTTAAGGTCGGGGCCTTATAGTTGGTATCAGAGGTCGGTTTAGACAACTTTAGGAGTTAGAAAAGTGTTAAATTATAAATTAATTTATGGTATGATTGAAATGATATAGCATTTACAGATTACCATGTTGCTTCGCCTAATATATTTCTGTGTTCAGAATGGTTTTCCGCAGAGGAAACAAAGAAGCTATGTTGGGACGACATCAGGAGGAAGATAACCTTCCAAATCAGCAACCTTAGATGGTCGGAATCGGAACTGAATAGTTTGCTATAGTGATGGAACAGTTGACTCAGGCTATAAATGGTGGTGGTATTCATGCACGAGATTAGCCAGATCAACCGCAGAAGAACATGTCAGTGGTGGAACATTTCATGAGGTAACATCCCCCATCATTGAGAGGATCATCTAACCCTATGCTAGCTGAAGGGTGGATTAAAGCACTGGAGAAGATTTTTGATGTCATGGGGTGTTCAGAACATCAAAAGGTTGGTCTTGTTGTTTACCGTTTTAAAGGAGAAGCTGATCAGTGGTGGTCGATGGTGAAAAATATCAGGGATAGTGATGAGATTGATGATCTTCACTGGGAAGAATTCAAAGGTATGTTTCTTGAGAAATATTTTCCTAAGGTGGTTCGTCTTAGGATGGAAAAACAATTTCTGGAATTGAGGTAGGAGTATGACTCAGTGGCTGCTTATGAAGCAAAGTTCACTCAACTGGAAAGGTATGCTCCAAACTTCATACGAGATCTTGATAGTAAAATCAACCGTTTTTACTCAGGATTAAATCCAAAGTATCGAAGGGCTTTAGCTTCTCGTGAGTTCAGAAGTTATGAAAAACTTGTACGATGTGCAGAAAAGGTGGAAATGGATTTTTCTGATGATCAGGTGTTCTTTGACAAATGACAGAATAAGAGGTCCAGTTGGCAGGCAAAGGGGAAGAATTCATCAAAGAAGCAAGGAGGTAAGAAAAACAAATATCAATCCTGTGAAAAGTGTGGTAAAATACATCCTGGATAATGTTTATCCAATTATGGAAAGTTCTTTAGGTGTGGTAAGTCTGGTCATATTGCTCGTAACTGTAGGGAAGATGATCAGGCAGGCAAAGAAAAGCCAGTGGTAAGATTTTTTAAGTGTAATTAAATGGGTCATTATGCAAATGAGTGTCTAACGAAGAACTCAACTAGGGGAAAGTAGGCAGACTACAAGCAGAAAGGGGTGGTGAAATCTTTTTCAACTACTTCAGCAGATGTTGGGCCGTCGAATGAAGTAGTATCAGGTACACTATTTGTTTGTTCAGATTATGCCAATGTGTTGTTTGATTCAGGGTCTACATATTCTTTCATTTCTGAGAAGTTTTCTAGTAAATTGGAAATTCCATCTCAAGATATGAATCTTGAACTTATGGTAAAAACACCCGGAGGAAATGTTGAGATAAAAAGAAATTATGAGAACCTTCCTATCCTTGTGTGCGGAAATAATCTACCTGCAAACCTTATTGTTTTGCCTCTAGTAGAGTTTGATGTTATTTTGGGCATGGATTGTCTTTCTATTTATCATGCTAAGATTGACTGTAGGGCTAAAATGGTTTCTTTTTAAAAAGATTTTCAGTTTGTGTACAAGATTGAACCCTTGATTTTGATAACATATCAGGAAGTTGAGGAACTAGTAAAAGATTGAAATGAATGTTATCTTGCTCATATCGTTGAAAACAAGGAAACTGTTCAGATTAATGATTTGCCAGTGGTAAATGAGTATCTTGATGTTTTTTCTGATGAGTTGTCTGGTATTGTTCATGATCGGAAAGTTGAATTTACTGTTGACTTGGTTCCGGATTCTAAGCCAATTTCAAAACCTCCTTATCGAATGGCTCAAGTTGAACTTTTAGAGTTAAAGAAATAATTGCAGGAGTTATTAGATAAAGGTTTCATTCGACCTAGCACATCACCATGGGGTGATCCTGTCTTGTTTCTTAAAAAGAAAGATGGTTCGATGAGACTTTTCATTAATTATAGATCCTTGAATAATATCACTGTTAAGAAAAAGTATCCATTTCCTCATATCGATGATTTGTTTGATCAGCTCCAGGAAGATCAGTATTTTTCGAAGATTGACTTGAGGCCGGGGTACCATCAGTTGAAAGTAAAAGAAACAGACATTCCGAAGACTACGTTCCATACTAGATATGGCCATTATGAATTTTTAGTTATGCCTTTTGGGTTAACCAATGCACCTGTTGTATTCATGGACCTTATTAATAGAATTTTCCATGAGTTCTTGGATAAGTTTTTGGTTGTTTTCATTGATGACATTTTGGTGTTTTCTAAAAGTAAAGAGGAGCATGAAAGTCATTTAAGGGTCATCTTGCAAACCTTAAAAGAAAATAAACTGTATGGAAAATTCAGCAAGTGTGAGTTTTGGTTACAACAAATTTCTTTCCTTGGTCACATTGTTTCAAAAAAAGGAATAACTGTTGATCATGCTAAAACAAAAGTTGTTGAAGAATGGCCAAGACCCACAAATGTAACTCAGATCCATAGTTTCCTTGGTTTGGCAGGTTAGTACCGAAGTTTTGTTGAAAAATTTTCACGGTTATCTAGTCCAATAACTAAGATAACTTGGAAGGGTGTTAAGTTTATCTGGACAAAAGAATGTGATGATTGTTTTCAGGAGTTGAAAAGAAGATTGGTGAATGCTCCAGTATTGGCACTTCCTTCCAGGAATGGTGAGTTTGTTATATACAGTGATGCTTCATTGAAGGGACTTGGATGTGTCCTTATACATAATGATCAGGTAATTGCATATGCTTCACGTCAGTTGAAAACTCATGAGGTAAATTACCCTACACATGATTTGGAATTAGCTGATGTTGTTTTTGCTCTAAAAATTTGGAGGCATCATTTGAATGGAGTAAAGTGTGAAATATATATTGATCACAAAAGTTTAAAGTATATATTCACTCAGAAATAATTGAACATGAGACAGTGGAGATGGTTGGAATTAATCGAGGATTATGATTGTACAATTCATTACCATCCGAGAAAAGCAAATAAATTGGTCGATGCTTTGAGTCGAAAAAGTAATGCTTCATTAACCATGCTACGTTTGGAACGAGATCCTTTGGTTTTTGATTTGATGAAAATTGGCATGTAAGTTGTTTGTGCAGGAAGTCCTTCTGTTTTGTTTCAGGTATCAGTGAAATCTTCTCTATCAGACAGAATCAAGCAAGCACAGAAGCAAGACAGTGAGTTGCAGAAAAAGGTAGAGCTAGTTCAGAATGGTAAGTTGCCTGAATTCAACATTGATAATGATTGTGTTTTGAGATTTGGGAAGAGATTGTGTGTGCCCTGTGATTCACAGTTGAAGAGAGAGTTGTTATGTGAAGCTCGTAGTTCTCCGTTTTCAGTCCATCCTGGCAGTACTAAGATGTACAGAGATCTACTGGAGTATTACTGGTGGGATGGAATGAAAAGAGATATTGCTGATTTTACTCTGAAGTGTTTGACTTGTCAGCTGGTTAAAGCAGAGCGGCAGTTACCGAAAGGGATGCTTCAGCCTTTACCAATGCCAGAGTGGAAATGAGAAAATATATCCATGGACTTTGTTGTGGGATTACCGAATACATCTAGAGGTAATAATGCAATCTGGGTAATTGTTGATCGATTGACTAAATCTGCTCATTTCCTTCCTATTCGAGATACTTTCTCTCTAGATCAACTTTCTCGTTTGTATCTTAAAGAGATATTCAGGTTGCATGGAGTTCCTCTCTCCATTGTATCTGATCGTGATCCCAGGTTTACTTCTAACTTTTGGAAAGGCCTTCAGAAGTCATTGGGTACTGAATTAAATTTTAGTACAGCTTTTCATCCTTAATCAGATGGGCAGTCAGAACAAACAATTCAGACTTTGGAGGATATACTACGTGCCTGCTCTTTGGATTATCAGGGAAGTTGGGACCAACATCTTTCTTTGGTTGAGTTTTCATATAATAACATTTTTCATTCCAGTATACAGATGGCTCCATTTGAGGCATTATATGGTAAACGGTGTCGAACTCCATCTTTTTGGGATGAAGTGGGTGAAAGGAAGCTGATGGGACCAGAATTGGTAGAAGAGATGGTAGAAAAAGTTCAGTTGATTCAGAAACACATGAAAACAGCTCAGAGTAGACAGAAAAGTTATGCAGATAACCGGAGGAAGGACCTATCTTTTGAGGTAGGTGATCATGTTTTTCTCAAAGTTTCACCATGGAAGAGTGTGATGTGATTTGGTAAGAAAGGAAAGTTGAGTCCAAGGTTCATTGGACCATATGAAATTCTGGAGAAAGTTGGATCAATTTCTTACCGAGTGTCTTTACCTCCGATTTTATCTCAGGTGCACAATGTTTTTCATGTTTCGATGTTGAGAAAGTATATGCCAGATCCATGTCATGTTTTGATCCCAGAGATAGTTTAGTTGGAAGAGAATCTCTCTTATGAAGAACAACTAGTCCATATTCTTGACCGTAGAGAGTAGGTGTTGCGGAATAAGGTAATTCACCAGGTAAAGGTTTTGTGGAAAAACCATATGGTTGAAGAGGCAACGTGGGAATCTGAAAATGCTATGAGGGATAAATACCTCCACTTATTTTGATAAGTGAATAAAATTGTGAGGACACAATTCCAAAAAGGGGGGAAGAATGTAACATCCCATGTAAATAAAGAATAATACATTTTCATATTTATTAATATTTGAGAATTAAATATTAATTTTACTTTAAATGGGTTGCTATGTTCGATAGCGTACCTGATACGCAACAATGAGTTTCTTTGAAATCTTACTTTGCACACTAGTAATAAAATAATATTATTTTAAATTTTAGTTAACACGTAGACGTTGTATTGTATGGAATGAATATAAATAACTAAAATATGATTATATATGTTTGTTAAATGTTTTTACATTTATCCAATAAAGGATAAAGGGTTAAAATATGAAAAGAATTCAATTTTAGGCATATATACTCTAATTTTCACTAAAGGTCCACTTATCAACTTTTGATGGTAAACCGTCATTAAATATAGTTTTGGTCACTCTTATACATTCTATTGGACCAAATAAAATTCTTCTTTAAAATTGGGACATCAAAATTTACTTTGTGTAAATTTTCTGTATTTTTCCGACAAAGATCATTTTTTAATGAATAGTGAAAAATATTGTATTTTAATTCAAAACCTCTTTTTAATCTAATTTTTTAATATGATTAGATTATCTTTTGAAGTGGTTTTAAAGTGAAATTAGAATATATTTTTACCATTTAATCCAATAGTGGTCATTGGAATTAATTTCACTTTGAAATCGGACTTGAACTAGTGTCAATCTTTTGATACTTTTTGTTTCATAAAAACACGCTATTTGTTTTGACAGCGGGAATTAATTATTAAATTAATTAATTCAACTTATATGTTTTGAATTTTTTAAAATAGACATAATTTTTGAATTCGGAATATCAAATATAGCTTAGGGTGAATTTTTGATATTTTTCTGAAAAACTTCAATTTTTGATGAATAGTGAAACCACTAAGTGGTACTTAAAAAAACTGATTTTTCATTTAAATGAAATTTTACCACCTCTGTGTTTTGAATTTTAAAAATCCGACATACATGGTTGTCATTAAGAAGTAAAATTTGGTTCAATAGGATTAAAATAATTTTGGTGAATAGTAACTTTTAAGTTTTTAATCGCGATTAGAGGTAATTAGTGTAGTTTAAGGTAAAGATAATGTTTTAATAATATGAAATGAACTTGACACATGTACTACCCTTATTGGATGTGTCAGGGACGACCAAGAAAATCCATGGGTCAACTTGGGGATCCCATGGAGCCACTTTGGTAGGAAAATGACATTAATACCTTTTTATTTAATGTTAAAATAAAAATGTCACAAACATGAGTTGTTTTACTAAAACAATTTTTACATGGGGTTATACAAGTCAGATTTTTTACTATAAATATTCATTGGAAATCTAAAAATATTTCCTACATCATAGTATTTTTTTATAATTTTTAGACATTAAATAAATTAAATTATTTATGACACCATAATGATGTAGTGATTACCTCATTATTTAACGATTTAAATAAAATGGAAATATAATGTAAAATCTAAGACCTACACATGTAGAAAACCTATTGTATGGGTGGATTTCGAACCCTTATCACCTTATCCTCGAAACACATAAATTTGGGACCATTAAAATCCGAAAATCATTCTAAAATAAAGTAACATTTCCTTACTTTCCAAGAGTGCCCCTCCTCTCCTCTTATAAAAGGCCCCCAACTCTACCTCCTTACCCACACCTCTCAAGACTTTGGATCGACCAAACCCTTCCAATTTTGTCTCTCCAAATACCTCTCTTACTCCTAGAAGCCTCACTTTGGGAATAAGTCTTCCCAAGGAAGCCTTTGAGCTCAAATCAAAAGGAGTTACCCGATTTAAAGGTAGTGTCTTCTCTTGTGTTATTATGTTTTATTTTTCTTCTCCAAACCCCTAAACTCTTTTTATTCCTTTCTTTTGTAACAAATCCAGTATCTTAAATATACTAGGATGTTGTTATAATAAGGATTCGAGCTACACATACACACACCTTCATTAAATGGTTAAAGAACATACTGTTTCTGTGGGTGGTGAATTTTTGCCTCACAAAATGATGATTGTTCAAAACTCATATAACACCTTCAAAGGTGGCCATTAAGATGTCACTATATTTATATATGATATATAATATTTTTATGTTTTACTTAAGCTTCTGTATTTTTCATTTATGGAATACTTTTATGGTTTCCATTATGGGTAAACGCGATATCTTCATTTTAGGAAGTGTGGACTACCGCCCCCTCAAAGTGATTTGATTCGTTAACACCATATGTGGTACGTATAAAGGATAAATTTAATGATATTGTATATGATACCATACTATAATTATAATACTATTATGTATCATTATATTTTAATTCCATTAAATATGAAATAGAAATGGAAGTAGCGTTCATGCGTACGTACGGCTTACCGTCTCCATGAACGGTGCATTTCATTTCTTACCTCTAAATGATTATGTAATATTATAAATGCATGTATATACTGGATATATATGATATATATTGAATATAAATCATGAATATCATTCTTGAGATAATGGATATTTTACTACGTGAACAACTTGTAAATATAAGAAGTTCACTTTTGACTCAAGTACCAAATATCGACAAAACGACCATTATTATCCTAAATAATTACATAGTGTTCATGACAAGATAATAGGTGATATAAAAGGAATAATGAACTTGAAAAAGGTTCTTAAGAAAGTAGAAATTAACTCAAGTTTTTTATTAAGGAGGTTAAAGAACGATCGAGTCAAGTCGGACCCGAGGTAAGGGACTTCGTCTCAGTCTCCTTTCATTGAGGCATATTTCGTTTTATACACAACTTTATTTTATACGGTGTATAAACCCCTTTGACTTTTACTTTTACACAAAAGGAATCTTTTTCTATGAAGCGTTTTACTAAATGACAAAAAGGAATGTTTCTTTTAACGTATGCGGTGACAACGACCTTTTTCGCTGCCGCGAGTATTATTTGATCTTTGGCTTCCTCAACAAGCTGTAATGTTTTTAAAATAAAATAAATACCATATACTCTTTTATGTATTTTGGTATTGAAAATGGTTTTGATAAAGGATTCTATTATGTCAATATATTTAAATGATATATTGTGATTGAAATGTGGAAATGTTATCATTCCTTTATATTGGTTTTATGTGTTATAATTTTATAATGGTACTTGGACATTTGACAGGTGGTTACATGATAAACCATATGACGGGTGGTGTCGCGAATACTAGGACGGGTGGTTACGTTATAACCTCCAATGCATTGGGTATAGAAGTCGGCCGTATGGCTATTCAATTAAGTATGTATGGAAGTTGGCCGAATGGCTATTCCATTAAGTGATATGTGTGGAAGTCGACCGTATGGTTATTCCATTTAAGTATGTTTATGTCCCAAGTTACCTTTATATGTTATGTATTCTTTATATGGGTTTTATGGTAATCATTTGGTTACAAAAGGGTAAGTAATGATATTTTATTCAGTGAAGAGTTTTTACTACTTCATAAAGGTGAAGGTATTACTTTGATAAAGTATACATGGTTTACTTGTTTTTTTAAAAACTAACAGTTTTCATTCTTTGTGTATCCCTTACAGAGCTTTTTATGCTCACCCCAAGTTTTTTTGAAATTTTTTTCACTAGACTTAATGTGGAATTGGGTCAAGGATGGGATCAAGGGAAAGTCATGCTATCTAAAACCTGGAACTAGACATGTTTCTTTTTAAGAGTTTTTATTTTATGGAAACTTAGTAGAAGTGTCTACTTTGTAATCTTTTGAGATGTAATAGTTATGTCCTAATTCTCTAAAACTCTAAACCTGAAAAGATCCTCAATGTGAATTATTCATTTAATTCAATGTTAAGTAAGGTTTAAGGCTGGAGCCTTATACTATGCCCCTACCATAGATGTATCTTCTACGCCCCATTTTGATCCTGGTGTGTCTTTAAGGACACACTGGATATTTAGGCCTCTAATGTTTATACTACCAGTTGGTCAGAAGTCTATTCCATTATCTTTTTCTTACGGTTCATTATCTCTGAGCTATTATATTGCACCTTCTTCGACTCCTGTTCCGACACAGTATGTGGCTGAGGAGCATACACTGAGGGACATTACACCTGTATAGGATATTCCTTCAGCTTCTGCACATCCAGTGATTCCCATTGATCCAATTACCACAGGTATATTTATATAACTATAACAAATTTTTATACCAAAATTTATTTTTATTATAACTTGTACTGATATTTTTTTTATTTAATAACAGATTCATCTACTGATAGGAGGTGGGGGAGGGGATGTACTCTCTTGCATGCGGTATGGAACCGCCAGACATAGTTGATGGTTGAATACAATGATGATGGACAAATGATTGATAAATTTGGGTAGGAATGTTGGGGTTTTTTGGCGATGCTAGCCAAATAATTTGACATCATTCCAGTTAGCCCTCTCTCTTAGAGACATCTGCCACACTAAGTCAAGGATAATGCGTGGGCACAAATATGGGTAAAAAATATATTAGATTTAATGTAGTATTTTTTTGTATTTATATGAATTGATCTATTGGGTGTCAGCTTCGGTTTAACTTCCCTGGTGGATAAGGTGCATGACCAGCACATTTAAAGGATCTAGGAGAGATTTTTAGAGATTATAAGCATGAGTTATATGTTGGCTGGTGTGATAGAGTGGGCACGGAGTTCGAGACAGTACCTATCATGGATGAATGCCCGATAGAACAATATCACCAAATGATTACCCATTGGGCGACTGCCAAATTTAAGGTATTAATCCCATTTGAGGTATTTAAATGACAGTTTTAATATTTTTCATTAATATTATATTATTTATTATTAAAAATTATTTAGGAATATTCTTAAAAAAAAACAAAAAAACATTGATTCAAAGCAATACCTCCACACTTTGGGGCACACTACTATGTCAGATCATGAGAGGCAGCTGGTACAATATAGTTGTTTATAATTTTTCTTTAGGACTTTTACTTTTTATTGTTTCCTACTTAAATTATGTGATTTATTGAATATTGAATATATGATTATACTTGCACTTTATATTGTTTCAATGTCATTACATAAGCACAAATTGAATATTGAAAGACGTCTCCCTCGAGAAAAATTGTTTTGCTCGAGTAGAAGGAAAAAATATGGAACAGCGGTTAATGAACCGACACAAGAAAATATTATAAGTTTTAATTTGTTTATTTCAAAGTTTAATATCTATTTTGAAATTTAATAATCTATTAATATTTTTAACAGACTGCTTTAGAGGCCCCTGATACCCAGGAGCCTGATAATTTAGGGCCACATGATCATTTATATCAGGTTTTGGGAGATGAGCACTTTGGTCGAGTACACTGCCGACCTGGTAAGAATATAGTCTTGATGAGGTATTGGTCCTCTCTAGGTATCCATTCTAGTACCACTGATTTGGAACAGGTCAAGAAGCATGCAAGACAGTCTGATAAAAGGGTCATAGAGTTGGAAGAACGAGTTCAAACGAGGGAGAAAGAATTTATGAAACTGATCAAAGCTTTATCTTCATCACTTCCACCAGAGGCCAGCGCAGCTTGTCAGACATATATGTCATCGATGGGTGCATTATCCAATGCATCAGGTGTCATTTCTAGTGGCGTCCGAGATGATGACATTCATGGTGATGATGAGGATGCTGAAGAGGACGAGGGCGAGGATAAGGATGAGGACGATGGGGAGGATGGGGCCAAGGATGATCATGGGGACAAGGATGAGCATGGGGACGATGATGAGGATGATTATGAGGATATAGATGGTGGTGAGGATGAGGCTGATGATGATAGTGGTGATGGTGATGGTGATCAGTGGCAGATTGATCGATTACATTTTTGAATTCTGTATAACTCTTTATTTTTGAACCTGGTTTTTCACTCTGGTATGGATATTTTTGAATTTAGTATAACTCTTTATTTTTTACCAAATATTGAATCCTAATGATGTTATAATGGTTTATGGGGCTTCTTGGGCTTGTTCAGAGCTCGAAACCCCGGTCGGCGTAGAAAAACACTATGCCTCACGATTAGTAAACAATTTAAGTCCATCCCACAAGGTATCTACCAATAATATAGGGCCATATATTAGAATCAATGTGCATGATTTTCCTTAACCATGAACCAGGGGATGCACATCATGCACAATGTCTATAGTTTTAGTATAAGATATTATCACTGTTGTTGCACGATTTTCTTAACTGGCATACGGAAAACCGACCAAACGCATTCGTATTGTGTTGATACTTTAGGAAAATGATCCATGAGTCATATGTGACATGTACGAGTAAACCCTGCCTCAATCTGAGGCATGGTGTGGCTGGTATCACTCAAAGTGTCTCTCCTTTGTTTAAAATGGACACCCTTTTAAGTAAAAACAACTGGCATATGGAAAACAAACCAAACGTATTTGGATTGTGTTGATACTTTAGGAAAATGATCCAATGGTAATTTGAGACGTGTACAAGACAACCCCTCCTCAATCCAAGGCATGGTGTGGCTGGTATCACTCTAAATGTCTCTCTTTTGTTTAAAATGGACACCATTTTAAGTAAAAACAACTGGCATATGGGAAACTGACCAAATGTATTTGGATTGTCTTGATACTTTAACACAACGATCCATGGGTCATTCGTGAGGTGTACGAGTAGACGACACATCATTTGGACGTGCGGTTTGTGCAGCACAGCTGAATATGTTTTTTTAGGTGTTTGGCGCACTTGAAAAGCGTGCGTGGGGTGGTCAAAACCGGCCGAACGACCTCGAAATGTCATGAAATTGGATGAAAACAAATTATGGGTGAATTGTGAAATGGTCGGCTAGATGTAACATCAATCAAAGGTGTTGTGTGACTGCGGTAGCTAAAAACGCACTCTGCGTATCGTAAATAGCCAAAACATGCATTTAACGTTCAAATGCATGTCGAACGACATCAGAATGACTTAAAATCACACGAAAACACCCTGATTATTATTCGTGAGGTGTACGAGGAGAAGGAACATTATTCAGATGCGTTGTTTGCGAGGCACAACTGAATATGTGTTTTTTAGGTGTTTGGCACGCTTGAAAAGTGTGCGTGGGGTGGTCAAAACTATTTGAACGACCTCATAATTCCATGAAATCAGACGACAATAAAATGTGGGTAAATTTTGAAATGTTCAGCCATATGACACGTCAATCGGAGGTGTTGTGTGACCGCGGTGGACGAAAATGCACTCTGCGTGTCGTAAATGGTCAAAACATGCGTTTAACGGTCAAATGCATACCGAATGACATCAGAATGACTTGAAATCACACGAAAACACCGTAATTATTATTCTTGAGGTGTATGAGAAGACAAAACGTCATTCGGATGTGCGGTTTGGGCGACACGGCTGAATATGTGTTTTTTAGGTGTTTGGTGCGCTTGAAAAGCATGCGTGGGGTGGTCAAAACCAGCCGAACAACCTCGGAATGCCATGAAATCAGACGAAAATAAAGGGTGGGTGAATTTTGAAATGGTCGTCCATAAGACACATCAATCGGAGGTGTCGTGTGACAGTGGTGGCCGAAAACGTACCCTGTGTGTCATAAATGGCCAAAAAATTCGTCTAACGGTCAAATACATACCGAACAACATCAGAATGACTTGAAATCACACGAAAACACCCTAATTATTATTTTTGAGGGGTATGATGAGACAACACATCATTCGGATGCGTGCTTTGTGCGACATGGCTGAATATGTGTTTTTTAGGTGTTTAGTGCTCTTGAAAAGTGTGTGTGGGGTGGTCAAAACCAGCCAAACGACCTCAGAATGCCATGAAATTAAACAACAAAAAAGGGTGGGTGAATTTTGAAATGGTCGGACAGACGACACATCAATCGGAGGTGTCGTGTGACTGCGGTGGCCGAAAAGGCACTCTGCGTGTCGTAAATGGCCAAAACATGTGTTTTACAATCAAATACATTCCGAACGACATCAGAATGACTTTAAATAACATGAAAACACCCTAATTATTATTTGTGAGGTGTACAAGGAGATGACACGTCATTCAGATGTGCGGTTTGCACGGCACGACTGAATATGTGTTTTTTAGGTGTTTGACGCGCTTGAAAAGCATGCGTGGGGTGGTCAAAACTGGCCGAACAACCTCATAATACCATGAAATCATATGAAAACAAAGGGTGGGTGAATTGTAAAATGGTCGGTCAGACGGCACGTTAATTGGAGGTGTCGTGTGACCACGGTGGCCGAAAACGGACTCTGTGTTTCGTAAATGGCCAAAACATGTGTTTTACGATCAAATACATACACAAAGACATTGGAATGACTTGAAATCACACGAAAACACCCTAATTATTATTCGTGAGGTGTAAAAAAATACGACACATCTTTCGGATGTGCGGTTTGCACAGCACGACTGAATATGTGTTTTTTAGGTGTTTGGCGCGCTTGAAAAACATTTGTGGGGTGGTCAAAACCAGTCGAACAACCTCAGAATTCCATGAAATCATATGACAACAAAGGGTGGGTGAATTGTGAAATTGTTGTTTGGAGGTCACATCAATTGGAGGTGTCTTGTGATCGTGGTGCCTGAAAACGCACTATGCATGTCATAAATGGCCGAAACATGTGTTTTACGGTCAAATACATACCCAACGACATCAGAATGACTTGAAATCACACGAAAACACCCTAATTATTATTCGTGAGATGTAAGAAAAGACGAAACGTCATTTGGATGTGCGGTTTTCACGACACGACTGAATATGTGTTTTTTTGGTGTTTGGCGCGCTTGAAAAGCGTGCGTGGGGTGGTCAAAACCAGCCGAACGACCTTCGAATTCCATGAAATCAGACAAAAACAAAGGGTGGGTGAACTATGAAATGGTCGGCTAGGTGGCACGTCAATCAGATGTGTCGTGTGACCGCGATGGCCGAAAATGCACTCTGCGTGTCATAAATGGCCAAAACATGCGTTTAACGGTCAAATGCATATCGAACGACATCGGAATGACTTGAAATCACACAAAAACACCCTAATTTTTATTTTTCAGGTGTAAGAGGAGAAAAAACCTCATTCGGACACGTGGTTTGCGCGACACGGCTGAATATGTGTTTTTTAGGTGTTTGGTGTGCTTGAAAAGCGTGCGTGGGGTGGTCAAAACCGGCCGATCGACCTCAGAATGCCATGAAATCAGATTACAACAAATGGTGGATGAATTATGAAATTTTCATCCATAAGACACGTCAATCGGAGGTGTCGTGTGACCTCGGTGGCTGAAAACGTACTATGCATGTCGTAAATGGCCAAAACATGCGTTTTGCGGTCAAATACATACCAAACGATATCGGAATGACTTGAAATCACACAAAAACACCCTAATTATTATTCGTGAGGTGTAAGAAAAGATGAAATGTCATTCGGATGTGTTGTTTGCATGACATGGTAGAATATGTATTTCTTAGGTGTTTGGCGCGCTTGAAAAGCATGCGTGGGGTGGTCAAAACCGGCCAACCGACCTCGGAATACCATGAAATCGGACAACAACAAAGAGTGGGTTAATTGTAAAATGGTCGGCTAGATGACACGTCAATCGGAGGTGTTGTGTGACCACGTTGGCTGAAAACACACTCCAGACAGCCCCCCCCCCCCCACCCCGGACAGCCCCCCCCCCCCCCACCCACCGGACAGCCCCCCCCCCCCACACCAGACAACACCCCCCCCTCACCCCGGACGACCCCCACCCCCCGGACGGGCCCCACCCCCAGACATCCCCCCACTCACCCCGGACAGCCACCCCACCCCCTTCCCCCCCCCCCCCCCGACAGCCCCCCTCACCACCCGGACAACCCTCCCACCCCCCAGACATCCCCACGCACCACCCGAACAGCCCCCCACCCCCCGGACATCCCCCCACCTCAATATGAGGCATGGTGTGTTTGGTATCACTCAAAGTGTCTCACTTTTATTTGAAATGGACAATATTTTAAGTGAAAACAACAACTGGAATACGAAAAATCTTCAAAAGTCTACACATCGATTCTTGAAATTAAGGGATAAAAAATAAAATATGGTTTATTGGTCATACGTTATTAGAAGAAAATATTCACAAGGCATAGATTGAAATAAAATGGGTCATAGTATATATAGAAAAACATTAATTATATTATCAATGAGTCTCAACATCCCATCATGAACATGCACCAACACTCATGTTCTGATTCTCAATCACGGGTAATTCGTTCTATACAATAACATACAATAAATAAATATCATATAGTGATTTCATATGAAACCTTTAAACACTCAAGAGTACCATATAACAAATTGGTCAACAAGGCTACACATAGATTCTTGGAAAATAAGTTTAAAGTCTCATAAAAATACCCCAATGGTGAGGAATACATATGGTGACACCATAGCCCCATGGATCACATCAATCCCATCCTTAAACAGTGGTTTCTAGGACCAAACCAAAGTCCCTTTGGGAACCCAATACCAAAGAATTAATTTAATATTCATACCCACTACCCAAGATGGGGATTCATCTCACATCACACCCAGGGGAGAAAATTACAATTATCCACATACCCCCTTATTCTAATTGAAAAGTCTATGAAAAACATGTAGGCTATTCCGACAACCCATCTCATATGTCGATATTAGCCAATGTTTCCCACTAACACATCAGGAACCATTTATACATGGATACATAATCATTAGAGGAATATAAACATCCCATGTTCTTCCTATAACTCATCCTATGCCTAAGAACATGACCACTACCATTGTCTATCTTATGGGTATCATGATCCTTGTCCACTTTACCCAAGTTTTTCTGTTGGTTTTAAGATACTCAACCCAAGACCGTGAATAAACATCCCATGTGCTTCCTATAACATGTAGGTTTTTTCTCTTGTGTGTATTGGTGTTGTGGTTTGAGTGAGTAATGAATTCTAAATTTTGAATACTCTTATGTCTGTCGGTGTTGTGGTTTGAGTGAGGAATGAATTCTAAATTTGGAATACTCTTATGGGTGTTATTTTATTTCCTATAACATGTAGGCTTTTTCTCTTATGGGTGTTATTTCATTTTAATTTCTAAATTTCTAAATTCTGGAATGAATTATAAATTTTGAATACTTTGGATAGAGATTTTGTTTTGGTGTTGTTGTAGGTCTGGAGAGGGGGAGGTGTGTTGTTATGTTGCTGTGGAGGTGTGTTGTTGCAGGTCTGGAGAGGGGAGAGGGGCCTACTGCTGTGGAGTTGAGAAAATCTATACCAATAGTTTTCAAAACCGTTGGTATAGATTCTATAATATAACTATACCAATGGTTTTGTTATAACTGTTAGTATAGGTTTATACCAACAGTTATAAAAAAATTGTTGGTATAGCCTTATGGATTTCCATATCCCCTATATACCAACAGTTTACAACTATTGGTATAAGTGTAACACACATATACCAACGGTTTCACAAACCGTTGGTATATGTTATACTTTAACACACATATGTCAACGGTTTGTAGCAAACTGTTGGTATACCTTCTATTTTGACACCTATACCAACGGTTTTCATAGAACCATTGGTATAGGCCTATTGTCACATCTTACTTGGACACGGTTGAGGGAACCGTTGGTATACTATATAACAACAGTTTTCAGGCCTTTACCAATGGCTGTGAACTGTTGGTAAAGTGTAAAATTCTAGTAGTGGTTTCTTCTTCACCACCATTGGAAGGGAAATTAGGGGATGAATTTCTTTAAGGGGGAAAGTTTTTAAGAACCCAGATCTTTATTTTAGGTTTTTTTTAGGAAAAATGAAGAATTTGGAAATTTTCTAATTACACATTGTGTACTCTTGAGTACACACCGTGTACCTGGTTTCCACGTGTAGTTGTGTACTGTCCATGTAACGGCTGAGTACATGGCCATGTGGGTGACCTGGTTGACCACCAAAAGTGAGTTTGGTTGAGGCTAGTACATGGAGTGTACATTAAATGAACACGTTGTGTACTTTTCTTTTTATTTTATTAATAGGAGTAGGGTCGTGTCTCATCTACATAAATACCTTCTTCTTCTCGTATCTCATACAAGAGAGCAATGTACAATAGAAGATATTTGAGCTTCTCTCATTCCTTCGCCCGAGATCCAATTGAGACACCTCCAGGTGCGTTGGATTCCCACCAGTGTGTTATATCTTTCCCTAGAGCCTCTATTACTAATTTATCCTCTCTCTTGTGTTATCAAGGGTTGGTAGTTTTTACCATTTTCATATATCTATATCGTTCTAGGATGATTCAAGGCCCAACGTTCGAGAGTGTTCATCATACAACATCATGGTAGATTATTTGTGCCTTTCTTCGATTATCTTTGGATTATATATGCATAAAGTACTGAAAACCCATGTAGGGGTATTGTGTATATTGGATTTTGACCCAGTTTAATACCTTCTATGGTTTTGTTTTTTGATTAAGGTTATTGCCTATGCATAAGATCGTATACCCTTATTATGGAACACCCTAAGGGTGTGTTCCCTTGTTTAGTTTTTTATGGACTTTTGGACTAGGTTTCCTATGAGGCATACTGTGTTTCCATGCCTTGAGTTGTTTAGGATGGAGTTGATTGGTTATAGATGATGCCTATTTGTATTGTTTTATTAAAGTTGATCCATGTAATAGTTTGAATTGCATATAGAGCCTTTAATGAATGTTGTATGTGCACTGATCTTCTTTGGACCATGATAACCTTAGACTAGGAAAACTGTGGGGGTTTCCATGTTTATTTACACAGGACTGTGAGATCCTTGATATAGATTTTGGCCCAGTGGGTATTGACCATGAGAGCTACCCGAAGGTCGTTTATGATTTATTTATACTGTGTTGACCCAGGGAGTATTGACCGTGATAACTACCCATGAGGTCGTTATCATTACTCTATGCTATGTGGGACCATGGGGGTTAGACCGTGAGATCTTTCCTAGAGGGTCGGTTGTGGATGAATGAATGATTGTGATGAGTCTTTCAAGACAAATCACAAGCTTGGACTCGATCTTACTTTGTTGTTTAGATGGTCTTCTGAGACGTCTGTTGTTACTATTACATAGAGGGATATAGAGCTTAGGTTAGATCTCGAGATTCATTATTCAAGGGTTTGAATAATTAATAAATGAAAATGAATGTAATTCAAAATTATAGGATTGTTTACTTTTGAGTACTTCTTAGTTTATTGCTTCATTTCTGCATATTGTCTGCTATATATATTCACTAATAATTAGGCACAGATCTTTTGGTGGTTGCCTACTGGGATTAGTATCACACCCTATTTGGGTCATGTTTTTGGACCCAAATAGATTATATAGTTGCAGGTATATATAAGGTAAAGTACCCTTCATCATCAGGTACTTGATTGTTGTTGGAACTGGAGGGCAAGGGACCAAGATGAGGCATGCAATGCTGTTGGATTTTACTATTTTCTGTACTTTGGTTTTAGTACTGTATTTTAAGCATTGTTAATTGTTTGGATGATTTCATAGATACTTGTGACATGCATCATTATTTATATATATGTTGCAGTTGTTTATACTATCAGTCTTATATTGTTTACTTTTTTTGTATGGTGTTACTGCTTCCGTTGTTGTTTATTATCTGTTATTCCACTATGTATACTCTTACAATGAGGGCATAGTTTCCCCAATGTCTTACCTTTTCCCTCACTTCTATTAAGAAGCCTCTTGAATTTGGGGAAATGTGCTTGAGGTTATATGACCAACCGGGTTCGGGGCACCTTTGGAAGGCACCCGGATCCGGGACGTTACACACGATAGTGTGATCAACCTATTTTCTTTATACGTATTTATTTTACTATCTAAAATAAATACGTCATTACACCATGGATATGAAATTTAGGCTATGGTTATATTTCAATCAAAGGGTCAAGATATCAACTCCCATAAAGATGGAAGGAACAATTCTTTCCTCAATTTATCCATTAATGACATGTCAATTGTGACGCACCCAGCATACCCTACTTCCTACCAACATATGGCGTGATGGGTTTTTTCAAACAATCTAATTGCGCGAGTCATGACATGTATTAATGATAATATTAAATTATAATAACCATTACACACACTCACATATAGGAATATATGATGACACTAAAACATACGAAATTCCTACTGGTGGGTCTGTTCTCATAATCTCCCACATTGGATATTACCAAGTGTGAACTTCATGATAAGAAGCCTCATCCGCTTATGAGTAATCACACCTGGTGGTCTAAATATTGTGTGTCCCATCATAGTACATTATCCAATTGTAGAACAATATTAAGAATATTGTCATAGCACTTCAAGATTATCATCATAGCAGGGAAAAACTATGACCTTATCAGTATGAAAAATACTCTAGAACATTATTACATTAAATCCATGTAGAAAAATGAACAATATATAATAAGTTGTTTAATTAATATTTAATACATCAAATAAAAAAGTAATCAAAGTACAATAAGTTGGTCCTAGGACACCAACTCTGAAAAACTTCCACTTAGACTAGAGCCAACTGCCTACGAATTTCAGTATGCTAGACCTCAAATGATAATCATGTTTCTACTGATTCAAGGCTTTGGTCAAGGGGTTTTCCACGTTGTATTTTGTGAAAATACTACTCACTGTAACCTCACCTCTCTGAAAAAAAATCCTCAAGAGATGATACTTTAAAATATGTGTTTCGTCTGCTAATGTGACCTTGGATCTTTTACGAGTGTCACTGCTACAGTGATATCATAATAGAGTGTGATAGGATCTTTACTACTAGGTACCACATAAAGCTCTTAGATGAAGTTGCACATCCATACTACTTCCTTAGCTGCATCAGAAGATGCAATATTCTCATCTTCCACTGTAGAATTTGTGACCACATCCTGCTTTGAGCTCTTCCAGCTCATAGCACCTCCATTCAAAGTGAATATATATCCCGTTTATAACTTCATTTCATCTTGATTGGTTTGGAAACTAGCATATGCATATTCTATGATGGCTAATTCCTCATCTCCTCTATAGACCAAAAACATATCCTTAGTATGCCTCAGATATTTAAGAATGGTCTTGAATTTTATCCAATGGTAGTCACTTGGATCAGCTTGATATCTTCCTACCACACTCAATGCATAGATAACATCTGACCTAGTACATAGCATTGCATACATGACTGACCTAATCGTTGATGCGTAATGAATCCTTATCATTCTCTTTCTTTCCTCATGTGTTTGAGGACACATTTTTTTGGAAAGATGAATATCATGTGATACTGACAATAATCCCCTCTTAGATTGTTCCATGTTGAATCTCTTCAGCATCTTGTCAATGCACTACGCCAAAGTAGGCATTTGGCGGCGGTTTTTCAAAACCACTACAAAACGATTTAATGGTTATTTTTTAAAATTGGGAGAATCATTTAGCGGCAGTTTATTTTTTATTTTTTATTTTTTATTTTGTATTTTGTATTTATTTATTTTTTTATTTTTTTATTTTTTTTATTTTCGTAATTAATTTTTTTATTTTTTTATTTATTTAATTTTTTAAATCTAGTAATTAATTTTTTTTAATTTTTAATTATTTAATTTTTTTTAATTCTCATAATTAATTCATTTTTTTATTTTTTTTATTTTTTTTATTTTTTTATTTTTTTAATTAATTTATTTTATTTAATATTTATTATTTATTATTTATTATTTATTATTTATTATTTATTATTTATTATTTATTATTTATTATTTATTATTTATTATTTATTATTTATTATTTATTATTTATTATTTATTACCATGCACATGCACTTGCACATGCCATACATGGCATGCAAAAAATCTACTTTTGATGAGATTTGAATCCCTTACCTCTTGGTTATTCTGCAAAGATTTTATCGCTCGAGCAAGCTCTTCATGTGGTGAGTAAATATAATTTAATATACTGATATATATATCGATAGAAAAAATAACACATAACAAATAGATAGGGACTAAATAATTAGAAATTAATAATTAATAATTGATTATTGATTATTGATTATTTATTATTTATTATTAATATTTAATAATTAATAATTAATAAATAATAAATAAAATTTAAATGACTAATAAATAAATAGATATATAATAAGATAATAAATAGTAAATAGTAAATAATAAATATACAATATACAATATACAATATATAATATACAATTGTTGTGAAATTGATCGAATGCCAATTGAAACCGCGAAGCATTTCAAAACCAGAAATGTAAGATCGGTCGTAGGCGAAGCGCATTATTGAGAAAGGGAGCATCAAATTTGCATATGGCAATTGTAACGACAAATAGAAATACAAATACAAGAGAAATACAAAAGGTAAATAACACAATGTTGAGCCAAAGGTCTATCTCATTTCATTAACATATCACCGTATTTATAGAGTACATGAGATCTGATCCAACGGTGAGAATATGGAAGGTTGGCCATTAAGAGGGGAATTAATTGAGAATTCATGAGTCATCATAATTGTCATAATTATGAAATCCATTAATAACGTTTCATAACACCCCCCTTGGATGTCATAATTTCATGGAGCCTTATTTAATCTTCACTTAAAAAACCCTACGGGAAAAATAAGTGAAGCCAAAATAAAAGAATCCCATATCATGCTGCCTCATTAAAAACCTTATCAGAAAAACCTAGTGGGAAAACCTGATGAAAGGAAAAAGAGTGCAGTGTTCCCAACTCCCCCTGATTATATCATTTAGTTGTGTCTTCAGGACATCAATTAATATTATTATTTAATTATTTCTTCAGGACATGGGAGGAAGACCATAGGTAATAATGAATGGTCTCATTGAAAATTATGACTCGTGGGGAAGGCCAACAATTTTCATTAATTATAGATATCCATAATAATTTATAACATTCCATTGAATATCTGTTCTGATGTATTATTGCCTAATTAAAAACCTCATCAAGGAAAAACCCTTCAGGGGAAAACACTTGATTAGGGAAAAATAGTACAATAACATCAAGTCCCCAGAATGTTGCCTCGTTACAAACCTTATCAAGAAAACATAGTGGGAAAAACTTGACTAAGGGAAAAAGAGTACAACAGTTACATCTCCCATTCATAATGATCATCATTTATCTCATAGGATGTCCATGATCAATTCATAACCAAAACATTTAGTTTTTGAATTTTGGAATAATAATAACTTATACCCTTTAGGTTTCAATAAATGGGGAAGAACATTAACTTGCATCATAATATGATTTATTGTCATTTGCAAGGTACATATGCACATGTACATTTATATCCTTCAGGGATTAATAAAATGTGCGTTTATATTTAATCCTTCTGGGATAGGTAGGTTCTTCATCAACCCCTTATGTATGAAATCTATCACTCTTGGGAGCAAGGTATTTAATTATTCATTAAGGGTAAAACCATTCCAAAATTTAACATTTCATCTCCAGGATGATTAATTCAAAATACTAGGGCATTCCCTATAAGTCGTTGATTTCAGAAAACTCTTCAAGAGTTTAGATTTTTTTCAAAACATCTTAATAATATGATGACTAAAATGATTCATACAAACCATGGGATGATAAATCCAACTTATATTCTTCCTTAACTTAATATGGATAAATGAAATACAACTTATTCAATTCACCCAATAATTTATCAGATTGGGTGAAACTTTTATAATTTTGAATATGCTTTAGGCATTTTGAACCCTTCTGGGATTCATATAAATATCCAAATATACAAGGAAGAATATTTCTTGTAATAAGATCATCGATATTCAATAGTCTTGATAGTTTGGATACTCAATATAGAACTTTATATGTTGAACACTTCATAAGTTACTTTAATAATTTTGGCCAATTATTATGATGTCGACAACTATCAAAATCCATTGTCATCGATGAGTTTTAAAAGCATTCATAGAAAATATATAACCAACAACATTTTATTGAGATCTCGTAATTTTTCTAGTACTAGTGTCACTTTAGGGACAATATCTAAAAATATATAATGTTGTCGATATATTCATTTTCCTCTTCAAGGGAAAATATATTTATTACTTTCTACTCGTGAGGAACAATGATTTTATATAATCAGTTCAACCACACTTTGGGTGTGTATAATTAGACTATTGATTTTCAACACTTTACATTCATGTGTGTGTTGGGAGCATCACACCAATGGTTATGCAGGACCATATAATATATGATACTCATTATTTCTTTTAATCAGCATGCATAACATGCAATGTATACTCACTAGTAGCAAATAACACATGTGATCATTTAGTGGATGCATATTTCATATATATGGATCACATGGTAGGTGGGCACGCCCATATATACTTCTTCATAAGTATATGGGAAATTTATTTCTATAATATTTGTTAATGATATAAATAATTTACCTCAAAAATGGGTACCTCAGGGTAAATTATCATACAAGGGGAATTCATAATGACTTAATGATAATAAATTCATTGATAATTTTGTAGACATGCATCCGTTAAATAAATTCATCATTCTCCTCCTGATGGATGTCTACTATGTTATCAATAAATCGATGCTCGTGTATACTTGAATCAATATCTTTCATTATAATTGATCCTGGATAGACAAAACCATCATGTCATATATTTAAAGTGCCAGGATCGGTAAACTTATGGTTTACCATTATTGATTCGATTGTACGTAACAAATTCTTTATAATCACTTTTATGAATGCTTGTTATATATCGAGGTACCTCTTTTGTCTCCATATGATATTCATTTTCAAGAATACCATTCATATATATCATTGAGACTTTAGATATAACAAAGCATTAAGAATTTTTACTACCAGGTAGGAATATATTCGATATTCTGGAGTCATTTATTAATTTTTACTACTGGTAAATGTACTTATATGCGCATATACTAATGCATATATGATTTCTTTTGAAGCATTTAATCAAAAAAAATATTTTGCTTCAAGATCAACACATATAAGATCTTCAGGATCTTTCATTGTGAAAACTCATATTTGTAGTTATAATTTCCGCTTATGGTGGTTGATGAATTCATAATATAATCATAATGGGTTAGACCCATCACCAAGTGGATTATTGCATAATTTAGAACTTCTACCCAAAATATTTTGGAACTTCAAGCCCAAATACTATTTTTCAATACATCTAACTGGGATAGGATCCCCTGCATCTTTTGAAGCTGGTGAATGTGGTAGTGAGAACCAATGTGGAAGAATCTTCTGGATTCACGACACACCTTATCGTCATCCAAAATTATAATTCATAAACAACATTCACTTTATCAAATGAAAGGTAAATCATTTTATCAAACCTCATCAACTCTCAAATATTCATGATATCATAAATCATAAAAAAAATCATGAATAATTTCATTCGCTTCAAGGAATGAGATATAGTAAGTAATACTATATTCACATCGGGGAATTCATTCATTCATCGGATTCCATGATCCATGAATGATAATTTATTATTTATCAATAAAGATCATATTGAATAAAATATAAATTTTATTGATTATGATGATTATTGCTTTAATCACTTCAGGTGGTAAAATCATTTTCATAATATATATCGAATTATCAAAACTATATAATTCAATTATTTCATTTATGAAATATATAAACAACAACATCCACTTCAGGGGATAGATAAATTACATGAGATGATATTAATAATCCATAAGAATATGATAAATAATAATGTTTCCCTTTATATTGTTACCGCATGAATAATAAATGATAAATAAAGATATTATTCAATATAATTTCCAAGGACATTATTTTCATATCATTCTTCAAGGATGTATTATTTTATACATATTCATAAAAAAATTTGGTCTGTAAATATTTATTATCATCAAACGACTTCTGGTGGTTATATTTTTATTATTTGTTATAAACAAATACAACACAATGATCATTCTCCAAACATCATATTCACCTCAAATCAGGTATATTTGTATTCACTTCGGGGAATGAAATAAATCATTTTCAATAAATATTCTCATTCACTCTGGGGAATATAATAAAATTATTTGTTTGAGTTTTATAGTGTCTTCAAGAAGATTTCATGAATATTCAATTCAAAAATTTCATCCACTTTGGGGGATTAATATATATAAAATATATTTACTCTTGTTCATAAAGAATATTTAATTTCTCTAAAACATTTTATAAAATAAAAGAAAGAGAAAATAAATAAAACAAATATTTACAAATATTTAAAGTAAACATCATCTCCATCATGAACCTTTATATAGCATAATCAAACTTGACACCTTTAGGGTTAACAAGAAATAAGAGATATGAAATTTCATGGTTCATGGAATTATTAGTGAACTTCGGATCGATGTACGACAGGTACGTGATGATCATCAAACTTCGACTCAACGTACGACGGGTACGTGATGTTCATCAAACTTTGTCTCGACGTACGGTGGGTACGCGATGTTCATCAAACTTTGGATCAATGTATGATGGGTACGCGATGTTCATCATTAAACGGCTCGACGTACAAAGGGTACGTGATTTTCATCATTCAATGGCTCGACGTACGACGGCTACGCGGTATTCATCATTCAACGGCTCGACGTACGACGGTTACGCAATATTTATCATTCAACGGCTCGACGTACGATGGGTATGCGATTTTTATCATTCAACCACTTCTGGTGTTGTATTTGATGAATGATGTTTGTCTCGGAATCTACTACATCAGTTATTAATCAAACACATTATCTCCAAGGAATGAAGTGAAATTTGTCAATCGCGAGTCATTACAGCTCTTCAGGAGCTCATTATTTTTCCCACAACAAGAGATTAAGAAAATCATATATTATTTTTAGATTTATCAAGAGGGGAAAAATAAATGTAACAATATCTTACATGTAAAATAAGACTCTCCTTTTTGATACAACACTTTGAAAGAGTGGAGTCGATGCGCATGCGAAAGAGTGTGTCAAAAGAATAATGATAATAAAAACATGTGACATACCTTTTTCCCACAAAATTTTTCTTATGTCGATGATGGGGATGAAGGTAGCATCATCATGATGCACAATGCGGAGAGGATGATCGTGCTGATAATGTGTTGTGAAATTGATCGAATGCTGATTGAAACCGCGAAGCATTTTGAAACCGGAAATGTAAGATCGATCGTAGGTGAAGCGCATCATTAAAAAAGGGAGTGTCGAATTTGCGTATGACAATTGTAACGACAAATAGAAATACAAATACAAGAGAAAAAAAATAAATTAATAGTTGAATATAAATAATAAATAATAAATGAATAATTAATAGATAATAAATAATAAATTATCAACAAATAAATAATGAATATATAATAAATAAGTAATAAATAATACGCTGGTAATAAATTAATGATAAAATAAATAATAAATAATAAATAAATTAATAAATAACCAGCAAATAACTACTAAATAAATAATAAAAAACATGTCAATTATAAATTAATAATAAATTAAAAATATATATGTTATAATATATAATATATATTAAATATTAAATATTTATTAAATATTTATTTAGAAATAATTTAATAATAAAAATTAATCAATAAATAATAAATCAGTAGTAAATAAGTATTAAAATAATTAATAGAAATAGTAAATAATAAAAAATAATTGAATAAATAATAATTAATAATAATTAATAGTTGAATAAATAATAAATGATAAATTATAAATGGATATAAATATCTATAAATATATATAAATATAATGAAATTTACATAAATATGTATAAACACACATTTATGTTACATAAATATGTATAAACACAATCTGATATATAATTATATATTAATATAAATATATATATAAACACAAGTGAATATAAATATCTCTATATATATTTACACATATATGATATAAAAATATATAAACATAAATATATATAGATATTTACAAATGTATAAAAATATACACAAATATTCATAAATACATATAAACATATAAATATAATTTATAATAAATCACCAAAATAGGGGAAACCACAATAATTGCAATACCATCTAATCAATAGAAATACAAATCAATGGAATAAAATCATAAATGGCATAAAAAGCATATGAATACACTCTTAAACGAAGATAAAATCTCATCGAATGTGTAGGATATATATATATATATATATATACTTAAATTTATTTAAATATATTATATATTAATATTTAATTACATGTATTAGAATATAAATATAAATATATATCTGTTTATTAATACACATGCATATGTATATATAAACATTATTTATATATGTATATATATATATATATTCATATAGTTTTACTATAAATTCATTTATACGCTATATTTAGTGATAATGATGTATTTATATAAAAATATATTTATAAATGATGTATACACCTAATATTATTAACACACACACATACACATATATTTACACACACAAGTGCGCATTTATATTTCTCAAATACACAAACAAATATTTACATATATATGTATTTATTTACATATATTAGAATATACACATAAATATATATTTTTTATTGACACGCATACATTTATATATAAGCATACTTACTTATATAGGTATATATATAAATATTAATGCATTTTTTATAAGTTAAATAAAATGGATAACTATTTATATTAAATTAAATGGATAATTTATATTCATTTCCATATGGTTTATATATTTAAAAATAGAATTTTATGTAAATATATATTTATAAAATTGATTTACTATAAGTAAATATAAGAAAATATGCATATATTTAATTATAAATCAAACTAAATTATAAAAAAATGATAAAAATTCAAAACCATAATATCAATATGAATGTAAGTCCTGGGAATAAATTCAGTCTCTACCGAAAAAAGATAATAAGACCCTATTAAACGAGGTTGAAACTCCATCGAATGTTAAAAAATTAGGATAATCCTACTAAAAACTCCATTTTGAGTCCTTCTGGGACTTTTTTATCCTTTAAAAATATTTATGGGGTCCAACCGATCATTATGACATAGATCTATTTACAAAGTTTGATTTGATATGTGGTAGAGCCCAAATGGACACCCGGATCAAAAGTTGTGGTCGTTTGAAGTTGAGGTTTGATTTCTAACTTTTCTTAAAACTGTAATAAATTTTATTATTTTAATTATTACAAAATAATTATATAATTTGGTTTTAGTTCATTTCATAAGCTTCGATTTGACTAGTTTTGGAGTTAAAACGGACACGCAGATCAAAAGTTATGGTCATTTGATGTTGAAGTCTGATTTTCAACTTATTGAATAATTATCTTAACTTTCAAATTATTATTAAAAAATAATTATAAATATTTATTAATTAACACATTATAATTAATTGAAATTATAAATAATAAATAATATATGATAGTAAATAACAAATCATAAATCATAAATCATAATTAAATATTTTATATTTTATATTTTTTCCTTTAATTTAGCGGTGGTTTTTTAAAAGCTGTTGCTATTTTGCGGTGGTTTCTAGAAAATTGTTGTTGAATTTTTTAAAAAAAAAAATACGAAAAAATTAAAACCACATTTTGCGGTGGTTTTTTGGAACCATCGCTAAAAACTCGCCGCTAAATCTGTTTTTTCCTATAGTGATGTATGTACTTTGACTTAGGTCAAACAACCTCTTAGATCTATCATGATTGATCTTGATCCCAAGAATATATGTTGCCTCACCCAAGTCCTTAATAGAGAAGCATTTATTTAAACATGCCTTATAAAACTGTAAGACTGATATTTTGTTTCCCATGAGTAATATGTCATCAACATATACTATTAATAAAATGACCACACTTCTACTAGACCGTTTATAGATACACGACTCACATTCATTCTTTATAAAACCAAAATTCATTATAGTTGCATCAAAATGAATGTTCCATGACCAATATTCTTAATTTAATCCATAAATGGTTCTTTACAATTTCCATACCTTGTTGGCATCCTTTGGTGTCACAAACCCTTCAGATTGTTTCATATAGTCATTCTTCTGAAGGTTCCTTTTATGAAAGAATTTTTTGTAATCCATTTTCCAAATCTCATAATCATAGAAGGTCGCGATGGTAAGTAGAATTCTGATGTATTTTAGTATTTCAACTGGTGAAAATGCTTCATCGTAGTCAATGCTTTGATGTTGTTTAAACCCTTTTGCAACTAGTCGTGCCTTATAGATATTGACTTCTCCATATATGTCTAGTTTCTTTTTGAATACCCATTTGCAACCAATATACTTTACCTCTACTGGATGGTCTATCAAAATCTAGACTTGGTTTTGGTATATGAAATCCATTTCAGAATTCATGGATTCTTGCCACTTGGAAACATTTGTTCCCCATACTTCTTCCTTATAGGTTAGAGGATCATTATTATAAACTAATAATGATTCACCATCATTAGTTACTATAAAACCATAACGTTCTAGTTCTCTAACATTTATTGTACTCCTACTCATTACTTGTGTCTCTGGAATAGTATCTTCTCCCATGGGGCTTTTTGAAATCTGTTCTTATACTGACTCTTGTGTGCCTTGAGCCTCAACTTTATCGAATTCTATCTCGCACCCACTATCTCTTTTAGATATGTTCTCCCTCTCAAATAAAATGGAATTTATTGCCACTTTAACCCTTTTTTTATAGGGTTCGTATAGGTAATATCCTCTGGTTTCCTTGGGGTATCCTATAAAGGTACACTTTGCGCCTTAGGGTATAAGTATGTTACCTGAAGAGGCCTTAACTAACGCTTTGCTTCCCCACACATGCAAATTAGATAACATGGTTTTCTTTTGACTCTAAAATTTGTATGTAATATCATTTATCAATTTATTTGGTACTTGGTTTAGTATATGTGTTTTAGTTTGTAATGTGTATCCCCAAATGGATAATGGAATTCTCATATGACTCATCATTTATCTCGCCATGTCCAGTAAGATTTGGTTCCGCATTTGGCAAACACCATTCCACTGAGTCATGTAAGGAGGAGTGGGTTAGGATAGGATCCCAAAATCCTATAAGTAATTAATGAAGTTTTGATTAATATATTCTCTGTCACATTTTGATCAGAGTTTCTTAATCTTATTATCAAACTGGTTCTCAACTTCATTCTTATATTCCTTGAATTTATCAAAATATTTTGACATGTACCTCATTAAGTAGACATATTTATATCTACTAAAATCATTAGTAAAAGTTTTGATGTATGAGTAAACTCCTCTTGATTCAATATAAAATGATCTGCACACATCAGTATGAACTAATTCAAGAAGATATTTATCCCTTTCACCTTTCCCACTTAATGGGGCTTTGACAAATTTTTCTTATAAACATGTGTGACATACACCAAGTGGTTTTAGTTCAAAAGAATCCAAATATCCATCTTGAGGTAATTTATTCGAGCGTTTTCCATTTACATAACCTCGTCAGTGATGCTAAAGTTAGGTGTGGTATGAGTCATGTGAAATAAATTCATTATCGATTGTCATTACTTGGTTCGTGCAATCCAACACACAAATATCATTATTTAAATGTCTTACCATAACAAATTATATATTTATAAAAGAAGAAACATCTATTCCCAAATTTGAAAATAAATCCATCAATATCAAGTATAGATACATAAATAGTGTTTTTAGTAACATATGTAACAAAATAAAAACCTTTCAAAATCAATATTATTTCAGTCGGCAACATGAGGTGGTAGTCCCCGATAGCTACAACAATAAGTTTATCACCATTGGATGATCATAGATCTACCTCCCCTTATTCAATCTTTCTAAATATACTTAGTTCTTGTATTTGACTATATATGTGAGAACCAGAAGTTGTATCTGATACCCAATTTTTAGAAATAAATAAATTTCACTTGATAACAAACACACATGAAATTTCTACTTTCTTCTTTGACCGGGTGTAGTTTTTCTTTTAGCAGCCTTTCTTACCGTGTTTGAAATAGACAACATCCTATTCCATTGCTTTCCCCTTGATCTTCCTTTTCTTAAAATGGCATGAATAAGCTTTGGACTTAAAGATATTCGCTATCTCTTTCTATTTGTTCACCATAATGACAAAAGTTTTTTAATACTTCATATCCTTATTTACTTGGTAAAGAAGAGTGAGGTGATTTGTCATAGGATTATCAATTTTGTTCATATTAAAATTATTAAATCTAGAGAATCTCTGAGGGAGTGATTTTAGAATGAGATCAGTGCCTAGTTATTTGGGGATTTCAAACCCTAGAACCTCTAAGCGCTCAATACAACCAATGATCTTGATTACGAGAGGCCTATTTGGAGCACCCGCTCTAATCTTGCTCTAAAATATCGCCTTGGAAATATCAAATTGTTCATATTAGATCTCTCCTAATAATGACCATATAGGTTCTCAATCATGTTACATGTATCCATGTTTCCATGAGACTTCATGAGTTTACTATACATAGAAGAAAACATAAAACATTGAACGTCGATAGTGTTGTTCATATATTTTCCATATACAAGGAACTCTTCATCACTTACATCCTTAGTAGTTAGATCAATAAATGAGGATTCTATCACAGATGATTTCTTTTCATAGCATGCTTTACCATTCCTAGAAGTTATTTTTAGTTATGAGGTTTTTGTTATCCAATATTGATCATAGGTATAATGAATATGATGATCTTTCCATTTTATTCTACAATTAAAAGAGCACATAATTAATACTTTGACGGATTACAAATTGGATGTGATATAATAAATTGATTTTATTAAATCTCCCATTATTGTATCAAGTTCCAATAACCCTCACCATTGAACTTTAAATGTCTAGTTGCTCCGACATTCTAGTGGAAAGGATCCATATTCTCCTTTGCATAACCCTAAAAAGGGTTAGTCAAGATATTTAAAGGTATTTAGGAGGGTAGGTTTTCCAACTATGAGCTTCCATCTCCTTTATATGTTGAGTAGACTCCCTTATCCTAAAATCCTAACTTGGATTTCCACAACACTTGTCTCTAAATTACACCAAGTATATCAAGGGATACTCCGCTTGATGTAAAATGGTTAAGTCATCCCAAAACCTTCATAATAACCCCCTTATAAAAGTAAGTGTCCCAAAAAGGATTGTTCAAACACTTATTTCTATTGAGTTTCATTCCCAATCAAGTAATGGAATGCTAAGTCTAACTTAATATTTATTTGTGGGATTTTTAATTTATTATGAATAAATTTTATCTCGTTTAATCCTTTACATGTCTTGTTAATATTAAGTGGAAGTCACTTAATTAATTAACCACATTGGATAAAATATTTACAAATAATTCATTTATTAAATTTTTGTCTTTTTTCATTAATTTATTTATTTATGTGATCACGACCTTGCATCTATAAAATAAATATTTTCATAGACAAAAAAAATTAATTAATTAAATAAATCATTCATGAGCTTTATCTAATGGTTTATTTAATGATAGGAAATTAAGCCCATGGGGTGTTAGCCGAGTGGTACCCGCTGGTTATACCCCTCGCTCTTCATGGTAACTGGCATAGGATCGAGTCCCACCAGGCTCGAACACTGTTCGTATTATGAATAGGGCGATTCAAAGTCATTTCTTAGCTGGGGATGTAAAGACCCGAAAAATTCAAGGAAATTTTTTTTCTTAATTTTATTTGGATTTTTACAAGAACGCAGTTTTAGAAGGCACCTGATTCTGAGGCCCGGTGTGCCCGGAATCATTTTCCAAAGTTTGGCTCGGGTAAGTTCAGTGAATGGCCCGCAGAAGATTCGTCGGTGCGGCGGTGCCAGCAGCGATGGGTGATGGCGCCGTTTGGCATCGGCCAACCACGGTGGTAGCAAGCAGAGCATCGTCGCGCGCCATGAAGAGGAGCAGTGGCATCGAGTCGATGTGGTAGCAGGGGCGGCCGGCTCTTGTCTGTTAGTGTTGGCAGAAGGTTGCGTGTCGTCTCGTGCCATGGTGAGGAGGATGCGGCTTTGAAGTCGCGGCGGAGGTGAAGAGGAACCGCGCCCCGCAGGTCCCACTGACAAGTGGTCGACTCTATGTGGAACTACCGTTTTAATACACCCGAAAGGATTTTTCATTCGGGAAGGGGGGCAGCCACCTGGCTAGCAGACCGCACCAGCCACCCGACTAGCGGATCGCGCCAACCACTAAACCGGGTTGCCCAGGCGGGCCATGCCCAACTGCGGCAGGTCAGGCCGATCTGCGACCCAATGGTCCGAGCCCACGGCCCATCCCAGTCGGGTTGGCCCAGCTAGTTCAGGTCAGGCTGGGTCAGACCTGGACTGGGTCAGGTCGACCCGAACTGGTTTGGGTCGGCCCAGGTCGGTGCAGGTCGGGTCGGACCAGACTCGGACCCCTTTTCGGCCCAGTTACGCTTAAAAGACCGTATCTCGCAAACCAGACGTCTGTATAAAGAACCATATATGGTGATTGAATCCTTGGAATGATATGGTCCTTTTGAGATACTCAAACTGAGTTTTGGAGAAAGTTGGAGTATGGCTGAGTTGGATCAAACCTGAATTCAATCGGGCCCTCGGCACTAAAATGCTTATAACTCATAGATCGGGCGTCCGATTGACACGCCGTCTGTTGTGTTGGAACCCTTATGACATGGCGGACCTTTGAGTTACTACTTTGTGGAAAGTCATGGAAGATGAGACACAACCGATATCTTGAGGAATGGATACTGCGGAACTCAAGTGCACCGGGTACGGAGAATCCTCTGGCTGGTTGTCAATTTTAGAGCGACCCTGTGTGGATCATCATTATAGCAACCCTGTGTGGATCAGAATTATAGTAACCTATTGTGGGTCTACATTATAGTGACCTTATGTAGATCATCATTATAGTGACCCTATGTAGATCAACATTATAGGGACCCTGTGTGGATCAGTATTATAGCGACCCTGTGTGGATCAGCATTATAGCGACCCTTTGTGGATCAGCATCATAGTGACCCTATGTGGATCAGCATTATAGTGACCCTGTGTGGATCAACATTATAGCAACCCTGTTTGGATCAACATTATAGCGACCCTGTGTCGATCAGCATTATAGCGACTCTAAGTGGATCATCATTATAGAGACCCTGTATAGATCAGCAGTGTGTAACCCGAAGAGGACCAACCTTAGAGAGGCCCATCATGGATCAGCGACATACGACCCTGTGTGGATAGAAAATGGAACAAATTATTTTTGGTTCTATTGTGGAACTTTCTAACAGAATAAAATGATATAGCTTAAGACTAATCATCTTTATTTCTAATCTATGAGTTGTATACTTGGTTTGAGATGAGTCTTCTGCTTTGTGCTTTGTGATTGAGATCATGCTTTGCGGTTTTCCTTTGTGGAATTCTGAGAGACCTTTGGGGGTCTCGGGGTCCCTATTAGGTATTTTTATTCTCACCCCTCCATGAGCTTCGCCCACACCTTGTTGTGTCTTGTGGAGACGACGAGCAGCTCAACTGAGACTTTAGAAGCCAGGACCAGGCGGTACATGGAGGTGACCGGTTGACGTGGAGAGCTGCGGAGACGAGTTGTACCTACCCTTTAGGTAGGATCCGTGGCGGATGATCTCAGGAGCTATTTTCTATTTTCTTTTGTAATGTATCTTTCATTTGGGATTGTATTCCGACCCCTTTACTTTTAGTACACACTTTTACTACTGCAGTTTTACTTTGTGGTTGCATCTTGTTATGTTCTTGGACTATGTGTTTATATAGATTTAAAGGAAATGTATTCCCATTTTAGGGATATGCCTTTCTGGTGCTACTCACCAACCCTTGGCCTTTGGAAGGTGGACTTGGGGTAGTCACAGCAAGGGCCCCAGGGGACGGGTCGTGACAAAGTAGTATCAAAGGAGTCATTTCTACCAAAGAACTAGGACTCTAAACTTTCCAATAGAGAAATAGTGTTAAGTGTTTTGAGTGTGGTCTTTAGTTCCGAGAGTCTAGTGTTGGTGTGGCGGTCGACGTATCCATACACCAGGACCCTGAATTTTAATTTCCGACTGGATGCACGAAAACACTGATTGTGTGTGCTTTAGAAATGTTTTACTTTTGATTTCTTTTGAGTCATCTCACCAGGTATAACTTTTTTATCATGGAACACATGTTTCTTTTCAGGATGCCTCCATGTATACAACCATACTGGATTTCTGTGAGAGTTCGTGATGACGGTCCACCGAGAAATGAGGCTTCAGTGTAGGGCCCTCTTATGGTGATGGAAACTTCGGGTGATGAACCATCAGTGATACTACCCATTGGGAAGAAGTTTCCACCATCCCCACTAGAGGATGGTGCACACCGACTAAGTGCATTACACAAGTTCCAATGGTAGAGGCCTCCAAGGTTTCGAGGCAAGATAGACCCCCAGGCAGTTGAGGACTGGCTGGAGGTTGTGGTATGAGTTTTTTTCCTAGTTGGGACACTAGCATATCGGATGGTGATCCTAGCTGCTAGCCTCTTTCATGGAACAACAGGGAGATGGTGGAGCCAGACACTCCAGTTACATGATGAGGTGACCCTCACCTGGACAGACTTTAAGAGCCTCGTCAGGGCAGAGTTCATTCCAGCAACACTACACTCTGTGCGTATTCAGGATCTCCTACACTTATAGTTGGGCAGCCTGACAGTATCCCAGTACTTGGTGAGATTCACTGGCCTCTCGCGCTACTCCACTGATATGGTATGAGACCCTTTCTTCAGGACCCAGACCTTTGAGCAGGGTCTCCAATGGGAGATAAGAGTTTCGATGATATCGTTCAATATCCTAACATATGATGGAGTGATCGAGCAAGCATTATTAGTGGAGAGCTTCTTAGCTAAGTAGACACCGACGGTGAGAGCCACCACTAGACAATAGGTAGTTGAGTCATCTGCAACAGGTAGTAGGCAGATGACGTAGAGGTCCAAGCAGGCCAGGACTTATGGAGGAAGACCCTAAAATGTAGGGTCGGAGGTGCAGAGCTCATGAGGTAGAGCAGGCCATCAGACAAGAAAAATGTGCTTCACGTGTGGTAGACAGGGCCACATGGCTCACGATTGCCCGACCCACCGTACTAACGATCAGAAGATGTTCGAGGGACCCCCTAGGTAGAGGCATATATTAGATCAAGGAGGCCCATAGGGTGAAAAACGTGGAAGAGGAGAAGTTCGTGCAGTAGGCGGTGGGCAGCGATTTGAGGTTCTGCCACCACCACCTCCAAGTGGTCCACCCTGACCTCAGAGATTAGGCGGATATGGACGAGCTCAGCTTCAGGCAGTTGAGGCCTATGACCACGGTGCTCTAGAGATGATTCAAGGTATGATCTGTGTCTACTCCAGCCTATATGAATTACTTATAGACATAGGTTTCAGTCACTCTTTAATTTCCACGATTCCCATTCAGAGCTCAGAGATTCTGGTAGAGCCATTGGATAGATCTTTGCAATTAGAGACTCCTACAGAAGAGGATTTGATGATTACACATTGGTGCTGGGAGTGTGAGTTTACTCTAGGAGGCGAGAGCTTTGGCTGGGATCTCCTAGTAGCAGCGTCGAGGCCTTACGATGTCATCTTCGGTATGGACTGTTTATCTATAGTCCATGCTTATATTGACTATTTTAGGTGCAAAGTGTGGTGTGTTCATGAGTATGGAACTAGTTTTTCCTTCACCGACAAGAAGGGAACCTTTGCAGCATTGGATGGACCTTCTCGGAAGAGGGTGCAACCGATCAGTCATCAGTTGGCTAGCCTTACCCGCAAATCAGTTGACGTGTGGAGTCCGAGTTATCCTGTAGTGGTGGACCAGTATGTTGATGTATTTCCTAATGATGTTTCGGGACTACCTCCTTGTAGAGAGGTAGACTTCTACATCGACCTGTACCCTAGGACGACACCGATATCTACACCAACATATCAAATGGATCCCATGTAGCTTCGTGAGTTGTGGGTATGCTGGAGGAATTGCAGAGGAAGGGGTTCACAAGGCCTAGTGTTTCTCCATGGGCATCCTCTATTTTGTTCACCAAGAAGGCATATGGGAGTTTGAGGATTTGTGTGGACTATCGGTGCCTAAACCAGGTGATTGTGATGAACATGTATCCACTCCTGAGGATTGATGATCTCTTCGACCAGATGAAGGGATCTCGATGGTGTTCGAAGATAGGCCTCAGATTAGGCTATCATCATATTAGTGTGCGATATGAGGACATGCCGAAGACAGCCTTTAGATGTCGGTATGGCCACTATGAGTTCTTGGTGATGCCCTTTGGCATAACCAACACTCCATAATTGATCATGGGGATCATGAATAGAATTTTCCAGCCTTAACTAAATTGATTCATGCTAGTCTTCATTGACGACATCTTGATATACTCAGCATCGGAGGAGGAGCATTCCACACACCGATAAATTTTTCTAGATACACTCAAATAGCACTAAATTTATGTAAAGATCTCAAAGTTCTAGTTCTGGATACGGGAGGTCCAATTCCTGGGGCACGTTATCTCGGAGGTTGGAGTTGTATTGGATCTAGCGAAGATAGAGGTAGTGCTTGCATGGGATCCACCCAGAAGTGTGACTGAGGTGTAGAGTTTCCTAATATTGGTTGGGTACTACTGGGGATTCATACCTAACTTTTCCAAAGTTGCGACACCCTTGTTATCTTTGAGAAAGAAGGGATAGCCCTTCATGTGGATGGAGAGATGTCAGCAGAGTTTTCAGGAGCTGAGGCAGAGACTAAGAAGTGCCCCATCTTGAGGTTACCAGAAGAGGGCGTTAGGTATTTAGTCTACTACAATGCATCGGGGACCGTACTAGGTTATGTCCTGATGTAGGAGTGAGTGGTGATCACCTATGGCTCACAGAAGTTGAGACAACACGAGCAGAACTACCATACCCATGGCTTAGAGTTAGCAGCAGTGGTCTTTGCGCATAAGATGTGGTGGCACTACTTGATGGGAGAATGGTTTACAGTCTACTATGATCACAAGAGTCTCAAGTATATCTTCCCACATAAGGAACTGAACCGGATATAGAGACTATTTCTAGAGTTCCTCTAGGACTATGACATTGAGATAGTCTACACTCCTAGGAAGGGGAATGTAGTAGCAGACACGCTCAACAAGAGGTTTGGTCTTCAGTTGCTGAGTGAGGTAACAATGCAGCTAGCCGCGTTGCAGTTATCCTTCATGGATAGTGATGGAGCATCTTACCTCCAATATACGACAATTACTCCCCCACTCCTTCAGCGAGTTAGTGAGGCATAGCTTAGGTACATAGACTTCGAGGCCCAACGTGCTCAGATATCCTCAGGACAGGCTCCGGGTGGATTTTCTGAAGGTGGGGAGCATGTCATCCTCTTCAGAGGATGCACCATGGTACCAGTAATTCTACAAGAGTATGTGTTGAGGGAGTTCCATACACCCCCTGTGGTGGTACACCCTGGTGTAGAAAATATGAACCAGGACCTCCAGTGTCAGTATTGGTGTCCAGGGATGAAGAAAGCGGTGGCGGAGTTTGTATAGAGATGCCTCACTTGTTAGCAAGTGAAGGTAGAGCATCAAGTACCAGTAGACTTAGCTCAGCCACTTGAGGTACCAGAGTGGAAGTGGGATGGTATCTCTATGGACTTCGTGACAGGGATACCATGTATGTCCAAGGTCCATGATTCTATCTAGGTGATCATTGACTGCCTTGCCAAGTCGGCCCACTTCCTACCCATCCATGAACAAGGATTAGTAGAGAGCTTAGGACGTCTCTACATACAAAATATTGTATGACTTGATGGGGTTCCATAGATGACCGTCTTAGATCACAATGCTCATTTTACATCCCGTTTGTGGAAGGGATTACAGGAGGCATTCGGGACTCAGCTACACTTGAGCACCGCCTTCCATCCTCAGACAGATGGTCAGACAGAGTGGACCATTCAGACACTTGAATACATGCTTCATGCTTGTGTCCTTGATTTTGGCCGTAGTTGGGAGGACCACCTTCCATTGGTGGAGTTCACTTACAACAACATTTATCACTCCACTATCGTCATGGCTCTGTTTGATCCCTGTACAGGTGACCTTGCAGATCACCACTATGCTAGACATACCCAGGGGAGTCCGCACTTATGGGTCCAGAGTTGGTATAGGTTACCACAGAAGAGGTGAAGATCATCCAGGAGAGGATCAAGACTGCACAATGCTGGCAGAATTCTTATCCTGATAGAAGATGGATACCCTTGGAGTTTGAGGAGGGATACCATGTCTTCCTATGGGTCTCACCTCGACAAGGATTACAGAGGTTTGGATAAGGAAGAAAGCTATCTCCAAGGTTCATCGGACCTTTTCAGATCCTCAATAGAGTAGGCGAGGTGGCATATCATCTAGCTCTTCCCCCACAGATGCACCAGGTCTATAATGTTTTCCATGTGTCGTAGCTGAGGAGGTGCGTGCATGATCCATCACATGTTATCAACTAGGGAGAGCTGGACATCAATGATGGGGCGACATTTGTGGAGTTTTTAGTGGAGATAGAGGATCAAAATGAGTGGTTCCTTTGTGGGCATTTGATTCCTCTAGTGAAAGTTCGTTGGAAGCACGAGAACCTCCATGAGAGCATCTGGGAGTGCGAGGATCAGATACGTGCTCAGTACCCCTATTTGTTCCCCTAGTTTTGTTGTAGATTTTGGAGACAAAAATTCCTAAGGTGTAGATAATGTAAAGACCCTAAAATTATATATAATTTTGTTTTAAGTTATTTGATATTATTACGAGTCTGTGAAAATTAACGGTGCTTGATTCTGAGGCCTAGTGTGCCCGGAATGGATTTTTGAACTTTTTTTAAAGTATGCTCAATAAACACGCGGGTGGCGTTTTCTATCTTTCGAACCAGTTCTCATATTAAAAATATGAGGGCACTGTTGAATCCATAGCACTAGGATTCCCTTAATGGAGGCTTAACTTTGACCATAGTTAATCGGGAGAAAAAGTTAGTTTTCAGACTTTTTAAAGAATAATAAAATGACATAAAATTGTTATTTTATTATTCTACCAATTGTTGAGTGGTGGTGGCAAGACCGTTGTGTTCTCAATCCATTTAATGGCTTGACTCGTTTTTTTGTAACCATGTCATTGATATATTAATAGGTTCATTCATTAATGAACCTCATTAATCTCTCATTGTGTTAACTACCTTTCCCCCTATATTTAAATGAGGCTTGGATTTGGGTTTTTAACACAGTTATAAGGAACCTTTGGAGAAGTATTGTGACATCTTCAACAAACGAAGAATGGAGGATCAAACGATATCATTCGAGGAATCTATCTGGGATCAACGAACGCATATGGCTTCATCAAGCATGGATTCTTCTTCCACACCTGTGATGTCACATCTGATTCTGAGGTAGGGGTTTTTGTTTAAATTCAATTGAATTTTTTATTTTTCTAGTTCTTGAAAAGAATGATGAATCGTGGAAGCATTGAATAGGTTATAGTTTATCTATGATGAATTAATTGCTACCTGCTTTTTATGATGCTAACGCGGAGGGCGCAGGCCAAACGAACAAGGCCCGGACCCTCCATCACTTCAGTTTTGTCACGTTCTTCATGGGAGTAGTTTAAACTCAATAGCATTTTGAATCCGGGAGCCATGTAGTGACAGCAGCAACCTGGGAGGACCATAGGCGTGTTCGGAAGGAAAAACAGATCACCGGAGCTCACCTGGTGGCCCACGGAAGATACGTTGGCACGGCACCGGTGGGCGAAGATGACGTCCGGCATCAGTTGGCTGTGGTGGAAGCGGGCGGAGCGTCGTCACGCGTTGCGACGGCAGCAGGGGAGGCTTGCTCTCAGCCGGACGTATTGGCAGAAGGTGGCGCGCCATTACACACCGTGGTGAGGAGGTCGCGGCTTCGTAGAAGCGGCAGAGGTGAAGGGGAATCACGCCCCATAGGCCCCACTGATAGGAGGGTGGTTCCACATGGCACTTACAATTTAATACACCTAAACGGCTTTGCTATTCAGGAAGGCAGGCGGCCACCCGGCTGGTGGAACACGCCAGCCACCTGGCTGGTGGATTGCACCAACCACCGAACTGGGTCGCTCGGGTGGGTCGCACCCTGCCAAGGTAGGCCGGGCCGATCCGTGACCCAGTGGGCCGAGCCCACAGACCAGCCCATTTGGGCAAACCCATCTGGTTCGGGACGAGCTAGGTCAGACCTGGAATGGGTCGGGTCGACCCGAACAGGGATAGGTTGGCCCAAGTTGGGGCGGGTTAGGTCGGTCTGACCGGGTCGGACTGGACCAGGACCCCTTTTTGGCCCAATTACTCTTAAAAGGGCGTATCTCACAAACCAGACATCTGTTTGATGAACCGTCTATGGTGCAAGAATAATTTGAATGAGATGGTCCTTTTGAGATACTCTAACTAAGTTTTGGAAAAATTTGGAGTATGACCGGGTTGGATCGAACCTGAATACAACTGGGCCCTCGGCACTAAAATGATTATAACTCACAGATCGGGCATCTGATTGACGTGCAGTCTATCACATTGTAACCCTTACGACACGGAGGTCCTTTGGGTTACTCCTTTGTGTAACTTAGTGGAAGATTAGGCATGACCGATATCTTGAGGAGTGGATACTATGGAACTCAATGGCACTGAGTACGAAGAATCTTTTGGTTGGCTGTCAATTGTAGAGTGACCATGTGTGTATCAGCATTATAGAAACCCTGTGTCAATCAACATTATAGAGACCATGTGTAGATCATAATTATAGAAACTCTATGTGGATCAGCATTATAGAGACCCTATGTGGATCATCATTATAGTGACCCTCTATGCATCATCATTATAGCAACTCTATGTGGATCAGCATTATAGAGACCCTGTATCGATCAGCATTATAGCGACCCTATGTGGATCAGCATTATAGAAACCCTGTGTGAATCAGCATTATAGAGACCCTATGTGGATCGGCATTATAGCGACCCTATGTGGATTAGCATGATAGCGACCCTGTGTGGATCATCATCATAGAGACCCTGTGTGGATCAGCATCATAGCGACCCTGTATAGATTAGAAGTGTGTGACATGATAAGGACCAGTATTAGAGTGTCCCATCATGGATCAGCGACATACGACCCTGTGTGGATCACAATGGAACAACTTCTTTGTGGTTCATTTTTGGAACTTCCTAACAGAATAAAATGACAGAGATTAAGACTAATCATCTTTATTCTTGGTCTCTAAGTTTTATACCTTGTTGGAGCTAAGTATTTTTTTTTTGTGATTGAGACCATGCTTTGTGGTTTTCCTTTGTGGAATTTTGATAGACCTTCAGGGGTCTCAGGATCCCTACTATGTATTTTTATACTCACCCCTACACGGGCTTCACCTGTACCTTGTTGTGTCTTGTGCATACAATGAGCAGCTTGGCTGAGACTTTAGGAGCCAGGACTAGGAGATACATGGAGGTGACTGGTTGACGTGGAGAGTTACGAAGATGAGTTGTACCTAACCTTCAGGTAGGACTCATGGAAGATGATCTCAGGAGTTGTTTTCTATTTTCTATTGTATTGTATCTTTTAGATGGTCTTGTATTCTGGCCCCTTTACTTTCAGTACACACTTGTACTACTGCAGATTTACTTTGTGGTTACATATTGTTGTGTTCTTGGACTGTGTGTTTGTACAGGTTTAAAGGCAATGTCTTCCCATTTTAGGTATATTCCTTTCTAGTTCTAGTTTTCAACCCCTGGCCGATGGAAGGAGGGCTTGGGTTAGTCACGGAACAGGTCCCGGGGGATGGGTCATGACAAAGTGGTATCAAAGGAGTCGGTTCTACCGAAGAACTAGGACTCTGATCTTTCCAATAGAGCAATAATGTTAAGTGTTTTGAATGTGGTTTTCAGTTCGATTAGTCCAGTGTTGGTGTGGAGGCCAATGTATCCATACACCAGGACCCTAAATTCTGATTTTCGACTTGGTGCACGAAAACACCGATTGCGTGTGTTTTGGGAATGTTTTACTTTTGATCTCTTTTAAGTCACCTCACCAGGTATAACTTATTGATTGTGGAACACCTGTTTCTTTTTAGGATGCCTCCACGTAGACAACCATCCAGGATTCCAGTGAGATTTCACGATGACGACCCACCGAACGATGAGGCTTTGGTGCAGGGACCTCTTACGGTGATGGAACCTTCGGATGGTGCACCAGCAGCACTATTACCTGTTGGGATGCATTTTCCACCAGCCCCACTAGAAGACGGTGCACTCTGACTGATAATGTTTCACGAGTTTCAACAGTAGAGGCCTCTAAGGTTTTGAGGTGAGACAGACCCTCAGGTAGCTGAGGACTGGCTGGAGGCTATGGCATGAGTTTTTCACCTAGTTAGGACACTAGTATATCATATGGTGATCCTAACTACTATCCTCTTCTATAGAACAGCAGGGAGATGGTGGAGCCTTATTCCCTAGTTACATGATGAGGCAACCCTCACCTGGATGGACTTTGAGAGCCTCTTCGGGGCGGAGTTCGTTCCAACGACACTATACTCTATGTGTATTCAGGAGCTCCTACACTTACAGCAGGGAAACCTGACAGTAGCCCAGTACTCAGAGAGATTCATTGACCTCTTGCGCTACTCAACTGACATGGTACGGGACCCTTTATTCAGGGCTCGGACCTTTGAGTTGGGTCTCCAGCGGGATATCAGAGCATCGATGATATCGCTCAATATCTCGATGTAGGCTGGAGTGCTCGAGCGAGTATTATTTGTGGAGATCTTCTTAGTTGAGTAGGCACCGACGATGAGAGCCACCACCGGACAACAGGTATGTGAGTCATCTATAGCAGGCATTAGGCATATGATGCAGAGCTCCAAGAAGGCCATACCTTCTAGAGGATGACCCCAGGACGTAGGGTCGGAGGTGTGGAGATCATGAGGTAGAGTAGGCTAGAAGAGGAGAAAATTATGCTTCGCGTGCGGCGAGCAGGGCCACATGGCTCCCGACATCCCGACCTGATGTACCAACAATCAGAAAATGATCGATTAACTATTGAGGCAGAGGCAGATATTCAATCGAGGTGGCCCTTAGGGTGGTATAAGTGGAAGAGTAGAAGGTCATGCAGCAGGCGATGGATGGTGATTTGAGGTTCTGTCGCCACCACCTCCAGGTAGTCCACCCCGACCTTAGGGAGCAGGCGGACAGGGACGAGCTCAGCTTCAGGCAGCTGAGTCCTATGACCATAGTTCTCCATAGATGATTCGAGGTATGACCTGTATCTACTACACCCTAGATATAATACTTATAGACTCAGGTTTCAGTCACTCTTTCATTGCCATGACTCTCGTTCGGAGCTCATAGATTCCAGTAGAGCTATGGGCTCAATCCTTGTGATTAGAGACTTCTGCAGGATAGGATTCGACGATTACACACTGGTTTCGGTAGGGTGAGTTTACTCTAAGGGGTGAGAGCTTTGGCTAGGATATCCTAATAGCAGTGTCGAGGCCTTACGATGTTATCTTGGGTATGGACTGGTTATCCATGGTCAATGCTCATATTGACTATTTTAGGAACAAAGTGTGGTGTGTCCATGAGGATGGGACCAGGTTTTCCTTCACCGGTGAGAATGGAACCTTTACAGCATAGGATGGACCTTCTTGGAGTAGGGTGAAGTCGATCACTCATTAGTTGGCTAGTCTTACCCTTAGAGCAGTTGACATGAGGAGTCTGAGTTATCTGGTAGTGGTGGACCACTATGTTGATGTCTTTCCTGATGATGTTTCGGGACTACCTCCTTGTAGAGAGGTAGACTTCTATATCTACCTGTACCCTGGGATGACACCGATATCTACACTAGCATATCATATGGCTCCTACAGAGCTTTGTGAGTTTTGGGTACAGCTAGAGGGCTTGTAGAGGAAAGGGTTCCTAAAGCCCAGTGTTTCTCCATGAGCATCCCCAGTTTTATTCACCAAGAAGGCAGATGGGAGTTTGAGGCTTTGTGTGGACTATTAGTTCCTGAACCAAGTGACCGTGAAGAACAAGTATCCACTCCTAAGGATTGATGATCTCTTCAACCATCTGAATAGAGATTGATGGTTTTAGAAGATATACATCAGATCAGGATATCATCATCTTAGAGTGTGAGATGAGGACATGTCGAAGACAGCCTTCAGATATCGATATGTACACTATGAGTTCTTGGTGATGCCCTTTGGCATAACCAACTCTCTGATAATGTTAATGGGTCTCATGAATAGAATATTCCATCCTTACCTTGATCTCTTCGTTTTAGTCTTCATTGACAACATCTTTATATACTCGGCGTCAGAGGAGGAGCAGGCCACGCACCTACAGATAGTTATGGATACACTTAGAGAGCACTAACTTTATGGAAAGCTCTCGAAGTGCTAGTTCTGGATATGGGAGGTCCACTTCCTGGGTCACGTTATCTCAGAGGATAGAGTTGCAGTGGATCCGGCGAAGATAGAGGCGATGATTTCTTGGGAGCCACCTAAGAGTGTGACTGAGGTGCGGAGTTTCCTGGGATTGGCTGGGTACTACCGAAGATTCGTACCTGAATTTTCCAAAATTACGACACTCTTTTCATATTTGACAAAGAAGGAACAGCCCTTTGTGTAGATGGAGAGATATTGTTATAGTTTTTAAGAGATGAGACCGAGACTAACAAGTTCCCTCATCTTGAGGCTACCAGAAGTGGGCGTTGGGTATGTAGTCAACTGTGATGCATCAGGGACCAGACTAGGTTGTGTCCTGATGTAGGAGCAATTTGTGATCACCTACGGCTCACGAAATTTGAGACAGTGTGAGAAAAACTACTCTACCCATGACCTGGAGTTAGAAACAGTGGTCTTTGCATAGAATATGTGGCGGCACTACTTGATGGGTGAATGTTTTACAGTTTACTCTGATCACAAGAGTCTCAGGTATATCTTCTCACAGAAGGAACTAAACCTGAGACAGCGGTGATGGATAGAGTTCCTCCAGGACTACGACTTTGAGATATTATAGACTCCTGGGAAGGAGAATGTAGTAGAAGATGCACTCAGTAGGAGGTATGGTCTTCAGTTGCTGAGTGAGGCGATAGAGCAGCTAGCTGCGTTGCAGTTATCCTTAGTGGATAGTGATGGAGCATCTTACCTCCAGTCTATGACAGTTACTCCCCCACTCCTTCAACGAGTCTGGGAGGCATAGCTTGGGGACATAGACTGTGAGGCCTGACGTGCTTAGATATCCCCAGGACTGGCTCATTATGGATTTTCTGAAGGTGGGGAGCACGTCATTCTCTTCAAAGGATGCACCATGGTACCAGTGATGCTATGAGAGGATGTGTTGAGGGAGTTTCATACATCACCTTTGGCAGTATATCCTGGTGTGGAAAAGATGTAACAAGACCTCTAGAATTAGTACTGGTTTCCAGGGATGAATAAAGTGGTGGTGGATTTCATATAGTGATGCCTCACTTTTCCGCAAGTGAAGGTCGAGCATCAGGTACCAGCAGGAATAGCTTAGCCACTTGAGGTACTAGAGTAGAATTGGGATGGTATCTCTATAGACTTCATGATAGGGATACCACATATGTCCAGGGGCCACGATTCCATCTGGGTGATTTTTGACCAGCTCACCAAGTCGGCCCACTTCTTACCCGTACGATAGTCGGGATCAGTGGAGAGCTTGGGACGTATCTACGTTCAGGAGATTTTACAGCTTCACGGGGTGTCATCGACGATCATATCAGATCGCAATGCTCTTTTTACATCTTCTTTGCAGAAGGGATTGTAGGAGGAATTCGGGACTCATGTATGCTTAAGCACCGCCTTCCATCCTCAAATAGATGGTCAGGAAAAGCGGAGCATTCAGACACTCGAATACATGCTTCGTGCTTGTGTCCTTGATTTTGGATGTAGTTGGGAGGACCACCTACCACTGGTGGAGTTCACTTACAACAACAGCTATCACTCCACCATCGGAATGGCTCCATTTGAGGCCCTGTATATGCAACCTTGTAGATCACCACTATGTTGGACATACCTAGGGGAGTCAGCACTTATGGGTCCAAAGTTGGTACATGCTACCACTTAGAAGGAGCAGATCATCTAGGAGAGGATGAAGACTACACAGAGTTGGCAGAAGTCTTATGCTGAAAGGAGATGGAGACACTTGGAGTTTAAGGCGGGAGACCATGCCTTCCTATGGGTCTCACCTCAACAAGGATTACAGAGGTTTGGATGGGGAGACAAGCTATCTCCGAGGTTTATCAGACATTTTCATATCCTCAATAGAGTAATCAAGGTGTAATATCATCTAGTTCTTCCCCCACGGATGCACCGAGTGCATAATGTTTTCCATGTGTCGCAGCTGAGGAGGTATGTGCTTGATCCATCACACTTTATCGACCGGGGTGAGCTGGACATCGATGATGGGGAAACATTTGTGGATTTTTTGGTGGATATAAAGGATTGACAGGAGAGGTTCCTTCATGAGTGGTCAATTATTTTGGTGCGAGTTCATTGGAAGCATGGGAACCTATAAGAGAGAAACTGGGAGTGGGAGGCTCAAATGCGTGCTCAGTACCCCCATTTGTTCCCCTAGTTTTGTTGTAGCTTTCGAGGATGAAAATACCTAAGGTAGGGAGAATGTAAAGACATAGAAATTTCATATAATTTTTTTTTAAATTATTTTGGATTAATATGAGTATTTTAAAATTGATGGCGCTTGATTCCGAGGCCCATTGTTCCCAGAATAGATTTTTGAACTTTTTTTTAAAGTACATTCAATGAACACATGGGCGGTGTTTTCTATCTTTTGAACCGGTGCTCGGATTAAAAATACAAGGGCACCATTGAATCCTTAGCATCGAGATTCACTTAAGGGAGGCTTAACTTTGACTACAGTCGGTTAGGAGAAAAATTTAGTTTTTTGACTTTTTAAAGAATAATAAAATGACATAAAATTATTATTTTATTATTCTACCAATGGTTGACCGACCGTGGTAGGACCGCTGTGTTTCCAAGCCATTTAATGGCTTGACTCGTTGTTTTTGTAACCACACCGTTGAGAGGTTAATAGGTTCATTTATTAATGAACCTCATTAATCTCTCATTGCGTTAATCACCTTTCCCCATCTATTTAAATGAGGCTCCGGTTTGGGTTTTTGATACGGCTGTGAGGAACCTCTGGCAAAGTATTGTGACATCTTCTACCAATGAAGAACGGAGGCTCGTACGATGTCATTGGAGAAATCGATCCAAAATCGAGGAATGTCAGCGGCTTCATCAAACATGGATTCTTCTTCCACAACCACGATGTCACCTCCGATTCCGAGGTAGGGTTTTTGTTTAAATTCAAGTGAATTATTTCTTTTTCTCATTTTTGAAAAGAATGATGAATCACAGAAGTATTTAATGGGTTATAGTTTATCTATGATGAATTAATTTCCACCCACTTGTTATGATGCTAACGCAAATAGCACGGGCCAAACGAACATGGCCCGGACCCTCTGTCGCTTCAGTTTTGTTGCGTTCTTTGTGGGTGTAGTTTGAACTCGACGACATTTCGAATGAAGGAGCCACGCAGTTACGGCAGCAACCCAAGAGGCTCGTAGGCATGTTCAGAAGGGAAAATGGACACCAAATCTCACCTGGTGGCCCACAGAAGATCCACTGGTGCGACACCAGTGACCGGTGCTGGTGGGCGATAGCGGCGGCTGACATCGGCCAGCCGCGATGGCAGGGGGCAAAGCACCATCGCGCGCTGCGGAGGGGAGCCATAGCGGCAGCAGGGGCAGATGACTCTCAGCCAGCCATGTTAGCGGAAGGTGGTGAGCTGTCATGCGCCACAGTGAGGAGGCTATAGCTTTGAAGCTGTGGAAAAGGCGAAGGGGACCAACGCCCCACAGGTCCCGCTGACAGGAAGTCGGCACCACGTGGCACCGCTGATTTAATACTCCCAAACGGATTTTCCTTTTAGGAATGGGGGCAGCCACACAACTGAGGGACCATGCCATCCACCGAACTGAGTCACCCGGGTGGGGCGCGCCCATCCGAGGTGGGTCGGGCTGGTCCGCGGCCCAGTGGGCCGAGTCCATGGTCCAACACACTCGAGTCGTCCCATCTGGTTTGGTCCGGGATGGTTCAGACCTGGACCAGGTCAGGTTGACCCAAACTGGGTCGATTTGACCCGAATCGGGTCGGGTCGGCCCAGGTTGGGGAAGGTCGGGTCGGACCGGACCCGAACCCCCTTTTCGGCCCAGTTACACTTAAAAGGTCGTATTTCGCAAACCAGACATTCATTTTATGAACCGTCTGTAGAGATGGAATACTTGGAATTAGATGATCCTTTTGAGATACTCTAAATGAGTTTTGGAGAAAGTTGGAGTATGGTCAAGTTGGATCGAACCCGAATCCCACCGGGCCCTCGGCACTAAAATGCCTATAACTCACAAACCAGACATCCTATTAATGTGTTGTTTCTCATTTTGGAACCCTTACGAGATGGTGGTCCTTTGGGTTACTAATTTTTAGAATTTCGTGGAAGATGAGGCATGACTGATATCTTGATGAGTGGATACTATGGAACTCAAACGCACTGGGTGCGGAGAATCCTGTGGCTGGATGTCAATTGTAGAGCGACCCTATGTAGATCAGCATTATAGAGACCCTGTGTGGATCAGCATTATAGAGACCCTGTGTGGATCATCATTATAGTGACCATGTGTGGATAAGCATTATAGTGACCCTGTGTGGATCAGCATTATAGCGACCATGTGTCGATCATCATTATAGAGACCCTATATGTATCGACATTATAGTAACCCTCTGTGGATCAGCATTATAGCGACCCTGTGTGGATCAGCTTCATATAGACCCTGTGTGGATCAACATCATAGAAACCCTATGTGGATCAGTAATGTGTGGCCCAACATTGACCAGCCTTAGAGTGGCCCATCATGGATCAGTGACATACGACCCTGTGTGGATCGACAATGGAAAACTTCTTCTTGGTCAAGTTGTGGAACTTCCTAACAGAATAAAATGATATATATTAAGACTAATCATCTTTATTCCTGATCTCTGAGTTATATACCTGGTTTTAGCTGAGTCTTTTTCTTTGTGCTTTGTGATTGAGATCATGATTTTTGATTTTACTTTTTGGAATTCTGAGATACCTTCAGGGGTCTCGGGTCCCTACTAAGTATTTTTATACTCAACCCTATACGGGCTTCGCCCATACCTTGTTGTGTCTTGTGTAGACGATGAGAAGCTTGGGTGAGACTTTAAAAGCCAGGACCAAGAGGTACACGGAGGTGACTAGTTGACGTGGAGAGCTGCAGAGACGAGCTGTACCTACCCTTCGGGTAGGATTTGTGGCGGACGATCTCAGTAGTTGTTTTCTATTTTCTATTGTATTGTATCTTTCAGTTGGGCTTGTATTCCAAACCCTTTACTTTCATTACACACTTTTACTAATATAGTTTTACTTACTGATTTCATCTTGTTGTGTTCTTGGACTGTGTATTTGTACAGTTTTAAAGGCAATGCCTTCCCGTTTTAGGGATACACCTTTCCAGTGCTAGTCACCAACCCCTAGCCTATGGAAGTCGGGCTTGGGGTTGTCATGACATGGGTCCTAGGGGATGGTCCGTGACATTATATTTGAATTCCATACCAATCTTGATGAGTTAAAATATGTGAATAGTTGTTAAAATGAATTTAATGTAATTTTATGTTAAATAATATATTATTAAATGATTTAAACAACATAAAAAAATTTAAAGAGAACAAGGGGTGTGGTATATGGTCTAAAATTTCTTCTCTTGAGAATTTTTGAGTCAATTTTTACCTTATAAGTAAATATATAATCATTTAGTATTGAATTTTTTTTAGCATGGTTAACAATAAAATTGGTTAATGATGAGATTAAACCCAAATATAAGGTTTAAAATGCCACATAAACCTATAAAAATCTATTTTTTAGAAGGTTATCAACATTAACCTATCTTAACTTCAAAAAATACAATTGGTGTCATTTTCACATGAAAATTAATTTATTATATTTAAATCTTCTACGTAATTCTAAGTGTTTCCTTTCCTTTGTTGTAAAAGGACACCACCTTTCTTGTATTTTTCATAACACCTTGATCCACTTACCTAAAAAAACAAAAAAAGTGATTATTAAATTACTTATAAACATTATATAGGTTTTGGTCTTCTTAAAAGACATCCCTAAGGTCCTCAAGGGGATATCCAAAGGAGGCTCTTCAAAGGGGAGGTAATCATCTTAATCGAGTTCTTTAATTTTAATTATTCTTATATCTTATTAAATTTTATCATAAATATTCGAATATAATAAAATTATTATCTCCCGTGTAATTATATTTTATTATGTTAATGGAATAACCTTATTTATCCCCTTTCCATTCTATGGGGAATGAAAACATTGTTTGTGTGTACGTGTGAACTACCACCTTTATGAAGCGATGTATTCTATTTCTCATAACCACCTTTCATGGTTGGTTATTATAATTTATTTAATCTATATATAATATATTCATGACATAATTATAATTATATAAATATAATCTATCATCTATTTTTCATATTATTTCATTCATTGAAAAATGATAACGTCATTTGTGTGTATGTGTGGATTGTCACCTCTATGAAGCGATATGATTCATTTTTAATAAACACCTTTTATGGATGGTCATAAAATTATATTTAATGTATAAAAATTATAATTATTTCCTGATTAATGCTTTTTAGAATATATAATAATGACCCCTTTGACCACGGTCATCCTACTAAAGCTGTTTTTGGATTATGAACCGAATGTCCTCAAAACATTTAGCATCAACTTAACATATTAAGTTACTAAATAAAACATGGAAATAAATTAAATAAAAGTAGATAATTATAATTTAATTAACAAAAAATATTATTAATAAAGTAAATAATTAATATATTTTTATTACATATGATTTAAAGAACGTATGTGACAAGTCGGATTCAGGGTAAGATATTTTCCTTAAAAATGGTTTTAAATGTTTTTATATATTTGTTCTGAATATTTTTATTTTATATATATATATTTCATAAATTGTTTTATTGAAGATATTATTTACTCATAAATTTTTTATAAAATTATTTTTATATTACCTTTTATTTTCTTTACAAAGGTTTGAAAAAAGGAATCTTCTTTCATTTTCTAAATGAGGTGCTTTTAATCGAAGGTGTAAAGAAGAATATTTTTTTAACATATATAGCTTGAATTTATTTTTCCATTTTCAAGGAAATTATTATTTAATAAAATTTGTCTAAAATTTTCCATGTTTATTTTAAAATAAAATCTTTATCCCAAAATTTTTTAAATTTTTATTATATATTATCAAAAGAAAAGGATATTTTCCTTATTTTATGTGAAGACTAAAAATTATTTTTCATATGGATTTAAAAGAATATTTTATGAGTTTTTATGATTTAAATGAATTATTCTATGTTATTTATATATTTTATTATTCGTGGACATTATTTATGATGATAGGTGAGCCCGATATAGCTCTCCAATGCATTAGGTAATGATTTTTTTCTCTAGAGAATTATTTTGGAATTAACCAAGCATGTTATTCCATTTGTAAGGGTTCTTATAAGGGTTCTTGTAAGGAATATATAAATATAGTATCACATGCCACCTATATAAATTTTTTATGATTTTTAATGATTTTTAATGGAAATTATTTTATTTTATAAGGTAAAATAATGATATTTTATTTTAAGGAATGATTATTCCCTTTAAGGGTAAAAGGTATATTTTTTAGAAAATGTTTTTCATGGATTCTCATGTTTTATAAGAAAACCTCATGATTATGATTTTTCATTTATAATTTTTATATAAGTGTATTATAAAAAACTTTGGGTAGTAAAGTTGATTTCATTTGTAAGTAAATGATTATTTAAGTTCAAAGTTTATTATGCTAAAGGAAAACTCTCTTTTATGATCTCATTGTTTTAAAAAAGAATAAAGGGTTTATTTTATTTTTTATATATCCCTTATTGGTATTTTTGTGCTCATCCCATATTTTAAAATGTTTTTCATAGGTTTTAAGGATAAGTAGAAACGTTAATAAAATTAGAGTTCCATATATGGGAGTTACCTTGAACGAAGAAAGTGTTTATTTATAAAGAACTTTTTTAGTGGGAAAAGTGATCACTTAAATACATGGATATTGTTTTTTAAGAGTTTATAAAAATTCCATAAATCTATAAAAATAAAAGATATTTGGGTATATAAGTGATCCAATATTCCTATTTGAAGATTTGGATGGCTAAAATTGGGGCAAGTTTATCAATATCACATCCAGAAATGTAAAGATTGTATTTTTAGCACTGGATCAGGGAGTATGGGTTCAAGAATTTTATAGTTGGGAATTCTAGTACTTTTTTATTGAAAAAAATGAGATTAATTTCAAGGTTATGGGCTTTAAGGTTGAATATGGTGAGGTTGGTGGTTTTTCAGGATATGTTTTCACAGGTATCTCATCCATACAATGTTGAAGTGATATAACAACCTAGTGTATTTTTATCATCTATAATTCATGAAGAAGAAGTTTATAGGATGGTAAAAAAATAATCTCTTTGAATAAGAGTAGTGCATTATTTTATTTTCAATTAGGGTTTTAAACCTAGAGTGTCGGTGCAGCCCCACATTTTCTAAACAAAAAAAGTAGTATGATTTACTATCTCAGGTACATAGAAATATTTCTATTAATTATCCTTAGATTAACCCATTTGGGTGAACCAATTAAAAAATATTATGTTCCATTTTTATTACCTTTATTTCTCTAGATATTTGGTGAGAAATAGAGATGAGAATTCCTCTAAAATATAGAACAAGATCTGTTTAAAGGATTTATTTTTGAATTAAAATTCCCTAATTCATCCCTTGGGGTATCTCCCTTGATTGGGACTAATAAGTGGTATTAAAGAAAGTGTTTGGGGTGGGGTTTTCTCTATATCCTGAAGGCATGAAAATTGTCATCAACCCCAATGGGGTACCCATTTTTGAAGGAATCAATTTCCAACTATTTAATAACCAAATGAAACAATATTTTTAGTTGTTGTTTATGGATTTTTACATGGTAGAAATACATGGGATCATAATTAGAATTAAGAGTGTATCTCTTTCAAATAGAGATCATAAGGATTTATATGTGGATTCCAAGGTGATTAATGACTTAGGGGGAGATTTAGTTAACCTTATTTATAAAAAAGTGATTTATTTTAAGGCCACACATTAAATGTGGGAAAATATTATAAATATATGTTAGGATAACTTCAAAGTTTGAGAAGTTACACTGTAAGTGTTTTAAAACAAGTATGAAGATCTAATAATGAGCCTGAATAATACAGTTGATACAATTTTGGCTAAATGATATTGTATAATGTATTTGTGGTCTTATGGAGATCATTGATGATATAAAATTATCAAAAGATTCATGGAGAGATTACCACCTAGGTTCAATCCAAAAGTATCGGTGCTTGAATATAAATATATGAAGGAATTAATGTTAGAAATATTACACAATAAACTTATAGAATATGAAATGAAGAATTATGATAATTATTCAGTACCAAAAGATAATTATTAGGATATATAATTCAAGGCTATAGATAAACTCTCAGTCAAAGATAATCCTAATGATAGAGAAGTTGATGAAATGACATCTTTTCTTTCCTATAACCTTAAAAATGAAAAGGTAAATTCAAGGTAAAACTAAAACTCACTTGATTTTTATGTGGTAAATTTAGGTATCTTGTGACTAATTTTCCTATTAAGATTTGTAATTATGATAAGGAATAAAAACCCATGAATAAATCATTCAAAGGTGTGAGAAGAAAGAGGAAATCGCAAAAAAAAATCTTCAATAGGAAGAACTTACTTTCAAAATAAGATGATATCTCTAAATAAGAATAAGTTTATGAGGTAAAGGACTATACATAACTTAGTGAATAGGTCATTTTAGTTATTTTATACAAGTATAAAGTAGATTAAAATGATGATGAAGGTATTGGAATCAAGGGTAAAGTTCGTCTTGAATTTTAACTAGAGGCATCCCTTAAAGAGATTGACATCTTGAGAGATAAAACAAAGAAAGATAATGTTGTTATATATAATTAAAATCTATATATCTATAAATATGAATAGGAAGATACATAACTGAAATGGGATATTGGAAAACACAAATTTACAAATTCTATAAATTCTTGGAAAGAAATTGAGCTCTTTCTAAAAATTGAAGAGCAATACTAGATTGCTTATGGCCTCTCCAAAACAGTAAAAGAAAGGGTAAAAATAATAATGTAACTTTAAATTAAATTCATTATGTGGTGAATAAAGTGTTAAGATCAAGAAATAATCCTTATTTATAGTATTTATTTAGGTAGTTTGAGTGCTTTAGCTCCTAATAGGATAAGGAATTCCATATAGTGTTCATTGAAGAAGTTTTTTCCATCCCATGTGTGTAGTATTTTAAAGACAAAAGAAAATTAGTGGTGAGGTTTGAATGAAATCAAATATCAATGATAGTTGAATTAAAACACCAATCATCAATACCCTGGCTGAATATTGAGTTGCACAGCCCTCAAAAGACCATTATTGATATAGCAAAGAGTAAAAGGAAGACACCAAAATTTTGGTATTAATATTGTAGTAAGATGGGTAATACCTAATATGTGTGATCCATTTATAAGAGATATTTTAGAGGTAAATAAAAAAAAATAGATAAATAGGTTTTCATACACTTGATATTCTTTTAATGGCTATATTTTTTATGTGAGGGTTTTAGACACAAAGTAGTGATTTTTCCATAAAAATCATTAATAAGTGTTCTAAAAGAGACCCAAAGAAGAAGTATACAGTTATATTAAATGTCATAAAATAGGTTAAAAACTCAAAAAAAAAATTGTAATTATAAAATGAGGAAGAAATTGAGGATCTGGTAATAAAACAAGTGTGTTTGTCATCAAATAAAATTGACTAGTGGTATCGGTCAAGAAAAGTGAAGTGGAAAGGCCATTGTTGATGAAATTTATTTGAGATAAATGTATAGAGATGAAATATGTATTTTTTATAGTAGTTGTTCATATCATGTGGTAGGTAATAAATAACTTTTCAACAGCATTAAATATGGTAAATATGGCTTAGTCTAGTTTGGAAATGATGAAGGGATACAAATTATTAGCTCTGGGAAGGAAAGTATTAATAAAAAATATCTATGGTAGATGAAATTCATGCTAGTTGATGGAATCGGTCATAACTTACTTAGTGTGAGTTAAATTTTTTGATTTGAGTCATGAAGTGAAATTCAATAAGAAAAATTGCATTATCAAAGGAAGTGATGGGTTAGTTTTTTTACAAGGAAGGTACACAAAGTGTAACCTCAATCTTATTGATGGAGAAGAGTATAGGTTCACGTTTTCTAAGGAATAGGAAATAAAATTTTGTTATAAATAGATTTTCCATTTGATCTAAAAATATTTTGAGGAATTGGTAAATAATGATGGTGCTCAAGACCTCCCTAAGCTTACTTTTTATTATACACATACATGTGAAACTTGTCAAAAGCGAAAGATTATTCAAAAAACCTATAATCCCAAGAAAATAAAATCATCAAGTTCACTAGAGTTAGTTCATGTGGATGTGTGTGTGTCACGGTGACACCTAAATACTTAATTAGGAAAAGGTATTTTGTTTTATTCATTTATGACTATGGTAGGAAGGAATGGCTTATGGTGATCACCAACAAAACTAAGGTACTCAAATGTATTACCCGATATCAGAGGGATACTGAAAAAAAATTTGTGTTTTAAATTTAAAAATCTTTGCACCAACAATGGGATTAATTTTACCAATATCTAGGTACAATATTATCTTGGAAAAAAATGGGATACGACATCAATTTTCAGTGGTAAGAACTCCTAAGAAATCAGAGTCTTCAAAAGGAGGAACCAGATAGTCAACAACATAGCTTGGACTATGATCATAGAAAAGAATTTACCAAATAAATTTTGGAATGAGGTAGTTCTAACATCTATTTACATCTCTAATGATGACTTTATATGTAAAAATAAATATAATTCCACTAATTAAATGTAGTATGATAAAAATATTACACTTAAATACTTCTAGGTCTCTCGGAGTAAATGTTTTATTCTCAATAAAGGGAAGCATCAGAAGTAAAAATCTCATGGGGGTGAAGGTATTTTACTTATATATTCATTAAAAAGTTAGGAATATAAGTTATTAAATAAATTACATGTAAAAATAGTTGAAATAAAAAATGTAATAGTTGATGAAATTGAGTAGTTTTGGGGGACAAAAAAGAATATTTTATATTCTAGTGAGTATATTTCACAAAAAAATAGTCTAGTTTTTTGAATAAGAAAGTGATGATGATGTGTGTAGATTAGGGGGGTTCAAGAGGATATATAGAGCTTAAATGATAGCTCGGATTATTAGGAAAATACAACATGGGAAAAACTACAAGTACAAAATCTAGCATAATATAAATCACTGATAAGAATATTTCTAGTGACCGGACAACCTTGGTTTAAATTAAGTGGGTCAAGGATCAGTAGAAAACATTATATTTATCTTATGTATAACCTAAAACCTTGAAATAATCTGTTAAGGATGAGATTTGGGTCAATTTTATGCATGAGGAGCTTGAAAATTTTTAAAAGAACCAAACATGGGAATTTATTCCAAGTCCAAAGAATAAAAATTTCTTCAAAACCAAGTGGGTGTTATGGAACAAATTAAATGAAGACTGTAGTGTGACATAGAAAAAAACATGGATGGTGTGTAAGGTGTATTCCCAAATTGAAGGAATAAATATAGATGATACTTTTGAAATTTTGTTATAACTTGAAACCATTTGACTATTTTTAGCTATGGTAGTAAAAAAATATTCAAGGTGTATCAAATAGATGTTAAATAAATATTCTTGAATGGATTCCTAGAATATGAGGTTTACATAGAGAAAACATATGTTTTTTAGTGTATTAAGATGAAAACAAAGTGTACTGGTTAAATAAAGCATTATATTTCCTAAATTAAACACCTATAGCTTATTACTCACAACTTGATCAATATCTGAAGAAGCTCAGATTTCAAATAGGTAGAGTTGATCATTATATATACATTATTAAAGATAATAATCAAAGGATATTGGTGATTATATATGTGGATGAAATGGTTTTTTGTGGCTTAAATGATGAACAATGCAAGTAGTTTGAAAAATACATGAGATGTGGATTTGAGATGTATTTGATTGGTGAGATAACATTCTTACAAAGCTTAAAAATGTTTCAAGGTAAGAAGGTTGAATTCATTTATCAAAAAAAATATTTCAAATAGGTTCTCAAAAGGTTTGACATGGAAAATTCAAGGCTAATTTTGACTTTTACCAAGACTCAAATGTAGTTATAAAAGGGTGAGGATGGTAAGGAGGTTAATGTGACCCATTATAGTAAGATCATTATAATTTTACTATATTTGATATCCAATCAACCAGATATTATGTTTGATACTTTCTAAGTTTACCAATATCAAATCTAACCCAAAGAAATCTATAAGGAGGCTATTAAGAGAATACTTCATTATAATAGTCACACAGTGGAATTTGGGTTGTTTTATTATAGTAGTTCATAGTTGGAGTTATTAGGTCATATTAATATGGATTGGGAAGGTTTGGTGGATGAACTAAAGTCAAATTCTATAGGTGTATTCTATCTTGGAAATTATTTTATCTCTTGGATAATTAAAAATAAAGATTGAATCTCTTTAATCACGGTAGAGGCTGAATGTGTAGTAGCCGCTCAAGATTATACTCAGTTGATATGGATGATACAACAACTTAAATACACTGGGTTATAAGTGGTATCTCTTATTCCCATCGAGTGAGATAACTCAAGTGATAAAAGTCTTAGTAAAAATCATATTCATCGTTCTAGGACAACGCACATCAAGATCAAATACCATTTTATCAAGGACATGGTGAAACAATAAAGTGTGAAGTTGGAGTATGTGTTGACATAGGCTCAAGTGGATAATATTATGAATAAGGCACTACCCAAGGTATATTTTGAGAGGCATTGGTTGTATCTTGTAAATTTATTTTTTAGCAAGGTATTATTTATCTTAAAACTTCAATGCTTGAATTTCTATCTCTCTTTTATGAATGTTCAAGGAAGTATTCCTCGAGTTTGTTAACAAAGGGGTAGAAGGTGTTATTATTTTTAAAGGAGAAAGTGTTCATGTAATGTTACTAAATATTGATAAAGTTGGAGAAATGTTTTTTACTAGGGGGTGCTTGATTTACTAGTCAAGGGGGAAAACAAATTGGTAAAGATTTTGGATAGTGTTGAAGAAAACAAAGTTTTATGAGGTATTTCATAAGGATATTTTCATTTAAATATTATTTCTCACACTAATATTGGATAGAGTGGGATTATATTTGGTGTTAAATGAATCAATGATACACTCCTTAAAGGAAAGAGGCCTGGGATATATATTTTATTAGATCTAGTCAGTTCAGAAATTCCTCCAAGGTTAAAGTTTTAAATCTGATTGAAGTTTAAAATAAACCCAAAGGGAGATATTATTGGAAAAAATCCCCTTAGAGTGTTCTTTGAGTTGTGTTTTTTAACAATGAAGTGTAAGTAATCATTAATTTAATCTATTTTAGTGTGAGAAGTTTGTATTTTGAAGGATGAAATAGGTTTAGATAAATCTATTAAAGGCTAGAGGAAGTTTTCCTAAGTGTAAGGTTGAGACAACCATGTGTAAGCTTGATACAACCATGTATAAGGTTGAGAAAAACCATGGGTATTGACCTCATAAGGTTTAGATAGACCATAGGAATGACCTCATAAGGTTGGGAAAATACCTCATTAGATTGGTTAATGTCTGAAAGAGTCATATTTTGCATTTATATTTTAGTATAAAACAAATTGTTTTTATACATTAAATGGTTAAACTTGTTGGTATTTAATTATTTTAATGTTTTATGGAAGGATTTCATGTTTGGTAGAAAAAAAAATAAAATTGATTAATTCCACATGAATATCACATCCAATGATAAATGATAGTACAAGAACCAAGTACAGGGATTGAAAATGAAAAATTGGGATGAAACAAAGAAAAATTTACTGGAAAACATCAATTCATGTTGTGAATTTCATTCATGATGTAAACCTTGAAGGAATACAGAACATGAATGAAATATGTGAATAAAACAAAGTGTTTTGGGACATACCTACATGTGCCATATCTTGACACATATGGTCACACTATGAAACTTCCTAAAATCATTCAGAGAGGGTTTCAAAGCGTGAACTAAGTCATGAGTTCTTTGTCCCCACACATTACATGTCACAAAAACACTATTCACAATGTGAAACCTTTAGATAAGACCAATAAAAAAATTGATAAAATTTATGTTGGATTTTTCTTTTAACTCCCAAGGAATCCCCATTATGACCCAAGACCCATTAATTGGGTCATTTGTGACAGCTCGATCACCAACTAAATCCTATAAATAGATAGCCAGGGTAGAGGATAAGAGAATCAGTCAGCTATTGGAGGGTTATACCATTGTGTTGTGTTGTTAGGGTTCTAAAAATTTAGGTTTTTTATTTATTTTAGTTTTAATTTATTTATTTCCCATGTAATTTCATATTACATGTTTTAATTCAAAAATTACCCTTTTCTTTTTACAATATCATTATTATTCTAAAATAATTTCTTTCTCTCTTTACATATCTCCAACATGATATTTTTCACTTAGAAATGGAAAGTGACTAACCCTATGTCTGACCTTGGGAGAGATTTCATAGTGTTATTAATTATTGTGCTTTAAATTCTTAATGTTTGAATCCCATTTGTGGTGAAAAATAGATGGGTGCATGGGTGTGGAGGTCTTCCACCATAACACGAACCTCAAATTCATCCCTTTTCTTTAATTTACTTTTTTTAACTCCCTTATATTAGGTAAAATCTTCATGTAGTATATTTGAGGATGCTTAAAGGGATGAAACAGAATAATGTGGATCTGAATCTTTTAGGAATTGCATTATCATTCAAGGTGTTATCCTACTTGTCTATTGGAGGAGGTGGGAATTTGTGTGCCAAAGAGGTTTCATAGGCATGATAAAATTACACACTCAATAAATTAAATAAAATTAATTAATTTATGAGGTTTCATAAAATATATTATCAAATTTAATTTAAAAAATAAATAAATAATGAAGAAACTAGTGTAGCCAAACCCTAGGACCAAGACCTTTCTTTCCAAACTTGTGTTATGTATATATCTAGTTTAGTTTTTAATTGCATTTAAATTTCATATTTTTCAAAAACCCAAAATTAATTTCTTTTATAAAATAATAAAAACAAAAAAAATAGATTAGGTTATTTATAAATTAGTGTTTGATCAACTGTGACACTCCTCAAGTGAGATGGCCATGGTCATCCTTTTTGTTACATTAGAAAAATAAATAATCTTTTGCACCACCCCACAATAAGTTCATGAAAAATTGTGCCATTTTTGGGGATCCAATAATTAATTCTTTCAATTTTTATATTTTCACACTCTTAGTGAATATTTTCATTATTTTCTTTAAAAAAATCTAAAAAATATAAAAAATATTTTTCCATGATATTTCTAAACTACCCATACTATGCATGGATTGCTCACAAGTGAAACATTAAGAACAAGAGGTAGTTTGTGATGATTTAAATGAGAAGATTCAAAATATTAAAATAAATATAAATTTGGTGAGGATCTAAATTGAGTAAATAGATTATGAGTATTTGGTGCAAGAAAAACCAAATCCAGTGGTGGAAGAGATTTCACCACTCATCTTTGAAGTTGAAGAACCTGAGGAGGTAAAGGATGAGGTGATAGAAAATTCATTCCATATCTCTCAACCATTGTTAGAGGATTGTGATGATGAATACATGCCTGATTATATTCACATTAGAGATCAACAAGATTTGGATAATTTATAGAATGAGTATAAATTGCAATATGATATCCCCATATGTTACAAATTAGAAGAATTAACACCACTATACCTCACTCTAGCCTTGGAAGAATAAGAAACCACCCAAGATATGGAATTCAAAGAAATACTAGATGAGCTTGACTACCTACTCCACCTATTACAAATCAACTCCAAAGGCACTTTCAATTTAAGAAGAAATTAAAGCTAAACCAACTTAGGGATATGATCCTTTCTTGAACTCTATTTCATTTAATTTTGTTGAATCTGAGTTGAGTATCACCCCTTTATATTTTGAATTTCTAGATTCATATAACTCATATTTTTTTCTTGGAGTAATATGAAAAACAAAATAAACATACCAAGGAACATTTGTATCTCCCCTATGAAATTGAACACTTGTTAGAAGGAGTCCATGAAGAGAAAAAAGTGGATCTGTTTGAAGAACCAGCGATATAAGAAACTTACATGAAAAGGAAAGATTTTGAAATTAATCATTCTTACATTAATTTTGATAAAATAAAATTACCTATTAAATTGACCTTTGAATGTTATTGTAATGCATCACACTTTGAGAAACCATTGGACGGTGAAGAAAAGGTTGTGCAAGTAGCATCCAACCAAATGGAGGTCCCAAACTTTATCCTGCCCTCTCTATGCAAGCTATACCTAATTGAAAAGGGGATGGATCTTGTGTACTATATCCATGGAGTCTTTCACAGCATAGAATAAGAAGTGTAGCTAGGAAAAACAATATGATGTGTTTAAAGTCTAAAAAACTCAACCCACTAACCGATTATGTATAACAACTGGTATAGCCCATCTAGAAGTGGTCAAAACCTAGGGACCACTTGAGGGATGAAACCAATATCTATCCTTATTTTATTTATTTACTTTCTAGGAATTTATATTTCATTTTCATTTTTAATTCTTGGTTTAGGAATAAATTAGGATGCAACCATATATCCCTATATCTATTTTAACTTAATTGATAAGTTCATTACACTTTAATGATTTATTTTTATAGGTATATCATGATGATGAAACATGTGACAGGAGGAAAATTGAGGAGGTTGTCTACATAGAGTTCTCATTATAAAAATTAATTTCTTGTTGTAAATTTAATTCACACTGTTAAAGGAATTCATGTCATTAAAATGCTATAGAACAGGGTCATGAAATGAAAATTCACATTGTGAAAATAATTCACGTTATGAATTGATGCAGAATAGAAAACAATAAAACCATAACTACAACAAAATCGTCGTTTAGCAGCGGTTGTTTAAAGGCAGTTCTGGGAACCACCGCTAAACCTTTTTTTTAAAAGATTCTCGGCGGTTTATAATAAACCGCCGTGAAACCTTTGTTCTTTTTTACAATGTCGACCCTTCCCCCCCACCACAACCCCTCTTCTCACCCCACGACCCCCGCTTCCCCCGCAACCCTAGCCCCCCGCAGCCCCAGAGACCCCGTGACCCCGGAGACCCCGTGACCCTGGCGACCCTGCGACCCCAGCGATTCCGGCCCCCCGCGACCCCGGAGACCCCGCGACCCCGGTGACACCGCGACCCCGGCGACCTATACGAACCCTAAGGTTTGAATTCTGGTAATTTTCTTGTAGGTTGAGTTAAAAATCACTCAATAAATTGTATATAGTAGGCGCCCGAATCTTCATTTATTATTGTGTTCATTTCTATTTCAACTAATTTCAGTGTTTTTCATGTTTCTTTGTCTCAGCCTTTTGCAGTCCGTTTGTTTTGTTTTGGAGTCTGCAACAGCTCCGGTTTTGTTCCAGCATATCAAGTAAGGGTTAAATTTTATTTTCAAATTATGGTTTTTTGATTTCCAATAAATAATGAATTGTATTTATCAAAGCTATGGCCTGCAATAAGGAATTTCTTTGGTCAAAACTTGATTGTGTAATGAATTTTTATTTTGTAGTAAATGATTATGTTTAGTAAAATTATATTCATTTTTTGTAACATATATTTTTTATACAATTTATATTTTGGATTGTGAACCTTATTTTATATAAGTGATAATTTAATGTATTTGAATTATGTTTTAGTTAAGTTTAGGAAATATAATGTAAGGGATTTAATATTTACTATTGTGCTAAATATTATTTTAAGGGATCATTTCATTTTTATAATTTATGTCTTATGTTAATGTTTCTCTAAATCATGTTTTGAGAATTAGAAGATAGGGTTTAGTTTGTCCTTAAAAAATTATCTTTTTATAATTGAGTTCTATTTAGGGAATTATATTTTATCATGTTTTTATGTTCCAAAGTAAGTGGTTACTTTTATTTTAAAAACTTTAATTCATGAATTTATAATTTTGTTAGATGAATTTAATATATATATATATTCATCTCAAATTCCATGTTTTATACATAAGTTATTCCCAAATTTATTTTTTTAGAATTTAAATTCATATAAATATATGCATGTGATTTCATGTTCATCATACATAAACATATATAAGTATATTTAAGTATTAAATTTCAAACTCTATGACTAATTGCTTCAAGTGATGTAAGTGGGTGCAACATATATATATATATGTGTGTGTATATTATACTAGTTATGTAATTCATATATATATGTATATATATAAAAATGAAGTTTGTAAATGGGTGTATATGGGTGTATTATATATATGTATATTAGGGATAAAATGTTTATTGACATGTTATGACGTTCACTACAACAGTAATAATGAGGTGAAGAAGACCCCAAAACCAGGTCTCCCCCACTATCAATCTCCACTCATTGTGTAATGACACTTCACCCAAGGTGGACACCACATACTCTCATCCATTAATATTCATCATCAACCTCTAATTGTATCCTCACATACACCTAACAATAATTCACTATGCCTACTGGTGTCCCTCTTGTGTGGTTCATGACCCCTAACCAATAACCCAATGCCTCACACCTCCTCTTCTACTGGTTCTCTCTTATCCATGGTGTTTTCATCATGATTTGACCTTGATTCTTGTCTATTCCTTCATCTTAGGCCCACTTATTCCTTCACAATTACCTCTTCCTCTATTTTATCCTTTTCATTATTGTAATTTGGTTTGGACAAATCCTAGGTAGAGTTCTATCAAAAATAAATATTTTTGAATATTTTTTATAAAATGAATTACAAAGAATCTATGGTGAAATATTTCTAGGACTATTTATATCACACTTTTCATACACATCAACTATTATTCAAATACCCTAGTTTGATCCCCAAACCACATCATCCGCATCTTTAATGCCCATAGTTATTTACAGTGCATGGCGCACAATAGCGACAAGAGCCCCCGGCGTAAAAGCGCACGGCGCGGTGCACGGCGCATGGAAATATTAACTTGCGGCGCACAAAAGAGGTGTATACATATATCAACAATAACAAATAATAAATTATACAATTTATATATAAAAACACAGATTTATGTCAATAATTCATATTCCATACATCAAAAAACAAATGAAGGCAACAATGAAACCTACAATTAAATATTAAAAACTATATATCTCAAAAAATAATATATATCAATTCCTGAAATATATTAAAAAACATATATCTCAAAAAACCAAGACAGGAGTAAAAAACCATATATCTCAAAAAAACAGTAGGAATAATTCGAAAAAATAAGGGGCGAGCAACATAAATAAAATTGAATTAAAAAAAAGTTATTGATTCTAATAGAAGGTGCACCTACTCTGGACAACATTATGTATCTAAGTCACGGTGGTTGAGGGATCTCGGCTAAGTCGTGGTCGACTGGGTCATGGAGGTTGAGGGATCTTGGTTTGGTCATGGCAGTCAATGTGGTCTAACACCGGTTGAGTCACTACGCTCACGGGAAGAGTGTTACGAAGAGTCGAAAGGGGAAGTCATTGTTTGACCTCAAAAGAGGTATTTTCAATCGGGCCGTAAGAGTTGGCAGGTTAAAAAAATACAAAAAAATCAAAAAGGCTCAATGGCGCGCGCCATTGGCCCAACATGGCGCGTGCCATTGCGCAATATGGCGCACGCCACAATGAGCCATCTTAAATGAGCCATGGCGAAGCCATGGTGCAGCGCACCACTCCCTGGTGCTAGCCATGGCACAATGGAGTGCCATGGCGCGCGCCATTAATAACTATGTGAACGCCATTTCTGATGTGGTCTCCACCTTACCACATCAATTTTTATGCAACAACACTAGAAAGTCATTCTCTAGATGAATTATACCAAAGGCACTCAATCCCACCCACCAATGCTCTATCATATCCCAACCACGATGCCTTAAAACTCAAGGAATAACAAAAATGTTGAATTCCCACACCGAAGTCTGAATCTGACTCTTAGTTCAACTCCATGGTCAGATCCTCGATCGTCCCATTTAACCATAATTCTCCACTAATGAGCACTAACACATATATGATCCAAATCACCCTCAAGTCACACCACCACTCTTTTCTATGTGAATACACCAAAGAGAGGTCTAGAAATTCAATCCACATAAGGTTCGTAGAACCTCAAAACCTAATCTACCAAGTTATTTCATCATGCATTTCCATGAACACCACCACTTATCTAACTTAGAGGCTCGTCTTTGTTATATTATGTTTCTGTAATCTTATAATATCATATATATGGATCTCTTTCTCTATTTAGTAGTAACTATGTGTTTTAATTTTTTTATTATTGTGTAAGCACATTGTGATATACATGGATAAAAGCTAGATCACATTACCGAGGAACACACCTTAGTATGTTAAGGGATTGAATGATTTTTTAGATTTTGAAATTTCTAATCGATCCATTGAAGGGAGAATAAAATTTCCATGTCCTAAATGTTAATTTAGAACATGGTTGAAGAGAGATGAAGTTTATGAACATTTAATACTAAAGCAATTCCCTGGTCAATATTTTTGTTGGATTTGGTATGGAGAATCTAATGTTACAGAAAGATTGAGAACTGATGTTAATCCACAGAATGAGGTCCCAAGTTCGTCAAAAATGGAAAATGAAATGCAAAACCTCATAAATGATGCATTCAGCACTGCAAGACACCATTATCAGTATCAAAACATATCAGAATAACCAGAAGAGGGTGCTACAAATTGTAACGTGACAAGTGATGTTTTTGAGACTGTAACACAGGCAGATCAAGATTGTAACATATCATTGGATCCTCCTCTTGATTCTGTGGATCCAAATTTAAGAGAAAACTTAACTAAGGAAAATGTGTTTCATGATTTATTTGATAATGGAAATCAAGAGTTGTATAGTGGGTGTTTGAAATATTCAAAGATTTCATTTCTGCTGAAGTTATACCATATCAAATGTCTATGTGGAATTAAAAATAAAGCAATGTTTGTGATATTGGAATTGATTCATGATGCATTTCCTGAAGAAAAAATCCCAGAATCTTTTTATGATATGAAAAAAGTTTTACACAAGATTGGTATGAATTATACAAAAATACATGTGTGTCCTAATGATTGTATGCTTTATTGGGAAGAGGATTCAAGTAGACAGAATTGAAAGAAATGTTCTTCTTCTAGATGGCAGGAAAAGGGTTATGTTGGAAGTATGAATGAACATAATTTCATGGAGAAGAAGAAAACGAACACACCTACAAAGGTTTTGCGTTACTTTCCTTTGAAGCCTCGATTTCAAAGATTATTCATGTCATCGAAAACTGCTGAATACATGAAGTGGAATTCTGTAGATAATAACAATGATGGGTTAATGAGACATCCACGAGATTCCCAATCATGGAAGACATTTGATTCATTACATCTCAATTTCTCAGCTGATCCTAGGAATGTTCGATTGGGATTGGCTTTCGATGGATTCAACCCATTTGGGACTTTGAGTACCAGTTATAGCATTTGGCCAGTTGTTTTGATCCCTTATAATCTGCCTCCATGTATGTGTATGCAACAAACATCTTTTATCCTTTCGATGATTATTCCTAGAAAAAAATGCCTGGAAATGATATTGATGTATACTTTCAGCCTTTGATTGACGAATTGCAGGAGTTATGGAGCAACAGTGTTGAGACGTTTGATGTTTCTTCTAAAACAATGTTCAAAATGCATGTTACTTTAATGTGGACCATTAGTGACTTCCCTGGGCTTGGGAATTTATATGGTTAGAACACTTACATGGGTTTGTCTTGTCCCATTTGTAACTTTGATTTTGAGTCCAAACGGCTACCTCATAGTAGAAAATGGTGCTTCTTGTGTCATCGAAGATTTCTCGATGCATCTCATAGATTTTGGCTGAATAGATCAAAATTTAATGGTTCTATTGATCATAGACCACCTCCAAAGATGTTAACTGGTTCTGAAATATTGACACAGCTTGAAAATGTTGAAACAAAATTTGGGAAGGTTCATCATTTGAATGATAGTAGAAAACGGGTCTGAAGTGCATCGTCAAGCGAAATCAGAACGCAACAATGGAATAAAAAAAGTATATTCTTCAAACTTTTGTATTGGGAATTTAATTTGTTGCGGCGTAATTTTGATGTGATGCATATTGAGAAGAATGTCTATGACAATTTGATTTTCACATTTCTTAATGATCATGGAAAGTCAAAGGATCATCTCAATGCTCGCAAATACTTATAAGCAATGAACATAAAACGCGATCTCTGGCCAGATGAGAATGAAAAGTATCCTCTGGAAATTTTTTCAATGAAAAATAGGGATAAAGATACATTCCTTAGAATTTTAAAGAATGTTAAGGTATCTGATGGGTATTCAAGTAACATCTTGAGGTGTGTTTACTTGAAGAATCATAAGTTACATGGATTGAAAAGTCACGATTCACATATTTTGTTACAACAGTTACTACCATTGGCATTGCGTACATTATTACCTGAAAAATTACTGTTGTTGTACTCCAATTCTGCACATTTTTCAGACAACTATGTTAGAAATCTCTACATCCATTTCAGCTTGACAACCTCCAAGAGAGGTTTGTATTGACCCTTTGTGCAATGGAGATGATCTTTCCTCCGTTGTTTTTTACTGAAATGATGCATTTAACTGTGCATTTGGTTGAGGAAGCTAAATTAGGTGGCCTCATTCATTATCGATGGATGTATCCAATTGAGAGGTACTTTATTTATATGTTTTTCAGTTAAGTAAACAATTTTTGGTACTTAATTAAATGCATAATTATGCTTATTTTATTTCACAGATATCTTGGGCATTTGAAATCATACGTGAGAAATAAAGCTCAACCAGAAGGTTCTATTGCTGAAGGCTATTTGGCTGAGGAGTGTCTTACCTTTTGTTCTCAATACTTGGATAATATTGAGACAAGATTTAATCAAGTTGGACGTATTGATGACACATCGACTCAATCTCAAATACATCAGAAATCCAAAATATTTCCTGCAATTGGCTGATCAGTTGGGAGGACCTCAAATGTGACACTGACTGAATTGGAATTATTACAGGCACATAGATATGTGATGCTGAATAGTGAAATTTCAGATCCATTTATTGAAGATTTGAGGATACAAACAAAGAGACGAATGAGAGGCCGAACATGAAATGAGAAAGATATAACGAAAGTTTTTAATAAAGAGCTTGTAGAATGGTTTGCACGACGTGTAAGTTCATAAATATTGCAATAAGTATGAATATTCGTTTGACACATACATTTTGTAAATATAATAAAGTATATTTATTTTTTCAGATCATGAATACTGATACTCGAGTAGAGGTGTCAGAAGATTTGAAGTTTCTTTCTAGAGTTCCTCTAAAACAAGTTAAAAAGTTCGACGCTTATAATGTAAATGGCTTTAGATTTCGTACAGTCGATCGAGAAGTGGGTTTGAAAACACAGAATAGTGGTATATTTACATTTTCTGAAGTGGAATACTATGGAAATCTGCATGATATTATTGAATTAAACTACCATGAACATTTTTCTATTGTTTTATTCAAATGAAAATGGTTCGATATTATCATAAGTGTTAAAAGAGATTCTTTGCAATTTACTTATGTGAACTTCTCTCGCTTGATGGATGTTGGTGATCATGAACTATATGATCCATATATCTTAGCATTGCAAGAAAAAATGGTATATTATGTGAATGATGTTTTCGATGAAGGGTGGAGTGTAGTTTCTCATATAATATAAAGAGATTTGTATGATATGGGTGATGAAGTGGAAAATTTGACCTCTGAAATTGAATTTAATCAACAACAGGAAGCAGAATTATTTGTCCATCATGATATTGAAAATATTATTCTAGAAATGATGAATGAAGTGGATGAAGCAATGGATCAAGAAACCAACATGATTTAAGGGGGAAATGATTGTATGTACAATTATTTATTTATTCAGTAACCACTTGTTTCATTTCTGAATTCATTCATTATCACTGTTATATATTTTTTCTGTTAGTACTGGGCATCTATTATCATTTTTTATTTTTTTTCTACATAATTTTTTTGAAATATATATTCGGAACTTAATTTTATTTGATTAAATGACAGGAATGCCAAGGAGGAAGCAGTACACTATTTCATCTAGTTTCGTGACAGATGACGATCCATCTGGCTCCCTCCCCACGACATCTAAGGCACCTGCTGCCGACACCTCTGCATCATCTCCCCCTGCACCATCTCTCACACCGTCTTTGGATGTCCCATTAGAGTCTAAGTTATTGACTCCCCCTTTAATTGCCTCAGCAGTGGGGCAGCGACATGCCCCTTCCAGTTCATCATGGGCATACTGGAGTGTCACTGTCATAGGTAAAAATTTTAATTAAATAAATTTATTGTATTTTGTTTATACTAATTGTTTGCTCATTGAAGATGAAAAAATTGCAACCATGGAGAAAAACATAAAAATTTCAGATGTTTGGAATATGACTGGTGAAAATATAGTCGTGTCATTTGATTCTTATGGGGTCCCGACAGATGACACTATGGGGTTACTTGGCCAGATTCTAGCCCAGCTGGCAGTGGAGCCCATTTCCCTTCCTATTTCATATGATGATTGGAGACATATTCCTCCAATCTGGAAAAATAAAGTTTTTGATTCTCAAATAAAGGTAAATTTATTACATTATGGTTTAATTTAATGTCATGTTACTAATATGTTCAAAATGAATTTCTGTATACAGATGTTCTTCCACTTTACTGTTTTTGATTTGATAGCATGGAAGTGGACGTTGAAAAATCTAGGTAAGAAATGGAAAGATTTAAAATGGAGATTGTGGTGTGATGTCAACAATACCTCTTTGACTGTGCAACAAATGTATGATAAGATACCCAGTGGGGTACCGAAAGAACAGTGGAAAGTTTTTGTTGACAGACATCGTGATGATAAGCGGATGGTATTGAAATATATATTATTATATTATACTCATTTTACATTTATACATGTATATGAAGAGGACATGACATTTAATACATTACTATTAAATTTAATTTTATTTATTTCAGGATCTCTCAAGACAGAATGCATCAAACCGGGCTAAGCAAGTCATCCCTCACACTGTGAGCTCAAAAAGCTTTTCTAGAAGCTGAACGACATTGGTAATATTTTAATTAGTTTAAATATTTATAATATAGTATTATATATTTAATATATTGAATTGTTTATTTATCTTTGATTAATGCATTCACATAGTTTAGGGAACGAAGCATCTCGAACTGAACTATGGTTGGATGTTCACAAGAAATCAGATGGAAGTTTTTTTAACAAACCTGCTAAAGAAGTTGGGGTATGAAGTCAATTTTTTTATTATAATAACTTATTATTAGTTTTTACTGTGTTAATATATATTGATATTTTATTTATTGGTAAAAATTAAAGAACTATGGGATGTCAATCCTGCGCAGTCCTACTCAGTCTCCCAGGATGACCCGGTTGCTAAAGTCCTTGGGAAGGAGCATCCTGGTAGAGTGTGAGGGATGGGTTTGGGACCCGTACCATCTGAGGTTTTTAGCAGGCCACCGGGGATGGAATCTTCATCTACTCCTGGATTTAGTCAGCCCATACCCAGAGATGCTCAGAAAGAGATTGTTTCTCTACGAAACACAGTTCACCAGCAGGGGGATCAGATATCTTCTTTTCAGAAAGAGTTGATTGAAATACATCAGCATATGAGCAGATATGCCCCCAGTGGTAGCGCATCAACTGGTGGTATGCAGGTAAATCACAAAAAATCAAAATCATTTAGTTTTCTAACTTTCATTGGTTTTAAGTTTTAATATAAATATGAAACCGTATTTAATTTTCAATATAATGTTCTTATAGGTGACGGCAGAAAGTGGTGATGAAGTTGGAAAGGGTGAAGATGCATCATTGGACCCTGAGTGTTTGTATTGTTCATGTGTTGAACAAATATGAGAACAATTGGTTTGTATATGTAACATTTTTGGCACATATTTTCCACCAAACATTTTCATGTACTAAAATTTCCTTGATTTCTCATGTTTCATTTTATGCATTTTATTGATTTCTGATGTTTATTTTTATGTCTTGATTTCTCGAGTGTGGTATACATCATTCCATTTAGGCCTATATTTGAATTGGTAGTCGATATTTTGGATGACTATGAGTTAAACCCATTGTTGATGTGTTGAAAAAATTGGGTCATTTCATAGTGATCAAGGGGATAGTGTTGTGGACACATTGGTGAGGCCCTTGTAATTTGTCTTACTGGGAGACCCTTTTGAGTGGTAATTGACCACCGCTAAATGGCATTTCTCTTGTAGTGAATCCTGTCTTTGTTCTAGGGAACCAAACATTGTGACACATTGGGATTAAAAACACCTAATATACTTATATAGATCTACCATTATATCGAATATCAATAAGATGGAGGTTCCAAATATGGGTGGTATAGGATTTGAATCCACACACTCAAGATATAAATTCCAATAAGGTTGTACTCATTCACATCAAAACTGAATGGAATCCATATGATAAGTGAATGAATCCACCGACTCCTAAGATACTACATCCTAAAATACCATTGGGATAATTTCCTTATATTGATTGAGATATATACCCCATGAAGGTAACTATAGATAAAACACTAATGTTGTGGTAATTTGTATCAATTTATTTCATCCTAATCAAGTTGTACATCTCATATCAACCTTTATTGATTGATTAATCTACTATTATTATATAATATTAGATAAATGAGGTATGATAACATCAACCAAATCACCATACATAATGGGTTTTTTCCCTATAGAAATTTAATATTGATTTTCACATGTTATACTATTTTGATTTTTAACTAAGTAATATTATCTTATGTTGAGATGGTTTTACTATTTTTTACTGGTGAGGAGGTAGTGGATTCATCCACACCTATTTCATACTCAATAGAATCATGTTTCCCAACATCAATTGGGTTAACATTGAAGAAATATACTAATGTGTTACCACCAATAGGAAACGCATATTTACATTATAAGAGGGATATCATTAATTTGGGTGTGATCCCATAGGATGAACGATACTGGAGATGAACATGAGGAAAAAATGATAAAAAAATCCCCCACCCATGTGGGTTATGTTTTCCATTGTAATTTTATAGTCACAAAGGCCACTTAGGATATATTCTGATGCTTTTAGATATTAGAGCATTGTAACCATCCCTATTATATTATCTAGATATTATAATGGGACTCAAGGGTGGTTAAACTAGTAGGGGAATAAATATAGTCTTGAGTGTCAGTGGTTGGATATCCCCAGTGGGATTAACTTTTAGATGCTTGAGTATAGACAATAGGGAAAAACACCCTATATATCTTCTTGATTACTCAAGGTCGCATGTTAATAAAAATGACTATATTGAACATGATACTCATAATGAAGTTCTAAGGTGATTTCTACTTTATGGTGGACATATTTATCCAAATTAATATGATAAGAGAAGAACGTGTTCTCATGATCTATTGAAAGGATACAAAAATGTTGGATGTGAAATTATGGACCAATGGTTTTGCCATAGAATATTTTTAGTTGGACAACCTATGGGGCATTATTCCCTATAGATTACCATGGGTGTCATATAATGTCAGGATAGATCCATTTAGATGGTATTCCTGAAATAAGGTGTGAACCATCATGCACTCATTTTATAAGGGTAGGAGACAATGTATGTCAGGGTATGGGGAACATATATTCATAGAAATTGAGTCCTATGTATGACATAACAATTGTTTTCATGCCTCACCATTGTGTTCCTTATGGGTAATATCAGTTTGTTTTTGGTCTTGAACATAATTGGTGCATTTGGTGATTCAATTATAATTGAAGGATGTGATGAAGGTATTGAAAAGGAAACACAATGAAGAAACCCATCAATACATCATCAAATGTAAGAGTTCATAGTTTATCAATCCAATTTCATGTTAATGGATTCACATTAGGTTATATATTTTTTGATGAGAACCTCAAATGGGCTTCCATGTATATGAATATTTGGTATGGATGTCCTTTTAGAACTAAATTACAATGAAAGGTGTTCACTAGTGATTCATACTATAGATTCTTCAAAATAGGTATTGGTAAAAGGTGTGAGATTTTGGGATCATCAAATATTATTTGGGTGGAATCATTTGAATTATTGGATTCCCTTATAGATTTATGGTTTTTTAATGAATAATATCAAAATACTAGTGTTTAATGAGTTACCCCTATTCCTATGATCTCTCTGAATCTATGTACATATGAAAATATATGATTTTTAGGTTAATCGTACATATAATACATGTTTATGATTCATTTGTTTGAGGCCAAATAGTTAGGAAATTATTCATTTTTCTCCATACAAAGAGGTCGTAGGTGTTTCTTTTTGTATGTTGGTATGTACAATATGGTTCATTCTTATATATCATGTCAATGTTTACTTATTTTTTTCAATTTATTCTATACTGATTTCCTAGGTTGATGTTTCTTGTTTTCTGTTGGTATGTACAATATGGTATTTCTGGTTTGATTTTTCCTTCAAGGCAGTGGTTCAGCAGAAGCAAAAAAAATATTTATTTTTTCTGGTCAGCTTTTAGCGGCAATTTAAACCACCACGAAATGTACATTGGCGGCGGTTTAAACTGCCGCTAAACGGTGAAATCGCTGCTAAATGTAAAAAAAATTACGTTTCGCGGCGGTTTTAACCACCGCTACATAGTCGCATCATAGTTGTTCATTCTGTGGTGGTTCTCGTGACTTCAACGGTGGTTTTATGGCCGCTGGATTCGAGTTTATTCACGGCGGATATAACCGCCGCCAAAACTGTCGTGAATAAACTGATGTCAAGGGCTCGTAAAAACTGCCGCTAAACTAAGTAAAACTGTCGTGAAATGAGGCAGCTACGACGCTTTCCTTAAGCCGCCGCGAAACTCAAAAAAAACCGCCGCTAAACGGAGATTCTCTTGTAGTGCATTATTATCTAAAGAAAATCTCCAATATAAGGGGATCATGAGTTTAAATTCTTTATTTAATCGTTTCTCTCATTATTTTAAATTTTTTAGAGCCTTAAAATATAATTTCATGCTCCAATTGAACTCTTATACTCTAGAGTTGATCTAAGATACATAAGTTTCTTAGGATAATCATTATTACATATTTTAAGCTTCATTTTTGATATGATGAGATTAGTAAAATGGTAAAATAAATGAGTAAGTTTAATCATGGTGGTATAAATTTAAAAAATCATGATTTTTTTAGATAAGTTGACTTTTTTAAAAAAAATTCTTCTCAGATTTGATGTGCTTTGAATTTATAAAACTGATATTAATTAGTTTATTGTTTTTTTCATTTCCATGCATAATTATCCCAAACCATATTTTTTTATACTTGAGAAAAAAAAGGCATGTTTTCTTCTAGAAATTTTTTGATATATTATCGAAGTTTTGACCAAATAGAATCAATTTTAACATGATTGGGGAATTTTTATTGATTAACACTTAATCCTTGGACCCACCTTAACATCAATCCAAATTTTTCCCATATAATCCATGAATTAACTTGCTAGGAATGAGACATGTTATAAGCCTATTATATCCATTCTTTCCCTAAAAATACTATATTTCATGGTATTTAAAATACTAAGTGTGGGGGAGAGGTTTTCATGGTAGATGGGGGTGTACTTCGTTTTTTGTGGGTTTCATGAGATTTGTGGATAATTCGTATTTTCATTGTACTTTATTATTCACTTACCTTGTTAAAAAAATATAAATAAAAAAGAATAAGAAATGGGTTGTGTATTTTGAGGATAAAAAATCACCATTTTCAAACCAATGATCTTAATATCATATGTGGTTAGGTGGTGGCTATGATATTTTTCTTAAAATAAAATTTTCAAAAAAAATAAAATAAATAAAAAGAAAATGATAAAAAGGAGAAAAATCAAAAAGAAATTGGGGGAGATTCATTCATTATGCTTACTTTTATCAAGTGCATGCTTTGAGTGTTGGGGTTGGGAGATAACATTTTTTCAAGATTATTTCATTAATCTTATATTTTGATATCTTGCTGTTTGATAATGATTCAAAACTCCTTTTTGAGCTTTATTTTATTAATTACCTACCTACCCTATGCCTTAAAGATATTTGAACTATAATTAAAAGACCTTATGATTAATTTTGATTTCTATATTTACTTTGTGGAGATGTTATATGTCTTGAAATCCTATAGTAATTATAATGTACTTGAGGTATGATAATAGCTTCATTACATCTATTACCTTGAGATATGAGAAAAAATCATTCAACATGAGGTTAATTGTAATTTTCATGCACATTAATAATGAATTAAGAAATAAAAATTAAAGTAATTAAGAGAATTTTTATTTTGAAAGAGGAAAATTAAAAGGTTTGATTGACTTGTTTCTTTTAAGTGTGAGAATTTAGAGGAATTATCTTATGTGAAATTTGAAAGTTTATTTTCCATTGTCAAAAATTTGATTATATTGCTTTTTAAATTTAAACATTGGTAATATAAAATTCCTTTGAATTGTTGTTGAGATTACATGATTCAGGACAAGAAAGTTCTAAGTGTGGTGGAATTAGTAGAGTCATATTTTGTATGTATATTTTAATATAAAACATGTTTTTTTGAAACATTAAATGATTAAATTTATCAGTATTTAATTATTTTTGATTTTATGGAAGGATACCATGTTTGGTAGAAAAATAGCATAAAAGTGATGAATTCCACATAAAGATCATGTCTTGCAACAAATGATAGGACATGAACCAAGTTTGGGGCTTGAAAATGAAGAACTAGGCTGAAACTAAGAAAAATTTACTGGAAAACATCGATTCACATCGTGAATTTCATTCATGACATGAACCCTGAAGGAATACATGATGTGAAGTCAAGACATGAAGAAAAATAATTGTCTCAGTCTATACCTAAATGTGTCACGATGTGAAACATATGGTCATGCCATGAAAGTTCCTCAAATCACTCATAGAGGGTTTTAGAGCATGAACCAAGTCATGAGTTGTTCATCCCGGCACATTACACATTGTGAAAAAACTATTCATAATGTGTAACCTTCATACAAGACCAAGAATGATCATATTTGATGAAATTTATATTGGAATTCCCTTTTAACTCCTAAGGAATCCCCATTATGACACAATACCTATTAATTGGGCCATTTATAGCAGTCCTGATCACCAGATGAAGCCTATAAATTTATGATTAGGGAATAGGAGAAGAGAACCAGTCATCCATTAGAGGGTTATGTCATTACACTATGATGTTAGGGTTATTCTACATTAGTTTTTTGATTTATTTTATTTTTAATTTCTTTCTTTCCCATGTAATTGTATATTTTATATTTTAATTTAAGTGTTACCCTTTTCTTCTTCCAAACTCATTCTTCTTCTAAACTAATTTATTTTTCTCTTTCAATCTCTTCATCATGATATCTTTCACTTAGAAATGGCAAGGGATTAACCCTAGTCCTATCCTTGGGGGAGGTTTCATAATGTTCTTAATTATTTCACTTTAAATTCTTAATGTTTGAATCTCATTTATGGTGAATGAGAGAGAAGTACATAGGTTTGGAATTTTTCCACCATAGCATGAATCTTGAATTCATCCCTTTTCTTTGATTTACTAATTTTCCCTTCCATATCTTGGGTGAAATCTTCATATGATGTATTTGAGGATACCTAAAGGTATGGAACAACATATGGTGGAGCGGGGTCTTTTAGGAATTGAATTATTAGTAGAGGTTTTATCCTACTTAAATAGTATAGGAGATGTGATTTGGTGTGTTGAAGAGGTTTCCTAGGAATGATAAAATTTAACACTCAATAAATTAAAGAAAAATAATTCATTTATGAGGTTTAATAAAATGGATTATCAAATTTAATTTAAACAATAAATGAATAATAAAGTAACATGCATAGCCAAACCCTAGGACCAAGACCTTTATTTCCTAACCTACATTCTATATGGATCTAATTTAGTTTTTTATTGTATTTAAATTTCATATTTTACAAAATCCAAAATTAATTGATTTCATAAAATAATAAAAATAACAAAAATAAATAGATTAGGTGATTTAGAAATTAGTGTTTGATCAACTATGGAACTCCTCAAGCGAGGTGATCCGCATCAACCTCTATGTTTCATTAGAAAAAAAATAAGATGTTGTACCACCCTATTATAGGCACATCAATGTCCCTGTAAGGTTGGTGTGAGGGCTCATAAGGTTGATGAACTAATTCATAAAATTGGTGTGTCTTTTTACATGGTTTTTGAGAGCTACTCACAAGGTTGGGAAAATCCTTATAGGGTTGATCGATATTTCATCAGGCTTTGTATTATTATCCAAAAAAAGTTAATGGTATATTTTATCTGTTATAAAATATGATTTTTATTGGAAATAGATTTGAGTAGAGATAGTCACACCAAGTTTTGAAGGATATTCAAGCCATGATATTTAAATAATCATAAGGATGATTTAGGCTAATTTTGTGGAACCCAAAATGGTCATGCCTCACTTAGTGAAAAATGTGACAAGTGACATAGAGGATGCAATAGCTTCGAGATGGTTGTATTTTTAATACATCGATTGGTTAGAAGTTGGTAGATTAGGCTATTGGCTGGATATTTCATCATGGAAGAAGTATGTTTTCATATATGGAAAGTGAATTTTTTTACATAAAAAGTGGAAGAGAAATAAAAAAAAGGAAGATTCAATTTTTTGAGATAAATAAGGAATATTTCCAAATCAACACTGGAAAAGTTAAACAGGGTTTTTTTAAATATTAATCAATAATTTTTTAAGAAATAAAGTGGATCTAGAGTAGGGGGAGTTCCAAGATTATGGGATAGAAGGTTGAAGATGATGAGGCGGGTGGTTTTATAAAAGTTGTTTTTACTGGGAGATCGTCCATACAGTGTTGAATTGTTACACCAACATAGTGCATTTTTATCATCTACAGTTATGTATAAAAAGAAGTTTGTAGGAGGTGTTGTTGGTTTCTCTCAATGAATAATAGTAGTGTGTTCTTCTATTTTCAGTGGGAATTGTAAACTCTGTGGTTTAGTGTGGCCCCTCTATTATGTAACTAAACCAAAATCAATTCACTCTAGTGTCTTGGATGCATAAGCACATTTTCATAAATTCTCCTTAGATTAACCTATTTGGGTGAGCCAAGTAAAAACTCTCATGTGTCATTTTTACCGATTCATCACTCCATGGAGTTAGTGAGAAAGGTATGAGAGTGTTCCTTTAAGAGGGAGAATGATATCAATTCTAAGGATTTATATTTGAATTACAATACTTTGATTTACCCCCCCCCCCTTAGAGTGTATCCCTTGATTGGTATTAACACAAACACATCAATCAGGACCCACACACACTTAAGGGATGACAACAAGTATTTTACATGGTTTTAACTTTAGTCTTACATACATGGGAGAGCATTTATACTTCATTCATATAAGAATAAAATATTATAATCACAATCGACTAAGTCAACCAATATTAGATCACTATAAGTCACACATAAAAGTGGTCCTGATCCACCTATTTATAGTAGGATTAGCTGGTCAATTGGTCTCACTACCTTATAAGATTCATGGAGGAACCTTCATTGGTATTGGACACCATTGATTTCCCATGAGTCACTCGGCTTCATATGTTGTATTCTTGTGGACAATATTTGTTCCAAAATTCATTTATATGTGGCCTTTAAACCTCTTGTTACTCTAACATGACCATAGATCACACCCTATATAGAATCTGATTCTACACACCATCATCTAGACATGACCACATGAACACCTGGTTTCAGAACATGTCCTCTGAACCATGCCTGCCTCCACTGGACTCCCACTATCATTTTCCTCCTCCAAAATCCTAAACCCAAGTTTTGAAGTCACTCCTTTTAGACTTAAAGAATCAGAATCATGAAAGATTATTCAAAAACTATAACAAATAAAATACTGAAATTTTATGAAAAAATTCATAGGATAATCAATAGAAATTATAGAGATATTTTGGGGCTTAAAAATGGGTGTTGGTTCAAATAACCGTACCTCTTTTTGATGATTCAGTTGATGGTTTTAGGTGCAATGGGAGTGTTTTATTGTGGGTGATATATTAAAATTTCTTTTAATAATCATTTCCTTAAACCATGATAAAGTATCTTTCATAAAAAAAATTATAATTAATTTATTTAATATCTAAATAGATAAATACATGATCTTAGTAACTTTCTTCGTTGATTAATGTTGATAATTCTAAAATACCCTTTTGTATTTCCTTTTTTATGCTTTGAAGATCCAAGGATATAATCCCTCTAGCGATGATACACACATGGTTCAATGATCTCTAAGTAACACCACTCAATATTTGGGTGCCAGAAAGGTGAATCTAATGTCACATGTTGTTCATTCTTTATCGCTCATTCTTTGGTCTTGAATAAATATCTATTACATTTCTCATTCTTTAGAGGGGGCAGAAGGAGGAGTTAATAGAGAATTATTTATGAAAAACAATTCTTTATTCTCAAATTTGGATCACTACTGGAATTCTGGGATATACCAATGGGGATATACCAATAGTTTTCAAAAACCATTGGTATAGCCTACCTTATCCCAACGGTTAGGTAAAACCGTTGGGATAGGCTATTTATATGAATCTTATCCCAATGGTTTTAAAAAACTATTGGGATAGCTTTTATTCATGCCAATGGTTTTTAAAAAAACGGTTGGCATAGATCTTCCCAATTTACACAGCGTGGGAACCCCTCCCCTCCTCCCATCGAGTTATATTCCCAAACCCTAATAGAAGCAAGTGTTCTACTTTCTTCCCAACCCATGACATTATGATCTCTTGTCTCTTCTTGATTTTATTTCATTTTTATTCAATATTAAATCAGTGGTTACCAAATTATTCAGGAATTATATCAACCATCCATTTCATTTTTATTTTTGGTTTAAAACACCACAACAGAATCTTTTTTTGTGTACATTTAATTTCTTTTGATCCTAATTAATCTGGTTTGATTTTCGCATTATTATATTTGTTTTATATTTGTTTGGGTTAGTTAAAACTAGTTTGTTTTGGTTTGGGTTTGTTCTATTCAATTTTGGATTGGTTCATTATTTTTGTTCTACTTCATTTTGGTTCCAATTAGTTTAGTCCAATCTCTATATTTCTATTTTAAATTCATGTAGTTGCAATACTATTAGGTTTGGAATATCCTCTTGTAGCATTAAATCATCAAAAAATTACTATAGAATCAATATTATGTCTATAAAACTTAGATAACATATCAGCATACTACTATTTCATTTTCAACAAGGATCACAAATCCATTTTAATATTTAATTCCATTAAGAACTACAAAATCATATTCATATTTAATTTATAGATTTAGTTAATCAATAATTTCTTAATTTTAATATTTCTATATATATTTGAATTGTTCATCCGATATTGATCCTCATTTTATCTCGGTGAAGATACTCTTTATCATTCTTCTAGATAGAATCAAATATCATTTTGTGATATTAAAAACACTTTAGAACATATCAAGAATCAATGAAATTATTATAGAAATTGTTCACAAATGTTTATTTTTATATATTATCATTTAAAAAATATAGTTTAATAAAATGAGGACATCATACAAATCATATCATGTTATATTCATCGAATCATAGCTTAAATAATGGATATAAAATGAATAATGATATTTTGATCTTAGAATCATGACATAAGAATCATTTGATATTAATTTCATATTTGGAATATAAATTATAGATACTTGGTCATTCACCTTTATAATTATAAAAATTTCATAAAGGGATGAATCAAATAGTAGTTTAGATTACTTGTATGAAACATTAAATAATATGTACACATATTACACAAATGTAACATTAATGTCTCACATACAGATTTAAATCAGTCAAACATAAATGATTCATTGAGTCCAATTGTCTCTTTTGAAGGTACCTAATGAATTTTACATTTATTTAAATGAATCATACACATATACAATCTTAGCCCCATTTTATCCATAATTATTATCATATGTTATATATTTAAACTAAACCAACCCAATTGACAAAACTAGAATGGAAAATATTTGAACTAAACCAATCCAAAATGACCCAACTTGAATAAAACCAAGCTGTATCAAGTTGAACTAAACCATATCAAACAGCACCAAACCAAACCAAATAGAATTTATTTGAACCAAACCAAATATAATTGATTTTAACCAAATGAAATAGAATAGATTTGAACCGAACTAATCCACATTGAATCAAACTATCCTGAATTGAAACAAATAAAATTGAACCAAACTATATGCACTTGAACTAAAGATACACAACCCCAACTAAATCAGACTAGACCAAATCAATAATAATTGATCTAACCTAACCTGACTAAAACCAAATTTAAATAAACCTAATTAAATAGAATTAACCAAAACAAAACTAAACCAAATAAAATGAACTTGAACCAAACCAAATTGAATGAGAGAGTCACTAAGTCATCTATATGAAGGTCCTTTATGCATCATCAATTTATTCACTCAATTAAATATCATTTAAATAACACCCCTAAGTATTTATTATATGTAAGACACATTATCATAATGAAAGCCTTGACCCTCGATGGATTTAGCACATTATTCAATTCAACAACATATATATCATTATAAAATATATAATTCATTAATTTTAAAAAAGGGTCAATTGCACAATGTCGAGAGACAACACATATCACAATAAATATAAAAACATGTATAATACTAAGGGGGTAGGTTTGAATAACTACTTATCTTATAAGAAAAGCAATTACCTCTTTAAGAACCACCCAACCATCGCTTTGTAGTAATATCCAAGTGTACTGGTTATTTACCTCACACATGAGGCCCTATCTCATGCCAAGAATTGCTAAAAACTAATTAGAACATTTATAATAACTAATAAATTTATTTTAAATTATCATAAATAATGATTAATTAACCAAGTGACTATATTTCATAGAATATGGCTACTTATAAGTAGTACTATTTTATAAATGAATTTATTAAATAAGAATAACATTAATTAAAATGTGAATAGAATAAGAGAAAAAATAAAAACAATAATTATAAACACAATTTTGTGTAGTATTATGTATAGTTATTACTCATTGATATAATTGAATTAAATATAATCATTTTATACTTATATTATTTTGTTATATATATAGTATTTTTTTGTCTTTTATACTATGATTCTCATATAGACTAGTGTGTCAGTTAAGGTTTCATATAAAGTGAAAAATTCTCATTACCTTAAATATATTTTTTATTAAACTTAAATCTTATTTAATTTCTTTTAATACATGACATATAACATTTTTTAGAATAATAGATAGAATTTGGATGTATGAAACTGATCAGATCTCAAGAGATTTTCAAAACAAGTTGGGGATATTTTTAGATTCTACATTTAACAACACTTCAGATAGTGGTCACATACACTACCCATGTTATAATTGTGTTGGAAGACCTTGGTTGATTCATGAAGAAGTTATATATCATATAACCAAATATGGTTTTCAAATAAACTACTATGTGTGGTATCAAAATGGTGAGAAAATGAAATCTCAAAATGTTAATGATCCAAATGAGATAACTAAATTGGAGAATTTATTAGATGATTAGTTTTTGTTCATTCATCATCATGAGAAGGAAGGGATGTCGATCCAAGAATAATTAGATATGATCACACATGATGAATGTAATAAAAATTATGATGTTGACAGGGTGAAAAAATTGAATGATGTTTTCGTGACTCCAATATATCGATAATGTGGTAAAATGAAAAAGATAGAATTTTTAATTCAACTATTTCATGGGAAAACCATGTATAACACTACCATCAATTAAATTATTACATTTTTTAAGTAATTTCTTCCATATGGTTCATATATTCCCTCAAACCATTATATGGCATGGAAGTTAGTTGAGTAACTTGAATTTTCAAAAAAAATCATGCTTGACTGAAAGATTGCAGATTATTCTGGGAAGAAACTGCTGAACGAAATGATTTTATAAAATATGGAACATCTTTATGGAATCCAAAAGCTAATAGAACACTATCCCATATTCCACATAAATTAATGTGGAACTTTCCATTAATACCAATACTCTATAATCTTTTCATGTCTGATAAGATATGAATAAAAATGTAATGGCATGATACTGAGATAAAGAAAGATAATGATGAGTTGGTTCATCCTGCAGATGGATTTTCATGGAAGAAATTTGATGATCAATATCCTAATTTGATAGGTGAAATGCATAATGTGAGTTTGGGTCTATCATGTGATGGTTTTAATCCATTTGGACATATTATTACTTTTCACTGCACATGGTCATTTTTCATATACATTTATAACCTTCCTCCATGGATGTGTATGAAAAAACATTTCAATTTCATGAGTATACTCATATCTGAACCTTATGATCCAAGAAATGATATATATGTATATATGAATAATTTAATAAAAAAGTTGAAAAATCTTTGTAATGTGGGTGTGCACATATACGATGCATGTTTTAAAGACATGTTTTAGATGCATGATGTGCTTATGTGGATGATCAATGATTTTCCTGCTTATGAAATGATGTTTGGATAGAGAATAAAGGAAAAACTATCATGTCCTGTTTGTATGAAGAATACATGATCCAAAAGACTAAAATATTATCATAGTTTTATTTTTATGTTATATCTATGATTCTTTCCAATGGATCATTCATATAGGAATAATCATCAAATATTTGACAATACCATGGAGACTGAAAATCCACCTCAATGTATTTCTAGAACTGATGTTCTTAATGAATTATAAGATTTTAGTTTTTCATTCGGGAAGGGTTAGATGAAATCTAGAAAGTGGAATAATGTTTCCATTGAAACCAATTACAATTGGAATAAGATAGATATCTTCTTTGAGTTTTCTTATTGGTCAACTAATTTGTTACGCCATTTCTTAGATGTAATGAACATTAAAAAGAATATATGTAAAATGTTGCTTTCAATTATTCTAAATGTAAATGTAAAGAAAAAATATGATTAACGATCTTTGTGTGACTTGGTGGATTGGGTCATCATACCATAATTGCATCCTATGTATATCAATGAAAATAAATGGGAAGTTCTGTGTGCTTCTTATGTAATGACACCTAAAGAAAAAAAATCAATTTATGGAAGTACTAGAGATTATTAAAGTTTCTGATGCCTATTCAATAAACATATCAAAATGGGTCAATATAATAGAGTTGAAGTTGAAATCTTTTAAGACTCATGATTATCACATCCTTCTGCACCAGTTGATTCTGATAGTAATCTATCATCTTATTTTCAATAATGTAAGGGTGTCAGTTATTCAGTTGTTCCATTTTTATAGAGATCTTTGTGCTAATAATTTTTTCAAGATTTTATTATAAAAAATGTTAGTATAGGCACCATTATTTTTTTAGTTAGATAAATTATTTTCTCCATCATTTTTTGCATGTCTGTTGCATCTAATTATCCATCTTCCAACCAAAATACTTCTTATAGGACCCATTTCTTTTTATTGAATGTATATAACTAAAAGAAATATGTACACATTGAAGTCTTATGTCTAGAATAGGAATAATCCTAAAGGTTATATCATTAAAGGTTACTTGGATCAAGAATGTATGGATTTATATTCAATGTATTTGTCTGATCTAACAATGATATGGAATAGACCAATGAGAAATGAAGAAGAACAATATGAGAAAATTGGACCCAGTTTTCCATCACTTCCCCAAACAGGGGGAATTCCTGGATCATATACATTTACCACATTAATCCTTGAAGTGAAGTAGATAAAACATTGAAAAATTTTGTTTAACTGTGATTTTTTCGATGACTACATCAAGTAAGTAAATTGAACATGTATATCTTATCTCATCTCATGTAATTTTACATATTTGTTAAACTATTTCTATTTTTTTAGTAGGGAACATAAAATATGATAAATAGAAAGCATTATTATTTATATTTGCTAAGGAGAGAGACTTTTTATAGAAAAGAGTTTTCTACTTGGTTGAAATTGAAGTTAGAAATATTACTATAATAAATTAACAAAATCAACATTTAATTGAGTTTAATATTCATTTATATTTTAGGTATTGATATTTATTACTGAATATGTCTGTGAGTAAATAATATCTTTGGATTTTGGTCCTAATTCCATGGTTAGAGAATGCAAATCAATTGTGATCAATGAGTAAAAATTTATTATCAATGAACAAGAAAGGAACATGAGGCCACAATGTGATGGTGTTATGGTAACTTCCACAATATACTGTTATATCGGTGCATTGGATAGTTGACCTCAATTTGAAAATATATCTTATTATAGAGTTGTTGAGAAAATACTAATATTGAATTATTACTCTCATAGTTGAGTCACTATGATGAAATGAAAGTGGTTTGATTAGATGATGAGGAATGACACATTTACTGATGATTATGAGTTATAAAAATGACTCATACTATTGTTACCAACGAACCATATGTATTATCATCAATGGATAAACAAGTTTTTTATGTGAAAGATTGTCTTTGACCTGAATTTGGTGTCATTATTGAAGTAATACCAATACATATTTTTTATTATGGTGATGATGTAATTGAAACCATCTCTGCTCCCATTGGTCATGATCCATTTATTACTTATGATGACTCTAATAGTTAAATTATTAGAGTTGATTGTGAACCTGAAGTTGTGGTGGGAAATATATTTAATCATCTATATATGTTCTTAGTTCTTTTGTTTTAACTCAACTTAGGTTGTTAAGGTTGTTAATATTCAAATTGTTTTACTATTTATTACAAGTATTTTGTATCCAACTTGACCTTCATGTGCATTTTTAATATTTACTAGTTATATTTTTCTTTGAGTTTCATTTTTTAATATTAAATTTAACTGTATCTAAATATACCAAACTAAATAAAACTAAAATAATTAAATTGGAATAAAAAAAAGATAAATTGAATTGGACATATTAAACTAGTTAATATAAAAACAAAACCAATTAAAATAATTACCTAACCCAAAATATAAACCAAATGACCTATGACAAATAAAAATGGACAAATGGTCTAATCAATAGACCAAAATGAACCAAATAACCTAACCAAATTTGAATTAGATCGAATTGTAAGTAGAATAAAACTATATCATACCCATGATAAACATGGTAATTTTAATATATTTATTTTTCTATGACATGTATTTTATGTTTTGATGTTATTCCCACTAAATATAAAATGTTTTTGTTATATCACTGTGTATCTTTTATTTGGTTTGAAAATTTTTATTTCTTAATTAAGTCATGTCTGGTCTTATTTATTCTTTTTATTACACATTATTTGTAGATTTATAATTAATTACATATTTTTTCAAATGTAGGAAATGAAAAAAAATGAGGAGATATGAAGAAAAAAGATAGTAGATAATAATCATTGACTGAGAGGGATGGGAATCCCTCATTTGGTGCTTGGTGTGAGTATTTTATTTCAAATATATATATCAATAACATATAATGTTATGTGATTAATTTTTTTAACTTTTAATCAAGATCCACCACCTAGGACACGGATATTATCCAACTAGCCTAGTGGTTTCAGTACTTAGGATGAAGATACGAGGGGGTAGTACTAGAGATACACACTCCACATGGCGTACTGGATCACACCCCATCCCTCCCTTAACATACCATCTACCACATTTTCTAATCCCGTAGTGTCGTTAGAGACAACTAGGATATTTAGGCCACCTATGTTTTCACCACCATTTTCATCTGAGCCTCCTCACCAATATTTCCCTTATTTGGTGATGGTTTCTACTCCTCATTTATATTATACATTTCTACAGACATATATGACATTTTCTTTTCCTTATACTTCCTTCTACCCAAGCTTCTACATTCCTTCTCCTTCGACTTCTTTTCTGACACATTCTAAGCCTCCAAAGTATACATTATGTCCCACTCCATCTATACAGGTTTATGTTCCTTCAGAGCCTAGGGATCCAACAACACCCACTAATCAGGAAACCTCATATATATTTATAGAACCCTGGTAAATTTTTTTACAATAATTTATTTTCATTATAATATGTATTGATATAATATTTGTTTTTTTATTTAATAGTTGGATATTCTGATAGGCAGTGTGGGAATACATTTATGAATGTAGTGTGGAATCGTTACACACAATTGGTGGTGGAGTACAATGAGGACAACCAAATGATTGAAAAAATAGGGCAAGAATGTTGGAGTTTTATGGAGATGCTTTCCAAATACTCTTACATTATTCCCATCAGGCCACTCTCCTGGAGACACCTACCAAATGAAGTAAAGTATAATTCTTGGGTGCATATATGGGTAACCAAGTTCATTGTATTTAATGCTATATTATTATTGTATTTATATGAATTAATTTTTTGGTGTCAAATTCATTATAATTTTCCTACTAATGAGGTTGTGAGGATAGCATGGCTCATGGAATTAGATCAGCTGTGAAAATCATATAAGCATCAGTTGTATATTTTATAGTGTGATAGAGTTGGTACAGATTTATATTCCACACCTATCATGAATGACTGTCCAATAGAATATTATCAATAAATGATTGTTCATTGGATGAGTACCAAGTTCAAGGAATTAATCAAATTTGAGGTTTTTGAATGAAAATTACCATGATTTTAATTAATAATTTTTTTTTGTATTATTGGAAATTATTTTTTAGAAAATTCTAAGAATAAATAATTAAACAAGGATGCTACGAAATACATCCACACTTTGGGGAAAACTGCGATGTCAAACCATGAGAGGAAGTAAGTACGAAACTCATTTATAATTTTTCGTTAGGACTTGCACTTTGTTTTGTTTCCTACATAATTCATTCCATTTATAATTGGTCTAGATTAATGATCATCTATTATTTAGTTTATTATTGAAAGTATTTAGTGTGTACTAAAATTTCAAGATTAGTATTATTATATTTGTGATCATGTCATGAACCTATACAACCACTGATCATTTTATTTAATATCCATTTATTTGATAGGGAATGTGTCCATTAAGATTGACTGAATAATCATATGTATTTTTTGAGATAATTATGATTTCTATATAGGTATCCTACCCATGTGAAATATACTTGGAATGAATTCTTTCATAATATGAACATACAGTGAAGGGAAGCATTGAAATAACATAATAGGTGAGAGGAGAATAGAGTGTAGGGGAAATATGATTGGCTTGAGTAATTTTATTGCTTCATATTCGAATTTTATTTTATACTAGCATTACTTACATTACTTAATTTTTTTGAAATAACCAAATTTGGTTCTTAAAAATAATTCCCATATAATTTTTAAATAATAAAATTTCAATTTATATAATTAAATCATACAATAAATAAATTTTTGTTTTTCATTTTCTCATTGTGGTGTGAGATAATATCAAATTTCATATCAGTTTCAGCTTATATTTATCTCACGTATACATCCCATCTCAATATATTTCAACTAAAATCATTCACCTTGAATCGGAATTCACTTTTTGATACTTATGACATATAAGATCAACGCCAACATCATTTTTTCATTATTTTTATCACAAATTATGAATTTAAAATATTTTCATTTGAAATTTATATTAAATAGTTATACTTTTACCCTTTTTTATCTAATATTTCTCAATTCAATTTTGGATCATGCATTCTCATAGCTTCATGATTTCATGAAGATATAACAGATTTAGAATTATCCTAGTTAGTTTCATCTTCATAATATAAATTTTGTGACTCAAATTTAATCCATCAGAATTCGCAAAACACTAATAAGTATAATGTCTCAAATATAAAGAAATTTCATAAGTGGGATTTAGGGGAATTCATACGCATAAACATGAAAGTCCTACATTTCTCAAAAAAATTAACAACATACATGGTACCTCAAGTTCTTACTCCCTTGCATGAAATTCGTTTGTGATGCATCATTACATGAGACATTTGGATAAATAATACAATGTTCTAATCATATTCATATGTGGGATAACTTGAATTGATTCACTAGTTTTAAAGTTTTACAACCTACCTTGAAGTCTTATAGAATTCCTATAAGTATTTTGACACTTCTCAAATTTAGAAAAAAATAATGTCTTATGTCAGTTGAAATGTTTGATTTGGGACTTGAAAATTCATACGTATAGGGTATAAAGTGAAATGCACATCCCTAAAGTCATTTGAAATTTCAATTCTTATGATATTTCATGACATTATTATTTTTCAACATCAATCCCAAATATTATAGAATTCATCAAATGACTCCAAGACTTATTCAAATCAACTCCAACCTTCATACATATGATTCTAAACATAATATCCAATATCCTCCATGTTTAATTACATAGGGATGGATTTTTTTCTTCCACTGTCACTATGATCTTGTAATTCCATGGGGGAAGGGTGATACCACATTATTCATATCAAAGTTCTATCAATCAAATAACTATAAGTTTACATGGGCTAATCGAATGTAGATAAAAAAGATCATTTATGACAATAATGATATTAATTAACAAATAATAATGTTATAACAACTTTTTCCTAACATTTTATGTATTGTATAACCATATTTTTAAGAAGATTTAAAAACCCACACTAAACATGAATAAATAGATCAAAAAATAAAGTGTAATTAAATTTATTCCCCCATTTTTTTATAATCACTATCCCTTGATAACCATATTAAATATATATATAAAGAAAATGATGGAAAAATAGAATTTCATACCTCGTCTTTAGCTTCTCTAAAGGTTACATAGAATTTTATATTTTAAAAAAAATAGATAAATATCTAGAAAAATTAATTCATTGACATCTAATCCTCAAGGTATTCTCTTCCAACATCATCACCATGAAAATTTTCTTCCAGAAATAATCTCAAATAATTCTTGATACCATTTGATGATTGATAAAAAATGAAAATTATGAGGCAATGTGTTATAAGGATACACCAAGATTCTAATTAAAATATTCTCTATGATGGATATTATTTCAAATTATTTGGTATAAAATATTTCAAAAATTATATAATCCTTGATATATAACATTTAATTCCCACCTTTTTTGGATAACCAAACATATAAGGGAATATGGTGAGTCTCTAGGAACACTTCAGTTGTAAATTGTATGCATTGGTAGTTGAGGAATGTGGATGTTTTCTACTAGTAGTGTTTAATACATGATATATATTCATATTTTTATAGTTTGAGAATGATATATTGTTGAGTTTCATAAAGAAAAAAATAAGTTTTAAATTGTCACTATAATTCATCTACCATATGTTTTTCTTTTCATCTTCTTTTAGAATTAATATCCATTTGATTTTAATTTTTAAATTCATTATTAATAACCTATTTTTAATTATTTTTTTCTATATTCAATTCCATTGTAGAGGGAGGTTTTGAATATTGAAGGATGTGTTCCTTGAGAAAAAAAATGTTTTACTTGAGCGGAAAGAAAAAATATGGAAGTGTGGAAAACGAACTAACATAGAAGCAGATTGTAAGTTTTACTTTGTTGATTTTAAATTTTAATAACTATTTTGTAGCTTAATATTCCATTTATATTTGCAATAGTGTGCTTTGGAGGCCCTTGATGAGCATAAAGCTGACAACTTTGGGTCAAATGATCACTTACATTAGGTTTTGGGAGATAAGCATCATAGAAGATTATCCTATCAAAGGGAAGAGTATTGTCCCGACAAGATATTTCCCCACTTCAGGTTCCACTTCTGGTAGCACCGAGTTAGAAAAATCTAAATCACGAGTAACACATGCTTAGGCTGAGGTATTAGAGGCCAAAAAATGGTCATACAAGATCATTAAAGGAATCAAAGGGCCAACGATGAATTTATGGAATTTATGGAAACCCTATGTCCATCACTTCCACTAGATACCACCACATCTTGTGATGCATATATGTCAATGATGTGTGCATTATATAGTGCATTAGGTAGTATTCCTAGTGTTGGTTAGGATAATGATGTTCCTTGTGATGGCGATGTTGATGGTGAGGATGATGGCGAGGAAGAGGGCGAGGAAATGGGTGAGGAAGAGGATGATGGTGATGATAATGATGGTGATAAGGTATATATTGATCCTTTATATTTTTTACTTATATTTATAACATTTTATTTTTGATGATTTTTTTTGAATGAATATATGTGATGTTTTGAATGTGTATTATCATTAATTGAATGCATTCATTGCTTTCTTATGTTATTATTATTTGTATATTTGTTGGTGATGTTTTTTTATAGGTAAATAACTAAGGTGGGTGATTGTGGGGCTTTAATTGGATATTTTAGAGGTTGTGTTTTTTTATTGCATTTTTTCAGGTTCTGTTTGTTTGTTTCCAGGCTCTATGGGCATGGTGGGGGTGCTGCAGGTCTAGGAATTGGGGGGAGGGTCTATACCAATGGTATCAAAACCATTGGTTAAACCAAAATTCTAGTGACCCTATACCAACGGTTTACTAGAAATTGTTGGTATAGGAATTTCCCAATAGGCATATACCCAATGGTTGGGTGAACCATTGGTATAGTCTATACCAATAGTTCTCCAGCCTATACCAACAATTTTGAACCGTTGGTATAGGCTTGAATTCCAGCCATGGATGCAATACACAATAGACATAATCATATATTTATAGAGTTAGGGTTTAGGATAAAATATTATTTAATTTCATTTTGACCATTAAATAACATTTAAAATATTTAATAAACTTCATTTCATATAATAATATTATTATTTTTGGGTGTGTCAACTTGCACAAATTGATAAATAATATTTACCAGCTTTTAAATAATTATTTTATCATTGGACGCTGTCTTGGTCCATTCAAACTCCTCAGTATTTATTAAATACCTGAATAAATATTTTATTTATAAATAAATATTTCATTCACATACCTGAGAATAAATTTTTATTAAATATTCAATAAAATAAATAAATATATTTTTATTTACATGTGAGCGAATAAATATTTTTTTTAATTTATGTGATTAATATAACTTGAATAAAATTATTTCTTGATCTTGAGAATAATATTTATTCCATTAATTAAATTCAAATAAAATTTAATCGAGAGCAACAGAAATGCTTAGTGTGTGACCCTCTGGGATTCTTTCTCATTGGAATTAAGTGGGATTTCCTAAAGTCTAAGATTACTATCTAGAAATAGGTCAAATCACCCAATAGAAAGAATTTAATATCCCAATGATGATGACCACATACGAATGCTCATTGTGTAATATAATACTTTTTTCATAATATCTCATCAGGAAGGTTACACGGTGTAAGAACCCAGATCTTCATTTTAGGTTTGGATCTTTATTTCATGTTGGTTTTTAGGAAAATGAAGAATTTGGAAATTTTCTAAGTACATTTTGTGTACTCTTGAGTACACACTGTGTACCCAGTTGTCACGTGTATCCATGTACTATCTATATAACGGCTGATTATATGGTTGTATAGGTGACCTGGATGACTTCCTAAAGAGGGTTTTGTTGAGGCTACTACATGGAGTGTACATTAAATGAACACACCGTGTATTTTTATTTTTATTTGATTAATCGGAGTGGGGTCATGTCTCATCTCCATAAATACCTTCTTATTCATATGTCTCGTATAGGAGAGTGATGTACGGTTGAAGATCTTTGAGCTTCTCTCGTTCCTCTGTCCGAGCTCCAATTGAGACGTCGTTGGGTTCGTTGGATTCCCATTAGTGAGTTCTCTATTTACCTAGCGCCTCTCTTCCGGATTTCTCCTCTCTATTGAGTTACCTAGGGTTGATCATTTTTACCCTTTTCATAGATCTACATTATTCTAGGCCAATTCAAGGGCTGACATTTGAGAGTTTTCATCATACAACATCAAGGTAGGTGGTTTGTGCATTTATTTGATTTTATTTAGATTATATATTCATAAAGTATAGAATACCCATGTTGGGGTATTGTGTATATTGGATTTTTACCTTGTTTAATATCTGATATGGTTTGGTTGTTTGATTAAGGGTTGTTTCTTATTCATAAGATTGTATACCCTTGTTATGGAACACCCCAAGGGTGTGTTCCCTTGTTTAGTTGTTTATAGCCTTTTGGCCTAGGTTTCCTATGAGGAATACTGTGTTTCCATGCCTTGATTTTTTTAGGATGGAGTTTATTGGTTATATATGATGCTTATTTTTATTCTTTGATTAAAGTTGATCCATGTAATAGTTTGAATTGCATGTAGATCCATTAATGAATTTTGTATTCTCACTGATCTTCCTTGGACCGTGAGAGCCTTTTACTAGGAAAATTGTGGGAGTTTCCATGTTTATTTACACAGGACTATGAGATCCTTGGTGTAGATTTTGACCCAGGGGGTATTGACCGTGAGAGCTACCTGGAGGTCGTTTATGATTTATTTATACTATGTTGACCTAGGGATTATTGACTATGAGATCTACCTAGGAGGTCGTTATCATTACTATATTCTATGCGGGGACATAGGGGTTAGACCATGAGATCTTTCCCATAGGGTTGGTTGTGGATGAATGAATGATTGTGATGAGTATGCCAAGCCAAAGCACAAGCTTGGACTCGGTCTTACTTGGTTGTTTAGATGGTCTTATGATATGTTTGTTGTTACTATTACACAGAGGGATATAGAGCTTAGTCTAGATCCCACAATTCATTATTAAAGGGTTTGAATAATTAATAAATGAAAATTAATGTAATTGAAAACTATAGGATTGTTTACTTTTGAGTACTTCCTAGTTTATTGCTTCATTTCTACATATTTTCTACTATATATATTCACTGACAGTTAGGCACAAATCTTTTGATGGTTTCCTACTAGGATTAATCTCACACCCTATTTGGGTCATGATTTTGGACCCAAACAGATTATATGGTTTTAGGTATAGATAATGGAAAGCACCCTTCATCATCAGGTACTTGATTGTTGTTGGAGCTAGAGGGCATGGGACCAAGATGAGGCTTGCGATGTTGTTGGAGTTTACTATTTTATATACTTTGGTTTTAGTTCTTTATTTTCATCATTGTGACTTGTTTGGATGATTTCCTAGATACTTTTTACATGCATCATTATTTATATATATGTTGTAGTTGTTTATACTATCAGTATTTTGTTGTTTACTTTTTTTGTATGGTGTTACTTATTCTGTTGTTGTTTATTATTTATTATTCCACTATGTATACTATGCCAATGAGGTAATAGTTTCCCCAATGTCTTACCTTGGCCCTCACTAATAGTTGTTGGCCTCTGGTGTTTGGAGAAATGCGCTTGAGGTTATGTGACCAACTGGGTTCGGGGAAACCTTTGGGCGGCACCCAAATCCAGGACATTACAAAGTGGTATCAAAGGAGGTTCTTTTTTTCTTTGTCTTACTATTTAGAGCCTATAGATAGGAATATAAAGGAATGGGTAGTTGGTAATAAGTTGTGCCCAGGAGTATCTAACCCGTGTTTGGGGAAAAGCCAAGTTACCTCGAATATTGCAATTTTTTTAGTCTTTCAATTATTACAGTTGATTTGATTTCTCCATTGGGTGATTCACTTGTTTTTTGTTGTTATCATTGATATTATTTAGGTTCTATTTCTGTTACAACCCGATGAGATGAGGACATTTCATCTCATGCATTATATAGGCACTTAATAGAGATCACATGTCATGCATTCTTTTCATGCCATTTAGGGTGCATTATTGATTGCATGTTGTTGTGATAGATATGCATGTTTTTGTGATAGATTTCATGATAGAATATCTGCTATTTTGATAGGGTATTGGAATATGTAAAGTTTTATTTTTATGGATTCCAACCTTTGGTCCCTAAAGTGTTATGGGACCTCTTGGATCATAATTTGGTGGATCGTGTTTGAACTTTAATTGAATTTTTTCAAGTTATGATGTGGAAAAAGGATGCCAAAATTTGATTCATGGGGAGTATGGGCTCCCACGGGTCATAATTTCTCATGAATAGAACAAAATTTAAAGTTATTAAGGGTTTTGGAGAAGTTTCATAGGCTTACTCTCTAGAAACCCAGACAACACGATGTGTGATGTTATGAACACACGCCATGTGTTCTTATGTTTTGAAAGAAACAACTTTTCTTAAGTACACATTGTGTACCCTGTGTACATGTCATGTAGTCTTTAACCGTGTGACTGACTGTGTGAGAAGAGACACGGGGTTGGAAAACTTTTTGGTAGAACACACTGTGTTTGGATTATACACATCATGTTGTAAAGAACAGTGTGTCTGGACACGTGACCAATGACACGAGTGGATGAAACTAAGGGTGTAAACACCATGTCTCTCTTAAACATGCCATGTAGATTAAACTGTGTCTCTGAACGTGTGACTAATGACATGGGTGGTTAGAACGTAAGCAGTACACACCATGTCTCGGGTGAACACGTCATGTAGTGTTACCCAGGAGAGAACCGTGTAGTTTTAGCCGTGTAAAAGAACTCAGGAAGGAGAGAAAATTCAAGTACATGTTGTGTAATAGGAGGAACATGCCATGTGTTTGGGTGTTACATGACCAGGTTTGGCAGAGGTACATTCCATGTTAAAATCTTAAAGGAAAACACTGTGTGGGTTGTTATACCACTACTAGAAAAACAGGTATTTGCGACGGTTCATTTGCGACGGGATCCCGTCGCAAATGACCCGTTGCTGAAAACGGTGTCGCAATAACATTTTTTTGCGACGGGCCCGTCGCTAAAGCCCTTTTCCGCGATGGGGAGAATCCTCATCGCAACTAGTACTCCGTATATTTGTAAAAAAGTTGTTGCGGCGGGGCCCGTCGCAAAAACTATTTTTTAAAAAATAAAAAAATAATAATACTATTTGCGACGGGAATAGTATCCCGTCGCAAATACTATAAAAAAAATAAAAAAAATAAATTGTTAATAAATTATTTTAATTAATATAATAATAATCCAATTATAATTCAAAAATAAAAAATAATAAAATATTAATAAATGATTTTAATTAATATAATAATAGAATTATAATTCACAAATAAAAATAATAAATTATTTTAATTAATATAATAATAATAGAATTATAATTCAAAAATAAAAAATAATAGAATATTAATAAATATTTTATAATGAGACAGAAACTACGAATAGAAAAAAAAATCATATTTTGATTTCACAAATTTTATAACATAAATACAAACTCTAATCTGAAGGAGGGGGGAGGGGGGATCTACAGATGGTGGTGGAGGAAACTCCATCCCTAAAGCATGAGTGAGTCGGCGCATGTACTCCATCTGCTCCTGATGCTGCTGCTGCCACCGACTCGTCTGCTCCTCGTACAGCTGCTGCTGGCGTCGACGCTCCTCCTCATGCTGCTGACGCATCTGCTCCTGCTCCTGTCGGAGACTCTCTATCAGTGCAGTCTGAGATCGCAACTGATCCTCATACAGTGTAGTAGAATAAGATGCATGATCTCCTCTCGAGATGGACGCCGACATCGCAGCACTGCCATAATAATCTCCGGGAGTCAGTCGAGAGTTGATACCAACTACCCGGCCCTTCTCGAAGGCATACTGGGTGGCCTGCATCCATGCTGCCTCATCAAAATGACGGCCAGTGGTCTGATCTGATGACTCGGCCTGACTCTCAGGTCGGGCCTGTGACGCTACGGCCTCATATGACTCCTGTAGTTGCAATTTAAAATTAAAATTATGAATATATTATATACAGTTAATTTTTAAACTTGAAAAAAAATAATACTAACCACGATGTGATGCTGAAGATCACCTCTGAGCTCCCCAGTAGCAGGATCACTATACATCCTCCGATATACGTCGTACTCCGTAATATCGGGGTGCTTGACAGCCTATAAGAATAAAAAATAAACTGTTAATATTTATAGTTATATAAAATATTTATAAATAATGTACGTACCAGATGCTGTCTATGAGTACTGAAAGAATGACTCCCAGCTCGATGAGTCACCTCCTGTCTCCCCCGATTCTGCCTCCCCACCGATGATCTCCTCTGAAAGGCACCACTCAACCAGTGCGCACATAATCCATCCCATACATGGGATGAAATGTACTCTGGTCGGTGTGCTCTACATGACTCATCAAAATCTGACACTCCTGCTTTCTTCATCACAGCTTTTCTTAAATTGTGCAAAAACTGACGAAGGCGATCACGCATGGCCACCTCCCATGCCTCGTGGATGGCGTCACGCATGGTATCCTCGATCGGATACCATAAACCCTACAAATAAATCAAAATATCAAGTTAGAAATGAAATAATTTTCAAAATAAAAATTATTTATTTACGTACGTACCAACCAATGGCCGAACATGGCCTGTTGCACATCAATGGGAATCTGCTCCCATGTGGTCCACGGCTGAGAGAAATAGTTGTGCAAAATAGCGCTGCCCTGTCCGACTGCTATATGTGGAAAACAGTAAAAATAATAAACATTTATTATGTGAATAGATTAATGAAATCTTAGTCAAATCAACAGGTTATCACACAGGTTATCACACCTCCGTGTGCGTGGATCAAACCCAAGACGTGGACGTCGCTCGGGGATGGGGTCAGGAATCATCAATCGTGAAAGACCGTTCCCCCTCCGCGTACTCCCTGGAGCGCCTGCAGGCTGAGGGTCATCTGGCAGCAACTCATCCGCATTGAAAGTCAGGTCAGCATCCGCCAACTCACGAAATGTGGCATCATCCATCTGAAACAGAAAATGTTAATGTTGTTAGCAAATAATTCATAATTACTATTATATATATATATATACATATTATGATTGTATATAAATACCATGGAATTATATCAGTGTTCATCTTCATCATCATCTTCATATATGTCAATGTCATCTTCATATTCCTCCTCAACATCATCGATATCCATTCGAGTTACAGTTGCTTCATCTCTTACCATTTCAAATTCATATGTGACATCATTAACATCATCGTCATCACCGACTCTTAAATGTGGGGTGTCGTCATCTATACTCATGTCTCTTTGTAAAAAAGATTGATTTTGAGTACTCTCTTGAAAAACTTCAATTCTTTGCACATCAGTGAAAGCACATTCACTTTGACTAAACTGATTGTCTCGAATTTTGATTTTTATTACACTCCACCAACCAGTCAAGTCTCTTGATGTAGCACAGTACTTTTCGTAATAAACTTGATGTGCCTGTTGAGCCAATAAGAATGGTTCATTTACTGCGAGAACACTTTTACATTTAATATCGATGATTCCATGATTTGGATGAACACGCACGCCTCTCTCTGTATCCAACCACCGACATTTGAACATGGTTATGTAATGTTGTCCAAGATAACAGAGTTCAATGATTTCATCAAGTATGCCATAAAAGTCAACTTCATTTTCTCGATGATGAGATCCTCTCAAGCCAACTCCACTGTTCATTGTTTTTTTCGATTCCCCATATGCATGTGTGTGGAATCGAAATCCATTCACCACATATGCATTATAAGTTTTAACAAGTTTGGAAGGTGGGTTACTCAATACACACAGCCGTTTGTCAATTTTATCAGCATGTCGAGACACCTAAAAATTTGTGAAATAATTATCAATATAGTAAACTATACATTGAATGAGTTGCTAAAAGATAAAGAATTTATGTTACCAGTTTTTGAAACCACTGAGAGAAATTTTTCAGTCGACGTTCTTCGAGAGCAGCTACTGTAATTTGTGGAATTTGTTTCTTGATATGATTATCATACAACATATAAAAACCAAAGTTATTTACTGTAACATAAATGATAGAATAAGTGATATAAACACTTACAGTACAACTGATGTCATCTCTTCACAGTTGAGCAGAACATACGTATGAGCTCTATGATGTTCATCATCTGAAAGCCAGCGTTCATAAACTCCACCAAAACCAAGCTCTGACTGGTTGAAAACAGATAATTGATTTTCTATTTCATCAATATTCCTCTCGTTCCGTCCCATTCGGTTGTGTTTTGAAGGATACTCAGATTCAAAATAATGGGAGCAGAAAAAAGATATTTCCTCTTGCAAATAAGCTTCTGCAATAGATCCTTCAACAGATGCTTTGTTACGTACTTTTCTTTTCAATTTTTGCATGCATCTTTCAAATGGGTACATCCATTGAAACTATACTGGACCTCCACATTTGGCTTCATATGGAAAATGTAACATCAAATGTTCCATTGAGTCGAAGAAAGACGGCGGAAATATTTTTTCCAGTTTACATATAATTACAACAACATCTTTTTCAAGTTTGCCTAGAGCATCATAATCTGCTGTAGTCGCACAAATTTCCTGAAAAAAATGAGACATGTCTGTTATGGAATCCCAAATCACAGAATTCAACAGACCTCTTAATCCAATGGGTAGCAGTCTTTCCATTATAACATGACAATCATGACTTTTTAATACAGTAATATGACCATTCTTTACACATCTACCCAAATTGGAAGCACAGTCATCTGGAAGTCTCAAATCTGCAATCCACTGACAAAATAATAAACGGTTTTCTTTAGACAGTGTATAAGTTGCTTTTGGTTTTAGTAACCTTTCTGTTCTGACATTCTCAAACAGTTCCAATTCTGGACGCCTGCAAATTTGGGCAAGATCTAAACGTGCATTTACATTGTCTTTGCTCTTTCCTGGCGTATCCAAAACTGTATGAAACAAATTATCAAAATAGTTCTTCTCAATATGCATGAAATCTAACATGTGTCGGACCAACAAATCAGACCAATATAGAAAATCCCAAAATATGCTACGTTTAATCCAATTGTGTTCTTTCCCAAAACCAGAAATTTTCTGTTGGTTTATTGTGGGACCAAAAGTGATGGGAGGTAATGAAAATACAACTGATTTTAACTCCGAACCTGATAGCATTTTTGGAGGTCCTTCCCTTTCAACTGTTCCTTTTCTGAAATGAGATCTGTTTCTGCGAAAAGGATGATCAGCTGGAAGAAACCTACGATGACAGTCAAAATAACAAGGTTTCTTTCCATGAATGAGCATAAATGCTTTGTTCTCTCCCATACAGTAAGGACATGATTTCTGACCATGTGTACTCCAGCCAGATAACATCCCATAAGCCGGGAAGTCACTTATTGTCCACATCAATGCTGCTCTCAGTATGAAATTCTGTTTCGTTGCAACATCATATGTACTGACACCAGTACTCCACAATAAATTTAATTCATCAATCAATGGTTTCAAATAAACATCAATATTTTTCTTCGGATGTCTTAGAATTAGTAAAGTCAAAAAGATATATGGCTCCTTCATCAACATCCATGGAGGTAAATTGTACAGAGTTAAAAAAACAGGCCAACATGAATATTGACTACCATAAGATCCAAACGGACAAAAACCATCAATGGAAAGGCCCAGTCGAACATTTCTAGCTTCTAAAGCAAAGGATGGATGCACTCTATCAAAATGTTTCCATGAATCACCATCGGATAGATGATTCAAGCTTTTATCGGTTGAAATATTCTCTTTATGCCATGACATCATTGTCTTTGTATTCTTAGACATGAATAAATGCTAGAGTCTGGATGTAAGCGGAAAATATCTCAACTGTTTTACAGGAATCAAACCAGACTTCCCGTGTTGTCCTTCTTTATATCTCAGTTTCCCACATGTGGGACAACTATCCAACGACTCATTTTCCCCAAAATATAAAATGCAGTCATTTGAACATGCATGAATCTTCTGACAAGTAAGTCCCAGATTTCGAACCAGCCTCTTACTCTCATAGTAATTTGCAGGTAAAACATTTCCTTCGGGTAACAGTGTTTTAAGCAAAGAAAATATCTGGTCAAAACAGGTGTTTGACATTCCGTTATCTGATTTGATAGCCATAAATTTTGCAACTGCTTCTAATTTGCTCATCTTGCAGCCAGGATATAATGCATCCTCAGCAAACTTCAACAACTCATAAAATTCAGACGGTGCCAACTCAGGATTTGAAGCTATATCAGCCGGAGTTTTTGTATGTTGAACAGATGAACTTGCAACATCATGTACTAAATCTTGAAATCGGGATGGATCCGGAATCAAGTTGGTATCACCTGCTCTGGAACTGCGTTCACCGTGTTGATACCAAAAAACATAATCTGGTTGAAAACCAAAACGCAAGAGATGTTCTCCCACTTTGTCAAACGTGTCAAACGTTCTCAATGCACATTTTCTGCAAGGGCATTTTATTTTTCCTTCTGAAACAAATTCTGGATTTGATGCCGCAAATGATAAAAAAGTCTCCACACCCTCTACATATACTGGATTTAAACCAGAACCGTTTGGATTTCTACGTTGATTTATCCATATGCGGTCACCTAATAATTATTGTTGACGACCTCGTTGTTCCATATTTCTCTATAAAATATAAAATCATTACCGGTTTTGAATAATTTGTTAGAAAAAACACTCAAGCTAGGATAATTATAGAGTTTAGATCATACACAACTGACGCAAACTTTTTATTGAGATAGACCTAAAAATTGACCTTTTAAGAATTAAATATGTTGAGAATAAAGCAAAACATGTTACAAATATTGATAATTTTAATATTATATAAATTTTTTATTATTTTCATAGTACTAATATTATTGGTAAGTATTACTAATTATTACTAATTATTACTAATTATTGGTAATTATTACTAATTATAACCAATTATTGGTAATTATTACTAATTAATACTAATTATTGATAATTATTACTAATTATTGGTAATTATTACTAATTATTGGTAATTATTAGTAATTATTGGTAATTATCAGTAATTATTACTAATTATTGATAATTATTACTAATTATTGATAATTATTACTAATTATTGGTAATTATTACTAATTATTGGTAATTATTACTAATTATTTGTAATTATTACTAATTATTACTAATTATTACTAATTATTACTAATTACTACTAATTATTGGTAATTATTACTAATTATTACTAATTATTACTAATTATTGGTAATTATTACTAATTATTACTAATTATTACTAATTATTACTAATTATTACTAATTATTACTAATTATTACTAATTATTGGTAATTATTACTAATTATTACTAATTATTACTAATTCTTGGTAATTATTGGTAATTATTATTAATTATTACTAATTAATACTAATTATTGGTAATTATTACTAATTATTGGTAATTATTAGTAATTATTACTAATTATTACTAATTATTACTAATTATTACTAATTATTACTATTTACCGGTAATTATTCCTAATTATTGGTAAGTATTACTAATTATTGTTAAGTATTACTAATTATTGGTAATTATTACTAATTATTGGTAATTATTATTAATTATTACTAATTATTACTAATTATTATTAATTATTACTAATTATTGGTAATTATTACTAATTATTGGTAATTATTACTAATTATTGGTAATTATTACTAATTATTACTAATTATTACTAATTATTACTAATTATTGGTAATTATTACTAATTATTACTAATTATTACTAATTATTGGTAATTATTACTAATTATTGGTAATTGTTGGTAATTATTACTAATTATTGGTAATTATTGGTTACTAATTATTGGTAATTATTACTAATTATTGGTAATTATTACTAATTATTACAAATTATTACTAATTATTACTAATTATTGGTAATTATTACTAATTATTACTAATTATTACTAATTATTGGTAATTATTACTAATTATTAGTAATTATTGGTAATTATTGGTAATTATTACTAATTATTGGTAATTATTGGTAATTATTACTAATTATTGGTAATTATTACTAATTATTGGTAATTATTACTAATTATTACTAATTATTACTAATTATTACAAATTATTGGTAATTATTACTAATTATTAATAACTATTACTAATTATTACTAATTATTGGTAATTATTACTAATTATTGGTAATTATTACTAATTATTACTAATTATTGGTAATTATTACTAATTATTACTAATTATTGGTAATTATTACTAATAATTGGTAATTATTACTAATTATTACTAATTATTGGTAATTATTACTAATAATTGGTAATTATTACTAATTATTGGTAATTATTACTAATTATTGGTAATTATTACTAATTATTGGTAATTATTACTAATTGTTGGTAATTATTACTAATTATTACTAATTATTACTAATTATTGGTAATTATTGGTAATTATTACTAATTATTGTTAATTATTACTAATTATTGTTAATTATTACTAATTATTGGTAATTATTACGAATTATTGGTAATTATTACTAATTATTGAAAATTATTACTAATTATTACTAATTATTACTAATTATTGGTAATTATTACTAATTATTGGTAATTATTGGTAATTATTGGTAATTATTGATAATTATTACTAATTATTGGTAATTATTACTAATTAGTGGTAATTATTACTAATTATTGGTAATTATTACTAATTATTGGTAATTATTTCTAATTATTACTAATTATTTCTAATTATTACTAATTATTACTATTTACCGGTAATTATTGATAATTATTCTTAATTATTGGTAATTATTACTAATTATTGTTAATTATTACTAATTATTGGTAATTATTACTAATTGTTGGTAATTATTACTTATTATTACTAATTATTACTAATTATTACTAATTATTACTAATTATTACTAATTATTACTAATTATTACTAATTATTGGTAATTATTGGTAATTATTACTAATTATTGGTAATTATTACTAATTATTGGTAATTATTACTAATTATTGGTAATTATTACTAATTATTCGTAATTATTACTAATTATTGGTAATTATTACTAATTATTACTAATTATTGGTAATTATTACTAATTATTACTAATTATTACTAATTATTCCTAATTATTCCTAATTATTCCTAATTATTACTAATTATTCCTAATTATTGCTAATTATTACTAATTATTCCTAATTATTACTAATTATTCCTAATTATTGGTAATTATTGGTAATTATTCCTAATTATTGGTAATTATTACTAATTATTCCTAATTATTGGCAATTATTGGTAATTATTACTAATTAGTGGTAATTATTAGTAATTATTCTTAATTATTACTAATTATTGATAATTATTAATAATTATTACTAATTATTACTAATTATTGATAGTTATTAATAATTATTACTAATTATTGGTAATTATTAATAATTATTACTAATTATTGGTAATTATTACTAATTATTGGTAAGTATTACTAATTATTGGTAAGTATTACTAATTATTGGTAATTATTTCTAATTATTGGTAATTATTACTAATTATTACTAATTATTACTAATTATTACTAATTATTACTAGTTATTGTTAATTATTACTAATTATTACTAATTTTTACTAATTATTACTAATTATTACTAATTATTACTAATTATTACTAATTATTGGTAATTATTGGTAATTGTTCTTAATTATGAGTAATTAAATGAATAATTACCAATAATTAGAAATAATAACATTATTAGTATATTTTATTATTAATATTAAAATAATATAATTTTCTAATTTATATACAATTCTCCTTTCATCTGTGTGTTTTCTATCTCCATATACAAATAATACATGTGAAGACAGCAAACACACAGATGAAAAGAGAATTGTATATATATAAAAAATTATATTATTTTAATATTAATAATAAAATATATTAATAATTAAATAATGTTATTATTCCTAATTATTAGTATTTATTACTAATTATTAAGTAATAAAACAATGTAAACATAATTAAATTACAACTAATTAAGAATAATTAAAACTAATAAAACATTAAAAATAAATATTAAATTTAAATAAATATAAATACCTTGAAAATTGATCTGAGGTTGATCTATGATCGTTCTTCAAAACTTCAATATCAACTCCGGAGAAAGAAATTAAACTTGAGAAAAACTGAACTGTAGAAATAAAATTTTGAGAGAAGAAGAAGATGGAATTTGAGAATGATTTGAAAAAAACGGATGGGGGTATTTATAGGTTAGATTAGTTGCGACGGGCCCATTTGCGACGGGATACCCGTCGCAAATACCTTAGCCAGCATTTATTACGGTCAACGGTTAAATAGTTATTTGCGACGGGTCCCGTCGCAAATAACCACCTGCCGACATACTATTTGCGACGGGGAAATATTCTCATCGCAAATACCTTTTACCGCCGCCGGTTATTTGCGACGGGAATATTCCCCCGTCGCAAATATGTTTCCCGCGATTTGGCGCGCAAAGGGCGCCAGTCCTTTTGCGACGGGGAAAGCTATCCCGTCGCAAAAGGCTACTTATTTGCGACGGGCAAATACCCCCGTCGCAAATAAGTTTTTAACAGGGCTATTTGCGACGGGATTTATTCCCATCACAAATAACCCGTCGCAAATACCCATTTTTCCCGTAGTGTACACACCGTGTAACCCTATTTTATAAAACTTGAGTGTTTTATTCTCCTATTCCTTTCTTAAAATTCTAAGTTATTGTCCTTGATAATCTTGAACTGAGGTGTGCATTTGACCTTGTAAAGTCATTCCACTGAGAATTCCTCCAGTTATACACCAGATACAATGTAATGATCAGACACTTGAAATGGTAGATCAGGGACAACTAGCAGATCCTCCCATCGTGTCCATCTTGGCACCAGATGATATACCATATGCAGGTGTTGATGCACAGTTTCGTGAAGGATTTTTGAGGATGTTACAAACCTTTCAGGGAACACCTCATCTTGCCCCGTCTATAGAAGAGCTGATGTGGGTGTTCCAACAACAGCATCCTCCCACTTTTTCAGGGGATGGAGGACCACAGGCTGTAGAGTCATGGTCGGAGGCCATTCTTGCTATCTTTGAGCATCTGAAGACACCTCCGGAGAGGAGGGTGAAGCTTAAGACATACATGCTCTGTGATTCCTCCAAGAGATGGTGGGATGTTGTCACACAGGCATGAAGTAATCGGGATATGGTTTAGGAAGAGTTTCAGAGGAAGTTTTATGACCATTTCTATCTCGATACGTTGAGGGTCAATCGAGCCTGAGAGTTCATGCATTTGGAGCAGGGCGCTCTTTCAGTGATGGAGTAATCTTCTCATTTTACAGAGCTCCAGCGCTTCGCACCTGTTCTGGGAGGTGACGAGTTGTCTTTGGCTAGGCGATTTAAGGATGGTCTCAGGTATGACATCCAATCGTAGGTGAATGTATTTAGGCTGACTTAGGTGACTGCTATAGTAAACCAGGCATTGATTACCGAGTGTAATCTGAGGGATTTGGGAGCTTCAAGCCAGGGTGGTTCAACATCCAGGGCTAGTACTCCTTCGTTTGATAGAAGGAAGCACCATAGGGATCCTTAGTGTGGTGATTCCAATAGTAGGGATATATCTACAGGTAGTCAGGTGAGGTGATGCCAGTGTGGGAATAGTGGGAACACGAGACCTTAGTTCCTGAGAGACCCATTTGAGTATCGGGTTTGCGGAAAGATGGGTCATCTTTGGCATTTTTTCCATTTTTTCTCACCAGCAGCTAGTGATAGGGGATCAGTTATGACTCCACATTCATGAGCAAGACCAAAAATTTCTCCTCAGTTAGGAAACTGGAGTTCTCAGGTCGTTCAGGCCAAGGAGGTGGTCATGGTCATGGTAGTCAGGCTATAAGTTTTCAGTGATAGTAGGGTGGATCAACTCACGGTGGTCAGACAGGGTCATTGGGTTGCAGCACAGGTCATACTTTTTCAGTGGATCATACCCAACAAGAGTAGGATCCCGAACCCTATATGGTTAGAGGTACGATTCTAGTTGCCTCCTTTTTTAGCTTCTACTATTTTCGATACATGGGTTTTCCATAGTTTTATATCTATTTCTATTTTGGAGAGCCTTGAGCTCTGTATATTTACTTCTAAGGATGTTGTGATGCTAGAAACTTTGTTGAGGATTAGGACGGCTAGTGCATGTCAGTGCAAGTAGTGCCCTCTCAAGTTTGGTAGGTGTCACTTCTTATGGGACCTCTATGTCTTAGAGATGATAGTCTTCGATGTCATTCTCAGAATGGACTGGTTAGTCTCTTTCCATGCCTTTGTTGACTGGTATCGTCATAGTGTGAGTTTCATGTCACCAGAGGGTGGGTCTTTTCTACACAAGGGTGAATGGGATATCCATGAGAGAAAATATAGACTCAAGCATAATGGTTTGGGAGGAATTACAGCCCATATTTCTAGTTTATATCTGGATGACCAGGGGACTTCACATATGGACTTTCCTCTAGTGGTGGATCATTTTAGAGATGTCTTCCCAGATTAATTTTCAGGTTTACCTCTAGAGCGAGAGGTAGACTTATCTATTGATCTTGATCTAGGAGCGGCACCAGTGTCCATTCCTCCTTATAGGATAGCTACACCAGAGTTACAAGAGCTCAATAAGAAATTAGAGGAGTTACTAGAAAAGGGTTTCATCTGACCCAGTACTTCTCCTTGGGGTTTGCCTATCCTTTTTGCAAAAAAGGTAGACAATACCCTCATACTTTGTGTGTATTATCAAAAGCTGAACTAGTTGACGATCAAGAATTGATATCTCTTACCTAGGATTGATGATCTCTTTGATCAGCTTCAAGGAGCCCTAATGTTCTCGAAGATTGAATTGAGATCTGGTTATCATCAGTTGCATGTTAGACCATCAGATATACCTCTTACAGCCTTCTAGAGCAGGTGTGGACTATATGAGTATTTTTTTTTATGTCGTTTAGTCTTACGAACGCGCCGATAATTTTCATGGCACTGATGAACTGAGTGTTCCATCCTTACTTGGATTCTTTTGTGGTAATCTTCGTGGATGATATCTTGGTGTACTCTCACACTCGACATGACCATGTCATCCATCTTGATATCATATTGATTACACTGAGAGAGCATCATTTATATGCCAATCACTCAAAATGCCACTTTTTGATGGATCAGATTCACTTCTTGGGTCATATTATCTCAGTGATAGAAGTGTCAGTAAAACCTAATAAATTTAGAGCAGTAGTTTCCTGGGAGCATCTGAAGAACTTCTTTGAGGTATGAATTTTTCTGGAGATGGATGGTTACTAAAGACGCTTTATACAGGACTTTTCATGCTTAGTAGCGTCATTGAAGGGCCTGACTAAGAAGGGTGCAAAGTACTTGTGGACAGATTCCTGCAATTATGCCTTTCAAGAGCTGAAAGGAAGATTGAACTCAGCACTGATACTAATTTTTATATAGTTGGGCAAGATCTAAACTGTTTACTGCGATGCATCAGGTATCCATCTAGGAGCAGTGCTTATGCAGGGGGAAGGAGTCGTTGCATATGGGTCTCGATAGTTGAGGCCACATGGGCGGAATTACCCGACACATGATCTTGAGTTAGTTATAGTTGTTCATGCTTTACGCTGTAAGAGACTATATTTTGAGATGGAATTTTATGGTATAAACTGACCAAAAAAGTCTCAAGTATATCTTTACCCAACTTGATATGAATTCGAGACAATGAAGGTGGGTTTAGTACCTTCATTATTTTGACTTTGAGATTTCCTACATGCTTGGGAAAGGTAACGCAGTGGATGATGCATTGAGCAAGAGGACTCAGATATAGGTAGTTCAGGAGTCCAGCAGTGAGTGGTAGATTATGGATATATTCTCTAAGATGCATTTGGAGGTGCATGACAGACAGGGGCAGACATTTATTTCTTCTCTATCTGTTACCTCTACTCTATTAGATTGAGTGAGAATGAGGTAGCTATTAGATTCTGAAGGCCTAGTCCTATGGGAGAGTATGTCATGAGAGAAACCTACTCTTGGGTTGACCATAGGTGATGATGAGGTTTTTCATTTTCATGGGCGTGTATGGGTGTCAGCAGACATACGTGAGGAGTTGATGCAAGATTTTCATTCCTCAAATTGGGTAGTTCATCCTGGTGTCACCAAGATGTATCGACATCTACACCGTCAGTATTGGTGTCTAGGTATGAAGAGATATGTAGCTAGTTTCTTCGTGAGATGTTCCACCTGTCAGCAGGTGAAGGCAGAGCATCAACAACCAGCAGGGATTTTACAACAGTTACCAATTCCCAAGTGGAAGTGTAATGATGTCGCAATGGATTTTGTAACGGGTTTACCAAGGTCACCTTGAGGGAATGATGCATTTTGGGTTGTTATTGATAGGCTCACGAAGGTTGTACACTTTCTATCGATCAATAAAAACTTCAGTGTTGATGATCTTGGAAGGTTATACATCCGAGATATTGTACGTTTTCATGGGGTTCCTCACTCTATTGTTTCAGACAGGGATGCCTGGTTTACTTCTCATGTCTGTTAGGGACTATAGAGGGATTTGGGTACATAGGTACTTCTGAGTATAACTTACCATCCCCAAACAGATGGTCAGTCTAAGTGCACAATTCAGGTTTTTGAGGACATGCTTCGAGCATGTGTCCTGAATTTTGAGGGTTCTTGAGAAAGACACATACCCCTAGTGTATTTTTTCTACAATAATAGTTTTCAAGAAACGATTCAGATGACACCTTATGAGGCTTTGAATGGTAGTCCATGCTGGTCATCCCTATGTTGGCTGGTGGTAGGAGAGGAAACTATGTTGGGACCTCGTCTTGTCCAAGAGACCACAAAGCAGGTGGAGTTGATTTGGAAGAGGATGGATACTGTGTAGTCTCACCAGAAATCTTATGTTGATTGACGGAGAAAACCTCTGGAGTTCAAGGTCAGAGATTAGGTTTTCTCATGTTTCACACCAAGGTTGGGACATAGAAGGATTAGGAGATAGGGAAAGCTTTCACTGAGATACATCGGGTCGTTTGAGGTTTTGGAGAGAGTCGGTCTGATTGCCTATCAGTTGCAGTTACATTAGAGGTACCAGGCTATGCACAACGTATTTTACATCTCTCAGCTACGGTGTTACTTTTCAGACCCATCTCATGTTTTTCAACCTGATGAGGTTGAGTTAGAGGTGGTTTCATCCTTTGAGAAGCACCCTATTCATATTTTTTAACATGACACAAAGGCTCTCTGTGGTCAGTCTTTTCCTCTAGTATGAGTGCTATAGAAGCATAGGCAAGTGAAAAATGAGACTTGGGAGAGGGAGGCCGACATATGATCACAGTGACCAGAGTTGTTTGAAGTTCACTACTAGAATAGGGGTTTTTTCCAACACTTATATACCAATGGTTTTCTTAAACCATTGGTATATAAGAGTTTTACCAACGGTTTTCTTAAACCGTTGGTAAAACTGGGTGCAGGACACCCTTTACCAACGGTTTTAGTGAACCATTGGTAAATGGGTTTAAATTCCCCCCCTTTACCAACATTTATTGAAAACTGTTGGTAAAGGTTTTCCCCAATATCCCCGCGCGGCCCTTCTCCTCTCCCCCATTTGGACAAAACCCTAATTCACCACTCCCCTGTGTGATCGAGCACCTCTCCCCCATTCAGACAGAATCTCTCCCCCACGATCAGAGCACCTCTCCCCCATTCAGACATCACCTCTCTCGGGTTCATCTCGATTCCTCTATTCGAACGGTTGGAATCTCGGCTTCCCCTATCCAAGATGCTAAATCTTCATCCGAACCATCCCAAATTAGGTATTCACTACTACAAAAATGGGCAAGAGAAGTGCCCCCTTATATCAGCGCTAAGCAAAACCACTGATAAAGGTTACCCTGTATCAGTGCTAAAATTTTAGCGATGATACAGGTATTCTTTATCAGCGCTTTTCTAGCACTGATATAGGGCATCTTTATCAGCGCTAGAAAAGCGCTGATAAAGAATCCTTGTATCAGCGCTACAGTTTTAGCGCTGATAAAGAGTCCTTGTATGAGCGCTAAAATTTTAGCGCTGATACAGGGTAACCTTTATCAGTGCTGATAAAACAACCCTTTATCATTGCTAGAAAAGTACTGATAAAGAGTCTCTGTATCAGTGCTAAAATTTTAGCACTGATACAGGAATGATTTATCAGCGCTTTTTTAGCGCTGATAAAGAGTACCATTATCAGAGCTAAAAATGCACTGATAAAGGTTACCTTTATCAATGCTAAAATGTTAGTGCTAATAAAGGTAGTCTTTATCAGTTCTTTTTTAGCACTGATAAAACCTTAGTCCATTTTTTTAAAAAGTCAGTCGCACAGTGCCCTCATTTTATCGCGACCTAAAGCTCCCGCGGTACTGGAACCCTACAACTCCCCTCTGCCGCCCGCTGAGTTCTTGTTGCCTGAACTCCGCCTCCCTCACTTCTCTTTTTCGGTCCTCCGCCACCCGCAACACCCCTTCAGTTTTTCGTTCCTCCGCCGCCCGCAATGCCCCTTCGGTTTGTCGGACCTCCACCGCCCGCAACGCCCGTCTTCTTGTTTCCGGACCTCCGCCGCCCTCGGTTCGCGTTGCCGGACCACCACCACCCGCAAATTCCTCTTAGAATTGTTGGACCTCCGCCACCCTCAATGCTCGGACCTCCCTTTAAGGCATGCTTTTCAAATATTTTTTTAATATTCTTCTTGTTGTTGGTTGAATCATTTATTTGGGTTAAATCTTTATGGTTATGGTGTTTAATTGCATCCTTAGGGAATTTCCTTAGTTCAGTTGGTGGTTTCATTCCGATTTTGTGAAGATATGAAGAAATAGGTAGGTTGTTCCATTATTTGACATTGTTTTAGGTGTTTAATATGATTATTTGGTTCTAAAATGGTTTTATAAATTGTCTGGGTTGTGGGAAACATGTTTTCCAATTTTTTTTGTTGTGCGTAAGGGTTTGATAATGACTTGAATATTGTAAATTGTTGTTTGTCATGTGTGTTTCTATTATTGGAAGTGTGATTGTATAAAATAGATATAATTTTATATAGGGGGTGGAATTGAGCATAATGGAATCCTAGTTATCTAGGTGGGTAGACTAGGTCTATTATATTAGGTGAATTAGTCAGGCCGATGATTGGTCTTCTTAATAAGGATATACATAACAACACTAACTAAACATTCATGTGCTAGGGATTGGAGGATCAAATAGGACCTTCATGTCTAAGAGATGTGATCACCAAGAGTACGAGGATCCTAGGACCCTAGTAACCCTAATACCTTAGAGATTTTCTATAGTGCTCATACTATTCATACCATTATCTTGTCACATTTACTATCTCTTTTATTTCAAAGAATGTTTTATTTAAATTTTATCTTCCTTTTTATTAAAAAATAACATGTTAATGTTTATCATAATGTCATTACATGGAATCTATTTTTGTTGTGTCCTACTAGGTATGTTGGCTCACACCTTATATACACCATCGGGTTTATGTAGACCTTCTTTTGTTTTACCCAGTTAAAGGCAAGGTTCCCTTGGTGGTGATGGTGTATATATGTGCTAGTAGTTCCCCTTTTGGTGACTTTTATTGGTTGTGGAATGGGGATTTTGACCCTCATGTTTCATGGAGGCTTGGTTGTATTTTTGGTTCCCTTACCTTTTTTTGTTATTTTGGTTTTGGTTGAAATTGTTAAATGCTTATCCCCTATTGCAGTGTTATATTTTGGTCTATTATATTGTGAAATTTGGTTATGATATGGTGTTTGATTATTATGTAATATTTATGGTTTTTTACATGAAAAACCCATTCCCAAAGGTGTTACTCAATGCCGAGGCACTAGTTACAACCCATGGGGATTGGTAATTTCCTTTGAACCTTCCCACGAGTTGGGTCAGGTGTCAAGTGGGATGGAAACCTGGCCTAGTTCACGACAAGAAGTCTACACCATAGTATGGTTGTCTAAATCCTTTCTGTACCATGTCCATGGGAGGTTGAAACATGGTATATTTTTTTATAGTCTTAAATTCCATGAGCCCCGTTTTATATTCTTTTTTCTCCTACACAACTCTCAGTTGAAATCTTGATTCTTTAAGGATTACAAGAGTCATTTTAACTCCTCCAAACTCCCTTCTTCTCATATAGAATCTCCAGTGGATGCTTTTAGTTTCTCTTTGATAAGGGGATCTCTCATCGATTGGAAATCCTCTATCTCCTATTATATCCTCCTTATAGATTGATAGATCATCATCTTTTTAGTGAATCTAATATTCTTTTTTATGAATCTTGATTATAGGTTAGACTACTTGATCTCCTTATAAGGAAGTGGTTCTCTTCTACTATATTTGGAAGTCTTGTTTTGTGTACTTAAACCATAAATACTAATATTTGAGATTCAAATAGGATGAAGATGAATAAAGATTGGATGGATGCTAATAATTTAACAATAGAGTACGGTAACAGAGTGAAAGAGTTCATCAAGTTTGCAAAGGATCACGCAAAGGATCCTTCTCAAATCCTTTGTCCGTGTTTACATTGTTGTTATTCTAGACTACTTACTCCAGAGGATTTGGAAGAACATTTGATATGTCACGGAATAGATCGGAGTTATAAATGTTGGAATAAACACGGAGAAAAAGAGAATGTAGCTACTGGCTGGGATAAAACTGCGTTTTATGGATCGTCAGATATGAATACAAATATGGATAATGAAGAAGAACGTATGGAGGATGTGATTACATATGTCAATGATGATGAAGATCGTATTGAGGAAATGAAAAAGACAATTCAATATGAACTCCATGATTGCCCGAAATTGTTTGAGAAGTTAAAGAGTTGTGCAAAGATGCCATTGTATGCTGCTTGCACTAAGTATACAACATTGTCAATTGTACTGAAGTTGTATAAATTGAAAGTAGGCAACGAATGGAGTGATGTCAGTTTTACGGAACTACTTTCTCTCTTGAATGAAATGATCCCAGAATATAATGAGCTCCCAAGCCAGACATATGAAGCTAGACAAATGCAACGCTCGATGGGAATGATTTCTGAAAGAATACATGCCTTCCTGAAAGACTGCATATTGTTTCTCAAGGAGAACAAATCACTTATAGAATGCCCAAAGTGTACTGATTCTCGATACAAGAAAGATAAATCCAATCCTACAAAAGTTTTATGGTAGTTTCCAATCATTCCAAGGTTTAGGTGTCTATATGGAAGTGAAGAAACTGCAAGACAATTGTTGTGGCATGCAGATAAAATAAATAAAGATGGGTTATTACGTCATCCGGCCGACTCTCCTCAATGGAAGAAAATTGGTCATGAGTATCCTAAATTTGGAAAAGAGCCGAGAAACCTTCGTCTTGCGTTATCTACAAATGGAGTGAATCCTTTTGGTTTTCAAACCATCACTCATAGTACATGGCCTGTTATGTTGGTAAATTATAACTTGCCATCCTGGTTATGCATGAAGAGAAAATTCATCATGTTATCTATTCTTATATCAGGACCAAAACAACCAGATAACGATATTGATGTTTATCTGGCTCCTTGGATCGAGGATTTGAAGTTATTGTGGGACTCAGGTGTAATATTGTATGATGCTTATAAAAGTGAATACTTCACGTTAAGAGCGATGTTTTATGGGACAATAAATGATTTCCTTGCTTATAGAAATTTTTCAGGCTATAGCATTAAAGAAACTCAAGGGTGTCCCATGTGTGAAGAAGATACAGAATCAATTAGATTGAAACATTCATTGAAATCTGTGTTTCTAGGACATCGTAGATTTCTACCTCATCGGCATAAGTACCGATCTTGGATGACATCATTCAATGGAAGTTCAAAAAAATGCGCAACACCGTCTCTACTAACAGGTGATTAGCTGTTTGAGAAATTAAAATATCTGAACACTATTTTTGGTAAACCATTTTCGAAAAACCTTATGAAAATCGGTTGGAAAAAGAGATCAATTTTTTTTTGAATTACCATACTGGAATTGTTTGTACGTCAGACATTTTCTTGATGTGATGCATGTGGAAAAAAATGTATGTGACAATGTTATCGGAATGTTTCTAAATGCCCCTGGCAAAACAAAATATGGAATTAAGGCAAGGTTGTACATGGTTGACATGGGAATACGAAAAGAGTTAGCTCTCGTGAAGGGTGAAAATCGAATTTTTCTTCCTCTAGCTGCTTATACTCTTTCTAGGGCGGAGAGATATCAGTTTTGAAACTTCTTCAATGATGTAAAGGTTCCAGAGGGGTACTCATCAAATATCAAGAACATTGTGTCAATGAATGATTTGAAGTTAAAATGTTTGAAATCACAGGATTGCCATGTTTTGATGCAAGATCTAATTCCTATAGCTTTACGTTGCATTTTTTCCAAGAATGTTCGTCATACATTAACCAAACTTTGTTTCTTTTTCAAAGCTATATGTAGCAAAGTTTTAGACCTGGGGAAATTTCCATCTATGGAAAAAGAAATTGTCATCATATTATGTGAATTAGAAATGTTCTTTCTGCCAACATTCTTTGATATGATGGTTCATTTGATGATTCACTTGGTGAGAGAGATTAGACTTTGTGGTCCTGTGCACTATAGATGGATGTATCCTATTGAACGGTATATGAAGATTTTGAAAGGGTGTGTCAAAAATCGAAGTCGGCCAGAGGGTTGTATAGTGGAGAGATATATTGTTGAGGAAGCCATTGAATTTTGTATTGAATACCTATCTGATGTGGAAAGCATTGGTCTCCCGAAATCTCGTCACACTGGATGCATTGAGGGTGAGAGAATTTCTGGAATAGAAGTTGTGACAATCAGTATTACAGATCGGGAGCAGGCTCATCTTTATGTTTTGTATAACAGTTGGGAGGTTTCTCCATATATTGAAACTCTCAAAGAAATTCTTAGGCAGTTGAATCCATTGAGGGATGAAAAATGGTTATCAGATACACATAATCACCAGTTTATAGGATGGTTTCAGGACCATATTTTTAAGCAGTTGGATGAAAATCTGAATTCAATTTCAGAATGACTTAGATGGCTAGCCGCTGGACCAAGTGTGTATGTATTATCTTACAGTGGTTATGTGATTAATGGTTATACATTCTATACAGATGAACATGATGAAGATAGTACCATGAAAAATAGTGGAGTTACACTGGTGGCTGAAGCGATGCATGTTTCTGGTAGTAAGGACAGAAATCCAATTTATGCAAATATGTCATACTTTGGAATTATCAAACTAATATGGGAGTTGGATTATATGACATTCCAATTGCCAATTTTTCAATGAAAATGGATTGATAACAATAGTGGTGTTAAAATAGATGAATGGGGATTTGTGAAAGTTGATTTTAGTAAAGAAGGGTACAAAGACGAATAGTTTATAATGGCATCACAAGTGGTACAAGTTTTTTATGTTCCAGATCCCGCAAACTGAAAGTGGTCAATTGTTCTGTTATCGTCCAAAACTACTAAAGTCTCTGATGAAAATTCAGTTGAGGAAGATCCTTTTAGTGGTATGTTGCAATCATTTCGGAGCGGTCCCAATGCAGATGATGTTTTGTATGTTAGAGGAGACCACAATGAAGGGATTTGGATAGTCGATAGAGGTGTCAAATCCCTTCAACCTTTGAAAAAAAGAAAGAACGTTCAGTAAATAGGTTATATTTTGTTTGTAATATAGATCTTTTTATCTCATGTTATTATCTTATCATTACTAAATTTATATAATCTGAATTAATTGTTCAACCACTTTTGCATATAATGACTTCTGCACATTCTGGTGCTCCTAACCTTAAGGCTGAACAAGTCTCTCAAGCAGATGCTACTACGACTGCTGCTGCTTTTGTAGCTCATGCTACTACTACTGTTGCTCCTGCTACTGCTCCTCTTACTCCTGCAGATGTTGTTGCTGCTGTTGCTCCTGCTGCGGCTCCTGTTGCTTCTGCTGCTCCTCCTGCTGCGGCTCCTGCTGCTCCTGCTGTTGCGGCTCCTACTGCTCTTAGTGTTGAGGTCCAACAACCATCATCACATGTCGTTGATACCATTCTATATGAACATATATATGATGTTGATATCGATGAAATGGTCAGGAATGAAGGACCGACATCGCAGAAAACACAGGTGCATCGTAGTTTGACGGTGTTAGCCAAAATTCTTAAAGCGAAAAGCAAAGGCATCAAATTTGAAGTTGGATGGAATGCACGAGGCCAACATGTGAATCCCAACAAGGCTATGTTTAGTAGCTACATTGGAGTTTTCACTCGGCAACGCTTTCCTATTGACATAGATTCATGGCACCATGTTGTGTCTGGGCTGAAGGCTATGATCTGGGAAGAAATTACGGTAACATTATCAATTTATTTCTTTAATTTACTAGCAAATAAAATAATGAAACAATGTCTTACTCTTCTCAATCTCTTGCAGAGTACATTTATAGTAGACGATTCACACAAGGATTATGTACTAAGGCTTGTAGGAAAGATTCATCGAGGTTTTCGCACTATTTTAACAAGATGCCACTTGAATGATTCTAAAGGTAAAATAAACCCGAACCCACCCATTGTCTACGCTCACCTGATATCCCAAGAAGCATGGGATGAATTTATTGTCCGTCGTGGGGATGAAAAGTTTCAGGTACATTGTGGGTGATAATACGTTGTTTGAGGATACCTGTATTCATCAATTTGATTTTCAATATTTCATTTATGAAACAGAAACTCTGTACTAAAAATAAGGAACGCGCATCAAAACCAACATACCCCTATCGTAAAGCAAGGATGGGGTACGCTTCATTAGAAAAGAAAATGGTACGTATTTTAAATTTATAGTAATATTGTTAGGTTCCAATAAAAAACATCATAATTATCTTTCTATGTTTATATGTAGATTGATAAGTCTAAAACCAAATGCACTTCCATCCCACATCATGTGCTATGGAAGGAGGAACGTGTGAACAAAGAAGGGAAGTTAGTAGATGAAAGCACACAGAAAGTGTGGGAAATATGTGTAAGTATGACACGACGATAAAAAAAATTGTTTAAAATTGCTATTACATAAAAATAATTATTTATTATCCTATATCCGACAGTCATAGGAATCAGCTACTCCTATAGCTGATACGGACCTATTATCGACGACTTTGAAGCAGCCAGAAAAATACGGTCGTGTCAGAGGTGCAGGGTTTGGGGTGACACCCCGAGTATATTTTGAGAAGAATAAAAAAATGGATGATACAGATGAAAAATTGGAACAAATGAGCGAAAAAAATAGCAACCCTTGAAGAACGATTGTAATGGAAGGGGGAGTTGCTAGCAAATTTTATGGGAGGGAAGCAAAGGGAAGACACAACTCAGGAACAACTGCCGCATGAACATCCCGCCCCACCCCCCACCAGCTTTGAGGCAAGCCATTCACCTCAAAGAACTATCTTAGCTGTGGTAATAAATATTCTAATAATTGTTCCCATGAAATATGAATCAGACAAACACTGATAATTTTTCTGTACTGATCTTCTACAGGGTGATAATGATTATGATTTATATCTATCAACACCTACCTATCACCTTGTTTCAAGGGCTATAGTGTTCAATATCCTAGATGCCACACTGTATAATAGACCACTTCCGAAAGATCATCTGAAAGTGACGATTACTGTATCTCATGAGCCAAATGCAGAGCTACCTATTTCACTTGATGACGATGATATTCATACGGTCGAAAAGGATATTGGGACATTCATTGTATGGCCATCACAACTTGTGAGATTACATGCGGACAAAGAGGTATTTATTTCCTTTTCTTTTCAAGCTAAACCCTTAACAATTAATGAAAAAAGGGTCTGAACCAATGATTGTTGTTATAGACGGAGAAAGGGAAGGGGGTGAAAAATGTCGGCTCAAAACCATCTAAAGGATTGACCAAACGATCCCAAGGAGCTACTGAAAGCACAATAACACCACCTGTTCTCTGTCCACATTTACTAGCATTGAAGACTCATGTGGATACGAAGATAAAAGATGGTAATAGTCATATAGTGGTTTTTGAAGAGAATATATACAGAGAGGAAAGTAAAGATTTCGTTGCTGCTGAAAATGTAAATGAAATCCTTGAAAAAAGGTTGGATAGGCGTCACAGTTCTAAATGTATATATGAGGTATGTTTCCATGAATTGATTTTCTAAAAGTTGATCTAATGTGAAAATTATGACTAAATGCATTTTATATTGTTGACAGACGCATTTATGAAAAAAAGTTGAAGTATTTTTCCCATGAGCCAAGATTTGGACTAGTTAGTCCTCATATCACATCAACACACCTAACAAAAATAGAGCCATAAAAAAGGGATGAAACAGTGAACGTCTTGCTGAAAACATTTGAACACAAGATTACAGATGACAGTCTTTTCTTAATACCAACCATGAAGGGGTAATACTCTACGATTAAAGCATATCAATTATATTTTAACTTCTTTTATTACTTATTCCTTTTTGTGTTTTTAGGAAACATTGGTTGCTAATTGCGGTAAACTTGGATACTCTAAAGATTTATTTTCTGAATTCAAAGCAAGGATTTCCATCAAACCGACCACACATGATGGAGTTTGTTAATCTGTAAGACACTACATCTTACATTTTAGGTCTAAACATCAAATAATATAATTTATATTATCTTTTACTGAGGATTCTATTATGATAGGGTGGTGTATCATTATCGTCTAAAAAAGGAATGAGGATAGGGTCTAAGCATAGGGAGGTGAGCAAGTACTACGTCTGGACAAATATCAGGGTATATATAATAAAATTTCACTATCCAAACACATCTCAACACAAGTTAGTTATTATCTTAATGATCAATTTTTTTGCAGTTTCAAAAACAAAAAAACGATAATGATTGAGGTTATTATGTTTGTAAATTTATGAAAGAGATCGTTTTTCATCAGAAAACTAGCATCCCTAAATAGTTATTTTCAAAAACAACTACTAGTTCGTTTAAGTTATTTATTAATTATTTATTTATTTTTATTTTGAAGTACTACTCTGACTGCCGAAAAGCTTCATACTCACAAGATGATATAGATGTGTTCAAAAATGAGTGGGCCGCATACCTGATGGAAGATTGTACACAAATACAATGAAGATCTGACTTGGGGACATGTACAATTGGTGGTCAATTTTTAGAGGGGTTAAGGGGATCAAAAGATGAAACATTTTTGTATGTAAATGTTCGTAGGAAAATTGTAATTGTTATTAAATAAAACATCATTTCTCCAATGAGTCATTTTCACATTTTAATAGATGATATGCACCAGCAACATGCAAGAATGTTGAACCACTCAAAGGGTATCTCTTTTGTTTAAAATGGACACAATTTTAATTAAAAACAACAAAAGACATATGAAAATCCAACCAAATGCATTCATATTGCCTTGATATTTTATAAGAACAATACAAGGGTTCTTGGTGATGTGTACGAGTCAACCACACCTCAATCCGAGGCACGGTGTGACCGCTATCACTCAAAGGGTCTCTCTTTTGTTTAAAATGGACACGATTTTAAGTGAAAACAACAACTGACCTACATAAATCCAACCAAACGCATTCTAATTGCCTTAATATTTTATAATAACGATCCAAGGGTCCTTGGTGATGTGTAAGATTCATACCCTCCTCAATACGAGGCACGATGTGCCCGCTATCACTCAAAGGGTCTGTCTTTTGTTTAAAATGGACACGATTTTAAGTTAAAACAACAACTGACCTACGGAAATCCAACCAAACGCATTCGGATTGCCTTGATCTTTTATAAGAATGATAAAGGGTCCTTGGTGACGTGTACGAGTCAAACGTGCCTCAATCCTAGGCACTTTGTGTCTGGTAACACTCAAAGGGTCTCTCTTTTGTTTAAAATGGACACGATTTTAAGTGAAAACAACAATTGACCTAGGGAAATCTGACCAAACGCATTCATATTGCCTTAATATTTTATAAGAACGGTCCAAGGGTCCTTGGTGACATGTACGAGTCATCCCCGCCTCAATCCAAGGCACGGTGTGGCCCGTAACACTCAAAGGGTCTCTATTTTGTTTAAAATGGAAACGATTTTAAGTGAAAACAACAACTGGCCTATAGAAATCTGACCAAACGCATTCGGATTGCATTGATATTTTATAATAACGATCCAAGGGTCATTGGTGATGTGTACAAGTCATCCCCGCCTCAATATGAGGCACGTTGTGGCCGGTAACACTCAAAGGGTCTCTCTTTTGTTTAAAATAGACACGATTTTAAGTGAAAACAACAACTGACCTATGGAAATCCAACCAAATGCATTCGTATTGCCTTGATATTTTATAAGAACGATAAAAGGGTCCTTGGTGACATTTAAGAGTAAACCGTGCCTCAATCCGAGGCACAGTGTGACCGCTATCACTCAAAGGGTCTCTCTTTTGTTTAAAATGGACACGATTTTAAGTGAAAACAACAACTGGCCTACGGAAATCCAACCAAAAGCATTCGTATTGCCTTGATATTTTATAAGAATGATACAAGGGTCATTGGTGACATGTACGAGTCATCCTTGACTCAATCAGAGGCATTTTGTGGCCGGTAACACTCAAAGGGTCTCTCTTTTGTTTAAAATGGACACGATTTTAAGTGAAAACAACAACTGACCTACAGAAATCTGGACAAACGCATTAGGATTGCCATGATATTTTATAAGAATGATCCAAGGGTAATTTTTGACGTTTAAGAGTCATCCCCGCCTCAATCCGAGGCACGGTGTGACCGCTAACACTCAAAGGGTCTCTCTTTTGTTTAAAATGGACACGATTTTAAGTTAAAACAACAACTGACCTACGGAAATCCAACCAAACGCATTCGGATTGACTTGATATTTTATAATAACAATACAAGGGTCCTTGGTGATGTGTATGAGTCAACCGAGCCTCAATCTGAGGCACGGTGTGACCACTACCACTCAAAGGGTCTCTCTTTTGTTTAAAATGGACACGATTTTAAGTGAAAACAACAACTGACCTACAGAAATCCAACCAAACACATTCGTATTGCCTTAATATTTTATAAGAAAAATCAAAGGGTCTTTGGTGACATGTATGAGTTATCCCCGCCTCAATCCAAGACACTGTGTGGCCGGTAACACTCAAAGGGTCTCTCTTTTGTTTAAAATGGACACGATTTTAAGTGAAAACAACAACTGACCTACGGAAATCCGACCAAACACATTCATATTGACTTGATCTTTTATAAGAACAATAAAAGGGTCCTTGGTGACATGTAAAAGTCATCCTAGCCTCAATCCGAGGCACGGTGTGGCCGGTAACACTCAAAGGGTCTCTCTTTTGTTTAAAATGGACACGATTTTAAGTGAAAACAACAACTGACCTACGGAAATCCGACCAAATGCATTTGGATTGCCTTGATATTTTATAAGAATGATCCAAGGATCCTTGGTGACGTTTAAGAGTCAACCACACCTCAATATGAGGTACGGTGTGACCGCTACCACTCAAAGGGTCTCTCTTTTGTTTAAAATGGACACGATTTTAAGTTAAAACAACAACTGACCTATGGAAATCTGACCAAACGCATTCGTATTGCCTTGATATTTTATAAGAAAAATCCAAGGGTCATTGGTGATGTGTAAGAGTCAACCATGCCTCAATATAAGGCATGGTGTGACTGTTATCACTCAAAGGGTCACTCTTTTGTTTAAAATGGACACGATTTTAAGTCAAAACAACAATTGACCTACGTAAATCCAACCAAACGCATTTGGATTGCCTTGATATTTTATAAGAACGATCCAAGGGTAATTGGTGAAATGTAAAAGTCATACCCGCCTCAATACTAGGCACTGTGTGTCTGGTAACACTCAAAGGGTCTCTCTTTTGTTTAAAATGGACACGATTTTAAGTGAAAACAACAACTGACCTACGGAAATCTATCCAAATGCATTTTTATTGCCTTTATCTTTTATAAGAAAGATCCAAGGGTCCTTGGTGATGTGTATGAGTCATCATTTCCTCAATATGAGGCACGGTGTGACCACTATCACTCAAAGGGTCTCTCTTTTGTTTAAAATGGACACGATTTTAAGTTAAAACAACAACTGACCTACGGAAATCCGACCAAGCGCATTAGGATTGACTTGATCTTTTATAAGAATGATAAAAGGGTCCTTGGTGACGTGTAAGAGTTAACCTCACCTCAATACAAGGCACGGTGTGACCGCTACTACTCAAAGGGTATCTTTTTTGTTTAAAATGGACACGATTTTAAGTGAAAACAACAACTAACCTACGGAAATCTGACCAAATGCATTCGGATTGCCTTAATATTTTATAAGAACGATCCAAGGGTCCTTGGTGACATGTAAGAGTCATCCCCACCTCAATATGAGGCACTATGTGTCCGGTAACACTCAAAGGGTATCTCTTTTGTTTAAAATGGACATGATTTAAAGTGAAAACAACAACTGACCTATGGAAATCCGACCAAATGCATTCAGATTGCCTTGATCTTTTATAAGAACCATATATGTGTTGTCTATATATTAATACATTGTAAGATCCCATTTTTGTTCCATGTTCATGTAGTAGTACATGAATAGAACGTTATTGTACATATGGTATGTTAAAGTATATATATTGGCTGGATATTTTGGAGTATACACCGTTTACTCAAGGTACATGTCCTGTACTATTCCCTTATTACACATTTGAGGATTCAGGGTGATTTTTCACCCTAGATTCAGAATTGTGAAAAATTGGAGTCCATATTTAGTATTTATCTATGTAGATCATGATGGTGTAATCGTTAAAGTATTTTTTTTAGTACTTTTAAGAGGTGATTCAAGGGAATCAATTTATGATAGAGCATTTTTCCTCTGTTAATTGAATATTATGGTATCCTAGGAGTGATACTTGTTATTATTACTAGAATAGGGTCATGAGAATGGTTGGAGGAAATGGAATGGGATTTCCAAGTTCCTCTAATGGAGTATCTTGGGACAACCCCAAGAAAAAGGGACTAGGTTGTGACTTGAGGAGGTAGATAGGTTGGGTGTTCAATTCAACTTAGAGTAACTTATGAAGGAAATGGAATTGAGGTCATCCCCCTTATGATAATATCCATGTTTATCTTGTGAGGATAGGATATATTAGAGATTGGGTTGTGGGATGTTTTACCACCAAGATATTGACGTTGGCCCAAGGGTTATTATTAAGATCAAGGACCCCAAATGGGGTGACTTGTTATATGATGACTTAGGGGACCCTAGTAGGTTCAATAATAACTTGTTTTCCCTGGTGAGAATGCATCCATGGGAATGGGTAAATTCAATTATGGGTATTTATTAGGTACCAGAGTCAATGTGTTGAGCTTGTTAGGGTTGTAACCACATGGGTCACACTCTTGAGAGTTTATCCATGTTTTCAGGGTGGATTTTTCATATGGACACTCATAATAATTTATATATATATATATATATATAGGATTGTTATATAGTAATGTATATGAGTTTTTATGAATTAATGGAAATTATCATGGAGTATTAGTGATTTTTGGATAGGTTTATATGTGTTTGAGTCATGTTTTTTAGAATGATTCTTTATGTGATATCTTATAAAGGGTATTTAAATGGGGGGTCATGGCATGTGATTTATCAGGGGCCTCATATATATCAAGTCATGGTTGGCCTGGTATACTAGGGTGATCATGTGTTTGGGTCTATGATACTTATGGGCTTATATCTGGATGAAAATACCCCCATATGGGAGGGTGGATTTGCTTATGGGTCTTATTTCTTAAATGAAAATACTCTAATAGGGGAGGGATGAGATGTATATAGGTATTATTCCCCAGATGAGAATACAACTATAGGAGTGGGATGAGATTCTTATCGGGAATATTCACTAAATGAAAATAATCCCATAGGGGAGGGCTGAGATGATTATATAGATTATGCCTCAAATGAGAATACACCCATATTGGAGGGTTGATATGCTTCTAGGGATTATTATTTGGATGATAATACTCCCATATGGTAAATAATATATGCTTCTTAGTATTATTCTCTAAATAAGGGTACTCCCATAGTATAGGGATGAGATCCTTGTAGGTATTATGCCTCAGAATTGGAAGAACACATATGGGTGGTCTGAGATACTGTTGAGGGTATTCCCTAGATGAGAAAACTCCCATAAGTGGATTTCCATGATGGAGTATAAATAAAACTCACATATTGGAGGTCAATGATAATTATGTATATAGTGGGGAGACCATGGTATATTATATGTTTTGTGTGGTTCCTATGATGTACTCAGAGAAACCCTAACATTGGATGAAGTAGGTATGGTTGATCAAGATTTAATACTTGAGGATCAATGTGTCTTGATGTAGATGGGGTAGGACTTGGTCAAACTATATTTTTATAATATCGACACGATCCTTGTGACATGCTTGGTAAAAGTTCAGCACTTGGAAAATTAATTTTGGTTTAATCATGGTCATGGATTTGAGGATCAATGATGATTTTTTTATTAGTTTTATTCCAGTTATTTCTCAACTAGGTTGTGCATATTGCCTGATCATGCACTTACAATAGCCTATTGCAGGTTTAATATTGGGGGTTTATTAATGAGATTCATCCCCCCTAAGTATGTGCACCTCAGTGTGTTTACAAACCTTATAACTTCTTTGAGGTTGAGAACATGATGCATAGTGGATAGAGAAAAGTCCAAAGATTTATGTATTGATAAAACACACCCATGTGGAGCCTTAGGATTGAACTGGAGTAGGATTATAAGCTTTTAGAGAATGGTTATATTGTAAAGATCATATTTTTTTAGTATTATTTTACTTTTATTTATTTTATTCATTCATGTATGTGTTTTTGTCCCGATGGATGGCCAATTGATGTGTATAGAATGACCATTTGAGTTGTATCTGAAATTTCATTTAATTATAGTATGTTTAGTTTAATTATTCTATTTACTCTATTGTGTACGATGAATGGTAATTTTATTTTTATTGTGCACTCTAATAGGGATGTATTGTATCCTTGGACACCAATCCACCCCCCCTGGACACCAATCCACCCCCTGGACACCCCCCCCTGACACCTTGGACACCAGCCCACCCCCTGGAAAGCCCCCCGGACACCCCCTACCCCCCTTGGACAGCCACCCCAAACCCTTGAACAACCCCCAAACCCCCTGAATTCTGAATTGAATTCTTTATATACTTAATTAACTTGTGAATTATGTGTTAATTGTGTATGGTTATACTTGTTGTACGGGTATACTTGGTCTAATTGGATTATGATTTATGTGTTAATTTTGTATGGGTATACTTTCTTTAATTAGCTTATTGAGATGCTGATTTTGTTTTGCAGGTGTTCGGGTGTGCTACTGCAGATTTATGGTAGCAGCAGAGAGGGCATTTATCAGCGCTCTTTTAGCACTGATAAAGGGTTGTTTTATCAGCACTCTTTTAGCGCTGATAAATTCTACCTTTATTAGCGCTTGTTTAGCACTGATAAAGGGTTGTTTTATTAGCACTTTTTTAGCACTGATAAAGAACCCCTTTATCAGCATCGAGCTTTACAGCACTTTTTCAGCGCTGTTAAAGCCTGTTTTTAGTGCTGTTAATTCCTGTATTTGTAGTAGTGATTTTATTAAGAGGTACCTTATTTTTATTGTTATCTATCTAATATTTCAGTTTCAAGTTTTGATTTTGATGTGTATCTATTTTTTTTCTGTTTTGATTTAACCTAGAAAACCCTTTTAGATTTTTTCTCTGGAACCATAGAAATACCTTTTAGATTTTTTAGTTGTCACTTTAATTTATCATATCATTATATTAAAATGTTATATAAATATACTGGATAGTTATAGACCTCTTAGTGGTCACCTACATGAATTGTATCTCACACATTGTTTGAGATTCCATTGGGTACCCAGATAAACTACATGATTATATGTTTAGATAAGGGGAATCACCATTTTACAGATGCATGACTACTCACATGACATAGGATGGAGCATGTAGAAGATGATTGGGTTGTAGCTCAAGAAGCTAGGTCGAATTTTAGAATTTATTGAGCCTCTTGTATAGTACTACTTCCTACTAGTTATAACTATGTTTTTCTTCTTAATACATGACATAAATTACCATCATTTGGTTTATGATTCTGTTATTAGTTGGTATTACTGATTTGGTTATTTTCATCCATTTCCAATATTTTCCCATTGTTATCTTTCTTCCACTTTTTAACTGATAATATTAAAATTGTGAAACTTAGGTAATGAGGGAATAGTATCCCCTAGACATAGCAAAGTCTCTCACTATTAGTCAATAACATTTTGAATTTTGGTAGATGTGCTTGAGGCCATGTGTCCATCTGGGTTCGGGTCACTAATGAGTGGCATCCTGGTTTGGGACTTCACAATTCCTGGATATCCTTTTTATAGGTGTTTCTAATCAAATCCATACCTATAACTATTGAAGGTCCCTCTCCAAAATCAATTGGGACATGATTCAATGAATACACCCTACCAACCTATGATCTATGGCCCCAAACCTAGTATCCTTTAATCCATGGTTAAGGTGAAACTTGATGAGGTCATAACTACTTTTGATGTGATCCTCATCCTACTCCTCATCCTGATCTCCCTGAAGAAGTTAAAGTATAAAACTCATGTACTCCCAACAAGACACTTAAGGATTATGTATTCCTTGATCCACTTCCAATATATTACTGGGAAATCCTTGAATATAGGCATTAGAAATTCTGTATCTTATTTTCTTATATACACTGTATTTTGTTGTGTTTCTTAATATGATTCTTATATAGAGTAATGTGTCAGTTATGATTTTATATAAAGTAAACATTTTTCATTTACTTATATATTTTTTTGATTGAACTTTAATATTACTGAATTTCTTTGAAATGACTTATTGTAATTTTTTTACAGAATGGATAGAAGTTGGATGTACTAAATTGGTTGTATTTCAACCTATTTTCAAAATAATTTGAACAGCTTTTTAGATTTTTCATTTGACAAGGCTTCAGATAGTGGTCGCATACACTACCCATGTTCTAATTTTGTTGGAAGACATTGGTTGAGTCGTGAAGCATTTATCTATCATATAAAAAAATATGGTTTCCAAACAAACTATTATGTATGGTATCACAATGGAGAGAAAATGGAATCTCAAAATGTTGATGATCCAAATGATAGGACTAAATTGGAGAGTTTGATATATGATCGATTTCCATTTATTCGGCATCATGAGAAGGAAAGGATGTCCAACAAACAAGATTTCTATACAAGAACACATGATGCATCCAATGAAAAGGATGATGTTGATAGGGAGAAAAAATTTAATGATGTTTCGACGACTCCAGTATATCGGCAATGTGGTAAAATGAAAAAGTTGGAATTTTTAATTCGATTGTTTCATGGGAAAACTATGTATGGGATTTCAAATACTACAATCAATTAAATTATTACCTTCTTGAAGGACTTACTTCCAGATGATGCAGATATTCCCTCAAACCACTATATGGCATGGAAGTTAGTTTATGAACTTGGATTCTCAAAAAAAATCATGCTTGCTCGAATTATTGCAGCTTATTTTGGGAGGAAACTACTGAAATAAATGATTGTATCAAATGTGGAACCTCTCGATGGAATCCAAAAGATGATGAAACACCATCTCGTGTGCCACAAAAAGTAATGTGGAACTTTCCATTGATCCCTAGATTACAGAACCTTTTCATGTCTGATGAAATATCAGTAAAAATGTGATGACATGACACCGAGAGAGAAAAGAATAATGAAGAGTTGGTTCACCCTGCAGATGGATTTTCATGGTAGATATTTGATGCTCAATATCCTGAATTTGTATCTGACGTGCGTAATGTGAGACTGGGTCTTTCATGTGACGATTTTAATCCATTTGGGCAGATACTTACTTCACACAGCACATGGACGGTTTTCATACACATTTATAACCTTTCCCCATGGTTGTGTATGAAAAATCCTTACACTTTCTTGAGTATACTGATATCTGGACCTTCTGATCCCAGCAATGATATAGATGTATACATGCAACCTTTAATAAAAGAGTTGAAACTTATTTGGGATGTGGGTGTGCCCGCATATGATGCATGTTCGAAAGACATATTTCAGATACGTGTTGCGCTTATGTGGACAATCAATGATTTTCCTACTTATGCAATGATGTCTCGATGGAGCACACAAGGAAAATTGTCATGTCCTATTTATATAAAGAATACTCGATCGAGAAGACTGAAATATTGTCGTAGTTTTAGGTTTATGGGACATCGACGATTCTTTCCAATGAACCATCCATATAGAAACAATCGTCGAAGATTTGACAATACCATGGATACTGACGATCCACCTTAGTGTATGTCTGGAATTGATGTGCTTAATGAATTGAAATATTTCAGTTATTCATTTGGGAAGGGTGTAATGAAATATAGAAAGAGTAAAAAAAATTCCAATGATACCTGTTACAATTGGAAGAAGAAGAGTATATTCTTTGAGTTGTCTTATTAGTCAACCAACTTGTTTTTTCATTGCTTAGACGTAATGCACATTGAAAATAATATATGTAAAATGTTTCTTTCGATTCTTCTAAATGTAAAGGGGAAGACAAAATATGATTTACGATATCAACATGACTTGGTGGATTGGGGGATCAGACCAGAATTGCATCCTGTCTGTATTAGTGAAAATAAATGCCAAGTTCCATGTGCTTCTTATTTGATGACACCTGCTGAAAAAAATAAATTTCTAGAAGTGCTAGAGACTATTAAAGTTCCTAATGGATATTCAAGAAATATATCAAAAAGGGTCAATAGAAAAGAGTTTAAGCTGAAATCTTTGAAGACTCATGATTATCATGTCCTTTTGCATGAGTTGATTCCAATAGCAATCCTTCATCTCTTGTCCAATAATGTAAGAGTTTCAGTTATTCGGTTGTTCTATTTGTTTAGAGATCTTTGTGCTAAGAAGTTGTCCAAATCCTTCTTGCAAAAACTGTTGTAGGAGACACCATTAATTTTTTGTGTGTTAGAGAAAATATTCCCTCCATCATTTTTTACATGCATGTTGCATCTGACTGTCCATCTTCCAACTAAAATAATTCTTGGAGGACCCGTTTCTTTCCATTGGATGTATCCAACTGAAAGAAACATGTACACATTGAAATCATATGTTCAGAACAGGAATTATCCTGAAGGTTTTATTCTGAATGGTTACTTGGCTCAAGAATGTATGGATTTCTGCTCAATGTATTTGTCTGATCTTACTACGAGAATAAACAGACCAATGAGAAATGAAGAAGAACAGTATGAGAAAATTGAACCCATTTTTCCATCACTTCCTCAGACAGGAGGAATTCCAGGATCATATACATTGATGACATTAAGCCTTGAAGAGCTAGAGATGGCACATCGCACATTGTTGTTCAATTGTGATTTGTTCGATGAGTATATCAAGTAAGTAAATTGTACATGTATCTCTTATCTTATCTCTTTTAATTTTAAAAATTTGTTAAACTATTATTATTTTTATCTACAGGGAAATATATAGAATCATACAGTCGTGTTCTCACCTACATGTTTCACCTACATCATTCAGAGTGTGTATCCTAGTACTTACCTTCAAACCACCATAAATATTCTATTTATTTATGTTTTTTTATCAGAATGGTTTTTCTATATTTTGTTTTTTGGGTTACACATTAGTTATCTGTTTCTAATTACTTCCATATTTGTTTTCATTGTAGTAAATGACACCCATTGAAGAGATGCGGTGGAAAAAGATGACATAAAATAATCATCGCATGACACAGATGGGCGTTCCTCCACTCATCCCTATTGTGAGTATTTTATTTCAAATATATATATTTTAATAACTTATAATATCATGTGTTTAATTTTGTGTTAAACTTTTTTTCAGGATCCACCCCCTAGATGAGAGATATCCGATGAGGAGCCTGACATTTCTCCTAGTACAAAGGCTGGTGGTAGGAGGGGGGTGGTTTCAGAGTTAGATGATTATCTGGTGGTCCTGGTACTGAGGTCGGTGGTATGAGGGCTCATAGTGCGAGAGTTAGACGATCCATTGGTCGTACCCGATTGGACTATGTGTAACATCCCAGGTAAATAAAGAATAATACATTTTCATATTTATTAATATTTGAGAATTAAATATTAATTTTACTTTAAATGGGTTGCTATGTTCGATAGCGTACCCGATACTCAACAAAGAGTTTCTTTGAAATCATACGTTGCACACTAGTAATAAAATAATATTATTTTAAATGTTAGTTAACACGTAGTCGTTGTATTGGAGGGAATGAATAGAAATAACTAAAATATGATTATATATGTTTGTTAAATGTTTTTACATTTATCCAAAAAAGGATAAAGGGTTAAAATACGAAAAGAATTCAATTTTAGGCATATATACTCTAATTTTCACTAAAGGTCCACTTATCAACTTTTGATGGAGAACCGTCATTAAATATAGTTTTTGTCACTCTTATACACTCTATTGGACCAAATAAAATTATTCTTTAGAATCAGGACATCAAAATTTACTTTGTGTAAATTTTCTATATTTTTTCGATAAAGATCATTTTTTAATGAATAGTGAAAAATATTTTATTTTAATTCAAAACATCTTTTTAATCTAATTTTTTAATATGATTAGATTATATTTTGAAGTGGTTTTAAATTGAAATTAGAATATATTTTTACCATTTAATCCAATAGTGGTCCTTGGAATTAATTTCACTTTGAAATTGGACTTGAACTAGTGTCAATCTTTTGATACTTTTTGTTTCATAAAAACACGCTATTTGTTTTGACAGCGGGAATTAATTATTAAATTAATTAATTCAACTTATATGTTTTGAATTTTGTAAAATAGACATAATTTTTGAATTCGGAATATCAAATATAGCTTAGGGTTAATTTTTGGTATTTTTCTGAAAAACTTCAATTTTTGATGAATAGTGAAACCACTAAGTGGTACTTAAAAAAACTGATTTTTTATTTAAATGAAATTTTACCACCTTTGTGTTTTGAATTTCAAAAATCTGACATACATGGTTGTCATTAAGAAGTAAAATTTGGTTCAATGGGATTAAAATAATTTTGGTGAATAGTAACTTTTAAGTTTTTAATCGTGGTTAGAGGTAATTAGTGTAGTTTAAGGTAAAGATAATGTTTTAATAATATGAAATGAACTTGAAACATGTCCTAACCTTATTGGATGTGTCATGGAGGACCAATACAATCCATGGGTCAACTTGGGGACCCCATGGAGCCACTTTGGTAGGAAAATAACATTAATATCTTTTTATTTAATGTTAAAATAAAAATGTCACAAACATGAGTTGTTTTACTAAAACAATTTTTACATGGGGTTATAAAAGTCAGATTTTTTACTATAAATATTCATTGGAAATATAAAAATATTTCCTACATCATAGTATTTTTTTTTATTTTTAGACATTAAATAAATTAAATTATTTATGACACCATGATGATGTAGTGATTACCTAATTATTTAACGATTTAAATAAAATGGAAATATAATGTAACATATAAGACATACACATATCTAAAACCTATTGTATGGGTGTATTTCGAACCCTTATCACCTTATCCTTGAAACACATCAATTCGGGACCATTAAAATCCGAAAATCATTCTAAAATAATGTAACATTTCCTTACTTTCTAAGAGTGCCCCTCCTCTCCTCTTATAAAAGGCCCCCACCTCTACCTCCTTACCCACACCTCTCAAGCCTTTGGATCGTCCAACCCATGCCCATTTTGTCTCTCCACATCCCTCTATTACTCTTAGAAGCCTCACTTTGGGCAGAAGTCTTCCCAAGGAATCCTTTGAGCTCAAATCAAAAGGAGTTGCCCGATTTAAATGTAGTGTCTTCTCTTGTGTTCTTATGTTTTATTTTTTCTCTCCAAACCCCTAAAATCTTTTTATTACTTTATTTTGTAACAACTCCAGTATCTTAAATATACTAGGATGTTTTTATAATAAGGATTCGAGCTACACATACACACACCTTCATCTAATGGTTAAAGAACATACTGTTTCTGTGGGTGGCGAATTTCTGCCTCACGAAATGATGATTGTTCAACACTCATATAACACCTTCAAAGGTGTCCATTAAGATGTTAGTATATTTATATATGATATATAATATGTTTATTTTTTTACTTAATCTTCTGTATTTTTCATTTATGTCATACCTTTATGGTTTCCATTATGGGTAAATGCGATATCTTCATTTTAGGAAGTGCAGACTACCGCCCCCTCAAAGTGATTTGATTCGTTAACACCATATGTGGTACGTATAAAGGATCAATTTAATGATATTATATATGATACCATACTGGAATTATAATACTATTATTTATCATTATGTTTTAATTCCATTAAATATGAAATAGAAATGGAAGTAGCGTTCATGCGTACGTACGGCTTACCGTCTCCATGAACGCTGCATTTCATTTCTTACCTCTAAATGATTATGTAATATTATAAATGCATGTATATACTGGATATATATGATATATATGGAATCTACATCATGAATATTATTCTTGAGATAATGGATATTTGACTACGTGAACAACTTGTAAATATAAGAAGTTCACTTTTGACTCAAGTACCAAATATCAACAAAACGACCATTATTATCCTAAATAATTACATAGTGTTCATGACAAGATAATAGGTGATATAAAAGGAATAATGAACTTTAAAAAGGTTCTTAATCAAGTAGAAATTAACTCAAGTTTATTATTCAGGAGGTTAAAGAATGATCGAGTCAAGTCGGACCCGAGGTAAGGGACTTCGTCTCAATCTCCTTTCATTGAGGCATATTTCGTTTTATACACAACTTTCTTTTATACGGTGTATAAACCCCTTTGAATTTTACTTTTACACAAAAGGAATCTTTTTCTATGAAGCGTTTTACTAAACGACAAAAAGTAATGTTTCTTTTAATGTACGTGGTAAAAACGACCTTTTCTACCGCCGCGGGTATTATTTGATATTTGGCTTCCTTAACAAGCCGTAATGTTTTTAAAATAAAATAAATACCATATACTCTTTTATGTATTTTGGTATTGAAAATGGTTTTGATAAAGGATTTTATTATGTCAATATATTTAAATGATATATTGTGATTGAAATGTGGAAATGTTATCATTCCTTTATATTGGTTTTATGTGTTATAATTTTATAATGGTACTTGGACATTTGATGGGTGGTTATGTGATAAACCATATGATGGGTGGTGCCATGAATACCAGGACGGGTGGTTGCGTTATAACCTCCAATGCATTGGGTATGGAAGTCGGCCGTATGGCTATTCCATTAAGTATGTATGGAAGTTGGCCGAATGGCTATTCCATTAAGTGATATGTGTGGAAGTCGGCCGTATGGTTATTCCATTTAAGTATGTTTATGTCCCAAGTTACCTTTATATGTTATGTGTTCTTTATATGGGTTTTATGGTAATATTTTGGTTACAAAAGGGTAAGTAATGATATTTTATTCAGTGAAGAGTTTTTACTACTTCATAAAGGTGAAGGTATTACTTTGATAAAGTATAAATGGTTTACTTGTTGTTTTAAAAACTAACAGTTTTCATTATTTGTGTATCCCTTACTAAGATTTTTATGCTCACCCCAAGTTTTTTTTGAAATGTTTTTCACAGGACTTAATGTGGAATTGGGTCAAGGATGGGATCAAGGGAAAGTCATGCTATCTAAAACATGGAACTAGACATGTTTCTTTTTAAGGGTTTTTATTTTATGGAAACTTAGTAGAAGTGTCTACTTTGTAATCTTTTGAGATGTAATAGTTATTTCCTAATTCTCTAAAACTCTAAACCTGAAAAGATCCTCAATGTGAATTATTCATTTAATTCAATATTAAGTAAGGTTTAAGGTCGGGGCCTTATAGTTGGTATCAGAGGTCGGTTTAGACAACTTTAGGAGTTAGAAAAGTGTTAAATTATAAATTAATTTATGGTATGATTGAAATGATATAGCATTTACGGATTACCATGTTGCTTCGCCTAATATATTTCTGTGTTCAGAATGGTTTTCCGCAGAGGAAAAAAAGAAGCTATGTTGGGACGACATCAGGAGGAAGATAACCTTCCAAATCAGCAACCTGAGATGGTCGGAATCGGAACTGAACAGTTTGCTACAGTGATGGAACAGTTGACTCAGGCTATAAATGGTGGTGGTATTCATGCACGAGATCAGCCAGATCAACCGCAGAAGAACATGTCAGTGGTGGAACATTTCATGAGGTAACATCCCCCATCATTCAGAGGATCATCTAACCCTATGCTAGCTGAAGGGTGGATTAAAGCACTGGAGAAGATTTTTGATGTCATGGGGTGTTCAGAACATCAAAAGGTTGGTCTTGTTGTTTACCGTTTTAAAGGAGAAGCTGATCAGTGGTGGTCGATGGTGAAAAATATCAGGGATAGTGATGAGATTGATGATATTCACTGGGACGAATTCAAAGGTATGTTTCTTGAGAAATATTTTCCTAAGGTGGTTCGTCTTAGGATGGAAAAACAATTTCTGGAATTGAGGTAGGAGTATGACTCAGTGGCTGCTTATGAAGCAAAGTTCACTCGACTGGAAAGGTATTCGCCAAACATCATACGAGATCTTGATAGTAAAATCAACCGTTTTTACTCAGGATTAAATCCAAAGTATCGAAGGGATTTAGCTTCTCGTGAGTTCAGAAGTTATGAAAAACTTGTACAATGTGCAGAAAAGGTGGAAATGGATTTTTCCGATGATCAGGTGTTCTTTGACAAATGACAGAATAAGAGGTCCAGTTGGCAGGAAAAGGGGAAGAATTCATCAAAGAAGCAAGGAGGTAAGAAAAACAAATATCAATCCTGTGAAAAGTGTGGTAAAATACATCCTGGATAATGTTTATCCAATTATGGAAAGTGATTTAGGTGTGGTAAGTCTGTTCATATTGCTCGTAACTGTATGGAAGATGATCAGGCAGGCAAAGAAAAGCCAGTGGTAAGATGTTTTAAGTGTAATGAAATGGGTCATTATGAAAATGAGTGTCTAACGAAGAACTCAACTAGGGGAAAGTAGGTAGACTACAAGCAGAAAGGGGTGGTGAAATCTTTTTCAACTACTTCAGCAGATGTTGGGCTGTCAAATGAAGTAGTATCAGGTACACTGTTTGTTTGTTCAGATTATGCCAATGTGTTGTTTGATTTAGGGTCTACATATTCTTTCATTTCTGAGAAGTTTTCTAGTAAATTGTAAATTCCATCTCAAGATATGAATCTTGAACTTATGGTAAAAACACCCGGAGGAAATGTTGAGATAAAAAGAAATTATGAGAACCTTCCTATCCTTGTGTGCGGAAAGAATCTACCTGCAAACCTTATTGTTTTGCCTCTAGTAGAGTTTGATGTTATTTTGGGCATGGATTGGCTTTCTATTTATCATGCTAAGATTGAATTTAGGGCTAAAATGGTTTCTTTTCAAAAAGATTTTCAGTTTGTGTACAAGATTGAACCCTTGATTTTGATAACATATCAGGAAGTTGAGGAACTAGTAAAAGATTGAAATGAATGTTATCTTGATCATATCGTTGAAAACAAGGAAACTGTTCAGATTAATGATGTGCCAGTGGTAAATGAGTATCTTGATGTTTTTTCTGATGAGTTGTCTGGTATTGTTCATGATCGGAAAGTTGAATTTACTGTTGACTTGGTTCCGGATTCTAAGCCAATTTCAAAACCTCCTTATCGAATGGCTCAAGTTGAACTTTTAGAGTTAAAGAAACAATTGCAGGAGTTATTAGATAAAGGTTTCATTCGACCTAGCACATCACCATGGGGTGATCCTATCTTGTTTGTTAAAAAGAAAGATGGTTCGATGAGACTTTTCATTGATTATAGAGCCTTGAATAATATCACTGTTAAGAAAAAGTATCTTTTTCCTCATATCGATGATTTGTTTGATCAGCTCCAGGGAGATCAGTATTTTTCGAAGATTGACTTGAGGTCGGGGTACCATTAGTTGAAAGTAAAAGAAACAGACATTTCGAAGACTGCGTTCCATACTAGATATGGCCATTATGAATTTTTAGTTATGCCTTTTGGGTTAACCAATGCACCTATTGTATTCATGGACCTTATTAATATAATTTTCCATGAGTTCTTGGATAAGTTTGTGGTTGTTTTCATTGATGATATTTTGGTGTTTTCTAAAAGTAAAGAGGAGCATGAAAGTCATTTAAGGGTCATCTTGCAAACCTTAAAAGAAAAGAAACTGTATGGAAAATTCAGCAAGTGTGAGTTTTGGTTACAACAAATTTCTTTCCTTGGTCACATTGTTTCAAAAAAAGGAATAACTGTTGATCCTGCTAAAACAAAAGTTGTTGAAGAATGTCCAAGACCCACAAATGTAACTGAGATCCGTAGTTTCCTTGGTTTGGCAGGTTACTACCGAAGTTTTGTTGAAAAATTTTCACGGTTATCTAGTCCAATAACTAAGATAACTTGGAAGGGTGTTAAGTTTATCTGGACAAAAGAATGTGATGATTGTTTTCAGGAGTTGAAAAGAATATTGGTGAATGTTCCAGTTTTGGAACTTCCTTCCAGGAATGGTGAGTTTGTTATATACAGTGATGCTTCGTTGAAGGGACTTGGATGTGTCCTTATACATAATGATCAGGTAATTGCATATGCTTCACGTCAGTTGAAAACTCATGAGGTAAATTACCCTACACATGATTTGGAATTAGCTGATGTTGTTTTTGCTCTAAAAATTTGGAGGCATCATTTGTATGGAGTAAAGTGTGAAATATATACTGATCACAAAAGTTTAAAGTATATATTCACTCATAAATAATTGAACATGAGACAGTGGAGATGGTTGGAATTAATCGAGGATTATGATTGTACAATTCATTACCATCCGAGAAAAGCAAATAAAGTGGTTGATGCTTTGAGTCTAAAAAGTAATGCTTCATTAACCATGCTACATTTGGAATGAGATCCTTTGGTTTTTTATTTGATGAAAATTGGCATGGAAGTTGTTTGTGCAGGAAGTCCTTCTGTTTTGTTTCAGGTATCAGTGAAATTTTCTCTATCAGACAGAATCAAGCAAGCACAGAAGCAAGACAGTGAGTTGCAGAAAAAGGTAGAGCTGGTTCAGAAGGGTAAGTTTCCTGAATTCAACATTGATAATGATTGTGTTTTGAGATTTGGGAAGATATTGTGTGTGCCATGTGATTCACAGTTGAAGAGAGAGTTGTTATGTGAAGCTCGTAGTTCTCCGTTTTCAGTCCATCCTAGCAGTACTAAGATGTACAGAGATCTATTGGAGTATTACTGGTGGGATGGAATGAAAAGAGATATTGCTGATTTTACTGTGAAGTGTTTGACTTGTCAGCAGGTTAAAGCAGAGCGGCAGTTACCGAAAGGGATGCTTCATCCTTTACCAATGCTAGAGTGGAAATGAGAAAATATATCCATGGACTTTGTTGTGGGATTACCGAAGACATCTAGAGGTAATAATGAAATCTGGGTTATTGTTGATCGATTGACTAAATCTGCTCATTTCCTTCCTATTCAAGATACTTTCTCTCTAGATCAACTTTCTCATTTGTATCTTAAAGAGATATTCAGGTTGCATGGAGTTCCTCTCTCCATTGTATCTGATCGTGATCCCAGGTTTACTTCTAACTTTTGGAAAGGCCTTCAGAAGTCGTTGGGTACTGAATTAAATTTTAGTACAGCTTTTCATCCTTAATCAGATGGGCAGTCAGAACAAACAATTCAGACTTTGGAGGATATACTACGTGCCTGCTCTTTGGATTATCAGGGAAGTTGGGACCAACATCTTTCTTTGGTTGAGTTTTCATATAATAACATTTTTCATTCCAGTATACAGATGGCTCCATTTGAGGCATTATATGGTAAACGGTGTCGAACTCCAGCTTTTTGGGATGAAGTGGGTGAAAGGAAGCTGATGGGACCAGAATTGGTAGAAGAGATGGCAGAAAAAGTTCAGTTGATTCAGAAACACATGAAAACAGCTCAGAGTAGACAGAAAAGTTATGTAGATAACCGGAGGAAGGATCTATCTTTTGAGGTAGGTGATCATGTTTTTCTCAAAGTTTCACCATGGAAGAGTGTGATGTGATTTGGTAAGAAAGGAAAGCTGGGTCCAAGGTTCATTGGACCATATGAAATTCTGGAGAAAGTTCGATCAGTTGCTTACCGAGTGTCTTTACCTCCGATTTTATCTCAGGTGCACAATGCTTTTCATGTTTCGATGTTGAGAAAGTATATGCCAGATCCATGTCATGTTTTGATCCCAGAGATAGTTTAGTTGGAAGAGAATCTCTCTTATGAAGAATAACTAGTCCATATTCTTGACCGTAGAGAGTAGGTGTTGCGGAATAAGGTAATTCACCAGGTAAAGGTTTTGTGGAAAAACCATATGGTTGAAGAGGCAACGTGGGAATCTGAAAATGCTATGAGGGATAAATACCTCCACTTATTTTGATAAGTGAATAAAATTGTGAGGACACAATTCCCAAAAGGGGGGAAGAATGTAACATCCCAGGTAAATAAAGAATAATACATTTTCATATTTATTAATATTTGCGAATTAAATATTAATTTTACTTTAAATGGGTTGCTATGTTCGATAGTGTACCCGATACACAACAAAGAGTTTCTTTGAAATCTTACTTTGCACACTAGTAATAAAATAATATTATTTTAAATGCTAGTTAACACGTAGACGTTGTATTGGATGGAATGAATAGAAATAACTAAAATATGATTATATATGTTTGTTAAATGTTTTTACATTTATCCAATAAAAGATAAAGGGTTAAAATATGAAAAGAATTCAATTTTAGGCATATATACTCTAATTTTCACTAAAGGTCCACTTATCAACTTTTGATGGTAAACCATCATTAAATATAGTTTTGGTCACTCTTATACATTCTATTGTACCAAATAAAATTCTTCTTTAAAATCGGGACATCAAAATTTACTTTGTGTAAATTTTCTGTATTTTTCCGACAAAGATCATTTTTTAATGAATAGTGAAAAATATTGTATTTTAATTCAAAACCTCTTTTTAATCTAATTTTTTAATATGATTAGATTATCTTTTGAAGTGGTTTTAAAGTTAAATTAGAATATATTTTTACCATTTAATCCAATAGTGGTCATTGGAATTAATTTCACTTTGAAATCGGACTTGAACTAGTGTCAATCTTTTGATACTTTTTGTTTCATAAAAACACGCTATTTGTTTTGACAGCGGGAATTAATTATTAAATTAATTAATTCAACTTATATGTTTTGAATTTTTTAAAATATACATAATTTTTGAATTCGGAATATCAAATATAGCTTAGGGTGAATGTTTGGTATTTTTCTGAAAAACTTCAATTTTTGATGAATAGTGAAACCACTAAGTGGTACTTAAAAAAACTGATTTTTCATTTAAATGAAATTTTACCACCTCTGTGTTTTGAATTTTAAAAATCTGACATACATGGTTGTCATTAAGAAGTAAAATTTGGTTCAATGGGATTAAAATAATTTTGGTGAATAGTAACTTTTAAGTTTTTAATCGCGATTAGAGGTAATTAGTGTAGTTTAAGGTAAAGATAATGTTTTAATAATATGAAATGAACTTGACACATGTACTACCCTTATTGGATGTGTCATGGACGACCAAGAAAATCCATGGGTCAACTTGGGGATCCCATGGAGCCACTTTGGTAGGAAAATGACATTAATACCTTTTTATTTAATGTTAAAATAAAAATGTCACAAACATGAGTTGTTTTACTAAAACAATTTTTACATGGGGTTATACAAGTCAGATTTTTTACTATAAATATTCATTGGAAATCTAAAAATATTTCCTACATCATAGTATTTTTTTATAATTTTTATACATTAAATAAATTAAATTATTTATGACACCATAATGATGCAGTGATTACCTCATTATTTAACGATTTAAATAAAATGGAAATATAATGTAAAATCTAAGACCTACACATGTAGAAAACCTATTGGATGGGTGGATTTCGAACCCTTGTCACCTTATCCTCGAAACACATCAATTTGGGACCATTAAAATCCGAAAATCATTCTAAAATAAAGTAACATTTCCTTACTTTCCAAGAGTGCCTCTCCTCTCCTCTTATAAAAGGCCCCCACCTCTACCTCCTTACCCACACCTCTCAAGACTTTGGATCGAACAAACCCTTCCAATTTTGTCTATCCAAATACCTCTCTTACTCCTAGAAGCCTCACTTTGGGCAGAAGTCTTCCCAAGTAAGCCTTTGAGCTCAAATCAAAAGGAGTTACCCGATTTAAAGGTAGTGTCTTCTCTTGTGTTATTATGTTTTATTTTTCTTCTCCAAACCCCTAAACTCTTTTTATTCCTTTATTTTGTAACAACTTCAGTATCTTCAATATACTATGATGTTGTTATAATAAGGATTCTATCTACACATACGCACACCTTCATTAAATGGTTAAAGAACATACTGTTTCTGTGGGTGGTGAATTTTTTCCTCACAAAATGATGATTGTTCAAAACTCATATAACACCTTCAAAGGTGGCCATTAAGATGTCACTATATTTATATATGATATATAATATGTTTATGTTTTACTTAAGCTTCTGTATTTTTTATTTATGGAATACCTTTATGGTTTCCATTATGGGTAAACGCGATATCTTCATTTTAGGAAGTGTGGACTACCGCCCCCTCAAAGTGATTTGATTCGTTAACACCATATGTGGTATGTATAAAGGATAAATTTAATGATATTGTATATTATACCATACTATAATTATAATACTATTATGTATCATTATATTTTAATTCCATTAAATATGAAATAGAAATGGAAGTAGCGTTCATGCGTACGTACGGCTTACCGTCTCCATGAACGGTGCATTTCATTTCTTACCTATAAATGATTATGTAATATTATAAATGCATGTATATACTGGATATATATGATATATATGGAATATAAATCATGAATATCATTCTTGAGATAATGGATATTTTACTACGTGAACAACTTGTAAATATAAGAAGTTCACTTTTGACTCAAGTACCCAAATATCGACAAAACGACCATATTATCCTAAATAATTACATAGTGTTCATGACAAGATAATAGGTGATATAAAAGGAATAATGAACTTGAAAAAGTTTCTTAAGAAAGTATAAATTAACTCAATTTTATTATTAAGGAGGTTAAAGAACGATCGAGTCAAGTTGGACCCGAGGTAAGGGACTTCGTCTCAATCTCCTTTCATTGAGGCATATTTCATTTTATACACAACTTTATTTTATACGGTGTATAAACCCCTTTGAATTTTACTTTTACACAAAAGGAATCTTTTTCTATGAAGCGTTTTACTAAATGACAAAAGGAATGTTTCTTTTAACGTACGCGGTGACAACGACATTTTTCGCTGCCGCAAGTATTATTTGATCTTTGGCTTCCTCAACAAGCTGTAATGTTTTTAAAATAAAATAAATACCATATACTCTTTTATGTATTTTGGTATTGAAAATGGTTTTGATAAAGGATTCTATTATGTCAATATATTTAAATGATATATTGTGATTGAAATGTGGAAATGTTATCATTCCTTTATATTGGTTTTATGTGTTATAATTTTATAATGGTACTTGGACATTTGACAGGTGGTTATGTGATAAACCATATGACGGGTGGTGTCGTGAATACCAGGACGGGTGGTTACGTTATAACCTCCAATGCATTGGTTATAGAAGTCGGCCGTATGGCTATTCCATTAAGTATGTATGGAAGTTGGCCGAATGGCTATTCCATTAAGTGATATGTGTGGAAGTCGACCGTATGGTTATTCCATTTAAGTATGTTTATGTCCCAAGTTACCTTTATATGTTATGTATTCTTTATATGGGTTTTATGGTAATCATTTGGTTACAAAAGGGTAAGTAATGTTATTTTATTCAGTGAAGAGTTTTTACTAATTCATAAAGGTAAAGGTATTACTTTGATAAAGTATACATGGTTTACTTGTTGTTTTAAAAACTAACAGTTTTCATTCTTTGTGTATCCCTTACTGAGCTTTTTATGCTCACCCCAAGTTTTTTTGAAATGTTTTTCACTAGACTTAATGTGGAATTGGGTCAAGGATGGGATCAAGGGAAAGTCATGCTATCTAAAACCTGGAACTAGACATGTTTCTTTTTAAGAGTTTTTATTTTATGGAAACTTAGTAGAAGTGTCTACTTTGTAATCTTTTGAGATGTAATAGTTTTGTCCTAATTCTCTAAAACTCTAAACCTGAAAAGATCCTCAATGTGAATTATTCATTTAATTCAAAGTTAAGTAAAGTTTAAGGTTGGGGCCTTATACTATTCCCCTACCACAGATGTATCTTCTACGCCCCATTTTGATCCTGGTGTGTCTTTAAGGACACACTGGATATTTAGGCCTCCGATGTTTATACTACCAGTTGGTCAGAAGTCTATGCCATTATCTTTTTCTTATGGTTCGTTATCTCTGAGCTATTATATTGCACCTTCTTCGACTCCTGCTCCAACACAGTATGTAGCTGAGGAGCATACACTGAGGGACATTCCACCTGTACAGGATATTCCTTCAGCTTCTGCACATCCAGTGATGCTCATTGATCCAATTACCACAGGTATATTTATATAACTATAAAAAAAATTTATACCAAAATTTATTTTTATTATAACTTGTACTGATATTTTTTTTCTTTAATAACAGATTCATCTACTGATAGGAGGCGGGGGAGGGGATGTACTCTCTTGCGTGCGGTATGGAACCGCCAGACATAGTTGATGGTTGAATACAATGATTATGGACATATGATTGATAAATTTGGGTAGGAATGTTGGGGTTTTTTGGCGATGCTAGCCAAATAATTTGACATCATTCCAGTTATCCCTCTCTCTTAGAGACATCTGCCACACTAAGTCAAGGATAATGCGTGGGCACAAATATGGGTAAAAAATATATTATATTTAATGTAGTATTTTTTTGTATTTATATGAATTGATCTATTGGGTGTCAGATTCAGTTTAACTTCCCTGGTAGATAAGGTGCATGACCAGCACATTTAAAGGATCTAGGAGAGATTTGTAGAGATTATAAGCATGGGTTATATGTTGGCTGGTGTTATAGAGTGGGCACGAAGTTGGAGACAGTACCTATCATGGATGAATGCCCGATAGAACAATATCACCAAATGATTACCCATTGGGCGACTGCCAAATTTAAGGTATTAATCCCATTTGAGGTATTTAAATGACAGTTTTCATATTTTTCATTAATATTATATTATTTATTATTAAAAATTATTTAGGAATATTCTGAAAAAAAACAAAAAAAACATTGATTCAAAGCAATACCTCCACACTTTGGGGCGCACTACTATGTCAGATCATGAGAGGCAGCTGGTACAATATAGTTGTTTATAATTTTTCTTTAAGACTTTTACTTTTTATTGTTTCCTACTTAAATTATGTGATTTATTAAATATTGAATATATGATTATACTTGCACTTTATATTGTTTCAATGTCATTACAGAAGAACAAATTGAATATTGAAAGACGTCTCCCTCGAGAAAAATTGTTTTGCTCGAGTAGAAGGAAAAAAGATGGAACTGCGGTTAATGAACCGACACAAGAAAATATTATAAGTTTTAATTTGTTTATTTCAAAGTTTAATATCTATTTTGAAATTTAATAATCTATTAATATTTTTAACAGACTACTTTAGAGGCCCCTGATACCCAGGAGCCTGACAATTTAGGGCCACACGATCATTTATATCAGGTTTTGGGAGATGAGCACTCTAGTCGAGTACACTGCTGACCTGGTAAGAATATAGTCTTGATGAGGTATCGGTCCTCTCTAGGTATCCATTCTAGTACCACTAAGTTGGAACAGGTCAAGGAGCATGCAAGACAGTCTGATAAAAGGGTCATAGAGTTGGAAGAACGAGTTCAAACGAGGGAGAAAGAATTTATGAAACTGATCAAAGATTTATCTTCATCACTTCCACCAGAGGCCAGCGCAGCTTGTCAGACATATATGTCATTGATGGGTGCATTATCCAATGCATCAGGTGGCATTTCTAGTGGCGTCCGAGATGATGATGTTCCTGGTGATGATGAGGATGCTGAAGAGGACGAGGGCGAGGAAAAGTATGAGGACGAGGGGGAGGATGGGGCCAAGGATGATCATGGGGACAAGGATGAGCATGGGGACGATGATGAGGATGATGATAAGGATAGAGATGGTGGTGATGATGAGGCTGATGATGATAGTGGTGATGGTGATGGTGATCAGTGGCAGATTGATCGATTACATTTTTGAATTCTGTATAACTCTTTATTTTTGAACCTGGTTTTTCACTCTGGTATGGATATTTTTGAGTTTAGTATAAATCTTTATTTTTTACCAAATATGGAATCCTAATGATGTTATAATGGTTTATGGGGCTTCTGGGGCTTGTTCAGAGCTCGAAACCCCGGTCGGCGTAGAAAAACACTATGCCTCAAGATTAGTAAAAAAATTAAGTCCATCCCACAAGGTATCTACCAACCATATAGGGCCATATATTAGAATCAATGTGCATGATTTTCCTTAACCATGAACCAGGGGATGCACATCATGCACAATGTCTATAGTTTTAGTATAAGATATTATCACTGTTGTTGCACGATTTTCTTAACTGGCATACGGAAAACCGACCAAACGCATTTGGATTGTGTTGATACTTTAGGAAAATGATCCATGAGTCATATGTGACATGTATGAGGTAAACCCTGCCTCAATTTGAGGCATGGTGTGGCTGGTATCACTCAAAGTGTCTCTCCTTTGTTTAAAATGGACACCCTTTTAAGTAAAAACAACTGGCATATGGAAAACAAACCAAACGTATTTGGATTGTGTTGATACTTTAGGAAAATGATCCAATGGTAATTTGAGACGTGTACAAGACAACCCCTACTCAATCCAAGGCACGGTGTGGCTGGTATCACTTTAAATGTCTCTCTTTTGTTTAAAATGGACACCATTTTAAGTAAAAACAACTGGCATACGGAAAACTAACCAAATGTATTTGGATTGTCTTGATACTTTAACACAACGATCCATGGGTCATTTGTGAGGTGTACGAGTAGATGACACATCATTCGGACGTGCAGTTTGTGCAGCACAGATGAATATGTTTTTTAGGTGTTTAGCACACTTGAAAAGCGTGCGTGGGGTGGTCAAAACCGGCCGAACGACCTCAAAATGTCATGAAATTGGATGACAACAAATTATGGGTGAATTGTGAAATGGTCGGCCAGATGTAACATCAATCAAAGGTGTTGTGTGGCTGCGGTAGCTAAAAACGTACTCTGCGTATCGTAAATGGCCAAAACATGCATTTAACGTTCAAATGCATGTCGAACGACATCAGAATGACTTAAAATCACACGAAAACACCCTGATTATTATTCGTGAGGTGTACGAGGAGAAGGAACATTATTCAGATGCGCAGTTTGCGAGGCACAACTGAATATGTGTTTTTTAGGTGTTTGGCACGCTTGAAAAGTGTGCGTGGGGTGGTCAAAACTATTTGAACGACCTCATAATTCCATGAAATCAGACGACAATAAAATATGGGTAAATTTTAAAATGGTCAGCCATATGACACGTCAATCGGAGGTGTTGTGTGACCGCGATGGCTGAAAATGCACTCCGCGTGTCGTAAATGGTCAAAACATGCATTTAACGGTCAAATGCATACTGAATGACATCAGAATGACTTGAAATCACACGAAAACACCGTAATTATTATTCTTGAGGTGTATGAGAAGACAAAACGTCATTCGGATGTGCGGTTTGGGCGAAACGGTTGAATGTGTGTTTTTTAGGTGTTTGGTGCGCTTGAAAAGCATGCGTGGGGTGGTCAAAACCAGCCGAACAACCTCGGAATGCCATGAAATCAGACAAAAATAAAGGGTGGATGAATTGTGAAATGGTCGGCCATAAGACACATCAATCGGAGGTGTCGTGTGACAGTGGTGGCCGAAAACGTACCCTGTGTGTCATAAATGGCCAAAAAATTCGTCTAACGGTCAAATACATACCGAAAAACATCAGAATGACTTGAAATCACACGAAAACACCTAATTATTATTTTTGAGGTGTATGATGAGACAACACATCATTCGGATGCGTGCTTTGTGCGACATGGATGAATATGTGTTTTTTAGGTGTTTAGTGCTCTTGAAAAGTGTGTGTGGGGTGGTCAAAAACCAGCCGAACGACCTCAGAATGCCATGAAATTAAACAACAAAAAAGGGTGGGTGAATTTTGAAATGGTCGGACAGACGGCACATCAATCGGAGGTGTCGTGTGACTGTGGTGGCCGAAAAGGCACTCTGCGTGTCGTAAATGGCCAAAACATGTGTTTTACAATCAAATACATGCCGAACGACATCAGAATGACTTTAAATAACATGAAAACACCCTAATTATTATTTGTGAGGTGTACAAGGAGATGACACGTCATTCAGATGCGCGGTTTGCATGGCACGACTGAATATGTGTTTTTTAGGTATTTGACGCGCTTGAAAAGCATGCGTGGGGTGGTCAAAACTGGCCGAACAACCTCATAATACCATGAAATCATATGAAAACAAAGGGTGGGTGAATTGTAAAATGGTCGGTCAGACGGCACGTTAATTGGAGGTGTCGTGTGACCACGGTGGCCGAAAACGGACTCTGTGTGTCTTAAATGGCCAAAACATGTGTTTTACGATCAAATACATACCCAAAGACATTGGAATGACTTGAAATCACACTAAAACACCCTAATTGTTATTCGTGAGGTGTAAAAAAATACGACACATCTTTCGGATGTGCGGTTTGCACGGCACGACTGAATATGTGTTTTTTAGGTGTTTGGCGCGCTTGAAAAACATGTGTGGGGTGGTCAAAACCAGTCGAACAACCTCAAAATGCCATGAAATCAGACGACAACAAAGGTTGGGTGAATTTTGAAATGGTTGTTTGGAGGTCACATCAATTGGAGGTGTCTTATGACCGTGGTGCCTGAAAACGCACTCTACATGTCATAAATGGCCGAAACATGTGTTTTACGGTCAAATACATACCCAACGACATAGAAATGACTTGAAATCACACGAAAACACCCTAATTATTATTCGTGAGATGTAAGAAAAGACGACACGTCATTTGGATGTGCGGTTTGCACGACACGACTGAATATGTGTTTTTTTGGTGTTTGGCGCGCTTGAAAAGCGTGCGTGGGGTGGTCAAAAACCAGCCGAACGACCTCGGAATGCCATGAAATCAGACAAAAACAAAGGTTGGGTGAACTATAAAATGTTCGGCTAGGTGGCACGTCAATCAGATGTGTTGTGTGACCGCGATGGCCGAAAAGGCACTCTGCGTGTCATAAATGGCCAAAACATGCGTTTAACGGTCAAATGCATACCGAACGACCTCGAAATGACTTGAAATCACACAAAAACACCCTAATTTTTATTTTTCAGGTGTAAGAGGAGAAAAAACCTCATTTGGACACGTGGTTTGCGTGACACGGCTGAATATGTGTTTTTTAGGTGTTTGGTGTGCTTGAAAAGCGTGCGTGGGGTGGTCAAAACCGTCCGATCGACCTCAGAATGCCATGAAATCAGATGACAACAAAGGGTGGATGAATTATGAAATTTTCAGCCATAAGACACGTCAATCGGAGGTGTCGTGTGGCCTCGGTGGCTGAAAACGTACTATGCATGTCGTAAATGGCCAAAACATGTGTTTTGCGGTCAAATACATACCAAACGATATCGGAATGACTTGAAATCACACAAAAACACCCTAATTATTATTCGTGAGGTGTAAGAAAAGATGAAATGTCATTCGGATGTGTTGTTTTCATGACATGGTAGAATATGTATTTCTTAGGTGTTTGGCGCGCTTGAAAAGCATGCGTGGGGTGGTCAAAACCGGCCAAACGACTTCGGAATACCATGAAATCAGACAACAACAAAGAGTGGGTTAATTGTAAAATGGTCGGCTAGATGAAACGTCAATCGGAGGTGTTTTGTGACCACGGTGGCTGAAAACACACTCCAGACAGCCCCCCCCCCCCACCCCGGACAGCCCCCCCACCCACCAGACAGCCCCCCCCCCCACACCAGACAGCACCCCCCCCCCACCCCGGACGGCCCCCCACCCCCTGGACGGGCCCCCACCCCCGGACATCCCCCCACTCACCCCGGACAGCCACCCCACCCCCCCCCCCCCCCCGACAGCCCCCCGCACCACCCGGACAACCCTCCCACCCCCCAGACAGCCCCACGCACCACCCGAACAGCCCCCCCACCCCCCGGACATCCCCCCACCTCAATATGAGGCATGGTGTGTTTGGTATCACTCAAAGTGTCTCACTTTTATTTGAAATGGACAATATTTTAAGTGAAAACAACAACTGGAATACGGAAAATCTTCAAAAGGCTACACATCGATTCTTGAAATTAAGGGATAAAAAATAAAATATGGTTTATTGGTCATACGTTATTAGAAGAAAATATTAACAAGGAATAGATTGAAATAAAATGGGTCATAGTATATATAGAAAAACATTAATTATATTATCAATGAGTCTCGACATCCCATCATGAACATGCACCAACACTCATGTTCTGATTCTCAATCACGGGTCATTCGTTCTATACAATAACATACAATAAATAAATATCATATAGTGATTTCATATGAAACCTTTAAACACTCAAGAGTACCATATAACAAATTGGTCAACAAGGCTACACATAGATTCTTGAAAAATAAGTTTAAAGTCTCATAAAAATACCCCAATGGTGAGGAATACATATGGTGACACCATAACCCCATGGATCACCTCAATCCCATCCTTAAATAGTGGTTTCTAGGACCAAACCAAAGTCCCTTTGGGAACCCAATACCAAAGAATTAATTTAATATTCATACCCACTACCCAAGATGGGGATTCATCTCACATCACACCCAGGGGAGAAAATTACAATTATCCACATACCCCCTTATTCTAATTGAAAAGTCTATGAAAAACATGTAGGCTATTCCGACAACTCATCTCATATGTCGATATTAGTCAATGTTTCCCACTAACACATCAGGAACCATTTATACATGGATACATAATCATTAGAGGAATATAAACATCCCATGTTCTTCCTATAACTCATCCTATGCCTAAGAACATGACCACTACCATTTTCTATCTTATGGGTATCATGATCCTTGTCCACTTTACCCAAGTTTTTCTATTGGTTTTAAGATACTCAACCCAAGACCGTGACTAAACATCCCATGTGCTTCCTATAACATGTAGGTTTTTTCTCTTGTGTGTATTGGTGTTGTGGTTTGAGTGAGTAATGAATTCTAAATTTTGAATACTCTTATGTGTGTCGGTGTTGTGGTTTGAGTGAGGAATGAATTCTAAATTTGGAATACTCTTATGGGTGTTATTTTATTTCCTATAACATGTAGGATTTTTATCTTATGGGTGTTATTTCATTTTAATTTCTAAATTTCTAAATTCTGGAATGAATTATAAATTTTGAATACTTTGGATAGAGATTTTGTATTGGTGTTGTTGTAGGTCTGGAGAGGGGGAGGTGTGTTGTTATGTTGCTGTGGAGGTGTGTTGTTGCAGGTCTGGAGAGGGGAGAGGGGCCTACTGCTGTGGAGTTGAGAAAATCTATACCAATAGTTTTCAAAACCGTTGGTATAGATTCTATAATATAACTATACCAACGGTTTTGTTATAACTGTTAGTATAGGTTTATACCAACGGTTATAAAAAAATTGTTGGTATAGACTTATGGCTTTCCATATCCCCTATATACCAACAGTTTAAAACTATTGGTATAAGTGTAACACACATATACCAACGGTTTCACAAACCGTTGGTATATGTTATACTTTAACACACATATGTCAACGGTTTGTAGCAAACTGTTGGTATACCTTCTATTTTGACACCTATACCAACGGTTTTCACAGAACCATTGGTATAGGCCTATTGTCACAGCTTACTTGGCCACGGTTGAGGGAACTGTTGGTATACTATATAACAACAGTTTTCAGGCCTTTACCAATGGCTGTGAACTGTTGGTAAAGTGTAAAATTCTAGTAGTGGTTTCTTCTTCACCACCATTGGAAGGGAAATTAGGGGATGAATTTCTTTAAGGGGGGAAGTTTTTAAGAACCCAGATCTTTATTTTAGGTCTTTTTTAGGAAAAATGAAGAATTTGGAAATTTTCTAATTACACATTGTGTACTCTTGAGTACACACCGTGTACCCGGTTTCCACGTGTAGTTGTGTACTGTCCATGTAACGGCTGAGTACATGGCCATGTGGGTGACCTGGTTGACCACCAAAAGTGAGTTTGGTTGAGGCCAGTACATGGAGTGTACATTAAATGAACACGCCATGTACTTTTCTTTTTATTTTATTAATAGGAGTAGGGTCGTGTCTCATCTCCATAAATACCTTCTTCTTCTCGTATCTCATACAAGAGAGCGATGTACAATAGAAGATATTTGAGCTTCGCCCATTCCTTCGCCCGAGATCCGATTGAGACACCTCCAGGTGCGTTGGATTCCCACCAGTGTGTTATATCTTTCCCTAAAGCCTCTATTACTAATTTATCCTCTCTCTTGTGTTATCAAGGGTTGGTCGTTTCTACCATTTTCATATATCTATATCGTTCTAGGATGATTCAAGGCCCAACGTTCGAGAGTGTTCATCATACAACATCATGGTAGGTTATTTGTGCCTTTCTTCGATTGTATTTGGATTATATATTCATAAAGTACTGAAAACCCATGTTGGGTTATTGTGTATATTGGATTTTGACCCAGTTTAATACCTTCTATGGTTTTGTTGTTTGATTAAGGTTATTGCCTATGCATAAGATCGTATACCCTTATTATGGAACACCCTAAGGGTGTGTTCCCTTGTTTAGTTTTTTATGGACTTTTGGACTAGGTTTCCTATGAGGCATACTGTGTTTCCATGCCTTGAGTTGTTTAGGATAGAGTTGATTGGTTATAGATGATGCCTATTTGTATTCTTTGATTAAAGTTGATCCATGTAATAGTTTGAATTGCATATAGAGCCTTTAATGAATGTTGTATGTGAACTGATCTTCTTTATACCATGATAACCTTAGACTAGGAAAACTGTGGGGGTTTCCATGTTTATTTACACAGGACTGTGAGATCCTTGATATAGATTTTTGCCCAGTGGGTATTGACCATGAGAGCTACCCGAAGGTCGTTTATGATTTATTTATACTATGTTGACCCAGTGAGTATTGACCGTGAGAGCTACCCATGAGGTCGTTATCCTTACTCTGTGCTATGTGGGACCATGGGGGTTAGACCGTGAGATCTTTCCTAGAGGGTCGGTTGTGGATGAATGAATGATTGTGATGAGTCTTTCAAGACAAATCACAAGCTTGGACTTGATCTTACTTTGTTGTTTAGATGGTCTTCTGAGACGTCTATTGTTACTATTACATAGAGGGATATAGAGCTTAGGTTAGATCTCGAGATTCATTATTCAAGGGTTTGAATAATTAATAAATGAAAATGAATGTAATTAAAAATTATAGGATTGTTTACTTTTGAGTACTTCTTAGTTTATTGCTTCATTTCTGCATATTGTCTGCTATATATATTCACTAATAATTAGGCAAAGATCTTTTGGTGGTTGCCTACTGGGATTCGTATCACACCCTATTTGGGTCATGTTTTTGGACCCAAATAGATTATATAGTTGCAGGTATATATAAGGGAAAGTACCCTTCATCATCAGGTACTTGATTGTTGTTGGAACTGGAGGACAAGGGACCAAGATGAGGCATGCAATGCTGTTGGATTTTACTATTTTCTGTACTTTGGTTTTAGTACTGTATTTTAAGCATTGTGAATTGTTTGGATGATTTCATAGATACTTGTGACATGCATAATTATTTATATATATGTTGCAGTTGTTTATACTATCAGTCTTATATTGTTTACTTTTGTTGTATGGTGTTACTGCTTCCGTTGTTGTTTATTATCTGTTATTCCACTATGTATACTCTTACAATGAGGGCATAGTTTCCCCAATGTCTTACCTTGTCCCTCACTTCTATTAGGAAGCCTCTTGAATTTGGGGAAATGTGCTTGAGGTTATATGACCAACCCGGTTCGGGGCACCTTTGGAAGGCACCCGGATCCGGGACGTTACACACGATAGTGTGATCAACCTATTTTCTTTATACGTCTTTATTTTACTATCTAAAATAAATACGTCATTACACCATGGATATGAAATTCAGGCTATGGTTATATTTCAATCAAAGGGTCAAGATATCAACTCCCATAAAGATGGAAGGAACAATTATTTCCTCAATTTATCCATTAAGGACATGTCAATTGTGACGCACCCAGCATACCCTACTTCCTACCAACATATGGCGTGATGGGTTTTTTTAAACAATCTAAGTGCGCGAGTCATGACATGTATTAATGATAATATTAAATTATAATAACCATTACACACACTCACATATAGGAATATATGATGACACTAAAACATATGAAATTCCTACTGGTGGGTTTGTTCTCATAATCTCCCACATTGGATATTACCAAGTGTGAACTTCATGATAAGAAGCCTCATCCGCTTATGAGTACTCACACCTGGCGGTCTAAATATTGCGTGTCCCATCATAGTACATTATCCAATTGTAGAACAATATTAAGAATATTGTCATAGCACTTCAAGATTATCATCATAGCAGGGAAAAACTATGACCTTATCAGTATGAAAAATACTCTAGAACATTATTACATTAAATCCATGTAGAAAAATGAACAATATATAATAAGTTGTTTAATTAATATTTAATACATCAAATAAACAAGTAATCAAAGTACAATAAGTTGGTCCTAGGACACCAACTCTGAAAAACTTCCACTTAGACTAGAGCCAACTGCCTACGAATTTCAGTATGCTAGACCTCAAATGATAATCATGTTTCTACTGATTCAAGGCTTTGTTCAAGGGGTTTTCCACGTTGTCTTTTGTGAAAATACTACTCACTGTAACCTCACCTCTCTGAAAAAAATCCTCAAGAGATGATACTTTAAAATATGTGTTTCGTCTGCTAATGTGACCTTGGATCTTTTACGAGTGTCACTGCTACAGTGATATCATAATAGAGTGTGATAGGATCTTTACTACTAGGTACCACATAAAGCTCTTAGATGAAGTTGCACATCCATACTACTTCCTTAGCTACATCAGAAGATGCAATATTCTCATCTTCCACTATAGAATCTGTGACCACATCCTGCTTTGAGCTCTTCCAGCTCATAGCACCTCCATTCAAAGTGAATATATATCCCGTTTATAACTTCATTTCATCTTGATTGGTTTGGAAACTAGCATATGCATATTCTCTGATGGCTAATTCCTCATCTCCTCTATAGACCAAAAACATATCCTTAGTATGCCTCAGATATTTAAGAATGGTCTTGAATTTCATCCAATGGTAGTCACTTGGATCAGCTTGATATCTTCCTACCACACTCAATGCATAGATAACATCTGACCTAGTACATAGCATTGCATACATGACTGACCTAATCGTTGATGCGTAATGAATCATTATCATTCTCTTTCTTTCCTCATGTGTTTGAGGACACATTTTTTTGGAAAGATGAATATCATGTGATACTGACAATAATCCCCTCTTAGATTGTTCCATGTTGAATCTCTTCAGCATCTTCTCAATGCACTACGCCAAAGTAGGCATTTGGCGGCGGTTTTTCAAAACCACTACAAAACGATTTAATGGTTATTTTTTAAAATTGGGAGAATCATTTAGCGGCAGTTTATTTTTTATTTTTTATTTTTTATTTTTTATTTTGTATTTCTTTATTTTTTTATTTTTTTATTTTTTTTTATTTTTTTTATTTTCATAATTAATTTTTTTATTATTTTATTATTTAATTTTTTAAATCTAGTAATTAATTTTTTTTAATTTTTAATTATTTAATTTTTTTTTAATTCTCATAATTAATTCATTTTTTTATTTTTTTTATTTTTTTTATTTTTTTTATTTTTTTATTTTTTTATTTTTTATTTTTTTATTTTTTTAATTAATTTATTTTATTTATTATTTATTATTTATTATTTATTATTTATTATTTATTATTTATTATTTATTATTTATTATTTATTATTTATTATTTATTATTTATTATTTATTATTTATTATTTATTATTTATTATTTATTATTTATTATTTATTATTTATTATTTATTATTTATTATTTATTATTTATTATTTATTATTTATTATTTATTATTTATTACCATGCACATGCACATGCACATGCCATACATGGCATGCAAAAAATCTACTTTTGATGAGATTTGAATCCCTTACCTCTTGGTTATTCTGCAAAGATTTTATCGCTCGAGCAAGCTCTTCATGTGGTGAGTAAATATAATTTAATATACTGATATATATATCGATAGAAAAAATAACACATAACAAATAGATAGGGACTAAATAATTAGAAATTAATAATTAATAATTGATTATTTATTATTTATTATTTATTATTTATTATTAATATTTAATAATTAATAATTAATAAATAATAAATAAAATTTAAATGACTAATAAATAAATAGATATATAATAAGATAATAAATAGTAAATAGTAAATAATAAATATACAATATACAATATACAATATATAATATACAATTGTTGTGAAATTGATCGAACGCCGATTGAAACCGCGAAGCATTTCGAAACCAGAAATGTAAGATCGGTCGTAGGCGAAGCGCATTATTGAGAAAGGGAGCATCAAATTTGCATATGACAATTGTAACGACAAATAGAAATACAAATACAAGAGAAATACAAAAGGTAAAGAACACAATGTTGAGCCAAAGGTCTATCTCATTTCATTAACATATCACCGTATTTATAGAGTACATGAGATCTGATCCAACGGTGAGAATATGGAAGGTTGGCCATTAAGAGGGGAATTAATTGAGAATTCATGAGTCATCATAATTGTCATAATTATGAAATCCATTAATAACGTTTCATAACACCCCCCTTGGATGTCATAATTTCATGGAGCCTTATTTAATCTTCACTTAAAAAACCCTACGGGAAAAATAAGTGAAGCCAAAATAAAAGAATCCCATGTCATGCTGCCTCATTAAAAACCTTATCAGAAAAACCTAGTGGGAAAACCTGATGAAAGGAAAAAGAGTGAAGTGTTCCCAACTCCCCCTGATTATATCATTTAGTTGTGTCTTCAGGACATCAATTAATATTATTATTTAATTATTTCTTCAGGACATGGGAGGAAGACCATAGGTAATAATGAATGGTCTCATTGAAAATTATGACTCGTGGGGAAGGCCAACAATTTTCATTAATTATAGATATCCATAATAATTTATAACATTCCATTGAATATCTGTTATGATGTATTATTGCCTCATTAAAAACCTCATCAAGGAAAAACCCTTCAGGGGAAAACACTTGATTAGGGAAAAATAGTACAATAACATCAAGTCCCCAGAATGTTGCATCATTACAAACCTTATCAAGAAAACTCAGTGGGAAAAACTTGACTAAGGGAAAAAGAGTACAACAGTTACATCTCCCATTCATAATGATCATCATTTATCTCATAGGATGTCCATGATCAATTCATAACCAAAACATTTAGTTTTTGAATTTTGGAATAATAATAACTTATACCCTTTAGGTTTCAATAAATGGGGAAGAACATTAACTTGCATCATAATATGATGTATTGTCATTTGCAAGGTACATATGCACATGTACATTTATATCCTTCCGGGATTAATAAAATGTGCCTTTATATTTAATCCTTCTGGGATAGTTAGGTTCTTCATCAACCCCTTATGTATGAAATCTATCACTCTTGGTAGCAAGGTATTTAATTATTCATTAAGGGTAAAACCATTCCAAAATTTAACATTTCATCTCCAGGATGATTAATTCAAAATACTAGGGCATTCCCTATAAGTCATTGATTTCAGAAAACTCTTCAAGAGTTTAGATTTTTTTCAAAACATCTTAATAATATGATGACTACAATGATTCATACAAACCATGGGATGATAAATCCAACTTATATTCTTCCTTAACTTAATATGGATACATGAAATACAACTTATTCAATTCACCCAATAATTTATCAGATTGGGTGAAACTTTTATAATTTTGAATATTCTTTAGGCATTTTGAACCCTTCTGGGATTCATATAAATATCCAAATATACAAGGAAGAATATTTCTTGTAATAAGATCATCGATATTCAATAGTCTTGATAGTTTGGATACTCAATATAGAACTTTATATGTTGAACACTTCATAAGTTAATTTAATAATTTTGGCCAATTATTATGATGTCGACATCTATCAAAATCCATTGTCATCGATGAGTTTTAAAAGCATTCATAGAAAATATATCACCAACAACATTTTATTGAGATCTCGTAATTTTTCTAGTACTAGTGTCACTTTAGGGACAATATCTAAAAATATATAATGTTGTCGATATATTCATTTTCCTCTTCAAGGGAAAATATATTTATTACTTTCTACTCGTGATGAACAATGATTTTATATAATCAGTTCAACCACACTTTGGGTGTGTATAATTAGACTATTGATTTTCAACACTTTACATTCATGTGTGTGTTGGGAGCATCACACCAATGGTTATGCAGGACCATATAATATATGATACTCATTATTTCTTTTAATCAGCATGCATAACATGCAATGTATACTCACTAGTAGAAAATAACACATGTGATCATTTAGTGGATGCATATTTCATATAGATGGATCACATGGTAGGTGGGCACGCCCATATATACTTCTTCATAAGTATATGGGAAATTTATTTCTATAATATTTGCTAATGATATAAATAATTTACCTCAAAAATGGGTACCTCAGGGTAAATTATCATACAAGGGGAATTCATAATGACTTAATGATAATAAATTCATTGATAATTTTGTAGACATGCATCCGTTAAATAAATTCATCATTCTCCTCCTGATGGATGTCTACTATGTTATCAATAAATCGATGCTCGTGTATACTTGAATCAATATCTTTCATTATAATTGATCCTGGATAGACAAAACCATCATTTCATATATTTAAAGTGTCAGGATCGTTAAACTTCTGGTTTACCACTATTGATTCGATTGTACATAACAAATTCTTTATAATCACTTTTATGAATGCTTGTTACATATCGAGATACCTCTTTTGTCTCCATATGATATTCATTTTCAAGAATACCATTCATATATCTCATTGAGACTTTAGATATAACAAAGCATTAAGAATTTTTACTACCAGGTAGGAATATATTCGATATTCTGGAGTCATTTATTAATTTTTACTACTGGTAAATGTACTTATATGAGCATATACTAATGCATATATGAGTTCTTTTGAAGCATTTAATCAAAAAAATATTTTGCTTCAAGATCAACACATATAAGATCTTCAGGATCTTTCATTGTGAAAACTCATATTTGTAGTTATAATTTCCGTTTATGGTGGTTGATGAATTCATAATATAATCATAATGGGTTAGACCCATCACCAAGTGGATTATTGCATAATTTAGAACTTCTACCCAAAATATTTTGGAACTTCAAGCCCAAATACTATTTTTCAATACATCTAACTGGGATAGGATCCCCTGCATCTTTTGAAGCTGGTGAATGTGGTAGTGAGAACCAATGTGGAAGAATCTTCTGGATTCACGACACACCTTATCGTCATCCAAAATTATAATTCATAAACAACATTCACTTTATCAAATGAAAGGTAAATCATTTGATCAAACCTCATCAACTCTCAAATATTCATGATATCATAAATCATAAAAAAAATCATGAATAATTTCATTCGCTTCAAGGAATGAGATATAGTAAGTAATACTATATTCACATCGGGGAATTCATTCATTCATTGGATTCCATGATCCATGAATGATAATTTATTATTTATCAATAAAGATCATATTGAATAAAATATAAATTTTATTGATTATGATGATTATTGCTTTAATCACTTCAGGTGGTAAAATCATTTTCATAATATATATCGAATTATCAAAACTATATAATTCAATTATTTCATTTATGAAATATATGAACAACAACATCCACTTTAGGGGATAGATAAATTACATGAGATGATATTAATAATCCATAAGAATATGATAAATAATAATGTTTCCCTTTATATTGTTACTGCATGAATAATAAATGATAATAAAGATATTATTCAATATAATTTCTAAGGACATTATTTTCATATCATCCTTCAAGGATGTATTATTTTATACATATTCATAAAAAAAATTGGTCTGTAAATATTTATTATCATCAAACCACTTCTGGTGGTTATATTTTTATTATTTGTTATAAACAAATACAACACAATGATCATTCTCAAAACATCATATTCACCTCAAATCAGGTATATTTGTATTCACTTTGGGGAATGAAATAAATCATTTTCAATAAATATTCTCATTCACTCCGGGGAATATAATAAAATTATTTTTTTGAGTTTTATAGTGTCTTCAAGAAAATTTCATGAATATTCAATTCAGCAATTTCATCCACTTTGGGGGATTAATATATATAAAATATATTTACTCTTTTTCATAAAGAATATTTAATTTCTCTAAAACATTTTATAAAATAAAAGAAAGAGAAAATAAATAAAACAAATATTTACAAATATTTAAAGTAAAAATCATCTCCATCATGAACCTTTATATAGCATAATCAAACTTGACACTTTTAGGGTTAACAAGAAATAAGAGATATGAAATTTCATGGTTCATGGAATGATTAGTGAACTTCGGATCGATGTACGACAGGTACGTGATGATCATCAAACTTCAACTCAACGTACGACGGGTATGTGATGTTCATCAAACTTTGTCTCGACGTACGGTGGGTACGCGATGTTCATCAAACTTTGGCTCAATGTACGACGGGTACGCGATGTTCATCATTAAACAGCTTGATGTACAAAGGGTACGTGATTTTCATCATTCAACGGCTCGACGTACGACGGGTACGCGGTATTCATCATTCAACGGCTCGACGTACAATGGTTACGCGATATTTATCATTCAACGGCTCGACGTACGACGGGTATGCGATTTTTATCATTCAACCACTTCTGGTGTTGTATTTGATGAATGATGTTTGTCTCAGAATCTACTACATCAGTTATTAATCAAACACATTCTCTCCAAGGAATGAAGTGAAATTTGTCAATCGCGAGTCATTACAGCTCTTCAGGAGCTCATTATTTTTCCCACAACAAGAGATTAAGAAAATCATATATTATTTTTAGATTTATCAAGAGGGGAAAAATAAATGTAACAATATCTTACATGTAAAATAAGACTCACCTTTTTGATGCGGCACTTTGAAAGAGTGGAGTCGATGCGCATGCGAAAGAGTGTGTCAAATGAATAATGATAATAAAAACATGTGACATACCTTTTTCCCACAAAATTTTTCTTATGTCGATGATGGGGATGAAGGTAGCATCATCATGATGCACAATGCGGAGAGGATGATCGTGCTGATAATGTGTTGTGAAATTGATCGAATGCTGATTGAAACCACGAAGCATTTTGAAACCGGAAATGTAAGATCGATCGTAGGTGAAGCGCATCATTAAAAAAGGGAGTGTCGAATTTGCGTACGACAATTGTAACGACAAATAGAAATACAAATACAAGAGAAAAAAAATAAATTAATAGTTGAAAATAAATAATAAATGAATAATTAATAGATAATAAATAATAAATTATCAATAAATAAATAATGAATATATAATAAATAAGTAATAAATAATACGCTGGTAATAAATTATTGATAAAATAATAAATAAATAATAAATAAATTAATAAATAACCAGCAAATAACTACTAAATAAATAATAAAAAACATGTCAATTATAAATTAATAATAAATTAAAAATATATATGTTATAATATATAATATATATTAAATATTAAATATTTATTAAATATTTATTTAGAAATAATTTAATAATAAAAATTAATCAATAAATAATAAATCAGTAGTAAATAAGTATTAAAATAATTAATAGAAATAGTAAATAATAAAAAATAAAAAATAATTGAATAAATAATAATTAATAATAATTAATAGTTGAATAAATAATAAATGATAAATGATAAATGGATATAAATATCTATAAATATATATAAATATAATTAAATTTACATAAATATGTATAAACACACATTTATGTTACATAAATATGTATAAACACAATCTGATATATAATTATATATTAATATAAATATATATATAAACACAAGTGAATATAAATATCTCTATATATATTTACACATATATGATATAAAAATATATAAACATAAATATATATAGATATTTACAAATGTATAAAAATATACATAAATATTCATAAATACATATAAACATATAAATATAATTTATAATAAATCACCAAAATAGGGGAAACCACAATAATTGCAATACCATCTAATCAATAGAAATACAAATCAATGGAATAAAATCATAAATGACATAAAAAGCATATGAATACACTCTTAAACGAAGATAAAATCTCATCAAATGTGTAGGATATATATATATATATATACTTAAATTTATTTAAATATATTATATATTAATATTTAATTACATGTATTAGAATATAAATATAAATATATATCTGTTTATTAATACACATGCATATGCATATATAAACATTATTTATATATGTGTATATATATATATATTCATATAGTTTTACTATAAATTCATTTATACGCTATATTTAGTGATAATGATGTATTTATATAAAAATATATTTATAAATGATGTATACACCTAATATTATTAACACACACACATACACATATATTTACACACACAAGTGCGCATTTATATTTCTCAAATACACAAACAAATATTTACAAATATATGTATTTATTTACATATATTAGAATATACACATAAATATATATTTTTTATTGACACGCATACATTTATATATAAGCATACTTACTTATATAGGTATATATATAAATATTAATGCATTTTTTATAAGTTAAATAAAATGGATAACTATTTATATTAAATTAAATGGATAATTAATATTCATTTCCATATGGTTTATATATTTAAAAATAGAATTTTATGTAAATATATATTTATAAAATTGATTTACTATAAGTAAATATAAGAAAATGTGCATATATTTAATTATAAATCAAACTAAATTATAAAAAAATGATAAAAATTCAAAACCATAATATCAATATGAATGTAAGTCCTGGGAATAAATTTAGTCTCTACCAAAAAAAGATAATAAGACCCTATTAAACGAGGTTGAAACTCCATTGAATGTTAAAAAATTAGGATAATCATACTAAAAACTCCATTTTGAGTCCTTCTGGGCCTTTTTTATCCTTTAAAAATATTTATGGGGTCCAACCGATCATTACGACATAGATCTATTTACAAAGTTCGATTTGATATGTGGTAGAGCCCAAATGGACACCCGGATCAAAAGTTGTGGTTGTTTGAAGTTGAGGTTTGATTTCTAACTTTTCTTAAAACTGTAATAAATTTTATTATTTTAATTATTACAAAATAATTATATAATTTGGTTTTAGTTCATTTCATAAGCTTCGATTTGACTGGTTTTGGAGTTAAAACGGACACGCAGATCAAAAGTTATGGTCATTTGATGTTGAAGTCTGATTTTCAACTTATTGAATAATTATCTTAACTTTCAAATTATTATTAAAAAATAATTATAAATATTTATTAATTAACACATTATAATTAATTGAAATTATAAATAATAAATAATATATGATAGTAAATAACAAATCATAAATCATAAATCATAATTAAATATTTTATATTTTATATTTTTTTCCTTTAATTTAGCGGTGGTTTTTTAAAAGCTGTTGCTATTTTACGGTGGTTTCTAGAAAATTGTTGTTGAATTTTTTTTAAAAAAAAATACGAAAAAATTAAAACCACATTTAGCGGTGGTTTTTTGGAACCATCGCTAAAAACTCGCCGCTAAATCTGTTTTTTCCTATAGTGATGTATGTACTTTGACTTAGGTCAAACAACCTCTTAGATCTATCATGATTGATCTTGATCCCAAGAATATATGTTGCCTCACCCAAGTCCTTAATAGAGAATCATTTATTTAAACATGCCTTATAAAACTGTAAGACTGATATTTTGTTTCCCATGAGTAATATGTCATCAACATATACTATTAATAAAATGACCACACTTCTACTAGACCGTTTGTAGATACACGACTCACATTCATTCTTTATAAAACCAAAATCCATTATAGTTGCATCAAAATGAATGTTCCATGACCAATATTCTTAATTTAATCCATAAATGGTTCTTTACAATTTCCATACCTTGTTGGCATCCTTTGGTGTCACAAACCCTTCAGATTGTGTCATATAGTCATTCTTCTGAAGGTTCCTTTTATGAAAGACTTTTTTGTAATCCATTTTCCAAATCTCATAATCATAGAAGGTCGCGATGGTAAGTAGAATTCTGACATATTTTAGTATTTCAACTGGTGAAAATGCTTCATCGTAGTCAATGCTTTGATGTTGTTTAAACCCTTTTGCAACTAGTCGTGCCTTATAGATATTGACTTCTCCATATATGTCTAGTTTCTTTTTGAATACCCATTTGCAACCAATATACTTTACCTCTACTGGATGGTCTATCAAAATCTAGACTTGGTTTTGGTATATGAAATCCATTTCAGAATTCATGGATTCTTGCCACTTGGAAACATTTGTTCCCCATACTTCTTCCTTATAGGTTAGAGGATCATTATTATAAACTAATAATGATTCACCATCATTAGTTACTATAAAACCATAACGTTCTAGTTCTCTAACATTTATTGTACTCCTACTCATTACTTGTGTCTCTAGAATAGTATCGTCTCCCATGGGGCTTTTTGAAATCTGTTCTTATACTGACTCTTGTGTGCCTTGAGCCTCAACTTTATCGAATTCTATCTCGCCCCCACTATCTCTTTTAGATATGTTCTCCCTCTCAAATAAAATGGAATTTATTGCCACTTTAACCCTTTTTTTATAGGGTTCGTATAGGTAATATCCTCTGGTTTCCTTGGGGTATCCTATAAAGGTACACTTTGCGCCTTAGGGTATAAGTTTGTTACCTGAAGAGGCCTTAACTAACGCTTTTCTTCCCCACACATGCAAATTAGATAACATGGTTTTCTTTTGACTCTAAAATTTGTATGTAATATCATTTATCAATTTAGTTGGTACTTGGTTTAGTATATGTGTTTTAGTTTGTAATGTGTATCCCCAAATGGATAATGGAATACTCATATGACTCATCATTTATCTCGCCATGTCCAGTAAGATTTGGTTCTGCCTTTCGCAAACACTATTCCACTGAGTCATGTAAGGAGGAGTGGGTTAGGATAGGATCCCAAAATCCTATAAGTAATTAATGAAGTTTTGATTAATATATTCTCTATCACATTTTGATCAGAGTTTCTTAATCTTCTTATCAAACTGGTTCTCAACTTCATTCTTATATTCCTTGAATTTATCAAAATATTTTGACATGTACCTCATTAAGTAGACATATTTATATCTACTAAAATCATTAGTAAAAGTTTTTATGTATGAGTAAACTCCTCTTGATTCAGTATAAAATGATCCGCACACATCAGTATGAACTAATTCAAGAAGATATTTATCCCTTTCACCTTTCCCACTTAATGGGGCTTTGACAAATTTTCCTTATAAACATGTGTGACATACACCAAGTGGTTTTAGTTCAAAAGAATCCAAATATCCATCTTGATGTAATTTATTCGAGCATTTTCCATTTACATAACCTAGTCAGTGATGCTAAAGTTAGGTGTGGTATGAGTCATGTGAAATAAATTCATTATCGATTGTCATTACTTGGTTTGTGCAATCCAACACACAAATATCATTATTTAAATGTCTTACCATAACAAATTATATATTTATAAAAGAAGAAACATCTATTCCCAAATTTGAAAATAAATCCATCAATATCAAGTATAGATACATAAATAGTGTTTTTAGTAACATATGTAACAAAATAAAAACCTTTCAAAATCAATATTATTTCAGTCGGCAACATGAGGTGGTAGTCCCCGATAGCTACAACAATAAGTTTATCACCTTTGGATGATCATAGATCTACCTCCCCTTATTCAATCTTTCTAAATATACTTAGTTCTTGTATTTGACTACATATGTGAGAACCAGAAGTTGTATCTGATACCCAATTTGTAGAAATAAATAAATTTCACTTGATAACAAACACACATGAAATTTCTACTTTCTTCTTTGACCGGGTGTAGTTTTTCTTCTAGCAGCCTTTCTTACCGTGTTTGAAATAGACAACATCCTATTCCATTGCTTTCCCCTTGATCTTCCTTTTCTTAAAATGGCATGAATAAGCTTTGGACTTAAAGATATTCTCTATCTCTTTCTATTTGTTCACCATAATGACAAAAGTTTTTTAATACTTCATATCCTTATTTACTTGGTAAAGAAGAGTGAGGTGATTTGTCATAGGCTTATCAATTTTGTTCATATTAAAATTATTAAAGCTAGATAATCTCTGAGGGAGTGATTTTAGAATGAGATCAGTGCCTAGTTCTTTGGGGATTTCAAACCCTAGAACCTCTAAGCGCTCAATACAACCAATGATCTTGATTACGAGAGGCCTATTTGGAGCACCCTCTATAATCTTTCTCTAAAATATCGCCTTGGAAATATCAAATTGTTCATATTAGATCTCTCCTAATAATGACCATAGAGGTTCTCAATCATGTTACATGTATCCATGTTTCCATGAGACTTCATGAGTTTACTAGACATAGAAGAAAACATAAAACATTGAACGTCGATAGTGTTGTTCATATATTTTCCATATACAAGGAACTCTTCATCACTTACATCCTTAGTAGTTAGATCAATAAATGAGGATTCTATCACATATGATTTCTTTTCATAGCATGCTTTACCATTCCTAGAAGTTATTGTTAGTTATGAGGTTTTTGTTATCCAATATTGATCATAGGGATAATGAATATGATGATCTTTCCATTTTATTCTACAATTAAAAGGGCACATAATTAATACTTTGATGGATTACAAATTGGGTGTGATATAATAAATTGATTTTATTAAATCTCCCATTATTGTATCAAGTTCCAATAACCCTCACCATTGAACTTTAAATGTCTAGTTGCTCTGACATTCTAGTGGAAAGGATCCATATTCTCCTTTGCATAACCCTAAAAAGGGTTAGTCAAGATATTTAAAGGTATTTAGGAGGGTAGGTTTTCCAACTATGAGCTTCCATCTCCTTTATATGTTGAGTAGACTCCCTTATCCTAAAATCCTAACTTGGATTTCCACAACACTTGTCTCTAAATTACACCAAGTATATCAAGGGATACTCCGCTTGATGTAAAATGGTTAAGTCATCCCAAAACCTTCATAATAACCCCCTTATAAAAGTAAGTGTCCCAAAAAGGATTGTTCAAACACTTATTTCTATTCAGTTTCATTCCCAATCAAGTAATGGAATGCTAAGTCTAACTTAATATTTATTTGTGGGATTTTTAATTTATTATGAATAAATTTTATCTCGTTTAATCCTTTACATGTCTTGTTAATATTAAGTGGAAGTCACTTAATTAATTAACCACATTGGATAAAATATTTACAAATAATTCATTTATTAAATTTTTGTCTTTTTGCATTAATTTATTTATTTATGTGATCACGACCTTGCATCTATAAAATAAATATTTTCATAGACAAAAAAAAATTAATTAATTAAATAAACCATTCATGAGCTTTATCTAATGGTTTATTTAATGATAGGAAATTAAGCCTATGGGGTGTTAGCCGAGTGGTACCCGCTGGTTATACCCCTCGCTCTTCATGGTAACTAGCATAGGATCGAGTCCCACCAGGCTCGAACACTGTTCGTATTATGAACAGGGTGATTCAAAGTCATTTCTTAGCTGGGGATGTAAAGACCCGAAAAATTCAAGGAAATTTTTTTTCTTAATTTTATTTGGATTTTTACAAGAACGCAGTTTCAGACGGCACCTGATTCTGAGGCCCGGTGTGCCCGGAATCATTTTCCGAAGTTTGGCTCGGGTAAGTTCAGTGAATGGCCCGCAAAAGATTCGTCGGTGCGGTACCGTTGCGGCGGTGCTAGCAGCGATGGGTGATGGCAGCGTTTGGCATCGGCCAACCACGGTGGAAGCAGGCAGAGCATCGTCGCGCGCCGTGAAGAGGAGCAGCGGCATCGAGTCGATGTGGTAGCAGGGGCGGTCGGCTCTTGTCTGTTAGTGTTGGCAGAAGGTTGCGTGTCGTCTCGTGCCATGGTGAGGAGGATGCGGATTTGAAGTCGCGGTGGAGGTGAAGAGGAACCGCGCCCCGCAGGTCCCACTGACAAGTGGTCGGATCTATGTGGCACTACCGATTTAATACACCCGAAAGGATTTTTCATTCGGGAAGGGGGGAAGCCACCTGGCTAGCAGACCGCACCAGCCACCCGACTAGCGGATCGCGCCAACCACTAAACCGGGTTGCCCAGGCGGGCCATGCCCAACTGCAGCAGGTCGGGCCGATCTGCGACCCAATGGTCCGAGCCCACGGCCCATCCCACTCGGGTTGGCCCAGCTAGTTCGGGTCAGGCTGGGTCAGACCTGGACTGGGTCAGGTCGACCCGAACTGGTTTGGGTCGGCCCAGGTCGGTGCAGGTCGGGTCGGACCAGACTCGGACCCCTTTTCGGCCCAGTTACGCTTAAAAGACCGTATCTCGCAAACCAGACGTCTGTTTAAAGAACCATCTATGGTGATGGAATCCTTGGAATGATATGGTCCTTTTGAGATACTCGAACTGAGTTTTGGAGAAAGTTGGAGTATGGATGAGTTGGATCAAACCTGAATTCAATCGGGCCCTCGGCACTAAAATGCTTATAACTCACAGATCGGGCGTCCGATTGACACGCCGTCTGTCGTGTTGGAACCCTTATGACATGGCGGACCTTTGAGTTACTCCTTTGTAGAAAGTCATGGCAGATGAGACACAACCGATATCTTGAGGAATGGATACTGCGGAACTCAAGTGCACCGGGTACAGAGAATCCTCTGGCTGGTTGTCAATTTTAGAGCGACCCTGTGTGGATCATCATTATAGCAACCCTGTGTGGATCAGAATTATAGTAACCTTTTGTGGGTCTACATTATAGAGACCTTATGTAGATCATCATTATAGTGACCCTATGTGGATCAACATTATAGGGACCCTGTGTGGATCAGTATTATAGCGACCCTGTGTGGATCAGCATTATAGCGACCCTTTGTGGATCAGCATCATAGTGACCCTATTTGGATCAGCATTATAGCGACCCTGTGTGGATCAACATTATAGCAACCCTGTTTGGATCAACATTATAGTGACCCTGTGTCGATCAGCATTATAGCGACTCTAAGTGGATCAGCATTATAGCGACCCTGTATAGATCAGCAGTGTGTAACCCGAAGAGGACCAACCTTAGAGAGGCCCATCATGGATCAGCGACATACGACCCTGTGTGGATAGAAAATGGAACAAATTATTTTTGGTTCTATTGTGGAACTTTCTAACGGAATAAAATGATATATCTTAAGACTAATCATCTTTATTCCTAATCTATGAGTTGTATACTTGGTTTGAGATGAGTCTTCTGCTTTGTGCTTTGTGATTGAGATCATGCTTTTCAGTTTTCCTTTGTGGAATTCTGAGAGACCTTTGGGGGTATCGGGGTCCCTATTAGGTATTTTTATTCTCACCCCTCCATGAGCTTCGCCCACACCTTGTTGTGTCTTGTGGAGACGACGAGCAGCTCAACTGAGACTTTAGAAGCCAGGACCAGGCGGTACATGGAGGTGACCGGTTGACGTGGAGAGCTGCGGAGACGAGTTGTACCTACCCTTTAGGTAGGATCCGTGGTGGATGATCTCAGGATCTATTTTCTATTTTCTTTTGTAATGTATCTTTCATTTGGGATTGTATTCCGACCCCTTTACTTTTAGTACACACTTTTACTACTGCAGTTTTACTTTGTGGTTTCATCTTGTTATGTTCTTGGACTATGTGTTTATATAGGTTTAAAGGAAATGTCTTCCCATTTTAGGGATATGCCTTTCTGGTGCTACTCACCAACCCTTGGCCTTTGGAAGGTGGACTTGGGGTAGTCACAGCAAGGGCCCCAGGGGACGGGTCGTGACAAAGTAGTATCAAAGGAGTCATTTCTACCAAAGAACTAGGACTCTAAACTTTCCAATAGAGAAATAGTGTTAAGTGTTTTGAGTGTGGTCTTTAGTTCCGAGAGTCTAGTGTTGGTGTGGCGGTCGACGTATCCATACACCAGGACCCTGAATTGTAATTTCCGACTGGATGCACGAAAACACTGATTGTGTGTGCTTTAGAAATGTTTTACTTTTGATTTCTTTTGAGTTGGCTCACCAGGTATAACTTTTTTATCATGGAACACATGTTTCTTTTCAGGATGCCTCTACGTATACAACCATCCTGGATTTCTGTGAGAGTTCGTGATGACGGTCCACCGAGAAATGAGGCTTCGGTGTAGGGCCCTCTTATGGTGATGGAAACTTCGGGTGATGCACCATCAGTGATACTACCCATTGGGAAGAAGTTGCCACCATCCCCACTAGAGGATGGTGCACACCGACTAAGTGCATTACACAAGTTCCAATGGTAGAGGCCTCCAAGGTTTCGAGGCAAGATAGACCCCCAGGCAGCTGAGGACTGGCTGGAGGTTGTGGTATGAGTTTTTTTCCTAGTTGGGACACTAGCATATCGGATGGTGATCCTAACTGCTAGCCTCTTTCATGGAACAACAGGGAGATGGTGGAGCCTGACACTCCAGTTACATGATGAGGTGACCCTCACCTGGACAGACTTTAAGAGCCTCGTCAGGGCAGAGTTCATTCCAGCAACACTACACTCTGTGCGTATTCAGGATCTCCTACACTTATAGTTGGGCAGCCTGACAGTATCCCAGTACTTGGTGAGATTCACTGGCCTCTCGCGCTACTCCACTGATATGGTATGAGACCCTTTCTTCAGGACCCAGACCTTTGAGCAGGGTCTCCAATGGGAGATAAGAGTGTCGATGATATCGGTCAATATCCTAACATATGATGGAGTGATCGAGCAAGCATTATTAGTGGAGATCTTCTTAGCTAAGTAGACACCGACGGTGAGAGCCACCACTAGATAATAGGTAGTTGAGTCATCTGCAATAGGTAGTAGGCAGATGACGTAGAGGTCCAAGCAGGCCAGGCCTTATGGAGGAAGACCCTAAAATGTAGGGTCGGAGGTGCAGAGCTCATGAGGTAGAGTAGGCCAGCAGATAAGAAAAATGTGCTTCACGTGTGGTAGACAGGGTCACATGGCTCGCGACTGCCTGACCCACCGTACTAACGATCAGAAGATGTTCTAGGGACCCCCTAGGTAGAGGCATATATTAGATCAAGGAGGCCCATAGGGTGAAAAACGTGGAAGAGGAGAAGTTCGTGCAGTAGGCGGTGGGCAGCGATTTGAGGTTCTGCCACCACCACCTCCAAGTGGTCCACCCTGACCTCAGAGATTAGGCGGATATGGACGAGCTCATCTTCAGACAGCTGAGGCCTATGACCACGGTGCTCTATAGATGATTCAAGGTATGATCTGTGTCTACTCCACCCTATATGCATTACTTATAGACATAGGTTTCAGTCACTCTTTAATTTCCACGGTTCTCATTCAGAGCTCAGAGATTCTGGTAGAGCCATTGGATAGATCTTTGCGATCAGAGACTCCTACAGAAGAGGATTTGATGATTACACATTGGTGCTGGCAGTGTGAGTTTACTCTAGGAGGCGAGAGCTTTGGCTGGGATCTCCTAGTAGCAGCGTCGAGGCCTTACGATGTCATCTTCGGTATGGACTGTTTATCTATAGTCCATGCTTATATTGACTATTTTAGGTGCAAAGTGTGGTGTGTTCATGAGTATGGAACTAGTTTTTCCTTCACCGACAAGAAGGGAACCTTTGCAGCATAGGATGGACCTTCTCAGAAGAGGGTGCAACCGATCAGTCATCAGTTGGCTAGCCTTACCCTCAAATCAGTTGACGTGTGGAGTCCGAGTTATCCTGTAGTGGTGGACCAGTATGTTGATGTCTTTCCTGATGATGTTTCGGGACTACCTCCTTGTAGAGAGGTAGACTTCTACATCGACCTGTACCCTAGGACGGCCCCGATATCTACACCAACATATCAAATGGATCCCATGGAGCTTCGTGAGTTGTGGGTATGCTGGAGGAATTGCAGAGGAAGGGGTTCACAAGGCCTAGTGTTTCTCCATGGGCATCCTCTATTTTGTTCACCAAGAAGGCAGATGGGAGTTTGAGGATTTGTGTGGACTATCGGTGCCTAAACTAGGTGACTGTGAAGAACAAGTATCCACTCCTGAGGATTGATGATCTCTTCGACCAGATGAAGGGATCTCGACGGTGTTCGAAGATAGGCCTCAGATTAGGCTATCATCATATTAGAGTGCGATATGAGGACATGCCGAAGACAGCCTTTAGATGTCGGTATGGCCACTACGAGTTCTTGGTGATGCCCTTTGGCATAACCAACACTCCATAATTGATCATGGGTATCATGAATAGAATTTTCCAGCCTTAACTAAATTGATTCGTGCTAGTCTTCATTGACGACATCTTGATATACTCAGCGTCGGAGGAGGAGCATTCCACACACCGATAAATTTTTCTAGATACACTCAAAGAGCACTAAATTTATGTAAAGATCTCAAAGTTCTAGTTATGGATACGGGAGGTCCAATTCCTGGGGCACGTTATCTCGGAGGTTGGAGTTGCATTGGATCTAGCGAAGATAGAGGTAGTGCTTGCATGGGATCCACCCAGAAGTGTGACTGAGGTGTAGAGTTTCCTAAGATTGGTTGGGTACTACTGGGGATTCATACCTAACTTTTCCAAAGTTGCGACACCCTTGTTATCTTTGAGAAAGAAGGGATAGCCCTTCATGTGGATGGAGAGATGTCAGCAGAGTTTTCAGGAGCTGAGGCAGAGACTAAGAAGTGCCCCCATCTTGAGGTTACCAGAAGAGGGTGTTAGGTATTTAGTCTACTACAATGCATCGGGGACCGTACTAGGTTATGTCCTGATGTAGGATTGAGTGTTGATCACCTATGGCTCACAGAAGTTGAGACAACACGAGCAGAACTACCATACCCATGGCTTGGAGTTAGCAGCAGTGGTCTTTGCGCAGAAGATGTGGTGGCACTACTTGATGGGAGAATGGTTTACAGTCTACTATGATCACAAGAGTCTCAAGTATATCTTCCCACATAAGGAACTGAACCAGATATAGAGACTATTTCTAGAGTTCCTCTAGGACTATGACATTGATATAGTCTACACTCCTAGGAAGGGGAACGTAGTAGCAGACACGCTCAACAAGAGGTTTGGTCTTCAGTTGCTGAGTGAGGTAACAATGCATCTAGCCGCGTTGCAGTTATCCTTCATGGATAGTGATGGAGCATCTTACCTCTAATATACGACAATTACTCCCCCACTCCTTCAGCAAGTTAGTGAGGCATAGCTTAGGTACATAGACTTCGAGGCCCAACGTGCTCAGATATCCTCAGGACAGGCTCCGGGTGGATTTTCTGAAGGTGGGGAGCATGTCATCCTCTTTAGAGGATGCACCATGGTACCAGTAATTCTACAAGAGTATGTGTTGAGGGAGTTCCATACACCCCCTGTGGTGGTACACCCTGGTGTGGAAAATATGCACCAGGACCTCCAGTGTTAGTATTGGTGTCCAGGGATGAAGAAAGCGGTGGCGGAGTTTGTATAGAGATGCCTCACTTGTTATCAAGTGAAGGTAGAGCATCAAGTACTAGCAGACTTAGCTCAGCCACTTGAGGTACTAGAGTGGAAGTGGGATGGTATCTCTATGGACTTCGTGACAGGGATACCATGTATGTCCAAGGTCCATGATTCTATCTAGGTGATCATTGACTGACTTGCCAAGTCGGCCCACTTCCTACCCATCCATGAGCAAGGATTAGTAGAGAGCTTAGGACGTCTCTACATACAAAATATTGTATGACTTCATGGGGTTCCATAGATGACCGTCTTAGATCACAATGCTCATTTTACATCCCGTTTGTGGAAGGGATTACAGGAGGCATTCGGGACTCAGCTACACTTGAGCACTGCCTTCCATCCTCAGACAGATGGTCAGACAGAGTGGACCATTCAGACACTTGAATACATGCTTCATGCTTGTGTCCTTGATTTTGGCCGTAGTTGGGAGGACCACCTTCCATTGGTGGAGTTTACTTACAACAACATTTATCACTCCACTATCGTCATGGCTCTGTTTGATCCCTGTACAGGTGACCTTGCAGATCACCACTATGCTAGACATACCCAGGGGAGTCCGCACTTATGGGTCCAGAGTTGGTATAGGTTACCACAGAAGAGGTGAAGATCATCCAGGAGAGGATCAAGACTGCACAATGCTGGCAGAATTCTTATCCTGATAGTATATGGATACCCTTGGAGTTTGAGGAGGGATACCATGTCTTCCTATGGGTCTCACCTCGACAAGGATTACATAGGTTTGGCCAAGGAATAAAGCCATCTCCAAGGTTCATCGGACCTTTTCAGATCCTCAATAGAGTAGGCGAGGTGGCATATCATCTAGCTATTCCCCCACAGATGCACCAGGTCTATAATGTTTTCCATGTGTCGTAGCTGAGGAGGTGCGTGCATGATCCATCACATGTTATCAACTAGGGCGAGCTGGACATCAATGATGGGGCGACATTTGTGGAGTTTTTAGTGGAGATAGAGGATCAACATGAGTGGTTCCTTTGTGGGCATTTGATTCCTCTAGTGAAAGTTCGTTGGAAGCACGAGAACCTCCATGAGAGCATCTGGGAGTGCGAGGATCAGATACGTGCTCAGTACCCCTATTTGTTCCCCTAGTTTTGTTGTAGATTTTAGAGACAAAAATTCCTAAGGTGTAGATAATGTAAAGACCCTAAAATTCTATATAATTTTGTTTTAAATTATTTGATATTATTACGAGTCTGTGAAAATTAACGGTGCTTGATTCCGAGGCCTAGTGTGCCCGGAATGGATTTTTGAACTTTTTTTAAAGTATGCTCAGTAAACACGTGGGTGGCGTTTTCTATCTTTCGAACCAGTTCTCATATTAAAAATATGAGGGCACTGTTGAATCCGTAGCACTAGGATTCCCTTAATGGAGGCTTAACTTTGACCATAGTTAATCGAGAGAAAAAGTTAGTTTTCAGACTTTTTAAAGAATAATAAAATGACATAAAATTGTTATTTTATTATTCTACCAATTGTTGAGTGGTGGTGGCAAGACCGTTGTGTTTTCAATCCATTTAATGGCTTGACTCGTTTTTTTTTTGTAACCATTTTATTGATATATTAAGAGGTTCATTCATTAATGAACCTCATTAATCTCTCATTGTGTTAACTACCTTTCCCCCTATATTTAAATGAGGCTTGGATTTGGGTTTTTAACACAGTTATAAGGAACCTTTAGAGAAGTATTGTGACATCTTCAACAAACAAAGAATGGAGGATCAAACGATGTCATTCGAGGAATCTATCTGGGATCAACGAACGCATATGGCTTCATCAAGCATGGATTCTTCTTCCACACCTGTGATGTCACATCTGATTCTGAGGTAGGGGTTTTTGTTTAAATTCAATTGAATTTTTTATTTTTCTAGTTCTTGAAAAGAATGATGAATCGTGGAAGTATTGAATAGGTTATAGTTTATCTATGATGAATTAATTGCTACCTGCTTTTTATGATGCTAACGCAGAGGGCGCAGGCCAAACGAACAAGGCCCAGACCCTCCATCACTTCAGTTTTGTCACATTATTCATGGGAGTAGTTTAAACTCAATAGCATTTAGAATCTGGGAGCCATGTAGTGACAGCAGCAACCTGGGAGGACCATAGGCGTGTTCGGAAGGAAAAACAGATCACCGGAGCTCACCCGGTGGCCCACGGAAGATATGTTGGCATGGCACCGGTGGGAGACGATGACGGTCGGCATCAGTTGGCTGTGGTGGAAGCGGGCGGAGCGTCGTCACGCGTTGCGACGGCAGCAGGGGCGGCTTGCTCTCAGCCGGCCGTATTGGCAGAAGGTGGCGCGCCATTACACACCGTGGTGAGGAGGTCGCGGCTTCAAAGAAGCGGCGGAGGTGAAGGGGAATCACGCCCCATAGGCCCCACTGATAGGAGGGTGGTTCCACGTGGCACTTCCAATTTAATACACCTAAACGGCTTTGCTATTCAGGAAGGCAGGCGGCCACCCGGCTGGTGGAACACGCCAGCCACCTGGCTGGCGGACCGCGCCAGCCACCCAGCTGGTGGATTGCACCAACCACCGAACTGGGTCGCTCGGGTGGGTCGCACCCTGCCAAGGTAGTCTGGGCCGATCCGTGACCCAGTGGGCCGAGCCCACAGACCAGCCCATTCGGGCAAACCCATCTGGTTCGGGACGAGCTAGGTCAGACCTGGAATGGGTCGGGTCGACCTGAACAGGGATAGGTTGGCCCAAGTTGGGGTGGGTTAGGTCGGTCTGACCGGGTCGGACTGGACCAGGACCCCTTTTTGGCCCAATTACTCTAAAAAGGCCGTATCTCACAAACCAGACATCTGTTTGATGAACCGTCTATGGTGCAAGAATAATTTGAATGAGATGGTCCTTTTGAGATACTCTAACTAAGTTTTGGAAAAATTTGGAGTATGACCGGGTTGGATCGAACCTGAATACAATTGGGCCCTCGGCACTAAAATGATTATAACTCACAGATCGGGCATCTGATTGACGTGCAGTCTATCGCGTTGTAACCCTTACAACACGGAGGTCCTTTGGGTTACTCCTTTGTGTAACTTAGTGGCAGATTAGGCATGACCGATATCTTGAGGAGTGGATACTATGGAACTCAATGGCACTGAGTACGAAGAATCTTTTGGTTGGCTTTCAATTGTAGAGTGACCATGTGTGGATCAACATTATAGAAACCCTGTGTCAATCAACATTATAGAGACCATGTGTAGATCAAAATTATAGAAACTCTATGTGGATCAGCATTATAGAGACCCTATGTGGATCATCATTATAGTAACCCTATATGCATCATCATTATAGAAACTCTATGTGGATCAGCATTATAGATACCCTGTATCGATCATCATTATAGCGACCCTATGTGGATCAGTATTATAGAAACCCTGTGTGAATCAGCATTATAGAGACCCTATGTGGATCGGCATTATAGAGACCCTATGTGGATTAGCATGATAGCGACCCTGTGTGGATCATCATCATAGAGACCCTGTGTGGATCAGCATCATAGCGACCCTGTATGGATTAGAAGTGTGTGACATGATAAGGACCAGTATTAGAGTGTCCCGTCATGGATCAGTGACATACGACCCTGTGTGGATCACAATGGAACAACTTCTTTGTGGTTCAGTTTTGGAACTTCCTAACAGAATAAAATGACATAGCTTAAGACTAATCATCTTTATTCTTGGTCTCTAAGTTTTATACCTTGTTGGAGCTGAGTATTTTTTTTTGTGATTGAGATCATGCTTTGTGGTTTTCCTTTGTGGAATTTTGATAGACCTTCAGGGGTCTCAGGGTCCCTACTATGTATTGTTATACTCACCCCTACACGGGCTTCACCTGTACCTTGTTGTGTCTTGTGCATACAATGAGCAGCTTGGCTGAGACTTTAGGAGCCAGGACTAGGCGATACATGGAGGTGACTGGTTGACGTGGAGAGTTACGGAGATGAGTTGTACCTACCCTTCAGGTAGGATTCATGGAAGATGATCTCAGGAGTTGTTTTCTATTTTCTATTGTATTGTATCTTTTAGATGGTCTTGTATTCTGGCCCCTTTACTTTCAGTACACACTTGTACTACTGTAGATTTACTTTGTGGTTGCATATTGTTGTGTTCTTGGACTGTGTGTTTGTACAGGTTTAAAGGCAATGTCTTCCCATTTTAGGTATATGCCTTTCTAGTTCTAGTTTTCAACCCCTGGCCGATGGAAGGAGGGCTTGGGTTAGTCACGGAACAGGTCCCGGGGGATGGGTCATGACAAAGTGGTATCAAAGGAGTCGGTTCTACCGAAGAACTAGGACTCTGATCTTTCCAATAGAGCAATAGTGTTAAGTGTTTTGAATGTGGTTTTCAATTCGATTAGTCCAGTGTTGGTGTGGAGGCCAATGTATCCATACACCAGGACCCTAAATTCTGATTTTCGACTTGGTGCACGAAAACACCGATTGCGTGTGTTTTGGGAATGTTTTACTTTTGATCTCTTTTAAGTCACCTCACCAGGTATAACTTATTGATTGTGGAACACCTGTTTCTTTTTAGGATGCCTCCACATAGACAACCATCCAGGATTCCAGTGAGATTTCACGATGACGACCCACCGAGCGATGAGGCTTTGGTGCAGGGACCTCTTACGGTGATGGAACCTTCAGATGGTGCACCAGCAGCACTATTACCTGTTGGGCTGCATTTTCCACCAGCCCCACTAGAAGACGGTGCACTCCGACTGATAATGTTTCACGAGTTTCAACAGTAGAGGCCTCTAAGGTTTTGAGGCGAGACAGACCCTCAGGTAGCTGAGGACTAGCTGGAGGCTATGGCACGAGTTTTTCACCTAGTTGGGACACTAGTATATCATATGGTGATCCTAACTACTATCCTCTTCTATAGAACAGCAGGGAGATGGTGGATCCTAATTCCCTAGTTACATGATGAGGCGACCCTCACCTGGATGGACTTTGAGAGCCTCTTCGGGGCGGAGTTCGTTCCAACGACACTATACTCTATGTGTATTCAGGAGCTCCTACACTTACAGCAGGGCAACCTGACAGTAGCCCATTACTCAGAGAGATTCATTGACCTCTTGCGCTACTCAACTGACATGGTACGGGACCCTTTATTCAGGGCTCGTACCTTTGAGTTGGGTCTCCAGCGGGATATCAGAGCATCGATGATATCGCTCAATATCTCGATGTAGGCTGGAGTGCTCGAGCGAGTATTATTTGTGGAGATCTTCTTAGTTGAGTAGGCACCGATGGTGAGAGCCACCACCGGACAACAGGTATCTGATTCATCTATAGCAGGCATTAGGAATATGATGCAGAGCTCCAAGAAGGTCATACATTCTAGAGGATGACCCCAGGACGTAGGGTCGGAGGTGTGGAGCTCATGAGGTAGAGTAGGCTAGAAGAGGAGAAAATTATGCTTCGCGTGCGGCGGGCAGGGCCACATGGCTCCCGACATCCCGACCTGATGTACCAACAATCAGAAAACGATCGATTAACTATTGAGGCAGAGGTAGATATTCAATCGAGGTGGCCCTTAGGGTGGTATAAGTGGAAGAGTAGAAGGTCATGCAGCAGGCGATGGATGGTGATTTGAGGTTCTGTCGCCACCGCCTCTAGGTAGTCCACCCCGACCTTAGGGAGCAGGCGGACAGGGACGAGCTCAGCTTCAGGCAGCTGAGTCCTATGACCATAGTTCTCCATAGATGATTCGAGGTATGACCTGTATCTACTACACCCTAGATATAATACTTATAGACTCAGGTTTCAGTCACTCTTTCATTGCCATGACTCTCGTTCGGAGCTCATAGATTCCAGTAGAGCTATGGGCTCAATCCTTGTGATTAGAGACTTCTGCAGGATAGGATTCAATGATTACACACTGGTTTCGGTAGGGTGAGTTTACTCTAAGAGGTGAGAGCTTTGTCTAGGATATCCTAATAGCAGTGTCGAGGCCTTACGATGTTATCTTGGGTATGGACTAGTTATCCATGGTCCATGCTCATATTTACTGTTTTAGGCACAAAGTGTGGTGTGTCCATGAGGATGGGACCAGGTTTTCCTTCACCGGTGAGAATGGAACCTTTACAGCATAGGATGGACCTTCTTGGAGTAGGGTGAAGTCGATCACTCATTAGTTGTTAGTCTTACCCTTAGAGAAATTGACATGAGGAGTCTGAGTTATCTGGTAGTGGTGGACCACTATGTTGATGTCTTTCCTGATGATGTTTCGGGACTACCTCCTTGTAGAGAGGTAGACTTCTATATCGACCTGTACCCTGGGACGACACCGATATCTACACTAGAATATCATATGGCTCCTACAGAGCTTTGTGAGTTTTGGGTACAGCTAGAGGGCTTGTAGAGGAAAGGGTTCCTAAAGCCCAGTGTTTCTCCATGAGCATCCCCAATTTTATTCACCAAGAAGGCAGATGGGAGTTTGAGGCTTTGTGTGGACTATTAGTTCCTGAACCAAGTGACCGTGAAGAACAAGTATCCACTCCTAAGGATTGATGATCTCTTCAACCATCTGAATGGAGATTGATGGTTTTAGAAGATATACCTCAGATCAGGATATCATCATCTTAGAGTGTGAGATGAGGACATGTCGAAGACAGCCTTCAGATATCGATATGGACACTATGAGTTCTTGGTGATTCCCTTTGGCATAACCAACTCTCTGATAGTGTTAACAGGTCTCATGAATAGAATATTCCATCCTTACCTCGATCTCTTCGTTTTAGTCTTCATTGACAACATCTTTATATACTCGGCGTCAGAGGAGGAGCAGGCCACGCACCTACAGATAGTTCTGGATACACTTAGAGAGCACTAACTTTATGGAAAGCTCTCGAAGTGCTAGTTCTGGATATGGGAGGTCCACTTCCTGGGTCACGTTATCTCAGAGGATAGAGTTGCAGTGGATCCGGCGAAGATAGAGGCGGTGATTTCTTGGGAGCCACCTAAGAGTGTGACTGAGGTGCGGAGTTTCCTGGGATTGGCTGGGTACTACCGAAGATTCATACCTGAATTTTCCAAAATTACGACACTCTTTTCATCTTTGACAAAGAAGGGAAAGACCTTTGTGTAGATGGAGAGATATTGTTATAGTTTTTAAGATATGAGACCGAGACTAACAAGTTCCCTCATCTTGAGGCTACCAGAAGTGGGCGTTGGGTATGTAGTCAACTGTGATGCATTAGGGACCAGACTAGGTTGTGTCCTGATGTAGGAGCAATTGGTGATCACCTACGGCTCACGGAATTTGAGATAGTGTGAGAAAAACTACTCTACCCATGACCTGGAGTTAGAAATAGTGGTCTTTGCATAGAATATGTGGCGGCACTACTTGATGGGCGAATGTTTTACAGTTTACTCTGATCACAAGAGTCTCAGGTATATCTTCTCACAGAAGGAACTAAACCTGAGACAGCGGTGATGGATAGAGTTCCTCCAGGACTACGACTTTGAGATATTATAGACTCCTGGGAAGGAGAATATAGTACAAGATGCACTCAGTAGGAGGTATGGTCTTCAGTTGCTGAGTGAGGTGATAGAGCAGCTAGCTGCGTTGCAGTTATCCTTAGTGGATAGTGATGGAGCATCTTACCTCCAGTCTATGACAGTTACTCCCCCACTCCTTCAACGAGTCTGGGAGGCATAGCTTGGGGACATAGACTGTGAGGCCTGACGTGCTTAGATATCCCTAGGACTGGCTCATTATGGATTTTCTGAAGGTGGGGAGCACGTCATTCTCTTCAAAGGATGCACCATGGTACCAGTGATGCTATGAGAGGATGTGTTGAGGGAGTTTCATACATCACCTTTGGCAGTATATCCTGGTGTGGAAAAGATGTAACAGGACCTCCAGCATTAGTATTGGTTTCCAGGGATGAATAAAGTGGTGGTGGATTTCATATAGTGATGCCTCACTTTTCAGCAAGTGAAGGTCGAGCATTAGGTACCAGCAGGAATAGCTCAGCCACTTGAGGTACCAGAGTAGAATTGGGATGGTATCTCTATAGACTTCATGATAGGGATACCACGTATGTCCAGGGGCCACGATTCCATCTGGGTGATTTTTGACCAACTCACCAAGTCGGCCCACTTCTTACCCATACGATAGTCGGGATCAGTGGAGAGCTTGGGACGTATCTACGTTCAGGAGATTTTACAGCTTCACGGGGTGTCATCGACGATCATATCAGATCGCAATGCTCTTTTTACATCTCGTTTGCAGAAGGGATTGTAGGAGGAATTCGGGACTCATGTACGCTTAAGCACCGCCTTCCATCCTCAAATAGATGGTCAGACAAAGCGGAGCATTCAGACACTCGAATACATGCTTCGTGCTTGTGTCCTTGATTTTGGATGTAGTTGGGAGGACCACCTACCACTGGTGGAGTTCACTTACAACAACAGCTATCACTCCACCATCGGAATGGCTCCATTTGAGGCCCTGTATAGGCAACCTTGTAGATCACCACTATGTTGGACATACCTAGGGGAGTCAGCACTTATGGGTCCAAAGTTGGTACATGCTACCACTTAGAAGGAGCAGATCATCTAGGAGAGGATGAAGACTACACAGAGTTGGCAGAAGTCTTATGCTGAAAGGAGATGGAGACACTTGGAGTTTAAGGCGGGAGACCATGCCTTCCTATGGGTCTCACCTCAACAAGGATTACAGAGGTTTGGATTGGGAGACAAGCTATCTCTGAGGTTTATCAGACATTTTCATATCCTTAATAGAGTAATCAAGGTGGAATATCATCTAGTTCTTCCCCCACGGATGCACAGAGTGCATAATGTTTTCCATGTGTCGCAGCTGAGGAGGTATGTGCATGATCCATCACACTTTATCGACCGGGGTGAGCTGGACATCGATGATGGGGAAACATTTGTGGATTTTTTGGTGGATATAAAGGATTGACAGGAGAGGTTCCTTCATGAGTGTTCAATTATTTGGGTGCGAGTTCATTGGAAGCATGGGAACCTATAAGAGAGCAACTGGGAGTGGGAGGCTCAAATGCGTGCTCAGTACCCCCATTTGTTCCCCTAGTTTTGTTGTAGCTTTCGAGGATGAAAATACCTAAGGTAGGGAGAATGTAAAGACACAAAAATTTCATATAATTTTTTTTTAAATTATTTTGGATTAATATGAGTATTTGAAAATTGACGGCGCTTAATTCCGAGGCCCATTGTTCCCAGAATAGATTTTTGAACTTTTTTTTAAAGTACATTCAGTGAACACATGGGCGGTGTTTTCTATCTTTTGAACCGGTACTCGGATTAAAAATACAAGGGCACCATTGAATCCTTAGCACCGGGATTCACTTAAGGGAGGCTTAACTTTGACTACAGTCGGTCAGGAGAAAAATTTAGTTTTTTGACTTTTTAAAGAATAATAAAATGACATAAAATTATTATTTTATTATTCTACCAATGGTTGACCGACCGTGGTAGGACCGCTGTGTTTCCAATCCATTTAATGGCTTGACTCGTTGTTTTTGTAACCACACCATTGAGAGGTTAATAGGTTCATTTATTAATGAACCTCATTAATCTCTCATTGCGTTAATCACCTTTCCCCATCTATTTAAATGAGGCTCCGGTTTGGGTTTTTGATACGGCTGTGAGGAACCTCTGGCAAAGTACTGTGACATCTTCTACCAATGAAGAACGGAGGCTCGTACGATGTCATTGGAGAAATCGATCCAAAATCGAGGAATGTCAGCGGCTTCATCAAACATGGATTCTTCTTCCACAACCACGATGTCACCTCTGATTCCGAGGTAGGGTTTTTGTTTAAATTCAAGTGAATTATTTATTTTTCTCATTTTTGAAAAGAATGATGAATCACAGAAGTATTTAATGGGTTATAGTTTATCTATGATGAATTAATTGCCACCCACTTGTTATGATGCTAACGCAAATAGCACGGGCCAAACGAACATGGCCCGGACCCTCTCTCGCTTCAGTTTTGTTGCGTTCTTTGTGGGCGTAGTTTGAACTCGACGGCATTTCGAATGAAGGAGCCACGCAGTTACGGTAGCAACCCAAGAGGCTCGTAGGCATGTTCAGAAGGGAAAATGGACACCAAATCTCACCTGGTGGCCCACAGAAGATCCACTGGTGCGACACCAGTGACCGGTGCTGGTGGGCGATAGCGGCGGCTGGCATCGGCCAGCCGCGATGGCAGGGGGAAAAGCATCATCGCGCGCTGCGGAGGGGAGCCATAGCGGCAGTAGGGGTGGATGACTCTCAGCCAGCCATGTTGGCGGAAGGTGGTGAGCTGTCATGCGCCACAGTGAGGAGGCTATGGCTTTGAAGCTGCGGAAAAGGCGAAGGGGACCAACGCCCCACAGGTCCCACTGACAGGAAGTCGGCACCACGTGGCACCGCTGATTTAATACACCCAAACGGATTTGCCTTTTAGGAATGGGGGCAGCCACACAACTGAGGGACCGTGCCATCCACCGAACTCAGTCACCCAGGTGGGGCGTGCCCATCCGAGGCGGGTCGGGCTGGTCTGCGGCCCAGTGGGCCAAGTCCATGGTCCAACACACTCGAGTCGTCCCATCTGGTTTGGTCCGGGATGGTTCAGACCTGGACCAGGTCAGGTTGACCCAAACTGGGTCGATTTGACCCGAATCGGGTCGGGTCGGCCCAGGTTGGGGAAGGTCGGGTCGGACCGGACCCGAACCCCTTTTTCGGCCCAGTTACACTTAAAAGGTCGTATTTCGCAAACCAGACATTCGTTTTATGAACCGTCTGTAGAGATGGAATCCTTGGAATTAGATGATCCTTTTGAGATACTCTAAATGAGTTTTGGAGAAAGTTGGAGTATGGTCAAGTTGGATCGAACCTGAATCCCACCGGGCCCTCGGCACTAAAATGCCTATAACTCACAAACCAGACATCCTATTAATGTGTTGTTTGTCGTGTTGGAACCCTTACGAGATGGTGGTCCTTTGGGTTACTAATTTTTAGAATTTCGTGGAAGATGAGGCATGACTGATATCTTGATGAGTGGATACTATGGAACTCAAACGCACTGGGTGCGGAGAATCCTGTGGCTGGATGTCAATTGTAGAGCGACCCTATGTAGATCAGCATTATAGAGACCCTGTGTGGATCAGCATTATAGAGACCCTGTGTGGATCATCATTATAGTGACCATGTGTGGATAAGCATTATAGTGACCCTGTGTGGATCAGCATTATAGCGACCATGTGTCGATCAGCATTATAGAGACCCTATATGGATCGACATTATAGTAACCCTCTGTGGATCAGCATTATAGCGACCCTGTGTGGATCAGCTTCATATAGACCCTGTGTGGATCAACATCATAGAAACCCTATGTGGATCAGTAATGTGTGGCCCAACATTGACCAGCCTTAGAGTGGCCCATCATGGATCAGTGACATACGACCCTGTGTGGATCGACAATGGAAAACTTCTTCTTGGTCAAGTTGTGGAACTTCCTAACAGAATAAAATGATATATATTCAGACTAATCATCTTTATTCCTGATCTCTGAGTTGTATACATGGTTTTAGCTGAGTCTTTTTCTTTGTGCTTTGTGATTGAGATCATGCTTTTTGATTTTACTTTTTGGAATTCTGAGATACCTTCAGGGGTCTCGGGTCCCTACTAGGTATTGTTATACTCAACCCTATACGGGCTTCGCCCATACCTTGTTGTGTCTTGTGTAGACGATGAGAAGCTTGGCTGAGACTTTAAGAGCCAGGACCGAGAGGTACACGGAGGTGACTGGTTGACGTGGAGAGCTGCAGAGACGAGCTGTACCTACCCTTCAGGTAGGATTTGTGGCGGACGATCTCAGTAGTTGTTTTCTATTTTCTATTGTATTGTATCTTTCAGTTGGGCTTGTATTCCAAACCCTTTACTTTCATTACACACTTTTACTAATATAGTTTTACTTACTGATTTCATCTTGTTGTGTTCTTGGACTGTGTGTTTGTACAGTTTTAAAGGCAATGCCTTCCCGTTTTAGGGATACACCTTTCCAGTGCTAGTCACCAACCCCTAGCCTATGGAAACCGGGCTTGGGGTTGTCATGACATGGGTCCCAGGGGATGGTCCGTGACATTATATTTGAATTCCATACCTATCTTGATGAGTTAAAATATGTGAATAGTTGTTAAAATGAATTTAATGTAATTTTATGTTAAATAATATATTATTAAATGATTTAAACAACATAAAAAAATTTAAAGAGAACAAGGGGTGTGGTATATGGTCTAAAATTTCTTCTCTTGAGAATTTTTGAGTCAATTTTTACCTTATAAGTAAATATATAATCATTTAGTATTGAATTTTTTTTAGCATGGTTAACAATAAAATTGGTTAATGATGAGATTAAACCCAAATATAAGGTTTAAAATGCCACATAAACCTATAAAAATCTATTTTTTAGAAGGTTATCAACATTAACCTATCTTAACTTCAAAAAATACAATTGGTGTCATTTTCACATGAAAATTAATTTATTATATTTAAATCTTCTAAGTAATTCTAAGTGTTTCCTTTCCTTTGTTGTAAAAGGACACCACCTATCTTGTATTTTTCATAACACCTTGATCCACTTACCTAAAAAAACAAAAAAAGTGATTATTAAATTACTTATAAACATTATATAGGTTTTGGTCTTCTTAAAATACATCCCTAAGGTCCTCAAGGGGATATCCAAAGGAGGCTCTTCAAAGGGGAGGTAATCATCTTAATCGAGTTCTTTAATTTTAATTATTCTTATAACTTATTAAATTTTATCATAAATATTCGAATATAATAAAATTATTATCTCCCGTGTAATTATATTTTATTATGTTAATGGAATAACCTTATTTATCCCCTTTCCATTCTATGGGGAATGAAAACATTGTTTGTGTGTACGTGTGAACTACCACCTTTATGAAGCGATGTATTCTATTTCTCATAACCACCTTTCATGGTTGGTTATTATAATTTATTTAATCTATATATAATATATTCATGACATAATTATAATTATATAAATATAATCTATCATCTATTTTTCATATTATTTCATTCATTGAAAAATGATAATGTCATTTGTGTGTATGTGTGGATTGTCACCTCCATGAAGCGATGTGATTCATTTTTAATAAACACCTTTTATGGATGGTCATAAAATTATATTTAATGTATAAAAATTATAATTATTTCCTGATTAATGCTTTTTAGAAGATATAATAATGACCCCTTTGACCACGGTCATCCTACTAAAGCTGTTTTTGGATTATGAACCGAATGTCCTCAAAACATTTAGCATCAACTTAACATATTAAGTTACTAAATAAAACATGGAAATAAATGAAATAAAATTAGATAATTATAATTTAATTAACAAAAAATATTATTAATAAATTAAATAATTAATATATTTTTATTACATATGATTTAAAGAATGTATGTGACAAGTCGGATTCAGGGTAAGATATTTTCCTTAAAAATGGTTTTAAATGTTTTTATATATTTATTCTGAATATTTTTATTTTATATATATATATTTCATAAATTGTTTTATTGAAGATATTATTTACTCATAAATTTTTTATAAAATTATTTTTATATTACCTTTTATTTTCTTTACAAAGGTTTGAAAAAAGGAATCTTCTTTCATTTTCTAAATGAGGTGCTTTTAATCGAAGGTGTAAAGAAGAATATTTTTTTAACATATATAGCTTGAATTTATTTTTCCATTGTCAAGGAAATTATTATTTAATAAAATTTGTCTAAAATTTTCCATGTTTATTTTAAAATAAAATCTTTATCCCAAAATTTTTTAAATTTTTATTATATATTATCAAAAGAAAAGGATATTTTTCTTATTTTATGTGAAGACTAAAAATTATTTTTCATATGGATTTAAAAGAATATTTTATGAGTTTTTATGATTTAAATGAATTATTCTATGTTATTTATATATTTTATTATTCGTGGACATTATTTATGATGACAGGTGAGCCCGATATAGCTCTCCAATGCATTAGGTAATGATTTTTTTCTCTAGAGAATTATTTTGGAATTAACCAAGCATGTTATTCCATTTGTAAGGGTTCTTATAAGGGTTCTTGTAAGGAATATATAAATATAGTATCACATGCCACCTATATAAATTTTTTATGATTTAGAATGATTTTTAATGGAAATTATTTTATTTTATAAGGTAAAATAATGATATTTTATTTTAAGGAATGATTATTCCCTTTAAGGGTAAAAGGTATATTTTTTAGAAAATGTTTTTCATGGATTCTCATGTTTTATAAGAAAACCTCATGATTATGATTTTTCATTTATAATTTTTATATAAGTGTATTATAAAAAACTTTGGGTAGTAAAGTTGATTTCATGTGTCAGTAAATGATTATTTAAGTTCAAAGTTTATTATGCTAAAGAAAAACTCTCTTTTATGATCTCATTGTTTTAAAAAAGAATAAAGGGTTTATTTTATTTTTTATATATCCCTTATTGGTATTTTTGTGCTCATCCCATGTTTTAAAATGTTTTTTATAGGTTTTAAGGATAAGTAGAAACGTTAATAAAATTAGAGTTCCATATATGGGAGTTACCTTGAACGAAGAAAGTGTTTATTTATAAAGAACTTTTTTAGTGGGAAAAGTGATCACTTAAATACATGGATATTGTTTTTTAAGAGTTTATAAAAATTCCATAAATCTATAAAAATAAAAGATATTTGGGTATCTAAGTGATCCAATATTCCTATTTGAATATTTGGATGGCTAAAATTGGGCCAAGTTTATCAATATCACATCCAGAAATGTAAAGATTGTATTTTTAGCACTGGATCATGGAGTATGGGTTCAAGAATTTTATAGTTGGGAATTCTAGTACTTTTTTATTGAAAAAAATGAGATTAATTTCAAGGTTATGGGCCTTAAGGTTGAATATGGTGAGGTTGGTGGTTTTTCAGGATATGTTTTCACAGGTATCTCATCCATACAATGTTGAAGTGATATAACAACCTAGTGTATTTTTATCATCTATAATTCATGGATAAGAAGTTTATAGGATGGTAAAAAATCATCTCTTTGAATAAGAGTAGTGCATTATTTTATTTTCAATTAGGGTTTTAAACCTAGAGTGTCGGTGCAGCCCCACATTTTCTAAACAAAAAAAGTAGTATGATTTACTATCTCAGGTACATAGAAATATTTCTATTAATTGTCCTTAGATTAACCCATTTGGGTGAACCAATTAAAAAATATTATGTTCCATTTTTATTACCTTTATTTCTCTAGATATTTGGTGAGAAATAGAGATGAGAATTCCTCTAAAATATAGAACAAGATCTGTTTAAAGGATTTATTTTTGAATTAAAATTCCCTAATTCATCCCTTGGGGTATCTCCCTTGATTGGGACTAATAAGTGGTATTAAAGAAAGTGTTTGGGGTGGGGTTTTCTCTATATCCTGAAGGCATGAAAAATGTCATCAACCCCAATAGGGTACCCATTTTTGAAGGAATCAATTTCCAACTATTGAATAACCAAATGAAACATTATTTTTAGTTGTTGTTTATGGATTTTTACATGGTAGCAATACATGGGATCATAATTAGAATTAAGAGTGTATCTCTTTCAAATAGAGATCATAAGGATTTATATGTGGATTCCAAGGTGATTAATGACTTAGGGGTAGATTTAGTTAACCTTATTTATAAAAAAGTGATTTATTTTAAGGCCACACATTAAATGTGGGAAAATATTATAAATATATGTTAGGATAACTTCAAAGTTTGAGAATTTACACTGTAAGTGTTTTAAAACAAGTATGAAGATCTAATAATGAGCCTGAATAATACAGTTGATACAATTTTGGCTAAATGATATTGTATAATATATTTGTGGTCTTATGGAGATCATTGATGATATAAAATTATCAAAAGATTCATGGAGAGATTACCACCTAGGTTCAATCCAAAAGTATCGGTGCTTGAATATAAATATATGAAGGAATTAATGTTAGAAATATTACACAATAAACTTATAGAATATGAAATGAAGAATTATGATAATTATTCAGTACCAAAAGATAATTATTAGGATATATAATTCAAGGCTATAGATAAACTCTCAGTCAAAGATAAACCTGATGATAGAGAAGTTGATGAAATGACATCTTTTCTTTCCTATAACCTTAAAAATGAAAAGGTAAATTCAAGGTAAAACTAAAACTCACTTGATTTTTATGTGGTAAATTTAGGTATCTTGTGACTAATTTTCCTATTAAGATTTGTAATTATGATAGGGAATAAAAACCCATGAATAAATCATTCAAAGGTGTGAGAAGAAAGAGGAAATCGCAACAAAAAATCTTCAATAGGAAGAACTTACTTTCAAAATAAGATGATATCTCTAAATAAGAATAAGTTTATGAGGTAAAGGACTATACATAACTTAGTGAATAGGTCATTTTTGTTATTTTATACAAGTATAAAGTAGATTAAAATGATGATGAAGGTATTGGAATCAAGGGTAAAGTTCTTCTTGAATTTTAACTAGAGGCATCCCTTAAAGAGATTGACATCTGGAGAGATAAAACAAATAAAGATAATGTTGTTATATATAATTAAAATCTATATATATATAAATATGAATAGGAAGATACATAACTGAAATGGGATATTGGAAAACTCAAATTTACAAATTCTATAAATTCTTGGAAAGAAATTGAGCTCTTTCTAAAAATTGAAGAGCAATCCTAGATTGCTTATGGCCTCTCCAAAACAGTAAAATAAAGGGTAAAAAGAATAAAGTAACTTTAAATTAAAGTCATTATGTGGTGAATAAAGTGTTAAGATCAAGAAATAATCCTTATTTATAGTATTTATTTAGGTAGTTTGAGTGCTTTAGCTCCTAATAGGATAAGGAATTCCATATAGTGTTCATTGAAGAAGTTTTTTCCATCCCATGTGTGTAGTATTTTAAAGACAAAAGAAAATTAGTGGTGAGGCTTGAATGAAATAAAATATCAGTGATAGTTGAATTAAAACACCAATCATCAATACCCTGGCTGAATATTGAGTTGCACAGCCCTCAAAAGACCATTATTGATATAGCAAAGAGTAAAAGGAAGACACCAAAATTTTGGTATTAATATTGTAGTAAGATGGGTAATACCTAATATGTGTGATCCATTTATAAGAGATATTTTAGAGGTAAATAAAGAAAAAAATAGATAAATAGGTTTTCATACACTTGATATTCTTTTAATGGCTATATTTTTTATGTGAGGGTTTTAGACACAAAGTAGTGATTTTTCCATAAAAATCATTATTAAGTGTTCTAAAAGAGACCCAAAGAAGAAGTATACAGTTATATTAAATGTCATAAAATAGGTTAAAATCTCAAAACAAAATTTTGTAATTATAAAATGAGGAAGAAATTGAGGATCTGGTAATAAAACAAGTGTGTTTGTCATCAAATAAAATTGACTAGTGGTATCGGTCAAGAAAAGTGAAGTGGAAAGGCCATTGTTGATGAAATTTATTTGAGATAAATGTATAGAGATGAAATATGTATTTTTTATAGTAGTTGTTCATATCATGTGGTAGGTAATAAATAACTTTTCAACAGCATTAAATATGGTAAATATGGCTTAGTCTAGTTTAGAAATGATGAAGGGATACAAATTATTAGCTCTGGGAAGGAAATTATTAATAAAAAATATCTAAGGTAGATGAAATTCATGCTAGTTGATGGAATCGGTCATAACTTACTTAGTGTGAGTTAAATTTTTTGATTTGAGTCATGAAGTGAAATTCAATAAGAAAAATTGCATTATCAAAGGAAGTGATGGGTTAGTTGTTTTACAAGGAAGGTACACAAAGTGTAACCTCAATCTTATTGATGGAGAAGAGGATAGGTTCACGTTGTCTAAGGAATAGGAAATCAAATTTTGTTATAAATAGATTTTCCATTTGATCTAAAAATATTTTGAGGAATTGGTAAATAATGATGGTGCTCAAGACCTCCCTAAGCTTACTTTTGATTATACACATACATGTGAAACTTGTCGAAAGAGAAAGATTATTCAAAAAACCTATAATCCCAAGAAAATAAAATCATCAAGTTCACTAGAGTTAGTTCATGTGGATGTGTGTGTGTCACGGTGACACCTAAATACTTAATTAGGAAAAGGTATTTTGTTTTATTCATTTATGACTATGGTAGGAAGGAATGGCTTATGGTGATCACCAACAAAACTAAGGTACTCAAATGTATTACCCGATATCAGAGGGATACTGAAAAAAAATTTGTGTTTTAAATTTAAAAATCTTTGCACCAACAATGGGATTAATTTTACCAATATCTAGGTACAATATTATCTTGGAAAAAAATGGGATACGACATCAATTTTCAGTGGTAAGAACTCCTAAAAAATCAGAGTCTTCAAAAGGAGGAACCAGATAGTCAACAACATAGCTTGGACTATGATCATAGAAAAGAATTTACCAAATAAATTTTGGAATGAGGTAGTTCTAACATCTATTTACATCTCTAATGATGACTTTATATGTAAAAATAAATATAATTCCACTAATTAAATGTAGTATGAGAAAAATCTTACACTTAAATACTTCTAGGTCTCTGGGAGTAAATGTTTTATTCTCAATAAAGGGAAGCATTAGAAGTAAAAATATCATGGGGATGAAGGTATTTTACTTATATATTCATTCAAAAGTTAGGAATATAAGTTATTAAATAAATTACATGGAAAAATAGTTGAAATAAAAAATGTAATAGTTGATGAAATTGAGTAGTTTTGGGGGACAAAAAAGAATATTTTATATTCTAGTGAGTATATTTCACAAAAAAATAGTCTAGTTTTTTGAATAAGAAAGTGATGATGATGTGTGTAGATTAGGGGGGTTCAAGAGGATATATAGAGCTTAAATGATAGCTCAGATTATTAGGAAAATACAACATGGGAAAAACTACAAGTACAAAATCTAGCATAATAGAAATCACTGATAAGAATATTTCTAGTGACCGGACAACCTTGGTTTAAATTAAGTGGGTCAAGGATCAGTAGAAAACATTATATTTATCTTATGTATAACCTAAAACCTTGAAATAATCTGTTAAGGATGAGATTTGGGTCAATTTTATGCATGAGGAGCTTGAAAATTTTTAAAAGAACCAAACATGGGAATTTATTCCAAGTCCAAAGAATAAAAATTTCATCAAAACCAAGTGGGTGTTATGGAACAAATTAAATGAAGACTGTAGTGTGACATAGAAAAAAACATGGATGGTGTGTAAGGTGTATTCCCAAATTGAAGGAATAAATATAGATGATACTTTTGAAATTTTGTTATAACTTGAAACCATTTGACTATTTTTAGCTATGGTAGTAAAAAAATATTCAAGGTGTATCAAATAGATGTTAAATAAATATTCTTGAATGGATTCCTAGAATATGAGGTTTACATAGAGAAACCATATGTTTTTTAGTGTATTAAGATGAAAACAAAGTGTACTGGTTAAATAAAGCATTATATTTCCTAAATTAAACACCTATAGCTTATTACTCACAACTTGATCAATATCTGAAGAAGCTCAGATTTCAAATAGGTAGAGTTGATCATTATATATACATTATTAAAGATAATAATCAAAGGATATTGGTGATTATATATGTGGATGAAATGGTTTTTTGCGGCTTAAATGATGAACAATGCAAGTAGTTTGAAAAATACATGAGATGTGGATTTGAGATGTATTTGATTGGTGAGATAACATTCTTACAAAGCTTAAAAATGTTTCAAGGTAAGAAGGTTGAATTCATTTATCAAAAAAAATATTTCAAATAGGTTCTCAAAAGGTTTGACATGGAAAATTCAAGGCTAATTTTGACTTTTACCAAGACTCAAATGTAGTTATAAAAGGGTGAGGATGGTAAGGAGGTTAATGTGACCCATTATAGTAAGATCATTATAATTTTACTATATTTGATATCCAATCAACCAGATATTATGTTTGATACTTTCTAAGTTTACCAATATCAAATCTAACCCAAAGAAATATATAAGGAGGCTATTAAGAGAATACTTCATTATAATAGTCGCACAGTGGAATTTGGGTTGTTTTATTATAGTAGTTCATAGTTGGAGTTATTAGGTCATATGAATATGGATTGGGAAGGTTTGGTGGATGAACTAAAGTCAAATTCTATAGGTGTATTCTATCTTGGAAATTATTTTATCTCTTGGATAATTAAAAATAAAGATTGAATCTCTTTAATCACGGTAGAGGCTGAATGTGTAGTAGCCGCTCAAGATTATACTCAGTTGATATGGATGATACAACAACTTAAATACACTGGGTTAGAAGTGGTCTCTCTTATTCCCATCGAGTGAGATAACTCAAGTGATAAAAGTCTTAGTAAAAATCATATTCATCGTTCTAGGACAACGCACATCAAGATCAAATACCATTTTATCAAGGACATGGTGAAACAATAAAGTGTGAAGTTGGAGTATGTGTTGACATAGGCTCAAGTGGATAATATTATGAATAAGGCACTACCCAAGGTATATTTTGAGAGGCATTGGTTGTATCTTGTAAATTTATTTTTTAGCAAGGTATTATTTATCTTAAAACTTCAATTCTTGAATTTCTATCTCTCTTTTATGAATGTTCAAGGAAGTATTCCTCGAGTTTGTTAACAAAGGGGTAGAAGGTGTTATTATTTTTAAAGGAGAAAGCGTTCATGTAATGTTACTAAATATTGATAAAGTTGGAGAAATGTTTTTTACTAGGGGGTGATTGATTTACTAGTCAAGGGGGAAAACAAATTGGTAAAGATTTTGGATAGTGTTGAAGAGAACAAAGTTTTATGAGGTATTTCATGAGGATATTTTCATTTAAATATTATTTCTCACACTAATATTGGATAGAGTGGGATTATATTTGGTGTTAAATGAATCAATGATACACTCCTTAAAGGAAAGAGGCCTGGGATATATATTTTATTAGATCTAGTCAGTTCAAAAATTCCTCGAAGGTTAAAGTTTTAAATCTGATTGAAGTTTAAAATAAACCCAAAGGGAGATATTATTGGAAAAAATCCCCTTAGAGTGTTCTTTGAGTTGTGTTTTTTAACAATGAAGTGTAAGTAATCATTAATTTAATCTATTTTAGTGTGAGAAGTTTGTATTTTGAAGGATGAAATAGGTTTAGATAAATCTATTAAAGGCTAGAGGAAGTTTGCCTAAGTGTAAGGTTGAGACAACCATGTGTAAGCTTGATACAACCATGTATAAGGTTGAGAAAAACCATGGGTATTGACCTCATAAGGTTTAGATAGACCATAGGAATGACCTCATAAGGTTGGGAAAATACCTCATTAGATTGGTTAATGTCTGAAAGAGTCATATTTTGCATTTATATTTTAGTATAAAACAAATTGTTTTTATACATTAAATGGTTAAACTTGTTGGTATTTAATTATTTTAATGTTTTATGTAAGGATTCCATGTTTGGTAGAAAAAAAGAATAAAATTGATTAATTCCACATGAATATCACATCCAATGATAAATGATAGTACAAGAACCAAGTACAGGGATTGAAAATGAAAAATTGGGATGAAACAAAGAAAAATTTACTGGAAAACATCAATTCATGTTGTGAATTTCATTCATGATGTAAACCTTGAAGGAATACAGAACATGAATGAAATATGTGAAGAAAACAAAGTGTTTTGGGACATACCTACATGTGCCATATCTTGACACATATGGTCACACTATGAAACTTCCTAAAATCATTCAGAGAGGGTTTCAAAGCGTGAACTAAGTCATGAGTTCTTTGTCCCCACACATTACATGTCACAAAAACACTATTCACAATGTGAAACCTTTAGATATGACCAATAAAAAAATTGATAAAATTTATGTTGGATTTTTCTTTTAACTCCCAAGGAATCCCCATTATGACCCAAGACCCATTAATTGGGTCATTTGTGACAGCTCGATCACCAACTAAATCCTATAAATAGATAGCCAGGGTAGAGGATAAGAGAATCAGTCAGCTATTGGAGGGTTATACCATTGTGTTGTGTTGTTAGGGTTCTAAAAATTTAGGTTTTTTATTTATTTTAGTTTTAATTTCATTATTTCCCATGTAATTTCATATTACATGTTTTAATTCAAAAATTACCCTTTTCTTTTTACAATATCATTATTATTCTAAAATAATTTCTTTCTCTCTTTACATATCTCCAACATGATATTTTTCACTTAGAAATGGAAAGTGACTAACCCTATGTCTGACCTTGGGAGAGATTTCATAGTGTTATTAATTATTGTGCTTTAAATTCTTAATGTTTGAATCCCATTTGTGGTGAAAAATAGATGGGTGCATGGGTGTGGAGGTCTTCCACCATAACACGAACCTCAAATTCATCCCTTTTCTTTAATTTACTTTTTTTAACTCCCTTATATTAGGTAAAATCTTCATGTAGTATATTTGAGGATGCTTAAAGGGATGAAACAGAATAATGTGGATCTGAATCTTTTAGGAATTGCATTATCATTCAAGGTGTTATCCTACTTGGCTATTGGAGGAGGTGGGAATTTGTGTGCCAAAGAGGTTTCATAGGCATGATAAAATTACACACTCAATAAATTAAATAAAATTAATTAATTTATGAGGTTTCATAAAATATATTATCAAATTTAATTTAAAAAATAAATAAATAATGAAGAAACCAGTGTAGCCAAACCCTAGGACCAAGACCTTTCTTTCCAAACTTGTGTTATGTATATATCTAGTTTAGTTTTTAATTGCATTTAAATTTCATATTTTTCAAAAACCCAAAATTAATTTCTTTTATAAAATAATAAAAACAAAAAAAATAGATTAGGTTATTTATAAATTAGTGTTTGATCAACTGTGACACTCCTCAAGTGAGATGGCCATGGTCAGACTTTGTGTTACATTAGAAAAATAAATAAGCTTTTGCACCGCCCCACAATAAGTTCATGAAAAATTGTGCCATTTTTGGGGATCCAATAATTAATTCTTTCAATTTTTATATTTTCACACTCTTAGTGAATAGTTTCATTATTTTCTTTAAAAAAAATATAAAAAATATAAAAAATATTTTTCCATGATATTTCTAAACTACCCATACTATGCATGGATTTCTCACAAGTGAAACATTAAGAACAAGAGGTAGTTTGTGATTATTTAAATGAGAAGATTCAAAATATTAAAATAAATATAAATTTGGTGAGGATCTAAATTGAGTAAATAGATTATGAGTATTTGGTGCAAGAAAAACCAAATCCAGTGGTGGAAGAGATTTCACCACTCATCTTTGAAGTTGAAGAACCTGAGGAGGTAAAGGATGAGGTGATAGAAAATTCATTCCATATCTCTCAACCATTGTTAGAGGATTGTGATGATGAATGCATGCCTGATTATATTCACATTAGAGATCAACAAGATTTGGATAATTTATATAATGAGTATAAATTGCAATATGATATCCCCATATGTTACAAATTAGAAGAATTAGCACCACTATACCTCACTCTAGCCTTGGAAGAATAAGAAACCACCCAAGATATGGAATTCAAAGAAATACTAGATGAGCTTGACTACCTACTCCACCTATTACAAATCAACTCCAAAGGCACTTTCAATTTAAGAAGAAATTAAAGCTAAACCAACTTAGGGATATGATCCTTTCTTGAACTCTATTTCATTTAATTTTGTTGAATCTGAGTTGAGTATCACCCCTTTATATTTTGAATTTCTAGATTCATATAACTCATATTTTTTTCTTGGAGTAATATGAAAAACAAAATAAACATACCAAGGAACATTTGGATCTCCCCTATGACATTGAACACTTGTTAGAAGGAGTCCATGAAGAGAAAAAAGTGGATCTGTTTGAAGAACCAGTGATATAAGAAACTTACATGAAAAGGAAAGATTTTGAAATTAATCATTCTTACATTAATTTTGATAAAATAAAATTACCTATTAAATTGACCTTTGAATGTTATTGTAATGCATCACACTTTGAGAAACCATTGGACAGTGAAGAAAAGGTTATGCAAGTAGCATCCAACCAAATGGAGGTCCCAAACTTCATCATGCCCTCTCTATGCAAGCTATACCTAATTGAAAAGGGGATGGATCTTGTGTACTATATCCATGGAGTCTTTCACAGCATAGAATAAGAAGTGTAGCTAGGAAAAACAATATGATGTGGTTAAAGTCTAAAAAACTCAACCCACTAACCGATTATGTATAACAACTGGTATAGCCCATCTAGAAGTGGTCAAAACCTAGGGACCACTTGAGGGATGAAACCAATATCTATCCTTATTTTATTTATTTACTTTCTAGGAATTTATATTTCATTTTCATTTTTAATTCTTGGTTTAGGAATAAATTAGGATGCAACCATATATCCCTATATCTATTTTAACTTAATTGATAATTTCCTTACACTTTAATGATTTATTTTTATAGGTATATCATGATGATGAAACATGTGATAGGAGGAAAATTTAGGAGGTTGTCTACATAGAGTTCTCATTATAAAAATTAAATTCATGTTGTAAATTTAATTCACACTGTTAAAGGAATTCATGTCATTAAAATGCTATAGAACAGGGTCATGAAATGAAAATTCACATTGTGAAAATAATTCAAGTTATGAATTGATGCAGAATAGAAAACAATAAAACCATAACTACAACAAAATCATCGTTTAGTGTTTTTCATGTTTCTTTGTCTCAGCCTTTTGCAGTCTGTTTGTTTTGTTTTGGAGTCTGCAACAGCTCCTGTTTTGTTTCAGCATATCAAGTAAGGGTTAAATTTTATTTTCAAATTATGGTTCTTTGATTTCCAATAAGTAATGAATTGTATTTATCAAAGCTATGGCCTGCAATAAGGAATTTCTTTGGTCAAAACTTGATTGTGTAATGAATTTTCATTTTGTAGTAAATGATTATGTTTAGTAAAATTATATTCATTTGTTGTAACATATATTTTTTATACAATTTATATTTTGGATTGTGGACCTTATTTTATATAAGTGATAATTTAATGTATTTGAATTATGTTTTAGTTAAGTTTAGGAAATATAATGTAAGGGATTTAATATTTACTATTGTGCTAAAACTTATTTTAAGGGATCATTTCATTTTTATAATTTATGTCTTATGTTAATGTTTCTCTAAATCATGTTTTGAGAATTAGAAGATAGGGTTTAGTTTGTCCTTAAAAATTTATCTTTTTATAATTGAGTTATATTTAGGGAATTATATTTTATCATGTTTTTATGTTCCAAAGTAAGTGATTACTTTTATTTTAAAAACTTTAATTCATGAATTTATAATTTTGTTAGATGAATTTAATATATATATATATATATATATTCATCTCAAATTCCATGTTTTATACATAAGTTATTCCCAAATTTATTTTTTTAGAATTTAAATTCATATAAATATATGCATGTGATTTCATGTTCATCATACATAAACATATATAAGTATATTTAAGTATTAAATTTCAAACTCTATGACTAATTGCTTCAAGTGATGTAAGTGGGTGCAACATATATATATATATATATATGTGTGTGTGTGTGTGTATATTATACTAGTTATGTAATTCATATATATATGTATATATATATAAATGAAGTTTGTAAATGGGTGTATATGGGTGTATATGGGTGTATTATATATATGTATATTAGGGATAAAATGTTTATTGACATGTTATGACGTTCACTACAACAGTAATAATGAGGTGAAGAAGACCCCAAAACCAGGTCTCCCCCACTATCAATCTCCACTCATTGTGTAATGACACTTCACCCAAGGTGGACACCACATACTCTCATCCATTAATATTCATCATCAACCTCTAATTGTATCCTCACATACACCTAACAATAATTCACTATGCCTACTGGTGTCCCTCTTGTGTGGTTCATGACCCCTAACCAATAACCCAATGCCTCACACCTCCTCTTCTTCTGGTTCTCTCTTATCCATGGTGTTTTCATCATGATTTGACCTTGATTCGTGTCTATTCCTTCATCTTAGGCCCACTTATTCCTTCACAATTACCTCTTCCTCTATTTTATCCTTTTCATTATTGTAATTTGGTTTAGACAAATCCTAGGTAGAGTTCTATCAAAAATAAGTATTTTTGAATCTTTTTTATAAAATGAATTACAAATAATCTATGGTGAAATATTTCTAGGACTATTTATATCACACTTTTCATACACATCAACTATTCTTCAAATACCCTAGTTTGATCCCCAAACCACATCATCCGCATCTTGAATGCCCATAGTTATTTACAGTGCATGGCGCACAACAGCGACAAGAGCCCCCGGTGCAAAAGCGCACGGCGCGGTGCACGGCGCATGGAAATATTAACTTGCGGCGCACAAAAGAGGTGTATACATATATCAACAATAACAAATAATAAATTATACAATTTATATATAAAAACACAGATTTATGTCAATAATTCATATTCCATACATCAAAAAACAAATGAAGCCAACAATGAAACCTACAATTAAATATTAAAAACTATATATCTCAAAAAATAATATATATAAATTCCTGAAATATATTAAAAAACATATATCTCAAAAAACCAAGACAGGAGTAAAAAACCATATATCTCAAAAAAAACAGTAGGAATAATTCGAAAAAATAAGGGGAGAGCAACATAAATAAAATTGAATTAAAACAAAAAAAAAAGTTATTGATTCTAATAGAAGGTGCACCTGCTCTGGACAACATTGTGTATCTAAGTCACGGTGGTTGAGGGATCTCGGCTAAGTCGTGGTCGACTGGGTCATGGAGGTTGAGGGATCTTGGTTTGGTCATGGCAGTCAATGTGGTCTAACACCGGTTGGGTCACTACGCTCACGGGAAGAGTGTTACGAAGAGTCGAAAGGGGAAGTCATTGTTTGACCTCAAAAGAGGTATTTTCAATCGGGCCGTAAGAGTTGGCAGGTTAAAAAAATACAAAAAAATCAAAAAGGCTCAATGGCGCGCGCCATTGGCGCAACATGGCGCGTGCCATTGCGCAATATGGCGCACGCCACAATGAGCCATCTTAAATGAGCCATGGCGAAGCCATGGTGTAGCGCACCACTCCCTGGTGCTAGCCATGGCGCAATGGAGTGCCATGGCGTGCGCCATTAATAACTATGTGAACGCCATTTCTGATGTGGTCTCCACCTTACCACATCAATTTTTATGCAACAACACTAGAAAGTCATTCTCTAGATGAATTATACCAAAGGCACTCAATCCCACCCACCAATGCTCTATCATATCCCAACCACGATGCCTTAAAACTCAAGGAATAACAAAAATGTTGAATTCCCACACCGAAGTCTGAATCTGACTCTTAGTTCAACTCCATGGTCAGATCCTCGATCGTCCCATTTAACCATAATTCTCCACTCATGAGCACTAACACATATATGATCCAAATCACCCTCAAGTCACACCACCACTCTTTTCTATGTGAATACACCAAAGAGAGGTCTAGAAATTCAATCCACACAAGGTTCGTAGAACCTCAAAACCTAATCTCCCAAGTTATTTCATCATGAATTTCCATGAACACCACCACTTATCTAACTTAGAGGCTCATCTTTGTTATATTATGTTTCTGTAATCTTATAATATCATATATATGGATCTCTTTCTCTATTTAGTAGTAACTATGTGTTTTAATTTTTTTTATTATTGTGTAAGCACATTGTGATATACATGGATAAAATCTAGATCACATTACTGAGGAACACACCTTAGTATGTTAAGGGATTGAATGATTTTTTAGATTTTGAAATTTCTAATCGATCCATTGAAGGGAGAATAAAATGTCCATGTCCTAAATGTAAATTTAGAACATGGTTGAAGAGAGATGAAGTTTATGAACATTTAATACTAAAGCAATTACCTGGTCAATATTTTTGTTGGATTTGGTATGGAGAATCGAATGTTACAGAAAGATTGAGAACTGATGTTAATCCACAGAATGAGGTCCCAAGTTCGTCAAAAATGGAAAATGAAATGCAAAACCTCATAAATGATGCATTCAGCACTGCAAGACACCATTATCAGTATAAAAACATATCAGAATAACCAGAAGAGGGTGCTACAAATTGTAACGTGACAAGTGATGTTTTTGAGACTGTAACACAGGCAGATCAAGATTGTAACATATCATTGGATCCTCCTCTTGATTCTGTGGATCCAAATGTAAGAGAAAACTTAACTAAGGAAAATGTGTTTCATGATTTATTTGATAATGGAAATCAAGAGTTGTATAGTGGGTGTTTGAAATATTCAAAGATTTCATTTTTGCTGAAGTTATACCATATCAAATGTCTATGTGGAATTAAAAATAAAGAAATGTTTGTGATATTGGAATTGATTCATGATGCATTTCCTGAAGAAAAAATCCCAGAATCTTTTTATGATATGAAAAAAGTTTTTAACAAGATTGGTCTGAATTATACAAAAATACATGTGTGTCCTAATGATTGTATGCTTTATTGGGAAGAGGATTCAAGTAGACAGAATTGAAAGAAATGTTCTTCTTCTAGATGGCAGGAAAAGGGTTATGTTGGAAGTATGAATGAACATAATTTCATGGAGAAGAAGAAAACGAACACACCTGCAAAGGTTTTGCGTTACTTTCCTTTAAAGCCTCGATTTCAAAGATTATTCATGTCATCGAAAACTACTGAATACATGAAGTGGAATTCTGTAGATAATAACAATGATGGGTTAATGATACATCCACGAGATTCCCAATCATGGAAGACATTTGATTCATTACATCTCGATTTCTCAGCTGATCCTAGGAATTTTCGATTGGGATTGGCTTTCGATGGATTCAACCCATTTGGGACTTTGAGTACCAGTTATAGCATTTGGCCAGTTGTTTTGATCCCTTATAATCTGCCTCCATGGATGTGTATGCAACAAACATCTTTTATCCTTTCGATGATTATTCCTAGAAAAAAAATGCCTGGAAATGATATTGATTTATACTTTCAGCCTTTGATTGACGAATTGCAGGAGTTATGGAGCAACAGTGTTGAGACGTTTGATGTTTCTTCTAAAACAATGTTCAAAATGCATGTTACTTTAATGTGGACCATTAGTGACTTCCCTGGGCTTGGAAATTTATCTGGTTAGAACACTTACATGGGTTTGTCTTGTCCCATTTGTAACTTTGATTTTGAGTCCAAATGGCTACCTCATAGTAGAAAATGGTGCTTCTTGTGTCATCGAAGATTTCTCGATGCATCTCATAGATTTTGGCTGAATAGATCAAAATTTAATGGTTCTATTGATCATAGACCACCTCCAAAGATGTTAACTGGTTATGAAATATTGACACAGCTTGAAAATGTTGAAACAAAATTTGGGAAGGTTCGTCATTTGAATGATAGTAGAAAACGGGTCTGAAGTGCATCGTCAAGCGAAATCAGAACGCAACAATGGAAGAAAAAAAGTATATTCTTCAAACTTTTGTATTGGGAATTTAATTTGTTGCGGCGTAATTTTGATGTGATTCATATTGAGAAGAATTTCTATGACAATTTGATTTTCACATTTCTTAATGAGCATGGAAAGTCAAAGGATCATCTCAATGCTCGCAAAGACTTATAAGCAATGAACATAAAACGCGATCTCTGGCCAGATGAGAATGAAAAGTATCCTCTGGAAATTTTTCAATGAAAAATAGGGATAAAGATACATTCCTTAGAATTTTAAAGAATGTTAAGGTATCTGATGGGTATTCAAGTAACATCTTGAGGTGTGTTTACTTGAAGAATCATAAGTTACATGGATTGAAAAGTCACGATTCACATATTTTGTTACAACAGTTACTACCATTGGCATTGCGTACATTATTACCTGAAAAATTACTGTTGTTGTACTCCAATTCTGCACATTTTTCAGACAACTATGTTAGAAATCTCTACATCCATTTCAGCTTGACAACCTCCAAGAGAGGTTTGTATTGACCCTTTGTGCAATGGAGATGATCTTTCCTCCGTTGTTTTTTACTGAAATGATGCATTTAACTGTGCATTTGGTTGAGGAAGCTAAATTAGGTGGCCTCATTCATTATCGATGGATGTATCCAATTGAGAGGTACTTTATTTATATGTTTTTCAGTTAAGTAAACAATTTTTGGTACTTAATTAAATGCATAATTATGTTTATTTTATTTCACAGATATCTTGGGCATTTGAAATCATATGTGAGAAATAAAGCTCAACCAGAAGGCTCTATTGCTGAAGGCTATTTGGCTGAGGAGTGTCTTACCTTTTGTTCTCGATACTTGGATAATATTGAGACAAGATTTAATCAAGTTGGACGTATTGATGACACATCGACTCAATCTCAAATACATCAGAAATCCAAAATATTTCCTGCAATTGGCTGATCAGTTGGGAGGACCTCAAATGTGACACTGACTGAATTGGAATTATTACAGGCACATAGATATGTGATGCTGAATAGTGAAATTTCAGATCCATTTATTGAAGATTTGAGGATACAAACAAAGAGACGAATGAGAGGCCGAACATGAAATGAGAAAGATATAACGAAAGCTGTTAATAAAGAGCTTGTAGAATGGTTTGCACGACGTGTAAGTTCATAAATATTGCAATAAGTATGAATATTTGTTTGACACATACATTTTGTAAATATAATAAAGTATATTTATTTTTTCAGATCATGAATACTGATACTCGAGTAGAGGTGTCAGAAGATTTGAAGTTTCTTTCTAGAGTTCCTCTAAAACAAGTTAAAAAGTTCGACACTTATAATGTAAATGGCTTTAGATTTCGTACAGTCGATCGAGAAGTGGGTTTGAAAACATAGAATAGTGGTATATTTACATTTTCTGAAGTGGAATACTATGGAAATCTGCATGATATTATTGAATTAAACTACCATGAAAATTTTTCTGTTGTTTTATTCAAATGAAAATGGTTCGATATTATCATAGGTGTTAAAAGAGATTCTTTACAATTTACTTCTGTGAACTTCTCTCGCTTGATGGATGTTGGTGATCATAAACTATATGATCTATATATCTTAGCATCGCAAGAAAAAATGGTATATTATGTGAATGATGTTTTCGATGAAGGGTGGAGTGTAGTTTCTCATATAATATAAAGAGATTTGTATGATATGGGTGATGAAGTGGAAAATCTGACCTCTGAAATTGAATTTAATCAACAACAGGAAGCAGAATTATTTGTCCATCATGATATTGAAAATATTATTCTAGAAAGGATGAATGAAGTGGATGAAGCAATGGATCAAGAAACCAACATGATTTAAGGGGGAAATGATTGTATGTACAATTATTTATTTATTCAGTAACCACTTGTTTCATTTCTGAATTCATTCATTATCACTGTTATATATTTTTTCTGTTAGTACTGGGCATCTATTATCATTTTTTATTTTTTTTCTACATAATTTTTTTGAAATATATATTCAGAACTTAATTTTATTTGATTAAATGACAGGAATGCCAAGGAGGAAGCAGTACACTATTTCATCTAGTTCCGTGACAGATGATGATCCATCTGGCTCCCTCCCCACGACATCTAAGGCACCTGCTGCCGACACCTCTACATCATCTCCCCCTGCACCATCTCTCACACCGTATTTGGATGTCCCATTAGAGTCTGAGTTATTGACTCCCCCTTTAATTGCCTCAGCAGTGGGGCAGCGACATGCCCCTTCCAGTTCATCACGGGCATACTGGAGTGTCACTTTCATAGGTACAAATTTTAATTAAATAAATTTATTGCATTTTGATTATACTAATTGTTTGCTCATTGAAGATGAAAAAAATGCAACCATGGAGAAAAACATAAAAAGTTCAGATGTTTGGAATATGACTGGTGAAAAGATAGTCGTGTCATTTGATTCTTATGGGATCCCGACAGATGACGCTATGGGGTTACTTGGCCAGATTCTAGGCCAGCTGGCAGCGGAGCCCATTTCCCTTCCTATTTCATATGATGATTGGAGACATATCCTCCAAGCTGGAAAAATAAAGTTTTTGATTCTCAAATAAAGGTAAATTTATTACATTATGGTTTAATTTAATGTCATGTTACTAATATGTTCAAAATGAATTTCTGTATACAGATGTTCTTCCACTTTACTGTTTTTGATTTGATAGCATGGAAGTGGACGTTGAAAAATCTAGGTAAGAAATGGAAAGATTTAAAATGGAGATTGTGGTGTGATGTCAACAATACCTCTTTGACTGTGCAACAAATGTATGAGAAGCTACCCAGTGGGGTACCGAAAGAACAGTGGAAAGTTTTTGTTGACAGACATCGTGATGATAAGCGGATGGTATTGAAATATATATTATTATATTATCCTCATTTTACATTTATACATGTATATGAAGAGGACATGAAATTTAATACATTACTATTAAATTTAATTTTATTTATTTCAGGATCTCTCAAGACAGAATGCATCAAACCGGGCTAAGCAAGTCATCCCTCACACTGTGAGCTCAAAAAGCTTTTCTAGAAGCTGAACGACATTGGTAATATTTTAATTAGTTTAAATATTTATAATATAGTATTATATATTTAATATATTGAATTGTTGATTTATCTTTGATTAATGCAGTCACAGATTTTAGGGCACGAAGCATCTCGAACTGAACTATGGTTGGATGTTCACAAGAAATCAGATGGAAGTTTTTTTAACAAGCCTGCTAAAGAAGTTGGGGTATGAAGTCAATTTTTTATTATAATAACTTATTATTAGTTTTTACTGTGTTAATATATATTGATATTTTATTTATTGGTAAAAATTAAAGAACTATGGGATTCCAATCCTGCGCAGTCCTACTCAGTCTCCCAGGATGACCCGGTTGCTAAAGTCCTTGGGAAGGAGCATCCTGGTAGAGTGTGAGGGATGGGTTTGGGACCCGTACCATCTGAGGTTTTTAGCAGGCCACCGGGGATGGAATCTTCATCTACTCCTGGCTTTAGTCAGCCCATACCCAGAGATGCTCAGAAAGAGATTGTTTCTCTACGAAACACAGTTCACCAGCAGGGGGATCAGATATCTTCTTTGCAGAAAGAGTTGATTGAAATACATCAGCATATGAGAAGATATGCCCCCAGTGGTAGCGCATCAACTGGTGGTATGCAGGTAAATCACAAAAAATCAAAATCATTTAGTTTTCTAACTTTCATTGGTTTTAAGTTTTAATATAAATATGAAACCATATTTAATTTTCAATATAATGTTCTTATAGGTGACGGCAGAAAGTGGTGATGAAGTTGGCAAGGGTGACGATGCATCATTGGACCCTGAGTGTTTGTATTGTTCATGTGTTGAACAAATATGAGAACAATTGGTTTGTATATGTAACATTTTTGGCACATAGTTTCCACCAAACATTTTCATGTACTAAAATTTCCTTGATTTCTCATGTTTCATTTTATGCATTTTATTGATTTCTGATGTTTATTTTTATGTCTTGATTTCTCGAGTGTGGTATACATCATTCCATTTAGGCCTATGTTTGAATTGGTAGTCGATATTTTGGATGACTATGAGTTAAACCCATTGTTGATGTGTTGAAAAAATTGGGTCATTTCATAGTGATCAAGGGGATAGTGTTGTGGACACATTGGTGAGGCCCTTGTAATTTGTCTTACTGGGAGACCCTTTTGAGTGGTAATTTACCACCGCTAAATGGAATTTCTCTTGTAGTGAATCCTGTCTTTGTTCTAGGGAACCAAACATTGTGATACATTGGGATTAAAAACACCTAATATACTTATATAGATCTGCCATTATATCGAATATCAATAAGATGGAGGTTCCAAATATGGGTGGTATAGGATTTGAATCCACACACTCAAGATATAAATTCCAATAAGGTTGTACTCATTCACATAAAAACTCAATGGAATCCATATGATAAGTGAATGAATCCACCGACTCCTAAGATACTACATCCTAAAATACCATTGGGATAATTTCCTTATATTGATTGAGATATATACCCCATGAAGGTAACTATAGATAAAACACTAATGTTGTGGTAATTTGCATCAATTTATTTCATCCTAATCAAGTTGTACATCTCATATCAACCTTTATTGATTGATTAATCTACTAATATTATATAATATTAGATAAATGAGGTATGATAACATCAACCAAATCACCATACATAATGGGTTTTTTCCCTATAGAAATTTAATATTGATTTTCACATGTTATACTATTTTGATTTTTAACTAAGTAATATTATCTTATGTTGAGATGGTTTTACTATTTTTTACTGGTGAGGAGGTAGTGGATTCATCCGCACCTATTTCATACTCAATAGAATCATGTTTCCCAACATCAATTGGGTTAACATTGAAGAAATATACTAATGTGTTACCACCAATAGAAAACACATATTTACATTGTAAGAGGGATATCATTAATTTGGGTGTGATCCCATAGGATGAAAGATACTGGAGATGAACATGAGGAAAAAATGATAAAAAAATCCCCCACCCATGTGGGTTATGTTTTCCATTGTAATTTTATAGTCACAAAGGCCACTTAGGATATATTCTGATGCTTTTAGATATTAGAGCATTGTAACCATCCCTATTATATTATCTAGATATTATAATGGGACTCAAGGGTGGTTAAACTAGTAGGGGAATAGATATACTCTTGAGTGTCAGTGGTTGGATATCCCCAGTGGGATTAACTTTTAGATGCTTGAGTATAGACAATAGGGAAAAACACCCTATATATCTTCTTGATTACTCAAGGTCTCATGTTAATAAAAATGACTATATTGAACATGATACTCATAATGAAGTTCTAAGGTGATTTCTACTTTATGGTGGACATATTTATCCAAATTAATATGATAATAGAAGAACGTGTTCTCATGATCTATTGAAAGGATACAAAAAGGTTGGATGTGAAATTATGGACCAATGGTTTTGCCATAGAATATTTTTAGTTGGACAACCTATGGGGCATTATTCCCTATAGATTACCATGGGTGTCATATAATGTCAGGATAGATCCATTTAGATGGTATTCCTGAAATAAGGTGTGAACCATCATGCACTCATTTTATAAGGGTAGGAGACAATGTATGTCAGGGTATGGGGAACATATATTCATAGAAATTGAGTCCTATGTATGACATAACAATTGTTTTCATGCCTCACCATTGTGTTCCTTATGGGTAATATCAGTTTGTTTTTGGTCTTGAACATAATTGGTGCATTTGGTGATTCAATTATAATTGAAGGATGTGATGAAGGTATTGAAAAGGAAACACAATGAAGAAACCCATCAATACATCATCAAATGTAAGAGTTCATAGTTTATCAATCCAATTTCATGTTAATGGATTCACATTAGGTTATATATTTTTTGATGAGAACCTCAAATGGGCTTCCATGTATATGAATATTTGGTATGGATGTCCTTTTAGAACTAAATTACAATGAAAGGTGTTCACTAGTGATTCATACTATAGATTCTTCAAAATAGGTATTGGTAAAAGGTGTGAGATTTTGGGATCATCAAATATTATTTGGGTGGAATCATTTGAATTATTGGATTCCCTTATAGATTTATGATTTTTTAATGAATAATATCAAAATACTAGTGTTTAATGAGTTACCCCTATTCCTATGATCTCTCTGAATCTATGTAGATATGAAAATATATGATTTTTAGGTTAATCGTACATATAATACATGTTTATGATTCATTTGTTTGAGGCCAAATAGTTAGGAAATTATTCATTTTTCGCCATACAAAGAGGTCGTAGGTGTTTCTTGTTGTATGTTGGTATGTACAATATGGTTCATTCTTATATATCATGTCAATGTTTACTTATTTTTTTCAATTTATTCTATACTGATTTCCTAGGTTGATGTTTCTTGTTTTCTGTTGGTATGTACAATATGGTATTTCTGGTTTGATTTTTCCTTCAAGGCAGTGGTTCAGCGGAAGCAAAAAAATTATTTATTTTTTCTGGTCAGCTTTTAGCGGCGATTTAAACCACCGCGAAATGTACATTGGCGGCGGTTTAAACTGCCGCTAAACGGTGAAATCGCTGCTAAATGTAAAAAAAAAATTACGTTTCGCGGCAGTTTTAACCACCGCTACATAGTCGCATTGTAGTTGGTCATTCTGTGGTGGTTCTCGTGACTTCAGCGGTGGTTTTATGGCCGCAGGATTCGAGTTTATTCGCGGCAGATATAACCGCCGCCAAAACCGTCGTGAATAAACTGATGTCAAGGGCTCGTAAAAACTGCCGCTAAACTAAGTAAAACTGTCGTGAAATGAGGCAGCTACGATGCTTTCCTTAAACCGCCGCGAAACTCAAAAAAAACCACCGCTAAATGGAGATTCTCTTGTAGTGCATTATTATCTAAAGAAAATCTCCAATATAAGGGGATTATGAGTTTAAATTCTTTATTTAATCGTTTCTCTCATTATTTTAAATTTTTTTAGAGCCTTAAAATATAATTTCATGCTCCAATTGAACTCTTATACTCTAGAGTTGATCTAAGAGACATAAGTTTCTTAGGATAATCATTATTACATATTTTAAGCTTCATTGTTGATATGATGAGATTAGTAAAATGGTAAAATAAATGAGTAAGTTTAATCATGGTGGTATAAATTTAAAAAATCATGATTTTTTTAGATAAGTTGACTTTTTTAAATAAAATTCTTCTCAGATTTGATGTGTTTTGAATTTATAAAACTGATATTAATTAGTTTATTGTTTTTTTCATTTCCATGCATAATTATCCCAAACCATATTTTTTTATACTTGAGAAAAAAAGGCATGTTTTCTTCTAGAAATTTTTTGATATATTATCGAAGTTGTGACCAAATAGAATCAATTTTAACATGATTGGGGAATTTTTATTGATTAACACTTAATCCTTGGACCCACCTTAACATCAATCCAAATTTTTCCCATATAATCCATGAATTAACTTGCTAGGAATTAGACATGTTATAAGCCTATTATATCCATTCTTTCTCTAATAATACTATATTTCATGGTATTTAAAATACTAAGTGTGGGGGAGAGGTTTTCATGGTATATGGGGGTGTACTTCATTTTTTGTGGGTTTCATGAGATTTGTGGATAAGTCGTATTTTCATTGTACTTTATTATTCACTTACCTTGTTAAAAAAATATAAATAAAAAAGAATAAGAAATGGGTTGTGTATTTTGAGGATAAAAAATCACCATTTTCAAACCAATGATCTTAATATCATATGTGGTTAGGTGGTGGCTATGATATTTTTCTTAAAATAAAATTTTCAAAAAAAATAAAATAAATAAAAAGAAAATGATAAAAAGGAGAAAAATCAAAAAGAAATTGGGGGAGATTCATTCATTATGCTTACTTTTATCAAGTGCATGCTTTGAGTGTTGGGGTTGGGAGATAACATTTTTTCAAGATTATTTCATTAAGCTTATATTTTGATATCTTGCTGTTTGATAATGATTCAAAACTCCTTTTTGAGCTTTATTTTATTAATTACCTACCTACCCTATGCCTTAAAGATATTTGAACTATAATTAAAAGACCTTATGATTAATTTTGATTTCTATATTTACTTTGTGGAGATGTTATATGTCTTGAAATCCTATAGTAATTATAATGTACTTGAGGTATGATAATAGCTTCATTACATCTATTACCTTGAGATATGAGAAAAAATCATTCAACATGAGGTTAATTGAAATTTTCATGCACATTAATAATGAATTAAGAAATAAAAATTAAAGTAATTAAGAGAATTTTTATTTTGAAAGAGGAAAATTAAAAGGTTTGATTGACTTGTTTCTTTTAAGTGTGAGAATTTAGAGGAATTATCTTATGTGAAATTTGAAAGTTTATTTTCCATTGTCAAAAATTTGATTATATTGCTTTTTAAATTTAAACATTGGTAATATAAAATTCCTTTGAATTGTTGTTGAGATTACATGATTGAGGACAAGAAAGTTCTAAGTGTGGTGGAATTAGTAGAGTCATATTTTGTATGTATATTTTAATATAAAACATGTTTTTTTGAAACATTAAATGATTAAATTTATCAGTATTTAATTATTTTTGATTTTATGGAAGGATACCATGTTTGGTAGAAAAATAGCATAAAAGTGATGAATTCCACATAAAGATCATGTCTCGCAACAAATGATAGGACATGAACCAAGTTTGGGGCTTGAAAATGAAGAACTAGGCTGAAACTAAGAAAAATTTACTGGAAAACATCGATTCACGTCGTGAATTTCATTCATGACATGAACCCTGAAGGAATACATGATGTGAAGTCAAGACATGAAGAAAAATAATTGTCTCAGTCTATACCTAAATGTGTCACGATGTGAAACATATGGTCATGCCATGAAAGTTCCTCAAATCACTCATAGAGGGTTTCAGAGCATGAACCAAGTCATGAGTTGTTCATCCCGGCACATTACACATTGTGAAAAAACTATTCATAATGTGTAACCTTCATACAAGACCAAGAATGATCATATTTGATGAAATTTATATTGGAATTCCCTTTTAACTCCTAAGGAATCCCCATTATGACACAATACCTATTAATTGGGCCATTTATAGCAGTCCTGATCACCAGATGAAGCCTATAAATTTATGGTTAGGGAATAGGAGAAGAGAATCAGTCATCCATTAGAGGGTTATGTCATTACACTATGATGTTAGGGTTATTCTACATTAGTTTTTTGATTTATTTTATTTTTAATTTCTTTCTTTCCCATGTAATTGTATATTTTATATTTTAATTTAAGTGTTACCCTTTTCTTCTTCCAAACTCATTCTTCTTCTAAACTAATTTATTTTTCTCTTTCAATCTCTTCATCATGATATCTTTCACTTAGAAATGGCAAGGGATTAACCCTAGGCCTAGCCTTGGGGGAGGTTTCATAATGTTCTTAATTATTTCACTTTAAATTCTTAATGTTTGAATCTCATTTATGGTGAATGAGAGAGAAGTACATAGGTTTGGAATTTGTCCACCATAGCATGAATCTTGAATTCATCCCTTTTCTTTGATTTACTAATTTTCCCTTCCATATCTTGGGTGAAATCTTCATATGATGTATTTGAGGATACCTAAAGGTATGGAACAACATATGGTGGAGCGGGGTCTTTTAGGAATTGAATTATTAGTAGAGGTTTTATCCTACTTAAATAGTATAGGAGACGTGATTTGGTGTGTTGAAGAGGTTTCCTAGGAATGATAAAATTTAACACTCAATAAATTAAAGAAAAATAATTCATTTATGAGGTTTAATAAAATGGATTATCAAATTTAATTTAAACAATAAATGAATAATAAAGGAACATGCATAGACAAACCCTAGGACCAAGACCTTTATTTCCTAACCTACATTCTATATGGATCTAATTTAGTTTTTTATTGTATTTAAATTTCATATTTTACAAAATCCAAAATTAATTGATTTCATAAAATAATAAAAACAACAAAAATAAATAGATTAGGTGATTTAGAAATTAGTGTTTGATCAACTATGGAACTCCTCAAGCGAGGTGATCCTCATCAACCTCTATGTTTCATTAGAAAAAAAAATAAGATGTTGTACCACCCTATTATAGGCACATCAATGTCCCTGTAAGGTTGGTGTGAGGGCTCATAAGGTTGATGAACTAATTCATAAAATTGGTGTGTCTTTTTACATGGTTTTTGAGAGCTACTCACAAGGTTGGGAAAATCCTTATAAGGTTGATCGATATTTCATCAAGCTTTGTATTATTATCCAAAAAAAGTTAATGGTATATTTTATCTGTTATAAAATATGATTTTTATTGGAAATAGATTTGAGTGGAGATAGTCGCACCAAGTTTTGAAGGATATTCAAGCCATGATATTTAAATAATCATAAGGATGATTGAGGCTAATTTTGTAGAACCCAAAATGGTCATGCCTCACTTAGTGAAAAATGTGACAAGTGACATAGAGGATGCAATAGCTTCGAGATGGTTGTATTTTTAATACATCGATTGGTTAGAAGTTGGTAGATTAGGCTATTGGCTGGATATTTCATCATGGAAGAAGTATGTTTTCATATATGGAAAGTGAATTTTTTTACATAAAAAGTGGAAGAGAAATAAAAACAAAAAAGGAAGATTCAATTTTTTGAGATAAATAAGGAATATTTCCAAATCAACACTGGAAAAGTTAAACAGGGTTTTTTTAAATATTAATCAATAATTTTTTAAGAAATAAAGTGGATCTAGAGTAGGGGGAGTTCCAAGATTATGGGATAGAAGGTTGAAGATGATGAGGCGGGTGGTTTTATAAAAGTTTTTTTTACTAGGAGATCGTCCATACAGTGTTGAATTGTTACACCAACATAGTGCATTTTTATCATCTACAGTTATGTATAAAAAGAAGTTTGTAGGAGGTGTTGTTGGTTTCTCTCAATGAATAATAGTAGTGTGTTCTTCTATTTTCAGTGGGAATTGTAAACTCTGTGGTTCAGTGTGGCCCCTCTATTATGTAACTAAACCAAAATCAATTCACTCTAGTGTCTTGGATGCATAAGCACATTTTCATAAATTCTCCTTAGATTACCCTATTTGGGTGAGCCAAGTAAAAACTCTCATGTGTCATTTTTACTGATTCATCACTCCATGGAGTTAGTGAGAAAGGTATGAGAGTGTTCCTTTAAGAGGGAGAATGATATCAAATATAAGGATTTATATTTTAATTACAATACTTTTATTTACCCCCCCCCCCTTAGAGTGTATCCCTTGATTGGTATTAACACAAACACATCAATCAGGACCCACACACACTTAAGGGATGACAACAAGTATTTTACATGGTTTTAACATTAGTCTTACATACATGGGAGAGCATTTATACTTCATTCATATAAGAATAAAATATTATAATCACAATCGACTAAGTCAACCAATATTAGATCACTATAAGTCACACATAAAAGTGGTCCCGATCCACCTATTTATAGTAGGATTAGCTGGTCAATTGGTCTCACTACCTTATAAGATTCATGGAGGAACCTTCATTGGTATTGGACACCATTGATTTCCCATGAGTCACTCGGCTTCATATGTTGTATTCTTGTGGACAATATGTGTTCCAAAATTCATTTATATGTGGCCTTTAAACCTCTTGTTACTCTAACATGACCATAGATCACACCCTATATAGAATCTGATTCTACACACCATCATCTAGACATGACCACATGAACACCTGGTTTCAGAACATGTCCTCTGAACCATGCCTGCCTCCACTGGACTCCCACTATCATTTTCCTCCTCCAAAATCCTAAACCCAAGTTTTGAAGTCACTCCTTTTAGACTTAAAGAATAATAATCATGAAAGATTATTCAAAAACTATAACAAATAAAATACTGAAATTTTATGAAAAAAATCATAGGATAATCAATAGAAATTATAGAGATATTTTGGGGCTTAAAAATGGGTGTTGGTTCAAATAACCGTACCTCTTTTTGATGATTCAGTTGATGGTTTTAGGTGCAATGGGAGTGTTTTATTGTGGGTGATATATTAAAATTTCTTTTAATAATCATTTCCTTAAACCATGATAGTATCTTTCATAAAAAAAATTATAATTTATTTATTTAATATCTAAATAGATAAATACATGATCTTAGTAACTTTCTTCGTTGATTAATGTTGATAATTCTAAAATACCCTTTTGTATTTCCTTTTTTATGCTGTGAAGATCCAAGGATATAATCCCTCTAGCGATGATACACACATGGTTCAATGATCTCTGAGTAACACCACTCAATATTTGGGTGCCAGAAAGGTGAATCTAATGTCACATGTTGTTCATTCTTTATCGCTCATTCTTTGGTCTTGAAGAAATATCTATTACATTTCTCATTCTTTAGAGGGGGGAGAAGGAGGAGTTAATAGAGAATTATTTATGAAAAACAATTCTTTATTCTCAAATTTGGATCACTACTGGAATTCTGGGATATACCAATGGGGCTATACCAACAGTTTTCAAAAACCATTGGTATAGCCTACCTTATCCCAACGGTTAGGTAAAACCGTTGGGATAGGCTATTTATATGAATCTTATCCCAATGGTTTTAAAAAACTATTGGGATAGCTTTTATTCATGCCAATGGTTTTTAAAAAAACTGTTGGCATAGATCTTCCCAATTTACACAACGTGGGAACCCCTCCCCTCCTCCCATCGAGTTATATTCCCAAACCCTAATAGAAGCAAGTGTTCTACTTTTTTCCCAACCCATGACATTATGATCTCTTGTCTCTTCTTGATTTTATTTCATTTTTATTCAATATTAAATCAGTGGTTTCCAAATCATTCAGGAATTATATCAACCATCCATTTCATTTTTATTTTTGGTTTAAAACACCACAACAGAATCTTTTTTTGTGTACATTTAATTTCTTTTGATCCTAATTAATCTGGTTTGATTTTCGCATTATTATATTTGTTTTATATTTGTTTGGGTTAGTTAAAACTAGTTTGGTTTGGTTTGGGTTTGTTCTATTCAATTTTTGATTGGTTCATTATTTTTGTTCTACTTCATTTTGGTTCCAATTAGTTTAGTCCAATCTCTATATTTCTATTTTAAATTCATGTAGTTGCAATACTATTAGGTTTGGAATATCCTCTTGTAGCATTAAATCATCAAAAAATTACTATAGAATCAATATTATGTCTATAAAACTTAGATAACATATCAGCATACTACTATTTCATTTTCAACAAGGATCACAAATCCATTTTAATATTTAATTCCATTAAGAACTACAAAATCATATTCATATTTAATTTATAGATTTAGTTAATCAATAATTTCTTAATTTTAATATTTCTATATATATTTGAATTGTTCATCCTATATTGATCCTCATTTTATCTCGGTGAAGATACTCTTTATCATTCTTCTAGATATAATCAAATATCATTTTGTGATATTAAAAACACTTTAGAACATATCAAGAATCAATGAAATTATTATAGAAATTGTTCACAAATGTTTATTTTTATATATTATCATTTAAAAAATATAGTTTAATAAAATGAGGACATCATACAAATCATATCATGTTATATTCATCGAATCATAGCTTAAATAATGGATATAAAATGAATAATGATATTTTGATCTTAGAATCATGACATAAGAATCATTTGATATTAATTTCATATTTGGAATATAAATTATAGATACTTGGTCATTCACCTTTATAATTATAAAAATTTCATAAAGGGATGACTCAAATAGTAGTTTAGATTACTTGTATGAAACATTAAATAATATGTACACATATTACACAAATGTAACATTAATGTCTCACATACAGATTTAAATCAGTCAAACATAAATGATTCATTGAGTCCAATTGTCTCTTTTGAAGGTACCTAATGACTTTTACATTTATTTAAATGACTCATACACATATACAATCTTAGCCCCATTTTATCCATAATTATTATCATATGTTATATATTTAAACTAAACCAACCCAATTGACAAAACTAGAATGGAAAATATTTGAACTAAACCAATCCAAAATGACCCAACTTGAATAAAACCAAGCTGTATCAAGTTGAACTAAACCATATCAAACAGCACCAAACCAAACCAAATAGAATTTATTTGAACCAAACCAAATATAATTGATTTTAACCAAATGAAATAGAATAGATTTGAACCGAACTAATCCACTTTGAATCAAACTATCCTGAATTGAAACAAATAAAATTGAACCAAACTATATGCACTTGAACTAAAGATACACAACCCCAACTAAATCAGACTAGACCAAATCAATAATAATTGATCTAACCTAACCCGACTAAAACCAAATTTAAATAAACCTAATTAAATAGAATTAACCAAAAAAAAACTAAACCAAATAAAATGAACTTGAACCAAACCAAATTGAATGAGAGAGTCACTAAGTCATCTATATGAAGGTCCTTTATGCATCATCAATTTATTCACTCAATTAAATATCATTTAAATAACACCCCCTAAGTATTTATTATATGTAAGACACATTATCATAATGAAAGACTTGACCCTTGATGGATTTAGCACATTATTCAATTCAACAACATATATATCATTATAAAATATATAATTCATTAATTTTAAAAAAGGGTCAATTGCACAATGTCGAGAGACAACACATATCACAATAAATATAAAAACATGTATAATACTAAGGGGGTAGGTTTGAATAACTACTTATCTTATAAGAAAAGAAATTACCTCTTTAAGAACCACCCAACCATCGCTTTGTAGTAATATCCAAGTGTACTGGTTATTTACCTCACACATGAGGCCCTATCTCATGCCAAGAATTGCTAAAAACTAATTAGAACATTTATAATAACTAATAAATTTATTTTAAATTATCATAAATAATGATTAATTAACCAAGTGACTATATTTCATAGAATATGGCTACCTATAAGTAGTACTATTTTATAAATGAATTTATTAAATAAGAATAACATTAATTAAAATGTGAATAGAATAAGAGAAAAAATAAAAACAATAATTATAAACACAATTTTGTGTAGTATTATGTATAGTTATTACTCATTGATATAATTGAATTAAATATAATCATTTTATATTTATATTATTTTGTTATATATATAGTATTTTTTTGTCTTTTATACAATGATTCTCATATAGACTAGTGTGTCAGTTAAGGTTTCATATAAAGTGAACAATTCTCATTACCTTAAATATATTTTTTATTAAACTTAAATCTTATTTAATTTCTTTTAAGACATGACATATAACATTTTTTAGAATAATAGATAGAATTTGGATGTATGAAACTGATCAGATCTCAAGAGATTTTCAAAACAAGTTGGGGATCTTTTTAGATTCTACATTTAACAACACTTCAGATAGTGGTCACATACACTACCCATGTTATAATTGTGTTGGAAGACGTTGGTTGATTCATGAAGAAGTTATATATCATATAACCAAATATGGTTTTCAAATAAACTACTATGTGTGGTATCAAAATGGTGAGAAAATGAAATCTCAAAATGTTAATGATCCAAATGAGATAACTAAATTGGAGAATTTATTAGATGATTAGTTTTTGTTCATTCATCATCATGAGAAGGAAGGGATGTCGACCCAAGAAGAATTAGATATGATCACACATGATGAATGTAATAAAAATTATGATGTTGACAGGGTGAAAAAATTGAATGATGTTTTCATGACTCCAATATATCGATAATGTGGTAAAATGAAAAAGATAGAATTTTTAATTCAACTATTTCATGGGAAACCCATGTATAACACTACCATCAATTAAATTCTTACATTTTTTAAGTAATTGCTTCCATATGGTTCATATATTCCCTCAAACCATTATATGGCATGGAAGTTAGTTGAGTAACTTGAATTTTCAAAAAAAATCATGCTTGACTGAAAGATTGCAGATTATTCTGGGAAGAAACTGCTGAACGAAATGATTTTATAAAATATGGAACATCTTGATGGAATCCAAAAGCTAATAGAACACTATCCCATATTCCACATAAATTAATGTGGAACTTTCCATTAATACCAATACTCCATAATCTTTACATGTCTGATGAGATATGAATAAAAATGTAATGTCATGATACTGAGATAAAGAAAGATAATGATGAGTTGGTTCATCCTGCAGATGGATTTTCATGGAAGATATTTGATGATCAATATCCTAATTTGATAGGTGAAATGCATAATGTGAGTTTGGGTCTATAATGTGATGGTTTTAATCCATTTGGACATATTATTACTTTTCACTGCACATGGTCATTTTTCATATACATTTATAACCTTCCTCCATGGATGTGTATGAAAAAACATTTCAATTTCATGAGTATACTCATATCTGAACCTTATGATCCAAGAAATGATATATATGTATATATGAATAATTTAATAAAAAAGTTGAAAAATCTTTGTAATGTGGGTGTGCACATATACGATGCATGTTTTAAAGACATGTTTTAGATGCATGATGTGCTTATGTGGATGATCAATGATTTTCCTGCTTATGAAATGATGTTTGGATAGAGAATAAAGGAAAAACTATCATGTCCTATTTCTATGAAGAATACATGATCCAAAAGACTAAAATATTATCATAGTTTTATTTTTATGTTATATCTATGATTCTTTCCAATGGATCATTCATATAGGAATAATCATCAAATATTTGACAATACCATGGAGACTGAAAATCCACCTCAATGTATTTCTAGAACTGATGTTCTTAATGAATTATAAGATTTCAGTTTTTCATTCGGGAAGGGTTAGATGAAATCTAGAAAGTGGAATAATGTTTCCATTGAAACCAATTACAATTGGAATAAGATAGATATCTTCTTTGAGTTTTCTTATTGGTCAACTAATTTGTTACGCCATTTCTTAGATGTAATGAACATTAAAAAGAATATATGTAAAATGTTGCTTTCAATTATTCTAAATGTAAATGTAAAGAAAAAATATGATTAACGATCTTGGTGTGACTTGGTGGATTGGGTCATCATACCATAATTGAATCCTATGTATATCAATGAAAATAAATGGGAAGTTCTGTGTGCTTCTTATGTAATGACACCTAAAGAAAAAAAATCAATTTATGGAAGTACTAGAGATTATTAAAGTTTCTGATGCCTATTCAATAAACATATCAAAATGGGTCAATATAATAGAGTTGAAGTTGAAATCTTTTAAGACTCATGATTATCACATCCTTCTGCACCAGTTGATTCTGATAGTAATCTATCATCTTCTTTTCAATAATGTAAGGGTGTCAGTTATTCAGTTGTTCCATTTTTATAGAGATCTTTGTGCTAATAATTTTTTCAAGATTTTATTATAAAAAATGTTAGTATAGGCACCATTATTTTTTTAGTTAGATAAATTATTTTCTCCATCATTTTTTGCATGTCTGTTGCATCTAATTATCCATCTTCCAACCAAAATACTTCTTATAGGACCCATTTCTTTTTATTGAATGTATATAACTAAAAGAAATATGTACACATTGAAGTATTATGTCTAGAATAGTAATCATCCTAAAGGTTATATCATTAAAGGTTACTTGGATCAAGAATGTATGGATTTATATTCAATGTATTTGTCTGATCTAACAATGATATGGAATAGACCAATGAGAAATGAAGAAGAACAATATGAGAAAATTGAACCCAGTTTTCCATCACTTCCCCAAACAGGGGGAATTCCTGGATCATATACATTTACCACATTAATCCTTGAAGTGAAGTAGATAAAACATTGAAAAATTTTGTTTAACTGTGATTTTTTCGATGACTACATCAAGTAAGTAAATTGAACATGTATATCTTATCTCATCTCATATAATTTTACATATTTGTTAAACTATTTCTATTTTTTTAGTAGGGAACATAAAATATGATAAATAGAAAGCATTATTATTTATCTTTTATAAGGAGAGAGACTTTTTATAGAAAAGAGTTTTCTACTTGGTTGAAATTGAATTTAGAAATATTACTATAATAAATTAACAAAATCAACATTTAATTGAGTTTAATATTCATTTATATTTTAGGTATTGATATTTATTACTGAATATGTCTGTGAGGAAATAATATCTTTGGATTTTGGTCCTAATTCCATGGTTAGAGAATGCAAATCAATTCTGATCAATGAGTACAAATTTATTATCAATGAACAAGAAATGAACATGAGGCCACAATGTGATGGTGTTATGGTAACTTCCACAATAGACTGTTATATCGGTGCATTGGATAGTTGACCTCAATTTGAAAATATATCTTATTATAGAGTTGTTGAGAAAATACTAATATTGAATTATTACTCTCATAGTTGAGTCACTATGATGAAATGAAAGTGGTTTGATTAGATGATGAGGAATGACACATTTACTGATGATTATGAGTTATAAAAATGACTCATACTATTGTTACCAACGAACCATATGTATTATCATCAATGGATAAACAAGTTTTTTATGTGAAAGATTGTCTTTGACCTGAATTTGGTGTCATTATTGAAGTAATACCAATACATATTTTTTATTATGGTGATGATGTAATTGAAACCATCTCTGCTCCCATTGGTCATGATCCATTTATTACTTATGATGACTCTAATAGTTAAATTATTAGAGTTGATTGTGAACCTGAAGTTGTGGTGGGAAATATATTTAATCGTCTATATATGTTCTTAGTTATTTTGGTTTAACTCAACTTAGGTTGTTAATATTCAAATTGTTTTACTATTTATTACAAGTATTTTGTATCCAACTTGACCTTCATGTGAATTTTTAATATTTACTAGTTATATTTTTCTTTGAGTTGCATTTTTTAATATTAAATTGAACTGTATCTAAATCTACCAAACTAAATAAAACTAAAATAATTAAATTGGAATTAAAAAAAGATAAATTGAATTGGAAATATTAAACTAGTTAATATAAAAACAAAACCAATTAAAATAATTACCTAACCCAAAATATAAACCAAATGACCTATGACAAATAAAAATGGACAAATGATCTAATCAATTGACCAAAATGAACCAAATAACCTAACCAAATTTGAATTAGATCGAATTGTAAGTAGAATAAAACTATATCATACCCATGATAAACATGGTAATTTTAATATATTTATTTTTCTATGACATGTATTTTATGTTTTGATGTTATTCCGACTAAATATAAAATGTTTTTGTTATATCACTGTGTATCTTTTATTTGGTTTGAAAATTTTTATTTCTTAATTAAGTCATGTCTGGTCTTATTTATTCTTTGTATTACACATTATTTGTAGATTTATAATTAATTACATATTTTTTCAAATGTAGGAAATGAAAAAAAATGAGGAGATATGAAGAAAAAAGATAGTAGATAATAATCATTGACTGAGAGGGATGGGAATCCCTCCTTTGGTGCTTGGTGTGAGTATTTTATTTCAAATATATATATCAATAACATATAATGTTATGTGATTAATTTTTTTAACTTTTAATCAAGATCCACCACCTAGGACACGGATATTATCCAACTAGCCTAGTGGTTTCAGTACTTAGGATGAAGATACGAGGGGGTAGTACTAGAGATACACACTCCACATGGCGTACTGGATCACACCCCATCCCTCCCTTAACATACCATCTACCACATTTTCTAATCCCGTAGTGTCGTTAGAGACAACTAGGATATTTAGGCCACCTATGTTTTCACCTCCATTTGCATCTGAGCCTCCTCACCTATATTTCCCTTATTTGGTGATGGTTTCTACTCCTCATTTATATTATACATTTCTACAGACATCTATGACATCTTCTTTTCCTTATACTTCCTTCTACCCAAGCTTCTACATTCCTTCTCCTTCGACTTCTTTTTTGACACATTATAAGCCTCCAAAGTATACATTATGTCCCACTCCATCTATACAGGTTTATGTTCCTTCAGAGCCTAGGGATCCAACAACACCCACTAATCAGGCAACCTCATATATATTTATAGAACCCTGGTAAATTTTTTTACAATAATTTATTTTCATTATAATATGTATTGATATAATATTTGTTTTTTTATTTAATAGTTGGATATTCTGATAGGCAGTGTGGGCATACATTTATGAATGTAGTGTGGAATCGTTACACACAATTGGTGGTGGAGTACAATGAGGACAACCAAATGATTGAAAAAATAGGACAATAATGTTGGAGTTTTATGGAGATGATTTCCAAATACTCTTACATTATTCCCATCAGGCCACTCTCCTGGAGACACCTACCAAATGAAGTAAAGTATAATTCTTGGGTGCATATATGGGTAACCAAGTTCATTGTATTTAATGCTATATTATTATTGTATTTATATGAATTAATTTTTTGGTGTCAAATTCATTATAATTTTCCTACTAATGAGGTTGTGAGGATAGCATGGCTCATGGAATTAGATCAGCTGTGAAGAGCATATAAGCATCAGTTGTATATTTTATAGTGTGATAGAGTTGGTACAGATTTATATTCCACACCTATCATGAATGACTGTCCAATAGAATATTATCAATAAATGATTGTTCATTGGATGAGTACCAAGTTCAAGGAATTAATCAAATTTGAGGTTTTTTAATGAAAATTACCATGATTTTAATTAATAATTTTTTTTTGTATTATTGGAAATTATTTTTTAGAAAATTCTAAGAATAAATAATTAAACAAGGATGCTACGAAATACATCCACCCTTTGGGGAAAACTGCGATGTCAAACCATGAGAGGAAGTAAGTACGAAACTCGTTTATAATTTTTCTTTAGGACTTGCACTTTGTTTTGTTTCCTCCATAATTCATTCCATTTATAATTGGTCTAGATTAATGATCATCTATTATTTAGTTTATTATTGAAAGTATTTAGTGTGTACTAAAATTTCAAGATTAGTATTATTATATTTGTGATCATGTCATGAACCTATACAACCACTGATCATTTTATTTAATATCCATTTATTTGATAGGGAATGTGTCCATTAAGATTGACTGAATAATCATATGTATTTTTTGAGATAATTATGATTTCTATATAGGTATCCTACCCATGTGAAATATACTTGGAATGAATTCTTTCATAATATGAACATACAGTGAAGGGAAGCATTGAAATAACATAATAGGTGAGAGGAGAATAGAGTGTAGGGGAAATATGATTGGCTTGAGTAATTTTATTGCTTCATATTCGAATTTTATTTTATACTAGCATTACTTACATTACTTAATTTTTTTGAAATAACCAAATTTGGTTCTTAAAAATAATTCCCATATAATTTTGAAATAATAAAATTTCAATTTATATAATTAAATCATACAATAAATAAATTTTTGTTTTTCATTTTCTCATTGTGGTGTGAGATAATATCAAATTTCATATCAGTTTCAGCTTATATTTATCTCACGTATACATCCCATCTCAATATATTTCAACTAAAATCATTCACCTTGAATCGGAATTCACTTTTTGATACTTATGACATATAAGATCAACGCCAACATCATTTTTTCATTATTTTTATCACAAATTATGAATTTAAAATATTTTCATTTGAAATTTATATTAAATAGTTATACTTTTACCCTTTTTTATCTAATATTTCTCAATTCAATTTTGGATCATGCATTCTCATAGCTTCATGATTTCATGAAGATATAACAGATTTAGAATTATCCTAGTTAGTTTCATCTTCATAATATAAATTTTGTGACTCAAATTTAATCCATCAGAATTTGCAAAACACTAATAAGTATAATGTCTCAAATATAAAGAAATTTCATAAGTGGGATTTAGGGGAATTCATACGCATAAACATCAAAGTCCTACATTTCTCAAAAAAATTAACAACATACATGGTACCTCAAGTTCTTACTCCCTTGCATGAAATTCGTTTGTGATGCATCATTACATGAGACATTTGGATAAATAATACAATGTTCTAGTCATATTCATATGTGGGATAACTTGAATTGATTCACTAGTTTTAAAGTTTTACAACCTATCTTGAAGTCTTATAGAATTCCTATAAGTATTTTGACACTTCTCAAATTTAGAAAAAAATAATGTCTTATGTCAGTTGAAATGTTTGATTTGGGACTTGAAAAGTCATACGTATAGGGTATAAAGTGAAATGCACATCCCTAAAGTCATTTGAAATTTCAATTCTTATGATATTTCATGACATGATTATTTTTCAACATCAATACCAAATATTATATAATTCATCAAATGACTCCAAGACTTATTCAAATCAACTCCAACCTTCATACATATGATTCTAAACATAATATCCAATATCCTCCATGTTTAATTACATAGGGATGGATTTTTTTCTTCCACTGTCACTATGATCTTGTAATTCCATGGGGGAAGGGTGATACCACATTATTCATATCAAAGTTCTATCAATCAAATAACTATAAGTTTACATGGGCTAATCGAATGTAGATAAAAAAGATCATTTATGACAATAATGATATTAATTAACAAATAATAATGTTATAACAACTTTTTCCTAACATTTTATGTATTTTATAACCATATTTTTAAGAAGATTTAAAAACCTACACTAAACATGAATAAATAGATCAAAAAATAAAGTGTAATTAAATTTATTCCCCCATTTTTTTATAATCACTATCCATTGATAACCATATTAAATATATATATAAAGAAAATGATGGAAAAATAGAATTTCATACCTCGTCTTTAGCTTCTCTAAAGGTTACATAGAATTTCATATTTTAAAAAAAATATATAAATCTCTAGAAAAATTAATTCATTGACATCTAATCCTCAAGGTATTCTCTTCCAACATCATCACCATGAAAATTTTCTTCCAGAAATAATCTCAAATAATTCTTGATACCATTTGATGATTGATAAAAAATGAAAATTATGAGGCAATGTGTTATAAGGATACACCAAGATTCTAATTAAAATATTCTCTATGATGGATATTATTTCAAATTATTTGGTATAAAATATTTCAAAAATTATATAATCCTTGATATATAACATTTAATTCCCACCTTTTTTGGATAACCAAACATATAAGGGAATATGGTGAGTCTCTAGGAACACTTCAGTTGTAAATTGTATGCATTGGTAGTTGAGGAATGTGGATGTTTTCTACTAGTAGTGTTTAATACATGATATATATTCATATTTTTATAGTTTGAGAATGATATATTGTTGAGTTTCATAAAGAAAAAAATAAGTTTTAAATTGTCACTATAATTCATCTACCATATGTTTTTCTTTTCATCTTCTTTTAGAATTAATATCCATTTGATTTTAATTTTTAAATTCATTATTAATAACCTATTTTTAATTATAGTTTTCTATATTCAATTCCATTGTAGAGGGAGGTTTTTAATATTGAAGGATGTGTTCCTTGAGAAAAAAAAATGTTCTACTTGAGCGGAAAGAAAAAATAAGGAAGTGTGGTAAACGAACTAACATAGAAGCAGATTGTAAGTTTTACTTTGTTGATTTTAAATTTTAATAACTATTTTGTAGCTTAATAGTCCATTTATATTTTCAATAGTGTGCTTTGGAGGCCCTTGATGAGCATAAAGCTGACAACTTTGGGTCAAATGATCACTTACATTAGGTTTTGAGAGATAAGCATCATAGAAGATTATGCTATCAAAGGGAAGAGTATTGTCCCGACAAGATATTTCCCCACTTCAGGTTCCACTTCTGGTAGCACCGAGTTAGCAAAATCTAAATCACGAGTAACACATGCTTAGGCTGAGGTATTAGAGGCCAAAAAAATGGTCATACAAGAGAATTAAAGGAATCAAAGGGCCAACGATGAATTTATGGAATTTATGGAAACCCTATGTCCATCACTTCCACTAGATACCACCACATCTTGTGATGCATATATGTCAATGATGTGTGCATTATATAGTGCATTAGGTAGTATTCCTAGTGTTGGTCAGGATAATGATGTTCCTTGTGATGGCGATGTTGATGGTGAGGATGATGGCGAGGAAGAGGGTGAGGAAATGGGTGAGGAAGAGGATGATGGTGATGATAATGATGGTGATAAGGTATATATTGATCCTTTATATTTTTTACTTATATTTATAACATTTTATTTTTGATGATTTTTTTTGAATGAATATATGTGATGTTTTGAATGTGTATTATCATTAATTAAATGCATTCATTGCTTTCTTATGTTGTTATTATTTGTATATTTGTTGGTGATGTTTTTTTATAGGTAAATAACTAAGGTGGGTGATTGTGGGGCTTTAATTGGATATTTTAGAGGTTGTGTTTTTTTATTGCATTTTTTCAGGTTCTGTTTGTTTGTTTCCAGGCTCTATGGGCATGGTGGGGGTGCTGCAGGTCTAGGAATTGGGGGGAGGGTCTATACCAATGGTATCAAAACCATTGGTTAAACCAAAATTCTAGTGACCCTATACCAACGGTTTACTAGAAATTGTTGGTATAGGAATTTCTCAATAGGCATATACCCAATGGTTGGGTGAACCATTGGTATAGTCTATACCAATAGTTCTCCAGCCTATACCAACAATTTTGAACCATTGGTATAGGCTTGAATTCCAGCAGTGGATGCAATACACAATAGACATAATCATCTATTTATAGAGTTAGGGTTTAGGATAAAATATTATTTAATTTCATTTTGACCATTAAATAACATTTAAAATATTTAATAAACTTCATTTCATATAATAATATTATTATTTTTGGGTGTGTCAAGTTGCACAAATTGATAAATAATATTTACCAGCTTTTAAATAATTATTTTATCATTGGACGTTGTCTTGGTCCATTCAAAATCCTCAGTATTTATTAAATACCTGAATAAATATTTTATTTATAAATAAATATTTCATTCACATACCAGAGAATAAATTTTTATTAAATATTCAATAAAATAAACAAATATATTTTTATTCACATGTGAGCGAATAAATATTTTTTTTAATTTATGTGATTAATATAACTTGAATAAAATTATTTCTTGATCTTGAGAATAATATTTATTCCATTAATTAAATTCAAATAAAATTTAATCGAGAGAAACATAAATGCTTAGTGTGTGACCCTCTGGGATTCTTTCTCATTGGAATTAAGTGGGATTTCCTAAAGTCTAAGATTACTATCTAGAAATAGGTCAAATCACCCAATAGAAAGAATTTAATATCCCAATGATGATGACCACATACGAATGCTCATTGTGTAATATAATACTTTTTTCATAATATCTCATCAAGAAGGTTACACGGTGTAAGAATCCAGATCTTCATTTCAGGTTTGGATCTTTATTTCATGTTGGTTTTTAGGAAAATGAAGAATTTGGAAATTTTCTAAGTACATTTTGTGTACTCTTGAGTACACATTGTGTACCCAGTTGTCACGTGTATCCATGTACTATCTATATAACGGCTGATTATATGGCTGTATAGGTGACCTAGATGACTTCCTAAAGAGGGTTTTGTTGAGGCTACTACATGGAGTGTACATTAAATGAACACACCGTGTATTTTTATTTTTATTTGATTAATCGGAGTGGGGTCATGACTCATCTCCATAAATACCTTCTTATTCCTATGTCTCGTATAGGAGAGTGATGTACGGTTGAAGATATTCGAGCTTCTCTCGTTCCTCTGTCCGAGCTCCAATTGAGACGTCGTTGGGTTCGTTGGATTCCCATTAGTGAGTTCTCTATTTACCTAGCGCCTCTCTTCCAGATTTCTCCTCTCTATTGAGTTACCTAGGGTTGATCATTTTTACCCTTTTCATAGATCTACATTATTCTAGGCCAATTCAAGGGCTGACATTTGAGAGTTTTCATCATACAACATCAAGGTAGGTGGTTTGTGCATTTATTTGATTTTATTTAGATTATATATTCATAAAGTATAGAATACCCATGTTGGGGTATTGTGTATATTGGATTTTGACCTTGTTTAATATCTGATATGGTTTTGTTGTTTGATTAAGAGTTGTTTCTTATTCATAAGATTGTATACCCTTGTTATGGAACACCCCAAGGGTGCGTTCCCTTGTTTAGTTGTTTATAGCCTTTTGGCCTAGGTTTCCTATGAGGAATACTGTGTTTCCATGCCTTGATTTTTTTAGGATGGAGTTTATTGGTTATATATGATGCCTATTTTTATTCTTTGATTAAAGTTGATCCATGTAATAGTTTGAATTGCATGTAGATCCATTAATGAATTTTGTATTCTCACTGATCTTCCTTGGACCGTGAGAGCCTTTTACTAGGAAAACTGTGGGAGTTTCCATGTTTATTTACACAGGACTATGAGATCCTTGGTGTAGATTTTGACCCAGGGGGTATTGACCGTGAGAGCTACCTGGAGGTCGTTTATGATTTATTTATACTATGTTGACCTAGGGATTATTAACTATGAGATCTACCTAGGAGGTCGTTATCATTACTATATTCTATGTGGGGACATGGGGGTTAGACCGTGAGATCTTTCCCGGAGGGTTGGTTGTGGATGAATGAATGATTGTGATGAGTATGCCAAGCCAAAGCACAAGCTTGGACTCGGTCTTACTTGGTTGTTTAGATGGTCTTCTGATATGTTTGTTGTTACTATTACACAGAGGGATATAGAGCTTAGTCTAGATCCCACGATTCATTATTAAAGGGTTTGAATAATTAATAAATGAAAATTAATGTAATTGAAAACTATAGGATTGTTTACTTTTGAGTACTTCCTAGTTTATTGCTTCATTTCTACATATTTTCTACTATATATATTCACTGACAGTTAGGCACAAATCTTTTGATGGTTTCCTACTAGGATTAATCTCACACCCTATTTGGGTCATGATTTTGGACCCAAACAGATTATATGGTTTTAGGTATAGATAATGGAAAGCACCCTTCATCATCAGGTACTTGATTGTTGTTGGAGCTGGAGGGAATGGGACCAAGCTGAGGCTTGCGATGTTGTTGGAGTTTACTATTTTATATACTTTGGTTTTAGTGCTTTATTTTCATCATTGTGACTTGTTTGGATGATTTACTAGATACTTTTGACATGCATCATTATTTATATATATGTTGTAGTTGTTTATACTATCAGTATTTCGTTGTTTACTTTTTTTGTATGGTGTTACTTATTCTGTTGTTGTTTATTATTTATTATTCCACTATGTATACTATGCCAATGAGGTAATAGTTTCCCCAATGTCTTACCTTGGCCCTCACTAATAGTTGTTGGCCTCTGGTGTTTGGAGAAATGCGCTTGAGGTTATGTGACCAACTGGGTTCGGGGAAACCTTTGGGCGGCACCCAGATCCAGGACATTACAAAGTGGTATCAAAGGAGGTTCTTTTTTGCTTTGTCTTACTATTTAGAGCCTATAGATAGGAATATAAAGGAATGGGTAGTTGGTAATAAGTTGTGCCCAGGAGTAGCTAACCTGTGTTTGGGGAAAAGCCAAGTTACCTCGAATATTGCAATTTTTTATTACAGTTGATTTGATTTCTCCATTGGGTGATTCACTTGTTTTTTGTTGTTATCATTGATATTATTTAGGTTCTATTTCTGTTACAACCCGATGAGATGAGGACATTTCATCTCATGCATTATATAGGCACTTAATAGAGATCACATGTCATGCATTCTTTTCATGCCATTTAGGGTGCATTATTGATTGCATGTTGTTGTGATAGATATGCATGTTTTTGTGATAGATTTCATGATAGAATATCTGCTATTTTGATAGGGTATTGGAATATGTAAAGTTTTATTTTTATGGATTCCAACCTTTGGTCCCTAAAGTGTTATGGGACCTCTTGGATCATAATTTGGTGGATCGTGTTTGAACATTAATTGAATTTTTTCAAGTTATGATGTGGAAAAAGGATGCAAAAATTTGATTCATGGGGAGTATGGGCTCCCACGGGTCATAATTTCTCATTAATAGAACAAAATTTAAAGTTATTAAGGGTTTTGGAGAAGTTTCATAGGCTTAATCTCTAGAAACCCAGACAACACGATGTGTGATGTTATGAACACACGCCATGTGTTCTTATGTTTTGAAAGAAACAACTTTTCTTAAGTACACATTGTGTACCCTGTGTACATGTCATGTAGTCTTTAACCGTGTGACTGACTGTGTGAGAAGAGACACGGGGTTGGAAAACTTTTTGGTAGAACACACTGTGTTTGGATTATACACGTCATGTTGTAAAGAACAGTGTGTCTGGACACGTGACCAATGACATGAGTGGATGAAACTAAGGGTGTAAACACCATGTCTCTCTTAAACATGCCATGTAGATTAAACTGTGTCTCTGAACGTGTGACTAACGACATGGGTGGTTAGAACGTAAGCAGTACACACCATGTCTCGGGTGAACACGTCATGTAGTGTTACCCAGGAGAGAACCGTGTAGTTTTAGCCGTGTAAAAGAACTCAGGCAGGAGAGAAAATTCAAGTACATGTTGTGTAATAGGAGGAACATGCCATGTGTATGGGTGTTACATGACCAGGTTTGGCAGAGGTACATTCCATGTTAAAATCTTAAAGGAACACACTGTGTGGGTTGTTATACCACTACTAGAAAAACAGGTATTTGCGACGGGTCATTTGCGACGGGATCCCGTCGCAAATGGATTTTTGCGACGGGGGCCCGTCGCAAATGACCCGTTGCTGAAAACGGTGTCGCAATAACATTTTTTTTGCGACGGGCCCGTCGCTAAAGCCCTTTTCCGCGATGGGGAGAATCCTCATCGCAACTAGTACTCCGTATATTTGTAAAAAAGTTGTTGCGACGGGGCCCGTCGCAAAAACTATTTTTTAAAAAATAAAAAAATAATAATACTATTTGCGACGGGAATAGTATCCCGTCGCAAATACTATAAAAAAAATAAAAAAAAATAAATTTTTAATAAATTATTTTAATTAATATAATAATAATCCAATTATAATTCAAAAATAAAAAATAATAAAATATTAATAAATGATTTTAATTAATATAATAATAGAATTATAATTCACAAATAAAAATAATAAATTATTTTAATTAATATAATAATAATAGAATTATAATTCAAAAATAAAAAATAATAGAATATTAATAAATATTTTATAATGAGACAGAAACTACGAATAGAAAAAAAAAATCATATTTTGATTTCACAAATTTTATAACATAAATACAAACTCTAATCTGAAGGAGGGGGGAGGGGGGATCTGCAGATGGTGGTGGAGGAAACTCCATCCCTAAAGCATGAGTGAGTCGGCGCATGTACTCCATCTGCTCCTGATGCTGCTGCTGCCACCGACTCGTCTGCTCCTCGTATAGCTGCTGCTGGCGTCGACGCTCCTCCTCATGCTGCTGACGCATCTGCTCCTACTCCTGTCGGAGACTCTCTATCAGTGCAGTCTGAGATCTCAACTGATCCTCATACTGTGTAGCAGAAGAAGATGCACGAGCTCCTCTCGAGATGGACGCCGACATCGCAGCACTGCCATAACAATCTCTGGGAGTCAGTCGAGAGCTGATACCAACTACCTGGCCCTTCTCGAAGGCATACTGGGTGGCCTGCATCCATGATGCCTCATCAAACTAACGGCCAGTGGTCTGATCTGATGACTCGGCCTGACTCTCAGGCCGGGCCTGTGACGCTACGGCCTCATATGACTCCTGTAGTTGCAATTTAAAATTAAAATTATGAATATATTATATACAGTTAATTTTTAAACTTGAAAACAAATAATACTAACCACGATGTGATGCTGACGATCACCTATGAGCTCCCCATTAGCAGGATCACTATACATCATCCGATATACGTCGTACTCCGTAATATCGGGGTGCTCGACAGCCTATAAGAATAAAAAATAAACAGTTAATATTTATAGTTATATAAAATATTTATAAATAATGTACGTACCAGATGCTGTCTATGAGTACTGAAAGAACGACTCCCAGCTCGATGAGTCACCTCCTGTCTCCCTCGATTCTGCCCCCCCACCGATGATCTCCTCTGAAAGGCACCACTCAACCAGTGCGCACATAATCCATCCCATACATGGGATGAAATGTACTCTGGTCGGTGTGCTCTACATGACTCGTCAAAATCTGACACTCCTGCTTTCTTCATCGCAGCTTTTCTTAAATTGTGCAAAAACTGACGAAGGCGATCACGCATGGCCACCTCCCATGCCTCGTGGATGGCGTCACGCATGGTATCCTCGATCGGATACCATAAACCCTACAAATAAATCAAAATATCAAGTTAGAAATGAAATAATTTTCAAAATAAAAATTATTTATTTACGTACGTACCAACCAATGGCCGAACATGGCCTGTTGCGCATCAATGGGAATCTGCTCCCATGTGGTCCACGGCTGAGAGAAATAGTTGTGAAAAATAGCGCTGCCCTGTCCGACTGCTATATGTGGAAAACTGTAAAAATAATAAACATTTATTATGTGAATAGATTAATGAAATCTTAGTCAAATCAACAGGTTATCACACAGGTTATCACACCTCCGTGTGCGTGGATCAAACCCAAGACGTGGACGTCGCTCGGGGACGGGGTCAGGAATCATCAATCGTGCAAGACCGTACCCCCTCCGCGTACTCCCTGGAGCGCATGCAGGCTGAGGGTCATCTGGCAGCAACTCATCCGCATTGAAAGTCAGGTCAGCATCCGCCAACTCACGAAATGTGGCATCGTCCATCTGAAACAGAAAATGTTAATGTTGTTAGAAAATAATTCATAATTACTATTATATATACATATATACATATTATGATTGTATATAAATACCATGGAATTATATCAGTGTTCATCTTCATCATCATCTTCATATATGTCAATGTCATCTTCATATTCCTCCTTAACATCATCGATATCCATTCGAGTTACAGTTGCTTCATCTCTTACCATTTCAAATTCATATGTGACATCATTAACATCATCGTCATCACCGACTCTTAAATGTGGGGTGTCGTCATCGATACTCATGTCTCTTTGTAAAAAAGATTGATTTTGAGTACTCTCTTGAAAAACTTCAATTCTTTGCACATTAGTGAAAGCACATTCACTTTGACTAAACTGATTGTCTTGAATTTTGATTTTTATTACACTCCACCAATCAGTCAAGTCTCTTGATGTAGCATAGTACTTTGCGTAATAAACTTGATGTGCCTGTTGAGCCAATAAGAATGGTTCATTTACTGCGAGAACACTTTTACATTTAATATCGATGATTCCATGAGTCGGATGAACACGCACGCCTCTCTCTGTATCCAACCACCGACATTTGAACATGGTTATGTAATGTTGTCCAAGATAACAGAGTTCAATGATTTCATCAAGTATGCCATAAAAGTCAACTTCATTTTCTCGATGATGAGATCCTCTCAAGCTAACTCCATTGTTCATTGTTTTTTTTGATTCCCCATATGCATGTGTGTGGAATCGAAATCCATTCACCACATATGCATTATAAGTTTTAACAAGTTTGTAAGGTGGGTTACTCAATACACACAGCCGTTTGTCAATTTTATCAGCATGTCGAGACACCTGAAAATTTGTGAAATAATTATCAATATAGTAAACTATACATTGAATGAGTTGCTAAAAGATAAAGAATTTATGTTACCAGTTTTTGAAACCACTGAGAGAAATTTTTTAGTCGACGTTCTTCGAGAGCAGCTACTGTAATTTGTGGAATTTGTTTCTTGATATGATTATCATACAACCTATAAAAACCAAAGTTATTTACTGTAACATAAATGATAGAATAAGTGATATAAACACTTACAGTACAACTGATGTCATCTCTTCACAGTTGAGCAGAACATACGTATGAGCTCTATGATGTTCATCATCTGAAAGCCAGCGTTCATAAACTCCACCAAAACCAAGCTCTGACTGGTTGAAAATAGATAATTGATTGTCGATTTCATCAATATTCCTCTCGTTCCGTCCCATTCAGTTGTGTTTTGAAGGATACTCAGATTCAAAATAATGGGAGCAGAAAAAAGATATTTCCTCTTGCAAATAAGCTTCTGCAATAGATCCTTCAACAGATGCTTTGTTACGTACTTTTCTTTTCAATTTTTGCATGCATCTTTCAAATGGGTACATCCATCGAAACTGTACTGGACCTCCACATTTGGCTTCATATGGAAAATGTAACATCAAATGTTCCATTGAGTCGAAGAAAGACGGCGGAAATATTTTTTCCAGTTTACATATAATTACAACAACATCTTTTTCAAGTTTTCCTAGAGCATCATAATCTGCTGTAGCCGCACAAATTTCCCGAAAAAAATGAAACATGTCTGTTATGGAATCCCAAATCACAGAATTCAACAGACCTCTTAATCCAATGGGTAGCAGACTTTCCATTATAACATGACAATCATGACTTTTTAATCCAGTAATATGACCATTCTTTACACATCTACCCAAATTGGAAGCACAGTCATCTAGAAGTCTCAAATATGCAATCCACTGACAAAATAATAAACGGTTTTCTTTAGACAGTGTATAAGTTTCTTTTGGTTTCAGTAACCTTTCTGTTCTGACATTCTCAAACAGTTCCAATTCTGGACGCCTGCAAATTTGGGCAAGATCTAAACGTGCATTTACATTGTCTTTGCTCTTTCCTGGCGTATCCAAAACTGTATGAAACAAATTATCAAAACAGTTCTTCTCAATATGCATGACATCTAACATGTGTCGGACCAACAAATCAGACCAATATGGCAAATCCCAAAATATGCTACGTTTAATCCAATTGTGTTCTTTCCCAAAACCAGAAATTTTTTGTTGGTTTATTGTGGGACCAAAAGTGATGGGAGGTAATGAAAATACAACTGATTTTAACTCCGAACCTGATAGCATTTTTGGAGGTCCTTCCCTTTCAACTGTTCCTTTTCTGAAATGAGATCTGTTTCTGCGAAAAGGATGATCAGCTGAAAGAAACCTGCGATGACAGTCAAAATAACAAGGTTTCTTTCCATGAATGAGCATAAATGCTTTGTTCTCTCCCATACAGTAAGGACATGATTTCTGACCATGTGTACTCCAGCCAGATAACATCCCATAAGCCGGGAAGTCACTTATTGTCCACATCAATGCTGCTCTCAGTATGAAATTCTGTTTCGTTGCAACATCATATGTACTGACACCAGTACTCCACAATAAATTTAATTCATCAATCAATGGTTTCAAATAAACATCAATATTTTTCTTCGGATGTCCTAGAATTAGTAAATTCAAAAAGATATATGGCTCCTTCATCAACATCCATGGAGGTAAATTGTACGGAGTTAAAAAAACAGGCCAACATGAATATTGACTACCATAAGATCCAAACGGACAGAAACCATCAGTGGAAAGGCCCAGTCGAACATTTCTAGCTTCTAAAGCAAAGGATGGATGCACTCTATCAAAATGTTTCCATGAATCACCATCGGATGGATGATTCAAGCTTTTATCGGTTGAAATATTCTCTTTATGCCATGACATCATTGTCGCTGTATTCTTAGACATGAATAAACGCTAGAGTCTGGATGTAAGCGGAAAATATCTCAACTGTTTTACAGGAATCAAACCAGACTTCCCATGTTGTCCTTCTTTATATCTCAGTTGCCCACATGTGGGACAACTATCCAACGACTCATTTTCCCCAGAATATAAAATGCAGTCATTTGAACATGCATGAATCTTCTGACAAGTCCCAGATTTCGAACCAGCCTCTTACTCTCATAGTAATTTGCAGGTAAAACATTTCCTTCGGGTAACAGTGTTTTAAGCAAAGAAAATATCTGGTCAAAACAGGTGTTTGACATTCCGTTATCTGATTTGATAGCCATAAATTTTACAAATGCTTCTAATTTGCTCATCTTGCAGCCAGGATATAATGCATCCTCAGCAAACTTCAACAACTCATAAAATTCAGACGGTGCCAACTCAGGATTTGAAGCTATATCAGCCAGAGTTTCTGTATGTTGAACAAATGAACCTGCAACATCATGTACTAAATCTTGAAACCGGGATGGATCCGAAATCAAGTTGGTATCACCTACTCTGGAACTGCGTTCACCGTGTTGATACCAAAAAACATAATCTGGTTGAAAACCAAAACGCAAGAGATGTTCTCCCACTTTGTCAAACGTGTCAAACGTTCTCAATGCACATTTTCTGCAAGGGCATTTTATTTTTCCTTCTGAAACAAATTCTGGATTTGATGCTGTAAATGATAAAAAAGTCTCCACACCCTCTACATATACTGGATTTAAACCAGAACCGTTTGGATTTCTACGTTGATTTATCCATATGCGGTCACCTAATAATGATTTTTGACGACCTCGTTGTTCCATATTTCTCTATAAAATATAAAATCATTACCGGTTTTGAATAATTTGTTAGAAAAAACACTCAAGCTAGGATAATTATAGAGTTTAGATCATACACGACTGACGCAAACTTTTTATTGAGATAGACCTAAAAATTGACCTTTTAAGAATTAAATATGTTGAGAATAAAGCAAAACATGTTACAAATATTGATAATTTTAATATTATATAAATTTTTTATTATTTTCATAGTACTAATATTATTGGTAAGTATTACTAATTATTAATAATTATTACTAATTATTGGTAATTATTACTAATTATTACCAATTATTGGTAATTATTACTAATTAATACTAATTATTGATAATTATTACTAATTATTGGTAATTATTACTAATTATTGGTAATTATTAGTAATTATTGGTAATTATCGGTAATTATTACTAATTATTGATAATTATTACTAATTATTGATAATTATTACTAATTATTGGTAATTATTACTAATTATTGGTAATTATTACTAATTATTTTTAATTATTACTAATTATTAATAATTATTACTAATTATTAATAATTATTACTAATTATTACTAATTATTACTAATTATTGGTAATTATTACTAATTATTACTAATTATTACTAATTATTGGTAATTATTACTAATTATTACTAATTATTACTAATTATTACTAATTATTACTAATTATTACTAATTATTACTAATTATTGGTAATTATTACTAATTATTACTAATTCTTTGTAATTATTGGTAATTATTATTAATTATTACTAATTAATACTAATTATTGGTAATTGTTACTAATTATTGGTAATTATTAGTAATTATTAGTAATTATTACTAATTATTACTAATTATTACTAATTATTACTAATTATTAGTAATTATTACTAATTATTACTAATTATTACTATTTACTGGTAATTATTCCTAATTATTGGTAAGTATTACTAATTATTGTTAAGTATTACTAATTATTGGTAATTATTACTAATTATTGGTAATTATTATTAATTATTACTAATTATTACTAATTATTATTAATTATTACTAATTATTGGTAATTATTACTAATTATTGGTAATTTATACTAATTATTGGTAATTATTACTAATTATTACTAATTATTACTAATTATTACTAATTATTGGTAATTATTACTAATTATTACTAATTATTACTAATTATTGGTAATTATTACTAATTATTGGTAATTGTTGGTAATTATTACTAATTATTGGTAATTATTGGTTACTAATTATTGGTAATTATTACTAATTATTGGTAATTATTACTAATTATTACTAATTATTACTAATTATTACTAATTATTGGTAATTATTACTAATTATTACTAATTATTACTAATTATTGGTAATTATTACTAATTATTACTAATTATTGGTAATTATTGGTAATTATTACTAATTATTGGTAATTATTACTAATTATTACTAATTATTACTAATTATTGGTAATTATTACTAATTATTACTAACTATTACTAATTATTACTAATTATTGGTAATTATTACTAATTATTGGTAATTATTACTAATTATTACTAATTATTGGTAATTATTACTAATAATTGGTAATTATTACTAATTATAGATAATTATTGGTAATTATTACTAATTATTGATAATTATTACGAATTATTGGTAATTATTGGTAATTATTACTAATAATTGGTAATTATTATTAATTATTGGTAATTATTACTAATTATTGGTAATTATTACTAATTATTGGTAATTATTACTAATTATTACTAATTATTACTAATTATTGGTAATTATTGGTAATTATTACTAATTATTGTTAATTATTACTAATTATTGTTAATTATTACTAATTATTGGTAATTATTACTAATTATTGGTAATTATTACTAATTATTGGAAATTATTACTAATTATTACTAATTATTACTAATTATTGGTAATTATTACTAAATATTGGTAATTATTGGTAATTATTGGTAATTATTGATAATTATTACTAATTATTGGTAATTATTACTAATTAGTGGTAATTATTACTAATTATTGGTAATTATTACTAATTATTGGTAATTATTTCTAATTATTACTAATTATTTCTAATTATTACTAATTATTACTATTTACCGGTAATTATTGATAATTATTCTTAATTATTGGTAATTATTACTAATTATTGTTAATTATTACTAATTATTGGTAATTATTACTAATTATTGGTAATTATTACTAATTATTACTAATTATTACTAATTATTACTAATTATTACTAATTATTACTAATTATTGGTAATTATTGGTAATTATTACTAATTATTGGTAATTATTACTAATTATTGGTAATTATTACTAATTATTGGTAATTATTACTAATTATTCGTAATTATTACTAATTATTGGTAATTATTACTAATTATTACTAATTATTGGTAATTATTACTAATTATAACTAATTATTACTAATTATTCCTAATTATTCCTAATTATTCCTAATTATTACTAATTATTCCTAATTATTACTAATTATTACTAATTATTCCTAATTATTACTAATTATTCCTAATTATTGGTAATTATTGGTAATTATTCCTAATTATTGGTAATTATTACTAATTATTCCTAATTATTGGTAATTATTGGTAATTATTACTAATTAGTGGTAATTATTAGTAATTATTCTTAATTATTACTAATTATTGATAATTATTAATAATTATTACTAATTATTACTAATTATTGTTAGTTATTAATAATTATTACTAATTATTTGTAATTATTAATAATTATTACTAATTATTGGTAATTATTACTAATTATTGGTAAGTATTACTAATTATTGGTAAGTATTACTAATTATTGGTAATTATTACTAATTATTGGTAATTATTACTAATTATTACTAATTATTACTAATTATTACTAATTATTACTAATTATTACTAATTATTACTAATTATTACTAATTATTGTTAATTATTACTAATTATTACTAATTATTACTAATTATTACTAATTATTACTAATTATTACTAATTATTACTAATTATTGGTAATTATTGGTAATTGTTCTTAATTATGAGTAATTAAATGAATAATTACCAATAATTAGGAATAATTACCAATAATTAGGAATAATAACATTATTAGTATATTTTATTATTAATATTAAAATAATATAATTTTCTAATTTATATACAATTCTCCTTTCATCTGTGTGTTTTCTATCTCCATATACAAATAATACATGTGAAGACAGCAAACACACAGATGAAAGGAGAATTGTATATATATAAAAAATTATATTATTTTAATATTAATAATAAAATATATTAATAATTAAATAATGTTATTATTCCTAATTATTAGTATTTATTACTAATTATTAAGTAATAAAACAATGTAAACATAATTAAATTGCAACTAATTAAGAATAATTAAAACTAATAAAACATTAAAAATAAATATTAAATTAAAATAAATATAAATACCTTGAAAATTGATCTGAGGTTGATCTATGATCGTTCTTCAAAACTTCAATATCAACTCCGGAGAAAGAAATTAAACTTGAGAAAAACTGAACTGTAGAAATAAAATTTTGAGAGAAGAAGAAGATGGAATTTGAGAATGATTTGAAAAAAATGGATGGGGGTATTTATAGGTTAGATTAGTTGCGACGGGCCCATTTGCGACGGGATACCCGTCGCAAATACCTTAGCCAGCATTTATTACGGTCAACGGTTAAATAGTTATTTGCGACGGGTCCCGTCGCAAATAACCACCTGCCGACATACTATTTGCGACGGGGAAATATTCTCGTCGCAAATACCTTTTACCGCCGCCAGTTATTTGCGACGGGAATATTCCCCCGTCGTAAATATGTTTCCCGTGATTTGGCGCGCAAAGGGCGCCAGTCCTTTTGCGACGGGGAAAGCTATCCCGTCGCAAAAGGCTACTTATTTGCGACGGGCAAATACCCCCGTCGCAAATAAGTTTTTAACAGGGCTATTTGCGACGGGATTTATTCCCGTCACAAATAACCCGTCGCAAATACCCATTTTTCCCGTAGTGTACACACCGTGTAACCCTATTTTATAAAACTTGAGTGTTTTATTCTCCTATTCCTTTCTTAAAATTCTAAGTTATTGTCCTTGATAATCTTGAACTGAGGTGTGCATTTGACCTTGTAAAGTCATTCCACTGAGAATTCCTCCAGTTATACACCAGATACAATGTAATGATCAGACACTTGAAATGGTAGATCAGGGACAACTAGCAGATCCTCCCATCGTGTCCATCTTGGCACCAGATGATATACCATATGCAGGTGTTGATGCACAGTTTCGTGAAGGATTTTTGAGGATGTTACAAACCTTTCAGGGAACACCTCATCTTGCCCCGTCTATAGAAGAGCTGATGTGGGTGTTCCAACAGCAGCATCCTCCCACTTTTTCAGGGGATGGAGGACCACAGGCTGTAGAGTCATGGTCGGAGGCCATTCTTGCTATCTTTGAGCATCTGAAGACACCTCCGGAGAGGAGGGTGAAGCTTAAGACATACATGCTCTGTGATTCCTCCAAGAGATGGTGGGATGTTATCACACAGGCATGAAGTAATCGGGATATGGTTTAGGAAGAGTTTCAGAGGAAGTTTTATGACCATTTCTATCTCGATACGTTGAGGGTCAATCGAGCCTGAGAGTTCATGCATTTGGAGCAGGGCGCTCTTTCAGTGATGGAGTAATCTTCTCATTTTACAGAGCTCCAGCGCTTCGCACCTGTTCTGGGAGGTGACGAGTTGTCTTTGGCTAGGCGATTTAAGGATGGTCTCAGGTATGACATCCAATCGTAGGTGAATGTATTTAGGCTGACTTAGGTGACTGCTATAGTGAACCAGGCATTGATTACCGAGTGTAATCTGAGGGATTTGGGAGCTTCAAGCCAGGGTGGTTCAACATCCAGGGCTAGTACTCCTTCGTTTGATAGAAGGAAGCACCATAGGGATCCTTAGTGTAGTGATTCCAATAGTAGGGATATATCTATAGGTAGCCAGGTGAGGTGATGCCAGTGTGGGAATAGTGGGAACACGAGACCTTAGTTCCTGAGAGACCCATTTGAGTATCGGGTTTGCGGAAAGATGGGTCATCTTTGGCATTTTTTCCATTTTTTCTCACCAGCAGCTAGTGATAGTGGATCAGTTATGACTCCACATTCATGAGCAAGACCAAAAATTTCTCCTCAGTTAGGAAACTGGAGTTCTCAGGTCATTTAGGCCAAGGAGGTGGTCATGGTCATGGTAGTCAGGCTACAAGTTTTCAGTGATAGTAGGGTGGATCATCTCACGGTGGTCAGACAGGGTCATTGGGTTGCAGCACAGGTCATACTTTTTCAGTGGATCATACCCAACAAGAGTAGGATCCCGAACCCTATATGGTTAGAGGTACGATTCTAGTTGCCTCCTTTTTTAGCTTCTACTATTTTCGATACATGGGTTTTCCATAGTTTTATATCTATTTCTATTTTGGAGAGCCTTGAGCTCTGTATATTTACTTCTAAGGATGTTGTGATGCTAGAAACTTTGTTGAGGATTAGGACGGCTAGTGCATGTCAGTGCAAGTAGTGCCCTCTCAAGTTTGGTAGGTGTCACTTCTTATGGGACCTCTATGTCTTAGAGATGATAGTCTTCGATGTCATTCTCAGAATGGACTGGTTAGTCTCTTTCCATGCCTTTGTTGACTGGTATCGTCATAGTGTGAGTTTCATGTCACCAGAGGGTGGGTCTTTTCTACACAAGGGTGAATGGGATATCCATGAGAGAAAATATAGACTCAAGCATAATGGTTTGGGAGGAATTGCAGCCCATATTTCTAGTTTATATCTGGATGACCAGGGGACTTCACATATGGACTTTTCTCCAGTGGTGGATCGTTTTAGAGATGTCTTCCCAGATTAATTTTCAGGTTTACCTCTAGAGCGAGAGGTAGACTTATCTATTGATCTTGATCTAGGAGCGGCACCAGTGTCCATTACTCCTTATAGGATAGCTACACCAGAGTTACAAGAGCTCAATAAGAAATTAGAGGAGTTACTAGAAAAGGGTTTCATCTGACCCAGTACTTCTCCTTGGGGTTTGCCTATCCTTTTTGCAAAAAAGGCAGACAATACCCTCATACTTTGTGTGTATTATCAAAAGCTGAACTAGTTGACGATCAAGAATTGATATCTCTTACCTAGGATTGATGATCTCTTTGATCAGCTTCAAGGAGCCCTAATGTTCTCGAAGATTGAATTGAGATCTGGTTATCATCAGTTGCATGTTAGACCATCAGATATACCTCTTACAGCCTTCTAGAGCAGGTGTGGACTATATGAGTATTTTTTTATGTCGTTTAGTCTTAGGAACGCGCCGATAATTTTCATGGCACTGATGAACTGAGTGTTCCATCCTTACTTGGATTCTTTTGTGGTAATCTTCGTGGATGATATCTTGGTGTACTCTCACACTCGACATGACCATGTCATCCATCTTGATATCATATTGATTACACTGAGAGAGCATCATTTATATGCCAATCACTCAAAATGTCACTTTTTGATGGATCAGATTCACTTCTTGGGTCATATTATCTCAGTGATAGAAGTGTCAGTAAAACCTAATAAATTTAGAGCAGTAGTTTCCTGGGAGCATCTGAAGAACTTCTTTGAGGTATGAATTTTTCTGGGGATGGATGGTTACTACAGACGCTTTATACAGGACTTTTCATGCTTAGTAGCGTCATTGAAGGGCCTGATTAAGAAGGGTGCAAAGTACTTGTGGACAGATTCCTGCAATTATGCCTTTCAAGAGCTGAAAGGAAGATTGAACTCAGCACTGATACTAATTTTTATATAGTTGGGCAAGATCTAAACTGTTTACTGCGATGCATCAGGTATCCGTCTAGGAGCAGTGCTTATGCAGGGGGAAGGAGTCGTTGCATATGGGTCTCGATAGTTGAGGCCACATGGGAGGAATTACCCGACACATGATCTTGAGTTAGTTATAGTTGTGCATGCTTTACGCTGTAAGATACTATATTTTGAGATGGAATTTTATGGTATAAACTGACCAAAAAAGTCTCAAGTATATCTTTACTCAACTTGATATGAATTCGAGACAATGAAGGTGGGTTTAGTACCTTCATTATTTTGACTTTGAGATTTCCTACATGCTTGGGAAAGGTAACGCAGTGGCTGATGCATTGAGCAAGAGGACTCAGATATAGGTAGTTCAGGATTCCAGCAGTGAGTGGTAGATTATGGATATATTCTCTAAGATGCATTTGGAGGTGCATGACAGACAGGGGCAGACATTTATTTCTTCTCTAGCTGTTACCTCTACTCTATTAGATTGAGTGAGAATGAGGTAGCTATTAGATTCTGAAGGCCTAGTCCTATGGGAGAGTATGTTATGAGAGAAACCTACTCTTGGGTTGACCATAGGTGATGATGAGGTTTTTCATTTTCATGGGCGTGTATGGGTGTCAGCAGACATACGTGAGGAGTTGATGCAAGATTTTCATTCCTCAAATTGGGCAGTTCATCCTGGTGTCACCAAGATGTATCGACATCTACACCGTCAGTATTGGTGTCTAGGTATGAAGAGATATGTAGCTAGTTTCTTCGTGAGATGTTCCACCTGTCAGCAGGTGAAGGCAGAGCATCAGCAACCAGTAGGGCTTTTACAACAGTTACCAATTCCCAAGTGGAAGTGTAATGATGTCGCAATGGATTTTGTAACGGGTTTACCAAGGTCACCTTGAGGGAATGATGCATTTTGGGTTGTTATTGATAGGCTCACGAAGGTTGTACACTTTCTATCGATCAATAAAAACTTCAGTGTTGATGATCTTGGAAGGTTATACATCCGAGATATTGTACGTTTTCATGGGGTTCCTCACTCTATTGTTTCAGACAGGGATGCCTGGTTTACTTCTCATGTTTGTTAGGGACTATAGAGGGCTTTGGGTACATAGGTACTTCTGAGTATAACTTACCATCCCCAAACAGATGGTCAGTCTAAGTGCACAATTCAGGTTTTTGAGGACATGCTTCGAGCATGTGTCCTGAATTTTGAGGGTTCTTGAGAGAGACACATACCCCTAGTGTATTTTTTCTACAATAATAGTTTTCAAGAAACGATTCAGATGACACCTTATGAGGCTTTGAATGGTAGTCCATGCTGGTCATCCCTATGTTGGCTGGTGGTAGGAGAGGAAACTATGTTGGGACCTCGTCTTGTCCAAGAGACCACAAAGCAGGTGGAGTTGATTTGGAAGAGGATGGATACTGTGTAGTCTCACCAGAAATCTTATGTTGATTGACGGAGAAAACCTCTGGAGTTCAAGGTCAGAGATTTGGTTTTCTCATGTTTCACACCGAGGTTGGGACATAGAAGGATTAGGAGATAGGGAAATCTTTCACTGAGATACATCGGGTCGTTTGAGGTTTTGGAGAGAGTCGGGCCGATTGCCTATCAGTTGCAGTTACATTAGAGGTACCAGGCTATGCACAATGTATTTTACATCTCTCAGCTACGGTGTTACTTTTCAGACCCATCTCATGTTTTTCAACCCGATGAGGTTGAGTTAGAGGTGGTTTCATCCTTTGAGAAGCACCCTATTCAGATTTTTTAACATGACACAAAGGCTCTCTGTGGTCGGTCTTTTCCTCTAGTATGAGTGCTACAGAAGCATAGGCAAGTGCAAAATGAGACTTGGGAGAGGGAGGCCGACATATGATCACAGTGACCAGAGTTGTTTGAAGTTCACTACTAGAATAGGGGTTTTTTCCAACACTTATATACCAATGGTTTTCTTAAACCATTGGTATATAAGAGTTTTACCAACGGTTTTCTTAAACCGTTGGTAAAACTGGGTGCAGGACACCCTTTACCAACGGTTTTAGTGAACCATTGGTAAATGGGTTTAAATTCCCCCCCTTTACCAACAGTTATTGAAAACTGTTGGTAAAGGTTTTCCCCAATATCCCCGCGCGGCCCTTCTCCTCTCACCCATTCAGACAAAACCCTAATTCACCTCTCCCCTGCGTGATCGAGCACCTCTCCCCTGCGTGATCGAGCACCTCTCCCCCATTCAGACAGCATCTCTCCCCCACGATCAGAGCACCTCTCCCCCATTCAGACATCACCTCTCTCAGGTTCATCTCGATTCCTCTATTCGAACGGTTGGAATCTCGGATTCCCCTATCCAAGATGCTAAATCTTCATCTGAACCATCCCAAATTAGGTATTCACTACTACAAAAATGGGCAAGAGAAGCGCCCCCTTATATCAGCGCTAAGCAAAACCACTGATAAAGGTTACCCTGTATCAGTGCTAAAATTTTAGCGATGATACAGGTATTCTTTATCAGCGCTTTTCTAGCACTGATATAGGGCATCTTTATCAGCGCTAGAAAAGCGCTGATAAAGAATCCTTGTATCAGCACTACAGTTTTAGCGCTGATAAAGAGTCCTTGTATGAGCGCTAAAATTTTAGCGCTGATACAGGGTAACCTTTATCAGTGCTGATAAAACAACCGTTTATCATTGCTAGAAAAGTACTGATAAAGACTCTCTGTATCAGCGCTAAAATTTTAGCACTGATACAGGAATGATTTATCAGCGCTTTTTTAGCGCTGATAAAGAGTACCATTATCAGAGCTAAAAATGCACTGATAAAGGTTACCATTATCAGTGCTAAAATGTTAGTGCTAATAAAGGTAATCTTTATCAGTTCTTTTTTAGCACTGATAAAACCTTAGTCCATTTTTTAAAAAAGTCAGTCGCACAGTGCCCTCATTTTATCGCGACCTAAAGCTCCCGCGGTACTGGAACCCTACAACTCCCCTCTGTCGCCCGCTGAGTTCTTGTTGCCTGACCTCCGCCTCCCTCACTTCTCTTTGTCGGTCCTCCACCGCCCGCAACACCCCTTCAGTTTTTCGTTCCTCCGCCGCCCGCAATGCCCCTTCGGTTTGTCGGACCTCCACCGCCCGCAACGCCCGTCTTCTTGTTTCCGGACCTCCGCCGCCCTCGGTTCGCGTTGCCGGACCACCACCGCCCGCAACTTCCTCTTAGAATTGTTGGACCTCCGCCACCCTCAATGCTCGGACCTCCCTTTAAGGCATGCTTTTCAAATATTTTTTTAATATTCTTCTTGTTGTTGGTTGAATCATTTATTTGGGTTAAATCTTTATGGTTATGGTGTTTAATTGCATCCTTAGGGCATTTCCTTAGTTCAGTTGGTGGTTTCATTCTGATTTTGTGAAGATATGAATAAATAGGTAGGTTGTTCCATTATTTGACATTGTTTTAGGTGTTTAATATGATTATTTGGTTCTAAAATGGTTTTATAAATTGTCTGGGTTGTGGGAAACATGTTTTCCAATTTTTTTGTTGTGCGTAAGGGTTTGATAATGACTTGAATATTGTAAATTGTTGTTTGTCATGTGTGTTTCTATTATTGGAAGTGTGATTGTATAAATTAGATATAATTTTATATAGGGGGTGGAATTGAGCACAATGGAATCCTAGTTATCTAGGTGGGTAGACTAGGTCTATTATATTAGGTGAATTAGTCAGGCCGATGATTGGTCTTCTTAATAAGGATATACATAACAACACTAACTAAACATTCATGTGCTAGGGATTGGAGGATCAAATAGGACCTTCATGTCTAAGAGATGTGATCACCAAGAGTACGAGGATCCTAGGACCCTAGTAACCCTAATACCTTAGAGATTTTCTATAGTGCTCATACTATTCATACCATTATCTTGTCACATTTACTATCTATTTTATTTCAAAGAATGTTTTATTTAAATTGTATCTTCCTTTTTCTTAAAAAATAACATGTTAATGTTTATCATAATGTCATTACATGGAATCTATTTTTGTTGTGTCCTACTAGGTATGTTGGCTCACACCTTATATACACCATCGGGTTTATGTAGACCTTCTTTTGTTTTACCCAGTTAAAGGCAAGGTTCCCTTGGTGGTGATGGTGTATATATGTGCTAGTAGTTCCCCTTTTGGTGACTGTTATTGGTTGTGGAATGGGGATGTTGACCCTCATGTTTCATGGAGGCTTGGTTGTATTTTTGGTTCCCTTACCTTTTTTTTGTTATTTTGGTTTTGGTTGAAATTGTTAAATGCTTATCCCCTATTGCAGTGTTATATTTTGGTCTATTATATTGTGAAATTTGGTTATGATATGGTGTTTGATTATTATGTAGTATTTATGGTTTTTTACATGAAAAAACCATTCCCAAATGTGTTACTCAATGCCGAGGCACTAGTTACAACCCATGGGGATTGGTAATTTCCTTTGGACCTTCCCACGAGTTGGGTCAGGTGTCAAGTGGGATGGAAACCTGGCCTAGTTCATGACAAGAAGTCTACACCATAGTATGGTTGTCTAAATCCTTTCTGTACCATGTCCATGGGAGGTTGAAACATGGTATCTTTTTTTATAGTCTTAAATTCCATGAGCCCCATTTTATATTCTTTTTTCTCCTACACAACTCTCAGTTGAAATCTTGATTCTTTAAGGATTACAAGAGTCATTTTAACTCCTCCAAACTCCCTTCTTCTCATATAGAATCTCCAGTGGATGCTTTTGGTTTCTCTTTGATAAGGGGATCTCTCATCGATTGGAAATCCTCTATCTCCTATTATATCCTCCTTATAGATTGATAGATCATCATCTTTTTAGTGAATCTAATATTCTTTTTTATGAATCTTGATTATAGGTTAGACTACTTGATCTCCTTATAAGGAAGTGGTTCTCTTCTACTATATTTGGAAGTCTTGTTTTGTGTACATAAACCATAAATACTAATATTTGAGATTCAAATAGGATGAAGATGAATAAAGATTGGATGAATGCTAATAATTTAACAATAGAGTACGGTAACGGAGTGAAAGAGTTCATCAAGTTTGCAAAGGATCACGCAAAGGATCCTTCTAAAATCCTTTGTCTGTGTTTACGTTGTTGTTATTCTAGACTACTTATTCCAGAGGATTTGGAAGAACATTTGATATGTCACGGAATAGATCGGAGTTATAAATGTTAGAATAAACACGGAGAAAAAGAGAATGTAGCTATTGGCTGGGATAAAACTGCGTTTTATGGATCGTCAGATATGAATACAAATATGGATAATGAAGAAGAACGTATGGAGGATGTGATTACAGATGTCAATGATGATGAAGATCGTATTGAGGAAATGAAAAAGACAATTCAAGATGAACTCCGTGATTGCCCGAAATTGTTTGAGAAGTTAAAGAGTTGTGCAAAGATGCCATTGTATGCTGCTTGCACTAAGTATACAACATTTTCAATTGTACTGAAGTTGTATAAATTGAAAGTAGGAAACGAATGGAGTGATGTCAGTTTTACGGAACTACTTTCTCTCTTGAATGACATGCTCCCGGAAGATAATGAGCTCCCAAGCCAGACATATGAAGCTAGACGAATGCTACGTTCGATGGGAATGATTTCTGAAAGAATACATGCCTTCCTGAAAGACTGCATATTGTTTCTCAAGGAGAACAAATCACTTATAGAATTCCCAAAGTGTGGTGATTCTCGATACAAGAAAGATAAATACAATCCTACAAAAGTTTTATGGTAGTTTCCAATCATTCCAAGGTTTAGGCGTCTATATGGAAGTGAAGAAACTGCAAGACAATTGTTGTGGCATGCAGATAAAATAAATAAAGATGGGTTATTACGTCATCCGGCCGACTCTCCTCAATGGAAGAAAATTGGTCATGAGTATCCTAAATTTGGAAAAGAGTCGAGAAACCTTCGTCTTGCGTTATCTACAAATAGAGTGAATCCTTTTGGTTTTCAAACCATCACTCATAGTACATGTCCTGTTATGTTGGTAAATTATAACTTTCCACCCTGGTTATGCATGAAGAGGAAATTCATCATGTTATCTATGATTATATCAGGACCAAAACAACCAGATAACGATATTGATGTTTATCTGGCTCCTTTGATCGAGGATTTGAAGTTATTGTGGGACTCAGGTTTAATATTGTATGATGCTTATAAAAGTGAATACTTCACGTTAAGAGCGATGTTTTATGGGACAATAAATGATTTCCTTGCTTATAGAAATTTGTCAGGCTATAGCATTAAAGAAACTCAAGGGTGTCCCATGTGTGAAGAAGATACAGAATCAATTAGATTGAAACATTCATTGAAATCTGTGTTTCTAGGACATCGTAGATTTCTACCTCATCGGCATAAGTACCGATCTTGGATGACATCATTCAATGGAAGTTCAAAAAAACGCGCAACACCGTCTCTACTAATAGGTGATCAGCTGTTTGATAAATTAAAATATCTGAACACTATTTTTGGTAAACCATTTTCGAAAAACCTTACGAAAATTGGTTGGAAAAAGAGATCAATTTTTTTTTTGAATTACCATACTGGAATTGTTTGTACGTCAGACATTTTCTTGATGTGATGCATGTGGAAAAAAATGTATGTGACAATGTTATCGGAATGTTGCTAAATGCCCCTGGAAAAAAAATATAGAATTAAGGCAAGGTTGGACATGGTTGACATGGGAATACGAAAAGAGTTAGCTCTCGTGAAGGGTGAAAATCGAATGTTTCTTCCTCTAGCTGCTTATACTCTTTCTAGGGCAGAGAGATATCAGTTTTGAAACTTCTTCAATGATGTAAAGGTTCTAGAGGGGTACTCATCAAATATCGAGAACATTGTGTCAATGAATGATTTGAAGTTAAAATGTTTGAAATCACATGATTGCCATGTTTTGATGCAAGATCTAATTCCTATAGCTTTACGTTGCATTTTTTCCAAGAATGTTCGTCATACATTAACCAAACTTTGTTTCTTTTTCAAAGCTATATGTAGCAAAGTTTTAGACCTGGGGAAATTTCCAGCTATGGAAAAAGAAATTGTCATCATATTATGTGAATTAGAAATGTTCTTTCTGCCAACATTCTTTGATATGATGGTTCATTTGATGATTCACTTGGTGAGAGAGATTAGACTTTGTGGTCCTGTGCACTATAGATGGATGTATCCTATTGAACGGTATATGAAGATTTTGAAATGGTATGTCAAAAATCGAAGTCGGCCAGAGGGTTGTATAGTGGAGAGATATATTGTTGAGGAAGCCATTGAATTTTGTATTGAATGCCTATCTGATGTGGAAAGCATTGGTCTCCCGAAATCTCGTCACACTGGATGCATTGAGGGTGAGGGAATTTCTGGAATAGAAGTTGTGACAATCAGTATTACAGATCGGGAGCAGGCTCATCTTTATGTTTTGTATAACAGTTGGGAGGTTTCTCCATATATTGAAACTCTCAAAGAAATTCTTAGGCAGTTGAATCCATTGAGGGCTGAAAAATGGTTATCAGATACACATAATCACCAGTTTATAGGATGGTTTCAGGACCATATTTTTAAGCAGTTGGATGAAAATCTGAATTCAATTTCAGAATGACTTAGATGGCTAGCCGTTGGACCAAGTGTGTATGTATTATCTTACAGTGGTTATATGATTAATGGTTATACATTCTATACAGATGAACATGATGAAGATAGTACCATGAAAAATAGTGGAGTTACACTGGTGGCTGAAGCGATGCATGTTTCTGGTAGTAAGGACAGAAATCCAATTTATGCAAATATGTCATACTTTGGAATTATCAAACTAATATGGGAGTTGGATTATATGACATTCCAATTGCCAATTTTTCAATGAAAATGGATTTATAACAATAGTGGTGTTAAAATAGATGAATGGGGATTTGTGAAAGTTGATTTTAGTAAAGAAGGGTACAAAGACGAATAGTTTATAATGGCATCACAAGTGGTACAAGTTTTTTATGTTCCAGATCCCGCAAACCGAAAGTGGTCAATTGTTCTGTTATCTTCCAAAACTACTAAAGTCTCTGATGAAAATTCAGTTGAGGAAGATCTTTTTAGTGGTATGTTGCAATCATTTCGGAGCAGTCCCAATGCAGATGATGTTTTGTATGTTAGAGGAGACCACAATGAAGGGATTTGGATAGTCGATAGAGGTGTCAAATCCCTTCAACCTTTGAAAAAAAGAAAGAAAGTTCAGTAAATAGGTTATATTTTGTTTGTAATATCGATCTTGTTATCTCATGTTATTATCTTATCATTACTAAATTTATATAATCTGAATTAATTGTTCAACCACTTTTGCAGATAATGACTTCTGCACATTCTGGTGCTCCTAACCTTAAGGCTGAACAAGTATCTCAAGCAGATGCTACTGCGACTGCTGCTGCTTTTGTAGCTCATGCTACTACTACTGTTGCTCCTGCTACTACTCCTCTTGCTCCTGCAGATTTTGTTGCTGCTGTTGCTCCTACTGCGGCTCCTGTTGCTTCTGCTGCTCCTCCTGCTGCGGCTCCTGCTGCTCCTGCTGTTGCGGCTCCTACTGCTCTTAGTGTTGAGGTCCAACAACCATCATCACATGTCGTTGATACCATTCTATATGAACATATATATGATGTTGATATCGATGAAATGGTCAGGAATGAAGGACCGACATCGCAGAAAACACAGGTGCATCGTAGTTTGACGGTGTTAGCCAAAATTCTTAAGGCAAAAAGCAAAGGCATCAAATTTGAATTTGGATGGAATGCACGAGGCCAACATGTGAATCCCAACAAGGCTATGTTTAGTAGCTACATTGGAGTTGTCACTCGGCAACGCTTGCCTATTGACATAGATTCATGGCATCATGTTGTGTCTGGGCTGAAGGCTATGATCTGGGAAGAAATTACGGTAACATTATCAATTTATTTCTTTAATTTACTAGCAAATAAAATAATGAAACAATGTCTTACTCTTCTCAATCTCTTGCAGAGTACATTTATAGTAGACAATTCACACAAGGATTATGTACTAAGGCTTGTAGGAAAGATTCATCGAGGTTTTCGCACTATTTTAACAAGATGCCACTTGAAAGATTCTAAAGGTAAAATAAACCCGCACCCACCCATTGTCTACGCTCACCTGATATCCCAAGAAGCATGGGATGAATTTATTGGCCGTCGTGGGGATGAAAAGTTTCAAGTACATTGTGGGTGATAATACGTTGTTTGAGGATACCTGTATTCATCAATTTGATTTTCAATATTTCATTTATGAAACAGAAACTCTGTACTGAAAATAAGGAACGCGCATCAAAACCAACATACCCCTATCGTAAAGCAAGGATGGGGTACGCTTCATTAGAAAAGAAAATGGTACGTATTTTAAATTTACAGTAACATTGTTAGGTGCCAATAAAAAACATCATAATTATCTTTCTATGTTTATATGTAGATTGATAAGTCTAAAACCAAATGCACTTCCATCCCACATCATGTGCTATGGAAGGAGGAACGTGTGAACAAAGAAGGGAAGTTAGTAGATGAAAGCACACAGAAAGTGTGGGAAATATGTGTAAGTATGACACGATGATAAAAAAAATTGTTTAAAATTGCTATTACATAAAAATAATTATTTATTTTCCTATATCCAACAGTCATAGGAATCAGCTACTCCTATAGCTGATACGGACCTATTATCGACGGCTTTGAAGCAGCCAGAAAAATACGGTCGTGTCAGAGGTGCAGGGTTTGGGGTGACACCCCGAGTATATTTTGAGAAGAATAAAAAAATGGATGATACAGATGAAAAATTGGAACAAATGAGCGAAAAAAATAGCAACCCTTGAAGAACGATTGTAATGGAAGGGGGAGTTGCTAGCAACTTTTATGGGAGGGAAGCAAAGGGAAGACACAAATCAGGAACAACTGCCGCATGAACATCCCGCCCCACCCCCCACCAGCTTTGAGGCAAGCCATTCACCTCAAAGAACTATCTTAGCTGTGGTAATAAATATTCTAATAATTGTTCCCATGAAATATGAATCAGACAAACACTGATAATTTTTCTGTACTGATCTTCTACAGGGTGATAATGATTATGATTTATATATGTCAACACCTACCTATCACCTTGTTTCAAGGGCTACACTGTTCAATATCCTAGATGCCACACTGTATAATAGACCACTTCCGAAAGATCATCTGAAAGTGACGATTACTGTATCTCATGAGCCAAATGCAGAGCTACCTATTTCACTTGATGACGATGATATTCATACGGTCGAAAAGGATATTGGGACATTCATTGTATGGCCGTCACAACTTGTGAGATTACATGCGGACAAAGAGGTATTTATTTCCTTTTCTTTTCATGCTAAACCCTTAACAATTAATGAAAAAAGGGTCTGAACCAATGATTGTTGTTATAGACGGAGAAAGGGAAGGGGGTGACAAATGTCGGCTCAAAACCATCTAAAGGATTGACCAAACGATCCCAAGGAGCTACTGAAAGCACAATAACACCACCTGTTCTCTATCCACATTTACTAGCTTTGAAGACTCATGTGGATACGAAGGTAAAAGATGGTAATAGTCATATAGTGGTTTTTGAAGAGAATATATACGGAGAGGAAAGTAAAGATTTCGTTGCTGCTGAAAATGTAAATGAAATCCTTGAAAAAAGGTTGGCTAGGCATCACAGTTGTAAATGTATATATGAGGTATGTTTCCATGAATTGATTTTCTAAAAGTTGATCTAATGTGAAAATTATGACTAAATGCATTTTATATTGTTGACAGACGCATTTATGAAAAAAAGTTGAAGGATTTTTCCCATGAGCCAAGATTTGGACTAGTTAGTCCTCATATCACATCAACACACCTAACAAAAATAGAGCCATCAAAAAGGGATGAAACAGTGAACGTCTTGCTGAAAACATTTGAACACAAGATTACAGATGACAGACTTTTCTTAATACCAACCATGCAGGGGTAATACTCTACGATTAAAGCATATCAATTATATTTTAACTTCTTTTATTACTTATTCCTTTTTTTGTTCTTAGGAAACATTGGTTTCTAATTGCGGTAAACTTGGATACTCTATAGATTTATTTTCTGAATTCAAAGCAAGGACTTCCATCAAACCGACCACACATGATGGAGTTTGTTAATCTGTAAGACACTACATCTTACATTTTAGGTCTAAACATCAAGTAATATAATTTATATTATCTTTTACTGAGGATTATATTATGATAGGGTGGTGTATCATTATCGTCTAAAAAAGGAATGAGGATAGGGTCTAAGCATAGGGAGGTGAGCAAGTACTACGTCTGGACAAATAGCATGGTATATATAATAAAATTTCACTATCCAAACACATCTCAACACAAGTTAGTTATTCTCTTAATGATCAATTTTTTTGCAGTTTCAAAAACAAAAAAAACGATAATAATTGAGGTTATTATGTTTGTAAATTTATGAAAGAGATCGTTTTTCATCAGCAAACTAGCATCCCTAAATAGTTATTTTCAAAAACAACTACTAGTTCGTTTAAGTTATTTATTAATTATTTATTTATTTTTATTTTGAAGTACTACTCTGACTGTCGAAAAGCCTCATACTCACAAGATGATATAGATGTGTTCAAAAATGAGTGGGCCGCATACCTGATGGCAGATTGTACACAAATACAATGAAGATCTGACTTGGGGACATGTACAATTGGTGGTCAATTTTTAGAGGGGTTAAGGGGATCAAAAGATGAAACATTTTTGTATGTAAATGTTCGTAGGAAAATTGTAATTGTTATTAAATAAAACATCATTTCTCCAATGAGTCATTTTCACATTTTAATATATGATATGCACCAGCAACATGCAAGAATGTTGAACCACTCAAAGGGTCTCTCTTTTGTTTAAAATGGACACAATTTTAATTAAAAACAACAAAAGACATATAAAAATCCAACCAAATGCATTCATATTGCCTTTATATTTTATAAGAACAATACAAGGGTTCTTGGTGACGTGTACGAGTCAACCACACCTCAATCCGAGGCACGGTGTGACCGCTATCACTCAAAGGGTCTCTCTTTTGTTTAAAATGGACACGATTTTAAGTGAAAACAACAACTGACCTACATAAATCCAACCAAACGCATTCTAATTGCCTTAATATTTTATAATAACGATCCAAGGGTCCTTGTTGATGTTTAAGATTCATACCCTCCTCAATCCGAGGCACGATGTGCCCGCTATCACTCAAAGGGTCTGTCTTTTGTTTAAAATGGACACGATTTTAAGTTAAAACAACAACTGACCTACGGAAATCCAACCAAACGCATTCGGATTGCCTTGATCTTTTATAAGAATGATAAAGGGTCCTTGGTGACGTGTACGAGTCAAACGTTCCTCAATCCTAGGCACTTTGTGGCTGGTAACACTCAAAGGGTCTCTCTTTTGTTTAAAATGGACACGATTTTAAGTGAAAACAACAATTGACCTAGGGAAATCTGACCAAACGCATTCATATTGCCTTAATATTTTATAAGAACGATACAAGGGTCCTTGGTGACATGTAAGAGTCATCCCCGCCTCAATCCAAGGCACGGTGTGGCCCGTAACACTCAAAGGGTCTCTCTTTTGTTTAAAATGGAAAGGATTTTAAGTGAAAACAACAACTGGCCTATAGAAATCTGACCAAACGCATTCGGATTGCCTTGATATTTTATAATAACGATACAAGGGTCATTGGTGATGTGTACGAGTCATCCCTGCCTCAATATGAGGCACGGTGTGGCCGGTAACACTCAAAGGGTCTCACTTTTGTTTAAAATAGACACGATTTTAAGTGAAAACAACAACTGACCTATGGAAATCCAACCAAATGCATTCGTATTGCCTTGATATTTTATAAGAACTATAAAAGGGTCCTTGGTGACATTTAATAGTAAACCGTGCTTCAATCCGAGGCACAGTGTGACCGCTATCACTCAAAGGGTCTCTCTTTTGTTTAAAATGGACACGATTTTAAGTGAAAACAACAACTGGCCTACGGAAATCCAACCAAACACATTTGTATTGCCTTGATATTTTATAATAATGATACAAGGGTCATTGGTGACATGTATGAGTCATCCTTGCCTCAATCAGAGGCATTTTGTGGCCGGTAACACTCAAAGGGTCTCTCTTTTGTTTAAAATGGACACGATTTTAAGTGAAAACAACAACTGACCTACAGAAATCTGGACAAACGCATTCGGATTGCCATGATATTTTATAAGAATGATCCAAGGGTAATTGGTGACGTTTAAGAGTCATCCCCGCCTCAATCCGAGGCACGGTGTGACTGCTAACACTCAAAGGGTCTCTCTTTTGTTTAAAATGGACACGATTTTAAGTTAAAACAACAACTGACCTACGGAAATCCAACCAAACGCATTCGGATTGACTTGATATTTTATAATAACAATAAAAGGGTCCTTGGTGATGTGTATGAGTCAACCGCACCTCAATCTGAGGCACGGTGTGACCACTACCACTCAAAGGGTCTCTCTTTTGTTTAAAATGGACACGATTTTAAGTAAAAACAACAACTGACCTACAGAAATCCAACCAAACACATTCGTATTGCCTTAATATTTTATAAGAACAATAAAAGGGTCTTTGGTGACATGTATGAGTTATCCCCGCCTCAATCCGAGACATTGTGTGGCCGGTAACGCTCAAAGGGTCTCTCTTTTGTTTAAAATGGACACGATTTTAAGTGAAAACAACAACTGACCTACGGAAATCCGACCAAACACATTCAGATTGACTTGATCTTTTATAAGAACAATACAAGGGTCCTTTGTGACATGTAAAAGTCATCCTAGCCTCAATCCGAGGCACGGTGTGGCTGGTAACACTCAAAGGGTCTCTCTTTTGTTTAAAATGGACACGATTTTAAGTGAAAACAACAACTGACCTACGGAAATCTGACCAAATGCATTCGGATTGACTTGATATTTTATAAGAATGATCTAAGGATCCTTGGTGACGTTTAAGAGTCAACCGCACCTCAATATGAGGTACGGTGTGACCGCTACCACTCAAAGGGTCTCTCTTTTGTTTAAAATGGACATGATTTTAAGTTAAAACAACAACTGGCCTATGGAAATCTGACCAAACGCATTCGTATTGCCTTGATATTTTATAAGAACAATACAAGGGTCATTGGTGATGTGTAAGAGTCAAACATGCCTCAATCTAAGGCATGGTGTGACTGCTATCACTCAAAGGGTCACTCTTTTGTTTAAAATGGACACGATTTTAAGTCAAAATAACAATTGACCTACGTAAATCCAACCAAACGCATTCGGATTGCCTTGATATTTTATAAGAACGATCCAAGGGTAATTGGTGAAATGTAAAAGTCATCCCCGCCTCAATCCTAGGCACTGTGTGTCTGGTAACACTCAAAGGGTCTCTCTTTTGTTTAAAATGGACACGATTTTAAGTGAAAACAACAACTGACCTACGGAAATCTGTCCAAATGAATTTGTATTGCCTTTATCTTTTATAAGAACAATCGAAGGGTCCTTGGTGATGTGTATGAGTCATCATTTCCTCAATATGAGGAACGGTGTGACCACTATCACTCAAAGGGTCTCTCTTTTGTTTAAAATGGACACGATTTTAAGTTAAAACAACAACTGACCTACGGAAATCCGACCAAGCGCATTAGGATTGACTTGATCTTTTATAAGAACGATAAAAGGGTCCTTGGTGACGTGTAAGAGTCAACCTCACCTCAATACAAGGCACGGTGTGACCGCTACTACTCAAAGGGTCTCTTTTTTGTTTAAAATGGACATGATTTTAAATGAAAACAACAACTAACCTACGGAAATCTGACCAAACGCATTCGAATTGCCTTAATATTTTATAAGAACGATCCAAGGGTCCTTGGTGACATGTAAGAGTCATCCCCACCTCAATCTGAGGCACTATGTGTCCGGTAACACTCAAAGGGTATCTCTTTTGTTTAAAATGGACATGATTTAAAGTGAAAACAACAACTGACCTATGGAAATCCGACCAAATGCATTCGGATTGCCTTGATCTTTTATAAGAACCATATATGTGTTGTATATATATTAATACATTGTAAGATCCCATTTTTGTTCCATGTTCATGTAGTAGTACATGAATAGAACGTTATTGTACATATGGTATGTTAAAGTATATATATTGGCTGGATATTTTGGAGTATACAGCGTTTACTCAAGGTACATGTCCTGTACTATTCCCTTATTACACATTTGAGGATTCAGGGTGATTTTTCACCCTAGATTCATAATTGTGAAAAATTGGAGTCCATATTTAGTATTTATCTATGTAGATCATGATGGTGTAATCGTTAAAGTATTTTTTTTAGTACTTTTAAGAGGTGATTCAAGGGAATCAATTTATGATAGAGCCTTTTTCCTCTGTTAATTGAATATGATGGTATCCTAGGAGTGATACTTGGTATTAGAACTAGAATAGGGTCATGAGAATGGTTGGAGGAAATGGAATGGGATTTCCAAGTTCCTCTAATGGAGTATCTTGGGACAACCCCAAGAAAAAGGGACTAGGTTGTGACTTGAGGAGGTAGATAGGTTGGGTGTTCAATTCAACTTAGAGTAACTTATGAAGGAAATGGAATTGAGGTCATCCCCCTTATGATAATATCCATGTTTATCTTGTGAGGATAGGATATATTAGAGATTGGGTTGTGGGATGTTTTACCACCAAGATATTGACGTTGGCCCAAGGGTTATTATTAAGATCAAGGACCCCAAATGGGGTGACTTGTTATATGATGACTTAGGGGACCCTATTAGGTTCAATAATAACTTGTTTTCCCTGGTGAGAATGCATCCATGGGAATGGGTAAATTCAATTATGGGTATTTATTAGGTACCAGAGTCAATGTGTTGAGCTTGTTAGGGTTGTAACCACATGGGTCGCACTCTTGAGAGTTTATCCATGTTTTCAGGGTGGATTTTTCATATGAACACTCATAATAATTTATATATATATATATATAGGATTGTTATATAGTAATTTATATGAGTTTTTATGAATTAATGGAAATTCTCATGGAGTATTAGTGATTTTTGGATAGGTTTATATGTGTTTGAGTCATGTTTTTTAGAATGATTCTTTATGTGATATCTTATAAAGGGTATTTAAATGGGGGGTCATGGCATGTGATTTATCAAGGGCCTCATATATATCAAGTCATGGTTGGCCTGGTATACTAGGGTGATCATGTGTTTGGGTCTATGATACTTATGGGCTTATATCTGGATGAAAATACCCCCATATGGGAGGGTGGATATGCTTATGGGTCTTATTTCTTAAATGAAAATACTCTAATAGGGGAGGGATGAGATGTATATGGGTATTATTCCCCAGATGAGAATACAACTATAGGAGTGGGATGAGATTCTTATCGGGAATATTCACTAAATGAAAATAATCCCATAGGGGAGGGCTGAGATGATTATATAGATTATGCCTCAAATGAGAATACACCCATATTGGAGGGTTGATATGCTTCTAGGGATTATTATTTGGATGATAATACTCCCATATGGTAAATAATATATGCTTCTTAGTATTATTCCCTAAATAAGGGTACTCCCATAGTATAGGGATGAGATCCTTGTAGGTATTATGCCTCAGAATTGGAAGAACACATATGGGTGGTCTGAGATACTGTTGAGGGTATTCCCTAGATGAGAAAACTCCCATAAGTGGATTTCCATGATGGAGTATAAATAAAACTCACATATTGGAGTTCAATGATAATTATGTATATAGTGGGGAGACCATGGTATATTATATGTTTTGTGTGGTTCCTATGATGTACTCAGAGAAACCCTAACATTGGATGAAGTAGGTATGGTTGATCAAGATTTAATACTTGAGGATCAATGTGTCTTGATGTAGATGGGGTAGGACTTGGTCAAACTATATTTTTATAATATCGACACGATCCTTGTGACATGCTTGGTAAAAGTTCAGCACTTGGAAAATTAATTTTGGTTTAATCATGGTCATGGATTTGAGGATCAATGATGATTTTTTTATTAGTTTTATTCCAGTTATTTCTCAACTAGGTTGTGCATATTTCCTGATCATGCACTTACAATAGCCTATTGCAGGTTTAATATTGGGGGTTTATTAATGAGATTCATCCCCCCCTAAGTATGTGCACCTCAGTGTGTTTACAAACCTTATAACTTCTTTGAGGTTGAGAACATGATGCATAGTGGATAGAGAAAAGTCCAAAGATTTATGTATTGATAAAACACACCCATGTGGAGCCTTAGGATTGAACTGGAGTAGGATTATAAGCTTTTAGAGAATGGTTATATTGTAAAGATCATATTTTTTTATTATTATTTTACTTTTATTTATTTTATTCATTCATGTATGTGTTTTTGACCCGATGGATGGCCAATTGATGTGTATAGAATGACCATTTGAGTTGTATCTGAAATTTCATTTAATTATAGTATGTTTAGTTTAATTATTCTATTTACTCTATTGTGTATGATGAATGGTAATTTTATTTTTATTGTGCACTCTAATAGGGATGTATTGTATCCTTGGACACCAATCCACCCCCCCTGGACACCAATCCACCCCCTGGACACCCCCCCTGACACCTTGGACACCAGCCCACCCCCTGGAAAGCCCCCCGGACACCCCCTACCCCCCTTGGACAGCCACCCCAAACCCTTGAACAACCCCCAAACCCCCTGAATTCTGAATTGAATTCTTTATATACTTAATTAACTTGTGAATTATGTGTTAATTTTGTACGGTTATACTTGTTGTACGGGTATACTTGGTCTAATTGGATTATGATTTATGAGTTAATTTTGTATGGGTATACTTTCTTTAATTAGATTATTGAGATGCTGATTTTTTTTGCAGGTGTTCAGGTGTGCTACTGCAGATTTATGGTAGCAGCAGAGAGGGCATTTATCAGCGCTCTTTTAGCACTGATAAAGGGTTGTTTTATCAGCGCTCTTTTAGCGCTGATAAAGTCTACCTTTATCAGCGCTTGTTTAGCACTGATAAAGGGTTGTTTTATCGGCACTTTTTTAGCACTGATAAAGTACCCCTTTATCAGCATCGAGCTTTACAGCGCTTTTTTAGCGCTGTTAAAGCCTGTTTTTAGCGCTGTTAATTCCTGTATTTGTAGTAGTGATTTTATTAAGAGGTACCTTATTTTTATTGTTATCTATCTAATATTTCAGTTTCAAGTTTTGATTTTGATGTGTATCTATTTTTTTTCTGTTTTGATTTAACCTAGAAAACCCTTTTAGATTTTTTCTCTGGAACCATAGAAATACCTTTTAGATTTTTTAGTTGTCACTTTAATTTATCATATCATTATATTAAAATGTTATATAAATATACTGGATAGTTATAGACCTCTTAGTGGTCACCTACATGAATTGTATCTCACACATTGTTTGAGATGCCATTGGGTACCCAGATAAACTACATGATTATATGTTTAGATAAGGGGAATCACCATTTTACAGATGCATGACTACTCACATGACATAGGATGGAGCATGTAGAAGATGATTGGGTTGTAGCTCAAGAAGCTAGGTCGAATTTTAGAATTTATTGAGCCTCTTGTATAGTACTACTTCCTACTAGTTATAACTATGTTTTTCTTCTTAATACATGACATAAATTACCATCATTTGGTTTATGATTCTGTTATTAGTTGTTATTACTGATTTGGTTATTTTCATCCATTTCCAATATTTTCCCATTGTTATCTTTCTTCCACTTTTTAACTGATAATATTAAAATTGTGAAACTTAGGTAATGAGGGAATAGTCTCCCCCAGACATAGCAAAGTCTCTCACTATTAGTCAATAACATTTTGAATTTTGGTAGATGTGCTTGAGGCCATGTGTCCATCTGGGTTCGGGTCACTAATGAGTGGCATCCTGGTTTGGGACTTCACAATTCCTGGATATCCTTTTTATAGGTGTTTCTAATCAAATCCATACCTATAACTATTGAAGGTCCCTCTCCAAAATCAATTGGGACATGATTCAATGAATACACCCTACCAACCTATGATCTATGGCCCCAAACCTAGTATCCTTTAATCCATGGTTAAGGTGAAACTTGATGAGGTCATAACTACTTTTGATGTGATCCTCATCCTACTCCTCATCCTGATCTCCCTGAAGAAGTTAAAGTATAAAACTCATGTACTCCCAACAAGAAACTTAAGGATTATGTATTCCTTGATCCACTTCCAATATCTTACTGGGAAATCCTTGAATATAGGCATTAGAAATTCTGTATCTTATTTTCTTATATACACTGTATTTTGTTGTGTTTCTTAATACGATTCTTATATAGAGTAATGTGTCAGTTATGCTTTTATATAAAGTAAACATTTTTCATTTACTTATATATTTTTTTGATTGAACTTTAATATTACTGAATTGCTTTGAAATGACTTATTGTAATTTTTTTACAGAATGGATAGAAGTTGGATGTACGAAATTGGTTGTATTTCAACCTATTTTCAAAATAATTTGAACAGCTTATTAGATTTTTCATTTGACAAGGCTTCAGATAGTGGTCGCATACACTACCCATGTTCTAATTTTGTTGGAAGACATTGGTTGAGTCGTGAAGCATTTATCTATCATATAAAAAAATATGGTTTCCAAACAAACTATTATGTATGGTATCACAATGGAGAGAAAATGGAATCTCAAAATGTTGATGATCCAAATGATAGGACTAAATTGGAGAGTTTGATATATGATCGATTTCCATTTATTCGGCATCATGAGAAGGAAAGGATGTCCAGCAAACAAGATTTCTATACAAGAACACATGATGCATCCAATGAAAAGGATGATGTTGATAGGGAGAAAAAATTTAATGATGTTTCGACGACTCCAGTATATCGGCAATGTGGTAAAATGAAAAAGTTGGAATTTTTAATTCGATTGTTTCATGGGAAAACTATGTATGGGATTTCAAATACTACAATCAATTAAATTGTTACCTTCTTGAAGGACTTACTTCCAGATGATGCAGATATTCCCTCAAACCACTATATGGCATGGAAGTTAGTTTATGAACTAGGATTCTCAAAAAAAATCATGCTTGCTCGAATTATTGCAGCTTATTTTGGGAGGAAACTACTGAAATAAATGATTGTATCAAATGTGGAACCTCTCGATGGAATCCAAAAGATGATGAAACACCATCTCGTGTGCCACAAAAAGTAATGTGGAACTTTCCATTGATCCCTAGATTACAGAACCTTTTCATGTCTGATGAAATATCAGTAAAAATGTGATGGCATGACACCGAGAGAGAAAAGAATAATGAAGAGTTGGTTCACCCTGCAGATGGATTTTCATGGTAGATATTTGATGCTCAATATCCTGAATTTGTATCTGACGTGCGTAATGTGAGACTGGGTCTTTCATGTGACGATTTTAATCCATTTGGGCAGATACTTACTTCACACAGCACATGGTCGGTTTTCATACACATTTATAACCTTTTCCCATGGTTGTGTATGAAAAGGCCTTACACTTTCTTGAGTATACTGATATCTGGACCTTCTGATCCCAGTAATGATATAGATGTATACATGCAACCTTTAATAAAAGAGTTGAAACTTATTTGGGATGTGGGTGTGCCCACATATGATGCATGTTCGAAAGACATATTTCAGATACATGTTGCGCTTATGTGGACAATCAATGATTTTCCTACTTATGCAATGATGTCTGGATGGAGCACACAAGGAAAATTGTCATGTCCTATTTGTATAAAGAATACTCGATCGAGAAGACTGAAATATTGTCGTAGTTTTAGGTTTATGGGACATCGACGATTCTTTCCAATGAGCCATCCATATAGAAACAATCGTCGAAGATTTGACAATACCATGGATACTGACGATCCACCTTAGTGTATGTCTGGAACTGATGTGCTTAATGAATTGAAATATTTCAGTTATTCATTTGGGAAGGGTGTAATGAAATATATAAAGAGGAAAAAAATTTCCAATGATACCTGTTACAATTGGAAGAAGAAGAGTATATTCTTTGAGTTGTCTTATTAGTCAACCAACTTGTTTTTCATTGCTTAGACGTAATGCACATTGAAAATAATATATGTAAAATGTTGCTTTTGATTCTTCTAAAAGTAAAGGGGAAGACAAAAGATGATTTACGATATCAGCGTGACTTGGTGGATTGGGGGATCAGACCAGAATTGCATCCTGTCTGTATTAGTGAAAATAAATGCCAAGTTCCATGTGCTTCTTATTTGATGACACCTGCTGAAAAAAATAAATTTCTAGAAGTGCTAGAGACTATTAAAGTTCCTAATGGATATTCAAGAAATATATCAAAAAGGGTCAATAGAAAAGAGTTGAAGCTGAAATCTTTGAAGACTCATGATTATCATGTCCTTTTGCATGAGTTGATTTCAATAGCAATCCTTCATCTCTTGTCCAATAATGTAAGAGTTTCAGTTATTCGGTTGTTCTATTTGTTTAGAGATCTTTGTGCTAAGAAGTTGTCCAAATCCTTCTTGCAAAAACTGTTGTAGGAGACACCATTAATTTTGTGTGTGTTAGAGAAAATATTCCCTCCATCATTTTTTACATGCATGTTGCATCTGACTGTCCATCTTCCAACTAAAATAATTCTTGGAGGACCCGTTTCTTTCCATTGGATGTATCCAACTGAAAGAAACATGTACACATTGAAATAATATGTTCAGAACAGGAATTATCCCGAAGGTTTTATTATGAATGGTTACTTGGCTCAAGAATGTATGGATTTCTGCTCAATGTATTTGTCTGATCTTACTACGAGAATAAACAGACCAATGAGAAATGAAGAAGAACAGTATGAGAAAATTGAACCCATTTTTCCATCACTTCCTCAGACAGGAGGAATTCCAGGATCATATACATTGATGACATTAAGCCTTGAAGAGCGAGAGATGGCACATCGCACATTGTTGTTCAATTGTGATTTGTTCGATGAGTATATCAAGTAAGTAAATTGTACATGTATCTCTTATCTTATCTCTTTTAATTTTAAATATTTGTTAAACTATTATTATTTTTATCTACAGGGAAATATATAGAATAATACAGTCGTGTTCTCACCTACATGTTTCACCTACATCATTCAGAGTGTGTATCATAGTACTTACCTTCAAACCACCATAAATATTCTATTTATTTATGTTTTTTTATCAGAATGGTTTTTCTATATTTTGTTTTTTGGGTTACACATTAGTTATTTGTTTCTAATTACTTCCATATTTGTTTTCATTGTAGTAAATGACACCCATTGAAGAGATGCGGTGGAAAAAGATGACATAAAATAATCATCGCATGACACAGATGGGAGTTCCTCCACTCATCCCTATTGTGAGTATTTTATTTCAAATATATATATTTTAATAACTTATAATATCATGTGTTTAATTTTGTGTTAAACTTTTTTTCAGGATCCACCCCCTAGATGAGAGATATCCGATGAGGAGCCTGATATTTCTCCTAGTACAAAGGCTGGTGGTAGGAGGGGGGTGGTTTCAGAGTTAGATGATTATCTGGTGGTCCTGGTACTGAGGTCGGTGGTATGAGGGCTCATAGTGCGAGAGTTAGACGATCCATTGGTCGTACCCGATTGGACTATGTGTAACATCCCAGGTAAATAAAGAATAATACATTTTCATATTTATTAATATTTGAGAATTAAATATTAATTTTACTTTAAATGGGTTGCTATGTTCGATAGCGTACCCGATACTCAACAAAGAGTTTCTTTGAAATCTTACGTTGCACACTAGTAATAAAATAATATTATTTTAAATGTTAGTTAACACGTAGTCGTTGTATTGGAGGGAATGAATAGAAATAACTAAAATATGATTATATATGTTTGTTAAATGTTTTTACATTTATCCAATAAAGGATAGAGGGTTAAAATACGAAAAGAATTCAATTTTAGGCATATATACTCTAATTTTCACTAAAGGTCCACTTATCAACTTTTGATGGAGAACCGTCATTAAATATAGTTTTTGTCACTCTTATACACTCTATTGGACCAAATAAAATTATTCTTTAGAATCAGGACATCAAATTTTACTTTGTGTAAATTTTCTATATTTTTTTGATAAAGATCATTTTTTAATGAATAGTGAAAAATATTGTATTTTAATTCAAAACATCTTTTTAATCTAATTTTTTAATATGATTAGATTATCTTTTGAAGTGGTTTTAAAGTGAAATTAGAATATATTTTTACCATTTAATCCAATAGTGTTCGTTGGAATTAATTTCACTTTGAAATCGGACTTGAACTAGTGTCAATCTTTTGATACTTTTTGTTTCATAAAAACACGCTATTTGTTTTGACAGCGGGAATTAATTATTAAATTAATTAATTCAACTTATATGTTTTGAATTTTGTAAAATAGACATAATTTTTGAATTCGGAATATCAAATATAGCTTAGGGTTAATTTTTGGTATTTTTCTGAAAAACTTCAATTTTTGATGAATAGTGAAACCACTAAGTGGTACTTAAAAAAACTGATTTTTCATTTAAATGAAATTTTACCACCTCTGTGTTTTGAATTTCAAAAATCTGACATACATGGTTGTCATTAAGAAGTAAAATTTGGTTCAATGGGATTAAAATAATTTTGGTGAATAGTAACTTTTAAGTTTTTAATCGTGATTAGAGGTAATTAGTGTAGTTTAAGGTAAAGATAATGTTTTAATAATATGAAATGAACTTGAAACATGTCCTAACCTTATTGGATGTGTCATGGACGACCAATACAATCCATGGGTCAACTTGGGGACCCCATGGAGCCACTTTGGTAGGAAAATAACATTAATACCTTTTTATTTAATGTTAAAATAAAAATGTCACAAACATGAGTTGTTTTACTAAAACAATTTTTACATGGGGTTATAAAAGTCAGATTTTTTACTATAAATATTCATTGGAAATATAAAAATATTTCCTACATCATAGTATTTTTTTTATTATTTTTAGACATTAAATAAATTAAATTATTTATGACACCATGATGATGCAGTGATTACCTAATTATTTAACGATTTAAATAAAATGGAAATATAATGTAACATATAAGACATAAACATGTCTAAAACCTATTGGATGGGTGTATTTCGAACCCTTATCACCTTATCCTCGAAACACATCAATTTGGGACCATTAAAATCCGAAAATCATTCTAAAATAAAGTAACATTTCCTTACTTTCTAAGAGTGCCCCTCCTCTCCTCTTATAAAAGGCCCCCACCTCTACCTCCTTACCCACACCTCTCAAGCCTTTGGATCGTCCAACCCCTGCCCATTTTGTCTCTCCACATCCCTCTATTACTCTTAGAAGCCTCACTTTGGGCAGAAGTCTTCCCAAGGAAGCCTTTGAGCTCAAATAAAAAGGAGTTGCCCGATTTAAATGTAGTGTCTTCTCTTGTGTTCTTATGTTTTATTTTTCCTCTCCAACCCCCTAAACTCTTTTTATTACTTTATTTTGTAACAAATCCAGTATCTTCAATATACTAGGATGTTTTTATAATAAGGATTCGAGCTACACATACACACACCTTCATCTAATGGTTAAAGAACATATTGTTTCTGTGGGTGGCGAATTTCTGCCTCACGAAATGATGATTGTTCAACACTCATATAACACCTTCAAAGGTGTCCATTAAGATGTCAGTATATTTATATATGATATATAATATGTTTATTTTTTTACTTAAGCTTCTGTATTTTTCATTTATGTCATACCTTTATGGTTTCCATTATGGGTAAATGCGATATCTTCATTTTAGGAAGTGCGGACTACCGCCCCCTCAAAGTGATTTGATTCGTTAACACCATATGTGGTACGTATAAAGGATCAATTTAATGATATTATATATGATACCATACTGGAATTATAATACTATTATTTATCATTATGTTTTAATTCCATTAAATATGAAATAGAAATGGAAGTAGCGTTCATGCGTACGTACGGCTTACCGTCTCCATGAACGCTGCATTTCATTTCTTACCTCTAAATGATTATGTAATATTATAAATGCATGTATATACTAGATATATATTATATATATGGAATCTACATCATGAATATTATTCTTGAGATAATGGATATTTGACTACGTGAACAACTTGTAAATATAAGAAGTTCACTTTTGACTCAAGTACCAAATATCGACAAAACGACCATTATTATCCTAAATAATTACATAGTGTTCATGACAAGATAATAGGTGATATAAAAGGAATAATGAACTTGAAAAAGGTTCTTAATAAAGTATAAATTAACTCAAGTTTATTATTCAGGAGGTTAAAGAATGATCGAGTCAAGTCGGACCCGAGGTAAGGGACTTCGTCTCAATCTCCTTTCATTGAGGCATATTTCGTTTTATACACAACTTTCTTTTATACGGTGTATAAACCCCTTTGAATTTTACTTTTACACAAAAGGAATCTTTTTCTATGAAGCGTTTTACTAAACGACAAAAAGGAATGTTTCTTTTAATGTACGTGGTGAAAACGACCTTTTCTACCGCCGCGGGTATTATTTGATCTTTGGCTTCCTTAACAAGCCGTAATGTTTTTAAAATAAAATAAATACCATATACTCTTTTATGTATTTTGGTATTGAAAATGGTTTTGATAAAGGATTATATTATGTCAATATATTTAAATGATATATTGTGATTGAAATATGGAAATGTTATCATTCCTTTATATTGGTTTTATGTGTTATAATTTTATAATGGTACTTGGACATTTGATGGGTGGTTATGTGATAAACCATATGATGGGTGGTGCCATGAATACCAGGACGGGTGGTTACGTTATAACCTCCAATGCATTGGGTATGGAAGTCGGCCGTATGGCTATTCCATTAAGTATGTATGGAAGTTGGCCGAATGGCTATTCCATTAAGTGATATGTGTGGAAGTCGGCCGTATGGTTATTCCATTTAAGTATGTTTATGTCCCAAGTTACCTTTATATGTTATGTGTTCTTTATATGGGTTTTATGGTAATCTTTTGGTTACAAAAGGGTAAGTAATGATATTTTATTTAGTGAAGAGTGTTTACTACTTCATAAATGTGAAGTTATTACTTTGATAAAGTATAAATGGTTAACTTTTTGTTTTAAAAACTAACAGTTTTCGTTATTTGTGTATCCCTTACTAAGCTTTTTATGCTCACCCCAAGTTTTTTTTGAAATGTTTTTCACAGGACTTAATGTGGAATTGGGTCAAGGATGGGATCAAGAGAAAGTCATGCTATCTAAAACATGGAACTAGACATGTTTCTTTTTAAGGGTTTTTATTTTATGGAAACTTAGTAGAAGTGTCTACTTTGTAATCTTTTGAGATGTAATAGTTATGTCCTAATTCTCTAAAACTCTAAACCTGAAAAGATCCTCAATGTGAATTATTCATTTAATTCAATATTAAGTAAGGTTTAAGGTCGGGGCCTTATAGTTGGTATCAGAGGTCAGTTTAGACAACTTTAGGAGTTAGAAAAGTGTTAAATTATAAATTAATTTATGGTATGATTGAAATGATATAGCATTTACGGATTACCATGTTGCTTCGCCTAATATATTTCTGTGTTCAGAATGGTTTTCCGCAGAGGAAACAAAGAATCTATGTTGGGACGACATCAGGAGGAAGATAACCTTCCAAATCAGCAACCTGAGATGGTCGGAATCGGAACTGAACAGTTTGCTACAGTGATGGAACAGTTGACTCAGGCTATAAATGGTGGTGGTATTCATGCACGAGATCAGCCAGATCAACCGCAGAAGAACATGTCAGTGGTGGAACATTTCATGAGGTAACATCCCCCATCATTCAGAGGATCATCTAACCCTATGCTAGCTGAAGGGTGTATTAAAGCACTGGAGAAGATTTTTGATGTCATGGGGTGTTCAGAACATCAAAGGTTGGTCTTGTTGTTTACCGTTTTAAAGGAGAAGCTGATCAGTGGTGGTCGATGGTGAAAAATATCAGGGATATTGATGAGATTGATGATCTTCACTGGGACGAATTCAAAGGTATGTTTCTTGAGAAATATTTTCCTAAGGTGGTTCTTCTTAGGATGTAAAAACAATTTCTGGAATTGAGGTAGGAGTATGACTCAGTGGCTGCTTATGAAGCAAAGTTCACTCGACTGGAAAGGTATGCTCCAAACATCATAAGAGATTTTGATAGTAAAATCAACCGTTTTTACTCAGGATTAAATCCAAAGTATCGAAGGGATTTAGCTTCTCGTGAGTTCAGAAGTTATGAAAAACTTGTACGATGTGCAGAAAAGGTGGAAATGGATTTTTTCGATGATCAGGTGTTCTTTGACAAATGACAGAATAAGAGGTCCAGTTGGCAGGCAAAGGGGAAGAATTCATCAAAGAAGCAAGGAGGTAAGAAAAAAAAATATAAATCCTGTGAAAAGTGTGGTAAAATACATCCTGGATAATGTTTATCCAATTATGGAAAGTGCTTTAGGTGTGGTAAGTCTGGTCATATTGCTCGTAACTGTAGAGAAGATGATCAGGCAGGAAAAGAAAAGCCAGCGGTAAGATGTTTTAAGTGTAATGAAATGGGTCATTATGAAAATGAGTGTCTAACGAAGAACTCAACTAGGGGAAAGTAGGCAGACTACAAGCAGAAAGGGGTGGTGAAATCTTTTTCAACTACTTCAGCAGATGTTGGGCTGTCGAATAAAGTAGTATCAGGTACACTGTTTGTTTGTTCAGATTATGCCAATGTGTTGTTTGATTCAGGGTCTACATATTCTTTCATTTCTGAGAAGTTTTCTAGTAAATTGGAAATTCCATCTCAAGATATGAATCTTGAACTTATGGTAAAAACACCCGGAGGAAATGTTGAGATAAAAAGAAATTATGAGAACCTTCCTATCCTTGTGTGCGGAAAGAATCTACCTGCAAACCTTATTGTTTTGCCTATAGTAGAGTTTGATGTTATTTTGGGCATGGATTGGCTTTCTATTTATCATGCTAAGATTGAATTTAGGGCTAAAATGGTTTCTTTTCAAAAAGATTTTCAGTTTGTGTACAAGATTGAACCCTTGATTTTGATAACATATCAGGAAGTTGAGGAACTAGTAAAAGATTGAAATGAATGTTATCTTGATCATATCGTTGAAAACAAGGAAACTGTTCAGATTAATGATGTGCCAGTGGTAAATGAGTATCTTGATGTTTTTTCTGATGAGTTGTCTGGTATTGTTCATGATCGGAAAGTTGAATTTACTGTTGACTTGGTTCCGGATTCTAAGCCAATTTCAAAACCTCCTTATCGAATGGCTCAAGTTGAACTTTTAGAGTTAAAGAAACAATTGCAGGAGTTATTAGATAAAGGTTTCATTCGACCTAGCACATCACCATGGGGTGATCCTATCTTGTTTGTTAAAAAGAAAGATGGTTCGATGAGACTTTTCATTGATTATAGAGCCTTGAATAATATCACTGTTAAGAAAAAGTATCTTTTTCCTCATATCGATGATTTGTTTGATCAGCTCCAGGGAGATCAGTATTTTTCGAAGATTGACTTGAGGTCGGGGTACCATTAGTTGAAAGTAAAAGAGACAGACATTTCGAAGACTGCGTTCCATACTAGATATGGCCATTATGAATTTTTAGTTATGCCTTTTGGGTTAACCAATGCACCTATTGTATTCATGGACCTTATTAATATAATTTTCCATGAGTTCTTGGATAAGTTTGTGGTTGTTTTCATTGATGATATTTTGGTGTTTTCTAAAAGTAAAGAGGAGCATGAAAGTCATTTAAGGGTCATCTTGCAAACCTTAAAAGAAAAGAAACTGTATGGAAAATTCAGCAAGTGTGAGTTTTGGTTACAACAAATTTCTTTCCTTGGTCACATTGTTTCAAAAAAAGGAATAACTGTTGATCCTGCTAAAACAAAAGTTGTTGAAGAATGTCCAAGACCCACAAATGTAACTGAGATCCGTAGTTTCCTTGGTTTGGCAGGTTACTACCGAAGTTTTGTTGAAAAATTTTCACGGTTATCTAGTCCAATAACTAAGATAACTTGGAAGGGTGTTAAGTTTATCTGGACAAAAGAATGTGATGATTGTTTTCAGGAGTTGAAAAGAAGATTGGTGAATGTTCCAGTTTTGGAACTTCCTTCCAGGAATGGTGAGTTTGTTATATACAGTGATGCTTCGTTGAAGGGACTTGGATGTGTCCTTATACATAATGATCAGGTAATTGCATATGCTTCACGTCAGTTGAAAACTCATGAGGTAAATTACCCTACACATGATTTGGAATTAGCTGATGTTGTTTTTGCTCTAAAAATTTGGAGGCATCATTTGTATGGAGTAAAGTGTGAAATATATACTGATCACAAAAGTTTAAAGTATATATTCACTCAGAAATAATTGAACATGAGACAGTGGAGATGGTTGGAATTAATCGAGGATTATGATTGTACAATTCATTACCATCCGAGAAAAGCAAATAAAGTGGTCGATGATTTGAGTCGAAAAAGTAATGCTTCATTAACCATGCTACATTTGGAACGAGATCCTTTGGTTTTTGATTTGATGAAAATTGGCATGGAAGTTGTTTGTGCAGGAAGTCCTTCTGTTTTGTTTCAGGTATCAGTGAAATCTTCTCTATCAGACAGAATCAAGCAAGCACAGAAGCAAGACAGTGAGTTGCAGAAAAAGTAGAGCTGGTTCAGAAGGGTAAGTTGCCTGAATTCAACATTGATAATGATTGTGTTTTGAGATTTGGGAAGAGATTGTGTGTGCCCTGTGATTCACAGTTGAAGAGAGAGTTGTTATGTGAAGCTCGTAGTTCTCCGTTTTCAGTCCATCCTGGCAGTACTAAGATGTACAGAGATCTACTGGAGTATTACTGGTGGGATGGAATGAAAAGAGATATTGCTGATTTTACTGTGAAGTGTTTGACTTGTCAGCAGGTTAAAGCAGAGCGGCAGTTACCGAAAGGGATGCTTCAGCCTTTTCCGATGCTAGAGTGGAAATGAGAAAATATATCCATGGACTTTGTTGTGGGATTACCGAAGACATCTAGAGGTAATAATGCAATCTGGGTTATTGTTGATTGATTGACTAAATCTGCTCATTTCCTTCCTATTCGAGATACTTTCTCTCTAGATCAACTTTCTCGTTTGTATCTTAAAGAGATATTCAGGTTGCATGGAGTTCCTCTCTCCATTGTATCTGATCGTGATCCCAGGTTTACTTCTAACTTTTGGAAAGGCCTTCAGAAGTCATTGGGTACTGAATTAAATTTTAGTACAGCTTTTCATCCTTAATCAGATGGGCAGTCAGAACAAACAATTCAGACTTTGGAGGATATACTACGTGCCTGCTCTTTGGATTATCAGGGAAGTTGGGACCAACATCTTTCTTTGGTTGAGTTTTCATATAATAACATTTTTCATTCCAGTATACAGATGGCTCCATTTGAGGCATTATATGGTAAACGGTGTCGAACTTCAGCTTTTTGGGATGAAGTGGGTGAAAGGAAGCTGATGGGACCAGAATTGGTAGAAGAGATGGCAGAAAAAGTTCAGTTGATTCAGAAACACATGAAAACAGCTCAGAGTAGACAGAAAAGTTATGTAGATAACTGGAGGAAGGATCTATCTTTTGAGGTAGGTGATCATGTTTTTCTCAAAGTTTCACCATGGAAGAGTGTGATGTGATTTGGTAAGAAAGGAAAGCTGAGTCCAAGGTTCATTGGACCATATGAAATTCTGTAGAAAGTTGGATTAGTTGCTTACCGAGTGTCTTTACCTCCGATTTTATCTCAGGTGCACAATGTTTTTCATGTTTCGATGTTGAGAAAGTATATGCCAGATCCATGTCATGTTTTGATCCCAGAGATAGTTTAGTTGGAAGAGAATCTCTCTTATGAAGAACAACTAGTCCATATTCTTGACCGTAGAGAGTAGGTGTTGCGGAATAAGGTAATTCACCAGGTAAAGGTTTTGTGGAAAAACCATATGGTTGAAGAGGCAACGTGGGAATCTGAAAATGCTATGAGGGATAAATACCTCCACTTATTTGGATAAGTGAATAAAATTGTGAGGACACAATTCCAAAAAGGGGGGAAGAATGTAACATCCCAAGTAAATAAAGAATAATACATTTTCATATTTATTAATATTTGCGAATTAAATATTAATTTTACTTTAAATGGGTTGCTATGTTCGATAGCGTACCCGATACGCAACAAAGAGTTTCTTTGAAATCTTACTTTGCACACTAGTAATAAAATAATATTATTTTAAATGTTAGTTAACACGTAGACGTTGTATTGGATGGAATGAATAGAAATAACTAAAATATGATTATATATGTTTGTTAAATGTTTTTATATTTATCCAATAAAGGATAAAGGGTTAAAATATGAAAAGAATTCAATTTTAGGCATATATACTCTAATTTTCACTAAAGGTCCACTTATCAACTTTTGATGGTAAACCATCATTAAATATAGTTTTGGTCACTCTTATACATTCTATTGGACCAAATAAAATTCTTCTTTAAAATCGGGACATCAAAATTTACTTTGTGTAAATTTTCTGTATTTTTCCGACAAAGATCATTTTTTAATGAATAGTGAAAAATATTGTATTTTAATTCAAAACCTCTTTTTAATATAATTTTTTAATATGATTAGATTATCTTTTGAAGTGGTTTTAAAGTGAAATTAGAATATATTTTTACCATTTAATCCAATAGTGGTCATTGGAATTAATTTCACTTTGAAATCGGACTTGAACTAGTGTCAATCTTTTGATACTTTTTGTTTCATAAAAACACGCTATTTGTTTTGACAGCGGGAATTAATTATTAAATTAATTAATTCAACTTATATGTTTTGAATTTTTTAAAATAGACATAATTTTTGAATTCGGAATATCAAATATATCTTAGGGTGAATTTTTGGTATTTTTCTGAAAAACTTCAATTTTTGATGAATAGTGAAACCACTAAGTGGTACTTAAAAAAATGATTTTTCATTTAAATGAAATTTTACCACCTCTGTGTTTTGAATTTTAAAAATATGACATACATGTTTGTCATTAAGAAGTAAAATTTGGTTCAATGGGATTAAAATAATTTTGGTGAATAGTAACTTTTAAGTTTTTAATCGCGATTAGAGGTAATTAGTGTAGTTTAAGGTAAAGATAATGTTTTAATAATATGAAATGAACTTGACACATGTACTACCCTTATTGGATGTGTCATGGACGACCAAGACAATCCATGGGTCAACTTGGGGATCCCATGGAGCCACTTTGGTAGGAAAATGACATTAATACCTTTTTATTTAATGTTAAAATAAAAATGTCACAAACATGAGTTGTTTTACTAAAACAATTTTTACATGGGGTTATACAAGTCAGATTTTTTACTATAAATATTCATTGGAAATCTAAAAATATTTCCTACATCATAGTATTTTTTTATAATTTTTAGACATTAAATAAATTAAATTATTTATGACACCATAATGATGCAGTGATTACCTCATTATTTAACGATTTAAATAAAATGGAAATATAATGTAAAATCTAAGACCTACACATGTATAAAACCTATTGTATGGGTGGATTTCGAACCCTTGTCACCTTATCCTCGAAACACATCAATTTGGGACCATTAAAATCCGAAAATCATTCTAAAATAAAGTAACATTTCCTTACTTTCCAAGAGTGCCTCTCCTCTCCTCTTATAAAAGGCCCCCACCTCTACCTCCTTACCCACACCTCTCAAGACTTTGGATCGAACAAACCCTTCCAATTTTGTCTCTCCAAATACCTCTCTTATTCCTAGAAGCCTCACTTTGGGCAGAAGTCTTCCCAAGGAAGCCTTTGAGCTCAAATCAAAAGGAGTTACCCGATTTAAAGGTAGTGTCTTCTCTTGTGTTATTATGTTTTATTTTTCTTCTCCAAACCCCTAAACTCTTTTTATTCCTTTCTTTTGTAACAACTCCAGTATCTTCAATATACTAGGATGTTGTTATAATAAGGATTCTAGCTACACATACACACACCTTCATTAAATGGTTAAAGAACATACTGTTTCTGTGGGTGGTGAATTTTTTCCTCACAAAATGATGATTGTTAAAAACTCATATAACACCTTCAAAGGTGGCCATTAAGATGTCACTATATTTATATATGATATATAATATTTTTATGTTTTACTTAAGCTTCTGTATTTTTCATTTATGGAATACCTTTATGGTTTCCATTATGGGTAAACGTGATATCTTCATTTTAGGAAGTGTGGACTACCGCCCCCTCAAAGTGATTTGATTCGTTAACACCATATGTGGTATGTATAAAGGATAAATTTAATGATATTGTATATGATACCATACTATAATTATAATACTATTATGTATCATTATATTTTAATTCCATTAAATATGAAATAGAAATGGAAGTAGCGTTCATGAGTACGTACGGATTACCGTCTCCATGAACGGTGCATTTCATTTCTTACCTCTAAATGATTATGTAATATTATAAATGCATGTATATAGTGGATATATATGATATATATGGAATATAAATCATGAATATAATTCTTGAGATAATGGATATTTTACTACGTGAACAACTTGTGAATATAAGAAGTTCATTTTTGACTCAAGTACCAAATATCGACAAAATGACCATTATTATCCTAAATAATTACATAGTGTTCATGACAAGATAATAGGTGATATAAAAGGAATAATTAACTTGAAAAAGGTTCTTAAGAAAGTATAAATTAACTCAAGTTTATTATTAAGAAGGTTAAAGAACGATCGATTCAAGTCGGACCCGAGGTAAGGGACTTCGTCTCAATCTCCTTTCATTGAGGCATATTTCATTTTATACACAACTTTCTTTTATACGGTGTATAAACCCCTTTGAATTTTAATTTTACACAAAAGGAATCTTTTTCTATGAAGCGTTTTACTAAATGACAAAAAGGAATGTTTCTTTTAACGTACGCGGTGACAACGACCTTTTCCGCTGCCGCAAGTATTATTTGATCTTTGGCTTCCTCAACAAGCTGAAATGTTTTTAAAATAAAATAAATACCATATACTCTTTTATGTATTTTGGTATTGAAAATGGTTTTGATAAAGGATTCTATTATGTCAATATATTTAAATGATACATTGTGATTGAAATGTGGAAATGTTATCATTCCTTTATATTGGTTTTATGTGTTATAATTTTATAATGGTACTTGGACATTTGACAGGTGGTTACGTGATAAACCATATGACGGGTGGTGTTGTGAATACCAGGATGGGTGGTTACATTATAACCTCCAATGCATTGGGTATAGAAGTCGGCCGTATGGCTATTCCATTAAGTATGTATGTAAGTTGGCCGAATGGCTATTCCATTAAGTGATATGTGTGGAAGTCGACCGTATGGTTATTCCATTTAAGTATGTTTATGTCCCAAGTTACCTTTATATGTTATGTATTCTTTATATGGGTTTTATGGTAATCATTTGGTTACAAAAGGGTAAGTAATGATATTTTATTCAGTGAAGAGTTTTTACTAATTCATAAAGGTGAAGGTATTACTTTGATAAAGTATACATGGTTTACTTGTTGTTTTAAAAACTAACAGTTTTCATTCTTTGTGTATCCCTTACTGAGCTTTTTATGCTCACCCCAAGTTTTTTTGAAATGTTTTTCACTAGACTTAATGTGGAATTGGGTCAAGGATGGGATCAAGGGAAAGTCATGCTATCTAAAACCTGGAACTAGACATGTTTCTTTTTAAGAGTTTTTATTTTATGGAAACTTAGTAGAAGTGTCTACTTTGTAATCTTTTGAGATGTAATAGTTATGTCCTAATTCTCTAAAACTCTAAACCTGAAAAGATCCTCAATGTGAATTATTCATTTAATTCAATGTTAAGTAAGGTTTAAGGTTGGGGCCTTATACTATGCCCCTACCACAGATGTATCTTCTACGCCCCATTTTGATCCTGGTGTGTCTTTAAGGACACACTGGATATTTAGACCTCCGATGTTTATACTACCAGTTGGTCAGAAGTCTATGCCATTATCTTTTTCTTATGGTTCATTATCTCTGAGCTATTATATTGCACCTTCTTCGACTCCTGCTCCGACACAGTATGTGGCTGAGGAGCATACACTGAGGGACATTCCACCTGTACAGGATATTCCTTCAGCTTCTGCACATCCAGTGATGCCCATTGATCCAATTACCACAGGTATATTTATATAACTATAACAAATTTTTATACCAAAATTTATTTTTATTATAACTTGTACTGATATTTTTTTTCTTTAATAACAGATTCATCTACTGATAGGAGGCGGGGGAGGGGATGTACTCTCTTGCGTGCGGTATGGAACCGCCAGACATAGTTGATGGTTGAATACAATGATGATGGACAGATGATTGATAAATTTGGGTAGGAATGTTGGGGTTTTTTGGCGATGCTAGCCAAATAATTTGACATCATTCCAGTTAGCCCTCTCTCTTAGAGACATCTGCCACACTAAGTCAAGGATAATGTGTGGGAACAAATATGGGTAAAAAATATATTAGATTTAATGTAGTATTTTTTTGTATTTATATGAATTGATCTATTGGGTGTCAGCTTCGGTTTAACTTCCCTGGTAGATAAGGTGCATGACCAGCACATTTAAAGGATCTAGGAGAGATTTGTAGAGATTATAAGCATGGGTTATATGTTGGCTGGTGTGATAGAGTGGGCACGAAGTTGGAGACAGTACCTATCATGGATGAATGCCCGATAGAACAATATCACCAAATGATTACCCATTGGGCGACTGCCAAATTTAAGGTATTAATCCCATTTGAGGTATTTAAATGACAGTTTTCATATTTTTCATTAATATTATATTATTTATTATTAAAAATTATTTAGGAATATTCTGAAAAAAAACAAAAAAACATTGATTCAAAGCAATACCTCCACACTTTGGGGCGCACTACTATGTCAGATCATGAGAGGCAGCTGGTACAATATAGTTGTTTATAATTTTTCTTTAGGACTTTTACTTTTTATTGTTTCCTACTTAAATTATGTGATTTATTAAATATTGAATATATGATTATACTTGCACTTTATATTGTTTCAATGTCATTACAGAAGCACAAATTGAATATTTAAAGACGTCTCCCTCGAGAAAAATTGTTTTGCTCGAGTAGAAGGAAAAAAGATGGAACTGCGGTTAATAAACCGACACAAGAAAATATTATAAGTTTTAATTTGTTTATTTCAAAGTTTAATATCTATTTTGAAATTTAATAATCTATTAATATTTTTAACAGACTGCTTTAGAGGCCCCTGATACCCAGGAGCCTGACAATTTAGGGCCACACGATCATTTATATCAGGTTTTGGGAGATGAGCACTCTGGTCGAGTACACTGCCGACCTGGTAAGAATATAGTCTTGATGAGGTATCGGTCCTCTCTAGGTATCCATTCTAGTACCACTGAGTTGGAACAGGTCAAGGATCATGCAAGACAGTCTGATAAAAGGGTCATAGAGTTGGAAGAACGAGTTCAAACGAGGGAGAAAGAATTTATGAAACTGATCAAAGCTTTATCTTCATCACTTCCACCAGAGGCCAGCGCAGCTTGTCAGACATATATGTCATCGATGGGTGCATTATCCAATGCATCAGGTGGCATTTCTAGTGGCGTCCGAGATGATGACGTTCCTGGTGATGATGAGGATGCTGAAGAGGACGAGGGCGAGGATAAGGATGAGGACGAGGGGGAGGATGGGGCCAAGGATGATCATGGGGACAAGGATGAGTATGGGGACGATGATGAGGATGATGATGAGGATAGAGATGGTGGTGAGGATGAGGCTGATGATGATAGTGGTGATGGTGATGGTGATCAGTGGCAGATTGATCGATTACATTTTTGAATTCTGTATAACTCTTTATTTTTTAACCTGGTTTTTCACTCTGGTATGGATATTTTTGAGTTTAGTATAACTCTTTATTTTTTACCAAATATGGAATCCTAATGATGTTATAATGGTTTATGGGGCTTCTGGGGCTTGTTCAGAGCTCGAAACCCCGGTCGGCGTAGAAAAACACTATGCCTCACGATTAGTAAAAAATTTAAGTCCATCCCACAAGGTATCTACCAACCATATAGGGCCATATATTAGAATCAATGTGCATGATTTTCCTTAACCATGAACCAGGGGATGCACATCATGCACAATGTCTATAGTTTTAGTATAAGATATTATCACTGTTGTTGCACGATTTTCTTAACTGGCATACGGAAAACCGACCAAACGCATTTGGATTGTGTTGATACTTTAGGAAAATGATCCATGAGTCATATGTGACATGTACGAGTAAACCCTGCCTCAATTTGAGGCATGGTGTGGCTGGTATCACTCAAAGTGTCTCTCCTTTGTTTAAAATGGACACCCTTTTAAGTAAAAACAACTGGCATATGGAAAACAAACCAAACGTATTTGGATTGTGTTGATACTTTAGGAAAATGATCCAATGGTAATTTGAGACGTGTACAAGACAACCCCTACTCAATCCAAGGCACGGTGTGGCTGGTATCACTTTAAATGTCTCTCTTTTGTTTAAAATGGACACCATTTTAAGTAAAAACAACTGGCATACGGAAAACTAACCAAATGTATTTGGATTGTCTTGATACTTTAACACAACGATCCATGGGTCATTTGTGAGGTGTACGAGTAGATGACACATCATTCGGACGTGCAGTTTGTGCAGCACAGATGAATATGTTTTTTAGGTGTTTAGCACACTTGAAAAGCGTGCGTGGGGTGGTCAAAACCGGCCGAACGACCTCAAAATGTCATGAAATTGGATGACAACAAATTATGGGTGAATTGTGAAATGGTCGGCCAGATGTAACATCAATCAAAGGTGTTGTGTGGCTGCGGTAGCTAAAAACGTACTCTGCGTATCGTAAATGGCCAAAACATGCATTTAACGTTCAAATGCATGTCGAACGACATCAGAATGACTTAAAATCACACGAAAACACCCTGATTATTATTCGTGAGGTGTACGAGGAGAAGGAACATTATTCAGATGCGCAGTTTGCGAGGCACAACTGAATATGTGTTTTTTAGGTGTTTGGCACGCTTGAAAAGTGTGCGTGGGGTGGTCAAAACTATTTGAACGACCTCATAATTCCATGAAATCAGACGACAATAAAATATGGGTAAATTTTAAAATGGTCAGCCATATGACACGTCAATCGGAGGTGTTGTGTGACCGCGATGGCTGAAAATGCACTCCGCGTGTCGTAAATGGTCAAAACATGCATTTAACGGTCAAATGCATACTGAATGACATCAGAATGACTTGAAATCACACGAAAACACCGTAATTATTATTCTTGAGGTGTATGAGAAGACAAAACGTCATTCGGATGTGCGGTTTGGGCGAAACGGTTGAATGTGTGTTTTTTAGGTGTTTGGTGCGCTTGAAAAGCATGCGTGGGGTGGTCAAAACCAGCCGAACAACCTCGGAATGCCATGAAATCAGACGAAAATAAAGGGTGGATGAATTGTGAAATGGTCGGCCATAAGACACATCAATCGGAGGTGTCGTGTGACAGTGGTGGCCGAAAACGTACCCTGTGTGTCATAAATGGCCAAAAAATTCGTCTAACGGTCAAATACATACCGAACAACATCAGAATGACTTGAAATCACACGAAAACACCCTAATTATTATTTTTGAGGTGTATTATGAGACAACACATCATTCGGATGCGTGCTTTGTGCGACATGGCTGAATATGTGTTTTTTAGGTGTTTAGTGCTCTTGAAAAGTGTGTGTGGGGTGGTCAAAACCAGTCGAACGACCTCAGAATTCCATGAAATTAAAAAACAAAAAAGGGTGGGTGAATTTTGAAATGGTCGGACAGACGACACATCAATCGGAGGTGTCGTGTGACTGCGGTGGCCGAAAAGGCACTCTGCGTGTCGTAAATGGCCAAAACATGTTTTTTACAATCAAATACATGCCGAACGATATCAGAATGACTTTAAATAACATGAAAACACCCTAATTATTATTTGTGAGGTGTACAAGGAGATGACACGTCATTCAGATGCGCGGTTTGCATGGCACGACTGAATATGTGTTTTTTAGGTGTTTGACGCGCTTGAAAAGCATGCGTGGGGTGGTCAAAACTGGCCGAACAACCTCATAATACCATGAAATCATATGAAAACAAAGGGTGGGTGAATTGTAAAATGGTCGGTCAGACGGCACGTTAATTGGAGGTGTCGTGTGACCACGGTGGCCGAAAACGGACTCTGTGTGTCTTAAATGGCCAAAACATGTGTTTTACGATCAAATACATACCCAAAGACATTGGAATGACTTGAAATCACACGAAAACACCCTAATTGTTATTCGTGAGGTGTAAAAAAATACGACACATCTTTCGGATGTGCAGTTTGAACGGCACGACTGAATATGTGTTTTTTAGGTGTTTGGCGCGCTTGAAAAACATGTGTGGGGTGGTCAAAACCAGTCGAACAACCTCAGAATGCCATGAAATCAGACGACAATAAAGGGTGGGTGAATTGTGAAATGGTTGTTTGGAGGTCACATCAATTGGAGGTGTCTTGTGACCGTGGTGCCTGAAAACGCACTCTACATGTCATAAATGGCCGAAACATGTGTTTTACGGTCAAATACATACCCAACGACATAGAAATGACTTTAAATCACACGAAAACACCCTAATTATTATTCGTGAGATGTAAGAAAAGACGACACGTCATTTGGATGTGCGGTTTGCACGACACGACTGAATATGTGTTTTTTTGGTGTTTGGCACGCTTGAAAAGCATGCGTGGGGTGGTCAAAACCATCCGAACGACCTCGGAATGCCATGAAATCAGACAAAAACAAAGGGTGGGTGAACTATGAAATGGTCGGCTAGGTGGCACGTCAATCAGATGTGTCGTGTGACCGCGATGGCCGAAAAGGCACTCTGCGTGTCATAAATGGCCAAAACATGCGTTTAACGGTCAAATGCATACCGAACAACCTCGGAATGACTTGAAATCACACAAAAACACCCTAATTTTTATTTTTCAAGTGTAAGAGGAGAAAAAACCTCATTTTGACATGTGGTTTGCGTGACACGGCTGAATATGTGTTTTTTAGGTGTTTGGTGTGCTTGAAAAGCGTGCGTGGGGTGGTCAAAACCGTCCGATCGACCTCAGAATTCCATGAAATCAGATGACAACAAAGGGTGGATGAATTATGAAATTTTCAGCCATAAGACACGTCAATCGGAGGTGTCGTGTGGCCTCGGTGGCTGAAAACGTACTATGCATGTCGTAAATGGCCAAAACATGTGTTTTGCGGTCAAATACATACCAAACGATATCGGAATGACTTGAAATCACACAAAACACCCTAATTATTATTCGTGAGGTGTAAGAAAAGATGAAATGTCATTCGAATGTGTTGTTTTCATGACATGGTAGAATATGTATTTCTTAGGTGTTTGGCGCGCTTGAAAAGCATGCGTGGGGTGGTCAAAACCGGCCAAACGACCTCGGAATACCATGAAATCGGACAACAACAAAGAGTGGGTTAATTGTAAAATGGTCTGCTAGATGAAACGTCAATCGGAGGTGTTGTGTGACCACGGTGACTGAAAACGCACTCCAGACAGCCCCCCCACCCCGGACAGCCCCCCCACCCACCGGACAGCCCCCCCCCCCACACCAGACAGCACCCCCCCCCCCCCTCACCCCGGACGGCCCCCCACCCCCCGGACGGGCCCCCACCCCCGGACATCCCCCCACTCACCCCGGACAACCACCCCACCCCCTCCCCCCCCCCCCCCGACAGCCCCCCACACCACCCGGACAACCCTCCCACCCCCCAGACAGCCCCACGCACCACCCGAATAGCCCCCCCACCCCCCGGACATCCCCCCACCTCAATATGAGGCATGGTGTGTTTGGTATCACTCAAAGTGTCTCACTTTTATTTGAAATGGACAATATTTTAAGTGAAAACAACAACTGGAATACGGAAAATCTTCAAAAGGCTACACATCGATTCTTGAAATTAAGGGATAAAAAATAAAATATGGTTTATTGGTCATACGTTATTAGAAGAAAATATTCACAAGGCATAGATTGAAATAAAATGGGTCATAGTATATATAGAAAAACATTAATTATATTATCAATGAGTCTCGACATCCCATCATGAACATGCACCAACACTCATGTTCTGATTCTCAATCACGGGTCATTCGTTCTATACAATAACATACAATAAATAAATATCATATAGTGATTTCATATGAAACCTTTAAACAATCAAGAGTACCATATAACAAATTGGTCAACAAGGCTACACATAGATTCTTGAAAAATAAGTTTAAAGTCTCATAAAAATACCCCAATGGTGAGGAATACATATGGTGACACCATAACCCCATGGATCACCTCAATCCCATCCTTAAACAGTGGTTTCTAGGACCAAACCAAAGTCCCTTTGGTAACCCAATACCAAAGAATTAATTTAATATTCATACCCACTACCCAAGATGGGGATTCATCTCACATCACACCCAGGGGAGAAAATTACAATTATCCACATACCCCCTTATTCTAATTGAAAAGTCTATGAAAAACATGTAAACTATTCCGACAACCCATCTCATATGTAGATATTAGCCAATGTTTCCCACTAACACATTAGGAACCATTTATACATGGATACATAATCATTAGAGGAATATAAACATCCCATGTTCTTCCTATAACTCATCCTATGCCTAAGAACATGACCACTACCATTGTCTATCTTATGGGTATCATGATCCTTGTCCACTTTACCCAAGTTTTTCTGTTGGTTTTAAGATACTCAACCCAAGACCATGACTAAACATCCCATGTGCTTCCTATAACATGTAGGTTTTTTCTCTTGTGTGTATTGGTGTTGTGGTTTGAGTGAGTAATGGATTCTAAATTTTGAATACTCTTATGTGTGTCGGTGTTGTGGTTTGAGTGAGGAATGAATTCTAAATTTGGAATACTCTTATGGGTGCTATTTTATTTCCTATAACATGTAGGCTTTTTCTCTTATGGGTGTTATTTCATTTTAATTTCTAAATTTCTAAATTCTGGAATGAATTATAAATTTTGAATACTTTGGATAGAGATTTTGTATTGGTGTTGTTGTAGGTCTAGAGAGGGGGAGGTGTGTTGTTATGTTGCTGTGGAGGTGTGTTGTTGTAGGTCTGGAGAGGGGAGAGGGGCCTACTGCTGTGGAGTTGAGAAAATCTATACCAATAGTTTTCAAAACCGTTGGTATAGATTCTATAATATAACTATACCAACGGTTTTGTTATAACTGTTAGTATAGGTTTATACCAATGGTTATAAAAAAATTGTTGGTATAGCCTTATGGCTTTCCATATCCCCTATATACCAACAGTTTACAACTATTGGTATAAGTGTAACACACATATACCAACGGTTTCACAAACCGTTGGTATATGTTATACTTTAACACACATATGTCAACGGTTTGTAGCAAACTGTTGGTATACCTTCTATTTTGACACCTATACCAATGGTTTTCACAGAACCATTGGTATAGGCCTATTGTCACAGCTTACTTGGCCACGGTTGAGGGAACTGTTGGTATACTATATAACAACAGTTTTCAGGCCTTTACCAATGGCTGTGAACTGTTGGTAAAGTGTAAAATTCTAGTAGTGGTTTCTTCTTCACCACCATTGGAAGGGAAATTAGGGGATGAATTTCTTTAAGGGGGGAAGTTTTTAAGAACCCAGATCTTTATTTTAGGTTTTTTTTAGGAAAAATGAAGAATTTGGAAATTTTCTAATTACACATTGTGTACTCTTGAGTACAAACCGTGTACCCGGTTTCCACGTGTAGTTGTGTACTGTCCATGTAACGGCTGAGTACATGGCCATGTGGGTGACCTGGTTGACCACCAAAAGTGAGTTTGGTTGAGGCTAGTACATGGAGTGTGCATTAAATGAACACGCCATGTACTTTTCTTTTTATTTTATTAATAGGAGTAGGGTCGTGTCTCATCTCCATAAATACCATCTTCTTCTCGTATCTCATACAAGAGAGCGATGTACAATAGAAGATATTTGAGCTTCTCCCATTCCTTCGCCCGAGATCCGATTGAGACACCTCCAGGTGCGTTGGATTCCCACCAGTGTGTTATATCTTTCCCTAGAGCCTCTATTACTAATTTATCCTCTCTCTTGTGTTATCAAGGGTTGATCGTTTTTACCATTTTCATATATCTATATCGTTCTAGGATGATTCAAGGCCCAATGTTCGAGAGTGTTCATCATACAACATCATGGTAGGTTATTTGTGCCTTTCTTCGATTGTATTTGGATTATATATGCATAAAGTACTGAAAACCCATGTTGGGGTATTGTGTATATTGGATTTTGACCCAGTTTAATACCTTCTATGGTTTTGTTGTTTGATTAAGGTTATTGCCTATGCATAAGATCGTATACCCTTATTATAGAACACCCTAAGGGTGTGTTCCCTTGTTTAGTTTTTTATGGACTTTTGGACTAGGTTTCCTATGAGGCATACTGTGTTTCCATGCCTTGAGTTGTTTAGGATGGAGTTGATTGGTTATAGATGATGCCTATTTGTATTCTTTGATTAAAGTTGATCCATGTAATAGTTTGAATTGCATATAGAGCCTTTAATGAATGTTGTATGTGCACTTATCTTCTTTGTACCATGATAACCTTAGACTAGGAAAACTGTGGGGGTTTCCATGTTTATTTACACAGGACTGTGAGAACCTTGATATAGATTTTGGCCTAGTGGGTATTGACCATGAGAGCTAACCGAAGGTCGTTTATGATTTATTTATACTATGTTGACCCAGTGAGTATTGACCGTGAGAGCTACCCATGAGGTCGTTATCATTACTCTATGCTATGTGGGACCATGGGGGTTAGACCGTGAGATCTTTCCTAGAGGGTCGGTTGTGGATGAATGAATGATTGTGATGAGTCTTTCAAGACAAATCACAAGCTTGGACTCGATCTTACTTTGTTGTTTAGATGGTCTTCTGAGACGTCCGTTGTTACTATTACATAGAGGGATATAGAGCTTAGGTTAGATCTCGAGATTCATTATTCAAGGGTTTGAATAATTAATAAATGAAAATGAATGTAATTCAAAATTATAGGATTGTTTACTTTTGAGTACTTCTTAGTTTATTGCTTCATTTCTGCATATTGTCTGCTATATATATTCACTAATAATTAGGCACAGATCTTTTGGTGGTTGCCTACTGGGATTCGTATCACACCCTATTTGGGTCATGTTTTTGGACCCAAATAGATTATATAGTTGCAGGTATATATAAGGGAAAGTACCCTTCATCATCAGGTACTTGATTGTTGTTGGAACTGGAGGGCAAGGGACCAAGATGAGGCATGCAATGCTGTTGGATTTTACTATTTTCTGTACTTTGGTTTTAGTACTGTATTTTAAGCATTGTGAATTGTTTGGATGATTTCATAGATACTTGTGACATGAATAATTATTTATATATATGTTGTAGTTGTTTATACTATCAGTCTTATATTGTTTACTTTTGTTGTATGGTGTTACTGCTTCCGTTGTTATTTATTATCTGTTATTCCACTATGTATACTCTTACAATGAGGGCATAGTTTCCCCAATGTCTTACCTTGTCCCTCACTTCTATTAGGAAGCCTCTTGAATTTGGGGAAATGTGTTTGAGGTTATATGATCAACCGGGTTCGGGGCACCTTTGGAAGGCACCCGGATCCGGGATGTTACACACGATAGTGTGATCAACCTATTTTCTTTATACGTCTTTATTTTACTATCTAAAATAAATACGTCATTACACCATGGATATGAAATTCAGGCTATGGTTATATTTCAATCAAAGGGTCAAGATATCAACTCCCATAAAGATGGAAGGAACAATTATTTCCTCAATTTATCCATTAATGACATGTCAATTGTGACGCACCCAGCATACCCTACTTCCTACCAACATATGGCGTGATGGGTTTTTTTAAACAATCTAAGTGCACGATTCATGACATGTATTAATGATAATATTAAATTATAATAACCATTACACACACTCACATATAGGAATATATGATGACACTAAAACATATGAAATTCCTACTGGTGGGTCTGTTCTCATAATCTCCCACATTGGATATTACCAAGTGTGAACTTCATGATAAGAAGCCTCATCCGCTTATGAGTACTCACACCTGGCGGTCTAAATATTGTGTGTCCCATCATAGTACATTATCCAATTGTAGAACAATATTAAGAATATTGTCATAGCACTTCAAGATTATCATCATAGCAGGGAAAAACTATGACCTTATCAGTATGAAAAATACTCTAGAACATTATTACATTAAATCCATGTAGAAAAATGAACAATATATAATAAGTTTAATTAATATTTAATACATCAAATAAACAAGTAATCAAAGTACAATAAGTTGGTCTTAGGACACCAACTCTGAAAAACTTCCACTTAGACTAGAGCCAACTGCCTACGAATTTTAGTATGCTAGACCTCAAATGATAATCATGTTTCTACTGATTCAAGGCTTTGGTCAAGTGGTTTTCCACGTTGTCTTTTGTGAAAATACTACTCACTGTAACCCACCTCTCTGAAAAAAATCCTCAAGAGATGATACTTTAAAATATGTGTTTCGTCTGCTAATGTGACCTTGGATCTTTTACGAGTGTCACTGCTATAGTGATATCATAATAGAGTGTGATAGGATCTTTACTACTAGGTACCACATAAAGCTCTTAGATGAAGTTGCACATCCATACTACTTCCTTAGCTGCATCAGAAGATGCAATATTCTCATCTTCCACTATAGAATCTGTGACCACATCTTGCTTTGAGCTCTTCCAGCTCATAGCACCTCCATTCAAAGTGAATATATATCCCGTTTATAACTTCATTTCATCTTGATTGGTTTGGAAACTAGCATATGCATATTCTCTGATGGCTAATTCCTCATCTCCTCTATAGACCAAAAACATATCCTTAGTATGCCTCAGATATTTAAGAATGGTCTTGAATTTCATCCAATAGTAGTCACTTGGATCAGCTTGATATCTTCCTACCACACTCAATGCATAGATAACATCTGACCTAGTACATAGCATTGCATACATGACTGACCTAATCGTTGATGCGTAATGAATCCTTATCATTCTCTTTCTTTCCTCATGTGTTTGAGGACACATTTTTTTGGAAAGATGAATATCATGTGATACTGACAATAATCCCCTCCTAGATTGTTCCATGTTGAATCTCTTCAGCATCTTCTCAATGCACTACGCCAAAGTAGGCATTTGGTGGCGGTTTTTCAAAACCACTGCAAAACGATTTAATGGTTATTTTTTAAAATTGGGAGAATCATTTAGCGGCAGTTTATTTTTTATTTTTTATTTTTTATTTTGTATTTTGTATTTCTTTATTTTTTTATTTTTTTATTTTTTTTTATTTTTTTATTTTTTTTATTTTCGTAATTAATTTTTTTATTATTTTATTATTTAATTTTTTAAATCTAGTAATTAATTTTTTTTAATTTTTAATTATTTAATTTTTTTTTAATTCTCATAATTAATTCATTTTTTTATTTTTTTTATTTTTTTATTTTTTTATTTTTTATTTTTTTTATTTTTTATTTTTTTATTTTTTTATTTTTTTATTTTTTTATTTTTTTAATTAATTTATTTTATTTATTATTTATTATTTATTATTTATTATTTATTATTTATTATTTATTATTTATTATTTATTATTTATTATTTATTATTTATTATTTATTATTTATTATTTATTATTTATTATTTATTATTTATTACCATGCACATGCACATGCACATGCCATACATGGCATGCAAAAAATCTACTTTTGATGAGATTTGAATCCCTTACCTCTTGGTTATTCTGCAAAGATTTTATCGCTCGAGCAAGCTCTTCATGTGGTGAGTAAATATAATTTAATATACTGATATATATATCGATAGAAAAAATAACACATAACAAATAGATAGGGACTAAATAATTAGAAATTAATAATTAATAATTGATTATTGATTATTTATTATTTATTATTTATTATTAATATTTAATAATTAATAATTAATAAATAATAAATAAAATTTAAATGACTAATAAATAAATAGATATATAATAAGATAATAAATAGTAAATAGTAAATAATAAATATACAATATACAATATACAATATATAATATACAATTGTTGTGAAATTGATCGAACGCCGATTGAAACCGCGAAGCATTTCGAAACCAGAAATGTAAGATCGGTCATAGGCGAAGCGCATTATTGAGAAAGGGAGCATCAAATTTGCATATGACAATTGTAACGACAAATAGAAATACAAATACAAGAGAAATACAAAAGGTAAAGAACACAATGTTGAGCCAAAGGTCTATCTCATTTCATTAACATATCACCGTATTTATAGAGTACATGAGATCTGATCCAACGGTGAGAATATGGAAGGTTGTCCATTAAGAGGGGAATTAATTGAGAATTCATGAGTCATCATAATTGTCATAATTATGAAATCCATTAATAACGTTTCATTACACCCCCCTTGGATGTCATAATTTCATGGAGCCTTATTTAATCTTCACTTAAAAAACCCTACGGGAAAAATAAGTGAAGCCAAAATAAAAGAATCCCATGTCATGCTGCCTCATTAAAAACCTTATCAGAAAAACCTAGTGGGAAAACCTGATGAAAGGAAAAAGAGTGCAGTGTTCCCAACTCCCCCTGATTATATCATTTAGTTGTGTCTTCAGGACATCAATTAATATTATTATTTAATTATTTCTTCAGGACATGGGAGGAAGACCATAGGTAATAATGAATGGTCTCATTGAAAATTATGACTCGTGGGGAAGGCCAACAATTTTCATTAATTATAGATATCTATAATAATTTATAACATTCCATTGAATATCTGTTATGATGTATTATTGCCTCATTAAAAACCTCATCAAGGAAAAACCCTTCAGGGGAAAACACTTGATTAGGGAAAAATAGTACAATAACATCAAGTCCCCAGAATGTTGCATCATTACAAACCTTATCAAGAAAACTCAGTGGGAAAAACTTGACTAAGGGAAAAAGAGTACAACAGTTACATCTCCCATTCATAATGATCATCATTTATCTCATAGGATGTCCATGATCAATTCATAACCAAAACATTTAGTTTTTGAATTTTGGAATAATAATAACTTATACCCTTTAGGTTTCAATAAATGGGGAAGAACATTAACTTGCATCATAATATGATTTATTGTCATTTTCAAGGTACATATGCACATGTACATTTATATCCTTCAGGGATTAATAAAATGTGCCTTTATATTTAATCCTTCTGGGATAGTTAGGTTCTTCATCAACCCCTTATGTATGAAATCTATCACTCTTGGGAGCAAGGTATTTAATTATTCATTAAGGGTAAAACCATTCCAAAATTTAACATTTCATCTCCAGGATGATTAATTCAAAATACTAGGGCATTCCCTATAAGTCATTGATTTCAGAAAACTCTTCAAGAGTTTAGATTTTTTTCAAAACATCTTAATAATATGATGACTACAATGATTCATACAAACCATGGGATGATAAATCCAACTTATATTCTTCCTTAACTTAATATGGATACATGAAATACAACTTATTCAATTCACCCAATAATTTATCAGATTGGGTGAAACTTTTATAATTTTGAATATGCTTTAGGCATTTTGAACCCTTCTGGGATTCATATAAATATCCAAATATACAAGGAAGAATATTTCTTGTAATAAGATCATCGATATTCAATAGTCTTGATAGTTTGGATACTCAATATAGAACTTTATATGTTGAACACTTCATAAGTTACTTTAATAATTTTGGCCAATTATTATGATGTCGACATCTATCAAAATCCATTGTCATCGATGAGTTTTAAAAGCATTCATAGAAAATATATCACCAACAACATTTTATTGAGATCTCGTAATTTTTCTAGTAATAGTGTCACTTTAGGGACAATATCTAAAAATATATAATGTTGTCGATATATTCATTTTCCTCTTCAAGGGAAAATATATTTATTACTTTCTACTCGTGATGAACAATGATTTTATATAATCATTTCAAACACACTTTGGGTGTGTATAATTAGACTATTGATTTTCAACACTTTACATTCATGTGTGTGTTGGGAGCATCACACCAATGGTTATGCAGGACCATATAATATATGATACTCATTATTTCTTTTAATCAGCATGCATAACATGCAATGTATACTCACTAGTAGCAAATAACACATGTGATCATTTAGTGGATGCATATTTCATATAGATGGATCACATGGTAGGTGGGCACGCCCATATATACTTCTTCATAAGTATATGGGAAATTTATTTCTATAATATTTGCTAATGATATAAATAATTTACCTCAAAAATGGGTACCTCAGGGTAAATTATCATACAAGGGGAATTCATAATGACTTAATGATAATAAATTCATTGATAATTTTGTAGACATGCATCCGTTAAATAAATTCATCATTCTCCTCCTGATGGATGTCTACTATGTTATCAATAAATCGATGCTCGTGTATACTTGAATCAATATCTTTCATTATAATTGATCCTGGATAGACAAAACCATCATGTCATATATTTAAAGTGCCAGGATCGTTAAACTTCTGGTTTACCACTATTGATTCGATTGTACGTAAAAAATTCTTTATAATCACTTTTATGAATGCTTGTTACATATCGAGGTACCTCTTTTGTCTCCATATGATATTCATTTTCAAGAATACCATTCATATATCTCATTGAGACTTTAGATATAACAAAGCATTAAGAATTTTTACTACCAGGTAGGAATATATTCGATATTCTGGAGTCATTTATTAATTTTTACTACTGGTAAATGTACTTATATGAGCATATACTAATGCATATATGAGTTCTTTTGAAGCATTTAATCAAAAAAATATTTTGCTTCAAGATCAACACATATAAGATCTTCAGGATCTTTCATTGTGAAAACTCATATTTGTAGTTATAATTTCCGCTTATGGTGGTTGATGAATTCATAATATAATCATAATGGGTTAGACCCATCACCAAGTGGATTATTGCATAATTTAGAACTTCTACCCAAAATATTTTGGAACTTCAAGCCCAAATACTATTTTTCAATACATCTAACTGGGATAGGATCCCCTGCATCTTTTGAAGCTGGTGAATGTGGTAGTGAGAACCAATGTGGAAGAATCTTCTGGATTCACGACACACCTTATCGTCATCCAAAATTATAATTCATAAACAACATTCACTTTATCAAATGAAAGGTAAATCATTTGATCAAACCTCATAAACTCTCAAATATTCATGATATCATAAATCATAAAAAAAATCATGAATAATTTCATTCGCTTCAAGGAATGAGATATAGTAAGTATTACTATATTCACATCAGGGAATTCATTCATTCATCGGATTCCATGATCCATGAATGATAATTTATTATTTATCAATAAAGATCATATTGAATAAAATATAAATTTTATTGATTATGATGATTATTGCTTTAATCACTTCAGGTGGTAAAATCATTTTCATAATATATATCGAATTATCAAAACTATATAATTCAATTATTTCATTTATGAAATATATGAACAACAACATCCACTTCAGGGGATAGATAAATTACATGAGATGATATTAATAATCCATAAGAATATGATAAATAATAATGTTTCCCTTTATATTGTTACCGCATGAATAATAAATGATAATAAAGATATTATTCAATATAATTTCCAAGGACATTATTTTCATATCATCCTTCAAGGATGTATTATTTTATACATATTCATAAAAAAAATTGGTCTGTAAATATTTATTATCATCAAACCACTTCTGGTGGTTATATTTTTATTATTTGTTATAAACAAATACAACACAATGATCATTCTCAAAACATCATATTCACCTCAAATCAGGTATATTTGTATTCACTTTGGGGAATGAAATAAATCATTTTCAATAAATATTCTCATTCACTCCGGGGAATATAATAAAATTATTTGTTTGAGTTTTATAGTGTCTTCAAGAAAATTTCATGAATATTCAATTCAGCAATTTCATCCACTTTGGGGGATTAATATATATAAAATATATTTACTCTTGTTCATAAAGAATATTTAATTTCTCTAAAACATTTTATAAAATAAAAGAAAGAGAAAATAAATAAAACAAATATTTACAAATATTTAAAGTAAAAATCATCTCCATCATGAACCTTTATATAGAATAATCAAACTTGACACCTTTAGGGTTAACAAGAAATAAGAGATATGAAATTTCATGGTTCATGGAATGATTAGTGAACTTCGGATCGATGTACGACAGGTACGTGATGATCATCAAACTTCGACTCAACGTACGACGGGTACGTGATGTTCATCAAACTTTGTCTCGACGTACGGTGGGTACGTGATGTTCATCAAACTTTGGCTCAATGTACGACAGGTACGCGATGTTCATCATTAAACGGCTCGACGTACAAAGGGTACGTGATTTTCATCATTCAACGGCTCGACGTACGACGGGTACGCGGTATTCATCATTCAACGGCTCGACGTACGACGGTTACGCGATATTTATCATTCAACGGCTCGACGTACGACGGGTATGCAATTTTTATTATTCAACCACTTCTGGTGTTGTATTTGATGAATGATGTTTGTCTCGTAATCTACTACATCAGTTATTAATCAAACACATTCTCTCCAAGGAATGAAGTGAAATTTGTCAATCGCGAGTCATTACAGCTCTTCAGGAGCTCATTATTTTTCCCACAACAAGAGATTAAGAAAATCATATATTATTTTTAGATTTATCAAGAGGGGAAAAATAAATGTAATAATATCTTACATGTAAAATAAGACTCACCTTTTTGATGCAGCACTTTGAAAAAGTGGAGTCGATGCGCATGCGAAAGAGTGTGTCAAATGAATAATGATAATAAAAACATGTGACATACCTTTTTCCCACAAAATTTTTCTTATGTCGATGATGGGGATGAAGGTAGCATCATCATGATGCACAATGCGGAGAGGACGATCGTGCTGATAATGTGTTGTGAAATTGATCGAATGCTGATTGAAACCACGAAGCATTTTGAAACCGGAAATGTAAGATCGATCGTAGGTGAAGCGCATCATTAAAAAAGGGGAGTGTCGAATTTGCGTATGACAATTGTAACGACAAATAGAAATACAAATACAAGAGAAAAAAAATAAATTAATAGTTGAAAATAAATAATAAATGAATAATTAATAGATAATAAATAATAAATTATCAATAAATAAATAATGAATATATAATAAATAAGTAATAAATAATACGCTGGTAATAAATTAATGATAAAATAATAAATAAATAATAAATTAATTAATAAATAACCAGCAAATAACTACTAAATAAATAATAAAAAACATGTCAATTATAAATTAATAATAAATTAAAAATATATATGTTATAATATATAATATATATTAAATATTAAATATTTATTAAATATTTATTTAGAAATAATTTAATAATAAAAATTAATCAATAAATAATAAATCAATAGTAAATAAGTATTAAAATAATTAATAGAAATAGTAAATAATAAAAAATAAAAAATAATTGAATAAATAATAATTAATAATAATTAACAGTTGAATAAATAATAAATGATAAATGATAAATGGATATAAATATCTATAAATATATATAAATATAATTAAATTTACATAAATATGTATAAACACACATTTATGTTACATAAATATGTATAAACACAATCTGATATATAATTATATATTAATATAAATATATATATAAACACAAGTGAATATAAATATCTCTATATATATTTACACATATATGATATAAAAATATATAAACATAAATATATATAGATATTTACAAATGTATAAAAATATACACAAATATTCATAAATACATATAAACATATAAATATAATTTATAATAAATCACCAAAATAGGGGAAACCACAATAATTGCAATACCATCTAATCAATAGAAATACAAATCAATGGAATAAAATCATAAATGACATAAAAATCATATGAATACACTCTTAAACGAAGATAAAATCTCATCGAATGTGTAGGATATATATATATATATATATATACTTAAATTTATTTAAATATATTATATATTAATATTTAATTACATGTATTAGAATATAAATATAAATATATATCTGTTTATTAATACACATGCATATGTATATATAAACATTATTTATATATGTATATATATATATATTCATATAGTTTTACTATAAATTCATTTATACGCTATATTTAGTGATAATGATGTATTTATATAAAAATATATTTATAAATGATGTATACACCTAATATTATTAACACACACACATACACATATATTTACACACACAAGTGCGCATTTATATTTATCAAATACACAAACAAATATTTACATATATATGTATTTATTTACATATATTAGAATATACACATAAATATATATTTTTTATTGACACGCATACATTTATATATAAGCATACTTACTTATATAGGTATATATATAAATATTAATGCATTTTTTATAAGTTAAATAAAATGGATAACTATTTATATTAAATTAAATGGATAATTAATATTCATTTCCATATGGTTTATATATTTAAAAAAAGAATTTTATGTAAATATATATTTATGAAATTGATTTACTATAAGTAAATATAAGAAAATGTGCATATATTTAATTATAAATCAAACTAAATTATAAAAAAATGATAAAAATTCAAAACCATAATATCAATATGAATGTAAGTCCTGGGAATAAATTCAGTCTCTACCGAAAAAAGATAATAAGACCCTATTAAACGAGGTTGAAACTCCATCGAATGTTAAAAAATTAGGATAATCCTACTAAAAACTCCATTTTGAGTCCTTATGGGCCTTTTTTATCCTTTAAAAATATTTATGGGGTCCAACCGATCATTACGACATAGATCTATTTACAAAGTTCGATTTGATATGTGGTAGAGCCCAAATGGACACCCGGATCAAAAGTTGTGGTCGTTTGAAGTTGAGGTTTGATTTCTAACTTTTCTTAAAACTGTAATAAATTTTATTATTTTAATTATTACAAAATAATTATATAATTTGGTTTTAGTTCATTTCATAAGCTTTGATTTGACTGGTTTTGGAGTTAAAACGGACACGCAGATCAAAAGTTATGGTCATTTGATGTTGAAGTCTGATTTTCAACTTATTGAATAATTATCTTAACTTTAAAATTATTATTAAAAAATAATTATAAATATTTATTAATTAACACATTATAATTAATTGAAATTATAAATAATAAATAATATATGATAGTAAATAACAAATCATAAATCATAAATCATAATTAAATATTTTATATTTTATATTTTTTTCCTTTAATTTAGCGGTGGTTTTTTAAAAGCTGTTGCTATTTTACGGTGGTTTCTAGAAAATTGTTGTTGAATTTTTTTTTAAAAAAAATACGAAAAAATTAAAACCACATTTAGCGGTGGTTTTTTGGAACCATCGCTAAAAACCCGCCGCTAAATCTGTTTTTTCCTATAGTGATGTATGTACTTTGACTTAGGTCAAACAACCTCTTAGATCTATCATGATTGATCTTGATCCCAAGAATATATGTTGCCTCACCCAAGTCCTTAATAGAGAAGCATTTATTTAAACATGCCTTATAAAACTGTAAGACTGATATTTTGTTTCCCATGAGTAATATGTCATCAACATATACTATTAATAAAATGACCACACTTCTACTAGACCGTTTATAGATACACGACTCACATTCATTCTTTATAAAACCAAAATTCATTATAGTTGCATCAAAATGAATTTTCCATGACCAAGATTCTTAATTTAATCCATAAATGGTTCTTTACAATTTCCATACCTTGTTGGCATCCTTTGGTGTCACAAACCCTTCAGATTGTGTCATATAGTCATTCTTCTGAAGGTTCCTTTTATGAAAGACTTTTTTGTAATCCATTTTCCAAATCTCATAATCATATAAGGTCGCGATGGTAAGTAGAATTCTGACATATTTTAGTATTTCAACTGGTGAAAATGCTTCATCGTAGTCAATGCTTTGATGTTGTTTAAACCCTTTTGCAACTAGTCGTGCCTTATAGATATTGACTTCTCCATATATGTCTAGTTTCTTTTTGAATACCCATTTTCAACCAATATACTTTACCTCTACTGGATGGTCTATCAAAATCTAGACTTGGTTTTGGTATATGAAATCCATTTCAGAATTCATGGATTCTTGCCACTTGGAAACATTTGTTCCCCATACTTCTTCCTTATAGGTTAGAGGATCATTATTATAAACTAATAATTATTCACCATCATTAGTGACTATAAAACCATAACGTTCTAGTTATCTAACATTTATTGTACTCCTACTCATTACTTGTGTCTCTGGAATAGTATCTTCTCCCATGGGGCTTTTTGAAATCTGTTCTTATACTGACTCTTGTGTGCCTTGAGCCTCAACTTTATCGAATTCTATCTCGCCCCCACTATCTCTTTTAGATATGTTCTCCCTCTCAAATAAAATGGAATTTATTGCCACTTTAACCCTTTTTTTATAGGGTTCGTATAGGTAATATCCTCTGGTTTCCTTGGGGTATCCTATAAAGGTACACTTTGCGCCTTAGGGTATAAGTTTGTTACCTGAAGAGGCCTTAACTAACTCTTTGCTTCCCCACACATGCAAATTAGATAACATGGTTTTATTTTGACTCTAAAATTTGTATGTAATATAATTTATCAATTTAGTTGGTACTTGGTTTAGTATATGTGTTTTAGTTTGTAATGTGTATCCCCAAATGGATAATGGAATACTCATATGACTCATCATTTATCTCGCCATGTCCAGTAAGATTTGGTTTCGCCTTTCGCAAACACCATTCCACTGAGTCATGTAAGGAGGAGTGGGTTAGGATAGGATCCCAAAATCCTATAAGTAATTAATGAAGTTTTGATTAATATATTCTCTGTCACATTTTGATCAGAGTTTCTTAATCTTCTTATCAAACTAGTTCTCAACTTCATTCTTATATTCCTTGAATTTATCAAAATATTTTGACATGTACCTCATTAAGTAGACATATTTATATCTACTAAAATCATTAGTAAAAGTTGTGATGTATGAGTAAACTCCTCTTGATTCAATATAAAATGATCCGCACACATCAGTATGAACTAATTCAAGAAGATATTTATCCCTTTCACCTTTCCCACGTAATGGGGCTTTGACAAATTTTCCTTATAAACATGTGTGACATACACCAAGTGGTTTTAGTTCAAAAGAATCCAAATATCCATCTTGATGTAATTTATTCAAGCGTTTTCCATTTACATAACCTAGTCAGTGATGCTAAAGTTAGGTGTGGTATGAGTCATGTGAAATAAATTCATTATCGATTGTCATTACTTGGTTCGTGCAATCCAACACACAAATATCATTATTTAAATGTCTTACCATAACAAATTATATATTTATAAAAGAAGAAAAATCTATTCCCAAATTTGAAAATAAATCCATCAATATCAAGTATAGATACATAAATAGTGTTTTTAGTAACATATGTAACAAAATAAAAACCTTTCAAAATCAATATTATTTCAGTCGGTAACATGAGGTGGTAGTCCCAGATAGCTACAACAATAAGTTTATCACCTTTGGATGATCATAGATCTACCTCCCCTTATTCAATCTTTCTAAATATACTTAGTTCTTGTATTTGACTACATATGTGAGAACCAGAAGTTGTATCTGATACCCAATTTGTAGAAATAAATAAATTTCACTTGATAACAAACACACATGAAATTTCTACTTTCTTCTTTGACCGGGTGTAGTTTTTCTTCTAGCAGCCTTTCTTACCGTGTTTGAAATAGACAACATCCCATTCCATTGCTTTCCCCTTGATCTTCCTTTTCTTAAAATGGCATGAATAATCTTTGGACTTAAAGATATTCGTTATCTCTTTCTATTTGTTCACCATAATGACAAAAGTTTTTTAATACTTCATATCCTTATTTACTTGGTAAAGAAGAGTGAGGTGATTTTTCATAGGCTTATCAATTTTGTTCATATTAAAATTATTAAAGCTTGAGAATCTATGAGGGAGTGATTTCAGAATGAGATCAGTGCCTAGTTCTTTGGGGATTTCAAACCCTAGAACCTCTAAGCGCTCAATACAACCAATTATCTTGATTACGAGAGGCCTATTTGGAGCACCCTCTCTAATCTTGCTCTAAAATATCGCCTTGGAAATATCAAATTGTTCATATTAGATCTCTCCTAATAATGACCATAGAGGTTCTCAATCATGTTACATGTATCCATGTTTCCATGAGACTTCATGAGTTTACTAGACATAGAAGAAAACATAAAACATTGAACGTCGATAGTGTTGTTCATATATTTTCCATATACAAGGAACTCTTCATCACTTACATCCTTAGTAGTTAGATCAATAAATGAGGATTCTATCACATATGATTTCTTTTCATAGCATGCTTTACCATTCCTAGAAGTTATTGTTAGTTATGAGGTTTTTGTTATCCAATATTGATCATAGGGATAATGAATATGATGATCTTTCCATTTTATTCTACAATTAAAAGAGCACATAATTAATACTTTGCTGGATTACAAATTGGGTGTGATATAATAAATTGATTTTATTAAATCTCCCATTATTGTATCAAGTTCCAATAACCCTCACCATTGAACTTTAAATGTCTAGTTGCTCCGACATTCTAGTGGAAAGGATCCATATTCTCCTTTGCATAACCCTAAAAAGGGTTAGTCAAGATATTTAAAGGTATTTAGGAGGGTAGGTTTTCCAACTATGAGCTTCCATCTCCTTTATATGTTGAGTAGACTCCCTTATCCTAAAATCCTAACTTGGATTTCCTCAACACTTGTCTCTAAATTACACCAAGTATATCAAGGGATACTCCGCTTGATGTAAAATGGTTAAGTCATCCCAAAACCTTCATAATAACCCCCCTTATAAAAGTAAGTGTCCCAAAAAGGATTGTTCAAACACTTATTTCTATTGAGTTTCATTCCCAATCAAGTAATGGAATGCTAAGTCTAACTTAATATTTATTTGTGGGATTTTTAATTTATTATGAATAAATTTTATCTCGTTTAATCCTTTACATGTCTTGTTAATATTAAGTGGAAGTCACTTAATTAATTAACCACATTGGATAAAATATTTACAAATAATTCATTTATTAAATTTTTTTCTTTTTGCATTAATTTATTTATTTATGTGATCACGACCTTGCATCTATAAAATAAATATTTTCATAGACAAAAAAATTAATTAATTAAATAACCCATTCATGAGCTTTATCTAATGGTTTATTTAATGATAGGAAATTAAGCCCATGGGGTGTTAGCCGAGTGGTACCCGCTGGTTATACCCCTCGCTCTTCATGGTAACTGGCATAGGATTGAGTCCCACCAGGCTCGAACATTGTTCGTATTATGAACAGGGCGATTCAAAGTCATTTCTTAGCTGGGGATGTAAAGACCCAAAAAATTCAAGGAAATTTTTTTTCTTAATTTTATTTGGATTTTTACAAGAACGCAGTTTCAGACGGCACCTGATTCTGAGGCCCGGTGTGCCCGGAATCATTTTCCAAAGTTTGGCTCGGGTAAGTTCAGTGAATGGGCGAGCGGGTTTTTCTAACTTTTAAACCGGTGCTCGGAATCAAATTCTGAGGGCACCGATGGAATCGCAGCACTGGTATTTGCTTAGAAACGCCTCTTCCGGAGTTGCGTTTTCTCGGGTGTGGTTTTTAATTTTTGGGCTTAAGGTTAAGAAATAAAATAATTGGTACGACAAACTTTATTTTATTTCACTCAAAGCCACTTGAAAGCCACTTAAAGCTGCTTAAGCTGAGTTTATGCAGATAGGGTGCTATCCAAAAATATCCTACCCTCTTGGTAGGATATTTGTGAGGTGGGGCCTGCACGAGCCCCACCGTTTCTTTTCCGCTAAGTAACGCACCCGCGAAAACCCGTCATTATGAAAGTCAACTGACGCGTTTTCTTAATTTCTTAACGCACCAATTAATTTGGGCGGTTTTATTTGTTGAATTAATTCTATGAATTAATTTAATAGTTTCTTAACCTGTTTACAATCCGTTTGCGTAATAATAAAATAAGACCAACGCACGACTTCTGGAGAAATGCTCGTTGAGAGGTTTTGACAAATTTTGTGCCTTCATCCTCCTTCGTGAAATACGCGAAGAACGCGAAGAACGTAAAGAATGTGAAGAACGCGAAGAACGCTGTCACCCTCGGAGATTGACGATGCTTCTTCCGAGACGTTCTTCCCCACAATGATCTCCGATCACCAACTGCTTGAGGTAGGAGATTTCGGGTTTCTTCGTTTTCTCCTTGTTGGTTATAACAACATCATGGATTTAATTAATATAATTAAATCTACATGTTCTTGAACCTCGGAGTTCGTCAACGCGATGCCCTTCCGTGACGACGCGACGCCCTTCCGCGACGACGCGACGCCCTTCCGCGACGTGACGATCGCCTCCTTCTGCGGTGATCAATTCCGCGAAGAACGCGCGTGCGACGACTTGACGAGGTAGGGGTTTGTTTGTGAAATAATTTATATTCCCGTGATTGTTTCTTTTAAAAACAAAGAACCCGGATCAAGTTCAGTTTTAATTCTATTAAAATTGTGCATTGCATGTTATTCATGTTTTGAATATTTTATTCCTGATTGTTATCACCTAACGCGGAGGGTGCGGGCCAAACAAACACGGCCCGAAAACCCTTCGCAGTTCTTCGTTGATGTGCGGATTGACGGGCGATGACAAAACATGTCGTAGAGGTGATTCGTTGTTTCCGCAGTGAAGTTCGGGACCCGGGAGGAGTTACGGCGCAGACATGAGCGAAATCGGACCACCGGAGTAACTCCGGTGGCCCGCGGAACCCACCGGCGGCGCGGGTCACCGGCGCGGCGGCGCCAGTGGCCGAAGGCGGCGGCCAGCGGACCCACGGCCGCACGGGTCCGGCACTCACGGGACGTGGCTTTGCCGCGTCCGTTGATCCAGCGCGGCCCCACGCGGGGCCGCGACACCTTCATCCCGCGGGGGCAGCGCCCCGCGGCTCCCTCGCTCGGCCGCTCGGCCGAGCCGAGCCGGGCCGGCCCGACCGGCCGGGTCGCGCCCTGGCCGGGCCGGGCCGTGCCGAACCGGGTCCGACCCGGTTCGGGCCGACCCAGGGGGGTTGGGCCGGGTCGGTCCGGGCCTAGACCCCCGTCTTCGGACCATTTTCGGTCTTTTGCCCGTATCTTGAGCTACGGGCCTCCGAACAATGCACCGTCAGCAGCGATGCGATCCTTGGATCGAGAAGTTCGTTTCGGTATATCACACTCAAGGTTTCAGAATACTTTAGGTTCGGTCGGGTTGGTTCGTACACGAAACCAACCGGGCCCTCGGAGTGGAAACGCTCATATCTTGAGCTTCGGACGTCCGTTTGACGTTCCGTCGACTTTGTTGAATTACTCTAAGTGAGACGGATCTTTTGGCATACTCTGCCCGAGGTTTGGACGCAGGTGGAGTACGGTCGGGTTGGTTTTTCCTTAAAAACCAACAGGGCCCCTGGGACGAAAAAGCCAATAACTCTCAGACCGGGCGTCCGATTGACGCGCCGTCTGCGATGATGAGTTCCTGTTGACGATACAGAACTTTTGGATACATCAACTCTGGAATATGTGTCAGTTGATGTATCAACCTCTCGGCTCGTGGAGCGGACCCTCCCGAACGAGCTTGCTGTGTGCGGGAACCCTAGAGCTGGCTGCGACTGCTACTGTGACGACGACGACTGTGCAGAGATCCTTAGTGGATTTGACGGCGATGACTACAGCACTCAGCGATCCTTAAAGGGTCAGTGCTACCGATCCTGTGTGGGTCATCGCTCAACGGTCCTGTGTGGGCCGGCGCCTATAGGTCCTGTGTGGGCCCGATCCTGTGTGGGTCTTTGCAGGGGTTAGTTACCTATCGATCATTTGTGGGTCAGATCCTTTGTGGGTCATTGTGGGGGTTAGTACCTATCGATCCTTTGTGGGTCCGACAACTTAGATGGATCAGTGATCATCTCTATCATCATTTGAAGAAGTATACCTATGTGAGCTGAAACTCTGTTTTACTTTCCTTTGTGGATTGTGTTGAACTATCCTGTGTGGATTTACGTTTTACTTCCTTTGTGGATTGTGTTGAACTATCCTGTGTGGATTTACGTTTTACTTCCTTTGTGGATTGTGTTGAACTATCCTGTGTGGATTTACATTTTACTTTCCTTTGTGGATTGTGTTGAGCTATCCTGTGTGGATTTTACGTTTTGCTTTCCTGTGTGGACTGGGTTGTACTTGAGCTCGGATGTTGGAGCCGAGCGAGAATTGATGACTTAGGTATATGTATGGTCATATACCTAAGCAGTGTCGGTTGTTACTTCGTGATTGTATCTTTCCTTCGTGGTTTATCCTTTGTGGATTCTGGGAGACCTTCGGGGGTCTCAGGGTCCCTACTGAGTAGCTTATACTCACCCCTGCACGGGCTATGCCCGCACTACGTTGTGTTGGTTGCAGACGACGGACAGCGCTGATCGTGGTGGAGGCTTGCGGAGCAGGACGGTACCTGGAGGTGGACCACTGGGCGGGACGTACTCGGAGCGGTCGGCTGGACCCGAGGAGCAGTATAGGCTTTCTGTACCCACCCTTCAGGTGGGATTTTCAGTGGGCGGCTCGACGTTGCGGCTTTACTTTTCAGTTGTTGTTTTTCCCCTTTCAGTTGTACTTTACAGTTGGGCTTGTATTTTCGGCCCCCTCTACTTTTCCGCACTTACTGTTGTACTAGTTGTTTTTACTTAGTGTTTACTTTTTTACGCTTGCTTACTCTATGGTGCTTGTTTACTTTACAAAGGCAATGCCTTCCCTTTACCGGGATTTACGCCTTGGTGCTAGTCGCCAGCCCCTGGCCTATGGAAGGCGGGCTTGGGGTAGTCACGACACGGGCCCCGAGGACAGGTCGTGACAGGGGAACGTGGCGTGCACTTGGGCTGGTGGGGTCCCCCTGCTAGGAGTCGGTGTTAGCAACACATGTTTTGAACATGAGTCTCAACCTAGTTGGTGAGGTATCCTTAAGTGCATCCACAAGACCCAGGTTCAAAACCAGGTAGAGGCATATTTCTGGGTACTGTAGCAGTACTGTAATAGGTACTATAGCAGACTGTACATTGTGCGGTACTGTAGCAGAATTGTACATTGTACAGGTACTGTAGTAGAACTGTACACTGTGCGGGCACTGTAGCAGGCGCCGTAGCAGTTACTGTAGTAGGTATTGTTCGACACTGTAGCAATTGGAACTATTTACCTTGGGTCACCGGTTTGGGCTTGGAGTCCTTAAGGCTTTCAGTCCACCTAGGCCTTCGGGTCAGTAGGGATTTCAGGCCACCTTTAAGGCCTTTGGGACACCTTAAGGCCTTCGGGCCACATGCAGTTGCCCCAAACACACTACAAAAAAAAGGAGCAGCCCTAGAAGAGGATTTAGAGTAGGTGCACTCACCAAAGCAGAGCCAAATGGATTTGTCTGAATGAGAGGGTATGGCTATGCCATCGGGACCAACCTGTGCTTGCACGGGAAGTCTAGCCAGACGTCCATGCAAAGGTGGAGAGCTACTATCATGATGCAGATGCTGGGGAGGGGCAGTTCCTTGTAGATAGTCTGGTTGAATTCTCTAAGACTTTTGGGTCATGTAATCTCCTAAGCCTACAGGCCATGTAATATCTGAGCCTACGAGCCTTGTAAGGGTTCCCCCTCACCCCTTGAAAGGGGGGTTATCAAAAATCAATAAAAATGAAGGCCTTCGGGCCATTCAGGCATAGGACATTAAATAAACTTTTGAATGAGGGGAAATAACTCCTATTGTCAGTCTTATCATGAGTTACATCATTCCACCCGTCCACTCATGTATCACATGAGTTGGTGTGACATCCTAGACTTGGATTCCACTGAATGGTTTCCCAAGCCTAGTAGGCCACATGGCCTAAAGCGCATCTCCCTAAATGCTAGAGGCTGTCGACTAGCAGTGAGGTTCTAGGGTGTGTTTGTGGTAATATTATTCCATCATTACCAGAATATCATAGTGGTACAATCAATGAATAAATAATAGAATCAATATAATAGTGAGTAAGCAGATAGAACAGTGAAATTAGATATAACAACCAACATCTGACAATAGTATCCAAAGGTAGTAAACTGAATCATATACAATAGATGATAATGTCATGTCTACAAAGTAGGAAAACATGGATATAAGGCAGTAGGAAATACATTCTATACATGATAAACAAAAGGTATAAAAAGCCAAAAGTTTATCCAATCATACAAAGCACCAACCTGATCATCTTATAGCAGATTCATCCTAAGTCATACTATAATTCACACATCCATAAGAAGATGCTTCCCCTTATCTATACCTGCAAGAATATAGTCTTCTAGGGTGACATAGGCAGCCCAAATAGGGTTTGATATAAATCTTAGTAGGCCACCACCAATGAAATGTATAAATATCCAGTCTATATATACAATGTGTCACTATGTAGATATAATAATGAAAAGCAGTAATAACAACTATAAATGGGTTAGCTATGGTTCCTGAAGGAAACTAGGCTAACACTACCTGCTTCAGCCTATGTCGATATATCTCTGAACAAGTATCAAGGGACGCAATGTTTGGTATCACATTTATAAGGGACGTCATGCCCAATATCACAGTAGTAAAGGGGACATCATGCCCAATATCAAAAAATAGGGAAACCTTGACCAATATCATAAAATAGGGATTTCATTCCCAATATCACGTATAGGGACACAATGCCCATTATCACAAGAGTAGGGGATGCCATGCCTAGTATCACATGTAGGGACATTGTGCCCATAATCATATAACAAGGGACATCATGTTTGTACAGTATAACAAGGAAAACTATGCATGTATCACATTTATATAAAGGGACTCCATGCCCATTTAGTAATAAGCAGGAGGGTCGCCATGCCCGTATATAATAACAAGGGCCGCCATTCCCATTTACCTTAATTAGATAGGGTCACCATGACCATTTAGTATTAAGTATATGGGTCATCATGCCCGTTTATATTAAACATATATAAGGGTCTTCATGCCCCATTACCATAACTACCAAGGGTATTCATGACCATATTAAAAATCTATTATAAGCAATCAAGGATTTAGGAAGAGCCAACAATTAATTTACAACTCATTTACATTCTATATTAACAAGGGTGTAACCATCATTCATATTAATCAAGTTACATGGGTTCACCACTCACTTAAATTCAATTCATTATAATTTTCAAGGTAACTAATCATGTTATGCCACTACTTCCATTTCATATCAATATGGTATCATCATTTTAATTTAAAGCTAAAAACACCATTTAGTGTTTTGAGCATAAGATATTAAAGGCCAATTAGGAATATTGGATGTCACACCCAAAGGGATGGATCACTCCAAGGTTGTCCATATCAATAAGAATTTGGGTTCTAACAAGTCTTTAGGTTCCAATAAATGAAACCAATTAAAGGCAATTACAATTTAGGGTCAATTCATGGTGAACCAGTATGCGAAACAACAACACATATTATAAAACATCAAAACTTGAGGGATAATTTATAGACCACCTACCTTGTATTTGTAAAACTCTCCTCATCATATATCAGCCTTTAGTTTGGTCAGGATCATAAGAAATATAAATAATAGAATAATAGACTGAAAATAGGGTATATGAGCCTGCACCTCGATAACTCCTTCAAGAGGAAGACAAATAGATAATGACTAAAAAGGAATTAATATCTTACCAATGGCTATCCAATGAGACTGATGGTGCATGAATCATACTTTGGATGAAGATTAGGGATCAAAAACTATGGATCAACCTTCAAAGGAGATCTCAAGATCAATAGGTTGTCTAATGTGAGATAAATAGAATTAGGTTTGAAGTTACAAACATTTTAAGGTAAATTTTTTCATTTTTCATCAAAACACTATGCCACATGGTTTTTCCACATGGTTGGACAAACCGTGTGCCAATTGTGCACCCTCTGTTGTGCTAAGGGGGCACCTGCATAGTCATTGTGCACAATTTGATTAATCATGCGCAAACCGTGCATTTTGACTCTACTAAAAATTACAGGTTCCCCCATGCAAGCGTGCACCTCCATCGCACTATTTTAAAAACCGTGTGGGATCCTTTTTCTCTCTGTCCATACCTCGCACAGTTAGTCAGACCATGTGGCATTTCCCACATAGTTTCTCATAACCATGCAACTAGTCTTTTTTCCCCAAAAATTTTGGTTTTAGGCTCCGAATAATCCATGAACACCCCCAAAACACATGTGGAATCATTAGGCATCCATATTAGGTCCATAATAAAGAATTAGACTAAATTTAAAAGGATTAATAACTGAGATAAAAACTAGGTTCTTATAGTCTTTCCCCTTAAATGAACATGACCCCAATTCCACCTTCCAAGGGAAGCAAAACTGCATCTAAGAAAAACTTTGGCCACTAAGAATGTACATCATCCTCCCACTCCCAAGTCTCATCTTATACTCATTCATGCTACCATAACACCCACACTAAAGGGACAGACTAGACTTAGAGATACTTCATGCTCTATTCAAAGATGATTATAGGATACTCCTCAAATGAAGCATCAACATCAAGCTCAGGTCGGAATGATAATAGAAAAGATATGAAATGTGGAAGATGTTGTGCATGACACGGTACCTATGAGATAAAAAACCGATAAGCTACCGGCCCAACTCTCTCCAAAATCTCAAATGGATTAACAAATCATAGTGACTACTTCCCTTACCTTTGTATCTATATATGCCCAAGTCTGGGTGATACCCATAAGAAAAAATGATCCCTGGCCTCAAACTCTATAGGTCATCAACAATGATCGACATAAGATTTCTTTATAGAATAATTAGTATACATATGCTTCCTGATCAGCTGAAACCGGTAGGAATTTTATGTTGTCGACGTTCTTCAAGTGCAGCTACTATAATTTATGGAAACTATTTCTTTATATGATTATCATATAACCTACAAATAAAATAATATTAATTTAAATTTTTTAAATAAAGAATATGTGGTAGTAGAACTCACTTTAAAAATCGTGTCATTTATTCACAGTTGAGCAGAACATATGTATGAGCCCTGTGATGTTCATCGTCTAAAATTCATTATTCATGGACTCCACTAAATCCAGGTTCATGATGATTAAAAACTAACAATTGAATATTCAGTGCATTGTTAACATTTTTCTCATTATGTATCATTCAGTTATGTTTTGAAGAATATTCAGGTTGGAAATAATGGTAGTGGAAAAAAGAAATTTCCTCCTATAAATAATCTTCTATAATTGACCCTTTAACTGATGCTTTTTTTCATACCTTTTTATTCAGTTTCTGAATACATCTCTCATATGGATACATTCATTAGAATTGTATCGACCCTCCACATTTTGCTTCATGTAGTAAATGTAATATCAAATGTTCTATTGAATCAAAGAGAGTTGGTGGAAAAAAAATCAGTTTACATAAAATTAAAACAACATCTTATCATAGTCTACTAAGTGCATCATAGTCTATTGTCACTGCATAGATGTATCAGAAAAAATATGACATTTATGTTAGTGCATCCCAAATTGAAGAATTCAACAAACCTTTAAATCCAATCGGTAGAAGTATTTCCAATATAACATGACAATCATGACTTTTTAATATGATAATATGACTATTTATGACACATCTAGACAAATTGGAAACATAACCATCTATTAGTCTCAAATTTGTAATATACTGACAAAATAATAAATGGTTATCTTTGGAAAGTGTGTAAGTCGCTTTTGACTTCATTAAATTCTATGATCTATCATTTTCAAAAAACTCAAGTTCCGGTCACCTGCAAATTTGGAAAAGATATAATTGTGCCTTTACATTATCTTTTGTCTTAACAGGTGTGTCCAAAACTATGTAAAATATATTATCAAAATATTTCTTCTCAATATTCATGAAATCCAACATGTGACGGACCAACAAATCATACCAATATAGAAGATCCCAAAAAATACTTTATTTAATCTAATTGTGATTTTTCCCAAAGTCATCTATTTTTTGTTGGTTTATAATCAGTCTAAAGGTAATGGTAGGTAATGAAGAGATGATATATTTTAATTCAATACCTGAGATCATTTCTAGAGGTTTATCTCTTTCAATTGTACCTTTTCTAAAATGATATTTGTTCCTTAGGAAGGATGATCAATAGGAAGAAATCTGCAATGACAGTTAAAGAAGTATGGTTTTCTCCCATTGACAAATATAAACGCTTTATTTTCATTCATACAATACAGACATGATTTTGGACCATGTGTACTTCATCTAGATAGCATGTCATATGTTGGAAAGTCACTAATTATCCACATTAATTTAGTTTTCATTAGGAATTTTTTTTCGTAACAACATCATATGTATTGACACCATTACTCCATAATAAATTTAACTTATCAATAAATGGCTTCAAATAAACATCGATGTTATTTTTTGGATGTCCTAGAATTAATAAGTTCAAAAAGATATATAGCTCATTCATTAACATCCAAAGAGGTAATTTTTACAGAGTTATAAAGATGATTCAATAAGAATATTGACTACTATAAGAACCAAATAGATAGAAACCGTCAGTATAAAGACTCAATCGCATGTTACGGGATTCTGAAGAAAAAAAAGATGGATGTTCCTGATCAAAATGTTTCCATGAATCACCATTACAATTATGATTTAAGATTTCATTGGTTGAAATATTTTTTTATGCCATAACATCAATGATTTTGTTTTCTGATACATAAATAAATGTTGCAATCTAGGTGTAATATAGAAATACCTCAACTATTTAACAAGAATCAATATGGAATTCCCTAGTTGAATCTCTTTGTACCTCGATTGTCCACATATAGGACAACTAACTGAATATAATGTCCTAGAATTTTTGTATAATTTTTTTTAAATATATAGAATTATTTCGAGACTGTGAAATTTGACAGCGCGTGATTCTGAGGTCTGGAGTGCCCAGAATGATCTGTCAAAAAATGTTAAGTTTAAAATAGAGTGTGTGAGTGGTTTTCCTAAGAAAGTGGAATAACTCTTAAATGAGTTCCCAAATCAGAAATCTTAGGGCATCATTGCATTTAGGATAGAGGGTTTACCCTAGGCGCGACTTAAGTTTAGTCGGCGCAAGCCTCCGGTGAGAAAACCCAAAAATGGCATAACCTTAAATAAAATAAATAAATAAAGTTACTTTATTTTTCAAATGCTTATAATTATTTCTTAGCTCATGAGGGTATGCTTTCTTTAGGCAGATAATAACATTGTCCGGTGCGGTCCAACTATGGAAGTTAGTTTTTGGTCGTAAATAAAATAATTAAGTAATAATTATTTTATTGTTAAAATCCATAACTTCTAACGGTAACTCGGATTCAAAATCTGAGAGTACCGTTGAGTTCATTGGGATATGTTTCCCTTAGACATAGCCTAACCTCGACTGGCGTGGGTTGAGGGTTAATGTTAATAATTTATTGAACTTTTTTTAAAGGTGCGTTCAGTAAACGTGTGGGTGGCATTTTCTAACTTTTGAACTGGTGCTTGGATTAAAAATCTGAGGGCACCGTTGAATCTGCAATGTCGGGATTCGATTAAGGGAGGTTTCACTTCAACCACAGTAGGCTAGGTGAAAAAGTTAGTTTTTGAGGCTTTTAAAGAAATAATAAAATAACATAGAAATTGTTCTTTTATTTTCTTTTCTCTTTCTCCAATGGACGAGCGGCAGTGGCGGGACCGACGACATGTCAAGCCATTAAATGGATTGAATCTTCTTTTCTTGTAACTGTGCCATTAGAAATTTGGGAGTTTCATTAATTAAATGAACCTCATTAATTCTTCATGCGGGACACACTCTTTCTCCTCTCCTGTTTATATGGAGCTCGGGGAGGGGTGTTGGCACGACTTCACCGAACAACAAAGCTCTAGAAAAGTACCACGATGTTAAACACCTAGAGGATGAGGCCAAATTCAGCGAGTGGTGAGGAGCACCACCGAATCACGAACCGACGACAATGACAAAGGAGGTTTCATCAATCGTAGTCAGTAGATGTCTTATCTAGGTAGTGGGGTTTGTTTTTAAGTTCATCTATGATGATTTCTTTGCTCCTGCCTGCTATCATATTAACGCGGAGGGTACGGGCCAAACAAACAAGGCCCAGACCCTCTGTCGCTTCACTCATATTGTGTTATTTGGGGACAGTTTCCTCAAGTTAACGACAATGTGAATTAGAGGGTCATGTTTTGACGATGGTACCTCGGGAGGGCCGTAGGCGCAGACGACGCCAAGAACGGACCACCAGAGCACATCCGGTGGCCCACGGAAGAAACTGCTGGTGCACCATGTTAGTGGCGACCGACGGTGGTCGAAGGAGACCCACAATATTCGGCCACGGGTGGTAGAAGACGGAAAGCGACAATGTGTTGTGGTGGCCAAAGGCGGCCAGCCCGAGTTGGTCGTGCGAGACAAAAAGGGTGGTGCCCTCAGTCACCGTCGGCGGTAGCAGCCATGATAGGAAGGGGCGGCGCGGCCCCGCGGCAGGAAGGGGCAGCGCGGCCCCGCACCGCACCATGTTGGCAGAAGCCAGTCGGCCAAAAGGCCGATTGTTGAATTGCGGTGGGGCAACGCCCCACCGGCTGGTCGAAACGGCCCCGCAACCGCAGGGCCAGCAGGACTCAACGGTCCACCTTCAGGTGGACTGATCTGGATGCGGGCCGACCGAGCAGGCCAGACCCGCGGCCCAATAGGCCAACACGGGTGGGCCGAGCCCCACCGGACGGGTCGGGCCAACCGCAACATGGGCTCGCAAACAAGACAGGCTGACCCCGATAGGCCGGACTCGAGTGGGGTCAGGTAGACCCCAGGACTTGTTGCGTCGGACTGGTCTGACCGAGTCAGACCAGGCCCAAACCCAATCGGTACCTGAATAAAGAAACACTCATAACTGATGAACCAAGTTTCCGTTTGACACGTTGTTAGTGGATTTGGGACTCCTTTTGGGAAGCGGTACCTTTGGCATATTTCGGCTAGCCCAACCGAGCCGGGATAGACCGAGGTGTGATCACCCCCGTTTCACGGAAAGGGGTGTAACTAACAGAACAGGCATCTGATCGACGCGCCGTCTATGGAATAAGGACCCTTGTGACAAGTCAATCCTTTGGAGATATTCTAAGTGAGTTTTGATGGAGTTTTATGTGTGACCTGGGTTGGATCAGACTTTAATCCAACTGGGGCCTTTTTACAAAAGTGTCCATATCTCACAAATCGGGCGTCCGATCGACGTGTCGTCTGTCACGTTTGGACCCCTATGGTGGGTTAGTACCTTGGGTATGATTTTTTTGAGACTTTGTATCAGTTGAAATATTATCAATGGATTGAGGAGCGGTTCTCCCAGAACCAAGCGGGCTATGAGCGGGAATCTAGTGGTTGGTTGTAACGTGAAGAAAGAACATTGATCCTATGTGGGTCAAAATCTATCGATCCCATGTGGGTCAACGCTTAGAGACCCTGTGTGGGTTAGTATATATCGATCCTATGTGGGTCAGCACCTAGAGATCTTGTGTGGGTCAATATCTATCGATCCTATGTGGTTCAGCAGCAGATCCTCTCAACAGAATAAGATGATCTAGTTTTACGACTAATCATTTGTACTTCTGTACTTAAGTTATATACCTGGTGTGAGATGAGTCTTTTACCTTCATGGTGTTACCTTCGTGGGGTTACCTTTTTGGTACTTTTACCTTTAAGGTGTTACCTTTTTGGTACTTTTACCTTCTTAGTGTTACCTTCGTGGTGTTGCCTTTGTGGTACTTTTACCTTTGTGGTGTTACCTTCGTGGTGTTACCTTTGTGATATTATTTCCTCATGGATCAGTTGTGTAAATGGATTAAAAGTTGGAGCCTTATGTTTCCTCATGTATGAGATGAGTGTATTTTGATAACTTAGGTATATGTATGGTCATATACCTAAGTAGAGTTGATGACTACTGCTTCGTTCTTTGTGATTGAGGTCTTTCTTTGTGGTTTTTCCTTTGTGGAACTCTGGGAGACCTTCGGGGGTCTCAGGGTCCCTACAGAGTATTGTTATACTCACCCCTACATGGGTTACACCCAAACCTTGTTGTGTCTTGTACAGACAACGGACATCGTTGATCGAGGTTGAGGGATCCAGGACTGGAAGATGCTCAGAGATGGACCATTTGATGTGACATGACACAGTGACTACTAATCATGAGTTGTACCTACCCTTTAGGTAGGATCCTCAGTGGATGTTCCAGGAGCTATTTTTCTCTTTCAGTTGTATTTGTACTTTTCAGTTGGGCTTGTATTCCGGTCTCTTTACTTTCAGTATACTTTTTTACTACAGCGGTTTACTTTGTGGTTGCTTCTTGTTGTGTTCTTGGACTGTGTGTGTGTACAGGTTTAAAGGCAATATCTTCCCTTTATAGGGATATTCCTTTTTGGTGCTAGTCGCCAGCCCCTGGTTTGTGGAAGGTGGGCTTGGGGTAGTCATGACATGGGCCCCGGGGGATGATTCGTGACAAAGTGGTATCAGAGGAGTCAGTTCTACTGAAGAACTAGGACTCTGATCTTTTTAATGGAGAAATAGTGTTAAGTTTTTTTTAGTGTGGTTTTTAGTTCAGAGATTCCAGTGTTGGTGCAGCGGCTGACGTATCCATACACCAGGACCCTGAATTCTGATTTCCAACCTGGTGCACGAAAACACTGATTGCGTGTGTTTTTGAAATGTTTTTTCTTGGTTTCTTTGGAGCTAGATCACCTGGTATAACTTAATGATTGTGGAACACCTATTCCTTATCATGATACTATTGCGTAGACAACCGGCTAGGATTCCCAAGAGAGTACATGATGACAGACCACCGAGAAACCCTGTGTGGATCAGTATTCTAGCGACCCTGTGTGGATCTGTACTGAGCGATCTTGTGTGGATCTGCACTGAGTGATCCTGTGTTGATCATCAATATATGCTACTAGTGGACTGTGCACACCGACTGAGTGTGTTTCACGAGTTCTAGCGGCAGAGGCCTCTAAGGTTTCGAGCTGAGACAGATCCCCAAGCAGCTGAGGACTGGCTGGAGGCTGTGACTAGAGTTTTCTGCCTAGTTGGGACACCAGCAGATCAGATGGTGATCCTAGATACTAGTCTTTATCAGTGTGTGACCATGAGGATGGTCCACATGGTGATGAGGTTTCGTTACATGTATTGTTGCTCGAGATGGTAACTTCGGGTAGTGTGCCAGCTATATCACTGCCCATTAGTCAACAGTTACAAATGGCGGTATCAGTAGAGGAAACATGTAGGCTTAGTGCCTTACACATGTTTTAGCATCAGATACCCCTCAGGTTCTAATTTGATCCCAACTCACAAGCGGCTAAGGACTGGCTTGAGGAGGTGGTCGAGTTTCCATCTAGCCAGGGCACCATTCGATCAAATGGTGGTCCTGGTAGAGAGCCTTCTACATGGATCAGCAGGACAATGATAGGGTTTATATTACCCCTGATATTGTGAAGAGGTGAATTTTCTATGGACAATCTTTAGAACCTTCCTCAAATAAGGAGGTATCTTACCATAAAAAGCTAAAGGGTGAGTGTTTCCTAGAGCTTCTACAGCTTCGGCAAGACGACATGTCGGTAGCTGAGTATTCATCGAGGTGTACCAACCATCACAGGTACTCAATGAATATAATATGGTCATTTATTTAGGTCTCGGACCTCTTATCTAGGTGTGTTTAGGGACATCTTAGTCATCACTTTTCCTCTATGCATTCCTACTTATGTTAGGGTGTTAGAGAGAACCTTTGTGGTTGAATGTTCTTTGGCTGAGCGGATACAACTAGTGAAAGTTGGCAGTGGGAAGAGGAAGGGATGGGGACATATGAATCTACAAGGAAACAGATGTGTAAGTAAAGCTAAGATATTTGCATGAGGTGGTATACATTTTGACATGTTACAACCACCACCCCAATATAGTCCCCACCAGGCTCGGGGAGCTGGAGGATGGGGGAAGGGAGTAGATCCGTGCGGTCAAGGAGTGTGACGTAAGGGCTACAGGAATGATTCGAGGTATGGTCTGTGTCTACTAATAGCTGCCATATTAATAGACATAGGTACCAATAATTCCTTCTTGCCACGAATCTTGTTCAAGACCTAGAGTTTTCTGTTAAACCGATGACTTGACCCTTACATCTAGAGATACCTTTGAGAGGAGACTCAATAATCAAACTTATATAGACAGTGTGATCTGACCCTTGAGGCGAGAGTTTCAGTTGGAACCTCTTGGTGGAAGCATCGAGTCCTTACGATGTTAGTTTGGGGATAGACTAGACATCCAAAGTTCATACTCATATTGACTGTTTTAGGCAAAAAGGATGTAGTATATCTACAACGTTGGAATGAGGTTTTCCTTGGTCGATGAAAAAGGAAACCCAGGTAGCATCGGATAAACTCATGCATAGGAGGGTGTAACCGATCATTCTTGATTCGGTCAACCTTACCCTCGTGGCAACATAAGTTTTTAGTTTTTAGTTCCCAACAGTAGTGGTAGAGTGTGGGGACATATTTTCAAAATTTGTTTCCAGGATTACCTCCCTGAAGGGAGATGGAATTATTATTTGGATGGGTACTACCATAGATTTATACCTAACTTCTCCAGGGTAGAGGCACCCTTGTCAGCTTTGACGAAGAAGGGGGAGCCTTTCCTGTGGACAGAGAAGTGTTAGTAGAGCTTTCAGGAGCTGAGATAGAGACTGACGAGTTCCTCCATCTTGAGGCTACCAAGAGAGGGTGTTGGGTATGTAGTCTACTATGATGCATCAGGGACTAGACTAGGTTGTTTCCTAATACATGAGTGGGTAGTGATCGCCTACGGCTCACGGCAGTTGAGACAATACAAGCAGAACTATGATACCCATAACCTAGAGTTAGTAGCAGTGTTCTTTGCACTGAAGATGTGGCGGAACTACTTGATGGGTGAACGGTTTACTGTTTACTCTGATCACAAGAGTCTCAGGTATATCTTCTTACATAATTACATGAACCTAAGACAAAGATGATGGCTAAAGTTCCTCCAGGACTATGACTTTGAGATAGTCTATACTCCTAAGAAGGGGAATGTGGTAGCAGATGCACTCAGCAGGAGGTCTGGTCTACAGCTATTGAGTGAGGCATCTGAGCATCTAGTCACGTTGTGGATATCCTTCATGGATAAAGATGGATTAGCTTACCTCCAGTCTATAACTTTCACTCCCCCAATTCTTCAGCGAGTTCAGGAGGCACAACTTGGGGACATTGACTGCGAGGCCTAACGTGCTCAGATATCCTCAGGACGGTCTTCTGAAGGATTTTCTGAAGGTGGGGAGCATGTCGTTCTCTTCAGAGGACGCACCATGGTACTGGTGATGCTTTGGGAGGAGTTGTTGAGGGAGTTCCATATATCCCCTTTAAAGGTACATCCTAGAGTGGTGAAGATGTACCAGGACCTCTAATGTCAGTACTGGTGGTCAGGGATGAAGGAAGCAGTGGTAGAGTTTGTATCACGATTCCTTACTTGTTAGCAAGTGAAGACTACACAGATTTAGCAAAAGTCTTATACCGACAGGAGACAGAGACCCTTGGATTCCGAGGAGGGATACCATGTCTTCCTACGGGTCTCAACCCAACAAGGATTGTGGAGGTTTGGTCAGGGCGGAAAGCTATATTTTAGGTTCATAAGACCTTTCTGGATTCTTAACAGAGTGAGAGAGGTGGAATACTGTCTATATCTTCCCCCATAGATGCATCGAGTGCATAATGTTTTCCATGTGTCGTAGCTGAGGAGATGTGTGCATGATCCATCGCACATTATCTACTAGAGTGAATTGGACTTTGATGTTGGGATGACTTTTACGGAGTTCCTGGTATAGATAGAGGATCAATAGGACTGGTTCCTTCGTGGATGGTTGATCCCTCTGGTGCGAGTTTGGTGGCAGTATGGGAACCTCTATGAGAGCACATGGGAGTGGGAGGCTCAGATTTGTACTCAGTACCCTCACTTGTTTGATTTGCCTTTGTTTTTGCTTTTGGGGATGTAAATCCCTAAGGTAGGGAGAATGTAATGTCTCGGAATTTTTGTATAATTTTTTTTAATTATATGGAATTATTTCGAGACCGTAAAATCTGACAGTGCATGATTCCGAGGCCCAGGGTTTCCAGAATGATCTATTGAAAATGTTAAGTTTAAAATAGTGTGTGTGAGTGGTTTTCCTAAAAAATTGGAATAACTCTTAAACGGGTTCCTAGATCAGAAATTTGAGGGCACCGTTGTGTTCAGGATAGCGGGTTTACCCTAGGCATGACTTAAGTTTAGTCAGCGCAGGCCTCCGGTGAGAAAACCCAAAAATGGCATAATCATAAATAAAATAATTAAATAAAGTTGCTTTATTTTTTAAACGATTACAACTCACTAACGGTGACTCGGATTACAAATCTGAGATCATTTATGAGCTCGTGAGGGTATGCTTTCTTTAGTTAGATACTAACATTGGTCGGCGTGGTCCAACTATGAAAGTTAGTTTTTGGCCGTAAATAAAATAATTTAAGTAACAATTATTTTATTGTTAAAATCCATAACTTCTAAACGGTAACTTAGATTCAAAATCTGAGAGTACTATTGAGTTTGTTGGGACGGGTTTCCCTTAGGCAGAGCCTAACCTCAACCGGTGTGGGTCGAGGGTGAATGTTAATAATTTATTGAACTTTTTTTAAAAGTACGTTCAATAAACGCGTGGGCATCATTTTCTAACTTTTGAATCGGTGCTCGGATTAAAAATCTGAGGGCACCGTTTAATCCGCAATGATGGTATTCTCTTAAGGGAGACTTCACTTCAACCGCAGTAGGTCGGGTGAAAAAGTTAGTTTTTGCGGCTTTTAAAGAAATAATAAAATAACATAGAAATTGTTGTTTTATTTTCTTTTCTCTTTCTACAATAGATGAGTGGCGGTGGCAGGACTGATGACATGTCAAGACATTAAATGTATCGACTCTTCTTTTCTTGTAACCGCACTGTTGAGAATTTTGGGGGTTCATTAATTAAATGAACCTCGTTAATTCTTCGTGCGGGACACACTCTTTCTCCTCTCCTATTTATATAGAGCTCGGGGAGGGGTGTTGAAACAACTTCACTAAGTGACGAAGCTCTGGAAAAGTACAGCGACGCTAACAACCTGGAGGACAAGGCCAGATTCAGTGAGCGGTGACGAGCGCCACTGAATTGCGAACCGACGACAACGACGAAGGAGGTTCCGTCGATCGTCGTCAGCGGACATCTTATCCAGGTAGGGGGTTTGTTTTTAATTTCATCTATGATGATTTCTTTTATCCCGCCTTCTATCATATTAACGCAGAGGTCATGAACCAAACAAACAAGGCATGGACCCTCTGCCGCTTCGTTCATGTTGCGTTCTTCAAGGATGGTTTCCTCAAGTTGATGGCAATGAAAATTAGCGAGTCGCGTTTTGATGACGACACTCTGGGAGATCCGTAGGCATAGACAACACCAAGAACAGACCATCGGAGCACGTCTGGTGGCCCATGGAAGAAACAGTCGACAGACCATGTCGGTGGTGGCTGGCGGTGGTCGGAGGAGACCCGCGACATCCAGTCGCGGGCGGTGGAAGGCGGTGCATGACGGCGTGCCACGGTGGTCGAAGGCGGTCGGCCCGAGCCGGCTGTATGGGATAAAAAGGGCGGCGCGGAGCAGCAATGGCCAGCGGTCCGCGACAAGAAGGGGCGGCGCGGCCCTGTGCCGCGCCGCGTTGGCGGAAGCTAGTCGGTCGAACGGGCAACCGTTGAATCGCGGTGGGGCAGCGCCCCACCGGCTGGTCGAAACGGCCCTGCAACCGCGGGGCCAGCAGGACTCAACGGTCCTCCTTCGAGCAGACCGGGCCAGACGCGAGCCAACCGAGTAGGTCGGATGCAGGCCAGTCGAGCGGGCCAGACCCGCGGTCCAACGGGCCAACACGGGTGGGTCGAGCCCCACCCGACGGTCCAAGCCAACCAAGGCTCGGGCCCGCGAACAAGTCGGGCCAACCCCGACGAGCTGGACCCAGTGAATCGGGCTGACCCTTAGTGGGTTGGACCCGGGCGGGGTCAGGTAGACCTCGGGACCCGTTGTGTTGGGTTAGTCTGACCGAGTCGGACTAGGCCCAGACCCAACCGGTACCCGAATAAAGAAACGCCTGTCACTGACGAAACAAGTGTCTGTTTGACATGCCATTAGTGGCATTGGGACCCTTTTTGGGAAGCGTCCCTTTTGTCATATTCCAGTGGGCCTTACCGAGTCGGGTCGGACCGAGGTGTGATCACCCCCGTTTCACAGAAAGGGGTGTAACTAACAGATCGGGTGTCTGATCGACGCATCGTCTGTGGCATAAGGACTCTTGTGACAAGGAGGTCCTTTGGAGATAATATAAGTGAGTTTTTAAGGAGTTTGACATGAAACCTGGGTTGGATCAGACTTGAATCCAACCGGGACCTTTTTACAAAAGTGTTCATATCTCACAGACTGGGCATCCAATCGACGCGTCGTCTGTCACGTTGGGACCCCTATGACGGGGCAGTCCCTTGGGTATGATTTTTGCGAGAATTCGTACCTGTTGAAATATGACTGATCGATTGAGAAGAAGTTCTCCCAGAACCAAGGGGGCTATGAGCGAGAATCTAGTGGTTAGTTGTAACATAAAGAAAGAACATCGATCTTATGTGGGTCAGCATCTATCGATCATGTGTGGGTCAATGATTAGAGATCCTGTGTGGGTTAGTATCTATTGATCTTGTGTGGATCGGCGTCTAGCGATCTTGTGTGGATCAGCATATATCGATCCTGTGTGGGTCAGCAGCAGAGCCTCTCGACAGAATAAGATGATCTAGTTTTACGACTAATTATATGTACTTCTGTACTTAAATTATATACCTGGTGTGAGCTGAGTCTTTTACCTTCGTGGTGTTACCTTCGTGGTGTTACCTTTGTGGTACTTTTACCTTCGTGGTGTTACCTTTGTGGTACTTTTACCTTCGTGGTGTTGTCTTTGTGGTACTTTTACCTTCGTGGTGTTACCTTTGTAATATTCTTCCTTTGTGGATCAGTTGTGAAAATGGGTTAAAAGTTAGAGCCTTATGTTTCCTCATGTATGAGACGAGTATATTTTGATAACTTAGGTATATGTATGGGCATGTACCAAAGTAGAGTTGATGACTACTGCTTTGTTCTTTGTGATTAAGGTCTTGCTTTGTGGTTTTTCCTTTGTGAAACTCTGGGAGACCTTCGAGGGTCTCAGGGTCTCTATTGAGTATTGTTATACTCACCCTTGCATGGGCTACGCCCGCACCTTGTTGTGTCTTCTGTAGACAACGGACAGCGTTGATCGTGGCTGAGGGAGCCAGGACTGGACGGTGCTTAGAGGTGGACCATTTGACGTGACGTGACACAGTGACTACTGATTGTGAGCTATACCTACCCTTCAGGTAGGATCCTCAGTGGACGTTCCAAGAGCTTTTTGTCTCTTTCAGTTGTACTTGTACTTTTCCAGTTGGGCTTGTATTCCGACCTCTTTAATTTCAGTACACTTTTTTACTACAACTGTTTACTTCGTGTTTTCTTCTTGGTGTGTTCTTGGATTGTGTGTTTGTACAGGTTTAAAGGCAATGTCTTCCTGTTATAGGGATACACCTTTCCAGTGCTAGTCTCTAGCCCTTGGCCTATGGAAGGCGGACTTAGGGTAGTCACAGCACGGGCCCCAGGGGACGAGTCGTGACACTGACGACTCATTTTCACCATAATATAAGATACAATAATTTGAACATTCATGAATATTCTGATAACCAAGACCCAAATTATGAAACAACCTCTTTCTCTCATAGAAATTTATAGGTAACACATTTCCTTCAGGTAACAATGATTTAACTAAAGAGAATATTTGATCAAAATATCTATTTGATGTTCCATTATTAGTTTTAATAGACATAAATGTTATAATCACTTCAAATTTTCTTATATTATAACCAAGATATAAGGCATCCTTAACAGACTTCAGTAACTCATAAAATCGAGATGGTTTAAACTCAAGATTGAAATTAATATCATCCTAAGTTTTAGTTTGTTGAGAATATGGACCGACAACATCACTACTAAAGTTTGAAATTGTGATGGATCTGGAACTAAATTATTAATATATTCTTTGGAATTGTGTTCACTATGTTGATAACAAAAAGCATAATATTTTCGAAAACCATAATACAATAGATGACTCCCAACATTTTCAAATGTGTTAAACCTCCTTAGATCGTATTTCTTATACGGACACTTAATTATCCCTTTTTGAAAAAAAAAATTGGTTTTGATGATGTAAATGATAAAAAAGCTTCAACACCCTCAATATATAGAATATTTATATCGAAACTATTTAGATTCCTATGATGATTTATCCAATCAAAATCATGTAGTAAATAATGTTTTTGACTTCCTTATTCCATATTTCTTTAAAAATATTAAATAAAACAATATTTATATGATTAATTTGATAAAAGAAAAAGGCATTCAAAAAATGAGTAGAAAATTAAAAAATTACAATTTACTTGTAAATATTATCAATTTTATTTATTTACCGCTAATTTTTAGAAACTAGTACTAATTTTTAGCAAGTGCCGCTAATTTTTATGTAGTACCGCTAATTTTTACTAAGTACCGATAATTTTTGCTAAGTGTTGTTAATTACTGCTAATTACAACTAATTATTACTAATTATTAATACTTAGTACTAATTATTACTATGTAATGCTAATTATTACTAATTATTACTAAATACCACTAATTATTATGAATTATTACTAAGTACCACTAATTATTATGAAGTATCACTAATTATTACTAATCACCGCTAATTATTACTAAGTACCGCTAATTATTACTAATTATTACCAATTATGACTAGTTATTACTGAGTATCATTGATTGTTAATAAGTATAACTAATTATTACTAATTACGACTAATTATTACTAAGTATCACTAATTATTACTAGGTACCACTAGTTATTCCTAGGTACCACTAATTATTACTAATTATGACTAATTATGACTAACTATGACTAATTATTACTAATTATTACTAATTATCATTGATTATTACTAATTACCACTAATTACTACTAATTACCGCTAATTATTACTAATTATTGCTAATTATTACTAATTGTTGCTAATTATTCCTAATTACTACTAATTATTCTTAATTACTGCTAATTACCTAATTATTACTAATTATTACTAATTATCGCTAATTATTGATAATTAACTCTAATTATTACTAATTACCACTAATTATTAATAATTATCACTAATTATTACTAATTAACGTTGATTACTCGTAATTACCGCTAATTATTCCTAATTATCGCTAACTACCGCTAATTATTACTAATTATCGCTAATTATTACTAATTAATACTAATTATCGCTAATCGCTGTTAATTATTACTAATTGTCACTAATTACCGCTAATTATTACTAATTATTACTAATTACCACTAAATATTACTAATTGCCGCTAATTATTACCAATTCCCGCTAATCTATATATATATATATACTAAAGAAGGCTTTTTTCTGACTACGTGTCACCAAACCACGCATCCACGTCACCAAAATATCTGCATCCCACCCTCCAAACCCACAAATAGATACCGCAATCCCAACCCAAATTGGGATTTTCCATTTCTATTCGCTCCCTCCTTCGTTTCACCTCCCCGATTCCCTTCTCCCTGCTCTAGGGTTCCTGCACCCCTCCCCAAATCTTCTCTACCGCTCCCCTCCCCTCCCCTCTCCTCCCTGAATCCCCTCTTCAACCGCAACTCCACCTGCGCGTGATCCGCCTCCAGCTCCTCCGACTTCAACTCCTTTGACTACGGCTCCTCTGATATCCGCTCCTTCGATTTCAGCTCCTCCGACGTCCCATCGCTTTCTCCTTCCGCTCGAGCTGTCGATATAGGGTTCGCGCTATAGGTACTCATCGTCTAACTTTGTCTCAATTGACTAATTTCCTTCCTTCTCTCTTCCGCGAACGGTTTTACCCAGAGTGTCATCCTGCTCGCGCTTTAACTCCAGTCGAACTACGGTTTCAGTACACTAAAGTCCTCGACTACCGGCATCAAACTCCCATAATCTCCTTGGGTTCCCATGCCTCCAATTTATACTTCATCTTTGACCAGGTACTCCTCCTCCCATTTATAATCTATGTTAAGTTATTTTTAGGTTCAAGTATGTTTCATTTCAATCCTCATCATCAAGCATTGGTTCTCCTGGTTATTTTTAGGTCCATACGCCCATTTTAGGTATGTTTCTTTTCAATAACTTGTGTAATAGACTATTATCATTTTTTCTGTTACCGGGTTTGAATAATTTATATGCATGCTCATCCCTTTTGATGAATTAAAAATTCAATCTGTTCATAGGTGCCTGCCATTATTCTTACTGAGAGTGAATGACCTCAAACATGGAGTCAAATATATTGTGAGGATACTTCTAAACAATCAATTTCAGTCATAGCTGCTTGGAAATTGAGTGAATGAATGTAACTGATTCTGTTTATTTTTTTGGTTATCCTTCTATTTCATTACATATTCCTTTTAATTATTACAAAAATTGACTTTGTTCTTTCATATATCATAACAAGAGGGGTTGTCCCTTTTCAAATGTCAGGGCTGTTGGAAAAACCTAGGTTGTGACATTCAAAGAGGTCTATTTTATATATTTACATTTTATCTATATTTTTTCAATGATTATATGTAATTTTTATTTAATATTACTATCACTTTAATGCTTAATTATTATTCTATATTAGTTATTCAACCAATAACTCTCTCAATATAAGTTCCTTTATTATAGATTTATTTCATAGTGAGCTTTATATTCTTATTTTTTAAAGTCTTCTGTTAATCAAACACATTATATATTAAATGAAATATTTTTTGTTCAATATTCTTTTGAAATGTATTATATAGTGGTGTGCAAACTATTCAGGATTGATAATCAATGAACTTTCAGTATTTTACCAACATCGATATTGTATACTTATCATTGATATTATTATTATTTTTCTTTGTATAGTTTGCGTTGTGTTTCTTCTATTAATCTCAGGAGATGGTTTCGCATTGAAGAACATGTTTAATCGTGGGAACCTGTCAGTTCTGATGAAGTTGGTACCCGATTAAGATGGCATTGTAACAACTTTCTTCACTTTATTCCTTTATTGTAATTTCATGCTATATTTTTTCTTGTAAATGCATACTATATTTTTTTATTCATTTATTTTATGATGATGGATTACTGGTGTTTTTTCCTTTCTATGGGTTTTGATGTGTGGATTCTATTGATTTTAGGATATGGGTTTGCATTGAATAACATGTTTTTGAACAAAAAAAACTGATGGTTCAATTGATGTTGGTACCTGGAAATCCTACACTACATCATATGTAAGCTTATTCAGTTCTCCATACTGATTATTTTTTTGTGATTTTCATGTCTTAATGTGATGGACTTAATAATGATGTTCATGTTTATAAAATAGGGATGGATATCTGCTTAGATTTTTGAATTCATGGCTGGTAATCTTATCTTTTTAATGTCTTCTTTTAATTATTGGTTGAATATAACATCATGTTTCACTTTATTTATACTACTAGAACCAGTAGGTTCTTCTGGTCTATTAGAATCACCTTTAAGTATGAATGAATTTTTAGTGCAGAAGGAGGATGAAAAGTAATTTAAGGAATCAAAATTGGCTGACTTGAAAAACAAGGACATTAAATCAAGTCCCATTCCTAGAGTTATCCACTGTCTTTCTATGCTCTTTACTGATTAATATTCCTCCGATTCAAATACACACAAATATTTGTGTTTCCCGTAGTTTTTGTCGTTTCACTAAGACAACTATCACTGTCACTTTGTCCCATCTATTCATAACATTCTAGATTCTTCTGTTTTGGTTGCTTCTGGTGTGAAGTCATCTCTTAGAACTAAAAAAATAGACTTTCATGTCATCACTGATGATAAAACTTATGTTGGCATGCATTCATGGTTTACGCTGAACCCTATTACCCCTACAACTGTTTAAGTTAAAGGAATTAACCAGTTTGACTGGTTAACAATAGATAATGCTCCAGTGTTTGAAGCTATAGAGAGTCGTAATGGAATCATTAATTACTTATATAGGAACCACATACCCATAGTCAACCTAAGTGATACTACTCCATGAGTCATTGCATTGAGATTGCAATCTATGAGTCCCAAGTACATTTCCTTTCTCAACCATTTACACATATATAGTTTTACAGGTAATTAAATGTAATGGTATGAATTTTCTTCCCATGATTATATTTTTGTTAAATAAAAATCATTATGAGTAAATGGACTGAAAAGTGGTAAATGAGTTTTTTATATTTGGTTTGAAGCTTTTTTAATTATTTGTCTCGATTTCTCTTTCTCATTTACTACCAAACAAACTCTAATATGCAATTGGTTATGTGTTGTAATATCTTTAGCAACAATATTAATTTACCTTTCATATTGAATGATATTTATGAAACTTTACATTACCATTACAAAAAAGTGAATATATTCCTATCATTATTGTTACATTCAATAAATTTAAACATTTCTTTCCATACCAAACATTTCAAGGTTACTATACATTCAATCACATTACATTCAACGTGCCCTGCAACCATAAAACATTTTGAAGGTTGATCAAATTTTAGTAGCATGAAATGGGTAATAAAATTCATATCATTTGAGATTTTAAGAAAAAAATTAGTACATATATTTTTACTATGGTTTCTGTGGGTTGGGTGGGTTAGTTGGGTGGGTTGGTTGGGTGGGTGTGTTCATTTTCATTCGGTTTTGTTACATAATATCTTCTCCATACAATAGTTTTATGCAAAACTATTTTCATTTCATTTCCTCATTGATAATTTGATGAGAAATTATGTTCTAAAGTGTTATATATACATTGGTTTCTATCATCATTAGGATTTTCATGTGATGTTGTGTTGTTTAAATGGGTCTACATGTTTATGTGACTACAATTTTCATTTTTTAGGGTAATAATCTAATGACTACTATGTTTTGAACAAATTTTCCAAGCCTTCTCAAGGTATTATTTTCAGAAGATGATGTTAGGATTCAGTGGTATTTCTCTCCATTATGGGATATTAATCTTGGGGGGAAAGTCAATGGAGCAGCAGAAAAGATGAAAAGGTGTAGATCAGTGGGTGATATCTAGATTCCGGACATACTTAAATTTTTATCATCCCTGCATAGATAATGTCTCAAATATTGATCAATTTTCACGGGCTTATGGAATTAATGTTTTTGATTTACATACATGGAGGACTAACGTAAGTTGAAATCTGTGGCCATATCACGTGATTTGAATTTGGATTATTTTAATCTACGACATGGTTAAAAATACTTTCATTGTTTTTTAAAAATAGAATAGATATAAATATAAATATAACATATTATATAATTAAATTAAATATCACCATGTAATAATAAATTTTAGAATGTAAAGTGATCAAATTCAATTATAAAGTGACCAATCCCCCCCCCAAATTTTTTATTCTTTCCCTTGATTAGTTACAGCTCTCAATTATTTACAACCATTAAATTTCATGACGAAACTAAATTTTTATTCATTAAAAATTATCCCAATTGTTTTCTACTAAAATTACGATCTCCAAACAATTTTGTAACTTTAATCTCAAAATATGATACTTCTATTTTAGTTTTCTATTAATTTTTATTTCACTCTACAAACCAATGTTTCTGTGAATGTTATTTCAAATGTAGTTTATTCGTGTAATTCAAATGTCTATCCTCCCAAAAAAATTCTTTTCTTTAAATTTGTCCTTAATGTTTTCTTCGATATTGATGATGTCTCCATATTTTTTCCACTTGTATTCCAATATTTTGTATTGTTATATTTTTAATTTTTATATACTCAATATTAATGAATTGTATTAAAATTGAAAAATTATAATCTCTTATTGAAAATAATTATTGACCAATATCATTGTGAGAATGCACGAGCGAGTACTAGTTATTACTAATTACCGCTAATTATTACTAAGTACCACTAATTATTACTAATTATTACTAATTATTACTAATTATTATTAAGTACCACTAATTATTACTAATTACCACTAAGTAACACTAATTACTACTAATTATGACTAATTATTACTAATTATTACAAAGTAGCACTAATTATTACTAAGTATCGCTAATTATTACTAAGTACCGCTAATTATTACTAAGCACCGCTAATTATTACTAAAAACCACTGATTGTTACTAAGCACCACTGATTATTACTAAGTACCACTAATTATTACTAATTACCACTAATTATTACTAATTATTACTAATTATTACTAAGTACTACTAATTATTACTAAGTATTACTAATTATTACTAATTTTTGCTAATTTTTACTAATTACCACTAATTATTACAGTTACCACTAATTGTTACTAATTACTAATAATTACCATTAATTTTAACTAATTACCACTAATTTTTACAAATCATGACTAATTTTTACTAATTATTACTAATTATTACTACTTTTTACTAATTATTACTAATTGTTACTAATTATTACTATTTTTTACTATTTTTAACTATTTTTTACTGATTATTGCTAATTTTTACCATTTTTTACTAATTATTACTAATTATTACTAGTTATTGTTAATTATTGCTAATTATTGCTAATTGGTATTAATTATTGCTAATTATTACTAGTTATTGCTAATTATCACTAATTATTGTCAATTGCTACTAATTATGACTAATTATTACTAGTTATTGCTAATTATTACTAATTATCACTGATTATTACTAACTACCACTAATTAATACTGATTATTACTAATTACCGCTAATTATTTCTAATTACCATTAATTATTGTTAATTACCACTGATTATTGCTAATTGCCACTAATTATTCCTAATTATTACTAAGTACCACTAATTATTGCTAATCACCACTAAGTTCCATTAATTATTACTAATTAAGACTAATTACTACGAATTGTTACTAATTATTACTAAGTACCACTAAGTGACATTAATTATTAGTAATTATTATTAATTACCACTAATTACTACTAATTATTACCAATTATTACTAATTATCACTAATCATTACTAATTATTACTAAGTACTGCTAATTTTTACTAATTACTACTAATTATTGTCAATCGCTACTAATTATTACTAATTACCACTATTTATTACTAATTACCACTATTTATTACTAATTACCACTATTTATTAATGATTACCACTTATTATTACTAATTACCACTAATTATTAATAATTATTAATAATTATTACTAATTACATACTAATAATTAAAACTAATCGCTAATAATTTAAAATAATTACTTCTAATTAAAAATAATTATTATCAATTAAAACTAAATACTTCTAATTAAAAATAATTACTCCCACTTAAAACTAATTGCTGCAAAATAAAAGTAAGTAATTTTAATTAAAACTAATTACTGCTAATTAATAATAATTATTACTAACATGAAAAAGTAAATTAATTAAAAATTAAAAACATTAAATATGTACCTTAAAACTGAACTTCTTATCGGATGCAAAACTGAAAATTTGATTCCCTATAAAATTTAAAACTTATAAAAGGTTAAGGAGAAAATAGTAGAGGAAAGAAAGAGAAGAGAGATCAAAAGAGGAGAGAATGAAAAAAAATTGGGTGGTGGGGTGTATATATAAGTTATATTATTAGCAATGTGAGTAATTGTGAGGGGAAACCCATCACAAATAGTAGTAGTTGCGACGAGAATCATCGCAATTAGTACCCACAATTAATAACCCCGATGGTGATTTAAAAGGTATTTGTGACGGATCCTATCACAAATACTCTTCTGCTGACAATTTATTTGCGACGAGAATTAATGTTCATCACAAATAACAATAACGATGGAAGGTATTTGTGACGGGGGTATATTCTTATCTCAAATACCTTTCTCACGGTTTGGCTCATGCATGCCAAAGGTATTTGGGACGAGCAAATTTTTTCGTCGAAAATAATCCTTCAGTAAGGACTATTTGTGATGGGCGATGGGCCCATCACAAAAGCATGTTTTTCTCATAGTGTCATGACATGTATTAATGATAATATTAAAGTCTAAGGATCATTACACACGCTCGCCGATAGGAATATTTTGTGACACCAAAACATACAGAATTTCTACTGGCAGGTATGTTCTCATAATCTCCAATCTTGGAGATTACCAAGTGCGAACTTCATGAGAAGAAGGTTCATTCGCTTATGAGTACTCGCACTTGGCGGTCTAAATACTATGTGTCCCATTATATTACGTTATTCAACCATAGAACTATATTAAGAATATGGTCATAGCGCTTCAAGTTTTGCATCATAGCGGGGAATTGCTATGACCTTATCAATGCGGTAAATATTCTAAGACATTATTACATTAAATCCATGCAGAACAATAAACAATATGTAATAATATGTTTAATTGATATTCAATACATAGAATATACATGTAATCAAAGTACAATCAGTTGGTCCTAAGACACCAACTCTAACAAACTCTCACTTGGACTAGAGCCAACTGCCTACGACTTTCAGTCCACTAGACCTCACATGATAATCATGTTTCTGTTGAGTCAAGGCTTCAGTCAAGGGGTCTGCCACGTTGTATTTCATGGAAATACCGCTCACTACAACCTCACCTCACTAAGAAAAATACCTCAAGAGATGATACTTATGAGGTATGTGCTTCATCTGTTGATGCGACCTTGGCTCTTTTGCGAGAGCCACCACTGCAATATCATCACAATAAAGTGTGATAGGATCTTTACTGCTAGGTACCACATCAAACTCTTGGATGAAGTTTTTGCATTCATACTGATTTCTTATCTATCTCAGAAGCTGTAATATACTCAGACTCCACTGTAGAATCTGCGATCACAGTCTGCTTTGAGCTCTTCCATCTCACATCACCTCCATTCAAAGTGAAGATGTATCTCATTTGTGACTTCATGTCATCTTGATCAATTTGGAAACTATCATATGCATATCCTCTGATGACTAGTTCCTCATCTTCTCTATAGACCAAGAAGATATCCTTAGTATGCCTTAGATATTTTAGGATAGTCTTGACTGTCATCCAATGGAAATCACCTATATCAGCTTGATATCCACCCACCACACTCAATGTGTAGGCAACATCTAGCCTAGTATATAGCATACCATACATATCTAACCCAATCGTTGACGCCTATGGAATCTTTTCCATGCTGTTCCTTAACTCATATGTCTGAGGACGTATTTTCTTGGGAAGATGAATGTCATGTGACGCTGGAAAAAATCCCCCCTTGGATTGTTTCATATTGAATCTCTTTAGTATCTTGTCAATGTATGTACTTTGACTTAGGCTGAGCAACCTCTTGGATCTATCATGATGGATCTTGATCCCAAAAATACATGTTGTCTTTCCCAAGTCCTTTATAGAGAAGTATTTATTTAACCACACCTTAATATATTGCAAGACTGATATTTCATTTCCCATGAGTAATATGTCATCAATATATACTATTAATAAAATGATTGCACTTCCACTAAACTGTTTATAGACACTTAGCTCAAATTTATTCTTTATGAAACCAAATTTTATTATAGCCTCATCAAAATGATTTTTCCAAGACCTGGATTCTTGTTTTAATCCATAAATGGATCTTTATAATTTGTATACCTTGTTGGCATCCTTTAGAGTCACAAACCCTTCAGGTTGTGTCATGTAGATATCTTCTTGAATTTTCTTGTTAAGGATGGATGTTTTGGCATCCATTTTCTAAATATCATAATCATGGAAGGTCGTAATGGAAAATAGAATTCTGATGGATTTCAGCATTGCAAATAGTGAAAAGGTTTCATCGTAGTCAATGTCTTGATGTTGTTTAAGCTCTTTTGCAACCAGTCGCGTCTTATAGGTACTGACTTGTCCTTCCATGTCCATTTTCTTCTTAAATACCCATTTTCAACCAATGAGATTTATATCTACTAGAGGTTTTACCAAAAATTCAAACTTTTTTTTGGTACATAGAATCTGTTTCAAAATTTGTGGCTTATTACCACTTGACAACATTTGCGCCACTTACTGCTTTCTTGTAGGTTAGAGGATCATTATTATCAACTGATAATGAGTCATCATCCTAGGTGACTAGAAAAATATAACATTATAGTTCTCTAACTTCTCTTGTACTCCTATATAGTACTTGTGTCTCTGGAAAAGTATCTTCTTCCATGGGGATTTGTGAAATCTTTTCCTATACCAACTAGTGCGTGCCTTGAGACTCAACTTCATTGAAGTCTATCTCGCTCCCACTATCTTTTTTAGAGATGTGCTCCCGGTCAAGGAATATGATGTGTCTTGTCACTAAAACCTTTTTGTATGAGGGGTCATATGGGTAATATCCCCTTGTTTCCTTGGGGTATCCTATAAAGGTAGACTTTGTGCCTTGGGGTGCAATTTTGTCACCTAAAGAAGCCTTAAAAAATGATTTTCTTTCCCATATATACAAATTCAATTGCATGGTTTTATTTACACTCCAAAATTCATATTGAATACCATTTATTTATTTAGTTGTTACTTCATTTAGTATATATGTTGTTGTTTGTAACGCGTATCCCCAAAAGGATAATGGAATACTCGCATGACTCATCATTGATCTCACCATGTCCAACAAGGTATAGTTCCTCTTTTCACTTATACAATTCTACTAAAGCGTGTAAGGAGGATTGAGTTGGGATAAGATACCAAACTCTCATAAGTAATCAATGAAATCTTGATTAAGATATTCTCCTCCATGGCATGACCAGAGTTTCTTAATCTTCTTACCAAGTTGTTTATCAACTTCATTATTCTATTCCTTTAATTTATCAAAATAATCTGACTTTTACCACATTAATCAGACATTCCCATGTCTACTAAAATCATTAATAAAAGTTATAAAGCATGAGTACCCTCCCCTTACTTCAATAGGAAATGGACCACACACATTGATATGAACTAATTCAAGAATCTCTTTAGCCCTTTCACCTTTACCACTTAATGGGGCTTTAGTCATTTTTCTTTATAAACATGTGTGACATACACCAAGTGGTTTTAGTTCAAAAGAATCTAAATATCCATCTTGATGTAATTTAGTTAAGCGCTTTTCATTTACATGAACTAGCCGATGATGCCAAAGTTAGGTGTGGTATGAGTCATGTGAAGTAACTTCATTATCGACTATCATTAGTTGGTTTATGTAATCCAATGCATAAATACCGTTATTTAAATGTATCTTACCATAAAAAATGTTTTCTTTATAAAATAAGAAACATTTATTTCCAAATTTGAAAATAAATCCATCAGTATCAAGTCTAGATACAAAAAAAATGTTTTTGGTAATAGATGGAACACAATAACAACCTTTCAAAACCAAGATCATTCTAGTCAAAAAAATTACGGTGGTAGTCCCCGGTAGCTACAACAATAAGTTTAGATTTTTTGGATATTCATAGATCTACCTCCCTCAATCAATATTTTTTAATCTACTTGGTTTTTATATTTGAATACATATGCGAGCACCACAAGTTGTATCTAATAACCAATTTATAGAAATAGATAAATTGAACTTAATAACAAATGCACCTGAAACTTCCCCTTGCTTCTTTGGCTGGGTTCAATTTTTCTTCCAGTGGCCCTTCTTTCCACGTGTGAAACAAACAACATCTTGTTCCCATTACTTTCTCCTTGATCTTCCTCTTCTTGGAAGGGCATGAAGAATATTTTGGATTAAAGTTATTCTCTTGACCATTCCATTTGTTCACCAAAAGGATAGAAGGTTTTTCACACTTCATGTCCCTATCTACTTAGTGAAGAAGAGTATGAAGATCTGGCAGAGACTTCTCAATGTTATTCATATTAAAATTAACAAAACTGTAGAAACTCTCAGAGAGTGATTCCATAATGAGATTAGTGCCCAATTCTTTAAGAAGTTTAAATGCTATAGCCTCTAAGTGGTCAATGTAGACAATGATCCCAACTACGTGAGGCCCAGCTGGGGCACCCTCTCTAAGATTTCTCTAAAAGAGCACCTTGGAAATATCAAACTGTCCATGCTTATCTCTCTCCTGGTAAAGACCATAGAGGTGCTCAATCATTCTCTATGCATCCATGTTTTCATGAGACTTCATGAGTCCACTAGACATTAACGAAAGCATCAAACATTGAATGTCAACTGCATCGTTCGTATGTTTATCATAGACTATGAACTTTTCATCACTCACCTCCTTAGTAGGAGGATCAAGAAATGAGAATTCTAGCACGTATGATTTTCGTTCATGGCGTAACACAACCCAAAGGCATCTGTATCATTCCTGAAAGTTACTACCAGTTAGGAGGTCGTATTTATCCAATATTAATCATAGAGATAACGTGGATGATGATCTTTCCATTTTATTCTACAATTAAAAGAGCAGAATATTAGTACTTTTCTTGATTACAAATTAAGTAAGATATAATAAATTTATTTTATTAAATCTCCAATTATTTTATCAAGTTTCAATAGCCCTCTTCATTGAACTTGGAATGCCTAGTGCTCTAACATTCTAGTGGAAAGGATCCATATTCTCCTTCACATAACCTCAAAAAGGGTTGGTTAAGCAACTTGAATGTATTTAGGTAGGTAGGACTTTGCCAACTACAGGTATGCAGCTCCTTGATCCGTTGAGTGGACTCCCATATCCCAAAATCCTGACTTGGATTTCCTCAACACTTACCTCCAAATTACATCAAGTCTAGAGAGTTATACTCCTCCTGATGTAAAATGGTTAAGTCAACTCAAAACCTTAATAAGAACTCCCCTTATAAAAGTAAGTGTCCCGATAAGGGTTATCCAAACACTTAGTTATATTGAGTTTCTTTCCCATTCAAGTAATAGAACACCAAATGTGTCTTAATATTTAATTGAGGGGTTTTTAATTTATTATATATAAATTTTATCTTGTTTTATCCTTTACATGTCTTGTTAATATTAAGTGGATGTTATTTAATTAATTAACCATGTTAGATAAAACATTTACACACAATTCATTTATTTAATTTTCATATTTGCACATTAATTAATTTATCTATGTGATTGTGAACTTGCATCCATAAAATAAATAATTGCATAGACATAAATAATTAATTAATTAAATGACACATTCACAAACTTTATATAATGGTTGATTTAATGAATGAACATTAAATCAACCTTTGACTTAGGAGAAATAGCTCATATTGTTGGTCTTGGCATGAGTTACAGTATTCCACATGTCCACCTATGTATCACCTGATTTAGCATCGTAATGGTTCTGTTTTGAACCACCTCAACGTGCCTTGAGATACTTCATTAATTACATATATTTATGATTCATACAAAGGTGATTGTAACCAAAGGATTGGTTGAAAATATATTACATAAATATCCTTGGACACGCATGTCCTGTATAATAATAGAGGAAGGGATGACTCATAAGACATTATTTAGTTTATTGTTAAATAATTTCAAACCCATGCAATAAATTAAATTAAAACATCCAACACACACACATGTCTTGGTCAATCTCATGAACGGTCATATATGCAACTAATACGCAAAAATTAAATGGCTAACATTCATTTCTTTATTCGTTCTTTATTACTAAGATGAACATGCTTGCATTAATTAATGAATGATCTAATTAATTCACTTTCATCTTAATGATCATCTGAACATAATTGGAGATACTTATCATTTATGGAATTCATGGTAAATAAATAATAGAACCAATAATGACATATTTATTATAATAAATTACTTGAGCATTTAAAATTCTTTAAAACCATTATTAAACTGTCAAACACACAATGGTGTGCCAATCAATAAAATAAGGTTTTAATGCTGTAATTTTCCAATGTAATGTAATTTTTAATTATGTCCATTAATATGAAATTGCACGGCATGTACATTCATCTACACATCGTGTACACCGCATACACGTCGTGTATATCATAAATGCTCTAGGTTGTCAGTCTCACGTGGTTTTGACCATGTATAATGACCACACAGATTGCATGATTTACACTGCTAACTCATGTAGACTACAAAACATATACACCGATACACATTGTGTAATCCAACAACCTTCATGCCACCATGGCTGGTCAAAACACGGTGTACACCGCATATAATTATTGTGTGGTGCGTTGTGTATCCCTCAGCACATCCAGATGCAGTGCACTAGGGTGCACGATGTATGCTTCTAAGCACACATTGTCTAACCCTGACTTACTCGTAAAAAATCAGCAGTTTTCTGATGACATTTATGGTTGTTCTTCATCCGCTCTTAAACCTTTCAGAAAAATGAAAACACTTGAACAATTATGATTAATATGTCGAAACGTATTAATTCAAATCGTATTTAAAGAACAAATAATATGACAATGAAAATATAACCACAACTGTGTATAGATCAAAAATCAAATAAATAATTATAAATTTAAACATGATCGCTCTGATACACTTGATGGTTTCAGGCATAGTGGAGCATGTGGTGGCAGGTGATGTATTAAAATTTCTTTTAATAATCATTGCCCGAAACTATGAGTGAGGATCTTGCATGTCAATTTTATAATTAATTTATTTAATATATGAAGAAATAAATAACTGGGCTCAGAAAATTTCTTTATTGATGAATGTTGATCATTCAAAAAGACCCTTTCGGATTACCTTCGTTGCACTGTGGGGATCCAAGGATAAAATCCCTCTAGCAGTGATTCAAACATGCTCCAATGATCTTCGAGCAACACCGCTCAATATTTGAGTGTTGGCATGGTGAATTGAATGTCTTGTGTTATTAATTATTGATCGCTCATTCTTCGGTCTTGAAGAAACCTCTCTTGCGTTTCTCATTCTTAATAGAGATAGAATGACGAGCTGAGAGAGAATTTGTTGTGCGCAACAATTCTCTATTCTCAATTTTGGATGCAATACACAATAGACATAATCATCTATTTATAGAGTTAGAGTTTAGGTTAAAATATTATTTAATTGCATGTCGATCATTAAATAGTATTTAAAACCTTTAATAAACCTTGTGCCACGTGATAATATTATAATTATTTTGTGATGCGTCAACTTGCACAAATTGATCAATAATATTTAACACCTTGTAAATAATTATTTTATCACCAGATGCGGTCTTGATCCATTCAAACTTCTCAGTATTTATTGAATACCCGAATAAATATTTTATCTATAAATAAATATTTCATTCACATACCAGCGAATAAATATTTATTAAATATTCAATAAAATAAACAAATATATTTTTATTGACATTCTGATGAATAAATATTTATTTAATTTATGCGATCAATATAACTTGAATAAAATTATTCCTCGGTCTTGAGAATAATGTTTACTCTATTAATTAAATTTAAATAGAATTTAATCGAGATCAACGGAAACACATAGTTTGTGACCCTCTGAGATTCTTTCTTGTTGGCATTAGATGGACTTGCCTAAAGTCCAATATTACTATCTAGCAATTGATCAAGACACCCAATAGAAATAATTTAATATCACAATTATGATAATCACATACAAATACTTACAGTGTAATATAATTTCTTTGTCACAATATCTAATCAAGCAGGTTGTGCGACAGTGCCATCAATCTATTTTCTCGATACATATTTCTTTGACTGTCTGGAATAGACATGTCGTTACACCATCACCATGGAATTTAAGTGTGTGAGTCTTGATATATATTAATGATAATCTTAAAGTCTAAGGAATTTTACACATGCTCGCAGATAGGAATATCTGATGACACAAAAACACATGGATTTTCTACTAGCGGATTTGTTCTCATAATCTTTTGTTTTTTAGATTACCAAGTGCGAACTTCACGAGAAGAAGTCTCATCCTCTTATGAGTAGTCACACTCGATAGTCTAAACACCACGTGTCTCATCCTAGTATGTTATCCAATCATAGATCTGTATTAAGAATATTGTCATAACACTTCAAGATTCTCATTATAGTGGAAAACTGTTGTGACCTTATCAATGTGAAAAATACTATAAGACATTATTACATTAAATCCATACAGAACAATGAACAATATATAATAAGATGTTTAATTAATATTCAATACATCAAATATACATGTAATCAAAGTACAATCAGTTGGTCCTAGGATGCCAACTCTAACATCAATGACCTCCAACCAACTCCTCTGATTTCCGGTGATCCCTCCAATGGTTGCTTCCATGGTGGCTCCTCCCACGAACCTTGGATATCCTATAAAACATGAATGTAAATGAGAGAGCTAGTTCAAAATGTCATACATTATAAGGATCATAAATATTTGTATTCTTTAAAAATGCATCGCCACCTCTGCACACTGATGCAACCACGCCTAAAAATTATGCAACATTTATCCTAGGATAAACACATCATTATGGATTCAACAACATAGTGTGTTTTTCAATCTAATACTTCGTTTAAGAGAAATTTATTGTTTCCCCCTTTTTAATCAAAACTTTATATTTTTCGTTGAAATTATGTCATGGCAATCAATTAAGCCACTGGAGCACTTCATTTAAATTCAAATGAGCACCAATGTATCCAACGATATTCTAATGAGCATCAAATTCCAAGCACAAGCAAAGTCACTCGGGGTGAGAACCTGCAATGTTAAAAAATATATTTCATTGGGGGATAAAGCCTAATTACATCAGTGGGGTGAAGCCTAGTTACATAAGGGGTTATATTATATGAGAGGGGACCATAGGCCCATTTCGTGAGAAAATTTTGAAGGAATCTTAGAGAAGGGTTGAGTGGCCTGGTTTGAGGATGTCCAAAGGTTGCTTGAAGGCCAAAGGAAGAATTAACTTGTGGGGGGGGGCATGAAGCATGTCTAAACTCAATATATACGTGTCTTTGTTTGACACGCATAGTCGCGTAGCTCATACGTCCATAGCTCGTCACAACCGCCCACTTATGTGCCACCACCTACAGCTGCCCACTCGCTTACCCCGCCCAACGACTCACCACAATTTCCCACTTGCGTGGGAAAAAAGCAAACAATAAATTTTCTAGAAATTGATAGTGATTTGAAGCTCGGGGGACCTCAAGAAATTTTGATGAAATATATTGATAGCGTGGGATACAACTCAAAGGAGACCGGTAAACTTGACAAAGCCACATACAACTGCACGTGTATCAAAGGATGACACAACATATGTTATGAAAACTCATGGAATCACAATGTTACGTGATAATGTTCAGAGTGGAAGCTTTAAGGTTTAAATCACATGTTATGGTACAAGCTAGTGCACGACCTAACTAAGTGTCTCTTAAGCACCACTCATTGATTGAGGCTACACTGTGTTGGGCGGAGGCGGAGAGTGATGGCAAGAGGGGGGGTGAATTGCCTTTTAAAAATAATTAACAAATTAAAATCAAAGTAAAAAGTGCAGCGGAAATAAAAGAGGCAAGACACAAAACTTGATAACGGAGTTCGGCTTAACCCAAAGCCTACGTCTCCGCTCCCAACTCAACCGTTGAGAGATTTACTACCGCTTGTTTTTCAATGGTTTTAGCAAGAAACCCACTAGACTTCAAGGTAGTCTAGAACCTATTACAGCTTGCTTTTAATGGTTGAGTAAGAACCCACTTGCTTTTAATGGTTGAGCAAGAACCCACTAGCCTTCTTATAGGTGAAGGCTAGCTCACCTATGACTCAAGCCTTTTAAAGGGAAGGCTTGACTAACCTCTTCATACCTTGAAGGTGGTGTGAAAACCCAAGCAAAGAGAGGATGAGAGAAAGAGGGGTTTGTAGGCACAAACCCAAATTGATGCTCAAAATGATAAAACAAGAAAAACCATAATGTGGAGAAGTCTTGGGTGCCAATGGATTGATTGGAGTTGATGAAGAGTGCTCCCAAGCTTCTATGGTGATGCTCCTTGGATGTGGAAGTGAGTTGGAGCACATGGGGATTCTTGAAGGAATGCGCCGGAGGTTCGCCAAATGATGGAAAAATGTTCTCGTGGGCTACCGTGTGTTTTCGGGGCTTCCTAGTCCTTTATTTATAGAGGGGGAACCCTCAAATGGCCTTTGGGGGTCTTCGGAGCCGTTGCAGAGGCCTTCGGAGCCATTGGGGGTCAAGTGGACAAGTCTGGTCAAAGCCCAACGACTAGTTTGACTGGCTCCACCGGTTGACCGGTGCTTGGCCACCGGTTGGCCGGTGCTTTGAAAAAGGAGAGGCCTTTGGGCTCAGGCACCACCGGCTAGCCGGTGAGGAGGCAACCGGTTGGCCGGTGCTGAGACAGTAGCAAACACTATTTGTCTGGGTTCCACCGGCTGGCCGGTGGTGGGACACCGGTTGGCCGGTGGTCTAGACAGAGGGATGCCTTCTGTCCAGGCTCCATCAGCTGGCCGGTGGTTTTCCACCGGTTGGCCGGTGGACTGATTTTCAGTCCACTTTTGGTCCTTCTTGGCCCAATTCCTTGGCAACCTTTTGCCTATCAACAAAAACACTTAAAACAAGATTAGATAAATAAGAGAGTGATTGTGATCATGAAAATTAAACCACGAGGGGTACGAGAGGTACAACAATCTCCCCCTATTTTTATGATCACAATCACCAAAACAAGCAATGTAAAAGATTGAAATGAGAGGCATGCTTTAAAGGATAAAGCAAAGTAAAGTAAAGCATGAGAGAAAGATTTGTCCCCCAATCAAACAAGAAATTCTCCCCCTTTATGATTATCAAAATAGCACGGGGCATAAAACTTGATTGAGGGAAAGGTTGAAAAAACAAGATAGAGTTTTTTAAACCAATTGAAATTTTTGAGATTTGAATTGAAAGTTTTGAATTGAAAGTTTTGAAATGAAAGTTTTGAAAAAAAAGTTTTGAAATTGAAAGATTTGAATTGAAAGTTTTGAAATGAAAGTTTTGAATTGAAAGTTTTGAAATGAAAGTTTTGAAATGAAAGTTTTGAAATGAAAGTTTTGAATTGAAAGTTTTGAATTAAAAGTTTTGAAAGAAAAACATAAAAAGGATTAAACGATCCTAACTCCCCCTAAATAAAAACAACAAATCACCGGGGAGGGGATTTTAGAACCGAGACAAATTTTGGTCCGGTGAGACTCGCTAAAAGGGATTTTTCAATCCATACTTGTCTAGTGGCGGGTCTTCTCCTATGAAATTCATCATTAAAGAAAATAGTTTTGGGCCTACCATACCGGGCATTTTTGCAATTGCACTCATAAATTAAGTGCCCAGGTTTTTTACAATAGTTGCAAAATTTATATTGGGAGCTCCCCCTTACAAAAATAATTGGAGCATGGGAAGAGGAAGCTTGCTTGGAATAGCCAAGCCCTTGGGTGGTTCTAGATACGCATTGGGAACCAAAGACCTTCGAAAGGTTATGTTCACCTTCGGTGAACTTAGCTAGGGATTCCCTTAGATCCTTGATTGTTGATTCCATAGAATCAACATCGGGAAGGTTTCGGATCTTGAGGGACAAGTCCTCCTTTTCTTTGAGAAGTTGTTCCTTTTCGGAAGAAAGTTTTTTGAAATTCTTTTTTAAAGCAACAAATTTGGAAGAAAGTTCGTGAAAACCTTCCTCCAATTGATCTCTAGCATGTTGGAGATCCTCATAAGATAAATGATTAAAAGAATTGGAAGAACTAGAGGATGAGGAGTCGGAAGAGGATACCTCATGAAATGTCATTAGGCATTTTTTACCGTTGTCACTTGAGGAGGAGGAGGAGGAGGATGTGGAGCTATCACTCCATGTGGCCTTGAATGCCTTCTTCTTTTCCTTTTGCTTGACCTTTTTCTTGTGGAGTGGGCAATCGGGCTTGTAATGGCCTTTCTTGCCACACCCGTAACATGTTACCTCGGGCTCGGATTTTTCGTTGGGTTGAGCCTTGCGGGATTTCTTCTTCTTGTGCTTCTTCATGAATTTGTGCATCTTGCGGGCAAGATTCTCCATTTCTGAATCGCCGCTTGAAGAGGAAGACGATGAGGAGGAGGAGTTTTCTTCTTTTTGAACTTTGAAGGCGATGTTCTTTGGAACTTTGATCGATTTGCCTTCCTTTTCAGCTTGCCTCCTCATGGTGATCTCGTAGGTCATGAGGGATCCGATGAGCTCTTCGACCGGCATGTTCTTGATGTCTTTTGCTTCTTGAATTGCTGTGACTTTTGGTGCCCATGTGCTTGGTAAGATCCAAAGGATCTTCTTGACCATCATTTCTGCAGAAACATCATCTCCAAGAGATTTTCTTCCATTGCAAACGTCAGTAAAACGAGTAAACATTTCAGAAATTGATTCATGTGGGTGCATGGTAAAAGACTCAAAATCTTGACGGTACATGTCCAATCGAGTATCCTTGACTTTGTTGGTCCCCTCATGGGTAACCTCCAAAAGTTTCCAGATTTCATGAGATGAAGTGCATGTGGAAACTCGATTGAATTCATTACGATCAAGGCCGCAATGTAGAGCGTTCATGGCTTTGCCATCAAGCTCGAAATTTTTAATATCGGCTTGGGTCCATTTGGATTCATCGGGAGAAGAGAGAGAGTAACCATGCATGACAATTTTATAAATAGGATAACCTATACTTCTAAGAAAAGTGGTCATGCGGGTTTTCCAATAAGTATAGTCGGTTCCATCAAAGAATGGAGCACGACCCAAAGAATAGCCTTCGGGGGCGAAAGAAGTTGAAGCCATCACAATGGATCTTGAATTTGAAACCGGTTAGGGTATTACTCAAATTTTGCCTCTGATACCAATTGTTGGGCGGAGGCGGAGAGTGATGGCAAGAGGGGGGGTGAATTGCCTTTTAAAAATAATTAACAAATTAAAATCAAAGTAAAAAGTGCAGCGGAAATAAAAGAGGCAAGACACAAAACTTGATAACGGAGTTCGGCTTAACCCAAAGCCTACGTCTCCGCTCCCAACTCAACCGTTGAGAGATTTACTACCGCTTGTTTTTCAATGGTTTTAGCAAGAAACCCACTAGACTTCAAGGTAGTCTAGAACCTATTACAACTTGCTTTTAATGGTTGAGCAAGAACCCACTTGCTTTTAATGGTTGAGAAAGAACCCACTAGCCTTCTTACAGGTGAAGGCTAGCTCACCTATGACTCAAGCCTTTTAAAGGGAAGGCTTGACTAACCTCTTCACACCTTGAAGGTGGTGTGAAAACCCAAGCAAAGAGAGGATGAGAGAAAGAGGAGTTTGTAGGCACAAACCCAAATTGATGCTCAAAATGATAAAACAAGAAAAACCGTAATGTGGAGAAGTCTTGGGCGCCAATGGATTGATTGGAGTTGATGAAGAGCGCTCCCAAGCTTCTATGGTGATGCTCCTTGGATGTGGAAGTGAGTTGGAGCACATGGGGATTCTTGAAGGAATGCGCCGGAGGTTCGCCAAATGATGGAAAAATGTTCTCGTGGGCTACCGTGTGTTTCCGGGGCTTCCTAGTCCTTTATTTATAGAGGGGAACCCTCAAATGGCCTTTGGGGGTCTTCGGAGCCGTTGGAGAGGCCTTCAGAGCCGTTGGGGGTCAAGTGGACAAGTCTGGTCAAAGCCCAACGGCTAGTTTGACTGGCTCCACCGGTTGACCGGTGCTTGGCCACCGGTTGGCCGGTGCTTTGAAAAAGGAGAGGCCTTTGGGCTCAGGCACCACTGGCTGGCCGGTGAGGAGGCCACCGGTTGGCCGGTGCTGAGACAGTAGCAAACACTATTTGTCTGGGTTCCACCGGCTGGCCGGTGGTGGGACACCGGTTGGCCGGTGGTTTGGACAGAGGGATGCCTTCTGTCCAGGCTCCATCGGCTGGCTGGTGGTCTTCCACCGGTTGGACGGTGGACTGATTTTCAGTCCACTTTTGGTCCTTCTTGGCCCAATTCCTTGGCAACCTTTTGCCTATCAACAAAAACACTTAAAACAAGATTAGATAAATAAGAGAGTGATTGTGATCATGAAAATTAAACCACGAGGGGTACGAGAGGTACAACACACTGTATAAAGGGGACTAACACCATTCATTTGACGCATCAATTTTATGTGAATTGTCTAAGCCAAAACTCTAACAGTCTATTCTTATTCTCTACTGTCCAATAACTAATAACATGTGATGTGGAAGAAATATTGCTGGTTGTTATAATCAATGGTCCATATTACATTTTTTTACCTCTTTAAATGTTTTCCAGAGGCCTTGAATTTGAGGGGGTGGTCTAAAGACCTTACGTTTGAGGGGTGGCTCAAAGACTTTTGAGGGGGGTGGCATGAAGCCTTAGAGTGACACAAAGGTCTTGCATTATTTTTTTTTTCCAGGGGGGGCTTAATTTGGAGGAGGGGGCAAAAGACTTGTATTTTTTAGAGGGGGCAAACACATTGAATTTTCAGGATAACTACCACAGTACCCGCCGTAGTGTTGTGCCACCGTACCTTTCGTTACAAATAACTACTGTAGTAAAATGAAAAACTGCTCATATCATGATTCGAATGATAAATATCAAAGATACTAACCCCAAAGTCCCAACCAACCAAGTCAAGGGTGATCAATTACAACGTGAACTTTTGATTAACAGTGAATCACAATAAAGAACAAAGACCTCATACATCCATAAAACTGTCAAACTTCAATGAACATGTGAGCATCATTCCACTTTGATTGCGTGTAAAGTTGTAAAAAAGTGTTGGTCAATTGGGTTTAAAAATCCATCTCACCAAATCTATTATATATGAATAAAAAAATTCAACAAAAGATACGGTCGGTCAAAAAACCCAACATAATGAGTTAACATAGTTTAAAAGGCGAGTCATCTATGTCAAAAATCAGTCATACCTAATTAAATTTCATAAGATACAACAAAGAAAATCTGTTACCCAAATCACCCAATCCCCCCCCCCCCCACATGATCCAATTAATATTTTAAAAAATTGATCCATTTTATTGGAGACTGTTTTACGATTTTCCAGTTTTACTGATGAATCGGGGCGGGAATCAGTTTTAGTGCACCTTCCTGCCAACACGTAATGCATAAAAATAACCATTACGACTGGCACTATTCGTAATTCCGTACATCGATTTTTTTGAGCATTTTCCTCACGAAGGAAAGAGTAACGTGCCGTCAGTTCCATCGAGGAACGGCCCCCAAATCCGACTCTCCCTCCTTGCTCGGTCGTCGCCTGCTCTTCGTATACCTCTGATTTGAACCTTGATGATCAAAGCTATCTTACTCGCGCACCAGTAAAGAAGATGAACAACTTATAGGCCAAAAACGCGTCTGACGATACAGAGACTGACCGCTAAACTTGAGTTCAGTTCAGAAGGTAGTGCCTCGCTCTCTTCGATTCTTTGAAATATGCTACTTTTGTTTTTTCTGCAGTTCCGATCGTTCAGTTTTTAGTGTCTCGTGGCCCTACAGTAGTTTTGGCTTTGTCGGCGTTGTCACTTTGGTGTGACAATTTTAGCCTGAAAAACTCATCATGTTGCTGGCTGGCCTTCTCGCTAGTTCGATCTCGGAGGCTACGTGGGGTTTTATGGGTTTTTGGAAGCTTGAATGATTTGTCTAGAATACAAGGGCTGCCTTTTTCGTTGCATCATAAACATTTTGACGAAAATTAATGAATTGTCTTGCAAAGAAAACATGCAGTTTTTCCTAAATGCAATATTATCAAACATGCACGTATCTGAAATCACTTGCGATGCCAAACATGAATTCGTCAACTTAAATGCTCTTTATGTTCCAGAATATCCGCCTCCGTGGGAGCTTGAAAATGCACATAAACTTCTGTTATATTTAATGTTTGTTTAATATTATACTATCCCACATTAGAAGTTGGGTAAGGGGAGGTGGAGAGACTCTTATAAACGAAGGCCTTGGTGGAGTGTTTTGTAAAATAAATAATTTATAAAATACAATAATACGCAAGCCTTAAACCCAATTAAATGAGGCTGGTTACATGGATCAAACGTTGCTAATTAGGTGCATCGAAAATTATATTTTCATTGAAACCATTTAAACAAGATCGTTTTTGAATGATTTGTTTAAGGGTCCTTTTAGGTCCACCTCTACTTCTTTTTCTTAAGTGAATTTGACATTAAGCTTGCCCTATTAACAGCTGCATCCCTAAGTCTTCTTCTAATATGTCCAAACTATCTTAATTCAGTCTCAACCATCTTTTCGTCAATTGGACCCATTTCAATTTTTTCTCGAACATATTAATTTCTAATCTTATCCATGTTAGCACGTGTTAGGACAATTTCATGAGGGAGAGAAAAGGGAGAAGAAGCATCAATATCATTGTATTGCTAGTAACCATAGGAGTTACAAAGGAAGGTAAGAGGAGGAGAATAAGAAGAAGATAGAGGAATATCCCGGGAAAGACCACTTCCGGTGGAGATTGCCGAGACCTCCCAAGAACCCGCTCATGCAGCACCTTCCAAGCTGAGCTAAATGCAAATGAATATTCGTACCCCTCCCCCTCAACCAACTACCCTATTTAACAGCTCCCTCATCCAACCACAGACAACCCAATCACAACTAAAGCAGAAAAGACACTACTGCCCCTCAACAGTTTATTATACTCACTCCCACACCGGACAACCCCTCGCCCATACTCAATGACAGCCCCAACCAGCTCCACAGTTACCTAACATTACCTTCCCTTTGAAAAACCACCTTGTCTCCAAGGTGGGCCTTCAAACCGTTGCTCGACCTCTTTAGCACTGGATCGACAGCCCTTGGCGGTGGCTTTGGCGGTGGTCTAAGCTTCAATACAACTTCTTCCGGGCGTTTCCTTATGACATAGAACTATCGCAAATCCATGGAAGTAGTGGCGACATCAGTGAAATTAGCAACGCCACCAACAATAAGGTGGGCTCTCTTACGACCATCAAGGAGTGGTGTAGCTCAATCAATATCTATCCTGGCATATTGAAACCCCTCTTCCTCTTTTGAAGCTCCACTAAACTCTGCATAGTTACTGAACTCCGATGCATAACCCAAATCTCCAACAGTATCTGCATATATATCACTAGCACCACCTCTAGCAACCATTGTCTCGATTCATCCTCTAGGCTTTAAAATGGTAAAATTCATAGATGCAGACGTCTTCTCATCCAATGAGTGAAAGAAGCTTTCGACAGAGCTCATTACTCTCCCAAAAGGTAGTGGAAACTCAATGCTGTCCCACTTCTTAAAGTTATGAAAGGCAACAGTTTCATCCACACCATTCCACTCCCCTCTAAACACTTCTTTGATGAAAATTTTCCATTCAGTGTAACACACCTCCCGCTCCATTAGTTTGGCGTGACATCTTACCCATGCCATCCTCTCCCCATTTTCAACCTCGTTACATTGTCTTGAGCATGTCAATGGTCTGCCAATATCATTTTGACCCCAGCTCAAAACAACCAGCTAAATAGGCTCCTTCGATGAAATTAATGTGATTGGTTGTGATTTGTATCCTCATTAATCTGCATGTATGCCATCCAACACCATACTCGACTCCTGCATGTGCAGCCCTTCTTCAGATCTACATCACAATTTCCAAATGTAACAAAGGCACAACCAACATTTTAAAACAGCTCGGCCATAACTGTTGTAGCAAGACGTTCTTTAACTAAAACAAAATCCCGCCCACCAAAATTAGTCACAGTTGCAAGAGGAATGAGTAAGTGACCACCCACATCAGTGAACCATTCTCTATCAGGTCGAATCGCCCAGGCTGTACTACCATCATGACATAAACCAGTGAAGACATTAAGTATACCGACATCCCATGCAACACCCCACTGTTCTGACCGAGATAATCCGACCGCATCAGCACCCCCTCCGTAGCCTTTCCCCACTGCCACAACTACGAAAGACTGCTCTACCAAAGTTTGCATGGACCGTGGAAGAGTCCCTGACGTCGCTTGAACAAGCCTCATCAAAGGAATTTGAGTTATGGCAGGTACTAAAGCATGCACAACAACCCTGTAAGGCCTTGCTTTCCAAGTCTACAATACTTGCCCCGCGGGCAACACCCCCTACTTTGGCGACACTTCGTTCTTCTCAACTTGCGTCAAGAAAGGTGATTGCAAATACCTCGCCATTTATAGCAGTAGATGAAGTGTTGTTCCCTATTTCATGCCACATTTGTCCTGCTGGCAGAACTCGTGGACTCATTACTCCTCTATCAAGAGGTTCCAAACTTGGACCAGGAACAGGCTGCACCTCCTTAGCACACCTTTCATGTCTTTCCTTGCTAGAATTTAGGTCTTCAGCCTTCGCAGATCGAACCGGACGCGTCTCATTCCGCTCTGCGCCACTCCTCTCTAGATCAACCATGCTTGAATTCGGATCAAGAACTACCTCTTCAGGATGTTCTAGAATAGTTCCAAACTGCAGCTCCTTCCCGCTCCCATATTTATCCACACCTTCTGCCATAACAACATTTCCTGAATTCAAGCTTCTACACTAACTGCTGTTGGTCTCGACTTTTCCGCTTCTACTCCCACTCAGAATCACAACGACTATCTTACTATGTTTTCGGGAGACCGAAACATGTTACACCAATAACTCGAGCCCCTCGATCTTCATCGTTGCTTGCCCCTCCAAAGCATTCCACCCTCGCACAATCCGACTTGCTTTCAAACTATTTGCCTCCTCAGTTCGCGTCAACTGTCCTGAATTTCCTGGTTGTACAGCACGACTACCGAGGGCCTCAATATGGATTTCGTGGAATCCTTGAGGAAATCCGGATTGACTACTAGTAACACGGCGTGGGGCGGACTAAATCCTCAAGGGTAGTGTGTTTGCTCGACTCGAAACCCAACCATCTTCCTCCATTTTTCCAACAATCTTAAGGATTTAGTCAATGAAGATGGATTCCGAGTCTTTGAAGGTTGCATGTTTTCTTCGTTTAGCCTTCTTTTTGTACCCGGTTCCCACTAAACCTCACAGTGGTTATTTGGAAAAAAAGAGCTTTTAGAGAGTCTTTGATGGTCATAAACCAAGGCATGGTCATTCTTGATCGATTTGATGATAACTTCTTCCACAAGATGATCTTTTTACTTGCAGTTTTGAAGATCTATTACATACTCGATCCAAATCTTCCACCTGTTCCACTCGTACCAATGGGTACACCCAACAATCCACCCAATCAAGATGAAGTCAATCGCATTCAAGCACTCAAGAAGCGAGATGAAGTTGAACTCCTTTGTCGAGAACATGTTCTCAACACATTATCAAAATGGATTTTTGACTTCTTCTGACAAATGTAGACGACGCGTGAAATATGAAACACATTGGAATTCAAGTACAAAGCTGAAGAAGAAGGTTCAAATAAATTTCTTGCTGCCAAGTATCAAAATTTTCAGATGGTTGATAATAAGCTCTTACCCGAACAAGTTCACGATTCACAAGTTATCGTGAACAAACTGAGTTTTGTATTTGTGGGATTACCAGAAGTTTTCCAAGTAGGTGCAATTATTGTTAAGTTGCCACTTATGTGGAAAAAATTTGGTAAGTCTCCTTTCAAGAAAAGCGGTGACATTTCTTTGGAACAACTTCAGAAATTACTTCAAATATAAGAAGAATTAATGGTGAGAGATGGTTTCATGGCAGAGTTTTAATTCCAAAGTAAATATCATTGAGGGGAACTCTTCACACAATAAGACTACACCTCAAAAAGAAGGTCGACAATTCAAGAAGGGTAATCCTTTGAAGGAGAATTGTTTTGTTTGCGGTAAAAAAGGGCATTACGTGAGGGAATGTTGTCTGTGCAGAGGAAACAAAACATCATCAAATCTCATGGTTGAAGAAGATTTAGCCGCGATGATATTCAAAGTTAATCAGTCAACCCCATTTAATTGGGTTTAATGCATGTTGGTTGTTTGATATCCAAAGTTAATTAGCCACTGCATTTGCATGACAGTTGAGTTCAAGTGATCTTCCACATGTGCTATTGTTAATATCCAGCATTTCATAAGAAACACATGGGGGATGCAATGCGTTCATGCGATGAAAGCATATGTTGGAAATGACATTAACTCATACCTTATAAATGTACGAATTAATGCTTGGGAACGTTCTAATGGCTCATATAAGGCAGCCACTTCCATGCCATGGTTTGATGTGTTCTGGCCCGCCTAAGGATACTGCCAATACTCCCTATTCCCATAAACTCTCTCTTTTCCTTCATTTTCATTACAAGACACTAGCATGTCGTGGAAGATAAGAGTGTTCCACTTCGGCACGACCCGTGGATACACCGCGGAGAGGGGAGTCCGATGGCTGCCCTTGAGTGATCTTCATTAGACTCATACAATGGAGACGAAGCAGTGGCTCAACCGGTGAAAGGTGCACATGCAGTATTTCTTCATTTTATAGTTTACATGATTTCATTTTTCTATGCACGGTGATCCTAGTTTAAGGTTTTTAATTGCTTTTGATGTGTTTAATGATCGTTGTTAGATCCTTGGAAACCCAACAGTGGTATCAATGCTTTACTATGTGTTCAGAATCTTGAAATCATGTTAAAAAAATGAAGATCCGATTTCTGTTGCAAAGCCAGAGCGTCAAAGCTGCATTACGATACATCTGAAATCATAAGGCGCTATAGGATTTAATACTACGTAAGTCCGATGTGCTGAATGAATCCTACGTGGTTTAATAGTATGTAGACCTAGTTTGCGCATGATTAATCATACATGACCGATAAGGTTTGTTGAACCCTGTTTTATTATGAAGGGTATTTTCGAGTCCCACTTCGGAATACTCCACCGTGTAATCTATTTTACCCATCTATAAAAGAATGTCTCCGCCCTAGGTAAGGGGAATTCGTAACCTACATGGTATCAGAGCAAAAATCCTGATAATTTTTTTTCCGCCACCCTCATTCCGCCCTCATTCCTCCTGAAGAATCCCTCCTGCGGCGCTTCACGCCCTCCCTTTGGCCTCCCGGCTACGATCGACCCTTACTCCCTCCCGGCTCCCTCCAGGCTCCCTCCAGGCGGAACTTTCCCGATCGACGCGGTAGTGAACATACTGGAGAACCGCCCGCCTGAGCAGCTGTCCCATGCTTTGTTACCGGTTCTCCCGCAAGGCGGTCCCCCTTCATCCAGAATTCGTTATAGACTGACACCCTCGAAGGAGGAGATTGCATTTATACAATATTATCGGGGTGCTGTGCCACCGTTCTCTTCTCCAGCCCCCATTGCTCAGACTGATGGCTCTACCGCCTATGTATCTCATCGACTGACAGCTTGGATGCTTGACTCTGTTGCGTTGGAACATCTCACAGGGGACTCCGGTATGTTCACTACCTATCATCCGTACACTGGTGCCTCTACAATTACTGTTGCTAATGGATCTACAATCCCCTAGCTTTGGTCGCTCATGTTCCTCACAGTCTGTTTAATCTTATCTTCATCAGCAAACTCACCAAAGACTTAAATTGTGTTGCTAATTTTACATCCTCTCGTGTTGTTTTTCAGGAGCAGACGACGAATCGGGAACTCGGTCGAGGTCATCTTCGGAATGGGGTGTACATGTTTGATACCCCACCATCTCTTGCTTGCTCATCCACCTCGGCCCGTGCTCTTGACCTACATTTTCGCCTTGGTCATCCACCGACTTCTGTCCTCTATAAGCTTTGCCCCCAATTCAGCCCCACCTTTCATTCCATTGTGAATCCTGCAAGTTTGCTAAACATCATCGGGTGACGTATGTTCCTCGACTGGAACTGCGTGCAGCGAATCCTTTCGACCTTGTTCATTCCGATGTATGGGGTCCTTGCAGGGTTCCTAGCCAGTCCGAGTATAGTTATTATATATCCTTTATTGATGACTATTCGCGCATGACATGACTTTACCTTCTTCGTGATCGGTCTGAAGTTTTTTCTACTTTTTAAACCTTTTATAATGAAATTCATACTCAGTTTCCACCTCCCTTAAATGCCTCCGCTCCGACATTGGATGAGAATATTTATCCACTTCCTTTCAGCAGGTACTTAAGCATAAAGACATCATTCATCTGACATCCTACCCCGATACACCTCAGCAGAATGGAGTGGCCGAGCGGAAACATCGTCATATTCTGGAGACTGCTCGTGCCCTCCTATTTCACATGAAGGTGCCTCTCCTTTTTTGGGGCGATGCCATCCTGACTGCTACCTACCTCCTAAACCGACTCCCTTCTTTTATCCTTCAGGAGGAGACTCCTTTTCAGACTCTGTTTTCCTCTCTCCCTCCCCACTCACTTCTACTCCGTGTGTTTGAGTGTCTGTGTTATATTCGGGACACTCGTCCCAACCTCTCCAAACTTTCTCCAAAATCCTTTCGTTGCATATTCCTCGGATATTCTCGCACTCAACGCGGATACCAGTGCTTCTCTCCCAACTTATGACGGTATATCATCTCTGCTGATGTATCTCTTGTTGAGTGCTCTCGTTTCACTCTTCCCTCTCCCCATCTAGACACTATCATCGATGATTGTCTTCTTCTCATCATCCACCCACCTCCGGTGCCCCACTCTGTTGGTCATCGGTTTGACACTGTCTACTCCCGCCGCTCGTCGACTGTATCCCCCGTCCAGGCCGAGGACACCATCGTCCCAGATTTGTCCAATGCTTCTGCCCCAACACCAGACGACTTGCCTATTGCACTCCGGAAAGGTACTCGTTCTTGCCAGAATACTCCACTCTATACATCTTCATACAAGTCTTTGCGCTCTGGAGACAATATCTATTCCTCGCACGGTTGACGATGCCAAATCTCACCCGGGGTGGCTACAAACGATGCGGGATGAATTACAGGCTCTGGACAACAACCATACCTGGAATCTGGTCCCCCTTGCGTCACGCAAACAGGCGGTCGACAGCAAATGGATTTATACGATTCCTCTCAATGCTGATGACACTCCCCATCGCCTCAAAGCCCGACTTGTAGCGAAGGGTTTTGCTCGGACATATGGTATCGACTATTTTGATACCTTCTCTCCGGTTGCAAAGATGATATTGGTTCGATTATCCAGCTCTTTTGCCGCTCATCATCATTGGCACCTTCATCAACTGGATGTTAAGAATGCCTTTCTCCATGGCTTTCTTGAAGAAGAGGTGAATCTTCAACGACTTCCAGTATTTCGTGCCTCCGAAGCTGACTCCCATGTCTGTCGCCTTCGTCGTTCTCTATATGGCCTCAAGCAGTCTCCTCATGCTTGGTTTGGCCGATTCAGTATCGTCGTCGCCGCATTTGGGCTCTTTAGAAGTATGAAGGACCACACCGTCTTCTACCATACGACGTCCTCCGGCTGCATCCTGCTGGTGGTGTATGTTGATGATATCATCACTGAGAGCGACTCAACTGGAATTGTTCAACTAAAGGGGCATCTTCACCACCACTTTCATACCAAAGATCTCGATCCACTAAAATACTTCCTTGGCATTGAGGTTTCTCGTTCTACGGACACCATCTTTCTCTGCCAACGGAAATATGCCTTGGATATCTTGTAGAATATGAGTTTGACTCAGGCAACAATGTTGATACTCCTCTTGAGCCCGGGGAACTATCTCTTTATGACAACATGAAACTCTTCTCTCACCCAGAGAGCTACCGTCGTGTTGTGAGAAAACTCAATTATTTCACCATGACTCGTCCGGACATTGCCTGCGCCGTTGGCAAAGTGAGCCAATTCATGGTGCATCCGACCAAATCTCTGTGAGATGTTGTCATCCGCATTACCAAATACATCAAGAAAGACCCTGCCTGTAGTTTTCGACACTCACAACACGATCATTTGAATGTTGAAGCCTTCTATGATGCTGATTATGCTGGTTGCCTTACTCCCCGAAAGTTTACTTCTGGGTTTGCTCTTTTCTTGGCAGGTAACCTCATCTCTTGGCGTAGCAAGAAGCAGACTGTCGTCTCCAGATCTAGTGTGGAGTCTGAATATCGTGCCATGACCACGATGACTACTGAGATCCTTTGGCTTCATCATCTCCTCTATGAGTTTGGTTTCCCACCGCAGACGTCTGCTCATATCTGGTGTGACAATCAGGCAGCCACGAAGATTGCTTCTAATCCCGTCTTTCATGAACAAACGAAACATATTGAGGTGGACTGCCACTTTCTTCGCCGTCACCTCGAGTAGGACCATATCAGTTTCGGCCACATTCCAACGGCATATCAGCTTGCTGACATCTTCACCAAAGGCCTTCCGGGAGCTCGTCTGGACTCTCTCAGTACCAAGCTGAGTATCCACAACATCAGCGACCTTGCTTGAGGGGGAGTGTGTATGGTATTGTTCGATGCCGTGTTTCTTTTGTGGGACTCTTGGTTCAAACTGGGCATGTCCAGATTGATGGGGAGTGTTGAACCCAGTTTTATTATAAGGGGTATTTTCGAGACCCACATTGAAATACTCCACTGTAATTTATTTTACCCATCTATAAAAGAATATCTCCACCTCACATTGAGGTAGGGAGAATTCGCCACAACATATATAATTGAGGGATTTTATCCTTTTTTGCGTAAATTGCCAATGGTTATTTTTATTACATGATTGTTAATATTAAGTGGATTTATTTAATTGATTAACCATGTCTTAGATAATATTTTTGCATAAGCCAATTTATTTTGGTTCTATCTTGTTTGCTCGTTAATTTCATTAATTCATGAGATCGCGACAAAACATTCATAATGAAATAACCATGCAACTTGACAGAAATAAAATAATAAAGTGGTATTATCGTGAGCTTTTACTAATGGTTAGTTTATCTACCCAACGTGTATTATACTCGTATACTGTTTACTCTTGTGGCATATGACATACACGACTTATCACGTTCTTTCATAACGTGTACTATCAACTTAATGATTACTCAAATTACATGATTTTTTGGTCACGTGTTATGCTTCAATGCACGTAGAGTAACAACTGTAATACGGCTCATACATGATATGCAAATCTGAATATTACACAGATATTAATAAAACATTTATATATATGTATATATATATATATATATATATACATATTAAAACCTATCACATGGCGTGTCCTATCAACTTAATGATTACACGAATTACATGATTTTTCGGTCACGTGTTATGCTTCAATGCACGTAAAGTAACAACTGTAATATGACTCATACATATGCAAATCTGAATATTACGCAGATATCAATAAAACATTTATATATATATATATATATTAAAACTTATCACACGGCGTGTCCTATCAACTTAATGACCACATACAAACACATGTTGTTAAGGTTTACACAGTATAATAAATAAATTTTAAATCTGTGTAATTTGGTATAAGTGCACGGCGCGTACATAGAGCTACACGATATGTATGTCTCTCACCGTCTACCCGAGGCACACGTCTAAGGACTTGGCGTGTAAACCGTGCCTCAAAAAATTAGAGTACACGGCATGTAGTCTTCGAGTTACACAGTTACCAGTCATGTAGGCCGTGTATGGTAATACACGGCCCGTCCGTGACTCAAAGGGACTACACGCTGTGTATGTGGGCTACATGGCGTGTACTCCTCTGGTTGATAGTGTGCCATACTGGCCCGGTCAACACGTGGTGTAAGAAATAAATGCACCGCATGTCATCAATGCACACGGTTTGAATTAATTTCCGAATTAATTCCTGATGCATTGAACACAAGTGCACGACGTGTACTCTTGTGTTATCCGGATGAATCCTCGACATCTCCGGATGAGATTTTTGATTTTATTTTGTTAATAAAATTAATCGTTTTGATTAGATCTACGAGAAACGGAGGAAGAAGTAGATCTCACAATTCGAATTAAAAGAACGATTAAACTTGAATTGAAAACTAAATGATAAATGCGTAAATCATCAACTATATTTAAATAATTATAAATAATCATGTGACTCATTTGATACCACTTGTAGGTTCTGGGTGCAGCGGAAGCGTGCGATGGGTTGTGCCCAACTTTGCTTTTTACGATGATTGATAATTAATTCGAGATTTTACACAACGTTGAACGTAATGATCAACAAAATTAAATCAAAGAATATAGACAATGGATAGAATGCCAGAACCAAAGAGAGGATCATCACATATTATTTATAATCAATTTAATTAATTAAAGATTACCTTGTTGATTCTTTCTTCGTTGATGGATCTGACAAAAGATTTGCGTTGTTCCGTCGTTACATTGTAGGAATCAAGAGCAGCAAATTCCCTATTGTGGTGATCCACACATGTTCCACAAATCTCCGAACTTCGTTGTAGGAATATCGAAGTGCTAGCACCACAAATCCTATTGCTTGCATCGTCCGTCATTGATCGCCTCGAAAACCGCTTCCAAAACTTTCTTCTTGATCTCTCTTGACTTGAGAGTGGGAGGTGGAGGAAGACCGCTCTCCGTTTTTGGGAGCATTTTTGGAGAAGGGAGTTCTCTGGGGCTTGAGAGGATTCTCCAAACCCGTTGTGCATAACCAAACAAATGAATCGACTCTCAGAGAAAATAATATAATTGAGTTTATATACTGCTAGGGTTAAAATAAAATAATTACACAAGTGCTCTATTATTTATTTAATCCCTGTAGATCCCAATGTCAAATAATAATAATAATAATATTATATCTCGACATGCGTTTAACTTGCTATCTAAATTAAATATTATTTAATCAAAGAATATTCAATATTTATTATTTCTCACTCGACCATTAAATTCGGTTGGCTATTCTATAATATTTATCAGGTCTTGAATAATGACTATTTATTAAATAAATAACACTGCATTATTCGCCAATAAATAAATAAATATTATATTCTCTTGATAGAAAATAAATATTTTTTAAATACTCCGCTTACATTATATTCTCTCGAATAATTGGTGACGAAATAAATGCGATCAAGCAAATATAAATAATTATTAAACCACATGTGAGAATAATATTTATTCAACTTGTTAAATAATAAATAATAATATATATATTATTTAACTGAGATTTTGGATGCACTTAGTGTGTGACATTCTATGCCTCTTTCTCAGTATCATTAGGCGAAGTAGCTTTAAGTACAAGGCTAGTGTCTAGCAACACGCCAAGACACCCATAGAGAAAGAAGTTAATGCCGCATCGACATAATACCTCATACGAATGCTTACTGTGTAATATAACCCCTTTATCACGATATCTCTAATCAAGCAAGTTGCATGCTGGTGCCATCAACCTATGTGCTTGATTTATCTTTTTTTGATTTTCTGGAAATTGAACTTGCTTATAGGACACCATGGTCATGGATTTATTTAGGTTATATCATTTCCATCAAAGGGTCCGAGATATCAACTTATATTAAAGAACAGAAGGGACAAATCCTTTCCCGCATTATTCATTAATGCAATATTACTCGCGACTCACCTAACGTATCTATCTCGGCGCGAACATATGTCGTCATGGTTTTCGTCAATACATCAAAGTACACGACTCATAGTACTTATTAATAATAATCTTAAAGTTTATGGATCAATACACACGCCCGTAGATAGGAACATCCAATGACACATTTAAATGTGGATTTCCTACTGGTGGGTCTCGTTCTCATAATATCCTATACTGAATATTACTAAGGGCGTATACCATGAGAAGGTGCCTCAAAGTCCTATGAGTCTCCACTCCTGATAGCCCGTATCATTTGTGTCCCTCAAATGATATCATTTGAGTTCAAAACATATATTTTAAGAATAGTGTTGTAGCACTTTCGAGTTCTCATCATAGCGGAGAACTGCTATGACCTTTTAGTGCGACAACTATTTTTGGAACATTATCACATACTATGTTACGTAGAAGAACAATCATGATGTGAAGTTGGTTCCAAGGCACCAACTCAAACACTCAATTGGAATTAAATTATAAAACCAGTCCTTTTTTGATATTTCTCAATTTGAATGTCCTTAAGTGGAGTTAATTTGATTACTTGGCCCTTGAGTTTCATTTTCCCTAAATTCTTCTCCTACAATTTATTACTGCTTTGAGCATTTAGAATTAGGTTTTCATATTACCTTCCGAAATCTCATTTTCTGTGAATTTAATTGTGGTCATATCCTTTCCATGAATGACGTTTTCCTGAAATTTTCTATTTCTGTGTCTGTGTTGGTTATTGGGTATAATGTAAATATTTTGAGCCATATTAATTAGAAAATAATTGCTATTTTTGTGCTTCTTTACCTGCTTATTGCAGGTTTCTTCATGGTCACTACCAATTTTCAATGGATTTTCCCCTCTTTTTCTTTATTACAATTCTATTTCCTTGTATTTTTTGTTGTTTCCTATAAAGTGTCGTGTCCTTCTTACCTTAGATTCCACCTTAATTATTTTTTTTTATAATTGAATTCCTTGTGGCGGTTTTTTTAAAAAAAAAACTGGCTTCTGAACTTGACATGGTATTTGTTACATGACAGTCATTTACACCAGGTTTCCCTGCAAGATGTCCTCAACATTTGAATCAGAATTGCGACCAAAAAATGGTTGACCGTGCTCATTTCATTATAATTGGCATTTCTGTTGGTGTGACTGCTGGCATTATAATAGCTTGCGTAGTATTTTTTGGAATAAGGTGGTGTCGAAAGCATTCACGTCATCAAATTGCAAATGTACATAGTGCAGCGACACTGCCGATGCGCACAAATGGCCTTGGCACAAGTATTGACTACTCTGCTTCTATCGCAATATCTGAAGTTGTTCCAAAGCCAACGTCAACTACAAAAAGTTATCAGTTCCCTCGATGGAGCCATCCCAATAGGGATGGATTTGCTTCAGGGTTTGGAATACAAAGATACTTGTACAAGTATGCATTATAATCTCGTTTTTCTTTTATTTTTTGATGCATGTTAGTGTTTGGAATGAATTGCAAGAATTTCTTTGTCCAAATATCTTTTCGACATTGCCAATGATGGAAATTTCTTTCTGTAGAGAAATTTTGAGCTTGTTTGATCCTGTTTTTTGTTTTAATGCTCATAAAACACTTTTGCAGAATTGTTTTTAAAATTAATTTTTGGGAAAAAATTCCATGCTTTAATCATTATTTGAGAAATCATATTTAAAATAAGTCTTAATTAACTGTTCTTGTCCAATAGTTTGTAAATTTTCTATTAATAAAGCATCTTGTTAAATGTGTTTTAGCTCTTTTCTGAAGATCACAATTGTAATACATATAAAATATATATTTTGGTTTTTTATTTCTCAATAACACTCATATATATTTTTTAATTTTTTAAAAACAGATAACATTAATTAGTTTATCAAATTCTAATTTTTGTTTTCCCACTTTTATAAACAAAAAATTTTCACCAGCGAAACTTTCAAATGAGCCCTCTTTTCTTGCACTTGATTTAAAGTCCCATATGATTCTAAGGGGTTTGTGTTAAAAAAAAGATTATGTTCATATGTTTAGTAGTAACAGATACTTGAACAATAAGGTTAACATTGATCTTGTGTCCATTTGTCATTTTATGATTTAGTTTGGAAGTGATTGAAATTATTCTATTGAATTGCTTGTGTTCATTCAAATGGTTCCAAATATCTGTAATTTTGTTCACTTTCCTCATCAAAGCAGTTTTCATGCAATGATAAGTTAAAAATTGCTCAATAAGGGTTAACATTGATCTCGTGTCCATTCATCATTTTATATTATCCTATTGGATTGCTTGTGTTCATTCAAATGGTTCCAAATATCTATAATTTTGTTCATTTTCCTTATCAAAGCGGTTTTCATGTAATGATATGTTAAAAACTGCTCAATATTCATCATATTAAGATGTCTTTTGGAAATGAGTGAAATTCTATTACTGCCCATTTGGTTAAAATTCCTAACAAAGCTATTCCCTAGAATCTTAGGATTCCAAGTGTTTGGATGGGTTTTAGAATTGGAAAGCTGGAAAGTGGGCAGTAATGCTCATTTATAGTACTCAGAACAAGAAGAATAAGGATCATTATACCTTTTTTATAAATATTAAAATAATTGTTGAGTACAAACTACTCATGGGCTTTGAGCACCTTAGCTAGATGACGTATTTCTTGTTCTCAAAGAAGTGTTTTTGCATTTCCTGAGTAAGCAGGTTTCACTGGCTAGTTCCTTGTGTCCTTTTAGGGATATCCAGAAAGCCACCCAGAACTTTACAACTATTTTAGGTCAAGGATCGTTTGGTCCTGTATACAAAGCTACCATGCCTTCAGGGGAGGTTATTGCTGTGAAGATGCTTGCTTCAAATTCGACACAAGGGGAAAAAGAGTTCCAAACAGAGGTAACGACTAGACTCTTTAATATTCACACGGGGTTACCTTTTTTTATTGAATAATGGCATATGTACTTTATGAAAGAATTATTAGAATTAATAATTATGTTTGGTCTGGTGCAATAAGTTTATAACAAAATCTTGACAGCTCTGAAATGCTTTCCTCTATTTAGGCCCTGTTTGGTACAATGGAAGAGTTTTTTGTTGGAAATGGAATGAGAAATGGAAATGGAAATGGAACGGAAAATGAAATGAAAATGATGTTAAAATCATGTTTGTTGTACTTGGAAAATTTATGATGGAATTGAGATTGAAAATTTTGGAAGGTTAAAAATATCCTCTCCTCCTTCCCTTCCCACCGCAACTCCGTCACCTGGTCGCACCAGATCTCTCACTGCAATTCCATCGCTTCAAAGTCTCGACATTTATCAGAACTCGTTTGACCACTACAACCCCGGTCTCACACCGCATTCCCCGTCGCTTGACACCTCCGTCGCCCGCCAAAGCCCATTCTTCCACCATAGCTCTGTTGCCCGACAACTTCATCACAGGTGGCAAGGCTGTGGTTGTCGACACGAGCGAGGTGGAAGAACAAGCTGACGGGGAAAGGGGGTTGACCAGATGGAGAAGAAAAAGAAGCCGACATAGGCGGGGAAGCGGTCGTCATTGGGGTAGGGGGCAGCGGTTGTCGACTTAGGGGCAACGGTCATTGGCGTGGAGGGGCAGCGTTCATTGGCGCAAGCGTGCAGCAGTCATTGACAAAGGAGCAACGGTTATCGATGTTGGGGAGTAGGAAGAAAGCCTGATGGAGAGGGGAAGTTTGGCCCATAAATCAGGATTCTCTTGTACAATAACCAATTCCATCTGCGGATGGGAAGAACCAAAATTCAATCGTTTGATTAAATTTCTGGTTCCCTGGAATCATGTTTCCTGCATACCAGACGCGGGAAAATGTAATTCCATTTTCCTTTCCCTTTCCCTTTCCTGGCATCTGGTTCCCTCACGCCAAATGAGGCCTTATTCTACTGTAAGTCTGTTTGGTGTATTCTCCACACTCATGGAAAGCAGAGTAGCATAATTGGAAGCAACAACTGCAGAACTGACTACCGGACTGCATCGACATGAGGTCGGTCTTCAGCGACTGGAAGACGCGTTTCTGCGACAGGAGGATGCCTATCGGCGTCAAGGTCACCAGCTTCAGGAGATAATCACCGCGGTAGCTCTTCTCAGGCCGAGGCAGGTTGAAAGTTCTGGACGAGCTGACAACAAAGGTAAGACTGCCGAATTGGTGGTAGGCGAAAGTAGTCAGAAATCCGACATTGAAGGAGGGAGTCGGAATAAGAAGGCGTTGGAGGAACCAGAGTTTCGCGAAACTGAGCATGATGAGTTGTGCCTGTTGACTAAGCAAGTGGAGCTGGAGAATTTCCCTGGTGGAGAACCCGTGGTCCTGTATACTCTTACCAAGAATCATTCTCCAGAACAACGGGTACATTCGGAACTGAAGAAGTATGCTGAGAACGAATCTGTATATATGGAAGCTGCGGTAGTAGGCGTGGTGCAAACTGTGCTGGAACGAACAATTTGGGTCAGTTTTACTGTTTGTCGTTGAGAGGATTTTCTGAAACTGGGAAAGCCTAAGGAGATGCATGCTGGTGCATTCTCAGGAAGTCAGAAATTTTCAAGGCCGACTCAGCAAGCTAAGAGTGGGGTTGTTAGTTTGACTGCTGCATGGTTGCTAAGGCCACTGCCAAACCCACCGCCATGGGCTTGCGTTATTTTTTCTGCTTCCACACCATTCCACCTTGAGGACAATGTGTTTTTCAGACGGGTGGAATTGATAGGATCGTGGGTCTGGGGGCCTTATGTAAGGGGGCATGTTTGGAATACGATAAGACTGTCGGGGGCAGTGATGTAAAATGATAGATATTAGTTGGGATTGTTGGGGGTTGGTGGTAGTAATAAATAGGGAGAGGGACTCCATGGGTAGGATACAATTTATTGGGGATTAGTTTTTGCTTGAAGTGGCTGCGGCCTCGCCTCCAAGCAACGCTCGGCGAGGATTCTTCTCCTTCTATCTTTATTCTTTTTCCATTTATTCTCCTCCACCATTTTCCGCTGCTGTTCGTGCTACTCCTGTATGCTGTAATCGTCAAATATATAGAAGTGTACTGTTAATTCTTTCTTTCTCACTCGGATCCCTATCAAAAATTATACACAAAATATAAGCACGAAGAAAATTAGGAAACAATATCTCGATCGTTTTGTTGTGATCTGATTCCATTTTGCTCGTTGCCAGTTTATCATATAGCTTGAAGGTTTCGTTCAAGAATCCCTTTAGACGTGTACACATGTTCTCTAAAGGCTCTTGGTCGTCAATCTCCAATTCTCACGCGCTAGCATGGAAGAACGAAGTGCTTTACTACGTCTGTATGATCAACAAAACACCACGAACATGATCGGTGAAGGAAGAAACATATTTGTAGTGTTCCTCTTCTTTCTCTCTTTAGAACTTCACATAATGGTAGGAAGGGGCTGAAATTTATGAAAGAGGATGGAGCTACGAATTTTGGGTCTAAAATTTGTTTTCGCACCTAAGTTTTAAGTTTTTTTAATTGCACATTATTCCCATAAGAAACATAACCTATAAAAACGGCCCACAATTCCACTTATGCGGTGACTCGGGTTTTGACCTGTAAGACTTTGGAATATTTCTAAAATATCTCCGAAATCCGGCGCTGAGTCGGCACGAGATTCCGGCGCTTGAAGAGCCTTAGCACGGTGATATTAAAAATATTAAAAATATTTTATCACGCATGTGCGGTTTCTTTTGAAACGTGAAATAACTCCCGAGCGAAGCCTCAGATCGAAATTCTGAGACCGCGGTTGAGTTCAGAACGTCGTGTTTACCCTAAGCGCGACATAAACTTTGTCAGCATCGGGAGCCGGGTCGGTGGGGAGTCGTGGGCGGGGAGTTAAATGAGAGTTATTGATTTAATAAAATTAAATCAATAACCCTTCTCCCCCACCCCCTTGGTGCGCACGACAGAGGAGAGGCGACACACCTCCCCCCCTTTGGAGCGACGAACGATCTGGGGACCGAATCAAGGAAGCGAAGCGCAACCGATCTCTGATCTTGATGGCAATCACTTCCGGATCATGGTGCAACGGTTTTGGAGTGTGGATCTGACCCCGAAGCTTCGGCGTTTCGCCACGAGGTGGACGGTTTTGAGTTTTAAGTTTCAAACCCCTTTGTTATGCATCATTTTAAGGTTGTAGAGCCCTTAGTTGTTTGCTAGGGACCTCGTGAGGGTCGATCTGTGTGTTTCGGGGAAAACGAGGGCGTTTTGGGTTGCTCGCAGGGAAATTCCCAAAGGAATTCCCGTTTACATAGCGTGTAGTGCAGTGGAGCACATCGTATGTTCTTCCCGTTCGGGCACGCCGGGTACCGGGGTTACACACCGTGTAGTGACCCCAGGTCGTGTGGCCGCGGGACATGGCTAGGGTAGCCGTGTGAACGTACATGGCCGTGTGAAAGTAGACGATCAAAGTACGCGGACACGGGGTGCCGGACATGAGCACGGGTTGACGACACGACCAAGGGGTCGTTTAGTTGGGGCATGCCGTGTACCACAAGGTATACGCCGTGTGTGAGACACAGTTGGTTGAACCGTGTGAAGGGAAGATATGGCCGGGGACCCGGGTGAGGCGAGACACGCCGTATACCTCCAGTACATGCCGTGTGGGCCCCATTAGTCAGCTAAGCTGTGCAGCAGAGGACACACCAGGTGTATTGCGGGGTCACACGTCGTGTAGACCCCCTTACACGCTGTGTAGTCCTTTTTGGAGAAGACTTTCGCTTTTTCATATCTCATTCGTCGGAGCTCGGATTCAGGCTTGCAAATAGCCTATCCTGTGCAGTTTTTCTGCGTAGAACGCGTTGGTGGCCTCGGTTTAGGCCTAGGAGATGCGAGGTGAGGTGATGTTGTGAGACGCTTGGGTTAGCGACGCTTAAACCAACAGTGGTTTAGTGAGATCCCTTGGTTTATCTCTACGAGGGTAGTGTGGCATTACGTCCTCAGTATAGGATTGTGATCCCCTCAATAGGATGAACTTGGATAGAGTTGTAGTATCCCTCCAGAGAGGTCGGGGTGAGATTCTCTATCGTTTTGTCAGAGTTGTTGCTTCCTTTCGGAGAGGTTGGAGCAAGATCCTCTAGCATATCTTTTCCCTAGATCGGGTTTTCGGAATCGTCGTGACCATCACTACACGGGCTACGATCCCCTATCTAGCAGAATAACCCAGTAGGGTTTGTGCAATCGTCAGTGGTACGTAGCGGGTGAGTTTCTGTAGGGTTGTGGCATCGCCGGATATACGATCCCCTACTTTGCAAGTTGTACCAGATGGGGTTTGTGGAATCGTTGTGACCAACGCTACATGGACGGTGATCCTCTATCGGAGTGATATGATCTCTAGCACGTCAGATTGGGTTGTGGTATCCCCCAACGGATCTTGAGAGTGATCCCTTATCTGAGTGAGATCTTTAGGTTACCGGATTGGGTTCGTGGTGTCCCCTAGCGGATCCTAGGAGTGATCCCCTATTCGAGGAGATGTGGTTCACGGTTTTCCAGATTGGGTTTGTAGTGTCCCCTAGCGGATCTTGGGAGGGACCCCTTTTCTGAGGGGTTTGAGACCTTTTGTGTTTTCAGTAGGGTTAGTAGCATCCCCCATCAGGGATGGGTGAGATCCTCTATCTGAGTATCGTGATCCGTCGGGCTCCAACATGACTTTCTTAGTGGTGAGATCCGACGAGCGTGTTCTCTCGGATGTATGCCCTTTGGGATTGCGGTGTTGTGCCATTGACTTTGTGATACCCGATTGAGTGGCATCTCTCGGACGTGCCATCAGGGTTGGCCACGTTGTTCGCGATGAAGTGTATCTCTCGGATGAGTGTCATTTGGGATGACAAACCTCGTGGAGTGTGTGCTCCTGGTCGAGTGTTACCTTTAGAGCCTCGAATAGAATCTGTAGCTGTCTATGAGGTCGGAATCTCATGAGACTTGGAGTCTTGGACGAGTATATTTAAGTTTGTTTCTGGGAGCCCTTGCGGTGTTGTCACGTGTCTAGGTTGACATCCCTTGTGGATTGAGATGACTAGTCATGTATAACCGAGGATGGTTTGTGATGGAGTCTCTCTCAATTGGGTTTCCCTCTAGCTAGGTCGAGCGGACTGTTGCCTTTCAGTTGCTCCCTTTTATTTTGGGTTTTTGGGGCGCCGATTGAGTATTATTATACTCATCCCTGTACGAGTTTTGCTCGCACGTGTTGTGTGTTGTGCAGACCACAGGGCTTTCGACGGAGTCCTCAAAGGACCCGAGGTAGTTGGAGCTTAGTGAGCTAGACCGACCAAGGTGTTTACCGAAGCCGGGCTGAGGAGCTTTCCGGCAGTTGCATTTGATAACAATCCCCTAGAAGTTGGACGCTTTTGTAGTTTTGGGTGGACACATGTTTTGCGCTTTCACACTTTTGGTGCTTCTGTTGTACTCTAGTTTGAGATAGATGTATGCATGCATTTTAGTTTATAGCTTTTTATATCTTTGCACTGTTGCATGGAGATGTATGTGGGTGTGTGCGTACAGGTACCTTAGGCTAAGACCTCCCATATGTGTGATATGCCTACTCAGCGCTAGTCGCCAGCCCCTAACCTATTGAGGCGGGCTTGGGGAGTCGCGGTTTGGGCCCCATTGAGTCGGGTCGTGACAACTTGAGACTTATTTAATTTAATTTATCTTAAGTTTCATGAACATTTCATCACACACTTATAACACTTCAATGTGTTAACGTGCTGAAATATGAACTATTAACTTGTCTCATGTTTTTTTTTGTATGTTTAACGAACCTTGAACCTGTAATGTTTGTTTATGGTAAACAACTTCTTGTATTCACTTATTTAAATTTAAATAACTTGTGAATTCTTTGAGAAATAAATTCAATTTACATTATTATAAACTTAAATAACTTATAATTGAATCTATTTTACTTATTTTAGCTGCGATCGTTTTTATTGGGATAAAATCTCGTACCTCATAAAGAGGTAGAGTTTATTTATAGATGAAATGAAGAGTACATCAAATAGTCTTTACCAATGTGAGACTCAAATAATGAAAATATCTAATACTCCCCCTCAAGTTGGGACATATATATTTATCATGCCCACCTTGGTACACAAAAATCGGGCACGTGGTTTTGGAACCCCTTTTGTGAGAATTTTTGCAAGTTGATCAGAGGTGCGAATGTGGTCGAATGTGATTCTCTTCTCGTAATTTTCTCAAATGCAGTGACAATCAACTTCAATATGCTTCATCCGTTCATGAAAGAACGAATTTATGGCAATCTTGATTGCAGCTTGATTGCACACTAGATATGCACCGATTTCTTGATAGTATACCCGATCTCCTTTAGTATTTGTTGTGCCCAAATATTCTCTTTAGTCACATGTGCCATAGCATGATACTCAAACTCTGCACATGATTGAGAAATAATCGTCTTCTTCTTGCTTCGCCATGAGATCAAATTTCCTCCAATTAATACTGCAAAACCAGACATAAATCTCCTAGAAGAGAGACATCCAACATAATATGCATCACAAAACGCCTCAATTTCCGTATGACCATGATCAGAATATGGAAGACCTAAATTCAGTTTCTTTTCCACATATCTAACAATGCGAAAAGCAACCTCCCATTGCGTTTTTTGTTGGGGATTCCATAAACTGACTCACTTTGCTAACTGCGCGAGCAATATCAGGTCGAGTCATCGTCAAGTAGTTAAGCTTTCTAGTAAGTCGTCTATATCTGTCTGGTGAATAGAATGTTTCACTGTCAGTATGAAGTGACATCTCTCTAGGTTCAGGGGTGAGTCAACCGAATCAGCTCAAGTCATGCCATTCTCCTGGAGTAGATCAAGAACACACTTTCTCTAAGATAGAAATATTCTTTTGATACATATGGAGACCCAATCCCCCAGAAATATCGCAGTGACCTTTCTTTGTGTAAAAATTTTGTTGAAAGATTTGAGTCGACCAATGTTGGCACCATCGTTGCCAGAAATGACAATGTCATCTGCATAGACTGCTAAAAGAATGCTGCCCATTGCAGATTGGTGATAGAAAACAGAAGAATCCTTTATGGTTTGACACATTCCAAAGCTATGCACAACGGTGTAGAAGCGGCTGAACCAAGCATGATGTGATTGCTTGAGTCCATACAGCGATCGACGAAGGAGACAAATCTTGGAGGACTTCTTCTGCGCAAAACCCCTCAGTGATTGCTCCATATAAACTTATTCATCAAAAAACCCATGAAGAAAAACATTCATAACATCCAATTGATGAAGAGACTAGTGATAGGTGGCTGCAAGGTAGATAAGCAATCCAATGTTATCATTGCCACAAGAGAAAATGTGTCAAAGTAATCAATGCCATACATTTGCGCATGACCCTTGACAACAAGACGTGCTTTGAGAAGATTAAGTGAGTTATCGGTGTTGACGCGCACTGTATAGATCCACTTGCAACCGACGATGACTTGACTCCTGCCGGTGACAAGCTCGACCCCCGCGATCGGCCGCGTTGCCCCAGCGCCAGCTGTGCCCCCCGCCCCCCGCCTCCCCCTTTCTTGTTTTTTGTTTTTTATTGCATGTGTTATTTTTTTATGTTTTATCTGTAGGTGCGCCCTATCCCTGTTAAGTTTTTTTATGTGTTATTTTATATTTCTTATTTTTGTTGTGTTTTAGATTTTATTTTTCATAATTATGATTTATGATTTTTATATTTCATATTGGCGCCATAAACAACTATGGTTATGACCAAAGAACCTCGAGAGATTTTCCACTCCATTTGCAAAGTTTGTTCCATATCCACCTTCCAAATGTCCAACTGAATCAGATTCTTTCGGGGACTTGGGATATATCCGACACTTTTCAGCTCAAGGAAACTGCAATTCTTCGTCCAGATTTTCACATCTCCCTTTTCCATGATGTGAAGAGCTTCATTATCCGCTAGATGCACTCTTCCAAAGTTTCAGACCCTTTTCACCAGTGGAGTGGAAAGATGCATCAGAATCAATAATCCTAGATTCCATCGGGCGTTGACACTACTCTCAGCTACTGGGTTTATAGAATTCAATCCTCCTGAAGTTGATATTCCGGAATTTCCTTTGCGCTCGCCACAATCCTCATTGAGATGTGCCCTCTTACCACAGTGCCAACATATTGGGCTGGTCTAGTAGATTTACCTCTACTCTCTCTTGACCTATCTTTTAATCTTTTGTGACTTCTTCGATGAGGTGAGTTTCCTCTTCCATCAGCACTGAACACATTACTAAAAGATGCTTGAATCTCCCTCGTCCGAAGCTCTTCATTAAGAACCATGTTTCTGACATCATCAAATATCAAGTCACCCTTTCCGCTGGAGGTATTGCTATTACCATTGCATGCCAAGATTTCCACAATGATGACAACAATAATATGACACACATCATCTGTAAATGTTACTTTCACAAACTCACCTTCCGATACAATGACTTCCACTGAAGCGAAAAAGGTCTGAGCAAGTAAGAATGTTACCTGAGTTGTTGCCGAGTAAACCTGCTGAGCCTCTGAGAACCTTTGGCTCTGATACCAATTGATGAAAATCCCGCGCAAACTTCACCTACCAGAAGTTCGTCACTGGAACCACAATGAAGGAAACGGGCACCGGGTAGGAACTTTCCAGAATTCAGTGTATTGGAACTTGGAGGAATGACCTCACCCAAATCATCACATTGATTTCAACTTACTCAAGCATGTTTACTCACAACTCAAACAAAACAAATTAATATGCAAAACATGAAAGGAAATGTAAGCTAGAAAGTGTTTTTACATGGTGGTTTGGACTTTCGTCCTATGTCCATAGGAGAAGTATCACAACTTTTCATTTTATGGAAGTACAAAGTTACAATTTCTATGACTTAACAGCCACGTAGATCACAAAATCAAGTAATTGCACGACCACATCAGCATGTGGTCCCACCCCCTTTATATAGGGGGTCCCACCTGGTCAACCAGTTGCACTGATTTCCTACTTCCATGGGTGTCCATCTGTTACACTGTGCAACTGTCAATTCCCAGTAGCTTTCCTCGGCCGGACTGTCAATCACCGTTAAAATAACAGTGCTCCTATGCCTCACTCATTTCCTACAAAACTTCATGCTAAGAGTGATTCAAACGTAGACACAACCCCAACAACATCCGGTGATCTGACATCTGCTCAACTTCTGACGATCTGGTCACCTAAACTTCTGGTAGACTGATCATTGTGGCCGTTATCTATCGGAAATTCAGAACTTCTGATCAACACACTGCCAACTGCTGAAGACCTGTTGTTGCTGCTCTTACAAGACCGAAGAGTTCTTCGGAGTTTCTCCTTCCGCTGAACTTATCCAGCACTTGAAGAGGCTTTACAAATCCCAACATCCCCTTCATCTCCACTTGGAGTACCTAGCCTCTCATGCTTAATTTTAAAAAAAAAACGAAGCAAGAGTAAGAACTTCTTCTGTGCGCAACTCTATCTCCAGCTTCCTTGTGATACCGTATCTCCAAAGTCGTGATCCCCCTCTTCAGGTGCCAACCCTCTGCCTTAAGGCCAACTTCCTCTATAGTATCTTCCATTTAGATCCAACTCCCCTCACTTTGTGATTGTGCCACGTGTATCTTCCTTCAGAAATCCCTTTCACGCACTTTTCTCCCTGATCATTCTTTTTTGCTCCATGTCACCTTCGGGTACAAGTCCCATGATCCATGCACGCTTGCCTCTTTTTCCAGAAGATTGGCCACATGTGTAGTTTGTTGAAACACTTCTTCATTTGGCTAAACAGATCGTACAGAGAGATTCTTTGGTCCCCTCAAGTGTGCGTGCAAGCCACGTGAAATTCCTTCCCATCAAACCTGGCTTTGCTAAAATTTTGTGTCAAGTCAAAAACATTTTACAAGAATGGCTAGAGCGCATATCTTATGCCAGCTCCAATTACTTTTACATAGCTTTCATTTATTCTTACGTGAAACTTTGGAAAAATCATACGCAACCCCTTTAGAACCTGAGTTACTTTGACGCCTAGTTTGAAATTTCTCGTTTAATATTACGTATCTGGCTTGGTCTTTCCAATTTCATGGCAAAATGCAAAAAACCCCACGTAAGTGGATCGGGATGGAGTTTACTCTTACGTATCTTGCTCGAGAGCCGATTTATTCTTACACTGCCAGCCAAATCTTTTTAATCTTTCGTAGGTGATTGGACAACATTTTGGAAAGGTTAAAACCTTATGCGACTATCAAAAAAACCAAAACCTTACTTAGCCCTTTGAGTTTCCTAGTTAATCTTCCACAACTGTCTATTCTCCTCCTATTATACATCAAATCATTCCAAATCAAATCCCGACCATTCAAATTTATTCTAAATAATTTATAAAACAATCCAATTAGACGTTAGGTTGAAAATACATGATATTCTACATTTCTTTTCCTTAGTTTTGGAAATCACAGACTTTATTAAAACTCTATTTTACTAACTTTATATTTTCGAAGTGTTTTTGTAGAAAATATCTTTTTATACCGAACATAGAAATAATTCCAATGTAAAACGAATATAAACTTTTATTATACAATTCGATCCATCAGCCTGAAGGTGCGTCCGATACATCGGACCAACTATTGTTCTGACCAGTGTGTAAACTAATGTCAAAACTATCAGACTGACTGAAGTCATAACTATCGGACTGACATTGGTAACGATACATCGAGTTAACCTTTGTTCAATTTATTAGATTGATAAACAATAGTGGAGTCCACCGGACTATCCAAAGTTTATAATCAGAGTGATTAGAATTATATCTATCTGACAAAATATTTAATAGCATTGTAATGGTGTTAAACAAAAAGACGTTGGACAAATAAAGTATTGTTCATTCTTAGCTGTCATGATCAAGGTCCAGATCATTATGAGCTGTCAAAGTGAAAACTGTCCGAGGCCATTGCAACCAACTCAGAAATATAACCATTGGAGTCTTGCCTATAAATATGAGGTCATTTGAAGAGTTGGGAGGTGATGCAATTCGCAACTCAACACATCTAAAGATCGTTCTGCGTGAACATCTTGTTCTTAAGCTTTTTGTAATCTTTTACAGAGTTGAAGTTCTAAGGAATCCGAGTGAAGATTGTAAATTCCTTAGAACACTTTTGCTTTTGTAATCGCTGTGTCCGATCGTGGTACTGATTGAGGGCTTTTGGGGATAGGAAGGTGGTGAGTCCGATCTATCGGATCGAGGGCTTCCAGGGTTAGGAAGACAGAGCTGACGCCAATCATTGTATCAGAGGCTTTCTTGTTTAAGAAAGACAGAGCTGATACCGATCTATTGGATCAAGGGCTTCTAGGGAATTGGAAGACAAAGCCATACCGATCATCGTATCGAGGGCTTTCCTGATATGGAAAGACAGACCTTTATAGTAGGTATTAAAACTGTGGATATCTTAAGTCGGGATTTCTTACTTAACTCTTAAGGTTAAAGAGTAAATTATTTTTTAAGCTTGTATGTCATTCTTACTATTATAAGCATTTGTATTTCTTGTTTATACAAGTTTTACTTTCTGCTATGCATGTGTATTAGAAAGCTAGTTCTATACTTATCTTTATAATAAATCGTTTTATCGGTGTGTTTGTGATATCGATAACAACTCTGATAATCGGATAATATCTTTTTTCGACTTTAATACTCTGATCATCAGATAAAGTCTGAGTCTGATTATTTTTTGACTTGAGAGGATTTGTGTTTTGTGTTAATTTAAATTTTTTAAACTACAATTCACCTCCCCTCTTGTAGCCATCGTAAACTCTTACGATGCAACAATTGGTATCAGAGTAGGTTCTACTGCCATATTTGCTGAGTTTTTACTTTTGTTATCAACTTAACTTTATTAAGTTTTGTTATAAACTGCTTGTTTATAAATTGTAACTTGTTTTGTGGAAAAGAGTTTCTATTCTTGATAAGATTCTAGGTTTGAATGTTGGTATATTAGAAAATCTGAATTTCAAAAGGCCACCTATTTTTGATGGGAATGATTATGAATATTGGAGAGATGGAATGAAGACTTTTGTTATCAATACTGGTGTTGATAACTTTGTCATGTTAACCAGAGATTATAAGATTTCGGAAAAGGAAACTACTACTTTCACAAATCAAGAAAAGAAAGAATATTAATTGAATTATAGAGTAAGGAATACTCTACTTTGTTCCATGACAAGAAATATATAACCAAATTTCTTCATGTGAAGTAGCTAACGGTATATGGAAAGAGTTAGAAGTTACTCACTTTGGAACTTCTAAAGCTGTTGAGACTAGAAGAGCCATGATGAGAACTGACTATCAAGCTTTTGATTTCTTATTTGGAGAACCAGTAGTTAAGATGCATCAAAGATTTATGACTATTGTTATTAGTTTACATTCTCTTGGAGATAAAGATTCAACGAATGAAATTTTGGTTGAGATGATCATAGAGATTATGCATAATGAATGAGAATCCAAAAGAACACCCTTGGATGATATAAGGAAGATTATAGATCTTACTTTAGATGATCTTATTTGTACCCTTATGCAATATGAAGGTAGATTGAAAATGGATGCTGGGAAGACGAAAAAGAAAAATGGAGGAGTTGCTTTTGCAACTACATCTGTTTCCATTAGAACTCAATTTGCTGAAAAAGTTGTGAAATCTTCCAAGAAGAAGAAAGTTATTGAATCAGATTATAGTTCTTCAGAACTGATTGGAAATGAATTGGAAAATCTTGCAAGAAGGATGAACAAGATTGTTGGCAATAAAGACTTCCAATATAGATAAGAGTCGAGGATAAAAGTGATAAGAAATACTCTACAAAAGTTATTTGTTATGAATGCAAAAAGGCAGGACATATAAGACTGGATTGTCCTAAGCTTAAAAGGAAGGATAAGAAAAGAATTCAAACAGAAATACTAAGTATTATGAGAAAAAGAGCAAGAAAAGTTTGAAAGCTCGTGACACTTGGAGTGCAAGTGGAGATAGTTCATTTGAAAATTTTCGGACAATGAAAGTTCCGGACAGAGAAATATTGGTTTATATGCTGAAATACCAAAGATGAATAAATGTTTCATGATTAAGGTACAAACTGTTGAATCTCTTACTAACCTTACTTTAAATGCTTATTACCCCGATAACAAGGATGAGAAAAATTCCACATCTTTGGATGGAAAATCTTCCTCAGTTGAAGAGGATAATACCTTACATAGTTTTGAAGAAGTATCTAGGTTTGCTAAACTTCTTGAGATTGAAAATTGTAAAGTTTCTAAAAAACTTGAAGTTGCTCAGGGTAAACTTGTTAAGGAAAATTCAAGAATTACCACTTTGTAAATCTTAGTTCGAATACTAATACTACTCAGGATAAAAACGCAGTTGGGAAACTAAAGTTTGAAATTTCTAGTTTGAATAAACTTTTGTCTAAGTTTGCCTCTGAGAATGAAAACTTTGATAAAATATATAAACAAATTGAACCTCGTAGAGATATTTCCGGAATGAGTTTTACTTACAAAAAACCCGTTTTAATAATAATTACTTTGTTCCAAAGAGTGTTTCATTTTGCACAAAATGTCAAACTGGTGTTAGGTACCCAGGTTAATGGCCCCTGCCAGGGTGGTTAGGGGAATATGCTGGGGAATAATTCTGGGGGGGGGGCACGTTCTGTTAGGGAATACTGATATATAGAGGGTTGGTGGAGTGGGGAAAGGCACGGGGGAATTCAGTTTAGAGTTTGGAGTCGGCCACTCGGCTTGGGCGGGAGAGCTTGCTAAGCCTCTCGAGTTCTTCCTTCCACTTTTCTTCTACTTCTCGTTATCATTTGTAATTCTGCTGTAAGTTGCCATCATCATATTCTATACAGTGTCTTGTTATCGACTTCTTTTGGTGCGGGTTTTTAACAATTGGTCTGACCTGCCTTCTTCCTCCGACCGATTCCTGTTGCGATTCTGTATCTCGTTTTCATCTGCACCAGTGCGCAACACAGGAGGTGGTGTCGGTACGCCCTGCTGTGCATTCGCTCGACTGACTCCTCTTCATCTCTTCCAGCTCAAGCGTAGAGGCTGTTCACGTTCCGCGCGACGAGGCCTCCAACCTCCATCGCATCACACTTCATTAGGCGGCAATGTGCACAGACAAGACACATGCTGCCTTCCGCCTTGTTCGTTAAGTACTGGCACGCCCGACTCGACGACATATTGACGTTCAGAGCTGTCCACGACTGCTGCGTCCGTGCGTTTTTTGCTGGAACTCGTCTTGCCAAGCTTCCATCAACGGTGACAGAAACAATCAAAGCAGACACGCACCTCTACTCCTCTGCTATTCTACTTTTCGTCGCCGCGCCTTCAACCACATCTGACGGTGCACACATCAGCGGTTCGCTCGGACGTAGCGCGCACTACCGCATCACGTTCTGCAACGGGACGCTCGGCCGACTCTCGTCAGACAATGTGCACACTACCCACTACTTTGACAGCACGCATCGCCGAACTATGTAGCTTGCCTTCCACTTTCCATTTGACGCACGCTTGGTGTTGCTCCCTGTCCCGGCCGACTCGCGTTCCTCGGTTCCACGGGTGTTGGATTTAAGGGTGACATCACAATCCATCTACATGAGGGGGTGCCTGCCTTGTTTTCAGAAAATAAGAAGAAAAAAAAAAGAAGCAACCAGAGGCGTGGCCCAAAAAAAAAATCAAACAAAAAAGTGACGGTGGTTGTGCCTTGCGTCTCTAGTTTCGCAGCAGGGGACACACCATAAAAAGATTTTTGAAAGGGGGCGCGATTGGATTTTCGGTTGACAGCGGGAAACACTTCCAATGGAGGCACGATTGGACATCAAGGAATGTTGAATGATAAAAGAATGGAGAGACCCGAATCCCCAAGGTCCTCTCTAAAGGAGGTCTTAGGTTCTTTTATAACAAATAATAAAGACCACATCAGACCATAAGTTCGATGTGGGATACGGACTTCAACACTCCCCTTCAAGTTAGGTGTACCAAGCTTGGACACATAAAGAAAAGAGACCAAACCAATGACAATACAAAGCAAACAAGAAACGCTGCAAACACTCCTCAAGCTTGACATACCCAGCATGATGATAAAACAAGACAAAACAGAATAAAACAAAGATAAATCGCCATGACTGTTGCTCCCCCTCACGAAGATGGATGATGCTGCTGAAAAAGTTTTTTCAAGCCGCTCAAGCGGTGCCGGTCGACGGAGAGCCGGGAAAACCGCACTGGCGGTGCCGGTCGACTGTGCGTTGGGAAATCCGCACAGGCGGGCCGGCATGGAAGGCACTCGGTCGTCCGGATTTTCAAGGGCCGCCGAGGGTGCATCAGACACCATGATGAATGATAAAAGAATGGAGAGACACGAATCCCCAAGGTCCTCTCTAAATGAGGCCTTGAGGTTCTTTTATAACAAATAATAAAGACCACATCAGACCATAAGTCCGATGTGGGATACAGACTCCAACACGGAACAACGCACAGGGCGTGTGGAAAGTGCGTTTGCAAGCTTGACTTTATCGGTTGGGGCGATAGCCACGACGATTGAAACCTTAAAGCAGCGCCAACAATGCTGGGAGCAAGAAATGCTAGAGCAGGCGTAATTTTGTAAATATTTCACCGCAACAATATGTCGCTTGGGGAAGCAACCGTTTCTGAACGACAAACAACAGTCCCTGGTCCCGGAGGAGTTGCCGTTGTTCGATGGGAAGGATCCTAGGGGCTGGATCACTCAAGCAGAATGACATTTTTATATCCACCAGACCCCAGAGAAATCAAAGATTCGCTTTGCTCAGGTATCTATGGCAGGAGTTGTGACTTACTGGTTTAACGTGGTGTTGGAAGTCTATCCAGCTGTGTCATGGTCAGTGCTTAAAGACGAATTACTAGACAAATTTCATGATACAGAGTTTCAGAATCCTTTCGCGGAGCTCACAGTTACCACTGCTGACATGCGACCACCAAATATCATAACGGTATCAGACTGCGGAGTGAGACATCTGGCAGTTGGGGAACTACGCCTTCAGGAGGCGAGGGCACTGCAGGGGGACGAGTGGCACGTACGCACCCCTCCATTAGATATTGCGAGCAAGGGGCAGCTTGAAGCAATGGCACCGCTGGTGGCATCTGGTACTGTGGAGGTGCAAAAATGCGCCATGGGGGTGGCGACACATTCGCTCGACTACATTCCTGACTTGACATCCACGAAACATCGATTATCGTTCCCTAGGCCTACTTCGGCGGGATTGGCAGTCCAATAGCAGGACACATGGCCAAATAAATCTCTCGGTATGGTTAATTTTTGGGCACTGGACCACATTAATAATCTGGACTGGCCAAAATTGATTTTGGTAGGGACGACTATGAGCAACAGACCGATCATGGCGGCTCACAAACCATCCCACCAGAAGACGCGACATCGCAAACCACTGCCAGCCTTTCTACAGACGGATCATCAACTAGGGAGGAATATAAGGTTGATTGCGTGGATTTTCTGTGTGCAGAAAAGGGGCACCAACACCACCTACACCTAAACATCACCATATGCCTCACCTTGAGGACAAGGTGATTTTCAAGGGCGGGGCAGTGTTAGGTACCCAGGTTAGTGGCCTCTGCCAGGGTGGTTAGGGGAATATGCTGGGGAGTAATTGAGGGTGGGGGGCATTCTGTTAGGGAATACTGATATATAGAGGGTTTGAGGAGTGGAGAAGGCATGGGGAATTCAGTTTAGAGTTGGGAGTTGGCCACTCGGCTTGGGCGGGAGAGCTTGTTAAGCCTCTCGAGTTCTTCTTTCCTCTCTTCTACTTCTCTTATCGTCAATAATTTTGGTGTAAGTTGCCATCATCATATTCTATACAGTGTCTTGTTATCGTCTTCTTTTGGTGTGGGTTCTTAACATGGTGGACACTGGAAGAACAAATGTTCTCTAAATAAAGTTTAGTCTCTATGATTTCATAAAGCTTATTTTTAAAAAGAAATGACATTTGCTCAAAATAATAATGTTGAACAAATGTGGTTACCTAAGATTTTTTTTTCTGATAATACCGGACCCAAGAAGGTTTGGGTTCCGAAACACGAATGTTTTTGTTTTCAGGAAAATAAAGCTATTACCAACAACAAGGATATTTGGCACATGGATAGTGGTTGTTCTATACATATGACTGACAACACAGATTTTTTAAGAAGAGGATAAAAATGAAAGGTGAAAAAGTAACTTTTAGAGATAATGCTCAAGGAGAAATTATCGGTATAAGTGAAAAAACTTTAATTTCAAATGTTTTACTTGTTGTAGGACTTAAGCACAACCTTATAAGCATAAGTCAATTATGAGGGTTATCTTGTGAACTTCAAGAATGATAAATGTATTGTTCATAGTTCTAAAGATGAGTTTATTCTTTTTGCCAATCAGCATGAAAATGTTTACACTTTAAACTTAGAAGACCTTAGGAGCCAAAACTTACATTGTCTTAGTGTAATGGAAGATCAATCTTGGTTGTGACATAAAAGATCAGGACACTGTAATCTTAGAACTTTAGCTAAGTTGTCTAAGAAAGGATTTGTTAAGGATCCACCGAATCTTAGGTTTGATACTTTAGTCTGTGATCCTTGTCAATTTGGTAAGCAACATAAGTCAAGTTTTAAATCTATTAGTGAAATCTCAACTTCTGATGCTTTACAGTTAGTGCACATGGATTTATTTAGTCCTACACAAACTGGAAGTATCGGTGACAAATACTATGTATATGTTTTAGTTGATGATTACAGTGAATATACTTTGTCTATTTTCTAGCAAGAAAATCTGAACCCTTTAGTTGCTTTAAAACTTTTGTAGCTAGAGTTAAAAATGAGAAAAACCTTTCCTTAGATCACCATTCGTAGTGATCATGGGGGAGAATTTGTAAATTTTAATTTTGAAATTTTTTGTAGTAAAAAATGTATTGTACATAACTTTTCGGCATCTAGAACTCCACATCAAAATGGTGTGGTCGAAAGGTGAAATTAAGTTCTTTAAGAGATTACTAGAACCATGCTGAGTGAATACTCAGTTGCTAAACATTTTTGGACTGAAGCAGTTAGTACCGCCTTTTATACTATAAATCGAGTTTTAATTAGGCCTTTTATTATTTTGGACATGAAGAAAACCAAAACTTTACCATTTCAATGTTTTTGGATGCAAAATATTCATTCTGAATGTTAAAGATAACTTACATAAATTCGCACCAAAATCCGATGAAGGGATATTTTTAAGTTACTCTACAACTAGTAAGGCTTATAGAGTTTTTAATAAAAATATAAGTATTGTTGAGGAAACAATATTGTTATGTTTGATGAAACTAATACTTTTATTTTCAAACAACCTCAACCTACATCTTCGGATGTTTTTTCTAAAACTGATTTTCAATGTATGTTAGAAACTTCTTCTCATGAGAGAATTGAAGAATATGTTTTTGGAATTATACCTCAAAGAAGATTTTCAACCTATTGTTGAAGATCAAAGTTTTACAAATCCAAGAAATTAATTGTTTTTTACGAATCAAGTGATAATATCATTGGTGATGTAGATCAACTAGTTAGAACTAGAAGTTATTTGAGAAATGAAATGAACATCTAGCATTCTTATCACAATTTGAACCTAAAATTCCCGATGAGGTTTTAGATGATGAGGATTGGATAAAAGCTATGCAAGATGAACTTAATGAGTTTGAAAGTAACAAAGTTTGAACTTTGGTTGAACGATCTATAAAGATACTTATACAATTTGAGTAAAATGGGTCTTTCAGAACAAATGTGATGAAAATTGTATGATAGTTGGTGTAGAATAATAAAAGAGGTAGACCCGAATCCCCAAGGTGCTCTCTAAAGGAGGTTTTGAGGTTCTTTTATAATGAATAATAAAGACCACATTGGACCATAAGTCCGATGTGGGATGCCGACTCCAACACTCCCCCTCAAGCTAGGTGTACCTAGCTTGGATACATAAAGAAAAGAAACCAAAGTAAAGACAATACAAAGCAAACAAGAAATGACAAACCCTCCCCCTCAAGCTGGACATACCCAGTTTGATTACAAAACCAGACAAAATAAAAGAAAAGAAAACATTCGTGACCGTAGCTCCCCCTCAAGATCGCAGCTCCCCCTTGAGATGAAAACGATGGATGACTAAAGCTGGCGCTGCAAGGCCAGATAATGTCAGTGGTGCAACATGCCGTCGAGGCGCATCATTGGATCCGCGCAGGTGGGGCCAGATGTCGGAGCGTCGGGAAACCCGAACTAGCGTGGCCAGACGATAGAGCGCTGGGAAATCCGAACTAGCGGGGTCGGGCGATAGAGCGCCGAGAAAGCCGCGCAGGAGCCGCGTTGTAGACCGACGACGCAGGAGGGTTCTGCTGGGAGAGATCCGATCTCCAGAGGAAGGGCCTCTGGGAGGGAGAGCTGCTGCGGAGGAGCCCGCGACTAACGGGATTCAGCCAGATCTGGCCGGATCTGGCTGAGGGAGCTGCCGGGAGTCCGTCGCGTGCACAGGAGGAGGCCGCTGGAGGGTTATCGCACAGGAAAAGAGGTGCGTTTGGATGTGGCGCACAGGGTAGGGAGGCAGAGAGACGGTGGAGGTCTGTCGGGCGTCTTGCACAGGGAAGGTGCGCGCGGGAGGATGGCTGCAGAGGGGAGGGTGCCGCTTGGGCTGGACGGAGGTGTGCGGGCCGGACGAGTCGCGTTGAAGGGCGAGAGGGGAGGCCGTCGTGGGATAACCGCCGCAGGAGGAGCGACTGGATCTCGTCGGGATCGGGAGGCACGATTGGGAGGCGCCGTCGGGATTGGGAGGTGCGGCAAGGCCGGGAGCTGCGACCTCGGTGGGAGGGCTGGGAGCCGAAGGGCGTTGGGAATTCGCCGTCAGGAAGAACCGTCGGGATCGGGAGACGCGGGTGGCCAGGCGACGACGTCGGGATCGGGCGGCGCCGGACAGAACCGGGAGGCTGCCTGAGAAACGAGCCCGAAGGAGTGCCGCCTGGGAAACGAGCCCGGAGGGGCGACGGTCGAAAAAAAATACCAGCCCCACTGGCGATGGGGGGGGGGCGCTGCCCCCCAATGGGGGATTCTGGAAAACCTAAGGCAAGAAAAAAAAGGTGAGAGGGTTCGGGTTTAGAGACCACCCTTTGATACCATGTAGAATAATAAAAGAGGTAGACCCGAATCTCCAAGGTGCTCTCTAAAGGAGGTCTTGAGGTTCTTTTATAATGAATAATAAAGACCGCATCAGACCATAAGTCCGATGTGGGATGCAAACTCCAATCGTTAGAAAGAAAGTTAGACTTGCTGTTAAGGGTTATTGTAGTGGGTGAATTCCCCTTGCCTCAATGTGAGGTGAGGACATCCTTTTATAGATTAGGAAACAAATATACAAGACGGGTAAGTCCGATGTGGGACTCACCCATTTACACTTCAATGGGTTCCAACACTCCCCCTCAAGCTGGACATGCCCAGATTGGATAGAGTCCCACACAAAAAGAATAACAGGACAATCTCAAACTCCCCCTCAAGCTGGGCCCGGGAGGCTCTGAATACCCAGCCTGGAAGTGAGAGACTCAAGACGAGCTCCGGGAAGACCTTTGGTGAAGAGATCGGCAAGCTGATCGGCCGTCGGGATATGGCCGAAACCGATATGGTGCTGCTCCAGATGGTGGCGGAGAAAGTGACAATCCACCTCGATATGCTTCGTCCGTTCATGAAAGACGGGATTCGAGGCAATCTTCGTAGCGGCCTGATTGTCACACCAGATATGAGCAGGAGTCGATGCCGGGAAACCGAGCTCCTGGAGAAGATGACGAAGCCAGAGGATCTCAGTAGTGACAGTGGCCATGGCGCGATACTCTGCCTCGGCACTAGAACGGGAGACCACAGTCTGCTTCTTGCTGCGCCAAGAGATGAGATTTCCGGCGAAGAATACGGCGAATCCCGAAGTAGACTTGCGGGTAGCGAGGCAACGGGCATAGTCCGCATCACAAAAAGCCTCAACATCCATGTGAGCATGATGTGAGTACCGAAGGCCGCGGGCAGGATCTTTCTTGATGTACTTGGCAATGCGGAGGACAGCATCCCACTGAGAGCAGGTGGGATGCTCCATGAACTGGCTGACTTTGCCAACGGCACATGCAATGTCGGGACGCGTCATGGTGAGGTAGTTGAGTTTACCGACCAAGCGCCGATAGCTCTCAGGATGAGAAAAGAGTTCCGAGTCGGAATGAAGGGAGCGTTCCCCAGGCTCAAGGGGAGTGTCAACTGTGGTGGCGGTGCTCAACCCGGCATCCTGCAATAGATCAAGAGCATACTTGCGCTGGCAGAGAGAGATAGCGTCCGCAGTTCGGGAGACCTCGATGCCAAGAAAGTACGTGAGGGGTCCAAGATCCTTGGTGTGAAAGTGATGGTGCAGATGCGTCTTGAGGCTGGCGATGCCTCTGGAGTCGCTCCCTGTGATGATGATGTCATCAACATAAACGACAAGCAAGATACAGCCGTGTGCCGTCGTACGGAAGAAGACGGTGTGATCCTTCATACTCCGAGAGAGGCCAAAGGCGGTGACGACAGTGCTGAAGCGGCCAAACCAGGCGCGAGGAGACTGTTTGAGGCCGTAGAGGGAGCGACGGAGACGGCAGACATGGGAGGCGGCACCAGAGGCAGAGAAACCAGGGGGCTGCTGCAGGTAGACCTCCTCGTCAAGAAAACCATGGAGAAAAGCATTCTTAACGTCGAGTTGATGAAGGGGCCAGTGATGATGAGCAGCCAGAGAGATGAAGAGGCGGACCGAGGCCATCTTGGCGACGGGAGAGAAGGTCTCAAAGTAGTCGACGCCATACGTCTGAGCAAATCCCTTGGCGACAAGCCGGGCTTTGAGGCGGCAGAGAGAGCCATCGGGATTGAGACGGATCGTGAAGATCCATTTGCAGCCGACCGCCTGTTTGTTTGCCGGAAGGGGAACAAGATCCCAAGTATGGTTGGCATCCAGAGCCTGCAATTCATCTCTCATTGCGGCTAGCCACCCGGGGTGAGATTTGGCCTCACCGACCGTTCGAGGAAGCGACACGGTCTCCAGAGCTGACAAGCCCCTGTAAGAAGATACAAAGAGAGGAGTATTCTGACACGAGCGAGTACCTTTCCGGAGTGCAATCGGCACATCCTCGGGAGTTGTGTCAGGAACATCAGGCGAAGCGGGAACAATGGTTTCCTCGGCCGAGACGGGAGGTACAGTGGAAGGACGACGAGAGTAGGTCTGTCCAAAGAGATGACCGGTCGGAGGAGACACCAGAGGCGGGTGAACCATGAGCGGAAGGCAGTCATCGATGGTAGTGTCAGGAGAAGGAGAGGGGAGAGTGAAAGGAGAGCTCTCGACAAATGAAACGTCGGCAGAGGTGATATACCGGCGGAGGTCTGGAGAGAAGCATCGGTACCCGCGCTGAGTGCGGGAATACCCGAGAAAAATACAGCGAAGGGATTTGGGGGATAGTTTGGAGAGATTTGGGCGAGTGTCCCGGACATAACAGAGACAGCCGAAGATACGGAGTGGAAGGGAGTGAGGAGGGAGAGAGGGAAACAGGGTATGAAAAGGAGTCTTCCCCTGAAGGATGGAGGAAGGAAGACGATTGAGAATGTAAGTAGCAGTGAGGATGGCATCCCCCCAGAAAAGAAGAGGGACCTGGCGGTGGAAGAGGAGGGCACGAGCGGTCTCCAAGATATGTCGGTGTTTCCGCTCGGCCACCCCATTTTGCTGAGGGGTATCAGGACAGGAGGTCTGATGGATGATGCCGTGGGCCCTCATAAACTGCTGAAAATGAGTGGATAAGTATTCTCGCCCATTGTCAGATCGGAGACATTTCACAGGGAGAGAAAACTGTGTCTGGATTTCCTGAAAAAATGTCTGAAAGGTTGAGAGGACCTCCGTTCGATCTCGAAGAAGATAAAGCCAGGTCATGCGGGAGTAATCATCAATAAAGGTGATATAATAACGGTACCCTGACTGGCTAGGAACCCGGCAAGGACCCCATACATCGGAATGAACAAGAGCGAAAGGAGTCGCGACCCGTGGTTCCGGGCGAGGAGCATACGTCGTCCGATGATGTTTGGCAAACTTGCAGGATTCACAATGGAAGGAGAGGTGAGAACCGAATTGGGGGCAAAGTTTATGGAGGGTGGAAGGCGGTGGATGACCAAGGCGGTAATGGAGGTCAAGGGCTCGGGCTGAGGTGGATGAGCAAGCAAGGGATGATGGGGTATCAAACAGGTAAACCCCATCCCGAAGATAACCTCGACCAATTTCCCGATTCGTCTTCCGCTCCTGAAAAACAACACCAGAGGAGCTAAAAATAGCAACACAATTTAATTCGGTGGTGAGTTTGCTGATAGAGATAAGATTAAAGGGGCTTTGAGGAACATGAGCGACCGACGTCAAGGGAAGAGACGGGGTCAAGGAACATGTGCCAAAGCCGGTAATAGGGATTGTTGAGCCATTAGCAACAGTAATGGTAGAGGCACCGGTGTACGGATGATAGGTAGTGAACATACCAGAGTCCCCGGTGAGATGTTCTGACGCACCAGAGTCAAACATCCAAGCTGTCTGGCGATGCGAAACACAGGCGGTGGAGTTGCCAGTCTGAGCAAGTGGAGCTAGAGAAGAAGATGGTGGCGCAGTCGCACGATAAGTTTTTACCAAAGCAAGCTCCGCCGGCGAGAGTGTGGTCCTGTAACGGGTACTGGATGAAGGAGGACCGCTGCGCGGTAGAGCCGATGATGGAGGATGGGAGAGCCGCTCGGCTGAGTGCATAGGTGCTCGGGAAGGCCGCCAATGGAAGGGAGGGTGCGGCCGGGCCGGAATGCTGGCGTCCGGAGGTGATGCCGGAGGGCCGCGGGCGGACACGCCCGCCATGAACGCAGGGAGCTTGGCCGACGGCGCAGGAAGGCCGCAGGGCAGCTGCTGGTAGACGGGCTGGGGAGCGCCGGACCGGGCGGGAGCCGCTCCCGGGAAGGGAGCTGCTGCGGAGGGCGGTTGCAGGAGGAGGGCCGCCGGAGGAGGAGTCGGCGCGGGAAGAAGCGGGAGGCGCCGGGAGGCGCTGGAGCAGCGGGAGGCGCCGGAAGCGCTGGAGCCGCGGGAGGCGCCGGGAGCAGCGGGAGTCGGGAGCCGCGCCGTCGGGGCGAGCCGGGGACGCCGGGATGTGGGCCGCCGGGATGAGGGCCGCCGGGATGAGAGGGCCTCCGTGAGGGGAGCGCCGGAGAAGGGGCGCCTGGGCGGGGCGCCGGGGCGATGGCGGCTGAAGCCGCGGGGAGCCGCGGGGAGGGAGCGCCGTCGGGGAGGAAGTCCGCAGGGAGGAACCGGCGCGGGCCGCATCGAGGAGAGAGGGGGCCGTCGGGCGAGGGCGAGGGAGCCGGGAGGAGGTGCGCCTGGACGGCGGGGCGAGCCGGGAGCCGGGGAGCCGGGAGCCGGGAGCGGCCGCGGGAGCAGAGGGAGGCGCGGGAGGCGCGGGAGGAGCGGGAGGCGCCGGGAGCAGCGCGAGGCCGTCGGGAGGGAGCGCGCAGGGAGCAGCGGGAGGCCGCCGGCGGTGCGCGGGTGATGGTGTCGGGAGCCGCGGGGAGCCGAAAGCAGCGCAGGGCAGCGGGAGCGCCGTCGGGGAGGGAGGGCCGTCGGGGAGGGAGGGCCTGCCGGGAGAGGGAGGGCCTGCCGGGAGCGCCGACGGGGAGGGAGGGCCTGCCGGGTGAGGGAGGGCCCGTCGGGGAGGGAGGGCCGGCCGGGAGAGGGAGGGCCTGCCGGGGGAGGGAGGGCCCGTCGGGGAGGGAGGGCCGGCCGGGAGAGGGAGGGCCTGCCGGGGGAGGGAGGGCCTGCCGGGAGAGGCTTAGGGCAGGAGTGAGAGAGGCGGGGCCGGGAGAACGCCGGGAATCCGCAAGGGAGGGAGGGTTCGGGATAAAAATCCCTCTGATACCATGTAGTGGGTGAATTCCCCTTGCCTCAATGTGAGGTGAGGACATCCTTTTATAGATTAGGAAACAAATATACAAGACGGGTAAGTCCGATGTGGGACTCACCCATTTACACTTCAATGGGTTCCAACAGTTATAATCAACAAAAGAGAATAGTCTATGAAGAAACTTATGCTTCGGTAGCTAGACTTGAAGCTATTTATATATACTTCTAGCTTATTTATCTTTTTTAAATTTCAAACTATTTCAAATGGATGTGAAGTATGCTTTCCTTAATGGATATGTTCAGGAGGAACTTTATGTAGAATAATTACCTGGTTTTGAAAATACAAAACATCCAAAACATGTTTATATACTTATCAAGGCATTTTACGGACTCAAACAAGCCCCTAGAGCTTGTATGATAGGTTAACTGAATTTTTGTTACAAAACAATTTTGTTAAGGGAGTTGCGGATCCAACTCCTTTTATAAAAGAAGTTAATAAAAATATTATGATTGTACAAATCTGGTTCAACTCAAAAATCTTTGACAAATTTCTTTACGGATTTTATGAAATCTGAGTTTGAAATGAGTATGATGAGTCAGTTGACATACTTTCTAGGTTTTCAAATTTCACAAAAATCAGATGGAACTTTTATATCTCAACGTAAGTATATAAAAGATCTTTTTAAGAAATTCGGGTATGACAACACTAAAAGTAATAATACTCCTATCGAAAGCTCAAATACTTTAGATATTGATGAAATTGGGAAACCAGTTGATCAAAAAAACTTTTAGAGGTATGATTGGAAGTTTACTTTACTTAACAGCTAGTCGTCTAGATTTAATGTTTTTAATATCATTATGTGCTAGATATCAAGCCAATCCAAAAGAGTCCCATCTTAAAGTTATAAAACAAATTTTTCGTTACCTTAAGAGAACTATGGATTTAGGTTTGTTTCACTCCTTGAAATGATTTTGAGTTGAAAAGTTTTTCAGATGCTGATTTTGGTTGATGTAGAATGGATAGGAAAAGTACTTCTGGGACATGACATTTCTTGGGAGAAGCTTTAGTTTCATGGTCTTGTGAGAAACAACACTCAGTAGCACTTAACACCGCTGAAGCCGAATATGCGACAGTTGAAAGTTATTGTGCAAAGTGTTGTGGATGCAACACATACTCACTATGGCATGAGTTTTACTAAAACTCAAATTTTGTGTGATAACACAAATGCCATTGTCTTAAATAAAAACTCAACACATCACTCACGAGTTAAGCACATAGACATAAGACACCATTTCCTATGGGATCACATATTAAAAGGAGATATTATTTTACAATTCATCGGAACGCAATAACAACTCGTTGATATTTTTACTAAATTTCTTAGTTCCGATAGATTTCAATACATTAAACAAAAGTTAGGAATGATCAATGTTAAGTGATTATTCATATCTACTTTTTATTTAACAATCTCCTTACATTAATAAACTCATTTTCAAAGGGGGAGTACATATGTTGTGTTATTCAAAAACTTATTTTTATAAATTTTTTGTTTTCTAAAACTTTTAGTTCTAAAAAATCTTTAGTTTTCTAAAACTTTTACTTTACTAAAATCTTTTTGTTTACCAAAGTTTTTAGTTTTCTAATTTTTTTAAACCTTTGTATCTTTAACTTTTTCGGACTCAAAAACCTTTATAAAAATTTTCGGAGAAGGAATTTTCATACACTTCGGAACCAAAAATTGTTATAAAAAGTTTTCCGACAAAATTTTTCCGCACTCAAAAGCTATTATAAAGTTTTCTGAACAATACTTTGGTTATAAACATTGTCTTAATCAGTTTCTATTACAAAAACCAGTAAGTACAAGTTACTCATATGGATGAAACATTTCTACTCCAAAAGGTATTCTTTTAGTTTTTGCACTTATTCATTACTTTAGTTTATCAATGGTGTTTATATATTCTTTTAGTTTTACAAACTTCATTTTGTTACAAACTTAAAGTTTTCTAATCGGACTATTGTTTTTTCTGATAAAAGTTTTCTTAAAAAACCTTAAGTGTTCAAAATTATTTTTAAAATCATTCTTCAATTAAATCTCGATCGCCGGATCAGAAAAGGACTTCTGATTTGAGTCGTTGAATTATCTGGAAGATGAACCGTCGCCTCCAGTGCCTATATAAGGCTTGGTCACCACGTGTCCCACATCGGTTTCCAGAGATTTTGCTCCTGACTCTCGCCACCTCTTTTAGTGCTCAATACGATCTTTTGGCATTCGCCTGATCTCCGACATCAGTTTCAAGAAGATGACTACTGCTGAAGATTTTGCTCAAAGAGAAGTCGCCAGGGTGTTGGTTGGAGTAGGACATTCAAGAGGGGAGTGAATTGAGTTTCTATAAAAATTTCTGTTAAAAACTTTATTTGAAAGAATCCCCAATTTAAAAAAAACAAGACAACCCAGTTAATCTAAGTAGTAAATTTATAGTAGTCTGACCGTTCAATTAATTTCTCAAAAGATTGATTATTTCTCAGTTATAACAATATGAAATATTGATATAACTTTTGAAACTAATTTACTAAACCAAAACAGTTATAAATACTATCCAAGACTAACTATCAAAGTGAAACTTAGTTTTATGAAATATGTGTTAAAACTGAGTAAACTAAATTTGAAAACACAGCAGATAAAACAAGTGGTTCAGTCTGAAGCCGATACTTAACCCACTCCACTTGGGGATCACCTGCCACCAAGCAATATATATATATATATATATAAAACTTTGATCCACACTCTGGATCGGGGTTTACACAACAGTATACAAACTGTCCGGGTCACTTGACCTCTACCACAATTCTACGTGGGATATAACAAGTGTAAAAAAAGATGTTTGTGTGAGGATATCTTGTATCCTTCGGTTCAATGCAGGAGACAGTGTGTGTTTAACAGACAGATGCACACACTGCTTGAAATGTAGTAAAAATGCACGCAACAGAGCAGGAAATAAAGAGAGAGTTTAGAAGGCTCTGTGTGTTGTGAAATGCAGCTCTGGACTCTTTGGATGTAGCAGATGTGAAGATTAAGTCCTTTTCTGGAAACAGACACTGAAACAGAGTGTCGTTGGAGCTCTGTGTTTTGGTTTTCAGGAAGATGAGATTCTCCTCAGTGTTTGTTTGCACAACAATCCTCCTTTAGTTCACATCTAGCAGGAATGAGGGTGAGGGTTCTACTTGCTCTAGTATCTCTGCTCGTATGTTCTTTTTGTTATTCTCTTCTTTTATGCAACTCGTGCGCCAAGCTTTCATTTTATTTTTGGGTGTCTTGTATTGGGCGACAAGGAGCATGTGGAGGTACCTTGTACCCCGCACTGTCCACTGACATAGTCATTAATGTTGTCTGTAAAAAGCATTAATTTAATCAGTAGCATTAAAACACTCAAATATGACCGTTAGAGAGATAATTTTAAATAAAAGAAAATTTAAACAGTCTGTCGGTGACTCCTCTGTTGGTGAGTCATTATGTCGGTATCTCCATGCGCCGGTGATTCATTTTGTTCTGTCGGTGAGTCATTCCTACTGTCGGTGTCTCGTTTGTATTGTCGGTGAGCCGTCTATCGGTGAGTCAGGTTGTACTGTTGGTGGGACATTCCTTATGTCGGCGACTCCTCTCGGTGAGTCTATTTGTACTGTCGGTGAGACATTCACTTCTGTCGGTGTCTCAGTTGAACTGTCGGTCTCAGTGACTCATACTTAGCCAATTTTTCTGTTTTAATTGTCTTATAACATGAATGTCAACATAATATGTTAAACATATAATGACACATAGATAATCATAATTAATTATAACTAAACATGATTTAGTGTAAATAAACATGATTGAAATGATTAGACATGATTTTTCATGATTTGTGATTATTAAAATCATTAAAACCAGAGAGGGCAGGGAAAGGTTGATTGAAAGTGCCTGGTATGAAAAACATGATTTGCTTTTTAAAAAGATCATTACTTTTCAAAGCTGGGAAAAAATTTGTGTTGAGAAACAAGATAATTTTTTTGACAAACATTATCTTAAGATAGCTAGAGAATTTTATGCTTCATTAAAGTTTCTTTCGGAAGATGATAATGAAGAATTAGTTTTTACACTTTTTGGTCAAGAATACAAACTTTGTTATCAACAAGTAGCTAAGTTAGTAGAAGTACCCTTGGAGGGTGAAGCTTATCTTCCTTCTCACAAACTACCGGAAAAACTTGGAAGTTTTGTGAAATCAGAAGTTGAGGCATCTTTATTTACATCGTTTGAGAAAGTGAGAAAGATTTCACACCTTACTCCGGACGCTAGAGTGGTTACCCTTCGGATGCAAGGTTATTTGATTCCAAGAAAGGGTGACAGGGATACCATTAAGGTTTTGGACATTTTTGTTTCTGATTTTCTGATGAATATGAGGCAGATCAACCTTGTTAAGTTTGTTTTTCTATCGGTGGAATCAGTCAAGAAAACTTCAATAAGAACGAAGATTCTAATGTTTCCCAGTTTTATTAACAAGTTGCTATGGAAGTTTTCAAGATAAAGAATCAAACATGTGCTAAGAGGGAAAAGATTTCCCTAATTAGTGAAGAGACCATGGCAAGGTTGAAGTTAGTTTTTGATCCCAAGCTAAAGAAATTTGTGGATAGAATAGACACAACCGTGTCTGATGCACAACCAATAAAAGAAAAGGAAGCAGTGACAGAAAAGAGAAAGGCAGAATCCTCACCCCTAAAGAAACAAAAGAAATTGAAAACGTCAGATGACGAGTTTAAGAAACTCATGACACATAAGGCCCAAAAGAAAATTGGTGATCCTGAATTTGGTCTTGATAAGGTTGAGGCCTTGGCATTGAAAATTCAGACGGCTGATGAGTTAAAGGAAGCTGAGAAAAGAAAGAAACAGAAGAAAAGTTTAGCGGAGGCTAAAATGGTTGAAAGATTAATGAAGGGTGTAGAGAAAGTTTCTAAAGTACTAGTTTTATATATTTCTCCGTTATCAGTTATGCAACCAGTTCCAGGGTTCAGAATCATTCCTCACACCGATCAGACTCTACCAGTTCCGGGGGGGGGGGGGGTGCGTAGGGAAGACCCGGGAGGAGGGGTGCCACTTTGGGCAGAGCTGGGAGGAAAAAAAAAATCTAAAGTAGGGAGGGCTTGGGATTAATTTCCCTTTGATACCATGTAGAATTGGAAAACCGTCTTACCTCAAGATGAGGCGGAGACCTTTTATAAATTGAGAAAAATGAATACAGGAGTATTCCGATGTGGGACTCGGAAATACCGAAAATAATAAAAGAGGGTTTAACATAATTAATATATATATATAATTGCAATTTAAAATAAAATTAAAAGTGAAGCTATTATAAATATAATTTAGCTGGAACCATAATTAAAAAATGTACAGTATAACGAGGATAATGGGAAAATGATAATTTGGTCATTTACTCTTTCATTTTGGGGAGTGGATTCTGTGGAGAAGTGACTTCCATGTTACCAAACAAACAATTTCCAAACTTTTTTTCACTCCAACTTTCCAGTGCTCCCACCATACGGGGCATTAAAATTTTTGGATAAGCAACTTAGTTTGAGTGTTTCTTTTGTAAAAAGTTTTTTTATGATGCTAATTTCTGATTAAAGAAAACAAAATAATGAATGTTTATGTTTTTTCCTTGTTCAGCTTTCAAAACGCTACTATCGTTTTTCTATTAATTATTTCCTCTTTCCTCTTTTCCTCTTACGGTTTTTCTGCAGGTAATTCTGCTAGGTAGGCTGCACCATCGAAATCTTGTAAATTTGTTAGGATATTGTGTGGATAAAGGCCAGTGCATGTTGCTTTATGAGTACATGACTAATGGAAGCTTGGAAAACCTTTTATATGGTAAGTTGTTTTCATTTTTAAAAAATGTATAAGAAAATATGTTACAAAATGTTTTGAAAAGTGGAGGAAATAGAAGCATTGGAGTTCAATGGTGCATTGGGCGGGTTTACTCATTGGGCGGGTTTACTCATGAGTTTCTTTGTAAATTCAAATGTGTGCCGGTGTTTTCCCGAATGGGGTCTGGTTTTACTTGTGTATTAGGGGCCCATGAAGTTTCCCCGGGGAGTAAATCTTCAAAAAAATAAGACATGGGAGTTACTTAGCAAACCATATTTAATTTCTTGAAAACATGGACACAAGATTTTTTCTTCAAAAAAACTAAAATTTTCATTGTTCATTTTAAAAAAAGGTTATTCATTTACACAATTCCATATGTTTTCTGTTTTTGTAAAATTGAAAACAGAAATTGTATTCCAAAAAAGAAAACTTGTTTTCATGTTTTAAATAAAATGAAACCATTACAAAAATTGAAAACTCAACTTAAGGCTATGATAGGTTTTGGAAAATATTTTTCATTTTTATTTTTCAAAAATGTTTTAGAAAATGTATTGAATTATATAAATGGAAAACATTTGTAGAAAATGAAATGAGAAAGACACATAGCATTTGTTTTTTGAAAGTTTTTTCTATTTTCATTTTTCAAAAATGTACAAGAAAAATTATTGAATTATGTAACTAAAAAGCCTATTTTAGAAAATCAAAATAGCATTGAGTGATTTTTTAAAAAATGAATTGTGTTTTGACATGTTTAAAAAAAAAAAATCAAAACACAAGAAGAGGGGAATCACATATTTTATTGTTTTTCCTGACTCCAAAATATTCTGCAGCACATTTTTAATGCATTTTTGGAAAATGAAAACAAGAAACTTTTTACAAAACCAAACTCAACCTGGTATTGCCTTTGAATCGATGTGAATTTCTAACAGTTCAATCTAATTTATGGTCATCTGCTATTCCCTGCATCACTAGTAGTTTTATTGCTTTTTCTATATTAGATCTGCTGGTTTTAATATCTGAATCTGAGCAACCTTTTTCTTTTTCTTTTTAAACATTATGGGATATTGCTCCATTTTTATTGGAGGGTTCGCATATATTTTATCCTATATTTTTCAGTTAATAATTAAGAATTACTTCATATACATGCACATAGGTGAAGAAACACAAGCCTTGAATTGGGATGAAAGGCTTCAAATAGCTCTTGACATTTCACATGGTATCGAATATCTTCATGAAGGGGCTGTCCCTCCTGTTATACACAGGGATTTGAAGACTGCCAACATACTGTTGGACCATTCAATGAGGGCCAAGGTAAGTCACATTGGTTCATCAAAAAATTTTCTTTTTTTATTTAAAAAAGCGCATTAAAAATGTTTGAAAAGTCGGTGGGGAAAGCTTGTAAGTATTTGGGTTAGCTTTCCAAACATTTCCTTTTCTTGGAAAAATGGAAACAAGTTTGTTTGTTTTTTTTGTCCAAAAATATTTTATTTTCATTTGTAGTTTCTAAAGCTTTTTTCCATTTACATATTCAAACACATTTTTAGGAAAATAAAATCAGAAAAGGTTTTCATGGACGAAATGAAGCCTTGGTTGCATTGTAATACAAAGAAGACAATTTTGTGATACAATTTAGTTTTGCCCATTTGATTCAGGTTGCTGATTTTGGGCTGTCAAAGGAAGAAGTTATTGAGAGTAGGTGCTCGAGCCTGAAGGGTACCTATGGCTACATGGACCCTGCTTACATATCTACTAACAAGTACACAGTGAAGAGTGACGTCTACAGTTTTGGTGTCATCCTCTTCGAACTTATCACAGCGATCCATCCCCATCAAAATCTAATGGAATACATAAACCTTGTGAGTTGTTTCCTCCAAAATAGACTCGCTAATTGCTTGGACTGGGCCTAAATGGGTTGAGCGTGCACAGGTCTAGGCCAGTGAATGCCCTGCCTGTTTTAATGCGTTTTTCATATGAGCCAAAATTAGAAATCCACTCCGTTTTTCATATGGGCTGGCCTATCCCATGACAAACTTGAGTTTTCTAGGCCTACGATTTTCTTCTTCTTCTAAGTTTGGCCTTGCTGCCTGTTTTAATGTGTTTTTCATACGAGCCAAAATTAGAACATTCACTCCTTTTTTCATATGGGGCAATCCCATGGGTAAACTTGAGTTTTCTAGGCCTAGAGTTGTATTTTTTTCTAAGATTGGGCCTAAACGGGTTAGGCCTGCACAGGTCTATGCCAGTTAATGCTCTGCCTGTTTTAAAGCGTTTTTCATATGCGCCAAAATCACTCCGTTATTTATATGGATCGGGAAATCCCATGCGAAAATTTGAGTTTTCCCGGCCTAGGGTTGTAATTTTTTTGAAAAAGAAACAAGAATTTGGTTTGGCCATAAAAAACTTGATCATTGACATAATAAAATCATATAAATTTGAACAGGGCCTCACCGGATATTGGCTTATGGGTTGGCCCATGACCGTTTGGATTTTTGGTCTGTGCAGGTTGGTCCATTTAGGCCTGCTGGGAAACTGACCAGCGGGCCCGGGATCATTTTTGCAAGTCCACTTTTTAAATCACTTACACTTTTTTGTCCCGAATAATAAATGATTTTAAAAAATTTGATTAATATCCGGGTCGGGTTTCGACCACAATTTTCGATTCAACCAGTGACTCAGCTTGCCTGATAATATATCTATTTTTTAAAAAATACATCGTATAATATTTTTTTTAATATAATAATATTTTAAAGTCTGAATACTAAGGTAAAAACCTGTTTCGAACCCGATTATATCTCCCCCCAACATTTATTTTGTGTTGAAGGCTTCAATGAGCTCGGATGGGGTGGATGAAATACTGGATGAGCAGCTTGTTGGGAAATGCGATGCGGGTGAAGTGAGGGGTCTGGCTCGGGTTGCCCGCAAATGTTTGCATAAAACACCTAGGAAGCGGCCTTCAGTGGGAGAGATTTGTCAGGCAATATTGAAAATCAGGCCGGCGCGGGGTCATTCAAGGGCCGACACGGGGTCGTTTGCCGATGCCGATCTCTCTCAAATCATCAGCCAGATAGAGGTCCAGCAAGTGGAGCTGGGCAAGATGGCTAGCATGAATGGCATGATAACTGTGTAAACCAGCTGTGATCTTAAAGAAAAATACAAGTACAAATGGCAGATAGAAAAGTGATTTCCTTTAATAGTGTTGGTCTTTGGTTGAGTCTCTCAATCGAGTCTTACTACCTATCAAAAACAATGATGATGGAAGAATGCATTTATTTATTTAATAATGTAATACACTAAGCAAACATTGTCTCAAACCAACGTCTCATTATTAGTATATAGGGTACAATTTCCTACGTCTCCCACTTACACCAGAGCCAATACCTCATGTATCTAATACTTGGAGATCGTACATGCCCCTCATGCTTTTGTTGAGTTTGTGGTTTAGTAAGAGGATCTGCTTCATTATCATCTGTAACAATTTTGCAAATTCATACATCACCATGATCTATAATCTCATGAATGTAATGATATTGTTGGAAGGCATGTTTGGATTTTTGGTGAGATCGAGACTCCTTAACTTGTGCAATTGCCCCATTGTAATCACAAAAGTGTTCTATGGGACCCATAATGCTTGGAACAACCTATAGTTCAATGATGGTCTTCTTAATGTAAATAGTCTCTTTTGGTGCATTTGATGCAACAATGTACTCAGGTTTGGTTGTAGAATCAACAATTGTTGCTTAGAACTTTTTCAACCAACAACAACCCCCTTGCAAAACACAAATCATGGCTGTGATTTAAAATCATTACTATTTGTTTGGAAACATGTGTTGTAACCTTGTCCAACAAGTTGTTTTCCCCTTCTATCTATTAAAAATGTATCCTTAATTCTTTGATTTGGGATATTTTTGATGCTGATCCAATGCTCTTCACTCAGATCAAGTTGGAATCTGCTCGTCATGCTCAATGCACACAACAAAACATCCAGATGAGTACATAACATGACATACATGATTGACCCAATAACAGATGCATAAAGTAATCAATTCATGTGTTTTCTTTCTTCATTGGAAGGACATTATGTTGTATCCAAATATTTTTAAATAATATTTTTAGTTGTGGGTTTTCTAATATATATTATGGACTTATATTTTTAAGAATTGTCTATTAAAAATAATTATTTCATAACATAAAAAATTGATTTAATCAAAGGTTAGACAATATTTCTTATTTTATCAAAGATGTATTCCCAAACACTTTTGGAAAGTTATCATTAACTTCACCTTATATGACATCGTATGTAATACATTGTGAAAAGCCCCATCTAAAACTATTTTGGATAAAAAACTCAAACACTTTTAGAGAAGCTCTCAGAGTCAAACTCAATCCTCATTCAATCAACCAAGAAGTGTGATCCCCATGGGCCTTTGTAGCATTGAAAATAAAAATGAATCACCAGATCCATAAATGTAACCAAAATGCAACATCTAGCAAAACATCAATTATACTCAAGCTATAAAAGGACCTGACATGATCTCCATCAAACACATGTATCTCCACACCTGTTTCTATCATCCGTATCACATGCCAACATATGTTCCCTTTGTCTAAAACATCGAGTGACCATGGGACATGGTCTATGTCCATACACATGCCCTCAAACATATGTTCCCTTTGTCATTTTCATAGTCTATGTCAATCCCGTATAGCCTCCTCAAACATTCTCGATCCTCTGAGTATAGACTGACCAGACCGATGAACACATCACATGTCATTCATCTAGTAGATGAGTACATCACATGCCCTCATCTAAGTAGATAAGTACAACTTATGTACCTTCTAAGTATGGCCATACATTTCCTCAGTCTTAAAGGTTTCAGGCGCAGCGAAAACATGTGATGGGTCATACCCATCTTTGTTTTTTTGTCATGATCGATGGTTAATTCGAGATTTACAGGACAATAAACGCCGTGATCAACAAAATTAAATCAAAGAATATAGACAATAGATAAAACATTGGAACCAAAGAGCAGGATCATCACATATTATTTATAATTAATTTAAGTAATTAAAGAATTACCTTGCATGAAATTCTTTCTTCGTTAATGGATTTGACAATGAATCTATGTTGCACAGTCGTTGCATTGTATGAATCAAGATTAGATTCTCTCTAGCGGTGATCCACATTTGCTCGACAAATCTCCAAACGGCGTAGTAGGAATTTTCGGGTGCTAACATGATAGATCCCATCGCTTGCATCGTTTGCCTTTAATCGTCCTGAGAATCACTTCCAAAGGATTCTCGTTCATCTCTCTAGACTCGAGAGTGGAAGGTAGAGGAAGATCACTCTCCATTCTTCCAAATGTTATTGGAGAAGGGATCTCTCTAGGGTTTCAAGATGATTCTCTGGATTTCGTTGTGCACAACAAATGAAAATGAATTGGCTCTATTGAAAAATAATATAATTGGGTTTATATTCCACTAGGGATAGAAATAAATAATTGCACAAGTTCCCTTTATTATTTATTTAATCCCTACAGAACCCCATGTCTATAATAATAATAATAATAATATTTATTGACATGCGCTAAACTCGTGAATTAAATTAAATATTATTTATTCAAATAATATTCAATATATATTATTTATCACCGGACCATTAAACTTGGTCCTCCATTCCACCAAAATATTCATCAGGTCTTGAATAATGAATATTTATTTAATAAATAAATATCACTACATTATTCTCCAATAAATAAATAAATATTATATCCACTAAATAGAAAATAAATATTTATTAAATATTCTGCTCATATAATATTCTCTTAAATAACTGGTGACAAAATATATGTGATCAAGAAAACATGAATAATTATTAAATCGCATGCGGGAATAATATTTATTCAACTTGTCAAATAATAAATAATAATATATTATTTAACTGAGATTATGGATACACTTAGTGTGTGACCCTTTAGACCTCTTTCTCAGTGTTATTAAGCAAAGTTGCATAAAGTCCAAAGTTAATGTCTAGCAACACGCCAAGACACCCATAGAGAAAGAAGTTGATTCCTCAATGACATAATACATCATATAGACACTTACTATTTAATATAATCCCTTTATCGCGATATTTCTAATCAAGCGGGTTGCATGCTGGTGCCATCAACCTATGTGCTTGATGTCTCTTTCTTTGAGTTTTCAAAAATTGAACTTGCCTATAGAACACCGTGACCATAGATTTATTTAGGCTATATAATTTACATCAAAGGGCTTGAGATATCAACTTCTATTAAAGAACAGAAGGGATAAATCTTTTCTCGCATTATTCATTAATGAAATATTATTCACGACACACCCAATGTATATTACATTGCTGTGAACATGTTTCGTCATGGTTTTCATCAATACATCAAAGTATGTGACTTATAACACTCATTAATAACAATCTTAAAGTTTAAGGATCAATACATACGTCCGCAGATAGTAACATCCAATGACACATATAAATGTGGATTTCTTACTGGCGGGCCTCATTCTCCTAATATCCTACACTAGATATTACCAAGGGAGTACACCATGAGAAGATGCCTCAAAGTCCTATGAGTCTCCACCCCTGATAGCCTGTATCATTTATGTCCCTCAAATGATGTCAACCAGATATAGAATATATATTTAAGAATACTGTCATGACACTTCTGGGTTCTCATCATAGTGGGGAACTGCTATGACCTTTCAGTGCGACAACTACTCTTAGAACATTATCACATATGATGTCACACATAAGAACAATCATGATGTGATAATGAGTTTATTAATATTCAAAACAATGAATACAAGTTATCATAAAGTACACAGAAGTTGGTTCTAGGGCACCAACTCTAATATACTCCCATTTGCACTAGAGCCAATTGCTAACAATCTTTAGTCTTCCAGCTCTCACATGATACTCATACTTCTGCTGAGATAGGCATTTATTCAAGGGTTTTGCCATGTTTTTTTCTATAGGAACTCTGCTTACTGCAACTTCACCCCTCTAAGAAAAATCTCTCAAGAGGTGATACTTCCGGAGTATGTGCTTTGTCTGTTGGTATGACCTTGGTTCTTTTGTAAGAGCCACCATTGTAGTATTATCTCAATACAATGTGATAAGGTCTTTACTGCTAGGTACTACATCAAGATTCTGGACAATTTTTTTCATTCAAATGGATTCCTTGGCTACATCAGAAACCGCTATATACTCGGACTCCGTTTTTGAATCAGTGATAACTGGTTGCTTTGAACTCTTTCAGCTCACAACTCTTCCATTGGAAAAAAAACATATCCTGACCGTGACTTTAGATCATTCTAATCTATCTGAAAACTAGCATCAATATAACCCCTGATGACCAGCTCCTCATCTCTTCCATACACCAGGAATATATCCTTAGTTCTCAGATACTTGAGGATAGCCTTAACAGTAGACCAATGTTGTTCTCCTAGATTTTTTTGATATCTTCCTACCATGATCAATGCATAATAAACATCAAGTATAGTACATAACATGGAATAGATGATTGAACCTATTGCTGAAGCATATGGGATCGTACTCATTCTATTTTTTTCCTATTATGTTCGAGGATAAATTTTCTTAAAAAGATGTATACCATGTGACACTAAAACAAATATCCTCTTAGATTGTTCCATACTAAATCTATTTAGTATATGGTCAATGTATGTACTTTGAATTAGTATAATAAGCCTCTTGGATCTTTCACGAATGATCTTGGTATCTATAATATAGGCTGCTTCACCTAAGTCCTTCATGGAGAAGCACTTGTTCTACCAGTCCTTAATAGACCGTAAGACTGGTATGTTGTTTCCAATAAGTAATATGTCATCAATATATACTACTAGGATAACAACCACATTCCCACTAAACCTTCTGCAAACACATGAATCACATTCATTCTTAATGAAATCAAATTCTTTTATAGATTTATCGAGTCAAATGTTCCATAATCTTGATGCTTGCTTCAATCCATAAATGGATCTATGCAACTTGCATATTTTTTTTGGTATCACCAGGATTCATAAAATCTTTTGGTTGCTTCATATATATATCTTCCTGAAGGTTCCCATTAAGGAAATCTATTTTGACATCAATCTATTAAATTTCATAGTCACGGTAAGTTGTTATATAAAGTAGAATTCTGATGGATTTAAACATGGAAACTGGTGAAAATGTTTCATCATAGTCAATTTCTTAAAGTTTTTAAAACCCTTTAGCCACTATCCTTGCTTTATAGGTATTTAATTTACCTTCCATGTACTGTTTTCTCTTGAATACCCATTTTCACCCTACATGATTTACATCAACTGGAAGATCAACCATAACCCAAACTTAGTGCTAATACATGGAATCCATTTCAAAATTCATGGATTCTTTCCATCTTTAAGATTTTGATCTCTTTACTACCTCTTTATAAGAGAGAGATTCATAATTTTCAACCAATAATGAGTCACCATCTTCAGTGACTAGAAAACCATATCTCTCTAGTTCTCTTACCTCTACAGTGCTTCTAAGTAGTACTTATGTTTCAGGAACTACTTCTTCCATGAGGACCTATAGAATATATCCATGTACCAACTCTTGTGTATCTTGAGAATCAACTTCATTGAAGTCAATCTTACCCCCACTATCCTTTTTGAGGACATACTCCCTCTCAAGAAAGACAACTTGTTCAATGACATTCACTTTCTTGTCTGAGGGGTTTTATAGGTAGTATCCCTATGTTTCCTTGAGATACCCTATAAAGATACACCTTATACCCCAGAGCACTACTTTGTTTCCTGAGAAGGCCTTAACAAACACCTCACAACCCCATACACATGTATGTGACAAAATGAGTTTCTTTCCACTCCATAACTCGAAGGGAATTCTATTTTCTACTTTAGTTGGTACTCAGTTTAGTGTGTATTCTACAGTTTGTAATAAATATCCCCAAAAGGATAATATAAGATATGCATGAATCATCATCGACCTTACCATGTCTAACAAGGTATTATTTCTCCTTTCACTAACACCATTCCACTATGGTGTGTAAGGTGAAGTGAGTTGAGATAGAATCCCAAACTCCTGTAAAAAGTTGATGAACTCTTATTTAAGATATTCACTACCTCAATCCAATCGAAGATTCTTTATCTTATTTCCAAGTTTATTCTCTACTTAATTATTGAATACTTTTAATTTATTAAATTACTTAGACTTATACATCATCAAGTAGACATAAACATATCTACTCAAGTCATTAGTAATAGTTATGAAGTAAGAATCCCACCTCTAGCTTCTATTGGAAATGGTCCACACACATCAGTGTGTACCAATCATAAAATCTTTGTGGACCTTTCACCTTGTATACCGAATGGAGATTTGGTCATTTTACCTTGTAAACAGGCATGGGATCTTTCAAGTGGTGTTAGCTCAAAAGAGTCTAAATAACCATATTAACAGATCTTTTTCAAACACTTATCTTTTACATGACCAAGATGGTGATGCGATAGCTGGGTGTTATACGAGTTGTGTGAACATGATTCGTTATCTATTTTCAGTAACTTGTTTTATCAATTTAATACATAAATATCGTTATTTAAATGAAATATAGAATAACATATGTTGTCTTTATAAAAGAAACAGATTTTATTCCCAAACTTGAAAAATAAAACCATATGCATCTAGGCATGATACAAAAATTATGTTCTTGGTAACCATTGGTACATGATAAAAATATCTTAAAACCAATATTATCCTCATTGGAAATGAAAGGTGGTAGTCAATAATGGATATAACAGCCAACCTCACATCATTGAAAACTCACAAATTCACCTCTCCTCTAGCAATCACTCAGAATCTACTTGGTTCCTACATTTGGATAAAGATGTGAGCACCATAAGTTATATCTAATACCCAATGTGTAGATATTTCAAGATTACACTTGATAAGGAATGCACCTTTAGATATGATTTCACCTCAGATCCAAACTTGAACTACCTCCACTAGATTGAGACATCCATTACATATGATTTTACTCACACGTAGGTGAGGGGGACCAAAGGATTGGTTAAAGGGTTTATATAAAAGAAACGATGGACACACATGACCTTACATAATAAGAGGAGGGATGACACTTATACCAACTATTTAATTTATTAATAAGTTAAAAGAAAACAATCACATACAAAGGTCTGGTCAAGACTCATGATCATCCACATGCATGCAACAAATTAAACATTTAATAAAATTATCATTCAATTATAATCATTCTTATTTAAGATAAATCTCGATCGAATCAATTAATTATCTTCTTTAATTAATCAATTATTTTATATTAATTCTCATCCAAATTTCCTTGAGATTCTCATCCATCACAATTTTAAACAAATTAAATAAATTTATTTAAAATTAACTATGTACAAAAAATTTACCTTGGAGGAAACACAGTGAGTACCCGTCTGAACTGCCCAACGTGTATTATACTAGTATACTGTTTACTCTTAAGACATATGGAATAAATTAATTATCACATAATATCATAACATGTATCATAAACTTAATGATTACACTGTTTACATGATTTTACCTTTTTTATGTTGCATGTAATGCTTCAATGTGCGTAGAGTAATAACTGTAATACGACTTATACATGATATGTAAATTCGAATATTATACAGAAGTTAATTAATCATTTATATATATATATATAAAACCTATCACAAGGCGTGTCCTATCAACTTAATGACCACACACAAGTACACGTTGATAAGGTTTTCATAGTATGATAAATTAATTTTAATTCTGTATAATTTGGTAAAAGTACACAGTGTGTGCATTTAAGATACACAATATATATTATTCTCACTGTATATCCGTAGAAAATTATTAGGGACTCAGTGTATAACCATGCCATATAAAATTTTTAAGTAAACGATGTGTACATGGGCTACACGATATGTGGTCTCTGAGTTACACAAACACCAGTTATTTATGCCATGTAAGAAGATACACGACCCGTATATGACTAAAGGACCACACTCCATGTACGGAAGTTACACAGTGTGTACTCGGACTGACCATTCGCTAGGCTAGGATGATCAACACGTGGTGTATAATTAAATTCATCACGTGTAATAAATTCACACGATTTGAATTAGTTCTAAATTAATTCTTGGAGCATCAAACACTATTACATGAAGTGTACCTCTAGGTTACATGGCGTATACTCTTATGTTATCTGACCAGACTCCTTGTATCCTCTAGATGAGATCTTTGAATTTATTTCGTTCATAAAATTAATCGGGTTGATTCTATTTATGAGAAACGAAGAGGAAGAAAGTAGATCTCATAATTCAGATTAAAGAACAATTAAACTTGAATTTAAAACCAATAATAAATGCATAAATCAATCAATGATATTTAAATAATTATAAATAATTATGAAAACTGGCTCTGATACCACTTAAAGGTTTCGGGTGCAACAGAAGTGTATGATGGGTCATGCCCAACTTCGATTTTTGTCATGATTGATGATTAATCCGAAATTTACACAACGATAAACATCATGATCAATGGAATTAAATTAAAGATATAGAAAATGGATAAAATTCTAGAACCAAAGTGAAATATTGTTACATATTATTTATAATTAATTTAAGAAATTAATGAATTAACTTATGTGAAATTATTTCTTCATTGATGGATCTAAAAAAGGATCTACATCATACCATTGTTTCATTGTAGGAATCAAGATTATATTCCCTCTAGCGGTGATCCACACATGTTCCACAAATATATGAACGTCTCCATAGGAATCTCTAGGTACTAGCATGAAATATCCTATCACTTGCATCATTCTCTTTTGATCACCCTGAGAATCAATTCCAAAGGATTCTCCTTGATCTCTCTAGTCTCGAGAGTGGAAGGTGGAGGAATATAATTCTTGGTTCTTGGGAGCATTCTTGGGGAAAGGATATCTCTAGGGCTTCGAAAGGATTCTCAAGATTTTGTCGTGCACAACAAATGAAAATGAATTAGTTCTATTGAAAAATAATATAATTGGGTTTATATATCACTAGGGTTAAAAATAAATAATTTCACAAGTTCCCTTTATTATTTATTTAATCCCTACAGAACCCCATGTCTATAATAATAAAAATAAAAATATTATTTCTTTACATGTATTAAACTCACGAATTAAATTAAATATTATTTATTCAAATAATATTCAATATATATTATTTCTCACCAGACCATTAAACTTGGCCTGCCATTCCTTCATAATATTTATTGGATCTTGAATAATGAATATTTATTTAATAAATAAACATCATTGTATTATTTGCCAATAAATAAATAAATATAATATCCACTAAATATCAAATAAATATTTATTAAATATCCTGCTTACATAATATTCTCTTAAATAACTAGTGACGGAATATATGTGATCAAACAAACATGAATAATTAATAAACCGCATGTGAGAATAATATTTATTCAACTTGTTAAATAATAAATAATAATATATTATTTAACTGAGATTTTTGATACACTTAGTGTGTGACCCTCTAGGCCTCTTTCTCAGTGGCATAAGTGAAGCACCCTAAAGTCCAAGGTTAACATCTATCAACATGAAAAAGCACCCATAGAGAAAGAATTTAATGTCGTAATGACATAATTCCTCATACAGATGCTTATTGTGTCATATTATCTCTTTATCTTGATATCTCTAATGAAGCAAGTTGCATGCTGGTGGCATCAACCTATGTGATCAACGTCTCTTTCTTTGATTTTCTGAGAGTCAAACTTTCTTATATAAAACCATGGCCATGGATTTATTTAGGCTATATCATTTTCATCAAAGGTCCTGAGATATCAACTTCCATTGAAGAACAAAAGGGATAAATAATTTCTCATATTATTCATTAATGAAATATTACTTGTGATGCACCCAACATACCCTACCTCACTGTGAACACGTGTTATCATAGTTTTCATCAATACATCAAAGTACACAACTTATAACATTCATTAATAATAATATTAAAGTCTAAGGATAAATACACACATCTATAGATAAGAACATCCAATGACACATATAAATGTGGATTTCCTACTAGTGGATCTCATCCTCATAATATCATACACTGGATATTACCAAGGTCATACACCATGAGAAGGTGCCTCAATGTACTATGAGTCTCCACCTTAATAGTCTGTATCATTTTTGCCTCTCAAATTATGTCAAATGGCTATAGAACATACATTTAATAATACTATCATGACACTTTTGGGTTCTCATCACAGAGGGGAACTACTACGACATTTCAGTGCAACAACTACTCTTAGGACATTATCATATACTATGTCATGAAGAATAAAAACCATGATGTGATAAGGAGTTTATTAGTATTAAAAAAAATGAATAAAGGTTATCATAAAGCACACAAAAGTTGGTTCGAGGGAACCAACTCTAACAAGACTATCCCAATAGAGGGACCAAGTGTTATACTCATCATATGAGAGGACAAATCCTATTTTTTTTGAGTTAAAAATGACAACATGATCAACAACACACCCAAACACCCCCTAATTAGCTAAGCCTCAATGAATTGTATAAGAAAGGTATCAAAGTATGAAGGTTCTCTTGCTAATAATTTATCCATCCTCAAGTAGTGGGAACTCTTATATGATAAATTAATCCCTAGTACACCAAAGTCATAGTGTACGGTACTCTATGTGATATACTTAGTGGGCAATCTCATGCATAAAAACATTTTTTGTTCCTCATGATCATATTTTGTATCTCAAACAAGAATCCTACTAATTCTAACATTAAAATTTCATTATAACCTATAATAATCTATGAAGAACATTAGTTTGGGATGACTCAAAGTTATACTTTGAGAAGGAAATTATCGTTGTATTTCACGGGATGTATATCTATATATACATACATGCACCCAATGTGAAGGAATGATAAAGTGGAGATTACATTTTATATGATACATCTAATATTCTTAAAATCGTTTAAGAGTACTTAACAAAACTATACATAAGAACTTGTTTATCATATCATATATGAAAAACTGTCATATCAGCCTTATGTTTGCTGCACCTTCTGGAGTTTTGTTAAACAAATTACAACCATATATAATTCCCACCACATAGATATGTGGTCATTTGATAAAACTCCCCCAATAAACTCTCCAATGAGTAATAACTATGAAGGAAGACAGTTTGAATAATGATGAAATTTAGGAATCATATTCATAATGTTCAATTCTTTGAACATATTCAAACTCCTTTACTATATAACATCAAATTTTATGATGTTAATTAACTATTTTTTGTCTACTTATATTTTTTATAAGTGAATCATCATCATCATCCTAAGAACTCTTACATTATAATATTCCCTTGAGATATGCAGGAAACTAATGTAACTCTTCACATTGTATCTTTATAAACACATCCTAAACTACTTTAGGATATCATGTGAATTCACTTTGTTATGGTAACCAGTGTAACTTTTACATTATTTATTTACCACCAGATACTAAACTTTTAGGATATCTAGTGAAGTTTACTAAGTGCTTCGACTGGTATAATATTTTATTTTTTAATTTTTAACTTCTCAAACATACTCCCACTAACCATTTAGAAACTATATCATTTTCTGGATATCAAACTAAGATACACACACACTTTTTTTTGTAAATATCCCTTATTTATTTTAAGTAGGAATATTAACAAATAACACATTATTTCTATATAATATATGGTATTTTATATGTTTGAAAATCTTACTGAAAAGAAGATCAAATATTACACTATTGGTGGTGGAATCATATTCCCTTATATTCCTGGATAAACAATTTACCCCAGATAAAATGAATTTTATACTTATCTTCTTTCCAAGCATGTAATAGAATTTTGAAAAATCATAAAACACGTGTATCAAAAAATTTATCTCATTTATTTAAATAATTATTATTCACATAATTTTCTCAAGAAAAAAATCAAGAATCAAAACACTCATTATTTAAGTATTTATCCTAGATTAAAGTATTCCTTGCATCCAAGTACTTAATTCAACAACTCCTTGCTCCATTACTTGAAATCAAAACTTCATGCTTGAACCTTCAACTCTTCCATTACTTGTGAATTCTTTTATATTTAAAACATTTGTATAATATACAGTTGATATAATATATTCTTTTAGAATATAATAATTGAATTTATGTAACATTAATACGTGAAGTGGACTCTCTATGAGGATTCTTGGAAACCTTCAAGTATTATTGGCAATCACTCTTTCGATGGCTAGGTTTTCCTCAATAGAAACACTACCCCTCCTCCCCCTTCTGCGGTTTTTGTAGCAATGTGTACTCTACATAACCTATTTTCTTCTCTCTTTTTCTAAAAGTATTATCCTTATCTTTATGCACCATTATGATGAAACTTCAGCCTAGACCACCCATATAATTCTCAGCTATCCTTAACCTATTGAGGAGACTAGGTAAATTTTTATTGAATTTATTCATATTAAAATTCATAATAAACTATTAGAACCTTTATAATAGTGATTGCAGAATGAATTATATAAACAAATCAATCATAAGTGGTGAACCTATAATCTTCAGGTCATTAATGTACCCAATCATATTGAGTACTTGAATTGAGATTTAGGTTCCTTCCACTATTTTACACTAAAACAAATCCTTTAACACCTCATACCTCTCACACCTATATTGTTCCTTGTAGAGCCTTTTTAGATTATCTATCATCTTATAGGCATCCATGGTCTCATGTTGCTTCTAAAAATTAGCTTCCATGGTTACAAGCATGATGTTAGATAAATCTAGTTAATCCTTTAGTTTCCTATCATAGGCATCTATATTTGATTGACGAATTCCTTCACCACTTATTTTCTTCTTAGAAAAGGGTTTTTATAATACATAAAATTTTCCCTCTTTCTTGAGAACTATTCTCAAATTTTGATACTATTCAAAGAAATTACTACCATTTAGTTTTTCTTTATCCAAGATTGATCTCAGGACCAAGCTAGATATGATGATGCCATTATCTGCAATAAAAATTGTTTTTAGATGAGAATAATGTTTTATATTAATTCAATAAGGTTTTTTTTATTAAAAGTACTCCCACTAAAAATGAAAACCCCATACATCAGATCTATTTAGTTGTCCAAGATCCATACTTCATTATGACTTACACTAGCTATCATGTAAATAATCCATAACTATATCTGGTAGACAACTATTATCAATCATATCATATATGATTCTTGGATAGATGAGTGAATAACTCTTTATCCAAATCCATCATATGGATTCACTATCATCTATTCCTCTGGTATCCTAATGGTTAAGACTTCATAGTTTAGTGCAACCCAGATCTAACATCAAGAACAAGGCACCTAATGGTTAGGTTCACCTTGTAACTTTTTTTACATACAAATCATAATCCATGGGCACCTAATAGTTAGGTTTACCTATAATGAATGACTGAGGTCTTTAAAAGTATCACCTAGTAAAGAATCTCACACTTATGTTGAGTCAATGACTCATATTTATCTCTAGTTTTAAAAATAACCATACAATCATGTTTCAATACTATTTTGAACTAACCATTTGGTTGTTTGAGTTCTTACTTATGTAGAATGTTTTATCTGATTACATTTAGCAGACAGTGTGCATTGAAGTGTTTTCAAAAGATGATGCAAGCATTGTGATGGAATTAAACTCATTGGATGATTCAAGAAAATATATATCCATTAGATGATAGAGTAAAAAATCTGATACTATAATAATTGAACCCAAATATCTCATAATATGATCATTGGATTCAGCTACACAAACATCTATAAATAGTTCATGAGGCTTTGAAGATCAGAATCATTTTTTAAAAGTTATATAAAGTTTATTAATAGTGAATCTATGAAAACTATCATTGTTTTTTAGTTCTTTACCTATGTAATATTTTTATAAGTGTGATAAGAGATATCATCTATGAGGAACAATTGTACAACTCTTAATTTTCTTGTTATGATCATTCCTTTTCTGATCTTTCGAGATTGAGGAGCTTCTATGCTGGAAGTGGGTTTGTCTGATCACTGAGGTTGAGGGATTTCATGACTCAGAAGACAAAAGGTTTTTCAAATCCTTCACGATCAAGGTATTTCATGGGTTGGAAGATAGAGATTATATGATCTTCTTGATCAATGGAATATGTATATACGAAGATAGAGTGTTTGTGGTCTAGATGCTGATGCCTTCTGATGGGTTTTCAGGTAAGGATGTTTCAGTCTTAAAATGGGGATATCTAGGATCAGTTTAAAGATCCCCCATCCATTTTGGATAAAATAAAATTCATCCATTGAGTGAATGTGTTTTGGTATAATATCATTTCAGGGGTATTTGAGTTGTTACTATATACTCCACACATTGCTTTTAACATTGCTTTGTATTTTCTATTCTGATTATTATTTTAGTTGCACAATGATTTAACTACCGATATTTTTTATTTACACTACATTTAAATTTTTTACTATGATATAATTTGGTTTGATCAAATGATGATATCATATTATCAACTTAAACTTGAGTGGGATGAAAATTTGTAGTTTATATTTAGACTACAATTCACCCCCTCTTCTCATGCCATAACACTATATCCTTTGGGATCAACACTTAGTATTAAATAAAGTCTCTTGATATTAGAGATTAACAACACACGTGAGTTAGTATCTTATACTTTGTATTTTTGTTTTACCATAAATTAAATTTATCATTACACTAACATGTACAAGGGAAAATATTTATTTTTACTTAGTTACAGAAGGGTTACATGTTGGATCGATTGAAATTATAAATCCCAACAGACCAAAATTTTTTGATGGTGGAGATTATGAGTACTAGAGGGATTTTATAGAAATATATGTGATAAATACTAGCATTGAGAATTATATGATTCTTATCTAACATTATAATATTCTTGAGAGAGATATTGCTGGATACACTCAAGAATAATAGACTGGGTTTCAAATCAATTTTCATGTGGGAAATACTTTTTTATGTTCTATTTAGAAAATATCTATAGTTAAGTCTCATCTTGTTATACATATAATGGAATTTAGAATAATCTATAAGTAACACATTTTGGAACCTCAAAAGTTCTTGAAACTAAAAATGGTACGATTAGAGATGAATTTCAATGTTTTAACTTCTTACATGGTGGAACCGTATCCTAGATTCATAAACAGTTCATGACTATAGTAAATAGGTTGAAATCACTTGGAGAGAAATAAATATCAGACAATCATCTAATTGAAAATATTATTTATATTATACCCAATGAATGGTAATCTAAACAGACAATAATTTATGATACTAAATATTCACTAAGTGGAGTTTGGATGATCTTACTGAAACTCTCTTGCAGTATGAAAATAAAAAGTGATACTAAAATAGGTAGGAAGAAAATTAGTTTATATTTCAATTAAAATTATGGAAAATTAAATTACATAGCTCAAAATTTGAAGACAATTGATTTAAGAAAATATTCTAAAAAATATTTGGATGATAGTTTTTTTGAACTTATAGAAGATGAATACACTCAAATTTTTAAAAATATGTTTAGTAGTCACAATTTTCAGAGAAATTATAAAGATTAAAAAATTGAAATAAATTATAGAAAGGATAGTCATGAGAATAATGATTTTTAGAGACTATTTTTTATAATTTTAAAAAACAATACTAGAAACTTACCCTGTACCCACGGTTTAGTTACATTGGTATAGCCTATAAAACCTGGGTATAGGCTCTACCCATGGTTTATAGAACCACATGTGTTTAATCCATTGGTATGCATCTATACCCATGGTTTCAATAGAAACCATGGGTATATATATATATACCCATGGTCAGAATAACCATGGGTATAGCTTGTAGACCAGACAAGATATACCACGGTTCATTGAAACATTCGTATAGCTACCTGTCCCCATTAAGCAGCAACAATCCATCCAGCCCTACTACATAACCAATGCCAAAACGTGTAAAAAAATACAAACCAAGATATACATTCAATTAAATATATATATATATATATTGTATATTTATTATTCAACCAACTTCTTGTAATAGTTTTTAAACCATTTAAAAGACTATAATATACATATACATCCACACAATCAATCAATTCAATCCATTAAACAACATCTGCTAACTAAAAAAATGGGGGGATCAATATCTCCCCCATCACCAAAATCCTTATCCTTATCACCATCACTAACATCCTCATCACCACTATAACCAACATCCCCGCCTGGAGCACCATCATCATCACTTCCACCACCACCACCACCACCACCACTAGTATCATCACCTCAACCACCACTAAGACCCTCATTAACATCACTCGGTGCATCATATATAGATCAAATTATTTCCATACATGAATCAAAAACCTTAACTGTAATAGATTTTAGGAACTGTTTGGTGACTAGTTTACCTCTTTCATGCTCCCCTATAACTATTTTTTGGCCCCATCTGCTTCTACATGAGTGTTTTGTAGCTCGGTGGTGTGAGGGGTTTGAGAGGTTCCCGATGAGGGCCCATACCTAGTGGGGATGATTTTTTTCTTGAGTAGACATTAGACTCTCCCCTAGTGCTCCTCATTTAATACCTATCTAAAATGATCATTTGGACCGAAGTTTTCATCTCCTTTCTCATTGAGGGCCTCCAGGGCACACTGTTGAAAATATAAACATGATATTTAATTATGAATTATGTATAAAATTTTTAAATATCAATAAAAATACTTACAGTCTTTTCTTATGTCTATGCATTTACAACACTTCCATTCTTTTCCCTCCCACTCGAGTAAAATAATTTTGCTCGAGGCACACAACCTTCAATGCACAATTCCTCCTTTTAAAAATAATATAGTACATTATTGAATAACACGAAATTGATAAACCTAGAATGAGTTAAAATTTTAGCTACTGAAGAAATCCATAAAATGAAGAAGCATCTAAATATATATTTTATTATAAATTTAATACTAGTGGCCTAACATAATCAATACATACTAATTATCATGCTAAATATGGGTATGATATGGATTCCTCTTTTATGTTCATTTCAGTTCAATTCTATTTGTGTTATATTATATGGTTATTCAGTCACTTGGTAGTTTTGATCATTTCGTCATTAGGTTAATTTTTTGGTTATGTTGTTTGGTAATTTGGTCATTTAGTCAATCTGTTAGAGTATTTTTCATATTTTTTTGGTTTGGTCATTTGATTCATGTTAGGTGAGGGTGTTTCTTTCATTAATGGTTTATGTCATTTGGTTCATTTTTGGGTTATATATTTTTGAATATTTGTCCATTTGATCATTTGGATGGATCATTTTATTCATTTTATGTAAGGTCATTTTGGTTAATTTGGGTTATCACATTTGCTTTATTTTTTGGTTAAGTCATTTTTGATTTATATAATTTAATTTATTTTGGGAAATTTTATTTTTTTTCACTTTGGTTTAGGTCATTTGGTTCATCTTTGGGTTATATCATATCTGATTTAGGTCATTTGGTTTATTTTGGGTTAGTTCATTTGGTTTATTTTTGGGTTATGACTTTTTGGGTTATGTTATTTGGTTCATTTTGGTCATCTAGTAATTAGTTTGTTTTGTATTAGTTCATTTGATTAATTTTTATTTTTTTTGGTTAGGTTAATTAGTTTATTTTGGGTTAGGTTATTAATTTTTCTTTTGGTTAGGTTATTTAGTTCATTTTTGGTTAGGGTATTTGCTTCATCTTGGGTTATGTCAATTAGTTAATTTTGGGTTTGGTCATTTGGTTCATATTTAGGTTATGTCATATTTGAGTTAGGTCATTTGGTTTATTTTGAGTTTCTTAATTTGGTTCATTTTAGGGTCATGTAATTTTTGGTTAGTTTATTTGGTCATTTGTTCATTTTTTTTTGGTTTAAACAATTGGTTTACATGGGTTTAGGTTATTTGGTTTATTTTGGGCTATGTAATTTTGTTCATTTTAGGTTAGGTCTTTTTAGGTTAGGTTATTTTGTTCATTTTTGGGTTATTAGTTTTTTATGTTAGGTTATTTCATTTATTTTTGGGTTATGTCTTTTTTGGGTTATGTCATTTGGTTCATTTTGGTCATTTAGTCATTAGTTTGTTTTAAATTAGGTCATTTGATCAATTGTTAATTTTTGTTTGGTTAGGTTAAATTTTTTTTGGTTAGGTTGTTTATTTTTCTTTGAGTTAGGTTATTTAGTTCATTTTTGGTTAGGGTATTTGCTTCATCTTGGGTTATGTCAATTGGTTAATTTTAGGTTGGGTCATTTGGTTCATCTTTGGGTTATGTCATATTTGATTTAGGTCATTTGGTTTATTTTGGGTTACGTCATTTGGTTCATTTCATGGTTATGTAATTTTTGGTTAGTTCATTTGGTCATTTGTTCATTTTCTGGTTAGAACAATTGGTTTACTTGGGTTTAGGTTATTTGGTTTATTTTGGGTTATGTAATTTTATTCATTTTGGGTTAGGTATTTTTAGTTTAGGTTATTTTGTTCATTTTTGGGTTATCTATTTTTTATGTTAGGTTATTTTGTTTATTTTTTGGTTATTCATTTTTTGGGTTACATAATTTGGTTCATTTTGGTTGTTTAGTCATTAGTTTGTTTTGGATTAGGTCATTTGATCAATTGATCATTTTGAAGTTAGGTTAATTAGTTTATTTTGGGTATGGTTATTTATTTTTCTTTGGGTTAGGTTATTTAGTTCATTTTTGGTTAGGGTATTTGCTTCATCTTGGGTTATGTCAGTTGGTTAATTTTAGGTTCAGTCATTTGGTTCATCTTTGGGTTATATAATATTTGAGTTAGGTCATTTCGTTTATTTTGGGTCATGTCATTTGGTTCATTTTAGAGTTACGTAATTTTTGGTTAGTTTATTTGGTCATTTGTTCATTTTTTTGGTTAGACCAATTGGTTTACTTGGGTTTAGGTTATCTGGTTTTTTTTTGTGTTATGTCATTTTGTTCATTTTGGGTTATGTATTTTAAATTAAGGTTATTTTGTTCATTTTTGGGTTATCTCTTTTTATGTTAGGTTATTTTATTTATTTTTGGGTCATGTCTTTTTTGGGGTATGCCATTTGGTTCATTTTGGTTGTTTGGTCATCGGTTTTTTTGATTAGTTCATTTGATCAATTATTCATTTTTTTGATTAGGTTAATTAGTTCATTTTGGGTTAGGTTATTTTTTTATATTTGGGTTAGGTTATTTACTTCATTTTTGGTTAGGGTATTTTATTCATCTTAGGTTATTTCAATTGGTTAATTTTAGTATTTGTCATTTGGTTCATCTTTGGGTTATGTCATATTTGAGTTAGGTCATTTGGTTTATTTTGGGTTATGTCATTTGGTTCATTTCAGGGTTATCTAGTTTTTGGTTTGCTAATTTGGTCATTTTTTCATTTTCTAGTTAGAAAAATTGGTTTACTTGGGTTTAGGTTATTTGGTTTATTTTGGGTTATGTCATTTTGTTTATTTTGGATTAGGTATTTTTAGGTTAGGTTATTTTTTTTGATTTTTGGGTTATAACTTTTTAGGTTAGACAGAATCCCCCCTTTACTCTAATCTTCCAGGACATGGGTTTTTACAAAATCTATACTAAAAAACTTATCATCCCTAAAAATATGAACCAATTCCACATCCAAGATCTAATTCATACCAAAATTATTAATCTCTAATTAAAACACTAGAACATATCTCAAATATACACCATTATTTTTATGCGTGACTTTGAAAATTTAATTCAAACAACAAAATACTAAATCCATAATACCTAACTGGTAACTAATATCCAAAAAACTATTACATACCCCCCAAAATTACATCCTTCTACAATATAATGTCCAAGAAATCAAATAGAATCACTATGGATTTACTTTTTTCCTTCCCGCCACTAAATTTTGGCTTATCAAAAATAAATTAGACTTCAACATAGTTTCACCAAAGTAACATTACTATTTAAAATCACCCAAAAAATTAATTTCAAATATATATTATACCTCAAAATCAACTTAATTTAAAATAAAAATTGACAAAATAATCTCCCAAATTACATTATAAAAACTAATTTCCAACCTTATGTATTAAATTTCAACATGAAAATATAACTAAATGGGGAATTTATAACCTTTTGTATTAAATTTAAGCATGAAAATCAAACTATTTATATTTTTATACTTCTTGAAAACCCAAATGAAATGAAATAACCAATTTAGTAATAATATAAATATAGATATTATTTATATTCATATTAAAGTACCTAGTGCCTCTCACGCTCAAGCATTGTAGTGTACCCCAAAGTGTGAAAATACGTCATATCATATTTTTTCTTTTTGTTTTTTACCAACACATCCAAAAAAAATTCAATACAATTAATAGGAATTAAAATTTCAATGAAAACCATTAATGTAACGTCCCAGCCTGGGTTCCACACACCGATGATCTGAACCAATCGGTCACATGACATCAAGCACGCCTCTCCGTATGCTAGAGGCTACCGACTAGTAGTGAGGGACTAATATCAGTCATGTGGAGACTATAACATCTTTTTCAGAGTAAAAGACCAGAAAAGAATAAATAAAAAATAACAAAATATAATACCATAACGAGAAGGATACCAATAGCACAATATGACCAAAATTGGAAATACAGTATCAAACCGAAGAAGAAATATATCATGCTAATGTACACGCCAAGTGTCAATATTCAACTCAAAAAGTAAAGACACTAAGGACTCCCAAGAAAGTCTTAAACCATATCTGGTTCCCTCATCCATGCTCCATCCCGACTTAGACACCTAACACTAGGGCTTTGACCTTATCCTTTCCTGCAACCATGAAATCTATTCGGGTACTGATCAGGCAGCCCGAGTAGGGCGTGAGTACAACTCAGTAGGCCACCACCAATGATATCTAAAACAATATATAGTAAAATAACAATTTATTCAGTGTTATAAAGAATAAATCCTAATTCCTAAATAAAAAGTTATCACATTATCGACTATTCTTTATTTTAACACATAAATCCCCAGGTTCCCATGGACACCCATATTCCAATACCTGCTCCAACCCATACCAGAGTCTGAACAATCCCCAAAGAATATCATATCTTAGAATGCCATTGTTACCATTCCTTAATTCATACTTGAATTACTATGTTATCATTCATAATTCACACAATAGAATGACCATGTTCCCATTCTTTAATTCACACTTGAATGCCCATGTTACCATTCGTACTTCACACATTAGAATGACCATGTTCCCATTATTTATTTCACAACAAAATGACTATGTTACTATTCATAACTTCAAAATTGAATGACCATGTTACCATTCATAAGCTTATAATTAATTTATCAATTAATTATCCACATCAATTACCTTACTAATTCAACAATTAGTTAAACATAACAATTCCATTAGTTAATTCACCAATTAACTAATACCATCAAAAATATTAATTAATTATAAAATATATTTATCACATCAATTACTATAGTTAATTCAAAAATTGAATAACCACATCCATAATATTAAATAATTAAATAATTAATTAATCACTTCAATTTTATTAGTCAATTTAAAAATTAAACAATCAAACCAATTTCATTACTAATTCAACAATTACTTTATTACATAAATACACTTAATTAATTACATCAATCCCATTAATTAATTCAACAATTAATTAATCAATATCTACAAACTCAATATCTCATAATTAACTCCACAATTAATTATCTCATTCAAAATCTCAATACTTCATAATTTATTCCACAATTAATTATCTCAATTCTAAAATCTCAATATCTCATAATTAATTAAAAAATTAATTATCTCAAATTAAAAATATAAATATCCCATAATTAATTCTATAATTAATTATCTCAATCTATAATTCCCAAATCCCCAATTTCACATCTCCTCAATTAATTAATTCAATCAAGAAAATAATCGTTAAACATATAATAGAAATTATACAATTACATACAAATAATTGAAATAAAGTCTTTTAGATTTGAATTATATAACACCTACTTCAATGCGTTGATGGACGATTGACCAACAAAAATCCCCAATTCAGCGGAGTAATGATGTAGAACGAGATTTAGATATAAAACCCAAATCAATATAAAAAAATCATGTTCTTTTAAATATAGATATAAATCTAAAATCCTAGATCTATATCCACTATACTAGATCTATATTTAACCCAAAATAGGAAGAACAACCCACCAAAAATCATATGAGAAGAACATAAAATAAAATGGGAAGAAACCATATACCCGAGGGGGGAGACAAGTGTAGCACCATGTCACGAACCCTGATATCTTCTTTTTCATGCCCGACCACCAAAACTGTCAATGTAGGTCATGGTACATTTTGGTCACACTTGGACGTACCACCCACTTCAAGGTATAGAACTCACGAATCAGACCCTCTTGCGTGCTCATAGTCACAAGAACCCGATTCATGATATTGATGACATTATCTTCATCTATGGTTCAATCAGAAGGTGACTCCCCACCTTCAAGTATTTCCCTCAAGGCTAATCATTATAGATCCTCATAATGTCTATCCCTGATTCATCTCAAAAGTGTATACTCCATTGAAACTGATACCAGAGTCATCTTCTTCTGACTCTCTTGAACCACAACATGTGTCTCATCTGGTAGAGTCATCATTTTCCACTCAACACTATACTCCTGAACCGCCTAAGTTTGAGTTTTCTTAATCAAAGAATCATCAACACTGTTACCCTTTCCGAGCATATATGCTAACTCAAAATCAAAGGACTGCATATACTCAACCATACCCAATGTCATAGATTAAAATCTCATTGGGAGAATATATTATTTAATCTCTTGTGATTCATATACACAGTAAAATTATCACCCAAAAGATAATTCTTCCAACACTTCATGGCATAAACCACTGCAACCAACTCTAGTTCATGCGTAGGGTAGTTCCGTTCATGTGGCCTCAACTGCTGAGTCTCATACACCACAATTCTATCTCCCTGCATCAATATTTTTCCTATCCCTATACCACAACAATCAAAAAACAATGTGCACTTCTCACCTAGCTTGGGTAGGATCAAGATTAGTGATGAATTCAACCACTTTTTCAACCCTTGGGAAGAATCCTCACATGCTTTCAACCATTCAAAACTTATCCCCTTATTTGTAAAGCATGAAATAGGTGATACCAATCTGGAAAAGTCTTAGATAAACCTCAAATAATATCTAGATAATCCCAGAAATCTACAAATATAAAAAATGTTTATTAGATTCTCCCAAGATACCACTGCCTGAACTTTTTATAGGTCTACTGACACACCTTCCTATGTGATGATGTGACCCAAGAAGTGTACTTGATTAATCCAAAACTGAAACTTAAATAGTTTAGTAAATAATTGACACTATATCAGTGTACTCAGGATGATGTCAAGGTGTTAGTCATGATCTTTGTGAGTCTTGGAGCACCAATATTTCATCCAAAAACACAACAACAAACTGATCTAGGTACGAATAAAAGACCTTTTTCATCAATTCCATAAACACTAATGGTGCATTCATCATCCCAAATGGTATTACGAAGAACTAATATAGGTCATAGCTGCTTATGAAAGTAGTTCTTGGTATATTAGAAGTCTGAACTCTCAATTGATGATACCCTAATGTCAAGTCAATCTTTGAGAAGATACACGATATCCTCAACTATTTAAAGAGATCATAAATATATAGAAGATGATTTCAGTTCTTCACTGTCATCTGGTTCAAATTCTAGTAATCAATACATAAGCGCAAAATCCCATCAGCCTTCCTGGAAAACAAAACTAGTGAACCTCAAGTTGATATATATGGACAGATCAATCCATTATCCTCTAACTCCTCTAGTTGAGTCTTGATCTCTTGAAACTTTGCAGGTTCCATTCTTTATGGTGGAATTGAAATTGGATCATCCCCTAACATGAGACCAATGGTGAATTCCACATCTCTATTTGGTGGAAGCCCTGAGAAGTCTTTAGGAAACACATCCTAAAACGGATCCACTATAGGTGGAAAGACATCCTGATTTACACCTACATCATCTAGCAATAGACTAGAAACTTGGGCTATGAGCTCTCCTAGTTTCTGAGTAATTGGCCACACTCAGCCTACCTGAATATCCCACTCTCCACAGTGAATGTAGTTTTCACCCTTTGGAGACGTAGAAGTCACTATCTTATGATAACAATAAATATGGGCTTGGTATGATACTAAATAGTGTATAAGAAAAATTAGATCAAATACTAACATGTCTAGTATATAGAGATCCCATAGAAAATGATACTCTCCAACTTTGAGAGAACATACATTTCATAAGAAGATGTATCTAGGCCGTACCCCCAAAGGTGTGTCTATCATTAACACCCCGCTTGAAAACTCTACTACTAGGCTCAAACCATTTACAAGTTCTAAAGAAATAAAGGAATGAAAGGAAATAGTATCAAATAAGGCACTAGATAATGTAGAAGCTACAAGAATAGTACCTATCACTGTTGATGGTCCAACCTCTCTATCTAAAAGTGCAGGTTTCACCACATGAAACTGTATTTCCCCTCTCCCATGTGATTTAGTATAGCTCCCCTGAGCTTCATCACTCTAATGATATGGGTGATCTTTCCCAAAATAACTACATCCACTACCTCTACCATGCAACCATTAGAACTCCAGATGCTAGACAGATATAGTGCAGAAGATCCCATTCATGTACCTTGGTTCTTTCAAGCTTCTACATCACTACTCATTAGTTCCTGGGTCCTGTAGAACTTTTGTAGATGTCCCATATTGCCACAAGTCTGGAACTCTATTGGTGGTTGGGAACACTATCTCCGAAAGTGTCCCAACCTACCACACTGGTAACAGATCACTCAAGTAAGATCCTTAGAAACTGATCCCTCTATCCATGCATCCTATTTCCCACTTCCCTAACTAATTTTATTATAGAAAAACTTCATGCTCTCGGAATTCATACCTCCTGATCATCCAGATGTGACTACCTGTCCTACATTGGAATCCTCCTTCAGGTCCCCCTTAGCTATGAGAGTCTGGTCCAAAACCCCATCAAACTTATTTAACCTAAGTAGGTTAACTTGGGACTTATCTCACATTTAATACCTTCCTGGAAACATTTCTTCACAGCCATCTAATCCCCTTCCAACACTGGAGAAAAGCACTGCAATTCTGTAAAGCATCCTGCACAATCCATTATGGACATACTCCCTTGAGTGAACTGCATGAACTTAGCTTCTCTCTACTGCCTCAACATATATAGATAGAAATGCTCCAAGAACCTCTCTAAAAAGTCCTTCCATAACATACCATCAGCCTATCCATTCCATGTATGAATGTCCCACCAGTTCTCTGATGATCCTCATAGCATATAAGTATCCACCTTGACCCTCCTCTTAGTAGGAGTCTCTAAATGTTCAAGTATAGTCTCGATGGACTCAACCCAAAACTCAATTCCCTTAGGTCCACCCTCTCTATTAAAATTCAGAGGGAACTACAACTGAAACTCCCTCATCAGGTTAGATATAATCTTTAAAACCCTCCCTGGGTATCTATCCATGAATTTTATGAAGTGAACAAAGTTCTCTCAGAACTTCTTCTATGATTCCTCACCCTGCACAATCGGTTCCTCAAGTCCCATTACTAGTAGACTATCTCCATCTATATCCTCTCATCATCCTCTCAAAAATAATTTTCATAGAGAAATGTCTCTATAATTCCAAACACCCACCTTAGGACACATTTTAAAATATTAACACATTCACATAACATGAAAACACAACAAGACACAACAAGTATTTTTCCCCAAACCCTACCACACAGTCAAAACTGAGGCTCTATCAATAATCTTAACCATCATACATCTAGGTATTAGTTATCAAGGGTAAAAAATTATTATTATTCAAATTTATCATTATACACCCATTTATTCTCATATTTCATCATTTTACAATTTTCCTCAATTTCACATCAGGCACCATTATCTGTTCAATTTCACAAGAAAGAAAAAACAATTAAAGTTCAACAACTTACCCATAACCCATTTTCTTGTGCGTGCCTAAAATGATGCATGTCACAATAATCCTGAGTTCCTAGAATGATTCATGCAACTCAACTATCATGCCTTACCAGACTATGAGTCAAATTTCAACAAACCTTAGAAACAATTTTCACATCACATAGCAAGTGCGTCACCAAAGGTGAAATAATATTCAACTATAATAGAAAACAACAATAACAACAATCCCACCATGGGTACTTGGGTTATCCCCCATACATGGGTCATATACTCCCATGAACAAGCTCATAACTATGGCCCAAATATTTCTAGTCTCCTATCCACCTTTCCCAAATAGTAAGAAAAAAAGAAAAATAAAGAAAACAAGGCTCTAATACCACTTTGTAACGTCTCAGCTCTAGTACTACAAACTGGTTCCTCGAACCAGTCGGTCACATAACCTAAAGCGCACCTCTGCATACACTATAGGCTAGCGACTAGCATCTAGGGTATAATATCATTCATTGGGAGACTATACCCTCTTTTTTCAGAGTAAAACACCAGTGAAAAATAAAAAAACAATAAAAAAATATAACACCATAAACAGAAGGATACCAATAGCACAGGATGACAAAAAATGGAAATAAAATATCAAAATGAACAAGAAATATGTCATGCTAATGTACATGACAAGTTTCAATATGAAAATAAAAAATTAAAGACATTAACGACTCCCAAGAGGGTCCCAAACCACATCTGGTTCCCTCATCCATGATCCATCCTAACTCAACCACCCAACACAGGGCTATTTCCCTTATCCTATCCCATAAGCATGAAATCTATTCAGGTACCGATAAGGCAACCCAAGTAGGGTGTGAGTAAAACTTATTAGGCCACCACCAACGACATCTAAAACAATATCTAGTAAAATAATAGTGTATGAAGTTGTATAAATAATAAAGAAAAATTCCTAAATAAATAGTTATCATATTATTGACTATTATTTATTTGACCACATAAACCCCCAGGTTCCCATGGACACCCATATTCTAATACCTGCTTTGGCCTGTTCTGCCTGAATGCCCGAATGGCCCAAAGGCCTTCTTTTTATTTTATTATGGATAATATCCCTTTTTAAGGGATGAAGGGGAACCCGTACATAAACCATAGGCATAAGGCACAAGGCCTGACATGACCCACAATACATGACCCGAAGGCCCAGAGGCATACCATGCCCAATACATGACCCGTAGGCCCAACCCACTAGAACTACCCCTCCCCAGATTCTGCACCATTGATCTCCTAGATCCCCACCTTGCATTGCTGATTGGCTAGCATTGCCCCATACAAAGCTGCATGGTGCCTGGTCCCGATGACAGTTGCCATAGCCTCTCTTTCTTCCAATCTGGTTAGCTCTGCTTCTCGTGACTGCTACTCTTGTTGCTTTGATCCTCTTCTGGGAAATGTTCTATGTGAATTGGGCTACTCCATGGTCTCTATGGCCTGAAGGCCCTAAGTCCCGAAGACCTTAAATGGCCCGAAGGCCCTTGAGACCCGTAGGCCCAAACCGGTGGCCCGAAGGCCCAAATCGGGTGAATAGTTCTAGCTGCTACAGTATCGAACAGTACCTGTTACAGTACTGCTACAGTACCCCCAGAAATTCAACTCCACCTAGTTTTGAACCTAGGTCCCTTGGATGCCAAGAAGGATCCCTTACCACTCAGGTATGGGATCGTTGGCCTTTGGCATGTTCTGGATTCTAAACAATCCCCAAGGAATATCATATCTTAGAATGATATTATTACCACTCTTTAATTCATATTTTAATTCCCATGTTACGATTCATACTTTATACAATATAATGACCATGTTACCATTCTTTAATTCACACTTAAATTCCCATGTTACCATTCATACTTCACACATTAGAATGACCATGTTCTCATTCTTTATTTCACAACTAAATGACCATGTTACCATTCATAACTTCACAACTGAATGAAAATGTTACCATTCATAAACATATAATTAATCCAGAAATTATTTAATTGTATCAATTCTGTTACTAATTCAATAATTAGTTAATCATAACAATTCTATTAGTTAATTCACCAATTAACTAATCACATCAATAATATTAATTAATTCAACAATTAATTTATCACATAAATTCTTCTAGTTAATTCAACAATTAACTAATCACATCCATAATATTATTTAATTCAAAAATTAATTAATCACATAAAATATATTAATTAATTCTACAATTAATTAATCACTTCAATTCTATTAGTCAATTCAATAATTATTTAATCACACCAATTTCATTACTAATTCAAAAATTAGTTTATCGCATAAATCCCCTTAATTAATTCCCCAATTAATTAATTACATCATTCCCATTAATTAATTCATCAATTAATTAATCAATATCTACAAACTCAATATCCCATAATTAATTCCACCATTAATCATATCATTCACAATCTTAATACTTCATAATTAATTCCACAATTAATTACCTCAATTCTCAAATATAAATATCTCACAATTAATTCATCAATTAATTATCTGAAATCAACAATCTCAATATATTATAATTTATTCTACAATTAATTATCTTAATATATAGTTCCCAAAATCCCCAATTTAACGTCTCCTCAATTAATTAATTCACCAACTTAATTAATTCAATCAAGAACACAATTTCTAAACATATAATATAAATTATATAATTACATACACATAATTGAAATAAGAAATTTGGGATTTTAATTAAAAACCAACTACCTGGATTCGTTGATGGATGATCACCCAATGAAAATCCCTAATTCAGCAAAGTAACGACGTAGAACGAGATCTAGATCTAAAACATAAATAAATATTAAAAAAAAGATATCTTAAATCTAGATATAGATCTACTATAATATATCTATATCTAACCCAAAATAGGAATAACAACCCACCAAAAAGAATATGAGAAGAACGAAAAATTAACCGGGAAGAAACTGCATACCTGATGTGGTGAAGATCTTCCAACCCAACTTTGAATTGCCAAGAATAGAGGCCATAGGGCCTTGGAATCCCTCTAGAAGACACTATAATTAAGATAAGTCGATTATGGGTCAATCTAGGGTGTTCGAGGGTATTAGACAGGGGTTCGAGATTTTTTTTAATAAAAATCATGGGATTAAAATCCCGTTAGCATGATTTGCTTCTTGGGGATCACGATTCCCCCTAACTGTACACCTCATCTATAGGGGTGAATAGTTACTTCTAATAGGGTTCATTTTTTGAAAAAATGTGCACCAACCATACAATTCCCCTCTGTCCAAGGTTGCATGGTTTGCTGGGCTAGGGCACACGGTTAGGGAAAATCATGCACCAACCATGCACTACCCCTTTTCTTCCATTTTTCTCTAATTTTCTACCAAACACACCCCAAGGAAAAACCCAAATGAAAAGTACTCAAAAAAAGGAAAAATATTACCTATAAAAGAGCCTGATACATATCTCGAAAAGATCAGGATCTTACGATTAAAGATTAAGAATACTATAAACTCATTACTCTTCCAATATGTGATCATTTCTTGATATTGTGTTGTTGGAAAGTTGGAGAATATTGGTACACCCTCTAAATTAGAACCAACTATAATATTCCAACCAACATATAACTCATGCTTATATGATTTCCACAACTCCCCAAGATCCATCTACCGTGTAACCTTAGTAGCTTCACCATTGGGAAAGTTAAACCGACGCTACAATGAACATGTTAATTCATATAAATTCAACAATAATATAGATATCAATTTAACAAATTTTCTTACCCATATATTTTCCCATGATTTATCCTTGATTTCATTACCGATATTCCTCCATGATAGTGGTTTCACTGGAATGATATCGTTGTACTTGGATAATGTTGGCATAAAACTTATACACTACCTGACATTTTTACCTATCATTTGACTGTCTTCATTATAACCCACCGTTATTTGTGTTTGAAAATTATAGGATTCATGAATATGGGTATGAAAACTTTGCCTATTATAATATCCTAACGAAAATATAAAAGGTAAAAATAATAATTAATTCATAGTATAACAGGAAAAAAATGATGTGATATAATTTGAAACACTTATAAAAAAACCTGATGCAGGATGCTCATTAGGATATGATGGATCCATGGGTAGTCCTGGATCGGTAGCCTCTAAAGGATATTCTTGTTCCAATTCATGCACTGGGTCATCTACATGGAGCTGAATATGAAGGAATAGAATAATTAGATCCTAGATGGATAATAGGAAATAGAGGTGGCATAGACATGGTAGGATACATAAAGAAGGTTTGGAGATACTGTAACGCCCCAACCCCAGTTACCCAGAGTCGGTGCATTATTACATAACATCGGAATGATCACAAAAGATCAAGTCTCAAAAGACTGATTAGTTTAGTAGCCTTGGAATAACTAGATACATTCATAAAGTTTACATTACAACATAAAGTGAAAACTACAACAACATCTCATCTCCACACTCATATCCCCTTATACTATACTTGCAGGTCATTCATAAAATACTTCTTCACATCTTGGAAAAAATAAAACATAGAAAGGGGTGAGCTCAAATGCCCAGTAAGGATAACAATATAGCGGAAACTTTCATAAATAAGCATAAACATTTAAGGCAATGTATAACTAAAACAAAAGCCTTTTAAACTTGACCTTTAGCATAATATAGTAGAAATAAAATGAAATAATGCCATTTAATTATTCACATGGATATTCTACTAGTAGAATAATCACATGCAATATCAATAACCACTTTCATAATGATGGAATGCATAATGCCAGACTATCATAACCACATAGTCAAGGCCTCGTGCCAAGACTACAAATAAGATTTTATCAAGGCCTTGTGCCAAGACACTAGTTTGTTTCATGAGACCTACTGATGCATCTAGGAGCTATAGCGGGCTCCACCCATCACTTACTAAGTCCAATTCATTCTTCATATGAAAATTTTGAAACATAACATAAACATTCATATTAAAACTAGCATACTAAATGTCAATAATTTATCCACAAACCATGAATGGTATAAAAATAGCACATCCACAGTCAAACCTAACTAATTCAATACAATATAGAAGATTGTATTGTAACAGGTTAACCTCAATCAAGAATAATGAGGGATATTGACATAGATTAAAATAATCATCAAACTATTGAGAGAAATATCCCCCTTTTTCTTGAAAACATTTAAAAGTCACACTATTTGTCAAGAATCCATTTAAAATATATTTTTGAATCAAAGTGTCCCATACCACTTTGAAACTTTTAAAAGGATTTTTTATTTTAAAACTTCAATGTCCATATAAATAAATCCATAAAACCATTTTTAAAACATGGACATTAATTAGAAAGATTTAGAATAATAAATCTTAAAAACATTTTAAAATGATATTTTAGTTAGAGTTCCTAACCAAAATAGAGACACTTGAATAAAAATAATTGAGGTAATAGAAACTTTGTAATATCATGAGAATAAATGGATTCACGATATACTATGTCAAAGTACACTATATACACCATATAAAAGTGATTTGGTGTATAAAAACAAAGGAGTCTCAATGGAATGTAAATTGAGATGAAATCTCTCATAAAGGTCGTATCCTTAGGTTAAGGATAAATCAACGACATAATTATGTGTGAAAAAAATAAATACACTCAATATTATTGGATATTCATTGCAAAACAATCAAAGGACATTCACACATATTCTTGTAAAAACAACACCAATGAATTGGATGTTTTACTCAACAAATCGAGATTGAGTAAAAATTACTCTTATCAAGTTCATACCGATGACTTGAGAATTTATCAATGGAGTGATTATGTGTATAAAAAGTATATCCACATAAATGGGAGTGGAAATTATGACATAATCAAATGAATAGTGATTCCACACATAATCTTGGAGTAAAATAATCAATAAAGTATGCGTAAAGCCGAATGAGTGGAAATTGAAATTTCAAATTCCCTTATTGATTTGGTAACTTACGAAACATATACCCATGAAATAAGGATAATAAAATTATGATGTAAATATACATAAATTAAAGTATATTACACAATTAATACAATCATGGACAGTACACACACCACATGTAATAAATAAGTGGTGAACAACGGAATTCTCACAGAATTAAAAGTGAGATAAGAAATCCCTTACTTTGTAACTTTTCCTTGGTCGAGGGTAGGTTAACCCCATTTATAATGGTGAAATAATTGTTATTGAATTATAAAAGAATAATATACATTAATATGATATCATATATAATCTTTTAACATTGATTTGTTTATAATATCTTAGTACTATCGTCGTTTCGGGTGTTAATGGATTCATTTTCCTTTATATTCTTTGTTATGTGATCCATATTTTTTATGGATGGGATGTATATTATTAATATCCAGAATGATATAATGTCTCTAAAAATTATTTTTAATCATCAAATGAAATTTATTCTTGAATGGATATGATGGGGAATGAATCTCATTGCGTTCGTGGAGACGGTAATCCGTACGTACGCACGAGCGACAATATCATTCTTTTGATATTAAAATAATATATAATTGGATGGTATATCATATATACAGAATAATTATCATGTTATATTTATTATTTAGATGAATTAAACATCATTATTATACCCATCAAAATAATAATATATTGAATAACAATTACACCACGACGTGGAGACGGTAGGCCGTACGTACGCATGTATGGTGAAATGTCATTCAAAGGATGGATAGAATACTGAATATGGTTGTAACATATTTATAATAACATCACAGTATATATAAGATACTGGAGTTATTATTTTAGAATAGAAATAAAAAATAAAGAAGAAGTTGAAGAAGAAAGGAACTTGAAAGAGGGTGATGAAAACATTACCTCTTTTTCGGGTTCTTCCTTTTGATTTGATCAAAAGAGCTCCTTAGGTTGGATTTCTGATCAAACTAATGCCTCTAGGTTAAATTGAGGGAAGTTGAGAGAATATTTGGGCAGGTGTTGTCTGAGCCAAAAGGCTTTGAAGGTGTTAATTAGAGAGAAGGGGGAGTGCCATTTTATAAGAGGGGTGAGGGGCACCTTTGGAAAAGCTAGAAATATTATTTTATAATAAATTCATATTCAGTTTCTAATGGCTACAAAGTGGATTATTTAAAGTTTAAGGTGGGTATGGGTATAAATACTTTCAACGAATATATTTTAGACAGGTTTGGGTCACTATATTAACCTTATCATTTATATTTAACTCTTAGTTAAATAGTTTAACATTTACCATGTCTCTTTGTATTTTTATATTATATAGTTAATAAACTTACTATATACCTCCAAGAGACCCCAAAGTGGTCCATTAATGATACACATATCATTATATAAGTCCTTTTTCTGAACCTTATATTTTTAGGAATATAATATCAATTAATAATATAATATTTGTTTTAAAAACTCTTTTATGTCAATTTTGACACTATTGGTATTTTGTTTTTGATAATTTCATAACAGCATTATTACTTCGAAAAAAATTTATATAACCAATAATAATATGATATATTAACCTATAAAATTATTAGAATTAATAAAAAGTCTCAAATTACATTTATTTTGATATTTATAATATCAATTATTTTAATATTTCATTAATTAGGTAATTACTGCATCACCATTGTGTCATAAATAAATTAAATTATTTAATGTTTAAAAATTATAAATAAAATGCAATTATGTATGAAATCTTTTTATATTTCCAATGAATATTTATAATCGAATTTATCTTATGTATAACCCTATATTAAAAATGTTTTAGTTATTAAACTTTGATTTTATCTCTTTTAACTCTTCTTTGAATTAAATAATAATAAATGTCCTAATCTAATTCAAGTGGACCTAAATGAAAATATTTTATTCCTAATGTTGTTTTTGGTAGAGATACACTTGTACAATAGAATTAGTACATGTGTTAGGGTAATATTAATATCATTTTTACCCTGAATTACCATATTTACTTTTAACCGTGGTAAATAAAAGTAAAAAATTACTATTCACCAAAAATTATTTTCATCTCATTGAACCACATTTTACTCCTTGATATTAACCGTGTATCTTAGATTTTATAAATTCCACTCAAAGAAGTGGTAAAATTAAGTTTTATGTGAATTTCCAAATTCTCCTAGGAGGTGGGTAAAAGACAGTGAAAAGTTCAATAAATTTTTTATATATCTAAAATTATTCTAAACTAACTCTAATGAATTACATTGAACTTATATAGGTATTATGTATCTATTTTGACCTTAATTAAATTTAAAGAAAATAAATAATTATTTAAATAAAAATTCGGTTTTAAACTATAACACAGTGTTTTTTTTCACTATTCATCAAAAATTGAATGTTTTCAGAAAAATACCAAAAATTCACCCTAAGCTAATTTAGATATTCCGAATCCAAAAATGAAGTCCATTTTGAAAGATAAAATTTATAAAATTTCAAAAAGTGAGTATTACTATTCATAATGGCTAGTTTGATTGGTTGTGGTGTGTGTTAGAACTCGAAGTTGCGTACAACACACGCTATTTTATTATTCAAAGAGAAGCGTACCGTGGAAGCTTGGGGTGTTACATTCTCACCTCCTTCAAATAATTTTGTCCTTGAAATTTTTAAAATTGGGCTTGGGAATATAATGGAAAGTCCCACATCGGAAAAAGAGTCAATAAATCTATCACCTTAAAATAAAGAAAGAGAAGTACAAAGGTCACCCAAGATAACTCATACTAGGATTCCATGTAGGAAAACATGGATATGAAAGATAAACTAAGTGTCAAGTTCTGATGGAGAGGGATAGAAAACATGACCAGGAGAAAGTTAACAATAAGAAAGCCACAAACTTGTGATGGGAAAAATGGTCATTAGTTTCCCAATAGGAAAAGTATACAGAAAACATTTTTTTAAGTTACATTACATAAAGACGAGGAATTAATTTATGAGATTGACTAAGAAAATAAAGAGATATACTTACTTTTTAAGTAGAGTTTCATTCTTTAATAAATTTCCACCACTATCTCATTTTTTTAAATGATGAGTATTCAAGAAGACTTGGTCACACTGGAAGATCTAGAATAAACTTATATAGAATCACATGATCCACGAAAGATAAACTATATATTTACCTTGTCTTTAGAGATTAATCAAAACTAAAATGGTTAGTACAGGATCTGATGATCCCCCAAAAGGATATTCCTTTAGAGAAAGAAACACTAATCTTAATTTCTAAAATTAAACCAACAATACCCCAAAGTTAAATAAATACCATTCAATAAACAATTGTCCTTAAAATCCTTTAATATACTCCAAACTAATATTGAAACCCAAAACTTAGAAGAATTTGGTTATGTAGTCTTCCAAGTTAAATTGTATCTCCAAATGAAATCAACTACTCTTAAAGTCACATACTTAAAAGTAATTAACCTAATCACATAATCTCTATTATAGGTTAATCATTTCCATAAATAACCCAAATCACTATAAATACACAATAAAAATGTAGATAAAAATCCACCATTACTCCTCAAATGAAATCCCATAGTATTCTAGTTTCCTTGGGAATATAGTGTTCCCAAAAAGCGAACATCTTCCAAAATAACATTTATCACTTAATCACCAAATCATTTTCCTATACTAAGGTTATTAATTTGATAAGACATAAGAACCCAAATAAAATTATTATTGATCAATAAAACCATTTAACTAAAAATAATTAGTCACACTAACCAGGGACTTCACGTAGTCTAGTGGAAGGTGATAAATCCCAATCACACTTTGGTTGTGGGTTCGATTCCCACAGCTTTGTCCAACGCAACGGGTTGTCACACAGTCTTCGTGTTGTAATTTTTCAAAAACTATATTTTATAACATTACCAAAATGAGATAAATTCATCAAAATAACCATAACATAATTTTAACCAGAAATGTTATCTCATACCTTGCATTTTCATCCCAATATATAATAACTTGTAATTTCCTCAAACCTAATGATCATATAAAACCAAATGGTTATTTATAACTATATCCACAAGGGAAAAGATAAGTCTTCATCAAATATCATTCTCACATGGAAAACTGTGGGGTTACAAATACAAGAGAAAATTATTCCAAAGTAATACCATCAACAATGAGAACTAATATATTTAAACATTTCTCTACCCATTTATTTCCACATAGCTTCTTCTTCCATCCAAATATAAATTTTTATTAAAAGGCCACTTTAAGGGGAAGTGGGAAACCAAGTTCACATGGCAAAGCACTATGTGCTAAAAGAGCTCACAGAATTACAAAAAACAAGACTAAGATGGCTTGAGTTATCCACTTTATATAATTCCCAGTGCAAGTTACCTACCTGAGTTTCTGGATCCTCTCTGATAATGGCTTCGAGGTGGGACACCATCCTGTCCATTGTCAAGATGAACTCTTCCATGGTGATTATACCGCGGTTGAAACCCCGAGCAACAATCCGGTCTTGTTTGTCAATCCACTCATAAATATCATCAGAAATCTCCCCCTGCACCTGTCTTTCATAAATTTTTAAAATATCCTCATCTGAGGCGTTCGGTCTAAGGACTTTTTCAAACATTTCTTCCTTAGAGTGAATGATGAGTTTAAAATAGTCCCTTACCTCTTCCTCTATCACTCCTGTGTCTCGGCTTGAGACACCACTATCCCTGTCAACTGAGCTTTTGTTCACTTTACTTCTATCCTTCTTTGACCAAGAAAATATTCTATAGAATAGGGAATTCACTCGGGTAATGTTCAGGTCCCCTACATTTACGGAAAATGACTGCAAATGGATTTTTGAGACCATTTTTATTTTCTTCCATAGTACTCTTCAGTTTTCCTCAGAAATTCTTCACTTTATGTCCTTCTTTCCCGAATGTAAAGCATTTATTTGTTCCGTTGAGACACTTTCCTGGGTGTCTCCTTCCACATTTCCTGCATGATGGTAATTTAGGATTCTTTTCTCCATGGTCTCCACTTCTGGAGCTCTTATCATTCATCACCTTTCACTTCTTTGTTGATTCTGGGAGTTGGTTAATATATATGTTGTTGATCATATTTTTTGAAAACTGATTTGGCATGAACACGATATCTTTTACGCCTATCAACATTCCATTTTGTTACTCATTTACACCACCGTTCCCACCTTGTACATAATTCTCAAAGTTACTATGATTTCCTTGGACTCCATCCATTGACTAAAACTAGAAAGCATTGTGTGACTAACAGTAGTCATAAAATCATTTAGAGAATATCATGACACCATATTCTCAATTTGAAACACCTTAGGATTAACCAAGGTCATTTATTCTCATCTTATATTAAAATACTTCAAATTAGTTTGTATATAAAATTTAAATTATCCTAAGCATATCCCCCAGGAGTTTCGTAACCAAGAGTGCAACAAGGCCCGTTGTCGTGTACCAGTTCCCGTTCGAGTCTAGCTCAAAGCGGTGTTTTCAGGTTTTACTCCTAGGTACATCTATGGAAGATCCACCTCTACCTGATCGTATCCAGACAGGGATGTATTGCTTGGAAAACTCACAAAATCTATACAATACCAATATTCTAGGAAGTTCTTCTATACTAATACTCAAAGTCTATCTTAGGGATATGTGCTCTAATCAGAGTTTATCTAAATCTAGTTTCTAAGGTTTGTACTAAACTTCCTCTGATACCAACTGTAACACCCCAACCCCAGTTACCCAGAGTCGGTGCATTATTACATAACATTGGCATGATCACAAAAGATCAAGTCTCGAAAACCGATTAGTTTAGTAGCCTTGGAATAACTAGATACATTCATAAAGTTTACATTACATCATAAAGTGAAAACTACAACAACATCTTGTCTCCACACTCATATCCCCTTATACTATCCCTGCAGTTCATTCATAAAATACTTCTTCACATCCTGGGAAAAATAAAACATAGAAAGGGGTGAGCTCAAATTCCCAGTAAGGATAACAATATAGCGGAAACTTTCATAAATAAGCATAAACATTTAAGGCAATGTATAACTAAAACAAAATCCTTTTAAACTTGATCTTCAGCATAATATGGTAGAAATAAAATTAAATAATTCCATTTAATTATTCACATGGATATTCTACTAGTCGAATAATCATATTCAATATAAATAACCACTTTCATAATGATGGAATGCATAATTCCCGACTATCATAACCACATAGTCAAGGCCTCGTGCCAAGACTACAAATAAGATTTTGTCAAGGCCTTATGCCAAGACACTAGTTTGTCTCATGAGACCTACCGATGCATCGAGGAGCTATAGCGGGCTTCACCCGTCACTTACTAATTCCAATGCATTCCTCATATGAAAAGTTTGAAAGATAATATAAACATTCATATTAAAACTAGCATACGAAATGTCAATACTTTATCCACAAACCATGAATGGTATAAAAATAGCACATCCACAGTCAATCCCAACTCATTCAATAAAATATGTAAGATTGTATTGTAATAGATTAACCTCAATTGAGAATAATGAGGGATATTGACATAGATTAAAATAATCATCAAACTATTGAGAGAAATATCCCCCTTTTTCTTGAAAACATTTAAAAGTCACACTATTTGTCAAGAAGCCATTTAAAATAGATTTTTGAATCAAAGTGTCTCATACCACTTTGAAACTTTTAAAAGGAATTTTTATTTTAAAACTTCAATGTACATATAAATAAATCCTTAAAACCATTTTTAAAACATGGACATTAATTAGAAATATTTAGAATAATAAATCTTTAAAACATTTTAAAATGATATTTTAGTTAGACATCCTAACCAAAAGAGAGACACTTGAATACAAGTCATCGGCTTTAATCAATCTCGATTTGTTGAGTAATTTTTTTACTCAATCTCTTTGTATTTTTATATTATATAGTTAATAAACTTACTATATACCTCTAAGAGACCCCCCCAAGTCGTCCATTAATGATACACCTATCATTATATAAGTCTTTTGTCCAAACCTTAGATTTTTAGGAATAGAATATCAATTAATAATATAATATTTGTTTTAAAAACTCTTTTAGGTCAATTTTGACACTATTGGGTATTTTTTTTTTGATAATTTCATAACAGCATTATTACTTCAAAAAAAAATTTGTATAACCAATCCTAATATGACATATTAACCTAGAAAATTAGTGGAATTAATAAAAATTCTCAAATTACATTTATTTTGATATTTATAATATCAATTATTTTAATATTTCATTAATTAGGTAATTACTGCATCACCATTGTGTCATAAATAAATTAAGTTATTTAATGTCTAAAAATTATAAATAAAATACCATTATGTAGGAAATATTTTTAGATTTATAATTAATATTTATAATTGAATTTATCTTATGTATAACCCTATATTAAAAATGTTTTAGTTATTAAACTTTGATTTTATCTCTTTTAACTCTTCTTTGAATTAAATAATAATAAATGTCCTAATCTAATCCAAGTGGACCTAAATGATAATATTTTATTCCTAAGGTTCTTTTTGGTCAAGATACACTTGTACAATAGAATTAGGACATGTGTTAGGATAATATTAATATCATTTTTACCCTTAATTACCATATTTACTTTTAACTGTGGTAAATAAAAGTAAAAAGTTACTATTTACCAAAAATTATTTTCATATCATTGAACCACATTTTACTCCTTGATATTAACCGTGCCTCTCAGATTTTCGAAATTCCACTCACAGAAGCGGTAAAATTAACTTTTATGTGAATTTCCAAATTCTCTTAGGAGGTGGGTAAAAGATGGTGAAAAGTTCAATAAAATTTATATATATATAAAATTATTCTAAACTAAATCTAATGAATTACATTGAACTTATATAGGTATTATGTATCTATTTTGACCTTAATTAAATTTAAATAAAATAAATAATTATTTAAATAAAAATTCGGTTTTAAACTATAACTCAGTGTTTTTTCACTATTCATCAAAAATTGAATGTTTTCTATAAAAAGAAAAAAAATTCACCCTAAGCTAATTTTGATATTCCAAATCCAAAAATGAATTCCATTTTTAAAGATAAAATTTATAAATTTTCAAATAGTGGGTATTACTATTCATAATGGTTAGTTTGATTGGTTGTGGTGTGTGTTAGAACTCAAAGTTGCGTATAACACACGCTATTGTATTATTCAAAGAGAAGCGTACCGTGGAAGCTTGGGGTGTTACGGATACATCATATGATATGGATATGGAATAGGTGGGAACATCCCTAGAGGTGGCATAAACATGGTATGAGAAGAAGAGGATAAATAGGATGATGATATAGGCATGGGTGGGAATATACTTGGAGGATCAAGTGGAGGATGAAAAAGCGTGGTATATGGGGTGTCCACTGGCAGGTCAGTATGTGAATGGGTACAGAGGGTTCTCCATGTTTCTCTAGGATCACCCCTGCTCGGACGCATACTAGTAGGCTAAAGAGAATCCAACTCTACTTCAGATGAATGCCCTTTTTTTTATAAAGAATAATAACATGACATTAAATGTAATATAGAAGAAAAATATTACAATTATTATACTCACTAAGGTAATTAGAAGAGGAAACCCTAGATCATGCATCCGTTGATCATTTTAAAATAATATCTTCCTTCAAACTTCTTCAACATCTTTCATAATCTATATAATAATGAAATGTACATATTTTAGAGACATTTTTTAAAAATTATGTATACAACTTAGAATTCAAATAATTCACAGACAATGTCATCACATGTTTTAGAAACTATAATTTAAAACCAACTTATACATTTTTTAAAACCCCATTTTAAACTTGATTTTATGAATTGAAATAAATCTAATTAAATTAAAAGAAAAAAATAAATAAAAAAAATATATCATTCCAAACCAAAACAAAATTAAATTAATTATAATAGTACTGACCTAAGACACCCATGTCAAGGTAAAATTAATGACTTGTGAACATATATGGTTGCTTCTATATATTACCCACCACTACTTTATGTTTAAAATAGATTCCCACAATGGGACAATTTGATTCATCAGATAAAATATTTTGATCAAAACCAATGGGGGTGTTAATGATTTCAATTTTTCCCACCATCATGAAAAATATGTCTTGGGATTACTTTAATAATGACACCATAATCAGGTCCCAGATGATATTTCACATAAAAAACTTTTTTTCCATTGATTTCAAAATTTATGGTTCATCCGTTTCTAGGAATTGAGTCATGTTAATAACTCTAAATCCACAGTCATCATTACATGTACCATGTAATGTCAATGAATCAAATCATTTAAATTTCATCACAGTGACTTGGCCATGAGAGTAGTAATCCAATAACAATATTTTCTCAAAAAGTCCATAATAAGACACATTTTTATATCAAGGAATTCTATTTGATGCACTGACATAACAATATTTTGTTACAGTTAACATAACACCATCATTTTATTTTATAATTTTCACTGCTCGATCAGTTGTAATGAATTTATCCCCATTAATTATTAAAGATTTTCATTCATGAATAAATAATCGGGTCTAAACACCAATGATCTTAATTGAAAAGGTATGGATTCAGTAGGTAATCTCAAGACCTGAAATATATATGAATAATACAATTAAATGAATATCTATATTTTAGGTTAATTAAAGTAATGGCCATACCTTTTATTTCAACCATGCATGAAACTCTTTGGTATGAAAATCCTCTCTCTTTACCAAAGACAAAGATAGATGAACTATAATTATAATTTTTTTATGTTCCCTAAATAAAATTATAATAAAATATTAAGGTATATTTGAAATGAAAAAGTATGTGATAGAATATAAATATTCAAATTACTTACTTAATATAGTTATCGAAAAAACCACAGTTAAACAACGTTGTGTGATGTGCCACATCCCGCTCTTCAAGGATCAATATAGCCAATGTATATGACCTAGAAATTCCTCTTATTTTGGGAAGAGATGGAAATTAGGTCTCAATTTTCCCATAATACACATATTTATTTCTCATTGGATGCTCACATCAGACAAATACATTGAACAAAAGTCCATAAATTCTTGATCCAGATAAGCTCTCACAATGGAACCTTCAGGATTATTATTATTTTGGACTTAAGATTTAATTGTGAATATATTTCTTTCAGTAGGATACATCCACCAAAAAAAAACATGTCACCCAATTAGTGTTTCGATTGGAAGATGAATTGTTAAATGCAACATGCAAGTGAAAAATTATGGAGGGATTTTTTTCCAAATCACACAAAATTAATGGTGCCTCTTACTGTATTTTTATCAAGAAATACTTGGATAACCTTTTAGCACAAAGTTAACTATAAAAAAGGCACAAGAGAATCAATTTCACACTTAAATTATTGGATAGTAAATGTTGGATTTCTATTAGAATCAACTCATGAAGAAGGATGTGATAATCATGATTTTTAGGGATTTTAGTTTAAACTCCCTTTTGTTGACTCATTTAGATATGTTTTTGGAATATCCATTAGGAACCTTTATATTATACAATACTTATAGAAATTTATTTTTCTCTAAAGGTGTCATCACATAATAAGCATACATAAATTTTCATTTGTTTTCAATGATACACACATGATGAATTTCTGGTTGAATACCCCAATCCAAAAATCCCTGATGAGATCTTAAGTCATATTTGGTCTTCCCCTTGATATTTAGAAGAATTGAAAGTAACATTTCACATATATTTATCTCAATGTTCATTACTTCTAAAAAATGATGTAATAAATAAGTAAACCAATATGGAAACTCAAAAAATATACTTTTATTTTTCCAATTGTAAGTGGATTCAATTTCAATAATATTCCTATTTTTAGATTTCATATGAACTTTACCTAATGAAAAACTAAAATCTTTCAATTAATTAATCACTCCAATTCCTGACATACATTGAGGTGGTTATTCAGTGCCAACAGTATTATCAAACCTCTGATATTCTTCCTGTATCGGTGATTTATTTTCAAGAATCGTCGATGCCCCATAAAATTGAAACTACAACGATATTTAAGTATTCTTGATCATTTATTCTTAATAAAAATAGTACATGTTAGTTTTCCTTTCATGATCAAACTATAAATCATTTCATAAATAGGGAAATAATTGATAGTCCATAGAAGGGCATCACACATCTGAAATATTTTTTTTGAAGAAGCATCAAATGTGTGCACACCCATATCCCCAAGATGCTTTAGCTCACTTATTAAAGGTTATAAGTAAACTTATATATCATTTATAGGATAAAATGGTCTAGATATTATTATACTCAATAAATTTAAAGGTTTTTTCATACACATCCATAGAGGAATATTATAAATGTAAAAAAAATTAGCTACGTGCTGTGAGTAGTAAGCATATGACCAAACAGATTAAAACCATCACATGATAGAACCAACCTGACATTACGCAACTTAGCTGAAAAATCAGGATGTTTTTGTATAAATTTCTCTCCATGATAATACATATTTAAGATGAACCAATTCATCATTATCTTTAATTCTCTTAGCATCATGCCATTGCATATTGGTTGAGATTTTTAAAGAAATGAATAGATTTTAAATCTTGGGAATAAATGGAAAGTGCCACATGAATTTCTATGGAACATGAGATTATATTCCATGTACATTTTCCTTTCATTTATATGTTCCACATTCTTTACATTCATTATTGTATGTTTTTTCCTCCCAAAATAAACTACAATATTTTGGAAAATCATGAATTTTATTAGTAGAAAATCCAAGTTGCTTAATCAACTTTCATGACTTATAATGATTTGATGGAATATCTGCACCATTAGGAATAAAGTACTTAGAAAAGGTAAGAATATAATCAATAACAATATTTGAAATTCCATACACGGTTTTTCCATGATATAACCTCATTAAAAATTCCAACCTTTTCATTTTAGTATTTCTTGATATACAGGAGTTATGACATCATCCATTAATTTTTTTACTCTCTCAACATCATCATCTTCATTCTTTTCCTCATGTGTATTGATATCATTGTTTTCTTTCACTAACATAAAATCTCTCTCATGATGATCCATAAATGGAAACCTATCAAATATCAAATTATCCATACCACTTATTTCTTTCCATTTATGGACAATATAATATTATCCCGTCTCTCCATTATGATACCAAACATAATAGTTTGTTTGAAATATAGATTTTATTATATGGTAGCTAAATTATTCCTAACTTAAACATGGTATTATGACCCAATTATAACATGAAAACTGTATACACCCTCCATCTGAAGCACTGTTAAATGAAAAAGCTAAAAAATTTCCAAATTATTTTGAAACTTGGTTAAAATCCAATCGGTATAATAAATCAATCTTCTATCCATTCTATTATAGGGAAAAAGTTATATTCAAATAAAAAATGTAAAACATAATTAAAAAATTCATTAAAAGTGATTTTAATATGAAATCCATCAAACCATAATAATATCTAGAAAAAAATAATAGGAGAAATAAAATATTCTATAAGCGATGCCTACAAATAATGAGCTAAAAAAAGTATAAGACATGGAATGGGAAACAACTATTACACAATCCAATTAAATACATATGTCTTTATAAAAAAATTTCTTTTAAAACTTACATGTTCTGAATATGACATTAATCTAATTAAATACACTTTTATTTATGATGGAAAACATTTACTCAAGAATAAAAACAATGTGTCACCCAACATCAAAACCAAAAAAACATGGTATAATGATATCATGGAAATTATACCATAATTGATATAAATATAAATAATCATCCAATCCTAATATCATAGAAACTTAGATTTATAAAATAAAAAAAAATATCCAATATGTAATAAAGGTTGTGGAATCCCAAAGTTGTATGATATATAAAAGGAAATAGAAAATTTGTTAGAAAAAATTACTCATATCTAATTGGAAAGGAAAAATTTATCACTTGTCTCCTTCCATAAGCCTGAATAATATCCGATGATAATAAAATAACTCAAATAATAACTTTAAACTACCAAAATCAAAGTAAATTAGGTCTACATACACATATAATGTGCATAATCCATGAAGGAAGTGCCCTTAAATAAGGATTCACTAAGGAATAATAAGTCTGAAGTGACTCTTATTGTAGAGACTTGGGTTTTGATCCTATGAGACTTTGGAATATTTCTATAATAATTCTAGATCTAGGCACGAAGACAGCATGCGATTCCGTGGCCCGGTGTGCCCGAAATTAATTTTATAAAAATATTAAGTATTTTTATACTATTCACATGGTGGGGGTGTGATATCTCCTAAACGGTAGCTCATAATGGGAATCTGAGGGCACAGTTGCGTCCGGAACGTGCCGTTTACCCTAGGCAAGGTGTAAACATTGCGGGCGCGGGCCTTCTGTGGAAAACGCCACCAGGCGCGTTTTCGTAAATAAGTGGAAAAGTTTAATTACGAGTGTCGGCTTGAATAACTTCTGATTGGAGTCTCGGATCGTAAATCTTAGTCCACCTTTGCATTCAGAATGACGCGTTTACCCTAGGAGTGATCTAATTTCCTCCGCGTCGGGAGGTCTGGTTGGGGGCGTTGATTTAAATGAAGTTTTTTAAATAAAAAAAAATAAATTCATTTCATCTCCTCCCCCTCCCACCTCCTACGCACAGCGGACAACAACCCCCATCCCTCCTCCGTTTCATCTCCAAATCGCGTCAGAATCGTCCGTTTTCTGCACCGATCGTTAGCGGATCGAGCTTCAGGGCGTCGCCGGCGTTGTTCTGCACCCGAAGCTTCATCATTTTTCCCATGAGGTAGGTGGTTTGAGTTTTAATCCCATGATCCCATTTTTTTTTGTGAATTGATTCGTTTTGATGTCGTAGCAGGGAAGATCGCGTCCCGAGGGTTGCACCGGTACCTTCAGATCGCAAAACGGACCACCGGGGTGCCCTCAGCGGTCCGCGGAAGCTCCGCTAGCGCGGCTCCGGCATGGCGGTGCCGGAGCCAGCGGAACCACGGTGCACCGACCCAGCCGGCGGAGCGCCGCCGGTTAGGGCGGGCCGACGGCGGCGGGCCGGTCAAGGCCGGCCGGTTCTGGCCGGTCCGACCCCTTTTTCATACACAGGGGTTTTTAAACCCCCATTTCTTGCAATCCGGGAGTCGGATTCATGTGCCGTCTGCGACGACGCGACCCTAGCGATGAGAAAAACCTTTATGTGTAAGTTTGGAAATTTTAAGGTTCGGGATCGTGGCCCAGGAGCTTGAAACGTCGAATAAAATAATGATATTTTATTATTATTCAACTTCGGGCCGTTGTATCTTCTACCCGGAGCGTCCGATTGACGTGCCGTCAGTGGCGTTGAGGCCCTGATGGTACGGAAGAATTTTCTTGAGGGTTTTCAGGTGTTGGGACCGTGTTTGGGGTGTGGGCCCCATGAGGCCAGGTTTTGATGTTTTCGGAGAAACACAACTTTCTCATCAGGAGTCCGATTTTGGCGGATGAGTAGTTGATCCTGTGTGTTTTTCCGAGAGGATTGCAATGGTGTGATTCGTTCGATGTGTTTCGGGATCGAGGCATGGGCCCCACCCGAGATGGCTTTGGTGAATAATGCATTTTTCACCAGGTGTCCGTTTCAGACGAACGAGTAGTAGATCCTGTGTTTTTTATGAGGAGATCATCGTGATATGATCCGCTTGATGAGTTTCAGGATCGTTGTGTGGTCCCCGCACAGGCTAGCTATGGTGAATAGTTCCTTTTTCACTGGTTGTCTATTTCGGGCGAGTAAACAGCCTATCCTATGTATTTTTCCATGTAGATCGCGATGGTGGCCTCAGTATCGGCCTTGGTGCTGCGTAGTGTGGAATTGTTGCGTCTCACTCGGGTCAGCGATGTTTGGACCAGCAGTGGTTGAGGGTACTCCCTTGGTTCATTCCTACAGGGGTTCATGCGGCATCACAAACCTAGTAAAGGTTTTTGATCCTCTCGATGGGATATTTAATCTGATAGAGTTATGGCATCCCTACGGTGGGCTCAGAGCGAGATCCTATAGCATCGTTTCCCTAGATCAGGTTTTTGGTATCGCTGTGACCGCTTATCTATGGGCGGTGATCCCCTATCTAGTAGGTTAACTCCGTAGGGTTTGTGGAATCATCAAGAATATGATCCCCTACATGGTGGACCGTGCTCAGTGGGGTTATGGCATCGTCAGGTATACAATTACCTACTCATCATGAGGTTTATAGTAGGGTTGCCATATCGTTGGTTATATGATCCCCTACTCAGCGTGTGGTGTCGGTAGGGTTGCAGTATCATCGTTTCGATCCCCTATAATGAGAGATGTACCAAATAGGGTTTCAGTATCATCGTGACCATTGTGACATTGGTGATGATCCTCTATTTGAATGTCATGTTCCTGTCGAGTGCCAGACCGGGTTGTGGTATTCCCCAATAGACCCTGGGAGTGATCCTCTATCTGTGAGATCGTCGTCTACCAGTGTGGGTTCTGGTATCCCCTAGTGGACCCTAGGAGTGATCCCCTCTCTGAGGATTTTGGTGTTTATGTTTTTTCAGTGAGGTTTCCTTAGTGACACTATCCGAAGAGTGAGATCTCTTGGGTGAGTATCTGAGATGTTTGTGAGAAACCCGATGTAGTGTATCTCTCAGACGAGTGTCATCTGGGATGACAGTGATCGTGGAGCATGTTCTCCTAGTTGTGGAAAGTTACTGGTGATGATTTAGGTACCTCATGTGGCTTGTTGTGTGAGCTGAATATATCTGGATTGTTCAAGGTGTATGTATGGGCGTACACCTGAGCTGAGCTGACTAGTTGTGTTTAGCCGAGGATGGTCACAAGATGGAGTTTCTCTCTCGTTTGGGGTTGGGATGAGCGGACTATTGACTTTCAGTTGCTCTCTTTTTTTTGGGTTTTTGGGGTGCCTACTGAGTATTTTTTTACTCACCCCTGCACGGGCTTTGCCCGCACATGTTTGTGTCTTGTGCAGACCACAAGCCTTTCGATGGAGTCCTAAGAGGACCCGGAGCAGGAGGAGCTTAGTGAGTGGGTTTGACTAGGGTGTTTACCGGAGCTGTACTGATGAGCTTACCGACATGTGTTTTGGAAGTGTTTACCCTCCTTCTGAGCAGGTTGGACACTTTGCAGTTTTCTTTTGGTGGGCCCTGTTTTTCCCTTTTGTACTTTTTTTGTACTCTGGTTTGGGATAGTTGTATGCATGCATTTTTTTTCAGTTTTATATATCTCTGCACTGTTTCCTGGAGGTGTATGTGGGTGCATGTGTATAGTTACCTTGGGCTAATGCCTGCCATGTGTGTGATAGCCTACTCGGCGCTAGACACCAGCCCCTGTCCTATTGGAGGCGGGCTTGGGGTGTCGCGGATCGTGCCCCTTTGGGTCAGGTCGTGACACTTATGGATATAAAAGAAGAGGAAAAATAAAAATTACAACTTAATGATCTCACATATCACTCTACAAGTCAAGAGGAAAATTTTGGTGGTAGAGCCCTCCATTGGTAGAGGAAACATGTTGAAGGGTTTAATAAAAATATATCAAATTAATACACAAGTATTAATGGGATTAGTATTATAATGGTGAAGTAGCCCAAGATATAAGGATAAAGAGTCTCACGGAGAACATATGAAATGAAATCCTCACAAGTGGTTTTTCAAAAAAATAGCCACTAGCAAGGCTTGGAGAAAGAGTTGAAAAAAATATTCGATTCATCAAGAAAAACCACAATCATTAACATGAGGGTTTTATAGTCACCCCTCTCCCCTTTTACTTTATTATTAAATATGATAAATTGAGTGGTGTAGGATGAAGGGGTAGATACAATCCATGGGGGGTATTCACTATGTGTGCATTAAAATAAGTATTTCAAACACAAGAGTGCATGATGAAATAAAATTTATAGATAATTATGAAATTGAACAAATCATGAATTAAGTGTAGAATAATGTGAATTTAACCATACATGCTGGAATATATAGGAATCTACTGATATATTAAAGATATAGTAGATTTCAAGCCTATTTTGGAGTGATTCAGCTTTCAAATCCAATTTTTAGTTTTACTAATGAAGTTAGGATCTTTGAAAATCCTTTTAATTTATTTATTATAAACTAACATGTTGGTATCATCTGAGTGTTTTTTATGATACTCAGAATCTATTGGAAAAAATATATAATTATACCAACAAAGTGGTTTCAACAATTGGTGTATATAGGTTCAAAAAATAAGGGGGAGATAAATATTGGCTCATAAAATATACTTAGCCTCATCTTAAAGAATAATTCATTGTAGAGAAATTGGAAGAAATTGATTTCTAGTGGTGTCAAATAGATCTTGAAGTGGTATGTTCCACACCCATGTGTAAGGGTAGGAGTAGTCCATTGAAGAATATATATAAGGTTCCTTCAAGATCCTCAATACCAATGTAAAGGTGATACTAACTTTCTGACATGTCTAAGAGTACACCGACCTATGTAAAGGTAAGTATGAAAAGTTGAAGGCTATTCAAGGGTATATTGATCTAAGTAAAGGTACCTCATGAATTATTCTATATAATCATAGGATATAAAATAACCCCCTAATACATTAATAAAAAAAATTACTACATTAATTAATTACATAAACAATTAATATATATTATAAAAAATGTATTGGATTTATGTAAAATTAGAAAATAACTAAATTAAAACAACTATATATCTAATACAATCATATTTATTATGAAATAATATAACAAAAATAATCTATAAGAAAATTATTTTAAATAATATATAAAAATCATGACATTACTGTATCTTGGTTAAGTTTTAATACATAGATTAAAATGAAAACAATAGTCAGTAGAAAAGAAGAAGGATTTGGGACTCATGAATCTAATGTTTAAGAAGATCAAAATAAAAAAAATCCCTGAATTAGGGGAGAATGCATGAGGATAAGTGAATCAGCTAATGCTCAGGTGAGGGGAGAATAGGGATTGGGGAGAATAGGGCTTAGGAGTGAAGGGTAAGGGTGGGAGGCCAAGGGATACAAGAGAATTATATCCAAATGGGTTTTAAAAACCATTGGTATATCTCAACCTATACCAAAAGTTTTTTAAAAACCATTAGGATAGCCTATCTGTACCAATGTTTACATAAAAAATTGGTATAAATAGATTCCATCCACTATATAACCACAGTTTCTATAAACCATGGGTATATATATGCATGGGGATAACTCTATTTTCTAGTAATGAAACTCAGATACATTTGACCCGATTGTCCAAGATTCAGAAGGAAAAATAAAGAGTCAAATAGAAATTCTAAAATAAAGGAAAATATTGATTTCAAAGATAACAATGATATGTGGAGTTTATGTGAATATCTATCATCTAATAATAATGATAACATGATAATTATTTCATTTTATGTTAATGTTTACAAATATTCCTTTCTGAATGAAAATTAGAATATAAGAAAGATAAAAACTGATGGTTTATTAGAATTATCTTTACAACCAGAGTTTCTATGTCTATTAGACAATGAATCTGATGATGAAGTTAATGGGATTTCTAGAAATAAAGAATGAATAGAGAAATATATTGATGAAATTGAGGGTATATATCAAAGATTTTTTAAAATCTATACTAGACTTAAAGATATGGTTTATGAGAAAAAAGAATATCTTACTAAGTATTAGAATAAGTTGGATGGGGTGAGGAATGAAAACATTGAGTGATAGAGTTAATATTTTTATAATTATTCATATTTTTTTAAATGATTTAATCCCTTACAATTAAAAAATTTGATTTTATTTGGATCATTTTATGTTTTTTGGTGAGTTTAAAGCTTAGATGTGAAAAGTGGTTAATTCTGGACATTAAACAGTTTTATGTTACCTCTGTATTTTGGGAATAACTCCTAAAATTTTCATCCAATTCACGTGATTCATTTTTTAGGATTACATGGTACGTGGGATACAAATAAGTCTACTGGAATCATAGTCAATTCGAACTTAGAAAATCCAAAAAAAAATCAGTCAATGTGAACACTTATTCTGGCCTGGAGAATGGGCCTTACCTCATTCAATGATCCATATCTTAGGCTACCAACCACCAAATGGGGTGATTATAGTTGAGTTAAAAGTATAACTTAACTAGGAATATTTCCAATAAATTTTATGGATAAATGACTTAATTAAGGCTGCACTTTAACCGGTCAAAGCAGGGTTGGTGTAATAGTGATTGGCGGCCAAAAAAGTTAGGTCTACTAATTCGGCCACAACTCATTACAAAATGAACCAAATGCCTTGAAACTTCTTGGGTAGATGGAAAAATCCATTTCTCACCTCTTATAAGAAGGTAACTAAGATTTATTTGTTGATATGGTGGGAGAACCGAATCTGAACTTCTGGTGGATAGATTCTGGAAGAAATGTTCATGTTCTTATTTTCCCCTCTTTTATTTCTTTTTAGTTTTGTAATGCCTTATTCTTCCCCATTATTCTCAATTACCCTTACCATGGTGGGGTAAATATTATGAGTTATTGGGGAAGGTTAGGTTTTCCATTTTTTAATTTTTAAGTTCGCGTGCTTAATGTTAAGAAAATCTCTCTCTCTTTTGCAAGTTTGTTTCAATTGTAATAATGGTTTATATTATCTTGTGCAATTGTATTTGATTTTATATTCTATTGTTATTTTTTTTTTGTTTAATGAAAATTATATCCCTCACTAGGGTATGGTCTATATATGATGGAATAGATCATATCTTAGTGTTTAAGTACTTGGCGATTATCAGTACGTGTGAGAGTTGTAATGCATATTCAAGATTGTTTGGGATAAACAATAACCGATCGGGAATTGCCTAAATTAATTAAGAGTATTCACTGCAACTCTTTCACAAAAGTAATTATAGTAGACCAAAATAATATATTGTTAAGGTTTAATCTCACCAACACCATTGATCAAAGATGCGAGAGGAAGCGATTGTGAAATCTCACTTTAATCGGCTTAGTAGAAAAGAAATAGATAAAATCAAACTATGATAACATTGCAATTGGAAATCCAACCCTAAACTGATCACTCAATCCATATCACTATTTTCAGTAAATTTATTTACCAATTGCTTCTAATATTTTTTCTTTAATTATTTATCTTGTTTCATTGGTTTGTTTTCAAAATCAAACCAATTCAAAAACAACCACCACTTCTTTCTTAAATTTAAAGTTACAAACTTGATTGTTGAGAACTCTTCTCTGGAGACAACCTAGGTTAACCACTATACTATATTTTAAGTAATAAAATAATTCTTTTTGCCACACCCCAGGATAGGCACGTGTCAAAAATTGGCGTCGATGCCAGGGAGGCAGTTCCACAATATAATTATTAATATTTAACATCTTTCAATTAAAAAAACATAAAAAAAATTCTATGATGTTTTCAAATGATCATATCTTTAATTCATGGAACAACTACCCACATTTGGAACGAGTAGATGAGGCTTGTTATGATATATTTCAGATGCAAGAACTTCAAAATTACATAACAAAACTAGAGATCAAAGTAGAACTTGCATTTGAATATGTCCGTGCATTGATGAAAAAACCAGAACCTATGAATGAACCTGAGGAGGATAAGAAGGAAGAATTACCTACTGAGCTACATGTAGGTGATAAAAAATATCTAGATGCATTCTGGAATGAGTGTGAAGAACTACTTGATCCACATATTCCTTACAAAATAGAAGATCCAGAACCATTGAAGGAAGACACCACCAAAGCGGTGGAATTTGAAGAAAAGATGGAGGATCCTGACTACCTACCTCTATCCTATGAAATTCAAATACAATAGGAACCTCATACTGAAGAAGATATTGAATTCAAGACACTTAAGGGATATAATATTTTTCCTAAATCTTTTTTATTTTTATTATATAGAATCTGAATTGAGTATCACCTCCCCTTGCATGAAATTTTCAGATTCAGCCAACACATCTATTGCCTTGGTGGATGAGGAAAAATAAGAAGATACACCTGAAGAGGAACACCTAGAGATCCCCAAATATTTTGATAATTTATTGGAAGGAGTTCAAAATGACATCCAAGTGGACTTGCTTGAGGAAAAAGAGACACAATATGTTTACTTTGAAAGGTGAGAGTTTGATATTGATTCATCATGTTTTAATTTTATTCAAATAGAATTACACTATGATTTTCCCTTTGACTATTCTTTTTATGTAGCATACCTTGAGGAACTGATGGATAATGAAGAAGAATTCGTGAAAGTGGAAACCAATAAAGAGGAGGACTCATTCTTTGTCCTACCCCCACCATGAAAGTTTAATATCATTTTCATAGGGGTGGATTTGTTGTACTATATCCATGAAATCCTCAACAAAAAAGATGATGTTTATGATGGAAGGAAGAAGTTTTGGTGGTTCATATTAATGAAACTTCACCCACCATCGGATTGGGGATAACCAACTGAAACTGCCCATCTAGAGGCAATCAAAACCCAAGGCCCACTTGGGGGATTAAAACAAGATCTATCCTTCTATTCTCATTCTATTTATATTTTCTTTACTTTCAATAAATTTATTATGTTTTATTATCTACCTTTGTTTTTAGGTTTTTATATGCATAACACATTGGAGATTAACTCAAAATTGCACTAAAAATAAGTCAAGTTGTACCTTTCCTTTACACTTTATTGATTGATATGATTCAATTCAAAATATTCTTACATGTTAAATCAATTTGAATGTATTTCAGACACTACATCATTTAAGTTTGGGTGAGGGAACCTTTATAGTTCAACATTTTCAATTGTTTTTTTCTTCTTCTGTTTTTCAATTTTTTTTTGTGTTTTTAAACTTTTTGTGTGTTTTTGAAACTTTTAAGCTGAAATGATTATCATAAAAAATTTTGAAACCCATTTAAATGTGTGAAACAATTTATCCCATGAAACTGAGCTTAAATTAATGATGAAATTGACTTTGTTTCAAGTTCAAATATTTGTAAATTTCATGAAAAGTACTCTGATTTTTGAATCACATGCCACAATTCACTGTCTTTATATTTGAAATCACTTTTCTGTGAGGCTTCTAAACCTAATTTTCATAATATTTTCTTTTACCTCACTTCTTGAGAGAACCATACCATTCTTGATTTAACTAGAATTTTATTTATTCCTATAAAAACTTGAGGGTTTGAGGTACACGTGTTTTAAATGATTAAGGCATTTATTTGGTATTAAAGCCAATATTTCATATGAATCCTTTTCATTATGGCCTACCATGAACATTTAATCCTTGTAGCCCCTAGAATCCATGAACATCCTGTTAGGTTAGCTACATTACAAGCCAATTTTCTCTATCCAACCTGCTCCTGAAGTGAAATTTCACAATCTAGTTGAGCTTAAGTGTGGGGGGAGATTGACTTGTGTTGTGCTACCTCATTTGGAGGTAATTTGGGTGGAAAATAAAATGTTAAAGAAATGTGATTTTTTCTGAAAAAATCATTCCATTAGAATTTTTTCCTTTTTAAGCTTTCATGTATAAGAATTTGTGCCTTTTTAGAGCTTCTAATGAAAAAAGAAAGTTGTGCCTATCTGAAGCTTTAAAAAAAATCGTACTTGAGATGATAAAAAATGTTGCTACTGAAATGATAAATGGTGTGAAATTTCACTGATTTTTTATGTTGATGGATCTGATTTACTACTAATGAGAGTAATGAGGAGACCACACTTGAGTAAAAATTAGAATAATGCAATTTTTCTTCAAAAAGAGCCAAACCCTCCTTATTTTGCCTCATAATTTTTCACATCTAAATTATACAAACCTAAAGCCATAGAAAAACCTTGACAAGTACTCATGATAAAAATATGTCCTTGACTCACATTGGGTGGAGATTTAGAAATTTATCAATCCTATGGAAACCCTTGCATGAGTATTGGATGAGAAAGACATTGTTGAAAAATGATATTTGTGGAATGAGAGAAAATGCATGTTAGGTAAGTGTTTTGTGTGCATGGGAGAAGAAATAAAGAGGAAATATATTTAATGAACTAAATTTATAACTTTAAAGAATGGTTTTTTATAAGGCATGATATATTTTGTTTCTTGTTATTAAATTTTTAGATCTCATGAATATATGTTTTAAATTTGCTTTGATTTGATTTTGATGTTTACTTGTCCAGGAGTCCAAGTTATAAGTGTGGGGAAATTGATAGAGTTAATATTTTCATAATTATTCATATGTTTTTAAATGATTTAATCCCTTACAATTAACCAATTTTAGCTTCTTTGGATTATTTTATGTTTTTGGTGATTTTTAAGCTTAAATGTGAAAAGTGGTTAATTCTGGACATTAAATAGTTTTATGTTACCTCTGTATTTCGTTCAAAACTCCTAAAATTATCATAAAATTCATGTGATTCATTTTTTTAGGATTACATGGTTTTTGGGATACAAATAAGTATTCTTGACCCATATCCAATTCTAACTAAAAAAAATCCAAAAAAAAATCAGTCAATGTGAACACTTATTCTGGCCGGCAGAATGGACCTTACCTCATTCAATGATCCATATCTCAGGCTACCGACTACAAAATGGGGTGATTCTAGCTGAGTTCTGAGTCAAAATTAACAATAAATATTCCCAATAAATTTCATGAAGAAATTAGTTTATTAAAGATGAAATTAAACCGGTAAAAGTAGGGTTGGTGGAATAGTGATTGGCGGAAAAAAACCAGGTTTACTAATTCGGCCATAACTCATTCTAAACTGTACCAAATGCCTTGAAACTTATTGGGTAGATGGAAAAATCCATTAATAACCTCATATAATAAGGTAACTAGGCCTGATTAGATGATATTGTTGGATAACCGAAGCTGAACTTCTGGTGGATAGATTCTGGAGGAAATGTTCACGTTCTTCTTTTCACCTCTTTTATTTCTTTTTAGTTTTGTAATGCCTTCTTCTTCCCCATTCTTCTCAATTACCCTTACCATGGTGGGTTAAATCTTATGATTTATTGGGGAAGGTTATGTTTTCCATTTTTTAATTTTTATTTTCATGTTCTTAATGTTAATAAAATCTCTATCTCTTTTTCAAGTTTGTTTCAATTGTAATAACGGTTTATATTATCTTGTGCGATTGTATTTGATTTTATATTATGTTGTTATTATTTATTTGTTTAATTAAAATTATATCCCTCACTAGTTTTTGATATATATACTATTGAATAGATTAGAGCTTAGTGTTGAAGTACTTGGTGATTATCAGTACGTGTGAGAGTTGTAATGCATATTCAAGATTTTTTGTGATAAACAAGACCCGATCAAGAGTTGCCTTAATTAATTGAGACTATTCGCTGAAACTATTTCAAAAATGGAAGGATATTATAACAAAATAAGATATTGTTAAGGTTTAATCTCACCAACACCATTGATCAAAGATGTGAGAGGAAGCGATTGTGAAATCTCACTTTAATTGGCTTAGCGAAAGAGAAATGGATAAAATCAAACTATGATAACATTGCAATTGGAAATACAACCCTGAACTTATCACTCAATCCATCTCACTATTTTCAATCAATTTCTTTACCAATTGATTCTAATATTTTTACTTTAATTATTTCTTTTTTTTGTTGCTTTGTTTTCAAAACCAAACCAATTAAAAAACAACCACCACTAACTTGATTGTTGAGCACTCCTCTCTAGAGACAACCTAGGTTAACCACTATACTATATTTTAACTTAGAAAATAATTGTTTTTTCCACACTCCATTATAGGAACGTGTCATTGAGTTGACATCTAATCTAGACAAATTGAAAAGTATGGTCACTAAGCTAACTTCTGAGAAAAAGAGAAAGTATGTATATTTCATAGAGGATATAATTTCTAAGATTATCTCTGAAGTGAATAATAAAGATTCTAACAATTATGAAACAAAGAAAAAGAATATAAAAAATTATTAATGAGTTAGGAGAATCTAAGAGAGAAATTTATGAGCTAAATTTCAAATTAAAAACTAAATCAACTTTTTTAATATCATTGAAAGGTAAGAATAAATTTATGGGACTTAAGTTAGAAGTTAAAATACTAAATAAGTTATTGGTGAACTTTAAAATTGGGAGTGGACCAGTAAAAAATATATAAAGATAATTTAATCCAAAGATAAATATTTCTAGGATTGGACATAAATCCACCAGAAGCATGCATTATCAGTCTAACTATTGTGTACCAAGTAGTTCCCCTTACTATACTATGCACTAAAGAGGCATACATTAGAGAAGGTGATATTATTTAAACAAGGTTTAGTCCTTTATATAATAAAAGAATTTATTTCAAAGAATCTTTCATTTCTTCAGTATAGTAGAACCAAAAATATTTGGGTGCCTAAAGTTATATTCACATATAATTCTGAACCCAACATGGTTTGGATTCCCCAGACATAATTTTTAATTTTATGAAGCGGTTATGTACCAAAAACTAAATTTCAATATATGGTACCTGATATTTTTTATTTAGAACATACTTCATCTATATATATTTTATTATTTTTATAAGTTTAATTTATTTGAAAGTTTTTCATTAAATGTTAACTATTTTATTAAGGGGTATTTATTTATTTTATTTATTTAATTTCTATACAAGTTTTTCTTCTAATGTTAATTTAAATATAAGACATGGATTTGATTTTTTTGAACTAATTCTAGAACCATATTCTATGGAAGAATAGAAATCCATTACTATGAAAGATAACTTATGGAGTTTTTCAAAATTTCCCCCATTTTCCCTATATTAATTTTTTACTAGTTTTTATTTTACTTTGCATACTTATCTATTTATATAATTAAATTTTTGAGGAATTTGTTTATTAAATAATTTATATGTCTTTCTAAAGAAATTTAAAATTTAAACTTTTTATAAGAGTTGGTAGTAATTGATATCTGGTGGGATTCAATATGGACCATTGGTGTATGCTATCATGATGCGTCTAATTTGAAAATTAAATCACCTATTGGTTATTGTTGAAGTGGTGAGTAGGGGTCGAACCATAGGGAGATCAAGTTTAGTTCACTAACTAAGTATCTTTCAATAATTTTCAGGCGAACATACGATGAGAGAATATTTTCATATTTTTTTATAATTTTTATAAAACTATAAATTAAAGAAGCAATGATACTAAAGAAAATAAAACTAAACAAGATGATGAAATTTGGATTAGAAAAGCATGTCTGGGATGATAACATCATAAAGAGACTATTGTGCATTCCATGGATATTTTTTTGTGTGATTAAATATTTATTCATCTTAATTATGTCTAGTTATAAATTTAAAATCCCTTTTTAGAAGCATATTTTATCTCTAATTTTATTTAAATTCCCATTCCCTAGTGTTATAAATAAATTTTGAGACACATTTGAGTGTCAAGATATTAGGTGAAATAATACAACCCATTTTTTAAAAAGTTACATCACATATTTTCTTAAAGATTAGTGGACGAAGATAACTTTCTTAGTATTGCTTCAACCACTATGAATTAAATTGGCCAAATTTAATTTAAAAATTAAATTCAAAAAAATTTAATTGAAAATTAAATTCAAAAAAATTTAATTAATTTGATAAAAATTCAATTGAAAATAAATTCAAATGATTAACTGATCACAAAAAAAACACTTAAATGGAATCCACATCAATTTTCCTACTCATTCAACATTGTGAAAAAAATTTGGCCTGATATAATGAAAAAAATACACGTGTCACATAAAATAATAAGTCATGAAAATATGTCTATGTTAGAAAATTAAGTAGTGTGAGACTGAACTCTCAACACGTGAAGAAACTCTTCGCCCATCGATCATTGAACACAAGTGAACCCTCAATGTGTGTTGACATCACACACAATCTATAAGAGACTACATGCACCCGAAATCATAACTAATGGAACTATACTAATTCCCACTTCAGAACCAATTTTTCATCAACACATACCAATAAAAACTCACACAGTGAGGTCAGGCTATTGGAGTGGATTATCGTAAGTGGAGGATGGTGGCGATTTTGGGTACCACATAGGAAGGAGCTGAGACGTCAGCTAGGATGTGCAAGCAAGAGGAAGGAGTGTATAGAGGGTTGTGACCTCCCTAGGCTTCTCAACATGAGGGTTTTATTTGGGGTGAATATTTTCCACTTCATCCCTGCATATATGAGGAGTGGGAGGAATATGAGGATTTTCCTATGCTGATGCTCAAAAGAGATCGACCTCCTGTAATGAACCAATTTTTTATCAATGGAATTCCCTTATTTTAATTATAACTTATAGTGTAATCACATAAGATTAATTATAGAACACAATAAAAACCTTATAAATGAAGAATGAGTGAAGTAAAATGTATTTCTAGAAGTTAAGGAATGTATGCTGATGAAATAGTAACTTGACATTTGGAATAGTAATATGACCCTTATAAATAGTAAAATATCCAATTGAATAGTAAAATAACTAATGAAAGTATAAATAAATTTTATCTGTCTTATAAGTGACACTATGATATAAATATATCATAGTATAAGTATGTAAATATTTTAAAAATTATTAATTAAGTGTTGGTATTTTTGTAAGTCATGTATATTTAATTAAAATTTTATGATTAATTTAATAATTTAAAAGAAAATTTATTTTCATAAGATGTATTCATAAATAATTATTTTGATGACTTATTATTATAAGATAATTTTAAGATACCTTAATTAATTTTTCAAAGTGTTAGAAAAGCAGTTTTAATTTTAAAATTTGTATTTTTCAATTAAATTATGATTTTAATTAAAAAATAAATTTCTCATTTTTAGAAAATTATTTTCATAAAATGGAGTTAATTTTTTAATTCTACACGTTGAAAAATTTTTGGGGTTAATTTTTTGGATTTTTCTAAAATACTTGAATTTTTGGTAAATAGTAAAATACGATAATTTATGATAAATGCTAAATAAATGAATTTATACATCATGCTTGAGTCATGGATGATGTAAATGACCTTTAGTTCAAACTCAAATTCTCCCTTTACTATTTTTGGTCATAAGAATGAATAATATTCATACTCTTGAGAAAAAATATTAAACTAATGATTAAAATAATGGGAAACCCCTCTTCTCCTCCACTATAAATACCACCCCTATTTACCTCTTCTCCTCTCACCTCTCAATCCTTGTTCCTAGTCCAAATTATGCTAAAATCTCTTCCCAAGATCCTCCCACACGTCTAGAAACCATTGGTCTCATAAACATACTAAAACCTCTCCCCTAAAGAGGCTCTCAAGGAAGATATATTCAAGAGCTAAATTCCTCTTTTCATTTCTTTTATTTTCTTTTTAAGTTTTTTGTTTTATTTTATATCCTCACCTCTCATCATTCAAATGTTATGATAACTACAGTACCTTACATGTACTATAATTTTGTTATAATAATTTAATAATCCATCATCATCTCTCCTTTCCCCTCCTTTTATGCTAGAAATGAAAATACCATCTGAGATGTGTTAATTTATCATATTCAAGGATGAAAAATTTTCAATTTAGATTACCGTCTTCAATTTTGGTCATGAAACCATTTTTACAGTTGAACCAAAAAATAATATATGTATTATTTATTATATAATATTATGGAATCTTTTTGTACACATGATATTAATTTATAAAGAAAAATGAGTTTGTTGTGATAAAAAAACCGCCCATTAACCAAAACGGTTATCATTAAGGTTTTATATAATGATTCATATTCACTATAAATAATCAAATGAATCTTATAACCTTGTAATATTATTTATTTTAACTAATAACATATAACATCAATTCTGGATAACCATTCTAATATTACATGTTTATCTGTACATGTATATCAGTAAACTGATCATGAAAACCAATGAAACAAATACTCCCAAACAATGAAATTGAACCGCTTAACCCATAAAAAAGACCATTAAATAACTTAATAAGGTTATAATAAATAAATAACATGAATAATAGGTTCTTTAATTATTAATTAATGAACCTAATTTGATTATTCATGTCCTTAAGATCATGTGAAGAACACCTTCAAACTTATGGTAAGAGATTCTACCCAAACCACCATTATTCCTTCGGGTTGCTCTATATTTCTTTTTACCCAAATTAAGTTATCTATTATTTTTATTTAAATCTTAGAAATTATATTTATATGATACAAACACATGTATCAATATCCATTCATCATTCTATTTCAGGGATATACATGTTTTTTAAATGATTTCCTCATAAATACTTCCTGATAAGCAAACCTGTTTTAAGGGAACTTCCAGAATTCTTTCCCATTTTCAAGGGAACTCTATCATATATTTTAAGACACCATTTTTTTATAAAATAAGTATTTTTATTATGAAAAACTTCTTGTTTCACTTCTGGTTTTATATAAAATATTATTCCCTTTTCTATTTTAAGTCTCTTTAGTATTTTCCTTAAAACCGCACCAAAATGTTTTAATGCTAGAATTTATTAAATAATCTTCTTACATGTTATCACATATATTTGAAATCACTTACCATGATATATACCTATTTTACCTTGTGAATTTTCATGTGTGTTTTAATTTATTTATTTTATGGACACTTGTATGATACACCCATTTATTATGCTTTATGACATAATTATGATACCAATTTCTTTCCATGGGTACCCTTATGTTTATGTATGATCGATTATGTATGATTATTTATGTGGAAAGCATATTCATAAACATGTTATGATGAGTGAAACCAGATAATTCTCTAATACATTGGGAAAAGTTGAGTCTCATGAGATGTTATGTGAAACAATCTTGGCGGTTAGCCTTGACTCGTGATACCATGTGCAATAGTCTTAGTGGTTAAACTTGACTTGTACTCATATATGTGAAATGTGTCTTGAATCATTATAAATTCATGTTTTATGTTTCTTCCACATTACTATGACTCCATGTTTATATGATCCCATGATTATATGTTATGATTCCATATGTTCCATGCCTTTTTATATCATTATGTCATGCCTTCTAACCCATGTACTAAATCTTTATTCTTATATTTATTCCCTTACTTGTTTTTAGATCATCCATTTATTCATGTTATCTTTAGGTTATCCTGTTAATATGTTTGATCAAAATGGAAGTTAGGATATATTTATGAAGATTAAATAATGAAATGTTTTATTTAGTCCCATGTTTTTAATTTTATGTACCTAGTCTTCCAAGACACTAGACTTTACAATCCTTAGATTGTAATTTGAAGTTTAATTACACTTAAAATAATGTAATGATATATGTAAAAGGATGGGGTTTCTATAGTTGGTATCAAATTATGGTCTAGTTATTTTTAGAGATTAATAATATATCACTTTAGTAAGAACCTTAGGGGTGAGACAAAGTGTAAGAAAAAATCCCTAAATTTTGTTAAGTATAGAGTAAGTGGTTTATCAAGCAAATAAATACCTGTTTGGATACAAAAAAGTGAATGTGGATCTGTAAAAGATGTATCTAGTGGTAAAACCCAAAAATACTACTTTGAGCTAGACTCGAATAGGAACTAGTGCACGACAATAGGCCCTGATTCACTCCTAGTTTGACACTCCTGTGAGATATGATTTGGTAAATTCATAATATCATTATGAATCATTATTAAGGGAATAAAAAAAATAATCCCATAAGAATAAATGTTAGAGAATAGATCATGGGTAACCTGAATTGAAACCTAGGGAATCACGAGTTAGGATATACTTTTACTTTAAGGCTTTATCCTTTTATGTTTAAAAGTTTCCTTTTTTATTCTTATTAGATAAGTATTCAATCCACCTAATTGAAATTTCTTTTTATTAGTTAATGGCAGGAAATTAAAGAACACATGACAACAATCAATGTGATAGGAAATTTGATGATTTCCCTAATGATATGCCTGATATGATGGGAATGAGTGCTCAAAACTTTATGACAGTACTAGCTTAGCTGACTCAAGTTATGAATAATAACTTGAATCATGTGGGACACCCTTATCCTCTAAGGAAAGAGAAAGTTACCATTGAATCATTCATGCATAAAAGGCCTCCCATGTTTAGTGGATCTTCTAATCCCCTCCTTGTGAAACAGTGGATTAAATATATTGAAAAGACATTCTTTATTCTTTAGTTCTCAGAAGAAAACAAATTTGTACTGACAGTCTATCGTTTTGATGGGGAATAGGATCAGTGGTGGACATTGATAAAAAACACAAAGTCCCAAGAGAAAATTGATTCCATGTATTGGGAGAAATTCAACAAAATGTTTTTCAATAAATATTTTTTCCGAACCCTGCGTATCAAGATGGAAGGAGAGTTCCTTAGACTCAAGTAGAAGGAAGATGAGTCAATAGGGGTGTATGAAGAAAACTTCACAAGGCTTTCAAGATAAACCTTTTTATTTTTCATGAACAATGAAATCAAGGTGGATCTATTATATAGAAAACTAAAGCCAAGTCTACGAAAATTGTTGGAAATTTGAGACTTCAAAAGTTATAAGGAGATTGTCTGTTGTGCCCTTCAAGTTGAAATGGAGATCATAGACTCTCAATGGTCCTATGGGTTCGGCGATAAAAAATAGAAAATGGAGTCTAATATGAGTGGTTTGAAAAATAAATCCCATGATAGAAAAAAGATCTAACATCCCACTTGTCAAAATTGTGGGAATAAGCATCCTAGTAATTTTCTAAAGGGAACCAAGAATTGCTTCAAATGTGGAAGAATGAGACATCTGGATAATAATTTCCTAAGGAATATGAATAATCCCACTAATGTGGAAGAATAAAATAAGGTTCAGATCAATAATCATCTTGTAGTGTAGTGTTACAACTACAAGGAGATTAGGTATTATGCGAACAATTTCCCTAAGCCAAGGGTTGTCAAATTTAATCAACAACAACCTCCAAGGAAACAAGTAAGGGTTATGCTATCACTAATGATGAGGTGGAGCTTAACAACTATGTGGTGACATGTAAACTAGTTATTTATTCAAGAATAGTAAACAAACTATTTAATTCTAGTGCTATGAATTCTTTCATATCATGCAAGTTTAGTAGAACTATTCAAACACCACCTCAAAATTTGGAGATTGAGTTATTTTTGAGAATAGAAAATTGAGAAATTATTGAACCCAAAGTATATAACTCCTCCCCGATTAACATTTGTGGACTGAACCTCCCAAAAATCACTCCATACTTCCTTTAGTGGAGTGAAGTGTTATCTTGGGCATGGATTAGCTATCTTTATATAAATCCAACATAAACTATCAAGAAAGAGAGATCACTCTTCACATCCCATAACATCCTCCAACCCTATACAAGTATAATAAGGAAAATGAATCTCCTTTGGAATCATTGTCTCAAGTGTGGATATTTCTACCTTATGAGAAAGCATATCTAGATCAAATGATTGAGACAAAGGAGAGAATCATGCTCGAAGACATGCCCATTGTGAGGGATTACATTGATGTATTCCCTAAAGAGTTTCCAGGTCTTCCTCCTGATCGAGAGGTTGATTTCTCAATTGAACTTATTCTTAGATCTTTTCTTATATCAAAGACACCTTATAGAATGACCACCATATAGTTTTAAGAGATGAAGAAGCAGTTATAGGAGAATCTAGAGAAGGGTTTTATATTCCCAAGTGCTTCACCATGGGGTGTGCCAATTCTATTTGTCAAGAAGAAGGATGGATAAATGCACCTCTGCATTGATTATTTTGAGCTCAATAAAATCATGATAAAGAACAAGTATCCCCTGCCTCAGATAGATGAATTGTTCGATCAACTACGTGGGGACATTTATTTCTGTAAGTTGGACCTTCAGTTGGTATTTCACCAATTAAAGATAAGGAAGGAAAATATTCCCAAATTTACCTTTCAAATGAGGTATGGACACTATGATTTCATAGTGATTCCCTTTAGACTCACTAAAACTCCATATATATTTATGGATTTAATGAATAAATTCTTATATATTACCTCAAAAATTTTTTGGTAGTCTTTATCAATGATATTCTGATATACTCTAAGAGCAAAGAAGAACATGAGGAGAATTTGAATACTATGTTGAAGACTTTTTGAAGAGAGAAGATATATGAAAATTATAGTAAATGTGAGTTATGGATGGTGGAAGTATCATTCTTAGGGTATGTTATCACTAGTAAAGGGATATATGTGGACCCTTCCAAGACAAAGACAATCGAAGAGTGTCCCAGGACAATATCAATAACAGAGATCCATAGTTTCCTTAGTCTATATGGGTATTACAGATGATTTTTGGAGAACTTATCATGATTGTAAAACCAAATGACCAAGATGAAATGAAAGAGAGTGAATTTTTTATGGACTCTAGAATGTGAGGAAATCTTTAAGGAGATCAAAAAGAGGCTTATCATTGTACCAATAATCATACTCCTAAAAAGTTGAGAACTATTTTTGGTGTACAAAGATTCTTAAAAGAAAGCATTAGGTTGTGTACTAATGAAAAATGATAAAGTGATATCATATACTTCAATATAGCTGAAAACCCATGATCAAAACTATCCCATGCATGATCTGGAGTTGGAAACTATGATCTTTGCATTGAAAATATGTCAACATTATCTATATGGGGATAAGTGTGAGATATATACTAATCACAAGAGTCTCAAATATATATTCACATAGATGGATCTTAATATACACCAAGAAATATGGTTAGATATCATTAAGGATTATGACTGCTCAATCCACTACCATCCTGGTAAGGAAAATAAGGTAACAGATGCTCTAAGTAGAAAGGATCCTGCATCTTTATCAATGATAAGAATTGAAAAGGATCCAATATTATTAGATTTGAAGAGGATGGACATGGGAATCATTAAGGTAGGAACATCATCAATCCTTTCTCAAATGATTGCTCAACCATCCCTTATAGAGAAAATATAGGATGCTAAAAGAAAAGATGTGGAAATTTTGAAAAGGGTGGAAGCTATTAGAAATGGTAAATCCTATGAGTTCAAGATTAAAGAGAAAGGATTTGTAATATTTGGGTCACGATTATGTGTACCATCCAATATAGAGATAAAGAAGGATCTTTTGAATGATTCACATAGCTCAACCTTCACTATTCACTAAGGGAGCACAAAGATGTATCAAGATCTCTGAGAGAACTTTTGGTGGGAAAATGTGAAGAAGGAGATTGCTGAATATACATCAAAGTTCCTGATATGTCAATAAGTTAAGGATGAAAGAAAAAAGAATAAGGGGATGATGAAACCACTATCCATACCAACATGGAAGTGGGAGAAAATTACTGTGGACCTTTTCACTGGACTTCCAAGGACATCCATAGGAAACAATGCTATATGGGTTATTGTAGATCATCTTACAAAGACAAATCACTTTATCGCAGTTCAATAGGAATTTTCATTTGATAAAATTGCATGGATATATATCAAAGAGGTGGTAAGGCTGCATGGAGTACCAATATCTATTATATCTGATAGAGATTTTAGATTCACCTATAAGTTCTAGAAAAGTATCCAACATGATCTAAGTACTAAATTAAACTTTAGTATGGCCTATCATCCTCAAACTGATGGCCAATCTATGTGAACTGTTCAGACACTAGAAGACATGTTGAGAGAGTATTCTATGGACTTTAAAGAAGGATGGTACAAACATCTTATACTGGTCTAATTATCCTAAAATAATAGATTCCACTCGAGCATCCGAATGGAACCATATGAATCCCTTTATAAGAAAGGGTGGAGAACACTGGCGTGTTGGGATGAAGTCGATGAGCGTAAGCTGCTGGGACCTGAAATTATTGAATAAATGGTAGAGAAGTTTAAAACCATTCATAAGAACATCAAGGTAGCCCAAAGTTGGTAAAAGAGATATGAAAACAATCATAGATGAGACCTTGAGTTCAAAGTTGGAGAAATGGTATTTCTCCACATCCATGGAAGAAGGTCATGAGATTTGGGAATAAAGGAAAGCTAAGTCCTAAGTACATTTCCCTCTTTGAGATCCTTGACCACGTTGGATATGTGGCCTATCGAATAACACTTCCACCTATTATATATAAAGTACACGATGTATTCCACGTATCCCTCTTAAGGAAGTGCATAACAGATCCTTAAAAAGTATTGTCTTCAGAGGTGGTATAGTAGGAGAATGATCTTTCTTATGAGGAGTAGCTTGTGAAGATCTTGGATCATATAGATAAAGTTATATGCAACAAGACTACTCACCTAGTCAAAGTAATATATAAGAACCATAAGTATGAAGAGGAAACATGGGAATTGGAGGAAGTAATGAAGGAAAAGTACCCACACCTATTTACAGATTAGAATGTAAAATGAAATTTTGAGGGAGAAATTTCATAAGGGGGGAATAATGTAATAACCCAATGTTTTATCAATGGAATTACCTTCTTATAATTATATCTTATAGTGTAATCACATAAGATTACTTATAGAAAATAATAAAAACTGTATAAATGAATAATGAGTGAAATAAAAGGTATCTCTAGAAGTTAATGTACATATACCGATAAAATAATAACGTGACATTTGGAATAGTAATGTGACCGTTATGAATAGTAAACCGTCCAATTGAATAGTAACCATACTAATGAAATTATAAATAAAATTTTTCCATATTATAAGTGACACTACGATATAAATATATCATAGTATAAGTAAGTAAATATTTTAAAAATTATTAATTAAGTGTTGGTATTTTTGTAAGTCATGTATATTAAATTACAATTTTATGATTAATTTAGTAATTTAAAAGAAAATTAATTTTCATAAAATGTATTCATAAATAATTATTTTTTTGACTTATGATTATAAGGTAATTTTAAGATACCTTAATTAATTTTTCAAAGTGTTAGAAAAGAATTTTTAATTTTAAAATATGTATTTTTCAAGTAAATTATGATTTTAATTAAAAATTAAATTTCTCCTATTTAGAAAATTATTTTCATAAAATTTATTTCATTTTTTAATTATACATGTCAAAAAATGGTTGGAGTGAATTTTTGGTATTTTTCTAAAATACTAGAATTTTCGATGAATAGTAAAATATGATAATTTACAATAAATGCTATATAAATGAATTTCTACATCATTATTGAGTCATGGATGATTTAAATGGCCTTTGGTTAAAACTCACATGATATATTTACTATTTTTTTTCACAATAATCAAGACTATTCATAGTCTTGACCAAAAATATTAAACTAATGATTAAAATAATGGGAAACCCCTCCTCTCCTCCACTATAAATACCACCCTCTTTACCCCCACTCCTAACACCTCTAATGCCATGTTCCTCATCCAAATTCTACTCAAATATCTTCCTAAGATCCTCCCCCATGTCCATAATCCCTTGTTATTATAAAAATACCAAAACCTCTCCTCTAAAGAGGCTCTTAAGGAAGATATATTCAAGATATAAATTCCTCTTTTCATTTATTTTATTTTATTTTCAAGTTCTTTTATTTTCTTTTCTATCATCACCTATCCTAATACAAATGTTATGATAACTCTAGTACATTACATGTAATTGAATTTTTTTTATGATAATATAATAATTCATCATCATCTCTCCTTTCTCCTTGTATGCTAGAAATGAAAACACCACCCGAGATGTGTTAATTTATCATATTCAAGGATGACAAGTTTTCAATTTCTTTTACCATCTTCAATTCTAGTAATGAAACCATTTTTAATATTAAACCAAAAAATAATATATGTATTATTTATTATTTAAGGTTCGATAAACTTTTTTTACACATGATATTAATTTATAAAGCAAAGTGAGTTCGTTGTGATAAAAAAACTCGCAAATTAACCAAAATGTTTATCATTAAAGTTTTATATAATGATTCATCTTCACTACAAATAACCAAATGAATTTTATAGCCATTAAATCTTCTGGATGTTCACTAATATAATATACCATCAATTCTGGACAACCATTCTCATATTACATGTTTATCCGTACATGTATATAAGTAAACTAATCATGAAAACCAAGGAAACAAATTCTCCCAAACAATGAAATTGAACCTCTTAACCCATAAAAAAGACCATGAAAGAACTTAATAAGGTTATAATAAATAAATAAAATTTATAAGTGGTTCTGTAATTATTAATTAATTAACCTAATTTTATTATTCAAGTCATTAAGATCAAGTGAAGAACACCTTCAAATTTAAGGTAAGAGATTCTACCCGAACCTCCATTATTCCTTAGGATTTCTCTATATTTATTTTTACCTAAATGAAGTTATCTATTATTTTTATTTACATATTCTAAATTCTGTGTATATTATCAAAACTTATGTGTCAATATCCATTCATCACTCTCTTTTAGGGATATACATGTTTTTTAAATGTTTTCCTCCAAAATACTTCCCAATAAGAAAACCCGTTTTAAGGGAACTTCCTTAATTCTTACCCAATTTCAAGTGCACTATATCATCTATTTTAATCCACCATTATTTTTATAAAATCAGTCTTTTTATTATTAAAACCTTCTTGGTTCACTTATGTTTTTATATAAAAGATTTTGACCTTTTCTATTTTAAGGCTCTATTATTTTCCTTAAAACCACACCAAAATGTTTTAATGCTATAATTTATTAAATACTCTTCTTACATGTTATCACTTATGTTTGAAATAACTTACCATTATATATTACTATTTTACCTTGTGAATTTTCATGTATGTTTTAATTCCTTTATTTCATGGACACTTGTATGATACACCCATTTATGATACCCATTTCTTTCCATGGGTACCCTTATGCTTATATATGATTGATTATGTATGATTATATATGTGGAAAGCATATTCATGAACATGTTATGATGGGTGAACCTAGATAGAACTCTAATTCATTGGGTAAAGTTGTGTCTCATGAGACGTCATGTGCAACGGTCTTGGTGGTTAGCCTTGACTCGTGCTACCATGTGAAACAGTCTTGGTGGTTAAACTTGACTTATTCTACTCTATGTGAAAAGAGCCTTGAATCATGATAAATTCATGTTTTATGTTACTTCCACATTACTATGACTCTATGTTTATATGATCCCATGATTATATCTTATGATTCCATACATTCCATGTATTTTTATATCATTGTGTAATTCCTTTTAACCCATGTTTTAAAGATTTATTCTTATATTTATTCCCTCACTGGGATTTTCAGATCATCCCTTTGTTAATGTTATCCCTAGGTTATCCTATAAATATGTTTGATCAAAATGGAAGTTAAGAGATATTTATGAATATTAAACAAATAAATGTTTTATCTAGTCCCATGTTTTCAGTTTTATGTATCTAGTATTTCAAGACACTAGAATTTACGATCCTTGGCTTGTAATTTGAAGTTTAATTATGCTTAAAATCATGTAATGATATGGGTAAAAGGTTGGGGTTTCTATAACTCCTATGTACATGAAGGCCCCTAGATATCTGTATTTCAAATTTAAACTTAATTGAAATTATAAAAACATGATGCATGAAACATTAATATAAATTAATAATAATACTAAATTACTAATTTTAAAATATAATTAACTAAGAATTAAAAAATAATTAAAACTCTAAAAAAATATAAAAATAATAAAAAAACTAAAATGGTTAAAATAGATAATAAAAATTATGTTTGAAAATTATAAAAATGTTAGTAAAATCCATGTTCATTGAATCACCCACACTTATAATTTCTCACTCAGAAGAAAGACAATAAAAAACAACATGAAACTGCACCCTATTAAAATAAGAGCAACATGATCACATGTTTAAAACTTTTCAATCCCTTTACAAAAATATAATGTTTCATCTAAAATCCTAATTTTCAAAAACAAATTCCTTTACAATTGCATTCATTCAAAAATAAGAATCTATGCTCATGCATCAATCTGACCTACCTCTCCATCACTCACATTTCTCAAAACAAATTTTGAACCAAATTATGCTCAATTATCATACACATGAATGATTAAAATATTATTTCCATGAATTTAACATATCCACTAGTGGAAATCAAAATAGTGAAACTTTAAAAACTCTTATCACCTTTATGGAAAAGAATGGAAAGTTATAGAATACCTAACATGATCATGATTAACTAAAGAAATAAAGAAATATGAGGTGATGAAAAAATGATCCAGAATCCTCATTAGTATGGAAATATAAAATCAGACAACACATATGAGCATGAGTGAAGATAATTTTCTAAAAACTAAACAAGTTTTAGGATTTTTTTTTCAAATCATGGAATAATATCAACAATCATCAAACTAATGATGTCAAGAATCAAAGAATTTCAACCTATAACATGTGATCAGGATGACTTGAGATATAAGTTGTATTTCCCCGAATATGTTACTACAGAAATACAATAGCTTTCATGTGGTATCGACAATGACAAAGATGTTAGTTTTTTTTCATTTTTCAAATTTCCAATTTATTTTTCATTTTCTAGTTAGTTATTTTATATAGTGACCTTGATTTTTCTTACATTAATATTACATAATTTTAAATATAAACAACATAATAGTTCTATAAAACTAGGATCCAAAGGTTTTTTATATTGGGAAAATTAGGAGAATACATAACTTTTACATAATAAAACATAAAAATTTATTCAATTCCTTTATCTTTAGCTTCTTATTGGCCCTCATGTTCTCCTTAGTACAAGTATTCACTTGAGGATATACATCAAAATAAGGGGTGATCTAAAAGACTAGTAATAGGATGAATAAGAGACATCAAACATGAGTGAGTATAATCATAATTATAACATAATCATTATAATCATGAGTTAAATCATTAGATAAAATTATGGAATGTGGAAATGCATAAAAATGAAATATCATGTCTTAGTGGTCAACCACAACACATAGTTGTGAAAAAAGATAGCATCGTGTTCACACATATTGTAATTTTTCTCATGGGATACATCATATTACCCAATGCATTGGAGTACTATATAATTCTGGGCACACCCTTCACATCATAACATTTACATGCACTATGTAATTCCGGGCACACATGTCACATCATAACATTTACATTATCATGCACGCGACATAAAATATATATCAATCTTGGACCTAAAGTAAACCATGGAAAGGAATGAGTTTCATTTCATAGAGAATAATTTCATGAATAAACATTGGGGTTCCCAAAATAAATAGGGAATACCATACTTGATAAAATAAGCATCAATCTTGAGTGAAGAAGAAACAATCTCACGAGAAGTAAAAGATGTATTTTTTTTGGAAAGAAGAGTTATTTTGGAAAAATATTTTCATATTTTATAAAAATAGATTGGAAGAATGTATATCCTAGAAAAGAAAATGGAAGGACAAATAAATGGTATTTAAGGAAAATTAATGGAATATCCATACTGAAAATGGAGTGAAAGAGGGAAAACCCAAAGAAAGAGATTTGAGTTCAAGAATCCCCTTATCTTATGTCTGAATGATTTATTCACTTTAATATCCTATAAAATAAAATAAAATTCATTAATTAACAATTTAATAAAATTTTATAAATTAATTTTATTCATTATAGTTTTATTAAGTTCATTTATGGTCTTTTTGATGATTATAGAGTTTAATTTCATCGTTTGGGAGTCTTCATTTTCTTAGTTTTTATGATCAGTTCGCTTGTATATGAGTATAGAAGTTCATGTAAGATTGGAATAGTTATAAAAAATTAAAATTATATGTTATTAATGAAATTTAATAATATTAAATGATCTTATATATCATTTGGTTATATGGTATGAGGATTAATCATTAGATAAACAATTACTGAAAATGATTTAATTTATTTGGCAGATTTTACAACCGTCACAAACTCATATCATTTTATTTAATACCATGTTTATTTATTACCTATAAAACATTATATAACTCATAATATGTATAATACAATCTTATTTTACCATAATTATGGTTTTATGACCAAAATTGAAGGAGCTAGTGGAAAATGAAAATGCATCATACACAGTGGCGGTAAATCGACACACCACAAATGATATTTTTATTTTTAGAATAAAAGGAAAAAGGAATAGATTAGAAGATTAATTATTAAATTAACATAATAACATTATAGTATATAAAATATATTTGATTTATCATGCCTCTTGTATATTAGGATGTGGGGAGAGGAAAATAAAAGAAAATAACTTTAAAATAAATTAAAAGAAAATGAAAGAGGATTTTACCTATTGAATTCTCCTCCTTGAGAATCTCCTTGGAAAAGGTTTTGTTATTTTGATGAGACCAAGGGATATTGGACATGGGGGAGGATATTGGAAAGATTATTGGATAGAAATTGGATAATCTTCAAGTATTATAAGGTATGAGGAGAAGAGGTGGTGAGAGGGTGGTATTTATAGGAGAGGAGAGGGGTGTTTTTTCATTATTTTATTCATTAGTTTATTATTTTGGATCAAGACTATGAATAGTTTAGACTTATCTCTAAATACATTAAAATAATGAATGTTAGTTTTAGATTATGGTGATTACATCAGCAATGACTTAAGGAATAGTATATTTAACTTATAATGTATATATACCACAAATTACCATATTTTACTATTCAAAAAATTAAAATATTTTAGAAAAATCCAAAAAATCTAGCCTAACAATTTTTTTTACATGTGTAATTCAAATATAAACTCCATTTTATGAATATAATTTTCTAAATATGAGAAATTTAATTTTTAATTAAAATCATCATTTACTTGAAAAATACAGATTTTAAAATTATAAATGATTTTATAACACTTTTAAAAATTAATTAAGGTCTTATAAAATTATCTTATAATCATAAGAAAATAAAATATTAATATATGAATACATTTTAGGGAAATAAATTTTCTCTTAAATCATTATATTAATTATAAAAGTTTAATTAAATATTTACGACTTACAAAAATACCAACACTTAATTAATAATTTTTAAAACATTTATTTACTTATACTATGATATAATTATACCATATTATCTTTTATAATATGCCTAAATTTTATTTATACTTTAATATATTAGGTTACTATTCTATTGGCCTAATTACTATTCCTAATGGTCATATTACTATTCCAAAGGTCAAGTTACTGTTTTATCAGTAAAGGTTACTTAATTTCTAGAAATACCTATTATTTCATTAATTATTCATTTATAAACTTTATATTGTGTTCTAAAAGTGATTTTATGTGGTTTATACTATATGAAATAATTATAGGAAGGGATTTTCCATTGATAAAATTTTAGGTCGTTACATTCCTCCTCTTATAAAATTTTTCCTTTGAAATTTTATTTTACATAAATAGGTGAGGGTACTTCTCCTTCATCACTTCCTCTGATTCCCATGTTGAATCTTTGTACTTATGGTTTTTCCATAGTACTTTGACCAGATGAGTAGTCTTGTTATGTAGAACTCTATCTCTACGGTCTAAGATCTTCATTGGCTGCTCCTCTAAGAGAGAACATTTTCTAAATTCACTACCTCTAGATTCAGTAAATGTGAGGGATCTGGTATGTACTTCCTCAAGAGGGATACATGGAATACATATTGTACTTAAGACATGTATGGTGGAAGTGCTAGTCGATAAGCCATAACTCCAACATGATCAAGAATCTCGAAGGGGTCGATGTACCTAGGACCTAGATTTCATTTATTCCCAAATCTCATGATCCTATTCCATTGGGATATACAGAGGAATACCATGTCTCTAATCTCAAACTCTAGGTACCATTAATGATTATTTTCATAAATCTTCTATCGACTTTGGGATGCTTTGATGTGTTGCTCAATGATTTTCACCTTTTCCACAATTCTTTCGACCATTTTAGGTCCTAGTAGCTTATGTTCATTGAATTCATCCCCACATGCCAATTTTATAAATCTTCTTCTATAAAGGGCTTCATATGGATCCATTTGGATGATCAAGTGGAAACTGTTGTTTTAAGAGAACTTAGCCATAGGTAGATCTTGGTCCCATCCTCTTTTTAAGTCCATAGAACATGCTATCAACATGTATTCCAATGTATGAATAATACAATAAGATTGGACATCGGTTTGAGGATGATAATCCGTACTGAAGTTCAACTTAGTGTTTATAGCATGTTGGAGACTTTTCCATAACTTTGAGGTGAATCTTAGATCTTGATCATATATAATATATAGTGGTACTCCATGAAACCTTACCAATTATCTAATACACATATATGAAAGTTGATCTAGTGATAATTTCTCTCAAATTTTGATAAAGTGAGTTTTCTTTTTAAGATGATCCATAATAATCCCTATAATATTGTTTCCTATGGATGTATTCAAAAGTCTGGTGACAAAGACCATGGTGATATTTTCCTATTTCCATGTTGGTATGGGTAATGGTTTCATAATCCCCTTAGAATTTTGTATTTCAGCCTTCACTTGCTGACATACTAGGCACTTTGATGTATATTCATCGATCTCCTTCTTCATATTGTCCCACCAATAGTTCTCTTGGAGATCTTGATACATCTTTGTGCTCCTTAAGTGAATAGAAAAGGTTGATATATGTGCGTCATTCAGAATATCTTTCTTTATCTCTAGATCATATGGTACACATAGTTGTGACTGAAATCTTACAACTCCTTTCTCATAAATTTTAAACTCTGAGGATTTACCATTATCATAGCTTCCACCTTCTTATAAATTTCCACATCATTTCTTTGAGCATCCTTTATTTTCTCTACAAGGGATAATTGAGAAATCATTTGAGAAAGAATTGATGATTCTCATTCCTTAATGATTCCCATGTACATCCTTTGAAAATATAAAAATATTGGATCATTCTCAATCCTCATAATTGATGATGTTACAGGTTCCTTTCTACTTAGAGAATCCACCGCTTTATTTTCCTTACCAGGATGGTATTGGATTGGGCAGTCATAATCCTTGATGATATCTAACCATATTATCTAGTTCATATTAATATCCTTCTATGTGAATATATATTTGAGGCTCTTATGATTAGTATATATTTCACACTTCTCCCCATAGAGATAATTCCGCAATATTTTCAATGAAAAGATCACAACTACTAACTCCAGATCATGTATATGATAGTTTTTCTCATGAATTTTCAATTGTCTTGAGGTGTAGACTATAAATTTTTTATTTTTCATCAATAAACAACCTAATACCTTTTTTGATGCATCTCTGTATACCACAAAAGAGTTCCCCACTTGTTAGAAGTGTGAGTACTAGAGTGGTGATAAGCCTATTTTTAACTCTTTGAATAAGTCTTCACATTCACTGGTCCAGAAAAACTTTTCTACCTTCAGAGTTAACTTGGTTAGTGGGTTTTAAAATCATGATAATCTCTTCACAAATATCTAGTAATACCCATCTATACCAAGTAAAATACGGATCTATGTTACAGATGTTGTCTTGGGACACTCTTAGATTTCCTTTTTATTGGAAGGGTCCATAGATATTCCTTTTCTAGTGATGACATACCCCAAGAATGATAATTCCTCCATCCAAAACTCACACTTACTACACTTTTCATAAATTTTATCTCTTTGTAATGTCTTTAGCGTAATATTAAAATGTTACCACTTTCTCTTGTAGTATATCATAATATCATCAATAAAGACTACCATAAATTTGTTGAGGTAATCTCTAAAGACTCTATTCATTGAGTCTATGAATATTGATGGAGAATTATTTAGTTTGAAGGGAATTACTATGAACTCATATTGTCTACACCTCATTCAAAAGGTAGTCTTAGAAATATCTTCCTTCTTCACCTTTAATTGGTGATATCCCGACCAATGGTCCACCTTAGATAAATACTTGGCCCCATGTAGTTGATCGAACAAGTCATCTATATATGAAAGTGGATACTTGTTCTTTATCATGATTTTTTTGAACTCATGATAATTAATGCAGAGGCACATTGATCCATCCTTATTTTTTATTAAGAGGACTGGTGCACCCCATAGTGAGGCACTCAAGCATATAAAACCCTTGTCCATATTCTCTTGTAATTGCTTCTTTGGTTCTTCCAACTCAATGGTGGCCATTATATAAGGTGTATTTGATATAGGAAGAGATCGAGGAATAAGTTCAATTGAGAACTCAACCTATTGGTTAAGAGGAAGACCAAGAAATTATTTAAGGAACACATCAGTGTAGTCCCTCACAATGGTCATGTCTTCAAGCATGATTCTCTCCATTGTCTCAATAATTTGATCTAGATATTCTTGATTATAAGGAAATAATATCCACACTTGAGATTATGAATCCAAAGGATATTCATTATCATCCTTACACTTGTACAGAATTGGAGGATCCTTAGGGATGTGAAGAGAGACATCCCTTTCTTGACATTTGATGCTGTATTTGTATAAAGATAACCAATCCATGCCCAATATAGCATCAAAATCCACCAAAGTAAGTAAGACAATATTTTTTGGGAGGTTTGGTCCACAAAAATTAACCAAGGAGGAGTTATATAATTTGGATGAATTAATTTCCCCATTTACTATTCTCACATATAACTCAACCTCTATATTTTTAGGTGGTGTTTGAATAGTTCTACTAAACTTGAAAGATATGAAAGAATGTGTAGAGCCAAAATAAAACATTACGTTTACTATTATTGAATGAATAAATATCATACCTTTCACCAAATCATTATTGGGCTCTACCTCAGTAGTTGTGATGTCATAAGTCTTACCTCGATTCTTTGGATTTGGTGGCTACTGGAACTGATTATGCTTCAGGACTTGGTGTTTAGTGCACTGGCTTGCATAATACCCTTACTCCCTATAGTTGAAGCATTGAACCGTGGGTGGTGCTCTCATTTCCTCCATCATATCGTCCAACTTATTTATGTATGTCTGATATTCATGATCTTAGTGGACTTATCTTCTATACTTATAACATTTCTCCATCCCTTTGAGGTAGTTCCTATGATGCTTCTTCCCACATTTTTGACATGTGGGTGGTTGAGTTTTCTTTCCACATTTTTCATTAGATCCCATAACTTGAAACTCCATATTTCTTTTATTATCACCATAACCATGAGACCATTCTACAAACTACATCTCCAATTTGATATCACATCGAACATCTTCTTCATAACTCCAAAAGTCTTGAATTTATAAAGCCTTTAGGAGTGGTTTTAAACCACTAATGAATATATCTATTTTTCTATCATTTTTGATATCAAAACCCAAAGTTTTCCTTGAAAGACCTGTGAAATTTTCTTCGCAGACCATGAAAAATTCACCTTCCTTTTTCTTAATCTCTATGAATTCTCTATCCATATTTGTTTGAAGACTCTAAGGGAAATACTTGTTAATAAACCTTGTCTTAAAGTCTTCCCACTATATCTATTCAATTTAATCCTATAACTTGGAATTTTTAATCAATTACCACTATTAATATACCTCTCCATCTATATGATAAAATTCTAGATTCAACTTCTTCTTCTTAGAATAGTGGATCATAGAAAATATATTCTTTATCGAGTTGAACCATTGTTCCATGATGAGTGGATTAGAAGATCCACTAAATATCAACAATTATTTCCATATAAAAGACTCGATATCCAATTTTTCCCTCTTAGGTGAAGGAGTACGTTCCACTTTATTCAGGTTATTGTTCATAGCCTGAGACAACTGGGTAATAATCTCTATGAAATTTAAACTCCACATCCCAAGGCATTGGGGATGTTTGGGAAATTGTTGCATTATCTTTCGCATGGGTTGTTGGCATGGTTTCTCCTAGTTCCCACCATTTTATAAAATAGAAAATGTTATAATAAAACATAATTCAATAATTCATGAATAAATAATTTATTACTCTGTGCAATTAACATTAAAGGCATATATTGTGGTATCCCTATGCTTATCATTTTTTCTAAAAAAAATTTCTTAGGTGCTTACATATACTTAGTCTCATACTAAGGGTTTTCACTATGGTTCTCTAATCCTAATTACCAAATTAAAAAAAATGTGCTCTAATACCAACTATAACGACCCTGCTTTTTATTATATTACTATTACATCATTTTAAAGATAAAAAACATGATAGTGATATGAAACCAAGATCAAAAGGTTTAGTTTCTTTGTAAAATTAGTACCATACATAAATTTTACATAATAAAACATAATTTTTTTTTAATTTCTTCTTTTCTGGATTCTTATTGGCCCTCGTGTTCTCCTTAGGATAAGTATTCACCTGAGTATATACATCAAAAGAAGGAGTGAGCTAAAATTATAGTACGATGATGAATAAGATACATGAAACATGGGTGATCAAAATAATAATCATAACATCATCATCACAATCATGAGTGGAAGCATTAGATAAAGGCATGGAATGTGTAAATTCATAAAAGAGAAACATCATGTCTTAGGGGTCAACTACCATACATAGTTGTGAAAAAAGATAGTATCATGTTCATGCATATTGCTCTTTTTATCACGAGATACATCAAATTACCCAATTCATTGGTGCACTATATAATTTCGGTCACACCTATCACATTGTAACATTTAAATGCACTATATAATTCTGGGAACACCTGTCACATCATAAAATTTACATTATCATGCATGCCACATAGAACGTATATCAATCTTGGATATAAAGTAACCCATGGAAAGGAATGGGTTTCATTTCATAAAGAATACATTCATGAATAAACATTAGGGTTACCAAAAGAAAGAGGGAATAAAATAATTGATAAAATAATAATCAATATTGAGTGAATAAGAAACAATATCATGAGAAATAAAAGATGTATTTTTTGGAAAGAAGAGTTCTTTTGGAAAAATATTTTCATAAAACAAATTGGAAGAATATATATCCCAAAAAAGAAAAGTAAAGGAAAAATAAATGATATTTAAGTAAAATTAATGGAACATCCATACTAAAAATGGAGTGAAAGTGGGAAAATCCAAATAAATAGAGTTGATTATGAGAATCCCCTTACCTTATATCCGAATGATTTATTCACTTTAATATCATGGATAATCAAATTAAATTCATTAATTAGATAATACAGAACCCTTTATACATGAAATTGATTCATTACTATTTTATTAAGTTCATTTATGGGGTTTTTGATTAGTTATAGAGTTTAATTTCATCATTTGAGAGTGTTCATTTTCTTGGGTTTCTTGATCAGTTCGCTTGTATATGAGTATGAAAGTTCATGTAAAATTGGAATAGTTAAAAAAATTGAAAATATATGTTATTAATGAAATTTCATAAGATTTAATGATCATATATATCATTTTTTATATATTATGGGGATGAATCATCAGATAAATAGTTAATACAAATGATTTAATTTATTTGGTAGATTTTACGACCATCATGAACTCATGTCATTTTATTTAATATCATGTTTATATATTGCCTCTAGAACATTATATAAATCATAATATGTATAATAAAATCTTATTTAACCATAATGATGTTTTTATGACCATACTTAAAGGTGCTAGTGAAAAATGAAAACGCATCGTCCACAGTGGCTGTAAATCAACACACTACAAACAATATTTTAATTTTTAGAATAAATGGAAAAGGGAAGCCATTAGAATATGAATTATTCCATTAACATAATAAAATTATATTATATAAAATCTACTATATTTATCACTCCTATTGGATATGAGGAGGTGAGGATAGGAAAATAAAATAAAAGAACATGAAATAAAATTAAAAGAAAATGGAAGAGGATTTTACCTCTTGAATTATCCTCATTGAGAATCTCATTAGAGAAAAGGGTTTGGTATTTTGATGAGACCAAGGGATCCTAGACATGGGGGAGGGGCTTGGGAAGAGTATTGGGTAGAACTTGGACAATATTCAAGGCTTGGAATGTGTGATGAGAAGAGGTGGTGAGGAGTGGTATTTATAGGGGAGGAGAGGGGAGTTTTTTTTCATTCTTTTATTCATTAGTTTATTATTTTGGCTTAAGAATATGAATAGTTTGAGAATTATAAATAAATATATAAAAATAATGAAGGTAGTTTCATTATTATGGTTATTAAATCCGAAATGACTCAAGGAATTTTTTATTTAACTTATAATGTATATATACTGTAAATTACCATATTTTACTATTCACTAAAAATTCAAGTATTTTAGAAAAATACAAAAAATTAACCCTAACCATTTTTCAAATTATAGAATTAAAAAATAAACTCCAATTTATGAAAATAATTTTCTAAACATGATAAATTTAATTTTTAATTAAAATCATCATTTACTCAAAAAATACATATTTTAAAATTATAACTAATTTTATAACACTTTAAAAAATTAATTAAGGTATCCTAAAATTATCTTATTATAATAAGAAAGAAATATATTTATATATAAATAAATTTTAGGTGAATAAATTTTATTTTAAATAATTATATTAATTATAAAATTGTAATTAAATATTTATGACTTACAAAAATACCAACACTTAATTAATAAAATTTTAAAAAACCATTTACTTATACTATGATATGATTATATCATATTATCTTTTATAAGATTCATAAATTTTATTTATACTTTCATAGATAAGGTTACTATTCTATTGGCCAAATTACTATTCCTAATACTCACATTACTCTTCCAAACATCAAGTTACTATTTTATCGATAAAGGTTCCTTAATTTCTAGAAATACCTATTATTTAATTAATTATTCATTTATAAAGTTTGTATTGTGTTCTCAAAGTGATTTTATGTGGTTTATACTGTATGAAATAATTATAAGAATGGAGTTTCCATTGATAAAATTTTAAATCATTACATTTCACATGATATTTTTGGAAGCATAAAATATGATATAAAATTTAACACCTTCTAGAGTAATCACAGATAGAAGTGGAGAGGCTACATGTATCCAATGAAGCTCCAAAATGATTTTACTATAAATATATAATAGATAAAAAAACATACCTCTATCATATCATAAAGATAACACCAAATAAAGAAATCAAATAGAAAGAAACAAATATGCATGATGAATAGAAAATCCACTAAAATATTGAGAGTAGATGAAAAATGTTCCACACATGCCATTTTTTTTAAAATAAACTAGAAAAAAACAATGGAAATGAACTAAAGATGGGTTTCCTCCCATATAATGATAATTTTTTCATCTTCATCCAAATGAATATATAGATTTTAATTCATTTAACCCATTGGTTCAATATTCCTTGGCCTCTTCTCCATGATTGAAGCAGTGTCCTCTAACTCCAAAGATCTATTCTTAAGGTTCAATATCTCCATATTTACCAAAAGGAACCAATCATGTGGTAACTTATTCATCCCCTCAGTTCTCACAACTCTCTATAAAATCTTATGATGGATTATACCCCAAATCTTAAGAGGGTATTGAAATATTATTTATGATTCATTGGACCAAGGCATATTTTTTAACTTCAAAAATGAAAATAGAGTGCAAACAAACAAAAATAATATAATGAAGAAGTATTTGGGTTTCCTCTTGATTAACACTATGTTTAGAATCTTCAGTCATACAGACAAACTCTCATTTAAAATGAATTTCTTTAATGATTCCTATCACATATGAAGTGTGATAAAGTTTGAGGTTTTGACCATAAACCATAAATAGAGGCATCTTACCATTATATATTTTCAATGTTACCACGGGGATATACAATTTTGATGATATAATTCCCTAAACACTTCTTTCCTACCACAAATATAAGCATTGAGTTTAAGAGTAATACTTTTTATAAAACTAAAAAATTACTTTGTTGGATCATCTTGTTATGCCAGACTCAATTTTTATCTTTATATATAAGAGCATTGTCATATGATTCCCTCCTAATCTCATGCAATTAATTCATATGTAGAAAGTATTTTTCTTGGGCAATTTTCAAATCCATGTTCATATTCTTGGTATCCCAATAAGATTTATGTAAAATCTCTATAGGAATGTGATAGGTTTTACAAAGACTTAACAGTATGGGGACATTCCAATTTGTGTTTTGAACATGGTCCTATAATCCCAAAGTGATTCATCAAATTTATTAGACCAATATTTTTGAGAAGTATTCACAGTTTTCTCCAGGATTCCCTTGATCTCTCTATTTGAAATTTTAGATTGGCTATTGGACTTTGGATGATATGGGGTGCTCATGTAGTAGTGAAATCCATGGTGATTCATTATCTTCTGAAACATAGAATTATTAAAGTGAGTACTATGGTCACTGATGATGAGTACTAGAATTCAGAATCGGGTGAAAATGTTTTGTTTCAGAAATTTAATTACAACTCGAGAATTGTTTTCTACACAAACATCAACTTCTACCCACTTAGACATGTAGTCAACATAAAAAAGTATGTATTATTTTTGCAATTATTTGGGAAAAGGACCCATGAAGTAGATTCCCCATATGTTAAAAATTTCAATTCTCATGATGGGATTTTTTAGAATCACACAATTCAAACTTATTCCTCCAGTTATTTTGAATTTATCAAAATTCATGATGAAATCATGAATATATTGATTCATAGTGGGCTAGTATAAACCAAATTTTAACACTTTATTGGATGTGTGATAAATTCCACAGTTTCCTTTAGTATCTCTAGAGTGGAACAGATTCAAAATTCTACTAACTTCTTATTTTGGGATATATCTTTTAATCATTTCAATTGTAAAGTCCTTGAAAAGTAAGGGATAATTTTATTCATAACAACGAGCTTCATTTAAAAATCTTCTTTTTATACTTTGATAAATTTGGATGCACCACACTTGACTCTATGTAATTCATGATATCAAAATACCAAGGTGTGACTGTGTAATGACCCCAACTTCAGTACCTCAGAGTCGGTTCCTCACTTTATTACATTGGAATATATACAAGTGTCGAATCCCAAAGGACATTATTAGTTTAGTAGTCTTGGAAAATAGATTAAATATATGAACCTTGCATGAAAATTCAACACATAAAATTAAACATAGATAATCCTTTGATAATGTCATTATTCTTCTAACTTAACCCTAAATATCAATCATAATACACATCTTGGAATCCTGAAAAAAATAAAACATACGAAATGTGGGAGCTCATATTCTCATTAAGGATAAATAATACAACAGAATCTATCATAAATAAGTATAAACTGTTAATAAAAGGCATATAACTAAATCACAATCCTTTTAAATAAATTCCTGAGCATAATAGAGACAAAATAAATAAAATAATTCCATATAAACATTCACATGGATCTTCTACCAGTATAATAATCACATGTAATATAAATGACTAATCTTATAATGATGGAATGAATAATGCTAGTCATCATAAACATACCATCAAGGATTCTACCAAAACACCATGAATAAATGGGTAAAAACCCAAACTAAAACTAGTTTTTCTTACGATACCTACTGATGCATTGAGGGGCTATAGTGGGCCCTTACCATCACTTAGTAGAGGATCCTGCTTGGAATACAAGAGACCCAAGTTCAAATATGGGTGGGGATGAATTTATGGGTTACTTTAGTAGGGTTGTAGCAGTACCATGTAGTATTGTAGTAGGTACTATATGGTACTGTAGTAGCTGGCACTATTCATCCGATTTGGGCCTTCGGGCTACTAGTTTGGGCCTACGGGTCTTAGGGACTTCGGGCCACCAAAGGCCATTAGGCCACATGGCCTTTAGGCTATAAGGGCCTTCAGGACACCAATGGCCTTCAGGACATAGGGATTTTGGCCCACAAAAAAGACCAAGAATCACCGGTCAGACCACACAGGAGCAGGCCCAGATGAGGATTCAGAGCAAAATAGAAACCAATAGAAGCAGAGATAACTGGATTAGAAGAATGAGAGGGTATGAAAACTACCACTGGGACTAGGCACCTTATTCTCGCTCAAATTTACCCAAGAGAAGAAGGTAAGACGGTCCTTGTAGTCTAGATTGGGTTGTCGAATCCACAGAGACCTAAGAAGTAACCTATAGACACGTACATTCTATGGACTGTTTTCAGCTATGAAGTGGCCAACTTGGATTGATTTTGGATGGGTTTGAAAGATATCTAATTGATTTAAGTGAATTCAATTTAAAATAATGAGTTGATCCTAGGTTATCGCTCGGGGTGGATTGGACGTATTTCTTTTTTAATGATTTCAATTTCTTATATTTGAGATGGGTTCATTTAAGGAGATAAAACAACATCATCACTTACTGGTTTAATGCATACAAACTTTAATACTAATCACCTATACACTTGAAGGATCAAAGTTTTGAGCACTTCAAGTTAAATATTCGTATTAGCACTTGAAGTGTGTGGCCTTAAATTCAACAAGGACGATGGAGTTTAAAAATCATCAAATAAAAATCTCAATTAAAGAAGTGATTATACATTAATGAGGTGATAAATAACATACAATCCATCCCCTTTCTACTCCCTTGGATCAACCCATAAGTGGTTTATCCCTCCATTGATTCTATGGTTTCAATGGAAGCGGAAAGTAGACTCATGAGGGAGGAAATGGAGAAGTAAAAAAAACGCAATAAAATAACAATCACTCCACCATTGTGTGATAATCTCACAAGGTTTGGTATGAACAAGTTCACACCTTGAACCAACGGTATCAAAGTGATAAGGATAAGAACATAATAATAATAGAAGAAGAACTTTTATTAAGAAACAAGGATGATTTAAAACAACTTACATGTGGAAGATAAATTTGAGACAACAAAACCGTAGCATAACATTACAATGAAATAAAGCTCAAAGATCCCTCAATCCTCCAACACAACTACCTTAAATAGGAATTTTTGAGCCCTTGGGTCGAGCCTTAAACAGTCCAAGTCTCCTCAATTAATTGTGGTAGGCCATAGGTGGGTGGAAAGTAAGGGAGAGTTGATTTTTCCACCCTTGACCCGAGGTGGCAGCCAGCTTTCCTTCACCGAAAAGACGCATCTGGAAGACATTCTAGATGGCCGAATCAGAGTGGGCCATAGAAAAAGGAAATGTATCTCCTTATGTCTTCTAACCGGATCTAAAATTTGGTCCCCTTTGGAGTTGTGGATTCAGAGATATGATCAAATAAGTGGGATGTTTTTCTGGGCCGCAAAATCTGGCCCGGAATTGTATATCTAACTTGGGCCGCCTTAATGACCACCATAGAGGCCGAATTAGCATTATCTTCTGAAGAGTGATTTGTTTCGATACATGTATTTTATCATTCCACGAAATTTGGGATTAATTGGGCCTGTATTTTGGGCCCCACAGTCTCATCAGTGGGTTGGTGTCCAATCTGCCTTCTCTAGAATTGCTTCCTTTCATCACAAAATATCCCCATCTTCTTCCATGAATTCTCCATTGATCCCTGAATGAAAAATGTTCACATTTAAGTGTAGATAAAGTTCCCAAAATATCAAATTAAAATATTGATAAATACATTCCTTAGAATCAGATGACTCATTGGGCCTAAATTGGTGTATATTAGGCATGAAGTGCACAAATGATGAGAATGGATGTTCATAATGAAAATGCACTAACTCAGGCCCATAAGATCAAAAATGAACATTTAATACCATTAAAATGTAATTAAAATATATGTTTTTATTGGATAATCACACCCCCCAACTTGAGATTTTCTAGTCCCGAGCAAATAATTCAATGATTTTATTTGAATTCATTTCTTCAAACACATTATAACAAACAGTGCTCACAATGTAAACTGCACACAAATATATCTTTATAAACTATCAAGATAATTTAAAACAAGATGAATTTAAAAGAAGATCCCAATCCCAAGCCCATTCCTTTGATCAAATCCATCATCATACTTCATCCAACTCAATTAGGTGTAATGATGTGTTGTGTATCACAATAGATATGGGGGTTCATTTTCATTCAAGGGGGAAATCATGGAAGTGCTAGGTGGAATCACATTTAATCCTAATATGAGTATTCTTCATTCTTTTTTTTGGATTTTTTTGCAATATTTCCATAGTAATTGAGATTGCAGTTAATCAAATTAACCCATGTAGCAAGACTTTGCCGATGACTCCCAGAATCAAAGGCCTTAGGGCACCAAGTGAAACCCACATACTCGGGCATCGTCTCGAGTTAACTTAATAAAAAACAAAGTCATATTACCATAAATAGAGATAGATTGAAAAAATCAGGGCTAGACAACTCTGGAGTCACGATCTCTAAGTGCCGAAAGCCTCACATTTTATCAATCCATTGCTCTACACGCAATTTTTTTTAATTAATTTTTTTAATTAATTTTTTTGAATACTCATATTATTCATAAAAATCAAACCAGACTATGCTATTTATTATGGGACCCCAAAAATTCAAATTAGTACCCCATAGTCTAGAGGACGTGCATTGTGTCATTTTGATTTAATGGATGAATATAAAAATGATGAAAATTTTCATTGGACAACCAAAATTCCAAAATCAATGCTTTTAAACTTAATCATGAATTAAATTAAGAGTCAAGGAAATAAAAGTTATTTTCTATGTAGTTTTAATGTGAGCAAAGATGTTATTATATGAATGATAAAGGAATTTTAATTCTTTTTTTTATCATTGTTTTTTTTAAACAAACATTTTGTTTCCACACCCCCCAACTTAGAATGAAACTGTCCCTAGTTTCATAAAAATAAAATTTAGAATGGAGTAGAGGAATAAAAAGGGGAGTTCAATAAGGAAATTTAATATAAGGATAATGGAATGAAGTCACTTGGTGGTTGAAGTTTTAAGTTCTTGCCCTCGAATTATTCCTTTGATATCCACGTCTCTTGCAAAGTTCCCTAGTGGAAAAAATAAAAACAAAACAAAAAAAAAACAAAAAAAAACAATATATATATATATATATATATTTATAATAAAGGAAGTAAAATATAAGAATATATATAAAAATTATAGAATAAGGAAGCACAAGAAGCCATAGGTTAGTGGTAAGTGCACGCCCCTGTCTCCCTTCGGTCCCGGGTTTGAATCCCCGTGACTTCGCCGGTTGTGACGGGGTTTACCCCACGACCTACGATGTGGACTTTTTTATTATTATTATATTATTATTTATTTATTTTTGTTTTTTAATTTTTTAACCTACAAACACATTAAAAAAACAAACTGATGATACATTGTCTTCTTTTTAAATTTCTGGGTAAGGTATTACTCAAGGATCACACCACGTGACACAGATGAATATGGTGCTCCCCTTTCGTACCCATCCATACTCATTATAGAAGAACAGGTCAATAGTTTATGTTTATTTTTTTTGAAATATCAAAATGTCTCATTAACCCTATTTAAAATATAAAGTTTATTAAAACAACGAAATTATTGGAAACTTGAAAACCATGGGTTACCTCCCATTCAGCGCTTTGTTTAACGTCGTTAGCCCGACATGGACCCGAAATCTATTAATTTTTTCCTGGTTCATAGGTTGGCTCAGTTAACTCAACCTCTATTTCTTGTTTATTGAATGATTCAATGAATGGTTTTAACATTTGACCATTGACTTTGAAAATGTAACCACTTGTGGGATCTTGAATCTCTACTGCCCCATGGGGGTACACATAATGCACTATGAAAGGTCCTGACCATCTATAACTTAACTTTCCCGGGTGTAAATGAAGTTTTGAACTACACAAGAGCACAAGTTTTCCTAGTTCAAAATGTTTGACCTTGATATTCCTAGATTGGTAGGCTTGAACTCTAGCTTTATTGATCCTTGAATTTTCATAAGCCTCTATCCTTAGTTCCTCCAGTTCATTGAGATCTAATTTCCTTTTTGTTCCGGCCAATGAGAGATCATAATCCATTTTCTTGATTTCCCAAAAGGCCTTATGTTCAATCTCCACTGGAAAATGGCATGCTTTACCATAAACCAACCTATATGGGGACATTCCTAAAACAATTTTATATGTGGTTCTATAGGCCCAAAGAGCATCTAAGAGTTTCTCAGACCAATCTTTCCTAGAGGGGTTGACAGTTTTTCAAGAATTTGCTTAATCTCCCTATTCGCTAACTCAGCTTGACCATTGGTTTGAGGATGGTATGCAGTGGACACTTTATTAGAAATACCATACTTAGACATGAGTGAAGATAATGGGCGGTTGTAAAAATGGGTTCCTCGATCACTGATTATAGCCCTAGGAATTCCAAATCGAGAAAATATGTTCTCTTTAAGAAATCGAATCACAACTTGATGATCATTGGACTTAGTGGGAATGGACTCAACCCATTTTGAGACATAATCAACAGATAAGAGAATGTATAGGTATCCCCTAGAGTTTGGGAAAGGACCCATGAAATCAATTCCCCAATAGTCAAAGATTTCAACCACTAAGATAGGAGTGAGTGGCATTTGATTCCTTTTTGTGATGGACCCTACTTGTTGACACCTAGGACAGCTTTGACAAAATGTGTAGGAGTCCCTTGAGAGGGTGGGCCAGAAAAGACCACATTGAATAATCTTAGCAGATGTTTTCTTAGAGGAAAAGTGACCTCCACATGCCTCACTGTGACAAAATTTAAGGATGGACTCTTGTTCAGATTCTGGAAGACACCTCCTAATGACTTGGTCAGGGCAGAACTTATAGAGGTATGGATTATCAAACACATAGTGTCTAATATTAGAAAGGAATTTCTTTCGAGCTTGAGTCCCTAATAATTTTGGAATGACTCCTGTAACTAAGAAATTGGCTATGTCGGCATACCAAGGGCAGTCACTCACAGAGTATAGGTGTTCATCAGGAAATGAATCAGACAGAGAAAGGTGATTTGAGTTGTCTTTGAATTCCATCCTAGAGAGGTGATCAGCTACAACATTTTCAACACCCTTTTTATCCTTGATTGTGAGGTCAAATTCTTGTAAGATAAGGACCCACCTAATCAGTCTAGCCTTGGAATCTTGTTTCTGGAAGAGGTATTTTAGTGCAGAATGGTCAGTAAACACAGTGATGGGGGATCCTAAGAGGTAGGACCTAAACTTCTCTAAAGCAAACACAATATAAAGTAACTCCTTTTCAGTAGTGGTGTAGTTTATTTAGGAATCATTTAAGGATTTTCTTGCATAAGCAATGACATAAGGAGTTTTATCACAGTGTTATCCTAACACAACTCCAACAGAAAAGTCACTAGCATCACACATAAGTTCAAAAGGAAGGTTCCAATTTGGAGATTTCATAATGGGAGGAGAGGTGAGAGAGGATTTGAGGGTTGATAATGAACCCTCACAGCTTTCTGTCTAAACAAATGGAGCATCCTTTACTAAGAGAGCACAAAGGGGACGGGATATTGAACTAAAGTCCTTGATGAATCTTCTATAGAAACCAGCATGTCCTAAGAAATACCTCACTTCCTTGACAGTTTTGGGTGATGGAAGGTGACGAATGATGTCAAACTTTTCTTTATCAACTTCAATCCCCCTACTCGAGACCAGATGGCCTAGAAAAAGTCCCTCTTTAACCATGAAATGGAATTTTTCCCAGTTTAGGACCAGATTCTTTTCTTCACATCTTGACAAGACTCTATCTACATTCTGCAGACATCCCTCAAAAGTATCCCCAAACACAAAGAAGTCATCCATGAAGACCTCAAGAAAATCCCCTACCATGTCTGAGAAGATTCCCATCATACACCATTGGAAGGTTCCAGGGGAATTGCATAACCCGAAGGGCATGCGTTTTAAAGAAAAGGTTCCGAAAGGACATGTGAATGTAGTCTTCCCTTGATCCTCTTGGGATACCTCAATTTGATTGTACCCTGAGTACCCATCTAAGAAACAGTAGAAGGCATGACCTGCCACTCTCTCAAGGACTTGGTCAATGAATGGTAAGGGGAAATGATCCTTCTTGGTGAATGAGTTTAGCTTCCTATAGTCAATGCAGACCCTCCATCCACTACTCACCCTTTTTGAAAGAATCTATCCATCCTCATTTGTTATCACTGTGATTCCAGCCTTTTTTGGAACCACTTGAATTGGGCTCACCCACTCACTCTCAGCTATGGGATAGATGATACCAGCTTTTAACAGTTTCAGAAGTTCTTTCCTTACTACCTCCATGAGATTAGGATTGAGTCGTTGTTGAGGTTGACGACACGGCTTTGAATCAGATTCCAGAACAATCCTATGAGTCCCGATAAGCGGGCTAATCCCAGGAATATCAGATAGGGTCCAACCAATGGATTTCTTATGATTCCTAAGGACATCTAGAAGCATCCTCTCATGATTGGCTTCAAGAGAAGAAGAAATGACAATAGGATGTGTTTGATTGTCCCCTAGGAGAGCATACTTTAGTGCAGCAGAAAGTTCCTTCAATTCAAGATCAGGTTGGTTCATAATTTCAGCAGAATATTGGGACATTGGATCAAGATAAATTTCTTTTTTTAGAGTTTCAGATAGGATTGATTCCCCACATGTAGAAGTTTCAGCTACTAGATTGGATTGATCAGATTTAGGGAAGGAAATTGGAGTGGTCTCCATGAAAGTTGTTTCTTGAAAGGTTTCACTGATTGTTGGACCTAATACTTCATCATAAGAGCAATTTGAAAATTATTTAATCCAAGGAGATAAACTTCCTTCATATGAACAAAGGAAATCAATCTCATCCTGAATTAAACATTCATCAAATATTCATTGATGTTCCATGGATTCATTATCAATTATTACTATCATGTTTACTTCATTAATGTCCTCATCATCCCCTATTTGTGAGCTTGCATTATAGATGTTCAAGTCTAGACTCATGTTCCCAAAGGTGATAGCCATGTTCCCATTTCGGACTCGGATAATAGATTTGATTGTTGAAAGAAAAGGACGACCAAGGATGATTGGGGATTGTTCCTTATTTCCTAAGTTTGGATGGTTGTCAAGGACAATGAAGTCAGCAGGGTAGATGAAGTTTTCAACCTTTACCAGAATGTCCTTTAAAATCCCCTTTAGAACCCTAATGCTACGATCAGCAAGCTGAAGTGTGACAGATGTGGGTTGGAGCTCTTCTAGGCCTAACTGGCAGTACACAACATATGGGATGAGATTGACACTGGCACCTAGGTCACACAAGGCCTTGACAACTTTTCTCTCTCCTAGTTCAACATTGATGTAAGGGAAACCCAGGTCTTTCAACTTAGGAGGAATGGTCCCTTGAATGGTGGTACTCACATTAGCAGCGAAAAGGACTTGGTTTTTATGTGAAAATTTTCTTTTAAAAGTGCACAAGTCCTTAAGGTACTTTGAGTAGGCATGTATGGTTTGGATGGAATCGAGAAGAGGAATGTTAAACTTGACTTGTGAGAATATTTCCCTCAATGTTTCATTCAGTTCAGGCTTGGGTTTCCCCCTCATGCGTTGAGAAAATGGTGCACGTTGTGGGGTTGTTTGTTGAAGAGTTGTTTCCTTGACAACATTATCAGTTTCCTCAGTTTGATATTGTGGTTCATTTGAATTTTCATCCAAGTTTGAATCTTCAGGTGGGTTCTGAATTAGTTGTTCAGGTTTCTCAATTGATTTCCCACTTCTTAAAACAGTCACAACCTTTAGTTGTTCATGAGTTGTTTGAGCACAACTTGACTCTCCCCTTTAATTTGAGGATGGCACCGACTGAGTAGGCATGGGTTCCTTTCCAGTTTTGATGGTTTGAAGTTCTTGTTTTAGGGAAGAGACTTCTGAGTTCATCCTCTCCATTTGTTTGCACAGTTGTTCTAGTAGGCTTTGTGGAACAGTTTGGGTGGGTGCTTGAGTAGGTTGGTTTATCCCAGGGGGATATTTTGGAGGTGGGATGGTTTGTTGAAAATGGACCGGTGGCTGTTGGTATTGGATAGGTTGGGTTTGGAACTGGTTATGGGTTTGGAACTGGTGGGGGTAAGGATTTTGTCCCTGTGGTTGGATAGGTTGTTGGTTATCTTTCCAGCGGAAGCCTGGGTGGTCGTTATACCTTGGGTTGAACGTGTTTTGGTATTGAGGATTTTGAAAGTTCAAAGCATTTACTTCTGCTGGGGGTCCTCCTAAAATAACATCCTTGATGGATGGAATGGTTGGGCAGTTGTCTGTCTTATGGTCATGTTTGTCACAAATTGTGCAAACAGGGTCAACGGTTTGGATTTCATGGACTTTCCTAAGGTCTATCTCTTCAACCTTCCTAGAGAGTGCTGCGAGTTTAGCCCTAAGGCTTTCCTCTTCTCTAAGTGTATGAATTCCAGTAGTTCTTTGTGGCTTTTCAGAATAAGGTGAAGTTCCCCATGTTTGGTTTTGTTCAGAAAGGCTTTCTAGATACTCGTAAGCATCATTTGGGGCTTTGTTTTTAAAGGTTCCATTACACATCATGTCAATGAATTGTTTATTCCCCGGACCCAACCCTTCATAGAAAATTCTCACTTGTTCAGGAATAGAAAAACCATGGTGTGGGACCATGTTTAGAGTGTCTTTGAACCTCTCCCATGTTTCATAGAATGACTCTCCCTCTTTTTCAAAAAAGTTTTGGATACTCTTTTTAAGTGAAATTGTTTTGTGGTGGGGAAAGTATTTTTTGTAGAATTCTATTTGTAGTTGGTCCCAAGAGTTTATGGATTATGGTCTCAAATTGTTTAACCAATTTTTAGCTCGATCCTTTAAAGAAAAAGGAAATAGCCTCATCTTAGTTGATTCTAGTTGATGTGGGGGACACATGGTTTCTACAATGTCATTGAACTCCTTAATGTGAAGGTAGGGCATCTCGGACTCCATTCCATAGAATGTGATAAGGTGGTTTAGGACATGAGGTTTAAAGATGTAGTTGGAATCTCCTAGGAAATTGTGTCTAATTCATGAGGGGGAATTGGTCCAGGAAGGTTTGGGGTAGTCATTCATGGTTTGATCAATTGCATTCCCCAAGTTTGGGGATGCCTCATTTGGGTTTCCATTTTGCTTTCCACCCGGGTTTATGAGTTGGTTTCCTTGAAGACCTTCCATTGAAATTGGCTCAATTTTGGACTCTAGAGTATTAGGAAGATTATTATCTAATGCAATGAGTTCTCTTGGTGTACTTTACTCCCCAACCCCAGGACTATCCTCCCTAACTAGACGGTTTGATTGATCGCGGGTGTAGGCGGACATGCGCCAAAAGAAAAAAAAACGAGAAAGGGACAAGATAAGAGAATTTGGATGAGAAAAGAAGAAATGGGGGAGAATAGAATAGGTGTTTAGATGACTTACTTGGGTCCCTGGCAATGACGCCAAAATTTGATTCTCGCTCAAATTTACCCAAGAGAATAAGGTAAGACGGTCCTTGTAGTCTAGCATGGGTTGTCGAATCCACAGAGACCTAAGAAGTAACCTATAGACACGTACATTCTATGGACTGTTTTAGGATATGAAGTGGCCAAATTGAATTGATTTTGGATGGTTTTGAAAGATATCTAATTGATTTAAGTGAATTCAATTTAAAATAATGAGTTGATCCTAGGTTATCGCTCGGGGTGGATTGGACGTATTTCCTTTTTAATGATTTCAATTTCTTATATTTGAGATGGGTTCATTTAAGGAGATAAAACAACATCATCACTTATTGGTTTAATTCCTACACCCTTTAATACTAATCAACTATACACTTGAAGGATCAAAGTTTTGAGCACTTCAAGGTAAAGGTTCGTATTAGCACTTGAAGTGTGTGGCCTTAAATTCAACAAGGACGATGGAGTTTAAAAATCATCAAATAAAAATCTCAATTAAAGAAGTGATTATACATTAATGAGGTGATAAATAACATCCAATCCAGCCCCTTGATACTCACTTGGATCAACCCATAAGTGGGTTAGCCCTCCATTGATTCTATGGTTTCAATGGAAGCGGAAAGTAGACTCATGAGGGAGGAAATGGAGAAGTAAAAAAAACGCAATAAAATAACAATCACTCCACCGTTGTGTGATAATATCACAAGGTTTGGTATGAAAAAGTTCACACCTTGAACCAACGGTATCAAATTGATAATGAGAAGAAAATAATAATAATAGAAGAAGAACTTTTATTAAGAAACCAGGATGATTTAAAACAACTTACATGTGGAAGATAAATTTGAGACAACAAAACCACAGCATAACATTACAATGAAAGAAAGCTCAAAGATCCCTCAATACTCCAACACCACTTACTTAAATAGTAATTTTTGAGCCCTTAGGTCGATCCTCCAACAGTACAAGTCTCCTCAATTAATTGTGGTAGGCCATAGGTGGGTGGAAAGTAAGGGAGAGTTGATTTTTCCACCCTTGACCCGAGGTGGCAGCCAGCTTTCCTTCACCGAACAGACGCGTATGGAAGACCTTCTAGATGTACGAATAAGAGTGGGCCATATAATTAGAAAATGGATCTTCTGATGTTTTATAACCGGCTGTAACATTTGGTCCCCTTTGGAGTTGTGGATTCCGAGATATGATCAAATAAGTGGGCTGTTTTTCTGGGCCGTAGAATCTATCCCAGAATTGTATATCTAACTTGGGCCGCCTTAATTACCACCATAGAGGCCGAATTAGCATTATCTACTGCAGATTGATTTGTTCCTATACATGTATTATACCATCTCACGAAATTTGGAATTAATTGGGCCTGTATGTTGGGCCCCACAGTCTCATCAGTGGGCTGGTGTCCAATCTGCCTTCTCTAGAATTGCTTCCTTTCATCACAAAATATCCCCATCTTCTTCCATGAATTCTCCATTGATCCCTGAATAAAAAATGTTCACATTTAAGTGTAGATAAAGTTACCAAAATATAAAATTTAAATATTGATAATTACATTCCTTAGAATCATATGACTAATTGGGCCTAAATTGGTGTATATTAGGCATGAAGTGCACAAATGATGAGAATGGATGTTCATAATGAAAATGCACTAACTCAGGCCCATAAGATCAAAAATGAACATTTAATTCCATTAAAATGTAATTAAAATATATGTTTTTATTGGATAATCAGCACCATGCAACTCTATATGGGGCAATGCTATCTGATCATCCATGCGAGGTGGAGAGTTAGGCGCCTTCTAGATGCAGATGTTGGGGAGGGGCTGTTTCAATTGTGTCAGGTCTTGGGCCTTTAAGGTCATGTATGGGCCCTATTCCTTGGGAATACAGGTCATGTAAGGGTTCCCCTTCAAATCTTAAAAGGGGTATTATCCAAAAATAAATAAAAAATAAGGCCTTTGGTCTATTCAGAGTAACATAAACATTCGTATTAAAACTAGCATACAAAATGTGAATACTTAAAACATAAACCATGAATGGTATCAAAATAGAACATCCACAGTTAAAATAAATCATAATACATTCAATGAAATATGGTAAATGATATCATAAGATATCAAACTCATTCAAGCATAAGATCCAACAATGGATGTTGACATAGATAAAAAAACTCTAATAAAATCATAAAAATTTCTTGATATAAATAAACCTTTTTTACTTTGAAATCATTTATTTAAAATCCATTCAATTATAAAAGAAAATAATCACTTTGAAAATAATTTTTTAATATTATAAGGGAAGCTTAAAAATTTTAAGGCTTCTTGATGATAGAAAAATATGCTCACACTACATAAGTTAAAAAACATTCCTTCCATCAAAAAATCCACAACGTACCTCGTTTGGAAAACAAAAAAAAAGATTCCTTTCAATTTTTTTTATAAAAATTAAAACATAGGTAAAAATGAATTTAAATAATTGTAAAAGAATATTAAGAATATTTTAAAATACATTTTTAAGATACATGGATATATATGATAGATATTTCTCAGTAAATACTTATGTATAAACAATCCCAAATAATAATGAGATTGTGAAATTAACCCTTACCTCATACTTTCCTTTAGTTGAGGGTGTGATAACCTCCTTTATAATGGTTAAATCATGTTATTAAATTATACCAAAACCATATCCATTATTTATGATATCATATATGATCATCTTATATATTTGTTTAATAATATTTCATTATTACCATTGTTTTAGGTGTTAACTGTTTCATTTTCCTATGCATTTTTGTCATGTAAAACCAATTTATTATGTATAGGATATAATTTATTCATATCCAAAATGATATTAAGTTCATAAATATTATTTTTATTAATCATATAAATTTTTATAAACATTCTTAAATGGTTATTATGGAGGATGAATCTCATTGTGTCATGGAGACGGTAGACCGTACATACACACAGGAGACGATATCATCCCGTAATGGTAAAAGGGTAAGGAATTGGATGGTATATCAATTATATATAATCAATAACACGTCATATTTATTATTTATATCCATTATATTCATCATTACACCTATAAAAATAAATTAGCGATGAAAAAAATTACACCACAGCGTGGAAACGGTAAGCCGTACATACACACGCATGTTGATATTGTTTTTCATAGGATGGATAAAAGGAGTAATATGGTTGTCTCATAATCATAATAAAATATCAGAATATAGGTGATAGTATAGTTATTACTTTAGTATGGATACAATATAGTAATATGAAATATAATAAGAAAATAACTTGAATGAGTTGGTAAAATAATCACCTCTTCTTCGATAGACTTCCTTTGGATCTCCTCTTAGGGACACTAGGGGTGGTTTTTTAGAAGACAAGGACCTAAAAAACTTAGATAATAATGTTGGGAGGAGAAATGGGTAGGTTTTGATTGATATAGAAGGCTCAAAGTGGTGTAATTAATTAAGGTAGGAGGTGACCTTTTATAAGAGAGGGGAGGGACACTTTAGGAAACTCTCAAATATTAAATTAATATAAATTGATTTTTAATTTAAAATAGCTCCAAATTGAGTTATTTAAAAGATAAGATGATTATGGGTAGAAATAATCTTAACAAATCATTTTATATATGTTTAGGTCACAATATGAACCTTATCATTTGGATTTAACCCTTAGTTAAACCATTTAACTATTACCATGATAACTTGAATTTTTTCTCTTTAGGGTTAATATAGGTACTATAAAATGGTGAAATAACCCCAAATGGATCATTGATAACATATGTAACCTTATTATAGTTATTTTTTCGAATTTTATATTTTATGAATTTTATATCATCTAATAAAATATTATTTATTTTAAAGTATCATTTATGTCAATTTTGATAGTATTCATTATTTGACTTTTTAAAAATACCCTAACAATATTATAACTTTAAATCAACACTTCTAATATATAAATAACATGTCAAAGTTATCTATAAATTTTTTTATATCATTAATTATGTAAAATTATATTTATTGTTATATTTTTAATATTATTTAATTGATATTTCTATTTATTAAACTATTACTGCATCATTATTACGAAAGCCTTTAATTGAATAATTTTTTCTCAAAAAATTTTAAAAAATTATAATGATGAATATATATTTATTATATTTAAAATTAATATTTATATTATAATTTATATTTTATATAACACTATATTAAAAATTATTTAGTTATTAAAAATATTAGTATGACATTTTTGACCTATCTTTAAATAAAATATAATAAATATCATATTTTTACCTAAATGGATTAAAATGTTGTAATTTTGGCCTAAGGTTGATTCTTTTCAAACCCCACTCATCCAATAAAATTAGGATTGTTTTTAGGGTAAATTTATAATACTATAACATTATTTTTACCTTTAATTACCTGATTTACCCTTAATCGTGGTAATTAAAATATTACTAAATTTTACTATTCATATGACCAAAAATAAAAAAACCTATTTAAATAATTTGTACCCACTGATTCCAAATATGGAATCCTATTTTCAAAATATAAAACATATATGTTTTAGTAATTAATTTAAAATTAATCCCATTGATAGGGTGAGAAAATGAGTTATTACATTTTAAACATACAAAAGATTGAAACATTTTTATATCTAAATTCATTGTAAAATTGATGAAAATTAAATAAATTAGACTAAATGATAAATAAATAATATAGTTATAATTTAAAACCATTTAATAATATAATTTAACATTATAAATTATTTTTATGAAAAAATATGTTTTCAATTAAAATTTAGTGTTTTTCACTATTCATCAAAACATGAATCTTATTAGAAAAATACCAAACATTTATCCAAAGTAATTTTTTTATATTATAATTTAATATAATTATTTTATTTTTTCAAATATAATATATAAAAGTTTCAAAAATTGGATTTAAAATAGGTTCACCATTAAAAGGCAGTAAAACTACCTTTAAAAAAATATAATTTTTATGCATAAAATTAGATTTTTTATTATCTCATACTTATAAAATATATTGGATGAATATAAAAAAATTATAATTGAATATATAAAATATATATTTCATTAATATAATCTAAAAATTGTAATTTATTTAATTTATTAAGACAAAACTCCTTTGAGAGCATAAAAATAAAAAAATTTCCATTATATTCAATCGGTTTATATTTTCGTTTCTAATTAATTAATAACCAATGAATTAATATTATATTTATATATTTTCATAAGTTATTTAATACTATTCATAACCTCTAATTTAATTTATATGTTATATCTTATTATATTGAATAATAATATTATAACAATATATTTTAGTTTGGTTAAATTCGGTCTTGCGTATAATGCAAGTTATCAAGGAAAGTTTATTTTGCATATAACACAATATAACTTAGTGTTGTGTTCATTACAATCTATAAGATATATTAAATTTATTTTAAAAGAAAAATATTGTAAATTATTTGGGTGTTACATTCTCCCCACCTTAATTAAATTGGGTCCTCGCAATTTAAACTTGATATCAGTAATCAAGAGTTTTATATTTGAAAATAATATTATTGAAGAACCCACATCATAAATAGGGTTAATAACACATATTATTAATATGTTGGAAAAATAAATGTGAATGTACCACAAAACCAGGATTTCTAATATGAGAACATTAGTGGAAAGTAGAGATACATACATAGAAGAAAATCATAAATATTTGTAGGGAGTGATTGATGTCATCAATCATAAACAAGTGAATGATCAATAGAAAACTTATGGCCTCAAAACCAAAAATCTATGATGATTTAAAATAACATCGGTTAAAAAAATCAACATTTTCTTTGTTTTTTTGATCCTTTTATTTGAGTTGAGGAATTATATAAGAATATAAGGAAATATAATTACTTGCTACATTTCTATAAACAAAATATTATCCTTTGGCTGTTCCTTGTAATATATCTACTTCATTTCACAACACGAGTTGTATCATAGGGTGAAGTAATAAATTAACCTCTGAATTTTTTTCTAAAGATCAACTTAAACCATTATATAAATTTTTAACTCTTATATAATGAACTTATCATTAATCTTTCCACAACATGGATCAGATATTTTTACACTCCAAATATTTGAATACCTTTATCATGTATTCTATTGAAACATGGTAATAACCTTAATTACAATAAAAATTTATTGAAAATATATATGCTTCCTTATTCATTAAATAAAACATAGATTATTGGGTATACTTATTAAATATAATAATGTTTAAAACTCCATAAATGATGGAAAAACCACTTTTTCAACAAACTATCAATCAGTTCCAAGGTAGTCAGTGCTATCCAATTTACTTTATCCAAATCAATCATCTCTTTATTCTGACATCATTATCTCAGTATCAGAAACATATTAAGGGTTATATTTCCCTCAAAAATTGATTATCCACTAAAAGAGGATAATATTCATTGTTTATATTATAATATTTATGTTCTTTATTAATCATAAACACCATTTTTAGTGAATTTTACACTTTGAACATTATTTCTTATTATAATTGTAATTCCTTCTTAAAATGCACTATTACATGGTACATTTTTGAACACCATATAAAATAACCAATTATCTTGATTTTATTTTCGTATTTAATTTTAAAGTTACTAATTACATGGGAACAATTAATAATTTTGGAGTACTTGAAGATTCACATTGGAATACCACCAAAATGAGCTTTCATGGCAACACATTCTGGGCAAAGTAAACTGGATAACAACCCAATAAAGAGACTGTAGTGGCCAATATACAAGTATAATGATTATAAATATTTAACTTATGATACATTAAATCATGGAGAATATTTAATCCAATTGTGAAAAGATCTAATTAGGATGTTTTAATGGATTTACATGTGGCCCAAGTTGGAGATAAAATTCTGGGCCAGATTCTGTGGCCTAGAAAAACAGTCCACTATTTCAACCATATCTAGAAATTAAAAAATAAATTTGGGTTGAAACTTTATAGACAGTTAGGGGAAATATAGAGACTCATTTTCTTATTCTATGGACCACTCCAATTCATCCATCTAGAATCTCATTTAGTCACCTCTGTTTTGTGGATGCAAGTTGGATGTCATTTCAGGTCAAGGGTGGAAAAGTCTAAATTCCACAAACTTTCCACCACCCTAGGCCTACCATACTCAAGTGGTAAGACTTGGAATATTGGGGGATCAAACCAAGTATCTTTAAATTTCTATTTAGGGTAGTTGTGGTGGAGGAGTTTATCATATTTGGTGATTTCTTTCATTGTAGTGTTATGATGCCATTTTGTTGTCTCAAGTTTTTCTTTCACATGTAAGTTGTTCTAATTCATCTTAGTTTCTTAATAAAAGTTCTTATTCTCCTATTATTATTTTCTTATCCATATAAAATTGATACCATTTCCTCAAGGTGTGAATTTATTCACACTAAACCTTGTGAAATTATTCACACAATGGTGGAGTGATCATTTTCTTTTTATTGTTTTTTTAGTTCTTCAATTCCTCTATCATGAGTCTACGTCCCGCTTCCATTGAAACCATGACATCAATGGAGGGATAATCTTCTTATGGTTTGATCCAAGGGAGTATAAAGGGGATTTATTGGATGTTATTTCTCACTCTATTAATTTATAATAAATTCTTTTTATTGATAATTTCATTTGATGATTTTAAAACTTCTTCATCATTTTTGAATTTTAAGGCCGTACACTTCAAGTACTAATACTAAACTTTACCTTGGAGTGCTTAAAACTTTGATCCTCTAAGTGTATATGGGATTTTTATTAGGGTGTGTAGGTATTAAACTAGGAAGTGATGATGTTTTTTGATCTTATTAAATGAACTCATCTCAAATATAATAAATTGAAATAGTTGAAAAAGGAATGCATAAAATCCACCCCAAGTGATAACCTAGGATCAACTCATTCTTTTAAATTGAATTCAATTAAGTCTATTAGTATTCACTTAAAACCATATAAAATCAACTCAACCTGGAAAATTCATATACAAAAACAATCCCTAGAATGTATGTGTCTATAGGTTACTTCTTAGGTCTATGAGGATTCGACAACCCAAGCTAAACTACAAGCGACCACTTAACCCTAAAATATCAGGTAAATTTGGGCAAGACCAAATTTTGGAATCATTTCTGAGGACCCAAGTAAGTCATATCAACACCCAATATATTATCCCCCATTTCTCTTTTCTCACCCAAAATTCTCTTATCTTTTACCTTTCTCACTTTTTTTTCTTTTGGTGTATGTCCGCCTACACCCGCAATAACTCAAACAGATTAGTTAGGGTGGAAAGTCCTGGGGTTAGGGAGTCAAGAACACCTAGGGGTATCTTCCCATTAGATAAAAATATTCTTAATACTTAGAATTCAAAAATTGATCTAATTTCATTGGAGTGTGTTCAAATAAATCAACTCATAAACCTGGGTGGGAACCAAAATGGAAATCCAAATGAGGCAGCCCCAAACTTGGGGAATACATTCGATCAAACCATGAATTACTACCTCAAAACTACCTAGACCAATGTACCCTCTTGAATTATGAATGATTCCCTAGTAGAATACCACTATGTTTTCAAACCTCATGTCTTAAACCACCTTCCAACCTTCCATGAGATGGAGTCATAAATTCCATACCTTCATGTCAAAGAGTTCAACGACATTGTTGAACCATGTGCCCACCACATCAACTTGGGTCAGCTAAGATGATGATATTTCCTTTCTCACTTAAGGATCGAGAAAATAATTGGTTAAACAATTTTATACCTATATTAATCCACTCCTAGGAACAATTTCAAAGATAATTCTACAAAAAATACTTCCCCTATCACAAAAAAATTGCACTTAAAAAGATCATCCAAATCTTTTTTGAAAAAGAAGGGGAGTCATTTTATGAAAAATGGGAAAGGTTCAAAGACAAACTCAACATGGTACCTCACCATGGATTTTCAATCCCAAAACAAGTTCAAATTTTCTATGAAGGGTTGGTTTAGGGAAAAAAACAATTCATTGACATGATGTGTAATGGAACCTTCAAAAACAAATCCCAAAATGATGCTTATGAGTATCTAGAAGGATTGGACGAACAAAAACAAACATGGGGAAAATAAACTTACTATGAGAAGACACCAAAAACTGGTGGAATTCACACACTTAGGGAGGAGGAAAGCCTTATGGATAAAATTTCTGCACTCAATAGGAAGGTCGAGGAGATCAATCTTAGGAAGGTCCATGAAATTCAAACTATTGACCTTGTTTTCACAATTTGTGACAAACATGACCACAAGACTGAAAACTACCCAACCATCTCTTCCATTGAAGATGTTATTCTAGGAGGACCACCAGAAGTGGTCAATGATCTGAACTTTTAGAATCCATAGTACCAAAACACTTTCAATCCAAGGTACAATGACCATCCAAGATATCGTTGGAAAGATAACCAACAAACCAACCAACAACCTAGTTAGCCACAAGGACCTAACCCCTACCCTACAAAAAATTTTCAAAACCATAACCAGTTACAACCATGACTATTACAATACTAACACCCTACTATCCAATACCAACAACCTATCCAAAAACCCATGTAACAACCAATCCAACAACCAAAGTATCCTCTTGGGATAAAACAACCAGCACAAGACCCTACTCAATCTATCCCTCTTCTAATCCTTGATAAGTTGTGTAAAAAAATAGAGAAAATGAACTTATAAGTCTCATACATTAAAAATGGAATAAAAACCATTAAAACTAGGAAGGAACCCATTCCTACTCAGGTGGTACCATCGTCAACTTTAATTGAAGAATCCAGTTACACACAAACCTCTCATGAACAACTCAAAGTAGTGACTATTTTAAGAAGTGGGGAATCTATTTAGAAACCTGAAAAACCCATTCCATAACCATTAAAAGATTAAAAAACGCATGAAAATGATGAATAACCACCCATATATTTTAAAAAATCCAACAATAATGTGAAGGAACTGCAACCACACAAAATAATCAAACAAACTGATCCTTTCCCTCAATGCATGAGAGGAAAATCTAAACCAGAACTGAATGAAACATTGAGGGAAATCTTCTCTCAGGTTAAGTTGAAAATTCCAATTCTTGATGCAATCCAAACCATTAATTCCTACTGAAAGTACCTTAATGACTTGTTCAATTTTAAAAGGAAATTTTCACATAAAAACCAAGCCCTTTTGGCTGCTAATGTGAGTACGACCATTCAAGGTACCATTCCTCCAAAGTTGAAAGATCCAGGTTTTCCATTCATCAATGTTGAGTTAGGAGAGAAAAAAGTTTTCAAATCCCTTTTTGATCTGGGAGAAAATGTGAACCTCATTCCTTATGCTATGTATTGCTAGTTAGGTCTTGAATAACTCTAACCCACATCTGTCACTCTTCAAATTACTGATCGTAGTGTTAGAGTTCCTAAAGGGGTCTTAAAGGATGTTTTAGTGAAAGTTAAAAATTTAATTTACCCATATTACTTTATTTTCCTTGAAAATCACCCAAGATGATGTCCAATTGAGAAAACCACAATCATCCTTGGCCATCCCTTCCTTGCAACAATCAACTCCATTATCCAATTCTGAAATTGGAACATGACCATCACCTTTGGAAACATGAGTCTAGACTTGAACATCTATAATTAAAACTCTAAAATTGGGAATGATGAAGATATCCATGAGGTTAATTGGATTTTTAGTGTTGATAGTGAACTTTAGGAACATAAAAGAATTACTAAAGGATGTTTAAGTCAATAATAGATTGATTTTCTTTGTTCATATGAGGGAAATTTGTCTCCTTAGATTGAATCTATTTCAGATAGCACTATTGATGATTTTCTCAAATCACCAATCAATGATACCATTGGTGAAATAAATAACATTGAGTCCATACCCATTCATGACACTGATCTGGTCAATTTAGTGGATGAAAATTCTATTCACAAGGAACCAATTCTCTCAATAAATATGAACACAGAAACTGAGTTCAATACAAAGTCCCATTCTTCCTTTGAAAGTGATAACCAATCTGATCTTGAATTTAAGTTCCTACCTTCATCACTCAATTATGTGTTCTTAGGGGAAAATCAATCCTTTATTGTTTTCATTTATTCTTCTCTTGAAGAAAATCAAGATATGATGCTTCTGGATGTCCAAAGAAAGCATAAAAAAGCAATTGGATGGACCCTTTCTGATATTCCTAGGATTATCCCACTCATTGGAACTCATAGGATTGTTCTTGAATCTAAATTCAAACAGTATCATCAACCTCAGTAGAGATTCAATCCAAATCTTATGTAAGTGGTAAGGAAAAAACTTCTTAAGTTGTTGAAATCATGTATCATTTACCCCATTGATGAGAGTGAGTGGGTAATCTCAATTCAAGTTGTCCCAAAGAAAGTTGGAATCACTATGATCACCAATGATGATAGTTAATTTCTCCCCACAAGGGTTAGTAGTGGATGGATATTCTTTATTGACTATAGGAATATCATCTATTGTACCAAGAAAGACCATTTCCCCTTGCCCTTTATTGATCAAGTCCTAGAGTGAGTGGCATGTCATCAATTCTATTGCTTCCTAGAAGAATTATCATGGTATAATAAAATTGAGATTTCCTTAGAGGATCAAGTAAAAACAACCTTTACTTGTCTATTCAGCACTTTTTCCTTCAAGATCATGTCCTTTGGGTTATGTAATTCCCCTGGTACCTTCCAATAGTGCATTCTGGGAATCTTCTCAGACATGGTGGGGGATTGTTTATAGGTCTTCATGGACAAATTATTTATCTTTGGGGATACTTTTGAGGGATTCCTTATGGATGTTGTAAGGGTTTTGTCAATATGTGAGGATATGAATCTCATCCAAAATTAGGAAAAATTCCATTTCATGGTAAAGGAAGGAATTTTTTCTAGTCCATCTGGTCTCTAGTAGTGGGATTGAAGTTGATAAAGCTAAGGTCAACATCATTCTTCACCTTCCATCTCCTAAAAATGTTAAGTGAGGTCCTTGTTAGGAAATGATGGTTTCTATAGAAGGTTTATTAGGAATTTCAGCTCTATTTCTCAACCACTTTATGCTCTATTGGTGAAAGATGGTCCATTTTTATGGATAGAAAGCTATGAGAAATAATTATCTACACTCAAGTAAGCTCTTATCTCTCCACCTATCATGAAATATCCAAATTAGAAACTTCCTTTTGAGCTCATGTGTGATGCGGGTGACTTCGTTGTAGGAGCAGTCTTAGGAAAACGGTGTGAGAAAACTCCATGTTTCATTGCTTATGCAAGAAAATCTTTAAATAATGAACAAATAAACTACACCACCACTAGGAAAGAGTTTCTTATTGTTGTATTTTCCTTAGAGAAATTCAAGTCCCATCTCTTAGGATCACCCATCATTGTCTTCATTTACTATTCAGCCCTGAAATACCTATTCCAAAAACAAGATTCCAAGGATAGATTAATTAGGTGGGTCCTTCTTCTTCAAGAGTTCTATTTAACCATTAAAGATAAAAAGGGTTTTGAAAATTTTATAGTTTATCACCTATCTAGGATGGAATTCAAAGACAACTCACATTACCTTTCTGTGTTTGATTCATTTCCCGATGAGCACCTCTATTCTGTGAGTGATTTCCCATGGTATGTTGATATAAAAAACTATTTGGTGACGGGTGACATTCCAAAATTCTTAGGGACCAAATCTTAGAGTAAATTACTTTCTGATGTCAAACACTATGTGTTTGATGATCGTTACCTCTTCAAGTTTTGTCCTGATCAAATCATTAGGATATGTGTTCTTGAGTCTGATCAAGATTCCATTATAAAATTTTGTCATGGAGAAGCAAGTTGAGGCCAATTTTCCACAAACAAAACCACTAAAAAGGTCCTAAAAAGTTTTTTCTACTAACCTAACCTCACTAAGTATTCCTTCCAATTCTGTAAAAGTTGTCCTCAATGTCAACAATTAAGATCCATTACCAAAAGGAATCAAATGCCCCTCACTCCCATTCTGGTCATAGAAATATTTTATTGTTTGGAAATTTATGGGACCCTTCCCAAACTCTAGGGGATACCTCTACATCCTATTAGCTATAGATCATGCCTTGAAATGGGCTGAGGCCATTCCCATCAAGCCCAACGACCATCATTTTGTGATCCAATTTCTAAAAGAGAACATATTTTCTTGATTTGGAATTCCTAGGGCTATAATCAGTGATAGAGGAACCCATTTATGAAACTACCCATTCTCTTTACTTGTGTCCAAGTATGTGATTTCTCATAAATTTTCCACTACATATCATCCTCAAACCAATGGTCAATTTCAGTTAACAAATAGGGAGATTAAGAAAATTCTTGAAAAAACTGTCAATCCATCTAGGAAATATTGGTCCGAGAAACTCTTGGATGCCATTTGGGCATATTGTAAAACCTTCAAAACCATCATAGGCATGTCACCATATAGGTTGTTTTATGGAAAAGCATGCTATTTACCTGTTGAAATTGAGCATAAGGCCTTTTGGGCAATAAAAAAAATGAACTTTTATATTTCTTTGGTCGAAGAAAAGAGGAAATTAGATCTTAATGAAATTTAGGAACTTAGGATGGAGGCTTATGAAAATTCAAGGATAAATAAAGATAGAGTTTAATCCTAACAGTCTAGAAATATCAAAGTAAAACACTTTAAACTGGGAAAATTTGTGCTCTTGTATAGTTCAAAACATCATTTACACCCAGGAAAGTTGAGGTCCATATGGTCAGGTCTATATGTAGTGCATATGGTGTACCCCCATGGGGATATAGAAATTCAAGATCCCACCAATGGTCAAACCTTTAAAGTTAATGGTCATAGAGTCAAACCATTCATTGAACCATTCCAAAAACATGAAGTTGATGAAGACTTGTGTGAAACAACCTTATATGAGGAAAATACTTAAACAATTAGGGGTCTAATTCAATCTAGCGACATTAAAAAAAGTACTGCATGGGAGGAAACCCGTTATTTTCATGGTTCCAATAATTTTGAATCATATTTATTTTTAAAATAGGATTAATAAATCAATTTTATATTAAAAAAAAAATACTTAATCAATAAAATCTAAATATGATAATACCTTAGACTGTTGAACTGTTCTTCTATTATAAGTATTGATGGGTATGAAAGTGGAGTGTCGTATTCATCTGTGTCACGTGGTGTGATCCCTGAGTAATACCTTACCCAGAAATTTAAAAATAAGACAATGTATCATTGGTTTATTTTATTTTATTTTTATGTGTTGGTAGGTTGAAATAAAAATACAAAAAAATGATAATAATTAAAAAAATCTAAAAGGATATGTATTAGGTCATGGGGAAAACCCAATCACAACTAACTAAGCCACAAGGACTCAAACCCAGGACCAAAGGGAGATAGGGGTACGCGCTTTCCACTGACCTATGACTTATAGTGATTCCTTATTCTCTAATTTTTGTATATAAACTTATATTTTACTTATTATTATATATATAAATATATTGTTTTATTTTGTTTATTTGTTTGTTTTTCCTTATTCCATTATAGAACTCTGCGAGTGACATGGATATCAAAGGATTAAATTGGAGCATCATGAATATCAACTTCAACCACCAAGTGACTTCATTACATGATTCTCATTTTCAATGTCCTCTTTGAACTCCTATACTATACCCCATTCTAAATTTTCCTTTCTTTAAACAATGGGGACAATGTTATTTTAAGTTGGGGGAGGGGTGAAAAGAAGGAAAAAAATTACTTTTTTGTGCGTAAAAAAATGTGTGGAAGGAAAAATTTTCTTTAACCTTGAACATGATAATACATATTTTAAACTTTTAAATTGAATATCAAATAATTTATCATGCACTGATTATAATTTTAATCCATGTATAATTTCATGAGAATATATTTTGGAAAGTGTGGCTGTCTAATGTGATATTTCATCATTTATATTTTAATCCAAATAAAAAAAATTCACAATGCACATCCTTTGGATAGTGGGGTATTAGTTTTAGTTCATGGGGTCCCCCAAATAAATAATATAGGTTTAGTGATCATTTTAGTTTTAATATGAGTATTCAATAAAACAAAAACAAAAAAAATAAATTTGGACGTAGAGAAATGAAATGACCTAATGCCTGACTTTTAGCACTTGGGGATCGCGACTCCATAATTATCTGGACCAGAGTTAGTAATTTTATCTCTATTTGTGGTAATTTGAATTTGTTTTTTACTGAGTTAACTCGAGACGATTCTTGTGCATGTGGGCTTCACTTGGTTACCTAAGGTCTTTGAGCCTGGGAGTCACTGAAAAAGTCTCACTACATGGGTTGACTCTATTGAGTGCAATTTCAATTACCATGAAAAAATTTAAAAAAAAAATTGAATACTCATCTTAATATTGAAATTTTATTCCACCCAACTCTTCCATCATTTCCCCCTTGAATAAAGATGAACCCCCATGTCTATTGCGATGCACAACACATCATCATGCTTAATTGATATTAGATAAAATATGGATATGAATTTGAACAAAGGAATGGGCTTGGGATTGAGATATCCTTATAAAAATATCTTGTATTAAAATATTTTTATGGGTTTCATGATTTTTTGGTATAAGGTTTTTTGGTGATCATTGTGTATTAAAATGTTTTTGGAAAAGATAATTCAAATTTCATATTGTTGAGATATACTTTACGTGGGACTAGAAAAACTCAAGTTGGTGGGTGTGATTATACACTAAAAGAGGATAATATTCATTGTTTATATTATAATATTCATGTGATTTATTAATCATAAACACTATTTTTAGTGCATTTTACACTTTGAACATTACTTTATATTATAATTGCAATTACTTCTTAAAATGCACTATTACATGGTACATTTTTGAACACCATATAAAACACTCAATGATCTTGATTTTATTTTAATATTTAATTTTCAGGTTCCTCATTACATTGGTAACAATTAATAATTTTGGAGTACTTGAATATTCACATTGGAAGACCACCAAAATGGGCTTTCATGACAACACATTATGGGAAAAGTAAACTGGATAACAGCCCAATAAATAGAATGTACTGTCCAAGATCCAAGCCAAATGATTCTAAAAATTTAACTTAAGATATATAAAATCATGGGTAACATTTAATCCAATAGTTAAAATAGATAATTCGGAATATTTAATGGAGTTCCATGCGGCCGAAGTTGAAGATAAAATTTTGGGCTAGATTCTGCAGCCCAAAAAAACATCCCACCATTTCGATCCTATATCGAAATTCAAAAATCTATTTGGGATGAAATTTTACATATAATTAGGGGACATCCGGATACTCATTTCCTTATTCTACGTCTCACTAAAATTCGGCCATATAGAATCTCATTTAGGAGACTCTATTTTGTGGATGCACACTGGATGTCATTTCGGGTCAAGGGTGGAAAAGTATAAATTCCACAAACTTTCCACCACCCTAGGCCTACCATACTCAAGTGGGAAGACTTGGAATATTTGGGGATCGACCCAATACTCTTGAAATTCCTATTTATTAAGGTAGTGGTTGTGGAGGAGTTTATTATCTTTGGTTCTTTGTTTCATTGTAATGTTATGCTGTGATTTTGTTGTCTCAAGTTTGTCTTTCACATGTAAGTTGTTCTAATTCATCTTAGTTTCTTAATAAAATTTCTTATTCTCCTATTATTATATTCTTATCCATATCACATTGATACCGTTTCCTCAATGTGTGAATTTTTTCACACCAAACCTTGTGAAATTATCCACACAACGGTGGAGTGATCAGTTTCCTTTTATTGTTTTTTTACTTCTTCAATTCCTCCATCATGAGTCTACTTCCTGCTTTCATTGAAACCATAGAATCAATGGAGTGATAATACTCTTATGGGTTGATAAAAGGGAGTATAAATAGGCTATATTTAATGTTATTTCCCAATCTATTAATTTATGATCAATTATTTTAATTGAGAATTTCATTTGGAGATTTTAAAACTTCTTTATCCTTTTTGAATTTTAAGGTTGCACACTTCAAGTGCTAATACAAACCTTTACCTTGTGATCAAAAATTTGATCCTACAAGTGTATAGGTGATTAGTATTAGATTGTGTAGGTATTAAAACAGGAAGTGTTTATGTTGTTTGATCTTATTAAATGAACCCATCTCAAATATAAGAAATTTAAATAGTTAAAAAAGGAATGCATCAAATCCACCCCAAGTTATAACCTAGGATCAAATCATTATTTTAAATTGAATTAACTTAAGTATATTAGCATTAAATTAAAACCATATAAAATCAAATCAAGTTGGAAACTTCATATCCAAAAACAATCCATATAATGTATGTGTCTTTAGGTTACTTCTTAGGTCTTTGAGGATTCGACAACCCAAGCTAAACTACAAGAGACCGCTTAACCCTAAAATCTTAAGTAAATTTGGGTGAGACCAACCATATGTTTTCCAAAAAGTTTAACTTTATTCTGAGTCACTTTTCCTGGTACCATACAATCTCAAATCCTTAATGAAATAGTATTGTAGTACAATATATATATATATATATTACATAATTCTTATAACCAATACATCATTGATAAAATACTCAAATGAAATAATTCTTGAATCCGAATATAAGAACATTAGTCATTCTTATTTTTACATGGTATTAGAATAATCTTGACCATGATCCATTAGCCTCTTTTGTGGTATACTCCTTTGATGCATGATACATTTATTTTCTTATTGTTCCATCTCTTTGCAGTTGAAGCATTGGATATTAGAATCCTTTTTCTTTTCCTTGCAATCCAATCATGATGTACTTTATCTCCACACTTGTAGAAAACTCCCATTCCTTTTAAGAAAGTACCAAGGTGATAATTTCCACAATTACATGTGGGAAAATAATTCTTTAACTCATTACCTCTATCCATATTTTTCATAGCTGTCCTCTTATCCTCATGCTTCCCTATGAATCCAAAATACTTAGAGTACTCTTTACTTGTCCCATTATCACCTAATAATACATCATCATATGATGAGAATGATTTGGAGACTATTTACCTCAGAAATATTGGCTTAAGACTACGAAATATATGATCCTTATTACTCTTTGGATCAAATGTATTAGTGAGGTTCACATTCTTTCTACTAGGCACCATTTCTAAATGATGACATACACTAGGTTAGATCATATCAAAATGTATAATACTAATACTAGTAAAATAATTAAAATAAATTGAAAAATTTATGCATATATAAGATCATAATCATAAATATTGTTTCTTTAGGGACATATTTACTTTTAAATCCCTCATAATGGGTTTTTAGATAAAATTTAAATTATCCTAAGCATATCCCCCAAGAGTGTCAAATTAAGTGTGCAGTAATGCCCATTATCGTGTATCGGGTTACACCAAGTAAGGACCAACACACCTTGTCAGAGTTTTTACCCCTAGAAACTTCTATTCTAAAACCAAATCCACTTGTAGTGTCTAGAAAAAGATGTATTTTTAGGAATACTCTCATAGTATAAACCTTAACAAAATTCTAGGATGTTCTTTTATAATTATCCTCTAGTATATGTTAGAGTTATCTTCCTTAATTTAGATTTTTATAAATCTAATTTCCAAGGATACTACCAAAATTTATATGATACCAACTATAATGAACCCAACCCCAATAAACTGGAGCCAGTGACTCACTTTATTACATTGGTATAGATACAAGTGTCGAATCCCAAAGGACTGAGTAGTTTAGCAGTCTTGGAAAATATATTATATACATGAACCTTAAATTAAAATTCAAAACATAAAATACAACATATATAATCCTTTGAGAATGAAATTATTCTCCTAGATAACCCTACATGTCAATAATAATAAACATCTTGGCATCCTGGGAAAATAAAACAAAACAAAGGGGTGATCTCAGATGCTTAGTAAGGGTAAATAATACAGCGGAAGCTATTATAAATAAGCATAAAATTTTAAGACAAGATGTATAACTGAAACACAAGTATTTTAAACAAAATATTGAGTATAAAATAGAAAGAATAAATCAAATAATTCCCTATAAAAATTCACGTGGATATTCTAATAGTTGAAAAATCACATGTAATATCAATAACTAATCTCATAATGAGGGAATTCATAATGCTGTACATCATAAACATACTGTCAAAGCTTTGGTCAAGACACCATACATAAATGGGAAAAAATCCAAACTAGTTTGTCTCATGAGGCCTACCAATGCATCAAGGGCTATAAAAGGACCCTAAAATCACTTAATAATTCCAATTCATTCCTCGTATGAAAGGGGTGATGAAACATAATCAACACAAACATTCGTATTAAAACTAGCATACAAAATGTGAATACTTAAAACAATAAACCATGAATGGTATCAAAATAGAACATCCATAGTATAACTAAATCATAACCCATTCAATGAAATTTTTTAAATGATATTATAATAAATAAACCTCATTTAAGCATAATATCCAATAAAGGATGTTGACATCTATGAAAATACTCAATAAAATCATTAATAATTTCTTGAGATAAAAAACCCTTTTTTACTTTGAAATTATTTATTTAAAAGCTGTTAAATTATAAAATAAAAAATTTACTTTTAAAATAACCTTGTAATCTTATAAGGGAAGCTTCAACATGTTAATGTTTCATGAAAAAAATAAAATTCTTCACATGCCGCATAAGTTAAAAAAACATTCCTTCCATCAAATAAGCCATAAAGGACCTTATTTGGAATAGAAAAAAAATTGTTTCTAAATTTTTTATAAAAAGTAAAAAATGGGTAAAAATGACTTTAAATTTTTTTCAAAGAATAGTAAGAATATTTTGAAATAAATTTTTAATAAATATGGACATGGATGATAAATATGTCTCAGTAAATACTTACATATAAACAATCCTGGATAATAATGAGATTGTGAAATTAACCCTTACCTCATAATTTACTTTATTTGAGGGTGTGTTAACCTCCTATATAATGATTGAATCATGTTATTAAATTATACAATAAATATATCCATTATTTATGATATCATATATGATCCTATTATATCTTTTTGTTAATAATATTTCATTTTTACCATTGTTTGAGGTGTTAACTGTTTCATTTTCCTATGCATGTTTTATCATGTAAGATCTATTTATTATGCATATGATATATTTTATTCATATTTATAATGATATTAAGTTCATAAATATTATATTTATTCATAATATACATTTTTATAATCAGTATTAAATGGTTATCATGGAGGATGAATCTCATCGCATCGTGGATATGGTAGGTTTTACATACGCACGAGCGACGGTATCACCCTGTAATGGTAAAAGGGAAATGAATTGAATGGTATATTAATTATAAATAATAAATATAACTTAATATTTATTATTTATATCCATTATATTCATCATTATACCCATCCAAATAATTTACTGATGAAAAAAATACACTATATCATGAAGACGGTAAGCCGTATGTACGCATGCATGGTGATATTGTTTTTCATAAGATGGATAAAAGGAGGAATATGGTTATATAATAATTATAATAACATATAAGAATATATTTTATACTTGTTTTATTACTTTATTATGGAAACAATATATGAATAGGAAGTAGAAGAAGAAAAGAACTTGAATGAGTTGGTAAAATAATTATCTCTTCTTTGATGGACTTCCTTTGGATCTCCTATTTGGGACACTAGGGGTGGTCTTTTTAGAATACCATGAACTAAAAAACTTATCTAATAATATTGGGAGGATAAATGGGTAGTATTTGGTTGATCTAAAAGGATCAAAGTGGTGTGAGGAAGTGAGGGAGGAGGTTCCCTTTTATAAGAGAGGAGAGAGGCAATTTAGGGAACCCTCAAAATATTAAATTAATATAAATTTATTTTCAATTTCAAATAGCTCAAAAGAAATTTATTTAGAATATTAGATGAGTATGGGTTGAAATACTCTCAACAAATTATTTTTATACATGTTTAGGTCACAATATTAACCTTATCTTTTGGCTTTAACTCTTAGTTTAACCCTTCAACTCTTACCATGACAACTTGGTTTTTTATTCTTTAGGGTTAATATAGTTACTATAAAATTCCAAAAGAACCTAAAATTAACCATTGAAGAAATATTTAACCTTATTATAGTTAGTTGGATTAATTTTATATTCTTATAAATTTTATATCATATAATAAAATATTATTTATTTTAAAGTATCATTCATGTCAATTTTGATACTATTTATTATTTGACTTTTAAAAAATATACTAACAATATGATAACTTAGAAAAATTACTTCTAATATATCACTAATATGTAAAAGTTATATAAAAATTATTTTATATCATTAATTATATCAAATTATAATTATTTTAATATATTTAATATCATTTATTTTATATTTCTATTAATTAAACTATTACTACATCATCATTATGAAAGCCTTTAATTAAATTATTTATTCTATAAAAATTAAAAATAAATTATCATTATGAATATATATTTATTATATTTCAAATGAATATTTATAGTTGAATTTATCTTCTGTATAACTCTATATTAAAAATGATTTAGTTATTAAAATACAAGTATGATATTTTTAACTTATCTTTAAATAAAATATAATAAATGTCATATTCTTACCCAAGTGGATTAAAAAGGTTATAATTTTAGCCTAAGTTTGATTTTGGTCAAAAAAAAAAAAAATTAAATTAGTAAAAGTGTTAGGAAAAATTTATAATATTATAATATTATTTTTATCTTTAATTACTTGATTTACCCTTAAATGTGGTAATTAAAATATTACTAAATATTACTATTCATATTTCTCTAAATAAAAGAAACATATTTACATAATTTAGACCCATTTATTCCAAATATTTATCCTATTTTTAAAAATTAAAAACATCAAATTTGTAGTAATTAATTTAAAATTAATACCATTAATGGGGTGAGAAAACGAGTTATTACAGTTTAAACATGCAAAAGATTGAAACATTTTTATATCTAAGTTCAATGTAAAATTGATTCTAATGAACTAAATTGGAATAAATGATAAAAAAATAATATAGTTATACTTTAAAACAATTCAATAATTTAATTTAACATTATAAATTATTTTGATGAAAAAAGATGTTTTTAATTAAAATTTAGTATTTTTCACTATTCATCAAAACATGAATCTTATTAGAAAAATAACCAAAATTTAACCGAAGTAAATTTTTATATTCTGATTTAAAATAATAAGCTTATTTTTTCAAATAGAATATATAAAATTGTCAAAAATTGGATTTAAAATAGGTTCTCTATTAAAGGACGTTAAAATTGCCTATAGAAAAAAATATTGGTTTTTATGCATAAAATTGGGTTTGTTCTTATCTTATGCTTATAGAATCTGTTGGATTAATATCAAAAATATTTTATTGAATATATAATATATATATTTAATTAATAAAATTTACTAATTTTAATTAATTTAATTTATTAAGACAAAACACCTTTGGTAGCATAAAAATAAAAATATTTTCATTATATTCAATTTGTTTATATTTTCATTTCTAATTAATTACTAACCAATGACTTAATATTATATTTATATATTTTTATAATTTAGTTAATACTATTCATAATCTCTAATTTAATAGTTAGGTTATATCTTATTATATTAAATGATAATATTATAATAATATACTGTTGTTTGGTAAAAATTGGTCTTGCATATAACGCAAGATATTGAAGAACTTTTCTCTTGCATGTAACATAATATAACTTAGTGTTGTGTGCATTAAAAACTATATAATATATTAAATTTATTTAAAAAGAAAAATATTTTAAATTCTTGGGGTGTTACAGACTGTCTCAATGGAATAGAGTTGTTCATTATGAAATGTTTCATTGATTAATTAAGTATCATCATCACTTGTGTCCTATTAAATACATGATAAATGACGAGTAATGACATTCTCAATTCCCTTTTTATCATTGACCGCAATGTAAAACTCTTGAAGTAGTAATATCTAATGAATGAGATTAGGCTTAACATCTTTCTTGGTTATCAAATACTGCAATTCAGAGTGACCTGTATACATAGAGACATTGTAGAATAGTAGGTTAGGCCAGAATTTATCAAATGTGAAGAAACATCCTAGAATCACTTTTTTAGATGTTGTGTAATTGTGTTGAGAATCATTCAATGTGTGTCTTATATCAATCAATCTGAAAATACTTTCTTTTCTTGGTCCAAAGCTAGAAAAAAAATTCCCAATCATTAGCATTGAATATTAGCTCAAATGGTTTCACCCTGTCTGGTGAAATCATTACAATGCTTTTTCTAAGTGTTGATTTAAGAATTGAAATGATTGTTGATAGTCAAAAACAAAATGAAATGTGATGTATTTTCCTAACAGGGTGGTCAGGGGGTGGGAGATAATAAATAAATCCTTAATGAAATGTCAGAATAATTTGACATGCCTAAGAAAACCTATGATTGAAAGAATTGAGTAGGCATGGGTAGCTTAATGATTACACTCCTCTTGACTGGGCCAAATTAAATACCTTTTTTTTTAAATTCTATGACCTAAAACTATCCCACTTTGTACCATGAAGTTCGATATTTCCCAATTGAGCACCATATTGATTTATTTACACCACACCAAAACTTTGTCCAAATGTTCCATACATTCATCAAAGTAATTCCTATAAATATAGAAGTCATTCATGAATATTTCTATGATATATTTAATCATGTCATGTAATATTTCCATCACGCATCATTGAAATGTGTCTGGTGTTATCACATACATGAAATATTTAGAGGTATTTTTCATTTAATTTACATCCTTGATTTGTTTTGGTGGTTTTTCATGCATTTTAAAGGAAATAGTGGGTTTCCAAAATTTGGGCCAACCTAAGAGCCCATTTCCAGTTTTGAAAGTATATTTTGTTTCTTTAATAACTCCTTCGTTTTTCAACATTTTTCAACCATTAAACTTCCAAAATGACCTTCATTTAAATATTAAAACCACAAAATAATTTTGGGCCTCTTAAAAATTCATTAGAATCATGGATTTGGGTGATAAAATTAGGTATTGGGCCAACCCGAAAGCCCATTTCCAGTTTTAAAATTGTTTTGTAATTCTTTCATAAAATATTTATTTTTCATCCTTTTTCGGTGATTCCACCTCTCACACATTCCCATAGAACCCAGCCACACCCCCCATCTTCGTTGTCGCTTCTTTGGAGCTCATATTGATCTCGATTTAGGGCCGAACTTCTGAAGCTCCAAAAAACGTCCAGATTTCTCAAGTAAGTTGTTTCTCTTCCTTATTCCTCCCTTCTTCTTAGGGTTTCTTCGTTTTTTATTGAATCCCCAAATGTCCAGAAGATGGAGTTTCGTACCTAGGGTTTTAGTTTTGAGTTTCTTGGTCCAATCCTCTGGTTTTAGGTTCAATATTACTCCTTTGTGGTGCGCCGGAGGTGCGGTTGAAGTGACACACAAGGATTTGGGGGTTTTGACTCTTTTGGTAGGTGATTTCATATGTAGGTATTGTATAATGAGTTGGATTGATGTATTTAGGTTTCCATTATGTTCATAATTCATTATTTTGATTTCAAAAATTGATTTGGGTAGCATTTTAAAAGTGGTAGATTTTTAAGTGCCAATCTTGTGTGAAAATGGGTGTTTTACATGTGTAACCCATATTGTGCCTCTTGGTGTTGTTTTATAATTCAGGGATTGGATTTATAAAAATGTTTTGATGCTAAAATTTATGTTTTGGTATAATATTGGTCTCCATTTGGTTTTAAATATGGGATTTTAGATGAATTTAATGTGCAACATTTGATTAATTTTCTTGAAATTGTTTTATGGAAATTATAAATGGTTTATTGAGTTATGCAAAAGGTGAAAAGAAGGTGTAGATATTGTTTTGAATGTGTGTGACAAGAAATTATATTTATATGTGAATATTGATATTGGTATCATGTGGTGACTATTTGAGCACAATACGGGAAACCCGGGTATCTAGGTGGGCTAACGTGTACTAGTACGCTAGTGAACAGAGGGGTTTTGACCATGGTTTACTTAGAAAGTCTGACATGGATAACACTAACAAAAATATAATGGAGATGATTGGAGACCACTAGGTTATGGGTATGCTCCCTACTAGTGGCTCGTGCACGAGAACGAATTTCGTTATGGTTACTTTCACCGAGGTACGAGGTACTTGGGGCTCACAACAAACTAGTACCTAGGGGGGTTCCTACGCTTGGTGCTCGTGGCCTTTTTGGAATTTAAACTTTCTTTATGGTATTTTGGGATGTGAAAACCCGCAGATTTAATGTTTTATTCAATTTCACTGATTCTTTATAGTTATCCCCATTGAAAGTTATTTTCTTTTCAAATTTTCACTTTTAGAAATAAATGCCACTATTATCTATTTATAACTCTTGAAAGCCTTTTATTTTACAATGCCTATCACTTGAAATCCTTGGGTGATATCCTATTGGGATTAGTCTCACACCCTACTTACACCTTTGGGTGTAAATAGACTTGATTATGTTTGACACAGACAAAGGAAAAGCCTTGGGCGATGGCGGTTCGGGTTGCTAGTTTCTCTCGATGGTGCGGTGTTGTGGAGACGGCTTGTGGGTGATGACCCCTTGTCGTGTGGAGTCTCATGGGCTGTTTGCTGCTACTTTTATGTACCTTTGGACCTATTGTGTCTTGTTTAAACTCATATACCAAGTTCTGAATTTTTATTAATTCTTGTTTGGCATAATTTTTCAGATTTGGTTTGTTGTTTGTTTTTGGTTATCTTATGAACCCAAACTCGGGTAAATCATTCCCAAATGAATTTTTATGATACCTGGGCACTTGTGCCAGCCCTTGGGGATGGGGAACGCCCTTCGGGTCTTGCCATGAGCCGGGTTTGGTGCTGGTTTGATGGCGAACAGATTCGGTTCGTGACAAAATGGTATCAGAGGAGGTTAATATTTTTGGGTTATATTGTTATTTTGGGATGAGTCAGGATAGAAAGGAGCTAGGACTGTCGGGGCTCGGGGTTTTGGTTGTGAGTAGGGTGTCTGGCCCACACCTATCATGGCATACCCTGAGTCACCAGGGGATGTTGGAATTTAAAGATTGACTTCACTTCCAGGTGAGACGTGTGGGCTGCAGACCACATGTGGACATCATGCGGATGTGTTGTAGTTGTTTATTTTATTACTAAAATGTGTTTTGATTATCTATATTTGAGGTATTTGATTAAAATTTTCAGAATTGTGGTATTGATTATTATTTTGTGACTGTTACATTTTGTAGCAACATGCCTCCCCGGAAAGCTCTCACGCACCCACGAGAGGAAGCCGGAGAGAGTTCTCCCACACCAATTGATCAGAGGCTAGTCGAGGCTGTGGTCCGGGCTGTCCAGGCTCTAGGATATGGACCAGCTCCAGTTCCAGCTCCTATTAGAGAGGATGAGACTGGTCCTAGAAAGGACAAGGCCCAGGAGTTCCTGAAAAAATAAGCCTCCAACCTTCCGAGGCAGCTCAGAACCCCAAGAAGCAGAGGAATGGCTCGAGAAGATCGAGCGTATGTTTGAGTTCCTGGAAACACCCAAGGAGTTCAGGGTGAAGTGTGCCTCCTTTCTGTTGGAGGGTCCCAGCCGTAAATGGTGGGAGTCAGTGCTTCAGGCTGGGAAGAATGAGCAGATGCGCTGGGGAGATTTCAAGGCTGTCTTCAATGAAAAGTACTGCCCTGAGGTGTTGGCTTATGCCAGGTCTAGAGAGTTCATGGAACTTGTTCAGGGAAATCTATCTGTGATGGAGTATTCCAACCGTTTCGCTGAGTTGGTTCGGTATGCTCCATGAATTGTCTCTAATGAGCAAGCGAAGGCCCAGAGGTTTGAGAAAGGCTTGAGACCAGAGATATACTCCCAGGTGTTCTTGTTTAAGCTGAGGACCTATGCTGAGGTCGTTGATTGGGCGTGCATGGTGGAGATTGATAGAAAAGGTAGGGATGGTTTCTATGGTTCTGTATCAGCAGTGGGAAGTGGAATCTCCTCAGAGAAGAAAAGGAAGCGGGAGGATCATGTGAAGAAAGGAGGAGGCAGTTCAGGGAACTCTTCTAGGCAGTTGTCATCAGCGGCTTCTGATGCGAGATCGGTCGTGTGCCACCAGTGTGGGAAGCCCGGGCACATCCATCCAGCATGCCCTCATCCTCCGAAGACCTGTTTCCAGTGTGGAGGTATGAGACACGTGCAACGCTTTTTCGGGATAGCGCGTCCACTTCATAGTGGGGCAGGATCCATGGCTCCCAGAGGAGTGCCAGCACAGTCTGAGCCATCGAGGACTGGGGGATCTAGATTTGGCAGCCGTGGTGGTAGGGCTGGGTCATCTTCTGGGTAGAGCCAGTTCAGGGCACAGCCACAGACTAGTGGTCGTCTTCAGGCAGAGACTGGAAATCTCCATGCGGTGGATCATGCACCACCAGGATCAGAGGCGGGATCGTCGACTGTTCGAGGTACTGTTTTGATTTCATCTTCTATAGCTACTGCTCTTTTTGATACTAGTGCCTCTGTTTCATTCATTTCTGCCCATTTTGTGGACATTATGAATCTACCAACTGATTTGATGTCATTCGCAATGGAGTTGGTGACACCGCTGGGAAAGAAGAAGGAGCAGGGTCTCAGGTGCCCATCATGTGCGCTTTCTGTGTCAGGGGTTGAGATGGAGTGGGACCTCTTGGTCTTAGATATGAACCCTTTTGATGTCATACTCGGGATGGATTGGCTAGTACACTTCCAGGCACACATCGATTGCTATAGACGGCGTGTGAGTTTCATGGCACCTGATGGGAGTCGTCAGGTTTTTCATGGAGAATGGGATCCTCGGTCAGGTCGCGCAGGGCCTCCACTCCCAGAGTTGGGAAGTGTTATCTTCCAGTTATCTTCTCTTATGCTAGAGGATGGTCTTTCCCCTGAAGGTGCACTACCTCATGTAGTGAATGAGTTTCTGGAGGTATTCCCAGATGATTTTTCAGTCTTGCCCCCAGAGCGGGATGTGGAGTTTTCAATTGATCTGGCGCCGGGAACATAGCCGATATCTCTTCCCTCTTATCGCATGGCCCCCACCGAGTTGAGGGAATTAAAGATACAGCTGGATGACTTAGAATCCAAAGGATTCATTTTCCCGAGCATCTCTCCTTGGGCCGCTCCTGTGTTGTTTGCAAAAAAAGCTGATGGATCCCTCCAGTTGTGCATTGACTACCGGAAGCTGAATAAGGTAACAATTAAAAACAAATACCCTTTACCCAGAATAGATGATTTGTTTGATCAGTTAAAGGGGGAAAAGTGGTTCTCAAAGATAGACCTGCGTTCAGGGTATCATCAACTCAGGGTGAAGGAGTCAGATATCCCAAAGACAGCCTTCCGAAGCAGGTACGACCACTTTGAGTATTTGGTCATGCCCTTTGGATTGACAAATGCTCCAGCAGTCTTTATGGCACTTATGAATAGGGTTTTCCATCAATATCTCGATTCCTTTGTTGTGGTGTTCGTGGACGACATTCTGGTATACTCTAGCTCTGAGGAGGAACACGAACATCACTTGAGGGTCGTTTTGGGTACATTACGGGATCACCGCCTCTATGAAAAGTTGTCAAAGTGCAGTTTCTGGATCAGGGAGGTGAGATTTCTCGGGCATGTGATCTCAGAGAATGGAGTTTCAGTGGACCCTAATAAGATTAGTGCGGTTATGTCATGGGAGCAGCCGAAGAATGTGTTCGAGATTAGGAGTTTCCTTGGCCTGGCTGGTTATTATAGGCAATTCGTTCAGGATTTCTCTCGGCTTGCTTCACCGATGACTACCCTCACCCGGAAAGGGGTGAAGTTTTTATGGGGTCCAGAATGTCAGGCATCATTCGAGGAGCTGAAGAGGCGATTGACTACTGCCCCCGTACTGATTTTACCAGAGGCTGGAAAGGGATATATGGTTTATTGTGATGCCTCAGGTATGGGTCTTGGGTGCATGCTTATGCAGGATGATCACGTGGTGGCGTATGGATCTCGCCAACTCCGGCCACACGAAGAGAACTACCCAACCCATGACTTGGAGTTGGAAGCAGTGATGCATGCTTTGAAGACGTGGCGTCACTACCTCTTTGGGGAAAAGTTTGTGGTCTATTCTGATCACAAAAGCTTGGCTTATATCTTCTCACAAAAGGACCTCAACATGAGGCAGCGTCGCTGGATCGAGTACTTGCAGGGGTTTGATTTTGACATTGTCTATACCCCAGGTAAGGGTAATGTAGTGGCCAACTCCTTGAGCAGAAGGGTTCCAGTGCAGGATTTGAGGAAGTCCAGTGATGAGTGGACATTGATGGGGATCTTTTCTCAGATGCATGTGGAGACCAAGGAACATAGTGGAGGGGCATTCTTGGTGAGCATCCAGTTGACTCCTTCTCTGTTGGAGTTGATTCAGCAGGAACAACCTAGTGATGAGCTTTGTCAGCGATCGAAGCAGTTTCTTCATGGTGGGGAGACATCCTCTGATTGGTCGTCGTCTCCCGAGGGCATCTTGTGCTTCAAGGGTCGTTCGGTAGTACTGTTATCTCTACAGAAGATGGTGATACAGGATAGCCACCAGTCTCAGTGGGCTGTCCATCCGGGTGCCACTAAGATGTATTATGATGTCCATAGGCAGTTTTGGTGGCCTGGTATGAGACGGGACATAGCGGACTTTGTGTTGAGATGCTACACATGCCAGCAGGTGAAAGCAGAGCACCAAAGGCCCTCCGGTTTTCTCCAACCACTACCCATTCCTACCTGGAAGTGGGATGAGGTTTCCATGGACTTCATTGTTGGATTACCTCATACACCTCAAGCTAAGAATGCCATTTGGGTGGTGATTGATCGTCTAACCAAATCAGCCCACTTCATTCCGATCAGAGATACATCTAAAGTGGATGAGTTGGCCCGTTTGTATCTTCAGGAGGTGGTTGTTGTACCTCTAGTACCCCTCGTGGTTTAATTTTCATGATCACAATCACTCTCTTATTTTACTAATCTTGTTTTAAGTGTTTTTGGATGATAGGCATAATTTCAGGTTGCCAAGGAATTGGGCCAAGAAGGCCAAGAAGGCAAAAAGCCAAAAGTGGACTGAAATTCAGTCCACCGGCCAACCGGTGGAAGACCACCGGCCAACCGGTGTCACACCAGCGGCCAGCCGGTGGCACCCAGACAGAAGGCTGAGCCACTGCCTCAGCACCGGCCAACCGGTGGCCTCAGCACCGGCCAGCCGGTGGCACCCAGACAGAAGGGGTAGCTACTGCCTCAGCACCGGCCAACCGGTGGCCTCCTCACCGGCCAGCCGGTGGCGCCTGAGCCCGAAGGCCTCTCCATTTTGCAAGCACCGGCCAACCGGTGGCTCTGCACCGGTCAGCTGGTAGAGCCAGTCAAACTAGCCGTTGTGCCTTTGACCAGACCTGTCCACTTGCCTCCTAACGGCTCCGAAGCCTTTTCCAACGGCTCCGAAGACCTCCAAAGGCCATATGAGGGTTCCCCCTCTATAAATAAAGGAATAGGAAGCCCCGGAACAATACCGGAACAATAACCAAGCCAACGGAAGCCCACGGGACACATTTTGATCATTTGGCGAACCTCCGGCGCATTCCTCCAAGGAATCCTCCAATTGCTCCAACTCAATTCCACATCCAAGGAGCACCACCAAAGAAGCTTGGGAGCGCCCTTCATCAACTCCTTCAATCCATTGGCGCCCAAGACTTCCCCATTACGGTTTTTCATTGCTTTATTTATTTTGAGCATCAAATTGGGTTTGTGCCTACAAACCCCATCTCTTTCTCTCATCTCCTCTTTTGGGTTCTCACACCACCTTCAAGGTGTGAAGAGGTTGGTCAAGCCTTTCCTTTAAAAGGATTGAGACATAGGTGAGCTAGCCTTCACCTGTAAGAAGGCTAGTGGGTTCTTGCTCAACCATTGAAAGCAAGTGGGTTCTTGCATAACCATTAAAAGCAAGCTGTAATAGGTTCTATACTAACCTTAAAGTCTAGTGGGTTTCTTGCTAAAACCATTAAAAAGAAAGCGGTAGTAAATCTCTCAACGGTTGAGTTGGGAGCGGAGACGTAAGCTTGGGTTTAAGCCGAACTCCGTTATCAAGTTTTGTGTCTTGCCTTATTTATTTCTGCTGCACTTTTCACTTTGATTTTAAATTGTTAATTAATTTTTAAAAGGCAATTCACCCCCCCTCTTGCCATCACTTCCTTTCTTTCTCCGTCCAACAATTGGTATCAGAGGGAAATTTGAGTAATACCTTCACTGGTTTCAAATTTAAGATCCATTGTGATGGCATCAACCTCTTTCGCCCCCGAAGGCTATTCATTGGGTCGTGCTCCATTTTTTGATGGAACCGACTATAATTTTTGGAAAACCCGCATGACCACTTTTCTTAGAAGTATAGGTTATCCCATTTATAAAATTTTCATGCATGGTTATTCTCTTTCTTCTCCCGATGAATCCAAATGGACCCAAGCCGATATTAAAAAAGTTCGAGCTTGATGGCAAAGCCATGAACGCTCTACATTGCGGCCTTGATCGTAATGAATTCAATCGAGTTTCCACATGCACCTCATCACATGAAATCTGGAAACTTTTGGAGGTTACCCATGAGGGGACCAACAAAGTTAAGGATACTCGATTGGACATGTACCGTCAAGATTTTGAATCTTTTTCCATGCATCCATCCGAATCTATTTCTGAAATGTTTACTCGTTTTACTGACGTTTGCAATGGTAGAAAATCTCTTGGAGATAATATTTCTGCAGAAACAATGGTCAAGAAGATCCTTTGGATCCTACCAAGCTCATGGGCTTCAAAGGTGACGGCAATCCAAGAAGCAAAGGACATCAAAAACATGCCGGTCGAAGAGCTCATCGGATCACTCATGACTTATGAGATCACCATGAGGAGGCAAGCTGAAAAAGAAGGCAAACCTATCAAAGTTCCAAAGAACATCGCCTTCAAAGTTCAACAAGAAGATAGCTCCTCCTCCTCCTCCTCTTCTTCCTCTTCAAGCGGCGATTCCGAAATGGAGAATCTTGCCCGCAAGATGCACAAGTTCATGAAGAAGAACAAGAAGAAGAAATCCCGCAAGGCTCGAAAGGAAAAACCCAACGAAAAATCCGAGCCCAAGGTAAAATGCTATGGGTGTGGCGAGAAAGGCCATTACAAGCCTGATTTCCCATCCCGCAAGAAAAAGGCCAAGAAAAAGGAAAAGAGGAAGGCATTCAAGGCCACATGGAGTGATAGCTCCACATCCTCCTCCTCCTCCTCCTCAAGTGACAACGGTAACAAATGCCTAATGACATTTCATGAGGTAACCTCTTCCGAATCCTCTTCCTCTAGTTCTTCCAATTCTTTTAATCATTTATCATATGAGGATCTCCAACATGCAAGAGATCAATTGGAGGAAGGTTTTCACGAACTTTCTTCCAAATTTGTTGCTTTAAAAAAGAATTTCAAAAAACTCTCTTCCGAAAAAGAACAACTTCTCAAAGAGAAGGAAGAGTTGTCCCTCAAAATCCAAAACCTTCCCGATATTGATTCCATGGAATCAACTATCAAAGATTTAAGGGAATACTTAGCTAAGTTCACCCAAGGTGAACAAAATTTGAACAATTTTCTTGGTTCCCAACGCATATCTAGAACCACCGAAGGGCTTGGCTATTCCAAGCAAGCTTCCTCTTCCCATGCTCCAACTGTTTTTATAAGGGGGAGATCTCAATTTAAATTTTGCAATTATTGTAAAAAACCCGGGCACTTAATTTATGAGTGCAATTGCAAAAATGCCCGGTATGGTAGGCCCAAAACCATTTTCCTTAACAATGAATTTTATAGGAGAAGACCCGCCACTAGACAAGTGTGGATTGAAAAATCCCTTTTAGCGAGTCTCACCAGACCAAAATTTGTTTCGGTTTCAAAAACCTCTCCCCGGTGATTTGTTGTTTTTATTTAGGGGGAGTTAGGATCGTTTAAGCCTTTTTGATTTCAATTTCAAAACTTTTATTTCAAAATTTTCGATTCAAAACTTTCAATTCAAAATTCTCAATTCAATTTTCGATTCAAAACTTTCAATTCAAATTTCAAAAACTTCAATTGGTTTAAAAAACTCTATGTTTCCCTCAATCAAGTTTTATGCCCCGTGCTATTTTGATAATCACAAAGGGGGAGAAATTCTTGGTTGATTGGGGGAAAAATCTTTTAAATCATGCCTCTCATTTCAGTCTTTTTACATTGATTGTTTTGGTGATTGTGATCATCAAAATAGGGGGAGATTGTTATACCTCTCGTACCCCTCGTGGTTTAATTTTCATGATCACAATCACTCTCTTATTTTACTAATCTTGTTTTAAGTGTTTTTGGATGATAGACATAATTTCAGGTTGCCAAGGAATTGGGCCAAGAAGGCCAAGAAGGCAAAAAGCCAAAAGTGGACTGAAATTCAGTCCACCGGCCAACCGGTGGAAGACCACCGGCCAGCCGATGGAGCCTGGACAGAAGGCATCCTTCTGTCCAGACCACCGGCCAACCGGTGTCACACCAGCGGCCAGCCGGTGGCACCCAGACAGAAGGCTGAGCCACTGCCTCAGCACCGGCCAACCGGTGGCCTCCGCACCGGCCGGCCGGTGGCACCCAGACAGAAGGGGTAGCTACTGCCTCAGCACCGGCCAACCGGTGGCCTCCTCACCGGCCAGCCGGTGGCGCCTGAGCCCGAAGGCCTCTCCATTTTTCAAGCACCGGCCAACCGGTGGCTCTGCACCGGTTAGCCGGTAGAGCGAGTCAAACTAGCCGTTGGGCCTTTGACCAGACCTGTCTACTTGCCTCCTAACGGCTCCGAAGCCTTTTCCAACAGCTCCGAAGACCTCCAAAGGCCATATGAGGGTTCCCCCTCTATAAATAAAGGACTAGGAAGCCCCGGAACAATACCAGAACAATAACCAAGCCAACGGAAGCCCACGAGACACATTTTGATCATTTGGAGAACCTCCGGCGCATTCCTCCAAGGAATCCTCCAATTTCTCCAACTCAATTCCACATCCAAGGAGCACCACCAAAGAAGCTTGGGAGAGCCCTTCATCAACTCCTTCAATCCATTGGCGCCTAAGACTTCCCCATTACGGTTTTTCATTGCTTTATTTATTTTGAGCATCAAATTGGGTTTGTGCCTACAAACCCCATCTCTTTCTCTCATCTCCTCTTTTGGGTTCTCACACCACCTTCAAGGTGTGAAGAGGTTGGTCAAGCCTTTCCTTTAAAAGGCTTGAGACATAGGTGAGCTAGCCTTCACCTGTAAGAAGGCTAGTGGGTTCTTGCTCAACCATTGAAAGCAAGTGGGTTCTTGCATAACCATTAAAAGCAAGATGTAATAGGTTCTAGACTAACCTTAAAGTCTAGTGGGTTTCTTGCTAAAACCATTAAAAAGCAAGCGGTAGTAAATCTCTCAACGGTTGAGTTGGGAGCGGAGGCGTAGGCTTGGGTTTAAGCCGAACTCCGTTATCAAGTTTTGTGTCTTGCCTTATTTATTTCCGCTGCACTTTTCACTTTGATTTTAAATTGTTAATTAATTTTTAAAAGGCAATTCACCCCCCTCTTGCCATCACTTCCTTTCTTTCTCCGTCCAACAGTGGTGAGACTCCATGGTGTGCCATCAGCAGTTGTCTCAGATAGAGACCCTCGTTTCACATCTCGATTTTGGGAAGGCCTTCAGAAGGCCTTGGGGTCCCAGATTAAGATGAGCACAACATACCATCCGCAGACGGATGGTCAGATAGAGCGGGCGAATCATATTTTGGAGGACATGCTTCGTGCATGTGTCCTAGACTTTGGAGGTTCTTGGGATACCCATTTGGGATTGGTTGAGTTTGCTTATAATAACAGTTACCAATCCTCGATTCGAATGGCTCCTTTTGAGGCGCTCTATGGTCGGCCTTGTCGGTCCCCCCTCTGTTGGGCTGAGGTAGGTGAGACCTCACTACTGGGGCCGAGTATGGTACAGGAGACATCTGAGAAGGTAAAATTAACCAGGCAACATTTATTGACAGCTCAGAGTCTTCATAAATCATATGCTGACCGGAGGCGTCGAGACCTAGAGTTTTCTGTGGGTGACAGAGTATTCTTGAAGGTGGCCCCTCGTTTAGGCCATCGTCGATTGGGGAAGCAAGGTAAGCTGACTCCGCGGTACGTCGGGCCATTTGAGATCATAGAACGTATTGGAAAGGTGGCATACATGTTGGCCTTACCTTCTCAGTTGACGTCCATCCATGATGTCTTCCATGTTTCTCAGTTGAAGAAATACTACCCAGATCCGTCCCATGTGTTGAGTTGGGAAGAACTAGAGATAGAGCCTGACTTGTCTATTGTTGAGAGGCCAGTGAAAATAGTGGACTCCCAAGAGAAGATACTTCGAGGTAAGTCTATTCCATTAGTTCGGGTTCTATGGCAGCATGGAAATGATACACATGAGACATGAGAGCGAAAGTCATGGGTCGAGGAAGAGTACCCGTTCTTGTTTTCCAATCAAGCCTCATGTTGACTTTCCGGGGCGGAAAGTCCTTCATGGGGGGGGGGGAATTGTCACATACATGAAATATTTAGAGGTATTTTTCATTTAATTTACATCCTTGATTTTTTTGGTGGTTTTTCATGCATTTTAAAGGAAATAGTGGGTTTCCAAAATTTGGGCCAACCTAAGAGCCCATTTCCAGTTTTGAAAGTATATTTTGTTTCTTTAATAACTCCTTCGTTTTTCAACATTTTTCAACCATTAAACTTCCAAAATTACCTTCATTTAAATATTAAAACCACAAAATAATTTTGGGCCTCTTAAAAATTCATTAGAATCATGGATTTGGGTGATAAAATTAGGTATTGGGCCAACCCGAAAGCCCATTTCCAGTTTTAAAATTGTTTTGTAATTCTTTCATAAAATATTTATTTTTTATCCTTTTTCGGTGATTCAACCTCTCACACATTCACATAGAACCCATACACACCCCCATCTTCGTTTTCGACTCTTTGGAGCTCATATTAATCTCGATTCAGGGCCGAACTTCTGAAGCTCCAAAAAACGTCCATATTTCTCAAGTAAGTTGTTTCTCTTCCTTATTCCTCCCTTCTTCTCAGGGTTTCTTCCTTTTTTATTGAATCCCCAAATGTAAAGAAGATTAGGTTTTGTACCTAGGGTTTTAGTATTGAGTTTCTTGGTCCAATCCTCTGGTTTTAGGTTCAATCTTACTCCTTTGTGGTGCGGCAGAGGTGCGGTTGAAGTGACGCACAAGGATTTGGGGGTTTTGACTCTTTTGGTAGGTGATTTCATATGTAGGTATTGTATAATGAGTTGGCTTGATGTATTTAGGTTTCCATTATGTTCATCATTCAGTATTTTGATTTCAAAAATTGATTTGGGTAGCATTTTAAAAGTGGTAGATTTTTAAGTGCCAATCTTGTGTGAAAATGGGTGTTTTACATGTGTAACCCATATTGTGCCTCTTGGTGTTGTTTTATAATTCAGGTATTGGATTTATAAAAATGTTTTGATGCTGAAATTTATGTTTTGGTATAATATTGGTCTCCATTTGGTTTTAAATATGGGATTTTAGATGAATTTAATGTGCAACATTTGATTAATTTTCTTGAAATTGTTTTATGGAAATTATAAATGGTTTATTGAGTTATGCAAAAGGCGAAAAGAAGGTGTAGATATTGTTTTGAATGTGTGTGACAAGAAATGATATTTATATGTGAATATTGATTTTGGTAGCATGTGGTGACTATTTGAGCACAATACGGGAAACCCGGGTATCTAGGTGGGCTAACGCGTACTAGTACGCTAGTGAACGGAGGGGTTTTGACCATGGTTTACTTAGCAAGTCTGACATGGATAACACTAACAAAACTACAATGGAGATGATTGGAGACCACTAGGTTATGGGTATGCTCCCTACTAGTGGCGCGTGCACGAGAAAGAATTTCGTTATGGTTACTTTCACCGAGGTACGAGGTACTTGGGGCTCACAACAAACTAGTACCTAGGGGGGTTCCTACGCTTGGTGCTCGTGGCCTTTTTGGAATTTAAACTTTCTTTATGGTATTTTGGGATGTGAAAACCAGCAGCTTGAATGTTTTATTCAATTTCACTGATTCTTTATAGTTATCCCCATTGAAAGTTATTTTCTTTTCAAAGTTGCACTTTTAGAAATAAATGCCACTATTATCTATTTATAACTCTTGAAAGCCTTTTATTTTAAAATGCCTATCACTTGAAATCCTTGGGTGATATCCTATTGGGATTAGTCTCACACCCTACTTACACCTTTGGGTGTAAGTAGACTTGATCATGTTTGACACAGGCAAAGTAAAAGCCTTGGACGATGGCGGTTCGGGTTGCTAGTTTCTCTCGATGGTGCGGTGTTGTGGAGACGGCTTGTGGGTGATGACCCCTTGTCGTGTGGAGTCTCATGGGCTGTTTGCTGCTACTTTTATGTACCTTTGGACCTCTTGTGTCTTGTTTAAACTCATATACTAAGTTCTGAATTTTTATTAATTCTTGTTTGGCATAATTTTTCAGATTTGGTTTGTTGTTTGTTTTTGGTTATCTTATGAACTCAAACTCGGGTAAATCGTTCCCAAATGAATTTTTATGATACCCGGGCACTTGTGCCAGACCGTGGGGATGGGGAACGCCCTTCGGGTCTTTCCATGAGCCGGGTTTGGTGCTGGTTTGATGGCGACCAGATTCGGTTCGTGACAGGTGTATTGCAGATTCCAAAAGGCATTCATCGATAAGAAAATATACCATATGGATAGGTGAACATTATTTTCTATTAATATTCTGGTGTGACCACTACTTGATTATAACATTATTATCCATATTGAAATTAATATTAATCACTTCTTATAAGTCATTCAAGGATTTGACTAATGAAATGTAATGAGAGGTGATCCTTTCTTTTCACTTCATTGAATTTATAATAGTCAATGAACACCCTCCATCTAGTCACTATTCTCATGGGTATCAATTATCCTTTTCCATTTTCAGCCACCATGGTCCCACATTTTTAGGTACCACTCACAATGTACCAACCCACTAAATATTTGTGATAGGAAATATTAAACCAGTATCGAGAAGTTTAAGGAATTATTTCTTAACTACTTCTTTCATTGGAGGTGTTGAGTGTATTTGTAGTTTCCTATAAGGTTTGGAAATATCTTCTACATGTATTCTATGAGTTAATATGGTAGGAGTTACACCTTTAAAATTTGCTACCGTTTGTCTTAGTTTTGGATTCCTTTGAGAGATTACATTGAGTTGCACATGAGCCTCATCCCGGTTGGTGAGGAATCTTAAGTGCATCCAGGAGACCTAGGATCAAATCCAGGTGAAGGCAAAAATTTTAGGGAACTGTAGTAGTACTGTAGTAGGTACTGTAGCGGGACTGTAGCAAGTGCTATTTGGCACTGTAGCAGCTGGGAATTTTCCCCCGTTTGGGCCTTCGGGCCACTGATTTGGTCCCCGAGTCCTTTAAGGCCTTCGGGCCACCCAAGCCTTTGATACAGTAAGGCCTTAAGGCCACCTCAAGGCCTTCAGGACACCTTAAGTGAAGATGAAAACTAGAAAACCTACAAGTAACAAGCTCTATATGAGGATGATAAATGAGCTTTCACCACATTAGAAGCTACACTGATTGCAAGAATGAGAGGGTATGTCACCTTCCATCGGGACAAGCCCGTGCATGCATGGGATAGCCTAGCCAAACAACCATGCGAAGGTGGAGAGCTTATTTCATGATGAAGATCCTAGAGAGGAGCAGTTCTAAGTAGTTAGTCTGGGTTGTATGTAATGTTTGAAGCCTATGGGCAATGAATTCTTCTAAGGCCTAAGGGCCATGTAATGCTTACACCTACAGGCCTTGTAAGGGTTCCACTTCACCCCTTGAAAGGTGGATTATCATAATCAATAAAAAAATGAAGGACTTCGGTCCATTGGATGGATTTTAGAGATTACATTGAGAAATTTACTTTCTTGTTCATGTGAAAGATCAACATTTACAATCACTGACAAAGTGTTTGAATCTCCCAAGTAGATATATCTTAGGTTTATTGGAAGAAGTTTAAGATCAAGTGTTGGAGTTTTTCAAGTGATGTAATCAATGATGTAAATTATTTTATATCTAATTAATCAACTATATTTATGATAAATTCCTCTTCTTCTAGAAATTTATTTTAATCCTCATTTTATTTATGAAAATCCTCATAATTCAGCTCCTCCTTTTCTATCTCATCCCAATTTTCAATTGTATCCGATAAATGAAAGTTAGAAGTTGAATGGGTTTTCATATATTTTAGGATGTTAAGTGTTATGTTTTCTTCTCTAAATCTAAAAATTAATTTTCCCTCTTGGACATCAACAAGAGCTCTACATGTAGCTAAGAAGGGTATCCTAATAATGAGTGGTGCATTATTATCTTCTTCTATATCAAGGATAATTAAATCAAAAGGGAAGTAAAAATTTTCAATCTTGATGAGAAAGTACTCTAAAATTCCACAAGGATTCTTCACTGATTGGTCCTCTATTTGCATGGTGACCTTAGTTGGCTTTAATTATGTGATCCCATTTATTTAAGAACTCTAGATTGTATAAGTTTTATAATAGCTTTGAAGTCCCATATAACTCTCCCAAATTGACATCCTCAAATATTTAAGGGTATAAGGAAACATCCAGGGTCTCTTAGTTTAGGAGGTATGAATCTAGGTATGACTGTCGAACATTCCTCATGCATTAGGACCATTCCCACATCACCAAGATTCCTTCTTTTGGATATAATTTATTTGATAAATTTAACATAGTAGGGAATTTTTGTGGTGGATTCTATAAAAGAAATATTTATGTTAATCTTCTTGAACATATCCATGATTTTAAAAAATTGAATATCCAACTTCATTTTCTTTAATCTTTGTGGGAATGGAGGAGGTGTTGTGTGAAATTTCACTCTTTTATTGAATAATTAATTTTATTTTTTATTTTATTAATTTTTTATATTCATCATGTTTTTGGTAATCTTACTTTTCAGTTTCTTCATCTTAACCCTATTTTTTTATCAAATCACCATTCTCAATAGTAGGTTTAGGTATCTCTAATATTGGTTTAGCAGTAAGCATTTAGCACTATGGAAATTGTGTACCACTGTGTAATATGAATGGTTTTACTTCTTCTCTTTTTTGAATATTGTTTTACTTAGTATATTTACATATTTTATGTCTTGCATTTGTGTAGATAACTGACCCAATTGATTTTCCATGTTATGCATGGAATATTGAAAATGTTGTTTTGAATATTTTAGATCTTTGTTTGAAGCTTAAAAGTATTTTTTATCACTATTGATTATTAAACTATGATTGAGTGGTAAATATAAAATTTTATAAGATTTCTTACAAATCTGGATGAATTTGTGTTGTAATATGAGTATATTTTTTTTTATTTTACTCCTTGTATTTTTGATACTGATAGGATGGTAGTCAGTATGTTTATTGATATCCTTACCCTTGAGATTGTTCTAGAGTTCTAAAGGTAGATTGATTAGGGAACCCCAAAAGACCCATGTTATTTTTGAGTGGTTGAGTGGCCACTAGTTCCTTATAACTAATATTTTGGTTATTTTTTCTTCGGTATGTGTTGTAATTTTTTTTATAATTCCCTCTATTGAAACTAAAAAAGTTATCTTCAGACATGTTATTCTCAGAGGTTCTATATGGACACATGGAATAATCATGAGGACCTCTATAGTGTGGGGAATGTTTAACTTGGACTTCATGGACTATCTTAGATAGACTCAAGGACAAATTTTCTATCCTATTATTAAGAGATTCAAATTGTACATGAATGTTTGAGAATTGAATTTATGCACTCTTAATCTTCTTCTTGAAAAATATTTTGGCTACTGAAAATTATTTTATAGCATATTTCAAATAATTAAAGGTGTAAAAATTGTCAGTATCCATTTTCATGAACATATTTCTAGTAGTTTTATTGATCACTAACTTAATCTCAAGTTTAAGTACATAGAAGAAGGTTTTTAATTGTTTTTTTAACTTTATCCTATGACAAGGACAACATCGTAGCACAACATTTAATCCATCCCAATATTCTACTAGCAATTAATATTCATTTTAAAAGAAGGAGTCAAGGTATCACTTATTTTCCAATGATTGTGATTCTATTTAATATTGATTGGGAATTTTTTTCTCAATACTTTTGAAGTGAAAAAATATTTGAGTCCAAACTCTTTAATAATTTATTGGGTTTCCTTTGTAATGAGAGCAGGAATAGTTTTAGGATCAACACATCATCGATCACCCCATTTTTTTAATGTGTTATATACTTTGAGAAACCTTTTCACTCTCATTTATGGTTCTTCACTACTTAAGCCATGGAATTTTAAATGTTATTATATCAAGTTGATTATTGGAGACTTTAGTTCAAAATGTATCACTTAAATCCTTCAAATTGTGATTCCTGACTTGAATCCAATAATAATAGGTCTCAACACTTATCTCATAGTATTCCCCAAGATTTTATTATCAAGATGATTATGGAAGAGGGGATGGACATTTCCACTGGAAATCATCAGAATGTGAGTCTCAATGATATCCTCCTATAGATTCATTTAATGTTTAGAAGAGCTTCCAATTGGAGCATTCATTTTTCTTTGATTTTCTAGTTCAAGGTCAATTGGTGACTTGTTTTTCGATGTTTTTGAATTATGAGTGTTCACCATCAAGGGGATTTATGCCTAAATCAATGTTTAATCAAGTCTTGTATAATGATAGACTCATTCATGCTCCCCAAAAACAACATCATAAATTTGGTGTGTTCTATCATGATACATCCAATTTGAAAATTAAATCACCTACTGACTACTGCAGAAGTGGCGAGCAGAGGTCAAACCATAGGGAGCATAGGTCTAGTTCACTAACGGAGTCTCTTTTAATAGTGTTCAAGCAAGTAGACTATGGGGTAATGTTTTCATTTTTTATTTTATAATTTTTATAACACTATAATTTAAAGAATAAACAAAACCAAAGAAATTTCAATAAAACAAGATGAAAAAATTTGGATCAACAAAGCATGAATGGGATAATAACATTGTAAGGAGACTATTGTGCATTCTATGGATATTTTTTATGTTATTAAATATTTATTCTAATTAATTATCTCCAAATATAAATTTTAAAGACTTTTTTAGAATCCTATATTTATATATCAATTTATTTAAAGTCCCATTTTAAAGTGTTATAAAGAAATTAGGAGGCACATTTGAGTGTCTAACTATTGGGTGAAATAACAGAACCTGTTTCTCATAAAGTTGCATCACCTATTTGGAAATATATCAGTGGGTGAAGATAAATTTCTCAGTATCAATTCAACCACTATGAATTAAATTGGATAGATTCAATTGTAAAATTAAATCCAAAAAATATAATTAAGTAGATACATATTCAATTGAAAAAAATTAACTGATAAATTAATCATAAAGAAAATACTTAAATGGAGTGCACATCAATTTTCCTACTCAACCAACATCCTTACACAAAGAAAAATCATCCTGACATAATGTAAAAATACATGTGATATATAAAATAATAAATCATGAAAAATATGTTTATGTTACCAAATTAAGTAGTGTCAGAATGAACACTTTCCACATGAATAAATTCACCATCCATCGATCTCTGAATATAAAGTAAACCCTATATGCACAATATTGAAATGAAATCATGATCTTAAAATTATAGTCCAATGAGCACCACTAATTCATAACACATAACAAATTCATCATCAACACACACATCTATGAACTAATATAGGGATGTCAGGCTGCGAGGGTGGATTACAATAAGTGGAGGATGGAAGTGAAATTGGGTATCCCACAGGGAAGGGGCACAATGTCAATTGGGTTGTGAAAGAAGGGGGAATTTATTTGGATAGGGGTATGATCTCCTTAGGGTGATCGACATGAGATTTTTTGGGGGAATATTTTCTTATTGATCCCTACATATAGGAGGAGAAGGAGGTAGATGGAGATGTTTCCCTTTCCAAGATACTTAAGAGAGATCAACCTCCTTCATAGATAAAGCCCCACTAGATATCTGCACTTCAAATTAAAATTCAATTCAAATTATAAAAATGTGATCCATGAATCATTAATATAAATTAATAATAATACTAAATTACTAATATTAATATATAATTAACTAAGAAATGAAAAAATAATTATAACACTACAAAACTATAAAAATAAACAAAAAACACTAAAAATGTTTAAACTAAATAATTGAAACTAAGTTAGACTACTATAAAAATGTTAGTGAAATCCATGTGTATAAACCATTGAATGATTTAAAATCTATAGTTGTGAAGTTATTCTATTTCAAAGGACTATATACTTTCTTAGTTCACAATTCTATATTTTAGTGTGAAGTTATGTATCTCTTATTTCTTAACATTTGATCCATTTAGATTTTTGTTTTTGGAGAAATCATATATATTTCTAGAGATATTATTACTATAAATATTATTCATGAAAGGTTTACTGATTCAATATGGTTCACTAATCATGAGTCTCTTTTGAAGAATGTGATTATATTTTAAGGATAAGAGTCAATGTATATTACTTTTAAGAAACATGAACCATTTTATCCTCAAATTATTTGTTAGTTTTGTGTGTCATAAATTTTTCAGGATTTTGATGAAGAAAATAGAATCAACTTCATAGTTCAAGACCATCAGTTTTCAATAACCCAAAGTAAAATAGATGAGGTTATTAGACCACATCTTGAAGAAGAGTCTCTCTTCATTATACATAAGCTTCCTTAATCTTATGGATATTTTAACAAATCCTAGGTTGAGAAAACCTTATTTATTATTAAGTAAATAGTTCATAAAATAAACCATATTTATCCTAAAGGAAGGATTGATTTTTAATAGGTTCAATCTTTTTTGTTTCTAAGAAAATGAGATAAAATACTATAAAAGTTCAATGCTTGTATGTGTTATATTTCCTTTAGAGAATAAGGTATCTAAATATTATTTAATTTATATGGGATTACACAGAAGATATTTGTTCTAGTATTGTTAAATTAATTTTTTTTCGCATTATAGATTTTTAAACTAGATGATAGTAAATATCCATTTTTCATAAGGTTTCTTATATTTTGGATTTGAAGAAATAATGAAAATAGTATTTTTTAATTGTAAAAGTTTATCCAAGATGAAACTAATTTATATAAGTGATGAAAATAAGTTCATTGAATAAAGAATAAATATTAAACTTATAAACTCAAAGAAGATAAAGAAATTATTCATGAAAGAGAAGAAGATAAATCTGTTGGAAGTTATGGAATTTCCAAAATTTTATCAACTCTCTCAGAAAAAGTGAAGACTTTCAAGACCATCAAAGAGAAAGAAAAAATGAATTTCAGATAAGTATGGTGATTCATGGGCTTAAAAAGTAGATGACATTCATTATAATTTTGATAGAAGGAAGTATGAAAAACTATTTTTTAGTCTATAAAAATATAAAGTTAAAGTTTTAAGATAAGAAGAAGTGATTTGAAAGTTTGATCATAAGAAAAAGTAATTCTCACTAAATCGTGAGAGTTCTCAAATAATTATACCTTCTATTTATATTAGGGAGCATCCAATAGAATACTAGGATATTTTAAAAAAATCTAGTATACCTAGAACTTCAAATGGAAAAGGAAAAGTTAAAGAAAAAAAATGTGACACTGAAGTCTCATCTAAAAAACTCTCTCAACCTATTTTAGAAAAAGATGATACAACCTGTTTTACAGACAAGATTTTGGAATATTTTTATTATGGGAAAAGTTCAATTTATATATAACTCAAATCAAAATTAGTATTAACAAAATATATTCCTTTAAAATCTATTCTAATGATAAGAGGTCTATTTTAGGTGATGCTAAAGTTGAGTCAACAGTATTTAAAAGTAAAAAAATATTTTTCACGAAAAAAGTAGAATTTCATTTAGATATTAATCCATTGTTTATTTTTACTAATAATTTGGAGGATTATTTGGTAAATGGACCAAAATATAAAGATTAAGTACAAGTTAATTCATAAGGATTATCCAAATCCTTATCATTTTATAAACCTTAAAAAATTGAAAAGGAAATTAACTTCATTTCTTAACAATTTTTGAAAGTCTCTTGTTCAACATCTTTCATTTAGAATGTTAAATCTAAGAAAAATGTGCTATAGTATCATATCTCAAATCTTCAAGACTCGATAATTAAAAAATAGCTTGAAGATTATTTTATAGATTATATTTCATTCATACTGGACCTTAGGAAAGGTTATGAGTTTCATTTTTAGAATATCAATTTTTTTCTAAAATCTATCAAACCCCATGGAATCTATCTTAAGTCCTCAATTAAAGAGTTGGATAAATCCATGTCTCTTTCAATTAACCTATATTATAAGTTATAATACAAGGAGAAATTTGTTGAGAAACTTAAGAGAGTTATAAAAGATTAATATATTAAGATAGACCAATAGGAGAAGAGATTGGAAAATCCAGAAGCAATAATTGCTAAATCTAATAAAAATTTTAAACCATAAATTTATCTGTGTCCATAAATCTTTTTATATTAACAATTCTGATTTATTATCTCTCAATTTTAAAATGATATTTTTTTCTAAAAATAAATATCTATATGGAAACATTGTAAAATATAAAATGATATCTCAACTAGAGGGAGTTTTTTTTAAATATCTAATGATCATGTTTACAAATTATATATTATCCAGTTATTTCTTTTCCTAAGGTTTCTTTTTGAAAATTGAAAATGTGGAGATAATTTAGAGTTTTATGAAGATATAATTTTCTATTAGTTTGCTAATAATTTTTGTTAATGGTGTCTAATAGATACGTTTTATAAAGGGGGATAATTGTTTTATAAAGGGTATTCATAGTTTAGGGATAATAGTTTTAAAAATTAGAGAAGTTTATAGAATCTCAAAGCTTCTATTTTTTTCAATAAAAGATAGAGGGAGTTCTCTTTTAAATGGATGATTCAATCAGAGATATATCCATTAGATAATGTATTAAAATATACGATGCTATTTCAAATTAACCTGAAGATCTAGGAATCTTATTATTGGAGTCAATTACATGGACATCTATAAATAGTTTCTGAGGCTTCATAGATCATAATCATTTTTTAAAAGTAATAATAAGTTGATTTATATTAAATTTGTGTAGATTATCATTATTTTTGAGTGATTTTACTTTGTAATAATTTTTCAAGTGTTCTAAGATATATCATATATATGACATGATTATAAACATGGTAATAGCCTTAATTACAATAAAAATTTATTGAAAATATACATTCTTCCTTATTCATTAAATATAATACAGGTTATTGAATATACTTATTAAATCCAATAATATTATAAACTCCATTAATGATAGCCTAACCACTTTTTCGAAAAACCATTAATCAGTTCCAAGGTAATCAGTACTATCTAGTTTACTTTATATAAATCAATCATCCCTTTATTCAAAAATAATTATCTCAGTATCAGGAATATATTAAGGGTTATCTTTCCCTCAACCATATGTTTCAAAAAAGTTTAACTTGTTACTGAGTCACTTTTCTTGGTACCATACAATCTCAAATCCTAAATTAAATAGTACTATAGTACAATCCTTATATATTCTATAATTCTTATAACCAGTACATCATTGATGAAATAATCAAATGACATAATTATTGAATCCCAACTTAATATCATTAATCATTACTCTTTGTCCATGGTGGTAGCATAATATTGACCATGATTTATTATCCTCTTTTGTGGTATTCTCTATTGATGCACGGGGCATTGATTTTATTAGTGTTCCATCTCCTTGTGGTTAATGCATTGGACATTATAAGACTTTTTCTTATCCTTGTAATCCAATCACGGTTTCCTTTATCTCCACACTTTTAGAAAAATCCCATTCTTTTTAAGAAAGTACCAAGGTGATTATTTCCATAATTAAATGTGGGAAAATAATTCTTTTCCTTATTCTTGTTATCTATATTTTTCCTAGATGTCCTCTTATTCTCATTCTTCCTTCCGAATAAAAAATTCTTAGATTACTCTTTACTTGTCCCGTTATCACCTGATAATACGTCCTCATATGATGAGAATTCTTGGGAGACTATTTACCTTTGAAATATTGGCTTAAGACCATGAAAGTTATGATCATTCTTACTCTTTTGATCACATGCATCAGTGAGGTTCACATTACTTCTACTAGGAAATGTTTTCTAAATGATGACATACACTAGGTTAGATATTATAATAATTCATAATACTAAAACTAGTAAAATAATTAAAATAAATTGAACAATTTATTGTTTCTTTGGGGACATATAATTTTAAATCCTTCATAATAGTTTTTAGATAAAATGTGAATTATCATAAGAAAACCCTCTGGGAGTGTCATACCAGGTGTGCAGTAAGACATGTTTTCATGTACCAGGTTACACTGAGTTAGGCCCAACACACCTTATCAGAGTTGTTACCCCTAGGTACATCTATTCCAGAACCACATCCACTTTTAGTATTCAGACATTGATTTATTTCCATGAATAATCACATAATCACCACCTTACCAAAATTATAGTATGTTCTTCTATAATTATCCTCCAGTCTATCTTAGGGTTATGTTCCCTAATCAAAATTTTCTAAATCTAGTTTCCAAGTTCACTGCTAAAATTTATCTGATACCAACTATAACAACCCCAACCCTAGTAGACTGGAGTTAGTGCCTCACTTTACTACATTATCATAGATACAAGTGTTGAATCCCAAAGTATCGATCAATCTAACAGTCTTGGAAAATAGACTACATACATGAACCGTACATTAAAATTCAAAACATAAAATAAAATATAGACAATCCTTTGAGAATTCCATTATTCTCCTAGATTAAACTTGCATTTAAATCATAATACACATCTTAGCATCTTGAGAAAATAAGACATATGAAAGGGGTGAGCTCAGATGCTCAGTAAGGGTACATAATACAGTAGAACCTATAATAATTAAGTATAAAATTTTAAGGCAAGGTGTATAATTGAAACACAATCATTTAAAAAAAAATATTGAGCATAATATGGAAATAATAAATCAAATGATTCTATATAAAAATTCACATGGATATTCTACTAGTTGAATAATCACATGTAATATCAATAGATAATCTCATAACGAGGAAATTCATAATGCTTGACATCACAAACATACTATTAATGCTTTGGCCAAGAAACCATATACAAATGGGTAAAAACCTAAACTAGTTTATCTCATGAGACCTACCAATGAATCTAGGGGATATATTGAGTCCCACCCATCACTTACTAAGTTCAATGCATTCCTCATATGAAATGGGTGATGAAACATAATCAACATAAACATTCGTATGAAAACTAGCATATGAAATATGAGTACTTAAACTATAAACCATGAATGGTATCAAAATAGAACATCCATAGTCAAACTAAATCATAACCCATTCAATGAAATTTGGTAAATGATATCATAAGAGATCAACCTTATTTAAGAATAATATCCAACAAATGATATTGACATAGATGAAAATACTCTAATAAAATCATTAAAATTTTATTGAGAGAAATAACCCTTTTTTACTTTGAAATAATTTATTTAAAAGATATTCAAATTTAAAAAGAAAACATTTCCTTTGAAAATAACCATGTAATATTGTAAGGTAAGATTCAAAATGTTAAGGTGTCATGACAAAAGAAAAATATGTTCACGCTTCATAAGTTAAAAAAATATTCCTTCCATAAAAAAATCCATAAAGCACCTCCTTTGGAAAATGACAAAAGGATTCCTTTCGAAATGTTTTATAAAAACTCAAACATCAGTAAAAATGAATTTAAAAAATTGTAGAATAATATTAAGAATATTTTGAAATATATTTTTAAGAAACATGAACATGGATGATAAATATTTCCCAATAAATATATATGTATAAAAAATCCCATATAATAATGAGATTGAGAAATTAACCCTTAGCTCGTCCTTTCCATTAGTTGAGGGTGAATTAACCTCATTTATAATGGATAAATAATGTTATTAAATTATACCAGAACTATATCCATTATTTATGATATCATATATGATCCTATTATATCGTTTTGTTAATAATATTTCATTTTTACCATTGTTTCTCATGTTATCTGTTTCATTTTTTCATGCATGTTTTATCATGTAAGACTCATTTATTATGCATATGATATATTTTCCTTATATCCAAAATTATATTAAGTTCATAAATATTATATTTTTTCATCATATAAATTTTTATAATTAATCTTAAATGGTTATCATGGAGGATGAATCTCATCGCATCGTGGATACGGTAGGTCGTACGTACACACGAGCAATGATATCACCCCGTAATGGTAAAGGGGTAAGGAATTGGATGATATATTAATTATATATAATCAATATCATTTAATATTTATTATATATCCATTATATTCATCATTATACCCATCCAAAAAAATAGTGATGAAAAACAAATTACACCACAGCGTGGAGACGATAAGCTGTACGTACGCATGCATGGTGATATTATTTTTCATAGGATGGATAAAAGGAGGAATATGGTTGTATCATAATCATAATAAAATCTCAGTATATAGTTGATACTAGATTTATTAATTTAGTATGGAAAATACATATGAAGAGTAATTAGAAGAAGAAAAGAACTCGAATGTGTTGGTAAAATAATTACCTCTTATTTGATGGACTTCTTCTAGATCTCATCTTAGGGACACTAGGGGTGGTATTTTTAGAATACCAGGACCTCAAAAACTTATCTAAGAATGTTGGGAGGATAAATGGGTAGGTTTTTGTCAATATAGAATGCTCAAAGTGGTGTGAGTAAGTGAGTTAGGAGGTTCCCTTTTATAAGAGAGGGGCAGAGCGCTTTAGGGAATTCTCAAAATATTAAATTAATATAAATTTTTTTTTGATTTAAAATAGATCCAAGGTTAGTTATTTAGAATATAAGATGATTATGGGTATAAATACTCTAAACCAATGATTTTTAGACATGTTTAGGTCATAATATTAATCTTATATTTTGTCTTTAACCCTTATTAAACCCTTTAACTCTTATTGCAACAACTTGGCCTTTTTACTCTTTAGGGTTAATATAGTTACTATAAAATGCCAAACAAACCTAAAATGGATAATTAATGAAATATTTAACCTTATTATAGTTATTTGGATGAATTTTATATTTTTATGAATTTTATATTTTTATGAATTTTATATTTTTATGAATTTCATACCATCTAATAAAATATTATTAATTTTAAAGTATCATTTATGTCAATTTTGATACTATTCATTATTTTACTATTTAAAAATATCCTAACAATATGATACTATCAAACCAACACTTCTAATATATGTCTAACATGTAAAAGTTATCTATAAAATTCATGTATATCATTAATTATGTAAAATTATATTTATTTTAATATATTTAATTTCATTTATTTGATATTTCTATTAATTAAACTATTACTACATCATCATTATGAAATCATTTAATTAAATTATTTCTTCTTTAAAAATTAAAAATAAATCATCACAATGAATATATATTTACTATATTTCAAATGAGTATTTATAATTGAATTTATCTTCTATATAACCATATATTAAAAATAATTTAATTATTAAAAATATGAGTATGACATTTTTAACTTATCTTTAAATAAAATATAATAAATGTCATATTCTTACCTAAGTGGATTAAAAAGGTTATAATTTCGGCCTAAGGTTGATTTTAGAAAAAAAATCCATCCAATTAATGATTACAAGTGTTTGGATAAATTTATAATATTATAATATTATTTTTACCTTTAATTACCATATTTACCCTTAACCATGGTAATTAAAATATTACTAAATTTTACTATTCATATGCCCAAAAACAAAACAAAACTATTTACATAATTTGAACCCATTGATTACAAATATGGAACCAATTTTTAAAAATTCAAAGCACAAAATTTGTAGTAATTAATTTAAAATTAATCTCTTTGGTGGGGTGAAAAAACAGTTTATTACAGTTTAAACATGCAACAGATTAAAACATTTTTATATCTAAATTCAAAGTAAAATTGATGAAAATGACCTAAATTAAACTAAATGATAAAAAATAATCTATTTATACTTTAAAAAAATCAATAATATAATTTAACATTATAAATTATTTTGATGAAAAAAGACGTTTTCAATTAAAATGTAGTATTTTTAACTATTCATCAAAACATTAATCATATTAGAAAAATACCAAAAATGTAACCAAAGTAAATTTTTATATTCATATTTAAAATAAGTTTATTTTTCAAAATATAATATATAAAAGTGTCAAAAATTGTTTTTTAAGATAGTTTATCCATTAAAAGGTGTTAAAACTTCCTTTAGAAAAAATATTGGTTTTTATTCATAAAATTGTGTTTGTTCTTATCTTATGTTTATAAAATCTATTGGATTAATATCAAAAATATTTTTTTGAATATATAACATATATATTTCATTAATAAAATTTTCTAATTTTAATTAATTTAATTTATTAAAACAAAAAGCCTTTGGGAGAATAAAAATAAAAATATTTCCATTATATTAAATTAGTTTATATTTTCATTTCTAATTTATTACTAACGAGTGAATTAATATTATATTTATATATTTTAATAAGTTAGTTAATACTATTCATAATCTCTTATTTAATAGCTAAGTTATATCTTATTATATTAAATGATAATACTATAATAATATATTGTTGTTTGGTAAAATTCGGTCTTGCATATAACGCAATCTATCGAAGAAAGTTGACCTTGCATGTAACACAAGATAACTTAGTGTCGCATTCATTAAAATATATTGAATATATTAAAATTATTTTAAAATAAAAATATTGAAAATTCTTGGGGTGTTTCAAATGATCTTAATGGAATAGATTTGTTCATCATGAAATGTTTCATTTATTAATTCAACACCATCCTCACTTGTGTCCTATTAAATACATGATAAATGATGAGTAATGAAATTATCAGTTCCATTTTTATCATTTAATTCAATGTAAAATTCCTAAAGCAGCAATATCTGATGAATGATATTAGGCTTAACATCTTTCTTGGTCATCAAATATCACAAGTCAGAGTGACCCGTATACATAGAGACTTTTTAGAATAGTAGGTAAGGCTAGTATTTATCAAATGCAAAGAAAAATCCTAGAATAACTTTTTCAAATGTTGTGTAATTGTATTTAGAATCATTCAATGAGAATCTTGTGTCGATCAATCTGAAAATAATTTCTTTTCTTGGTCTAAAGGTATCACCAACTTCCGAATCATTGTCATTACATATTAGCTCAAATGGTTTCTCCCAGTCTAGTGAAATCATTATTAGTGCCTTTTCTAAGTGTTTATTTAACAATTGAAATTATTCTTGATAGTTAGAACCAAAATGAAAGGTGACATATTTTCATAATAGAGTGGTCAGAGGGTGGGAGATAATAAAGAAATCCTTAATGAAATGTTATAATAATTCAACATGCCTAATAAAAGCTCTGATTGAACGAATTGAGTAGGAATGGGTAGCTTAATGATTATAAAGATATTTATTGGGTTAAATTCAATGCCTTTATTTGAAATTCTATGACCTAAAACTATCCCACTTTATACCATGAAGTGAGATATTTCCTGATTGAGCCCCATATTGATTTCTTTACACCACACCAAAACTTTGTCAAGATGTTACAAGCATTCATCAAAGGAATTTCGATAAATAGAGAAGTCATTAATGAATATTTCTATGATATATTTAATCATGTCATGGAGTATTTCAATCATGCATAATTGAAATATGGTTGGTGTATTTCACATTCCAAAAGGCATTAATCAATAAGAAAATGTACCATATGGATAGGTGAACATGATTTTCTCTTAATATTTCAGTGTATCCACTACTTTATTATAACATTATTATCCATCTAGAAAATAGTAGTTATATCTTATTATAAGTCATTCAAGGATTTGAATAATGAAATGTAATTAGAGGTGATCCTTTCTTTTTTTCTTCATTAAATTTAGAGTATTCAATGAACACCCCCATCTAGTCACTATTCTCATGGGTATCAATTCTCCTTTTCCATTTTCAACCACTATGGTACCACATTTTTAGTCACCACTCATAATGTACTGACCCATTAACTATTAGATATAGGAAATATTAAACCACCATCGAGAAGTTTAATGAATTATTTCATAACTAATTCTTTCATTATATGTGTTGAGTGTATTTGTAGTTTCCTATAAGGTTTGTAAATATCTTCTATATATATTCTATGAGTGTATATGGTAGTAGTTAAAAATTTCAAATTAGCTACCATCTGGCTTAGTATTGGCTTCCTTTAAGATAATACATTGAGGAATTTAATTTCTTGTTCATGTGAAAGATTGACATTTATAATCACTTAAAAAGTGTTTGAATCTAAAAAGTAGATATATCTTAGGTTTATTGGAATAATTTTGAGATCAAGTGTTGGAGTTTTTCAAGTGATGAAGTCAATGATGTAAAGTCTTGTTTATCCAATGACTCAACTATATTTCTTATAAATTCCTATTATAATAGAAATTTATTTTACTCCTCCTTTTTTATGAAAATCCTCATAATTCATTACCTCTTTTTCTATCTCATCCCAATCTTCAATTGTATCAAAGAAATGATAGTTAGGAGTTTAATGGTTTTACATATATTTTAGGATGTTAAATGTTATGTTTTTTTTTCAACTATAAAAATTAAATTTCCCTCTTGGACATCAACTAGATCTCTACATATAGCTAATAAGAGTCTCATAATAATGAGTGGTACATCCTTTTATTATTCTATATCAAGGATAATGAAATCAAAAGGTAAGTAAAAAAATTTCAACCTTGATGAGAAAGTCTTCTAACATTTCACAAGGATGCTTCATTGATCGATCCTCCATTTTCATGGTGACCTTAGTTGGAATTCATTATGTGATTCCCAGTTCTTCAAGAACTCTAGATTGCATAAGGTTTACAATAGATTTGAAGACCCATATAACTCTCCCAAATTGACATCCACTATTATTGCAGGGTATAAAGAAACAGTTAGGACCTCTTAGTTTAGGAGGTATGGATCTAGGTATGACTGATGAACATTTCTCATGCATTAGGAATATTCCCATATCATCAAGATTCCTTCTATTGGATATAATTTCTTTGATAAAATTAACATAGTGAGGAATTTGTGTGATGGATTCCAAAAAAGGAATATTTATTTAAATCTTATTGAATATATCCATAAATTTTAAAAATTGAATTTCCAAATTCCTTTTCTTTAGTCTTTGTGGGAATGTAGGAGGTGGTGTATGAAATTTTACTATTTTATTTAATGATTCATTTTATTTTTTATTTTATTGATTTTTTAGATTCCTCACATTTGTGGTGATCTTACTTTTTAGTTTCTTCATCTTGACCCTATTTGTTTATTTAATCACCATCCTCAACTTTAGGTTTATGTGTATCTTATATTGATTTAGTAGTAAGAATTTATCACTCTGGAAATCATATACCACTACATAATATAAATTCTTTTACTTCTTCTCTTTTTTTGACTCTTGTGTTACTTAGTAGATTTCCTTATTTTTGGTCTCATATTTTTGTAGCTAATATTCCCAATTGATTTTCCATGTTATGCACGAAAGATTTAAAATTCTATTTTGAAGCTCGTAGATATTAGTTTGAATATTTAAAGTATTTTTATCCTTATTTCTTCTTAAACTATGATTGAGTGGTTAATATAAGTTTTTCTAATATTTCTTCCAAATTTGGATGATTTTGTGTTGTAATAAGTGTATAGATTTTTTTTTATTTTACTCCTTATATTGTTGATACTGATAGGATGGAAATCAGTATGTATATTGAGATACTTACCCTTTATATTGTTCTATAATTATAAAGGTAGATTTATTTGGGAACCCAGGTAGAACTATGTTTTTGTTGAGCAGTTGAGTGGCCACTAGTTCCTTATAACTAAGATTTTAGTTATTGTTTCTCCAGTTTGTGTTGTAATTTTTTTATAATTCCATCTATTGAAACTAAAAAAGTTATCTTCAGAAAATTTTTTCTTAGTGATTCTATATGGACACATGTAATAATCATGAGAACATAGTGTGGGAAATGTTTAAATTGGAATTCATAGACTAGCTTAGATATAATCAAGGGCAAGTTGTCTAACCTATTATTAAGAGATTCAAATTGTACAGTTATGAATTTCTGAGAATTGACTTGATGCACTCTTACTCTTATTCTTGAAAAATTTTCTGTCTACTAGAAATTGTGCTATGCCATATTTCAAATTAAGGTGTACAAATATTTAGGATCCATTTCCATGAACATATTTCTACTAGTTTTATTGATCACTAACTTACTCTCAAGTTGAAGTCCATAGTAGAAGGTTTGAAATTGTTTATTTAACTTCATCCTATGAAAAGGAAAACATCATAACATAGACTTGAATCTATCCCATGATTTTATTAGTGATTCATATTCATTTTGATAGAAGGAGTTGAGGTCTCTCTTATTTTTCAATGATTGTGACGTTGTTTAATATTGATTGGGAAATTTTCTTCTTATCACTTCCCAAGTGAAAAATATATTTGGGTCCAAACTCTCTAATAATTCATTGAATTTCCTTTGTAATGAGAATAGTAATAGTTTCTAGATCAACACATCATAGATCACCCCATTTTATTTTAATGTGTCATAGAATTTGAGAAACCTTTTCACTTTCATGTATGGTTCTTCATTACTTAAGACCTAAAATCATTTATGTTATTGCAGAAATTTGATTATTGATGACTTCAGATCAAAATGTTTCACTAGAATCCCTAGTATTATGATGCATGACTTTACTCCAACTGTGTTAGGTATCAACACTTATCTCATAGTAGTCCCCAAGCTTTTATTATTAAGATGATTCTGGAAGAGGGGATGTACTTTTCCACTGGGAATCATCAGGATTTAAGTCTCAATGCTTTCTTAATATGGATTCATTTGATATACAGAAGTGATTCCAATTGGGGCATTCATTTTTCTTTGATTTTCTAGTTCAAGGTCAATTTTTGGCTCATTTTTCAACAGATTTGAATTATGAGTGTTCACCATCAAGGGGATTTATTCCTAAATCAATGTTTAATCAAGGATTGTATAATAATAGAATCATGAATGGTCCCCATAAAAAAACATCATAAATTTTGTGTGTTCTATCATGGTGAATTTAATTTGAAAATTAAATCACCTATTTACTAGTATAGAAGTGCTGAGAAGGGGTCAAACCTTTGGGAGAATAGGTTTAGTTCACTAACTAAGTATCTTTTAAAAGTGTTCAAGCGAGTAGACTATAAAGGAATATTTTCCTTTTTTTCCTTTTATAATTTTTATAACACTATAATTTAAATAATAAACAACACGAAAGAAATTTCAACAAAATAAGATGAAAAAATTTGGATCGACAAAGCATGTCTAGGATACTAACATTGTAAGAAGACTATTACACATGCTATGAATATTTTTTTTTGTGTTATTAAATATTTATTCTATTTAATTATCTCCAAATATAAATTTTAAATCCTTTTTTAGAATCCTATATTTATATATTAATTTATTTAAGGTCCCATTTTACGGTGTTATAATTAAATTAGGAGACACTTTTGAGTGTTAAACTATTAGGTGAAATAACACAACCTGTTTCTCACAAAGTTGCGTCACCTATTTGGGAAAAGATCAGTAGATGAAGATTAATTTCTCAGTATCACTTCAACCACTATGAATTAAATTGGATATATTCAATTGTAAAATTAAATTAAAACAAATATAATTAATAAGATACAAATTCAATTAAAAATAAATTCAGCTGATAAATTAATCAGAAAGAAAATACTTAAATGGAGTTAACATCAATTGTCCCACTCAGTCAACATCCTGGCATAAAGAAAGTTCATCCTGACATAATGGAAAAATAAATGTGATACATAAAATAATAAATCATGAAAAATATGATTTTTTACCAAATTATGAAGTGTCGGACTAAGCACTTTCTACATGAATAAACTCACCATCCATCGATCTCTGAATGCAAAGATAACCCTTCACACGTAATCTAGAAATGAAATCACACTCCTAAAATTATAAAATAATTAAAACCACTAATTCATAATGGATAAAAAATCTATCATCAACACACACTGCTATAAACTAACATAGGGAGGTTCGTCTTCTAGGGTGGATTACTGCAAGTGGAGGATGGAAGCGACAGTGGGTACCCCATAGGGAGGAGGCGCAATGTCAATTGGGTTGTTCAAGCAGGATGAATTCATTCAGATAGGGGTATGAACTCCCTAGGGTGATTTACATGAGAGTTTTTTGGAGTAATATTTTCTTCTTGGTCCCTGCATATAGGAGGAGAGGGAGGTAGATGGGGATTTTCCCATGTCGAGATGCTTAATAGAGATCAACCTCCTATGTAGATAAATCCCACCCAAGATATCTGCATTTCAAATTAAAATGAAATTCAAATTATAAAAATTTTATCCATGAAACATTAATATAAATTAATAATAATACTAAAGTAATAATATTAATATATAATTAACCAAGAATTACGAAAATAATTAGAACACTACAAAACTAGAAAAATAAACAAAAAAATAAAAATGGTTAAAATAAATAATTAAAACTAAGTTATACTATTATAAAATTTTTAGTGAAATCCATGTGTATCAACCATTGAATGTGTTAAAATATATTTTTGGGAATTTATTCTATTTAAAGGAATATAGACTTTCTTAGTTCACACTTCTATATTTCAGAGTTAATTTCTATCTTTCTTGTTTCTTAACATTTGATCTATTTATAGAGATATTTTTACTCTAGATATTGTTCATGAAAGGTTTATTGATTCAGTATGGTTCAATCATAAAGTGTCTCTTTTTTAATAATGTGGTTATATTTTAAGGATGGGAGTCAATGGATCTTCCTTTTAAGAAATATAAACTATTTTATCCTCACATTATTTGTTAGTTTTGTGTGTTAGAAAGTTTTCATGATTTTGATGAATAAAATAGAATAAAATTCGTAGTTCAAGACCGTCAGTTTTCAATAACCTAAAGGAATATATATGATGTTATTAGACCACATCTTGAAGGATATTTATTATCGCTCAAATTTACCCAAGAGAAGAAGGTAGGATGGTCCTTGTAGTTTAGCTTGGGTTGTCGAATCCTTAGAGACCTAAGAAGAAACCTATAGACACGTACATTCTATGGACTATTTTTGGATATGAAGTGGCCAACTTGGATTGGTTTTATATGGTTTTAAAGAAACTCTAATAGACTTAAGTGAATTCAATTTAAAAGAATGAGTTGATCCTAGGTTATTTCTCGGGGTGGATTGGACGTATTTCCTTTTCAATGATTTCAATTTACTATATTTGAGATGGATTCATTTAAGAAGATAAAAAAAATCATCACTTACTAATTTAATGCATATAACCTTAATACTAATCACCTATACACTTGAAGGATCAAAGTTTTGAGCACTTAAAGGTAAAGGTTCGTAATAGCACTTGAAGCGTATGGCCTTAAATTTAACAAGGACGATGGAGTTTAAAAATAAACAAATAAAAATCTCAATTAAAGAAGTGATTTTACATTAATTAGGTGATAAATAACATCCAATACAACCCCTTGATACTCCCTTGGATCAACCCATAAGTGGGTTAGCCCTCCATTGATCCCATGGCTTCAATGGAAGCGGAAAGTAGACTCATGAGGGAGGAAATAGAGAAGTAAGAAAACAACAAAAATAAAATGATCACTCCACCGTTGTGTGAATAATTTCACAAGGTTTGGTGTGAATAAATTCACACTTTGATCCAACGGTATCAAAGTGATATGAATAACAACAAAATAAGATAATAATAAGAACTTTTATTAAGAAACTAAAGTGAATTGAACAACTTACATGTGAAAGAAAAATTTGAGACAACAAAATTGCAGCATAACATTACAATTGAACAAAGCACCCAAGATCCTCAAATCCTCCAAAACCACTGCCTTAAATAGGCATTTTTGATCCCTTGGGTCGATCCTCCAACAGTACAAATCTTCTCAATTAATTTTGGTAGGCCATAGGTGGGTGTAAAGTAAGGGAGAGTTGATTTTTCCACCCTTGACCCGAGGTGGAAGCCAACTTTCCTTCAACGAACAGAAGCGCTTATAAAACCTTATATATGGCCGAATCAGAGTGAGACATAGAAGAAGAAAATGGATCCTATGATTTATTCTAACCGACTGTAAAATGTGGGCCCATTTAGAGTTGTGTATTCAGAGATATGATCAAATTAGTGGGATGTTTTTCTGGGCCATAGAATCTGGACCATAATTTTATCTCTAACTTGGGCCGCATTAAGGACCATCATAGACTCCAAATTAGCATTTTTACTGAGGAGTGATTTGTTCCTCAAAATTTCTTCTATCATCACACAAAATTTGGGATTCATTGGGCCTGTATTTTGGGACCCACAGTCTCCTAAGTGGGATGATGTCCAATCTGCCTTCTCTAGAATTGCTTCCATTCATCTCCAAATATCTCCATCATCGTTTATGAATCATCCATTGATACCTGAATGAAAAATATTCAAATTTAAGTTTAGATATAGTTACCAAAATATAAAATTAAAATATTGATAATTACATTCCTTAGAATCAGATGACTCATTGGGCCTAAATTGGTGTACATTAGGCATGAAGTGCACAAATGATGAGAATGGATGTTCATAATAAAAATGCACTAACTCAGGCCCATAAGATCAAAAATGAACATTTAATACCATTAAAATGTAATTAAAATATATGTTTTTATTGGATAATAACACTTCCAACTTGAGATTTTCTAGTCCTGAGCAAATAATTCAATGATTTTATTTGAATTCATTTCTTCAAACACTTTATAAAAAACAATGATCACAATATAAACTGCACACAAATATATATTTATAACCTATCAAGATAATTTAAAACAAGATGAATTTAAAAGAAGATCCCAATCCCAATCCCATTCCTTTGATCAAATCCATCATCATACTTCATCCAACTCAATTAGGTGTAATGATGTGTTGTGAATCACAATAGATATGGGGGTTCATTTTCATTCAAGGGGGAAATCATGGAAGCACTAGGTGGAATCACATTTAATCCTAATATGAGTATTCTTCATTCCTTTTTTTGGTTTTTTTGCAATATTGCTATAGTAATTGAGATTGTAGTTAATCAAATTAACCCATGTAGCAAGACTTTGCTGATGACTCCCAGACTCAAAGTCCTTAGGGAACCAAGTGAAGCCCACATACTCGGGCATCGTCTCGAGTTAAATTAATCAAAAACAAAGTCATATTACCATAAATAGAGATAGATTGAAAAACCCAGGTCTAGAGAACTCTGGAGTCACGATCCCCAAGTGCCGAAAACCTCGCATTTTATCAATCCATTGCTCTACACGCAATTTTTTTTAATTTTTGTTTGAATACTCATATTATTCATAAAAATAAAACCAGCCTATGCTTATTTATTATGGGACCCCAAAAATTCAAATTAGTGCCCCACAGTCTAGAGGACGCGCATTATGGCATTTTGATTGAATGGATGAAAATAAAAATGATGAAAATTTTCGTTGGACAACCAAACTTCCAAAATCAATGCTTTTAAACTTAATCATGAATTAAATTAAGAGTCAAGGAAATAAAAGTTATTTGATATGTAGTTTTAATGTGACCAAAGATTTTATTATATGAATGATAAAGTAATTTTACTTATTTTTTTTATCATTGTTTTTTTTAAACAAACATTTTGTTTCCACACCCCCCAACTTAGAATGAAACTGTCCCTAGTTTCGTAAAAATAAAATTTAGAATGGGGTAGAGGAATAAAAGGAGAGTTCAATAAGGAAATTGAAATATGAGGATCATGGAATGAAGTCACCTGGTGGTTGAAGTTTTAAGTTCTTGCTGCTCGAATTTAGTCCTTTGATATCCATGTCACTTTCAAAGTTCCCTAGTGGAAAAAGGAAAACAAACAAACAAAACAAAACAATATATATATATATAAGTAAAATATAAGTATATATATAAAAATTATATAATAAGTAAGCACATTAAGTCGTAGGTCAGTGGTAAGCACGCACCCCTGTCTCCCTTTGGTCCCGGGTTCAAGTCCCCGCAGCTTCGCCTGTTGTGACGGGGTTTTCCCCACGACCTATAGCGTGTCCCCTTTTTTAATTATTATTATATTATTATTATTATTATTATTATTTTTATCTTAACCTATAAAATAATAAAAATAAAACAAAATAAACTAATGATACATTGTCTTCTTTTTAAATTTCTGGGTAAGGTATTACTCAAGGATCACACCACGTGACACTGATGAATATGGTGCTCCCCTTTCGTACCCATCCATACTCATAATAGAAGAATAGGTCAAAAGTCTATTTTTTTATTTTTAAATATAAAAATGATTAATTAATCTTATTTGAAAAATAAATATGATTCAGAAAGATTAGAAACATAAAAACCATAGGTTGCCTCCTGTGCAACGCTTTGTTTAACGTCGTTAGCCTGACATAGATCCTAAATTTATCAATTTTTTCCTAGTTCATATATTGGATCAATTAACTCAACATATATTTCCTGTTTATTGAATGATTCAATGAATTTTTTTAACCTTTGACCATTGACCTTGAAAATTTGACCACTAGTGGGATCTTGAATCTCTACTGCCCCATGGGGGTATACATGATGCACTATGAAAGAACCTGACCATCTAGACCTTAACTTTCCCAGGTGTAAATGAAGTTTTGAACTATATAAGAGCAAAAGTTTTCCCGGTTCAAAATGTTTGACCTTGATATTCCTATATCGGTAGGCTTGAACTCTAGCTTTATTGATCCTTGAATTTTTATAAGCCTCCATCCTTAGTTCCTCCAGTTCATTGAGATCTAATTTCCTTTTTGTTCTGGCCAATGAGAGATCATAATCCATTTTCTTAATTGCCCAAAAGGCCTTATGTTCAATCTCCACTGGCAAATGTCATGCTTTACCATAAACCAACCTATATGGGGACATTCCTAAAAGGGTTTTATATGCGGTTCTATAGGCCCAAAGAGCATCTAAGAGTTTCTCAGACCAATCTTTCCTAGAGGGGTTGACAGTTTTTTCAAGAATTTGCTTAATCTTCCCATTCGCTAACTCATCTTGACCATTGGTTTGAGGATGGTATGCAGTGGACAATTTATGAGAAATACCATACTTAGACATGAGTGAAGAGAATGGGCAGTTGCAGAAATGGGTTCCTCGATCACTGATTATAGCCCTAGGAATTCCAAATCGAGAAAATATGTTCTCTTTCAGAAATCGAGTCACAACTTGATGATCATTGGACTTAGTGGGAATGGCCTCAACCCATTTTGAGACATAATCAACAGATAAGAGTATGTAGAGGTATCCCTGAGATTTTGGGAAGGGACCCATGAAATCAATTCCCCAACAGTCAAATATTTCAACCACTAAGATGGGAGTGAGTGGAATTTGATTCCTTTTTGTGATGGACCCTACTTGTTGACACCTAGGACAGCTTTGACAAAATGTGTAGGAGTCCCTTGAGAGGGTGGTCCAGAAGAGACCACATTGAAGAATCTTAAAAGAAGTTTTCTTAGAGGAAAAGTGACCTCCACATGCCTCACTATGACAGAATTTAAGGATGGACTCTTGTTCAGATTCTGGAACACACCTCCTAATGACTTGGTCAGGGCAGAACTTATAGAGGTATGGATCATCAAACACATAGTGTCTAACATCATAAAAGAATTTCCTTCGAGCTTGAGTCCCTAAGAATTTTGGAATGACTCCTGTAACTAAGAAATTGGCTATGTCAGTATACCAAGGGCAGTCACTCATAGAGTATAGGTGTTCATTAGGAAATGAATCAGACACAGAAATGTGATTTGAGTTGTCTTTTAATTCCATCCTAGAGAGGTGATCAGCTACAACATTTTCAACACCCTTTTTATCCTTGATTTTGAGGTCAAATTCTTGTAAGAGAGGGACCCTAATCAGTCTATCCTTGGCATCTTGTTTTTGGAAGAGGTATTTTAGTGCAGAATGGTCAGTGAACACAAAGATGGGGGATCCTAATAGGTATGACCTAAACTTCTCTAAAGCAAACACAATAGAAAGTAACCCCTTTTTAGTAGTGGTGTAGTTTATTTGGGCATCATTTAAGGATTTTATTGCATAAGCAATGACATAAGAAGTTTTATCACAGCGTTGTCCTAACACAGCTCCAACAAAAAAGTCACTGTCATCACACATAAGTTCAAAAGGAAGGTTCCAATTTGTAGATTTCATAATGGGAGGAGAGGTGAGAGAGGATTTGAGGGTTGAGAATGAACCCTCACAGATTTCTGTCCAAACAAATGGAGCATCCTTTACTAGGAGAGCACAAAGGGGACGGGATATTGAACTAAAGTCCTTGATAAATCTTCTATAGAAACCAGCATGTCCTAAGAAATACCTCACTTCCTTGACAGTTTTGGGTGATGAAAGGTGACGAATGATGTAAACCTTTGGTTTATCAACTTCAATCCCCCTACTCGAGACCAGATGGCCTAAAACAAGTCCCTCTTTAACCATGAAATGGAATTTTTCCCAGTTTAGGACCAGATTCTTTTCTTCATATCTTGACAAGACTCTCTCCACATTCTGCAGACATCCCTCAAATGTATCCCCAAACACAAAGAAGTCATCCATGAAGACCTCTAGAAAATCCCCTACCATGTCTGAGAAGATTCCCATTATGCACCACTGGAAGGTTCCAGGGGCATTTCATAACCCGAAGGGAATGCGTTTGAAAGCAAAGGTTCCGAATGGACATGTGAATGTAGTCTTCCCTTGATCCTCTAGAGAGACCTCAATTTGATTGTACCCTGAGTACCCATATAAGAAACAGTAGAAGGCATGACCTGCCACTCTCTCAAGGACTTGGTCAATGAATGGTAAGGGGAAATGGTCCTTCTTGGTGAATGAGTTTAGCTTTCTATAGTCAATGAAGACCCTCCATCCACTAATCACCCTTGTTGGAAGAATCTATCCATACTCATTGGTTATCACTGTGATTCCAACCTTTTTTGAAACCACTTGGATTGGTCTCACCCACTCACTCTCAGCTATGGGATATATGATACCAGATTTTAACAATTTCAGAAGTTCTTTCCTTACTACCTCCATGAGATTAGGATTGAGCCACCGTTGAGGTTGACGATATGGCTTTGAATCAGATTCCAGAACAATCCTATGAGTCCCAACAAGTGGGCTAATCCCAGGAATATCAGATAGGGTCCAACCAATGGCTTTCTTATGTTTCCTAAGGACATCTAGAAGCATCCTCTCATTATTGGCTTCAAGAGAAGAAGAAATAACAATAGTATGTGTTTGATTGTCCCCTAGGAAGGAATACTTTAGTGCAACAGGAAGTTCCTTCAATTCAAGATCAGGTTGGTTCAGAATTTCAGCAGAATATTGGGACATTGGATCAAGATCATTTTATTTTTTTAGAGTTTCAGATAGGATTGATTCCCCAGATATAGAAGTTTCAGCTACAAGATTGGTTTGATCAGATTTAGGGGAGGAAGTTTGATCGGTCTCCATGAATGTGGTTTGCTGAAAGGTTTCACTGATTTTTGGACCTAAGACTTCATCATAAGAGAAATTTGAAAATGATTCAAGACAAGGAGATAAACTTCCTTCATATGAACAAAGGAAATCAATCTCATCCTGACTTAAACATCTATCAAATATTCCTTGATGTTCCATGGATTCATTATTAATGATTCCTATCATGTTTACTTCATGAATGTCCTCTTCATCCCCTATTTGTGAGCTTGCATTATAGATGTTCAAGCCTAGACTCATGTTCCCAAAGGTGATGGTCATATTCCCATTTCGAACTTGGATAACAGAGTTGATTATTGCAAGAAAAGGACGGGCAAGGATGATTGGGGTTTGTTCCTTATTTCCTAAGTTTGGATGGTTGTCAAGGACAATGAAGTCAGTAGGGTAGATGAAGTTTTCAACCTTTACCAGAACGTCCTTTAAAACCCCCTTTGGAACCCTAATGCTACGATCATCAAGTTGAAGTGTGAAAGATGTGGGTTGGAGTTATTCTAGGCCTAACTAGCAGTACACGACATAGGGGATGAGATTGACACTAGAACCTAGATCACACAAGGCCTTGACAACTTTGCTTTCTCCTAGTTCAACATTGATGTAAGGGCAACCTGGGTCTTTCAACTTAGGAGGAATAGTCACTTGAATGGTGGTACTCACATTAGCAGCCAAAAGGACTTGGTTTTTATGTGAAAATTTTCTTTTAAAAGTGCACAATTCCTTAAGGTACTTTGAGTAGGAAGGTATGGTTTGGATGGAATCGAGAAGGGGAATGTTCAGCTTGACTTGTGAGAAGATTTACCTCAATGTTTCATTCAGTTTAGGCTTGGGTTTCCCCATCATGCATTGAAGAAATGGTGCAAGTTGTGGGGTTGTTTGTTGAAGAGTTGTTTCTTTCACATTGTTATAATGTTTTTCAGTTTGATCATTTGGTTCATTTGAATTTTCATCCATGTTTGAATCTTCAGGTGGGTTCTGAATTAGTTGTTCAGGTTTCTCAATTGATTTCCCACTTCTTAAAATAGTCAAAGCCTTTAGTTGTTCATGAGTTGTTTGAGTGCAACTTGACTCTCCCCTTGAAGTTGAGGATGGAACTGCCTGAGCAGGCATGGGTGCCTTTCCAGTTTTTATGGTTTGAAGTTCTTGTTTAAGGGAAGAGACTTCCGAGTTCATCCTTTCCATTTGTTTGCACAGTTGTTCTAGTAGGCCTTGTGGAACAGTTTGGGTTGGTGATTGAGAAGATTGGTTTATCCCGAGGCGATATTTTGGAGGTGAGATGGTTTCTTGAAAATGGATCGGTGGCTGTTGGTATTGGATAGGTTGGGTTTGGAACTGGTGGGGGTAAGGATTTTGTCCCTGTGGTTGGCTAGGTTGTTGGTTATCTTTCCATCGGAAGCCTGGGTGGTCATTATACCTTGCGTTGAAGTTGTTTTGGTATTGAGGATTTTGAAAGTTCAAAGAATTTACTTCCACTGCAGGTCCTCCTAAAAGAACATCCTTGATGGATGGAATGGTTGGGCAGTTGTCTGTCTTATGGTCATGTTTGTCACAAATTGTGCAAACAAGGTCTACAGTTTGGATTTCATGGACCTTCCTAAGGTCTATTTATTCGACCTTCCTAGAGAGTGCTGCGAGTTTAGCCATAAGGCTTTCCTATTATCTAAGTGTATGAATTCCAGTAGTTCTTTGTGGATTTTCAGAATAAGGTGAAGTTCCCCATGTTTGGTTTTGTTCAGAAAGGCTTTCTAGATACTCTTAAGCATCATTTGGGGCTGTGTTTTTAAAGGTTCCATTACACATCATGTCAATGAATTGTTTGTTCCCCGAACCCAACCCTTCATAGAAAATTCTCACTTGTTTAGGAATAGAAAAACCATGGTGTGGAACCATGTCTAGAGTGTATTTGAACCTCTCCCATGTTTCATAGAATGGCTCTCCCTCTTTTTCAAAAAAGTTTTGGATACTCTTTTTAAGTGCAATTGTTTTGTGGTGGGGAAAGTATTTTTTGTAGAATTATCTTTGTAGTTGGTACCAAGAGTTTATGGATGATGGTATCAAATTGTTTAGCCAATTTTTAGCTCGATCCTTTAATGAAAAAGGAAATAGCCTCATCTTATATGATTCTAGTTGATGTGGGGGACACATGGTTTCTACAATGTCATTGAACTCCTTAATGTGAAGGTAGGGCATCTCGGACTCCATTCCATGGAATGTGGGAAGATGGTTTAGGACATGGGGTTTAAAGATGTAGTTGACATCTCCTAGGGAATTGTGTCTAATTCATGATGGGGCATTGGTCCAGGAAGGTGTGAGGTATCCATTCATGGTTTGATTGACCGCATTCCCCAAGTTTGGGGCTGCCTCATTTGGGTTTCCATTTTGGTTTCCACCCGGGTTTATGAGTTGGTTTCTTTGAATAACTTCCATTGAAATGGGATCAATTTTTGACTCTAGAGTATTAGGAAGATTAGGATATAATTTAATGAGTTCCCTTGGTGTACTTGAATCCCCAACCCCAGGACTATCCACCCTAACTAGACGGTTTGATTGATCGCGGGTGTAGGCAGACATGCGCCAAAAGAAAAAAAACAAGAAAGGGACAAGATAAGAGAATTTGGATGAGAAAAGAAGAAATGGGGGAGAATGTAATGGGTGTTTAGATGACTTACTTGGGTCCCCAACAACGACGCCAAAATTTGATTCTCGCTCAAATTTACCCAAGGGAAGAAGGTAGGACGGTCCTTGTATTTTAGCTTGGGTTGTTGAATCCTCAGAGACCTAAGAAGAAACCTAGAGACACGTACATTATATGGACTATTTTTGGATATTAAGTGGCCAACTTGGATTGGTTTTAGATGGGTTTAAATAAACTCTAAGAGACTTAAGTTAATTCAATTTAAAAGAATGAGTTGATCCTAGGTTATTACTCGGGGTGGATTGGACATATTTCTTTTTCAATGATTTCAATTTCTTATATTTGAGACGGATTCATTTAAGAATATAAAACAACATCATCACTTACTGATTTAATGCCTAAAACCTTAATACTAATCACCTATACACTTGAAGGATCAAAGTTTTGAGCACTTCAAGGTAAAGGTTCGTAATAGCACTTGAAGCGCGTGGCCTTAAATTCAACAAGGACGATGGAGTTTAAAAATAATCAAATAAAAATATCAATTAAAGAAGTGATTTTACATTAATTAGGTGATAAATAACATCCAATCCAGCCCCTTTCTACTCCCTTGGATCAACCCATAAGTGGGTTAGCCCTCCATTGATCCCATGGTTTCAATGGAAGTGGAAAGTAGACTCATGAGGTAGGAAATGGAGAAGTAAGAAAACAAAAAAAATAAAACGATCACTCCACCGTTGTGTGAATAATTTCACAAGGTTTGGTGTGAATAAATTCACACCTTGATACAAAGGTATCAAAGTGATATGAAGAAAAACAGAATAAGAGAAGAAGAAGAACTTTTATTAATAAACTAAAGTGAATTGAATAACTTACATGTGAAAGACAAATTTGAGACAACAAAATTGCTGCATAACATTACAATTGAACAAAGCACCCAAGATCCTAAAATCCTCCAACAACACTGCCTTAAATAGGCATTTTTGAGCCCTTGGGTCGATCCTTCAATAGTACAAGTCTTCTCAATTAATTGTGGTAGGCCATAGGTGGGTGGAAAGTAAGGGAGAGTTGATTTTTCCACCCTTGACCCGAGGTGGCATCCAGCTTTCCTTCACCGAACAGAAGCGCTTGTAGAACCTTCTAGATGGCAGAATCAGAGTGGTCCATAGAAGAATAAAATGTAGCCGAGGATGTCTTCTAACCATCCGTAAGATTTGGGCCCATGTGGAGTTGTTTATTCCATGATATGATCAAATTAGTGGGCTGTTTTTCTGGGCCGCAGAATCTGGCCCAGAATTTTATCTCTAACTTGGGCCACCTTAATGACCACCATAGAAGCCTAATTAGCATTTTATCATGAAGAGTGATTTGTTTCTCAACATTTATTCTATAATCAAACAAAATTTGGGATTCATTTGGCCTGTATGTTGGGCCCCACAGTATCCTAAGTGGGCTGGTGTCCAATCTGCCTTCTCTAGAATTGCTTCCATTCATCTCCAAATATCTCCATCATCGTTTATGAATCATCCATTGATCCCTGAATAAAAAATGTTCAAATTTAATTTTAAATATAGTTACCAAAATATCAAATTAAAATATTGATAATTACACTCCTTATAATTATATGAATCATTGGGCCTAAATTGGGGTACATTAGGCATGAAGTGCACAAATGATGAGAATGGATGTTCATAATGAAAATGCACTAACTCAGGACCATAAGATAAAAATGAACATTTAATACCATTAAAATGTAATTAAAATATATGTTTTTATTGGATAATCAGATATCCTCTCTTAATTATACATAAGCTTCCTAAATCTTCTGGATATTTTAACAAATCATGGGTTAATAAAACCTTGTTTCCTATTATGTAAATAGTTTATAAAATGAACTATATTTATCCTAAAGGAAGGATTAATTGTTAATAGGTTGAATCCTTTTGGTTTCTAATAAAATGATATAAAATAATATAAAAGGTCAAGGCTTGTATGTGTTGTATTTACTTTCTATAATAAGCTATCCGAATCTTGTTTAATTTATACGGGATTACACATAAATTGTTTATTCAAGTATTGTTAAATTAATTTTTTTCCCTATTATATATTTTTAAATTGGATTATAGTAAATATAATTTATTTATAAGGTTTCTCATATTTTATATTTGAAGAAATAATTAAATATGTATTTTTCAATTTTAAAACCATATCCATGATGGAACTTCTTTATTTAAGTGATGAAAATAAGTTCATTGAATATAAAATGAATATTAAACTTCTAAACTCAAAGAAGATAAAGAAATTATTCATGAAAGGGAAGTATAGAAAGCTGTTGGAACCTATATAATTTCAAAAAATTTATCAGTTCTCTTAAAAAAAGGTGAAGACTTCCAAGACCATAAAAGAGAAATAAAAAACGACTTTCAAATAAGTATGGAAATTCATGGGATTAGAAAGCAGATGATATTTATTAGAATTTATAACGAAGTCTAGAAAACTATTTTTCAGTATATAAAATATAATTTTAAAGATTCAAGATAAGAAGAAGTGATTTTAAAGTTTGATCTTAACAAAAAGGAATTCTCACTAAACCATGAGAGTTATCAAATAATTCTACCTTCAATTTATATCAAGGGGCATCCAACATAATATTAATATATTTTAAAAGCTATAATACCTAGAACTTCAATTGGAAAAGGAAAAGATAAAGAAAACAAATGTGACACTGAAGTCTTATCTAAAACGCTCTCTCAACCTATTTTAGAAAAAGAGTATACAACTTGTTTTCTAGACAAGAGTTTGGAATATTTTTATTAGATGAAAAATAAAATTTTTCAAAAAACTCAAATAAAAAGTAGTATAAAAAATATATTTCTTTGAAATCTAATTCTAATGATAATAGATCTATTTTAGGATATGTTCAAGTGAATTAAACAGTATTTAAAAGTAAAAAAAATTCATGGAAAAAAGAGAATTTCATTCAGATGTTAATCCTTTGTTTATTTTCCCTAATGATTTGGAGGATTATTTGGTAAATGGACTAAAAGACAAAGATGATATAGAAGTTAATTTAAAAAGATTATCTGAATACTCATCAAGTTATAAACCTAATTTTTTTGAAAAATAAATCAACTTAATTTCTTAATAGTTGTTGAAAGTATCAAGTTTGATATCTTTCATTTCCAATGTTAAATCTAAGACCAATGTTCTACAATATCATATCTCAAATTTTCAAGACTCGATGATGAAAAATTAGATGTAATATTATTTTATAGATCATAAGTCATTCGTACTGTACCTTAGGAAAGGTTTTGAGTTGCATTTTTATAATATCAAAAGTTTTCTAAAATATTTCAAACCCCATGGCATCGATATTCAGTCCTCAACTAAAGAGTTGGCTAATCCAAGTCTCTTTCAGTTGACCTATATTATAAGTTATAATATTATTAGAATTTTTTTGAGAAACTTAAGAGAGTTATAAAATATTAAGATATTAATATATACCAACAAGAGATGATATTGGAAAAGCTAGAAGCAATAATTGCTAAATCTTATAAAAAGTTTAAACCTTAAATTTATTTGTGTCCATAACTATTTTTATATCAAAAATGCTGAATTAGTATCTCTATATTTTAAAATAATCTTATTTTCTAAGAATAAATATCTAAATAGAAAAATTGGAAAAATATAAAATGATATCTCAACTAGAGGGATTTTTTTTGAAATATCTAATGATCATGTTTACAAATTCTATATTATCTAGTTATTTGTTTTCCTCAGATTTCTTTTTGAAAATCATGAAGGTGGAGAGAATTTAGAGTTTTAGGAAGATTATATTTTCTATTAGTTTTCTAATAATTATTTTTAATGGTGTTTAATATATACATTTTATAAATGGAGATAATTGTTTCATAAAGGGTATGCATAGTTTAGGGAGAATAGTTCTAAAAATTGGACAAGTTTATGGAATCTTAAAGCTTCCATTTTTTTCAATGAAAGATATAGGGTGTTATCTTTTAAATTATATCAAATTTAATATTTTTCATTCATGATTGTGTTTTTCAAAAATGGGGTGATTTTTGAGTTAAAGACATATCTTTATCCTTAGTTTTGAAAATCACAATACACTCATGGTTCAATCCTATTTGGAGCTTATTGTTTGGTTATCTTTATTACGTGTGTATAATGTTTTTTTGATTACATTCAACAGATAGAATGATATGAAGTATTTTCAATGGATGATTCAAACCCTGTGATGGATGATTCAATATGAGATAGATCCATCTGATGATGGATTACAATATACGATGCTATTTCAAATTAACCTGAAGATATAGGAATCTGATTGTTGGAGTTAGTTACATGAACATCTATTAATATTTTATGAGTCTTCGTAGATCATAATAATTTTTTATAAGTGTGAATAAGTTTATTTCTATTGAATTCATGTAGATTATCATTGGTTTTGAGTGATTTTACTTTGTAATAATTTTCTAAATGTGAAAAGAGATATCATATATGTGGCGTGATTATAAACCAACTAGTTTTCTTATTATAACCATTCCTTGTCTGATCCTTTGATATGTAGAAGATTATAAGTGGGAAGAAGGTTTGTTTGATCACTATGGTTGAGTGTTTCCATGGACAGGAAGACATAAGGTTTCTGTGATACTTTATGACTGAGGGATTACATGGTTTGGAAGATAGTGGTTATCCAATTTTCTTGATCGAGGGATTCTATGGCTAGGAATATAGAGCATATATGGTCAAAATTATGATACCTTCTAATGGGTTTTAGTTGAAGATGTTTCAGTATTGAAATGGCGATACCTCAGATTAGGTTAAATATCCTCTTGTTGTATTAGATAAAAGTGAATACTTATATTGAGTGGAAGTGTTTTGGAATTGATATTCTTTTAGGGGTATTTGAGTTGTTACTCTATACAACAAACATTGTTTTTAAAATTTCTTTTTATTATATGTTGTTCTTGTTATTTTAGTTGAATTGTTATTTAACTGCCAACATTTTTTATTTCTGCTACTTTTAAGTTTGTTTTACTTTGATATAATTTGGTTTGATTGAAATATCCTAATGTTAAATAAACTTATACTTGAGTGGGATGGAAATTTATAGTTTGGATTTTGACTACAATTTACCCCCATCTAGTTACAAAATATCACCATACCCTTTAGGACCAATAAAATAGTATTTGGAGTTTTTTTTAATCTTACCATCTTATCTCATGTTATTCCCTTTATGCATGAATGATTATAACTATTTTGTTTTGGAATTGATATTCTAACAAAAAAAATTAATATGCTCAAACCATATTTATGTGTAACACTTTACATAACCCATAAGTTTATGTTACCCACCCAAAAATAGACTCCAAACATAATCATACATATCAGAATGAATATTATACATAAGGTACATGAACTTATCTTGTAATGGTTTTAAATTATATGAAGAGGAAAAAAATACACAAGAGTAATACCATAGCAATATATAGTCAACTCCCACCTTTCTAAAACAAGGTATAAGCCTCTGATCCAATAGGAAGTCTGGCCCCAAGTCCCTATCTCTGGGGAGAATTTACTCATTATAGAATCTAACTCACCATAATTCTAAAATCCAATATGTATAAACTATTCTTAAATACTAAATTCAAGATTATAACTTTAATGAAAAATCAAGTTTAAGGTAGATGAAAAATAAATATTTCATTGTAGTTCCTGGCATGGTATAAAAATTTATAAGAAATAGTTTATTTCATAAAATAAAGCATGCATAAAAATTCCTAATATAATAATTCATAAAATAATGATTATAAAAATTTTATAACGCATTCCAAAATAAATATACAAATTTTACATATAATTATTATATGAACTCCTTGATATTCTTTATATGACATTATATTAATATTATTTAAACTTTTGATCATATGAATTTATCAAAACTATTTTGATAAGGTTCAAATAACTTTCAAATAAACCTATTTTAATTTAAACATTTCAAATTAACCATTAAGAATATTTCACAATTTTTCTAAATATAAAAACTCTATATTTTTCCTTCTTTAATAATTTGTATAAATTAATCTTATACATTTTATATAAACACTTTATATTCAAAATATAATTAATTCCATATAAATTTGAAAAAATATTTTTATATTAATAATTAATATTAATAGAATATTTATAAATGTTTCAAAACATTTAATTAATTAATTATAAACATTTTATAATTAATTAATTTATAATTTTTTTATAAATTAATAAATATTAAAAAAATATTTTTCTAACATTTATAAGCAATTTATAAATAATTAAATTTAATTCAAAATTAAAAATATATAAAATAAATTTTTTAAAATAAATTTTATTTAAATATTCCTCTTTAATCATAGGATATGATTGATAATTCACCATACATAATCGTATTACATGCTATCTATCATATTTTATGATAGATATTCGAATCATTAAATGCGATATACAATTATATTTTATAACATAAAGTCATATTATCTCATACAATATCCATGTCATATTTTATGACTGATCGGGGTATCGTAAGAGTGGTACAATGATTTGTATTTTAAAATTTTATTTTTAAATATTATTATATGATATCCAAGAATCATATCATATGAATAGTATAAATCTCAAAATTTTAAAATATATCACAACTTATGATATCATATATTGTATGTCACGATATTGAACAAACAACATATAATCACACATCATATTTAACAATTTAATTGTGATATGTAAGACAATTAGAAAAAAAAATATTGCTTAAATATTTTAATGAATCAAAAAGTATGGATAGGCTTTGATACAATTGATAAAGATCTATTCATAGCTTAAAAGTTAATCTAATGGAAGAAGCACATAGAAATAATAAATCCAAATAAACTCCATGCATTTGAAAATAAAAACCATAAAACAGAAATAAAGAACATGCACTCCCTTTCTTCCTCACCCACTACTATTACTTTTATGTTTGATAATGATAACCTTGTAATAACTAAATGGTTCTTCCCTCTAAGGTGTATCCATGGGTTTCTATGAATCATCCAAACCTTTTTGACAATATCTTTTATTCCTTCATGGGATATGATAGTATCCAAGTAACAAATAAGGTAGGGAGAGGGAGCTTTAGGGAGGGTAGAGATTTATCTAGGAGGGTCTCAAAGAGATACGCACACACACTACCCAGTGTCTTGTTTCCCTTTATATAGGCTACATATATGCTCTCTGAGCCACACTTCCACTTCATGCCATTAATCATATGTTTTATAAACATACGAATAATGGAATTAGTTGCATTGAAGGTAACTAATGGTAAAAAATCCAATATAAATGATAGATTTAATGCATAGGAATCTCTAAATGTTAACATCTTAACTTTTAGGAGGTTTCATGGGTTGTGAGAGTTCCAAGAGTATGATCATATCAATACTTGGCACTACAATTGAATTATATCATGCACTATGATAAACCCATGAAACCATTTAATATGATTTATCATATATCGTATCTAATGATGGAATTAGACTCATAATAAAGTACTGTAATATGATTGTATCCTATAAAACAATATATCCCAATATGCATGAAAATCGTATTTTGCATCCATGTCGTATTCTATGACTTATTTATGTCATACCACATGATATAGCTTATATAAATATCATATATATATATATATAAAATGAATTTTGGGAATACATACTTAATTATATATGGATATATATATTAATTTTATGAATTTATAATGATATATTATATTTTTAATATCTTCAAAAAATATTATGGTATGATATGAAGCAATAATGAGGTTTTCAATTTAAAATGAAATATGTGTTATTATAAAATATATATATGTATTATTATAATATATGTATTATTTTTTATTTTAAAATACAACATTTAATAGTTATATATTTATTTTTTTAAAATTAATTGTATATTTTTAATCATTATGTTAAAAATAGATGAAATGTATTTAAAAAAAAAAATTAAGAACAAGATATAACTGTAAGTAATAAATGTGTGATATGATCATTGTTTTTTTAATTATAATAAAATCTTATAAATGAAATTTTTATTTAAATTTATGTTTTTTAATTTTTTAAATGAATTATTTTGAAATTAAATATTAAAATTCAATTTGGTTATAAGTTGAGTGATATATTTGAATTTAAACCCCTTTTTAAAAAAGAGTTTGAATTAAAATTAAATTCTATTACTTATTAATTTATAAATATCTAGAATGTTTTATAAAAATTGAGAAATATATGGAATATTTCATAATATTATAGATATAAAACATTATTATTTTAATTTTTAATATTCAAATTCAATTTGATTAGAGTTTGAGTAATAAAGATAAATTCCTTTTAAAAAATAAGATTTCAAGTTTGAATCGAACTTTACAATCCACTATTAAATATCTATGTAGAAGGTTATGAAACACTTAATAAATGTATGGAACATGTAATAATACTATAATTATATAAAAATTAAAATTTATAAATTCAATAAATTAATTCAAATTGGTTAGATTTTGAGTAACACATTTAAAGTCCTTTTAAAATAATAATTTGAGCTCAAGTGAAATTCTACTTATTATAATTATATTTTTATATATAATGACATGAAACATTATAGAAACATGTGGAATAGCTTAAAAAACTAATGATATATAAAATATTAATATTAAAATTCAAAAGGTGAATTTGAATTTCTTAGAGATTGAGTAAAACATTTGAACTCCTTTTTAAAATAAGAGTTTGAGTTCAAAATAAATTTTACTTCTTATTATTGTATTTTTGTCTAAAATGATGTAGAATGTTATAGAATCCTATTGAAATTTTTTTACATGATAAGATAATTAAAATATTATATGAATAATATCCAATTAATATATATTATTTTTTATTTCAAGATAAATATAAAAATATTTATTGATACTGACACAATGCTTGTGAAATATAGGAAAAGTAAAAAATTGTGATTTAGTGATAAGATTTGGAAATGATAAGTATTTTATCAATTTTAAGTGATAAATATGATTTAAAATAATTTATATAATTATTAAATCTTGAATTCCATAATTTTACAGATATTTTAAACTCAAATTACATGAATAACTTTGAAAATATATATAAAGGGATTTTTTTTTGTTAAAAATGATTTATAAATTAGTAAAAAATAAAAAAACCCTATATATAGTCATATTTGGATGAGGAAGGATAAACTAAATCTTCCATTGACCATTTATGAGCCACATTACACTTAAAAATTACATTCTTAAACCTTAAGAAATGAATATTTGTAAAAATGATACCAAATATTGTTTATAAATAAGGGTTTTACTACATCTAATGGGTTTAGGGGGATCATATAATTATATTAGGTAGAGGAAATCCCATGAAATGTATGATATATCTTCAATGAATCATCATGAATGAAAAAAATAACACCACAAAATGGGCATACCTATAACAAAACTTTCATAGACTCTATTACAATAAATCAAGATTAGAGAAGATCATTGAAACCACAAACAAATGTTTCCTTCCACCATAGGAAATTCAACAGCCCTAAGATCCAAGATTATATCATGAGGATTGTGAATCACTAAAGAGATTCTAGTGCCTTCTTAAAGTGATGGATTCCATTTCACGAAGAAAAGAGTTTTGAATATCATGTATGAAAATAGGGTACACCAACTGGAGGGATTTCATCCCTTAGAAATTCATTCATAATGATATCTATTAATTGAAGAGAATTATTTATATCAATTGTAATGGGTTCCACATCATGGAACCCATACATTACTTACCATTAGTGTTTATCCATTAAAAACCTTCAATAAATGTGAAATCCATATTGAATCATCTCATGATTTATTACTGATGAAAAACTATACAGGAGGTGAGTTTTATGCACATGTAAATCATATCGTATACTCTATCATACTCTACGATATGGGAAAATATATTCATCCCATTCATATTTATAATAAAATCATATCGTAGCCAATGATATTTATTATATGAATATTATAGCTAGTGATATAGGTATATCATATAATAATATATACCCCTATTTAAGTGCACATCCAAAAATCTCTCACTTGTACAAAAATACCAAAAGGACTTCATGAAAAACTTCACAACTCTTTATGAATTAATCCAAAATTATTTGGATATAGTTTATCATAATCCTATTCATTTTGGAACAAACACATTGTCCAAAAATTAATCCTTATCCAAAGGCCTAACTAAGTGTGCTCATGTACCTTAATAACATTGATGAAAAATATGAAATCTATATTTCATATATATAACAAGAATGGTCTCTAGAAAATAATCAATGATACTCAAACTATTAAGGGGCTTGGTACGATCTCAATCAAATATACTAATATATAATATGAACATGACCACTATAAGATGTATCATATATATCATTTTTATACCTATATAATCCCTTTTTTCCATGACATAGAGTGACCACTATACATGGAACAATGTCATATAGGAAATTCCATCTCATAATTTCTTGATTCTTTAAAAAACGATGACCCAGTTGATGAATACATCACATACCATTCATCTAGCAGGAAGGAACATCACATTTCCCTCATCCATCTAGCTTAAAACATCATATGTGAATCAACTAAGTATGGACATGCATTTCATCAGTCTAATATAATCAAGGGCTATATGTCTTTTCTCATCATATGAGTATACAAATCCCATCTTGGTTGAGATCCAACCAATGACATGATTAGTAATATACCCAACCATCCCCTAATTAGATAAGCATCAATGTATTTCATAAGAAATGTATCAAAGTATAAAGGTTATCATGATAAGTATTATTCCAACCTTAGGTAAAAAGGATTGATAGTAAGCATAAATTCCTAAGAATATCGATTATTGTATGACATTTTATGGGAAATAATTGGTGTTATAGTTCAAATAATATGTCTCCACTTATTATCTCCCAAGTACACTACTCATGATAATATTGAAATATCATCACAACCCATAATACTCCATGATGATCATCTATTAAGTATAACTCAAATATTTACTTTTAGGGGATATTATCATTTCACTGTTGATATAAAATAAATTACAACCCACATGAATGAATGATTAATAGAGATTAAATTTATTATAAATACATGATAAATTATTAAATTATCATGATGATATATTATATATCATATAACAAGAGACTCTACATAAGCCTCATTCTTTTTTATGACAACAAGTTTTGTCAGTTGATCTGCTACATTATTTTCTGTATCCACCCAAAAAATCCTACCACCACCCTTCTCAATGATCTCTCATATAAAATAGTATTTATTAAGGATGTTATTAGTTCTTTTTTGTGACCAGGGTTACTTGGCCTAATTTATGGTTATATTATTGTCACAATAAATCTCAATTACTCCCTTTATTCTAGGAACCACCTCTAGTTCAAAGATAAACTTTATGATCTAAACTTCATTCTTTGCTACATATAATTCAGCGATATACCCTACCTTTGTTGTGGAGTCTGCTATAGTGGATTGTTTGTAACTCTTTCAATTAAAATAACTATCATTCAGGAAGAAATAAAAACTATATTGAGATTTCATTTAATCTCTTTCATATTAGAAACTTACATCCATGTAACCCTTTTCAAATAGATCATCCTCTCCTCTAGATAGAAATAACATATCCTTAGTTCTTCTCAAGTACTTAAGGATGTTATTCACAACAATCCAGTGACACTCAACATGATTGGATTGGTATATACATGTTATTATAAGAGCATATTAAATATAAGTTCAAGTACATAACATGACATACATTATAGATCCTACGGAATACACATAGGGAATTTTATCTATCCTTTATACTCATTAGAATGATCCTAAATCTTCCAAAGATTCATACCATACAACACTGGAGAATAACCCTTTTAGGATTTCTCTATGCTAAAAATATTTAGAAATTTATTGATATGTGTGTCTTGGATAATTCTAAGAAAACACTTAGATTTATCTCTATATATTTTTATACCCATTTTTCAGGATACTTCACCCATGTCTTTCATATAGAATCATTCTCCCAACCATATATTTACTAAATAAAGAGTGAGAATGTAATTTTCAATAATAAATATCCCATACATATAAAATATAATAAATACTAAAACACTCCCACTAATATTATTTTACACATAATAATCATCCACACTTTTAATGAAACCAAACTCTTTGATTGCATCATAAAACCATATATTCCAACTTTGAGACACTTACTTCAATCCATAAATGGTCCATTTCAATTTTCATACCTTATAAGAATAATTTATAAGTTCAAAAACTTTGGGATGTATCATATACATGTCTTTGAATAAATTCTCATTAAGGAAATAGGTTTTAACATTCATTTGATATATCTTATAATCAAAGTGAGCTGCTATGATAGGCAACATTATAATGGAATTTATCATTACTATAGGTGAAAATGTTTCTTCATAATCAATATCATAGATTTTCTTATAACTGTTTTATACTAAGCATGCTTTATAGTAACAAACCAACCTGGGTTGTCCATCCAATGAATACCAAAACTCACCCACCACTAGCCCATATGGCATTCCTTATCCCCATGTGCTAGAAACTAGTGATTGAGCATCATAAGAACACACTTGGAAACAATTTTTCCCAATAATAAAAGTAGAAGACACAATAGAAAAATAATGGAAAACCGGTATGACCCATTTATATATTAGGCATCCACACCAAATCAATTAATAATAAATGAAAAAACTATAGATAACAAAGCAATAAAGGAATGTAAATGATTAATCCCTATACTCACACCCAATCTCTCTCCACTAAAATGCATAACTGTAAAAAAATCCACTACCAAATGCCTTTGCTTTGTCCAGAAGTAAATATCACTACCCTCTATTCATAGAAAATAGTAAAAGGTCCTACTTAGGTGATATGATAAAAGGAAACCAAAAAATAAAATAGTTATACCTCAATCAATCAAATGTCTTGGGAGTTGTAATATGAAAAATCAAAACCTAAAATTAGAATAATAGATAGGGATGAGTATAAACACTCCCAATTGGTCACCACTTGCCGAAACTATGGAAATACCTTAATAAGACAATTTATAAAATACTAGTTTGAATATAAGGTACAAAATTGGTTTTCAAATTCTTTATAAAATAAAGATAATAAATATTCCACCTGTACATTTTCAAACAACCATACTTTAAAAAAATAAAAAAGTATGGTTAAATAATTTAAATTAAACCTTTTAAACTAGGGGGATTTAAAAAATAAAAAACAAACCAAACCACCTTTGAACACTCTTTCCAAGAACCCCATGAAAACCAATTTCTCATAAAAAATTTCAAGTAAAACCATTTCTTAAAAACTCTTTTAAGAATAAACCAAACCATTTTTCTTTATAAACCACACTTTCAAACCATATAAAAATAACCCATTTGAAGGTAAGACAAAACACACCCAAGGTGGTACATAATCCATACATAGGCACTAATAAATCAAGGAAACATAATATAAATAATAGAATAAATCCAAGTTACTAATGTTCAAACACACCAGGGGGATTACAATCGAATCATACAATGGAATCCCCTAAAGCATCATAATAATTCCCTAAGCGTCATGGGTAATGTGAATAGGATTTATTATAAAAAGACCTGAAATGACAACAAGGAACTTTGGATGACACTAACGAACATGTCCATGTCTCCATTAGTACCGTTGATCTATTTAGAAATAAACCTCCTGAGGAGGATACCTCAACCATGGGACACAAAATGTCCCGCAACCCCTGTTGGTATTTCCATCTCAGTGTAGTTGGGAAAACAATCACTAGTCAGTAGAACATGCTCTAAGCTTGGTTTTTAAATAATAAATGTCACATAATATCTTCCTAGGACTCCCATGAAAAGTCAAGGAAGGAGGTGAGAAATACAGAATCATATTTATCAAATATAAAGAATTTGAAAGTAACTCATGACTCACCTCCTTCACCCTCACATACAATAGCACCAAACATATATCCATGCAAAAGAATCACAACGTGCATATCATTATAAAGAACCCCCAAGGATCACAATCCATAACAGGAAAATTAAACAAGAAAGGATCAAAGAGGATCTCACACATTCATAAAATATTTTTTTAATAAAGTTTCAACCATACTTTCAAAAAAGAACAAGAGAGGCCAAGCCATTTTCACACTGTTTGAAAATCGTATTTCAAAAATCATTTAAAAACAAAACCATACATTAAAATAAAACTTGAAAATCCAAATATTTCCATTAAAATAGTTTTATAAAACAACAAACATATTTTTTTAATAAAATAACCATTTCAAAAGAAACTAAATGATGCTAAGAACCCATTTCACAAAACCTAAATTCCTTTTTAAAGGCTATTTAAAAACACCATGAAACCCATAGTCTCAAAATCATTTAAAAAGTTAAAAAACTCCCAATTTTTTTATAAAACAATACTTTAAAACAAATACACCCATTTGAAAAATATAATTGATATCAAATATATCTTTAAATCATTAAAAACCTTTTAGAAAATCCAAATGGGTATTCAAACCAATACTTTGAATATGGATCAATCCCATGATAAGCCTATAAACATGTTAAAGTACAATTAAAACCAATGAGAGTTGGAATAACCATTTAAATCCAAGGTAAATCACTTTAACATACTAGGAACATTTTTAAATATCCATCATAAGAACTTGACATATGGCCTAGGCCCATGTGAAGCGTAAAATCCATTTCAAAATCAATCTAGGAATACTACAATATATAATAATATTTTGAATTCAAAAAAGTCATTTAAAATCACAAAAAAAAATTAATATGATTTATAATGGAGTTCCATAGAAACCCAACCCCAAAATGATGGTGGATGAGATAGAATAGTATAAAACAAATTGCCTTTGGTGGAAGATGGCCAAAAAAGTATGAAGGGACCCATACGATCCCTATAAACAAAGAGGAAATAAAAAATCATCCAAACAAAAACCCCTAGGTTTTATCCAAACCAAAATCAGGATGGAGGAGGGAGAAATCGCTGGGTTAAAGAATGGGAGGAGCAAGAGGTGACTGTACCGTAGATCACTATCCAATAATCTCTATGAAATCTAGTAAAAAATTCATGAGGAGATGAGGTTAGTAAGGGGGAGTTCATTTATGGAAGGGGAGCTTGGACAAAGGGGGTAAATTTAAGGGGACATGGAAAAAATTAGTGAAAATCCCTAAATTAATTAAGGTTAAAAGGGGAATTTTTTTTTAAGAAAAACATTTATGAGTATTCCACACAGTTTACCCGACCGATTTTCTAAACCGTGAATAATCCATTTTTATTGTGTTAAACCGTAAAAAACATAAAAAAGTTTAATCTAAGACACCACATGGTTTTAATAACCATGTTATAACTATTATAAATGACACTATACCATTGAAAGACCCCCACATATGGTTTCTATATGATTACTCTTAACCATCTGCACCCTATGCAAATTACAAAAATGATTAAAATTTAAAAATATTATTAACGGGACTTCTAAAAACTAATTATACAGAAAATTAACTTAAAATAATATAAAATAATAATTTTAGGGATAGGAAGGTGTCACAATTCTTCCTACCATTCCACTTTATACCCCTAGAAAGTCCCTAGTGATGGTAAAGGTAATAGATAAGAGGAAGACCCATCAATCCTTTTAAAAAATCATAAAGGGATATAGATAACTCTAGAAATACTATGATAATAAAACAATAAATGTGATATATAATCTAAATATCCACTAAAGGACCTCAAAAAATAATAATGACCTTAAGAATAAATCCACCCCAAGCTTCCAAAAAATACTCTAAACAAAGGGAGACTGAACAAAGGTCTCCCCACCATTTATAATTGATCTAAATGGTAAAGAAAAAAAATAACAATCCTATATTGAGATATTCATAAAGAAAACCAAAATTTCATAAAAAAAGAGACCATATGATTCCACTAAACACAGATATCCGCAAAGATTTAGTCTCTAAAATGGCAGCATAGCCTAAGAATCACCCAAAGGACCTCAAAAACAAGAAACATCCAAGATCCTAAGACTGATTCTATAAAATGAACCACAACCAAAACATCCAAACAAGAAACAATTAAAAATATACCTCAATAAAATAAATTCCATGGGACCTAATCTTAGATCACAAAACAAGTTGAAATGGGATAAACTAGGACCTCCCACCCAGGCTACCCTCTCATGGCGAATTCAACAAGATCTGATTTGACACTAGCCAATTCATAATCCCAAGTAGTTACATAATAATACTATCCACTTGAATCACTTACCCAAGTCTATCATAAGTCCAAAAAATAAATAAAAACTAATTAAAGGCCCTCAGAACATAGGAAAAATCACTAAAAGCTTCCACACAAGGCATAAGAATAATGAGGTAGGATAAAAGAATAACCAATGCTAAAAAATACCATAGGAAAAAATGATCCATAATACCAAATCACTCACAAAAGATAAAAAAAAGTTAAATGAAAAAAATACACCTTAATTCTATAAGTATTTAAACCCATTAATCACAAATCCTCAAAACAAACCACTATCCCAAGATAAAAATTTCAACTAAAAGATCAAGAAAACTAATATTTATCAAGTCATCCAATTGACTAGACAAGGATCACCTATCCTAGTTCCCCAAAGAAATATAGTATCAAACATACTAACACATCACTAAAAAGGGGAAACAATAATTTCAACTCCACTTTGAACCTAGTGAAGATAAAAAAAAGGGAATAGCTACCCCGAGAAAAGAACACCGTACTTTATCTAAGACACTTATGGGAGGTAGTGATTATATAAAATGGAACATAAAATTTTCCTATCCATGTTACTTAAATAAAATCAACCAATCCCAACTCCCCATTAAGGGGGAAAATTCAAAACACTAAGTAAACAAGGCAAATCATATGCCAAAAAACTCATTATTTTGAAAACTACTGTATCCCCAAAGGAATGAAAAGACATTTTATAAAACACACAAGAATTTAAAAGAACCTAAAAATTCAAAAAACACCACACTTTTTTTAATACCCCAATTCCCAAAGGTATTTCAAAAACACTTCCACCCAATCTTCTTAAATATCATTCATTAAAACATTTTAAAAACATTTATCACCTCATTTTAATTAAATGAAAACAATCACTTTTTCAAAATCACTACATGGATTATAAATTATTTTAAAATTAAACAACCAAAGAGTTTTAAAACCAAATCATTTTCTAAAAAACCGAATCAACCAATTTAGAACAAAAATCCCTATACTTTTCTGGAAAACCAATTTCATTTTATAAACATGCCAGAAGGCCTAACCCCCAAACCAAAACCAGCTTCATAAAATTCAAAATCATTTTATAAAAAAGTCCAAAGGATTCCTTTAAGACCGAAATCATCTTCCATAAAATCGCCATTTTCATATAAACCCATTACACACAACAATCAACCCAAAAAGAAGTCACACCACAATTCCATTAAAACTCAATCCACATCATCAACATATCACAAGAACCACCTTGATTCATAACTTTCAATTAGGAATATTTCAACAGAAATCTAAAATAACTCAAACGAGATGCAGAACCATGACTAACTCGACCAAATGGTTTGATGGGCCATGGTCCAATAAAAAAATCCCTATAACATTAAAAAAATCATGTGTTTTATCACTAAATCAGTTTATCATGCCATTCAAACCAAAATCACACCACTGATCCACTTTCTATCTACATCCCCAAATTCAATCCGACCCCCAAAGTAACTCAAAATAAGAAAATAAGGATCAACACATAATAAATATTAAATGCAACAAAATTTTTAATTCAAAATTCAAATCCCACTTCACATGGTAACTTGGGAATTATCACAAAGGGTGGTGATAAATAATTCACTCATGACCAACCTCATGAATAATGATAACCAAATATATCTCAATATTTCCTTGATATACCCAAATAAGAATAGGGTTACTCATAAAATATCCTAAGTCCTTATTGAAATAAAAATTTAATCTAATACCATTTATAAAGAATCATCCCATGCCATCCATATGATGAATGACCAAACCTATCGACCATTGACTAAGGGCATTCCTGATCAATATGGGATGGAAAATAGTGCTTGGGAATCATAGGAACACACTTAGAGAATTATTATCCCAATAATTAAACTAAAAGAAACTAAAAAATATAATAAAAAATTTGGATGAACCTTCTATATATTGGATTCCCATGCCAAATCAATTATGCATAAACGAACAAACAATAGATAAAAATATTTTAAATTAAGGTAAATAATCAATCCCTCAACTCACACCTAATACCCCTCCCCTATAATTCAAAAATTCACTAAAAGTAACCACCATATGTCTTTTATTTGGACACCCATAGATATCACTACCCTCCACACATAGAAAATAGTAAAAGGACATAATTTTCCAATACAATAAAAGGAAACCAAAAAAATAAAATATACATACCTCAATCAATAAATTCTCTCAAGAGTGGTAAGAAGCTGAATCAAAACCTAAAACTAGAATAATATATAGCCATGAGTATAAACCTTCCCATGTGGTCACCACCCACCAATAGTATGGAAATACCTTAGAAATATTGTTTATAAAATGATAGATTGAACATAAGGTACAAAATATGTTTTCACATGATTTATAAAATAAATCTAATCAATATAACACATGAACATTTTCAAACAAACATCCTTTTTGAAAAATAAAAACAAGGATAGTTAAAAAATTTAAATTAAACCATTTAAACCAAGGAATGGAGGAGGTATTTAAACCATATAAAACAATCAAACCACCTATGAAACCTCCTTCCAAGCATCCCATAAAAATCCTTTTTTATAAATAGTTTCTAGAAAAACCATTTCTTAAAATATATTTTAAGAAAAACCAAACCATTTTCATTTTTTTATCCACACTCTCAAACCTTAAAAAAACCCCATTTGAAAGTAAACCAACACACAAAAAGGTGATACATAAGACACACATTGGCACCAAGAAATCAAGTAAACACAATCAAAAGAATACACTCAATCCATGGAGTAAATGGTCAAATGAACTATGGTAAGTACAATCAAATCATACAAAAGAATCCCTTATATAATATATAGAAGGACCTAGGAATCATGGTCAACAACCATAGTATATAGTAATAAAATACCTAAATTAGTGATAAGGAACCCAGGATAACACTAATGAACCTATCTATATCTCTGACAATACATTCAAAATATCTGGAAATAAACCTCTTAGGAAGGATACCTTAACTATAGGCCACAAAATGTTTTGCTACCCCTGTTAGTCTAGCCATATTGATGTAGTTAAGAAAATAATCCATAGTAAGTAATACATGATCTAATAAAGGTTTTTCACTCATATATGTCCCTTGATATCTTCCGAGGACTCCCATGACAAGCCAAGAAAGGAAGTTAAAAATTAGGAACCAAATTCATCAAATATAAATCATTTGAAAATAACTTATGCCTCCCCTCCTTCACCCACACCTACAACAAAATAAAACATATATTTATGAATAATCATCACAACATGAATATCCACATAAATCATACCCTCCTAGGGTCACAATCCGTAACAATCAAAGTAAATAAATTAGAAATACAAATATATCCATTAAATTATCTTAATAAAACAACACACCCCTTTTTGAATAAAATATTTATTTCAAAAGAAATCAAATGGTTCCAAGCACCCATTTCACTAAACATCAAATTCCTTTTTAAAGGATATTTTAATACACCCTGAGATCCATGGTCTCAAAATAATTTATAAAGGGTACCAACTCCCCATTTTTTTATAAAATAGGTCTTTAAAATAGGCACACCCATTCCAAAATTGTAACCCTAATCAAACATATATTTAAAAAATTTAAAACCTTTTATAAAATATAAAATATCTTTTAAACCAACACTTGGAACATGGATCAAACCCATGACAAGTATTTTAATTGATTAAATAACAATTAAAAACAATTAGGGGTACCACATCCATTTAAATCCAAGTTAAACCACTTTAAAATACTAGGAAAGTTTTTAAATAACCCCACAAGTAATTTCACAATCACTTAGCATGCATCCTAGGCCCATGCCAAGTGTAAAAACCATTTCAAAATCACTCCAAGCGTACTATGAAATAAAATAAAATTTTAAATTCATAAAATGGTACTTAAAATAACATGATAAATTTATAATATGATTTAAAATGGAGTTACATAGACACAATTACCCAAAAATGATGGTGGGTGAACTAGAACGGTCCAAAATGTATCTCCTTCAATGATAGATGCCCAGAAAAGTTTGACGGGACCCAAAAAAACCCTAAAAAAAGAGGACATAAAAAATTGGATAAACCAAAACCCCTAGGGTTTTTCCAAACCAAAATCATAATGAAGTATGGATAAATAATATGGGAAAATTAAGGGATAAGTAAGAAGAGATTGTACCTAGGAGTTCCAACCAAGAATAGACAATAAATTTAGTGAAAAACATATGAGGAGAGGAGGTACACAAGGGGGAGCTCATGAATAGTAGGGGGATATTGACTAAGGGAGATATATGAAAGGTATAGTGAGAGAAATGAGGGAAAATTCTTAAAATAATTAAGGAAAAAGGGGGATTTTAAAAAAATATTTATGGGTATTCCACACAGTTTACCCGCATGGTTTTCTAAACTGTACAAAAGCTATAATGACCACACTAGAACCCCAAAACTAATATGTACATTCTCCTATAATAAAACACATGGTTTAACTAATCATACACTAACCATGTTGAATCTAAATTTCCCACTGACAGACCTCGATGCATGTTTACCACACAGTTACTTCTAACCATGCCCAACCTGTGCGCAATATAAAAAATGCTTAAAATTTAAAAATATTAAGTCATAGAATTCCAAAAATTAATTATCCTAAAACTAAATTAAAATAATATAAAATAATATTAATAGTGATAGGTGGGCGCTATAATTTAGACATTCTACCGTCCATTTTAGTTTTCTTATAGAAACCCCACATGCACCTTTCAGGTATCACCCTTTTAGGTGAACACACCAAGTTCTAGAATTGGTTAGTATATTTGGAGTCCATTTTAGATTCCTTATATTTTATCCATTTTTTGTAATAATGACTCTTGATAATTTACCATTAGTTAGTAAGTTCATCTCATATGAGCACTAATCCATTATCATTTTCCCTAATAAATCCATATATCTTAGAAACTTAATCAATCCTAATAGACCTTTTAGGTTCTTATATATCTTGAGTCAGTTTATATTCTAAATATCTTTGTGGAACCTAATAAACCTCTATCATTGGAACACCTCATGTTTTTTGGAATTTAATTTCTCAAAATTCAATATTCCTTCCATTGAATACTCTATCCCTGTATTGTCTCTCAATTGAATCACCAAATTAGTCCATAAACACTTTGTGTTTAGTAGGATTATAGAAATAATATCCCATAATTTCCTTGATATAACCAATAAAAATAATTAATTTTACCTAGTACCTTTCTTTTTAAAATCCAATCATTATATGAGTGCTTCTGATGAGAAGACTATCATGAGTCCCTCATCAAACCAAATTTGAAAATGTAGAATGCATCATAATGTCTAACCAGGATCATCTCTTAAGGAGATACATCTATATACTTATTATTCAAGAACTTTTGTACCTTATTTATTTATTTTTATATGTTTTTAAGGAAATATAGAAACATGGTTGATGTTTTGTGTGTTAATTTTTTAGGAATTAAAACAAAATTCAGCAACACAAACAAAAAGGTTCAAAAATAAAGTCAGGCATGCATAGGGAAAATTATAGGGGGATATATCATTATTTAATTTTATTTTAAGTAAATTAACCCACTAAAAATTATCAATACCATTTTTTACTCACCCCCAAAATTTTATTATGTACAAGAATATTTTTTTTACATAACTTCAAGTATATCATAACTCACACAATTAAGGTTTAACAAGTTATAGGAACATGGTCGTGTTGATGGAGAATGGATTTTCAGTCACACCCACACTCCCCACCTTTATTATCATACAGATCCAATAAAGACATTAATAATTGAAACACATAAATTTAAGGACCCCACTATGATTACCATCAGACCACCCATAATGGGTTAGTGTTATATAACCATGTATTAATAGATCACTAGGAACATAACATGGGGAAATAAACACAAATAAAATGGGGAAGTGAAGAATAACACATTCAAACAAAGAACATGAAATATAATTAACATTTAAAATGAATAAATCTATATAATTTCCTACTATAAAATCAGTAAGAGTTGAGACATTTCAATGTGGTAGGGGAAACATATATATAAGCATCACCAAATATTCTCCTTTATTCTTCCTATTTTCAATGAAATGAGGTATAAAACATTATCTTTCTTAGATAAATTATATGTTTATAGATTGAGGGTATGGAATAATTCAGTTGAGAATCATGAATCTTAAAACTTTTTATGAATTCTCCCCATGATCACCAACTTATTCTTCATCTAGACAATCACCACGTGGATAATTTATTGGAGTTCATTCAATTTTTTTAAAATAGTGGGAATTGATAATTTTTTATGCCTTTTTAATTTTAAGAATTTATGGTTTTAATCCCCATGTCTATAAATTAGAAAAGAAGAAATTCAAACAAAGAGTAAAATATCCTATGGGTAGTGAAAATTCATATGCATATAGGCTGGCCATGGGAAATGTCGTATAGTGTAGATGAGATGTCATATGATCCTTTAAATCTCATTCATGGGGATAAAATTTCTTATAAGTAATGAAATGTCTTATGAGGTTTTAGGATTAACCGTTTTATTAATCAATAAATATCCTACATGGTATGTAATCACTTATGGTCATGGCCATAATTTTTGGAGAGTTCAAATATCTTATGTGTGCCTGGAAATCACTTAAAGGGGAGAAATCCCTCATGGTCCATGAAAATGTCTTATGAAATCCTCATTCATTTTTCATATTTATGACCAAAAATCTATAAAAATAGAACAATAATTGTAGTATTGTTCAATATTGAGATTAAAATGATTTAAAAAAAATGAAACTTATAATTAAAAGCCTTTAAATAATGAAATTATAGAATTTCAAAATCAATGTATGGTTTTTTAGTTAAGTCAAAAAATGAACAAAACCACTAAAAATAAAGTTTAATGAAATTCGACACTTTTATTTTATATTTCCAAAATTAACTAAAATAAATTAACTACCCAGGTATTATACTAGATAAGTGCTTAAATTAAAAATTAAAATTATTAATTATTTTTTAGAAACATTGCCTCAAATTAGCTTCATAACCCCAAATCCACATAAAATACATAATTGGATGTTTCATAGTCTGTATCTCATATAGTGTATTTATGGAAGCTTTAGAAAAATACAATTTAATAAGAATGAAAGAGTCTTTAGAGAATAACCCTAGAATGAAGTAGGAATATCATAATGACTCATCATCAATCAAACCATGTCCAAAAAAGTTTGATTCCTACTCTTAAACATGTTATCCCATTGTGGTGCTCTAGGAGGAGTGATTTTTGGAATAATTACATGATCACTATATTCTTAGTGAATTCCTAGATAAATTCTTCACCACCCTACTTAGATCAAATAATTTTAATAATTTTTATTAGTTGATTACATATTTTTTTTGAAACTCTTTTAACTTTTTAAAAGTTTCATATTTATGAATAATTAGAAATATATATCCATAAAAAATAAATTCTTCAGTAAATGTAACAAAGTATCTAAAACTACTGCTTGATTGATCACTCATTGTTTCATATACATCACTGTGTATGATAACAAACATTCCTCTATCTTTTTCACATTTTCTACTAAAATATTCTTTGACCATCTTTCCCAATAAACAATATTCACATATATAAAATGATTCATAATCAAATGGTTCCAATAATATATCTTTATATAGTATTTGGATGTATTTATCATTTATATATCCAAGGAGATAATTACAAAGGTAGGTAGGATTAGAATCAAATTTGATATTCTTATTTTGAATATTACAGATAAGATTATCTATATCCAAAATGTATAAAACATTTACCATTTTAAAAATTATATAAATATTTTTATTCATATATATAAAAAAATACTATTATTAATAATGAATGATAACCCCTTCTTGTCCAAACAAGATAAAAAAAATAAAATTTCTATTTATCACTAGAACATAATAGCAATTCTCTAATTCTATAATTAATCCACTTGGTAAATTAATACAATATTTAATGACTTCTAATGAAACAAATCTTGCACCATTGCTAAAATAAAGATCCAATTCACACTTTTTTCTATTCCATCCCATCTATGAGTATTTTTTATCAACACAAATATGTGATTCACAACTGGTATCCAATGCCCTTGAGTTCAAGTTAGTGAAATTGACCTCTATAACATTCACGTTTAAATGATTAAAATTAATTTTTTGAGAATAATTCTTAACCTTATTCACAATTTATTTAACTATTTTATAGGACATACCTATAAGGAATCTCAAAATTATTAACATGACATATGTTGTAATCTAAAACAAGGAAATATCTATAGGTGAGGATCATATTTTATATATTTTAATCAATTAATTTTAATGAATGTACCCCTCTAAAAATGATAACCCCATATACCATATCTATTCATTGACCCAAGATCTATATTTCACTAATATTTGAGTCCAATTTATTGTTAATATCATCACTTAGCTATTTTGGTAGGAAAAATTTAAAATCATAACAATTATAATTCTTGGATAGTTCAGTGGAAAAATATTTTCTTGAATCCATCATATTGATATAAACTCAAATCTATTATTTTGGCATCTTAAATTTTAGGGTTTCCCAACTAAGTGCCACCCAATGATCATAGAGGGATTTAGTTACCTAACATTTAAGAACATTAATTTTCACTATACCTTATATGAGATAATCTATGGGAACCCTAATTTTGTAGAAACTACCTGGTTGGATGAATAAAGACATGGAATGTTATTCTTTGGAAGGAATATCACACTTAGTATTTAAAATGGTTTTATTTTAAAATCCTCAAAATTTAAACCTACATCACATGCATATTAATCCAATTGAATCACATTCAATCATTATTATCTCATGTTTTATTGCTTTTTGTGTATGCATGATTATAACAATTTAGTTTTGGAATTCCTATTCCATCTAACAAATTAATATATTCAAACCACATTAATGTGTAACTTTTTAAAAAACTCATATGTTTGTGTTACTAACACAAAAATAGAATCCAGACATACTTATACATATCCAAATGAATATCATCAATAAGGTATATGAAATTTGTATGTAACAGATTAGAGTTATAAAATATTTATAATCTCTACATGAGTAAGAATAGGGAAACTGATAAATAACTCCTCACCTTTCTAGAAAAAAGACATAAAATTCTAGGTCAGTGGGTAGTCTAACCTCGAGTCCCTCTCCCTAGGGTACTTTACTCAATATAGAATCCAATTCATAATATCTCTAAAGCCAAATATTCACAAACTATATTAAAAAATATATATAATATTATAAAAAAAATAAAAAAATGATGTTATGGTAGATGAAAACTAAATATTATGATATCACACCTAGCATGAATTACAGAGATCGATCTCCTAGAAACAATTTAACTCATAAAAAAGTATACACAATATTAATAATTTCTAAACAATTTATAACCATGAATATTCTAAATGAATAAACTAATAAATAAAAACTTTTTTTTATTTTAAAACACATGAGAAATAGATATTAATTTTTAATATTTTATTAAGGTATGAAGAATTCTATTTTATATAGACTAATACTTATAATTCCTGAACATTTTATACACCATAAGTAAATTTATCAAAATATATTTTTTTAAACTTTTTTGGAATATCATTTTTTACAAGTGATAATACTATTAAAAGTCATAACATACAATTGTTATAGTCTAGAATAGGCCCATATATTAATCATATTCTATAATATATAATTCAATCCTGTTATATGATTAATATCACTAAATACGAAAACCTCTATCACAAATTTCCTATCATATTTAATGATATAACTAATATGGTATTTATGATAAGTCCTTATGTTTTCCTGAAACTTTGGATTGTTTCATATTTTATGATATCTCATATCGTATCATATTACACAATACAAATATTGAGGTTTTATACATATCATACCTTATGATATAAACTAGTCGTACAATATGACTAACTGAAACATAATTTTTTATTTGTGTTGTATCATGTGATATGTATTTGAATTATTTATTATAAAAGATTCATCAAAAAACAATATAATTACACATTTATTCCTTGATTAATAAGGATTTGATACAACTTATGGGTTTAGGGAGACTGCCTATTGATATTAGGTAGCAAAAACAACATAGGAAATGGCCGATGTATCTTCAATAAATCAATGTGAATGGTAAGATAATAACACCATAGGCATGGAAATTCCTATAACAAGACTTTTATAGACTCCATAAAGATGAAGTAATCTTTATGAAGATCAATAAATAAATAAAAAAATTATTCCTACCACCAAAGGTAGTAAACACTCATAGAGATCCATGGTCATATCATGAGGACACTGAAACACTAAAGGGATGCCATTGACTTCACCGAGTGATGAATGGTGTTTCGAGAAGAATATAATTTCAACTATCTTGTAAGTGAGCATGGTGCACCAATATGAGGTACATCATCCATTATATAGAAATATACAATTATCTTCATTAAATTAAGTAAATAAACTATATTTATTATATTGATTTCAATCTCATGAAATCCATACATTACTTCCCATTGGTGTATATTCATTGAACTCATTAAATGAATGTGAATGACATAATAAATCATCTTATGATTCATAAATGTTGAAAAAATGTGTGGGTGGTGAGTTGAATACACAAAAAATCATATCATATACCCCATCATACTCTATGATTGGGGAAAATAGATAAATCTCATGCATCTTTATGATATAACCACATTTCAGTCTACAATATTCATTACATGGATATCATAGATAAAAACATGAATATATCACAGAATATGATATACCTATATTTAAGTTAACATAAAAAAATCACTTCATAATCCATTAACTTGAATAATTAATTTCCCTCATTTATCTCTATATAGTCTCCAAAGTTCTCATGTTTTATTTCCTATAGTTCATCAAAGTCATTTCTCAACCAAACAAATCTATTTAAAGATCAACATAGTTATGATTTAAATTTCTTTTTCAATTGAAATTATTTCTATTTTTCTATTTAAATAAGTATATACTATATTTATAATGTTTATGATGGTTAAACATGGGGTTTAATCCTTATATTTTCATTCTTAAAAGACAAAACACAAAAATACTATCTCTATTACACATACCTTTTAATTAGATTTCATTTTATCTTTTATTTTCATTTCCTTTTATTCATTTTAATCCAATTCTTGACAGGTTATTCCAATCATATAATAAGTAATCATATTCATATTCCTATGTATTAAATCTCATGGTATCAGAATTATTCCCCATGGTGGATATATACTTATATTACTATATAAAATACTGTGTTGAAAAAATCTCCACTTAGTAATTTTAATAATTTTTTTTCTTTTTGATAAACTCAATTAACATGGGTGGGAAATCAATAATCATGGTGTATTATCTCATATAGATAAGTATATTTTCATCCCAACTTGGCATCATCACTAAAAATGATACATATACTTAAATTCATGTTTAACATTGGAAACGTAAATTTTTTAAAATTCCTAATTTATTATTAAAGAATATACATGAGATGGAATTTAAATATTAATTAAAAAAATATAATTAATATGGATATTATTACTATATAATAAACATTTTATATGTATTTATAAACTCTTAAGTGGTGATAACTGCTAATTTCATAAGGATGTAATTTTGAACTATCATGACTATCAATAATAGAATATTGTGGACATGTAACTTAAAATTTGATTCAAATATGATATTAAATGAATTAAAATATCAATATAAAATTACATAATAAAATTATTCCAATGTTAAAATAAATAACAACACATTAAAATTTATTTAAATATAGGAAAAGTAACACAGAAGTATCAGGGAAGAAAGTAAGGTGTTTCTTTTAATCCCTTAAATATTTTAAAGTATTTATCTCAAATATACCTATAATGTTTTTTAATATTTTTCTTTTTATTTATATTTATTCATCAATATTTCATTATTATATTTTTTTCTTCTCAATAGGTAATTATTTAACCCATTTCATTTTATTCACTAGGGTTAACTTTAATGCTTATGTTTATGGGTTGAAAATGAAAGCTTATATGTGTTTTATTCATGATATGGTACTTGGAAATTATAGATGATTATGGTTGGGCCTAGGATATATCTTCTCAATTTATTGAGTAATTATTTATTCTTCAAAGAATTTATGTTATAATTAACTATTTAGGATATTCCATTATGGGTAATTATAGACAATTATGAGGGATTACGAGTGATATGAATATAATGTCTCAAGAAAAATTTATGATTATTCTATTAACTTTATGATTTTATATAATTTTTTATGTAACTATTTAAATTTCATTTATAATATAAAATAAGTTAATTTTTTGATTTAATATATGTTTTTGAACTTATAAAATTTCAAATATTATTATTTAAAATAAATTTTTTCATGGGTTTTCATGTATTTCCATGGACTAACGAGCTTTATTTCATCTTATAAACTTTACTAAGCTTTAAATGATTATCCCTAATGGGGTTTATAGGGTTTAAGGGTTAATATGAACAAGAATTAAGTCAAAATTCTAGTTATTTTGACCAGTATTTAATGAATAAAGAATATCATTTAAAGAACCATATTTTTTGGAAAAAATATACACTAAGTGAGAAAGTGTGGGTTTTGTTATGTATTGGATTTCTTAATCCTCTAAAACTATGAAACTAAAGGTCATGGTAATCCAAGTGTTGTAATATTTATTAAAAAACATGTAAATCATGGGATGATTTTGTTCATGCCATTACACCTTGAGCCTTTAAAAGACTCTTTAAATGCAAAATTGGTATATATCCTTTCTTAGAATCATTTATTTTGAATCCATTCAATATCTTACCAATATATATGAAGAATATATGACCTAAATCCATTATTCATGTGATGAATTTTTTCCATATATTAATAGAAAATATAGATATATCATATAGAATGTCATTAGATGACATACCATGAAATTTTTGTAATCATAGAATGAGATTTTTTTATATCATATTGTATCAATCATAATGTATTATTATTATACATCTTATTATTTCTCAAGCATAAAAATTATAAATGTTATCATTTAAGAATTTATTCTACATTGTATATCATCATTATAGATGTTTCATTTTATGAAACACATGAGAGAATAACAATGGTCAAAGGTTTCAAATATTGTAACCACATGACATTAAATCATAAATTATAAACATATTATTTAATGAATGAGAATGTCCCTATATATATATACATATAGGATTAGTTAATTACCTCATTATTTTAATGATCTCAAATATTTTTTATTAGGTTTTTAATGAATTTCATGTTATATGATAGTCAACTATTTTCTAGACAAAATGATAAAATTGGCTAAGTCTTAAAGTTACTATGACTATCTATAGCATGTGTAATGAACCTACCATGTGAAGAAGTTAAACTAACTGTAAAGGTAAATTGACCATGTGGAAGTAACCAAATGTTTAATTCTAAGTGAATTAATTTAAAATCAACTGACCATGTTTCAGATGATCTAATTCTATCCGAGTCATGAAATGACGGTGATTTGAAGTTTGAGTGACTTCATATACAGTAAACCTACTTCATGTTGAAATACAAGTGACCACACAAAGTATTAAACCTACCACATGAACAACTAAGTTACCATGTGATAGGTGGGTAAAATTTATCTAAGTCTTGAACTGACCATGTGTGTATAATGTAGTGACCACACAAAAAAATCAGGTGACCGTGAGAAGAAATGAACCTACCGCATGAAGTAAATAAGTGACCATGAAAAAAATGAAGTGATTGTGTGAATTAATGAAGTTACCACATCAAGAGATGAACCTACAACATGAAGAGATTCACCTATCACATTAATAGATTTACCTACCACATGAAGATATGAAACTACCATAAGAATAAATCAAGTGACCATAAGAGAAAAAAAGCCATTGTGAAAAGTAACCTTACCTTGTAACCATGATCCAAAGTAATCATGATGTAAGAAAAGAGAAGTGACCATGTCTAACTTAAGCATTATAGTATTTTCAAATCCCCAATGACTATGTTTTAGAGAATTAATTTTAGAGTGAATGTGTTTGTGACTGTAATGAATGTCTTCCAATGACTACCTTGAGATGGAGTTCTCTTTAAGAAGAATAATCTTCCTTAAATAATAAAAGTGTTGAAAAACATGATAATATTGTGAATAAAATAGTTATAGAATATATGTGTTCTCGAGACATAATGATACACATAGGACTCATCCTTAAAATTCTACAACACTCTATTTTCCTGAACTATTTGTGAAAACTTAGTTGATTTCTTTCAAAGACAAATACAAGGACTACTGAACAACTGAAGTTGATCACACTAATTTTCATCAAATATTCTCACTTTATATCCTTTTATCCCTCTATTATAGATTAAATTATGAGATATTTTTTTATACTCTATTTATCTGTAAACACAGGATCCTGTATTGTATTAGAGAGTACTAGACACACTCTATCTTATCTTTTTTACATTTGATATCCCACATAGAACTGTGGAAGAGCATGTGTGTAGCCTGGACTATCAGAGTTCATTTGTTTTATTTAAAACCTAATCTAGTCTAGGTATAATTTTATTCTTTAATAAAATTCTTGTTATTGGGTGATTTCTAAGTGTATAAGACTTGGTCTAGACTTGATATTTAACCTCTTGTATTTATTCAATGGTGTGCTTTCTTGTTTTGTTTTCTCTGCTTAAAAAAACCAATATCTATTTTGAAAACTATAATAGTAGAACATTAATTTGATAGATAAATTTAATTTTTGTTCTATATATTCTATTTGATACTAGTAAATATTTTTTCAAAAGTTATAAGAGTTCTAAAAGTTATTTTAACTAAGTTGTGATCAAAGTTTTAAGAAGCTCTTCAAAAGATAAAATTATATACTTTAACTATTTTAGTTAGATGGAAATTTTTAATAATTTGGGGGATTTAATTTTAAATAATTTTTAATAGAAATTTTTATTGGAAACTCAATTATCCCCCTCTTGAGTTCTCTACTCCAACCAATATAATACACCATTGAGATAGTGATCATTTGAGACTTTTTCCAGATGATTCACCCTCTCCTGAAATCTCTATTTCATCTACCATACTTACCCCATGAGATACTAAAATATCTTGGATGTGTGAGGAATTCCACCCAAGAATCAGGTGATTCGTGTGAATCCATGGATACACCATTAAAAAAGGACTCCATCAGATGCCTATAAGAATATTCATTAAGAATGTGGAAGAAAGATAGTAGTAGATCCATCAATGGTGTAAGGTACGCCCACAAAATTATTCATTTTATATAACGAATGATTTTAGATTCAAGTATGGTTTATATTGGGTTTTAGGGCTTCTTATTGTTTATGATTTGTTGATTTAGTGTTAAATGATCCTTATAAACACATTAGTGGTATCCGAGCAAAGGTTAAAGAGTTATCAGATTCCTAGGAACTCACATGCATGAGCGATGATGAAGTGTGGATATCTACCAAGGAGATTCATTATTTACATAGAGTTTAATATCCAAAATAGTTGGGTAAATGGAGTGAATTTATATGTTCATATGGATGTCACATTGGATGTATTTATATGAGATATTTGATCCCACCCATCAGTGGTATTATAGCTTTACCATGTTCTTTGAATTTTGAAATCATGTTGAGAAATAAAGATAAATGAATATCATATTGAAGTTATATTGGATGTAATTAAATAAGATTTAAAATTTGAACTATGAATTATTTTACAATATGTTATTTGGTAATATTATATGATCACAACATATGATATAGGATATTGCTTCTAATAGAATATTAGATTCCTTCTATTTTTATTAGATTGTAGTGTATGATATGGTATATCATATTCTATGATGGAGTTATTCTATGTATGAGAAATACATAATCACATTATATTAGTGATAAAATAACCCATCATAAAATATGAAATTCCTAATAGACTACTCTTATGCTGAGGTTATATCATAAGATACGAGTCTGAATGTGCATTGAGTTAGTCCTACATTGGCCATCAAAGCACTGATTTAATATCATGTAGATATATATCATATGCTGTAATAGACGAGGCACGTTTTGTCACTATACACTAGTCCCAACATGTTGTTTTTAATCTTATCTGTGCCATGTCATAGCCAGCGATAGCCAAGACTCGAGGTTAATCTCATAAATGTTTCTTAGTGCTATTTTAATATTAAGTGTGATGAATTATAAATCATAATTTTGGATTGATAAAGATATATAGTTCCATGACTTATATTGTTAAATATGACATAGTAATATTTTTTTTTTAAATTTTAATTTAAAAATGAATTAAATGGTTTATAAATTGTTTATAAATCATGGGAAAATGTATTTTAGGATATTTATTGAATTTTTAAATGTTTATAAATTAAATAATTATAAAATGTTTATAATTAATTAATTAATTATTAATTAAACATTTATTAAATATGATTATGAAATATTAATTATTAATATAAAAATGCATTTTTCAACTTATATGGAATAACTTATAATTTTTATATATAATATTTATATGGAAATTCTAAGTGTAATTTATAAATTGTTTATAAATTACATAATTAGGTTGAATATAAAGGAGTTTATATTAAAAATTATGAATTGTTCATAATATTTAATTTTAATTATTAAAATTAAGGATCTTATTTTAGAATTATATAAACCATATCAAAATAATTTTGATAATTGATAAGATCAAGGTTTAAATAATATTTTGTATGTGATATTTATAGTATGAAACGTTTACATAATAGAATTGGAATATAAATTTTTTATATTTCATATCATATATTTGAATTAAATACCATATAATGTATAATATGACGAGAGTTAATGTTGAGAATAAATATAAATTGTTTATATTTATTTAATTATAGAATATACATAATATTTCGATAAATTATAAAGTTTTTATAATTTTACGATTTATGAATTTTTCATAAATAGTTTATCGAATCTTTAAATATATGAATTGTTCATTTATTTATTTATCCATTACTTTATTCATATATATAATTTTTTTATGAATGTATGTATGATTTAGTTTATAGTGTTAAAAATCTTCTATAAATTTCTATACATACATTTAAAGAGTTATATGCTAGATATGATAATTGATTTAGTATTGTTCTACATTGAATTTTTCTTTTATTGGGTAGTGATCTTGAATTAAGTAGTTAATTATAGTTTATACATATTAGGCATATTGATGGTATTTAGATCTATATTCAGTAAAGTATCCTTGGATAGAGGGACTTTGGGTTAAAATACTCACTAGCTCGAAGGCTTGTGCCTTGTCTAGAAAAGTAGAGGTCGGTTATCTATTGCTCCAAGATTACTATTATGGTGATTATAGATTTTATATGATTTTAATCCTTTACATGGAAGGGTTTCATATAGATTATTAATGTAATGCATTTGGATATGTATCAATATAGTTGAATTTTAATTTGGGTTAGTAACACAAGATATGTGTTGTGTAAAGAGTTACACATCATTATGGTTTGAACATATTGATTTGATGGAAGAAATTGGATTCTAAAATAAATCATCACCATCATGAATACATGTAAATAGAATACATGAGATAATATGGTGATATTAAATCCATTTTAAAAATACAAAGTGTTAGAATCCTTCTAAAGTGACTTTTCAAGACTTCAATCATCCATTATGGGTGACCCAAACTATTAGGTTCCCATGGATTATATTGTGTAGGGAAAAAATAACCAGGTGTACCTAACCATTAAGTGACTCATTTTTGAAATTTTATTTTGGATACACTTAGTTTCAAAACCCTAATAGTTAGGTTACTAAGGAATCAAGTTGAGATAATCCATATGATAGATTGAACAAAAAGCTTTCCACTCAACTATCCAAAGTCATATATGATATTATTGACATGATTAAACACCATATATAATAATGAATTATTTATGTGCATAATTAGTGTAAGTAAATATGAAATATATATCTTGTATCACTAATGTATATGATGTATTTATAATGGATCATCATTTTAGTGGGATAAAATTTAAAAAAATTCCTTATGAAATTAATGTAAAATATGAGGCTCATATGATAAAATATTCTATTGTAGATAGAATAACATCATCATAATTAAGTTGAATTTGATATAAATCCTTTAAAAGTAGAATATTAATGTGATCAATCCCTTATTATGGCATAAAATTTAAGAAAATTTTATAAGAGAAAATTATATGTGTAAGTAAAACATCATCCCAAGTAACAAACTGTAGAATTCATTCAACACGTGAATCTAGATTCTTATAAGTAGCATAAAATGATTCACTCCTAGATTTAAAATAATTTATTCAATATGAAACAAGTAATTTTAAGTATCAAATCATAATCACAATGTGAATTAGTGTTTTAATGACTTAGTGAGACTGAAAGGTTTCCTTTAAGGCTTTTTACTAGTTCTTGAATTCATCCTATAATCAATGTTGGAAATTCTAATGATGTTAAAAATTTCTCAGAATGTTTACCCTATTTTCTTAAATTATTTAGAGTAGATGAATTGGGCATGTGATGTCCATGTTATAGTGTTGTATTGATAGTGAAAGTGGGTAAAAGTTCAAACTGGATGGAAAAAGTTAGTTGTAGAGTCTGATAATGTTTCTTAATAATAGCCAGTAAAGGTTATCGAAACCTAAATGCAGTGTTAGGAGGGAAAGAAATCGTTTCCATTAGATGAAATTATTTGGAAGGGGTTTGATAAACTCTATGGAATTTCTATTCCAGGTACCAGTGTTATAAAAATTAATTATTTGATTTTAAAGGGTGTATGACACTAACCGTATGTTTTATAAGAGTTATAAATATATAATTATTAAAAAAACAAGGTAAGAATTGATAAAGATTATAATTTTCATTGAATTTATGAAGAAAATATTTTCTACATCATAGATTTGAATATAAAGGAATTTTATCAAGATCTGATGTAACTATATTAAGGATGTGTATATTAATCTCATTTCTATTATATGATAACAGAAGTTGTTTACTAACAAAGAATTGTTTTTGAAAAATATGAGATTAATACACACAATTTATTATTCATCAGATTCTATAATATGTTTTGGGAAAAAGAAAAAGATAAAAATGTTTTATCTAGTATAAAAGTGTTTATCCAATTTTTTGATAAAATAAAAGAGATTTGATTTCACCAACATTAGTGGAATATTTTAAATAATAAGTTCTTATTTTCAGAACAATTCTCCAATCACATGGAATACCATATATGATATTGATATAGTGTTTTTTTGTTAAATATTAAAACTAAAGTAAATAAGTGTTATCTCTTAACATAAAAGAGTTTTTATAGATTGACATAATATTATGGGGAGAATATAGTTCCTTAAAGGCTAGTGGGAGAATTTTTTTCACTTAGAGAATTTATAAGTAAATAAATAAAGGATTATTCCAATCAAAGTACAAAGTGAATATCAATTTCAAGGAAAAAATTAATTTAAATAGTGACATCCATGATGTCATTTTAGGTATGAAATTTATTATTTATTTAATCTTTTATTATTTCAATTTCTCAGTCTCCTTACTTTTTTGATGTTTTGGATATTTTTGGAATTCTATAGTTTTTAACTGAAGAAGGTTACATTGTATCCCTAAGGGAATCATGACTTAGTGAGTCATTATTTTCTAATGGGGGAGATTTCTATATCTCTATTTAGGGGGATGAGGTCACACCATGTCCAAGGTTCATTTCACCATGATGTGGGTCTCATTGGTGATGCCATTATATGGAAAATGCATGCCAGACCATAGAGATATAGAACTCACGATCCTTGGTTTTACTATAAATTTCCTGGGATAATTTTACTCCACCGAGGAGGGTATAGGTTTATGAATTAATGGAGACCATTTTGTATCAATTATTTAAATTTAAAAAAATATAATTTTTTTTAAAATTTGATCCACTCAAATGTAAATTCCCTCTCACTTGTGCATGAATAAAATAGAAGAAAAATAAACATGAGTATTTTTATATGGTTTATCACCTTTGTAGGAAACCTACTCCTTACCATGACTGGTTAGTATCCCCAACCAAAGATTCTTCACTATAAGCACAAAACTTTAAAATCTTACAACTTTGTCATGGAGTCACACTGTGCCTATCCAGAGTTGCACTAGACTGTAATTTCAAACTGCCTCTATAGAAAAATAGTAACCTTAATGGGAAAGATCATTGTTAGATTCCAATTACTTAAAAAAACATATAGAGATCATACTTTTAAATATTCAATAATAGATTCCCACTTCATATAAATAATGATGTAGAAATACATCTTGATCTCAAATATCAATGAACACATTGAATGCTTGAGCTCAAATATATGTAGATTTATTCTGAACTTCAACTCTAGGATCACTTAATATCTCTCTATTTTTATCAATGAATTATTTTATATTCATGAATGAATACATTCTCTATATTTAACTAATTCCTATATTCATCATTCTCAAAATTCACAAAAAATTAAAATAATTTAGGAATAATAAATTCTAGCTCAACATTTTTTATTATTCCATCAAAAAAATTACACACTATGATATCTTTTATTTCCTAATTTTGTTAGGTTCATTTTCATGTAAAAATATCTCATGAATATTCTCACCTTTAATTAACTTCATGTCTATAGCATAATTTCACTTCTACATTTATTACTTCTTAACAACTCAATAAAAAACCATTCAAGAACCTTTTTTATTTTTTATCATCATTAATAATTCACAACAACATATTTGAAAATTCCAGTATACTCATTTTCTCCATCCCACTATTTCATCTCGAAAGCATCTCCTTCTAGCTTATGGCATAAATAATAGATCCATGACTCAAAACTCAATTACTCAATAGCTTAAAATTCCACACTTGAAAACTTTAACTAAAATAACTACATAATTATATTCCAATGATTATTAGAACTATATAATATATTTTCATCATCACATTAAAATACTAGAATGATTTTATAGTATTTTTTCCTTAGCATACTCATATTTGAATTCCATAATAATTTATGAGATGAAATCATCATAAAAAATATGAACAAATATGCACTTAAATAAAACTTTTTATTTATCTCAAGTAACATATTGAATCGCATTTTAAATGCAATTTTTTAATCTTTAAATATCATTTTATGCATCATTGGATTCATTTTATTTAGAATATTAAAAATTTTGAATCTTATATTTTCATTCTGTGATCTTTACCAAAATTTCTCTAAGTACTGAAGTCATATGATTAGATATCCAGTTGACTTTCTTCATATGAATTTTAAGTCACATGAAATTAAAAATTTAGACACAACACAAAATCATATGATTAGAATAGAAAAATACTTATGCTGAAGTCTCATAATAAATTCTAACAATAAATACTTACAATTTTAATCAAATACATACACTCGATGATTAATGAAGTCTTATGATGAAGACTTATGATCAAGCCTTACGAAGACATTAAAGTCACGTGTTCAACCCAAAAAGTCATACACTCTTGATTTTTTAATTTTCCTACTATATATCAAAGTTATATGATGAATTAAGTCTTACTCTTGGATCCATAATCATGAACTCAACCCATAAATTATAGTTGACCTCAAACACTTATGTAACTTCTTCAAACTCACTCCTTCCATCTTTGACTATATAAAAAATACTTCAAACAAATATAATAATATATTATAAGCCTAAAAAAATATTCAAATCTCATTTAACATGTTGAAAATAAATGAAAACCATCAAGAAATCTAGGTATACTTTAATGTCTTCCTTTTTTATTTGTTAAAAATTCCACTCAACTCTTTTAAATAATATCAAATCTATTTTAGAACTCATTAATAATTATCAGAATCATCAAATCATATCCCATATCTAATGAGAAGTTTTTTTCACCACAAAATGATATAAATTTATGTTTTTGATAGAATTATATCCCTTGGTGATAATTAATTATCCCTAACTGTCATATATGAGCTTCCCCTCAATGTAAAAATCCAAATCTCACTTATTACAATATCTCACTCATTAAAAATTATCCATAGATTTGGATCACATGGTAGTGAACACTCCCCCTATTAAAAAGGATTCTATTTCTTTTTGATAAATAGATGTATAACTATTTCTCCCAATTTTCAACACAATTCAAAGACCATTGGGGGATCTTACAATACTTATTCAAGTGAGAGGATAGAGATGGACATGGAGTTTTAGCCTAAACTATGGGAGCATATCTCTTGGTATAACTTTTGTTAAGAGATCTATAGTCTGATTCTGGGTAGAAATATATTATTTCTTGATATATCCATTTCCTATTGTTTCATTTATAAAATGATATCTGATGTCTATGTGTTTGGATCTATAATGATATACTGGTTTATTTGATAGATTTATGTCACTATGATTGTCACATAATATCTTTAATGGACTATCAGTTTCAACTTTTAAATATAATAACTAAAAAACCGTCCACAAAACCTATTCACATGCATGAGTTGATTCCATATACCCTTCCTTAGTTGTTCTAAGTTTTATTTAGTTTTTCTTATTATTATACTAGCTCAATTAAATCTCACTAATGAAGAAAGTTCCACCTGAAGTGGATCTTCTGTCTATACAGTCACCTACCCAATATGTATTAACGAAGATAAGAAAATTCAAATCAGTAATACATCAATATAAGATGTCATAATTCATTATGCCTTTCACATATCCCAGAATTCCCTTTGATGCAAGCATGTATGACTCCCTTGGTTCAGTCTAAAATCTACCAAAAAAATGTCACTACAAACAATATGTTAGGTCTTGAAGCTTTCAGATACAATAATATTTCAATGAATCTTCTAATTTCCTTTTAATAAATTTTTCTACCATTATCATCTTTAAACATTTTGGTTCAAACCAAAATTGGTGTTAAAAACTCTCTTGATTATTCCATACAATTTTTTAACAACTCCCTGACAAATTTTTCATGAGATAAAAATATGTTTTTTTTAAAATCAACTATATTCCTAGAAAATATGTCATATCACCTATCATTGACATTTTAAACTGCTACTTTATCTGTTCATAAAAATTATCACATATTTACTACTTTTTATTAGAAAAATATTATCCCATCAAAATAATCAATGATAATCAGTGTACTTGTGGAAATCTCCTTTACATATAAATTACTATCAACTTTTTTTAAAATCAATTTACCCCAAGCGGCAATAAAGTTTTGAGTACCAAGATCTTGGAGATTTTTTAAGCCATATAATTCCTTCTTTAATCTATACAGCATATTGACATCAATATCTAGAATAAATATACTTAGTTTCTCAAAAAAGACTTCTTCCTCAATACCACGATTCCAAAATTATAAATTTACATCCATTTGATACACTTTATAGTTCTTATGTACATAAACTACTGAAAAATATTGATTATTTCAAGCCTTTCTATTTGATAAAAGACTTCTTCAAAGTCTATGAATTCTATTTGCGTGTTTCCTTTTCATATTGACCTATCCTTGTTCTTTTTTCAACTCACCTTTCTTAATTATTTTATTTATAAACACCCATTTTGTTCCATTTTTTTTCATTGGTACTTATAAATAACTCCCAGGTGGGTTTATTTTCAATTTTACATGTATCATAATTCATTTATTTAACTCACTCTTCATTCTCAGTGGATTATTCCACAATTCTTGGTTTGAACTATGATATAAGAGTTGTTTAGTTTTCAATTATCAGTATTCTTATCATTTTCACTGGTGCCTAATGGTTTCCCATAATATTATCTATATCAACATGTTTTTACAAAAAATTGATTTCTTTCAATATAATTTTAATATCCAAATCATCATAAGGCTGATCAAAATCAATATTAACAATATTGTACTCAAATTATACTTGTTCTGTGAACTATTTTTAAAAATTCTACACATTGTAAGATCATGTTTCATTTCCTTAAAATTCACAAAACATCTTATATTTATATTTATTTTTACACATTTTAACAAAAAAACATTTAAAAATATTTTTTATTCTTTTTTTCCCGCACTTGTAACCACTAGATAATTACCCTATAAAGATATCTTCACCAGTTTTCTTTTCAAATTCTCTTAGCTTATTGTTTTTGATATTTTTAAGGCATGAACTTATAAAAACTTTTAAGTACTTGATATTTGGATTCTTCAGGAACCACATATTATATGGAGTATAATATATCCCAGGTATCAAAAGGAATAATTTATAAATGTGTAATATAGCACACACATCTTCACTCTAAAAAACAAATTTTGACTTTATTTTCACCTAACATTATTTTACCCATCTAAAAAATTCTTCTATTATTACTCTCTCTAACACCATTACTTTTGGGAGTTTATGGTGTACTTAATTTATTATTAATTCCATGTTTTACTAGATAGAATTAAAATGAATCACATTTATATTACTTTCCTTTATTAGATCTCAATTTCCTAATGAAGATTCTCAAATCTTTTTTAGATTAACTGCTGAAAATTTTAAACATTACAATGGATTATGAATTTTGATTTATGAACATCACATTGGTAATTCAAGTATAATCATAAATTAATTTTATTAAGTATATTCACCTCTTATATACTTTTACCCAATGGGACCACATAAATCAGTGTGAATTAATTCTAGTAGTCTAGTGGAGAGAATTTAAAACTAATTGTGAGATTTATGAGTCATATTCCCTTTTTTATATGTTCCACAAACAAAATTAATTTCTATTTTCAGATTAGGGATATATACAATAACATATTTTTTCTAAATTCTTTTTAGGATTATTTGATATATATAAAAATTAATCCTATGTCATAACATACTCTCATCCTTTTCACCCACATAATAGAAATTGGTTGGATATCCAATTTAAAATAGATTTATATTTATTATTTTTTCCTTGATTAATGATCCTTTTATCCTTTAATATTTTAATTATTAAATAGTACCTTTTTAAAACAAATTTATTCCCATCATAATAGATTTAAATAAAACTCAAAATATTATTCTTCTATAAATATACATATAAAACATCATTAAATTTCATATTTTGCGATTTAATTTCAATAGAACCACTCCTAATGTTTTTAGAGAATAATAATTTACAAATGTGACTACTTATCCTTAATGTTTATCAATTTTTTATTAATATTAAGATCACCAATCATGTGGGGAGATGAAACACTATAAAAAATCCATGAATTAACTCTTTTGTTATCCTTCAATGAAATTTATTCTAGACATTCCATTTCTTCCTTAATCTTATAAATATCCTTTCCTTTCTCAGCATGGGTATCCTATCCTTGTAATAAATATATAAAATTATCTTCACTATAAAACTATTACTCAAATATACCACACACTTCCTTAAGAAACTCAAACCAATTTGGATTTGGAAAGTTTTAAGTATTTGTCTTAATGACCCGTATTCCATGAGAACCATAATTCCTCTCATTTTAATGACTCCCTATGACTTCATGCCTCATTAAAAGTAGTTACATGTTGTAATAATATGTGCATTCCATATTTCAATAAACTATACAACATAAAAAATAATATTGGAATATAAATCTTCTAGGGTCATAAAAATTCCAATAGAAATGTTGGTTAGAATTTTGTTCTTACTATACACTTTAGGCCTAAATTTTATTTTGTTTGGGATCAAAAAATATTTTATATGCCTTACTTTCTTCTAATAATATAGGTGAATTTTTATCCCCTTTTCTCTTATTCCAAAATTGAATATATTTTGAGTTTGAACCTATATTATTAATAAAAATAAAATTATAAGAAGATTCATCTGGTATAGTTTTAACATGAACTTTTTTGCAAGAACTCTTAGATGATATAGAGGATTCATCCATTGATTTAAAATAATGTTTGAAATATTATTTTACCTTCATTATCATATTATAAATCTAAATAAACTTATACAATTTATTTTATAATTCCATTTATTTAAAAGAAAATATATCTTCAAGATCTTTTATCATCTTCTCATGTTCAACCGTTTCAACCTAATTTTTTTATTTCATCAAATAGGGATGCTTATTTATTTTTAAAATCATTATTATATTCTATTAGATTTTTTTATTTAACTATATTTTTATTTTATTTCTTAATCATGGAATTCTTCATAATACAACCTTCAAGATCATCCTTCAACATATGTTCTATCTTATTTGATTCTTAATAACCTCATTTACTACTTAAAGTGTAAAATCCTTTGTCAACATGATCTATGAAATTGGTAAATTTATCACCAAATTAAATTTTATACTCACTCATGTATGAGTGATCAACTCCTTCCTCTTTACTCATAACATTTATTCTCTCTCTTCAAGAAAATATATTCTTACTTCTTATAGATTTGGAAGATTATTTTAAACTTGTATCCCACTTATTTTTGAAGGTTTCTCATCTTATTCAAATTCAAAATCTTTTCCCTTATTCTTTAGATAATTAATTGAAAATTTCAAAATTTCATTGAATTTTAGCATATAAGTGGAAAATTTCCTTTCCTCTCATTCCTTCCCTTATTAAACTTATTTGAAATATCTTCATTTTAAGAGTCACTTGAATATGAATCATCAACTTGTTCTTTATTTTTAACTTTCTCATGGACTCAAAATACATTTCATATTTTAATTTTTTCTTAAAGGATATAATTTTTATCATTTCATAAGAAATGAGAAATTTATTGAATTTATCTAAGGAAAGATCCTCTCAGTATTCTAGAGTTGAGATCTTAGGATCAAATATATCTAAAAAATTCCTCATGAGCTTATTAAAAATTATAGAATCATCAATATTTTCACCAAACCCCATATATTTCTAATAACTTTATTTACCCAAGTAAAATAGTCATCAATTTTATCTTTATCAACCATATTGATGTCTTAAAACATGCTTCTATAAATCTACATTATCTTCCTTTACATTCACATTTACTTTATATATTATTTACAACTTTCCCCAAATTTATTTGGATGATTGAAGTCCCAAAAATTTTATATTGACATTTTATGACAAGGGTATAAGAATAATATTTTTTTCCTTACCATCAAAATCTATATTTATTTTATCAAATAAGTTCATTGGATCATTCCCTTCAATGGGTAGAAAACAAAAAACTACAACATCTCAAACCTACAATCCAAGGTATAGAAGGTATGTCAAAATTATTTTATTCCATCTATGATAATGTTTCCATAAAATGTAGGAACATCCTTGATATTCATAGAATTTAGAATTACTATACTAATCACTTGATTGAATCTAGTAGAGGGATATTTATTTTATACCAATTGAAGTGCCTAGGATTTTTTTACTCTATTGGGGGGGTGAATCAGTAGAGAGAGGTATTTACATTTTTTTCTTTAAAAAAACTCTTAAACCTACTAAAGTTTTATCCACTCATATTTATATTCTCACTTTCACCTATGTATATATAAAATAAAAAATAGTAAACATGAGGATTTTTAAATTTTTTTCTTTTTCATGGGAAACAAACTCCATATCATGGTTGGTTAGTGTCCTCAACCATATATTCTTCACTATAATCACAATAGATTATAATATTACAATATTGGAATAGAGTCATACTATTTCTATCTAGAGTTACATTAGATTGTTAATTTTCACACTACCTTTATATATAAATTATAATGAGAATGAGAAAGATCAATTTGTGAGTCTGGTTGATTCAACAATAGTATACAAATATCTTCCTCCTTGAACCTTATAAACATTCAAGATTAACTAATCGCTTTATATAGATCCTAGTATAAAACCACATCTCGATATTAGACTCATATGAACTTGCTAAATGCTCAAGCTCAAACATATATAAATGTAACACCCCAAGTTTTTCTAAAAATAAATATAAATGCATGGAACTTTGTTTTAAGTAGATATTTATAACTATCCTTTTAACATAATTTTTTCACTTCTATGTTTTTAATTTCAAGAAACTGTCATCTACAATTATGTTCAGTATGTTATTTGGAGTCTATTGGAACCAACTTGTTTTTTTGGTGAATAGTAACATACCCAAATGAATAGTAATATGAATAGTAATATGACTCTAATGAATAGGAAATTTTATTATTATTTTATTTTCCTAAGGCAAGAAGATAATAACATCTTGGTTAATTTTTCATTGTGATGAAGAAATAGTTGTAGAATTAGAACTGTTAATATTTGAATTAAGTATGCTTTTATTTAAATATTAAATTAATAATATTTAGAAAATTATTTTCAAAAAATGGACTTAATTTTTGAAATCTATACGTCGATAAATGGTTAGGGTGAATTTTGGGATTTTTTCTGAAACATTTGATTTTTCAGTGAATAGTAAAAAATACAGTTTTTAGTTTTGGTGTGTTAATGACATAATTAATGATATAATAACGATGTCATAAATATGGTCGACTTGTGTATAGTTAAATAAGGTGTGAGGTTTCCCAAGTGGCTTATATCATGAGAAAATACCACGGGCAAGCCCATGGTTTTGCAAATACCACCCATGAGGTGTCCCTTGAAAATTATTAAAATAATCCCTCACTTTTCCTATAAATACCAACTCTTCCCTTCATTGAAATCATTCCTAATTCTCAATAAACTAATCTATGGCCTCCTTACCTAAATATTATTCCTCCCAAGGTTTTCTTCAATCCCCTGAGGTCCCAACCTTAAAGTTCTAAGGGTTACACTACAAGGTAAGAAAATTCTCAATTTCATTCTTTTTCTTATCAAATTCTCTTTTATGTGGTATAATTTTCACGTTTCCATACCATGTTCTTATGTCCTTATTATTATTTATATTCTCTATATTATGATTCATTTTTGGATGGGTGACCCTTTTCCCCTCTCTTTTTAATATTTTCTAAAACCATGTTGCGTAGCCGTTAGGCTGCTGAATTTTTGTAAGCGATTTCACAATTTTTCTTTTATTTTGAGTTCCTTCCTTATTCTTTCTTCATATCTCATTACCCAAGAGGCATGAATTATCCATAAATCATGTATACTCTGGATTTTATGATTTTTATGAAAAATTACTCATCTTTATTCTTCTCCTCTCCCACTTATTTAAAGAATAAAAAACATTGTCCGTTTGTGTCGAATTACCGACATCATGGATGATGTGATTTCAAAATCCATTAATTCTTTAAAGTATGGTCATGAAACCATTTATATGGCTGAAACAGGTTATAATACATGTTTTATGACTCACCCATGGTTCTGAAATTGTTTTTTACTCATGGTTCTAGTTTATAAGACAAAACGAGGTTGTTATCAAAGAACCACTAAAAGGATCTAAATGAACATCATTAATGTTCTAACTCGTGAATCATCTCCATGTAATAATTAAAAATGATAAATGGAATAATTTATTTTACTGGATATATGTAAATACTACTCCATTCCGATTATGTATTTTCACTTCCAATCGACAAGAATGTCCACCATGAACCAATCATGGAAATCATGTTAAGAAATCACCCAAAAATAGTGCAAAGGGAAAAATACTAACAATTAAGGGTGAAATGATGTTATGAAATGATCATATAAGTTGTTATAAACATGAAAATGTTTCTGTAAAATATTAATAACACTCTTTTAACCATTATACACGAGTTTTAAACAATTTGGAAGTAAGAAAAACCCGAGGTAAGGGAATTCTTAACCTGATTTTCATTCTTTGGGCTAACCTTCTACTTTATTGTTATGTGCTATTTAAATTTTTTGTGTGATGGGTTATGTTTATATTATGTTTTATTATGTTTATTTACAGTATATATACATAATCCATCCTCCCTATCAAGTCTCTCTTCAATTTTATGATATTTATAAGGGGATTTTCTTTAAAAATCCTCTTTTTAAATTCGATTTTACGAAATTCCAAAGCAATGTTTTTATGGAATTATTCATGTTGTATGATTATGTTTTGGTTCTTGGGAATTATTTATGATGAATGGTGGGACCTATATTTCCTTCCAATTCATTTGGTATGAGTAAGTTGGAGGTCGGCCGTATGGTTACTCCAAGTGTAACTGCGATGGTTACACAAAGTAAGGTAGTTGTGAGGGTTACAAATTTTAAGGTAGCCAAGATGGTTACATGATTATGTAAGTAATGCCCCAATATATATTTATGATTTTATTTATGGTCTCATGATTGTGTGGATATTGTTTGAATCTCATGTTACACAAAGTAAGTATATATGAGTGACAAGCGTGTCTTTTGAAAATGTTTTCATATGTTACGAGTATTCATGGACTAATGTGCTCTTTCCTTCATTTTTCATCCCTTACTGAGATTTGTGCTCATCCCAAGTTTTTAAATGATTCTTCACAGGTTAATGGATGTGTAATACAAGGATGGAAGGCACATTAAATGTTGAAGAATTGTCAAGGAGTCTTGTTTTAAGTTTTAATGTTTTATATTTTGAGAAAAATGGAAACTGTTTTTATGGTATCCACTCTATAACAATGTGTAATGTTATGAATGTTTTTTCCTAATTCTATAAAGCTCTAAACTTGAAAAGATCCTAAATTTGAAAGTAAGTGTTTTCTTAACTAAACTCAAGATTGTGTATGTAATAAGGCCGGAACCTTATAGTTGGTATCATAGGATGGTTTAGATAAATTTAGGGGTTAGGGTGATGTTAATAGAATACGATAAATGATTTTTACTCTATGTTTAATTTTAAATGTTATAGAATTTAAAGATTACCATTTTGCTTCATCTAAGACATGTTTGTTCAGAATGGTTGTCTGTAGAAGGAACATGGATGCTGAAGAGGAGAGGCACCGACAGAATGAAATGATTCCTAATCTACAGCCTAGAATGGTAGGGATTGGAACCGAGCAGTTTGTGATAGTAATGGCCTAGATAACACAGGAAATAAATGGTGGTGGAATCCATGAAAGAGGACCAATAGAGGTACCACAACAGAACATGACAGTGGTGGAACATTTTATGAGACAACATCCTCCTGCATTCAATGGATCTTCTGACCTAGTGGTAGATGAAGGATGGATCAAAGCCCTTGAAAATATATTTGATGTTATGGGATGTTCAGACAATCAAAAGGCAAGTCTTACCATTTATCCTTTTGAAGGGGAAGCTGATCAGTGGTGGTCAATGGTAAGGAATATCAGGGGTAGAGAGGATTTTGATGCCTTAGAGTGGGATGAATTTAAAAGTATTTTCCTTGAGAAATATTTTCCTAAGGTGGTGAGACTTAGAATGGAGAAGAAATTCCTTGAATTGAAACAGAAGGAGGAAGATTCAGTGGCTATGTATGAAGAAAACTTCACCCAACTGGTGAGGTATGCTCCAAATCTTATTCTAGATCTTGATAGAAAAATCAACCGCTTTTACTCAGGATTGAAGCCAAGGTATCGAAGGGCGTTGGCCTCCCGTGAATTCAAAAGTTATGAGAAACTTGTCCGATGTGCTGAGAGGGTAGAGATAGAGTTTTATGATGATCATGTGCATTTTGGAAACAAAGATAAGAATAGGTCCAGTTGGAAAGCAATGGGCAAGAATCAATCAAAGAAATCTGATGGTAAGAAAATACAATTTCCAGTTTGTGAAATGTGCGGGAAGAAGCACCCAGGGTAATGTCTTGATAAAACTGGGAAGTGTTTTAAATGTGGTATGTTTGGAAATATGGCCTGAGATTTCAATGAAAATGATCCAAAGACTAATCCTGATAAGAAAACTGTAAAGTGTTTTAAATGTGGTGAGATGGGTCACTACGAAAATGTCTTCCCAAAGAGAGATCTGAATGATGAAAAGAAGCCAGAATACAAGCATAAAGGTGTAGTGAGATCCTTTGAGACTACATCAGTAGAAGTCAGGCCATCCAATGAAGTTGTATCAGGTACTTTGTTTGTTCACTCATATTTTTCTAAATTTTTATTTGATACGGGGTCTACACATTCCTTCATCTCTGAGAAATTTTCTGTTAAATTGGTAATATCACCTCAACAAATGAGACCTGAACTTGTTGTTAAAACACCAGGGGGAAATTTTATAGCAAAGAGTAATTATAAAAATCTTTCTATTGTGGTCTGTGGAAATACTTTACCTGAAAACCTTGTTGTTTTACCCTTAGTCGAGATTGATGTTATTCTGGGGATGGACTGGCTTTCTGATTATCATGCTAAGATTGACTGTAGATCTAAAGAAGTTTTTTTTCAAAAAGAGTTTTAGTTTTTATACAATAATGAACCCATACAATTGATAACATATCAGGAAGATGAAAAATTATTGAAATATGTAAATGAAATTTATCTTTCTCATATTGTTTAAAACAAGGGAACTATTCAAATTAATGATGTGCCAGTGGTAAATGAATACCTTGATGTTTTTCCTGACGAGTTAACCGGTGTCATACATGACCGAGAAGTCGCATTCACAATTGACTTAGTTCCTGATTCTAAGCCAATTTCAAAACCCCTATATCGTATGGCTCCAATAGAACTTCTTAAATTGAAAAATCATTTGCAGTATTTGCTTGACAAAGGCTTCATTCGTCCTAGAACTTCACCATGGGGAGCCCCTGTTTTGTTTGTTAAAAAGAAAGATGGTTCCATGAGACTTTGCATTGATTATAGAGCTTTGAATAACATCACTGTTAAAAAAAAGTATCCTTTGACTCATGTTGATGACTTGTTTGATCAGCTCCAGGGAGCTCAGTACTTTTTCAAGATTGAATTGAGATCCGGATACCATAATTTGAAGGTGAAGGAGGATGACATCCTGAAAACAGCCTTTCATACTAGATATGGGCATTATGAATTTGTTGTTATGCCATTTGGATTAACTAATTCACCTTCTATATTCATGAATTTTATTAATAGAGTATTTCATGAGTTCTTGGATAAGTTTGTGGTTGTATTTATTTAAGACATTCTGGTATTTTTTAAAAATAAAGAGGAGAATGAAAAACATCTAAGGGTTGTTTTACAAACATTAAAAGAAAAAAACTATATGGAAAATTCATCAAGTGTGATTTTTGGTTGCAAAAGATTTCTTTTCTTGGGCACATTGTAAATAAGGATGGAATAACAGTTGATCCTACCAAAACAAAAGTAGTTGATAAATGGCCAAGACCCACAAATGTTACAAAGATTCGTAGTTTTCTGGGCTTAACAAGTTATTACTGACGGTTTGTTAAGAACTTTGCACAATTATATATCCCGATAACTAAGTTAACACGGAAAGGGGTTAAATTTGTTTGGACAGAGGAATGTGATGTTTGTTTTTAGGAACTGAATAAGAGATTTGTGAATTCTCTAGTTTTGGCCTTACCTTCCCAGAATGGTGAGTTTTTAATCTACAGTGATTCTTCTTTGAAGGGACATGGTTGTGTTTTGATGCAGAATGATCAGGTAATTGCCTTTGCTTCGTGAAAACTTAAACCTCATGAGATAAATTATCCCACACATGATTTGGAATTGGAAGTTTTGGTTTTTTCTTTTAAAATATGGAGGAATCATCTATACGGAACCAAATGAAAAATATATACTGACCATAAAATTCTAAAGTATATATTCACTCAGAAGGAATTAAACATGAGGCAGAGAAGATGACTAGAACTGAAAAAGGATTATGACTGCATGATCAATTACCATCCTAGAAAAGCAAACAAATTGGTGGATGCCTTAAGTCGGAAACATCATGCATCGTTAACCATGATACGTCTGGAACATGATCCTTTGATTAATGATTTGATGAATTTTAGATTAGAAGTTATTGGTGCAGGGAATACATCTATTTTGTTTCAGGTTTCAGTGCATTCTTCGTTGTCAGATAGAATTAGAAAGCGCAGAAGGAAGACAATGAGCTACAGAAAAAGGTATAATTGGTTAAAATGGGTAAGTTTCCAGAATTCAATCTTGATAAAGATTGTGTTTTAAGATTTGGAAAGAGGTTGTGTGTGCCTTGTGATTCCCAGTTGAAGAAAGAATTGTTGTGTGAAGCTCATAATTCTCCATTTTATGTTCATCCTGGAAGTACTAAGATGTATAAATACCTTTGAGAGTATTACTGGTGGGATGGAATGAAAAGGGATATTGCTAATTTTACCATGAAATGTTTGACATGTCAGTAGGTTAAAACAGAGCGGCAGTTACTGAAGGGGATGCTTCAGCCTTTTCCAGTGCCAGAGTGGAAATGTGAGAATGTATCCATGGAATTTGTGGTGGGACTACTGAAGACTTCTCGAGGTAACAATGCTATTTGGGTTATTGTTCATCGGCTAACAAACTCTGCACATTTTCTATCAATTCTAGATACAATGTCTTTGGATTAGCTTTCTCGATTGTACCTCAAGGATATTTTCAGATTACATGGAGTTCCTCTTTCCATTGTATTTGACCGAGATCCCAGATTCACTTCTAACTTTTAGAAAGGACTTTGGAAGTCGTTGGGCACAGAGTTAAATTTTAGTAAAACTTTTCATCCTCAATCAGATGGGCAGTCAGAATGAACGATTCAAACTTTGGAGGATATGCTTAGAACTTGTTCAATGGACTATCAGGGAAGTTGGGATCAGCATCTTTCATTAGTTGAGTTTTCTTATAATAACAGTTTTCATTCCAGTATTCAGATAGCACCTTTTGAGGCCTTGAATGGAAAGCGGTGTCGGACTCTAGCGTTTTGGGATGAAGTCAGTGAAAGAAAGTTGATAGGGCCAGAATTAGTTGAAGAAGTGGCTGAGAAAGTGAGGATGATCCAGCAGCATATGAGGACAGCTCAAAGCTGGCAGAAAAGTTATGCAGATAATAGAAGGAAATACTTCTCTTTCGAGGTAGGTGACCATGTTTTCCTTAAAATCTCTACTTGGAAAAGTGTGATGTGTTTTGTTAAGAAAGGAAAACTAAGTCAACGGTTCATCGGTCCTTTTTAAATCTTGGAGAAAGTTGGAACAGTTGCATACCGTGTAGCTTTTCCTCTGAGCTTGTTTTAGGTACACAATGTTTTTCATGTTTTGATGTTGAGGAAGTATGTGCCATATTCATCACATGTCTTGAGCCCAGAAGCAGTTCATCTGGAAGAGAACCTTTCTTATGAAGAGAAATCAATTCAGATTCTTGATCGAAGGGAACAGGTATTGCGGAATAAGGTAATCCACCAGGTAAAGGTTTTGTGGAGAAACCACATGGTTGAAGAAGCAACATGGGAGTCTGAAAATGCTATGAGAGAAAAATACCCTCAGTTTTTTAATAAGTAAATAAAATTGCAAGGACACAATTTCAAGAAGGTAGGGATAATGTAACAACCCAAGTTTTTCTAAAAATAAATATAAATGCATGGAACTTTGTTTTAAGTAGATATTTATAACTATACTTTTAACATAATTTTTCCACTCCTATGTTTTGAATTTCAAGAAACTGGCATCTACAATTGTGTTCAGTATGTTATTTGGAGTCTATTGGAACCAACTTGTTTTTTGGTGAATAGTAACATACCCTAATGAATAGTAATATGAATATTAATATGACCCTAATGAATAGTAAATTTTATTATTATTTTATTTTCCTAAGGCTAGAAGATAATAACATCTTGGTTAATTTTTCATTGTGATAAAGAAGTAGTTGTAGAATTAGAACTGTTAATTTTTGAATTAAGTATGATTTTATTTAAATATTAAATTAATAATATTTAGAAAATTATTTTCAAAAAATGGACTTCATTTTTGAAATATACACATCGATAAATGGTTAGGGTGAATTTTGGGAATTTTTCTGAAACATTTGATTTTTTGGTGAATAGTAAAAAATACAGTTTTTAGTTTCGGTGTGTTAATGACATCATTAATGATATAATAATGATGTCATAAATATGGTCTACTTTTTTATAGTTAAATAAGGTGTGAGGTGTCCCAAATGTATTATACCATGAGCAAATACCATGGTCAAGCCCATGGTTTTGCAAATACCACCATGAGGTGTCCCTTGAAAATTATTAAAATAATCGCTCACTTTTCCTATAAATACCAACTCTTCCATTCATTGAAATCATTCCAAATTCTCCCTCAATGAAGATATGGCCTCCTTACCTTCATAGTAGTCCTCCCAAGGTTTCCTCAAGCCCCTGAGGTCCCAACCTTCAAGTTCTAAGGGTTACTCTACAAGGTAAGAAAATTCTCAATTTCATTCTTTTTCTTTTCAAATTCTCTTTTATGTGGTATAATTTTCAAGTTTCCATACCATGTTATTATTTCATTATTATTATTGATATTCTATATATTATGATTCATTTATGTATGGGTGACCCTTGTCCCCTCTCTTTTTAATATTTTCTAAAACCATGTTGCGTAGCCGTTAGGCTGCCGAATTTTTGTAAGCGATTTCACAATTTTTCTTTTATTTTGAGTTCCTTCCTTATTCTTTCTTCATATATCCTTACCCAAGAGGAATGAATTATCTATAAATAATGTATACTCTTGATTTTATCATGTTTATGAAAAATTACTCATCTTTATTCTTCTCCTCTCCCACTTATTTAAAGAATAAAAAACATTGTTCGTTTGTGTCGAATTGCCGACATCGTGGACGATGTGATTTCAAAATACATTAATTCTTTCAATTATGGTCATGAAACCATTTATATGGTTGAAAAAGGTTATAATACATGTTTTATGACTCACCCATGGTTCTTTAATTCTTGTTTACTCATGGTTCTAATTTATAATACAAAACGAGGTTGTTATCAAAGAACCACTAAAAGGATCTAAACGAACATCATTAATGTTCTAACTTGTGAATAATCTCCATGTAATAATTCAAAATGATAAATGGAATAATTTATGTTACTGGATATATTTAAATACTACTCCATTCCAATTTTTTAGTTTCACTTCCAATCGACAAGAATGTCCATCATGAACCAATCATGGAAATCATGTTAAGAACTCACCCAAAAATAGTGGAAAGGGAAAAATACTAACAATTAAGGGTGAAATGATGTTATGAAATGATCATATAAGTTGTTATAAATATCAAAATGTTTCTATAAAATATTAATAACACTATTTTAACCATTATACATGAGGTTTAAACAAGTTGTAAGTAAGACAAACCCGAGGTAAGGGAATTCTTAACCCAATTTTCATTCTTTGGGTTAACCTTCTACTTCATTGTTATGTGCTATTTAAATTTTTTGTGTGATGTTTTATGTTTATATTATGTTTTATTATGTGTATTTACAGTATATATACATACTCCATCCACCCTATTAAGTATCTCTTCAATTTTATGATATTTATAAGGGGTTTTTCTTTAAAAATCCTCTTTTTAAATTCGATTTTACGAAATTCCAAAGCAATGTTTTTATGGAATTATTCATATTGTGTGATTATGTTTTGGTTCTTGGGAATTATTTATGATGAAGGGTGGTACCTATATTTCCCTCCAATTAATTGGATATGAGTAAGTTGGAGGTTGGCCGTATGGTTACTCCAAGTGTAACTGTGATGGTTACACAAAGCAAGGTAGCCGTGAGGGTTACAAATTTTAAGGTAGCCAAGATGGTTACAAGATTATATAAGTAATTCCCCAAGATACCATTATGATTATATTTATGTTCTCATGATTGTGTAGATATTGTGTGAATCTCATGTTACACAAATTAAGTATATATGAGTGACAAGCATGTATTTTGAAAATGTTTTCATACGTTACGAGTATTCATGGACTAATGTGCTCTTTCCTTCATTTTTCATCCCTTACTGAGATTTGTGCTCATCCGAAGTTTTTAAATTATTTTTCACAGGTTAATGGATGTGTAATACAAGGAAGTAAGACACTTTAAATGTTGAAGAATTGTCAAGGAGTCTTGTTTTAAGTTTTAATGTTTTATATTTTGAGAAAAATGGAAACTGTTTTTATGGTATCCACTCTGTAACAATGTGTAATGTTATGAATGTTTTGTCCTAATTCTCTAAATCTCTAAACTTGAAAATATCCTCAATGTAAAAGGAAGTGTTTTATTAACTAAACTCAAGATTATGTATGTAATAAGTTCGGGAACTTATAATAAATGATTTCTTCTAAATTTTGTTTTTAATCCCACTTTAACCCTCTCTATTTTTTCTCAATCTCTCCTTTGATATTCAGGAAGAACAAAATTATCTCTATTTGACTACTCCCTATATTTGGAATTCTCAGAATTAATATAATTAAAATAATTCAGGAATAATAATTTATAGATCAACATTTTTGATAGTTCCCTCTACAAAATCATACACCATGATCTCTTTTATTTCCTCATTCATTTAGGATCATTTTCATACACCTTGTTCTTATGAATCTTATTAGATTTAATTAACTACATGCCTTTAGTGGAATTATATGTGCACCCTTATTACTTATCATCAACTAACCAAAAACCCATTTGATATACTTTTTCATCTTTGATCATCATAAATAATTTAAAAACAATATATTTTTGAATTTTAATATTACCCCTATTCTTATTCCCATTATTTCATCTTGAACTCATATCCTTCTAGATTTTTTAATGATAAATAGATCCATAGTGAAAAACTAAAATACTTAACAACTTAAACTTCCAAATGTGAAAACTTTATCTAGAGTCACTACGTAATTAAATGACAATTATTATTAAAACTCCAGAATATATTTTCATAATCACATTGGAATACCAAAATGATTTCTTATATTATTCCCATTATTTCATCTTGAACTCATATACTTATAGATTTTGTAATGATAAATAGATCCATAGTGAAAAACTAAAATACTTAACAACTTAAATTTCCAAATGTGAAAACTTTATCTAGAGACACTACGTAATTAGATGACAATTATTATTAAAACTCCAGAATATATTTTCATAATCACATTGGAATACCAAACTAATTTCTTATTTTTTCTTCTTCAGCATAATTAGATTTCAATTCTATAGTAATTTACTAGATGAACTCATCTTGAAAAATAAAAATAGATATGCACTGAAAATACCCATTTTGATTTCTCTCAAAAAACAACTTGAATCAAAATTTTAATAGGATGTTTTGATCTTTTAAGATCCACTTAAGTGTCTTCAAATTCATTTTATTCAGAATATTCAAATTCTTGAATCTTATATTTTCATTCCACGATCTTAATCAAAATTTCACTAAGTATCAAAGTTATATGATTAGTGAAGTCATATGTTCAATCATTTAGGTGACTTTTTTAGTCACATGGAATTAGAAAGTCAAACATAGCACAAAGTCATATGTTTGGAACAAATAAAGACTTGTGGTAAAATATTATGATAAAGTCTAATGATGAATACTTATAGTCATTCTCAAAGATAAATGGACAATGATGAAGCCTGTAATGCCCCGACCCCAGTTACCCAGAGTCGGTGCATTAATTACATAACACTGGCATGATCACAAGAAAGATCAAATCTCGAAAGACCGATTGGTTTAGTAGCCTTGGAAACACTAGATATATTCATAAGTTTACATTACATCATAAAATGAAAAACTACTACAACAACATAATGTCTGCATAATTCACACTCATATCCCCACATAATATCCTTGCAGGTCATTCATAATTTACTTCTTCACTTCCTGGGAAAAATAAAACATAGAAAAGGGGTGAGCTCAAATGCCCAGTAAGGATAACAATATAGCGGAAACATTCATAAATAAGAATAAACTTTTAAGGCAATGAATTACTAAAACAAAAGCCTTTTAAAATTGAACTTCAACATAGTATGGAAAAAGTAAAATGAAATAATGCCATTTACTTGTTCACATGGATATTCTACTAATCGAATAATCACATGCAATATCAATAACCACTTTCATAATTATGGAATGCATAATGCCAGACTATCATAACCACATAGCCAAGGCCTCGTGCCAAGACTACAAATAAGATTTTGTCAAGGCCTTGTGCCAAGACACTAGTTTGCCTCATGAGACCTACCGATGCATCGAGGAGCTATAGCGGGCTCCACCCGTCACTTATTAAGTCCAATGCATTCCCATATGAAAAGGTTTAAACATAACATAAACATTCGTATTAAAACTAGCATACGAAATGACAATAATTTCACCATAAACTATGAATGGTATAAAAATAGCACATCCACATTCAAACATATCACAAAACCTTCAATACAATATAGAAGTTTTGTATCATAATAAATCAACTTCAAATAATCTTAAAATCCATCAAAGGATGTTGACATAGATGAAATCAAAATTCTTTTTAAAGAAGTATCTCCTTTTATTTTGAAATCATTTAAGATCCATATAAAATAAAACATTTTATTTGAAAATATTCTTATAAGCTTGTATGGAAAGCTTCGACGATTTTATAACGGCGGAAAATAACCGCACCCGCCGTATAAGTTAAAAAAAACATTCTTACCTCAATTCTGTCGAAAAGGTTAAAAAGGACATTGTTTTGAAAACGACGGAAAGATTCCTTTATAAACCTCTTATAAAAAAAGTCAAACAAGGGTATAAATGACTTTAACTCATATTCTTGTAAATAGTAAAATTGTTTTGAAATACATTTTTAAGAAAACATGGATGTGGATGATAAAGAGATCCCAGTAGATTATTACGTATAAACAACCTCGGATAATGAAGAGATTGTGAAATAACCCTTACCAATTCGGTAACTTATGAAACATACAACCCATGAAAGAGGTATCATACAATGAATATGTAAATACACATAAATTAGAGTGTATTACACAAAGAATATAATTATGGGTAGTACATACACCACACAAAAGGTGATGGTGGCAATATGACATGAATCTCACGGGAATAAGGAGTGAGATGAAAACCCCTTACCTTGTAATTTTCCTTGGTTGGGGTAGGTTAACCTCCTGTATAATGGTGAAATAATTTTTATTAAATTATACAAGAATCATATACATTAATATGATATCATATATGATCTTTTAACATTGCTTTATTAATAATATCTTAGTATTATCGTCGTTTCGGGTGATAATCGATTCGTTCTTCTTAAATGTTTGGTTACGTAAGACATGTTTGTAATGGATAGATTATATCTTATTCATAATCAGAATGATATTAACATTATTTTTAACCCCAAAATGAGAATAATACTTGAATGGATATGATGGAGAATGAATCTTATCGCGTTCGTGGAGACGGTAGTCCGTACGTGCGCACGAACGCTACTTCCATTTAATTTTTATTTTAAAAGAATCTAATCCAAATGATACATAGGTATATTACTATTCCAGTACAATATTTTATATATGTTACTTAAGTTCATTAACACCATCCTTTATACGTTCCATGTGTGGTATGAACGAGTCATATCATTTTAAGGGGGCGGTAGTCTGCACTTCCTCAAATGAAATTATCGTATGTATATACAACATGAAACGAATAATGGTATGAAATAAAATGGAATTACAGAAGCTTATATATAAAATATATATCATTAATATCATATTTAATTATAGTGCCATCATAATGGCCACCATGAGAGGCGGTAAGATGTATTTGAACAATCATCGTTTCGTGAGGCGTTAGTTTGCCATCCACAGAAACATTATGTTCATCATCCATTAGATGGAGTTGTGTGTATGTGTAGTTTGAATACTTCTTATAACAACATCCTAGTATATTTAGGATACTGGTGTTGTTACAAAAGAAAGGAAATAAAAAGATTTTGGGGGTTGGAGAAGCAAAATAAATGAAAATACTTTAAGAGAAATTGTTACCTTTAATTTAGGTAACTCACTTTGGTTGGAACCAAAGGACTTATTGAAATGCTTTCTGCCTAAGGGGAAGCTTCAAGGAGGAGGAGAGGGATGTGGGGAGCTTAGTTGGGCAGAGTTTGGACGAGCCAAGTGGCTTGAGAGGTGTGAGGAAAAGAGAAGGAGGAGTTCCCTTTTATAAGAGGGGTGAGGGGCACCTTTGGAAAAGCTAGAAATATTAATTTATAATAAATTCATATTCGGTTTCCAAAGGCTCCAAAGTTGACTATTCAAAGGATGATGTGGGGATAGGTCGCAAACAACTCATCCAATAGAATTTAGACAGGTTTGGGTACTTATATTAACCTTATCTTTAAGTATTAACTCTAAGTTAATTAGTTTCACTTTTACAATGTCTCTTTGTATTTTTATATAATATGGTTAATAAACTTACTATATACATCCAAGCGACCCCCAAGTGGTCTATTAATGATTAAACTATCATAATATAAGTCTCTTGGACGAACCTTAGATTTGTAGGAATTTAATATCAATTAATAATATAATATTTGTTTTAAGAACTCTTTTATGTCAATTTTGACACTATTCAATAGTTGATTTTTGTGAAACTCATAACAGATTGATTACTTCGAAAAAAGTCAATTAAATCAATCCTAATATATCATATTATCCTAGAAAATTAGTTTAATTCATTAAAAGTTTCATATTATATTTATTTGGGTATTTATAATATCAATTATTTTAATTTTTCACTATTATAGTAATTACTGCATCATCATTGTGTCATAAATAAAATAAATTATTTAATGTCTAAAAATTATAAATAAAATATCATTATTTAGGAAATCTTTTTATCTTTCTAATGAATATTTATAATCGAAAATCCAACATGTATAACCCTATGTAAAAATTGTTCTTTTAAAAGATGTAAGCTTATGCCATTTTTGTATTCATTTTAACTTAATTAAAATAAAGTGTCATTATCACTTACAAGTGGATCCATGGGGTCCCAAAATAGACCCAAAGATTCCAATGGTCGACCATTTATCAACCAATAGGGTTAAGACACGTTTTAGGGTAATTTAGTATTATTATAATATTATTTTTTAACCCTTATTTACCGGATTTACCCTTAACCATGGTAAATAAAATATTTACCGCAGTAATTATTCAAAATGTCTAAAAATAAAAGTTACCTATTTACACAATTTGAACATCCTGATTCCAAATATGGAATCCATTTTTCTAAATTCAAAACACAGAAGTGGCAGAAATTAATTTAAAATTAATTCCCGCTGTCAAAACAAATAGCGTGTTTTTAAGAGATAATAACTATCAAAAGATTGACACTTGTTTATGTTCGGTTTAATTGTAAAATTATGTCCAATGACCAACATTATATTAAATGGTAAAAATATATTCTAAATATACTTTAAAACCACTCAAATTCACAATCTATCACTATTAATTATTTTGATTAAAAAAGTTGTTTTTAATTAAAATTTAGTAATTTTCACTATTCATCAAAATATGAAAGTTATCCGAAAAGTACCAAAATTTCACCTTAGGCTAAATTCGATATTCCGAATCCAAAAATGAAGTCCATTTTGAAATATAAAATATATATAATTTCAAAAATTAGGTATTACTATTCATAACGGCTAGTTTGATCGGTTGTGGTGTGTGTTAAAACTCGAAGTTGCGTACAACACACGCTACTGTTTTATTCAAAGGAAAGCATACCGTGTAAGCTTGGGATGTTTCATTTTAAATTTTTGATGTCCCCATTTAGTCAAAAAGTTTAAAATATTGTATTTAAAAAGGTTTCATTATTAAAAGTTGATAAAAGTGTAATACTGAAAATGAATCTGTTCTTGCATTATGAATAAGAAACTCATAATATGGATTCTAAAATTATAAGGATTATATAAAATTTAAAATGTAGTTAATTCTATTCATGACCTCTTTTAATGGCTTTTTTATTTGTAAGTCATGGTGTGATTGAACTCGGTGTTGCGTGTAATGCAAGTTATTGAATTATTTTGAAGAAATAACATACTATGAAATCTTGGGGTGTTACATTCTCCCCTCCTTCAATAAATTGCGTCCTCGCAATTTGAAATTGTTCTTCGAAAATAGAAAATATATTTGTGGGAAAACCCGCATAGGAAATTGGTTTACTAAGATTTAGTCTTAATATGAGGAAAAGAGAAATGAAAGTGTCACCACCAAATTATGATCTCGATTAGGAGAACATTGGTGGCAATTAGAGACATATAATTGCAGGAAAAACGTAAATATTTATAGGTAGTGATTGAGGTCATCAATCACAAACAAGTATAAAATTGAGGTTCTTAAACTCATCAATCTATGATGATTTGAAATACCATCGGTTCAACAAAACATAGGGTATTGGGATAACACATTTTTGACGTTTCAAAATATCTTAGTTGAAATCCCACATCGAAAAATGAATTAATGAGGCCTCTATTTTAAACAAAGAGTGGAAAGTATGAAGATTACCGAACATAACACATACTAGGGTTCCATGTAGGAAAATATGGATATGGAGGAGAAATCTAACCATCAATTATCTGATGGAGAGTGGTAGAGAACATGGCTATGAAAAGGCCAAAAATCCCAAAGCCATAAATTAGTGATGATTTAAGGTACCATCTAGGACAACATTTTTGTTCTAAGTTCCTTTTATTAATGTTGAGGAATTTATTTATGAGAATGGCTAAGATCATAAGGAGATATACTTACTTTATAATTATAGTTTTATCCATTAATAAATTTCTACCACAAACTCATCTTTCACTCTAAAAGATAATAGAATGTAAAAAAAATTCTATTTACACTATTCGTATAGGGTTCCAAAATAACCGAATTTATAATTCATCTACATGATCTTTTAATAAAAACTACATTATTTAATCTAGGACATATCATGGGCCAGTGGTAGGTGATACACCCTTGTCTCCCTTAGGTTGCGGGTTCAGGTCTCGCAGCCTTGCCGAACGCGACGGGTTGCCGCCCGACCTCCGGGTTGTCCTTTTATGGAAATCCGAAATAATCAAAACTAGAACTATCCAAAATACTTCTGTCTAAACTCACAGTCCAACATTTATAAGGAAGGTAAACATAATATAGATCCTTTTTACCCTGTAATATCATATGAATACCTTCATCATGTACTACCATATTCCTTATTGATTACATTCATGTTCCCTTATTCCATATAGAATGCTGGATATACTTCATTAATCCAAAACTGTTTTAAACCCCAACAATGATGGAATATACAAATCATTAATCAGCTTCAAGGTAGTCAATAATATCCAATATAATTTATCCAAAATAATCACATATTATTCCAAAATCACTACCTCAGTATCAGAACTATATTATGATTTATCATTCTCTCAACCATATATTTTCCAAAAATTTAACCTTCTATTGAGTCACTTTTCTTTGTTCCACACAATCTCAAGTCCTTAATGAAATAGTACTGCAGTACAATCCTTATATACTCCATAATTATTATAACAAGTACATTGTTGATACAACACTCAATTGACATAATCAACATAAGAACTCTAATCATTCCTCTTCATCTGTGGTAGTATCATAACTTGATTATTATCCAATAGCATCATTTGCGGCATAGTCTGATGACTGGGACATAGGTCCGCGTAGTGTCCAAACTCTTTGCAAATGAAGCATTGTACATTTAAAACCATTTTCTAACCCTTGCAGTCACGTACTTTGTGCCCTTTTCCTCCACACTTATAACAAACTCCCATTCCTTTCAGGCAAGTTCCAGGGTGTTTCTTTCCACAGTTACCACATATGGGAAAATTCTTCTTTTCCCTCTTACTTTTATCCATCTTTCTCTCTTCCATCCTTTTCTTCTCTTGCTTCCCTTCAAAGCCATAGGACTCAGTAAACTCTTTACATATCTTATCAACACATGATATTATTTCTTCATATGATGATAATACATGGGAGACTATTTCTCTTATAAATTCTAGCTTAAGACCATGAAAGATATGATCCTTCCTTCTCTTTGGATCATGTGCATTTCTGGAGTTCTCATTCCTTCTACTGGGCGCCATTTCTAAACAATGGCATAAACTAGATCAGTTTATGAATCAAAATACATAATCCCATACTTATAAAACACTTAACATAAATTGAACTATTTATGGATATAATCCATAATCATAAAAATGTTTTCTTTGAGGAAGTATATACTCATAAACCCTTCATAATGATTTGTAAAGATAGTGAGAGTTATCCTAAGCATATCCCCCGGGAGTGTCGTAACCAAGAGTGCAGCAAGGCCCGTTGTCGTGCACCAGTTCCCGTTCGAGTCTAGCTCAAAGCGGTGTTTTCGGGTTTTACCCCTAGGTACATCTGTGCCAGAGCCGCCTCTACCTGCTCGTATCCAGACAGGGATGTATTGCTCGGAAAACTCACAAAATCTCTACAATACCAAAATTCTAGGAAGTTCTTCTATACTAATCCTCAAAGTTCTTCTTAGGTCTACGTGCTCTAATCAGAGTTTATCTAAATCTAGCTTCCAAGGTTTGTATTAAACTTCCTCTGATACCAACTGTAACGCCCCGACCCCAGTTACCCAGAGTCGGTGCATTAATTACATAACATTGGCATGATCACAAGAAAGATCAAATCTCGAAAGACCGATTGGTTTAGTAGCCTTGGAAACACTAGATATATTCATAAGTTTACATTACATCATAAAATGAAAAACTACTACAACAACATAATGTCTGCATAATTCACACTCATATCCCCACATAATATCCCTGCAGGTCATTCATAATTTACTTCTTCACTTCCTGGGAAAAATAAAACATAGAAAAGGGGGTGAGCTCAAATGCCCAGTAAGGATAACAATATAGCGGAAACATTCATAAATAAGAATAAACTTTTAAGGCAATGAATTACTAAAACAAAAGCCTTTTAAAATTGAACTTCAACATAGTATGGAAAAAGTAAAATGAAATAATGCCATTTACTTGTTCACATGGATATTCTACTAATCGAATAATCACATGCAATATCAATAACCACTTTCATAATTATGGAATGCATAATGCCAAACTATCATAACCACATAGCCAAGGCCTCGTGCCAAGACTACAAATAAGATTTTGTCAAGGCCTTGTGCCAAGACACTAGTTTGCCTCATGAGACCTACCGATGCATCGAGGAGCTATAGCGGGCTCCACCCGTCACTTATTAAGTCCAATGCATTCCCATATGAAAAGGTTTAAACATAACATAAACATTCGTATTAAAACTAGCATACGAAATGACAATAATTTCACCATAAACTATGAATGGTATAAAAATAGCACATCCACAGTCAAACATATCACAAAACCTTCAATACAATATAGAAGTTTTGTATCATAATAAATCAACTTCAAATAATCTTAAAATCCATCAAAGGATGTTGAC